>OU779874.1:5344606-15344606 GCA_916999025.1 Orgyia antiqua
GGAAATCTTGAACAAAATTCATTAAAATATAAACGCTTCTATTTCTGTAAGTAGTTTGTATGATGACTAATAGGCTGTTTCATTGATCAACACGAATGAATCATGCAAATAGACATAAATATAGTATTTTTGACAAAATTTTATTAGATTGATCGTATCTATCTTTATCTTTGTTTATTACTAGGCAATGCCCCGGTTTTCAGTCGTTAGCCTCCCTTCCTCAAATATACATCAAACCTTAACAAATTGTACAATAAAGCCTGTTAAAAGTTCTTGGTACCCATAACACAAGCAATATAAGCTTAGCTTGGGACCAGAGGACGTTGTGTGAAATGTCTATGAATATTTATATTTATTTATTTATTAAATGTTTGTACTACGTCTGGGTGTTTCTATGTATTATAAGTATGTAGTTACAAAATAAAAGTAGTACACATAATAATATGTATTCTATCCGTATTCTGGTACCCATAACACAAGCATATAAGCTTAGCTTGGGACCAGAGGACGTTGTGTGAAATGTCTGTGAATATTTATTTATTATTATTTATTTTATTATGATAATAACGCTAAACGATATATGTTATATTATGATAATAACGCGAACCCCTTTGTGTGCGAGTCCAACTTGTACTTGACCGATTTTGTATCTTTCTTTCAATTTAATTCTCCTGGATTGGGTATTGAGTTAAAACTCTTGCGGACACAGCAACATCAGCGCTAATTTCGATATAGCTATCAAAAACCGTGACATAAAACTAACTGCAAAATACAATTCAGGTTATTCAGACAATAAAGAAACTTGCAACAACAGTTTGTTTACATGTTTTCAACTTAGCATTGGCCTTCAAGTAAGTCCTATAAGCTTGAAATATTTGTATGGTATCCCTATTTCAATGGCCTTGTATAATTTATACCTGTGTTTACAATTTCTTTTACCAGTAACTTATACTCTACCGGTAAGCAGAAAAAAATATTTCATCAATAATTTCTTTCTTCCTCTCCAGCCCATAAACGTCCCACTGTTGGCACTGTAGACCATAATCCCTTCCAAATGGAGGAGGCCCGTGCCCAACAGTGGGACGTAAATGGGCTGGAGAGAGAGAGAGAGAGAGAGATATCGCGCTGGCCAGACGTGTTGACATAGAGTTTACGTTCAAGTTTTACGTCTCTCGCAGAGAATGTTATCTATGTAATATTCCTTAGCTGACTTTTACAGCACCTTGGGAAGGAAATGGGGTGGTGACACTTGTATACTTAATGTATTTTTTATTTATACATTAAGTTATACACCGAACGAACAATATAATTATTATTATTATAATATAAAGTCGTCATTTTTGTATGTATGTCCCTATGTGAGCTTATTATCTTCAAAAACTACGCAATGGATATTGCGGTTATTTTTAAATGACAGAGTGGTTCAAGAGGATAGCTTTTGTGTAAAATTTGATAATTGGTTTCTAAATTCCCACACGTACGAGGTGGCGCGCAACAGCTAGTTAAATTAAAATAAGAATGAACTGTTGAGTTAACAATATAAATTACTATTAACACTATGAAATCTAAAAACAATACATCTAGGTAAAATGAGTAGTTTTTCAGTTAAACACAGCTAGTTAGTCTTGAAGACTTTAGAGCCGAAGTATTTCAGAAATCGATAGTAAAAAACATCGCGAGCCAATACAACGACGTCAATGACCTATCAAGGAACGTGGGAATCCTGTCGCGGCGACTTTATCCAATGAATTGATCGGTGTTTTGGTGAGAAACAGAAAATACAAATATTGAGTAAAAATAAATACAGAAATGATATCTGACAGAAGAGCATGGAAGAAAAAAGCGTGTTGCACCGATACTATATAAAGGGATAACGGCAGGGAACAGGGGCAGGGTAAGGATGATGATAACTAAAAATACAACTTAGTATATCCGTATTCTGCTTCCCTTCTCATAAATCAAGTACAAAAATTTTACTTCATTTGGGACCAGAGGACGTTGTTCATAAATCTAAATAAAATTATCAATCTTAGTTAAAAAGGGCGACTGCCACTGACTGCCAGGTGGCAGTCTGCCACGGCCACGTCAGCCTTCAGCCACCTGCTTGTAGTTGTTTATTAAATTAAGTCTTAATCTTAAACGTAAATCCTAATCCTAATAATTCTATAAATAACAATCAAGGCAGGCTGTTAATCCCATTAAAGATAAACAGTACCTTTCAAAAATCAGTATTTGTTATTATAGCGTCGATATACATAATCTGTACGCAGTAACTTCTTCGTTGAACTTTGTGACATAGCTTGCAAACTAACCATAGCTTGAACATTAACCGACCAGCGCCATCTATTGAGCAAAACTCATAACTCCGTATAACTTTAGTGCGAGTTTATAAAATAAAAAAACCGATTTTGTACGAGTCGAACCCAAACAGAAAGGGTTCCATACCGTTGTTATTATAATTTATTTGTCATATTTATGAACACAAATAACTAGATAAGGTCAGCAGCATGATTACGAGTGTTTGATTTTATAGCATCAAATAATTGATATACATGTCATAAACTGTAGAATTTTCAGCTCTCTAGCCTTATTTCAAGATAGAGTCTGGATACAAACGGACGGACAGACAGGCGGATTGATGAACATACGGACGCACGGACAGACGCACCTACGGACGATCAAACTCAACGCATTTTAAATTTATGTAAACATTAATTTTTTGAATGCGAAAATAGGTAAAATCTGTCTTATCTATAGTTGTCCCTCTCAGCGCCGCATTCGGCAATGGCAATGTCCCGTCTTAATAGCCGAATTAAAAACTTAATACGTACCTATTTATATTGTTGTATAGCCTGTTCTTGTATCTATCAATGTATGTAATGGAATCTTGAAAGTAATTTTCACCCACTTGCAGTAGTTCGTGCAGACTCCGTACAGGTGAAATTTATTTTTCCTCGTTTTTGGCAACATTTTTCACTGCTGCCTCGGTCTTATTAGCCACAACATGATGTTATATAGCCTATAGCTTTCCACGATAAATTAATTTTTAGCGCCTTCAAACAAACAAACTCTTCAGCTTTATAATATTAGTAAAGATAATCCAAATTATTTAAAAAAATATTAAAGATAGCTGTTTTTAGTTTTTGAAATAAACAAATTAGTTATTAGAAAATCTATTTATGACGATGCACAGTGTACGGACGGGAGCTAAAATCGGAAATTTTCTATATTACAGATAAAGAGTATATCTATGCTTCTATCACTTTCTTTTGTGGTAAAACTTTACCAAATTTGTGTGATAGACGCTGCAACTTTATCTAAAGAAAATCGAAAGAAGTAGGTTTTTCGGATCGTCATATTTCTTTTAGTTATTATGTTTTGAAAAAAAAAAAGTGATAGAAGCATAGATATACTCTTTATCTATAATATAACGCAAAAACTATTAAAATCAGTTACAAAATCGGTACCGTCTTAAGAGTGCACGATACCAATTTATGCTCCATACAAAAATATGGGTATCGTACTTCCCTTTTTTCTTCGCGAAAGTTAAACCGATTTTAATTGTTTCTACGCTATATTATTATTATAGATGAACAGTATATCTATGCTTCTGTCACTTTTTTTTTCAATACATAATAACTAAAAGAAATATGAATATCCGATAATCCCGTTTTTTACGGTTTTCTTTAGGTAAACTTGCAGCGTCTATCACACATATTTGGTAACGTTTTACCAAAAATGAAAGTGATACAAGCGTAGATATACTCTTCATCTATAATATAGCGTAAAAACAATCAAAATCGGTTTAACTTTCGCGAAGAAAAAAGGGGACTACGAAACGTCTTTCTTCTTCAAAGAAATTGTAGGTAAAATCTGCTTCAGCTATTTTGGTCCCTATCAGCACGGTTCTCGAGAATAGGGATAGCAATACCTAAGGCAAATACCTAAATTAGGTGTACAGTACCCTCTTAAGATGATAAGCATTTAAAAATAGTAAGGCGATCATTTAATCAAGTGGCATGCAATATATTGAAGTCAGGGAGGCAGCCTGTCGCATTGTAACAGCAACTCCCATACAAGGAATGTAGTCAGGGTATGTTCAGGTTTTTATAACTATAAGTATACTTACAAGGTTATGTTTTTTCTAGTCGATTCATGGTATGCATTCGTTAGGCTTTAGCCAATTATTAGTTTAGGGATTAGAGAGAATTATTACCAATTGACGGGCTTCGTAGTGAAGTGGTTCGTGTAACGGACTGCCGTTCACGAGGTCGCGGGTTTGATTCCCGCTTGGGACAATATTATTTGTGTGATATTCATAAATGTCATACAAATGTTTGTACTGCGTCTGGGTGTTTTCTATGACTCATAAGATTCATAAGCATAGATCATAAGTAAGTAATAAGTATTTGCAAAAAGAAAGTAGTTTATGTAATATATTCGTATTATGGTACTACCCATAACACTAGCGTATACGCTTGTGTTATGGGTAGTACCACAAAACGTCCTCTGGCCCCAAGCTAAGCTTATAAGCTTAGCTTGGGACCAGAGGACGTTGTGTGTGTTGTATGGGATGTTAATGGGCTGAATAGAAAGAGGAAGTTAAAAATCAAATCTTAAAACCAACATCTTGAACCACTCTATTCATTAGAAAAAACCGCATCAAAATTCGTTGCGCAGTTTTAAAGATATAAGAAGATAAAACAAAGTAGTGATTTTTGTATGTATGTCCTCTATGTGAGCTCTTTAAAACTACGCAGCGGATTTTCATGCGGTTTGTTTTAAATAGAGTAAGTAAGTAAGTAACTGGCTTCGTGGTATAGTGGTTCATGTAACGGACTGCCGTTCACGAGGTCGCGGGTTCGATTCCCGCTCGGGACAATCATTTGTGTGATGTTTACAAATGTCATACAAATGTTTGTACTGCATCTGGGTGTTTCTATGTATTATATAAGTATGTATTTACAAAAGAAAAGTAGTATATCCGTATTCTGGTACCCATAACACAAGCAAAAAGAGGACGTTGTATGAAATGTGATATTTATTTATTTATTTTTTATTTATTGTAATGATAAAACGCATTTTGATGAAATGACAACTCAGTATTCATGGCGTTATCTCGATCCAGTTTTAAACAACATTGAGGTATCTAACAAAAACAAATTCTTTTCATTAGCGACAACCTGAACAAGTATTGGGGAATGTTCGATTTGGAATGGAAGGACGACCTGAAGGCCAAAGGACATTAATCAAGGTTCAACAATTATATACATACTTTGACTAGTTGCGTTCGCGACTTCATAAGCCTGACATTTGGAAAATAAAACACAAATTATACAAAAAAAAAAACATTCTGTAACGAGGTACAATTACTGTTTTACGAGGAAAAATGCATGAAAGTGATGATAACTGCAATAGAAAACAAAACAAAGTCATTATTTCTATATGTCCTATATTATATGTCCATATGTATTCTTATATCTTTAAAACTACGCAATGGATTTAGATAGAGTGGTTCAAGAGGATCGTAGAAAAGCATGTTACCAATGGTTTGGGACAAAATTTTACCTAAGATTTCTAAAGAATCAAAACCATTTATAAATATATGTATAACGTGTATACACAAGTCTTTCTCTCTCTCTCTCTCCAGCCCACTAACGTCTCACTCTTGGGCCATAATCCCTCCCAAAGTGGAGGAGACCCGTCTCCTCCACTTTGGGAGGGATTATGGTCTACAGTGCCGCGCTGACCACGCCTGTTAGCACAGGGTTTACTTTCGAATTTTCCGTCTCTCACAGGGGATCATTCGTCATATGTGTAAAATATGCCTTAGCTTGCTTTTACAGCACCTTGGGGAGGAGATGGGGTGGTGACACTTGTATTCTTAGTCCGGTACCACACGGACGACATAAGCTACAAAGTTATTATACTATTTAATAAATATTTGAAGTCAACTTTAACAAATTTTAAACTAAACGCAGAATATAATTTTAAATAAAGAATGTGAATAAAGATCTCAAAAATCTAAAATGCCTACATGATATCATAAATGAACACAAAGAATAACATATTTTATCTTATTTTTTAAGTTATAAGATCTAAACTTGGAAAGTAAAGGTGAGTTTACGTCCGTCGCCCACTTCGTGCGTGGGAGCTCTTACAATGACAGCGAACGATAATTTCCACTTGAGAACTCGTGTATAGTGGACATATTGATAAGCGGTAGCGTGTTATAATAATTTAAATTGGTAATTTTATGTGTTTCTATCGAGATGTATTAAAGTATCCATTTGGTATCTAGTTGGTTGGTTGTGTAAGCGATAGTAGCTGAAATGAATTCAATGTCCTATCTATAGGACATTAGATAGAGATAAAAATATAGCTAGGAAATCTGTTTTGGCAACAACGTGTTATATCGTCTACTCAGGGGATTTATAGATGTATATTTAGATATAAATAAATAGCTGCTACATCCGTTATAGATCTCCCTATGTTCAACCTAACAATATTGTTAAGTTTTATTGAACTAAAGAATCCGAAGTAGAGCGAGAAACAAGTTCAACTTTCATTTTTAATTGTTTTATTTGTTCTAAAGACCAATTACCAAATACATCAACTAAATCGACCTTAAACATCCATGCATAACGTGTAGATGATTATGTTATCTCATAAAATATAAGTACTATATTATGCGAGAGAATTGAGAAAGTATCTCAAAATTAAGTTCTATTTGTAACTTGTTTTATAAGTTTTATAGGCTATATATAATATGTAGTTTTATAAGTTTTATAGGCTACTAGCTGTCTAATAGCTATCTGGCTTAGTATTCCGCTACCGCTTATGAATATAGCATCTGCTTATACAAATACATTATTATTGTTACAAATACCTGTTAAATTTGTTAAGAAAGTCGCGCTATCGGCAACAATCGTATTTGGTTTTAAACAAACATAGTTTTAAAGAATAGATATAATAAGCGTTTTGGTGGCTCCAAAGGCAAAATTTTATTTTGTTATACGTTTTTCCAACGTTATTTACTTATTATCTATATAATAAACAAGCTAGTGCCCGCAAATTCGTATGCGTGGAATTTAAAAACCAAACCAAATTATACAAGGAAAAACAATTGGCTCTTGAACCACTCTGTCTATTAAAAAAACAGCATCATGATCTGTTGCGTAGTTTTGAAGATATAAGCTCACACACACATAAGAAAATAACGGCTTTGCTTTACAATATGTACTTGAAGATTGATTTTAGCACTAGATATGCTACACTGTCCCTGCATCTGTATAATAGTGTAGCTTAAAGCCAGTGCTGTATTTTAAAAACTAGCGCCCCGGACCATTGGATTTGATGCCCCGGGCCAATTTAATTAATAGAGATAGAGCAAAATTTTAAACTTAAAAGCTTTCGCCGCCCTTTTCAGACTGGCCACACCGGGCCATGGCCCCTATTGGGCCTAGCAGGGGCGTAGCATGCCTTGGTGGGGCCCCCGTATAAAAGTTTATTTGGGGGCCCTTATGAAGGGTAAATATTTTTCACAAAGGAAAAAAATGTGTGCATAAAATTGATATAAATATTCATTCATCATAATTATCTATCTGTCACCTTTTCCTAAATTTTTACAAATAATTCAAATTAAATATACACTCTCTTGTCTCGTTTTTAGCAAACTAATTTATTAAATCATTTAAAGCTAATAATGACTTTAGTTTTTCTAAAATTACTCTTTTACTTTTGTCATTTAAGAAATAATAAAAATTTTGGGAAGTATTTATTAATTTTCGCATACGCACGTCAAGGGCCCCCGTGGACCGGGGGCCCCGTATAATTGATACGGCTGATTCGGCGGTAGCTACGCCCCTGGGGCCTAAGATAAATACGCATCTGCTTAGCTGTAAATTAGCTGCATTAACTATTTTCACATCTATTCAAGCTGAAGAGTTTGTTTGTTTGAACGCGCTAATCTCAGAAACTACTTGTCCGATTTGAAAAATTCTTTCAGTGTTAGATGGTACATTTATCAAGGAAGGATATGGGATTATAGGCTATATAACAGGAGTGGCCAACAAGTCGATCCACCAAGACGACCCATTCCACGAAGACCAATTTTGGTCAATCACTCGCAAGTTCCAAGAGGGGACGAATTCAATGCCAAATGTTTCTAGTACTTGATACAGGAATCTTCGAGTAGAGAGACGTTCAGCGTGACCATTTTTAGTAGTTTTCTACTATTTTTAGTAGATTTTGAGCATGGATTTTTAATTTTAATTCACCTGGACAAAGTTTTTTAACCCATTAAATAAATGTTGCTGGAACTCGCAAGAGTGCACGGCGGTATAAAAGCACATTGCATAAACGTCCCCCTTATTACCTAAGAAATAGGTCGATCGCGACTCAATTTTAAAATAAAAAGTATATTTTATGTGCACAAAAGTTGGCCACACCTGCTATATAACATCACGCTACGACCAAAAGGAACCAAGCAACAGTGAAAAATGTCGCAAAAACGGGGAAAATATTCTAAATTCCACGCGTACGAAGTCGCGGGCATGAACTAGTGTAAGAATAACTATAGGAAACATTTTTATTATTCTCACAGTTTATGGTAATAAATAAGTAGAAGAATTTCTATAAATATAAAAATTTTGTTAGTAAAATAGCACATAAATTAATGAAAGCAAAAAAAATTATTTAATGCGTGTCATTATGTAAATAATGCGTTTTGTTAATTAGGCTAATGTTTTTTTTATCTTCACACACATTGCACATATATGTATATGGTTGGTTATTCGATCTCACGTTAAGGCTGAGCGCAGACCTGAGTCACGACAGTTTTAAGACAGACTTTCCTGACATAGACAAAACCGTTTTCCCTACAACACGTCGCACACCTAAAACGAAACTGTAGGTATTAGACAATTTTGTCTATGAGACGTTTTGTTTAAAGTGTGCGCGGTTTCATAATTTTGGTAAAGCAATAGTCTGTCTTAAAACTGTCGTGAGTCAGGTCTGCGCTCAGCCTTAACGTGAGATCGAATAACCAACCATATACATATATGTGCAATGTGTGTGAAGATAAAAAAAACATTAGCCTAATTAACAAAACGCATTATTTACATAATGACACGCATTAAATAATTTTTTTTGCTTTCATTAATTTATGTGCTATTTTACTAACAAAATTTTTATATTTATAGAAATTCTTCTACTTATTTATTACCATAAACTGTGAGAATAATAAAAATGTTTCCTATAGTTATTCTTACACTAGTTCATGCCCGCGACTTCGTACGCGTGGAATTTAGAATATTTTCCCCGTTTTTGCGACATTTTTCACTGTTGCTTGGTTCCTTTTGGTCGTAGCGTGATGTTATATAGCAGGTGTGGCCAACTTTTGTGCACATAAAATATACTTTTTATTTTAAAATTGAGTCGCGATCGACCTATTTCTTAGGTAATAAGGGGGACGTTTATGCAATGTGCTTTTATACCGCCGTGCACTCTTGCGAGTTCCAGCAACATTTATTTAATGGGTTAAAAAACTTTGTCCAGGTGAATTAAAATTAAAAATCCATGCTCAAAATCTACTAAAAATAGTAGAAAACTACTAAAAATGGTCACGCTGAACGTCTCTCTACTCGAAGATTCCTGTATCAAGTACTAGAAACATTTGGCATTGAATTCGTCCCCTCTTGGAACTTGCGAGTGATTGACCAAAATTGGTCTTCGTGGAATGGGTCGTCTTGGTGGATCGACTTGTTGGCCACTCCTGTTATATAGCCTATAATCCCATATCCTTCCTTGATAAATGTACCATCTAACACTGAAAGAATTTTTCAAATCGGACAAGTAGTTTCTGAGATTAGCGCGTTCAAACAAACAAACTCTTCAGCTTGAATAGATGTGAAAATAGTTAATGCAGCTAATTTACAGCTAAGCAGATGCGTATTTATCTTAGGCCCCAGGGGCGTAGCTACCGCCGAATCAGCCGTATCAATTATACGGGGCCCCCGGTCCACGGGGGCCCTTGACGTGCGTATGCGAAAATTAATAAATACTTCCCAAAATTTTTATTATTTCTTAAATGACAAAAGTAAAAGAGTAATTTTAGAAAAACTAAAGTCATTATTAGCTTTAAATGATTTAATAAATTAGTTTGCTAAAAACGAGACAAGAGAGTGTATATTTAATTTGAATTATTTGTAAAAATTTAGGAAAAGGTGACAGATAGATAATTATGATGAATGAATATTTATATCAATTTTATGCACACATTTTTTTCCTTTGTGAAAAATATTTACCCTTCATAAGGGCCCCCAAATAAACTTTTATACGGGGGCCCCACCAAGGCATGCTACGCCCCTGCTAGGCCCAATAGGGGCCATGGCCCGGTGTGGCCAGTCTGAAAAGGGCGGCGAAAGCTTTTAAGTTTAAAATTTTGCTCTATCTCTATTAATTAAATTGGCCCGGGGCATCAAATCCAATGGTCCGGGGCGCTAGTTTTTAAAATACAGCACTGGCTTTAAGCTACACTATTATACAGATGCAGGGACAGTGTAGCATATCTAGTGCTAAAATCAATCTTCAAGTACATATTGTAAAGCAAAGCCGTTATTTTCTTATGTGTGTGTGAGCTTATATCTTCAAAACTACGCAACAGATCATGATGCTGTTTTTTTAATAGACAGAGTGGTTCAAGAGCCAATTGTTTTTCCTTGTATAATTTGGTTTGGTTTTTAAATTCCACGCATACGAATTTGCGGGCACTAGCTTGTTTATTATATAGATAATAAGTAAATAACGTTGGAAAAACGTATAACAAAATAAAATTTTGCCTTTGGAGCCACCAAAACGCTTATTATATCTATTCTTTAAAACTATGTTTGTTTAAAACCAAATACGATTGTTGCCGATAGCGCGACTTTCTTAACAAATTTAACAGGTATTTGTAACAATAATAATGTATTTGTATAAGCAGATGCTATATTCATAAGCGGTAGCGGAATACTAAGCCAGATAGCTATTAGACAGCTAGTAGCCTATAAAACTTATAAAACTACATATTATATATAGCCTATAAAACTTATAAAACAAGTTACAAATAGAACTTAATTTTGAGATACTTTCTCAATTCTCTCGCATAATATAGTACTTATATTTTATGAGATAACATAATCATCTACACGTTATGCATGGATGTTTAAGGTCGATTTAGTTGATGTATTTGGTAATTGGTCTTTAGAACAAATAAAACAATTAAAAATGAAAGTTGAACTTGTTTCTCGCTCTACTTCGGATTCTTTAGTTCAATAAAACTTAACAATATTGTTAGGTTGAACATAGGGAGATCTATAACGGATGTAGCAGCTATTTATTTATATCTAAATATACATCTATAAATCCCCTGAGTAGACGATATAACACGTTGTTGCCAAAACAGATTTCCTAGCTATATTTTTATCTCTATCTAATGTCCTATAGATAGGACATTGAATTCATTTCAGCTACTATCGCTTACACAACCAACCAACTAGATACCAAATGGATACTTTAATACATCTCGATAGAAACACATAAAATTACCAATTTAAATTATTATAACACGCTACCGCTTATCAATATGTCCACTATACACGAGTTCTCAAGTGGAAATTATCGTTCGCTGTCATTGTAAGAGCTCCCACGCACGAAGTGGGCGACGGACGTAAACTCACCTTTACTTTCCAAGTTTAGATCTTATAACT
Source organism: Orgyia antiqua (assembly GCA_916999025.1). Classification (NCBI taxonomy): domain Eukaryota; kingdom Metazoa; phylum Arthropoda; class Insecta; order Lepidoptera; family Erebidae; genus Orgyia; species Orgyia antiqua. The sequence continues at coordinate 5,356,357 of OU779874.1, forward strand.
TAAAAAATAAGATAAAATATGTTATTCTTTGTGTTCATTTATGATATCATGTAGGCATTTTAGATTTTTGAGATCTTTATTCACATTCTTTATTTAAAATTATATTCTGCGTTTAGTTTAAAATTTGTTAAAGTTGACTTCAAATATTTATTAAATAGTATAATAACTTTGTAGCTTATGTCGTCCGTGTGGTACCGGACTAAGAATACAAGTGTCACCACCCCATCTCCTCCCCAAGGTGCTGTAAAAGCAAGCTAAGGCATATTTTACACATATGACGAATGATCCCCTGTGAGAGACGGAAAATTCGAAAGTAAACCCTGTGCTAACAGGCGTGGTCAGCGCGGCACTGTAGACCATAATCCCTCCCAAAGTGGAGGAGACGGGTCTCCTCCACTTTGGGAGGGATTATGGCCCAAGAGTGAGACGTTAGTGGGCTGGAGAGAGAGAGAGAGAAAGACTTGTGTATACACGTTATACATATATTTATAAATGGTTTTGATTCTTTAGAAATCTTAGGTAAAATTTTGTCCCAAACCATTGGTAACATGCTTTTCTACGATCCTCTTGAACCACTCTATCTAAATCCATTGCGTAGTTTTAAAGATATAAGAATACATATGGACATATAATATAGGACATATAGAAATAATGACTTTGTTTTGTTTTCTATTGCAGTTATCATCACTTTCATGCATTTTTCCTCGTAAAACAGTAATTGTACCTCGTTACAGAATGTTTTTTTTTTTGTATAATTTGTGTTTTATTTTCCAAATGTCAGGCTTATGAAGTCGCGAACGCAACTAGTCAAAGTATGTATATAATTGTTGAACCTTGATTAATGTCCTTTGGCCTTCAGGTCGTCCTTCCATTCCAAATCGAACATTCCCCAATACTTGTTCAGGTTGTCGCTAATGAAAAGAATTTGTTTTTGTTAGATACCTCAATGTTGTTTAAAACTGGATCGAGATAACGCCATGAATACTGAGTTGTCATTTCATCAAAATGCGTTTTATCATTACAATAAATAAAAAATAAATAAATAAATATCACATTTCATACAACGTCCTCTTTTTGCTTGTGTTATGGGTACCAGAATACGGATATACTACTTTTCTTTTGTAAATACATACTTATATAATACATAGAAACACCCAGATGCAGTACAAACATTTGTATGACATTTGTAAACATCACACAAATGATTGTCCCGAGCGGGAATCGAACCCGCGACCTCGTGAACGGCAGTCCGTTACATGAACCACTATACCACGAAGCCAGTTACTTACTTACTTACTCTATTTAAAACAAACCGCATGAAAATCCGCTGCGTAGTTTTAAAGAGCTCACATAGAGGACATACATACAAAAATCACTACTTTGTTTTATCTTCTTATATCTTTAAAACTGCGCAACGAATTTTGATGCGGTTTTTTCTAATGAATAGAGTGGTTCAAGATGTTGGTTTTAAGATTTGATTTTTAACTTCCTCTTTCTATTCAGCCCATTAACATCCCATACAACACACACAACGTCCTCTGGTCCCAAGCTAAGCTTATAAGCTTAGCTTGGGGCCAGAGGACGTTTTGTGGTACTACCCATAACACAAGCGTATACGCTAGTGTTATGGGTAGTACCATAATACGAATATATTACATAAACTACTTTCTTTTTGCAAATACTTATTACTTACTTATGATCTATGCTTATGAATCTTATGAGTCATAGAAAACACCCAGACGCAGTACAAACATTTGTATGACATTTATGAATATCACACAAATAATATTGTCCCAAGCGGGAATCAAACCCGCGACCTCGTGAACGGCAGTCCGTTACACGAACCACTTCACTACGAAGCCCGTCAATTGGTAATAATTCTCTCTAATCCCTAAACTAATAATTGGCTAAAGCCTAACGAATGCATACCATGAATCGACTAGAAAAAACATAACCTTGTAAGTATACTTATAGTTATAAAAACCTGAACATACCCTGACTACATTCCTTGTATGGGAGTTGCTGTTACAATGCGACAGGCTGCCTCCCTGACTTCAATATATTGCATGCCACTTGATTAAATGATCGCCTTACTATTTTTAAATGCTTATCATCTTAAGAGGGTACTGTACACCTAATTTAGGTATTTGCCTTAGGTATTGCTATCCCTATTCTCGAGAACCGTGCTGATAGGGACCAAAATAGCTGAAGCAGATTTTACCTACAATTTCTTTGAAGAAGAAAGACGTTTCGTAGTCCCCTTTTTTCTTCGCGAAAGTTAAACCGATTTTGATTGTTTTTACGCTATATTATAGATGAAGAGTATATCTACGCTTGTATCACTTTCATTTTTGGTAAAACGTTACCAAATATGTGTGATAGACGCTGCAAGTTTACCTAAAGAAAACCGTAAAAAACGGGATTATCGGATATTCATATTTCTTTTAGTTATTATGTATTGAAAAAAAAAGTGACAGAAGCATAGATATACTGTTCATCTATAATAATAATATAGCGTAGAAACAATTAAAATCGGTTTAACTTTCGCGAAGAAAAAAGGGAAGTACGATACCCATATTTTTGTATGGAGCATAAATTGGTATCGTGCACTCTTAAGACGGTACCGATTTTGTAACTGATTTTAATAGTTTTTGCGTTATATTATAGATAAAGAGTATATCTATGCTTCTATCACTTTTTTTTTTTCAAAACATAATAACTAAAAGAAATATGACGATCCGAAAAACCTACTTCTTTCGATTTTCTTTAGATAAAGTTGCAGCGTCTATCACACAAATTTGGTAAAGTTTTACCACAAAAGAAAGTGATAGAAGCATAGATATACTCTTTATCTGTAATATAGAAAATTTCCGATTTTAGCTCCCGTCCGTACACTGTGCATCGTCATAAATAGATTTTCTAATAACTAATTTGTTTATTTCAAAAACTAAAAACAGCTATCTTTAATATTTTTTTAAATAATTTGGATTATCTTTACTAATATTATAAAGCTGAAGAGTTTGTTTGTTTGAAGGCGCTAAAAATTAATTTATCGTGGAAAGCTATAGGCTATATAACATCATGTTGTGGCTAATAAGACCGAGGCAGCAGTGAAAAATGTTGCCAAAAACGAGGAAAAATAAATTTCACCTGTACGGAGTCTGCACGAACTACTGCAAGTGGGTGAAAATTACTTTCAAGATTCCATTACATACATTGATAGATACAAGAACAGGCTATACAACAATATAAATAGGTACGTATTAAGTTTTTAATTCGGCTATTAAGACGGGACATTGCCATTGCCGAATGCGGCGCTGAGAGGGACAACTATAGATAAGACAGATTTTACCTATTTTCGCATTCAAAAAATTAATGTTTACATAAATTTAAAATGCGTTGAGTTTGATCGTCCGTAGGTGCGTCTGTCCGTGCGTCCGTATGTTCATCAATCCGCCTGTCTGTCCGTCCGTTTGTATCCAGACTCTATCTTGAAATAAGGCTAGAGAGCTGAAAATTCTACAGTTTATGACATGTATATCAATTATTTGATGCTATAAAATCAAACACTCGTAATCATGCTGCTGACCTTATCTAGTTATTTGTGTTCATAAATATGACAAATAAATTATAATAACAACGGTATGGAACCCTTTCTGTTTGGGTTCGACTCGTACAAAATCGGTTTTTTTATTTTATAAACTCGCACTAAAGTTATACGGAGTTATGAGTTTTGCTCAATAGATGGCGCTGGTCGGTTAATGTTCAAGCTATGGTTAGTTTGCAAGCTATGTCACAAAGTTCAACGAAGAAGTTACTGCGTACAGATTATGTATATCGACGCTATAATAACAAATACTGATTTTTGAAAGGTACTGTTTATCTTTAATGGGATTAACAGCCTGCCTTGATTGTTATTTATAGAATTATTAGGATTAGGATTTACGTTTAAGATTAAGACTTAATTTAATAAACAACTACAAGCAGGTGGCTGAAGGCTGACGTGGCCGTGGCAGACTGCCACCTGGCAGTCAGTGGCAGTCGCCCTTTTTAACTAAGATTGATAATTTTATTTAGATTTATGAACAACGTCCTCTGGTCCCAAATGAAGTAAAATTTTTGTACTTGATTTATGAGAAGGGAAGCAGAATACGGATATACTAAGTTGTATTTTTAGTTATCATCATCCTTACCCTGCCCCTGTTCCCTGCCGTTATCCCTTTATATAGTATCGGTGCAACACGCTTTTTTCTTCCATGCTCTTCTGTCAGATATCATTTCTGTATTTATTTTTACTCAATATTTGTATTTTCTGTTTCTCACCAAAACACCGATCAATTCATTGGATAAAGTCGCCGCGACAGGATTCCCACGTTCCTTGATAGGTCATTGACGTCGTTGTATTGGCTCGCGATGTTTTTTACTATCGATTTCTGAAATACTTCGGCTCTAAAGTCTTCAAGACTAACTAGCTGTGTTTAACTGAAAAACTACTCATTTTACCTAGATGTATTGTTTTTAGATTTCATAGTGTTAATAGTAATTTATATTGTTAACTCAACAGTTCATTCTTATTTTAATTTAACTAGCTGTTGCGCGCCACCTCGTACGTGTGGAATTTAGAAACCAATTATCAAATTTTACACAAAAGCTATCCTCTTGAACCACTCTGTCATTTAAAAATAACCGCAATATCCATTGCGTAGTTTTGAAGATAATAAGCTCACATAGGGACATACATACAAAAATGACGACTTTATATTATAATAATAATAATTATATTGTTCGTTCGTGTATAACTTAATGTATAAATAAAAAATACATTAAGTATACAAGTGTCACCACCCCATTTCCTTCCCAAGGTGCTGTAAAAGTCAGCTAAGGAATATTACATAGATAACATTCTCTGCGAGAGACGTAAAACTTGAACGTAAACTCTATGTCAACACGTCTGGCCAGCGCGATATCTCTCTCTCTCTCTCTCTCTCCAGCCCATTTACGTCCCACTGTTGGGCACGGGCCTCCTCCATTTGGAAGGGATTATGGTCTACAGTGCCAACAGTGGGACGTTTATGGGCTGGAGAGGAAGAAAGAAATTATTGATGAAATATTTTTTTCTGCTTACCGGTAGAGTATAAGTTACTGGTAAAAGAAATTGTAAACACAGGTATAAATTATACAAGGCCATTGAAATAGGGATACCATACAAATATTTCAAGCTTATAGGACTTACTTGAAGGCCAATGCTAAGTTGAAAACATGTAAACAAACTGTTGTTTGCAAGTTTCTTTATTGTCTGAATAACCTGAATTGTATTTTGCAGTTAGTTTTATGTCACGTTTTTGATAGCTATATCGAAATTAGCGCTGATGTTGCTGTGTCCGCAAGAGTTTTAACTCAATACCCATCCAGGAGAATTAAATTGAAAAGAAAGATACAAAATCGGTCAAGTACAAGTTGGACTCGCACACAAAGGGGTTCGCGTTATTATCATAATATAACATATATCGTTTAGCGTTATTATCATAATAAAATAAATAATAATAAATAAATATTCACAGACATTTCACACAACGTCCTCTGGTCCCAAGCTAAGCTTATATGCTTGTGTTATGGGTACCAGAATACGGATAGAATACATATTATTATGTGTACTACTTTTATTTTGTAACTACATACTTATAATACATAGAAACACCCAGACGTAGTACAAACATTTAATAAATAAATAAATATAAATATTCATAGACATTTCACACAACGTCCTCTGGTCCCAAGCTAAGCTTATATGCTTGTGTTATGGGTACCAGAACTTTTAACAGGCTTTATTGTACAATTTGTTAAGGTTTGATGTATATTTGAGGAAGGGAGGCTAACGACTGAAAACCGGGGCATTGCCTAGTAATAAACAAAGATAAAGATAGATACGATCAATCTAATAAAAATTTGTCAAAAATACTATATTTATGTCTATTTGCATGATTCATTCGTGTTGATCAATGAAACAGCCTATTAGTCATCATACAAACTACTTACAGAAATAGAAGCGTTTATATTTTAATGAATTTTGTTCAAGATTTCCTAAAATATAAATTATTAAAACCAATATTAGAATCTGACGTAACGTTATTTGATTAAAGTCTACATAAATTGTTTGTTTTACTAATCGATTAGTCAATCACTTAATAATATCTGAGGTAGAATTACCATGTTTAACACGCGGTAGTGTGTCAAGTTTGAGTAACAGAACTGGCAAGTATCTATACAACAGCACCAATTCTGTCACACGAAAACTAAACGAAACTTAAACATAATAAATTAAATTATGGTGGAAAAAGTGATTACCGCAAGCGGGACTTGAACTCACGACCTCGGAATACCGTTCCGTAGCTCTGCCAACTGAGCAAACTGAGCAAAGTAAAAGCATAGCATGGCAATTGCAATATTAATGAAATTACTTTAGAAACTTAAACTTGATAAAGACTTTAAACGAAACTTAATTGAAATGGATCCAGCTGTGGTATATTTTCTTTTAATTGCTCTTATGTTATAGATCTTCTTCATGTATTTTGCTTTTTAAATCTAATCTATCTACTACATACATACATAATACATAACATCACACCTTTTTCCCATGTGGGTAGGCAGAGACTATAGAGCGCCATCTGCTACGATCCAAACATACTTCCTTGGCTTCATACACACTCATACATGCCCGACGGTTGTAAGTGCTACGTACCGTGCTGCCCCTTTTGGAGTATGCCGGCGATGACATCAGAGTATATTTTTCTCGGGCGTCCTCTCCCAGCATTTCCACTTACTACCGCTATTATTATCCTCCTATCTATCTACTATTTACTTTTAAAACAGCTGTGCCATGAACAACTATAGTAAACACATCACATAAATACATTTGCCTAAAGCTTGCATAAAGCTTCACATCGGAAAAGTTATTTAGAAAAATTTGGTGGAATTTGTAAATTATATAGTTACTAGCTGTCACAACTTCGTACCAATGGAATTTAGAATATTATCTAAGTATACATATACTTTATTTACAAAAGAAAAGTAGTAGAAATGTATTATATTATCCGTATTCTGGTACCCATAACACAAGCATATAAGCTTAGCGTGGGACCAGAGGACTTTGTGTGAAATTTCCGTGAATATTTATTTATTTATAATATTATAAAGCTGAAGAGTTTGTTTCTTTGTTTGAACGCGCTAATCTCAGGAACCCATGTCGGATTTGGAAAATTCTTCCAGCGTTGGATAGAACATTTATCGAGAAAGACTTTAGGCTATATAACGTCACGCTGCGACCAATATGAGCGAGGTATGAGTGAAAAATTTTTTTTTACATTTACTGTTTTCTGCGTGAAAAATAAAACAGTTTGAATAAAAATATGATAATGATTAGTAATGTGATTGACTAAATATCGCTGGTCAAGTCATCTTAAAACGCTTTTATCAGTGATAAGGTAACGCCTATTGGTCTTATTCATAATGACTTATCGGAGGTTTAAACGGAGATTTTATTGGAGAGATAATAAACGTTTTAGCATACAAAGACTATTAAGAATAACAAGTTTTAACAATTTTCACGAACCGCTTTTAGCGAACTTTTAAACCTCCGATAAGTCATTATGAATAAGATCATTTCAGTTTATCTTTCACACTTTCTACTTTATTCTTAAAAATCAATTTAAAAAATATTTAATCAGTCGATAAACGAGTATGTTATCACTTATCAATTAACTGAGCATGACTAATGACTAGTTTACGTATCGAATACCAATCGATAACGAAATAAAGGGACTCCGTTAAAATGTTATCGATTTAAATTCCAACACTAGTATCGATTCCGGATCACCCATTCACCGTTCCCACAGCGTGGGCAAACGCCCGCAGCCATTGTAATCGTGTGTGGGTGTCTTTTTAAGCATTAATAATTACACACGAGCCGTTGACATGTAAATTAACGCCTTTATCGATATTATTCGATGTACACACATTACTAGTTCACTAAATCGATTTCTAATTGATTGATTTGAATGTGTTTACCCACGCGTTTCCGCTCTACGGTTGTTTGTTTATTTTTGGTTTTCTTTTTTGGGTTGTGTGACTGCTGTTTATAGTTTTTTTTTTATATATTTCTTTTCTGCTCTATATGTTTTTCTATTCTTTATAGTCTGTAAACATACTACTATTATGCAAAGGTATTTTTACACGCTTTATATTAGCTTCACTTGTATGTTTGTTTGTATGTTTGTATGTTTGCATGTTTGTAACCGACTCCTTTGGACGCTATTTTGACCCACTTTAAACGGTCAGATTCTATTCAAATTTTGCACACCTGTCAAAGACCGATGACAATGCAATAATTCGATTAAATAAAGCGTGTTTTTTAGTTTTTTTAAACTAAGTAGGTATTTTATTTACCTCAAATTTTCCCGTGTTCTGCAACGTTTTTTCACTGATACTTCACTCCTATTGGTCGCAGCGTAATATTATATAGCCTATAAGCTAGCCGCACACACTCAATAATATTGTCAATCCAAGATTGTCAAAATCTTCATCAATAAAATGATCCCCGCACACTACACAATATTATTGACAATTTTTCATGGTACAATCTGACTCAGTCGCTCCGCAGCTAGATTCATGTGCGCACGTTTAAGGGCCTACATCAATATTATCGTATATCATCGCCGGCACGGACATATTAACACAGCCAGTGGGCACTGAAAATGAAGAATTAGGGATACTTTTCCTATTTACTCAAAATCTACTAAATATATTTTAATTCTGATTTACGTGTTTCTATATATGATAGTTACTTATGTTTTTAAATTTATTTCATTAGTAAATACGCGATAATAGACCGACAAATGAAAAAAATAAAATATTTGAGAGGTTGTTTCGCCAAGATTTTCTATCGAGAAAACTTTTCTCAATCGTGTTTCTGAGTTTATGCGATCCTAGATAATATATTGAAAAAACATATACTTAAAAATTAGAGCTCTAGCCATTCAATCTAAAGAAACAATGAAAACTTCGTACATAGAAAAATGCACGAAGCTATTTTGGTATCCTCTTAACATAATGGAAAGAAAGAAAAAAGTCGTTGCATTGAGTATTGCATTAATTTTACTAACAGAAGAAAATGATTTTAAAAATTACATGAGAATGAAAGATGTGCTCGTGTTCGTAGGGAATTATTATTTTTCTTTACGTCTTCTCTTGTACTATTTGGTTTGATTTTTTTATAAATATCGTGCAACTTATCAAGCGCATTATTTTTCTTAACTGTATCGCGACATGCTTTGCAGGATGTATTCCATAATTCTGGATAAGTTTCCCATGTTTGAATAAACACTGACAAATAGTGTTTTTCCGTAAGGGTACTATCATCAACAGTATCAACACTATTTTCGCTTTGGATACTGTTTTCGTCTTCCATTTTGAACAAATAACACGAACGTCCGCCTGCCTTGAAATCTTTTCCTCAACTAAAATATTGCCGCGCGCCCGCACACGTCAATATGATTGACAATACCCCTGCCTCCCCCCGATATTGACGTGACAAAATCAGAATTTCTGGATAATCTACAATATTATTGAACAATACCGCAATACACCGCGCACACACACAATATTATTGACAATACGCACTTTATTGACAATATTATTGAGTGTGTGCGGCTAGCCATAGTCTTCCTGATAAATGTACTATCCAACAATAAAAGAATTTTTTAAATCGGACCGGCGGCGAGCGGTTCCTGAGATTAGCGCGATCAAACAAACAAACTCTTCAGTTTTATAATATTATTTACTGATTTGATAACCAAAGAGTAACTTTATCAGAGGTATTATTAAATAACTTGATCAGAATGTTTTAAAAGTAATAATCAGTCAGCACGCTTGTTGCGTTCAACCTGGTGTTTTAATTAATAATAGGTTAAGTGGAAGCGTGATATCTCTCAGGCGCGAGAGGAACGAACATATACTGTATATCACAGCGTTAACAAATTTACAATAGTACAAACTTACCCTGTTTTGTTCTTCAACAATGTCTTCACTGTGTCAAGCCCTAGCTATAGCTTCATTAACTAACTACGATAAATTGGCCAAAATAACGCAGAATGCTAATCAAACTATACTTAACTTTATGCAGGGAGACACGAACTCTTGAAGCCCTCAAATGACCTTTGGTGCGACTTAAGCCGTGAACTTTCACCAATCGTCTCAATGCAATTATACTATCACAATTATAGTTATCAAACAGTTCAACTCACATTAAATAGTATTAAGTATGGAGACACAAAATTCACTAGTTTTTATAATACTTTTTGTCATACAAAATGGCGAATACTCAACTTCGCAATGACATTTCACTGTTCGATCTCAATGCTAATTATCGGTTCGCACAATAGGATAATTAGTTTTATCAACAAGCAATTTATTAGTAATACAATTTTTAACTCTTAAACCACTGCAAGAACACGTATCTTAGGCGTACAATTTTAACAAAACGGCGCACGTTCTCGCTCACAAGATCGATTACAGACTAACTCGCGCTCGGTAACCGCGCGGCGCACACGGCTGGCCAGCGATCCAGGTAGTGACGTCATCAATAGTTAGAGATGCCCGTGCGCAGACAAAATATGATAAGTTAATCGTTTGGTACATAACATCTACCCGCCTCGGCCAGGACTACCTGGCCGCTAATTAACTGGCAGTCGCGACAAGGTTGATACAGCTCTCTTCAAAATTGAACCGTCCACCCGGACCTCAGCAAAACGGGGCACTCCATCTGCTCCAAAGACGAGGTTGAGAATGCGCCCCCTGCGCCAACACAGTGGCGGTGAGTTAGCGTCCTTAACCAGAACGAGGTCACCAACATGAGGTGGATCAGTCTTGTCAGTCCACTTAACGCGCTGCTGGAGAATGTGCAAATATTCTAAATTCCAACGTTTCCAAAAGCTCTGAGTGAGTTGTTGGACCAATTCAAACCGCGAGAGACGATTAGGTCTCACATCAACAAGGGGATATTCCGGCAGGGCGTTCAGTGGCTGCCCAATCAAAAAATGGCCCGGCGTGAGGGCTTCCAAGTCGTTCGGATCTGAAGAGATCGGGCACAACGGGCGTGAATTCAAAACGGCCTCGATTTTGCAAAACACAGTTCCGAGCTCTTCAAAGGTCAATACAGACTCGCCAATTACCCGTCGCAAATGTGTCTTAGCAACCTTTACTACGCTTTCAAATATTCCTCCCCAGTGGGGACATGACACGGGACTGAACCTCCAAGTTATTCTACGTGTAGCTAGTCTAGACGCAATTTCAGTCTCGTTAGCCGACAAAAAATCATACATCGCTTTTAAATAGTTGTTTGTGCCTTTGAAGTTGGTACCGCAATCCGACCGAATCAAGGACGGTAGTCCTCGTCGTGACACGAATCTATCTAACGTCGCAACAAATGCCTCTGTCGAGAGGGCTGAGACGAGTTCCAAATGTACCGCCTTGGTGGACAGACAGACAAAGACGCACAAATAAGCCTTGACAGTTTTACTGTTCCTGAGGGTCGAGGTCTTAACAAAAAAAGGGCCTGCAAAGTCCGTACCAACTCCAGCAAAGGGCCTTATCTCAGTGACCCGATCCGAAGGAAGGTCACCCATGATAGGCTGCATGGTAGGGGCCTTGAGCCTATAGCAAGGCATACAACGAAAGACCACACTACGGATCGTCCGACGGGCCGATAAAATCCAAAATTCCCGTTGCAAAATGGCCAATAAGGCATTACAGCCGGCGTGGGAGTTCTTGATGTGACGATCAGTCACCAACAGGTTCACCAAGTGGCCACTCTTTGGCAATAAGAGGGGGTGACGAGATCCATAAGGGAGGTTTGCGTTCCTAAGACGCCCTCCGACACGCAAAAGACCCTCACTATCCAAAAAAGGGTTCAGCTTACAAATGGCTCCAGACAGCTTGGATTTGCCTTTCCTCAAGATGTCAATCTCGTCTTCAAAATGTGCCTCTTGCACAGAACGAACCCAGTGAAGAAGAGCATCTTGGAGCTCTTGTGGCGATAAGAAGGCCTTCAAACATTTGTTCTGTGGATGTCTACAATTTCTCATGAAGCGCTTGATCCAAGCGGTGACACTCAACAATTTGTCCAATGAACTGTAACGATTAAGTAAGAAATCGGGGTCGAACGGACGGTCCTGCCGTTCGAGCGCAAGCGTTCGCAACCCAGGCAGTGCGACAATGTCTAAGGCCGGAGTTCGCGGCCAATTAGATTCTGATCTGGTCAACCACTCAGGTCCCCACCACAGAGAGTGCTCAACTAAAAGGGGGGCCATACATCCCCGTGACGCACAATCAGCAGGGTTGACCTCGCCAGGCACATGCCTCCAAACCAACGGGGTCTCCGATTTCTGTATCTGAGAGACACGATTTGCTACAAACACCTCTAAGGTGTGAACTGACGTCTTCAGCCAACATAGCACAATTTGACTGTCAGTCCATGCATATATCGTGGAAACGTCAATTGACGTGCACAAGGTGGACATGACGTGATTCAAAAGGCGAACAAGAAGGGCCGCCCCTGACAACTCTAACTTAGGGATTGTCAAGGCAGTTCGAAGAGGCGCGACCTTGCTCTTCGCCATGACCAACAACACTTTCACCTGACCATCTGTGGTCACGGTGCGCAAGTATACGGCTGCTGCGTACCCACGTTCCGAAGCGTCCGAGAAACCATGAAGGGACGCGGTGTGCTTCCCTGGCGGAAGCAGAGCACGGGGTAACGATATCCTATTGATGGCAGGCAATGAGGAAGCAAATAGGAGCCAGTCCTTCAAAACAGCTTCGCGAAGTGGCTCGTCCCATCCAAGACCTGCAGTCCAAAGTTTCTGCAGGAAGCATTTGGCCCAGAATATGACCGGGCATATCCAGCCATTGGGATCAAAGGTTCTCGCGACAGTCGACAGAACCAGTCGTTTCGTCCAAGTGTGATGCGAATCCAAATTGACATTAAATGTAAAGATGTCCTGGACTGGTCTGTACTGGATTCCAAGCACTGACATCATGGTAGGGTTGTCACGGTTCTCAAATAGGTGAGGATCCTGCTGGTGGTCGTCCGGTAGCCCTTCCAAGAGCGCAGGTAAGTTGGAGATCCATTTACGCAACTCATATCCTGCGGAGGCTAGAATGCCAATCAACTCGTCACGCAAGAGCAGGGCCTCTCTCTCCGTGGCCGCGCCAGTGCACACATCGTCAACATATAGGTCCTCCTTCAAAATGGCGGCTGCGCGAGGAAACGACATACGCTCTCGATCCGCGAGCTCCCAAAGCGAACGTATAGCCAAAAAGGGGCTAGACCTCAGCCCGTATGTGTTCGTGTTGAGCTCGTAGACAAGCATGGGATCTTGCTGGTTTTCTCGCCACAATATCAGCTGGTATCGGCGATCATCCGGGTGAATTACCGTTTGCCTGAACATCATCTTGATGTCAGCCACAAAAACAAATTGATGACGTCGAAACCGCGTGATGACGTCACAAAGGTCCTTCAGCAATTTGGGACCAGGATGCAGACACTGGTTCAATGACACTCCTGAAGTAGTCTGCGCAGAACCATCAAATACTGTGCGTAACTTACCACTGGATGGTTTTATTACAGCATGATGCGGAAGAAAGAAGTGCTCCGTCGAACGCCAATCCAATTTTGACACAGACATGTGTCCCAAATCCTCATACTCCCGCATGAAGTCAATATACTTCTCCTTGAGTAGTGGGTCCCTGCTCATACGGCGTTCCATCGCCAACAAACGCTTCTCTGCAATAGGCCGCGAGACGCCAAGTGGCGGACGTACGGCGAGAAATGGCAATCTTGTCATGATCCGGCCAGAACGGAGATAACTGGTGTTGGTCTTGTAGAACTGCTCACACTCTTCATGCTCCGGATCAGAGCGGGGAGCTTGTGGTGGCTCCTCCACTTCCCAGAATCTCTGCACGGCGTCAGAAAGGGCGGACCCCACCATCAAGGCCGTTCCAAGTTCGGCAGGGGGGGGAGTCCTCAATACAGGCCCCATCAGTGCGAACCCAAATATGGTCCGGAGGGCTACCAAGCCACCTGGCTGCAAAACACGATCCTTGCCGAGTAATATTTTACCCAAAACATCGGCACCAAGCAACAAATCGACCGTGCCAGGCAGGTCAAATTTAGGGTCAGCCAAATTCAAATCCGCGGTCAATTTTACCGCATCCGCAGACAAACGAACTTGCGGGTGATTGCCTAAGATATTCTCCATCACAATGGCCGACGATTCCAACGTCGGACGTGGAGAATTTGAGGGGGAGAACTCAAACCAAACGCGGCCCTCTACCGTGGCCACGGGGGCGTTCCCGACACCCCTTATTACATCTGAATATTTTTCAATAGTCTGGCCAGTCTGCCCTACCAACCAAGACGAGGCTATGCACCCCTGTGAGCCTGTGTCCAATATCGCTCGGACTACAACTGAGGCGCCCGTCCGTCCCCAGACCCTGACATGGGCCGTGGGCAAGAGGACGGTCTCAAAGGGGGGCGGTGCATAGCGGGGGCAGACGCCAACATCCTAATGCTGGCGTGGCGGCGACTGAGCGCCGTTGTCCCGAGACGGCAAATCAAAGTGCGGGTAGTGCCTAAACTCGGCCTCCTCTCGGTGACGACTGCCACGAGCCATAGACGGCGGTTCGTAGCGCCTGGAGCGTCCGTACCGAGGGTTGCGCGTCTCCAAACGGGGACGTTCCGCCAGAGGGGGGGACGGTAGTGGTACCGGACGTGCGTCACGGTAATCGTGGTACACTACCGGAGGTGATCTCGCTTGATCACGTGGAAGCGGGGAGGGCGAGCGGGACACAAAGGTGCGGGATTGAACCCGGGGCCCGCTTTCATACCCGCCCGTGGGGCTGCGCGCCGAACCAACTCGGCGATCGATGGCAGCACAGTCTGCGGGGCGTGGGGGTGATGAGCCGGACTCCAAATTGCGGGACTGGTCCCGGTGTCCACTGGCATACCCGCCCGAAGGCGACCCCGCGTGGTCGCGACGGCCATTCGCGTTGGCGCACAGGATTTTCAGATGGTGCCCTCCGCAAATAGGACACGGGTGAGTGTCGGGACAGGCGCGCTGGTAATGATTCCCTAGACAGGAGAAACACCAGCCGCGGGCCTGGGCAATCCGCCTACGAGCGGCCACGTGCAGGACCGCGAAGTCTGGGCACCGCACCGTTTGGTGTCCCTGCGACTTGCAAAAACGGCAGTCCGGTGGCGCAGCTTGAGCGACAGCGAAGCGGGCGGCCGTACCTCCCCTTGGTGCAGGTTGGGCATTGCGCCGTTGGTTGGTGGGTCTGGGACGTGATGCTTCCACCGGCGTGTCGGCGACCATGACGTCACCCATGCGACACTCGTCCTCCAGGAACGTCAGGAGCTGGTCAAAGGTAGGGAGAGCAGATGCCTCATCCCTAGTGTGCCCCTGTTCAAAACGTGCCCTCAAAGACACCGGCAATCGCTTGAGTACGATACGCACCAGTAGGTAGGACCACTTGGCAACCGGCAGTCCCAAGCGGTTGAGCGAGTTGGTGGCTATTAGGAGGGGGTTCAGCAGCTCGGTCCTCAACTGGGCAGCATTGCTCACGACGGGAAGGTTCAAAATCTGGTCGACATGGGTATCTGCCAGACAGCGCTGGTTGTGATAGCGCTTGGTGAGCAACGCCCGCGCGATCCCATAGCTCCCGTCACATATTGGGAGGTGCTGTATTAAGCCCCTCGCCTCTCCATCAAGCACGGAGAGTAAATAGGCCAGTTTTTGAGACGGACCCAAATCGTCCCTCGAGTCCACAAGACTCTCAAACAAACCAATAAACCCCATCCACGTGTCTAATCGACCATCAAAACGTGGAAGATCCAAATTGGGTAATCTGGTCAAAAGGCCCACGGGAGTCTTCAAGGGGGCCCGGTGAGCCGGTACTCCGGCGCGCGAGGCTAAAATCTCCCGCGCGCGCTGGGCGATGTCGTCGGCAAGGTCCATCATTTGGAGGTAGTCCTCGTGGACTTTGTCCCGTCGCTCCTGGGGAAACGACTCCAGGGGCACATCATCCAGATGCAAGATGAAGCGCTGGTAAAGCGCCTCCACCTCCTGAAGTCGTGTAGGGCATTTCTCATGCCTGTCCAACAATGCCTCGATTCGGTTCTCCCTTTTCACCAAGGCGGCAGCTGACGTGAACCATCTCAAATGAGTCGCAATCCCGGAATATGATTCGCGGACAACATTATACGCGGCGGCAGACATCTTCAAAGCACAAACGGCACGAAACAAACAATCTTATAATAACAACAAAAAAAAACAAATATCTTTCACAAACAAACAATATTACAATAGCGAAAAACAAAATATCTTTCAATGAGACAAGCCGCTATTATTCTAAACAATTATCAAATCTTAAATAGTTTAAATCAAACAAACAAAACAATTCTTTGCCAATGTGCAATTAATTTAAGACTTGAATTATTTATTTTAAGGTAAACAACAAAACAAACAAACGTATAAAATAAATGTTGTATTATACAAACGCACAACGCCACAATTTAACTATAACGTTGTTCAATATTAGACAATAATTAAATAATAATTTATATTAAATAATAACCTGAGCAACAACAAATACGATTAGCAATAGCACAAATAATTATCAAACCCTTTAAAATCTAATTGCCAATTCAAGTGCTCAAATTAATTATGCAAAACTATACCAACAATTTAGATTAAACAAACAAACAACCAAATTAATCAAATTAAATTAATTAAATCAATTTTCACAAATAATGAGGGTATAGTTTGTTCAACATGGAACATTCGAGAAACGGAGTTTAAACCACGCTCTGGGTACCATAATATGTTGCGTTCAACCTGGTGTTTTAATTAATAATAGGTTAAGTGGAAGCGTGATATCTCTCAGGCGCGAGAGGAACGAACATATACTGTATATCACAGCGTTAACAAATTTACAATAGTACAAACTTACCCTGTTTTGTTCTTCAACAATGTCTTCACTGTGTCAAGCCCTAGCTATAGCTTCATTAACTAACTACGATAAATTGGCCAAAATAACGCAGAATGCTAATCAAACTATACTTAACTTTATGCAGGGAGACACGAACTCTTGAAGCCCTCAAATGACCTTTGGTGCGACTTAAGCCGTGAACTTTCACCAATCGTCTCAATGCAATTATACTATCACAATTATAGTTATCAAACAGTTCAACTCACATTAAATAGTATTAAGTATGGAGACACAAAATTCACTAGTTTTTATAATACTTTTTGTCATACAAAATGGCGAATACTCAACTTCGCAATGACATTTCACTGTTCGATCTCAATGCTAATTATCGGTTCGCACAATAGGATAATTAGTTTTATCAACAAGCAATTTATTAGTAATACAATTTTTAACTCTTAAACCACTGCAAGAACACGTATCTTAGGCGTACAATTTTAACAAAACGGCGCACGTTCTCGCTCACAAGATCGATTACAGACTAACTCGCGCTCGGTAACCGCGCGGCGCACACGGCTGGCCAGCGATCCAGGTAGTGACGTCATCAATAGTTAGAGATGCCCGTGCGCAGACAAAATATGATAAGTTAATCGTTTGGTACATAACAACGCTATCAGAGAGTGGTATCATGATGTAAGTACAGTCGCCTACATACACATCGCGGAGTTCTTACAAGTAGGTTGAATATGTAAATTTTGGAAGCAAGTTTCCGGCGCAGATGTACCATTAAGGTCTCGACAACATCTTAAAAATAATTCAGATATATTAATAATTTATGTATGATCTGTACATAATTCATTCATTCATGAACATTTCACATAACGTCCTCTGGTCCTAAACTAAGCTTATATGCTTGTGTTATGGGTACCAGAATATGGATAAAATACATAAGCTACTTTAACTACTTAAGCTATGATAATTATGTTAACCTGTAATATGTGGATGTGTTAAGTATAATAAAATATTAATTATTCAATTATTCGAGAATATTAATGTTTTTCTACGTGACAAAATCTGGAATAAGGAGTAGGAAGACGTATGTTTATAGCCCGAAGAATTAGCACGCTGAAGTGGCAATGGGCAGACCACATCTTTTGTGTTGGATAGTCCATTTAACGAAGAATGCTATAAAGGTTATATAACATTACGCTGCGACCAATTGGAGCGAAGCATTGGTGAAAAATGTTGTATAAACGGGATTTTTTTTCTAAATTCCACTCGTACGTAATCACGGGTAACAGCTAGTTGATTGAACCCTTCGTGTGCGAATCCAACTCGTACTTGGCCGATTTTTCTCTAGCGAGTTACAAGAACTTCAAAAATAAAACTTTTGTAAACGCATTCGCCTTAAGTGGGCGTTGTGACGTCACGCCTTTTACGAAACGCATAGTGAAAATTTAACTGTTTAATATACAGCACGAATGGGAATGGAATGTTTAAAGTTAAGCATATATCGACAATATTGTGACTGGTTTCTGATTATTTGTTACAAATAGCTTCATTAACTTAACATGGCTTTAATAGTAGGCCCACAACACGGATGCTTTCCACAGGTATTTTGATGAGAAATATTTATAAAAATGCATGGATTTTTTTTTACTGTTGTTTTGGCTCCTACCACTGACTTTTTCTACACCACCCAATGGTTGACTGGCAGAGAATGAATTAAGTCCACCATTATACAAATTTTATTTGTGCGAAATATAAATAAATAAATAAAACACTTATGTACATCGCGCCAGGTGCATTACGTTGTTGATGGAGAGAAGTATCTTGAAAACTTACTTTTTATAGCCATAGTCGTCTAATAGAGATCGTAAAATGCGATAAGATGCCTATCCCAGGTCGATGTAATCTGGTATACAAATTTTAATTACAATAAAGGTTTTTTATTATAGCGACAGGCTTCGTGGTGGTTTATGTAATAGACTGCCGATCACGAGGTCTCGGGTTCGATTCCCGGTCAGGACAATCATTTGTGTGATATCCATAAATGTCATACAAATGTTTGTACTGCGTCTGGGTGTTTACTATGTATTATAAGTATGTATTTACAAAAGAAAAATAGTATATGTATTATATCCGTTTTCTGGTACCCATAACACAAGCATATAAGCTTAGCTTCGGACCAGAGGACGTTGTGTGAAATGTCCATGAATATTTATTTATTTATATTTATTCTATTATATTTCAAGTCCTATTGCCATGTATGTATTTCCAATATCCAAAATGCTGAAATTGGAACCTGAGCGAGACCCAGAATGCTTGACTTATGTATGCCGAGACAGGAGATGGCCTGGTACGTCAGCTGACTCTTATCAGCTTATTAGTTTTGGTACAAATATGCCAATTCTGTTTCACGGATATCTAAACTGAACTTAAATAAAATAGAACAAACTACGGTATATTTTGGTTTGGCTTGCTTTACCGAATTGTGTAATTGACGCTATTAATATCAATATTTTACTTTTAAGTTAAGTTTGATTTAATTTTGTCATCGAAATTGGCATCAATGTCAATATTTTTATCATTTAATTTATTGTTCACATTTGTACTGAATACGATGTAGATAGGTAGTATGAAACCACAATGCATATTTCCGGTCGTTCCGGAGGTTGCGTTGATGCATCGTTAGTAGAATCATCAGTAGACTCTAGTGACGTCCTGTGATGTATAAATCATCTCTAAGCGTCTATAGGTGATCGTGAACTAATCACGGAGAAATACCTAATACCTAACCAGTTAGATATTAAATAAAACTAATTTATACGGATTTAGACGCGTATATTTGTTTTAAATTTTGGCCCGACGTTACGGAGACTTTGCAGTCACCATGGTCACGGGTGAGACTGAGCTGTAAAGTGTCTTCTACGATCAGTTATTACAGGGTTTATCCACATTCAATTTAATTTTACGAATTTATAGTAGTTATTGAAGAAAGAGAAAAAAGCATTGAATACTAATAATAAAAAACTGAAAAGATTTTTTGTTTGAACGCGTTATTCTCAGGAACCGCTGGTCTGATTTGAAAAATTCTTTCAGTATTGGATAGTACCTACATTTATCGAGCAAGGCTATAGGCTATATAACATCACGCTGCGACCAATAGCAGCAAAGGATCAAGCAAGGAAAATTTTCTAAATCCACGCGTACGAAGTTGCGGCCAACAGCTTAGTAATAAATAATTAATGTTTTATTATTATTCACCCATGAGTTAAATAATAAATTATTTAGTTAGAAACAGTAAAAGCTTACTCCATTGATCCGTTGGGAACAATTACAAGTTTACCGACACAGACTATTAGAACTATATTTTTCTATTAACCACTGCTACGGTAGGTAGTGCTGCGGCATAATAAATTTCTATTCTGTTTACTTATCTATTAGAAAATATTTTTTCTTCTTGCCCTTATCCCAATTTATCTGGGGTTACTGTGCATCATAATCATCATAAAATCACGCCTTTTTCCCATGGGGGTAGGCAGAGACTATAGAGCGCCATCTGCTACGATCCAAACATACTTCCTTGGCTTCATCCACACTCATACATCTGGTCATACATGCCCGACGGTTGTAAGTGCTACGCACTTACCCCTTTTGGAGTATCCCGGCGATGACATCGGAGTATATTTTTCTCGGGCGTCCTCTCCCAGCATTTCCACTTACCTCCGCCGTGTAAATGCCTTTCGTTAAGAGTCTCTCATCCGTCCTCTCCACATGACCAAACCACCTAAGCATACTTTTCTCCACCTTAGTCACTACATCCTCTTTCAGACCGCAACGTTCTCTTATAACTTCATTTCTTAATCTATCTTTCAAAGTCACACCACACATACTTCTCAAAGAACGCATCTCTACAGCATTTATTATACTTTTGTGCTTTACACTTTTGGGGTTACTGTGCGTTTTTTTTGCTTCCATGCTCTCTTATAAGCCGTGCTTATCTCACCAGCATTTTGTATTTTAATGGGAAACTTAAATATTTTTGTAATAATGTATGTAAATAATAGAAAACTATGTAGATTGGTTTTCAAATTTTTATCCAGACTGAATTATGACTAAAAAACCTGTAGGTACCTAAAGTTGTCAATACCACTCTCGCGCCAGCACATACATGTCCCACTGTTGGGCACGGGCCTTCTTTACTTTGGACGGGATTATGGTCTACAATGTGGCGTGTTGGCACTTTTTTATCCCTCACAGAGGATGTTATCTGTATAGAATATCCCATAGCTGGCATTTACAGACACATGTATTCTTAATACGTCACCAAACGGAATCAATCTTTATAAAAAACCAGTAATCTTTTAATAGTTCATATTTTAGACATCAATAAACTAAAAACCTTCATATTACAACAATAGAATGAAGCCATACAATCAAAGACAAGCACTTTTAAATGTTTTACAAATCGTATGTAATAATTTAAAACGATGTCTTAACACTAATCAGAGACACATTCACACCGATGACCTCGCATCAAGAGGTAGCTAAACTTTTAACTCTTAATGAGAATAACGCCCACAAGTCAAACAATGTGTAGGTACTGAGCTAACAATCGAAACGGATATAAACAAATATTGTCTACTCTATTAAGTGCTGTCTGTGTATTGACGATTGGAGAATCTTATTACTTGAAATGAGCAATCCTTGTATATATTATTATATTATTGGGATCTCAGAAACGGCGCCCTCGATTTTCGTGAAATTTGGTGTACAGAGGGTTTTGGAGGCGGTAAATCGATCTAACTTGGTTTCATATTAAAAATATGTCTGTTCGGTGTTTTTGAGCATGGAAAAATTGCTATAATTTCATTTAGATTTATTCGGATTAAGAATACAAACACGAGACTACTTATCACCATTTATAGGAAGAATTTTTGCTTCTCCGTGCCAAATAGTGTATGTAGCACAAGCCTCTTTCAATCCTAGAAGATAAGTACATATTTGGTATAAATTAGAACGAGAGAGTGTGGTGACGGATTGTTCCGTGACTAAGAATACAAGTACGTATCACTACCAGGGGCGTAGCTACGTAGTACCTACGTATGCGTCGTATCAGCCATATCAATTATACGGGGAAACGGGGGGCCACCGGGCCCGTGGCCCGGTGGCCCCCCAACATGCGTAAACAAAAATTAATAAATCTTTCCAATTTTTTTATTATTATTTCAGAAATGACAAAAGTAAAACAAAAAGTAAATTCGTTATTTCTCACGTAGAGCATGCGTTCGAAAGTTGGCAACAACCTATCGGTTATTGAACAACATTTTTTTTCTTTTGTAAGAAATCTTTCTTCTGTAAGAATTCCTTTTACCCTTCACAAGGGCCTCCAAATATTTTTTATACGGGCCCTTGGTTACCACCTCATTTCCTTCCCAGGATGCTGAGAGACAGCAGAAGAGCCAGCTAAGGGATAATTTAAGCAGTGTCGCGGGGATTAGCTAGTTACATATTACACTATCTGCACTCCCTATAGCTAGGTATTTATTCCACTCATCCTATTTCAGTATACAGAGTAATAAGTTATTAAAATTAGTCCCTTATCTAATGATTGAAGGTTCCCATTATTTATAAAATGATTGATAGAGGCAACCTATGGCCTCCATCATCACCCACGCATCAAGCACTCGAATGCAAGACAAGCGTCTAATTAACCTTATTTAGGAGATTAGCATACATAACTTGCTGTCATAGGTTGCTAAACACTTTGAGTGTCATGTACATGGCATCAATAATTCTTGATAGAAATATGTAATTTTATTACGTTACAATTTGTTTCGGTGTAATCTGTATACTTATACCAGCATCTGGCAAGATTCCTATTAATGTACACGGCTAGGAATATGAAAATAATTAGGTTACTGACAAAAAGAACGCCATCTACTTAGCCATTTAGAAACATACAATAGAAGTGACGATTATTCGAAGAAATGATTCAACTCATATATCTTCTTTCTATACAGGCAGAGCCAAAGATATACAGAATCTGACTCATCATCATACCATCACGCCTTTTTCCCTTGGGGGTAAGCAGAGACTATAGAGCGCCATCTGCTACGATCCAAACATACTTCCAGGGCTTTATCCACACTCATATATCTGGTCATACATGCCCGACGGTTGTAAGTGCTGCAACTCTGACTCTGTTTTTCTATTCCGGATTAAATTCCAACCGGGCAAGCACGAATTGGAATCACGCACAACATGTTACGTACCGTAAGCCGTCGTGCGTAATGGCGTAACAGCAGGATAATGATGATAATCAACTATTAGTTATACTAAAACTGAAATTTTCAATTCTCTGCCTATCATCATTCTAGGGATACAGCCTAGTGACAGACGGTCGGACGGCCAGCGAAGTCTCAGTAATGTGGTGGCGTTTTTCTTTTTAGTACGAAACCACTTAAAATAGGCTTACATTAACAATCCTCGGTTACTCGACGTAGACTTATAAAATTTGTTAAAACAAGCTATAGACAAATCAATAGTGAAAGTATAGAAAAGTCATATAACTGAGTAACGAAGTTATAGTAACGAACAAAGCGTCTCCACGGTCAGGCCGGGTTATATTCATATACACCCTTTGTTTTTGTTCGCATCCCGTACTACAGTGAACAATGGACACTGGCCGGCTGATGTAGGGATGGACAATACCGGGATGTTGTGCAATTTATGGGATATGAAATGGTATATAAATATAAATAAATAAATATTCATGGACATTTCACACAACGTGCTCTGGTCCCAAGCTAAGCTTTATATGCTTGTGTTATGGGTACCAGAATACGGATAGAATACATATACTACTTTTCTTTTGTAAATACATACTTATAATACATAGTAAACACCCAGACGCAGTACAAACATTTGTATGACGATTAAAAACATTACACAAATATTTGTCCTGACCGGGAATCGAACCCGAGACCTCGTGATCGGCAGTCCGTTATATGAACCACTAGACCACGAGGACCGTCAAATGCTGCAAATGCGTATATAAATGAATTTTGATTAGGATTATTTGGAATTACACTGCATTTTATGTAACTGCGTGTGAATTAAGATATAATATATAAGATAATTAAGATAAGATAAGATAAGATATATTAGTAATAGTTTACATAAATGATATGTACCTATCTACATAAATTGATTATCAATAAGTTATGAGTAATAATATGTATAAACTTCACTATCGCAATAGGTATGGCCTGTAATGATAGATGTAAGTATGAGCTTTAAATAAATAAATAAAAATAAATAATTATGTCTTAAAATCTATAGTTGCGGTTTTTTGTCTAGCTAGTATTAAAACAGTATTGCTTGGACAAAATTACTCACGCTCTGTTTAAAATAGATACTAAGTAGTATCGCAATTATTTCTATAGAGCCTTCATATAAGTGGGTATTTAAAAGGTAAAAATAAGTGGTAAATATTCTGTTAGTTACATAATAATATATTGATAGATAGATACAAAGCAAATATAGAACATACGGTGGTCAAGCGACGCGATATCCCTTCGACAGCACACTAAGCGAGTACCGCACAGTTAAACGCATATAAATTAAAAAAATATATATTATTATTGTATTCTACCATCACTCTACTTGCTTGATTTAATAATCTCAAATCTTAACACTATCAGTACCTAAATTAAGTACATTCCTATACAGTCACATAGTTATTCAACTAAAAGCATACAGCCTAATATAATATTGAATCAACTGTACAATCAAAATACCAGTACTACTTCATACTGCATCCAATTTAATGTGGCCCAGTTACACTTCCGATCAGTATTTGATGTTCTATTCTAATAGCACTGTCTATTATCTCTGATTAGCCTACATACGGAAATTAGCGTTAACTGGCTAACACGTTACACTATGTTTACATTACATTCAGCATTCCTTTTATTGTACGTTAACTAGGTCCGATAAACCACATACATATAAAAAGCAGAATGGGCTTTAGAATAGTTGAATATTTCATAGCCTAGCATAGCATTGACTTACAGTATTGAATTTATTGCCAAATAGAAAAAATAGAGATGGGTTTGTATTTATCTATTAGCATATTAATTTTCCTCTATTACAAGGACTTAGAAAGAACGGTGTGTACGACATAGCCAGAAGAGTTAGCACGCTGGAGTGGCAATGGGCAGTCAACATCACGCGACAATCCGACGACTGTTAGGTAAGGAAGGTTCTGGAGTGGCGACCACGTACTGGACAACGCACTGGGGCCTCCCCCAACAACGTAGACTGATGATGTTGTCAAATGTGACGGGAACTGCTGG
Source organism: Orgyia antiqua (assembly GCA_916999025.1). Taxonomy (NCBI): domain Eukaryota; kingdom Metazoa; phylum Arthropoda; class Insecta; order Lepidoptera; family Erebidae; genus Orgyia; species Orgyia antiqua. Next base: position 5,381,760 of record OU779874.1, read on the forward strand.
TTGCAGATAACGCAGGACCGCGCATTGTGGAGTTCTATGGGAAAGACCTATCCCCAACAGTGGACGAGGAAAGGCAAGAAAGAATAAATGGATGGAATTACAGGCGTCCTCCACCTCGGGAAAGTATTCAGTCTACTTATAAGATATATACGGTTCAGTTTTCAGTCTACAGAGTCTTTTGTACACGTATCTCACAGAAGATGATAGCTACTTATAATCTTCTTTAATTGGAAGTTTAAGTGAAAATATGTAGTTAATCATATTAATCATCACCTGGCCTGAAACCCAGGACTGAGCGGGTGTAATATAGACATTATGAGATGCTATGATGCGATAACATGTTGAGACACAGTTGGGGGTATACACTATTACGTAATGTTATTAGTAACTGCATCTAGAGATTATAAAAATACTTGTTAACTGCATTTTTCGAACATTATTAATATCTAGTATGCAATTAGGGATGTGAGGGAAATATGGGTAAAAATTTTTATAAGCTTTATAGTATTTTCTGTCAGTGTGGTGTCGTGGATTAAGAATACAAGTATCACTTCCCTTCTCCTCCCGAGCATGCTGTACGAGCCAGTTAAGAGGGTACTGTACTCCTAATTTAGGTATTGGCCTTAGGTATTCCTATCCCTATTCCCGAGCACCGTGCTGAAAGGGACAAATATAGGTGAAGCAGATTTTACAAATTCTTTGAGAAAAAGACGTTTTGTACTTCTCTTTTTCCTTCGCGAAAGTTAAACCGATTTTAATTGTTTTTACGATATTTTATAGATGAAGAGTATATCTATGCTTGTATCACTTTCTTTATAGGTAAGAAAACCGAAAAATCGGGATTTTCGGATGGTCATATTTCTTTTAATTATTATGTATTGAAAAAAAGAAAGTGACAGAAGCATAAATATACTCTTCATCTATAATATAGCGTAGAAACAATTAAAATCGGTTTAACTTTCGCGAAGAAAAAAGGGAAGTACGATACCCATATTTTTGTATGGAGCATAATTTGGTATCGTGCCCTCTTAAGAGACAATTTTACACAGATAACATACTCTGTAAAAACTAGAAAATAAACCAACACGCCTGGTCAGCGCGGCAGTGTAGACCATAATCCATTCCAAAGTGGAGGAGGCCCGTGCCCCACAGTGGAACGTTAATGGGCTAAACAGAGAGAGAATTTTGCGTGTGACAAATACAAATGATACATAATAATTTATCCTGTATGGAAATAGAACCTGTGAACAGCAGTCCGTTACGTTTACCGCTGCACCACGTGGTCAGTCAAATATAAAACAATCCCGGTATAATCCCAGTTAGAACACATCACTACATCCAATAGGTTGACTATTATAATATTTTTCCGCCTCCAGGGAGAGCGATGATTGGATGCAACGTGGAGATAAACTCGCTTCTGTTTATAATGATAATGGAACAGAGACGTAGTCGTTACTAACTACCTTATACAATATACGTGTTAATATTTTATGTAGTGTACGTGAACATTATATGTATACATACTAGCTGACCCGGCAAACGTTGTTTTGCAATACTAAAAAAAAGTTTGAAAAATAGATGTTAGCCGATTCTCAGACCTACTGAATGTGCATACAAAATTTCATAAGAATCGGTCTAGCCGTTTCGGAGGAGTACGGTAACTAACACTGTGACACGTGAATTTTATATATAAGATTATGTACTGTACCTATGTGTGTAAAAGCTAAAAGGATTAATATAAGAAGATAGCATAGAAGAAAAAGGCGCGTTGCGGCGACTGATCCCCAAAAATATCACGATAATACATACATAGTAAATTGAATAAACGAGTTTTGTATAATCTGTAGTATAATATATGCATTATTCTGACTAACCTTGATTAATAGTTTAAACGCTACTGAATGTAATCCATATATTAATAAAAGACTTACTAACAATTTATCAATAATACCGTTACTTAATCTATTAAACCGTTAACAAAGTTTCTCTATTTTCCATATCTTTTACGATATATTTTACCACTTTTTAACTAAGAATCTAATTAAAAATATGTATACTTATTATAAAACAAAGTCATTATTTTTGTATGTATGATTGTATGTCCCTGTGTGAGCTTATATCTTCAAAACTACGCAACGGATTTTGCTGCGGTTTTTTTTAAATAAATAGAGTGGTTCAAGAGGATGGCTTTTTTGTATAATTTGCTAGGAATTGGTTTTTAAATTAAACGCATACGAAGGTGCGGGCAACAGCTAGTTATATTATGAAGCTGAAGACTTTGTTTGTTTGTTTGAACGCATTAATCTCTGGTACCACTCTCGATTAGAATTTTTTTTTTGTGTTGGATAGTCCATTTATCGAGGACGGCTATAGGCTATGTAACATTACGCCGTGACTAATAGGAGTAAAGCATTAGTGAAAAATATTACAATCAAAAGGAAAATTTTCCAAATTTCACAATGTCGTTGGCAGTGTTAACTTTTACGAGTTAATTTACTGTTTCGATTAAATACGAACTCAGAACGTAAAGTTATACATGTAAAATGGTTTACATAAATGAAAATAAGATAAATGCATCGAAGATTGAGAGCGTTTAGTTATTTGGGTTAATTTAAAAACAGTAAAAAAATATCTCATTGATTACGTACTTAATCTTAATTTCTTTCAATACAACTTACATAACTATTTTAATGATTGCTTAATCATACTGTTTTACTTGCATTTCGAAAGGTCTTTTCTTTGGACTCTATGGTAAGATAAACTATGTTTTATCATCATAATTATGTAATCTATACTAATTTTATAAAGCTGAAGAGTTTGTTTGTATGTTTGTTTGGTCGCGCTAATCTCAGGAATCACTTTTTTAAGGCCGATTTGAAAAATCCTTTCAGTATTGGATAGTACATTTATCGTGGAAGGCTATAGGGTATATAACATCACGCCGCATCTAATAGGAGCGAAGCATTAGTGAGAAATTTTGCAGAACAGGTAGTCATTAATAAATAGGTAGAGCTGTAGTACCACTTGCGTTATCGCTAAATGCAATACGTAACGCTAAACTATTAGGCTGGTTAATTTTGGTCTCATCTGCGTTTAACGTCTAAGATACTTTAAGTTCTATGTATTATAAGTATGTATTTACAAAAGAAAGGTAGTTTATGTATTCTATCCGTATTCTGGTACCCATAACACAAGCATATAAGCTTAGCTTGGGACCAGAGGACGTTGTGTGAAATGTCCATGAATATTTATTTATTATTTATTTATTATTATTGATGTAAATATGTACAAAGAAATAGCCAATTAGCCAAATTGCTTAACGTATACTTATTTGTCAATTTTAAATTTTGATGTAGCACAAATAGTAATTTTTCCTGTAAAAGTAGATATGGTAGTTAAGGATTATGTATAATTTTGTTTGTTTTAATTATGTAGTTGTGAAGCCTTCCGTTGATGATATACATCAGTTAAAATAATTAACAATAATTGTGTTTGTTGCCTATGGATATATAGATATACATATATCCGAAATAAATGATTATTTATTTATTTATACACTAGGTTAAGTTTTTGACGAATCAGATTTGCCCTCATAATAATCGTGACTGAAAATGTATTTAATATTGTATCTAACATAACCTATATGTCTTTGCCTATTCGAAGCTAGATACGTAATTTCAGATGAATATTGTTCATGACTAAAAGCTTTTGCGGATAATCGCGTCGTTAATTATTGGGTATAGGCAGTTATAATGTAATGAACTAATGAAACTACATTTAGTCCGCACGACGCTGATAAAATATTAGCTTTGCTATAATAAAGTTATTTGATATTAGTTCATTAACGTGGTATAGAGTTTCAGTGAAATATGTGGCCAACTAACTAACTACGTATCACCTATAATGTCTAGATTTTTTACGGATTCTGATAAAGTTAATAGGTTTTTTGAGGTTTAGGTTTTAAAAAAATGGGCCAATGAAAGTCACCAAAAAGAATTTCTTGCTCCTAGATTCAAGATACGCCTCTAGCGTAGGTAAGTGCAGGCCTGAGCCCCTGGGTAAACATTATCATTTTATTTCGGTCGCTAGACTTGTGATCAGCCACTCGGATCCTTACAGCTCAATTCGAACCTGGGTTTCTTTACCGTAATAAATGCTTAACTGGATAAACAAACCTATTTAGTAGAATAATACCATATTACATAACAATAGAATACCATAAAATTTATTATTGGTTATAAATATTTAATAAAATTATTGTTGTAGGCGACTCAAGCGCAACATTACGAAATGTCAAAAGTTTCGGTCTATTATTTTCACCCACGCCTAGTCGCCCATTCAAACCATGTGTCACAAAACACGTTTTAGAAACCTATTTGGTATTAAATTTAGAATTTTTCCTTAAAATACTGAATTAAGACTAGACTTTTGAAAGTTACATCGTCTGCTTAAGAAGTGTGCCCAGTGGAGATATGAAAAGAATACTCTATTACGAAATGATGACTGCTAATTATGCTGCAAAGGCCCAGCGGAAGACCAGCGCCGATTTTAACCAGCAATCAAGCTGAGCTGTGGTATTTTTGTGACGGATATATTTTGTTTTAATTGTAATAGTTCTATTTTACCTCCTTGCTATTACTATTTTCCTTGATTTTTTATCATTGTGTGTTCTGATGAAAGAAATTAATTTTATTCTTTCTTCTTTTCTTTTTTACACGCTTTATATTAGCTTCACTTGTATGTTTGTTTGTATGTTTGTAACCGACTCCTTTGGACGCTATTTTGACCCACTTTAAACGGTCAGATTCTATTCAAATTTTGCACAGCTGTCGAAGACCGATGACAATGCAATAATTCGATTAATTTTTTTTTTTTTTAAGTTTGTCCTTATAGGACAGGCTAAGGCTTAATAGCCATACTGCCTATAATTCGATTAAATAAAGCGTGTTTTTTAGTTTTTTTAAACTTTTTTTTTTATTTCTAATCTACTATTAGAAGCCTCCTTATCCTAAAGTGGCCAGTGCTTCGTATAATTTATCAACCCAGAATACATCAGGGACATTATCATTGGTGATAAAATCCTCTTTTATTGAAATAAAGATATAAAAAAAAAATAAAAAAAAAAAAATACATCAGGGACATACCACGAGCCGTAACAGACAAAAATTTAAAAAATTCGGGAAATTGATTCTGTTGGTTGTCCTGTGTACAATTTTTTTTTTCTATAGATTTATTTTAAGTAATAGATTATAGATACAGATAATAGATTTTAAGTAATAGAATAGATAACAGCGGGCGTATTATGAGCTTTTTAAAAATCATGCAAGTTCCAAGCGGGCCGTACACTGCCTGATAAAATTATGTATTATGGTAAACATAAAACATTTAGTTGAAAAATTTTAGTTAGTACTTAAAGTTTTAGTTGTACCTTCACTATAAACATATTAATCTATGACTGTTTTAGCGAACTGGATGGCTGGGAGTTATGTTCATATTACGAATTTGCCGGGCAGTTCCATTCACGGCGTAAACGGCCTGGGAATAAGAGCTCATAATACGGCCGCAGCTCATTGGATAAAATGCATCTTGCATGATCAGAATTTTATGGAACAGATTAAGCTGAATTGAAGTGGATGGCTGTGGATGGTTGTGGGCTTGGTGACCGTGGGTGTGTAATATAAATATACAAGTTACATTCCTAAAGGCAGATATATGTAGGTCATTCAACAACATAGTGCGTAAATACTTTACATATTATAAAACAACTAGCTAAAGCACGCGGTTTCACTCGCATTTATAATTACTGAGATAAATCTATTGAGATATTAAAAAAATCATCATCATCATAATAACATCACGCCTTTTTCCCGTGGGGATAGGCAGAGACTATAGAGCGCCATCTGCTACGATCGAAGCATACTTCCTTGGCTTCATCCAGACTCATACATCTGGTGATACATGCCCGATGTATAATGTATATTAAAAAAAAACCATATTAAAAAAGTTTTGTAACCTCCTAGTCCACTTTTTTATTTTATTTTTTACATGGGCTTCGCCTGTCCAGTCGCGGTAGCAACGTTCGGGTTTCGTGTAGGACTCCCGACAGAGGGCTGAACTACCTACTAAACCCCATATTGTTATTCCTCGCCCAGAAATCGGGCTATGATGTGCTCTGAGCCTTACCACGACCGACCAAAAGGGGCGGTACCGCAGATGGTGCCCGACTCGATAGGAGAGGATATACCCAATAATATCTTCTTTAAATGTGGTTTTACATCATCTTTCCTTCCGATACGTCAATTCACTCGTGCGACTCGTTTTTTCAAATATACACGTCTAAATCCTTAAGAATTTTAAATATAAGCACTTTTTACAGATTTAGACGCGTGATTTTGTTTTAAATTTTAGCCCGGCGTTTCATTAGTTAGTTAGTCTCACCCGTTACCATGGCCACTACAAAATCTCCGAAACTTCGGGCTAAAATTTAAAAGAAATACATGCGTCTAAATCCGTAAAAAGTAGTTTTACGTATTTAAACAAATGAGTCGCGCAAGTGTCTCATTTGTTTAAATGAATATGTCCTTATGAAGTTATCTTCTTTGCTATAACAGTTTTTTTTGTTCAAATGATTCAAAGTTATAATAAATTGTGATTTAAACTAATAAAAAAAGTAGTATGAAATCTTGGAATTCCTTAGATATACAAGCTGTGTATACAAGTAAAGACTTCATTAACAACTAGACAATAATATTATTATTTTGTTGATAAGTGTCATTATTACATTTCAGAATTTTTGTTTTAATTTACCGTAATTACCGTTAAAGGCATGCACAAAATGTATTCATAGAACTCATTTGTGATGTAAACTTATCATTTATTTATACAAATATGTCAGAAATGTTCACAAATTAAACAAAAACAAATATATTACAGACAGTAGGTTAATAGATAGTCGTTTATTTGATTCACTCACCTTTCTCCTCTAATGAATGCTCATTGTTAACAAACCGCCCACCGTACAAATAGGTGCAGGCACAACACTAGTCATGACGTCACTTCCTCACACTTCATTCATAAACTAAATCGACTAAACTTTTTTAATCTATGATCGCACTGTTTAAATTCGTATTAGGAAATCCTTTAGCAGCAGCACTATTTTCGAAAAAAAAATTATGTTCTATTTTCGAAATTTTATGGTCGTTTTTTTTTAGTCAGCGCGTGTGTTTTGGTCGGAGTACGCGCACGTTTGAGCACGCGCCGAAGCCTCTGCGTTATCGCCCCCGCGATTTTTGTGCGTGGGCGCCACCAGACCGAACAGCAGGCACCGAATTTGCGTAATATATTTGAGCAATAAAACAACTCAAATATGCTCCTCAATATGCTTATCTATGTTATTATTGTCAGATGGAAACAACCGCCGTCAGCAGGGGATCGCATGAAAATGGCAAGCTTTCTTTATAAGTTTATGTTAGAATTTTAAATGAGTATCGAATAATGCATTCGACATAAAAAGCTATCGGCGTCTGCTAACAATATTATGTGCGCCGATGCGTTGGGAAGCGACTTGTCGAGCAGTACCTTGTAAGGAGAAACGGGTTCGTCTGCAGTCCCACACGTTTCGACTTTTTGCCGTTCGGTGCAGGAAAGAGGCAAAGACGTATTCGGCCAGTGATTATAGATCCCCTTCGTCCCTTGATCGCAAATGCATTTGATGAATTGATGAAGTATCGAAAGAAGCAATCAGGTGTCTAGTGTTATTGGATGTTTTCTGCTAAGACAGGAGCCATGGTACATAGTGTGCTTGCAAACCCTTTGGTTTCATAAATTCGTAATGATATCGTCGCATTGCCTCTGAGTCTTAATTAGACGTCTCCTATGGTGCTTAGAGTGCTCTAAGTAGGGTTTCGGCATTTTAAATATCATCAATGTTTTTGGTTATGCATTTTTGCTGCTGCCTGCTGTGTTAATGAAGTTCAAGTTTTGATGTTTAGAGACTTTATTTTGTCGTTCTATTGTATTTTAATTTCATACTTCTGATATATTTTGACGGACCTTGTAGCGTTTGGGTACTGTAAGCGACTTCCAATACGAGGTCACAGGTTTGTTCCAGGACAGCTATTTATGTGAAGAGCAAAAATATATCAATTGCCTTTTATATTTTAGTAATATATCAGTTGCAATTTCGATGATGCGAAAATATGAAGAATTGTAATATACCTTAATATTAGTTCGCCCCTGCTTATTCGTGTAAAGATAGTCATAAAAAAAAATTTTTTCGTGTACATTTCACACAACGTCCTCTGGTCCCAAGCTAAGCTTTATAATGCTTGTGTTATAGTTACTAGAATACAGATAATACTACTTAAGCTACTTTTCTTTTGTAAATATATACATACTTACTAGCTGTCCCGGCAAACGTTGTTTTGCCATACGAAAAAAAAGGTTTGAAAATAGATGTTGGCCGATTCTCAGACCTACTGAATGTGCTTGTAAAATTTCATAAAAATCGGTCTAGCCGTTTCGGAGGAGTACGGTAACTAACACTGTGACACGTGAATTTTATATAGACTAGCTGTCCCGGCAAACGTTGTTTTGCCATACTAAAAAAAAAAGTTTGAAAAATGGATGTTGGCCGATTCTCAGACCTACTGAATATGTATGCAAAATTTGAGAAGAATCGGTCAAGCCGTTTAGGAGGAGTACGGTAACTAACACTGTGACACGTGAATTTTATATATTAGAAGATAATACATCAAACACCCAGACGCAGTACAAAAATTTTTAAGACTATTATAAATATCACACAAATGATTGTCCCGTGCGTCAATCGAACCCGCGACCTCATGATCGTCAGTCCATATTCCATTACCTGAATTGTTAGACTACGAGGCGCAATAAACATTTTCACTCTTTTTATTACAAAATCTGAATAGTGTTGCCGATTCACGCGCACAACTAAAACTTAAAATCGAAAACTGATGCTATCAACAACACAATTTGGCAATGTTAATTCAACATTTTTATTAGAAAATCTCTATTTTATAGATAATGTGACCAGACGGCCCGTTTTAAACGGAACTGTCCCTTTTACAACTACGAGTCCCGGTGTCCCCGAAACTACCTCTGGGACGCAAAATTGTCCCGTTTTCAGAAACCGAACTCCAGTAGAAAGAGTACTTTCCGTAATGAACAAATTGTGGACGTCTGAGAAAACTCAGTTACAGGTATCAGTTTTAAAGGTGATGTTGATAATGAAGGTTAATTTAACAAAAACATGCCTAGAGTACCATTCCTATTTGAAATCATCACCAGTATATATAATAATTAAACCTAATATTTTACGACACTACTAGCTTTTTGTGAATAAATAACTTAAAAAGTGTCATTTTTTCATTTATTTTTAGTTTATGTACCTATAAACCGATGTCCCGTTTTGAGTCAAAGAAAAAATGGTCACATTAATTATAGACTAACATTTTTAATTAATAAAAATGTGTGCAACGAAATATTCAAACAATCAAAATACACCACAGTTGTTTTCATATTTTAGTTAAGTTTAGTTGTGCACGTAGAATTGGTACCATTGTTTACTAAAACGCTACTTTGAATATTTACTCAAATGATATTCAATTACTACGTAATTTTTTATGAATATAACATTTATTTTGGGTATAAATTGAATGTTATTCAAAGTAAAGTTTCCCTAATGCTTGTTGTAGATTAAATAAATACATTTACAAATGTCATAGGTCGTAGCGTGGGCACCTTTGAATATTTTACTAACGTTAAAATTACACCGCTACCAATTTTGTGTGCATAACTAAACTGAACTAAACAAATTAAAGTTGTTATGGTTGATCATCGATCGTGTGGGTCGCAAGGTTAACTGAACTTTATTATTATAAAAACTGTATAGAAACATTAAAAAGCGGCTAAATAATAAAACAAAAATATTTGTCTGTTTGAGAAATGTGAAGACCGAAACGAGAGGAAAATGACATTCGGAATTTAGTTAAATAACGTTCTGGAACTTACAAAATACATTCTTTTCTAATAATTATGAGAAAAATTTATAGAATTTTCGATATGGCTTTAATGACTTAATTTTATTTCGAGATTGATATTAAGAGGATACCTACCAAAATAGCTTCGTGCATTTTTCTATGTACGAAGTTTTCATTGTTTGTTTAGATTGAATGGCTAGAGCTCTAATTTTTAAGTATATGTTTTTTCAATATATGATCTAGGATCGCATAAACTCAGAAACGCGATTGAAAAAAGTGTTCTCGATAGAAAATCTTGGCGAAACAACCTCTCTAATTTTTTATTTTTTTCATTTGTCGGTCTATTATCGCGTATTAACTAATGAAATAACTTTAAAAACATAGGTAACTATTATATATAGAAACACGTAAATCAGAATTAAAATATATTTAGTAGATTTTGAGTAAATAGGAAAAGTATCCCTAATTCTTCATTTTCTGTGCCTACTGGCTGTGTTAATATGTACGTGTCGGCGATGATATACGATAATATTGATGTAGGCCCTTAATGACGTTTTCAAGGCTTAGCTGTTTGTGTTACTATCTTTCGTAAAAGTCGTAAGTTCGATCACCAGTTAAAACAATAGCTTGTGTGCTCTACACAGATGTCCGTGTGGTGATGAATTAAAAATTCAAGTTTAGTGTCCCTACCCCATTTCCTTCCAACGAGTGTTTTATCATCACTTTATTGATATTATTTCAGTTTTACTCTCTGTGTACTAGATTACTTGTTTTCTCTGTCTTAATTAAAATTTTGGCAGTATCCAAAATGATAATAATAACGCTTCAACATTCAACATCTTTAAAAGACAGCTGAAAACTACACAAGTCATTACATATTTACTAGCAAAGCCGTTATTTTTAACCGACTTCAATAAACGGAATATGTTCTCAATTCGTCTGTATGTTTTTTTATGTTTGCTACCACATAACTTTTAACTGGGCGAAGCGATTTTAATGATTCTTTTTCATTTGAAAGCTGTACCCGTGTGGTCCCATTGGCAACAGGTCAGGATCTGATGGTTATCTCCTGAGAAATTGAGAAAAAACCAAAATTCAAATTTCAAAAGCAAATGAAATTGGCTGAACTTTTTGTAAAAAAAATACCCAATATTTTGTATGTGAGCATTTATCTTCAAAACTACGCAATTAATTTTGTTGCTGTTTTTTAACAGGCAGAGTGGCTCAAGAGGACGGTTTTTGTAAATTGGTTAAGGTTTAGTTTCGGTCTAAATTCGTGTACGAAATTGCGCGCTGGTAATAATATACTGTACCATTAATTACTACTTCTCCGTGTGGTGACGGATTAAGAATACAAGTGTCACCACAAGTCAGCTAAGGGATATTGCACACAGATAGCATCGTCTGTGAGAGATGGAAAACTCGAAAGTAAACCCTGTCCCAACACGCCTGGTCAGCGCGGCACAGTAGACCACACCACAATCCCTCCCAAATGGAGTGCCCAACAGTGAGACGTAAATGGGCTGGAGAGAGAGAGAATAATATACTGCAGCCTTAAACCATTGATTCTTAAACAGGTGGCATGGAACATGGAAAATTTATAAAATCAATATTTCAAAGTTGTTCAAAGTTACTGACACAATTAACAAATATAAATTAATTACTGAAAATTAATAATTTCACAATACCAGAGAGACCTGTCAAACGTAATTGATTTGGTACGTACCTACTGTATAATGGAAAACTCTATTAAATTATATCTTATAATAATTTAATATCGCTATATTCGAATGTAATTTAATACAACAATAAAGTGCTATTTGCTGTATATAGTGCTCGACGGGCTTCGTGGTCTAGTGGTTCATATAACGGACTGCCGTTCACGAGGTCGCGGGTTCGATTCCCGCCTCGGACATTCATTTGTGTGGTGTTTTTATATGTCAAAACAAATGTTTGTTCTGTGTCTGGGTGTTTAGTATGTATAATAAGTATGTATTTACAAAAGAAAAGTAGTTTATGTATTATATCCGTATTCTGGGATCCATAACACAAGCATAATAAGCTTAGCTTGGGACCAGAGGACGTTGTGTGTAATGTCCATAAATATTTATTATTTATTTATTTATTTATATTTACCAAAGAAAAGACTGTGTGAGAGACGATTATGAAAGAAAAAGGTGTTGATGAGAGTATGACGGCTGATAGGAGAGGCTGGAAGGAAATAACGTGCTGCGCCAACCCCAAGTAGCTTGGGATAAGAAGAAGAGTTATTAATGTTATTTTTTATGTATTGTTTTATTTGTACATAGTTTTAGTTAGTTATATATTTATAATTCTTTTTTTTAAATGTCAAAAATTATCTGTCTGCGTATACTGAATAAATGATATTTCCTTCAGTTAAATTCAGATTTTAATATTATTTACTTCAACTAATAAACAGAAATATATACAAGTACGACTTGAATTCGCACGCGATGGGTTCCATACCGTTATTATCATAATACATTCGTACCGACACCAAATAACTCCAAATAATGGGGTACAATGCAAAAGAATGATGATGAGTATTTGAGATTGTACCATCAACTGAAAATTTCATAGTTTTTATAAATTTCGTGGCCTCGTGGACTAGTGGTTCATATAACAGTCTGCCGTTCACGAGGTCTCGGGTTCGATTCCCGGTCAGGACAATCATTTGTGTGATGTTTTTAATTGTCATACAAATGTTTGTACTACGTCTGGGTGTTTACTATGTATTATAAGTATGTATTTACAAATGTAAAGTAGTTTATGTATTACGAGTATATCCGTATTCTGGTACCCATAACACAAGCATATAAGCTTAGCTTGGGACCAGAGGACGTTGTGTGAAATGTCCATGAATATTTATTTATTTTATTTATTTAATAGCTGATCCGGCAAACGTTGTTTTGCCCATAAGAATGTTAAGGGTAGACAGACAACCCTTAACACTTAGGGGTATGAAAAATAGATACCTAGTAGCCGGTTCTCAGACTGTAACGGTGGTGGTATTCGGTTAATCGACGAACTACATGTCCTAGTGGTTCATGTAACGGACATTAATTTGTGTTTTATTTAAAAATGCCATACAAATGTTTGTTCTGCGTCTGGGTGTTTGTTTACAAAAGAACATGTAGTATATCCGTAATCTGGTACTGGTACCTATAACACAAACTTATAAGCTATGCTTGAGACCAGAGGACATTGTGTGGAAGGTCCATGAATATTTTATGTTTCTTTATTTTATTATTAGGCACTCACCAAGGCCAGATCTAGTAAGTAATACTTAAGAACCCTTTGTAAACACTTAGCAATATAGAAAAGTCCTAGAGTGGCGACTACGTACTGGACGACGCAGCGTTGGGAGTTGGGAGGCCCCCGACAACGTAGAGCGACGATATCGTCAAGGTCACGGGGAGACATTGGACGCAGGCGGCACAGAACCGCGCGTTGTGGCGTCCTAAGGGGGAGGCCTATATCCAACTGTGGACGGAGAGAGGCTGATGGATAGAAACACTTAGCTTCGTGTTACTTCGAATCACAGATTACAAAAACTTCTTCGAATTACGATATTTTGTGGGAATCCCCGAAAACGTAAAAATAACAAAATATTTTTTGATGTTATTCATTTCACGCAACGTCTTGAGGTTTTGACGGATGTTTCAACTACCAAATCTTACTAGATATATATTACTTCATACATGTTTACCGTCTAAAATAGTACACGAGTAGGTACAGTTCTATGCATTTCTATGTACATTTATTTATGTTATGAAATTTTAATAATAATTATTCAGTAATAAAATTTCATTTTATCATATTTTTGATATGACGCGTCGATTGGAACGCATAATTCAAAAATCTTCTACCCCCTCTTCACACCCCTCGCTCGCCTGTAGTCTCCTTTAAATTACCTAATATCTATAACAAACTCAACAAAGTTGAGTCTCCAGTTTATTTAAACATACGACAACAAGACATTCTATGAGTAAAACTGTTTTATTTTAAGCTATTTATTTATTAATACGGTGAAGGTGAACCTTAGTTTTAACAGAAGGTTGAAAGTGTAATCTGAAATTTATTTTTGACTTCTTTGTGCTATCATATCAATGGTAGGTACCGATTCTACGCGCACAACTAAACTTGACATACCTAAAAAATGAAAATTGATAATGTCAATAGCACAATTCGGCTATGTTATGTTGTAACTGAACATTCTTATTATAAATACTGTTTATTATTATGACTAACGATTTTAATTAATATAAATAACTACAAAGAAATAGTAGTAATAGATTTAATGACAGTAGCAATTTAAATTTTTTAGTTTCTATATATTTAATTGTCCACGTAGAATTGGTACCAATAATAGGCAATAACAGGCAAAAAGTTTTTCGTAATTAGAAAAGTATTTTTCTTCTAATTACGCCTTGGAAACTTCAAGATGCTTCACTAAAACAAAAATGACACTATCAGAATACTCTCAACTGAAGCGCTGCATAGAACATGGAGCAGGACAAATTGAAAGACATGGTGAACTAATGAATACCTTGAAAGAAATGTTTAAAGATGAGATTAATTCTATTAGGAGGTACAAGCAAATAACCACTATAGAGAGGCTTTTAAATGTGTTAGAAATCCGAGATATATTATCTGAAGATAATGTAGAATGTTTGAAGAAAATTGCTTTAAAATTGCCAAATTCAACAGAGTTAATGAAGAAAATTACTGAATACCAAGATTGCCATGTTCCTAGGGAATATGAGGTTTGAGATATATATTTATTTCCCATAAGAATTACAATTCACTTACATGAGAAAGTTTTACAATTGTAAAATTTATAACATAATAATAGCGCACAGAATGTATACAATACTTACAATAATCACAACTATTCACATCTACCCACATCTGATTCTAAATAAGCCACAACACAATTAACCATTACACAGAGTAAGAACAACTAGAAGCGGTAATCATTGAGGTACGCTCATGCTATTCATTACATGCAGTTTAAGGTGTTTTTTAAAAGTAAACAAAGATTTTGCATTTTTTATCATATTAGGTAATTTGTTGTACATAGCTGCACCTTCAAACAATATATTTTTCTTCCCATAGTTAGTACGCGGTTTAAGTAACTGTATGTCATTAGCTCGTCTTAGCGCTCTTTTTCGAACTTGGTATTTTTTTGTAAATTGAATTTCCGTATGTATATCCTTATTTAATATTTTTCGTATTAGCACGCAACTTTTGTAAATGTAAATTTGTGATATGTTCATTATTCTGGTGTCTTTATATATTTTGTCTGTCTTAGTGTCATAGCTGTAGTAAAATAATGTCTTTATTAATTTATTTTGTGCTACACGTAACGGTTGGAGTATCGTTTTAGCCGCTGTGCCCCATATTTCTATTAGGTAGTCTAGCTGAGGTTTTACAATGGAGTTATATATATTGTATCTTGCCAGAAGTGGAAGACTTCGAACAACACCGCGCAGAGCTCCATTAAGAGATATTAACTTCGATCTAATTTTTTCAATATGAGGTCTCCAGGTTAAGCGATTATCTAAAATTAAACCGAGGTATTTTTCACGCTGGACTTTATTTATATTTTTCTTATTGATTGTTAGTAGTAAATTTGTTGAAACTTTTTTGTTTTTTGCCGCGAATATCATATAGTTAGTTTTATTTACATTGATAGTAAGGAGATTACTTTGAAACCAAACATTGAGGATATTTAGATCATATGAAAACTATTATAGTAAGTAATCAAGTTAATAAAAACATATTGTTATAGCTTTATTTTAACTATGTATCTAAAGCAATTTAATGGTCTAAGTATTATTCTCTGCCTATATTTATTGCCAAACAAACTTACCTACCACTGGATGTGTAAAACAGTGAGAACAATTACTCACTCTCTCCAGCCCATTTACATCCCACTGTTGGGCACGGGCCTGCTCCACTTTGGGAGGGATTATGATCTACTGTGCCGCGCTGACCAGGCGTATTGGGACAAGGTTTATTTTCTAGTTTTTCGTCTCATAGAGGATGTTATCTGTGTGCAATATCTCTTAGCTGACTTTTACAGCACCCTTATGAGGAGATGGGGTGGTGACACTTGTAATCTTAATCTGTCACCACATGGAGAATATCACTCACTATTATGTGAGTATTGCCGCAGACAACATCATCAACTTCACATAGTTAGCTAAAATAACTTAGTTAATGTTAGTTTTAACTGAGCTTATATATTCTGAGACTAATTCAGTTCTATTACATTTCTCATTACTGATACATACACATTGGTCACAAAACTTCATTTTTAATAAATTTGTTAGAAATTTTGAGACACTGAATATCACGTAACAGATTTTATAACACCTTTCTAACCGAATGGTAACGCTTCAAATCATTAATTGCAGTTATAGCTAAGTAACATACTGATAAGTTTAGTGTTTATAAATGTATTTTCATTCCACAGCTCCGGCACAAAACAAATTTGAAGAAGAATCTAGTTTCATCAGTAAGAGAAAAAGGGAAAGGATTTTTCACACTATTGTTGAAGAAATTGGTAGTTTTTGGCGTGACCTTGGACGAAATCTGCAAGTAAGGGAATGTGATATTGATGATATTGAAACTCAAAATAGGACTCTTGCTGAAAAAGCTTCCAAAATTATGACTATTTATGAGTACAAAAAAGCTGATCTAGCCAAATGGTTCGTGTTATGTGAAGCTTTAGAAAAAATTCGACGAAAAGATTTAGTAAAAACTATACAAGATGTTCTGACAATGAACCTTTAATAGTATTTTATGATAAGTTGTAGCTTATTAATTATTATACTATTATTAAGGAAGATAAAGCTCTGTTCAAACTGGACGAATCATCAAAACATTATTTTGTTCCCAGTAATGGTATTGTTTAATCTGCGTGGTGATGGATTAAAAATACAAGTGTCACCACCCCATTTCCTCCCAAAGGTGCTGTAAGAGTCAGCTAAAGGATATTGCACACAGATAACATCCTCTGTGAGAGACGGAAAAGTCGAAAATAAACCCTGTGCCAACACGCCTGGTCAGCGCGTCACAGTACACCTTAATCCCTCCCAAAGTGGAGGAGGCCCGTGCCCAACAGTGATGGTACCACAGAAATGGTATTGTGATTAGAGATTGCAATCCTAAAATGCCTAATTATAATACATCGAGTAGGGGAAAATAGAGTCCTAAACCTCATGCCTTAACCTCATAGAAACCAGGAAATTAGTATTAAGTTTTTTATGAACAAAATTATCAGTGGTATTTGGGGGCTAGAAATATTCTTGATGTTTGGTAATTAGTGATTGCAATCCCTAATTTTAGTGTTCCTCATCATCATCCTCCTGCCCATTTCCCATTATTTGGGGTCGGCGCAACATGTCTTTTTCTTCCATAGTCTTCTATTAGCCGTCATGTCTGTGTCAACCCTTCTTTCTTTCATGTCCTCTTTCACACAGTCCATCCATCTTTTCTTAGGTCTTCCTCTAGACAATTAACACAATTAAATGTTAACTTTCAGTAAACATTTGAGCCCTTATACCCCACAGCGATTATGACATATTTTATAAGGAAAATACTGCGAAGGTACCTACTTATGGGAGGATGATGATGACAAAATCACGTGTTGAACATGATGAATGTGGTTTGTTGAAGAGATTCATATTCAATTTTTTATTAAGGGAGAGGACTTCGCAGCAACTTCCAACTTCATACAATTTCGCATTAAACTTACGCTCACAGTCGTTTAAGTAGAAAAACAACACTAAAATTATCACCGTAGGTATATAATTAATGTGTATCAAATTAGAAATATAAGTATCACTACTCCATTTCTACCCAAAAATGCAGTAAAAGCATATTTCGTGAGCGATGGAAAACTCGAATCTAAACCAGACGGGTTTAGTTTAGGTCAGCGTGGCATAGAACGAAATACCTTCCCGATGTAAATGAAGCCTATATGCGTAAGTAGTAGAACGTTGATAGACCGCGAAAAAATATCTATTGGTTAGCTGCCCATGAATAAGAATTCTGGAATAGTCTTAGACAAGGTGAAGCGTTGCTGGTTGGGTTTGATGCGGTTGCTACTTCAGGAGGTGGTACTGCACATTGCCAGCGGAGTACCCACACAGCGTTCTGGGGCTCAAGTCTGCTATTCAATGTTATCACAATGATAGTTCGATGATACCATTATGGTGCCTTATTGGCATCATTTTGTGACAAAAAATTTGCAAATAGACGTCACTTGATTGTTTTTCTGCAAATTTTTCGTAATCTATTACTGTGGGGCAACTAACGGTCTCTATGCGAGATAATGCCTCTGCCACAACATTTTCTTTTCCACATATGTACCTAATATCTGTACTGAATTCGCTTATATAGGAAAGTTGACGAATTCGTCTAGGGCTTTCCTTATCGCTATTTCTTTTACTGAACGCGTGTACTAGTGGTATTAGGATCTGTACATATTACTGATTTTCGACCTTCCACTCTTTCCTTTCGACTTTCCAAGTATATTGCTAACAATTCGTGATCATAGGTAGAGTATTTAATTTCTGTCGCAGTTAATTTTCTAGAAAAATAACCCAATGATTTCCATTTATTATCAATAAGTTGTTGTGAAACCGCGCCTACACTAGTACTCGAAGCATCACACATAATAGATAAATTAGCATCAGGCTCTGGGTAAGACAACGTAACGGCGCTTTGTAAGTTTGCCTTACATTTCTCAAATGCCTCGATAGACTTATCATACCAATTTATTTTGGTAAGTTTCAAATTTATTGCAGTTCTTACAATAGGGATCGTTACTTATTTAAGCTGTGACATTTATGTAAAACACATGTAAAATTACACACATGTACCTAAAGAGTATAATACAAGCCCATAAGCTTAGCTTGGGACCAGAGGACGTTGTGTGAAATGTCCATGAATATTTATTTATTTATTTATTTATAATAATATATGGTCTACTGTAATTTTTTTGTGGTTATAATGGTGTCATTGAGCTATCTTTGTGTCAACATTCAATAGCAGACTTGGCCCCCAGGATGAGGCATCATTGCTATGCTATGTGACGACCATTGCGAGATCTGACACCGGCTATACCACTGTCAACAAATAGATATTGCTATAAAAATCAAGGAAAGTACAGTAGACAGGCGGACTTAATGATATCACGGCATTTTTTGCCGGTCAACCCTTAGGCGATGCATGAGTTAAGTATAGGACAGATTTTTACTTATGATAAATCAGTCGTTATTTTAATAGGTATGTTCCTATGTAAGTTATAATCTTAAAAACTACGCAACGGATATTGATACGATGGATGGATGGCTTTTTTTGTTTAATTGGTTAGGGTTTGGTTTTAAATTCCACGCGTTCGAACGGCTAGTTATAAACATCACACAATACCGGAGATTTGCTCAGAGGAGTGAAGCAGGCGTTGTATTATTTTTTGTTTCGCTAGTTTATGCCCGTTTTATGATTCCATACGAGATTTTAAATCTTGCTTTTGAGCTAGCTAAAACATTGTGTAGTTCACAATACCTTAATATGTTTAGTTCAAACTTGCTTTATAACCTCAGGCTATCTCCAAACATTAATTAAGTAGATATCTACCTTACCTACATAAGTAAGGCGACATAAATTGAATTTCTAGCTGTTGCCCGCGTCTTCATGCGCATGGAATTTAAAAAAAATTTCCTCGTTTTAGCAACATTCTACTTGTGCTTCGCTCCTATTGGTGGCTGCATGATGTTATACAGCCTATAGCCTTCCTCGATAAACGTACTATCCAACACTGAAAGATTTTTTTAAATCAGATCTGTGTTTTCTGAGATTAGCGCGTTCAAACAAACAAAATTTTCAGCTATGTAATATTAGATTAGAAGTAAAGATTTACGAGTACCAACAAAATATATCGCAAAATAAACAAAATATATCGCAAAACGATAAATCGAAATTAATTCTTAGACATTTTCAATACTTAGGAGAGTAAACATAAATCAAATCGCACACGTTTTTCGCTCGTATATAATAAATATTTGCGTTATATTTCATTTCAGTTGACAATTCAATTCAAATCTGAAAACAATAGTTAGCATGTACCTACTCTACTATTTGACTCGAGCTTGACTCTTGTGCTTAGGGCGTCAATTCTACAGGAGTTGACCAGAGGTATATTTACCCTAGGGCCATGGCCCCAGCCTGAGAAGGGCAGAAAGACTTCAAATTTAAAATTTTACTCTATCTCTATTAATTTATAGGGTGGCTAATTAAATTGGCCCGGGGCGTCAAATCAAATGGCCTGGGGCGCTAATTTCAAAATACGCCTAGACGACCCCTGCTTAATAAGTTACGAGAGCAATGGTTCATACCGTAATAGACGTATTCGTCTCATAATATGTGTATGCCAATTTTACGCAATCCGTGTGTAGCAAACATTCAAACAATGGAATTATTTTAGTGTTTGTGTATGTTATTTGGGTGGATGTCACCAACCTTGCGGTATAATTATATGTATAAGAAAACAGCTACTCCTTTTGGTTTAATACTCGAAGCTTTTATGAAACACAATCGCATTTATTGACAAAGCCCCGACATCTGCCTCTCATCGGATCAGTCCAATTAAGTATCTGCATACAAACTTAATTTACACTTGGTTGAAACAAAACTGTACTGTATTATAGGTCGCTAAGAGTTAACTTAAACGCTAGGTAACTATTGCATTGCAAGCACAGAAATCGCTTCTTCATTTTGATGGCAATTTGCAATATGAAAATTATTGTTATAATCTTGAATGGTAGTTGAATGTTTTTGTTTTCGTTTGAAAGTGTTGATGCGATTTACAAGCAATTAGTTAATGTATATTTATACAAGCTTCGATAAGTATTTGTATTATAATATTATTTAGAGATCTTATCTACTTACTTTTGTCCTTTTGTAATGACGGCCACTTATGGGGGAAAAACTTAAGTTCATGATGCGATTATGTTTTAAACAATTTTTTCTCATACAGGAAACTACATCCTTGCAGAAATACTACTTCCTGTATGCTACTACGTGCTTATGTATGAGTGTAAATTAAGCCAGGAAAGTGTGTTTAAATCGTAGCAGATAAAGCTTTTTAGATTAGCCAGTGCGGCACAGTAGACCATAATACCTCCTAAAGCGGAGGCCTGTGCTCAACAGTGGGATGACATTGGACTGGAGAGAGAGTCTTTGTCTATCTATGCATGGGAAGAAGACGTGATAGTATGATAGTAATAAGAAAATTACAGTTTAGCAAATGAAGTCACGTGCAACAGTTAGTACTAAATAAGATTAATAGAATAAGCAAATTCAAATTTAGTACCAAATAACAAATCTCAGAGATCGATCTTGTATAAAACCGTACGTAAGACTAGACTTGTCCTATGGACGGCAAATCCAATTTGAATTTAAATCAATGTGCATTGTCCACGTAATTGCAATATTGGTGTTATAGGAGAATCCATTTTCCTTACATAATTCCTTCTTTATAATGATACTAGCTGCTACCCGCAACTTCGTTCGCGTTGAGAGTTGGGCCGCTGTCACCTCCTTCGCTAAAGAGGTGATGGCGGCAAAGAGAGAGGCCCTGCGGGAGCGCGAGCGCTCGGGCGACACGCTGCCTCCCCGCAGGGCCCCGGGTAGGGGTCGTCGGCGCGCAATAGCAGGCGGCCCCACCCGACGAGGAGGCCGCGCGCGGCAGGTCGGAGGGCCTGTCGCGCCAACAGTGGCGGACGATCACTCTCCACGTGTTCTGGGGAGAGGCGTCGGTCTGACGGGGGGGCCTAGGGCCCGCCCCGTCACAGTGAGCCCCCACCGATAGGGGGCCACCCCTGGTCGGGTCATGGTAATACCTGAGTGACTACCATGGCCCGGCTAAGGGGCGAGGAGGAACACCGTGGGGTTTAGTGGGTAGTTCGGGTCCGCTTCTGACCCGGGAGTTCCACACAAAGTGCGTAAATTACATAAAGTAAAGTGCATTCCCCACGTAAAAAAATTGCGAAATTGGAGTGGTTGCCGATTCGGAGGCGTAGAGACTCCCACATTCTTTCTCTTCTCTATACCATTCTACACAACCCTAGCTCTCCAAATTATCTACGGGAACGATTTAATTACCTTGTCCCTCGAGACAGAGAATGTCGCTCAACTTCTTCACTTCTTCTTAGTACTCCTCGCCATACTTCAAGTCGGTATGGTGGTTCCTTTACAATACACGCTGTCCGTCTATGGAACTCTCTTCCACATACTATTCGCGCTAGCACTTCTCTGGATATCTTTAAGAAAAGAATCAAAAAGCATTTCCT
The DNA here is from genome assembly GCA_916999025.1 of Orgyia antiqua. NCBI lineage: Eukaryota > Metazoa > Arthropoda > Insecta > Lepidoptera > Erebidae > Orgyia > Orgyia antiqua. Next base: position 5,404,150 of record OU779874.1, read on the forward strand.
ATCTCAGCATTAAGTGTATGTATATAGCTATGTATGTATGTGTGTATATGTATTGTTTATGTGTTATAACATTTTATTTGTGTAAATATCTATATATCTGTATTTGTGTAAGTTTATTTATTTAGTCTATGTATGTATTTTATTGATCTTGTTTTATTGGTACTTTCTTGTTGTACACCTATCTATCCTATAATATACCATTTCTCCATACACTCAAGGGTTTGCTGGTAGAAAACTCAATATGAGTTAAGCTCGCCTTTGTGCACGTTTGTAACAATATTGTTTATGTTGCCTTACTTGTATGAGTGTACAATAAAGAATAAATGAAATGAATGAAAAAAAAAAAAAACTTCGTTCGCGTAGAATTTAGAAACTTAACCAAATTATACAAAAAGGCCATCCTCTTATGCCACTTTATGTATTAAAAAAACCACGTCGCAATCCGTTGCGTAGTTTTGAAGATATAAGTTCACTTATGGTCACATGTACATAAAAAAATAACGACTTTGTTTTATAATAAGTAAAGATTATCAGATAAGTATCTAACAGCGTTTTGAGTGATGAACTGATAACGGATTAGGAACACAAATGTCATCGCCCTATTTCCTTTCCAGAGTCCTGTAAGAGCCAGATAAGGGATGATATAAGCAGAAAACATCTTTTAAGGGCCTACATCAATATTATCGTATATCATCGCCGACACGTACATATTAACACAGCCAGTAGGCACAGAAAATGAAGAATTAGGGGTACTTTTCCTATTTACTCAAAATCTACTAAATATATTTTAATTCTGATTTACGTGTTTCTATATATAATAGTTACTTATGTTTTGAAAGTTATTTCATTAGTTATTACGCGATAATAGACCGACAAATGAAAAAAATAAAAAATTAGAGAGGTTGTTTTGCTAAGATTTTCTATCGAGAAAACTTTTTTCAATCGCGTTTCTGAGTTTATGCGATCCTAGATCATATATTGAAAAAACATATACTTAAAAATTAGAGCTCTAGCCATTCAATCTAGAGAAAAAATGAAAACTTCGTACGTAGAAAAATGCACGAAGCTATTTTGGTATCCTCTTAAGAGAGATAGTACCTAATTGAGAAAATAAACCATTTTATGCCAATTAATGCCTAATGTGTTGATCAAGTCTGTGTCGCAAGTAGTACCTAAGTAGGTAGACCAGACGACAACTACGCTCCCGAGGTCGAGAAGGCCCGTGCCCAACAGTGGATGTATAGTTATTATGTTATGCGCCTATATCGACGTAGCGGGCTATCCAACACAAAAAGATTTTTTTTATTCGAACCATTAGTTCGATTAGTAGATTAGCGCGTTCAAAAAACAAACTCTTCAGCTTTTTAATTTATGTATACTCTAATATTAGTATACTCCGTACAACTTCTTGGAACAATAAATAATTTATTTATTATTTCTTTATATAATAGATGTGAGCTTAAATCTTCATAACTTTGCAACGAATTTTAATGCGTTTTTTTAAATAAATAGAAACGTTGAAGAGTATGGTTTACAAGCATAATTTGTAAAGGTTGGTTTTTTTAATTCAACACATACGAAGCCACAGGCAACAGCTAGTTGCTTCACTAAAGTTAAAAGTTATTCGTGCCTTGTCCTATAACACTTAGATAGACAAGATGATAATTGGAACGAAATTCTATCAATATCTAAACGTTCATACTTACTAAAATTTATCTACTGCCCACGTCATAGTTTCTTGAACTTGGTTATTTAAAAATAAAAACTACTTATATGATAAGAGAACATCTCATTCATATGAAATCGTATCGTCATAATATTAGTAATCATTTTAACAAAGCCACGATTTTGTTTACGCATTTTTTCCTTGATATTTATAGTTTCTTTTTCTCTCTAGCCCACGAACATCCCAGTGTTGGACACGGGCCTCCTCCACTTTGGGAGGGATTGTGGTTGTAGGTACAGTATTCTTTGTACTATACTTTGAAATATACTGATTTCATTGTTTGCAAGTCAACAGGTCTACGAATGTATAAAGACGGTTGTTCTTGCCGCCTAAGTTATTATATACAAATATATTATGTATGGATTCATTGTATGCAAGATGACGTGTGTCAGCAATTTAGGAATGTATAGAGGCGATTGTCACCTATATAAGTTACAATAATAATAATAAAATTATAAAAAATATAATAAATATTTATATCTTATATATAAAATTCACGTGTCACAGTGTTAGTTACCGTACTCCTCCGAAACGGCTTGACTGAATTTTATGAAATTTTACATCCATATTCAGTAGATCTGAGAATCGGCCAACATCTATTTTTCAAACTTTTTTTTTTGTATGGCAAAACAACGTTTGCCGGGTCAGCTAGTATTTATATATAATTTATATTATAATAAATAAATACTGAGTCGCAAATAAACGCCATTCAAGTCCGGACGTATTTCATTTTTATCCTCTAACCGACAACACACGACACCCTAAAATGGTCTAATGTGCCGCGCTGAAAGTGCGTGATGGCACATTGTGCTTTTTAGAGTTTTTCTTCTCAGGTCTCACAGAAAATGAGATCTGAGTACAATACATCAGCTTTTACAGCACCCTGGAATCGAAATACAGTGGTGACACTTTCTTAATCCGTCACCACACGGACAATCTACAGTTTAAGCTAGTTTATTCAAATAGCGCAATGAATAAAGCACGTCCAAAAAATCGATGTTACATGGAGATGGGGGCATCTAATGATTTTTATTCCCACTCCTTTACTGACCCACTGTTGGGCACAGGCCTCCTCCACTAGAAGAGAGCTCTACTACGCTGCGTTGACCAGGCGTGTTAGCATAGAGTTTTGTTTCGAAGTTTCCAGCTCTCACTGGTGATGCTTATAATATCTTCCTATATCCTTAGCTGGCTCTTACAGCACCCTGGGAAAGAAATGTGGTTGTGACATGAATATGGCAGTTTAATCCCAGACGGATAAAATGACTAACCTGGCTAAACTGGCTATTGTAATGGATTCCCATAAATAATACCACACCACAATGATTGCTTAAAAAATTGAATTATAAATTCAACCAATGATCCCTGAATACAAACAATGCACAAATATTAAACCATCATACGGGACCCGAAACTAAAGTCAGTGTTAGCGGTCGGTAACATGATCCCGTCGATTTCCGCCGTAAACAGTGTCGGATTTAACCACAAGTATTATTTAATATCTGAAACTGCAATTTATGGAAAAAAATCTAGTCAAAAGTGATGTAGACTGCTCATAAGAGTTTCATAATTATACTTTGGCATTAAAATAAAGCTTTAACCATTTCTAAATCTTAATTTTGTTATCAAAATGTAGATATCGAGCTGCTTAAATACAAATAGATACTCTCTCTCTCTCTCTCCAGCCCATTTACGTCCCACTGTTGGGCACGGGCCTCTTCAACTTTGGGAGGGATTACGTTCTACTGTGCCACGCTAACCAGACGTGTTGGCACAGGGTTTATTTTCGAGTATTCCGTCTCTCACAGAGGATGTACCTAATCTGTGTGCAATATCCCTTAGCTGACTTTACAGTACCCTTGGGAGGAGATGGGGTAGTGATACTTGTATTCTTAATCCGTCACCACACGGAGCAGCACATGGGCTAGAATTTAATCCAAGCTAGACTTGGAAAGTCATGGCACATACAAGTTTTAATTAAAATGCATGAAAAGCACATCTACAATGCTTAATCATATTTTTTATCACGCGGACATAAATGGATAGTATAATATTTGTAGTAAAAGACCATATAGATCTACATTATATGATACGGGTTTCAAAGAATGAAAAAGAGAGCCCCTTTTATACGGACTATATTTGTCACAATCCGGCTCTGCTCGTCCCCTCTCCCTATATACAAACGAACAAACCGCATCATGTTTGCATTACAACGTATATTTATTACAAATTATAATTAATATGTATAAGTACACACTTCATGCTTGTTCCGGCATGATAATATACTGATAATATTATTTGTTGCGACCCCAAACTTTGACCCTATCGATAAGAAATCTTAACTCGAGTTATTTCGTGTTCAACTTGCGAATCGAACGGTCTAACATGGATGAGTAATTAACTGTGTGAAATATGTATCTGTGTGTGTTTTTTTTGTATCTGTGCTTCACTGGCAGTGTTTACGGATCACCAAGTAAGTATTATGGATATTTTTATAAATGTTATTAAAACAATCATTATTTCACCGCAAATTAACAGAAAATTAACAGAATGTTTCTTCCATAATAAGATGTATGAGTAACGGACAATTTCAATATTCTATCTATCCCCAGATGTTGCAACTAAAGACAGAAAAATTTTAACTTTCGTCCTTACTTGCATTTCAATAATCAACTGATGACAGCATTCTTTAACGAAACTTTGACAGGAGATAAAAATATCTTAGTGATCACGAAGTATAGATACAAGGAGTCCGAACGGTATAGGCTTTTCCATAATATTTCGTATACACAATAATCAACCCAGATCACAGTTCTATTTTCTGCCACTGGCTGCGCAAGTATTCAGGACGTACCGATGCTAGTATAGAATATCAGAATATCTCTTGACCTTCTCTGTATTGTGGGGTTTAAAGCACTCGAAAAATTTCCTAAAACTTATATTTATATCCACGTTTCTCAGAATATTTTTTTCCACAAGTGTCAATAGTTCAAACGAGTACTTCTTGAAAAATGGCGCACTCTACCGGCAAAAATCTGTCCCTTAAATTGAGACCATTCGTTCAACATTACGTTCGGACTCCTTGTATCTATACTTCGTGTTAGTGATATTAAACGAGGTTAACAGTCTAACCGTAATCGTGGACTTATTGAAAATAAATATAAATAAATATTCAGGACATTTCACACAACGTCCTCTGGTCCCAAAGTAAGCTATATTTCTATGCTTGTATTATGGGTACCAGATACGGATAGACTACATATACTACTTTTCTTTTGTAAATACATACTTATAATACATAGAAACACCCAGACGCAGTACAAACATTTGTATGACATATAAGGATATCACACAAATGATTGTCCCAAGCGGGAATCGAACCCGCGACCTCGTGATCGGCAGTCCATTACATAAACCACTCCACCACGAAGCCCGTCAAATGACCATTAATAGGCTAGTGAGAAAAAATATCTGAAATGAGATGATATTTTTTACAGTGGCCAGTGACAGCAAACAACTTTTCAAGTAACTAACCCACGTTGCCTCGTTGTTCAGAACATAATATTTATGTAATATTATCTGACCACAGTGACAACTGAATAAATAATTAATTTCTAATGCGATTCATAACGATCTTGACCGGTCTACAAATTACCGATTGTAATAGTTTCATTATCATCATAAGAACACGCCTTTTGCCCATGGAGATAGGCAGAGACTATAGAGCACCTTCTGCTACGATCCAAATGTACTGCCTTGGCTTCCTCCACACTCATACATTTGGTCATATATGCTAGTTTCTGCTTCAATTCATAATAAATACAGAATGGTCGAGCCACAAATAATATTATGAAGAATACTCTTATCTGAAGGTTTATCGGATAAGGTTCATCATTTGACTTATCTAATGTCAATCTTAGACCTGCTAATACACATAAAAGATAGCAGCTAGTTTGAGACAAATAACAGTCCTTATTATGATGATATTGGTAAGAAACCCTTCGTGCGCGAGTCAAATACATACTTAGACGATCTATAATAATAATAAATAAATATTTATGGACATTTCACACAACGTCCTCTGGTCCCAAGCTAAGCTTATATGCTTGTGTTATGGGTACCAGAATACGGATAGAATACATAAACTACTTTTCTTTTGTAAATACATACTTATAATACATAGTAAACACCCAGACGCAGTACAAACATATGTATGACAATTAAAAAGATCACACAAATGATTGTCCTGACCGGGAATCGAACCCGAGACCCCATGATCGGCAGACCGTTATATAAACCACTCCACCACGAGGCCCGTCAGTCTTATCTTCTTCTTCTTATCTTATCTATTGAACTCTTTTCCACTATCCAATCTGTTTTTGGTATCGATAGTTTAATCAAACTCAATTACAATACAAGAATGGAAGGAATGACAGACAGGGCTCGTGGTGCAATCGATAGATAACTATTTAGAGGTGCGATACATCCATCTATCCATCAGCCCTTCTCCATTCACTGTTGGACATAGGCCTCCCCCATAGAACGCCACAACGGTCCTGCGCTAGCTGCATTCAGCAGACCCCCGGCGTATTTGACGATGTCATTAGTATCGAAAAACTATTTAGAGGTGCGATCCATAATCGGTAACAAATATATCATCGCGATAACCGTTAACAAATATTTACTATGTCCGCTATGTTAATTTTGTTTTGACCCGTCTCTTGATGCAGCAGTAATGTAATGGACTACCACAACACGGTCGCGGATATAATATATTTTCTTATTTCCAAATATTATCGAACATGACCTATTTTCCTATTACTAACTTTCAACGCGAGTGAAATGGGAAGGTGATGCTTTAAATCCCGCGTACAACTATCAAGGTATCATGTAGGTAGGTACAATATTGCTATTAGATTGTTGTCTTATAAGATCAGTGACTGATTGCATAGTGGCGAATTTTATGAAGTTTGGTACGCCATTATGGCCCCATAATGGCGTCAGTGACTGACCATTATTCATGAGAATATTGTAGTAGCAGAACCTGTCACGGTCTTTGTAATTATACTCCTCCGATATGGCTCGACCGATTTTCGTGAAATTTTGTGTACATATCCGTTAGGTCTGAGAATCGGACACGCCTACAGATTTGTGCTTCGACATAGTAATTTATCTTCATAACTAGATGTGTTAACTTTGTAAAGACCTACCAATAAAACTTAATGCTGTATCAAGTACCGTGTGTCTATATTCAGTTTAGGCGAGATGGTCACTCAAAAAATCATTTACAAAAAAAAATTAAGTTATTCCCCATATACCATAGCTATCTACTATATAAAAATAAGTCGGGTTTTCCTTCCTGACGCTATAACTCCAGAACGCACGAACCGATTTCCACGGTTTTGCATTCGTTGGATAGGTCTCGGGCTCCGTGAGGTTTATAGTTCTTTTTTTTTTCATTTTTTTTTTAAACTTTTTTTTTGGTATGGCAAAACAACGTTTGCCGGGCCAGCTATCTACTATATAAAAATAAGTCGGGTTTTCCTTCCTGACGCTATAACTCCAGAACGCACGAACCGATTTCCACGGTTTTGCATTCGTTGGAAAGGTATCGGGCTCCGTGAGGTTTATAGTAAATTTTTTTTTTTACTTTTTTTTGGTATGGCAAAACAACGTTTGCCGGGCCAGCTAGTCACTTATAAATATGTGTTACTTCAATCCTTTAACTAAATTTCTACATGTGCGAAAAGACAATTAGCAAAAATATCCTAGTGAAATTATAACAGGATGCAAGCTGTATTATTATCACTACTACGCAGTTTATTGTCAGTTGTTTACTGAATAGAATGACTCGGATCATGGCTGACTCAATCTTGACCCTTATTCTAATGCTGACAGATATCTACTGTTAGAAACACAGATATCTAAATAGAAATGTTATAACGATTTTTTACGCGGGGATGCATTTACGCACTTCGCCTTTCAGCAGCGGGGGCAATCTTCGGGCTTTGTGTGAGACTTCTGGTCTATTGGTGGCGGACTATCCACTAAACGCCGCGGTGTTCCTCCTCGTCCTTAGCCGGGCCATGGTAGTTACTCAGAAAAACCTGACCCGGCCAAGGATCACCCCCTATCTATGGGCTCCCCAACGTAACCTATGCCATAGCCTATGACTAAAACCTCTTTGTTAACGTGAAAGAGCAACAAACACACAATATATCTATCCATCCATCTATATATTTTTAAAGAATTTCACGTAATATTATGTATAATGGGAAGGATTATTTTTAATAGATTGATAGGTATCTACCTGTTTAATTATATCTTTTAAATTTTGATCTGGCGTGTTCTTCATCTGCTGCTTAAGTTTAGTTAAGTCTACTATTAAATTGACCCATTCTACATGCATAATGAAGTTTTCATTGTTTCTTTAGATTGAATGGCTAGAGCTCTAATTTTTAAGTATATGTTTTTTCAATATATGATCTAGGATCGCATGACCTCAGAAATACGCGATAATAGACTTTTTTCAATCGCGTTTCTGAGTTTATGCGATCCTAGATCATATTTTGAAAAAACATATACTTAAAAATTAGAGCTCTAGCCATTCAATCTAAAGAAACAATGAAAACTTCGTACGTAGAAAAATGCACGAAGCTATTTTGGTATCCTCTTGACTAATGAAATAACTTTAAAAACATAGGTAACTATTATGTATAGAAACACGTGGATCAGAATTAAAATATATTTAGTAGATTTTGAGTAAATAGGAAAAGTATCCCTAATTCTTCATTTTCTGTGCCTACTGGCTGTGTTAATATGTACGTGTCGGCGATGATATACGATAATATTGATGTAGGCCCATAACTAAAATAATGAAAATTGATAGTGTCAATAACACAATTAGGCAATGTTAAATGAACTGGTTTATTTTAAAAAATGTGCATTATTAACTAACGATTTTAATTAATATAAATAATATGTACAACGAAATAGCAAGTGCTATATATATTGACACTACTAGTTTTCATTTCTTAGTTAAGTTTAGTTTAGTTCTGCGCGTGGAATTGGAGCCAATGTCAATCATTACTGAATGAAAATAATAATATTATTAATATTGATTAGACTATGTTCATGAGATAATTATTATAGAAATAATAATATTTATATTATGACCTGAATTAATAAATTAAATCTGTCTGTATTTCACTTCATGTATTTTTTCACGTAGATCGTCAATGGTACCAATTCTATATGCCCAACTAAACTTATTATATTACTATTATAAACTTAATATATTGTTATTATTATAACTTATTATAACTAAAAAATTAAAATTTATAGTGTCATTATCACCATTCGCCAATGTTAACTAATGATCCAGGAGCCAGGTACATTTTGGTCAATTATTTCTTCTCGAGAGAAACTTCGTAAAATGCATAAGGGACATAAGTCGCGAGTATTCATAGTATAATATACTATGAATACTCGCGACCGTCAGCTGCGACTCCGTGGGTTGACTGAAATGTGAAATGACTGAAAAAAAAAATTTTTTTTCAGTCATTTTCTCTCATTTGTAAATTTGTCACATTATAGTTTATCTTAATAATTTTTCTATCATAATCTTTCTTATTATAAAAGCTGTATAGTAAAGACTAACGATTTTAATTAGCTAATATAAATGTGTACAAGGATATAGCAAATTTCCAAATCAAACATTGATCAAAAATTTACTTTACAGCTGTTTTCATTTTTTAGTTAAGTTTAATTGTGCACATACAATTGGTAGCAATATGGAACAGTTAAGAGTTATAGGCATCATTGTTATAACACATTATAACATCATGTTCTGTCTATCGTTAGACCCTTTTGAAAATTAATATCCCAAAAACTTTCAACAAAAATATTTTGCTAAATTAATATCATTTCCTTTGCAGATTCACTAAAAGATCCGTATATATGTGGAACACCAACATGTGCACGTAAGTAAAATATCAAATCTAAACAAATATTAAAAAGCTGAAGAGTTTGTTTTTTGACGCAAACCTCGCAACTTTCACGCAAACCTCAAAAACGACTGTTTCGAATTATGTAAATAATTTGCTTAGTTCAAAAACTAAAAAACACGTTTAGAAATCTTATAAAAGTTTTTACATTATTGTATTGTCATCGGTTGATATTAAGCAAGCAAAATTTCAGATCGATTCGACAACTGCAAGTGGGTAAAAATTGGTCAAGTGCGAGTCGGACTCGCGCACGAAGGGTTCCGTACCATTATCTATGCAACATAAGGCAACGTTATTAGTATCGAGCAAGAAACGGTAAAAAAATCATGTTTGTTGTATGGGAGCACCCCTTAAATATTTATTTTATTTTATTTTTAGTATTTGTTGTTATAGCGGCAATAGAAATACATCATCTGTGAAAATTTCAACTCTCTAACTATCACCGTTCTTGAGATACAGCCTGGTGACAGACGGACGGACGGACGGACAGCGAAGTCTCAGTAATAGGGTCCCGTTTTTACCCTTTGGGTACGGAACCCTAAAAATGACTTTCAAAGATTCTGTTACATAGATTACATTGATAGATAGGTACCTACCGAATATAATCTATACTTATAATAAATCTGTAGAGAAGTCAATTCTGTACATGAAATATATTTTCAAAATAACTATCAGGGGGTGATTAGTGATCGATACTGATACCAAAAATGCAATCAGTAAAATTTTTGTCTGTCTGTCTGTCCGTCTGTATGTTCCTTATAGAAACAAAAACTACTCGACGGATTTTAACGAAACTTGGGACAATTATTCTTCATACTCCTGGGCAGGTTATAGTATACTTTTCATCACGCTACAATCAATAGGAGCAGAGTAGTGAAGGGAAATGTTGGGAAAACGGGAAAAGGTGCTCCATTTTTCAAGCTTCCGTCGCGTGTGCAGCCTTAAGAGGATACCAAAATAGCTTCGTGCATTTTTCTATGTACGAAGTTTTCATTGTTTCTTTAGATTGAATGACTAGAGCTCTAATTTTTAAGTATATGTTTTTTCAATATATGATCTAGGATCGCATAAACTCAGAAACGCGATTGATAAAAGTTTTCTCGATAGAAAATCTTAGCGAAACAACCTCTCAAATTTTTTATTTTTTTCATTTGTCGGTCTATTATCGCGTATTAACTAATGAAATAACTTTAAAAACATAAGTAACTATTATATATAGAAACACGTAAATCAGAATTAAAATATATTTAGTAGACTTTGAGTAAATAGGAAAAGTATCCCTAATTCTTCATTTTCTGTGCCTACTGGCTGTGTTAATATGTACGTGTCGGCGATGATATACGATAATATTGATGTAGGCCCTTAATGGTTAAAGTTACATAGAAATCATGTATGACGGAAATATTCTACATAAAATTGTCTCAAAAATATCCAGAAACAGCACATATCTATATTTTATGGTTGACTCACAATAACACGTGTAACTCCTGATAGCTTAGCAGTTCGTTCATTCTGATTATATTTGTTTACTCTTACGTTTATAATACTCTCACTCAAGCAATAGTTAAAAATGTTGCAAAAACGGGGAAAATTTCCTAAATTCTACGCGGACGGAGTCGAGGGCAACAGCTAGTAATATATAAGCGTGTTAAAAATTATTTGGATAGTCCCTCTATCCAGGATGGCTATATAAGGCGTCTCGCTACGATCAATAGGAGCAACGCATTAGTGAAAATTTTTACAAAAACGGGGAAAATTTTCTAAATACCAACGAAGTAAGAATGAAGTCACGGGCAACATTTAGTTTTTTTAATATATTGGTATATCGGTTAATAATATCCGTGTGGTCATAAGTATTAAGAGCACAAATTAAGGGACGTTATCAGCAACTAACAGCAACAGGAAACTGGAATCTAAAAAGGCTATGCCAATACGCCTTGTCATCGCGGCACAATGAACCAAAAATCTTCCCTAACATTCCTAACAACTACCCAGTCCGTTTGGGCTGTTGGGGACGGGTCAAGAGTCCAACTGGACTGGGTTGTTGTTTCGCCGTATTCTATTTGTATTATTTCGAGTTTTCTGTTTCTCTAAGAGATTATTACTTTCCTCGACCATAACAACTTAAAAATTCTTCTCGCGTGACTGTTAAAGGCAAGCTTAGCCAACGTCGATCTGCTGACTTTTATAAACATTAATGTAAGTTTGATTTGATTACAGCATCAGAGAAGTTCAGATATCTATCAGATATGATATACCACTACGAATACAAAGTTAATGTGGAGACTTACTGTGCTGGATCCAGTAATAACAAATCTACTCTGCAAATTAGAGCCGTGGTAAGTAAGCTATTTACTACTTTTTATTTTGATACAAGGTTCCTGTTTTGTATTGTTACCCTATTGCTAAAATTTTAATTTAATTAAGTAGTTACGTACGTATGTATGCTCTCATATAATTAACTAAGTATAACAAAAATATAAAAACAAATAGCTACGAGTCTAAACTCGGAAGAGCCGCTGTGCCGCTAGACCAACAACGGACAAATACTTCAAAATTTGAATAAGCTAATACATCGCTCTTTTGAACAGACTAGTTTTCCGGCTTCTTAAAGGCTAAAACATAAACATTTCATACAAAGTCGTCAGGGCCCTGAGTCGGGTATTTCAACGGTGTCACAACTGTACCATTATTGTACCATTATGGTGCAATAGTAAAGTTTTTGGTAGTCTACTATTAATGTGTCGTCATAACGACTTCATCATTGTCTTACAATTGTCAAAGTGACATAAATTGCTAGTCTCGTACACAACTGCTTCACAATTGCAATTCAATGACTGAAATGTTTCGGTAGTCTGCTATTTTGAATTTGACAGTAATATTTTTAAATTGTCCTGTGTCGACAGATTGCCATAAATAAAAAATAGATAGATAGAAATATTAGAAATTGTTCTTTGTAATTTATTGCAATTTACTAATCTCCTAAACTTCACATTGCTTTTTATACTAATAAATAGTATGTACAAATATATTTAAACGAAGTCTAGCATGATTAAATGTTTAAATTTATTAGTAGTTTTTCGAAAATCACTCAACTAACGCATTTTTTAAAAACGGCAACACATACATACCATTCTAACACAATCCATAGATAAAAGAGACCGAAAATTCAATGCATAGATAAAAGAGATCGACAATTCTATTACCATTGAAAGACCGTTATGACGGCATATAGCAGACTACGGATATTTGACTTCAATTGCAACGGTATCGTGCCGGTATTGTGCCGGTATGACAATTGTTCCAAAATAGTGGACTTGAGCACCAGGTCTCACAATATAAAAAGCTCTGTATCCCGCGATCTGTAAACCCGCTAAAGGTCACCCTATAGTTACGAGTTAAAAAATCTTTTTTATTATATAAACCGTGTATTACTAACGATTTTAATTAATATATTTGTACAACGAAATAGCAAATATTACAAATATTGACAAAATAAACTTAACTTTTTTCATTTTATAGTTAGATTTAGTTGTCCATGTAGAACCTAGAATCGGCTCCATTAGCTAGTTATTATACTGTGCTTGTAGTTGGATCTAAGAAAGAAGTAGTCTGTGGATTGTTTGTTATTGTTTGTGTTGGTGTCAGCTGATAATTTATTAAATCAATTTGAAATCAATTTTCTGCATTTCTCCCGCATTTCTCTTTGTTTCTTTGGGGTATTCAATCTTTTGTCCCTAACTATAAGAATCTTTAAAACTTGTCAAAAGATTTTGATGTGTTGTTTTTAAATATATAGAGTGGTTCAAGAATTCAAGAAGAAGGTTTGTAGGTTTAATAAAGGTTAAGTAAAATAACATATTATATTGGATGATTTACGAATTTAATTGCTGTGAATAAATCCATACATACAAAGTAGCAAGCAACAGTATTATAACATATCCATATTTTTATAACCCTTAAATTTTAAGTATTTGTTTATCCCAGGACTGTGAATAAATTATTTATTATATCATAATTTGGATAGATTCGAGTTAGAATTGTTCTTACAAATATTTAGGAATACATTAGCACTCACTACCAGCTGGCTAAAGGATATCCCTTAGCCAGCTTGTAGTGAGTGCTAATGTAATACGTTAATAATAATAATATAGCTTTTTATTTCCATACCTTTTGATACATTTCAAATGGTGTTAGTAATGTTAATAGTTGCTTATTCTTAGGTTAGTATTTTGTTAGTAGGTATGGTCCCTGTTTGGGTAAAAGCCTCCTCCAACTTCTTCCATCCTTCTTTGTTTTGGGCCCTTGTCATCCAGTCCCTGCCAGCCACCTGTACGATATCATCTGCCCATCTTTTCTTTTGGCGTCCTACGTTTCGTTTGCCTGTAGGGCCTTGCCACTTAGTGGTTTTCTTGGTCCATCTCCTGTCTTGATACCTGGCTAAGTGGCCTGCCCATCTCCATTTTTGTTGTAATGCATATTGGAGAGCATCAGTCAGCTTGGTTTTCTTTCTGATATCTGTGCTTCTTGTTTTATGTATCCTCCTAAGCTTTAAGATACTCCTCTCCATTGTACGTTGGCAGGACTGGATTTTACATTTCACGTTGTTGGTGAACACCCACGTCTGTGATGCATATGTTATGCTTGGCAAGATACATGTGTCCATTATGATTTTTTTCATTTTTAGACTATAATTTCCTTTTAAGATTTCCTTTTGTGCCCAGTATTTCTTCCATGATATGTTATCCATGTTATCTACTTATAATATTATAAGTAGATAACGTCCTATGCCAACATTCAACGCGGTATATTAGACCAAATATGCATAATAATCCATTGGTGATAGCTCGTCCTCAAAAGTGGCACATCTCTTTTTCTCCAGCCCATTGACGTCCCACTGTTGGGCACAGGCCTCCTCCACTTTAGGAGGGATTATGGTCTCTATATGCCGCACTGACCAGGTGTGTTGGCACAGGGTTTATGTTTGAGTTTCCCGTCTCAGATAGAAGATATTATCTGTGTAATATCCTTAGCTGGCTTTTACAGCACCCTGGGAAGGAAATAGGGTGGTGACAATTGTATTCTTAATCCGTCACCACACGGGCAGTAGGACATCAATGGACTGGAAAGAGTACTTCAGAATAAAGTAATGGACAAAAATGAGTATCCTCATAAGACTAGTGTTTTATTAACACTGCTACCAGAGGTCACACGATACACATAGGATATTAAAAATATATATTTTAGTTGTTAAAGTAAAATTCTTTATTTTTCAGCCCAAAATTCAATTTGTGAATCCATGTGAAGGTCTGCTGCAGCTGACAGATGTAACACTTCTAGATCAAGATGAAAGTTATCCGGTTGAAAGAGCTGAAAAATTTATCCACACTATCTGCTTGTTTGATCTCAGGTAGCTAATCCTTACATACTATTTTTTATACTTACTGCTAGGAGGGATTTATTTACTGCTACTAGGAGGTATGTATTTACTGCTACTAGGAGGGATGTATTTACTGCTACTAGGAGGGATGTATTTTCAAGGGGAAAATACGCCTGGTACTACTACAATGACAAATGCATACAGCTTGCTGGATGGTAAGCAATTAGCAGAGGTACCACTCGCATATTGCTAACCCTTAAGAACCTTTTAACACCCTTTTTAAAGAACCCCCTACTTTATGCATACTTTTGTTACTAATTATATAAATGTGCTTTCACACCCAACCATAATAAAAAAACATTATTATTTTCTTACACAAGAAAAAGTAATAAATGAAGCTCAGATTGGCCAGAAGATTTTCTATCGAGAAAACTTTTTTCAATCGCGTTTCTGAGTTCATGCGATACTAGATCATATATTGAAAAAACATATACTTAAAAATTAGAGCTCTAGCCATTCAATCTAAAGAAACAATGAAAACTTCGTACATAGAAAAATGCACGAAGCTATTTTGGTATCCTCTTAACTAATGAAATAACTTTAAAAACATAAGTAACTATTATATATAGAAACACGTAAATCAGAATTAAAATATATTTAGTAGATTTTGAGTAAACAAAAAAAATATCCCTAATTCTTCATTTTCTATACCTACTAGCTGTGTTAATATGTACATGTCGACGATAATATTGATGTAGGCCCTTAATATAAAATTTTATGACTTCACCTAAACCATATGAGAGTATGAGAGGCCACTAGCCTGGCAATAATCCGTTAAGACAGTAGGTTGCCACAAAAAAAAATAAGTTCAAATTGATTAATACTGAACTACTATTATCTTTTTCTAGATTTGCTTTCCATGATGGTGCAATATCAGAGATATGCCCTGAGCAAGAGGAAGAGGATTGGGTGCTTAACTTCAAAAGGGCTTTATTGGCACTCTTTCAAAATACCATGAAAAGATTCGATATCAACTTTAAAGGAGTAGAGGTAAGTACCGTAACATATTATTTTTGATAATATTAAAGCTGATTTGCGTTTGAAATGATCAGGCACTTATTTTCCACTGGGTACATGAGTACAAGCTCAAGTATTTGCTATTGTTGCCCAAGTCAGGGCTGTCCAAGCCATGGCCCATGGCCACTAATATTGAAATTGATGTAGGCAGTAAGTAAAAAAAATTGATTTAAAAAAAACAACAAAAATACGTGTATTTATTTTAGTTTTATAAATATTTTACGCACGAAATATTTTTAGTCATTTTTGTTGGCTCTGGATACCATTTAGTTCGGACAGCCCTGGCCCTAATAATCGCGAGGCCTTGGTCATGTTTCAACTCCGTACTGTGTTACGACGTATAATAATAAATAAATATACATGGACAGTTCACACAACGTCCTCTGGTCCCAAGCTAAGCTTATTATATGCTTGTGTTATGGGTACCAGAATACGGATAAAATACATTAAACTACTTTTTTTTGTAAATACATACTTATAATACATAGTAAACACCCAGACGCCGTACAAACACTTGTATGACAATTAAAAACATCACACAAATGATTGTCCTGACCGGGAATCGAACCCGCGACCTCGTGAACGGCAGTCCGTTATATGAACCACTAGACCACGAGGCCCGTATGATAACCGATAGAAGTATGCGTTGTTACTTTTGACTCAAAAACTACGGTAATCTGCCGCATACGTAAATTACGAAATCCCTCTTCTCCGCTATAATATATACTTTGACTAGGTATTAAATCGACAAGATTGGTTACACACCCTCTTTTTGCCAAACATTGAACTAACACACACACTAAGAGCAGGGCGTAGCTACCGCCGTATCAGCCGTATCAATTATACGGGGCCCCCAGGCCACAGGGCCCCCCGACGTGCGTATTCAAAAATTAATAAATACTTCCCAATTTTTTTACCTTTCTTAAGGGCCCCCAAATACATTTTTATACGGGGCCCCAGAAGGCATGCTACGCCCCTGACTAAGAGACAATTCATTCTGTACATATCGAGAATGAGCATTGTCCGTATACCTTTCTAGAGGGGGTGCCCTGTCTACTCAAATTCTATGTGCACAACACAACTAAACTTAACTAAAAAATGAAAACAACTATGGCCTTTATCGATTAAATGGCTATTTCGTTGTGCACATTTTTATTAATTAAATCGTTAGTCTATAATATACAAATTTTCTAATAAAAAGTTTTTTTTAACATTGCCGAATTGTGTAAAGGAGACTATCAATTTTCATTTTAACACGCTATTATATATTCGGTATGTATCTATCAATGTATTAATCTATGTAACGGAATCTTTGAACGCGATTTTCACCAATTTGCAGTAGTCTGATTGATCTGAAATTTTGCACACATATCAAGGACTGATGGCAATGCAATTGTTATAAATATATTTAGGATTCAAGCGTGTTTTTTTAGTTTTTGAACTAAGGAATTTTTTTAGTTTAGTTGTTCATCAGTGCAATAGGTAACAATACCAACCCTTTACACGAAATATTTATTAATTTGGTTATTATATTACAGCAAGATGTTCACGGCACATGCAACGTTGATTACGCAGTGAGAGGTCAAGAGAATACAAGTTTAATACTAGTTAAGACACGCGACCTTACTCAGTGTACCAACAGATACAAGTACATGTCCATACTACAAACTGTTAGATATGATTTTCAAAGTGTAAGTTACCCTATTACTGCTGCTTGTCCTATTAATGTTTGTAAGAATAGATTGATGATTGCCCCCTATTCAAATGTGTTAAGCAGTCCAACAGAAAGGATAAATTCCTAAAAGTAACCTTGTTTATATAATTTTGGGGCCCTCATTTCTGGTGGCCCAGTATCGCTATACACGTACACGGCACTAGCCACGTGGTTGCTATTCTTTCATACTAAATCTACTGAATGGATTTTAAGAACAAATTACAGCTGCTTAGCTGGGAATCGTATAAGTAGATTGAAGACCCTCATAAAGTAAAAAAAACCCTTGGTAACCTAAACCAATTAAGCATTGGTCGTCTCCATAAAAGTGGTTGTCTTATGGGGGACCATGATCAGATTTAAGTTTAAAGGTGACCTTCCGATGTCACGAGGCCGCGTCGCGCGACCCGCTCTTTTAATTATTCTTATATTCAAATGTAAGAAGCAGGCCGAAGTTTTCACTGCTGTTTTGGCAACGTGAAAATTGAGATCAAGTTGATGGGTATTCCGTCGCGTACATTGGAAGGCCACCTTAAGGAGAAAAATATTATAAAAACGCCACAGTATTATTTTAGGTTAACAAATTTTTTAAAGTGGTCTTCACCATCTTGCTATTTTTTTACATACATGTTCAGGACGTTGATATAGGGTCAAGGCAACAATTAAAAAAGCAGTATTTTGAAGCTTATCATTTAGTTTTTTTAACTAAGTAAATTATATTCAATTCTATGCAGAAATTCCAAACATGGCCAGTATTGAAATCTGAGAGCAAATGTCGTATAACGATCGACCATCATATATACAAGGCAGTGAATTGCCGTGAAAGACATCTGTTTGAACCGTTCTCTGGCAAGAACTCTGGAGCAGTAACAACAGTGGTACAAGATCTTGTTCTATTAAGAGAAGTTAATAGAACTGATTCAGAACTTATGGAAGCACAGCCAAAGAGTAAGTATTTCAATAAATAAATATTCATGGACATTTCAGACATCGTCCCCTGGTCCCAAGCTAAACTAATATTCTTTTGTTATGGGTACCATAATACAGATATCATACATGTACTACTTTTCTTTTGTAAATACATACTTCTTATACACAGAAAACACTCGGTCGCAGTACGTACATTTGTATGACATTTATAAATAATATCACACAAATGAGTGTCCCGGGATGAACCCGCGACTTCGTAAACGGCAATCTGTTACATGAACCGATCGACCACATGCCCGTTTCTTTTATGAATGCTCATGGATATTTTATACAACGTCTGCTGGTCTCATACTCAGTTTATTTGCTTGTGTTATGGGTACCAGAATATGGATGTACTACTTATATACAGTTTTATTAAGTCCACACTAAACTAAATTAAACAGAAAACAGTACAAAATTTTCGTTTGACAAATAGCTGTCCTGTAAAGTTGCCATTTGGATCCTAGAGACGCGCTGCGTGACGCGCTTTAGTATCCTATAGAAAACATAGGTATTTGTTGCGTTGTACAAAAAGTAGGCGTGGCTAAACACAAAAGTGGGCGTGGCTTAACATAAAAGCGGGCTTATTGAGTTGATTTGATAGGTTATGCGACCTGTATCTCTAGTATCCAAATGACACCTTAAAGGAATGGAAGTCGCGACCTTGTGAATGCAAGAATTTCTTCCAAACACTTTCTTATAATTTCAATATCAGTGTCGAAACGATATTTTCATTCGTTTAGCGTTCTAGCGTTCTTCTGACGACAGCGCGCCTCACGTTTCATTTTAATCACCAATTATATTTTCTAATCCTACACTCCTACAATTTGTATGTATGATATTTTGTATGTAATATTTCTCTCTCTCTCTCTCTCTCTCTCTCCCCCTCCCTCCCCCCTCTCTCTCTCTGTCTCCAGCCCATTAACGTCCCACTAATGGGCACTCCACTTTGGGAGGGATTAAATCTACCTTGCCACAAGTTATATTTTCGAGTTTTCTGTCTCTCACGGAGGATATTATCTGTGTGCAATATTCTCTAGCTGGCTTTTACAGCACCCTGGTAAGGAAAAGGTTTGGTGACACTTGTATTCTTAATCCGTCACCACCCGGCCATGTATGTATGTGTAATATTTATGTATGTGTGACGTTTTGTTTATAGCATGGGCAGTGATACCTCGGAGATCAAACTTACTGCACCAACATGCTCAGTACGTTGGTGATAATACAGGTGGACTGAGGGCGGCTAGAGATGTACTCAAACTGTTATGCATGTAAGTAATCAATACTTCTATAGTAATATTATGAAGATGACGAGTTTGTTTGTTTTGAACGCGTTAATCTTACGAACAGGATTAAATATCATGTTATATGGTCTTTACTTACCCACATGGTGTGCAGTGGCGTAGCTAAGTAACTAAGGGCCCTGGGGGCATAATAAAAAATGGGGCTTCACTGCTATCTAAACTAACTAGGTTTTATCAAATAAAAATGTGACATATACAAATATTTTTAAAATGCTAAAGAAGAAAAGCTAGTAAAGTTCGATCAAGATTTCTGGTAAGGATTGGAGGCCCCCTGAGCTTGAGGGCCCCGGGGCACTGCCCCGCCTGGTAGCTACGCCACTGATGGTGTGACGATTCATATCGTCACACCATCAGTTAAAAAAGTGTATCATCAAAAATCTATTAATTTTCAGGGTAAAAGACACAACTACAGAAAATCACGCGTCCAATGTTGATGCGAAGATGGATAGCAGTTCAACTGTCGGTCTTTGGGGCAGACTTGTTCGATCTGCGAGACCATTAGACTATCCAGCGTTGTCTCAGTTATTGGCACGTGCACCCACAATATGTGAAGCGGCTACGTAAGTATTAAGTGCCACCTCCTCATTTCCTCCTATAGTTGCTAACTAGGAACTATATAGATGCACTAATAAGTTTCCAAAAGAATTGTCTAAAGTCTAAACAATAATATCTCTTGTGAAAGAAAAATAGTTTTGATTTGTGGAGGAGCGTTTGTAAACTGGCTTCTGCAACCACTAATAGAGAATTCTTCGACCTTGTCCCCAAGCCTCCTAATACAATTTTGTCACAATGACAGTTCAATGGCGCCATTATGGTGCCATAGTGATGCCACTGTGGCACCATAATGGCGCCATTGTGACAAAAAATCAAGTTTGGTGTCATAATGACGCCATAATGGTGCTATAATGGCGAAATTTAGTCTACTATAAATTTTTTGTCGTATTGACCCCATTATGGCACCATAATGGCGTCAGTGACTGACCGTTGTAACAATATTGTAATGTGATTGAAATAGCAGAATTAGCAGACTTGGCCCCCAGGCTAGGTGACAAAGAGTAAACTAATATAAATTTTATTTAACTATATGATTAGCACTGGCAAAGGCTTTCGCCCCCTTTTTTTGTTATTCCACGCCATATATCGTTCTCGTGCTGTACTATGCAGTGACAGCTATTTTAACACCATTTTATTAGCTTCATATTCATCAAACTATGTATCAATATAATATTTTTTAATGTATTAATATTTGTAACAGAATCTTAACTAATGGCCCACTTGCAGTAGTCGGATTGATCTGAAATTTTGCACACATATTAAAGACCGTAAATTCTTATGGTCTTATTCATAATGACTTATCGGAGGTTTAAAAGTTCGCTAAAATAGGTTCGCGAAAATTGTTTAAAACTTGTTATTCATAATAGTCTTTTTACGCTAAAACGTTTATTATCTCTCCGATAAAATCTCCGTTTAAACCTCCGATAAGTCAGTATGAATAAGACCGCTATTGTTTTAAAAAAAGGAATTAAAAAAAAAATTTATCGTCGAGCGTTTTTTTTTATGTGGACTACGTTAACAAAAAACGATAATATTTCAGTAAACACATACTAGACGCGTTACCGTACATCGCAAGTCCTGGATCCGTGGAACTGATTAAAGAGAAGATAATGACTAACTCAGTTGATGTTGATACAAGACAAGAGTGGCTCATGTCCATGGCTATGATACCTAGGTATGTATTATTATAATTAATTAGTAATATCTGGTTGACAGTGGCGTGCACATATATTTGAAGCAGGGTAGGCTCTTATACTGTAGGTAGTACTCTTATAGATTTTTAGCATAGCCACGCGACGGATCTCTAAGTCGGAAACCATGCCAACAGAACAAATTTAAATCTGAATATCCCGAATCAGTCCACACTGTACTAGAATTACTAAACAATAACTACGTACGTACATACATACGTACATGTACGTATGTACATACGTTTCATAACTTTTAACATGAAATTTTCGAGTTACATTGGTGCCTATTCTATGTGCAGACCTAAACTTAACTTAACTAAAAAATGAAAATTGATAGCGTCTATAACACAATTCGGCAATGTTAACAGAACTTTTTTTATATAAAAACTGTTTATTATAGACTAACGATTTTAATTAATATAAATGTGTGAAAAAAATAGCGAAACATTTAAGATACAGCAATAGCTGTTTTCATTTTTTAGTTAATACCTATTATACCGTTGTCCGTCCAGCTACGCGTGGCGCTGATTCGATCGGTACCGCGCTCGCATGTTGTAACAAAAAACCTTTATAGCTTCTTATCTATAATACCTAGAGTGAAGACAAATACTACGAAAAATTACTAGAAGACTACAGATGAAATCTATCTATTTTTTAAGATCTGAAAATTTATTTTAAAGTATTAAAAATGAGAACAGAAGAGAAAACATAACAATTCAAAATATAACTCGATTTTACTCTTAAAACTGTGATATGTATGCTATATGTATACTTAATTATAAAGCACAAATCATCTAGTTTATCTTGATGTATAATAATATTAATAATCTATGAACTCATAAATAAAACTAAACTACTTACGACAATCCGCTGGAACTTCAAAACCACTTGTTTACTAAACACAAAGCGTAAAGTGGACTGAAGATAAAAACTGCCATCTAGTGATTATGGATTGTGAAGTAATTCATCAGCTATCTATTACACAACTTATAGACGCAAAAAATAACGCAATTTGTCCATAGATGTCGGTATATCTAATCGTAACTGACTGTTGATACTCGTTTCGATACGAGATTTACCAAAAGTATTTAATTTTAAGCTTTCTTTCTATTTTTTTATATTTTATTCTTTGTCGCGGAATGGAAATTATTTAAATCTGAATATCCCGAATCAGTCCACACTGTACTAGAATTACTAAACAATATGCAAGGGAAACAAAATAATTTATTCGTGTGTACACAACCACATAGCCAGTTATACGTTTCATAACTTTTAACATGAAATTATCTAGTTACGTTACCCTTTTGTTGATTGTTGTAACTCGGGTATACATCTACCTATAGACACAATTTGAATTTTTTCACCGAACGACAATTGTGAGAACTTGTTATTTTAAATTTTTAACAAACACACACTATCAACACACATTTCACAATCAAATAACATGTTATAATCAACAAACGGGAATCCATACAATTATTAAATTAAAGAAACTCAATATTAAACAGTTCAATGAACCACATGAAAAAATAAAATGCAGTGTTGCCAGAGTGATTTGGTCGAAAGTTACGTTGGCATCCATGAAAAGTTACATTTTTAAACTAAAACTTACGTAGTGGTAATTTTATGAGTGTGAATGTAGCAGCCATCAGCCAAATTTATAATTATTTACAAATAGAGTAAATAATTAATAAAATTTTTTTTTTTTAAATGCGCATTTAAAAAATTTTCAGATTAATAAATGCATTTTTTATAAATATAATTTTTTAAATTATTTACTCTATTTATTTGTAGTTTGAAATTTTTCTGATGTCTGCTACATTCACGCTCATGTAATTTTCAGCTCGCAGATCAAAAATTATTATTATTTTATATTTTCTTGTACACAATAATTTAAAAAAAATTATATTTATCAATATAATTATAACGTTTTTAATTTTTTGCGGTAGTTTTTGTTTTCATTAAATAAATTTAGATAAGAATATTTTAATTTTTCAAGATTTTTCTTTCATTTTTACCTCTTTTTTAATTCTTGAGAAGTTACTTAAATTTAACTAAAATTGTTTCTTACATACATGTTACATGAACTGATCAAAAGTTACGTAAAATGTAAAAAATGTAACCTTCTGGCAACACTGATAAAATGGCCTCCGTCGAACCAAAATATTTCTGCTATATAAATATTACTTATTCGGATTATAATAGGTAACGAACGAACGCCGAATACTCGCGAAAACTTCCGATCGCTAACTCATGCCGCATGACATGCAGTACAAGGCGCCTTCAATATGCAAGCCTGTGTGCGTTTGCGAACTGTGCACGGACACCAAAATTTCTACACACATATGAACTCATGGCAGGCGGGCGGCGTGGAGCTTGCTCGCTACGCTAATATTATTCCTTCGCCAAACGCCTGGCAAAAAACAATTTGCAAGCACATATTGGTGCTATTTATGAATTATTAGGTAGGCGTTTTTAAGTTATAATATTTTGTATAATTAATAGTAAATAAATGAATAAAGTCATCTAAATCATACGAACGTTTTATTAAAATATCTGTGAATGGCAAGTAAAGCAGAGCCTATCAGCTTGTATGGAGTGCACGCCACTGCTGGTTGACCGGAGATGGAAATTTGGGAAATTATTCATACTAAGAAAAGTCTCGGTAATAGTGTCCCATTTGTACAGAACTCAAAAACAAAGCAAAAATTCCGGCCAAGTACGATTTGGACTTGCTCACTAAGGTCTTCTTACCGTTACGTTAATTAATAGAATGAGGGCATGTGATAGTGGAGATAAGGGATAGTGATGATTTTTAGTGTCTGTTTTTGTAGCATCAACGTGCATCAACTGATGTAGAAAAACTGTGAAAATGTCAGCTGGCACTGCTCCAATAATTAAGAAGAAAATATAAATAAACAATTATTGCTTGTTTAAAATACGTATTTGTCTGTGTGGTGACGGATTAAGAATGCAAGTGTCACCACCCCATCTCTTCTCAAGGGTGCTGTAAAAGTCAGCTAAGGGATATTGCACACAGATAACATCCTGTGTGAGAGACGGAAGACTCGAAAATAAACCCTGTGCCAATACGCCTGGTCGGCGCGGCACAGTAGACCATAATCCCTCACAAAGTGGTAGAGGCCCGTGCCCAACAGTGGGACGTAAATGGGCTGGAGAAGAAGATAGAGTATTACAAGATTTTTTTAACGACTAAACGCACCAACTTTACAGGAAGGAGTTGAGGGGAATCGAATAATGCAAGTTTAATCTAATTGAGTTAAAATGGAACTATAGAAATATATATTACAAATATATGTATCACAATATTACAAGGGGTTTTATAGAGTTAATATTTTTTTCAGACCAAAATATGCAATGTTGGACAGTATGTTAGAACTATTACGTACACAGAAGAATGACAAAGTGATCAGTTTCACAGTATCAGCTATGGTACACTCGTATTGTAAACATAGCGGGAAAGAACGTAAGTTGTTCGTTCCTTATTTATTATTTTTTTTTTCTTCTTTTTGGTCGAACCCGATTTGGGTATTGCCATTTTAAACCTTATTATTTATTATTTATTTCATAAGATTTTTTTTAAGCTATACTTATTGGTGTGTCAGAAAAAAAAACTTTGGATGTAAATTAATATGCGTCCTTGCCAACAAAATAAATGAACACCACCAAAACAGAAAAATACTGCTTTCAATGTGTTGGCCTTATAGGACCAGCTATTCTGTTTAATCCTTAATTTGAATCCAATTTAATAATATTAATGTTTGTTTTATACATTGGCACCATCGGCCTGATAATATTGCATGCGAAGAAAACAATACTGACGGTCATTTTAAATATTTTATCTATCCTCAATTTTTGCTGTCAAAGTCGGACTAATCGAAACTTTTGTCCTAACTTGCATATCAATAAGATACTGATGACAGGATTCTCTATTGAAAATTTGACAGAGGATAGAAATATTTTACTGATAAACGAGGATAACAATCTATAAGAAGGCGTAAATTGACTTTTAGCTAGTTTCAGCTAGTTTAAATCAAATAAAATGTTTTGAATTTTCATTACATGCTTACATAAACACTCACATGTATATATACATCTTATCGATTACTTTCACTGTGATAAAATTATTATATTGATTTTAGTTCGTATATGCTGTGAAGAAGAAACGCCCATGGCTATCAAAGAGGAATTCGAAAATATCGTAAAAGAAATAGCGGCAAAAGAAGTGATTAAAACAAGGGAAGACAGAGATAGAGTAAGAGTTTTTATTTTATAATTCAAATTATTGACGATATCGAAATAGTTTCGTTACTTTACCAACTGAGCTATCATGGTCCTTGGAAATACTAAAGTTTCTCTATCGATGCGATGTTCAACGCCATCTGTCGAGTTCAAAAAAGCGTAACAAGTCAATTGCAAAAGTATTAAAATACTTTTTGTTTTTGTTTCTTGATATAAAGTAAGAATCAAAAACGGAGATGAAATTCTGACGTTTTAGAAGAGCTTTTTAATCTTGCGTACTTTTTAAGCTTTAATCTTGCGTACTAAAAAATATTTGGTTTTGACAGTTCTCTTTGGTTTCTGTACTATGCGTCATAGCAAAGATGATCATCTTTGGTCACAGTGCTGCCACCTAGTAACTTCTTTTTCAGAAAACCTTTAATTGTAAACTTAAAAATAATGTATTTTTCTTTATTTCTTTTTTAGATAATAATAGCAATAAAGGCACTTGGGAATATTGGTGGATTTAAACAAGAATTTTCTGATATTCTTATGAGTATAATAGGTAATAGTTATATACCTGTGCCAGTGAGACTAGCTGCTGTTGACGCGTTTAGAAGAACTCCTTGCACTGAAACACTGTAAGTATCATAACTTGGTGTTTTGTTACGCATGTTTGTGCGTGAATAATATTTTAAAGTGAAACTTTTATTAGATCGTCTCAAAGTTTTTGGTCTGTGTGTTGCATGTCGCGTGACGGTTGGCCGCGGAGTAGGGATAAAGTGCTAGGCGCGGAGCGCCTTTCACTTTATCCCTACTCCGCGGCCAAAATTTTTAGTTAAGGGCCTACATCAATATTATCGTCGACATGTACCTATTAACACAGCTAGTAGGTATAGAAAATGAAGAATTAGGGATATTTTTTTTGTTTACTCAAAATCTACTAAATATATTTTAATTCTGATTTACGTGTTTCTATACATAATAGTTACCTATGTTTTTAAAGTTATTTCATTAGTTAATACGCGATAATAGACCGACAAATGAAAAAAATAAAAAATGAGAGAGGTTGTTTCGCTAAGATTTTCTATCGAGAAAACTTTTTTCAATCGCGTTTCTGAGTTTATGCGATCCTAGATCATATATTGAAAAAACATATACTTAACAATTAGAGCTCTAGCCATTCAATCTAAAGAAAAAATGAAAACTTCGTACGTAGAAAAATGCACGAAGCTATTTTGGTATCCTCTTAAGACATTTATTGAATAGGAACGTCTTCAAATATTTACTTTTATAGTGAAAATGAAAGCTGGCACACCCCTTCTTCGCATTCTGTGATGACAGAGCAACAATCTTTATCGGTAGTACTAATAAATAAGCCTTTATTCAGACATATTTCAAATTTCATAATTACATTATATAAAATCCATGGCTTCGTCTGTCTGCCTTGCGGCAAAGGCCTCCCCTAACTGTTTCCATGCAATTCTGTTGCCTGCTTTTCGTGTCCACACATCACCTGCTACAGTTTTTATTTCATCCACCCATCTTCTGAATGGCCTGCCTCTGTTCTTTTCTTGTCCTTTGTAAGCCAGTACATAATCAACTTCGACCATTTTTCCTTTCCTCTTAATCTTTTAGTTTTGTCCTTTCTTTTATGTACTTATTTCTTACTCTATCTGATAGTTTTATTCCCATCATACTCCTTCCCATAGCGTTTTCACGAGAGATTATGAAAAATAAAGAAATTAGATTGGAAACCAAACGGAAACTTTATGACACCTGCATATTACCTATCCTAACATATGGTTGCCAGAGTTGGGCAACCACTAAAAGCCATCTAAGAAAACTAGAAACTTGTGAAAACGCTATCGGTAGTACACTGAAAATTAAATAAATACATAATATATCCATAGTTGTTATTCTTGTCTGTCTTTATCCGTTGCGTAGTTTTGGAGATGCTCACATTGGGACATACTATTTTTTATATTATGTATGTCCCTATGTGAGCTGATTACTTCAAAACTACGTAACGGATTTTGATGCGGTTTTAGGGTTTTTAAAAGAAACCCTTATAGTCTCACTTCGTTGTCCATCTGTCTGCCTGTCCGTCCGTCAAACTATATACATATCTTCAACAACGGCTGGTATCATTCTTGTATGAAACCCTAAAAATAACATAAACAATACAATATTAGAAATAATTTTGCTCACATTACTTCCTGGGATACCACAGTTCAACACCTGCATAGTAGTTTTTCTTATTAGATCTAAAACATTTGCATTTACAATGCATACAGCAAATCCTAGGAAAAGTACGAAATAGATGAAACGACTCATATTGTTAATGTATACAGAAAGACTAATAAGTTAGTACTCATCACCTACTTGGGATTATGTTATTGTTAACGATTTGATACTTAGTCAGGCCATAAATACTGGCACAAATTAAAATATATTTTGTTTTTGGGTAATTTCAGTTGGTGCATATTTTATAGGCGATATCAGGGTGCCCGTTCGTAGGTTAAAATATGCCTGTGATAACACACCTGGTCAGCGTGGCACTGTAGACCATAATTCCTTCCAAAGTGGAGGAGGCCTGTCCCCAGCAGGGTAGCATGGGTTAATACGTTCAGTGCGGCTAACGCTTATGCGCGTTTTTCTGATCTTCACCAAGTGCGGGCCGACGCGTATACGCGTCCATACAAAAAAAAACTGTAGGCAAGCGGGGTGCGCCGCACCTGTGCGTTTATAGCGTGTATTCTGGGTGTCTATTGTTTCGAAGCGGTCGTAAAATGTGGAATTGTAAAGGAGACTACACACTAGTCAGGTTTCTGCTACGAATCTTGCAGGGGGGGGGGGGGGCGGTGGCGACGACAACAATAACCTAATTTAGTACAATAGATTATTGAAATAATTTTATTATGACTCGCTCTTTTAACTAAACTAATAGGTAGTTTTAGTCTATTTATCCATTTATAAATAGACTAAAACTACCTATTAGTTTAGTTAAAAGAGCGAGTCTATTACGAGGAGGGCGAAAAGTCGTAAATTAAAAAAAATTAAGAATAAAAGGGCTTTCGGGAGAAGGTACCTTTACTATTACTGTTTTATTAAGGTATAACTTACTATTTTAACAAAACCGAACGAAGATATATTATGGCGTAAACTTCACAAAATCTCTTACAAATAAACACTAGTGTGGAAGCACCTTTATCCATCCAACACATTTATATGACGCGTAATTGTTATATGACAGTCATAAAACTCGAAAGTTACCGAACGCACATAAGCGTCGGCCGCACTGCGGGAAGGTAAAAGACAACGCGCTATAGCGTCCAGCCGCACTACGCGAGTTTTCTATGAACGCACATAAGCGTTCTTAGCACTACGCGAAAAATTTTTTGAACGCACATACGCGTTCTCAGCACTGGGCGAATTACTCTTTTTTTAGCATTGGCTATAAATTCGCAAATTATTCAGCATTGAACGCGTTAAACACTCCCATAAATACGCAAAGAGGGTTGACGTCAGGCCGGCGGACGACGGGTAAAAATCAGCCAAATCCCATTACATTAACAAGTAGTCCTGTTGTTGAACCTCGTGAACAACAGTCTGTTACATAAACCACTAAACTACGAGTTATGCTCGTTATGTATTCGTATCACGTTAAATTAATAATGACCATCCCTACTATAGTATTATAAATGCGAAAGTAACTCTGTCTGTCTGTTACGCTGTCCCGCTTAAACCTCTCAACCGATTTTGATGAAATTTGGCACAGACAATCTTTAAACCCTGAGAAAGGACATAAGCTACCTTATATAGCAAAAAAAAAAATTTTCCAAATTCCACGCACACGGAGTCGCAGGCAACAGCTAGTAGTTTATATATTTCATAGCTCAAAACAAACATTAGGGTTTTAAATTATTTATTTGCATTGCAGTGAATACTTTTTGGAGAATTTCCGAGCGGATTACATGAACATAGAAGTTAGATTGGCGTCGTACCTCCAAGTAATGAAATGTCCCGACCTGGGAACTTTGAGGAAGATATTCCATACGCTACGACATGAGGCCGTCAATCAAGGTAATCACATACGAATATAGACATTATTTGCTGTTACAACTGGCCACGTTTTGCGGCGGGGAGTGTAACGGATCGATATCTTTAACGAGGTCGTCAGTTCGATTACAGCACAGAATGTTTGTGTGATATATTTATCATACAGATATTACAATTGTACTGCCTCTGGGCTGTTTTCACATAACACATATATTTAATACAAGCAAATTTGCCCTGCGGTGTTGCCCGCGGTAAAAATGATACAAAATCTGTTCGGTTTTTATCATCCCACAGGAACATTGCATTCTTTCGGGATAAAAAGTAGCCTATATGTTATTCTGATGTATAAGCTACCATATTGTAAAGTTTCATTAAAATTCATTCAGTATTTTGCGTGAAAGAGTAACAGACATTCAAACAGTCATACTTACAAACTATCACATTTATAATATTACTTGCTGACCCGGCAAACGTTGTTTTGCCACACAAATGTCAGTGGGGGGAGGGTTCGAAAAATAGATGTTGTCCGGTTCTCAGACCTACTGAATATCCATGTAAAATTTCATAAAAATCGGTCAAGCCGTTTCGGAGGAGTACGGTAACTAACACTGTGACACGTGAATTTTATATATAAGATTAGGATGTGTGTAAGTGTGTTGTGTGAACTGTACATAAATACTTAATTATTTTAATTACATTTTACTTTTAGTAGGTATGGGTATATTCTATCTACAAAACTATATCACACTAGCTGTTTCCCGCAACTTCGTACGCGTGGTATTATTCATAAACCTCTTGAACCACTCGTATCTATTAAATAAGACTTTATCTAAATCCGTTGCGTAGTTTCGAAGATAAATAAGCTCACAAAGGGACATATATACAAAAATAACGACTTTGTTTCACTAGTTGATGCCCGCTACTCCGTACACGTGGAATTTTAGATCCCCATATAATAATGTCACCGTTTAAACCTTCCTTGGACTTTCACGAATATTTCAAGATCAAAATCACCAAAATCGGCCCAGCCGTTCTCAAGTTTTAGCGTGACTAACGAACAGCAATTGATTTTATATATATGTTTAACATAAAGATAACTTACACTTAATTTGACACCTGATCCCGGATTGAAATTCTTTACTAAAATATTCCCAAATAATTCTAATGGCTACATATATTTTACAGCTACAACGTTTGTTTGGAGTCACCTCAAGAACTTGGCAGAGTCATCTTTACCATCACGTGTTGAGATCCAAGGTCTTCTAACTGGTAATCAGATACCACACCTCGAAGATAGCCCTGATTTTAGGATGTTCAGTAGGAATTATGAACAGGGCGTGTTCTTTGATCAATATAATGCAGGTAATATTATATTCTTCTATTTCATTTTATATACAAAGTGAAAGGTAGAAGAGAGTAATCATTAAGAGGATACCAAAATAGCTTCGTGCATTTTTCTACGTATGAAGTTTTCATTGTTTCTTTAGATTGAAAGGCTAGAGCTCTAATTTTTAAGTATATGTTTTTTCAATATATGATCTAGGATCGCATAAACTCAGAAACGCGATTGAAAAAAGTTTTCTCGATAGAAAATCTTAGCGAAACAACCTCTCTCATTTTTTATTTTTTTCATTTGTCGGTCTATTATCGCGAATTAACTAATGAAATAACTTTAAAAACATAAGTAACTATTATATATAGAAACACGTAAATCAGAATTAAAATATATTTAGTAGATTTTGAGTAAACAAAAAAAATATCCCTAATTCTTCATTTTCTATGCCTACTAGCTGTGTTAATATGTACATGTCAACGATAATATTGATGTAGGCCCTTAATGTAATCGTAGAGACACATCATACATTGTATAGGTCCCGGCACGAATCTTGAGCGCTCGGTGGTAGAGTGAGGATCGCTTTGCGCATTGTATACTTCATGGCAGAAAAATGGGGATGATTTACTTTAATATAATTATATTCTGAAATTTTTTTTTTACATAATTCATGTTGATGCTTGACTACATTCCACCTGACGGTAAGCGGTAATTAATTAAATTAAAATACTTGTATTATTGTCTATTATTTATATGATTTTAGGGATAATAATTGTTTCTAATTATGAGTAAATAAATATTTTCGGACATTTCACACAACGTCCGCTGGTTCCAAACTAAGCGTAATGATACTTGTGATATGGATACCAGATTACGGATATAATACATATACTACTTTTTTTGTAATTATATACTTATTAGATAGCAAACACCCAGACGCAGTACTAATATCAGTGTTCATCACACAAATAATTGTCCTGTATGGGAATCGAACCCGTGACCTCGCGATCGTAAGTTGGCTACATAGCCGCTACGCCACGAGGCCCGTCGATAAAAACAAACAAATATAAAAAATTTAATTTTAATAGCTTCAGTCCAAATATTTGTATGTATCAATATAATTGTCTTGAAGTGTACTCGTAGTCGTAAGGAAAGTGCATCTAGCACAGAGAACGAATCACGGGTGGTAGATATGACGCGACACGCAGCAGGCCAATCACATACGATGATTTGATTCAACCGCTCCCGCGCTTCACCTCCTACCTCCAAATAGACCCAATAATTCACTTCTGCGCAGGTAAAGCATGGAGTATAGAACCAGGAGGGTCATCTGCTCATGAAAAAGTGTCCGTTGAAATGCATTAAATTAGGGTGGCGCCACATTAGCATCAGTGTAAACTTTAAAGGAAGCGCCAAATACCAACTTCCGCAATCAATAAACTTACTATTCACAGATCAGAAAATAAAATCACTTTAGCTACATGTTTTCTCATAATAACTCTAAGGTTATATTTACTGCATTATTTTGTAATACGCAAGTAGTTGACATTTTCAATAAGTAACTACTTTAGTCGACAATAATATTAAATATTTTAACTCTGCGTACTTCCTTTCGTTAACAATTGCTACATTCATACCATACCCTGTGTCTACACCAGCGCCATTCTGGAAGGTTTTTGAACTGTTATTTACAGCTGACAGCTGGACACTTTTTTCAATTTTCTACCATGAGAGATGACTCTCCTTACCTCTACCCTCCATAAGGTAAAGACCAGTGCTCAAGATTCGTGCCGATACCTATAACTATCTAAGTTATATTTTTTTTTGCACGTGACTTACTATGCTTATGCTTAATAAATGAAATTAGAGCGGAAAAAATTGTCACTATGAGCGTCCTGAACCCACGACCTCGGAATACCGTTTCAACTGAGCTACTATGATAACTAAATTTTCCACTACAGTATTTCTCAATTTGAGTTAAACATTGTTCGATGTTTTTGCACAACGCCATCTATCGAGCGGTACTTTAAGTTAATTTGTACTAATAGTTGTTAAGTGATTGTATTTTGTGATAAAAAGATTTTTTTTTATATTCTTCTGTATAGTAACGGATTGGGAATACAAGTGTCGCTATCCCATTTCTTTCTCAGGTCCCCATTTTCATTGTTTTAATCACAATATCTTTTGTTATACAGGTGGTAATTACGAAGCAAATGTGATCTTCTCGCCGGACTCGTACATACCACGTTCTATGTCTGTCAATCTGACTGTTGATATGTTCGGAGAGTCCATCAACCTGTTTGAGGTATGTTATTACAGAGCAACCTTAATAAGACGAATCTATGAGGGACTCGTAAATATTCGTTATACCAAAATGTTTATTAATCTGAGATTTGTTATTTTGCACTCACACATAGATATTTGACGGGCCTCGTGGTGTAGTGGTTCTGGTAACGGACTGCCGATCAAGAGGTCGCGGGGTCGATTCCCGCTCGGGACAATCATTTGTGTGATTTTTCTAATTTTCATACAAATATTTGTACTGCGTCTGGGTGTTTAATATGTATTATAAGTATGTATTTACAAAAGAAAAAAAGGATATATGTATTTTATCCGTATTCTGGTACCCATAACACAAGCATATAAGCTTAGCTTGGGACCAGAGGACGTTGTGTCAAATGTCCATGAATATTTATTTATAGCTACAGCTTCAAGCCGGCTAAGTCTTTTAGCCACAGACACACCATCTAGTTTATTTGTGTTAATTAATTTTAAATGATTGCCAATATAATATTTTGATAAAAAATAATGTTTTAGATAAGAGGGCGCGCAGAAGGTTTCGAGCGTTATTTTGAAAAGTTCTTTGGTAATCATGGACCTTTAAACAAAAACAAACTGACAGAGAAATTAAGCAACTTACGTATATTCCGTTCTGCAAACGAAGCTGATGGTGTTAGAGAAAACATTGATGATTTGAATTATAAGAATGAAGCTCTTAAACATAGGTAAGTATTTTCTTTAAAATTATTTAGTTTAGTAGTATTAGTTATTTAGTATAGGGTGTTTCTATGTATTATAAGTATGTATTTACGAAAGAAAAGTATTATATGTAGTTTCATATATCCGTATTCTGGTACCCATAACACAAACATATAAGCTTAGCTTGGGACCAGAGGACGTTGTGTGAGATGTCCAAGAATATTTATTATTATTTTAGTATTAGCCATGCTTCATATTATACACAATATACGGACAGACACACTACATGCACATATTTAAAAAAATGTGCACGTAGTGTGTACGTGCATACGTACCAATTCTACGTGCACAATTAAACTTAACTAAAAAATTAAAATTGATGTTGTCAATAACACAATTCGGCAATGTTAACTGAACATTCTTGTTATAAAAACTGTGTATTATACACATATATATTAGAATTTAATTAATATTATTTTTTTTCTACCTTACAAACTATAATTAGGGGTTTTGGACCATTTGGACATGTCAACGTCATTGTCTTTAATTAATATAAATATGCACAAGGAATAGTGGTTTTCAATTTTTAGTTAAGTTGTGCATGTAGAATTGGTACCATTATCAAATTTCATTTTAACACGCTTTTATAAGTTCGGTATGTATCTATCAATGTATTAATCTATGTGACGGAATCTTTGAAAGTGATTTACACCCACTTGCAGTGATCGGATTGATCTGAAATTTAGCACACATATTAAGGACTGATGACAATGCAATAATATAAAAAATTATTCAGGATTTTCTTGCGTGTTTTTAAGTTTTTGAACTAAGTTTTAGTTAATTTTAGATGTGCACGTAAAATTTATACTTCTTAAAAGAAACGTCATTTTGTAATATGTATTTAAATTAAATCAATTGTAATTCAACAGGTTCCCTATGGCCGAGTTAGGTTTCAAAGTATTTGGCAACGAAATATCATATTGGAATGCGGAAGGAGATGAAGAAATTATGGCATCTTTGGCTAAATTGAATCCTCAATTAAGAGTCTTGGAAATATTGTCTGGAAAGGTAATATAATACTACTGTAGTCTATAGCAGTAGCCTGAAAATTTTCTCCGTTTTAGCAATCATTTTTCACTGATGCTTCGTTCCTATTGGTCGCAGCGTGATGTTATATAGCCTATAGCCTTCCTCGATAAATGGACTATCCAACACAAAAAGAATTTTTCAATTAGAACCAGTAGTTCCTGAGATTAGCGCATTCAAACTAAGAAACACACTCATCAGCTTTAACAATAGTATAGATTGGACTAATAATGAAAAATTGTCTTCTAGTATTCCTTAGAGTATAATAAATAAATAAATAATAATGGACATTTCACACAATGGTGTCGATTCTACGTCCACAACTAAACTTAACTTAACTAAAAAATTAAAACAACTATTGCTGTATATTGATTATTTGGTTGTTTTGTTGTGTAATTTTATATTAATTACAATCGTTAATCTATAATAAACAGATTTGCTAACAAGAAAGAATCGTTAACATTACGGAATTGTGTTATTGACACAATCAAATTTCATTTTTTAGTTAAGTTAAGTTTAGTTGTGCGTGTAGAATTGGTACCAATGTCCTCTGTTCCCAAGCTAAATGTTTGTACTGCGTCTGGGTGTTTTCTATGTATTATTAGTACGGGTTCTTGTACCCATAACACAAGCATAGAAATATAACTTAATTTGGAACTAGAGGGCCAAGTCTGCTATTCAATGTTGTCACAATGATAGTTCAATGACACCATTATGGCGCCATAATGGCATCAATTTGTGACAAAAAAATTATAGTAGACTACCAAACTTGATAAAATTCGCCATTATGCAATCAGTTATTGTATTTGTTGAGTCTACTCTTAATTTATTGTCAGAAATGACGCCAATATGGCGCCGTAATGGCGACATTGAATTGCAGATTTGGCCCCCAGAGGATATTGTGTAAAATGAAGAATATGAAGCCACTATCCAAATAATGTTACTTGGATAGTGGTTTCTATAAAAAATTATATATATGGTTTTCTATAAGAAAACAGAGACGAATTGAGAACCTCCTCCTTTTGTGAAGCAGGCTAAAAATAATATCCTTTTTTTTAGGAAATCTCCTACAACAAGGCCTCGTTATTCCTCGATACTACATTCTCGATACCAACCGGTTGTGGTCTTCCAATGAACATGAACTTAATGGGTACAAGTTATGTTAACACCAAGATGTCGGGTACACTCTCCGATAAATATACTCAGTCGGGTAACTTGGATTTTGAAGGGAAATTAAGACCTAGGTAAGAATTGAAACTTCTTTTACAGGTTTTTAAATTCTTTCACTTCCATATTTTGAATTAAAATTTGGAACACCAAGGACCAATAACAATGCATTTACTCTAAGGATTTTTCTTAAACGTGCCTACAGAAGTATAACTTTTAAAAAATCATGATTATTTTGTATTTTACAGTGTTGCTGTTAATATAGCGGCTACAATGAGCGTGGTAGCCGGCGGACTAAGTTCAAGTGGTCTCAGAGTCAACTGGCGACTATATACAGCTACCGCAGTAGAGGCTAGACTTAGTGTACGTGGACTTGCTAAAGTGAGACTAGATTTAGCACTGCCTACGGATAAACAAGAAATATTTGCTGCTAAGTATGTTGTTGATGCGTTAAAAACTTAACTAAAACTACTAAATAACTATAGTGTATTTTCATTTATTAGCTATTTTGTTGGATACACTATAAAAATTAAAAATATTATACACAGCTTTTAGAAATAACGTTCAGTTATCGTTGCCGAAATAAATAAGTAAAACTAAATATTCATGGACATTTCACACAACGTCCTCTGGTCCCAAAGTAAGCTATATTTCTATGCTTATGTTATGGGTACCAGAATACGGATGTACTACATGTACTACTCTTTTTTGTAAATACATACTTATAATACATAGTAAACACCCAGACGTAGCGCAAACATTTGTATGACAATTATAAATATCACACATATGATTGTCCCGAGCGGGAATCGAACCCGCGACCTCGTGAACGGCAGTCCATTACATAAACCACTAACCACGAGGCCTGTCAAGGTCGAAATGTGTGCAATATTTATGTTTTAGTCAAGTTACATTTAATTATGCTAAGAGAACTGGTTCCATTGCCTCATTTTTGCCGTTTAAAAAAGAAAGCTTATATTGGATATGTTTTTCAGATCTGAACTAATAATTCTTCACGGTGAGAGTGAGAAACAACAGCAGGGTTTAAATAAAAACAGGATAGAACAGAACACTTGTAGTTGGTCTACCTTTGATAATGCTATCGGTATTAAAGTGTGCGCTTCATATCAGGTATGTTATTATTATTGTGAACGTCAGGTTGTCTGGACGAACATAGAAATCCAGTGTTTGGTATAAGCCACGCAAATTGGTAATGCGCTGGAACCTTGTCAAATTAACGCCCTTGTGACGTCATCAGCAAAGAAAAAGTACAGCTAACAAAATGTAATATTCTCATCTATACGTCACTATGACGTCACCAACATGGCCGCCAGTCGCATTACCAATTTGTGTATATATACTAAAATTTTGTACCTTAGTAATTTATTAATTTTGCAATTGACATGCTATGCTTTTACTTAATAAATTGAATTATATAGTACCTTTCTAGTACCTTTTGGTACCTTATTTCAAATTTTTTGTACCTCGATAGATATCGAGAAAATGCGATAAAAGGTGGTCCAGACAACAACCTGACGTCAGGTTGTCTGGACCACCTTTTTTATTCATATAATTTTAGTATATACCAAACACTGAACTCATCTGCCATTAATTATTTCTCTCTCCAGCCTAATAACGTCCCACTGTCGGGCACATGCCTTTTCCACTTTGGGATGCTTATGGTCTAGTAGGCCGAGCTGACCAGGCGTGTTAGCAAAGGGTTTAATTTCACCTTTTATATCTCTCACAGAGGATGTTATCTGTGTACAATATCCCTTAGCTGGTCTTTACAGCACCCTGGGGTGGAAATGGGGTGGTGACACTTGTATTCTTAATCCGTCACCACATGGACAATATTATTTATTCAGTGTCACATAATTATTTCAATGTCTGAAACCATTATTCTATTACTTGGTATCGTTGCAATACCGATAATCGATTTATGTAAAACTTTTAACATAACACGCTTTCATTAGCTTTGTTCGTATCTATCTATGTAATGGAATATTTGAAAGTGATTTTCATTTACAGTAGTCGAATTTACCTGAAATTTTGTCCACATAATTAAGGACTGGTGACAACGCACAATATTTAAAAAAATATTCAGTACTAGACGAAGAAAGGCTGATGGATAAATACTAAAGCCATATACCATATACGAGTACCATCCCTTTTTTCTTCGCGAAAGTTAAACGGATTTTAATTGTTTCTACGCTATATTATAGATGAAGAGTATATCTATGCTTCTGTCACTTTTTTTTTTTCAATACATAATAACTAAAAGAAATATGACCATCCGAAAATCCCGTTTTTAGGTAAAGTTGCAGCGTCTATCACACATATTTCGTAACGTTTTACCAAAAAAGAAAGTGATACAAGCATAGATATACTCTTCATCTATAATGTAGCGTAAAAACAATCAAAATCGGTTTAACTTTCGCGAAGAAAAAAGAGAAGTACGAAACGTCTTTTTTTTTCAAAGAATTTGTAAATAAAATCTGCTTCAGCTATATTTGTCCCTTTCAGCACGGTGCTCGGGAATAGGGATAGCAATACTTAAGGCAAATACCTAAATTAGGAGTACAGTTTCTCTTAAACTTGTCTAACCTAACTGTTTAGAATACAAATTATATGATTGAACTTCCGATACATTTTAAGAAAAATTAATTTAAAAATTTAGTACTTTTATTTTATTTATTTTGTTGTAACAGTTTCCGAACATGACAAATATCCGTGATGCACCATACTTCTTAATGAGTGGTCCGGCCAAATATATACTGTCATTAGAGAAGGCAGACCCTACAGCCAATTCATACGCCTTCCAATACACATGGGATAAGAATGATACTGCTAATGTTGTTAGCTTCTCGTTTGACACGCCTGATAGTAAGGTAAGTAATAATACTAGAAACGGCAAATTTCAGAGCATTGGTTCAAGAGGAGTTGACATTGGTACCAATTCTATGTACACAACTAAACTAAACTTAACTAAAAATAAATTTTGATAGTATCGATAACATGATTCGGTAATGTTTACTGAATTTTCTTGATTAAAAAAAACTGTTTATTATAAACTAAATATTTTAATTAATGTAAATTTTCACAACAAAATAGCCTATTTATCTAAATATACTAATAGTTGATTTCGATTTTTAGTTAAGTTCAGTTATGCACGTAGAATTGGTATCATTATTACCAATTCTAAGTGCACAACAAAATTAATTTTTTTTTTATTTTACTCCTTCCCCACCGGGCCATAGTGCCTTGTAACTGGCAAGGGTGGCCCCTCACTCGACTCGACGGGGGGAGCATTAGGTCCCCCCGTCGTACTAAAGTCCTAATCCTAATTGTGGTGAATAATACCTTCCTTTCCTTTCTAGTTGACTAACTTCCCACTTTTGGGCACGAACCACTTTAGGAGGGTTTTTTTACTTGGGCAACAACCCGTGGAAGAACAAGAACAAGGTGGTTCTCAGTTCAATATTGTTTTAATATTCGGTTTCGCCTTTTTCATATTTGGAAGGTATTTGATCTATTACGATGCTCTGACCAGACGCGTCATATTTGTCGGGCTTAGTTTAAGAGTTTTCTTTCTCTTGCATAGAGGACGTGCTATGCTTATTCCCTTATAGGGGAGAATTCTTGATTCTTTTATATTGGTGCCTATTCTATGTGCAGACCTAAACTTAACTTAACTAAAAAATGAAAATTGATAGCGTCAATAACACAATTCGGCAATGTTAACAGAACTTTTTTTATATAAAAACTGTTTATTATAGACTAACGATTTTAATTAATATAAATGTGTGCAAAAAAAATAGCGAAACATTTAAGATACAGCAATAGCTGTTTTCATTTTTTAGTTAAGTTAAGTTTAGTTCTGCATATAGAATAGGCACCATTATCACTCCTAGTGACTTTAAATTTATCATGAATTCAACCTGCTTAGTGCTGTTACAAAGAAACATTCCAAAAACTTATAATTTGATATTATATCTTCTACAATTTACAGGAAAAACGCATGATCAATGCAGTACTAACAATCTCGAATACAACAAGTTCAGCATTATTAGCACTTCAATCAGCAAAAAGTACTTTAAAAGCTAAAGCAATGTATCGTAACTTACCGTACGATAAATCGTTCTCGGCTAGTTTAGATGTTGACGGTAGAAAACAATTCGATACGGTAATGTCGTTGCAACGTCACGATATTAAATACGGATTCGTTTGGATACCGCACGCGTATTGGATTGTTGATAATGAAAGGGTTGCGGAATTATCTGGTGAGTGAAACTTTCTCTTTAAATCCTTACTTATATGTAAAAGTGAAAGTGAGTTTGTTTGTTTGTTTGATTGTTTGTGACGCTTTCACGCAAAATCTACCGAGTGGAATTGTACGAAAACAGGTATAGAGATAATTTATAGTCCTGGAAGTAACATAAGCTATAAATTATTTCGCTTAAAACTCTGTACGAGATAATAAACGTTTGTGAAATATGGTATAAAATAACAGTTCAGCCATATTGTTTATTTTACAGTTGTCATAGCAACACATAGAATCGGTCGACTTATAGGTATTTGTTTTTAATTTCGCCAATGTTTTAATCCCAGACTGACACATGCGATTTACGCGGTAGCTCGGAATAGAAACTACTTGTGTGGTACCTACTTATTACCAACTTTTTTTTAAATGAGATGATTAAAGAAATTTTCCCGTTTCTGCAACACTTTTCGCTGATGCTTTGCTTCTATTGGCCGCAGCGTGATGTTATATAGCCTTCCTCCAACAATTATCCAACAACGAAATAATTTTTCAATTCGAACCAGTAGTTCCTGAGATTATCGCGTTCAAAGAAACGAAACTCTTCATTTTTATCATATTAGTTCTAAGTATGTATTTAAAATAAAAAATGTATATATTCTGCCTTCTATAACACAAGGTAATAAGCTTAGCTTGGGACTAGAGGTCATTTTGCAAGTTGTCTAAAATTTTCTTGTTTATTAATTTAATTTCTTTTTTAGGCGTAATAAAAGTAAAAAGCAAAGGCAGTGTTACTCAAAGTGATATAGATGCGGAATTTCAAACTAAACAATTGGCTAGTCATCTAACTGGATATTACACTATTAATGGACCAACTCATGGGGTGAAATTACACTTTGACTACCAGTTCCTTAAAAGTCCTAGACAGACTATTAAAATTGAAGGTGTTTATAATGAGAAATCTGGTGGTTATAGACGAGATTTATATGGTGATTTGTCTATGGAATTCACGGCGTATCCTGGCTATAATTTCTACGCGGTTTTAAGGAATGTTGTAAGTATTTGTGCAATTTCCAATAACGTCCCAATGTTCACCATTTATGAAGTGTATCTAAAATCAAATATTCATATTCTCTTTTTGCCAAAAAAAAAATAAGCTCCTATGACATGTCCAAAAAATTTTTCCCTACCACCGGTTCAGGACTTTCAATCCGCTGAGAAGAACCGGCGTAAGAAACCCAGCAGATATCGTTATCTTTTGTCATATGTT
The DNA here is from genome assembly GCA_916999025.1 of Orgyia antiqua. Classification (NCBI taxonomy): domain Eukaryota; kingdom Metazoa; phylum Arthropoda; class Insecta; order Lepidoptera; family Erebidae; genus Orgyia; species Orgyia antiqua. Next base: position 5,446,468 of record OU779874.1, read on the forward strand.
AGAATTACATGAGTCGATCGCGCGACCTATTTTGGTCGATCACTCTCAAGTTCCATGAGGGGACGCATTCAATGCCAAACGTTTCTAGTACTTCATACAGGAATGAACATGTACGCAGCTCATGCTTCGAGTAGGGAGACGTTCAGCGTGACCACTTTTAGTAGTTTTAATTCCCCCAGGACAAAGTTTTTTAACCCATTAAATAAATATTCATGTATGTTGCTGGAACTCGCAAGAGCGCACGGTGGTATAAAAGCACATTGCATAAACGTTCTAACCTAAGAAATAAATCGAAAGCGACTCAATTTTAAAATAAAAACAATTGGTCAAGTGCGAGTCGGACTCGCGCACGAAGGGTTCCGTACCATTATCTATGCAACATACGTTATTAATAAATGAGCAAACAACACACACAATACTTAATTAATCACGTTTGTTGTATGAGAGCAAGAAACGGTAAAAAAAATCATGTTTGTTGTATGGGAGCCCCCCTTAAATATTTATTTTATTTTTAGTATTTGTTGTTATAGCGGCCATAGAAATACATCATCTGTGAAAATTTCAACTCTCTAGCTATCACCGTTCTTGAGATACAGCCTGGTGACAGACGGACGGACGGACGGACGGACAGCGAAGTCTCAGTAATAATAATAATAATAATAATAAATATTCATGGACATTTCACACAACGTCCTCTGGTCCCAAGCTAAGCTTAAATATGCTTGTGTTATGGGTACCAGAATACGGATAAAATACATAAACTACTTTTCTTTTGTAAATACATACTTATAATACATAGTAAACACCCAGACGCAGTACAAACATTTGTATGACATTTATGGATATCACACAAATGATTGTCCTGACCGGGAATCGAACCCGAGACCTCGCGATCGGCAGTCCATTACATAAACCACTCCACCACGAAGCCCGTCTATAGGGTCTAATAGGGTCCCGTTTTTACCCTTTGGGTACGGAACCCTAAAAGTAGATCTTATGTGCACACAAGTTGGCCACACCTGGTCTACATAATATACACATTTAATAATTTTGAATTAAAATTGCATATTTTTCTGAATAAAATTTATTTATTGTAGCAAACTCAAAGTCATATGGACATTGGTTTCAACATATCTTCCTCAAGAGATATGAAGTTAGATCCAGCATTTACATTTGGATTCCAAAGAGCAGAAAGATTGAGTGGAATCAAACTGGATACCCGACTCACGCTTAACAGACCAAGGCTTATTGATATGAGATTCCAATTTGAAGGAGTAAGTTGATTTTTATATTTGTTATGATACGATCAATGTTCTTTATTGTAGACCTAAAATGTTATACAAAAATTGTTATGTGTACCATTTCATTGAGGTACAAATGGCGGTCTTATACCTAGACTTACCTAGTTGCGATCAATTCATTACTATGTTAACTAAATTTCTAAATTAAGGCACAAATACCTTTTAAATATATACAAAAAGTTCTCCATATACATGGGAGAGGCCAGAGCACAGGCGTATTTACTCTAGGATAGGACCAAAGCCGAGGCAGCCGCCAGGGACATGGGCCCATGGGGGTAGCCAGAGACTAAATAGCGTCATCTGCTATAGTCGAAACATATTTCCTCGGCTTCATCGATATTCATACATCTGGGGCGAAGTCTGCTATTACAATGTTATCACTAAATGCTTATTTATTATTTATTATTATTATTATTACCAAAGCCACTAAGATCTGGCTCGTGCGGACTCTCGTATTCCCCATATTCCTTTACGCAGCAGAGACATGGACAGTGCGTGAACTGGAAAAGGGGAAGATTAATGCTCTGGAGATGTGGTGCTGGAGGAAGATGCTTGGGATTTCATGGACGGCATTCCGCATCAACGTATCTATACTCCAGGAATTAGGTATCACACAGCGTTTATCATCCGTAGTACAGTCACGTATACTGCAATATTTTGGTCATGTTTCAAGGCGGAGTAATGACTCCATAGAGCGATTGGTTGTGCAGGGCAAAGTGGAGGGCACTAGGTCGCAGGGCAGGTCACCTATGCGCTGGACTGACCAAGTGTAATGTGCAGTGGGAACTGGAATTTCAGAGTGCACCAGACAGTCTAGCAATAGGGAGAGATGGCGGCAAATCGTGCAAAATATCGTGTTCACTTCCACCAATGACACGGGATCCCTCAGCGTGACCACGACCGCTCTGACAAGAGCGAGACGACAGAGAGAAAAATAAATGACGCCATAATGGCGTCAGTGACTGATCATTGTGACAAAATTGCAATAGCAGACTTGGGCCCCTGGTCATACGTGCTCGGTGGTTGTAAGAGCTACGCACTTGACCCTTTTGAAGTATATCGGCGATGACATCGGAGTATATGTTTCTCGGACGTCCTTTCCCCTATTTTTCTCTACCTGATTTTTTTTACAAATATATTATTTTTATTTTTATCCCAACAGGTTGGTCCCAAATACACGGCGGTCGCATTATTAAACTTCAATCCTAAATCTAGAGAGATAATTGTGTCTGGTTATTTATACTTCCCGCCCGGTACTCAATTGTATTTAGACGCTGAACTCAATATGACACTACCAACTTTACATCCTTTGGTGGTTAAGGCTAAAGTGCATGAAAAACAATCTAATGAATTCCAGGTAAGAAATTTATTTATTTATTTAAACTTGATATACTAAAGTTTTATTTTCTACACCATTTAAACGTTGATTGGTAGAGAATTCCTTAGACATTAAGTCCGCCTATGTATAAACGTATATTAGGACTTACTGCCTAAGGCACTTTCTTACAGTTAATGGTACAGCGACATATTATAGCAGGTGTAAGTCCAACAAAGTAGAAAATAATAGAAGAAAATAAATTAGGACCAAACATATTATTATTATCTTTACTTATTATAAAACAAAGTTGTTATTTTTGTATGTATGTCCCTATGTGAGCTTAATATTATCTTCAAAACTATACAACAGATTTCGATGTGCTATTTTTAATAGACAGAGCGGTTAAATAGGATGTTTTTTTGCATAATTTGTTATGGTTTGGGTTTTAAATGTAATGCGTACGAAGATGAGGCAATAGCTTACAATTATAAACGTAGGTGACATCGCGGGCGTTAGGTAGTGTATAAATCTTTCTTCAATTCGGCATTAGCAATAAAAAGATACAAAATTATGTAAGTAAATATATTATGTTGGCTTGGTTCCAAGTTCCAATTATTTAACAAACTTCAAACTGAACTTTCCAAAATAAAAATGCAAAAAGTATTTCTTGGCCCATGAGGGGATCGAACCCGCGACCTTCGCGTTATTAGCACGACGCTCTAACCAACTGAGCTAATGGGCCGATATGAGAGTTGACGAAATTTTGTATTGCATACTTTTACATATTATTATATGACGTATTAACAACAGGCTTAATAATTGAATTTATCAGTTTTATTGAAATGTTAAGTATAAATTAATAAATATGATAATGAAATATTGATAATTTGCAGTAACAGTCTTACACACATTACAGATAGAATTTCAAATGCTATTTCTTAAAAAAAAACCTGCTAAGAGCGAGATAAACTCACACCGTTAGGGTCCTGTACCCATTGGACCGAAAAGCAATAGTAACTGTAGTGGTGCTTTTAAATAAGCAGTTATGTTCAAACCAATTCACCAAATTAATTTTGTAATTGAAATATAAGGGTACTACTGTATTTCGGGTACCTGGATAAGTTGGTTTTGGTATATTGCTTGCTTATATTGTAATAACAAATTAAAAGTTAAACACCTCTAAAGCTAAATCTAAAGGTGGGGGTTCCCATTGGCACCAGGTCAGGGTCTTATGGTTATCTCCTGAGAAATCGAGGAAAACCCTCAAATTTCAAAGGTACATGAAGTCGGTTGAACGTTTTATTTTTTTTAAATATTTTATTGCTTGTAAACTTGCCTATATTATATCGTGAATATTTTTTTTAGGTAAATGCGAATGGTATATGGTTTACCGGAGTAGATTTTAATGTAGACGCTTTGTATCAAGATCAATCAAAAACCAATATGGCGTCACACAGGTAATTGATTATTTCTATTTTGTGAACCTACAGCTTATTGTATTTGAATGAGTTTAAAAAAAACGATGTCGTAGTAACCAACTCGCACAAACACTAATATAATTGTCTTGTCATTCATTATCAGTTATCACTCATACCATCACGCCTTTTTGACGCCTTTTTTTTGACGGGCCTCGTGGTCTAGTGGTTCATATAACGGACTGCCGTTCACGAGGTCTCGGGTTCGATTCCCGGTAAGGACAATCATTTGTGTGATGTTTTTAATTGTCATACAAATGTTTGCACTGCGTCTGGGTGTTTACTATGTATTATAAGTATGTATTTACAAAAGAAAAGTAGTTTATGTATTATATCCGTATTCTGGTACCCATAACACAAGCATATAAACTTAGCTTGGGACCAGAGAACGTTGTGTGAAATGTCCATGAATATTTATTTATTTATTTTTCCCATGAGGGTATGCTCGATAATATAATTATGTAGTCGTTATTCACACACACCACGACATTGGCGTACACAGAACTATATATTTATTATTGCTATTGACGTTTTTCTTTGTATTAAAATATGAAATAAATATATGTATTTTTTTTTATTATTATTTTTTAGGGTAAAAGCATTAATAAGCAGCAGTCACTTCAAGAATATCGGTTTGGATGCAAGATTTACCCAAGACAACAGACAGATTACTTTTATTGGACAGGTAATGGGCATTGTTCATATTTTTTTTAAAACTCTTGATTCGAAAACCATTTCGAGGAATAGAGTTTCTGATCATGATCCATTAGATTTTTTCGGAAAATTTGCTATATTAACGATTATTTTTCCAAAAAGCAAATGATCTCTATTTGCCCTTGAAATGACGGACTTAAAATATTAAGGCGTTTTTAGGGATATACTACTCTGAAGTGGAGTTGAAATTGGTTTTATATAATTATATCAACTTGTCAACTTTGAAAAGATAAAGTGCAATCTGTATTAAGTCTATCAAGTAAAGTCTATACACAGATTGCGTAAAACGATGACGTCACAACATTTAAAGTAATATCTTCAAGATTTTTTTAAAAATTCTGTGTAGTGAATATTTCAATAATATTGAAAATAGTTGCTTAAAATAGTCTATATTTTCTGAAAAGAATATAAAAACAGTAGGTCAAAAATTATGAACAATCCCAATTAACGATAAAAAGAGATGTATTAAGAAATAAATAATTAATATTCCTGGTAAACGCAGGTTTATGCGACATCGTTCCCTTGGTCGGTACTTACGATTCCTGTGGGCAAGACATGGGGTAGTAACACTTTGTATTCGTAGTTATTTTTGTCCGTAGGGTGGTATACTGCAATAAAATAACTCTCTACCCCCTCTCTCTCTCTCTCTCTCTCTCCCATAACGTCCCACTGTTGCTCACAGGCCTCCTCCACTTTGGGAGGGATTAAGGTCTACGGTGCTGTGCTGACCAGGCGTGTTGGCACAGGGTTTACTTTCCAGTTTTCTATCGCTCACAGAGGATGTCATCTGTGTAAAATATCCCTTAGCTGGCTTTTACAGCACCCTGGGGAGGAGATGGAGTAGTGACACTTGTAATCATAATCCCCCACCACACGGACAAAAATAACTACGAATATATCTCTGTACAACTTGCAATAATTTTAATCTTATTCCAGGGTGAATATAACGATGATAAATACCGTACATTGATTCGCTACATACTACTATCTGAACAAAACTTCACGACTTATGTAGAGGTGGATGTTAGCGGAAAGGTATATAGTGTCAACTTAGACGCGGACCTTAGTAATAACACTAATGTTATTATGGATGTACATTTTGATCAGTAAGTCCATTTTTAAGCTATACTTTTTTAGGGTTCCGTACCCAAAGGGTAAAAACGGGACCCTATTACTGAGGCTTCGCTGTCCGTCCGTCTGTCATCAGGCTGTATCTCAAGAACGGTGATAGCTAGACAGTTGAAATTTTCACATATGATGTATTTCCATTGCCGCTATAACAACAAATACTAAAAATAAAATAAAATAAAAAATTTGAGAGGTTGTTTCGCCAAGATTTTCTATCGAGAAAAAGTTTTTCAATCGCGTTTCTGAGTTTATGCGATCCTAGATTATATATTGAAAAAACATATACTTAAAAATTAGAGCTCTAGCCATTCAATCTAAAGAAACAATGAAAACTTCGTACGTAGAAAAATGCACGAAGAATTTTGGTATCCTCTTAATATTAATAATTGTATTATGTAACCTTTACTTACACTTTGATTATGGCTCCTGATGGAGTATTCGGTTATTATCAATATGGAATTACATTTGTAACCTATTTATTTGAAAGTCTGTTAAACATCAAAGAGAAAATTACCTTTTATGATTTAAAGTTTATTTCGGCATGTAAAATACTTAATAATAATAATTTTGCAATAGCTAAATACACCTATGATAGCTTGTCATGGTAATACCTGAGTGACTACCATGGCCCGGCTAAGGGCGAGGAGGTACACTGTGGGGTTTAGTCCGGCAGCAATAGGCCGGGAGTCTCACACGAAGTCCGAATTTTGCCCCGCAACCGGAAAGGCGTGTTGTAGTTCCCTTACCTGTTAGGGTAATTTTGTCTTCTGTATTGTACTTTTGCTTATTAAAACTCGTTATAAACATAAACATCTTTTATTTATCCATTACACATCCATTTCAGTACAAGCATGATAACCAGAGAGAGCAAACATAGAGGAGTACCATAGACTAATAATTTATCACTATTACAACATCCCCCCTCGATTGAAAGTTTAACAATTTGAAATCGCTTTAACACTAAACAAAACATTCACTTATTCTATAAATCAATTAATCAAATGACAACCATTATAATAGGTACTCTTACATAAACATATTAGCAGTTCACACATTACTTCAGTAGGCATCTTTAAATCAATTTTAAATGCTTTTTAATTACACTTAATCTTTCACTAGTTACAGACTTAGTAAATATATCAGATAGGTTTTTCTCAGTACATACATATTGCACTTCAATACACTTTTTCAAAATTAAGTCTTTTATGAAATGATATTTAATGTCTATATGTTTTGCACGTTTACTATTTTCCACAGATTTAGATATTTGAATTGCACCTCTATTGTCCATAAACAAAATACACTTTATATCACTTATTTCATTACTTAAATCACTGTATAGTCCTTTTAAATATAATAAATCACATGCACTTGTAGCTGCTGCTATATATTCAGCTTCTAATGTAGATAATGCTACACATGTCTGTTTTCTTGATAACCATGCAGTAACATTTCCATTGTATAGTGTAACTGATCCAGTAACACTTTTCCTGTTCGTAGTGTTTCCTGCCCAATCTGCATCTGAGTATGTTTCTAGTATTTCCTTATCTGTTTTAGTATATAATAATCCTTCACTTTCTGTTCCTTTTAAGTATCTTAACACTCTTTTTGCTTGTATCCAAGTAGATTGTGTTGGCTTGTCTAAGTACTGGCTTAAGTATGAGGTTGCATAAGAGATGTCAGGTCTAGTAAATGATGACACAAACATCAAACTACCAACTAATTGTCTATACGGTATATTTTCTAGAATTGGTTCATTTTCTTCCGTTTGAAATCCTTTTATCATAGGTGTATATGTAGTTTTACAATCTAACATTCCAAACTTTTCTAACATTTTTGTTATTTGTCTTTTCTGTGTAATTTTTTGTGAATCTTTTGATCGTTCAATCTCCATTCCAAGGAAAGTCTTGGGTTCTCCAAAGTTCTTTACTTTAAATTCCTTTTCTAAATGTCTTATCACATTCTCTAAATTGTTATCTGGTCCTGTCAAAATAATATCATCGACATAGATTACTAGCCAAACTTTTATGTCTTTTCCTATATATAGACAAGTATCATGTTGTGATCTTGTAAATCCAATTGTCTCCACATATTCATTAAATCTCTGATTCCAACATTTTGGACTTTCTCTTAATCCATATAAGCCTCTAAGTAGTTTTAATGTTTTATTTTTATTCACTTTTACTCCTTCAGGTGGTTTTATATATATTTCTGATTCTATTTTTCCATTTAGGAATGCTGTGGGTACATCCAGCTGTCTTAATTTCCAGCCTTTTGTGATTGCATGAGCAAGTAATGTTCTCACTGTAGATATTCTTGCTACAGGGGCGTAATTCTTTCCAAAATCTTCTTCTTCTTTTTAATTGAAAGCCTCTCACGACCAATCTTGCCTTTCTTTGTCCATTATCTTTTGTCTTAAAAATCCATTTAGTATCTATTGCTTTTCTGTCTTTAGGTAAATCTGTTTCTATCCATGTATTCATTTTCTTTAGTGCTTCTAACTCAATATTTATGGCTTCTTTCCATCCATTTTTAGCTTTTATAGCTTCTTCATAACTTGTAGGATCCTCCATTTCATTAATTAAGCAGAAAGCTTCGTGAAGCTCATAGTCACTGTACTTTGTAGGTTGTCTTATTCTTCTTCCTCTGCTTGAAATTTTTTCTTCTTTATTTGTTAAATTCTCTGTATCTTCTTGTATTACATCTGAAACTGTATCTTCTATGTCTTTTACTGAATCTTTTTCCTCTTCTTCTTGATAGTAGTTATTAAACTTTCTTTCTTTATTTTCTACAGTATATTTTATATTACTTTCATCAAATCTTACATCTCTTGTGTAGATTACAATATCCTTCTTTGGGTCCCATACCTTGTACCCTGTTCTCCCATATCCAACCATCCTAACTGGTGATGCTCTATTATCTAGTTTATCTTCTTTTGGTAGAGTTATCATCCACCCTTTACTGCCAAATATTACTAATTTGTCTATCATCATTGGTTTTCCATATAGTTTAGCAGGTATTTTATTGTTCACAGCTCTTGAAGGACTTCTATTAATCAAAAACGTTGCAGTCAAAACTGCTTCTCCCCATAAGTATCTTGGTAATTCTGATTCATCTAGCATAGCTCTCGCTTTATCATAAATAGTTCTATTCATTCTTTCACTTTTGCCGTTTGATTGTGGAGAGTATGGTAATGTATATTCTATACGAATTCCTTTCCTTTCACAGAATCTTTTAAATTTATCTGAAGAGTACTCTCCTCCATTATCGCATCGCAATCTTTTTACTCTGACTTCTTTTTCAGTCTCTAAGAGATTTATATACTTTATTAAATTATCTGCTACTTCAGACTTATGAGTTAACAAGTATGTTTGGGTAAAATGCGTGTAATCATCTATTATTGTTTGAAAGTATCTATATCCTTCTTTAGTAGGAGTCCTGGAGGGTCCGGCTACATCGGAATGAATTAAATCTCCTATTTGTCTTGACTGAGGTTTATTTATAGTTCTAAATGGTAATCTTGTACCTTTATTCTTCATACATGTCTCACACAATTTATTAGTATATGGCAACTTTAAAATTGCCAATCCTTTTCTATTTAAATGGCCAAGTCTTTTATGCCAAATATCTTCATCTTCCTTTTTATTAGTGTACTTACAGGATTCAATATAATCTGGTAATCTTAGTTTTAGTACATATAATTTTCCTACTTTGGTACCTATGTAGGTATAATTTTTTCCATTACTTATGAAAACTTTTTCATTTCTAAACATCACCATTTTTCCTTTATTGACAAGACTACTTACAGATAATAGGTTATGTTCTATTTCTGGTACTATATAACTTTCTAATACTATTTTTATGTTTTTATACATTAAATTAAGATATCCTTTCTTTTTGGCTTCAAGTATTGATCCATTTGCAATCCTAATTTTTATTGGTTCCCTCAGATCACTTATATCTGTCATATACTTTATGTATTTGTCTTGGACAAAGTTGTGTGTTGCCCCAGAGTCGACAACAAATATCACATCGTTTTCAATCTCTGAACTCAGTTGAGAGTTAATTTTATCATTTTTAATCACAAATATTTGTTCTTCTGTTTCTTCGGCTACTGTAGCTCTCATGCCTCCTCTTTTATAATTATTTCCTCTGTAATTATTACCTCTGGTGCCTTTAAATCCTCTCTTTGACTCATGATTATATTCTTTTCTCTCTTTACATTGGTAAGCTTTGTGTCCTTGTTTCTGACACTTGAAACAGATCAAGAAACTACTTTCTGTTGTTTCTTGTCTTTCAACGGTACTTGTTATTTTTAGTTCTGCATCCAACAGCCTTGATTTGACAAAATCAAGTGTTAATTCTCTGTCATCACTCATTGTCTCTAATGTGGTAATAACTGTGTCATACTTTTTAGGTAGTGTTAACAACAAATGGCATACCTTATCAGTTTGTTCTATTTTTGTACCTGTGGCTTCCAGTTCCGCCATTATAGTATCAAATCTTAGGAAGTGATCCTGCAGTTTTTCTTCTTCACATTTTAGTGTGATTAACTTTTTCCTTAAATAAAGTTTATTAAAAACACTTTTTCTCTGGAACACATTTTCTAGTTGTTTGATCATATCCTTTGCGGTTGTACATTTCTTTATTATTTCCAGGTTTCGATCTGCGACACATTGTACTATAACTAATTTCGCCTTGGCGTCTTTTTCAACTTGTGCTTTGTCCTTGTCATTAAAATCTTGCAGTATTTCTGCTAAACCTTTTTCCTGAAGTAACGTAAGTAATCGAAACTTCCAATTGGAGAAATTTGATCCATCTTCTAAACTTGGAATTACAAACGTAGCGGTCGCCATTTTGCTTGTTCAGTGTGCCGTGCCGGCCTTCACTTTTTGCTACTTTTTGGCCGAAATTTACTCAACCACGCTCTGCTGTTGTAGTTCCCTTACCTGTTAGGGTAATTTTGTCTTCTGTATTGTACTTTTGCTTATTAAAACTCGTTATAAACATAAACATCTTTTATTTATCCATTACACATCCATTTCAGTACAAGCATGATAACCAGAGAGAGCAAACATAGAGGAGTACCATAGACTAATAATTTATCACTATTACAACAAGGCGAAGTCCCTAAATGCATTCCCCACGTGAAAAACCCCCAGGACAGCTTAGGTGGTTAAACCAATTTCTTTACAGTAGACTCAAACTCCATTACTAGAATTACTTAATTTAATTTATCTAAAAAAAGCACTGCAGGTCTGTAGTACATGTAATATTTTTAATATTTCGTTCCATAGGCTTCGAGATCTTCATATCTCATACAAACGTTGGTCTACAGCGTTACAAAAGCGTTTATCAGCTGCCTTCAACTGGGATATGAACCGTGATCCTTCTCAAAAAGTCAGTATAGATATACAATTAGATAATAAAGGACCTTGGCATCGTGCAGGACATGTATCTTTGTACTATCCGGGTAGAATGTTGACTGGTGATGGAGAATTTTTATTAAGAGGTTAGTAATTAACTATAACAATTATTAAATAAATAAATAAAAAATAAATATTCATGGACATTTCACACAACGTTCTGTTCCCAAGCTAAGCTTATACGCTTGTGTTATGGGTACCAGAACACGAATATACTACATAAACTACTTTTCTTTTGTAAATACATACTTATAATACTTACATAGAAACACCCAGACGCAGAACAAACATTTGTATGACAATTAGAAAAATCACAAAAATGATTGTCCCGAGCGGGAATCGAACCCGCGATCTCTTGCTCGGCAGTCCGTTACATAAACCACTCAACAACGAGGCTCGTCGTATTGGTTAATATCTACGAACACTTTTCGCCCCGCTTAACGCAAAATCACTATCTCTCCAGCCCATTCACGTCCCACTGCTGGGCACGAGCCTCCTCCACTTTGGTCTATGCTGCGCTAACCAGACGTGTTTGCACAGGGTTTTTTTTAGTTTTCCGTCTCTCGTCGTTTAATTTGGCGCTACAACTTTCCATCCCTGGTCAGAGGTCCAGAGGTAGACCGAAAACAAGATGGAAAGATGTAGTCCTAAAAGACATTAGGGGAAGCATGATATCCGAAGACTATGTCGTAGATAGAAGTGGAGAAGAAATATAAGGAAAGCTCACCCTGCCACCATGTGGGATGAATAGCTAATTACTTGCTCTTTGGATTATACAGGCTACTAGAATTGTCCATTTAAAATGATTTTTTTTTCAGATTGGTTTTGTGAATGGCACGTCCGTATGGGTTGGACGAACGACGCTAACGTCCTCTGGCGTGTGAAGATGTACTCTGAAGCTCATAATGAAACCGTATACGCATTACTATCTAGTTTACATACACCGTTCCCTGGATGGAGAGATACCAGCTTTAATGTTATGTAAGATCTTTAGACTAATACTAGTTGACGCCTGCTACTCCGTACGCATGGAATTTTAGATCCCCACATATTTTGTCACCGTTTAAACCTTCCCTAGACTAACGAATATTTTAAGATCAAAATCACCGAAATCAGCCCAGCCGTTGTCGAGTTTTAGCGAGACTAACGAACAGCAATTGATTTTTATATATATCATATTATAGTTTGAAACTTGTAACACATCCTAAATATTAATTCATTTCATTTAATTTTCTGACTTCCACATATTTATGTATGCAAAAGCTATCTATTTGTAAATTATATTTTTGAAGTGAAAACTTCTTTAGCGGCGTTGAGCACTTTTTCTGTAATGGGTATAAAATCTTAAACTCGCGTCAGGACACGTGACCTGATCGAAAAAGCGTAAGACTACTAGTTAGCTACTATTGATGCGGTCTTTATTAGACATTTAAATAGGTTCGAATCAAAACTGTTCGTTTCTTACTTCAGCTACCATAAACCTATCGTATCAGTTTTAGAGATTGGCGATGATAGTTCTGGTAAAGATGATGGTGAAAAAGTCGTTGAAATTATGGATGAAAGTTGATTTTTCGGAGAGATAAACTTTTTAATGTAAAATAATTGTAATAGTTTTAAAGTGTTAAATTTTTAATGTAATATAAATTGTCATGTTTGTGTACGATAGCGCAATAAATGAATATTGTATTCTACCACATAAATGATAGTACTTTTATACTGATAAAGCAATTGGTGCAAAATTATTCCCTAACCATTCCAAAATATCAAACATGCTCAACGTTAATAATCAAGTTTTCACTTCTGCCGGCACTCCCGGAGTGCAACCCGTCTTTTTTTTTTATTTATATCTTTTATTAAGCTTTGTACAGTGCGTTAGTTCTTATTCTTCTTCTCCAGCCCATTCACGTCCCACTGTTGGGCACGGGCCTCCTCCACTTTGGGAGGGATTATGGTCTACTGTGCCGCGCTGACCAGGCGTGTTGGCACAAGGTTTATTTTCGAGTTTTCCATCTCTCACAGATGATGTTGTTATCTGTGTGCAATATCCCTTAGCTGACTTTTACCGCACCCTTGGGAGGAGGTGGTGACACTTGTAATCTTAATATGTTACCACACGGAGAAGTGTTAGTTATAAAAACTTAATAAAGTTGGTACTTGACCCACTCTTCAGCTATCACTATTTCAAGGATATTTTCTGGTGACAAACATACGAATCGGAATCTCACTAATAGGATCCTGTTTTACCTTTTCTGAGGAATCCTATAGATCTAAATGCTTTAAAATTAACCATCCGTTAATATTATTTATTTTACACATTTTAAATAAATCACCAGGTGGCGCTACCATGACAATCTTCAAGCTATCAACGGCAGTATGAACTGGCAAGAAGACCACCTAGCATTCAGTCTTCTAGCTGATTATTTATTTAAAACTAATGAGTTTTATGGCGAAATCAATGCTGTTGTGAACTCGACTATACCTACATTGCCTAGAGCGGCCGCTATAGCTAAACATAGAGTTGTGTGGAAGAAAAGTGCTGATACACTTCTGAGTTTCCAGGTTTGTTAATTACATAGATCTACTAACTGTTGTCCACAACTTCGTACGAGATGATTATAGACCAACCCCTACCCTAACAAATTTTACAGTAAAGTTATCTTATAGCCACTCTGTCTATTGAAAAAATCGCATCGATATCATCGCATTTTTTTTTATTCTTGTTTTTTTGGAACTTTTACCCTTTGGGTATGACAGTCCCATCGTACCCTAATCCTTGTTTACAGAATATGTATATAGACATTTCAACATAAAAACTTTATATAACATGGCAGCGAACCAAAGACTATAGGGGCTACAGTCTCGGGTTCGCTGAGAATACTTTTGAAGATTTAAACTCACATAGGGAATAGGGACATACGATTTTCTATGAAATTAGTTTGTCCTTGGAAACAAGTGTGTGATAGTTTAAGAATACAAGTGTCCATATCTTCTCCAGGGTGTTGTAAAAGCCAGCTAAGGGATATTATACACTGATAAAATCCTTGAAGGAGGAAAGCTCGAAACAAAAACTTATGCCAACACGTGTGGTCATCGCGGCATGGTAGACTGTAGTCCCTTTATGAGTGGAAGAGGCTCGTGCTCAACAGTGGGACGTTAGTGGGCTGGAGAGAGAGAAATAACTCTAAATTTACCCTTGTATCTATCTAGAGTCTGTATTAGTAAGATTTTTAATGTATTTTAATGTTCACAGTACAATGATGATGGCCTGTTAATGATAAACTCATCGTGGACGTTAGATAGAGGACATACTGAGAATAATATTACCGGTAGAGTTACTTTGCTCACACCGTTCCAGGTTCGTATTTATTTTATTTTATTTTTATTCATGAGAAAAACTTAAGAAGATAGCGACTGCAATTTAAAAAAAATACTTAAACAATATTTAAAAGTTGAACTATGGTTGAACTTTTCACAAAAAGGATGGCAGATTTTTTGTCTCGACTCGTCTCGAAATAGCGCTTGGGAAGATTTTGCCTAGAATAAGTTTAGGCAATATCTTTCCAGGCGCATAAATCCAGTATACCATAACCTTTCCCTAAAGTGCAGAAGGCTCGTGCCCAACAGTGGGACGTTTATTGGCTAGAGAAAGAAAAGAAAGGCTGACATAGATACTATGATCTAACATAAAACATATTATTTTACAGGGCTATAAAAAAGGTTTTCTACGCACCCATTTTATTTTAGGACACAAGCGTGATATAACTGGTATTACATACTTTGATTTAGAAGAAAAATCGTTTAAAATTGATGTAAACGGTAAGTTAGTTTCAATATAATGTCAATTTGACTGAACTGAAGTTTATCTATCTACTATTCTTATATACCAAAAATAAAATGAACTGAAATAAAATAATGAAATAAACTCCTCGACCACGAGGCCTGTCAGAGGGGTGGTTTTTTGGGGACCCTTTTGCGGTCGCCTAAAAACTCATTACGCATTATAATATAGTAACTCATTTAAGGTTTTAAGGGTATCACAAACAGCATATTACGATATATTAATACAGCGAGAAAGAGACAGATTTATATAAAAAAGACGAGGCGATAAAGAGACACACATATATTAATATACCGAGATGTATCTATACTTATGACGTCACCGATAAATATATCTGTCTCTTTCTTGCTATTATCTAATCTTCTAATATATAAAATTCTCGTGTCACAATGTTCGTTCCCATACTCCTCCGAAACGGCTTTACCGATTCTGATGAATTTTTTTATGCATATTCAGTAAGTCTGAGAATCGGCTACTATCTATTTTTCATACCCCTAAGTGATAAGGGTTGTCAACCTCTAACAGTTATATGGCAAAACAACGTTTGCCCCGTCGGCTAGTTATTATACATGTCGGCTAGGCGTAAAGGACATGGGTTTTAAAAGAATATTAAAGTGTTTATAACCAATTTGTAGGTATACGAAATTAGTTCTTGATTTACTTATGCCCAATTAGTTAGTTAAATCTCATTTAGATTAGTATCTGATTAATGTCGAGATATTAACTAAGAATATGCCCTAAAGATATTGAAGATTACATAACTCTTATCATGGCCGTAATGTTAAGATTGTATTATGTCGCAACTCCCCCACTACCCCCACTCGCAAGTTGCTTTAAATACGATAGGCGAACGTGGCTGAGGTTGAGTATTATTCGAGAATTCGTGCTGTATACATCACGGCGTATTAGTGTGTGTGTAGAAGTTGGTATTGTACGAGTCGTCGCGATGCTCAATCTCCGACGTATCGGCATTGAGCTGGTCCTTATAGGCGTCGGCGCGGCGTGTATCTGTGTGCGCGTGTGTACGTGTATTGTGTAAAGTCGTCATGTACGTGTTTGCGCGTACATGTATTCCTCATTGTGTGAACGTAGTGATGATTCTTTGTTGCGAGGCTTGGGCACTGGCTATAAGGGGTTGATGTGGAGGCCAGTTATCCTTATAAGTGTGCAAGAGTATGATAGATTGAGGTGTGAATATCGGTAAGACAGTTCTTACGCTATGTGCTCGGATTCCTGTTCAGGCCTCTGGTCTATTCTCCGACATACATATTTTAATATGCCGTTTGTGACGCCTTAATAATGTATAAATATGTTTTATTTAAACAGGTCACATGCGTCGTATAACAAATTGTATGTTGGTTGTAAACGTTACAAGTCCAATGATAGACTTCACTCAAATGACGGCACGATTCGGATTCGTTGAAGCAAATAGACATTTAGTTGCTATGGTTGTTACCGCTAACTCTACTACTGGTAAGTCATCATCATTATAACATCACGCCTTTTTCCCATGGGGGTAGGCAGAGACAATAGAGCGCCATTTGCTACGAACATGCTTCCTTGGCTTCATCCACACTCATACAGCTGGTAAGAACATTTTTATTTATTAGTTTCACTATCCGTTTGTTTGTGTGATGGATTAAGAATACAAGTGTTATCACCCCCATTTCTTACCACTGAATGGAATAAGCTAAGAAATATCATGGAGCCAATATTGCCCGCGACTTTATACGCGTGAAATTTAGTAATTTTTCTCCGTTTTTGCAACATTTTTCACTGATGATAAATGTTATATTATAAACTAGCTGTTGCCCGCGACTTTGTACGCGTGAAATTCAGAAATTAAACCTTAACAAACAGAAGTTTACCATATCACTCGATAGATGGCGCTGTACAGTTCTTTTAAATCGCACTATGGTTTGATTACACACTTAAGCTCGTCAAGATTTTTACTTTTTTAATTCCGATTTTCCAATTAGTAAGGATAAGGATGTTAATTTCTTGTTGTTATTTTTAGGTATTGAAGTACTTCTCAAACTTTACTCTATGCAAGATTTCCACGTGTTTGGACACGTGGCTTTACCAATACAGTATCTGAATAGAGCCATGGTCATCGCTAAACGAGCACCCGAAGAGGTAATATATATGTATATTAAGGTGTGTCCAAACATTGAGCGGCAAGAGCGCGGCAGCAACACGCGGCGTTTGCAGGACACATTTCTGCCGCGCTCTAGTTAGGACGAAGCTGACTAAGGCTAAGCGTATGCTGAGACGCAGGTCCACGCAGGGCAGGGCGGCGCAGATTTTGTAATGCTTGAGCGTACCGTATGCTACGTACGTTGCGACGCAGACATGAGTCTGCTCTGCTCCGTGCCCCGTTGTAGTGCCGGCACTTGGCCGGCACAGATTACTGCGCAACGCGTACGAGTTCGGACGTGTTAAGCTATTGCATAGTTTCTATCGCGGGCCTTGAGCGTGGAGACTAAATGCACAAAATTCGAAATTTAAATTCCGTAACAAAGACTAAAAAATACTACACACGGACAAAATTTGCGGCACCCTGCCCTGCGTGGACCTACGTCGCCTGCGTCTCAGCATACGCTTAGCCTTCATCGTGCGCGGCAGGTAGTCCGCGTGGCTGTCGTCCAATCGTAGCGCAGCGGGCCCGCGCGCGACAGCCGCGCTCGATTGCCGCTCAATGTTTGGACACACCTTAATATATGTGACAATGTTCGCTCCCATACTCCTCCGACCGAAGCGGTTTGAATTATTGTTATGAAATTTTATATGCATATTCAGTAAGTCTGAGTATCGGCTACTATCTATTTTTAAAACAGACATTTGTATGTCAAAACAACGTTTGCCGGGTCAGCTAGTATTAGTATAAAAAAACTTGAGAGGCGTCAAGGGACACCCGGATGCAACGAAGATCCTTTCGACTAGTAAAGGAATTGTAGCAGCTCCAGCCCATTTACGTCCCACTGTTGGGCATAAGCCTCCTCCACTTTGGAGGGATAATGGTCTACTGTGCCGCGTTGACCAGGCGTGTTGGCACAGGGTTTTTTTTCGAGTTTTCAGTCTCTCACAGATGAAGTTATCTGTGTGCAATATCCTTTCTATTTTATTTTATTATTATATATTCTATTTAATTATAATATTTAATATATTCTATTTTATTCTATTTTATTTTTTATTTATTCTATTTTTTATTTACCTCCGTGTGGTGACGGATTAAGAATACAAGTGTCACCACCCCATCTCCTCCCAGGGGTGCTGTAAAAATCAGCTAAGATCCCTTCGTCACTACACGGAGGTAAATAAAAAATAGAATAAATAAAAAATAGATACTTAAAAATTCATAAAAAATATATTATATTATTATTTTATTCATGTTATGAGAGAGAGAGAGAGACAGAGAAACGCGCGCACGTCGCACGCCTTACAACTATAGCAAAAAGTGTCGTTACAACTTTTGGTCTTAATTTTTCCGTCTAGCCCCCTTTTGTAACGCGGGATAAGGAACTTTGTTCCAATAGATACAGTAATAATTTTGTATTTTTCCTACAGCTCGACTTCAGAGTAGGTTGGGGTAGTATGGATTTCGGTTTTACTGGCATTTGGCATTGGCGTTCAGCAACCAACTTCCAATATTTGTACAAACTATATACTCCATTGGAAGGTTTCGAAGAGAACGGATTGGTATTGAAGAACATATATGGTAATGGACTTGATACGGAGTTGTCTATGAGATTGTCCACGCATAAGGTAAGGTTATCCGTGTGGTGACGGATTAAGAATATATTTATTATTTATGTTATAAATAAATGAATAAATCAATTATTATTGAAAATAAATAGATAAAGTAAGGTTATCCCTGTGGTGTTGGATTAAGAATACAAGTATCATCATCCCATTTCCTCTCCAGCTGTTAAAGCCACCTGATATTATAAACAGATAACCTTTCTTATGAGAGATGGAAGTCTGGGAACATAGTAGACTAAAACCTCTCAAAGTGGCTGAGACCCGTGCCCAACAGTGGGATGTTATTGGGCTAGGAAGAAGAATAGCAATCTTTACTTATTATATAACAAAGTCGTTATTTTTGTATGTATGTCCCTATGTGTGCTTATATTTTCAAAACTACGCAAAGGATTTTAGTGCGTTTTTTTTAATAAATAGAGTGGTTCAAGAGGATGGCCCTTTTGTATAATTTTTAATTTTTATATATTTTTTGTATAAATTTGATGGGGGTGGAGAGACTCAAAACCTAGTAACGCGGGTGAAATCGCGGACATTAGCTAGTAAACATGAAAACAAATGTGCACCATTATAATATTCGTGTTTTAGGGTTCCGTACCAAAAAGTAAAACGGATCCGACTTCACTGACGGTCCGTCGGTCCTTCCGTCTATCACCAGAGGGTATCTCTGGAACGGTGTTAGCTAGAGAACTGAAAATTTCACAGCTTGTGTATATCAGTTAATGCTATAACAACAAATACTATTATCCTGTCCTTATCTCATTATTTGGGGTTCGTAATTTCGTCTTATGCTATCTCTACTAATATTATAAATGCGAAAGTAACTCTGTCTGTCTGTTAGGCTTTCCCGCGGAAACCTCTCAACTGATTTTGATGAAATTTGGCACAGACAATCTTTAGACCCTGAGAAAGGACAGGCTACCTTTTATTGCGAAAAAAAGGGATGAAAAGTTTTTTATATTTTACGCGGACGGAGTCGCGGGCAATTGCTAGTATTTCAATATAATATTCAGCATTTTCAAGTGTGTTTCTAATGTGTTAAGCTAATTGTTTTTATTTCAGTTTGGTGTTGCGATACTTCTCAAAGACAACGGTAAAGGTTTACTGGATGTAATAAAAGGATTCTTGAAAAATAAACCCACTTTTGATGGAGGTGCGGTAATAGAAAACTTCGATACTAGAGCTAAAGTTGTACTCGATACATTGTATTATGATACTATTAGATTCAACGCAAGACTTATGAAGGTTGGTTATATATAGAAACGATTTTAGTTTCTTTTTTTGGCTTAAGCGAATCACTAAACCAAACCATGTTTTTGATTTGATTGTATTTCCCAAAATATTGTGTAGTATATCCGTATTCTGGTACCGATATCAAAAGCAAGTAAGCTTAGCTTGGGACCAGGTAACGTTTGTTACAACAAACGTTCCTCGCAGGGGTGAACTCTCAATGTGCCTGGACATGATGCTCACGGAGCAGCCACTGGGTGGGCAACCGAAGGGAAGAACCACCGCAGTACCGGGGCCCAGTTTCCAGGAGATGCAGGCACACGGCGGGGGTTTTAGTGGATTAGGGCCCCACACTACCTTTCTGTTTTGCCTGAACAGCGGGGTATGCGGCCAGGGGACCAGGTAACGTTGTGTGAAAAGTCATGAATATTTACTTATTATTTGATTGCAGTTTGTTGGACCAGACGAGGAGGAAATATTGGAAGCTAACGCAACCTTACATTTACCTGACAAACCACCCATTGTACTCACCGATGTATTTATTCTAGAGGTATGTATGTAGCTTTAACATTTAATGTCAAAGTCAAATATTTTTATTTCAAGTAAGCAAGATAAACATGGTCTTTTAAAAAGTCAGAAGCTAGGCGTTTGTTCCAAAGGGGAATCCTATAGAGAAGAACAGACAAGATACTACATGGATTTGTTTTCAACTGAATATATATTTTACAATGGGGTACGATACAGGGTAGTGCAATGTGGACCATTACATAAAGAATATAAGGGCTACCCACAATAGAGCAAATCTTTCTTTTGAGGGTTCCATTCCGTCCCATCCAGGGGCATGTTTACCCTAGGGCCAAGGGGGCCATGGCCCAGTGCGGCCAGCCAGAGAAGGGCGGCGAAAGCTTAAAATTTAACTCTATCTCTATTATTTTTAGGGCGGCTAATAAAATTAGCCCGAGGCGTCAAATCAAATGGCTCGGGGCGATAACTTTTAAAATACGCCTTTGGTTCCATCTGGCTGTATCTCTGGAACGGTGATATCTAGAGAGCTAAAAATTATAATAAATAAAACTAATATATATCGGAGAAAATCACCGTAGACATCGCCTGTAACTATTGCCAGGGTAGTCTCCAATCAAACACCCTGTAATACTGAATAAGCTAACTACGATAATTACAACATTCTATTAACTACGATGAGATTGATCCGTGGCTTACGACACGTGTAGCTGGTTTGGAAGGATCCTTTTATGAAATTTCAACGGGTCACCATTCAGTCTCACCAACTACAGTAAATAAACGAATTACTCACCATTTACACCATTTAAGCACCCACATCACAATCTTGGAACCTAAGTTAAAACTAAAAATCCTTAAGTAAACTATTTTAATCAAGTCTCCTACGACACGGCCATTCTGCGAATACACGCGTCCCCGTGTGTAAATCTGCAATAGAACTAAGTTTTTCCGCTCGGCTAATTCTGACCCAATATAAAGTCGCAAAATAAAGAAATCCACAACTAAGATTTTTCCATACACTCGGTCAGTTACAACAATTTCCACAATAATTCAACATTCACACTCGGTCAGTTACATTAATTCCGCATTATCGTTACTTTGCACGTTCTCACAAATACACACTAAGCAATAACACTTTGGAGGATATTCTAATTGTTTAAGTTATAGAACTGGGCAGCGTAACGACCTGTATAATACTGACTGCTCTAGTTGTCAGGTTTTTCGCATTTTTGCTAATGAACTTTAAGTTGTAGTGGGTTCGTATCGACTTATCGAGCCAAATATAATTGTAGCATTCAATAGATGGTTTCTAATCATCAAATCCACTACACATTAAAATTGTGTTTTCATAAAGACAACCACTCGGCTGTAATTTGATAACGAATTATTTAGAATTTAGCTAATTAATCGTAAACTACTCAGAAAAAGATTTTTAGCTACGTTGGCAAATACATACTTTTTCTTTCTTTCTTTTTTTTCTTTCTTTTCTTTTTCTTTCTTTTCTTTTCCTTTCTTTACTTTGTTTTCTTTTTCTTAACTATCACACGGCCATTCTGCAAAGGCACACGTCCTCGTGTGTTCCCTATCTACTTGAAACAAAATAGAAGGGTTTCCGTTTGGCCTATCCTGCTGATCTAGACGGATTCAACAGTAAAGGAATGATTTTCTAATTTAGTTTAAATGCTAATGATTAAACTATCAGTGAAAAAAGGTGAATTTAGAATTTTCGTACTGGCATACGAATAAACACTGTTACTTTACCTCCTACTTGTAGCTCAAGTAGAAGTTAAGCCTACATAACTCTTTTAGCTGTTGCTACTAAACACCTAAATCGTGAATAGTAACCGTTGGTGCATAGTATCGTAACGTGGTATATTTATGCGTATAGCGTCTTAAGGATAGAAAGGATTAAGGATTTAGGAAGGATAAAGGGTTTGGGAAGGATAGGTAAGGGAAAGGTCGACGTTGCCGCGTAGGCAAGGGCCCTAGGAATAAAAGGATAGGTTGATGCTGTGCCATAGGCGGTCCTGTTCGCCGTCGTACACAGGGGACCATTATTCTTTCAGGATAGGATAATTATAGTGGCTTATATTGGTCGGCTCCACACGCCAATATAGCATCTTTTATTTATTGATTTATTTTCATTTTTTTTTTTGGCTTGTTGGTCGGCTCCACACGCCAATAGCATCTTTTATTTTTGGCTTACTGTAACGCTCCACGCGCCAACAGCTCTTTTAATAATAATAATTAGTTTACTCGTGGATACACCACGGTAAACTGCGTTGTTAATACTATAAATAGTTCACTGAACGTCTCTGTACACCAAAAACGCTCGGAAATTAAAATTTAAGAGGTAGATAATTTGTTACGGTATGTAGATCTGCTATAGTCAATCCACTACAACAGATTCTTGTTCAAGTAAATAAGGTCAAAAGTTATGCTCGTGAATACTCAGAGGTGATCTCCTGTCGCCTCGATAATTTGTAATAAGGGTCGTATGCGCGAATAAACGGAAAGTAATAAAGTTAAAAACAAACGGTAGACTTCATTTACAATGAGAACCACGCGAAACAGTTGCAGATTGCTAGTGATTATTTTTTTCAGCCTGGATAGACCAATAATATTAGTCGCATACATTTAAATCAAAATACAACTGAAGTATTGTATGGGCATTAAAGGCATTTTGGAATTAAATATTTGTAATAAGATGAACATGCTATACTGGACATCTCTATGAAAATTTTAGAAACATGTTATTGGTAAACCACAATAAAACGTGTGGTTAATGTTATTAATAGTTTACAAGACGTCTCTGCGTTATCAAAATCATATTTGTAAGTAAATGTTTTAAAAAGAAGATTTCACGAACTGATTATAAGTAAGCCACAATAAAGCGTGTGGTTAATATTATTACTGCCTCACTAGACGTCTCACACGTCAGTAAGTTAAAGATTTCAAAAACTCATTATACACCACAAAAAGTGATGTTAATAATTATTAATGGTTGCTAGACGTCTCCATACGTCAATAGCACCGTCAGGTTCGTATTTGTAGCTAGATATTTTAGAAAGGACGAATTTAACCGCATATTATAGGTACACTACAATACGTTGCGTTGGCAATATTATTAACGACTTACAGGACGTCTGCATACGTCAATAGCACAGTCGAGATCATAATGGTAAATAGATTTTTCGAAACAGTAATTCTGAAACGACTGGCACGTATATAGATTTCTTAAACTTTCTTTCGCTGTCTAAGGATTTAAAATTTTAAACGCATATTTTGTCAATCTCTTTTTATCACAACTCTATCTTCTACATGTAACTACATGTTGGTCTAATCTTGAGTATTTAGTTAACCATGATTTAGATTTTCTCACTACCTCTCATCTAGGTGAAAGTTTGTTGCGATATTATTTGCCAGTCACAAATAACAAACTTTAATAACGCGTTAGAATATGTAAAAACACATTATTACACGGCGGAGACTAAATCTTTGTTTTTCTTTAAAACTTTTATTTTTAGTTATCAAGTACGCTTATAAATAAATAAGCGAAAATCATGTACCAACTTTATAAAAAGGGAACCGAACACTTTAAAACGAAGTGTTGAATGTTCATAAAGCCACACTATATTTCTGTTCGCAATCAAGTAAAACGATTTTACTATTACTTATTGATTGATACACGAGATAAATTTAGCAAGTGAACACTGTAGATTTATTAAATTACTAACAAATCATTGTCATTTAATTTATGTTACGTAGTTACAATGTTTTAGGGTAATTAACTAATTACCTATAACTTGTTATTATCAGTCTTGGGTTGTTAATGTAATCAAAGCAATTTTTTACCAAAAAGAAACTTTGCGAAATCTTTAAATTTTTACTAAAACGCCGGTTACGTTTAATTTTACTGTTCTAGTTTTTTTTTTTTTATTTCAAAACAAAATCGAATAACGACTATTCGATCCCACTTCTGATATCGGAGAAAATCACCGTAGACATCGCCTGTAACTATTGCCAGGGTAGTCTCCAATCAAACACCCTGTAATACTGAATAAGCTAACTACGATAATTACAACATTCTATTAACTACGATGAGATTGATCCGTGGCTTACGACACGTGTAGCTGGTTTGGAAGGATCCTTTTATGAAATTTCAACGGGTCACCATTCAGTCTCACCAACTACAGTAAATAAACGAATTACTCACCATTTACACTATTTAAGGACCCACATCACAATCTTGGAACCTAAGTTAAAACTAAAAATCCTTAAGTAAACTATTTTAATCAAGTCTCCTACGACATATACATAAACATAGTACCTATGTACACAAATAAATAAATTTGATTTGATTTGATAGTTTATGTATATTAGTTGATGTTATAACAACAAATACTCATTATCATCATTCTCCTGCTCTGATCTCGTTATTCGAGGTTGGGAATAAGACGAATGTATTTTTTTTTCCAGGAGTATACCGTTATGCGAAACACACTACAACTTACAACACCATTCCAAATGGTGAAAGAATTAAAGTCAGTGTATACTGTTGATATAACTATAGGAGAGAAATTCAATATAACATGTTTGATTCTACTATCTAATGGAACATACTGGCACGAGGTAAGATATAATAAATAAATCAATATTAATGGACATTTTACACAATGTCCTCTGGTTCCAAGCTAAGCTCATGCTTGTGTTATGGGTACCAGAATACGGATATACTGCATAATCTACTTTTCTTTTGTAAATACATACTTATTATACATAGTAAACACCCAGACGCAGGACAAACATTTGTATGACAATTATAAATGATTGTCCTGAGCGGGAATCGAACTTGTGACCTCGTGATCGGCAATCCTTTACCTGAACCACTAGACCACGAGAAAGAACAAAAGGGACAATGTTGGTGTCGGTAGGTACGCTCAACACAATCAAATAGACTTAGCTTAGGACAGAGGACGTTGTGTGAAATAATAATAATTATCAACAGCGTCAGGAGCGGCCATTCAATAGACATTTCATTTAAAATATTCTTTATGTTAGATATCAAGCAGATTATTCTACGAGTTTGAAAGCGGTGAAGACGACACATATAAGTCTTATATAGCGTCTGTCGGTATTACCACACCTTTAACTGTACTACCGCAGTTAGACGCTAAAGTTGCTGCAAGATTAGACGGTACATTATGGAAAATGAACGCGGATATTGGAATGCCTGCCTTCACTATTACAGCTATTGCTAGTTTGGAGGTAAGATACAATAAAATAATGATTTTATTATCTCTTTTCAGACCAGTAATTTCCCTCTATTAGTGACATTCTATTTGTATAGGGGCACCATGCCTTTTCTTCCCTCAAGGCGCTGTAAAGATTGGTCTTTGCTTGGTCTTTAGCTAGCTAAGGGATGATAATTAGATAATAACCTCTGTGAGAGACGGAAACGAAATGTTTGTTAAGACGTCTGGCCAGCGAGGCCTTGTGGGCTAAAAACTCCCGAAGTGGAGGAGATCTGTGCATACAGGAAACACCGAAATCCGTTGAGCCGTTTAGGCGTGAATAAGTACACAAACGTCTGCCATATTTGTGTTATGTGTGAAATCTATTTCTTCTTCTTCCTGCCCTAATTCCAAATTATTTAGGGTCCGGTGCATTACGTATTTTTCTTCCAACCTCCTTTATCAGTGAAATTTATCTACATATTTTACTATTTCAGCTCGACGATCCATTTGTAGAAACTTCTGGTAGTCTTAATCTGACCTCGTCGTATTTGGAAGATTACTTTATAAAGATGCAGTTTAAGAAAGACTTCTCTGACGTTGAGAATGTTGTTGGTGGCGGTATTCAGATACAACAAGGTGATCAGAATAATTATGTAAGTTCTTATTTACTAATACTTTTTTTTAATAAGACTACCTTTGAAAATATAAGAATTGATACTATTTTGTGCAAATTTAGAGCTTTTTGTCTTAAAATTTGTTATGATGGTTTTATTAAACTTGATATTATTGCTTCAGCTATTCGCCGATGTAGTCTGGAGCCCAGCACCATCTCGACACATTCGGTTTAACAGCCGAGGAGCGTTGGTCCCAGTGTTGTCCCCTGCGCAACTCTCTTTAGAGTTTAATGAAGAAAACTTACAACGTTCATTAACTGTAGATTTTAATAGTAAAGAGAATTACTACTCGCTCAGTGCCGATCAGAGTGAAACTTCTGTTAACATAGCACTCAGTAGTCCACATAAAGGATTTAGGTAAGACATTGTTAAACGTGTCAAAAGCTTACGACAATTTTTTTTTGTATTCTGTACTAAAATTAAATAATGAGATGACTAACGAACAATTTACAAACTAAGTGTGTTACTATATACTGCAGTATACTATAACTAAGTGTATAGTTAATAATTCCTAGTTTTATTCATTCTTAATTATTACTTGTATTTTTAGGGCTGTTAAAATTATCGGTGCGTTCGAAGAGGACGATATTAGAGGATCTTTTACGACTGATTCTACTGAATACAGTATAACTGGGAAAGTATTGAATAGGAAACCACTTGAAGTAAGTAGCCATGAGCATTTTTTTAAATATTTTGTATCAAGTAAACTAATGAAGCTCGGTACTTCAAATTTTGCAAGCTTGTTGCTTTTACACAGCAGATGAAAATACTAGTCTAAGAAAAGATTTCTAGAAATTGAACTCATAAGAGTGACCAAAAATAGATTAAAGTTGATATGCTATAAAAAACCTAATATATAAATAGAAGGTCGACGTGACAGCAAGAGAAGCAAAAGGCTGGATTAACTAAAAATAGCATTATAAATATCGTACTACCCTCCTAACAGAAGTTTATTTTCTAGATGGACTTGACCTTAGTACCGAAAGGTCAAGGTGAAAATATAAAGCTTCGAATCAAATACGAGAATACATCAACTGTGTACACTTTATCAGCACATTTCACTGGTGCAATATCTGCGACACTACACGCTAAGACAGAAATGGATAACTACTTCTCGGATATTAATGTTAAAGTAAGTATTCTCTCTCTCTCTCCAGCCCATTAACGTCCCACCGTTGGGCACGGGCCTCCTCCACTTTGGGAGGGATTATAGTCTACTGTGTCGCGCTGACCGAGCGTGTTTGCACAGGGCG
The DNA here is from genome assembly GCA_916999025.1 of Orgyia antiqua. Lineage (NCBI taxonomy): Eukaryota > Metazoa > Arthropoda > Insecta > Lepidoptera > Erebidae > Orgyia > Orgyia antiqua. The sequence goes on from OU779874.1 coordinate 5,474,343, forward strand.
TATTTTCGAGTTTACTGTCTCTCACATAGGATGTTAGCTGGCTTTTACAATAAACTAGGAAGCAAAGGGCGTGGTGACACTTGTATTCCTTATCCGTCAGTACACAGACAAAGTACGTATTTGATTACCTGCTTTTTAATTGTTGAATATTTTAATTGGCATACAGCTAGACAAATAGAAATTGTAGGTCTTATGAATTCTGGACAGTGTTACTGATTTCCGATAATAATCGGGATTCCATTTCCTCTCAATATATATATTTGTGTGATGCACATAGAAGATTGGGCATATAATGATATGATTATATGATATATATATGATATATGATATGATATATATATGATATATACATATGATATATGATTCTATCCATCAACCTTTCTCAGTCCACTGCTGGACATAGGCCTCCCCATAGAACGCCACAACGCGGCACCGCGCTGTCCCGCACTAACTGCATCCCGCGGTATCCGCTGGATAACATGTTAGATAGGGATATTTTGTGTATATTCTATAAGAGCCTTTAAAGCATGTAACTGTATTTATCCCTCATTAAATAAATAAATAAAATAAATAAACAAACACAGAAGTATTAGGCAGAGACAATATATCGCCATCTGCTGCAATCCAAACAATAAAGATTATGAAAGGAAAATTATATACATATACTAGCTGACCCGGCAAACGTTGTTTCGCCATACTAAAAAAAAAAGGTTTGAAAAATAGATGTTAGCCGATTCTCAGACCTACTGAATATGCATGTAAAATTTCATAAAAATCGGTCAAGTCGTTTCGGAGGAGTACGGTAACTAACACTGTGACACGTGAATTTTATATATAAGATTACGCTACGACGACTACTCAAATAACGAATGTTTTATGTTCATTAAATTTCCAGTTAGACATCCCAAAGTCGAAATACAAGGATATTTACTTCAAATCTCGAGTGGATTACTATGAAGGTTTTCACAAAGCGGTCAGTGTTCAGGCCGCTACACCATTGGATAGATTGAAATATGTTGTTGGAAATGCTGATTTTGAGTAAGCATATTGTATTCTTAATGATATTAATTTTATAGATTTTATTTTTTTTACGTATCCCTAATTATTTTTGTAAAATCGAAATAATCTAAGTACTTTGCTCCCTGTAACCGTCTTCTAAAAGAGGAGGATATTCCCAATTCGTCTGTATGTTTTTTTTTATGTTTGTTACATCAAACTTTTAACTGGGTGAAGGGATTCTAATGATTCTTTTTATTTGAAAGCTGGTGGTTCTCATGTTGTCTCATTGGCACCAGGTCAGGATCTGAAGGTTATCTCCGGAGAAACTAAGGAAAACCCTATTAGAAATGATGTCCCTAAATATTTAGATTTTGTGGTTATCTGTTACACCTACTTAAATAACTTAAAAATTTATAGCAAAATATGTACTTACAGATTTGGCCCTAAAACTGGTTTCCTGCTATGTAAATATGAAATCCCTGATATGCAAGGTGAAGGTGATTTGAAATGGAGTTTCCTACTTAGTGATTTATTTATCAGGGTAAGTTTAGATTATTGTATAATTAGAAAAACCTACCAGACCAATACTCTAACCCATCCATCTTTTCTTAGGTCTTCCTCTAGACTTTTTTTCTTCCACATTTATATGCAGAACTCTCCTAACGATATTACTTTCCTCTCGTCTCATAACATGCCCATACCAGGACATCCGCTCATTCTTCAATTTTTCAATCACTGGCAACACTTTCAGACTTCCTCTAATATATTCATTCCTTATTTTGACGTCACCTCCAATTATTTTCCTGCATTTGATACTTATAAAATTATGTATTCTATAACTCATATTCTACAGGCTTTAGGGCACCAACATATTAAAGAAATAGAGAAGAGTATAGATTTGGACATATATTTCGGTAATACTACGTCTCCCGACCAGACAAAGAAAACTGATGCTGGATTCAAAATGGATTTGGATCACGTTTGGCTGTGAGTTGCATTTTTACTTCATATCAACGGGCCATGAGGTCTGGTGGTTTATGTAGCGCACACGGGAAAATCATTAATAATACTTTTTAAAGTGAACTTATATTTTAGTGTTGAAAGATATTTTTTTTAATTTTAATTTATTTTTTTCACACCAAGAAGTTTTAAAAGATTTCCAACAAGTTTAACGCTTAGTTTGTGACCAGATGACGTTATAACATTAATATTTAAGAATATGGTTCTACTATTGGTCTCGGATCTCGAGGATAGATACCCTCCCGGAGTGGAATTAGCCCATATGGTCTACTACTTTCAGAAGTGTTAGTTATAGGTGCCGATTCTGAGCGCACAACTAAACTTAACTTAACTAAAAAATTAAAACTGATAGCGTCATTATCACAATTCGGCAATGTTTACTGAAGTTTCTTATTATTAAAACTGTGTATTATAGACTAACGATTTTAATTAATATAAATGTGTACAACGAAATAGCAAGTAATAGCTATATTGACACTACCAATTTTCATTTTTTAGTTAAGTTAAGTTTAGTTGTGTACTTAGAATTGGTACCATAGTTTTGGGATTTCGGTCTTTCACAAACGAGCTGCTTATATTCATCCCTAAGCTTACAAATGTATCTGGGTGTTTAGTATGTGTATTTACTTTAAAAAAGTGGTTTATGTAGTATATCTGTACTCTGGTACCCATTACACAAGCAAGTAAGCTTAGCTTGGGACCAGAGAATGTTATGTGAAATGTCTACGAATATTTATTTTATTTCAGTATCGGTGCAAACGCATCATTTGGCTACATATCATCTCAGCGTGTGAATCTCCTAATAAATGCAATCTTACCTAAACCTAATGTAGACGTACACACGCTATATATAGCTGGAGATATGGGCTCACAACAAGATCCTATGCAAAGATTACAAGCTGAATATAAGACTGATGTTACTAAAATTGTAACTGGAGTTAAGGCTGATGTGAGTATTAGAAATGTAGGAGCCACTGGATGCAAACGGCATGGAGCTTTGTGATGTACTCACGAAGACCTGTGTCTACCAGTGTACGTGGTTTAAGAGGGGACAAGAGTCCTAATTTGGGTATTTCTATCCCTATTCCCGAGCGCCGCGCTAAAAGGAATAAATTTAATTAGTTGAGGTAGATTTTACCTACATATTCTTTGAAAAAAAGACTAGATCGTAGTCCCCTTTTTTCTTCGCGAAAATTAAACCGTTTTGAATTTTTTTTATGCCATATTATAGATAAAGAGTATGTCTATGCTTCTATCACTTTCTGTTTTGGTAAAACCTTATCAAATTTGTGTGATTGACATTGAAATTTTTGACTTTCATTTGTATTTTCAGATCCTACAAATGGCTGAAAGTTTCGACACTAACTCAACAATAACTTGGACATCGAGTACCGGTTACAAACATATAGACAACATAGTTATATATAAGTGGGATGTGAATGGTTCACATCATGTTGACTATACGCTCATATCACCGATGTATCAAGATGTACCTACTTTCAAAATTAAAGGCTCTTATCAAAAAGATATGGTTCATAATTATCATATTGTCAAGTAAGTATTAAAGCTAAATTATTTATTGCGACTGGCCTCGTGTTTAAGTGGTTTATGTAACAGACTGCTACAAATTGATATCTACAAAAAGCTACCGTAGAAAAGTCTAATTAACGCCAACTAAGCAATTATCACTATGAATTATCTCTCCGTGTGGTGACGGATTAAGAATACAAGTGTCGCCACCCCATTTCTTTCTTTCTGTAAGAGCCAGCTAAGGGACAACTTAAGTAGTTAACGTCTGTTGTGAGAGACGGAAAACTCGAAACTAAACCCTATGCCAACACGCCTACTCAGCGTGGCACAGTAGACCATAACCCCTCCCAAAGTGGAGGAGGCCCGTGCCCAACAGTGGGACGCTAATAGGCTGGAGATAAAGGAATCAATTATCATCATATGCTATGTAGAGTAGACTCAATCGAGTAACATTGTAATGGAGACATTAGTTACCGTTGGCACGGCCGCAATAGCTCAGTCGGTAGAGTGACGGAATGGTATTCCGAGGTCGTGGATGTAATTCCCGCGTGCGGTGATCACTTTTTCCACTATAATTTAATTAATTAAGTAAAAGCATATCAAGTCAATTGCAAAATTAATAAATTACTTCAGAAATTATCATCAATCACACTTTTATTTTGTAAACCAAATCATTTCAAGTGATTATAACTTTGGAATTTGAGTCACAAGACATTTAATGTTTTCTTTTTTCAGGGGTTTAATGCATCGTCCAGGCGACAGTCAAATAGGAGAAATTGACATAAGATACGGTGGAGTGAGACATACAGATGGACGTTTCAATTTCTCTACACCCTTCCAAAGACTACCCTGGTTAAAATCTATCTTTGATGTTAGTATGTTATTTTAAATAGTTAGGTTTATTTATTACCTTTTTCCTATGACATCGTACGCATTGTTTAAATAAAACTACTTTTTACGGATTTAGTCTCACCCGTGACTGCAAAGTCTCCGAAACGTCGGGATAAAATTTAATACAAATACACGCGTCTAAATCCGTATAAAGTAGTTTTATTTAAAATACTGCTATTTGACGGGTTCAGTGGTCTATTGATTCATGTAACGGACTGCCGTTCACGAGGTCTGGGTTTGATGCAATTATTTGTGGGATATTTATAAATGTCATACAAATGTTTGTGCTACGTCTGGGTGTTTTCTATGTATTATAAGTATGTATTTACAAAAGAAAGTAGTATATGTAGTATATCCGTATTCTGGTACCCATAACACAAGCATAATAAGCTTAGCTTGGGACCAGAGGACATTGTGTGAAATGTTCATGAATATTTATTTATTTATAATTTTTTATTCTTCCAGATAAACAATTTAGAAGAACATTCAGACAATAAAGTAGACCTATTTTGGCCAAACAAAACAGCCGCAGTGAATACAACACACCGTTACTATAAACAACAAAAAGGTTTCAAACAATTAGGTCAAATATCACTTTCAGTTCCATTGAGTACACAACATTTAGTTCATACAAATTATTATTATATACAAGATGATAAAAGCAGCAATGGGAACGCAACAATAGATTTTGATGGTGAAAGATTTGTAAAAGGTTCTTTTGATCAGATTCTTAGTAAGAGTCAGAGGAATTTGGACTTGGAGACTATGAATATTGAAGTGGAAAATGTTCACACTCCTGTCGGTATTAAGTATATTTATGAACATGATAACACTGGCAATATTGTAAGTATTTTATTATCATCTTCATCATTGCCCTACCCTTTATTTGGGGTTGATGCAACATGCCTTTCATGTATTTTCTCCTCTTTCTTTCATATCCTCTATTAGCTGTTACACTCAACTTTTTACGCATGGAATTTAAAAACCAAACAAGCACAACTTATACAAAAAATAATCTTCATTAATAATCTCTTGAACCACTCTATCTTTCCAAAAATTATATTCATAATTATATTGTCCGTGTGGTGAGGGATTAAGAATACAAGTGTCACCACCCCATTTCTTTCCCAGGGTGCTGTAAGAGTCAGCTTATGGACAACATAAGTAGTTAACGTCTACTGTGAATGATAGAAAACTCGAAACTAAACCCTGTACCAACACGCCTGGTCAGCGCGGCACAGTAGACCATAGTCCCTTCCTAAGTGGAGGAGGCCCGTGCCCAAAAGTGGGACGTAAATGGGCTGGAGAGGAAGCTCTTATAGGGACATATAGTTAAGTTGATATTAAATTAATTCCAGGATGTAAAACAAGCAACAGTATTCCATCTACATAATGCCACAAGATTTAACGTAACAGGCATACTAGATGTACATACATACGATATAGGTAAAAACCTGAAACTGACGGCCATACATGGACATAGAACGTGGACATTTGATAATAAATATGAAGCGGTTGATAAAGAGTTAAAACAAGGCAGTAAAATAAAATGGGCAGAAGATGTATGGTTTAATTATGATATACATGTCACTAATATGACTACGGTAAGTGCTTCTATCTACTTTTTATTTTAAAATTAAGTCGCGATCGACCTATTTCTTAGATAAGAAGAGGAGGGTTTATGCAATGTGCTTTTAAACCGCCGTGCACTCTTGAAAATAGTAGAAAACTACTAAAAGTGGTCACGCTGAACGTCTCCCTACTCGAAGCATGAGCTGTGTACATGCTTATTCCTGGGCCCCAAATCTGCTAATGAATTGTCACAATAATAGCTTGCAGTTTAGCTAGGTTAATTCGCTACTAAGCAATCAGTTATTATCAAGTTTGGTAGTCTATTGTTAATTTTTTGGGTTTTAATGGTGCCATTGAGCTACCATTGTGACACAATTCAATTAGCAGACTTGTACCCTTTGACCCTGTACTAGAAACACTTGGCATTGAATACATCCTCTCACGGAACTTGTGTATGATCGACCAAAATTAGTCGCGCGATCGACCGGTCAATCGCGATCGACTTGTTGGCCACTTCTGATATATACGATGGTTGATGATGTGGTGATAGACAGACAAACTGACAAACTGTCAGTACAAGGATACAACGGTCTAGATATACAGTGTAACCTTCTGTTCCATACGTGCAAACTACAAGTTTCCGGTCCCTATGTAGCTTTGTCCGTGTGGTGACGCACTAAGAATACAAGTGTCACTTCCCCATCTCTTCCCCAGGCTGCTGTAAAATCTAGCTAAAGGATATTTTACATAGATGACATCTGCTATGAGAGACGTAAAACTCGAAAGCAAACCCTGTGTCAATACTATAATAATATAATATATATAATAATGCGAGGCGCAGTAGACCGTAATCACTCCCAAAGTAGAGGAGGCCCGTGCCCAACAGTGGGACGTAAATGGGGTGGAGAGAGAGAGAGAGAAGTGCTTTTATAATAAACTAGCTATTGCCTCCGACTTCGTACGACGAGAATTTAGAAAAAAAAAATATATACAAACTAACGCACCGCACGCAACGGAAGCTCTCAAATTTGGATAATTTTTCGCTGATACTTCTAACATAGCCTAAAGAAATTAATGGACTATGCAACCTAAAATCGATTTATCAATTCGTAGTTTTTGAGATTAGCGCATTCAAAAAAAAAACTCCAGCCCTGTGGTATAAGTATAGATATTTATTTATATAAACTTCATGCAAAGGCGGGTTACATGCATATGGCATTTTCACCAGCTAACCATTGGGTGAAATAGAAAATCTAGGACCCTGTCAAAATTTTGTGATTTTCCGTATTTTTATTATAATGAAATAAATTATTACGTCTCATCATTATCATAATTATTAAAAAAAAAAGTAAAGCTTGACTAAAAGAAATATAAATACATTCGACATTCCTGATGGCTTTTTAACTAATATAAATTTTTGTTCCCCTCTTCAAAGAAATTTTTCTTATTTATACTATAAACTGTGTACTGTATTTTCACTTACATCTATATAAATACAGACTTTGTAATTGGGATTAACTTCCACTCCTACAGGCTGAAACTGAATCCCAACAACTAATAATGAACGTATGGTATCCACTACGTACATTTAATTTAGTCGCATTATACAACTTACAAGACACACTGTTGGACGGTAACGCACGTCTTCATTGGAACGTCAAAGAGGAGAATAAGACGGCAGAATTAAGAGGTCGTTGGGAGAACCCGCCTGTTACTGAAGGGAACTTACATAATGTAGATTTGTCGCTTGTACATCCGTCTTTTAAAAAGGTAATGCTTAGTCTTACTTGAATTGATTAATTAGTTTTCATACACAGGGTGGAAGAGAATAGGTACCTAAGATTTCAAGGGATAATAGAGCTACAGTATATTTATCTACATTTGAGTTAAGTAAGCTTAGCTTGGGACCAGAGAACGTTGTGTTAAATGTCCATGAATATTTATTATTTATTATAGTTGACTAGAAATGTCTGTGTGGTGACGGATTAAAAATACAGATGTTCCCGCCCCTTTTCCTTTCCAGGGTGCTGTAAAAACCAGCTAAGGAATATTATACACAGATAACATCCTCTATGAGAGACAAAAATCTCGAAAATAAACGCTGTACCAATACGCCCGTCCTGGTCTAGTCGTTCATGTAACGGACTGACGTTCACAAGGTCGCGGGTTTGATCCCCGCACGGGACTATCATTTGTGCAATATTTGTATTTGTCGTAAAATGTTCATATTATGTCTGGGTGTTTACTATTTATTATAAGTATGTATTAACGAAATAAAAGTCATTTATGTATTCTATCCGTATTCTGGTACCCATAACACAAGTATATAAACTTAGCTTGGGAACAGAGGACGTTGTGTGAAATAACCAGGAATATTTATTTATTTTTATTTTTTTATTTCAGGATGTCACCCTAAAAGGCCAATATCTTAGTACTCCATCAGTAATGTCAAACATATCTTTAGAACTCCAATACTCGGACTACGAGAATGAATATTTAAAACTAAAGTCTATTTTGACTGACAATTCTAACGGCCCTGTTAGAGATTATAAGTTCGCATTAAAATGTACACATCCTTCTACAAACTTAGATCTTGATATGAAGTCAGATATAAATATTCATAGCAAATGGTATTATTTTAATAATTACTACAGGTTCCAAAAGTCATTGTTCTATGAGAAACTAAGACAGAGTAAGATGCTTATTGATATGACGAATAGTGCTGTACATTGGGAGGTAAGTTACATTACCTTTTAAATTGTTACGTTTGAGGTACTGGTACCCATAACACAAGTTAAATCTTACCATGGGTACCAAAGCCAATTTAGTATAGTTGCTGTATAACTCATGTAAACTATTTAACAATATGTTCTTGCTTTATACTATTTGCATGTAATAATATTAAATAAATAAATAAATAAAAATTTAAATTATTCTATTGGTGTGCAATAAAGTTTATGCAATAAAGTTTATGCAATAAAATATTTATACTAGCTTTTGCTCGCGAATTTTCCTAGTATTTGTAACATTTTTCACTGGTGCTGCAATCCTATTAGTTGCAGCGTGATGTTATATAGCGAAAGCCTTCCTCGATAAACTTACTGTATACTGAAAGAAATTTTCAAATCAGTCCAATAGTTCCTGAGATTAGCGCGTTGAAACAAGCAAACTCTTCAGGCTTATGATATTCTTATAGATTATTTAGGTTATATATCTTAGACTGCATATCTTAAATTATCATTTTTATTACTGATTTTTTTTAAATAGTTTGTTGGGTATATAATCTAATTTAACGTATAATGGGTACATATTATGATGATCGTATACGCGCACGTGTACGTAGCCGTATCCGTATCGTTTATAATTGTGAAATTTATTCTGTCTGTTACGCTTTCACGGCATAAATTAAGTCTTTTTAGGGTTCCGTACCCAAAGGGTAAAAACGGTACCCTATTACTGAGACTTCGCTGTCCGTCCGTCCGTCCGTCCGTCCGTCCGTCTGTCACCAGGCTGTATCTCAAGAACGGTGATAGCTAGAGAGTTGAAATTTTCACAGATGATGTATTTCTATTGCCGCTATAACAACAAATACTAAAAATAAAATAAAATAAATATTTAAGGGGGGCTCCCATACAACAAACATGATTTTTAGGGTTCCGTACGCAGTATCTCAAGAACGGTGATAGCTAGACAGTTGAAATTTTCACAGATGATGTATTTCTATTGCCTCTATAACAACAAATACTAAAAATAAAATAAAATAAATATTTAAGGGGGGCTCCCATACAACAAACATGATTTTTAGGGTTCCGTACCCAGTATCTCAAGAACGGTGATAGCTAGACAGTTGAAATTTTCACACATGATGTATTTCTATTGCTGCTATAACAACAAATACTAAAAATAAAATAAAATAAATATTTAAGGGGGGCTCCCATACAACAAACATGATTTTTTACCGTTTCTTGCTCGATACTAATAACGTTGCCTTATGTTGCATAGATAATGGTACGGAACCCTTCGTGCGCGAGTCCGACTCGCACTTGACCAATTATTTTTTCTTAGATACCGTAAAACTACCTGCCTTTAAACCTAGACTATAATAATTAAAATAAATAATAATATATAAATTGTATTTTAGCGAGCGAATGAAACTTATTTCTACAAAGTAAATGGTACATGGGAGTTAGTCTATCCAGAATATAAATTGAGGACTTTTGTAGTACGTCCTACTGGCAACGATACAGGACTTGCGACCTTGTCTATGTTGGAAAGGTCTCTTGTCGCACATTATAATAGCAGTGATGGTGAGTTACATCTATATTTTTCTTATTCCCAGTCCATTAACGCCCCACTGTTGGGAACGGACCTCCACTTAACGAGGGTTTTTGATGTGCTATGCGAAACTGACTATGCATAGGATGCATTTTCAAGTTTTCTGTCTCTCGCAATTGATGTGTATTACTTATGATATCCCTTAGCTGGCTCTTGCAGCACGTTGGTGAGGAACCGGCTTTCTAAACTTTGTATAAGATTTTTTGCTATTACATAATTATTTTTGCATTAAAAAAATACTTATGAAATGAATAAATGATTTATGTATAACTATGAAAACTCGATTTATATTATTTTGATAACTTCTAAACTTTCTTGACGGGCTTCGTGGCGTAGTGGTTCATGTACTGGACTACCGTTCACAAGCTCGCGGTTTCGATTGCCGCTTGGGACAATAATTTGTGTGATATTCATAAATGGCATACAAATGTTTGTACTACGTCTGGGTGTTTTCTATGTATTATAAGTATGTATTTACAAAAGAAAAGTAGTTTATGTATTCTATCCGTATTCTGGTACCCATAACACAAGCATAATAAGCTTAGCTTGGGACCAGAGGACGTGTGAAATGTCCATGAATATTTATTTATTATTTCTTGCAGACGTTTCATATCACATGATAGGCAAAATAGTTGACACTAGATACGCCAAATTCGATTCATGGCGTGACTTTGATGACGTCACCACCGTCGACCTAGGCTCTTACATACGTCTGAACCACTCCCGATTATTAACAAGCATGGTAAAATGGCGACCGGAAATATTCAGCGAAGTCAAATCAACTGCCGTTTATACACTGAAACAATTATACAGCCAAATTAATGATACGTTGATAATTATCAAAGAAATGCCAATGGAAGCGCATATGGCATTGAAAAGCATATGGAATGATGCCAAACCAAGAATCAGGGACTTTTTGGATGATTTGAATGACCTGCATGTTATCAAAGACGATTTGGATGACTTCGAAAGATATTTAAACCAATCTTATAGCAATAATGACTTCTATGTCAAAGATATTGTAGAATTTACTTATTACGTATTAGATGAAATGGCTATTAGAAATCATTTAGAAAGTCTACCGGGTATTGTTAATGATATGTGGGGAATGATGGGTAATACAAGTCAATCGATCAAACAAAGTTTGACCTATATAATTGAGACGATCAAGAAAGCTTATGCCAACTTCCTTGAGTCAGTAAATAAAGTTTTAGAAGCTGATTTTATGGAATTAGTCTCTGAAAGATTGGAAGCAATGATATTGCAGTATGATAACTTTATAAGGGATCTGCATATGAAGTTTTTGGAATATTGGGAGGAGACTTGGGTAAATGCGAGTAATAGGTTGACAAAATATTGGCATGAAGTCTTGAAGTCGATTGAGCCATTATTCTTCAAAGTATTGCATTATACTGAATCGTTTGTGTTCACTGTGTGGAAAGGAGTAATGGATTTCTTCTATAATAGAACCCAAGAGCTAACTGATTCACCTTACTTCAATTATGTATCTACATTTGGACATGAAATGGACCAGTAAGTATTTAACATGCTTTTATTATGTTTGTTCGTATCTATCTATCTATTTATGACGGGCTTCGTGGCGTAGTGGTTCATGTACTGGACTGCCGTTCACAAGGTCACGGGTTCGATTCCCGCTTGGGCCAATCATTTGTGTGATATTCATAAATATCATACAAATGTTTGTGCTACGTCTGAATGTTTTTTATGTATTATAAGTATTATAAGTATGTATTTACAAAAGAAAAGTAGTTTATGTATTATATCCGTATTCTGGTACCCATAAGACAAGCGTATAAGCCTAACTTGGGACCAGAGGACGTTGTGTGAAATGTGCATGAATATTTATTATTATTATTGTATATACGAGTACGTTTTGTATAGCTCGACTCCAGGTCGGTTTCTTTTTTAAATGGCCAGGTACGGGCTTGTGCCAAGTACTCTGGTTACATAGTTGTAGTTGTATGGTGTGTGTTTGATACTGTGTTGGGTGTATGTGGATGATGTGTAGATGTTGCCTGAGATGTGTGTGTGTTTCTTTGTGTAGTTTGGAGTGGGAGTGATGTAGGGTTTAGGAATCGTCTAACTATTGAGCATGTATCGATGACTACTGATTTTTTGCAATGGAATGTATGTGTTTTCTGGGAGTTGTAGAGTATTCAATGCTATTTTAAGTGTTTTCGGGATTACACCGGTTGAAGAGATAACAATGGGACTATTTTTACTGTTTCTTGGTGCCACATTTAATATTATTTATTATTATTATTATTTATTTATGTATGCAATAATATCTTTGAAAGTGATTTGCAATTGCCGGATTAATTAAAATTTTGCACAAATGTTAAGGACCGATAACAATGCAATAATTGCAAAAAATATACAGGTTATACAATAGTTTCTTGACCAAGAATATTATTTATTCCCTAATATCTATCCATCAGCTTCTGATACTGATGGATATAAGTCTCGCCTATAGACCGCCTCAACGCGCAGTCTTGCTTCGCTTGCATCCATTTTAATATAGTCATTTACAAACGACATAATAATATTACGATATAATCGTGGTTTTCCAATTACAGAGCATAATGCGACTCAGTGCCGCACAATGCTGAACTATGCTGACGCTTAATTGGAACGTGAATTAGTTTTCAAATGCACCAGCAGAGTGCGCTAAGTTCAGTGTTGAAAAAAAAAATACTAAAATAAAATTGTATTCACATTATAAGTGTGGAATATAAAAAAGTCATTGTTTGTACCTTCATCCATACTTATATTTATTTTTTTAACACAGCTTGAATTAACTTTGGTTATTTCCAGAAAACTCCGACGAAACGAAAGCCTTAAAAAAATTTTATTAATAAATAATATTACTAACGATAATATATAAATAAAATTTCAATCAATGCCAACTTAAAGAAAAAACACTTGTTAATTTTATGTCACTGAAGTTGGTATCGATTGCACGCATCACTTTTGAGCGTGCTCGATTGTGCCAAGCGTTGCTGTAGTTGGAACACTCAACGTTGAGCATTATGCCGCATAATGTGCTGTAATTGGAAAACGGCCAATAATATAGCGAGAGAGACACAGATGTATATAGAAAAAAGACGAGGCGAGAAAAAGACAGCTATACATGTTAATATACCAAGATGTATCTATACTTATGTCGTCACTGATAGATATATCTGTCTCTTTCTCACCTTGCCTTTTTTCTATATACATCTGTCTCTTTCTCGCTATATTAATATGCCGTTTGTGACGCCTTTTAATCCTTGTTAATTTTCCAACAGTATCTACAAGGATCTAATGAACAACGACCTAATAACAAATATAAAGAAGTACAGTAAGAAATTATTCGATGTTGTTTGGACCAAGATAGAGAAATATATACCGTTCAAAGATGAGTTCACACAATTATACGCTGAGTTTAAAGCTGCTTGGTTGAACTTCTTGAAAACTAAACAAGTCGTATATGTAAGGGAAAAGGTAAGATCATAGTTATAAAGATTCTGTCTGATTGATGATTTTTCTGATATATACATTTAATGTTTGTTCTGCGCTTGAGTGTTTCTATGTATTATAAAAATGTATTTACAAAAAAAATGTAGTTAATTTATTCTATCCGTATTCTGGTACCCATAACACAAGTATATAAGCTTAGCTTGGGACCAGAGGACGTTGTGTGAAATGTCCATAAATATTTATTTATTTATATTTGAAAGAGCCAAATGGCTCTTATAACGTGATTTCCAAAATTAAAATTTGTTTTCTGTTTACAGTATCAAGAAGCATATGTACGTCTCAAATGGTGGTACGATTATTTTCTAATAGGTAAAGTGTTGGATACAGTTGGTGAGATACTGTACGAGAAAATTACCGATATGGCTAAGACTGCGTTGCAATATGAAGAATTGTAAGTTTTATATTTTATTGCATATTTTTCCAGCCATTTAAAGACCTACTATTGGGCACACGCCTCATCCACTGAACGTCTTCTATCGCACGCTGACCAGGAGTATTTAGTTTACTTTTGAGTTTTCATCTCTTACCAAAAATGGTATTTGCTTATAGTATTCCTTATTTGGGTTATACTTATCTGGGTTTTACTATAACCCGGGGAAGAAATGGGGTGGTGATATTTTTTCTTGAGTCATTTAGTCGTCCTGCTCGCACTATTCATAAAATTATTGCGAGTTAGTGGAATCAAAATCTCATTTATTTATTTATTTATATATGTTTTAATATCCATTTGTTAGCTCGGTACGTATCTATCAAGTAATCTAATGTGTGTAATTTATATAACGGAATATTTAAAAGTAAATTTCATCCACTTGCAGTAGTCGCGTTGATCTAAAATTTTGTACACATATTAGGGACCCTGAAAGATGAAAAATAAATAAAAAAATTAATATAAATAATCGTAGACATTTCACACAACGTCCTCCCGTTCCCAAAGCAAGCTATATTTTTATGCTTGTATTGTAAAGGTAGTGTCTATGTTTATTGACCAGACGGATATGTAATAATACATTTAAATTATATTTCAGACATCGCACACCAAAAACTAACTTCATATTCGACCCTCGTACTGGCGAAATATTACTAGAACAGAAGTTACCAATGTCTTGGCACGCGTTCAATAGAACACCGGACTTCACAGAGATCCCTGAATATAAAGCAGTTAAAGATTTTATGGATGAATGGTTGACGACTAACAAGAGTATATGGAGTTTTTATTATGATATAAGACCTTATATGGACTTTGACAATTTGCTGCCGCCTTTTGCTGGTGAGTTCTCTCTCTCTTTCTCTGTCTCTCTAGCCCATTAACGTCCTACGCTGAGCATGAGTCTCCTTCACTTTGGGAGGAGTAACGGCTTACTGTGTCACCCTGGTTGGCACAGGGTGCTGTGAAAGCCAGCTATGAGATATTGTACACACAGGGTCTAGTTTCGAGTTTGCTGTCCTCTGTAAGAAAGGACAAACTTGAAAATAGACCCTGTATGTACAATATCCAAAAGCTGGCTATCACATCACCCTGTGAACGAAAAAGGGTAGTGATAATTATTTTCTTAATCGGATAATGCGTATCTTGTATGTATAATTTTTAGGGTTGCGTACCAATAGGTAAAACCTGACCATATTACTGAAATCCTTTCGTCACCAGACTCCATCTCTAGAATGGTGATAGCTAGAAAGCTGAAATTTTTACAATTTATTTTTATTTTTAAATGTCACAAAAACAGCTTGCGGGAAAATAGGATACAAAAAAATTACTTTATAACCTTCCCAGAGAGGTAGGCAGAGACTTTAAAGCACCAACAATTACGATCAAAACACACTTCCTTGACTTTTTTAATTTTGGATTTGTATAATTTTTTTTTTTTTTAGGTATGGCAATGATGACTGGTCAAGGTACTTTGGTAACATTTGACAAACGTGTGTTCACTATATCTGAAGCTGGCACTTTCTTGCTCACTAAGGACTATAGACAGGATAACTTCACAGTGCTAATGGAGAGCAACGATCAAGGAAGATATAACCTAGTCATATTGACTACTAGGAGTTTAATACATATTGATTTGTATAGAGAGGTACGTTGAATTACAAAAAACTTATAATTTGTTATAATATCACACAAAAACCACAGATTCACCAAATGGATTGTCTATGGCTGCATCATTCAGCCGCTTATATATCTATGTGTGCGTGAAATACGTTCTAAATGTGTATAAGGTACACACTATAGGTTAATTTGAACCCGTAGACAAATCTTCTCTTCCCAGTGATATACTTGTTTTATTGTTTGTAAAAGTGACGTTTTTAGTTTGCAAAAACTACACGTCACATGAATTGATGGAAATTATATTTTGTTAACAGGAAGTATCAATAGGCCAATCAGTGCTAAGTCTACCTGCGATGATTGATGGTGTGGTGATAGACAGGCAAACTGACAAACTGTCAGTACAAGGATACAACGGTCTAGATATACAGTGTAACCTTATGTTCCATACGTGCAAACTACAAGTTTCTGGTATGTACGTTTTATCTATCTCTATCTCTCTCTCTCTCTCGTTCTCTCTCTCTCTTTCTTTCTTTCTTTCTCCCTCAATGTTCCACTATTAGGCACGGGCCTCTTCCTCTTTGGGAATGATTATGGTCTGCTGTGCCACGCTGACCAGGTGTGTTGGCACAGCGTTTATTTTAGAGTTTTCCGTCTCTCACAGAGGATGTTATCTGTGTGCGGTGTACTTCCTACTTCCTTTATGTGGTGACGGATTAAGAATACGAGTTTCGCCGTCCCATTTCCTCCCCAGGGTGCTGTTAATACCAGCTAAGGGATATTTACAGTGTACAATATCCCTTAGCTGGTATCCTTATCAGTGTACAATGTACACTGATAAGGATAACCTTCCCTGTGATTGATGGAAAACTGGAAATGTTTAAATAAAGATTATTTTAACATTGACTTACTATTTTTTTACTTTGACGGGCATCCTGGTCTTGTGGTTCGTATAACAGATTGGTGTGCACGAGGTTGCGGGTTCGATCCCCGCGCGGCAATTTTTAGTGCGATATAAATGTCATACAAATGTTTGTACTGCGTCTGGGTGTTTACTATGTATTATAAGTATGTATTTACAAAATAAAAGTTGTTATATATTCTATCCGTATTCTGGTACCCATAACACAAGCATGTAAGCTTAGTTTGGGACCAGAGGATGTTGTGTGAAATGTCCAAGAATATTTATTTTATTGTTTTTTCCCAGGTTGGTACTACGCTACTCTTGGTGGTTTACTTGGCACTTACAACAACGAACAGTATGATGATTTACAACTACCTAACAGTTCTTACACGGAATCGATCCCGCTACTAGGTCATAGTTGGAACATAGCACCAACTAACACACCAACAAATATTGAGAATGTTGACTTGAAGAATGACACACAATGTGACAAGTTCTTCCAGAACAAAGTGTCGCCTCTACATCCTTGTTTCTCTGTTGTAAGTATGACATCAACCCATTGAATGAATGCATGAATGAATATTTTTATTAATTAAAATCGTTAGTCTATAATAATTTTTATGTAATTTTTTGACGGACTTCGTGGTCTAGTGGTTCTGGTAACGGACTGCCGATCAAGAGGTCGCGGGTTCGACTCCCGCTCGGGACAATCATTTGTGTGATTTTTCTAACTGTCATACAAATCTTTGTACTGCGTCTGGGTGTTCCTATGTATTATAAGTATGTATTTACAACAAAAAAAAAAGTAGTATATGTATTCTATCCTTATTCTGGTACCCATAACACAAGCATATAAGCTTAGCTTGGGACCAGAGGACGTTGTGTGAAATGTCCATGAATATTTATTTATTTAATAGGGTGAAGTGTTGATCAATGAGCCACCAAAAGTTTGCAACGTCACATCTACGGTCCTATGAGCAACATCACCGTAATTTTAGTATTTATCTAGAGGAAATCTATTCAAGATTGAAATGTAGTACCTGGATTTTGATTATCATTTCAATTTCAAAGTTTTTTTTTGAAAACGGGAATTGACCCACAGTGTACACCGTGTGGTACACAATTGGCCAGTAATGTACACATTGTTAATTAGAAATAATAAATATCATGTATTTTATAACATTTATTAAATTAAGAATAGCCAATAACAATTTACAAAAAAAATCTCTTCAAATTGTATAAATCTAGTATTTAAAATTCTCGTGTCACAATGTTCGTTCCCATACTCCTCCGAAACGGCTTGACCGATTCTTATGAAATTTTATATGCATATTCAGTAGGTCTGAGAATCGGCTACTATCTATTTTTCAAAATATTCACGGACATTTCACACAACGTCCTCTGGTCCCAAGCTAAGCTTATTATGCTTGTGTTATGGGTACCAGAATACGGATATAATACATAAACTACTATTCTTTTTTGTAAATACATACTTATAATACATAGAAAACACCCAGACGTAGTACAAACATTTGTATTATATTTATGAATATCACACAAATGATTGTCCCAAGCGGGAATCGAACCCGCGACCTTGTGAACCGCAGTCCATTATATGAACCACTACGCCATGAAGCCCGTCAAAATGACATTTGTATGGCAAAACAACGTTTGCCTGGTCAGCTAGTAACTTTATAATATGTATTATTTATTGTCAGATCTCAGCACAGCCGTTGTTCAATGAGTGTATGGGAGGCGGGTCTGCGTGCACGTTAGCGAGTGCGTACAGAGAACTATGTCTACATCAACATGTACCAACACATATGCCTGATCATTGTCATCAGTATGTATTTCTTTACTTTTTATTAAATAAAGTTGTTATTTTTGTATGTATGTCCCTATGTGAACTTATATCTTCAAAACTACACAACAGATTTTAATGCAGTTTTTTATTTATTTATTTAAAAGATTTTACACCAGGAAACCATAGTAAATACAGACATAAGAAAAGTAGTGTAGGAATCCACATATTTCTAAAAGAAATCTCTACCTGTAGACCCGCGAGAGGAGATTGTGAAAAAAAAGATTGACCATGGGTGTGTAGTGTAGGGTGACAGAGATACGGTGAACTATTTAAGTTAAAATAAATTTATACTAAATACATAAACATACATATATATTTTATATTTTTTATATTTTTACATATTATTATTATATTATTATATTTTTACATATTATATTATTATTTTTATACATATTTATATATTTTTTTTATTTTATATTTTTTTTATTCTAATTTTGCGTAGCTTTTTTGTACAATTTGTACAGATTTGGTGTATATTTTTGGGAAGGGGGCTAAATAACTATAAACGTGGGTAAAATCGCGGGCATTAGCTAGACACTTATTATAAAACATAGTCATTATTTTCGTCCGTATGTAAACTTAATTCTTTAAAACCACGCAACGGATTTTGGTGCAATTGTTTCCAAAATAATGAAGCGTCGTCTGACCGGAGCTGTACCTAAATTCTAACCTTCCATCCATCAGCCTTTCTCCGTTCAGAGCTGGAAATAGGCCTCCCCATAGAATGCTACAACGTGCGGTCCAACGCTAACTGCATCCAGCAGCCCCGATTATTTGACGATAATGTCAGTCCACCTTGTTGGGGCCGTCCCACGCTGCGTCGTCCGGTGCGCGGTTGCCACTCGAGGACCTTAAATTCTAAAAATTCCGTTTATTTATAGATGTACAACACCCCAAGGTGATATAATCGAAGAGGGTTCCTTCCACATCTTGCAGTATGTACCAAATTCCACGGATGTCGTATTCATAGTAGAAGCGCAATATTGCAACAAGATTCTACGCAAAACTAAGAATATGGATATGTTTATTGAAGCTTTTGATACTAAACTACAGGCTAATGGATTGTCTGACAACAGGTATTTTTTTACAATTTCATTTACAAAAATATCTAGTAGAACTGTAAAAAATATTGTTTGGATCGTAACAGATCCCTCCCCATAACACAGGTATTTTAAATCTATGGTAACTGTTATTCTCTTAATAAACTAAATTATAATGGAAAAAATGATAACCATAAGCGGGACTTGAACCCGCGACCTCGGAATGCCGTTCCGTCGCTCTCCCAACTGAGCTATTATGGTCCACGCAAATGTTTACCATATTTTCCACTACAATCATCTCAATGCGAGTTTTAACATCGTGCGATGTTTTTTCGTACAACGCCATCTATTGAGCGGTTTGCACCAACTCCATCAATCGATCAGTTAGCGTTCTTTACAGAACACAATTGGACCGAAGTAATGGCTGTACATGTATTTCTACATTAATTTATTAAAATTAAATTAATAATTTAATTTTTGAGTTGGGAGAGCGACGGAACGGCATTCCGAGGTCGCGGGTTCAAGTCCCGCTTATGGTTATCATTTTTTCCATTATAATTTAGTTTATTTAGTAATAGCATAGCGAGTCAATCGCAAAATATTAATAAATTAATGTTATTCTCTTTTTATAATTATATGGACGCGAGTTTGATTTCCACTACAATTTTATTGTTATTCCCATGTGAATTTTTAATCTTATGAACAGCAAGTCCGTTGTAAGTATCAAGTCGTGCAACTTTCAACAATATCGAAGCCGTATAATATATCAGCTTACTTTGTAGCGTACTAAAAAGAGAATTATTTCAATCTGATATTAACATTTCTAATATAGACTAGTTTTGTTGTGTGAAATGTCCATGAATATTAAGAAAAACTTATTTATTTTATTGTACAGATACGCTATCGTTGGTTTCGGTGGTCGCGGCGTGTATCGTCGTCCGCGCGCTCTATATGTTAACAACAAAGTGTTCACCAATTATATTGAAATATCACAACACTTGGACAACTTTATTATTGGTATGTATTCAATTAACACCCATCAGTATTCGTTTCCTTCCCAGGGTGTTGTTAAAGCCATCTAAAGAATATTGTAAGGAATTAAAATGTCACTGTTTATGCTTATGTCCGATGGTTGTAAGTGCTACGCAATTGTCCCTTTCGGAGTATACCGGCATCGGATTCTTGTCATGGGTCCTCTTCCAGCGTTTCCACTTACCTCCGCCATGTATATGCCTTTCGTTAATCGTCTTTAATCCATCTTCTCCACACGATCAAACTACCTAGGCATACTTTTCCCCACCTTAGTCACTACATCCTCTTTCAGACCGCAACGTTCTCTTATAATTTCATTTCTTAAGAGGATACCAAAATAGCTTCGTGCATTTTTCTATGTACGAAGTTTTCATTGTTTCTTTAGATTGAATGGCTAGAGCTCTAATTTTTAAGTATATGTTTTTTCAATATATGATCTAGGATCGCATGAACTCAGAAACGCGATTGAAAAAAGTTTTCTCGATAGAAAATCTTAGCGAAACAACCTCTCTTATTTTTTATTTTTTTCATTTGTCGGTCTATTATTGCGTATTAACTAATGAAATAACTTTAAAAACATAAGTAACTATTATGTGTATTATGTATGTACACGTAAATCAGAATTAAAATATATTCAGTAGATTTTGAGTAAATAGGAAAAGTATCCCTAATTCTTCATTTTCTGTGCCTACTGGCTGTGTTAATATGTACGTGTCGGCGATGATGTACGATAATATTGATGTAGGCCCTTAATCTATCTTTCAAAGTCACACCACACATACATACACTACAGCATTTATTCTACTTTCGTGCTTCTGGCACACCGACATTCGCTTCCATACACCATTATGAATCTCTGGTCGATCGTATGTGTCGAATGTGTTAATAATAATTGTGCTATTTGATCTTACAGACAAGTCAGACTTAGTACGTGGTAACCGCACATCAAAGACGGACATGTTCAACGCTCTCAGTTTCTCCACCAAGTTGCCGTTCAGAACAGCTGTGCCTAAGACATTTATATTGATGCCTTGCTCCAGATGCGACTCCGCATTCATGAGGGTAAAGATATAAACTGTCTTATTTAGTTCTATACATATATAAGTATTGTTTTTGAGTAGATAAAGTTAAATATTGGCTTAAATGGAACATTGCTTATCTTACAGTACTTTTTTTTTTGAAATTGATTAAATATGAAAAAAGTCATCACTACATATAGGAAATACCCAAGATCTGAAAATACCATCTCTTTGCTGTGCCATCTGAGCTATCACGATGTCTGCATCATGATAGCTCAGATGGCAGAGTTAAAAGCAGACTTCTTAGAAGAAAACTATTGGTGGACTTAAAGCCTTAGTCATTTATACTCTAAATTACTAATTGTCATAATACTTTATTAAAAAACTTTTATTTCAATTTCAGTTGGACTATTCAACAATATACCACAACTTAATGGAGAGCTCGGTCACGTTACATATACTGATGGACGATGACTTCATGTTGTCTAAGAAACGAGCTACCAAATACTTATTCGGTAAGAGATAATAATTAACTCTACGATTTCGTTTGTATAAGTTACTAACAGTTGCCTGCGACATCATATGCGTACAATTTATAAAGATTTTCCCGTTTTTGCAACATTTTTCACTAATTCTTCACTCCTACTGGTCTATATAGATAATACTATCTAACACTGAAAGAATTTTTTAAATCGGACCAGTGGTTCCTGAGATTTAGTACGTTCAAACAAACAAACTCTTTAGCTTTACAATATCAGTATGTATAGAATAAGTAAAGAAATTTATAGAATTCTTACTTTCCTTGAAAACTTTATAATCCCATATTTCAAGATATTCAATGACGTGGTCTCGGCATTATGACATCATTACGGGGCGGGACTACTAGCCCGACAATAAGCCACACAAATTGGTAATGCGCCTGGCGGCCATGTTGGTGACGTCATAGTGACGTATAGATGAGAATATTACATTTTGTTAGCTGTACTTTTTCTTTGCTGGTGACGTCACAAGGGCGTTAATTTGACAAGGATCCAGCGCATTACCAATTTGCGTGGCTTTATAACAAGTTTATTAAATAAAGAAATATATAAGATCTAACCATTACTTTCGAAGATTACTTATTTGTGTTTAAGTGTCTTTATTAGTTATTTAATTATGTATGTGTAGGTATGTGTATATGTATGTACATCACAATTAGCCTAATTTTTCTTTCCTCTCAGTCCATCCAAAGGTTGTCTGGAAGAGATCGCATTTTGCGATAAGACCGCGTATTGTACTTAACTATATATTCTAAAATTGTATAATATTAAGTACCTACTGTAATATTGTTCAGATGTACAATAAAGAGTATTCTATTCTATTCTATTACTACCTACATATATAATAATATTACAAACTTACATATTTGTAAAATAAATAAATAAAATAAATAATTAAATATTCATGGACATTTCACACAACGTCCTCTGGTCCCAAGCTGAGCTTATTATGCTTGTGTTATGGGTACCAGAATACGGATAGAATACATATACTACTTTTTTTTTGTAAATACATACTTATAATACATAGAAACACCCAGACGCAGGACAAACATTTGTATGACAATTAGAAAAAGAACACAAATGATTGTCCCGAGCGGGAATCGAACCCGTGACCTCTTGATCGGCAGTCCGTTACATGAACCACTACACCACGAGGCCCGTCAAATAGCATGTAAAACACATGAAATGGCTTTAAATTGAAAATCTATACCAAATTTTAAGCTTTCTACCTTCTTTAGACTGATAATGGTATATACTTAAGTATATTAGTGATGTGTCAGATATCGGTATTTGTATCCGCGGATATCCGAGGGAGGAAAAAGATCCGTGTCTACGAATCATGACACCCAATATCCCTACATTAATTTATTAATTTTTGCAAATAATTTTTTATGCTTTTACTTAATAAATTAAACTATAGTGGAAAAAATGATCACTATGAGCGGAAAAAGAGGGAACCCATAACACTCACATTGTGAAAATTGTAGTGTAATATTTGGTAAACATGTGCAGGAACCGTGATAGCTCAGATGAGAGGGCAACGGAACGGTATTCCGAGGTCGTGGGTTCAATTCAAGTCCATCTCATGATGATCATTTTTCCACTATAATTTAGTTTATCATCATAATATCCCTATCCCAATATCCCTATCCCAATATCCCTGCCCAATGGTTAACTGAAAAGGGATGGTTTTAGCAGTAAGTCCGCCATTGTACTATGTATTTTTTGCAAGAAGTTTGAAAATAAAATAAATAAATGGGTTGTTCGGATCCGTACCCGCGGATATTTTTTCGGATATTCATATCACTAGTGTTTATTAATGTTTGTATGTTTATCCAGGTGTGGACAGTCAAGTAGCATACACAAACAAGGATTATGAACGACTGGTTGGTGACGCTGCACTCAAGAAACAAGTTAAACTGCCAAAGGAGAAACTTGGACTGTGTACTTCACTTGCGCTAGAAACTAACGGTATGTGTTATTCAAAGTCAAAGTCAAATTTTTTTATTTCAAAATGGAATAAAACATTCCAATTTGAAATAACAAGCTCTTTTGAAACGTCAGAAACTAGGTGTCTGTTCCAAACGCGAATCCTACATATGGAGAAGAACAGACAAGAAACTCCATGGATTTTTTTTCTAATTTTTTTTTTATTAATGTCAATATTTTGTAATTAAATTAGCTATTAAAAAGTAAAATGGGACCCCATTGTTAAGACTTCGCTATCCGTCCGGCCGTCTGTCACCAGTCTATATCTCTAGAACAATAAATCTTTTTCCAGTGGTATGACGAGCCTCGTGGTTGAGTGGTTCATGTAACAGACTGCCGATCACGATGTCGCGGGTTCGATTCCCGCACGGGACAATCATTTGTGTGATGTTTGTAAATGTCATACAAATGTTTATTCTGTGTCTGGGTGTTTCCTATATATTATAAGTATGTATTTACAAAAGAAAAGTAGTAGTATTCCATCCGTATTCTGGTACCCATAACACAAGCACATAAGCTTAGCTTGGGACCAGAGGACGTTATATGAAATGTAAACAAAAAAATTGGTTGGTGTCCCGTTATTTGGGGAGTCGGTATTACAGTATTTATATTGTGATACCCTTCGTGTGGGAGTCCAACACGTACTTAAGCGATTTTCTTTATTTATTTGTGTCTGATTTTTGTTATAGGTACAATATTTGCGGGCGCCAAACTCCGCAGTGATCGTCCGACCGCGCGTCGCTTCTCTACGGTGTTCGGATCTAGGGCTGCCGCCGGCACAGCGAGGTGTACTGTACCTCCGAGATGCGAGTGTTCTGAAGGAAGATTAACGTGCAGACCCTGTGCTGATACACAAAGACTAGTAAGTTTTATGTGTTCATTATGATATACACCAAATAATTTGGGATAAGAGAATAACTTACTCGTAACTCATAGTATAGAACTAACAACATTCTCCTGCCCTTATACCGTTATTTTAGGTAGAGAATATCATTAATAGAAAGGTAATAGCGGTGCGGTACCTTTTATGTGCGAGGTCAACTCGTACTTGACCGTTTCTTTTCATTATTCTAAATTTCCAAATTTGCCAGAATCAATACTGAGCTCAAATTGGTGAACCGGATATTTTATTCTTAAGTTTCTTAACATTTACATGAAAATCTCTCGTATTAATTGTATAAACTGTATTTTATAAACGTTAACTTCGTTGGTATGCTTCAACATGCTTAACATAAAAAAGGGGCGTGGCTGCAGTATCGAATAGCAGGCCACGCCCCTTATTTATGTTTATAAGCTAGGTATGTTGTGGATTTCAAAACTTATAGATGGTTAAACAGTTAAATACAATTGTAACGCTAATTTGAATGTTAATTTACAGTTGGAGCTATCATTCTTCAATTCAGAAGACATCGATGAGTTAATTGACATGGCAATGGAACCGCCTACTTTACCTTCCTTTAGATGATACGACTTAATTTTATTTCACAAATAATTAAATTAACTTAGATCAACATTCAGAATTTTCAAAAAAAAAACAAGTGTGATTGTATTTATGTAAAAATCATATAATTTATGAAATTGGATCTTATTTAAAAATATATAATATTAAGATTGACCATAAAACGACATTCTTTTTTAAAAAATATGTAACATAAAATAAATCAATTAAATATTTTGCTAAAAATTTATTAGACAAATATTACCATAATTGAGATAAGTAATATTATTTATGTAAATTAAAAACACTCGTTAACTATTAGCATATAATCTTATAATTTTAAAATTATAATAAATATTTTTGTAATAATAAAAGTGTTTTTATTTAATACTTGAAATGTCTTATAAAACAATTAATAAATAAATATAATAAATAAATATTCATGGACATTTCACACAACGTCCTCTGGTCCCAAGCTAAGCTTATATGCTTGTGTTATGGGCACCAGAATACGGATAGAATACATACCTATACTACTTTTCTTTTGTAAATACATACTTATAATAGATAGAAACACCCAGACGCAGTACAAACATTTGTATGACAATTAGAAATATCACACAAATTATTGTCCCGAGCGGGAATCGAACCCGAGACCTCGAGATTGGCAGTCCGTTATATGCACTACTAGACCACGAAGCCCGTCATTAATGACATTTCCCGTCATTACTGACAAATCCATGTAGTTACGAACTAAGAACAAGTATTACTACTCCATTTCTTCCCCAGAGTGCTATAAGAGATGGCCCAGGAGCAATAATATACTCATAATACGAATTTACCAGTTCAGTAACATTCACGGCGTAAACGGCCTGGAAATAAGATCTCATAATACGCCCGCAGAGTTATTATACACATACATTATACTCTGTGAGAGACGGAAAACTCAAAACAACCACCACAAACCCTCTCGATGAGGAAGCCCATGCCCAATAGTAGGACGTTTATGGACAGGAGAGATGAGTAGTTACTATACCCAAGTAGGTCTTGTCCGATAGTAGAACTGTGTCCCAATAATAACATCTGTATAATACTCAAGTCTCATGACGAGTAGATTTAAATTATGGCTTATGAGATTAAATGATGTTGATATTCACTTATCTGATTGTTTAGATGGGAGATTATTCGTGGCTTAGACCATTTTTCCTTTTGTAGCAAGGTTTCTTTTTCAATATAACTTCTAGATCTTTCAGAAAACTGGTCTAAAAATAACAATATCAAGAAAGTATAGATAATAGTTGAACCAGAGTTAATATCTGCCTACCACATGAGGCGTGATGGTATGTATGTTAAATAAAACAACAAATAACAAACGAGACTTTTATTATATACCAATCATAATTCTTACATTTATATAAGTCTATCAAGGGAATCAAAACATTCTATAACTACAATAACTTGTTACTATTTTATAAATATTGAATTATTGCACATGTTAATAACAATATCTAACAAAAACATATCCCTACATAAAATCATATATTGGTATTATATAACTATTCATTTTAGTTCTCATAAACTAGAGTTGCCACACTGGAGATCAACCTATAATTCTGTCAGTAAGGCCTTTAGCCGTGACATATACACCAAAATTTATTATTTACGCTGTTGCCCGCAACTTCGTGCGCGTTTAAACCTTCCCTGGACTTTCAGGAATATTTTAAGACCAAAATCACCAAAATCGGCCCAGCCTTTCTCGAGTTTTAGCGAGACTAACGAACAGCAATTGATTTTTATATATAAGAAGACTAGCTGATGCCCGCTACTCCGTACGCGTGGAATTTTAGAACTCTAAATATTTTGTCATCGTTTAAACCTTCCCTGGACTTTCACGAACATTTTAAGACCAAAATCACCAAAATCGGCCTAGCCTTTCTCGAGTTTTAGCGAGACTAACGAACGGCAATTGATTTTTATATATAAGATATGTATTTTAGGTCCACAATATCGATATTAAATGGGACAACAATCAGTAGCGTACACATAATTTTGAAGCAGGGTAGGCTCTTATACTGTAGGTAGTACTCTTATAGATTTTTAGCATAGCCACGCGACGGATCTCTAAGTCGGAAACCATGCCAACAGAACAAATTTAAATCTGAATATCCCGAATCAGTCCACACTGTTCTAGAATTACTAAACAATAACTACGTACGTACATACATACGTACATGTACGTATGTACATACGTTTCATAACTTTTAACATGAAATTTTCGAGTTACATTGGTGCCTATTCTATGTGCAGACCTAAACTTAACTTAACTAAAAAATGAAAATTGATAGCGTCTATAACACAATTCGGCAATGTTAACAGAACTTTTTTTATATAAAAACTGTTTATTATAGACTAACGATTTTAATTAATATAAATGTGTGCAAAAAAATAGCGAAACATTTAAGATACAGCAATAGCTGTTTTCATTTTTTAGTTAATACCTATTATACCGTTGTCCGTCCAGCTACGCGTGGCGCTGATTCGATCGGTACCGCGCTCGCATGTTGTAACAAAAAACCTTTATAGCTTCTTATCTATAATACCTAGAGTGAAGACAAATACTACGAAAAATTACTAGAAGACTACAGATGAAATCTATCTATTTTTTAAGATCTGAAAATTTATTTTAAAGTATTAAAAATGAGAACAGAAGAGGACAGAGGAGAAAACATAACAATTCAAAATATAACTCGATTTTACTCTTAAAACTGTGATATGTATGCTATATGTATACTTAATTATAAAGCACAAATCATCTAGTTTATCTTGATGTATAATAATATTAATAATCTATGAACTCATAAATAAAACTAAACTACTTACGACAATCCGCTGGAACTTCAAAACCACTTGTTTACTAAACACAAAGCGTAAAGTGGACTGAAGATAAAAACTGCCATCTAGTGATTATGGATTGTGAAGTAATTCATCAGCTATCTATTACACAACTTATAGACGCAAAAAATAACGCAATTTGTCCATAGATGTCGGTATATCTAATCGTAACTGACTGTTGATACTCGTTTCGATACGAGATTTACCAAAAGTATTTAATTTTAAGCTTTCTTTCTATTTTTTTATATTTTATTCTTTGTCGCGGAATGGAAATTATTTAAATCTGAATATCCCGAATCAGTCCACACTGTACTAGAATTACTAAACAATATGCAAGGGAAACAAAATAATTTATTCGTGTGTACACAACCACATAGCCAGTTATACGTTTCATAACTTTTAACATGAAATTATCTAGTTACGTTACCCTTTTGTTGATTAAGTTGTAACTCGGGTATACATCTACCTATAGACACAATTTGAATTTTTTCACCGAACGACAATTGTGAGAACTTGTTATTTTTAATTTTTAACAAACACACACTATCAACACACATTTCACAATCAAATAACATTTTATAATCAACAAACGGAAATCCATACATTTATTAAATTAAAGAAACTCAATATTAAACAGTTCAATGAACCACATGAAAAAATAAAATGGCCTCCGTCGAACCAAAATATTTCTGCTATATAAATATTATTTATTCGGATTATAATAGGTAACGAACGAACGCCGAATACTCGCGAAAACTTCCGATCGCTAACTCATGCCGCATGACATGCAGTACAAAGCGTCTTCAATATGCAAGCCTGTGTGCGTTTGCGAACTGTGCACGGACACCAAAATTTCTACACACATATGAACTCATGGCAGGCGGGCGGCGTGGAGCTTGCTCGCTACGCTAATATTATTCCTTCGCCAAACGCCTGGCAAAAAACAATTTGCAAGCACATATTGGTGCTATTTATGAATTATTAGGTAGGCGTTTTTAAGTTATAATATTTTGTATAATTAATAGTAAATAAATGAATAAAGTCATCTAAAACATACGAACGTTTTATTAAAATATCTGTGAATGGCAAGTAAAGCAGAGCTTATAAGCTTGTATAGAGTGCACGCCACTGACAACAATAATTATTAAATCAGTCTTCATTTAAATTATTTTAATGGACTTTAAATAATAAAAAATCAGTCTACATAAAGAATTATGTTCTAGTATATAATTTACTTTTATTAAACTTCAAAAAAATAGATCCTGTGATTACATATCTAAAATATATTATATTTAGACAAAGATAACGTCACGAGTTATGATGGCTAGCATAATCAAAGTGCAGAATACATTTTTGGGTCTGTTTGGTTGATGGGTTGAGGCAGGGTGGCAGGGGAGCAGGTGCTGAGCTTGATCTCACACGCCATTAGATAGTCAGTATTGTGTCAAGGTTGGTATACATGCGCATATTCCCATTAAAATAGAGCGCTTATAACTCGGAATGCTATATAGGTTACACTACACTACAATACACAATATAGGTTTAGAAAATTTACTGACTTGTTTTTTTTAATAAAATTTTCATCTGATAAGCAGATGGGTGAAAACAAATGTTAGATCAAACAATGCTGGGATCCTGTTCTATGTGTCTTAAACAAACATTTAAAAATACACATTTTTGTTGAATATCTGTATGTTAAATAAAAAATTGAAACAATAGTGGCAAAATTACTTATTCATCTTAACCACTAACACTATACCGACTACGAGTGCAGCAACAGCAGATATCTTATAAAGTAAATTATACAACACCTTATTCTGTCCACTGACAGAGTTCACTATAAGATTATTCATAACAAATACATGATTACTTTCGTCAATAAACACTTGTTTTTCATCTTCGCTCATTGTTTCAGCTATTTCATTCATAGCCTTCCTAAAATCTTGTTTAAGTTGACTAATATCTGTACCGGTAAAATCTGTCACTTTATCTGTGTATGTTACTTGCTTAGCATTCACTGAAAACAATAATTGCACAATTAACAGCTTTCTCAGTGGCTGATTTGCAGTCTCGGCCGCTCTAGGCCCCAAGCTATCAGCCCCTTTCTCAGCATCTACCATATAGACTACATAATGAAATTACTTCGTTGGGGCCACCCCTAAATCTGGCCGCCCTAGGCCTGGGCCTACCGAGCTTTAGGGTAAATCCGCCACTGAGCTTTCTTCATATCATTAATCACCCCAATAGATTCCACACCACATTATCCGTGTGGTGACGGATTAAGAATAAGTGTTACCACTCCATCTCCTCCCCAGGGTGTTGTAAAAGCAAGCTAGAGGATATTGTACACAGATAACATCCTCTGTGAGAGACAGAAAATGCAGTATACTCTATGTAAACACACCTGGCTGGCATGGCAAAGTAGACCATAATGCCTTCCAAAGTGAAGGAGACTGGCTGCATCCACTTTGGGAGGTGGGGACCCAATAGTGGGTTTTATGGGCTGGAGAAGAGAAAAGACCAAGGGATCCCAAAAAAAAAAATTTTAAAAAGAATTAAGATCTTACCATCTCCAAACATCCTTCGTTTCTTAGCCAATATTTGTCCCCCACTTAGTAAACCCAGATACAAATGATACACATATGCCAACAATAACCTTGGGTTTGATCTTTCTAACTCTTGCAAATGTTCTATATAGTTCTCTAAAGCCATCGCTTTTGGTATACTCTTCCAATCCTCACCAAGATAGTGGGTTAAGTCATCTTCAAATGCCTTTTTCCTGTAACAGGATTTTAATAGTATATAGCAATGTGATTAAGAATACAAGTATCACCACGCATTGTCCTCCCAGGATGCTGTAAAAACCAGCTAAGCGATATTCTAGACAGACTAATATCCTCTGAGAAAGATGGAAAACGCGAAAATAAACTGTTTGCTAACACACCTGGTCAGGGTGGCACACTAGGCCAAAACCCCTCTTAACCCTATTACCAAGACTTTGCTGTCCGTCTGTCAGTCACCAGGCAGTATATCTGGATTGGTTATAGCTGGAAACCTAAAAATTTCAGTTTTAATGTGTTCTCATTGTTATTATCCTGTCCTTCTTCGTAATTTGGATTCAGGTTATATGTGATACAAATATTATAACGCTGAAGAGTTTGTTTGTTTGAACGCGATCTCAGGAGCCGTCAGAGATCGAATTTGAAAAATTCGTTCAGGTTTGGATAGTACAATTATCGATCAAGGCTATATAACTCACACTGTGACTCATAGGAGTGAAGCATCAGTAAAAAATGTTGTAAAAACAGGGTCAATTTTCTAAATTCACAGCATATGAAGTGACTCAGATTTTTTTAATATTTTTATTTAAATAATAGTTTAAAAAAAACTAAAAAACACGCTTTATTTAATCGAATTATTGCATTGTCATCGGTCTTTGACAGGTGAGCAAAATTTGAATAGAATCTGACCGTTTAAAGTGGGTCAAAATAGCGTCCAAAGGAGTCGGTTACAAACATACAAACAAACATACAAGTGAAGCTAATATAAAGCGTGTAATATTACATATTTAGTTTTAATTAATGTATATAAATGTTACAATTTTTACATTTCTTATCACCATTTTGTCAGTAAATGTTAGATAA
Source organism: Orgyia antiqua (assembly GCA_916999025.1). NCBI lineage: Eukaryota > Metazoa > Arthropoda > Insecta > Lepidoptera > Erebidae > Orgyia > Orgyia antiqua. The sequence goes on from OU779874.1 coordinate 5,506,635, forward strand.
TTGTAATGAAGAAATGATCTTGTGACCTATTGAATAACATTCACTCAACAATTGATTAAATGAATGTTATAAACATATATACCTATCTAGAATTACAACATTCTTATTTAGAAATTCTATAGGTATTTATAAATCTTAAAAATTTATTAATATTAATGATCCGACCGTCAGGTATATTGACTAGATGTATGAGTGTGAATGAAGCCAAGGAAGTGTTTGGATCGTAGCAGATGGCGCTCTATAGTCTCTGCCAACCTCCATGGGAAAAATTCGTGATGTTATGATGGTGATGGTGATGATGATGTAGGTATTAATTTTGTCTGTGTGGTAACAGATTGAGAATACAAGCGTCAGCACTCTATTTTCTTCCAAGGCTGCCTAAGAAAAGATATACAAGAGAAATAAGAAAATCGCATCTTTTGTGAGAGATAGAACTCTCAAAACTAAATCTGATGAAATAACAACTAGGTATTTTAAAAAGTTGAACGGCCTTCATGTGACTTTGAGATTTGAGAGTTTTCCTTGACTTCTTAGGAGATAACAATCAGATCCTGACATGGTGCCAATGTGACCACACAGGAACTACCAGCTTTTAAATAAAAACAAACATAAACAAACATACAGACAAATTGCGAAACTCCACTTATATTGAAGTCAATTAAACATAAAACTAAAATATTACAAACCTATATAGTGCTTTATTAACAAACAGTGAATTGAATTCATTCATATTCAGCCTCTCCTTAGCATCCTCTAAGTAACCAAAGATATGGTAGAATATAAATAGTCCACCACCCCATACTTGTTCATCTCTTAAAGCTGGAACAAAAATTAAACATATATCTTTCGAGAATTTAGTATTAGACTCGGTTAGAACTTTGTGTATATAATGTGCATTCCCAGGCCTTAACATCCGACAAATCCATCGAGTCGGACCACCCTTGCAGAGTCATTATAAGGCTCAAGGCACCACCAGAGGCCCGGTATGGCAGTACTATGGATAAAGATTAAGAATTATTAAGAATACAAGTGCCACCATCCTCTTTCTTTCCCAAGGTGCTGTAAGAGCCCGCTAAGAAACAATCTTAAGCAGTTAACGTCTACTGACTGTAAGCGACGAGAAACTCTAAAATAAACCCTGTACCAACACGCCTGGTCAGCGCGGCGATGAAGACCATAATCTCTCCCAAAGTGGAGGAGGCCCGTGCCCAGCATGAGACGATAATGGGCTGGAGAGGAGGAATAAAATAAATTTATTTTTGACTCGGAAGAATAATAACAAAGATGTAACGAATAAGATGACGTGTTATTGATGATGTGAGAACAAAGAACCTATATATTATTAACGACTGACAGGATATTTTCAAATAAAAGAAATTCGCAACGATTGCGACATGATTAGCAAATGAAACAAGGTGAAACAACATTTTTATTAACATTAACTGATATCTAATATCACTTGTACATTTTATATTATATCAAAAAGAACAAGAGATTTATGATATTTACTTACCAATTGCAAATTTAGCGTTAACCAAAGCATCGCTAATATTGTGTATTTTTCTTGTAGCTTTTCGCATACGAGTAGTAAAGAGATTATCACGGTCTGTGGACATTTTTCAAGGGATTTTGAATAAAAATAGCCGGCAACCGGCACGCAAATCAAATTATTCGGAAGTAATTTCTGAATTCAAGGTTTTCGTTTCGACCGAATTGCGTGAGATGAGATTATTTTGATTATTTGTGTGGGGTAGGAATATGATAAATGCAAACATCCACAAAAAAAAAAAACAAGTAGCGACCTCTAGAATTAATATTCAAAACTACCTATTTACATTGTCGATAATTGCAATCACAGATTGCAATTATCATGGTTCAAACAAGCACATGGTATTGATACTAATTCTACGCGCACAACTTATCTTAAGTAAAAGATGAAAATTTATAGTTTCAGTAACGCAATTTGGCAATATTATCCGAAGTTTCTTACCATGAAACTGTCTAATACAGCCCACGACTTTTATTAATATAAATGTATACAACGCTCTAGCCAATTAATCAAAATATACACTATAGTTATTATCATTTTAGTTAAGTTATATTTAATATTAAGATGTTGACGCCTCTGAATAGGCCTATTTGCTGGCTTGAAAAGAAAAATGCAACCAGGTTAGTTAGTGGACCTTATCTTTAAGAACCCTAAAGTATTAACTATAAATTCAACAGAAGTAGGTATTTTTAGGATAGGATATAGGGCTACCATTTAAGGCCACCCAGACCCCCGCAGCTGTAACGGCGAAGTGCATTCCCTTGTAAAAGAGACCCCCTCCCTACTGAAATAATTACGAGCAATACTCATAATCAAATCATAGTGTTCGGACAATGTCATCTCTGTGTGTGTAGAATTTAGTATTTAATGCGGTCTAGCCTAAACCGACACTGACAACATTATAATAACATATGCTAACATAACACCTTTTATGAGTTATTTGATTAAATCCTCAAAGAGACTAGACTAAACAAAAACAATAGTTTTAATGGATAGTTTTTGATCTTACTTATAGATGTCGCTATTCTTTTTGGTACCGAGTACTATTTATGAGCATTCTTATTTCTTTGTGTGATGATGTAGGTAGAGCTCTATGCTATCAATCTAATTAGTTATTTACTTTTTATTATTTTAACTGTTCAAAACGTTACTGTTAAATCTACATTAGTAGTATATAATTTTAAATATTTTTAGTTATAACTTATACAAATAAGTGTTATTAATAAAGTGATAAAAGATAAATTAGAATAATTGTATTTTCTTTTGTACAATTTGGACAGGAAATTACATCTCGATTATGGGAGACACTCGTGTTCTTAAGGTGAAATATTTTAATTATTTTATTTTTATTTACAGTTAATACATATTATTTGTATTATTAAATAGCAAAATTTATAATTTAATTAAATCAGACAAATATAACTTTTTATGTTTGGCGTCTATAGTTTTGGTGTTCTTTAGTCTGCTGATTACTGTTATCACAAACCAGCCAGACACACTTAATAAGATTAGAGGGTTACCATCTCAAGAATAGTTTCCCTCGTTTGTAGGTATTTTAATGAATCTGGTAATTTAATGTGACTGTACGTTCATCAAATTACTGAGACGTTAATATAGAAAAAAAAATTATTATTTATTTTCATGTTGTTTATGCGGGAAAAATCGTATAAAAAACGGCAACCTCGTTTGATAAAGTGATTTGGGACTTTTTATTTTTAGCTTGACATTGACATTTCGTATCATACACACATTTTTATCACACTATAGTTTTTTGGAACATTTACGGATTCCCTATCATAAACCAAAACCTACTATTGTATGTAAAGCAGCGTGCGTGAGTGTAACAGAGTGTAACGACATTTAAGTAAATAGAGCATGTTTATAACCAGCTTGAAAGTTATAATGACGATTACTTATAATTCTTATAAACATAACTAGCTCAATAGTTTATTTTGATTTCTATTATAAATCGAGAGAAATTCTAGGAACCACATAAATTGCCATAGTAAAAAGCTTAAAATTTTATAATAACCAAATATTATTTAATTTACGTCTAGAGCTCTAACAAACATTATTGTTCATAAATGAGTTTTTATTGCCAGTTTCGACGTTAGTTAAATCTTTATAATTTAAAAACGATTTTTAAATCTTTTTTTTTAATTAAAACGTTTAATATTTTAACTAGGCATGGGCGTTTTCGGATTTTTCCACAAACCGATACAAATCCGATTTTAGATTTTGAAATAGATTTCAAAAACCGTTTTTAGAAATCGATTTCAGTAGCGAATATCGGAGCGTAGTTACAACTAAATTTTTCAAAATAAACATTAAATAGTTGCAATCTGAATTAGACCCTATCGCCTCGCTTTTAGTTTTCAATGTGCAATTCATAAAACCGTCAACAATTCAAAATCCATAACGATTCGCTTGCTTCGCGACGATTCGCTTCATTTCTTTTGCCCTTTTCACGGATCACTACAAATTCGCTCTCTCTTATTCTAACTAAGTAGTCGTACGGTAGAGTGATAGAGAACGAATGAATATCAAAACTATCGAAAACTTAAACTTTAGATAGATTTCGTTTGCAGTTTGATTAGCAAAACTAAACTCACGGTTCGGTTTCGTTCGGATTAGATTGTTTGCGTTAACAGTTTTCTCATATTGGAATATCGATGCGATACGATTTCTGACTGCAATCCGATTTGTTTCGTTTTGATATATCTGTCTAATGCCTAATTTCATCGGAATTTTCACTTGATGTGGCCACACTGGTTATGTTGTTATCTAATAACCTAAAATTTTTTAAAAATTCTGCAATTTTTTGTAAATCAGTTAATATTGAATAAATCGTGATGGCTTATAACTTAAAACAAGAAGACGAGGTAAAAGAATATATTGAAAATCTAGGTATAGAATATCGCTTCGGATGTTATAAAGAAAAAAAGCCCGAAGTATGTCACCTGTTGGGTGATTACTTAGAATCTGTGAAAAAAGATTTTGCTAAAGCTGCAAAGGTGTACAAAAGTAACTGTTTAGATTATAAGTTTGGGAAATCATGTTTGAAGATTGGAAATTATAGTTTAATGGGTCGTGGAAGAGACAAAGGTGATCCTGCTGAAGCATTGAAATACTTTGAAAAAGGATGTGATTTGAATGAAGCCGGTGCTTGCCTGCACGCTGGTTTGTTGTTAACGAATAGCGGTCCTAATGTAACCGTACAACGGGATGTACCTAAAGGTAGTTTATATTTTACACCCAATTTTATGCTTGTTGTCTATATTACACAATCTATTTCATATATTACTCATAAAAGTTTAAAATATTCATAATAAATATTTCCATAAAATGCTTGAAAGATATCATGCAACACTAATCTCGAGAAAACCATTGTATAAAGCTGTGATAAAGAAAAAATGTATGCCCTTAAAATGGCAAATCCTTATATATATAAATCTCCTGTCACGATGTTTGTCTGCGATGGACTCTTAAACTACTGAACCGATTTTAAATTTGATTTGTACACCTTGTGCAATTCGACCCAACTTGAAAGATAGGATAGCTTACATTTAAATTTATAGTCGCAATATTATTTTATTGCAAATTATTTGTCTACCCCTAACATTTGTATGGCAAAACAATGTTTGCCGGGTCAGCTATTTCTTATATAAACTTGTATAATACTTTAACTTATAATGCTTTCAAAGTGAAAATCATAAATGTTTATATCAAGTTGGCATGCTTTACAAGCTTTCATTTGAAACATTAGAAGCTAGGTGTCTGTTTCAATCGCAAATCTTATGGAGAAGAACTGACAAGACACTGTATGAATTGTTTTGCTTCTTTTCCTTTCTTTTCAATATTATTAACATTGTTGTGAGGTGTGAGAATCATGCCGATTCATGCTAAAAACTTTATTAGCAAATTAATCAATATATTTATAGAAAACTTGATTTTTTGCAGGCTATAATTACTTGAAGAAAAGCTGCGACCAAAATGATGAAATGGCTTGCCATTACTTATGTGGAATGTATTTAATGGGTGTTCCTAAAAATGTAGCTGATTTTAATCCTCACAACAAAGAAAAAAATAAAAATATAGATTATATTATAAAACCAGATATGAAGCAGGCGTTTCAGTTTGCGAAGAAAGCTTGTGAATTAGGAAATATGTATGCATGTGCTAATGTCAGTATGATGTATAAAAAAGGTGATGGAGTTGAACAAAATGTTGAGGAATCAAAGAAATATTTCAAAATTGCACAGAACTTACAAAAAGCACATGAAACTACAAAAGAGATTAAATTCCAACAAGGTTTAGAAGAAAAATAAACTAAGAAGTGATTATGTATATGTATTTATGATATTTTAGTCTTAGTATTTATAGAAAATCAATGTACAAATATAATTTTGTTGTTATTGTTAAGACAATGATTGTTTTATTGTTCCCTCCATGGCTATTAAAAATCATCTCGATTTGCTCTAGCTATCAGTTTTTGAGATACAGTCTGTTGACGGATCGGCAGACAGCAGTCTTTGTCCTGTTTTACACTTTACTGTGACATCCAAACAAAATATCTCTGAATGTAGTTCAAATTCTTCTGAAACGCACAGATTGAAGTGGCATAAGTTTTTATATGTATAATTTAATAAGTTAACCAAACACTCGAAAATTGTAAGTATACCTAGTAAAAACTCCATTATTTGGGAGCAAAAAGATCACTGTTCAAAAAATGACGCCTTATTTTCATTTAACAAAAATTGGTCAATTGCGAGTCGGACTCGCGCACGAAGGGTTCCGTACCATTATCTATGCATCATAAGGCAACGTTATTAGTATCGAGCAAGAAACGGTAAAAAAATCATGTTTGTTGTATGGGAGCCCCCTTAAATTTTTATTTTATTTTTAGTATTTGTTGTTATAGCGGCAATAGAAATACATCATCTGTGAAAATTTCAACTGTCTAGCTATCACCGTTCTTGAGATACAGATACAGCCTGGTGACAGACGGACGGACGGACAGCGAAGTCTTAGTAATAGGGTCCCGTTTTTACCCTTTGGGTACGGAACCCTAAAAAACAAACTGGTGTATATTTTTGTGAAACAGCAATCATTGTGATGTTAGTCTAGCCATTTGAGAGTAAGAACACTGCTTATTATAAAACAAAATCGTTATTTTTGTATGTATATCCATATGTGAGCTTATATCTTCAAAACTCCTCTCCTCTCCAGCCCATTTAGGTCCCACTGTTGGGCACAGGCCCCCTCCACTTTGGAGGGATTATTTTCAAAACTACGCAACGGATTTTGATGCGGTTTTTTTTTAATAGAACGGTAAAGACCGTCGTTTATTATTAAATGACATTGTGATTGTTTATTTAAATTAACAGATTGGTATTATCGGAGGGTCCGGGTTCGATGACCCGACTTTATTCGAGAACCAAGTGGAGAAAGATGTCACTACACCATTTGGCAAACCCTCTGATGTTCTGATCGAAGGTGAAATTAAAGGAGTTCCGTGTGTACTGCTCGCGAGACATGGCAGGAAACATCAATATCAACCAAGGTATTATTTCAATCATTTTACGAGAACTAAAATTTACTAAAAAATGAAAATTGATAGTGGCAATATATCACATTCATAATAATTAAAATTGTTATGGTCTTATTCATAATGACTTATCGGAGGTTTAAAAGTTCGCTAAAATCGCTTCGCGAAAATTGTGAAAACTTATTATTCATAATAGTCTTTTTACGCTAAAACGTTTATTATCTCTCCGATAAAATCTCCGTTTAAACCTCCAATAAGTCATTATGAATAAGGCAGTTAGTCTATAATACACAGTTTTTGTAGTAAGAAAATTCAGTTAACATTACCAAATTGTGGTATCGACACCATCAATTTTAAGTTTTTAGTTAAGTTTAGTTGTGCACGTAGAATCGCTACCAATATTTACGTTTTGCTCGTAGGTGTTTTATTCTCGTTGGCTCCTTAATAGTCTATTACGTAGGTACATTAATTATATCTCTTACACATATATACTAATATTATAAAGCAATAGAGTTTTTTTGTTTGTTTGAACTCGCTAATCTCAGGAACCATTGGGCCGATTTGAAAAATTCTCTGTGTTGAATAGTACATTTATCTAGGAAGACTATAGGTTATATAATATCTCGCTGCGACCAATAGGAGCTAAGAATCTGTGAAAACCGTTGCGAAAATTTTCTAAATTCCACGCGAATAGAGTCGCGGGCAGCAGCTAGTAAGTATATACTACTTTGTTTATACGGAGAAATACAGACGACGTAAAAGTTGAGAGAATAATAGAGCATCTACCTAAAAATCAATTAGGTATATTTTTTTATTACATTCAAATATTAATTTTGTAATTTATGTAAATGGAAACTGATATTTAGAAGCAGCTGTGCAGTCACGGAATAGAATTCATTAAAAATCTCTTCTCTCAAAATTCAGTTGTGGTCTGAACTAGACTGGCTTGATCAAGCCCGTCTACTCCATTCTTCAGATGCCCAGGGCTTCGCGATTATCAGGGCCTCTCAGTCTCTACTCCATTACAAAATTATAACCGATCTTAGTGGGCGCATTATCGTAAAATGACCAGTTTCTTATAGGTTAAAATCGGCCTTGAACTTGATGATACGCCGCAATCATGATCGTGCATTCTGTTCAACAGTGACGTGAACTACCGCGCAAATATTTGGTCGTTAAAGCAGTTGGGTTGTACACATGTGTTGGCTACCACGGCTACTGGATCACTTCGCGAGGAATACAAGCCTGGAGACCTCGTTATTTTAGATGACTTTATTGACAGGTAAGGTGAACGCCAATCCATCGTATTGTGTTTGCCCACCACAAACTATTTAATTGAAATTAAAGGATAAATAAGTCGTTAACAATCTTTTTAAGAGATAATATCAGATCCTTATGAATAATCTGATTCTTGGACTCTTAACGGCTTATGGTCGCCCACGTTAAGGTTTAGTCGGATAAGCGCGGCAGCGTGGTGGCGAATTAAAAATTTGGGTGATATAAAAGACAGCTAAGGGAATATTTGAGTAACTGGGCATTTACTGCGAGACATAAATCTGTGAACTCTCGAATACACCTGGTCTACGTGACCAAATATTCTGTTGAGACATATTTCCCCAATAATGAGAACTTGGCTTAAGAGACAAACTAAGATTATTATGGCCCTTTTTAGGGTTTCGTACAATACGATCACTCCGGTGTCTGTCTGTCCGTCTGTCAAACTTTTTTTACTCAGCAACGGCTGAAGGTATCAACTTGAAACTCATACGATAATATGTAGATCTATGCGGTCCCTTGCTGTAAAAAATACAGTCAACCTTTCACCTCTATGCATTTAAAAGATATAACCGAAATACGACCATTTTTAAGAATTTTTCGACTTATGAAAATTCACAGGTTATTTCCCGTTGCCCTAAAGCCTTGAAATTTGGTATAGATCAAGTCTATATAGTGCTGATATAGGGAAAAATCCAAAAACTTATAATTTGTCATCACATCACAAGTAAAGTGTTTATACTAATAACAACTTATGAAGTAGCTGAAATGTAGGCGATTCCCTATATGTCAACTACAAAATTAAGTTGGTGAGTTGTTTTGAGTGTTTAACTGATTATTTGAATGCAGTTACTTATGTTTATATGTCTAGTAGGTACGAAACCCTAAGTGTGCGAGTTTACCTCGCTCTTGACAGGTTTTCGTAATATGAACCGGTAGGACTTAAGTAGTTATATCAGATTATTTGTTTAATCTGTGTATTTTAGGAATAGTTAGGTAAAACTAAATTTTTCAGAACATGGGGTCGTAAATGTACGTTCTACGATCATACTGAAGGAGGTCCTAAAGGTGTTTGTCACTTACCAATGAGGCCCGCCTTCTGTGAGAGATCTCGTCTCGCCTTGCTGACTGCTGCCCGAACACGTGGGTACTCTTGTCATGAGACTGGTACTGCTGTTGTTATACAGGGGCCCAGGTTTGTACATCATTTTTTTTATATAGACTTTCACTTTCACACAACGTCCTCTGGTCTCAAGTTACGCTTACTTGCTTGTGTTATGGTTACCACTTTTGGAATTACAAACCTATAACAGTTAGAAAACACCCAGACGCAGTAGAAAATTGTTGTGACAAATACAAAATATTACCAAGTACTTGTACTGCGCCAGAATCGAACCCTCGACCTCGTGAACGGTAGTCCGTTAGACTACAAGGCCCGTCACGTAAAGCTATACTAAGTTTGCTCAATTATTTTTTTGCTACATATGTCCGTAATAATAGCATCATAAGGACTAAAATATTCCCAATATAAAACAATAAACTCTCTCAACTCATGACACAATATACGGTCTTCCGCATCCAGTCCCTCCCTGCGACCTTCTTCAGGTCGTCGGTCCACCTGCCAGGGTCTTACCCTATGCTTCCCGAGTCGCGGTCTGCACTCGATAACTGGTCTGCTCCATCGGCCCTCGGCTCCGCGGCAAATCTGGCCAACCCATTGCGCTTAAGTGGCATAAATTCTCCAAATATCTTGAAAAACTGTTGTTCTTTGATATGATATACCGTGTTACCGTGTTTCAGGTTTTCCAGCCGAGCTGAGAGTTTGATGCATCGCCAGTGGGGCGGTCATCTTGTCAACATGACCACAGTTCCTGAGGTACGTATATATATATCTATATTGTGTTGCTTAAATTATCGATAAGCAGGCATTTATAGCTCCTTGGAGAGGGAATGGGATGGTGACACGAACAGTGTCTAGTAAATCAAATATTTCCCGTTAAGGAAAAGGACCCTTTTATTTATTTATTTATTTGGACAAATCAATTACTGTTACATTAAACATTTACAGTTAATTACAACCATTTTCTTTTTTTTTAACTCAAATGCACAGCATTTTAAGGTGTCACATCTTGCACTTGATTGTGACGCTTAACTATTAATACTAATGACAGATATTAATATACTTACATATTTTAACACAAGTAACATACATATTTACAGTAAAAGTAACATAAATATTTAAACAAACAAAAAAAGAAGAAGACAGCGACAAAAAGAGAGAAATCAAAATAATAAAATAATAGTTTAAAAAAACTAAAAAACACGCTTTATTTAATCGAATTATTGCATTGTCATCGGTCTTTGACAGGTGTGCAAAATTTGAATAGAATCTGACCGTTTAAAGTGGGTCAAAATAGCGTCCAAAGGAGTCGGTTACAAACATACAAACATACATACAAACAAACATACAAGTGAAGCTAATATAAAGCGTGTAAAAATAAAAACTATCATATGCAACAAACCCTAACATCTCAACAAACTCAAGACAAGCCTTTTAAACTTAGCAAGCCCCGTAGCAAAGACTTCCACCCCGCCGCATATTTTATTGTAGGTCCTGGATATACGTGACATAGTTGAAAATTGTTTAAGGTTTGTTCTGTCTAGCTGGCAGTTAAATAAGCCCGCCCCAGCATTAACGCGCCTTGCCATCCTACAAGGTACACGCAATTTGAGGCAATTTTTTTCATTTTCATAGGATCAAACCCACTACCTATGTATTTATATTTGTTTATAAATAAATAAATAAATATAAATATTAACGGACATTTTTCACACAACGTCCTCTGGTCCCAAGCTAAGCTTATATGCTTGTGTTATGGCTACCAGAATACGGATATAATACATATACTACTTTTTTTTTTGTAAATACATACTTATAATACATAGGAACACCCAGACGCAGTACAAACATTTGTATGACAATTAGAAAATATAAAGCGTGTAAAAATCACACAAATGATGGTCCCGAGCGGGAATCGAACCCGCGACCTCTTGATCGGCAGTCCGTTACCAGAACCACTAGACCACGAGGCCCGTCTAATCCGTTATACGTATATAAGTCCGTTTATACCTCTCAGGTTGTGTTAGCGAAGGAAGCAGGTCTGAGTTATGCGGCGGTAGCACTCGTCACTGACTACGATTGTTGGAGAGAAAATGAAACTTCCGTAAGTTAAACCAAGAAACTTTATGTAAATAATGCATGTAAACACTAACTTAGAGATTTCATATAAACACTTCGGTTGAATTTTTCGATGGGCGTCGTGGTCTAGTGGTTAACTAAAAGACGTCACGGGTTCGATTCCCGTTTAGTACAATTATTCGTGTCATATTTTAAATGGCCATACGTATTTACGTATGTTGCCAAAAAATACATTTGTCGGAAGAATAAATAATAAATAAATATTCATGGACATTTCACACAACGTCCTCTGGTCCCAAGCTAAGCTTATATGCTTGTGTTATGGGTACCAGAATACGGATAGAATACATATACTACTTTTCTTTCGTAAATACATACTTGTAATATAGTAAACACCTAGAAGCAGTACGAACATTTCTATGACATTATAAAGATCAAACAAATGATTGTCCCGAGCGGGAATCGAACTCGTGACCTCGTGAACGGCAGTCCGTTACATGAACCACTCCACCACGAGGCCCGTCACATTTGTCGGAAATAGTGTTAAATTTTCTTGTTTGTGATAGAATTTTCGTTATTTAGGACGGGCGTCCTAAATAACGAAAATTCTATCCTGGCTAATCTCATAACAGTTAATCATTTGCAAATGTTAAAAGGTGTCGGTGAGTGAAGTGTTAGCGATGTTTGCGAAGAACGTTAAGAAAGCTGCTGACGTCATCATTGATGCGGTACAAATTCTCGCCGCTGAAACTGAGCGAGATTATTTACAAGCTCATAAGGTGAGATTTTTAACTATTTTGTACATATTTCTATAGAAACATAAGATTTATCAGATGGAAACATAATATAGCTTAATAAGTTATGGTATTCACAAATCAAGTGACAATATAGTTTTCGCAACTTACAAATTTCACTTTTACAATATTTAAAACAAGTATATAATTGGGAAAAAGAAGTCCTGTTTTATTAGTCTATGATATTATTCAACCTGTTGCGTGTAACAGAGACACATAGATAGGTATTTCATGCACATAGATATTTATGTGGCTTCAAACCGGGTTAGTAATTTAGCCATTGACAGGCTGTATAGTGAATATGTGGATATTAATGCTTTTATTTGTATTGGTCTTATTCATAATGACTTATCGGAGGTTTAAAAGTTCGCTATAATAGTTCGCGAAAATTGTCAAAAAAAATTATTAATAATAGTCTTTTTACGCTAAAACGTATATTATCTTTCCAATAAAATCTCCGTTTAAACGTCTTATAAGTCATTGTATAATATGTGTGTAACACTCTTTTCACTCCCTTAAATAAGTCTTCATGAAAGAGGTGACGGATTACGAAAAGTGTCACTACCCTATTTTCTTCTACAGCATTCTTGAGCCAGCTCAGGGATAAGCAGATAACATCTTTTATGAGCGTAATTCATAACTACACTTTACGCCCCCAATATTAGACCAAATACTTTCCTGAAGTGGAAAAGTCTGGTATCCAAGTCTACATACAGAATCGTTGGAAGGAGATGGGGTGATGACACTTGTATTCTTAACCCGTCACCACACATTCCTGAAAATCTGCTTATTTGTGTTAATTTATTTACAGGATCTTGTATCATCTGCGGTTATGCTGAAAGAATGAGAGCAGCAATTGACAACTGAAAACAAATAAATAAAGTGCAATATAAGTAAAATAAAGGGTACAAATCTCAAACTTATTGCTTTTTATTAATCATCATCATAACGGGGGTAGGAGAGAGCGCCATCTGCTTTTTATTTTGATTGAAAATTCATATTCGGGGAAGATACTTAGTTGCGATTGTAATTTCATCTATACCTAGTGTAAACATCTCTTAACAGTCCGTTAAACGAAAGTTAATGCATTTTTTCTCTCAAACCCCCACCAAAACAAAATCCCTTGATTCATGACATGTGTTGTAAAATAATAAAACAATTTCATATCAATAATACATTTATTTTTATAGCCTAGCTTAGAAACGCATACAAAATGATTGAATTCTTCTTAACATCTAAACAATGCACACGAACCACTTTTCCCACAGTGTATAACATTTCAACACTGCTGGTCCTAAAATGTATAAAATACATATGTATTTAAAAAAAAATTTGTAGCCAGATCACCAATAGTGCAAGTAAATAATTTTATTTTTAAATTATTAGGGGTTATCGCAAAAAACTGACCGCGTCGCACATTATTTCAGTGTTGCGATAACGTATCGCCATGTTTAGCAGTTTTTTGTGTTACGATAATGTGTCGCCATAATTAGCAATTTTTTATGTTGCTATGATGTATATATACAGGGTGTGGCGTAAATAGTGGTCCACCGTTCAAGGTTGGATACATCAGGTAGGTACCTACACCATACCAAAATTTGGAACCGGTCCGCCGACTGGTTCCAGAAAAAAAAATATTTTTAATTTTTTTTTAAGAAATTCCCATTTTCATTAAGAATTTGATCACAGTTTCAACAAAAAACATTATTTTTGATTTTTTATTCGTGTTTATTCATGCTGAATGTATGAGCTATCATAAAATAAAAAAGATTTTTATTGAAATTGTAGCCTTTACGGGAAAAAGTGATTTCTTCTCAATTCTTAACGGACAAATAATTGGTCCATTAGAACTGCCAGAAACCTTAACCGCAGAAAGGTATCTTGGGTTCTTACAGACAGATTTACCCGTACTTCTAGAAAGTGTCCCTACAGAGATCCGAGACAGCATGTGGCTACAAAATGATGGCTGTCCCGCTCACTATGCAGTAAGGGTACGAGAGCACCTTAATGTGGCCTATCCAAACAGATGGATAGGGCGGTTAGGCCCAATACTATGGCCACCACGCTCCCCAGACCTTAATCCTTTGGATTTCTTTTATTGGGGATGCTTAAAGGAAGACGTATACAAGGGACCAATAAATAATATTGAAGAATTAAGGACCAGGATTCTGACAGCAGCTGGAAAAATCAATGAAAGCGGGTTTGCTCGACGTCTTAAACGCTCCTTTATTCGACGGTGCAGAGCGTGTATAGCTGCGAATGGGGGCCATTTTGAGCACCGATTGTATTAATCAATAAATAAATAATTATGATGTCAAAGTTGTTTTTTTTTAATACCCTGTCTATAGTAACTTTTGTGTTCTCATTTGCCAATACAATTACAATAATAATATTGTCGTTGTCACTATGACCAAGTTTACAGTAAGAATGGGCACATAAATAAGGTAGACGAAATTTTTGTTTCAATATTATGTTGCGAAAATGGTAACAGGAAGACTTACTTATTTTCAGTTACAAATGCAGTATTTTTTTTTCTATTTTTGAAAAGCGGTACTATTATACCATTTTATAATCAGTACATCATGAGCATATTTTTAAATGCATGGGCACTAACAGTGTAGTACATTTCTTTTTCAAAAAACGCTCCTGAATATGAGTGATGCGATAAAATTTAGGTTAAGAATTGAGAAGAAATCACTTTTTCTCGTAAAGGCTACAATTTCAATACAAATCTTTACTTTTTTATGATAGCTCATACATTCAACATGAATAAACACGAATAGAAAATCAAAAATAATGTTTTTTGTTGAAACTGTGGTCAAATTCGTAATGAAAATGGGAATTTCTTGAAAAAAATTAAAAATATTTTTTTTTCCGTAACCAGTCGGCGGACCGGTTTAAAATTTTGGTATGGTGTAGGTACCTACCTGATGTACCTAACCCTGAACGGTGGACCACTATTTACGCCACACCCTGTATATGTATATCTAGGTTGACCCGAAGAAAATGCCTTAGACATTAAGCCCGCATTTGTACCCTGTTTTGTGTACAGAAGTTTTAAATAAATAAATGTATCGCCATAATTAGTTTTTTTGTGTTGCGTTAATGTATCGCCATGATTAGCAGTTTTTTGTATTACGATATCGCAACGCTTTGCAGTATTATATACTATGATAATGTATCGCGACACTTCGCAGTTTTCTGTGCTTCAATAAGACATCGATAGCGACACTACGCAGTTTTTAGCGATAGCCCTTAGTTTTAAATTCCTGACTCATTAAAAATAGTAAGTAATTTTTTTTGGGACTTCCCGCATGTCATCAAGTAATTATAATAATTATTCTAAGTCATTTTACGTATTTAAAACGTTGTGCATTAATATGTTAAGAAACGACTTAACACTAAATTCTTAATCCTTATTTACGATCTCATGAAAAATGCATTTTGTTTCATTGTATTACTATTTATTTAGTTAAAGTACTTAATTTATTTCGTAAACAATCTTGATACTTTTCATAGATTATACATAATATGACATTCTTAGCTTGTCCTTGATACTTTTGACTGAATCTATTTATTTACTGTTTGGTGTTTACACATCATACAACACATTTAAAGCAATTTTTTTTTCATTTGCTTTTAACTCGTTATTTAATTCCTTGCCTTATAATTTTAACTTTAAAAATGCGTCAAATGTTAAATGAAACCAATAAACTAAAAATAATTCTTTTTGATTATCTTGGATAAATTTTAATAAAGTTTTTTAATAACACTATAATTTAGTGTGATTTATTTCACCAAACAAGATTGTTCACCAAATAAAGATTTTTTGTGTCAAACACTTAACGATAAGTCCACCTATTTACATGTATATAAAGGAATTTAAATCAAAAAATAATGTAACAATATTTTAACTAGACGTGACGCTAATGTTTATTTTAAGTTTGACAAAAGACAGAATCAAGGAAGAAATAAAACTCCACTATAACTCCAGATATACTTTGACTTTTGTAATTATTGCATTGTCAGTCTTTAATATTTGTAAGAATTTCACATAATTCAGACTATTGCAAGTTGGTAAAAATCAATGAATCCGTTAGATAGATTAATACATAATAAATAGATAGATAACATTTAAATAAAGTATCAAGAATTTTTATCCACCTTTTGCCAAACTTAACTATGGAGACGGCATAGATTTAAATTTTAAAATTACAAATGGCAGGAATACATTACACAATGCATTTTTAACAAATTTAAATTATTCGCGCCTATGTCACACGATATCTTCTGGTTCTAAAATAAGCTTAAATTTAACCCAATTATAAAAAAAATATGTAGTGTTATTACTATAAAGACAAGTAAAACACTCAGACGCCACACAAATATTTTTATCGAGATATAACTTTACGGAGTGGGAATTAAACTGTTTTAATTCCCAAGTCACGACTCAAAAAATCAATATCACAAAAACTACAAAACCTTGACCATAATTAACATTATGCCATCTCCAGAACAAAATATTAGTTTACAATCAAAATAAAATTCATTGATTGCAATTCAATTAACCGCCGTTTTCAATAACAAAACTATGTTTAAAGATAGATTATCATCCTTGTTTATTAATGCGATATTGGTGTCGATTCTACGTCCACAACTAAACTTAACTAAAAAATGAAAACAACTATTGCTGTATATTGATTATTTGGTTGTTTTGTTGTGTAATTTTATATTAATTACAATCGTTAATCTATAATAAACAGATTTGCTAACAAGAAAGAATCGTTAACATTACAGAATTGTGTTATTGACACAATCAAATTTCATTTTTTAGTTAAGTTTAGTTGTGCGCGTAGAATTGGTACCATTATCTATCTAATGTCCATGTTCTGACAGGAAATGCTATTGCGTTGATAGCTTATAGAAAAGTAAGTAAGTTTAGATAAAATCGCAAGCCTAAAATGACAATGGCTTAACCTAAAATCAAAGAAACACAAAACAGGACATAATACAAGCTTTTACAACGTATTTTAACAATTTGGTGAACGACATAAGTTTATTTTAAAAAGTATTATGCCACGTTTAGGATATTTTTTTTTATGACATGGGTCACTGTCATTTTTAGAGTGCGAAATATTGAAAACGGCCTTTAGCCTAGCTTTTTACGCTAGTAAATTATAATTTAAACAATTCAAGAACTAAAATATTATTGCAAACACAATTGTCGACACTAAACATCACTAATTTGACCAAAGCTTTTGAAACTTGACCGAATTCAGCTCTGAAATAGAATTAAATTATTATTAACATTTTTATTATGAAACATTTTACTCCCACAACGTCCTCTGGTCCCAAGCTAAGCTTATATGCTTGTGTTACGGGTACCAGAATACGGATATTACTACATATGTATATTAATTTTCTTTTGTAAATACTTACATATGCCACAGAGTTAGTCGATCTAAGTGAAAACTCAAAACCGTGAAATGAAATGAAAATTACATAATTTTAGAAAATTTTCTGATTATGATACGTCCAAACATATTGTTTTCTCTACCTCCGGTTCAGGACGCTATCAGCTGAGAAGACCACATGACCCGCAGGTCGGTGACACGAGCTCTTAAGATTTTCCGCTAACAGCCAATGTTGTATAGTTACCTTAGTTCTTGGTCCATGGATTCCTGGGATGTTGTCCAGGTATCATATCCAGCAGGTATTGTCTCTGAGCTTCTGCCACGCGCTGCATTTCAGCCATCGCGGCCGCACCCCCGCTACCGCTCGATCCGCCCTTCCCAGCTATAAGTCAGATAAAACCGATCAAGTACGAGTTGGAAACGAACACGGAGGGATAGGAGCCGTAATTTATAATATATACGTCATATTTCCGACCCCAAATAACGGGATAAGGGCAGGAAAACAATGATTATAAGTATCTGTTGATACATGATACAGCTTAGCGACAGCCAGTAATTGATTTAATAAATAATAAATATTCATGGACATTTCACACAACGTCCTCTGGTCCCAAGCTAAGCTTATATGCTTGTGTTATGGGTACCAGAATACGGATAGAATACATATACTACTTTTTTTTTGTAAATACATACTTATAATACATAGAAACACCCAGACGCAGTACAAACATTTGTATGACAATTAGAAAAATCACACAAATGATTGTCCCGAGCGGGAATCGAACCCGCGACCTCTTGATCGGCAGTCCGTTACCAGAACCACTACACCACGAGGCCCGTCATTTATATCAAAATCTTCTTTTTTTTTCTCGTTACGGCGGCAGATGAGCTAACACTCTACCTGATGGTAAGTAGAATCGGTCCGTTGCTTATGAACTCAGCAACACCAAGGCACAGGCAAGAAGCCGCTTATGCTCATGGCATCACATAACTCTTCTTAAACCTCGCATAAATAGGACCATATCTTAGTATTGGGGAAACACCTTATAAATATGTACTTATTTTTTGTTATTCTACTTCAAAAGCGTATCAGTTTTTATTTCTCATTGGAAACTTACTGTAGTTAAACAACAAAATGGTTTGAAAGACTACAGTATGTAGAATTTTACAATGATATGCCAGTGTGGTAACAGCATACAACACTATGGCTAAAACGAATAAACACATGCATAAAATATAATAGTGACCTAACTAAAAATATACACAAAATATGACTTAATTGCATAATCAATACAAATTTACAAAAAAATTTAAATTAGTAAATCTTTTGTATAATTTTGAGATAAGTCACTTTAATTTTAAACGTGAGCGTGAACAACTCGGCTGTGCAAAACCAGAACCTTGCTAGGTTTAGGTACATTTGAGTAAATTTTTCAGGAGAAGCTTTTTCATTTTTTAATCAACAAGTACGAAGTGCACTTGCTAGGTTTATACATGTTCATATCTCTGATTCTATTAAAAAATGTAGTAAAAAAATGGGAAATGATTTAAAAGAAAAATGTCTCTTGCTAGGTTTTGGTTTTGGATAAACTATTATAGCAATAACAATCACGTTACAAATGTTCTGTATATTAAATATAAAAATGTATATATGATTGCGAATACGTACAACGCTTACCGAGAGCGGAGGCTTGCGCCATCGCCAGTTGATACGTATACAGTAGCGGCGAGAACTGCATCATTGCGGCGGCGGCTGCCGCTGACGACATGCCACTTGTACCGCCGGCGCCACTTAGTCCTGACAATACATTAAATATATTTATTGCATTTAAATTATCTTTATATATATAAATCTCCTGTCACGATGTTTGTCCGCGATGGATTCCTAAACTACTTAACCGATTTTAAATTAAATTGGCACACCGTGAGCAGTCTGGTCCATCTTGAGAGATAGGATAGCTTAGATCTTTAATTATAGTCGCAATTTTAATTTTATTGCAAATTACGGATTAAGAATACGGGTGTCACCACTCCATCTCCTCCCAAGGGTGCTGTAAAAGTCAGCTAAGGGATATTGCACACAGATAACATCGCTGCGAGAGACGGAAAACTCGAAAAGAAACCCTGTGCCAACACGCTTGGTCAGCGCAGCACAGTAGATCTTAACCCCTCCCAAAGTGGAGCAGGCCCGTGCCCAACAGTGGGACGTAAATGGGCTGGAGAGAGAGAAACATTTCATACAATCCTCTGGTCCCGAACTAAGCTTTTTACCTCTGCTATAAGTACCAGAATATACTACATATACTTTTTTTAAATACATAGTTTACACACAGACGCGCGGTACATCTTGTCTCGTTTCGAGCCCATTAATGTCTCACACATTAATGGGCTCGAAACGAGACGACGAATGGTAAAATGGCGGAATTATGAAAGTTTAACATCACAATTTAGGGGCGTGCCTTGGTGGGGCCCTATTAGGATAGATAAAATATTGAAAACGGCCGTTAATAGTCAACCAAGTGTAATCTCGTCCCGTGCGTAAATCGAACCCGCAACCCCGTGAACAGTTGTCGTATATATTACCTCTCAGTAGCTGATGTTGTAGAGCTTGCATGGCGGCCGCGCTGTGTTGTTCAAACGCCATTTGTGCTGCGGCCGCCGCTGCCAACTGCTAAAAAAAATTATTTTTTTTATTCTTAAAAAAATAATTATAAAGAAAGTGTTGTTTGTTATTCCACAAAGAGTAATCTTTATTTATTTATAACATAAACATAAATTTATTTCTCAAAAAGAGGTACAGATTTACATAATAGAACATGTACAAAATAACAACCTTATTGAGAGCTGGAGTCTGTACTAGGCTCTAAGGCCTGTATAACAAATCTCCAGGCTATAAAGTAATTTGTTACCCGCGATTTCATTGGAAAAATGTCCCCGTTTTTGTAACATTTTGCACTATATCTTCGCTCCTATTGGTCGCAGTACGATGTTATTTATGGTCTTTAGTTTTCCTCAATAAATAGACTATCTAACAATACAAGAATTTTTTCATATCTGACCAGTAATTCCTGAGATTAGCGCGTTCAAACAAACAAACTCTTTAGCTTTATATTAGAAGATTGAGAAATACATATTATATTATTTTACAATAAAACCATCAGTTTAACTGCAGAGGTAGCTGGATTAATACTTAGAGTATTAATCCAACATCAGTTAATATTATCAGGTGACCCCCGCTGAAAAAGGTACGAGAGCAATGCTCATTCCTTTTGTATACGGACTCTGTCGTGACTTCGTCTGCGTGAGGTGAATGTGGGCGGGGCGTGCGTAGCGACCAATAAAATAACGTTATCGTTTTTGACCTCCTTAGGATTTACAGAAATAAAAAATGGCCTACATCACATTCATATCACCAAAATGTTTTTATGAAAACCGGTCAAGCTGTTTGAGAGGAGAATAACAATAAATAAGATGAAATGAAAATATTATAACTGAGATATTACCTGATGTTGTTTGCTGTTGCTACTATTTTGACTGGTGCTACTGGAGGACGATCCTGCAACAAAGATTTCATAAAATTTATATAACTAAGCAACTTTAATAACTTGACGGTCAAACCTAAATAACTAAGTGGTCAAACTGACATATCTAAGTGGCCAAAGTCACATATCTAAGTGGTCAAACTTAAACGACTAGGTGATCAAACTTATAAAACTAAGCAGGTAGTTGTATAACTAATCTGTCAAACTCATAACTAAGCAGTCAAACGTATCTAAGTAGTCAAACTTATATATTAATGAAGCTTTTTTTATAACTATAACTAAAAAGTAAAATTAAATAACTAAGTGATCAAACTAAATAACTAAGCGGTCAAACTAAATAACTAAACGGTCAAACTAAATAACTAAGCGGTCAAACTAAATAACTAAGCGGTCAAACTAAATAACTAAACGGTCAAATTAAATAACTAAGCGGTCAAACTAAATAACTAAGCGGTCAAACTAAACATCTAAGTAATAAACCATATAAAACTAACGCATATTGCTTTGTAATTCAAAATAAAACAATTTAATTCTCGTTTACCTTTTCCTTTCTTGGCGGGCACTTCACTTGACTCTCGAGGGCGCTCCGGGTGGTGACTACGCATCGAATCCGTTGACATAGGCCTGAAAGTATATAAAGTAAATGTAAATAGGGGACAAAGCAGATTTTTTTAGTTCTAAACGCCATTTGATAAGTTTAACCATAGAATTTATACCATCATGTAGACCTATGAACACAAATAAATGAATTTGATTTGATTTGAATTATGGAATATGGCTTCTTAGAGCACATTTTAAGCCTAAAACTAATGTTTTTATAATCGATTTTATAATAAAAGCAAAAGTTGCTTAGAAAATGTTGTAAAATGATATTGATTGAATTGCTTGTCGGTACGTCTTATATTTTTCATGAATTTAAAATAATAATTAGCTAGTTCAAAAACTAATAAAACAAAATACGCTTAAAAATCCTGAATATCTTTTTAAATTACAGTAAAAGCTCCTTATTCGCAGGGTATACGTTCCATAAATATGCCGCGAATACAGAAAGCGTGAATACGGAATGGTAATTTATATGGGATTATAGGGGATATACTTTCCTTTATGAGAAAAAAAAACAAACAATCATACATACGCAAAGCGGCTTTTACCAAAGAACGGAATAGCAACAAAAACAAAATATACTTTATTCATTGAGTAATAAGGTTGCTTTTATTCTGTTTGTTTCTTCTCTTCTTCTTCCATCAAGATCAATCCGACTAGTGCAAGTGGGTGAAAATCACTTTCGAAAATTCCCATAATACATTTATAGATACGTACGTAATAAATGCTTGTTAATTAATTGTATAGAATATAACCTGGGTCCTGGCAATGGTGCAGGAGTCTTAGCCGGTGCTGGCGAAGCCGTCGTAGCGTTGCGCGACGAACTACGCGATGTTGACATCTACAATGTTATAAATATAATCAAGACTTTATTTAAATAAAAAATAAGATGTGGTGTCGGACACCAGGTAGGAACGAAGTTCCTTCGGCTAATGTAGAATCGACACAATTTGCAAAAAAAAAAGAAAGAAAGAGAAAGGTATTATACACTACTCGCTTGTGTATACGACTGTCGCGCCTGCGCACGTCTCATTTAACGGTTTTATTCCACGGACTTTTTCTTACGGTTTTACTATCACATTTTTTTCAGTTCGGTTGTGCAGCAAAATCCCTATCTCCTCCAAAGCCTGCCGTAGCCCGTAAGGAACTTCTTTCTAAAAATGTCGACAAGATTTATTAAATATTATGATAACGTGGACGCAATGCGCGCGTTGTGTGAGTGTACAGTACAGTATATGATCGTCGCTCATACCTGTAACGGTCGGTGCGTGTGCGAGTGTGCGGGCGGCGGCGCGCTCTGCGTGGTGGTGTGCGGTGTGTGCGTGGTGGGTGGTGGTGGTGAGGGTGCGGGCCCCGCTAGTCTCCTCTCAATCTCCTGTTCTTGTTGTAGCGCACGTACGAACGCTGTCTTCAAGCGCGCCGTGTGCTCCGCCTGCAACAAACATAATATATACATTACTACAACTTGTCTACAAGATCGCACGCATTACTCTTGTTCGGTTTACGCAAACGCAACAAAATGCATGTTCCTGCGGGTCAGCGTTTTTACGATATGGCGTGATTTTCCACCAATCAAACGAATCCACACAGTCGCGTAACCATTATATAACAGAAAACATGTTCCGCCATTTCGTACACTCGCGACCATCATCAACCTAACCACTCATATTGTGTAAGAACCAATAAACGGAAATATTATATAATTTGAGTTATCATTTCAACTGTAGGATCGTAGGGAGCCCACAATAGCCCCTAAAACTCTGATAATGATAAAGAATTGAAAGAAAATATTGAAACAAAATTAAAAGGAAACGTCAAATAGAAACTATAATCGAAACGGAAATTATATATGTATAGCCTATGTTCTATAACATGCTGAGCAAGCGTGACGTCATGTTTAGGTAACACTACATTTTGAGATAAGGCAATAACGCAGCTGTTGTTCGCAAGCACATTCGTTTCAAGGGCTTTATATATTTCTTCTTACTTTTTTAGGGTTCCGTACCAAAAGATAAAAACAGTAATCAATATATTAGAGTCAATATAACAATAACCTTGAGCGCTCTCTTCACGTTCCCGGAGACACACAGTTCACAGAGTCTCCGCGCAGAGGGCGGGGCGGGCGCCGCCGCGAACGTGGCGTCGTGGCGCCGCGTGGTGGACGTGCTGCTGGCGCCGCGCTCCCAGCGCCACACCGGGGTGAAGTCGCAGCCGCACTGCGCGCACACTGCGGGGACTGATGAACGAGGCATTCTGCAATAGACAACATAATACACTCAGATTAAATCAAAAATCATTTATTCATATAGGCACATTTTTTTGGCAAAAAAATAAGCTCTTATGATATGTCCAAATTTTTTTCCCTACCACCGGTTCATGGCTTTCAATCCGCTGAGAAGAACCGGCGTAAGAAACACAGCAGATATCGTTATCTTTAGTCATCTTTTTTTAACAATTAATACAATAGTCCGACCGACCAATACAATACACGACCGAGATATACGTTCTTCTCACAATCGTCTTTCAACATGTCCACCTCTCACACCTCTAGCTTAGTACATTCTTCCTTCAACATTCAAGCTATTCTTCTCTGGAATGCCCTTCCTCTTGAGATCAGGATGGCGAGGACCCGGGAGACATTTAAAACTAAAGTTCGCAATCATTACACCACATTACTGGCGGAATCTACTCATTGAGTAATTAGACAAACTCACTGTTTCATTGGTTATATAGGTATATGCAGTATATTATGTATGTAGTGTTTATATTATCTATATATGTATGTAGATTTTATTTATATATTATAGTTTAAGTATTAATGTTATTAGTGTACCTAATTTAAAAACTTCACCTTTCAGTGATAAAATAGCACCTGCCTCATATTATCTCTGCACCACTGATGGTTGGCTGGTAGAGAATGCCATTGGCATTAAGTCCGCCATTGTACACTATTTTGTTTGTGCAAAAAGTTTTAAATAAATAAATAGTTCTTACAATATAAATAAATTACAATTATAATATGTGTTAATATTTTCTAACATCTGTTTAAATAAAACTACTTTTTACGGATTTAGACGCGTAGAGACAAAAATTAAAACAAATACTTATACGAAAATTTAAAACAAATATACGCGTCTAAATCCGTAAAAAGTAGTTTTATTTATAATATGTGTTACTCTGGAACAATTTACTCCCCGGCTTTATTGAAATATATATCTATCTAATATATAAAATTCACGTGTCACAGTGTTAGTTACCGTACTCCTCCGAAACGGCTTGACCGATTTTTACCAAATTTTACATGCGTATTCAGTAGGTCTGAGAATCGGCCAACATCTATTTTTCAAAACTTTTTTTTTTGTACCTATGGCAAAACAACGTTTGCCGGGACAGCTAGTCTAATATATAAAATTCACGTGTCACAGTGTTAGTTACCGTACTCCTCCGAAACGGCTTGACCGATTCTTCTCAAATTTTGCATACATATTCAGTAGGTCTGAGAATCGGCCAACATCTATTTTTCAAACTTTTTTTTTTTAGTATGGCAAAACAACGTTTGCCGGGACAGCTAGTAACATTATAAATGCAAAAAATATATAATGACCTTAGAGTATTAAACCAATAGGAGGTGTTACACACGCGGTTTTCTTTGACAAATATACTGCCATGTCGGCGGAGTGACGAGGTAACGCACACAAACCCGCTAACGTAATTTCATTAGTCGCTACGCACGATCCGCACAAAATCACCTCATGCATACTAAGAGACGACAGAGTTCTTACACAATGAGTATGAGCATTGCTCTCATAACTTTTTCAGCGAGGGTCGCCTTATAATATCAACTCCTGTTGGATTAATCCTCTAAGATCATGACAGCTTCTTGTCTGAATGCAGTGAAACAGATTTTCAAAGCTCGTGGCTCAGATCTACCTCGTAATACTACTTTTCCTGTTATATATGACTTCTCAAAAAACAAAAAACTAACTTTTGAAACATTATTTACACATCACACCGACATACAGTCACACCCTTTTTCCCATGAGTACAGACAGAGACTATAGACCGACATCTGCTACGATCTAAACATACTTCTTTGTTTTTATTTACACCAATACATCTGATCATACAACACGACGGTTGTAAGATAGAAGAAGAAAGAAAGAATGTTTTATTACTGTTTAACACAAAATACAATTACAGAACAAGTTATGTTTTATAGTTAAGTACAAAATATAGTGTACATCGTGTCGTAACAGCAAAAGGCACCCATTTCAGCTGATGTCAGGTCGCAGAGACCTAACGCTGATATTATAATGGAACCTTCGAGTCCGTGTCGCCACACGGATAGTTACGAACTACTTGTTAATTACAAACGATAAGTAAGTGATACATACTTTATCCTTTTATACTTTCAAAGACATAAATAATAATATACTGACCGATCTTCATTAGTTAGGTAGTCGACAACATGTTCAAGTCCCACTAAATACACAAAGTCTGTATTGCTTGGAGATGGGATGAAATTCATTTCTGGTGGTGGAGGTTTTGGTGGAGGTATCTGTATAAAGAAACAAAATTATATCAATTAAGTTACTAACCTATGATAAACAAAAATATTACCTATGTTGAACAAATAAATAAATTGAATTGAATATAATTGGGTGCGTATCAGTGTGGAGACAAATTAAGAATACAAGTGTTTCCACCCCCTTTTCGTTTAAATGATACCGTAAAAGCCAGCTAAGGAATGTAGTCCAAAGATAACATTCTCTGTGAGAGACGGAAGTCGAAAATAAACCCTGCGCCAACACGCCTGGGGGTCAAGTCTGCTAATACATTGTTGTCACAATGACAGTTCAATGACACCATTATGGCGCCATAGTGGCATCATTTGTGACAAAGTCAAGTTTGGTGTCATAATGACGCCATAATGGTGTCATAATGGCGAAATTTTATCAAATTTGGTAGTCTACTATTATTTTTTGTCATAATGACGCCATTATGGTATATTTTTGTTGTAGATTTAATTATTATCAATTAATTAATAGCACCTACCAGTAGCACTTTCTGCACCTACCAATGGTTGCCTGGTAGAGAATGCCCTAGGCATTAAGTCCGCCAACTTAATTATTGTGCATAAAGTTTAATAAATAAAATAAATAAATAATGGCGCCATAATAGTGTCAGTGACTGACTATTATGACAACATTGTAATATGATTGTAATAGCAGAATTAGCAGACTTGGCCCCCTGGTCGACGCGGCACAGTAGACTATAATCCCGCCCAAAGTGGGGGAGGCCTGTGCCCAACAGTGGGACGTTAATGGTCTTAAGAGTAATTCTTTAGAATAAAAATGTGAAATTATTTTTAAACCTATATCTTATTAGTTATACTGTTTAGTTTGATAAATAAAGCACAGTCGAAAATCCTAATATTTTTTTAAATATTGCACGTTTAATATCCAAAATTTCTGATCTATTCAACCATTGTGAGAAGGTAAGTCTTGCAAAGATTTTATTATATGGCTACATTGATAAGCTAGCCTAGAAGATATGAACAAAACTAATAAGTCATTAACATTATACTATCCCGCATCTTTCACTTTTTGTACTTTACATGCGTGATGTCATCGCCTGGTGACAACGGAAGACCAGCGCCGGTTGTCCGCAACCAGCTTTTTGCTGAGTTGGACCGGGTTTGTGGCAGACACTAGTGACAGTGTTGTGTTTTATTTAGTACTTAATATTGTTTGTGAAATCTATACAAATATAATAAAGATAATATAATAGTTTGTTTGTTTGAACGCGCTAATCTCAGTAACACCAGGAACCACAGGATTTGAAATATTCTTTCAGTTTTGGTAAGTACATTTATCGAGGAAAGCTATAGGCTATATACCATCACGCTGTGACTGATAAGCATCAGTGATAAATGTTGCAAAAACGGAGAATTTTTTTTAGATTCCACGCGTACGAAGTCTTAGGGAACAGCTAGTTGTTGTATATATGTACTTATGCATAAATAATACTGTCATTTATTTTGTCGTCATAAATAAATCATTACATTGAGGGGCCTCGTGGTCGAGTGGTTTATGAAACGGACTGCCGTTCACGAGGTCGCGGGTTCGATTTCCGCTCGGGACAATAATTTGTGTGATATTTATAATTGTCATTACAAATGTTTGTACTGCGTCTTGGTGTTTACTATGTATTATAAGTACCTATGTATTTACAAAAGAAAAGTAATATAGATTAAGAAATGAAGTTATAAGAGAACGTTGCGGTCTGAAAGAGGATATAGTGACTCAAAGGTGGAGAAAAGTATGCTTAGGTGGTTTGGTCATGTGGAGAGGATGGATGAGAGACGATTAACGAAAGGCATATACAATACACGGCGGAGGTAAGTGGAAATGCTGGGAGAGGCATGTATGACCAGATGTATGAGTGTGGATGAAGCATGAAGCCAAGGAAGTATGTTTGGATCGTAGCAGATGGCGCTCTATAGTCTCTGCCTACCCCCGTGGGTAAAAGGCGTGATGTTATGATGATGATGATGAAAAGTAATATATGTAGTATATCCGTATTCTGGTACCCATAACACAAGCATAGAAATGTAGCTTAATTTGGGCCCAGAGGACTTTGTGTGAAATGTCCATGAATATTTATTATTATTCATTTCATTTTGTTCCTCATGCGCAGACTACTGAGCACCATCTGCTATGGATCTAAGCACTCTTCTTTGACTTCATTTAGGTACATTCATACTTCTAGTAATAGATGCACGACGGTTGTAAGTGCTCTACGGATCTTATCCAATGTGAATGTTATGTCCCAATGTGAGCTTAAATCTTCAAAACTACAAACTTTTCGTTGCGGATGTTTTTAACAGACAGACTCAAGAGGAAGGTTTTATTGTATAATAGGGATGTTGACTCATGTTACAAATTCATGTAAAGTTATGTTTTATAGATTGAAGACAGTATTTTGATACATAAAATATCGTTTTGAGCATTTAATATCTTGTTAAAATTAAATAAAAATGAATTTAATTTGCATTATTTTGTACACATTATCACGTGACTGCGAACACCAATATGTATATGTATGTTCCCCGATTTCTTGAACACACTTAGACCAATTTGAAAAATTCATCAATTTTCTGCCATTTTATAAAAATTTATCAATAAAAATTGGATTACATTTTACACAACGCCCTTTGGTCCCAAATTAAGCTATACTTTCTTGCTTTTGTTATGGGTAGGTACCAGAATACGATTATATTATGTTAGAAAGTATATGTGTACTTTTTTTGAAGAAAGTGCAAATATTTTTAAACAATTATTATTGAATACTGACAATAAAAGGAGCTAGGTCTATTTTTTATGAAAGAATAAAATCTAAATTAATCGATAAAAACATCGACCTTTTTTCTAAGTGGACACCCCTAATATCTGGCTTCTGACGTCATCACCGTCATTTGACAGCTTGGAGCGTTTTAGCGGGAATTTTTATTTTCGCATTTTTATACAGAACATAAATGTTTAAAAAAATATATTGTTATGGTGTTCAAGGAAGGGCTATCTACAATATAAAAGCATTTCCAAAAAACAGTCAACATCCCTATTTGTTTAAGTTGGGTGTATATTTCAACTTTTACGCGTACAAGGTTGCGGACGATAGTTGCTAATAAAAACACACTCCGTGTGGTGACGAACTAAGAATACAAGTGTCACCACCCCATCTTCTCCAAGGGAGGCCCGTACCCAACAGTGGGACGTAAATGGGCTGGAGAAGAAGAAGAAGAGAAGAATAAAACTGTGTAATAAATCGCTAGTCTTAATAGTAACATACCTGCAATAATGTTTTCTCAAGTTGTTTCCGTAAAGCAAGCTTAGCTGCGGCTTGTCTTTGTGCCGGCGTCTGAGTGTCTTCTGAACTGCGGGTACTTGCCTATTAAAAACAATAACACCGTTATACCACTATATGACTCGGCAAACGTTGTTTTGCCATACAAATGTCAGAGTTGGGCAACCCTTATCACTTAGAGGTTTGAAAAATACATAGTAGCTGATTCTCAGACTTACTGAATATGCATATAGAATTTCATAAGAGGTATAAAATTTCCATGTCACAATGTTAGTTACTATTATACAGGGTGTGGCGTAAATGGTGGTCCAACGCTAAGGTGGTTATAGTTCAAGTATTCACCTGTCATATAAAAAAAAATTAACCAATAATTTTTTTTTTTCCAAATAATGTCACGAAGTTACATTCTCATTTATAAAATATTTATCGATTTTTTACAAAAAAATAAAAAAAATCCTATTTCCGAAACCAATGGCTAAAAATGGTTAATTTTTTTTTTAATATGATAGTGAATACTTGAACTATAACCACCTTAGCGTTGGACCACCATTTACGCCACACCCTGTATATTACAGTACTTATTATAAAATAAAGTCTTTATTTTTGTATGTAAGTCCCTATGTGAGCTTATATCTTCAAAAGTAAGTATAGATAGAGTGGTTCAAGAGGATGGACCTTTTCTATAATTTTTTAAGGTCTGGTTTCTAAATTCTACTCGTACGAAGTTGCGGGTAGCAGCTAGTGGCATAAAGAAAAGGATATTATTAAATTTGTTAATAGTAAAACTGTGCTCTTCATTCATTGAGCGTAATGGCAATTTTAGAAGGCTGATTATTATTATATAATTGAATAATTTCCAAAACTCGTACTTTAATTTTAGAACGACCTAACTCAAAAACAAATATGAACACCAAACATGTGGAATATAGTCAAAACATCGACTACATTGCACTAGCACTCTAATGTTGATATTTTATACCTTTCTTTTTGAGTTAGGTTACTTTAATATTAAAATTTTATATTTCATTCATCATTCCTTTTTAAAACTATACAAAAGTAGCTGATCCAGTAAACAAGCATGTCATTATTGCATGTGTTTATTCTTCAATATTTTTATTCTTTATTGTATACACAAAACAAATCAAAATTACATATACATATTATAAAAAAAAAACATTATGTACAAAAGCGAGCTTAATTCAATAGTGAATTTATTTATGAACTTTTGTGTTGAAAATCGTAATGCAAAATATTAAAATCGTTTGGATAATTTAATGGACCTGCATTATTTGTCTTTTAATTTATGTAAATACATATTACGAGTGTATTTGACATCACATTTTCATACTCACTGCATCGCTTGTACTACTGGTCACCGAAGAATTATCCTGAGACGGCTTGTAATACAATTGTTCAGGTTTATTCATAATTTTTTAAAACAATGAAATAAATAATTTATATAACATCCTCAAAGAAGGCAGAAGGATATGATATTTCAAATAATTCAACGAAAACCATAACACTAGCGAATATTACACAACAATACATCTATATCAATAATATAAAGCTGAAGTTTGTTTGTTTGTTTGTTTGAACGTGCTAATCTCAGAAACCACTGGTCCGATTTGAAAAATTCTTTCAGTATGGGATAGTACATTTATCGATAAAGGCTATAGGCTACAAAACATCACGTTGCGATCAACAGGGCGGAAGTATCAATGAAAATATGTCACAAAAACGGGGATTTCTTAATAAATCAAATTATGGTGGAAAAAGTGACTGCCGCAAGCGGGACTTGAACCCACGACCTCGGAATACCGTTCCGAAGCTCTTCCAACTGAGCTTATTGCGGTCGTGCCTGCAACATTCAAATTAACCACCACATTTGTCACTCGATTGAGTTTATATATTTTTACGTATTTCTTTTTAAGTTTCACGCGTAAGTGTTGTGCAACAGCTAGACTAGGGATATACAAACAATGAATTACCTTAGATGAGGCATGTTGAGTTGCAGGCGGCGGTGCTGGAGTTATTGTTACTGAAGGAGTTATGCTAGCGCCACCTGCTGCTGATGTCTGCAAATTAATAGAAGAGATGTCATTACAATGGTGCCAATTCTATGTGCATCTCTCCCTCTCCAGCCCATTTACGTCCCACTGTTGGGAACGGGCCTCCTTCACTTTGGAGGGATTATAGTCTACTGTGCCGCGCTGACAAGACGAAATTTTATTTGCCATAAAAAATACTAAACTCTAACAAAGCCACCTTTTTAAATACTAGATTATACCAACATATTTTGCCCTACTAGAAATTTAGAATCCATGCTCAAAGTCTACTAAAATAATAGAAAACTACTAAAAGTGGTCACGCTGAACGTCTCCCTACTCGAAGCATGAGCTGCGTACATGTTCATTCCTGTATCATGTACTGGCATTCAATGCGTCCCCCTCATGGAACTTGCGAATGATCGACTAAAATTGGTCGAGCGATCGACATGTTGGCCACTCCTGGTATAGATAAATGATGATGTTGTTACCTGTGACCGATAAGGTCCGGGGGTAAGTGTAGCACCACCAGGAAGGCTGGACGTCCGTCTGGATCCAGCTGCTGGGCTTGATGTAGCATTTGCTGTACTGTTTGTACGCTGTGATTACATACGAAAAAGTAATAGACATTTAATCAGTTTAATTTTAACATACTATTAGGAATTGAGAATACAGATACAAAAGAAATATTCCTCCGTGTGGTGATGGATTAAGAATACAAGTGTCACCACCCGATTTCCTCCCAAGGGTCTTGTAAAAGTCAGCTAAGGGATATTGCACACAGATAACATCCTCTTTGAGAGACGGAAAACTCGAAAATAAACCTTGTGCCAATATGCCTGGTCAGCGCGGCACAGTAGACCATAATCCCTCCCAAAGTGGAGGAGGCTCGTGCCCAACAGTGGGACGTAAATGGGCTGGAGAGAGATTAGGAATTACAAATTAATATGCACTTTATATTGTATGTATGTATGTATTGTATTAGAAAAAATAAAAATTTGACATATAAAACGACATTTGCCCAAAAACTTTTGTTTTGGACCAGACGTCACAATGCCGCCTAGTAGTCGTAAATTTTTGAAAAGTATAATTTTTTCGCCATATGGGAAACATAAACTTAACAAATATTATTAGGAGTTTATCAAAATAAATTTGAGATAAAATATTACGAAATAACGCGGCCTTGCTGCGTTATTATAATATTGTATTGATTGTATTAATTACCTTATTCTGTTGATGAGCCGGTGGTGGTGCTGGAGTGACGGTGACTCCAGGCGGCACTACACATCCGCTACCCGCTAACGCTGTACCAGTGCTGCTGTCCTGTAGTTTATATACAACAATAACAAACAACATAAAATTATTTGCAGTGGACAGAAAACCTTAGAATAAAAAAGACTTAACTCAAAAAGTATTTTGGCCCAAAATTCAACATAATGACATTTCCATTTTCTCCTGTCGATTTTATAAGGTAAAATATTTATTACGAGAGCGTAATAAATATTTTACCTTACTCAAAACTTATTTTACTCAAAAATTAATATACATAAAATGCTGCTTAGAGAAGCAGCATTTTATGTATGTTAATTTTTGAGTTAAGTCACTTTCATTTTAGACATTTTAACAGGGAAAGGACATATAGGTGCAGAAAAATTTTAACCATATAAAATCTGACCTTAGCTGGTGGCAGTCCTGTGGCTTGCTGAGATTGTCTCAATTTTCTCAATAGCACAAGCCTGGTCTCCTCGGCGCGTAGTTTCTCTCGCAAAGCACGTAAGCGACGCTCCCGCTCCCAAATCTCAGCGCTTGATAATTCCTGTACATTCAAATATTGTAATTAAGTACTTAAACTTTAGCCAGAGTTAGAAAAACCGGTACCATTATTTCCATCCATCCATCCATCAACCTTTCTCAGTCCACTGCTGGACATAGGCCTCCCCCATAGAACGCCACAACGCGCGGTCGTGCGCTAACTGCATCCAGCGGCCCCACGCTGCGTGGTCACCACTCGAGGACCTTCCGTCCCCAACGGTCATCAGACCGCCGAGTGATGTGACCTGCCCATTGCCACTTCAGCGTGCTAACTCTTCGGGCTATGTCGTACACACCAGTCCTTCTACGGATCTCCGCATTCCGGATCTTATCACGTAGGGAAACACCGAGCATAGCCCTCTCCATAGCACGCTGCGCGACTCTGAGTTTTGTTATGAGGCCGACATTCAGGGACCACGTCTCAGTTCCGTAAGTCATCACTGGTAACACACTGGTCAAAGACCTTTCTTTTCAGGCACTGGGGTATTTTGAACGTGAGGATGTGCCTAAGCTTACCATTATTTAAAGTAGGTATTATAGTATATTTAGTATCTATAGAAACTTACTCTATGTCCCGGTATATGCAATGGCGGTTCATTCTCGTCCTCTTCAGAGTCCTCGTCGTCACGCGGGTCTCGAGGAGAATCCGGTGGGAGTGAAGCCGCGGGTATACTACTAGGAGTTATTGATACGTTTACAGCGCCACAATTTAGTTTGCTGCTTACGTCTGAAACAATAAACAACTGTTAGACCCTGTTTTTGTCAATATTAATCACATGACCAGGATTTAGATTTATGAAGGGTTTTAATCCCGTAATCCGTCAGGTTATTTTTGGTTGGTTTTTTTAGGGTTCCGTACCCAAAGGGTAAAAACGGAAACCCTATTACTGAGAAATCGCTGTCCGTCCGTCCGTCCGTCTGTCACCAGGCTGTATCTCAAGAACGGTGATAGCTAGACAGTTGAAATTTTCACAGATGATGTATTTCTATTGCCGCTATAACAACAAATACTAAAAATAAAATAAAATAAATATTTAAGGGGGGCTCCCATACAAAAAACTGATTTTTTTTACCGTTTCTTGCTCGATACTAATAACGTTGCCTTATGTTGCATAGATAATGGTACGGAACCCTTCGTGCGCGAGTCCCACTCGCACTTGACCAATTTTTTTAAGTGTATTTCATTACAAGGGCTTCTAAACCTCAAATACCGCTCTTTGACTACACCACAAAACACATCTTTGCTTTGCAAACAGCTGAAAAGGTTTTAGACAAGCATAGTCTATTACATTACAGAGAGTGGTGAAGGTAAATTGCACAATAATCTCCTTATCGACCGAGTCTCGTGGTCTAGTGGTTCAGGTAACGGATTGCCAGTCACAAGGTCGCGGTGCGATTCCCGCTCGGGAAAATCATTTGTGCGAAATTTATAATGGTCATATAAATGTTTGTACTGCGTCTGGGTGTTTACTATGTATTGTAAGTAGGTATGTAAGAAAAGTAGTTGATGTATTATATTCGTATTCTGGTACCCATATCACAAGCATAATAAGCTTAGCTTGGAACCAGAAGACGTGCGAAATGTCCATGAATATTTAATTATAAATGTACAACGAAAAATTTTACGTTTGAACTTGTGAATTTTGCATATATTATAATTCACTTTTCAGCAATAAATCATAAGATATATGTTGTAGGAGACTTGATTAAAATAGTTTACTTAAGGATTTTTAGTTTTAACTTAGGTTCCAAGATTGTGATGTGGGTCCTTAAATGGTGTAAATGGTGAGTAATTCGGTACTTGGTGAGACTGAATGGTGACCCGTTAAAATTTCATAAAAGGATCCTTCCAAACCAGCTACACGTGTCGTAAGCCACGGATCAATCTCATCGTAGTTAATAGAATGTTGTAGTTATCGTAGTTAGTCTGACCAGTATTACAAGGTCTTTAGATGGATGACTGCTCTGGCTCTAATTATAGGTGATGTCTACGATGCTTTTCTCCAATATATACATAGTACGAAAATAATATTTGCATCTAAGATTACAAACCATAGAATTTTTCATACTGTAGATTATATCCACACAGTTAGTTATTTATAAGCGAGTCGAATTTTCATTTAATATTGTAATAATTAATTTTATTCGTTTAATTATGTCCACACACAACAGTTTTATTATGAACCTTGTATCTTTGTTCAGTTGAAGGTTAACTACTTGTAAACACGCTTACTTAATTGTAACAAAGATTTTGTATGTAGATGTAATATTTGTAAAATAATAAAAAAAAATCGTCAATTTGCTAGTTTGTAATATTTGTTTAACTTTTTAGTATTCAGCACCAAAAGATAAAAAAGGGGCCCTATTACTGAGACTTCACTGTAAATCCATATATTCACCATTGTAATATATTTTATATTCTACTAGCTGTCGCCAGCGACTTCATACGCGTGGATTTTATAAAATTTTCCGTTTTTTTTGCAACATTTTTTAGTGATGCTTCACTCCTATTGATCGCAGAGTGATGTTATATAGCCTTCCTCGATAAACGTACTATCCAACACTGAACTAATTTTTCAAATCGGACCAGTGGTTCCTGAGATTAGCGCGTTCAAACAAACAACTCTTCAGCTGTATAATATTAGAATAGAATAGAGAATTCATCATCATCATAACATCACGCCTTTTTCCCATGGGGGTAGGCAGAGACTATAGAGCGCCATCTGCTACGATCCAAACATACTTCCTTGGCTTCATCCACACTCATACATCTGGTCATACATGCCCGACGGTTGTAAGTGCTACGCTCTTGCCCCTTTTAAAGTATGCCGGCGATGACATCGGAGTATATTTTTATCGGGCGTCAGCTCCCAGCATTTCCACTTACCTCCGCCGTGTATCCTCTCCACATGACCAAACCACCTAAGCATACTTTTCTCCGCCTTAGACACTACATCCTCTTTCAGACCGCAACGTTCTCTTATAAGTTCATTTCTTAATCTATCTTTCAAAGTCACACCACACATACTTAATATTTTCTAACACTTGCGCGACTCATCTGTTTAAATAACACTACTTTCTACGGATTTAGACGCGTATATTTGTTTTAAATTTTAGCCCGACGTTTCGGAGACTTTGCAGTCACCATGGTCACGGGTGAGACCCGGTCTCGGGAGTCGGGCCAAAATTTAAAAGAAATATACGCGTCTAAATCCGTAAAAAGTAGTTTTAATTAACCACACATACTTCCCAAAGAGCGCATCTCTACAGCATTATTCTACTTTTGTGCTGCTTCTGCCACACCCAACATTCGCTTCCATACATAAGCGTAGGTAACAACACGCCATTGTGGATCGCCATTCGAGCCTAGAAATAATAAGATTTATAATATTAAAAGGACAGTTTTAAGGTACTTACCAGTGAATGGTGATGTTTGTATAGATGGTTTACGATGAGGTGGCGCCGCCGGCAATAACACTATATCGGGACTCTCTGCGTAACTACGCTGTTCAGAACGGGGGCGAAGCACACGCTTGCCACTTGAACCCTAAATGAAAAATTGTATTTTTTGTTACATAAATATTTATTCATAGTGTCCCACGTCATAATTTTTATGTTACGAATAAAATATAAGCAAAAATAAAACATTAAGGGTCTTATTCAAAATGACTTATCGGAGGTTTAAACAATAACTTTATTGGAGAGATAATAAACATTTTAAAAAGACTATTATTATGAATAACAATTTTTGACAATTTTAGCGAACTTTTAGACCTCCGATAAGTCATTATGAATAGGACCAATATAAATTTATCTTATTGCATACTAGCCCGTTGCTCGCGACTTCGTACAAGCAGAATTTTGAACGCAATAGCAGAATATAAATAGTAAAAATATGAATAATTTTCCGTTTTTGAAAATGTTTCACTGATGCTTCCATAATGTTTGCAGTGTAATGTTATATAGCCTATAGTCTACCTCGATAAATGTACTATCCAACACTGAAAGAATTTTTCCAATCGGACCAGGCGGTTCCCGAGATTAGAGCGTTCAAACAAACAAACAAACTCTTCAGCTTTTTAGTATTAGTACAGATTACATTAATTACATAGTCTTCCACTAAATCAATACTAATATGTGCTATAAATGTGGTAATCACTGTATCTAAAGAAAGGACAAGGGGCGGTTTCGTCCCAAGTGTTGTAACATTTTTCTACCTACATTATTTGAAAGATCTCTCTCGGTCTTATTTGAGTGAACACATAAGAAACGGCATATACACAATAGAAATATGCATAGGAGCTATTCCAAACCTTGTGCGATACAATATAAACATTTTAGATGGTATTCTTTTGAAGAGGCGGATAAAATCGGGACACGTACCTGGTAGAATTTATTATTCGTACATTTTGAATAACAATAGAGCAGAAACACCGAGAGAATCAATTGCTCATTATTATTGCTCTTGTTTGACTGGGAAGAGAACAGTAGGTACTTGCGCTCACATAATGAGTATCATTTGGTACCTTGGCTGGGCAAGACACCAGCCAAGCATATTGTTACCGGCGACTTTTTTGGACGACATTGTTGTAGATAATGTCCATTATTAAAGGATAGGTACTACTAATATAAATAAATATAAATACTGTGATACGATAAAGAAACTGATTGTTGTATCACAAGTACCAGTGTATAAAGTGCATTGTTTAAGTTATTGAGAATTATTCAGCCATAATTGTACCATTTTCAACTGTATGTTTATTAATAACTGTCTAAAATAACGATTACTGACTGTGATTACTGTACAATTATTATGAACGTAATAAGCACCTATGTGAGTATGTAACACAAAATGTAAAAAAGTCTGTAAAGCATTATTTAATACAAAAACAGTTTTTTTCATTTACACCCCAGAACTTTTGACCTGCACACAATTATAATAAAAACTTGAATTATTCATAAAAAAAAAACTTGTTTAAACTAGTCGCAACATGTTACAAGGGTTGGAATGCAACCCATACAATAATGCCCATTGTTCTTTATTAATTTTGCAATTGACTTGCTAAACTTTAACTTAATAAATTAAATTACAGATATAAAAGTGATCACAAGCAGGACATGAAGTGTAATAACTAATAAATGTATCTGTCGCATCTTTGCCAAGAATATACCACACTTTAAAGAAAATACATTCAAGAGCCTGTGAAAGGTAAAGGAAACGAAAATATAGGTTACATTTTTCAAAAAAATGTGATCCCAAATTCCGTAAGTACGAAATCGTGAGTTACAGCTAGTGGTCTATATAAGTAGATAATTGTTTTATCTGCCTTAAACAGAGAATGTATATTACTCACCCTTTCAATCTTCCCATTGAATGCGAAAAACATAGATATAATTTAATTTAAAGAAATTACTATTCGATTTATTCTCTCCAACCCATTATTGTCCCACTGTTGGGCCCGGGCCTCCTCCACTTTGGGAGGGATTATAGTCTACTGTGCCACGCTGACCATGCGTGCTGGCACATGGTTTACTTTCGAGTTTTCCGTCTCTAACAGAGGATGTATCTCTGTGCACAATATCCCTTAGCTGGCTTTTACACCACCCCGGTGACACGTGTATTCTTACTCCGTCACCACACGGACATTCGATTTATTATAGAAATAAACTCCTATAGTGTCAACAATTAAGTACATTACCTTACTTATTTTTAGACCAAGATATTGATTTTATTATGTACCTACTAAATTGCTTTTGTTTACATGATTATAATAAGTATTAATACTCACATGAGGTGGTGGCTGAGCAGGTGTTATAGTAAGACCACTTGCTGTTAGTGCTCTCAATTCACTTAATTCAGGTGGCAATGACCTGAACAATAAATATTACATAATTAAAATAAAAACTTTAAATTGTAAACCAAAATTTTATAGAAAAAAATATTAATGATAATAATCACCTAACACTCAGGTCAACTGCGGAGTCGTCAACGTCCATTGTGTTCGGGTTGTCTCTGTAAGAATCAATTACGTATTCCAAATTACACACATATTTTAGACAACAATTAATTCATGTAAACAATACGTATTTGGCAATCGTTTTAATAAAATATGCTGTGTTTTAGAACATGAAGAGTCTAGGCATATCTAAGGTGATCGTTTCTCAATAAATTAGATGTTGATAATTAATTAAATCGATTTTTGTACAAATAAACTGCACACGCACGCATCACCGGGATGACAAATGACAGAACTAAACAAATCGCACATGAACTTTATTATTAACAAGCAACGGAATGTAAATATACCTTTGCCTAGTATAATAGATACTAATTACTTCATTGGCTTATTTGTAGATTCACAAATCTCAGTTTAAAACAATATTAACAGGTAATTCTATCACAATCACAACACTGGACTAATCGCGGCCATCATGAAAATTAAAGTGTCATAGAGTAGATAGAGCTGCTTGAAGTAGAGTAATTAATAAAATTAACACGAATAATCTATGAAAATGCTACACGTCAAAAGCATGCAGACTAGAAGAAAGGAGGAATATCTCAGGATATTAAAAAGTGTCCGCTGAAAGGCAGCAAATTAAGGTGACGCCAAAGTAGCAAGTGTAAGAATTTTAAAAAGAGCGCCTCAAATTATTAGAAAGGTAAGAAAAACTTCCGCTTTGTTACAGCGCAGTTTTTTAAATTATAGTTAAATTATATTATAGTAATTTCTACAGTAATTTTATTAACATTTTGCGATTGACTCACTATGCTTTTTACTAAACAAACTAAATTATAATGGAAAAAATGATAACCATAAGCGGGACTTGAACCCGCGACCTCGGAATGCCGTTCCGTCGCTCTCCCAACTGAGCTATTATGGTTCACGCAAATGTTTACCAAATTTTCCACTACAATCATCTCAATGCGAGTTTTAACATCGTGCGATGTTTTATCGCACAACGCCATCTATTGAGCGGTTTGCACTAACTCCATCAATCGATCAGTTAGCGTTCTTTACAGAACACAATTGGACCGAAGTAATGGCTGTACATGTATTTCTACATTAATAAAATTAATGAACAGAACACAATTGGACCGAAGTAATGGCTGTACAGCCATTACTTCGGTTAAAAAAAAAGTAGTAAAGTTAGTTCAACCTGTGTTTAAAAAAAAATATATGTATGGATGAAGGTACAAACAATGACTTTTTTTAGATTCCACACTTATAATGTAAATACAATTTTATTTTAGTATTTTTTTTCAACACTGAACTTAGCGCACTTTGCTGGTGCATTTGAAAACTAATTCATGTTCCAATTAAGTGTCAGCATAATTCAGCATTGTGCGGCACTGAGTCGCATTATGCTCTGCAATTGGAAAACTAGCATAATTTCCTCTAACGTTATACCATGCTATAAATGCTATGCTATTAGTCTGTGCAATATTTGTTTATGTTCTGTCATTTGCTGCACAAGTTTTGGGGTTATTTATAATATTTATTTTCAGTTTAGTTGAGTGTTCAATAGAAAAGAAAATGCCAGGACCTGATTTGTTATCAAGTCAAGGACTTCGTTTAGATGGTCGCAGACCTAATGAACTTCGTCGTATCAGATGTAAACTTGGTGTATTTACGCAACCCGATGGTAGCGCATACTTAGAACAAGGAAACACAAAAGTATTAGCAGCTGTTTATGGGCCACATCAAGTATGTTATAAGTATAATTTTACTACTGAACTAATAAAAATTGGTCAAGTGCGAGTGGGACTCGCGCACGAAGGGTTCCGTACCATTATCTATGCAACATAAGGCAACGTTATTAGTATCGAGCAAGAAACGGTAAAAAAAATCAGTTTTTTGTATGGGAGCCCCCCTTAAATATTTATTTTATTTTATTTTTAGTATTTGTTGTTATAGCGGCAATAGAAATACATCATCTGTGAAAATTTCAACTCTCTAGCTATCACCGTTCTTGAGATACAGCCTGGTGACAGACGGACGGACGGACGGACGGACGGACGGACGGACGGACAGCGAAGTCTCAGTAATAGGGTTTCCGTTTTTACCCTTTGGGTACGGAACCCTAAAAACGTGTCTTCGTTTACACTGTTGTGGTAATAGCACTAGTAGCTTTAGAACCTAAACACATTTGCAATGTTTATATTGTTGGTGCTTTATAGTAGAATTTTGGTAGAATTATTATACACCATTCTTATGTTCCGAAAAGAACTACATGTAATATGTGGTGCTAATCTTGGTAGTTTACTTATCATGTGAATAAATCATTTAATTTATATAATCAAATAGCTTAAATTTACTAGCTTTGTTTGTGTTTTTCAGGCATCAAAATCTAAAAGTTTGCAAGATGAAGTTGTTGTTAATTGTCAATACAGTATGGCAACATTTTCCACAGGTATACTACTTTATTTGTTAGAAATAAAGTTTATTATCAGTTGGTGCTCTATAATTCTGTAGTATCTGCCTAGCTCCATTGTAAAGTCATAGTGTTCTAAATTAATTTTATTTTAGACAAATCTGATAACCTGTGGCAGTAACTTATTGCCAATTAATTAAATACTTTTGGCATTTTGCCCTAAGAAAGATATTCCATTTTCAAATGTTTTTTTCTTAGGAGAGAGAAAGAACAGGCCCCGAGGAGATAGAAAATCACAGGAGATGTCAATGCACTTGAGACAGGCTCTGAAAGCAGCTATCAAGACTGAATTGTATCCTCGTTCACAAATAGACATCTATGTTGAAGTCTTGCAGGTATAGTATCTTCTTTCTTTGACATATGTAATGCATTGGCCCATAGATTATAATGCTAGAACCACATACCTACTTTAACTAGACTTCTCAAAGAATTGAATGTTTCCCCATTTGTTAAGCATTCATAAAGGCCCTGATGTAGGTACCAAACAATACACAATAGTAGGTTATAAACTAGAGAAATTTATGAATATACATGAAAAATATAAGCCATTCTATCCAGTCGAAAAAAGAGCCTCATTTTGTTACTATCCAAATCGATAGTATGTTCTAAGACAAATGTCTTAGAGCATCTATACAACAGAACTTGGCATTGTCAGGCATTCCCTACTGAAAAAGTAATGAGAGCAATTGTCATACTGCATGGATGCAAAGTTTGTTTGTGTGCATTACCTCAGTACCTCTGTTAAAGAAAATTGCAATTTAACTACTTCTTTTGGTTTAATGCTCAAAAATTTATAATAATTTATAATTTTTCTGTATATCTTCCTTGACCTATGCACGTCTTAGGCAGATGGTGGTGCATACTGTGCTTGTGTGAATGTGGCAACACTCGCATTAATTGAAGCGGGTATTCCCCTACGCGCGTACACGTGCGCTTGTACCGCCTCTATGGCGTGGCGGAATGGAGAACCGGAACCTTTGGTGGATGTCGGACATGTGGAAGAAGCAGCAGGTGGTGTAGTGTTGACTGTTGCCAGTTTACCGAGCACTGGTGAGTTACTTACATAGAGGTGCAGTTTAAATACAAATTTTTGTGTGATAATTATGGCTTTACTTTTTAGAATAGTTCATGATTTATAAACGTAAAAGTTTCCAAAACCAATTTTAATAGAACTATGTATAATATATAGTTCTATTAAAATTGGTTTTGGAAACTTTTGGGATAAGTTGATTTTGTTGGACTCCTGTTTTGTTCACTGAGAAAACCACAAAGAGCCACGTAAACGCAAAATTGTAAATTGTATGGAATCGAAGGACCAATTCCTATAATTTCGCGTCGGTCACACAACAAAAAAAGAAGTCTGTATAAAATTAACTGCGCATTTTTATTAGTATGAATATGAAAATTTGCTAGGTACCTAAATTAGTTACAAAATAATTACAAGGTCTCTATTTTTGCATTGTTCCAGGCAGCATAGGACTACTGGAAATGTCCCACAGGTTACATATGGACTACTTTGATGTTGTGTTGAGTAGAGCTCTTCAAGGTTGTAGAGATATTGAGGTAAGAGATCATAGAAAAATCTAATCTTGACATATTATTTGATAAAAACTAAAATTTTCTGAT
Source organism: Orgyia antiqua (assembly GCA_916999025.1). Classification (NCBI taxonomy): domain Eukaryota; kingdom Metazoa; phylum Arthropoda; class Insecta; order Lepidoptera; family Erebidae; genus Orgyia; species Orgyia antiqua. The sequence goes on from OU779874.1 coordinate 5,550,341, forward strand.
AAAGTGTAATTAACAGCATAATTTCGTCTAAACTGGCAACACAGTTTAAGTTTTAAACATAATATAAAAACGGAAATTACTAAAACCTTACGCATTAGCACATTATTAGTTTCGAAACTGTGGTGCGGCCCCTAAAATTATTTTGTAGGGGTAATATTTACAGGGGAAATTTTGTTTTGGTATTTATATAATTTTGTTTTTTTCACAGGTAATCTTAGACAGAGCAGTTAGGGAACATTTAGCTGAAGGATGGACTAAACAAGATGTCGTCACTATATAAAATAAATACAATCATTTTAATCAACTGTGTTTATTATAAACTTACTTTAGTTCCTTAACCTCCTTTAAAATATAAACGTAATTTATGAAAGAAAACAAACATAATAGACTTACATATTTATTAGAGATCTGAACAAAATAAGAAATTAAATTATATGTACAGTCTATGTTAAAACTAACTAAATTAGAAGTTAATAGGTACACACTTTTCCATTACTTTGCTTATTGTAGGGTGAATTGAATCTTAATTTTAGAATCGAAACATTCTATGGCAAACGAAAAAGTGACCTACAAAACTGTTAGCATTAGCCAGCAAGTATCTATAAGATAATAATGAAAAAAAAAAGAAAATAATATACTTTAAAAATATAACGGATGTAAAAATATACTCAGTCCATCCGTTCCTGTGATTGCACACAAAAAATAAAAATAAAATGTAACTTTGAATAAATAAAAACAAAGTACTTATATTGTACTCAAAGTAATCTTGCACAAACTTTTACATTATTGCACACAAAAGACGTAATAATCAAAATAAATAGTGCTTCAAAGGAAGCCTTTTGTTATACTGTTATTTTTTAATATATTACTTTTTAAAAATTGTATAAAACTTTCGACATCACCGCATAACATAATTGCAACGTATAACTGTATAAAATATTATGCGTTAAGTTGTTAACAACAAATGTTGTTTATAGATCAACATATTTATTATGGAATATAAAAATGTTATCTCAATACACTGAGTTGCTAAGGCACTCATCTACATTATCATCTATATATAAAAAACTTTCATGCGTAAGCAAAATATAAAAAAATGTGGGTATTTGACAAAAAAAAATAGTCCATTGCGTTACATGCAAAACAAATATCTCTCAATTCCAAAGGAGACTTAACCTAAATGTTTAATACGAATAAATGTTTTGTCACATCCCTATGGCTCTTGATGTAATTAAAGCTGTCGAATTAGCGACAGAACAACATGAAAATACAGTAAAATACTGTTTTTTCATTGCTATATAAAAATATAACCTAAAAGGATTTAGTGTATAAATATTTCACTGGGTATTACTTACTTATTATCTTTTGGACTAAGTCCTATTGCTGTTTGTTACATAGACAACAAATATTTCTTTATATTATAATCACTAAATCTTAAACTAAAATAATTGCACTTTCCTAGTGATGTTTATGACTGGATTTTTAAATAATTTTTAACCACTGGCAGTCTTAATGTTTACCAAATATAAATCTATGTCTAATATTTACAGTTATAATTAATTTTATGAGAATTAAGTTGTTTCAACAGAGTATATTTGAAGAACATAAGTAAAGTGAGTCTGAAAGGTAACAATTTATAGTCTGAAAAAAGTAAATAGAAGAAAAATTGCACAAAACCCCAAGTAACAGATTGGGAAAGTGCAGGACGAACCTTGTCCTTTAAGTTTAAAATGTAAAGAATAGTCGTAAGAATTAAATTGTAAAGAGTTTTAATTTTTGTATAATTTTTATAACAACTGCAAATTATTTTAACATAAGGATTGATCTATTGGTTCCTATTATATATTCAGAATATAAGGGGCACTTTTCTACAAAAAAAAATTGTGGGTAGTTTTACAAAATAACCACAACAATGTAGTTTGGAAGTAAAATTAGATGGCAGTAGGTAACAGTTTATATTTTCTTACTCCCTCCTAGTTTTATTTCCAGACCATTTAAGTAGTTTAATAGAAACATTTGAGTATGTTATATAAATAAACTGAGCCAGCAGTTTATAGACATAGATTATTATATTTTTAAACAGTTATATTCTATAGATATATTATAGACTATATTAAAACTAAGACAGTGGTGTTACATAAATAAATATATATAAATATGCTCTATGACAGGTTGTTCAGTTCGCTAACTCGAGAGAGACTTACACTAATATAAATGTATAGTAGAAAAGTCTAGGATTTAATTGTGAACATGTGACCATTGTGGTTAGTTGGCTGCAACTGCTTCTGGTGCAGCCAATTTTTGACTAGGATTGTCTGCAACATCTGAAAATAATGATAGAAAATGTAGAAAGGCCCCAGTGGTTCAGATAACAGACTATCGTTAACGAGGTCGCGGGCTCCATCCTCGCACGTTATAAGTATTTGTGTGATATTTTTATAACTATAACACAAGCATAGAAGTATAGTTTAGTTTGGGACCAGACGAAGTCGTGTGAAATGTACATAAATATAAATAAAATTTTAGGCTAGTAACATGTTATAATTTAAACTAACCATTGTTGGTTTTATTGGGTGTATTATGTGGAGAACTGTTCTGGGATTCACTAGTACTTCCTTCTGCTTCACCTGTCTCTCCCGCTGATGAAGCACCCTGAAATTTATTATGTAATGTAATACAACGTTTTTTTATCAACTCAATCTGTATGTTAGGATATGATATCAATAATAAAATTTCATTATGAGGAACTATTTACTTTACTACATTTTATTCACAAACAAGGCAGTTTGTGAATAAGTCATAACAGTAAATAACACCAAATGTGAAAATTTCCAATGTCTAGCTGTTTTTGTTTCCAATATATGTTGGTTATGTTTGGTTAATGATAGCATTAGGGTCCTGTTTTATCTCTTTATACTGAACCCTAAAAATATGTGATACATAAAGATATTTTTGTAAAATCAATGAAAAGCTAGATTTTATATTTGAAATTCCACTGCTTTATTCATGTAAAATCCCAATAATTCAATCCATATATCTCATTATCTAAAAATGACATCATACTCACTCTATTTTTCCTAGGAAGTCTCGGTTTAGGACCCTTGGGCTCTTTGGCTGGATCAAAGTGACAGTCAAAGATCTCAATCAGTTCTTTTATGTCTTCCTCTTTGGCGGACACTGTCAATCCTGCCATTTGTTTTTCTAAACCTGTTATAAATAAATTAGTTTAATTCACGTATTTGCGTCAACACTCTGAATAATGTAAATAGCCAGACCAAGAAGGTTATAAATAGGGAGTAACAACTCGGGAACATAGATTTGTTCCAAGGCAGGGCCGCCCTGTTTATGGTTTAAAAGTAAAATAGTAAATAGTAGCCTTGCTTTCTCTTTTACTCCCGCTTAAAAAGAAAGAGTTAGAAAGGCTACTAAATCATTTATTTTTCTTAATGTGTTCAACTAAAAAAGCAGCAGGCCGAATTCGTTGTACCCAGTGTTACGTCTAGATCTATATCCTAAGTCTATGAGCCAGACATATAGACATGTTAATCATCTATAAGGTGCCTATTATATTATAGGAGAGTCAAAGTGTACAGGGCACCTACATACATCCCACCCAAAAGAGCTAACTAGTGAAGATTATTGGCAAATCAAAATTGAATATTTAACGCGAAACCCAACACCGTGCCTTTAGTCAATTTATTTTGCATTCAGTCATTATCAGGTAGACCTTTAAAAGGGTTAGAGTTTTCTGAAAAAAGGTTGACCTCTCAAAATAAAAATTTAAAGAACTCCCTTTAAACCTAGACATAACGATGTAATAAAATAATGAACATTTACCAGCGAGTTTCTGTTGTTCCCATGCATCCTTCAGGTTATCGTATAGCAGTCCCGCATCAGCTAATAATCGCCGTAATTGTGTGACGCGCTTACGTTCCGGTCTCGCAGAACGTAGTAGCGGGGCAAACACTGGCCGGAACGTGTTCTGTCTAAATATTCACACACTTTATTTAGTATACTAGCTGTTGCCCGCGACTCCGTCCACGTGGAATTTAGAAAAATTTCCCCGTTTCTTTTTTAATTTCTACTGGTCGCAGCATGATGTTATATAGCCCAAAGGCTTCCTCGTTAAATGCCCTATCTAACACTGAAATAATTTTTCTGATCGGCCCAGTGGTTCCTGAAATTAGCGCGTTCAAACAAACAAACAAACTCTTCAGCTTTATAATCTAAATATATAAAATTCACGTGCCAGTGTTAGTTACCGTACTCCTCGGAAACAGCTTGACCGATTTTTATGAAATTTTACATGCATATTCAGTAGGTCTGAGAATCAGCCAACATCTATTTTTCAAACCTTTTTTTTTAGTATGGCAAAACAACGTTTGCCGGGTCAGCTATTATTAGTTTAGATTAGTCTATTTGTTTCTATTATATTTTATTTTTATACTATAACGGTGACAAACACTTGTTTGTCACCGTTATAGTATAAAAATAAAATGGTTTTGCAAACGTCCATAGGCTACTGTATACTTATACAGTAGCCTATGGACGTTTGCAAAACCAGAGGTAGCACTCGTACAGTATTGCTGACCCTGTAGGAACCTTTTAGAGCCCTTTATGATTTTGAATCTTTCCATTTTAAGTCTTTTCCTGCCCTACTCCCAAATGATATTGGGTCTGTATAAATTGTTATGACGGCTTTTGCCTTGCCATTATGTCTGGGTAAAAAGTATTTTTATTTTTAAGTGCGAGGGTCTTAATGGCGATTGACCCGTAGCATTTGCTATTTCTGTTATAGGTTAATGGACCTATCCATTGAATCATCCTCTTGGACAACTATTGGGTAGTATTAAAATATATATATACCTTACGGATTTTGGGCGCATAATGGTACACACAGAAAAACACGACTGTTTCATAACAAAAAGTAGAATACATTTAAACAAACCTCTCCAACAAATTCTTGAGTGATGCGAGTGCTGCCAGTTCAGTTTCAACAGGTCTGGCCCACACGCGAGCTGTCTCCACCATATCTTTACTAGCGGAGGCACCTTCACCACCGGCACCTACTTCTTGTTGCTCACCTGAATTTAAAAATAACTTTAACCAGAGCTTTAAATAAAACCACTTTTACGGATTTATACGCGACAATTTGTTTTAAATTTTCTAAATCCGTAAAAAGTTGTTTTATATAACAAAAAAGTCGCACAAGTGCTAACATTCGTGCGACTTATTTATTAGAGAATATTATTCAGGCAAAGATTTTTTAAATAAATTATTTCGAGAGCTAGGACAGTCATTTGTGTGATTTTTCTAATTGTCATACAAATGTTTGTACTGCGTCTGGGTGTTTCTATGTATTATAAGTATGTATTTGCAAAAGAGAAGTGGTAATTATGTGTTAGCTTAGCTTGGGACCAGAGGACGTTGTTGAAATGTCCATGAATATTTATTATTTATTTATAGCTCTCTGCTATAAGAAAAACTTGCGAGCTGTCAAGGGACACCTAAATGGAACGAAGTACCTTTTGTTTGATTAATTAGTGAAGGAATTGTAATGAAATTTTATACAATAGATACTCAATAATTCATAAAAAAGTAATATATTATTATTTTATTCATGTTATGAGAGAGAGAGAGAGAGAGTGCGAGAGAGAGAGACAGAGAACGTGCGCAGGTCGCACGGCTTGCAACTATAGCAAAAAGTGTCGTTTCAACTTTTGGTCTTCATTTTTTCCGTCTTTCGTAACGCGCGATAAGGAACTTCGTTCTAATAAATAAAATATTTAATGCATTTTTTCACTTAATTATCCACCCTGCCGTCCGTAGCCACAAATGTGGCCTCGTAAATGATATATAATTACCTTGTGCAAGATGTTCAACAATCCTATAGGCAGCAGTAGCCCTCTCTAAGGCACTATCAACTGACAGCGAGTCAGCGTCCAGCAGTACTCTAGCCAGCACTCTCAGTGACACAGACTTGACAGTTGCTTTACACTTATCAGCCGCTAAAGCATAACTATCTGCAAAACCTGCTACAATGGTTTTGAAGCGGTCCAGAAGCTTGTACCTATTAACAAGTTATTATTATTATTGTTATTATTCCCGCTCGGGACAATCATTTGTGTGATTTTTCTAATTGTCATACAAATGTTTGTACTGCGTCTGGGTGTTTCTATGTATTATAAGTATGTATTTACAAAAAAATAGTAGTATATGTATTCTATCCGTATTCTGGTACCCATAACACAAGCATATAAGCTTAGCTTGGGACCAGAGGACGTTATGTGAAATGTCCATGAATATTTATTCTATATATTGACAAGTCTCGTCGTCTAGTAATAATCTATGTAATGGACTGCCGTTTACGAGGTCGCGAGATCTATTACCGCACAAGACAATAATTTCAAGTGTTTGTGCGAGTGTTTTATATGTATGTATTATAAGTAGGTATATATTTACAAAAATACCCATAACACACAAACAAGCTTAGCCTTAGGACCAGAGAATGCCGTGTAAAATGCAAATGAAAAAAAAAAATCATTTTACAGAGTAGGACGCCCGCAATCGAGCCCATGGGTGACGTTTTAATGTGCCCGAACGTCGCTTGATGGGCAACTGATAACGGAACCTCCACAGTACCCATTCCCTAGTGGCGGAAGGACGCTCCACAAATTGGTGTCTGGTAAACTAAAAGTAGCAGAATGACTGTATGCGGAAAATAGAAAAATTGGTCAAGTGCGAGTCGGACTCGCGCACGAAGGGTCCCGTACCATTATCTATGCAACATAAGGCACATAGTTAAAGCGTCTACCTGTCAACGTTATTAGTATCGAGCAAGAAACGGTAAAAAAATCATGTTTGTTGTATGGGAGCCCCCCTTAAATATTTATTTTATTATATTTTTAGTATTTGTTGTTATAGCGGCAAAAGAAATTCATCATCTGTGAAAATTTCAACTCTCTAGCTATCACCGTTCTTGAGATACAGCCTGGTGACAGACGGACGGACGGACGGACAGCGAAGTCTCAGTAATAGGGTCCCGTTTTTACCCTTTGGGTACGGAACCCTAAAAACATATAACCGTATATTGGCAGAGGCTCATGTCCAACACTGGACTGAATAAAGCTGACGATGATGATGTTGTATGGCCCGTGCCGTGCTATTTTGCATTTATACTGATGCAATTCTGACAAATACGAAAATATTAAGACTCCATTAGAGCCAATTAATGTAACTCTTGTGTATTTTGTTTATAAATATTAATATACCAAGGCTGAATAACGTAATTTGAACATTGTATTAAAAACGTGACTTATCTACTAATCCTAACTGTAACGTATAGTAATTATATATATATAACTAGCTGACCCGGCAAACGTTGTTTTGCCATACTAAAAAAAAGGTTTGAAAAATAGATGTTGGCCGATTCTCAGACCTACTAAATATGTATGTAAAATTTGAGAAGAATCGGTCAAGCCGTTTTGGAAGAGTACGGTAACTAACACTGTGACACGTGAATCGGCCAACATCTATTTTTCAAACCTTTTTTTTCTTTTTTTTAGTATGGCAAAACAACGTTTGCTAGGTCAGCTAGTATGTATATAAAATTCACGTGTCACAGTGTTAGTTACCGTGCTCCTCCGAAACGGCTTGACCGATTTTTATGAAATTGTACATGCATATTCAGTAGGTCTAAGAATCGGCCAACATCCATTTTTCAATTTTTTTTTTTTTAGTACGGCAAAGCAACGTTTGCCGGGTCAGCTAGTATAATATAAATATTAATATGGGAAAATAGAATATTTTCCCAATTTATCAAGTCCTACTTGGGGCATTTCACTTTTTCCACCATAATTTGATTTATTAAGTAAAAGCATAGCATGTCAAATGCAAAAATTAATAAATTATTTTAATAAATATTTTGCTTTATTTTGCATACAAAAAGAAATAATGTGTACACATTATTTCATTCTCATTATTTCAGTAGTATACTTTTTTTAAATCCATATTTTTATTACAAAGGTACTGCGAAAATGAAATAAAATAAATAAATATTCATTGACATTACACACAACATTCCCTGGTCCCAAGCTAAGCTTACATGCTTGTGTTATGGGTACCAGAATACGTTAACTTCTTTTATAAATAGGTACATACTTATAATACATAGAAAACACCCAGACACCTAACATTTGTATAACAATTATAAAAATCACACATATGATTGATCTGACTAGACCATGAGGCTGCAGTCTTTGTGAATGGTGAAGTCGCAAGTAATGTTAGTAATATTTACCTGGTGAGTGCTTCAAGTAGCATGGTAGGACTAAGGCGACGTGGCTCATGGTAGATAAGAATAACACTACCATCTCCCTTCTCTTTCTCCAACCAATCCAAGAAGTCAGACAACGCAGAAATCTCAGACTTTGTTTTTAATATCTGGATAGTACAAGTAAAACATAAATTACAAAATTGCTCAGATATTACTTTTTAGGGATAAATTCTGAATCTCAGAGACTTTTCAGCCAGACAAACCCTAAATCATAAACTAAAATACAAACTAAATGCAAGCCTATTATTATCTTCTCAGTTTGAAATATCAGTTATTATGTATATTTTTTTCAGATTTTTTGATTATTGCCTTGACTTAACAAGTATACAAAATTTTAGATTCATCCAACTAATAAAAGGAGTTGAGAGTAAAGTTCAAAGATCACTGTCTCATAGGCTAATAGATACGAATGAAGCTAATTAAAATATTAATTACCTTATGAGTATTAGTATCTTTAAGCATACGATATCGTCCCACGGTGACGACACGCACATTGTGACGACGACGCGCTCCCGGGTTCAAATCACCGTACGGCATTATATATTGAGAATAAGATTGTTTCGGTGTGAACGCAGCTATTTGACATATCTGAAACAAATATATTACTGCTATAAAGGGGAAATAACACATATAAAATTATTTGTTTTTACGTAATTAATTAGTTATTGCTAAATAGAAATACTATATGTATCTGTGCAGTGATTGGTTAAGAATGCAAGTGTCCCCACTCCATTTCCTCCCCAGAAACTATAGTACGTACGAAAGGTAGATAACATCCTGCATGTAATTGAAGCCGAGGAAATACGTTTAGATCGTAATAAATGTAGCTTTTTCTCTGCCAACCTCTAAGGGCAAAAGTTGTAACGGTAAAATGATTATGATAACATCCTAAGTGAGGGACGGAAAATTCGAAACTAGACTAGAAGATCAACATGTTTAATAGACCAGATACCATCCCAAAAGGGACTAAGACCCGTACCCGTTAATAAGACAATGAGCTGAAAAGAATACCAACAGTATAATTCATACCTCGTCAATAAGTCGTCTACCAGTAGTATCCATGTCCCATCCAACAAGCGCGTACTTGCCGGGAGGTAGACCGGCAGGCTTCTCAGCAAGCGCTGGTGGCAACTCGGCCGTATTCTCCATCTCACCACCATTCACCTTCGCTTCGGACACCATGGCCATGTATGTACTATGACACTCTGTATTAAAAAAAAGCTTCTATTAGTTCTAAATCGATTTAGAATCTGGAATGGATGTAGGCCGCCAAAAATGTCCCCGTTTACTTGACTGATAGAATCAGCATATAAATACCAATTGAATTAAAAGTAAAGTGTACTAACAAATACGAAGCGATTAAAAATACAGATATCACCATGCCATTTCTTACGGCTAGGCAATGCGGTGACGACATGTGTATTCTGAAACCGTGACCGCACAGGGCATTGTACTGCATATCATTCTTTGTTTCGATAAATTGATTACGAGAAAAAATAGTCTTATCAGATTATTATGTACTTTCTTTTCACATAATACGATTTTAGTCGGTAACATAGGAATGAATGTTATTGTTTTGCTTTCAAATTGCGCCATCTAACGAGATTCCAGAAGTTCGCATCTTGTTAGAATGCTAAGTTTTAATACGATTTACTTTGTATTTTATTATCAATATTATCTAGCTATAGCATGCAACTTTGTACGTACAGAATTTAGAATCAATGGACGCATGCTACTTGCATATGGTATAAGGCTTACTAAAGTACATATTGCGTCCTTTCACAAGCCCTAGCCTATCTGTATATTAAAATTCATTAAATCAGTTAAGTAGTTTTGGTGTGAAAGAGCGACAGATATGTAGTTCCTTTCTCATTTAAATATGGTATGATTTTAAGTGTATATTATTTGAAATGGTAACTAGTAAATAAAGTGACCTTGGATTGAAGAGACATTATCCCGGAAAACCACTGACAAAATAACTGATAGCAATTTGTATTAAAATTAGCCAGCACGAGTATATCTTAAATACCTATAAAATCTATGCCTATAAATACATATTTTTATATTATAACTAGCTGACCCGGCAAACGTTGTTTTGCCATACTAAAAAAAGAAAAAAAAAAGGTTTGAAAAATAGATGTTGGCCGATTCTCAGACCTACTGAATATGTATGTAAAATTTGAGAAAAATCTGTCAAGCCGTTTCGGAGGAGTACGGTAACTAACACTGTGACACGCGAATTTTATATATTAGAAGAAAGATAAATATCGTTAAGTGACGGACTTACGCCCGTTTTCTATTTTTCATTTATCATCGATCAATGCTACTAAAAAAGACAGAAAATTTAAACTTTTGTTCTTACATGCATGCAATTAAGATACTGATGACAGCATTCTGTATCGAAACTTGGAAGTGGAGATCGAAATATTTTACTTATGTCGGGTATATAAAAAGGTCCGAATCGCAGATTGGTTATTGAAAATGGCCGTAAGTAAACAGGGCCCTGAGTCGGGTATTTCAACGGTGTCACAACTGTACCATTATTGTACCATTATGGTGCAATAGTAAAGTTTTTGGTAGTCTACTAATAATGTGTCGTCATAACGACTTCATCATTGTCTTACAATTGTCAAAGTGACATAAATTGCTAGTCTCGTACACAACTGCTTCACAATTGCAATTCAATGACTGAAATGTTTCGGTAGTCTGCTATTTTGAATTTGACAGTAATATTTTTAAATTGTCCTGTGTCGACAGATTGCCATAAATAAAAAATAGATAGATAGAAATATTAGAAATTGTTCTTTGTAATTTATTGCAATTTACTAATCTCCTAAACTTCACATTGCTTTTTATACTAATAAATAGTATGTACAAATATATTTAACGCGTTCAATGCTGAATAATTTGCGAATTTATAGCCAATGCTAAGAAAAGAGTCATTCGCCCAGTGCTGAAAACGCGTATGTGCGTTGAAAAAATTTTTCGCGTAGTGCTAAGAACGCTTATATGCGTTCATAAAAAACTCGCGTAGTGCGGCTGGACGCTATAGCGCGTTGTCTTTTACCTTCCCGCAGTGCGGCCAACGCTTATGTGCGTTCGGTAACTTTCGAGTTTTATGACTGTCATATAACAATTACGGGTCATATAAAGGTGTTGGATGGATAAAGGTGCTTCCACACTAGTGTTTATTTGTAAGAGATTTTGTGAAGTTTACGCCATAACATATCTTCGTTCGGTTTTGTTAAAATAGTAAGTTATACCTTAATAAAACAGTAATAGTAAAGGTACCTTCTCCCGAAAGCCCTTTTATTCTTAATTTTTTTTTAATTTACGACTCTTCGCCCGCCTCGTAATAGACACCATTTATAAATAGACTAAAACTACCTATTACTTTAGTTAAAAGAGCGAGTCATAATAAAATTATTTCAATAATCTATTGTACTAAATTAGGTTATTGTTGTCGTCGCCGCCGACTGCAAGATTCGTAGCAGAAACCTGACTAGTGTGTAGTCTCCTTTACAATTCCACATTTTACCACCGCTTCGAAACAATAGACACCCAGAATACACGCTATAAACGCACAGGTGCGGCGCACCCCGCTTGCCTACAGATTTTTTTTTGTATGGACGCGTATACGCGTCGGCCCGCACTTGGTGAAGATCAGAAAAACGCGCATAAGCGTTAGCCGCACTGAACGTATTAAACGAAGTCTAGCATGATTAAATGTTTAAATTTATTAGTAGTTTTTCGAAAATCACTTCAACTAACGCATTTTTTAAAAACGGCAACACATACATACCATTCTAACACAATCCATAGATAAAAGAGACCGAAAATTCAATGCATAGATAAAAGAGATCGACAATTCTATTACCATTGAAAGACCGTTATGACGGCATATAGCAGACTACGGATATTTGACTTCAATTGCAACGGTATCGTGCCGGTATTGTATGACAATTGTTCCAAAATAGTGGACTTGAGCACCAGATATATTGCCACCCCTAGAAGTAAAGTGGTGTAAGAATCTTCAGGAAAATGAACACAGATAACCACGTGCTTAGAGACAAATGATTTTATTTCAGCTTGAATCCTGATTCGCTAAATACTCTTTCGGTTTGGAAGTGTTTTTACAGGAGATTATCAATCTGTCTGTTGGTAGTCTTCTCGTAAGTTTCGTTAGATTTTAAAAATTCATTTTTAAAAGGGGTGGTGTTATTATTTTACTTTAGATTGAATTCACATCGTTTATAATTATGTCAAAGATATCAGCGTAAGTGCATTGGTAAAAGTTTAGGGAAATTTCCCTTTTGTAAATGTACGCGTTATTCATTAAAAAATGCTAATGAGTCATGTCATGATTCATCCTCTCTGTAAGAGATGGATAACTCGAAACTAAACCCAACTCAGCGCGGCATAATCTTTCCTTATTATATAGACAACTAGCTGTTGCCCGCGACTCCGTACGCGTGGAATTTAGGAAAGTTTCATGAAAATCCATCCAGTAGTCTTTACGTGAAAGAACAACAAAAATCCTTATATTCATACAATCCAACATTAACCAAACATCCAAACATTAGAGTAGGTACGGATAGAAGACCGAGGAAACGTTAGCGTTGCTCGGCCAACAGTATTTTATTTTGCCGCGCGTAATTCTTTTTTCGTCATATCTCGTAAGATATGCATTTAAATTGCATGCTGTAAAAAGCAGTTATAATCTATATTAAACGTATAAGCTAAGGTATTTAATTTGATAAAAAATATTACTATGTACACATAAATAGCTTTTGAAAACACCCCATTGAATTAGATATTTTTTTTTTACATTATTATGGGTACAGCGGGTTTTCCTTAAAAGATTGACATATGCCCTCGCGGACTTTTTGGAAGAACTATAGGTAACAAACAATTCCTCCATACAATAGTTTGTTGTACCTCACATAAATAAGGCAGCGTTTTCATTTATAGCTCGCGCGCGTCCGAGTTTCTCGGCTAATTTAATCATATATCTCATCCAATATACAGCAAACCCCAACAAATTATGTAAAAAAGCCATCCTCTTGAACCATTCCATCTATTAAAAAACCGCATTAAGATCCGTTGCGTATTTTTTAAGATATAAGCTCACATAGGGACATACATACAAAAATTACGACTTTGTTTTATATGAAGTAAAGATTCGTTATTTTTGTATGTATGTCCTATGTCAGGTTATAGCTTCAAAACTACGCAACGGATTTTGATGCGGGTTTTTTAGATGCAATAGGATGGTTTTTTGTATAATTTGTTAAAGTTTATTATTTTTTAAATTCTACGTTTACGAAGTTGCGGGCAACAGCTATAGACTAAAATCCCTCCAAATAAATGGGCTGGGGAGAGAGAGAGATGCATGTAGGCTTGTGTTTTTAAGGTTTATTTCTTTAATATGTTATGCTTGTGTGTAAATTGGTTCTAAATAACTAAAATATAAAATACCTTTGTGCTTGTATTGTGTAAGATATGTTAATACTGCAATTAACTGGTACATTAATTAGAGCCAAAATATGTTAATAATGTCTTATAATTGAAATTTATGAAAAAAATAATTAAGACATATATATTTTTTTATTTGGTTATTTAATGACATCCGATAAGACAGCATGAAATTAACTAACAGAAAGTGAATTAATTGTATCAATATAGTAATGCATACAATTTATGTAAGTGTGTAGCATTTCAACTTTTGTACATATGTATATGACTAGATGTACGTTTATCCGTCAACACACCAAAGTGGTCGATATAGCTTGCAAGGCTAGCTCGCTAAAGTGGCAGTGGGCTGGCCATGTCTGTCGAAGAACTGATGGCTGATGGAGCAGACGGGTTCTTGAGTGGAGACCGCGACTCGGCAAGCGTAAGGTTAAGGTAAGGACGCCCACCTGCTAGGTGGACTGATGACCTGAAGAAGGTCGCAGGATGGGACTGGATGCGGAAGGCGGAGGACCGTGTATTGTGGCGCGAATTGGGAGAGGCCTATGTCCAGCAGTGGACTGCAGTAGGCTGATTTGATTGAGATGTACAAGTGTAAATGAATCTATTGTAGTACGAAAATAAGACTAGCCCTTATCTTCGTATTTGTTCTTGTCTTTGGTTTTCATATTATTTTACAGTTACCAGTAAGAAAAAAAAAAGAAAAAAATCTTTTACTCCAGTTATCTTTTAATATTTTAATTTAATATAACTTTTAATTTCATTATTTTAATTTGATTTTTAATGTTAGTATTGAACCTGACAATTTGTTAATGAGTGTCACTTGCTGCAGATGAGGACATTGCAGAATATCAGCATTGTGATTCATTACCGATATCACAACTGTTGCCGAGTAACGGACCTTTTGTGCCTACATGGGTGGGACACATTAAGCTACCACACTTCTGTCTGTAATAGTTTAAGTTAAGTTTAGAGTCTTAGCTCCTAACTTTTGTTTGTTTAGTTATAAAGATTTAAGGGCCTACATCAATATTATCGTATATCATCGCCGACACGTACATATTAACACAGCCAGTAGGCACAGAAAATGAAGAATTAGGGATACTTTTCCTATTTACTCAAAATCTACTAAATATATTTTAATTCTGATTTACGTGTTTCTATATATAATAGTTACTTATGTTTTGAAAGTTATTTCATTAGTTAATACGCGATAATAGACCGACAAATGAAAAGAATAAAAAATTAGAGAGGTTGTTTCGCTAAGATTTTCTATCGAGAAAACTTTTTTAAATCGCGTTTCTGAGTTTATGCGATCCTAGATCATATATTGAAAAAACATATACTTAAATATTAGAGCTCTAGCCATTCAATCTAAAGAAACAATGAAAACTTCGTACATAGAAAAATGCACGAAGCTATTTTGGTATCCTCTTAATGTTCTTTTTTTTATTTTTTTGTTTTCGTGTTCCGCCTTGGAGGCATAATAAATATATCTTTCTTTCTTCTTTCTACTATAGATTTATTTACTTACATTACCAATAGAATTCTTACTTACTTGACACTTTTTTTCACATTTTGGACAATTCACACAATATCTTTAAGAATTGTACCCTATGTATTATTCTGATGTATAAGCTACATTATTGTAGTTTCATTAAAATCCATTCAGTAGTTTTTGTGTGAAAGAGTAACAAACAACTCACAAACTTTCACATTTATAATATTAGTAGGATATTTAGATCATAGCAGACGGCGCTCTATAGTGTTCCGCTTATCATAATCCTGCTAATTTGTCTTGTCAAGTTTAACATAAAATTATGTTTAACAAAATATTTGACAAGAAAATTTTTAAAATAAGCCTTTGAAGATACAAGCTTCACATCACAAAATAGTGCAGTCATTGTACGCAATTGTAAAATAATATTTTAAATGCATATTTCTGAAATTATAATGCTCTGTGTGTAATAAACATGTAACAACATTATTTAATGTTAGTAATTCACCCTGGTTTTGTACCGGGATTAAATAGAATATATGTTAAATCAATGGGTCATATTGGAGCTTACAGACAGTGAAGAAATTTCTTTCTACAAGTCTGGTTTCTTTAGAGCCACTTCAAAGCAAGCAAACTAAAGTTTTAAAACTTCATAATATAATTATATGTTTATATTGTTGTTTGTAATTTATGCTTCTAATTATTGTATCACAAATAAAAGTTATTCTTTCAAGATGGAAATAAAAAAAATAGGAATAAAGAACTACCCTCATTTCAAAATCACCCGTTTACTTTCAAGTTCTATAAAACTCATTCAATTTTTTTTATTTATTACCCTCATTATTTCAACAACTAATTTGACCACCATGTACATTTTTTTAATATTTGAGAATAGATAAAACTAAACTGTTGATAAAAAGCAACAACTACCTACGTTTTTATATTTATGTAAAAAAAAACACGATGACAAGGTTATGTAGATAAAACACTATTAATAATATTGAAATACGTAAGGCATCATTAAACTCGGAGCTTTATTTTATCAGCTGTATTTATTTTTAGCATATAAACTAGCTTGAAAAAACGCCGGCATCTAAAAATCGATCAAGTGAAAACAAAATAATCACGTAGTCAGCGTCATCAATGTAAACATACAAAAATACATTTAATACAACATCAAGCTCTTGTAAATAATCTAGTACAGTCTAATAAATCCATAAAATATATCAAAAATGCTTAAAAATAAAATGTAGGACACGTGGCGGCCTTTTTCTAGAGACATTTTGCCCCACCCCAGCATGTCAAAAATATTTTCAATTTTATACTCACAACTGCAGGGGGACTGATGATTATGATGTTTCCAAACAATCTATAATTACGGGATACTTTTGCGACGTCCGGTTAACGCTGCAACGTAAATTAATTTGGTAAAAATATCACAAAATCTTAGCACGTGTGCGGCAAATGGCAAACCGCAATAGTGTTGACCTAACTCCGGGGATATCAATTTTGAATCGATTATGATTAAATATCGTTTTATTATTACATTATTATTTTAGTATTATTTTTATTCAATATTCTACAACAGGCACAGCGCAGTTTCTTTTTCAAAAGCGTAAATGCTGGTTTTTCATTTCAATAAAACATTTATTGATTGTGCGTAATTGCAAATAAATTTAAAAATGTATGTGTCTTCATTGTTATTTTTAATGCGGTTTAATAGATTATGTGAATTAGATTCACGTGTGAAACGATGTTATTCTTCTGTTGTTGACATGAAATTATTCTTCTGTTGAGAATAACGGGAATTGGCATAAAACTAAGCTGACATCACCTGACGTTAAAATTTAAAACAAATATACGCACTTAAAACCGTAAAAATTGGTTTTATTCCTTAACTGTTTCTTAATCCTTTTATTTATGATAATGATGTGTTGATTTACCTACATTGTCTTAAACCATTGCCTTACTCCAAAAAAACAAAATTTTATTAATCCAACATATCGTTTAAATCGATTTTACCATATTTTTTTAAGTTTGGTATAATCTAAATTTTTATTGGATTTGTTCTAATTTAATTGAAATCGATTTAAGATTAGTTTTTTTTTTTATTAAGATTAGTTGATTCACGTTTAATTTAATTACTCATCCCTAGTCCCTATCAGTGACATAGATAGATATCGTAATGCATTAGTCTGTGATATATTGTTTATTGTCAATGGATTTGATTACGGAAATTCTATCTTATCTATGGTCTTATCGGAATTTGTTTGACAGAATGATTTTTTGTGAAATTTGTAAATAAATGAAATACTTTTAAAATTCAGCCTCTAAGTTGATAACATTCAGAATTTTCCTGTTTAAAATGTCTGATAACATAGAATTTTATCGAGACCAAATCAGTCTGGCCAGAACTGAAATAAAAAACTTACGGTAAGTTGCTATTTACCTGCTTCAGAATTTCTACAGATTTGTTTTGGTATTAATTGTTAAATTTCTTTTTAGGCAGCAATTATCAGCTTTAAAACATGAGCATTTAAAAGAAATAAAAACTATAAAATCTACTCTTGATGGTCTTCGTTGTTCTAGTTGTGGAGATACAGGTATTTTATTAAATTAATAATTATCTTGTAATTAGTTGTAAGGCCATTGAATTTTACTGTTAGATTCGTATTTAGAGCGTAAATTATATTGTTTATCGGTGTTTTAACTCGTTTCTCTGATAAAATAAATTTTTGTATTAGTATGTCATTAAGTTTGATAGTAATTAAAAATCCCAAGATATATAATCTGGTATATTACAGGCCTGTGCTTTGTTAGGGACCAGAGGATATTGTAGGACATTTTGGTAAATCTAATTAAGGACTTATATGTACTAATTTGAATGAAAACTTTATAGAAAACTTAATTAAAGACATAGCATATTTAAAAGTCTGAAATTAAATTGGGTCTTTACATGTTTTAAATATTTTGTTGTACAAATTTTTTTCTATATTATTGTACTGATTGAATTATATAGTGTGACTATAAATGTGATGTCCAAAAAATTTTTTAGGATGTATCAGTGTCACCCGTGAGTGTTTTCGGTTTACGAGCTTTTTATGATTTTTTTCCAAATGGTTGATATTTATTTTTTATTATCTACAGCAACGACTATTGCTGTCAACAATGGTCCCAGTACATCACCAACTCAAGATAGTGACATCTCATTTAAGCCCATAGGTGTGATAGAGACAACATTTCAAAACAAACGAGGGGTGCCACGACAGCCAACTGTAATGTCTACAGCGAAAGGTGTAGTTGTTATTGATTCCAGTGTTTTTAACAACCCTGAACATGCTTTGAGTGGACTGGAGGAGTTCTCACATATGTGGTTAGTATAATTACAAGAAAGCCTCACCTCTCTCTGGGCCATAAGATAAGATATTTTCTTTGTTATTTACGAAAATCATCATCATCATCATCATACTGTCACATCCTTTTCCTGTGGATGTAGGCAGAGACTAAAGCGCCATCTGCTATGATTTGAACTATTTAAAATTACGAAAATATTACTAGTTTTTTTATTAAATCATTTTTTATTTTTTTTATTAAATCATGAAGAAATTATTTACTAACTGTTAAAAAATTCTACAATCGAAAAAAAAATTTAATATATTAAAATTTGTGTGGTTTTTTTTTTTCAGGATAATATTTCACTTCCATGCAACAGAGAGTACAAATGTTCCAGCGAAAGTGGCTCCCCCTAGACTAGGTGGTGATAGACGTGGTGTGTTCTCAACAAGATCGCCTCATCGACCATGTCCTATTGGATTGTCTCTGGTTAAGATTGAACGGGTTGAAGGTAAGTGTTTGAAATGAAGAATTGAAACAGAACCCCATTATATGAAGAGTTCTAGGTTGTTTCTTTATCTAAATGAATATGTTAAGACATTAATCTGATTACCCATTTTTTGGAAAATAAAATATATATTATACATATACACTCTAACTACACACTCTTTAAAAACTTTATTTTTTTTAGTAAAAAATGTCTTTCTTTTTTTCTTTGAATATGTTTTTATCTATTGCTAGCAGTTGCCCGAAACTTAGTATGTGTGGTTTTTAAAACCAAACCATAACATATCATACAAAAATTGGTCAAGTGCGAGTCGGACTCGCGCACGAAGGGTTCCGTACCATTATCTATGCAACATAAGGCACGTTATTAATAAATGAACAAAGAACACACACAATACTTAATTAATCACGTTTGTTGTATGAGAGCAAGAAACGGTAACGAAATCATGTTTGTTGTATGGGAGCCCCCCTTAAATATTTATTTTATTTTATTTTTAGTATTTTTTGTTATAGCAGCAATAGAAATACAACATCTGTGAAAATTTCAACTCTCTAGCTATCACCGTTCTTGAGATACAGCCTGGTGACAGACGGACGGACGGACGGATAGCGAAGTCTCAGTAATAGGGTCCCGTTTTTACCCGTTGGGTACGGAACCCTAAAAAAGACATCCTCTTGTACCACTCTATTTATAACGCATCACAATCTATTGCGTAGTTTTGAAAAAATAAGCTCACATAGGGACATACCTACAAAAATAACGACTTAATTTTATAATAAGCAAACGTTTTGTTGAAATATAAAGCAGCGGCGGCACTGGCCCCAATGTGGGCGTTGGCGACAGCATATAAAAGCCCCTATAATTTTTCAAGTGCGAAATAAAAGTCAGAATAGTAGATCTATGAGAAATATTATTAGTTAACTAGCATATGGAAACAGCGGCACTCCTTCCGGTCGTCGCTGATGCCAATACCCCGCTGCTAATTACGAACATTGTCGAATATACTGAAAGATTTTAAGATAATGTTAAAACTAATTAGATCAATAATCAATCAATAACTATGTTAACTACTGTTTTATTAAATTTTAATATATTTGTAGGTAATAAAATATACTTTTTCGGCGTTGACATGGTGCATGGCACCCCTGTTCTTGATATAAAACCGTATATACCTCAATATGACTATCCACTGCAAGAGATAGATGCTCCTATGTCGAGTTTAGAAAGACCCCTGACAGAGGGAATTAGTGATGCACCTGAGATGGCCAGTTTAAGACTAGATGATGACACTCTTGATGTAAACAGGTAATCATTAACACGCTTTTATAAGTTTGCTATGTATCTATCAATGTATTAATCTATGTAACGGACTCTTTGAAAGTGATTTACACCCACTTACAGTAATTGGATTGATCTGAAATTTTGCATGCAATAATATAAAAAAACTAGCTGACCCGGCAAACGTTGTTTTGCCATACTACTAAAAAAAGGTTTGAAAAATAGATGTTGGCCGATTCTCAGACCTACTGAATATGTATGTAAAATTTCATAAAAATCGGTCCAGCCGTTTCGGAGGAGTACGGTAACTAACACTGTGACACGTGAATTTTATATACAGGATGACTTTGCAAGGTGTTGCCAAATTTTTTTAATAAGTTCTATAGAACAATACTAAAATACGTCTTTGTAGTAACTATTTGTAAACGTAGTATTTAAAAAAAAAAAAACTATTTAAAATGTCCTTAAAAGTAACTCAACAAAGAGACACCGCGTGTGTTGTCATTCATCAGAGACCAGAGCCAAAAACGACCTTAAGCAGACCACATAACGACAAGCGCACCAACAAGTTCTTATGCAGTGGACATACGGTGCAATTTCATCAACACGCCACCGGTCAATGACCCTTCAATAAACACTCCCCCTCCATTTGTCGGCCTACGCTTCCCGCTAACCCTTGCTTGCGCGGGCGCCCAAACCTTATGTTGTTAGGCATAAGGCTTATTTTCGCGCACCATAATCACTACTACACTTACAGTTTAACTTTTGCGAAACTATCGTGACGTCCGTGCGTATTTTTCTATGAAAGAAGTAAATTATCCACGCGTACTATTTTTAAACAGCGGATAGGATTAATTAAAATGAAAAAAAATTTTTTGATGTTCTTTACGTAAATCGATTAAGTTACTGATTCAGAGTCGCTCCTAAAAATTTGGCAACACCTTGCAAAGTCATCCTGTATAATATATTCATGATTTTCTTGCGTGTTTTTTTTTTCTAACACTTGCGCGACACGTCTGTTTAAATAAAACTACTTTTTACGGATTTAGACGCGTATATTTGTTTTAAATTTTGGCCCGACGTTTCGGAGACTTTGCAGTCACCATGGTCACGGGTGAGACTGATATAATTGATTACTGAAAAGCACGACCGCAATAAGCTCAGTTGGAAGACCTTCGGAATGGTATTCCGAGGTCGTGGGTTCAAGTCCCGCTTGCGGTGATCACTTTTTCCACCATAATTCAATTTGTTAAATAAAAGCATAGCATGTCAATTGCAAAATTAAAAATTAAATATTACTATTTTTATGTTTGAGTTGATTGATTGGTCTCTATTTTTATCTGTATCAATCAAATCAAACATAAAAATAGTAATATTTTCTTTAAAAATTATTATGCTTAACGTAACATATTATAACCTTAAGATTAAAATTGAATGATATTTTAGTGCATTTTCTGAAAAGATTTTCTATAGTAACATTTTTTTTTATTACCATCGGATAGTAGAGATTGCAACAAACAGAAAACATACCAACTTTTTGAAAAAAGCTGATATTTTGACAGGTGAATTTTCGATTGAAAATTAGGGTGCTTTTTCGATATTAATTCAAAATACGGCGAAAAAATAAATATTTCTAATCAAATAAATTACAGCGTATTATGGACATAAAAAGGTAAGTTTTCACCAAATTTCGTGAATGAAAAAACATTTTTGTAAAAGAAAAAAATAAAAAACCATGAACTTGGTTTTTTGAATTTTTCACATAAATTTTGAGGTTATGTGAATAAAGTGTGAATACAAAAGTTTTAGATCTTTTTATTACCTATAACTTTGCCTGTTAACTTTTTTCCATAGGACTATTAGTTTTACCGGAAATCAAAAAAAACATTTTTACCCTTAATCATTATTATATCAAAACGGAGACAAAAATTGTCTGTCTGTGTACTGTTTATTAGTCTAAATAATAAATAATGTCAAACAAAATAAATAATGTCAAACAAAATAAATAATGTCAAACAATCGATGGAACTTCGTTGTAAACTAACTTGTGGGAATAGCTTGTATCCACAAGTTTGTTTACAAAATCTATTTTTGTTACAGATCAACAATACCAGGTGAACTAGAAACTTCTACTCCACTATCCAGATCTCCTTTCGAAGAAGACCCGTCTTTAGATCAACCAAGTAATCTCATTACACCTGTAACTCCCACATCAGAATCTCCACCAAGCGTTGACTTACTTGACGGTAATTATCGGACAGTTCCTATCCGTAGGCCGGATACAGAAAGAGGGGCACCCGATGGGCAAGAAAGATATACCCCACCTCAATCCGCGCATGTATCTAATTTAGCCCATGACGGTATCAGGGTAGCCCCTTGGATTACCAATCCTCCGACCCAAAATTATGACGTAAGGTTTTCAGAAGATGCCGAAGAAAGATTAAATGATTTAATAGGAGACAGAGCGGAAGCTTTCAAGACTAATATACAATGTCTATTAGCTGATGATCCAAGATCACATTATGTAAGGACGAGGTACCCAGACCATGAATACAGTTGTGTTTTAGAAGATTTGTGTATAAGTTGTGTGTTTGATTCTAATACATCTGTGTGTACTATTATAGCTGTAAGGAATGATGAAGATTTGCAAACATAGCTTTTAAGTTTTGCTTATATTTATTAAATCACTAAAATTAAATTATTAGCACAAGTTTGTAACAGAGTAATGAAATAAAATTTGAAATTAATGTAATGTGACTTGGTGCTAAATCATTTCCTTTCATTTATTCTTTATTGTACAAAGAAAAACATAATAACGTAGACGTTATTAAAAAGAAAAGGTATGTACATATGAGAGCTTAATTATTCATATATGAAATTTTCTTCCAGCAAACTTTGATTAGAAAGAGATTCGAGGTCGAGGGGTTTGAGTATTCTTTGGTCACAACACCTTCTGTAAGAGATGGAAATCTCTCAACCAAACCTCTATTAACAACCTTAGTTAAGGTGGCGTAGTAGACGAAATCCATTCCGGTACCATAATGAGGGCTACCGTGAATGATCAGAAATAGACTTAAAATCGAACCTGTGTAAGAGTCTGCACCTGCAGAAAAGTTTAAGAAAAGAAAACTTAGAAGCTTGAGTATAATTTTTTATTACGTCTTAAGCTCTATAAATACAACGGAGTAAATAAATTGTGTAATTAAAAAGTAAAATTACATTCGTAAATATTCATAAACAAGTACTTTGTACATAAAAAAAATTGATTAACAATCACAGATAATAATATAGGTAATAGATGAGTGATAGCAATTTTCACTTAAAATTTCTTATAAAATAATAAATGTTTGCCAGAACCAAAACCGCCAACAGTATCCAGAATATAAATTTCGACGAATCTCATTTCTTGTCCTTCTACGTCAATAGTTTTCACACCATCGTCTCTATTCCAGTTTATTGTCTTAGACATTGGGCTCCATTGCTTATTGTCGACAGAATATCTGTATTGCAATTGCAAAATAGTTCCATTTCCTGCGTCATCCCTTGGTTTGTACTCAATTTTTTCAATCTTGTAAATATCATTTAGATCGAAATTCAATTTGATTACATCTCCTTTTAATGGATTGGCCTGGTGAGGCTTACCCCAGGCAGTATGCCATAAAGATCCAGCATCTCCATCCATCAACTTACAAACTTCTTGGCATGGCTCACCAGGAATGTTGCAGTTAAGCTTTACATTTTTCACAACATTCGCGTAAGGATCCTGTTTCGTTGATACTATTATGTAATAACTCCATTTAGAAACTCCTTCATCATTTGCTGAACGAATTCGAAATTTATGTTCCGATTCATATTTAAATCCATCAAAAGTAAATTCTGTGCTTGTTATATTTGTAAACAATGTTCCATCTCTTTCGATCTCATAGCAAACATCTTTTTCAGCATCCCATTGTAGAGAGATACTTGTAGGTGTGATGTCTTTATCTAAGACAGTAAATCTCGCTGGTGCTTGTAAAGAATTATTGAGCAAAGTATTACTGCCAAAAATTTTCCCTTTATTTTCGAACCCTTTGATTTTAATATGTATATCAGATTGAGTTACATCACATTTTTGGACTTTAATCATCAAACATTTTTGTTTCAGTGCACCGTTGTCTATATCTTTCAAATATGGATTAACGTAGTAATTATTGTTAAAGTAATATGCGTTCTCTTTTACTGCAAATTCTTCCTCAGTTTCAACTAATGGAATTTCTATTGTTTCATTATTGACTGCTGCTTTAATGTTTTTAATATTTTCTGAAGCCATAATTCTTAGAAGGGTTGATCTTTGCGTCACCATGTTCTTGTAGGATCCATTCGATTTATGTATGTGAATATATAAGTCACCATGTTTGTTTGTGTTAGGACCGATGACAGTTATTAAGGTTTCAGCATTGTGACCTTCTAGATAGTCAGACGATAAGCCGTCGTCTTCATAAACTTTGAAGGCACTCTCACCATTAGGATAGATATTAAAAATTCTTTTATCTCTTTGAATCTCGTTTGGATTATTATTTGGATTAACCATAGGAATTATTGCACCATCTTTAACAAAAACTGGTAACTTCCACAATGGTGCTTTATTGTAGTTCCATATTTTGCCGCCTTGATATTTTTCTCCAGTCAACAAATCAATCCAAACTTGGTCTGGATCTGGTAAATAAATGCCGTGGCGTACCCATTCCCCTTTCGAATTATATTGTTCCTTAAATATTGGCGCCACTAATAAGTAAGGTCCCCACATATACTGGTATTGTGAATCTTCTGTGTATCCATTGGTTTCATCCGGAAAGTCGAGGAACATCGCTCTAATCATCGGCAACTCATGTATAGAAGTATGACTTATAGTATAATTGTATGGCAAAAACATTGATTTTAATTTCAAATAAGCTCTATTAATAAGATTGGCTTCATCGTCAAAGGCGAATGGAGTTTTTTGTTTCCTACCCCAGCCATCCATGTTTAGCTGCAATG
Organism: Orgyia antiqua; assembly: GCA_916999025.1. Taxonomy (NCBI): domain Eukaryota; kingdom Metazoa; phylum Arthropoda; class Insecta; order Lepidoptera; family Erebidae; genus Orgyia; species Orgyia antiqua. The sequence goes on from OU779874.1 coordinate 5,575,781, forward strand.
GTGTAAATGTTTTCCATTGGTAATCGCGTATATTTATGTTTTTATCACCGCCTCCATAAATACCGTCCATATCGGATCCCACAATAGGTATACCTGAAAGACTAGCTCCGATGTATGTTGGTATGTGAAACCGTATATATTCCCATTGCCCGCCGGTTTGGTCACCACTCCATATTCCAGCGTGCCTTTGTGTACCAGCCCATCCATCAACCATTATAATCATAGTACGAGCTTTACTGTCAGCTCCTTTTACAAATAAGTGTGCTGCCTTCTCAACGGCATCAAGTGCAAAGGAATAACCTTCACCGATCCATGCCACATCACATTTAAGGGCAACTATTCCAGCCACTGCAACTTCATTATATAAATCACGGTCACCTTTTTTAGGATGTTCAGAATCTATTGGTTCTAAATTACTTTCTGTCCAGAGCGCAGCTTCTACTCCATGCTTTTTCGCATATTCGGTAAATTGTTTTAAATTATCAATATCACCCTCTAGAGAATCTGTTTGTCCATATCCAGAACCGTAGCCATCATTAGGTACAAACCAACCGAGGGGCATATCATATCTTTGATATCTGTCAACCATAGCTCTGGCCGAAAATTGGTAATTATCATTTTCACCATTTAAGGACTCTAGAACACCTTCTTTACCTTCCATATCTGCAGGTTGATAACATCTATAATAAAATCCATCTTCAAATAATATCGCATTTGGAACATCTTTATCCACTCTTACCCAATAATCTCGATTAAATGCATTTAAATGGGCCTCATAAAGTGAAAACTCTGGCATAAATATCGGTTGACCTGTTAGCTCGTAATAGTCTTTTAAAATACTCTTGGCATCACAGCTAATAAAAAAGAAAGCATCAAAATCTTTTTCCATATGAGTTGTTTCAACAATTTCACCATTATCCGAACCAAAGTCGTACAGGCCTGGTTGCCAAGTATTTCTTAAAACTCCATAACCTTTAGTCGACCAATAAAAGGGACTAGGAGAAGCGACGCCACCATCAACCCAGTTATTAGAGTTCACTATAGAGATCTTTGTTCCCTTGTGGCTAAATCTTCCATTTTGCATTCCTCCGCCGAAGAAATATTCGTCACTGTGTTGTCGTAATGTCTGTTTGACTTTGTTATCATTGTAAGACAAAGGTATGTTCTCAATCAACACGTCCTTATTAGATAATGAATCTTGCACAATCATAGTACCTCGTTTCTTATTGAATTGTATCGATATCTTGTTAGTGTAGACAATGAAATGATGCTCAGTTTCTTTGAATACGGAATACTCAAAGGCAGTTTTATCATAATCAGTAACTTTCTTAACATTGATCTTTGCATCATCAGTAGGATTATGAGGTATAGGGTATTCATTGAAGTCTCCTGTGGGGGACATGTAGAATTTGAATACATGGCTGTTCAAAATATTGAGTTTTGCCAGTTCTCCTGTATCATATTGCATTAAGTATTCTGTATCAGTTTTGAGGAAAGAAACGATGCTTCCCAAATTCTTAACCATTTTCTAGGCAGGTTTATATAACGACGTTGTGCACTATCTGAAATGAAAAAAGGTTTTAGAATTGTGAACACTGTAGGTATAGTGTGATCGGAAGTAGTACAGTTTTTACGAGGTTGTGGGTTCGACTCCGGTTCTGTACAGGTATTTTGGTGACGAGCACAGATGTTTTACTCCGACTGAATATTTTCTGAGTATGTTTTACAAAGAAAACTAATTTATGTTCGTATTTTGTTGTCCATAGTACAAAAAGTTACCTGGGCTTCGTTTAAGATCCGAAAACGTTGTGTGAAATGTCCGCGAATTACATTTATTTATATAACAGATAAGCAACAGGCAAGGTTAGAAACTATTTCAGCACTTGACTTAATCCTGATGATAAATGGGATTTGTCTTTGACAAAAACCGCCATCTACAGTTCAGTGAACTTTTGAACAGAAATTGTCTAGTTTAACACGTCATCGTTAAATAATAAATAAATAAATATTCATGGACATTTCACACAACGTCCTCTGGTCCCAAGCTAAGCTTATATGAGTTATATCAGTTAAATGCTTGTGTTATGGGTACCAGAATACGGATAGAATACATAAACTACTTTTCTTTTATAAATGCATACATAAAATACATAGAAACACCCAGACGCAGGACAAACATTAAATTTGTATGACAATTAGAAAAATCACACAAATTGATTGTCCCGAGTGGGAATCGAACCCGCGACCTCTTGATCGGCAGTCCGTTACGCATACAAAGCATTTGCTATTTCCGGGTAGTAGCCATGTTAGCCCAAACATGGAAATCGGTTAGAGCTTTAAAAAGTCCCATACTTCTCAGTAAAAAAAATCTACATAAAACAATTCGATTTAGAAATGCTATAGCAATTTGACCTCTATTATGCTGTGTATTTTTTTGCATTATTGATCTAACCTGATAATAAATCTATGAAAGAAATACTACTCTTTTAAACTCATTACAAAAGCGAGACTCGCTAAGACGCGAACGAAACCCCCTAACGCGAGACGTTGCCAGCGGTCGCCGAAGCCTTTCGCCGCTACAGTTTGCGGGTCAGAATTAAAATAATGGTAAGTATAAAATTTAAGAATCCCTACAAGTCAGTGATCTTTTAAAAATTAAGCTAGTACTTGACGTAATCCTTTGAAGAGATCGAGAAACTCATCTGAATACGACTCTAATCTGCAGGTCAGTGAACTTTTGAACAGTATTAAGCCCACACTTGATTTAATTCTGGTGATAAATGATCCGGGATGTCATTTGCGATTTTTTGTTTTCATATGTTTTGAACAGTACTATAGATTAGTTGCACTTGTGTTAGCGGCGCGACAAGGAGCCGCGCGCTTCTTTGAAAAAATTGTTCGACATCCTTCTCTGGTTTCAATTTAAGCTATACCTTTATATAAAACTACTTTTTACACTTGCGCGACTCATTTGTTTAAATAAAACTACTTTTTACGGATTTAGACGCGTATATTTGTTTAAAATTTTGGCCCGACGTTTCGGTAGTAGTTATTTAAACAAATGAGTCGCGCCAGTGTTAGAAAATATTAGATTTAAAATTTTAATACTCTAGTGCCGTAAAAATTTTGTTATTTGGCTCAATGAGGTAACTATAACATAATCGTAAATCATTGATGATTAGGCTTGGGTTATTGCTATCCTATGAATCCTATCCCTATACCCGAGCTCGGCGGTGAAAGGGTCAACCATAGATCAGCTAGATTTTATGTCTTTATTTATTTATTATTCAGGAAAAAACAAACAGTCTCATTCATTACAAATCAGTATAAAAAGAAAAAGTAATACAGATAGACCACAGGGATAGACTAATAGTTCCATAATTAACATAACATAAATGGTAAACATACGAGTAAAAGTGTCTTACCTATGTTAAAAAAAAATATTTTTCTTTTAAAAGTTAAGTACCAGTTGGGCTCGCATGTGAAAGGTTCCGTACCGTAATTCAATTTCATTAATAATTTTGTCATACCGATTATATATACATAATACAAAACAACGGGGCCCTATATAGTGGGAAACTGGCATATGAACGATGATGAATATTTAATTTTGTTGCTCTAGCATCAACTGTGTTTATTTCACCTCTCTAGCTATTATACCGTTCCAGAGATACCGGTACCCTAAATCATGGGATAAGGACAGGATAATGATGATGATGATGAAACTACATAATAACAGAGTAAACGAATATTATTTATTTGACTTACTTCATGTTATTATGAAAATTCTGCGGTCACCAAATTATATTAAAAAATCTGTGTTAGTCTCTGACTAAAGGTACCTCTTTAGTTAACAACATTGGTTACTACTAAACTAACACAGCTATTTATCTAACTAGTATTAATCTTTGTTAAGGGAATATTATGTATTAATACAATAACAGCACATTAGTAAACACAATAGGGATGTGTAAAAATAATCGATTAAAAATTGAAATTGTTTTTATGATAAATCGATTTAAATTCAATTTTTTGGAATATGTTCAATATTCATTCATTTTCATTTAATTCTTTTAAACATTGGTTTAAAATCGATTAATGAATAATCGACTTTTCGATATAAATGTTTGATGAAATGTATCTAAAAAATTCTAAATCTAGATTAATTTCTAATGCAACCGTTCAATGTAATTTTGTGGAGATGGTGCTCATCGACAGTTTGCGTGCGAGAATACTAAACCACAGACTAAAATTCATATCAGGGGGGTTTTAGATGAACTGTTTCAATGACTGGCCAACTATCTTTGTTATACCTAACCAACAATGTTAGTATACCTAAAAATAAATTTGATATTGATTATAAAAAATCAATTATTAAAAGCCTATGAGTTATGTGTTTATCATATGTATAACTCGATTTTTCAAAAAAATATGATCGATTTTAAATCGATATTTTTCATGATCAATGATTTTTTCGCATCCCTATTAATTAGGAGTGGATTTGAGTCATTAAGTAACATTTTATTTTAAAGCACAAAGTACTATAATGCATATTTAGAATTAGAGACTTATCAGCCTAATAGAGCAACATGGTACAGCGCCATCTAAATTTGTAATTTTACAATCCTATCTTGCAGGTATTAGCAACAAGAAAAATTAAAAAAAAAACAGAATAGATATTAACCAACCACCAGCATACAAACCGTAATTTGTTAGTTCAGTTTACGCCCGCTTCTGCCACTGAACCATATGACAGTTGTTGCCTGCGACTTCGTACGCGTGAAATGAAATATAGAACGATTTTCCCGTTTTTGCAACATTGTTTACTGATGCTTCGCTCCTATTGGTCTAATAGCTAATAGCCTTTCTCGATAAATGTACTATCATATCAAACATTGAAATAATTTTTAAATCGCCCAACGGTTCCCAAAATTTACTCGTTTAAGCAAAAAAAACTTTAGGTTTATAATAATAGTACTGTGGAGATGTGTAAACGTGACATTTTTCTAGCTTCTTATAAACTTGATTGATTGTGATTGTAAACTGCCATCTATTATTCATATTTGGACTTACTATACCACACAATATAATTTAGAACCTACATTGTTCTGAGATGTAATACTCTGTGTATACTGTATATTAGCCCCGTTTTCTCAACGTTGAGTGTTCCAACTACAGCAACGCATCGCACAATCGAGCACTCTCAAACAAAGGTTATCGTACTAATACTTAATCAATGCTCTCAAAAGTGATGCGTGCAATCCATACCAACTTCAGCGACAGAAAATTAACAAGTATTTTTTCTTTAAATTGGCATTGATTGAAATTTTATTTATATATTATCGTTAGTAATATTATTTATTATTAAAAAAATTTTTAAGGCATTCGTTTCGTCGGAGTTTTCTGGAAATATTCAAAGTTAATTCAAGCTGTGTTAAAAAATAAATAAATATAAGTATGGATGAAGGTATAAACAATGACTTTTTTTATATTACACACATATAATGTGAATACCACGAAATAGAAATCAATTGATTTGATTTCTATTCCGTGGTGAATACAATGTTTATTTTAGAATTTTTTTTTTCAACACTGAACTTAGCGCACTGTGCTGGCGCATTTTAAAACTAATTCACGTTCTAATTAAGCGTCAGCATTGTTCAGCATTGTGCGGCACTGAGTCGCAATATGCTCTGCCATTGGAAAACGGGGATGCTCTGTAATTGGAAAACTAGCTAGATGATTAGGATTAATAAGAAGTACTCTTATCGTACTCTATTAGTCTGTGTTGTTATTTCGTTAGCCATCATTTTTGTTTGGTCCATTGAATTTCATTAATTTCTTATAATTAATCGGCAGCGAAATTAAATAGATATCAAATTATCACCAATAAGATTTACCTGTGAGAAAGAATTTAAGGTAAGTGACATTGAATTCGCTCTACTTGAAATTTAAAAGTGCCTTGTCATAGTTATAACCTATTGGTGGCTATGGTTGGCCGGTGCATGAATTGCTTTTTTTAAATTTCAGATGTTTCTAACACGATCTGAATATGACCGTGGTGTCAACACATTCAGCCCTGAGGGGCGTTTGTTCCAAGTAGAATATGCTATAGAAGCAATCAAGCTGGGCTCGACTGCGATCGGCATTAGTACTTCGGAAGGAGTAGTTCTTGCTGTTGAGAAGAGAATAACTTCGCCGTTGATGGAACCTACAACTATTGAAAAGATCATGGAAGTTGACAAGCATATAGCGTGTGCTGTGTCTGGATTGATGGCTGATTCCAGGTAAAATATGGCTTAGCATAAGATCTAATTGATGCTGCAATAACTTTCCCTATATTGGTACAATACAATGTGTTAAAGTCACGTTTATAGTTTGCAAAAACCACTTTGTCACTTGAATTAAGAATCTAAGAAATCTTGATAGGCAATGAACCAAGCCAGGCTAAATTTACGTCTTCAAGATTGAGCTTGTATCCACTATTTGGTAAATCTGTGTGATTAGGAAATATTTTTTTTATTCTTCATTCATTTACAATGTTTTGTTACTGGTATATTCTTCAACAAAACAAAATTTTTGTTTTATTTACTGGTCTGGTATATTTACATGATATCTGGTACCTACATAAATAATCTACAATGATAAACTTAAGAAAATTTAAATATTAATACACATTTATTTGCTTTGCTAGTAACAATTTCTCTATTTTCGCATTTGGATTGATCTGGAACATTTTAAAGACCGATGACACTGCAATAGAATAAATATTTTTCCAGGACATTTTATAAAACTTTTATCTTTTCTAGGACATTGGTAGAGCGTGCACGTGTTGAATGTCAAAATCATTGGTTTGTGTACAATGAGCAGATGAGTGTTGAGTCTTGTGCACAATCTGTGTCCAACTTGGCTATACAGTTTGGTGATAGTGATGATGATAGTGGCACCGCTATGTCTCGACCATTTGGAGTTGCTGTTATGTTTGCAGGTTGGTATACTGTCTTTATTAAATCAGCATATCTAATAAATCATGTGCTGGTCCCATGGTAGTTCAGTTGGGAGAGCAGCGGAACGATATTCTGAGGTTGTAGGTTCAACTCCCGCTTATGGTGATCATTTTCTCCACTATAATTTCATTTATTAAGTAAAACCATAGCAAGTAAATTGCAAAATTTTATAAATTTATGTCAGCATGTGTATACAAAAATTATCTTTGTTGTGACAGATAAAGAATACTAGTGTCACCACCCCATTTTCTCCCCAAGACGCTGTATGATTCTGTATGATTTAAATCAAGGGTCAAAAATCACTACCTAGAAATGCAGTCATGATTCCGGAACATAGTGTTATTATCCGTTGCGTAGTTTGAAGAAGAAGATTTAGCTTACATAAGGGAAATACATACAAAGATAACGACTTTGTTTTATAATTAGTGAAGAAAAACTAAATTTTTGTTAAATTTGTTTAGGTATTGATGAGAAAGGTCCTCAACTATTCCACATGGACCCATCAGGTACATTTGTACAGTATGATGCTAAAGCTATTGGCTCAGGCAGCGAGGGTGCTCAACAAAGTCTTAAGGTAAATATAACAAACCAGTGGTTGCCCACAACTTCATACCCGTGTAATTTAAAGACCAAACTCTAACAAATTATACAAAGTATCTATCCTCTTAAACCATTCTATCTATTAAGAAAACCCGCGTAATATCCATAGTAAGCTCACGTAAGGACATGCATACAAAAATAATGACTTCTTTGTGTAATAAATATATATACAAATAACAAACCTTGCCGGGGTGTTGTAAGATCTCATAGATTACCATTCTCTGTGAGAGATGGAGATCTCGAAACTAAACCTTTTGCCAAAACGATACCTGATTTCTGACGTTTCAAAAAAGCTTGTAAAACATGCCAACTTGAAATAAAAAATTTTTACTTTGACGTCATGATCTGTGTGCCAAATTCGCTTCCCAATTGAGAAGTCCATGTCCAACAGTGGAATGAGGGGCTGAGTAGAAAAAAAGCATGATTTTCTATATTTATATTTGGCCAAAATTTTGTAAATCTCTTGAACCAAGTGCCAGTACACATATCGTGATGCGTCGTGGCCGTAATGTATTTTCCCAACATTTTATAAATCTCTTACACTAATATACTTTGCTTACAGGAAGTATACCATAAGTCGATGACTTTAAAAGAAGCTATTAAGTCTGCACTTACAATTCTGAAGCAAGTTATGGAGGAGAAACTATCAGAGAATAATGTAGAAGTGGTTACAATGACACCGGGCTCCAAATTCCACATGTTTACTAGAGAACAACTGTCTGAGGTTATTAAAGACATACCTTAATATGTAGATTATGTATTATCAGTTTGGGTTTAGGTGTTTTATAGCTGTTTATAACTTAACTAAAAAAAATTAAATAATTGTTTATTCTCTCTAAAACAAGGATGTCCCTGGCCCCTACCGCTAGCTTTAAACAATTGTAAATTTAATTAAATCTATAATTTTTTTTTTGTTATTTTTAAAGTTTCTTTCGTATTGGTTAGAAGAGAGGGCGGTGTGTTGTCCTAGGTTTCGACCGGACTAGCGTATCGTCCGGTCTTCCTTAGGAGTAGTAGTGAGCGTTTAAACGAAAAACTTAAAATAAGCAATGCTTATTAAAATAAGCAAAAAAGCACGCTGCCGTTTATAAGCAATCCTCGCTTAATGCTTATCTTAAAATTGCAACACAGTTGTGAGAATATTTTCAAAATGTTGGTAAAAAGAGAAGACGAAAATGTAAAAAGAGATGTAAGTGTTAAATTTTTATTTAAACGGTAAGCAAATTTTTAGCAGACAACGTAAATTAAGTTTAGTTAAATGTTTTAACGAAAAAGTTAAAAAGCATAAAAGCTAAACAGTAAGCAAACAGCATATTATGAATTTTAAGCAGACTACAAAAATTAAGTTGAGTTAATTTTCTTAACGAAAAAGTTAAAAAGCATAAAATAGCTGCTTAAAAATAAGCAACTTTTTAAGCAGTTAACTTTTTTAAGCATCTCGTTTTAATTCGTTCAAAATTTTAAGCCGTTATTCCCATTTCTACTTAGGAGTAATCCTTCTGTTAATTAGGTAATAGCGACTCCACACGTCATTTTGTGTTGGCATTGATATATTATTTCTACGACATGACCTGTAGTAATCAGAGAGATTTGGCTCGCGCCAAGAACCAAAAAAAACAGCAAGAAATGCAAAAGAAAAAAAATGCCAGTGAAAAAACTGGTATGTCCTTACAAGAAAGGAAACATAGAGATGCTGAATTAATGCGAGAAAAACAACGAAAAAGAGAGGAACAAGCGGTATCAAGTGTGACTACTCATAAGCAAACTGCAAATAAAACAATAATTAAAGGAATTTTGACTTGCTCCCAATTATGTCACTCATTAGTTGCATAACATTTTGAGCTTGATGAGTATAAGGCGAAATTGTTGAAGTGATATAAGTTATCGTATGAAATAGATTAACAATTAAAATAATAATAGTTTAAAAAAACTAAAAAACACGCTTTATTTGATCGAATTATTGCATTGTCATCGGTCTTTGACAGGTGTGCAAAATTTGAATAGAATCTGACCGTTTAAAGTGGGTCAAAATAGCGTCCAAAGGAGTCGGTTCCAACATACAAACAAACATACAAGTGAAGCTAATGTAAAGCATGTAAAATCTTTGTTTTAAGAGAGCCTTATTTAATAATAGACACCAATAAAATATTACTGAACTGTGCTCAGGATTTCATAACTATGATCTGAATTTTACAAATGTATATCATCGATATGCGGCAATTAACAAACCAAATAAACAAGATTATCTGCATTTATGCAAATCTAAATGTTAATTTTGACTGAATAGGTTTGTATGTTACATTACCCATTTTATAAATATTGATTTTCATAATAATAGAATATTCCGTAACACATTGGTATCATAAATTAAATTATGGTGGAAAAAGTGATTCCCGCTTGCGGTAATCACTTTTTTTTTATTAAGTAAAGCATAGCATGTCAATTGCAAAATTAATAAATTACTTTAACATTGGTATCATTATTTTAATAAAAAATGCGGTATATTTTGCATATGTACCTATAGCTAATTGAATACTAAGAATGGCTTCATCTTCCTAGAGGGGTAGGTAGAGCCTATAGATTGTCTTCTACAATCTAAGCATATTCTTTGATTTACATTTAGTTAATTCACACTGAACAAAATAAACAGCTATAAAATAACTTTAAACCATGTTGTAAGTATATAGAAGTAATGTTTGAAGTAAATTGTCATTATTAAAATTATGTATATTTAAGATATAACCTAGTATCTTATATCTATTGAATTTATTTATTGTATTAAAAACATTTGGAATAGCTACTTGTATTAAAATATGTGGAATTTAGAATATTAAACCATAATAAATTGAAAAGAAAAGAACAAATCACCTTGAACCACTCTAGCTTTAAAAAATAACCGCATCAAAATTCATTGTGTATTTATGAAGATATAACCTCACTTAAGGACATTCATACAAAAATAACGACTTTTATAATATACTAGCTGTCCCGGCAAACGTTGTTTTGCCATACCAAAAAAAAAGTAAAAAGAAAAAAAAAAAGAACTATAAACCTCACGGAGCCCGAGACCTTTCCAACGAATGCAAAACCGTGGAAATCGTGCGTTCTGGAGTTATAGCGTCAGGAAGGAAAATCCGACTTATTTTTATATAGTAGATAAGAATTATTACAGTAGAGTAATGGTAAAGTTTTAGATATTATTGTTTATTCTGTTATACTATTGAAATATCTACTATATAGAAATTATATTATCGAAAATATCTTTAAAACTTGTTGATCACGAGATTTTAGTCACGTTTGATTACGATTTATCAGAACAATGGCATAAATTCTGTTGTGTCTAAAAGTAAACTTCAACTTAGGTATGTTTTCGTTGATACTACTGAATTGTGTTATTGACTAGAACAATATTGATGTTTTAGTTTAGTAGTGGAAGTAGAACTAATATGTTTACAAATAGATTACCGTCACGCCTTTTTCTTATGTGGGTAGGCAGAGATATAGTCTCTGCTTACCCTCTTAATGAACTCGTAATAGTCTTGTATAATTATTAGTAATGTATAGTTTATTTCAAATAATACTTCATTATGGAGTGGGTGGCATTTTTGGAAAATATTCAGTAAGTATTTGCATTAAATAAAGATCAATTTTTAATATAATATATGAATATTTTATTATATACCTAACCTTTGTACTCCTAATTAGTTTTAGAAACTGAGTTGGTATTGGTAGATTGTAATATTAATTGGTATTAGTTTAATGTTTGGTCAAGAGATAAAACCTTGTGGAAGTAGGTAAGTTACACCTAGGTACACCTAAATTGTCGATGTCCATTAACGCGTTCAATGCTGAATAATTTGCGAATTTATAGCCAATGCTACTAAAAGAGTCATTCGCCCAGTGCTGAAAACGCGTATGTGCGTTCAAAAAATTTTTCGCGTAGTGCTAAGAACGCTTATATGCGTTCATAGAAAACTCGCGTAGTGCGGCTGGACGCTATAGCGCGTTGTCTTTTACCTTCCCGCAGTGCGGCCGACGCTTATGTGCGTTCGGTAACTTTCGAGTTTTATGACTGTCATATAACAATTACGGGTCATATAAAGGTGTTGGATGGATAAAGGTGCTTCCACACTAGTGTTTATTTGTAAGAGATTTTGTGAAGTTTACGCCATAATATATCTTCGTTCGGTTTTGTTAAAATAGTAAGTTATACCTTAATAAAACAGTAATAGTAAAGGTACCTTCTCCCGAAAGCCCTTTTATTCTTAATTTTTTTTAATTTACGACTTTTCGCCCGCTTCGTAATAGACACCATTTATAAATAGACTAAAACTACCTATTATTTTAGTTAAAAGAGCGAGTCATAATAAAATTATTTCAATAATCTATTGTACTAAATTAGGTTATTGTTGTCGTCGCCGCCGCCGTCCCCCCCCCCCCCCTGCAAGATTCGTAGCAGAAACCTGACTAGTATGTAGTCTCCTTTACAATTCCACATTTTACGACCGCTTCGAAACAATAGACACCCAGAATACACGCTATAAATGCACAGGTGCGGCGCACCCCGCTTGCCTACAGATTTTTTTTTAGTATGGACGCGTATACGCGTCGGCCCGCACTTGGTGAAGATCAGAAAAACGCGCATAAGCGTTAGCCGCACTGAACGTATTAAAGGGGTTTGTATATTTCATATTGTTTTGTGAGTAGCTATATACTTCTACCAATCCCCGATGTGGTATCGGGGATTGATAGAAGTTAAAATGCTTTAATAGGTGAGAGATATATAATTGTCAATAAAGCGTACATGTCGGGGCGATATACGATACCCCTTAGCTACTGGCTACGTTGTTACAAAGTATAAACTTACTGACTGCATTATTTACTTATGTGGCCCTTACAGTTTCAAATTTTATCGATACACATACGTATCGTAATACTTATGTATTTTTTTGAAAAACAAAGATTCATCCATGAACATGGTTACCGGTTATCAATATCTTGGTTATCAGCAAGCACACACGTTTCTATAAAAACACCGCCTGTAGTAGGACAGATGTCGTCACTGTAGTGTATATACGAACAATCATCAAAATCATTTGTGTGATGTTTTTAATTGTCATACAAATGTTTGTACTGTGTCTGGGTGTGCTATGTATTATAAGTATGTATTTACAAAAGAAAAGTAGTTTATGTATTATATCCGTATTCTAGTACCCATAACACAAGCATATAAGCTTAGCTTGGGACCAGAGGACGATGTGAAAAAAAAATACGAACAGTAAAAATTATGAAGACCAAGTGCGTGTAGTAGCCGAAACTCGCACGCCACGGAGTCGTTGCCGCTCACTAGTTCACCCGTGACCACGATACGATTCGATCGATCGGAACGTCGAGATATGACGCAAGACATCCGATGATTATATATTATGAGGTGTAAAATGTACATTAAGGGCGTTACAAACGGCATATTAATGTAGCGAAAAAGAGTCATATAAATAAATATTCATGGACATTTCACATAACGTCCTCTGTTCCCAAACTAAGCTTATTATCCTTGAATCCAGAATACGTAAACTACTTTTCTTTTGTAAATACACACTTATAATACATAGTAAACACCCAAACGCAGTACAGACATTAGTGTGATAATTATAAATATCACACAAATGATTGTCCCCAGCGGGAATCGAACCCGCAACCTCGTGACCGGCATTCCGTTACCTGAACCACTAGACCAAGAGGCCCGTCCAGATATATCTGTCGGTGACCTCATAAGTACCTATATATCTGTCTCTTTCTCTCTATATTAATATGCCGTTTGTGGTGCTCTTAATTCTTTATTAACAATCTAATAAAAAATAATGTATATAGATGATAGCTGCAATCCCAGAACTGCAATGGAGTGAGTCAAGTTCTCGCAATACTATACAAGATTTCTCTAGACTACGACTTGATAGACAAACTGTATGAGACACCCGTTTGTATTATTACAGTGATGTGAGTTATATTCTTGTCGTTTTATTGTAGTTAGTATTTAATTAATTATAGGCCGTTACAAACGGCATATTAATATAGCGAGAAGGAGACAGATATATATAGAAAAAAGGCGAAGCGAGAAAGATATATCTATCGGTGACGTCATATTTAGGTATAGATACATCTCGGTATATTAATATTATGTCGCTCGCCTCGTCTTTTTTCTATATATATCTGTCTCCTTCTCGCTTGGGACCAGAGGACGTTGTGTGGAATGTCCATGAATATTAATTTATATCTGTCTCTTTCTCGCCTCGTCTTTTTATATATACATCTCTTTCTCGCTATATTAATATATCGTAATATGCCGTTTGTGGTGCCCTTAAAAGCCGATCAAAGTGATAGTTTGAATCTCATACGAATGTTTCCATACTGTTGAGTTTAGATATTTGTTGTTTTATATTATTAGCATTAACTGATTATACATATTATACGGAAATTTTCAGCTCTCTTGCTATAGATACAGCTTGGTGATGTATAGACAGTAAATTTTAAATACAGACAGTCCCCGTACTTACGGCATGTTAGGTTCTCGAAATACGCGACGTAAATCGAAACGACGTAAGTCGATACATATCATATGTCAAAGATGTAAAAAAAACTAATGTATTACGTCATGATTGTCCGTGGTCCATAAACTAACTGAACAAAACTTGTCGCGGGGATTACCCCGTACATGCCACTGATTTAGTTGATCAAAATCAGTGGCATGTGCGAATTCTCCTATGCCGGAAATCGAACGTATGACGTATGCTTGAGGAATAGTGTCAAAACAATGTTCGACGTAACTTGAAACGACGTAAGTCGAGGACTGCCTGTAATAGTTACCTTTTGGTACGGAATCCTAAAAAAAAAATTAGTTTTGTTCAATATTAAGTAAATTAGTAGTTTGTTATGAGTATTCTGCAAATGTCTATAGAAGGAACTAAAGGCGGGGGAAAACCTAAGAAAAATGACAGAGAAGTAAATACAGTTACGTCGTCAGATAGAAGATTTTGGAAGAAAGACATGTTCCGCCGACTACAAACTGGAATAAGGGCAGGTCAATGATGATTACTAGTCCATATGAGCTAGTTAATGTTGTAAATGAAAAGTCCAATTTTCTAAAATATTTTATTATAATAACAATGTTAAATTAGATATAATATAAATGCATCAAAAATTGACAAAAACTTTAACACTAAAGTAATATCATAATTATGTCAGTCAGAAGAAACGTTTTATAATGATGGACCTCTTGTAGCCAAGTGTTTCATGTAAGGAAACGGTTCACGAAGTTGCGGGTTCGATTCCCACACAGTACTAACACTTGTCTGATATTTGTACGTCATATTTTGTCTTTTATCTAGGTGATTCCTATGTACATATTTTTAAGTTATTAGTATATCCGTATTTTGGTACTCATAACACAAGCAAATAAGCTTAGTTTAGGACCAGATGATGATGATTTAGGACCAGGATGTTGTGTGAAATGTCCATAAATATTTATTTATTATATATTAATAATTATGATAAGACATGAAAAGAAACCCTTTTTTGTCAGTCTATAAAAAACCATAATGAGGGTAGGAGGAGAAACTAATGAAGTATTTGGGCCTTGTCTAGCAAGACTTTTTACATTCGGCTTATCACCAACTTAATCTTACTAGTGGTGTCTACCGAAGGTGTTCTGTCAGCTTATAAGAAATCATTCATCTGTACAACTATTTTGATTATTTCTATAGATTCTGCCCTCCACAAGTAACTAATTCTCTTATTGTCATCATCACTGTCACACCTTTTCCCTATGTGGGTAGGCTGAGATTCTTGGCTTCCTTTTTAGCTTATTGAAACATGTCAATACCTTAAGGTATTATGTCAAGTACTATCTTATTGTTGAAAAGTTCACACTTATCATTGGGATTAAGTCAAGTGGTAGTTGTTGAAAGGTCTCCGATCCTGAGATCTAGATGAGTAATAGAAAACAGTGACTGACTGATTGACTGAGGTAGCAAACTAAATACACATACAAAGCCTAATTGGGATAAATACATGGGTGTGTAGTCAGTATCTACAATCTATAGTATAGACAAAAAAAGGATTTGTGTGTTGGAAATGGTGTCATATAATTTGTTTTTGACATTTCGAAGGCGTAGTTTGAAGACGGAAGTTTAATGTCGTTAAAGGTGAATATATTTCTTTAAAATTTAAGCATTAAATAAAAGAGTTACGAAGCAGCGTTTAGACGAACAAGATCGCGGGCAAAAGTTATAACAAACGAATACAAGATATTTGTTGTTAAAAGATTTGTTCCCGGTAAAAATTCAAAATAATGTCTTGCATTTTTAACCAATTTTTTTTTCCTCGACTCTGTTTGAAATTTTATATAAACTACCAATATTCAGCTAAATACGGCTCCAAATCGAACGGATCAACATTAGGTCCAAACCTACCAACAGGAATTCCATTTCTATCGATAATAAACTTGGAGAAATTCCATTTAATAAAATCACCTAAAGTACCTCTTTGGGTAGTTTTCAAAAAGTCCCATAAAGGATGTGTATTTTCACCATTAACATCAATTTTCTCAAAAATATCGAATTTAACGTTTCTTTGTTTTGTAAATTGTAGAATATCTTTTTGGGTACCCGGTTCTTGGCCTCCAAATTGATTGCAAGGGAAGGCTAATATTCTAAGGCCTTTTTCTGCATATTTTTCGTATAATTGATTCAGTTGAGTATAATGTGTATTTGTATAACCACATTGAGAAGCTACATTTACAATAATCAGTACTTTTCCTCTATATTTCTCTAAGCTTACATCTTTTCCTTGTATATCTTTGACTGTGAAATCATAGACAGTTTTTATTTTGGGTTTTGGTATCGTATTTTCGGTTGTAGGTTTTGATTCCTTTTCAACAGTTTTAGCTTCCGGTTCTTGAGATGTTGGCACTGGTTGAGATTGTTCCCTTTAAAAGAAATCAGAATAGTAGTGTATTTGTGAACATGGAACTACTTCCAAAGATATCATAGAATAGTGCAGCCAGGGCTATTTTAAGATTTCATGAAAATAACATAATTTTACTGTACGCTTCGCCTTATTTATTTAAACGAACGCAAAATAGTGAAAATGTTTTAAGGGCGTCACAAACGGGATATTAGGATATATTAATGTAGCGAGAAAGAGAGATGCATATAGAAAAAAGACGACGCGTGAAAGAGACAGATATATCTGTCGGTGACGTCATAAGTATATTAATATATAGCTGTCACTTTTTCGCCTACCTACATGAATAAATGATTAATGATTTTTAATTAATTTGTCTGTTTGTTTGTCATAAAATTACTGTCTGTTAAA
This sequence comes from Orgyia antiqua, assembly GCA_916999025.1. Lineage (NCBI taxonomy): Eukaryota > Metazoa > Arthropoda > Insecta > Lepidoptera > Erebidae > Orgyia > Orgyia antiqua. The sequence goes on from OU779874.1 coordinate 5,592,760, forward strand.
TACATTTAGAGTAACTTGTGTATAGGTTATAGATTACTTACTTCTTATCATGAAAACTCCTAAACGTGGTAACAGCTTTATATATATCATCTACTAATATCTTAGGATGTTCCATAGCTGGAAATCTTGCGTCATCCTCAACTACCGTCATACCAAGATAGTTATGATATTTGATTTTAAGTGAATCTTGTGATGTTAATGAGTTGCTTTTGAATTTAATAGACCATGCTGGTACTGCAGTTGGGTTCCTGTAATGTTGTATTATTCATTTCTTTATATTCAAGTGTCACCTCCCCAAGTTTTGCCCGAGGGAGCCGTAGAAATGCACTGTGGGAGGGATTATGGTCTACTGTGCTGCGCTGACCACGCGTTTTGGCACAGGGTTTATTATCCAGTTTATCTATGCGCAATATCTCTTAGCTCCCATCCACCATCACTATCTCCTCCTCCCTTGGGAGGAGATGGTGTGGTGACACTTGCATTCTTAATCCGTCACCACACAGAGAAATTTTATAATATGTAAAGATTAATAATTTATTTAGTTCAAAAACTAAAAAAAAATACAGAATTAAACATTCTGATATTCTCTTTTGTGTGCAAAATTTCAGATCGATTCGACTACCACAAGTGAGTGAAAATCACTTTTAAATATTCCGTTACATAGATTAATACGATAGATAGATATGTACCGAGTTAATAAAAGTGTGTTAAAAACAAAACTTACTGATCAATAACAGCCATATCAGAATAATAATGAACATAATATCTCATACTAGTAGTCATACAATTAGTTATCCAATACACCATCACATTGTCTAATAGATGGGTTAAAGAGAATTTGTTTAACAAACCACCGTCAGATGACAGACGGGTACCGGGTGAATTGGAGAACTTTTCAAGTATATAAGCTGCCAATCCTGCTGGCGATTCTGATAAGGAAATACCTAAAATAAATTATGCTTAAATAAGTAATTATCTTACTAAAACTTTTTTGTGCCTACCCACGTTAAGGATCTGGCGTGATCATAACATAAACACTGTGGGAAGTGATCGATCGATAAGAGTTGTTGTAAACCGCTCTACAAAAACATCGAGCGATGTTTAGCTCACATTGAGAAATATTGTAGTGGAAAATATATATAAAAGATATTTTTATTAACGCAAATTTTAATATGTCATTTTTATAAATTAATCTATAAATAATAGACGGAGGGACACTGCTTCTCAGAATACAGGCTCAAGCCTAGTTTGAGTGGCAGGGAACCAAATGCATTTGTTTAATATATCTTGTTACACTGTAGAATGACAATGGGCATTGTTCATATTTTTTTAAAACTCTTTATTCGAAAACCATTTCTGGGAATAGTTTCTGATCATGATCCATTAGCTTTTTTCGGAAAATTTGCTATATTAACGATTATTTTTCCAAAAAAGCAAATAATCTCTATTTGCCCTTGAAATGAACGACTTAAAATATTAAGGCGTTTTTAGTGATATACTACTCTGAAGTGGAGTTGAAATTGGTCTATTATATCAACTTGTCAACTTTGAAAATATAAAGTACAATCTGTATTATGTCTATCAAGAAAAGTTTATACACAGATTGCGTAAAACGAGGACGTCACAACATTTAAAGTAATATCTTCAAGAATTTTTTAAAAATTCTGTATAGTGAATATTTCAATAATATTGAAATTAGTTGCTTAAAATAATCTATATTTTCTGAAAAGAATATAAAAACAGTAGGTCAAAAATTATGAACAATCCCAATTGTACAAATTATGAAGTCAATAAATGATTATCTTATCTTATCCTATCTTGAAAAGGAAACGCATTTTCGGGGATTCCCGCAAATAATGCATATGTTTAGGCACTCGCTTTAGAACCGAGTAGGAGAATTACCGCGCGCTATTCACTTGTAAAAATTTTCTCTGTCAAGTGTTTTTTATTTTTTAAATCATAGTTATAATATTTAAAAAATTGGTCAAGTGCGAGTTGGACTCGCGCACGAAGGGTTCCGTACCATTATCTATGCAACATAAGGCAACGTTATTAGTATCGAGCAAGAAACGGTAAAAAAAATCAGATTTTTGTATGGGAGCCCCCCTTAAATATTTATTTTATTTTATTTTTAGTATTTGTTGTTATAGCGGCAATAGAAATACATCATCTGTGAAAATTTCAACTCTCTAGCTATCACCGTTCTTGAGATACAGCCTGGTGACAGACGGACGGACGGACGGACGGACGGACGGACGGACGGACGGACGGACGGACGGACGGACGGACGGACGGACGGACGGACGGACAGCGAAGTCTCAGTAATAGGGTTTCCGTTTTTACCCTTTGGGTACGGAACCCTAAAAACAATACATTAATAGAAAAATATTTACGTAAGCTTAGGGGGAGGGGGTAAGAGCTTTGCTTGCTTTTACTGACAAGGGGGATGGCGGGGGTAATAACTGTAATAAATCTACTTACGTAATACTTGAACGGCCTCATACATACTTATAAATAGATAGAAAACACCCAGACACAATTGCTAACATTTGTATGATGTTTATAAATATCACACAAATAATTGTCCAGTGCGCGAATCGAACGACCTCGTGAACAGCAATCCGTTACATGAACCCCGAGGCCCGTCATATACAAGGTGTCCCAACATTCAACGATAAGCGGGCGCCAGAAGTTAGACCTACTCATGACTACTCAAGAAAAAATTAAAAAAAATATTATAAACATAACCCCCATTTTCGGTTTCAACTACCTACGAACTCACTATAAAAGGAAGTGTAGTTTTGTATTGAGCTCATTTTGATTATCAGCGGTTATAACGGTCGGAGCTCTATTCGTTCGGTAGCGTGAGCCATTTTCGTGTTATAAAAATTATCAATAGGTGCTAATCGGTTACCATTGTGAATATTTTGTTGAAGTAATAATTATTTTGTTAATTAATTAAAGTGTCGGTTGTTATTTGTATTTTTTAAGTTATTTCTACTCCTGAACCTAAAATCAGGCGTGGGATAAAGGACTTCTTCCGCCCACTTACAGTGAAAACAGACTAGAATTCTATTTAAATTCAAATGGTAACTGATCTACCTACTTGATTGATGTTTTTTTTTTACCTACTTTTTGTGTTTTAGTGTTCACGTGTTGTGTAAGTGTTAAAACATGGGGCGATCCAGGTCACGTAGCCGCATACGAGAGCTTTCTCTAGGTAAATCGCGTGATCGGCAACAGCATAAACACCGTAGTAGACGTAGTCTTAGAAGCCAGGAGCGGCGTCGTGATGTGTAATGGCTCACGTTATTCGATATGTTCCGACTCAAGCGATGACGATAGGCGTGTTTACCGCGATAAAGTTAAGCGTCGTGCGCATGATAAGAATAGACATCGGTCACGTAGTGTCTCGCGCGTTCTCGAAGTCATACTCGTGGTAGATCGCGTACTCGCCCGCGTAATACGAAGCCTTATACACGTAAGCCCTGGTTGCCTGATTACGAGGCAAGTCGAATGATGGATACCACAATGGACTGGCTCGCGGTTTTAGACAAAGATTTGCCATGATCGTCCCGATCGCGAGAATGACGCGAATTTTGCGACGGTACACGCAGAATTACTGCAACGCCGCCGATCTGTCTACTCGGCGCGATTTACCGTCGTTGTATAACTAGCGCGCGTACACGCTGCTGACGCCATAAGGGGTGTAGCTGGTTTTGTGCATAACACTGCTCGTTTCTAACAAGACGCCAATGGTTTAGTAGTAGGTACTGGTTTGGTAGTGTAGCGCCGCCTGTGTTCACAGAACGCCGCTCGTTTTAGCGTAGCGCCGCCCGTTTCTAACGAGGCGCCAGCTCTTTTAAGCGAAGCGCCGCTATTTTGTAGCACTGCACCGTCATCTGGACTGCCTATGCTAGTACCATTGCGTAATTTGGAGCGAACTGGGGGAGATGTGAGCATACCAAACCAACGGACTCCACGGTAACTGATAAAGTTATTAAAGTCAACAGATCAATTGGCGCTATGGTAAGGTGAAATCAAAGTGTTATACATATCACCGAGTGATCCTAGCTTACGTAGTAAAGAAGATTGTTGTGCGGATGTAGATCGAGCACAATCTCTAAACAGCTGGGGTGATTTTAAATATCTCTCTGGCAAAGGGTAGTTGCTTGAAAGGCAATGCACGATTATGGTTAAATGTGTGAGTAAACAGCGATCGCTCATGGAACAACTTTAGACGTTGATTAAACTTTGATGTGTAGGTAGAAAGAGTTATCTGAAGTACAATTGTTAACAGTTTGACTGTTTACGTCTTAATATATTTGCAAAGATCTGCATATCGATGACTAAATGAAAACATTTTGCACGTAAGTTGTAAAATTAAATATTTGACTGATCTATGGTCAGGCGAGGCCGAGCATTAACGTCGTGATGTTACTAAATGCACTGATACCTACAAATGTAAAACAATTTTGAGTTGGTTTTTCTGTACTAAAATGGTTTTTCTGTGTTTACAAAATGTAGACAAAGTCATTATTATTGGTGTCTTCTTAACATGTTACAGATCTTTATTTATCTTGCAACGCAATATGTGTATACAAGTTCGGGTAAAATCTTAAATGATTTTGCAGTACTTATCTTCAACAGATGGAGGCGAAATTGTGTATACACGTTTGGTTTGGATGACAGGATGACAACGAACAGTTGAAACTGTGACATCATTTTAAATCTACTTGAACTAATAAACTGATTGTTTTAATGATGTCCTGTAAAGTGGATATCAAATGAAAATACTTGTTGTTTTCAACTCATTTATTTAATTGCTTGGTGTTTTATGTATAACGTACACGTTGCTACGAAGTACACTAATTCTATCATTTTGCTTTCTAGATTCCAATGTGAATTGTTGTGGTGTTGGTAACTGTTTCCAGAACCAGTAGTGACATGTGGCGGCCGAGGCACTCTGAGGCATCTCGCTGGTCCACTGCCTGGTGGATGTGCCTACTGGTGGCGCCCCCACCGATCACCATTTGCGTTAGTCGCCCAACAATGGTAATGCACGATGAGGGTGTACAATGGTCGGAACGCCGACTATTTTGCATATTATTTACTTTTGTTATTTGTTTCTGATCTTTAATTATAATCGAAATTTGGAAGTTTAATTTGATGAACTTATTGGCTACTGATTGAGCTAAGTTTTCTGTAGTCTGAAGTTTATCGCCCAACACTAGTTTCCATTTATTTCATATTTCGAGTACACAATACGTGCATACTACATGCAGTTAATATACGAAAGCCATTTCGAACGAATTGCATAATGCGTATGTTTGTGTACGCTTGTTTTTGTGTAGTGATTAGGTGCAGACCTTAACAACAAAGAGTTTTATGTCATTGGCCGAGGCAGTGGCACAATATATAGTGCCGTGGCGAGGCGAGTGGTGTCCAGACACATGCGCTGCATTTTTTGAGAATAAGCCGTTCAATACATTTTATGCTTATGCTTTATGTAAATTTCAATAGCTTGACGAGCTATTAAATAAAGGGTTAGTTAATTTAACAAACCCCTGGTCCGTCTGCCGGATGAACTCACACGTACGAATACGGTCTGCTTGTTGAGTGAACTCACACGTACGAATACGGTCTGCGTGTCGAGTGGACTCACACGTACGAATACGGTCTGCTTGTTGAGTGGACTCACACGTACGAATACGGTCTGCGTGTTGAGTGAACTCACACGTACGAATACGGTCTGCGTGTCGAGTGGACTCACACGTACGAATACGGTCTGCGTGTTGAGTGGACTCACACGTACGAATATGGTCTGCGTGTTGAGTGGACTCACACGTACGAATACGGTCTGCGTGTTGAGTAGGCTAATACGTATGAACACGGTCTGCGTTAAGCCACAGGTAATCACAGGTAAACAACGTGGAGAGACGTCTCCATTGTTGTCACTAGACTGATGTATGCAAGGGCTTGTATGTGCTGAAAGTAAGGCGATGTGTGAGTGTGGAGGTCTAAATTAAATGAATGGTACAGTTATGAAAGGCTAACTACAGCTGATACTATTTCTCACAAACATGTTACTTTCAGATGAAAGCCCGGATAATATTGAGACTGATGGCATCATTACACCATCAGTGGGCTCATCTCATGCATTGGAAGAGGCTGGACCCTCAACAGGCAGAAACTCGTGTCAAGGGGGAGTCCCTGAAAACGTCGGCATCGAGGACGAAGCCCTGTCAGGAGAAGCCGTATAAACATAACCCCCATTTTCGGTTTCAACTACCTACGAACTCACTATAAAAGGAAGTGTAGTTTTGTATTGAGCTCATTTTGATTATCAGCGGTTATAACGGTCGGAGCTCTATTCGTTCGGTAGCGTGAGCCATTTTCGTGTTATAAAAATTATCAATAGGTGCTAATCGGTTACCATTGTGAATATTTTGTTGAAGTAATAATTATTTTGTTAATTAATTAAAGTGTCGGTTGTTATTTGTATTTTTTAAGTTATTTCTACTCCTGAACCTAAAAATATATATATCGTAATTTATTTAAGAGATATCAAAAAAAGTATTAAAACCTATGAAAATATATTTGCCCATTTACCCCTTTTTACCTCGTCTTTATCTATATACATCTCTCTTTCTCTTTATATTAATATATCGTAATATGACGTTTGTGACACTTTACTGACAAGACATATCAAAGATTACTTACCAACAGTATCAGGTTTATTTGGTTGCATATAATAATCACAATACACAGATGAATCTAAGATATCACTTTGCCCCGACAATGGACATTCGTTTTCTATAAAATCTGGCTTTTTTAAGCCTAGTCGCTCCATAGTATCTAGAAAAATAACTTTATTATAATTTCTTTACTTTTTCAGTATCTTAACGGCCCACTGTTGGACACAGGCCTTTTCCACTTTGGGAGAGTATCTAAGAGAGTACTTATAAGTAGATAACTTCCCCAACATGTCTAATCAGCATGCTAGAGTAGACCAGACACCCACCCAAAGTGCAGGTATGTCCAACAGTGTAAGGCGGTATGTTAATGGATTAGAAAGAGATAGAAATACATACCTAATATTTTATCCACTATACCATCCCTATTAGCAACACTGGAAGGTGAATTAAAATGTATTCCTTGTACATTTTGTGGGTAGATGGTGGCCATTATTGAAGCAATAGCATATCCAAAATTACTGCCATGTAAATAGTAATTGTTATATCCTATACGTTTCATTAAATTGTTTAGTATTATTGCTATTTGTATTGGACCCATTCCTTGGCGGGTTGGACCCTAAAATATATTAAAACTCGGTGAAGTGTGAGAAGGATTACCATACTAAGGTTCCGTACCTTTTGGTGTACAAACCATAGAAAACTGCTTTGAAATAAAATTTAAAATCACAAAATAAACTTCATTTTATAATTGAACTTTTTATATACCTAAATTTTATATTTTTTTAAATACCTGCGAAAATCCATATCCTGGTATACTAGGAGCAATAATGTCGAATACGAAGTCCTGCTTATTTCTATGTGAAGTCAATAATGGGATGACGTCATAGAACTCGCGAATCGATGATGGCCAGCCGTGAATCAGGAGTATTGGGATTTTCTGTAAAAATATTTTTGATTATGTGAATGCAGAAAGTAGTAGTAGTAAGTGCAGTAGTAGAAAATATACACCCACAGATTTACCAGATCCGATCAGGCGGCTCCACCTGAACAGGAGGGGTCACTGGATACCGACCCGCCGCGCCAAACGCGACGGGGGGACCTAATGCTCCCCCCATCGGGTCGGGCCCCGATAAGCGGGGCCAACCCTCGCCATGTAAAGCTCACCTTACCATGTAAAGCTCAAGGCACCATCATGGCCCGGCAGAGCAAGGCGGTGAAAACAAAAATGGCTACATCACTCATTTGGCTGGAATCCACTTACATATTTGTGTGTACGTGAAAATGTATCTATATGTGTCTATGATATAGGGGCCTTTTGACTCGATCCAACGACGCGCTGTAAGGATTGTTGACGATCCCGTGATTACAGGCGGTATCGAGCTCTTAAATTTTAGAAGAGACCTAGCCCCCTTGTGTGTGCTCTACCGCCTATATAATGGGCTATATTCTGACGAATTGTTTAAAATTTGTCAACTGCCTCTTTTTTCCATCGCACTCTCGTCACCGACAGGGCGTTCATTCTCACATTCTAGCACCATAATTATATACCATCGCGGACAGTACGATTTCATCGAACGTACAATAAACTTGTGGAATGAACTACCTGCCAAGTTTTTCCCATTGGACTACAGCATAGGATTCTTCAAAAAAGATTTGAAAAGATTTCTTCAGGGTCGGCGACGTTTATAGGCTACGGAGATAGCTTCCCATCAGGTGAATTTTAAATCTTTTTTTCTGTGATTGCTTCTCTGCGATTGGTCGCCAGGATCATGAGCGGATGTGTTGAGCGATTTGAGGACCTTAGAGTGGAGCGGCCAATGCCAATGCTCGCCAACTTGGTAGTATAAAAAAAATCTGATAAAATAACTCACAACAACTCCAGAAGGTACTTCAGGCTGCACATGAATATAATGTACATCTAATCCTTGTATATTAGTCGTATAATGATTATATTTATTAAAGAAATCCTGCCTCTCTTTAAAATTATAGCTATTTTGCCAAAAGTCCAGCACACGCGTTAGAAATTCAGAATTAAATCCATAAGTGACTCCCACGTTTTCTAAAGGTGGAGTGAATGGGCGACGGTGTAGCAGTCTTTCTTTGAGATCGTTAATTATCTGTAATTAAATAAATAATCTTCAATTGTCCATGCGGTTATGGATAAAAAATAAAGTGACATATATAAATACCACTTTGAGTTTCTAGGCTGCTGTAAAAGCCAGCTAAGGCATGATATAATTAAGTAAGATTGATAAGAGAGCACAATTTCGAAATAAACTCTATAGCAACATGCTTCGTCAGCTTAGCATAGTAGATTAAATACCCTCCCAAAGTGGAGGGAGGTCTGTGCCCAACAGTGGGACATGAACAAGTTAGGAAAAAAACCTGCAACTACTTAATATTATTAAAAATATTATGAACTAAAAACTACATGTGTAACTATTACATAAGCCTGTCAGTTATACTGCAGAAGTGAAATTTATAGCAAGATTATTCTGTTATATTTGGTATCGATTCTACATGCACAAAAACTAAACTAAAAAATGAAAATTGAAAGTGCTATTAATACAATTCGGCAATGTTAACAAAAAAAATCAAATTATGGTGGAAAAAATGACTGCCGCAAGCGGGACTTGAACCCACGACCTCGGAATACCGTTCCGAAGCTCTTTCCAACTGAGCTTATTGCGGTCGTGCTTGCAACATTCAAATTAACCACCACATTTGCCACTCGGTTGAGTTTATATATTTTTTTTTACGTACTACTTTTTTATTAGAAAATCTGTATATTATAGACTAACAATTTCAACTAATAAAAATGTGCATAACGAAATAGCCAATTAATCAAAATACACTATAGTTGTTTTCATATTTTAGTACAGTTGTGCACGTAGAATTGGTACCATTGGCTACTTAATTGTCAAAAAGTGTAATAAACATACATAAATTCAATTTACTGTGACTTACTTCATCCGGGAATTGAACTTTGTATGGATGTATTTCATTATCAGGTTTCATATCAATAGGGTACAGTCCCCACCATTCTTCGTTATTAATATTTGGCAGGGGCGGATGTGGAACCCAACTTGATAAAACTATCCAGAATAGTAAGGACAATACTATGCCCTTTAAAATACTCCATATGTACCCCTAAAAAAATATTACAGACAGTGACAACTTGGTACGTCTGGGTGCATAAGTATGTATTTACAAAAGTAGTTTATGTAGTATATTTGTATTCAGGTACCTTTATCACAAGAATTTAAGCTTAGTTCATTTAAACTTAGGGCATTAATTATTTTCATGGCAAATCGAAAGAGAGGCCAACCCTCTTGATGGATGTAGGAAAAGAAAAAAAAAGTTTCATTAGAATAGTCTATATTTCTGTAAGGTAATAAAATACACTGTCAAAACAATTTGTTAGTCAGTGGTCTGGATCTGGAAAAAACGCTAAAAGGTTTTCATTTTATGTTCAGGACCTTAAAACAGATTTTGGGTTTCTAGTTTTCATATATCGTAAACATTATGTAAAACATAATATTTTCTAACACTTGCGCGACTCATCTGTTTAAATATAACTACTTTTTACGGATTTAGATTTAGATGTCTCACCCGTGACCATGGTGACTGCAAAGTCTCCGAAACGTCGGGCCAAAATTTAAAACAAATATACGCGTCTAAATTATGTAAAACAATTGAATTATACAGTGCCCATAGATTATTATTATTTTTCACTCATACAGAATAATAATATACAAGATGGGAATATTAAGAAAGGAAAAATATCAACGTATACTTATCTACGTAGACAATGATCTGTATGCCATTACTATCATCACACTTGGACTTTAAACTATATACTTTAGTCAACATCGTAATAAAAAAAACTTATGAATATGATGCAAATATTAACCCACAATTAAATATTTTATTATGAAGCGCATAATATTAACAACACGAAAAGACTAAAAATAGATTAAATAAAATAGATCTATAATTGAATAGAATTTAAATTCAACAAGAAAAATAAGTTTAAAAGTACAGTTACATTTTCAGCATTTCCTTGTTTATGTTTCTGCGACGAGGCTTTTCTGCTTGATTTATTGTTTACTTCGTCCTTCTTTCCCATTTTAAATACTTATCTTTTGTTATAATTAAACCTTGACTTTTATTTTCATTTAAAAACTAAACAAACAAACAAAACACCGGTAACTATTTGCAAAAGTACTCTCATCTCCACAGAATAGATAGAAGATACTACGTACGTATCTCATCTCAGTAGTTCAGTACTCTGTATTTGCCACAGACTAGTCTACGTTCTGGAAAGCATGAATGAATTGTAGAATCATCTATGCTTGACAGTCTAGTCAAGACAGAGTTGCCATCTTATATTGTTCTCCTGGCCTAATTCCGTTATTTGGGGTTGATCGATTTCTGCTTGTTGCAGAGGGTTTGTCGCTTGTTGCAAGTTTAATTCCTCGTTTATTTTTATGTTGGTTTTTTAAAGTAGCTGCATAAAGGTCCTACAATATAGGTCTGAAAATGATAAGCTGCACACGTTGTCGTAAATAAACTATACAGCATTTATTCTTATGTAAAATGTATTTCATTAGGCAACTACCTACAAAATAGACTTATCCCTTCATATGCAGGCTTAAACGTAACAATTGTATCCGACTTTTTAAGTAATCATAAAATAATAAAGAAATATATTGATGTGTAAAACGAATGCGCGCAAAATAAATCCTAGTGAGACCAAATGAATGGAACCTGTCACAATGGAAGCCGCAAGCTGGCGTTAATTGAACTTGCGGGGCCAATATGGTTGAATATGGATACTCATTTTTAATTTTTTTTTCCATTCAACCAATCGTGAATATACAGTTTAAGGGTTGTGGGTATTTTAAAAGTTAATTAAAAATTAATTAGCTACTTGCAAGCGCCTGATATTAACAAAATTTGTGTTTGAAAGCAAAAATTGCTATTAAAATAATATTATGGATATTATTATTTTTCTAAGATATCTAAAGAAATGCTAGAGCCACACTCAAAGCTAAGTTTAAGACCCCTTTATAAAGTTGTCAAATCAAATGCATATTGTTTAATTAATGTGATGACGAATTAGGAATACCTACATGTATCATCACGGTCACACTATTTGTTTTCCAGATAAAGTAGGTACATTAAAAGCAGACAGCATCATCTGTGAAAGAAGGAAAACTCATAGCTAAACTCTTTATATTTCGTCTATGCTCTATACCAACACGTTTGGTCAGCGTGGAATAAATACACCGTAGTGCCCAATAATGAGACGTAGTGGGGGTTTGAAAAAGACGTAATTTTTGAAGTGAAAACTTCTTTAGCGGCGTTGAGCACTTTTTCTGTAATGGGTATAAAATCTTAAACTCGCGTCAGGACACGTGACCTGATCGAAAAAGCGTAAGACGGATGGAGAGTAGACAGCTATCCCCTCTCTACGGCGCGGCGAAAATGTATGCCTGGGCCTACTGTTTCTTTAATATATAGAGTGGTTCAAGAGGATGGCTTTTGTACCTATAATATAACAAGGTTTTTGAAGTGAATACTTCTTTAGGCGCGTTGGGCGTTTTTGGAGGGAAAAAACTTCTTTTTAGTTTTTTTTTAAAGTACTCCTAACTATGTCTCAAGGATCATCCATGGTAAATACACGATTAAACGATGGGAGACAATTATAATTAAGTATTTTTAAAAAAGTTCTACCGACTTAATGTGCCTTGTAAATTAAAGGGTTTTCCTCGATTTCTTAGGAGATAACCAGATCCTGATCTGGTGCCAATGGGACCACACGGGAACCATCAGCTTTCAAATAACAAAAGAACTATTAAAATCGCTTCGCCCAGTTAAAAGTTATAGGGTAACAAATATAAAAAAAAATTGGTCAAGTGCGAGTGGGACTCGCGCACGAAGGGTTCCGTACCATTATCTATGCAACATAAGGCAACGTTATTAGTATCGAGCAAGAAACGGTAAAAAAATCAGTTTTTTGTATGGGAGCCCCCCTTAAATATTTATTTTATTTTATTTTTAGTATTTGTTGTTATAGCGGCAATAGAAATACATCATCTGTGAAAATTTCAACTGTCTAGCTATCACCGTTCTTGAGATACAGCCTGGTGACAGACGGACGGACGGACGGACGGACGGACGGACGGACGGACAGCGAAGTCTCAGTAATAGGGTTCCGTTTTTACCCTTTGGGTACGGAACCCTAAAAAACATACAGTCAAATTGAGAAACTCCCCCTTTTTTTGAAGTCGGTTAAAATATGTAATATTTATTGATTTTGAATTTCGACAACCCTATCGCACACCCACCATGGTTGCAAAGCGCTATCACGGCTCTCAGCCCTGTCAACGTTTGCCATTTTTCCCGCCTTCACATACATCCACATAAAACATTCAAACATCCTCATAACATATTCATAAAATAAACCTTAAAAGCATCACAATATATGGAAATTTGTTGGAAATTCAATGAAAATATTTCTGTATTTACGATTTTATAATATAGCGTCGTTTTAGCAATGCGGTTTTTCCAATGAAAATCTCTTTCGGTACAATTGACATCTGAATTTAATATCGGTTTTAATAATGTTGAATATTAAAATACGTAGGTATCGAATAGTGTGCGGTTACTGTAAACAGAGATAATGAATGCCGGTACAATAATGACGTAGTCTGAATTTTCATTAAATAAATCATTCATTGGAATGTGACGCCATTTTTTATGTCCGATTAACTAATAAATTTTAATTATTAATTTGGAAAGCCTTCCCCGTATTCGCGACATTTTGCTGTTGCATGATACATCGCTCCTATTGGTCGCAGCGTGATGTTATATAGCCTATAGCCTTCCTCGATAAATGTTCTATCGAACACTTAGAATTTTTGAAATCGGACCATATCTCGAGATTAGCGCGTTCAAACCACCAACCTCTTTAGTTTTATAATACTTATTAATAAAGATTGTGTTAAGAATAATTTTAGGTGCCAATTCTGTAGCATCAAAAACTAAACTAAAATGAAAGCAATTGATAGCCCATGTTTGGATTATGGGTTTCTTTGCCACTTTTAATCTGACATCTCCAGGCATTTGGCTAATTTATATTTTATCCGTCACTAACAATAGCCTAAAACGTAACGCCTTGAAAACACACCTTAAATGTTCTGACAAAGTTATCATTACGTGACAGTGAATCCCTTGATTATATAACAACTTTACAAGTATACCTTGTTAAGAATAGTCTATTCTTTAACTTTAAGAAATAGAGTTTATTTTCGATCAGTTTCTGTAATGTTAAGTGTAAGTATTAAGTTTATATAAGATGTATAAGGGGTGGTTTTAAGTGGGGTGCGATAAAGTCACAGGTCGAGGCTTAGCGGTTACGAGTCGCGCTTGACGCTCCGTTTCACAGGGATGGGGATTTTGGTGTTATTGGTTCTCGTCATAGGGTTGGCATTTAATGATTTTAACAATCTATAACGTAATCTACACTAATATTATAAAGCGGAAGTATTTGTTTGTTTGAACGCGCTAATCTCAGGAACCACTGGACCGATTTGAAAAATTTTTTCAGTGTTAGATAGGGCTTTAGAGATTTATCGGGGAAAGCTTTAGGCTATATAACTTCACGCTACGACCAGTAGCAGCGAAGCAGTAATGAAAAATGTTGCAAAAACGGATAAAATTTTCTAAATTCCATGCGAACGGAGTCGTAGGCAATAGTTAGTAAATCATATTTTACGATGCACTAGTTGTTGTCCGCGTCTACGTACGCGTGGAATTTTGTAAATTTTTCCTCTTTTTGCAACATTTTTCACTACTTCTTTGCTCCTGTAGGTATCGGCGTAATGTTATATAGCTTATAGCCTTCCTAGATAAATGGATTATCTAACACTGAATAAATTTTTCAATTCGAACAGTAGTTACTGAAATTAGCGCGTTCAAACAAACAAACAAACAAACTTAATAAATTAAATTATGGTGGAAAAAGTGACTACCGCAAGCGGGACCCCCCCGCCATTAAGTAAAAAGCATAGCATGTCAATTGCAAAATTAATCAATTACTTTAGAAACAAACAAACTCTTCAGCTTTATAATATTATTATACATTCATTTCAATGTTCCTAAAATGACTAAAACCTTCCTACTTCTACTACTAAAACCTTATATAGTAATTTGTATCTGTGAACTTCTTCTGGGAATTATAGTTTAACTACAGTTTGTTGCAGAGCAAAAGATATTATTTCAATGGTTAAAGGACTTGAAGGCAGCTTATTTGGTCTCGTCTGAAGAAAGCCCTTATTGAGGGCTAAGTTACGGGTATTGTCCTTCTGATGAATTGTTGAGTACACACATAACACGTCAAAGCACGCAATCATATCCTACATAATATTTTATTACATATATGGACCCTTTGAAGTTGTTAAACCTAAATATTTATGATTTCAAAGCTCCACAGATGTGTCTTGGTAGGTATTATACCGAATTATTTATTTATTTACGATAATGTCGCTACTACATAGGTATACTTACAAACTAACTCACAAGATATTTACGAACATGTGTATTAAAATTTTTAAACTTTGCAATAAAAATTAACAAGTAAAATAAAGGATAAATAATATGTAATATAATAAAATATAAATAATTTATTATATTACATATTATGATATGATTAAAAACTCAAACTTGCCAACCCTACAGCTTCTCGTTACGTAGCAAGCCTCTCCACGGAGTCATCAGATAAGAGGCGGGCGCTCAAGTTTAATTGAATTTCCTCGCAAAGTTTCCGGCGTGCCACCCCTGGCCGGCGCGCTCCCTGATTGGAGCGGCGTCGACCGAACTCAAAGACATTGTTCCCCAGCCTAAAGCTAGGGTTGTGCTATGTACTGATCATTGATATACATGAATGGATACTGCGCTATTATTTCTCGTACCTATACCAAAATCTATTATGCTTGACTAGTTTATAAATTCAAGGAACTTAATATTTAATATGGTGAATAATAAATTATGAGTTAGACACTGAGCAGCTAATGAATATACTAGTACTTTCTAGGTATTCTGTTGAGGACAGACCGCATCAAAAGAAGCTACCAGGAGCCAATTTTGGCCTGTGCCAGTGTGCGTTTTGTGAAATATTTTATCTTTTTTAGAGATATACTTTCTCACATATCACAAATGATGATATGCTTTTTTATATCTCTGTTTCCAGCCCATTTACGGCTCACTGTTGGGCAAAGACCTCCTCTAATTTGGGAGGGATTATGGTCTACTGTGCCGCGCTGACTAGGCGTGTTGGCACAGGGTTTATTTTCGAGATTTCCGTCTCTCACAGAGGATGTTATCTGTGTACCCTTAGCTGGATTTTACTGCACCCTGGGGAGGAAAAGGGTGGTGACACTTGTATTCTTAATCTATCACCACACGGACACACTACTTTTTCACATGTAAAGAAATAACTACATCTTTAAATAAAGACTAAACATACACGTTATTTATAATTATTTAATTTTGCTATGCTTAGTTTGAACTACATTATATTTGTTGTTGTTGTAAATGTATTACCGGTTTTAGTCAAGTAGGAACATCTTCCGCCTTTCTATCTATTTTTATTAGCTTGTCGCCTTTCCGTCCGTTAACTAAATAGGCCAGTGCATATCGCAATTCGATAGATTACCTACTTGTTTTACAAAAATCTGGCTGATTATGGAAGGTTTTTAGTTGAAACTTATATAACAGATCGCAATAGACATTCAGGATGTAAACTACGCTGGGAATATTTAGTCATAATATTTGTTCTTTTAAAATGGGTAAAAGATTGGGTAAAGGTTGTCCGAACTACCTTTTTTCACATTTTCTCGGTATCTATTGAGGTACTAGAAATTTGAAGTTAGGTACCAAAAGGTACCAGCAAGGTACTAAAGTTTAGTATACCTATAGCAAACATTGGATTTCTTTGTTGGCCTGAAGTTCACCAAAGTTACCCAGGTTCAATGAAAACATTTCTTCCTTTTGGCTCTGAATCCCCAAAACGTTGTGAGTTTTACTTGAAACCCATACGTCTCACTGGGGTCTAACTAAATCGATCTTCTTTTCTAAACTTTGCCTAATATTCAGTGCATCTAATGGTCTTATTCATAATGAGTTATAGGAGGTTTAAAAGTTCGGTAAAATCGGTTCGCGAAAATTGTCAAAACTTGTTATTCACAATAGTCTTTTTACGATAAAACGTTTTTTATCTCTCCGATAAAATCTCCGTTTAAACCTCCGATAAGTCATTATGAATAAGACCAAAATTGTATAAATTATTTAACATAGGTGCATGAAATATTTGTTTTAATAAGTTCATATATTTTGAACACCGCTCACATCTTATGCGTGGCACAATGGTGGCACGATTAAAATACAATAATATGGTCGGCCCATCGAAAGTTTCATAAGACAAAACACTTTTACGCGATCTAAATTTGTTGTCCAATTATTATTGTAGAAAGTGAGAGTAGGCAGTGTTATTATTGCATACCTATATTAACTAAATAAAAAAATGTAGCGACATGTGTTGTTCAAAAATAAAGTTATGTGGTCCACTATTTACAATAAACCTAATCTCTACCTTACCACCGTGGAAAAAGAGGTGTGATGTTATGATAATGAGATTATTTACAGTTTCAGTTCAGTTGGTAACCGTTAACCGGATGTGTGTTTGACTAAGCTTCTAAGATCTAAGTCCATATTATGCGCATAACATCTGTCAGAAAAAGAAATCTCGAATCCAAACTCTATGCCAATACACTTGGTCAGCGTAGTATTTGCGATAAGGCCGCCCACTGGGGCCGCTCATAATGTGTACAATAATTTTAAATTTTTAAATTTTTTAAATTTAAATTTTTTTTATCATTTGTATATTGGTGTACAAATAAATAGATCGATGGATAGATAGAGTTATCTATCTATCTATCTATTTGCCTAAGGCTCTGAAGCAACTAGATTAGATCACCTCCCAAAGCAGATTAAGTGCCTAATAGTATTGACGGGCTTCGTGGTGGAGTGGTTTATGTAATGGACTGCCAATCACGAGGTCTCGGGTTCGATTCCCGGTTGGGACAATCATTTGTGTGATATCCATAAATGTCATACAAATGTTTGTACTGCGTCTGGGTGTTTACTATGTATTATATGTATGTATTTACAAAAGAAAAGTAGTTTATGTATTATATCCGTATTCTGGTACCCATAACACAAGCATATAAGCTTAGCTTGGGACCAGAGGACGTTGTGTGAAATGTCCATGAATATTTATTTATTTATTTTTATTTAGTATGACATCAATAGACGGAGAAGAAATACTAAACAGGTTTTAAGACTTATATATAAAAAGACAAGAACTAAAACTAAATTAATATGTATTCTTCCTTTAACAGTTTTTCGCACGGTCTTATTTTGCTTAAGTGTATCAAAGATTGTCAAACTTTATATGCCAGGTGAAAAGGTAATGTGAATACGAGACTATGGTACTGATGCCTCGAACTTAGATATCGGGATACCTAATTCGGCTGATACGGCGACAACTAATCCCTTGTATACGGTATCCGTGTTATCACATTCTCCTGCCTTTATTCTGTTACTAGCTGTCGCCCGAAATTATTATGCGTGGATTTTAAAACCAACTTTTTAACAATTTATACTGTCCTCTTGCACCACTCTATCTATAAAAAAAAATCGGGTGCGTAATAGCAGTGGCTGATTTGCAGTCTCGGCCGCCCTAGGCCCCAAGCTATCAGCCGTCCCTTTCTCAGCATCCGCCACATAGACTACTTAATGAAATTACTTCGTTGGGGCCGCCCTAGGCCTGGGCCTACCGGGCCTTAGGGTAAATCCGCCACTGCGTATTTGTGAAGATTTATGCTCACATAGAGACATAAATAAAAAAATAACGACAGATTCTGTTATTCGGGGTCGGTGCAACATTACTTGTTGTTTATGTTACAGTGGGTTTTAGCTGATGGGTATATGCGCAGATTGATTGGCCATTTGATTGGATGCCCCGGGCCAGTTTAATTAGCCGCCCTATAAATTAATAGAGATAGAGCAAAATTTTAGAATTGAAGGCTTTCGCCGCCCTTCTCAGGCTGGCAGGCCCGGGCCATGGTCCCTATGGCCCTAGGGAAAATACGCCTCTGACGTTACTATAAACATTGTTCGCCGTTCTTATCTTTGGTGTATATAACAAAAGTTGAGTACCAATGAGGTTATGCAATTTATTAATGTATGCACCTATAGTTACGTGTTTAATTGATATAACTTTATAATGCATTCAAAAATAGACGCATTCTTTAGCGGCTCGTTATCATAATAACTTATTGTTGTGCAGCATGTCTAAAATAGTTTACGGCCTATTTTCTGACTTTGATACTGGATAAGTATAGAAAATTTGAAAGGATACGATTTAGCCTTCTTGGAGTAGAATGACGACAAATTATGTATATAAGAATTTTAGATATTAAATATTACTGGCGCAGAGCAGTACTGAGAAATATAACAACACAAATCGTCGTTTTTAGGGACCATAATAATTTGATCTCTTATCACTCTGCATTATTTCCGTTTTCCTGTCGGAATAACTTACACTTCATGCACACTTTCTACTTATGTGGTCAAGACTGGCTAACTAAAGCGCACCTTTATTAGCTTCAGTGATGGCATTCTTTGGAGCCCAATGCCTATCCAAAAAAAAAATCCAAACCCTATCAAAAACCAAATACCTACATGCTATGTCTACATGCTTCTGAGCTTTGCTGGCTTCAAAGAATTAACGTGTCTTATATTGATGTAGGAATTGGTTAATTTTGCTTCGAAAAGTCCGGGAGTTTTGAAAACGGGTCTTTTCGTATATTCTGTCGTAGTTTTTTATCATGCCACCTCGTATTTTCGCCTCCTGTAAACATTCTTTGATTTAATTTTGTAGATATTTTATCGTAGATTCTATGGTGATAATCTCATTGTCATCCCATTAAATCACGTAGTGTCCTGTGACAGAATGTTCCCGAAAATTCCGTTAATAGGGACAAGTGGAAAAATCGCAAAGAGAGCTCACAAACAGTTCATAATTACGGTCATTTCGCAAAGAGTGTTCGACTGAGACGAAAAAATGTTTGGGTCAACAAATAGGGGGCCCCACACCCATCTTCGTTGACCCAAAGACTGACTCATTTGTGAGTTATAACGGTTTAAAAAGTTTTGGTCGAAGTAGCACAGATAATTTTAATTTGAAGAACCTTTATCTTTATATGTATATGTAATTTGTATATCTATACGTATCCTACTAAAATTATAAATGTGAAAGTTTGTAAATATGGATGTTTGTTACTCTTTCACGCAAAAACTACTGAATGGGCTTTAATAAAACTTTACAATAATGTAGCTTATACATAAGAATAACATATAGGCTACAATTTATAAAGATATTGTGTGAATTGTCCAAAATGTGACGATAAGTGTCAAGTAAGTAGGAATTTCAAGGGTACGATGTCGCGGGCAACAGCTAGCTGCTAGTATGATACAAAATCAAATATCAATTATTCATTAGGTGTATATCTTAATAGTGGGTCAGTAGGCTTCATAAGTTTATATAACACAATATTTAAATGTCTATCATTATGAAAATT
Organism: Orgyia antiqua; assembly: GCA_916999025.1. Lineage (NCBI taxonomy): Eukaryota > Metazoa > Arthropoda > Insecta > Lepidoptera > Erebidae > Orgyia > Orgyia antiqua. Next base: position 5,613,167 of record OU779874.1, read on the forward strand.
CAATGCTTTGATTTGCACTATAATTCGAATTTATGTTAAAAATTTAAACAAAATAAATTTAAATTTTTACCGATAAATCGGTGTTTGATTTGAATTATTTATTTGAGGAAGTTTCATAAAAGTCGAAAAATAAAAGAGATAAAACAAAATTGGAATTGCTCAAGTGTAGGAGGCCCGTGCCCAACAGTGGGACGGTATGGGCTGGAGAGAGGGGGAGCGAGATTAATTAAACATATATTATAGAAAAATAACATCTAGAAGCAAGGGTAAATAATAAACTATATTAAAAGACAGTTTACAGTTAGACGAGCCTCGTGGTTGAGTGGTTTATGTAACTGGACTGCCGATCAAGAGGTCGCGGGTTCGATTCCCGCTCGGGACAATCATTTGTGTGATTTTTTTAACTGTCATACAAATGTTTGTACTGAGTCTGGGTGTTTCTATGTATTATAAGTATGTATGTATTTACAAAAGAAAAGTAGTTTAAGTAGTATATCCGTATTCTGGTACCCATAACACAAGCATAATAAGCTTAGCTTGGGACCAGAGGACGTTGTGTGTAATGTCCATGAATATTTATTTATTTAGTTTCGCCACTAAAGTTGTCGGTCTTATGAAGATTTGTTACATTTTAAATTGTAACATTTCTTTACATACATATTCAAAAGTTTCAAAATAAATGCCGTAGGTATAATTAAAATTTAAACAGAAAACATATACACAACTTGTTGTGTGTTGTTGTGTATGATACATAATCATGAAACAAGCAGAATTCTTCTCAGCATAAATAAAATTCATATGTTTTTCCTTTAAACACATAGATGGTTTGTAGCCGAAAGTAGGTAAAATGGAATAGAAATTTTCATTTCTCCGTGTGCTGACCGATTAAGAATACAAGTGTTGAAAAACATCTTCTGTGAGAGACGGATATGTCGGAAATAAACTCTGGGCCAACCGCCCGGTAAGCGCGGCACAGTTGATCGTAACTCCTCGCAAAGTGGAGGAGACTGGTGTCCAACAGTGCGACGTTAATGGTTTGGAGAGAGAGAGAGAGAGAGAATGTAGTACATCTAATATATAAAATTCACGTGTCACAGTGTTAGTTACCGTACTCCTCCGAAACGGCTTGACCGATTCTTCTCAAATTTTACATCCATATTCAGTAGGTCTGAGAATCGGCCAACATCTATTTTTCAAACTTTTTTTTTTAGTATGGTAAAACAACGTTTGCCGGGTCAGCTAGTAATTATGTATATTTAAAGTCCGACCGTATAACACAAACTGAATGACCCCATGCACAATCCATATTCAAATTTAAATTTAGAATTATTAATTCATAGTGACGAGTGACACTTATAACTATCGCGTAATATTTATATAATCATTACGTTTTATCAATATATTGTATAAACTAGTGTTGTAAATAAAGTTATCTATCTAAATAAGGTAAGATAATCTTTCGTTTAATATATAAAATTGTCGTGTCACAGTGTTAGTTACCATACTCCTCCGAAACGGCATGACCGATTTTTATAAAATTTTATATGCATATTCAGTAAGTCTGAGAATCGGCTACTATCTATTTTTCATAAACCTAAGTGATAAGGGTTGTCCACTCCTGACATTTGTATGGCCAAACAACATTAGCCGGATGAGCTAGTATATTATATTTTTTTTAGTTTTCGATATCTTATCTATAATAATTTTAAATTTATTAAACCACAAACCATTTTACTATTGAAAGAAAGAAAGGAAATGTATTTATTTCAAGCTAAAAAGTGCATTAGGTAACAATTGCAATATTTCAAAGAAAATTTTAGAATTTATTTTCAAATTTATCTACCCTATTGATGACTGCTTAAAGTCAACAATCTCCAGTCACCTATGTACGTTGTGTTTTTGGTTCATTTTGTAACTAAATAATTTTGAGTTATAAGCAGTTGATCTGATGTAGCAATAGATTGTAATATCCTTTCACATGTTTCACGGTAAAACAGTGAATGTTGTTTATATTAATTTATGTATTATCTATAGTATATACCTACTGTCCATACTAAAATCATAATGCTTCGTAATCGCTGTTTTCTCCGCGAAAATAAACTGATTTTAATTTTTTTTACGCTATAGTATAAATGAAGTTTATATCTATGCTTCTATTACTTTCTTTTTTGGTAAAAGCATACCAAATTTGTGTGATAGACGCTGCAAATTCATCTAAAGAAAACCGGAAAAGACGGAAATTTTGGATGGTCATATTTCTTTTAGTTATTATGTTTCGGATCAAAAGAAAGTGATAGAAGCATAGACTAATAAGACCTAGATACTGTGAGAAAAATTCATTCCTCTGAAGGCAATATCCACGGAGAAAACAGCGGACTACGATACCCATGTAGGGACACATTGTATGAATTCATTGTTTCCAAGTAGACGTATGTCAACAGGTCTACGAATGCATAGAGACCATTGTACTAGCCATCTAAGTTATTATATACAAATATATTTATTACAGTATGTGGGCCTATTGTTTGATCGCCGGCTAATTTATTATATACAAATATATTATGTACTAGCTGTTGCCCTCGACTCCGTCCGCGTAGTATTTAGGAAATTTTCCCCGTTTTTGCAGCATTTTTAACTACTGCTTGAGTGAGAGTACTATAAAGGTAAGAGTAAACAAATATAATCAGAATGAACGAACTGCTAAGCTATCAGGAGTTACACGTGTTATTAGTTGTAACCATAAAATATAGATATGTGCTGTTTCGAAATATTTTTTAGACAATTTTATGTAGAATATTTCCGTCATACATGATTTCTATGTAACTTTAACCTTTAAGGCTGCACACGCGACGGAAGCTTAAAAAATGGAGCACCTTTTCCCGTTTTCCCAACATTTCCCTTCACTACTCTGCTCCTATTGATTGTAGCGTGATGAAAAGTATACTATAACCTGCACAGGAGTATGAAGAATAATTGTACCAAGTTTCGTTAAAATCCGTCGAGTCGTTTTTGTTTCTATAAGGAACATACAGACGGACAGACAGACAGACAGACAGACAGACAGACAGACAGACAGACAAAAATTTTACTGATTGCATTTTTGGCATCAGTATCGATCACTAATCACCCCCTGATAGTTATTTTGAAAATATATTTCATGTACAGAATTGACCTCTCTACAGATTTATTATAAGTATAGATGAATGTCATTGTATGCAACACTATGCGTGTCAGCAGTATTAGGAATATATAGAAACGATTGTTCTCCTTACCTATATAAGCTATTACTATATTAAATATATGGAGTCGCAAATAAACGCCTTTCAAGTCCGGACGTATTTCATTTTATCCTCTAACCGACACACTCGACATATACACCTTAAAACCCATATTTTTATATGGAGCATAGTTTGGTGTCATGCCCTTATAAGGATCGATGACGATGCAGTTTCAGGATTTTCAGGCGTGCTTTTTAGTTTTCGAACTAAGCTAATTATTTGGAATTCGGTTAAAATATAATACCTCTGGATATAATTATGTACATATTATTATGTTATATATCGAGCACAAAACTCATTAGTTCATTGAGATATTGAAAGTATGGCCAATAGCCTTGTGATTACACAACATGGTGATGAACTGTCTATATTTATAGACATGATAGTATCTTAATGATTTATATGATATTACATATTACTTAAAGGTTATATTATATACTTAATTATATCCTAACTTATTATAAAACAAATTCGTTATTTTTGTATGTATGTCCCTATATGTGCTTTATATCTTTTAAAATACGTAACAGCATTTAATGCGGTTTCTTTACTAGATATAGTGGTTCAAGAATATGGCTTTTTGTATAATTTTTTTTTTATTTTTTTATTTAAATGGCTTGGTCGCTTTGCGACTATATCGCCCTATGTGATAATAATAATATAATATGTGTGCATAATTTGTTAAGGTTTATGTTCTCAATTTCACGCGTACGACATTGCAGGCAACACCAAATATTCGCAATAAAATAAAATAAATATTCGCAAGTAAATGTGCGATTCGACCTTATCAATGACAAAAAATACACGAGACACCACCACATTTCTTTAAATTCTTGTCACAGCTGCTAGAGGAGCCAGTTAGGCTGGGAGAGGATAACAACAAGTTGGTAACAACTTTCGACCGAGCCCACAGGTGGTTCGTTCGTTTGAGCATTGACAGAAAAATATTTATTTATAAATACATAAAAATCTTGCTAGACTCGATATACGGATAAGGGAATACCTAACTGTACTATACAGCTGAAGTGTAAAATTTTGAATGACTGGGCGATAAACTGGAGAAACTTAAAGCAGGTTTACCCGAAGGAATTAGGTGAGATATAATAGAGATAGATTGTAGCCTATATATATTTTAAGTTAGATCTCTACCAACCGCTACTAAAATATCACTGAAAACGGTATTCAATTCCATGCAGTAGTTTTGGCGTAATACGCGTACAAACATACAGACAGATAGAAAAATTCTATAAACCATTGTTTTGGCTTCTATTACGCCAATAAAGACCGCCTATATAATTTTTTTTCAAATCTTCAAAGTACAGACAACAACTTCTTAGATTCTTATTATATGTAAGTATTGTTATTATTATTCTGTCATATTATGTGAAAACAAATACGTAAATCTATAGTAATACTAGCTCACCCGGCAAACGTTGTTTTGCCATACACAAAAAAAAAGTTTGAAAAATAGATGTTGGCCGATTCTCAGACCTACTGAATATGTATGTAAAATTTGAGAAGAATCGGTCAAGCCGTTTCAGAGGAGTACGGTAACTAACACTGTGACACGTGAATTTTATATATAAGACTAGCTGTCCCGGCAAACGTTGTTTTACCATACTAAAAAAAAAGGTTTGACAAATAGATGTTGTCCGATTCTCAGACCTACTGAATATGCATATAAAATTTCATAAAAATCTGTCAAGTTGTTTCGGAGGAGTACGGTAACTAACACTGTGACACGTGAATTTTATATATTAGAAGATTATAAAGCGGAAGAGTTTGTTTGTTTGTTTAAACGCGCTAATCTCAGGATCTACTGGTCCGATTTGATAAATTCTTTTTTTGTTGGTTAGTCCATTTATAGGGGAAGGCTATAGGCTTATAACATTACGCTGTGACCAATAGGAGCAAAGCAATATTGAATAATGTTGCAAAAACGGGACAAATTTTCTAAATATCGACGCGTACGGAGTCGCGGGCACCGACTGGCAGCAGTATAATTATGTTTATCCAATTCCATGCTACCGTAAACACTGAATTGTTAATTTAGTATGAAAGTAATAAAGATTGTTAATGTAAATATTTTGCACATTCGCAATATTATCGGTTCTCATAATCTAGATTACATTCTACATGTTATTTAAATAATGTTACGTTAACGATTTCTCAGTACAATTTGTGAACAATTTTGTATTCAGTGACTGTTATAATTAAAAAAAATACCAGTTAAAAGCGAGTTCGCCTCACACACTAAGGATTTCTTATCTGCTAGACTGAAAAACACAATTAAACGCATAATATTCTCTAACACACTTTACAGTTCTAAATGTCGGGCTAAAATAAAAATAAAAATATCTACGCATTTAAATCTGTAAAAAGTGGTTTTATTTATATAATTAACTACATAAAAAAATGAACCGTTCATAAGTTGAGGCTAGGCTAGGTTAGTTTAAGCTTATTAAACCAACTTAATTTTGTAGTTGAAATATAGGGAACCGCCGACATTTCAGCTACTTATCAATTATGATTACACACTAAATTAAGCAAAACTCTTGTCTCTCTCCAGCCCATTCACGTCCCACTGTTGGTCTACTGTGCCGCGCTGACCAGGCGTGTTGACCCGGGGTTTATTGTGTGATAACAACAACATAGATTTTGAAGAAACTCTAATATACTACATAGGCTTATCTTGTAAATAATACTGAAACAAAAGACACCTGATTACATAACAAAAAATGTTTTACTAACGGAAAAATAAAAAATAAAATTAAAAAGTTACACACAAACATGTTTAAGTACACACACATTACGACAGTGCAATTACAGAACGGTTCTGTTTTCTGTTCTGATTATCTTCAAGATGTAACCAACATGATATTAACAAAGGTGTTATCATAACTACGCACCAATGATGTAACGCGGAGGAAGGCGCGTTCTCAATATTACTAATCATTGAGTAATTTCTATGACTATTTATACTATATAATCATTGGTTATAACAACTGGTACGCTAGTTTAACATTAGTACCAATTCTACGCGCATAACTAAACTAAACTGACCTAAAAATGAAAATTGATAGTCTTAATAACACAATGTTAATATGAACTTTCTTGTTATAAAAACCGTTTATTAAAGACTAAAGATTTTAATTAATATATATTATATGTGCACAACAAAATAGACAAATAATCAAATTACAGCAATGGCTGTTTTCATTTTTAATTTCAATGATTATTTTTTTTATATGAAAGCTGGTCGTTACCATTGGCACCAGGTTAGGATGATGGTTGATGGTTATCTCCAGAGAAATCGAGGAACACCCTCAAATTTCAAAGGCACATGAAGAATTCATTGGGAAAGGCTGCAATTTCTTGACGATAAACCGTCAAACCGTTGATTTGTCAAAAAAATGTCAGGAAGGTATTCTTGTCAGGGAGTCATAATGTAGTTTTCTCTTTCACACAATTAATAAAATAACGAAAACCATAAGAATTGAGTGAAAACCTGTTCCGTATAAAAATATATACTAAAATTATAAAGCTTTTGCAACGTTTTTTACTAATGCTGCGCTCCTATTGGTCGCAGCGTGATGTCATAAAGCATATAGACTTCCTCTATAAATGTTCTTTCTAACAGTGAAATAATTTTTCAAATCTGACCCGTGGTTCCTGAGATTAGAGCGTTCAAACAAACAAACCCTTTAGTTTTATTTATTACCTAGTATAGATTTGTGTGTCACTTCAATAACTATCCCTGAAAACCGGCTTAAATATAGCTTTATAGCCAAACAAAAATTCTTATTCACCACACTGTGTCCTCCATCAGTGGCGTAGCTAGGTAACCAAGGGCCAAGGGGAAAATTAAAAAAATGGGGCTATGTAAGCTAACTAGGTTTTATCAAATAAAAATATGATTTAAGTATACAAATATTTTTAAAATGCTAAAAAAGGTTCTGGTAAGGATTCGAGAGCCCCCTGAGATAGAGGGGCCCGGGGCACTGCCCCGCCTAGCCTCTTGGCAGCTACGCCTTTGAGTGTCATCACACTCATCACACATAATTGGCATTGTTCATAATTTTAGACCTGCTGTTTTTATATTTTTTTTTAGAAAATATAGACTAAAATATTCACTATATAGAATTTTGAAAAAATACTTAAAGTCTCACCCGTGACCATGGTGACTGCAAAGTCTCCGAAACGTCGGGCCAAAATTTAAAACAAATATACGCGTCTAAATCCGTAAAAAGTAGTTTTATTTAAATACTTAAAGATACTATTATAAATGTTGTGACGTCATCGTTGTACAATCTGTGTATTGACTTTTCCTGATAGACTTAAGACAGATTGCAATACATCTTTTCAAAGTTGCCAAGTTGGTATAATAGACCAATTTCAACTCCACTACAGACAGAGTAGTATATCCCTCAGAACGCCTTAATATTTTAAGTCCTTCATTTTAAGGGCAAATAGAGATCATTTGCTTTTTGGAGAAATAAACGTTAATTTTCCAAAAAAAAAACTAATGGATCATGATCTGAAACTCTATTCCCCGAAATGGTTCTTGAATTAAGAGTTTTAAAAAAATATGAACAATGCCAATTGTTCTGTTTTTAAAAGACCTCACTAGCAAGTCAGAGCTTACAAATATAAAATAAAATAAGCAAAAAGTCAATACACCAACTTTCTTTCTTTTAAATTCAATGGAAGTGATATTATAGAATGATAAAAATGTAACCTTTATTTGTAAGTTTCACCTCATTAATACAAATTAACCGTGTCGATATAATTAGCGTGTATAATCTGTGAACTGCAACTGTTATATTATTATGATAATTTACTTATTTCCTTAAATATACAATACGCTCTTTTAATTAACAGTGTTTTTTTTATACTTCACTAGCTGTTACCCGCAACTTCGTACGCGTGGAATTTAGAAATCAAATGTAAACAAATTATACAAAAAAATCATGGGTGTTTGGTACATCGTTTGCCAAATTAAATCAGCTAAAAGATAGTGTCATTTGCTATAGTTTTAGCATATTTAATTTTGTTTTTGCGCCGCCAGAATTTTTTTTTGGTCCTGGAACATTTTTGATAAAAAATTCCATACTGATCTTTAAAACCCAAAAAAAAAAATGCTGTTACACGCTTCAAATTATATTTTAATTTTAAAGTTTAGTAATTGTAACAGCAATTTTTTTTATTTTTTGGGTTTTAAAGCTTAGTATGGAATTTTTTATTAAAAATGTTCCAGGACCAAAAAAAAATTCTGGCTGAGCAAAAACAAAATTAAATATGCTAAAACTATAGCAAATAACACTATCTTTTAGCTGATTTAATTTGGCAAACGAAGTACCAAACAACCTGTATAAAACTTTTAAGTGAAAAATTTTAGTTAGTATTAATACTTTTAGTTGTACCCTCTCTTTTAAACATATTAATCTATGACTGGTTTAGCGAACTGACTGGCTGGTCGTTATGTTCATAATGCAAATTTAGCACGCAGTTCAATTCACGACGTAACCTGCCAGGAAATAAAAGCTCATAATACGGCCGCAGGTCCGATTTGAAAAATTTTTCCGTGTACCACTACATTTATCCAGGAGGCTATAGGCTATATAACTTCACACCGGGACCAATAGGAGCGAAGAATCAGTGAAAAATGTTTCGAAAACGGTGAAATATTTCTAATTTCCACACGTACAGCTTATACCTAAATAGATGTATTACATTCGAATATAATACACATATTACAGTCACGTTATATAATTTTATATAATGCAAAATTATTTTTTGCAACGCATATAGTCATTAGTGTATTGTGCAATGATTTTTGCATTTGTGTTTATTTCTTTATACTTTCTTGTGTTTACGCGGTTAGTTAAATAAAGGTAAACATGCTAATTATACTTGTAATCTGTATATATCATTGCTGTTCGTTTGTCTCGCTAAAACTCAAGAATATTTGCAGGATAATTTTGACTGTAAAATATTCATGAAGGCGGTGGATAAATTACAAGAAAGTTCGCGAAGATTTCCGTAGTGTTACTATCATAATATATTTATCATACCCATCCCAAATAATACTAAATCTATACTTATATACTTACTAGCTGACCCGGCAAACGTTGTTTTGCCATACTAAAAAAAAAGTTTGAAAAATAGATGTTGTCCGATTCTCAGACCTACTGAATATGCATATAAAATTTCATAAAAATCGGTCAAACCCTTTCGGAAGAGTACGGTAACTAGCACTGTGACACGTGAATTTTATATATAAGACTAGCTGACCCGGCAAACGTTGTTGTGCCATACTAAAAAAAAAAAGTTTGAAAAATAGATGTTGGCCGATTCTCAGACCTACTGAATACGCATCTAAAATTTAATAAAAATCGGTAAAGCCGTTTCGGAGGAGTACGGTGACACGTGAATTTTATATATAAGATAAGATTTACTTATAATATTATAAAGCGGAAGAGTTTGTTTGTTTGTTTAAACGCGCTAATCTCAATGGTCCGATTTGAAAAATTCTTTTTTTGTCGGTTAGTCCATTTATAGGGGAAGGCTTTAGGCTATATAACATCACGCTGCGATCAATAGGAGCGAAGCAATAGTGAAAAATGTTGCAAACACGGGGATATTTTCAAAATTATAGACTAGTAACGAGATAAGCGCAGTAGAATGATGATACTAAGAAATTGTTGTAGTAGCATCAACTTGTATAAATAAATATAATAAATATGCAAGACATTTCACACAACGTCCTCTGGTCCCAAAGTAAGCTATATGTATGCTTGTATTGTGGGTACCAGATACGGATAGACTACATATACTACTTTTCTTTTGTAAATACGGTGGAGTCCCGGTAATTCGGACCCTGGCTTATCCGGCGCACCCTGTAATCCGACATGGTCTATTATTTATTACTGAATATTAATTTTGTAATAAAACGTAAGCTCTCTATTTTGCTGTTTAATTTACTTAATTTGACATACATAATGAAGTATGATTTGTACTTCAGAGTACATATATATATGTTCATATGTATATATGTACATAAATAATATGTATAAAGAATCATATCATTGGATCTGTAATTTGTCAGATTACAAGGTACTCTTTTGTCAAAAAATTCGGACTATAAGGCAGTGCTTTATCCATATATAATAAATCCAAATATAATCCGACAAAGTCAATAGTTCGACACTGCCCTGCAAAGTGTTTGTCAGACTACCGGGACTCCACTGTACATACTTATAATACATAGAAAACACTCAGACGCAGTACAAATATTTGTATGACATTTATGGATATCACACAAATGATTGTCTCAAGCGGGAATCGAACCCGCCACCTCGTGATCGGCAGTCCATTACATAAACCACTCCACCACGAAGCCCGTCAAATGTATACACAAACTGTGAAATTTTCAGCTCACTAGTTGTCACCGTTCCAGACAGCCTGACAGACAAACATACGGACGAAGTCTTCTTTCTTTCTTTCTTTCTTTAATGGGGTCTCGTTTTACCTAATGGCAGGGAACCCTAACAACTGTCTTATTTTTTTACATAATTATATCTAAACAACAGTATTTAGTAAACATAATTTACTGTGTCACATACTCGTAATAACTGCAGTAAGTATCTATCGCCCTGAACTTCGTACGCGTGGAATTGAGAAAATATTTACACTTTTTACTGAAACTTCGCTCTTATTAGTCACAGCGTGATGTTATATAGCCTAAAGACTTCCTCAATAAATATACTATCTAACTCCGAAAGAATTTTTTAAATCGGACCATTGGTTTCTGAGATTAGCGCGTTCAAACAAACAAACTATAGATGGGAAAATTAATTGCGATAAAATGTATATTACACAGTTAAAACGTCAGAATAATTAAATTAAAATAAACGTGATGAATTTTGTTAAAATAGTTTAATTTTAATTATAATTTAATTCAGATTTCAATATTAATATGGAATAATTTTAGGAACTTAATCTGCATAATTTATTCTCATATGTATTCCTTTCTTATGGATTTGACAATTTGCTTAGTTCTAAACCTAAAAACACGTTTGAAAATCCTGACTATTAAGACGATACCAAAATAGCTTCGTGCATTTTTCTATGTACGAAGTTTTCATTGTTTCTTTAGATTGAATGGCTAGAGCTCTAATTTTTAAGTATATGTTTTTTCAATATACGAGTATGATCTAGGATCGCATCAACTCAGAAACGCGATTGAAAAAAGTTTTCTCGATAGAAAATCTTGGCGAAACAACCTCTCAAATTTTTTATTTTTTTCATTTGTCGGTCTATTATCGCGTATTAACTAATGAAATAACTTTTAAAACATAAGTAACTATTATATATATAGAAACACGTAAATCAGAATTAAAATATATTTAGTAGATTTTGAGTAAATAGGAAAAGTATCCCTAATTCTTCATTTTCTGTGCCTACTGGCTGTGTTAATATGTACGTGTCGGCGATGATATACGATAATATTGAGGTAGGCCCTTAATTTACATTATTGCATTTTGCATTGTCATCGGTTCTTAATATGTGTGCAAAATTTCAGATCAATCTGACTACTACAAGTGAGTGAAAATCAATTTCAAAGATTCCGTTACATAGATTAATACATTGATAGATACATACCGGGCTAATAAAAGCCTGTTAATTAAATAGGCTGGTGCAATTTTAATAAAAAATTTAGATGGTATTTAGACTTACGAAACGTAACTGTAAGAAGTTAGTATGAGCTGTGGTATGAGTTTCAGTCTTAAGTTTTCCTTCTCAAGTAAATGTTAAACAAATATTATGCCCTATAGACTTCAACTCTATCATCGTACTACCAATTATATAAAAAAAACAATTTCTAGTTAAATTTAAGTTGTAATTCCAAGGTTCGAACCGAAGACCTCCACGATACAAGGTCATTGCGCCATGGAAGCAGTCACTTTCATAGTGTTGCAATATAAAGAGGAGTTTACACACGTTGTCACGGCTCCGCTCCAAATTCTATTAATTCTTACAGTGGAACATTGCTCACTTGCTTATGTGTTACATAAACGTTAGTTGTGACACAGTATATTCATAAACAGTATGGAAACTACTTGTAATATATATATTTATACTCCTTTCGAGCCTTAAGGGCGTCACAAACGGCATATTTATATATATTAATATAGCGAGAAAGAGACAGATGTATATAGAAAAAGACAAGTTGAGTAACAATCGAATATATCTGTCGGTGACGTAATAAGTACATAATACATCTCGGTATACATGTCTCATTCTCGCCTCGTCTTTTTTAGGGTTCCGTACCCAAAGGGTAAAAACGGAAACCCTATTACTGAGACTTCGCTGTCCGTCCGTCCGTCCGTCCGTCCGTCCGTCCGTCCGTCCGTCCGTCCGTCTGTCACCAGGCTGTATCTCAAGAACGGTGATAGCTAGACAGTTGAAATTTTCACAGATGATGTATTTCTATTGCCGCTATAACAACAAATACTAAAAATAAAATAAAATAAATATTTAAGGGGGGCTCCCATACAAAAAACTGTTTTTTTTTACCGTTTCTTGCTCGATACTAATAACGTTGCCTTATGTTGCATAGATAATGGTACGGAACCCTTCGTGCGCGAGTCCCACTCGCACTTGACCAATTTTTCTATATACATCTGTCTCTTAAGAGCGAGAAAGAAACAGGTGCTGTTGCTTTCTCGCTATATTAATATATATTAATATGCCGTTTGTAGTGCCCTTCAGGGTTTTTATAATCCGTCCATAAGCCTATCTACATGTAGCTTAAAGCAGTAATCCAACAGCAGTTGACATTATCAGATCACTCACGCAGAAATAGGTACGAGACCGATGCTTATACTCATAACCTACGGACAGTGTCGTCTTTCAGTGTACGTAAGCCAATTTTAGGCGGGCCCCGCGCAGCGATCAATAAAATAAGGTGATATTTTTTGTTACCTCAGCACCCCATCGCCGTGATAGCATATTTGTTAAAAAAATATCGTATCTTGTTGGTTTTATACTCTAAGACTTGCACTGTTAGGAATATGTCACCTCAAAGAACGCAAGGAAACTATTTTTGAAATAAATACTTACAATACTTTCGAGCCATAGGGTTCTTTTCATCCGTCCATCGTCCTTTCTACTTGCAGTGTTAGGTATATGCCTGCCCATAGCACGTAACACGATTCTGAACCACTTACATCTAGCAGCCATCTTTATGATCTGGTCTTTGTAAAATATCGGAAGATTTTTGCTTAATTAAGACTTAACACTTTCCTTTAAAATTGCAGTAAATCATTATTAATTTAAATATTAATAGCGATATTGTAGACTGTTTACAAATTATACACTATTCGTGATCGGCGTCCGACGAGATCGACAGTGCACGCGTCTGTGTGTGTGTAATTTTTAACAGTTAGTTCCTAGTTTTCATACTGCTAATCTATTGACTGTGGTTACGACATAGTGGAACGAGGAAGCGGTGAGCTTATTAATTAGAACATAACAAACATAATACTTTTATAGCTCTGATTGATTGATACCATTGTCATAATCTAATAATTTAAAGTTATATAGATTTTTAGTTAAGCTGTGTTGTAAGCGATTAAAAATACAAGTGTCACCATCCCTTTCTTTTCTTAGCTTTCCTTAAGCAGGCCAACACGCCTGGTCAGTGCGGCACAGTAGTCAAAAATCCCTGCCGAAGCGAAGAAGGCCCTTGCTCAACAGGGGGACGTTAATGGGCTAGAGAGAATAGGAGTTTCGGGAAATAGAATAGAGAATTCGGCCAAAAATCAAGTTCCGGCGGCAGTTTCGGTTTCGGCCAAAATCGGCCGAAACTTTTGCCGAAACCGCACACCCATGCTCGCCTCACTTCGTTTTCCGCGGCAACCCTAATGCAAAATGGTCAAAATATTATGAATATTTTTTAAAAATTATATTAAATAAATGATTCCAACGAACTTAATATACTGTGTCTCCATTTCATGCCTTAATTAATGCAAAATAATAGGTAAAATGCACCACATATTAGTATTTTAACAAATTTTATACTTGACCACGTGAGTTTTGGTTTTGGTTTCGGCCGAAACTGAAGCCATGGCTGAACATTCGGTTTCAGTTTCGGCCGGAAAACCAGTTTCGGTTGGACACTAGTTTTAAATGATATCCTTCCACTCTATATCGGCCACACAGCGCCAAATTGCTGCTGAAGGGATGTGGGATGTATAAACCTGTTTTATGTATTTTGTGTCTGATTTCACAGCAATAAATGTTTTTCTTTCTTTCTTTCTAAATAATGGAATAAGTCCAATTTTCTTGTCATTTTCATCAAATGATTGGTTATGTTATATTCTATTTATTACAAATAGGAAGCTTAAAAGTAAAAGTACACCATTTAACAGCTCTGGTTTACACAATCAGTGCATGTACTTACTATTGAATGTGGGACATTCGCTCGATATAATCCAACTCACTATTACACTAATTACTTGTAACCAATTAAACATTGATGGGAGATCAATTATAACACAACATCATAAGAATTTAAAAAAAAATTGTTTATATTAAAAAAAAAGTCGGCTAAGTACGAGTTGGGCTCGCACACGAATGGTTCCGTACTTCTTGTATATTTATCATCATAATACCACCATATGTTGTCGGTAAGCGTATCGTCAACATTTTGTTGTATAGGAGCGGGTTTAAGGTCATAGCTCATTAGAGCCACCCGGCACCCACCCTGCACCGCCTCGTCGCACGGCGTCCACTCGTTGTCGACAGGTGGTTCACGGGTGGACTCCGTGTTATCACCAATAATCATCGCGCGGTCAACCAGTGGACCTCGCATTGTCAACCAGTGGACCCCGCGTTGGCCGCTGGTGGACGCCGCGTGGTCCACAACTGGAGACCGGTTAGTCCGGGAATTTTCTGTGGTGCTGAGTGGGTCCCGGGTGGCTCTAATGAGCTATGACCTGTAAGCGGGATTTTCTAGTTCTTCTCATTAATTACTAGCTGTTGCCCACGACTTCGTATGCATGGAATTTAGAAACCAAACTTTAAAAAAAATATACAAAAAAACACAATTGGTTGCGTAGTTTTGAAGATATAAGCTGACATAGGGAAATACAACAATAGCTACTTTGTTTTTAGGGTTCCGTACCCAAAGGGTAAAAACGGGACCCTATTACTGAGACTTCGCTGTCCGTCCGTCCGTCCGTCCGTCCGTCCGTCCGTCTGTCACCAGGCTGTATCTCAAGAACGGTGATAGCTAGAGAGTTGAAATTTTCACAGATGATGTATTTCTATTGCCGCTATAACAACAAATACTAAAAATAAAATAAAATAAATATTTAAGGGGGGCTCCCATACAACAAACATGATTTTTAGGGTTCCGTACCCAGTATCTCAAGAACGGTGATAGCTAGACAGTTGAAATTTTCACAGATGATGTATTTCTATTGCCGCTATAACAACAAATACTAAAAATAAAATAAAATAAATATTTAAGGGGGGCTCCTATACAACAAACATGATTTTTTTACCGTTTCTTGCTCGATACTAATAACGTTGCCTTATGTTGCATAGATAATGGTACGGAACCCTTCGTGCGCGAGTCCGACTCGCACTTGACCAATTTTTTATTTTATTAAGTAAAGATACCTATTAAGTATATAGTAAATCTTAAATAACTAAAAGAAAAAGAAAAATCTTGGCAAATTTTAACAATTTAATTGGCATTGTTCATTTTTAAAACTCTTAATTCGAAAACCATTTCGGGGAATAGTGTTTCTGATCATGATTCATTAGTTTTTTCAGAAAATTTGCTACATTAACGATTATTTTTCAAAAAAAGCAAATGGCCTCTATTTGTCCTTGAAATGAAGGACTTAAAATATTAAGGCGTTTTTAGGGATTTACTACTCTATGGTGGAGTTGAAATTGGTCTATTATATCAACTTGGTTAATTTAAAAAGATGTAACTATAGCAATCTGTCTTAAGTCTATCAGGAAAAGGCAGCACACAGAAAGCGTACATCGATGACGTAACAGCATTTAAAATAGTATCTTTAAGTATTATTTAACATTTCTATGTAGTGAATATTCCAATAATATTGAAATTAGTTGCTATATTTTATAAAAAAAATATAAAAACAGCAAGTCAAAAATTATGAGCAATGCCAATTGTAATTTGTTTATATTGTTAGTTTACATAGCTTACATTAGCATTGCAAGAACTATTGAAAATCATAATTAAAAAAAAATAGAAATATGACCAAAGATAACGACCTCTGCTGAGTTTTTTACGCCTGTTCTTCTCAGCGGATTAAATGTCCTGAACCGGTGGTAGGGAAGGGTTTCTTTTGCCAAAAAGTTGGTGCCTACATGATTAAATTATTTTCATTTCAATACGTAAACATAAACTCCAATGTCTCAACTATAAGTCCTGTCAATACAAATATGATCATTTCTATTGCAATAATTGCCTATATGTATAACAGTAATTTAGTTAAACGTTTACAATTTATGTAACATTACAAGTATTAGAGTCGCTGTCATAATCTTAGCCGTATACAGCAATACTAGATAATTTCTCTTACGAAGGAAATTCTAGAGGATTTCCGGTTCCTTGTGGAAATACCGGAAATAAGAATAAACTGCCATACCTAAGGGGTCATGCAATAATAAACTTGGTACTCGCAAAGAAGAGGGGATAATGGTTTGGAAAATATTACGAACTTATTTTTCAATATTTGTTTTAAAAACACACAAATAAACTACTCAAAACAAAATAGGGCCCACCACGTTTTATTGTATTAATTTTAAAATACTTACAATTATTCAGTTTTTCTAATTAGATATGATTGAAGTAGGGATTCACAGATTATATGAGCTTAAAAAATTACACAATTTGTTAATTTTTTTTTAATTTAAGCACAAAGAACACTTTTTGGCGATATTTTGGTAAAATAATGGGATTCATTAAATTTAAATTTTATCACTGCACTGGGACCATATGTTCAAAAGTCTTAAATTTAGTAGCGTGTGGGTCCTCCTCTGCTCCGTATGCACTCTCTGAGTCTATTTGGAACACTTTCGATAAGATGCACTATGTTTTGTTCCGGTATTTGCTCCCAACACAATTTGAGTGCGTTTATTAGCTCTTGTTGACTATTCACGCTGCTGTAGTTTTCTTTGAGGCTTCTTTTCAATTTATCCCATAAATGTTCGATGGGGTTGAGGTCAGGGCTCATGGCTGGCCAAGGCAAAACTGAAATATTGGCCTCAGAAAGTGCATTCTGTGTGGTACGCGCTGTGTGAGCGCGAGCGTTGTCTTGCATTAAAACAAAGTTAGCGCCAACTCTTTGTGAAAATGGAACAATATGAGGTCGGACTACTCGCTCGACGTAACTAGCGGCAGTTACGGTACCTCCATCCAGAATTACCAGCTCTGTTTTACCTAGCAAGCTTATTCCGCCCCAAACCATGACACTTGGACCCCCAAAACGGTCAGTTTCATGGATGCATGGTTCTGAAAAACATTCTCCTTCCCTTCTCCACACACGTACTCGTCTGTCGTCACTGTAAAACTTGACTTTACTTTCGTCTGTAAAGAGTACGGATCTCCAGTTATCCATTGTCCAATCCAAATGTTCACGTGCGA
Organism: Orgyia antiqua; assembly: GCA_916999025.1. Lineage (NCBI taxonomy): Eukaryota > Metazoa > Arthropoda > Insecta > Lepidoptera > Erebidae > Orgyia > Orgyia antiqua. The sequence continues at coordinate 5,631,137 of OU779874.1, forward strand.
ACCTTAAGCGCGCTGCACGATGAGCTCTCGTCAGTTTTAGCCGAACAACACGCATCCTGGAACGTTGGCCATCTTCGTGGAGTCGATTGCGAATAGTTTGATCGCTCACTCGTCTTCCAGTAGACTGCCGTAATTGATTCTGTAAGGCTCGGGCGGTGATTGTACGCTCCCGACGCGCAGTTAATCTGATATATCTGTCTTCCTGGGCCGTTGTGGCTCTCGCTCTCCCAGATCCAGATCTCCTAGCAATACTTCCGGTCTCTTGATAGCGTTCCCACAGATTTCGGATAGCTCGTCGGGACACGCCGATGGTTATTGCAACAGATCTCTGAGAGTGCCCTTCCTGAAGCAGTGCAACTGCTCTAGCTGCAGTTTCCATGTTCATATGACGACGAGGACCAGGCATATTGATTAGAACTAACGCCGTAATCAAAGGAAATGGTTTACCAAATAAGCTTCAATAGCAACGTTTACAATACGACTGAGAACTCGAGCGACAAAAATATGCATTTAATCACTTTTTTTAGCCCTACACTTTATTTGACTACCCACTTGAGAATATTGTTAAAGTTATCGTTAGAAACGCTGGTACAGACTCATAAACATGTCAACTATACGTTTATGTACTTAAGTCATCTTAAGATAACCGTACAAAATATTTGTAAACAAATTTGTAGACGATCGTGGGGTGGGCCCTATTTTGTTTTGAGTAGTTTATAATATAACATTACTAAAAACATTAACAAAAAATAAAAATTAGCTATTATTTATTTATTTATTTACACTTTATGCTTAAACTATGCAAAGGCGGACTTAATGCCTAAGGCATTTTCTACCAGTCAACCATAGGGTGGTGCAGAAAAAGGGAAGGTAGAAGTGTAACAAATAAAGCTAGATTATCAAAGACTATAGTTGTTAAAGACTATTATATTATTATACAAAGAAAAAGAAAAAATATGAGCCTACGCGTCGAAATGTTCCTCCATATCCAAAGTGGCCAGAACGCTGGCAGCATTGCCACGTTGGATTGCAATGCTTAAGCGTTGACCAAAATATAAGCCAGTGAACATATTGATTTCGTAGGATGAAGGGAAAATTTGTCCGTGTGGTGACGGATTAAGAATACAAGTGATGTGAAAGCCAGCTAAAGGAATATTTTACACAGATTACATCTTCAAGATGAAAACCTTGAAATCAAACCCTGTGGCAACACACCTGGTCAGCGTGGTATAGTAGATCGTGATGCCTCTTAAAGTGGAGAAGACTTATGACTAACAGCAGGACGTTAATGAACTGGAGAGAGCAAAGAGTAATGATCCCAAAACTGTGACGGAGAATGTGTTTTATCTAATGTATTGTATCTCAAGCCACTTAGTGTTACATAAAAGATAAGTCTGAACGGGCTGGAGCGAGAAAAGTGTTAGAAATAAACCTCTCATTCACTAAGCAAGGGAGTTTAATAATTGGTAAAAAAGTACTTCTTGGTCGAGTAGTTCATGTAACAGACTATCGATCAGGCAGTTACGGAGTTCGCTTCCCACACGAGAGATTCACTTGTATGATATTTATATATGTTATATAAATGTTTGTTATGCGTCTGGTTGTTTCTATGTGTTACAAGTAGGTTTTTACAAAAGCAAAGTAGTTTATGTATTAGTTATATCCGTATTCTGGTACCTATAACACAAGCGTATAGGCTTAGCTTGAGACGAGAAGATGTTGTGTGAAATTTTTATGAATATTTATTTATTTCACTTTGCGTCGTTGATAAATGAGCCCTAATCTTATCCATTTAATTAAAATGACTGATTTACCGAGTTTTGGTTATTGTTTTGTACTTAATAATTTCTCACAACGGAATAAATTAACCTTGGCGATTTCATTACAATTTTACAGACAAATAGTAAAATGTTGTTCATTATTATAGATAGTGTAATGTATGTAGTGTGCAAACGCATTAATTTGTTACGAAAATGCGTTACATTTCTATATAATTAGGTAGATACTCGAAGTTGCAAATATTTATGACATTTCTTAGCTGCAATGGTTGCGTACATCTCTTATTGAGTAAGTGTACCCTCGCTTTACGCAGGATAGACATCGTAATATAAACATCAACGCAGTAATTAAATCAATTCAATTACATAATGTATTATGAATTCGTAGCAGAATATTAAAAAAAAAAACATTTTAAATGTCCCAGCTTTGTAAAAAATAAAAGTAAACAATTATTAATTGGATAATATTAATTTATTTGTTTAAACACGCTAATCTCAGAAACCGCTAAACCGATTTGACAAATTCTTTCAGCGTTGGATAGTACATTTATCGAGGAAACCTACATAACATCCCGCTGCCACTAATACGAGCCGAAACAATAGACAAAAATATTGCGAAAAAGGAGAAAATATTCTAAATGACAAGCGTACGAAGTCGTGGGAAAACAGCTATTTTATAAAATTATTTAACACTAGCTGTTGCCTGTGACTTCGTACTCGTGGAACTTAGAAAATGTTCCCCGTTTTTGTAATATTTTTCACAACTGCTTCTCTCCTATTAGTCGCAGCATGATGTTATATAGCCTATAGCCTTCCTCGCTAAATGGACTAACCAACACTGAAAGAATTTTTCAAATCAGACCAGCAGTGGTGAGATTAGCGCGTTGAAACAAACAAACAAACTTTTCAGCGTTATAATATTAGTATAGAAGTATAGATTTAACACTAGCTGTTGCTTGTGACTTCGTACGCGTGGAACTTAGAGAATTTTCCACGTTTATGCAACATTTTTCATTTATGCTTCGCCCTATTGGTCGCAGCGTGATGTCATATAGCCTATAGCCTTCCACGATAAATTTACTATCCAACACTGAAAGAATTTTTCAAATCAGATAGTGGTTCCCGAGGTTAATACGTTCAAACAAACAAACTCTTTAGCTAAGATGTAGATTAATGCCACTCAATATTTAAAGCAATTCATATGTTTGTTTACAAACTTTGTCCAATCGCTGCGGTAAAAACGCAATCATTCTACAAACATTAATATTCTTAACTCGTCCAAGAAAGTATTAATCTAGATCTAAATAACTTTAGATTAGTTTTTCAAATGAATGTGCTTCGTAAATTATGTGTCTGTTTATAGTTTATAACCTAAGAGATTGCTTAACATTGAACTTCACTCGGGTAATATATGGGTATATAAAAAAAAAGGTATACCTTTGAGATTCGATTTCTCCGATTTCTTAGGAGATAATCATTAGATCCTGACCTGGTACCAATGGATCCACACGGGAAGCACCAGCTTTCAAATAAAAAAAGAAACATTAAAATCGCTTCGCCCATTTAGAAGTTATGGGGTAACAAACATAAAAAAAATATAAAAAAAACATACCTACAGGCGAATTGAGAACCTCCTCCTTTTTTTGAAGTCGGTTAAAAATCAGCTAAAATATTTTTAAGATACAAAGAACATATTGGAATTACAGGAAATACCGTACCGTAATCTGATTACCAGTAAAAAGGAGTGGGGTGATATTTAATTACAAATATTAACGTTATGAGGGTACAACGGCAGGCTATGCTCCATACAAAAATATGGACATCTTTGTTCGCTGTTTCCTTCGTGGATTTTGCCTCTAGAGCAACGAATTTTTATCACAGTATCTAGGTATTATATATCTATGCTTCTGTTACTTTTTTCCAAAACGTGATTGCTAAAACAAATATTACCATCTAAAAACCCATTTTTAATGGTTGTCTTAAAGTGAGTTTGCAACGTCTGTCACTCACTCAATCTTGATAAGGTTTTTCAAAAAAAATAAATCTTAAATTTTTGAAATTTTCTTATCGGTCTATTCTTCATGAAGAATATTAGAAAACAGCGGAGTACGAAACGAAGTAATGAGTCTTTTATTCCAAAGATTTTATACGTAAAATCTGGGTTCCCTAATGATTGACCAAAAAATTTTTGACAAATGATCATTTGACAAACAACGTTTCACCTAATGATCGTTTGGCAAACAATACACTTGACAAAAGTATCATTTTACAAAAACATACTTAGCAAATGATCCATTAGCAAACACTACACTTGACAAATGTGTCAAGTATTCAAATATCAATTGACCTTTTTGTCATTTAACCAAATGATATGTTTCGTAAATTAAGTTATTTTAAATGTATCATTATCATCATGAATCATTATTAAAGGCTGAAATGCCCTAAAGTCACTTCTGGCACTCGCCGGCCGCTGCCGCGGCACGCTTGCTTTGCTCGCTCGGCTCGTGCGTTTGGGGTTAAAATTCTAACCTAACCTAACCCAATCTAATAAACGACCTACCATTTGACCCAGCTCCTCACGGGTCACGGCTGCTTTGCCAAGTACCTGTGGGAGCTGGTGGGAGTAGAGTCGGCGCCCGACTGCAAGAGCTGTGCGTCCGGAGCCGTGGACACGGCCGAGCATACGCTGGCCGTGTGCGCGGCCTGGTCCGCTCAGCGCGTCAGGCTCACTGACGCAATAGGCGTAAATTTGTCGCTGCCGGCCGTCATCGCCTCGATGGCCGGCAGCAGAGAGTGTTGGGCCGCCGTCGCCTCGTTTGCGTCAGAGGTGATGGCGGCCAAGAGAGAGGCCCTGCGGGAGCGCGAACGCGCGGGCCTAACATTGCCCCCCCGCAGGGCCGCGGGTAGGGGTCGTCGGCGCGCAATAGCCGGTGGCCCCGGCCCACGAGGAGGCCACGCGCGACGGGTCAGGGGACCCGTCGCGCCCAATGTGGCGGACGACCCCTCGCCTAGTGTTCGGGCGAGGGGTGACCGTCCGACGGGGGGGCACGTTGCCCACCCCGTCGCAGTGAGCCCCCACCGCTAGGGGGCCCCCCGTGTCGGGTCGTGGTCATACCTGAGTGACTACCACGGCCCGGCAACGGGCGAGGAGGACACCGTAGGTTTAGTTGGTAGGCTGGGTCGAGAGAAATTTTACTCCCCGGGAGTCCAACACGACGTCCTTCGGCTGCCCCTGCAGTCGGGGGGTAAGTGCGTAAAAAGCATTCCTACGAAAAAAAAAAAAAAAACCCAATCTAATAAAAGAGATATATATCTCCAAAGACGAACGGGATAATAAGTAATTATTTTGCAAATAATGTAAAATATCTTTTTTATTCATTCAATCTATCTATATTTAATAAAATATATCGATTAATACTTATAATGTTTTATTTTAGGAAAATCCAGAGCAGTAGCTTTGCAAAAAAATGTGCAAAATGTGGTCAATTTAACAAGAATACTTACCAATTTTTTAGACCAATAGTAGATTTATCTGATAACTCAGTTGCCAAATGTTAGTTTTGTAAAGTAATCATTTATAAAATGTCAATTTAAGTGTTGATCATTTGGCAAAATGAAGCATTTGTAAAATGATCAGTAGTAAAATGATCAATAGGCGAATTCATTGTTTTGCCAAACGTTTTTAGTCAAGTGTAGTTTTGCCAAATGACTTTTGGTCAAACAATCGGACACCAAAATCTGGCTGATTTGTAGTTGTTCCTTTCAGCGCGGTGGCCGAGAATAGGCATAGAAATATCTCAAGGAAATATCTAAATTATGAATTTGCCAGCTCTAGAATCCGCTTTTATGAAACTTTATTATGTGGAAAGCGTGGAGGTCTATGTTAGATAGTCTCTTGAACTTGTATTTAATTATATCAACACAGTTATGTGTAGAGGTCACTCAAATATTTTATACGTTCGCTTGACCTGTGGTACGTATCTGCTGTGTTATGTTTTAGTAATAAAACACCAACTCGAATAGCTGATTCGATGCTGGCTAACACTCATTTCTTAGTGATTAAAAAAGATGTTCTTTTCTAAGAGCTATAATTTGACCTTACTTGCAAGGTACGAAAGACAACATTCTCTATTGCAAATTTGACAGGAGACGGAAATATCTAAATGATTCAGCATTTCTCTGACCACTGCTGAACATAAAACTACCCGATAGATCTTCACCTTACGACACGGTCCGAAACATTGATGATATCGTCGCTCCACCAAGTTGGAAGCCGTCCTACGAGCCATCCGGTACTTGGTAGCTACTCGAGAACTGTACTCCCCTAACAGTTAAGGTCGTTGAGTTCTGTGTCCTGCCTATTGCCACTTCTGTGTGCTATGAAATGAAATGAAATGAAAAATCATTTAATCACGTAGACACAATTTTTCAGAAAAATTATGTGCTTATGACATGTCCAATTTTTTTCCCTACCACCGGTTCAGGACGCAATCTGCTGAGAAGAACCGGCGTAAGAAACTCAGCAGAGCTTTTAATCAAATCAATATTTTTAAATTAAATGTCAATTATACTTACAATGCTAATAACTTTACAATATAGAATATGTATTGCTCCAGAGCAACCTACTCTCAAGCTTTATCATCTTTAATATAATCAGAAATTTTATAATACGCCTTTTTACATAATTTAGTTTTAATGAATTTTTTAAATTTAGAATTATTTAATTCTCTTACATCAATAGGGAGTTTATTATAAAATCGTATACAATGACCCATGAAAGAGTTACATATTTTGTGGAGACGGGTTACATGCATCACAAGATTGTGTTTATGCCTTGTATTAACATTATGGTGGTCGCTTTTTTTTGTGAAATTATGAATATTTTTATGAACATACAATAAATTTTCATATATATATTGTGAAGCGACCGTTAAAATATTTATGTCTTTGAATTTCTCCCTTAGAGAATCCCGCGGACCTAGGTTATATATAGCTCTAACAGCGCGTTTCTGGAGCACAAATATCCGATTAATGTCCGCACAGTTTCCCCAAAGAAGAATTCCATAGCACATTACACTGTGAAAATAACTAAAGTAAACCATTCTAGCCGTATCTACATCCGTAAGTCGTCTAATTGTTTTCACCGCATATGCCGCAGAGCTAAGTTTGCCAGACATTTTTTCAATTTGTGGGCCCCACTGTAATTTCGAATCAATAGTGATTCCGTAATCCGCTAATCCTGAAGTGGCAATTAGCAAATGGCAATTAGCAAATGGCAACAGCTACTTCATCATACAAACATCTGTTTTAACGGTCTGCTTATTGTTTTAAATGGTGATGTGGTCATCTGATTGATGACTTAATTCATGTTAAAGCAGCACTTTATACTTCACAACTCTACGTAATATGTTACGTGGTACTTTAATTTACTGAATAGTTAGGTATAACTTGATCATCGTGTGACGTCATAAGCATGACTGATTTATTTACACGGACTATTCGTCAATGTTACCCTTACATTATATAGTTCCACATATAACCCCCTATAGATTCCGCAAGCAAGGCGGTCAAAATAAACCGAGCGTATGCGCTTATTCTCGCATTTAAGGGCCTACATCAATATTATCGTCGACATGTACATATTAATACAGCTAGTAGGTATAGAAAATGAAGAATTAGGGATATTTTTTTTGTTTACTCAAAATCTACTAAATATATTTTAATTCTGAATTACGTGTTTCTATATATAATAGTTACTTATGTTTTCAAAGTTATTTCATTAGTTAATACGCGATAATAGACCGACAAATGAACAAAATAAAAAAATTAGAGAGGTTGTTTCGCTAAGATTTTCTATCGAGAAAACTTTTTTCAATCGCGTTTCTGAGTTTATGTAGTTTCTCTACCCCGTAACCCGTGACTTCCTCCGTGGTGCGTTAGTGCGTTTACTCGTAAGTGTTTGTTTGTTTATTTGAATGCGCTAATCTCAGGAACCGCTTGTTGCTCATGAGATTAGATCTTTCAAACAAACAAACTCTTCAGCTTTAGAATATTACAAATAAATAATTATATTACAATAAGTAATGTGTACAATTCGCTTCAAGTAATTCGAGGAATACGAATTTGGTAAAGAGAATGGTAACAATGTTTTCACTTACTTAAACCTACACTCGTACCGTGAGAAATAAAATGTCTGCCTATAAATTAACATTTTTTCTCGCTTCATCATACCATATCTTTGTATCAGCGTTATAACACAAACCGGCTAAGTGTGAGTTGGAATCGCTGACGAAGGTTCCGTACCACTATCATCATAAATAAATAATAATTATTCACGGACATTTCTATAGAATAAATATCAATCTAAAGGACATTTCAAAGAACGTCCTTTGGTCCCAAACTAAGCTTAGCTTAGCATAGAAAATAATAGAAATACAAAATCTGTAAAAGTTTCAACAGCAATCTTAGTTCAGAAAATACCAAAAAACCTGTCGCTTAGTCTAGTGGGCTGGAATGCGAAGTTTAGTTCCCGATTATACTATTTGATTTGGGCATAGGCCTCCTCCACCTTGGTAGGGATTATGGTCTACTGTGCCGCGTTGATCAGACGTATTGGCACAGGGTTTACTTTTGAGTTTTCCGTCTCTAACAGTTGATGTTATTCCACTACAGTATCCCTTAGCTGGCTTTTACGGCACACTCGGGAAGAAATGGCGTGGTGACACTTGTATTCTTAATCCGTCACGTATTTGATAACGGATCTCTAAAAATAAGTTAATCTTACTATTATAGTACAATTTTGTTGTTTTGTCAATAACGTGTGATAGTTGTACAATCACATTGTGACGAATAACAGTATCGTGAAACTATTCATAACTCGTTACTAATTATGAGTTATAACTGTTATTAATATTAGTGTTTACAAATAGCAGTTGCGTGTAACTGTTATATTTGTTTGATTTTGTGATAAATGAATGAATTACCTAGGTATAGTTTGTTATTTTTTCACATGAATTGATGACGACATGTGTTGACATGGTATGATTATATTATGCATTTTCTCTTTCCAGCCCACTATTGGGCACGTGCCTCTTTCACTTTGGGAGTGATTATGGTATACTATGTCGCGCTGATCAGGGGGCCAAGTCTGCTAATTCCGCTATTACAATCATATTACAATATTGTTATAATGGTCAGTCAGTGACGCCATTATGGCATCATTATGACAAAAAAGTAATAGTAGACTACCAAATTTGATAAAATTCCGCCATTATGGCACCATTATGGTGTCATAATGACACCAAACTTGATTTTTTGTCACAGATGATGCCACTATGGCGCCATAATGGTGCCATTGAGCTGTCATTGTGACAACATTCTATTATCAGACTTGGGGCCCTGGTGTGTTGGTATAGGGTTTATTTTCAAGATTTTTTATCAAGTGTTTAAAACTAAAAATATTATTCATTAATTGAATTAAAATGTAGAGTTCTGTACCAAAAAGTAAAACAGAACCCTATTACTGAGACTTGGCTGTCCGTTCGTCTGTCACCAGGCTACAGCTCAGATACAGTGAAAGCTATCAATTCATCAATTTATCTGCGTATCCGAATCTATGTAATGGAATCTTTGAAACTAATTTTAAATTTTTTTTACTCTTTTGCAATAGTCAGATAGATTCGAAACACACAAATTTTGGACCGATGACAATGTAATTATTTAAAAAAAATCATTCAGGATTATCAAACCAATGTTTAAGTTTTTATAGGTACTATGTGAATTTGTTATTAATGATTTTAAATAATGCATTAGAAAACATTTCCTTAATGATATTTCGTAATTCTGAACAATTATAATTTGTTAATGTTATTTTTCCATCACAATTTCAATACAATAAATTGTTGTTATTTACAGTAATATTGTTATTGTTTATCTCAATAACGTGTGATAGTTGGGCAATAACATTGTGTTAATCAAATATTGGTACAGACTCAACGTGCACAACTAAACAATTCTTAACTAAAAAAATTTTATAAATATATAAACAAATAAATATTCATGGACATTTCACTCAACGTCCTCTGGTCTCAAGCTAGGCTTATATGCTTGTGTTATGGGTACCAGAATACGGATAGAATACATATATTACTTTTCTTTTGTAAATACACACTTATAAATACATAGAAACACCCAGACGCAGTACAAACATCAGTATGACAATTAGAAAAATCACACAAATGATTGTCCCAAGCGGGAATCGAACCCGCGACCTCGTGATCGGCAGTCCATTACATAAACCACTCCACCACGAAGCCCGTGTTTGAAAAGTAGATAGCAGCTGATTGTCAGACCTACTGAATACGCATATAAAATTTCATAAAAATCGGTCAAGCCGTTTCGGAGGAGTACGGTAACTAACACTGTGACACGTGAATTTTATGTATAAGATTATAAATCTGAAGAGATTGTTTGTTTGTTTGAACGCGCTAAACTCAAGAACCACTAGTCCGATTTAAAAATTCTTTCAGTGTTGGATAGTACATTTGGAGCGAAGCATTAGCAAAAAATGTTGCTGAAAATAGGAGTTTTCTAAATTCCACGTGTACGGAGTCGCAGGCAACAGCTACGAGTATGTGGCGGACTCGACTAGGGCACGACCAGTACCCGGAGCCGACTTTGCCTGACGTAATGATACGGGCCTTTACAGGTAATATTGTAAAAATTACAAAGAACAAACTTAAAACTATCATAGTTTCATTAATATTAAGTCAATCTACATGATTTAAACGTTATTTTCATCTCTAAACCCTACCCATCATCATGAAACCCAAAGATGAACATTTATTTAACAATGAGGGATCACATCCTCATAATTCAAAATTTACATAGTACAAATTCTTATTACTAAGTAAAACCTTATAAATTATGACTTATTATAGCCCTGCCACACAATACCTTTTAACATTACATTAATTAATTTATATAACATTAATTATATAACATTAATTATTTGACAATATATATTAACATTAATTTTTATAATCAATACTCAATTTTAGTAATTTTACAAATCAAATACATAAGTTTTCGTGGCGCATAACTGTGTCGCCGACAAGCTAGTTTCTAAATAAATACAATAATATTAATAATAATATTAAATTAGTTTTGTTTATGTTAAAGCGCCTTCAAATTTTTCATCTACTTAAAACTACTATGACGCCATTTTTTTTTAGGTATTTTACCGCCTTTTCTCAGGTCTGTGCCCACTTTGGGAAAGGTTGTTTTAAGCGTATCATCAAAATATCTCAAAAACGGAGTCGCCACAATTTTATAAACATCTTTACTTATTATAAAACAAAGACATTATTTTTGTATGAACGACCCTATGTGAGCTTATATCTTCAAAACTACGCAAGGTATTTTGATACGAATTTTTTAATACATAGAATGGTTCAAGAGGTTTCGTACAAACCCTTATAGGATCACTCCGGTGTCTGTCTGTCCGTCTGTCAAACTTTTTTTACTCAGCAACGGCTGAAGGTATCAACTTGAAACTCATAGCAAATGAAGATCTATGCGGTCGTTTGCTGCAAAAAATACAATCAACCTTTTACCTCTACGCATTTAAAAGATATAAACCGAATTACGACCATTTTCAAGAATTTTCGACTTATGTTAGGGAATCAAAATTCACAGGTTACTTCCCGTTGCCCTAGAGACTTGAAATTTGGCATAGACCAAGTCTATATAGTGCTGATATAAGGAAAAATCCAAAAACTTGTAATTTGCCATCATATCACAAGAAAAAAGTGCTTATACTAATACCTACTTAATTTCACGAAAATCCATCCAGTAGTCTTTACGTGAAAGAAAAAACATCCTTACATTCATACATTCAACCATACATCGAAACAATGGAGTATAGATGATGACCGGGGAAACGTTCTCGTTGCTCAGCGAACAGTTTAACTTTATTTTATCACGCGTAATGCTTTTTTCGTCATATCTCCGAAGATATTCATTTAAATTGCATGCTGTAAAGAGCAGTTATTATCTATATTAAATGCGTAAGCTAGCTAAGGTATTTAATTTGATAGAAAATGTTACTATATACACATAAATAGCTTTTGAAAACATCCTATTGAATTTGATAATTTTGTTGACGTTCTTATGGGTACAGCGGGTTTTCCTTAAAAGATAGACATATGGCCTCGCGGACTTTTTTAAAGATCTATAAGTAACAAACAATTTCTCCATACATTACTTTGTTGTAACTCACATGGATAAGGCAGCGTTTTCATTTAAAGCTCGCGCGCGTGACTTTTTTCCCCGTTTCTTGCAACATTTTACACTGATGCTTCGCATCTATTCGTTGCAGCGTGATGTTATGTAGCCTATAGCCTTCCTCGATAAATGTACTATCCAACACTGAAAGAATTTTTCAAATCGGACCAGCGGATCCTGAGATTACCGCGTTTAAACAAACAAACAAACTCTTTCGCTAGATTAGTAGGATACTAATTTAGGAATATAAATATACATATTAATCAAAATTGGAAGACGTTTTAACCGGTTCACCTACGTAAATGCATTTCAATACACCGTTACTTTTGAATATCCTTGGAGACCATATTGAGATGAAATTTTAATGAGTTAAAATCCTTTGATATGCATATAGTTAAAATGTTTAGTTAAAGTTCATTGACAACACTGTATTTTAATAAATAATAGATGCTTAACCTTAGTCTAAAGTCTAAATTAACAAAGCAGCAAATATGTTTATTAGACCAAGTTGTGATGGATCTCTTAGCTTGCCCTCTGTAACAGAGACCACAGTCGGAATCAAGCATATTAGACTTTTAAATATAACTTAGAATAATATTCTCTAACACTTGCGCGACTCATTTATTCAAACCAATTTAGACGCGAATATGTGTTTTAAGAGTTTAGCCTAACGCGAGGTTTTGGAATTTAATATACACTTCTAAATCCGTAAAAAGTGCGTTTATTTGTATATTTATTATTAGTATTTATTTTTAGTACTAATGTTATAAAAATAAAATTGGTCAAGTGCGAGTCGGACTCGCGCACGAAGGGTTCCGTACCATTATCTATGCAACATAAGGCAACGTTATTAGTATCGAGCAAGAAACGGTAAAAAAATCATGTTTGTTGTATGGGAGCCCCCCTTAAATATTAATTTTATTTTATTTTTAGTATTTGTTGTTATAGCGGCAATAGAAATACATCATCTGTGAAAATTTCACCTCTCTAGCTATCACCGTTCTTGAGATACAGCCTGGTGACAGACGGACGGACAGCGAAGTCTCAGTAATAGGGTCCCGTTTTTACCCTTTGGGTACGGAACCCTAAAAAAATTAAACCAATGATGGTAATCAAAAGCGGTTTTAATATATAGCTTTTATTATATAAATATTGTCAAGGTCGTGGGAAGTACTGAATGCAAGCGTCACAAGACCGTGCGTTGTGGCGTTCTATGGGGGAGGCCTATGTCCAACAGTGGACGGAGAGAGGCTGATGGATGGATGGATGAAAATTAATTACGCGATTTCTTTTCTGTCGATTGCTGAACTGTGAAAAAAAAAGAATTTGATTCTTTTAATGACGAGCCTCGTGGTCGAGTGGTTCATGTAGCGGACTGCCGATTAAGAGGTAGCGGGTTCGATTCCCGCTCGGGACAATCATTTGTGTGATTTTTCTCATTGTCATATAACTGTTTGTACTGCGTCTGGGTGTTTCTATGTATTATAAGTATGTATTTACAAAAGAAAAGTAGTATATGTAGTCTATCCGTATTCTGGTACCCATAACACAAGCATATAAGCTTAGCTTGGGACCAGAGGACGTTGTGTGAAATGTCCATGAATATTTATTTATTTATTTTTATTTATTTATTTTAATTTTTATTTAAAATATGCTCTACTTACCCTCTTATATGGGTTTAGGTTCTTTGATTATTTCAATGGGAGGAAAGTGTGTGATTTTATGTATTGTGTATTCTACATCTGGCGCCGAGCAAATGTATTTTGATTGTAATTAATAGTTATTATGTGACGTATCGAATAAATTATTACTTAATTTAATATATTCACTTCCTTGCGATTAAATCGAGCTTATGCTGTAATCTACACTAAGTAAGAAGTAATCTCCGAGAATAGAAGTCCCATTGTGAAACTTATTTTACTAACATGAAACAAAGTCTCGTCTTGAGAGTATATGATGAACATTTAAATTTAAACGAACGAAGTTACAGGTAGAAGCTTAAATAAGTAAATGACATTTTTTGTACGCTTATCTTGGCAAAACATGTTGGTACTACCCATTAAAAATGTTTAGTGTCTGTGTTATGTGTACCCATGCTTATGCAAATAAATATTGGATTGATTGATTAGAAAAATTCGAAATTTGAATGTAGGAAATAATAATTATTGCCTTGGTTAAGTAATCCACGGAACCAGTCAAAAACTGTTATAATATATACAAAATCTATGGTCAAAGATGGACAGAAAAGCTGGTGGCCAAAAGTAAGCAAGGCGCTTCAGTAATCCCTTGTATAACTTACGGTTCCATGGTTTCCCGTGACCTTCATCAAGTGGTCTTTGTAGTTATCGGTTTATCGGATAGATGATGAATAAATGCAGCGCGTCTTTTGAGTTTTCAGGCAGAAATCCTTGCGTAGCACTGAACATGCTATCTATACTAAAGCTGAAGAGTTTGTTTGTTTGAACGCGCTAATCTCGGAAACTACTGGTCTGATTTGAAAAGTTCTTTCAGTGTAGATGTATGTATGATGATGAGATGTATGTATGATTTCAGTGTCATGTGTAGATAGTACAGTTAACGGGGAAGGCTGTAAGGCTATATAACATTACGCTGCGCCCAATAGCATTAGTGAAAAATGTTGCAAAAACGGGTAATACCGTAATACCGACGTTCGCGTTAGCATTGGCTTATCTGACTGACAATAATAGTGCCTAAGTACTTTCTTTTTTAATATCCATCCATCCTTCAACCTTTCTCAGTCCACTGTTGTACATAGGCCTCCCCCGTAGAACGCTACAACGCGCGGTTCTGCGCTAACTGCATCCAGCGGCCCCCGGCGTATTTGACGATATCATCAGTCCACCTTGTTGGGGGCCGCCCCACGCTGCGTCGTCCGGTTCGTGGTCGCCACTCGAGGACCTTCCGTCCCCAACGGTCATTAGATCGTCGAGCGATGGCCTGCCCATTGCCACTTCAGCGTGCTAACTCTTCGGGGTATGTAGTACACACCGGTCCTTCTACGGATCTCCGCATTCCGGATCTTATCAGGTAGGGAAACACCGAACATAGTCTTCTCCATAGCACGCTGCGCGACTCTGAGTTTTGTTTATTTTATTTAATAATTTTAGAAATAAAATAGATCTAGTGCTTACTTAATTGACTAAAATTGACTAAGTTATATATGCAATATTAATTTTAGTGACACACAAATGTCAAGTTTATACTGTGTCAGTGATAGGTCAAAGATGTGAATGTCTAACTTTAGTGGTAATAGTTTATGTACTATAGAATCAAAAAAAGATTAGGTGGGTTTAGTACGCAAACGATAAACGAAGAAGTAAAACTGCAGACATGCGTTCACAAATACTAACCCACATACTTTTTAGGGTTCCTTACAAAGAGGTAAAATGGGAACCTTTTACTGAGACTTCATCCGGTCCGTTCGTCTGTCACCAAGCTGTATGTCTGGAATAGTGACAGAGAGTGTGGCTAGACTGCTGAAAATTTCACAGTTTAAAGGATGTTACATGAACTAATAGGTACTCATCATCATCATTTTCCTGCCCTAATCCTCTTATACGGGATCGGTATAACGGTACGGACATCTTCGTGTGGGAGTCTAACTTGTATTTGAGCGGTTGTTTTGGAACTCAAAATATTGAATTTGAATAAACGAGTACTCTAAAATGACATGCGGAATATAATAATATAGAGTAGAAGAGAGTGTGGAATAGTAGAGCAAACAACGCTGTGGTGGAGGGGACCCGTGCCCAACAGTGGGAAATTAATGGGGTGGAACAAGAATTTAAATTGGTTTAATTCCAAACAATATTTTAATGAATGCTGAACAATATGTTGCTTTCCGTGAAAAACGAAATACTCAAGGCTGGATAGGGGGAGGCCCGTGGCCAATAGCAAGATATTTACGGACAGGCATGCCTAGGACCTTTAGCACCGAGAGGAAAAGATAGGATACCTAGTAGGCCAAATTATGACTGATTACTAAAGATAAATACGAAAATGATAAAGTATTAATGAAAATCACCGTGATGCAAACAAACAATAGATTTATCGATATTAAATACTATTCTTGAAATGATATAACAAATTAATTGTCTATTGATTTCATTGTCTCTGGCTGGTCCAATTCGAAAATGGAATCAAAGATTATACATTCAAGTTACAATTAATACATGTCATTATCAGGCCCAAGCGTTCACCCTTCTTTAGCTGTATCTTAGGCGCCCGCTCAAAAGTGGGAGGGAAGCTATATATTCTGATGGTAACATAGTGCCGCCACACAACCAGTCTTCGGCGAACGAACGAAGACACACAGCAACATGAAGTTTTTGGTGAGTTTACAAAATGCAAGTTTATAAAAGTGCAGTGCAAGTGTTTGTGCCAAAAAAGTGCGGATATAAAAAAAATACAAAATTAGGATTTCAAATTTTAAAAATAGAAAGTGCGTCGATTCTAAACTTTTTTTAATGAGCGAACAGTTATTTAAGGAGTATTTATATTAGGTCATACGTAAATAGGATCGAGTTAAGAATCGACTAAATCTATTTTCACGACGCGTCGTCGGATTTGAAAATAGAGACAAAAAGTGATAAAAGATGTGATGAATTTATTTCGTATAATTTATTACAATAAATATAATATTACTTTTTAATTTAATGTAATATTAAAATACGTTTTTCACAGGCTTACTCGTCAGAAAATTACAAGATTTGTGGATCCGATTTCCTTTATGAAAATTATTTTCTATTTTATTGAAATAATTAAATCTTATTAATGATGCATAGATACCAAATACTTGGAAACACAAACTTAAATACAGTAAGCCTGTCTAAATAAATAGCCCATTTGTCATTATGTGTGAATTGGCAAAGTCCTTTAGAGCATTGAAAATTCGATAGAAAAAAAAAAGAAAATTCAGCTATGGCAATTACTTTTACCATGGAATTATTTCAGAAGCCTTTTCCAATCTCTTTAAAGTAAATACATTTAACTCATAATAACTTTAATTTAACTAAAATATTATACATTTATTACCACAGCTAATTACATAAAATCGTGAATGTAAAATATAATTTTCTTCTTTACGTAATATTTATTTAACTTTCCAGTATAAAACTAGAAAGTTTTTAAAATTGTACGTTCTGAGATACAAATTACTGACGTGCATAATCATTATCCGACTACATACTAAAAACGATAACGTAACAACATTATTATGAATAGCTTGCGGTATTGTGGTATTAATCTACATAGCATATAGTAGCCATTGTGATTAGTTTCAAGACTTTTTCATTACAACAAATTAGATAAAGATATTTTCCCGCGTAAAGTACCAGGGAAGAATCATCGTCTTTTCTTTTTAAAAAAGCTTTTCAGAGATCTATCATCTAATACATGCCGTCACATTTCACAATTTCTTCAAATCTACCGGCCATTACAATCAGAAGTGTGTTCCTTTTTTGAAAATAATTCCTAGCCAAATTTTTTGAATATGGAAAAAGTAATACAGTGCCAAAAAACAAAGAAAAAACCTGCTGATCTTTGTTTTCTCTTCTGTAAATTTCCGAAAGAGGTCCAACATATTATATGTAACATAAAATATGAGATACAGACCCTGGGCTCCACAGCGAATATGCTACAGGAAAAACACAGACGATGTTAAAAAGACGTGTACCTATTTAATAGTTATAAAGTCTCTACATCCGCTACGATTAGCTGTTCCTAAAGATACATAAAAATAACTATAGACTGGGACACAAGATACTATAGATTTTGGCAAAACAAAAGTATGAAGAAAAGTATGACATTTTACTAATATTATCTAAGGATTTTACTAAATAAAAATATATAACGATATATTTCTTTATTTTTACAAGCTGTTGCCTGCGACTTTGTACGTTTTTGGAATCATTACACACCCTTTTTTCCCATAAAAATGTAGCCTTATATCCTTTCGCAGGCTGTACACCATATGTATATAGCTACAAACACCGTACTTTCGAATTTATATATTAGTAAGGATAAAAATGAAATAATAATACAATATAACCTCAATTTCATTGTATCGACATGCGAGTTGCTGTTATTAAATAATTTTCGCTTGTGCTTGTTACTTAGTGTTACGAAATTAGAGCGCGTTAGTCGCGAAATTTCCTTATTCGAACGCACTAGATACATAGAGAATAAAGAATTCATATATTATAATGTCAAGATACGGTAATGTATAATACACTAGCTGTTGGAATTTATATAATAAAAAAACTCTTAACAAATTATACAAAAAAGAATCATCCTCTTAAACCATTCTATCCATTAAAAAAATCCGCATTGCAATCCGTTGCGTAGTTTTGAAGATATAAGCTCACATAGGGACATACATACAAAAATTACCTTTGTTTTATAATAAGTAAAGAAGATATCATAGACAAATCTAGATCGATGCAATCGCATTCGTTAAGAATCTGTTTAAATCTTCATAATAAATAAAAAAAATTCTTCATAATAAAAAAAAAAAAACTAAGACGCTAATACATCAATGACTTTTAGAAATAAATATTTTAAAATAAAATTATTTCTTACGAATTCTGACATTATTTAACTGATTTCATAAAAAGGAGGTTATATGTTTTGTTGTAGTTGTTTTTAGGGTTCCGTACCCAAAGGGTAAAAACGGGACCCTATTACTGAGACTTCGCTGTCCGTCCGTCCGTCCGTCTGTCACCAGGCTGTATCTCAAGAACGGTGATAGCTAGACAGTTGAAATTTTCACAGATGATGTATTTCTATTGCCGCTATAACAACAAATACTAAAAATAAAATAAAATAAAGATTTAAGGGGGGCATACAACAAACATGATTTTTTTACCGTTTCTTGCTCGATACTAATAACGTTGCCTTATGTTGCATAGATAATGGTACGGAACCCTTCGTGCGCGAGTCCGACTCGCACTTGACCAATTTTTATTATTTTTAATCATAGTTAGGACCTGTGACTATGGTGGCTGCGGCAAGCGCATTTCGCGATATTTCTGAGCTATTTCTGCGAAATGTTGTGATAGATAATGAGTAAACTAAAATAAAGCCATCTGAATCCGTAAATAATATTATTTTAATTAAATGAATCACGTAACTGTTAGGAAATAGAATTCATTTTGTAATAATGAAGTAACATGTTTTTAAAGTATAAAATTTCGCATGAATGCTAAGACAACAATAATGCATATAATTTTGGAAAGTTCCGACAAAAAACGTCTGAATTTAACAAAAGTTAATTTTAATTGAGCTATGTCCATTATATAAATAATAACATAATTCTTTATTTCTATTATCATCTCACATTATTATAATGAATGAAAGTTGAGTCATCGCTCTAAGAATTAAATTATTTAAAATATATATTCCTTCGGAAACATAATTTGCAAATATGTAAATAGAAGAAAGTAATAAAAAATGAAATAATTTGTCAAATACTAGCTACTGAATGATATTAGAATATGCTAATAATATTATTATGATCACGGGTCATTATTTTAATTTTTGCTATTAACACGCTTTTATCAGCTTCCGTTGAGTCTATGCTATATAACCTAGTAAAGAA
Source organism: Orgyia antiqua (assembly GCA_916999025.1). NCBI lineage: Eukaryota > Metazoa > Arthropoda > Insecta > Lepidoptera > Erebidae > Orgyia > Orgyia antiqua. The sequence goes on from OU779874.1 coordinate 5,650,817, forward strand.
ATTAATAAACGTGATTATGCACACTTCAAAACCAATTAAACAAAACATTGGCATAAGTTTTTTGTTTTCCCTCTATTTATGAATAGGGCTGGCTGCTCTCGAAATTGGCACACTTATCAAGGACTGAGGACAATGGCATAATTAAAAAAACATCCTGGCTGGATATAAAATGCAATGAAATGTAAAGTTTTTAGTGTTTTTTAACTAAGTTGCTAATATTTATGTCAGTTTTAATTGTTTAATTTACGTAAACGTGACTCGCGATGCATATAGGTAGGTATGTCCCGCCATTATGTACACAGATTATGAAATACGCGGATGCTTATGTTGCTAATCTATTATGTTATAATCACTGCTTAATAATCTGTAACGTAATATAATAACAGTTAAGAGTGATGAATTTATGCATGTTTTATATAAAAAATATAAACAAACCAAGTAAGTAAATATTGTTATGTCATAGCAAATACGCTTGATTGGGCATTATAATTGATGATTCGTGTGCTTAATTTGTTTTTTTTTAATTGGATAAACTGGTTTTAACGGCCAGATTCAGACCAAAAGCTATTTGAAAAAAGAATGCTTATTATTATTTGGGTTATGGGAATACTTAAATTAGGCTTAGGTACACTAAATGCAGTAAAATGGAGTAAACACAAGTCTGACAGATGAGTATGGAAATAAAGATATGTGGTGACAAATAAGGGTGGGAAAATGATGACTATACATTATTCTTCTAAGCTCATTGGACTGGACTTCTCGTAATTTAGTATGTGATAACGATTATATTGTTGGATCATACAAGTTGATATACCTAGAGATGTTTTTCACTAAACAATCGCAAGAAACCCATTTTGCAGAGTATTATTATGTGTTTTCTTAGGCGAAAGGTAACAAACATACATACAAAGGTACAAAACAAACATACAAAGGTAACAACATAAACGTATTCCTAACTCGTCATCACATATAAAAGATTTGCATAAATAAATCATTAGTTAATAAATTACATACATTAATCTCAACACAAATTTTAAAAGAATTGAGGTCTGTCTATGTAGGTAACTAGATGTGTTAGAATATATGTTTTTTAATGTAGAGATAATCAGTTGACCTATGCATTTCATGAATATACATTTATTAAAAACAAACGTCAGTTCAAAAATAGAACGGAAAATATTATTAAAAAATAAAGCTTTCATTTTTTTAGTACTTAGATTATAAGCGGTTATGGCAACTTAATAAATCAAATTATGGTGGAAAAAGTGAATTGCCGCAAGCAAAAAAAAAAAACTCATTCGAGTGACAAATGTGGTGGTTAATTAGAGATGTTGCAAGCACGACCGCAATAAGCTCAGTTGGAAGAGCTTCGGAACGGTATTCCGAGGTCGTGGGTTCAAGTCCCGCTTGCGGTAATTCACTTTTTCCACCATAATTTGATTTATTAAGTAAAAAGCATAGCATTTCAATTGCCAAATTAATAAATTACTTCGGTTATGGCAACATTTAGAATTAAAAAAATATTACGGCTATATTTGCAAGTATTCGTATTTTAAAATTCCTTAAAAAAAACTAAGCGAAGAGCATACACGATGTTGAAAACAAAAATAAACGTGTACTAAATTGGTCACGGTTTAATAATTTAAAATAAAGTGTTCTTAACTTTCAAACGTAACCGTTAAATGAAGTTTGTTAGGGTTCCGTACCCAAAGGGTAAAAACGGGACCCTATTACTGAGACTTCGCTGTCCGTCCGTCCGTCCGTCCGTCCGTCCGTCCGTCCGTCCGTCCGTCCGTCTGTCACCAGGCTGTATCTCAAGAACGGTGATAGCTAGAGAGTTGAAATTTTCACAGATGATGTATTTCTATTGCCGCTATAACAACAAATACTAAAAATAAAATAAAATAAATATTTAAGGGGGGGCTCCCATACAACAAACATGATTTTTAGGGTTCCGTACCCAGTATCTCAAGAACGGTGATAGCTAGACAGTTGAAATTTTCACAGATGATGTATTTCTATTGCCGCTATAACAACAAATACTAAAAATAAAATAAAATAAATATTTAAGGGGGGCTCCCATACAACAAACATGATTTTTTTACCGTTTCTTGCTCGATACTAATAACGTTGCCTTATGTTGCATAGATAATGGTACGGAACCCTTCGTGCGCGAGTCCGACTCGCACTTGACCAATTATTTTTATTTACATTTATACAATTATGTTTAAGAATTACGCTATATGATGGTGTAATTACGAGTGTTGATTGTTTTACGTGGATTTTTACGATATATTTATGTAACTTTTGCTTTCTTTATATTACAGTTGAACATTATAGTAAAAATGTTATATCAGTTACAGCAGCATACAGCGAAATGTAGAGTAGGTAGCGCCAATGACGCGGATTGTAAAAGTCTCATTTTTAAAGTTCTTGGCTGTTTCCCAAATGAATCCGAGACATGAATTTAAAAAGAAATAAGCTTTTGAAGAAAGAACCGTGAATATTTAATTATTATTTTTTTAACGCTAAAAATCTCTTCTAAATCTACAAATAAGTTGTAAAAATCTTTAGGCTGTATCGCTCGACACCTTTGCTTACCATAGAGTAAGTAATGCACAATATATGTAGATTCTGAACAATTTCCTCCCGTTAACAGTTCTACCACTTTCGCTGCTGCTTGCTGCTAATAGTTGTATACTCTTGAGTATCTACAAAGAAAAAATATGGTTTTACGTAGGTACGGTATCTCATATTACACATGCAGTAGTGAACTGATCTGTTAAACTGGTTTATTAAGAGCAATGACACGGCCAACTTGTTCTGCAAACAGCGGGTAACATTACCATGGTTACTCGTTTAGGTTTCACTTCGATCTGTATAGGAAATATCTCATTAATATCTAGAAAGTGCGAGTTTCCGCACTTACCTGTAGTTTATTAAACTAACAGGGATGATTAGCATTTAATAGATTTAGTAATACATACATACCTCTATAGTCTTTAAAGTTCGGCATAGCTCTTTAGCTTTATAGAGCGATACGGACTATACATATAAAGAGCGTCATCTACTAGGACTTAAACATTTTTCCATGGCCTCATATAATTATACTCAAGACAGAAGTACAAAAAAAAACAAAAATTAATTTTTTACAGCCAAAATTAATTTACATTTTGGTTTGCTCATTTTAGATTTCCTGATGATAATACTTATAAATGCTAAAGGCAGTTTGTGTGCATGTTTGTTATGTTTATTGTTCAAAACTACAAGCTGAATTTTAATGTGATGATATCTTCAACTTGGACTTGAACACTTAATTCAGTTTTGACGTCTGATGCAAGACTATATATAAATAAAAGCATAAGAGCAGAAGAAAGATGATGAACTTTACATAAGTTTAACATGAAATTTTGCTTGAAGCTATTTAACAAATTGATATGCAAAGTTTTTCACTAAAGTTTTTTACTAGACATTAGTAAAGTCTTAAGGTCTGACTTTTCTTTAATTTCACTAAGAAAAGTCATAGAAATGATTATATTTTGTAATGTAGTTGTAAAGTAAAAACTAAATAACAAAAAGCCACTTACGACATACGAGTAATGGTAACTTTAGTTACGTGTTAATCCACCATACGACTTTCACTCACAATATGTGTGTTGTAATTAATAACGGCCAGTGAACAACGAGAACACACTTGCATTATTTGCCTTGATGACGCATTGTTTTGTTGCAAAATTACACTTTAAATTAGTAACAAACTCATTAGATAATTTGGTTTTTAAATAAAAAAAAATTTAAATTACAAACAAAATAATTTTCAATTCGATTTTTAAAATCTTAAACATGCAGGTAAACGTAACGTTCTAAATTTTTATTTAAGAAATTGTTTTATCATAGAGCAACGTCTTTAAATAAAAAAAACCGTGTTATTAAAGTACAGTCCGTTTATAATGACATCGAAAGGAACTGTAAATGAAACTGAAATAAAATACCTTTTTATGTAAATATGTATGTTCTTAAGTATTTTAATACAGAAACATAGTAATTACATATGTATACATACATATTAAATCAAGATCAAAATTACACGTAATCAGCACATGCAAGTGTATTTTTTACCTACCTTAATCTGTAATTTTTGTCTGTTTTTTACAAAACAAAAACGAGCTACGTGCCGGACGTCGTCGTCGGGAATCAACGAACATAACCGGGAGGTATAAAGAATCATGTCGGTCATTATAACTGGACATAATTTATTAAAAATGGGTCATTATAAGCGACATGTCACTGTAAGGAAGTCATTATATCCGACTTTTTTATAAAGATATTTATATGGAAACCAAACTTCGTAGTGTCAACGTCAAACGTCAGAATAACCGGTTGGTCAATATAGGCTGAGTCGGATAAACGGATTCTACTGTACTTTCTAATATTGTTGATGTTTAATAAAATCGATTTAAATTTTATGTTTATTTTTACCTATCTGCCTTTTATTACCATGGAAGTAGTAAATATTCTCGCTAACTATCTCTGAATTGTTAGTGCATTATTGATATAGATTTCAATTGTACTGAAACTCCATAATATCGGCAATAGTTTTGATTATTCCTATTAAAGAAAAAAGGAAAGCTACGACAAAACCACGACTATTTTTCTAAATATTAAAAGTAAGCGCCGCAGATTCAAATTTAAAGACATACTATTAACATTTCCTTATCCAGAAACAGCAGTGGGTTTTAACCAAACGCTACCAAAACGTAAAGAGTTTACTATTATACATAATTACTTCCTACGAGAAAACGCCATATTTTGCATAATTTATTCAAATTCTAATTTGTTCCAATTTTGCAACATATTAATAAAATGTAAGACATATTTATCTAAATACATAATTATTTTATATCATGCCATCAATTTACGTATTTATAGTTATGTTATATAATATTTGGTATTCAATTATTCATGTTTGTAACATCGCGGACATGTGTAAAATTATGTTGAATAATAAATTAATAATTCATAGAACCATTAAATGATGTCATACTTTTTTTTCTTTATGGTAAAAGGGTTAATAGGTTGTTGCATTTGCCAGTGCCTATGTAAGGTCGCATGATTTGTAAAAAAAATGACACCTATAAGTAAAACGTTGATGTTAACAATGATCAATTTATTAATGACGAAATAATAATCCAGTTATCAGATTGACAATAACACAAAGTGCGTTATGAAATAACAAAATAAAATCGATGCTTTGATCTCGTAATCGTGAGTGAGCGTACGTCGTACTTTTGTTATTGTCTGTGAACATTTGTTACTTAACACAATTGTTCATTTATCTCACTGTTTTGTTCCAATATATTGTTAACTGGCTGTTGCCCGCAATTTCGTACGCTTGGAAATAGAAAAAAAATCCAAAAAAGCCTATAGCGTTCGTCAATAAATGTACTATCCAACACAGAAAGAATTTTTCATACCGGACCAGTGGTTCCAGAGATTAGCGCGTACAAACAAATAAACACACTCTTCAGCTTTATCATATTAATAATATTGATAGTATAGAAAAAAATATCTTCATCGTTTAAAAACTAAAAAAGACGCTTAATCGTTGATGTTATTTTAATTAGATATTGCTCATAGGCTTTTGATAAGTAGATATTTAAAATTTCATATAATTCTGACTATTCAAAGAGGGTTAAAAACAAATATAAGTAAGCAGTAATAACGCAGAAAATAGGAAAATACGCTACTCTTCCAGGTTCTTATATTCGATGACGCTGTCAAATTTATGAAATGGCCAGAATTTTTTAAAAGTTCTATTGACAGTATCTTTCAATTATTTAAATTATACGTATTTTCTCATCTCAAATCGAGGTAGAGAGCAATTATTTATTTGAATAAATACAACAAGGCTTTGTGAATTGTTTTTATTAGAAAATCCAGTGAAAGTATACAAATTTAGTATTCCGGAGCAATATGATGTTAAACTGGTTCATCGTAACTTTTACTTTATTGTGTATTCTAAGACATAGAAGATTAAGATTAGTATCTATTAGTTCATTTAAAATTCAAGAGACCTCTTAGTACTGCCGTATCGAGCCTTCGTGGGGCTCGTTGTAAAGTCTATAAAGAAACCTCTTTCTTGCTTCATCGGCTTAGTCTTATATGTCGGGTATTTATATATGTAGGGTAGGTATGTGATCCCTTAAATGTGCAAGGCCCGTAGCCTTTGCTACTTCTGCTCTATGGTTGATCCGCCAATACCTCTTTGCAGTTAGGAAACGATATAAAAGGTCGACAACTTGCATTATTTGGCACTAACTCTTTTATGCATTTTTTATCGACTTTATTATAGTTGAAGATTAATTTGACATTTACGTAATGTTTTATATTCATATTTCTATTGATATAATCAAAGGTTAATATAGTTTGGCAAATAATAAATGTTAAATTGGTTTTCGAAAATGATGTGTTGCATAGTTAATATCAAGATTCTATGCTTTGTTGTAAGATATTAAGGAATAGATCAAGGAAATTGCATTACTACAAATAGCATTTAGCAAGCAAACAATAAAATAATAATACATATTCATGGACATTTCAAAAATCATTGAACTTTTTCATTGATAGTTTATACGGGACTTCTAAGTTAGCTGGAGCACTTATCTTGTGACTCCCAACGAATTTAGTATGTGATTAAAAGTCTTTTCTACAATGAATAATTTTCTTCGCAGGTTGTTTTGGTCGCATCGCTGGCCGTGGTGGCCTTTGCCAGTGAGGAGAAAGGAGCACCAAAACAGGCGGCCGTTGAAGACAAAAAACAGGAGAAGAGAGGCATAAGTGACTTCGGTCATTACGGAGGTGGAGACGGTGGTTTTGATGGACACCACTTCGGAGGAGAAAGCTATAGCTTCGGTGGTCACGAGGAGCACAGTTTCGGTAACGAGGGAGGCGATGGACATGGATGGAAGCCCATCGCATCTGATGAGGGACATCACCATCATCATCATCATGAGCATGTCAAAACCATTGAAGTGGTGAAGAAGGTGCCAGTACCCTACACCGTTGAGAAACACGTCCCATACACCGTAGAGAAGAAAGTGCCTTATGAAGTCAAGGTACCAGTACCTCAACCCTACACTGTTGAAAAGAAAGTCCCAGTACACGTCAAGGAATACGTCAAATACCCAGTGTACGTCCCAGAACCCTACACCGTAGAAAAGAAGGTACCTTATGAAGTAAAGGTCCCCGTTGACAAACCTTATGAAGTGAAAGTTAAAGTACCCACTCCTTACACCGTTGAAAAGAAAGTGCCTTATGAAGTCAAGGTCCCAGTTCCCCAACCCTACACTGTCGAGAAGAAGTACCCAGTCCCCGTTAAATACGAAGTCAAAGTACCCCAACCTTATGAGGTAGTCAAGAAGGTGCCTTATGAAGTAAAAGTGCCCGTTGACAAGCCTTACAACGTCTATGTACCAAAGCCCTACCCTGTTCCTGTCGAGAAGCCTTACCCTGTAACCGTCCACAAGCCAGTTCCATATGAAGTCAAGGTCCCAGTCGACAGGCCCTACAAGGTTGAGGTTGAGAAACCATACCCAGTTCACGTTAAGGTTCCAGTGCCTAAACCTTATGATGTTTACAAGAAGGTCCCGTACACCGTTGAAAAGAAAGTACCTTATGAAGTGAAAGTACCAATTGACAAGCCTTACCCCGTGTACAAGGAAGTGCCTTTTCCTTTAGTGAAAGAAGTGCCTTATCCCGTGAAGGTACATGTTCCTTATTATATCAAGAAGGAGGAGGAACACCATGAACATCATGGTCATGAACATCATGGTAATGAACATCATGGTCATGAACACCACGGTCACGATCATTATCATCATCATGGTTGGCATTGAGTTCATTTAGGGTAAATTTCACAACAGTACCTTGTAGGCTTAGTTCAGAAATGTGATCATTTAGTATTTTAGTGTATATATGCTGAATCTTATGGATGTCTTGATCTAGATGCTGTTCAATTAAAACTTCTGATGTTGCATATTTGTAATTCCAGTTAACAAAATAGTTGGAATTTTACAAAAACTACGAGTTTTTGAAACTCTTGTTGAAATAGTTATTAACCCTCAATGGTACCATTGTTTTTTATGAAATGAAATAACCAAAACTGGCATTGTATAATGATTTGTTCTTGTAGTTTGAAACTGTTTGAGTGCCGCATAGCATCGTAATGGATGCGCGGATAACTGTAGATATAAATCTGTTATTATTTGTTTAGCTTTTATATGCTTTGTTATTATATACTTGACAAAGTACACGTTACTTTGAGTTGAGGCTGATTTAATAAAAAAAAACTTTAAATTTATACTGTGTTTGATTATTATTTATTGACGAAAAACCATCAAGTACCTAGTACATACATTGAATTTCCTTACCAAAGCTTCGAGAGGACCTAGAAAAATAGGAGTAGGGTCTTAAACTTCTACGTCAATTGCCTTCTTTAGCATCATCTACGCACTATAAAACTGGATGACTCTGGATATCTTGATAGGAGAGTTAGTCTAATTCTTCTAATGATTTGCATTGCATCTACAACGTGGAATATGTATATAACAACAGAAAATCACAAAATTAGACATAACATCAATTGGCCTTTTAAGTCTTATTAAAAGGCCAATTAAGTTTATGTCTAATTTTGTGATTTTCTGTTTAGATATATATGTTATATACATATTCCACGTTGACAATATCGGCGTATTTTGGGCTAGAAAGGAACCTCTTTTTGTAATTTAGCTTGCCTTAGATGGGCATTGTATAAAAATATATTGAGAGACCCGAAAGAAAGAGTACTTTTTAAGAAAACTTTAAATACTTCCAGTGTCTCTTTAGACTGGTGGCTCTGCATCATTTATTTAAAGGAAGCTACACCCCTAATCTGGAGAAAGGCTGATGGATGGATGGAAGACACCCCACAAAACATCATCTCTTTTTTTTATGTTTTTCCCTTCAGAAAAACAGATGAGCAGCCATACTTTTTAGGATGGAACTTTATGTATTCATAATCCAGTATTTTACACAGGCAGTCAACCAGTAAGCTTGGCATAGAAGTGTTTATACAAGTTATTATTAAGCACTAGCTGGAACGGCAAACGTTGTTTTGTCATACCAAAAAAAAGAAAAAAAAAAATTTTTTAAAATGAACTATAAACCTCACGGAGCCCGAGACCTTTCCAACGAATGCAAAACCGTGGAAATCGGTCCGTGCGTTCTGGAGTTATAGCGTCAGGAAGGAAAACCCGACTTATTTTTATATAGTAGATGTGCCAACAATAGTCAAACGTTTAAGAAATGCAAGTACATTTTCAGATGTCGCAATGTCTTAAAAAAATAAGCAATAAACTAATGCAGTTTTATTGTTTTAGTCAACTTTCGTTACTATTGCGAAGCACTATAATAATATTAACTAATTTTATTTTATTACCCATACAATTTTTCTAACAATAAAATTGTACAAATTAGTGCAAAAATAATAAAACACAATGAAATTGAAACCATTAGTGTTACATTGTGTTGCCAAATAAATGAGAAAGTTACATTCATATCAAAAACATGACCGTGGTTGAAAACAAAACTAGCTGTTGTCCGCTTCGTACGCATGGAATTTGGAAAACAAACCCTGACAAATTGTACAAAAAAGCCAACCTTTTAAACCATTCTACCTATATAAAAAACAGCACCAAAATCCGTTGCGTAACTACGCAACGGTGTTTGAAGATATAAGCTCACATAGGGACATACATACAAAAATAACGACTTTTTTTTATAATTAGTAAAAATTTACAACGTAAATATCGAACTGTTGTCCGTGTCCGTGGGGAGACGGACAAAAAGAATATGTGTGAAGTGTCACCTCCTCAATTCTTGTTCGCGGGCACCTTAAGAACCCTCTGAGGGGACCACGTTGCATGGCAGCAACCGGCGAGTCCTCCGGTTTATGTGCACTGTACATATAAACCCTAGGACTCCATCCATCCATCAACCTTCCTCAGTCCACTCCTGGACATAGGCCTCCCCCATAGAATGCAACAACTCGTTTTATGCTAAACTCACTCTTAGCATCAAAACCCGAATGTGATCTGTTTGCTGCGAGATGGATGGATGTGCGTTATGAATGCCTTAGATATTGTGAACTAATGAACAGTCATTAATAGGATAATATCCTCATTATTGTATTTTGCTGTGTGTATTTATCTTTGTGTTATTGGTTTTTCATTTTTTTACAAAATTTTTTGTTGTTTATTTTTTGTCCCTATTTACTAGTTTCTTTTCTGTTCGTTTATTAGATTTTACATTATGTTGTTATTCTTTTTTTTTTTAATCTTTTTATTTATAACGCATTAGTCTTAAAACTATAATGTTGTACATTAATTATGTGTAATAAATAAATAAATAAACTCGCGGATCTTGCGCTAACTGCATCCACGGCACCCGGCATATTTGACGATATCGTAAGTCCACCTTGTTGGGGGCCGCCCCACGCTGCGTCGTCCGGTGCGTGGTTGCCACTCAAGGACCCTAGGACTCGTCGGTTGTAAAAATCAGCCAAATTCTATCGCAACATGAACAAGTAGTCATGTAGCGCTGATCTCGAATAACGGGATAAGGTCAGGAGAATGATGATATATAGACATAGATAACTCAAACTACATGACTTGAAGTTTTTATCCATACTTCAATAATATATATCTATCTATACTAATATTATAAAGCGAAAGAGTTTGTTTGTTTGTTTGAACGCGCTAATCTCAAGAACCACTGGGCTGATTTGAAAAATTCTTTCAGTGTTAGATAGGGTATTTATCGAGGAAGGCTTTAGGCTATATAATATCACGCTACGACCGGTAGAAGCGAAGCAGTAGTTAAAAATGTTGCAAAAACGGAGAAAATTTTCTAAACACGCGGACGTAGTCGCGAGCAACAGCTCGGCTATCCAAAACCAAAACCTAACAGCCGAGCTAGTTATACAATAAAGGTGAAGAGTTTGTTCGTTTGTTAGATAGTACATTTATCAAGGAAGGCTTTAGGCTATATAACATCACGCTGCGACCAATAGGAGCGAAGCATCAGTGAAAAATGATGCAAAAACGGGAAACACTTTTGTAAATTCCACGCGTACGAAGTCGCGGGCAACAGCTAGTTTTAATATAATTAACGGTTAAAAATTGATAAATAATAAAAAAATCGTTGGATAGGTGGTGATCGAGCGGTTTTATTCGAGGTCATTCAATATCATAATTGTGCCATACTTTGTGATACTTAACTTACATTTCATTTGTAATTGTGCAACCGTTTCTATATCGTTTATGACTTGCAATATATTTATAAGTTCACTGTTCGCACTTTCTTAATATTTTTTCTAGTCCATTCTGTCTGTAACTTACTGGTAATTTTAATTGAATATTCATGGATGGATTAAGAATGCAAGTGCTCATTTTCCTTCCCAGGATGCTATAAAAGGAAAGGATATGTACACGTATAGAGGAGCGTGGGTGATCGGGCTCCTCTAACCACGAAATGGAGAATTCTCCGACCAGGCTAGGTGATCAGCACTGGCCAGGGCTTTCGCCGCACTGTTGTATGTTCAGATGTTGTAGCTATCTTAACTTAATCTTAACTCGTATGGCTACACACGGATCCATCCTTTGTAAAAGATGGAAAATTCAAAAGAAAAACCCTTTAGGTGTAAATGACGTGTGGTCTGGTTAGAGGATAAAATGAAATACGTCCGGACTTGAATGGCGTTTATTTGCGACTCCATATATTTAATATAATATTAGCTTATATAGGTAAGGAGAACAATCGTTTCTATATATTCCTAAAACTGCTGATACGTAGAGTGTTGCTTACAATGAATCCATACATAATATATTTGTATACAATAAATTAGGCGTCGAGCAAACAATAGGACCATACATACTGTAATAAATATATTTGTTTATAATAACTTTCGTGGCTAGCACAGTGGTCTTTATGCATTCGTAGATTTGTTGATATACGTCTACTTGCAAACAATGAATTCATACAATGTGTCCCTACAACCCTGTGCTAACACGCCTGACTAAAGCGGCATAGAAGAACATAATTCATCTTAAAATGGAGAAGGTCCGTGGGACAATAATGGACTGGGAAGAAGAAGAAGATTTACAACTTGCATTATGTCTAACAGAAGTTTTATTGAACTACTACATTGATACTCTCTCTCTCTCTCTCTATCTCTCTCTCTCTCTCTCTCTCTCTCTCTCTCTCTCTCTCTCTCTCCAGCCCATTAACGTCCCACTGTTGGACACGGGCCTCTTCCACTTTAAGAGGGATTATGGTCTAAAGTGCCGCGCTACACACATTACTACTTATATTGTACTGGGAAAGAAATGGGGTGGTGACAATTGTATTCTTAATCCGTCACCACATGGATACTGATACATATGTACTAAAATAATAAAAGCAAGTAAAAAAACAATAATGGCAGCAGCAATCGTAACATAATGTATGTTGTTGTAACAGTTTCAAGTTCGATATAGTGATGATATTTAGTGTTATCTTTATGCACTGATTACATATTAAATTGAAGGACATCATCGCAATAACAATTTTATTGTTCACATTCCGTTCCAGATGGAAATTATTAATATCATAATAACCATTTTAGTTTTGCATTGTGCTTTGTATTGTCTCAATTATATAATTAAACTAGTTGCCCGCAACTTCGTACGCGTGGAAATAAGAAACTAAATCTTTAAAAATTATGTTATACTAAAAGGCCATCCTATTGAACCACGCTATCTATTAAAAACACCGCATAACAATTGAGTTGCCTAGTTTTGAAAATATAAGCAAAGAAAGAAAATATAAATCTGTGGCCGGGTGCTAAAAGGGCCAAAGTACGTTTTTGTAAGAAACGAAATTGTAATGCCAGTTTATTGTAAAAGTATGATATTTTTTTGTGCTAAAAGGGCGTTAGTGTAATAACAATCTTTCAAAAGTTACTATGTAAAGCGCTTTCATACAGTTAAGTAAAAAAAAAATGTTAAATGGGCTGCAGTACACATAAGCCGATAAATTATTATTATTTTTCTATTAACTGATATTGGCCCTATTAGCACCAGGCCACAGAAATATAAGCACGCGAAGGAGGATTTAAAAAAAGTGTGCTCTAAAAACCAGCTAAGGAATATTTTACACAGATACCAGCCTCTGTGAGAGACGGAATACTCGAAAATAAGCCCTGTGCCAAAACGCTTGATTAACGAACCATTGTCCAACAATGGGACATTTATGGGCTGGAGAGAGAGAGACAGAGAGAGGGATAAGGTTATTCGTGGGACGTGACGATATATTTATATATAGCCTATGTGTTGTCCATGTATTGTGTTGTCGGACAAAAAGAATACAAGTGTCACCTCTCCATATCCTGCCCGCGGGCATCGTAAGAATATACCGAGGGAACCACGTCGCACCTAACATAACCTAACACCTGCGTATATACCTGAGGAGTGTTGATGTCAGGCAGGCGCCTAGGCGGCCAGGAGTAATAATCTACTAAAACCCTCTGTAACATATCTGCATGTTGCAGTTGGTTTTGGTTGGACTCCAAATACTGGGATAAGAGCAGGAGAATAATAATGATGGCCAAAGCATACATATAAGATTAGTCAGTGGCGTAAGACAAAATTGAAAATCTTCTATCCGGCTTCATTAGCACATGAAATGATTATTATTTTTTTACCGCAACAGAATATTTGAAACAGTGAGATAGAAACTAAATTACCTACATATTACATAAGTGCGTATGCTTAGAAATCTAAATAAAACAAATGAAAGACTCACATCATAGAAATTAAGTTACGTAAATACTGAAACGCAACTCTACATTAAACTCTTATGGTCTTATTCATAATGACTTATCGGAGGTTTAAACGGAGATTTTATCAGAGAGTTCATAAACGTTTTATTGTAAAAAGACTATTATGAATAACAAGTTTTGACAATTTTCGCGAACCTATTTTAGCGAACTTTTAAACCTCCGATTAGTCATTATAAATAAGGCCATTAAAGTATAATTTTCATTGTGATATTATATTAAATTATTTGAAATATAACTAACCATAGTCAATAAATAAATATTCGTGGATATTTCACACAACGTGCTTTGGTCCCAAGCGAACTATACCTATATGCGTGTGTTATGGGTACCAAAATACGAATATATTACTTAGATAAACCAGTTTTCTTTTAAAATGTGGTGATTTTAGGTAAAAAAACACATACTAATAATACATAGTTACACACAAACAAAGTACAAAATATAGTAAAATTGCAATTGTACTTTGTTTGTTTTAGCTTTTTTTAGATAATGCTTTTAATAGCTGTACCAATTCTAGGTGCACAACTAAACTTAACTAAAAATGATGATAATGTCTAAATAGAATAAGGTCTAAATGTATGTATTTAGATTTGTAACTCTATTACTTACCTAAATATTTCAGTATAGTGTAAAACGTGACGTGAAAAAAAAAATTTGGGAAAAAAGACGATTGTCTCTGGAATTAAGTAAAAGTGAGCTATTTTGTTAAATATCACGTTCGAGTTTTGAATTTTAAATAATAGTGTCACGTAATAAGATTGGAGTTAGACAATTATTATTCTAAATGTTAGAAGAATGCGTGATTTGATTTTAATTTTATTGCTCTACATATAGGACATGATATAACAAAAATTCTCTTTCCATGACATACACATGTTCTTAAAGCTACCATTCACGATACGCTTGTTGTTCGACCTACATTATAATATTAAAGACTACAAAACAATTTGTTTTCATAGGACAGTGAATGATGGCCGAAGTAAAAAGAAGCCCTGTGATAGAAAAATAAGACGTTCTATATCATTAATAATAATATGGTCAGATCAGAATACAACTCAAGATATATAAATAACAATAAATATTCATGGACATTTCTCACAACGTCCTCTGGTCTCAAGCTAAGCTTATATGCTTGTGTTATGGGTACCAGAATACGGATATAACACATAAACTACTTTTCTTTTATAAATACATACTTATAATACATAGAAAACACCCGGTACAGTACGTACGGTACAGTATATACTTCTATTTAGACCATCCATCCGTCCATCCATCAGCTTTTCTCCGTCGACTGCTGGACATAAGCCTCCCCCATAGAACCACACAACGCGCGGTCCTGTGATGCTTGCATCCAATGGCTCTTCACGACCTTAACGATATCGTCGCTCCACCCTGAGATTAGACCATATTATTATTATTATACCGTAGATTTAGACCATTTTTAACGCAGAAAAAAAGAAGTTTGTTTCATTCATTTATTACTCTACAATATCTTAACACAAAACATTCTTTCATCGTTATATTGTAACAAATTACACTAGATAATTTAGGTAAGTCATCACTTCCTTCCTTATAAAGGGTTAACAAAATAACCGATTACACTAAATGACTGGCTGATACGACTTATCACTGTGTAATTATTTATATCACGCCTTTACATCTACAAAAAAGTAAAAATGGATGACGGGCCTCGTGGTGTAGTGGTTCTGGTAACGGACTGCCGATCAAGAGGTCGCGGGTTCGATTCCCGCTCGGGACAATCATTTGTGTGATTTTTCTAATTGTCATACAAATGTTTGTCCTGCGTCTGGGTGTTTCTATGTATTATAAGTATGTATTTACAAAAAAAAAAGTAGTATATGTATTCTATCCGTATTCTGGTACCCATAACACAAGCATATATGCTTAGCTTGGGACCAGAGGACGTTGTGTGAAATGTCCATGAATATTTATTTTATTTATTTATTTTATTTATATTATAATAAATTATTAAAATGGATTTATTAGGGATAAGAATGGCTGTATTTTACTCAAAAATAGTTGACTGATGATTGGTATAATATCGAACGAAGGGAGCGCAAATTTTTGCAAGAGGTATCGGTGCTTATGGTTCTTCATAACGTTACAGGAATCTAATATTCACATGCGACTTCGTACGCTTGGAGTTTAGAAAAATTTCCCCGATTTCGCAACATTTTAAACCAATGTTTCGTATATTTATTGCGTTTTACCAAAATACGGATATGCTACATAAACTATTCTTTTGTAAATACATATTAAAATACCCAGTAAACACCTAGATGCATTACAAACATTTCTATGACAATTATAAATATCACACAAACCGCGACCTCGTGAACGGCAGTCCATTAAATGAACCACTAGACTCCGGGGCTCGACACTAATTGATATCAATACTTTAAAACAAGCCAGGTGTAAAAATATAAACGTTGTGTAAAACGTTTTATTTGTACATCCCTTACGAAACGAGGGCTCGTTACAACCCCTAATCTGTCTGATTAAATATCAAAGATAGGGGTTGGAAACGTTCAAGAGTTTGATCGTGATAGATAATTATTCATTGATAGTTTTATCAGCTTTGTAACAATTTGGTGGTTAAGATAATTGCTTTTAAAAATGGCTCTATTTTATTTAGTTGTAATGGGAAATAGCAAAAAATCTTTACAAGCTTTTTTCTTCGAGTTTTAACTGTATATGGTTAAATAATAGATCCTTTTTAAATAGGTTTAATAATGAAGATTTGAAGTCCAATGCGTTTATTGTATTGTAATGTTTTATTAAGCATCGCAAAGATGAGTGGAAAAATGTTAAATAAGTATTTTTAGGGTTCCGTACCCAAAGGGTAAAAACGGGACCCTATTACTGAGACTTCGCTGTCCGTCCGTCCGTCCGTCCGTCCGTCCGTCCGTCTGTCACCAGGCTGTATCTCAAGAACGGTGATAGCTAGAGAGTTGAAATTTTCACAGATGATGTATTTCTATTGCCGCTATAACAACAAATACTAAAAATAAAATAAAATAAATATTTAAGGGGGGCTCCCATACAACAAACATGATTTTTAGGGTTCCATACCCAGTATCTCAAGAACGGTGATAGCTAGACAGTTGAAATTTTCACAGATGATGTATTTCTATTGCCGCTATAACAACAAATACTAAAAATAAAATAAAATAAATATTTAAGGGGGGCTCCCATACAACAAACATGATTTTTAGGGTTCCGTACCCAGTATCTCAAGAACGGTGATAGCTAGACAGTTGAAATTTTCACAGATGATGTATTTCTATTGCCGCTATAACAACAAATACTAAAAATAAAATAAAATAAATATTAAAGGGGGGCTCCCATACAACAAACATGATTTTTTTACCGTTTCTTGCTCGATACTAATAACCTTGCCTTATGTTGCATAGATAATGGTACGGAACCCATCGTGTGCGAGTCCGACTCGCACTTGACCAATTTTTTTAATATTCTGCAACTACATATTTCGAAGTTAGGACCTTGGTGCTAATTATAAGACAACGATTGAATGCTGGTCTAATATAAGAAGAATAGTATTTAGTATCAGTATTTTTAGATAATTGGGTTTCTATGTCAAAGCATATCTACTTACTAAATTAATAAATCTGCAAAATAATACGTCGCGAAATCGAGTCTGTTTCTTACACTTATGCCAATTCTATGAAATTCAGTAGCCAGAAGAGTGTGTTTCCCACAGATACATAAAGTTTAGATAGAGAAGGAGTGCAGAATACTTATCGGTTTTAATTACACATGAAAACTCGTTATTTTCAATTATTAAAGAAACTTGCGAATGCATTGTTTTTAGAGTAACCTGCGTGCTATGGACACCTTGGCATTTTCTGCTCAGAACTAAAATTTCACTATCGATCTAAACTATAAGACCTGTTTGACATAACGTTCATAAGATAATCAGTTGGACGTGTGTGATATGAAGGACAACTTCAAATTAAACAATAAAGATTTCCAATAAAATTAACATTATATTTTATTTGAGCATCTACTTAGCTGTTATTTGTTATTTTGACGTTTGTCAACTATCACCTTTTAGCTTCAGGATTAGTAACTTTTAGAAGTCACAGATATAGCAGATGGTGGGTTGTCGATTTATCATAGAAACACATAGATACGATAAATAAATAAAATAAATAAAAATACATCTTCACGCACACAGATCAAGGACCGATAACAGTGCAAGGACTTATTTTGAGAATCAACTAAGTACAATTTTAGTTTTTAAATTGACCAGATATTACTAAACAGGAATAGCAATATTTATTTGTCTATTTAAAAATATATTTCATTTCGACTCTATTCAATAGGAAGGACAACATTTAATATTGGGGATATTTCACAAGTGCACATTTAATGAACATTCAACAGCATTAAATGGAATTGTATCGCGATCTTTATCTCAACACAAAGAATGTCCGCCTTGTATTATTTCATTACCCCTGTCCCCCATTAGTTTATATTGCCAATAAACAACGAATAAAACTTTCAATTATGCTGTAAATTATTAATAAATTTGTTATTATGGTCTTTTAGCGTGTTTGCTTTAAGATGATACCAAAATAGCTTCGTGCATTTTTCTATGTACGAAGTTTTCATTGTTTCTTTAGATTGAATGGCTAGAGCTCTAATTTTTAAGTATATGTTTTTTCAATATATAATCTAGGATCGCATCAACTCAGAAACGCGATTGAAAAAAGTTTTCTCGATAGAAAATCTTGGCGAAACAACCTCTCAAATTTTTTATTTTTTTCATTTGTCGGTCTATTATCGCGTATTAACTAATGAAATAACTTTAAAAACATAAGTAACTATTATATATAGAAACACGTAAATCAGAATTAAAATATATTTAGTAGATTTTGAGTAAATAAGAAAAGTATCCCTAATTCTTCATTTTCTGTGCCTACTGGCTGTGTTAATATGTACGTGTCGGCGATGATATACGATAATATTGATGTAGGCCCTTAAGTTTAGAAACTTTGTGTACGTTTTATTGATGTTAAGTGAGTGTTTCAGTTTGATTATACGTGTAGCGCCTGATTGAAAAATAATTGCAATATCCGTACCAGCTTATTGCTCACGTAAATTCTTAACGCGTTATAAAAATGCTTGATGTTTTCATTTAAATAAATTCCTTAATTTATACATATCATGCAGGTATATGCTATATAAAAAAAGGGTACTAAGTACCTACTAACAGTGTAAGTTTAACAATATGACGTCATTTTAAATGTAAAACCGTGGCACTTCTAAAACATGGAACCTTTACCAACCCAAAAATATATTATTTTGTGGTTTTACACATTTAAAAGATAAGTGCAATTTACTATATAAACTAGACTGTTTAATTAACAAAATATTAAAACCAGAAATTGTTAGAAATGTACATTACGATTGTGAAACTGCCACGTCAAAGGCGGTGTGTTTAAAGTAATTTTATTACAAATTTTATTTAACACTTATTTTGGACGACGAAAAATTCCAATGCATCAATATATAAAATGTTAAAGAAAAAAAAATAACGTCATTCTTTCCCGCCAATTAGTGTTCGATATACGTACTCAGTTCTAACATTACGCTTCATTCACGCTTCAAATGTTGACCATTAAAATAGGTATATCGATAAAAATCTGTTTGTATAAGTAGATATTTTAAGAATGTCTCGCTCCTATAACCATTTGATGGGTGATTTAGAAATTTTTTTGGCTACTGTTTTGATTTTTATCGGGTTATAACATAGGTGGCTAGGTATGACGTATATGTTTGATTTGAAACCGATTCGAATTTTTAAATTTCGAATAATTCTTATCTAAGGTTATGTCTAATTATCAACACTGATAGTTTTTATTATTAGCTAAGATTATTAGTCACCTATAAATAATTTTGGCAGATATATCTTCTAATATATAAAATCCACGTGTCACAGTGTTAGTTACCGTACTCCTCCGAAACGGCTTGACCGATTTTTATGAAATTTTACATGCGTATTCAGTAGGTCTGAGAATTGGCCAACATCTATTTTTCAAATCTTTTTTTTTTAGTATGGCAAAACAACGTTTGCCGGGTCAGCTAGTGATGTATAAAAACACGTACTAAACGAGTTAAAATTCGATGCGATTGCATTGGTTTCTTGTAGAGTTTCACCATGTCCACTTTCCAGATCCATCATTAGATCAGCGCTAAGTCATCATAATACTGAATGTTCATAAAAAACTTAGCAAAAGTTCAGTTTAGTGTAAACTGTAAACCGGAAAGTATGTTAAAAGATTTGGTTACAGACAAACATCGATCGGCTGAATTTTCAATCTGCGAAATTTTTTAAAAACTCGCAAGTCCATTACCCACTGGACCAACGTCTTCTTAAAAAACTAAAGCAAAGGATATAACCGCTACATTGAAACAAAAAAGCACCGGTGTTTCTTTTCTTTTTGTTATTTTTTTGCTAATATAGTAGAGCGTAAATCTATAGCAATTTAACCTGTCCGTAGCGGCCTCTTTTAATTGTCAACAATTGTCAAAATTTGTTGATTTGCGTTAGATAATAGTTGGCGACAGTTTTTTTTATGGTCTTTAGGTATGGGTTTGGTTTTTGATGTGATAGGCCGATAATTTTCGGTCCATGCTCGGGAATGTCATAAGAAATGCCAAAGCTTGCAGTTTTGTACAAGTATTCGTGAATATCAGTGGCGTAACTTGCCTTAGAGTGCCATGTAGCAAAATATGCTGAGTGGCTCAAGATAGGTATTTAATAGGAAAGGTTTCCTAAATCCTTTGAGGGATTTCTAGCAGGAGAGCCCCATTGATATCGTATATAGGTACAACGGTTATTTTGACTCTAATATATTTACAGAGAGTTGATTAACCACCAAGTAAACTACCTACTGCGTTATAAACTAATTGTGTGAACAATGATTTGACTGACCGACTCTTGCGATAATATTAAGCTACAAATTGCTTACAAAATTATTATAGGCGTTTTTCTTTTAGGGGCTATAATCTTCAAGATAAGAAAAACCTGTAATGATATCAAAAGAGACTCGGCGTTTATGCGTCACGTATTATTATATATTTACATTATAATGATAGAAAACTGCATAATAACAAACTAAAGCAAAAACCGCTAATAAAACCATCTGCAAGTAGCTGATTCAGTTGTCAACATTACAATAACAAAACATCGATGATGGCTCCCACTGTGTCGCCGTAGGAACCCGCTGCGAACGTAACTCACCCCAAACCACCCCAGTCTGGTACGGAGGTCGACATATTTTACTTTTTTTTAATACTTCATACGACCAAGCACAGACTAATAAAAAAAACTATGATCATTGATGCTAATCTTTGCGGTGTTTAGCGGAGTATATAACTTTTTTGTCATTCTTAATTAATGAAGCATTAAGTTTTTTAATGTACGGTTATATAATGGCTGTTCGTTTGATAATTTATTAAGAAAGACGTTAACCAATTTCTTTCAATAAACGCTGCAATTTATCTCAAAGAGGCGATTTAGGCAGTATAGTGTGTTCTTTTTTTTTACTTTCCATTCATTCCTAGTTAATCAAGTCACCCTTGTCACCTTAATTCATCAAGAGATTTTATTTATTTAGAAATGGACGGTAGCGCCGCTTATTTTAGGGTCACATTTATCATTTAGAAGTATATACCTACCTACACATAAAATGTCATATGAATTCGTTCAGCCGTTTCAGAGGAAACTCGGGAATTACACCGTGACACGAGAATTTTGTATAAATAATTTGCATAGTTAGTTCAAAACCTAAAAAAACACGCTTGTAAATGCTGAATATCTCTTTAAATAATTTCATTGTCATCGGTCCTTGATATGTATGCAAAATTTCAAATCAATCCGATTATCGCAAGTGGGTAAAAATCGCGTTGAAAGATTTCGTTACATAGATTAATACATTGATGGATACATACCGAACTTATAAAAGCGTGTTAAATAATAGGTAGGTATTTACGATTATTACGAAACAGATTTATGAGAATGGTTCTTAAATAGCATGTAATTATGATAAATTATAATTATGCTTATTTAAAAACCTTTAAAGACAAAACGTCTCAATAAACTACTGAGAACACAAAAAGTAATTGAGTCGTCTTCTCTGTAGGGGTCGCTACTGTGATAAGACGACAATATAATTTAGTTGTTGGCACACGAGGACGATAAAGCAACCTTTTGTTTTTCTTAAATTTATGACACTTGAGGGCTTTTGAAGAACAAAAACGGAATTATGGACCTGGTTTTTTTTTGTTAAATGAAAGGTGGTTTTTCGGAAACCGTTTAGTAGCTATAAAACTGTTATTCTATTGTAAACTTTTAACCGAAATGGCGTTTTAGGGCGCCGCCGCGCATAAGTAAACGCAATCTCTTAAGGGCCTACATCAATATTATCGTATATCATCGCCGACACGTACATATTAACACAGCCAGTAGGCACAGAAAATGAAGAATTAGGGATACTTTTCCTATTTACTCAAAATCTACTAAATATATTTTAATTCTGATTTACGTGTTTCTATATATAATAGTTACTTATGTTTTTAAAGTTATTTCATTAGTTAATACGCGATAATAGACCGACAAATGAAAAAAATAGAAAATTAGAGAGGTTGTTTCGCTAAGATTTTCTATCGAGAAAACTTTTTTCACTCGCGTTTCTGAGTTTATGCGATCCTAGATCATATATTGAAAAAACATATACTTAAATATTAGAGCTCTAGCCATTCAATCTAAAGAAACAATGAAAACTTCGTACATAGAAAAATGCACGAAGCTATTTTGGTATCCTCTTAACTATTACTATGAATTGAAGTTCCCAATAAAACCACTTTTTACGGATTTCGACACGTATATTTAGTTTTAAGTGCTCTTGTTTATATACGTGTATAAAGTGGTTTTATTTGAATAAATCATAATCAATCTAAAATCTATACAATACAATATAATATAGCTAAAGAGTATGTTTGGTTGAATGTGCTAATCTCGGAAACTACTATTTATCGAAAAATTATTAGTGTTGGATAGTATATTTATCGAGGAAGGCTCTCTCTCTCTCTCTCCAGCCCAGTAACGGCAAACTGTTGGGCACGGGCCTCCTCCATTTTCGGAGGGATTAAGGTCTACTGTGCCGCGCGTGACACTTTATTTCTTTATCAACTGAATTATGACATTTTATTTAACAAACAATGGTAGATACACACAACTAAACTTAACTTAACTTCGTAAATATGATCATGTATCCGAGTTTCGAACTATGCTCAAGTGGTTGCCCATCCGACTTCGACGGAATACTCATATACTTAGTCTTCTTTATAATATTCTTTTCAATCCACACACTCCCAACTACCTTAAAAAACGGTTCACGTTTCTCCATCACACACATACGAGGGACCTCATATCATCGGAAAACCTAACATTGACTGTAGTTACGCATTCGACTAGATTCTTTACTAAATCTTTTACAGTAGAAGCGGCACGGCTATGGAATGCCTTACCTTTGACGATAAGAAACGCTCAAACCATATCATCATTCAAAAAACTTGTTAAGGAACACTACTTGTCCCTACCGATAAACTGATATACTTCCATATGAATTTTCTATGTATATATATGTATGTATGTATTGTGTATGTATGTATATGTCAAAATATAATATCTAATATATAAAATTCCCGTGTCACAGTGTTAGTTACCGTACTCCTCCGAAACGGCTTGACCGATTCTTCTCAAATTTTACATACATATTCAGTAGGTCTGAGAATCGGCCAACATCTATTTTTCAAACTTTTTTTTTTTTAGTAAGGCAAAACAACGTTTGCCGGGTCAGCTAGTATAAGTATATATTTATGTAAATGTTATGTATGTATATGTATTTGTATATTATATCTGCTACTATAGTATATTCACTTAATTTTAGTACACCAAAAGTCGCCTATTCTGCCTCGGTCAAATCCATCTTATGGTTGTCTGGGAGAGATCGCAGCTCGCGATAAGACCGCCCTTTGTACCTATGACATGTCTGTTATGTAAGCTTTATAAATCATTATGGTGTGCAATAAAGAATATTTTACTTTACTTTTACTTTTACTTTTAAACTTAAGTTAACTAAAAAATTTTAACTGTTAGCGTCATTATCACAATTCGGCAATGCTGAACTTTGTTATTATAAAACTGTGTATACGATTTTAATTAGTAAAAAGGTGGACAGGGTTTTAGACCTTCTGACTTGTTCAGGCAAAGCTTTCCACAGGCGAATGGCTGTGAGAGTAAACGAGTTTTTTTTTATTTTTTTTTTCGCAGGGGAATGCATTTACGCACACCCACTCCTGTCATTGCGGTCATCACCGTCATGGTAGGAGTGGGTAGTGTCGGACTCACCGATGCCTGGGTGAACCGGACAACGGAATACCGACTAAACCTAACTGCGGCGCTCTCCACGTCTTCCTGGAGCGCCAGAGGTTCCCTGTTCTGGACTCTCTCTGACGCCCCGACGTTGGCCTGGCGGCACAACACCCGGTGTCGCAACACATTAAGGCGGAGGAGGGAGGAGGCGAGCGTACTCACGTCGCCTCCTCCCTGGCCTTGCTCGGCGGAGCAAGCCTCACGCTCCCGCCCCGCCGCCTCCTTCAGGAGCATGACGGCTTCGCTGAAGTCGGCGACCGCTTGCCAGCACCTGTCACTGTTAAGCATGGCACTGACTACTGCTTTCAGCGACAGGTCCCCGCCTATCTCCTGGGTGAGGGCCGTACGCTGTGCCTGCCAGGCAGCGCACCTCCAAGGTGTGGCGCGCTGTATCCTCGTGCGCACCACACGATTTGCAGGAGGGCGAGGACTCCCTCCTGAGAGTAAACGAGTTGGCGTAGAAATTCGTAGAATGCTGAGGCGTTTTCAATTTGGAGTTCTCTGATGACCTCAAATATCGATTAAGTATGTCATGGACGTATTCAAAACGTCCTTTGAGATAGGAAGGACTCGAAGGGTTGAACAGTATATATAAGTAATTTTTAATAATTCTATATATTGCATATTTCAATAATATTGAAATTAGTTGCTTAAAATAGTCTACATTAAAAAAAAATTATTAAAACAGCAGCACAAAAATTATGAACAATCCCAATTGGTACCACTGTCAATGTATCTATTATTAACTTTGCTATTTCTTTGTCCATGTTATATCTTAATTAAGACTGTAATGGTCTTATTCATAATGACTTATCGGAGGTTTAAACGGAGATTTTATCGGAGAAATAATAAACGTTTTATCGTAAAAAGACTATTATGAATAACAAGTTTTGACAATTTTCGCGAACCCATTTTAGCGAACTTTTAAACCTCCGATAAGTCATTATAAATAAGACCATTAGTCTATAACACTCAGTTTTTAAGATAGGAATGTTAAGTCAACATTGCTGAACTGTGTTATTAAAACTATCAATTTTAATTTTTTTAGATAAGTTTAGCTGTGATCAAATAGAATTGGTACCATTATTTGCACAATTGGCAACACATGGTACTTAAAATACAAAGCAATGAAATACTCCATAGTTGACACTACATCTGTAACAGATATGAATTACACACCACTATAATATGAGCTCTGTGTCTCTCCCTTACGACACCTTCTATAACCCCAAACCCATAATAGACTAAGATCCGAGAAGTAAATCGTTTTACTTATTTTTTAATCGACTTCAAAATAATTTAATAATGGTTCTTAATTCGTCTGTATGATTTTTTATGTTTGTTACCTTATAACTTTTAAGTGGGCGCAACGATTTATAATGATTCTTTATTTATTTGAAAGCTGGTGGTTCCCGTATAGTCCCAATGACACCAGATCAGGATCTGATACCTAAGATCTGATCTCCTAAGAAATCGAGCAAAATCCTCAAAGGCACATGAAGTCGGTTCAACGTTGTTTTTAGTGATAAAATATATAAATAATTCCCTGAATGTCATATTATTATATAATAATCCAATCTGATAAAATAAGTTACCCAAAGCAAAGTTACATAAATATTTTTGGATCCTTGAAGCTTTTGTTCAAATTAACGGCTAGCAGACAGCGTATGGTCATTATAATTTTTTTGTAGTATTTTTTATGACATACGTTAATTTTAACGTTTATAAATAAATAATTGAATTAAAATTTTTACCAGACTTTAACATCCAATTGCTAAAAAACGAAAGATATTCATTGCGTATATTTTTACAATTAGTAAAACGATTTAGCTCTCGGCTCTCGGTCTATAACTAATCAAAGGTCTTATTAACTGGTTTGAACATTTTGTTGACTGTTAACATAAATAATCACATAATTAAAATGTATTGCGGTATTGTTAACTATATTAAATATTTGGGGTGGTGATACCCCAAATAGAGATGGTTAGTACCATATGGGATGATATTTGGTATAGTTATAACAAGTGTTAATGATCTTAGTGTGTGTTTTATGTGTTTACAATAACATAGTTGGCAGTTACTGGTTGCTGCGTAGGAGTTCGTGAATTCGATTAATTACGAGATTTTTTCTTATCGACAAAACATACTGTCGAAATAAAACTTATTCTTTCTTTCTATATCATCGTTGAAAGAAGGTGCGGGTTGCAGGGTAGGGAATAATGTGTTTTCATTGGTCGTAGCAAAATCACACCTAGAGTTCCCATACATCACCTATGCGAGAAAGGCGCATACGTTCAATGAACGTTGATTACCTTGCAACTTTCTCTACTATGGGGATGATCTGTGATGCGATCACACGTGACAATAATTGTCATGTGTCATAAAACCTCTTCTCTCTCTAACCCATTGACGTTCCACTGTTGGGCACTGGCATGCTCCACTTCGGGAGGGATTATTATCTACTTTGCAGCGCTGACCAGACGTGTTGGCACAGAATTTTGTTTCGAGTTTTCTGTCCCTCACTGAAGATGTTAACACTTATAATATCCTATAGTTGTCACAGCACTCTGGGTATGAAATGGTGTGGCTACACTTGTATTCTTAATCCGTCACCATAGGGATAGGCTATTCCTACTGGCGACTAATAAGTAGAGGTCCTTTCTTGTTTGAATTCGACTGATTTCATCAAGACATTTCACATCTGCTTGCATTTAATTCTGCTTGAAAGAGTTTTGACAGCTATGTTACAAAAAAGTTAAATTCTAATTAAAACTGAACGCTTTTGTTAAATAACCTTGTGTTAGACAAATGTCATGTTTGATTCCCGTTCGGGTAAATATTATTGTTTGATAACTCACTGCTCTGACTCTTTGACGTCATCTATGATGAAACTGTCAAGCGTTATAAATATTAAGATGATAAAATGAATAAGTATTTTAAGAAAAAAAGTTCAACCGACTTCATGTGCCTTTAAAATTTGAAGGTTTTCCTCGATTTCTCAAGAGATAGCCATCAGATCCTGACCTGGTGCCAATGGGACCTAACCAGATCCGCCTTCAAATACATTAGGAATCATTAAAATCGCTTCGCCCAGATAAGATATGAAGTAATAAATAAAAAAAAGAAATTAAAAAAACATTCAGCCGGTTAAAAAATAAACCAATAAATTTACAAACATGACTATTTCGTAACACGTCCTCTAATCCTGAATTAACCTAAATATAATATATGCTATGAACAAGGTAATTTCTTATTTTATTATGGAGCTTAGAATTCTATGGTGTCATAAGGCGGATTTTTTCTACAGACGTTTTTGTACAACGTACATCAGGTCCCTAATTCTGCTACGTTTCTATGTATGAACACCATAATATGATATGGTATTACTATTTATACATTTTTTTGTGTTAATAAATAATTACATGACGGCCTTCGCGGTCTAGTGGTTCATGCAATGGACTGCCGTTCAACGAGGTCACGGGTTAGATCCCCGCAGGACAATTTTATTATTTGTGTGATGTTTATACATACTTATCATACAAATGTTTGTACTGCGTCTGGGTGCTTTCTATGTAATTTATGTATGTATTTATAAAAGAAAAGTAGTTTATGTAGTATATCCGTATTCTGGTACCCGTAACACATGCATATAAGCATAGCTTGGGGCTGGAGGACGCTGTGTGAAATATCCGTGAATATTTTTTGTAATAAAAAAATATAAGAGAAAGCACGCTTAATACAAAAGTCAATGTAGATCACACAAAATGGAACCCGCGACAATATGTCAACCAGTTATACCTACTATGGACCAGGAGACCCGTCAATGGTGCCAATTTAACGTGCACAACTTAACTAAAAAACGAAAACAAATATTTTAAATCATTGGCTGTTTCGTTTGGCACATATCTACACTAATATTATAAAGCGGAAAAGTTTGCTTGTTTGAACGCGCTAATCTCAGGAACCACTGGACTGATTAGAAAAATTCTTTCAGTGTTAGATAGGGCATTTATCGAGGAAGGGTTTAAGCTATATAACATCACGCTACGACTAGTAAAAGCGAAGCAGTAGTAAAAAATGTTGCAAAAACGGGGAAAATTTTCTAAATTCCACGCGGACGGAGTCGCGGGCAACAGCGCCAACAGCTAGTAATAATTGAAATGTATAGCCTATATTTCACTGTTTGTATAATAAGAAAATTCAGTTAACATTGCCGAATTGTGTTATTGAAACTATCTATTTTCATATTTTAGTTAAGCTTTGTTGTGCACTTAGAATTGGTACCAATATAATATATATTAAAATAATTTATAAACATCCACAAATCAGATCATAACGATCTAATCCAAATATTATTACACCGCAAACATTAAATTGTATAATCGTCGACCCTTCAACCTGTCACCCACGCTGTGGGGTGCAACCCTCGCTGGGGGTTCAGCCGACCACCCATGGGACTATATCTAATCCGAATTAACTATTATAAAAACTTAGCGAATGTCCCATAAGATAACGGTGTCATTCGGATTACATGAAGTTAAATTGATCGCGTGGCAAAATTTACCCACTGTTGGGCACAGGCCTCCCCCATTTTGAGAGGGATTATGGTTTACTGTGCCGCGCTGACCAGGCGTATTGGCACAGGGTTTACTTTCGAGTTTTCCGTCTCTCACAGAGGGTGTTATCTATGTGCAATATCCCTTAGCGGACTTCTACAGCACCCTTGGGTGGAGATGGGGTAGTGACACTTGTATTCCTAATCCGTCACTATACGGAGAGTATGGGTAAGAGTACTACGTACGTATAAATTGAAACACAAACGTAATCAGGCAACAATGTGAATGAAAATAAAATATGTTAGCAAATAAACGTTGATTTTAGTGAGGCTATATACACAAAATGTTTATTGAATAATTATTAGTATAAGCCACACAAATTGGTAATGCACCTGGCGGCCATGTTGGTGACGTCATAGTGACGTATAGATGAGAATATTACATTTTGTTAGCTGTATTTTTTCTTTGCTGATCACGTCACAAGGGCGTTAAATTGACAAGGTTCCAGCGCATTACCAATTTGCGTGGCTTATAACAACTGGTACAGTGGGCTCACTGGTTTGTATTTATTTTACCTTTTGAGGTTCTGTATAAAAAAGGGCAGTATAAAGAAAGTGTCATTCTTATGTATACCAAGTCTAAAACATATTTGTTTTGGTAATTAGCATTTGGTAGACTATTTTATTTTGTCCGTGTGGTGATGGATTAACAATACAAGTGTCTCCACCCCATTTCTTTCCGAGGATGCTGTAAGAGCCGGCTGAGGGACAATATAAGCAGTTAACGTCTACTGTGAGAGATAGAAAATTTAAAAATAAACCCTGAGCCAACACGCCTGGTCAGTGTGGCATAGTAGACCATCATCCCTCTCAAAGTGGATAAGGCCCGTGCCCAGCCGTGGGACGTTGATGGGCTGGAGAGAGAGACAAATTTATTTGCTATGGTAAGCTATCTGCAGATGGCACAGGCGTGGCGTTCCAGATTTCTCACGGTTACCTTAAAGCACATGACAAAACATTTTAACTTTCAGACAAAAACAATTTTACAAACATGGATAAGGTATTTCAAAACTTTACGATCTGTTAGCCGTTAATGGTTCCAAAACAGTTTTGGCATAATATGAATATAATTTAGAGGTCTGGTGTTAAAATGCTTTAATGAGAGAACGCGGGCTGTAATCCCGGGCATGTAGATATAGAAGTTTTTAAAGCCTAGCAAAAGTGTAAGTACTGAACATTTGATTTTCGAATGGGAATGATCTTATTACTTTACCTAAAGGTCGCAGTGGCAAAACATAACCGATTGTAAGGAAGAGAAGCAAGTCCCTATGCCCAGACGCCAGGGGCCCAAGATTGCTAATGAATTATGTCACAATGATCGTTCAATCATTATTTAAACCAAAAAAAAATTACAACAAACTACCAAAGTTGATAAAATGCGCCACTAATCAATCAGTTATTGCATTTGTTGATTGTATAATAGCGAATTTTATCAAGTTTGGTAGTCTATTGTTAATTTTTTATCACAAATGATACCATTCAATTGAACTTTCATTGTGACACTATTGAATATTGAATAGCAGACTTGAGGCCCTGGTCAGCGCGGCAATTATCCTCCGGAGGTTTGACATGAAGTGGGCTGGGAAGAAGAAGAATATTACTGAGAATGTTGTGAAATAATAATTTTACAAAACATTAAAAAGGATAGCCATTAAAGCCTACTACTAGCGCCACAATCACATGTAATTACAAATTTGTTTCTTTAAAATGACATTCCAAAAGCGTTCCATATTCAAAATCAAATTTAGAACGTGATCGAGTGTCATTAAAATGTTTTAAATCGCTTTTATTCGAATTATTTTAGATATTCAAGGTGTCGGCTCCCGGCGAAAAGACGTATAGGGGCCATATTTGCCCTGTAATGCACAATACTCACCGCTCTGTGATTATTTTGACCACGTATAATAAAATTTCGTGTATAACAATGACATTAAATACAAAAATATATGATACCATTGCACTTAAATGTTAATTTGGGTCATATTAATGTGGTAGCTGATGTTATTTTGTAGGTTTGTTTGTCGGTTACGTGAGGAAGCGTAAGCGATACTACAAAGTAAGCGGCTGTAATTAAATGAATTTTGTATATTTTACTTCTTCAAGATTCAATCTTTCTTTTAGTAAATTATTTATATATTACAAATTTTGATTACGATTGATGTTAGAAGTAATGTTTTTGATGAATCTCGTAGCGTAGTGTGAAAGCCATTTGTAAATGTGGTCATAGGGTCGGTAATCACATAAGGCAATATTTAAATAAAACCACTTTTTACGGATTTAGACGCGTGTATTTGTTTAAAATTTTAGCCCGACGTTTCGGAGACTTTGCAGTCACCATGGTCACGGATGAGACTGAGCTGTAAAGAGTCTTCTACGATCAGTTATGACAGGGTTTACCCACATTCGAATTTAATTTAACATTAACCATAAAGATAGACTTAGTAAACCCCGATTTCTGCTATATTAGATTTGTCAAAAAATACTATACTTATTTCTATTTATGCACTGAATAAGACAGCTTGTAAAGAAAAAACTTCTGCTTGGCTCCAAACGTTGAGCTATGATGAAACAGAGAAGCTCCTATCTGTAATGTCGTAATAAATATCTGCAATGTCGTCTTTTTATTTGTTTTCAACTAAAAATTAACTTCTAAAATTGATCATCTTAAATTTAAAATATTTGTGGCTTAAAATCAGGATCTTCTATTCCAGATTCCCTTGTACTAGGTCCCTTTAGTAAATACACCCTCTCTCGCACAAATGCACACATACACAAACATACATTACACACAACCAGTTACACCTAGAGAGGCACAAACACTCACTGTTTTCAAATGTATTATTATTTATTTTTATTTCAAGTTGTCATACTGTTAATGAAAAATGTGTTGTTTTTATTATTTTTACTACGAGACAATCATATTGGTAACATACTTAAGCTAGTATTTTCTAACACTTGCGCGACTCATCTGTTTAAATAAAACTACTTTTTACGGATTTAGACGCGTATATTTGTTTTAAATTTTGGCCCGACGTTTCGGAGACTTTGCAGTCACCATGGTCACGGGTGAGACTGAGCTGTCAGACTGAGTTGACAGCTACGCAGTACGCGTCTAAATCCGTAAAAAGTAGTTTTATTTAAATAATTAAGCTAGTTTAGTTTATAAATTTATAGGGGTGGCACCGACAACTGAAACACAGGTCTCACCTAGTTCGGTATCGGAAGCTATTATAATGTTTTGTAACGAGTGATGTTTCTAGCTTTACATTGATAACTATGTACATACTTTAACTATTATTATTATTACTATTTATTAAATCTGCCATTCAGTGTAGTATTCAGTCGTGACGATACCTTTTTTATATTTTGCTTAAATGAGCGAAGATTCCCTATAATTACTGATGGTGTACGTAGGTTCAATTTCGGCACCAGTTAAGAACAAGGAGCCCTTAACCATATAGAATTAGTTCTAAATACTCACGTCGGTAAACGGTCGGATCACAAGGCGGTTAGGCCTGAAGGCTAACTTGATTAATAAGGCCCTAAGTAAGGAGACAATGAATTAGTAAGGACTTTTTTGAACATGTTATTGTATGGAGACCGATTTCATTTCTGTTCTGAAATTATATGAAATGACAGTCATTTAATCATGTAGACTATTGTAGACACAATTTTTAACATCATTATGTTCCTATGACAAGTCCAATTTATTTTTATTATCGGGAACCTTTCTTCACCAAAGGGCGTCAGTCTTTTGGGCTGCCCATTTCAGCATGCTAATTCTTTGAAACATTTCTTTTAATAAATGGCTTCAAAATAAACGGAAAACGGAACTAGGGATCATTTTGAAGTTTTCCGTCTTTCACAAATGATGTCATATGTACAATTTCCCTTAGCTGACTTTTACAGCAACCTGGGAAGGAACAGGCGTGGTGAGACTTGTATTAGGAATACAAATGTCCATCACCATACTTCCGTGTGTCGTGTGTGTCCGTGTGTCGGATTAAGAATACAAGTGTCACGACCTACTTTTGTGACACTTGTATTCTTATTCTACATAGACAAATAAAAAGGTCCATCTCCACAATATAAAGAACAAACGGTTGCTAGAGGCACCATCTGTGGAACTAATTCGTAATGATCACGACGACACACAAATATGGTAGTTAAACAACATTAGTGCTACCAACACTTACAACTAAATACAATTATGCACAACACATGAACTGGTGCTCAAGTCTACTATTTTGGAACAATTGTCATACCGGCACAATACCGTTGCAATTGAAGTTTATTGAAGTCAAATATCCGTAGTCTGCTATATGCCGTCATAACGGTCGTTCAATGGTAATAGAATTGTCGATCTCTTTTATCTATGCATTGAATTTTCGGTCTCTTTTATCTATGAATTGTGTTAGAATGGTATGTATGTGTTGCCGTTTTTAAAAAATGCGTTAGTTGACGTGATTTTTGAAAAACAACTAATAAATTTAAACATTTAATCATGCTAGACTTCGTTTAGATATATTTGTACATACTATTTATTAGTATAAAAAGCAATGTGAAGTTTAGGAAATTAGTAAATTGCAATAAATTACAAAGAACAATTTCTAATATTTCTATCTATCTATTTTTTATTTATGGCAATCTGTCGACACAGGACACATTTAAAAATATTACTGTCAAATTCAAAATAGCAGACTACCGAAACATTTCAGTCATTGAATTGCAATTGTGAAGCAGTTGTGTACGAGACTAGCAATTTATGTCACTTTGACAATTGTAAGTCAATGATGAAGTCGTTATGACGACACAATAATAGTAGACTACCAAAAACTTTACTATTGCACCATAATGGTACAATAATGGTACAGTTGTGACACCGTTGAAATACCCGACTCAGGGCCCTGTGCTTTGTAATATTTGGGAAGATTAGTATAAAAGTTGAATGATGTTTTTTTCATAATAAACTAGCTATAACCCACGACATCTTTCGCATAAATACTGGTTTTCATAAAAATATAGCAATCAGGATGAATGTAGCTTCACATTTTTGAAAAAATCTTAGTTCCTCTGCGGCCGTATTAAGAGCTTTTATTTACAGGCAGTTTACGCCGTGAATTGAACTGTCTGGCAAATTCGTATTATGAACAAAATTATTAGTCAGTCAGTTCGCTAAACCAATCATACATTAATATGTTTAAGAGGATACCAAAATAGCTTCGTGCATTTTTCTACGTACGAAGTTTTCATTGTTTCTTTAGATTGAATGGCTAGAGCTCTAATTTTCAAGTACATATATGTTTTTTCAATATATGATCTAGGATCGCATAAACTCAGAAACGCGATTGAAAAAAGTTTTCTCGATAGAAAATCTTAGCGAAACAACCTCTCTCATTTTTTATTTTTTTCATTTGTCGGTCTATTATCGCGTATTAACTAATGAAATAACTATAAAAACATAAGTAACTATTATATATAGAAACACGTAAATCAGTTTTAAAATATATTTAGTAGATTTTGAGTAAACAAAAAAAATCCCTAATTCTTCATTTTCTATACCTACTAGCTGTGTTAATATGTACATGTCGACGATAATATTGATGTAGGCCCTTAAGGAGAAGGTACAACTAAAAGTTAAAGTACTAACTAAAAATTTTCAACAAAAGTTTTATTTTTGCAATAATACCTAATTTAGCCATGCAGTTTACGGACTGCCTGGAACTTGAATGATTTTAAAAAGCTCATAATACGCCGGCAGGTCTCAAGCTAACCTTATAATACTTGTGTTATCGGTATCAGAATACGGATATACTACAAATACTACGAGTACTTTTCTTTTGTAAATACATACTTATAATAGATACAAACACCCAGACGCAGTAACTACTAACATTTATTAAGTATGTATTTACAAAAGAAAAGTAGTGTATGTAGTCTATCCGTATCTGGTTCCCATAATACAAGCATAGAAATATAGCTTACTTTGGGACCAGAGGACGTTGTGTGAAATGTCCTGAATATTTATTTATTTATTTATTTATTTGTATGACAATTATAATTATCACACAAAGGATATCCCGGACGAGATAAAACCTTGGACCACGAAGCTCGTCGCAGAAAATGTAGTCTTATCATATAGTACGAGTAAGTAAATTAAATGCCTCATTGTAAACTATTCTCAGCTACATTGTGTACATACCTTTTTTAAACTTTAACAGAATAGTGATCGATAAGAAAAAGTCAAATTTATGCCTACAATATAGTTGATCCAAATAATAATGGAATTTCATTGCAATACTTTGTTCTTGAGATTCACATGATTAAGTTCCATAAAGTTCTATATTATTTTTTAATAAAATATAATATGGTCAAAGCATTCTTAGAGTTACAAGCGCAATCAATTAGGTAGTATCTCTCAGAATTCATATTGCGATCATACTTTAGATTGATTCTCAATACATTTCTTCATATTAAATAAAAATAGGGTTGCCAGTATCTAAATTGTTGCCGTAAACATGGCAAATAGACCCATATTAATAAATAAATATGGGCCATCTCTAGAAAAATTAGTGACGAAAGTAAAATTGTAATTATTATTTTTATTCGTCTCCTCTGAAAGGTAAAGCGTCTACTTTTTGCAATAATCGGCCTTGAACGTCTTTCAAAACTTCGTGTAACACAAATCCAAGGTATCCTAGGTGGATGGCAGCCCTAAGTATAGAGCTATCTCCAAAACGATCTATGCATCATTGTTAGAGACCAGTTATGCTGTTATGATATAGTATAAGGACCTACGCTGATCAAAATCAACTTCAATACAAAATTTTTTATCAAGCGCCCAAGATTCATAAATTTTTCATGGCGAGTACATCGCAAAACATTCACAATCAATTTGAAGTATCGCTCATTGAGACAATATTAAACCTTCTGTGATTGTTATAAGTAGTTTTTGTCTGTATTTGTATGTTTGTTTGTCTGTTTGAACGCAATTAAAGCGCAGAAACGCTCTTCATTAGCAAGTACGGCAATATTCCACGCTGTTCTTGCTAAGACCGGTATGGCTGTACCGTGTCCGCAGTAATCCGATATCTTGATTGGTATTTTGACGAGGCGAAGATATTTTATTATGACTTTATGTTGATTCTTTGTTGATTATCAATTTGGGTATATGAATGTGAATTGTAATCAATTTTTGGATCTTTTTTTCGGTGCAGCATTGCTTTTAGTAAACGTTTAACGTTCTGAAGTTATGAATAGGTACCAACTCTTGAGACTGTGGAAGAAACATGTCATCCTAGTCTTTTGCAAGTATTGAGCGTTGATGTGTTAAGCTAGTACAATAATCTCTATTATTCTTTAACATCTTAAACGTATATACAGTTTAATTAAAAGTAGGTACTTATATATAGACCTTACAGGCATGTAAAATATGTATTAGTTTTTACCTAGTCACCGGTCATTCCCACACTGGCTTTACCATGTTTAAGGCCAAACTGAGACAATCGACAAAAGGTTTTTCTTTAAAACAACGCAATAAGTAAAATACCTGATGAAAGAGGCCTACCATTTGTTAAGAAATCGAAAACGGCGATATTGTAAGTGAAAAATGAAGCGGTTATTGGTTTGTGAGTTTAATTTAATTTTATGATATTGCCATTAATATAAAATGATGTAATGATTATTTAATTCCTCTATAACATCACTACTCATACTGTTATATTTTATATTGTATGCCAGTTCTGGTAGAACATAGCTGATCCATTGTAACCTTATATCTTTGTTATAACCTGTGTTCACAATAGATTTCTTTGATTTAATTTGAATTATTCAGTCTGAATTGAATAATAAATTTTAATATAAATATAAATAAAATCCTAACTGTTTATTTATATTTTATTTGTTAGTAAATATTAAAAAAAATATGTACCTACACAAGAAGTTTTTTGTTAACGCCACAACAGCAAACAAAATACGCATCTTTTGTAGTAGGTTTACATTAAATGGAATAGTTTTATAATTTAATAATACTCTATTTTTGCGTTCTTGGTTTGTATAGAAGAAATGGAACAAAAATCTCACTTTACAAAAAAACAATATTGGTACGAACTTAGCCGTGTCATTTCGCTGAAATAAATTCGACATTTAAATTCTGTAATCGAGAAATGTTACATTAGTATCCCATAAGTAGACTGTGTCGGTCATTCCACCGGCGCAACAGTCGCCAATCATATTTGATATTTATGAGTTCGTGTATACGTAAGAACTTAAAAAATTTCGTTCACAATACATGAAAACTTTTTACATGTTCCTCGTCTCGCATTTTTCTGACAAAACTGATTGTTTACCGGAAAAAATTACGCCTGTTAGTCGAAACGGTGAGCATAAATAAAAGATGCGATTGGGGAATTTTGATTCGGTACTTTTTGTAATGTTGATAGCGATTGTGCAGTTTGTTGTAAAAACTTGGCGATATGTAACTTTAGGAAAGGAACGTGGTGTCAAGACCTTCTATATTATGTTCTTTTAGTTTTATTATCTTTGTCAAAGCATGGCCTTGTCTTTACAGCTGATAAAATTCAAAATATATTTAACTTTTTATCCCGTAACATTAATTTATTATCATAATACATATATTTTAACATCTTATGTTTTCAATAATTAATAATTGATTTTGTAACTAAACGTTTGGGTGCCAAAGACTGGAACTATAATTAAAGTGGCTTTTATTCTTATTCGTAATAATGCTTCGCATTTAGGAAGAAATTAAAAAGTAGGATTCCTTTTTGAGTGAATTAAATAACATCAAAAAACATTTGATGTAAAAAAATAATTCGAAGTGTGAAAAGATTAATGATTTCTATCAACCTATTTTATTCGAAATTCAAAAACTGGTGGACTAATCGCATGCGCGTAATAGGCGCGCGCCACTCGCGTGCGCACGCTGAACGCCGCGGGCGGCGATGTTGCCAACACAAAAATTATCAACTAATCATACGGGGTGGTCAACATTACTGCTATTTTTCCCCAAAATTTAATTGCTTCTTTAGAATAATTTGACCTAAAAGCTTGTTACTGTTCCTTCGAGTTGAATTATTTCCTGAGTTCTAATAACTTGGAAGTCATTTCGACAATATTTTCAGGTTCTTAAGTATACTCAATGAGTATGATTATTATTATTGACTTTTCAAAGTCCAATCACTGAAGAGGTAAGGACATAATGAACTATGTTTAAGATGGGGATAAGTTGTGAAAGTCACGACAGGTGAGGACTTTTTGGAACAAATACCTGACACACATACACGACTGAGTATGTCTTTAAGCCTTTTATAGACAGGCTTGA
The DNA here is from genome assembly GCA_916999025.1 of Orgyia antiqua. Lineage (NCBI taxonomy): Eukaryota > Metazoa > Arthropoda > Insecta > Lepidoptera > Erebidae > Orgyia > Orgyia antiqua. Next base: position 5,689,179 of record OU779874.1, read on the forward strand.
CAAAATGAAATTGGTTTGTCTATGACAATACGTAGTGAGTTTAGCTTTTTGTATCGAATACGCGAGTTAACTAGTATCGCTATGATCTATGCTCCCAACTAAAACCGTAGCAATAACAATTCAATACAATACAAAATTCTTTATTGTACACCAAAGAAAAAACAAGATACATAATTTGATTAAGTACCTACAGCATATGGTATGCACAAACGGTATACTGTACTGTATGTACAAGCGGCGGTCTTATCGCTAAAAGTAAGAGAAGGAAACTCAAGATAAAACGCAAGGCCAACAGGCCTGGTCAGCACGGCATACTAAACCAAGTACCAACTCTAAGTGGAAGAATCGAGTGTCAACTGTGGAACATAATTGGGTTGGGAAGAAAATGTGATCAGAAAAATAAATGAAACCTATAAACATTAAAACGCTAGTGAAAACTGAAGTTTAAAAAAAATATGCAGACGAATTATTGAGAACCTCCTTAATTTTTTGAAGTTGGTTACTGAGTATAAATAATGTTAAGGGCCTACATCAATATTATCGTATATCATCGCCGACACGTACATATTAACACAGCTAGTAGGCACAGAAAATGAAGAATTAGGGATACTTTTCCTATTTACTCAAAATCTACTAAATATATTTTAATTCTGATTTACGTGTTTCTATATATAATAGTTACTTATGTTTTTAAAGTTATTTCATTAGTTAATACGCGATAATAGACCGACAAATGAAAAAAATAAGAAATGAGAGAGGTATTTTCGCTAAGATTTTCTATCGAGAAAACTTTTTTCAATCGCGTTTCTGAGTTTATGCAATCCTAGATTATATATTGAAAAAACATATACTTAAAAATTAGAGCTCTAGCCATTCAATCTAAAGAAACAATGAAAACTTCGTACGTAGAAAAATGCACGAAGCTATTTTGGTATCCTCTTAAGATATTTAACTTTAATAATATTTGAACATCGATATAATAATGGTAAATAAAGAACATGTTTAACAATTTACTTCTCGTATAATCGATTGATATTTTGATACTTACAACGCCTCAAGGTAATTTGTATCGATACTCCTGTTCGTAACTTGTTTAATTTATCAGTTTATTATGTAATGCAATTAAAATAAGTACCTGTCATATTGATAGAACGTTCATGCAATGTACTCAAGTCTCGAATTAACCGTTAAACTTGTGTTAGAATATCTAATCTTATATATAAAATTCACGTGTCACAGTGTTAGTTACCGTACTCCTCCAAAACGGCTAAACCGATTTTTATGAAATTTTACATGCATATTCAGTAGGTCTGAGAATCGGCTAACATCTATTTTTCAAATCTTTTTTTTTTTAGTATGGCAAAACGACGTTTACCGGGACAGCTAGTCTAATATATAAAATTCACGTGTCACAGTGTTAGTTACCGTACTCCTCCGAAACGGCTTGAGCGATTCTTCTCAAATTTTACATACATATTCAGTAGGTCTGAGAATCGGCCAACATCTATTTTCCAAACTTTTTTTTTTGTATGGCAAAACAACGTTTGCCGGGTCAGCTAGTAGTAAACTATAAATCTAATATATAAAATTCACGTGTCACAGTGTTTGTTACCGTAGGTACTCCTCTGAAACGACTAGACCGATGCTTATGAAATTTTGTATGCACATTCAGTAGGTCTGAGAATCGGCTAACATCTATTTTTCAAACTTTTTTTTAGTACATATTTCAAAACAACGTTTGCCGGGACAGCTAGTAAACTATAAAATAGCTTATATATTTAACTAAATTATTATATCTCTCACTATTGAGTATTTTAAAAAAAATCAACTGACTTCATGTGCCTTTGAAGTTTGAGGGCTTTCCTCGATTTCTCAGGAGATAACCGTCAGATCCTGACCTGGTGCCAATGGGACCACACAGGAATCACTAGCTTTCGAATAAAAAAAGAATCATTAAATTGCTTCGCCCAATTAAAAGTTATGAGGTAACAAATATAAAAAAAGATATAAAAAAAACAAAGACGAATTGCGAACCTCCTCCTTTTTTTGAAGTCGGTTAAAAATATAGATCATCCTACTAATAATTACCGAAAAAATGGGCTAATTAAAATACACGTCTATACATTACTGCCCTGTATATACACAGTACATAGTAAATACTAGTATATATTATTACCTTTCTAATAAGAAGGTAGTCTCTATGTCATACATCAAGTTTTCATAGTTTTTAGGATTTCATACCTGAGACTCAGTGGCTACCAAGGGGCTAGGCGGGGCAGTACTCCAGGGCCCTCAAGTTCAGGAGGCCCTCGAATCCTTACCAGAAATCTTGATCGAACTGAACTAGCCTTTTCTTAGCATTTTAATAATATTTGTATATTTCATATTTTTATTTGATAAAACCTAGTTTACATAGCAGTGGAGCCCCATACTACATAGCCATACGACATAGCCCGAAGGGTTAGCATGCTGAAGTGGCAATGGGCAGGCCACATCGCTCGTAGTACTGACGATTGTTGGGGAAGAAAAGTCCTAGAGTGGCGACCACGTACCGGACGACGCAGCGTTGGGCGGCCCCCGACAAGGTGGAGCGACGATATCGTCAAGGTCGCGGGGCGACATTAGATGCAGGCGGCACAGGACCGCACGTTGTGGCGTTCTATGGGGGAGGCCTATGTCCAACAGTGGATGGAGAGAGGCTGATGGATGGATGAATGGGGCCACATTTTGTTATTTGCCCCAGTGCCCTTGGTTACCTAGCTACGCCACTGCTGAGATTTCGCTGTCATCGACTGTCCAAGTCCCCATCTATCACCACCAGGCTCTACTTCATAAACAGTGATACCTAGAGAGCAATAAAAGTAGGTACTTTATAAACAAATAATTATTTTCGTGAGTGTATTTCGTGTACATTTAAAACTATCTATTTACTATCCTAAAATTATAAAGCTGAAGAGTTTATTTGTTAGTTGGAACGCGCTTATCTCAGGAAGCAATGATCCGATTTGAGAAATTCGTTCAATATTGGATAGTTCTTTCATCGAGGAAAGTACTTTGGTCACAGCGTTATATAGCCTATGCTGTGACCAATAGTGTGAGTCGTGTGCTACAGCTAGTTTTATTTAAAACCTACTTTGACAAATGGAGGAGGTTTTCAATTCGTTTGACATTTTTTTTCCATATCCCTTTGCGTAGGTACCCGCCCTACGTCATACGCGTGAAAGCAAACTGATAGCAGTGACGGGCGATGTTTGAGGGATTTTATGCTCCATAGTGCATATAGAAAGATCGCTATGACAAGTCACTGGATTGTATTTAAATAGGGGAATTTCACGCAAAGGACTCCAATTCAGGACAATGCTAGATCTATGTAAATACGCTGACCAGACATGCATAGGGTTTGGATTGCTTGTTCCCTGAGCTGGCTCTTACAACACATTGGAAGGAATTGAGTTGGTGACACTTATATTGCTAATCCGTGGTCACATGGACAACTCTTTTAATTCAACTGAATATGTTTTTGAAGTTATAACATGCTGCGCTAACTGGGCATGTAGGCACAGGGTTTATTTTCGGATTTTCTATCTCTGATAGAGGATGTTATCTGTGTAATTTTCCTTACCTCATAAAGCACCTTAGCGAAGAAATGGGGTGGTGACACTTGTATTCTAAATCCGTCAACACACTGCTAAAACCAACGTAATATACCAAGCTTAATTCAGTAATCGAACCAATAACAGCTAACTAAATAACCATTGAAAATCTCTAACTAAAACTCTCTGGTAAATATCCCCCTTCACGATTACAATCTGAGACCCTCTCAATTCCCTTATGGAATCATTCCACCCCATCTCTTTGGCTGCACAATGAGGATTACACCAGTCGTTAAATCAATGGTGTCATGAGATAGCGCACTCGACAATTATAATACGATGTTGATTTGTTGATAAACTACTATTATATATAGGGTTGGCACGTACAACCGAATTATGACTATTTTTGAGTGTTTTCATTTTACGCGAGGGTATCAAAACCTACAGGTCGCTTTTCATTTCCCTAGAAGCTTTTTTCTTTATACAGATCAGTCAAAACATCAAAACTGATTCGCATAATATATATCACACATCACAGTCCATGTAATCAGAATGCGTCAGTGTTCATCGGCGTCATGTATAAAGACTACTAAAGACAAAGTTAAACGATAGATAAATAATTTGAAAATTTTACAACAAATATTAATACAACAAAGACATACAATTGGTGAAATACAGAATTTCATACTTTATTTTGAAGTAAGTATTGACTATTTTATAAATTTGTCTTTTTTATGACATTTTCAATTTTTTTGAGCATAAATATTTGTAATACTTTTAAAAAGAGATTATACAAAAACTATTGTTTACAAAAAACTATATTTAAATTTCAAAATTAAGTACTTTGTGTTTGTGACGACCTTTTTTGATACTTTGGGCTTATGCCAACCCTAATTGAAAGAACGAGTGTCGGCAGATTGAATTAACTATCAAGATATAAACTAATCTGTTGAATGTTTTGACTTGTAATATGAGATTATGATTTTGTATTGGATGCTCCGTGGGACTACGAACTATTGAATTTGGAACGATTTGTTTGGACCTAACAGACTTCATATACACTAATTCAAATAAAACCACTTTTTACGGAATATTTTCTAACACTTGCGCGACTCATCGTTAGTCTATGATAAAATTATGTATGTTTTACCTGGTTTTACCTTATATAATAATTTTTTTTTTATATTGTTAATGAATTTTTAAAAACTAAAATAATAATATTTTCTAACACTTGCGCGACTCATCTGTTTAAATAAAACTACTTTTTACGGATTTAGACGCGTTTTACGTTTTTGCGTTTGCGTAGTTGCGTTTTTTGATGATGATTTTGATTTGATTTTGTTTTTTGATTTGATTTGATTTGCGTAAACCCTGTAATAGCTGATCGTAGAAGACACATTACAGCTCAGTCTCCCCCGTGACCATGGTGACTGCAAAGTCTCCGAAACGTCGGGCCAAAATTTAAAACAAATATACGCGTCTAAATCCGTAAAAAGTAGTTTTATTTAAACTAAAATAATGTTATTGATTTTATGTAGTCTGAGCACAATGTAATATGATATAGTAAAAGTCTATCTATATGGTCAATGTAAAATTAAAATCGAATGTGGGTAAACCCTGTAATAGCTGATCGTAGAAGACACATTACAGCTCAGTCTCACCCGTAACCATGGTGACTGCAAAGTCTCCGAAACGTCGGGCCAAAATTTAAAACAAATATACGCGTCTAAATCCGTAAAAAGTGAAACAACTTTTTACGGATTTAGACGCGTGTATTTGATAAAATTTTTTTTTGTTTATATCCGTAAAAAGTGAATCTAACTCAGGAACCGTGGTCCGATTTGAAAATTTCTTTCAGTGTTGGATAGTAAATTTATGGGGGAAGGCTATAGGCTATGTAACATCACGCTGCGACCAATAGGAGCTCAACGTCAGGGAAAAATGTTGCAACGGGATTTTTTTTTATTACACGCGTATGAAGCCGTGGGTAACCGCTAGTAATTAATAAAAATCTATTATCTCCAAAAATATTCTTTGATAATACTGAAATTTTTTGTTACATAACGTTGTTAAAATAGAATCAACGCTTTACACAGTTGCAAAATTATATTATTTTAGGCCGTATTTTTCAGTTTCTTTTTATTCATTAAGGGCCTACATCAATATTATCGTATATCATCGCCGACACGTACATATTAACACAGCCAGTAGGCACAGAAAATGAAGAATTAGGGATACTTTTCCTATTTACTCAAAATCTACTAAATATATTTTAATTCAGATTTACGTGTTTCTATATATAATAGTTACTTATGTTTTTAAAGTTATTTCATTAGTTAATACGCGATAATAGACCGACAAATGAAAAAAATAAAAAATTAGAGAGGTTGTATCGCTAAGATTTTCTATCGAGGAAACTTTTTTCAATCGTGTTTCTGAGTTTATGCGATCCTAGATCATATATTGAAAAAACATATACTTAAAAATTAGAGCTCTAGCCATTCAATCTAAAGAAACAATGAAAACTTCGTACGTAGAAAAATGCACGAAGCTATTTTGGTATCGTCTTAAAAGAGCGTGGCGAATTAAAAATCTTCAATGAGATTAGTTATTACAATTTTCATTAGGCATTTTTAGACCAATTTATTAAATATAATCTTTCTAGTAGTCTTCTTCACAAGAAGGATATTATTAACAATTCGTATCTATGATTTAAAAAAAAAAACTTTTAATCTATTAACATAAGTAACTGTTAATGTTCTTATCATAAAAAATATTACATAAATATAACTAATTAAAACGTAAAACTAAACAGAGCGTATTTAATTAGTTAAAATGAAAGACCACACATCAGTAAAATATCAATAAGATATTAATTATTCATTATTTAAATAATAATTGATCAATTAATGTTCAATAATTGTTTATTATTTTAATATTATGAATACAATATCAATAAATACATTGTATTTAAATACAATTAGGGTGACCGCAGGCATGTGTCTTTGTATCGGCGCGTGCGCAGGTGCGATGACTGATTTTGATAATGTTAGGGTAAGATGATGGGTGATTTTCGCCATGGGCGCTCGCCTCCTTAACCTAATAGCTTTGGCTGATTGGGAATATTGTTTAGTAAAGTTTTTGGGAAGAAATATTGGAACCATAACATTGGTACCAATTCTAAGCGCACAACTAAACTAAACATAACTAAAAAATGAATTTTGTTAGGGTTTATAATTCGAAATTGAAAATTCGGCAATGTTATCTTCTTGTTATAAAAAGTGTTTGACTAAAGATTTTAATTAGTATAAATGTGCACAAAAAATACGCCATAGCTATTTTCATTTTTTAGTCAAGTTTAGTTGTGCACGTAGAATTGGAACCAGTGTCGTGGTAGCTCGATTGACTTAGAGCTTCACAGCTAATACTCGAGGTAACCAGTTTTCACTCTATTTTATTTAGAAATCCTGTAAAGTTAGACGGGCTTCGTGGTGGAGTGGTTTATGTAATGGACTGCCGATCACGAGGTCGCGGGTTCGAATCCCGCTTGGGACAATCATTTGTGTGATATCCATAAATGTTATACAAATGTTTGTACTGCGTCTGGGTGTTTTCTATGTATTATAAGTATGTATTTACAAAAGAAAAGTAGTTTATGTATTATATCCGTATTCTGGTACCCATAACACAAGCATATAAAGCTTAGCTTGGGACCAGGGGACGTCGTGTGAAATGTCCATGAACATTTATTTTATTTTATTTATTTAAAGTAATCGCTGTATTATTTCATATTGGTATTTTTCTAGGTTTTCATAATTAATCTCAATTTGTATTTCAATTTGTTCAAATATTCGACTTACGAACTCAGTAAAGGAGCGATACGATTAGCACCATTGTAATTTTTGCTAAGTGTTGTCTAACACGATAAACTATATACAAATCTTGGTGTTTAACGTAAAAACTATGAAATGAAGAAAACTGTAAGGATGTCGAATGTCGGTCTATCTCATAAAGAGGTACACCACGGCGCCACTACGTAAAGCTGTTTAGAGGCGGTTAATTTATTACTGTGTCTTCATTGACAGTATTGGATATGGCGCCTATAGTTATTCAACTCTATGTTCCGTCTGTGTTAATATACATAACAATAGGCATCGACAGACAGGACAGAGCTGTTTTTGTAGGTATTATTAAGACAATAAGATCACTTCTATGGTAGATATTTCTTTTCCCGACTCCTGGTCTTATATTAGGAACAACTCATTCGAATTGATAAAACTGTCAAGGGCGAGATAAACTCGCATTCTCAGGGTTCCGTACCTAGACCGAAAAATATACACATTTACATTCAAATAATCAGTTAATTAAACTTAACTTAATTTTGTAATTTACTTAATTTAGTCACCAACTTAATTTTGTAGATGAAATATAGGGAATCGCCTACATTTCAGCTACTTCATAAGTTGGTATTAGTATAAACACTTTTTTCTTGTGACGTGATGACAAATTACAAGTTTTTGGATTTTTTCCTATATCAGCACTTAGACATGGTCTATGCCAAATTGCAAGTCTGGCAACGGGAAGTAACCTCTGAATTTTGATTCCCTAGCATAAGTCGAAAATTCTTAAACATGGTCGTAATTAGGTTATATCTTTTAAATGCGTAGATGTAAAAGGTTGATTGTATTTTTTGCAGCCAGGGACCGCATAAATCTACATATCGTATGAGTTTCAAGTTAATACCTCCAGCCGTTGCTGAGTTAAAAAAGTTTGACGGACGGACAGACATACACAAAAGAGAGACTATAACGGTTTTTACGTAACCCTGAAAATATCTTTGTGTTGGATAGTCCATTTATTGGGGTGGCTTTAAGCTAAATACCTAACATCACACTGTGACTAATAGGAGTGAAGCAGTAGTGAAAAGTGTTGCAAATAGAGGGAAAATTTTCTAAATTGCACGCATACGAAGTAGTGGGCTATACAGCTAGTGTTTTATAACTTGACACGCACGGTTTCCTACAAAATGGTCGAGCTGTGCGGGGCTGATGTGTGCGTTATACTCGTGAACGGGTGCCTTCTGCTGGGACTGGTCGATTTGCTCCAACAAGGCTATTCTATTTTTATTATTAAGTTAGTTTTAGTTAGTCGTGATTGTACTGATCGGTATCATTCTCACACCCCTGATACAACTATATATAATATTAATGAAAAAAAAAATCCATGGAGTTTCTTGTCTGTTCTTCTCCATAGGATTTGCGTTTGGAACAGACACATAGCTTCTGACGTTTCAAAAGAGCTTGTAAAACATACCAACAAGAAATAAAAAAATTTGACTTTGACAAGAAAAGAACAAGTTAATTCAATTCAAGAAAGAGATTTAAACGTCGCAGCCTAATCAAAAATCAACATGAAGAAATGATAACAGGTGGATTTAAGAATTTTAATATGCTATTTTTAAATCAGAACCAATCATACACTCGTAAAACAAACATTTATATCTTGTTCTCAAAATAACTGAGCAGAAATTATTATATTTGTATGGCAAAACATCGTTTGCCGGGTCAGCTATCTAATATATAAAATTTCCATGTCACAATGTTAGTTACCGAAACGGAGTCCTCCGAAACGGCTTTACCGATTTTTACCAAATTTTATATGCGTATTCAGTAAGTCTGAGAATCAGCTACTATCTATTTTTCAAATATCTCCCCCCCCCTCCCTGACATTTGTATGGCAAAACAACGTTTGCCGGGTCAGCTAGTATCTTTATAAATCGTAGCCTATGTGTTATTCTGATGAATAAGCTACATTATTGTAATGTTTCATTAAAATCCATTCAGTAGTTTTTGCGTGAAAGAGTAACAAATATCCAAACATTTATACTCACAAACTTTCACATTTATAATATTAGAAGAATTTAATTAAATAATTTGAGTAATAAAAAAGTTGTGACGAAACATAATCTGCTAAGCTTACAATGGGCCCAACGCATATCAATAAAGCATAAATTATCATTAGTTTTCCAATGTGAATTCAAATTACTAAGAGTCAATGACGATGACGTGATATACAATATAATATAGGTTGACTAGAAAGGCAGTGGATGTATGGTTACATTAGTTACCTAATGTGCAAATGTTAGTAGGTCCTTTTTTAAATTATCTTTGTCCTATAAATTGATAGACAGCCCTGTCTCTAACCGCAATGCGCAAGTGAAATCACAGCGCACAGTAAGTATTAAAATTTGATCATATATTTACGGAACAATGTTTAGACTTCCAGATACCTCAGTTATGAGCTTGCGAATGCTAAAAACATCAAATTAAAATGTCTCAGACTAATTTGACAGGTGATTTTTGCTTGACAAATGACGCTGGTTTAGTTTTTGTTATATCTTTTGATGCATTGATTTTAGAAGGTAATAAATGATTTAAATGTTAATAAAAATCTTTCAACTTGGCAATTCGAGTTAATATATTTTAGATTTTAATTATTCACTATGATTAATATCCAGTATATATTAATAAATAATAATATGTATAGCAAAAATGTTATTGCGTATGTCTGCTACAAAAAATATTGCCTGACTTCTGTGCATGAAGAAACAAAATGTTATTAGATACTAATTCAGCTTTGCCTACCCTTTCAGAAAAACATAAGTGTGATAGAAAATACAAATATTGAGCCATTTCATAATAAAATCATAGCTATAAAATATAAGCTAAGAAAAAGCTATTCATAGGGCTGAAATCGAATACCTTTGCACGAAAGTTGTTCGACTCTATTGTTACTCTATAAAAAATATCATTTACTTTTTTTTGTTTTTTTTTTAATTGCTCGAGGCACAGGTCGTCAATGTCATAGTGATGAGGTCCAATGTAAGTAATTTATAATCAATTAGCCTACTACACATCAAGGTGCGCGCCATGCTAATGTTTTTTTTTCTTTATGGCACGTGGAGAGTAACCTTTTTTTTACCTAGTTAATGGTGACTGATGAATCTTCCTGATAATAAGCGGTACCACCTAATACATGTAATAAAAAATACTAAAGACATGTTCTTGCGGTGGTAGTTAAGTAAGTATATACTTATAATAGTCATCACCCATTTCCCTCCATACTTAAAAAGTAACGTATTGATAGATTCAACAACACAATTTGGCAATGTTAACAACATGTTACATGTTTAAAGATTTTCTTATTATTATTATTTAAAACAAAATTTTATTAATGATATTTCAAATGTGCTAATTTCGACATTTTCTTTTTCCAATATTGTTATTACTTAAGACATTGTTATTATATGACAAAATGAAAACTGCATGCATCATATATTTATAATCACTACCATTATTGTACGCCTAAATGGCAGGACATAGTGAAACCTGTTAATTTGATCTCAACATCTTATGTACCTATTTGTCCACAATAAACAATACTTTGACTTTGACACTTTTTTTTTTTTTATTTATTCTTTATTGCAGATTTTACATCCATATTGTTAGTTACATTGTACTTATATGCTATGTTAGTATAATTTGCATGAACTTAAACCAAAAATTATAATTATAATACGGAATAACAACTTAATCTAATATAAATGTGTTCAACGAAATCAAAAAACATCAGAATTGGTTTAATTTTATTTATGTTATATTTTTTTAACGCATCAGAATTTGTGTCATGTCATTTGTGCCAATTCTATGTGAACGACTAAACTTAACTTTACTAAAAAATGAAAATTTGGCAATGTTAACTGAACTTTCTTTATATACTCTGTGTATTATATTCTAACAATTTAAATGAATATATATGTACTTAAATATGTACAACGGAATAGCCAATTAATTAAAATACATCATAGTTGTTTATTCTATGCATTAGAATTAGCTTTATTATCTGTTTTCTATTGCAAAATTTACAATACAATACAATACAACACAAAATTCTTTATTGTACACCAAAATATATAATTAGATATAGTACAGCTTAAGGTATGTACAAGCGGAGGTCTTATCGCTAATAGCGATCTCCTCCAGACAACCTTTATGGAGACTGTCGAGGAATTACAGCTAGGGGCAATTTAGGTGTATCCCATCTGGCGTGTAATATTAATTTCTATTTTAACCTACATAACTATAAAACAAAATTGAGAGGTGTCAAGGGACACCCGGATGGAACGAAGTTCCTTTCGATTAATAATTTTTTTTTTTATTATTATTTATTATTTACAAAAAACCTGTATACACTCAACAAAAATAATCGTCGCGACACCACACTGTTCAATGCGAAATAGAAATGAAAATATCTGGCTTGCTTTCTATAAGAGAGAGAGAGAGACAGACAGAGAAACATGCGACGCCGCACAGCTTACAATAGCTTACTATATCAAAAAGTGTCGTGACAACTTTTCGTAAGAATTTTTTCCGTCTAGCCCCCTTTCACAACGCGCGATAAGGAACTTCGTTCCAAAAATAATAATAACACTAACGTAACATACACAAATAAACGTAAAAATATTAAAATTTATATTAGAAAAAAATTATAATAACACTTTTTTCTGCCGTATAATGCAATTTTTTTTTGCTTACCTAAAAGAAAATATCATCACTTTTTTGTGACCTAGAATCGATCCTAAAACCTCCATGTTACATGTTTAATGCTATCCATTGTACTATAAAGTCATTTAATCTAATACTGCTTATATTTAATTGGTTGTAACCAATAAAATACATGCTAATGGAAGTTCTCCATCACAGAATTAACATAATCGATTTAGTTTTATTCAATTGGATCGATTTTAATTCGATTGAATCGAATAATTTATTCAAATACTTTTATATTTTAATGATTATAATTTAACGAAAATAACTTGGTGATTGTAAATTAATGAATTAAAATTGAGAATATATTGAGGTTAACTGTTCGGTCTTTGCCAGTGGGGAGACGGACAAAAAGAATACAAGTGTCACCACCACATGTCTTCCCTGTAAGAACTGACCAAGCGAACAACATCGCATGCCACTTGCGCAAATTTCCAAGCAGGGATTACGTCAGGCAGATGGCTTGTCGTAAATCAGGCAAATCCCATAGCAACGTGATCAAGTACATAGTCATGTTACACCGACCCCGAATAGCGGGATAAGGGCTGGAGAATGATAATCTATTCATCTTTGGTCTTGTATGGTCTTAGACGTCCATTGATGAGTGATCTCGGAAATACGAGAAGATGTATGCGCGTTGAATGAGTCGCACACACCACACACCTTGTATTGAATGTTGTTATGTTGCGTGAGCACCGCTGAGTGAATGGTACACACGTAGGTCTTATAAAATAATAACACTGTAATATAGTCTGGGTGAAAGATGCTGTTTATTTGACTATATTAATAATGATGGTTATTAAGCATGTAAGTGAATCAAGTACTGCTAACAGTGTTAACTGTGTACGACGACTATGAGTGTTGTTCGCGTATGATTGCAACGACTGCTAACTGAGTACTGAAGTGTGACTATATTGAGTGGAAAATGTAAAATAAATGTGCTGATGTGCAGTTTAAGCCATTTGAGTGCTGTTGGCTCATAAAGTTCTACTATATTACGTAGAGCAAAGTGATGGTAAGGGCTATCAAGATTTCATGCTAAAGATTTTTCCTTCCCTTTCTTTCCCAGCCCAATGTTGGGCACGGACCTCCTCCACTTCGAGAGGGTATTTGGCACTATGCCACACTAACCAGGCGTGTCAGCGTTTGGTTTAAAGTTTTCCGTCTCTCACAGTTGATTTGAACTGCTTATTATCACTTAGCTCTGGCTCTTGGAAAGAAATGGAGTGGTGGCATTTGTATCCTTAATCCGTCATCACACGGACTATATAATAATAATAATAATCATGGACACACCATGTCCTCTGAACCGAAGCTAAGCTTATACGCTTGTTTTATGGGTAGGTACCAGAATACGGATAGAATACATATAGGTACTACTTATCTTTTATAAATACATACTTATGATATAAGCACCTAGACGCAGTACAAACATTTGTATGACATTTGTAAATATCTAACAAATGTTTGTTCCAAGCGGGAATCGAACCCGCGACCTCTTGAATGGCAGTCCGTTACATAAACCACTCCACTACGAACCCCGTCAATATATGGCTTTGTTAATAGTTGGGTACAAATAATAACCATAATATTATTATTATCATTACTTAACCATAATAAATGTAGATAAAAACAAGTTCATGGATATACTATGTCACCTTGTTATCTATTCCGACACGCCTTTTTAAATAACGCAGTTACAATCTATAGTTGTCTCGTTTTAGCATCTTAGTTATGAAACATCTGTCTCTTTCTTACAGAATAGATGCAGTAAAATTGAATTTAAAAGATACTTTTTAACCGACTTCAAAAAATGGAGTGGTTCTCAATTCGTCTATGTAAATTTATTTTATTTTTTTATTTTGTGGCTCATAACTTTTAACTGGGCGAAGTGATTTTAATGATTCTTTTTTTATTTGAAAGCTGGTGGTTCCCGTGTGATCCCAGGTCAGGATCTAATGGTTTTCTCCTGAGAAATCGAGGGAAACCCTCAACTTTAAAAGGCACATAAAGTCGGTTGATCTTTTTTTTAAGTACTCATATATAATTAAAGCGAATGTACATTTACTAGGTACCTAATCAATTTATTAATTTGGTGGGTATACATCTTAAGACAGTATACAGGGATATCGTTATCTCAAAATATTGCAATCTACAGCTGGACATAGGCTCATAGGACAACGCAACGCTCAATCTCACGCTGCTTGTATCCAAGAACTGTCAAGAAATCCCTTCAACAGTCTCGCGTTGCCACATTCGAAATACGTTCACCAATCGAGAACTTCCCTGTCATGACAGGCGTCAGCTAGCCAGGCAATCTGGCGAGCCCGTCTCCACCTTAGAGTGTGCTAAAACCATAATAAAGTTTGCCTTGCAGAGATCGCTGTTATAAGGCCGCCCATTGTTCTATCTCTGTTTTAAGTATTATCTATGTAACATATTACTAAGGTGTACATTATGGTCTAAATCTGTACTTTAATATAATATCAAGAGCTGAAGAGTTTGTTTGTTTGTACTCGCTAATCTCAGGAACCACTATTACATAGTACATTTATCGAGGAAGCCTATAGGCTATATGAACATCACGCCACAACTAATATGAGCAAAGTATCGGTGAAAAATGTTGCAACAGCTAGCAGGTAAATAAATATTTTGGACATTTCACACAACGTCCTCTGGTCTCAAAGTAAGCTGTATTTCTATGCTGGTGTAATGGGTACCAGGTGCGGATATAATACATACACTACTTTTCTTTTGTAAATACATACTTATATTAGAAAGAAATACATAGAAACTAGAGATGAAACGGATAGTAGTTTGGCCGGATATTCGGCGAGCTACTAGGCCGGAGCGCCGGATATCCGGCTGCCAGATATTCGGCTCTTTATTGCGTTGACGCGATCAGTTTGATTTGAATATTGGCGCGGTGAACGAGATCGGGAATATTCAGGCGCATTCGGGTCGCACGTAAAAGGAGATCGGGTCGACTCGGGGGCGTTCGAGTGTTATCGCGCGTGTCAGTTTGTGTTTGTTTCTCAGTTCGTTTGTTGTTTATTTCATTGTATATCACTTTTCATCGTGATTTTATGCTTGAATTTTGATAGATTAACAAGAAATGCCATCATCAAAAACACGATCGCCAATATGGCAATATTTTGATTTAAACAGTGACGATAACAAGTCCGCGGTATGTTTATTGTATCAGTTTAAAATTTCTTGAGGTGGTGAAGGAGAAAAGGCGTATTAAACTAATAACTAATAAAACAAACAATTTTGATGTGTGATTATAAAAATAAACGGTGTAACCTATTGGAGTATGATTTGCCTTGTGTAAAATAATGAGATTTTTTTAAATTCTACTATCCGGTATCCGGCCGGATACTGTATCACTATCCGTTATCCGGCCGGATACTGTATCACTATCCGTTATCCGGCCGGATAGTGAAAACAAGGTCGGATAGGCCGGATACCGGATATCCGTTTCATCTCTAATAGAAACACCCAGACGCAGTACAAGCATTTGTATGACATTTATAAACATCACACATAATATGATTGTCCTGAGCGGGAATCGAACCCGCGACCTCGTGAACGGCGGTTCGTTATATGAACCACTAGATCACGAAGCCAGTCAAAATATGTTTTTCAAAAATACATCTGCATGAAAAGAGATATTGCAAAAACGTTGTAATTGTAATATTTAGACGTTAATTTTTTGTCACATATGCAAAAGGAAAGTTGTTAAAATGGCTGCGGTCTTGATGTTTCTGTGTAATTGTTAGCCTGCGACGCGACGGAAGGCAGATGTGTGTGACGTTTCAAATTTTACGTGCTCTGTTTATGTTTATACTGTCACTATGAACTTGAGACAATTTAAAAATATTATTATAAGCTACTAATATACAAAGCGATCTGAAACTAAACAGACACTTTAAAAGTATTGAAGCAATTAGAAAACATATAGGGTTACATTAGTTTATTAATTTTTGCAATTGACTTGCTATGCTTTTGCTAAATAAACCAAATTATAGTGGAAAAAATGATCATCATGAACGGGACTTTAACCCACGACCTCGGAATACCGTTCCGTTGCTCTCCCATTTGAGCTATCATGGTTCCTGCACATGTTTACCAAATATTCCACTTAAAACATTACAAAAACATATACTACTTACTTCTCTTTCTCTCTCTGTCCCTCCAGCCCAGTAATGACCCACCGTTGGGCCTCCACTTTGTAGTGATTATTGTCTAATATTTCGCTTTTCTTCTCTCACATGTATTTTTAATGCGCATGGAAAGTAACTATCTACTTACCTACACATTTTTCCCTTTAATTTAGTATCACTTGTTGTTTGGATTGCCTCACAAAAAGAAATAACAAAACTGCAAAAAAATCCTATTCTAAATCGTATCTTATTGCTATTCTATCCTATTTAAAATATTAGTCGTATACAGTTCAAAGTGTTCGTGTTAATCACATGATGTCCAGCAATCCCCTTATAATTGTAGGGTGGGTTCACAGATTGTACTCAGATAGGCACATACGTCCACCTCAAACACTTCGGTCTACTAATTACTTACACCTGGGTATATATACTTTAAATATTACTTTTAGTTTACACCATACTAAAGTGCTGAAATTTTGAGTTTGGGCTTAAAATGTGTAATTTGAAGTTACATAAAAGTTTCATTTCAGCAACTAAGACCCTCAATAAATTAAAAAAAGAACGCCTACTTTCAGTATTGGAAGTGAAAATGCCAATCATAATAATCGAACGGGGATATAAACATATCTAAGTATGTTTCGTATAAGTTTTTATTGTACAGGGTACTTATAGTACGGGATCCATAGTGCATTTTTTTCACTTGATTACTATCAAGCTGATTTTCCGTGAGTAGCTTTATTATGACAAGACGCCCAATAATTTTCTATTCCAAAATCTCGATTGTGCTAACAGAGATAGCAAGGATAAAATATCGTAATACCCGTAAAAAAAGATGTAAGTGAACTTGCGTCAAAAATTTCAAACAAAAATTTCAAAAAAATCACTTGCTGCTTTCTTCCAGTAATAGTACGATATTTTATCCCGTACTATTACAAAATTTATGTTTTCATTACAATGTAGTTGTCATTTATAGGAGCTTATTACTCTGTATACTCATTAGTCACCTCTCTATTTTATATCACTAGTTAAATGATGTGGTACAAGTAAAAAGAGAAGAGATATTATATTTTTAATTGGAATGCATTCGCCGTTTTGATGTAGGTATTGTTTAAAATATTCTGTTAAACCCGATATAACCTGCAGCGAGACGATTATATGAATTATAGCTTGGCAAAAAAGTCTAGAAAAGGAACTAATTTTTTGTCTGTTGGCAACATTTCCAAAATAATGACGTATCATAATAAACAAAGTTCACGACTTCGTAGAATTGTTGTTTCGACCTCTAAACGTTATTCAATAAACGTAAAAAGTGAAATATAATGAATAAAACCATTCGAAGTGCTGGCAGAGAGGTTATTTATAAGGTGTACGGGCGATGTCTGGCGGAACATGAGGCCCAAATTATTCTTTCTGATCTTAACAATATTTACGAAATAACCGCTGATATGACAGGTATGTAAGAGTTTGTTTTGTTGATTTTAGTTAAATCAAGTGTTAATTGATAAATACAAAGCTGTATTAATTTGCTTGCGTAAGGAATAAGTAGAAATTTGAAACAATAAATAAACGTCGAGCACATAGGTTATGTTTACATTTTTTCTGCATTGCTCTGGTATAGTGCGCCTAGATTAATTGATACTTTGGTGACTTGATTATTATGGAAACGAAAATTCTATTTGAACTTATACTTTTAGTGTGATTACAAGGTAATGAAGTAATTGGTGTAGCGTTCGCATTAACAATGTATAAGAAAATAAATAATAAAAAATAATTATAATCGGTCGAGTTACTGAGTAACATAGGTTATAATAATAATTAAATATTAATGCTTTTCACGGAATTACACCCGTGCGAAGCCGGGACGGGTTGCTAGTATTACATAAATAAAATGTGAATAAATTTGTCTACAAAAACAGCTAAGTATCAAGATTAGGTTGGTACGCTATTCGGTTGCAACGGGTTGCCATACGAACAGCACAGTGGCGCCTCCATTATTTTCTACTCTTTTTTGCCAAGCTATACGAGTAGCTGTACAACGCTTAACTTACACCCGTATTCAGAAACAATATTTACTTAAGTAAGTACATATGTGTTGATGCACTGTGCAAAGGGTAACACTTCTCAGTGCGTTCCGTTCATCGAGCCTTTGTATAAGTATTCATAGACAAAACTTAGCTATGCGTTCAGTTTAACAAACGGATAGTGCGCTTCACCACTTAAGTATTGTTTGTGAAATGATTTTGCTGCCCCTGTGCGTCCATGAGATGAGATGCCTACTATGAGACCTCACAGTAACGTTTGTGAATACGGCTGTCAATTTTTTATGTAATTGGTTTAATTATATAAGCTCAGGCAATGATCCACATGTTTTTAAAATTATAGCCTAACGTTAAACTCGCTTTTATTTAAATTAAATATATCTTACAATTATCTCTGGAAACTTTGTTTTTTTTTCTCTTCAGCTCATTACGTCCCACTGTTGGACACAAGTCTTCTTCATGTTGGGAGAGATCCACTACTGCCGATGCTGTGATGACTATGCGCTCATTTGATCAGCACTATTCTATGTGAAAGAGGGAAATCTCCAAAAATAAACACTATGCGAACACAGGCATAGGGTTTATATTCGAGTTTTCCGTCTCATAAAGAGGACTATATTCCTTAGCTGGCTTTTGCAGTACTTCGGTTGGAGGCGACATGGATAGACATTAAGAAATGACCATTTTAGATAACTTTCAGTATTCTCCGAAAGTACTATAGGCTATATTTTGTTTAAAAACTAGAGAGTACTCTCTAGTTTTCTCGAGTTATGTCGAGAGTTATATCGAGACTCTTATTCGTAAGATTATTATCGCTACAAGGGGAACAAAATCGCTGAGAAAAACCTAGTTCTATGGCAAATTGCTTATAAATTAAGCCACACAACAGGACACGGTAACATCGGTCACGGTGTTTCAACACGCTCTGTGAAGTTCGTCACGCAATGTTTCTCGGTACTCATTCACTATATTGTACACATTTAATATTGAAATACTTATTAACTATAGCTTTCATAATAAATTATAATTATTTACTACATAACACGCCTATAATATTCTTTATTATACACTAATTAGGTACGGAAAAGTACCTAAATATACTTAAAATACAAAAATACAATTTATGATTTAATATTTTCGAAGAAATGTTATAACTTTTGTTGAGGGGAAGAAGTGGTTGTTGTTAAATATGTTATAGTTTTAACTGCTTTAATATAAGCTATGCTTAGTTTAGGAGTTAGAAAATGTCTACCATTTAAGCTGTACTGTAACTGTACTGTTAAAACTAAAGAGTTTGTTTAATTGAACGTGCTAATCTCAGAAACTACTAGTCCTAGTTGAAACATTCTTTCAGTGTTAGATAGTACATTTATCGAGGAAGGCTTTAGGCTATTTGATATCGCGCTGCGACTAATAGGAGCGAAGCATCAGTGAAAAATGTTGCAAAAACAGTTTTTTTTTCTTAAATCTACGCGTATGAAGTCGCGGGCAAAGCTAGTTGTTGATAATTCTTCATAAATGTTAGTAAGTATATGTTATGTTCATAATTATTGTAAAACTTTCTTGTGACGTAAATAAAAAAATATTACGCAAAGTTCATTTGAAAAGCTATGTAGGTTCCAAAGCACGATCTTCTGTGTTATGTCTATTTTATTAGTTTAATGAATTTCAATAAATAAAAAAGTACTCCTTTGAGATAAATTGCTATGTCAAATTTCATACTCTTCCGTTTACGTTATTTCGTAAAATAAGAAACATAGTTTTCCTTTTACATGTATATCATTATGTTTATTATTAATCACAGACGCCCAACTAAATTAACGATACTTTGAACTGTTCATGCCATAAATATCTATACTCAATAGACCTGTGTATATGCAGTATTATCTATTTAACAGTCTTTAGCTCTCCGCCCCGCAGAATACCACACATTCACGAACCTCCCAATAACAACAACACAGACTTTAACTGCGACAATATAAGATACACAATTGTCTGTACTATCTTATTAATCCGTTATAAATGTCGTCCAGTATATAAAGACACTTGGGAGCTTAACAGTTAAGTCTGTTTAATCGGAAATCGTTTGAGAGGAAGGAGGAAAGGGAGTTTAAAGTTGAATGGTCGTTCTAGTAGGTATGAGGGAAGTGTGAAGACGCTAAAGAGGTGTATCCCCACCGTTCCGTTCCGCGGTAGGCGGGGCTATGGATACGGTCCGGCCGTTACAAGCACTCTACGCATCGCGCAGAGCTTACGCGCAAAGCTTGCAACGGAACGCACGCTTTTTGAATTCGGAAGCGAATCTTTTTTATTGCCAGTGTTTTGACTTTTTATTGCTTGACTGTTTCGGATTCTTAATTTGAATTTCATTTTTCTTTTTAAATTGTTGTGTTTTTAAAGACCGAAGTATAAACTTTTTGTTCGGAAATTTTATTTTTAATTAGTTTCAGTGTTTTATATGTTTGAATAATGGACTTTTGGCCACATTAACTGTTGAAATTGCTTCTTCGGAGCTGAGGTGAGCTTTTATTCATAAACTAATAATTTAGTCAATAAGTTTGCATTTTACTGCTTTTCTTGAGCTCTACATTTGCAGTTTTGCCGGACATTTTAAAATATCATTTATTTTTGTATTTGTATACACATAATAATTATACTAGAATAAAAATAGTAACATTATGGTCAATACTCTCACTCTAAACTATAACAAAAATAGTTCTAATGATTCTATGGTAAACAAAAAACAAAACACGCGCGTGTTACAGACACATCGTGACGCACAAAAGCCTTGAACTTGAATGTATTATTTGATATTAATATTATTAATTATCATTTAACTCGGTATTAATGTTATTTACTAAAAGACTATCTGCTACCCGCAACTTTGCAACGCGTGGAATTTAGCCAGATTACGCCAGATCTCATTAAATTATACAAAAAGGCCATCCTCTTCAACCATTCTATCTATTAAAATAAAACGCATATAACAATCCGTTGCATAGTTTTAAAGATGTAAGCTTGCATAGGGACATACATACAAAAATAACTACTTTTTTTATTAAGTAAAAATAAAGATAACAAGGATAATTTTCCAGGTATAGAAAATATATTTTTAGGCACAAATAATTATTTAAACAAGAGAAGCTATGGATTTTCATAGTAATTATTATAATATGTTATAGATATTATATTAAGAAGTTCGTTTTGTATTTCTATACGTCGATCATTGCAAATTTATTAATTTTACAAGAAGAAAATAATTCGCACTATGTAGCATGAGATTTTGTTTCTTTTTCCTAAATATTCTTTGCTAAATTACTGTTCTTGAATAAAAAAGTTTACAAATATTTGCAATCTTAGGCCTTTAGCAATAGTCAAATTCTTCTTTCTTTGTCCAGCCCATTAACTTTCCACGCTTGGGCACCAGCCTCCTCCACTATACTACGCTACGCTGACCAGGCGTTTTAGCATAGGGTTTAGATTCGAGTTTTCTGTCTCTTACAGGGCATTTTATCTGTGTACAATATTCCTTGGCTAACTTTTACAACACCCTGGAAAGGAAAAGGGGTGGTAACACTTGTATTCTTAATCCATCTCCACACGGACAGTTATAATTATAGCGTTGGGAATATAAACTAAGTCAGATATCTTACTCACTGAATATTTTTAGATCTAGTTAGATCTGGTGGGTAGCCTTTGAAACGTCAGGAAAATTGTAGGTAGCTATTGCTAGCATTTTTCCCGTATTGCAAAATTTTTTACTGATGCTTTGCTCTTATTGGTCGCAGCGACCTTAGCAGTGACTTGATAAATGTACTATCCAACACTGAAAGAATTTTTTAAATCGGCCCAGTGGTTCCTGAGATTAGCGCGTTCAAACAAACAAACAAACACTTCAGCTTTATAATATTAGTATAGATTATATGAACTAAAACAAACACGGCAGTTAAAATCCAAATTTGATTCAATCTAATATATAAAATTCACGTGTCACAGTGTTAGTTACCGTACTCCTCCAAAACGGCTTGACCAATTCTTCTCAAATTTTACAAACATATTCAGTAGGTCTGAGAATCGGCCAACATCTATTTTTCAAACTTTTTTTTTTGTATGGCAAAACAGCGTTTGCCGGGTCAGCTAGTTTAAATATATTATGAAACGCGGAAGTGTTAGAAAATTTCTATCTATTTGTCAGAAGTAGTAACTAGATCGGATGAAACGATTTTAACCAGTCTTATTTTGGTAGGTTATTGTTATAGAAAATAAGTTTATTTTTATGTTTTTACAAAATAATATTATTAAGGTTTAATATTATGCCGTCACAATCTCCTGTAACGGGTTTACAAGCAGAGATTTTTTTCGAAATATTTAGACCTTAACAATATTCTTTCTAAGACTGCTCCTACTATTAAATAACTTAAATAAATATTCATGGACATTTCACACAATGTCCTCTGGTCCCAAGCTAAGCTTGTGTTATGGGTACCAGAATACGGATAGAATACATATACTACTTTTCTTTTGTAAATACATACTTATAATACATAGAAGCACCCAGACGCAGTACAAACATTTGTATGACAATTAGAAAAATCACACAAACGATTGTCTCGAGCGGGAATCGAACTAATCATCACCATTTTCATCATACTGTCACGTCCTTTTCCCTTGTGGGTAGGCAGAGACCATCGAACGCCGTCTGCTACGATACAAACAATGTGTAAAATTGTAAAAAAGGCTCCCGTAAAAAATTTAACGTTATTTTATGCGGGCGAAGTCAAAAGTTACAGTTGGTGTAAAATATTATTATAAATTTTTGTTATCAAGAAAAGACATCAACGCGCGGCTACAAATTTTCATAAACCTTTCATAATTTTTTTATAACGTCGGTCGGTAGCTGTGCTGGCTTTTAGCCAAAATGTAAAAGATTCAATTTTGACTTAGGGCAATCATCTGTGTATTTTCTATGTATTACAAACATGAAGAATAATACATTTAATACAATTTGGAGACGCTGGGCTAAGATGCTCATAAAAAGCGGATTCGTTGCATTTACAACCGTTATGATGATATGAGATGTGTAAGTATAATTGAAGCCATGAAAGTACCTACCCTATAGATTCCAGCAGGAAACGTTTTATAATCTTTCCATATCACTACAGGAAAACACATGATGTAATTTTAACAAACATCAATCTTTTTCTAGAGATATTATAAAACAAAGTTGTTATTTTTATATGTTCTTATGTGAGCTTATATCTTCAAAACTACGCAACGAATATTGATGCGATACTTTTTAATATATGAAGGCATCTAAGTGAATCTTTTTTTTGTGTATGTTTGTTCGGGTTTGGTTTCTAAACTCTATAATACAAAGTTGCGGCCAACAGCTTGTCATAAATTAATTATAAAATTAATTTAATACGCTTGTATATTTAAGTTAAACTTGTATAGTTTGGGACTAGAGAACATTGTGCAAAATTGCTGTGAATGTAGATAGCACATGACAGACAAATAAACGTCATCGTAGTGTCTGATAATATGGGATAATATATAATGACTATTACGAACAATAGTTACACTTATTTATAGCAGTCAGTTAAGCGGTTTTAATGTCTCACTAATTACATAATATAAGTCAGAAGTGGTAGCGGAAGCGATATTATGTAGCGATAATAATAAAATTGTATATACATGAACTCGGTTATTTTTCTAATACTTTTCTTTCATACCGGCTCCTAGTATTATTATTCTTATTCCTGATTATTTTTGAGACAACTGGAAATATTATAGGTGTACACAATTTGACTGACAATCATTTGTGTGATATTTATAATTGTCATAGAAATGTTTGTACTGCGTCTGGGTGTTTACTATGTATTATAAGATGTATTTACAAAAGAAAAGTAGTATAATATGTTCTATCTGTATTCTGGTACCCATAACACAAGCATAAGCTTAGCTTGGAACCAGAGGACGTTGTGTGAAATGTCCATGAATATTTATTTAATTATTATTAAGCTATTGCATAGCTTCTATCGAGGGCCTTGAGCGCGGGGACCGAATCCAGAAATTCCGTAACGAAAAAGAACCTCACGCTCCCCGCTCCGACGGGCACGGAGGTGTAGCTTGAAAGCCGTGCATTGTCAAGCGTCGTTTCTTTTCGGCAGTCTTCGACATGGTGTTTGTGTGCGTGCAACTAGCCGTATTGTACGACTCTACGAAGCTCGCACGAATCGAGACGAGCTGCTCCGAAATCGGACGAATACATAAGCAGCTGTTTATGAGAAAGTATATAGGTGTATAGGTATTTATGTACAACAGTGAATAGCTGTACTTGTAAAATTTGTGTATAAAGTGTTTTGAATATGAATGAACAAAGTGCATTTATTATTAATGAAGAAAGTCACGAAAAAATAGTGAAAGAAAATGAGTGAGTACTCTATATTATACATACATTTTATTATTTATTTAATAAAAGAAAAAAAAAATGTTTTCTTATCGGTCACCACGCTCAAAAAGTGTAACTTGAATTAATATCAAAGAAAAAGAAATACTGCATAAATAAAATAAATAAATAATTATAATTGCATAAGTTGATACAAAATGCTATGCAATAGCTTTACCGCGGCAGTCCCCGAGTGCCACACTTCTTTTTTATTTATTTATTCATTCATTCATCATGCTACTAAAATTATATACATATTTAACATAACAAGAGCCAATGTATTATGTAGGTTAATACAACACAAATATAGATACTTCCATCACCGGTAACCTCTTATAGTTTAAGCCACACATCAAACAATAACGTTTACTTTGATGATACCGCTATTTAATTCGTAGTGGATATATGCGAATTAATCTTAGCATGTTGTGATGTCCGACAATATTCCCATATAAGTAAATGTTTTATAATTATTCACGCAGCGCTATTGGAAATAACCTTCATGGATTTATTTGATTCAATGTTAACGGCCATTTTCAATGACTTATAGTTAGGATAGGATTATTTCAGGCATATCTCTGTCTCTCTCTCCAGCCAGTTAACCTCCCACTGTTGGACACGGGCTTCCTGAACTTTAGAGGAATTATGGTCTACAGTGCCGCGCTGACCAGGTGTGTTGGCACAGGGCTTATTTTAGAAATTTCCGTCTCTCACAAATGATGTTATTTGTGTAGAATAATCCTTATTTGACTTTTACAGCACCCTGGGAAGGAAAAGGGGTTGTAACAGTTGTATTCTTAATCTGTTACACGGACTTGTTATTTAACGCTTTTTTATTTTAAGGAGTTGTCCAGTTATCTACACAAAATAGACAATTTGCTAAAAACAGTCAATTTGATACAAAATAATGGTAATATTAAAGTCGTATTGACACTTGGTTTTGTTTCGAATTTTCCGTCTCTTAGCTGGCTTTTACAGCACCCTGAAAAAAAGGATGGTGACATATATGACAATAAATAAATAAAAAATATAATATGCTAATACTTAAAACAATAACTTAAATGTTTAAATACAGATCAAATGGTAGTCGTTTCCAAACTTATCTAAAACTAACGGGTTTCTATTCTATCCCGTTAATTATTTATTGCTATCAATCAGGTAACTGTAACAGACATCTGTTTTGTTTGTCTATTGTCTCTATATATTGGCTTCTATATTGACCATTATATTTTATATTTCCCAAAATTAAATCGATTGTAATCGATTAATTGAGCCCTAATCAGTATCGGTATCTTTATTATTAATTTTAATATCGATTCCATACAGTATCCGTGTAATGATAGAGCCGTATGGCGACGTATTTAAGAACATAAATGACACCTTATTTCCTTTCTTAGGTACCGTAAGAAACGGAAAACTCGAAAATTAAACCTATCCAAACATGTCAGCATTATATGAGTAAGCCATAAACCTTTATTAGGTACTAGCTGTTGCCGGCGACTCCGCACGAGTGGAATTTAGAAAAATATTCCCATTTTTCATTTCATTTATTCTTTATTGTACATATAGAATAACAGGATAGCTAGGTGTACAACAAGAATAGATTAGCAGTAGTAGAAAGTGATAAAATACATACACGGGTATAAAAGTAACCAAATATACTCTTCTAAATCCGTAAAAAGTAGTTTTATTTAAACAAATGAGTCGCGCAAGTGTTAGAAAATATCAAATTATTTTATTTAATATCTACCCACTTAAAGCAATTAAAATACTATATAATTTTGTCTCTTACATTTTGAGTATGTACCTATATTGCGTCTTTAAACGCTATGTATGCAAAAAATACCATTACATACTCGTATCTTGTATATTGTTGTTGATAGCCACAAATATACAAGAAAGCATTAGAGTTTAATCTTAATGACCACAGAATAGATAGAAGATACTTTAATGACACGTAACTTTAGCTTGTCTAAATCGTACATCATAGACTAATAATGCTTCATATGACGTATAGTATGTGTCATAGACACACATAGGTACATGTTTCACCCACGCATATGAGTGAGTGACTTCGAGGCGGCTGAATAATTTAGCCATAGACACTACATCTGGTAATTCTGTGCCCCCATCATTTGTTATCGTCTGCAAGATTGCTGATTTTAAATTACACATTAGGATGGTGTTATGAATTCCCTTCTAATTAATCACGACTATGCCAGAAGGACTTGTTCAGTAACAATCCTTAATATATCCTTTAGACACCTTCATGCTACGCCGATGCACCAATTCATTCCAATCAAAAATGGCCACAGTCGCGTGTTCTTCACACTCAAATCTTACATAATAAGCCTATAATAAGCCTTCTGCACTTTAGCACCCAATCTTCGCACTTTAGAAGCACAAAACCCCTATATTTTAACACAATTAGCACCAAATTTAAGCCTAAAACATCTTAAATGATTCCCTTTTACAATTTTCTGTACTCTAATTTGATGAAAGCAAAAATATTTTGCCAACTTAATTTTGCAGTTTGAGAAGTTATTCCAGAGTATACTATTCTCTCAATGGTATATTTTACAACTGTAAAACGTGTTTGGTGTAGTTTTCGCTTGAGGGTAAATAAGCTCTGAAATTTTGGCGGATGTCAACTGATTGTCAAATTGTGTAAGTGTCAAAATTACGGTGTTAACTGGCCAAAGTGTAGGTTAGTGGAGGAAATATTGGCGGTAACTTTGGGCGTTGCAACGCTACTGATGCAAAATGATGTTTTTCGAACTTATTAAGGTGTATTAACTTAAAAGCGGTACCGAAACAGTTCATTGGAGTATGTTTTCTTTATTTTTGTATCCCACACTACGATTATACTTGTATTCCGCCATAACATTATGTTTATTTTTAATCATCTTCAGAAACAGCAACCTTTAATATATATTATTAAACTGGTTAGATCTAATATTGTAAAGTTTCACATGTGCTTTAGTGGCTAAGTAGACAATCAATTGTAACCAATTACACATTTTGGTAACTCTATCATAAGGGAAATAAAGTTTATTCATTATTATCCTAAAAGCATAGAGTAAATGCCGCGACAGAAGCTGTCACATTTCAATATGGTCTTATTCATAATGACTTATCGGAGGTTTAAAAGTTCGCTAAAATAGGTTCGCGAATTTTGTCAAAACTTGTTATTCATAATAGTCTTTTTATGCTAAATCGTTTATTATCTCTCCGTTAAAATCTCTGTTTAAACCTTCTGTAAGTAGACTTATATTTACTGTTTTAATAATTGTGTACAGAACTCACAATGCGTTGCCGCGTATTCACACTGAGGTTCTTATTTCTATTGGAATGAATTTAAGTCATTACTAAACTTTATAACCTAACTCAAACCGAAGCGTTTGGATTTACATTCTGTATGAACGTGATGTTTCAATGTGTTGTTGTCACTCTTCATCATGAAGGGTAACAAATAAGGTAATAAGGGTAAGGGTATTTTCATAAGTCATTAATGAATAAGACCGATACAAGATAGAAAATTGGTATACTTTACGGAAAATAGCTTTTAACTTTTGTTTGAGTGTTTGTTTTTCTGAATAATAGATAAATAAATAAATATCTTCTTCAAAAATGAAACTTGCTTTTTTGCCACGTTTCGCTGGCCATGGTACCAATTATATAGAATTGGCACAACTAAACTTAAGAGGATACCAAAATAGCTTCATGCATTTTTCTATGTACGAAGTTTTCATTGTTTCTTTAGATTGAATGGCTAGAGCTCTAATTTTTAAGTATATGTTTTTTCAATATATGATCTAGGATCGCATGAACTCAGAAACGCGATTGAAAAAGTTTTCTCGATAGAAAATCTTGGCGAAACAACTTCTCTAATTTTTTATTTTTTTCATTTGTCGGTCTATTATCGCGTATTAACTAATAAAATAACTTTAAAAACATAAGTAACTATTATATATAGAAACACGTAAATCAGAATTAAAATATATTTAGTAGATTTTGAGTAAACAAAAAAAATATCCCTAATTCTTCATTTTCTGTGCCTACTGGCTGTGTTAATATGTACGTGTCGGCGATGATATTGGATAATATTGATGTAGGCCCTTATTTCCTGTGGAAGGAGTCGTGTGACACTCGTCAATTTTAACGCTTGGATTTTTATGAATTAGAAATATATCTTCTATTCTGTGAATTATATCTTTCATGAGATATTATACATGGTATTTAATATACCATAAGTTGTTTACGTAGAATTGGTATCTTTGTCTAACATTTTTGCTGTTCTTTTCACCATTGGCAATTTGCGATGGAAACCCTACAAACTTTAAAAATTCATTCACCTCAAGGCAATGAATCAAAACAAGTGCTCAGTTTCATGACCTTCCGTTCATAAGGTCATGTAACATAAAGAAAGAACTAAGAGGTATAATTTTCTCAAATTAAATAATGTCGTAATTTGAATATTGATTTCATTGGATTCTGCAATTATTTTGACTTGATTAATTTAATAAAAAAATTGTATTTTATTTAGTAAAAGAGATTCATATAGAAATCAGATTTATGAATATATCTACTCTTTTATAGGACTAAATATTAAAGGATGAAGCGGCACCCTATTACTGAAACTTCTTTGTCCTTCCGTTGCGTCCTCCCGTCCGCGTCCGTCCAATATTCGTCAAGATTTTAGTCTCTCACAGTTGATGTGACTGACGACTGAAATATTATAACTCTCCTCTCCTCTCCAGCCCGTTTACGTCCCAGTGTTGTGCACGGGCCTCCTCCACTTTGGGAGGGATTATGGTCTACTGTGCCGCGCTGACCAGGGTTTATTTTTGAGTTTTCCGTCTCTCACAGAGGATGTTATCTGTGTGCAATATCCCTTAGCTGACATTTACAGCACCCTCGGGAGATGTGGTGGTGACTCTTGTATTCTTAATCCGTCACCACACGAAGAAATATCATACAGATAATACTATAAAGCTAAAGAGTTTGTTTGTTTGAACGTGTTCAGGAACCAATGGTCTGATTTGAAAAATTATTTAAGTCTTTGTTTGTCCTGGAAAGCTATAGGGTAAATAACATCACACAGTGACCAATAAGCACGCATTAACAGTGAACACTGTTGCTAAAACGGGGACAATTTTCTAAATTCCACGCGTTGCCACGCAGGCAACAGCTTGTCTATATTAATATTAAAAAGCTGAAAAGTGTGTTTGTTTAAACGCGCTAATCTCAGGAACTAATGGTTCCACTTGAAAAGTTCTTTAAGTGTTGGATAGTACATTTACCAAAGAAGCTATAAGCTCTATAACATCACGCTGCGACAAATAGGAGTGAAGTATCAGTAAAAAATTTTGCAAAAGTGGAAAAAATTTGCTAAAATATATGCGTACGAATTCGTAGGTAATAAATTAAATTATGGTGGAAAAAGTGATTGCCACAAGCGGGACTTGAACCCACGACCTCGGAATACCGTTCCGAAGCTCTTTCCAACTGAGCTTAATGCGGTCGTGCTTATAGCATTCAAATTTACCACCACAATCGTCACTCGAATGAGTTTATATCGTATTTCTACCTACACCATATAATATAATTTTAATATAATAATATAATTTTTATATAATTTTATATTTCGTATATAATTTTTCCACCATAATTTAATTTATTAAGTAAAGCATAGCATGTCAATTGCAAAATCAATATAAATTACTTTCGTAGGTAATAGCTTAGTCTCAAATTATCTTACTGCTTATATTATCCCATAGCTGGCTCTTACACTAACTTGGGGATGATAGGAGACGCCAATATTTGTATTCTCAATCAACCAATACAATAGCGAGATAAATATGATTTTAGTTTAATTATTTTGTGCAACGGAATAAGTAGTTGTTAATTTGTAATAAATTTTAAAAAAAAGTAGAAATAATCTTTTCAATAAATAAATAAATATATATTCATGGACATTTTATACAACGTCCTCTGGTCTCAAGCTATGCTTGTGTTATAGGTACCAGAATACGGATAGAATACATAAACTACTTTTCTTTTGTAAATACATACTTATAATACATAGAAACACCCAGACGCAGGACCAACATTTGTATGGTAATTATAAACATCACACAAATAATTGTCCGAGGCAGGAATCGAACCCGCGACCTCGTGAACGGCAGTCCGTTATATGAACCACCAGACCACGAAGCCCGTCAAATCAATTATCTTCTTTACTTATTATAAAACAAAGTAACAAACAAGCTCACATAAAGACATACATACAAAAATAAAAAAAAAATTGTCTTTATGTGAGCTTATATCTTCAAAACTACGCAATGGATTTAGATGCGGTATTTTTAATAGTTGGAGTGGTTCAAGAGGATGGCTTTTTTGTGAAATTTGTTAAGATTTGGTTTTTAAATTCAACGCGTAAGAAGTTGCGGGTAACAGCTAGTAATAAATAATGAGCTATGCTAATGTATTTTTAGCTACTGGCAACTCGAGATTTTTTTTATCATTCAAGTCTTTATACAGGGTGTGGCGTAAATAGTGGTCCACCGTTCAGGGTTAGGTACATCAGGTAGGTACCTACACCATACCAAAATTTTAAACCGGTCCGCCGACTGGTTACGGAAAAAAAAATATTTTTAATTTTTTTCAAGAAATTCCCATTTTCATTACGAATTTGACCACAGTTTCAACAAAAAACATTATTTTTGATTTTCTATTCGTGTTTATTCATGTTGAATGTATGAGCTATCATAAAAAAATAAAGATTTGTATTGAAATTGTAGCCTTTACGAGAAAAAGTGATTTCTTCTCAATTCTTAACCTAAATTTTATCGCATCACTCATATTCAGGAGCGTTTTTTGAAAAAGAAATGTACTACACTGTTAGTGCCCATGCATTTAAAAATATGCTCATGATGTACTGATTATAAAATGGTATAATAGTACCGCTTTTCAAAAATAGAAAAAAAAATACTGCATTTGTAACTGAAAATAAGTAAGTCTTCCTGTTACCATTTTCGCAACATAATATTGAAACAAAAATTTCGTCTACCTTATTTATGTGCCCATTCTTACTGTAAACTTGGTCATAGTGACAACGACAATATTATTATTGTAATTGTATTGGCAAATGAGAACACAAAAGTTACTACAGACAGGGTATTAAAAAAAAACAACTTTGACATCATAATTATTTATTTATTGATATACATATGACAATCGGTGCTCAAAATGGCCCCCATTCGCAGCTATACACGCTCTGCACCGTCGAATAAAGGAGCGTTTAAGACGTCGAGCAAACCCGCTTTCATTGATTTTTCCAGCTGCTGTCAGAATCCTGGTCCTTAATTCTTCAATATTATTTATTGGTCCCTTGTATACGTCTTCCTTTAAGCATCCCCAATAAAAGAAATCCAAAGGATTAAGGTCTGGGGAGCGTGGTGGCCATAGTATTGGGCCTAACCGCCCTATCCATCTGTTTGGATAGGCCACATTAAGGTGCTCTCGTACCCATACTGCATAGTCAGCGGGACAGCCATCATTTTGTAGCCACATGCTGTCTCGGATCTCTGTAGGGACACTTTCTAGAAGTACGGGTAAATCTGTCTGTAAGAACCCAAGATACCTTTCTGCGGTTAAGGTTTCTGGCAGTTCTAATGGACCAATTATTTGTCCGTTAATAATGCCGACCCAAAGGTTTATTTTAAATTGGTATTGCGATCGATCTTGTCTCATGACGTGCGGATTTTCTAACTGCCAGCTGTGCAAGTTGTGTAAATTTAAATATCCATCTTTTCTGCAAGATGATTCGTCACTCCAAAGTATTTTATTAAAAAATTGCTCGTCCTCTCGTATTCTACGCAGCATTTCTCTGCAAAATCTCACTCGCGGAGGATAGTCCCTTGGTAACAGAGTCTGTACCCTTGTATAATGGTAGGGATGTAGCTCGTGTCTTTTTAAAATGCGATGTACGGTTCTGGTAGATATCCCCGTTGTGCGAGATAAGACTCGGACTGAGGTTGTAGGATCTTGTTCTGCCAAATTCAGTACCTGATCATCGGCATGTCTCCGTGGGCGTCCTTCTCTTGCACCGCCTACGCCTGAGCCGGGTATCCTCCCTTCGGTGTATGCATTGTGGACTCGCCCAAACACCCTGTGGTCTGGATGTCTGCGATCGGGATATCTCTCCCTGTAAAGCCGAGCCGCCTCTCTGCCGACTCCTCCACATTCTCCGTAAATAAAATGCATGTCAGCATATTCGCGCGGTGTATACTGAGACATTTTTGTTATCACTGCACTGCACGTTTGTCCAAATCGTTATGCAAATCAGAGTCCGGTAAACGTAAGCAAGATTATTAGATGTCACCAAAACGACAAGTCCAAATCACTTAGGCAATCAACCGGAGTCCAGGGGAATAGCAAGAAACAGCGGAGTTAAACACAAATGAAACGAAACGTATACGATGCACGGGAGCGTAGATCGTACTAATTGTTTATGTACCATTTCTTTCCGATCTCAATTGCTAGAAAGGAAAGGGACAACAACAACAAACTACATCCTTTCCTTATCACTATCCTATTGTTTAGTTACTCCAGCTACGTTACGCATTACAAGAGTGTGCGCACTTCAATAGGTCTTTTGTTATGGTTCAGGTACAGAGCGACCTTTTTTTATAGGACACGACATGATGTAGAATTATTTGGAGACGTGGAGTCAAATATCAGTTGTAAGATTGAGACTTTGTTTTATTTAATTCCATATTTAAATGGGTAAAAACAAAAAGACAACATTTTTGTTTAAATATTATGTTGCGAAAATAGTAACAGGAAGACTTATCCGTTTTTAATTACAATTGCAATAAAAAAAAATCTATTTTTGAAAAGCGGTACTATTATACCATTTTATAATCAGTACATCATGAGCATATTTTTAAATGCATGGGCACTAACAGTGTAGTACATTTTTTTTTCAATAACCGCTCCTGAACATGACTGATGCGATAAAATTTAGGTTAAGAATTGAGAAGAAATCACTTTTTCCCGTAAAGGCTACAATTTCAATACAAATCTTTTTTATTTTATGATAGCTCATACATTCAGCATGAATAAACACGAATAAAAAATCAAAAATAATGTTTTTTGTTGAAACTGTGATCAAATTCTTAATGAAAATGGGAATTTCTTAAAAAAAATTAAAAATATTTTTTTTTCTGGAACCAGTCGGCGGACCGGTTCCAAATTTTGGTATGGTGTAGGTACCTACCTGATGTATCCAACCTTGAACGGTGGACCACTATTTACGCCACACCCTGTATAATTGGTTGGCAATGATATATGCCCTTAGGGAACGAAACATAAAGATGGCACGAACGAGCGATGGAAATGATTAGCAGTGACTTCAAGATATTAGAACTTTTAAAATAATACTAAACATTCTTATTTTGCTTTAAAAATGCTAATGGTAGCGATTTTACGTGCACTACAAAATTTCACTTAACTAAAAAATGATAATTAAGTATTTTAAAAAAAAGGTCAACCAACTTCATGTGCATTTGAAATTTGAGGGTTTTCCTCGATTTCTCAGGAGATAACCATCAGATCCTGACCTGGTGCTAATGAGACCAAACGGAAACCATCAGCTTTCAATAATTCTGGTACCCATAACACAAGCATAAAAGCTTAGTTTGGGACCAGAGGACGTTTAGTGAAATGTCCGTGAATATTTATTTAATTTATTTATTTATGTATGAGGTAACAAACATAAAAAAAAACACGAATGGAGAACCTTTTCCTTTTTTTGAAGTCGGTTAAAAATTTATAGTAGAGAGAGAGAGATCCTAGATCATATATTGAAAAAACATATACTTAAAAATTAGAGCTCTAGCCATTCAATCTAAAGAAACAATAAAAACTTCGTACGTAGAAAAATGCACGAAGCTATTTTGGTATCCTCTTAACAGGACAATAACAAAAATATCTTAAATGCATTTTTCAATAAGAAATACTACAGCGTTATAAATGTTAAACAAATGGCTGCCAACCTTAGTCGTATTAATTATAAAATTGGAGCACTTTACTACGTATGTATGTATAATATGTGCAAATTCATTAAAAAATTTAGTGTTTAATGTACCCGTATCAAAGCATTTCATGTGGCACGAAAATGCAAATTTTCAAGCACAGTTTTCCTCATGTCAAACTAAATAATGAGCTGGTTTTTAGGGTTCTGTAAAGGTAAAACGGAACTATTTTCCTCAGACTGCACTGATCGTGAAAAATCCTAACTAATTTATAAATGTGAAAACAAATTGATAACACTAAAGAAATTTTGACAAGCTTAATTGTTAATGTGTCGAACGAAGCTATAGCGCGATTTAAAAAACGGTACAACGCTATCTATCGACTGTCACAGTAAACTTCTGTTTGTTAAGGTTTAATTACTAAATTTCACGCGTACGAAGTCGCGGGCAACACCTAGTAAATAATAAAATAATAAATATTCATGGACATGTCACACAACCTCCTCTGGTCCTAAGCTAAGCTTATAGGCTTGTGTTATGGGTACTAGAATACGGATATACTACATATTACACTACTTTTCTTTTGTAAATACATACTTATAATACATAGAAAACACCCAGACGCAGTACAAACATTTGTATGACAATTATGAAGATCATACAAATGATGCGTGCGGGAATCGAACCCGAGACCTAGTGAACGGCAGTCCGTTACTTAAACCAATAGACCACGCAGCCCGTCGCCAAGTACGTCTGTTACTAAGCTGTATCTCATTATAGACAAAGAGGTAAGTGTCCCGGGACACCCTTAAGCACAAAAAAACTATTTTGCGTATACTGGTGATTAGCTGTTGCCCGTATCTTCGTACGCGTGGAATTAAGAAATCAAACCCTAATAAATAATACAAAAACGCCATCCTCTGCAACCACATTATCATTTAAAGAAAAGCGCAACAAAATCCGTTTAGTAGTTTAGAAGATATGATTTCACATAGGGACATACATATAAAAATAACGATTTTGTTTTATAATAAGTAAAGATGAATGATGAAATGATAAAGACGCTTATAATGATGTTATTATTACGACAAGATTATGATGAAGAATATATTTAGATAACTAGCTTTTGCCTGGCAACAATGTTATAAAATTCGTATTTGTGACTGTCGGAATAAAGTTTTTCCCATTTATGTAGTGTACCCAAACCTTCCTCTTGATCTCTTTTGGTCTTATTCACAATGACTTATAGGAGGTTTAAAAGTTCGCTAAAATAGGTTCACGAAAACAAAAGGAACAAACAAAACGAAAAAAAAAGTTCAAAACTTGTTGTCCATAATAGTCTCTTTACGTTAAAACGTTTATTATCTCTCCGATAAAATCTTCGTTTAAACCTCCGATAAGTCATTATGAATAAGCCCGTTTATCTATTAAAAAAGCTACAACCAAATCCGTTCAGTAGTTTTGAAGATTTAAGTTCATATACAAAACATATGACTTTGTTTTATATTTATTATAATAAAAGATTATAGCACAGAACCCTTCGTGGGCAAATAAAGCTCGTACTTGGCTCGTTTTTTCCTAGTAAGCTTTGCTGTTAGCTTAATTAGAAAGTTCACTTGGTTCTTGATAAGTTCGCGAAATTTCTATGTTGTTTTAGGGTGGTACGTAAATTTTAATTTCACCTCTACTTGGTGTCAGCTGTGTCAGGCAAAGATACCTTAGTTTGTGTATAAAAGCATCTATTTTTATTTATTTGCATTTTGTAAAAGGTTATTTTTATCATTGAGGTATAATCAGTTTTAGTATTTAGTGACAGAGACGAAAAACACCGAAATATCTGTGCCTATATGATTAGGCGGAGAAATAAGAAAAACCATCAACACCATCATCATAACATCACGCTTTTTTCTCATAGGGGTAGGCAGATACTATAGAACGCCATATGATATAATCTGTTATGATCCAAACATATTTCTTTGTCTTTAGTAAAGAAAAACAAAATGGAAATTCAGTTTTTATTTTTTTATTTTTAACAAAGAGAATTGTAAAGATCAAATCAAAGTTTCTATGTATTATAAGTATGTATTTACAAAAGAAAAGTAGTATATGTAGTCTATCCGTATTCTGGTACCCATAAAACAAGCATATAAGCTTAGCTTGGGACCAGAGGACGTTGTGTGAAATGTCCATGAATATTTATTTATTATTTATTAAAGGTTTATAACTCGCTATATTAATCAAAGACGATTTATAGCTACATAATTTAAATAAAACTAAAAAATTAATAAAACGACGGGCTTCATGGTGCAGTGGTTCATGTACCGGACTGCCGTTCACGAGGTCGCGTGGTTGATTCCCGCTTGGGACAATCATTGCTTGTATTGCGTCTGGGTGTTTTATAAGTATGTATTTACAAAAGAAAAGTAGTTTATGTAGTATACCTATCCGTATTCTGGTACCCATAACACAAGCTTATAAGCTTAGCTTGGGACCAGAAGACGTTGTGTAAAATATCCATAAATAATTATTTATTTATAAAACGCCTAAGACACTATTCTAAAAACGCAATCAAAATTGTAACCTTGAAAAAAGGCATCAAAACAAAATTATAAAATCACTAAAAAAAAATTAAACTACTTATACCAACAAATGAAATGTAAATTAATAGATTAAAGTCTTTATCCAATCTCTTGATTAAACTAAGCATAAAACAACGGACTAAAAGAGGTGAAAATTGTCTTATAGCTGTGTGGTCTCTTTGTGTGGTATAAAATGCAAATACGTGCCGTTGTCGCCCGGTGGAGCGCTATCTTTATCTCCGAACACATGCGGCGACTATCACACCGACCTGTAATGTCATGCCTTGACTGATTAGTTCATTAACGCGGTTGGTGTTCGTTTAATGAGTTTCAAGTGCGATTTATTTGTATAGGTTAACGTAATAATGGATTAATTGTGTTACTTAATTATGATATACCCTTTTGATGGGGTTATTCGGTCATTTGTTTGTACTACTTTGAGCTTTATTTAATTATAACAGCTTAATAAATGAAATAATACTGAAAAAAGTGATCACGGCAAGCTTGCGTGATCACTTTTTCCACTATAATTTCATTTATTAAGTAAAAGCATAGCAAGTCAATTGCAAAATAATGAATTGCTTTAGGTATAACAACTTATTTACAACTTTAAACTTATTTAAAACTTGTCCTGAATAATTAGATTTCATGGTATATTTTTACTTGGTTTACTTGTCAACCTGAGAATACCTCTGGAATTTCTAAGCTTCATGCAACAATACAATTAAAAGTTCAATCGTGGACTTGCTATTGAACATTTCATTTAAAATTGTGTATAAAGTTTAGAATTAAATGAATAAATATTATTGATGTCAATTAATAAGATACGAAGTTTGTAAGTGCTGTGTAATAACTAACTAACATCCCCGGGATTTAATATTTATTGATAACAAATAATTGTTTCTATCTATTACAATTACGCTACTGTGTAAATGTGGCTATGTTCTCGTAGGCGTCCGTTTCGCATAATGAAGATATATTTAGCGTCCGTTGATAAACGCGAAACATAACAAAAACTATTTAAGGAAGTAGGTACATATGTATATGGAAAACCCAGATTAGTCCAAATAGAGGATACTGGGCAGAGACATGCCACCATATCACAGATCATAGAATAATGACTATAAAAAAATTGTTCCGCAACAAAACCTAACCCCTTTGAAGTAAATATTATTGAGACCAAATATTGGGAACTGGCTGATAAAAACGGATAACTACTAGCTATGCATTCTTACATAATACACAACGCAACCATTACGCATAACACAAGCATATAAGCTTAGCTTGGGACCAGAGGACGTTGTGTTGAATGTCCATAAATATTTATTTATTTACTAATAAAACAGTGTTTTACTTTTATAGGTCGATCATATGTTGATGATAGTCCGTCATTATTATATTATACATTATTGTCCGTGTGTTGACGGACTAAGAATACAAGTGTCACCACTCCATTACCTCCCCAGGGTGCTGTAAAAGTCAGCTAAGGGATATTTTACACAGATAACATCCTCTGTGAGAGACGGAAAATCGAAAGTAGACCCTGTGCCTACGCGGCATAATAGACCATAAACCCTCCCAAAGTGAAGGACGCCCGTGCCCAACAGTGGCACGTTAATGGGCTGGAGAGAGAGAGAGAGAGGTCGATCAGATATTTTCCTTGTTAGACAAAGTTCAAAATACAAACAACAATTAAGAATACTTTTTAGACAGAGTTGGAACGATCTTTAATTACAAATCAGGTTTCGCAAAATGTCGATACCAACTGGATTTTTTGTACTAAAATTCTTTATATCAAAACTTCTAAATGTGTGGATGCTTTACTCAACATTTTTGCTACGAATTCGAAGGATAACTAAGTTAATTAATTAAATAATTTGAACATTTCGTTCTTGAGATCGTTTGACATATTTTGACATATATTTAGAAATTTTTGGAAAAAAGGGATAATTTAGAAAGAAAAATGGCCTGTTGAATACATTATGTATTTTTGGATCAGTGTCTTTATTTCTAATTTGAAGTACTAATTTAGTATTGCTGCCTTCAGCAAAAAGTCCAGAGTTCGATTTCCACTAATGGCAATCATCTTTTTCATTTTTCAATTAATTCTACAGTGCCATATATTCGCCCTATAGCAATCGTAGCACAAACAAAAAGCTAAGTTTGGGATCAGATCTCGTTGTGGAAATAGTATTTAAATATTCTTCTTCCTAGCTCATTACTGTCCCAGTTATGGGCATGGACCTCCTCCACTTCGGCAGGGTATCTGAAAGAAAGAAAGAAAAAGTTTTATTTGCATCTTACAAGGACAGAGAAAGAAGTACATGGGAACTAGAGATAAATTTACAATGTAAGCTGCAAATACGGATCAACTCAGCATTATGGTAGTAAAAACTAGCGCTGGTCTTCCGTTGATCCGTATTTGAGCTGATCTGGTCTACGACACCAACCTAACCAGGCGTGTTACCATAGACAATATATTAAAGTTTTCCGTCTCTCACAGAAAATGTTATTTAATGATTATAATTAGTTAGCTGTTAAGAAACCTTGAGGAGGAAATAAAATTGTGACTGGGATTCATAGTCTCTTACCACACCAAATAATTATTAAAAATATTAAGTCAAAGCTATAGTAAGTTAAATATTTTTATTTTAAATAGGCAAGATAAACGCGCTCTTTAAAAAAGTCAGAAGCTCTAAAAGTGAATCCTATGCAGAAGAACAGACAAGAAACTCCATAGTTACGGTATGATAAATACTGTAAAATCTTGTTTTCTCAAACTGTCACCAATCACAGCATACTAGAAATACTATTGGTACAAGCAATATCACACCAACAAGACATGATAGTTAACTGATTTTTCTACTCTGAATAGACATAGCAACATGCTTGCATATTTTAGTGATTGATTGAAACCATATATGGTACGATTAAGACGCCTTTCATACGCCGCCGCAAGGCTCAATCCTGTTAGCTTTCAATTGATTAATTAACAAGAATTTATTCTGGATACGTACGTACTGGCGTGTACAAGTTTATTTAAAAAATAAAAAAGTTTGTCTATTATCTACTGCAAGTAGTTAAACAGCTAGATGTTTGATAAAAAAAAAATAAGCGCGCGAAGTCCGTATCCATTTTTGAGTATGGAACAAAATTAATTAACATTAAAAGTATTTTTTTTATATCTTTTTCTTTTATTCGATATTTATATAAAAACAAGTCTTGGTTTTATTAACAGTCGTTTTCTCAAAACGTAGACAAATGTAAAGAGAACTTTTGAGTCAAAAATTCTTTTTCACGTTCACGTTTACGTTGTAGGTTGTTTCCATTTCCGCTTTGATTTTATTTAAATGACGAAACAAATGATGTCACAATCTGTGACGTCATAAGCCATTAGTACAAAATACAAAAGCAACACCAGAGGCGTCTAGTATAAAATTCAGCATTAAATAAAGTCAGCGAGTTGATCGCGATAAGGGCGTCACCGCACCGGACTAAAGACAAGTGGCTTAATTGAGAGGCGACCCGTGGGGGGTCTAAAGGCGTCGGTTTATGCTAATCAATTCAAGCAGTTTGTTTTTTAAACCACCATCGCCACTGGAATCATCCTTTTTGGTCATGATTCTTTTTTTAAACGTACTGGCCAGTGCTGTGATAATTCGCTTTGAATTTGGAATTTGTTGAAATCTTTTTTTTTACGGTTGTACACAGATTAGTTTAGTTAAAACATTGAGTTATACGGTACTTGAAATAATGTAATTTATTTAGATAGAGATTAGACCTAATACTACTTATTGCC
Organism: Orgyia antiqua; assembly: GCA_916999025.1. Taxonomy (NCBI): domain Eukaryota; kingdom Metazoa; phylum Arthropoda; class Insecta; order Lepidoptera; family Erebidae; genus Orgyia; species Orgyia antiqua. Next base: position 5,730,449 of record OU779874.1, read on the forward strand.
ATATTTTCTGAAATATTGCGCAGTTCGCTCTCTTATTGCTGTAGAGCCGTAACAATCTCAATGGTATAGATCTCGTTAATACAAGATTTTCTTTATAGTTTACTGTAAACGATGGACAGTATAATTAAATATTAAAATAAAACGAATGAATTAAGGACCCATATTCATCATTTTCATCAAAATAGTTTAATTTGTAATCATATGAAATACAGATAAAAAATTAATTTACTAGGTTGCACAAAGAGAAAAAAAAAAGAGTTTTGACTATGTAGTCTGTATACAACATTGTCAAAATGATTCCAAATTTAAAATTCACACGCTTTCAGAACATTTAAATTCTATGCCCAAATAAATGCAGTCGTTCGTTCACATTCATTGACGGCCAGTATTAACATTAACTTGGTTTTTACTGGAACGGAATCGTTTTGAAGATACATATTAAGATACTGATACTTTATGTTGGTTATATGAAGGTTTTAATGAAAATATTCAGCTCTCATTACTTGATGAAATGAAGCCAGATTCATAAGTACCTATTGATATAGTTTTGTGAGTTTTGTCCACAAAAATATTATTGTTTCATTCACTCACGGGTTAGCTGTAAGAAAACTTAAATTTAAATTAAGCTCGCCTTTCTACAGCAATTTTTTTTAATTTAAAGGCCGTTGTTAGAGTATTCCGCCCAAACTCATACCAATATAATTTATTGTATTTGTTTTTCTGCATTATATTGTACGATAAAGTATAAACAAATTTGATAAAATAAAGATTATTCTCAAAGGAAAACCAACATATATAATGTAAAATTTCAAAAATGCCTATGAAAAATATTAAAATTACGATTTTTCAAATTAAGTTTAAAGGAATTTTTACATAAATTCAATTTCGATATATTTTTATTAGGGAAACAAACAGTTATAACATAATTACACACTTAATAATAAGATATTTATGGTCTTATTCATAATGACTTATCGGAGGTTTAAAAATTCGCTAAAATAGGTTCGCGAAAATTGTCAAAACTTATTATTCATTAACTTATTATTCTTTTTACGCTTAAAAGTTTATTATCTCTCCGATAAAATCTCCATTTAAACCTCCGATAAGTCATTATGAATAAGACCGTAGATCAGTAACAAAAAAAGATTAAAAAGAAAATGTTAAGAAGGTTATTCGATACTCTTTTCAATTTCTATTCAGTAATACGCTGTCGTTATTGCATATTGTTTTTTTTTTTACAGATTAAATAACATAGTAGAACTATTAACATTATTGACCTTACAACAACGAACCATAACTCTACAAAGCAATCTAAACTGTCAGTATAATCGAGCATTGCAAAATAATACGTAACAATAACATCTAAATCTCATAAAAACAAATCACCAATAACAATTTGAAACATCTTTTATTTAGTGGTAACCCTGAAACAAAACCTTGACTGACTAAACACGTAATAAACATAAAAATGTACAATCCTAGGGTTGCCGCGATAAAAAATATTAAAACTGTAAAATATGCACAAATTATTAATGACACGCACTCGCTTTCACGCGAAACTTTAAGCTTCGATACGGAATTGTTATTATTGCTCCGGTCACGCGGTTTTTCAAAGAATTAACCCTAATATTTTAAGCTTTTGAAATTACTTAATATAAAAATTGTTCTTGACATGATTATTCGCTGTTATGGCGTTGTAGACAATTTTCGTAGATTCCTTCTTTTCTTTTTACCGACTTCAAAAGGTTCTCAATTCTTCTGTATGTTTTTTTTATGTTTGTTTTCTTATAAAGTCATAACTTTTAACAGGGCGAAGCGATTTTAATGATTTTTTTTTTTGAAAGCTTGTGGTTCTCGTCTGGTCCCATTGGCACCAGGTCAGGATCTGATGGTTATCTCCTGAGAAATAAATAAATAAATACTCATGGACATTTCACACAACGTCCTCTGGCCCCAAGCTAGCTTATATGCTTGTGTTATGGGTACCAGAATACGGATAGAATACATATACTACTTCTTTTTGTAAATACATACTTATAATACATAGTAAACACCCAGACGCAGTACAAACATTTGAATGACAATTATAAACATCACACAAATGATTGTCCTGACCAGGAATCGAACCCGAGACCTCGTGATCGGTAGTCCGTTATGTGAACCACTACACCACGAGATTTTAATCACTCTACTTTTTACAAAGAAAACAGTAGAGTAGGTAATGTCTTTTTTCAAAGCTGTGCCTTTCGGCAATACCTAACACAAATAATATCTGAATAATGAATTTGTCGGCTCTAGATTCCGCTCTGAACTAATATTGTAACAAAACGCAATTTAAGAACGCAAAAGTTCAGTTCCTTTGAAAGCTGGGAAGTGTGTCAAAAGCTTGAATAATCACAAACAAATATTGGGATAGGTGAAGCTTTTAAAACGCTTGTAAAACTACAATTCAAATGCACAGTACATCTATACAAATATTATAAAGCTGAAGAGTTTGTTTGTTTGTTTGTTGAACTAGGTCTATTTGAAAAATTGTTTCAGTGTTAGCTAGGGCATTTATCGAGGAAGGCTTAAGGCTAAATAACATCACGCCACGACCAGTAGAAGCGAAGCAGTAGTGACAAATGTTGCCAAAACGGGGAAAATTCTCTAAATTCCACGCGGACGGAGTCGCGGGCAACAGCTAGTAACTTATAAATCATTGTATTTCTAACAAGATTGTACCGTGGAATTGGGCTATTTGTTGATACAATTTCTATTCATAAACAGCCCTTAGTATTAGCGTGTCGGAGTAACGCAAGCTCATAATTTAAGCATTTTGTCGTTCAGCATTATGGTAATAGTTTTCATAATATTTTTTGATACGGTTAACTTTACTGGCCAGTTCTTGGATACGGATTTAGTTTTATATGCTCATAATAATTGAATGTTGCTGTTATTGCCTTCAAACTATTGAAAACTGTATAAGGTTTATTGAATAATTTGGTCGCAAAATGGCGGCAAATATTGTCAAAATAAAAATAAAATAAATATTCATGGACATTTCACACAACGTCCTCTGGTCCCAAGCTAAGCTTATATGCTTGTGTTATGAGTTCCAGAATATGGATATAATATATAAACTACTTTTCTTTTGTAAATACATACTTATAATACATAGTAAACACCCAGACGCAGCACAAACATTTGTACGACATTTATAAACATCACACAAATGATTGTCCTGACCGGGAATCGAACCGTCTCGGGTTCGATTCCCGGTCAGGACAATCATTTGTCTCGGGAACGGCAGTCCGTTATATGAACCACTAGACCACGAGCCCGTAATAATTTTTCTTGGTTGAAAAACTAAAAAATACGCTTAAAAAGCTTGAATATTTACTTTAAATTATAGCATTGTCATCGATTCTTAATATGTGGGCAAAATTTCAGACCAATCCGACTACTGCAAATGGATGAAAATCACTTTCATGATTAATACATTCATAGATACGTATCGAACTAATATAGCGTGTTAATCAATAATAATCTACGATGAATATCTTTAAGTATATAGGATATGAGCGTAGAAGGTTTCGTTTATTGAAAAATCAAGTGGCTAAAACGTCAATGGTACCTACATGCACAACTAAACAATAATTAAAAAAAAAAGGAAATCGGCAGTGTCAATAACAAAATTCGACAATGTTAGCTGAACTATTTTATTAGAAAAACTGTGTATTATAGACTACCTAACGATTTAAATTAATATAAATGTGCATAACGAAATAGCCAATTGATCAAAATATATCATGAAAGTCATCATTGTTTAGTTAAGTTTAGTTGTGCAAGCAAAATTGGTACCATTGTGCATTGTAACAAAACTAAAAATGTGAGGAAAATAACAAAAATGTCGAGTGAAAAAAACCTTCTTTATCTTTAGGCTATCTAATATATACTTCCTATGCATCAATGATGAATAACTTTTCTGGATAAAGTTTGTCATAGATATTGATATAATCTATCGTCGAGTCAGATACATGTTAAGTGCTAATCGAGTATAAAATACGACCAATTTAATATTAATTAAGTTTCAAAATCCGGCCCCTTGCGTGAACGTGCATTTTCGTGGGCTGGCGTGACATTTCGATAGTTAGTGATGTTCCTACCGAATCGATATAAAGTCTATGGATCGTCGTTTCTGAAAATATTAGGTCCTATTTATTCCTTCAGTTTGCTTCGACGTCTTCAATTGCGTTCTTTCTTTAAATATCTACAAAAAGATAGTTGAAAGATAAAAAAGCAGCGTTAACTATTTTACTATATTTTTTTAAATCTTTATTTATAGAAAAGAGGGTTTTATCACATGCGATAATGTCACCCTCGAAAAATTACTTACAAACATCTAACTATTATTTACATTGTCTTTGCCTTATACCTATCTAAACTATATCATAGGTATAATAATACCATTCTCGCTTTCCGGGATAAAGGACTAGCCAGAATTATTGTATTTGGCTTGAGATGTTGTCACATAGTCGTATGTCACCTTGCAAAAAGATGTGTATGTACTTGAATACGCAGAGTAAGAAGTTATTCTTCTTTAATTTCTTTCTTTATTCTTCTTTCTTCTTGTTATTATTCTTTTTTCTTTATTATAGAAAATAGGATAATACAGTTCTGCTCAGGAATAGTAAGCATAATGGTATATCCTGCTTTATAATAAGACATGAACACATTGGTTTTAGGTTGAAAAGGAAACAAAACCACGACCTACCACGAAGTCAATTCATGGTGGCGTAGGCGCCACCAACACCCCAAATTTTAAGCCGAGTTAATTTGAATTCGTATCGACATCGAGTAAGCACATCACTAAACAATGTTGTTATGCAAAACAGAGGCACCAAACACTATCTGATTGGTGATCGCGTTGAGCTTGCCCACAAATTATTTACGAACAAAATAATTATAAATTACTTTAACATTGATTCGGCTACCTACTCGGAAAGATATTCTGAGTGGGTGTATTTCTCGACTTACCATTATTGTCGGGCAAAGGCGATTGGCTGTATGTAGCCTTTTTTTTTCTTTTTCCGCATCTGGCAGAGATAATGCAGAGTAGTTAATAAGCCTTATTATTTATTACATTATTATCAGTATCTTATAGTCTTGCGTGAACAGTATGGCGTCCAATAATATAATCAGAAAATTAACACCAAAAGAAAGATCAAAAATTGGGATTGCATCTGTTTTAATTCTTGCGTTTCTTTATATCCTTAGATATGGTAAAATGTCAGTCTGTGTTTTTGCAAAAATCGTTTCTGTAGGTCTTAGATTAGATGTAGTAGAGATAGCAACAGTTATTTTTCTCGTTTTTACTTAAAAACGGGATGATATTTTTTTTAAATCATAATACGGCGAAAGATCATAAGGGCTTCCGCGGCGTGATGGTAAGCAGTCGCCGAAGTCTATAGACATTTGCAACACCAGAGGTATCTCTAGCGTACCGCTAACTTAGTAGAAATCTTTACACTCCTATTTTGAAGAATTCTGAAGTCTTATAACAAGATGTCTTATATTTTTGTCACAAACCATTAAAAACCTACTTCCCTAAAGGAAATTTTAAAATGATATTTGCGTGCAAGCAAGTCTTATACACAGTAATTTTTTGTATTTTCACGGTGATCGACTGTGTTGATAACATCGATTTTGACCCTTGAACACGCACCGGCTCACTTAATTCAAGATTTAGTACCGCATCATATTTTGATAAGTATTTTTAATTTGAATAAATTATTATTTAAGTGTGTTATCGTATAACATAGACTCATGAACGCAACTACGCTTTGCTATTGTCACGGGAGCGAATAAAACACTTTTGTATTATGAAATAATTTATTAATTAGTATGGAAATTGTAACGTGTTTGTTTTTTATTTATTATTCACTTTCCCTTCGTATTAATATCCCACTGTTAGGCAAGATAGAAGGAAAGGATATGTTGCGTCACAAATAATTACGAAAAAAGCCCAGGGAATGATAACGATAAACATACGAAAATAAACCCTGTACCAACACTCCTGGTGGCCAAGTCTGGTAATTCTGCTATTACAATCATATTACAATGTTGTTATAATGGTCAGTCACTGACGCCATTATGGCGTCATTATGACAAAACAGTAATAGTAGACTACCATATTTGATAAAATTCCGCCATTATGGCACCAAAATCAAGTTTGGTGTCATAATGACACCAAACTTGATTTTTTTGTCATGGCGCGTTTGTTTGTTATGGCGCCATAATGGTGCCATTGACCTGTCATTGTGACACAATTCATTTACTGGACTTGGGGCTCTGGCCAGCGTGTCAGAGTAGAACATAATCCCACCTAAAGTGGGACATTAATGGATCCAGTCCATTAATGTCCCACTTTTTTCTCTCTTTTGGGATTTTCATTAATCTGATGTTTGTAAGGGTGTGGAAATTGCGTTCAAAGATTATGATTCCGCTACTTTCTTCTCTCTCTCTCTCTCTCTCTCTCTCTCTCTCGCACGGGCCTCCTCCACTTTGGAAGAGATTATGGTTTACTGTGCCGCGCTGACCAGGCGTGTTGACACACGGTTTATTTTTGAGGTTTCCGTCTCTCACAGAGGATGTTTTCTGTGTACAATATTCCTTACCTGGCTTTTATAACACCCTGAGAAAGAAAAGGAGTGGTGACACTTGTATTCTTATTGCGTCAACACACGGACAATATAAATAAATATAAATAAATATTCATGGACATTTCACACAACGTCCTCTGGTCCCAAGCTAAGCTTATATGCTTGTGTTATGGGTTGGTACCCATGGTTGGTATTCTGGTGAATACGGATATAATACATAAACTATTTTTCTTTTGTAAATACATACTTATAATACATAGTAAACACCCAGACACAGTACAAACATTTGTATGACAATTAAAAACATCACACAAATGATTGTCCTGACCAGCAGTGGTATTCAGTAAGAAAAAGTGAAGAGAATTTTCGGTGAATCTTGATCACGTGACAGCGCTCCTCCAATAAAAATAGAGGAGCGCTGTCACGTGATCAAGATTCACATATCACATTCAGATACCACTGCAGGAATCGAACCCGAGACCTCATGATCGGTGGTCCGTTATTTAAACCAATACACAACGAGGTAAGTACGTCCTTGTATAATAATATACCTATTATACAAGTAAATATCTAAAATACACTAAGTTAAGAAGTTACAATACATACATATAATGCGAGTCATTAAGGGCCTACATCAATATTATCGTCGACATGTACCTATTAACACAGCTAGTAGGTATAGAAAATGAAGAATTAGGGATATTTTTTTGTTTACTCAAAATCTACTAAATATATTTTAATTCCGGTTTACGTGTTTCTATTTAAAATAGTTACTTATGTTTTTAAAGTTATTTCATTAGTTAATACGCGATAATAGTCCGACAAATGAAAAAAATAAAAAATGAGAGAGGTTGTTTCGCTAAGATTTTCTATCGAGAAAACTTTTTTCAATCCCGTTCCTGAGTTTATACGATCCTAGATTATATATTGAAAAAACATATACTTAAAAATTAGAGCTCTAGCCATTCAATCTAACGAAAAAATGAAAACTTCGTACGTAGAAAAATGCACGAAGCTATTTTGGTATCCTCTTAATACCAATTATATCTGCACAACGTAACTAAACTAAAATATGAAAATTGCTAGTGTCGATTGTAGTGTCAATTGTAGCTAGTGTCTAAACTAAACTAAAATATGAAAATTGCTATTTTCTGTTATTTTTTTGTACATAATACATTAAAATCATTAGTCTATTCTGCACAGTTTTTATAATAAGGAAGTTCCATTAGCATTGCCGAATTGTGAAATAGTCACAATCAAAGTAATTTATTAATTTTGCAATTGACTTGCTATGCTTTTACTTAATAAATCAAATTGTGGTGTGTGTGTGTACGTCAAAATACGATGTAAACTCAATCGAGTGACGATTGTGGTGGTCTAATTTGGTTACTGTTAGCACGACCGCAATAAGCTCAGTTGGCAGAGCTACGGAACGGTATTCCGAGGTCGTGGGTTCAAGTTCCGCTTGCGGTAATCACTGTTTCCACCACAATTTGATTTATTAGACACTATAAATTTTATTTTTTAGTTAAGTTTAGTTATGCGCATAGAATCGGTGCCATTGCTACAAAAAGTTTCTACAACTATTTAATATTATTTTTATTTATTAAATAGTTTAAATATAAGAAAATACAATTCATACCTGACAAGTTTTTATTATTTCTCACATCTGTATCGATATAAATGTACAATTTGTAAGAATTTTGTACCAATTACTACTATGTAATATAGATAGACGAACATGAGATCCTTAGTATTGTAGTAGCTTTCAATTAAATTACTATTAAGTTCTGATATTTATAATATACTGCTAATTGGACACATTGGTGTAAAAACTATAGAATTTTTCACCTGTGGGACCCTACAACGTTATGCCTTAAAAGGTTCGATCAAAAAAGCTAGTCAAGTGAGAAGTAAACATACAATATAAGGGTTAGAGTTAAAACTACGTATAAATATGTAGTTCCGTACTTTAGGTAATTAATAATTAAGTGTTATTTTTTTTTTAAGTTCTACCGACTAAATGTGCCTTTGTAATTTGAGGGTTTTCCGCGATTTCGCAGGAACCATCTGATCCTGACCTGGTGCTAATAGGACTACACGGAAACCACCCGCTTTCAAATAAAAAAAGATTCATTCAAATCGCTTTGCTCAGTTAAAAGTTATGAGGTGACAAACATAAAAAAAACATACATGCGAACTGAGAACCTCCTCCTTTTTTTGAAGACGGTTAGAAAGGGGAGATTTACGGCGTTTGAATGTAAATGTAATGCATGTTTATGTTTTGTAATCCTTAAAAATTTTAAAAAATATATTGTAAAACTGAAACTGAAGTGAATACAAGACAATAATTTTAACGAGGTTAAGAGTTAATACATGTAACGAAACCGTAGTGCGATTCAGAAAGGTCAGCGCTATCTATCGAACAGCGCAATAAACTTCTGGTTGTGTTTTGGTTTTAAAATTTCACGCGTGCGAAGTCGCGGGAAACAGCCAGTAATTATCATAAAAACCTTAATATGTATGCAAAATTTCAGATCAATCCGGCGTTATTTTATATACCTCGATAAAATTTGCTTTTTCATATCTGACCAGCGGTTCCTGAAGTTAGCGCGTCCAAACAAACAAACTCTTCAGCTTTATAATAATCAGTATAGAAGTATAGATTTTCAAACATTATTATTCAGTAGGTGTTGGCCGCAACTTCGTATGCGTGGAACTTAGACAACAAATCTAAACAAGTCATATAAAAAGCCATCTTCGCGAACCACTCTCACTATTGAAAAAAGCCACATCAAAAGCCGTTGCGTAGTTTTGAAGATATAAGCTGACATAATAATAAATAAATTCATGGACATTTCACACAACGTCCTCTGGTCCCAAGCTAAGCTTATTAAGCTTGTGTTATGGGTACCAGAATACGGATATAATACATAAACTACTTTTCTTTTGTAAATACATACTTATAATACATAGAAACCACCTAGACGTAGTACAAACATTTGTATGACTTTTATGAATATCACACAAATTGTTGTCCCAAGCGGGATTCGAACCCGCGACCTTGTGAACGGCAGTCCAGTACATGAACCACTACGCCACGAAGCCCGTCACATACATAAGGACATACTTACAAAATCAACGACTTTGTTTTATTATAAGTAAAGATTTACTTTATCATTTATATTTACACTGACACAGTAAGAGTATTATTATCATCTCTATTTATTAACATGCTTATATTTGTTCCGAACGTATCTATCAATGTATTAATCTTATGTATCGGAATCTATGAAAGTGATTATCATCGACTTGCAGTTGTTGAATCGATCTGAAATTTTGCACACATATTAAATACCGATGACAATGTAATAATTTAAAAAAATACATCTTCGATCCCAAAACTGTGAGTGTTAGCCGGTAATATAGTATTTCTAATATGACTCAAACTCACGAAAATTTCAATACGAAAATAAAGTAATACGAAAATAAAAGTATTCAGTATTTTCAAGTTTGTTTTTTAGTTTTTGAACTAATAATTTATAAACAGTAAATTAGTTGCTATGCATCACACACAACAACTACAAACAACAAATTTAGCCATAAAACAATAATAATATTCGTGCTTACACAATATACAAATGTGTCGCACTAAGTTTATACAAGGTATAAATCATTTCGATTGTGGCCACTATAACTCGCTAATCGCATGATATAATCGTTCGTGAGTTGAAATTAAGCCCCGTGACATCTTTATCGAGTTCTCGTATTGTAACAAGTGTGTTGTAGTCGCACCCGAAGTAGGGGTTATACTATAAAAATAATTTTATATAAATAGTTTGAATATTTGTATTTAGAAATCTGTACGTGTACTATTGATTCTTTCTCGACACTTTGGCGTGATTATGGTCTACTACGACGCGCTGACCAGGCGTGTAAGTTTTATTTTCTAGTTTTTCGTCTCTCACAGAGGATTTTGTATGTGTACTATATCCTTTAGCTGGCTCTAACAGCATAATTGTATTCTTAATCCGTTAATACACAGACAAGACACACGGAAACCCTAGCCTAAATGTGCATTTCTCTCTCTCTCTCTCTCCAGCCCATTTACGTCCCACTGTTGGGCACGGGCCTCCTCCACTTTGGGAGGAATTATGGTCTTCTGTGCCGCGCTGACTAGGCGTATTGAAGAGTTTATTTTTGGGTTTTCCGTCTCTCACAGAGGATGTTATCTGTGTGCAATATCCCTTAGCTGATTTTTACAGCACCCTTGGGAGGAGATGGGGTGGTGACACTTGTATTCTTAATTCGTCACCACACGGAGATGTGTGTGTAATGTGCATTTAACGATTAATAAATAGAAAATCATTTATTCAAGTAGGCATAATTTTTTACATATTTTCTCTCATTTGACGCGTCCAAATTTTTTTCGTAAATAATGAAGAACATTTTTTTTTTCTCACCAGTAAAAGACCGGCGATTAGTTAAAAGAAGCCACGAGAGCAGACTGCTGAAGTTATAATTTATAGTAATAAAATTTTATTTTTGTTGCAGGTTATTTGCATCTGCAATGCCGCACACAGGTAAAAATATATTTTACCTTCTCTGACCCTCGAAGACAACGAAATTTTTATTCTGATTTTTATTAAGTAAAACTATATGGCTAGGTAACTAAGGTGGTTTTAACCCTGTTAACTACACGATAATTAGGGCTATTAGGAAAACAAATATTAATGTAGCCTTTCAATTTATTATTCAACTTGAGCCGAGTAGAGCAATGGTCGCAGTCGCGTGACTGTCATTCACAAGGTTGCAGTTTCGATCTCCGATCGGAATACTTGTGTGATTAAAAGTGTACAATCAGCTGTTTTCTACATTATACAATTATGGTCTTATTCATAATGACTTATCTGTGGTTTAAACGGAGATTTTATCGGAGAGATAATAAACGTTTTAGCGTAAAAAGACTATTATGAAGAACAATTTTTGACAATTTTCGCGAGCCGATTTTAAGCGAATTTTTAAACCTCCGATAAGTCATTATGAATAAGGGTGCTAAAGTATTACTCTATAATATAGTAGGTACCTACTATATACTATAGTAGCTCGAGTAAATCTGGGATAAATTTCTAGTTTATAACTACCTATAAAATTTCGACGTGTGGTGGCTGATTTAGAAATCAAGCGTCATCACCTCCTTCCACCTCTTCCCCTGGGTGCTGTAAAAGCCAAATATGGGATATTGAACACAGATAACAATCTCAGTAAGAGGCGGACAACTTGAAAATAAACACTGTGCTAACACGCCTAGTCAGCGCGGCATAGTCAGCCATAAACTGTCCAAAACTAAAGGGGGCCCGTGCCCTACAGTGGGACATGATGGGCTGGAGAGAAAGAGAAACAGTGAGAGAGAGAGAGATAAAATTGGTCTATAAAAATAAAAATCGAAATAGAATTCACACGATGGAAAGAGCTCGTATACACTTAACCCGATGAGTAATAGCCGGTAGCGGGTCGCTCCGACCCTAAAGCTCAGATCTTAATTAACTCAACATTTAACATTAAAGAAACCGAAACGCTTGTCTTATCGGTGGACGGGAATTTACCTCACGCATTGAAATCATAAGCGTTTCAAAGAACTTTGGTAATGGATGCCAGGATTTTGAATTTCTATAGGACAGTCTCAATTTTTTACACAAAATATTGTATATTAAGACACATCATAAAAAAAATCATAATATCATAAAAAATTCAAAATTTGACTGCAAAATGTAATGCACTAAAATTACTATTACTATTAAACATATTGTAATTTATATTCTGACTAGCTGATACCCGCGGTTTCACTCGCTTTAATAGATACTGAGTTCATCCTGCATCAATGTACAACCAACCATAACAAAATAATACAAAAAAGCCAGCCTTTTGAATCACTTTATATATTAAAAAAGAAACCGCATCGAAATCCGTTGCGTAATTTCGAAGATATATACTCACATATATACATACAAAAATAACAACGTTGTTTTATAATAAATAATAATCTACTTAGTTCAGAAACTATAAAACACGCTCTAAATCCTAAATATTTTTCTAAATTAGATAGATAGATAGATAACACTTTATTTGTACATAATTACAATTCTAAAATCATAATTTGAAAAATTATAAATATTATAACAAATGTACAAAGGGCGGCCTTATCGCAAAATTCAATCTCTTACAGGCAACCTTAGGATGGAGAATAAATACATAATATCGTAACGTAGTTGAAAGTGTTATACAATAGAGAAAAATTATAATAAGTAAATAAATACAAAGTAAAGTACATTAATAAAATATAGATACATGTTATATAAACATACATACATACATGTCATACATATACCTACAAATATATAAGTACACAATACGCAATATATAATATTAAAATACAAATATATACAATACATTATTACTAAAAAATAAAAAAAGAATTATGTCGCTAGTGATAAATAATAGTGATTGAGTTTTGTTTTAAAATTAGAAAATTATTGCGTTAAATTATTGCGTTGTCATCGGTCCTTAATATGTGTGCGGAATTTCAGATCAATACGACTATTGCAAGTGGGATATAATCACTTTCAAAGATTCCGTTACATAGATTAATATATTGATAGATACATACATAGATACACTAATATAAGCATGTTAAAAATAAAGATGCATCAAAAACTTAACCTAACTGAAATGAAATAAACTTTTGTGAATTTTGACTAATTGGCTATTTTATTGTACACATTTATAGTAATTAACATCGTTAGTCTATAAGATATAGTTTTGATAATAAGAAAGTTCCGATACCATTGCTGAATTGCGTTATAGACACAGACAATATTCTATTTTTTATTTGCCCTTCTTCTTTTCCAGCCCATTCAGGTCCCACTGTTGGGCACGGGCCTCCTCCACTTTGGGAGGGATTATGGTCTAATGCGCCGCGCTGACCAGACGTGTTAGCACAGAGTTTATTTTCGAGTTTTCCATCTCTCACAGAAGATGTTGTTATCTGTGTGCAATATCCCTTAGCGGACTTTTACCGCACCCTTGGGAGGAGATGGGGTAGTGACACTTGTATTCTTAAACCGTCACCACACAGAGAATTTGCCCTACTGAATTAATAAGAAAATGGTTTTGTGATTATTGATTATTGAAAGAAAGAAAAAGAAATGCTCTCATTTAATTTTTTTAACACTTATAATGGTCTCATTCTGACTTATCGGAGGTTTAAAAGTTCGCTAAAATCGGTCGCGAAAATTGTCAAAACTTATTATTCATAATAGTCTATTTACGCTAAAACGTTTATTATGTCTCTGATAAAATCTCCGTTTTAACCTCCGATAAGTCATTACATTATGAATAAGACCATTGTAAATATTTGCTTCTTAATCTATATTGCTCTAAACAAACTCTTCTAAATAAATGAAAGAGGAAAACTTGCAACGTTAATTATTTTAGAAAAATTAAGAAACCCATAAATTAACTCATAATGGAGTGTAAACACAAGTCTGAGTTCATAATAAAAGATTTCATTACAAATTATATAGTTTTATTTTTCTTCTAAATATAGCTGTCAAAAACCTAAGACTATTAAAATGTCATGGTTTGTAACCCATTGTGTATAAGTTTAATGTGTTATGACTTTCTATGGGCACACTATATTTAATTGAAATAAAATATTCAACAATACACTACTATCCTACAATGGTTCCAATTCTACATGCACAACAAAATTACACTAAAAATTTAAAATAACTACGGTGTATTTCGATTGATTGGCTATTTCATTGATTTTTCAGTCTTTAGACAGTTACGTTTTAATAAAAAAAAATTGTTAACATTTGCAGATTGTGTTATTGACAGCATCAATTTTCATTTTTAGTTACGTTTAATAGTGCACGTAGAATTGTTACCAATATGAACAGTTTTGTAATACACTTTACCGGTGCCATTACTTTAAATAGGTACCTACTAAGTTATCAGTAGAAACATTACCATTAAAAAAATTTACGTTCCTATTCGCGAGCTTCCACCAAACTCAGTATTTTGCTAATTTAATTGCAATATAAAGTCAGAACTTTATGTTGTAACACGATATTATTATAGGTAAATTCTACATACTGCCTGAAACAATAAAAAAAAATATAAATCGATTCATAGAAGTAGTTTCTATGAATATTTCTTTTTTGTTTTTCGTTGTCACAGAAATAGGCATTGGTAAAATCTACATTCTGCCACAAATGAAAAAAAAACAACGATTCATAGAAACAACAACATAATTAATATTAAACCAACATTTGGTTGTTACGGAAAGTCTCCAAGTTACAATATTCATATGAACCATGTCACTTTACCGTCCTCACCCATTAACGGTAATTAAGAAAATCGAGAGTCAAATCTCGCATAGAGATAAAATCGGATCCGTATCGAGTCAGCCCACCCGCATCAACACTCACTCGATTCTAATACATTATACATGCTCGATTCACATTAGTTCCTTATTTTACATCTGCTACAGTTAAATAGGTATGTCACCAAAAGATTTTCAATACATTTTAAACCTTAGTTCCTTTGTAATAAAACTACAGAAATGTTCAAAGATGCTGATTATTAGCAATAAAATATCATTTTCATGATATGTATCATATATACCGTAATAATTTCTTTTAAATGTGATAATATTGGAGCGTATTTAAATGATTTGTGTTTTGTTAAAGATCACACACGATGTTTCCGGCTTCTAATTTGAATATAAACAACTTTAGAGATAGTGTTCAACGGCTCTAATTGACAAACGAATAGATATATTGTTGGGAACTTATTGGTAATCGATGGTTTTTACAAAATCATTATGCTGATGTTGTTTTTTTTTTAACTTTTATAGAATAGTGTAGTGACTTAGATATCTATACTCTATGCAAATATTTTAAAGCTGAAAAGTTAGTTTGTTTAAATGCGCAAATCTCAGGAACTACTGGTTTGTTTTGAAAAATTCTCTTTATGTTTGGCCATTTATCGAGGAAGACTAGGCTATATAACATTACGCTGCAACCAATTAAAGCAAAGCATTAGTGAAAAATTATGCAAAAACGGGGAAATTTGTCTTCCACGCGTACGAAGTCACGAACGACAGACAGTTTATTTTGTAAAGCTGAGGTTTCAAATTCACGGACCTTGTGTTCTAGCGGTTTATGTAACGAATTGCCGTCCAAGAGGTCGATCGGGTTCGATTCCCGCAAATGACAATCATTTAATAACACGCTTTTATTATAGTTCATTACGTATCTATCAGTGCATTAATCTATAAAACTTTAGAGTCTTGTCGTTACACATTTGCAGTAGTCGGATCGATCTTAAAGCAATAATAAATTAAATTATGGTGGAAAAAGTGATTACCGCAAGCGGGACTTGAATCCACGACCTCGGAATACCGTTCCATAGCTCTGCCAACTGAGCTTATTGCGGTCGTGCTTTCAGTAATCAAATTAGGCCACCATAATCGTCACTCGATTAAGTTTATATCGTATTTTTACGTACAACGCCATCTTTCGAGAATGTTTTGCAACAATCTCGACCAGCCACCTAGTATTCTTTACAGAATACAATTGGGTAGAAAATAATGACGCGACTTTCATTACTAAAGTAATTTATTAATTTTGCACTTGACATGCTATGATTTTACTTAATAAATTAAATTATGGTGGAAAAAGTGATTCCACTACAATTTAATTTATTAAGTAAAAGCATACCATGTCAACTGCAAAATTAATAAATTATGTACTTAAAGCAATAATTTAAAAACATATTCAAAACATGCTTTTTAGGGTTCCGTACCCAAAGGGTAAAAACGGGACCCTATTACTGAGACTTCGCTGTCCGTCCGTCCGTCCGTCCGTCTGTCACCAGGCTGTATCTCAAGAACGGTGATAGCTAGAGAGTTGAAATTTTCACAGATGATGTATTTCTATTGCCGCTATAACAACAAATACTAAAAATAAAATAAAATAAATATTTAAGGGGGGCTCCCATACAACAAACATGATTTTTTTACCGTTCTTGCTCGATACTAATAACGTTGCCTTATGTTGCATAGATGATGGTACGGAACCCTTCGTGCGCAAGTCCGACTCGCACTTGACCAATTTTTTATTAATAACGTGCCTTATGTTGCATAGATAATGGTACGGAACCCTTCGTGCGCGAGTCCGACTCGCACTTGACCATTTTTTTTTGGTTTTCGAACCAAACTATTTATTAGTGATATTTAAATTTGTCACACAAATGTCTGTATTGCGTCTGTGTGATTTCTATGTGTAAAGTATGTATTTAGAAAAATAATTGTGTGTGGTATTCTAGTGTACCTACAAGACAAGAAAATAAGCGTAGTTAGGGACCAGAAGACGTTATATGAATTTTTTGTAAAAATTCTTAAGCAACTTAGTAATAATGTTAAGAAATTTTAATCCAGTCGTATTGCTAGCTACGGCATATGGAAATTAAGAACGCATAAAATTAAGTCTTTAAATGTAATTGTAGTTAATTACATTTAAAACTTAATTAAAGGTAGCAGTTTAGTTCTTAGAAAACCGGCCAAGTACGAGCTGGACTCGCCTACATAGGGTTCTGTACAATCTGTACTGTTATAATCATCGAATAACGATATCATTAAATAACAGGATTAGGGCAGAAACATAAACGATCATTTATTTAAAAAGTTCTACCGACATCATGCGCCTTTCAAATTTGAGGGTTTTCCTCGATTTCTCAGGTGATAACCATCAGATCCTGACCTGTTGACAATGAGACCATACGGGAACCACCAGCTTTGGAATAAAAAAAAACTGTCAAGTGCGAGACAAACTCGCACCCTTAGGGTTTCATACCTACTAGACATATAAATATAAGTAACTGCATTCAAATAATCAGTTAATTAAACTCAAAACAACTCACCAACTTAATTTTGTAGTTGAAATATAGGAAATCGCCTACATTTCAGCTACTTCATAAGTTGGTATTAGTATAAACACTTTTTTCTTGTGATTTGATGATAAATTTTAAGTTTTTGGATTTTTCCCTATATCAGCACTATATAGACTTGGTCTATGCCAAATTTCAAGGCTCTAGGGCAACGGGAAGTAACCTGTAAATTTTGATTCCCTATAAGTCGCAAATTCTTAAAAATAAATAATAATAAATAAAGGTCTTAATTCGGTTATATCTTTCAAATGCGTAGAGGTAAAAGGTTGATTGTATTTTTTGCAGCAAGGGACCGCATAGATCTACATATCGTATGAGTTTCAAGTTGACACCTTCAGCCGTTGCTGAGTAAAAAAAGTTTGACAGACGGACAGACAGACAGACAGACACCGGAGTGATCCTTTAAGGGTTTGTACGAAACCCTAAAAAGAATAAATAAAATCGCTTCGAACAGTTAAAAGTTATGAGGTAACAAAAATAAGCAAAAAAAAAAAATATACAGACGACAAAAATATACGACAGACGAATAACGTACAGACGAATTGAGAACCTCCTCCTTATTTTGAAGTCGGCCAATTATGACGATGAGTATTTGTTATCAGCATCATCTGATCAAACTGAAAATTTCACAGCTTATTTATAATATGTGAAATTTTTAGCTCTGTAGCTATCGCCATTCCAGAGATACAGCCTGGTGACAGACGGTCGGTTTTAGCTTTTGATATGGAACCCTAAAAACCTATCCCGTATTCTGATACAAAGTTTAACTCTAATAACTATAAAGGACTTTTAACTCTTTAAGTGTCTTGAAAGTCAAAATGTTGTATTACTAGGAATCTAGAACCAGTTGTTATTGCTAATAAACCGTTTAAATAATAAAAAATACAAAAAAAACTCGCTTAGATATTAGTTGATTCTAAATATCTTGATATTTTTTTTATTTTAGATCAAGCCGACTACTGGACGTGGAAGAAAATCTATTTCAGAAATTCCTTTACATAATAAATAAAAATAAATAATAAATATTAATGGACATTTCACACCACGTCCTCTGGTCCCTTATTATGCTTGTGTTATGGGTACTAGAATACGGATAGAATAAATAAACTACTTTTCTTTTGTAAATACATACTTATAATACATAGAAAACACCCAGACGCAGGAAAAATATTTGTATGACATTTATAAACATCACACAAATGATTGTCTGAGGCGGGAATCGAACCCGCGACCTCGTGAACAGCAGTCCGTTATATGAACCACTAGGCCACGAAGCCCGACATGAATACAAACTTTACGTTCCGTGTGGTGACAGATTAAGAATACAAGTGTGACCACCCCATTTTCTACCCAGGGTGCTGTAAAAGCTAAGGATATTGTACATAGATAACATCCTCTGTGAGAGACAAAAACTCGAAAACAAATCCAGTGCCAACACGCCTGGTCAGCGCAGCACAGTAGACCGTAATCTCTCCCAAAGTGGAGGAATCCCGTGCCCAGCAGTGGGACGTAAATGGGCTGGAGGAGGAGGAGGTATACGAACTTTAATAAATGAATACGTTTGAAGCTAATAAAAGCGTATTAGTAGCTAGAGGCCTGAGGACATTGTGTCAAAATCTTTACTTATTATAAAAGAAAGACGCTATTTTTGACGTTATGTATTGTATCTCCCTATGTGAGCTTATATTTTTCAAATTACGCAACGGATTTTGATGCGGTTTTTATAATATAGAATGGTTCAAGAGGATGACTTTTTGCATAACTTGTTAGGGAACTCACCTATTACATTAGTAAAAAGAAAAGCTCACACATTACATTAGTAGCAATATTTGATAAATAAAAACATTCGTAAATGAAATATACCGCTTGAATGATGTTAAAGATACCGTGCAGTGAACCGTTTGAAGGCGACAACCAGACTCGATTGACGCCAAATTAAACCTATTGAGTATACATGGGCGGGCTTAAGGCTGGCTTAATATTGATACGCCCACAACATACAATGTTATTTATATGAATATATTTTTCATGTTATCACCATATATCTATACACTTAAGATAGTACAATAAATGGTTTATGCTTCTTTCATTTTATATTGATATAAATAATCAACTTAATACGTTCAGTGCGGCTAACGCTTATGCGCGTTTTTCTGATCTTCACCAAGTGCGGACCGACGCGTATACGCGTCCATACAAAAAAAATCTGTAGGCAAGCGGGGTGCGCCGCACCTGTGCGTTTATTGCGTGTATTCTGGGTGTCTATTGTTTCGAAGCGGTCGTAAAATGTGGAATTGTAAAGGAGACTACACACTAGTCAGGTTTCTGCTACGAATCTTGCAGGGGGGGGGACGGCGGCGGCGACGACAACAATAACCTAATTTAGTACAATAGATTATTGAAATAATTTTATTATGACTCGCTCTTTTAACTAAAGTAATAGGTAGTTTTAGTCTATTTATAAATGGTGTCTATTACGAGGCGGGCGAAAAGTCGTAAATTAAAAAAAATTAAGAATGAAAGGGCTTTCGGGAGAAGGTACCTTTACTATTACTGTTTTATTAAGGTATAACTTACTATTTTAACAAAACCGAACGAAGATATATTATGGCGTAAACTTCACAAAATCTCTTACAAATAAACACTAGTGTGGAAGCACCTTTATCCATCCAACACCTTTATATGACCCGTAATTGTTATATGACAGTCATAAAACTCGAAAGTTACCGAACGCACATAAGCGTCGGCCGCACTGCGGGAAGGTAAAAGATAACGCGCTATAGCGTCCAGCCGCACTACACGAGTTTTCTATGAACGCACATAAGCGTTCTTAGCACTACGCGAAAAATTTTTTGAACGCACATACGCGTTTTCAGCACTGGGCGAATGACTCTTTTATTAGCATTGGCTATAAATTCGCAAATTATTCAGCATTGAACGCGTTAATCATGGTGTTCTATAATGGACGTTTTAAGCAAATAATTATATTTATGTCTTCGTAAGTTAGGGATTTTCGTTGTATAAATACAATAATACAGGGCAACTTAGTTATCTATATTCTATTATTCTATATCTATTCTAATATTATATATTATTACTAGCTGACCCGGCAAACGTTGTTTTGCCATACTAAAAAAAAAAGTTTGAAAAATAGATGTTGGCCGATTCTCAGACCTACTGAATATGAATGTAAAATTTCATAAAAATCAGTCAAGCCGTTTCGGAGGAGTACGGTAACTAACACTGTGACACGTGAATTTTATATATTAGATCTATACTAATATTATAAAGCTGAAGAGTTTGTTTGTTTGTTTGTTTGAACGCGCTAAACTCAGCAACCACTGGGCCGATTAGAAAAATTCTTCCAGTGTTAGATAGGGCATTTATCGAGGAAGGGTTTAGACTGTATAACATCACGCCACGACCAGTAGAAGCGAAGAGTAGTGAAAAATGTTGCAAAACGGGGAAAATTTTCTAAATTCCACGCGGAGTCGCGGGCAACAGCTAGTAATATTATAAAGCGGAAGAGTTTGTTTGTTTGTTTGTTTAAACGCGCTAATCTCAAGAACCACTGGGCCGATTCGCAAAATTCTTTCAGTGTTAGATAGGGCATTTATCGAGGAAGGCTTTAGGCTATATAACATCACGCTACGACCAGTAGAAGCGAAGCAATAGTGAAAAATGTTGCAAAAACGGGGGACATTTTCTAAATTCTTTGCGGACGGAGTCGCGGGCAACAGCTAGTGTTATATAAAAATATACATATTATAGTTGTCGACAAGTTGTCTAAGCTGCATTACGTACTTTAAAGTGTTATGCAAGATTACAGCAATTTTCGCGTGATTAGGTAACAACATCAAGTCCTACAAACTTTAAAAACTATCAATCTCTATAAAACCCCAAAAATATTATCTAGGTTCCTGGCTTGACGAAATATCAAAGGAATATAAGGCGTAATACTTTATTATACGGTATATCAAACCTTACATACATATTTCGCTGAAATTGCAACTACTGCTATTTTAGCGTCTATATCCTTCGCTAAAATTGCAATAATTGCGAAGACTGTCCACAATAAACAGAACCTTAACCACCCGGTATATATCAAATGAATCTCAAAATCAGATTTAATTTTCTAGTTGGATGTTTACAACTGTGTTACAATTTCATATCATAAAGTTTTATTACCTTTTAATATTCTTCATTAATCATTGATTAAAACTAGTTTGGTCACCTGTATTGATGTTTATCGATATCGACTGTATACGCATTTAAAACACAATGTTTTATATCTAATTGCCATCGGGACTATTGAAGCCACCCGGCAATTGAATAATAATTAAGGGATATACATTTTAATGAGCAGCTTCCGTGCCAAGGCTGAGTTTTGATATACTTAGTTATCTACTCTTAGTTTCCGGAAAGGACCGGAAAATATTGATACTCATAAAAGCCGAAACCGAAATACACCTAATCTATACTGTAGATAATATTCTAAAGTTATAAAGTTTGTTTCTTTGAACGCACTAATCTCAGGAACTGCTTGTTTGAATTGAAAAAATTTTCATGTATAATTATTTTATTTATTGAGGAAGACTATAGGCTATATAACATCACGCGACTAATAGGAGTGAAGTATTAGTGAAAAATGGTGCAAAAATGAGGTAAACTTCTTCCATGTGTACGGAGTCAGGGGCAACAGCTAGTACTTTTATATGAATAACACGATATATTGATGGAGTAAGATGATTGAAATATTTATAAAAAGAACCACTTAAACAAGTTTTTTAATACTCAACGTTTCGCAAACTATATAGTCGCCATGTTCCTGGTTAAAATAGTATATACCTACATGAATCAATCCGTACGTCTTCTCACACATCACTATAATCATGCTGTAACTATTTCATTATCTGCAAAAGACATACATAGAGAATACAAATAGCAAAAATAAGTACATTTAAAATAATATTCGCTGATATAGCGAACTCGCTCGTACTCGCATAATGACTTTTGTTTTAGGGGTTTATGTAATGCTTTCTTTCTGCCTAATGCGTACAGAACCCTCAACTCGTTAATGAAGATTTAAAAGGTTCGTATACTAAGCACTTATTAACTCACAAACTATTTCACAGATTGTGTGAGTGAAACTTAGATAACAAGTTGGTAACTTACATAAAAAGCTCATCAAAATAGTGGTATCGATAAATCATTATATAAACCTCATTAGTCACGGGCTAATAACCATTATATATTTGTCTCTTTCTAACATATTTATATTATGCATAAGAGCCTGGAACACAACGTAGTATCTTCTATCTATTCTGTGAACACAACTCTACAAACGAAAATGTTAAATAAAATTTTTGAAAAATTACTTCTAAAAGTTAAGCAAAATGGTTTATATATTTAACAAATTGCTTTTATACCTATAAAAAATCACTAAAATCGGTCAAGTCGTTTATGAGGGGCCTCACCGATCTAAAATTTCCGCTACGAGAAAGAGGAATCGTAAAGTATCTTTGATCTTCCTACAGACGATTGAATCTTTTCACAAAAATGTCGAGTTAGCTTCATTGAATGTGCCTAAGGGGCTCCCGTAGCGCAGGTAAGCGCACTCCCGAGCCCCATCATTTAATCTCGGACCTCAGGCTTGTGGTCACTCATTCGGGCCCTTCCAGCTCAGTCCAAACCTAGAAACTATATCGCACCCATCGAAATAAAAAAAAACACCATCAATATGAAAGACCACTCAAGTAAATTAAGATTAATCAAAACTACATTAATTTATAGATAATTGTATCGTTATTGAGCTCTATGATTTCGTCATAGCTTTCTAATTTCATCAACAACTCATTATTGTTTAAATGCAGACCATGTGATGTCGACTCTTAGTCAATGTGATTCTACGAGTAGGTATATAGACCACCATAGTGGCTTGAAACCTGTTGTCATGTTCATATTATTATATTTCTAAATATTATTTAGTGCTTAGCTTTTACTAAATTACCTATTCGAATATTGCTATCTACACCATTGATCAGAATCTCAAGAACAGTGACAGACATTTGTAATTTTCACAGATGATGTATATTTATTTTGAATTTATCACTACACCGACAAAGCAAGTTCATTGTACTGTCTCGTACTCTCTATCTCTCTCTCTCCAGTCCATTAAAGTGCCACTGTTGGGCACGGGCCTCCTCTACGTTAGGAGTCTACTATGCCGCGCTCACTAAGTGGTTTGGCACGGGGTTTATTTTCGAGTCTCTCACAAAGGATGTTATCAGCGAACTGGCTATATCTGTGTCCTGCCTTATTCTTTAGCTGGCTTTTACAGCACCCTGGGAAAGAAAAGGGGTGGTGACTCTTGTATTCTTAATCCGTTACCACACAGGGAATTCGCTGTACAAAATTGTTTATATTTTTATGGTATTAAATACTTACGAAAGGGTAAACAAAATACTAACCATATGTTTACATACTAATCTACTAGTTCAAAAACTAAAAAACACGCTTGAAAATCCTGAATATTTTTTTAAATTATTGCATTTTCACCAGTTCTTGATATATGTGCAAAATTTCAGATCAATCCGACCACTGTAAGTGTGTTAAAATCTAAAATCACTTTCAAAGATTCCGTTACATAGATTAATACATTTATAGATACGTACTAAACTTATACAGGGTGTCCCAAAAGTCAACGTCCAACCGAAAACCTAAGCTAGGCCTAGTTGTGGGGGCTCTCAAAAAAAAAGAAAAAAAAATCTATCTCATGTAGTTTCGAAATGACAGCCATTTTTCTTAAATTGACACCCTGTGACGAGTTTACGACTACTGGGGCTGCAAATGAGCTCTTTTGTAATTTTATTTTTGTGTGGAGTAGTCTTAAGTGATGCTCCTACAAAATTCCAATTCATCATTTGCACACAACTTCATTGGAATTTCAGAAAATATCCGTTTTATACCGAACCATGACGTGAAAATGACTACATCACTAAACTTTGACAGTCTGTACTGAAAAAAAAATCTACTATGCAATTTCGGCAAGTGCCCTTAAAAGTTGGCGCATTTAATGGGCTTTCCAAAATGGTATAATACTTACTAAATTATTTCTTAGACGACGAGAAAAAAAAAATTTTAAGAAAGTCGATATTTAGCTTATTATTAGTTAGTCATAAAACTTTCTCAAAATTATTCTAATATCATCTAGGCGTTCTGTAAGGTGGTATTAAAGAAAGAGACGAAGAAAAGTTAGAGCGGGATAGTGACGCTACTAAAAGAAAGAGACGAAGAAATGTTAGAGCGGGACGGAGAGTGACGCTACTTGGTGTCAGTGAATCTTTCTACAATGTGTGAGCGAGACGAAATTGACATTTTGGCTAGTGTGGGTGAAACAGATAGCACGCTAATACAACAGCGTGGTATACGTACAATAATTCAGTACGTTTCGTGCCTTCGTTTACTGCGCATCTTTTTGTATTCGTTTGTATTTATTTCGTGCTTACAACCTTGGCTCTGTTTACTGGACTTGATTGCGTGTGACTTGGATTTGTTTTCGAACCGTTTCTGACGAACTTGGCTTTCTCCTGGACTGTTTTTGTAAGAAAATGCCTTTCTTGTACTCTGCAGAGGAATATGCAAACATGCACCTTATTTATGGGGAATGTAGGTGCAATGCTAGAGCTGCAGCTCGACTCTACCGTGAGAGATATCCGAATGCCGAGCGTCAACCAGATCATCGAGTTTTTGTAAATGTGCACCGTTTATTATCAGAAAATCAACTTCCTACTCGAGCTACTAGAGTGGGAAGAACCGTCGTGCCTTATGAAGAAGATGTCCTAAATGCAATTGCAGAGAACCGGAGTATCTCAGTACGTGGAATCGAGCAAAGTCTGGGGGTACCTAAAAGTACAGCACATCGGATACTGAAGAGAAACGAATTGCATCCGTACCACATGCAACGGGTACAAACTTTGCTACCCCGTGATTATCCTAGCAGGATTTTATTTTGTCAATCAATGCTCGAAAGGCACAGAGCAGATCCAGAATTCTTGCGTAAAATTCTTTGGACTGATGAATCGACCTTCAAAAAAGACGGATACATGAATTTGCATAATTTGCACGAGTGGCACGTCGAAAATCCACATTTGATGCGCGAAGATAGGTCACAGTACCGCTTTAAAATAAACATGTGGACTGGGATCTTAAATGGATCCATTATTGGGCCTTTTGAACTGCCAGAAAACCTCGATGGGGCAGCTTATTTGGACTTTTTACAACATCAGTTACCCAATTTGTTAGAAGACGTGCCACTTAGCATTTATCGAGACATGTGGTTCCAGCAAGATGGCTGTCCGGCACACTATGCGCGCCCAGTGAGAGAATTCCTTAATCAAGAATATCCAAATAGGTGGATTGGTCGATCCGGTCAGATCACGTGGCCCCCCCGTTCCCCGGATTTAAATCCTATTGATTTTTTTTATTGGGGAACGGTCAAAGAAATTGTTTACCAAAAACCAATTGAAAATTTAGAGGAACTGCGTCAGAGAATTCAAGATGCCGCTGATCACATCAATTCCAGACGTTTCGCCCGCCAGATTACACGATCGTTTTTAAGAAGGTGTAGGGCGTGCATACGCGCTGATGGCAAGCAATTTGAACATTTGATATGATTTAAATAAACATTCGATTTTTAATAATTGACTTTTATTTAAACAATCCCAAAAATTCACTGACACCAAGTAGCGTCACTCTCCGTCCCGCTCTAACATTTCTTCGTCTCTTTCTTTTAGTAGCGTCACTATCCCGCTCTAACTTTTCTTCGTCTCTTTCTTTAATTACACCTTACAGAACGCCTAGATGATATTAGAATAATTTTGAGAAAGTTTTAAGACTAACTAATAATAAGCTAAATATCGACTTTCTTAATTTTTTTTTTCTCGTCGTCTAAGAAATAATTTAGTAAGTATTATACCATTTTGGAAAGCCCATTAAATGCGCCAACTTTTAAGGGCACTTGCCGAAATTGCATAGTAGATTTTTTTTTCAGTACAGACTGTCAAAGTTTAGTGATGTAGTCATTTTCACGTCATGGTTCGGTATAAAACGGATATTTTCTGAAATTCCAATGAAGTTGTGTGCAAATGATGAATTGGAATTTGTAGGAGCATCACTTAAGACTACTCCACACAAAAATAAAATTATAAAAGAGCTCATTTGTAGCCCCAGTAGTCGTAAACTCGTCACAGGGTGTCAATTTAAGAAAAATGGCTGTCATTTCGAAACTACGTGAGATAGATTTTTTTTTCTTTTTTTTTGAGAGCCCCCACAACTAGGCCTAGCTTGGGTTTTCGGTTGGACGTTGACTTTTGGGACACCCTGTATAATAAGCGTGTTAATTATTAACATAATTCAACCCACGTCTATTATTAACTAACGGGCAACAGTTACTTCGTAGGTGTGATTTTAAGAAAAAAAAAACAAACCTTTCTATATCTTATATCCATCCATCCATCCATCAGCCTCTATCCGTCCACTGTTGGGTTGGACACAAGCCTCCCTCATAGAACGCCACAACGCGCGGTCTTGTGCCGCTTGCATCCAATGTTCCGTCAATATAATACTAGCTGTTGCCGCGACTTCAAACGCGTGAAATTTAGAAATTAAATCTTAACAAACAGAAGTTTACAATATCACTCGATAGATGGCGCTGTACAGTTCTTTCGCGCTATGGTTTGGTTACACACATTAACACTTAAGCTCGTCAAGATTTTAAGTTTATAATTCCGGTTTTCGCATTTATAAATTAGTAAGGATTGTAAGGATATAAATAAAATATTCATGGACATTTCTCACAACGTCCTCTGGTCCTGGTGCTATGGGTAGGTACCAGAATACGGATATACTACATAAACTACTTTTCTTTTGTAAATACATACTTATAATAACATAGAAAACACCCAGACGTAGTAGAAACATTTGTATGACATTTATGAATATCTACAAATGACTGCCCCAAGCGGGGATCGCACCCGCAACCTCGTGAAAGGCAGTCCGTTACATGAACCACTCCACCGCGAAGCCCGCCGATCTCTTATCTATCTCCGATAGCTTATATCTAATATATAAAATTCACGTGTCACAGTGTTAGTTACCGTACTCCTCCGAAACGGCTCGACTGATTTTCCTGAAATTTTGTGTACATATCCTCTAGGTCTGAGAATCGGCCAACATCTATTTTTGAAATCTTTTTTTTTTGGTATGGCAAAACTACGTTTGCCGGGTCAGCTAGTAATATCTAAAACAAACGGTATCAAAATCCGTTGCGTAGTTTTGAAGATATAAGCTCACAAATAATTCACATATAATACATACAAAAATAACGACTTTGCTTTTTACTAAGCAAAGATGAAAGATGGTAAATACTGCCTGGCATATACAGACAAAATACAGACATTCTGTTATCATCACTTTTTACCTTCCGAGGAAACGATTCACAATATTCACTACCCATAAAAAATACATTACGTATGCGATAAATAAGATTTTAATATGCAAAATATCTTATGAGTTAGGAATTCCAGTTAGTTATAAGAGAGCTCGTTAAAATATCGAACAATTTTTTTTTTCTAAATGTTATCCAACCCATTTAAGAAGTAGCATCATATATATCCAGTTTATAAGGTGTCATGTATGGGCACCACATCTCCTCAATTTGACGGCTCCGCTCTGACAATTTATCTTGTTTTTGAAGATGTTCTCTGTTCCAAGCTTTAGGCTTTAAAAAGCGCTTATCATAATGAGATATATTATTTTTTATCCATGCTGTTACGTATTGAGACCCTGAAATGATAACAAGACAAAGATTTTAACTCCGTTCACTCATTACCTACATGCATACGTCATATCTTCCTACGGATTGGGAAGAATCGTTGAAAGTATTGATTGAATCATTGAATATGTATTTTAAGTATCTATTTACAAAAGAAAAGTAGTTTATGTATTATATCCGTATTCTGGTATTCATAACACAAGCATATAAGCTTAGCTTAGGACCAAAAGACTTTATGCGAAATGTCAATTATAAAAAAAAGGTTAACCCAAATCTCAAAACCGAATCCCACTTTATCTCAGCACGTTAATGTCCCACTGTGGGACACGGGCCTCCTCCACTTTAGGAGGCTATTGAGTCTACTAAACCCAATTGAACCGTCATGGCATAGCGATTAATTTCGACTTTTCCGTCTCTCAGAAGATACTATTGCTTATGATATCCGTTAGTAAGCTTTTACAGCACTCTTGGGATGGAATGGTGGCACTTGTATTTTAATACAGACGAAGTGTTATACTAGACTAAATACCGGTTATAGGTTAAAGGTTATAGATGAGATCTGCGCCTTATGACCTAAGAAGAACAAAGATACAAGGTTAAACCAACTTACTATCATAATTATCAATAATATCAGGCCTGTAGGTACCTATGGTGTAAAATCTTAACTTTTTAACAGCAGCAGAGTATTCATCACAACGACATCGATCCATAATTTAAAAAAAAATATATAAATAGTATCTAAATGTAGATACCGAGTTATACTGAAAAAATACAAATTTTAAGCTAATTAAGACCTAGGAGGATTATAATAAATAAAATAATTAAAACACATCAAAAGAACAATAGATTTATTTATGTCAAAATCATGTTAAACTGTCATATTATTTGTCATAATAAAATTGACATATACTTTTTTTATTGCAATAAAGGAGACGGAGGCAAGAAGGTGAATATTTTATTTAAACGAATGTCAAACAAAACTTTACTTAAAAAATATAAGGTTATTTGTGTTGCAAACTTAGTATATGGATAGCTTTTAACACTAAGTAACAAGACATAGATATAGTTTCCTCAAAGAACTACAGCATAGGTCTCTTGAAAAAAGAAGTCAAAAGATTTCTGTACGGTCTGCTACGCGCAAACGGCATCCTCTGGTGTTGCAAACGTCTATAGGCTACAGCAACCGCTTACCACCAGGCGGGCTTTATGTTTTTCACCTTAGTGCTATAAAAAATGGACGTCGAAGAGCAAAAGGCTTCTACAAAACTCAAATGGTTTTCGAGTAGTCACTAACTGTATAACTAAATGTACCAGACGGCACGATGACTTTAATGGAGTCGCGTTGTTGTTGGTCAGCCGGATATCGAAGGACCAAGAGAGGATCTACATCTATAAATAGTTGTAAAATGACTGATAGCTGAATGATATTACGTTATTCAAGCATTTCCTTACTAAGCGCTAAAATGATCATGTCTTCTTTACATATTATAAAACAAAGTCGTTATTTTGGTACGTACGTCCCTATGTGAGCTTATATCTTCAAAACTACGAAACGGATTTCGATGCAGTTTTTATAATACATAGAGTGGTTCAAGAGGATGGCTTTTTTGTATAATTTGATAAAGTTTGGTTATAAAATTCCGCACGTACAAAGTTGCGGGCAACAGCTTGTTTGATTATAAAAACTGTCTACAGATTTCTAAGAGTTATTCTAAGTATCAGACATTTAGGAAATAATTTACTATCGCTAATGACTTTAACTATCACTAATTCCTGAATAATACTCTCAAGTAATTACGGGAAGCATCTACTTATAAGATTTATAACCAAAACAATGTTTTAAAAGCACTTATTTAAATTTCTATAGGAGCTTAATGTCTGGAGCGAAGAATTGCTCCTGTAGGTAGCGGGTTTGTGCGAGCCAATCGTCGGCGTTGTAAAATTAGTCACAAGCTGTAAAAACAGTAATAAATTGAACGATATATTGTCGATATAAGAACTAAAAAAAAACCGCGAAGTTTTACAACCAACCGACTGTAAAACGTAGGGTATTAAGATTATAGTGATGCCAAGACACAATTTGTATCTTGAATGTATTCTGCGAAATTTACAATGCGATAGTTTTGCAATAATTTTAAGTGAACGATCTTCATACAAATGTGTAAATTGCTAATATTTTTTCGATGTTTATGCGATAATAAACATATGAAAACATTCACTTGTGTTACTAGTTATAAAACCCGTTCAGCCCAAAAAGCTGTTACGACTCTCGTAGTTTTCTGTCACTCGCGGAAGACGCAAAGTCGTAGCTATGATAAACGTAAGGTACGGGCAGGCAGGTAGGCACCGAAGTTAGTTAGTTAAACTTCCCTTTTTAGGGTTCCGTACCCAAAGGGTAAAAACGGGACCCTATTACTGAGACTTCGCTGTCCGTCCGTCCGTCCGTCCGTCCGTCCGTCCGTCCGTCCGTCCGTCCGTCCGTCCGTCCGTCCGTCCGTCCGTCCGTCTGTCACCAGGCTGTATCTCAAGAACGGTGATAGCTAGAGAGTTGAAATTTTCACAGATGATGTATTTCTATTGCCGCTATAACAACAAATACTAAAAATAAAATAAAATAAATATTTAAGGGGGGCTCCCATACAACAAACATGATTTTTAGGGTTCCTTACCCAGTATCTCAAGAACGGTGATAGCTAGACAGTTGAAATTTTCACAGATGATGTATTTCTATTGCCGCTATAACAACAAATACTAAAAATAAAATAAAATAAATATTTAAGGGGGGCTCCCATACAACAAACATGATTTTTTTACCGTTTCTTGCTCGATACTAATAACGTTGCCTTATGTTGCATAGATAATGGTACGGAACCCTTCGTGCGCGAGTCAGACTCGCACTTGACCAATTATTATCTTAGTCTTCAGCATATTAGTAATAGGCTTAAAAATATGGCCTCCTAGAAGGGCACAATACAAGCACAACTGTCTCTGTAGTCTTTAGAGTTATTATTTGGATAATACTAATATATATCGTATACCGTTAAACTCCATAATATTAATTTTCACACGTCAAGTGTTACCAGCCACCAATAAAAGCGAGCACTAAAATGTACAATTAATATTGGCAGCTGAGACGGTCGGTATTGAGGGCTGTATCTGAGAACGATTGGCGAGAAATGAAAGCTACCGGTATTATAAGGGTTCAACGCACACGGTCACTAAAAACCGTCTTATACGCATGATAGCGTGATAAATTAAATGAAGCGCGACTGGTTCATAAACTCCAGTAGTAAAGTTCTTTCTCATACTAAGCAATAGGAAAACAGTTCAGTTAATAGCTTATAAATAGTATAATATTTTCTAACACTTGCGCGACTCATCTGTTTAAATAAAACTACTTTTTACGGATTCACCCGTGACCATGGTGACTGCAAAGTCTCCGAAACGTCGGCCCAAAATTTAAAACAAATATACGCGTCTAAATCCGTAAAAAGTCGTTTTATAAATAGTATGTAATTTATAAATTAAATACTGACTACTTATTACTGTAGAAACTATAAGGAGTAAGTATAATCTAATACTATACAATAGCCTGTGTTTTAATATACAATACAATACAATATACTTTATTGCACACCAATAATACAGAGTTTTTAAATTATCTACAAACAATTAATGTACAATCGGTGGTCTTATCGCTGTCAGCGATCTCTTCCAGACAACCTGCATGGACATGTTGATTGAATAGACGGTGTTATGGTGTGTAAATATAAAAACAAATACATACTAGTAAATGTGTATGAAGCATAATATAAATATATATAATAATGTACATAATATCTGTGTAAAAACTACTTAAATATAGTATGAAGAAAGTAAATAAGTTATGAACTAATGCTGAAGTGTTCGATCACCATTCTTTTGAAAATAGACAGTGATTTAGCCTGTCTTATTGTTAAGAGGATACCAAAATAGCTTCGTGCATTTTTCTATGTACGAAGTTTTCATTGTTTCTTTAGATTGAATGGCTAGAGCTCTAATTTTTAAGTATATGTTTTTTCAATATATGATCTAGGATCGCATAAACTCAGAAACGCGATTGAAAAAAGTTTTCTCGATAGAAAATCTTGGCGAAACAACCTCTCTAATTATTTATTTTTTTCATTTGTCGGTCTATTATCGCGTATTAACTAATGAAATAACTTTAAAAACATAGGTAACTATTATATATAGAAACACGTAAATCAGAATTAAAATATATTTAGTAGATTTTGAGTAAATAGTAAAAGTATCCCTAATTCTTCATTTTCTGTGCCTACTGGCTGTGTTAATATGTACGTGTCGGCGATGATATACGATAATATTGATGTAGGCCCTTAATGGCAGTTAGTTCCACAGGTGCGCTGCCTGCACAGTGAAGAACTTGTCTATATAAATCTCTAGTAAAGATCGTAAATAAAAATACATATAATAAACTCCATCCAGTACTTTTTGCAGGAAGCATATTTAGATATACGCAGACAATAATTGTAAAAATGGTGTTTTGGCTTCTGTCGGTCTAATGTCGATATAGGTAATTTTTCTTTTAATATTTCCAATGTGAAGACACAATTTATTTCAATTATGTATCTTTTAAAACTGTCAATGACAATAGCTTTAGTATGTAGCTTTAGTGATACAAACCAGAGAAGCAAATGATACCATATACTTTGTATTAACGCGTTACTCGCGTTGCGTTCTTTTTTACCAATGTAAGTTATACTTAACATTTTTACGATCGCTTTACTAAATGAGATTTTATCTGCGCATGTTTTTTATGCATTTACTGTTTGGAGCTCGAAAACCTGAATAGTATAAGTTTCAAAGGTTTGATTTCTCGTATTAATTGTCTTAATTCTCTATCACTCATAATTCCTATCACTAACTGTCCTATTGCATGCTTACACAAATTTCCTAAATTGTTATTATTATTTTTTTTAAGCTTTTTTAATTGAATAACGTATTATCATAATACTTGAACCCACGACCTCGGAATACCGTTCCGTTGCTCTCCCATCAGCGGGTTCAAGTCCCGCTCATGGTTATGATTTTTTCCACTATAATTTAGTTTATTTAGTAAAAGCATAGGAAGTCAATTGCAAAAATGAATAAATTATTATCTTTTAATAATGTCGCCTGTTAGAAAATGAGCGTTGATAGCTGCGACATAGTTTTATTTAAATAATGCAGTTGTTATTGTGCACATATTTGTTGTGAATATTTAATAAGTTTTATATATAAATACATAAAATCAGTTCCTTTAAAAAAAAAATTTGGTTCCTTTATCATCCATCAGTCTTTGTTCGACTGTATATAGCAATAAAGCTATCCTAAAGGACGCTACAGCGCTTGATTCCTTGCCATCAGCAGCTCGCAGCCCCTTGTGTAATTTGGGCATTTCTTATAGTATTTGGAAGTCTATAACTTGGAATGAGCAGTGTAAATAATAATTTATTTATGTCAAAAAGGTGACAGAGACCCATAAAATACAAAAAGTGCACATAAAAAAACACAATACTTATTAACTAATTACTTCTGTAGTTAGTATGCAAACTACTACAGCGCATAATATAAGGACAGTCCACCCTATCCGCTATCATCCTCAGGACACTGTTGGTGCTACAGTAAAGAAAAGCCTTTATTTTTTAACAAATATTCATGGCCATTTCAAAAAACGTCCGCTTCTCTATAGCTAAGCTTATTTGCTTATGCATTACATCCTTCTCTACCTAAATAAAGAAAGAAAGAACTTAACATATTCTTTCTGGAATTTATTCGGAATTCTTAGCAACATCATGGAATTTCCAAAATCAGTAAAATGAACTCAATAACGGTTCATTAGTTCTCCCAAATGATTATAAAATAAAAAGTCCGCCTACGATATGGAGTATAAAGAGAATTTATATCACATAAATTAATAGAATTATATCGATTAAAACGAAATCGATTCAGATTTTGACATAATGGTAATATTAAGTTACAGATTCATTATTAATTTAGTATAATATTCTTAGTGGCCATTTTCTGAATGTAACAATATTATTTTTCGATATTTTCGTATTTGGCAGGCTATACATTTCGGCATACAAATTTATTATTAACTTTATTGTCTTTAATTACTATAAAACACAGTTGTAGATGACGTACCTCGCTATGATTTTATTTAATAAACACCACCTGTGCGCATACGGGAGCGACAAGTTTCGTAGTACCTACCTTATGCATATTAATTTGTACATGTCAGTCAGTCGCTAATTATCCTTAACGGTCGACGCAAGTGATTATGGTGTCCGATTGTTTGACCAAACGTCATTTGGCAAAACTACACTTGACAAAAAACGTTTGGCAAAACAATCAATTCGCTTATTGATCATTTTACTACTGATCATTTTACAAATGCTTCATTTTGCCAAATGATCAACACTTATAATGACATTTTATAAATGATTACTTTACAAAACTAACATTTGGCAACTGAGTTATCAGATAAATCTACTATTGGTCTAAAAATTGGTATTCTTGTTAAAATGACCACATTTTGCAAATTTTTTTGCAAAGCTACTGCTCTGGATTTTCCTGAAAGAAAATACTATAAGTATTAATTGATATATTTTATTAAATATAGATAGATAGAATGAAAAAAAATGATATTTTACATTATTTGCAAAATAATTACTTATTTACCCGTTCGTCTTTGGAGATATATATATAGATATATCTCTTTTATTAGATTGGTTTTTTTTTCCGTAGGAATGCTTTTCACGCACTTACACCCCAACTGCAGGGGCAGCCGAAGGACGTCGTGTTGGACTCCCGGGGAGTAAAATTTCTCTCGACCCAGCCTACCAACTAAACCTACGGTGTCCTCCTCGCCCGTTGCCGGGCCGTGGTAGTTACTCAGGTATTACCACGACCCGACACGGGGGGCCCCCTAGCGGTGGGGGCTCACTGCGACGGGGTGGGCAACGTGCCCCCCCGTCGGACTGTCACCCCTCGCCCGAACACGAAACTAAAGGCCCTGCGGGGGGGCAATTTTTGGCCCGCGCGTTCGCGCTCCCGCAGGGCCTCTCTCTTGGCCGCCATCACCTCGGATGCAAACGAGGCGACGGCGGCCCAACACTCTCTGCTGTCGGCCATCGAGGCGATGACGGCCGGCAGCGACAGATTAGCGCCTATTGCGCCAGTGAGCCTGGCACGCTGAGCTGACCAGGCCGTGCACACGGCCAGCGTGTGCTCGGCCGTGTCCACGGCTCCGGACGCACAGCTTTTGCAGTCGGCTATTACATTGGGTTAGGTTAGGTTACAACTTTAACCCCAAACGCACGAGCCGAGCGAGCAAAGCGAGTGCCAGAAGTGAATTTACGGCATTTCTCCCATTAATAATGATGCATGATGATAATGATACATTTAAAACAACATAATTTACGAAACATATTATTTGGTGAAATGAAAAAAAGGTCAAATGACATTTGAATACTTAACACATTTGTCAAGTGTAGTGTTTGCCAATGGATCATTTGCTAAGTAAGTTTTTGTAAGATGATACTTTTGTCAAATGATCATTTGTCAATCATTTTTTGGTCAATCAATAAGGACCCGTGATTTTGCCGAAAATCTTATGTTCTCATTACTTACAAGTATTTACCACTCCACGCCTACCTATATCCGTAACAATAGTCGTTATTTTTGTATGTATGTTCCTATGTGAGCTTACATATTCAAAATTACGCAACGGATTTTGATGCCTTTTTTAATAGATAGAGTACTTCATGAGGATGACGACTTTGTAAGTTTGGTTTCAAAATTCTGTACGTATGAAGTTGCGGCCAACAGAACTACTACAAGAGTGACAAACAAGCATACAGCTCGGCTGATGGTTAGCGATTACACGTACGTGTGGTGACGGACTAAGAATACAAGTGTCACCACCCCATCTCCTCCCCAGGGTGCTGTAAAAGCCAGCTAAGGGATATTTTACACAGATAATATCCTCTGTGAGAGACGGAAACCTCGTAAATAAACCCTGTGCCAACACGCCTGGTCAGCGCGGCACAGTAGACCATAATCCCTCCTAAAGTGTTAAGTCCCGTGGCCAACAATGGGACGTTAATGGGCTGGAAAGAAGAAGGACGTTTGCATTGCCAGAGTTAACAGTCACGTGCAGCCGACCCTGTAAGAGCCTTTGAGCTACTGGAGAAGACTTCATATCTGTGTTCACTTCTTTTTAGGGTTTCGTACAAACCCTTATAGTCTCACTACGGTGTCCGTCTGTCTGTCTGTCTGTCCGTCTGTCAAACTTTTTTTACTCGGCAACGGATGAAGGTATCAACTTGAAACTCATACGATATGTAGATCTATGCGGTCCCTTGCTGAAAAAAATACAATCAACCTTTTACCTCTACGCATTTAAAAGATATAACCGAATTACGACCATCAAAATTCACAGGTTACTTCCCGTTGCCCTAGAGCATTGAAATTTGGCATAGATCAAGTCTATATAGTGCTGATATAGGGAAAAATCCAAAAACTTATAATTTGTCATCACATCACAAGAAAAAAGTGTTTATACTAATACCAACTTATGAAATAGCTGAAATGTAGGCGATTCCCTATATTTCAACTACAAAATTAAGTTGGTGAGTTGTTTTGAGTTCAATTAACTGATTATTTATGTTTATATGTTTAGTATGTATGAAACCCTAAGTGTGCGAGTTTTGCCTTGCTCTTGACAGGTTTTTCCTTTATATCCTCTTTTTTTTCCTTTATTCATCAATTCATCTTTTTCATCTTTTCTTCTTCTTATAAATTTCATTTCATACACATTCATTTGCAAAAGACTTTTAACAATCAATAAAATTAGACTCTAGGAATAAAGCATTCTTCATTTTGTCGAGATGACAACTTTTATTTAATAGTGCACTATTCAACCCAACTAAATACGATACGATCTTTCTCTGAATCGATATACTCAGACACTGAAGTCTGCAAGTGCAGTCATAAAGCAAGTTAAAGTAATTTGCATTTGTGGATGGAACGAGGTATCTATAACTATTCCCGTGAAATCACGTAATGGTGGTGGCGCAGACTCGTTCCAATTAAAAAGTAATAAATTTAAATTACTGCTAATAAATGAGATGTTACACTTTACTTCCGTATAGAAAAATACTATTATAATAGGAATGGGTTATAGACATGCACATGTCTACAAAATCATGAAATCAGTCATGACGTTTTGAAGCAATTTGATAAAAACCTAGATAAAAACATGACTTTAATATATAACTAGCTGACCCGGCAAACGTCGTTTTGCCATACTAAAAAAAAAGGTTTGAAAAATAGATGTTGGCCAATTCTCAGACCTACTGAATATGCATGTAAAATTTCATAAAAAGCGGTCAGGCCGTTTCGGAGGAGTACGGTAACTAACACTGTGACACGTGAATTTTATATATAAGATAAATCTATATATCTATCTTTTTTATTTATTTATTTATTCATGGTATAAAATACAATACATTAAATACTAATACATTACAGCAATAGAAACTATAGATGTTTATGTGTCGCTCTTTTCACTCA
Organism: Orgyia antiqua; assembly: GCA_916999025.1. Lineage (NCBI taxonomy): Eukaryota > Metazoa > Arthropoda > Insecta > Lepidoptera > Erebidae > Orgyia > Orgyia antiqua. Next base: position 5,768,558 of record OU779874.1, read on the forward strand.
CAAAGATTTTTTTTTCTCTTGGCCGGTATTAACATTTTAGAATTGATTTACATTTGTCTGGGTTCATCACAATTTTTGTTACGATATCGTCCTGCAATCGTTTAATATAGTGGGCAACATACATTGCCATGTGCGTTTGCCGTATACATTGGTATACATAGGTATTACATATATAACGTCAAACAGACAGCCGGTCGTAGAAATCAGCCAAATCCCATTGCAACGTAAACGGGATAAGGATCCGAATTGCAAAGGAAAAGGATCCAGAGTAAAGAGAATGGTGATGATGACATTTTCACTAGTTGCTTATTTACTGGGAACCCGACGAGACCTACCAGACATGCACACAAAATTCATTGAAATCGATAGAGCCGTTTGGGATGAGTTTGTTATCTAACAGGCCAATTTTTTTATAAATATATATATTGCGTAAGTAATAGATATTTTGTTACTAATTAATTATATAAATCATTTTATTAGTGTGTGATTTTATTATTATAAGCCGATTACATAGAGATATAAATGTGTGAAGATACTATGACAAACTAGAGGCGATAATTTATGTATCCTGCATTAATATATATAAATTCCTATTGCTATTTATGGTTGTAACTTTATCAAAAGCAACGGGATTATTTAAAATTTGACGTGTAATAACTTAAAGACGGAAAAGGGAAGAAAATCTTCAAATTCGTTAAATTCGCTTTTAGATCTATTGAAATTTTTATTCAAAACTCGACCAATGCTTACAATTTTTTGTATTTTTTTTATAATGGTACGGAATGGATCGTCTTCGAATAAAAGTGTACCAGTTTCAATTAAAAAACAAATTATGTTCGTTATTTAAAATTATAAAGTACACTGTACAGGTTTATTAACCAAACGCACCTTTAAAACTTTTTATTCTTGACTTTTTTCTTCGACAAATGTTTACTCTAGGTTTCATGAAATAATGTACGATATAAACGGACATTTATTCTATATTAAATACTATATTAAAAAATAATTAAAATTTAATAATTTTAATTAAACTTCGGCCAAAAATAATTCCGTTACATTCTTAATCACTTCTAATACTCGTAAATGAGTCTAACAATAAAAATATAGATGACAATTTTATCGTTCCCTGTGCATCAAATTTTTTTTTCAAAATGGCGGTTGTAGCTAACGGTCAAATATTTGGCAATCAAATAAATATTAGGAAGGAATAAGGACAGGTGAAGTTCTTTTGTTATAATTGAGATATAAATATTATGTTGAACTGCACTGTTAATGTTTTATTTCGCTGATATTTGTTTACGTTAATTTATGGTGGTTAGTTGTTTCGATTAGTATATCCGTGTTGTAATTAATTTGAAAGATAATTATATAGTTCGTTGTTGTGTAGAACAATAGACTGGTACGCAAGAGTTTATAGATTATGTAGTGATTAAAAATTGGTTTACAACAATAAAATATGGCACAGGAGCGTTTCGAAGTTCCTAAAACTAGAGTTTTTTTATGGCGAGGGAATTGCCTGACCTCACAGACCATTCGAGGACCACAGAAAGGTACTGTTGGGCGAGCGTTAGAAAATCTGCGGCAATGTAGATTATTAATGTCAGAGATATACCAGAAAGTGTGTCTATGGCTGCATCACTCATAACATGCACGGTTTGAAGCCACATAAAAATCTATGTGCATGAGAAATATGCATCTGAGTGTCTCCGATACAGGCTATACGTCATATGAAACATTATTAGTCTATGAATTACGATTTAGCCACGCTAAATTTACGTGCCTTCAAGATGGAAGGCGTATATTCTTCTCGCGTCGTGTTCCTCATGATTGAGGGTCGTGACCGCCCTTCAGTAATAACAAACGATACCTTTCTGGTACTAGTATCCACAGCTAGTAGCTCTATTCTGTGGTACTAGTTCCTAAATAAAATCATTTTTTTTTCTTTTCCTAGGTAAGCGTGTAATAGGCACTAATCATGCTTATCACGTTATAATCGCGGCTGTCAAAGTCCCATTAGAGAAGGTTCACGTCCTTCACGGCATTGCATTTTAACAACTACTGTTTTCTGCTAATTTTTACGACGAGAGAATTTAAAGAAAAAGATACATTCTCATGCTGATGTTTTAACTAAGACTTCGGTATTTTTTTTATTTAGAGGTTATCCTATATCCTACTAATAATAAAAATGTAAAAGTTTGTAAAATGTATGGATAGATGGATAGATATAAGGATGTTTGTGTTTTCATGCAACACCTAGTTTCTGGTTGAAATTTAATGAAACTACAGAATTACACACAGGCGTAACAACAAACGCGGTTACAGCGGGTGGCATTGCCTTAGTGATGTATGAAATGTATTCTATGCTTATTATTTTTAATAATCGTAATTGTAATAATCGTTTATCTTTACTTATTATAAAACAAAGTCGTTATTTTTGTATGTATGTCCCTATGTGAGCTTATATCTTCAAAAGTACGTAAGAGATTTTGATGTGTTTTTTTAGTAGATAGTTTTAAAGTATGTTTATTTAAGATGTATTTTGTATAAATTGTTAATTGTTCTTTTATTTTTTAAATTCTATACGCACGAAGTTGCGGGCTACAGATTCTAAGTGTTAAAAAAAAGTACAAAAGAGACAAAAATAAAAAAAATTAAGTTAAGTAGGTACCTAAAGTTAAGTGGTAAAAAGAAAATATATTTTTATTATTTACAGGGCAAGCAGGTGTCAATCAACTTGGAGGAGTATTCGTAAACGGGAGACCTCTCCCTGATGTGGTTCGTAAGAGAATCGTGGAGCTGGCAATCATGGGAGTTAGACCTTGCGATATTAGCCGACAGCTTCTAGTATCACATGGATGTGTCTCCAAAATCCTTACTAGATTTTACGAGACAGGGTCTATCAGGCCTGGATCCATTGGTGGGAGTAAAACTAAGGTTAGTGTAATTTAGTTTTTATGCTAGAATAAGTTTATTAAGAAAAAAACAATCTTCAAAAATCGGTCTTTTTGGCACTGGTCAAAATTATAAAAAAAAAACCTGTCAAGAGCGAGGTAAACTCGCACACTTAGGGTTTCGTACCTACTAGACATATAAACATAAGTAACTACATTCAAATAATCATTTAATTAAACTCAAAACAACTCACCAACTTAATTTTGTAGTTGAAATATAGCCTACATTTCAGCTACTTCATAAGTTGGTATTAGTATAAACACTTTTTACTTGTGATGTGATGACAAATTATAAGTTTTTGGATTTTTCCCTATATCAGCACTATATAAAATAATAGACTTGATCTATGCCAAATTTCAAGGCTCTAGGGTAACGGGAAGTAACCTATGAATCATGATTCCCTAGCATAAGTCGAAAAATTCTTAAAAATGGTCGTAATTCGTTTATATCTTTTAAATGCGTAGAGTTGAAAGGTTGACTGTATTTTTTGCAGCAAGGGACCGCATAGATCTACATATCGTATGAGTTTCAAGTTGATACCTTCAGCCATTGCTGAGTAAAAAAAGTTTGACAGACGGACAGACAGACATCGGAGTGATCCTTTATGGGTTTGTACGAAACCCTAAAAAAATAAAATTACGTAAAGAAATAATGGTAAAATATCATTAATAAAATAAATATATTTTCCTTTAATTTACACCCTAGATGGCATGTGTATTCGAATTTCAATGCCAAAAGAACAAACATGAAAAACTAAATACATCAAAATAAAAAAATACTAAAAGTTAACCCTTTAGCAAACGTTTAGGGGGAAAAAATGTAAATCAACAGTCGATATGGCGGATCATGGGTCACGCCGGCAATCACTGGTAATTATAAACTATAAAATTTTACCGCCACCAGCTTTCGGCTTCTTGAGATGGCCTTTCGACACGGTGCGGCCAGCGTGATTGGTATATCGTAGAGGTTCCGTACGCTAATTAAAGATAGTTATATTGTAACATTAATTATTATTTTAGAAAGTAAATGAAGGTTTATATATGTGTTATAGATTACGAAATATATGTGAACTTTTAGTTATTTGCTTTGAGCTTTTTATCGTATGATTATCATTACTAATTTAATAAGAATATTTTCTAGTGAAAACAGATTTGTCAGCTATCGATATGCCTAATTATTTAAATAGGTACTTATTAATTTTATAAGCATATATTTAAAAGTAATAAATGTACGTAAATATTTCAAAAATAGAACGTAATTTTTTTTTTAAAGTGTCGTTTAAATTTCGAACATAAACTAATATTTAAAAAAAAATCATAAGTTCACATTTGCTTACAAATATGATATCTAGTTCCGATTGTTATGAGTGTTTGCAGTTGACCTCACAGTACCCTAGAATTGAAGTCCGGTAAGCGTATTCGACACCGACCTTACTAAATTCGGTACGCCAATAAAACAACCATTTGTTCTTCCACAAACGGACGCCGACATCAAAAAATTGATTACAACAAAATACTTCCAAATCACCGAATACTTTTATTGACGGTGTTATGGGAACACTTAATTGACTGCTAATCAACATGTTCGAACGTCACGTTCAATACTACATATATCGATATTATCTATATACATCGATATACCTATATTCGAATATCGTACACCGTATCAATGATCTCATCTTAATGTTTGTGAATTATGTAAAAAGTTCCCCATCTTGTAGGTAATTATACTTTTAAGTTTCTTTAAATTATTTTATGGTTACATATTGGCGTATTAGATTTTGATTGAATAAATAATTGCGAAGACATCCATTTTGTTTTTGTGTTACATGTAAAACTTGACCACATTTTTTTATACTTTCTAAATTATAATTTTTATTTTAATGTTTCTTAGTTATTAATCATAGTTTGTATATGAAATTGATTGTCGAAACATCTATGCTTTCACGTTCATTTAGAAATCTTTTAGATCATGCTAATTACGTGGGAAAATATTGGGACCTCGATAAGCTTTTTGTTAATTTAAAAAATTTTATGATTATACAGAAATTATATGTTTGCTATGCTTTCGAAATTACTTCTGAAATAATTTAATGTGAGAAAAAAGCAAATGTGTGACATTTAACCCGCGTTCCTAAATTATATTCTATTTTTAAACTAAAAGTTTTCAATACCTGTCAATCCTTCAGGGATTCTTTATCTTCCTGCCCTTATCCTAAGTAATTTGGGATCGGTGCAGCACATTTTTTACTTCCAACCTCTTCTATCAGCCGTCATATTTTCATCTACTCCTCATATATAAATAACACACAGTCCATCTATTTTTTCTTTGGACTTCCTCTCCTTTTCCATCCATCAACATTCACATTCATTATAGGTTTCATGGCATTTAAGAAAAAATTAAATGTTATAAAATCCTTTAGGGATTCGTGATAGATTTCTTTTTTAGGGTTCCGTACCCAAAGGGTAAAAACGGGACCCTATTACTGAGACTTCGCTGTCCGTCCGTCCGTCTGTCACCAGGCTGTATCTCAAGAACGGTGATAGCTAGAGAGTTGAAATTTTCACAGATGATGTATTTCTATTGCCGCTATAACAATAAATACTAAAAATAAAATAAAATAAATATTTAAGGGGGGCTCCCATACAACAAACATGATTTTTTTACCGTTTCTTGCTCGATACTAATAACGTTGCCTTATGTTGCATAGATAATGGTACGGAACCCTTCGTGCGCGAGTCCGACTCGCACTTGACCAATTTTATTTAATTTGTTTTTAAAGTGTTAAGGATCTCTACCAAATTTCACTCATAAATGCTTACAGTCTTATTAATCTCTATTCTACTCTGTACCATTTATACATTTTAATTTTACTTTAGTGTATGGTTATCCTTCGTAATTAAATAAATAAATATTCATGGACATTTCACACAACGTCCTCTGGTCCCAAGCTAATCTTTAATAAATTAGTTAATTTAATTAGAGTCTATTTGATCTACTAAACTACGCTGATCAGGCTTATGGTATGAGATATTGAAGAGAGTTACGAATTTCCAGAAATAAGCTTGCTCAGTATTACCTATAGCTCTAATTACAGCATCTGAGCAAGGATATGGTATATACTAATAGGCTCTCTCTCTCCAGCCCATTTACGTCCCACTGTTGGGCACGGGCCTCCTCCACTTTGGGAGGGATTATGGTCTACTGTGCCGCGCTGACCAGGCGTGTTGCCACATGGTATATTTTCGAGTTTCCCATCTCATACAGAGAATGCAATATCCCTTAGCTGACTTTTACAGCACCCTTGGGAGGAGCTGGGGTGGTGACACTTGTGTTCTTAATCCGTCAACACACGGACATATAGGCTACTGTCATATATTATTATCATTTCATAACTTCTATCTTGGTAAATTATAAATAAATAAATAAATAAATATTCATGGACATTTCACACAACGTCCTCTGGTCCCAAGCTAAGCTTATTATGCTTGTGTTATGGGTACCAGAATACGGATATAATACATAAACTACTTTTCTTTTGTAAATACATACTTATAATACATAATAAACACCCAGACGCAGTACAAACATTTGTATGACAATTAAAACATCACACAAATGATTGTCCTGACCGGGAATCGAACCCGAGACCTCATGATCGACAGTCCGTTATATAAACCACTCCACCACGAGGCCCGTCAAATTATACGCATTTAAATATAAAAATTAAACGCTAATTGCAACGATCTGGTATGTTTCATATATTAAAATGAGCCGTGTAAAATGCGCAATCTAGACCAATCACTAGATAACCTTAATCAAGACTGCATTTGATCCGATGTTATGCATAATATTTTAAATAGTTATAAAAATAGTTGTGTGAAAAATATTTGGATGCGATCATTGGACAATTAGCCCAACCTTCTTTTAAAGGTTAAAACAATATCGTTGAAGGCACCTTCGATTGCAGACCGCATTTAGGAATGATGGCCGAACTAATGTTTTAATTTTAAAATATGTTTTGAATTTTTTTAGAATACCGCACTAAAGGGTTAATGCCTGTTACAAAAAGCTACTTCTTTTCACGTTCTCCTCTCGCGGGTCTACGCGTAGAAAATTCTATAAGAATTATGTAGATCCCTACACGAATTATCCTATGCATACTGTATTCACTATTCCTGGGTGTTAATTTATTAAAAAAAAAGGTAATGTGGTTTTATGAAACCATGGTAAAAGTGAAACCTTTTTTCATATTATAGACATTTAACTAAAATCCGCGGAGTAGGGATAAAGTGACTTTATCCCTACTCCGCGGCCAACCGTCACGCGACATGCAACACACAGACCAAAAAGTTAGAGACGATGTAATAAAAGTTTCACTTTAATAAATAAGATTTCACTATCCATCCGTCTGTCACTAGGCTATATCTAATAAACGGTGATAGCTAGAAATTGAAATTTTCACAGATGATCTAGGTACTGTTGCCGTATATTATAGATAAACTATGGGGGCTAAGAACCTGAAAATTTGCATAATAGAGAGAGAGAGGAGAGCGGAGAGAAGAAGAAAAATAGCAAGTTATTAGCCTTTATTGGGTGTCGGTTTTTAGCATCTTTTTAAATCTTTTCATGTTGATTAGAATAAAAAAAAAAACTAAAAGTATTAATAACCTGGCATTTCCATGTATCCTTATAAAATTCAAATGTACGTAGTACTTACAATATAACAATAGTATTCATAAAACTGTAATGTTTATTGAACGGTACGTGTTTGCTGGTCATTTTACTTACATTGTACATAACAATAAAATACAAACACCATTCCAAGCATCAAATCGCTTTAAACGTATGAACATTAAAATTAATCTGAAACATATAAAAATCGTACACATCAAGTAATTTAACCAATTCAAACTTCTAGTGTGGGAACACACGCTAGCTTTAACTACATTTTTTTCTAACAAATATTTACCGTTATTACACCTGTTACAAATAGCGAAAATTCAAGATATAAATGCTTGATTATACCGTGTAACAATTATAAAAATATGATACGCTTTTTCTATTAATTGTTGATAACTACAGAAGCATACTTTTTTTTAAGTTTTACCGGCCAGTATAGCTTCCATTTTTAATTAAAATTAAAATGATTACAACCTGTTTTCGAACGTTCGTTTATGTTATCTGTGGTGCAACACAAAATTTTACCATCAATAATGGCTTCGATATTTAAATGGTAAACAAATGAATCGCTATAGAGTTGAGCTTTTTATTGTCTATGGTTGAGCTTAGGGCTGTTGAACTTAATTAAAAATATATTTCTATTTTTTTATTGTAACCACAGGTTACGTCATCACGTAATTACTACCTACTTTTCAATTGAAGAGGAGAAAATTACGACAGTAGATTTTCTCATTCATAATAATCTCGTGCGGCAGTGTTTGTTTTCGCAGTCCTACGAAGTGGCATGACCGAGTTTCATAAATTCTGTGAATAAGACATGATCTGAAAATAGCCACAAGGGTAATAAAGGGCTCCCTTATAATATTATTTTTGATCTTAGGGAAAAAAGTCTTCCCTTCTGCAACTAAAAACAATTATGTAGGTGCGTGGATCAGCAAGACATAGCTAACTTGTAAAAATATTCCCAAAACATTAAAAGCCGCAGACCGGTCATAGACAAATTTGCGACGTTAACGACAAAATATTAATTAAAATTGTTGTTCTGGTTGGCAAGCATTTATTGCGAGGCAGAAATTTAGAGCTATATTAATTGTAGACGGTCAATCTGCTGATCGTTAGCTAATGATATAATATGCCATAAAAAAATTAAATCGAACGAATAAAATTCATGTGAAATAATTTAAATAAATCTTGAATGATCTTTGAGTGTTCGAGATTATCTTACTGTGTATAAAGAGCGTTACAAAGGGCATATTAAATATATTAACTAGCTGACCCGGCAAATATACGAATGTCAGGGGTGGAAAACCCTTATCACTTAGTGGTATGAAAAAAGTTAGTAGCCGATTCTCAGACCTACTGATTGTGTTTATAAAATTTCATATGAATCGGTCAAGCCGTTTTGGAAGAGTATAGGAACGAACATTGTGACACGAGAATGTTATATGCCGTCTCGTATTTTATGTAGATGTTAGATCAGAAGATGTTATCTGTGTATAATATTCCTTAACTGGCTTCTACAGCACCCTGGGAAGGAAAAGGGATGGGGACATTTGTATTCTTAATCCGTAACCATACGGACGTACTCGTACTTTTAATAAATAAACTTGTAATCAATGGGCACAGTGACACAGATCAAAAATACTTTATAGAAAACAGAGAAATTGAAGCTGGCAAATCCAACGGGAAGCCAATCCTTCATACTTCATAGTGAAAGAAAAGCAAAATATTTATAAAATTTTAAACGTCAACCCTTCAAACGCGCTATACATCGGAATAGCGAAGCGAAGATTTGCGTGCACACAAATGCCCATCTTGATTTTATGAGCGAGTTATGGTCTTTATGATCGATTGCCAGTATTTATGACTAAATGACTGTAATTAGTGGGGCTGAACACAACCGCGTTTTATTGCGGCGGCAAGCGATTGAACATCGCTTTCACACTGAATTTTTAGTATTTCATATGGTACTGTATTTGTTCTTTAGATTTGGTGTTTAGCTGTACATTTTAATTGAATCGGCAGAAGCGAGATTCATTTTTAGTTTTGTTTGATTGAAATCAATTGGAAGTTTTACGATTGCGTTGTATCTTCGTGTGATATTCGTTTAATTTCCAAAGTCTGTGTTCGGTTAAATTGATTATTTTCATTTCCTGTTGGCAAGTTTATGGCACTATTGTATAAGTTATTACAGTAGTGAAGACTTATTTATTCCACCAAGTTCTAAATTATTATAATCATGGATACTCACGTAAATACGACGTATTTCAGACTCGACTTTTTAACCGACTTTAAAATTATGAGGTATGTATTCGACTGTATGTCTTTTTTGTTTTTTTTTTATATTTGGTACCTCATAATAGGGCAAAGCGTAGTTTGTGACGTCACTAAGCGGCCCAGCGGAAGACCAGCGCTGGTTTTTAACCAGCAATATGCTGAGCTGGGACCGTTTTGTGACGGATACATTACTCTTATGATTTATTCTTTTCCTTCTTTTTTGTTAACAACTTTTGTAATTTAATCTCGCAAGTAAACTTATTTTATTTCTTTCTTCTTTCATAACTTTTAACTGGGCAAAGCGATTTTAATTACTCTTTTTTATTTGAAAGCTGGTGATTCCTGTGTAGTCCCATTGGCACCAGGTCAGTATCTGATGATTATCTCCTGAGAAATCGAGGAAAACCATCAAATTTCAAAGGCAAATGAAGTTGGTAGGCCATTTTTAAAAAACATACTCAATTATTGCAACTATCTTTAGCCCTACATGTCAATTGTCACATTTAGGATCAACATCTGAAACAAAACCATATCTTCAACATAACATAAAGTTACCGCAACGTTTTGTTACAGATTATGATATGTGTATAAAGTTCAAGTGATGACAGAAGGTCAAATTTAGCAACATACAAAATTTTTTAAATTACTAATTAAATTTTTATCTTTTAAGTTCTATTGCGTTTTAATTAATTGTGTACTAATAAAAAAAATTGGCTACATATTATGTAATTAATAACTTATACCTTTATTATTTAGTCGATTGTATATAAGGAAGGATTTAGTAAATATAACACAATTTTTAGAAAGAAAGAAAGAAAGAAAGAAAATAAGTTTTATTTTTAACATGAACTTATGACTAAAACAATGTGATTTTTATATGAGCGAAGACTATAATAATATAAAGAATAATAAATGTATAAATATATAAAGAAGTACATGCTAAAAATCGGACCCAGCTCAGCTAACGCTGGTGTAAAACCAGCACTGATCTTCCGCTGGACCGTGTTAACTAGTGACATTAGACATCAGCATTACTTTTAATTTTATGACAATGCACAACATAATTCAAATAAACAACTAACCTAACAACTATAAAAATAACATACGTACACTTAGGATAATATAATAAGGATAACAAACAATCCGTAAAATAAAAGAAAAGGAGACATATTCATGACAAATATAATTGAATTCTTAAAGTGCATCAAAATAAACTATAGTCTATGGTCAACACCAAGATGACATTGATTTGACACTCCTGACATGTTGACACTGACGTATGCGGACCCCGCTACTCGCCAGTGTACAACACGTGATTTAATTCGTGTCGGCCAATGCCACATTCTTAGAAACGTAACATAAACATTGGTCAATCGTTGTGTATTGAAAATTTTAGACCATATATTAAGTATATTTGGGGTGAGACGGTTGGTTGATCGCGTTCAAGTTGTAAGAACTCCAATGGGATGGTTCGTAAACCATCATATCGAAATATTTGAAGTGTTTATATACACTTTATTTTTAAATACTGTGATAATCAACATCCTTGACTAAAAAAAGTATTTTTATGATATTATCAAAAGAATATTGCTTAGAGTTCTTTATCTAGCGTTTGGTTTAAAAATTCTCCATTTTAAAACAAACAAATGAAGAACTTTTTATGTATATATATTCGAATTGCAAGTTACTTGGATCTTGTACCTAATGGACCGGGAGAATCGCTGAATTGAAAACCACCTACATAGTTTTCTCTTACGTTTTATTTAATTATTCTCTGTAAAAAGAATGTGAGATTCACAAGCACATCTTTCAGGGAACTAACAACCACTTTGACTGGAAGGTTTTCGAATTGTAATGACGTACTGACGACGGACAAACGACGGAGTGTAGGATGGCCTTAGCCCCTTGATATAATAATAATTGGTCAAGTGCGAGTCGGACTCGCGCACGAAGGGTTCCGTACCATTATCTATGCAACATAAGGCAACGTTATTAGTATCGAGCAAGAAACGGTAAAAAATCATGTTTGTTGTATGGGAGCCCCCCTTAAATATTTATTTTATTTTATTTTTAGTATTTGTTGTTATAGCGGCAATAGAAATACATCATCTGTGAAAATTTCAACTGTCTAGCTATCACCGTTCTTGAGATACTGGGTACGGAACCCTAAAAATCATGTTTGTTGTATGGGAGCCCCCCTTAAATATTTATTTTATTTTATTTTTAGTATTTGTTGTTATAGCGGCAATAGAAATACATCATCTGTGAAAATTTCAACTGTCTAGCTATCACCGTTCTTGAGATACTGGGTACGGAACCCTAAAAATCATGTTTGTTGTATGGGAGCCCCCCTTAAATATTTATTTTATTTTATTTTTAGTATTTGTTGTTATAGCGGCAATAGAAATACATCATCTGTGAAAATTTCAACTCTCTAGCTATCACCGTTCTTGAGATACAGCCTGGTGACAGACGGACGGACGGACGGACGGACAGCGAAGTCTCAGTAATAGGGTCCCGTTTTTACCCTTTGGGTACGGAACCCTAAAAATTTCAGGAAATATTATCCTTTCGAGGAGGAAAAATGGCTTACAAGGGACAAACAAGAAGAAAGAGACGAGTAATTAAATGAAAATATCAATAGGTGTCTGTAAAACTTTAAGACTAATAATTGAAACTTCTCATATTCAATTTTCAATTGAAATGCTACGTTTAAAATATCGAAATCCACACGATAGGTACCTTGTTAGCCATTGATTGCAACATTGTATGGAAATCCGATGGTATTGATCCGTTTGCGCAAATATCATAGTTCTGTTACTAACTTGTTTATAGTAAATCAAATTGAAGGGAAATTCAAATTAAATGTCGTCACTCGGACCAATCAGAAATAAACATAAACTTCTACTATGTATATACCTATATTTTACATGCAAACATGGTGTTACCGGAGAATATTTTCTCATAAACTAACTTCAAATATACAAGAATTAATAAATAAATATTCATGGACATTTCACACAACGTCCTCTGGTCCCAAACTAAGCTTATATGCTTATGTTATGGGTACTAGAGTAAGGATAGAATACATAATTATACTACTTTTCTTTTGTAAATACAAACTTATAATACATAGAATTACCCAGACGCAGGACTAACATGTGACAATTAGAAAAATCACACAAATGATTGTCCCGAGCGGGAATCGAACCCGCGACCTCGTGATCGGCAGTTCGTTACATGAACCACGAAGCTCATCAAGTACATTTTATGTTACTATGTACTAACTTCAAATATACAAGAATCCGTGTGGTGACGGATTAAGAATACAAGTGTCACCAGCCCATCTCCTCCCAAGGGTGCTGTAAAAGTCAGCTAAGGGATATTGCACACAGATAACATCTTCTGTGAGCGACGGAAAACTCGAAACTAAACTCTGTGCCAACACGCCTGGACAGCGCGGCATAGTAGACCATAATCCTTCCCAAAGTGGAGGAGCCCCGTGCCAAACAGTACAGGACGTAAATGGGCTGGAGAAGAAGAAGAAGAAATATACAAGAATGAAATGAAAGCAAAACTAATAATGTTTATTTCACCAAAAAATTCAATGAACTTTAATTTTATTTAAAACACTATTATTAGTCAAATTAATTGACGAGTTCCGTGGTCATGAACTAGATCTGCTGACAGGATGGTTATTTATGTTATATTTGTAGAAAACACACACACACACTAAGTGCACAACTAAACTTAACTTAACTAAAAAATAAAAATAACTATGGCGTATTTTGATTAATTCGCTCTTTCGTTGTACACAGTTTTATTAAATAAAATCTTTAGTATATAATATACAGATTTTTTTATAAAAACGTTCAGTTAACATTGCCGAATTGTGTTATTGACACTATCAATTTGCAACTTTTAGTTATTTTAAGTTTAGTTGTGCAAGTAGAATCGGTACCACTATCTATGCTAATATTATAAAGCGGAAGAGTTTGTTTGTTTCTTTGTTTAAACGGGCTAATCTCGGGAACTACTAGTCCGATTTGAAAATATCTTTTTTTATTGGATAGTCCATTTATAGGGGAAGGCTTTAGGCTATACAACACCACGCTGCGACCAATAGGAGCGAAGCATGAGTGAAAAATGTTGCAAAAACGGAGAAAAGTTTTGTAAATTCTACGTGTACGGGGTCGCGGGCAACAGCTAGTAGCTTAATAATGCTAATAGTGTACTAAATATATATAAATATTTAAAAACATAATAATCTAGTCTAGTCTAGAGGAAGACTTAAGAAAATATGGATGGACTGTGTAAATGAGAATATGAAAGAAAGAGAAGTTAACACAGATATGGCGGCTGACAGAAGAGTAGAGAAAAAAAAAATTGGTCAAGTGCGAGTCGGACTCGCGCACGAAGGGTTCCGTACCATTATCTATGCAACATAAGGCAACGTTATTAGTATCGAGCAAGAAACGGCAAAAAAATCATGTTTGTTGTATGGGAGCCCCCCTTAAATATTTATTTTATTTTATTTTTAGTATTTGTTGTTATAGCGGCAATAGAAATACATCATCTGTGAAAATTTCAACTGTCTAGCTATCACCGTTCTTGAGATACTGGGTACGGAACCCTAAAAATCATGTTTGTTGTATGGGAGCCCCCCTTAAATATTTATTTTATTTTATTTTTAGTATTTGTTGTTATAGCGGCAATAGAAATACATCATCTGTGAAAATTTCAACTCTCTAGCTATCACCGTTCTTGAGATACAGCCTGGTGACAGACGGACGGACGGACGGACGGACGGACGGACGGACGGACAGCGAAGTCTCAGTAATAGGGTCCCGTTTTTACCCTTTGGGTACGGAACCCTAAAAAAACATGTTACGCCGACCCCAAACAATAAGGGCGGGAAAATGATGACTTAAAAACATAATAATAATGTGTAAAAAGTATTATAAAACTTTTCTTTCAACTTCCAAAAGTTGTAACCTACAATCACATGAATAAATAATTTCCTTAGTTCAAAAACTAAAAAACACGCTTGAAAATCCTGAATGTCTTTTTAAATAATAGCCTTGTCATCGGTCCTTGATATGAATACAACAATTCAAATCAATCCGACTTTCGCAAGTGGGTGAAAATCGCGTTGAAAGATTACGTTACATATATTATAGATTAATACATTGATAGATACATACCGCAATTATAAAATGCGTGTTAAGGGCCTACATCAATATTATCGTATATCATCGCCGACACGTACATATTAACACAGCCAGTAGGCACAGAAAATGAAGAATTAGGGATACTTTTCCTATTTACTCAAAATCTACTAAATATATTTTAATTCTGATTTACGTGTTTCTATATATAATAGTTACTTATGTTTTTAAAGTTATTTCATTAGTTAATACGCGATAATAGACCGACAAATGAAAAAAATAAAAATTTTGAGAGCTTGTTTCGCCAAGATTTTCTATCGAGAAAACTTTTTTCAATCGCGTTTCTGAGTTGATGCGATCCTAGATCATATATTGAAAAAACATATACTTAAAAATTAGAGCTCTAGCCATTCAATCTAAAGAAACAATGAAAACTTCGTACATAGAAAAATGCACGAAGCTATTTTGGTATCGTCTTAAAAAGACTGTTTAAAGTTTAAAATTAATACATATCGATTAGACAAGTGTCGTGTATTACAAAAATACAATGTTCACAATAAAATACAACCCTCTATAGGCCAATTAAAATACATCCGATCACCCCTTATATCCGGGGGTAAGGGGACACCGTTTATCTTAATAGCATGTTAATACATCGTCGGTCGCAATCGGAGGGTTAATTTTTACCTGAGTGCGGTTTGTGCGCTCATTTGCGGTATCTGTATTAGATCTTAACTCGGAAATGCGTATGGGAATTGTTGCGTTTTTATTTCTTTTGTTTCATTAGGATGGTATTGGGGTCATTTTTGCAGTTTTTTTTATTAATTAAAGGACTATTTTTAAATATGGCAGCCACAGATAAACAATGAGGTCATAAAGGTGGTAGATAAAATAACTTATCGTTTTTCGTAGTTTAAAAGTATCAAATAAGTTTTGAATAGATGTAATGGTTCCGACTCTTGTTGCACTACTAGGTAAACTTACTTCGATTTTGCTGTTCGTCCGTCCCTCTAGAGAGCGTAAAATTTCACAGTTTGTCTATATGAGCTGATGCTATGACTATAAATACATAATCATTCTCTTGCTGTAATTTTGGTGTTTTTTGGGGTGGGTATGGCGAGTTTAAAAACGGTACGATACCCTTCAGGTGCAAGTTCAACACGTACTTGACCGGGGTTCTAATTGTAACTATTATAGCACATACTACGTGTTTTTTGGTTCCAATAACAGAACATCCAATTACAAATTCTGACAAACAATTACATTGTAACTAGAATGTCAAACATTTTTCATGAAATTAAATTGCTTAGTATTAATCCAATATTATTTTTTATTGAGATAGTAATCAATTTGATAGTCCTGACATGCTAGAAAGACATTAACAACTTTGTCAAACAATATAACTGCTATAAAATATTCAAAACTGGCAATACATTACTGTACGTGCTTTTAATTGATCTGGTAACACTGTAATTATTGGAAAATGTTTTATACTAAATAAACTAAATTATAGTGGAAAAAATATTATAATAATAATTTAGTTTATTTAGTAAAAGCATAGCAAGTCAATTGCAAAAATTCATAAATTAATGTAGAAATACATGTACAGTCATTATTTCGGTCCAATTGTGTTCTGTAAAGAACACTAAGTGATCGATTGGTCGAGTTGGTGCAAACCGCTCAATAGATAGCGTTGTACACAAAACATCGCACGATGTTTAACTCACATTGAGAAGGTTGTAGTGGAAGATTTGGTAAACATATGCGGGAACCATGATAGCTCAGATGGGAGAGCAACGGAACGGTATTCCGAGGTCGTGGGTTCAAGTCCCGCTCATGGTTATCATTTTTTCCACTATAATTTAGTTTATTTAGTAAAAGCATAGCAAGTCAATTGCAAAAATTCATAAATTAATGTAGAAATACATGTACAGTCATTATTTCGGTCCAATTGTGTTCTGTAAAGAACACTAAGTGATCGATTGATCGAGTTGGTGCAAACCTCTCAATAGATGGCGTTGTACACAAAACATCGCACGATGTTTAACTCACATTGAGAAGGTTGTAGTGGAAGATTTGGTAAACATATGCGGGAACCATGATAGCTCAGATGGGAGAGCAACGGAACGGTATTATATAAATACTAGCTGCCCCAGCAAACGTTGTTTTGCCATACAATTCTGTGTAAAAAAAATTTCATCAAAATCGGTCCAGCCAATTGTGAATCTAAACCATCCTCAAACCCCCTAGAATACACACAACAAATTTCATCAAAATCGGTCCAGTCGTTTAGGAGGAGTTCAGTCACATACACACGCACACAAGAAATATATATATTAAGATTTAAGGGGGGCTCCCATACAACAAACATGATTTTTTTACCGTTTCTTGCTCGATACTAATAACGTTGCCTTATGTTGCATAGATAATGGTACGGAACCCTTCGTGCGCGAGTCCGACTCGCACTTGACCAATTTTATTATTTTTTAGTTAATTTAGTTGTGCACGTAGAATAGGTATCATTATCTAACCAAGATTACATTTTTTATTTTATCAAATCAATAAAAGTGACAATTGAAACTGGATCCTTTTAAATAACTTGTCAATCGATATCTTTTAAGATAACAGTCGATCCTTATTGATTCTTCCTGATTTTTTATAAAGACACCAACATTAGTTAGCGAAAAAAATATAATATAGATAAAAGTTTACGTCAAAAATTTGTCAGTAATAGCCTCGTTTAAACTTTGGATATAAAACGCTCAAAAAGTAAATTTTAACAAAACAAAAATATTTCACAACGAAAAATTATTCACGATTATTCCACAAAGCTTCAATTTTTTTCTTTTAATCTTTCAAAATAATTCTAAAATGATATTTTTTACAAACAAAAATTTGAAAATTTAAAATGAAATATTAAAAATATAGGCTTAGACAACAATGACTTAATTTTTTTTAAATATTTAAAAAAGAACAAACGTTCGAATTTCAAACACACATGTAATTAGGTCTTCCGTACACAATCGGAGGTCGGATCAAGGGGTAATTTGTAACAATAATGGAGCGATTGGTCAGACGGGTCATGGGATTGGGGCACCTGTCAACCGGTGTCAAACTATCAGCGCTGTTATCTCTGGAAGTTACAATCACACGTGTGGAAATACAGGACAGGATACGGGAATTTTGGTGCCGTTGTCAATTTTATTACGTTGTTCGACGTTGTGATCATATTTCAATAAAAAAAAATATTGTTTTATTAAATAATATAAAATATTTTATATCAGCTTATGCCCGCGGTTTCAGACATGTTTTCAGTTACTGTACCAGTTCCCTTTAAGCGTGATGATAATATTCATTCTTACAAACTTTGACGTTTACTAATATTATAAATGCGAAAGTAACTCTGTCTGTCTGTCTGTTACGCTTTCCCGCTTAAACCTCTCAACCGATTTTGATGAAATTTGGCACAGATAATCTTTAGACCCTGAGAAAGGACATAGGCTACCTTTTGCTGCGAAAAAAGGGATGAAAAGTTTTCTAAATTTCATTTCATTTCGCGGACGGAGTCGCGGGCATCAGCTAGTAGTGAATAAATATACATGGAAATTTCAAGACAACGTCATCTGGTCCCAAGTTAAGCTTATACGCTTGTCTTATGGGTACCAGAATACGGATATAATACATATACTACTTTTCTTTTGTAAATACATACTTTATAATACATAGAAACACCCAGACGTAGTACAAACATTTGTATGACAATTATAAATATCACACAAATGTAATTTATTAATTTTGCAATTGACTTGCTATGCTTTTACTTAATAAATTAAATTGTAGTGGAAAAGGTGATCACTGCAAGCGGTGATCACTTTTTCCACTACAATTTAGTTTATCACACAAATGATTGTCCCGAACGGGAATCGAACCCGCGACCTCGAAAACGGCTGTTTGTTACGTGAACCACTAGGTCCGCTAATTACAGTATTAGCTATAGGATTGATATAAATTATCTTTATTGGTGCCAATTCTACGTTCACAACGAAACTTAACTTATTAGTTGTTTTAATTTTTAGTTTAGTTTAGTTCTGCACGTAGAATTGGGATTGTTCGTAATCTATTACGTAAGATAAGATAAGATAAGATAAGATAATTTTATTTGCTGAAACATGGTATTTTTACATAATGGTGTTGATAACAGTTAAAGTTCTGCATGTTCAGCCGCATGCGAGGCTTACAAATATTATAAAATATAAAACAACATTCTGACGATAATCTTAAGTTATTATTATAAGCATGTTTGATTTGTCACCAATGAAAAAGAAAAAAAATATTAAACAAAAAATTAAACAGTAAAATTATCAATTCATAACAATGTCAAAATGAAAAAAAAAAATTTAGAATTAAATTAATAATAGTAATAATCAGCATCTATAAATTAAAGTGCTTTTCAATAAGATAGTCTGAAACTTTGTAGTATGCTTTATTACATAAAAAATATTTTATTCTTTTCTTTAAGCTCGTAGTGTTCATTTCCTGCCATGACTTAGGTAATTTATTAAATATTATGGGAGCCATGCAGAAGATACTCTTGCTCATGAGCGTTGTGTTTGTCTCATGTACACAGACCTTATTGTTGTTTCGTCTGTTTCTTGGTAACAGTGTTGAAACCCGTGGAAACAGATGTGGATTAGTTTTAATAAATACTATCGTTTCATAGATGTAGAGAGACGGTAATGTTAGTATTTTATGCTTTTTAAAGTAGGGCCTAGAGCTGTCAGTTTTAGCTAGGCCAAACATTGATCTGATGCACTTTTTTTGTACAATAAATGCTTTGTTTTTATTTGTACTATTACCCCAAAACATAACACCATACCTTAGGATTGACTCGACCATTCCATGGTATGCAATAAGTAAAGCGTTTGTATTTAAAATCTTTGATAGTTTGTACAGTGCATAGCATTGACTACTTAATCGTTTGGCAATTGCATCTATGTGTTCCTTCCAATTTAGTTTTTTGTCTATTATCAGACCAAGAAATTTTATGGAGTCTGTCTCGCCTATCTTTACGTCGTTAAAATAGATATTTATATTATTATTCAATAAGGATGACCGTTGGTAAAAATGCATTATTTTAGTTTTATTTAAATTTATATTTAGATTATTTCTATGTAACCATTTAATAATTAATGTCAAAGAGTTGTTAATGTCAGTTTCATAATTATTTTTATTGTTACAAGGTATCGTCAGGGTACTATCGTCAGCATACAGAGTCATTGGGTTATTCGTCACTTTGGGCAAGTCGTTAATATATAAATTGAACAATAACGGCCCTAAGATGCTACCTTGTGGCACACCAAAGAGTACTTCACGTTCCTTAGATCTAAATACTTGTTCAAATTTGTCCGCGGTTGTTATATGTGTTATTTCAGTCATTTGTTTCCTTTTTTTTATATAGGATTCTATTAATTTAAGAATGTTGCCCCTTATGCCATGTTTTTCTATTTTGTTTATTAGAGTCGAGTGTTGGACACAGTCAAAAGCCTGCGTCATATCGCAGAATATAGTACATATAGGAACTCTTTTGTCTACATGTATTAAAACATTATGTAGAAATTCATATATGGCCATATTTATGTTTTTATTTTTTCTGAACCCTTTTTGCTCATTAGCTATTATATTATATTTTTCTACATACGTATCAATAGAGTTATGAATGTATTTCTCAAAAACTTTTGCTAGCACCGGAATTAAAGCAATAGGCCGGTAGTTTTCTATACTAACATGATTCTCTTTTTTGTGTAAGGGTTTAATTATAGAGATCTTTAAGGCCTCTGGAAAAGTGCCCTCACTTATGCTTAGGTTAATTAAATGACTTAAATGATTACTTATTTCGTTTGTTTTTATACGTCGTACTGTTTTTATATTTTTTTTAGAAAATATAAAGCATTTTAAGCAACTAATTTCAATATTATTGAAATATTCACAGTATTGAGTTTTTAAAAAATACTTGAATATATTATTTTAAATGTTGTGACGTCATCATTGTATGCAATCTATGTATTGAATTTTCCTGATAGACTTAAGACAGATTGCAATACATCTTTTCAAAGTTGCCAAGTTGATATAATAGACCAATTTCAACTCCACCACAGAGTAGTATATCCCTAAGAATGCCTTAATATTTTAAGCCTTTCATTTCAAGGGCAAATAGAGATCATTTGCTTATTTGGAAAAATAATCGTTAATATAGCAAATTTTCCGAAAAAAATTAATGAATCATGATCAGAAACTCTATTCCCCGAAATGGTTTTCGAATTAAGTGTTTTAAAAAATATGAACAATGCCATTTGGTACCATTATCAAGAAAAATTTAACTAATATCTAATCTACAACGAGTAAAATATAGCTACATAATCTGCGAAGTAACTATCCACATGAAACTTTCCAGTTAATAATGATTATTACAAACATTTAACACCCACGTAGTAAACAAGACATCACGTTTGCAATCCACAAATGGCGGTAACCGGGTGATATAGTTGACATAGCGACTATAATTTCCAATATGTTTTATGATCTAGCTATACGGTATTAAGAGGCGAGTAATAATATTGACAGTTTAATCCAAACACACATCACCTGCTATAGATTCCGCATGTAGGACCATTAACGTAATCAACGCACACCGAACATTATGCGCTATCTACTTAGACTACAGAATTTGGTATTAAAAGGCGACCACCGCTGAAAAAGTTACAAGCAATGCTCATACTCATTGTGTACAATAGATTCCGCATGCAAGACGATAAACAGAATTTAAAATTAGACAGCGATTCCCGCTGAAAAAGGTATAAGAGCAACGCTCATACTCATTGTGTACAATGGATTCCGCATGCAAGACCACTTTCTTCCAAAGTTTGTGAGTTCAGTGGTTAACAAACACACTATCTATTGCAGGTGATCTGTGTATAATCCATGGAATGAACCATAAACTGTATATTATCGGTGCAAATCCTACTTAAGTTGCGAAAATCCTAGTCACCAATTTGATATCAATAAATCGTCAGTGGGCTTTCAATTCCGCGAATGTATTATGCTAGTATGGTCGTAGCCTAAGAATAGAGCTATTCTATACAATTCATACCATCCTTTTGAACCACTCTTTCTATTAAAAGAAACCACATCAAAATCCGTTGCGTAGTTTTGAAGATATATGCTCATATAGGGACATACATAAAAAAATTACGACTTTATTTTATAATATGTAAAAATAATCAGCGCACTCTACAACATAACGCATCTTTTCAAGCGATTTCACATTCGCTGTTTTATATTCCAAACTACTAAATGTAGTAAGCGGTTGAACGAGTGTTTTAGATATTAACACCTATCTATATTGATATCACGTGTTGCTTTTTCGTGAGTTTTTGTAGTGACAAATACGCACCACAATGAATATTTGCTCCATTAAACAAATATACAACAAATATTTCCAAAAGCTGGAAATAGATTTCCATGTTCCATTCAGCTACCAAACTAATTTTTAGCAAACTTCAAAAAATAGAGGAGGTTCGCAATTCGTCTGTATGTTTTTTTTTTTATGTTCGTTACCTCATAACTTTTAACTGGCGAAGCGACTTTAATGATTCCTTTTTTATTTCAAAGCTGGTGGATCCCGTGTGGTCACATTGGCACCATGTCAGGATCTGATGGTTATCTCCTGAGAAATCGAGGAAAACCCTCAAATTTCAAAGGCACGTGAAGTCGGTTCAACTTTTTAAATTACTTAATTATTGTAACATGAGTATAATTTATTAAAAATGTAGAACTAACTAATATTTATTTAAATACTATGTAGTTACATCTAGTAAAAACTACGTTAAAACTACGAGGTTCTTTTAAATTACTTGCTGTTGCTAGCAGTTTTGTGCGGAATTTAGAAACAAGAATGTAACAAATAATACAAGAAAACCTTCCTTTTGAACCACTATACTCGTACCTATTAAAAAAACCGTAGCGTAGTTTTAAGGTAAAAGCTCACTTAGGAACACACAGAATATACAACTTTGTTTAAGAATGTGTAAAGATACCATCTGTACATTCAAATGCTTTTCTTTTTGAACTTTTACTTAAACTTAACATTGCTATTGCGAAGTCTTTAAATTTTACCTAAGAAAATATAATAGTCTAGTGGTTCATATAACGGACTGCCGGCCATGAGGTCGCGGGTTCGATTCACGCTCGGGACAATAATTTCTGTGATATTTATAATTATTAATAATTGTCACACAGATGTTTGTACTGCGACTGGGTGTCTCTATGTATTATAAGTATGTACCTATTTACAAAATAAAAGTAATATATTTATTCTATCCGTATTCTGGTATCCATAACACAAGCATAATAAGCTTAGCTTGGGACTTGACTAGGGACATTGTTTGAAAAGTCCACGAAAATATAAATCTCTCAACATTTAACTTAACAATAGTTCATCTCAAGTAACTAAACGTTACGCAATTCTTAATTAAAAACTTTATAGGGCCAGTGTCACAATATTTTTTGCCTTCGCCAACTTCTTAAAAACAAAAAAAAAACAATGGCGCCAAAGACAAGAGCAATTTCATTCACAAAGACTGAATTGATCACCTGAACACTTTAATGTATCGTAAAAAAGCTAATTACAAAGTGTTTCCGTTAAAGAGGTACGGCACGTTAAATATATATAATTAGTTGGTAATGCCTCCTGTAATCTGACCGACCTTTATTATTTTAACAGCCTTGAGAAGATCATTACACTCGGTAGAAGATTGCGATGCGATATTTTATTAAAAACGCAATTAAATAGAATCTAAATCAATACAAAAATTATTATTTACGTGAGCATAATTTACTTTAGGTAATGTTACCTAAAGTAAATTATGCTCACGTAAATAATAATTTTTGTATTGATTTAGATTCTATTAAATTGCGTATTTAATAAAATATCCCGCTTAAATTTATGTATAAAACTTTTTCTATCCAGGCAGCGTGAGAAACTCGGAAGTTACGGATAGTTCATATTATTAGATCAATTTGGGAATATAGTCCATTTTTTTTAATGAATCCTTTCTTATATATAAAAGTGAAAGTGAGTTTGTTTATTTGCTTGTTTGTTTGTAACGTTTTTACGCAAAATTTATAAAATGGAATTTCACGAGAATTGGTATAGAGATAATTAATAATCCTGGAATTAAAATAGGCTATATAAATAATAATAAAACTCATTAAAAACTCTGTACGAGATAATAAACGCAAATGTTTGTGAAATATGGTATTAAATAATAGTTCCGCCATTTTGTTTATTTTACTGTTGTCATAGCAACTCATAGAATCCGTCGACTTATAGGTTTTTTTAGGGTTCCGTACCCAAAGGGTAAAAACGGGACCCTATTACTGAGACTTCGCTGTCCGTCCGTCCGTCCGTCCGTCCGTCTGTTACCAGGCTGTATCTCAAGAACGGTGATAGCTAGACAGTTGAAATTTTCACAGATGATGTATTTCTATTGCCGCTATAACAAAAAATACTAAAAATAAAATAAAATAAATATTTAAGGGGGGCTCCCATACAACAAACATGATTTTTTTACCGTTTCTTGCTCGATACTAATAACGTTGCCCTAAGTTGCATAGATAATGGTACGGAACCCTTCGTGCGCGAGTCCGACTCGCACTTGACCAATTTTTATTTATTTTTATTAAGGGAGGTTTTAATCCCAGACTGACACATGCGATTTACGCGGTAATGCGGTAGCGGTAGTCAACAAAAACCTAGATAGACCTGTCTCGTTGTTTCACTCATTAGGAAGGTCCACCAGTTGACAGCTTTATCATCAGATCTGTTTCTTTAACACTGCATTTCCACATCACTACATGGTATACATAAAACGTCTACTCAGTTGGAAATTAGACAGTTGTAGTTTGCTTGCAAAATTTAATTAAAAATAAATTTCAAGCCAGGTAAAATTATTGAACTTTTCGATGTGACGCTATCGAATTATGTACCTATACTTATATGTTTTTATATCTTTATTATTACCTCAAGAACATTAAGTCCACTTAGAGTATAGTTACATATTAGTTTGAATAAGTAGAAATGAAATAATTTGCATTGGTTCTTTATCAGATTCAATGACTCAAAGAAGCAAATGTAGGTACAAATTGTTTTAATCACTTGATTTTAAAATATTATAAATTGCCATAAATACAAAGTCAAGTTAATATTATAAAGCTGAAGAGTTTATTTGTTTGAACGCGCTAATCTCAGAAACTACGGGTTCCGTTTGAAAAATTCTTTCAGTGTTGGATAGTAGGTAAATTTAACGAGAAAGGCCTTAGGCTATAAAACATCACGCTGCGACTAATAGGAATGAAACATCAGTGAAATGTTGCAAAAACTAGGAAATTTTTCTAAATTCCACGCGTACGAAGTCGAGGGCAATAGCTAGTTTTATAATACATAAGTCTGATATCATATTATCAGTAATAAATAAAATAAATAAATAAATATTCATGGACATTTCACACAACGTCCTCTGGTCCCAAGCTAAGCTTATATGCTTGTATTATGGGTACCAGAATACGAATAGAATACATATACTTTAGAACATCTATACTTCTTAGAAATCTATAAAACCAATATATAAAACAATAATATTCTAATGGTCTTATTTATAAAGACTTATCGGAGGTTTAAACAATAACTTTATCGGAGATATTAGACATTTTATCGTAAAAAGACTAATAAATCTTTTTGACAATTTTTGCGAACCGATTTTAGCGAAATTTTAAACCTCCGATAAGTCATTATGAATAAGACCATAAATGTCTAGGTAAAAAACGTCTAAAAAAGCCGTGTAAAATAATTTACGTGTTTTGGTTAGCACATCATGTGCACTAGTTTTTATGTAAATATATTAATAATTTATCGCTAAATGAAGTCTAAGGTTGTCTAATAAGGTATTATACAGTACCTATATATGCATTTTTAACATTTGTAGCTATTATTTCTTGGTATATATTAAAATAACAAATGCACACTTACTTCGTGGACTTATTAAAGGTACTTTAGACCTACTGCTTGACAAAAACGTTTATAGGTATGAGCTATTTATATTTACCATAAAAGCCAAAAGTTTAATATGTCAACCCCTGGAGACTTTCTTGCTAGACTTGCTAGGTAGTTATACAAATGAACGTGAATGAATATCATAATGAAATAAAAACTAACCAAGTGCGAGTTGTACCAATATTATCATATTAAGTATTCATAGTACCGATATAATCATGTCTAGGAGCTACATTGAAAACGTTTGTTGTGTGGGAGCCCCTTTCAGTGAATTTTGGTTTTTTGCTTTAGTCATCATCATCATCATAACATCACGCCTTTTTCCCATGGGGGTAGGCAGAGACTATAGAGCGCCATCTGCTACGACCCAAACATACTTCCTTGGCTTCATCCACACTCATACATCTGGTTATACATGCCACACGGTGGCCCCTTTTTGAGTATGCCGGCGATGACATCGGAGTATATTTTTCTCGGGCGTCCTCTCCCAGCATTTCCACTTATCTCCGCCGTGTATATGCCTTTCGTTATGCGTCTCTCATCCATCCTCTCCACATGACCAAACCACCCAAGCATACTTTTCTCCACATTAGTCACTACATTCTCTTTCAGACCGCAACGTTCTCTTATAACTTCATTTCTTAATCTATCTTACATTACATAAAGTCACACTACACATACTTCTCAAGGAGCGCATCTCTACAGCATTTATTCTGCTTTTGTGTTTCTTCTGCCACACCCAACATTCGCTTCCATACATAAGCGTAAGCTTTAGTCATTTAGTTGTTATAGCTTCGCGTCGAGAGAATTTCTATCAGTGAAAATTTAAAATTTCCTGAGACACAGCCTGGTGACAGACGACAGGACGGACGGAAAAAGGGATGGATTGACAGCGAAAGCTCAGTATTAGGGTCCTGTTTTATTTTACTAGAAACCCTAAAGTTGGGATAAAGATTTCAATGAATTTATCGACTAAAATATTTTAAAAGGGTGTTTGATTTTTTGTCCTTAAATAATAATTATATCATTAGCAGGTTCCAATTCTAGCTTTTATCCAATTCGAACATTAATATCTTTATTTCATACCTACAATTTGATTGACTACCTACATAATACATAAGTATAGAAAAACTGTAAACTAAAGAAAACATGGAATATTCTTTCTGATCAGAATAATAGTGGTTCATTGTAAAAGTCTGATAAAAAAATGTATCCATAACATGTATCTAATATTGCAAGCATTTATTGTATTATTTTATGTATTGTATTTAAGAGGATACCAAAATAGCTTCGTGCATTTTTCTATGTACGAAGTTTTCATTGTTTCTTTAGATTGAATGGCTAGAGCTCTAATTCTTTAGTATATGTTTTTTCAATATATGATCTAGGATCGCATGAACTCAGAAACGCGATTGAAAAAAGTTTTCTCGATAGAAAATCTTGGCAAAACAACCTCTCAAATTTTTTATTTTTTTCATTTGTCGGTCTATTATCGCGTATTAACTAATGAAATAACTTTAAAAACATAGGTAACTATTATGTATAGAAACACGTGGATCAGAATTAAAATATATTTAGTAGATTTTGAGTAAATAGGAAAAGTATCCCTAATTCTTCATTTTCTGTGCCTACTGGCTGTGTTAATATGTACGTGTCGGCGATGATATACGATAATATTGATGTAGGCCCTTAAAAACAAAAGATGGGAGTAAAAAGCAAAAAAGTGTTTATTTTCTTAAGCTTTAAAAGAATCCACACCTGATGCTAAATATTTATGTAGTTTAATATCAGTAATTTTTTGCTTTTGATCCATATATAGATTTCTATGTTAAGCTCATAAAGGTCATCAATTCGTATGGCAAGCGCCTGAGAGGTTCAATAGGTATATGAAAATAAGAAGCTGCAAAATAATAAAAAGATAAACATTGTGAGTAATTTGCATATATTACTGACGTCTGTGCTTTTGCCGTTACATTCTTTTTATATTCACCACGTAATGTACTCGTAAGTGACATTCGAAGGATATATTTGTTTTTTAAAAACCGTTTCTAGACTATCATAACAAACATCTCCCTGTCAAACATTTAACAGAGTTTGCGTTGGATGCATATAAAAAAGAAAAAAAAAGAAAAGAAAAGAAAATACTTTTATTGAACTAACAAAACACACATTTTTAAACAAATTAGGTTGTCATAAAGAAATAAGCTACATATAATTATAAAAATGTAATGTCCGGTCAGCAGCAATAGGGCCCATTTCAGCATAATGTCAAGTCTCAAGGACTTGACGCTGGTTTTCAAATGGGACCTATAATAGCTTTTACTAAAAATAATTACTAATAAAAATATTTTCTTAATTTTAAAATTAAGTCAATAAAATGTAATCTAAATTAATACGTCTGTTTTGTTCATAAAATGCGAATTTCGCAGGCGCAGGCGCATTGCCCTTTTCGTTGCGCGGTGTGATATTCCGTATAACGCGGTTTTTATCTTCGCACATCAATCATAATCTTGACATATCCAATATTATGTTTTTGCACATCGATATAGCGTTTCCCAGCTAATTTCTATTAGACTTTTCATATTATTATGTGATGGGGTGAAAGATAATTTGTCGGAGCGTTATACCCGTTTCTTTAATGATGCTTTGATTCGATATTAATAAAAGGAAAGACGTTAATATTAGCCTAATGTGGCAGGTGTCATGTTGACATGCTTTTTTTATCTAATATATGGGTCAACAAAACTCTCATTAAGGTTACATCCTATAAGCATCTAGAGTGTAATAATTATAGAGTATTTGTGCAGCAGTTATTACGGTATCAGCTGCTGCTATGCAAGGTATTGAGAAAAATAGGTATAGTTAAGTATTTGTAAGGTTTTAGATAAGAAATATTTGTAATATCTAATGAAATTATTACACATATTTTTGTTTCTTAATTTTTTCACAAACTATTAAAAAATAAGCTGTGTCTGCTATTACGGATATTAGATACAACTTTGTATTATTATTGTGCGTCGATGTATTTATGATTGTCTCTAAACGTGTCAACAAATTTGAAAGCAGGTTTTACCAAAACAGGTTTAAAAAAAAAATTATGAACAATTTTTATAAATTCACTATTGTGGAGTAAACTGGGCTGTCAAATAAAGGGAAGAGACGTGTTTATTAAAAAGTTATAATAATAATACGAATATCGGTTCAAATGTGTAAAAATTATGGCAGGTGTACCTCTAAAACTCTTCAAAACTACGTACAGTAGACCTACTGTACCGCGCTGACCAGGCGTATTGGCACAGGGTTTATTTACGAGTTTTCTGTCTCTCACAGAGGATGTTATCTGTGTGCAATATCCCTTAGCTGACTTTTACAGCACCCTTGGAAGGATATGGGGTGGTAACACTTGTATTCTTATTGCGTCACCACACGGACTGCACCTACAGCACCCTGGCGTGGAAATATGGTAGTGACACTGGTATTTTTAATCCATAATCACATGGACAACCTTTTTTATTAAATTTACACAATTTCCGATCCGAACCTAACTGCATGTGTGAATCGAATATTAAACAATTATCTAAATTCAAACTGAAAATCCATTAAGTTTTTTTAAAAAATGGCTTCCACGCATGTGGTTTTAAAAAAATAATTACAGGATTTTAAGTAGCCTGTCAAATATAATGTGTAAATAGTAGGTTTGGTGGAGAGGTGTGGCAAAGAATAGCTTTTGAATGCAAGGCGTCAATTTTAAAGGGAAACCGATCATTATATAATTAATGCTTAATCGATATTCCTATTCAATAAATGATTTTGCTTGGATCATATGTATGGCTGTATATTGCAATAGAAATTGAATTTTTATGTAGTTCAACAGTTCTTTTGGCGCATTAGATGCGAGTATGTTTTTTTAAAAGTCAACCGACTTTTCTCAGGAGATAACCATCAGATCCTGACCTGGTGCCAATGGGGCCACACGGATACCATCGGCTTCCAATTAAAAAAAGAATCATTAAAATCGGTTCGCCCGGTAAAAAGTTATGAGGTAACAAACATAATAACTACATAAAAAAAAACATATTGTATGTAGTCGAATTATGCTGCCTGCCCTATGGCACTTGTTATATAAAATTTGTATATAGCTTAAATTAATATTTAAAGTATATAATTTACGTAGCATGTTGTAAATTTTTAATACATAATTTTGTAAATTTGCACTGGTTCTTTCTTTCTTTCTAATTGAGAACCTCCTCCTTTTTTTGAGGTCAGTTAAAAACAACTTACACCGTGAAGTTAATTACAGTCGTAGGATATCGCAAAGGATAAACAAAGATCTATGACTGCTTGCATAAGTACATAAGAAACATATAACTTTTTTTGGATTCCGAGGGGTAAAACGGGAACCTTAATAGGTTTCCGTTCAGTTCAGTTAGGTTCAGTAATCTGAGACTTTCCTGTCCTTCCGTTTGTCCGTCCATCACCGGGCTGTATCTTTAGAACGTATCACTGTTTAGAGAGCCTAAAATTTCACAGTTCGTGTAAATCTAATAACAAATGCGTTACTAACCATTGTTTATACTTGTATGAAAATTTTACTTAGAAGTTTATGTACTACACGGTTCAAATGAGAATAGAATTAACCCCGCGCCATGTTGTGACGTAATAGCTGTCAATTCCAACAATTTTAGTAGGGTCAGCAAAAGAAAATATTTTTACTATAAAATTTGTTTATCAATTTATTTTCATCGTTTACTAATTTTAGAGCAGTTAGCAAAACAAATACAAATAAAACAATAAGAAATTATGACAAGTACAAAATAACAACACTAACAAACAAAAACAGTGAGAAATAACAACAAATTTTATTTGTTTGACCGGAATCAACCATATAACTAACAGCATTAAAAAATAAAACGTAGACAGGTCTCATATTCTCGATTAGGCACACCAACAACGACAAAATGGAGGTGGACACTTAAACATAATATCATTGTTTTCAACAACGAAATTTTGAAAGATAACACTGTTTCTTTTTTAATAATAATATGACTTATATGACTAAATAATTTGAGCAGTTTTCTTTTAAAATAAGTGAAATTAGAAATAACAAAAAAATACATTATAATTACGCAAATAAGATTTCGTTGCTGACAGTATTTTTCCAATAACAATCCTAATCTCATTTGAAACGGATACTTATCCATCGGATACTTATCAAAATATAATAAAACCTTCAATAGCCCAAGGAGTGATAAGTCTATGCAATAGCCTAACATTTTTTTTTCTTCATAGTTAAAGCGCGCTTTAACCGTAATGTCTATTATTAAACACAAATTGATTTAAATGCTTCTATCACAATATTGAGGGTTTTTGGCCACGATCTATTTTTTTAACAATGGCAATTATTGTATCACACTTCTGTTACTTTTAGAGGATCGAATAGAATTTTTAGAGTTCCGTAAATTAAGAAACCTTTGTAGGATTATGTTGTTGTTGTTGTTAGGTGCCAAATATATTAAACTAGCTGTAGCCCGCGTGTTCGTACGCGTGGAATATAGAAAAATTTTGCAATATTTTTCACTGATGCTTCGCTCCTATTAGTCTCAGCGTGATGTTATATAATCGGATCGTAACAAATAAAAAGAATCCTACTAATATTATAAATGTGAATGTTTGTGATTATGGATGTTTGAATGTTTAATGAGTAACTCTTCCACGCAAAAACTATAATATGGATATTAATGAAACTTTACAATAATGTAGCCTAAACATCAGAATTACACATAGGCTACAATTCATAAAGATATTGTGTGAATTGTCCAAAATGTGACGAAAAGTGTCAAGTACCAAAACACCCTTTACTTTTTATCCCTTTCAGCGCGGGTTACCCACGGGGCGCACCTAATAGAATATACTTTATTGTACACAATAAATGTACAATTGGCATTGTTCATATTTTTTTTAAACTCTTAAATCTAAAACCATTTCGGGAAATAGAGTTGCTGATAATGATCCATTAGTTTTTTTTCGGAAAATTTGCTATATTAACGATTATTTTTGAAAAAAAAAGCAAATAACCTCTATTTGCCCTTGAAATGAAGGACTTAAAATATTAAGGCGTTCTTAGAGATATATACTACTCTGAGGTGGAGTTGAAATTGGTCTATTATATCAACTTGGCAACTTTGAAAAGATGTATTGCATTTGTCTTAAGTCTATCAGGAATAGGCAATACACAGATTACGTAGGTACAACGATGACGTCACAACATTTAAAATAATATCTTAGATGGACTAAGCTTCTAAAAAAGGCAGGACAAGGGCAGGATAATAATGAATAGTAAGAACGTTATCAAAAGTTATCGTTCAATAAACAAATATTACTACCGAACTTTATTACTGTAGGAATTCTCATTATAACACTATATTGTGTTGTATCAGTTAAATGAAAGTTCGTGTGAACAATCACCTGTATGTTATAATGACTTAGTACTATGGATTTGCTCATTAGTGGGCAGTCGAGTGTTTGAACAATATAACAGGACTACTGGAGGTCTATCATTTTTAGGGTTCAGTACAAAATATAAAACACAAATAAAATATAATTAATTTTATGAAATAATAAATATAATAATCAGTTTTGCCATTCAAAGTAGCAATGTTCAACAAAATCTGACTAAGAGAGAGACTTCCACATGCGGATTCCGAATTTAAGCAGATATTAAAATGCAGACTTTGATACACTTTCCAGATTTCTTTTAGGGGATTTGTTTGTTTTAATATTTTGTATATTTCACACAACGTCATCTGGTCCCAAAGTAAGCTATATTTCTATGCTTGTGTTATGGGTACCAGAATACGGATATACTACATATACTACTTTTCTTTTGTAAATACATACTTATAATATATAGAATCATAATCAAATTATCCGTGTGTCACCACACGGATTAAGAATACAAGTGTCACCACCCCATCTCCTCGAGAGGTTTGCAGTGTTAATATACCTAGCTCTTTTTCAGTATATTGCCTACATACGGGTATTTAGTATATGACTCTGTTTTTGGTCATCGTTATCTTTTACGTTGAAGGTCAATCAATTCTTAGCTAGGGCTTATACTTGATGAATGATAGATTCAAACGCTCGGGACAAACGTTTGTGTGATATTTATAATTGTCACACAAAAGTTTGTATTGCTTGGGTTTTCTATGTGTTATAAGTATGTATTTACAAAAGTAAAGAAGTATATTATTATGTCTTTTATCCAGATTCTGGTACCCATAATACAAGCAAATAAGCGTAGCTTGGGATGAAAGAACGTTGTGTGAAATATCCATTAATATTTATTAAAAGAAAATATGTACCTAAAAAAACTGCCACTTACTTTAAAAACTACGCCTAAATATAGATAAATATAGATACGAATGAAACTAAATAAATAGTGTTTAAAAAAATCTATTTATTCTGTAATCATCGATTTTAATACCAACCTAGGTAATGCTATATTCCACTATATAAAATCTCTTTTTTACAACCAATTATGAGAAAATTCACTTAATTGTCATTGTCATTCAATATTAAACGTAGACCCCCTGACTGGAACCGGGAATCGCATGGTGAATTCTTTGTGTTGACGTTCCGGAATTCTTAAATATGTACTTGGGTGGTCTTAACTGGATTCCTTTAATAGTTTCAAGATAATGTTGAGATTAGTCAAATAATTCAAGCGTATAATCTGTTAATGTCATTTTTTCTATTTACTTTATTCTTTAGTAAACTTAATTTTGTAGTTTTTGGAACCATACAGGTTTACCATGATAGAGAAAATTACTAAGTCGTTCGTAATTAACAAATGTAATAAGTTGAACGAGCTTTGTTGTTTATTATTTTATTTAAATGAGCTATCGTCTGCATGTATATATGTATACAATTTAGAATTAACAAGTAAACCGTTTTTTTATTATGGCTAGACGCTGTTTACGCATTGGTACTGACAAAAACGGGGAAACTTGGTAGAATATGCGTAATAAATTATAACGGAAATTTGGATTAGGAATCAAAAAGTAAACAGAACAATCGGTAAAAATATAGAAATTGCTTTTGCCCCAATTACATGAAAAAAAGTCAAAGTTTATGGACGTAGAGTCCACAAACTTTGACTTTTTTCATTTTTTATTTTTCATAGCCTTAAACTTGTGTCTTTTTTTTAATATGTATAATTATTATAGGGGCTAGTGCGCATCCTCCGTGTGGTGACGGATTAAGAATATAATTGTCATCACCCCATCTCCTCCCAAGGGTGCTGTAAAAGTCAGCTAAGGGATATTGCACACAGATATCATTCTGTGTGAGAGACGGAAAACTCGAAAATAAACCCTGTGCCAACACGCCTAGTCAGCGCGGCACAATAGACCATAATCCCTCCAAAGTGGAGGAGGCCCGTGCCCAACAGTGGACGTAAATGGGCTGGAGAGGAAGTGCGTCGCACTTACAATCGTCGGGCATGTATGACCAGATGTATGAGTGTGGATGAAGCCAAGGAAGTATGTTTGGATCGTAGCAAATGGCGCTCTATAGTCTCTGCCTACCCCCATGGGAAAAAGACGTGATCTTATGATGATGATGATGATGATAATTATTATAATTATAAACTGTAACTAGAGGACACCCATGTCCGACAGTGGGACCTTAATCAGCTGGAGAGAGTAGTACTTATAAGTAGTTAGAAGCCATCTAAGAACAACTCTACAATTTTTATTTTTCCCGTCATCCACAATAATAATATTGCTCTCGTCCTAACTTACCAGTCCAGCTAAAAACTCATTTGTTATAATTCTATTTTATTATTGTTACAGCAAGTGGCAACACCGACAGTTGTAAAGAAGATACTTCGTTTAAAACAAGAGAACCCTGGTATGTTCGCTTGGGAGATCCGTGAGAGATTGCTCAGCGCTAGAGTATGTGAACCACATTCCATACCTTCCGTGTCCAGTGTTAACAGAATCCTTAGGAACAGTGGACTGGCTTGGAGTGATGATGATACCAGGAGTGCACATGGTATGTTGTTATATTTTTTTATTAATAACATACCTTTTTTGACATAGAAGGAGGCCACAAGTGACTACTTGTAGCTAAGGTTTTATAAAAAAAATGTCATTCATCTGGCATCAACACATTTTGATATGAGCTTCCTCGAAGACAATCTACACCACTGCAAAGAGGTAGTATGGTTATTAAATAAGACGTAGCTACAACTTAGTTTTGGGAAGGGTTTTCAATAATAATTCTATGTTTCATATGCTTATCACACTTTTGCCTGTTTTTGCAACATTTTTTACTGATTCTTCGCTCCTATTGGTGATAGCTTATCTTAAATAGCCTAAAGCCTTCCACGATAGATGTACTATCCAACATTGGAACAATTTTTCAAATCGAACCAGTGTGCAGTGCTTCCTGAGATTAGTGCGTTCAAACAATCAAACAAATTCTTCCGCTTTATAATATTAGCATAGATTTAATAATAAAAGGAAAAATAATAATAATAATAGGAATTAATAATGATTAATAAATAATAAATAATGAATAATAATGATAAATAATGAGATTGTACATCTCGCGGAAATGTGGGGGCCGAGGCCTACTAAGTGCCAAGGTCATGCATAACCGCGAGGTGTGCAGTCTCAGGGAATATTTCCAGTCGAAGACGGAGAGTGCGATGCATAGAGAGGTTATGGAATGCGACAAAGGACTTACCCCGTTAGCCCTGGCCAGAACAGAGTGGTGTAAACCGGCAGTATTTAGTACCTCTGACCGTGAGACCATATGGAAAGGGAAAGAGCTGCACGGACGATTCTATCAGGCTCTACATGAGCCGCATATAGACAAAGAAGCCTCCGTGCACTGGCTGCGTTTCGGGGACCTCTTTGGGGAAACCGAAGGGTTCGTCTGTGCAATACAAGATCAGGTTATTAAGACGAACAACTATAGGAAGTACATTCTGAGGGACGGGACGGCAGACATCTGCAGACTGTGTCACCATCCCGGTGAGTCCCTCAGGCATGTCACCTCTGGTTGTTCTATGCTCTCTAACACTGAGTACTTGCACAGGCATAACCTAGCAGCCAGGATCTTACATCAAGAGCTTGCTCTGAAATATGGTCTCGTGGAACAGAGGCTACCGTATTACAAGTACCAGCCGGAAGCCGTACTCGAAAACTACCGCGCCAAGCTCTACTGGGACCGGTCCATCATCACGGACAGGACTATTCTTGCGAATAAGCCTGAT
This sequence comes from Orgyia antiqua, assembly GCA_916999025.1. Lineage (NCBI taxonomy): Eukaryota > Metazoa > Arthropoda > Insecta > Lepidoptera > Erebidae > Orgyia > Orgyia antiqua. The sequence continues at coordinate 5,805,027 of OU779874.1, forward strand.
ATTGTGCTGATGGACCGGAAGGAGTCTCGGGTGTTTCTTGTTGATATCACCATCCCCTATGGCGAGAACCTCGTGCGAGCCGAAGCAGACAAGAAGACCAAGTATCTGGACCTGGCGCACGAGGTTACCGACATGTGGAGGGTGGCATCAACAGAAATAATCCCGATAGTTGTATCGGTGAACGGTTTGGTCCCAAAGAGCCTCTCACAACACTTCGAGAGGCTCGGCGTCAATAGCAAGTCGGTGACGGCCCAGATGCAGAAAGCGGTCTTGCTTGACAATGCCCGTATAGTTCGTCGGTTTCTTTCCCATTAGGCTCCACCACTCCGGCTGACTGTTGCCAACCTCGTTGGAGTGCGTCCTGCCGCCTTTCGAGGCGAGGCAGTGTTATATCCAAATAATAGGAATTAATAATAAAAGGAACTGATGTTGATAATGGTATGAACCCTTCGTGCGCGAATGAAACTCATACTTAGCCGTTTTTAAACATCTTTACAATAAGAACATCACTATAGTATTTGATTAAAGTAAGTAGTATTTGATTTAAGTATTAAAAATAAAATGAATCGTTAACAAATTAACGACATTTTATGAGACAGGTCATAGTAAATTGTGGTCACGTTCTTAGACAGGTGTCAGGAAACACTATTAGATAAATACTATAAGTTATTTGTTTTAATGTATTTAATTTTAATGTTTTAATTATTTAATACTAAGTATAAGTTGTTTGTTTTAATGTATTTAATTATATTAAAAGTAAATAATTTGACGGTTACCTATGTTAAACCTTAATATGTGTTAGCGACAAAATAGTTTTTTAATTTATATTTCTTTTCATACATTGTAGCGTACCGAAATTTAAGGTTTTTTTTTAACTCTTTTTTTTATAATTTTTTTTTTTTTTTTTATAATAAATATTCATGGACATTTCACACAACGTCCTCTGGTCCCAAGCTAAGCTTTATATGCTTGTGTTATGGGTACCAGAATACGGATATAATACATATACTACTTTTCTTTTGTAAATACATACTTATAATACATAGTAAACACCCAGACGCAGTACAAACATTTGTATGACAATTAAAAACATCACACAAATATTTGTCCTGACCGGGAATCGAACCCGAGACCTCGTGATCGGCAGTCCGTTATATGAACCACTAGACCACGAGGCCCGTCATAAATGAATATCTCAATGACTATCAAGAACCACTGGTTGTTTTTTAACAGTAAAAGTTTTTAACTTTGTAGCTATAGCCTAACAAAATTACTAAAGCTTTCGGTTTATGTTAACTTGAGTTTAGTAACTCCTTTCTTTGCAACACCTCGAAGAAATGGAACTCGCTCCCTGCACACGTTTTTCCTTACTCCTACAATATGGGGCCTTTCAAGCGAAGCGTGAAGAGGCACCTTGTGGGCCGGCAAGGTGAGGGCGGCTAGTGCTCTGACAACGTAGTGGCCGTCTTTATGTCTGGATTACACTTTCGCTTAACATCAGGTGGAGTGTGGTCATTTGCCTACCCAAGCTATAAAAAAAAAACTTTAATAATTAAACTATTTAGTATACCTAGTAAGTAGTCTACTTAACATCGAAAATGTCTAATAAAATGATATGTATGTAAGAACTCAGCATGGCATTAAGAAGACTATTCTTCATATATAATTATTCAAAAACTAAAAAACACTCTTGAAAATCCTGAATATCTTTTTAAATAATTGCATTGTCATCGGTCCCTGATATATGTGCAAAATATAGTATTCAACTTAGATTAAATAACCAAATAATTCAAAGAGAAACTCAACAGAGGTATTTAGGTCTCATATTGGACAATCATCTGACGTGGAAACCCCATATTGAAAAAACTCGATCAAAGTTGTTGTCACTTACAGGGGCTCTTCACGGTATTTCGAAATGTCTCCCTCAAGAAGTTCGATACATAATCTATAATTCTTTGGTTAAACCACATATTGACTACCTAATCGAAATATGGGGAACGGCTGCTAAAACTAATTTAGAACCACTGCGTAGGGCACAGAATAGGTTAATAAAGATTCTTTTTAACTATAAATATCTAACACCTACTAACAAGATATACAATGACACAAAGATAATGAATATTTCTCAATCATATATTTACTATACATGCATACTAATACGTAAAATATTGAACAAGGACATTCATAGTAACATCACGTTTATAAAAAAACATCAAGTACAAAAAAGAACATTACGGAATGCGAATGATTTAGTAGCACGCCCTCCAAGAACAAATTATGGGCTAAAAAATATTTCTTTTGAAGGTGTTAAAATATACAATGAATTGCCAACAAATGTTAAAGAAGCCAAAAGTATAACGAGTTTTAAAAAAGTTCTAAAAACTTATATACTAAATACATTTTAAAATAAAAACCTAAGTAGCTAACTTAATATCTAACAATAAATAAATAACACATTAAAAATGTTATAATAATAATAAAAAAAAAAATAGTAAAAATGTTTTCAATAAAAAAATTAAAAAAAAATACTTTCATTTTTTCACATTTCATCAATATTAATAGAAAGTAACAGACAAATTGTTAAAAAGTAAAATAAATAAGTTAAATTAAATAAAAAAAATAAAAAATTGTATTTAATTAAAATAACTTGCTTACATGAAGATTAATAAACAAAATATAATTAAAATAAAATACTACTTCATACTTATTAAAGATTATAAAAAAAATATATATATATTATATTGGCCACATCTAGTATGAATGTAACATTAACTCTGTGTTTGCTTGGTCGTTTACTTTATAAATTTTATAATCAATGTACAAATACCCACGTTTATTATTATTATTTTTTTGTTTAAGCGATATTTTTGTTATTTGTACGCTTATCACATTATTTATTGTAAAAATGTTTCTCAATAAGTGAATTTGTAAATTCTTTAGAGAAAATAAAGTTCTTAAACCACAAATATCTAATAACTATCGCAATTGGGTGAAAAACGCGCTGAAAGTTTCCTTTACATAGATTAATACATTGATAGATACATACCGAACTTATACAAGAGTGTTAAAAATTTAAAAAATCTGCCAGTGACTCAGAATTTGCTACTTGGATTGAGTTTATTTTATATATAAGTATGGTTAAAGCCCTATATAATATGACATTAGCTCATCATCACAATTTATAATGATGCTTCGAATATAGGTCACAGCATGTACCTACTTTACAGATGATGTCGCCTGCTTTCATTAACGCGTTCTTTTTCTTTACAGAACCGTACCCGCCACCAGAACTACCACCAAATATGATGGAGTACATGTCTTTGAAAACTTCACTCCCACCGACACCAATGTCAACACAACAAAGTCCTCCCTACTTCGCTCATTCTGCCGTCAGAGTCCCTCCCCCACAACACCCAGATTCAACACAGCTATACGACAGACGATTAGCTACTTCTTGGCTTCTTGCCAACCAAGTACAAGCCCAAGGTCTTCTAAAACCATACCCAATCAATCCTTGGCAGAGAATAATGCTCCCATATCACGATTCAAAGAATTTTTCCCCATATGCTTTGAACTTGCACAATGATCTTCTAAATAGAATTAACCCTGATGAAGTCAAGTCCGAGCATTCAGAGCTCATTTCTGTTGAAGCAAGCGATGATAGCACTGATAGACCGGACGTGGAAGAGGAACAAAAAACAACTGACAAAGAAAAGAAGAAAAATCCGTATTCCATCGAAGAACTGTTAAAGAAACCAGATAAAATGGTCAGTGTTAATCCTATTGGATTCCAAAATCTTTTACGGCAACCGAGTGGGAGTATGATTGAAAGTGGTCAGGATTTAAGCAATAGAAGTTCGCCAGCTAGCTTTTGTTCAGTACAGAGTGGGGTCTCAAATGACTGCTTCTCGGAAACTAATTCGGAAATCAAGGCTGGCAATTAATGGAGTAACTGGGCCGTATATTGTGATGCCAGTTGGAGCAGGTTTCTGCCCAGCAACTGCTATAAGCTGATTGATTGAATCAATCTAGTCTGCCCAGTGCTTATTAGGTATTTGACTTTCCTTGCTATGACATCTTTGGCCAATTGTTTTATTAAACTTTGCGCTAAGTTATGAATGGTAAACATCGGTGATAGTCGGAAGCCCTGATGACGATCTACGAAAGTTCCGGAATTCGATTCAATATGAAATCTAGACATATCTACAGACATTTCAATTAAACAGATCATGTAGGTATCGTATATGTATTATGTAAACTAGATTTTTATGTACTTACATAATTTAATTATTAAAATTTAGTTTTAGAAACATTAGGTAAACTAACTTTATTTGCGTCATATTTAGTCGAATGTAGATAATTAGTTATAATTTATCAGAGAATTTATTCTTGTGTAAATAATGTATTTAATGTAATAAGGTCTTAATTAACAAATCTTGTAAATTATTATTCTGTAGATATTTTAAATAAAAAAAAATATAATCAGTTAAAAGGAAGTTGTAAAGCTAATAGTAACGCCCTCTATCAATGAGAAGGAGCAACAAAATATGAACTAGCTGTTGCCTGCAATTTCGTACGCTTGGAATTTGAAACCCTGCTGGATACATTTATTTATTAATGTTTTTTATTTTTTAGCGCTAAAACATAGATTATGTAGCGTAAAAGAGCGACAAAGAAATAGATAAACTTCGCAATACATTTTTTACAATTTTGCATTACAATTTTAATAAACTTTTGGTACATTTAACAATTTTAACAATGCCTAAATAATTACGCTATTATTGCGAAAAAAAAAATATTTACATTAAACGCGTACAAAGTAGCGGGCACAAGATAATACCTATGCATATAAAAAAATCTAAGACATGCCATATTTTATAATTTTAAAGTGTGTGCCCATAGTATTGCCATTATTGTAAGTAGATAAATTATTTTTGTTGATATTACAATTGATAAAATCCTTTAATCCCTCTACGGATAGTTATTAGTAGTTTGTACATAATTTTGTTCATAAATTAAGGTGATTGTTTAAAGTTTTAAACAATATAAAACACTTAGCCCTTAGATTTAATCTAAATCTATGGGTGTACCTGTACCTATTCCCCCTACGAGCAAAAATAGTTTGAGAAAACGAACAAAACAAAGTTTAGGATAGCACAATTCGGTGTTGCATGATATCAAACTCGCAGAGGATATTCTGGCTAGATGCCCTAGCCAGAATATCCTCTTAAGGGGGATTTGTAGTTTTGGAGTGATTTGATAAACCAAATTGTGTAATGATTACTGTCAGTTTTGCCGAAACATACGTATGGGCTAAAGGGCCTACATCAATATTATCGTCGACATGTACATATTAACACAGCTAGTAGGTATAGAAAATGAAGAATTAGGGCTATTATTTTTGTTTACTGAAAATCTACTAAATATATTTTAATTCTGATTTACGTGTTTCTATATATAATAGTTACTTATGTTTTTAAAGTTATTTCATTAGTTAATACGCGATAATAGACCGACAAATGAAAAAAATAAAAAATGAGAGAGGTTGTTTCGCTAAGATTTTCTATCGAGAAAACTTTTTTCAATCGCGTTTCTGAGTTTATGCGATCCTAGATCATATATTGAAAAAACATATACTTAAAAATTAGAGCTCTAGCCATTCAATCTAAAGAAACAATGAAAACTTCGTACGTAGAAAAATGCACGAAGCTATTTTGGTATCCTCTTAAGAACCATGCTCGTTATTCAGAAGGTAGGTACCACCTACAAAACTTCCGCTACGCCACGACATACTTAAATAACATGGTATAGAGTCATACATCTAAAATCCAAAATACGCAATACAATTGGCACATTGTTTCTTATAGTAATGTAATAATTTTAAACTTTCACCTTCAATTAGTTTTAATTAGGTTTTAATGTTTATATTATGACTGTGATATCTTAGCATGTGTAAGTACAATTATATTTTACCCATTAATAATAATACATAATATGTCATTCCTAAAAAACTATCATTCCATTTATAATAATATCATGTATTTATATAAGTTATACTTAGAGTAAAATGTAGTTATTGAAATTTCTAATTAGTAAGATACTTTCATCTAGTTTTGTGTAAGTACTATACTTAGACATAAATATGTAATATTGTATCTCTGGTAATCACGGTAGTTGTTTATTTATAAAATGGCACAATAAACCAAATACAAATGATATTGTTTTTTATTTTTTAATACGCATAAAATATTAGATAGCACCGTATCTATCAATGTATTAATCTGTGTAACGGAATCTTTGAAAGTGATTTTCACCCACTTACAGTAGTCGGATCGATCTGAAATTTTGCACACATATTAGGTACCGATGACAATGCAATGATTAAAAAAATATATTCAGGATTTACAAACGTGTTTTTAGTTTTAGAACTAAATAGATTATTAAAATCATTTTCAAGAACATGTTTGTGTGGTAATGAATTAAGAATACAAGTTTCATTCGTAATAGTCCTTTCTCAGGAAGGTGTAATAATCAACTCTCTATCTCTCTCCAGCCCAATAACGTCCCGCTCTTGGGCACGGGCAGGAGAGATAATGGTAGCGTGTTAGCCAGGGTTTATTTTCGAGTTTTCCATCTCTCACAGAGGATGCTATCTGCGTCTGCGTACAATATTCCTTAGCTGGCTTTTACAGCAATTTAGGAAGAAAAAGAGGTGGTGACACTTGTATTCCTAATCCGTCACCATACGGACAAGACAAGTGAAAGGGATAGAACATTTTTAGCGAGAGAGGGAAATCTTGAAACTAAACGCTATGCTAACACGCATGGTTGATGTGATGTATGTACACTTTACAGATAAAATCTGTGGTAGACATACTCGTAGTTAATATAATTCCGAAAGAAAGGGCCCGAGCCAGTAACTTTAGGGCTTTAATGAAGTAAGAAGAGAATACAGAAAGCTTGGAAAGCTTGTTTGCTATATCTTGTTTTCACATTCCCACTAAATTTAATTATCAAGCAGAACGTAATGAAACTATTTACACGCAGGGCTGTTAGCACAGGAATAGTCTGAGATTTTTGCCGTGTTAGTCAGAGGTGCCTATTCTATGTGCAGAACTAAACTTAACTTAACTAAAAATGAAAATTGATAGCGTCAATAACACAATTCGGCAATGTTATCAGAACTTTTTTAATATAAAAAATGTTTATTATAGACTAACGATTTTAATTAATATAAATGTGTGCAAAAAATAGCCAAACATTTATTTATTTATTTTCATAAGATACACATACAGCAATAGCTGTTTTCATTTTTTAGAAGTTAAGTTTAGTTCTGCACATAGAATAGGCACCAGACACGGCAAAAATCTCAAACACAAGAGCGAAATCTAGGACTTTCTCTGGACAATGGATGTGCGACAAAATAAAAACTACTACGCCTTTCAGACAAGGATTTTGGGGACATCCATGGGAAATCAGCACGGTTGACATCACTACTCCTGTGGTAATAGGATCAAAAGCCCATGGTTGCTTTCCATTTAGTTAACACAGAGGGACTCTGCGTTACATTGTGAAACACTGCCAAACACTGTGTAAAAGTTTAAATGAAACAGCTAGTTGTCTCAAAATAACACTAGAGTGCATCAATATCGCAAAATTATGGGCGTTTTTAGGGTTCCGTACCCAAAGGGTAAAAACGGGACCCTATTACTGAGACTTCGCTGTCCGTCCGTCCGTCCGTCTGTCACCAGGCTGTATCTCAAGAACGGTGATAGCTAGACAGTTGAAATTTTCACAGATGATGTATTTCTATTGCCGCTATAACAAAAAATACTAAAAATAAAATAAAATAAATATTTAAGGGGGGCTCCCATACAACAAACATGATTTTTTTACCGTTTCTTGCTCGATACTAATAATGTTGCCTTATGTTGCATAGATAATGGTACGGAACCCTTCGTGCGCGAGTCCGACTCGCACTTGACCAATTTTTATTTGTGGAAATAAATATCTTTTCTTTTCTTTCTTTCTATATGTGGTACTTATTTCTAACTTGTGACAAAACCCGTTTGTTAGGTAGAGACATTAGATTTTTTTTTAATTCTTTCTTCAACTTTCCTTCAAGGGCGTAAGAACAATAAAAATTGATTAAATAAAAATAATTACATATTTGGAATATACAGCTCGTAGGTAAATTGCTAAATTGTTTCCATGCGTAATCAGTTGGGCAATAATCACCCCCAGCGTATGCAAATTGTGTGTAATAGATGTATTATGGAAATATTCCGGCCGGAAACACTGTAATTTCATAGATTTTGTTTTAGTTCACCTGAATTAGTCATTTCACGCGACATTTCTTGGTAACTGCAATAAAACCTTTATTTAAATACCATTACACATTAATTTAAATTTTAAATTAAACTTTAATAATGTAATCCACATTCTTGTATACCTACAATTTCTAGAAGCATCGATATACGCCATATTGATAAGCCAAATAAACAGAAACAAGAACTTAGTACCTACTCATAGACTTCTTGACCGATTTTTATGAAATTTTACATGCACATTCAGTAGGTTTGAGAATCAGCCAACATCTATTTTTCAAACCTTTTTTTTAGTAAGGCAAAACAACGTTTGCCGGGTCAGCTAGTTATTAATAAATAATTAATATCATTAATAAATAATTAATATATTAATAAATTATTAACAATAAATAATAATAAATTATTAATAATATTAATATATTAATAAATTATTAATAAATAAATAATAGTATTTATGATCAATTCAACGACAAAAAAAATCGTATGACAACAAATTTCGTGTTTAATTACCTTCGTAATTCCTAATGTTAACTGTTAAAGGCAAAAAGATGACTTGTAATTTCGATTATCAACGCCTGATGGAAAAAGAAGTGACGTGTTTTAAATGATAAAAAAAAATATTCCCATTATAAAAATGAATTTTAAGCAAGCGCCTACAAATGTTTTTGTAAACAGCCATTTGGTCACTACCGTCACTCTTCACGTCCGATTTGGCGATATGTAGACTCATAAGCTGGCAACACAAAGCTGTCAATAACACCCATGAAGGTATAGATAAAAAAAAGGAGGCCATACTTGGAACATCGGTTTGAGGCCAATACCTACGTATCTCTATCTCACTCTCTGTGGTCTGACCTCTCTTTTTAGTGTGGCCTTAGTACTGCTATCTCCTTATTAAAATCTCCTAGTAAATTCCTAAAAAGAGTCACCACACATATCAAATCACAAGTTAAACACTGTCATTTGATAGTGTTTAATCGTAACTATAAATAACTAGTTGAAATACGATGAATGAAATTAAAAATAATAAAATAGTAGATCACGGATGCTTTTCATGGTTGACGAATCAGTGAATTATTTTCCCCATTTCCTAAGGATTTCGTAATTTGGCAACATTGGTCACCATATGTCAAGTTGTCGACAAAATTGTGCCAATATGTCGGTTGTTTACTTTACGGTTCACAGCTTCGTTTCAAATTTTCGACTCTAATTATTTTTATAATTAAAGAAATGGTGCAAACTTGTGTAGTGCGTGGTTGCGGTAGTACGTGGTGTCCAGGAGGTGATATACAATTTCACGCGTAAGTGTTTAGATCGTGATTTCTGGCATTGAATAACTGCAAACATATTTCTTTGTATTTTCAATTAAATACTTCATAAAATGATTAAACAATGTTTTCAGCATACTTCTAACTAACTATACTGATAACGATGTAAAGATCTAATAGTCTTACATTGAATTTCATGGACTTAGTGCAATTTTATCTTTCTTGTTTACAAGAAGTAATTTTGAAATAGTGTGACCATACTGAGGACATATCTAGGACTTTCTGTGGGACCTGAACTAAATTATACATGTTTGCTTAGTCATTTAATTTTTATTTCACATTATTTACAACATTAATATACTTACCTGCAATATTATTTTTTTAGATTTCCTAAAAATAGTACCCAGAGGAAATTATGGTTATCCATTGTACCATTGAAAATGAAATTTTATGAAAGTGCAAGGATTTTTTAAAACAAACAGCAGTTCCTACTATAATTACAAATCAAGAAGCAGTATCACCTTGCAAGGTAAAATTTCAAATATCTATTTACAAACTCCTTTAATTGTCTCACATGTTATACAATGTTAAATATTTGAATTTATAAGGAATATAAAAACTAGTATGAAAAAAAATACCCCACCAGTATCAGGAACATTTTCCAAACTACCGGCGCTCAAGGCTCCAGAGATAATTGCTGCTTTCTGAACCAGCCCCCCCCCCCGATCCGACTGCCTAATGAGAGCCTTACATTATTATTATGTTTCAGAAATGTAGTAGTTCGAATATATGGCAAAAGGCTATATTTTGTAAAATATATTATAATTTTCAGATAGACAGTTCATTACAGGAAGAGTCTATGGGGCAAGTAGCTACTCTGGGTGTACCAAATCCTAGCTCTGGCATTTATGAAAGTAATCCTTCCTGATGGGCCAACTCAGAGAAAACAATATAGAAAACAAATTAATTAATGTTGTATCACAACATTTTACTCCTCTGTTGCAAGAAATGTTTAAGCATCCCATCACGGACTCAATTTATTGCAATGATTTGCATGAAAGCGTATTAATTAAGAAAATTGCAAATTCATTTTTTAACACTTAAAGAGTCATACAGAAAATATACTTAGTGATTTACGTGGTAAGAGACAGAAATTACACAAAACAATAATATTTAGTCATGTATAAAAGAAAAGTTATTAAATGATTTCAATTTGGAAAGTGCTGTTGTTTCTTTTTTGCCCTTTTTTTGTAACTTTATTATCGTTCCTATTATAGCCCCCTATGATATATGTCACAGTCAAAACTTATAACCACTCAATAGACTGTAAGCTCTCGACAGTAGTACTTTTGACTGAAATTATTCAAAACTAATTTTACCCAATATAGCTGTTTAAATGTAATTTTAACTGACTTGCCTAGCGCCAAGTAGTGGAACACAAGGCACAGGGAGCCAAGGGCAACCCGACAAGGGTGGGTTAGGTTTTTAGCTCCCGTCATGCCATTCATGATAGGTTCCTTTAAACGCTGTAGACAGAAATATACGTAAAAATTGATTTTGACTGATTCTCCGTTCTTCCGTCAGCCACTTTTAACCACATTCATATTGTCAGTTAAAATGACTATTAACTACAGATTTTCCGACAAACTAATTTTAATCAACGTAACGTATTTTTTTTTTTCAGAAGTATTATTGACCGAATTTGCCCTTTAACTGACATTAATAAATAGAAATACATTGGCTAACCCAGAAATCTAGGAAAAACTATTGTCCAGTATGTATTCATAATGTTTAATTAATCTGCAAAATTAATGAAACATATATCTTTTGCGATTTCATGGTTGGTCCCTTAATAACAGTACATGTTTAAAAATATGAGTACAATAACCCTTTTTCGTTTTTACGCTACCTACACAAAAAGTTATGTTTCCACTTAGGTATGCCAAATAGATTTTATTGTGTAACTTGTTTTGTTTACTAAGAAATTACTAACACCTTGTTATTTTTAACCGGCTTCAAAAAAGGAGGTTCTCAATTCGTTGGAATCATTTTTCTGTATCTTTGTAACATGTATTTAGGTCTGAAATAAAGGTAAATTATTATTATTTTATCTCAAGCAGATCTCACAATCATTCATTAATTTCGTATTGCCGTAGGAACTACACCTTTGTTCTAGTAATTATCTATTTCCCACCAATATTCTATAGGTACATCGTACATACGAACTAGGAAATTTTACGTGTTTAAAAATGTAAAAAGAATAATAAATTTAACAACCGAACCTCCAGTTACTGTTAAAAAACTAGAATTATCCAAACTTTCACGCGATAACAAACAGTTTGTTTTTTGAGTATTTTTTTTACGCACAGTACATAAAGTATCTCGACATATAAAATCTATACGGGCTAGGTCTTAGAAGTGAACATTTTGTTGACACTATATGGAACACAACTACTTGAAGTTTTGTCCTGGAAGAAATACAATAAAGGTTACCCTACTTAGAAAGAAAGGGTTTGACCACAGTGAGCGAGATAGCCATACATTATTTTTGCTTCAAGTAGGTATTCAGAGTCTGGACTCCATTTTTTTATCTATACCTTCATGATAACACCCATAGAGTAGAGTAGATCAATTTGTCACTGTCAAAATGAGCTGGAGCTCAAGTCTACTATTTTGGAACAATTGTCATACCGGCACGATACCGTTATATAGTCAAATGTCCGTAGTCTGCTATATGCGTTCATAACGGTCGTTCAATGGTATTAGAATTGTCAGTCTCTTTTATCTATGCATTGAATTTTCGGTCTCTTTTATCTATGAATTGTGTTAGAATGGTATGTATGTGTTGCCGTTTTTAAAAAATGCGTTAGTCGAAGTGATTTTCGAAAATCTACTAATAAATTTAAACATTTAATCATGCTAGACTTCGTTTAGATATATTTGTACATACTATTTATTAGTATAAAAAGCAATGTGAAGTTTAGGAGATTAGTAAATTGCAATAAATTACAAAGAAAAATTTCTAATATTTCTATCTATCTATTTTTTATTTATGGCAATCTGTCGACACAGGACCATTTCAAAATATTACTGTCAAATTCAAAATAGCAGACTAGGTACCGAAACATTTCAGTCATTGAATTGCAATTGTGAAGCAATTGTGTACGAGACCAGCAATTTATGTCACTTTGACAATTGTAAGCCAATGATGAAGTCGTTATGACAAGACATTAATAGTAGACTACCAAAAACTTTACAATTGCACCATAATGGTACCATAATGGTACAATTGTGACACCATTGAAATACCCGACTCAGAGCCCTGGTTCATCATAGTGTTGCCGAACTATCGATAGAAAAACAATCGATAGTTTATATCGAAAATCATGTACCCTATCGATAGGCCTATCGATAGTATCGATACTATCGATAGTATTGCAGTTCGTTAATAACAAACTATCGACAGTATCGATTGTTTTGGACTATCGATAGTTTAACAACATGCAATAGTATTAACTCGTTGGTGTGCTGGGTCAGGATTTGTCGCTCTCAGCCATATCGTTTCGCTTATGGCCGAGAGCGAACAGTGTTGGGCCGCTGTCGCCTCCTTCGCTGGAGAGGTTGTGGCGGCAAAGAGGGAGACCCTGTGGGAGCGTGAACGCGCTGGCGAAACTTTGCCACCCCGTAGGGCAGAGGTCATCGACGCGCATTAGCCGGCGCCGGTGAGGTCGCTCGCGGTGGGCCGGCACCCAGAGACCCGCCGCATCAAACGCGACAAGGGGCATTAGGCCCCTTGTCGCGTTTGATGCTGCTCCCCTCATCGGGTCGGGCCCCGATTAACGGGGCCACCCCTCGCCGGGTCATGGTAAAGCTCAAGGCACCATCATGGCTCGGCAGGGCAAGGTCGAAGGCGGCTTAAATGAAATACTAATGAGATTTATGTAATTGAGATTTTCCACTCGCAATAGTTCGTAGTTGTGGACTAATTTTACTTGTACCAATTAATAAAAGAGATTTAAGATTCTCATCAGATAATATAGATCTGTAAACATTTTTTGTGTACTTCATTTTGGAGAAGGTCTTCTCACTCTACGATCAATCAAGGAAAATTAATAATATGCAGTGTTGCCATTTTGCGGACTTCAGTCCGACTTGCAACCTTTTTTAAACGTTGCGTACTTTTTCAGACTTTTTTTTTCATCAGTGGACTATTTCACTTTGTACCACCGGCAACAATGATAATATGGTTTTGGCCCTCGGAACTTACTGGAGTAATCAGTAAGGCCCTAAGGCTGGAATGTTTAGAGACCCCTGCACTAGAACATATCATAGAGCGGCTCGTTGTTCTGTTACAAGTAAATGTTGTAGTCTATACTCACCTTAATACTATTGCATGTTGTTAAACTATCGATAGTCAAAAACAATCGATAGTATCGATAGTTTGTTATTAACGAACTGCAATACTATCGATAGTATCGAAAGTTTGTTATTGAGGAACTGCAATACTATCGATAGTATCGATAGTATTGTACTCATTCGATAGTATTGCCTTATTCTGTGCTATCGATACTATCGATAGTATCGATAGACCAATCGATAGTCTTACGATTGGTTGGCTATCGATAGACTATCGATTAATAATCGATAGTCGACTATCGATCGGCAACACTAGTTCATCATCAGTCTGTCACTGTCAGTGTGTCTCTCCTGGGCCCTGAGTCGGGTATTTCAACGGTGTCACAACTGTACCATTATTGTACCATTATGGTGCAATAGTAAAGTTTTTGGTAGTCTACTATTAATGTGTCGTCATAACGACTTCATCATTGTCTTACAATTGTCAAAGTGACATAAATTGCTAGTCTCGTACACAACTGCTTCACAATTGCAATTCAATGACTGAAATGTTTCGGTAGTCTGCTATTTTGAATTTGACAGTAATATTTTTAAATTGTCCTGTGTCGACAGATTGCCATAAATAAAAAATAGATAGATAGAAATATTAGAAATTGTTCTTTGTAATTTATTGCAATTTACTAATCTCCTAAACTTCACATTGCTTTTTATACTAATAAATAGTATGTACAAATATATTTAAACGAAGTCTAGCATGATTAAATGTTTAAATTTATTAGTAGTTTTTCGAAAATCACTTCACATAAGGCATTTTTTAAAAACGGCAACACATACATACCATTCTAACACAATCCATAGATAAAAGAGACCGAAAATTCAATGCATAGATAAAAGAGATCGACAATTCTATTACCATTGAAAGACCGTTATGACGGCATATAGCAGACTACGGATATTTGACTTCAATTGCAACGGTATCGTGCCGGTATTGTGCCGGTATGACAATTGTTCCAAAATAGTGGACTTGAGCACCTGTGTGCATTGTTGCGTTCGTGCATGGTATTTTTGTATTTTTATTTATTTAATTCCTTCTTTCGTGAAGGGCTTTAACAATTAACACTTAGTGGTATACTTTTTTCCAGTTTATTTACCACTGTGATATCGACAATAGCAATAATGGAACTTGAAAATTTAACAAAACAGGTAAGGGTTAAACTTTTATACAATAAATTTTTTTTAATTTTAAATAGGTATGAAATTGTTTTAAATTTTTTTACAGGCAGAGGAAGTAGAAGCACTCAGTTCAATATATGGTGATGAATGGATTACCGAAAGTGAAGTAACGAGGTCGTATAGCATAAAAATAGAGGTAAACAAAAATGAAGTTATATTGTATGTGACTATGCCTGAGGATTACCCGGCTCTCTCGCCACCCAAATATGAGTTGTCTGCACCGTGGATGGATAGAAAAGCAAAAGAGCAACTGCATAAGGAATTAGATGAGGTTTATTTGTAAGTATTTTATGGCTCCATCACCCTTATGCGCGGAGTGCGATATGGTAGAAGACGTATCCATATTATGTTGGAATGTGTCCGGAATGAAGATGTTAGAAGAGATATTTATCAGTCCATCCCGAGTTTTGGAAGTGTCTGCAGTTGCAATAGCGTGTTGGCATGCCCGCTATCTCAATCTGCTAGATTAGTTTACAAATTGGTGATGACGGGTAGGCAGAGACGATAGTTTGTGATAAGCTTTTATATTATTTATTAAGTGATGATTGTCCATTGGAGTTTCATGGTCATTTTGACTAAAACTCCTTAAAAAAGAATTTAAAAAAAATATGGGTAATAGATTTACAACTATAGCTTAGAATTAGTATCTATTCTGCTACTCTTCATACCCATTATGGTAAGGCTCCATCGACCCAGGGGCGTGCGCTCCATAAAGGCAGAAAAGCAGTGCTTTACTTAAAAACGCCTAATAATTCATAAATGGCACCAATATGTGCTTGCAAATTGGTGCTTTTTGCCAGGCGTTTGGCGAAGGAATAATATTGGTCACACGGACGAAAGTAGGCCCGACGCCGCCCGCCTGCCATGAGTTAACAATGAATACTCAAGAATCAAACATATAATAAGAATAATTTTTCACAAACTGCTTATATGGTAGTTTGCACACTAATGATACTGTACTATTTAAGTGTTAAAAAGACTTTTTTTTTAAATAATTAAATAACAATGGGCATTATTGTATGGGTTGCGTCCCAACCCTTGTAACATGTTGCGACTAGTTTAAACATGTTAAATTAAGTTTTTTTTTATGAATAATTCAAGTTTTTATTATAATTGTGTGCAGGTCAAAAGTTCTGGGGTGTAAATGAAAAAAAAAAAAATTGTATTAAATAATGCTTACAATAATGTGTTACATACTCACATAGGTACTTATTACGTTCATAATAATTGTACAGTAATCACAGTCGGTAATCGTTATTTTAGACAGTTATTAATAAATACACAGTTGAAAATGGTACAATTATGGCTGAATAATTCTCAATAACTTAAACAATGCACTTTATACACTGGTACTTGTGATATAACAATCAGTTTCTTTATCGTATCACAGTATTTATATTTATTTATATTAGTAGTACCTATCCTTTAATAATGGACATTATCTACAACAATGTCGTCCAAAAAAGTCGCCGGTAACAATATGCTTGGCTGGTGTCTTGCCCAGCCAAGGTACCAAATGATACTCATTATGTGAGCGCAAGTACCTACTGTTCTCTTCCCAGTCAAACAAGAGCAATAATAATGAGCAATTGATTCTCTCGGTGTTTCTGCTCTATTGTTATTCAAAATGTACGAATAATAAATTCTACCAGGTACGTGTCCCGATTTTATCCGCCCCTTCAAAAGAATACCATCTAAAATGTTTATATTGTATCGCACAAGGTTTGGAATAGCTCCTATGCATATTTCTATTGTGTATATGCCGTTTCTTATGTGTTCACTCAAATAAGACCGTGCAAGTTTTATTTGATAAGTTCCTAATGAAATTAATAAAAGGTCTTCTTCTGCTAATATTGGAAATTGCAATAATTGATTGTCATCTGCGGTGATAGTACAAAAGAAGCTCTCTGTCGATTTATATTATTTTCGATAACATAGTCACTTAGGCTGTTAGCCATATGAATTCTCCTATTTAGCACTTCTATTATTTCGTGAGCTCGAGGATGGTCTTTTAAAGGCTCTCTAAAAGTATTTAAAAGAGCAGCAGCAATGCGTATATCAATGAATAAATGCGTCATTGCTCGATTAAAATATTCTTGTCTTAATATTTTAAAATCGCTCTTAATCCACCCATTCACTACCTCTACAACCCATCTCACGATTGTAACTAATCTTGATTTATTAGCTTCTACTGTACTCAGTTGGCTTTCACTTATAAGTTTTGTTGGAGGCATGTGGGCTTGATAGCCCCAAGTCTCTAAGGTTGATATGGCGTCTCTGAAACCTCTGTCTAATACAAATGTATCACTATTTTGAAGGATATAATGAATTGGATTTATTTCATTTTCAATATAGGCATTTATTATCGTTGCATCTGAAGTCGTAGCAGCGTGAGGGCCAGTCAATCTACTATGTAGCCATCTGTGCATATTGTCAGAAAAGGTTTTAGTCCTATAGTTATTAAAAGACTAACAGTCTTATTCATATTGAAACGCTTATTGAAGGCATATTCCTATATTAGTTAAAACGTCTTTTAGGCTTATCAGATGTCAGATAAAAATCCTTATTCATATTCGTCTATTATACTTCCGATAACTATAAAATGTCTTTGTTGCCATTTTGTAGAAAAATGGTGAAATATGAATGGTAGCATTTTTCTACCATTCAAATTCGTTATGAGTTTTATCCCTGGTTTTGATACAAGTTAACAAAATGCATCTTTGACGCTGTTTGTAAATGTAAACAAACTTATTTGTTAATAATCTTATTATTATAAACTATTATTAGTTTTGATTTTCATTCATTACATTAGTTTTTCTGCTTCTTATTTTTTTTTCTTGATTTATTTCTTTTTAGTATAATTTTTTATTTTCTCACTTAGTTATTTTAGTTTTATGAATCATTTTGGTGGTATGTTTCTTCCAAATTACAAAGCCATAAAAATTTCTCCGTGTAGTGACGGATTAAGATACAAGTGTCACCACCCCATCTCCTCCCAAGGGTGCTGTAAGAGTCAGCTAAGGGATATTGCACGCAGATAACATCTTCTGTGAGAGACGGAAAACTCGAAAATAAATCCTGTGCCAACACGCCTGGCCAGCGTGGCACAGTAGACCATAATTCCTCCCAAAGTGGAGGAGGCCCGTGCCCAACAGTGGGACGTAAATGGGCTGGACAGAGGGAAAGCCATAAAATAAGAAGAAAATTTGTAGTTTCGTAAACGTAACGTTCACTTTTCCGCGCGGATTAAAAGCAAGACTTTCAATCACCGCAATTGGCATTGTTCATATTTTTTTAAAACTCTTTATCCGAAAACCATTTCGGGGAATCGAGTTTCTGATCATGATCCACAATTTTTTTTTCGGAAAATTTGCTATTTTTGCTATTATTTTTCCAAAAAAGAAAATGATCTCTATTTGCCCTTGAAATAAAGGACTTAAATTGTTAAGGCGTTCTTAGGGATATACTACTCTGGGGTGGAGTTGAAATTGGTCTATTATTTCAACATGGCAACTTTGAAAAGATGTATTGCAATCTGTCTTAAGTGTATCAGGAAAAGGCAACACAAAGACTGCGTATAACGATATGACGTCACAACATTTAAAATAATATATTTAAGCATTTAAAAAAAAACTATATAGCGAATATTTCAATAATATTGAAATTAGTTACTTAAAATAGTCTATATTTTCTAAAAAAAATATAAAAACAGCAGGTCAAAAATTATGGACAATCCCAATACTGTGTAGGATTTGTAAGGCTTGATATTTAAGAATTATAATTGAATGTAACAATTTTAATGGCTTTTCTTTTCAACTTCTTTGCAAACATCAATAACTAGATGAAGAAGATCAGCATAATCAAAAATTAAAGCATAATCCTATATTAGTTAAAAAGTCTTTTAAGCTTATCAGATGTCAGATAAAAATCCTAATTCATATTCGTTTAAAAAACTTCCGATAGCTAAAATGGCTCTAATTTACAGAATGTTACCATTTCGTAGAAACATGGTGAAATATGGATGGTAGAAAAAAAAATCTTACTAGTTGTCAAACTTGACATAGCGTTTATAAACAAACATTGTAATTTACACAATATTCGAGAAGTGTTATTGTAGTAAATAAACTACAGCAGGAAAGTGAAAATCAGGTAATCTTTAATGTATGATACATTAGAGGCACCAGCTCATCCAACACCTGCAGATTTGCTGGATCCACTAATGTCTTGAGATTCGCAAGCGCTGGGTCCAAAACCTACAAACATAATAGCTATGATGAGAATAAAAAATCTGAAAATTTTAAGTTGGAGCAAGAATCACTCAAATATAAAATAGAATATCTACACCCCAAGCCACTCACACCGGTGTTCTTCGATGTTTAAGTTACGGGCTATTTCTATTAAAGAATTTCTTCTTTAATAGAAATAGCCCGTAACTCGGTAAATGAAAAACAAAAAATTTATTAAATCAATCATTTTATTTTGTTTTATTTACTTGCAAGTAGGATGAACTTTGTTCATTTCAAGGCCTTGTAATAAAAGTTTTCAAGATTGCGGCATTTCTACCTCACATATGGTTTGCATTTACTTTAATTGGCTGTTCCATTAGCCCTTCTATAATGGGCTCATTGTCCTCCATCGCATTGTAAACTACCACTTTCAGAATTCCTCATCTTCCAAAGAAAATATCTTACTTCTTTAGCGGTACACTTTTCTTCGCCGATTGTTAACAAGATTGTTAATGCCGCAATGCTTTGCAGGGTTCATAAGACATGTATAATTAAGCAAATTCCGTGTCGGATATTTATCGTGATTTATGCACGTATCACTATAATATAAAACCTCGTTAGTTTAATAACTTTTTGGTTAATTATTGTGACTCTATGAACAACACCTTTGCAAATGACGGGGCAAACGTCAATATAAATAATCAGCTGATGAATATATACGCCATTTTTTTCACTAATATAGGCTTAAAGTAGGGTCGGAGCTTGTTTAAAATAATATCACTTTATGGTATAGTTATAGAACGCTTTAGTGTAAAAAAGCTATTATGAATTACATTTTTGACAATCCGCTTATAGCTAACTTTTAAGCCTCTGAAAAGTCATTACGAATAAGACCGTTGTCGGAATAATGTCACTTTATCGGATAGATATAGAACGTTTTAGCGTAAATAACTATTATGAATTACAATTTTTGACAATCCGCTTTAAACGAAATTTTAAGCCTCCTATAAGTCATTATGAATTAGACCACTATAACAGTTTCCCTGCACGAGATACGGAGTTATGCCCATACAAACAAACATAAAACTTGTTGAGTTCTTTCAAATGATGTAGGTAGAAAAATGTTACAACACTTACAACACTTGGAACGAAACCGCCCATTGTCCTTTGACCATAAGTGTTATTACTGGCCTAACCAAGAATAGAAGACTAAGAATGATGTTTTCATTGTTTCCAGGGAGAATATAGGTGAAACAGTGGTATTTCAATGGGTAGAGAAGATAAGAGAAGTGCTGCAATCTATTAAAATTGAAGAAAAATCTGAACCCAAGCCTCAAGCTGTTGTGTTATTGGATATGGCACTTGTAAGTATAATTTAAAATATGTATAAAATTTTATGACTGGCTTCGTGGTCTTGTGGTTCATGTAACAGACTGTTGTTCACGAGGGTGTGGGTTCGATTCCCGCACAGGATAATCATTTGTGTGATATTTATAATTGTCATACAAATGTTTGTACTGTGTCTGACTGTTTCCATATATTATAAATATGTATTTACAAAAGAAAAGTAGTTTATGCAGTAAATCTGTATCCTTGTACCCATAACACAAGCATAGAAGCTTAGCTTAGGACCAGAGGATGTTGTGTGAAATTTCCATGAATATTGATTTATTTATTTGTTGCTTGCAAAAATGTTAACTCTTCCAGTGCAAAAAAAAAGAATACAGGCAACTTACGTCGAACATTGTTTTGACACTATTCCTCAAACATACGTCAATTGTTTCGATTTCCGGCATAGGAGAATTCACTTGGGGTAATCCCCGCGATAAATTTTGTTCAGTTAGTTCATGGACAACGGACAATCAAGACGTAATACATTAGTTTTTTTACATCTTTGACATATTAATATGAAAAAATATGTATCGACTTACGTCGTTTCGATTTACGTCGCGTATTTCGAGAACCTAACATGCCGTAAGTACGAGGACTGCCTGTAATTAAAATCGCTTTGCCTAAGTAAAAGTTATAAAGTAACAAACAAAAAAAAACAGATGAATTTTAAACCTCCTGCTTTTTTGAAGTTGATTAAAAATTATGCTGGACTAACATTAGCAAAAAATATTATTTTTACAGTTAGATATTAATTGTCCTGATATAATTCATGGTGAAGTGATAGTAGACAGAAAGAGTTCTTTCCAAGGTCATGCAGCTGAAGTACATTGTGTTGATGATGTTAAGTAAGTACCTTTATTCATATCTTTATTCTTCAGCCTGTTAACGTACCACTGTTGGGCACAGGCCTCCTCAACTTTGGAAGTGATTATGGTCTGCTATGCAGCTCTGACTAAGCATGTTAGCACGAAGTTTATTTTCGAGCTTTCGGTCTCTAACAGAGGATGTTATGTATACATAATGTGACCATTTTTTCTTTGACTCAAAATGGGACATCGGTTTGTAGGTACTTAAACTAAAATTAAAGGAAAAAAATAACACTTTTTTAAGTTATTTATTCAAAAAAAGCTAGTAGTAGTATTTAATATTATATTAACCTTCATTTTCAACATCGCCTTTAAAACTGATACCTGTAACTGAGTTTTCTCAGACGTCCACAATTTGTTTATTATGGAAAATACTCTTTCCACTGGAGTGTGGTTTCTGAAAACGGAACAATTTTGCGTCCCATAGGTAGTTTCGGGGACACCGGGACTCGTAGTTGTAAAAAGGGACAGTCTCGTTTAAAACGGAACGTCTGGTCACATTATGTATACAATATTCCTTAGCTGGCTTTTACAGCACCGTGGGAAAGAAAAGCGGTGATAAAATAATTTTTATCGCCATTCGGACGACTACAAATTTTGACGCAACACAATTGGCGCCTGTGGCGTAACTACAAAGGGGCTAGGTGGGATAGTGCCCAGGGACCCTCAAGCTAAGGGGCCCCTCGAATCCTTATCAGAAATCTTGATTGAACTGAATAAGCTTTTCTTTTTTAGCATATTTGTATTTTTGATATTTTTATTTGATAAAACCTAGTCAGTTTACATAACATACACATTACATATTAGATAAAAAAAAGTCTACATAGCAGTGGGGCCCCAATTTTTAATTTGCCCCAGGGCCCTTGGTTACCTAGCTACGCCACTGATTGGCACCTTTATCTAAAGCTAAACTATTCAATTTCTATTTTCCAGTGCTGTCTTAGCAAAACTCAAGCAAAACAAGAAAATTTTAAATGCCACACACAATATGTATGCTTACCGTATTGAACGGAAGACCTCTAAGGGTACAAGTATACTCCAAGATTGTGATGATGATGGAGAGACACATGCCGGTGGTAGAATGTTGCATCTACTGCAGATATTAGATCAGAAGAATACTTTAGTTGTTGTGTCAAGATGGTAAGTAAAAAGTAACTTTTTTATATATTTCTAGCTGACCCGGCAAACGTTGTTTTGCCATGTTAAAAAAAGGTATGGAAAATAAATGTTGGCCGGTTCTCAGACCTACTGAATATGTATGTAAAATTTCATAAAAATCAGTCAAGCCTTTTCGGAGGAGTACAGTAACTAACACTGTGACACGTGAATTTTATATATAAGATTAGAAGAACTTTAACTTTTCACAGTAGCGCCCAAAGGCTGCGATCGTTGTTTTGCCCTCGTCCCATTATTTGAGTTCTTTCTTGTTTATCTCAAAATATAGGTGAGAGATACATATTAATATTTCTTGTAAGTTGTAAGAATATTCAGTTTACAAGATGTACATTTTCAAATAAATTTATTTTAATATACAAAATTATACCTATTCCATTCCTAATGACGTTTGACAGAGGAAGCATGGAAGAAAAAGGCATGTTGCTAACAAATAAAGTCATCATAGATAATGAAGTGTGTAAATCTATCTTGCTCATAACAGGTTTTTATTTTAACATCACTATACTGCAACGCCTTTTAGGCAGAGATTATCTTCATCATCATAACATCACGCCTTTTCCCCATAGAGATAGGCAAAGATTATAAAGCGCCTTCTGCTACAATCCAAACAAAGATTAGACCCTTTAATATATTTTCTTATAGTACCCACAAATATTTTCAGGTACGGAGGTATCCAATTAGGTCCAGATAGATTTCGTCACATCAACAACGCGACAAGGCAAGTGTTACAGCAAGCAGGTCTTTTAAAGAAATGACATTTACTTTAAATTAGTTAGGTTTAAAATTTATATAATTGATATTCTGTAGAAATATCTTAACTTTATTATGGTGTATAAATTGTATATATTACCTATATTTAGGGAATTTTTTTACCAAAGCTTTTCTCATTTTTTTGGTAACTATGATTATTTCGAAAAATGATTGAATAATTAACGTTTCGATAAATAATTGCTTTTTTTTTTGTTAAATGGTTCAGTCATATTTTGTATAGAGGTAAAGTACTATAGCAGGATGATCTAATCCTATAATAATAGTACAATGTTATATGAAGCCGAATGTTTCTTTCACATATTTAGATTGTTGAAAACCAATTTCTAATATTTTAAAAATACCCACAAATTGATAATATAGTTATAGATACTATTGCAATCAATCCTAACCTTATTTCTAAGTTTTTTTGAAATAATAGGCCACTAACAATGACCTCTGAGCACTGAAATATCAAGTTCAGACATCTGTCCAATATACCAGAATGCCTTTTCCGGAAACGACGAGCCTCGTCGTCGAATGGTTCATGTAACGGACTGCCGATCAAGAGGTTGCGGGTTCGATTCCCGCTCGGGACAATCATTTGTGTGATTTTTCTAATTGTCATACAAATGTTTGTACTGCGTCTGGGTGTTTCTATGTATTATAAGTATGTATTTACAAAAGAAAAGTAGGATATGTATTGTATCCGTATTCTGGTACCCATAACACAAGCATATAAGCTTAGCTTGGGACCAGAGGACGTTGTGTGAAATGTCCATGAATATTTATTTAATTATTTATTAAATTCTGGCTTATCTATGAATTTCAGAGTATAATCCACAATTTTCCCTTAATATTTGTGTGAGACGAAAATCTCTTAAAACCTTGTGCTAACACGTCTAGTCAGCTGGGCAAAGAAGACCAAAAGCCCTCCCAAGCGGAAGAAGCCCGTGTCTAACAGTGGTACTAGTAGGCTAGTTTGAGTTAATTTTTTTTTGGATAAAGTGGGTATCTTTAGTAAAATGTATGTATGTATTTACAAGTTAAACATATAATGTAAATTATATTAATTATTATATTAGCTGTTTCACAAGTAAAATTATGTATAAAACTGTACATTGTGTATATTTTATTATATTATTGTAATATCAACCATAATTTTTTTTTCTTTCCTATGTTAATGCAAGAGGGTTAGTTGCGCATTGGATTTGCCAATGTCAAAGAAAATTATTTATGTACTATCTCCATATTCTGGTACCCATAGCAGATCAAATAAGCTTACCTTGGGACCAGAGGATGTTGTGTAAAAATAAGATATTTCATCATTTGTCTTTTTCCCATGGGGGTACGTAGACTATAGAGTGACATCTGCTACGATCTAAACATTCCTTGGCTTCATTTTCACTTGACCCTTTTGAAGGATATCAGAATCATATGCCATCGCCAATATGAATACCCTACTCCGTACGTGTGGAATTTTAAGATTCCCATATATTTTGTCACCGTTTAAACCTTCCCTGGATTTTCACGAATATTTTAAGACCAAAATCGTCCCAGTCTTTCTAGAGTTTTCGCAAGACGTATAAGATTGTTCCTTTCTGGCAACCCATTAATGTGCTTTCAGAGGATTATTGCCAGGTTTATTTAACAGCTTACAGGTTTATTAAAGTTATTGCTATCTTTTATTTCTGGCGTTGTTGTCGGCTGTTTTAACTGTTATACATTTTTTATCCAAGAATCTTAACAAATCCTGTAACAAGACAATATTATTTTAAATTTAATTTTAAAAAAAGTTATAAGTACTTAAACTAACTTAACTGAAATGAAAACAACTACGTATTTGTAATTGAGACACCATTGTGATACCGGACTCGGGGCCCAGTTAAATAAGAGAGTAAGTTATAGACACAAAAGTACTAATTCAACGCGCACAACTAAACTAACAAAAAAAATAATTTTGAGTGCCTATAACACAACTCGGCCGACTGACCCGAACTTTTTGTTATAAAAACTGTTTATATAGACTAAAGATTTTTCTTCGTGTGGTGACGGATTAAGAATACAAGTGAAACCACCCCATTTCTTCCCAAGGGTGCTGTAAAAGTCAGTTAAGGGATATTGCACACAGATAACATCCTCTGTGAGAGACGGAAAACTCGAAAATAAACCCTGTGCCAATACGCCTGGTCAGCGCGGCATAGTAGACCATAATCCCTCCCAAAGTGGAGGAGGCTCGTGCCCAACGGCAGTGGCGTGCACAGGAATATGACACTGGGTATGCGGAGCAGTACTCAGTCACAAAAACTTCGTGAACGTCAGGTTGTCTGGACCAACATAGAAATCCAGTGTTTGGTATATACTAAAATTTAGTACCTTTCTAGTACCTTTTAGTACCTAAGTTCAAATATTTAGTACCTCGATAGATTCCGAGAAAATGCGAAAAAAAGGTGGTCCAGACAACCTGACGTCAGGTTGTCTGGACCATTTTTTTTCTCATACTTGCAGACAAAACAACTGAATTATTTTGTTGTCAGTATTTAGTACCTATTTAGTACCTTCATAATTAATTTTTACAAAATTTTTTGACATACCAGAAGAGAGTTATGCAAGTTAAACTTTTCCAGTACTTGGTCATTTTGCGAAATAAAGGACTTATATCACTTTCATAAGGTGTATACTTAGATACGTTTGCGTTGGTGATTGGAAATCATACGTCCTGAACAAGTTGGGACAAGTCTGATATTTACCTTAGGTCCCAAAAGAAGCTTAATTTTTTTCTTACGTTTCACAGATAAGGATTCAACACTTATTTCCTGTCTAGGTTCTGCACAAAAATTTTGGGCCCGCATCCGTCTTTATATTTTCTAGATTTATAATAACTTTCAATCTTTAATTGGCCCTGGTACCCATGGTAAGCTTTGCTTTTGGTTACCGTGTTATGTACCCATAACACAACTGTGTTTTGTGTATGTTTACCTATAGCAAAGCTTACCATAGGTACAAGGGCCAATTCAAGTAAAGTTGTGGTATACATTAATGTAAATTATTTTTAAAGGCAGAGACTATAGAGCGCCATCTGCTACGATCGAAGCATCCTTGGCTTCATCCACACTCATACTTCTTTCTCTTATTTTTTATTTTCTTAGTTTTTTGTCCTAGAGCCAAACCCCTCCAATTTTCAATCATAGACGGTAAGTCTGAAAAAATTGATTCCTCAGTAAAACCTTTCAGAAAATTTGGTTTCTTGTCCTTCTTTTCGTTTACCTTCTTAGTTCTAGTATTTATTTTTATTCTTTTTTTATCTCTTTGATTAACAACACAATTAGCTATTTTTACCTGTCCCGAAATTGATTCAAGGTGCTTAGCGATGAAATCATCTATACGATATCTTTCCGACTTTGTGTTTATTTGACACAAATAATCTTTATCCTCCACTTTAGGAGGGATTATGGTCTACCGCGACGCGCTGACCAGGCGTGTTGGCACAGGGTTTATTTTCGAGGTTTCCGTCTCTCACAGAGAGTGTTATCTGTGTGCAATATCCCAATATATTGCTGACTTTTACAGCATCCTTGGGAGGAGATGGGGTGGTGACACTTGTATTCTTAATCCGTCACCACACGTGAGAGGAATATACTACGATAATAATGGTAGGGAACCCTTCGTGTCAGAGGCTAACTCGTACTTGACCAGATTTTTTGTTTCGCTATCAACTTAACATTAAAGTATCTACTTACTTTAAAAGTATAAACCCTCGTGTATTGTAAAGTTAATTATAATCCCATAATTGTATGTTATTACTACTTACAACAGAGTGGGCACTGGTGACCTGTAAATACAGGTTTATAAATAACGCCCCTAGGCACCAGCTTTCACAATGTTGATTTATTTTTTAAACTTTTTATATTGTACTATTTTTATGCATGTAATTTTAAGTACATTGTGAGAGAAACAAATCTTATTTACTCGTAACTTATTGATAAGCATTGATAAAAAATAAGTGTTTAATCCTTATCTGTGAAACGTAAGAAAAAAATTACGCTTATTTTGGGACCTGAGGTAAATATCAGACTTGTCCCAACTTGTTCAGGACGTATGATTTCCAATCAGCAACGCAAACGTATCTAAGTATACACCGAAAGTGATATAAGTCCTATATTTCGCAAAATGACCAAGTACTGGAAAAGTTCAAACTTGCTTAACTCTCTTCTGGTATGTCAAAAAATTTTGTAAAAAATAATTATGAAGGTACTAAATAGGTACTAAATACTGACAACAAAATAATTCAGTAGTTTTGTCTGCAAGTATGAGAAAAAAAATGGTCCAGACAACCTGACGTCAGGTTGTCTGGACCACCTTTTTTTCGCATTTTCTCGGAATCTATCGAGGTACTAAATATTTGAACTTAGGTACTAAAAGGTACTAGAAAGGTACTAAATTTTAGTATATACCAAACACTGGATTTCTATGTTGGTCCAGACAACCTGACGTTCACAAAAACTTCTTCTTTTATAGATTTTTAGCATAGCCACGCGACGGATCTCTAAGCCGGAAACCATGCCAATAGAACAAATTTAACATACATACGTACATGTACGTATGTATATACGTTTCATAACTTTTAACATGAAATTTTCGAGTTACATTACCTTTTTTCTGGCTTAGTTGTCGTAACTCGGGTACACAGAATCTTTTCACTGAATGACAATTGTGAGAACTTGTTATTTTTAATTTTAACCAAACACACACTATCAACACACATTTCACAATCAAATAACATTTTAAAATCAACAAACGAAAATCCATACAATTATTAAATTATACAAACTCAATATTAAACAGTTCAGTGAATCACATGAAAAAATAAAATGGCCTCCGTCGAACAAAATATTTCTGCTATTTAAATAGATAAAACGTTACTAAACAAAAATTACGTGATTTATTAGACTTCCGACATTTTATTTTTATTCGGATAATCCGAAGGCAACGAACGAACGCCGAATACTCGCGGAAACATCCGATCGCCAAATCATACGGCAGGAGATACCGTGTGAAGCGTCTATAATATGCAAGCCTGTGTGCGTTTGTAAACTGTGCACGGACACCAAAATTTCTACACACATATGAACTCATGGCAGGCGGGTGGTGTCGGGCCTACTTTCGTCCGTGTGACCAATATTATTCCTTCGCCAAACGCCTGGCAAAAAGCACCAATTTGCAAGCACATATTGGTGCTATTTATGAATTATTAGGCGCTTTTAAGTTATAATATTTTGTTTAATTAATAGTAAATAAATGAATAAAGTCATCTAAAACATACGAACGTTTTATTAAAATATCTGTGAATGGCAAGTAAAGCAGTGCTTTTCTGCCTTTATGGAGCGCACGCCCCTGCCCAACGGTGGGACGTAAATGGGCTGGAGAGAGAAAGATTTTAATTAACAAAAATGTACACAACGAAATATCCAATTAATCAAAATACACAAAAGTAAGAGAGTAGGTTATAGACACAATGTAGATAACCTCTCTGTTTTGTAGTTGGTTAATAAACCATACCTTCGGATCATAACGATGTCCATATGAGACTAAATCCTTGTGTATAACATCTATATTAACTGGTTCATATTTAAGTATCGCTTCTCTAAGACTTCTACGAGTTGATACATAGTTGTGAAATGCTATATGTAATGGAACTCTGCATGAATGTACCTGAAATATAATTATTTAAAAAAAAATAGTTCAATCTATTTATTAGTAACGTTTTTAACAAATCATGCATTTTAGATGTGAGTAGTGTAAAAAAAATGTACTACACGGCCAGTACCCAAAAAGAAAAAAGAAAAATGGTAATTTTTTTTTTATATGATAGGTGAATACTTGAACTATAACCGCCGCGTTGGACCACCATTTACGCCACACCCTGTATATAGCCTATGTTACTTCCAGGACTATAAATTATCTCTATACCAATTTTCTTGCAATTCCATTTGGTAGATTTTGAGTGAAAGCGTCACAAACAAACTCATTTTCACTTTTATATATAAGTAAGGATGTTTATGGAATAAATGAATATGGTAACTACCTTTGCTTTTTCTTTCTTCTGAAACACCCAATCCTCTGGATTACAATCCAAATTCTTAATAATAGGAACTTCACTGCTTATATCATATGTACATACATTTTCAAAACTACTCATAATTTTCCTAGGAGAATTTTCTTTCCTATTTCCACTTAATTTTCTAGGTGACTTGGATTTTTTATTACTTTTGCTTGGTGAGGTATTATTTTCAGAAATTACTGGTTTTATAGTTATTGGTTTTATTGGCGAAGAACCTAAATCTAATGGTTTTTTTGGCGATGCGCTAAGAGATTGTAGTTTTATTGGCGAAGAACATGATGGCTCGTTTTCTAATCTTGATTTTTTAGAAGGTGAAGCTTGGTCGTTATCGGAATACGATTCAATCACTGGATGAGTGTGATTGTATAAATGTGTTAGTATTTGTATAGCTGAAAGAAAATATAAATATGTAGTCATAAGTATATAGGAGATTAATTATATTTTGTTATCTAAACAAATATTATAAAGCTGACGAGTTAGTTTGAATGCGCTCATCTCAGGAACTACTGGTATGATTTGAAAAATTCTTCTTGTGTTGGATAGTCCATTTATCTTTTTCAAAATTTTCTTAATTCCATGCGTAAGAACGGGCAACAACTATCATTCTCCTGCCCTTATCCTATTATTTGGGGTCGGCGCAACATGTATTTTTCTTCCATAGTCTTCCATCAGCCGTCATGTTTGTATTAACTCCCATTTCTTTCATGTCCTCATTCACACAGTCCATCCATCTTTTCTTAGGTCTTCTTTGGTTTTCTAGAAAAAAAGTCTAGACTTTTTTCCGTCCACATTTATACTCAGAACTCTCCTAACGATGTTACTTTCCACTCGTCTCATGACATGCCCGTACCAGGACATCCGCTCATTCATCATTTTTTCAGTCACTGGCATCACTTTCAGACTTCCTTTAATATATTCATTCCTTATTTTATCCATTCGCGTGACGCCACACATCCATCTCAACATTCGCATCTCCGCAACGTGCATTCGTCTTTCATCCATCGCTTTTGTTGCCCAGCATGAGGCGCCATAAAACGGGCAACAACTAGTTTTAGTGATAAAAAAGATATCATTAAGCTAGAAATTCAGCAAAATATTTAATTAGATCCGTAAAACTAGCTCAATTAGGGGAAAAAGTCCAAGGTAGGTAAGCTAATTCCATAGAAATATCATCAAAATCGGTCTCACGCATTTTTTCTAGATAACTAAAAGTGTTAGATATTTGATATTATTACAATTTACAGTAATGTTACCTACCTCTTTTTCTTTTAAAAGGTCTCAATCCATATTTATCCAATTCCTTATTTCGCTGTGGTGTTGTCATAGACTCGTAATCTAACATAGGAGTTACTTCATTCGTTTTAACTATATATTCACTATTATTAGGCGTTAATAGAGAACTTGTATTAATATTGCATTTACTAACATATTTCATTTTGCTAGGACTAAAAGTTTTTCGACTATAATCATTCAATTCTTCAGATTTCATAAATTTCGTTTCAGGTGTTTCACTTATTGGAACAAAACTTGTTTTATTACTTTTTTCTAAATATTTTTCGGCGTTTACCCCAGTTTTGTTACTATCTATCACAGATATGCCACCGAAATCATAATTGCAATCCGCATTATTGTCATATTTGGATACATGCATTGAATAATCAAGTTCCTTATCAGTCAAATCAAATATCTCAGATTGTTGACTTGAATTAAGCTCATTAACATTTTCATTCAAATTGTTAAATATTTGCTTTTCTAAGTTTTCTTTTTCTTTACTAAGATTTTTTGCTTTGCTTTGGTTATTATATTCACAAACTTCATCATAATCTATAGAAATATTATCATCTCTTTTACCAAGACTACTACTTGTAGTTTTATTAACACTTTCGTTTGAGGTATGTCTATCAGACATATTGTATTTAGATTTCACTGCATCTATGAAATTTATATCTTCACTTCTATTGTATACATTATCAGAATCATTTTGTACATTTTCTTTGCTATCTGAATGTTCCAGAACATAATCATCATAAAAACTTTCGTATTTTTTTTGTCCTACAGATTCGCCTTCAGTCAAATCCAATTGTTCATCTTCTACAACCGCTTTCTTTGCAGTATTTATTGATATATATTCTTCTTCTTTTAAAATTATTGTATCATCTGCATTTGAATGTATTTCTGTATTATTTAAATTAATTTCGGGTAGATCATCAAGGCATGTACTGGATTTTGATGATTGTGTTAGATCCATACAATCAAGTTCTTCTGAATCTTTTACGCTTTCTTCTTTATAACTCTGAGTTAAGTCAATAGTATCATTAGGTAATGGTGTTTCATTAATATCTTTTATTTTATTATTTTCATCCTTTACTTCATCAAGAACATCTATCTTATCATCTTTTTCTATATTTTGTGTTAAATATTTGATTATTGGAGATTTATTATTATTTTTGCAACCTATTATTAAAGTTTTGTTAGGATTATCATTTTTTGGACTATTAGTATCGTCTGGTATTATAGTAGCTTCTAGTTTTGAAGATTCATCTGAACTTTGTGTTAAATCTATTTCTTTTTGTATACCTTGTGAAGCACTAACTGCACATTGAGTTAAATCCATAAAATCATTAGATTTTCTTTTTGTTTTATTTTGTGACAAGAATAGTGTCTTTTCAAAATGAGAGGTATTTGCACAACCAGTCAAATCCATACAATTAACACTTTCTGTAAAGATTTTAGTCTTTTGTCCTTGTGACAAGCATTTAGTTGGTGTGGTGGACAATGGAATTGTACATGAGATATCATCATCAAATAAATCTGGAGAACCACACCTATTTAGATCATTATTTATAGAACTAGTTGATTCTAATTCTATAATATTTATTTTATTAGTACTAACTATATCTATAACATCTTCCTTTATTTCAGGACTATTTCTAAAATCATTTTCTTCATTATTTTCTACACAATCACCAATATTTTTATCAAACTTGTCATCTACATTTTCAATTATATCATAAGTTTTGCTTTTCATAGTCGATTTTCGTTTTATTGTGTTTTTAGCAGATTTTATAGAGCTGCTCAGAATAATATCAAGCTCATTCTGTGAATAGTCCATTTCTCTAAAATCTATTGTACTATTGTCATTAATAGGACTTACAGGTCTTCCAGGAATCTCAGCCCAATCTCGGAGCATATAACCACTAGTAGTCGACTTTTCTATTAGATTTTCTACATAAAATATATTGTTATCTCTCATAGATTCATACGATAAATTTGATGCTAAATGAAACATAGGTGTATTGTGTTCATTATTATGATCAGTTACTTTTGAAACATCAAAAGAACTAAGTAGCACTTTTGCATATTTATTGCTTACTTTTTCATGTCTTTCATCTTCAGTAGTTGTAATCAGTTTGTACACATTTCTATTCTTTTTTATCTTTTTATGACTAATCTTAGCAACTGGTACTTTGAAACCATATTCTTGTAATGTAGTTCTTATTTTACCTAACCTTCCTTTAGCTGTTAAGGGCTGTGATGATGATGGTTCAGAATCAGTTTGAAGGGATTTTGATAATGCAACAGCTAACTGCAATTGTTCAGAATCAACATCTAAACCAATCTTTTTACAAACAATATCAAACTCTTTGGAATAAGAAATTAAATCGTTTTTATTTTTTTTTAATACTGTTCTTATATCTTTCTGGCCTTTAATACGCTTTATAGCTTTTTTATTTTTTTGTTTAGTCACTTTTTGTACAACTTTAGGACCTCTATGGTTTTGCTTATTCTCTTGAAAGTCAGAAAGACTTTCGTCCATACCAGTCCTGCATTCAAAATATTTACTTGTGATACATTGACTGTAAGAGACAAAAATAAAAGAAATTATTTGCATAACCATTTTTATTTACATGTTATTTAAAAATTACATTACCTATTATTTTCTACACTCATAATTTATTTATGTGGTAGGTCAGGACGTTCACTCTCTTCAATTAGTTTTCGGATCATATCAGCTGTTCTATTTGGCAAACCACTAGCTATCATTAACCTTCGTTCAACTTCTTCTATAGGATCCTCACATAAAGATTCAGTAGCTTTGCGTAATTTTTTTGTAGTTGAAGACACCCTAAAATAATATGGGTTGAACATTATTTTTGTGCTGCTTAACATATATATTAATTAAATTACGAGTACCCCGACTATCTATCTGCTTTCATATGAAAACCAGTGGCGAATTTGCAGTTTTGGCCGCCCTAGGCCCCAAGCCATCAGCCGCCCCTTTTCAGCATCCACCATATAAACTACATAATGAAATTCTGGCCACCCTAGGCCTGGGCCTACTGGGCCTTAGGGTAAATCCGCCACTGATGAAAACAATAGTAAACATTATAGGTTATAAAATAAAATGATAATAGACTACATATTAACTATTCATTGTATTCGTTTTACTTACATTTGTATGCTTAGCAAAGCTTTCAATAAAAAAATAACATTGCAAAGTTTATGAACGAAAATATGGAAGGAAAATTTATTATAGCCATAGTCGGAACAATTAGATTAAATTCACTTACTGAAAAAATACACCACATAATATTCCTACAGTCAATACTCCGAATCCAAGATATTTACTGACAGTTGCGGCTGGTGTTCCTTTTAATGTTCTAGGTTTCCATTTCGAAGTATCTACACCGATAGCCATTTTTCAAAATTACAACACCACCATAGATTAAGAGAGGCAAATATTACTCTATAAATATAAAATCCTAAACGGACATAAGTAAGAAAGTAGACAAAAAATATGCCACCCATTTTGAAATAGCTCTACCTAAGCTTTGGCCCCACTCGAATGGCCTTTATAAGTCTTAGTATGTCAACACTAGATTTTACTAGCGACTTCGTTCGCCTTAACATTGATTTAATTAGACATATTTTTAATATTATAGTTAATGTTACAGTAAATAAAATAAAAAAAGTCGTGTTACTGGAGCATAATGAAATTAATATTATCTACACTGTTTTTTTGTCATAAGGTCAATGGTACCAGTTCTATGTGCACAGCTAAAGTAAATTAAGAAAAAAAAATTTTATGATGTCAATTTGGCAATAGCAAATGAACTTTCTTATTATAAAAACTAATAGCTTATTTTAAATAATTATTATCTTTACTTAATATAAAACAAAATTGATATTTTTTTAAATATATCCTTGCGCAAGCATAAATCATTCCATCTACAAGCCCCGCGCGTTGATATTGCGATGGAACCTTGTCAAATTAACGCCCTCGTGACGTCATCAGCAAAGAAAAAATACAGGTGCTCAAGTCCACTATTTTGGAACAATTGTCATACCGGCACAATACCGGCACGATACCGTTGCAATTGAAGTCAAATATCCGTAGTCTGCTATATGCCGTCATAACGGTCTTTCAATGGTAATAGAATTGTCGATCTCTTTTATCTATGCATTGAATTTTCGGTCTCTTTTATCTATGGATTGTGTTAGAATGGTATGTATGTGTTGCCGTTTTTAAAAAATGCGTTAGTTGAAGTGATTTTCGAAAAACTACTAATAAATTTAAACATTTAATCATGCTAGACTTCGTTTAAATATATTTGTACATACTATTTATTAGTATAAAAAGCAATGTGAAGTTTAGGAGATTAGTAAATTGCAATAAATTACAAAGAACAATTTCTAATATTTCTATCTATGTATTTTTTATTTATGGCAATCTGTCGACACAGGACAATTTAAAAATATTACTGTCAAATTCAAAATAGCAGACTACCGAAACATTTCAGTCATTGAATTGCAATTGTGAAGCAGTTGTGTACGAGACTAGCAATTTATGTCACTTTGACAATTGTAAGACAATGATGAAGTCGTTATGACGACACATTAATAGTAGACTACCAAAAACTTTACTATTGCACCATAATGGTACAATAATGGTACAGTTGTGACACCGTTGAAATACCCGACTCAGGGCCCAGCTAACAAAATGTAATGTTCTCATCTATACGTCACTATGACGTCACCAACATGGCCGCCAATCGCAATATCAACGCGCGGGGCTTGTACGCAGCTGAATGTTTTTTTTTTAATATTGCGGGAGGATCAGAATAATGATTTTTTGACAATATGTGTATATTGGAGGAGAGGGTACACACCTGCAAACGTGGTTGCAACCACAGGAAATAGCAAGAAAATGACATGTACAGAATGGATTAGCCATTTCATCACACTACACCATAGTTGTTTTCATTTGAATTAAGTTAGGTTAAGTTGACGCAACAGAGTTGGCCTCAATGTCACCTACCAATAATCGAAATTGGCGTCAAAACTCAGAGGGCGAAATTTTAAATGTGAATTTGTCAAATATTGTAGGTTTACCCATATTAGTAGTTTCTCTTTTCAGTAGTCTGTGCTCTCGTCTATGGTTTTAGGGAAGTCTACTAAACTAAAATTATATCGGTATTTATTTCCAGCATCAAAGATAAAAATTGATGAAATAGTAGCGATGAGCATTGAATTAACGAACTAGTTGATCAACTAGTTGACCTCTCGTCAACGTTTCAATGGTTAACCGTTTCGGAATCAACTAGTTGAATTTAATGATGTCATTGAATTCAATGTTCAGTTTTTTCAATGTTTATGAGTTAAACATTGATTTCAATGTTCAGTTTTTTTCAATGTTTAATTTTTTTCAATGGTCGTTTCTTTTAATGTTTAAGAGTTAAACATTGAATTCAATGTTCAGTTTTTTTCAATGTTTAAATTTTTTCAAAGTTCGTTTCTTGTCAATGTTTTCTCAAAGAAATTATACTTCTTAAAACGAAAGATCGTAAGCGACTGTTATGATATAGGTACAATAGTGAACTTTAAAATTACTTGCTTAAGAGATATTTTCCTAAATAATAATGTTATGAATCACTGTTCCTCCGTGTGGTGACGCATTGAGATTACAAGTGTCACCACCCCATTTCTCCCAAGGATGCTATAAAAGTTAGCTAAGGAATATTGCACACAGATAACATCTTCTGTGAAAGGTGAAAGACGGAAAACTTAAAAACGAGACAGTCCTGACAGCCCTCCGTGTGGTGACGGATTAAGAATACTGGTGTCACCACCCCATTTCCTTCCCAGGGTTTTGTAAAAACCAGCTAAGGAATATTTTACACAGATAACATCAACTGTGAAAGACGGAAAACTCGAAATACTGGAATACTGGTGTCACCACCCCATTTCCTTACCAGGGTTTTGTAAAAACCAGCTAAGGAATATTGTACCTGCACAGATAACATCAACTGTGAAAGACGGAAAACTCAAAATACTGGTGTCACCACCCCATTTCCTTCCCAGGGTTTTGTAAAAACCAGCTAAGGAATATTGTACACAGATAACATCAACTGTGAAAAACGGAAAACTCGAAATACTGGAATTCTAGTGTCACCACCCCATTTCCTCACCAGGGTTTTGTAAAAACCAGGTAAGGAATATTGTACCTACACAGATAACATCAACTGTGAAAGACGGAAAACTTGAAATACTGGAATACTGGTGTCACCACCCCATTTCCTCACCAGGGTTTTGTAAAAACCAGCTAAGGAATATTGTACCTACACAGATAACATCAACTGTGAAAGACGGAAATCTCGAAATACTGGAATACTGGTGTCACCACCCCATTTCCTCACTTGGGTTTTGTAAAAACCAGCTAAGGAATATTGTACCTACACAGATAACATCAACTGTGAAAGACGGAAAACTCGAAATACTGGAATACTGGTGTCACCACCCCATTTCTTTACCAGGGTTTTGTAAAAACCAGCTAAGGAATATTGTACCTACACAGATAACATCAACTGTGAAAGACGGAAAACTCGAAATACTGGTGTCACCACCCCATTTCTTTACCAGGGTTTTGTAAAAACCAGGTAAGGAAAAACAAACCCGGTGCCAACACGTCTGG
Source organism: Orgyia antiqua (assembly GCA_916999025.1). Lineage (NCBI taxonomy): Eukaryota > Metazoa > Arthropoda > Insecta > Lepidoptera > Erebidae > Orgyia > Orgyia antiqua. The sequence continues at coordinate 5,842,711 of OU779874.1, forward strand.
TCAGCGTGGCTTGGTAATAAGTATCTTTTTTTTTCTTTTTTTTTTTTTATTTTAATTTTTTTTTTTTTTTACGAGCAAATTTGTTGCTGAAATTAACTAGTTGGTCAACTAGTTGACGAACTCCAATTAACGTTAACGTTTCGTTAACGGAAAATCTGTTAACGACCCACCCCTATGAAATAGGTTTCTCGTATAAAAATATAGTGATTAATTACAATAGCAAATGCATACACCATAGTTATTACTGTTATTAGTCAATAATATAGTAATTTTTTAACGTTTTATAATCAAACACAGAATCCTTACTAATTTAAAATGCGAAAAGAGTTGATACAGTTAACACTACAGAAATTTTGACGAGCGTAAGTGTTAATTTGTTGAACGAAACGATAGCGCGATTTAAAAAGTCGGTAAAACGCCATCTATCGATTGTCATAGTAAACTTCTGTTTGTTAAGGTTTGATTTTTAAATTTCAGGCGTACGAAGTCGCGGGCAACAGCTAATATTGTATATGAGGATGAATGATCAGAGAAACGAGAAAAGAAGCATATGAGTGGTGATTTAATCCTTTTCAATAAATGTTATTTGTACATAATTGAACACGATATCGATTAGCAAATAAGTAAATATATTTATTATTTACTAGTTGATTCTCGCTACTCCGTACGCGTGGAATTTTAAATCCCCATATATTTTGTCATCGTTTAAACCTTCCCTGAACTTCCACGAATATTTCAAGACCAAAATCATCAAAATCGGCCCAGACGTTCTCGAGTTTTAGCGAGACTAACGAACAGCAATTGATTTTTATATATAAGATTATTTATTATTATTTATTATTATATAATTTTATTTTTTGATTTGATTTGAAATATATTTAATAAATTAAATTGTAGTGAAAAAACTGATCACCGCAAGTGGGACTTGAACCCACGACCTTGGAATACCGTTCCGTCAGGTTCCGTTGAAGTCCCGCTTGCTGTGATCACTTTTTCCACTTCAATTTAATTTATTAAATATATTTACTTATTTGCTAATCGATATCGTGTTCAATTTTGTACAAATAACGATTAAATCACCACATTCAATTGCAAAATTTTAATAAATTACCTAAGTAAATATATTATAGTATTTCGATATCGATGTATGGCTCAGTCAGAATGTAGTGTAGCTCTAGTGCGCTACCCTCGAATCCCTCCATATTTTTGAAATTAATTTTATTTTAATTTAATTCAATTGTACTTGGATTCGTGACACTCGTGTACTCGCTCGTGTTCCTCCTTGCCTTGCCAGTTGCCCGTGCGTTGCTTGCTGTGCTCTAATCTAATTTTCTTACAAGAAACCGCGTTATTAAATAAAATAAAAATGTCTTTACTACAAAGATTAACTTACAGAGATTACCAAAAGGCTCAAGACTTCAGTATACAGCAATGTGAAGTAATCGCAAAACTCGCCGATTTACAGTAAGATGCGTTTATATTATTTTAGTATAAATGATTATAATTAAATATTTAATTTTTGTGTTATTTTTTTCACAGGATATCCTTTGCCGACCACAAAAATCCTGGAGAAAAATTAGTGAAAAGTTTAGACAGAGGTGGTTTCACTGTGGAAGAATTTAAGAATTTTGTAGCTGCCTCGTTGAACGTTAAAAGCATTACAACGTATTACAAACCACAATCCAAAGTAGCCATATTGGTAGCTAATGATAAATACCAACATTTATCAAAATTGGCGACTCCATCAATGGATTGTGATTCTTTAGCAGAAAAGTTTAAAACTCTAGGATTTATTGTTTTGACTATTAAAAATACTACGAGCCACCAACTAACAGCAATTTTGACTAACATCTTTAATGTTCTAGAAGAAAATTCCTACTGTAAGTATACAAAACTAGTACCTTCATTTTTAAATTTATATTTTTTTCATTTTTAAATTTATATTTTTTTCATTTTTAAATTTGTATTTTTTCGGGGGGCTTCGTGGTCTAGTGGTTCTTAAAACGGACTGCCATTCACGAGGTCGCGGTTTCGATTCCCGCCTTGGACAATCATTTGTGTGATGTTTATAAATGTCATACAAATGTTTGTACTGCGTCTGGGTGTTTCTATGTATTATAAGTATGTATTTACAAAAGAAAAGTAGTTTATGTATTCTATCCGTATTTTGGTACCCATAACACAAGCATAATAAGCTTAGCTTGGGACCAGAGGACTTTGTGTGAAATGTTCGTGAATATTTATTTATTTATTAGGCTAGGAAACAACTATTTAGAATCTACCCTAATTTTTTTTAAATTAATGTTCAACCTAGTTAGTCCCTAAATAATGATTTTAAAAATAAACCATATTTAAATTTTCGTTCTTTTTTTAAATGTCTTTTTTTAAAGGCCATATTCCTGAACTACCTTTTTAATATTTTATATACCCCAAAATTTTTCCTACTTAAGACAGAAATATCTAAACAAGTCCCTTGTTTATCTTTATACTATTAATGATGGATAGCATTTTCTATTAAAACCTTTATTGGAGATAAAAATTTACTGTTGGGCATCTATCCATAATCATTCTGATAATGGCTACTACTAAAAAAAATAGATCAACTATAAAATCTTTTTTATTTCTCACTTTATATGCATGATAAAATAAGTTTTCTTTTGACTAAAATTGTCTGAAAATGGAGTCTCTGAATTCCACTAATTACTTTTTAATTACAGGTGTATTTTTTTTTGCGGGCCACGGTTGCCAACTGGGAAATACCAAATGTATGTTAGGCATAGACTGCCCTACTGAGAACATACAAATGGATCACTGCATTACTGAAAATTTTCTACTAAAAACAGCTGAAAAGTGTAAACTAGATCTTTGTTTAGTTATCATGGACATGTGCAGAATTTATTTAGACAGGTATTTTTTTTTTGTTATTGCTAGCCTATACTGTCCTACTGTTGGCCATGGCCTTTCTCTATTATGAGGTGGTATTGGGTCTATCCGTGCCACACTGATCAAACATGGTGCCATTGAGATTTCTGGCTTTTACAGATGTTATTTGCCTTTATTATCTCTTAGCTGACTCTTGTAGCACCCTGAGGGTGATACAGGTGGTGACATTACCGCCACTGACAAGCCAACCAAGCCAAGGAAGTGTTTTGATTGTAGCAGATGACGCTCTATAGTCTTTGCCTACCTCCAAGCGAAAAAAGCGTGATATTATGATGATGACCCTAACAGTCTCGTAAAGTGTAATTTAATGTGTTTGTTAATTTGATAAGTCTTACCCAGATAATGATTTCACTCATTAATGAAACTAGAAATACCTAACTAATTACCAATACCATTTTCTTTAATTAAATATCATCTTTATTACTTGTTTTTATACAAAACTATTCCACAGTTACGTTGCTAATGCTTTTCCTCATGTAGGTAGCTAGAGACTAAAGCATCATCACAATATATTAGACATACTTTTTTAGTTTCATTTATGCTTATACATTAAGTCATACATGTAGTTAACTGCTATACATTTGAACCATTTGGAAGACATTGGTACCGATTCTACATGCACTATAAAACTAAACAAAAATGAAAATTGATAGTGTCATTAGCACAATTTAGCAATGTTAACTAACAGATGTATGAGTGTGGATGAAGCCAAGGAAGTATGCTTCGATCGTAGCAGATGGCGCTCTATAGTCTCTGCCTACCCCCATGGGAAAAAGGCGTGATGTTATGATGATGATGATAACTAAACTTTCTAGTTATAAAAGTTTTTGATTTCTAACAGACTTCAAAAAAAGGAGGAGGTTCTCAATTCGTCTGCATGTTTTTTTTAATGTTTGTTACCTCATGACTTAACTGGGCAAAGGGATTTTAATGATTCTTTTTTATTTGAAAGCTTATGGTTCCCGTTTGGTCCCATAGACACCAGGTCCGAATCTGATGGTTATCTCCTGAGAAGTCGAGAGAAAACCCTCAAAATTTCATTTTTCATTTTACCGGCTGACTGGTAGATAATGCCTAAGGCAATAAGCTCGCCCTTGTACTCTGTTTGTGTATAAAGTCTAAATAAGTTGAATTTTTTTTTTAATATTCAATTTTAATTAACAAATATGTACAACGAAAGATATGTAATCTTTCGTTAATCCCCTATCATCCACTCTCTCCACATGACCAAAACACTTCCCACATTATTTCTCGAATCATAGCGTTTTCTAATTACTTAGGGTAAAAAAAAACATGTCGAAATCATCAGTGACGTCATTCAAAAGGGCTAACATAGCACTTTTGTGCCTGTATGGGTGTAGATGAGATGTAGATGTCAAGGAAGTGTGGTTAGATCATAGAAAGATGGCACTCTATAATCTCTGCTCCGGGAGAAAAGGGCGTGACGGTATAATGAAGACTTGAGGGTATAATCAATGGCGTAGCTACCAAGGGGCTAGGCAGGACAGTGCCCCGGGACCCTCAAGCTCAGATGGCCCTCGAATCCTTCCCAGAAATCTTGATAGAACTGAATTACCTTTTTTAGCATTTTAAAAATATTATGTTACCGGCTAACACTCACTGTTGTGGGATCGATGATGTCGACCCGATTGTGCACGCCGGAAGGTTGCAGACACCGCAGCGAACTCGTCCTAAAGATGAGCATTGGATATGCTCGAAACCTGGGTAGACATCATCGATCCCTTAACAGTGAGTGTTAGCCATTATATTTCTAATTTGACTCAAACTCACGAAAATTTCAATTTGAAAATATTTGTATTATTTTATATTTTTATTTGATAAAACCTAGTACCAGTTTACATAGCTGTGAGGCCCCATTTTTTTATTTTCCCCTGGGCCCTTGGTTACCTAGCTACGCTACTGGGTATAATGTAAATTATTATTTTAGGCAAGCTAATCCTCAAATATATTCACAATTGCACACCATAGAAGAATATTCATGGCACAGGATTTTATTGATTTCTTACTCGACACAGTCATCGCAAGCGGCTTATGAAGTTCTACAAATTGAGTGTTCTAAAACATTAGATAATCAAGTTACATATTTGTTGCAAACCGGTGATACAGATAAAATTGTACCGGGTGCTAGTCAATATGTAAATGCATTATGTACTAGAGTTACTGAGGATTTAGATGTTAGCACTATGGTGGATAAGGTTCATGAAGGTAGGTGACAATTATTTTAAGTTTTATTACTATACTAGCTAATGCTCGCGATTTCACCAGCGTTTAAAGTTTTTGATATCCCCCACCCCCAATATACACTAAACCTTAGCAAAATATACAATTAAAGCCATCCTGTTGAACCAGTTATTTATTAAAAAAACCGCACCAAAATCCGTTGAGCAGTTATGAAAATATAAGCTCACATAGGGACATACATACAAAAATAACGATATGTAGGTAGTAAATTTTTTTTTTACTTTTTATTAGCTTTGTTTAGTCCGTGTGGTGACGGACTAAGAATACAAGTGTCACCACCCCATCTCCTCCCCAGGCTGCTGTAAAAGCCAGCTAAGGGATATTGTGTGCACAGAGATACATCCTCTGCTAGAGACAGAAAACTCGAAAGTAAATCCTGTGCCAACACACCTGGTCAGCGTGGAACAGTAGATCATAATCCCTCCCAAAGTGGAGGAGGCCCGTGCCCAACAGTGGGACAATAATGAGCTGGAGAGAGAGAGAGCTTTGTTGGTATGTATGTAACAGAATCTTTTGGAGCTATTTTTAGCCCTTTAAATTATAAAAATACTAGCTTTGCCCTGCGGTGTTACCCGCGGTAAAAAGGATATTAATAAGTTCATTTTCTATTCCATTGTCCATTGGAAAGTTTCATGAAAATCCATCCAGTAGTCTTTACGTGAAAGCACAATAAACATAAACATTGGAGTACGGATAGAAGACCGAGGAAACGTTCGCGTTGCACAGCCAACAGTTTCAAGTATTTTATTTTGCCGCGCGTAATTCTTTTTTCATCATATCTCCTAAGATATTCATTTCAATTTCATGCTGTAAAGAGCAGTTATAATCTATATTAATTGCGTAAGCTAACTAAGCTATTTAATTTGATGAAAAATATTACCATATACACATAAATAGCTTTTGAAAACACCCTATTGAATTTTATAATGTTTTAGACATTATTATGGGTACAGCGGGTTTCCCTTAAAAGATAGACATATTATTATGCCCTCGCGGACTTTTTTGAAGAACTATAGGTAGGTAACAAACAATTCCTCCATACATTAGTTTGTTGTACCTCACATAGATAAGGCAGCGTTTTCATTTATAGCTCGCGCGCGTCCGAGTTTCTCGGCAAATTTAATCATATCTTATTCAATATACAGCAAACCCCAACAAATTATGCAAAAAAAGCCATCCTGTTGAACCATTCTATCTATTAAAAAAACCGCATCAAGATCCGTTGCGTATTTTTGAAGATATAAGCTCACATAGGGACATACATACAAAAATTACGACTTTGTTTTATAAGAAGTAAAGGAAAAGGATATGAAAATCTACAGATATTTGAAATTTATGCACACTAAGAAACTGATAACAAACTTAAACTTATATTTTCTGTTAATAGGCTAGAGGGCATCTAGTCCCAAACTATGCATGAGGCTTGATGCATACCGTATCGCAAATAATTTAATAACTACCATCAATTTTTTTAAGGTACCTGCATTTTTTCTTTTGTATCTTGGAGACCCATTATTACTTTGAGATTAAATATTATTTTTTTGCAGATTTAGAAAACTCATTTAAAAAGCAGAGACCCATAAAAGTGCAATGTGGTATTGAAAAAAGATCATTGTACGATCCACCTACAGGTAAGTTAAAGTAATAATTTTAATAGCTCAGGGTATTGGGGCTGAGATTAAATAGTGGTATACAGAGTTGATACGACATAGAGGCATTACATTAGACTACGTATACTATAGTAGTTCAGTCATTTGGTCGAAAAAATAAAGGGTTGTCTGGAAAGTTTTCCGGGAGTTTTGAAAATTTGTAATTTTATAGATTTTGATGTGCTCTTTCCAAATTTCAACTTTGCCACCTCGTATGTTGCCCGTTTGCGCCGCCATATTGAAAAAATGGCGCCCAAAATCAGTTTTTTGATAATAACTCCTTTCCGACGCATTTTACATTTAGATATGTTTTATATCGGTACAAAATAAAAGTAGAGGAAATTTCCAACAATTATGTCATAATATTTTTTTCTCTAAAATCAATAGTTTCTGCGTACGAGCGCCGTAAACCATTATACATCCACACTAACGTGTATTATTTACTTTAAGTATACGAAGGTTAAATATTGTTCCATAAAATGAAAACCCAGCTAACTATAGTCTGTCATGTCTCCTTAGGTATAAAGGAATGCGTCCCTTCTGTGTCAAGCCCCTTCTTCCCCTTCTAAGAAACATCCGGTGTATAATATTAATTCGATACAGTATAAAAATAAATAGCACCAAAAATGAGATTTCTTTTTTGCAAACAAACTAAATAGCTTTTAACTCCAACCACCCTGTGTAAATTATCTAAGGTACAATAGCAACTTTCCATCTCTTTCAAGCGCATCTTTTTTGTTATTTTGGTCACTTTCGTAATAAAAGTGCTTTGTATACGTTTTTATAATAAACTCCCTATTCTTGTAAGCGAATTAAATAATTCTAAATTAAAAAAAAACATTAAATCTTATGTAAAAAGGCGTATTATTAAATTTCTGATTATATTAAAGAAAGCTTGGGAGTAAGTTGCTCTGGAACAATACATATTCTTTATTGTAACGTTTTATTAGCATTAAGTATAATTGACATTTAATAAAAAAAAATATTGATTTAATTAAAAGGTCTGCTGAGTTTCTTACGCTGGTTCAGGGAAAAAAAATTGGACATGTCAAAAGAACATAATTTTTTCTAAAAATTATGTCTACTTGATTAAATGATTTTTCATTTCATTTCATCGAGTCGGGAATATGACTAACATATTATGATAATAAAGGTACGGTGGATTTAAATAGCGCAGACCGCACATTGTGGCGTTCTATTTGACGAGCTTCTTCGTCTAGTGGTTCATGTAACGGACTGTGATTCACGATGTCGCAGGTTCGATTCCCGCTCGGGACAATCATTTGTGTGATATTTATAATTGTTAGACAAATATTTGTACTCTGTCTGGGTGTGTCCTATATAAGTATGTATTTACAAAAGAAGTACATATTATATCCGTATTCTGGTACCCATAACACAAGCATAGAAATATAGCTTACTTTGGGACCAGGGGACGTCGTGTGCAATGTCCAAAATTTTAATAATTCTATGGGGGAAATCTATGTCAAGCAGTGAACTAAAATAACTGATGGATGGAAGGGTTCCGCCCTTAGTGTGCGATTCCTACTCGTACTTGACAGATTTTTTAATTATATATGTTTTTAGGTGACGACAGGGCACTGTTAAAATTATTAACAGAGGCTACAAACGAATACAAAGAAAATTGTTCAGTTTTCTAAGTAGGTACTGTATTATTAGACTAATAATTGTATTAGTCGTAAGTAATTGCCATAAGTCGTTTGGTGATATTAGATATTTAAGAATATTAATCGATTTTACATTGAATTTTTATTTACTCATAATTTTAAGTAGTCAAACATACCATAAATTTTTTGGCTATTCTCATAGGCTAGTACTAATCTTTTACCAAATAATTTCATTTGTTAGTTAATTCATTATTTTCTGTGCTTACCCCCATTGTAACATAATTTTTCTGTCAATTTCTTCTATTGAACTATTTTTTATATTCTATTTTACATATCCATCTTTTTTTGCCTCAAAGATGGATAGATAATTAACATAGCCTAAGACTGATTTTGACTATATATATTTTTTGTACTTAGTAAATATGTTATACGATGAAGTATAAAATAAAGAAATATATTGAATATTAAAACTGCTTATTATTTTTTTATAATTACACAAGACTTAGATAAAATATTATTTTTTGATTGTATGAGGTTGGAAATGGTTGACTATGTTAACCCACCAGTTATCTTCAACTCCTTTCGTAAATTCTCTTATGAATCTGTAGTTTAATATGAATATTTTATCTTGATATTCAGGTGATCTGGAAAAAAACACTACTTTTTAAAACTTACGAGAATTAAGATTAATGTCAAAATGGTGACAGATATGGGATGTTGTACACACAATTTCCTCTGAGAGACAGAAAACTCAAAAATAAATCCTTGGCCAACACACCCTGTCACTGTGGCACAGTAGACAAAAATCCTTTCCAAAACGTTGGAAGCCAGTGCCCAATAGTAAGAGATGTCTAAATGGCAGAACCAGGACAGCAAAGATTTTCTAATTCCTACTTTAAGAAATTCACTTACAAAATTTAAGACATTTGCACAATGATATATAAACATGTATGTGGTCTAGTGGTTCAATGGAATGCAATTCACAATGTCGCGGGTTCGATCCCTGTATAGTACAAGTATTTGTGATATTTAAAGCCGGGTACTCACTAGCGAGCTGTAACTGTTGCATGTACTGTTACCAAAAAACATAGTGTGTACGTTGTTCGCAAACCTGCTACGAGCGGTACGCGTGCGGTTTGCAGCGAGCCGATGTTTACAACGTACTACGTTACGGTACTACGTTTCTGATCGCGTAACGTTGCACGTAACTGTAAGGCGCTGCCTCCACGAGCGAGAGAATCGCGGCGATATTATCGTCGTGCCACGTATTTGTATACACTCTAGAGAACAGTCTCCACGGCGATATTATCGCCGCGATGCGACGAGTTATTTCAGCGTTGCCTCTCGTTCGTTCGCAACGTGTCGTCAAGGAAACGCGGCGATACCGTTGCGAGTCGCCGCGGAAACGTTACGACTCGCGACGATACGCGGCGGAATTATCGCTCGTACGTGGAGATTATCCGACGATATAAGGGCGGACTCGTCGCGATTCTCTCGCTCGTGGAGGCAGCGCCTTACTGTTACCAAAAACATAGTGTGTACGTGGTTCGCGAGCCTGCGACGAGCGACTCACATCGAGCCGACGATTGTCGGTTTTTGCCGTGGATCAAAGGGCGCTCGTGTACGTCATGAGGAGAGGTTGTTGCTAGACGCTGCGAACCAGCTGTGTTTACGAGTTATTCCTTTGTCATCATGAGTGAATGGCCACGAGGATAAATATCTTTTACTGATAGACGCCTACAGGCAAAATACTGTACTAAGGAACCCTAAGGACAAAGATTATTACAAAAAACATTTTAAAGAAGATGCCTGGGCTAAAATCGGAAGTATAATTAATGAAAGTGGGGAAGCAACTTAATCAGTTTTAGTTTGCATGCTTCAATGCAATCGTGGATTTACAAACCAAAACTGAGGGCAGAGCAGGCCTCCCCATTCGTTACTCCCCATACACACTAGAACCTCGTTATTGCATCTGTTTGGTTACAGTTACAGCTCGCAAAATGAGTACGCTCGGTGAAAGGGTTCCGGCGACGTCGTGAGCCGTAATTGTAAAACGCGTAAACACTAGAACCTCTTTACTGTATCACGCATGTTACAGTTACGGTTCCCTAGTGAGTACCCGGCTTTATTTATTACATAAATGTTTTCTATTCTGGTGCTCATAATACAAACAAATAAGGCTAGCTTGGGGACATGTTGTTTAGATTGTCCATAAGTATCTTTAAATTACGTAACGGATTTCGATACGGTGTTTTTTTAATGGAGTGGTCCAAGAAGAGTATAATTTGTTAAGGGCCTACATCAATATCATCGCCGACACGTACATATTAACACAGCCAGTAGGCACAGAAAATGAAGAATTAGGGATACTTTTCCTATTTACTCAAAATCTACTAAATATATTTTAATTCTGATCCACGTGTTTCTATACATAATAGTTACCTATGTTTTTAAAGTTATTTCATTAGTTAATACGCGATTATAGACCGACAAATGAAAAAAATAAAAAATTTGAGAGGTTGTTTCGCCAAGATTTTCTATCGAGAAAACTTTTTTCAATTGCGTTTCTGAGTTCATGCGATCCTAGATCATAATTATATTGAAAAAACATATACTTAAAAATTAGAGCTCTAGCCATTCAATCTAAAGAAACAATGAAAACTTCGTACATAGAAAAATGCACGAAGCTATTTTGGTATCCTCTTAAGGTAATTTATTATTTTTGCAATTGACATGCTATGCTTTTACTTAATAAATTCAATTATGGCAGAAATAGTGATTACCGCAACCGGGACTTGAAACCACGACCTCGGAATACCGTTACGTAGCTCTGCCAACGGAGCTTATTGCGGTCGTGCTTTCAGTAATCAAATTAGAAAAGTAAAGTTCTGTAAAGAATACTAGGTGGCTGGTCAAGATTGTTGCAAAACATTCTCGATAGATGTCGTACGTAAAAATGCGATATAAACTCAATCGAGTGACGATTATGGTGGCCTAATTTAATTGCTGATGATGAATGCTCAGTTGGCAGAGCTACGGAACGGTATTCCGAGGTCGTGGGTTCAAGTCTCGCTTGCGGTAATCACTTTTTCCACCATAATTTAATTTATTAAGGTTTATTTTTATTTTCTGAATTCCATGTGTACAAAATATTTACCCTAGGGAAGGTGGTGGCTCATCCGATTCTTTGATTTGCTTAAGCCCCTTCAATACATGATAGCACATTGTGATTTCAACCCATCTTTTGTCTGCATCATCAAACATAACACCAATCTGGAATTTAAAAAATAGCACAAGAAGAATTTGGTAGGCAGGCATCTGATCATGAAAAGAAACCAAAGGTGGGCTTCCGATATCTGCAACTAAGTCGCGCGACCCGCTTCTCATTATATTTAGAAGATAAGTTTGTATAAAACTGCTCGCAGAATTGCCGCCACGGTGCGTCATGGTCGCGCGCGACCAGTCTACAGAAAAACATCTTGAGAGCTGTGTGACCGATATAAATGTATTCGTGTCTTTTCGGCAACCTGAAAATTGCAAATTATTTTCACGGGTCGCACATCACAGTCGCACGTCGCGTATACCTATCGGAAAGCCACCTTTGGGTCTGAAGTCATTTTAATATAATTTCAACATAAATGTAATTTTTGTTGATCTTTAGTCACAACTACTGGATGGATTGTAATGTAACTACTTATTTTAAGATGATGGATTTTAACAAAGTTTTAAGTTTAGTTTAGCTTCTAAGATCAGAATTTCACATAGGCTATACTCGTTACTAAAAGCCAAGGAGTAATTAAAATGCTGGTGAAACTGCAGGCATTAACCACTTATTATAATTACTAACCTGATAAGGAAATGCATAAAATATATCGTCTTTTTCAACATAAAGTGATTGTCTCTGTGATACTGATAGTTTTGAAACGGCATTCTTTAATGCAGAGATGGCATCCTTTTCCACAATACCTTCTAATGCCTTGAAGTCACTCCTTTGTAATGCATCTGAAACAACCTGATGGCAATTGTTACAGGCCATTTAAAAAATGTATTTCATTTTAGAATAGTACTGGCAATAGATCAATGTGGTCCCAGTGATACCAGGCATAAAATATAGCCTGATAAGCCACAACTTAGGGGGAAAAATTGGTACTCGCCATAATACAAATTTCAAATTAGCGAACTGGTCACTATTGGTGATTCCATGCTACGAAAATTTAGAGAATAAAATAACACTTGAAAAGGACATGAACAATATTCATAGTTACATATACTGGTGGTGTGAGGTTCTATTTTTATACTGGACAGACTGCATCCATTCATCTCAAATTGTTTTTTTAAAAGGCAAGAAATTACATGTAATCCACATGTAATTTCTTGCCTTTTAAAAAAACATGAAATAAAGGGTTAAAAAAAGAACTAGCAAAGTCATTTCAATACTCTTGGCTTTAAATTGATGATAACTCTAGAGAGAGACTTTAGGACTATGGTACATTCAACTATAACATATTAATCTGTCATCAATTCCTTTTGTACAGTAGAGTCCGTTTATAATGACATCGAAAGGAACTGACAAACACGTCATAATAACCGGATGTCATACAAAGCGTTATGTGAAATAAAAACCTTTTTATGTAAATATGTATGTTCTTAAGTATTTTAATATAGAAACATAGTAAATTACATATGTATACATACATATTAAATAAAAATTGCACGTAATCAGCACATTATAACACATACAAGTGTATTTTTACCTACCTTAATCCATAATTTTTGTCTGTTTTTTTACAAAACAACAACGAGCCACGTGCCGAATTTCGTCGGGAATCAACGAACATTACCGGGAGGTGTAAAGAATCATGTCGGTCATCATAACTGGACATAATTTATTAATCAATATAAGCGACATGTCACTGTAATGAAGTCATATTATCCGACTTTTTATAAAGAATTTTATATGGAAACCAAACTTCGTTTTGTAATTACGTCATAATAACCGGTTGATCAATATAGGCGGAGTCATTATAAAGGGATTCTACTGTACCTACAGTTCAATATCGCTTTCATAATAACGCAGTATCAGGTTTGTTGACCCTACATAAATATTGGCTGTTGCTAGTCGTCCGGTTATACGGACGACTAATATTCAATATTTGTCCGGTTATCGGATGAATAAAATATATTAATCGTCCGGTTATCGCATTATTACGCATTATCGCTGATGCTGTTGTTTTCATCAAATTAGAAGGCTGTTGATAATCGCACGACAATCGTATGAATAAAAAATAATTATTTATACGACTACTTTATTATTTGTACTAATTACGTTAGAAATTAAATAAAATAAGGTTTTCGAAATAAAAAAAAATAAAAACCCTAACCTAACATTCACTCGGTTAGCTTCGAGATCTAGTAACTCCGCAATTTTTTCCTTTTGCTCCTTATTTAATCTTCTGCTCCGTGGATAGTGTCGAAAAAGATTTTCACTTTTTTCACGAAAAAAATTCTTAGTACTTAATAAATTTAATAATAAAAATTGCGGAGTTATTAGATCTCGAAGCTAACCGAGTGAAGGTTAGGTTAGGGTTTTTTTTTTTTCGAAAACCTTATCCTACTAATATTATAAAGGCGAAAGTTTGTATGTATGGATGTTTGTTACTCTTTCACGTAAAAACTACTGAATGGATTTGAATGAAACTTTACCACAATATAGCTTATACATCAGAATAACACATAGGCTACAAATTGGCTGGACCGATTTTGATGAAATTTTATTTTATACAGAATTGTATGGCAAAACAACGTTTGCCGGGGCAGCTAGTTTTATTTAATTTCTAAAGTTATATGAAACATAATTAGTACAAATAATAAAGTAGTCGTATAAATAATTATTTTTTATTCATACGATTGTCGTGCGATTATCAACAGCCATTTATTTAACACAAATAAATTTCAACCTTCTTTATTTTTTTTACCGGACGACTAGCAACAGCCATAAATATTACTGGATCGAAAATTCGAGATCGAAGACAAGGGGTCCTAAACATTACAACTTTTATATGTGGATTTTAGCAAAACTTCAAACCAATAATATAAATTTTGAATGAATATAAATACCTGAACAGCATGTTTAGAAGCATCTATAAAATCATGTAAACTGAATTCTTGTTCAAAATATGGTCGAATAATAAAATTAGTAAACATCCAATTCTTTACAAATTTAAAGAATGATGGGAAAACAATTGGCGGGAACTCCATAAGCTGCGGTGAATGTTTAACTTCTGTTTTTTCTTCACAATAACTTCGAAATTGTATAACAGGTATGGAGGTTATAGTTGTTTGCTTGGCTACATTTCTGTGATTAAATCTGTCACATAATCTAAATGCTTGCGTTCTTAAGACCTGCCTTACAGCTAAATTCATTTTTATTATCGATTTTATCAAATTATGTTATTGAAAAGCAAAAATTAAATGAGTTTACAAAAACATACCGTATTTTGTTCTTGTTGTTAATTCAACATTTTTTAATCTGTCAATAGACAGCTGTTAGATTTTCTGTAATATCATTGGCTAAAGTATAGGTATGACTTTACAGCTATTGGTTGAATACTTGAATATATGTTGGCTTAGTAGGTATATGATTGGGTTATTGGATACCTATCATATCTATGCAACCTTTGTATACAACATAAATACAGAGAACTAGTTCTTTACGTAACAATTTTATTACTCTATGAATTCAGTAAACCGTATACTCCCCGTTTTCCAATGGCAGAGCATAATGCGACTCAGTGCCGCACAATGCTGACGCTTATTGTGCGATGCGATGCTGTAATTGGAACACTCAACGTTGAGAATAGTGCCGCATAATGCGCTATTGTGCGCTGATTGGAAAACAGGGATTGTTTGTTTCACTTTGATCCATTTATTACAATCAATAAACTTGCATTAGACCATAATTCTGACTTAAAGTGCATTTTTGTTTGTTAAAATGATAAATAAAAATGAATAGATACTCATCTATCGTTATAAGAGCGAGTGAATAACATCGTTGGATAAATAAGGTTTGGTGCCAGATTGATAGCGGTAGGAAGGCGAAATGTTTCTCAGCACGGAACAGAAATCAAGTGGAACTGCAATGTAACAAAATTACTATAGAAACCAGTGTCGCCAAACGCACACAATTATACCGATAATCTTATAATGTACTACATATAAACAAATCGTTTGATTGGTCGTTTACATTTTATACTAAACTAGCATAAGCCATATAACCTACATCTGAAAATAAACCTTCTTATTCTGGAATAGGGTTCAATTCGCTGTAGATGGAAAAGTATTTAACACCTTTTGTAATCTAAAGTCAAACTAAAATTGATTGACGAGTAAATTCCGCTACTTGACGATAGATGGCGTATTTACCAGTGGTCGCAAATAGAAACACAATTTCGTTAAGAGTAAAGGTGACAATCGTGTGCACTAACGTGTCATTGCTGCTATTCCATCAAGGCCGTACCAACCCGAATCACATTACCAATATCGATATATGTCATCATCCTCCTGCCCTTATCCCATTATTTGGGGTCGGCGCAACATGTCTTTTTCTTCCATAATCTTCTATTAGCCGTCATGTCTGTGTCAACTCCTCTTTCTTTCATCTCCTCTTTCACACAGTCCATCCATCTTTTCTTAGGTTTACCGATTATTACCGATATCAATATATACCTACCCATTTCTTATTTTTTTTTTTGTTTTTAGTTTCTCTATAAGAACATAACATCATGTCTAGTTTCCTCAAAGCGTAGGCTTTTTAACTACTGAAATATTGGTGTACAAGAGGGAGAAAGAGTGTCGTTGTTTTATGTGATAAAAATATACACATTTATGCGCGGTTATGCAGCCGACTTACGATCACGAGGTCGCGGGTTCGATTCCCACACAGGACAAATATTGGTGTAATGAACACAGATAGCTGTATTACGTCTGGGTGTTTTCTATCTAGTCAATGTATGTACAGTAGAACTTCGTTAAGTTAAAGTCCAAGGGAAACACAAAATATTTTCAGTTAAAGATTGAGGTTTTAAGTTATCAAGGGTCTATGTCAGAGATACCCTTGTTCCTAGTTTTAATCGAATGCGTCAGATGAATTGGTTCAATAAAATACAGAAATTAAAATAATCATAATATTTAATAATTCACATTGCACATTGCAGGTTTAGTCTACTTAAAAAAGTCTGTGATTTCCTTTTGTTTTAAACGCTTCACAGTTTCTAAATCGATTATATCGAATCGAGAATAAATTATCTTTTATGTTGTTACGTTGCTCTATAAATGATCGTACAGTTGTTAAAGCTCTTTGCTTCGTTGAGTGATACGCTTGTAGATGGCGTTTGTGGCTCGTCGTTAAAATCATATTTTTTATCACTTTCAATGCAGTTCAGACCGCCTTACATTCATATTGTAAAGTTACTTAGTAAAATAAATAGTAAATTACAAATTTTCTAATATCGGCATTTATCGATAAACTGAAATCTGACCTAAGTACATCACTAATTGAGTAGCGAAGAACTTTTAAGAACGAAATAATGAATATAATCAATGTAAAATAAACTTTAATTAAACGACATAAGGTTGATTTTAGCGAGACGTTGCAATAAATTATTAGTAAATTGGAATTAATTAAAATTTTATTAGAATCAAATGATATTGTACTTACCGATGGTACGAAATACCTCCATTTTTAAGATTTCTTCTCCTACTATTATTCTTGCACTCCAAAACTGAACAATACGGCATATCTACGGCGAAATGAGCTTGTCGCGATACTAACAAAACGAGTTAACGTTAGAACAGTCTGAATACGACTAAGTAAGTACTTGTGCGACTGGAGATCAAATAAGCGCAACAGTGCTTAATTGTGACACGCGTGCCACGCCTACTTCACACTTCCATTGATCTCTGTTCCGTGTTTCTCAGCATCCTACAAGATCATTCACTCTACTCTGTTCTACCCGCCATTTTTCTAAACAATAGTTTTGACACTTTAATTTATTTAATTAGTCTGTGTTAAAACAAAAAGGAAGATAGGTTGTTTTTTAAAAATTATTAATAAAATCTTTATAAAATCCAGGCGCGAATATTTCTATGCACTACGTGATACTTCAGGGCAGCCACAAGATTTAATTAACACAAAAATGGATGACCAGGCTTGTCCTCGTTGTAAAACAACGAAATACAGGAACCCATCACTGAAGTTGATGGTAAACGTTTGTGGCCACGCTTTATGTGAAAGCTGTGTTGATTTGTTATTTTTAAAAGGTAATTTAAATCATAAAAAAGCTATTATATTTACCGTTATTCTTGTGTTAAACATTTTCGTTCGATTTCATTTTGTATAGAGCACAGGTCTAGAGTTAACCAGAGTCTAAATAAACCGGCACGATGTTTCTTCAATACCATAATCCGTAATATTAAATATAGAATATGTTTTATTGCAGAAGATTCTGTAGAAATTATAAAATAGAAATATAGCTTACTTTGGGACCAGAGGAAGTTGAATGTCCATACATATTTATTTATTTATTAAATTCTTAGACCAATTTTAGATTTACCAGAAGACACAGTTTTTAGCAAAAACAGAGTTCTTTTATATATTTAAAACATTTGTCTCATACAAAAGGTGCTTTATAGTCTCTGTCTACCCCCCATGGTTCAATCATGGCGTGATGTTATGATAATGATTACAAATTATTATTCCTACAAAATTTGATGATTTCAGGTTCTGGATCATGTCCTGATTGCAACGTACCTCTTCGGCGAAACAATTTCAGGGTGCAATTATTTGAAGATGCGATGGTAGAAAAAGAAATTGACATAAGGAAACGTGTTTTAAAAGATTATAATAAGAAAGAGGAAGATTTTGCAACACTACGTGAATATAATGATTATTTAGAAGAAATAGAGACAATAGTTTATAATTTAACAAATAATATTGATATTGTAGGAACAAATAAAAGAATTGAACAGTACAAAAAGGATAATAAAGAAATTATTATGAAGAATAAAGTTAAAATAGGTAAGATTGTAAAGTTAAGACAATTTTGTTTATGCAGATGTATAAGTTGTATAGTTACTAAAGCAATTTATTAATTTTGCAATTGACGTGCTATGCTTTTTACTTAATAAATCAAATAATGGTGGAAAAAGTTAATTGCCGCAAGCGGGACTTGAACCCACAACCTCAGGATACCGTTCCGAAGCTTTTCCAACTGAGCTTATTGCCGTCATGCCTGCAACATCTCAAATTAACAACCACATTTGTCACTTGAATGAGTTTATATATTTTTACGTACAACGCCATCTATCAATATTGCTTTTCAACATCTCGACCAGCACTTTAGTCATCATTTTAATTAAATTGATGGACATACTAATGGGTGTGATGGGACAAGTTTTATTTAGTCACTAGCCGTTGCCCTCGACTCCGTCCGCCTAGAATTTAGGAAATTTTCCCTGTTTTTGCAACATTTTTAACTACTGCTTGCATGAGAGTATTATAAACGTAAGAGTAAACAAATATAATTAGAATGAACGAACTGCTAAGCTATCAGGAGTTACACGTGTTATTGTGAGTCAACCATAAAATATAGATATGTGCTGTTTCGGGATATTTTTTAGACAATTTTATGTAGAATATTTCCGTCATACAAGATTTCTATGTAACTTTAACCATTAAGGCTGCACACGCGACGAAAGCTTAAAAAATGGAGCACC
The DNA here is from genome assembly GCA_916999025.1 of Orgyia antiqua. Taxonomy (NCBI): domain Eukaryota; kingdom Metazoa; phylum Arthropoda; class Insecta; order Lepidoptera; family Erebidae; genus Orgyia; species Orgyia antiqua. Next base: position 5,861,966 of record OU779874.1, read on the forward strand.
TTTTCCCGTTTTCCCAACATTTCCCTTCACTACTCTGCTCCTATTGATTGTAGCGTGATGAAAAGTATACTATAACCTGCCCAGGAGTATGAAGAATAATTGTACCAAGTTTCGTTAAAATCCGTCAAGTAGTTTTTGTTTCTATAAGGAACATACAGATGGACAGACAGACAAAAATTTTACTGATTGCATTTTTGGCAGAAGTATCGATCACTAATCACCCCCTGATAGTTATTTTGAAAATATATTTCATGTACAGAATTGACCTCTCTACAGATTTATTATAAGTATAGATTATTTTTGTATGTTTTTAAATTTCTAATTATAATATTTAAATTTTGTAAATACGGTTTTTTATAACATAGAATGGTTCAGGAGGATGACTTTATTTGTATAATTTGTTATGGTTTGGGTTCTCAATTCCACGCGTTTAAAGTTCTGGGCAACAATGAGTTGTTCTATTATTAGTGAAGATAGTAATTGTTTTTGTTTATAGGAAGAGAAGAATTGGAACTTGAAGAAATATTAGAAATAGAGAAACAAATGGAAGATTTACGTAGAGCTGAAATAGTTAGGTTTGAACAAGAAGCTAAGAAACAGAAGATAAGAGAGAAGGAAGCGTTAATTGATGAGCTAATGTTTGCCGAGGGCGATGCCAAAGATATACTTAATACATTCGCTCAAACACAAGCTAATAAACAGGAAGAAGTGTTGCCACCAGTATCTAAGGTAAATATTTTTTTTTTATCCTTATTTTATTTGCCATCAGTCATATGACTATAATCAAATGTGTTTTAGTTTCAAATGGCGTTTGCATGAACTTAGGCCATCACCCTATTCACGAAATCAGGAAAAAATATGTTTTCTTTTAAGTCTTTTCTCTTAAGGCTAATTATATTTGGGCTAATTTCCTTTATGGATTTGTTTTTAAGGGTTCGGTAGTGCACTTCATAACTTTTATTTTATTCTGTTAGCCATTGCAGTGCAAGTGTGTAAGAATTTGTAGTTATAAAATAATACAAAATAATAACTATAGTGTTTTAAGAGTCCCATGCCAAAAAGTAAAATGGTTACACGGGATATTTACTTTGCAAAGGGTAATATTTCGGTTTTTAAACATGAAATTGGAACCCTCTATAATATCTAAAATAGTACCTTAAACTTTACTTATTTCACCTTTATGAAGCATACAAGCTCACATTGGGACGAAAGGACGTTACGTAAAAAGTTTTCAAATATATTTTTTTCTTTGAAATATAATAAACATCATTTAAGAGAATACCAAAATTCTTCGTGCAGTTTTCTACGTACGAAGTTTTCATTGTTTCTTTAGATTGAATGGCTAGAGCTCTAATTTTTAAGTATATGTTTTTTCAATATATAATCTAGGATCGCATAAACTCAGAAACGCGATCGAAAAAAGTTTTCTCGATAGAAAATCTTAGCGAAACAACCTCTCTCATTTTTTATTTTTTTAATTTGTCGGTCTATTATCGCGTATTAACTAATGAAATAACTTTAAAAACATAAGTAACTATTATATAGAAACACGTAAATCAGAATTAAAATATATTTAAGTAGATTTTGAGTAAACAAAAAAAATAGCCCTAATTCTTCATTTTCTATACCTACTAGCTGTGTTAATATGTACATGTCGACGATAATATTGATGTAGGCCCTTAATCACGTAGGTACAAATTTTATTACCAAAAAAGTACTCTTATATCACGTTTAAATATTCTTTCCCTACCACTGGTTCAGGACATCAATCGGCAGAGTAGAACCGGAGTAGGAAACTCTGCAGAGCTCATTATCTTTTTACCGCAGTTATTTTCACCACAAAATTTCACCTGAAACAAAAATAACCTATGTAAACGTCCGACGAGCCTCATAGTTGAGTGGTTCATGTAACGGACTGCCGATCACGAGGTCGCGGGGTTGACTCCCGCTCGGGACAATCATTTGTGGGATATTTATAATTATTATACAAATGTTTGTACTTGTATTATAAATATGTATTTACAAAACAAAAGTAGTATATGTAGTTATCCATATCTGGCCATAATACAAGCATAGAAATATAGCTTATTTTGGGACCAGAGGACGTTGTGTTAATGTCCATAAATAAAAAAATAAAAATGTTACCACTTTTAACGTCTCTCCCGTGACCATGGTGACTGCAAATATACGCGTCTGAATCCGTTAAATTGGTTTTGTTTGGGCGAATGGGTCGCCCAAGTGTTAGAAAATTGTTTAAAAAATGTAACCTTTTTCAGGTAACCCAATTCTCAACTGGTATAAAATTCAACCGTACCACACAGCAAGGATTACCAATCATAGAAGAAGGTCCACTATACAAATATGAACCACCAATTCAACCGGACCCATGTGGACCTGATCCACCATCTATACAGGATATCATAGGTTGTGGTTATTTGCAACATGTCAGGTATGTAGTATTCTCTCTCTCTCCAGCCCATTTACGTCCTACTGTTGGGCATGTGCCTTCCACTTTGGTAGGTATATTAGTCAACTGGGCCGCGCTGACCTGACGTGTTGGCACTATAAGCCGTCACCACATAGAGATGTTAAATATTATTCCAATGAAACAATATTGTAGCAGATTTAATGGCATTTTTGATAATATTGATCTATTCAAATAATTGTTGCTTCTAGAAAATCTAAACTTTTGTTGCTATTTGCTATTCAATAACCTACCGACAGATAGCATTTGCTTATAGCAACTTATATACAAATATTTATAGTTAACACAAAAATTTTTGGCCATGAAGTTCTTCATATTGACTAATTATAATCTTTACGACTATTTATTAGTTGTGATTGTGATTACTACGCGAATTGATTGAAAATATTTACTAAGCTCAATTACTAAGCATATTAATTTTGTACATATACCAAGCATATTGTGTACTTACATTTACTTAGCACATTAACTAAGCTCATTTGTTGAGCATAGTTACTTAGTATACTTACTAAGCACATTTACTACGCGTATTTTCCTAAGTGCATTTACTAAGTGCATTTACTAAGTTCCTGTATTAAGTTTTTTTGCTAAGCTTAGTATATCAACTAAGCACATTTACCAATCACAATACATAATCTTTTTCCAGGACTGAAAGTGAAACAGAAAAGGCAGGTGGTTACAAATCAACATTACCATGTTTACGTGCGTTGCAAGACGCGTTAGCTGGACTATATCACGCGAGCTGACAAACTGACACTGATACTGTTATTGTTTTAGATTGAGTTGGTTATGGTAGTGGAGTGGTGGCTTTAGATTTTGTATGTTTTTGTTTTGAGTTATATGTTTCACGAAAAAAAATTTCGTTAGTAGTAGGTTGCAAAGAATTTTTGGCTTTGAGCATTAAACCAATAGAAGGAGACGATGATACCATTTCTAGGTGTACAGCTAAACTTAACTAAAAATGAAAACAACTATGGCGTATTTTGATTAATTATTATTAAAAAAGAATAATTATTTTTTATAAAAAAAAAATATATCTATTTCGTTGCGCACATTTTTAGGGTTCCGTACCCAAAGGGTAAAATAGGGACCCTATTACTGAGACTTCGCTGTCCGTCCGTCCGTCCGTCTGTCACCAGGCTGTATCTCAAGAACGGTGATAGCTAGAGAGTTGAAATTTTCACAGATGATGTATTTCTATAGCCGCTATAACAACAAATACTAAAAATAAAATAAATATTTAAGGGGGGCTCCCATACAACAAACATGATTTTTTTACCGTTTCTTGCTCGATATTAATAACGTTGCCTTATGTTGCATAGATAATGGTACGGAACCCTTCGTGCGCGAGTCCGACTCGCACTTGACCAATTTTTATTAATTAAATCGTTTGTCTATAATATAAAGATTCTCTAATAAAAACGTTCTGTTAACATTGCCGAATTGTGTTATTGATACTATTGATTCTCATTTTTAGTTAAGTTTAGGAACGAGGAATCTGTAGGTACTATTCTCTAAAATTTTATATAAGACTAGTTGATGCCCGCTACTCCGTATGCTTGGAATTTTAGATCCCCATATATTTGTCACCGCTTAAACCTTACCTGGACGTTCACGAACATTTCAAGACCATAATCACCAAAATCGTCCTAGCCTTTTTTGAGTTTTAGCAAGACTAATGAACGGTAATAGATTTTTATATATAAAGAAGACTGGCGAACAGTGACTAAAAATAATTCGTGGGAGACGGGCTTCGTGGTCCAGTGGTTCTTGTAACAGACTGCCGTTCACGAGGTCTCTGGTTTGATTCCCGCACGGGACAATCATTTATGTGATCATTATAATTGTCATACAAATGTTGGTACTGCGTCTGGCTGTTTCTATGTATTATAAGTATGTATTTACAAAAGAAAAGTAGTATTATGTAGTATATCCGTATTCTGGTACCCATAACACAAGCATATAAGCTTAGTTTGGGACCAGAGGACGTTGTGTGAAATTTCCATGAATATTTATTTATTTAATTATTAAAGAAGAATAGTATAATTTTGTTCTTAACAAAGCCTAAACTTAACTACCTCGCCAACTATGTTGTGAAAATGTGATAGCATGACAACAGCATAAATAAAACAGTATTGGAATTTAAATGTGTGTGTGTGTTAATATGTTCATATAAACTAGCTATTTTTAACACGCTAAAATCAGTTCGGAACGTATCTATCAAAAATCTTTGTAACGGAATCATTGAAAGTGATTACCCACTTACAGTAGTCGGATTGATCTGAAATTTTACATACATATATTAAGTACCGATGATAATGAAACAATTTAAAAAAATATTTAGTATTTAAAGCGTGTTTTTTAGTTTTATTACGAATTTAGACGCGTATATAAAGATAACAGATGGTGGGTGGACGTTTAAAATTGAGGACAAGTAACTTTAGCCTGGCTAAATTGTACTTCATAGAATGATGATGTTTCATATGAAGTATAGCCGGTATCATAGTCACACATAGATTCATTTTCACGTACACAAATATGTAAGTGGTTTCAAGCCGACTGAGTGATCTAGCTATGGTCAGAGGCGTATTTACCCTAGGGTATAGGGGCAAAACCGTCTTTACCATAAGAGCACACGGAGCCCGTGACAAGGGCCCCAATTTTCAGGGGGCCCCGAATGTCCGAAATTCTTTTCTCACACATTATCTAAACATTTTTGTGAACAAATCAGTGATCAGAGTGAACAAATCAGATCTGACCCACGTTTTTTACTTTTCGAAAGGGCCTCATATTCTTGTGTGCCCAAGAGCCCCAGCTTAGTTTAAGACGGTCCTGCATAGGGGCCATGACCCGGGGCGTCCAGCCTGAGAAGGGCAGCGAAGCTAAGTTTAAGTTTAAAATTTTGCTCTATCTCTATTAATTTATAGGGCGGCCCGCCGGCCCGGGGCGTCAAATCAAATGGCCCGGGGCGCTAATTTTCAAAATACGTCTCTGGCTATAGATATGGTATATCTGTAGTCATACATTTATGAGGGTAGTAAGTAGCTAGTTTTTATGAATGTATTAAAATATAGAAATGTTGCCAATGTAAATAATTGTAGATATAAGTTTGATTCGGTCTTATTTGTTGGTGTTAATTTAATTTACATTGTGTTAATGTTATGTGTGAAATATTGTTATGTGCTGTTGTTTGTGTTAATAAAGTGACTGAATAATAATGCTGTTATTTATTTTTACTAATATAACCTAAAATCATTTAATGACATGAACAAAGTAAAAAAAAAAAAAATCTATACATATAATAAAACTGCAGATTTTTTTTGTCTATTTGTCTGTGCCACAGATTAATATTCTATATTCTGTGATCTGTGCACGCATCACGTAAAATATACGTATATATAAACAGTATTGGAATATAAATGTTATACGTGAAAATTTTAAACAACTCAAGGTATTACTTATTCTTTGTTTCATCGCAATCGATCCACTCAATTAAGAGATTTTTAGAAAATACGAAATTAGTATTAAGGCATTAAAGAACACTAAATTCTTACTTGTTAAGGGCCTACATCAATATTATCGTCGACATGTACCTATTAACACAGCTAGTAGGTATAGAAAATGAAGAATTAGGGATAATTTTTTGTTTACTCAAAATCTACTAAATATATTTTAATTCCGGCTTACGTGTTTCTATTTATAATAGTTACTTATGTTTTTAAAGTAATTTCATTAGTTATTACGTGATAATAGACCGACAAATAAAAAAAATTAAAAATGAAGAGGTTGTTTCGCTAAGATTTTCTATCGAGAAAACTTTTTTCAATCGCATTTCTGAGTTTATGCGATCCTAGATTATATATTGAAAAAACATATACTTAAAAATTAGAGCTCTAGCCATTCAATCTAAAGAAAAAATGAAAACTTCGTACGTAGAAAAATGCATGAAGGTATTTTGGTATCCTCTTAAAGTAAAGTTACTTGCTACAACATCTAGCGATTCAAAATAGAATTGAAAGATAGATGGCAGTGTACAAAAATCACCATTGTTTTCATCGCGATGATACGGCCGGAGACATTTAACATGTCTCCGGCCGTATCATGTGATAATTTCATGAACTATGATTAAAGTTCGGTCGTATTAAAATAAATGGAATAAAAAACGAATTTATTTTTTATCCATTTTTCCGCGGGGCACAGTTAGTGTCAGCTAGTGAAAAATAAAAACCTAGGCATGAGATATACCTGCGATATTCTATACCCGGGCTCAAAGGTATGGTATGGCCGTATACCCAGTACTAAAACCCAGTATTAAAATACCTATAGGTATTTTCAAACCTAGTCTAGAGGTTTCCTTTTAGAAACTCGATTGAACGACGTTTGGAACATTTAGATGAGAGTTTTTGAATGAACACCAAACCTTTCAAAAATTATTTTGGAAGGTTTGGTGTTCATTCAAAAATTCAAAAAACTGGTCCGATTTTGCTTTACAGATTATAAAATCTGTAAAGCAAAATCGGACCAGTACATAAAGGACTGTCAACTAAGAGTTTAGTGATAAATATGAAAGAAGAAAGAAAGAAAAATATATTTATTTAACGGTCGAGATGCAGACACAAAAACAAAAAGACAAAACGATTAAAAAAAAAGTACAATCAGAAACAAACTAAAATTAAAATATTACAATTTGTGACTTACACACTCATATACAACAATACTGTTGTGAAAATAATTAATCAAAAAAAAAATTTGTAGGTAACGCTTATTTAAAATACTGGTAGCTGGCCTAGATCGTTATCCACAAAAGTAAGCAAGATCTCTTCGGCAGTACAACACTAGCCGGTCTAGATCTTTACTCAAAAGATTAAACAAGATCCCTACAGCACTCCAATAGCTGGTCTAAATCGTTACCCACAAAAGTAGGTAAGATACCTACAGCACAAAACAAATAAGATATAATCTTCACACAACAGTACGTAATTATAGATGTACATTCAGACCCGTAAAGGCGCCGTACTCAGTACTGTCATACGATTTAGTTTGGCGTTTATCTCGGCAGTACATTTGTACCTATCGGGTACGGACCGGGTTTCTGCTATACATACCCAATCTGCGTACTGGTATACTCATACTGGGTATTTATACCTGTACCAGTATATACGTGTCATCCCTATAAAAACCCGACTATAGGCGTAAGCTTAACTAAATGCTATAAAACTAAAGCATTAAAAGTGATAGGTAGGTACTACATGAAATAAGCGCACTGAAAAGCAATGCTACATTAATTAAGCGCACTGAAAAGCAATGCTACATTTAATAAGCGCGCTGAAATGCTATGCTACATTAAATAACCGCACTGAAAAGCAATGCTACATTAAATAAGCGCACTGAAAAGCAATGCTACATTAAATAAGTGCGCTGAAAAGCATTGCTACGTTAAATAAGCGCACTGAAAAGCAATGCTACATAAAATAAGCGCACTGAAAAGCAATGCTACATTAAATAAGCGCGCTGAAAAGCATTGCTACGTTATATAGCTTCTGTGAATAGTCATCTATCTATCCAGCCATCCACCAACATCCCATCTCATCCCACACTGCTGTAAGGCCCAGTTACAGGATAATGGTACCGATTCTACGTGCACAAGTAAACTTAACTAAAAATGAAAACTGATGTCAAAAACACAATTCGGCAATGTTTATAGAACTTTTTTTTAGAGAATCTGTATATTAAAGACTAACGATTTTAATTTATAATAATGTGCACATTGAAACAGCCAAATCATGAAAATACTATAGCTGTTTTAATTTTTTAATGAATAACTCAATACAAATATTATTGAACCGATAACTTCATACTTGTTCTGTTGTAAGTTAAATTCTTGTTAAAAGTTGAGTAACATAATGGAAAGCACGCCGCGTTGTTTACTTGTTAGTAAGTAAATATTGTAGTTCAGATAAGCTGTTAAAAAGCCCCGACCGAGGACGCACTAAACTATGACAAATATACCTACAATGCACTTTTATATGTAGCTGTACCGCGAAGTAAATCTTGTCTACTTAACTATATATCTATACTATAATATTATAAAGCTGAAGAGTTTGTTTGTTTGTTTGTTTAAACTCAAACTACACTAAATTATCACTAAATCTCAAGAACCGAACTGGGCCGAATTGAAAAATTCTTTCAGTGTTGGATAGGGCTTTTATCTGGTAAGGCTTTAGGCTATATCACATCACGCTACGAGCAGGAGAAGCGAAGCAGTAGTGAAAAATGTTGCAATAACGGGGAATTTTTTTCAAATTCCACGCTGACGGGGTTGCGGGCAACAGCTATATAATGTAACTAGCTGACCCGGCAAATGTTGTTTTGCCATACATTTTTCAGGGGTATGAACAATAGATAGTAGCCGATTCTTAGACCTACTGAATGTGCATGTAAAATTTCATAAAAATCGGTCAAGCCGTTTCGGGGAGTATGGTAATTAACACTGACACGTGAATTTTATATATAAGATAAGATTTACACTCGACTAATTGTGATTTAGTTTATATTAAACTTGTCACCACCCCTTTTGTTGTACCTACTTCTATTTTATGTAGTTCAGCCCGTGTGTTCTTTTCAAAGGCCTTTTTGGAACGAATTTCCATGAGAGACGAAGAGAGAAGTACCCCTAATCAAAATTTTGAAAATGGAACAAAATGCTATCAATTGAAAGTAAAAAAATAATTACTAACCTATCATGAGGTCGTGGGTTCAAGTCCCGCTCATAGTAATAATTATTTTTCTAGATATAATTTGAATTGTTAAGTAAAGCCACGGTGTAAAGCATAGCAAGTCAATTGCGAAAATTAATAAATTACTGTACAAAATTATCTAACTGATACTTTTAATTTAATAACTCAGATCAGAATATCAGATATAATATACATTAAACCTAGTTATACATTAGATATACATAGCTATTAATTTTTCCACATATTATTTAGCTTAGGACGAGAATCGATCCCATAACAAAGACTGAAAAACACCACTGGCGGTTCTACAATTATGGAGCTTCTTTAAATCATTATATCTGGAATAGTTTCGTTACAAGACCCACCAGTTCGTCATCTGCTCATTCCAAACTTGCCTACTTATTTGAATTTTAAGTAAACAGTGTTCCAATAAAATTATGATATTTCCTTTCTAATAATATTAAAGCAAAGCTAAAACAAACAAAATTAACATAAACAAATAATAGCATTTCAATTCCCTTTGTGTTCACGTAATGGCGTATTTAATAACTCCTGAATAAATAAACAATAACATTAAAATATAACAAAATATACCTGTAGCGGGTAAACAGTATGTCCCTGCAGTGCACGTAGGATATCGTACAATTAGCAAGTGAAAACAGTGGTGCCGCGGGCTGGCTCTAATTGGTGCTGTGTAAACTTGCCCTGTTATCGGGTCGCCTCGAGCTTTACACTCGGCTACATAGTATGGAATAGGATTCTTTCATTCAAAATGTATAAAAGAAAATTCAGTTTTTTACACTACTACTCAAGAATGCGTGTTCTGTCCGTGTGGTGACGGATTAAGAATACAAGAGTCACCACGCCATTTCTTTCCCAGGGTGCTGTAAGATCCAGCTAAGGAACAATATAAGCAGTTATCATCTGCTGTGAGAGACGGAAAATTCGAAACTAAATCCTGTGCCAACACGCCTGTTCAGCGCGGCACAGTAGACCATAATCCCTCCCAAAGTGGAGGAGGCCCGTGCCCAGCAGTGGGACGTTAATTGGCTGGAGAGAGAGAGAGACTAATAATAATAATAATAAACCCCTCTGGGCCAGTCGTTACCTCACCATGAGACTAAAGCAAAACCTGGAGGCAGATTATAGGCTTTAAAAAATCTTGTGGTATAAACAAAAAATGTGTCACAGGACCTAGGGAAAGCCTACAGACCGCAGGGCAACTTGTGGCGAGCTGAATGTGAGTGGCGACACTGCGGTCCCGAGTGCCCCTGAGAGTCGGTCGTGGCCTCGCCTTCGGCTTGCCTTTGTTGGCTGGCCGAACTGGAAACCGACTGGACTCTCGCCTCTGCCTTGCCTTCACCGGCCGGATAGAGTGGGGTCGCCAGAGCTATATGTTCGGGGGTAGAAGTGTCAATTTCAAGGGCGTAATTTCGGGGAAACCCGCTCCGGGTCTCGGCCCGCTATTGTGAAACAGGTACCGCACCGCTCTACACCCCAAGCCGCTCACACCGGTGTTGCTCCCTGCTGCCTTGTCTGGCGGCTGTGTGGGGCTGTGTGGGGGTGTGCCCATCTAGTGAGTCGGCGAGTCACCGTCTGCCACGGTTCAAGAAATATTAGTAGAAGGCAGGCGACCGTTATTATTTGCAAAAGTTTTATATACAACCAGTCCATCAAACACCTAACACAATAACCCAGTTCGTTTCTCTACATTATTTTGCAATAGATCTACGGCTACCATTGGCATTCCATGAATACACTTGCAGGTGTGGAGTGTCGGTGGTAGGCGTCCCACCACATTTATTTATTCATTAAAATTCTCAAAGGGCCTCTGCATGTTGGACCCATATCCCCATGTAAGCCTTAAAAAGGACCGGATATTTCTAAAAAAATAATAGGATTAACCCGTGAATTTAAACAAACAAATAATAATAATAATAAATATTCAGGACATTTCGCACAACGTCCTCTGGTCCCAAAGTAAGCTATATTTCTAGAGACTCAAGAATTTGTGTACCGGTTTGGCTGAAAAATGGTAGGAGGTAGATTAGAACAAGAAGATGGACATCCGTTTATTACACCTTATATTATAAGAAGCAACGGTCTCCAAAAATGGTAAAGGTATTATGAATCATGTATTATTTTATAATAATACATGATTCATGATTTGTTTTATAACAAAGTCGTTATTTTTGTGTGTATATCCCTATGGGAGCTTATATCACTACGGAAGGCTCTTGTGTTTAATTTATTAACGTTTGGTTTCGCCTACGAAGTTGCAGTCAACAGAAAGTATAGTTATAAATGTATTTATTTATTTTTACTTATTATAAAACAATCGTTATTTTTTAATATATTATGTCCTTATGTGAGCTTAAATCTTCAAAACTATGCAACGGATTTTGATGTGTTGTTTTTAATAGCCAAGATTAAATAGTTCAAGAGGCCGTTCTTTTTTATGTAACTTGTTAGGCATTAATTTATTAATTTTTGCCATTGGATTGCTATGCTTTTACTTACTTGTAAGGGTTCGGTCACTAATTATTGCACCTGTACAAAGTTGGGAGCAGCACCTAGTATAAAGAAAGAAGAAGTAATGAAAAAAGAAAGTCGTAGAAAACAAGGATTATGACAAAATTGAAATTTTTTCTTACGGTTAAACCTGCGTTATCAATGGCATTATTACGTTTGAAATAGTTTGAATCCACTGGCCTTTGCTGGTATTGCATTATAAAAGTACCTAAGCCAGAAAAAGTTACTATAATATAAAAGCTATTCCATGCTAGTTATCCACAAATCCGCCCGCCCAACTAATATTGACTTCTTATTACGTCGGTCGCGCGGATATGCGGATATCGCACCGGTGCCGTGCGGATAATGTCCGACCGTGTCCGCCGATAGGGATGTACACAACAATAACCTGCATACTTTAGTGATGTGCTTTCAAAGTTTCAGACTATCAGACGGGTTTTAGTTTAGATTTCGTAGTTTTGCTATAGTAAGCAACGTTATTAAAACAGCTTTGTTTAAATATTTTAATATAGACATTTGAGAGGGTACGACAGCAAGCAGCTCCATACAAAAATATGGACATCGTATTTCCACGTTTTCGTCGTGGATATTGCTTCTAGAGCAACGAATTTAACTTACAGTATCTAGCTCTTATGTTATATGTTTTTTACGGTTATCTTTATGATGAATTTAAAGCGTCTATTACACAAATTTTGTAAGGATTTTCCCAAAAAGAAAATAACAGAAGCATAGATATACCTACACTTCATTGTAATATGGCGTCAAAATTCTGGAAATTGGTAATTTTTTACGAAGAAAACAGCGGAGTATGAAACGTGTTTTTTAGGGTTCCGTACCCAAAGGGTAAAAACGGGACCCTATTACTGAGACTTCGCTGTCCGTCCGTCCGTCCGTCCGTCCGTCTGTCACCAGACTGTATCTCAAGAACGGTGATAGCTAGAGAGTTGAAATTTTCAGATGATGTATTTCTATTGCCGCTATAATAACAAATACTAAAAATAAAATAAAATAAATATTTAAGGGGGGCTCCCATACAACAAACATGATTTTTTTACCGTTTCTTGCTCGATACTAATAACGTTGCCTTATGTTGCATAGATAATGGTACGGAACCCTTCGTGCGCGAGTCCGACTCGCACTTGACCATTTTTTTAAAGATTTTGTAGATAAAATCTGGCTGATCTATAGTTGTCCCTTTCGGCGCGGCGCTTCGGAATAGGGATAGCAGTACCTAAAACAAATACGTAAATTGTAAATTTGTTGGCACTAGAGTCTGCTTTTAAATATATAGTGTGCTTAAAAGTGTGCCTTGATACACGCCACAGGTTAAATGAAACCATAGACAAATAAAACAGGACTTCTTTTTATATTGACATATTTGTTATATTGCTTATAAAAGTGACTTGCCAAAACTACTTGAATCGAGAATATCTTATCTTATTAGACTATTGAGTACGATCTAGCTTGCCTAAAGTTGCGTGTCTTCAAGACTGAACGGTTACCCACTATTTGGTAAATAAGTGACTCCAAAAAACCCCTTGGAATGACTAAACTATACAAGTTGCCTACCCAGCTGCAATAACTGTGTGTGGTCTTAAAATAACCTATTAAAATAGTTCACGTACAGATCATTTTACCAGTCTATTGTTCGGTAACTCATTGCGCTTTGTTTCCAACGCATAGAATGCAACCAGATCCAACATGGCGTCTAAAACGTCAGAGAAGCAATATGGCCGACTGGGCTGTTATTGTTTGAGGGTTCAAGTATTAAATCAAGTATTAGGGGATGATTGAGTTTGTCTTGAAGTCTATATTTTCATTCATGTAAAGTATAACAGCTTTAAACAAAATTAGTGGAGCTAAGCTTATAAGCTACTTCTATTTATATTATTATTTTTGAAGTAGTAATTGCCCTTAGGTACCAATTCTACATGCACAACTAAACTTAACTAAATAATTTCCTTAGTTCAAAAACTAAAAAACACGCTCGAAAATCCTGAATATATTTTTAAATAATTGCATTGTCATCGGTCCTTGATATGTATGCACAATTTCAAATCAATCGGACTATCGCAAGTGGGTGAAAATCGCGTTAAAAGATTCCATTACATAGGTTAATACTTTGATAGATACATACTGAACTTATAAAAGCGTGTTAAAAATGAAAACAACTATGGCATATTTTAATAAATTGGCTACTTCGTTGTGCACATTTTTATTGATTAAAATCGTTTGTCTATTATATATACAGATTTTCTAATAAAAAAAATCATTTAACATTGCCAAATTGTGTTACCCACACTATCAATTTTTGTATTTTTTAGTTAACCTTAGTTGTGCATGTAGAATCTGCACTTAGATAATAGATGTCTAAATAGTTGTCCTTTTTGCTTAGTGGCATGTACGTATACTAATTATTAATAAAAAAATTTATACACACAATTTTATTGCGTGGGAATTGAATCCGCGACCTCGTTAACGGTAGTCCGTTACATCAACCACTAAATTACAAAGCCCTCAAATTAATACATGTAATAAAATTAATTTATGAAATCAAATGCTGTTAACCAGAACCAAATGTAGTGTCTATGGCTACTTTACACAGCCTGGCGTGAAGCCACTTACATATCTATGTGTGCGTGAATCTATGTGTGTCTATTATACAGGCTATACGTCATATGAAGCGTCATTATTCTATGAAGTACGATTTAGCATTGATAAAAATAATAGCGTAATAAGTACTGACTTAAGGCAAAGAGTGAAACAGTAAAGTTAACAATAATCTTTCATCGACAATTGAAATATCACTCACGAATGTTGAGTTGGTGTTGAAATTTCTAAGATTTATAGACTAAACAATATTCAACTGTTGAATACGATGAGTGATCAATTGTTTACATAAAGTCACAACACATTTTGTTAATATAACTTTGTAGAAATTAGTAGGCTAATAAAATTAATAGTTAAAGGATATTTGACGAGCCTCGTGGTCGAGTGGTTCATATGTCGGACTACCGTTCACGATGTCGCGGGTTCGATTCCTGCTCGGGATAATCATTTGTGCGATGTTTATAATTGTCATATACATAAATGTTTGTTCTGCGTCTGGGTGTTTCTATGTATTATAAGTATGTATTTACAAAAGAAAAGTAGTATTATGTGGTATATCCGTATTCTGGTACCCATAACACAAGCATATAAGCTTAGTTTGGGACTAGAGGACGTTGTGTGAAATGTTCATTAAAAAGTAAATATCACAAAATAGTTTTTATTGGGGTTATTCTAAATTTTATTTCAAACTACTGCTCCATACGCGTTTGATGACGTTAATACATGTGATCAGATGCATTAGAATGATCTACGCTTGTAAGTTTACTAGCTGTTGCCCGCGACTTTGTACGCGTGAAATTTAGAAATCAATCCTTAACAAATAAAGTTTACTCTTCTGCTCAATAGATGGCGTTGTACGTTTTTTAAATCGCGCTATCGTTTCGTTCCACACATTAACACTTATGCTCGTCAAAATTATTATAGTGTTATCATCCGCATTTCGCACTTATAAATTAGTAAGGATCTAGTTTACACTAGACATATCTATTTTTAGCATCCACAATACAAAATTTGGAATTTTAACACAAGCGCCAGAAAACTTTTTTATTAAGGCCAACCTAATCATCGTAGAACAAATAAGCTACGCCAAAAAAATCTCGCGAATAAATACTTCAGACTTTTATTATAGTCGTAAATTAACTTTGGTTTTATAGTATAAACATGTTAATTGGTTGTAAAAATGTATAATAATATACACTTTAAATTCACCTGTGTGTTTTATAAAGACGGATGAGTCTGGCTTCAAGCGTTGATTGATAGGAAAACATTGTGATGATTGACCACTGATACTGGCCAGTATTTTGATAAATATACTATAGTGCTGTTTTATCGATATCGAAATAGTTTTTATTTAATTGCACATTAGATAAAACGGTAAATTGTGTTGTGCTAAAATTTTTTATCATTATTTGCTTAAAATATAGATGCTTAACGAGCTTTTATGTAGATTTAGTTTAGAAATGAACTTTTTTGCTAGAGTTTTTGCTTTGGACTTCAGCGAATGCTCTTCAAAAGGAGCATTAAAATGTGCTCTTAGAAATCTAAAATTATAAGCTTACAATCTATAGTATAGATTGTAAGCTTATAATTTTAGATTTCTAAGAGCACATTTATTTCAATATAGATTCTATACTAATATTATAAAGCTGAAGAGTTGGTTTGTTTGAACGCGCTAATCTCAGAAACTAATGGTCCGATTTGAAAAATTCTTTCAGTGTTGGATAGTACCTACATATATCGAGGAAAGCTATAGGCCATATAACACCACGCTGCGACCAATAGAAGCGCAGCATCATTGAAAAATGTTGCATAACGGGGATTTCTTTTTTGAATTCCACGCGTACAAAGTAACTGGCAATAGCTAGTAATAAATAAACAAGGTAGTAATAGTAGTAATGACAACCATAGGCAGGACTACTACCTTTGTTGCTAATTCTTGTGTAATGTTTTTGGTAATGTTCTTGTGAGAATAAATCTCTTAGTCAATCAATCAATCAATCAATATTTTATTTTTGTAAATATAGGATATAAGATGTTACAATTTGTGTTACATTCTACCACATTTGACCACTTAGGTGGTGTACAAAAAATAAATGAAAAACAAAAGACAGATGGTCGTCGTCGACTTTAACTGGAAAAGTTGTTTTATTTAAATTAATTAGGTTCTTATTGAGTCGGCAATGCGTGAATGGTATCTTTTCACAAATTATTTTCAAACAATTAAACTTATCTTAAAACTTACTAATTTGCTAGCTAATGCCCGCTACTCCGTCCGCGTGGAATTTTAGATCCCCATATATTTTGTCACCGTTTAAACCTTCCCTAGACTTTCACGAATATTTCAAGACTAAAATCGCCAAAATCGGCACTGTCGTTCTCGAGTTTTAGTGAGACTAACCAACAGCAATTGATTTTTTAGATTTTCTAAATTATTTTTAAACAATTTATAGATAGGTACCGTTCTCATGAAGCACTCAATCTTATGATGAAAATGCCATGAAGCGAATTTTTTATTTAGAGAAAATTTTAAAATCATGATCTTCCTTTTAATTTAAAGTCTATTACAATATATCGATGTTGGTACAATACAACACTATAGTTAAAATAAGTCGAGTGTAAACTGAGCGGTTTACCTGAAGCATGTTATTATTTGAGCCACATGTACCACTGAGCAGGCCACCGTAAAACTTGTAGTTGTAAAAACCGTGGAACATAACATTTTTGTTATTGTATGTACATATTGTACATGTACATAGTTTGGTCTCGTTTTCATATTTCGCTTTCGTTGAATCAGAGTGTAAAAGTATAAATATATTTTTAAATAAAACTACTACTTTTTACGGATTTAGACGCGTGACTCCTAAACGTTGGGCTACACGCGTCTAAATCCGTAAAAAGTAGTTTTATTTAAACAAATGAGTCGCGCAAGTGTTAGAGAATATTATATAAATATATTAACTAATAGGTATGATTCGTAAGGTTATAAGTTCGTGTGTAGTATATTCCGTCCATCCATCAACCCCTCTCCGTCCACTGCTGGACACAGGCCTCCTCCAAAGAACGCCAAAACGAGCGGAGTAACTGCATCCAGCGGTCCGCGGTATATTTGACGATATCGTCTGTCCGCCTTGTTGAGGGCCAACTCACGCTGCGTCGTGTGTAGTATTTTAATTAAATATTAAAACTAAATACATCTACTAATACTATAAAGCTGATGAGTTTGTTTGAACGCGCTTATCTCAGGAACTACTGGTTCGAATTGAAAAATTCTTTCAGTGTTAGATAGTTCATTTATGGAGGAAGGTTATAGGCTGCATAACATCACGCTGTGACTAAGCTTACTTAGTGAAAAGTTGCAAAAACGGGAAAACATTTCTCAATTCCAAATTCAAATCAATTAGTTCTTGGTAAGTATGTAACATTACAAATCAAACCGACTATTGCAAGTGGATGAAAATTACTTTTAACGTTTCCTTAGTTAATAAATAGATACGAACGAGACTAAAACTATTGCGTAATGTCATAAGAATCGTAACCACTCTCTCTCCAGCCGATTTACATTTAACTTTCCTACCATGCCGCGTTGTCCAGACGTGTGAGCTCAGGGTTTGTGTTTTAAATGTAACATATATACCAACTAATTAGTTCTTATGTCTGTATAACCACAAATTTATTAGATGTAGTGTCTATTGCTTACCTCCCTCAGTCGGCTTGAAGCCATTTAAATATCTATGTGTGTGTGAAAATGTATCTAAGTGTGTCTATGATACAGGCTATACGTCATAAGAAACGTCATTATTCTATGAAGTTTAGCCAGGTAAAAGTTACTTGTCTTTAATTTTAAACTTCAACCCACCATCTGGTAATATCTGTGTGTATAACAATACAAAATGCGTTACAAGTTAGAGTTCTAGGTAGAGCACTCATTTCTATGTTGAAAACGGCCATTAAATATAACAAAAAGCCTGTTGAAAGAGGTTCATAATATATTCACAAGTTAAAACGTATGTATGTTTGTCACAAACTAGGTTTAGATGTTTTCCTAGAATTTCGTAATCTATATATCTTTAGAAACGAGAGCCTGTAACATATGGTAAGTAGTATTAGTATCGTACTTTTTTCTGTAACATTCTCGCACAACAATATATCATCACATTCATCACGCCTATTTTCATAAGGGTAGACAGAATACAGAACTCCTATCTGCTACTATCTAAACATAAGTGATACATAAACCACGTGAGCTGATCCAATTTATACGATTTTTAAATACTTTATACTTTTTTATGAGTATTTTTTGCAATCATTGGTTTTTCTTTGCAAATAATATATATTTTTTTACTTTTTTTACTACGTCTTCATTTAAACCCCTTATTAATATCAATCTGTATTTCTATACTAATATCAAAAAGCTGAAGAATTTGTTTGTTTGTACGAACGCGCTCATCTCAAGAACCACTGGTCCGATTTGAAAAATTCTTTGTGTTGGGAAGTGCATCTATCGAGGAAGGCTATAGGCTATATAACATCACGGTGCGACCAATCGGAGCGAAACATCAGTGAAAAATAAAATGTTGCAAAAACTATGAAAATTCTCTAAGTAAGCTTACGCTTACCAAGTAATACAATATTTAGTAATACTAATCATCTCTCCCAATATTTAGGCCAATTTTCATATTATTCGTCCTTCGCTCGAGGTAATCGGCCTTCGGATATGAAAAAAACAAAAACATTTTACCTCTAAACATGTTCACTATCTTATGCGTCGTATAATGAAGTAAACAAAGGAATAAACGAATAAAGAGAAATAACCAATGAATAAAATAAAAATACTACGAGATGATATCATACAAAACTGGCTGAGTATGGAATATGTCGGCTTATTATTCGCCTAATAACAGCATTGTATTAACTTCGTAATATAAACGATAGAACCAATAGATAAGTTGGTGAAGAAATTAATAGATATATTTGTTAATGTGCATAATATATCTATTAAGGGCCTACATCAATATTAACGTGGACATGTACCTATTAACACAGCTAGTAGGTATAGAAAATGAAGAATTAGGGATATTTTTTTTGTTTACTCAAAATCTACTAAATATATTTTAATGCTGATTTACGTGTTTCTATATATAATAGTTACTTATGTTTTGAAAGTTATTTCATTAGTTATTACGCGATAATAGACCGAAAAATGACAAAAAATAAAAAATGAGAGAGGTTATTTCACTAAGTTTTTGTATCGAGAAAACTTTTTTCAATCGCGTTTCTGAGTTTATGCGATCCTAGATTATATATTGAAAAAACATATACTTAAAAATTAGAGCTCTAGCTATTCAATATAAAGAAAAAATGAAAACTTTGTACGTAGAAAAATGCACGATAATATTGATGCAGGCCCTTCATCTAACTTCTATACCTATCTTTGTAATTATAAGAATATATAAATATTCATGGACATTTCATACAACGTCCTCTGGTCCCAAGCTAAGCTTATATGGTTGTGTTATGGGTACTAGAATATGGATAGAATACATATACTACTTTTTTTTGTAAATACATACTTATAATACATAGAAACACCCAGACGGAGGACCAACATTTGTATGACAATTAGAAAAATCACACAAATGATTGTCCCGAGCGGGAATCGAACTCGCGACCTGTTGATCGGCAGTCCGTTACATGAACCACTCAACCACGAGGCTCGTCATTTTATAAATAATTACACAAATTATTAATTTATACGTTTAGTATCTTTCAAAACAAATATTGCATAAATACCATCTTTTAGCGTGGGTGCTGAAAAATCAAATAACATAATTCAATTAAAACCACTTTTTACGAATTCAGACGCGTATATCGGTTTCGATAACTTTTCAGTCACCATGGCCAGGGGTAAAGGTGTAAAAAGTGATTTTATTTAAATAGTGACACACGCAAGTGGCTAAAACATCTAATCAGTTATAGTCTTTTGTGAACAGAGTTTTGCCGTGAATAAAACCCTGTTATAAGGATATAAGTAAAATACGATTAGAATATAATCCAATCGGGTGTTATTATTGATAAAATAGACATTCACTAACCTGTCTACAGTCCTGCAGCGTGTGGTGTCATGCAGAATTGGAAAAGTTTAAAAAAGTTTACAATTACGATAAATACTACTTTAGGCTCCACAAAATCATTTGAATTTTCATCATTATCATCTTTATACTAAGACACGCCTTTTTTCAGCTTGTGGGTAAGCAGAGACTATAGTGCAGCATTTGCTACGATCTAAGCAGCATCTGGCCATATAATGAGTCCGACGGTAGTAATTCTTTTGAAGGAATATTCGAAATTTAACTACAAAAATCTATTTACTGCTGTTTCATCATTTCCAGGTAGCCTTTTAAGCAGATTCTGCATTTACTGCACTCTCTGTAATTTAATTAGTTATTTAATGTCATCTCTGCCACAATACTCAGCGCCCTATAGCGTCATAAGCTCAATAAGTAAAAGAAATGCGCCATGTCTAATGATTCTTAACTCTGTAAATCAATGTCTTAAAGCAATCCATAGATTATTCATTTGTATCTCCTAATATCGATTCTTTTATGTTATTGTTTTGCTGTCGTTCTGTCTGCAATTGGCAGTTAACGTATGACAAACTTATATTTGCTATCAAATACATCCCTATTACCTTTGCTTAAAGCTAATTTTATCTGATTGTTATCGTATTTAATTTACTGTTTATGAGCTATAATAACAGCTATTTGACTTGTTATAAATGTATTGGATTTAGGAACATTAAACCATTTCTTTATGTCGTATTGGCTCATACTTATATCTATCTATCTATTTGAGATAAAAATTCAATAACCTAGCCACTAATTAAAAGAATCAGGCATTTTGTGTGATGGACGCTGCAAGTTCTTTTAAAGAAAACAAAAAAAAACTAGATTTTTGGATGGCCATTTTGCTTTTAGCCATCATGTTATAGAAAAAAGAGAAGCATATATATAAAAGACCTATAAACTGTTAGAAAAATTCGCCGCTCTAGAGGTAATATTAAGGAAGAAAACAGCGGAGTCCTTATTTTTGAATGTAGCATGTGTTGTACCCTCTTAAGGGCCTACATCAATATTATCGTATATCATCGCCGACACGTACATATTAACACAGCCAGTAGGCACAGAAAATGAAGAATTAGGGATACTTTTCCTATTTACTCAAAATCTACTAAATATATTTTAATTCTGATTTATGTGTTTCTATATATAATAGTTACTTATGTTTTTAAAGTTATTTCATTAGTTAATACGCGATAATAGACCGACAAATGAAAAAAAAATAAAAAATTAGAGAGGTTGTTTCGCTAAGATTTTCTATCGAGAAAAATTTTTTCAATCGCGTTTCTGAGTTTATGCGATCCTAGATCATATATTGAAAAAACATATACTTAAAAATTAGAGCTCTAGCCATTCAATCTAAAGAAACAATGAAAACTTCGTACGTAGAAAAATGCACGAAGCTATTTTGGTGTCCTCTTAACAGATATTTCCTTTGCTATAAATAAAATGATCACAGTATACAAAGATTTAGCACAATAGTTAGAAACAAGTGTTCACTCAATTGTAACCATTCCCGCCAATTTACTTTGTAGCATTCGCATTAAACTATCACTATTATTTCATTAAGAGAACGGACAACAAAAATATTTGTGTCACAGTCTTTGTTCGTTAGGTTTTTTGTAATTGATCTAATAGGTTTAAGACTAATATAGCATTTAATTTATTTTATTTATTTCACTGTGTAAAACTCTTTTGTAACTAACACGCTTTTATTACTTACAAGCCTCGTGGTTGAGTGGTTCATGTAACGGACTGCCGATCAAGAGGTCGCGGGTTCGATTCCCGCTCGGGACAATCATTTGTGTGATTTTTCTAATTGTCATACAAATGTTTGTACTGCGTCTGAGTGTTCCTATGTATTATAAGTATGTATTTACAAAAAAAATAGTGGTATATGTATTCTATCCGTATTCTGGTACCCATAACAAAAGCATATAAGCTTAGCTTGGGACCAGAGGACGTTGTGTGAAATGTCCATGAATATTTATTATTTGTTTATTAGCTCTGTACGTATCTATCAATGTATTAATCTATGTAATGGAATGATTGAAAGTGATTTACACTTGCAGTAGTCGGATTCCGATGACAACACAATAATTTTAAGAAATATTTAGGAATTTTTTAGCAACTACCAGCTAAAAAAATATAGGACTAAAGAGATAAACCGGTAGATGTGCTACTGAAGCAAATAATTTGTTTGGTTCAAAAACCAAAAATAACACGTTTCAAAATTCTAATGGTCTTAGTCATAATGACTTATCGGAGGTTTAAAAGTTCGCCAAAATCGGTTCGCGAAAATTGTCAATATGTATTTGTTATTCATAATAGTCATTTTACGCTAAAACATTTGTTATCTCTCCGACAAAATCTTCGTTTAAACCTCCGATAAGTCATTATGAATAAGACCATAAATGTTTATTTAAATTAATACATTGTCATCGGTCCAAAAGTGTACAAAATTTTACATAAATCCGACTACTACAAGTGGGTAAAAATTGCTTTCAAACATTCCGTTACGAGTCATCTGGTTAATATTGTATAGGTATAACTACAATAGGTACCTATAATAAATCAAATTATGGTGGAAAAAGTGAATTGCCGCAAGCGGGACTTGAATCCACGACCTTGGAATACCGTTCCGTAGCTCTGCCAACTGAGCTTATTGCAGTCGTGCTTGCAACATTCAAATTAACCACCACATTTGTCACTCGATTGAGTTTATATATTTTTACGTACAACGCCATCTATCAAGATTGCTTTACAACATCTCCACCAACCACTTAGTATTCTGCTATGGAACGTATTACCAAAATCCATTAAAAATGCGCAATCTTTTGTTTCGTTTAATAAACGTATCAATGAACATTATCTACTGCTGCAAACCACGTAAAATTTAATCCAAACTTCTCATCATTATGTTTATGTATATATTTAAGTATTATAATCTATTTAGAATTATGTATAGGTTTATGTATGTTTATGGATCTATATCTCTATATGTCCATGTATATCTGTAGTATGTATTGATTATGCGTAATATAAGATTTTTCTTCTTACTTGGAATTTATACATAGCAAGTACACCACTAACACCCCTTTCCAAATAAACTGAGTCCATCTAAAGGTTGTCTGGAAGAGATCGCATATTGCGATAAGACCGCCAATTGTACATGTTTTATTGTTACATTAGTTTTAAGTGACATGTAATTTATGGTGTACAATAAAGTGTATTCTATTATATTCTATTCTATTCTTTACAGAATACGAATGGGTTGAAATAATGACGCGACGTTCATTACTAAGGTAATAAATTACTTTATAATAGGTATATATAATAAATAGCACCCTGGAATAGAAAAGGGGTGGTGACAATTGTATTCTTAATCCGTCACCATCCGCAGAATCTGAAGAGCTAGTGTTAAATTATATCACTCATAGATAACAAGAATTAATCCAACCATAATTTTATTCAATTTATATGAAGTGCAATGGAACATCCGAATAATCCTTAACTATAAAATGTGGGAGCATAAAAATGAACGACATCCAATTGTGTCGCAAGATCAGTTTATTTATTTCTCAAAGCATGTCGTACTTCCAACTTAAATGATGTCTTTAAATACTTCAGATTGCTAAGTAAATCGATTTAAATTCCTTTCAACTGCGCTCATATCTGCTATACAATAATAAACCCTCCCATCTTCTGTTAAAAATGAAGTTGCAATTGATTGAATTGTATCTATAAGCGTATTGATATCTTTGCGATCATGTTGCTAAAATCGCATCTATATTGCATCTCTTAAGAGGATACCAAAATAGCTTCGTACATTTTTCTACGTACGAAGTTTTCATTGTTTCTTTAGATTGAATGGCTAGAGCTCTAATTTTTAAGTACCTATATGTTTTTTCAATATATGATCTAGGATCGCATAAACTCAGAAACGCGATTGAAAAAAGTTTTCTCGATAGAAAATCTTAGCGAAACAACCTCTCTAATTTTTTATTTTTTTCATTTGTCGGTCTATTATCGCGTATTAACTAAAGAAATAACTTTAAGAACATAAGTAACTATTATATATAGAAACACGTCAATCAGAATTAAAATATATTTAGTAGATTTTGAGTAAACAAAAAAAATATCCCTAATTCTTCATTTTCTATACCTACTAGCTGAGTTAATATGTACATGTCGACGATAATATTGATGTAGGCCCTTAACATCTTTACTTATTATAAACCAAAGTCGTTACTTTTGTATGTATGTCCCTTTTTCTTCTCCAGCCCAATTACGTCCAACTGTTGGGCCCAGGCCTCCTCCCCTTTGGGAGGGATTATGGTCTACTGTGCCGCGCTGACCGCGCTTATTTTCGAGTTTTCCGTCTCTCACAGAAGATGTTATCTGTGTGCAACCCCTTAGCTGACTTTTACAGCACCCTTGGGAGGAGATGGGGTGGAGACAATTGTATTCTCAATCCGTTACCACACGGAATGTATGTCCCTACGTGAGCTTAAATCTTCAGAATTACGCAACGGATTTTGATGCGATTTTTTTAATAGGTAAAGCCATTCGAGAGAATATACTTTTGTACATTTATTTTTTTTTATTTTTAAAATCCACGCGTACGAAGTCGCGGGCAACAGCTACTTCTTTTTAAAGTTTATACTCATTTAACTATATTTCCATTGTATCTATAAAACCAACTTTATCATGCATCTATCAAATTACTGATTTATCTTTATTGAAATTACTTTTAGTTTTATTTTCGTATGTTTTTTATATTCTAAACTGTAATACAATTGTTGTAATCTTTTACACAGTCGGCTCGTTTGCTCTCAAGTCTCCTACAATTACAGTTTTACCGACACACGGTCGTATCGTAAACACGGTAAACAAAATGGTTAGCAGGTAAACCCTATTGTTATTATTTTTTACCGAGTAGTTTTTTAGAGCACTTCTCTAAAATTAGTTATGGATCTGTCTTCTTTGTCGTAAAGACATCTGCTAAAAGCTTTTATTGGTAAAAAACATCAATGTACTTATAGTTTTGACTATGTGTTACATTTTTTGCTTACAGGGTTGAATGAAATCCGCTTCAAATCTAGCACAGAATTTTCAGATGCGCAGGTATTGCCTAAATTCCCATTCCACAGGTCTTGCCTACGAGAAGTAGGTAAATAAAAGAATACATGGCAGTAATATTCTGTCATGTACTAAACTGTTTACTTTTAACAGAGACAATCTGTGGAATAGGAAAAATCTCCAATCGATTTTAGCACAAATATTTTGTGCAATGCATGTGCATCAAGATCTTTCGGATTCTTTAACAAAACAGCACTCATCCGGGCAATTGGATCGGGATCATACTTTCATTACAGTCATCAACAGTATCATATTATATATGATATTGATCAAAATCTAAATTTTAAAGCCCATATACAGTTGGTTTCCAAAAGAGTTCGAAAATTAATTTATATTTTTAAAACTTTGCGACATGTGGTTAAGCCAGAAATCCTAAAACAAACATATTATGCTCTTTGTCAATCCGTAATTGCTTATTGTGTATCATCCTGGGGTGGCGCCTCTAAATCGACACTATTGCAGCTAGAAATTGCCCAACGGACAATTCTTAAGCTGTGCACATTCAAACCTTTTAGGTATCCAACTCGGCTCCTTTATGAATACTGTGAAGTTTTGACTGTCCGTCAGCTTTTCTTACTAAAGGTTTCGATGAAACAGCATTCCTTAGTAAATTGTGATTGGGCACCTATCTCAAGTAGAAGACACTATGCAGTGGTTAGAAGCACTATCAGACCTAGAACTTCGTTTATCCGTAGGTTCTTTGCGTTTTTGGGCCCTTTAGTCTACAATAAATTTAATAAAGTCATTAATATACATATGTTAAACAAAATCGCTGCAAAAAAGAAGCTGAATGATTATCTTGGAAGTTTTACATATGACGAAACTGAAGCCTTAATAAAAATACCTGAGTAGTTTTAAAATCGCATTTATTTTGATATTCTTAATTCAAATTTACATAGACATATTTCTAGCTATGTATATGCACATACATACACACACTGCACACACACATACGCACGCACACACACGCACACACACATACGCACGCACACACACACACAAATCTACCTTGCATGCCTTGCACACATACGTGAAATATAAATGTAATAATAGTGACAAAACGTTTTACTTACCATATTAGGATACAATACGAAACCAGTGGATGGGAGTAAGCGCTGAGTGCTGAAATACAGGCTTCTAGCCTAGTTTAGCACCAGATGCTAATATGTATTATAATTATCACATATGTATTAAATTGTAACATCTTTTGTAATATTGGTATAGATAAACTATATTTTATGATACAATTGTATGATGATGTAACTTCTAGCTAAATAAAGATTATTTATTATTATTACTATTTATTATGAAGAGCTCCTCTCCAGGGTACTATTAGACCCAGTTAAAGGATATTATAAGTAGGTAACGGAAAGCTCAAGACGAAATTCTACATCATCTCGCTTGGTCAGTGTGGAATTAGTGGATCAAAGACCCTTACAGAGTAGAGGAGACTCGTAGCCAACAGTGAAAGAATAATAAGCTGACAAGAAGTCAAGAAGAAAAGAAAGTTGCTTAATGCTCTATTTTTTCAAATTTCTACTTATTAAATTGTCGAATGTAATGTAGTAATTGTTATTCTGAATAACACATTCAAAAAATGATATTTTTGTTCTTCTTTAAAAAAACGGCCAAGGCCCTAACAACTATTGTTTATCACACAAATTGTCCTTGGTGGGTTGTGGACCTTGACGTAATGAGCAAAATATCATATGAGATATGAGGCCATTCAAAATCTCTATGTTAAGAAAATTCGGTCGCGGAAGAGTTCTATTTAGCGCTTTGTAACGAGATGAGACTGAAATAGACCGGACAATAGATTATAAAAGTGATCTTGCACAGGATATGAATAGGACGTAATCTTGCAATGCAAATTCTTTAAAATCTTTACATTACATGATTAATTGATTCCAAATGAATGCCTAAAGATAATTTGCAGATTTGAAATGAAATATTTTCTGTAATAGAGAATTTAGAAAGTTAAAATTTAGGCAATTGTTTGAAATGAGTTTTAAACACTTTTTAAGCAAAATTCTATTTGCGTTTATCGCCATAAACGTGCAATTGATGCTCATCTATCAATATAAATTTATTCAGATCTAGGACAAATGAAACATTTAACTTAAATATTTGCAACGGTTAAGAGTAATAAATATGATTTTAAGTCGATAAAGGTCCAGTAGATAATGCCTGCAATAAATACAAATTGTTTGGCATTTACGTTCTTAAATCCTATCTTTCGATCAGCAAATCAATTTGAGATATGATAATAACTCAAAGTATTAAGCTCATGAGTTGAGTTTAAGCTGAAAATTGATGGTCTTCTGATGTCTTCTGGTCTCTATGGAGATTTTTTCTTCAAAAAATGCTATGCCCTTTATGTTTTCTTAACTTTGTACGATTCTGTAGTTGTTGAAGTTACTATTTTGGTATTTCGCGCGACATCGACATTCCGATCTACAAAGTTTATGCAGTTTATAGTAAAGGCCTGGAAGGATGAATTCGTGCAGCACTGTATTGCATCTACACGCCCTCCAATTCGACCCTTCCCCTTACTGAGAATCCTATAGAATACTTACAAACGGCTTAAAAGCAACGGCTTGCAAGCAAGTCAGTCTGGTTTTGTATTTCAATGCGCGCGGGTCGTAAGCGCGTCGCGTTTAGACGCAAGCGATTGCATACAAAATCTTTTTCGACTCTGCGAGTTCGTTTTTTAAAATAAACTCTATGGAATTTTGAATTCAGTGTTTTGTTTTTTTTTTAAACTACTACCGGCAAAAGTAAACGTTGCAAAAAGTTTGTTTGAAAAAGTTTTTTTATAATAATTTTATGTGATTATATTGTTTTATTTAAGTCTGTGGTTATTGTTTTTAGTGATTTTTGAGTTTGAGTATTAAATTTTAAACTAAGTTCTTTAAGTTTTGTTTGAATTTTGCGGTGTAAATGTGAAGTGTTTGCAGCGAAACTTTTATACGCGTGGTTTTTCAATATAGGATGTTTAAGTTGACTGAATAGTTATCGAAACAGCATGAAGTTCATTTGGAAAGTTATCTGTTATCTATTTCTTCTAGTGCAAGCTGTTTTTGGTAACTGGTGGTAAGTCTTAAATACAATATTTCCTAACATTTATTTTTATTAAGTTTAAATTAACGATTTGACAGCGCTACGGTTTTTTGATCATAATATTCCGTAGACCATTTTCGGTACAGAAATATGTATACATAGTACATAATAATGATAATAGTTAATGATAATAATAATAGTTAACTATTATGATTTAAGTGAGAAATGACTTCTTAAATCTTCTTTATAACGAAGCAAAACAACTACATTTTCGAAGCACAAAACTTAAATTGTTTTTATATTATATTGTGAAATAGTTTGCTATCGTATAAGCACTCAAATATTCAGGACATTTCACACAACGTCCTCTGGTCCCAAAGTAAGCTATATTTCTATGCTTGTATTATGGGAACCAGATACGGATAGACTACATATACTACTTTTCTTTTGTAAATACATACTTATAATACATAGAAAACACCCAGACGCAGTACAAACATTTGTATGACATTTATGGATATCATACAAATGATTGTCCCAACCGGGAATCGAACCCGCGACCTCGTGATCGGCAGTCCTTTACATAAACCACTCCACCACGAAGCCCGTCATAAATGCAGTACTAGTACAAGTATTTTCATTACATCAATAATTATTTTGTAAGGGAATCGACATCACGACCTCTTGAACGGCAGTCTTACACTACCGCTGCATTACGCGGCCTGTCATTTTATCAAGTGGGACTCTATAAATTCTATTCAGGTTTATAATAAATAAATAAATATTCATGGACATTTCACACAACGTCCTCTGGTCCCAAGCTTATCTTATATGCTTGTGTTATGGGTACCAGAATACGGATAGAATACATATAGTTACTACTTTTCTTTTGTAATACATACTTATAATACATAGAAACACCCAGACGCAATACAAACATTTGTATGAAAATTAGAAAAATCACACAAATGATTGTCCCGAGCGGGAATCGAACTCGCAACCTCTTGATCGCCAGTCCGTTATTTGAACCACTCGACCACGAGACTCATAGATAATAGTATAGTTAGATTACTAATAAATGAAGACCCCAAGAAATTTAATGGTTTGAGCCTAAAGTTTAGCTTGAGACCAGAAGCCGTTGTGTGAAATGCCCATGAATATTTATTTATATATTTTGTAAATAACGTCGTGTGCACGCCTCCTAAAAAAATACTACCATTTTTCTCCATAACGTGGCAAAAGAAGTACCTTAAACATAAATTTTATACAACATAGCATCATTAAACTTTGAACAAATCAATCATAAACCGCAAATCTGTTGACCAGAAGGTTTGGAATTAGTTTAAATATATTTTAATTAGTAACATAACGATAAAGTGACCAAAAACAAAAACGATTAATAATATATTGACCCAGGAAGGACGTTGACACAAAATTGGCGCAATTAATTAAGTAATTATATTTTTTTTATTCTAGATTTCATAGCACCTTTAGCTTAATGGATGGGGACCACCTTAGTATGATTGGATTTAGCAAAATATTCTCTTGAGCACAGTGTGAACGAAAAAAAAAGCATTAAATTGTAATTAGAATCATTGTCGGTGCTAGATAATTTAAAAAAAGAGTTCTGTAGTTTTAAATTATGTAGAAATAGTTTCAAATATTTTAGTACTAGGAACATATAAATCTTAAGAATCTATTCTCATTAAAAAACAAAGTCGTTATTTTTGTATGTATGTCTTTATGTGAGCTTATATCTTCAGAACTACGCAGCGGATTTAGATGCGGTATTTCTTAAATAATAGAGTTGTTCAAGAGGATGGCTTGTTTGTATAATTTGTTAAGTTTTGGTTTAAAATTCCACGCATACGAAGTTGCGGGCAACAGCTAATCCATACTGCTATAATAAAGCTGAAGAGTTTGTTTGTTTGTTTAAATTAGCGCGTTCAAACAAACCAGGACCCACTGGTCCGATTTGAAAAATTCTAGGCTATAGGCTCTATAACATCACGCTGTGACCAATAGGAGCAAAGCAATAGTGAAAAATGTTGCAAAAACGAAAAACAACATTCTAAAATTCGACGGGTACGGACTGAAGAGTTTGCTTGTTTGTTTGAACGCACTTTTCTCAGAAACTACAGGTTCGAAATGAAAATTTCTTTTTTCTGTTGGGAATTCCATTCATCGAGGAAGGCTTTATACTGTATAACATCACGCTGCAAGAACGGATTTTGTTTTCTAAATTCTGGGTACGAAATCGCGGACAGCAGCTACTGTATTGATACAAACGACGGAAACATTAGCTTGAGATTATCTTAAATTAGTTGTAGCCCAGGATTTCTTATGCATGAAAACAAAGCGAGCAAACATTCACAAAACCATCCTCTGAACCTATTTTTTTTCTACCTTCCCTTATCCCAAATTATTTGGGTTTGATGCAACAAATTTTTTTTCTTCCAACTTCTTTTATCAGCCGTCATATTCTCATCAACTCATTTGAGCTATACAATCTAAAAAACTGCATCAAAATCCGTTGCGTAGTTTTGAAGATATAAAACTCACATAGGGACATACAAACAAAAATATGTAATGTCTTTGTTATATGCTATACTAGCTGTGCCCCGCGGTGTTACCCGCGGTAAAAAGGATAAAAAATAAGTTCTTATTCTATTCCATTTTTCATTGGAAAGTTTCATGAAAATCCTTCCAGTAGTCTTTCCTTGAAAGCACAATAAACATTCTTACACATCCAAACATTGGGGTATGGTTAGAAGACCGAGGAAACGTTCGCGTTGCTCAGCCAACAGTTTAAGTATTTTATTATATAGCGCGTAATTCTTTTTTCGTCATATCTCCTAGATATTCATTTAAATTGCATGCTGTAAAGAGCAGTTATAATCTATATTAATTGCGTAAGCTAACTAAGCTTTTTGATTTCATTAAAAATATTACCATATACACATAAATAACTTTTCAAAATACCCTATTGAATTTGATAATTTTTTTGACATTATCATGGGTACCGCGGCTTTCCTTTAAAAGATAGACATATGCCTCACGGACTTTTTTGAAGAACTATAGGTAATAAATAATTCCTCCATACATTAGTTTGTTGTACCTCGCATAGATAAGGTAGCGTTTTCATTTATAGCTCACTCGCGTCCGAATTTCTCGGCAAATTTAATCATATCTCATCCATTATACAGGAAACGCCAATAAATTATACAAAAAAAGCCATCCTGTTGAACCAACCTATCTATTTAAAAAAAACCGCATCAAGATCCGTTGCGTAATTTTGAAGATATAAGCTCACATAGGGACATACATACAAAAATTACGATTTTGTTTTTTAAGAAATAAAGATACTTATAATAAAGATTTTAATAAAGATGTCTATTTTTATAAGGATTTTTATTGATATGTTCTAATATTCAACTCGATTATAGATTAATTGGTTTTGTCGGACGCTTTGTTGTGGTGTATACCTAAATATGTGATCCAAAATTCTTTAGTTATCTAATGCAACAGAACATTGATCTATCTGTTAACGTCATAAAACTAAGCATTGACTGTTTCTTGAATAAAACTAGAAGGATTTAAGATTTAGATCGATTTCCAGGTTATTTAACACGCTTTTATTAGCTCGATATCTATCAATGTATTAATCTATGTAACGGTATCTTTAAAAGTGATTTTCACCTTTTTGCAGTAGTCGGATTGATCTGAAATTTTACACACATTATTATTAGGATGCTACGTTATCCCTTAGTAAGATAGGCTATATTTTTACTAGAACAAAAATTGTCATAAAATGACATATACCTACACGTGCGAAGCTGGAACGGGCCGCTGATACAATTTATAAAACTTACATATAATCAAATAATGTAATCAACAAACTATCACTCAAAGCGATGGATAATTTCAAGGTTTTCGCAATCAAATCTATAAAATATATTCTATCAGTTAAACTTATCTACTATGGGTTAACTAAAAACGGTTTTGTTTTGTTTACCAATATTTCAACATAAGTAAAACAAACTGCCTAAAATAGCACATCCCTAGTTCAAAATCATATTGTTTACATTACTCTGTGCATAGAACATTGATGTGCCGACGAAAAGTAAAGATCGATGATGTAGTCGTATTTCATTCTTTTTAAATAGAAAGTATTGTGGTAAAATAAGGAAAGTAACAATAAATTTAGACAATTTATTTAATTTTGACCCCCTTTTTAAGCTTCATTTTGTATTACAAAGATACATCTTTATATAAATCTTCTGTACGTGTGTTTGTAATTGAACTCCTCCTACTTACTTGACTCTTATCGTCTAATTTGGACAATTCACATAAATTGTTAATATTACCGGGATTATAATCACGTTAATAACTTAAAAATGCACAATACCTCTGCTCCCGACGTTTCGAGTCGACCCGTGGTCCATCCCGGTAATATTAACAAATTATGAGTTCAAATCGCGTAAGTTTAAAATCAATAATTCACATAATATCTTTATAAATTGTAGCCTATATGTTATTCTGATGTATAAGCTACACTATTGTAAAGTTTCATTAAAATCCATTCAGTTGTTTTTGCGTGAAAGAGTAACAAACATCGAAACATCCATACTTACAAACTTTCACATTTATAATATGTAGTAGGATACATTTTTGATGTTCGCGAAATTTATTATTCCCTTTGTTCGCATTAAAATAGTCTATATCCTTTCTCAGGCTTTAGAGCTCGGTGTAGCAAATTTCATTTAAATTGGTTTAGTAGTATTGCGTGAAGGAGACCGACAGAGTTAGTAGTAGACCTATGTACTTATCACATTCTTTTATCACGATTTCCAGCTGTTAAAAACGTTGTGAGATGTGAGATTTTGAACACTTATAGAAAGAAACTACTTCTTTCTACCCTATAGCGATATTTTCTAATTATTTAAGGGCTTTTACTGGGTTGCCCTCTGCTACATATTTTCGGAAAAATTGCCTTCATTTGTTATATTAAGGGTCAGACCTAGGTCAAAACTATGCATAAACTATGAAGTGAGGACGTGATTAAACCTGAATTCTTGAAGTGCCTTCGGCCTCCAGTGCAACAATGAGACGATAACATTAATAAAGTTTAAGTGACTATTTGCAACTTAAATTTCAAGATTAAAGTTGATATATACTTACCTAGTAGGTACCCAGTTATAACTCAAACTTATACGGGATAGCTAGATAGAGAGGATTAAGTAAAAAAAAAGTAAAATAAATGCAAATACTTAAATATCTTTCTTTACCACAAACATTTTGTCAGATACGCAATTCGAACTTTCGCCTTCCACTTACCGACTTTTCGAATAATTCTAACTATTTCATCCAAACGATACTTAAACACACAACAAGCGCACAATTATAGTAATCTTAACTAAAAATTAATTTAGATAGTGTTGATGACACAATTCGGTAATGTTAAGAACTTTTTCATTAGAGAATCTGTATATTATAAACTAATGATTTTAATTAATATAAATGTGCACAATTAAATAGCCAAATAATCAAAATATAGCAATAGTTATTTTCATTTTTTAGTTAAATTAAGTTCAGTTGTGGACGTGTTTGAGATAGTAATAACTTCATATCTAGATGTGTTAACTATAAAAAACAAAAAATCACAAAAAAATACGCACAACGCGAGCCACCTCAAAGTTCAGCTTTTTGCTAACAAGTTCTCTTAATCGTTAAGTTAGATGGCTAGTTATTTCTGGCAACCCTATTAGGATCTAATAAAGTCAGAAGTGCTAAACATATGGTACATAAACAGAGCTCCCTTTGATGTCACACATTCAGGCAGGCCGGCAGTTAAATTATACGAAGCGAGAAAATAACTAAACACGATTTTGTTATTTTGTGCAGTTAAATGGACAGTTAGACGCTTGGCTAAATTACTGCCAGATATTAAATAAAAATAAATAGAAGTATAGTTATTGGTTAATTTATTGGTAGCAAAAGCAATGAAAAATATATTGTTGAATACGAAAACATACTAATGTGATTAGATAGTAATAGATAGGTATCTGTTTATATTCTTAAGACATTGAAAATGCGTCCTGCGCTAGCTAATACAAAAAAAAACTATTTTCATCCTAAAAGCCAAAATTTTTTGAAATAAAAGATTTTTTTTAATTTATTTAGAAACTAACCGTTACCCGCAACTTCGTACGCGTCGTATTTAGAAACCAAAACTTAACAAATTATACAAAAAAGCAATCCTTTAGAACTACTCTATCCTTTGAAAAAACCGCATCAAAATCCGTTGCGTAGTTTTAAAGATATTAGTTCACATAGAGACATACATACAAAAACAACGATTTTGTTTTATAATAAGTACTAGCTGTTGCCCGCGACTCCGTCCGCGTGGAATTTAGAAAATTTTACCCGTTTTTGCAACATTTTTCACTACTGCTTCGCTTCTACTGGCCGTAGCGTGATATTAAATAGCCTAAAGCCTTCCTCGATAAATGACCCATCTTACACTGAAAGAATTTTTTAAATCGGCCCAATGTTCCTGAGATTAGCGCGTTCAAACAAACAAACAAACAAAGTCTTCAGCTTTATAATATTAAGTATAGACTAAGTATAAGGACATAAATTTACTATTTTTGAGCCATTAAAAACAGGCACAGGTTACCCACGAAATTTTTATTTGATTGCAATCTGCGATTTTTTCCAGGGAATATTGGGATACTCAGGTTCGTCTTTTCCACTGGATACACTGGACACGTGCCCAGGGCCCTATAATTATTAGGACTCCTATTTTATTTCTAGTTCCATAACCAATTGATGACTTTACTCACAACGGCTCTATTATCCTAAATTCCTTTAGTATCCAGGGCCATATAGGTGAAGGAAGATGTCCCTGTGCCTACTCTTTCCCTACATGTGACGTCACGTATTTTGTAAGAGGTCTGTGCCTAGCATTTTATGGACAAAGGCTGAAGGACATTGGCTAGAAAAGATTTCACAAACTGCGAAGACATAAGTAGTTAATTCAATAAATCGTTGGCTTTTTTTGGTATTTATCAGATTTAAAACAATACATTGCTGTACTATGTCACATCTATAATCATTAAAGAAATTAGGTTTGCAGTTTTTGGTATAATTCTAAGTAAATCTCGTCGGAAGTCAATTTCGTTAGCTAAATATGTAATTGTCTTGTTCAATTTGTTTAAATTGATTATTATTTTGTAATTTGTATTCAATCAAATACCTTATATGGAATATAATGAAGGCTTTTAATTCAAGACTTTAGTTTTTAACCATGCTACTAAGTATCTGTTACAAGTATCAGATTGTGGATATATTTTTACATACGGGACCCTATTACTGAAACTTATTTGTCCGTCCAACCATCCGTCCACCGTTCTGACACCAGGCTGTATCTCTGGAAAGGATCACCTTTCAACTAAACTAAACAAACTAAAATTTTCAGCGCTCTAGCTATCAAGCTAGAGCGCTGAAAATTTTAGTTTATATATGTCAGTCAGTCAGGATGCTATAACAATAAATATCATCATCATTTTCCTGCCATTACACCATTGATTGAGGTTATTATGATAATAACTAGCTGTTGCCCGCGACTCCGTCCCGCGTGGAATTTGGAAATTTTTTTTTTCGCAATAAAAGGTAGCCCAAGTCCTATCTCATGGTCTAAAGACTGTCTGTGCCAAATTTCATCAAAATCGGTTGAGAGGTTTAAGCGGGAAAGCGTAACAGACAGACAGACAGAGTTACTTTCGCATTTATAATATTACTAGCTGACCCGGCAAACGTTGTTTTGCCATACTAAAAAATTGGTCAAGTGCGAGTCAGACTCGCGCACGAAGGGTTCCGTACCATTATCTATGCAACATAAGGCTACTGAATATGTATGTAAAATTTGAGAAGAATCGGTCAAGCCGTTTCGGAGGAGTACGGTAACTAACACTGTGACACGTGAATTTTATATATTAGATTAGGGATGGTACCCATCGTGTGCGATTTCAATGTACTTGGCCTGTTTTTATGTCTTACTAGCTGTTGCATGTGACCTCGTAAACGTGAAATTTAGAAAATTTTCCCGTATCTGTTACATTTATCACTGATGCTTTGCTCTTATAGGTCGCAGCCTGATGTTATAGCCTATAGCCTTCCTCAATAAATGTACTATTCAACACTGAAAGAATTTTTCAAATTAGATCAATGGTTCCTGAGATTAGCGCGTTCAAACAAACAATCAAACAAACAAACTCTTAAGGTTTATAATATTAGTATAGATTTTTACATAACATAAGCAGAATAGACACCATTAATTATTTTTTATAAGTATTCATGGAGCCGCTTATATGCTTGTGTTATGGGTACCAGAATACGGATAGAATACATAAACTACTTTTCTTTTGTAAATACATACTTATAATACATAGAAACACCCAGACGCAGGACAAACATTTGTATGACAATTAGAATAATTTCCTTAGTTCAAAAACTAAAAAAACACGCTTGAAAATCCTGAATATATTTTTAAATAATTGCATTGCCATTGGTCCTTGATATGTAGGTATGCAAAATTTCAAATCAATCGGACTATTGCAAGTGGGTGAAAATCGTGTTCAAAGATTCCGTTACATAGATTAATACATTGATAGATACATACCGAACTTATAAAGCGTGTTAAAACTCACACAAATGATTGTCCCGAGCGGGAATCGAACCCGCGACCTCTTGATCGGCAGTCCGTTACATGAACCACTCAACCACGAGACTCGTCGTTAGTTAGTAATAATATTGCCTATTCATTGATATTATAAACCATGAAAAGAATGACACGAATTCTTAGTAAAATGATGCGGTCCGTTTGAAGTTAATGTACCGTTACAACATGTGTGTACGTCTGTCCCATAGTTTATACTAAAATGTACCCATTTGTACTATTATTGGATCATACAGGATGTTACTAGGTTTAGTTTTTTTTTTTAATGGGGAATGCATTTACGCTCTTCGCCTTTCCGATTGCGGGGGCAACCTTCGGACTTCGTATGGGATTCCCGGCCTTTGTTGCCGGACTACCCACTGAACCCCACGGTTTTCCACCTCGCCCTTAGCCGGGCCATGGTAGTCATTCAGTTATTACCATGATCTACTACGTTTAATGCTAAATAAGGATAATGTTATTTAAAAAATCTGTTAAGTTTGAAACAGGGAAAGATACCGAGGGTTTCATACATTTATTCTAATGTTAGAAACAGTAAACATTTTATTGTTTGTTCGTTTACATCAAATAGGCTCCGAAATTAAAAGACAAATTTAAAATGTTCTTTCGCCGTCAGGAAATATACACCTAGGATTAAATAGGCTTGCTTCTTGCCAAATTTCACGAGTCAATAATACTAATACATATATGTATAATATACTAGCTGTCCCGGCAAACGTTGATTTGCCATACTAAACAAAAAAAAAGGTTTTGAAAAATAGATGTTGGCCGATTCTCAGACCTACTGAATATGCATGTAAAATTTCATAAAAATCGGTCAAGCCGTTTCGGAGTAGTACGGTAACTAACACTAACACGTGAATTTTATATACATACTAGCTGACCCGGCAAACGTTGTTTTGCCATACTAAAAAAAAGGGTTTGAAAAATAGATGTTAGCCGATTCTCAGACCTACTGAATACGCATGTAAAATTTCATAAAAATCGGTCAAGCCGTTTCGCAGGAGTACGGTAACTAACACTGTGACACGTTAATTTTATATAGAAGATAAGAAGATTAACCATTTATAAGGAAATCTTCGTATTTTGAGAAAATTATCAGAAAATCAAGTGGAGAAAAAACCATAAATATTATTCCAAATCGTTTTGTATGGACTAGGATTTTGTCCAGCAGTGGACGGAGAATTAATGGGAACATTTTGTTGAGATAATAAATGCTTTAACCAGCCACTGTAGTCAAATTAACCTTTGAAAATAAACAGTTCAAATAATTATTACATTTATATACAATATTTAAACCAGTGGTTTTAATATTGACATTAGTTATCTATGTTATTAGACAGGGTCTCTGCTTGTTACTATTTGAGCTGTCGTGATATTTACTTTTGTTAAAGTTATGGACTCTTTACCCTGATGGGTGGTTAGCAGTAAAATATTTGATATAATAGTAACAATTAAGTATTATAGTTTTAAAATATACGTTATTTAAGATTTAACTTAATGTCCGTGTGGTGACGGATTAAGAATACAAGTGACACCACCCCTTTTCCTTCCCAAGGTGCTGTAGAAGCCAGCTAAGATTTTGTACACAGGTAAACTATGAACATTCTATGTATGTAAATAATATGTATGTAGTGTGTATGTATGTATATGTTAAAATATGTATTTAAGTATATATTTATGTAAATGTTATGTATGTATATGTATTTGTATATTATATCTGCTACTATAGTATATTCACTTATTTTTAGTACACCAAAAGTCGCCTATTCTGCCTCGGTCAAATCCATCTTATGGTTGTCTGGGAGAGATCGCAGCTCGCGATAAGACCGCCCTTTGTACCTATGACATGTCTGTTATGTAAGCTTTGTAAATCATTATGGTGTGCAATAAAGTATATTTTACTTTACTTTTACTTTTAAACTCTGTGCCAACCTGATCAGACCGTAATTCTTCCTTAAGTGGCCCGTGCCCAACAGTGGGACGTTAATGATCTGGAGAAAAAACAAAATTCATAACTTACCAATTAATTATTTCATTATGGTGTTGTTCCTTAGGTTTGAATTGTGAAATGTCCCGAGCGAGAATCGAAATTTATAAATAAGTGCTCAATACCACAGATATAACAGATGTAGTGTCTATGGCTACATTACTCAGCCGGCTTGAAGCCACTTACGTATATGTATGTGTGAAAATGTATCTAGGTATGTGTGTCTATGATACAGGCTATATGAAATGTCATTATTCTATAAAGCACGATTTAGCCAGGCTATAGTTACTTGTCCTCAATTTAAACGTGAGCCCACCATTCTAATCCTAATCCCTACTAATATTATAAATGCGAAAGTAACTCTGTCTGTCTGTCTGTTACGCTTTCTCGCTTAAACCTCTCAACCGATATTGATAAAATTTGACACAGACAATCTTTAGACCCTGAGAAAGGACATAGGCTACCTTTTATTGCGAAAAAATAAATTCCAAATTCCACGCGGACGGAGTCGCGGGCAATAACTAGTAATA
Organism: Orgyia antiqua; assembly: GCA_916999025.1. NCBI lineage: Eukaryota > Metazoa > Arthropoda > Insecta > Lepidoptera > Erebidae > Orgyia > Orgyia antiqua. The sequence goes on from OU779874.1 coordinate 5,901,908, forward strand.
TTATAAATGTAAAACTTTACGATAATGTAGCTTATATACCAGATTAACATATAGGCTACTTTTTATCCCGAAAAAAATGCAATGTTACAGTGGGATAGTCAAAAACAAACAGATTTTTTATCCTTTTTACCGCGGGTAACACCACGGGGCATAGTTTGGTATATTTGTGCGTAATACTTCTAACCCTCCAAATGCTCGCTCATTCTAGCGACGTTCCCGAACAAACAATGTCATGTTCTGACCTAATGCCCGCGGTCATTATTAGCTTACCTGTTCTTAGTTTTATAACGTCGTCGTGTCGTTCACTCGTTGTAAATATCAAGTTTTCTTGAGCATTGACGTTGCGTTGTTAGAAATGTCGATGTTATGCCTATAACAATAATGAAAGATTGTAAATATTTTTGTAGTTATGTCTCGATAATGATGTGATGCATCGTTTCTATTGGTCATAGCGTGATATTATATAGCCTTTCTCAATAACTGCACTACCTTACACAAAAAGAAATTTTCAAATCGAACCAGCAGCGATTCTTTTATTTACGCATTCAAACAAAAAAAAAGACGTGTGTCACTCGGGGACTGCCGCGGTAAAGCTATTGCATTGTATTTTTTATCAACTTAAGGAATTATAATTATTAATTTATTTTATTTATGCAAGAATCTATATACCATAAACTAAAATAAGATTAATAATACTTATTTACTGATGCTTACATCTGTCCATTGTTTATGGTAATTATGATAAAATAGCGATTGTCAATCAAATATCAATAAAATAAAAACTCACGCCAAAACTGACATGAGTCACCAGCGCGAACAACGAAACGGCGAAGCGCCGTGTGTAATATTTTTTAGTTACGCTATCTTTGTTACAGAATTTAAATTTCGAATTTTGTGCATTTAGTCTCCACGCTCAAGGCCCGCGATAGAAGCTATGCAGCTTAAAAGCTTCAGCTTCATAACAATAGTATAGATATTAATTACGGCTTAAAGAAATATTTTTTCCTATACCTTTCCTTAACAACAAGAGGAATCTCTATTACGTTTTCCATTTTTGAAATGTTTCCCCTTTAAACAAATATTGTAACCATCATTTACATTGGTACAACCACACTGGTTTCTCCCCTTTATTAAACAATAGCATGACGTAACATTGCAAGGGTTATAATGACTAATTATTTACTCAACATCGACTAGGGATCTCTGCTATGGCGTATTTAGTTGACGTTGTAGTCGTATGCCTATTTTTTAATTTTTTTTTGTATACAGGTCATGATTAAATAAAGTGAAACTATTATCATTACAGTATTGACTTGGCATGTCATTATACTAGGGCTTAGTTTTGAATTTCTTCTCTCGTAGATGATACACGTTAAATTTACCCATGAATAAATTTAACGTGTATCTTAGCCTTAGAGTAGAGTGCTTAGCCTCCTAAAGTGGAGGAGGCGCGTATGGAACAGTGGAAAGTTGATGGGCTGGAGAGCAGTAAATAAGTTATGAATCCACGACCTAGAACCTACCGACCTAGAAGAATATGACAGAGAAATTAGTACAAGCGCAGATTTTTTTATTTTTGATCCTAGATCTGTGAGTACAAGTAAATCGCACACTAATTTTGTTGGTTAGGGCGATGTGTGGGGCGATGGTATTTGATCGTTTACATACACTGTCAACTGATACACATCTTCTGTGTGAAATGGATTACTTGAAATTAAACGTATGCAAACAAGCCTATTATAATCATATAAAGATATCATGAAATAACAGGACAAGGGCAGGTATGTGATGATGATGAGTATTTGTTATCGTAGCTTCAACTGATATACAAATTAATTGTCGTGTTTTGAAACGGCTAGAATTTACAATATTGCTTGTAACTAATTCAAGTCTGAGAATAGTAAGTACCTAAACTAACTATATTTCGTACGTTATAAGGGATACATCTAGTAAGAACGCGAGCGAAACTATGACTGTTCAATAAAAAGTTATCATAATATGCCAACAGTAAAATTGTATTCACAAAGTATTCGTTAACTATTACCATTAAAAATATGAAAAAGACTTGAAATATCATGTGACAAAGTTTGCCTTTGTTTCATATTCAGAGTGTAATACGAGTATGACATCGACATTAAACACGTGCAGCCAAAACAATAATGACTGTGACATTGTAGATTGTGACTTGTGACATATAACAGTCAGTCAGTCATCAAAAGAGCTAATAATTTGTTAAAAATATATGGATATACACAGTGCCGCGACAGTGTCGTAATCTTGAGTACGTTATGGTGTTAGATTCGATCACCACATCAATTAATTGTTAATATTCGTAATTTTGCACCAAAAATATTATGCTTGATTTGGGACCAAAGGATATGGTGTGAAATATTAATGAGATACGGGAGGATATATTGTGACTAGCGTTAATAGTACAGAAAGGTAAATGTGACGATGCTTCGTGCGCAAGAGGTCGCAACTTTGATTACCTACCACGTGCCTACCACTTATGAAAAATATTTGTGCGACGTAGTTATCTGTGTTTTAAAGTGTTAGTAAAATGTTTTGTTCAAAAGGAGATCTACAAATAACAGCTATATTTGATTTACTAAGCTACATTTGATCTTTACATTTAAAAATAGTTTTACAGCATTTAAATTTCTCTATGACCCTATGTGAGCTTAACTTATTAAAACTACGTAAACGATTTTAAGACGGTTTTTTTTACTAAATATATAAGGTTTATAATGTATAATTTGCTAAGGTTTGTTTTCTAAATTACACGAGTACGAAGCCGTGGACATCAAACTGCTAGTTTTAAAATAAATTGGAAAGATCCATTCATTGTTTTCAACATTACTAGTTGCTATTAAAAACTAATCCCATTTAAATATTAAGTTTTAAGTACATCATTTCAACAGTAATAATAACAAAGCTTGCACTCTATAATATTATTAAACAACTAAATGCAAAAGTAAATTGCAAAGTGCACTTTCATAATTAAATTCTAGTCATTCAAATTCCATCGACTATTTAAATTTTAATCGAGTATTCTATAAAACCTAAAACTGTTGCCTTGGGGATTTAAAGAGCTCATCTGTGCAACACCACCCGTCCAGATTGCGTCCGATTCAATTTGCCAGGGTAATATATCAACAAAACACGCCAGATAAAATCATTTGTAAAGGCGTCACAAAGCATTTACATGTTGCTCACTATCTTAGGGTTGTCACAACGAATTAGAATTATATTTTTAAACAATTTAATCATTTTAAAGAGCGATTCTCTGTCTTATATTATTATTTTATGACAGATGTTACAAAATGTACATTGAATAACTTTGCATGGATTCAATTTGTCTTGGATAGTATTTTTTATTTATTTTCTACGCCCTGATAAGGGTTGCCCCTTTATTTGGGGCCCCACTCGACGGGGGTTGTTTTAGATACCAGGAATAATATGTATATACTAGCAGAAAGCTGAGTTTTTAATGGATTTTTTTTTCACATTACATATGTAGATTTTAACTCAAATTACTAAATTAAAGCAGAAATCTCCTATAGATTTCGTGATAGCTTTTTAGTAAAGTGTTCCACAAAACTGCTTAAATTATGGGAATAGTACGTGGGATCATTTCATTTTCATTCTTCATAAAATGCATTGAACTCACCAGAATTCCTTGAATAGGCTAGTCTGGAAATCATTTGAAAATCCATCTGTGAATGTTTTTTATGATTGTCTCTAAATATACCGTTACTGACCTGTTAGATAAAAAGACTTTTTACGGATTTAAAAGCGTAGTTTTAAATGTTAGCCCGATGTTTTGAAGACTTTTCAGTCCCACCCGTACTGAAAAGTCACATGGTGACTGGAAAGTTTCCTAAACAATACATACATCTATATTTCTTGTACCTACAAAATTAGAGAAGTCAGAGTTTCTGTAGGCATACATATATGTTACATACGCCTCAAACCTCTTTACATGTGATTAAGAACACAAGTGTCACCACCCTATTTCCTCCCCGAGTGCTGTAAAACCAAGCTTATAGCCCGTGCCCAATAGTGGGACGTTAATGAGCTGGTGGAACAGAGAGAGAGAAAGAGAGAGAGAGAAGCCTATTTCCCATAAGTGTATGTAGAGAGATTAGCGATAACAGAGGGTCATCAACTACGATTTAAATGTACTTCATAGGATTCATATTCATCGGAATATTAAAAAAAAACATTGTTGACAACCCTATAATAGCCTAAGGGCTATTGCACATCGCTTGGCTAATTTGGTAATGTTATACAACTCGCTTCACTCTTTAGTTTGCCTATTACAATATTGGCCTGTCATTAGTGATGTGTTACTGATTGTTATCGATATAAACACTACGTGGATATATTTTGCTTTTACGCATATTTTGTACTACGAGTAGTTGCAATATACCGATTATTTTATTTTAGATTAAATATAATCGTTATTTGTTTAATACTTCGTTGCATTTCATCATTAAATCAAAACTGATAATAATTCTTCTGTATAACTTAGGAATCAATCCGAATATATATTGTTTCTTTTCTAACACTTGCGCGACTCATTTGCATAAATGAAACTACTTTTTACGGATTTAGACGCGTATAATTGTTTTAATTTTAGCCCGACGTTTCGGAGACTTTGCAGTCACCATGGTCACGGGTGAGACTGAGCTGTAATGTGTCTTCTACGATCAGTTATTACAGGGTTTACCCACATTCGATTTTAATTTTACATTGACCATAAAGATAGACTTTTACCATAAACTACGAGTATATCATATTACATTGTGCTACCATAAACTATATCATATAACGTCGGGCTAAAATTAAAGCAAATATACGCGTCTAAATCCGTAAAAAGTGGTTTTATTTATATATTGTTTCTATTAATAGTAGAGCAGATATTAATCAATTAAAATAAACATTAACTTAGAATATATCTATTTGAGGATCTATCTTTCTTAGATGAAGATCTAATTTTAAATCGAACAAGAAGACTCTATCTCTCTGTAATACTCGTAAGTGTATTATTCTATTAAATATATCACATAACATATTATGTAACAATATGTTCAAAGATGGGCCCTGTCGGGCAGTACAGAAAAGAATGCTAGTCGTAGAGACTAAACACAAAAAGTTGCGACAGTAAACAAATACTACTAAATAGATTTGATATCAAGAGAGATCATAATTATTTATACTTTTTTATTAGCAATTTTTGTCGATATTTGCACAAACTCATCAGATAAACATCTCTTTGTATATGAATATTTGATTTTACCCCTTTCTGTTTATTTATTGGTCGTATATTTCACGGCCTGGGGGTTGAATCTGTATGGGTTACCGCTTTACAACTCGCTGTCCAAATTATGTGGGGTCACCCCTCTGTTGCAACGAATACGTAGATAAAGTTGACGAATTAGCTTTACTGGAAATGACAAAAAATAAACATAAAATATTAGGTCGCTATTTGTTTGTAAAACATCGCTAAATACTGAATTATTTTATGTTATTATAATTGATCTGGGAACATCATTTTTGCAGAGAATATTGTTCAAACATAGTCGCTGGTAGCTCCTATGTTTTCTGAAATAAATATGCCATTCATTCAGTCTTTAATTTCGTAGCAATATAAGTGGAACATAAAAAAAACATTTACCCACTACTAAATTTTAATTTTTGTCACTAATTAATAAACTAATTAATTTTAAAATGTATCCCTATTTAATCCGCTACAATTATTTTTATTGCTTGCATGCGAAAAATAACTATTTTATCTTAATAAAACTTTGTTGTGAATTTAAGTGTATTATGAAATGAAATGAAATGAAAAATCATTTAATCAAGTAGACACAATTTTTCAGAAAAATTATGTGCTTATGACATGTCCAATTTTTTTTTCCCTACCACCGGTTCAGGACGCATCTGCTGAGAAGAACCGGCGTAAGAAACTCAGCAGAGCTTTTAATCAAATCAATATTTTTTTAATTAAATGTCAATTATACTTACAATGCTAATAAAACTTTACAATATAGAATATGTATTGCTCCAGAGCAACTTACTCCCAAGCTTTATCATCCTTAATATAATCAGAAATTTTATAATACGCCTTTTTACATAATTTAGTTTTAATGAATTTTTTAAATTTAGAATTATTAAATTCTCTTACATCAATAGGGAGTTTATTATAAAAACGTATACAATGACCCATGAAAGAGTTACATATTTTGTGGAGACGGGTTACATGCATTACAAGATTGTGTTTATGCCTTGTATTAACATTATGGTGGTCGCTTTTTTTTATTAGTTTAATTATCAAAGTATATGACTAAACTTTTCACTCTATATCCATGACACATTAAGATTCAGTACTCTATGCCCCACTAATAAAACATCGATAAGCCGTATCTAGGCTTAGTAATTTAACAGCACTATTCTAGCAAATACATAAATAGATTGGTTTTAGCTATTAATGACGACACACTGGGTTTTATTATTGTCGGCAATATAACCTGCATATTGTAGGCACCGTTCGTGTGGGGACGGATTAAGAATAAAAGTGTTACCACTCATTTCCTTCCCAAGATGATGTAAAATTAGCTGAGGGATATATTTAACGTGACCATTTTTTCTTTGACTCAAAACGGGTCATCGGTTTGTAGGTACATACTTAAACTAAAATTAAATGAAAAAAATAACACTTTTTTAAGTTATTTATTCACAAAAAGCTAGTAGTGTCATAAAATATTAGGTTTCATTATATTTATATTTATCAGAAGAACAAATTTGCTTTAATATACAGGTACTCTGGGCATGTTTTTTTTAATATTAACCTTCATTATCAACATCGCCTTTAAAACTGATACCTGTACCTAACTGAGTCTTCTCAGACGTCCACAATTTGTTCATTACGGAAAATACTCTTTCAACTGGAGTTCGGTTTCTGAAAACGGGACAATTTTGCGTCCCTGAGATAGTTTCGGGGACACCGGGACTCGTAGTTGTAAAAAGGGACAGTCCCGGTTAAAACGAGACGTCCTGGTCACATTAGATATATTGTACACAGATAACATCGTCTATGAGAGACGGAACACTTGAACATAAACCCTACCAGTACTCCGGTCAGCGCGTTGTAGTAGATTATATCCCTTCCAAAGTGGACTGGATAGAGAGGGAGAATTTATTTTTATCAACCGACTTCAAAACAGGAGGTGATTCTCAATACTTCTGTAGGTATGTCTTTTTATCTTTTTTAATGATTGTTGCCTCATAACGTTTAAATGGGTGAAGCGATTTTAATGATTCTTTTTTATTTGAAAGCTGGTGGTTTACGTATGGTCCTATTAGCAGCAGGTCAGGATCTTATGGTTAGGTTAGTTAGGTGAAGCTGGTTCAACTTTTTTTTCATTTTACGCAATCCTTATTTATCGTGCTTTTTAATGTGCCCAAATACTAATTTTGTCTGTCTGTATATAACTATTGTTATCAAATATGCCATACAACTTCAATAATCATATTCTGTTTGCTTTGGAAACATTTTGAAGTGTGTAATTTATGTTATTATGAATAATTTATTAGTTTGTGTGCAAATTTATCAAATATCTAAAGCATAATTTAAATTAAACATAGTTTATTGTTTACTATGCCAACTCGCCTGGTCAGCGCGGCACAGTAGACCATAATCCCTCCCAAAGTGGAGGTGGCCTGTGCCCAACAGTGGGACGTAAATGGGCTGGAGAGGAGAGGTAGTTATAGTATTGTATGACACAAATTAATTTACTTGATTATATTTGTATTATATGTATGTTTATAATTTTATATAAAAACTAGCTGTTGTCCGCGACTCCGCCCGCGTGGTATTTAGAAAATTTCCCCGTTTTTGCAACATTTTTCACTACTGCCTTTGCTCAATAAATGTGCTATTCAAAACTGAAAGAATTTTTCAAATCGGGCCCGCGGTTTCTGAGATAAGCGCGTCAAACAAACAAACCTCCACAAAATATGTAACTCTTTCATGGGTCATTGTATACGATTTTATAATAAACTCCCTATTGATGTAAGAGAATTTAATAATTCTAAATTTAAAAAAATCATTAAAACTAAATTATGTAAAAAGGCGTATTATAAAATTTCTGATTATATTAAAGATGATAAAGCTTGGGAGTAGGTTGCTCTGGAGCAATACATATTCTATATTGTAAAGTTTTCTTAGCATTGTAAGTGTAATTGACATTTAATTAAAAAAAATATTGATTTGATTAAAACCTCTGCTGAGTTTCTTACGCCGGTTCTTCTCAGCAGATTGCGTCCTGAACCGGTGGTAGGGAAAAAAAATTTCGACATGTCATAAGCACACAATTTTTCTGAAAAATTGTGTCTACTTGATTAAATGAGTTTTCATTTCATTTCATTTCAAACAAACAAACTCTTCAGCTTTATAATATTAATAAAGATTGTAGGTTTTCAGCAAGGATATGATATAATGTATGGAAACAATGTGGACAAACACAAATAGGTAGCTTGTTAAAAATCACATGGATATATATTTTCATGAAATGGAACACTTAACTTATAACAATTTGCGTAGTTCAATAAAATTGGTCAAGTGCGAGTCGGACTCGCGCACGAAGGGTTCCGTACCATTATCTATGCAACATAAGGCAACGTTATTAGTATCGAGCAAGAAACGGTGAAAAAATCTTGTTTGTTGTATGGGAGCCCCCCTTAAATATTTATTTTATTTTATTTTTAGTATTTGTTGTTATAGCGGCAATAGAAATACATCATCTGTGAAAATTTCAACTCTCTAGCTATCACCGTTCTTGAGATACAGCCTGGTGACAGACGGACGGACGGACGGACGGACAGCGAAGTCTCAGTAATAGGGTTTCCGTTTTTACCCTTTGGGTACGGAACCCTAAAAAACTAAAAATACGTTTAAAAATTCTGAGATTATTTTATATTATTGCATTGTTGTCCGTCCATCCTTAATATGTGTGTAAAATTTCAGATCACTCTGATTAATGTAATTGGGTGAAAATTACTTTCAAAGAGTCTGTCACCTTGATAGATAAGTACCGAGGTAATAAAAAAGGTAAAAAATTGTTAAAAAAAATAAAGCGCTTTTCATTAGAATTTTATAGAATTTAAAGCACTCCAAAATCATATCGGTAATGTACCGATTTTACGTGCATAACAAAAATTAACTAAAAAATGAAAATTTTTAGTACAATTTGAATTTTTATTGTTTGTTAGTTAGTAGTTATTGTTACTTTATTTTGTTTTATTTGTTATTTTGTTATTTTTTTGTTTTTTCAGCTTTGTATAATATAATTTTGCCTACTTTAATTTAAAAATAAAACATTGTAAATATTTTATTAAACCAAAAGTTTTTAGATTTAAAAAAAAATTAAAAAAATTGTTAGTGTCAATAACACAATTCGGCAATGTTATTGGAACTTTTTTATTACAAAATCTGTATAATATAGACTAACGATTTTAATTAATAAAATTGTGCGCAATGAATAGCTAATTAATCAAAATATGCTATAATTGTTTTCATTTTTAGTTAAGTTTAGTTGTGCATGTAGAATTGATACCATTAACTAATAAAGATATCATACATTCTTTGACATTGCTAAAACCAATCTGATGTCTTTGCCAAAGTCAATAAACATACATCAACTTTTTCTATAAGCCATCTTACAAAGACAAATAAATTATAGTCGAATACTGCCACATTTAGCAAGGTTCATTTCAGATCTATTTACTAAAGCAACTCAAACTTAACCGATCTGAAATTATTAGTCTGCGCAGTTCCATTTTGCGTTTCTATCGCAACTTTTCATATAACTTTTGGTATTTGCAAGACTTTGTTTGACTTCTAAATATAAATGAAACGAAACGTTTTCTTTCAATATGGCTAAGTTTAAGTTCATAAAGTATAACAGTAAGTTTAAAAGTTAAATACTCAGTCGGATAACATTTTCGATCTAGAGATGTCGAGCGATTTCCTTTATTAAATACCAATTAAATTATTTAAAATTATTTATTGATTTTATGACTTGTTTTTGTCTGTTTAAGATTGTTTTGAAATAAATGAGTTTGGTGCTTTTTCATTTTGTGTGAGTTTATTGATTTCGAAAGACTCTTAGTTGTAAAGCTAAGGTAGAGTTGAAGAAATTAAACAAATTTTATTCAGTAGTAGTAATTTAATTGGTATGAGAAATGAAGACTTTATAGAATAATGTCGTTTTATATGAAGTAGCATAGATACACATAGACACATTTTCACGCACACATAGATATGTAAGTGGCTTCGTCATGCTGACTAAGCGATTTATTCATAGACACTACACCTGGTAAATCTGTGTTGTATTACATGTTTCAAATGAGAGTAGGATTGTTGACCTTTAGTTGTCAAAAATGATTTGAAAAGTACTGTCAGCAACGAAACTTTATTTGCGTATCAATAATGTATTTTTTCTTTTACTTAAATCTCAGTAATTTGAAGCGAAAAACATATTAAATTATTTGTTGACAATAGTAATATTATCAAAAAGGAAATACTATTTTCTTCCAATAATTTCTTTTTTGAAAACCATGATTTTAAATTGAATTGGTAATCGCCATTTTGTCTTTGTTGGTGCGTGGTCGAATATATGCGGCATTTTATTTTAAACTCTGTTAGTAATGTGGTTAAATCCCGGCAAAAAAAATAATTGTGGTTATTTCTCATTGTTTTCGTTTGTTAGTGTTGTTATTTTAAACTTGTCGTTGTTTGTTATTGTTTTTAATTGTATTTGTCTTGCCAACAAGTCGAAAATTAGTAAACGATAACCATAAAGTGATAGATAAAATTATTTTATACAAATATCTTGTTTTGCTGACCCTACCAAAATTGTACAAATTGACAACTATGACGTCACAACATGGCGCGGGGTTAATCCTATTCTCATTTGAACCGTGTAATACTAACATTATAAAGAGGGAAAGTTTGTAATATGTATATTGGCACAGATTTAGCAGATAGGGGGTACGCGTTCTAACTTGACACGTAAATTTAGCGTGGCTAAAGCGTACTTCATAGACTAATAATGTTTCATATGACTAACCTGGCTTCAAGCCGTTTGAGTGATGTAGCCATAGACACATTGGTACATCCTTGTATGTAGCTGGTACCTAATCTATGAAAGTATATAATGGTCCAATGTTAAACATTTTGACACATGGAAGCTACTCTATGAAAAATCAAGGCCGACGAAGTTGCTGGCAAAATACCAGTGTATGAACAAAAAGTATATTGGTTTAATATAGTATGATTGTTTATTGTTTGGACATTTTCCTTCAAACGGAGTAGCCGTTTTAAAATCGAACATAATTTTCACTTAGCTTTTACATTTGCTTACAGAACAATAGCGAGAATTCTAGCTGGTGTATTTATAATCTGTACCACACACAGCGCGGAACGGAAGCGAATGAAAATCTGTTTGAAAACACAATAGTGGCAATAACATAAAATGAATAATCTAAGTTATGATTCGAAAGAAAAATATAGTCTATTTGGAATATATTACGAGACCATTTTCATCTCTTATGCTTCATATTAATGGGCACGGACCTCCTCTAATTGGCGTAATTTGTCTCCAAGGAGTACTGTACCAAAATGTGTTGAGAATCCTAAAGAAAAGAGATGTTTTAGGAAACCATTCTCACATAGTGCGGTTACCAGATGCGATGATAATTAAGGCGATCTAAATTAAAGTTTGCTTCTAGCAGGAGATACAATTTTGTCTTAAAGCTATTTACCGATTCTTATACAACTTTTAAGGTTCTTATAGGTTATATTGCAGGCAATTTTTTTTATACCAATAATGTGGTTTATACCAAAGAAGAAAACGGCCCCCCTGATGGTAAGCGGTTACAGTAGCCTATAGATGTCTGCAACACCATTTTTTCCTTTTTTGGGCACAGGCAGGGCACCCCACGCCCGCGCTAAGTTAAAAATCCCCATGTCAATGGGAAAACCTCGGCAGGTAGTCCATTTAACAACTCATACATGAGATGAAATCCCAATAAAATAGTATACTTATTCTCAATTTGTCATTATATGGACAGCAATATTGTAGAATCATTATTATCACTTTCTCTGCCAAGTTCCTTTAGTTCCCAGAATATGGCGTGTGAATGTGAACCAAACATTGTTTATCGTTAAAATGCTGTGATTCATTTTAACAACTATTCCCATAGATTGTTCCTGTTAAGTTGTGTTTCTTAGGAATTGATTAAAATGGTTGGAATGTTTAGTACAAAATCCGCTAGATATTTATTAAGCTAAAGTGGAGAAAAGTATGCTTAGGTGGTTTCGTCATGTGGAGAGGATGGATGATAGATGATTAACGAAAGGCACATATACGGCGGAGTTAAGTGGAAACGCTGGAAGAGGACGCCCGAGAAAAACACTCTGACGTCATCGCCGATATCCTTTAAAAGAGTCAAGTGCGTCACTTACAACTGTCGTCAGGCATGTATTACCAGATGTATCAGTTTGGATGAAGCCAAGGAAGTGTTACGAATCGTAGCAGATGGCCCTCTATGGTCACTACCTACCCCTATGGGAAAATATCGTGACGAGATGATGATGATGAGTTTCTGATCTCAATGTGTTGCAGTTTCTTGTCTATTCTTTTCCATAGGATTCAATTTTGGATAGATACTTAGATTATAACTTTTCAAAAGAACTTCTTTCATTAACACATCACAAACAACACAACAAAAAATTGCCTTTCAAGAAGAAAGCACTAAGTTCTATCTGATAAACTTGATAATTACTTAAGGGAACTCGCGTGATGATAAGAGAGTATGAGAATGTAAGTAAAGCTTGTGGTTTTGGAAAGCTAAAGCTCAATTGAGCGTGTAATAGTATGACAGTGGTATATATGAGCTAACCACAGCTCAATTTTATTAGGAAACCGCAAAGAATGCACTGGTGCACATTCTGTGAAAGTGCTTATTGCATTTATACGCTTGTAAGCGATACTTGTCTGTGTAGGAGTGTCAGCATTCCTTTTCTTTTACAGGGTGCTGTAGGAGCTAGCTAAGAGACAATGTGATAAGTTAATGTCTACTGTGAGAGACGGAAAACTCAAATCTAAAGCCTGTGCCAACACGCCTGGTCAGCGCGGCACAGTTCACATAGTTCCTCCCAAAATGGAGGAGGCCCGAGCCTAGCAGTGAGAAGTTAAGGGGCTGGAGAGAGAGAAATGAATAAATGTTTTCCTTTTCATTGGATATTCCTTACGAAATGGAGGAGACATATGCCCAATAATGGAACATTAATAGACTGATTCAAAGGCGATACTAGCTCAACAACTTGCAATAAATAAAAACTACATCCCTACTAATTTATAAATGCAAGAACCGGAATAATAACAGAAAATTTGACGAGCTTAAGTATTAATGTGTGTAACCAAACCCTAGTGTGATTTAAAAAACTGTGTACAACGCCATCTATTGAGCGGTATAGAAAACTTCTGTTGTTAAGGTTTGATTTCTAAATTTCACGCAGACGAAGTCGCGGGCAACAGCTAGTTAATACATAAATTCCGGGAATGGAATATTTGATTTATTAATGAATATTAACGAGAATTCAAATAAATTAAAACGATGCTACCTGAGTAAAGGACTCTTTAAAATTCTTTATATTAACATCAGCATATTTCACACGGTGTAGGTTTTTTATTCTGACAACATTTTGTTTTATAGTTATAAAGTTGAACTAGATTTTTTAATTAATACTTTATTGCTTTATGTGTTTATTTTTTTATTATTGTATTTATTTTATGAGTTCGTTAGAAGCTTATCTTCTCGTCATCAAAATCAAGACTTTTGTAGCAGTAAGTCTCCCTCCAAAGGTTGCCTGGTAGAAATCGCTTAGCATTGAATAATCTGCACTTTGTTGGCCATACGTTATTTTCGTTCGTGTGGCGACGGATTCAGAATAGAAGTGTCACCATCCCTTTTCCTTCTCAAGGTGCTAGAAAAGCTAGGTAATAAATATTGTATAAAGATAACATCCTCTGTAAGAAACGGGCACGCCCGATCAGCGCGGGATATCGCTTCCACAGTGGGGGAGGCCCGTGACCAACAGTGGGACGTTAACGAGCTGGAGAGAGAGTGGTGAAAGATTTTTAAAATAAAAAATATGTAATTTATTCTAAGTAGAGACAGAATTGCTTTTTAAATTATGAGTTACCCTTACTTTAACTAACAAAAAAAAAATAAAGTAAGGAATTTTTAAAACCTGTATAGTACGTGATATTTTTTTTAGTAAAGCGTAAAAGGTAGACCACCCCGGACTTTGGTAGCAAAGTATCTTACGATCGCCATTAATTTTAAATGATGTCAGAGCTTGTCAACAGTTTGCTACGATGTTTTTTTGTTGGTAATAATTTTAAACGATTTATGTGTTTTGTATAACTTGAATTGTATTTTTTATCATTTTTTATTAGTTTTGTATATTGGCTGACCACTTTAACTTTAATATTGTTGTGATATAATTTATTTTTTATTAAACTGACTCACATTTCAAAGTTTATATTGGCCGAGAATGGAGTGGACTTTGGTGCTAACAGCTTTTCTCCTGGAGTAAAGATATTTTTCTGTGATAATAATAAATATTCATGGACCAAGTCCGCCATTGTACGTCTTATGTGCATAAAGTTTTAATAAATAAATAAAATAAATATTATTTTATATAGATCTCTACCGAATACTAATACCGAATTCAATTATTAAGATGTATGTGTGAATAAAATTAGAATAAAAATCTATTTAGATCTCTTTAAGCTTATCGCAAACAGAGACACATCTTCATGGTCATCATACCGTCGCGCCTTTTTGCCATGGGGGTAGGCAGAGAGTGACAGAGAATTGAACGCTATCTGCATTGAACTAAACATACATCTTTGGTTTCATTTAAACTCATACATCTGGTCATACATCATGATAAATGCACAACGGATGTAAATAACTGTCATATACTTCTTTATCCCTGTTCCTTATAAGATACTAGCTGTGGCCCGCGACTTCGTAGGCGTAGAATTTGAAAAAATCCTGTTTTTGTAACATCTTTTACTGATGCTTCACTCCTCTTGGCCGCAGCGTGATGTTATATAGCCTTTCTCAATAAATATACTATCCAACACTGAAATAACTTTTCGGAACAGACCAGTGGTTCCTGAGATTAGCGCGTTGAATCAGACGAACTCTTCAGCTTTATAATATCAGCATAGATTTCAATAATTAGCTTATTTTAAACATTAGTAAAGAGTTGTGAAACTTTATACAATGGCAAGAATGGTAATTTTGCTTAATATCATTTTTAGGGTTCCGTACCCAAAGGGTAAAAACGGGACCCTATTACTGAGACTTCGCTGTCCGTCCGTCCGTCTGTCACCAGGCCGTATCTCAAGAACGGTGATAGCTAGAGAGTTGAAATTTTCACAGATGATGTATTGCCGCTATAACATCAAATACTAAAAATCAAATAAAATAAATATTTAAGGGGGGCTCCCAGACAACAAACATGATTTTTTTACCGTTTCTTGCTCTCATACAACAAACGTGATTAATTAAGTATTGTGTGTGTTGTTTGCTCATTTATTAACAACGTGCCTTATGTTGCATAGATAATGGTACGGAACCCTTCGTGCGCGAGTCCGACTCGCACTTGACCAATTTTTATATGAAACCTCACTAAGTAGCGATTATTCTAGAATATTTTAGCAGTAAAATGTTACTAATAACACTAATCTGTTTAGTATAATCTCTTGTTGTAGTCTGTGTGGTGACGGATTAAGAATGCATATGTCACCACCCCAATCTCGACACGGAAATCTCGCGCATAGTAGACCAATAACCCTCTTCTTCTTAGCCTATCATTGTCTCTCAGTTGGGCTCGGGCTTCGTCCATCTGTACCTGTTCAAAGGAACAAGTTCTACGTTAACGCTGACCAAGCGTGTTGGTAAGTTTAGGTTTATTATCAAGTTTCCCGTGTCTTACAGTTTACTGCTTATAATATCACTTAGCTGGGTCTGACAGCATTCTAGGGAAGAAATGCGATGGTAACACATTCTTATTGAGCCATCATACGAATCGACATTTGTAATCGATATTAAGTACCCAAAGATACCAATTATTATTTGGCTATTTTGTTGTGCACATTACATTGTCGTTAGAAGAGTTCTGCGTATAAAGGTATGGAAGACCTAAGAAAAGATGGATGAACTGTGTGAAAGAGGACATGGAAGAAAGAGGGGTTAGCACAGATAATGACGGCTGATAGAAGACTATGGAAGAAAAAGACATGTTGCGCCGACCTCAAATAATGGGATAAGGGCATGGGAATGACGTTTTATTGTGCACATTTTTATTAATTTAAATCGTTAGTCTGTAATACACAGCTTTTATAAAAAAAAGTTCAGCTAATATTGCCGAATTATGTTATTGACATTATTAATTTTCTTTTTTTAGTCAAGTTTAGGTAGTTGTGCGCGTAGAATCGAATATTGTTATTAAATAAAAAATAAAAAAGTCATAAACCCATTAACACTTAACAAAAGTTGAATAATGTTATGGACCCAAACGTTTGAAAATCCCTTGTTCTTATGCCATGTATCGTTTTATAAAGCTACCAAAGAAGTTATTAAGCTGATAACATCAAGGTCCACAATTTACTTGCATCCTCTATTAGCAACCGTCTCTTGTGAATTTTAATACTTAATTTAGTTGCTAGCTTAGGTGCTTGGTCTAAATGTAAGGAAATTGCGGGTTTAATTTTAATTTAACTAGAACTAACTTCGACAGGCCTTGTGGTCTAATAGCTCATGGACCGGACTTCCATTCACGAGGTCGAGGGTTCGATTCCCGCTTATTACAATTTTATTATTTGTGCGATTTTTATAAATGTCATACAAATGATTGTACTGCATCTGAGTGTTTTCTGTCTTTACTTATTATAAAATAAAGTCGTTGTTTTGGTATGTATGTGAGATTATGTCTTCAAAAGTACACAACGGATTTTGATGCTGTTTTTTTAATATATAGAGTGGTTCAACAGGATGGCTTTTTGGTATAAATTGTTAAGGATTGTTTCTTAAATTATACGCGTACGAAGTTCCGGCCAACAGCTAGTGTATTATAAGTATGTATTTATAAAAATAAATATAAGTATTATGTAGTATATCCGCATTCTGGTACCTATAACACAAGCATATAAGCTTAGTTTTGGACCGGAGGACTTTGTGTAAAATCTCCATGAAATGTAGACAATTTTAAGCAGTTCAAGTAGAAAGAGTGAATGCGTCACCCGAAAGACTATTACTTTCTTTAGAATTAACTAAATTTCGCTTATGGCTTATACCACACAAATAAGTAGCTGTTGCTGATTCCATCGAACAAATTAATTATCAACAAGAAATATCTGGAGTGTAATTAGTGAAGAAATTATTATAATGTATTTTAAAATGCGATGAACGATTATTACTTGTTATTCACGAAGTAATTATAGACTTTCGTAGATTTTAATTATATTTTTATTGGCAACCTGCTGAGTGATGGACTAAATAAAGTATCTACTTGAAGTTCTAACGGTATTTATGAGGAGGATGGTAAAAATAATAATTCTTATAATAAGACTAGCTCACCCGGCAAACGTTTTGCCACACAAATGTCAGGGGTGGTCAACGCATATCGCTTAGGTATTGAACATAGGTAGTTTTCGATTCTCAGACCTACTGAATATGCATACAAAATTTCATAAACATCGGTCAAGCCGTTTCTGAGGAGTATGGTAACTAACACTGAGACACAAGAATTTGATATATTAGAAGATATTGTAGTCTGTGTATTATAAGCTCTAGCTTATTATAAATCATTTTAGGAGATATACCTGCCCAAAAAACGAATATGTTTAATACTTTTAACGTCCATATGGCGACAGAATAAAAGTACAAGTGTCACTATCCCAATTAAGCGATGTATAAATAATTTACTTATTGCTAAAACAAAAAAAAAACACGCTTGAAAATCCTGAATATTTTTATAAAATATTGCACTGTCATCGGTCCTTAATAAGTATGAAAATTTTTAGATCAATCTGATTAATGCAACTGAAAGAAAATCATCTTCGAAGATTTCGTTACATAGATTAATGCATTGATAGGTACGTGCCGAACTAATATAAAGCTTGTAATCAGGCAGCAAAAGGTTCTTTTAGGACACCAGTTCGTATTCCACGGGAACCTTGGGTTCTTTCGGGATAAACAGTAGCCTATGTGTTAATATAATGTATAAGCTACATTATTGTAAAGTTTCATTAAAATCCATTCAGTAGATTTTGAGTAAAAGAGTAACAAACATCCATACTCACAAACTTTCACATTTACAATATTAGTAGGATATCCATAATAATACTAATCTTTTTAAAGTCGGTTTGAACTGAGGTGGTCTCTACAAAGTTTATGTTTATATTCATACAATATTAACAAGGTATTTATTGTGCATATCCAATGTAATTCTCTTTGAAATGTGCTACTGCTTTTAACATTTTACTATCATTTTATTAACCTATGTTTATCTTACGAGTTAAGTATGTATTAAATTCATATAAAGTAGCTATAAATGTGTAAAGGAAACTTTGTTAGCAGCTTGTACAGGTTTTTGTATGGACATTTATAAACGAAGTATTCAATGGCAACTTTATTCCTTGTGTTCCACTATTGGGATCAGTTAACTGCCAATTGACCTGTCGTGGTACCTGCTAGTGATAACAATTTTTCTCTGCTACAATGTTTTCCAATCGAATCTCTTTCTCTCTCCAGCCCATTTATGACGGGCTTCGTGGCGTAGTGGTTCATGTACTGGACTGCCGTTCACAAGGTCGCGGGTTCGATTCCCGCTTGGGACAATCATTTGTGTGATATTCATAAATGTCATACAAATGTTTGTACTACGTCTGGATGTTTTCTATGTATTATAAGTATGTATTTACAAAAGAAAAGTAGTTTATGTATTATATCCGTATTCTGGTGCCCATTACACAAGCATAATAAGCTTAGCTTGGGACCAGAGGACGTTGTGGGAAATGTCAATGAATATTTATTTATTTATTATTATTTACGTCTCACTGTTGAGCACGAGCCTCCTCCACTTTGGGAGAGACTACAGTCTACTGTGGCGCGCTGACCAGGCGTGTTGGCACAGGTTTTATTATTGTACAATAGGGAAAATACCGTAACTTGATTGAGATATAACCGGGTTGTTCTAAATGAAGACACGACTCGTTTGTCTTAGATTTGAAACTTGTTTCTTGATGACAATATTAATACGTTGTGTAGGTTTACAAAATAAGCGTGGGATACAATTTCTACTAAACAGAATAATTGTAATACATAATTTAGAATGACAATCTACACCTTTCCGTCGCTCTCCCAACTGAGCTATTATGGTCCACGCAAATGTTTACCAAATTTTCCACTACAATCATCTCAATGCGAGTTTTAACATCGTGCGATGTTTTTTCGTACAACGCCATCTATTGAGCGGTTTGCACCAACTCCATCAATCGATCAGTTAGCGTTCTTTACAGAACACAATTGGACCGAAGTAATGGCTGTACATGTATTTCTACATTAATTTATTAATATTTTGCGATTGACTCGCTATGCTTTTACTAAATAAACTAAATTATAATGGAAAAAATGATAACCATAAGCGGTACTTGAACCCGCGACCTCGGAATGCCGTTCCGTCGCTCTCCCAACTGAGCTATTATGGTCCACGCAAATCAAGTCCCGCTTATGGTTATCATTTTTTCCATTATAATTTAGTTTATTTAGTAAAAGCATAGCGAGTCAATCGCAAAATATTAATAAATTAATGTAGAATCTACACCTTTTTTAAGTTCATTATTTGAGGAACTTTGTCAATGGTATCAAATTCTACTTGCATATCTTAACCGAATTTAAATACTAAAATTGATAGTGTTAATAACACAATTCGGCAATATTAACAAAACTTTCTGATTATCAAAAAAGTGGGCTAAAAAAAGACTTATTGAAATATTTATTGAAATCTCTCACAACGTTTTCTAGGCCCATGATAAGCGTATTTTGTTTGTGCTGTTAGTACCTACCAGAATACGGATATACTACATATAATAATTTTAATATATTACTGTGTTATTCTGATCTGTAAGCTACATATTTGCAAAGTTTTATTAATATTTATTTAGTAGTTTTTGCATGAAAGAACAACCAATAAATAAATAATAATAAATAAATATTCACGGACAATTCACACAACGTCCTCTGGTCCCAATCTAAGCTTATATGCTTGTGTTATGAGTACCAGAATACGGATACACTACATATACTTCTTTTCTTTTGTAAATACATACCTACTTATAATACATAGAAACATCCAGACGCAGAGCATACATTTGTAGGACATTTATAAACATCACACAAATGATTGTACCGTGTGGGAATCGAACCTGCGGCCTCGTGAACGGCAGTCTGTTACATGAACCACTAAACCATGAAGCCCGTCAAATACGGATATACTACATATAATAATTTTAATATATTATTGTGTTCTTCTGACCTATAAGCTTACTTATATATTTGAACCTAATTTGCAAAGTTTTAGTAACAGCTATTTTGTAGATATTGAGTGAAAGACCAACCAACATCTTGACATCCCCCATACATTTACATAAACTCTAGCATTTAAACATTAGTAGGATTATGCGTCTAAATACACTATCTTTAGATCAATACAAACGTCTATATTAAAGTTCAAGAAACATACACAGCGACCACACGTATTCTACCATTATTTTGCAAACTTATGATTATTTTTGTTAATTAGCATTAATATGTTTTAACTGTATTCTTAACGACTGATTTTATCGGAAACTGATCAGGTTTTACATAAAAATATCGTATTACTATAACTACATAGTTGGAAGCAGGCATGAAGATAAAGAAAGAAGCATAAATAAATAAATGATAAATATTCATGGAAAGTTCATACAACGTCGTCTGGTCCCAAACTAAGCTTATATGTTACCAGTGTCATGGG
This sequence comes from Orgyia antiqua, assembly GCA_916999025.1. Taxonomy (NCBI): domain Eukaryota; kingdom Metazoa; phylum Arthropoda; class Insecta; order Lepidoptera; family Erebidae; genus Orgyia; species Orgyia antiqua. Next base: position 5,923,074 of record OU779874.1, read on the forward strand.
TACCAGAATACGCCTTTTTCCATCCACCTTGCCGGTCATAATGAGTCTCTAGAGGATGCGCATGCGCAAGCGCCCGGATGACAGCCGTAAGGTAATTTTCGAGTTCCTGCAGTATGAAGATGTTGGTACGAAATGCTGTCCAGGGTATTAGAAGGATCCTTCCAAAATATTGTTTAAAAAAAAACGTGTGGTGACGGATTAAGAATACAAGTGTCACCACCCCATCCCCTAGAGTGCTATAAAAATCAGCTAAGAGATATTGTACACAGATAACGCCCTCTGTGAGAGACGGAAAACTCGATAATAAACTCTGTGCCAACATGCCTAGTCAACGCGGCACAGTGGACCATAATCCCTCCCAAAGTGGAAGAGGCTCGTGGCCAACAGTGGGACGTATATGGGCTGGAGAGCGTGAGAAAGTTTAAAAAATAGGACAACGTAAGTTAACCATTTAACAATTTTCTCTTAGGTACAATAGAGTCAGAAAATTCAATGCATTCTTTATTTTAAGTAACGCAGTGATAGAAAAACATCAAAACTTTTACTTTCTCTATTACGTCTAATATTTCTTGTAGCTCGTCAATCACCTCTTATATACAAGTGCAGACAAACATACAAATCTTTATTTGTAAATATTTTGTACATACTTAACAATAAGGCCTCTATGCGACAATAGTGTATAAATTCCGATATCACAAAGAAACATTATTGAGGCGCTCAGACTCGAGTGCTACTCTTACTTAACATATAGGGTTGACACTGGTACCGATTCTACGTGCATAACTAAATTTAACTTAAGTAAAAAATGAAAACAACTACCTATAGCGTAATTTCATATAATTGGCTGTTTCGTTATGCACATTTTTATTGATTAAAATCATTAGTCAATAATATACAGATTTCTAATAAGAAAGTTCTGTTAACATTGCTGAATTATGTTATTAACACTATCAATTTTCATTTTTTAGATAAGTTTAGTTGTGGACGTAGAATCGGTACTGATATTCGCTTTTTAATTTAATTCAATTTTCAATTCTGATTATTTATTGTGCATCATAGGTATTTTATCTTTACTTATTATAAAACAGTATTTTTTAGGGTTCCGTACCCAAAGGGTAAAAACGGGACCCTATTACTGAGACTTCGCTGTCCGTCCGTCCGTCCGTCCGTCCGTCCGTCCGTCCGTCCGTCCGTCTGTCACCAGGCTGTATCTCAAGAACGGTGATAGCTAGAGAGTTGAAATTTTCACAGATGATGTATTTCTATTGCCGCTATAACAACAAATACTAAAAATAAAATAAAATAAATATTTAAGGGGGGCTCCCATACAACAAACATGATTTTTAGGGTTCCGTACCCAGTATCTCAAGAACGATGATAGCTAGACAGTTGAAATTTTCACAGATGATGTATTTCTATTGCCGCTATAACAACAAATACTAAAAATAAAATAAAATAAATTTTTAAGGGGGGCCCCCATACAACAAACATGATTTTTTTACCGTTTCTTGCTCGATACTAATAACGTTGCCTTATATTGCATAGATAATGGTACGGAACCCTTCGTGCGCGAGTCCGACTCGCACTTGACCAATTTTTGTATGTATGACCTGCTTAGTGAGCGTTAATCTTCTAAACTACTTTTGCGTTTATAGTTATTGCGTACCGCTTTCCTCAATGTACATCAACCCTTAACGTATCATTTCTTGAATCATTTCATCCTTTAAAAAAGGCCGCATCAAAATTCATTGCATACTTTTTAAAATATAAGCTCACATAGGGACAAACATACAAAAATAATAACTTCTTTACTTATTATAAAACAGAGTCGTTATTTTCGTATGTACGTCCCCCTATGTGAGCTGATATCTTCAAAAGTACGTAACGGATTTTGATGCGGTTTCTTAAAAAGATAGAGTGGTTCAAGAAAATGGCTTTTTTGTATAATTTGTTTATATTTTTTGCCTGAACTCCTCGCTTATGAAGTTGCGGCAACAGCTAGTTTATAATAAGTAAAGATATTTCTTCGAGTGACAACCCTAATGACAAGAATAGTGCATTTGAACAGCGACGACGGGAGGGTTATCTCACGTCAACACTCGCGATGCGCGGGACAATATTAATTGCAATATATTTTCAAAATTTTGTATGCCATGGTTGTAATAATTAGTTAAATGTGGCTACGTTTATCTTCCTAGTAGGGAAATTAAATATTGACGAACTTACATATTTTGCGACTATTATTATGCACCGTAAATAGAAATGAAATATTGAATTCTGATAGAAGGTATTTAATTAATACTAAATTTTACATAGGTACTTATTAACTTGGTCTTCATAAAGGAAGGATTTAGTGTGGACTTAGACTATATTATGTTCAAAAGGTAAGGTGGCAGGGATCACATCACTACAGATTTAAAAAAAAACTTTGATAGTAAGCGTATACTACGTACGTCCATTATTCTTCCCGCGGTTCTTTTAACATGCTTTATATTAGCTTCACTTGTATGTTTGTTTGTATGTTTGTTTGTATGTTTGTAACCGACTTCTTTGAACGCTATTTTGACCCACTTTAAACGGTCAGATTCTATTCAAATTTTGCACACCTGTCAAAGACCGATGACAATGCAATAATTCGATTAAATAAAGCGTGTTTTTCCGAGTTATCTGTTTTTTGAAATTATGTATCTCAGATGTTTAATTATGTAAAGTTTAATTCTTTATTAACTAATCACTAGTGATCGGAATAGGTAGAGCTATTTTATGTACTAGTCGTATTTTACATTAATATGGATATGCCCAAAATCCCGGGATTTACTTTTGAAGTAGTAAATTAATAAAAAGCTATTTACCTAATACGGATTAAGGAGTAACGACAGAATACACTTACTTTACGATGGATAAGTATAAGGATGGGTTTAAAGATAGTATAAGTTGAGTCAATAATCCATGTATATTTTTTATGTAACAGTTTTTATATTTATACAATACGCAACAATCATTTACATTTTTCTTTATTTTGCAGTTGTACAAGACCATAATATTAACATACAAACTAATTCAAACATGTTCATCAAAAAATCAAAGTATTATCTTCTGTTTCATCATAATTATTTTCATGTCTCAAAATTGTCAATAATGCTATCATTTGTATGGCTTTGTCATGAGATCTACTGTGGACTTTAAGCGTACTGATACATACATCCATTTATATAAGGCTCTAGTTAGATCTCAATTAGAATATGCAGTGTTGATATGGAACCCTCTCTACCAAAAATACAAAGATAATTTAGAAAGAGTACAATGCAGGTTTCTTAAAGCAACCCAGTATCGTTGCCGCCATAATACAAATGGCGCCTCTAACTTTCTTAACACTAACCTACCAGCTTTAGAATCTAGGCGACTATTTCTAGAAACAATTTTCTTGTATAACCTGTGCAATAACAGATTCGACTGCCCTGATTTAACAAATCAACTATGTTACATTGTTCCAAGGACTGTCATCAGACGTGAGGTGCGCCCGACCAATATTTGCTGTTTTTTAGGGTTCCGTACCCAAAGGGTAAAAACGGGACCCTATTACTGAGACTTCGCTGTCCGTCCGTCCATCCGTCCGTCCGTCCGTCCGTCCGTCCGTCCGTCCGTCCGTCCGTCCGTCTGTCACCAGGCTGTATCTCAAGAACGGTGATAGCTAGAGAGTTGAAATTTTCACAGATGATGTATTTCTATTGCCGCTATAACAACAAATACTAAAAATAAAATAAAATAAATATTTAAGGGGGGCTCCCATACAACAAACATGATTTTTTTACCGTTTCTTGCTCGATACTAATAACGTTGCCTTATGTTGCATAGATAATGGTACGGAACCCTTCGTGCGCGAGTCCGACTCGCACTTGACCAATTTTTCTTGTCACACTAATGCTGGCGTTCGTGCACCCTTACGTCGAATTGTTAATAATTATAACAAATTTTTCTTAGACTTGGATATTTTTATACTATCGCATGCTAAGTTTCGAAATTTACTCTTACAATAAATAAAATAGATTGAGTAGTTAAAAGAAAATGTTAGTTAAATATCTCTGTAAACGATGGTTAAATGTAGAATACCCGACTTGTGATTTGGGTTTTGTTTATTGTTTATTATTTGCTTTTCTTGTGTAATATATATATATTTTTTGCTTAAAATGTGGATAACGCTGTGAGTTATGCAATGAAAAAAAAATTGTCAATCCCTTAGAATAAGATAATTAATTGTATGACTGTTTGTTTTTCCCAAATAAAATAAAAATAAATAAATAAAATGTCTTCATTCTTTGAACTATTTTTATTTACAAGATATTTATTTGAATGCTCAGCATGTTTACTTTTAAACAATAATTAAATGAAACTGTCATTGGTCTGTTTCTAAGCGTGATTCGTCTACAGCGTCACTAGAAGCCTGATTACGACCCAAGTTAAAATAAATGACCATTATTTTTTCTAACTTTTCTATTTTGAGCCTATTTCTTTTTACATTTAACACCTATTTATAAGTAGAAAATGAGCGTTCGACATCTGTAGACGTTAGTGGAGCAAATTTAAATGATAAAATTTCGTTATTTAGTACATTATTCGACAATTTTTCTTCGTGTTCTCTCAGGATATCAAAGTCAGAATTTTTAAAATCCGTTAAAAGTAGTTTTATCCCATGGAATGTCCATATTAACATCAATGTTTGTAGTCAATGAAGCTAAATAGCTCTACCTACTCCGATAATTGCTAATCACTCTCCTAACTGGTTTATTATGATCCTAAAATATTTACGAAAATTCTCTGCAATTAACCCAAATATCAAAGTAAAATAATCACCAGATTATCTTCTCTATACTTTCTTAACTCCCAATCAAATTTCAGAAACACGATCACATAATAATCCGTCATTAAATCTCTTCCCAAGCTCTTCGAACAGACCACAGTGTTATAAACGTATAGATAAGACGTTGAGTTGGCGGGAAATAATCTCGTTAATGCCGTTTTAAATTTAACCTATAATTAAACATGGACTGGCTGGATTCGATAGCATCCTCTTTTGTTTTGTTCAATCTAATTCCGAGTTCAATTTATGTTTGTGTATTCGACAGCAATATTTTAAACGACAGATGGCAATTTAGTTGTTGTTAGTAATTCTTAAACAGGACACATATTTCTGGATAATGGAGACATTTATGCAAAGAGATCAAACTGAAAGTGTACACAAAATGTTGATAAAGTATAAGTACTATAGATAGATACAGTATGTTATAGAATAGATAAGACAAAAGATTATAGTGTTGCAATATGTCAAACAATTATTATTTTTTGATTTTTAACTAGGTAAAATCTTTTTTCGGGTTATATTGAATAGAAAATCAAGATAAATGCGAATAATTACAATATTTCTTCTTATTTTTTTTTATCTTTAGATACTTATTATAAAAAAAGTAGTTTTTTCTGTAAGTCCCTATGTGAGCTTAAACTTCAAAACTACGCATCATCCTCCTGCCCTTATCCCATTATTTGCGGTCGGCGCAACATGTCTTTTTCTTCCATAGTCTTCTATTAGCCGTCATGTCTGTGTCAACTCCTCTTTCTTTCATGTCCTCTTTCATGTCCTCTTTCACACAGTCCATCCATATTTTCTTAGTCTTCCTCTAGACTTTTTTCTTTCCACATTTATACTCAGAACTCTCCTAACGACATTACTTTCCTCTCGTCTCATGACATGCCTATACCAGGACAAAACTACGCAATGGATTTTAATGCAGTTTTTTAATAGGTAGGAAGGTTTACAGAAATAAATTTATGTATTAAAAAAAATTCCTATTACGGATTCAGATGCGTAAATTTTTTTTTAAATTTTAGCCCGACGTGACGGTGACTGAAAAGTTCCCAAAACATCAGGTTGTTAAGTTTTAGAGAATATTAAGTTTATTTATGTTTATTGTTTATATTTATTTATTATAGTTTAGTTTCTAAATTCTATAGGTAGGTACGTACGAAGCTGCGGGCAACGGCTAGCATTTATTAATGAATTAAAAATAAGCTCCGTCTTTATTTTTATTATGACAACCTGAATTCAGTATAAACACAATTGTATAACGTTATGAGTCGAGAAAAAAAATAGGCTCAACATTTTTTATTAAATCATTATAAATATTCCAAGAAAAAGACCTTGTAAAAGCTACTTATTATATGAAATTATGTTATATGTTATTATTACTCATTTGAGACTATAATTAACGTTTCTGAGTCGAGAAAACAATTACCGTAAATTGTAAAGGTCCAGATTCGAAGTTTAATCACTCAGGTAAAGAATCGCGTAGTAATTATAATGCATGTTTAAATGTGTAGCTCCGCCTATTGTGGGAAAGAGACAGCTATATATTTCATGAAAGTAAGACAGAGAGAACAAAATCTCATACATCATTGCTTAAATTATAAGCACTTTTTGCTTTTCAACTTCATTGTTTTGTTTCTTTTTTCGTTTCCGAAGAAACCGTTTATTAATAACGAAATGGACTTTAATTTTTGAAGTTGTACTTCTTTTATCGTTTAAAGAAATAATAGAAAAGGGTATATCATCACTCTGAGGACACACAAAGCCGTCTCAAAAAATCGACACCTTGAAGTTAGCTACTCAATATTTTAATCTACCTACACAATGCACGCTCTAACAAAGTTTGTTCCATTCGGTTTTGAGACAAAACGGGCTAAATTTACCGGAAAAAGGGTCAGATATAGTTTTTATTATCACAATTTTCGGCATTTTGGGGATATTTTGAAGAAATAAAATAATTAGGACAAAATATTTAACTAACTATTCACATGCGTCTATATTTTTAAAAGGGCTTATTATCTCAATTTGGTAAAAAATTTTAGTAAAAGGAAATTAGTGATAGGAATGAAACCTCCGCCTGAGATAAAGTCATACCCGTGACATATTTTATTTAAATACACAAAAAAGATTTTTTTTAAATGCATAAGCTAGGTGTCTTTTGAAAAGTGAATCATATAGAGAAAAACAGAGAAGAACCTCCATAGGTTACATTACTTTTTATTCGTGATGGCCGGTTATTTTTCCCATGAGACCTGTAAAATTGCTAGTACTAAGCGTACAGTTATCTCTTAAAATTAACATGTCTATGTTATTCTCTCATCTTAAATGAAGCTTTTCATATGAATAGCTGAATAGCTGTAATCAAGGTTTAAGTACTTTTAGCTCTTTTAGTGTAGTAAGTATCATCTACAGTTACTTGTAACGATAAACGAGAAAAGTAAAGTAGTCTGTCAATAGTGCATTTGGTTACGTCATAATCATTTCCTAAGTATCCTGCCGATTCTACAAATAAACTCCCAACCAAAACTCGACTCTGGCAAGAATTCCTCTCTCAAGAAACTGTGGGTTGCCATATTCAAAAAAGAAGAAGAAGAAGAAATCTTGGGATTCCATATTTTGTCGGTACATTATGTTATTATTAATTTTAATCACCTATTTATTGTTGTAATTTAGGTATTATCCAATGTATTCTTGACCAATGTGGCACTGTGAGTTTTGAACTCACCTTGAGATTATTTTTTTTGTATAAGCGGTGTTTGCCTATAAGTAATTGTTGCATGTTCATTTGTTTTATTTATAACACGCTTTTATAAGTTCAGTATGTATCAATGTATTAATCTATGTTACGGAATCTTTGAAAGTGATTTTAGCCCACTTGCAGTAGTTGGATTGATCTAAAATTTTGCACATATATCAAGGACCGATGACAATGCAATAATTTAAAAAAATATTTAGAATTTTCAAGCGTGTTTTTTAGTTTTTGCACTAAGTAGATAAATTAAATGTAATTTTTACTTTATCTAATGGTAACAATTGTTGGTGAACCTAAATAAATAAATTCCATACCGAAGAGTAAAATGGGACTCTATTACTGAGACTCCGCTTTCCGTCCGTCCATCTTTCAACAGGCTGTATCTCAAGAACGATGATAGCTACGAGTATATAGTTGTAATTTTCACCGATGGTATATTTATTGGCACAGGCCTCTACCACTTCGGGACGTTAATTGGTCTGCTATGCCACGCTGACTAGGCGTTTTAATTATATAGGAGGGGTTTTATTTATATAGGACTAGCTGTTGCCCGCGACTCCGTCCGCGTGGAATTTAGAAAATTTTCCCCATTTTTGCAACATTTTCCACTACTGCTTTGCTTCTACTGGTCATAGCGTGATGTTATATAGCCTAAAGCCTTCCTCGATAATTGCCCTATCTAATACTGAAAGAATTTTACAAATCGGCCCAGTGGTTCCTTAGATTAGCGCAAACAAACAAACTCTTCAGCTTTATTAAATTAGTATAGATTAAATTCCCTTTTTCCATCTTTCTCACAGAAGGTGTTATTTTGCTTATAATATCCCTTAGCCGGCATCACAGCATTTACAGCACTCTGTGGAAAGAAATGGGGTGGTGATAATTTGCATTCTTAATTGGTCACCACACGGATCAATGAACGGGTTTATTTCCGTTGTTGTTTTTGAAAAATTATACAAAAACACAATATAATAAATGTCCCATCCCCTCACTGTACCATTGTACTGCGTCTGGGTATTTTCTATTTATCATAAGTATGTATTTACAAAAGGAAAGTAACTTAAGCAGTATGTACGTCATACGTATTCTAGTACCAATAACACAAGCTTCTATGAAATTTCTGGCTCTTAAACTTTATCCCCCTTACCTGACCTATTTCATTGAGATAATAAAATGAACTAGGTCTTATTCGCAAGTGATGATATCAGATGTCAATACAGATGACATTGAGATTTACAGTTCGTCTATATTTCAATGAATGATATTGCTGAATGAACGTCAATTATTTTGTTCTAGTTTTTTTGTCTATGTAAGAGTATGATGTACAAGATATATTGTAAGAACCACAGGTAACAACTATAAAATAATTATTGTATTCTGTGGAAATCAAACCCACAGCCTTGCGCATAGACTTTAACATTATTATCCACTACGCCACGGGTCGTGAATCATGTGTGCAAAATATTTGATCAATCAAACTAGTGAGTGGGTGAAAATCACTTTCAAAGATACATTAGGTTTAATGTGTAGATAGATTCGAACGAAGTTAATAAAGGCATAGTATAAAGAAAATTTATTCCCCAGGATGCTGTAAAAGCCTAAAGGCATATTTAATATGCTGCTTATAATACTCGTATCATCTACTGTGAAAGACGGAAAACTCGAAAGTAAACCCTTTTCCAACATGCTTGATTAGCGCAACGTATTAGACCATAATTCCTCCCGAAGTGAAGGAGGCCCGTGCCCACTGGGCTGGAGAAAGAGAGAAAAAATAAAAAAATAAAATTTCATATTTTCTAACACTTGCGCGACTCATTTGTTTAAATAAAACTACTTTTTACGGATTTTACTTTACTTAACTTAATGGGTACTTTCTTTTTAAGCGCGTATATTTGTTTTAAATTTGAAACAAATATACGCGTCTAAATCCAAAAGAAAAAAAAACTAAGAAAATTTCTACATTCCTACGTATCATTGCAAAGACAGGTATTACCATATATAACAAACAAACATACAGTACAATAACTTGTATGCAGTTATTGCTAAGTAGACTAAGAGATATTAGTTCTGAGAATGCCAAGAATATCACACTCGAGCGGCAAGCAGTCTGCTTATGGTTAATTTAAGTTTATTTGACATTTGAATGTTTTAGTATCCGTTTAAAGATAAAGGTATTTTATCTCACATCCATCCATCCAACCATCATTCACATACATACAGGGCCCCGAGTCCGGTATCACAATGGTGTCTCAATGGCATCACAATGACACAAATTAACAATAGACTACTATAATTGATAACGTTCGCCACTAAACAATTAGTTATTTAGTGTTATTGCAAAAAGATGCAATAACTGATTGCTTAGTGGCGAATTTTATAAATTTTGGTAGTCTATTGTTAATTTATTGAGGTTATAATGTGTCATTGTGATGCCATTGAGACACCATTGTGATACCGGACTCGGGGCCCAGAGCACTGAATCAGTACATTACTCATTATGATGCTGTTTAGTACTAAAGGTGACCTTCGGATGTTCCGCGACCAGACAGCGCGACTATTTTATTTTATTATTTGAAAATAGAAATTTCTTATATTCGGTCATGACATTGCGAGAGAGGTTTAATACTAATTGTACTGTGTCTGGATGTTTCCTATGTATTGTAAGTATGTATTTACATAAGACAAGTATTTTATGTAGTCTATCCGTATTCTGGTACCCATAATACAAGCATATAAGCTTAGTTTGGGAGCAGAGGACGTTGTGTGAAATGTCCATGAATATTTATTTAATTTGATAGATCGCGCGTCGCCACATTTATATTTACTGAAAGTCAAACAAAAGAGATTTAATAGTATGGTTTATTAGAAAGACAGTAAAAAACAATAAAACAAAACGATAATAAAACGATACAAAAACAATAATAAATCGATTCACATTACAAGTAAAGGTGCTACCCCATTTGCTTATCTTTTATCTTTTGGTAATGTCCTTTAAAGAGTATACATTTTATTTTAAAAGCATTGTTTTATCACTTCACACTTTTAATGGTTTTAACAGTTCATGTTGACAAATGAGCTAATTTAAAATGCTTTCTTATCTGTATTTAGCTACTTAGTAGAAGTTTAACGGAAGTATAACAATCATTTTGTTATCAGAGAGATAAATAGAGTCTATCAAAAACAATCTATACTAATAATATTATAAAGCGGAAGAGTTTTTTGTTTGTTTAAACGCGCTAATCTCAGGAACTATTGGTCCGATTTAAAAAAATCTTTTTGTGGCTATTCCATTTATAGGGGAAGGCTTTAGGCTATACAACATCACGCTGCGACCAAAAGGAGCGAAGCATAAGGGAAAAATGTTGCAAAAACGGGGAAAAGATTTGTAAATTCCACGCGTACGGAGTCGCGGGCAGCAGCTAGTATAGTTTAAAAAGATAAAATAAATGATACAAAATTTACACCGAGGCCAATACTGACGTGTCAAAAACTTTATGTTAAGTCTAGGTAGTATTGATATCGACTCTACGTATGCAACTAATCAGCATCATCATAAAAAATAAAAAATTACAATGTCAATAAGTATCAGAACAATTAAGATTCTTTTTAGGGTTCCGTACCCAAAGGGTAAAAACGGGACCCTATTACTGAGACTTCGCTGTCCGTCCGTCCGTCCGTCCGTCCCTCCGTCCGTCCGTCCGTCCGTCTGTCACCAGGCTGTATCTCAAGAACGGTGATAGCTAGAGAGTTGAAATTTTCACAGATGATGTATTTCTATTGCCGCTATAACAACAAATACTAAAAATAAAATAAAATGAATATTTAAGGGGGGCTCCCATACAACAAACATGATTTTTTACCGTTTCTTGCTCGATACTAATAACGTTGCCTTATGTTGCATAGATAATGGTACGGAACCCTTCGTGCGCGAGTCCAACTCGCACTTGACCAATTTTTTTTATATATCTGATTTTTTCTTACAACGTCCTCTGGTCCGAAGCTAAGCTTATGTGCTTGTGTTATGGGTACCAGAAAACGGATAGAATACATAGAAACACCCAGATGCAGTACAAACATTTCTATGAAATTTATAAATATCACACAAATGATTGTACCGTGCGGGAATTGAACCTGCGACCTCGTGAACGACCGCTGCGGCGGCGAACCGTTACGTGTACCACTGGACTACGAGGCCCGTTTGTATATGAAAACTGTATGTGCACAACTAAATACCCAATTAATCAAAATAAACCTTAGTTGTTTTCATTTTCGTTAAGTTGGGTTAAGTTTTTGATGGATCAGAATTTGCCTCAACATAATATAAACACAGTAATTACAGGGTGGTCAAAAATCGTATAACTTTTATTGTAAAAAAAGTTCTTTGTTTAAAGATTTGTTGTTCTCAAGTTAAACTGAGTTGCAATTTGAAACAATTGCATAATAATAATTATGGGCCATGTTATTCGCCGACAGGGCAACAACTGTGTATCGTAAGGGCTATTTAAAATACACACTTATGTTAGAGGTAGCGGGTGGGTCGTGACGATGCATATGTCAGCCTGTGGCTTAAATAAGAGCGGAAGCGATTTTGTACTTATCGTTTATGTAATAGCGAAATGCCTTATTTGGATCTCTCTTTCTCTCCAGCCCAATAACGTTCCACTGTTGGACATGAGTCGTCTCCACATTGGGAGGATATTTGGTCACTTAAAACGCGTTGACCAGGCGTGTTCGCGTAGGATTTTGTTTACTATCTCTCACAGAATATGTTATCTGCTAATATTATCCCTTTGGAAAGAAATGGGTGGCAACACTTTTATTATTAATCAGTCACCACACGAATACTTCTGGTAATATATTGAAAATAAAAAATATTGTAATTTACTCTTCACGCCATTTTACTTTAATTACTTTTAATATACCTAACTTATGTAACGGACAGACCGTCTTACATTTTTCTTTCCTCCTAAATATGAGTACAATCACAAAAATGTTGATAATGTCTGTATGATGAATTACCAGTAGCTTTTTTTTTTAAATAAACTTGAAACTTATTACTTAAAACCTCTTTTGTAAGATTTATTATTTAAGATAATTATCTATAATGTTAAATGCCAGCAGCCATTTACGTAAGCTTATTGATTTAACGATATCTATGATGCAATTACTGTCCGTCTGTTTGATTCTTGCTACCTCTTATGGCTCCGATAGAAAGTAATAGTAAGTTATGTGAGTACTTAGATATGTATTACATTATATTACACGAATGAATAAATAATATCTATGAGTTTATATGACGGTGTTAGAAGCTTGTTGCCTTTTAACAAATATTTTTGATATACATCAAATTAATAAAAACACGCAACCGTGTGATGTAAACACGTGTAACAGACACTTACAAACAATATAACCGAAATTTTTATATCTACGTTAATGGCCATACCCGAAATAATTTTTAAATTACATTATCTCTCTTATTAACGGTGAAAAGAAAAAACAAAATAAAATTTCAAATGGATTTTTATAGAATGCGATCGCAGCTATATTTCGCACTCGCTTCCTTTTGTGTTTTATGCCACACTCCTAGGGTGGCCCATGAAATTGTGTATTACCATCATCGTTCTACGACCTCGTCGGCGATATTAAAGGGACTATGACCTCATGTTAACCAGGTGGATGTTAACACTGTCTCGACTAGTTCGGCAATTATACTAAATCCTTTAACTGTTATATCCTATACATAATCCTTTTGTAACTCCACATTTCTACGCAGTATACGCTGAATCATAGCAATTATATTTAACAAGTACATCTAAAATATGTCATTTTTAAGCTTTTGGTTTTGTTTTTCTTCATAATTGGTGACGATCCTGTCATTATAAGAAACACAATACATTATTATCCAGGTTAAGAGTTAGTTGTGATAAATCCCGATAGCAGATATTATTATACATATTTCTAGTAAATTTTTTGATCTAACCACAATCAACTGAATAGCGAAATCATCAGGTACACTAGTCGACCTATTGACAGACGGTTTAATTAAAGCCACGGAAAGTCGTTAAATTTAACAAGCATAGCATAGTTTTTATCAAATTTTGAAATAACTTTCGGTAAGCTGTTTGTTGGACTTTATTTTAAAAACCTAACAAAAACGCGTTACCAACCAAATTCAATTAGAAATGTGTTGATCATATTTTTAGTGCAATGAATATTTAAAAAAAAAGTTAATGTGCCTTTGAAATTTGAGAGTTTTTCTCGATTTCTCAAGAGATAACCACACATTATTCTGATCTGTAGTCAATGGGATCACACGGGAACTACCAGCTTTCACATAAAAAGAGAATCATTAAAATTGCCCGGCTCAGTTAAAAGCTATGAGGTAACAAACATAAATAAAAGGAAAAAAACAGACAGGGAAATCGAAAACCTTTTTTTGAAGTCGGTTAAAATGAATCTGTGGGTATCTGTGAGTATGTTGTGATCGACTTACTTCTTCCAATAGCGGCTGTAGTATAACATTGTATGAAGACTAAAGGTTTGTTCCGCCCATTTAATAAATGCCATATTATTATGTACCTTTACCGATTTCATATTACGACTTTAGAAAGTAAAGTTAATAACTTAATTTTAGTATTAGTACGATTTAACCTAAATAGTTTATAAGAATTTTTCGTAATAAATAATTTATCAGATTTCTCAAGTTAATTGGCAAACCATTCACTTCCAGTTATTTAAAAGCTGTTATTAAGAGTAACATGACAGTTTGCATAATTTATCAATTATCGAGTAAAAGACTAGTCACTGGACAACTATTATGGGCTTATGAACTAAATAAATCAATTTTTATTATCTTTGCCACTCTCCCGGTTGTCTATGCGAGTTCGAAATAAATCAAAGCACCTCTTCCAAAGTGAGGAGATCAAAATTAAAAAACTTGGCAAGTTGTAGGCAAACTATTTTTTACAATAAATTATTTTCCAATATTTTATAGGACAGTTTACTTAAATCTAAAAATACTAATATTATGAATAGGTTAAGTTTGTAGATTTGTTTGCACAAAGTTATGTCCGAAAGTAATTGTCCGTTTCTACAGCTTTTTTTCTTTAATAAGAAACTACATTCTTTCGGAGTGCTATATCATGATAAAATAGTTTTGATAAAAACAAAACCACCTAGTGTCTTTCGTAATTAATAAAGATCAAGGTTTCAATTTTTTACATAACTATTATTTAGTTATGAAAAATGTCCAGTTTACAAAACATTACATACAAGTCTCTGTTTACACAATGCAGTATAGGCATTTGACACTGAAATGTAACATTAAGTCAATGAAGTATTAGCAAAGCTTTATATTTAAAGAATGTTGAGAATGTTTTACTTAGTATTTTTATATACTTAAGCACACTTGACTACAATGTAGGTTTATATTTGCGACGGATTTCGTGGTGGAGTGGTTTATGTAATGAACTGCGATCACGAGGTCGCGGGTTCGATTCCCGCTTGGGACAATCATTTGTGTGATATCCATAAATGTCATACAAATGTTTGTACTGCGTCTGGGTGTTTTCTTTGTATTATAAGTATATATAAAAAAATAGTTTATGTAGTATATCCGTATTCTGGTACCCATAACACAAGCATATAAGCTTAGCTTGGGACCAGAGGACGTTGTGCGAAATGTCCATGAATATTTATTTATTTATTTGACTTTACATAATGTAAAATTTTTAAGAACTGGGGATAAAAATATGTGTCGTAGGATTAAAATAGTTTACTTAAGTGGTTTCCGATATATATTATTTCGTTTAAGTCTATTTTCAATTAGATACTTTAAATAAATATATTTAGCGAATACCTAATAATAAAATTATTTGTTGCTTTACTTCATTTAATCAATATTATTTAGGTTTGGTATGCTCTTAAATTAATGCACTTGTACCTACCTGTCAAAAAATTAAAAAAAACTAAAATCTATCAAGTCGTTTAGTCTTAAATATAAACCCGGTAAAACGATAACTGGCGAGTTAGATTGCCGGCGAAAGTAACATGCTAATACAACATATTACATATATTGTTTAAATTATTGTTTTGAACATATTAGAGCACAACTTCTGTGGATTTCTAAGAAATATTTAAAGGTTTAAAAAGTAAAAGGCTTATAAGATGTTGTTAATAATCCTGGGCAAACACTTTAACTGCATTCCTGGACACGTTAAAAGGTTATGACCATACTAGATGTTATTGTGACGTGTTTATCGCTTGCCGCTTGTAAATTGGACCACATGAGCGTTTTTAGCGTTGTATTAAGGTGGTCTTGTTTGCACTTTTTTGCTATTTTAAATTTATGTAAGTAAAGAATTCGGGTAGTTTTTCGAATGGACTGTCGCGGTAGTATGTTGCTAAAAGCCGCCGTTAAATAGACAGTTATCGTTTTTAAATTAAAGTACATATTTATTAATTTTTTAATTATTATTTATTATTTCATTTTTAATTTAAAGTATTGTGTATGTATTGTATATGTATTGTATGTGTATGTAGGTTTATTTATTCGTATTTTAGTATCTGTTTATCACAAATTTAATAAATAGTTTAAGTACACCATCAACCGCCAAAATTTTTACTGCCAGTCCATCTAAAGGTTGTCTGGAAGACATCGCTTTTAGCGATAAGACCGCCCATTGCGCCTACAATGCTTGATGTCTAGTTTTAAGTTTAATGTTTGTAAATCCTTGTGGTGTACAAGAAAGCAAATTCATTCATTCAAAATACCTATTAAGTGCGTACGTAAGTTCACGCCCATTTTTATTCCATAAAGGAGTCAAAAAGATATTATGCATTTTTATAAACGATATAAACGATTATATTCTTTAAAAAGGATACCTATAGCATAATATTTTCTAACAATTGCGAGACTCATTTTGTTTTTTAAATTTAAAACAAATACACGCCTCTAAATCCGTAAAAAGTGGTTTTATTTAAAGGATAAAGCACTTCTGGTCACAAGCTAAGCTTATATACATGTGTCATACATACATTTGAAAATAAATACTTATAATACATAGAAATGCCCAGACGCAGTACAAACATTAATTGGTATGACAATTATAAATATCACACAAATGAATGGCATTCCGTTACATGAACCACTCGGCTACGACGCTCGTCAATAATACTACAATAGACTACAATAAAAACTAGTATGATGAAAAACTATATGATGTTAGAGCTTAAGGCCAAATATTTCAAATATAACTACTGTGTTTAGTAAATACTTTGTATCATCAAGAACATGCCAAAAGGGTATGGTCTCAGTGTTATAAGTCCCATATTTAAAGGCTTGTTTACATTTATTCATAAATCTGTAAATAATTTATCCAAATATTTTGATTTATTATTGCTATACATCTCAAATTGCTTTGTTCTCATTGGGAAATATTCATCAGTAATTATTTTATTAGTCTGTAATGTTATAATCATCAAATAAATATAGATACTAATTGCTAAAACAAAATTCGTCTATGACATTTACATTAGAAAAGTTGCATTTGATTTACATTGGTATTAAAACATTAACAGCGTGTTTAACAATATCCCAAGCTATCCTAGCTTGGAATATTGTTAGCATGATATTGGTATCGTGCACAACTAAACTCATCTAAAGAATGAAAACAACTATGGCGTATTTTGATTAATGGGCGGGCTTCGTGGTTGAGTGGTTTATGTAATGGACTGCCGATCACGAGGTCGCGGGTTTGATTCCCGCTTGGGACAATCATTTGTGTGATATCCATAAATGTCAAACAAATGTTTGTACTGCGTCTGGGTGTTTCCATGTATTATAAGTATGTATTTACAAAAGAAAAGTAGTTTGTGTAGTATATCCGTATTCTGGTACCCATAACACAAGCATATTATTATAAGCTTAGCTTGGGACCGGAGGACGTTGTGTAAAATTTCCGTGAATATTATATTATTATTATATGATAGGTTTTCGATAATAGTCATCAAATTATATGTATCAAAATAAACACAGATTTTATCGCTGTCACTGAGACCATACCCATACTTAAGCTGAATAATATATTTCGTAAGCAAGACGTCTAACTTTTTAACACTATCTCGATAATTTCATTATTTCATTCGTTAATTAATATGTTTGGTTTAAAATTTTATTTAAAAGTTATCTCTTTCAATTGATGTTTGTATTATGGTGTATTTCGTGTTATTTATACAAATGGTTTTGTTGGTATTGATTGGGTGAGAAATATTTATACATTGTTCAATAATAACGGACGTTTTATTGCATTGCCCTTTTTCATTTGAAAGTTACAAGCTAAGTGCCCTATTGTATATATTATATGAAATTCTCGACCTAAAATTCTACGAAATTTGTAAGAGAATTTCTAGATGTTAAAGGTTTTATTCCTAATTAATTATTGGAGGTTTAAACAATAACTTTATCGAAGAGATAATAAACATTTTATCGTAAAAATACTATTATGAATAACAATTATTGTCAATTTTAACGAATCGATTTTAACGAACTTTCAAACCTCCGATAAGTCATTATGAATAAGACCATTAAGTATTTAACATGAAATTATTAATTTTGCAATGGACTATGCTTTTTCTTAAAAAAAATCTTTATTATAAAACAAAGTATGTCCCTAAGTTTGCTTATATTTTCAAAACTACGCAACGGTTTTTCAAACTGATAGAGTGGTTTAAGAGGATGGCTTATCTGTACAATTTGTTAAGACGGCACGATACCAAATTATGCTCCATACAAAAGTATGGGTATCGTACTTCCGTTTTTTCTTCGCGAAAGTTAAACCGATTTTAATAGTTTTTGCGTTATATTATAGATAAAGAGTATATCTATGCTTCTATCACTTTCTTTTTTTCAAAACATAATAACTAAAAGAAATATGACGATCTGACAAACTCACTTTTTTCAAAGAATTTGTAGGTAAAATCCGCTTCATCTATATTTGTCCCTTTCAGCGCGGCGCTCGGCAATAGGGATAGCAATACCTAATGCAAATGCCTAAATGAGGAGTACAGTACCCTCTTAACGTTCGGTTTTTAAATTCCACGTGTATGAAGTTGTGGACAACAGGACCTTCACTTATTATAAAACAAAGTCGTTATTTTATTCGTAGGTCCCTTTGTGAGCTTATATCTTCAAAACTACGCAAAGATATTAATTCGGTTTTTTTTAATAGATAGGTGCCGATTCTGAGCGCATAACTAAACTTAACTTAACTAAAAAATTAAAAGTGATAGCGTCATTATCACAATTCGGCAATGTTTACTGAAGTTTCTTATTATTAAAATTGTGTATTATAGACTACCGATTTTAATTAATATAAACGTGTACAACGAAATAGCAGGTAATAGCTATATTGACACTACCAATTTTCATTTAGTTAAGTTAAGTTTAGTTGTGTACTCAGAATTGTTACCATAGAGTGGTTCAAGAGTGCCTTTTTAGGGTTCCGTACCCAAAGGGTAAAAACGGGACCCTATTACTGAGACTTCGCTGTCCGTCCGTCCGTCCGTCTGTCACCAGGCTGTATCTCAAGAACGGTGATAGATAGAGAGTTGAAATTTTCACAGATGATGTATTTCTATTGCCGCTATAACAACAAATACTAAAAATAAAATAAATATTTAAGGGGGGCTCCCATACAACAAACATGATTTTTTTACCGTTTCTTGCTCGATACTAATAACGTTGCCTTATATTGCATAGATAATGGTACGGAACCCTTCGTGCGCGAGTCCGACTCGCACTTGACCAATTATTGTATAATTTGTTGGGTTTGGTGGATAGCGGGAGAGGGGAGCTCAATGACTTGAAATGCTGGTGAAACTGCGGACATTAGCTAATTTATTATAAAACAAAATCGTTATTTTTGTATGTATCTTCTTCTCCATCCCATTTACCTCCCACTGTTGGGCACGGGCCTCCTCTACTTTGGGAGGAATTATGGTCTACTGTGCCGCGCTGACCAGGCGTGTTGACACAGGGCTTATTTTCGAGATTTCCGTCTCTCACAGAAGATGTTATCTGTGTACCATATCCCTTAGCTGACTTTTACAGCACCCTTGGGAGGAGATGGGGCGGTGACACTTGTATTCTTAATCCGTCACCACACGGAAAATGTAAATGTAAATTTGTATGTATGTATGTAATGTTATATTTTCAAATAAACGCAAATGGTTTTGATGCAGTTTTTTTCAAATAATAGAATGGTTCACGGCTTTTCTGTGCAATTTATTAAGGTTTGATTTCTGAATTCTATGTGTATGAACTTGCGGGCAAGACGGCTAGGCAAGGCTATTACAAAAGAAAAAGTGATTAAGTTTGTGTGGTAATTTTTTCTGCTATAAGTAATATTATTTATGTTTTTTTAGTAGTAATATTTATTTTCGAAATCAGCAAGTCCATTAAATCTAGTTTAATTAACCCACTTTATCTCTTATATTAGTAAATTTTCAAAAAATATTGGCATCTAAATATCTACAGGGACCTTTTGAATTGCAACCATTTTTTCTAACGTATACAGGGATTATAACATCTATTCGCACAGTGTTTCTGGCGGTAACAAAGGTTGAACAAAAACTTGAATAATATCTGGTCATTGAAACTTCACTCAACGTATTATTAACTGTTAATCGCGGCCACAATGTAAGGGACTCGACGAAAGTTATGCGATCGTCACTTTGTCGGCAAAGGTTTTGTTCGGGTGTTTTTTGTGCGCATCATTGGATATGTTGACCAGTGGGTCCTAAACTAGGAATAAAAGGTGTTGATACTTTGACAGAGTGTTACTTCTGTTGTTGATTATAATGACATGTATTGTATTCTTCTTCTCTTTTGACGAGCCTCGTGGTTGAGTGGTTCATGTAACGGACTGCCGAACAAGAGGTCGCGGGTTCGATTCCCGCTCGGGACAATCAATTTTGTGTGATTTTTCTAATTGTCATTTAAATTATAAGTATGTATTTACAAAAAAAAAAGTAGTGTATGTATTATATCCGTATTCTGGTATCCATAACACAAGCATATAAACTTAGCTTGGGACCAGAGGACGTTGTGTGAAATGTCCATGTATATTTATTATTATTCTGTCCACGTTAGCGTCTCTTTAGATATATTATAATTTTATTTATAGTGACACGATATAGTATTAAAGTTCATAAGCATATACGAGTTTTAACGTCACATCCATAAATTCACATCATCATCATCCTCCTGCCCTTATCCCATTATTTGGGGTCGGCGCATCATGTCTTTTTTTTCCACAGTCTTCTATTAGCCGTCATGTCTGTGTCAACTCCTCTTTCTTTCATGTCCTCTTTCACACAGTCCATCCATCTTTCCTTAGGTCTTCCTCTAGACTTTTTTCCTTTCATATTAAATTCACATTGAACTTAATAATAATTTATAGTGTTTTTTGCTTAGACATTTCAACCTTATTAAAATTAACATATTAATTATTTCATTAATAATTTCTTACTAAAGCTATATAAATCTAATAACTAAAGGTATATGTAATTATGTATATGCTGCTTTGTCGATATTTAGGGTTATGAAAATACAAAAATGCATAGCATTGGTTAGTAAATACCTAAACTTAATTAAATTTGATATTTTTTTGCAATCTATGGCGTAGGAAAGTTTAACTGACTCTGTTTGGCCCCCTTTTTAAAAACAGTGTATTTTTTTATTAAATTTTAAATTATTATTTTACTATTTTTAAGAAAATTAAAATCTCATTACAATTAGATATCAATATAAAATTGCTATATAAAATAAGATTTCCAATAAAAATAAAAATATTTTTTTTTTATTAGATTGCAGACTTGTTTTCTTATCAAAATTAATAATGAAAATGACAAAGTATCAAAACTAACTACATATAGTGAAGCGCCCAAAACATCGACACTGCGGTTACAATGAAAACGTTTTAAAAATGTTTTTTGTCGGAAACAGCGGCCATCGCACCCCTGTGTTAAATAAAGGCACACATAAATAATATCACCGTTACATATATACTACTGACAGTAATTCAATAATTTTTAGTTTTAAGTAGAAATAGGTACCAGTATTAGAGACAGACTCTGTCTTTAGATATTTAAGTTAAAATAGTTAGTTTCTAAAAAGTAAAAATTATTTTAATCGTTATTCGACCGTATATACGTATTTATATTAGTGTAACAATTGCACACGTTAATAAAATAAATAGTCGTTATTCGTAGGTCCCTTTGTGAGCTTATATCTTCAAAACTACGCAAAGATTTTAATTCGTTTTTTTTAATAGATAGATTGGTTCAAGAGGATGGCCTTTTTGTATAATTTGTTGGGTTTGGTGTATATTGGGAGAAGGGAGCTCAATGACTTGAAACGCGGGTGAAACTGCAGGCATTAGCTAATTTATTCTAAAACAAAATCGTTATTTCTGTATGTATGCCCCATGTAATGTTATAATTATGTTATATTATCCCCATGTAAGGTTTTTGATGTGGTTTTTTAATAGAGTGCTTCAAAAGAATGGCATTTTTGTACAATTTGTTAAGGTTTGATATACACTGGGAGAAAGGAAGCTCAGTAACTATAAAAACAGGAAAAACCGCGGGCAATAGCTAGTTGATTTTATAGTAAACTACAACCATAAACAAATATAAATCGATTAACAAAGGTATCGATACGAGTCCTAATTAGCATGATAGTGATACCAACTAATTGGTTACGAACGAGTTTCACTGCGTTACTATTGATAAAATTGATTTATTGAGTTCAATAGCGATGTCTTTTGATACCAGTATATTAATTTACTTTGGTATACTATAGCGCTTTGAAATATAGTTAATATTTCAAAGTGTATGTAGTGGTTATTGGATACACCTATATGTTAAAATATACATTTCTTAAAGTAATTTATAAATTTTGCAATTGACATGCTATGCTTTTACTTAATAAATTAAATTATGGTGGAAAAAGTGATCACCGCAAGCAGGACTTGAACCCACGACCTCGGAATACCGTAAAATACGATATAAACTCAATCGAGTGACGATTATGGTGGCCTAATTTGATTACTGAAAAGCACGATCGCAATAAGCTCAGTTGGCAGAGCTACGGAAAGGTATTCCGAGGTCGTGGGTTAAGTCCCGCTTGCGGTAATCACTTTTTCCACCATAATTTAATTTATTAAATATACATTTCTTATTTATTTATGCTTTATTGTACACAAGAGAAAGTAATAACAGAAATTAAAAAAGAAACAACAACATCAGAACTAAAAACGTACATACAATTGTAAAATATACATTTCTTCTTCACTTCTTTCCTTTTTTGTTGGGCACGGGCCTCCTCTACGTTAAGTATTTTTTGTCCACAATTGGGACTATACAGTACTGACTAGGCGTGTTAGCGTACGAGTTTATTTTCGAGTATTCTATTTCTCACAGTTTATGTTAACTGGCTTTTACAGCAACCCAGGACATAAATGTGTTGGTGACATTTGTATTCTTAATGGTCTTATTTAGAATGACTTATCTGACGTTTAAACGGAGATTTTAAGAGTATAGAGATAATAGTATAGAGATCTATAGATAATAAACGTATAGATAAGAGTATAATATAATAGTATAATATAGTATAATACATAAGAGTATAGATATAATAAACATTTTAGCGTAAAAAGACTATGATGAATAACAATTTTTGACAATTTTCGCGTACCGATTTTAGCGAACTTTTAAACCACCGATAAGTCATATACTAATATACTAATATTATAAAGCGGAAGTGTTTGTTTGTTTGTTTGAACGCGCTAATATCAGAAACTGGGCTGATTTGAAAAAAGCAAAAGATTTTGAAAGAAGCATTAGTGAAAAAATTTTCAAAAACGGGGAACATTTTCTAAATTCCACGCGGACGGAGTCGCGGGCAACAGTTACTTATGAATAAGACTATTAATCTGTTCCCACGCAGATAGTTCTGTTATAATAAGCATATTGTATTCATTACTTAAGGTACTTCGCGTAGAATGCTCTGAAACACCTACTCTGACTACCTTAGCCAGCCTTCTGAGCAACATGTCCAGAAGGCTGGCTGCATAACCACGCTGGATAGCAATTGCTATCCTTTGTGCCAAGAACAGACCAGCCTTCTGGTCACGTGTGCGGCCGACTATTTTTTTAGAAATCTCCGTATAAATATAAATATAACACTATATATATCATAGCTACCATTTAAAAATATAGCTTTAATACTAAAAGTAAGTAAATCACAAGGCTTGTCAAACTTACAATCAAAACACTCATCCTGAAATCTCTTAATGGAGTCCTATGAAAGGACTTGAGAGGTCTGTCGTTTTAATTATTTTCAAGCGACCGCTTCCAAGGATTAACAATTATCTTACCGAGTTTTATAGTAATACGACAACTGACTGAAATGGCCTAAGGATTTGCAAAATGTACTCTATTTAATGGTACAACATTTTACAACAACATTAAGTCTTTACATTGTATAAAATAGGCCGTGCTGTCTTTACGCATCAGTATTATAAACTAAGTAATAGATTTTATGAAATTAACACGCTCATATTAGCTTCATTTCTATCTATCTAAAATCTATATAACAGATTCTTTGATAGTTATTTTCGCCCACCCATTATGGATTAATTGGATAGATCTGAAATTTTACGCACATATTAAATACCGATGACACTTTAATTATTATGCCTTTGCTCCTGACGTTTCGACCATGTTATTTGCAGTTGTTGGTGTTGTTTATTGGGTACTAGGTAATACTCGCGATTTCTTACGCGTTTGTGGTTATTGATTGGTCTCCCCCAATATACACAAAACCTTAACAAATTATACAAATAACCCGTCCTCTTAAACCACTCCTATGTATTAAAGATAACGCTTCAAAATCCGTTGCAAAACTTTGAAGATTATAAGCTCACATACATAAAAAATAACGACTTTATTTTATAATAAGTAAAGATTGTAACGTGATTATAGTCTCGATAAAATTATCAAATTATAAGTTCAAACCGCGTTAGTTTAAAATCAATATATTCCGGATTTTCGAGCGTGTTGATTCCAAATTCCAGGCGTACAAAGTAAAATTAATTTTTAAATAGTTTCAATCAGACTGCAAGGCAGTCGTTTAACACACTAGCAATTTAAATCGTTTCGCCGTACTACATGCTATGTAAAAACTGTTAAACACTAAATAACTTAAAACACTTAAAAGGTTAAACTTGTTACACAAATTGTAGGCTTGCGATACTTGGATTACAAGTACAATCGTGTCAGTTAATCCTTGACATTCGACCATACGTGTAACTTGTATACGATTGTTAAGAATTTCCTATAATTTATACGCATCATGTCCTGTATAGTAATAGATCCTACTAATATTATAAATAATTAAATAAATAAATAAATATTCAGGACATTTCACACAACGTCCTCTGGTCCCAAAGTAAGCTATATTTCTATGCTTATATTATGGGTACCAGAATACGGATAGATTACATATACTACTTTTTTTTTGTAAATACATACTTATAATACATAGAAAACACCCAGACGCAGTAAAAACATTTGTATGACATTTATGGATATCACACAAATGATTGTCCCAAGCGGGAATCGAACCCGCGACCTCGTGATCGGCAGTCCATTACATAAACCACTCCACCACGAAGCCCGTCAGCATTATAAATGTTGTTACTCTTTCACACAAAAACTACTGAATGGATTTTAATGAAACTTTACAATATTGTAGCTTATACTGCAGAATAACACATAGACTACAATTTATAAAGATATTGTGTGAATTGTCCAAATAGGAGTGAAGCAATAATGGAAAATGTCGTAAAAACGGGGAAATTGTCTAAATTTCACGTGTACGAAATAGCGAGTAGCAACTAGTTAAGAATATAGGTGTCATCAACCTACTTTTTACGGATTTAGACGCGTATATTTGTTTTAAATTTTGGCCCGACGTTTCGGTGACTTTGCAGTCACCATGGTCACGGGTGAGACTGAGCTGTAATGTGTCTTCTACGATCAGTTATTACAGGGTTTACCCACATTCGATTTTAATTTTACATTGACCATAAAGATAGACTTTTACTATAAACTATATCATATTACACTGTGCTCAGACTACTAAAATCAATAACATTATTTTAGTTTCTAAAATACATTAACAAATTGTAACAATATAAAGAAAATTTTTAAATTATATAAGGTGAAACATACATAATTTTATCATAGACTATAGTTTTAATTATTATAGAGGTAGTATACAATATAGCAAGCAAAACTAAGTTTATATACTTAAATACAATATTATTTACATAATAACAAGAATTTTTAAAAAGA
Organism: Orgyia antiqua; assembly: GCA_916999025.1. Taxonomy (NCBI): domain Eukaryota; kingdom Metazoa; phylum Arthropoda; class Insecta; order Lepidoptera; family Erebidae; genus Orgyia; species Orgyia antiqua. Next base: position 5,949,104 of record OU779874.1, read on the forward strand.
ATTATTGGTTTAAGATTTAAATTAGTTTATATTAAAAAGAAATTGTTAATTTTATTTGAATTTATAGAAAATTAGTATTTATTTTAATTATTTAGTTTTTATTATTTTATCTAATATACTACCACCAGATCGGAACGCGTCCCACTTGAGAAAGATCTGGCAAGAAAACTCAAGGGGAGTCAAAGAAAATTATTTGTTATTAACTTTATGTTGTCGGTCTAAAGTGAAGTTAAGGGGATTTTAAGTCTTGTTGTCTGCAAAATGTGCTAACGTCTCTCCGAAACGTCGGGCCAAAATTTAAAACAAATATACGCGTCTAAATCCGTAAAAAGTAGTTTTATTTAAACAGATGAGTCGCGCAAGTGTTAGAAAATATTATGTCATCAACCTGTTTATGTATATTAATATTATTTTCATTATTTTACTTATTATTTTAATTATTATATATTAATTTAATATTGTAAAAACCAGCTAAGGAATAACATAAGCAAAACATATTACCAGTTAGTTTTAAGGTTTTAGTCTATCAAAGAAAAAGAAGATATTATCCGTGTGGTAACGGATTAAGAATACAAGTACCACCCCATTTCTTCCCCAAGGTGCTGCAAAAGCCAGCTAAGGGATATTGTATACATATTATTATATACTTTGTAAGAGACGGAAATTTCGAGAATAAACCGACTGAGTCACACACTTGTTCAGCGCGGCATTGTAGACCATAATTCCCTTCTAAAGTGGAGAAAACATGCCCAACGGTGAGGCGTATTGGATCGGAGAGAGAGATGAAAGAAATGGAGTGGTGACACTTGTATATGTAGGCATCGCATAACAAGCAATCTTATCAAAAAGTGATGAAATCTACACCCCTAACTAATAAAGAGAGTTATATGAAACATAAGTCTATGTTCAGGGGTAAAATTATGACTAGGGGTTGTTTTACGATTCATTTCATTTTTATAGTTTTCCCCCAACAGTGGGGATGAATCAAACAAAAGTGATGTCAAATATCGTAAAATAAAAATTGCCATGTATTTTGCAGGAAAATGCAATTTAACATAATATTTCTGAATATGGAGGCTTGAGAATTTTATTTTAAACTGTTAACTAAAACAACAGCCTGGGGGTCAAGTCTGCTAATAAATTGTGTCACAATGGTAGTCCAATTACACCATTATAACCACAAAAAGTTAACAGTAGACTACCAAACTTGATAAAATTCGCCATTAAGCAACCAGTTATTGCATTACTAAAGTAATTTATTGATTTTGCATTTGACATGCTATGCCTTACTTAACAAATCAAATTATGGTGGAAAAAATTTACTGCCGCAAGCGGGACAGTCCCGCTTGCGGCAGTCAATTTTTTCCACCATAATTTGATTCGTTAAGTTATTGCATTTTTTGATTGCATAATAGGGAATTTTATCAAGTTTGGTAGTCTATTGTAAATTTTTTGTCGCAAATGATACCATTCAATTGAACTTTCACTGAACATTGAATAGCAGACTTGAGCCGCTGTATTGTTTGATTTTCGGCATATGGTTAGCCCCAGACAGGATTGGTATAAATAAATAAATGTTTATGGACATTTCACACAACTTCGTCTGGTCCCAAGCTAAGCTTGTACACTTGTGTTATGAATACCAGATTTTTTTTACTTTTGTAAATACATACATACTTATAATACATAGAAAACACCCATACGTAGTACAAGCATTTGTTTGACATTTTGAATATCTCACAAATGATTGTCCCAAGCGGGAATCGAACCCGCGACCTCGTGAACGGCAGTCCATTACATGAACCACTCCACCACGAAGCCCGTCATAAATATAAGTACAATCAAAATAAGCGAGTTTAGCGGTCAGTAAAGATGACATTCGGAAGTCTCGCGACCGCGACCTGTGACTGCGCAACCTATGAAATTATTGCCAATTTTCACATTGCGAAAAGAAGACAAGAATATTTCACAGTTTTTGTATATCAGTTGATAGTACAACAAAAATACACATCACTTTCTTGCTCTTATCCCGTTGTTTGGGTTCCTCTTATTTGGTGATATTTCTGGTCGCTATTTAGAATAGATTATGATGATAACGACAGGGAACCCTTAATGTGCGTGTCCAACTCTTACTTGACTGGTTTTAAGCTATTGCATAGCTTCTATCGTGGGCCTTGAGCGTGGAGAACGAGTCCAGAAATTCCGTAACGAAAATAGCGTAATGAAAAAAACCTTACATTATCGACGCTACTGCGCATGCGTAATCCCCTCTTTGCCCCGCAATTTTGTTCATCCTGTTGATACCAAGGGTAAGCGCCTTCCTCAAATTAAACAGCGTATTTAAAATAAGGATTTTGAATCAACAACATATATCCTAAATGTTCAGATAACAGCGTATTTTAGATTTTAATAATGTAAAATAATGTTTATTCTATTTTATTGACATTTGATTGACAATCGCTATTTTATCCTGTGTATTTATCATAATTACAATAAACAATGGACAGATGTAAGCATCAGTAAATAAGGATTATTAATCTTATTTTAGTTTATGGTATTTAGATTCTTGCATAAATAAAATAAATAAATAATTATAAATGCATAAGTTGATAAAAAAATGCTATGCAATAGCTTTACCGCGGCAGTCCTCGAGTGCCACACATCTTTTTTTTCCGACTCAACTATTCTTTTAATATTTTTTTTAAATTTACTTTTATTGTTTAAGGCGTATATTCTATATTCCAATTTTCCAATTCTATCATATCAAATTCAAGAAACACTAAAATTTTTATTTCGTCTATCAAAGGGGATTCAAGGTGTAATTTAAGGGTACCCTTAGATATACAACAAAAAAGCAGCCACCGTGTCCAATTTGAAGTAGTGAAAAATGAATGTCTATTATCCTTAGTAAATTATTGTTGGACCGCCCCGTACTAAGAAATGCAAAGTCGAGCGATACAGGTGATCCGGATTAGCTGGTGTAGTATATGTAGTTATCCGTGTGGTGACAGATTAAGAATATAAGTGTTACCACCCCATTTCCTTTCCAGGGTGCCGTAAAAGCCTGCAAAGGAATATTGAGACAGGCACAATTCTCTGTGGGAGACGGAAATCTCGAAAATAAACCATAAGAAAACACGGTCAGCGCGGCACAGTATACCATCATCCTTCCTAAAGCGGAAGAGGCCTACGCCCAACAGTGGGATGGTAATGGGTTGGAGAGAAGCAAGTACGAGTATACCTTAAGCAAGTTTCAATTTAGATTTGTAAAATGATTTATAAACTCTGTCAATACGCCTGGCCAGCGTGGCGTAAGTAGACCAAATAAAAAGCCGCATTGTAATTCCTTGCGTAGTTTTGAAGCACACATACAAAAATAACGACTTTGTTTTATAAGTAAACATGTGAATGCAATTCTCATTTTCGATCGAGATCCTTGGTACAGGCCAAGACAGGGGCCAGACGCGGTAACTTTACGATTTCAACTTTACTGGCCCTGCAACTGTAGGGAAAAAATAAATTGGAAATTGACGCCCTCCTGATATTCTGTTCTTTTATGACTACGTCACTAGTAGGAATGTAATGATGTTGTATAGGGATGCATTTCTAAGTTACGACAAAAGTTATATTAGATGGTGACAGGTGTGTGTTCTCGAATGTACAGTACACAATAATTGTACATTTCTTAAGATGATAAAATAGTAGGTATAGCTGTATACAGTCCGTGTGGTGACGGATTAAAAATACAAGTTTCACCACCCCATGTCCTTCCCTAGTTACTGTAAACACCAGCTAAGGAATATTATACAGATAACATCCTCTATGAGATACGGAAATCAACGCGACAAAGTTGACCAAAATCCCTACCAAGGCTAGACTGGGCTGGAGGGAAAAATGGATACGTTTTTAATAAATATATCGTCAGATGCTTTTATTAGTGCAACAGCAACAAAATAAAAAGATAATTATCATGTATTGTAATGATGTACAAATTGGGACTATAATATTACATTAATATCCATGATTTATATACTTGTAGGGTATGTGTGGTTTATGTGTATGTTTCTTTTCAAGGATGCGGTAGATGTCAGGTAAGCAAAATTTTGTGAGCGACGGTAAGCTGTAAACTTAACTCTATGCCAATACATAATGCTACGATTGGTCAGCGTGACTTAGTATACGTGATAGATTAATAAAAGCTACGTGAGCGATCAAAAGAAACAATTTGTTAAAACAATATACAATACAATTCATACATTTTACATTACGTATTATAAACAAACCACTACAAAGAAATAAGTTCACACGAAAGCGTGAAATCATAAACAGTAACATGTTTAACAGCACTTGTATTATGTTAAAATTATGAATAGTTCGAATACGCAGTTTTGGTCACGTTAATCTTAACTAATTTATAAATGTGAAAACGAGTTGATGACACTATAGAAATTTTGACAAGCTTATGTGTTACTGTGTCGAACAAAACTATATGCTAACTATATGCGATTTAAGAAATGGTACCACGCCATCTATCGACTGTCATAGTAAACTTCTGTTTGTTAAGGTTCAACTTCTAAATTTCAGGCGTATGAAGTCGCGGGCAACAGCTAGGGAGATATAAAGACAATACCTTTAGATGTTTCTTACTATCTTGAAAAAGAGATGTGTTGCTTTTTTTATACGGACTGTCGAACAGGAGGTCGCGGGTTCGATTCCCGCTCGGGACAATTATTGATTTTTCTAATTGGCATTGTTCATATTTTTTTAAAACTCTTAATTCGAAAACCATTTCGGGGAATAGAGTTTCTGATCAGAATCAATTAGTTTTTTTCGCAAAATTTGCTATATTATCGATTATTTTTCCAAAAAAGCAAATGATCTCTATTTGCCCTTGAAATGAAGGACTTAAAATATTAAGGCGTTTTTAGGGATATACTACTCTGAAGTGGAGTTGAAATTGGTCTATTATATCAACCTGTCAACTTTGAAAAGATAAAGTGCAGTCTGTATAAGTCTATCAAGAAAAGGCAATACACAGATTGCGTATAACGATGACGTCACAACATTTAAAGTAATATCTAAAAGAATTTAAAAAAAATTATTTATAGCGAATATTTCAATAATATTGAAATTAGTTTCTTAAAATAGTCTATATTTTCTGAAAAGAATATAAAAACAGTAGGTCAAAAATTATGAACAATCCCAATTGTCATAAAAATGTTTGTACTGCGTCTGGTTGTTTCTATGTATTCTAAGTTTGTATTTACAAAAGAAAAGTAGTATGTGTATTCTATCAGTATTCTGGTACCCATAACACAAGCATATAAGCTTAGCTTGGGACCAGGGACGTTGTGTGAAATGTCCATGAATATTTATTTATTTTTATACCTCGAAGGTGGCGTACTAGTGTACAGCCCGCCTGATGGTAAGTGGTTACCATAGCCTATAAACGACTGTAACACCAGGGGTTGCAGAAATCTTTTCAGTCCTTTTTGAAGAACCCCAAGCTGTAGTTCACTAAATATCGGTTGTTGTAGTAATATATATTTAAATACTGCCATATTTTAGCTGAAATATTCTTACATATACGACTAAAAATCTTTACAGTCTAATTAAACAGTAGCTTTCATCAATAATATTACCTAAGAAAGTTAATTTGGACCACATCTGCGTTTTGCGTCCATGGTACCATAGAATATAGATACTAACGATGCTGTTGTACGCACGTTATGCCACTAATAGAACCTGGTCAATAAACTAATTAGCACTATAATAAACACAGAGTATTAAATTATAAAAAAAATAAAAAAAGAGTCACATAATCTCTTCCCAAAGCCTTCCATATCATCAATAATCAATTAAAATATTTGGTTTATGACATCGATATTTTAAAAAAGGAACAATATAAAGACTACCGGCCACCTGCACGTAAGCTTTCGACAAAATTAAATATTTGATAAAAAAAAACAAATACTATAAAATGACGTATATGATTGATGACAATGTACAGTCAAGAAAAACATTCATAAGTTTAAAAATATTTAATAGTTTAGTAACAGCTTGTAGTTATTGCAATTGAGACACACATAGTAATTCTTATTTCCGAATCTTATGTCCTAATAGTTTGGATGGTGAGGGCTTAAAACGAAAAATGTCACCATCCCCATTTTTTTACAAGGGTACTTAAAAGCTAGCTAAAAACTCAAAACTAAACCGAAAAAGACGTTTGGTGCTTCCGTTTTTTTTTCGCGAAAGTTAAACCGATTTTAATAGTTTTGCGTTATATTATAGATAAAGAGTATATCTATGCTTCTGTCACTTTCTTTTGTGGTAAAACTTTACCAAATTTGTGTGATAGACGCTGCAACTTTATCTAAAGAAAACCAAAAAAAAAGGTTTTTCGGATCGTCATATTTCTTTTAGTTATTATGTTTTGAAAAAAAGAAAGGGCACGGGCCTCCTCCACTTTGGGAGGGATTATGGTCTACTTTGCCGCGCTGACCAGGCGTGTTGGCACAGGGTTTATTTTCGAGGTTTCTCACAGAAGATGTTAGCTGTGTGCAATATCCCTTAGCTGACTTTTACAGCACCCTTGGGAGGAGATGGGGTGGTGATACTTGTATTCTTACTCCGTGCCCAACAGTGGGACATTATTGGGCTGAGAAGAAGATATTCAGAAAACGACAGTGTTATCAAAATTAACTATTATACCGACAGGATTTCTTGTTATCATAATAATATATGTAAACTTATCAACTAACCACAAACGCTAAAGGTACCTACTTTTATTTTTTTGTAACTTGATTACTATATTATTACAACATTGTCCAAATGAGTTGTTATCTAAATTGTCCATCTCACTTGAGCGGCTGACTGTACTATATACTAAACAGGGTCTGTATCCACTAACACAGATTTGTCTGTTATTAGTATTAAGAATCAACTAGTAATTTAAATTCAATTTCAGGGGGAAATGCGCGACGCGCGTTGCTTGTGACCGAATGGAACCTTTAACTGACTCTTAAATAATTTGCTTAGCTCAGAAACTACAAAAGCACGCTTTGAACTGAATATTATTTTACGTTTTTGAATTGACATGGGTTCTTAATAAGTGTGAAATATTTCAGATCATTCTGACTAATGCAAGTGCGTGAAAATTAGTTTCATACATTTATACATTGATAGATACGTAGCGAACTAATAAAAGTTTATTAATTAAAACATTAAAATCGGAAGAAAACATGTAACGAAACGTGTTATTCTTAAATAATCACAAACTATTACATAAATATTAATATTAAATTATTTATTTTTTATTTGAAAACGACAGTGTATCGTGAGAACCTTCTACGTTTATATTGTCGTTATTCTAGATACACTGTGATTGATACCGACCTTTATACTTCGATTGTTGATCTCTGACATTTCAACAAGATTACGTTACGTTTCCTTTCCATGTGAAGTGTTTTAATGATTGATTTGTACACTAAAATGACCATATATAATATATATATAAGCTCCTTGAAAATGACTCAAATAGTTTTTGTATTTGTGGTTAGAAGAATTATTAAGATATCGTTTTGTGGTTAGATTTAAGATAAGATGTAACTAGTAGCTTGGGACTTCTTATAATAGCCATTTATCAATCTCTGCACCACCCAAAGGTCGACTGGTAGAGAATGCCTTAGGCATTAAGCCCGCCTTTGTACCTACTATGTACATTAAGTGTTTGTGTTAATAAAATAAAATATAATAATACTAAGAGAATTATCTTTCTCACAGCTGTATAGTTTTGTGTTTCAATATTACAATATTTTACTTCGTACGCGTCGAATTTAAAAACCAAATCCTGACAAATTATATGTAAAAGAACCATCGTCTTCATCATCAATCCGTTGCGCAGTTTCGAAAACATAAGCTCAACATGTAGATACACTTAAATAAAACTACTTTTTACGGATTAAGTTAGACGCGTATATTTGTTTTAAATTTTGGCCCGACGATTCGGGTGGTCATGGTCACGGGTGAGTCTCACCCGTGACCATGGTGACTGCAGTCTCCGTAAAAACATAGGCGTCTAAATCCATAAAAAGTATTATATTTAAACAAATGAGTCGCGCGAGTGTTAGAAAATATTACGATAAATTTCTGCTTGGGCTGTCTAGTTATCGCTGTTTATGAGAAACAGCCATGTGACAGACGGACACGCAGAAAAAAAATCTCAGGTTCCGTTTTACCTTTTGATACAAAACACTAATGAATATGGATTGTCTATAAACTTCTCTCTCTCACTCCAGCCTATTTACGTCCAACTGCGTGTACCTACTGGTACGGGCTTCCTCCATTTTGAAAGAGATTATGGTTTATACTTTGCTGCGCTGACCGGGTGCGTTGGCAAATGGTTTAATTTCCAGATTTCCGTCTCTCACAGAGGATGTCATGTGTGTTTAATAACCCTTAGCTGGCTTTACAGTCTGGGAAGGAAATGGAGTAATAATAACTCTTGTATTATTAACCCGTCACCACACGGAAAAGCTTACTAGCCGCTAAATTTCTACTTATTTCTCTTATAAATGAAAGATAAGCTATCACAATGAAGGGTATATTACCATTAGAATAATGTTATACAGGATGCCTTTGACGCAGCAATAAAACTCGTTACCGGCTTTAATAAACCTATAGGTTTTATGACGCCATTAAACATTAAACTAAGCACCTCTTAATTTGGTTGTAAAATTACAGGGCCAAAGAACATTGAAGGAATCACAAAAACTAAGAATCTAAGTAGGACCTTTTTTCACGAATAGGTACTATTAACGAATAATATTTACGCAACACCAATTAGTCCCAAACTAAGCATGTCATAGAAAAACTAATACCTACATAAATACCCATTCCATGGGGGAGGCTTATGTCCAACAGTGGACGGAGAGAGGCTGATGGATGGATGGAATACATAAATACTTTCACAAACATTTTACACAACGTGCTCTGATCTTAAACTAAGCATATTTGCTTGTATTGTGGGTATATATGAGAATATAGATACATAGATTTCTAAAGTGAGGCTTGACGGGCCTCGTGGTCTAGTGGATTATATAACGGACTGCCGATCACAAGGTCCCGGGTTCGATTCCCGGTCAGGGCAATCATTTGTGTGATGTTTATACTTGACATACTAATGTTTGTTCTGCGTCTGGGTGTTTTCTATGTATTATAAGTATGCATTTACAAAAGAAAAGTAGTATAATGTGATATATCCGTATCTGGTACCCATAACACAAGCATAGAAATATAGCTTACTTTGGGACCAGAGGACGTTGTGTGAAATGTCCAAAATATTTATTTATTTATTTATTTCACTTCGTGACGTAACGCGTTAGAGCACAATTCTAGGGTAATATTAAAGAGTTTAATTCAGATAAGTTAAAGTTATCACTTTGTTCTTGAATGGTGGAGGCCCATGCCCAGCAGTGGGACGTTAAAGTGCTGGATATAGAGATACATAGTATGTATACTGTCTGTATCTTTGTATAAAACCTGTTACAGGCTTTACTAAGATTATAAATAATAAAATAAAAAAATAATAATAAATATTCACGGACATTTTACACAACGTCCTCTAGTCCCAAGCTAAACTTATCATGCTTGTGTTATGGGTACCAGAATACGGATATAATACATAAACTACTTTTCTTTTGTAAATACATACTTATAATACATAGTAAACACCCAGACGCAGTACAATAATTTATATGACATTTATGGATATTACACAAATGATTGTCCTGACCGGGATTCGAACCCGAGACTTCGTGAGCGGCAGTCCATTACATAAATCACTCGACCACGAAGCCCGTCATATTATGACGTCATTAAACGCAACGTTTTAATTTGGTTGTAAAATCAGAGAGCTATTGAACAAGAAATCAGAGAAATGATAAGATAATATGTGAGTGCAATAAATTGTTGCTAACGTTTTCGTATATTTATTACAAAGGCCTTTGTACGAGTATAATAGTATAGACACAGACATACCAGATGGTGAGTTGACGTTTTAAAATTGAGTACAAGTAACTTTAGCTTGGCTAAATCGTACTTCATAGAATAATGATGTTTTATATGACGTATAGCCTGTATATAGATAGATACATTCTCACGCATACATAGATATGTAAGTGGCCGACTGAGTGATGTAGCCCATACATGTTGTAACAACTTGTAGGTATAGTAAGCTAATAATCTATACTAATTAATTCTATAAAGAGGAAATATTTGATTGTTTGTTTGAGATAAATAAGCTCTTGAAACTAAAGAACCGATTTTAAAAAATCTTGTACCGTCATGTAGCTACATTATCCCCGATGAGCATAGGCTATATTATATACTCGTACCTGTACGAAGCTAGGGCAATCTGCTAGTTTTAAATAAATTTATACGCAAAATTCAACAAAATCAGCTTTTTTACAAACTAAATCAATAAAAATATTAATATACTAATTTATAACTTCGAGTACAACTCTTTTTTCTTCATTTCCTTGGGATTGGCGCGATTTTGTTTTTTTTTTTCATTTGGATTGGCGTGCGCGGTTTGCTCCATAGCCACGAATATAGGTGGGATTACATTAGATTTTATGTTATTTTTCAACAACTACATTCTAAAAACTAAGTCCATAATTATCACTAATTTAGACTTAATTAGTTTTATAACCAACCTACCAATTAAAAATGAATTAACCAAATACTACAAAAAAGCCCAGACAAGTTCCTTTAGTCGATCTTTAACAAAAAATGAGGAATTTATAATATAAGAAGCTGAACTATTTAATCAAGAATACAATCATAAAGGAACGTTCACTAAACAAATTATGAAATCTGATCATCTACAAAGCAATCTGTCAAAATTTTTGACAGGCGATGAATGAAAAAATTTTTTTTTTCCGTGAGAGCAATTGTAATGATTTATTTGTGTATTTATTAGTTGTTGCTTTGCCGATATATTTAAATTAATATAAAACTACCACTAGAAGTTTACAAAACATACGCAATTAAACGGATTCAAAGAAGTATCTTTTTCCGGACCAAATTGAATATTATAGTTATTGATTAAGAACACACATAATCATTACCCCATTTCCAACCATGTATGCTTTCAGAGCCCCTCTCTAGCCCATTAACTTCCCTTGTTGGACCGTCTTCACATGGAAAAAGATTATTGTTAATATTTTGGTACAGGGTATTATTTTCGAGGTTTCTATCTCTCGCAGAGGTTGCTATCTATCTATAATATCTCTTACATTTACAGCACTCTGGGAAGAAAATGGGTGGTGACATTTGTATTCTTAATCCGTCACCACACGGACAGTAATAGTCTTATTCTTCTTCTCCAGCCCATTTACGTCCCACTGTTGAGCACGGGCCTCCTCCACTTTGGGAGGGATTATGGTCTACTGTGCCGCGCTGACCAGGCGTGTTGGCAGTTGGCACAGTGTTTATTTTCGAGTTTACCGTCTCTCACAGAAGATGTTATCTGTGTGCAATATCCCTTAGCTGACTTTTACAGCACCCTTGGGAGGAGTCTTATTCACTTACTGTTAATACTCGATATGATATCGAGTATTAACAGTATTCACCTTTAGTATGAACTAAAGGTGAATAACGTCTCAGTAAATAAGGAACTTTCAATATCCAACATGATGTATTTGTTAAAAACTTGAAAACCTGTCAAGCGTGTTACATGTTAAGTCGTTAAAATTATTGTCATCTTTCGCTGTATATTTTTAAATACTTGTGCAGTGATATCCGGTATTATTGAGTAGATACTACACAATTCGTCATTATAGTAGGTAATTATCTTTTCAATACTCTGTGATACCGATCTGAAACACTCGTTATTTTGTTATGAAAACTGATGTTATTATTTTATCTATTTTAGAGTATTCAGAGATATCAGAAACAAGTGCGAGTCGGACTCGCGCACGAAGGGTTCCGTACCATTATCTATGCAACATAAGGCAACGTTATTAGTATCGAGCAAGAAACGGTAAAAAAATCATGTTTGTTGTATGGGAGCCCCCCTTAAATATTTATTTTATTTTATTTTTAGTATTTGTTGTTATAGCGGCAATAGAAATACATCATCTGTGAAAATTTCAACTGTCTAGCTATCACCGTTCTTGAGATACTGGGTACGGAACCCTAAAAATCATGTTTGTTGTATGGGAGCCCCCCTTAAATATTTATTTTATTTTATTTTTAGTATTTGTTGTTATAGCGGCAATAGAAATACATCATCTGTGAAAATTTCAACTGTCTAGCTATCACCGTTCTTGAGATACTGGGTACGGAACCCTAAAAATCATGTTTGTTGTATGGGAGCCCCCCTTAAATATTTATTTTATTTTATTTTTAGTATTTGTTGTTATAGCGGCAATAGAAATACATCATCTGTGAAAATTTCAACTCAGCGGTACAGCCTGGTGACAGACGGACGGACGGACGGACGGACGGACGGACGGACGGACGGACGGACGGACGGACGGACGGACGGACAGCGAAGTCTCAGTAATAGGGTCCCGTTTTTACCCTTTGGGTACGGAACCCTAAAAAAGGTCAAAATTAAGGACAAAGACATGATACGCTGACCCCAAATAATGGGATAAAGGCAGGAGGCAGATTTTACCTACAAATTCTTTGAAAAAAGACGTTTCGTAGTCCGCTGTTTTCTTTTTGAAAATGAAACCGATTTAAATGAAGACCACTTTTAGATGAAGAGTATATCTATGTTTCTGTTACTTTCTTTTTTAGCAAACCTTACCTTATTTGGGCGATAGACACTGCAAGTAATAATAATAATAAATAAGTGATTGTGTATTGGAAAAAAGTATAATAGAAGCATCGATATATAAGACCCAGATACTGTGAGAAAAATTCGTTCCTGTAAGGCCACGAAGAAAACAGCGGACTACGATACCCATATTTTTGTATGGAGCATAGTTTGGTGTCGTGCCCTCTTAATCCGTCACCACACATCTGATAAATAAATAAATAAATAAATAAATATTCATAGACATTTCACACAACGTCCTCTGGTCCCAAGCTAAGCTTATTATGCTTGTGTTATGGGTACCAGAAATACGGATATAATACATAAACTACTTTTCTTTTGTAAATTCATACTTATAATACATAGAAAACACCCAGACGTAGTACAAACATTTGTATGACAATTATGGATATCACACAAATGATTGTCCCAACCGGGAATCGAACCCGCGACCTCGTGATCGGCAGTCCAGTACATGAACCACTACGCCACGAAGCCCGTGTATATTGATATATTGTTAAACCTTAAATCTGTATATTCGTACTGTAGTTTATTATTGACGTATGACGCGTAGCATGTAATTTTCGCATGCGGTCGACAATAAATATCAATTTGTTGCTAACACTAAAATTACAGGGTTGTCGTGGTGTTAGTTATTGCCTGTCTAATATTTCGGCGCCCGTAAGGCTTTGTTTTTGTACTTTCCAAGTGATTAATTTTTAAACGATTATGAGTGATATCTTTAGAAGTACGTACGTAGTATGTACTACATACAATACTTCTATATTACTTGTTTTGTAAAACAAATATTTTCACGTCTGTTCGTAATCTACTAGGTATATAAAAATAAGTCGGGTTTTCCTTCCTGACGCTATAACTCCAGAACGCACGAACCGATTTCCACGGTTTTGCATTCGTTGGAAAGGTCTCGGGCTCCGTGAGATTTATAGTTCTTTTTTTAAATTTTTTTTTTACTTTTTTTTCCGTATGGCAAAACAACGTTTGCCCGGCCAGCTAGTTATGTATAAAAGCTTGAATAGAATTTCACGTACCTACTGTAGTTCTTGTTTGAGTGACTTGAGCCATCTTCACTTATTATAGTAAATAGTCGTTATTTTTGTATGTATGTCTCTATATGTTATATCTTTAAAACTACGCAACAGTTATAGGTACCAGAGTACAGATATACTGCTCGAACTACTTTTTTTTTGTATTATATATATGTGACAATTTTAACTAACATACAAATGACTGTCCCATGCGTGAATCGAACTCGCGAACTTACGAACGGCAGTCTGTCACATCAACCGCTAGACCACGAAGCCTGTTATAGTCACTATATTTTACAATATGTAGAGATCATAATAAAACGCGTACAACAATGATACTAAGGTGTGTGACACAAAGCATCTATCTAGGTTTTGATCACATCACAGTAGCGCGAGCGTCGCGACGTTAAAACTCATTTCCATCGCTTTTATTAAACCATAAAACATTTGATAGCTCATTTTACTTTTTTCAATAAAGTGTTTATTGGTTTTTCACTTTATTGCGGCTGTTAAGTTAGATTTTGAGTGTAATGTGCTTTTTGATAGTGTTTTAACGATGGTGGTGGCTTCAATGTATTTCACCGCTTAGGTAGTATATTCAGAGATTTTTGTTAACTTACCAACGTTGGAGGAAGGCAAGGGTTGCGGGGTATGCAGTAATCCAATTTCATTGGTCTAAGCAAAATCACACGCCGATTTCTCATACATACAGTTTTCATTTTCATACATAGGCTCGTTAATATTTGGTTTGTGTTGACTGCCTTTCGTGCAGGGGTGGAATGCTGGAAAAAATAATCATAAATCCGTGAATTTATGACAGCAAGCTCGTGCTCAGAATCTTTTGAGTCTTCTTTTCAGCATGTCCTTATTTATTTTCAGGTATATAGCATAATAACAAGTAGTCTGCTCAGGCTTCGTTCAGGTAACATAACAGTGTTGCTTTCCGACAGTATTCTTTTTTAAATCGGTCCAGTTTATACAAAGACTTTTGTTTTGAACAAACAAACAATAAAAGTTTTTTCTTTATATTATTTAAGAGGCAACTGGAAAATCAATTTGAAGCTAAAGTTTTTCAAGTGAATCATTTCCACGTGGTCATATTCAGTGACAGGTTAATTGTTTGTTACCTATGACTCAGGTGAGTTTATCGTGAGTAAGGGGGATTTTGTATGAGTTATTATATAATTAATAGCTTACATTCTAGCTCTTTATGTTAAGTAGAGTTGAAGTCAGTACCCGAATCATAGTTTTGTTTGGTATACTTTTTGCTAAATCATGTTCTTCGGGAATCAAATCTTGCTAGAATTTATTAATCGAAAACTCAAACTTGCTTTGTGTTTTCGGTTTTGATCAATTTCGATTTTTTCCATATTCATATTTTTAGTAACTGAAGAAATGTTGATTAAAAATTAATCGCCATCATTCTCCTGTCGTTATCTCTTTATTTGGGGTCAGCACAACCTGGCTTTTACTTCTATAGTCTTCTGTCGGACGTAATGTTTGTGTTAACTCCTCTTTATTTCATATCCTCATTCACACACTCACCTTTTCTTACGTGTTCCGCTAGTCATTTTTCCTTCTACATTCATTCGTAGATCTCTCCTAACGGTATTACTTTCCTCTCGTCTCATTACAGACCAGAGAAAAAAAATGTAAATATTTATTTTAAAACTTTTGCTTGTAACTATGTAAAGAATTTTTTCGAAAAATTTTATAAGTTTTTCGTTCTATTTTTAAATGAACTTTGTATAAAAATAAACTCACATCTTTTATAATTTTTTTCCATAGACTATAGATAGAGTCGTAGTCTGTAAGTGACCTTTTTCATTGGCGATCTCTTTAGTTGGGCTGTCTATACACTTGACATACACTCTAAAATAATGCTTCTCACGCTTAAACACATAAACAAAACAATTGTATCTACTACAAGTTAGGTAGTATATTAAGCGATAATTAATCGGGCTCAAACCTTCTAAACACCTACACATAGATTTTTTAACGCTGCGTTTATTTATTACACCCAACATGCCTTCGCAGCATAACCGAATTATTTTACATTCAGTTAAAAGAAAATGACTCTTGCAGTTATAAACGTAAGATAGTACTGAGATGAATATTTTATGGTAACTTTGACGTTTCGACATCGGTACCAAGTCAACAATTACTTTCCTGTTGTGATAACGGTATCCAGGTTAATTACCAAAGTGTAATACTTAAAATTTTAATACATATTTAGGCTTATTATATGTCTTGAATGCTTTCAGGTCGTAACTAACCGTTAATAGCTAATCAACCTTATTTTATTAATTCTACTAGCTAATACTCGCGATTTCATCCGCGTTTATAGTTCTTTAGCCATTTTGCTTTATTTACGATCCAAGAAAGGCGTCTTCTATACAGAGGAGAAATAGAGTATGTGATCCTGTTCCTCATCACACTGCATTTTTTAGACGTCAATCTTGCTTCCTTGTTTCCTATTTGTATAACAAAATTAATCCTATTTTAAACATATACCCTAAAAAAACTTCCGAATACAAAACTCTTATCAAAACGTATCTTATGGATTTAGATTACCATCAAACTGAAACACTCATCAATATCTTAAAATAATAATTATTCAATTCTTCAACGATGCACCATCACCTGATATACTCACACATATACACACACTCTTTCACGCACACTAATAAGTATCTTTTCCGTCAAACCTATACTGAAACTATTACCCGAGGGAGAGTGTCCGGGAGGCCTGAAACACAAGATTTTCCTAGTTTAGGCTCTAGTCCACCCCTTGTTTAATAAAATTTGTAAATTGTAACATGTAAATGCTTGTGGTGGAAAATAAATACTTTTTTACTTTACTTTAGCCTCCCCTCCCCAGTATCCAACAAACCTTAACAAATTGTACAAAAAAGCCATCCTCTTGAACCACTCTACTTGTAAAAGAAAACGCATCGAAATCCGTTACGTAGTTTTAAAGATATAAGCTCACATAGGGACATACACAGGCTTAATTCTCAGCCCATAACTCTGAGGCATTCTTCTTTAAAAACCTGTGAAAAATAAATCATTTCTGTATGACTTGGTGAACATTAAGAAAATTAATAAAACATATAAAATTTGTTTTATTTAGCAATAAATGTAATTCAAATTGCGTGATAATAGTTTATTTATATTAATGACTGTTTACAAATTTTAATAAAGGTATTTTAACGAATGTAATACTTTATGACTTTATGGCATTTGTTTATGACTTACTTCCGTTAAGGTAGTGATTCTCATTATTAACAATGATTTAGTTAGTTGTAAGGGTGTAGAGGTATTTCTTAAACGATATTATTGTTAAAGAAAATTAAACCGCTGACCATGTGTGTGTTTTTTCCCTATATAATAATTTTATTGCTATAAAAACCAAAAATTTTAGATATTTTTTTTAAATTATTGTATTATCCCTCAATAATTATGTGTGAGAAATTTTAGATCAATCCGATTATTGTTAGTGGTAAAATTCTTTTTCAAAGATTTCGTTATATAGATTAATACATACTAGATAGAGAGATTAATAGACAGATAGGAAAGAAAATAATAAAAGCGTTTCTTATTAGCCTATTTACTTCCCATAAGTGGGCATGAATATCATGCCCCAGAAGCGAACTTTGAGAGGCATTGATTTGGGAAGTAATAAATAAATCAAACATTTTTTAAGATAAGATTTATTACATTAGACCATTACACCTCCTCCTCCAGCCCATTTACGTCTCCTCCACCTACGCCTCCTCCACTTTGGGAGGGATTATGGTCTACTGTGCCGCGCTGACCAGGCGTGTTGGCACATGGTTTATATTCGAGTTTTCCGTCTCTCACAGAGGATGTTATCTTTGTACAATATCTCTTAGCTGGCTTTTACAACACCCTGGGTAGGAAATAGGGTGGTGACACTTGTATTCTTAATCCACACATTACACCTATGACTATAAAAATTCAGTTAACATTACCTCATTGTATTTCTAGCACTATCAATTTCTGTGCTTTAGTTAAGTTTAGTTGTGCTAGTAGAATTGGTACTATTGCGTAATTGTGTACCTCAACTCCCCCTCTCTGTCTACGCCAAAAACCTGAAACTAGTATGATGTTATTCATAAGTTATCGGTTTGTTCAACATTTCGCAACTAAGTGAGAAAAATTCTTCACTTAGTGTGTATTAAGATGAAATTACAACCTTATATTTAGATAATATAGATACAAAGTTGAATGCTTTTTACGTGGACGTCAAACTAGAATTTATGGAGAGGTTAATAGGCAAATATATAAGCAGTGTAAAACGTCTTATGATGTATTTAAACTTGATGTAGCGGGCTTGTTGTATTTGTATCAATACAGCGATTTGCATTTGTTATTCTAGTAAAATAAGGCTTTTAAAGCTACTTTATTTGGCGCTTTTTTATTAGATTTAGACTGTTTTATTGTCTTGCCGTAATAATCCTAACGTCAATTTTTTTAAATATGTCTCCCCGTCGGCGTTGCCGTTACCTGTACGTCGGCGGGAAAGAGACCAGCCTCCGACATGCTTGGAATACCGTGGCCAGTTGACTACAAACAGGATCCTTGCTACCGGTGGTAAAGTGCAGCGCATGAAATGGACGTCCAGCGTCATAGGCTTATTGTCAAATTACGATTTATAATCATGAGTGATGATTGTTGTAATCCATCAAATAATTGTTCCATTCTGTTTATTAGTATTTGTTGTCATAGCGGCAACAGGAATAGATCAACTGTGAAAATTTCAATATTTCTGCAAAAGAGGTGATGACAGACTTATGGATAGAACAATTTACAATAATTTATATGCTTGTCGGCGAAACATGGCAAGCACATTTTATATTTTAGATGAAAATACCCATGTTATACAAAGATTAATAAATAAAAAAAAATAATAGATAGTGGAGACTTAATGATAGGTCCCATTTTACCCGTTGGTACGTAACTCTAAAAATGGTGTAATTCTAACATTGAAATTATCATAAATATCGGATGATCTGATGTTTGTAAAAATTTCAATTTTAGACTTACGCCAATTTCAGGATTTAAGTTTGGGATTACCTACAAAAATCGACATATTATTAGACATATTTGACTCGTGCGTTAACGAAGTTTAAATACACCTTTATTTTAATGGATAATCTTATGTAAAAGGTGTGAGCATTGAGATAGAAATTATGAGTTATTTTATTGAATAACTTGATGTTGAGTGGGACTTTTCTCATGTACTTGTTTCCCTTGGACAAGCAAATGTGCCATTGTATATATTTCTTCCTGTTGTAAGGTTTATAGTTAATCCCCGAATAAAAGGGTGTTATATTTTATGTTTGATCTCTGATCTGTGTTGATACGTCGTCTTGTGTAACTGTTTGTTTTGACATTTTTGGAAAAATCCCTCTTTAAGATGTGTGGTGATCAAATTTAAAATACAACTGTCACCACCCCATTTCCATTTCCTCCCCAGGCTGCTGTAAAAGCGAACTGAATACGGAACTGAACCAATACGCCTGACCACCGCGGCATAGTAGACCATAATCCCTCCCGAAATGAAGGAGGCCCGTGCCTTACAGTGGGACAATAATGGGCTGGAAATAACCCTTTTAAAGGTTTCGTCCTTCAATCTCGTCTGTCAACAGCTTGTATTTCATGAGCCATGACAGCAAGCTATTTGAAAATCTTTCTAACACAAGTAGCCATTGGCAAATCATCAAACACAGTTTAGTATATTGAAAGGATCCGCCAAAGCATTCCATGCATGTTTCTCTTAAAATTATACTATTGTATACACACAAAGAGTCAGACAGAATGTTTCTAAGAAAATATTCCTGTGATCTCCCTGTCGTATTCAAAGTAATTTGCTAAGCCATTTTGTATTGGGCAAGCGTGTTTCCTGGTTACTGTCTACAACGCTATAGTCTATTGAAATCTTATTTGATGCATCACTATTTTTAAACAAATAGTTCTTTTTGTCTGGATGGTTACGGAATAAGAATACATGTGTGACCACCCTATTTCCTGCCAAGGATGATGTAAAAGTCAGCTAAGGGATATTAGAAACAAATAACATCTTTTGTGAGTAACAAAAAATCGAAATTCAACCCTATTACACACGCCTGATCAGCGCTGCAGCGAAGGACCTATACTATAACTAAAATACAGTCTATTTTAAAACCTGCGCAAAGTAATCAAAATGTTTAATTTCCGTTATCCTGGCCTGTAGAGAAAATTTGCACAAAAAAGCCTTTATTTTATCCTAGTAAAAATTTTGACTTTTTTGCCAAAACTTTGTCAAAATACCTGTAATTCGATTTCGTTTCGGTGCACCTATTTAGTGGCCAGGACGACCGCAGAGCCCTTTAAAACATCCGGACATAAAATAATACTATAGCGCATTAAATTTACTTGCAAATCTTACAAAAGCAGTTTAATCCTTTCTATTCACATTTATAAAGGATAGAAAATGTAAAAAATGTTTATTAAAGTTGAATTTGTAACTCTATTTGAACTTAGTAGTCCGTGAAATCATAGTTGCTTGCAGGTAAGGAGCATTTTAGGGGACGACTGTTGCAGTCTGCAGCGCAAATTTTAAGTTTATTGTCCTTTTTAGGGTTCCGTACCCAAAGGGTAAAAACGGGACCCTATTACTGAGACTTCGCTGTCCGTCCGTCCGTCCGTCCGTCCGTCCGTCCGTCTGTCACCAGGCTGTATCTCAAGAACGGTGATAGCTAGACAGTTGAAATTTTCACAGATGATGTATTTCTATTGCCGCTATAACAACAAATACTAAAAATAAAATAAAATAAAGATTTAAGATGGCTCCCATACAACAAACATGATTTTTTTACCGTTTCTTCCTCGATACTAATAACGTTGCCTTATGTTGCATAGATAATGGTACGGAACCCTTATGCGCGAGTCCGACTCGCACTTGACCAATTTTTTAAATAGAATCCGTAGAAAGTTTTATTATTCTAATAATATAGAACGTATAGGAAAGTGTAAAGTTGTGCATTTATAGAGATTATTAGCCTATTTGTATCAATTTTTATTTATTTGAATCTTGTCTTTGTATTCCCAATTTAGCTACTTCTGTTTAAATAGTTCTAAATCCTACTAATATAATAAATGTGAAAGTTTGAGAGTATGGATGTTTGTTAGTCTTTCACGCAAAAACTATTGAATGGATTTAAATGAAACTTTAAAATAATGTAGCTTATACATCAGAATAAAGCTGACTCTTAGAGCAGCCAGGGAAGGAATTGAAGATGGTAACATATTCTTAATCAGTCACCGGACTAACAACTTAACACTAAACAAACACTTCAAAGTAACAAAATTGTAAATATTGAGGCATCATAAAACTGTAGTTAGCGGTCTCTTTAAAATATAGATAAAAATAACATGTCTTCAAATATTCCGTTAGGTTTAATAATAATGGATATACACCAAACTATTTAAGGTAAGGCAATTACTCAAAAATCTTTTGTGTCAATATTGACTGACGTGTGAAGGGCCGGCTTATCAGTGCTCTTAAAATAGGGTTGCCAACACCTAAAATGCTGACGTTGGATAAAACGAAAAAATTAAGATGTGCGTCGGTAACGACCAATGAATGAATTATGTTATAGTGATTGTGTGCATTATTCCTCGACACGCCGCCGACCGATATTTTACATAATTGCATGCAGATGTCATCACAGAAAAAGTATTTTTGAAAGAAGAAAATAAAAACATCGTTATAAGTTTTTAATATTATTTTCAAATCTTTCTTCTTACAAAAGTAAAAAGTGATTTTATAAGGCCACTTTTTATAACTAAACAAGGACCAACAAGGTGAAACCCGCACGGACGACAGCCCTATTTTAAGGGCATTAGAAGGTACAATGGTAGAGCCGATGGCGTGGGTAAATTCGATATCAAAAGGTTTTTAACTAGATGTTTAATTAGACAGGTTTTCTATCTTATTATAATGAACAGTTTTGCAATTGAATTTTCATGCTCTTCGCTGATCCAGTCTATCAACGAAGAGCATGAAAATTCAATTGCAAAACTGGACCACCAACCAATGGAATAGTACTGCTAAGGTCGTGGGTTGCAATCCCAGTTGTAGTAATCACTATAAAATATAAATATTATTTTAATTTATTTCACGTCAATACAAATAATCAGCTGATGAATATCCACCATGTTTTTCATTTATATAGGCTTATCTAGGGCTAAAAAGTAGGGTCGGTCGTTTAAAATAATATCACCTTCTCGGAGAGAAAATGAACGTTTTAGCTTAAAAATACTATGTATATATGAATAACAATCTATAATTTTGCCAAATTGTGTAATTGACACAATCAATTTTCACTTTCTAGTTAAGTTCAGTTAGGGATGTAGAATTGATACCATTTTTTAAAATAAATAAATATTCATGGACATTTTACACTACGTCCTCTGGTCCCAAGCTAAGCTTATATGCTTGTGTTATACGAATGTGTAATACGGTACCAGAATACGGATAGAATACATAAAATACTTTTCTTTTGTAAATATGTACATACTTATACATAGAAACACACAGACGCAGTGCAAAAATTTGAATGACAATTATAAATATCACACAAAAGATTGTCCAGAGCGGGAATGAAACCCGCGATCTCGTGTTCCGCAGTCCGTTACATGAACCACTCGAGGCTCGTCGTCATCATAGTCGTCATAAAAGTTAAAACTCCCTAAAACTTAAGGGCCTACATCAATATTATCGTATATCATCGCCGACACGTACATATTATACATACATAGTACATTTAAATATTATTTTACATTAATGTAGGTATCAATCCGACTACTGCAAGTGGGCAAAATTCTGCCTAAAGATTTCTTTATATAGATTAAGGGCCTACATCAATATCATCGCCGACACATACATATTAACACAGCCAGTAGGCACAGAAAATGAAGAATTAGGGATACTTTTCCTATTTACTCAAAATCTACTAAATATATTTTAATTCTGATCCACGTGTTTCTATACATAATAGTTACCTATGTTTTTAAAGTTATTTCATTAGTTAATACGCGATAAAAGACCGACAAATGAAAAAAATAAAAAATTTTAGAGGTTGTTTAGCCAAGATTTTCTATCGAGAAAACTTTTTTCAATCGCGTTTCATAGTTCATGCGATCCTAGATCATATATTGAAAAAACATATACTTAAAAATTAGAGCTCTAGCCATTCAATCTAAAGAAACAATGAAAACTTCGTACATAGAAAAATGCACGAAGCTATTTTGGTATCCTCTTAACCCGTTATGATAAATAATTTATTTTATTCCTGTTGCCGAGTGTTACGCCTTCTAATAAGATCATTATTAACATTTTGGAGTTAAGCATTAAAAAACTTGCCGACGACTGCTTATTAAAACGACCGGAAGTCACTTTGGTGTAACGAAAGCGGAAATGGATCGCTTATGTGTTGGTAACACTATTAGTCAGTGTTACCAACTTGATGGGATATAAGCACGCGACGGTAAAGTTAATCTATGTTTGGTATTTTATTAATCTACTTTAAATTGTGATTAATTTTATGGAATTTTCATTTTGAATTTTGCTATATATGATTTTGAGAGTAAATTATTTTAATATATATACCTAAGAATGTAGATAATAAGTCTGGAGCATAAATAATACCTAAGAGCAGGCATGTTTGCAAACAATCTTTTTATGTTTTCCCATGACATTTTCATTTCTGAAAATCATATATTCTGCTATTCATAGAGAACACTTTACAGCTCAGTCCCACCCGTGACCATGGTGACTAAAAGTCTCTAAGGCATCGGGCTAAAATTTATACGCGTCTAAATCCGTAAAAAGTGGTTTTAATTGACATATTAACTTGACAAGACTATAGATAACTTTATAGAGCTTTTTCTTGTAATTATTACTCGTAAGTAAACTACTGACGGGCTTCGTGGTCTAGTGGTTTATATAACGGACTGCCGTTCACGAAGTCGCGGGTTCGATTCCCGCCTCGGACAATCATTTGTGTGATGTTTATAAATGTCATGTAAATGTTTCTGCGTCTGGATGTTTTTCCATGTATTATAAGTATGTACATATTTACAAAAAAAAGTAGTTTAAGTATTCTATCCGTATTCTGGTACCCATAACACAAGTATATTATAAGCTTAGCTTGGGACCAGAGGATGTTGTGTGAAATTTCCGTGAATACTTATTATTTATATTTATTTAAACTTATCTATTTATAGCAAAACACAAATAGTAACAATTTGGTAGAAAATACATGAAAACCCCGAGTGGCATCTCTATTTAGTTATAAGCAGCTCTCAAACTGCATTAACTAGTTTTAAAACAACCAGCAACAAGAGCCAATTATGCAAACCCCGCATCTGATTAAAATAAAAAAACCTTTTAATAACCGTAATAATACGAATGAAATGTTCACATAAAAATTATATCTTAATGATACATGAAGCACCATTGACCTCGGTACAGAGTACTTGAGATTTTACCGGCACAAATCCCATCTCAAAACATGGATGACGTAAACAATCCCTACCCCCTATTTAAACGTTGAATGCGCTTCCCTACCGGAGATTCGTTGCACGTGCAACACTCAAGGTCCCACAACCCTTTACACATCCTCTCATGCTTGCAATTAAAACGAAAAACCAAGCGAAACAACGCTATACAAATTCAATGAGCATAAAAGAGACAGTATGTCTCATTTACCAAAGCACTTTTATTTCCACTTGCACTTGAGAGGTCGTCGGCCAATCAACGGTCGTGCCGCGCCTGCCTCGCATTGGTCCGTTTGAATAGAGAATATTTTTTCAAAAAATGGAACAAAAGCAGAGGGTAGGTAATAGCAAGTTTTGTTTTGTTCGAGTGGCATTTCGCATTTGAGTGAAGGAGGCCTAAGAGAGCGGATGTCTCGACTGTTAATTACCTTATATTTTTGCTATTGTTTCTTGGAGGACACTTATGCGTTTACGTAAAATGAAAAGTAGTTTATGCTACTTTTTATTTAACTATGAGATATTATTTGACATTGCTTTTTCAATACGTTTAATTTAATCTCTATTTTATTTATCTATACCAGGAGTGGCCAACATGTCGATTGCGATCGACCGATCGATCGCGCGACCAATTTTAGTCGATCACTCGTAAGTTCCATGAGGGGACGCATTCAATGCCAAATGTTTCTAGTACTTGATACAGGAATGAACATGTACGCAGCTCATGCTTCGAGTAGGGAGACGTAATCAGCGTGACCACTTTCAGTAGTTTTCTACTATTTTCAAGAGTGCACGGCGGTATAAAAGCACATTGCATAAACGATCGACCTATTTCTCAGGTAAGAAGGGGGACGCCCTTCTTACCTGAGAAATAGGTCGATCGCGACTCAATTTTAAAATAAAAAGTAGATCTTATGTGCACAAAAGTTATATGCTTGCTTCTATACAGTATAATATATTATATTCTATACAGAATAGTATAATAAAAAGAAAACTCAGCGGCCGTATTATGAGCTTTTATTTACAGGCAGTTTACGCCGTGAATTGAACTGTCTGGCAAATTCGTATTATGAACAAATTATTAGTCAGTCAGTTCGCTAAACCAGTCATACATTAATATGTTTAAGGAGAAGGTACAACTAAAAGTTAAAGTACTAACTAAAAATTTTCAACTATAAGTTTTATTTTTGCCATAATACCTAATTTAGCCATGCAGTTTATGGCCTGCCTGGAACTTGAATGATTTTAAAAAGCTCATAATACGCCGGCTGGTTTGAGTTAAGCTCGCCTTTGTACATTTTTTTTAGTTTTGATGTTTTTCTTTATTTCTGTTGTTATCTTCTCTTGTGTACAATAAAGCATAAAAAAATAAATAAATAAAATAGAATAATATATCTTAACCCATTTTAAGCAAGAAAATTGAAAAGGCACAAATAATTTTGGAATACAAAACAGAGGTAATAATAACGGTAACGGATAATCTTATAAGTATCTACTTGTATATTTCATTGTAAGAATGCAAGGTCTGTGTTTTTATTTTGATTATACTAAGTGTCTTATTGTTTATATTTCTTTTTTCAGGAATTTGGCAGCGCCACTACCACAAACACAGATGGGAAACACATCACTCGAGACTATTACAGCACTGCACAAAGAAAACTGCCACAGGCTAGAATATTTGGTCGAACGGCAACAACAATTATGTATGCTGTCTGATACTATGATAAAGGTAAAAAACTAAATTACTGCTTTAGCTTTTTGTAGCCTGTACGTGTAGCTCAAACCAGCACTTTACTAGTTTGAGCTACACACTCAGGCTACACTTCCATTTATTAAGGAATGCTATAGGCTACATAAAATCACGCTGCCACCAATAGGAGTAAAGCATTAGTAATAACTTTTCGAATTTTTCGAAATTCCACGCGTACGAACTCGCAGGCAACAAGCAAGTAAAAAATTATTTGATAATTTCAAAATCTAAAAAACACGCTTGACGTTTCTAAATATTATTTTACATTAATGTAGGTTTCAATCCGACTACTGCAAGTGGGTAAAATTCTGCCTAAAGATTTCTTTATATAGATTAAGGGCCTACATCAATATCATCGCCAACACGTACATATTAACACAGCCAGTAGGCACAGAAAATGAAGAATTAGGGATACTTTTCCTATTTACTCAAAATCTACTAAATATATTTTAATTCTGATCCACGTGTTTCTATACATAATAGTTACCTATGTTTTTAAAGTTATTTCATTAGTTAATACGTGATAATAGACCGACAAATGAAAAAAAAAAAAAATTAGAGAGGTTGTTTCGCCAAGATTTTCTATCGAGAAAACTTTTTTCAATCGCGTTTCTGAGTTGATGCGATCCTAGATCATATATTGAAAAAACATATACTTAAAAATTAGAGCTCTAGCCATTCAATCTAAAGAAACAATGAAAACTTCGTACATAGAAAAATGCACGAAGCTATTTTGGTATCCTCTTAATACGTTAATAGATACGTACTGAAAGAATTTGCTAAAAATTTCAATAACATCGACTACTAAACATCAAATAAATTTGTTTAGTTTATATGCAATTTATAATCTGTTATGATTTGAAATGCCAAGTTGATAAACTTTTTTACATACTTTATGGCCAAACCTCATCTCGTGATTTGAATTTTTATAGCGTTATCAGTATCACAGGACTTTTATATTGTTGTTAAAGGGCAAAACATGATAATTTGTTTGAAGTAGGTTAATTCCGAGATTATGGATGTAACCGTTTTGTTAAATCGTACTTTCTTTGTGGCTATTTTTAGTTACATATATTATTAGAATTACAATTTTGCAAATTTACTAATTTAAATTTAAAAAAAATCTAAGTGTAGATGTTGTTACGGTTTCAAAATGGGATGATGACATATATATTCATAATTACGCTAAGAGATAAAAAATTATACCCAAAAATTTATCCCTGCATGCTTTTTTTAGGATTGGTTTTTAGGATGCCACAATGACAAATTTCTCTTTAAAAATGCATAGTAACTTTCTGTAGTGTTATATACGTTATAGTTCAATTGATAGTATGTACAATTTCTTTAATATTCGTAATAAAACTTGCAGGTTCTACAAACCGGTGCAGTGCAAGCAGTTGAAGAGTGCCAGCATCAGTTTCGTCACAGCAGGTGGAACTGTAGTACTGTTGAAAATTCCACTGACATATTCGGTGGAGTGCTGAAATTTAGTGAGTATTTTTATGCTTATTGCCAAAATTTTGAGAAAATAACTCTCTTTTCCAGGTCAACACAACTTGAACGTTTCTGAAAAGCGTTCTATACGTCAAAATTTTTCTTTTAATGCATGTATTTTATTTGTTTTGTCATAAATACCCGGATTAAGATAAATTTCTACAGAAATTGACTTTTTATGATTGTTTGATTTATCTCATTTGGTTTATAAAGATTATTTTTTTTAGTTTTAAAAGTTGCTAATAAAGCTTACGATTATTAAGTTATGCGACTAACCATAAAATTGAGACGTCGATCAAATTAAGAAATTTGAATTTTTAGGCGCATATAAACTCATTTATTCCAAACTATTAAAACTATTTTACATTCTTTTGTAAGACGTCATGTTTTCCGTTTAAATTATCTTTACATGGGGAATATAAATTACTGTCCATATGACTTTGGTTCGTTCAGTAAATACAGAACTTTCAAAATATGAATCTGCTTGTCCTAAGCAGATTCGTATTTTGAAAGTTCTGTTCTTGCTTTGAATGAATCATTACTTACTTTTGACCGCTTTACACATGATTTTCTTGTAATTCTATTTGTTCTCTTTCTGAGTCATTGATTCCCTTTCAAGTTCTTTCATGTTAACAAAGTAACAACTACAACCTATATAATCTTATTGTGAATGCATCACACAGTTTAATAAACAATTAATCATCGCAATCAACTTGAAATCGTATTATTCGACGCATTCTTCCGGCTCTGAACAAAATCAAAGCATGCACACTTCAAGACAGATTTCATAGAACTTCATTTTGTACGTAAAAATGTTTATTTTCATATGTCCATTACTGGGATCACGTGTGTGTCTTGTTGATGGAGTAGCTCAGTTTGTTTACTGTAAACTACTAACTATATAACCAGTTATAAAGATCTCTCAATAGTTCTGATTTTCAAAGGAGTTTAATAACTAAGTTCAAGTTTTGGGGGTTTCAAAGGATTTAAGCTATTGGTTATTTAGAGCGAAGCAGGTCAACGGACTTATCTATGGCCTTCTTAGCTTAGAACATTGATCTGTATCAATTAGATTCTGTTGTTAAAATAATTAGTAACTGTTTAAGATTATTAAAGCTGGTCTTACTTTTGAATTTGTATTAAAGAATACAAATTAATTTGTATTTATATACACTGTAAATATCTGTGTTCTTCACATAAATATTTTTCTTGGAATTATAATATTTGTTTTTGCTATGAAGCCCGATGTCTAAAAGCAGAGAGGGAGATTTGTTTAAAATATAATTCAGTTTGCCTTAGCACTTCGGAACAATGAATTAAAAAAAAAAATAGAGAGATCTAGCGTTAAGAAAGTATTCAAGGAGGAAAGTCTGGGGAAGCATGGAACATTAGGCGGTCCACAATTTTTACATAACAAGCATGTCACTTATGAAAAAATTGTCTAAGAAAAGCATTTTTATCCTCTAACGCTTTTGCAACTCATTTATTAAAATAAAACCAACTTTTATGGAATTAGACTCGTATATTTGAAACCGAAAAGTCTCCTAATCGTCAAGCTAAAATTTAAAACAAATATATGCGTCAAAATCTGTAAAAAGTAGTTCTATTTAAAGAAAAATTTTGCTCAAAATTGAGACTATCTTTTGTTTAAGTACCAATAATAACTTTTAAACATACGAGTTTTCGTCTTCATTCATTATAGAACAAAAACATAGTTTTTGTAAGTGTACCCACATGGTGTGCTTAAATATTCAAAACTACGCAACGGATTGATGCGGTCTTTTTATTGGAGAAAGTGGTATAAGAGCATGGGTTATTTGTACAATTTGTTAAGGTTAGTTTCACGGCTACAAAGTTGCGGGTGACATCTAGTTTTTTAGTAAATTGTAATAATTAACTACTGTTACCTTTCAGAGTCTCGTGAATCAGCATTCGTGCACGCTTTGTCGGCAGCTGCATTAGCTCATGCTGTAGCCAGGGCATGCAGTAGAGGTGAACTCAACGAATGCTCCTGTGATTCACGAGTTAGAAAGCGTACACCAAGACATTGGCAATGGGGTGGATGTTCAGAGGTAATATTAAATATATTGTAAATGTTTCTGTATAAAGTCAATAAGTTTATGACGTCACAGCCTTTGTGTAGGTTAAGACTATAAAGCGTCATCTGCTATGTATACTTCTTTGAATAAATATATACGACTGTTGTAATTGCCACGTACTTGACCTTTACGAAGATAATCAGGGGATGTCTCCCAAATTTCCACTCATCTCCACATCAATTGTCACTTCGTCTTGCATCGCCTGCATAAGCTGTAATTATTTTCAAATGTTTCTCCTTATGAGTCAAAACCCTCACAAAAGCAGTATGATGAATAAGTGTATGAGACAATAAAAAACTTGAGAGGTGTCAAGGGACACCCGGATGGAACGAAGTTCCTTTCGATTAATAATTTTTTTTTTTTATATTTATTATTTACAAAAAACCTGTATACACTCAACAAAAATAATCGTCGCGACACCACACTGTTCAATGCGAAATAGAAATGAAAATATCTGGCTTGCTTTCTATAAGAGAGAGAGAGACAGACAGAGAAACATGCGACGCCGCACAGCTTACAATAGCTTACTATAGCAAAAAGTGTCGTGACAACTTTTCGTAAGAATTTTTTCCGTCTAGCCCCCTTTCACAACGCGCAATAAGGAACTTCGTTCCAAAAACAACAACAAAAAAATGTCTATGAGATGATAGAGCCAATAGGATCTCAAATATACATTCCTAATAGTTCAATATAAAACAAATAATTCAATATTTACAGGACATAAGATATGGAGAGATGTTCAGCAAGGACTTTTCAGATTCTAAAGAAGATAAAACTACTGATGAAGGACTTGTAAATCTTCACAATAATGAGGCTGGAAGACGGGTAAGTATATAATTATCATGTTGTTTGGCAGAACCCCTTCATTTCAGGAGTGTATCTGGTCGACTTATGCCATGCTAACCAGGCCTGTTGTTTCTGCTTTATGGTTTAGTTTCTAGTTTTCCTTTTCTGAAAGAATATCTTATCTGCTCCTGCTCTAAGGAAGAAATGTAGTAGTAGATTATTTAAAATTCCCCTGGTCCCAGATGCGTTTCAAACTAGGACATGTCAAGAGAAATCTGGACAGATATAATTATTATTAATTCTTTATTGCAGATTTTATATTCATATTGTTAGTTACATTGTACTTATATCCTATGATAGTATTATTTGCATTAAATTACGAAAATTCACTTAAAAACAAAAATTAAGCTGTTATAATCCCCGTTCGAAGCACTTAATTGGCTTATGTAATGTAGTCCGACCCAGTGCTCCATGAACGGGCTATCCAGCCTGTTATATAATGTCCTCAGGATGCTGTTGGGACCTCCACATAGTCTTTTCATCATAGACGCTGCCCTCTTTCTGATAACGGCGTAAAAGTCATATATACTAATAATAATAATAATAAATATTCATTTGACAGGCTGTTCGTGGCCGTATGCAGCGTGTTTGCAAATGTCACGGCATGTCTGGTTCATGTTCTGTGCGTGTTTGCTGGCGAAGATTACCTCAACTAAGATTGGTCGGAGATTCATTATCTACTAGATATGAAGGTGCCTCGCATGTTAAGGTTCGTTCAAATATTTTAGAACATGCTTTTATTAGTTCGGTATGTATCTATCAACTACCTGTCGCCCGAGATTGAGTACGCGTGGAAATTAGTAAATTTTCCCGATTTTCCAACATTTTTCACTGATGCTTCGCTCCTATTTGTCGCAGCGTGATGTGATATAGCCTATAGCCTTCCTCAATAAATTAACTATCCAAATCTAAAGGATTTTTTTATCGGACCATTGGTTCTTGAGATTAGCGCGAACAAACAAACAATCCCTTCAGCTTTGATATACTAATACTAGCTGACCCGGCAAACGTTGTTTTGCCATACAAATGTCAGGGGTGAGAGGGTCAAATCCTTATCACTTCTTCTCCTTCTCCAGCCCATTTACGTCCCACTGTTGGGCACGAGCCTCCTCCAGTTTGAGAGGGATTATGGTCTACTGTGCCGCGCTGACCAGGCGTGTTGGCACAGGGTTTCTTTTCGAGTTTTCCGTCTCTCACAGATGTTATCTGTGTGCAATATTCCTTAGCTGACTTTTACAGCACCCTTGGGAGGAGGTGGGGTGGTGACACTTGTATTCTTAATCCGTCACCACACGGAGAACATAAATGACTCACGATAAATGAACTATCCAACTCTAAAAGGATTTTTTTTTATCGGACCATTGGTTCTTGAGATTAGCGCGAACAAACAAATATGCAAACAAATCCTTCAGCTTTGTTATACTAATACTAGCTGACCCGGCAAACGTTGTTTTGCCATACAAATGTCAGGGGTGAGAGGGTCAAATCCTTATCACTTAGGGGTATGAAAAATAGATTGTAGCCGATTCACAGACCTACTGAATAAGTAGGTAGGTATATAAAATTTCATAAAAATCGGTAGAGCCATTTTTGAGGAATAGTAACTAACACTGTGGCACAAGAATATTATGTAGATAGATGTATTAATCTATGTAACAATTAAAATTTGAAAATAGTCTGGCAGCAAATTCTACATACTAACCGCCTCATTCATAATGACATAATGGAGGTTTAAAAGTTCGCTAAAACAGGTTCGCGAAAATTGTCAAAACTTGTTATTCATAATGGTCTTTTTACGCGAAAACGTTTATTATCTCTCCGATAAAATCTCCATTTAAACCTCCGATAAGTCATTATGAATAAGACATACGTATACAATTTTTTCAACAGGTGGTTGAAAGAAAGAGAGCCAAAAACATAAGAAAGATAAGGCCTTTACATATGGATATGAAGAAACCGAACAAAACTGATTTAGTTTATTTAGAAGATTCACCCGATTATTGCGAACCTAATGACGAGTAAGTAGAAACATTTAATTATACAGAAAATTATAACATTAGAGCTGATTAGAAAATCAATAACGGTATATTTGAACATCATATTATTATTAAAATTCCAACTACCTGGTTGTCTCTTGTTCGCTCCTTCATTTATTTTTCTATCGTTGTTTATTTTGATTTAAGCAATATATTTATAATATTCCGAGGTCATGGGTTCAAGTCCCGCTCATGGGGATCATTTATTACGAGCTTATAATATTAGCTCGGTACGTAACTATCAATGCATTAATCTATATAACGAAATCTTTCAAAGTGATTTTCACCCACTTACAGTTGTCGGATTGATCTGAAATTTTGGACACATATTAAGGACCGATAATAATACAATAATTTTAAAACAAATTTTTGAATTTCCAGCGTTTTGTCTATTTTTCAAATTAAGCAAATTATTCCACTGTAATAATTGATTTATAAAGAGTTCTATATGTCAATAGTACTTACGATTCGCTAGAAAATGTTAATGTGACCATCATTTTATTTCAGGCTTGGTATTCTAGGTACTCGAGGTCGTACATGTAACAGAACATCAGCAGGTCTTGATGGTTGTCGTCTGTTATGTTGTGGTAGAGGCTATCAAACAAGAATACGTGATCACGAAGAGAAATGTCGTTGTAGATTTGTATGGTGTTGTAAAGTTCATTGTGAAATATGTCGGTTTAAACGCGATCATCATGTTTGTAATTAATAAGCATAAAAATAACATTACTATGAAGGTTTTGATAACAATTTGGTAAATAAATGGATTACAGAAGTGATGATCTAGATCGTAGGTAATGGTTTTGTGATCATTATGATTCAATTTATATAAAAAAATAGAATGAGTGTGAAGTTTGGTAAAGAAATTGATTACAAAGCGATGATCAAGATTGCAGGTAATGCTTTTGTGATCATCATGATACAATTTATGTAAAAAAATAGAATTACTATAAAGGTTTTGATAAAAATTTGCTAAAGGAATGGATCAAAGAAGTGATAATCTAGATTGTAATGCTTTTGTGACCATCATGTTTCAATTTATTTAAAAAATAAAATGTAAAGAAATTATTGATCACAGAAGTGATGATCTGGATCGTAGGTAATGCTCTTGTGATCATCATGATTCAATTTATATAAAAAAATAGAATTACTGTGAGGGTTTTGACGCTAATTTGATTATAAATAAAACTATGCCTTTTGAAATATGTACTTAAAAATTGTAATTCGATCAAAGTGAAATAGAAGCTATAATATGTAACATGTTTACTCATAATTTGTACTAATAAGTCTGTACTTAGAATTTTAAATAGACATTGAAAATTTGTGATAACATCGAAAAAAATATTATTTCAAAAATTACCTTTTATCAAGCGTTTGACATACTGGTTTAGCTTACACTGTGACGTAATTAGGGTTCCTTAAGAAAACGTAAAATGAGGCGCTATTAGTGAGACTCCGCTCTCCGTCTATCCGTCTGTCACCAGGCTGTATCTCTGGAGCGGTGACAGCTAGAGAGCCGAAAATTTCACAGATGGGTATATCATTTGATAAATACTCATCCTCCTGCCCTTATTCCGTTGCTTGGAGTCTCGTTATTTGGTGTTATTTGGGGTCGGTATGACAAATATACTGTAATAACTGTACGGAATCTACATATTTTGAACAAGTAAGTAAAGAGCATTTATTATTAAAGTTTGGACACAACACTGCCTTGCCTCGAAAGGCAGCAGGACGAACTCCGACGAGGTTGGCAACAGTCGGCCGGAGTGGTGAAGCCTAATGGGAGGGAAACCGACAAACTATACGGACATTGTCAAGTAAGACTGCTTTCTGCATCCGGGCCGTTACCGATTAGCTAATGACGCCGAACCTCTCGAGGTGTTCTAAGAGGCTCTTTAGGAATTGGTTCTATTAAGCATTATTATTTGTGAAGTATAATTTGTTTTAATGCAATATTACATTTATTGTATCTCATAGATTCATTGACTGATTAATTAGTAATTAAAAATCCTTATTTTCTAATAATTAAGCTTTAAATTTATTTACAGTATTACTAACTTATTTTATTATTTAAATGTATAAATGTGTATATAGTGCTTTTGTTAATAGTGTAATTTTAGTATGAATAGTTTTAAGAATTGTATTATTTATGTGCTAAGTGTAAATATTAAATTAAATTTGATTTACTGTGTGTATAAATCACACAATTTGATTTTCTACCTCATAAGAGACATGACTTTTATACCATCTCATTTTTCACACTATCCGGTGACCCCCTACCGAATCGCAATTTTTAGCAATTGCGAAAATTAATATTACGGTTTGCAAAATATTGCAAATTGTTTATTATATTAAAAAATGAAATAGATATACAATCCAATACTTTTATTTTTATTTAATTAATTAGGTATAGGAACATTTGGTTTATCATGTGTTGGGCCCATGGTAGTTCAGTTGGGAGAGCAACGGAACGTTATTCCGAGGTCGTGGGTTCAAGTCCCGCTCATGGTGATCATTTTTCCACTATAATTTGATTTTTTAAGTAAAAGCATCGCAAGTCAATTGCTAAAATTAATAAATCAATACTTTTTTATCTTTATTTATACTCATACATAAAAGGCTTGCTACCTACGTCTATCTGTTGATTTCATTATAGCTTTTCTGCGTCTTCTCTTATTAGTTCTACTTACCGCCGCCTATACATATATCTATTCTTCATCTATCATTCATCCTCTCTACGCGACTGTTGAAAAATAAAACAATGATCTACGTTTCTTAAAACCATTTTCAAGCTTAATCCATCACATTTTCACTTGTAAATATTAGCCCATATAAGCTATTATTAGTAACTTATTGTAGTAGGCACGTAATAGCTTTATTACTTTTTAAAATTAACTTTTAAATAATATTGTAGTGACATTTTGTATTATAATTATTGAATTATTTGTAAGGTCATTTTTTTAAGGTACCGAATTATTAAGTAAGGTATACTTTTAAATTTTATTTTGATTAATTATGCACAATTTCAAGCCAAAATAATTTAGAAAGGGCTATGAAGCTTTCATCCTATTTTAATTTCACCTTATTTCGGGTTTTATCAGTCCTTATTAGATGCCCTTATTAAGACAAAATTTCTTTGCAACATTCATTCATCTCTCAATCATTGGCACTACTTTTAAAGTTCGCTTAGGTCACATTTTTATCATTCTCTCTCTATAAATAATCATAAAAATTTAACTGTAAAAAACCCTTTGGTTTAGATAAGTCATAAAAGTATAGACTTTTATGACTTATCTTAAGGTGATAAAAATATAATTTTCTGTTATATGAATTCGGTACCTTGATGTATATTATTTTTTCACTTGCTAATTATTGTAATGTGTCAAATATTATAAATCTAACTACTATGTATAATGGCGCATCCACACATGCCGCCGGGTTTCAGACCGCGTTGCCGCTGAATGCAGGCCGCCGGCTTTACCGGCAACACTACAACTCCGTATCGAAGCCGCAAGCAAACTGCCGCCGGCAACCAAAAGCCGCGCGTGCCGCAGGTAAAAGATGCAAATGCCGGCGGCACGGTCGCCGGCCATGCCGCCGGCCGTGCCGCCGGGCATGTGTGGATGCGCCATTAAGATTAAGCTACTTTCATTGACACAAACGTATCACCAAGGATATTTATGTACTTAATGTTGTTGTTTATGTAGTTATAAAGTTTGGTGACGTCATTGAATACTATTTTAACACGCTTATACTGTAAGTTCAGGTATATCTATCAATGTATTAATCTATGTAACGGAATCTTTGAAAGTGATTTTCACCCACTGACAGTAGTTGGATTGATCTGAAATTTTGCACATATATCAAGGACCGATGACAATGCAATAATTTAAGAAAAATATTCAGGATTTTCAAGCGTGGTTTTTTAGTTTTCGAACTATGTAGATTATTTTTCATTTAGACCGCTCGACGGAAAAGAGGGGCTTCATAAGTTTGACATGTGTGTTTGTAGATGCGTCAGTCTATCTGTGGTATTGTAACTTAACGGCTGAAGTAATTCCAAATTTGTTTTTGCTGTATTAAAGGAGGTGATTTACTGTACAAGAGGTTTTTAACAACTAGGCAGTCTGTTTTCAGTTTTCAAAGATCACTTGATTTAATTTTTTATATCCATAAATTATTTATTTTAACAACAAGAATAAAACAATGATATGATTAACCTAAAACTATAAAAAGGAAAAATTTCGTGATTTTATAATGATAATTTATTAACTTAATGATTATGTAAACTTACATAATTTGAATTTTTATTTACTAATTTTACTAAATTTGACTAAAACCCAGTCATATAATTTAATGGCAGTGAAATAATCTTTATGGTACCTACATATTATCTTGCGAAAATATTTTAATTTGTTTGTGAAGTCTTCATGCCCGGTACCTAATAATGATTCTATAATTTCTGACTAATATTCCTATGACGTCATACCACTCTTATATTCCATTATAGGGATTTTAGTCATAATTATTAATCCCTGTACTGACATTTAGAAAGTAAAAATATTTATAAATGATAGTTTAAAGAATAGATTATATTTCAAAACAAAATGTAGTCTAACTTTAGGCAGTCCTTGAATAAGATTTAGATATTTACCATTTTTCAATATGAAATAGTTACTACTTGATGTAAATGAAAATAAAATAAATGTATGTATTACAAATGTATTTTTGTTTTCTACCACGATTTTTGATAATTATTACTAATGCAATTTTGCAAGAAATTGCAAAGCTGTAGGAGTTAACTGCTCCTTCATCGTTGCAATTTTTTGCGATAAACTATTCGACCGAATTACCTTTTTAATGAGACAGTGAGAGAATGAGACCTTTAATTTAGATGAAAAATACTTGGAATTAATTTCAAAATCAACCTTTGATGAGCTGGCGCCATGGCGATGCGTTTTAATCAAGAAACCGAACAAAAATATTTATCGATATTATTTCATCGATAAAATTGAGATTATTCCGATAGTATAATGACACATTTATCAAATATTGGAAATCACGTTACGGATTATATTGATTAGATCTTAGAGCGTAATTTTGCTAATAGTATATTATAGTAGTATAGTAGATAATGCAGTTTGTGATAATTATTTATCGTGAATAATAAAAGTATTGACAGGTAAAATTAAATCAATTTTGAATGTTTTTTGAAAAAGGAAATGTAATTTTCAAGCCACTCTGAATCTCGAAACCCGCCCTAAGAATTTTTACAAAAGTTTGTACCTATTTAGATTGTTTCCATAATGAGCATGATCAATGCTCTTTTATCTTTTTAGGGTCTTCTGACAACACCTACTTCTAAAGTACTATACCGAACTGAACATTTTATTTAGCACTAAATAGTTTAGTACTAAACAGTTGACTTTAGTAACATTGAGTTTAGTCGGTTTTGTAACATAAGTTGATACAAAAAAGCTTGCCACACATAAATAAAAACAATATTATATTAATTTAGTAAGATTTTATTAAAGTAGATGATCTGTAAAAATGCCTCCGGAATAATCCGAACATGCTGTACAAGTTTTTAAATAAATAAATAAATATTTTTAATTTTGATAATTTATTGTCCGAGAGGATTACCAAGCCATGGGTAGACTCTGGGGCAGACGGTACAAACTTGCATCCAGTACCAAACCTGTAAAATAATAAAGTGTTTAAGTAGGTACATCCACATTTTTTAAATTAGATGGAGACCAGCTCACTGAAAACAATGGTACTATTTTCAACCAATTAACTAGAAAATGTTTGATGGTGTCAATAACCCAATTCGGCAGTGTTAACGAAATTTTCTTATCATGAAAACTGTGTAATATAGAATAACAACTTTAATAATATAAACATAATTTTTTTGTTTTTGTTGTGTCAAGTTTGGCTTGGGAAAACACGTGAAGATATCTAAAAGTTTATTAATTTAGTTTATAATAACACATTACACATTATTATTCAGACTTATCTAATGATAGCGTGATATGCATTTTCAGGACTGGTTTTTGCTATTTCATCATAGCGTATAATTTTTATATGGGACTATTACTAACTACTACTAACTTGTAAGGAACTAATATTTATTTTTATTTTTGCTTTAAATATGTTTTACTTATAGAGGATGGCCTAAAACGACATACTGTGATGTCATCAAAGATTCCCCGCAAAAGGGCCAAGTGCCTAATGCTTGCCAACTTTGTACATGTATTACTATGAGTATAATAAAGCCAAGGAAGTACGTTTTTATCATAGCAGATGACGCTTTATAGTCTGGACATAATTCCCATGAAAGTTATAAAACTTTTACTTGCAAATTTTCTGTAGAAGTCCGCCTCTAATGATCTAGTAATGACCTCTAATGAGTATAAAATACCTACCCGATACGCCCATAACATTGCAGAAATTTCACAAAACCGTTACAAGACAATTTTATATGAAATTTTTTCATGGGTAAAAATGCGTGATGGTATGATGATGATGATGAAATGTATTTGTGTACTCACCTGGTTATGATTAGCAACATAAGGACCGCAGCTGAAATTAGGGCAGTTGGTTGGGATGAATGTTCTGCAAGGTTTTGCTCTATATTCATTAACTGGAATCGGCTCCTTTACCCAGTCGATAACTTCACTTGCGGTAACCTGAAGCATAACACGTTGCTTACTAATTAACGTGCTAAGGAACTTCCAAGAAGCACCAAAATCATTGCAATTGTTCATCTGTCCATTTTAGATCAACTATAAATCAACATAAAAGAAATTGTGGAAGGCAGGTAATTTTGCGGGTAGTCACCGAATGGACACAGCGCAGAATCTATTATTGAGGAGGTCCAACAAAGGCAAAAGTAATGCAGATGGAAAGATGGATGGAAACATATTATGCCTTAGAACTGCAATGACTGCTAATTCATAGATCTGATACATGTAAATCAAGAAACTTTTAATGTATTCATTCATTCGTTCTGGAACTGGATACTGGCATCAATTTTTAAACTCAATACAGTCACAAGTTTATAATATTATCTTTCGAGACACAATATCTCCCTCCAATATCCTGAACTGAACTGGTACAATCACTATCAGTCTCATTTTCGGTATAATGTTTCCATAAGTTTCCGGTTACGAGCGGCTATTTACTATAAGAATCTGATAAAAGTTCCTTGATTATGTCTGATTGATTAGTAGATAAAATAATTATTGATTCAATATTAATTAGTTTGTGAAATATTTCCTGACAGATCTTAGAATTGGAATTCCAATATTCTTCAATTTAAAAGCTCCAGGCATTATGCTTCTTTTACCTGAATTTGTTGTTGACATTTTTTATTTTTTTATTTAGTCATGAGTGATGTTTTAATCATGTTACTTACCATAAAAACGTCATTCAAGTTGTTTACTAAGTTTAAGAATCTGGTCACTGCCCTCTGCACTGCAGGGTATGCGGCTAAGTAGCCTTGAGTTACGGCTAAGGGGAAAGGCGCTCTGCTATTGAGGTAGTGCCTCTCGAAGTTGCCCAAAATGAACGCGTACCATGCATTTTCATCTTCACGATCAGGGCTTATGAAGAAAAAAACATTTTTTTGATTATTTACCTGAATTTTCTTCGATTCAATAAACATATTTTAAATATCATTTTTATAAGGAAGTTATTAAATATAATGCAATAAAAAAAATGAATACTTACAATGAGAAACAGGCATCAATTGTGGCACATGGGAAACCAGTCAAATCAGTCCAGGAGACTATAGGTAAGGTCCAAGCGCCGGAAATCGAAGCAGTTGGGCAAGATGTACTTACGCAGTCTTGAATAGAAGCGTAGTCCAATGTATATGGATACAAGCCAGGGTTGCTATAAGCAACGGTAAGCCAAGAGTGATCGTAACCTAAGTTGTTTTTTACAATCAACTCGAAACTGGTATTACCGGATAATTGGAGGAAAGGTAGACGAAGACCTATAAAATAAATAACAGTTATCTTTCTTTAATTAATACTATTGTGCATGTAAACAAAATTATGGCAGGTCGGTGAGTATGCTTTTTTGAATATTAACTTGATTAGATTTGAAATATATACTAAGCCTAATTATTATGGGTTAAGTTGAGAAGTAAAAGAATGAAATATATATTGATGGCTAAAACATCACTTTCTAAATAATTACTGGTTTGTTCTAGGTTTTGATTTTTTTCTTCATTTTTTCTTAATTCCTATTGAAGCAGAATTTACTGGTACTAACCTTTGATGGAATCAAAAGGAATGTTAGCGAAGTGTGACAGTTGACTCCTCTGATGCACAAATTCATTTACCAAAGTTTCATAGCTAGCGGTCGCCCAATAGTCAGAAGAAGGTGAACGACTAATAGAGTGAAGTCCAATTTCAAATCCGTTATTGTACAACTCGTTGACTCGTGTATAATCAGTGTACTCATGGTTGACATAGAAAGTGGCTCCAGCAAGACATCCATTTGAATTTCTTCGCCCAAAAAGAATGTTACGGTATGTCTCAATATTTACAACATTGACGGCTTCTTCGTATGTAACTACAACGAACTGAAAAATAAATAGTTTAATTTTTAAACAAACTTTAACTGGAACACTTGTAAAATCTATAGTCTTACACTCTTACTAGTATAATAGGTTATACTGTTTGTAAATTATTGTTTTTGTTTTTGAACATCTTTCAATCAACAGGCACTTCTCAAAGGGTGCTAGGTTACTTAACATAGCTTTAGGCATTGTTTATCTTGTCTAATTTCAACCTAAAATCTCAGTCCTTATAATGATGTACGGGAGTTACAATATTTTTTGATTATCACTATTTTGAAAAATGATGTTTATAGTTTGTGCTTATTCTGAATTTGTCAAAGTAATGATTCTGGCTATACCACGTCTACCTGGCATTACAAGCGTGAGTTGATCCCTTAAATCTATTAAATTGTTATCATTCTAATGCATCGGTCGATGATGACCTAATTACTTTGATTAATTAACATACCTAATTGTTTATTTATCATAATGCATTATCTATACTACCAATCTATCTGGGCAATAATATACGGCGGTTTTTATTAGGGTTCCGTACCCAAAGGGTAAAAACGGGACCCTATTACTGAGACTTCGCTGTCCGTCCGTCCGT
Source organism: Orgyia antiqua (assembly GCA_916999025.1). Lineage (NCBI taxonomy): Eukaryota > Metazoa > Arthropoda > Insecta > Lepidoptera > Erebidae > Orgyia > Orgyia antiqua. The sequence goes on from OU779874.1 coordinate 5,990,949, forward strand.
CCATCCGTCCGTCCGTCCGTCTGTCACCAGGCTGTATCTCAAGAACGGTGATAGCTAGACAGTTGAAATTTTCACAGATGATGTATTTCTATTGCCGCTGTAACAACAAATACTAAAAATAAAATAAAATAAATATTTAAGGGAGGCTCCCATACAACAAACATGATTTTTTTACCGTTTCTTGCTCGATACTAATAACGTTGCCTTATGTTGCATAGATAATGGTACGGAACCCTTCGTGCGCGAGTCCGACTCGCACTTGACCAATTTTTTATAATGATATATAGCTGTAATTCGGGGAAATAGAGATTTAAACTCAGGTGATGTTTTTAATTATATGCGGATGTGATACAGAGATATTGTAATTTCAATTCAAATTTTATTATTTATGCGGATTTCTGTAAGAGATTTTAATAATTGAAATTGTTCGTGTTTTGTATGTACCACATTATGACGGTTATGAATTACCAATTCACCATTTACAACTCTCTAGATACTACGTCGAGATCCATATTTACAATGATTAACAAAAACTCGCTACTTATTAAAATGTTGGTAATGACTTATTAAATAAAACTACTTTTTACGGATTTGGACGCGTATATTTGTATTAAATTTTGGCCCGACGTGACGGGTGAGACTCACCCATGACCCTGGTGACTTCAAAGTCTCCGAAACGTCGGGCCAAAATTTAAAACAAATATACGCGTCTAAATCTATAAAAAGTAGTTTTATTTAAACAAATGAGTCCCGCAAGTGTTAGAAAGTATTATTAATTTTGTATTACTTATTAATTTTGTTATTACTTATTAATTTTGTAATCTAATAGCTTTTAGATCCATACTAAAGAATCAAAAATGGGCAAAGTATCGATTCCCCCAGGATTTATCATAGTGAGGAACTGTACTACAAATGTATCAACAATAGACGCATATGCTAACTCAATGGCACATCAGTTCATGTATATTTTTAACAATACAATATTTTTGACCCATCAAAATTGTGGTGTTTATCTGGGGATTTTCAAGGTCTTATTTCAAATTAAACATGCTGGATATTTGGACATAATAATTGTACTAAAACTTTAAGAAGTTATGAAAAAGATATGAATTCTGGTAAACAATATTTCTTTCACAAGGCCCGCTTGCGGTGATCACTTTTTCAACTAGAATTTAATTTATTTAGTAAAAAGCATATCAAGTCTACTGCAAAATTAATAAATTACTTTAGAAAACAATCTTCCTTTAAAATCAGAACTTTAATTATTTCGTAATGATGTGCCTTATGTCGAAATAGGTCGAATTTTGTAGTAAAACTTTAAGCAGCCCAAAACGTTCTACCGAAGAAACAAATATTTGAATAATGACATACCTGTGGTGTGTCCCTTGGTGCCAAACCGCCAGGAATATCAGTGCTTGAACATCTACAGTCAGGGAGAACGCAAGCTTCCTCGTCACAAACTTCAGCCAATGGCAATTCGTCACATTGTACATTAAGGACCGCCAATCCCACCACTAATATCAAGGAAAGTATCACTTTGAGCTGCATTTTGATATGAAAGGGCACAATGAACTGATCTTTTTTGGACAGCATTATATAGGCATTCTTTTATCTTTAGCAGTGATATGAAAAACGTTATCTGAAAATTAATAAGTTTGTATTATACAGGTCGTTTTCTTGATGTAATTTTAAAATGTTGTGACTAATATATAAATGTGCTCTTCACTGCCAATTCTATTATGTTTTTTTGTGGTATAATAAAATTATCCATGTGATGACGTAAACCCGTCATCACATGAATAATTTTATTATACCAAATGTCACAACTCCTCATTTCTACCAAAGACGCGGTGAGAGCCTATAAAGAGGAAACATCCTCAGCGAGAGATGGAAAAGTCGAAATTTAGTATACCCATTCCTAATACATCTGATCACTGCGGAGGAAGGCCGTGCCCAAATAATGTTTTATCATATTTCATTAAAAACTAATTTAAGAAAGCTTATATTAAGGGATGGTTGTATAATGATCGAGATTAGACGAGTATAATGTCTCTAAAACTGAATTGAAGAAAAGCATTGAAGTGACTATCAAAGAAGATCTGCTGGCAATTGAAATGCAGTAACTTGCTTGCTGATTCATCTAGTACGGGGAACTCTTGGAAAGTAACAGTGGAAAAGAGGGTGGTAATGTAAAATTTCACTGTGAAAACACGGCTGGTTAGAGAGGCACCTTCTCTTATCCAGCCCATTTACGTCCCACTGTTGGGTACGGGCCTCCTCTACTTTGAGAGGGATTATGGTCTACTGTGCCGCGCTGACCAGGCGTGTTAGCACAGGGTTTATTTTCGAGTTTTACAGCACCCTTGGGAGGAGATGGGATGGCGACATTTGTATTCTTAATACGTCATCACACAGACTTCCGTCACGACACAGACTAGAGTGGCATAGTAGGTCATAATTCCTCCTAAAGTGGAGGCGGCCCGTGTTCATCAATGGGATGTTGATGGGGCTGGAGAGAGAGAGAGAGAGTATGAACAAGTTGGAAATTCAATGGTAAAGTGATGAATTTATGAGTAAAAATTATGAAACTACCTATAACGTTTATGCTTTAGTTATGTAAATACGTTGTATATGCACAGCGGAAGTATGGTTATTATAGATACATAATGAAATGTATTTGTATGATAAGTACATCATTTTGGTCTCTCCGACAGGAAATTGATTTTGATTATTTTGATTATAGCTCATCGATCATAATTGTCTTTATTTCCTTCTTAGTTCTCATTGGTACCAATTCTGATTGTGCAATCAAACCTAACTTAAAATAAAACATTAATACATATTAATTATATAGTGCCATTAACAGAATTCGACAATGTTATCTGAACTTTACTTACTAATAAATAAAAAAAATGGAGTGAAGTGGATATAGAGTTTCTTGTCTGTTCTTATCCATACAATTTAGTTTTGACGTTTCAAAAGAGCTTGCAAAACATGCCAACTTGAAATAAAAAAATTTGACTTTGAATTTCTAATTGTCTAGACTGCCTGATACAAAATATTGTTTTTAATTAACATAAATGTGTATACTTAATGAAATGACTAATATATAGAACACGCAGTTAGTTTCATTTTAGTTAAGTTTAGGATGCAACAGAATTGGTCCCATTGTTTCCTTCTTAGCTGAAGGAAATACTTTGTACGAATCCATCACACGAGTATTTACTTAGATTTAGGTTTGATTAGATTACCTGTAGTTAATTGTTATACATAATCTAAAATTAATCATTCAAGAACTGTCGTACTTGTCACATTGATGGTCAAGCAAAAATATCTTGTTAGTTCAGGGTAAGAAATCAATTAAAATAATTAAGAATTCATTTTACAAATTTTATTTTTAATTGCTACATTATTAAAACAAGTTTAGTTCTTTAGTTAATACGTACGTATATAATATATCGTTGCATATCATTGCACCGAACTTTTGAAAAGCGCAAATGTTCGGTGCAATGATAACTTAGATAGGTATCATTGCACCGAACGTGCACGTACGTTTCAACTGAAGATCTAAACTTGTTTTAATGATGTAGCCATTAAAAATAAATTTGTTGTATTGCTTCTTCCGATTTTTCAAAAATCTTCTCTTTACTATTTTAAACTGATTTCAAAAAGCTAAGAACTAATTGTTATTCCAAAGTGCCTCTTAAATTTAAGGGCGAAATCTATAAATCTCTAATAACACCGGCTGTCGTTTATGGCGCCTCATGCTGAGCAACAAAAGCGATGGATGAAAGACGAATGCACGTTGCGGAGATGCGAATGTTGAGCGATGTGTGGCGTCACGCAAATGGATAAAATAAGGAATGAATATATTAAAGGAAGTCTGAAAGTGATGCCAGTGATTGAAAAATTGAAGAATGAGTCTTGGTATGGGCATGTCATGAGACGAGAGGAAAGTAACATCGTTAGGAGAGTTCTGCGTATAAATGTGGAAGGAAAAAGTCCAGAGGAAGACATAAGAAAAGGTGGATGAACTGTGTGAACGAGGACATGAAAGATAGGGGAGTGAACACAGACATGACGGCTGATAGAAGACTATGGAAGAAAAATGCGCCGACCCTAAATAATGGGATAAGTCGATTTACTTAGCCGCAGCGATTTTAATGATTCTTTTTTTATTTGAAAGCTGATGGTTCCCGTGTGGTTCCATTGGCAACAGGTCAGGATCTGATGGTTATCTTCTTGGAAATTGAAGAAAATCCTAAAATTTCAAAGGCACATGAGGTTGGTTGAACTTTTTTTAAAATACTCAATATTATTGAACTAAATGCCAACTCGTTCATATTTTGTAACATTTCTATCTGATAGTTTGGTTTCAAATTGACCGGATTGAAAGCTCTTCGTGCCGTATGTATTTTTTATATTGCAATGATTTGTATGTGTTACAAGTATCTCAAGTATTCTGACACCCATAACACAAGCATATAAGCTTATGTCATTAGTCTTTGAATATTTATTTATTTCATTTTGATGCTTCAAAAACTTAAAACCTAACTAAACTAAAATGAAAACAACAACCATAACTATGGTGTATTTTGATTATTTGGCTACTTTGTTGTACACATCGGTCTAGAATACACAGTTTTTATAACACTTTTTAATTTTTTTTGTTCAGAAAGATGAAAGTTAAGAAAATTTAGTACGTACACGCGTAAATCCGTAAAAAGTGGTTTCTTTTTGAACGAATGAGTCGCTCTAGTGTAAGAAAATATTAGGAGGATACTACAGTCCTAATTTAAATATTTGCCTTAGGTGTTGCTATCCCTATTCCCTAGTGCCACGCTGAAGAAGACAAATATAGTTGAGGCTGATTTTAAGTACAAATTCTTTGAAAAAATCGACGATTCGTAGTCCTTATTTTCTTCGCAAAAATTAAACTGATTTTAATTTTTTTATGACATATTATAGATGGAGAGTATATCTATGCTGGTATAATATTCTCTTTTTGATTAAATTTTACCAAATTTTAATGGTCAAAGGGGGACTACGATGCCCATATTTTTGTATGGAGCATATTTTGTGTCGTGCCCTCTTAAGTTCAGTAAAAATTTCCGAATTGTGTTATAGATACTGCTACCGACGATACGTGAACGAAACTAAACTTAACATAACTAAAAATGAAAATTGATAGCGTCAATAACACATTTTGCCAATGTTAACAGGACTTTTTATTAGAAATTCTGTATATTATAGGCTAATTATATTAATTAATAAAAATGTACACAACAAAATAGACCATCCATTCATCCATCCATCAGCCTCTCTCCGTCCACTGCTGGACATAGGCCTCCCCCATAAAACACCACAACGCGCGGTCCTGTGCCACTTGCATTCACCAACGCTGTGTCGTCCGGTGCGTGGTCGCCACTCGACTTTTCTTCCCCAACGATCATCAGTCCTACTACCGATGTGGCCTGCCCCTTGCCACTTCAGCGTGCTATCATTTCTTCGAGGGCTATGTCAGATACGCCTGTTCTCCTACGGATCTCCGTATTTTAAATATCACTAAACATTGCGCACGCTACCAAGCTGTATTGTTGTTTAATATTGCCTTTTAATATTGTTTAATTGCCTTGCAGCATTAAACGGGACTTGTTTTTATAATTGTTTTTATTCTGTAGATGAATTTATGAATTTTTGATTGTAGACTATTTTATGGAAAGACTTGTGTTGTAAATTAATTTTTTCATGACCTAATCGAGAATTTTTGTGCACCAATTTTTGATTTGTTTTTATAGTATTTATTATGTTTTTGCATGCCTTATGTACCTACTATTCAAATACAATGTTATTGTTTATGAATAACTAAATACAAATACAAATTTCGGATTTTATCCCGTAGGGAAATACCGAGCATAGCCCTCTCCATAGCACGCTGTGCAACCTTGAGCTTAGTTACGAGGCCGACATTTAAAGACCACGTTTCTGTTCCGTATGTCATCGCTGGTAAAACACACTTGTAATAGACCTTAGTCTTTAGGCACTGAGGAATATTGGACGTGAAGATAATATCTTCACGTATAATATTCCTCAGTCCAACGTTCCACAATAGTGAATTAAGTCAAAAAATGATTTTTTGTGCGTTCACAGAATATTTTAAGCTAACTGACCAATATTATATAGTCAAGAATTAGTTTACAAACGTGCAGAATTTAAAACATATGCAATAATCTTTGTACACCATGAGATAACGGTTTTTCGTCGATTCTGAAAAATGTGCTATTTTGAGTTAGTGCAGTGTTGTTCTGGGCGTGCGAACGTTCGGGAAGCTTAGACAAAATAGACAATTCATCAAAATACGCCATAGTTGTTTTAATTTTTTGGTTAAGTTTATTTGTGCATATAAAATTGATGCCACAAACTTTTTTTTTGTCGTGTAATTTGCATTTTAGCAGATAGCAAGTGTAAATGCAATAGCAAGTGCAAATGTAAAATTTGATACTATTGTCTACTTATAACATTATGTTTATAATTGTTAGTGTATAAAAATGATTTTAATAAGCAATTATCAAAAACAATCATCAAGGTCATCAAAGTAATCACACTTAAATCAAACAGGGAGTGTACTGACGTCACACAAGCATGAATAATATTTCTAGTAATATCTATTTTGCAATATATTAGCTTATGTGATAAAGAAGAGTGTTATGTTGCCGTGATTTCAATTATTACATGCTTTTTTTCATTTGTTCCTTTTGTTTGTAAGTAATCAACTCTTGCGATTTTCTTCCTCTTCCTACTGTTTGGCACGGGCCTCCTCCATTTTTTCGGGAGAGTATTTCTTTACTTCGGCGGGGTATTTGGTTAGCGTACCAAATACCCCGCCGAGGTAAAGAAATGCTGCGTGACCAGGCGTATCGGTAAAAGTTAGGTTTCGAGTTTCTTTCGCTTGCAGACGATGTTTTCTTCTACTATCCCTTAGCTAGCTCTTACAGCAAAAAAAAAGTGGTACCACTTGTGTTCTCTTGTACTCGTGAATAAAGTATGACCATATATGTACCATAGTATATGTACCATGGTATATAGCATTCCTATGCTATATACCATGGTACATATACTATATATGGTTTAGTCATACTATGGTCCTCCATAGTATGACTAAACCATGTGCCAACACGCCTGGTCAGCGCGGCGCAGTTGACCATAATCCCTCCCAAAGTGGCGGTGGCCCGTACCCAACAGTGGGACGTTAATGGGCTGGAGAGGAGAGAGGAGTCATTTATAGGCGTGATTTAGTTTAATGACTGGTTTATTAAAAAAATTATGTTACTGTAAAAATTTGCATATCGCGGTCTTGTTTTAAGACAGACATATAAATAGGGGAATAAGGAGATTACAAATGTATTGCGTTATATTGGTAGATGTTGGGTTGGCGCAACATGCTTCTTTCTTCCATACCTACTCTTCTGTCAGGCGTCATTTCTGTATTTACTTCTCTTTCTTTTATATTCTCTTTTACACAACCCTTCCATAGTTTCTTCGGCCTTCCTCTAGCTTTTTTTTATATAAATATTCATGGACATTTCACACAATGTCCTCTGGTCCCAAGCTAAGCTTATATGCTTGTGTTATGGGTACCAGAATACGGATAGAATACATATACTACTTTTTTTTTGTAAATTCATACTTATAATACATAGTAAACACCCAGACGCAGTACAAATATTTGTATGACAATTAAAAACATCACACAAATGATTGTCCTGACCGGGAATCGAACTAGAGACCTCATGATCGGCAGTCTGTTATATGAACCACTCCACCACGAGGCTCGTCAAAAACAATGTTGCGAGCGTAACTAGTCACATTACATATCTCATGCATAATAAATATGAATATAATAAAGAAAGATTTGTTTGTTTGTTAGAGATAAATGGGCTCTGAAACTACTGGACTGATTTTTTAAACATCCTTTACCGTCGTCGCAAAATTATTGAAAATATGTTTTAAGGTGAAAAAAATGCAGTAGGTTATTTATTTATTTATTTCTGTTCATAGAATATAATAATATACATAAGTATCGTATAAGCGCAGGTAAAAATTTAAAGGTTGGTTTTAATTTGTTGTTTTTTATTTATATTTGGATATATAGTTGTATTTGGAATCTGTAATAATAAGATCCTCGACAGTTTCCATTTAGGTTGTCGCTACCAGCGATAAGATCGCCGCTTGTTCCTACCTTAATCTGTACTCTATCTAGTTATGTAGTTTGACTTTTCTTTGGTGTACAATAAAGAATTTTGTATTGTATTGTAATAAAACATTTTTTTTTTAAATATTTTATTGTTTCTTATTTTACATAAATAATTTATTGTCCGAGAGGGTTTCCAAGCCAGGGGTAGACACGAGGGCATACTGTGCAACTTGTCATCCAATATTGATTCTGTAATACAAGGAATAAACAATTATAAATAGTTTATGCTATAAATTATGACTCCCATACTGGAGACTGGCCCGTGCCCAGCAGTGGGGCGTTAGTGGGCTGGAGAGAGAGATATATTATTCATTATTATATCATTTATCATGTAAATACTACTATTATAAGTTATAGTAGCATCACAGGTATATAGATTTTTCATACAACGTCCTCTGGTCCCAAGCTAAGCTTATATTATTATGGTTGTGTTATGGGTAGATATTAGAATACAGATAGGTATTACTGCATGCAGGTATATCTTTATTACTACATATAAACTACTTTCATTTTGTAAATTTATAATTATAATACATAGTAAACATCCAGACGTAGATAGATAGACAGATAGATAACACTTTATTTGCACATTAATGATTTACATTTCATATAAATTAATTGATTACAATGACAAATGTACAGAGGGCAGCTTTATCGCGAAATGCAATCTCTTACAGGCAACCTTAGGATGGACAAATAATTGAAATACCTATCGTAGTTGAAATAAAAGTGTTATATGTTTATTTTAAGTATTGATTTAAAATTTGTTAAGGACTGCGCTCTCCTAATTTCTATAGGCGTAGTACAAACCTTTGTGTGACAATTATTTAATACTAGCTGTTGCCCGCAACTCCGTCCGCATGGAATTTGGAAATTTTTTGTTTCGCAATAAAAGGTAGCCTATGTCCTTTCTAAGGGTCTAAAGATTGTTTGTGCCAAATTTTATCGAAATCGGTTGAGAGGTTTAAGCGGGAAATCGTAACAGACAGACAGACAGAGTTACTTTCGCATTTATAATATTAGTAGGGATTATACAAATGATGGTCCTGAGCGGGAATTGAACCCGTGACCTCGTGAACATCCAGTCACTTACATAAACCACTACACAATGAAATATCTAATAATGAATAAAAGATAGCACCACTAGATGGCGCTAATGAACGCTGTTCCTATTCTACACAAACCAAACCAACTAGAACGCGCTTACCATTTATCAACGTTCTTAAAAAAAATATCGCACTAAGATATTTTCATTAAATTTATTCATAATTAATATACTTACGCCATTATGTTCAGCTACTAGGGGACAAGTTGTAGGACTGCAGTTTGTGGGAGTGAACCTATGGCACAGTTGTTGTCTGTATTCATTGATAGGAACTGGGTTCTTTACCCAATCGATCACTTCAGCTGAATTGACCTATAAATAAATAAATAACTTAGTTCAAAAACAAAAAAAAACACGCTTGAACACCTTGAATATTCTTATTAAAATTATTGCATTGTCATCGATCCTTAATATGTTACGCCTAATTAAATAAATAACTAAATAAATATTTTGGACATTTCACACAACGTCCTCTGGTCCCAAAGTAAGCTATATTTCTATGCTTGTGTTATGGGTACCAGATACGGATATACTACATAAACTACTTTTCTTTTGTAAATACATACTTATAATACATAGAAAACACCCAGACGCAGAACAAACATTTGTATGACTAGTATAAACATCACACAAAATGATTGTCCTGACCGGGAATCGAACCCGAGACCTCGTGAACGGCAGTCTGTTATATAAACCACTAGACCACGAGGCCCGTCAAAATTAATAAAATAATTTAAATTAATTATGTGAAGATTAACACATTGATAGATACGTACAGCGATATTGAAAGGGTGTTAATTGATAGACTGTTAGAGTAGTTTTTCTTTACAAATTGTAACATTAAATTTCTCGTGGAGCCATGAAGTTACTTGTTTGTTCTAGACAGGGAAAACACTTTTTTTTCCTTTTTTTTTTACTTTTTTTTTACTTTTTTTTTTAAATCCAGCTCTTTAAAAAAAGATCATGTTAATCTTGTCTACTTGAATAAAAATATTTGAATTTGACTATGATATTTCTATGATATTTAAATATTCTGGGATCTCAGATTAAGGTTAATATTTGTGTTATACCTTGTGCCATTGTTGTATCGGATTACGAATATACGAGTTTGATTACACTTTTTTTTTAAACATTATGAGGACAAATATTATAGCAATATCAAATACACAAAAAACAAATTCAATTGTTTAGTTTTTATTTCGGAAATTCTCAAGGAAATCGGGTTTCATTCACATTTCGACAAGTATCTCCTAAATGTCTCCATGTATGTAGACTAGACGAGGCGCGTTATAGAAATACTTTAAATAATTGAAATTAATATTTACCATGAAAACATCATTGAGATTGTTGATTAAGTTCAAAAATTTGACGAATGCACTGAGTATGGCAGGATTTGAGGATAAGAACCATTCGTGAACAAAGAAGCCGAAAGGTGCTCTGCTACCGAGGTAATGACGTTCAAAGTTTCGCAGAATGAAAGCATACCACGCATCTTCATCAGTGCGGTCAGGACTGAAATTGGGAAAGCAGTTAGTTCACATTTATTTTGATATTAGCTGTTGCGTTCGGTCGAGTGAAATTTTGGATAACTGGGCACTTAGAAATTTAAAGCAGGTTTTCTCCGCAGAAATTAGATATTATCCCGGGATAATTGTAGCCTATACTTTAAGTTAGATCTCTACCAACATATCACTGAAGACGGTATTCAATTCCTTGCAGTAGTTTTGGCGTGATGCGCATATAAACATACAGACAGACAAAAAGACGTTAAATATTCCATAAACATAATAATTTAAAATATTGGGCCGTGTTTAGCCTCTAAATGAGGTTTCGATATTTAAGACAAGAAACCATAGTCATTTAAATGTTGTCCGGCTACCCTGACAGTGCCTTGTTAAAAGAGGCAATATTCGTCCTTCTTCAAAGTCATAAAGCAGATGCTAACTTCTATTATTACTTACTATTATATTTTAGAATTCTGTACACAATATACTTACATCCAGAAACAAGCATCTACGAATGAACAAGGAACACCTTGATCATCAGACCATGCGACCATTGGGTATACCCAACTACCAGGAATAGATGCAGTAGGACAAGGTGGTACAATGCAGTCTTGGGTTGATCTATAGTCCAAAGTATAAGGCCAAAGACCGGGGTTAGTGAAGGCAGTCGTGGGCCAGGAACAATCGTAGACAAGTCCATGATTAGTCATCATTTCGAAACTTGCATTGCCAGCCATTTGGAGGAAAGGAATTCTTACGCCTGTAATTTAAAAAAAATATGTTCAGTATTGCATTTGTCTATTAGATTATCTACGAATTGACATTGTTCATATCGTTTTAAAACTCTTAATTCGAAAACCATTTCGGGGAATAGAGTTTCTGATCATGATCCATTAGCTTTTTTCGGAAAATTTGCGATATTAACGATTTATTTTTCCAAAAAAGCCAATTATCTCTATTTGCCCTTGAAATGTAGGACTTAAAATATTAAGGCGTTCTTAGGGATATACTACTCTGTGGTGGAGTTGAAATTGGTCTATTACATAGACTTAGGATATAGATCTAGACGTAATACTCGGTACAACAAATCCGGACCGCTGCTTTTTTTAGTTGAACACATTAAGAAAAATAAATGACAAAGAGCCTATTTAGTAGCCTTTCTAGCTCTTTCTTTTTGATCTGGAGTAAAAGAGAAAGCAAGGCTACTATTTACTATTTTACTTTTAAACCATAAACGGGGCGGCCCTGCCTTGGAACAAATCTATGTTCCCGAGTTGTTACTCCCTATTTATAACCTTCTTGGTCTTAAGTCTACCAGGAAAATGCAATACACAGATTGCGTACAACGATGACGTTACAACAATTAAAATAATATCTTTAAGTATTAAAAAAAAAAAATCTATATAGTGAATATTTCAATAATATTGAAATCAGTTTCTTAAAATAGTCTATATTTTCTAAAAAAAAATATAAAAACAGCAGGTCAAAAATTATGAACAATCCCAATTTGTTAGATCTAGCTCCTACAGAAATGGTAATAAATAGTCTAATTAAATTATTATCAGATAAATACTAATACTTTAATAATCATGAAATTATCTTAAAACTTTGGATCGCTGCAACATGTAATTTTTTTTAAGATCTGCTTTAATTAAGGTATATTTAAATATGGAAAATATTCCTAGCTGAAAAAACATTGCTTACCTTTTACGCTGTCAAAAGGGATATTAGCGAAGTGAGATATTTGAGATCTTTGGTGAGCGAATTCTTGAACCATAACATCATAATCTGCAGTAGCCCAATATGACTGTGGTGTTTGATGTGTGATGGAGTGTAGTGCGATTTCGAAGCCTTGGTTGTATAGCTCATTCACGGCCTGGTAGTTGGTGTATTCGTGGCTGACGTAGAAAGTGGCTCCCACTGGACAACCATTCGAGTTTCTTCTATTGAATAAGGTATTGCGGTATGTTACAATGTTGTTTATGTTTACGGCGTCATCGAAGGTTACTGTGACAAACTGAAAATTAATAAAAATAATGTTAATTTAGAATTTATAAGACATTTTACTTAAGGTAGTAACTAGTATCGACATACCTGTTTATACCTGGCAACCTAGTAGCTTGTCCAGGTAAATTATAGACAACCCTACGTCTGCACATTCTATATGTTTAATACTTTAAGTGCAGTATAAAATTTTCTTATTATCTTGATGTTGCAACATTTAATGAAAAATCATTTTTTAAAAAATAATTAAAAATATTTTATCCAGGATTTTTTTTGACAACCCATTTTTAATATATTTTCTAATATACTTAAGGTAGATAAATATTATAAATTTTATATGGCAATATCCTCTGTCAAAATACTATCCGATACAATTTTGGCGATGAGTGCTTATAAAATACAACAATAGATTAGAATTAGTTTAGTTGTTTTAGTGCGACGATAATTTAGGTACATTATAAAGATAAAATACCTATTCTTGTCGAGACCTGTTTAAGTGTACACAAAAAAATGGAAAATGGCTTGTCCAAGCTCTGATGTACCGGCTAACCCACTCTCCCAAAGACATTGGGACGGTCCTCTCTGCAGTACTGTTAGACAAAATCTCATCAACACCGCCAGCAGTGCTGCCGAGCGGTCTCGTTTGTTGGCTGTGGGAGAGTGGGAGTCAGGTGTTTGGTTGCAGGCGCTCCCCTCACCTAATTTAGGAACTTTTTTAGATAACACCACATTCCGTATCGCCACATGCCTACGCATAGGTGCTCTTAGTGTCACTCCTCATCGCTGTCACTGCGGAGAGGCCGTTGACGGCCTCGGGCACCATGTCTTGTCATGCAGCAGAAGTTCCGGACGCATATCTCGCCATGCAAGTATCAACGACATTATCCGTCGTGCTCTTGTCACCGCCAGAGTACCAGCCGTACTAGAACCCAATGGCTTGGTACGTGACGATGGGAAGAGACCAGATGGTATGTCACTGTTGCCTTGGAAAATGGGTAGGCCTTTGGTGTGGGACGCCACTTGGGTCGACACCCTTGCGTCTTCACATCTTCCAAGTACCGTGTGTACGGCCGGTGCTGCTGCTGCCTGTGCGGAGACTCTCAAGCGGCGCAAATGCAATAATCTCTTAGGGGATTATATTTTTGCGCCGTTTGGGGTCGAAATGCTAGGCTCATGGGGCCTGAGTGCCCGAAATCTGTATAAAGATTTGGCGAGCCGACTGATCGACGCCTCTCGTGACCAGAAGGCTGGCCTTTATTTTGTTCAAAAAATAAGCATTGCCATACAACGTGGCAATGCAGCCAGCCTTCTGGGCACACTTCCTGTGGACAGCGATGGGGAGGAGTATTTAGACGCCTAGTTTGTACATATAATTTAAATATTTTTTTTTAATACTGTACATATTTCCTTTTTATATTTTAGTTTTTAATTGTATATAGTTTTTAAAGATTAATTTTATTTTTAATCTACAAAGATCCCATATCTGGAAAAAGCTTTCACTGTGACGAGAGGATGTTTGGTATACTTTACAAAACTAACCAAGCTTGCTTTGCTTCATTCTGTGCTACTTAGTCAGCCTTGTAAAGTGCCAAGTGGCTTAGGGTTTGGTTTAATCTCTTCATTCCACAGTAGCCATGGAAATAAATGGGATGGTGAATGCTGCTTTTTTACCCGTCGTCACAAGAAAAAGTCACCCCATTATCTGGTTACTAAGGCTAAAATAATTATATTAAATTGTTCTTATAATATTGATAAGCAGCCCGAAATAAGTTTTTTATTGATTTTATTTCATATTTATTCTTGATACGATATCAGTTTAATTGATTTATTATTTAGATTTGATTTGTACGTAACTCAATTGAGCTATACACCATAAATTATTATCATTGATAGCGATAAATATAAAAGAAGTACAAAGGTGATATTTTTAATGTTAAATTTTACATAAAAACTAGCTGACCCAGCAAACGTTGTTTTGCCATAAGAATGTTAAGGGTGAACAACCCTTATCACTTAGGGCAAAATAGTTGACTTTTACAGCACCCTTAGGAGGAGACGGGGTGGTGACACATGTATTCTTAACCCGTCACCACACGGAGGATTTATTTAAATATGTACAACGAAATAGTCATTAAATCAAAATCAACCAGAGTTTGTTTCATCTAAGGTAGGTTAAGATTTTGACGCATCAGAATTGGTGTCATTATTTACATTTATAGCTCTTTAATCTCTGCCTAATGTTAAGAAATAGTAAGTGATATGTGCATTTTACTACCATGAGCAATATTTTTTACTAACCTGTGGTGTATCTCTAGGGTTTAGTCCTCCAGGAATGTCAGTGCTTGAGCACCGGCAATTTGGGAGTTGGCATGCCTCAGGGTCGCATTCAGTGGCCTCTTCGGCGACAACAGCCGCGGCAAATAACAATAAGCCAACAAACACCGCCCTCATTGTGTAGCCTGACAAGCACTAACTCAATTCATGAATTGAAGTCAATATATAATAACTGATTTTATCTTGTTTATCAGTAATTAATACTGATTATCTTATCAAATATGACGAAGGGGAATTATAGAAAATGCGCTATATACATACGTGGAATTTTGTGATAATGCAAGACCGCCTGCGATTGCAGTCGGATATCCCCACATCCGTTATGCATTGGTATTACCGTCTTCGAATTAAAAATAATAAAAATGCTTGATATCGTTAAACATAGATCTTTTAGGTAGCAAGGTAAAATAGTTATTAAAATATCTCATCATAGCAGTGAACGAAATTCTGCAGATATTACGAAAATTATCTGAATCTAAGGCATCAGATATGCACTATTTAAGGACCTACACAAAGACGATTTAAAATCGTCGACATAGCTAAAAATCCGTAAGTTGATAACTATAAACTAACAAAGAGTTTTTGATTCTAAACTACAAAGTCCTGTAGGAAGATAGTGTGCAGTGGGAAATGTCAAGTGCCATGCTGACGTGTGAATGATAATCGACATATAACTTACAATTAGGCATGGAAAGTTCTCGAGAGGCAATCGCATACGAGACGATAGTAAAGAGGAACGGCGATATTATTTTAGGCAGCGGATTGATACAAGCGGCAAAAAGACGTAGGTTTTGGCGTTCTATCAAGGGAAAGCCCAGCAGTAGACAGAGTGGATAGATTTAGCAACCCTTTTAAATTTCCAATCAATCCTTAATACCTACAGGGCGGCAAAATGTTAATATCAGTGCTGATTATCTAATTCGTAAGTTGTTTTTGTTTATCAAATATTGCTAAGCTCAAACCGATTTGATAATCTGACTTCCGAACGGGTATTTACTTTTATGTTTGTTTCATATTGATTATTATCTTTTATTTATAAGAAATACGATATTTATAGATTGCACAGTTTTTATCATTATTTCATTGGAAGCAAGATTAATATACTTTTTTGTGGAAATTTTAGCACCGACGTGCTGGCGTAATGAAATTATAACTATAATTTGTAGTGTGAATTATAATGATCGGATGCAAGAAACTGAGCAGCATTTGTTTCGCTAAATTGTTAATTTAGATCAACATATTATTTAGTACAGTACATAGAACCAGATAGATATACCAGATAGGTATAGATGTCATAATATTGTCATTATTTTACATTTATCCCTATTATTTTGTAATTGCACAACACGCTTTGTACATGATATTCTAACAACTTTTGGTATTACGAAGAGTCCCTGGCCTCAGACGACTTTGAACTAGGACAATTAAATATCGGGGAGTCACGTCAGCATGGCCCTAGAAAGTATTAACTATTTTTTGCTTTTAACTACGTCCCGACCCAACTGTGGAACAGGGACGCTAAATGATTCTACTATACCCTTCCAGAGGCGGCCCGTGTCCAGTAGTTGGACATTTAAGGGCTAAGAAAAAGAAGACAACATTTAATAGATATTAGTACAGTACGTATCGATTATGATCTTTGTACATGTATGACCAGATGTGTGAGTGTAACTGAAATCAAATAACTCTATTTAGATTACAGTAATCCTACCGAAAAAGAACCGCAAACCTCACTTTCTTCTTCTAGTTACCTCCTCCTCTATTCTCTCTCCAGCCCATTGGCATCTCACTGATTTGCAAGGGCCTCTTCTATTTTAGGAGAGATTATGCCGCGCTGACCGGGCGTCTTGGAACAAGGTTTATTTTCGAGATTTCCGTCTCACACCGAAGATGTTATCTGTGTAAAATATCCCTTACTTAGCTTTTACAACAATCTAGTAAAAGTGCGGTGCCACTTGTACTCTTAAACCATCATCACATATACAAGAGTAAGTACTGATTCTTCTTTCTCCTTCCTTTCTTACCAATGAGTAAGTACTGATATAAGTAGATACAAATGCCTGTTGACGTAAGAGATTGAATAACTAGATAAATAGAATAATTTTAGTAATTACCTTAGATAATAAAAATAAAACAGGAAATGATAAGATACACCCAAACAACAAAATGAGACATACAAATAATTTTCATGAATAGGTAACGATACAATACATTAATATTATTTATTCTACAGCAGACTTCTAAAGTGGGCGATCACGCCATATTATGGACGCTGCAAGCCTAAAGAAACCCAGCAAAAATAGGGTTTAATTCTCAAAGTGGGCAATAGATACAAAATGTTTGGGAATCCCTGTTCCACAGTAGGGTCTGGGCGTAGTTAAAAGCATAGAATAGTGTTAATACTTTCTAGGGCCATGCTGACATGACTCCCCGACATTTAATTGTCCTAGTTCAAAGTCGTCCGAGGCCAGGGACTCTTCGTAATACTAAAAGTTGTGAGAATATGTACAAAGCGTGTTGTGCAATTACAAAATAATAGGGATAAATGTAAAATAATGACAATATTATGACATCTCTGGTTCTATGTAGTGTACTAAATAATATGTTGGGCTTTTATCAAAGACTTGTAAGCTCTGGGTGGTTA
The DNA here is from genome assembly GCA_916999025.1 of Orgyia antiqua. Taxonomy (NCBI): domain Eukaryota; kingdom Metazoa; phylum Arthropoda; class Insecta; order Lepidoptera; family Erebidae; genus Orgyia; species Orgyia antiqua. The sequence continues at coordinate 6,008,795 of OU779874.1, forward strand.
GTAACTACAGTACCGGTAATATAGATGGCGTTAGAAATTAGCCATCTGGTGGTCAAAATGAACATTGTTAGAGTAACCTACCTACATTCGAGCATTAATTGGTAGTGCTGTTTTAGAAATACTTACTGATTTCTAGGCAGATTTAAGAGATGGAGTTTTTGAAGCCACAAAACTAGGGAATAATAAGCTCAGGTAAGAATAGAAGTTAGACCATTTAGGCATCTTATTTGATCTTCATAAATATGTGTGGTCTGTATTATCCGAGATCTGTTACCATGGAATAAACGAATCGACTGAATTTTGTAAATATGTACTTTAGAGGGAGTTTTAAAAATTGTACTAACCCTTGAACAATGCTTTTTCAAGAAAATTCCTTTTAAAAAGAAATGCCCATGGGAAAGTTTCCTATAGTTAATTTATTCTATACCATGTAATGGGCTAACTTAACCCTACACAATATACAAAGATATATTTTACAACCATACTTAAATTGTAATCCCGAAGGGATTATTATTCCCATATTATTACACTCTAATACACACATACCCAAAAATAGCACATCAATTATTTTTCCAGTTTATTTGCTACGGTATTAAGGTGCGGTGAGTATAGAAGGCAAAAGGGTTTTACACCTGGGACGTCGTAACGACCGCCAAAGTCCGCGGCTTGATAGGGATTTGCGGATTTCACAGTTTGATACGAAAACTAGGGATGGCTTTGGCCATTGCTAGTTTATTTTTTTTCGTTATGATCTTCGCGACCCCGATTATATGTATAGCCAGAACCATAAAAGTATAAAGAAAGTAGGAAATAAAAATACTGAATATATTTTGTTGGATTTTGTGGCCATTTTTTTACCTGTTATATGCATTATGCCCAAGTCATATTGCCGGGGATTTTATATGTTTATTAGGTAAAAAGGTAGCGTTTCAAAGCGATTCACATTTACACAATAATATGCTAATGCTATTTTACATATCGGTTACGTAAATCGAGAAAGAATGTTACAGAATTTCTATTTAAATTATCAAAGTGATTGGGTAAAATCTGCTTTCTTCACAACCAGATAGCATTAAGTTACGCCGTTGACCTTGTGTGATGATAATGTGTGGTTATGTTTTGAATTCTCAAACAGATGTTATCATCTGTACAAATTCATGTACTACGACAAGCTTCTTAACAACTGCATTCGGTTCATATTTAATCTTCGAAAGTATGATCATGTCTCTGATTATCGTTCTGAACTCAAATGGTTGCCTATTCGTCATCGTCGAAATTTACGTGTTCTTACTACACTCTATTCTATTCTGAATTATTCTCCCTCTACTCCTTCTTATCTGACCTCTTGCTTCACATACTTAAGTGCTTGTCGTTCCAAAAATCTACGTTCAACTATCAATTCTACTCTTCTTTGTCCGTCACATCGATCCGATTGTGTTAGGTCGTCATTTCTCGTACAATCGGTCCAGCTTTGGAATTCCCTCCCTCTTGAGATCAGGATGGCCTCTAAAAGATCTAGTTTTAAGCGTAAAACAAAAGAACACCTGCTCCAAAAATTTGCGGGTTCATCTCAAACTTAAGGTTTTATTATATTATATTATTTTATTTGTATGTAGTCGATTGTATTTAAAGTTATTTATGTATGTAGTATTTAGCTATTATGTATGTATGAGCTATTATAATAATAATATATTTAGTATATACCAATATTTTATGTTAATATATGTATTATATTTGCTATATTTAGTTTATTCTTATAATCATATCTACAATGCATTCATGTATCACGTAAAGCAAGTAATGCACCTACTTGAAATATCTCTGCATCACCCTAGGTTGACAGTCCGCCTAATGTACAATATTGTGCTAAAAGTTTTTAAATAAATAAAATAAATATATTTAACTGACTCTTGTTGCCACTATCTATACCTATTTAACAATCTTACCCCGATAGATACGAACGATAGCTTCATTAGTATCAAGATAGATTAAAAGATATCCATCTAATAAAAGCTGAGTGCTAAGTAAAATAATATCAAATAGTATGTCTTTAGTACATCATATATTAGGAGTTTAGTTTCATCAAGTGATTTTACAAAGTCCGTTATCTTATTAGTCCTTTGAATTTCTGATCTCGAGTGGTACAGGGTCACCTTTGATGTCAGCTTATTCGGATCTTTTATTAGCACAGTACTTGTTATAACGATCTCTTTACAGTAAAAGGAGACATGAACTTATGAGTTCAAATAACTCAGCAAAAATATTAGAAACTAGATTTGTGCTCCTGGAATTTGGAATTATTACATTTAGATATAATGCATAGCACTCTTAGAGACTGTAGCTTCCTATCTATAATCTATAATCTTATATATAAAATTCACGTGTCACAGTGTTAGTTACCGTACTCCTCCGAAACGGCTTGACCGATTGTTATGAAATTTTACATGCATATTCAGTAGGTCTGAGAATCGGCCAACATCTATTTTTCAAACGTTTCTTTTTTTTTAGTATGGCAATACAATGTTTGCCGGGTCAGCTAGTAATATTATAAAGCTCAAGAGTTTGTTTATTTGTTTGTTTGTTTATTTGTTTGTTTGTTTGAACGCGATAATCTCAGGAACCACTGGTCCGATTTGAAAAAATCTTTCAGTGTTGGATAGTAAATTTATCGCGGAAGGCTACAGGCTATATAACATCACGCTGTGACTAATAAGAGCGAAGCAGTGGTGAAAAATGTTGCAAAAACGGGGAAATATTCTAAATTCTACGCGTACGGAGTCGCGGGCAACAGCTAGTTAGTGAAATAATTTTAAGGATCCGACAGTTACTTTCAGAGATTACGCCCAATATACAAATTACAAAATTTATTTCTTGATTAATAGATTAGCAGATGTGAAATAGGGTATTTTATTATAATTATCAGCATACTATACGCCTAATAGTTACAAGAAAATTAACAACACCATTTTTTTACGCCATTTATTTACGCTATCGTGTGTTCTTGTATCTGCGTGGTGACGGATTAAGAATACAAGTGTCATTTCCCCATTTTTTTTATCAGGGTGCTGTAAGAGACAATATAAGAATTTAACGCCTACTGTGACGGACGGAAAACTCGAAACTAAACCCTGTGCAACACGCCTGGACAGCGCGGCACAGTAGACCATAATCTCTCCCAAAGTGGAGGAGGCCCGTGCTAAGCAGTGGGACAAAGTGGAGTGCAAGACAAAAAGGAATGTGTCACAAATATATTTCAACCTTTATATTAAAAACAAATTCAACAGTTTTACAAAAACTTTTCAGTTAAAGCAGGTACAAATTTTGTAAAGCAAAAATATTCTGTACAAACGCTTCCCTTTCCCAAAGGGTGTGCACAAAAAAAGGCTATGTTCACACGTAACCGTGTTTTTGTTTCATCCGTCATATGCAAGACAAGGGTTGGAATAATTTTCTCGCTTGTTTGCGTACGCCTTTAATTATTCTAGGTTTTTGCACAAATGAATTCGATCAGTTTTAGGATGAATGAACTAAAGGAAAACTACACGGAAGCAAATCTACCGCTTCTGTGTGGTGACGGATTAAGAATACAAGTGTCACCACCCCATTTCCTCCCAAGGGTGCTGTAAAAGTCAGCCAAGGGATATTATACATTATATTATACATACATTATACATATATAAAATTCGAAAATAAACCCTATGGCAACACGCCTGGTCAGCGCGGCACAGCTGACCATAATCTCTCCCGAAGTTGAGGATTTTTTGGAGGTTTTTTACAATATAATAATAATTATTTATGAACATTTCTAAAGTCCTCTGGTCCCAAGCTAAGCTGATATACTTGTGTTATGGGTACCACAATTCAGATATACTACATAAACTACCTTTCTTTTGTAAATACATACTTATATACATAGAAAACACCCAGACACAGTACAAACATTTGCATGACATTTATGAAAATTACACGAATATTTTTCACGTGCGGGTACGAACCCGCGACCTCGTGAACGGCAGTAGGTACTAAAGCCTATAAAGAATACGTTAAACTGGTTAGCATGTAATAAATCATCATCGAGGTCACATGTTCTATCTGTCCTTGTTCATGTTGCAGTAGGTTTTGACTAATTTTTACAAATTGCTTTTTGCCTGACGTCCTCGGTGTCATGAGACTTAATTCCCTCAGTCGGTTCATACGACAGTCTTATTAGCACGGTACGTACCTACGTATCTATCAATGTATCGGAATCTTGCAGTAATGGTAATGATCTGAAATTTTGCAAAAAAGAAAATTACGATTTTCAAGCGTGCTTTTTAGTTTTTAACTAAAGCATATTATTGTTCCTCACCCCACGGACAATAATAATTAACATGAGCTTTAACACGCTAATGAGACCTAAGCTCTATAATAAGTTAGCGAGCTTTAGTGCGAAAGTAAACTACTATTTTAATTAAAGTTGTAAAATTATTTAGTGTTAACAATTTGATTGTGCTACGAACTATGAAACTATTGTATATTTATTTAGTACTAAGTTATCGCAATAATGACTTCAATTTGTGAGTTCAAGAATAGTTTAAAACTACAGTACAAACTCGTTATACAATATTAATAATATTCTCCAACACTTGCGCGACTCATTTGTTTAAATAAAACTACTTTTTTACGGATTTAGACGTGTGTATTTGTTTTAAACTTTAAAACAAATCCACGCGTCTAAATCCGTAAAAAGTAGTTTTATTAGAAGTACACTTAGAAGATGAGTTAATGCATGTTCAGAAGGTATTAATACGCAACAGATACAGACCAGTAATTGACAAAAAGTTGCAGAGGAAGCGTCTTAAAAAGCAGAGTGCGGATAGGGTGCCCGCGTTTCTGCCCTACATCAAAGGAGTAACGGATAAAATTGGAACAGTACTAAATCAATACTCTATAAAGACTGTATACAAACCGTACTCCAAGGTGGCAAGGTAGCTGCGGATAACCAAGGACGTCAACCCTTTTCAAACTCCTGGCGTATATAAGGTAGATTGCAGTTGTGGTAGTTCCTACATCGGACATACCAAACGGACAATAGCTGAAAGGGTCAAGGAACATAACACAGCTGTTAAGAACCGCCAAGTCAACAAATCAGATATAGCGGAGCATTTATTGGAGGCAGGAGCCAATCATTGGATTGAACTACACCAACCTCGAGTTCTATCTACTGAGCGTCACTCATTTCCCAGAATGGTACGTGAGGCAGTTGAGATAAAGAAATACAAAAATTTCAACCGAGAAGATGGATATCGACTTTCGATGACATGGGGGCCTGTCATCAATAAATGCATCCATTATCAGGACGGGACTAGCCATAAGAAGAGTGATGTAGTGAGTGTTGTGTGTCAAAATACCGAGTAAACAATTGGATGTGCAAGACCAGGCGAGAGTAGTTAGCGAAACTCGCGCCTCCCGGAGACGTCGCTAGCAAAACTCTCGTGATCAGTATCGATGCAACTCGGTCGATACGTCGGGAGTAGAGGTATTGTACCTTTTTAACAGTAAATTATTAACGTGATTATAGTCCCGGTAATATTAACAAATTAAAAGACCAGAGTTCGACCCTGAGTCGTAACGATTGCACTTTTTGTTACTTTTTTAGATATTTTTTTTTAATCGTTTTTACTTTAATTTTTTGTTTTAGGGTTCCATACCAAAAGGTATAATGGGACTCTATTACTGAAACTTTCCTTAATATGAATAATTTCCCAAAAATCCATCCCGAGATACGATCGGTCAGCCAGATATTTGTAATAAACAGAGAAAAGATGAATTAAAATAAAGTCAATTTCTGTTTGTTATCCTTATCAAACCAGTTTAATAAAGATAGCATAGCATAATGATGGCAAGATTCCGTCTCTATCATAAGATTCAATATTAAATCCTATAGTAAAGCGCCTCGTCAGTTTATTGTGACCAAATAGTCTCTTGTTTCAAGGCTTATGCTTACTAATAAGATATGTTTCGGCTGAAAATAACATCAAAAAGCCCACTAAGTACGAGTTAGACTAGCACACGAAAGGTTCCGTACTAATATTATCATAAAATTGTTATATTGTCGTCGTCACGGAGTAGCCAGAGGCCCTTCCCGACGGGTGCTCACGCGCTGCGGGTATCATTTCAGGTACGCACCGCGCCAGTTTTGGCGGAAAGCCACATTAGGAAGACGGGGGGACCTAATGTGGGGAGCATTAGTCCGTTGACTCATGGCCCTCGTGAAGGGGGCCGCCCTTACCGGGTAAGCTCAAGTCATCACCATGGCCCGGTAGGGCTGAAGGCGGAACACAAAAAAAATCTCAATAACTATTGTATTTTGTTTTTTGGTATTTGTTGTTATAGCAGATACAGTAATACATCATCTGTAAAATTGTCTAATATAGTTCGTCTAATACGCTCTATAGTGTCAAATAAGTTCTTGAGATGTAACCTGATGACAGCAGAATACAAGCATTTGTTTTATACAACTAAGGAGGCGGACAAGCAATCTGCTTGCCTGATGGTGAGCGGTCACCGTAGCATATAGACATCTGTTACCGTAAAGTTATTACTCGTGCATTGCCGACCCAAAGTAAGGTCTTTTATTACCCTTTATTACGGAACCCCAAAAACGGCAACTTTGTCTATAAAAGTAAAATGCAGCTAAAAATACTGCGTCTCAAATTTCTTTGTTAAATTAATAACAGAGCCAACCACAACAAGAGTTTGTTACGGCCGGATTAGGTACTTTTAACACAATTTATTACAAAGTAAAAGCTTAAAAGATAAACTACATGATATTTTTTTCGACTTTTTTTAGGTTAGCAATCTTGTCACTGATAAATAGCAGGTATCTTAAGAAGGATTTACGTTAAACTTCGCCGAACGGAATCTAAGCTGTAGCGATTAAAAGTGACAAGTTACTCCTATTAACCGCATTTCCATTTATAAAAGAACTTTTCGTTGCGAGAAAAATGTATAAGATATATTTTATTTTCTGTATAAAGTTTTTATATTAGAGCGAATATGTGAAGTTTAATGTTAAAAAGACCGTTTTCACTACCGTTTCCAAATAGGGGAATTTACACCATCTATATTACAAAAAAGAATGGACCATGTATAATATATTGTTATATTGTGTGTAAAAAAGGAGGAGTTTCTCAATTCAGTTGCATGTTTTTTTAATGTTTGTTACCTGATAACTTGTAACTGGGCGAAGCGATTTTAATGATTATTTTTTGTTTGAAAGCTGGGGTTTCTCGTGTGGTCCCATTGGCACCATGTCAGGATCTGATAGTTATCTCCTGAGAAATCGCGGAAATCCCTCAAATTTCAAAGGCACATGAAGTCGGTTGAACTGTTTTTAGGGTTCCGTACCCAAAGGGTAAAAACGGGACCCTATTACTGAGACTTCGCTGTCCGTCCGTCCGTCCGTCTGTCACCAGGCTGTATCTCAAGAACGGTGATAGCTAGACAGTTGACATTTTCACAGATGATGTATTTCTATTGACGCTATAACAACAAATACTAAAAATAAAATAAAATAAAGATTTAAGGGGGCTCCCATACAACAAACATGATTTTTTTACCGTTTCTTGCTCGATACTAATAACGTTGCCTTATGTTGCATAGATAATGGTACGGAACTTAATGGTACGCACTTGACCAATTTTTTTAATAATATATACTTAGTTCAAAAACACGCTGGAAAATCCTGAATATTTTTTAAAATTATTGCATTGTCATCGGTTCTTGATACATGTGCAAAATTATTTTATTTAGTTTATTTACATGTGCAAAATTTCACATAAATCCAACTACTGCAAGTGTGTGAAAATGAAAAAAAAAGATTCCGTTACATAGATTAATACATTGATAGACACATACCAAAACTTATATAAGCGAGTGAAAATTATCAATTACTAGCTGGCCCGGCAAACGTTGTTTTGCCATACCAAAAAAAAAGTTAAAAAAATAAATTTAAAAAAAAAGAACTATAAACCTCACGGAGCCCGAGACCTTTCCAACGAATGCAAAACCGTGGAAATCGGTCCGTGCGTTTGGAGTTATAGCGTCAGTAAGGAAAACCCGACTTATTTTTAGTATCAATTATTATGTATTTATACTTGATTATACATTTTACATACTAATACAAAAAACTGCGAAAGTACAACGTGCGTCCTTGTCGCTGACAGCGATTTCTGCCAGGCAGCCTTTGGATGGATATAAAAGAGGATTAAATTAAGTATAAGTACTTTTCGTCTTTATTTTAGTATTAGAAGAAAACGGCAAACTACGAATTTTTTTTCAGTGTTTTTTAGGCAAAGTCTGACCGTGCTGCAGAACTCACTTTCAATCATAGAGTAGTAATTTGGTAGTAATTACAATCAGAAATACTTAAATCACAGATCGAATCACTTCTTAAAATATTTTAAAACTCAGTAAATGAACGTAAATGTTTTATTTAACGTCTAAAGATTATAATACTGTTTTGAACTTTCTATTATAATATTGTACAAATTGTTCAGATTTAAATAAAGCCTATCGTGGATCGTTTTCTTTATAGCCGGAGCTTAACAACGAAATAACTGCTATTTGGGTTTTGAATAAGATTATAAAAAGATTAGAAGTACATTTATATTAATGTTAACAACTTAATGGAGTACGTTTCTCATTTGATAACTTAAAAGTCTTTGTATACTTAAGTATGTGCTTAAGAAGTTATAGATGTAATGATAGCAAAAACTAAATTGTTGAGTTGCTTAAGAGGGTACTGTATTCCTCATTTAGGTATTTGCCTTAGGTATTGCTATCCCTATTTCCGAGCGCCGCGCTGAAAGGGACAAATATAGATGAAGCGGATTTTACCTACAAATTCTTTGAAATAAGACGTTTCGTACTTCCGTTTTTTTCGCGAAAGTTTAACCGATTTTAATAATTTTTGCGTTATATTATAGATAAAGGGTTTTTTTTTTGTGGTAAAACTTTACCAAATTTGTGTGATAGACGCTGCAAGTATATCTAAAGAAAACCGAAAAAAGTGGGTTTTTCGGATCGTCATATTTCTTTTAGTTATTATGTTTAAAAAAAAAGAAAGTAATGCAAGCATAGATATACTCTTTATCTATAATATAACGCAAAAACTATTAAAATCGGTTTAACTTTCGCGAATAAAAAACGGAAGTACGAAACGTCCCCATACTTTTGTATGGAGCATAATTTGGTATCGTGCCGTCTTAAAGTTAAAACTAAAAAGAAGTTCTAGGGAAGAGATTCAGGCATTTATCAAACACATTCAACTCAATCACATAGAATGTAACTATCTTCGACGGGTGTTGTGGTCTAGTGGTTACGGAGTGCCGTTCACGAGGTCGCGGCTTCGATTTCCGCTCGGGACAATCATTTTGTGTGATGTTTATAATTATCATACAAATGTTTATACTGCGTCTGGGTGTGTTTTATGTATTATAAGTATGTATTTACAAAAGAAAAGTAGTTTATGTATTATATCCGTATTCTAGTACCCATAACACAGGCATAGAAATATAGTTTACTTTGGGACCAGAGGACGTTGTGTTAAATGTCCATGAATATTTCTTTACTTATTTATCTGAAGAGAACTGAAAGCCATAAAAAAATTGCCTGTGTGGTGACGAATTAAGAATACTAGTGTCACTACTCCCTTTTCTTCCCAGGGTGCTGTGAAATATACTTCTCAGCTGAGGGATATTGTAAACAGATGGTATCCTCTGTGAGAGACGGAAAATTTGAAACTAAACCGTCTACATGCAGTAAACGACTCTCAAAGCGCAAAAGGCCCGTGCCCAAGAGTGGGGCTATAATGGGCTGGAGAGAAAGGGAGCTAATGCTAATAATAATGCTAACACTTATAGCCCTAAATATTATGGGATAAGGGAAGGAAGATAGAAGATACGCGATGTTATTAAGAACATCATAATATATCGTTCAATCGTTGATGTAGGACAAGATAATTAATTGGTTGTAGTTAGTAGCAACCATTAGAGGATAAATTTGACCTGACCTACTTACTCATTTACCGGTTGAGTAATTTTTAGAGGTTGAAGGCCACTATTAACCTTAGAAAATAATTACAACAGGAGTTGACAATGGTACCCATTCTATGTGCACAACTAAACTTAACTAAAAATGAAAACAATTATGTCGCAATTTGATTACGAACACGGAACGTCTTTTACCAAAAAAAAATTATCTAAAATCCGCCTCAACTATATTTGTCTATTTCAGCGCGGCGCTGACCGTCCGCTGTTTTCTTCGTGAAAATTAAACCAATTGTAATTTTTTTTTACGCTATATTATAGATGAAGAGTATATCTATGCTTCTATCACTTTCTTTTTTTGTACAACCTTATCAAATTTGTGTGATATACGCTGCAAATTCATCTAAAGAAAACCGATTAAAACGGAATTTTTGGATGGCCATTTATTTATTTATTAATACCTACTTCAGGCACATACAGAGTACAATGGCGGGCTTAATGCCTTGGGCATTATCTACCAGCCAACCAGTGATAGTACAGAACAACAGTGTGGGTGCCAAATACAGAAAATATTAAAAGATAAAACAAGAACCAAATAAATAACATTAACTTAATCTAAACAATTCCTATAGGTGAATACAAATAAAAGGTTATAATCTTATATATAAAATTCACGTGTCACAGTGTTAGTTACCGTACTCCTCCGAAACGGCTTGACCGATCTTTATGAAATTTTATATGCGTATTCAGTAGGTCTGAGAATCGGCCAACATCTATTTTTCAAACCATTTTTTTTAGTATGGCAAAACAACGTTTGCCGGTACAGCTAGTTATTTATAAAACGGACGCAAAAATTATAATTATTATGCCATTATGTTTTAAAAAAAAGTGATAGAAGCATAGATATTGTGATGAGACCTAAGATAAGACCTAGATACTGTGAGAAAAATCTGTTGCTCTGGAGGATATATCCACGAAGAAAACAGGGGACTACGATGCCCATATTTTTGTATGGAGTATAGTTTAGTTTCGAACCCTCATAAAGACCGATGACAATGCAATCATTAAAAAAATATTCAAAAGTGCTTTTTTAGGGTTCCGTACCCAAAGGGTAAAAACGGGACCCTATTACTGAGACTTCGCTGTCCGTCCGTCCGTCCGTCCGTCCGTCTGTCACCAGGCTGTATCTCAAGAACGGTGATAGCTAGACAGTTGAAATTTTCACAGATGATGTATTTCTATTGCCGCTATAACAACAAATACTAAAAATAAAATAAAATAAATATTTAAGGGGGGCTCCCATACAACAAACATGATTTTTTACCGTTTCTTGCTCGATACTAAAAACGTTGCCTTATGTTGCATAGATAATGGTACGGAACCCTTCGTGCGCGAGTCTGACTCGCACTTGACCAATTTTAGTTTTTGAACTAAGCAAATTATGCGTGATCTTAGCTCGAGACTAATGGAGTAACATACTGCACAGTAGGGGTCGTCGGGGTGCAGAAGCCGGCCGCCCCTGTCCACGAGGTCGTCGCGCGCGGCTGGTCGCAGTCCAGGGACCCGTCACACCAGTCGTGGCAGGAAGCCATATTATGAGGGGATCTGACGCTCTCTCCGTCGATTCGAGCCCCCCATGAAGATAGGGGGCCACCCTTGCCGGGTCATGGTTAGGCTCAGGGCACCACTATGGCTTGGTAGCGCAGAAGGCGAAAGAAAAAATAACATAAATAGTGCACAGTATTTTGTAAACTACTATACTTTGAAATGAATAATTCTAACACTTTAAGTAATTTTCCTTGTCACGTACCTATATCACTTCAGCAAGCATCTTGTTAGCCCAAAGTTCAGAGTTAAGTCACACAGTAACTACATGTAATTTGTTCACTTCGTCGTTCCAGATGAGAAACGAGTAGTCTTATTAAAATGGCATAGCTGAAAGTATTGCTGTTATGTTACATCCAGAGTAACTACTAACTAATAAATAAATATGCACTTTCTGTCTCACTCCTTCTTCAGTCCCTTCACTCTCTCTCCAGCTAGTTAAAACACCAGCCAGCCTCCTCCACATTGGGAGGGATTATGGTCTACTTTCCGCGCTGACCAGGTATGTTGGCACTGGGTTTAATTTCGAGGTTTCCGTCTCTCACAGTAGACGTTAGCTGCTTATATTGTCCCTTAGGTGGCTCTAACAGCACCCTGGGAAAGAAATGGAGTGGTGACACTTGTATTCTTAATCCGTCACCACACGGACAATTTAACGTCCCACTATTGGGCACGGGCCCCTTCCAGCTATTATTATAAAATACTCATTATATTTCCTAAAGCGAGATAAGGCCAGGAGAATGATAATAATGATGAGTATTATACTATTATCTATTTATCGTTTACGTATTACTATACTATTTATCGTTTTACCCAATGGTTTTACCTTTTGAAACGGAAGCCTAAATAATTGTTTATTAAAAAAAAATTAGTTCACCCGACTTCACGTGCCTATGAAATTTGAAGGTTTTCCTTGATTTCTCAGGAGATAACTATCAGATCCTGACCTGGTGCCAATGGGACCACACGGAAACCACCAGTTTTCGTATAAAAAATAATCATAAAAAATCGCTTCGCCCAATTAAAAGTTATGAGGTAACAAACATAAAAAGCATACAGACGAATTGAGAACCTCTTTCTTTTTTTGAAATTGGTTAAAAAGAACGAATCGGTTTGGATGTTGTCAAATTTTTCATCATTTTGACCTCTCTTCCTTCTAAACCAAAGAACACATTCTAACTTAGTTAAAGGAATTTGTGAATTTGATAATCAAATCAAGAGTTTTGTCAGTTTTGTAATATATTCTGTCTGCGTTGACTAACTCTAAGATAAAAGAGCCAAAGAATAAAACTTTTTGACGAGTTTTGGAATTTTAAACGCGAGGTTAAACATTGAGACCAACCCTGATGCGGCAAAAACTTAACCTAACTTAACTAAAATAAAAACAAATATGGTGTATTTTGATTATTTGGCTATTTCGTTTTACACTTTCACGTAAAATCGTTACTCTATAATATACAGATTTTATAAGAGGAAAGTTCAATTAATATATCCGAATTATATAAATGACACTATCAATAAAAAAATTTTACACGCCTTTACTAGTTCGGTACATATCGTAATCTATCATTGTATTATGTAACGAAATCTTTCACTCATATTAAGAACCGATGACATGTAATAATACAAAACATAAAAAAAAACATAAGGACAAATTGAGAACCTCCTTCTTTTTTGAAGTCGGTTAACATATTCAGGATTAATATGCGCGTTTATTAATTTTTGAACTATAAAAATTATTTAGTTAAGTTTTAGTTGTGCTTATGTGCTTATACAGAAGTCTGTGATATAGCCACTACATTAGGTAAGTACCTAATGTAGTGGCTATATCACGAAGCCGGCTTGAAGCCATTTACATATCTATATGTGCGTGAAATACGTCACAGGTTAATATAATGATATAATGTAAATGTCTCTTCCCAACAGAATACTTGTTTTATTGCTTGTAAAAGCGACTTTGTAGTTTGCAAAAACCGCATGTCATATGAATACCATGTTTTATTAGACCTTGAAGTAGGATTTAGCTATTCTAAAGTCACGTGTCTTCAAGATTAAACGCTTATTTCTCTCTCCAGCCCATTTACGTCCCACTGTTGGGCACGGGCCTCCTCCACTTTGGGAGGGTTTATGGTCTACTGTGCCGCGCTGACCAGGCGTATTGGCACAGGGTTTATTGTCGAGTATTCCGTCTCTCACAGAGGGTGTTATTTGTGTGCAATATCCCTTCGCTGCCTTTTACAGCACCCTTGGGAGGATGTGGTGACACTTGTATTCTTTATCCGTCACCACACGGAGAGATTACGCGGCGCTTATTTACTATGTGGTATATCTCTGTGTGCATGTAGAATTGGGACCAGTATAAGCCATCGCAAAATGTCTCGATACGGTTCGTTAATTTGTTAAAATGTTCAAAGAGAAAGAACACTCTTGCATTATCCATATAATTCTACATTGAAAAGTTACCAGCTTGGAGGTTTTCCATGAAAACTTTACGTATCTTACTTATGTTGAGAGATGAACGTGAAACTTTTCGACTACTGTTTGAAACGGTGTAATAAATTGAGTTAAATTTCGCATGCAGTTTTGAGTGAAATTTCTTGATGCAAAGCTACATTGAGTGTTACAGAAAACATTAAATTCAAGTTGTGGAATGAACTACCTGCCGAGGTTTTCCCATTGGACTACAGTATAGGGTTCTTTTAAAAAGGTGTGAAAAGATTTCTACAGGTTCGGCGACGCGTGAGTGATACCTCTGGCGTAGCAGACGTTTATAGGCTACGGTAACCGCTTTCCATAAGGTGGGCCGTACGCTTGTTCGCCAACCTAGTAGTATAAAATAAAAATTATTCGTTCATATTAAAAGTCTGAAGAGTCATTTTGAAGCATTTACGTTTTAAATACATCAATTAACTAAATTTTAGAGAAAAGAAAACCACAGCAAAAAGGACTAGAATCCAGCGCCTCTTAATACTGTTCTGTCGCTCTACCGACTGAGCTATTGCTGTCGTGCCTGTAATCAGTGGTCATCAATTTCTCCACTATAATTTCATTTAATATGTAAAAACATAGCAAGCTAACTGCAAAATTAATAAATTACATCAATAAGTTATTAGGATTTCTGATGTATTTAGTAGTAAGAATATGCGTATAAATGAAAGGCCTGTTCAGACCTAAGCGGTAAAACCCAGTGGGTATGCGGTAATATTACTGTTCAGACCTAAGCGATATTCGCAATCCTTGTGGGTAGAATAAACGCACGGTAGTCGAGTTTCGCTCAGAGAGGTAAGAAATTTTCGCCAGTTAGTCATTTCATTAACCCGAGCGGTATGTACCTCTACCCACAGCGGCAGCGAATATCGCTCAGGTTTGAATAGGCCTTAATTTTAAAATTACTGTGTAAGCCATTCTTTGTTGTTTTAATAGTGACTATAGAGTCACTATAGACTATTACTCAATGGTCTTATTCATAATGACTTATCGGAGGTTTAAACAATAACTTTATCGGAGAGATAATAAACATTTTATCATAAAAGACTAATAAGAATAAAATTTTTTGACAATTTTAACGAACCGATTGTAGCGAACTTTTAAACCTCCGATATGTCATTATGAATAAGACCATTAATGTTTACTATTAGGTACACTGTAGACAAAAAATTAAGAAGGACTAGGAATCCAATCCTAAGGATTGAATTTCTGAATCAATAAATAAAAATAAATAAAATAATAAATAATTAAAAAAATAAAAAAAAATTATAAATAAAAATATAAATAAATAAAATAATAAATAATTAAAAAAAAAAAAATAATAATAAATAAAAATATAAATAAATAAAATAAATAAAAATTTGGATATAGTTTGTACGAAATTTGGTGAGCTATGCGTATCGTTTATTACAAGTGTCACCACCCCATCTCCTCCCAAGGGTGCTGTAAAAGTCAGCTAAGGGATATTGCACACAGATAACGTCTTCTGTGAGAGACGGAAAACTCGAAAATAAACCCTGTGCCAACACGCCTGGTCAGCGCGGCACAGTAGACCATAATCCCTCCCAAACTGGAGGAGGCCCGTGCCCAACAGCGGGACGTAAATGGGCTGGAGAAGAGAAGAAGATGCGTATCGTTGTTTAGACAGCTGAAGTCGCATGACTTCTAAAAGGCTAGTAATTTATAAAGTTTAAAGTTAACTCTAACAATACAAGTAACCTATAACTCAATGAAATACATAACGACCTTGTATTAAACAATAGCAATTCTACTTCCGCAATTGTACGAAACAAGTCTATTGTATTATAGCAAAATGTTTTCAAAGCCATATAAATAATTTATGTTAAATTTTAACAACGTAACGACTAATGTGGTTGTTCAAAGTTTTGAAATGTGTTTAACGTGTAGGTACACGTTAAACACATTTCAAAACGGTAAAAATGCTTTATACACTTTATAGAAAATACCTATCTCAAAATTGTCTGATTATTACCGCAGCAGTGTTTTTTTTTTATCTCATCTATACTAATATTGATGATTATGAAGGCGCTAAGCTCAGGAACCTCTGGTCTGATTTAAAAATTCTTTCAGTGTTGGATAATACATTTATCGAAAAAGGCTATACGCTATTTAACATCACGCAGTGACTAATTAGAGCGGACCATTGGTGACAAATGTTGCAAAAACAGGGAAATTTTCCCAACTTCCACGCGTACGAAGTCGCGGGCAACGGCTAGTTTCTAAATACAATGAAATGTTGCTCTACCAGTGTTTTTCTTCTTATGAAGGAATTATTGTGATAACAAAATAACACTAAGATATCTATTTATAGAGCGAAAAGAAAAAGAACTTTTAAATTTGCAGTAAATTTCGGTGAACTCTATATTTATATTAAGTAGATAAAATTTATAAAAATAAAACAATTTCGGTAAATACATCCATATTTTGGAACTCATAACACAACCAAATAAGCTTAGTTTGGGTCTAGCGGATATTGTGTAAAAAATCGTAATCATCTGAAAAACGATTCATTTAAGCGTCTAAATATCACGTAAAATTGATTATGTCGTATACTAAATTTATATTCTCATTTTATCGTAACATCAGGTTAAACTTTATATGATGGTTAACTTACTACGTATATTATGTTTGGTCATCATAACGGGAAGGCGTCGCGTCGTTAGTAACACGAACAAACGATGACCTTTTATGATAGAAAAAAATTAGAGGTGTCAGTTCTTTCCGATTTTGAAATAAACTTCTATTTGGAAAAGATAGTTATAAAAACTTTATTTTATCTTAAACTAAATCTATCTCTCAGAGGGATGGTAGAGGATTACCAACTCATCTATGAATATTGGTGCTGTAAGAGTGAATTAATGGAACGTATACGCAGACAACGTTTTTGAGAGACACACATGAAACTAAGCTACTATCTACTAACTAAACTATACTAACTATTTAGTTAAATCCTATACCACTACCCTTATAAAATATTGTAAATGCATAATATATTTGAATCTAATAACAGCTTTTTATTTAAATTTTAACGGTCAAGTATTACATATTTTATTTCACAAACATTCCAATCGGTATCCACGTCGGGAGGGCTAGTAGTCTATGTCTTATAGAACATAATTATTAACTGCTGCCACTACACATAAAGGCATCTCATCGCACCTATAGGCAGGAAATGTTTACTTAATAAGCTATAAGACTATTAAGTTGCACTTCTGATTTTATAATTTATTCTATGACACGATTTATTTATGTTAAACGTTCCCTACATTAGGCTTCTAAAGGGTCCAAGAAATGGCGATAAGGAAAACAGCAAGTGTATTTTAATGTCCCCTAAACTTGGACTAAATTTTCATATAAATCGGAGCAATGAAATCGAAAATAGTAAGCAATGAAAACGGAATAGTCGTTTGAGACCAGAATGCAAATAATAAAATTAAAGTAGGTCTTTTTGACGTTGTTCACACCATTTAGGTTTCTAGTGAGTAGATACTAATTCTATGATCAGTAATGAAAGAAAATAATTATTTTTGCTATTGTTCAAATTTCGTTACTTATCGCGTGGTCATGTATTAAGAATACAAGTGTCTACACACATTTCCCTTCCCAGGGTGCTATAAAAGCAAGCTAAGGGATAACGCAGATATCAGTCCGCTATGAGAGACGGATAACTCGAAAATAAAACTTGCGCCAACACGCCTGGTCAGCGACCAGCGTGGCACAGTAGACAATGTATAAGGGAGGCCCGCGCATAGTATACAAAATAACTTTAATGGGTTGGAGAGAGGAGAGAGAGGAATGCAAAATTGTTCACGCGCTTACATTTCCAGTGAATACTTATTCCATGGTCAGTGAGGAAAGAAAATTATTATTTCTGTTTCGACATTATTAAAATTCTTTATGTAAAAAAAAGCAATAAAAAATATGAAACGCATTTTATATGTTCCTTCTTCGTGTAAAAACCATGACCGCGAAAAATAAATGTTAAAATACCGTCACGAGAATACAAAACCTTGTAACAAACTCAACAATTTTACACAAACGTTTATATAAAAACGGACACTAAATTGCAAATAGCAATAACTTAGAGCAATAATCCAACACCGGAGTTGACATTTTATAATGTCAATTCCTGTGTTTTGTATCAGAGCAATGCTCATCCTCATTGTATACATACATTGTCGTCTTTAGGTTGCGTGTAGCGAACAATAATAGCTGTTACTACATAGTACAGCACGAGGATGATAGAAGGCGTGGATTGACAATAGAATCCCTTGTGACGTCACTCACAAGGAATTCCATATCTCACTTGCGAAATTAGCATACAAGTTAGGACGGCAACAAGATCTAAACATACAATCATAGGGCGAAAGCCCTAGCCAGTGCTGATCACCTAGTCTAGTCGGAGGTTTCTTCTTTTGTGGGTGGAGGACCCCGATCACCCACGCTCCTCCACTGTGCGTGAGACAATTTTTGACGAGATGTGCGTACCAATGAAATTACGTAATACTGTTAGTGTACTTTACCTCAGCGCCCTAACAACACGACGCGTCAGTATATTTGAAAATAAAAACAATGTGTGTTGCTACTCCGGTTGGTTTAATTACTTTAAGAGCAAAAATGTTCCCAACAAACGCCTTCCTAAAGGGTTGTCAGACAAAAAGGGTATGTTCACACTGATACCGAGTTTTTGTTTCGTCCAACATCAGCGACAAGGGTTTAAATGATTTTGGCCCTTCTGCTTGCTCTTTTGATTAGAACAATTAAGTTTTTAGACGAATTTTAAATATGGAACCCGAAAACTATTAAAACCGGTCAAGTACAAGTCCGACTCACACTCGCAAAAAAAGGTTTTCGTATTGTTGTTGTCATACTGATTCCAAATAACACCAAATAATGGAACCCCAAATAAAAGGATAATGGAAGGAGAATTATGATATGCTAAGAACTGTAAAATTTACAGAGATATAGCCTGGTGACAGACAGAGACAGAGATCAAAGTCTCAGTACTCGGTCCCGTGTTATCTTTTGGTATGGAACCCTAAAAATAGGATGAATTTATAAATAATCTATTAAGAGCATATCAAAGCAGCGACAAATAATAAGAATATTCTGTTATTGGTTACATTCGCTTTTTAACACGCTTATATAAGTTTGGTATGTATCTATCAATGTATTAATCTGTGTAACGGAATCTTTGAAAGCGATTTTCAGCCACTTGCAGTAGACGGATTGATCTGAAATTTTGCACACCTAACAAGGACCGATAACAATGCAATAATTTAAAAGAATAATCCCAATTGCTTGATCAGAATTACTAGAATAGCACGTTGAAGTATCACTATGACCACACTTGTATTTTTAATTATACACGTAATAGTTTAATTGTATATGAGTAGACTCACCAAGATTATTGTCATGTCATGTGTTATGTTGTAAGATTGTTTCTACGTATGCCTTTCATATACAATCAGATAATTTCACATAAAAACGCTTTGTTTATAGAATCAAGTAAAAATATCATAATTGTTTACTTGTTACCTTTGATTAGGAAGTAAGAGGATCTGAAAAATGGTCACGTGACTTGAAGCCAGTTTAAATTCAAAAATGGCGTCGATATAGTGCTGTTCTCAATATTACTATCGATATCGATAGAAGTTTAGCCCAAACTACTGGGGCTAAGACCGTGAAAATTGGTAAGCCCCTTTCATCGCGAGCATTAAGATAGGATTTTTTGAAATTCATCACCTAAGGTGGTGAAAAGAGGATGAAAGTTTGTCTGAAAAACTGTCATTTTTTAAGATAAGGCTATGAAAATTGGTAATTAACAAATGAAAGTAAAACCTACAAAGATGTGATTCCAATTTTTTTTACCGCCTAATGAAAACATTTGGAAAAATCGGTATAAATATGTATCCTACAGATCTGAAAAGAGTTAATAAATAAATAAAAGAAAATTGTGATTTATGTATTTTCAAATTTTGAAGATGAAGAAAGCTGGAAGAGAATTTTATTTAGTGCATAAAAATCCAAATTTACATTTTAAATAAATAAGTGATACTATTCACCAATAACAAACATAAAATATTAGTTATATTCATAAAAGTAGTCTTTATGTTAAAACCATTATAACAGATTGTTTGATTTTCAACACGTTTAGGTTACATTGTAAACCTCTAGCCTTTCATTTGATACTAAATTAATTAGAATTTTGCTACTAGTTATGCTTAAGTGCAGGCTATTGTTTCATCACAATCAGTAATGATCAAGACAATAAAGTAACATAGATTAGGAATTTACAGTAAATAGAGTGGGCACAACACCATCCTTCAGACGCACCACACCCAACGTTCGACTGATACAGTCAGCATTAAAATACTGACTGCATAATATATCTTCATCACTCGGGTATACAGCAAATTTTCAGTGCCAATACTATCAAGCCATAATTTCTTCAATGCTTCATTCTTTGGCGCCCTAAAATAATATTCAGTAAGATATTTACATTACTTAATTACTACCGTTTCATATTGTTAATCTTGTAAAATATTACTGGAATATATTATTAATGACTTAAAAAAATTACATATCTTTCGATAAGAGTGTAGCATGCGGTGCACATCACTAATGAAATATTATGAATCATTTATTAAAGTTCTCAATGAGCTATAAATGTAGTATTAGCCGTGGACATTGATAAGAACTATTCCAAGTTTGAACACATAATAAATTACCTACGTAAAACATATTTCTAAATCAAATAATATACCTAACCTGATATATGACAATCCCTCAACATTTTTACCACGCTGTTATTTACAGCCCTTTAAACAACACTTAGTCATGATGAGTGTTTTAATTAGTGTCTAATACGCTCAAGGAAATGCATTTATTCATATATTAAACACTAGAATAACATTAAAAACAAACCAAACAAAGCTGCACTGACAAGAGACCTACTTACGAAAAAAATTTCCCAAAATGGCTGACAGGCTTCAAGGCGGGGCCTACCGACATTTGAAAAAAATACAGCATACTAATGACACTATTAAACTTCTCTTAGAACATATGCAAAATAGTAGCGTGTTAGAATGAGATAATCATAGTTTCGTTTGACAGACAAATTGTTTTCAGTATACTATGGCGTTTACTACGATTGTGACAACATGTGACAACAGAAACTTATGTCTCTGACAACATAAACTGTCAACGTTTTGTAAGTAGGTAGCATAGAATTGATTATTGATGACAATGCAATCATTTAAAAATATTCAGGATATTTAAGCGCGTTTTTTAGTTTTTAAACTAAGTAGATTATTTAATAATAAAATGACGCATCAAAGAAATTAATTTGGCCATTATTGGAAAAAATATATCAAATTGTTACAAATCTATACTGTCTATACTAATATTATAAAGCTTAAGTGTTTGTTTGTTTGTTTACACGCTCTAATCTCAGGAACCACTGGTGTAATATGAAAAAATCTTTCAGTATTGGATAGCACACTTATCGACGAAGACTATAGGCTATAAAACATCACGCAGCAATTAATAGGAGTGAAGCATCAGTGAAAAATGTTGCAAAAATGGGAAAAAAATCCTAACTCCACACACCTACGAAGTCGCTGGCAACAGCTTGTACATAATGTTTGTGAATCGCAATTATGAATTCGGAAGAAACCTTGTTACATTTAGATGGTATCCTTCATTAAAATGACAATAATATTAAATACCATTGATAGGAATATAATAAAGTTAAATAAAGTAATTTATTAATTTTTGCAATTGACCTGCTATGCTTTTTACTTAATAAATCAAATTATGGTAGAAAAAGTGAATTGTCCCGCTTGCGGCAATTAAAAAAACACGGACGGAGTCGTGGGCACAGCTAGTATGTAATAAAACTTTCATATTTTGTAATCCATCCTTCTATGAAATTTAATTTAATATAATTATTCAAAGGTTGTACATTCCAGACTACCTGTTAGAAACTATTAAACTATTGTATGGTTATTTAGCGTTTTAATGTACATTAGCGCAATAAAGACCTCAATTTGTGAGTTGGAGCAAAGTTTAAAACTACTGTGCAACCCCGGGGCAGGGTTGATGGTTTAAACAGTGAATTGTCTGGAATAGAGAAAGCTACGGAGCTGTGTTGTACTGTTCATAACAATAAATTTTTATTATGTTGTAACGGTAATCGGTCTAGGTTTTAAAATTATCTTTCTAACTTTCAACTTTCATGGATTAACTTTCATAGATTAACCACATGTTAAATAATAACAAGCTTAAAAAATCTACGCCCTACGAAAAGGAAGAGTAAACAGTAACATACAATTAGAAAATTTGGATTATTTGCCTAGTGGCACAAGACCGCGAGTTGTGGTGTTCTATGGGCTTACGAAGCTTACGTCCTAAAGTGGACGGAGAGAGGCTGATGGAGGGATGGAATTAGAAAACTCAAAATTTCAAACTCTTGTACTACCCAATATATACTCACCGAGCTACACTGTTATATATTCAATCCGTTTATGTTTCTAAAGTAAATGCAGATAAAAATATTGATTCTTTCAAAAAAAGGCACAGAAGCGCAATAAAATTGCTAAGAAATCAAAATAACAATTGAACTATCTCCTCTTCTCCTCTCCAGCCCATTTACGTCCCTTTGTTGGGCACGGGCCTCCTCCACTTTGGGAGGGATTATGGTCTACTGTGCCGCGGTGATCAGGCGTGTTGGCACAGGGTTTATTTTCGAGTTTTCTGTTTCTCCCAGAGGATGTTATCTGTGTGCAATATCCTTTAGCTGATTTCTACAGCACTCTTGGGAGGAGAGGGGGTGGTGAAACTTGTATTCTTAATCCATCACCACACGGAGGATTCAACTATCAAGGAAAAATTCCAAATGCGTTCACAAATTTGCCAAAAGCACAACACATTACAGTTAATAGATTACAAACTGCATCTTCTCCATGCCATTTTTAGTCTTGAAGTCTGCTCTACTGTTACGGAGTGACTGTTTAGTGTTTAATTTCAAGTGTTACGTTACCACAAAACAGTTGTTGGTCATTACTTCAATAATAAAGTTTAATGATGACATCTTCCATATTATTAGTCGACGAAACTGAAATAAAAATGAACTGCTCTTTGTTATGGGCGATAATGACTGCAGTTCGGTCCTTATATACTTAAGTGACAGTATCATTACAAAAGGGTTACAAAATAGCATTTGGAGTAGTTTTTAAAGCTTAAAAACCTTAGTATCTACTTTACTTATAACGAGGGTACAATCTGTCCGTAATCACAGATTGGTTAAAAATAGCCTAAAATCGCTACAGCTTACATTTGTATTTTACAATTAAAACAATAATGTATTTCACCTCTCCCTGTATAGATACAGAAGTAACGTAACGAACTTCGTACGCGTGGAATCTGGAAAACAAACCTTAATAAGTTATGCAAAAAAGCCATCCTCTTGAATCACTCTATCTATAAAAAAAACCGCATCAAAATCCGTTGCGTAGTTTACACATAAGCTCACATGCATACAAAAATAAAGACTTTGTTTTATAATAAGTAAAGATGACTTATATAAGACATTAGCAACTAGGAAATATAATATTGAGGTAGGAATCAAATTCTTTAATTATTATTTTAGAAAATCTTAAGCAACAACCACAAGATAAATTCTGTCTGACCTAGTTACCGGTTCACATAATTTTTAGATGTTAAAAGGTACTATTTACTGTCGAGATGCTTAATGTTAACAGTGAGCTCTATTCCGGTACATAAAGTATACCAAATTCTTATCTTAAGTCTGTAAGATTATATTTTTTTTTGAAAATGATACTATTATACTGTTGTTGGTAAAAGTTTCTTTTATTTTAGACTAGCTGTTGCTCGCGACTTCGTACGCGTGAAATTTAGAAATCAAACCTACCACTCGATAGACGGCGTTGTACAGTTTTTTAAATCACGCTATAGTTTCATTCCACACATTAACAATTAAGAGGGTACTGTATTCCTAATTTAGGTATTTGCCTTAGGTATTGCTATCCCTATTCCCGAGCACCGTGCTGAAAGGGACAAATATAGCTGAAACAGATTTTACCTACAAATTCTTTGAAAAAAAAGACGTTTCGTACTCGCCTTTTTTCTCTCTATAAAGTAGCGAAAAATAATTAAAATCGGTTTAGATTTTAATTATTTTTCGCTATATTATAGATGAAGAGTACATCTATGCTTGTATCACTTTCTTTTTTGGTAAAACGTTACCAAATATGTGTGATAGACGCTGCAACTTTACCTAAAGAAAACCGAAAAAAACGGGATTTTCGGATGGTCATATTACAGAAGCATAGATATACTCGTCATCTATAATATAGCGTAGAAACAATTAAAATCAGTTTAACTTTCGCGAAGAAAAAAGGGAAGTACGATACCCACATTCTTGTATGGAGCATAATTTGGTATCGTGCCCTCTTAAGCTCGTTAAAATTTTTATAGTGTCATCAGCTCGTTTTCACATTTATAAATTAGTTAGGATTAGTATTCTATCTCCAGAATAAAGATAGTAATTCATTAAAAGAATAGTTCCTCAGCATATCCTTCCTTCCTCTCCAGCTCATTAACGTGCCACTGGTGGGCACGGGTGCTACTTTGGGTGGGATTATGGTCTCCTGTGCCGCGCTGACCAGGCGTGTTGGCACAGGGTTTACTTTCGAGTTTTCCATCCCTCACGGTAGACGTTTATTTCTTATATTGTCCCTTAGCTGGCTCGTACAGAACCCTGGGAAAGAAATGGGTGGTGACACTTGTATTTTTAATCGGTCACCACACGGACAACATAAGTATATCCCTAGCATATAAGTAGTCCTATGTCCAGCAGTGGACTGCGATAGGTTGACGTGATGATGATGATGATATAAGTAGTTAATATTCTAGTACCTAAGGTTTTTAGGTAAAATGGGAGCCTATTATCTATTACCGAGACTACTGTCCGTCCGTCCGAACGTCTGTCTATCAATCCGTCCGTCATCAGGCTTTATCAACATCACCTTCTAAAAGCAGAATACTGTAATTAAAGAAGGGGCTTCTATACAATAAAAGATTTCAGTTTAAATTGATGATACACTTAGATGGTATGAATATGATGATGTGACAGAATAATGATAATGATAAGGAACCCTCGTGGGAGAGTCCAACTCCTATTTTGCCGAATTTTTATTACGAAAAAGCTGTACAAGTAATCTTCTGAAATGCAATTTGATTTAACTTTAAGTAAATATCCTTGTCACGAATATTACTTAAGCAAACCTCAAACTTGGGCCAAAGTTTAGACATTTGTCCATAAGTAACTACTGTAATTTGTTACACTTTGTTACAAATGAGAAACGAGTAAACCTATTTATAATTCACGGAAATAACTCAAAATTTACTGTCGACATTTATTTTGCTACTAAAAATAAAAACATAGTACAAGTTATACAGGCAGTCCTCGACTTACGTCGTTTCGATCTACGTCGTTTCAAGTTACGTCGAACATTGTTTCGACACTATTCCTCAAGCATACGTCAATTGTTTCGATTTCCGGCATAGGAGAATTCACTTGTCGCGGGGATTACTTCGCACATGCCACTGATTTTGTTGCAAGTTTTGTTCAGTTAGTTTTGTTCAGTTAGTTTAGTTCATGGACAACGGACAATCAAGACGTAATACATTAATTTTTTTACATCTTTGACATTTTTGTTTTACATACAGGCAGTCATCAACTTACGTCGTTTCGATTTACGTCGCGTATTTCGAGAACCTAACATGCCGTAAGTACGAAGACTGCCTGTATTGTATTTTATCATCAATAATTCTCTTCTCCTCAGCAGATTTACGTCCCACTGTTGGGCACGGGAATCCCTGCACCTTTAGAGTGCTTTGGATCTATTATGCCGCAATGAATGCGTGAAATAATATCACGTGTAATATTAACCTATGAAGTATCCTTCGAATGATATAACCGCTGAGATATCTTGATATTTTTTCTCCTTGAACTTCTCTACCATATCAGAATTTCAGGGTTAATGCAACGTGTATATATGCCATCTGCCGGAGGTTTCGCTTATTACTCGACGATCTGATTACCGCTGGGGATGGAAGGTCCTCGAGTGGCGATCACACACCGGACGACACAGCGTGGGGCAATCCCCAACAAGTTTGACTGACGATATCATTTAATTTGCCGGGGGCCAACGGATGCAGTTATTGCAAGACCGCGCGTTGTGGCTTTCCATGGGGGAGGCCAATATCTAGCAGTGGACGGATAAAGATTGATGGATGGACCGGAGATTGCTATGCAACTGTCAATTTATTGATGCGTTAAAACGTTTAAGGCCGGGGCTCTATTAGTGCGTTGCGCTGCGTTGCGTGGTCGCAGCGTCGACGCTGCGTCGTTTTCCATACATTTTTTATGACATGCTCCATTAGACCGTTGCGTCGTCACACGCGACGTTTCAACGGATCGACGGACAAGAGACGAAGCGGGAGGGAGGGTGGTGCGCTGCGTTGTCGGAGCGCCGCTGCGACGACGGACAGTGATGCACTGCTAGGTGAGGAAGCTAGAACGACGGACAGTGATGCACTGCTAGGTGAGGAAGCTAGACGAGCATACCTTTTTGCGTTGCTTTGTCGCAGCGTCAACGCAATGCAGGTGTAGCATTCAATGCGTCGTTCCGTTGCCACTACACGACGCAACGCAGCGCAACGCTCTAATGGAGTCTCGCTCTAAGGAGACAGACCACAATTGATATAAGTAATAGTTTAACGTCGTATAAGTAATAGTTAACGTTAAAAAACGTATTTAACATTGTGAAATTATTCTAAAGTTAGTTTGAAGGTTTTCTACGAAAACTTTCGACATCATACTCTGTTGAAGAAATGCAAAACTTTAGAAGCGCTTAATTCAAATGGTACAATGAATTGTGTTGAAAATTTGCATGCAATTTTGAGCAGAATTTACTGATACAATACTACATTAAGAGGAGACTGTGGTCTCAATTTTTGTTATTGTGTTAGGTATTGCTATCCCTATTTCCAAGCGCCGCGCCGAAAGGGACAAATATAGTTCAGGCAGATTTTACATACAAATTCTTTGAAAAAGGGCGTTTCTCAACTCACTGTTTTCTTCATGAAAAATTAACTTATTTTTATAATTTTAACGCTAGACGAAGAGTATGCCTATGCTTCTATGACTTACTTTTTTGAAAAAAAACTTACCAAAATCATGTGACAGACACTGCAAAATTATCTTAAGACAACCCTAAAAAACAGATTTTTTTATGATTATATATCTTTTAGTTGTCATATTTTGGAAAAAAGAAAGTAAGAGAAGCATAAATTTATATAAAACCTAGATACTGTGATAAAAAATTGTTGCACTAGAGGCAATATCCAGGAAGAAAACACCGGACTACGAAGTACATATTTTTTATGGAGCATTGTTCGCTGTCGAACCCTTTTAAGTGTTTGAAGACGAAAAATTGAATTTATTTAAACAGTTATAAGTTTGAAGATCGTTTTCATTTAGTTGGATGATGTATTCATTATAGAAATATACCTTCGAGTTCTCAGAATTCCTGATGTATTTTAGAAAAGACAGGTTTTCTTGAAAACATTGAGAAGGACTTTGGATATTTGCATATAAAACGCCCGATATAACAAGTTACTTTGCTTTTGAAGAAAAATCGCATTGAAAATATATAAAATATATTTTCTCTTCATGCTTCTATTGTAACATAAAAGAAGGTAATTGGCCTGTAAATGTAATATAATAATAATAACAAATATTCATGGACATTTCACACAACGTCCTCTGTTCCCAAGCTAAGCTTATATGCTTGTGTTATGGGTACCAAAATACGGATATACTACATATACTACTTTTCTTTTGTAAATACATACTTATAATTTATAGAAACAGCCAGACGCAGAACAGACATTTGTATGACATTTATAAAGATCACACAAATGATTGTCCCGAGCGGGAATCGAATCCGCGATCTCGTTAACGGTAGTCCGTGACATAAACCACTCGACCAAGAGGCCCATCCGAATATAAACTACATTAGAAAGGAAGAAAGAAAGAAAAAACATTTATTGCTGCAGTATCCACTAGAACATACAATATACAAAGATATGACTTAATAAAAAGTAAAAAATAACAAATGAAAACAACAGGTACATAATTATAATTAGTTTTGGGACAGCAGCAATGGGTGCCCATTTTAGCATATGTCAAGTCTTAGAGACTTGACGCTGGTTTTCAAATGGGCCCCTTGTGTGAAGTCGCGGATGCCCAACAAGCAATCATTTAAATAACAACAGTGACATAAACATTATTACATAGACAAAGGCTACGTACTAAACAAAGATTTGAAACTGATTGAACAGTATCAATATAATATTATATACTAATAAAATAAAACAGACATTACATAATTATACATTATACCTACATACAAATACATACAAATAAGAACATTACATATTATACATACAAATAAGAAAGAATAGGCTGTAAAATTAAAATTATTCAAAAAAATAGGTTAATTCTATGTAAAAAATGTAATTTAAATAATGAACTTGTAAGGGTGAAAAAGTACTCGTAGTTACATATTTAATTACACATAATATTATTATATAGTTATAAACAATGGTTATAAATAAATATTAACTATTATGACTTAATTATGAATAAAAAAAACAACATAGATCTTAAACTAACAAAAATGAAATATTATTATTAGCTACTTTACATTAAAATAAATAAACACAAAAATGTTTTTATTGATTTTTGTTATTGAATACTGTTACGAACACACTAAGCACAAAGGAGCTAGCGCCATCTAGCAGCAACTAGTAAAACCACTTAAAGAACCGAACAGAGTGAAACCCTTTTTAGATACTAGATGGCGTTAGAGGAACTACCGTACATGCGCGAACTTTCCAGAAACATTCGTTCCGGGCGGTCACGTTCGCGCACAGTCGGGAACATTCTGCAATAGTTTGAAACTCGTCTCGGCGCATATAAATAGCGGCAGGGAGGCGAGCCCGGGCAGTTCAGTTTGAGCTACGATCGAGGCGACTTCGAGAGCGAAAACAAGTGATCAAGAGTGATACCAGAGAAACCTACGACTTTGCTACGACCTAGGACATTGTTAGTGCTTAGTGTGTAACTTAGTACTAGTGAATAAAGTCTTCAAAATAGTCAGCAGGTCTTTCTCTCCAAATCCTTCGAACCCTAACACGTAACAATACTAATAGATAACTAATAGACTTTTTATACAGGTTTTAAATACAATAAAATACCTCAAGGTATGAGTATATGTTTACATTAGTTAGTATAACGTTGTTTTAGCTCATGTTATGACTTAAAAATAATACAAAAGTGTCACCGCTCTGTTTTATACACTTGAGTTAGCTAAAGATAAATGTAAAGTAAAATTATTTATTCTCCTAAATAAATGCATTGTCACTGGTTCTTAATATGTGTGCGAAATCGCAGATCAATCTGACTACTGCAAGTTGTTGAATATCATTTTCAAAGATTCCGTTACATAGATATGTATGGAGCTATTAAAAGCGTGTTAAATTAAGAATGGATATCATCATACTAAGGAGGTTAATGCCTTAAACGTTTTAAAGTACACTAATCTATAAAGTGTTAAAGAAATTGTTACAATCTTGGTCATATCATTGGATTAAAATTACGCTAATTTTGAAGATTTTAGATGAGAGTTTAGACGACGAAGAAATTCAAAACTTTGGAAGCATCTAGCTTTAAACGATTCAGTGAATTAAGTTGAAATTTTGCATGTAATTTCGACGAAATTTTCGGATGCAGGGCTACGAATAATAAAGCGAGGATGGTATGAAAATTGAATCTTATTATTGGAAGTTTAAATTAATGTTCAAAGTCTATTGCCACAGGGCGTTGCTGTGTCAAATCCACAATATAAAGCTGAACAACGAGTCTTTACTTCTTAATGTCTGCGTGTATATTTTAATAAATAAATACATAGATAACAAATAAATATTCATGGATATTTTACACAACGTCCTCTGATCCTAAGTTAAGCTTACAAGTTTGTTTTATAGGTACCAGAATAATGATATACTTCATAAACTACTTTTCTTTTGTAAATAAATGCTTATAATACATTTTAAACACCCAGACACAGTACTTGTATGACAAATATAAATATGACACAAAATAAAAGATAGTCCCGTACGGTAATCGAACCCGCGATCTCGTGAACAGCAGCCCGTTACATGAACCACTACGCCACGAGGCCGATCATACATTATTTTATTTTATTTATTTGGAACAATAAACAGTTATACACAAACAAAAGTTTACCGACACTCGATAGATGGCGTTGTACCATTTTTTATATCGGGCTATGGTTTCGTTCCACACATTAACACTTAAACTCGTCAAATTATTATAGTGTGAAACCGTCAATATCCAGATTTCGCATTTATAAATTAGTAAGGATGAGGATAACGCAATTGTCCACATTGTTCATTTATGACTAAATCTAGATAATATAATGTACTTGTACCTAGGTATTTTGTTTCTGTCCCCTCCTCCTCAGATCTTTAACGTCTCACTGTTGGGTATGGCCAAAAGACGTTGTGTGCCAATAAATATTTTTTATTTGTGATAAACGTACTACTTATTAACTAACGTATCGGCAGAAAAACGTCCCAGTTCATTAGCATCGATTAATCACGTCCCTTAAGTCCAGAACAGCACTAATCACCTAAACGAGTGTTAACTTGAACTAATATTGTAACATCCATCACAATATCGTTCTATTTGGGGCACTTTGATGTATTGATTTGGGTTTACATGTAATAACAAAATACTTGAGATATTGCGAATTTTCTAAGTGTTTATTTTGTGTTCCATTTTTTCGAAATAAACTTGTATTTAGCATGTTTTATTGGTTTTATTTATTTATTTATTAAATTGATATACATAATTATTTTCGTAAAATTAATACATAGCACACACTCTACCAAACCTTGTGATCGGTTTAACTGTGGAACCGAGTCAACACGATTTAGACCCTCTTAATATTGAATTAATTTGGTTCTATCGTCTTGTTCTGTAGGACAAGTACTATATGTATTTTGTATGTACTAGTACGTCACTACATAAAAAACCCCTAAAATCTCTAAACATCGTGTGAAATACACAATTAAAAGCAGTATTCCGAGTGGAACAGACTCAATATACTCGAAAATATTTTTAAAATAAACAAATAAGACAATAATAATTAAGACATTAAAGACAGGAAAGGCGATAAATAAAACAGCAAAAAAATATTTTATTATCCTATATTCGTGGTCTTAAATGACATAAAAATCGAAGTTCCGCAGTAATGAAATTGAACGCGGCAAGCAATGAAAACGGAATTGTCGTTTGGGAGTTTACATCGGATTTGAAAAGTTTAAGTATTATGGTAGTCTTTGATTATCAAATCGTGCACTTCATAGTTGAAGATTATGCCCTTGAGAGCGCTATACTGCCTGGATGGTAGTATCCTCCACCCATCTCGACTCATAGTGTCTCATAGCCTCTTTCGGAGTCTTACTTACCGAGAAACAAATAAAGGCAGCCAGGTAGGCACTTGATCGAACCTTGCTTCGTAATGGTGTTTGACCTCTCGCTTATCTTCCGTTATCTTACACATAGATACGAGTACATAATTAGTTTAGATAGTCTAATAATGGTGGATGAGATAACAGCCAGATTATAACTAGAAGTTAAATATATTGTGAAATTCTTCAGTTTATATTAAAACAGAAGAAAATTTTTAACTTGTATAAATTTAAATAAAGCTTATCGTAGATCATTATTTTTATAGCCGCAGTTTATCAGCGTAGTAACCGCTGTTTGTATTTTGAATAAGATTATAAGGAGATTAGATATTTCTGAACTTGTTTTAATACAGATTTTTTATTAAGAGGATACCAAAATAGCTTCGTGCATTTTTCTACGTACGAAGTTTTCATTGTTTCTTTAGATTGAATGGCTAGAGCTCTAATTTTTAAGTATATGTTTTTTCAATATATGATCTAGGATCGCATAAACTCAGAAACGCGATTGATAAAAGTTTTCTCGATAGAAAATCTTAGCGAAACAACCTCTCTAATTTTTTAATTTTTTTCATTTGTCGGTCTATTATGGCGTATTAACTAATGAAATAACTTTAAAAACATAAGTTACTATTATATATAGAAACACTTAAATCAGAATTAAAATATATTTAGTAGATTTTGAGTAAACAAAAAAAATATCCCTAATTCTTCATTTTCTATACCTACTAGCTGTGTTAATAATAAATAAATAATAAATAAATAAATAAACTTTTATTGACATCTCACAAGGTAACAATATTGTTCTTATCAATGAATATCATACAGTTTAAATCTAATCTTGTGAGAGTCTGGAGTCTGAACTAGACCTAAGCCTGTACTACAGAACTCCAGGCTCCCCCTTTAAAGGCTATTTACAGAGAAATTTTAACATTTTTGTAATTAGTGAATCAGACTGCGTAAGATATATCTACTGTTGGATGCATGTGTGAGAGAGCTCTATTAATGCTCATGTATATGTGTAAATATATATAAGAATAAAATATAATAATATAGAATTTTGTTTGTGTAGACTCATATTATAATTGACAAGTTATCTATTAACTGTATTTAGGTACTACATAATACTATAATATATAAATTAACTGTGTCGGTAAGTATAATATCACTTAAGAATCTTGATAAGATCTTCAGTCTGGTCATAAGATAGTTTCAGAAGCCAATTAATTATCTTTTCTTTCATTTTTGTTTTTGTGTTTGGATATATACATAATTGTTTGTTAGCTTGGTTGTACAGAAATGGACCTAAAAAACTGTAGAATCTTTGTGCATGAGAAGTACGAAATGTGTGTATTTGTTCACAAACTTTATATGAGTTGCGCTTAGACATATATGTGGGATCAAAGTTTAATTCGCCGTGCTGTTTAAGTAGGACCACCATAATAAATAATTGGCGTATCGAGAGGACCTTACAGTCTTGATACAGAGTTGTTGTGGGATATAAGTAAGGCTTGAAGAAGGACACCTTCAATAAAGCTCTTTGGGCTGTTTCGACAGGTTTTATATTAGTTTTAGGTGATCCTCCCCATATTAATATGCCGTAAGTGCAGATAGACTGACACAAATAATATGTACATGTCGACGATAATATTGATGTAGGCCCTTAAAAAGAGGAGTTAGAAAATTCATTCTGATATCTGTAAATATTTAGTAGAGCTTATATAGATAACTAGCTGTTGCTTGTAATTTCGTTCGCGTGGAATTCAGAAACCAAATCCTAACAAATTATAAATAAAATCCATCCTCTTGAACCACTTTATTTATTTTAAAAAAACTGGCTATAAATCCGTTGCGTAGTTTTGAAGATATAAACTCACATAGAGACATACATACAAAAATAACAACTTTATTTTATAATAAGTAAAATTTCGTTTAGTATTTTACTTTTTGGCATAATGTTTAATCCTAGTTAGTCTTTAATAGATCTTTGAGTAGCAACCATGTACCGGACGACGCAGACCGGAGTGACTTCCGATAAGCTGGAAAGACAATATCCTCAAGATTTCAGGGTCGATGTAAGTCGATGCGATGGGACATCGATGCAAGTCGAGCTATTACTGCGGCGTGTCATGGAAGTGACTATGTCCAGCAGTGGAGGAAGAAAGGTTGATAGATGAATTGCATTTAAAGCTACAAAACATTGCAGAAACCATTTTCACGTAGTCAAAACTTTAGCTTTTAGCTAGTATATTATAATATAATAATTTATCTACTATATAAAAATAAGTCGGGTTTTCCTTCCTGACGCTATAACTCCAGAACGCACGGACCGATTTCCACGGTTTTGCATTTGTTGGAAAGGTCTTGGGCTCCGTGAGGTTTATAGTTAATTTTTTTTAATTTTTTTTTACTTTTTTTGGTATTGCAATACAACGTTTTCCGGGCCAGCTAGTCTACTATATAAAAATAAGTCGGATTTTCCTTCCTGACGCTATAACTCCAGAACGCACGAACCGATTTCCACGGTTTTGCATTCGTTGGAAAGGTCTCGGGCTCCGTGAGGTTTATAGTAATTTTTTTTTTTACTTTTTTTTGGTATGGCAAAACAACGTTTGCCGGGCCAGCTAGTACTTCATAATAATGTACATAAAATTTCCGTTGATTGGCTTATAAGCTCTATAGACACAAACAAGTGACTGAAAGCTTTTGTTTAGACCTTTTCATAAGAAAATATTTACATTCTTATAACTACATTACTTATTTTCTTTAGAGTCTTCGTTTCTTACATAAAAATAATATTGTACACGACTTTTTTGTTTATTAGAGAGCTGTATTTATGGATGCCATAAATAAGTAGACTACTGAAATCACAAGATAACAATAAAACGAACCTCTTGCGGATTTACGTTATACACAAACTTAAAAAATGTTTTACGAAGATGTATGGATCTTTTGAAAATATTGATTGTTGATAAATCTCTTTCCAGCTCACTTACGTCCCACTGTGCCGCGCTGACCAGGCGTATTGGCACAGGGTTTATTTTCGAGTTTTCCGTCTCTCACAGAGGGTGTTATCTATGTGCAATATCCCTTAGCTGACTTTTACAGCACCCTTGGGAGGAGATGGGGTGGTGACACTTGTATTCTTAATCCGTCACCACACGGACAGATAAATCTAATTTAATCAAATCAAAAACCGATGTAATGATAGGGACACATGATACATTATAACTACTTTAAGTTAATTTGTACTAATACATAGTTGTTAAGTGGTTGTATTTTTCGAAATAAAGATATTTTTGTTTTAATTTTAAGTCACATGATCACGGCCGTTTGCTGGAAGAAAATTTAATAATGAATTAAGCTCATGTATGTAGGTAGGTACACGAATATTTAGTTTCAATTTCTGTCAATGTATATTTACGTGTACAGCTCTATAGCTTCTGCTTATCCCCATAGAAAATAGGCGTGATATCATGATGATGTTGATGATGATGATAAAGAATAAGAATCTCTCTTTCTCTCGCTCCAGCCCATTAACATTCCACTTTTGAGCTTGGGCCTCTTCCACTTTGGGAGGGATTACGCGTGCCGCGCTGACTAGGCGAGTTGACATAGAATAAGAATCAAAGTCATCGATTTCATGAAGCCGTGGCGTGGGTCTGATTCCCATCGGGAAATCTCCAGATCTACGCCTACGAAACGTCGATATTCATTCATAGTGTCTGGGTGTTTCTATGTATTATAAGTATGTATTTACAAAAGAAAAGTAGTATATGTAGTATATCCGTATTCTGGTACCCATAACACAAGCATATAAGCTTAGCTCACACAGCGTCCTCTGGTCCCACGTGTGAGGACACTGTGTGAAATGTCGATGAATATTTATTTATTTATTTATAGTGCTAATAACCAAATATAAGACTGTGTTATTTTACAGAAGAAGAAATTAAAAATTACTGTAAAAATATAATACGACTTTGAAGTTATTTTTCATTTACTTCGAGTGAAAGGAGTTGAAGTTTAAGATTTTCGCAAAGGTTCTTGAACTTTTCTTTACTATAAATTTCTCTTTTCTTTAGTTTTTCAATATTCTTTAATAATTAACTAGTCATGTAAAGCAGTTAGCTTTGCAGTTGGTAGTAGCACGTTAAAAATTTACCAAATAAACTTGATTTAAAATAACTCTGTAGAGAACTACTTTTTACGGATTTAGACGCGTATATTTGTTTTAAATTTTGGCCCGACGTTTCGGAGACTTTGCAGTCACCATGGTCACGGGTGAGACTGAGCTGTAATGTGTCTTCTACGATCAGTTATTACAGGGTTTACCCACAAATTAGTTTATATTAAAAAGAAATCGTTAATTTTCTATAAATTCAAATAAAATTAACAATTTCTTTTTAATATAAACTAATTTAAATCTTGAACCAATAATTCTTTTTTAAAAATTCTTGTTATTATGTAAATAATATTGTATTTAAGTATATAAACTTAGTTTTGCTTGCTATATTGTATACTACCTCTATAATAATTAAAACTTTAGTCTATGATAAAATTATGTATGTTTCACCTTATATAATTTAAAAATTTCTTTATATTGTTACAATTTGTTAATGTATTTTAGAAACTAAAATAATGTTATTGATTTTATGTAGTCTGAGCAAAATGTAATATGATATAGTTTATAGTAAAAGTCTATCTTTATGGTCAATGTAAAATTAAAATCGAATGTGGGTAAACCCTGTAATAACTGATCGTAGAAGACACATTACAGCTCAGTCTCACCCGTGACCATGGTGACTGTAAAGTCTCCGAAACGTCGGGCCAAAATTTAAAACAAATATACGCGTCTAAATCCGTAAAAAGTAGTTTTATGTAAACAGATGAGTCGCGCAAGTGTTAGAAAATATTAAACTCTGTAGAGAGTTTTTAAGCCCCGCGTTCACGTAGACAGAGACAGTTTGGAGACTAATCTCATTCAAATCATTAGTGCGAAACTAGCGGAGCTGTACGTAGACTGTAGTGATAGTGATAGCTAACGTAGTCTCGCTAATATATACACGTCGTAGATTGCCCTATGAGAGTCGCTCTCCCTCATTTTAATCTGTTGTGGGACTTAATAAGGGAGTGTGTACAGACAAAAGGCGATTTTTAAAAAGAAAGTTAAAATACATATACCACAGTTATCATTTTTTGATGTGTTGTGATGTGTCATCAAAAAATTCTTTAACAAAATTTTAATTATCTGTAAACACGAGTAACAAAAAAGCCTCGATGAAACTATTATATAGAAACAAAAAAAATCTCTAAGTTTTTCTAGTTATCTCTGACGAGTTCTTTAATGAAATCGTAAAAAAGAATTTAATAAATTGGAATTATAAATACGACCATTAATATTTCAAAACTTAAACATGAATTTAACCAAAACATATTGCGGCAATCTGTGATAAATATCACTTAAGTAGATCACTTGAATAAATTGGTCTAATCTGTGCAAACTAGTGGTGACACGAGCTTCCCAATCTTACAATTTCAAACGACCTAAATTCAGCTACGAAATTGAGGCAACCAATTCGTATATTGAATAGCTTAGAGATTTCGACGGGCTTCGTGGTGGAGTGGTTTATGTAATGGACTGCCGATCACGAGGTCGCGGGTTCGATTCCCGCTTGGGACAATCATTTGTGTGATATCCATAAATGTCATACAAATGTTTGTACTGTGTCTGGGTGTTTTCTAAGTATTATAAGTATGTATTTACAAAAAGAAAAGTAGTATATGTAGTCTATCCGTATCTGGTACCCATAATACAAGCATAGAAATATAGCTTACTTTGGGACCAGAGGACGTTGTGTGAAATGTCCTGAATATTTATTTATTCATTTATTTATATCGGATCTATTACTTATGCTAATTATTTTAGATAATCGGCAATACATTTCGACGGAATAGTCATCCTTTATGTAACGGACTGCCGTTCACGAGGTCGCGGGTTCAATTCCCGCTTGGGAAAATCATTTGTGTGATATTTTTAATTGTCAAACAAACGTTTGTACTGTGTCTGGGTGTTTTCTATGTATTATAAGTATGTTTTTACAAAAGAAAAGTAGTATATGTATTCTATTCGTATTCTGGTATCCATAACACAGGCATATAAGCTTAGCTTGGGACCTGAGAACAATGTGTGAAATACCCATAAATTTAGATAGATAGATAACTCTTTATTTGTACACCACAATAATACATTTAACTTACATATTAATTCTTAAAGTAAGGTATTGTACAAAGAGGGGCCTTATCACTAGTGTGATTTCTCCCAGGCAACCTTAGGATGGATAAAAATATCTCGGATGGATAGCGCGGTAGTTTGTGGTGTGCTATATACGGGAACACCCCAAAATTCCGAAAAACATTATTCCGAATTTTGAAATCCCGATTTTCAAAACTCCGAATTTCATAATACCGAAAAATTGTAATGTCTATTATTCTAAATCACGAAAAACATTTTACCGAAAGTCAAAAATCCGATTTGTTACTTTTTCGATTTTCATTTGTCCGAAGAGTCAAATGCTCGAAGTAAATGAATTAGTCCGAAAAACGAAATTCCGATTTTTAATACTTCGAATAAACTAAAAATAGCTACAAGATTTTGTGACTAAACAAGTCGCTGCAAAGCCGATTTTACGTAGACATGTTTGCCCTACCCTAGAGTGCAATTTAAGCCCGCGTAGGCTCGGAGGGGTGTGACGGCCCGCCAGCTGAGGAGCAAATTATTTGAAGGCACGCCGTAGTGGTTGAGGCTGGCCGGGTCTGCCGGCCAGTAAGCCTTCCGGTGGCGCCGGTGAGCCTTCAAGTCATTAGTAACGATAAGCTTGCGTGAGGCCGCCTATACCCCGCAGCGCCGGAGCCGTGACATAATAATGCTTGCTGCATGTTGCATGGCGCCTTGCATGCTGCATGGCTGCTTGCATGTTGCATGGCTGCTTGCATGCTGCATGGCTGCTTGCATGCTGCATGGCTGCTTGCATGCTGCATGCTTGTATACTGCCTGTCTGCATTTTGCGTGCTGCCTGCATGCGTGTTTCGTGCTTGCCTGCTTGTTTGCATGCTGCAAATCCGCTATGTTATTGATGCATCGCTTAGGTTATGTTAGGACTGTGAAACAAGGAAACAAAATATTTTTTCCGAAACAAAATGCTTATTAAAAAGTAAACAATCATATTTTTTAATGACAACCAATACACTGCAAAAAGTGTACTTCATCATATAGATTTTTCTTTAAAATTAATTGTGTTAAAGGTATTTTAATAATCAGAATTCATATTATTTATTACGTATTTCGAATTATCAATAATTCGGATTTTTTATTATTCGGCCTTTTGAAGTTCGGAATTTTGAGAATAGTAATTATAATCGTTAGGAATATTGAAGTTTCGGAATTATGAAAATCGGAGTAATGATACATCGGAGTTGTTATATTCGGAATTTTTAACCATTCGGAATTATGAAAATCTTATGAAAATTATGAAAGTTTTTCGTCTTTTTGTAGTGTACCCGCTATATACTAGTTTAAACTACATAAACTACTAAGACATGAAATACTATACCTACTTAAATATCTAAAATACTATAAATACAAAACACAATAAATAAATACAATATATACTTAAATTTAAACATATACACATCAAGAATTCCTTACTGTTTTGATAGATAATAATGAGATAGCTTAATTTTGAAATATGCAAGTGACTTCGCTTGTCTTATATGCACTGGTAGTTTGTTCCAAAGCAGTATAGCTTGAACAGTACTTTTGGGTGTGTTTCACGACGATTTATTTATTTATTTCCGATTTTTACGGAACTTAGGTATATTTTCGATCGCTATCGCAAGAAAAGAAAAGTAATTTTGTTTTAATCTTATACCACTACGCCTAGTATTAGAATAGGAGTTGGTATTAAAGAATTTGTCTACTGATGACAGCACCTGTCAGCTGAAAGAGTATAACCACAAGTTATTTATTCTTAATCCACAGATTTAACAGATAGTAGATGTGTTCAATCTTGAAGACATGTTAACCTAGCTTGGTTAAGTCGTACTTCATAGACGAATAATGTTTCATATGACGTATAGCCTGTATTAGTGATACACAAAGATACTCAGTTCACACACACAAAGCTATCTTTACTTATTAGATCAAAGTCGTTATTTTTGTATGTATGTCCCTATGTGAGCTTATGTCTTCGAAATTACGTAATGGGTTTTGATGCGGTCTTTTTTAATAGATAGAGTGGTTCAGCAGGATGGCTTTTTTATAATCTGTTAGGGCTCCGGTTTTTAAATTTCATGCGTACAAAGTAGATATTATATAGAAAGAAAGAAAGAATCATTTATTGTTGCGGAACCCACATTTACGTAAATATGGTAAATTTCTGTCTTAATCCAAGGTCAAAATAAATTTAGTATAGCAAAGATCATCATTGCTCCCAGCAATTAATCATATCCCTGACCTTGTGAACAACTCATCCTAAACGAGCGCTAACCGACACTAATATTCTATCACAGATCATGATACTGCAATATTCACGGCTATTTGATATGTAGATAGACGGCAAGTAAGGAAACATTTTCGGAGGTACTTCATGCGAAAATTTTGAAAGTATGAGTATTGTTCTGTACCGTCCGTGTGGTGACGGATTAAAAATACAAGCGTTATCACACCTTTGAAATAAGCCATCTATCCATCCATCAATCAACTTTTCTCCGTACTCTGCTGGACATAGGGCTCCCACTTAGAACGCCACGACGCACCATCCTGCGCTAACTGCATCCAGTGGCTTCGGGAGTAAGCCAGCTACGTGATATTGTACACAGATAACGTTCTCTGTGAAAGATAGAAACAGTAGACTATACCTTCCAAAGTGGAGGAGGATCGGGCTTAACACTGGGACGTGAATGGGCTGGAAAGAGAGAGAGAGAGAGTGAGTATCTAATCCATCCAGGCTTCGCACGGGTAACTCTATTGGCGAATAAAAATAATATAACCCATGTTCAACAGGGATGATGTAGCTTCCTAACGGTGAAATATTTTTCTAAATCGGTTCAGCACTTTCGGAATCTGTTTGTGTCAAATAAACGATCAAATCTTTTCTCTCTAAAATATTTGAATCGAAATATACTCCAAAAATAATTTGCTTAAAAATATTCAGGATTTTTAAATCCTGAATATTTTTTTTTAATATTGCATTGTCGCTTCATAATATGTATAAGTAGGTGAAAACCGCTTTCAAAGATTCCGTTCCTTAGATTAACACATTAATACATAAATACTGTAAAATAAAATAAGATTTTTATAGATTTGGAGACTATTAATTTGTGAATTTATTAAAATGCAATGAAATGTGCAACAATATAAAGCTTTATCTTTCAATTCAACAGAACTGTTATTACATAATTAGAACATGGAACTGTTATTACATAATTACAACATTTATACTCAATATTAAATAGCAGTAGACCGTTGTTAACTGTACCAGCGCTTAACCACCACTGAGCCCTAAGCAATGGCGACATCCCATTTTATAGAGAAGTGTGGGGATGTCGCCGCACGATTTTACAACTACCCATATTTTAATATTCTTTTATTAAATGTTTGCATTAATAATTACTATTGTTGTTTTGTAGCTAAGTACTCGAGTTGTTGGCATAAAATAAGATAAAAGTAAGTGTAACACGGCATAATGCTTACAGTACTAAGACTAATATAAGCGTGGTAATCAGCTGTTACCGACACTAAGTAGAAAGGAAGCCAACTAATTGGAATCCACGCGGCCTAAGTGGAAAGAAAACAATCTTTGGCGATCTATGTTTAAAATTGCCCTACAACGGAATCTTAGATTTTACACAATTTATATAAATACGAAATTTAGGAAAAGAAATACAATATGTCTATCTAACTTCTCTAGATATGATCTCCAAATGGTCTCCTTTATTTTTATCACAAACCGTTATGAACATTTACGAGTACTTGGCTTGAAATTGTAACTAAGCGTTGTTTTTATGTCAAGTATTTTTGCTTCCTTATTGGAAGGTAAATCGATTAATTAAATTTTAATTTTGATATAATCGCAGCAAAATATATTATTTTCAATTCATTATTCAATCTTGATTAATAAAAAATACCAAGTAATAGAAAAAAATAGACTGGTCGTTTTTTATATACGGTAGACAAATAAAT
The DNA here is from genome assembly GCA_916999025.1 of Orgyia antiqua. Classification (NCBI taxonomy): domain Eukaryota; kingdom Metazoa; phylum Arthropoda; class Insecta; order Lepidoptera; family Erebidae; genus Orgyia; species Orgyia antiqua. The sequence goes on from OU779874.1 coordinate 6,050,828, forward strand.
AATTGGGCTAGTTGTGCCATGGTTATGGCGATCAATTTTTTATCCATTTCCGAGTATATTCAGAGCAGACTCTCCATCCATCAACCTTTCTCAGTCCACTGCTGGACATAGGCCTCCCCCATAGAAAGCCACCACTCGCGGTCCTGCGCTAATTGCATCTAGGAGACTCTACGGCCGACAAATTCACAATTTTAAGTATTTGTGATGAGGTATTACTATAAAATTTCGTAGCGAAATTTCGTTGACTTAACAACTAAAATATTGCATGTATTGAGAACATTTGCACCTATCATTTTTGTCCTATCTTAGTATCGTTCTTAGGTAGACTGGCGGAACTTTTATCTCATTTTTTTTCTACTATAAAGGTAACCAACACGCATACGGCTCACTTTATGGGAAGGGATCACCGTAGCCTATGGACATTTGCAATACCAGTGTTCCACCAAGTTCTTAAAGGGTCGTCACGGCGAGTGTATCACTCGCCATGACGACAACCTTTAAGAACACAGTTTAAGAACTTTTTAACGTCCTTTTGAAAAACCACATGCTGCAGTCCTGTGGAAAAAGCACGGCCAGAAGTTCATTCCACAATTTATTGGTATAAGTACTGAAAAGATATTTACATAAAATGAAATTTAATAAATCAAATTATGGTGGAAAAATGAATGTGCCGCAAGTGGGACGACCTCGGAATACCGTTCCGAAGCTCTTCCAACTGAGCTTATTGCGGTCTACTTGCAACACCTTCAAATTAGCCACCATTTATATATGTTTACGTACATTTTTACGTTTTTTTTGCGGCACATTCACTTTTTCCACCATAATTTGATTTATTAAGTAAAAGGCATAGCATGTCAAATGCAAAAATTAATAAATTAATAAAATGAAATTGTTTAAAAATTAATTGCATAATCTTGGTGCGCGAACTACCTAACGTGTAACATTCTTAACCGGCGCCAGATAGCGTACAGCTTAAATCCTGATGTCGTTCAAGCCCGTGTCAAACATGTCGTGTAGTACAAAATGTTTTGCGTCGAATCCAAGTAAAGCTGAACTCCTTCGTCACTCAAGAGAATATACCAAGAGGTACTACGGAGAAACTATTTAAAGGCCTACATCAATATTATCGTATATCATCGCCGACACGTACATATTAACACAGCCAGTAGGCACAGAAAATGAAGAATTAGGGATACTTTTCTTAATTACTCAAAATCTACTAAATATATTTTAATTCTGATTTACGTGTTTCTATACATAATAGTTACCTTTGTTTTTAAAGATATTTCATTAGTTAATACGCGATAATAGACCGACAAATGAAAAAAAATAAAAAATTAGAGAGGTTGTTTCGCCAAGATTTTCTACCGAGAAAACTTTTTTCAATCGCGTTTCTGAGTTTATGCGATCCTAGATCATATATTGAAAAAACATATACTTAAAAATTAGAGCTCTAGCCATTCAATCTAAAGAAACAATGAAAACTTCGTACATAGAAAAATGCACGAAGCTCTTTTGGTATCCTCTTAAGGTGCAAGATTAAATGGTCGATTTGCTTACCGTTGCACTTGGCAAAGTTATTTGCTGGTTTAATCAAAGTAGACGAGCTATTTACGTTGTATGTTGATACTATTTTGTTTATGAAACTCTTAGAGTTAGGGAATAAGAAGCGATTATAAAAATTTAATGATTTGTGGAAGATTATTTCTATTCTGGTTTTAGGTTAGAATAATCAATATCATGTCCATACCTCGTAGCTTAGGGGTTGTCGCAACATATCTTTTTCTTCCATACTGTTATGTCAGACGTCATATTATCTATGTTTACTCCTGTTTCTCTCACATTCTCTTTTGCATATTCTATCCATATTTCGTAAACTTTCCTCTGACATACATCCTTTCACATATTTTAATAATCATTTACTTATGATATCTTTGGTTGTGATACAGACATTGTTTCTATAATTTTCATTTACACCGATTCATTAAAACTCCTCACCAAAATTTTTAGCTGAAGCATATATTATGGAGATTATATCGAAAATTTCGAATCGAAATAAAGCTTCCTTATCCTTACTAATTTATAAATGCGAAATTCGAAAAACTGAATTAAAAACTGAAAATCTTGACAAGCTTATGTGTTAATTTATTTATTTATTTATTCTTTATTGTACACCATACATATTATCTTAAGGGCCTACATCAATATTATCGTATATCATCGCCGACACGTACATATTAACGCAGCCAGTAGGCACAGAAAATGAAGAATTAGGGATACTTTTCCTATTTACTCAAAATCTACTAAATATATTTAAATTCTGATTTACGTGTTTCTATATATGATAGTTACTTATGTTTTTAAAGTTATTTCATTAGTTAATACGCGATAATAGACCAACAAATGAAAAAAATAAAAAATTTGAGAGGTTATTTCGCCAAGATTTTCTATCGAGAAAACTTTTTTCAATCGCGTTTCTGAGTTTATGCGATCCTAGATAATATATTGAAAAAACATATACTTAAAAATTAGAGCTCTAGCCATTCAATCTAAAGAAACAATGAAAACTTCGTACATAGAAAAATGCACGAAGCTATTTTGGTATCCTCTTAAAATTAACTTATACAAAAAAAAATCAAGTACAATGGGCGGCCTTATCGCTTAAAGCGATTTCTTTCAGTGTTAATGTGTGCAACCAAACCATAGTGCGATTTAAAAAACTGTACAACGCCATCTATCGAGTGATATGGTAAACTACTGTTTGTTAAGGTTTAATTTCTAAATTTCTCGCATACGAAGTCGCGGGCAACAGCTTGTAAATAATATAATTAAGTAGTATTTATTATTATTTATATAATATCAATATTATTCTAAACATAAGCCATAAAAATCTCTATATTATCACATTTTTCTTTATTTTACTTCGATTTCGAATGGCACGCTAATTCTATATCAATCATTTAACGTCTCTAATAAGGTACGTGGATTTTGTATTAGCTTCTTTGGAAACACGCATATTTAAGATTGAAAAGATCTTACAGTTATTGATGTGAAAAAGAAATTAATATTCTTTGAATTTAAGTAGAATGTTTACGTTATAATATTGACTTCAGTCAAAATGTAATAATTATAGGCATTTAACTAGAAGAATTTTTTTAGATTTTTGTCACTGTTTGTAGCCAGAAGGACTTAGGAGGTAAGCAGAAGGGTATACGGCTCATTTCATTCTCTCAGGCGCCTTCAATATTTCTTACCTGTACAAACCAAAATCACTCTGGCTCAATCACTTCTTCTTCCCCTCTTGGATTATGCTGATGTCTGTTTCATTGATGCTAACGAGGAGCTCTTGGATAAACTTGAACGACTGCAGAAATTATGCATCAGGTTCATCTTTGGTCTTCAGAAATATGACCATGTGTCTAAATTACGGGCCCAGTTAAAGTGGCTACCCATTCGAGGACGACGGGACTGTCATATTCTTTTCTTACTCTACTCTATCCTTCACAATTCTTATGCTCCTACCTACCTTCTCGAACGCTTTGAATACCTAATACCAAGAGATAAGCCTTGTCGGACCGCTACTTCTCTCCTACTTAAGACTCCCTCTCATACTTCAAGCCGATATGGTAGCTCTTTTCTTTCTTCTTTTTGACGGGCCTCGTGGTCTAGTGGTTCATACAACGGACTGCCGACAACGAGGTCTCGGGTTCGATTCCCGGTCAGGACAATAATTTGTGTGATGTTTTTAATTGCCATACAAATGTTTGTACTGAGTCTGGGTGTTTACTATCTATTATAAGTATGTATTTACAAAAGAAAAGTAGTTTATGTATTATATCCGTATTCTGGTACCCATAACACAAGCATATAAGCTTAGCATGGGACCAGAGGACGTTGTGTGAAATGTCCATGAATATTTATTTATTTTATATTACCGTATCTGCTATTCGCCTGTGGAATTCTCTGCCTCACACTATTCGTGCTAGCTCATCCTTGCAAATTTTCAAAAGAATAACTAAAGATTATTTCCTATCACTAGCTTAGTATGTATGTTTATGTAGTATATTGTTATAAGTATTTATGATTAGGATATTATAGAATTGAAATATTTGAATGTATGTTGCTCATATAATTATAACATAGTTTTAAGTAAGCGTAACTTAAGCTTTTGTTGTACACTGTCATGACCCCTTATCATGAAATTTCTATCTCGCCAAGGTTGCTGGTAGCATATTCATCTTTGAATTAAGCTCGCCTCTGTACATATATTAACGAAAATGTAACTTTCTTATATGTAATTTCTGTGTGCAATAAAGACTTGCACGCTGAAGTGACAATGGGCAGGTCACATTGTTCGAAGGAATGATGGCTATTGGGGAAGGAAGGTTCTAGAGTGACGACTATGTACTAGACAACACATTTAGCGGGGCGGCGCCTGACATTGTGTAGAGAATATTGTCAAGGTCACTGGGAGCCATTCGATGCAAGCGGCACAAGACCTCGCGTTGCGGCGTTCTATGTGGGGAAGTTATATCAAGCAGTCGACGGAGAAAGACTGATCGATGGATGGATGAATGAAATGTAGTTTTTAGGAAAATTGTAGCTCGAAATCGTTTCCAGGTAATAGTATAATTAACCATCATTTCTTGATAGTTTATTTTTGAAGATTTTCTCCCTAACCCCTAATTATATTATATTATCTAATTATCTAATTATATTATCATCGTTCAAAACATAAAAAGTAAGTTAAAATTTAGGAAACGTTTCATCCATAATTCTGCTATAATATTTAAAACAAAATTAGACTTTTACACTGTAATGAAAGTTTACATAGAAAATTTAACAGTTTGGAAATATTAGAGGTAAATTTTCAGCATTCTGGAACGATCAAACACATAACTTTACCAGCGTTTAGTTTGAAACGATTCAATGAATTGAGCACAAAATTTAGCATGCAATTTCTGTGAAAATCATCGATGCAACGCCATGTTGAGTAAAACAGAGGCGAAGAGAAAATAGGAAGAAATTCACTACCCATTTCTTCTCAATTGTAACTATTTACAGGCGCTTACTATTTAAATTGCGGCATAAGTATTTATGTCATGTATTTACTCTTATCATACTTCACTCACAATAAAATGAAAAAATAAATAAATATTCATGGACAATTCACACAACGTCCTCTGGTCCCAAGCTAAGCTTATACGCTTGTGTTAAGGGTACCGGAATACGTATATACTGCATAAACTACTTTTATTGTTACGGATTTAGACGCGTTTATTTGTTAAAATTTTGGCCCGACGTTTCGGAGACTTTGCAGTCACCATGGTCACGGGTGAGACTAGTCTAAATCCGTAAAACGTGGTTTTATTTGAACGAATGAGTCGCGCAAGTGTTAGAAAATATTACTTATCTTTTGTAAATACATACCTATAATACATAGTAAACACCCAGACGCAGTACAAATATTTGTATGATATTTATAAACATCATACAAATTTATTGACCCGTGCGGGATTCGAACCCGCTACCTCGAGAATGGCAGTATGTTACATGAACCACTAGACCACGAGACCCGTCGAAATAATAAAGCATACATGCCTGTGACATTTTCTGCCTGTCTACTTTTAGGCTATGAGGAAAACAGATAGATAGATAGATATATAACTCTTTATTTGCACAAACACCAATTTTACACAGAATTTCTTTCTTTCTTTCTTGAAATTTAAAAACAAAAAAAAAACAAAAATACAGTCTTAAAAGCTATTGTAGTAAGGGCGGCCTTATCACTAATGTGATTTCTTCCAGGCAACCGTATAATGGATAGAATCTAGAATAGACATCGCGGTGGTTGTTGGTGTATTCAACGTCATATATAATTAATTTAAACAATAAATAATATTTATTGTTTAAATTTAGGTTTTTAAATTTAGTATATTTATGTATATTATACATAAATATACTAATAAGTAAAAACCACTACATAATATAATATACATACACTCTATAAAAATACTAAGATTTATATATAAACACTATTATAACGATAGATAATCATTTGATAGTTTTAGCTTAACAGATCAAATCACACGGACAAAACCATGTAATTGAAACATTATTGTAAATGTCACTTCGTTATATTATGCTTTAAGTTGCTAAGCGGCTTCTTCAGACAATTTAAACGACTATGAACTTTTAAGTATCATTATGTAAAGGCATGATTAAAGTAATGCTGCTTCTGAAAAGCGGATATGTTCTACGTGCTTAAAAAACCGCGTTCATTTGTCAGCGGCAGATGCAGTCGAATACGTGTGGCCATAAAAACAACGGGAAATTTGTTGCGATACTCGCTACTCAGTATTTTGTGAATAAAAAAACCGGTCAAAAACGAGCTGGACTCGCACACGAAGGGTCCCGTAACATTATTATCATAATATATTCGTCATACTGACCCAAAATAACACCAAAGAATAATAAGGGCAGAATAATAATGATGTTGAGTATATTTTGTTATTCTAGCATCAACACATACACTAACTGTGATATTTTCAGCTCTCTAGCTATCACTATTCCAGAGAGACAGCCTGTTGACGGACGGACGGAAGTCGAGCGAATTCTCAGTAATAGATAACTATCGATGGAAGTTCTATTAAATGTGAATGATCAACAATTTTTACTTTAGATCACAAATTTTATTTTCTTGGCCCGACAGCAGCCGGTAGCTGATTGAGTACGGTCCTTTAGCATGGCCCAAAGGGAAAATTTCGCAGGTTTTTGTTAAGAATCAGGTTACCGTAATGGCTGTAAATACAACTAGATGTGTTTGGCTTTTATTTTTAATACTACCTATGAATCAGGCAGTGCAAGACTGTATATTATAGTGTTCTATAAGAAGGATATTGTGTCCAGAAGGGAACGCAAGAAAGCTGATAAGCAGGGGCGTAGCTACCTCCGTATCTGCCGTATCAATTATACGGGGTCCCCGGGCCCGGGCTCCCTTTTTTCTTTTGTGAGAAATGTTAACCCTTCATAAAGGCCCTCAAATAAAATTTTATACAGGGCTCCACCAAGGTATGCTATGTCCCAGCAGCTGATGAGTAAATTAGCCAGTTTAAAGTATCGTTTTAACGAGTGGTTATTCGGCCAACCCGATGGTGGGCGGTTAGGTAGGTACTATAGCCTACACACGACACATACTGTGTTCTCAATTCATGTGACATAGTAGTTTTCGCAAACTACAAACGTCACTTTTAAAAGCTATATTTTTATAGCTTTTATATTTTTATATGTCATTGGAACGATAAGCCCTGTTTTGTTAGTCCATGGTTCAATGACACAAGGTTCATAGATACTTATTTCACGCACACATACTTACACACACACTATCCGATAAATCTGGGCATATGCGGGTCTATAACTTTATGATGGAGTTAATTTAAAATCAATAAAATAAACTAAAAAAAAATTGCAGCTTATTAGTCTTTTTACTTTTATTCTGTCAACACAAACGCTTAATTTTATATTTGAATACTCTTATAACATTCTCTCTAGTGGTTTTAAAGTAAATTTCAGTGCTCCTTTCATTTTAAACCGCAAAGAGACTACATAAATTGTAAAGTAGAAATTTCGTTAATTTCAAATGTAGGAGAACCTCAGAGTATTAAACCAACAGGAGAACATACGCTATTTTTAACACGCTTATATTAGTTCGGTATGTATCTATCAATGTGGGGGACGGGCCTCGTGGTGTAGTGGTTCATATAACGGACTGCCGATCATGGGGTCTCGGGTTCGATTCCCGGTCAGGACAATTATTTGTGTGATGTTTTTAATTGTCATACAAATGTTTGTACTGCGTCTGGGTGTTTACTATGTATTATAAGTATGTATTTACAAAAGAAAAGTAGTTTATGTATTATATCCGTATTCTGGTACCCATAACACAAGCATATAAGCTTAGCTTGGGACCAGAGGACGTTGTGTGAAATGACCATGAATATTCGCATTAGGCGATTTTCACCTACTTGCATTAGTCGGATTTTCCTGAAATTTTGCATACATATTAACAACTGATGACAATGCAACAATTAAAAAAAATCAGGATTTTCAAGCGTGTATTTTAGTTTCTGAACTAAGCAAATTATTATCTTTCATAAATATACTGCCGCATAGGTGGGGTGCGAGGTAACACTTACTAAGATTCAATGCAATTTCATTGGTCGCTAAATGCGCCTCACCCAAAATTACTTCCCTCACGCAAAAATGGGATAGTGTCCGTAGAGTATAAACATTGCTCTTCTATCTTTTACGGCGAGAATCGCCATAAATATTCATGGACATTCACACAACGTCTTCTGGTCACAAGCTAAGCTTATACTCATGACTTATAGGTACCAGAATACCCATATACTACATAAACTACTTTTCTTTTGTATATACATACTTATGATACATAGATAACATCCAAACGCAGTACAAACATTTGTATGACATTTATGAATATCTCACAAATGATTGTCCCAAGCGGGAGTCGAACCCGTGACCTCGTCAATGGTAGTCCGTTACATGAACCACTCCACCACGAAGACTGTCAATATCTTTACTTATTATAAAACAATGTCTTTATTTTTGTATGTATAGCCCTATGTGAGCTTATATCTTCCAAACTACGCAACGGATTATGATGCGGTTTTTTTAATAGATAAAGTTCAAGAGGATAATTTTTATATATAATTTTTTTAGGTTTAATGTTAATTTTTAATTTTACGCGTACAAAGTTGTAGGCTACTCCTGTGGGATCAATGCTCTAAGAGCAGAGCTGGGAAATCGTCTGCTCGTATTTCATCTGAAGATCTTTATTCAGAAATGTTCGTTTGTTGACCGTGTTTAAAATTGCTCAAGTCAAGTACTCTTGTTTAAATTGCTTTTGATGTTTTAAGGCTAATTGTCAGTCAAAACAGTAAGCTTTTTGTAATAACTGCTGAAAGACACTCGCGAATTAATTCTAGCACACTTGAATGAGTTTCATGTGACAACATGCGTATACTCGCAACTCCGTACGCGTGGAATTTAGAAAAGTTTCCTCGTTTTTGCAACATTTTTCACTACTACTTCGCTCCTATTGGTTGCAGCGTGATCTTATGTAGCCTATAACTTTCCCTTATAAATATTCTATCGAACATTGAAAGAATTTTTCATATCAGACCAGTAGTTTCTGAAATTAGCGCGTTCAAACAAACACACTCCTCAGCTTTATAATATTAGTACCTATAGATAAAGATATTTCTTCTATACTATAGTAAATTAAGGTTTATCTCCAAAAGTAGGTAGTGGTTCACTCATAAAACTTTTACTCTTGAAATAACATTGTTTCTGAGTGCTACACACATTGTTATTAGGAAAAATTGTGTTTAGACGGAATAAGCCGGAATAAGCACAGAATAACCAGAATTATGTATAGTCTTTAGCTACATAACTCAGTCGGCTTGAAGCCACTTACATCCACCTAAAATAAATTCTAATTCTAAAATAAAATCTAGAAAAATGTTAATTTTGTTAGAGTGGACGGATTTTACGCGTGTATAACTTACTATTTGAGGTACCTAATTAATTAAGGTATTATGTAGGCAAATAATAACCGATAAAATAAAAATTCCGTTAATTTGCAACCCACCATTTAATTTATTAATATTTTCATTACAATGTATGAGTGTTTTTGCAACACCTGTCGAAAATCAAGCGCTGCATAATTCAGCCATTTTCGTTTTAATGACAGAAATAAAGCTCATATGACGAAGGGGTGAGTGAAGTTATATTGTATAACACATAAAATTAAATAATGGAAGGGAGGACAGTAATAAGGTACATGAACGTTATTTTCACAAAAATAAATCTTTAATTCATTATCTAGTGTTAAATTACAAGTTTTTGGATTTTTCTCTATACCAACACTTGGTCCACACCAAATTTCAAGTGTCCGGGGCTATAGGAAATAACCTGTAGGTTTTGATTCCCTAGTCCATGTCAAAATAGTTCAAAACTGGTCATATTTTGGTAGTATCTTGCAAATGCATTGACTTAGAAGATTGATTGTATTTAAATAAAATAAATAAATATTCAAAGACATTTTACACAACGTCCTCTGGTCCCAAGCTAAGCTTATATGCTTGTGTTATGAGTACCAAATACGGATATACTACATATACTACTTTTCTTTTGTAAATACATACATATAATACATAGTAAACAACCAGACGCAGTTAAACATTTTATGACATTTATAAATATCACACAAATGATTGTCCCGAGCAGGAATCCAACCCTAAGATACAGCGACCTCATGATCGGCAGTCCGTTACATGAACCACTTCACCACGAAGCCCGTCAAAATTTTTAAAGCAAGGGGTCGCATATATCTGCTCCGTTACCACACGGACAAGTTAAGTTAGCACTTCTGTATATTATTATTATGTCAAAGTGGTAAAATAAAATATAGCAGGAAGTACAATATTTCTGTAACAAAATATAGTAAAACGCAATAATTTCTTCTTGTTTCCTTGTTTTACATGTTTATATCAGAATCTCAAGCAAAATATATACAAAATGTATGTGGCACGCGTTATTTCAATTTAGATATGGGTAAAGTGATCAATCAAGTATAATTTATGTGCCATTATTCTTTAGGAAGGAACAGACGAATGATGAAAAGAGAAACATAATATGGTAAACAATTGAAAAAAAACCTTTCAGCGTTACAAAGATAATACACTTACAGTACGATATTAAAAATAATACTAAATCTTTATGGCAGGCAAATAACCCATATATATACAAATAAAAAAAGACGTGTGGCACTCGGGGACTGCCGCGGTAAAGCTATTGCATAGTATTTTTTATCAACTTATGCAATTATAATTATTTATTTATTTTATTTATGCAAGAATCTAAATACAATAAACTAAAATAAGATTAATAATCCTTATTTACTGATGCTTACATCTGTCCATTGTTTATGGTAATTATGATAAAATAGCGATTGTCAATCAAATGTCAATAAAATAAAAACTAACGCCAAAACTGACAAGAGTCACCAGCGCGCAGTAGCGCCGTGTGTAGAATTTTTTAGTTACGCTATCTTTATTACGGAATTTAAATTTCGAATTTTGTGCATTTAGTCTCCACGCTCAAGGCCCGCGATAGAAGCTATGCAATAGCTTAAAAATACAATCAAATGAGAGTGGTGTAAAAATAAAAAATATATAGAAATAAAATTATCTTTACTTATTATAAAACAAAGTCGTTATTTTCGTACGTCTGTATGTTAGCTTCCATCCATCCATCCATCAACCTTTCTCGGTCCACTGCTGGACATAGGCCTCCCCCATAGAACGCCACAACGTGCGGTCTTGCGCTAACTGCATCCAGCGGCCCCCGGCGTATTTGACGATATCGTCGGTCCACCTTGTTGGGGGCCGCCCCACGCTGCGTCGTCCGGTTCGTGGTCGCCACTCGAGGACCTGTGGTAAATAAATAAAGCACTGAAGACTCAATAAACTAGGTTTATTATAAAAAATATAAATGTACAAATTTATCGTGTGCCCGGTAAGCCAGTGTCGAAGAGAAAGGGGCGACCATAGTGTTGTCCCGTGGCAAGCGATTATCCCTGGCCCGGTAACAGTCCTTTTGCCAATTGGTTATGGATGATGCAGTTTGCGTTTATGCCAACACCCTCCCTTGAACGCAAACCCATCGCAGAGGAGAACACGAGGAGCTTCGAAGGTGGAAGTCCTTTGGTCAATATATCGGCAACCATCTTTTCACTGCACACATACTCCACAAATATTTGTCCAGCAGCGATTTTCTCTTTGACAAAATGGTATCTCACATCAATATGCTTGCTGCGAGCTTGATATGCATCTGAACCTGAAATACTAATGGCACTTTGATTATCACAATACAAAGTTAGTGGTGTCTTCAAATTATTTTGACAGATGTCATTTTCAAGTTGCTGAAGCCAGAGTGCTTCTTGCACAGCGGAGGCCAAGGACATGTATTCAGCCTCTGTGCTAGAAAGAGCAACTGTTGTTTGTTTCTTTGAGTTCCAACTAATACATGCGCCCTGAAAAATAAAGACATAACCACTACATGATCTTCTATCTGTAGGGTCATTGGCCCAATCAGCATCACAGTAGCCAACCATATTATTATTATTTCCCTTAAAAGTTAACTTTATATTCATTGTCCCTTTGAGGTAACGGAATATTCGTTTTACAGCCATCCAATGTTGTATTGTCGGACTATTATTATATCTACTGGTACAGTTGACAGCATAGGTTATATCTGGACGTGTACCTTGTGACAAATATAGAAGGCATCCAACAGCTTCTTGATAGGGAACATTCTGTAAAATATCATCTTCATTTTCAGCCTTCATTAATTGAGTTCCAGAGTTAAATGGTGTTGACACAGGTTTACAATCAAACATGCCAAACTTGTGTAAAATTTTCTCAATATAAAACGATTGATCCAAAGCTATTTCATCTAAATCTTTATTTTGTGTAATTTTCAGTCCAATGCATTGTTGAGCTGTACCAAGATCCTTCATCTTAAATTTCCTTTGTAATTCTTCCTTTATATTTAAAGCAGAACTTTCATTATTGAAAAAACAGATCAAATCATCGACATATACAGCTAAATACAATATGTCATACTCATTGTTATGTCTGTAGTATATGCAGGGATCCATGATTGATCTCTTCAATCCTATTTCCAAAAGAGCGGCATTCAGCTTTTTGTTCCATTGGCGACTAGCTTGTTTTAAACCATAGATAGCTTTATTGAGTCGACAAGCTTTGTTTTCTACTTCATAACAAGGTGGTAAAGTCATGAAAATTTCTTCTTCAACTTCTCCTTGTAAAAAGGCTGTTACTGCATCCATTTGATGAATTTTTAGTTTAAATTTAGCTGCCATACCAAACAAGTATCTTAACGATGTCAGTCGGACTACAGGGGCATAGACTTCATGATAATCAACACCTTTTGTTTGTTTAAATCCCTTGATAACGAGACGAGCTTTGAATCTTGTTATGTTTCCGACATCATTTCTTTTAGTTTTGTAAACCCATTTACATGGAATTAACTTCTTGCCTGTAGGTAAGTCTACTAATGTCCAAGTGTTATTGTCAACTAATGATTTATACTCAGTATCCATTGCATTTTTCCACAGTTTCGAATTTTCTCCATTTAATGCTTCATTATGACTTTGTGGTTCGTTATCTAATAGGCTCATGGTTGATTCAGAGTTTAAACACAAAAATGAATTTATTTCTAAGTTGTCGTTGTCATCTTCAGTATTTTCTATATTTTCTTGTAAGTCTTGTCGACGGGGTCTTAAATTTACATGGCATATACTCTCTGGTGTACTAAAATTGCTGGAAGGTAAGTAGCTCTCATCATTAGGATCTTCAAATGTATTTGTCTCGTGCTCGAGGCTGCTTGTCTCATTATTTATATCATTATTAGAATTAGGTTCCTCTTCAATATGTATGATGTCAGTGTTAAGGCTGTGATTATTATTATTTAATTGTGATTGATTTAATGTATTTTTATTTAAAAATTGTGATTTATTCTGAAATTCTAAGAGATTTTGGTTAAAATTTTCTTCTAGAAATACAGCATCTCTACTCATCACAATTTGTTTACTTTTCTTATCAATGAAACGATAACCTTTAGTACAATCACTGTATCCAATGAATGTTAACTCACTTGATTTATGATCTAGTTTTTGGCGCTTTTCTTTTGGAATGTGCACCATTGCTTGACATCCAAAAATTTTTAAATGACTCAGGTCAGGCTTGCTTCCAGTCCATCGTTCCTCAGGAGTGATATGTGGGAGTGAGCGAGTTGGTGATCGATTGATAACATAAGCAGCAGTTGCTATTGCTTCTGCCCAATACTCCTTCTGTAAACAGGCATTAAATAACATACACTTAGCTTTTTCTACTAAGGTGCGGTTCATTCGTTCACTTACACCATTCTGCTCGGGTGTGTATGGATTACTTGTTTCATGTTTTATACCAAAGTGTTTAAAACATTTATCAAACTTCTGATTTTTGTATTCTGTCCCGTTGTCACTTCTAAATGTTTTTATTCTGCAATCTAATTCATTTTCTACTTTATTTTTAAATTCTATGAATTTCTCAAACACTTCAGATTTTTGTTTTAAAAAATAGACAAATACTTTCTTAGAAAAATCATCAATAAATGTTAGGAAGTACCTTGCTCCTCCAATAGACCTGTGCTCCATGGGTCCACACACATCACTATGAATAAGCTCTAGCAGCTTGGATGCCCGAGAGCCTTCATTTTTAAATGGTTGTCGAGTCTGTTTTGCCTGTAAGCATGGAATACATTTCATATTAAAATTTTCTTGAGACATTTTTACACCCAGAGTACAGTTTGGAATTTTGTTTAAATCACCAAAGTTGAGATGACCAAGTCTTTGATGCCATAAATATTTATCTTCAATAACAGCTGACATAGCTTTACATGGTATAACACTTTTACATGTTAATTTATATGTATTGTTTACTAACTGTGCATTGGCAACTACATTTCCATATTTATTCAAAATTGAACATCCATTTTCACTAAATTCTACTTTATTTCCATTGGAAATAATTTTACTAACTGACAACAAATTTGTAGAAAGTTCCGGTACATATAAAACATCATTTATTTTAATTAAATCAGTGTTTCCTGTGTCATTATTTTTTATTTGAATAGTAACAGTGCCACAGCCTTGTACACGAAGTACTTTATCATTAGCAATCCTGATGCTATCAACAGGCGGTGCCTTTTGATTTTCAAGCCAGTCTCTATGCATTGACATGTGAGCCGAGGCTCCGGAGTCCACATACCAGCTGGCAGTATCATTAAGCAATGAAGCGGAGAAAGCTGCAACAAAACTATTCTTATTATCCTTATTTTCTCTTCTATTTTTAAACCAACACTGTTTGCTAATATGACCTATTTTATTGCAATTGTAGCATCGTGGTCCTTTTGGTTTCATTACCTGATTTTTATTAAATTGAGAGTATTTTTGTTTATTTGATTTTATATAAAATGCAGTAGTGGTATCTTGTTTTACTTCTTGTAATAATTTTGTTTTAATCAGATCAGCACTAATTTTAATTCCAGAACTCTCTATTCCCATGATCATAGGTTTATACTCCTCAGGTAGACCTGCTAACATTAGTGTACCAAGCCACTCATCATCGACACTGAAGCTTATGGCTCTTAACTTGTGAGCGGCTGACATAATTTTATTTATGTAGTCCTCTATATTTGAACTTGAACTTAAATTTGTATTTATAAGGTCTCTTAAAAGCCCTACTTTTCGGAGTAGACCAGAGTCTTCAAAAGCTTTGCATAAATTGTCCCATGCCATCTTAGCAGATGTGGCATCTTGAACATGCACATACAAGTGTGGGTCAATAGAAAGAATGATCTTAGACTTAGCTTTAATATCCTTCTTCGTATCAACGTCCGCGGAGATCACACATTCCCACAATTCTTCATGTTGGAGATATGCTTCTGTGGCAAATTTCCATGTTGCAAAATTATCTCTGCCTGTTAACTTTTGTATTGACAGCGCATTTAAAGCCATTTTGTGAAAATATTTAAATTAAACCTGAAAGAAAAAAAATTTGCGCCACGCGGAATTTTTTGAGGTTATGAAAATTTTACAAAAAAACTTTTCAAACTTAATATTTTGTGCCACAAATACAGGATGGGACGGCCCATGACCTGTGGTAAATAAATAAAGCACTGAAGACTCAATAAACTAGGTTTATTATAAAAAATATAAATGTACAAATTTATCGTGTGCCCGGTAAGCCAGTGTCGAAGAGAAAGGGGCGACCATAGTGTTGTCCCGTGGCAAGCGATTATCCCTGGCCCGGTAACAGTCCTTTTGCCAATTGGTTATGGATGATGCAGTTTGCGTTTATGCCAACAGGACCTTCCGTCCCCAACGGTCATCAGATCGTCGAGCGATGTGGCCTGCCCATTGCCACTTCAGCGTGCTAACTCTTCGGGCTATGTCGTACACACCAGTCCTTCTACGGATCTCCACATTCCGGATCTTATCACGTAGGGAAACACCGAGCATAGCACGCTGCGCGACTCTGAGTTTTGTTATGAGGCCGACATTCAGGGACCATGTCTCAGTTCCGTAAGTCATCACTGGTAACACACACTGGTCATAGACCTTTCTTTTCAGGCACTGAGGTATTTTGGACGTAAAGATGTGCCTAAGCTTCCCGAACGCTGCCCAGCCGAATTGGATTCGTCGGTTGACCTCTTTCTCGAAGTTGGATTTGTCCAACTGGACTGTTTGTTCTAGGTAGACATAATAATCGACAGCTTCGAGAATCGCATTCCCAACAGATACTGGTGCTGGAGTGACATGGACATTGAACATGACCTTGGTTTTATCCATGTTCATCCTCAAACCAACCCGTTGGGAGTCACTGCTGAGGTCATTGAGCATTGTGCCAAGGTCCTCCAGG
Source organism: Orgyia antiqua (assembly GCA_916999025.1). Taxonomy (NCBI): domain Eukaryota; kingdom Metazoa; phylum Arthropoda; class Insecta; order Lepidoptera; family Erebidae; genus Orgyia; species Orgyia antiqua. The sequence continues at coordinate 6,067,399 of OU779874.1, forward strand.
GATTCTGCCATGACCACGATATCGTCTGCAAATCGAAGGTGAGTGATGTATTCGCCGTTGATGTTGATGCCGAGTCCGGCCCAATTAAGGAGCTTGAAAACGTCTTCCAATGCAGCGGTGAACAGTTTTGGGGAAATTACATCCCCCTGTCTGACACCCTTCTGCAGTGGAATTGGTCTTGTGCTCCCATCCTGGATTCGGACTGACATAGTGGCGTTTCTATACAAACACTTCAGCGCTTCGATGTACCGGTAGTCAATTTGGCACCGCTGGAGGGACTGCAGCACCGCCCAAGTCTCGACTGAATCGAAGGCCTTCTCATAGTCCACATACGCTAGACACAAAGGCCGATTATACTCCTCAGCCTTCTGTATAATCTGGCGCAGCGTATGTATGTGGTCTATGGTACTAAAGCCTTTTCGGAAACCGGCTTGTTCGGGAGGCTGGAAGTCGTCGAACCTGCGCGAGAGTCGATTTGTAATGACTCTCGAAAACAACTTATAGACGTGGCTCAATATGTAATGTTATGGTATGTTAGCTTATATCTTTAAAACTACGTAACGGATTTTGATGCGATTTTTTTATAGATAGAGTGGTTCACGGGGCTTTTTTTACATGGGGAATGCATTGACGCACTTCGCCTGTCCAATTGGGGGGGGCAACTTTCGGGCTTCGTGTGGGATTCCCGGCGGCGGCAAGACTACCCACTAAACCCCATGGTGTTTCTCCGCGCCCAGAAACCCGGGCCGTGGTAGTCACTAAGGTATGTTTTTTTATGGATATTAAACACAACGTCCTCTGGCCCCAAGCTAAGCTTATTAAGCTTGTGTTATGGGTACCAGAATACGGATATAATACATAAACTACTTTTCTTTTGTAAATACATACTTAAAATACATAGAAAACACCACGTAGAAAACACCGTATTACCACGACGTGGTTCACGGCGTTGGCTTTTCTATATAATTTGTAAATGTTTGGTTTCTAAACACATACAAAGTTGCGGGCAACAGCTACTAATAAAATAATATACTGCAGGACGATATTGCAGGGATGAGCTTTGTTTACGGCATTAGAATTTTATTTTAACTAATATTGTAATTCTCTGATTCCAAGCTTAGCTATAATTCTATGGTTGTGTTATGGGTACCAGAATACAAATATACTACATAAATATATAAATTTATAGTGGAAAAAATATGATCACCATGACTTGAACACACGACTTCGGAATTTCGTTCCGTACTTAACTTGACTTGAAACTTATACCTTATGTAGATCTATGCGGACCCTTGCTGCGAATAATACAATCAACCTCTTAGATGTACGAATTTATGAGATATAACATCAGTATGGCCATGTATTAATATTTTTGACTTACGCTAGAGAATCAACACTATCCTCGGGTATATAGGCGGGTGTTCTGTGACATGGTTACCACGGTCGGTTCTTTAAGATGCAATATGGGGAGGCGAAACTTGTATTCTTTCTGTCCATCATCCCACGGACGAAAAGAATACATGTGTTGTATTAAAATATCTGCGAATTCCAAACTTCTGTAGTTTATATACTAAAGCGCATTTAATATTATTTTAGCGCATTGCAGAGTGATTTATTTTATAAATGTTTATTGTATTTTGTGGTTTTACTTTGTTTATAGCTGCCACATTGTGAAATAAATTACGTGCTAATGTCGCTTTCCTGTGCAACGTAATTTCATAGAATGTTCTTTTATACACCTCTTGCACTGTCTGTAGCGAATATAATGTGCATATGAAATAAAAGAGATGCACGTGAAATTACATTTTCCGCGACACTTTTGATATATTTTCTCTAAAAGTTAAGTAGACAAAATATTTTACATAGTTGTTTCTTTTTGGTAAAATATATCTTAATAACTTCACAGACTAATTTAAGAAAATTATACTACATAGTTATATAGCTGACCCGGCAAACGTTGTTTTGCCATACATAATATACATACATACATACATAATATTGCGACTATACATTTTAATGTAAGCTATCCTATCTTTCAAGTTGGGTCGAATTGCACACGGTGTGCAAATCAAATTTAAAATCGGTTCAGTAGTTTAGGAGTCCATCGCGGACAAACATCGTGACAGGAGATTTATATTTATAAAGATTAGGAATGCAAAAGTTTTTAACCCTGACAGATACATAACGTTATTTTGTACCCCTTGACACATAACGTGAGGTCGATATGACTCACAAATGGAATGTGGATGATAGATGTAAGTATGTTTATTGCTCATTCACGAAAATTGTATACCATGTAGACCAGTACATAGCGTAAGCTTAGCTGGCTTGGCTTTCCGCATTATCAAGCTAAAAGCCAAGGAGCAGGGCAGCAACCATAAAGGTGGGTGAAATTGCGGCCATAAGCTATCTTCTACCCCATGCTAAGACGCCTGGTCAGCACTCCATAGTAGACCATAATCCCTCCCTAAAAAGTTGGAGGCCCGTGTCCAACAGTGGGACGTTAATGGGCTGGAGAGAGAGAGAGAGAGAGCTTACATCCACATCTTTACATAGAATAAGCTGGCGAGAAGTTTTGGTACCGGATTCAGTTTTGTGTGTTGCAAATCTAAGATTTGATTTGGAAAATCTCAACATTATTAGTAGAAAATGGGATGGTGACACATAAATATTATTATTCTTTTTCTTCCTTTCTACATAGATATGTTTGTACATTATTATGTCTCCTCTTTAACCTATTTACTGACTGTTAGAAGTTTTTGCCCACAAATATGTTAATCTAGACACTAACTATCTTTATCTTAAAGCTAAATTTATAAAATAGAAGCTAAATTTCCTAAGATTATAAGCTATTAAGAAAATCAAATTGCTTAGCCATAGTTTTATTGGGTAAATAGTTGTAAATTGTTAAAGAACCCTACGAAAATTTATACACCGTCAACAATGTTTAAGTCTGAGCAAAACAACATTAGGAGTTCGCCCCCACAATATCAAAATGAATACGCACTTTCATTCAACGGCACTTTAATTAAAGTGGAAAAACAGATCAAAGTAAATATTACAAGTAACGCCTCGAATATAAGAAATCTTATTGTTTTTGGCAATTTGACGTACCTTGGTTATGTAGCTGGCTGCATATATAAAAGCAGGATATAATAAATTGCCGCAGATCACTACGTCCGTCGGGTGTCTGACCAGATATATGAGTGTGGATGGAAGCCAAGAAAGTATGTTTAGATCGTAGCAGATGGCGCTCTATAGTCTCTGCTTACCCCCATGTACAAAAGGCGTGATGTTATGATGATGACGATCTTTACGTTATTGACATCGTCTATACATAATGGTGCACTTAAACATATCAATATCTAAACAGTTCCCTTCTTGACGGGAGCCATCTATAGGATCGATCTTAGGTTCATCAAATTTGAATGAAAGGAATGCGGTCATTTCTACACCAGAGCCATCACTATACTGATCCTCCAGCTTCTCCAACTGAGCCTTCATTTTCTTCTCGATTGCAGGACTAGCTACCACTAGCTCTTCTACTTGTACGTTCTGATTATGTCTATGAAAAGCTGTTGGATCAGGTCTATACCTATTTAACAGTGGAACGCTTATTCTCCGAAACGATATTTTTTTCACTAATTATGTTAAAACCAACAACAAACTTCTTGAACATTGTAAACCAAGAGATAATTACTGTAAGCGAGCGTTTAGCGCTAAATGAAAATTGCTTCCCATTAGTTTCAGTCAATGAAATTTTACAGGCAATAACGAGTCAGTAGGTCTTAAGATGTAGCGCTTATTTGAAGTTCATTATGAGAGGAAAAAATCTAAGTAATAGTTGACTGTGTATGTATGTAAGGTTAAGAATACAAGTGTCACCACCCCTTTTTATTTCCAGGGTGAGATAAGCCAGCTAAGGGATAATGTGCACAACTAAAGGAAACTAAACAAAAATACCAAGTATCGCAGCATTTAAATAAAGGTACGTACCGAACGACGCAGCGTAGGGCTGCCCCCGACAAAGTCGAGTGATGATATCGTTAAAGTCGCGGGAATCCATTGGATGCAAGCAACACATGACCGCGCTTTGTGGTGTTCTGTAGGGTAAACTTATGTCCAACAGTGGGCGGAGAAAGGCTTATGGATGGATCAATGGCTATAATATTACCAGTATTTTCGCAAAGTTTTTTTGAATCAATGATGTTAATTAAAAACTAAAGCTGGTTAAACTTAATTTTTTCAAATGGTAAGACTATTAACAAATTTCTTTCACTAAAGCTGTCAACACAAATGATTAATATTATATTCAAATATCATTAAAACAAAATTTTAGTGCTCCTTTCAATTTAAACTACAAAGAGAATACTTAAAAAGCAAAGTAGAAATTTCACTAATTTAGAATCTAGTGGCTACAAAATTCTCTGTTCATATTTCAGCTGACCATTCAGTGTCCTACTTGCCGTCCGTTACGCCGGACTACCAGATTATTTTAATTAAAAGGAATAAAGGGTAGAGAAAGCCCGAAGATCAATCAATCAATCGAATCAGAACACTGCAGTCCACTGCTGGACATAGGCGTCTCCCAATTTTTACCACAATACACGATCCTCCACATTCCACATCTAGTCTCATCCTGCGACCATTTTCAGGTCATCGGTCCACCTAGCAGGCAGGCGTCCTACCTTACGTTTGCCGAGTCGGTCTCTACTCAGAACTTGTCTGCTATATCTGCTATCAGTTCTTAGACAGACATGGTTAGCTTATTGCCAAACTGCAATGTAAAATGAAAAAAAAATAACGGTCCATACGACGTCTTTTCAGGTTGAGTGTTGAAATGCAAATGATGACGTTTTACTTAAAACATGCCGTTTTATACCTGCAATTAGTCACGCAAACTGTGGCGAGCTAAGCGAGCAATTTTTGGGTTTATTATTGCCTATTCTTTTCGATCACTTAGATAAACTAATCACCGATTAAATATGGTATCATTGAACAGGTTTTAAAATAACCTTTAACCCCTCATAAAAAATATTATGTATACTTTTTCCTAAAAAAATTATGTTTTTGAAAAATTGTCCACATGTGCGATTTCATTGCACCCAAGTGTAGATGCAAGCACAAAAAAAAAAAGACATGATAATGTGTATGATATTTAATTATTTATTTATTTAATGTTTTGTGATAAATTTAAACTAATAAGTAAATAGAGTTCACAATAAACAGGGAGTATTTTTAGTACGAGTAATTCTAAGATTTTATACTATGAGGAGGCTCTAATAAACAAAAAGCTCCCTCTTTAGCCTATTTGCGTCACATAAATTGGCTGAAAAGGGAGCTGAATAAATATTTAACTTATTTACGAGGCCATCATACAGTCTTGCCGTGAATGATAAATTTATAGGTTTTTATTTGACCGTATTTAAAATTTATTCTAGAGAAGAGCTCTCATTTAAATGCCACCGATGTTTTAGAGTTAATTGTCAGTCAAATCAGAAAACCTTGTAATAATTGTTGTCAAAAATTATGACTTATAGCTTAGAATTAAATTATTATAAAGATTCCAATAAAATTTATCTCACTGGTTTCGTAACGTAATCGATAGTGACAAAGACGATACACATGAGGACCCAAGTTCGATTATAATCTAGAGCACTAGTAGATATCAATAACATAACTTTTTTCAAATTTATGCTGGTCAATAAATAAAAAAAAAAATTATATACGGGTTGTGAGAAAAGACACGACGTTAAGAAAATAAGAAAACATAGCAAATTCTACACTTCTCACTCGAACTAACGCCACCTAGAGTTAATCGATTATTATCTACCTGCCGGTATTATGAGCTTTTTAAAATCATACAAGTTCCAGGCAGGCCGTAAACTGCATGGCTAAATTAGGTATTATGGCAGAAATAAAACTTTTAGTTGAAAATTTTTAATTAGTACTTTAACTTTTAGTTGTACTTTCTCCTTAAACATATTAATGTATGACTGGTTTAGCGAAATGACTGACTAAGAATTTTGTTCATAATACGAATTTGCCAGACAGTTCAATTCACGGCGTAAACTGCCTGTTAATAAAAGCTCATAATACGGCCGCAGATCATTTAAAGTGGCTTCTCTTTCTAGCAGTCACGTCCCACTGTTGTGCACAGGCCTCTCCCACTATGGAACTTCTCAACTTTTTAATACTTTCATGTCAATTCATCGAGTTGTTTAAGCATGAAGAACACACAAACATTGATACAAACGTTTGCCTTCATATCAATAGTATGATTGATTCTTTTTAATATACATAGAGAATAAACACTGATTCCTTAACTTCTTTACGTCACAAAAGACTTTAGCAAATATATGAGTCCAATGTCTCTAAGACCGTTTTAATGTTATCTGTTCGACTGCCTTAGTTCATTGCCTTTCGACATTGAAATCTTACGAGCTATAATCAAATGAAATGAATTTTGGCACAGCTCCAATAACGTAATAAGAAGATAGTAGTAGACGTATTTCTAACAAAAATGTCTAAATGTAATTTGCACCCTCTCACTGAGATTACATGGGATTAGACATTAATATATTTTTGGTAAATTTTATTACGTTTATAAAATATAATATTAAAGACTTTTTAAGGTTCCGTACCAAAAAATAAAACGGGACTTTTTAGATTTCGCTTTCCATGCGTCTGTCTGCGTGTCACCAGACTGTGAAAGAAAATGAAAATTTCTAAGAAATTAATTTAAATATACATATGTATATAATATTAATTTAATTAATTACTAAATTATTTTTTTATTTTTAAGATAAACTAGCTGCCCCGGCAAACGTTGTTTTGCCATACAATTCTGTGTAAAAATCAACAACAAAAATTTCATCAAAATCGGTCCAGCCAATTGTGAATCTAAACCATCCTCAAACCCCCTTGAATACACACAACAAATTTCATCAAAATCGGTCCAGCCGTTTAGGAGGAGTTCAATTTAACAAACACACGTACAGAAGATTTATATACATCTTTAATATACAGGGTGTCCCAGAACTCAACGTCAAGCCGAAACGGGGTGACAGGATAGATCATAACCATCACGAGAAAAATCAGAAAAAAAATCTATCCCATGCAGTTTGGAAATTATGGGCATTTTAAGAAAAACCTAGAAATTTGGTCTAACTGTACCATTTTTCGGTTATTGTGGTTAATTTTTATTATTTTTGGTCATTTAAACTTTGGAACCGTAACCCTAAATAACATCTCGAGAATCACAGTCTAAAATAATGACACAATTACCCCAAGTTTCCTAGAATTTAGACTATTTGTTAAACTATGAATTTAAAATTTTCAAACTTTGTCGACTTTGAAACACCCTCCTTTAAAAAAAATGTACTAGAGTGCCTTGGCAAGTGCCATTAAGAGTTGGCGCATTTAATCAGGATTGTAAAATGGTACAATACTTGTAAGTTTCGTACTAAAAAAAACGAGTAAAAAATAAAAACCTCAAGTAACCCGATTTTTGCTAACCCATTTTACTCAGTTAAAATGTTTTTTATTCGCACAAGCCCTTGGTAGGTTCTTTATTTTACGGTAAAATGATGAGAGATATGGATAGTGGACATGTTTGCCATGAGCGAGCGAGACAGATAGTGACGCCACTTTTACCAAAGCAACAAAATACTAATAAAATAATGAAAAATGTTGACCTTGTTTTGTTTAGGTTTATTGGAATAAAAGTCAGATTTGAAAATAACATTTTTTATTAAAACAAATGTTCAAATTGTTTACCATCAGCTTCAACACACGCCCTACATCTTCTTAAAAAAGATCTACTTATTAGCCGGGCATATCCTCGAGAGTTGATGTCCTCAGCAGCTTGAGAAATTCGTTCACGCAGCTCGGCTACGCTCTCAATGGGCTTAGAATAAACTTTTTCTTTGAGAACGCCCCAATAAAAAAAATCCAGGGGATTTAAATCTGGGGAACGGGCTGGCCACGAGATAGTGCCTGAACGTCCAATCCACCTTCCCGGATATTCTTGGTCAAGGAAATCTCTTACTTGCACTGCGTAATGCGCTGGGCAGCCATCTTGTTGATACCACATGTGGCAACGATCTGTTAGTGGTACGTCCTCTAACAAACTTGGTAAATTTTCTCGTAAAAAATTTAGGTAATTCGTGCCATTCAAATTCTCAGGCAGCTCAAAAGGCCCAACTATTTTGCCGTTTAAAATTCCTGTCCACAGGTTAACTTTAAAGCGATATTGGGATCGGTCTTCTCGCATTAAATGTGGATTCTCCACATGCCACTCATGAAAATTGTGTAAGTTTATGTAGCCATCTTTTTTAAATGTAGATTCATCTGACCAGAGAATTTTTTGGATGAATTGGGGATTTTCATTATGCCTCTGTAGCATTGTTCTACAAAATGAAATCCTTTCAGGATAATCTCGAGGGAGAAGACTTTGAACTCGTTGTACGTGAAATGGATGCATTTCAGCTCTTTGTAAAATACGATGTGCTGTGCTTTTGGGTATTCCCGTTCTTTCTTCAATTCCACGAACGGAAATACTTGGGTCATCTGCGACCTCTTCCAACACTTCTTCTTCGTAAGGAAAGCGAGGTCTACCTCCAGCCCGTATTTGATTCGGGAAATGGCCGTCCTCTGTGAGTGAATGGTGCACATTAACAAACACGCGGTGATCCGGATAGCGCTCTAAATTTGGATATCTTTCACGATAAAGTCTAGCGGCGGCACTTGCGTTGCATCTGCATTCCCCATAAATGAGATGCATGTTCGCATATTCTTGTGAAGTGTAGCGCGTAGGCATAGTGATGAGAAGGATGTCAACACAAAAGTCCAATTCCAAAAGAGAGAAGCCAAAGTTGCCGGTATGTAATCAACAAGTCCAATTCACAAAAATCCAAGTCCAAAAAGAAAAGCCAAAGTTGTCAGTACTAAATTAACACAAGCGAATACGGAAAGGTGCGCAGTAGACGAATGAGCGAAATGTACTAACTGGTGTCAGACTGGCAGCGTAGCTATTTGCTTGGTATGGCGTCTGTATCTGTTTCATTCGCACTCGTTTAAACGATGCATCTCCGTCTCACTGCGTGGCGTCACTATCTGTCTCGCTCGCTCATGGCAAACATGTCCACTATCCATCTCTCTCATCATTTTGCCGTAAAATAAAGAACCTACCAAGGGCTTGTGCGAATAAAAAACATTTTTCCTGAGTAAAATGGGTTAGCAAAAATCGGGTTACTTGAGGTTTTTATTTTTTACTCGTTTTTTTTAGTACGAAACTTACAAGTATTGTACCATTTTACAATCCTGATTAAATGCGCCAACTCTTAATGGCACTTGCCAAGGCACTCTAGTACATTTTTTTTAAAGGAGGGTGTTTCAAAGTCGACAAAGTTTGAAAATTTTAAATTCATAGTTTAACAAATAGTCTAAATTCTAGGAAACTTGGGGTAATTGTGTCATTATTTTAGACTGTGATTCTCGAGATGTTATTTAGGGTTACGGTTCCAAAGTTTAAATGACCAAAAATAATAAAAATTAACCACAATAACCGAAAAATGGTACAGTTAGACCAAATTTCTAGGTTTTTCTTAAAATGCCCATAATTTTCAAACTGCATGGGATAGATTTTTTTTCTGATTTTTCTCGTGATGGTTATGATCTATCCTGTCACCCCGTTTCGGCTTGACGTTGAGTTCTGGGACACCCTGTATAAAATTCACGTGTCACAGTGTTAGTTACCGTACTCCTCCGAAACGGCTTGACCGATTTTTATGAAATTTTACATGCACATTCAGTAGGTCTGAGAATCGGCCAACATCTATTTTTCAAACCTTTTAGTTTAGTATGACAAAACAACGTTTGCCGGGACAGCTAGTATACATATAAAGATTAAGAAATGAAGTCGTAAGAGAACGTTGCGGTCTGAAAGAGGATGTTGTGACTAAGGTGGAGAAAAATATGCTTAGGTGGTTTGGCAATGTGATGAGGATGGATGATAGTCGATTAACGAAAGGCATATACACGGCGGACGTGAGTGGAAATGCTAGGGGAGGACCTCCGAGAAAAGTATACTCTGATGTCCTCACAGGTATACTTCAAAAGGGTCAAGTGCGTAGCACTTACAACCGTCGGACATGTATGACAAGATTTATGAGTGTGGATGAAGCCATGGAAGTATGTTTGGATCGTAGCAGATGGCGCTCTATAATCTCTGCCTACCCGTTTGGGAAAAAGGCGTGATGTTATGATGATGATGATGAAAATTTCAGTTTATTATTATAAAAAAAAAAGTTTATGTATATCAGTTGATACTATCTTCTTCTTCTACAGCCCATTTACGTCCCACTATTGGGCAGGGGCCTCCTCCACTTTAGGAGGGATTATGGTCTACTGTGCCGCGCTGACCAGGCGTGTTGGCACAGGGTTTTTGTTCGAGTTTTCCGTCTCTCAAGGAATATGTTATCTGTGTGCAATATCCCTTAGCTGACTTTTACGGCACCCTTGGGAGGAGATGGGGTGGTGACGGATTAAGAATACAAGTATTCTTAATCCGTCACCACACGGAAAATATTGTTAATGCTATAACAACAGATATTCATCATTATTCTCCTGTTCTTATCCTGTTATTTAGGATCGGGTATAAATATGATAATTAGAACGTAGAACCACGCGTTGAAGCGTTCCATGGGGGAGACCTATGTGTTGCAGCGGGTGGAGAAGGACTGGTGGATGAAAGGATGGATTATGATCATAACGGTATGGAACTCTTCGTGTGCGAGTCTAACTCGAACTTTACCGGTTTTTATTGAATTATATGCGAAATAAAAAAGACGTCTGGCACTCGGGGCCTGCCGCGGTGAAGCTATTGCATAGCATTTTTGGGGTTCCGTACCCAAAGGGTAAAAACGGGACCCTATTACTGAGACTTCGCTGTCCGTCCGTCCGTCCGTCCGTCCGTCCGTCTGTCACCAGGCTGTATCTCAAGAACGGTGATAGCTAGAGAGTTGAAATTTTTACAGATGATGTATTTCTATTGCCGCTATAACAACAAATACTAAAAATAAAATAAATTAAATATTTAAGGGGGGCTCCCATACAACAAACATGATTTTTTTACCGTTTCTTGCTCGATACTAATAACGTTGTCTTATGTTGCGGATAATGATAATAGATAATGGTACGGAACCCTTCTTGCGCTAGTCCGACTCGCACTTGACCAATTTTTTATCAACTTATGCATTTATAATTATTTATTTATTTTATTTATGCAAGAATCTAAAATAAGATTAATAATCCTTATTTCCTGATGCTTACATCTGTCCATTGTTTATTGTAATTATGATAAAATAGCGATTGTCAATCAAATGTCAATAAAATAAAATAAACATTATTTTACATTATTGAAATCTAAAATACGCTGTTATCTGAACATTTAGGATATATGTTGTCGATTCAAAATCCACAACATATATCCTAAATGTCAAAATCCTTATTTAAATACGCTGTTTAATTTGAGGAAGGCGCTTACCCTTGGTATCAACAGGATGAAATAAATTGCGGGGCGAAGAGGGGATTACGCATGCGCAGTAGCGCCGATAATTTAAGGTTTTTTCATTACGCTATTTTCGTTACGGAATTTCTGGATTCCGTCTCCACCCTCAAGGCCCGCGATAGAAGCTATGCAATAGCTTAAAAATATGGTCGAAATGGGAGCACTGGAAAAAGAGAACAACGATTTTGTACCACCAACTTCTAAGCCAACAATTTCCAAATTCCCACGTGAATTATATGCAGTTATGTATTAAATATTTCATTTACGCTTGTTAATTAACAAAAGTGTCACATAAGCCTTTGTTATGGAGTACCATCAAGGGAAGATGTCTTAATAAATTAACATTCAGAGCGTTGTTTGCTAAATGACGTACTCGACCTTCGAGTAAATTGTTAACAACATTACAGACATTACAAACTTAATGTGACTTCTGAAGATCTTCGCTGCCCGTTGAGAATTACTTTGCATGTTATAATATACTAGTCCTAGCCCACGACTTCGTATGTGTGAAATTTGTGAACCTCTCTCTCCAGCCCATTTACGTCCCACTTTTGGGCACAGGGCTCCTCCACTTTGGAGGGATTATGGTCTACTGTGCCGCGCTGACCAGGCGTGTTGGTATGAGATGGGGTGGTGACACTTGTATTCTTAATCCATCACCACACGGAGGATTTTAGAATTTAGAAGCCATAGGATATATGATGATATAAACCAAACCTTTGCAAATAGAAGTTTACTATATTGCTCGATAGAGGGCGATTCAACAGACAGTACGTCCGCTGAATCGCACTACATTTTCATTATTCACATCAACACTTAAGCTCGTTAAAATTTTCATTTTGTATTTGTATATATTATATTATTATATATTATATTTGACGGGCCTCTTGGTCGAGTGGTTCATATAGCGGACTGCCATTCACGAGGTCTCGGGTTCGATTCCCGGTCAGGACAATCATTTGTGTGATGTTTTTAACTGTCATACAAATGTTTGTACTGCGTCTGGGTGTTTACTATGTATTATAAGTATGTATTTACAAAAGAAAAGTAGTATATGTATTCTATACGTATTCTGGTACCCATAACACAAGCATAATAAGCTTAGCTTGGGACCAGAGGACGTTGTGTGAAATGTCCGTGAATATTTATTTATTTATTATTTATTTATTATGTTTTGACGGGCTTCATGGTGGAGTGGTTTATGTAATGGACTGCCGAACACGAGGTCGCGGGTTCGATTCCCGCTTGGGACAATCATTTGTGTGATATCCATAAATGTCGTACAAATGTTTGTATCGCGTCTGGGTGTTTTCTATGTATTATAAGTATGTATTTACAAAAGAAAAGTAGTTTATGTAGTATATTCGTGTTCTGGTACCCATAATACAAGCGTATAAACTTAGCTTGGGACCAGAGGACGTTGTGTAAAATGTCCGTGAATATTTATATTTATATGAAAAACAAGAATTGAAGCTCAGTTGGTGTTGGAATCGAGTTTATTCTGAAAGTTTCGGGCTTGTCTATAGATGATATCCATAAATAGATGACCATAGATACCTAACAGGAACCCACAACACGACCTTGTTAAACACCAAGTAAAAAGATTTTGTTCAACGCGAATGTTATCTATTGAGATTATGCCTTAACTGACATGACTTAGGTATTCTTATTAACTTTTAAATTACCTATTTACAGCATACAAGGACGGTATGTTGTTGCGTAACGCTTTTCTACTTACATAGTCAAATTACTTTGTAAATAAATTAAAAGTTGTCACAACACTGCTTGAGTAATTTCTTCAGAGAACTTACATTTTCATAGAATAGTGAATAGTTACGAAATAGCTTTTCTTGGCGTAACAACTGTTGGTTGTGTAACGGTTGGTTTTGACGAGCCTCGTGGTTGAGTGGTCTATGTAACGGACTGCTGATCAAGAGGTCGCGGGTTCGATTCCTGCTTGGGGCAATCATTTGTGTGATTTTTCTAATTGTCATACAAAATGTTTGTGCTGCGTCTGGGTGTTTCTATGTATTATAACTTATGAGTATGTATTTACAAAAGAAAAGTAGTATATGTATTCTATCCGTATTCTGCTACCCATAACACAAGCATATAAGCTTAGCTTGGGACCAGAGGACGTTGTGTGAAATGTCCATGAATATATATTTATTTATATATTATTTTATAATAATAATAACATGATGAGCGTACAAGTAACAAAAATATCACATAAACAAAAATGTGGGTAGGTACTTGTATTGGTTTGGTACTTATATCGTGATAACTTAATTTACACTCATACATCTGGCCAGACTTGCTGGACGCCGCGACTGTTGTATAAGTACTGGATTACTCATCCTAAACTTTTGAACCTCAGTGAGCGACGAACTACGAACGAGTATTTGACTAGTATCCATACATAATTTTTTTCCGTCTACTGTTTTCAGAAACGGTTCAAAAGCTTTTAAAATGATAAAAAGCACGACATTCTCCGCTTGTAGGGTTTCTAGCATGATTATAAAAAAAAATCATTTATTTGTTCAACCATTTGCAAGACTTGGGAATGGAATATAAGATGAGAAAATGGAACAGCTATATTCTCATCCATACAATTTTATGTGCCACTGTAGATTGCGGCATGGTTTAGTTAAGTATTCTCTACATTTCATGGTTTTAAATTTTACCGTAACTAGAGAACCATAAACTTTAAGATAATTACATTTGTGTCTAACTTTAAGTATTATTTTATATGCAATAGCTCAGAATTTAACAACTGTATTTTGTGGTTGTTAAGTTTGATATATTTAAACGTTTAATATTGCGATTTCCTGGAAAAATATATTTAGTAAGAGAGCAGCTCTATAAACGACCTACGCTTCCTAATAACCAGTAGAGACCTATACAAACGTGTTGGCTGTGTTTAGTTTAACTTAAACGAAACACTTTTTCACATATCATTGTATTATAAAATCTTCTGTCTAGATACCATGCATTATTGGTAATCAGAAATATATATATATATCTATTTTTGTTGTCATGTTCAGACCTACTTGCCAGGTAGCCATGAACAGTTGCCACTAAGCAAGCGCAACAAAGCATGTTCTCCTTGTTAAAAACTATAAGCCAAAACTAGTTTGGTTCAGTTAACACGAAAGGCGTAAATATCAAAAACAAAATGAGTTTGAAAATGGATTATGTTCAATCCTGGCTTCGACATGGACAGCCGATCTGTTAGTTATGTAAATTATGAATAAACGTCTCTAATAAATTATTTATTAAATATTGATAACTATCCGGTATTATTTATTTATTTATTTATTTATTTAAAACTTTTTGCACATACAAAATAGTGTACAATGGCGGACTTAATGCCAATGGCATTCTCTACCAGCCAACCATCAGTGGTGCAGAGAAAATAAGAGGTAGGTGCTACTTTAATACAGAAAAGGTGAAGATAAATTTCAATTTACACTAATGACACTAATGGGATAATAACATTAATACTTAAACTATAATAAATAAATATAATATATACATACATATACGGATAATATAAACATACTTAGTAATAATACATAAACTACATACATTGTAATACATATATTATACTTAAATAACCAATAGAACAGAGAGGAATTACTCAATGACTAGATTCCGCCAGTAATGTAATGTAATGATTGCGAACTTTAGTTTTAAATGTCTCCCGGGACCTTGCCATCCTGATCTCAAGATTATCAAGTTGTCTTAAAAATATAATATTGTTATGAACAATGTGTTTTATTTTAATATAATATTATTGATACTAAACTTACTTATGATTGATATTAAACTTCATTTGTGTTCTACATGGTGTAGGCTACTGGAAACTATTATTTTTATTACGTTATTAAGTTGTCCATGTTTTTTTTGTACATTTAACATGTTGGCACTTGATCCCATGCCTCCTGATGGTAAGCGACAATGGAATCTTTGATGGTAAAGCGTACCAACTATGTAGGAAGCCTATTTACTACTAACGTGTCTACATTGTAACTCTCGGGCCAAATGTCCAGGCCAAAAGTACTTACAAATTGGTCGGTCCCCTTTAGATGTACCTACATAGGCAACTATGAATGCGTGACAATATGCACGACGGTAACGCGGACCAAATTCTAAAACTCTACCAAAAAGTGCTCTATGCTTCATTCAAGGTTTCACTTAATAAAGAAGAAGAATAAATAAGAATAAATAAATAAATAAATATTCATGGACATTTCACACAACGTCCTCTGGTCCCAAGCTAAGCTTATATGCTTGTGTTATGGGTACCAGAATACGGATATAATACATAAACTACTTTTCTTTTGTAAATACATACTTATAATACATAGTAAACACCCAGACGCAGTACAAACATTTGTATAACAATTAAAAACATCACACAAATGATTGTCCTGACCGGGAATCGAACCCGAGACCTCATGATCGGTAGTCCGTTATATGAACCACTACACCACGAGGCCCGTCATATCAATACAAACATATATGTAAAAAAAATGGTCAAGTGCGAGTCGGACTCGCGCACGAAGGGTTCCGTACTATTATATATGCAACATAAGGCAACGTTTTTAGTATCGAGCAAGAAACGGTAAAAAAATCATGTTTGTTGTATGGGAGCCCCCCTTAAATATTTATTTTATTTTATTTTTAGTATTTGTTGTTATAGCGGCAATAGAAATACATCATCTGTGAAAATTTCAACTGTCTAGCTATCACCGTTTTGAGATACAGCCTGGTGACAGACGGATGGACGGACAGCGAAGTCTCAGTAATAGGGTCCCGTTTTTACCCTTTGGGTACGGAACGTAATTCGGGAAGAGTAATTCTTTACAAACTCACTTCTTACCTTTCAAACGACGACGTAACTTAAGTAATTTAAAAAGTCAATATAAGTTGAAATCACAAATTTATACCACTTTACCGGTAATATCAGATCAAAGACATGTTACCCTTCATTTTACGACACACATGTTACTCATAAAAACTCATTTTATATCCTAACACACTCTAGAGTGCTGTAGGTTTAAGGGTTAACTGTTTTCCGTCATTTACTTCATAAAATTTCATATAGTTATTGATAAGATAGAGTATATGCGTAGAACATTATTATGATACTGGACTATACATATAACACCTTTTAACCTATTTTTAAAAATTGCTGTATTGTTCTATGGTTATATAGAACAATAACTATCAATAATCTATCTTAAGTGTCCGCCTGTCTCTTTCAAAATATTTTATTGCAGAAGGTCAAAGCAAAGATTTTTATTTTAAATAGACAAGTTCCAAAAGGGAATCCTATGGAGAAGAACAGACAAGAAACTCCAAGGTTTTTTTTTTGCATCGTTTTCTTCTTGTTTACAGCAAAAAAGGGGTGTGAGTATGTTGCAGGGTAGTGTAGTGTGTACCAGCATTATGACGAATATGAAGGCTACCCCAACAGAGCAACGCTCCGAGGAATCACGATAATTACAATTAAATGTATAGAATAAAACAACAAAATTAAATAATACTTACATAAATACATACATTTTTAACGCCACTTTATGTTATAAGTGGCTTAAGAGTAAGATTTAGCTAAGAGACGAACTAATCATAGAAAATATTTTACGCGAGGCGGAAACCTCAACACCTTATAAGAAAAATCATTTTCTTCGAGCATAGTATTAGAAAATCGAAGTTTACTATCGCGATAACGCCAGGAGTATCATTCTCTCGAACTTAGAAACGTCTGCTAACGCAAACATATAAACTTTAGACTGGTAAAGCATTTCCGACGTACGAACTACCCGCCTAATTTTACTGCAGTCATTTGCTGATAAATCGTACTGCACTCAACACACACCGACGACCGCGATGCAGTGATTTCCCTGACACACCACTTTATTTTTCTTCTTTATTGATCATAATTATCTGCAATCAGTCTTCGACTATAAGCAGGTTCGTTGGATGTTCTTCGTGGGCCGAGCGAGTCCTCCAGTGAAGATAATGACTCATATGCAGTGTGACACTTCATAAGATAGGTACATAACACGTCACTTACAAACTAAAAACGTCACTTAGAAACGGATGAAGTCATAGTCAAAAGACTAGTTAAATAAATAAAACATTAATGATACTGCTCCCTGATGCGTGATTTCAACAAAAAAGAAACAATGTTTTGATAGATGTCTTCCCTTTCCTTCCTTAGATGAGAACATACATGAATAATACATATTAAGATATACATAATGACACTATAAATAACGATGTAAATAATATTATTAGGTTTTTGTTAACGATCGAAATATCAGCGGAATACCTAGTGACTAATCTTCACTTATTATATTAAAACAAAGTCGTTATTTTTGTATGTATATCCCTATTTGCGTTTATGATGCAAATTCTACATGCACAACTAAACTTAACTAAATAAATTGCTTAGTTTAAAAACTAAAACACCTAAACTAAAACATCTCTTCTTCTTAAAACTCCTGCTCATAGTTCCACGCGTTACAGTGCTTCACTGTACATGCAGTGCTCCTGTGGAATTCTCTTCGTGCTAGCTCATCTCTTGATATGTTCAAAAGCGCATTTCCTATCGCTAGTATAGTGTGTATATTATGTATATGTATAAATGTATGTAGTTTATTGTTATAAAATATGTATTTAGTACGATATTGTATGTAAATATTTGTGTATATACATATATATATATATATAAGCAAATAGGTTTAGTTCAATATTTTGTTGTGCACTTTATAAGCCCCTCTTCCTCAAATTTCTATCTCAAAAAGGTTTGCTGGAAGAGAATTCATATTTGAATTAAGCTCGCCTATGTACATGCCTTTTATTTTTAAGTACCTACTCTGTATGTATTTTCTATGTGTACAATAAAGAATAAATTAAAAAACACGCTTGAATGTCCTGATATTTTATATTATTATTATATATTTTATTATTATATATTTTTTAATTAGTGCATTGTCATCGGTCTTTAATATGTATGCGAAATTTCAAATCAATCCGACTTTTGCAAGTGAGTCAAAATAGCGTTCAAAGATTCCGTTACATAGATTAATACATTGATAGATACATACCGAACTTATAAAATTTATATTTTATTATTTATATAATTTATAGTATATTTCACTGTTTTTATAATAAGAAAGTTCAGTTAACATCGCCGAATTGTGTTGCTGACACTATCAATTTTCATTAACACGCTTATATAAGTTCGGTATGTATCTATCAATGTAATAATCTATGTAACGGATTCTTTAAAAGTGATTTTCATCCACTTAATGTAGTCTGATTGGTCTGAAATTTTGCACACTTGACAAGGACTGATGACAATGCAATAATTTAAAAAAATATTCAGGACTTTTAACCCTGAAAAGATAATCTGCGTCAAATTCACGCATCGGCTTTAGAAAAAATGCTCTCTCTTTCAAAATAGCGGGATTTCATATTTGTGCGTTTAGGATATTTCTGTTGGAGCTAAGAGCTACTGAGAAACATACAGAACCATGAGGTAAGTCTTACAGATTTTGATATATGACGCCTGTATACGTGAAAAGTACGCATGACTATCTTTAACGTGACTTTTAAAACTAAAATGTATATGATGATTTTGTTATTTGTCATATTTTTATGCTTTAAATCTATTTTTTATTATTGTTATAGAAGTCAATACAGAATTAAGCAACAATAGGAAGTAGGTATTTAATGGAAGGCAGTAGTCTGGTCGCTCTTCTACTAAAAAAATTGAATTCTCCCATGAGGCCTCTATTGGTCAAGCACCAGATCCCAACAGGGAAGACAATAATGCAGAGTGTTAAAGAAAGCTTTTATATATTAAAACTAGATAGAATATCTGCTGCGAGAAGACTATATCAGGAAATTTAGAGCTGGAAGTGGAAGTGGAAGAACAAAGTACAAACCTGCTGTCGAACAATCAGATCTCTTATCGGCCTCTTCATGGAATCTGCCCCTTCATGGAAGCTTTAAATATTATTTGAGTTACTGTTTTTAACTTTTATGACTTTTGTATATACAGTATAACATGAGTAGACCAAAACAGAATGAATATAATTATAGTCTAAGAGTGATGTCAGTGATAGAGAAACTAATAAATGAGAAGCTGTCTTGATATGGTCATATAATCAGATGAAAGAACGGTAATATTATTATGATTGTTTTTGAAATAACTTTGGAAGTAATCAGGAGTAAACGAAGACCAAAAGAAATAATAATGGCCCATATGGAAGAGCAAATAATAGAAAAATAAGTAAATACCGATATGACGGCAGACAAAAGCGCACGGAAGAAAACCACAAGTTTTGCTAAGTCTCAGCAGTGGGATATGGGCAGGAAAATAATGATTTGTTAACGATAATATCCTCGTACTATTTTTGTGATAAAAAGGTGTGGCTATTTTAGTAATAAAGTAGTTGAATGGTGAAAAAACGAACATTCATAACTTTTTGGTACTTTTTTGAAGAGGTTAATTTTTGTGCAAATAAATAAATATAAAATATATTATTTCTAGTTTTTTTATTATTTGTATAAGTATAGTTATGTATACTAACAGATAATCTATTCAATATATAAATATATCTCAACATATAACCCGATAAAAAATTGTGCATTTCACGCATGATTATCTTTTCCGTACATCTAAATAAGATTATCTTTCTAGGGTTAAGCGTGTTTTTAGTTTTTAAATTAAGTAAATTATTTTTAGTTAAGTTTAGTTGTGCAGGTAGAATTGGTACCAATATCTTTAAAACTACATAAGGGATTTAGATGCGGCTTTTTTAATACATAGGTTTTTTTGTATAATTTACTAAGGTTGTGTATTCCCATTGCAAAGGTTAAACCTCATTGCATTTGGTCAAAGAAACATGTCTACTACAATGGTAATCAAAATTATGATTTCTTTTACTTAGCATAACGTACAAAATCCAATTTTAAACTGAATGAATTATTTTATTTTAATCTTTGATGACACTAAATTTTCACGTATATGTGATTTTTCTCGCAATCGGATGACATGAAACCGATTTTTATTGCTATCGATATTTGATTGAAATAAAAGGGGCTTTTGTAAAGTGATATATTTACATTTCGTTTTCATCACAGCTCAATTATAAATCCGTCAACAAAATATAAATCTCAAAAATTACACATTTCAGAAAACACCGATCAGGATAATTAAACTCGATTACAACGAAAAGTATACATACATACATACATAACATCACGCCTTTTTCCCATGGGGGTAGGCAGAGACTATAGAGCGCCATCTGTTACGATCCAAACATACTTCCTTGGCTTCATCCACACTCATACATCTGGTCATACTCGTACATGCCCGACGGTTGTAAGTGCGACGCACTTACAACCAATCTAAAATAAAACTACCATTTACAGATATAAATGCATCGGTGTTAAATTTTATTCTAGCCTAAGTTTTCGGAGACTTTTTGGCCGCTAAGATAATCTCAGCCCCTATTATTACTAACGAAATGAAATACTCATTGCAATTTGAATTATTTATTCTAAAAACATACAGACGAATTCGAAGGCAATAAGTCTACAAAATTTTTTGATTGCTCAGTGCCCTGAGGTTGATATATTTTTTAACAATTTGAATATATTTCTTAATTTATGTAAAAATTTCATAATATAATACATATTATGAAATTTGATTTTTATTAATTTTTAAAAAAACTGTGTATAGTGTATTTAGCTTACTGCGTTGGGTAGCTGTAAGTGGAGTAAGCAGTTGTATTTTAATAAATAAATAACCTCCTTTTTTAAGTTGATAAAAAAAAAGATTACACTAAAAAATTATAACGGTTCTCTGTCAAGAATACTTACAAGATTCTTAAATATTCCGCTGCTAACTTAGCATAAGCCTTCATAGCATAAGCTAACTCATAAAAGCACTAGCGCTTGCCTGACATTTCGTACGCGTGGAATTAAGAATATTTTGCCCGTTTTTGCAACATTTTTCGCTTCTATTGTTCGTAGCGTGATGATATATAGTCTATAGCCTTTCTCAATAAACACACTATCCAACACGAAAATAATTTTTAAATCGGACCTATATCATTTCTGAGATCAAAGCGCGTTAAAACAAACAAACCAACAAACTCTTCAGCTTTATAATATTACCTACTAGCTACTACTACTGCTTCGCTTCTACTGGTCGTAGCGTGATGTTATATAGCTTAAAGCCTTCCCCGATAAATTCCCTATCTAACACTGAAAAAATTTTTCAAATCGGCCCAGTGGTTTCTGAGATTAGCGAGTTCAAACAAACAAACAAACAAACGAACGCTTCAGCTTTATAATGTTAGTATAGATTTAATTTAAAACAGGTATAGAATTGAAGTATTTAGTGATTTCTGTGGTGATTTTAATACAAACGAATTTAGGTAATTAGGGATTAGGGAAAAATTTTATAATTACGCTTATTAAATTTTTCTACCTCATTACGTACTTTACTTAGTACTTACGAACCTAAATATATTATTATATAACAGGGACCCTCCAATTTGGGATTATTGATACGTTTTCAGCTTTTTAGATTAAGGGCCTACATCAATATTATCGTATATCATCGCCGACACGTACATATTAACACAGCCAGTAGGCACAGAAAATGAAGAATTAGGGATACTTTTCCTATTTACTCAAAATCTACTAAATATATTTTAATTCTGATTTACGTGTTTCTATATATGATAGTTACTTATGTTTTTAAAGTTATTTCATTAGTTAATACGCGATAAAAGACCAACAAATGAAAAAAATAAAAAAATTGAGAGGTTATTTCGCCAAGATTTTCTATCGAGAAAACCTTTTTCAATCGCGTTTCTGAGTTTATGCGATCCTAGATAATATATTGAAAAAACATATACTTAAAAATTAGAGCTCTAGCCATTCAATCTAAAGAAACAATGAAAACTTCGTACATAGAAAAATGCACGAAGCTATTTTGGTATCCTCTTAAAATATTACATCAATTTACGTAGCTTATGAAGTTAAATAAAAATGTTCATATGCACCTAATATAGTCACTGTTTCTCTCTTTTTTTAACTTCCCACTGTTGGGCACGGGCCTCCTTTACTGATCCCACAATCTCTGAATTTTTAAATGCATCGGTCCGACTAGTTTCCATTTATTAGACATCACAGTTTCCAGGTGCAAACACTAGTCTATACTCATAGTAGAATGTGTGAAGTCTGTTTATTTGTTTGTTTGTTTAAACGTGCTAATCTCAAGAACCGCTTTTCCAATATAAAAAATTCTTTCAGTGTTGGATAGTACATTTATCGAGGAAGGCTTTAGACTATATAACATCACGCTGCGACCAATAGGAACGAAGCATCAGACAAAAATGTTACAAAAACGGGAAAAATTTAAATTCCTCGCCTACAAAGTGTGGATGAATGGGAATTTCCCTTATGGAGGGTTTATGGATAACAGCTTCTGCTAGTATATAAAAAAGATAATCATAAGGTCAATGTATGGATCTTTTGTTAGACTTTTATATACATTTTATTTTAGTACATGTGGGTTTCAGATGATTACTTTTCTTTATTAGTATAACAAAAAGGATAATCCTTGTAATTATTTTTCTATTCTTTGCAACATTCATATTTTGTGTAATATTTTTTCATATAACGTATTTCAATAACTTTGTGTCCGACATAGCTCGAATGGTTAGCACGCTGAAGTGGCAATGGGTAAGCTACACCGCTCGTAGGACTGATGATCATTGGGGAAGAGGTTCTAGATTGATAGTCCACAGACCGGACGACGGCAACGCAGCGTAGGCAGGCAATACAATTTAATAACTACAAACCGATACCCAATTACACTGTGACCCTGAGTTCATAAAATCGCTAAAACGGTACCAATGCGCCACCCATTATTTCACCGAAGTGATTTCGTCTAGAGTGTTTGCTCGACTTTTTTTTATTGCGTTAACAACCCGCTATATAATGCCTACATCTGTTTTATATTAAATTGCTTCGGAGTTTACATTATTTTATCGTCTAAGTTCTTAAATATACGGAAAAAAAATTTTTATCTGCGTTCTTTACACAGATTAAAATGATTATTATGTGTTTGATATTAGCCCGAATTTTCCGCTACAATATTTATCTCAATGTAAATTTAACATCGCTCTATGTTTTTGTAGTGGATATATTGATTATCATGTGCTGATCCCATGGCAGCTTAGTTTGAAGAGCAACGGAACGGTATTTCGAGGTCGTGGGTACAAGTCCCGCTCATGGTTATCATTATTTCCACTATAATTTGATTTATTACGTGAAAGCATATCAAGTCAATTACAAAAGTTAATAACTTAATACATTTGCACTTTGCAGTCACCATGGTCACGGGTGAGACTCGGGGGAGTCTAATATCGCGAATATACGCGTCTAAATCCGTAAAAAGTAGTTTTATTTAAACAGATGAGTCGCGCAAGTATTAGAAAAAAAAACCAGCTTCTTTCCACTTCGTGAGGGTATCTGGTCTAATATACCATACCATTCTGACATAGCGTGTTAATCGTGTTGGTATAGTTTTCTGTCAAGTTTTCTATTTCTTATTATTTTGTTTTTATTTCCAGCTTGTACACGTCTCTAGGGAAAGAAATAGGATGATGACGATTTCTGAAATATTTAAAGTCATATTTAAAAAAAACAAAGATTTAAAAAATCTTACATTTCCATCATCACAGTCATACTGTCACGCCTTTCTCCGTCCATTGCTGGACATAGGTCTACCCCATAGAACACCACAACACACGCTCCTGCGCTGCTTGCATCTAATGGCCGCCCGCCACCTTAACGTCATTCCACCTTGTCGAGGGCCACAAAACAATAATAAAATATTTGCTATTTTCTTGAAATACCTACAAAATCTCTCTCTCTATCTCCGTGTGGTGAAGGAGTATGAATACCCCCCCATCTCCTCCCAAGGGTGCTGTAAAAGTCAGCTAAGGGATATTGGATACAGATAACATCCTCTGTGAAAGACGGAAAACTCGAATATAAACCTTGTGCCAATACGCCTGGTCAGCGCGCCACAGTAGACAATAATCCCTCCAAAAGAGGAGGAGGCCCGTGCCCAACAGTGGGACGTAAATGGGCTAGAGAGAGAGATAGAGAGAGAGAGAGAGAGAGAGAGACCTACAAAATTATATTTGATTTATGCCGTAAGCGCAATAAACCTATTTAAAATGATTGCTCAAATAGTTCAAAGCTAAACTAAATCGGATAACTTAATAGACCCCTGTCAGATGGCGTTATTACGTTTAGATAACTTTGAGGGGTCACAGATACACAGATAAAGGGGTAAGTTTGTAGTTACAAGAACATTCGTCCCTTCCTTACACATTTATATCAATTCCTAGTTGTCATCGTGACCTCTGATATGTACTACGGAATTTGTAGCAAGTTGTTAAATATTTAGCAGCATTGTATATGAACTCTATACGACACATAGTTATGTGCTTTTTTTGCTTATATAAACTAGCGTTTGACTACAGGCCTAAAAATGATAAACTCCAAACCTGTTACAGCAATATGTGTTAGAATAAAACAACACAAGGTATTTAAGCGCAACTAATGATAACCAAACATACGTACATTTCAAAAAATTTATAAGGTATCATTAGACAAATCTTAATAGCGCGATTTAGCAGAATAAACAATTTAGCAAAGCGCCCTCTATCTTATTGTTGTGAAACATTTCTAAGAACTAACCTTTTGTGTATTACTATGTTCGTCTATGCTTTGGTACTGAAGACTCCCATCATCACTATTATCATTATCATTAGCGCCTGAACAGTATAAAAACACCCTTCTTGGGTACATGTGCGCAGGTGCCATGCGACTTGGTTCCCGCTGTCGGTTCTTGACCTAAGCAGATAAGACATGGAGAGGTCATACTTTTATTCTTTTTGTCCGTCGCCCCACCGTATTGTTTAAAAATAACAGTCTGTTATCCCTTTTTCATTCAAATTCATTTATTTATATTTTTATTAGAGTTCCTCACAAAAGGGTAAAATGGGATACTATTGCTGAGACTTCTTTCTCCATCTGTTCCTTTCTCTGTCACCAGGCTAAATTTCCAGAACGGTGATAGCTAGAAAGCTGATAATTTCACAGTTAATGTATTAGGTATATCAGTTGACGTTACAACAATAAAATTCTTGTCATCATAATTCTCCTGCCCTTATTCCATTATTTCGGGTCCAGTTATGGTACGATGATAGCCAGAGAGCTGATAAATTTACAGTTTATGTATATCAGTTTATGCTATAACGACAAAATTAAATACTCATCATGATGATTCTAAAAAAGAAAAAGAAAGGTAGTATATTATGTAGTCTATCCGTATTCTGGTACCCATAACACAAGCGTAGAAATATAGCTTACTTTGGGATCAGAGGACGTTGTGTGAAATGTCCACAAATATTTTTTATTCTCCTGTCCTTTTACTGCTATTTAAGGTCTGGAACGTGACGAATATATTGCTAAACATAATGAATGAAAATTTCACAAATTTATATGCTTAGCTTGCAATTAACATAGGTCTTTTAGAAAGAAGGTGTCATATAATGTTACCTGCCTCATTATACAAATTATTTAGTCCAATTATAAGCTAAATTTTAATACAAAGACGGACTAAACATGAATACCTCTTTCTAATTTATATTCTAATGAAGCAAACATTAACCTAATTGTATACATTACCTAAGTATTGTTTATCAAATTATTAGTTTACCAGTTGCTGTCCGCGACTTCGTACGTGTAAAATTGGAAACACAAATAACAAATTGACAAATTATACGAAAGGTCTCCTGTTGAACGACTATAATTTTTTTTAAAACCGTGTCAATATCCATAGTTTGGCGTATATCAGCTCACATAGAGACATACATACAAAAATAACGACTTTGTTTTATGATAATTAAAGATAATGGACTATGAACTAAACATGTCTAGTTTGTTGAATGAAATATAACTTTTAGCGGGAGTTAATTCGAGAAAGTACTTATTTAATAATTAATAATTAAAATGTTCTTATTGATTACGACAAATACTGTGCATATAATTTAAAAATAGTAAAGAAGAAATAAAACCACTTTAATCGAATTTATTAAAGATTTAGACGCATATATTTGTCTCAAATTTTATCCCGAATTTTCGGAGAGTTTTTATAGGAAGAAAAGAAAGAAAGATCCTCTGTCCTCTGTGATCAGTTGTACAACTGATCAACTGATTGAAAAATGTACGCGTTTTTAAAAATTATTAAATTAATATATTATTACTAGCCGTCCTCATGTCTGGATTACACTTTCGTTTAACATCAGGAGGAGTGTGGTCATTTGCAAAACCAAGCTATAAAAAATCTCCTAAAGTGTAAATAGAGATAATTATGTAAAATTGATATTTTTAAAGTCGTGAGCGATAGTTTTTAACTATCTTTTCTAAATTATTCAATAAAAATATATAGAAACTTGATGATAATATCGAATGTAAAGAGAACTTACAAAAGCTATGCAATGTACTAAAGAATTCTAAACTAAATTCTACTTCAATTCAGTTAACCTCAAAACTGTCAAGTCTTTACTTAATTCCTTACATAGGTTTATTATATTACTAGCTGTTGCCCTCGACTCCGTCCGCGTAAAATTTAGGAAATTTTCCCCGTTTTTGGAACATTTTTAACTACTGCTTGAGTGAGAGTATTATAAACGTAAGAGTAAACAAATATAATCAGAATGCTCCGAACTGCTAAGCTATCAGGAGTTACACGTGTTATTGTGAGTCAACCATAAAATATAGATATATACTGTTCCGGGATATTTTTTAGACAATTTTATATAGAATATTTCCGTCATACATGATTTCTATGTAACTTTTACCATTAAGGCTACACACGCGACGGAAGCTTAAAAATGGAGTAACTTCTCCCGTTTTCCCAACATTTCTCTTCACTACTCTGCTCCTATTGATTGCAGCGTGATGAAAAGTATACTATAACCTGCACAGGAGTATGAAGAATAATTGTACCAAGTTTCGTTAAAATCCGTCGAGAAGTTTTTGTTTCTATAAGGAACATACAGACGGACAGACAGACAGACAGACAGACAAACAAAAATTTTACTGATTGCATTTTTGCATCAGTATCGATCACTAATCACCCCCTGATAGTATTTTGAAAATATATTTCATGTACAGAATTGACCTCTCTACAGATTTATTATAAGTATAGATTTACTTATTAAGGCTATAGTCCAAAACAAACATGTGAAAAGTGACATCAAAGTGTTTAGACGACCATTCCAGCTACATTTCGAGTATCCTAACTAAATATAGGATTGTGTAAAGTGAGTTATGTGCACTCCTACTGAATCAAAAGAACATTCAGACTGAATTACGTATACTAAATCTAATTGTGAATTAGATTTACTAACAGACTATAAAAAACAAATACTTTTAGGCCAAAAACATGCCTTAGTTTTTTAGGGTTCCGTACCCAAAGGGTAAAAACGGGACCCTATTACTGAGACTTCGCTGTCCGTCCGTCCGTCCGTCCGTCCGTCCGTCCGTCCGTCCGTCCGTCTGTCACCAGGCTGTATCTCAAGAACGGTGATAGCTAGAGAGTTGAAATTTTCACAGATGATGTATTGCTATTGCCGCTATAACAACAAATACTAAAAATAAAATAAAATAAATATTTAAGGGGGGCTCCCATACAACAAACATGATTTTTAGGGTTCCGTACCCAGTATCTCAAGAACGGTGATAGCTAGACAGTTGAAATTTTCACAGATGATGTATTTCTATTGCCGCTATAACAGCAAATACTAAAAATAAAATAAAATAAATATTTAAGGGGGGCTCCCATACAACAAACATGATTTTTTTACCGTTTCTTGCTCGATACTAATAACGTTGCCTTATGTATATAATAATGTTGCATAGATAATGGTACGGAACCCTTCGTGCGCGAGTCCGACTCGCACTTGACCAATTTTTTTTCTTTCGGCTTATGGCTTATGCATTACACAATTTTGCCAACGTCATGCCATAGGTTAGAACAACAAATGAAGGTGTTTTTTGAGCACAAGAAAAACGAAGCCAGGTAAAATTCTCATACTCAAATAGTACAACATTAAATGTAGATTATTAGCTTCATAGATTGAAGTTTTTATACCGTTTTGGTATTTTGGGTCTAGTAGTTCATATAACGGACTGCCATTCACGAGGTCTCGGGTTCGATTCCCGGTCAGGACAATCATTTGTGTGATGTTTTTAACTGTTATACAAATGTTTGAACTACGTCTGGGTGTTTACTATGTATTGTAAGTATGTATTTACAATAGAAAAGTAGTATATGTATTCTATCCGTATTCTGGTACCCATAACACAAGCACAACAAGCTTAGCTTGGGACCATAGGACGTTGTGTGAAATGTCCATGAATATTTATTTTATTTATTTATTTTATTTTATGTATATTATGTAACATAATCTTCCTTCTTTTTCTGGATTCATGTAAAAATTTTCACGATTAAATCAAGGATAATAATAAAAAAAAATCTAATAAAATTCCAAGACTTTTGTTTGTTTTAAGTGTGACGAATACAGGACTGTCGTGGAGCCAGTTATTCCCAGTTAAGTTAATGTGAATGTTTAAGTCGGCAAGGGTTCAAATTCTTTACGCGCTTCTCTTTTCTCGTGAATATCTAAATACTATAAGTATAGAAAAAAAAAACAAATCAACAAATTGTTTTACCAAACTGAATACCTATATCCAAATAATATACCAGCCGGAACGTACAATTACATCTGAATGTAACACAGTACACGAAATGTCCGAGGAAGACAATATAATTGTGTTACGGTAACATGAACCGTCATGTAACTTACCTAACCACTGATATGTTACTTACTTAACTAGATATATATTATTATATAGGTTATGTTTATCTAATAAGATTAAGGATAGCAGAGAGATATAATTAATTAGGCGTATCAAGCGACGTTTCTGATTTACGCGATTATATTACTCTCAATTTATTTGAGTTTATGATATTTCTGAATGTAGGTATTTTATGTGCAAGACTCTTTAATTAGTCTTCTCAGTCCAACAGCATCCCAATGTTGGGCACAGGGCCTTCTACAGTTCGTGAGGGTATTTGGTCTGTCACGCTATACAGGTGTTTTAATATAGCGTTTAATTTTGTGCTTTCAGTCTCTCACAGAGGCCATTATCTAGTTATATTATCCTTGAGTCAGCTCTAACTGCACCCTGGTGAAGATAACATAATTCATTAATAAATTAGGAATAGTAAAAAAAAAATGTTTTTAAAATATTTCTGATTTAATGGTAGTCGGTTTACAACAAGAAATGGAACTGCTTCCACTTTATCCCATTAACGTTCAACTGTTGGGCATGGGCCTCCCCCACTTTGGGAGGGTTTATGCTCTACTATACCACGGTGACCAGGCGTGTTGGCATAGGGTTTATTTTCAAGTTTTCCGCCTCTTTATCTCAGTATAATATCATATAGCTGGCTTTTACAGCACCCTGGGTTAAAAATGGGTGGTGACGCTTGTATCCTTAATCTGTCACCATACGGACAAACAATCTAAGATTTAAACAACATTAAGAGGATACCAAAATAGCTTCGTGCATTTTTCTACGTACGAAGTTTTCATTGTTTCTTTAGATTGAATGGCTAGAGTTCTAATTTTTAAGTATATGTTTTTTCAATATATGATCTAGGATCGCATATACTCAGAAACGCGATTGAAAAAAGTTTTCTCGATAGAAAATCTTAGCGAAACAACCTCTCTAATTTTTTATTTTATTCATTTGTCGGTCTATTATCGCGTATTAACTAATGAAATAACTTTAAAAACATAAGTAACTATTGTATATAGAAACACGTAAATCAGAATTAAAATATATTTAGTAGATTTTGAGTAAACAAAAAAAATATCCCTAATTCTTCATTTTCTATACCTACTAGCTGTGTTAATATGTACATGTCGACGATAATATTGATGTAGGCCCTTAAGATAATATCGTTTTGTTAATATAGCTTTAGTTAGGTTAGCTTTAGATACAAGTTGGGAGTAAACACGGAATGATTAATTACTACTTAAGACTAGGTCTCTCATGAGCTCAAAGTAATTGCGTTAGGGTGTTAGCATATTAGTAATTTATTATTTAGTTGTAGCACCATTAATTTTTTCAAGGCTAAAGGTGCCCTTCGATATTCCGCGATGGGGTCGCGCGAGGCTACGATTTGTACTCAAAATATTAATAATATGATTCTTAAATTCTGACTAACATAGACTAAAGTTCTCATTGCTTTGGTTGAAAAGTGGACTTGGCTAAACGCAAAAGTGGGCGCAGAATTGGCACCGCTCACGACGCAACAGGGCCGCGCGATCCACGTTTGACATTACGAGATCGGTATAAACAACATGAATGTAATCTTATCTTCTTTTGGCGACGTAAAAATTAACATTAACTTGATTAGACGTGCGTCGGGGTTATGCATCGTGATGCATAACCCCGACGCACGTCTAATCAAGTTAATGTATATCCGATAATGCGACGCGTGCGTCGCATATATCGGAAGGCCACCTTAAATTTAAGTTAATTATCTAAATTGGTCTTTAACGGTTCCAGATTGCGACAGAGTTCGGGATGCAGTTATTTGATACTTGCCCAGGATTAGGATAAACCAAGCATGGTTGCATGGAAATAGAGTTATAAGAAACCCCGAACTATAGGAAATAATCGAAAAAGGTAAAAAGCACTAAGCAAGTAAGGTGTACTTTGAATCCAAACTTCATTCGATTTGTCGACAAACAACTTACTTTACATGTTTATTTGAATGTTGACCCCACAGATTGCAGACTTGGTGGCGCCATCGGTCGTAATGGTATTAGTGCTTATTACATTTTGCTAAAAAGACTGCAACTCTTAGAGCTTAGGTAATAAATCACAGAATGAAAACCCGTGACCATTTTCTATGTAAATACATAGATTGAAAAGTTAGTAATATACAGGTACTGGTATATTTGAATCATCCGTGTGGTGACGGATTTAGAGGGTACTGTACTCCTAATTTAGGTATTTGCCTTAGGTATTGCTATCCCTATTCTAGAGCGCCGCGCTGAAAGGGACAAATATAGCTGAAGCAGATTTTACTAGAATATAGATATAAGCTTGGGACCAGAGGACGGAGACGGGACAGGGACATTTACAGAGCACTAAAAAAACAAAAATAATCTGCTCAAATTGTTAAACTATCCAATTTAATGTTCTTATCAAAATTCCTATTTGCATCTCTATTGTGATACACCATTTTATAGTAAATTAGCCAAGTAATTCTCCTTTTAGTTTCCATTTACGGGTTTGCATAATAATTGAAGGCAAATCTAATGTTTTCGCCACGGGTACGGAAGTACTTTTAATCCTATTAGATAGGCCCTTTAACATTAAACTCGATAATATTTATTTTATTTGACTTTTATGCATTTAGACTTTTTGGTTTTATTTTCTTCGGAACATAATCTAATCTTTATTATCCAGTACTTTTTTCTGCTACTTTATTAGCTTGAATATTAATTTGATAAGTCAACTGTTCTATTTAGTATACATTCTCCGTGTGGTGACGAATTAAGAATACAAGTGTCACCACCCCATCTCCTACCAAGGGTGCTGTAAAAGTCAGCTAAGGTATATTGCACACAGATAATATCCTCTGTGAGAGACGGAAATTTTAAAATAAACCCTGTGCCAACACGTCTGGTCAGCGCGGTACAGTAGATCATAATCCCTTCGAAGTGGAGGGGCCCGTGCCCAATCGTGGGACGTATGGGCTGGAGAGAGGAAGTCAACTATCTGTTGCGAAGTCTCCGAAACGATACTCAGAATAGATTTACACGCCAATTCTTCTTATTCTACTCCGTCGGTTCTTCATGACTGAGGGTAGTGACCACCATAGTCCAGATTTCTGATTAGCCTCTTCCAGTCGTCGCGGCAGTCAGTGCGTCTAATTGCGGCGGGAATATTAAACGATAATAGACACGTTCAAATCTGTAAAGCCTGGTTCCATTAGGTGTTACAGAATTTTGCAGCATGGGTGTCTTCAAAAAGTGGCTAAAACGTTCCTACAAGGTACAACAGGGCCAGCGACAAAAGAGTGACACTGCCAGTGTTGCAGACGTCTATAGAATACGATAATTGCTTACTATTAAGCGAACCGTATAATTATTTATCACCTTAGTAGTTAGTTTAAAAAGCCTGTCAAAAGTGAGAGAGACTAGGTCACTTTGATTCCCTAGCATATGTCGTAATTAAGTCATTTATCTTTTAAATGCGGAGATCTAAAGAGCAAGGGACAGCACAGATCTGGTGTGAGTTTTAAGGTTATACGGCTGACGTATAGACAGACGGACACCGAAGTGATCTTCCTTTTTGAGTGAACTCTAAAAATATTTGTAATTGCTAATAATGATAATCCATGATAATACATAACAATTAGCTATAAAAATCACACTCTTGCAATAAATTCATACGATTTCTACAATTGCCATAGATTACAATAAGTGTGTGGCTCCGAAAGATACGGTGTTGTGTACAAATTCGATAGATGTAGCTGGACTGAGCAGTAATGAGCGCGTTTCTCATTCGATCCGCGCGCGTACAACGTTATTTTAATATAGAGCTCCTAGAAATACGATTTGTGTTTTTTAATCTAGTTTTTATATATTTATTTTTCTCACAAACGTTTACAAATAGAATAAAATATGTAGTAACAAGTGCCAGAGATTCACTTTGTGAGAGAGTGGTACCTGTTGTAGGTAGACACAGGTTACAGATTACCAAGCTCTCACCCATAATTTCTATGTTACATTCATGTAACAGAAATTACAAAAGAGAAGAGTATAAACATTCATATAGGTTAGTAAGGTAATGCGTGTGTGTGTGTGAATTTACGAGTGTAGTTGTATGCTATGATAAGGTAAGTT
Source organism: Orgyia antiqua (assembly GCA_916999025.1). Taxonomy (NCBI): domain Eukaryota; kingdom Metazoa; phylum Arthropoda; class Insecta; order Lepidoptera; family Erebidae; genus Orgyia; species Orgyia antiqua. Next base: position 6,101,083 of record OU779874.1, read on the forward strand.
AGTGTACTATCTAGGCTTACAGCCAGGTAGTAAAGTTACGTATAAAAATATTATTGTATACTAAAGCGATAATTGAATTTCCCACGTTTTTGTTACATTTCACTACTGCTTCGCTCGTTACTGCGTTATGAAGTTGGAAGCGTAAGCGACACCTCTAGTAAATCTTGCAATCTTCATTACGCTTTACTTTCAGGCGGACCGCGAGCTTGTTTACTACCATATTCCGTAAAAACAGTAGCGCGTTTTCTGGCCACACCGTTAGGGATGCAAGAAAAAAAAGCAACATTATACAAGCTACATAAGGCACGTGACTAGACGTTGCGATTGTATCTAATGACAATGTAATGTTCTCTGTAAAAGTAACAAAAACATGTTTAATGTCTATTTGACTAATGTTTTGAACTTCGTAACGGTGATTTGGGTTATTTGTATTGTTAGTATTCTGATATGCATCAGTTTTCTAATAAATAATGACCAAATGTATTTTAGTATACAAAAGTAGTTTCCAACTTCTAGCTGGTAGTTTAGCTTCTATAATCAATGTTTTTTGTCATTACAAGGTGAAATTTTTTTGTTATAAATGTCACATTCGTTAATAATTGAGTAGGCTATTTTAACATTGACTGGAATATACCTACCTAACAATTGTAAAGCAATAAATTAACCATAATATTATTGATTGACACAACACACAAGAAGCACATATCCAAGAACACGCCTAACACAAACACTGTAAGAGAAGAGATTAAGAGGCAGGAGAAGAGGTAAATGGTGAGGTAGGGGAATATGGAACATATATGAAGCAGTGGGGAGATAGATGTCTCTATTCCCATAGGAAACAGTACGAGGCATTTATGAAAAACCGACAAAAAGGTCGAGATTAAGCCTGAAGCCTAACAACTAATTAATTTTAATACACACGTTATAGGCTATCTTTGCAAGACATTTGCCTATCTTTTTATTTACCTTCATCTATTATTGTATTCTATCATTGTATTAGGTATACAATAATTTTTTTTTTATATTTTTGGACATAATCACACAACGTCCTCTGGTCCCAAAGTAAGCTATATTTCTATGCTTGTGTTATGGGTACCAGAATACGGATATAATACAAATACTACTTTTCTTTTGTAAGTACATACTTATAATACATAGAAACACCCAGACGCAGTACAAACATTTGTATGACAATTATAAACATCACACAAATGATTGTCCCGAGCGGGAATCGAACCCGCGACCTCGTGAACGGCAGTCCGTTACATGAACCACTAGACCACGAAGCCCGTCAATTGTAATTGTATTGTATTGTAAAAATTGTATTATACGTAATTAATTACGTATTCAATATTATTTAGCTTTCATTGGGTAAAATAGACCAAAAGTCATTTATTTCTTCTCCAGAGGGAGAGAGAAGAAATAAATAAGGCACGAGCCTCCTCCACTTTGGAGGGATTATGGTCTACTGGGCCGCGCTGACCAGGTGTATTGGCACAAGGTTTATTTTCGAGTTTTCCGTCTCTCACAGAGGATGTTATCTCCGTGCAACATCCCTTAACTGATTTTTACAGCACCCTTGGGAGGAGATGGGGTGGTGACACTTGTATTTTTAATCCGTCACCACAAGGACGTTTATTTTTTAACAATCTTATATATTACCGGTCTTATTTATAATGACTTATCGGAGGTTTAAACGGAGGTTTTATCGGAGAGATAATAAACGTAATTTCCGCGAACCTATTTTAGCGAACTTTTAAACCTCCGATAAGTCATTATGAATAAGGCCATACGTATTTGCGTTGCAGTTTACATCAAAATCCTTTTTAAAAATGGAGTCAGAGTGATTTAAATCCAAGTTCCATTTACTCTTGTGCGCATATCCGTGAAGCACTGTCTTTTCATTACCATAATGTAACTAGATTATACATAAAATATAGCAGAACAATGAAGAAAAAATATATTGTTTTTGGTCTAAAAAGCGATGTTTTTTCTTCGCAAGAAAATTTTAAGAACTTTCTTTGCATATCTTGTTTTTTGAATAGAATGCGTGTGTTTGTACGGATACTTTAATATAACAAAAAAATAAATGTTTTCTTTTTCTTAAAAATACTTTTTCTATCTCTCTCTTTCCAACCTAATAACGTCCCACTATTAGGTAAAGGTCTCCTTCACTTCGGGAGCATTTATGGACTACTATGCCGAGCTATTCAGGTGCCCAAGCCCGGTAAATGAATTGTGTCACAATGGTCGCACAATGGCACATTATAACCTCAAAAAATCAACAGTAGACTACTAAACTTGATAATATTCGCCACTAAACAATCAGTTATGGAATTTGTTTGTAATAACACTAAATACCGGATTTGGGCACCAGGCGTGTTATCATAGGGTTATATTGTAAGATTTTCGTACACTTGATATGATTGAGTATTTGCTTATAATATCCCATAACTGGCTCAAATTTTATTATATGTCAAACTGGCATCCCAGTAACGGGCTTAAAAGCCCTGAGTACACTCAGGAATAAGTGAAAATTTAGATAGATAGATAGATAGATAATTCTTTATTGTACGATTTAAATGATACAACCTTGAACTACTTAAAATTATGTACAATTGGCGACCTTATCGCGTAAAGCGATTTCTTCCAGGTAACCACGGGATGGAAAGAACTGATAAAAAACGTTTACCGGTAGGGTAGATTGCTCTGTACAGATAAAAGAACTAATTAGTTTTAAAATAAATGATAATAAAATATACATAAGACAAATTATACATACATAAATACTTAAAAATAATAATATATATTCATATACCTACATACATACATACAACATAATATATACATACATATTACTTTAAAATCTAGACTTATCTTCAAATAATATGTACCAAAATTATTAATTTACTAGAGTGGTTGATTATTACCTATTTCTTTACAAAAATAAAACTGACTCCGTGAAGTCAATTACAAACGAAGAATAACGCGAAGGTTAAGGGCCTATATCAATATTATCGTCGACATGTACCTTTTAACACAGCTAGTAGGTATAGAAAATGAAGAATTAGGGATATTTTTTTGTTTACTCAAAATCTACTAAATATAATATTTTAATTCCGGTTTACGTGTTTCTATACAACGTGAAACGAAATTACTATAGTATACTTTCAATGCTACATTATTTAAGTCATGTATATTTGTAAGATGACTATTAAATTTTAATAAATCAATTATAAAAAAAAATTAAAATTTCTTACAAAAAAAATATATTATTTTTCAATTTCTTTTGTTAGACAACCCTGACTTTATAAACACCGGACAATGTGGGGCGAGTCAATGGCGCCAAAATGGGGCGGAGTCAATGTTTGTAAACAAATCAAAAGAACTTACCATCGATCTTATTTATATCCTAGGCAGCTTTGTTATTTGCTATTTAATTAATCCAGTACAGTTACATCACAATCACAACACAACTAATACTATACCACTAAGTCGGCCCGTACTTTGTCACGGTACCATGCACAGAAGTTATAACCTACGGACCTACCAAACCTTCGGAAACAATCGTACGAGGGAAGTCTTCTGTTCATGTACCATCGCTGCCGCGCTGGTATAATTCACTAATACACAGTATTGTTATTTCTCACATTTGCCATTATTATTACGAAAAAATCACTGTACATAATATTCATTAGTTGCATAATTTGCCATAATTATTACAAAAAAATCACTGCACATAGTATTCATTAGTGGCATAATTTGCCATGTTTATTACGAAAAAACCACTGCAATCCAATACAACCGCCTGGTCAAAGCATAGACGGGGGCAAAGAGTATAATAATATAGATATAACGACGGGGGACTAATTTATTTTATTAGAATAATTTTTGTCATTACCTAGGTACCTATAATACTGTTAAAGGGTTGTGCTCATGCACTTTAGCTATGCCCACATACATATCGATATTATGGTAATTCGATACAATAGAATACACTGAATATGTATTTATATCGGTAAAAACAATACTATGTGTTAATTATGTGCTATCAAATTCGTATATTAACCTACAATTTATTACGAAACTTCTCCTGAAATTGAATCTTAGCTACAACCATTTTGTGTTTGCAATTTGAGTGACTATGTTGACTGTGTTTATCGGATTTCAATGGAATGAAATAAGTTTATAAGAAAATGTTACAACGAATAATTATAAGCCAATATGAATAATATTTGTTGTGGACAGACCATGTTTTACAATACGATATTTATTAAATAAACACCAGCGATACGATACGACGATCACTTTATCGTGTGATCTAGTATTTTACCTCGTTCGCGTTGTATTGATTTGATACAATAAAATGTAATAAAATATCGATACATAATAGAGATGACCCATCTCTATGTACACGTGTCTTCATGTCGGTTATTCCCCGACTATCGAAGCGGCGCGGGCCGCACATTGACATCAAAGGAAGTCGGTTTCTTTTGACAAAGGTGCCGCTCTTTACAAAGGACTCAAGTAGCCAATCAAGTAATACAATTGGTTGACGTATTTATAATATTAACCAATCACGATTCGTCAAAAGTGATTAAATTATTTAGAGTGGACAGTCGCATATGTGACTTTTTTACCTAACATCATTTTATGAAAAATTATATCATCGTTAATATGTCAATATCTTCGCTCCCCTCGTCACATTTTGCTAGTAGTTGACACTTAACTTTTCCTCAATTCACGTTCGTCATCTTCGACATGCAATTATTCATTATTTTTTCCGTAAAATTACTCCCCAAAAAACTCGCTCATTTTTGTATTCTTCTCGCTTTTCTTCCATCAACATCCAACAAAATTTTCTTCACCATCATGGAAAAATTTTAAACAATTTTCCTCACAGAGGCAATGAGCAGTTAGGCATATTACGTTAATCTCTATTACGGGGCATGATCACTATTAGGTCAAATAGAGTTCATAAAAACAGCTGATTAGGGTTGTGCAACGTAAAAATTTTGCAAAAACTTACAACATCAAAAATCGTATTAAATTATAATGCAAGTTAATTTCTAACTTCACGTAGTCATTACTGATGACCTAAAGAATGCCGGGTTTCAAGCATAACATAGGAGTTTTGTTTCACGTTGTATATAATAGTTACTTATGTTTTGAAAGTTATTTCATTAGTTAATACGCGATAATAGACCGACAAATGAAAAAAATAAAAAATAAGAGAGGTTATTTCGCTAAGATTTTCTACCGAGAAAACTTTTTTCAATCGCGTTTCTGAGTTTATGCGATCCTAGAATAATCTCATTTTTAAGTATATGTTTTTTCAATATATAAATATTGAAAAAACATATACTTAAAAATGAGAGCTTTAGCCATTCAATCTAAAGAAAAAATGAAAACTTCGTACGTAGAAAAATGCACGAAACTATTTTGGTATTCTCTTAAGAGAAGATTTTTACTAGCGCGACAATGTTTAAATTCAGTATGGCAGAAATCTTTACTAACAACAGATTTCGTCCATGTATTTACAATATCACCAACAGAAAACATTTTGTTCGTTATATTGCAAAAAACCCAATTGTTTGGACAACTTACAAATATTGGGTGAACGATTGAAAATTTATTATTAAAATTTAATTCGTTGATTTTAAAATATGAAACTGAAATGTTGGCATATCAAAGTAAATATTATTACTACCATATTTTAATAAAAAACTATGATTGAGATCGAAAATGGATATTTAAAAAAAACCGGCCAAGCAGGAATTGGTCTCGCAAGAAAGGTTCCGTACCGTCATCATCTAATATATAAAATTCTCGTGTCACAATGTCCGTTCCCATACTCCTCCGAAGCGGCTTGACCGATTCTTATGAAATTTTTTATGCATATTCACTAAGTCTGAGAAACGGCTACTATTTATTTCAATCCTCTAAGTGGGTTACGTGGGTTGTCCACCCCTAACAAAACAACGTCTGCCGGGTCAGCTATTTATAATATATTCAATATATTGTCATAATAATTACATCTCAAGATACACTAAAACGTTTGTCGCATGGGAGCCATCATAAATATGTTATTGTATTCTAGTTTTTAGTATGTGTTGTTAAAACGTCAATAGATATATATTGGTACCAATTCTACGTGCACGACTAAACTTAACTAAAAAATGAGAACAACTATTGCTGTATTTTGGTTAATTGGCTATATTGTTGTACGCATTTATATTGTTATACTTAATCGTTGGTCTTTAGTTACAGTTTTTAGAACAAGAAAGTTCGGTTCAAACATTACGAAATTTAAAAAAAAAAACATTTTAACTTAGCTATTGCTGTTTCTGAGTTATAGCCAATATATATAGTCAGAAACGGATGGATGAACAGCAAACTAATAGGGTCCCGTTTACTTCTTGTTACGGATCTCTAAAATACACTTGTTCAGAGTATTCATTTCCAAGTATTCACTGGCATGTTGTTTAATTAACCCATGTATGTATTCAATTAAACACATGCTAAACAAGGTAATTAGCAGACTTTTATAATAACAAGTTTGCTTACAAAAATTACCTATTTCATACACTTCTACTATTTCTTAAGAGGATACCAAAATAGCTTCGTGCATTTTTTATGTACGAAGTTTTCATTGTTTCTTTAGATTGAATGGCTAGAGCTCTAATTTTTAAGTATATGTTTTTTCAATATATTATCTAGGATCGCATAAGCTCAGAAACACGATTGAAAAAAGTTTTCTCGATAGAAAATCTTGGCGAAACAACCTCTCAAATTTTTTATTTTTTTCATTTGTCGGTCTATTATCGCGTATTTACTAATGAAATAACTTTAAAAACATAAGTAACTATCATATATAGAAACACGTAAATCACAATTAAAATATATTTAGTAGATTTTGAGTAAATAGGAAAAGTATCCCTAATTCTTCATTTTCAGTGCCTACTGGCTGTGTTAATATGTACGTGTCGGCGATGATATACGATAATATTGATGTAGGCCCTTAATTAAAAATTTTTTGTAACCTGTTACGAGCCCAGCTTTCTCACGTTCGAGTGCAGACAGCCTCGTAAGCAAATTCGCATTCCCATGAGAACGATGGGACTGAAGGATACGCGACACCTCGCTTATGACGCATTAGTATTAAGTTTAGATATATGATAGAATATAAAAGGAGTCAGTCAAAAGCCTTACTTCGGCGAGACCACTCTAGAATTTAATTAATTTTTACTTTTTTTAACTTTTAAACTTACTTTTACCATTTCAACGCTTGTATTGTGGAAATTTAAAATATATATTAATATCTTTCGTAACAAAAAGTGGTTTAATTTTGCTTCCCGAACTCGCTCCCACGTAATTGGCGCAGTCTCGGTTAGCTTGGGACCTAAAAGTGAAATCGCGTGTGACCTTGCATCGGACACCACCGAATTTTACCCTGAGCTAAGAACCTATCGGAGGCGAATCGAGGAGCAGCCGCTGACCTACTATCGGTTAGAGCAGAATTCGAGACATCCAAAAATTGATGAGTCGAAATTCTCCGGCAATGATATTCAAGTAAGTGCACTAATCCTTTTTATTGGTTGCTATAATTATATTTTGTACGTAGTGGTACTATAATTTTCATCATTTTTCACCCAAAGAGGTCAGGGAATTTGTCCCCTTCCAGGGACTCAAGACGAACGTTACGATCAGCATTAAACGACGCTCGACGTAACTTAGATTCGAACATGGAAAGCAGTCTAGCAAGCGCGTCTGCGTCCACTGTAGGCATTAATCATAATATGAATAAGATTGATCAAATTTGTAGGTCATTAAAATTAGTTCCACAGTTCGATGGAAACCCACATGTCCTTACAAGATTTTTAAAATTATGTGATGAACTAGTCGTTACTTTTGTAAGCCCAACAGAAGGCAATGAACTTGTTAATCTTTCTCTGATTAATGGAATTTTAAATAAAATCACTGGTAGCGCGGCACGCACATTGGCCACTAACGGCATACCAAGTGATTGGCAAGGCATTAGATCGGCTTTAGTAAACAGTTTTTCAGATCACAGAGACGAGTCTTCGTTATACACTGATTTATCATTATTAAGTCAAGGGAATGACACATTACAAATATTTTACGAAAGAGTTCAAAATTTATTGTGTACCATAATGACATATGTTGAGTTACATGAAACTGTAAGCACTACTATAGAGGCCAAAAGAACATTATATAAAAAACTAGCCTTACAGACGTATTTAAAAGGTTTAGCAGAACCACTCGGTTCTCGAATAAGGTGTATGAGACCTGAAACCCTTGAAATGGCCCTTGAGTACGCTCAAGAAGAAGCTAATGTAATTTATCTTCAGAATAAAAATCGTTATGTATCTACAAAAAATAAGTTTCAGAACTTTAATGATCATGCACCTCATTCTTTTCGTTTATATCATAATTCTAACACATACGCACCACCGAATACTGTACAAACCTTACACACATATTCAAAACCACAGATTCAGTCACCTCACCATACATCGCAATTTCGAACACAGAACATAAGACCTTCAAGAACACAACAAATGTTTAGGGATCCTCCTACTAACGTGTCAGTTGGCTTCAAGATTCCGACTCAACAAAGATCTCAAAATAATTATCCGAGACCTATGAGTGGTATTAGCCACCCAGTAGCTCGTACTTTACCACCTATGCAATTAAACGGAAAACGCGAAAATTTTGTTTCAAACAAGAACGTACCGATAAGGAGAGAATTAAATATTAACGAATTTTATAGTGATAATTATTACGACGGGAATGGCCAAGAGCCAGTAACAATTTCAGACGTAACGTATAGGGACGACCCCGATAGCTACGATACTGAGCACAATTTCGGCCTTGAAAACCTAAACATGCCTGATGACTCAAATTTTTGCCCACCGTTGGACAAAACTGCCCCCGAATAGAAATAAATGTACAGAGTAAACGTAATTTACCGTATATTCTAATTAATAATCCCCCTTTAAAACTTCTGATTGACACAGGTGCAAATGAATCTTTCCTTAGCCCTGAAGCGTATGAAAAATTTTACGCCAGCACCCCACTAGGTTATGACCCCTTTTTAGTTACAAATACTCATGTTACAACACAAAATAACTATTCTATAACTATTCCTTCTTTTCCAGAATTAAAAGACAGTGCCCCAATAAAATTTTACATATATAAATTTCATAATTTTTTCGACGGTCTTATAGGCTGTAATCAATTAAAAAAGTGGAATGCGAAAATAGACCTTAGTGCCCACATATTAGAGACAAAATTGGCTGTAATACCTATCATGCTACATCAATCCGAAAGCTCGATGTGTGATAAAGTTACCATTTCTGCGCATACGACTCAATTAATTACTGTTCCAATTAATATAAGCCATGGTGATATTTACGTAGAAGAACAATCGATCTCCGACTGTTTCATTAGTGAGTGTCTGTCCACAGCAAAAAATTATCAAACTATTGTCCAAATTTCAAACCCTACGGATGAGAATCTTACAATTCCCATAGTCAATCCGATACGAGCACAGGTGTACAACGAACAAACAATCCCAGTAAAACCCGATACACCTTATACGGACGATAACAGAGTTCATAAAGTCTTGTCAGAGGAGTCACAGAATTTATATAATCTTTGCAAAGAATATCACGATATATTTTATCTCGATAATGAACCGTTAACTTTTACAAACGATGTTAAGCATCATATTAAGACAAGTGATAATACACCTTTATATAGTAGAAGCTACCGATATCCTTATATTCATAGATCAGAGGTACAAAATCAAATAAAATCTATGCTTGAACAGGGAATTATTCGCCCTTCATCATCTCCGTGGAACGCTCCAGTTTGGATCGTACCTAAAAAGAGTGACGCATCTGGTAAAACAAAGTGGCGGTTAGTCATTGACTTCCGACAACTGAATGCAAAAACAATTGACGATAAGTACCCGATTCCGAACATTAGTGACATTTTAGATAAACTGGGTAGATGTTTATATTTCAGCACATTAGACCTAAAATCCGGATATTTTCAGGTTGAAGTATACCCGGATGATATTTCGAAGACAGCTTTCAGTGTAGAAAAAGGACATTATGAATTTCTTAGAATGCCCATGGGTTTAAAGAATGCTCCGTCCACGTTTCAGCGTGTGATGGATAATGTTCTTCGTGGATTACCTAACTGTACAACGTATCTCGATGATATCCTCTGTTATTCAACTAGCCTACAGGAACACATTGTCAATTTGCGCGCCATTTTTGAGCGACTCAGAAATTCCAACCTAAAAATTCAAATGGACAAATCGGAATTTTTTAAACATGAAACACCATACTTAGGCCATATTATCACTCCCCAAGGCGTTAAACCCAACCCGGATAAAATTTCCGCAATTTTGAATTATCCTCTTCCAAAAACACCCAAACAGATTAAATCATTTTTAGGCCTTCTAGGTTATTATCGCCGTTACATACCAGATTTTGCACATGTCACTAAGCCTTTTACTTCTTGCTTGAAAAAAGGCGCTACAATTAATTTAACTCCCGAGTACATAGATTGTTTCAACCATTGCAAAACTCTATTAACAAACGACCCCATTTTAGTATACCCGGATTTCAGTAAAGAATTTATCATAAGTACGGACGCATCTAATATTGCTTTAGGTGCTATATTGTCCCAAGGCCCTATAGGTGCTGATAAGCCCATAGCTTACGCATCGAGAACGCTAAATAATAGTGAGATTAACTATAGCACCCATGAAAAAGAACTTCTCGCTATAGTATGGGCCACTAAATATTTCAGGCCATACATATTCGGTAGAAAAATAAAAATTGTAACAGATCATAAACCGTTAATGTGGCTTATGAATCTCAAAGAGCCAGGATCACGTCTTACGAGATGGAAACTAAAATTATCAGAGTACGATTATACGATTATTCACAAAAAAGGTAAGGCCAATACTAACGCAGATGCTCTATCACGCATAGAATTAAATTGCAACGAAAATATGTCGTTATTTGTTAACCAGTCCACTCAGTCTAATTCTTCAACTATAACTGCTTTAGATAGCCCAGAACATTCTTCATCATCCACTCTTACCGCTCATTCGGATAGCCAAGTCGAAACCCAAAGAGTGCAAGAGAACCCAAACCGTCTAATTGAAGAAACCATTCATAGTAGCCTAGAAAACCCAATTCTTGAAATACCTATATCGGAAGAACCGTTGAATAAATTTAAAAAACAGTTAATTATAAACATAAAAAATAGTAATTTAAGCAAAAAACCGCTCATAACAGAACCCTTTGCATCGTACAAAAGAACTACAGTAGATATTTATGAAGATAACCTTGAATTAAATCTTATTAACTCATTAAAAACTCACATTAAAGATTTAAAAAGTACGACAGCGATTTTGGTCAAACCAACAGAAAAGATGCTATCTATAATTCCTATTTTGCAAAAAACTTTTATTAATGGTTCCATAAACCTAATTTTAGTAAAAACATTAATTACCGATATCAGTGATCAACCTACTCAGAGTCAGATAATTAAAAACTATCATGACGGCAAAACAAATCATCGCGGAATTAACGAAACATATTTATCGCTATCACAGCGTTATTTCTGGCCTAAAATGAAAACAGATATTACAAAGATCATAAATAAGTGCCGTACATGTAGTCAAGCAAAATACGATCGTAATCCCGTGCGCCCACAATTTAGAGTCGTGTCCCCACCTATTAAACCGTTTGAGTTAGCGCACGCAGACGTAATAACTATCGAGCATGATAAGTATTTAACAATAGTAGATTCTTTTTCCAAATACGCACAGGTTTATTTCCTACCAGATTGCACTGCACCTAACATAATAAGAGCTCTTTTAAACTATAGCACATACCACGGTTTTCCACTAAATTTAACGACCGACCAGGGCACAGAGTTTAATAATCAAGTTGTAACAGAATTCCTACGACTTCATAAAATACAACACCACCTGACTAGTGCATATGCACCGAACGAAAATGGCATTGTAGAACGTTTCCATAATACTCTATTAGAACATTTAAGACTCTTAAAACTACAACATAAGCACGACCCAGTGCGCACTCTAATACAATACGCATTAATTGGTTATAATAGCTCTATACACAGTCTAACTAAATGTAGACCTTTTGATTTAATATCCGGCCATTTTGATCCTCGCGAACCCATAGATTTAAATATGACGGACCGATATCTTCAAACTTATATTCAAGAACATCGTAGTAAAATGGACACAGTTTATAAAATTATTCATGACTCTTCAGTTTCCGAACGCGAAGCGATAATGGCGCGTCGCAATTCTAATAGGGAAGAGATATTAGAATACGAACCGAATCAGGAAATATTTATTAGAAACCCCGCGGCTAGTAGGCAAAAATTAGCACCCCGTTTTATTAGCGATAAAGTTGTTACTAATTTACCTATCCATGTATACACCGCAAAAAGCCGTGGCCCAGTTGCAAAATCGCGATTAAAACGACCTACAAAAAATTAAAAAGTGAAATATCTATTGTTACAGGTACTTTGTATTACTCCAAGTCCTAATGATCAATGCTCAAGACATACGAATTGATAGCTTAGATAACGGACCCGGCATATTACCATTTAGTCTCGGACCTACAAAAATTGTTTCACATTTTCATACATTTTTACAAGAAATCGACCTTAATAGAATCGAGTCCTATGTAAATAGGATCAAAACAACACTCACCGACACTACCTACGAATTGTCAAAATTAGAACACACTCTATTCACTCCTCAGATAAAACACCTTTTTGATAAGTTAAGTAAAATTCAGATGCAGCTAGACACATTTAGGCCTACCAGATTTAAGAGAGGTTTGATAAACCCTTTAGGATCAATCATTAAAAGTATAACTGGGAATTTAGATAACGAGGACGCCTTGAATTTCGAAAACGCCTTACAAATTTTGAATAAAAATGACGAAAATTTATCGCAGAAATTTAATAAACATATAACATTGTACAAAGAAATGACCATTCAGCAGAACCAAATACTCAGTAATTTGTCCATTAATCAGAGAAGATTAGAGAAGGCTCTATCTTTTGTCACTAATATGACAAATAATGAATATGAGCGTACTATTCATTTTGCTCATCTTTTGCAAATTTTCTCTATAATTAGCGAAAATGCACAAGATCTTATAAGCGAAATTATCAGATTAGAAAATATATTAGCTTTTAGTCGGAACAGGTCGATTCATCACTCCATACTTTCTATTAAAGATTTAAAAAGCATACTGATTAAATTAAAAGAAACTTATCGATTAGACCAGATTGTGTCATTAGATATTAGAAACTACTACGAGATTCTTAACCTAGGTTCCTATATTACAGAGTCGAAAGTCGTTGTAGCTATCAAATTTCCAATTACATATAGTACTTCTTATCAGTTATACAGACTCTGCCCGGTCCCCAATAAGTACAACAACATTATAGTACCACCTACACAATTTATGGCAACTAATTCTCAGGAATTCGTGTATTTAGAGACTGAATGTCCGAGAGTTGAATCCTGGCATCTTTGCGAACAAAAGATCATTCATAGAGTTAAGGATAAACCGGACTGTATTCAACGACTCATACATCATCAGGAGATAGATGTAACGTGTAAAATCACGCCTATCTCTCTGACCAAGGAGGCTCTAACTGAACTGGATAGCTACCGATACATACTTACATTTCCTATAGAGACTAAGGTTCAATTATCATGCGGATACGAAAAATATAAAGTACTACAGGGCAGTTTCCTAATCAGTATTCCTACCGGATGTAAATTAAAATCACAAGAAATAACCATAGTTAATTTAGACAACAAAATAGCTGGAGAACCACTAGAGATTACACCACTAGGACCGTTGGAATACCATAATTTGAATACCACACAAAATTTTAAACTCCAATCTACAAATTTAAGCAGCCTTCATAACATACAAAGACAGGTCTTGATGGAATCTAAAGTTGAGACGTTGGATTTATCAATCTACCACACTACAATTCCACTGTACGTAATTGTTTTATTAAGTGCAGGCGCACTGATTATAATATACGTCATATACAATCGCCGCAAAGCAAAATTAGATATTACGACACAAGAGACCACGGCGCATGTGGAAATGTCGACATCAGAGAGAAGAGCCGCAGCTTTTGGCGTTGATATCACCAAATAGCTGCTCATTTAAGAGGGGAGGTGTTACGAGCCCAGCTTTCTCACGTTCGAGTGCAGACAGCCTCGTAAGCAAATTTGCATTCCCATGAGAACGATGGGACTGAAGGATACGTGACACCTCGCTTATGACGCATTAGTATTAAGTTTAGATATATGATAGAATATAAAAGGAGTCAGTCAAAAGCCTTACTTCGGCGAGACCACTCTAGAATTTAATTAATTTTTACTTTTTTTAACTTTTAAACTTACTTTTACCATTTCAACGCTTGTATTGTGGAAATTTAAAATATATATTAATATCTTTCGTAACAAAAAGTTGTTTAATTTTGCTTCCCGAACTCGCTCCCACGTAATTAACCCTATTTTATGTTTTGTAAATAATATTGTAAATATTACTGTTGAATAAAAAATTTCTTGAGAATATAAAAATATTACATTAGATTGAACCAATGTTTAAAGCCCCTTGTGTAGTGAGAGAAAATGGAGCTAGACTAGTTTGGAGACTAATCTAACCTAATCTAATTTCTAAGTACACGTAGAGCTCATTAGAGCGAGAGTAGCAGAGCTTGTCTACGTAGCCTGTAGTAATACTCTAGCTATGGTAGTTTCACTAATGTGTAGGCGTCGTAGATTGGCTGTTCTCCGTTATCTTAATCTATCGTGGAAGACGCCTATATGGATTCTCGACTTTTCGGAGATCCGTAAAGAGAAGTTTAATTCGCCACTGACGGGCTTCGTAGTTTAGTGGTTCATGACTACCATTCACGAGGTCGCGAGTACGTGGAGTGTAATTTACAAGACATTGTCGTGTAATTTACAAGACATTGTCACGCGTACGAAGTCGCGAGCAACTCCTAGTCTTTACTTATTAAATAACAAAGTCGTTATTTTTGTATGTATGTCCCTAATACACGGTCCACATCGAGCCTGATGACCAGAGGATTATGGATTAACGTTATCAAACCTGGATTCAAAGGATATACCGGATTAATTACCGTAATAGTGAAGAACGGTTGGAATTTGCACGCGTCGCATTGGAATGTGGATGATTCCGTGGTGTTAAGTCTAGATTGGTTAATAATTTTGTAACCCAGCACTCATACAGCTATAATTAATGGTAAAACAACGTATTTAAAAGGTACGTAATAACATTGTTTTTGTTAAATTCGAATCTATTGCATTGTGAATTTAGTGTTAACGCCATTCGAGTTAAAATTGTACATTAAAGTGTATAGTTAGCGGTCAGCTGCATTATTTTGATTCGTTTGACTATTGTTGTATACATTCACATTATTTGTATTTCAAATTGTGCATAGATATTCGTTTTATATGTGTAAAATTGCCGTAGAAGTGCTATTATCTGGACACTCATTTCAAATTGGTTAGACATAGTAGATATTATAATAATAATATGTCCGTGTGGTGACGGATTAAGAATACAAGTGTCACCACCCCTTCTCCTCCCAAGGGTGCTGTAAAAGTCGGCTAAGGGATTTTGCACACAGATAACATCCTCTGTGAGAGACGGAAAACTCGAAAATAAACCCTGTGCCAACACGCCTGGTCAGCGCGGCACAGTAGACCATAATCCCTCCCAAAGTGGAGGAGGCCCGTGCCCAACAGTGGGACAAAAATGGGCTGGAGAAGAAGAAGAAGTAGATATTTATGATGTATAAGAATTAATTGGTATAACAACTATATACATGTAATTAGTATAACAGTTATAACATTCTTTTCTATGTAAAAGTAACAAAATTTGCATAAGTATTGATGGTTGTAAGCATACCTACTCGTTAGTCATGAACCGCTTGCAGTTAAAATCATTCATAGTAGGTATTTTTATGTATGTGTTCATTCGTTCCGTAAATCTTTTACATTAAACCGCCATCAGAAAGCATGAACGTTTTTTACTTTCCAAATAATTCCTACGGTCGCACTAAAATTACCCCTATATATGGTAACTGTACCTGCGTAAGCATATATTTTAAAAACTAAGCAATGGATTTTACTGCAGCTTTTTTTTAATAGATCGAGTGGTTCACGAGGATAGCTTTTCTTCTATAAATTGATAAATTCTTTTATTTTCCAAATTCCACGCGTACGAAGTTGCAGGCGACACCTAGTGATAGATAAATACAAACTGCTTGTAGGTAGTGAAATATACGTTTTTAGTATCAGTAATGTAGAATTTCCTTTCTGCGTCAGCTGACACGACTGACGTTTACGTAAATTAATGTTTGCCTTTACTTTAGACGAAAATTTTAGTCTAATATTAGTCTGCGTCTAAAATTACGTGGTGTTTATTCAATACTAAAGGGTTTTGCTTATAGTAAATAGCTGTTGCCCTCTTTGGTCGTGTGGAATTTAGATTTTTTTTTCGTGTCACTGATGCTTCGCTTCTATTGGTCTCAGCGTGATGTTATATAGCAGAAAGCCTTCCTTGTTAAATGAACAACACAAAAATATTTTTTCAATTCAAACCATTAGTTCCTGAGATCAGCGGGTTCAAACAAACACACATACTCTTTAGCTGACTGGACTGCCGATCACGAGGTTTCGGGTTCGATTCCCGGTCAGGACAATCATTTGTGTGATATCCATAAATGTCATAAAAATGTTTGTACTGCGTATGGGTGTTTACTATGTATTATAAGTATGTATTTACAAAAGAAAAGTAGTTTATGTATTCTATCCGTATTCTGGTACCCATAACACAAGCCTATAAGCTTGGGACCAGAGGACGTTGTGTGAAATGTCTATGAATATTTATTTATTTATTTATTATTAGCTTTATAATATTATAATATTAGTATACATAGATTAGAGTAACATATTTAAGCTATCATCACACTAAATAGCAACGAATGAGGCAGTAAATATTATGCATAATATTTAAACAAAACCAATTTTGAGAAATTCAGACGCGTATACTTCTTTTAAATTTTGGCCTGATTTTTGCGGAGTTTTTTTTCATGTCCTCTATAAGAGGGCACGATACCAAATTATGCTCCATACAAAAATATGGGTTTCGTACTCCCCATTTTTCTTTGCGAAAGTTAAACCGACTTTAATTGTTCTTACGCTATATTATAGATGAAGAGTATATCTACGCTTGTATCACTTTCTTTTTTTCAAAACATAATAACTAAAAGAAATATGACCATCCGAAATACCGGTTTTTTTTTCGGTTTTCTTTAGGTAAAGTTGCAGCGACTATCACACATATTTGGTAAGGTTTTACCAAAAAAGAAAGTGATAGAAGCATAGATATACTCTTCATCTATAATATAGCCTAAAAACAATTAAAATCGGTTTAACTTTCGCGAAGAAAAAAGGAGACTACGGAACATCTTTTTTTCAAAGAATTTGTAGGTAAAATCTGCTTCTGCTATATTTATCCCTTTCAGCGCGGCGCTTGGAAATAGGGATAGCAATACCTAAGGCAAATACCTAAATTAGGAAGTACAGTACCCTTTTAATTTACCATTCTATCTTTATGGTCAATGTTAAACTAGTAAATGAGTCTCGCAATTGTTAGAAAATATTGTAGTGTAATGTTTTTCAAGAAAATATATTAGTTAAATAAGCCATAATATTGTGAGTCGTTTGTCTCTTGAATTCGTTTCCTCACAATTTATCACTGAAGCACCCCTTTTTTCTCGACACATTAATCTTTTGTGCTCAAGAAGATTATATGAATGACATAACCTTCGTAAATAAATAAGTATCTTTTGGTAAATTTGACTTTTCTGTCAAGCTAGGATAATGATATTATATATAACTTGTTGACCCGGCAAAAGTTGTTTTGCCATATATTTGTTAGAGGTGGACAATCCTTAACAGATAGGGGTATGAAAAAGAGATAGTACCCGATTCTCAGAACGACTGAATATTCTTATAAAATTTTATAAAAATCGGTCAAGCCGTTTCGGAGGAGTAAGCTTACACTGTGACACGAGAATTTTATATATTAAATAATTCTATGGTGTCGAGTAGAAAATATATTTATTTTCATATTAATATCTTGCTCTGAAATGAGTTGCTATGAGTTTTAAGTTATTTTTAATTTAATTTGTGAAAGTATGAAAGTTATTATAACCATTTTTTTATAGTATACTTATTAGGTCAGGATATGAAAGAAAAAGGAGTTGATGAGAATATGACGAGAGAGGTTGGAAGGAGAAAACGTGATGCGCCGACCCCAAATAATTTGGGATGAGGGCAGGAAGAAGAAGAAAAGGTAACTTATTAGGTTTTTAATAACTATCTATCTATGTATTAATCCGTATTACGGAATTATATATAACAATTTTCATTTGTCTGAAATTTCGCACACATATTAGGGCTTGGTGACAATGTAATTTTAATATGTGTCCAGTATTTTTAATCATATTTTTTAGTTTTTAAACTAATAAATTAATTATATTTCTAATACTTAAGATATTTCAATGTAACACGTGCCTGATATTATAATCAAAAGTGAAAAAAAAATAAGCAAACAAAACAAATTCCTCCCAATATTGAGTAATTAAAAAAACAATTACACTAAGAGATGAAAGGTGAATGACTCTACTATGTTTTGAGTACTTATGAGACAGCTTTGAAATAATCTTTGAGCATTTAACCAACAGGAGTTGCCACTCTAGTAGACCACAAGTAGATTTTCAAGTTCGCGACTTTGTAAGAGTAGAATTCAGATTTTTTTTCCGTTTTTGCAATATTTTTAACTATTGCTTCGCTTCTATTGCTTGCATCGTGATGTTGTATAGCCTTCCTCGATTGATGGACTATCTAACACAAAAATAAATTTTCAATTCGAACCAACAGTTCTTGAGATTAGCGCGTTCAAACAAACAAACTCTTCAGCCTTATAATATTAACAGACCAGTTGTTCAAGAAGGATTGCCTGTCTATGCCATCTCCTGTCAAGTTAAAGGCCTTAAGCACACACATACTCTAAGCGACGATTTTCAGCTAGAATTCAAAGTCCTGTTGAATAAATGCTCTGAAATAACCGTTGGCATGAGAGCTTTAATTAAAATAAAGGCGGATAGAGACGCCAAAGACAAGATAAATGAAAATACTAATTGTACTTACCAACAAGAGACAAATTAAAAATATATTAAAATAATAATATTTGTAATTTATAATAATTAAAATGCAAAGAGATCATTCTTATTTACATAAAAAACAAAATGACAAAGTTTTTTTGTTTGTATCTAATCCCAGGAACTCCTAGTTCAAAATGAAAATTTCTTTCAGGATAGAGCATTTATCGAGGAATGCTTTAAGCTAAATAACATAACGTTACGACCAATAGGAGCGAAGCATTAGTGGAATATATAGCAAAAACTGGGAAAAAAATTTTATTCCACGCGTACGTAGTCACAGCAGCTAGTCCCAGATAAAATAATAGCGTTTGTAAAATTCCAGATTTTTTTTATAAATAAAATATAATTCACTAGCTCTTGCCCGCGACATTTTTAACTACTGCATCGCTTCTACTGGTCGTAGTATGATTTTATATAGCTTTAAGCCTTCCTCGATAAATGCCCTATCTAACACTGAAAGAATTTTTCAAATCGGCCCAGTGGTTCCTGAGATTAGCGCGATCAAACAAACATACAAACTAACAAACTCTTCAGCTTTCTAATATTAGTATAGATATAAACCATATCCTTCTTTTACCGCATTTGTCTCTTGTCTTGCGGGAATTAGTGGTTTTACAATTTATCATTGCAGAAACCCTTTTTTTCTTGACACCTTCTTAGTACAAGTTGTCAAGAAAGAGGAGTTTTACAAGATATTATGAAAGACATCGTTTGTTAAATAAATAAAGTGGGAACTCGTGGTATAAATATTGAATGTTCAGACATTTTATTTTGAAGTGACTAGCTGTTATCTGTGACTTGGTACGCCTAGAATTTCGAAACATTTAACATAGACAATAATAGACATAATATATCCTACTTTTTACGGATTTAGACTCGTATATTTGTTTTAAAGAGAAGAAGGAGAGAAGGAGGAGGTTCTCAATTCGACTGTACCTATATTTTTTAATACGCTTATATTAGTTCGATTTGTATTTATCAATGTATTAATCTATGTAACAGAATCTTTGAAAGTGATTTTCACCCACTTGCAGTAGTCGGATTGATCTGAAATTTTTCACATACGGTGACAATGCAAAAATTAAAAAAAATATTCTGGATTTTCAAGCGGGTTTTATAGATTTTGAACTAAGTAGAAAAATGTTTGTTACCTCATAACTTTTAACTGGGCGATGTGATTTTACTGATTCTTTTTTTATTTGAAAGCTGGTGGTTCCTGTGTGGTCCCATTGGCACCAGGTCAGGATCTGATGGTTATTTAGTGAGAAATCGGTAAACTCTTAAATTTCAGAGGCACATGAAGTCTGTTTATTTCTTTTTTAAAATCCTCAATTATATGAACACTTGTGTAATGTTATGAATATGTGAAACTACACAGAGTCGGTGAGATAAAGAATGATACTAAAATTAATTGGGATTGTTCATAACTTTTGACATGCTGTTTTTATATATTTTTTTAGAAAATATAGACTATTTTAAGCAACTAATTTCAATATTATTGCAATATTCACTATACAGAATTTAAAAAAAAATCTTAAAGATATTATTTGAAATGTTGTGACGTCATCGTTGTACGCAATCTGTGTATTGATTTTTCCTGACAGTCTTAAGACAGATAGCAGTACATCTTTTCAAAGTTGCCAAGTTGATATAATAGACCAATTTCAACTCCACCACACATATATCCCTCAGAACGCCTTAATATTTTAAGTCCTTCATTTCAAGGGCAAATAGAGATCATTTTTTTGGAAAAATAATCGTTAATATAGCAAATTTTCCGAAAAAAAAACTAATGGATCATGATCAGAAACTCTATTCCCCGAAATGGTTTTTGAATTAAGAGTTTTAAAATAATATGAACAATGCAAACTTAAAGTTGATTGAATATTCGAACTTTGTATCATTCATCAAAAGACCGTCCCTGTTCATTAAGGTCGATTAATCCTGTCCCCCAACCTTGGGTCCAGTGCTACTAATCTCTTAAACGAGTGTTAACTTGTGCTAATATTTGTAACATACATCACGTTATCGGTGTATATATGGCACTTTGATGTATAGATCTGACAATAAAAAAAATAAAAATAAAGATTAAAGAAAAATAAAGATTTTTATAATTTTTTTATTTACTACTAACAAGTTGTAGCCCGCAAGTTCGTATTTCGAATTTAGAAAGCAACCCTTAAAAAAATATACAAAAAAAAACATCCTCTTGAACCAATCTATTAAAAAAAACACCATCAAAAGTTGCATACTTTAAAGATATACACATGGAAATACATACAAAAATAACGATTTTGTTTTATAATAAGTAAAGACTTTATTGTAGTTTGTGTACAACGTGGCTTTCTATGCCCAAAGTTAACATTAAGAAAGGCATAATATAAAATTGGTCAAGTGCGAGTCGGACTCGCGCTCGAAGGGTTCCGTACCATTATCTATGCAACATAAGGCACGTTATTAATAAATGAGCAAACAACACAAAATAATCATCTGTTTAAGTAATTTTTAACTCTGGAACATAATGTTTTACTGTATCTACATCTAAGTCACATAGGAATATCTTTAAGAAAGTCATCTGTTTAAAATATGGTCTTATTCATAATGACTTATCGGAGGTTTAAAAGTTCGCTAAAATCGGTTCGCTAAAATTGTCAAAAATTGTTATTCATAAGTCTTTTTACGCTAAAATGTTTATTATCTCTCCTATTATTTTATTGTTTATACCTCCGATAAGTCATTACAAATAAGACAGAGTTTAGGCAAAGTATAAAAATAGACTTGTTTGCCAGTTGCCATCATAACATCGTTAGTAAAATGTATCAGCCATGAGTTGCACTAAAATAAAATACAGAAGTTTAACTGTAATTTATCCGTTTATTGTAAAAAAAATATAATTATCATTGATTTTACACACAACTTTCTCTGGTCCCAAAGTAAGCTACGAGTATATTTCTATGCTTGTTTTATCGGTATCTGATATGGATATATTATTTAGTAGGTATCGCAGACACTAAAGAGAGGTAAAGGGAGTAGATCTTGAATAAATCTTGAATGAATGAATGAATACTCTTTATTGTACGCCAATAAAACATTACAATGAATTTTAACGAACAGTACTTAAGGCGGTCTTATCACAATTTGTGATCTCTTACCGACAACCTGAGGATGGAAGTAGTGCATTAAAGAGAAGGTATATTGTGGCGCAACATAACTTATAAATATATATATCTTATATAGATCTTATGATGATATCTTATGATAATACTAGCAGTGCCCGCGACTTCGACGCGTGGAATTAAGAAACGAAAAATTAAATGAACTAACAATAACGCCATTTTACAGCTAATTAGTAAATCGTCAGTGTGGTTCTCTTTTCTTGCACAGTTCTAAAGAAGTAACACACACGGCCCAATGTCATTTTAGTAAATGATATCTCAGAGCTTCATCATGCCTTTTTAGGTCTTTGTACAAACCCTTATACTCTCAATACGGTGTCTGATAGCCTATAGCCTTCCTCGATAAATGTACTATCCAACACTGAAAGAATTTTTCAAATCGGACCAGCGGATCCTGAGATTACCGCGTTTAAACAATTAAACAAACAAACAAACAAACTCTTTCGCTTTATAATATTAGTATAGATAGATCTCCTGTATGACTTTAGAGCGCCGGGATGATATGCACAAATCCCAGTGCCACAGCAGGTAAAGGGCGTCACAAACGGCATATATGTATTAACATAGCGAGAAAGAGACAGATGTATAAAGAAAAAAGACGAGGTGAGAAAGTGACAAATATATCTGTCGGTGACATCGTAAGTACAGATATAACTCGGTATATTAATATTATATCTGTCTCCTTCTGGCCTCATTTTTTTTCTTTAGCCATCTGTCTTTTTCTCGCTTTATAATTAATATCGTAATATGCCGTTTGTGGTATCCTTTAATCTTTTCAACAAGAAATAAGAATGTATAAATTAATGTGAAATGAAATTGAACTACTGACATTTGTTTACACTGTATACTACGTGGCACATATGCTTTTATTTTGTATCCAACGGTACTTTTTTTTTATATTAAACGTAAACGTTTTCAACATTAGCCCTTAAAGACAAGGAAAAGAGAAAAACAGATATTTTATTGTAATACCACTGACTTTGTTCGCATTATAATATAACCCTGAACGGTACTTGAATCCACGACCTCGGAATACCGTTCCGTAGCTATTCCAACTAAGCTACCATGGGATCAGCACATTTTCTACCATAATATTTCTCAATGTTTTTTTTTGCACAAGCTCATCTATCGAGCGATTTGCACTTACTCGATTGATCATATTACGATCGATATTACAATCGATTACGATCGATTATTTTGAATATTACAAACAGGCACTGCGTCACCATTATCATCATAACATCACGCTTTTTTCCCGTGGTGGTAGGCAGAGACTATAGAACGCCATCTATTACAATTCAACTCATACAGATACCTCAATTTTATTTATTTATATTTGTGAACTTAAAGTGTGTAAAATCGAATTTACGTAATGTAATTCAACACAGAAAGTAATGAAAAGAGAAAAGTCGTTTGTGAGTTTGCATCGGAATTCAAATAATAAAGTTCATGTATTTAGTTGTTTGAAAAGGATCGAAGTGAAAAGAGGACGAAGTTTATTTTAGTCTTTGATTATAGACAAACATCTGTTGTTCCTGTTAATATTAGTAAAGATTTATTTGTTTTTGACTTATGTTACAAAGTCTGTTCAACAATTTTTACTTATTATTACAAAGTCGTTATTTTTGTATGTATGTCCCTATGTGAGCTTATATTTTCAAAAGTACGCAACGTATTTTGTTGCGGTTTATTTTTAATAAATAGAGTGGCTCAAGAGGATGTATTTTTATATAATTTGATATGATTTCGTTTCTAAATTCCATGCGTACGAATGGCTAGTTTATCAAAAATATTTAAAGAAATCTTTAGTTGCCTGTAGGTGAGATACAGGCTATTAATTTTTATGTAATTAATATATTTAAATTTAAAAAAGTGCCTAATTTGCCTACCTATATACACGGCCAAACTCTCCATCTCTCTTCCTTTCTATGTCTTTCTAGCCGTACCCGCATTGTAAGGAGGTTCCTCTCTCTGGAATCTTGACCACCGGTAGCTTGGCCCGACGCGCGCGACGTTTGTAAGTGCTACGCACTTGCCCCTTTTGGAGTATGCCGGCGATGACATCGGAGTATATTATTCGCGGGCGTCCTCTCCCAGCATTTCCACTTACCTCCGCCGTGTATATGCCTTTCGTTAAGCGTCTCTCATCCATCCTCTCCACATGACCACAATAAAAAGTAATTTAATATAAATATAACTAGCTGTCCCGGCAAACGTTGTTTTGCCATACTAAAAAAAAAGGTTTGAAAAATAGATGCTGGCCGATTCTCAGACCTACTGAATATGCATGTAAAATTTCTTATAAATCGGTCAAGCCGTTTCGGAGGAGTACGGTAACTAACACTGTGACACGTGAATTTTATATATTAGAAGAAGATATATATCAAACGCATAATACTTTCTATTCTCTGTTAGCAGTAAAATATTCGAATAAATTTACCTTAGCACCAGTAATGTAAAATTTCCTTTCTACGTTAGCTAATACGCTTAACATTTACATAAGGTAATGTTTGTCTTTACTTTAGACGAATATTTTACTTTACGTTACCCTAATATTAGCCTGTCTAAAGTTACATAGCTTTTATTCAAAGGGTTTCATAACTGGCAATTTATGTATGTAGGTATAATTTTTACCTGACCGTTGAGGCTTTCTTTATAGTGACTTATGACGAATAGTAGTTGCGAAAATAAATAAATAAATATAAATATTCATGGACATTTCACACAAGTTCACGCAACGTCCTCTGGTACCAAGCTAAGCTTATAAATATGCTTGTATTATCGGTACCAGAATACGGATAGAATACACACTCTACTTTTCTTTTCTAAATACATTCTTATATTACATAGAAAATATGCAGACGCAGTTCAAACATTTCTATGAGATTTATAAATATCACAAAAATGAAAGTCCTGTGCGGAAATCGAATATCTCGCGAACGTCAATCCGTTACATGAACCACTCGACCACGTAGCCCATCAAAGAAGACGGGAGAAGAGCCGAGAAATTTCGTGCCTTTTTTTGGATCAAAACTTTCCTAAACCAAACGAAGATATAGTAATCACACCTAGAATCTGAATTCGGGCTACACTTACTACGCTCGGGAACTGGCTGTTCTGTTGGTAAATATCTCCTTCCTTCACAAGTTCTAACAAATTACTCAATTTAAAATGATACTTGCAAAGCTACGGTTAAAACCCAAACACATCACATCTGCCTCTGATATATATCTGTTAAGTTGCAATCACTTAAATAAGTTACATCAATTTCTGCAAACTATTAGGTAGTTACACAAGCTTCTCAATGTTAGTCAGCGAGACTAACATTGAGAATTCATAGATTGATCATAGAACAGGAGAAAAGGAGAGGAAGACAAAAGAAAAGATGGATTGACTTTTGAGAAAGGATATGAAAGAAAAAGGAATTGATGAGAGTATGACGGCTGGTAGGAGAGCCTGGAAGGAAAAAACGTGCTGCGCCAACCTGAAGTAACTTGGGTTATGGCAGGAAAATTGTTACAAGAACATTATTTGCACTCCATGATTATACAAAAACGTTTTTATCAGACGCAAATCTTTTTGTCAGAGAAATTAAAGTCATTAATCTTGCAGACAATGAGGATATAGACAGTTTTAATGCCTAACTATGAAATATTAGATCAAAATTGTCTTTGAATATTTTGAGTATACTATATAACGTATTTAGGGGCTTTTATCTTCTGGCTACTATTGTGAAATCAGGTAGTGCGTTTTTTTTATATTCTAGACATTGCTTTACCTCTCATTGATTAACGAGAGATTAGGCTAAGTGATACGCACCCTTTTCTCTTCCCAGCCCATTCCCACTGTTAAGGATGGTTCTCCACCACTTCGGGAGGGTATCTGGTCACTGACCAGGTGTGTTGTCCTAGTTTTTCACGGGATTCTTGCAACATTTTTCACTTCTGCTTTGCTCCTTTTAGTCGCAGCGTGATGTTATATAGCCTATAGCCTTCCTCGATAAATGTACTATCCAACACTGAAAGAATTTTTCAAATCGGACCAGTAGTGGTTCCTGAGATTAGCGCGTTTAAGCAAACAAACAAACAAACAAACTCTTCAGCTTTATAATATTAGTATAGAAGCGTTGTTAAATAGGCACAGATAAGTGCAAAATAATGTGAAAACTATCAGAAGTTAAAGTTATTTTGCATTCAAATAAAAATGAAATACAGATCACCAAATATTTCGGTTTGGATCTGAAATTTCCTGTGCAATTTAATTTTGTTCGAGTTATAGGTTATGTAAAATTTTATAGCCAGTTATTTCACGGTATTGGTATGCTGTTATCGTTATTATGTCCCAACCCTATCGTTAAAAATAACGATTTATTCATTCTAACCATTTCCTCTTTAGAAATTGCATTTATTTGTTCTTACACAACAGCTTTAGATTATTTAGACACATATGATAGACAGATAATAATAATTGCATATTAAACCTAAAATATTCTTTTTTTAAAACAGCTAGAAATCCTCAAATAAAATTTTCTTTTAAACGTATATATTACTGTCTAGAGAGAAAATTACGAATGCACGACCATTTTCATTCTGGGTCATAAGGTACAATAATTTACTTGATGTTTTAATTTAAAAGACTGAGTGCACGTACTTGTACGTGAAATCTCTAATTAAAAAGTCCTTTCTGTAGGTGACTAAGAACCGTAGCTGTTTAACAGCCGGGGAAAGTAGAACGCAGAATAAATTCTCTAACATCTTATTAAATGTTTTCTTAAACATTAGACTAACGAAGAAAATGACGAAATAACAGAATTTTTGCTATATATTCATGACTAGGTAATGTCTGAGGTATAACCTGCACTTATAGTGAGCCACCCCTCTCCCAATGTACAATGTACACCAAGAAAATTGAACAAATTATACAAAAAAAGACTTCTTCTGGAACTATTCTTTCTATTAAAAAAACTGAATCAAAATCCGTTGCGTAGTTTTAGAGCTATAAGCTTACATAGGGACATATATACAATTAGGGATGCCCGTTACGATACGATATATCGGAATATCGATACAGCACTATACGATATAGCGATATTTGATGCGATATTTTGACCATACGATACGCTTCGATATATCGCATTCTTATAAAAATATCGCATTACCGTATCGTATCAAACTATGTCGGTGATTAATTTGTATAATTTTAAAGTTCCCATTACATCGTCACTAAGCGATAATAGACAGTGCCATTGAATATATATATAACGTCGACAAAATTGTTTATGGAACAAGAACAGCCGGCTTTTGTTTAGACTTTGAGGTAGATTGAAATAAATCTTTGGACTTTGTAGTACCGTCAAATATGATTAATAAATGTTTAGTTTATGTTCTCCTTTTTCATTCCGTTCGAAAGGCATGCGATACCGTTACGATACGATATATCGATACAAAGGAAATCGATAATATCGCGTATCGATACAACCAAGTTCGATACAGTTACGATGCGATATATCGATACAATACACTTTTTTGGGCATCCCTATATACAATAAGTAAAGATAGTGAATATTCGTGTTGTAAGGGGTTAAAAATGTAAGTGTCACCACCCATTTCAATGGCCAATGGAGGAGATAATTTTGAGTGCCATGTGCTACGATCTACTTACTTAGTTTCCTTCCTCAGTGAAGGCACGTTCATAAATGGGGTAAATGTGTATCTTAGATAGAAAATATTGATTGAAAGCTCTGCTAAATTTCATACACAAGGAAAAAACATTGGTTGGTACTTGTCATGAGTATATAATTTTCGTTAAAATTCTGTCTACGTGATTAAAAGACTTTAATTTCATTAAGTTACAAAAAAAAACATTTAAATAACGAAATATTTAAAATAAAGCTTCTATTTCTTTTAACGGTGATCATTAATTTCATTTGACTTTTAAATGTAAATAAAATCTTAAATCACCGATACAAAGTTTAAAACATTAGTCAAATAGATATTAAACATGTTGCTGTTACTTTATAGCGAACATTACATTGTCATTAGATACAATCGTAACACCAAGTCACGTGCCTTATGTGGCTTGTATTATGTTGCTTATTTTTTTCTTGCATCCCTAAAAGTGTGGCTATAAAACTGCACATTATTATTAACACGCTTTTATTAGCTCGGTTCGTATATATTAATGTAGTAATCTCTGTAACAGAATCTTTGATATTGATTTTCACCTACTTGCAGTAGTCGGTTTGCACTGAAATTTTCCTCACATATAAAGGACCCATGACAATGCCATAATTTTGAAATATAGTAAGGATTTTTAAGTGAATTTTTTTACTATTATTTAAATGTGTTGCGGACCTAGCGGTGGCTGCTGCGGTAGTTGCAGTGGGTACTGTTGCCCTTGCATCACTATCTACACTTGCTGCACCAAGATCTGCTAAAACAAGTTCCCCGAAGAGATTTTAAGCGCTTACAAACCGTGGTGTCGAAAATGCGTTTCTGTGTCGTGCCGTTTCGTGGAAATAAACTAATAATACTAATATAATAAATTAAGCTTAGCTAGCTTGAAGCTAGAGCTACGGAACGGTATTCCGAGGTCGTGGGTTCAATTCCCGCTTGCGGTAATCACTTTTTCTACCATAATTTAATTTATTAAATAAAACTACTTTTTACGGATTTACACTCATGTGTTGTATGTTTCGCCTAAATCCGTAAAAAGTAGTTTTATTTAAACAAATCCGTCCAGCAAGTGTTAATAAATATTATGGTACCATTATATGAAATTTTCTCTTCCGAGCGTTTCTAAAGTATTCCGAAGTAAGCCGCTTGTTTCTTAGCCCCATATAAAAACAACGTAACGTGTGCGCGTATCGAATGAGAAACGCGCTCATTACTGTTCAGCTACATCTATCGAATTTGTACACAACACGGTATCTGTTGAAGCGGGCATACTCGTAAATTATATTGATACAAAAAAAGATGTATGAATGTATTAATTCCATGGTTTTTCACAGTTAGTGATAACGAGTTTCGTATATCAAGTCTTGTAGTTGATTTTGCATTCGTAATGATTAAAAGAACGAGCTGTTTTCGCAATTTTGACTACATAAACACTGATTTTAGAAATGTCATATCCAAAAACAATGGGTTAGGGTGAAGAATCCAGCTCTCTAGCTATCACTATTCCAGAGATACAGGATACAGGCTCGTGACAGATGGACAGAGGAAAAGCGATTTCTCAGTAATAAAGTTCAATTTTACTCTTTGTTAAAGAACACTAATGAAGTGGAACTTATTGAATAGTGCACTAATAATAGAACCTCAAGGTACAGCTGTGGAAGTGACTAAATAACAGTGCTTTAAAACGTAAAACTATAACTTCGTTTGTCGTGGAACCGTTGGTTTTCTTTTTTTTTTTCACCTACCGCGGTGCATGTTTTGTGAAAGTGAACCTTATTGATATAGCCATTAGAGCTAAAATCACGTGGCTCTGCTGCTGTGCTGAAAGATAATTTCACTTGAAGCGGTTAAGAATGTCATCTTCTCGTAAAGGAACTTCACCAAAGACAACGCCAAAGAAAGGTCATATTTTTCATACTCCTGAGGCGTCGACACCTCGAACTGTCCAGACTACATTGGACCATGCCACCTTTCGTGGTAAAAGGAAGCTTAACACCGAATATACTGCTGAAATGACGTCACTGCGTGATGAAATAATGGCGTCACTAGACCTCATGAGACGGGAGCAAGGTGAGAGATTTGCAGCACTTCAGTACGAGCTTGATCAGATCAAATCTATAAATAATGAACTGAAATCCTCGATGCAGCACATGAGTGATATGTATGATGATCTGAAGGAACGTGTGGGATGTATGGATAAGGAGAGAAAGGGCGATTTGGAGTATATTAAGTTACTTGAAGACAAAGTAGAGAGGTTAGAAAGACAAACTAAATCTTCTACTATAGAAATTAGAAATGTGCCTAAAACTGCAGGAGAAACAAAAGATCATCTTATAGAAATAGTGAAGGCGATAGGTATGTCTGTGAACACCGAAATTCAAACCTGTGAAATCAGAGATGTATATAGGATGAGCACCAATAAAAGTTCATTGACCCCTGGACATATCAGCGCTGAGTTCGCAAGTGTTATCAAAAGGGATAAACTACTCCATAATATCAAAAGATATAACAAAATGAACCAGGCAAATAAACTAAATACATCTCATATTAATATGGAAGGAAAGAAACCCATATATATCTCAGAAAGCCTTACAAGTAAAGCCAAGAGGGTGTTCTATTACACAAGAGAATTTGCTAAAGCAAACAATTATGCCTACAAATGGACCTCCGGTGGTAAAATTTTTATCAAAAAACAGGACGGGGCCGTGGCCAAGATAATAAACCAGGAATCTGATCTAGAACAGTTAAATAACGAATTAAAATGACTATTTACTTTTAAAATTTATTGTAAGCATGAAGTTGGTTATATTTTATTTTTTTATTGTTTTAATTGCATGCTTGTCGTTATTAACCTTTTAATTCTACAATTTTATATTCGTTTTGTTAAATCTATGAATAATATTTGCTTTTGTGAGCAAATTTGCATTATTATGCACAAATTATTATTAGCTTATGAAGACAATTGTAGGCCAGTGATGAAATTTATTATAATTGTTAATTTTGTATGCATGAACAATAATTTTAATATATTACATATTACTGTTGAATCTGTAAATGATAAAGCTTTTTATTGGCTACTATGCAACATCATATTGTACAGACTGTTAATTAAATTGAAAAGTGGTTGTAAAACTAAAATTAAAACCTTTTTATCTTTAAATTTTGCCTGCACGTGCTTTTATCATAACATATTGTGGACTGCTGTTGAATCAATGTTTAATATGGTTTTATGCATACTAACATGCAACAATATATGCACATTATTGTTTACACTGAAGTCGGACTGTAAGTCTGTAATTGAATATATTTTGTTACTTGAATTTGTGTTCATGTCTGACCCAAATGAAATATTGCTTTTACTTTTACAATTTTATAATTTTATTTATGAGCCGTTGTTAAATGGAATTTTTGGTGAGCCATATCACAATATTATGTACATATTATTATATACTATGAAAAATATTTATAAGTTGGTAACTAAATATACTTTACTTTTTAATTTTGTATGCATGTGTAATAATTTTGGTATTATGTATATTACTGTTAATTTTATGTATAGGGAAGTGTTTTATGGGCTGCTGTGCAGCATAATATTCAGAATATTATTTGTATTGATTCATAATTGCATAGGTGAAGACAGGGCCAATTTATTTATTGATTTTATTTACATGTATGTTGCTTTGGGGATTATACTCACTACTGTTCCATTAATCAAATATAATACTTGTTGTGGACTACTGTGCAACATTAGATACATTACACACAAACATCTGACACATCCAATACATATCACAGAATACATAATTTTACTTAACCAAGACAAATATTACAGTAAATGTACACGTTGTAGCATAATTCTGGGAGAGTTGTGTATTTCTCTGACCATTAGAGACATATTTTTATTGATTGTGTCCACGTATGGTGCATTTTTCAGGTGCAGTCGATTAAACAAATTACATAACCCTGCATTGTGTAATGGCTATTATATAAACCTGTACAACCATTATTATGCTGTAACATTTTTGTCAACTTGCAACTTTTATCTGTCTGTAAATATACATGAAGGACTTTCTATAACTTTTGTTTTTGAACTTTTTACAAGACTTAATACTAATAGTCTATTGGGTTATAGTGTAAAATCTGTAGCATGTAATCACTACTTTATGGCTTTATTGATGGGATGGCTATTTAATTATTGTTTTGGCTATGATGCACTGAGGTGGGCACTAATTTTAAGAAATAAAATTCGATACAAACAGTAAATTTATAACAGATGAGTTGGACACTTCAGGTTTGATTGAGTGTACCATGCTGCAGGATAGTAGTACATGCTCCCAACTAGTAAATTATAAAGCAAAGCGTGGCTCGTTTACAATCATGAACTGTAACATTAGGAGTATTAACTGTAATATGGACCCTTTTCTTGCTTTTCTGTCTGTATTAAACACTCCAGTGGACGTCATTGTACTGACAGAATGTTGGACAAATGCAAGTATTTCTCCTCCGGATATACAGGGCTATAATAAGTTCTGGACAAAGAAAAGTCTTAACCAGAACGATGGTGTAGTGGCGTATGTTAAAAGTGAGATTCAGGCGTATGCTAGCGAACCTGAATTTCTGGAAGGTAACTGTCTTATTGTAACTCTCAAGCCTGAATACTCAATAATTTGCACATATCGACCACCGACCTTTAAAAGTACGGTGTTGTATCTGAAATCGCTGGACGCAATATTATCAACATTACATACAACTAACATCATCTTGACTGGAGATGTGAATATCAATATCATGCCTAACGACCTGACTTCCTCAGCCATGGATTATTTGAATTTAATGGCTTATCATGGTCTCATTCAAGCTGTTAACAAACCTACACGACTTAGCACATGTATTGATCACTTTATGATAAAATGTACTTCACAGTGCAACTCCATTGTTTTTGAACATATGGTAACTGATCACTCTCCAATCTTGCTCCACATTAAAAAGTCCGGTATTGGGAAAAATAAGACTGCACACAATAAAACAAAAGTCGATTATATTTCTATTGAACAAACACTTTCAAACGAATCGTGGGACTACCTATACAGGGTCACTGATGTGAACCTCGCTTCAACTGTACTGACTAAAACTTTGCAGAAGGTTATTACTGATAACACTGTCACCTGTAAAACATCAAACCGGCGAAAACCGCTAAAACCTTGGATCACAGAAGGGGTGGTCAAGTGTATACGTAGAAAAGATTCTCTTCACAAGAGATCTGCTATGATGCCTACTGATAACATATTAAAAGAAAAATATTTAAAATATAGAAACGTTTGCAACTGTATTGTTAAGAATCTAAAAATTGAGTACTATAAAGAAAAGTTAAACTTAAATAAAGGTAATATAAAGGAAACGTGGAAAATCATCAAAGAGGTATGCAATATCAATCATAGTAACACTGTCGCTGTGGAACTGTTGAATGTCCATCACTCTAGTAAAGCTTCGCTTGACAGAGTAAATGAATATTTTACATCTATTGGACGCAGTCTGGCCAATAACATATTAAATAAAATGAATACTACAGAACGCGAACTTGCACAAAAGGCTAGAAAGAAAGACACTCCTCTTCAGTCAATGTCGTTCATGCCCACTGATCCAGTTGAAATCCGAAACATTATCTTAGGGCTCAGATCACGTAGTGCACCTGGGTGTGATGAGATTAATGCGCGTATTCTGAAACTTAACATAAACTCGCTTGCAGTACCTATCGCGTATCTGTGCAATTTGAGCCTTGAGTCCGGTACGTTCCCGGAAATATTTAAAAAAGCTGTTGTGTGCCCGATATTTAAGACAGGTGATAAAACGGACCCATCCAACTATCGACCTATAGCACTTCTGTCAACATTATCAAAGGTGTTAGAAAAGGTCGTTAATAAAAGGATTACCAGTTATTTAGAAAAATATCAAAGTCTGTGCAAAAATCAGTTTGGATTTAGGGAAAGAAGATCTACTGAGGATGCTATCTTGACTCTGACAACCAATATCACATCGTACTTGGATAAAGGTGATAAATGTCTAGGAGTTTTCCTAGATCTCCAGAAAGCATTCGACACTGTATCTGTACCCATTTTACTAACAAGACTTGAAAACATGGGCATGCGAGGTCTGGTCCTGGAATGGTTCAAGGATTACTTAACTGGTAGATCTCAAAATGTTAGGGTGGCTGGCCATGACAGCGATAGCTTGCCGTGCGATTGTGGAGTGCCACAGGGAAGCACGCTTGGTCCGACATTGTTTCTTGTGTACATAAATGATTTAGCCGAGGCTGTTTCTTCGCCGTGTGTAGATTCTGTTCTGTATGCTGATGACACTGTTTTACTCTTTCATGGACAGTCCTGGGAAGATGTGCTCAAAGAGACGGAAAACGTTCTTGCCAAAATTACAGCATGGCTAGAGGATAGCCTACTATCTCTCAACATCAATAAAAGTTATCTTATGTGCTTCAGCAAGACAACCAAGGACAAACCTAGCTTTACCCTGAAAATGCATACTTTCCCTTGTAACCGAATGGTACCAAGTGACCGTGATTGTGGGTGTGCCATTATCTCTCGAGTATCCACAATTAAGTATCTAGGTGTAAATGTCGATGACCGACTTACCTGGGGTGCTCACATTGAAGCGGTTACGGCCAGAATCAGAAAAATGATCTACGTACTCAAAAATATGCGCAGCATTTGTGACACCAAGATACTGCTTAGCACATATAGGGCATTGTGTGAATGCATTATACGGTATTCTATTTGTGCCTGGGGTGGCGCAGGTAAGACTGTTCTCATGGGTGCAGAGAGAGCACAACGTGCTGTGCTAAAAGTGCTTATGCATTTGCCTTATAGGTACCCTACAAAATCGCTTTATAACGAGACAGGAGTTTTGTCTGTTAGGCAAATCTATATTCATGAGATATTACGGAGATACCATAAGAAACAAGTTCCATCCCTGCCCAGGGTTGTGACACGTGTTGCGCGCTGCCCTGTGCCTCATTTGAAGTCACATTTTGGTCAAAGACATTTTCGTTTCCTAGCCCCTTTAATTTACAATAAATGCAATAAGACCCTTAACTTATTTAAACTAAATAATAGAAATTTTAATAATACAGTTTTCAGTTGGTTGAAAACATTGGACTATGACAGCACAGAAAACCTTCTTAATGTTGTTGTTTAACAACATGCTTAACAGCGTAATTGACAGACTATCACGCACACACATACACAAACACACACACACACACACAGAGAGAGACGCACAGGGGTCATTATTTGAAATATATATAATGATAATACTATTTAATAATGAATTATTATTTTACTATATGAAATTATTATAATTATTACTTTATTTTACTTTATGAATTTCTTTTTTAATAACTAATTTACAATTATTAACTAATTTACTGTTTATTATAAATCATTAAACTGTGCAATAATGGGGGTGGACACTGGCTCCTGCAACACAGTTTTTACTAGCGTAGGGGCCAGGGATATCCTTAAGTGATGTAAAATTTTTTTTTTTGGTAGAAATAAACGATTTTTTTTTTTTTTTGAATTGACGATTTTCACGTGCCGTTTTTTAGGGTTCCGTACCCAAAGGGTAAAAACGGGACCCTATTACTGAGACTTCGCTGTCCGTCCGTCCGTCCGTCCGTCCGTCCGTCTGTCACCAGGCTGTATCTCAAGAACGGTGATAGCTAGAGAGTTGAAATTTTCACAGATGATGTATTTCTATTGCCGCTATAACAACAAATACTAAAAATAAAATAAAATAAATATTTAAGGGGGGCTCCCATACAACAAACATGATTTTTAGGGTTCCGTACCCAGTATCTCAAGAACGGTGATAGCTAGACAGTTGAAATTTTCACAGATGATGTATTTCTATTGCCGCTATAACAACAAATACTAAAAATAAAATAAAATAAATATTTAAGGGGGGCTCCCATACAACAAACATGATTTTTTTACCGTTTCTTGCTCGATACTAATAACGTTGCCTTATGTTGCATAGATAATGGTACGGAACCCTTCGTGCGCGAGTCCGACTCGCACTTGACCAATTATTTCCATTTGTGATGCATAACGCAATGCATCAATTACTAAAAAAAAATGTGACAATCTCATTATCATGGGCCTTGTAGAAATTCAATACTATGCAAAAATATCAGCAGCCTTAACGTCATCATCATAACATCACGGGAGTAGGCAGAGACTATAGAGAGCCATCTGCTACGATCTAAACACACTTTTTTGGCTTCATTAACAGCTGGTCTACTGTTTTTTATTCCTCCGCAAGGGGGAGGGATACACTCATCGCATTCTTCTTGCCCCTCACAGGCTTGACTGCTCCAAGGCATTATTAATTAGGATTAGGGCCATAAGCCCTCTACCGTGGAGGGAAGCTCAATTATTTGTGAGATTCCTACCTCTCAAGGGCTGCTGCTGCTAGGACAATGTATGTGTATGTGAATGTATGCCCTAGGTCCATCGTCCCCAGACTGGCGCTCACGGAGGCCGAAGAACATTGAGTGCCCTTCGGCGCCCAGTGCGTCTTCCGCGTGAGAGGAGATTTGCATAATATACATGCCCGACAGGTGAAGCTTTATTATAAGAAATAATTGGTCAAGTGCGAGTCGGACTCGCGCACGAAGGGTTCCGTACCATTATCTATGCAACATAAGGCACGTTATTAATAAATGAGCAAACAACACACACAATACTTATTTAATCACGTTTGTTGTATGAGAGCAAGAAATGGTAAAAAAATCATGTTTGTTGTATGGGAGCCCCCCTTAAATATTTATTTTATTTTATTTTTAGTATTTGTTGTTATAGCGGCAATAGAAATACATCATCTGTGAAAATTTCAACTGTCTAGCTATCACCGTTCTTGAGATACAGCCTGGTGACAGACGGACGGACGGACGGACGGACGGAAGGACGGACGGACGGACGGACGGACAGCGAAGTCTCAGTAATAGGGTCCCGTTTTTACCCTTTGGGTACGGAACCCTAAAAATCAATTCGAAATCCAAATTATTTTTCCTTACTACAGCTTAACGCTTCGTATTTCATACTAACGACTACTGGTGCCAATATGTCTGCAGTTTACAGGATACAACATTCAGTTATACGTGTAAAGTAAGTTGTCGATAAACCACATGAAGTTTGTATTCACAGTAAGGGGTTTCTATGTAACTATCTTAGTTTCCTTTAGTTCCAAGGTTTAGTTGGTAACTTTACATGGTGTAAACATATACAGATGTAGATATAAATTCAATAAAGTTACTAAATTCATGACAGTAATGAAACTGCCTGCTGTGCGGATGCCTGAATCAAACTTATAACCGCACAAGCTTGATTCAGGTTAAATATTTTCGTAATAAACCTATGCGATTGGACTTTATTAAACTGCAACTGTTAATGTTTTTGTTTATATAATGAATGGTTTATAAACAACAAATTAGCTATCTACCAGCTATTTTTATTAAGGTTCCGTACAAAAAAGAAACCCTTATAGTCTCGCTACGGTGAATGGTGTGTATAGATTACTTCCCATTGCCCTAGGGACTTCGTATTTGGCATGGTCCAAGCCTACATAGTGCTGATATAGGAAAATAAACAAAATTTGTATTTTTTTATCACACCACACGAGAAAATAGTATATACTAATACCAACTTATCAAGTAGCTTAAATGTAGGTGATTTTCGGTATTTGAACTACTTAACAAAATTAAATTGATCGATTGGTTGAAGCTTAATTAACCGTTTGTTTGGCTGCAGTTAATTATGTTTTTTGGTCTAGTAGGTAAGGAACCCTAAGTATGCGAGTTTATCTCGCTCTTGACAGGTTATATTTTTGACAAATCAATAAAAACATTCAAAATATCATTCCATATTTCTAGCAACTCAACTGTTTTGAGGTTTTCTTACACTAACCAATATCTTGCATTCGATTTTTATGTAATTTCTATTCACGCCATCTATACAGTGTACGACGTACTTTTTTCTAGACAGCAATTTCTACCCAATGATCACATGAAACAATTTAATTATAAACTCTTTGAAGTACTGATTAATTTAGATATGAGATCCTAGATCCGAGCCCCAATGTTAACCTCTCATTTTACGTACCTTAAAAGCAATATCTGCTAGTCTGTATATATATATTTTTTTTAAAGTAGTAAGAACATCAATAAAGATTGTTATTTATTTCATACAGAACCCGTCTATAATACGCTTTTTATAAAAGAAAATAATATCGAGTCCCAAACAGGTAGCAAGCTTAATACCTTCAGTTATTGGAAAATGTTTTGTTGGTAAATTAGATTATTAAGATATTGTCATATTTTCGATTTAAGATTTCTTATATGCGAAAGAAAATTGGAGATCTTATGTGATTACTAGAGAGGTAGGATACGTTCGAATTGTTTCTATATTACATATCTCTCTCTCTCCAGCCCATTAACGTCCCACCGTTGGGCATGAACCTCCTCCACTTCAGGATCGCCCAGGGTTTAGTTTTGAGATTTCCATCGCTCACAGTAGACGTCAACTGCTTACATTGTTTCTTAGCTGGCTCTTATAGCATCCTGGGAAAGAAATGAAGCGGTGAACTTGTATTCTTAATCTGTCAGCACATGGATCATATTACCTAGATGTGAATAAAGAAGGATATCTTCCTTTTTTCAATCAAATCAGCCTGCCTGATGGGAAGGGATCACCGAATCAAATCCTATTGACGTTTTCAGCAATAGAGATAACACTCGTATGTTGTCGACCCTGACCTATACACTCCTTTTTTTAAGAGGCCTATACGGTAGTACTTTGATCTTTATACTAAGAAATCAATTGTTGGCATAGCAGTCCATTATAGTAAATATATTGTGAATTGTTATTCCAATTGTCTTAAAGTACATACATCGCTTTGTGTGCTTCTCATACATTATGTAAGTCAACTTTGTCTTTCATTCATCTTCAAATAATCTAGTGAGTTTTCCAGCAATTTTTCAAAAAATAGGTACTTACATAATTTTCTACACGGATTATTAGTAGTTCAGAAATAGAAAGCTGGTTAGGCAGTTATTAAGACAGTAACAATTAGTTTAAATAATTAATTACTATGTAGTTAGCTAACACCCTAACGCAATTAGCGTGGGCACTTCAGAGGACTAATCTTATGTATTCATTAATCATTTTCTGTTAACTCCCGCCTGGTGTTTGCCTATTTAGGGCTATGTTGTTTTAATTAAACGATGTGATTCTAATATTGAGCAAGCAACTTAACTCGGCCAAGTGCGAGTTGGATTATTGAACAAAGAGTTATGTACTATCATAATTATAATATCATCAAGTAACACAATAAAACATATTTTGTTCAACAAACGTATTTTTGTTGTGTGTAGAAACTGCCCTAGGAGTCTTAGGGTTCCACTTTATCTACGAGGCCCTAAAATAGTAAACACTTTAAAATTTAATATAATTTTATTAATATTTAAGATATAGTTTAGTTAAGAAAATACGGTAAACATTCTAAAATCATCATTGTAAAATCCAATGCACTCTCCAGTACTGGACTTCTATCCCGATTTACGCCATAATACATGGTCCACTGTCTTCTGCATCGAGTCCCGTCGACGACCTTTTTAGATTCTTTCTCTTTATGAAGTTTCTTGGCTGTTCTCCGTAGGATTTTTGAAACGAGTTGTAGGTAGTTTCAAACTTTTTAAAATACATCCATCTGGATGAACCCTAAGTTTACCGAGTCTATACTTCAGAATCCATTTGCTCCATTGACCATCAGTTCTTTGACAAACATTGCCAGCCCATTGCCACTTCAGTGGCTAACTTTTCTAGCTATGGCATCCTTCGGGTCAGCTGTTTTCTTATATGCCTTTATCTAATTGCCTAAATTTGGTCTAAATTATAATCCAATTACTTTAATTCAAATAATTATTGCTAAAGTTATTAGCTTGCTTGAAAGGATTAGTTCGTAGTCTATACAAATAATAAATTAGACATACACTAATTAGATATTGTTTTAAATTAGCTTAATGTTAGCTAGAACAGAATAGAATAAACATTATAAACACGTGTTCTGGTAGACATTAGCACGAATTTCTATTTAATTTCATTTTTATAAAAATTGATTACTAGCATAAATTCCGTAACACTTGCGCGACTCTTTTGTTTAAATAAAACCATTTTTACGAATTTAGACGCGTAGGTATATTTGTTTAAAATTTTTGCCCAATGTTTCGGAACTTTGCAATCACCATAGTCACGGGTTCGTGGTGACTGCAAAGTCCATTTATCCATCCTCTTCTGATTACCAAACCATCTAAGCATACTTTTCTTCAACTTAATCACTACGTCCACTCTCAAAACGTGCAACGTTCCCATAAGACTTCTTTTCTGAATCTATCTTTCAAAGTTACACCACACATTTTTCTTATAGAGCGTATTTCTACAGCATTTCTATAACAAAACTATACAGTAAAACATATCAATGGTTAATAGAGTTTCGTTCATGTTGGTTCACGTTACCGAAACACAATTATACTGACTCTCACGAACGTTATGTGAATTATAAACGTATTATAATATAGTTGTTCTATTATACTGGCTGTTTTCCGCAACTAAAATAAATATTAATATGAAATGTAGAATTAGCTTTCTAAGCGAAATTAATAACTATCAAATAGAAAAAGATAGAAAGAGACATTGAAGTAAGACAAACGATATACTTACTCTATTTCTCTCTCCATCTCAACATCCCACTGTTGGGCACGGGCCTATGGTGAATTATGGTGTGCTATGCCTCGCTGACCAGGGGCTCAAGTCTGCTATTCAATATTCAATGGTGTCACAATGAAAGTTCAATTGAATGGTATCATTTGTGACAAAAAATTAACAGTGGACTACCAAACTTGATAAAATTCGCTATTATGCAATCAAAAAATGCAATAACTGATTGCTTAGTGGCAAATTTTATCAATTTTGGTAGTCTACTGTTAATTTTTTGTGGTTATAATGGTGTCATTGAACTATCATTGTGGCAACATTTATAAGCAGACTTGGGCCCCATGCCTGTTACAGGGTTTAATTTTGAGTTTTCCATCTTACAGATGATGTTAAATGCGGATTACAAAAAAAATTATCATTATTGTTTATTTGTGCTAAAGATTAGGTAATAGTCTTATTCATAATGACATATCGTAGGTTAAAACGGAGATTTTATCGGAGAGATAATAAACGTTTTAGCGTAAAAAGACTATTATGTTTAAGGGCCTACATCAATATCATCGCCGACACGTACATATTAACACAGCCAGTAGGCACAGAAAATGAAGAATTAGGGATACTTTTCCTATTTACTCAAAATCTACTAAATATATTTTAATTCTGATCCACGTGTTTCTATACATAATAGTTACCTATGTTTTTAAAGTTATTTCATTAGTTAATACGCGATAATAGACCGACAAATGAAAAAAATAAAAAATTTGAGAGGTTGTTTCGCCAAGATTTTCTATCGAGAAAACTTTTTCAATCGCGTTTCTGAGTTCATGCGATCCTAGATCATATATTGAAAAAACATATACTTAAAAATTAGAGCTCTAGCCATTCAATCTAAAGAAACAATGAAAACTTCGTACATAGAAAAATGCACGAAGCTCTTTTGGTATCCTCTTAACAAGTTTTGACAATTTTCGCGAACCGATTTTAGCGAACTTTTAAACCTCCGATAAGTGATTATGAATAAGACCATTAATAAATAGTTAACATAGAATATCTAAATTAATCTCTTACATTGTCTGTTATAAAATAAAACTAAATTAATTCAGTACACGTAGGTAGTACATACATGGTTGTTCCTTTGATATATTCAGCAGGAGTTCACACAGCACACAGATTACACAATCCTGTATTTAGTTAGGACTAGTAATGTGGCTAAGATGGTCGTCTCAACGCATCTATGTCACTTTATCAGTGTTTACATTGGACAATAGAATTCCAATGCAAATAATAGAAATAAATTTAAGTAGGTATGTGACATTGGTACCAATTCTACGTGCACAACTAAAAATAATAAATAAATAAAGTAATTTATTAATTTTGCAATTGAATAATAAATTAAATTATGGTGGAAAAAAGTTATTACCGCAAGCGGGACTAGAAGAAAATTTTAACAATATGTAACAAATTTATAAAATTTCTTGTTTTTAAAAACTCAAACATTATCTATAGTATAACCATAAACATAATGATAGCACAAATATGTTTGCACGCACTAATGGGTTAAAGTTGCTTACTCAGTGCGCCATACTGACGGGTTAATCGATCCATGTTTGTTCTTAGATAACCTTCGCCCTGCCGTAATTTGTACTATGTCAATATAGAAATGGATAATTAATATTCTGCAACTTTACGTTTGCTTTGGAATATAGCAGACACTGCTGTGTGCACTCGTGCTGAAGATGTACATATAGTATAGGGCATGTTTTAAATCTGGGTTGACTTCTGGACTTATAAAACTGTGAATTAATAACTTTTCATAGTAATAAAATCATAAAAATTCAATACAACAAGTACAAATTAGCTTAATACCTATTTCATCAACCTGTTTAATTACTAGACTGTGTTTTTGGCAGATCACTATTAGACCATGATTTTTGGCTAATCAAGAGTTAGCCCAAAAACATGGTCTTCTTTGCACATACGTGGAAAACAGATTGTCATGGAATTTCTAGTCACTTTTGGAACATACACCTAGCGTCTGCTAACGTTTTAAGAGCATGATAGTCATGTCTATCTGTAATGAATCGTTAAATGCGTTGCTAAGCGCAAATCTTGAGAACTGCTAAACTGATTACGCTAATATTCATTTAGAACATTCTTTCAAGTATGAGAAAAAATGAAAAAAAAAAACTTTAAAACAGTGCGCAAGTACAACTATGCCTTGCGAATTTGAAATAAATGATGATAAATGATTTTCACAAAATAAATGATAAATGATTTTCACAAAAACATACATATTATGCAAATAAGAACTAAAATGCTCTTATCACATACAAAGGTATGGCTAATATATTCAAGAACTAAAATAAAAGTATGAAATAATAAATAAATTTCTGAATTTTTATGTATACGACACCGGGCGGGAATATGTAGATTTTAAAATTGAAATTTATATTCTTGTGGGAGCAGTTGAAATTGTGAACGTGGTTTTGTGAAGCTATAATTATACCACATAAGTACTGTAAATGTTGCGGTTATGAAATATATCGTACTAGCCTTTTG
This sequence comes from Orgyia antiqua, assembly GCA_916999025.1. Lineage (NCBI taxonomy): Eukaryota > Metazoa > Arthropoda > Insecta > Lepidoptera > Erebidae > Orgyia > Orgyia antiqua. Next base: position 6,144,661 of record OU779874.1, read on the forward strand.
CACGTGACTTCGTCTGAGCAAATGTTAAACATATACTAACTCTATATTGAAAGTGATGAAATTGATACAATTTTTATCACGCATTATAACACTAACGTATTATTAAATTGTATAAGAAAAAATTGGTCAAGTGCGAGTCGGACTCGCGCACGAAGGGTTCCGTACCATTATCTATGCAACATAAGGCACGTTATTAATAAATGAGCAAACAACACACATAATACTTAATTAATCACGTTTGTTGTATGAGAGCAAGAAACGGTAAAAAAATCATGTTTGTTGTATGGGAGCCCCCCTTAAATATTTATTTTATTTTATTTTTAGTATTTGTTGTTATAGCGGCAATAGAGATACATCATCTGTCAAAATTTCAACTTTCTAGCTATCACGGTTCTTGAGATACAGCCTGGTGACAGACGGACGGACGGACAGCGAAGTCTCAGTAATAGGGTCCCGTTTTTACCCTTTGGGTACGGAACCCTAAAAAAGCGACGAATGTCCTTTACAAGTACAAACTTACTCCGTTATCTAAATATCTGTCCCTTCAAAGCTATTTGAGCGAACATGCGCCATCTGACAAGGGTCAATTAAGTTATCCGATTTACTTTGGCTATAAGCAATTTTATAAAATATATAAAAATCAATTTGCTGGTCGTTAATCTCGCTAAAACTGGAAAGGGTGGGCTGATTTTAGTGATTATGATCTTGAAATATTTGTGAAAGTCCAGGGATGGTTTAAACGGTGACAAAATATATGGGATCTTCACGCATACGGTGTAGCGAGCATCAACTAGTTCACAATAAAAATTTGAATTTGAATTTAGTCTCTGAATTATTTTGATTATCTATTTATTTTATAAAATCTACATTTTAAGATAGGTAGTTTAAATATCTTAGGCAGAGAATATAGAGCGCCATCTGCTACGGTCCAAAAGCACTTCCCTGGCTTTATCCATACTCATACATCTGGCCATACATGCCCGACGGTTGTAAGTGCTACGAACTTTAACCCTTTTGAAGAACTTCTGAGAAAACATCATCACCGATGTGGTGATAACATCGGAGTATATTTTTCTCGGAAGTCCTCTCCCAGCATTTGCATTTATAGTTTACCATTAAATTCTTGTGTAATAAAATTGTCTTGCAAAATATTAAGTTGAGCAACATTTTCCTTTACAAATAGCGTTTGTAGATTACACGGAATGATTTAATTCTTGGTTCTAGGAGTAATTACTTAATATAAACTTGTTCTTTAATTCCCAAAAGGTTTACTCAAAGACTAGGATAATATTGTTTTAGATTAAAGTGTGATATTAAAACTAGGATAGAAGAACTTATTTCTTTGCATTTTATTTTTCACAAGTTTTCAATTCATTTATTTATGTATTTATACTTTATTGTTATTGTACACCGTAAAAAAATTGTTACAGCAAATTATCTTTAGTCTAGGAAAAATACAATGGGCGGCCTTATCGCTAAGAGCGATCTCTACCAGGCAACCTTTGGATGGAGATGTTTATAGAAAATAGCGGTAGTTGTAGGTGCACAAAAATAGTTTATGTTGAAAATTTACAGATAAATATAGACGATACATGTAGATATTATACATAATATTCGACGGGCTTCGTGGTGGAGTGGTTTATGTAATGGACTGCCGATCACAAGGTCGCGGGTTCGATTCCCGCTTGGGACAATCATTTGTGTGATATCCATAAATGTCATACAAATGTTTGTAAGTACTGCGTCTGGGTGTTTTCTATGTATTATAAGTATGTATTTACAAAAGAAAAGTAGTTTATGTAGTTTATCAGTATTCTGGTACCCATAACACAAGCATATAAGCTTAGCTTGGGACCAGAGGACGTTGTGTGAAATGTCCGTGAATATTTATTTATTTATTTATACCAAGATTTTTTTTTATTTATTTACCAAGATTCATCATCATCATGGTCAGAACATCACGTAGGGTAGGTAGGATAGAAGGTAGGTTTTCAATTGGAAACCTATTAAAAGATACATTAAACATTGGTGGTTTTCAATGAATAAAAAATCAATATTTTGTAGGGTTCCGTACCCAAAGGCAAAACGGGACCCCATCACTGAGACTTTACTGCCCATCCGTCCGTCTGACACCAGGCTGTCTCTGGAACGATGGAAGCTACAGAGTTGAAAATTTGACAGTTTGTATATTATATGATGATACTAGCTGTTGCCCGCGACTCTGTCCGCGTGGAGTTTAGAAAATTTTACCCCGTATTTGCAACATTTTTCACTACTGTTTCACTTCTACTGGTCGTAGCGTGATGTTATATAGCCTAAAACCTTCCTCGATACATAACACTGGAAGAATTTTTCAAATCGACCTAGTGGCTCCTGAGATTAGCGCGTTCAAACAAACAAACAAACTCTTCCGCTTTATAATATTAGCATAGATTAATATGATGCGATAAGACGAGCCTCGTGGTTGAGTGGTTTATGAAATGGACTGCCAATCAAGAGGTCGCGGGTTCGATTCCTGCTCGGGACAATCATTTGTGTGATATTTATAATTGTCATACAAATGTGTGTACTGCGTCTGGGTGTTTATTATGTATTATAAGTATGTATTTACAAAAGAAAAGTAGTTTATGTATTATATCTGTATTCTGGTACCCATAATACAAGCATAATAAGCTTAGATTGGGACCAGAGGACGACAAGATGAAAAGATGTGTGAAATGTCCATGAAAAAAAAATTTTGATGCGATAGCAACGAATACTCATAGTCACCAGTCTCCTGCTTCTTTGGAGTTATTTGGGATCGGTATGACGTATCTATTATGATAATAACCAGTACGAAACCTATCTTTTAAGAGTTCAACACGTACTTGACCGGTTTTCTATTGTTTACTAGCTGTTGTCCGCGATTCCGTACCTACGCGTGGAATTTATAAATTGTTCCCCCTTTTGCAACATTTGTGACTAATGTTTCGCTCCTATTAGGCTCAGCGTGACGTTATATAGCCTATAGCTTTCCTCGATAAATAGGCTATCCAACAAAAAAAGAACTTTTCCATTCGAACGAGTAATTCCTGACATACAAAATAAAAAATAGATAAACAAATTCTTCAGCTATAAAACATTAAGTATAGATTGTAAGTTTGTAACGAATAAACTCAAAAACTACTGGACAGAATTCGACTTCGAATACTTTCATCGTTAGAGTGCTATACTATCCTGTACTTCTTCTACAGCCCATTTACGTCCCACTGTTGGGCACGGGCCTCCTCCCCTTTGGGAGGGATTATGATCTACTGTGCCGCGCTGACCAGGCGTGTTGGCGCAGGGTTTATTTTCGAGATTTCCATCTCTCACAGAAGATGTTATCTGTGTGCAATATTCCTTAGCTCTGACTTTTACAGCACTCTTGGAAGGAGATGGGGTGGTGACACTTGTATTCTTAATCCAACACCACACGGAGAATATACGCATGCAGATGGTCAAACAGGAAAGTTTCAATAATAGGGTCTTGATTTACCTTTTGGTACAGAATTCTAAAAAAAGGTTCTTGAACTCTCATAATATTATTTCAATTCAGACCAAGGTCCGTAAATTTTCCCCGCGAGCGATTTGTCAAGAGGATTTGGCGGCACCTGAGCGCCCGAGCGGTTTCGAGTGCCGCATTTCAGTAATCACTAGAATTTTATCTCTAGAATGATAGTGAAACTTATTCTGTAATTTTTTTTAATATTCTGTAACACTTTCGCGACTCTTAATTGTTTAAATAAAACCATTTTTCATTTAAACAAATGAGTCACGCCAAAGACGGGCCTCGTGGTCGAGTGGTTTACGTAGCGGACTGCCGCTCACGAGGTTGCGGGTTCGCTTCCCGCTCGGGACAAAAATTTGTGTGATCTTTATAAATGTTATATAAATGTCTGTTCTGGGTCTGAGTCTTTCTATGTATTATAAGTATGTATTTACAAAAGATAAGTAGTTGTATGTAGTATATCGGTATTCTGGTATCACAAGCATATAAGCTTAGCTTGGGACCAGAAGACGTCGTGTGAAATGTCCATGAATATAAAAAAAAAAATATTCGTTAGTTTCGCGATTCATTTGTTTAAATAAAACCATTTTTTACGGACGTTACGGAAACTTTGCAGTCAGATATTATTATTTTAAATTATTGCATTGTTATCGGTCCTTAATATGTAGGTATGCAAAATTTCAGGTGAATACGGATACTGCAAGTGCAAATAATAATAATCTTATATATAAAATTCACGTGTCACAGTGTTAGTTACCGTACTCCTCCGAAACGGCTTGACAAATCGGTCAAGCCGTATGAAATTTTACATGCGTATTCAGTAGGTCTGAGAATCGGCCAACATCTATTTTTCAAACTTTTTTTTTTAGTATGACGAAACAACGTTTGCCGGGACAGCTAGTAATAAATAAATTAGTACATTGAGCGATACATTTGAAGCTAATAAAAGCGTGTGAAAAGCTAAGGTCATCGACCTAATAGTATAGATATAGTTTAAAAGTAAAGATATTGGTCTTTTTTATAATGACTTATCGGAGGTTTAAACAATAACTTTATCGGAGAGATAATAAACATTTTATCGTAAAAAGACTATTATTGTATGGTCTTAGACGTCCAAGTTGATGAGTGATCTCGGAAGTCCAAGAAGATGTATGCGCGTTGAATGAGTCGCACACACCACACACCTTGTATTGAATGATGTTATGTTGCGTGAGCACCGCTGAGTGAATGGTACACACGTAGGTTTTATAAAATAATAACGCTGTAATATAGTCTGGGTGAAAGATGCGGTTTATTTGACTATATTAATAATGATGGTTATTAAGGATGTAAGCACTGCTAATAGTGTTAACTGTGTACGACGACTATGAGTGATGTTCGCGTAGGATTGCAACGACTGCTAACTGAGTACTGAAGTGTAACTCTAACTGTATTGTGTGGAAAATGTAATTTATATGTGCTGATGTGCAGTTTAAGCTATGTGTGTGCTATTGGCTCATACAATTATGAATAACAATTTTTGACAATTTTAGCGAACCGATTTTAGCGAACTTTTAAACCTCCGATAAGGCATTATGAATAAGAGCATTTATCTTTACTTTTAACATGCCGATCGCTACGGGAGTCACCTGTGACCGGAACTGTGTTTTCTGTTCGGTCCGACGCGGCCGTTTTTCGATTTCCGTAATATTTTCACATTTTTGTTTTATTCGCTCATATGATTCAAAATATCTCAAAACCGCGATCTAACTATATATTTTTTTTATTTTTAGTCAATAAAATGTCGTTCAATGTTTTAAAAGTAACGAAAGATGAAAAACAGCAAAAAAAAAATCTGTACAAAGTAATATGTTTTTCAATAGTCATTAAATATTCTGAGAATGTATTTGTTATGTATTTGTCATAAGGCCTACATAATTTTGTCAATACCGCGAAAACTCATACTGTATGCTAATAAGTTTACATAAGCGTGACTAGAAGATAATGGAAATTCATAGAACACGTTAGTGTAAGACAAATCATAAATTTAAATGGAATTTTGAAATACATAATATTCCGATAAAACGTCCGTGTGGTGACGGATTGAGAATACAAGTGTCACCACCCCTTTTCCTTCCTAGGGTGCTGTAAAAGTAAGGAATATTGTATACAGATAACATTCTCTGCGAGAGATGGAAAACTCGAAAATAAGGCCTGTACCAACACACCTGGTCTGCGCGGCACATTAGACCATAATCTCCCCTTAAGTGAAGGAGGCCTGTGCCCAACAGTGGGACGTTAATAGGCTTAAAAGAGAGAGAGAGAGAGAGAGAGAGAGAGTCCCGGTAAAATTAAAAAAATACTTCTTGAATAAAGCCATTAAAAGTTTTTAAAATAAGATATAATTCCTTCAGTTTCACTTACCGTGATATAAAAAATCAAGTACAAATAAAAAAATAAACAAGAAAAAAAAAATATAACGTGAGAACTCATCCATAAAAAATGAAATGGGATATTACTCAGGTTTATGCCATGTATACGAAAGGTATTATACAATAAAAAAAGAAATGGCTAAGTACGAGTTGGACTTGCACTCGAAGGGTTCCATATCATTATTATTTTAATTCATCATCATAAGATCTCTCTCTCCAGCCCATTTACGACCCACTGTTGGGCACGGGCCTCTTCCACTTTGGGAGGAATTATGGTCTTCTGTGCGGCGCTGACCAGGCGTATTGGCACAGGGTTTATTTTTTATCTTTCACAGAGGATGTTATCTGTGTGCAATATCCCTTAGCTGACTTTTACAGCACACTTGGAAAGAGATGGGGTCTCTCTGGGATGGTGACATGTGTATTCTTAATCCGTCACCATACGGTGAAATATTTCATCATAAGATCATACCATCCTAATCATGTATTCCAACCGTATCACCGAGTTAAGTGTAACAACAAACATAAATTTTAGAATACAAGTGTCAGCACCCCTTTTCCTTCACAGGGTGATGTAAAAGCCAGCATAGGAATATTGTGCATAGATCCTCTGTGAGAGACGGAAAGCTCGAAAATAAACCCTTTGCTAACAAGCCTGCTCAGCGCGGCACAGTAGACCGCAATCTCTCTCAAAGTCCGTGCGAAACAGTAGGATACTAATAGGCTGGTGGCAGAGAGACAGAGAGAGAAAGAGAAGGCATTTTCCCCGGACATATCGGGTAAAATATTTTTTTAGAAACAGTTGTTTCTATTTGCCTCTCTGGACAATAAAAACGATCGGATTTTTCCCAAATTTTTTCACCAATTCCCTACCACCCCGTAACGCGTCGGCTTCCACATATAGGCTACGACTACTCTTGCCGGGTCATCGTAAGGCTCGAGGCTTCACTATAGGCTAGTTACATATATACATACTTGTTACATTTGTATGACATTTATAATTATCACACAAATGATTGGTTCCGTGTGGGACACGAACCACTAGACCACAAAGCGCGTCTAAGCCCGGACTTATTCCGGGCTTAAAACGGTACCTTAGTACCGTTATTTTAAAACGCTTATATAAGTTCGGTATGTATCTATCAATGTAATTGTATGCATCTATCAATGTAATCTTTGAAAGTGATTTTTACCCACTTGCAGTAGTGGGTTTGATCTGAAATTTTGCACATATATCAAGGACCGATGACAATGCAATAATTAAAAAAAAAAATTCTGGATTTTCAAGCGTGTTTTTTAGTTTTTGTACTAAGTAAATTATTATTAATACGGAACTCTAACAATGAAAAAAAAGAAGGAAACCTTTTAAATGTACATTTGGCATGTTGTTAAAAACACACGTTTTTCGCGACAGTGATTGATGCCACGTTTTTGTTCTGAAATACTCGGCAATGATAAGTAATCTTATGATGAATGCGTTTCATGGAGCATTCAGAGATATATACATTTTTAAAAAGGTCTTAGTCATGGCTTTTTTTTTCCTTTTGTTTTATTTATTTACATGTTATTGCTGATGTTGGCTTTATTATTGTTGTGGTAACCTGAATGACGTGGAAGAGAAGTATATTTTTTGTTGATTTTAGGTGATTTTTAGGGTTCCGTACCCAAAGGGTAAAAACGGGACCCTATTACTGAGACTTCGCTGTCCGTCCGTCCGTCCGTCCGTCCGTCCGTCCGTCCGTCCGTCTGTCACCAGGCTGTATCTCAAGAACGGTGATAGCTAGAGAGTTGAAATTTTCACAGATGATGTATTTCTATTGCCGCTACAACAACAAATACTAAAAATAAAATAAAATAAATATTTAAGGGGGGCTCCCATACAACAAACATGATTTTTAGGGTTCTGTACCCAGTATCTCAAGAACGGTGATAGCTAGACAGTTGAAATTTTCACAGATGATGTATTTCTATTGCCGCTATAACAACAAATACTAAAAATAAAATAAAATAAATATTTAAGGGGGGCTCCCATACAACAAACATGATTTTTAGGGTTCCGTACGCAGTATCTCAAGAACGGTGATAGCTAGTCAGTTGAAATTTTCACAGATCATGTATTTCTATTGCCGCTATAACAACAAATACTAAAAATAAAATAAAATAAATATTTAAGGGGGGCTCCCATACAACAAACATGATTTTTTTACCGTTTCTTACTCGATACTAATAACGTTGCCTTATGTTGCATAGATAATGGTACGGAACCCTTCGTGCGCGAGTCTGACTCGCACTTGACCAATTTTTTATGGTATCGTACCAGAGATAAAACAGGACCGTATTACTGGCACTCCTCTGTCTATTCCACTAGGCTATATCTCATGAACGATAGCCAGATAGTTGATTTATAAGTTATGTATTTCTGTGTAACAATAATTATTTAAAAAACAAGAGACTGGTCAACGTTTTACGTGACCAGTCTCTTGTTTTTGCTTATTCGTATAAGCATTGCCATACAACGTGGCAATGCGGCCAGTCTTGGGCGCGTTACCCAATGACTGCGATGCGGACGAATTATTAAAATTTGATGCCAATTTTTTCTTGTTTACATTAAATATGTATTAAGTGTGTAATTATGTTATTTATTACAAAAAAAAAACAAAATGAAATACTTATACTATATCTATGAGAGCTTCCATACATCAAAAGTTTTCTTTTAACTTGATGATAAGATATGATTACTATTATGATTATAATTAGTATAGATGATTACATGATTATATTATTATTTATATTATATGATTATATTAGAGTATGGAGAAAAAGTCATGCTGCGCCGGCCCCAAATAATTGGGTATAACGGCAGGGAATGATTGGCAATGTTACCCATAATGTGCAAAGCCAACTCATAGATTTGTAGCCAGATTTTTCAGTCGACTTTAAAAGAAGGTGGTTCAAATCACCCGTATTTTTTAACACGCTTTTATAAATTCGATATGTATCTATCATTGTATTAATCTATGTAACCTAATATTTCAACGCGATTTTCACACTTGCGATTGTCGGATTGATTTGAAATTTTGCATACATATCAAGGACCGATGACAATGCAATTATTTTAAAAGATATTCAGGATGTTCAAACGTGTTTTTTAGTCTTTTTTAACCAAGCAAATTATTCTATTTCATACTTTTTTTTAATCATCATCATCCACATGAGATAGAGGCATAGGTATCCGTCTTCTTTTGTTTTAATTTTCGTTTATTTGATGCATTTCTTTAAGATTATTAGCTTGAGTTTTGTGCACGAATCATTAAAAGTAACTGTTTATTTACACCTTTATACGCTACTAGCTGTTGCCCGCGACTCCGTCCGTGTGGAATTTGGAAGTTTTTTTTTTTGCAATAAAAGGTAGCCTATGTCTTTTCTCAGGGTCTAAAGATGGTTTGTGCCAAATTTCATCAAAATCGGTTTAGAGGTTTAAGCGGGAAAGCGTAACAGACGGACAGACAGAGTTACTTTCGCATTTATAATGTTAGTAGGGATTATAACTATGTTTTCTGAACTTCAATATAAATTCCGAGACGAGCCACATAAAGTTACTACCTCAAAATGTCTTTCTTTATAATAATTTAGATTCAAGACACGTATATTGGAGCTCATGATGTAGAAAAATCTTTAAATAGTTGCGGAATTGATATGCATAGTATGATATTATGCAATTTTTATAATACTACAGAAACCATGTTCATAAAATATGACTGAAAATATTATAGAATCTTCTTTTTTAGGGTTCCGTACCCAAAGGGTAAAAACGGGACCCTATTACTGAGACTTCGCTGTCCGTCCGTCCGACCGTCCGTCCGTCCGTCCGTCCGTCCGTCCGTCCGTCCGTCTGTCACCAGGCTGTATCTCAAGAACGGTGATAGCTAGAGAGTTGAAATTTTCACAGATGATGTATTTCTATTGTCGCTATAACAACAAATACTAAAAATAAAATAAAATAAATATTTAAGGGGGGCTCCCATACAACAAACATGATTTTTAGGGTTCCGAACCCAGTATCTCAAGAACGGTGATAGCTAGACAGTTGAAATTTTCACAGATGATGTATTTCTATTGCCGCTATAACAACAAGTACTAAAAATAAAATAAAATAAATATTTAAGGGGGGCTCCCACACAACAAACATGATTTTTAGGGTTCCGTACGCAGTATCTCAAGAAAAGTGATAGCTAGACAGTTGAAATTTTCACAGATGATGTATTTCTATTGCCGCTATAACAACAAATACTAAAAATAAAATAAAATAAATATTTAAGGGGGGCTCCCATACAACAAACATGATTTTTTTACCGTTTCTTGCTCGATACTAATAACGTTGCCTTATGTTGCATAGATAATGGTACGGAACCCTTCGTGCGCGAGTCCGACTCGCACTTGACCAATTTTTAAGCTCTTAAAGCACCCCAAGCAAGATATCCCAAATTATTCGGGATCAATGGCATCAGAGAAAATTGTTTCAAAAACGGGGAAAATCTTCTAAATTCTTCAAATTCTTCTTCTTCAATATTTCTTCAACGGGCCTCGTGGTCTAGTGGTTCAGGTAACAGACTGCTGTTCACGTGGTCGCGGTTTCGATTCCCGCCCGGGACAAATATTTGTGTGATATTTATAATTGTAATACAAATGTTTGTCCTGCGTCTGTGTGTTTACTATGTATTATTAAGTATGTATTTATAAAAGAATAGTAGTTTATTTATTATATCAGTATTCTGGTACCCATAACACAAGCATAATAAGCTTAGCTTGGGATCAGAGGACGTTTCATTTCATTTCATTTATTCTTTATTGTACACTCATACAAGTAAGGCAACATAAACAATATTGTTACAAACGTGCACAAAGGCGAGCTTAACTCATATTGAGTTTTCTACCAGCAAACCCTTGAGTGTATGGAGAAATGGTATATTATAGGATAGATAGGTGTACAACAAGAAAGTACCAATAAAACAAGATCAATAAAATACATACATAGACTAAATAAATAAACTTACACAAATACAGATATATAGATATTTACACAAATAAAATGTCGTTGACGTTGTGTGAAATGTCCATGAATATTTTATTTATTTTATAAATTTCACGTAAGAAGTCACGGGCAATAGCCAATAAAGAGTATTCATTCATTCAATAGTATTAAGAAATCAAGTCATCATATTTTGTTATTCAACCAAATGTTCACAATAAGCACCTTTTTTCCAATCCAATATAAACTGTAGCACTAAAAATCGGTTTTTCATGTCATCCGATTGCGAAATAAATCCAATACGCGTAAAATTGTACAGTGATCAAACATTTAAAATAAAATCTCTTTTGATTCAACATTCCAATGGATTTTAGATACAATATTTTAGTACTAACAGATATTTATTTGTTTAATCTATACTCTTATTAAGAAGCTGAAGAGTTTGTTTGTTTACATAAGCTAATCTCAGGAACTACTGGCTCGATTCAAAAAAGTTTTTTTTTTTATAAATATTCAGGACATTTCACACACCGTCCTCTGGTCCCAAAGTAAGCTATATTTCTATGCTTGTATTATGGGAACCAGATACGGATAGACTACATATACTACTTTTTTTTTAAAATACATACCTACTAATACCTATTACATAGAAAACACCCAGACGTAGTACAAACATTTGTATGACATTTATGGATATCATACAATTGATTGTCCCAAGCGGGAATCAAACCCGCCACCTCGTGATCGGCAGTCCATTACATAAACCACTCCACCACGAAGCCCGTCAACATTATTTCAGTGTTGGATAGTCCATTTATCAAGAAAGGTATATAACATCACGCTGCGACCAATAGGAGTGAAACATTAGTGAAAATTGTCGCTAAAACGAGAAAAATTCTCTAAATTTCGTACAAAGTCCCCGGCAACAGCTAGTTGCTCATAATATTGTAAAGCAAATAATATCTACGTTTGAATCACAAATTCATACCACTTTAGGAGTAACATCAGATCAAAGACATGTAACCCGTTATTTTACGACACACAAGTTACTCATAAAATACTGTTTTATGGCCTAACACACTCTAGAGTGTTGTATGTTTAAAGGTTAACTGTTTTCGGTCATTTACGTCATAAAAATTCATATAGTTTTTGATAAGGCTATAGGTATCATAACTACCATATTGTCGGTTAATGGTTCCGATAATAGTATCAAAGTCAGCCTATATTCTAAAACGTTCTTCATTTTTATAAGAAAAATATCATTACTGACAGGCGAGTAAACCTAAATCTCCCCAAAAGTGGAAGAGACCCATGCCCAATAGGGCAACCTAATGGGATGGAGAGAAAAAGATAAGGTACTGTAATGGATGTAATACCTTTTTTCTGTTGTTTTTTTTATCTTCTATACATCTACACATTTTAAAATTCTTAAAAAACAATTAAATGTCTGTACTTTGAAAATATTGAAAAACAAAAATGGGATAGGTTGGTCTTTATTGGCGTAGCTGAAGCCAAAACAATGGTTTATAAAAATTTTGTCTGTGTGTATATTTGTACGCACACCACGCCAAAACTACTGCATGGAATTAAATACAGTTTTTGGTGATATGTTGAAAGAGTTCTAACTTAAAATATTGGCTACAATTTATCCAAGGATAATATCTAATTCCATCGGGGAAATCTTCTTTAAGTTTTTTATTGCCCAGTCATCCAAGATTTCATGCGAACGTAGACAGCGGCAAAAGCCAACAAATATTAAAAAATTACCTAAATCAAGAATTATCAAGCATAAAATTAGTATTTGTTTATACTTCTATGTGTTACAAAATCCTTAAATAACAACAAATAGTATAACAATCTTTAGAAAGTCCTCTGCTCTGCACCGTCTCTGCTGTCTATCCTCTAGGGGTTAAACTTCATCCCTAACTCTGAAACCTGTCAGTTACAGCAATAATGGATTAGCCGCTGCATTCACTGCATCACAAAGTCCAACAACGTTAATAACGGAAAAGCATGTATATTTACTTCATTGCACATTATTATTTGGTTTTGATTTTAGGGTTTCGTACTAAAAGTTAAAACGGGAGGCATTACTGAGACTTTGCTGTCCATCAATCTGTCTGTAACCAGGCAAGTTCAAAGTTCAAAGCAAAGTCTCCGAAACGTCGGGCCAAAATTTAAAACAAATATACGCGTCTAAATCCGTAAAAAGTAGTTTTATTTATACAAAATATTATGTTAAAACAATCCCAAAAAAACCATTACCTAATAATGCAGACATTTTATCTATCAAGTAAATCTTTTTATATGTCAGTTAGCGCTATAATCATATTACACTACACTCTTTTCTTTCTTCATTAATTTATTGCAAAACTCGTTATGTGAATAGCTAACATTTAAAAAACCGGTCAAGTGATTAAAATTTGTTTTTATTGTTGTTTACAATTTATGCTTGAACTGTGTGAGCGGTTACAAATAAAAGTTTTTCTTTCTTTCTTTCATTAACGTCCCTCTGCTTTGACGAGCCTCGTGGTTGAGTGGTTTATGTAACGGACTGCCGATCAAGAGGTTCGTGAGTTCGATTCCCGCTCGGTACAATCATTTGTGTGATTTTTCTAATTGTTATACAAATGTTTGTACTGCGTCTGGGTGTTTCTATGTATTATAAGTATGTATTTACAAAAGAAAAGTAGTATATGTATTCTATCCGTATTCTGGTACCCATAATACAAGCATAACAAGCTTAGCTTGGGATCAGAAGACGTTATGTGATATGTCCGTGATATTTATTTATTATTTTACTGCTGCTACTAGGGAGGGTTAATGGTCTACTACGTCGCGCTGACATAGGGCACGTATACGTGTTAGCAGAGGGTTCAATTTTAAGTATTGCGTCTCTCACAGTATGTGATAACTGTCTTAGCTGGTTCATACCTTGGGGGAAGAAATGGTGTGGGAACACCCCACTTCTTTTCTTGTTTTTACAATATTTTTCACTGATGCTCATATTGGTAGCAGCGTGATGTTATATTGCCTAATGCCTTCCTTGATAAATGGACTTTTTAACACAAAAAGTATTTTTTAAATTTTTACCTATAGTTCCTGGAATTAGCGCGTTCATAAATAAACAAACAAACATACACTTCAGCTTTATAATACCTACTATTAAGTTCCATTACTATTCCTGGTCGGGTCATGGTAATACCTGAGTGACTACCATGGCCCGGCTAAGGGGCGAGGAGGAACACCGTGGGGGTTTAGTGGGTAGTTCGGGTCCGCTTCTGACCCGGGAGTCCCACACATAGAGCGTAAAAACATTCCCCACGTAAAAAAAAAATACTATTAAGTATAGATTTAGCAATGATCTTGAGCCAAAATAATAAGTACCGAGACATACATAAATACATATTATACTAAACTTATAACAGTTGTTAATGAACAATAAAAGTGAATTTGCAGAAACAATCACATTTAAGTTTCTATTTCTAATCAAAGATTTTCACGTATAGACCAACGATAAACCAATTATCTATCACACGTAACTTACTAATCTTATTGAGTGAACTTGGAAGATTTAATTGAATGAACTAATCATTACTTTTCATAGTACAAAAAAGTAATTAAATAAATATGAAAGTTAACCTAAGTCTCTCTCTCTTCAACCCACTTACGTCCCACTATTGGACACGGGCCTCCTCCACTTTGGAAGGGATTATGGTCTACTGTGCTGCGCTGACCAGGCGTGTTGACACAGGGTTTATTTTAGAGTTTTTCGTCTCTCATAGAGGAAGTTATCTGTGTGCAATATCCCTTAGCTGACTTTTACAGCACCCTTGGGAGGAGATGGGGTGGTATCACTTGTATTCTCAATCCGTCACCACACGGACCTTATACTAACCTAACATAATTCCATTAGTCGCTTATCATGCGCCACACAAAACAACTCGCCACCCACTCACTACGAAATGACAACCTAAGTATATTAATTTAATTACGTCTATGTATCATACGTTACGTATGTGATTTAAGGATTATTTTTTTTATCAAAGAAATATTCTATTGAACTTAATAATGCAGGTTTTTTGGTGAATTTCAATACGATATAATTAGCTTTTATCCTATTAAGGAGTTAATCTATCTCTGTATAATAACTATTCGTGAACACTCCACATAACATCTGGTCCCAAGCTAAGCTTTTTTCTTTCCTTCTAGTAACCATGAACACCCATATGCAACACAAACATTTGTATTACAACCTTAAATATCACACAAATAATTTTTCTGTGCGGGAATCGAACCCACGACCTCGTGAACGGTAGTCCGTTACATGAACCACTCGACCACGAATCCTGTAATAAACACTTTCACATCTCATGACAAATATTATGCATGCGAAAACTAGTGCTTAATTTCAAGTTGTTACATAGTCTTATGATGAACCCTCTAAGGAGGTCGAAGGTCTTCAGAAGTCGCATTAAGTTTGTAATGTCTGTAATGTTGTTAACAATTTACTCGAAGGTCGAGTACGTCATTTAGCAAACAACGCTCTGAATGTTAATTTATTAAGATCTTCCCTTGATGACGTTACGTGACGAACGCTTGTGTGATACTTTTATTAATTAGTACATTTTTAACACGCTTAAACAAGTTACCTCTCTCTCCAGCCCATCAACGTCCCACTGCTGGCCACGGGCCTCCTCCACTTCGAGAGGGATTATGGTCTACTGTGCCACACATACCAGGCTTGTTGGCACAGGGCTTATTGTCGCGTTTTCCATCTCTCACAGTAGACGTTAACTGCTTATATTGTCCCTCAGCTGGCTCTTACAGCACGCTTGGAAGGAAATGGGGTGGTGACACTTGTATTCTTAATCCGTCACAGAGATATGTAAGTTCTGTATGAGATTTTAACCCACTTGCAGTAGTTGGATTGATCTGAAATTTTGCACATATATCAAGGACCGATGACAATGCAATAGTTAAAAAAAAATACGTAGGATTTTCAAGCGTATTTTTAGGTTTGGAACTAAGTAGATTTTAGAGGAACGTACAGGTAAGAACCTGTCAAGAGCGAGATAATCTCGCACACTTAGGGTTTCGTATCTATCAGGCCGAAAAACATATATCTGCAGCCAACTTACTTTTGTTGTTTAAATATAGGGAATCGCCTACATTTCAGCGACTTCATAAGTTAGCATAAGTATAAGCAAGTCTTTCTTGTGATGTGAAAATAAACTACATGTTTTTGGATTTTTCCCTAATCAGCACTGCGTAGGCTTGGTCCATGACAAATTTCAAGTCTTTAGAGCAATGCAAATGCAAATTCTATAGGATTTTGATTCCCTAGCGTAAGTCGAAAATGCTCAATAATGGTCGTAATTTGGTATATCTTCCAAATGCGTAAATCTAAAAGGTTGATTGTATTTTATGCAGCAAGGGACCGCACATACCTACATATCGTTTGAGTTTCAAGTCCATAATTTTAGGCGTTGCTGAGTCAAAAACGTTTCACGGACGCACAGGCTGACCGACAGACAGATGGACACCGTAATGATACTACAAGGGTTTTTATTGTACGAAACCCCTAAAAGACCGGACAGATAGCGGAATCTAAATAACGATTTTGTTTTCACATTTTGCTTGAGAAGGGACTACACCTCCAATTAGGTGTTTGCAATAGGTATTGCTATCCCAATTGCCGAGCGCCACGCTGAAAATGACCATCTTATAGATGAAAAATAACTGTTAGAAAAAGTTGCCCGTTACTCTAGAGGCAATATGTACGAAGAAAACATCGGAGTTTGAATTCCATAATTTTTGTAAGGAGCATTTTTTCGGTTCATCGCATCGGTTCTGTTTAAACGATTTTTTGTAATAACATCCTTAATTTGCCTGACACTTTGAATTAATGTCGTGCAAATTTAATTAATTTCAAAACGTTCAGATTCGTCTTATATTTACAGATTATAAAATATGATTATCGCAGACTACCGCAAAAGATTTTAAATATCTATTTTTTTGTTTACGTTTATAATCCGAAATACGGAGATCCGAGGTATAGGCAGGCACATCGCTCGTAGTACTGATGATCGTTGGGGAAGAAAAGTCCTAGAGTGGCGACCACGTACCGGATGACGCAGCGTAGGGCGGCTTTCTACTACAATTATTAATTTATTAATCTAGTTTTGTTATAGTTAAAATATTAACAAATGCATCATTTGTATTAAAGCGGAAACAATAACAAATACATTGAATTTGAACTGTCCACTTATCCAGCCTATTATTGTCCCACTGTTGGGCACGGGCCTCCTCCACTTTGGGAGGGATTATGGTCTACTGTGCCACCCTGACCAGGCGTGTTGGCACAGGGTTTATTTTCGAGTTTTCCTTCTATCACAGAGGATGTTATCCGTGTGCAATATCCCTTAGCTGACTTTTACAGCGCCGTTAGGAAGAGATGGGGTGGTGACACTTGTATTCTTAATCCGTCACCACACGGAGGGTTCAGCTATCACCGTTCGTGAAATACAGCCTGGTGGCAATTTACTTAAAATTTATTAGGTTTTACGTTTTGGTACGGAACCTTAAAAATAAGTTTTACTGGTGTATTTCTGAGTTTTAGTAGAACTTTTCTTCAAGGATTTTTATAAGAATAACTAAAGTTGATAATGACAAATTGTAAAACAAAACTTGTAAGCTCGCTCTAATTAATAATTACATAATCTACAAACTTTAGCTGTTTACAAAGAAAAGCTATTTAGTAGCTTGTCTTTAATTCTATGAAAAGTTAAGTTTTGCTAAGAAATTACCTAAGGGTGCTGATGTAACTTTTAATTTATTCACAAAGTAATTTAACTAGCTAATTAGTAACGTTAGGCGATTGACGTACTAAGATAAGTTTTTGTACACTAAATTATATGTCCGTGTGGTGGAGGATTAAGAATGCAAGTAGTACCTTCCTATTTCTTTCCAAGCATTGCCATTCCCTATTCATCTCGATAATAGATTTAATTTATCCATTTGCTTAGTACGCCCCACGGTATTACCCGCAGTTTTAAGTATAAAAATTCAGACAGTAAAGGGTACTTTAGTACTTGACACTTATCGTCATATTTTCGACAGTTCACACAATATCTTTATAAATAGCAGCCTATATGTTATTTTGATGTATAAGGTACATTATTGAAAAGTTTCATTAAAATCCATAAAGTAGTTTTTGCGTAAAAGAGTAACACACATCCAAACATCCATACTATTAAACTTTCACATCTAAAACATTAGTAGGTTTTTTTTTTGTATTTTATTTACCAACCAAAGTATATTGAATTACTGAAGTCTAATGGACTTAAACAGTCAATCATATTTAGAGTATTTCAGAGGGTAATGGCCTCGTTTACTCGTTAAAAGGGCTGTAAGCTCTTTCAAGAAGTGTACCTCATTATATCGTCAAGACATCAAGGACAAATTCAAAATTGTGGAAGAGAAGTTCATTAAAGTACTAAACTAACTTCAGGACTTGATAGAGGTTGAACAAATAAATAAAAAGTAAGGAAAAGTTGATGATTGATAAAGGTATAATTTAATATTCTCTAACACTTGCTCGACTCATTCGTTTAAATAAAACCATATCGATTAAGATTTTGCGGTATATGATTTAAATTAAATTAATTTAAATTAAATTTAAAAAACCGACGTTTCGAAGACTTTGCAGTCACCATGATCTGAATTATAGTATCGACCGTGGTCACGGGTGAACTAGGTGAGCGGCAGCGGCGACGACTCCGTGGCGCGCGAGTTTCGGATACTCTGTGAGATGAAAACTCGTAAATAAACCCCGAGCCAACACGCCCGGTCAGCGCGGCACAGTAAACCATATTCCCTTCCAAAGTGGAGAAGCCCTTTGTACAACAGTGGGACGTTAAGGGGCTAGAGAGAGTGTAAGATATACATAAACTGTAAAATTTTCAGGTCCCTAGCTACCACCGTTCCAGAGCTGTAACTCTGGAACGGTGGTAGCTAGGGACCTGAAAATTGGCTTGGAAACAGACGGGCGGACGGTCAGTCAAGTCTCAGTAACAGGGTCCTATTTTCCTTTTGATACGGAATTATAAAATCCCACTCGATGTAAATAATCAGTGAGTATTTCTGCTTAAATTATATATACTTACTAGCTGACCCGGCAAACGTAGTTTTGCCATACTAAAAAAAAAAGTTTGAAAAATAGATGTTGGCCGATTCTCAGACCTACTGAATATGTATGTAAAATTTGAGAAGAATCGGTCAAGCCGTTTCGGAGGAGTACGGTAACTAACACTGTGACACGTGAATTTTATATATTAGAGATAAAATATAGCAAAACTAGCCGTTGTCCGCAACTTCGCACGCGCTAATTTTAGAACCTAAATCTTGACAAATTATACAGCCAAGGAAAGCCATCCTCTAGAACCACTCTATCTATTAAAAGAAACCTCATCAAAATACGTTGCTTAGTTTTGAAGATACACTTAGGGACACAAACAAAAATTATAACTTCTTTACTTATTATAAAACAAAGTCGTTATTTTTGTATGTTTATCCCTACGTAAGCTTATATTTTAAAAGATAAGCAACGGATTTAGATCCGGTGTTTTTAATACTTATAGAGGATGGCTTTTTGTATAATTTACGAAGGTGCGGAAACCAGCTAGTTGTTTTATAATAAACTAGCTGTTGCCCGCGACTTCGTACGCGTGAAATTTAGTAATCAAATAACAGAAGTTTACTATAACCACTCGATAGATGGCGGTGTACTATTTTTAAATCGCACTATGGTTTCGTTCCACGCATTGACACTTAAGCTCTTCAAAATTTTTACAGTGTCATCAGCTCGTATTCACATTTATAAATTACATAGTTTGGATAAAGAAAGCAAAAAGATTAACAGCGTATCAAGAACAAATTAAATACTTTTAAATATTTTTTCATGAAAGACTGTGGTTGAATTATTCTAAAATGCGAGTCACGAGTTGAAATTTACATTTTATTAATCGTTTCGGCATTTCATCGAAAATATGTTCAGAATTGGTCTCTTATATTCTTTAAAGGCTTTTAGCAAGAATTGAATACATATCATTTTTGATATTTATCGCGTGTTGGAAATAGGAGGCGTTTTTCACACTTTTTGAAAAGGATTTTGTCAGGTAGTAGCCACTCAGAAGATGGCTGGATGAAAGTGGCGGCTTATGTGTGGACTTAAGCTGTAGCCAACAGAAACGAAAGGAGACAATTAGGGAAAGCCTTTGCCACAAGGCAGACAGACGAATCCATGATTTTTGTGTGATTTAAGAGGGTACTGTACTCCTAATTTAGGTATTTGCCTTAGGTATTGCTATCCCTATTCCCGAGCACCGTGCTGAAAGGGACAAATCTAGCTGAAGCAGACTTTACCTACAAATTCTTTGAAAAAAAGACGTTTCTTACTCCCCTTTTTTCTTCGCGAAAGTTAAACCGATTTTGATTGTTTTTACGCTATATTATAGATGAAGAGTATATCTATGCTTCTATCACTTTCTTTTTTGGTAAAACCTCGACGAATATGTGTGATAGACGCTGCAAGATTATCTAAAGAAAACCGAAAAAAAAACGGGATTATTGGATGGTCATATTTCTTTTAGTTATTATGTTTTGAAAAAAAAAAGAAAGTGATAGAAGCATAGATGTACTCTTCGTCTGTAATAAAGCGTAAAAACAATTAAAATCGGTTTACTTTCGCGAAGAGAAAAGGGGACTACGATACCCATATTTTTGTATGGAGCAAAATTTGCTATCGTGCCCTCTTAAACTATGTTATGTAAATAGTAATTATCTGAATAAAGGCTTATTTATTTATTTTACTCTACAGTCTGTGACTCTTCCAAAAGATGTGCTTATAGTTATAAATCTATTGTCATCGTCATCATATTGCAATGCCTTTTTCCCATGGGTGTAGGCAGAGACTATAGTGCACCATCTGCTGCGATCTAAATGCACTTCCTTAGCTTCATTTACAATCATATATCTAGTCATACAAGCACTTAGAGCATTAATACAACAGCAGTTAACATTTTATTGCAACCCGCTAAAAAAGCTACGAGAACAATGCTCATATTCATTGTATATGGACACTGTCATCTCTTAGTGTGAGTGTGACCAATGAAATTACGTTATACTGTTCGTGTGCGTATCAGCATATCGCCAATGCAGCCAGTATATTTGTCAAAGAAAACAGCGTATGTAACGTCCTGTTGGTTTAAATCTCAGTTGTAAGTGCTATGTTTTTAACTTGGGCGCTTTTGGAGGACACCTCATTTCAATCCGTATTTTTTTACATAATACATGATCTTATGAATCTATGTATTAAAGGGCATCACATAATAATTTTTTTAAATTTTTTTTTTTTTATAATTGGGGTTGGCAAATGACTGCATTTCACCTGATGTTATGTGAGAGTGCAATCCATATGCTGACGGCTGGTACATGACGGGATGGTATGGTATCCACAGTAAAACGAATAATACCAGTAATACCTATGTATTATAAATAAGGCGGCTTTGTACTAGTGTTTGCTTATAGTGTTTGTGCCAGTCTTCTCTTTTTATAATTCAGTTGGCTTTCAGAAAAAGACGTAAATTATACATGTATAATTGATTACTCTTTCTTTCCCCACATAATTATTGAAATAATGTCGGCCATTTTGTTTTTACAGTTTTATGGTAACAGTATGTTACTCTAAAGATATTTACAAATATCATGTAAATAGTACCGAAAATGTAGCGTTGTTTTCGCTAGATGTTTATTTAGATAGCTAAATATTTCATGAGAAATAATATTTTAGCATAATATAAACATTTCTATACAACAAATGTTATAATTCTATTTTATTACTTTTACCTTTAATAGTAAAAGTTATGATGTATTATGTTATAGAACTTAGTATGTTGCTAAGTCACTGACATTTTTTCGGAAATAGTTAAAAACGTATCTACATACGTTTTTAACTATTTCCGAAAAAATGTAAACTACTTTAATGGAAAAAATTATCACCATGAACAAGACTTTGGCGATCTCGGAATACCGTTCCATAACTCTTCAAAAGAAGATATCATAGGGCTTGTACATGTTAAATATTACAAAAGCAAACTGTTCTATAGATGGCGTTGTGCATAACCATCGATGCGATGTATAATTCTAACTGAGAATGTAGTGAAAAAGTTAACATGATATAAAAAATAAAAATAAATATTCATGGACATTTCACACAACGTCCTCTGGTCCCAAGCTAAGCTTATATTGCTTGTGTTATGGGTACCAGAATACGGATATAATACATATACTACTTTTCTTTTGTAAATACATACTTATAATACATAGAAACACCCAGACGCAGTACAAACATTTGTATGACAATTAAAAACATCACACAAATGATTGTCCTGACCGGGAATCGAACCCGAGACCTCATGATCGGCAGTCCGTTATATGAACCACTCCACCACGAGGCCCGTCGATATGGTCCCGTGGTAACTCAGTTGTCCTTTAAATTTCCCCACTTTTTACCAGTTCCTAGATTTATCCATCTCCATCCAATGTCCAAGTGGTGACGGATTAAGAATAGAATAGAATACAATAGAATACTCTTTATTGTACATCTTAACAATATTACAGTAGGTAATTAATATTATACAATTTTAGAATTTATAGATAAGTACAATAGGCGATCTTATCGTAAGTTGCGATCTCTTCCAGACAACCTTTGGATGGACTGAGAGGAAAGAAAAATTTGGCTAATTGTGATACCACATACATACACACATACCTACATAATTAAATAACTATAAACACACGTACATACAAAAATACAAGTGTCACTACCCCTTTTCCTCCCCAGGGTGCTGTAAAAGCCAGCTAAAGGGATATTATACACTGATGGCATCTTGTGTGACAGGGAAAAAACGAAAATAAACCCTGTACCAACACGCCTGTTCAGCGCGGCATAGTAGACTATAATACCTCCTGAAGTGGGGGAGGCCCGTGCCCAACAGTGGGACGTTTAAGGGCTGGAGAGATTCATCCATCAGATATAAGGCATGCCTCAAGGATCCATGTATCATATCCGCCATGTTTTACATTTATAAGAATAATTACATGTCTATCTTTTCCCAGAACTTTCTGTTTTAACTGTCAATTAACCTCAAAATATAATATACATTTAAATAAGAGTCCTTGTCGACAGCAATTTGAAATTCGGTCAACAAACGAACAGCCTAAATAAAGATCGTCGGATGAAATACACAACGAAATTGTAACAGGCACTAGGTACATTTGAAATTAGCGAAAATTTCTACTTTACATTTTAAGTAGTCTCTTTGCGGTTCAAAATGAAGGAAGCGCTCAAATTTACTTCAAAAACCTACACAGAATGTTTAAATTGTATTCGGATATAATATTAAACATTTCTGTCGACAGTGAGGCCAATTCTGATGCGTCAAAAACTTAACTTAATTGAAATAAATGGAAAACAACTATGGTCTATTGTGTTTAAGTGGCCATTTCATTGTACACATGGAAATTATTATAATTTTTTTCGGTTAAGATAATTATTTATTTAATAAAGTATTTACTTTTCTTTTTCAAAAATTATATTAGGCATAATTATATAAAACGCTAAAAACAAAATAACAAATAAAATAAAATTATGCGTCAAAATATTCCACCGCATAAATGTAAATCAATTAATAAACAGTTCTTAAAATAAGAAAGTTCCATTAACATTGCTGAATCATGTTGCTGAAAGAATAAATTTTCATTTTTCACTTAAGTTATGTTTAGTTGTGCATGTAGAATTGGTAACAGTGTCAAGGTTAAATATTCTGTTATTAATGTTTCTACTCGTGTAAGATAATATTACGTTCACTTAGAAAGAGCTTGGTGAAACTTTCATTGTTTTCTTTTTATTATAGTATTATTAAACAGGCATGTACTCTACATCTATTATATCTGTGGTTGTAGATTGCCTAACGACTTGTTAAAAAAGGTATGTATTGAGATTTCAATCTAGTAAATGTTTTGAGCATGTGTGACGGAGTACAAATATTATTTATTTCTTCATTTTCTCCTACGGTAGTACTAAGGTAATATGTAAGGAAGAAAACAGTTCCCCTTTCCAGCCCTTTTACGTCCCACTGTTGGGCACCGGCCTCCTCCACTTTAGGAGGGACTATGGTCTACTGTGCCACGCTGACCAGGCGTGTTGGCACAGGGTTTATTTTCGAGTTTTCCGTCTCTCACAGAGGATGTTATCTGTGTGCAATATCCCTTGGCTGACTTTTACAGCACCCTTGGGAGGAGATGGGGTGGTGACACTTGTATTCTTAATACGTCACCACACGGAGAGAAAACAGTTACCCTCTCAAAATGCTGAAAACCCGTGCCCAATAGTGGCATTGGAAAGTAGATTTAAGAGACAAAAAAAGTGTATGAACATTTTTGGACGAATTGATAAAGTGCTTTCTTGTAAACACAAAAGCTTTTCACGTACTCTGAAAAATTTATTGTTGCACAATAAAGATAAAAATCTGAGCCACAGTCATCAGTTATGTCGGCTCATACAAACAACCATTATGCTTACCTGATTCTTTACAAAAAACTTGCGTAATTTTTCCACTGTGATATGTCAAAGGGCAGTGCTCAATCACCTGCCGGTTGCGGTTGGGCCATAAAGTTAAAACCTTGAAAATAAGTTGAATAAAATCGCTTTTGGAAAATTTGACGCTAATAATTTACGTTGGAATTGTCGGGATAGATATAAACAAATATAGCGGTCTATAACGACATATAAATCAAATAATATACCTACTTGATAAAAATGATTACGGGTTGCAACTGAAAATCAGCGTTAGGTGTCACGTGTTGACATCTAACTATATGCTGAGTTGCCTGCCCTTTGGCACTTGTCATATAAAACTTTTATATAGCTTAAATTAATATTTAAATTTGTATATATTTTACGTAGCATGTTGCAAATTATTGAATACTTATATATTGTAAATTTGCACTGGTGTCAATAAAGTTTTTTTTTCTTTCTTATTACCTATGCCTTTTTGGCTCTATACTGCCCTAGTTCAGTAATTTTTGGCTTTACAGAACGGTAGTAAGAAATTATATGACGAACACTTTCCGCTGTTTTCGTGATCACACGAGTGATTCGACTGCATCTGCCGGTGACAAATGAACGCGGTTTTTCAAGCACGTTAAACATATCCGCATTTCACAAACTTCAGAAAATAAAAGACGTCTGTATCAAGTCTTCAATTAAGTTTATATTCGTAAAATTAGTTAGAAAATCTAACTTTGCAATAAACTGCGAGATAAAATATAAGGCTAGCTGTGAGATGTTATTAAGCTTTTTTTTTCATTTTTGGTGTAAACATTTCTTGGTATATAACTAGAGCTAATCTTCTGAACTGTCCTCGCGGTGACGGATCAAGAAACATATGGACATGGGTTCATACCCTATGAATGAAAAAGAAGACTGAAATAATGGTACCCTACTTTTTTTTCATCATAATATAATATAATAATTATTATGGTGTTCGAGATATTATGGTTTACGAAGACAATGGTACTAATTCTACGCGCATTACTAAACTTAACTAAAAAACGAAATTTGATTTGTGTCAATAACACCATTCCGTAATGTTAACGATTCTTTCTTGTTAGCAAATCTGTTTATTGTAGATTATAATTAATAACGATTATAATTAATATAAAATTACACAACAAACAGCCAAGTAATCAATATACAGCAATAGTTGTTTTCATTTTTTGGTTAAGTTTAGTTTTGGACGTAGAATCGACACCAGTGTCTTAAATTAGGGTATAATTAGTTTATCTTATTTTACAGTACCTTGGGAAGAAATGTGATGCTAGTATTATTAAACACAGCAATTACGCTCATTTAAAATTATTCCAAAGGTCTCGCTATAAATCATAACGTCGATAATATTGGCTGTGAATTTTTGGATGTTAACACAGATAATAATATAGAAAATATTAGAATGACATGTTATTTCCGTTCCGGCGTTGACAGAAGTAGGACACTTAATGTCCTACTATCGGAAATAGGTTGACGGTATAAAGAAATTTAACTGTATATTACGAACTAAGTATTAACGTTGTTTAATATTCTCAAAACTATTAAAGATTCTATCTATACTTGATATTATAAAGCTGAAGAGTGTTTGTTCGAAAGGGTTAATCTCAGGAGTCACTAGTCGATAACATGAAAATTTCTTTCAGTGATGGATAGTACATTTAGCGAGGAAGGCTATATAAAATTATAGCTGACCCGACAAACGTTGTTTTGCCATACAAATGTCAGGGTAGACAAATAATTTGCAATAAAATAATATTGCGACTATAAATTGAAATTTAAGCTATCCTATCTTTCAAGTTGGATCAAATTGCGCATAGTCTGCCAATTTAATTTAAAATCGGTTAAGTAGTTTAGGAATCCGTCGCGGACAAACATCGTGACAGAAGATTTATATTATATTTAAAATTAACGTGTCACAGTGTTAGTTACCGTACTTCTCCGAAACGGCTCGACTGATTTTTGTGAAATATAACATGCATATTCAGTAGGTCTGAGAATCGACCAACATCTATTTTTCAATACTTTTTTTTAGTATGGCAAAACAACGTGTGCCCGGTCAGCTAGTATAATTATAAAGATAAGCTCACATAGGGACATACATAAAAATAATTATAAGCTTTGTTTGCAACACTAATGTTTTAATCTATTCATTATAGATCACTTGCAAACTATTTGCACTACTTCAAAGAATCTTACCGTACATGAATAATATTTAAATGCAAACTTGCTTCTACAAATTTTCCTTACGAGCTTTTGTCAAGGGGATTTGTTCTTACCGTCAGTGCTAAGCGGTTGAAGTGCTGAATTCAAAGTAATCGCTAGTTTTTCTACAGAACATGGTTAACAGGCTTAATGCATTTGCTTTTGTAGATTTATTGATACTACATAGACTATAAATTCGAAAGAATGTATGAATGCAACAACACGATAACTAGCTTTGATGAAATTTTACGATTATCCCAACAACATTGTTGGGTTATTGTAAAAGTCAAAATCAAACGTGAAAGTCATATTCAAATGTTTTTATTTCAATTAGGCAAGATCAACAAATTTGTAATTTGATTAACAAATTTGTTTCACGCTGTATAAAAGAAAAGGGCTGTGAGGACACAGATAACTTCTTCTGTGATAGACGTAAGGTCGAAAATAAACGTGGTCTACTGTGCCAATACGCCCGGTCAGGGCGGTAGACACAGTAGATCATAATCCCTCCTATAATGGAGAAAGCCCGCGCCCGACATCATTCATTATTCTCCTACCCTTATCCCATTATTTGGTGTTGTCTCTTTTCTTCCATAGTCTTCTATCAGCCGTCATATCTGCGTTAACTCCCCGCGCCCAACAGTAGGATATTATAGGCTGGTAATTGGTAAACCCGGGTGAAACTACATATTTCTATTAGTTGGTTTCTGTAAAAACACATGTCCTTCAAAAGGTTCAAGTACGTAGTACTTATAACCGTTTCTGCCAACCCTATAGGAAAAAGACGTAATATTATGATAGTATCATGACAAATTAGGTATGTCACGAAGCTCGACAAAATAAAGAAATTAATAAAATTATTAGTGTGATTTCAAAAAGAAACGTTTTAATTACATAAAATACACAAAAATCACGCTTATACTGTCAAACTGTTTTCTTTACTTCTAGAAATATCAGCTGCATTTTATGTAAATATTTTTGCATAGTTTGGTGCCAAGTTTGCCGCTTATCAAGACATGCTAGCTATGTCAGTATGGAATGTGTTCCGTTCTACTTTGACTGGTCATGCACATTAATATACCCATAGATATGTATAGACTAGCTGTTGTCCGCGAATTCGCACAAATGCAATTTAGAAAATTTTCCTCAATTTTGTAACATTTTTCACTAATACTACCTACACTCCTATTGGTCGGTCAACAGTTTATAAAATATATAACACTAATATTTATAGCTGAGGAGTTTGTACCTCTAGGATTAAGAATATAAGTGTCACCACCCCATCTCCTCCCAAGGGTGCTGTAAAAGCCAGCTAAGGGATAATGCACACAGATAACATCTTCTGTGAGAGACGGAAAACTCGAAAATAAACCCTGTGCCAACACGCCTGGGCAGCGCGGCACAGTAGACCATAATCCCTCCCAAAGTGGAGGGGGCCCGTGCCCAACAGTGGGACGTAAATGGGCTGGAGAAGAAGAGAAGGAAAGGAGTTTGTTTGTTTCTTTGTTTGAACTACATGATATCGCGCTATGGCAAATAGAATAGAATCGAAACATGAATGAAAAATGTTGCAAGTGAGGGGATTTTTTTTAAAATTCTACGCGTACGAAGTCACGGGCTATAGTTAGTAAAATAATTATTTTCACAATATCTACGTATGTAATTCAAAATTATTTAAATAAAAAACTCTTTCTGCTTTCGTTTGAGTGTAAAGTTTAGTCACACTTATATACATAATAGCTGTGTACCTTTGAAATTACAAACGTACGTACATTTTCACGTAGAATTGTAAGATCTGTAAATTCATGTGATGTTTTAATCTATAAAGCTGAGTGTAAACGCGTGGAAAATTTTAAATTAAAAGATTCTTGCTATCAAAAGATGTGAGGACGTGGAGTAATTTGTAAATGTATCTTAATAAGATTCAGAAATAATTTGCTTACTTTAAAACTAAAAAACACGCTTAAAAATGTTGAATATTTTTTTTAATTATTGTATTACCATCAGTCATTTATATGTGTGCAAAATTTCAGATCAATCTGACTACTGGAAGCGAGTGAAACTCGAGAGACTCCTTCACATAAATTAATACAATGATAGATACGTTCGAAGTACTTCGAAGCTAATAAAAGGGTGTTCAGAAAAAAAAGAAAATATTCCTATGTATTTTTTTTTATACTACTGAGGTGGCGAACAAGCGTACGCCCCTACGGCCTATGGACGTCTGTAACACCAGGGGTATCACTCGCGCGTCGCCGACCCTGCAGAAATCTCTTCACACCTTTTTTGAAGAACTCCATGCTGTAGTCCAGTGGGAAAATTTCGGCAGGTAGTTCATTCCACAACTTTATTGTACGTGGGATAAAATTCCGAAGGAATCGTACGGTACGTGATGGCATTGGTTCTAGAGTGTGAGAATGAACTCTCTGCCGATGATGAGAGGTACGATGATAAAAGGAGGCCGTTGGCACCATTTCGAACAGTTCGTGAAATAAAGCTACAATTAAATTTGTTATTGAGTATTTCAAAAATGTTGACTAAATCAAAAAAGAGCTGCGCTGAGTTTCTTATGGTCTGTTAGGTTGCGCGTCTGTCGGTAGTCTACCATGAATTTTTTGTCATAATGACGCTATTATGGCGCCATAATGGCGTCATTATGATACCAAACTTGATAAAATTCGCCATTATGCAATCAGTGACTGATCATTATAACAGTATTGGAATAGCAGACTCGGCCCCCTGGTAAGCGCGGCATAGTAAACGAAAATCCCTTTCAACGACGCGCGACGTTAATAGGCTCGAGAAAGAGAGAGAAGGATAGACTGATAGATAAGACATCATTTTTAAATGTATTACTATTCATTTATTGCATTCAAGTGTTTTAGAAAACCCTGAACTGCTAAGATCATCTTCATTAATATAATATCCAAAAATATTTAATTCTCAAGTAATATTTAATTATTAAACCGCTTGAGCTTTTTATTTTCAAGCAGCTCGTAATATTTCAAAGAAAATTCTTTCTTTTATCAAATTAAAAACAGATAAAATTTCTTCGAAGTAAATAAAGGTGTTTACGAGATAAAATCTTATCGATTTATCCTATTAAGGTCATGGAATAATAGAGATTTTGAATGTTTGTGGTCAATAAGTATCCTATTGACTACTGATGAAGTAAATAGTAAAAAAGTAGCTACTGTTCTATGTATTTACAATAAAAAGTAGTATAAATACGTTGGCTGAGTCTGTGGTGACGGATTAAGAATACATGTGTCACCACTCCATTTCTTTCCCAGTGTGCTGTAATAGTCAGCAAAGGGACAATATAAGCTTTTAACGTATATACTGTGAGAGACGGAAAACTCGAAAGTAAACCCTGTGTCAACACGCCTGGTCAGCGCGGCACAGTAGACCATAATCCCTTCCAAAGTGGAGGAGGTCCGTGCCCAGCTGTGGGACGTTATTGGGCTGTAGAGGAGGACAGGAAGTAAATAGTAAAGCAGTAGTTTCAGTTTAATTAGATTTTTGGAGTTCCGTAGCAAAATGAATAACTTGCTTAATTGTAAAAATTAAAAAGACGCTTGAAAAACTTATCAGTTTAATTATTACATTATCGTTGGCCTTTAAAATTAAAATTAAAAATAAATTTCAAATCAATCCGACTACTGCAAATGGGTGAAAATCACTTTCAAAATTATGTTGCGCAGTATGTGACAAATCTGTTAGTGTGGTTAAGAATACAAGTGTCACCACCCTAATGGAAAATTTAAGTACTTTAAACTAAACCCTGTTTTAACTCGCCTGGTCAGCGTGGCACAGTAGACCATAATCCCTCGCGAAGTGGAGGTGGCCTGTGCCCAACAGTGGGGCGTTAATGGGCTGGAGAGAGAGAGAGAGAGAGAGTCGATGTATTATATCCGTATTCTGGTACCCATAACACAAGCATATAAGCTTAGCTTTAGACCGGAGGATGTTGTATGAAATGTCCAATAATTTTACACAGTTTCCATTTCATAGTTTATTACAAAACCTGTATTATTTAAAAGAATTATGATCGAATTTGAAGCACTGAACGTCTACCATCGAAATTTGCAATAAAATTAAATTTGAATATCGATTACAATAAAAAATTGGTCAAGTGCGAGTCGGACTCGCGCACGAAGGGTTCCGTACCATTATCTATGCAACATAAGGCAACGTTATTAGTATCGAGCAAGAAACGGTAAAAAAATCATGTTTGTTGTATGGGAGCCCCCCTTAAATATTTATTTTATTTTATTTTTAGTATTTGTTGTTATAGCGGCAATAGAAATACATCATCTGTGAAAATTTCAACTGTCTAGCTATCACCGTTCTTGAGATACAGCCTGGTGACAGACGGACGGACGGACGGACGGACGGACAGCGAAGTCTCAGTAATAGGGTCCCGTTTTTACCCTTTGGGTACGGAACCCTAAAAATCGTCACTCAAACGTAACAGTAATCCGATAAAGGTGTTAAATATGATCAATACTTTTTGTGTATATGTATAAATTGACAGGCCTTTTGATCAAGTGGTTCATGTAACGGACTGCCATTCATTAAGTTGCAAGTTTGATGCCCGCTCGGGACAATACTTTGTGTGATTTTTATAATTTTCATACAAATGTTTGTACGGCGTCTGGGTGTGTTCTATGTATTATAAGTATGTATTTACAAAAAATAAAGTAGTAAGTATAAGTATTCTATTCGTTGTCTGGTACCCATAATACAAGTATATAAGCTTAGCTTGGGACCGGAGGACGTTGTGTTAAATGTCCATGAATATTTATTTACTTTTATATAAAAAATAAATAAAGTATATCTAAGAGTATATCAGCTATGCTTCTGTCACTTTCTTTTTTTCAATACATAATAACTAAAAGAAATATGAAAATCCCGTTTTTTTTACGGTTTTCTTTAGGTAAAGTTGCAGCGACTATCACACATATTTGGTACCGTTTTACCAAAAAAGAAAGTGATACAAGCATAGATATACTCTTCATCTATAATATATCGTAAAAACAATCTAAATCGATTTAACTTTCGCGAAGAAAAAAGGGAAGTACGAAACGTCTTTTTTTCCAATAATTTGTAGGTAAAATCTGCTTCGGCTATATTTGTCCCTTTCAGCACGGTGCTCGGGAATAGGGATAGCAATACCTAAGGCAAATACCTAAATTAGAAGTACAGTGCCCTCTTAACTGCTTATATTGTCCCTTAGCTGGCACAGCACCCTGGGAAAGAAATAGGGTGGTGACACTTTTATTCTTAATCAGTCATATTATGTCATAGTAGCACATAATGCACTCTGAATATACCTAGTTAGTTATATTATGAACATTAGTCTAAGCTACGTTAAGAGGATTACATAACCTATTGAACTTATTAGATTAAGTACCGTCATAGGTATATGTGACTGGTCCACCTAGCAAGACACTGTTTGATAATTAACTAGCCCTTGCCTGCAAATTCGTACACGTGGAATATAGAAAATAAAAAAAAAAACGTAACAAATTATACAATAAAGCCGTTCTTTTGAACCACTCTATATATTAAAATCTCTCCGTGTGGTGACAGATTAAGAATACAAGTGTCACCACCACATCTCCTCCCAAGGGTGATGTAAAAGTCAGCTAAGGGTTATTGCACACAGATAACAAACACCCTTTGTGAGAGACGGAAAACTCGAAAGTGAACCCTGTGCCAATACGCCCAGTCGCACGACACAGTAGACCATAATCCCTCCCAAAGTGGAGGAGGCCCGTGCCCAACAGTGGGACGTTAATGGGCTGGAGAGAGAGATATATTAAAAAACACAACAACAATCAAGTTTTTTTTATTTATTTTTTTATAATTGTCATACAAATGTTTGTCTGGGTATTTTCTATGTATTATAAGTATGTATTTACAAAAGAAAAGTAGTATATGTAGTCTATCCGTATCTGGTTCCCATAATACAAGCATAGAAATATAGCTTACTTTGGGACCAGAGGACGTTGTGTGAAATGTCCTGAATATTTATTATTTATTTATTATTATTTATTTTTTAACAAGTAAAGATTTAACAATATTATGTTATGTTAGTCACATGTAAGGGATTTTCTTCCGGAACTAAACTGCGAAATGTTAAAAGCATTCATTTACATATTAATTTACAATCGATAAAAGGGGAATCGAAGGTTGTTGAACAAACATTGATAGATTATTCCGTCGGTAAACGGACGGTGTGAGCAACTTTAAGCCATTAGCGTAGACAAACTTATTTTGGATATGTTATGCAGAAAAATATTGTGAGAAAGAGAAGATGGACTAAGAACCAAAATGATTCAGACGAGCCTAGTGGTCGATTCTCGATCACGAGGTCACGTTTTCGATTCCCGTTCAAGACAATCATTTGTGTGATAATTATAACTGCCCTACAAATATTTTTGCAAGTGTTTCTATGTATTATAAATAATATGTATTTACAAAAGAAAAGTAGTATTATGTATTCAATCCGTATTCTGGTACCCATAACACAAGCATATAGGCTTAGCTTCGGATCAGAGCGGTTCCTGAAATTAGCGCCTTCGAACAAACAAATTCTTCAGCTTTATAATATTCGTATACATACTAGGTACATTATTAATCCGTTATCATAAGAAACGGTTGATTGAAGCAAAAGGTTCTAATTCTATCACAACATATTGCTAGTTTACCGTTTCAATATAATAAGGGCACATCAAATTATTCCTAGAAGTGAATCGGCACAGTTATTTTGCTAAGCCTCTTGCCACTTATTGCTTCGTATTTCATAGTAACGTGATGTTATATGGCGCCAAAATGTCTGCAGTTTAAGAGATCAACGTTCAAATAAATATATATAAGTTGTTTGTTTCAATATCTAATAGAAATAGTCAGGGATTTTCATTTTTATTTACGTGGGGAATGCATTTACGCACTTCGTGTGGGACTCCCGGGTCAGAAACGGATCCAGACTACCCACTAAGCCCCACGGTGTTCCTCCTCGCCCTTTGGCCGGGCCATGGTAGTCACTTAGGTATTACCGACCCAACCAGGAGTGGCCCCCTATCGGTGGGGGCTCACTGCGACGGGGCAGCCCTAGGCCCCCCATTAGACCGACGCCTCTCCCCGCAACACGCAGAGAGAGATCGTCTGCCACTGTTGGCGCGGCAGGCACAGGAATAGTCAGGGATGGTAGAGTTCTTTCTACTTACTCTATAAGGGATCAGGCGTGATGATAAGTAACCAAGAAATAGTATGCTTTTGTGACTCACTAAGATTTTTTATTAAAAGCACCATCCGATTTTTATATACCGCCATAAATATAGTCTTGTGTTTTTTGGCAACTTGAACATTGACATCAATTTGAAGGGTCGCGCGTCACGATCATATGTCGTGCGTCGCGTACATTGGAAGTTTACCTTTACTGACACTTCGCACCACCACTTGGTAGACGTTGTACAAGGTCACAAAGAGCCACTGGATGCAAATCACACACCACTGTAAGTTAGGATTGTGAGAGGTCTGTGTTCTAACATTGTACACAAAAACGCTAATAGTTAAAACTTAAATTTTTATTTGTTTTCTACTTTCAATTACTGTTTATTTTAGCGATTCATAATTCTGTGTCCTCTGTTAATTAGCACACTTTTAATAATTCGGTTCGAATCTATCAATGTACTAATCTAAATAATGCAATCTTTAAAATTGATTATCATCCACTTGCAGTAAACAGATGGATCTAAAATTTTGCACACAAATAAAAATATTTAGAACTTTCGAGCGTGTTTTATTAGAAAATATTAGGTAGGTGTTTTGTAGTTTTTTAACAAAGCAAATTGTCTCAATTTTATTTTAATTGTTATAATAGTTTTGACGTTAAGGAGCGACAAAAAATACAGACAAACAGATAGACAGACAGAGTTACTTTCTCATTTATAATATTAGTAAAAATGTTCTTTGATATCCTACATTGTGTATGCATAATAAATATGACAAACAGTCGTTTAGGTTACAACGTTACCTTAAATTTATAGTATCATCTCTGAAATACAATATTAAAGACTTCAAATAACATAGCAAAAGTGCGCACAAAATAAAAGCCTTTTCCCGAGCAATTACACTAGCTTAGACACAAATGGGAGTCGACTCTCTCTCATTTGTACTTCATTTGGTAAAAGGTTGACAAGCGTTTATTTTGAAGATGAGTTTCATTTTGCGTTGTTACTAATTTATTTGTTTGTTTATTTGTTGCTAGCTGTTCCCCGCAACTTCGTACACGTAAAATTTAGAAACAAAACCTTAGTAAATTATACAAAAAAGCCACACTCTTAAACCACTCTATCATTTGAAAAAAAAAACCGCATCAAAATCCGTGGCATAGTTTAAAAGACATAAGCTCACATAAGCTCACATACATACAAAAATTACGACTTGGTTTTGTAATAAGTCAGTCAAATCTTGCTCATTATTACTCATCGCTTCAGACATATTATAATAAGTGGTAATATTGTATATATTATATATTTATGTATATGTGTATTTGAATCTGTTTAAGTGTATTTATATTCGTATATGTGTATTTATATTCGTACGTTCTAAATTTTATGTATTTGTAAACATATATATAACACTTTCAAACTACTATATTTCAATTATTCGTCCATCCTAAGGTTACCTGAAAGAGATTGCACTTCGCGATAAGGCCGCCCTTTGTGCATTTGTCATTGTAATCAATTAATTTATATGTAAATCATTAATATGCAAATAAATCTATCTATCTATAAGTACTAGTTTTTGCCTGCGGTTTCATACGTTTAAATCAAATTTTTCACAAGCTTCTATTAGCTTCGAACGTATCTATCGATGAATTAATAGTCGATTAACAGTGAATTTTAATTTTTTAATCCTCGTTTTTGCACTATTTTTCACTGATGCTGCGCTCCTATTGATCGCAGTGTGATGTTATATAGCCTTTCTCAATAAATGTACTATCCAACATTTAAAGAATTTTTTAATTCGAATCAGTAGTTCCCTATATTTGCGCATTCAAACTAATAAATAAATAAACAAAGTTTTCAGCTTTAAAAAAAATTGTATAGATGTCTGCAGGAGGAGGTCTGCAGCCTTCTATTATCAAAAGCTGTTTAAAACAGTTCGTTAATTCTATGAAAGGCTAAGTTCAACTTAGAAGTTATTTGAGGTAACTTGGTGTTGCTATTAACAAATTCACAAAGTAATTTCTCTAGTTAACTTGCGAAGCGGTTCTTAGTTCAGGTATTAACACCATGGTCGTAAATTGTTGTATGATAATAACTCAATGGATTTTATTGATATGCAAATATTAATTTTTAGTTTATTAAGACTTAATACACATACAGCGTAAATGGCGGGCTTATAACTTTGGGCTGTTTCTATCAGCCCATCGTTACGGAAATAAAAATTAAATACGGAATATTTTTTGTAAATTATTGCATCGTCATCGCTTCTTATCATGTGTGCAAAATTTCAGATTAATCCGACTATTGCAAGTAGGCGCAAATCTCTTTAAAAATTCCGTTACATAGACTAATACATTAATAGATACATACCGAACTTATAAAAGCGCGTTGAAAAGCTGACCAATGCTCGCGTAAACGTTCATTTCATTATCATCATCATCCCGCCTCGCCTTTTCCCATGAGGGTAGAAATAAACTATATTTCGCCACTCCACTTTAGGTCTTATTAAGGTTGGACTGTAGGTATTGGTCTTTTTAGTGTGTACGAAAGAAAAACTAATTGCTACATACATTGATGAAATACTAGCAATGACAATTCTCTTAATGGCTGGAAAGTCAAATAAAGTAATATAATAAAGTTCTCAGCGAGTTAACAATAAGAATATTTCAAGTCTCTAACATTAAATAAAATCCCATGTTTAGTGCTAAAAGCAATTTGTATAATAAAAGTCTTAAAGAAATATTATTGTAAAACTCCTAAAGAAATAACATAAAACCGAACTTTTCATTTAGAAATAATTGGTCAAGTGCGAGTCGGACTCGCGCACGAAGGGTTCCGTACCATTATCTATGCAACATAAGGCAACGTTATTAGTATCGAGCAAGAAACGGTAAAAAAATCATGTTTGTTGTATGGGAGCCCCCCTTAAATATTTATTTTATTTTATTTTTAGTATTTGCTGTTATAGCGGCAATAGAAATACATCATCTGTGAAAATTTCAACTGTCTAGCTATCACCGTTCTTGAGATACTGGGTACGGAACCCTAAAAATCATGTTTGTTGTATGGGAGCCCCCCTTAAATATTTATTTTATTTTATTTTTAGTATTTGTTGTTATAGCGGCAATAGAAATACATCATCTGTGAAA
This sequence comes from Orgyia antiqua, assembly GCA_916999025.1. NCBI lineage: Eukaryota > Metazoa > Arthropoda > Insecta > Lepidoptera > Erebidae > Orgyia > Orgyia antiqua. Next base: position 6,181,894 of record OU779874.1, read on the forward strand.
ATTTCAACTCTCTAGCTATCACCGTTCTTGAGATACAGCCTGGTGACAGACGGACGGACGGACGGACGGACGGACGGACGGACGGACGGACGGACGGACGGACGGACGGACGGACGGACGGACGGACGGACAGCGAAGTCTCAGTAATAGGGTCCCGTTTTTACCCTTTGGGTACGGAACCCTAAAAAGACGTATAATGACAGCGTGAGAAATAAAAGAAGATTAAAAAAATTAAAATAATTATTTTTGTCCAAATGTGGCCACTTAAACGTGCTATATGACGTCAATGTCAAAGTTAAATATTTTTATTTTAAGTAGACAAGATTATCAAGCTCTTATGAAACGTAGGAGGCTAGGCGTCTATTCCAAGTAAATTCCATGGAGAAGAACAGACAAGAAAATAGATGGTTCTTATGATAAACTAAGGTGAAATGAATTCACGAGTAAAATAATCTAATATAAAGATTAGGGATAAATCATATTGAACTTTTCATCGATCTGTAATTAGATACCTAAATACTAATGATAAATAAATAAATATTATTCATGGACATTTCACACAACGTCCCAATCTAAGCTTCCAATATGCTTGTGTTATGGGTACCAGAATACGGATATATACTACTTTTCTTTTGTAAATAAATACTTATAATACATAAAAACACCCAGACGCAGTACAAACATTTGTATGACAATTAGAAAAATCACACAAATGATTGTCCCGCGCGGGAAACTAACCCGCGACCTCTTAATCGGCAGTCCGTTAAATAAACCATTCAACCTCGCGGCTCGTCAAATATCCCTCGGGTTACTATTAATGGAATTATAATTATACAAATTAATAACGCGATGACATCTTAGTACAAAAATAAGAAAATACGAACAAACAGACACAGTCGACTTCATAAGAATAATTTTTATTTCAACATAACATACTCAAAGAGATTTTTTTCGCAATTATTTAAAAGTAATATTGACTTACGTAAAGGAAATAATCAAAACGTAAATTACCAATTTCCTATACAAGAATATGAGAAAATACATATAAGGTTTAATATAGAAGCTTTGGAACCTAAACCCTTTCAAATAAAAGTGACCGTGAATGAGAGAATGAGGAAATTAAAAATATGAATGTGTAGCGTTGCACAGGAAGTGAAAAGACGAGACGAGACGTTTATTGGAAAATCACTCGTTTTGAAATAATGTCTGAATGATAATAGTATTTTGATAGGTTTATTCTGGAAAGTCCGTGTGGTGACGGATTAAGAATACAAGTGTCACCACCCCATCTCCTCCCAAGGGTGCTGTAAAAGTCAGCTAAGGGATATTGCACACAGATAACATCCTCTGTGAGAGACGGAAAACACGAAACTAAACCCTGTGCCAACACGCCTGGTCAGCGCGGCACAGTAGACCATAATCCCTCCCAAAGTGGAGGAGGCCCGTGGCCAACAGTGGGTTCGTAAATGGGCTGGAGGAGGAGGAGATTCTGGAAAGATAAGAAAAACTAATATCTTAGTTCAATGGGTCTCGTGGTCTCATTGTTAATGTAACAGACTGCAGTTCTCGAGGTCGTGGCTTGGATTTCCGCACAGTACAATATTATTTGTGTGATGTTTAAAAATGTATTTGTTAGAATGTTATCAAAATATAATCTATAGGCCATTGAGGAGAAACTTATTTATATTGTCTATGTATGAATGTCTTAAGGTAAGGCCAAACCAACGCGTTCAATTCGCGTCCGCGGTGGCGTGCACGGTGGCGATCAGTTGTTGCGTACAAGTTCGTCGAACATTTTTAGCTTTAATGAAAAGTTTAATAAATTAATCCGTTGGAAACCGTCAACCAACGACTTTTGTTAGTACTCGTATGTATACTGCGCCTGGGTATTTTCTATATATTTACAAAAACAAACTATATTTGTAGTGTATCCTTGTCTCCTATAGCACAAGCATAATATAGCTTACTTTAGTACCAGAGGAGGTTGTGCAAAATATCCACGAATAGGTATTGAAAAATAAAAGTTTTCAGACTAGATACCTCTTGAAAAGACTTTTAGAGAACAAGGAAATTAAAAATATAAACGCATAGTATTTTACAGGAAATGAAAATGCAAAACGAGATGTACACAAATGGTAGTTTCATGGTAGTTTCACTGTATATTGGAAATCCAAATGTTTTGAAATAATGTATAGTATTTTGATATATTTATTTTTGTTACAATATAATATACAAATAAATGTATATCCGTATTCTTGTACCCATAATAGAAGCAAAGAAGATCCACCTTATATCTTTGTTATTACCTGTGTTCACAATAAATTTATTTGATTTGATTTAACTAAGCCAAGCTTAGTTTAGTTAGTCCGTGTAGTGACGGATTAAGAACACAAGTTTAACCATCAGTTAACCAACCATAACAGTTGTTTGGATGTTAAGTTACGCTCCAAGGCCGCACAAACAGGCTGGTGAACGAAATAACCATAGGACGGCTTTAGATTTTGGCCAATATAATAAGCATATAGCTTCCTGTGTGTGCTAGGCTAGGCTAGGCTTCCTGTGTATATTAAGCGGTATTAATACCGTGGATTGTGCGTGTACTTGACACAGGCCGCACTAAGCGCGTGCTAAAGTTAACTACTGCTGTTGCAGTGTTTAATACATATTATTCTCGCCAAGGTACGCCTAATCGGTACATTGAGGGCACGGGGCAAGAGTCCTTAGGTTTTTAAGACTGCAGCCAAAGTTAGCGGCCTTAGATCGTAGTCGAGGATAGTTGACTATATTAGGTGTTTAATACTAGGAAACAGAGGGCTCTCCGAGCCCGACTGATATGGGGACTACTAGCTGATCACGCACCCCCTCAAACTGGAGCAGAAGACTCATCTTCTTAACGCCCAGTTTATCGAGTTGGCGGGATGTCGCCATTCGAGTCGATTCCCATGACCAGTGCCGATATGTTTTAATGGGCAACGAACCGAATCAATAATATAACTTAGCTCAAGCAAGTTGCGTAGTAGTACATAGTAGTCAAGGCCTCCTCAGACTCAGGCTCCGTGTACTTTAAGAGTACGACAAATTAAGGACGCACATGATCTTTGACAAGTCCCAGCTCCTATGAGGGTAATTGTTGACGATGATAACTAATTTCATTATAATACAATGCTGCTCCATTATGAGATACCTGAGACACGAAGAGACCTCTGCGAAGTTGAAAGGAATACAGCTAAGATAATCGGGCTATCCTATGCCTGAGCATTTAAACCATTTAGTAATGTTGTCCATTGGTCATAATAAAACCTAGGGGCGTCAGGTGTCGGTCGTGTCGTATGTCGGTTGGTCAGTTCCATAATTCTTTGAATAATAAATAAATAAATAATAACAATAATAAATAAAAAATAAAATAAATAAAACTACGCCCTACCTATAACTACTCTGTCGTTGTTTGGCTTAGGGCTTAATTAAACTAAGTATATGATATAAAAGTACTCACCGGGTTGTCAGGTAATATAATTTATATTTGAAACCTCTTACTCTAACCCGTTGCTGCCGTATCGCGCCGCGCTGTCCTACTTTTCCATACGCACCGTTCCATTTTCCATTCCAAAGCGAACTCTCGAATATCTCACTCAAACCCCAACTCGAACCCCAAGACTACCGGTCTCTCCGGCAACGCAAAGCGAACTCCAGAATATCTCACTCACATCCCAACTCGACCCCAAGACTCCCGGTCTGTACCGCAGCGCCAAGCCAACTCCTCGATCCTCCGCGTGCTCACACGCAAGTGCCCCCGTCACATCCCTACTCCTACCCCATCCATCAGGCTACTATTTCGGGTCTCTTAGTATCATGTTTCCGGGATCCGACATGTATACAGAGAGATATCAATCATAAGTAGATATCCATACAGAATATAATATTTAATGTGCCTCGGTGAAACCATTACATAACTCTATCTCTGTTATAAGATAACAACTCTGAGAGACAGAATACTTGGAAATAAAGTTTGTGCCAACACGTTTGGTCAGCTCGGTATAGTAGTCTATAATCTAATAACAATATACGCAATAAATATCTAATTATCATGTATCTGACATAAAAATCAAAAAGAATTATCATCATTAAAGGCCTTTCATTGTTTTCATGAACGTAATTTAATAAATATAAATGGATTTCATCAATAAAGCCATATAAAAACTTGGTTGTATTGAATGTTGGTAATTTTTCCACAGGGAGTTAAATCAAAGCGTGGTCGAAGTGGGTTACACAGTGAGATACGATCGTGGATTGTAATATATTCGACCTGATTTCGTAATAGTTATACCGAATATATACGAGTAGCTGAAAGTACTATCACTGTTTTCTATTGTAAGACATGGAATAAAATAGATTTAACAAATTGTAGCACTTTTTACAGAAATTTTGTTTTTAGGGTTCCGTACCCAAAGGGTAAAAACGGAACCCTATTACTGAGACTTCGCTGTCCGTCCGTCCGTCCGTCCGTCCGTCCGTCCGTCCGTCCGTCCGTCCGTCCGTCCGTCCATCTGTCACCAGGCTGTATCTCAAGAACGGTGATAGCTAGACAGTTGAAATTTTCACAGATGATGTATTTCTATTGCCGCTATACAACTACTAAAAATAAAATAAAATAAATATTTAAGGGGGGCTCCCATACAACAAACATGATTTTTTTACCGTTTCTTGCTCGATACTAATAACGTTGCCTTATGTTGCATAGATAATGGTACGGAACCCTTCGTGCGCGAGTCCGACTCGCACTTGACCAATTTTATTTATTATTTTGGAGCAAAGTATCACTTCACTGACTTAGTTCTAACTAATGCTAATGTTATCTATAATATTTATACTAATACTAGCTGACCCGGAAAACGTTGTTTTGCCATACTAAAAAAAAAAGTTTGAAAAATAGATGTTGGCCGATTCTCAGACCTACTGAATACGTATGCAAAATTTGAGAAGAATCGGTCAAGCCGTTTCGGAGGAGTACGGTAACTAACACTGTGACACGTGAATTTTATATATCAGATTATAAAGCTCAGGAGTTTGTTTGTTTGTACGCGCTAATCTTAGCAACTACTGGTTCTGAATCAAAATTTTTTTTGTGTTGGATTGTTCAATTATCGAAAAATGCCTAGGCTCAAAGTCAAAGTCAAAATTTATTATTTCAAGTTGGCATGTTTACAAGCTCTTTTGAAACGTCAGAAACTAGGTGTCTGTTCCAAACGCGAATCCTATGGAGAAAAACAGACAAGAAACTCCATGGATTTTTTTTTCTATTCTCTTCATACTTTTTTTCAATTTAATTTTACATTTTTGGAGGGGTGTGAGGATGATGCCGGCTATTCAGCTTATTCTTATTATTATATTTGCTTTCAACATTCTTCACTAATGATTCGCTCCTATTGGTCGCAGCGTGATGTTATATAGTCTTGCCTTTCTCGATAAATGTACTATTCAACAGTGAAAAATTTTTACAAATCGGACCAATTGTTCTTGAGTTTAGCGCGTTCAAACGAAAAGACAAAGAAACAAACTCTTCCGCTTCATAATATTAATAAAGAAGTATAGATATATTGAGTAAATACTTATACTTTGGTATTCTCTATCGAACAGCCGTCGTCATCAATTTACTAGTGAACAGCAGCTTGCTGTAAACAAACTTAAGGAAAAAACCTTTATTCAGGCGTCAGAAATCATTAGTTTCATAAATGTGTCTTGTTGAATTTCATGTTATTTCGGGTTGATCAGTGGGCAAAATTTGACTATCGGTTGCTAACTGGATTATTAATAGGAAAAGCTAGGAAGCTAACGTTATCTTAATCAAATATTAATACCAGGTCAACTTTTTTCCAAATATTGAAGTCCTGTGATTGAAATACAAATTTTCAAAAGTCCGAATTTCATAATACCGAAAAGTTTAATTATATACCGTAAATGTGATTTTCAGAGAAAAGTTTTCTAAATTTACGTGTCTTTAAGATTGAACGAGTATCCAGTATTAAATCTGTGGACACAATGTTTTACCACTCTTAGCTGAAAACTATAAACACAAAATATCCTTTGTAAAGACACAATACTATAAATTACGTGATCAATATAAGAGAACAAAATAACGGGTATCCAAAATCAACAACCTTCAATCAGGGCACAAATATATTTTCTTTAGTACCTACCCTATCCCCGGATAGCCAATAAAATATTCTCAGTTTGGAACAAAACGAATCACACCACAAATACTGATGTGTCACTGTGATTGTCGCATTTGTCACCTTTATGAGCCCGAATGACGTACATATGGACACTTAAGAAGCCCAGATTTATAATTCTATGAGCCCTAACAGCAAGAAGAATTCTTTTTAGGGTTTCGTACAAACCCTTGTAGAATCACTCCGGTCTCTGTCTTTCTGTCTGTCCGTCTGTCAAACTTTTTTACTCAGCAACGGCTCAAGGTATCAACTTGAAACTCATACCAAATGTAGATCTACGAGGTCCCTTGCTGCAAAAAATACAATCAACCTTTTACCTCTACGCATTTAAAAGATATAACCGAATTACGACCATTTTTAAGTATTTTCGACTTATGCTAGGGAATCAAAATTCACAGGTTACTTCCCGTTGCCCTAGAGTCTTGAAATTTGGCATAGATCAAGTCTATATAGTGCTGATATAGGGAAATATCCAAAAACTTATAATTTGTCATCACATCACAAGAAAAAAGTATTTGACGGGCTTCGTGGCGTAGTGGTTCATGTAATGGACTGCCGTTCACAAGGTCGCGGGTTCAATTCCCGCTTGGGAAAGTCATTTGTGTGATATCCATAAATGTCATACAAATGTTTGTGTAGTACAAACATGTCTGGGTGTTTCTATGTAGTATAAGTATGTATTTACAAAAGAAAAGTAGTTTATGTATTATATCCGTATTCTGGTACCCATAACACAAGCATAATAAGCTTAGCTTGGGACCAGAGGAATTGTGTGAAATGTCCGTAAATATTTATTATTATTATTATTATTTATACTAATACAAACTTATGAAGTAGCTGAAATGTTGGCGATTCCCTACATTTCAACTACAAAATTAAGTTGGTGAGTTGTTTTGAGTATAAATAACTGATTATTTGAATGCAGTTACTTATGCTTATATGTCTAGTAGGTACGAAACTCAAGTGTGCGAGTTTACCTCGCTCTTGACAGGTTTTTTACCTTTAGACGAGCCTCGTGGTCGAGTGGTTTATGTAACGGACTGCCGTTCACAGGGTCGCGAGTTTGATTCCCGCTCGGGACAATCATTTGTGTGGTATTTATAATTGTCATACAAATGTTTTTACTGCGTCAGGGTGTTTTCTATGTATTATAGGTATGTATTTACAAAAGAAAAGTGCTTTATGTAGTATAATCGTATTCTGGTACCCATTACACAAGCATATAAGCTTACCTTGGGACTAGAGTATGTTGTGTGAAATGTACATGAATATTTATTTAATTTATTTTGAGTTATTTAACATAACAGAAGCAAATTTTTATACTTTTAAATAAATACTTACATATAGCCAGCGACCCATCCTGGCTTTTCCTGAAAGTCATTTTAAGGGATATTTTTTCCTCAGGGTTTTTCGTCTCTGACCAGGCGTGTTGGCATAGTTTAGAGTCTCGAGTTCAGAGAATGTTATCTGCATAAGGAGAGAATCTGAAAAAATATCTGCTTGAGAAGATAAGGTGGCATTTGTATTCATAATCCGTCAGCACACGGACATCCGTCACCACATAGCTTCTGACTCAGTATCAAAACAATATTTTATTTTTGTCACATGGTGATAATTTCATGGCTAATTGCCTTATTGTTTCCTTTGAGTCTACATCAATATAATTCCTAATTTTAAAGACTTTAATATAGAAAGTGCCGTAATGCGAAGTGTCTGAATAATTCAGCACCCTAATAACTAGTTGTTTTAAAAGTAAAATTTAAATTTACTTTCAAAGCGTGTTCACGTCACGTTTGCTTAGAGCAGACAGGTTCCCTCATGTGGCTGAAGTATAATGTTTGTAGTACAGGTGAGATACATAAGCGATTTCATACTGTGGTTGCAGCTGACTATTTAATTACATTTTCTAGCTCTACCCAATCCATTAAGGTTTCATTATTGAGATCAGGCCTGTTCCGTTTTGGAGGATATTTGGCGAACTTATAGCGCTCTGACCAGGCGTATTAGCATAGGAATTAGCTTCAAGTTTCGCGTCTCTAACAGAGGATGTCCTTAGCTGGATCAGTTTTCGACTTTGCTTTAGCATTTTTATTAAAATTAAATTGATTTTAGTGCTATCTCCAAGATTTAAAGTTAAATAGTCCGCTTTTAAAGAAATCTTAAGGCATACTTCAAAAACATCGTTCAGTTCTCGCGAGAACATCTTATTTAAGCTCAAGTGAGCGTGATGTCTCCAGGATTTCCGTTCAATATCATCTTTACATCTGAAAATGCCACATATTAGATTTCACGTGGAGACGCGTCACGGTTTCATTATTAATTAGCTTTGAAAAAAAAAAAAAAATTTTGTTTGCTTTGTATGTATTAAATGGTATGCTCGAGAAAATAGTATTTTTTAACCGACTAAATTCCACGTGTACGAAGTCGAGGGCAACAGTTAGTTTATCTATATAAATAAAAATAAATCACTAGACTTCATATGTGTGCCCAGAACTTCAAACGAACTGCACTAAGTTGGATAATACCTTTTTAGTGTGTTCCTTATTGTCAAGACAGTTTGTATAAATTTTGTATTAGATTTGTGACAGTTTGTATTAGATGCAATGTTTGCAGTCAAAATTCTAACACATTGTGGCATAATGCCGCATGCCCCAAATTTATTTTATATTATACATATATACATATACATTTATTTACAACAAAATAATCTACACAAATATATATTATATACTTTATTTATTATTATAACAATCCATCACAGACACATACCATATTATTTTAGCGTCCGACTTAAATGTCGGAAGGCTGTCGTCGATCGTACCGTACGATGTAAAAATCCCTGTGGCGAAGAGAACAAAGGATGACGTCGCAGGCGCATCGATCTACCGGCATTATTAGTACGGCTCGCCGTTTCATTCGGTATACTCCAACAAAATTACCAATAATACTGTATTCCGATAACTTCGATATATTATTAATACATTTGGTTTGTCGTGTTAATTATTGTTATTTGTGAGTGGACATTAAAAAGACTGTGATTTATCAAAAGGTGTCTTCTGATTTTTATTCCTCGCTCCCGCCAGACAAAACAGTACCACCGGTGCATGTGTACATTTATTCGTGAAGGTCTAATCAGGATCTCCAGGAAGACTGTGAGTAGCTACCACATTTAAATAAGACTCGGCTACTACATTGGTGACCCCTTTGATTGTTAAAATGAGCACAAATTCCAACCAACCCTCCGATGTCAATGATGGCGAAAAGACATTTACACCATACGATTTGTGTCGTGTCGGAATCCGTTTGCCTCCGTTCTGGCCTGAAGAACCTGCGGTGTGGTTTGCTCAAATTGAAGGCAGCTTCGCTCTTTCGAGAATCAAAGACGACGAGACGAAGTACTATTACGTCAGCGCACAGTTGGAACACCGATACGCTGCTGAAGTTAAAGATATTTTGACGAACCCACCGACGACTGGAAAGTATGAGACCCTCAAAACCGAGCTTATCAAGCGACTCTCAGCTTCGAGAGAGAAGGAAGTAACACAGTTGCTTATGCACGAGGAGCTAGGCGGCAGACGGCCATCGCAATTTTTGCGTCACTTGCGTCACTTAGCTGGGAAGAACATACCAGACGAATTTATACGCACCATCTGGACCAGCCGTTTGCCAACCAGCCTGCAGACTGTCATAGCGTCTCAACCGCAGTCAACACTAGAAGCACTCGCAGATCTGGCGGACAAAGTGCATGACCTTGTGCCGTCTACACCACAAGTTGCCTCCGCAGATGCCGTACACGAATCCCTACTCGAGAAGGTCAACAAAGAAGTCGCAGAATTAAGTCGCCAAGTTCACGCCCTCTCCATGAGCAATACAGGGCGATCCCGCTCCAGTGGCAGAGACCAACGCCGCAATCAGCGGCAGCGTACCCGATCACAGTCAAGCTATCGCAAATTTCCGAACTGCTTTTATCACAGCAAGTATGGTGACAATGCAAGGACCTGCGTAAAACCTTGTGACTACCTCCAGGGAAAAGCCAGCGGCAGTCGTTAATGGCGACAAACGATTGCCTATCCTACTCTTCGGGTCGCCTGTTCGTGACAGACCGGAAATCGAAAATGCAGTTCTTGGTTGACACCGGCAGCGACCTCTGCGTTTTCCCTCGCACATCGGCAAAGGACAAACGACCAAGAACAGCCTACCAACTCTTCGCGGCTAACGGATCACCGATAGCTACCTACGGATTCGCTCAGCTGCATCTCGACCTAGGCCTGCGACGTGCTTTCCCCTGGCGCTTCATAGTGGCCGATGTCAGCAAGGCGATAATTGGCGCAGACTTCCTGTCACACTATGGCTTGATGGTTGACTGTCGCAACAGCCGTCTCATTGACAACCACACGACACTTTCAGCAACCGCTGCACCAGCTCCGTCGTCAGATGCCATTTCTTCGGTGAAGACGATCGTCGGTGAGTCCAAGTACATGGACCTGCTTCGTGAATTCCCGGAGATCACTCGCCCACCTGGTAGACACCGCGTGGTAAACCACAAAACGGTCCACTTTATCAGAACCACACCTGGACCACCCGTCCACTGCACGCCAAGACGCCTGGCTCCAGAGAAGCTTAAAATTGCCAAACAAGAGTTCAATGACATGTTGGAGGCTGGAACTGCGAGACCCTCCGAGAGTCCATGGTCTTCACCTCTACACCTGGTTCCAAAAAAGGACGAAGGCTGGAGACCATGCGGAGACTACAGAATGTTGAATTCTCGAACAATCCCGGATAGATACCCTATCCGGCACATCCAGGACTTCACTCACAACATCTCTGGCTGCAAGGTTTTCACAAAAATCGACCTGGTGAAGGCCTATAACCAAATCGCTGTAAATCCTGAGGATATACCAAAAACGGCAATCACAACTCCCTTTGGAATGTACGAGTTCCCACAAATGACATTCGGGTTACGAAATGCCGGACAGACATTTCAGAGATTCGTGGACGAGATGACGAGAAACCTGGAATTCTGCTACGCGTACTTAGATGATTTTCTCGTATTTTCACGCGATGACGTCACCCATTTTCAGCACCTGCGTCAGCTATTCACTCGGCTGAAAGAGTTTGGTATGGTGATCAACCCAGCCAAATGTGTATTTGGAGCAGAAGAAGTAACTTTCCTTGGTTGCGTCGTATCAGCGGCTGGAATCAAGCCTCTTGAGAGCAAGGTGGAAACCATCAAGCAGTTCCCCATCCCGAAAACCGTCAGAGAGTTGAGAAGATTCTTGGGAATGATAAACTTTTATCGTCGGTTCTTAAAAGATGCAGCTAAATCACAAGCTCTCCTTCACGACATGCTAACAGGGACAGTCAAAGGTTCTCACCCCGTGACACTGACTGGTGACACACTGAAGGCTTTTGAAGACTGCAAGCAAAGTCTTTGTAACGCAGCGCTGTTAGCACACCCGGATATGAACGCAGATCTAGCACTTGTAACTGACGCATCGGACGCTACCATTGGTGGAGTCCTTCAACAACATGTCGGCGCAGAATGGCAGCCATTAGCCTTCTTCAGTCGGAAACTGAGTTCAGCCCAAAGGAAATATTCGCCGTACGACCGGGAATTGCTGGCAATATACGAAGCAATCAAACATTTTCGTCACTTCGTCGAGGCTCGGCATTTTACGGTTTTCACAGACCATAAACCGATCTGCTTCGCCTTTCACCAGCGGAAAGATAAATGCTCACCACGCCAATTCCGACACTTGGATTTTATATCGCAATTTACGACCGAGATAAAACACATATCTGGGAAAGACAACGTTGTGGCTGACACCCTCTCGCGAATCGAGGAACTGGTACAACCTGTCGACCTAGAAATCTTAGCCAAGTCACAGATAAACGACACTGAGCTAAGACAGATACTGAAAGGCGACACTTCACTGGAACTCAACAAATTAACTTTACCTGGAATGCGGACGGAGTTATACTGTGACCAATCTACGCAGACACTTCGCCCGTATGTACCAGCTGAGTTGAGGAAGCAAGTCTTCTACAGCTTACACTCTCTCAGACATCCAGGTGTGAACGCAACAACCAAGCTAGTTACTCAGCGATACGTTTGGCCAGGAATCAACAAAGACTGTCGCGAATGGACCAAATTATGTCACGCCTGCCAGACCACGAAGATAACACGTCACGTGAAACCACCGTTGGGCAATTTTAATTTACCTCGCGCCAGATTCCAGCACATCCACATTGATTTAGTCGGCCCGCTACCACCTTCAGATGGATACCGCTATTGCCTCACCGCAGTTGACCGATTTACAAGATGGCCCGAGGCAATACCACTAGTTGACATATCTGCTGAAACGGTCGCCAAAGCCTTTGTCACTAATTGGATAGCCAGGTACGGTTGCCCAAGAGAAGTGGTGACTGATCGTGGTAAACAGTTTGAATCGGCATTGATGAAGCAACTCGCTGAACTAGCTGGCTTCCAGAAAAATCGGACCACGGCATACCATCCTGCAAGCAATGGAATGGTCGAGAGGATGCATAGACAGCTGAAAACGGCAATTAAATGTCACGAAAACCAGAACTGGTCAGAAAGCTTACCTATTGTTTTGCTTGGGATGAGAACAGCTTTCAAACAGGACATCCAAGCCTCCCCCGCTGAACTTTTGTACGGAGAAACGTTGAGACTGCCAGGAGATTTCCTCGAGCCTTGCGAGAATACACACACTACGGACATCCTGGACTTCACAGCACGACTCCGCTCGCTGATGAATAACCTACGACCTCAGCCTGCGTCTAGACACTGCAACAGAGACATTTTTATATTCAGGGACTTACCTTCAGCAACCCATGTTTACGTCAGAGACGACAGCGTGCGCGCGCCTCTACAACCAGCATACTCGGGTCCCTATAAAGTACTGCAAAAAGGAGAGAAAGTTTATAAGTTACTAATAAAAGGAAAAGAACAGACAGTAACGATAGAACGAGTAAAACCAGCATACATAATTACCTCTGAAGAACAGCCCACGAAGACAAAAGCCGCACCTGATAACACAGAGGAGACCGTTAGACTTAAGACTACACGTACACGATCGGGGCGGGTGGTCAGATTCCCTGACTACTATCGCCCGTCCTAGGACGGTCTCTGGAGGGGAGAACTGTGGCATAATGCCGCATGCCCCAAATTTATTTTATATTATACATATATACATATACATTTATTTACAACAAAATAATCTACACAAATATATATTATATACTTTATTTATTATTATAACAATCCATCACAGACACATACCATATTATTTTAGCGTCCGACTTAAATGTCGGAAGGCTGTCGTCGATCGTACCGTACGATGTAAAAATCCCTGTGGCGAAGAGAACAAAGGATGACGTCGCAGGCGCATCGATCTACCGGCATTATTAGTACGGCTCGCCGTTTCATTCGGTATACTCCAACAAAATTACCAATAATACTGTATTCCGATAACTTCGATATATTATTAATACATTTGGTTTGTCGTGTTAATTATTGTTATTTGTGAGTGGACATTAAAAAGACTGTGATTTATCAAAAGGTGTCTTCTGATTTTTATTCCTCGCTCCCGCCAGACAAAACAGTACCACCGGTGCATGTGTACATTTATTCGTGAAGGTCTAATCAGGATCTCCAGGAAGACTGTGAGTAGCTACCACATTTAAATAAGACTCGGCTACTACAACATAAAATTGATTGTCTTCCTTTGCTTGCGTTATTTAAGTTTCGGGTTCCGTCTCGCTTGCCACGTGGTCCAATAACCCCGCTGTGCCCATCGCTACGTAGAACTGTTGCAGGTTTCAATTCACCCTATGGTAGGATATGTAAAATTGTAAATAGCTGTAGTATGTCCATTGACCTACATAATGATTCCACTTCAGTACTAAAGTCTTCATTTTTAGGGTTCCGTACCCAAAGGGTAAAAACGGGACCCTATTACTGAGACTTCGCTGTCCGTCCGTCCGTCCGTCTGTCACCAGGCTGTATCTCAAGAACGGTGATAGCTAGAGAGTTGAAATTTTCACAGATGATGTATTTCTATTGCCGCTATAACAACAAATACTAAAAATAAAATAAAATATATATTTAAGGGGGGCTCCCATACAACAAACATGATTTTTTACCGTTTCTTGCTCGATACTAAGAACGTTGCCTTATGTTGCATAGATAATGGTACGGAACCCTTCGTGCGCGAGTCCGACTCGCACTTGACCAATTTTTTAGATTGTTTAACTGAGTCCGTAAGTCATTATGATATACTTTTATAAATTATAGCTGACCCGGCAAACGTTGTTTTGCTATACAATACAAACAAATAATTTGCAATAAATTAATATTGTGACCATAAATTGAAATGTAAGCTATCCTATCTCTCAAGTTAGACCAGACTGCTCACGGTGTGCCAATTTGATTTAAAATCGGTTAAGTAGTTTACGAATCCATCGCGGACAAACATCGTGACAGAAGATTTATATATATAAAGATAAATAATTGCCATTTGTTGTTATTTCTTACTATTCATATTCATATTGTGCATGCGGTGTTTACCTTTATGTAACTGTTACATTACTGTAAACTTCGCAAACATGTACATATTTAGTTTTAAGTCTTTATGTAAACATGTGTTGGCAACCCTCAATAAATAAATAAATAAAGTTGAATTATTCAAGAAAAAATATAGCAGTTCGAAGTTTGCCGGTCCGCAAGTTTAATGCATATATTTTTTTTGTCACCAATACAGGACAAAATATTTAATTGTCTTGTTTGTTTGAATTCAAGCTAATATTGTTGTCATTAACTTTTATATCCTTGTTTACGGAAATTTTCAAGAGTCGATATTTTTTTTTCTTAATGTATTTCAGCATTTTTATTTATATAACACAGATTTTTTTTTTGTACTTTTAATTGGACAAATAATTGAGTCCACGTTAGATAAATATTTAGACCATTTTACCAGTTTGCATTTCAATTTTCTCTTACACTTTAACAACTCATCTATTCAAATAAGACCACTTTTGACTCTTTCGCGTTCATTTATAACTACTTTCTGTGTGGTGACCAATTAAGAATACAAGTGTCACCACCCCATTTATATCCCAGGGTGCTGTAAGAGCCAGCAAAGGGACAATATAAGCAGTTAACGTATACTGTGAGAGACATAAAACTCGAAACTAAACCCTGTGCCAACACGTCTGGTCAGCGCGGCATACTAGACCATAATCCCTCCCAAAGTGGAGGAGGCCCGTCCCCAACAGTGGGACGTTAATGGGCGGGAGAGGAATAGCTACTTATTACAATTTAGGAATTCTAACAGTTGTATTGTTTTATGTCAAAACTATTCGTACGATTTAAATAATATGATGAGCCTAGTGGTTGAGTGGTTTATGTAACGGACAGCCGATCAAGAGGTTGCGGGTTCGATTCCCGCTCGGGACAATCATTTGTGTGATTTTTCTAATTGTCATACAAATATTTGTACTGCGTCTGGGTGTTTCTATGTATTATAAGTATGTATTTACAAAAGGAAAGTAGTATATGTATTCTATCCGTATTCTCGTACCCATAACACAAGCATATAAGCTTAGCTTGGGACCAGAGGACGTTGTGTGAAATGTCCGTGAATATTTATTATTTATTATTATTATTATTTAACAACGCTTCTATACTAATATTATAAAGCTGAAGAGTTTGTTTGTTTGTTTGCTTAAACGCGCTAATCTCAGGAACCACTACCGGTAGTATATGAATTCTATCCGTATTCTGGTACCCATAACAAAAGCATAATAAGCTTAGCTTAAGACCAGAAAACGTTGTGTGAAATGTCCATGAATATCTATATTTATTTATTTATTAATATTTGGTACTGAGATAGCATAGAGGCATAGACCATGAAAGAGAATATAGGCTACTTGTGGATGCTAAACCTCTATGCTTAAAAAGTTGCCGGCCACAGATAGAATTATTAAAATATTATTAAATCTACGGCTTCTTATGTTGTACTTAATTACCATAAACTTAACCAAATTAATATTTTTAATGCCAACATAAGTATCATAATGTAACCAGGGAAGCCAGGGAAGCTGAGTAATTTCACTTTCAACCACTAAATGTGAGCCTTGGGACTAACCCAAACTCATAAATATAATGTGATATTACCTCTACTAATATACAACCCACGTAAGTAAGACTTGAGTGTGTACCAAGATTTTCTACTTACATTATTATTTTATCCCTTATTATCGGAAAGAAAAAAAAAATGTTTATTTGCGACTGACTACTTACGTATATAAAGGTAAAAAATTGGTCAAGTGCGAGTCGGACTCGCGCACGAAGGGTTCCGTACCATTATCTATGCAACATAAGGCAACGTTATTAGTATCGAGCAAGAAACGGTAAAAAAATCATGTTTGTTGTATGGGAGCCCCCCTTAAATATTTATTTTATTTTATTTTTAGTATTTGTTGTTATAGCGGCAATAGAAATACATCATCTGTGAAAATTTCAACTGTCTAGCTATCACCGTTCTTGAGATACAGCCTGGTGACAGACGGACGGACGGACGGACGGACGGACGGACGGACAGACGAACGGACGGACGGACAGCGAAGTCTCAGTAATAGGGTCCCGTTTTTACCCTTTGGGTACGGAACCTTAAAAAAGGAAAAAAAATACAACACTATTTCCAGTATCAATCTTCTAATATATAAAATTTTGGTGTCACAGTGCTAGTTCCCATACTTTGATTTTTATGAAATTTGGTTTGCATATTCAGTAGGTCTGAGAGTCGGTTACTATCTATTTTTTATACCCCTAAGTGATAAGAATTGTTCATCCCTGATATATGTATGGCAAAACAACGTTTGCAGGGTCAGCTAGTAGAAATATAATATGAGTAGTCACAAATACGGACCCAATTCAGCATAATCCTGGTTATAAAGGCCAGCGCTGGTCTTCCGATGGGCCGTATTTGGAGCTCGTCACAAATTTAACTGACAACAATAGAAAACAAAATAAAACAACTGAATTAGAAAAGGTTCAACAAGAAAAAGTAAATAATGAATCAACAATATGAACTTTTTTTTCTTCGACTCTATCTATCGCGATTCTTTGGGTACGCAAACCAAAAAATATGGCGCAAGGCAGTCCAATGAAGTTAATCTATGAGTATGATAGTGGCAAGACTACAGGAAGAAGCTGGATGGAAGTGGATCAGAAGAATGTTGTGTGAGTTTTATAGAGAATTCTTATAACCAGCAGTTGAAGAAGAAATTGATTCATCATTTTTGAATCATCCCATATTGACGTTAGCAAATTCATTAGAGCATTTATTTTTTAATCTAAAAAATGCATCGTAAATATTTCAAGAACTTCATAGATTATATCCACAACTGTCGATGAACTCAGATAAATTAGCACTTTCAATGTTTAAACGGTATCGTCGTTGGAATTTTAAACGTCGAGTAAAGTGTGAACTAATGCCAATTTTTACGAGACTGCCCTGCTTTGAATACATGATTAGTTAAAGTAGTATAATATATGATATTCCTCTAGTTTTAAACTAAGCTGTAAGATTCTTAGCTCATACAATGACCCACTATTGGGCATGGCCTTTTCTTCATCGGGAGAGTATATATATTTTTTTTATACTACTAACGGGTGACGAACAAGCATACGGCCCGCCTGATGGTAAGCAGTTACCGTAGCCTATGGACGTTTGCAACACCGGTATTTTGCATACTATAGCTCGCTGAGGCGTATAAAATTATGAGAGAGAGAAAGAATAACAACTTTAGTGTGACTTTGAGCATATTAGTCGTCTCCATAAGTAACTTCGTTAGCGGACCTTTGACTTTAGGCACTGAAAGATTCTGGAGGTGAGAATGTACCCTGGATTCGTCGGTTGACTTCCTTGTTTGAAATGAATTTGCCTATCCGGAGAACCTGTCTTTAGGTAAACATAAGGAACGACAAATATTCTTAAATGCAACAAAAATAAAAGAATCTTTTATTAGCTAAAACTGTATTATAACAAAAATATCTTAAGTGAAAGAGCCTATTTCAAAATGGTGGTGAAAACGGACCGTGTTTTAGACAGGTGAAATAGTGCGAAAAATTGCCCAACGGTCAGCGGCTACATTTCTCTGTTTTTGGCGTCTAAGGGTTAAATTCACATTGTGTGTTGTTTACTGAAGCTTTAAGGTTCTCAAGCGAGAAATAACGGTGTAAAAAGAATGTTGAAAAATTTTATAGTAAAGATACTGTTGTGAGAAACCTTGTACTGATGGAATTTTTCATACTTACTTTGCATCCCAGTTTTATTATTTGAACAGATGAATTTTCAGGACCTGTTCATAGGGTTCTTCTTTTTCCCCAGAACCCCTGTGCAGTATTTTAAGTTTTATCACCAATAGATTACCTTTTGTTACTCTTCTGTGTGGTGACGGACCAGTGTAACAAATTGTATGCATCTGTTTTGAAACACATCAAGTTTCTTTAATATTTATTAACTAATTTGCTATACCTACCTACATTTACGCAAACCCGTGTTGGTAGTAGTGTACACGTTTTCATAGACAAACAGATTTCTTTATTCGTAGCTTACAAAGAATTACTTCAACTGTAAACTACGCTATTAGCATAATCTCTCTCAGCAGTGCAACCAGAATTATTTAAAGTGAGACTGGTTTAATGAAAGTAAATTTTTGTATGAAATTTAGAAAAGCAAAAGGATTTTTGCAATGCAATTTTGTTGTCAATTATTCACCTTAGACTTAGTCATGCGGGTCTATTATTCATAGCTTATGTGGTTATATTTTTCGAGCTATGTCACGCGAGAGGAAACGTTGTATTTATGTATGTATGTAACAAATAAACTCAATAACCAGTCCATTTCAATAATTAATAATTTTTAAAATGTTATATTATCATTATGTAACATACGTTATAGATAAGTAAAGATAGCAGTGATTTTATGTTACGTTTGATTCTGACTTGCGTACTATCCATCAGCCTTTTCCCGTCCAAACGCTGGACCTATGTCCAGCGTTTGGTTGGTTGGTTGTTAGGTTGGTAGGTTGGTAGTTGGTTGGTAGGTTGTGACGTTCTATGTTGTAGGGCTATCCCTACAACATAGAACGTCACAACCTATTAATGTACCTGTGTGCTATCTGCATCAAGTAACTCCCTGCACATTTGCCGATAACGTCAGACCATCTTGTTGGGGGCTGCCCCAAGTTGCGTCGTCCGGTCCGACGAACCTTCCCTACTCGATGGTAGTCAGAGCGTGCGATGTGCCCATATCCCGTTATTTGGAGTTGGCGCAATATGATGCTGGTAATGTGCCAGTGGAATTTGACTGATTTCTGACTGATATCAAACTTTCTGACCCAATCTAACGTCAAGCTTCCTCTGGTATATGCGCATGTGTTATAAACTGACAGAGAGAATCACGTTCCCTCTGTTGCATGTCAATTTTTAAGACAGCCGTGGCCAAGACTTGCGGAGGTGACACTTGTATTCTTTTTACCTGAGTTTCACGAAAAATAATATGGGATCAAAATTAAGTCTGTATAATAGGTAGGTATTATATCAAAAATAAAATTAAAATCTGCTAACTTTGGCAGAATTGTGTTTTCATCTGCATTTTATCAAATCAAAACTTATTTCAGTGAAAAAGTTTTAGGCGCCATGATTGAATATTTCATTAAAACTTTTTGGGACAAAACTGATTAACATAATATTGTCCTGTATTTTTAAGACTTCATTGTTAATAATACAGATATAATATAGAATTTATTTATATACCTTTTATGTTTTTTTTTATTATAACCTTAAAATTTTATGACTCATTCTTTTAGAAATATCTAAGTATATTTAATTTCATTTTGAAATCATAGAAGAACGATTATTACATTAACGATTATGTTTTGAAGATTTAAAGAAATATGCGACAGATTTTTATTCCTTCTATCTGTAAGTTTGTACAGGCATCTAAACACACAGATAAACTATTTGGGGTTTTCACTGCTAATGTTGATTTCGAATTCCATAAGGATCAAGTCGCGGGCGATAATCTAATCTACGTTAGTAAAACAGTAATGTTTGCAAATAATATCTACATAATATTAGATATGTGCGTATACAGAAATTCTAGCGTTAAGTATAAATGTTTAATGAGAAAAATGATAAACACAACAAAATCTTAAATTATTTTAAATACAATAAAATATTATGAATAATAAAATATTTGTTATTTTAAATACAATAAAACGTCTTATAAAAGCAATAACTTAATTTTAAGTTTAATTTAATATTACTGCGACATTATAACGAGACACTAAACAACAAATTGTTTTAATTATATCAAACATTTTCTTTGTCTCCCTCTCATATTGTTTACCGTCTCCTAAATCAAAGTAATTTAATTAAAATAGTTTCAAAGTTTAACACTGTGAAGTGTTTATATAAGATTCTAAACGTTTGTATCATGGTATACAGTGAGGCCAATTCTAATGTGTCAAAAACTTAACCTAACTTAAATGAAAACAACTGTAGTGTTTTATGATTATTGTGGAGTGAATTAAATTTGTTAGCAGCAAAGGAGGCAAATAAAACCCAACTACGGAAATTAGAACTATATTTTTAATTATGAAATTACGTCTTAAAATATACTTTATATAACCTATAACTAATTGACTGATTTAGTTGGCAATCGACCAAAGAGTGAAGCTTCAGCTTGGTGAATGCCTCCTCATCGACCGGCTGTGGTGTCTACTTGGTATTACCGACAGTAGTTTTGCATTTCCCACAACGATGAACACCAGGGGCCCAACTCTGCTATTATAATCTTGTCACAATGATCAGTCACTGACGCCATTATGGCGTCATTTGTAACAAAAAATTAAGAGTAGACTACCAAACTTGATAAAATTCGCCATTATGCAATCAGTGACTGATCATTGTTACAACATTGTAATATCAGACTTGGCCCCCCCCCCCCCTGGTCATCGATGATCCACTGGCTGTTGAAGTGTTGAGATATACAGGGAACGTGCATACGTAACAAGTAAGTGGAAGCTAAGTAGTACACGTTTATACCTAAAACAAACTACATAATATATTATTATAATATCATCATCCATCATCATCCTCCTGCCCTTATCCCATTATTTGGGGTCGGCGCAACATGTCTTTTTCTTCCACAGTCTTCTATTAGCCGTCATGTCTGTGTCAACTCCTCTTTCTTTCATGTCCTCTTTCACACAGTCCATCCATCTTTTCTTAGGTCTTCCTCTAGACTTTTTTCCTTCCACATTTATACTCAGAACTTTCCTAACGACATTACTTTCCTCTCGTCTCATAACATGCCCATACCAGGACATCCGCTCGTTCTTCAATTTTTCAGTCACTGGCATCACTTTCAGACTTCCTTTATTATATTCATTCCTTATTTTATCCATTCGCGTGACGCCACACATCCATCTCAACATAATAATAATATATTATTATAATATACAAACAATAAATATACACATATATCTATACTAATATTAAAAACCTGAAGAGTTTGTTTGTTTGAACGCGCTAATCTCAGGGACGACTGGTCCGATTTGAAAAATTCTGTCAGTGCTGGATAGTACATTTATCGAGGAAGGTTAAACAACAGTCAAGAATGTTACAAAAACGGGGAAAATTTTCTGAATACCAGAAGTAAAGATAAAATTTCAAATATTGATAAAAATATTGATAAAAAAGTTTTTAATTAAAATTATTTACATTTTGTGCTCGCAAATAAGTTATTTCGTTACAATTGTTGGAAATTTGCTATAAATTTACCAAACTAATAAATTTTAAACTAAATTTAATTAAAAGCCGCACACAAATACAAGTTTACATTAATATTTGTGGTTACGGTACTCTTGTCAATCAAAACTTTGTTTATTTATAGATGTGTACGAAAAGATCTATTTATAAATTAATTAATAGTTGGTTTAGGGGTATATGTCATGTTGTCGGTTAGAGGATAAAATGACATACGTCCGGACTTGTAAGGCGTTTAATTGCGACTCAATATATTTGATCACAATAGTAACTTATATAGGTGGCGAGAACAATCGCCTCTATACATTCCTAAATTTGCTGATACACGTCATCTTGCATACAATGAATCCATACATAATATATTTGTATATAATAACTTAGGCGGCGAGAACAACCGTGTTTATGCATTCGTAGACCTGCTGACATACGTCTACTTGCAAACAATGAAATCATACATACTGTCCCTACAGTTGGTTAATGTGGATGTAGCCACAGATCGGCTGTCCAAAACCAAAACCTAGCAAGTACATTTGAGTAAATTTTTCAGGAGAAGACATTAAACATTTCCTTCTGCCATTTAGAATAGAATTCCTTTTTTATATATATTTTGATTTCTTATACAAAAGTATTAGTTGTTTTATTTTTCGAAATAGGTAAATTAAACAAAAGTGCTTTTGAACAAGTTTTATGTGCCTTACTACTGACTTTTTTAGATATTTCCTGATTTGCATGATACTAAACCAATAGCAAAAACCTAGTAAGATCTCTATCAAGCTTTATTAATTGGTACTCTTTTGGATCTGTGATATTTCTGGTTTGTAATAAAACAGCGTTATTGTCCACAAGCTACTTTATTCCTCAATGCGTTACAAGAAGTGATCATTCCTACGATACCCACATTATTTCTCTGTATCTATATAAAACCAATATACCTACACTACACTTCTCCCAACTTAATTATTACTAGAACTTACAACTATAACTTATACATAAAGATACATATATGTTATATCCAAAAGCCTTACATAACATCTAATCTTTATTCTTACAATTAGGTACCTTAAGTCTACATGAGCGCACGGGGCGCGGCCGTTGTATAGTCGGTGACGGTACTGGAGGCAAGACAACCATGCTCTCTGCTGGGGTCTCGCTGGCTGTCAATGGTTCGTCCACTAGCTGTGCCGGCGTCGACTCAGCGCTCGAGACCTCTGCTTGTGGCGACCCCTCCAAATGAGCTCCCTCGCTCCTCGCTTCGTCGTCCCTACCTATGGTCTGAGAGTCTGTGTCTGATTGTTGCCTAGTACAAGTACCACCAGAGATGAATGACGATTTCCTACTAGACTTCCTACGTAATTGGTCTATATGTCTATGAACTATTTCACCGTTTTGCCCCTTCACCCTATAATTACTTGGCCCTAGACAACTTTCCACTCGACCAGGAATCCATTTTTCAGCTTTCAGATACTGTCGGTACCATACTTGTTCCCCTTCTTCCCCTATAGTCCTATCTACCCCGCCGGCAGAGCGTACTTGTCGTTGTTGCGAATGACTTACTTTGCTTTCCCTATCAGGCTTGATAGTGTCAAGCCTAGTTCGTATACGACGTCCTAATAAAATCATAGCAGGGCTTTCTCCGGTCGTGGAATGTTCTACATTTCTATAATACAATAAATAAGTCCATATCGCTTTGTCTATGTTTTGTTTTTCTAATACAGCCTTTTTTATTACCCGTTTTAGAAGTTTTACAGCGTTTTCAGCAAGACCATTCGATGCCGGGTGATAGGGTGCTGTAAAAATGTGTTCTATCGCGTTTGACTTTGTAAATTCTTGAAATTCCTTAGAGGCAAATTGTGTACCGTTATCGCTAACTATCTGTCTCGGTAGCCCCCACCTACTAAATAATTCAGTTAGTTTTTCTATAAGACTACTCGCCGAAACGCTCGAAACATGGAATACTTCAAGCCATTTAGAAGTGGCGTCCACCACCACTAAGTACGTCCTACCATGTATGGGCCCCAGGTAGTCGATGTGCAGACGGCTCCACGGACGGTGCGGCCAGGGCCACACGCGCGGCGCCTGTCTCGGCGGCGAGTCGGCGTGAGCGGCGCACACGGCACACTCGCGACACATCCGCTCCACACTCTCGTCGACGCCGGGCCACCATACGTAACTTCTAGCAAGCGCCTTGGACTTCACTATGCCCATGTGTGGCTCGTGTAGTATTAATAAAACCCTATTTCTACATGCGGCCGGTATGACCAACCTATGACCCCACATAAGGCATCCTAGTTCCTCATAAAGTTCATGTTTTCTATTAAAATACGGTTTTAAATTGTTAAGCTCGCATTCTTTAGGCCATCCGTCTCTGACGTAGCATAATATCTTAGATAATTCGTTATCACGCAACGTTTGTTTTTTAAGATCATTATAGTTTAGTAATAATGATTGTTGTACGAAATGTAAATGAGTTTGTTCCGGCGGCGCAGGCGCAGTCGTGTGCGTTTCTTGTTTACTATTAGTTAACGGTAACCTTGAAAATCCGTCCGCCCCATTCTCCTCGGTGCGCACATACTCAATATCAAACGAGTAAGCCGATAAAATAATCGCCCATCTCTGCATACGACTAGCTATCATAGTAGGTATACCTACATTCGGACCGAATATCGATACTAAGGGCTTATGATCTGTCCGTAACGTAAACTTACGCCCATACAAATATTGATGAAATTTTTTTACACAAAATATAATTGCTAACGCCTCCCGATGTATTTGTGAATAGTTTTTTTCCGCTTCAGTGAGCGTACGCGAAGTGTAGGCTATCGGTCGTTCACCCCGGTCGCTCAGCTGTGATAGTACACCGCCTATGCCGCGCGGACTCGCGTCGCATGTTAGTATTAGCGGCCTCCTAGGTTCATAATGTGCCAACACTTGAGTGCTCGCTAGCTTCTTTTTAATTCGTGTAAACGAATTTTCACATTCCTTCGACCAGTACCACTGTTGTCCCTTTTTTAATAATTCATACAGTGGTACTAACATACTACTCATATTTCTAACAAATTTACCATAAAAATTTATTATACCTAAAAATGAACGTAATTCTGTTAAATTTGACGGGCGAGGTATTTTCGTTATGGCCTCCACTTTGCATGGATCCTTTTTAACTCCTTCAGTGCTAATTACATACCCCAAATATTTTACTTCTTTGACTAAGAAAACACATTTATTACTTTGTAATTTAAATCCGTTTTCATGCAATCGCCTAAAAACTTCCTCTAAAGCTACTAAGTGCTCCTGTTTAGATTTCCCACCTATAATTAAATCGTCTAAGAATATTTCTACATTAGGAATTCCTTTGAGTAACTGATGCATGAGTCGTTGAAAAATTCCAGGACTCGACGCTAGCCCATATACTAACCGATTGTATCTATACAGACCTCTATGGGTATTTATTACCGTGTACTTTTTTGAATCGTCCAATTCTATTTGATTGTAGGCTTGAGAAAAATCTATTTTTGAAAAGTAAGCAGCCCCACTAAGTTTAACTATTAAATCTTCAATTTTAGGCAATGGAAAACGATCAACTAACAAATTAGGGTTTACAGTAGCCTTGTAATCAGCACAGATTCTCAGTGAACCATCAGGTTTATTTACCGGTACGAGTGGAGAGGCCCAGTCGGAGCAGTCGACAGGCTCGATGACACCATCGCGCAGCATGGCGTCGAGCGCCGCGTCGAGCCGGCCCAGCAATGCGTACGGTACGGACCGCGCGCGGTGAAACACGGGCGCCGCGCCCTCGCGCACGCGCAGGGTTGCCTTGCCTCCGGTGTACCGGCCCAGCCCGCCACTGAATAACTCCTTATATCTGTTTAACATTTTGTTGATATCATTAGTTATTATGCTATTTGTATTAACTATCTTGTTACAGTTACTTAAAACAGAAATATTTATTTTTAACTCCGCTAGCCATTGTCGGCCAAGTAATGAAGTGGTACCACCCTGTATTACAAATAATTCCAATTGCTTTTTACAATTATTATAATCTACCGTCGGTTTAAACATACCTAACGGTTTAATTTTTGAACCATCATAAAAATTCAATACAATATTGCATTTTTCTAACATGTACCTACTAAAATATTTTATGTAGGTTTTTTCACTAATGCACGACACTGCCGTGCCGGTATCGACCTCCATAGGAATGGTGATATTATTTATAGATACAAATAAATTTACCGCACGGTAGTCGTCCAAGCATAGGTGGTGCAGGTTCTCCGTCGGCGAGTCCTCCTCGTCCGTATGGTCGCCCTGTGCTGCTCCGTAATTTACCCGCGAGCGCCTCGAGACCGCCGCTCCGGCCGCCGCCCGGCGACCCGCGCGCTCCGGGCATACGCGCCGTAGATGACCTTCACGCTTACAGTTACTGCATGTATAGTTACGGAACCGGCAAACTGCGTAGCTATGCTCTGTAGATCCACAACCAACACAATTATAATTCTGATCAACATTTCCTTTGTGAGCTGTGGTTTTGATACCCGTCCGTACCAACCGTGTCTGTCTTCTAGGATAACCACTTCCTCCCCTTGTGAGCGCGTGCATCGCCTGCTCCGGTAATCCGGCCTTACCCTCATGTTCTGACTTGTCATTGCATGTCGTGGCCTCCACCGCGGCCGCGTCTCGTTCCGCTGCTTCCAGCGATATAGCCAATCTTATCGCATCTGTGTACGTTATAGTATCCGCCTCCGAAAATAACCGTTGTCGAATAATATCACTCCGTAGGCCACAAATAAATTGATCCCTCAAATTTTCATTCAACCCTTCTTTAAATTTACAATGTCGAGCGAGTTTCTTCAGTTCTGCTACATACGTGGCTATATTTTCTTCAACAGTCTGTCTCCGCAGTCTAAACCGATATCGTTCAGCTAATACTGACGGCGTTGGTTCGAGATGCTCACGTAATAATTCTACTGCGGTTACGTACGTGAGCTCCGCCGGCTTCCTTGGACTGGCGAGATTGCACAGTAGCTCATATGCCTCGTCCCCCATAACAGCTATAAGGGTAGGCAATCTCGTATCTTCTACTATTTTATTCACTTTAAAATACATCTCAAGCCTGTCGGCGTACACTGTCCACGTACCACTTTTTACGTCGAATTCCTTTATTTTGCCGATTGACATTATTGTTTTTGTTTCTATCTCTTCCCAGTTCGTCTAAAATAATCCTCGTCGCCACTGTGATATTTCTGGTTTGTAATAAAACAGCGTTATTGTCCACAAGCTACTTTATTCCTCAATGCGTTACAAGAAGTGATCATTCCTACGATACCCACATTATTTCTCTGTATCTATATAAAACCAATATACCTACACTACAGGATCTAACATTGAAAACCTATCAATAAAATTTAACTAGGTTTATGAGTTAGAATGTTTAAATTATTTCGTTTTTTGGATTCTTTAATATTTTACTAATTAGGTGTCGTATTCTCTGTAATAACAAACATTTCCAGATTACGCTCTTGTGTTTCTTGTGGCGTTGTCGTACAAAATAAGGGAATTCCCATCATTATTTTTAAATCTATATCTTTTAATGTTACCATCCATCCATCAGCCTTTCTCCGTCCGCTGTTGGACATAGGCCTCCCCCAAAGAACGCCACAACGCACGGTCTTATGCCGCTTGCATCTAATGCCCCACATTTTCAGTGGCCGCATATCTAGATCTTTTCTTCCCCAACGATCATCAGTCCTACGAGAGCTGTTGCCTGCGCATTGCCACTTCTGCGTGCTAACCCTTCGGTATATGTCGGATACGCCCGTTCTTCTACGGATCTTCGTATTTCGGATTTAATGAAGTTGATGTTTAAATAAGCTATAACTGCTATGTAAATGAGTCTGTAGCCAAAAAGAACCGTGCTCCCATCGCACACCTATTTCGCACTGACTTACTATATTTATTAAAGAGATTTTTTTTGATAACCGTGGTCTAAGATTCGGCAACTATGAAAATTAATAACCTAGTGTGGAACAATTCCAACTTTAAAAACACAGTAAAAGACTAATTTCAAATTCAAAAACTTAGTAAGTCCATGCACAAATTCGAGAACCTAGTATTTAATAGGTATTTGAATTTGGAAATGTTACTTACTAGCTTTTTCATTTTGGAATCACCAAGAACGAAGGGCACTTGCTAGTTTTATACATGTTCATATCTCTGATTCTATTTATGATAGAAATACAGTTGTTTTTGCATTAGACGCAGTTTGAAAATATTGGTTTAAGAAAACTAATTTCAAAAAAAATGTCCCTTGCTAGGTTTTGGTTTTGGACAGCTGAGATATACCAGATGGTGTGTCTATGGCCACATCACTCAGCCGGATTGAAGCTACTTAAATATCTATGAGGTACACACTACAGGTTAAAAAAATATTCAAGATTTTCACCGACTTTTTTAGTTTTTGACACAACTATTTATTCTAATAACTGCTAATTATGATTTGAGAAACTATTAAACATTTACTAAGTAAACGGCAGTTATGGTAACAAACGTTACTTTATCGAGACAGTGAATAAAGACTACCTAATCCTTGGTTATTTGCGTGTTGATATACATCATAATGTGTTATCCTGATATATTACCTATACATCTGCAAAGTTTCATATAAATCCTTACAGTAGTTTTTGCCATAAAGACCAACAAATATCATTCCTTGTTTATAATGTTAGTAAGATATTATTAGATACGCAATAAAACTGTCAAACAAATTCAATTATGAAATCAATATAAAGCAAGTCAATTGCAAAATTAATAAATAACTTAATGTAGAAATTCAATTATTTCATAACCAATTAATAAAAATCAATTTATATTTCTAAAATATACATTAATCATCATATTTATATGTCTCAAAGGCAGTCAAAGAATTATATCCTAACCACCCATAAATTCCAAATAACGCCCTTGATATCAAAATACGTAAAAAGGCACTGGTCTGTTTAATTCCGCCAGATTTTTGTCGAATATTCTAAGAGTCACAAGTTTAGAGCATTAAACCAATAGGAGTAGTCAGCACACACTATTTTCTTTGCCAAACATACTGCTAAGTTGATAGGGTCACGGGTGACGCACACAAACGCTATAACTTCCATTGGTCGCTACCTAAGCACCGCATAAAAATATTACACACACACTAAAAGACGGCTCTATCCATACACTATACGTATGCGCTCTCGTGACTATCTCAGCGTAGTTTGTTTGATGCCAATTTTGCTGCGTCAAAAACCTAATTTAAATTACCTAAAATAAAAATGACTTTGGCGTATTTTAATTAATAGCCATGTCGTTGTGCACATTTAAATTAATAAAAATTGTTATTACAGTTTTATAATATGAAAGTTCTGTTAACATTGTCGAATTGTATTATACCTACACATCATCAATATTTATGTTTTAGTTAAGCTATGTTTAGTTGTGCCCGTAGAATCGGTGCCGATGCCATCTCCAGTTGGAGTTATGCTTTATGGTCACAAGCACTGATAAAAAAATTTAATATTGACAGAGCGCCTTTTATATAACACCAATTTAGAAAAGTAATTTCTCCCTTTTGACAAATGCTTCCTTTTGTACGATGGCCATTGTGAGATTGGTCTTCATGATTTTTTTATATTGAATAAATGTGGGTATTATGAGAACAAAAATACCTAATTTTTTCTATTATGTATTAATTTATTCGTAGCTACTTTCTTACGTAGATCAATAAATATTTTTTAAAAATAAAATAAAATATTTATTCATGGACATTTCACACAACGTCCTCTGGTCCCAAGCTAAGCTTATATACTTGTGTTATTAGTACTAGAACGCTATATACTACTTAAATATACTACTTTTCTTTTGTAAATACATACTTATAATACATAGAAACACCCAGACGCAGTACAAACATTTGGATGACAATTATAAATATCAAACAAATGATTGTCCTGAGCGGGAATCGAACCCGCGACCTCGTGAACGGCAGTTCGTTACATAAACCACTCGACCACGAGGCCGGTTGATTTTATTAGCTTCATTCGTATCTATTTTGGTAAGGTATACTGATACTTCGATGTGCGTCCGCCCGTCTCGCAACAGGCTCTATCTCTGGAACGGTCATAGCTAAAGAGCTAAAAATTTCATAGTTGCTACAACAATATGAGTAAACACTCATCATTAATATTTTCCTGCTCTAATCCCGTTATTTGATGATATCCGTTATTCGACGATACTAAAGGTATGGAACCCTTTTAGCGAATACAACATGTGCTTAATCAGTGATTCTTGATCGTAATACTCTACGTAATACTCTCTACTAATATTATAAAGCTGAACAGTTTGTTTTTTTTGTTTGAACGCTGTAATCTCAGGAATCACTCACTGGTCCGATTTGAAAAATTATTTTAGTATTGCATAGAACATGTGTCGAGGATGACTATAGGCAATCAACATCACGCTGCGACTAATAAAAGCGAAGTATCAGTGAAAAATGAGGAAAATTTTCTTAATTCCACACAAATATAGACGAGGGACTAATGACACGTATGTGTTAAACGATAATTTGTACTAATATGATAAAGCTGAAAGAGTTTGTTTGTTTGTTTGTACGCGCTAATCTCAGGAACCACTGGGCCTATTTGTAAAATTCTTTCAGTGTTTGATAGCCTAATGGCTTCCACGATAAATGTATCGAGGAAGCCTTTAGGCTATACAATATCACGCTACGACCAGTAGAAGCGAAGCAGTAGTTAAAAATGTTGCTAAAACGGGAAATTTTTTCTAAATTCCACGCAGACAGAGTCGCGGGCAACAGCTAGTCTCAATTAAAAAGTTATCTACTATTTAACGTTCATTACTTTGTTTATATCACGAATATTAAATAGTTCTAATACAAATGCAATCATGGTGCAAAAACAAACCATTTCCTTTTATCCAGTCAACATTTACAAGAAATAAATGACCCAGATTCGAAATTATGTTTCGTCTTACACCGGCATTTTGTATTAACTAGAACAGTCTTTGTTAGAAAGACATGGATTTCTTTTTGAAACAAATGTAGAAATTTTTTGTTGTGGGAATACCATAACTATACTTTTGAATTATGCATGATCAAAACGTGTTAACAGAACGTCTGGTATCAGGCTGTATCTGTGGAACGGTGATAGGACCACTGGATGCAGATAGCACAAAACCGCACATTGTGGCGCCTATGTCCAGCACTAGACGGAGAAAGCTTGAGGGATGGATGGATGTCAACACATCTTTACGACAATATTGCATTAAAGAAAACCACATAAAACATAGGTACTACCGTTTTCTTTTAGTCTAGTGCAATTTTACTGTATGAGCACGTTCTGCTGACTCAGTGCCTTGGGCCATTGCAGTTTCTACGTAAAGTAAAATGAAGTTAACCGTGTATGTTACGTCTGGTATCAGGCTGTATCTATGGAACGGTGATAGCTAGAAAGCTTAAAATTTTACAGTTTATGTTTAACAGTTGATGCTACAACAATAAGATACTAATCATAATCATTCTTCCGCCTTTATATCGTTATTTGGTATCTTTACTTATTATAGAACAAAGTCGATATTTTTGTATGTATGCGAGCTTATAACGTTAAAACTACGGAATAGATTTTGATGCGGTTTTCTTTAATAGATAGAGTGGTTCAAGAGGACGGCTTTTTCACAATATTTTAAGGTTTGGTGTATATTTTAGGCTTAATATCTATAAACGGGGGTAAAACCACAGGCATTAACTAGTTGAGAATATAATAAAGAAATGATAATAACGGTAACAAATGAAGTTATATGAGAACGTTGCGGTCTGAAAGAGTAACAGTAACGGTACGTCACGTAACGGTAACCCTTCGCATGTGTAACTCATACTTGGCAAGTTTCAATTTTTGCAATTTTTTTTAAGCTATGTACTTACACATATATTGTGTAGGTACATAGCTTGATATTGTTCTATACGAAAGATAAATCAAGAAAGAGATATTTGACGGGCTTCGTATTCAAGTGGTTTATGTTAAGGACTGCCGTTCACGAGGTCGCGTGTTCACATCCCGCTCGGGACAATCATTTGTGTGATATTTATAATTGTCATACAAATGTTAGTGCTACGTCTGGGTGTTTCTATGTATATAGGTTTGTATTTACAAAAGAAAAGTAGTTTATGTAGTCCGTATTCTGGTACCCATAACACAAGCATACAGGCTTAGCTTGGCATCAGAGGACATTTTGTGAAATGTCCATTATTATTATGTCTAGAGTTATTTCAGTACAGGCAGCATGTTTTTGAAACGAAGCCAGGGTGTATTTACTAGTTATAAATAAGTGCAAACTAGATTACGGTGACACGGTTAACTTCATTTTACTTTACGTAGAAACTGCAATGGCCCAAGGCGCTGATTCAGCAGAACGTGCTCATACAATAAAATTGCACTAGACTAAAAGAAAACGGTAGTATGTTCTATGTGGTTTTCTTTAATGTAATATTGTCGAAAAGATGTGCTGACATCCATGCATCCCTCAAGCTTTCTCCGTCTAGTGCTGGACACAGGCACCACAATGCGCGGTTTTGTGCTATCTGCATCCAGTGCCCCCCGGCACAATTGGCGATATTGATAGTCCACTTTGTCGGGGGCCGCCCTACACTGCGTCGTCCTATGCGTGGTTGCTATTCGAGGACCTTCCGTCCCCAACGGTCATCAGATCATCGAGCGATGTGGCCTGCCCATAGCCACTTCAGCGTGTTAATTCTTCGGGCTGTCTCTTATAATGTGACATGGATTTTGTATCTAAATGCGTAGATGTAAAAGGTTGATTGTATTTTTTGAAGATCTACATATCGAATGAGTTTCAAGTAATTACCTTTAGCCATTGCTAAGTTAAAAAAGTTTGACGGACCGACAAACAGACCGACAGACAGACGAATACCAAAGTGAGATTATAAGGGTTTCTTTTTTGCAGGAATCCCTAAATTTTATCATACTTACAGTTATTTCGTCTTTTGATTGTGGCAAGCTCTCAACTTTGTGTTAAACAACAAGTTACTAGTAATTAAACGCTCTACAACATAAGTTTTGAAGTCATCTCATAATTTGTTGCTAACTGCATAGCATACCAAAAGTTGCGCTTTATACATCCCTAGCTGTTGCCCGCGACTCCATCTACGTGAAATTTAGAAAATTTTCCCCGTTTTTGTAACATTTATCATTACTGCTTTGCTTCTACTGATCTTAGCGTGATATTATATAAACTAAAGCCTTCCTCAATAAATGCGCTATCTAACAGTGAAAGAATTTTTAAAATCGGCCCAGTGGTTTCTGAAATTAGCGCGTTTAAAAAAACAAACAAACCAACTCTTCCGCTTTATAATATTAGTATTGATTTGACTATGGTTGAAACTTTTAACAAATATAATAACTATTCAGGAAACAGAAGCTTAACTAATACTGCCTTTGAAAGAAGCAAACTCCTGTTGGAGATTTCTGAAAACTATATTGTAATTCCTTCCTATCCTATTATGGTCCCATTATTAGGCACGGATCTCCTCCACTTTTTGGGGCTTTTTGTGTTAGCATAGGGTTTAGTTTGGAGTTTTCTGTCTCTCATAGTCGATGTTCAATGTACCTTAACTGGCTCTTACTTGACTTGCTATTGACGGCGAGCATCTCGAGATGTTGTGAGAGGCTCTTTAGAACCAAACCATTCATCAAAACCACTATCGGGATTATATCTGTGGATACCACCTTTCACATGTCGGTAACCTCGTGTGCTAGGTATTTTTAGTTTTCTTATTTGCTTCGTCTCGCACGAGGTTGTCGTCATTGTGACTATTCTGTATGAATTTTTTAATATCACTAGCGTATAAATTCTCCGTGTGGTGATGGATAAAGAATACAAGCGCACCACCCCATCTCCTCCCAAGGGTGCTGTAAAAGTCAGCTAAGGGATATTGCACACAGATCACATCCTCTGTTAGAGATGGAAAACACGAATATAAACCCTGTGCCAACACGTCTGGTCAGCGCGTCACAGTAGACCATAATCCCTCCCATAGGAGGAGGCCCGTGCCCAACAGTGGGACGTAAATGATCTGGAGAGAGAGAGAGAGAGAGAGCGTATGAATACGCTTTTATATCTATAGTAATCCGTCACCACACGGGCTACGCGGAGACTCAGTAACTTGTAATAGTAATGATTAAAAACTATAATTTTATTACGAAGAAAATTTTGTAGAAAAGCATCTTCTATTATGAATTAATTAATACATTTGATTAGAATGATGTATTAACTTAACTGTACAATGTTTACAGCACATTATTCTCGACCTAATTAGCAGGAAACAAACGTATGAATTCGACATGAGATGCCCAAAACAATGAGATGGGTATACAACGTTACCGTCACGAAATATATGCTCTATTTCACCTGTCGGAAACAGAAATGAGCCGTATTTACCTCCATTATAAGGCTACTTATTTTAATTGTAAACGTTATTTTCTTATACAATAAGTTATTTTATTCATTATTTATTTGTTACTAACCTAAAACTTTTGTACAATTGGTAAAACATTTGTAATGTAATTTGTAATGATTTACAATTTATACAGAAAAAACATCCTCATAAACCACACTATTTACTTGAAAAAACGGCATAATCCGTTGCTTAGTTTTGAATATATAAGCTCACATAGGGACACACATAAAAGAATAACGACTTTGTTTTATAATAAGTAAAGATAAAGATACTACTAAATATTAATAACATAATTAAAAACAATAACAACTGGATTCACGGCTGGAGTTTATGTATAGTTCTATTTTTCAAAGAGTTTTCAGCTATCATATTCAACTCATGATCAAGGTGGCTAAAAAGCCAGTTCACTTTTATCGTTCGTTTTGAAGAGCCCTATGCATTTTTACGCAGATTTATTTATTTATTTATTTATTTCATAAGAATAACAACAGCATGTTACAATACATTATAAAAGTCAGTGTTATAAATATATAAGCCAATAACGGTTATTCATGTCTTAAGCATTTACATTAAATAAACCCACTTAAAAAAAACTATCGGACGGTGGAACTAGCACTAGAGCAATATTACAATACACATATACGTACATACACATACATATTATGTACACATGATACCTAAACATAGAATACACATCAAGCGGATACAAAAATAGATACAAATATACCATATACATATATAAATAGAAGCATATACATACATAGGACTCAAATAACATACTCACACATCCATCCAGATCTAGAAATAGAAAAAATTTAAGATTTAAGTTGAGGTTAAAAGAAGTGACTTCTTACATTTTTAAGAAATAACTGTTTGGATCCTATAAAAGGATCAATGTCACCAAATTTTTGATTATAAGTGTTTGGTATTCTGGATAGTACAGCATTTTTGCCGTAATTAGTTAAATGTAAGGGTACACTTAACAGTGTTGTGTGTCTGGTGCGCCGTGAAGTGATTGCAAACGATACAAGGCAAACGATGCAAACAATACAATATCTTCATTTACATCACAGGAAATAACTAATTACAATAAAGAATATTGGCGATTGATTTTCCATTATAGTAATAAGAAATACTGTAAATATGACCTTTACGCACCTGTGATGAAGTGGTACGCGACGAGCACTACCACTTCAATACATAGATTTGATGACATCATTTGGGTTTTTGTGACATCAATAGCTTCAGAAGACTTCATCGTATTTGGTTTGGTGAGATCAACATCCTTTCGAGGACTGTTCAAACAGTCTTGTTACAGTTTTTCTCATGGATAAAGAAGAAAAAATACTCAATATATTGGCAGCAGTCGGAAATATTATATAGGTAAATAATTTTTAAGACGGCACGATACCAAATTACGCTCCATACAAAAGTATGGGTATCGTACTTCCGTTTTTTCTTCGCGAAAGTTAAACCGATTTTAATAGTTTTTAGGGTTCCGTACCCAAAGGGTATAAACGGGACCCTATTACTGAGACTTCGCTGTCCGTCCGTCCGTCCGTCCGTCCGTCTGTCACCAGGCTGTATCTCAAGAACGGTGATAGCTAGAGAGTTGAAATTTTCACAGATGATGTATTTCTATTGCCGCTATAACAACAAATACTAAAAATAAAATAAAATAAATATTTAAGAGGGGCTCCCATACAACAAACATGATTTTTTTACCGTTTCTTGCTCGATACTAATAACGTTGCCTTATGTTACATAGATAATGGTACGGAACCCTTCGTGCGCGAGTCCGACTCGCACTAGACCATTTTTTTTTAAACATAAAAACTAAAAGTAATATGACGATCTGGAAAACCCACTTTTTTCGGTTTTCTATAAATATACTTGCAGCGTCTATCATACAAATTTGGTAAAGTTTTACCACATAGAAAGTGATAGAAGCATAGATATACTCTTTATCTATAATATAACGTAAAAACTATTAAAATCGGTTTAACTTTCACGAAAAAAAAACGGAAGTACAAAACTTCTTTTTTCAAAGAATTTGTAGGTAAAATCCGCTTCATCTACATATATTTGTCCCTTTCAGCGCGGCGCTCAGAAATAGGGATAGCAATACCCAAGGCAAATACCTAAATGAGGAGTACAGTACCCTCTTAAGCTTCTATCGCGGGCCTTGAGCGTGGAGACCGAATCCACAAAATTCGAAATTTAAATTCCGTAGGTAACGGAAATAGCGTAAAAAACCTTACACATCGGCGCTACTGCGCATGCGTAATCCCCTCTTCGCCCCGCAATTTATTTCATACTGTTGATACCAAGGGTAAACGCTTTCCTCAAATTAAACAGCGTATTAAAATAAGGATTTTGAATCGACATATATATCCTAAATGTTCAGATAACAGCGTATTTTAGATTTTAATAATGTAAAATAATGTCAAAACTAAAATTGTATACCAACAGATTGACATTTGTCATTTAATTTTTTTTTCTTCTTTTGTCATTTAATTTAAAACAGATTGACATTTGATTGACAATCGCTATTTTATCATAATTACCATAAACAATGGACAGATGTAAGCATCAGTAATTATGGATTATATATGAGAATTATATATAATCTTATTTTAGTTTTCGGTATGTAGATTCTTGCATAAATAAATAAATAAATAATTATAAATACATAAGTTGATAAAAAACCGCGGCAGTCCCCGATTGCCACGCATCTTTTTTTGTGTCATTGAGGTCTAATTCAAATTTAACAATATTTATTCGAAAAGCATTGAGATATAGTTTAGTACTATCGTTTTATATAGTGCCAATGTGTGCGCGTTTACTATAATTTTATTCCTATCCTAAAACAACGCCGGCAAAATTTAAAAAAAGTAAATCTGCGGACCCTCCCATTATTTCGACAAAGTGATTTCCTTTAGAGTATTAGCAATAACTCGAGCTTTTTACTACTAACAACCCTTTGGGTATTTAACCAGCAGGAGTTGGTTATAAAAATAATATATGTTTTTTCATAATAAACCAACTTATGTCCTATCTTGTCATTTAAAATATAATGCGTTTTCTTGTCTGTGACGACGCTAGTAACATAACATCAGCATATATGCAATACATAGTTGCTAAGTTAATTGCCACAGAGAGGCAGGTTCAGGAGGTTAGGCTGTAAACACATTCGACAATAAATGTTACTATTCGTAACTCGTGTATTATTCACAAGATTAGGTCACAAGGAACACCATTAAAACCTAATATCACGCTTGCTATCTGCAATGTACCCCGACTTACATTGTCGAAGAAAAAACACGATCGACAAGTTTAATATTCTGCCAAGTCTGTGGAATGCCGAGGCAACGCACACTAACAAAAACATGATTTCATTGGTTGCTACACGCGTAAGTATTGCACAAAATCAGCACAGACACACACACACACTCTAAAGCACAAACTGCATACAGCGAGTTTGAGCAGTGCTCTTCGACCATTTTTAGTAGGTTTTGGTTGCTTGATATTAGATATTATTCTTATCATCGTAAATTAGTATAGCATAGCAACATATTTAAAAAAAAGTCATGAAGTTACTTCTTCATAGGATCAGCTTTCACTCATCTTCTGAATTAAAAAAAAATTGTTAATAATTATTAAAGAACAAAAACACTGAATGCCAGCTCCTGCTGAATTAATGCTCTGAGTAACAAACCCTCCAATATAATGCCCACATCTGTTTTATATTTAGATTGCTTTAGGGTTAGTACTTATTTTATCAGTAAAGTTCGTAAATATAAATACAAGTGTCACCACCCCATCTCCTCCCAAGGGTGCTGTAAAAGTCAGCTAAAGGATAACATCTTCTGTGAGAGACGGAAAACTCGAAAATAAAACCTGTGCCAACACGCCTGGTCAGCGCGGCACAGTAGACCATAATCCCTCCCAAAGTGGAGGAGGCCTATGCCCAACAGTGGGACATTCTCTTTTACTATTTTTTCGTGACTTTCTTCATTAATAAATGCACTTTTTTACTCATATTTAAAACTAACGCCGAAACTGAAATGAGTCACAAGATTGTGGGGCGAACAGCGAAACGGCGTTACTGCGCATGCGTAATCCATGCCGTTTTACGCCGATTACGCATGCGCAGTAGCGCCGATAATGTTAGGTTTATTTTCATTACGTTATTTTCGTTACGGAATTTCTGGATTCGGTCTCCACGCTCAAGGCCCGCCATAGAAGCTATGCAATAGCTTAAAAAAACAGGATTTTCAAGCTTATTTTTTAGTTTTTGCGCTAAGGAAATTTCCACTATAGTTTGATTTGTTAAGTAAAATATGTGATTTTTATTTCATTTTTAACACGCTTTTATAAGTTTGGTATGTATCTATCAATGTATTAATCTGTGTAACGGAATCTTTAAAAGCGATTTTCAGCCACTTGCAGTAGGCGGATTGATCACAAATTTTGCACACCTAACAAGGACCGATGACAATGCAATAATTTAAAAGAATAATCCCAATTCCTTGATCAGGACTACTAGAATAGCATGTTGAAGTATCACTATGACCACACTTGTATTTTTAATTATACACGTAATAAATATTGAAATTAGTTGCTTAAAATAGTCTATATTTTCTGAAAAGAATATTAAAACAGTAGGTTAAAAATTATGAACAATCCCAATTGAGTATTGATGACACTGCAATCATTTAAAACATATTAAGGATATTTAAGCGTGTTTTTTAGTTTTTAAACTAAGTTGATTATTATTTGTTCAGATATTCAATTGACCTGTCCAAGTTGAACGGAACACACTGACATACGTGTTTTGATAAGCTCCGAAACTTGGCAACTGTAAATAACTTTATGCAAAAATGTTGACATACCTACAGTCAATGTTTTGACAAGTGCGAGTAAAAGTTTCACAAAATAATAGACATTTTTATTATTTTTAACTGACTTCAAAAAAAGAAGGAACTTCAATTCGTCTGTATATTTTTGTTTATGTTTGTTACCTCATAACTTTTAACTGGGCAAAGCGATTTTAATTATTCTTTTTTTATTTGAAAACTGGTGGTTCCCGTGTGGTTCCATTGGCACCAGGTCAGGATCTGACAGTTATCTTCTAAGAAATCAAGGAAATCCAACAAATTTCAATTGCACATGAATTCGGTTGAACTTTTTTTTTAAATACCTATTTAATTATTAGATCACGCTGTATTTTCCAGTGAAATTCGTGACTCATTATTTAAAAATAAATACTTTGTTTTACTTTCAAACTTTAATTTCTTCAAGAAACTGTATTTATAATTTACAAAAGTTTACAGTCACAGATCACTAGCAATAGATACTACATAAAGGATATTTTTGTTCACAACTTAAGGCGCCAACGTTGAAAGCACAGATTTGCCAGAAAGCGTAGCTATACCAATCACCCAGCTTGGGGCTACATAAATATCTATGTGTGCTTAAAAATGTATCTATGTGTATACAGTCTATACGTCGCGTCATATGAAAGATTATTAGTCTATGAAACATGATTTAGCCAAGCTAAATTTGCGTGTCTTCAGACGTGTACCTACTGTCTGGTGATTTTATGGTTGTAGGAAAGCGCGAGTTTCGGGATAAGGAATAACTTCAGTGGTCGTACCAAAATCACACGCCAAGTTCTCAAACATCCAGTTTTCCTATATATACTCGTTGGCGCATATTATTCTGTTTGGTGTGTGTTGATCGGCATGTTGCGGAATCTATATGGGGTGATCTTTGTAGAATATTGTAATTGTATTAAGACGTTTCCAGATAGAGAGTTTAATAAGTTAATTTCTTCAAGATAACTTTTTAATTATGTATATGACAGATCTTGATTAGTTTAATAAGTTTGTAAAACAATGTTAATTATTAAGAAGACACAAACACAATTATTGTTAGTAACGTAATATTTACTTAATACAAAATAAAGTTGTTATTTTTGTATATAATATGTCTCCATGTGAGCTGGTATATTCAAAACTACGCAAAGGATTTTGATGCAGTTTTTATTAGTAGATAGAGTGGTTCAATATGATGGCTTTATGGTAATTTGATACCGTTTGGTTTCCAAATTCCACATGTACGAAGTATACGGATAGTTTTTGAGGAAATTTTGAGTGAATATGATAAAAATTACTCTTGTGGTAATGGATCAATAATGAAAGCATCAAAACCCCTTTTCTGCAGGGTGCTGTAAAAGCCAGCTAAATCACGCCCAGTCAGCGTGGCATCGCAGACCATATACTCTGCCCAATGTGCCAAATTGTCGGTAATTAATTTGCTGGAGAGAGAAGTACATAATTCCGTTAACAAAAATTTACATTTGGTAGTAATCGTAAGGAAGTATGTTTGGATAGTAGCACAAGGCGCTTTATAGTTTCTGCCTACACCGATAGAAAAAAGGCGTACTTAGGTATTCTTCTTTTTTTGACACTTTTGTCTTTTGTATTCATACAGTTTATGTTCTTACCATTTATCATTGCGAACCCCTTTTTTTCATGACATATTAATACCCCACATCTAGGGAAATGTTATGAATAGCATCTTATATAAATAAATTATAACGCGAAATTTCTCCGTGTGACAGTTTAGTAATTTGCTTATTTTAAAAATTTAAAAAATCACGCCTTAAAATCCTAAATATTTTTCTAATTATTACGTGTGACACATTTTAGATCAGTCTGACTTCAACAAGCAAGTGAAATTCCTTTTCAAAGATTCTGTTACATAGATCAATAAATTGATAGATACGTAGCGAGCTAATAAAGTTGTTATAAGATTAATTTTCTAAATTAAGTAAATTTATTCATGAATTATCAATTATTAAACAGATTGAACTCAAATACCGCCAATATATCAGGCGACGTCAAAACAGCACTTCTTGGGCTTTCCCCTTCTAACGGAACCAGGCGGCCAGACATTTGTTCCCTACGTAACTAGCCGGTCTTCGAAAGACTTGACCACACCAACGTAGACGATTTTCTTGCATTTTGTCTGCGTTTTCAAGGACATGAAGACTACCACGATGCGGGAGATTCTAAAGATTTCAAATATTTTAATTTTAACTTTAAACATAGCATTTAAATAGGTTCTTATACATTCAGTTCATTAATATTATGTCATTAAAACGGTGAAATATTTTCACCACATAACAAGTGAAATTCATACCTTTACTTTAATAACCCATAATTAATCGTTCGAGTTGACAAGAATATTTCGTACGCTCTTTTATGAACATTTCTCGTTAATAGCAATTCCACGCGTACTTCGAGTAGCAGACGAACATCTAAAGTGCTTATTACATCATTGCCCTGCTCTTATCCCTTTAATTCGGCGGGCCTCGTGGTCTAGTGGTTAAGGCAACAGACTGCCGCTCACGAGGTCGCGGGTTCGATTACCTCTCGGGACAATCATTTGTGTGATATTAATAATTGTCATACAAATGTTTGTCCTGCATCTGGGTGTTTACTATGTATTATAAGTATGTATTTACAAAAGAAAGAATTTTTCAAATCGGACCAGAGGTTCTCCAGCGCTCCTCTATTTCTATTGGAGGATCGCTGTCACGTGATCAAGATTCACCGAAAATTCACTTCACTTTTTCTTACTGAATACCACTGCAGTATACATGTATAATCTTTTACTAGTCGTGTTGCGTGATACACAAGTATGTAGTTTACTTAAGGAAGTGTATCTAAACGGCTCTACATTTTCACAGTAAACTCTCATGACAGCGGTATAAAATATGAAACAGAATCACGAGATGGATGCGAGCTTTTTGAAATAACACGTCTTTTATTGTGAAAAAGCTTTACTTGAAGATTGTGAGAAATGTAAGTAACAAGTACTTACAGGTAAGAATAATGAATAAGGAAATATACTTACGATTTAAGAAATAAGAAAGATGTTAAGATTATTTACCTGACAATGTCTTAAATAAAATGCTTGTATTTTTTGTTGAAAACGTAGATTGTAGACACATAAATCTTTACTTATTATGAAACTAAGTCATTGTTTTTGTATGTATGACCCTACGTGAGCTTATATCTTCAAAAATATGCAACGGATTTTGATACAGTTTTCAATAGTTTTCAATAGATAGAGTGGTTCAAGAGGATGGCTTTTTTGTATATTTTTTAAGGATTGGCTTCTAAATTTCACGCGTACGAAGTCGCAGGTAACAGCTAGTGTATCTACAGTATCTTTACTAATGTTATGAGAACATTTTTTGTTTTCTCTGTCTTTTTCTCCTTCTTTAGTCTATAAAAGTTCCACTGTTGGGCACTAGCCTCCTCTGATATTGAAGGGTATTTGGCCTTTTATACCGTATTACCGT
Source organism: Orgyia antiqua (assembly GCA_916999025.1). Lineage (NCBI taxonomy): Eukaryota > Metazoa > Arthropoda > Insecta > Lepidoptera > Erebidae > Orgyia > Orgyia antiqua. The sequence continues at coordinate 6,224,880 of OU779874.1, forward strand.
ATTGAGCAGGCGTGTTGCCAATGGGTTTATTTTTGAGATTGATTTAATTATTTATTATCACAATACACCTATTATTACAGGTTAACCCTAATGCAATAGTGTAGCCAAATACATTTGTTACATAATATATTAATTAAATTCAAACAATATTTATAATTATATACTACCACTATATTACCTATCCTAAATGTTAATTTAAAACGGCATTCATTTGAAATTAACATTTAAGACAATTTATATATAACTAGCTGTCCGATGCGGTTTTACCTGCGGTAAAAAGGATACAAAAATCTGTTCGTTTTTTACTATCCCAGTAACAACGGTACTATCCCAATAACAACGGTAACAATAGCATTGCATGAATTTTCGGGATAAAAATATTAATTCTGATGTATAAACTACATTATCGTGAAGTTTCATTATAATCCATTCTGTAGTTTTTGCGTGAAAGAGTAGCAAACATCCATACTCACAAACTTAGCTCAGATATCCTTTAGCTGGCACAGCACCCTCGGAAGTAAATGGGGTGGTGACACTTATTTTCTGAATCCGTCACACGGACTTAAATTATTAAGTTTGTTGGAAAGATTAGCGGAGCTATATCAAGCACAAGGTAAAGACTTGTGAATATTTTTAAGAAACACTTTAGCAATTTATTCACAAAAGCGAAGCTTGACAGAAAATTTACATTTTATTAATCTGCACGGTGTTAGTTCCATAAAAAAAGTTAAAGAAATTCAATATGAGAGCCTTTTTGTGAAAGTAAGGAGCAATATATTTTTAAATGAAATGTTTTCATACATTAATTAAGAGCTGACTACAGCCCCAATTTAGGTACTTGCCCTAGGTATTTGTGGCGGACTCGACTAGAGCACGTCCAGTACCCGGAGCCGAACTAGTGACACGGGCCTTTACAGGTACAAGTACCTCGCTGGTTGACCCGTATCCCACGCACCCCTAAATGCGTAAAGAGGAAACTTCCACACTTGGATCAATGAAAGACCAATCCTTAATTAGAAGAGGTGGCAGTCTTCTGAGAGCAATCTTTATTTCTGCGACTTTTTATACCTTTTGTTCTTATCCTTTCTTGTTCGATTGTGTTCGTATCGAGTTCATTCGAGTTCGTATTAACTAAACACAGTATCAAACATTATACGTAACTTTTCTTATCAAACACAACTTTATGTAGTACTTAATCTTAGGCAGGTGGGTATTGTCGCACGTGGGTAACTGCGTCACCGACTGTATTGCTATCCCTATTCCTGAGCGCCATGCTGAAAGGGACAAATATAGTTGAGGAAGATTTTACCTACAAATTTTTTGAAAAAAGACGTTACGCTGGTAAAACTTTACCAAATTTGTTGTATAGACGTTGCAAGTTCATCTAAAGAAACTGAAAAAAAACTAGATTTTTGGATGGGTATATTTCTTTTAGTTATCATGATTTAAAAAAAGATAGTAATAGAACCATAGATATATTACACCTAAATACTGTAAGAAAAATTAATTACTCTGGAGGCAATATCTACCAAGAAAATAGCGGACTACGATGCCCATATTTTTGTATGGAGCATTGTTTGGTGGCGTGCCCTTTTAACTGAATGCAGAATGACAGCTGAATGATGGAACAAAGTCGTTAATCTTGTATGTTCCTATTTAAACTTATATCTTAAAATCTACGCAACAGATTATGATGTGGTTTTTTTAAAAGATAGAATGGTTCAAGAGAATGGTTATTTTGTACAATTTGTTTGAGTTTGGGTTTTCAATTCTACGCGTACGAAGTTGGGGACAACAGCTAGTTAATTATAACACAACTTTTGCGTTAACTTTTGTATATAAATTACGTTTTCAATTATACATTATTCATTATTGTTTTGAATTTCATATCTAAATTATACCGTAATGAGTTTATTTTAAACCTTACATAAACATCAGAGCGACCCTTGAGCTTGCTATAAACTTAGCTAATTAAACTTTGGCCGAACACACGCCCCGAAAGTCCCTTGTGTATGTACCATCGTTTACTTAGGGGCTATTTTTTCTTTCAAATGGTAAACTATATTTATGACTATCTTTGGAACTTCTAGTCCTTACTTCGAGGAAAGGATGAACAGTTTTTTACTTATGTTGACCTTTTGTTAGAAGGGTTTTTACCAGTATTGTGGATTGTATCGATTTTGCCGCGACCTTAAAGATCTTAATCTGCTTTTAATTACCTATCTAATAATTAGGTCTATAGTAAATTATCTAGGTATTACATGCAGGTCACTTTGGGAGGGATTATGGTCTACTGTACCGCGCTGGCCAGGCGTGTGACAGGGTTTAGTTTGGAGTTTTCTGACTCTCACAGAGGATCTATCTGTGTGCAATATTCTTAAGCTGACTCCTGCTACACCCTTGGGAGGAGATGGTGTCGTGACATTGTGGTGGTATTCTTAACCAACCACCACACGGAGAAAAGGCTAAGTAAGAAAGGGCTAAGGCTAAATACCAAGTAGTTCATATAGTCGTGAATCAAACCGCAAACATAAGCTAGTGCTATCCATTCATTATTAGTCAATTTAATGACAATTCACAAACTTAGCAGTAAAGTAAATTTCTTTGGTCACAAACACCCTTCAGTCCGTGACGTTGTGAATCCTGTAAAGTAAAGTTAATGACTCGGCATTCAACTCATTAATATGTTTCTTTTATAGCCCATTAACTTGTAGACTATACCTTATTTATACTCTTTGGACAAATAAGTAGGTAATACGCCTGGCTTCGTATGGGTGACAATGGTACCGATTCTATGTGCTACTTAACTTAACTATCAAATGAAGGCGGAATGAATCAATTAATGCATAGTATATCATAATCCTTTCTTAAGTGGATAGGATTATCATCCTTCCTGTCATACGCCCGTGTCCAATAGTAGAACGTGCGCTGTAGAGAGAGAGCAAGAGAGAAAGAGAGAAAGAGAATATAATAGTAGCATTATTAAAACACAAGTTTTCTTAAGCTAACAGTAAAAAAATTCATAAAATTCAAATTTAATTTTGTTCCACCGAGCTACTTGGTTATATTAAATCGCTGAAGACAACTGCTTCGCAAGTGGATTTTCATTATAAAATTTGAATTCACGTTTTTAAACAGACTAGACATCATTTTACGTTTCAGGAACATTATGAAGCCTTTAGCTTTTAAGGTTATTTACAGCTTTATCTAGTACTAGCTGTTGTCCGTGACTTCGTACGTGTGAAGTGTAGAAAATTTTCCACGTTTTTGCAACATTTTTCACTGATTCTGGTCGCAGCGTGATTTTATGCAGACTATAAATAGCCTAACCCTATAAATTTGTTATCTAACATTTAAAGAATTTTTTAAATCGGACCAATGGTTTCTGAAATTAGTGCGTTCAAATAAACAAACTCTTCAGCTTTATAATATCAAATGTCATACAAAGTTTGTGCTGCGTCTGGGTACCTATATTCTATGTGTTTTATGTATGTAATTACAAAATAAAAGTAGTTGTAGTACACATGTATTTTGGTACCCATAACACACATATAAGCTTAGCTTGGGACCAGAAGACGTTGCGTGAAGTGTCCATGAATAAGATGGTCACTGGTAAAATATCTTTAAAATAAAATGATTTTTTTTATTTTCTGTGTACACAAAAATTAGAATTATCATATTCTTTACTCCTGCCTATATATACATAGGTTTCATTTTTTTTTATCCGATCAAATATTTTTAAAACTCATAGCACATACATAATTTATTCTCAAGTGATATAGTTCAATCTAGACTGCCACCGATACAGTAGATTGAATTCAGCCGAGAGCCATAAATAGGCGCACGTTTTCGGCGCTGTAACCACAATCGATCGTGCTGACAAATTGCATATGTCAACGGATCTCGACAATAGTCGTCTCACTGTGACTTACGTTTGGATGTCAAAATACTGGATTATGAAACTAATTTATTAATTTTGCAATTGACATGCTGCATGCATTGAAATGCTTTTACTTAATAAATCAATTTATGGTGGAAAAAGTGACTGCGAAAAGTCTCGCTTGCTGCAGTCACTTTTTTCACCATAATTTGATTTATTAAGTACTGGATTATGATTCAATTAACAGTTCTTTTTTAATGCTATTTTTTTTAACGGGACGCGTGTTTTAGTGATTTACGTAACGGACTGCCGTTCACGAGGTCGCGTGTACGATTTCCGCGCAGGACAATCATTTGTGTGATATTTCAAATTGTCATACAAATGTTTGTCCTGCGTTTGGGTGTTTACTATGTATTGTAAGTATGTATTTACAAAAGAAAAGTAGTATTTATATATTCTATCCGTATTCTGGTACCCATAACACAAGTATTATAAGCTTAGCTTGGAACCAGAGGACGTTGTATGAAATGTACACGAATATTGAAACGTACTTCCTTATCCCGCGTTACGAAAGAGACGGAAAAAATTCAGACCAAAAGTTGTAACGACACTTTTCGCTATTATGTAGTTGTAAGCCGTGCGACGTGCGCATGTTTCTCTGTCTGTCTCTCTCTCTCTCAGAACATGAATTAAATAATAATGTATTATTTTTTTATGAATTGTTGAATATCTACTATATAAAATTTTATTACAATTCCTTTACTTGTCGAAAGGAACTTCGTTACATCCGGGTGTCCCTTGACACCTCTCAAGTTTCTTTTAATTCATCTGTCGGGTCAGCGTGGCATAGTAAATCAATATGCCCTAAAAGTGGATCAGCCCGTGCCCAGCTGGACGACAATAGGCTGGAGAGAGAGACATACTGGACGTTAATAGGCTGGAGAGAGAGACATTAAGTTCCAAAAAAAAATCTAGCAAAAATGTAACAAAAAGCCTACACTTAACGTTACATAACTTAAAACCCTACATTATGCCTGTTCATTCCATCTCGCGGTTTTTTACAAAGTTATATTTACATTTGATTTACACAAATATAATCTTTATGACAAGTTCTATACGGATGTGTTGAATGTAATGCTGTTCATGAAATGCGGCAATATTCAACGTACTTAAAAACCATGTTCATTTGTCACCAGCAGATGCAGTCGAATCAGTTGTAGGGGCATGAAAACCACGGGAATTGACCTAAATTTCGCAAACCTAAGCAACTAACATTAGATACCTGACCTACCTTGATATTCTATTCTATTCTATCCTCTAGAACTTAGACGCGATATTAGAAAAAAGAAACAAATTAATTACCTATGATTCATTTCATAAAATTCTAGCAAAAAAAAAAAAAATTACGCGTATAAATCCCCTGAAAGGTTTTATTTAATTTTACGTAGGTACATAATTATACATGCCGACACGCCTCTTCCCTATGGCGATAGGCAGAAACTATAAAACGCCATTACGATCTAAATGTCCTGAGCTTTTTAAAGGTATAAATCTGGTCACACCTAAGCGACAGTTGACCTTTTAAAGTACTTACGTTAATATTAGCTTAAGTCAAAAACCTCTCGTACGTTTGAAATAAGATATTTACTATTTATTTTTAAGTGATATCCTACGGAAAAACATCCGAAATACGGAGATCCGTAGGAGAACGGGCGTATCCGACATAGCCCGAAAGGTTAGCACGCTGAAGTGGCAATGGCCAGGCCACAGCACTCGTAGATGATCGTTGGGGAAGAAAAGTCCTAGAGTGGCACCGCGTACCGGGCGACACAGCGTCGGCCGGCCCCCGACAAGATGGAGCGACGATATAGTCAAGGGCGCGGGGAGACATTGGATGCAAGCGGCAGAGGATGGCGTGTTGTAGCGTTCTATAGGAGAAGCCTATGCCCAACAGTGGACGGAGAGAGGCTGATGGATGGATGGATATTACAAAAATTTCAGAAAAGAAATATTTAAACTAAAGCTTGACTCATTTATAAAAAGACTTAGATGAAATGTCGCACGCTGTCTTACTGCCGCATAGCAACGGAAATGGTAGGATTTAAATGTCCAAATTCAACGCTACGGTGCTGCGGAGGGATTGTAAGGGTTAAAATTAACAAAAACATTCGTTACTAAAGTTTACACATTAGTCGAGACCCATTCCGGGAATAAAGTCAAAACTCACAATGAATATTACACTGTATGTGTCTATAATACGGGTTAAATTATTCAGTAAAACACTAAACTACATAAAAGCACAGAATACATAAACGGTACAAAAAATGGAAAACGGGTTTAGAATTGGTTTTTTTTTAATTGTCAGTGCCTATGATGTGGTACTGACATTTTGCTATGCGTACAACTATGGTGACAAACAAGCTTGCGGTCCACATGATGGTAAGTGGTTCTCTCTCCAGCCCATTTACGTCCCACTGTTGGGCACGGGTCTCCTCCACTTTTGAAGGGATTATGGTCTACTGCGCCGCGCTGATCAGGCGTGTTGGCACAGGGTTTATTTTCGAGTTTTCCACCTCTCACAGAGGATGTTATCTGTGTACAATATCCCTTAGCTGATTTTTACAGCACCATGGGGAGGTGATGGGGTGGTGACACTAGTATTCTTAATCCGTCACTACACGGAGAAATGGTAAATGGTTACCGATATATAAATAATTGGAACAGCAGTGACGTCGCCGAACTCGCAAAAATGACCCCCATGATCGCTATTTTGATTTCTTTTTTGAAGAACGCCATGATGCAGTCATTGCCAAAGATCTCTGCATTGCTAAATTTTCCACCATGCGTTTTTGTTTTCTTCGATCTTGCTTGATTTGCCGATATTTTCCCCTTACAAGCAATTTGTGTACTTTCAGACAATAAACATATCAATAAAAAGCTGATTTGAAAAATGCTTCCATTGTTGGATAGTAAATTTATCGAGGAAGGCTATAGGCTATTATCACGCTGCAACCAATAGGAGCGAAGCAGCAATTACAAATATTGCAAAAACGCAGAAAATTTTCTAAACTCCACGCGTACGAAGTCGCGGGCAACAGCTAGTATGTTATTTAAGTTTGTATTGTGAAATTGATGTTTAAACTACGCTACATTTTATTTACATAAAGCAACTTATTACTACCACTTACCGTTTCAAACAAGAATTTTAAATAAATATTTTCAACCCTCCTAATCAAGTAACGCAAATATTACAAATATATTCATAAAAGTTAATTTATTCGAACCCGGAGCGTGAACTCGATAGTTTAACAAACGAGTCCCGCCATATTTAAAATTATATTATTAGATTTCTTATATTAATTAGCACAATACGTGCATATTAAACCATAAAGTCAACAGGCTCATGTTTACATAATTTTGTTTATATGGGCTTAGTTTATAAATAGAACTTCAGAGGGTTCGTTGGTGTTGTAATTGGGCTAATACTATAGCATAATCACCGTTAAAGATTTCTTACTTCAAGGAGCAGTAAGAACCAGCAAATCTATACTGAATTTATAGAGAATAATTTAGTTAGTTCTAAAACTAAAAAATACGCCTAAAATCCAGATTTGTCTGCATTGTCATCGGTACTTAACATATGAGCAAAAATACAGTTCGAACCGACTGCTGTAAGTGGGTAAAAACCACTTTTAAAGATTCCGATACTTATATTAATACATTGACGTTCTGAACTAACAATTATAACCGCCGTGATAAAAAAGCGATGTATTTTTGAATTTTGAAATTTTTGACGAATTTTGATAGTTCGTTTACCATTAGAATGCCTCAATATTCCATAATAATATAGACTAGAATAAGTAAAGAGTATTCTTGTGATTTCACGCGTACAAAGTCACAGCTAGTTTGCAGTTAATATGCGGATAACATCCGCCCTGAGAGATAAAAAACTGGAAACTAAACTCTATGCCAATACGTTTGGTCAGTATAGCCTGAAGTAGGCCAGAAACTTTTCCGAAGTGGACGAAACTTACCAATAGTGGTACATATATGATCTGAAGCAGAAAATGGGAGGTCACCCGCCGAGATCGCTCCTACCAGCCTAGATGGTTTCATAGCCCAACCGCAGCCGGCAGGTGATTGAGCACTGTCCTTTGACACGACCGGAGGAAAAATTACGAGGAATTTTTTTGTGAAGCAGGTAAGGTTGTATGTATGAAGTGATGAGTTTGATTCGGATTTATATAACTACTGCACTGAGATTACATAGACTCAGTTTCAAAGTGATTGATAATAATAATTCTTAGATGAGCCTCGTGGTTGAGTGGTTCATGAAACGGACTGCTAATCACGAGGTCGGGGGTTCGATTCCCGCTCGGGACAATCATTTGTGTGAAATCTATAGTTATCATATAAATCATATATATGTTTGTATTGCGCCTGGGTGTTTTCTATCTATACTATCTATACTAATATTATAAAGCGAAAGAGTTTGTTTGTTTGTTTGTTTAAACGCGGTAATTTCAGGATCCGCTGGTTCGATTTGAAAAATTCTTTCAGTGTTGGATATTACATTTATCGAGGAAGGCTATAGGCTATATAACATCGCGCTGCAACGAATATAAGCGAAGCATCAGTGTTAAATGTTGCAAGAAACGGGGAAAATAGTCACGCGCGCGAGCTTTAAATGAAAATGCTGCCTTATCCATGTGGGTTACAACAAAGTAATTTATGAAGAAATTGTTTGTTACCTATAGATCTTTAAAAAAGTCTGCAAGGCCATATGTCTATCTTTTAAGGAAAACCTGCTGTACCCATAAGAACGTTAAAAAAATTATCAAATTCAATAAGGTGTTTTCAAAAGCTATTTATGTGTATATGGTAACATTTTTTATCAAATTAAATACCTTACTTAGCTTACGCATTTAATATAGATTATGTCTGCTTTTAACAGCATACAATTTAAATGAATATCTTAGGAGATACTCGTATGACGAAAAAAGAATTACGCGCGGCAAAATAAAATACTTAAACTGTTGGCTGCGCAACGCGAACGTTTCCTCGGTCTTCTATCCATACCCCAATGTTTTGATGTTTGGTTAATGTTTGATGTATGAATGTAAGGATGTTTGTGGTTCTTTCACGTAAAGACTGCTGGATGGATTTTCTTTTATTTAAGGGGCTTTGTCAATATTGACGAAGTCGCCCCTGGATGGATTTTCATGAAACTTTCCAATATTATAGCTTACAGGTCGTTACGCTGCTCAATCCCCGACATACCGGTGTTGGGTTGGTTTTTATATGCGTTGGCGTCGGCGTCGGCGTATGGTCGTTACGCTGCTTAAATCTCGCATCGGCATCGGCATCGGCATTGGCATCGGCTTCGGCATCCTCATCAGCATAGGCATAGGCATCGGCATCGGCGTCGGCGTCGCCATTGGCATCGGCGTCGGCGTCGGCAATAGTTTTTAGCAAATCTTTCATGTGATGTGGTAATAAATTACAAGATTTTTGGATTTTTATCAGCACTATGTAGGCTTGGTCCATGCCAAATTTCAAGTCTCTGGGATAGTGGGAAGTAACCTATAAATTTTGATTCCTTAGCGAAAGTTAAATTACTCCAAAATGGCTTTAATTCGGTTATATCTTCTGAATGCGTAGATCTAAATTATTGTTTGTATAAATTATCTATGTCTAAATTATCTATTGGTCTACATTTGGTATAAGTTTCAAATTGATACCTACATCGATTGTTATCTACATTTGGTATAAGTTTCAAATTGATACCTTCAGTCGTTGCCGAGTAAAAAAAAAGTTTAACGGGCGGATAGACAGACAGACGGACACCGTAGTAAGACTATAAGGGTTTGTACGAAGCCCTAAAAAGGTAAAAATGAGATATCATTTACTAAAATGACATTGGGGCCACCTGTGTTGCTTCTTTAGTATTGTGCAAAAAAAGAAAACCAAACGGACGATTTATTATATAGCTGTAAAATGGCGTTATTGTTAGTTCATTTAATTTTTCGTTTCTAAATTCCACGCGCACGAAGTCACGGGCACAGCTAGTGTATTATAAGAATGTATTTACAACACAAGCATACAAGCTTAGCTTGGGACCAGATGCTTCTATTCATGGATATTTCACATAATAGCAACGGTGTTAAGTAATCTGTAGCCAACGAATTAAATACAAGACAAACTACCCTTAAAATATTTTTGTTGTAATTATTTCAGTATTCCTATTGAGCTTTGATATCATAAATAATCTTTTGAATACTACATACTGCTATTCGATCTACTAAGATTATCAGCTATATAAAAAGAAAAAAATCCGTCTTAAACGTTTATCGAAAAAATTCTCAGTACACTTTATCGAAGCAGCCGTCTTCAGCGATTTAATAATGGAAAAGAGCTTGCTATAAACAAACTTAAGGAAAAAATTCTTTCGTTGTGCATAAGAAAACTTTGGCTTATTTCTTTTTATTGCCTTGGCTATATTTAGAACTATCGACTTACAATTTTGTGACTCTAGCCAAAATTAAATCGTTTTTAGTTCGACAATTCTCTTCAGACCATTTATAATGTCCCACTGTTGGGCACACGCCTCATCTACTTTACAAGGTACTAGCTGTTGCCCGCGACTTCGTACGCGTGAAATTTAGAAATTAAACCTTAACAAACAGATGTTTACCATATCACTCGATAGATGGCGTTGTACAGTTCTTTTAAATCGCACTTTGGTTTGATTACACACATTAGCACTTAAGCTTCTCAAGATTTTTAGTTTTTAATTCCGATTTTCGCATTTATAAATTAGTAAGGCTAATGGTTTACTATGCCATGCTGTGCTGACCAGTCGTTGAAATTTCAAAGTAAAAAGTACCATAATTTGGCTGTGACTTGGCTTTTCCTTTTTCTACTATAAACATCCGTCAACATCGGCGAAAAATAAATTTTGCTCTGTTGAGCTTCTTAATTAATTCCTTTTTCCTTAAATTTTTAGATTATTTCTTATGGTTCCATACCAAAAGATAAAACCTTCCTTTCTATTGAGATTTCGTTGTCCGTATAACGGCAAATACTGAAAGCCTGATTAAAATTATCATTTAAGGGAGCTACCAACCTATAGCCTTCCTCGATAAATAAACTATTCAACAATATTTAACCGACTTCAAAAAAGGAGGAGGTTCCTCAATTCGTCTGAATGTTTTTTTTATATTATTTGTTACCTCATAACTTTTAACTGGCCGAAGCGATTTTAATTATGTTTTTTTTTATTTGGAAGCTGGTGGTTCCCATTTGGTCTTATTAGCACCAGGCCAGGATCTGATGGCTATATCCTGAGAAATCGAGAAAAACCATCAAATTTCAAAGATACATGAAGTCGGTTGAACTTTCTTTTTAAAAATACTTAATTGTTCAATTCAAGATTAGTGCGCTCAAACAAACTCTTCAGCTTTTTAATATTAGTATAGAAGTATAAATATACAAAAATAACGACTTTGTTTTATAATATGTAAGTATTCCATTGTATTATATCTATATAGGACCTTTTAATACCTACATCATGTGTAACGACACGATTAAGATTGCATCGCTTCATTGAACTGCTGAAGGTGAATGAACAAATGAACGATTTTAAGTTACTCAAGTACACGTAACAAGAGCGTGTATACAATTTTATACAGTATTTTTGCGCTTGATTACACTGATATCTTGATATGAAATATAAAAGGAAGTCTCAAAAATTTTACATTATTTTTACTACATGTGTACCATGCGACTTTAGCTGCATGAAATTAAGGACAATAATTTTAGATAAATGTTTGCGTAATTCTAACCCCGACCAACAAACTGAAATTTTCTCTAGCTCTCACTGTTCCAGAGATACAGCCTGGTGACAGACGGACAGACTGGGAGTCTCGTTTTATCATCTATTTGACCAGAACCCTAAATATGTTAAGTGTATCAAACAGATTAATGCAAAGAAAAAGATATCTGAAAAATATCTCAAATGTAGAAAAGACAAGTAACACTTTCCGGTATAAATAAAATAAAATAAAATAAAATAAAATATTCTTTATTGTACACCATAATAATTTAAAACAAGACTTACTAACTAGACTTATCATAGGTACAAAGGGCGGTCTTATCGCGTACTGCGATCTCTTCAAGACAACCTTAGGATGGACTTGATCGAGGCTGAATAGGCGACTTGTGGTGTACTGATAGTTTGTTAATAGATGCAAAAATGAGTAAAAATGCTAATAGCAGATTCAATATATACAAATAAATACATTACGTATCGGTATTTTTCATGTATGAGTATAGGATCACTATCCCTCAATGCGAAATTTCAATATGTATGCTAATATAGACATTGTGCATAAAAATATAATACTACCTGTTGCCCTCAACTTCGTTTTTCTAACTTCGTACGCGTGGAATTTAAAAACCCAAATCTTGATAAATTATACAAAAAAGCCATCTTTTAAACCAATCTTCTTCTTCTTCTTCTTCTCCAGCCAATTTACGTCCCATTGTTGGGCACGGGCCTCCTCCACTTTGGGAGGGATTATGGTCTACTCCGTGTGGTGACGGATTAAAAATACAAGTGTCACCACACCATCTCCTCCCAAGGGTGCTGTAAAAGTCAGCTAAGGGATATTGCAAGGCTATTGCACAGAGATAACATCCTTTGTGAGAGGCGGAAATCTGGAAAATAAACCCATGCCAACACGCCTGGTCAGCGCGACACAGTAGTTCTTCCTTAGCTTTACATCATCTTGGGAAACCAAAAGGCTGGTGGTACTTGTATTCTTAATCCGTCACCACACGGACATTCATTCCTAAATTTAAGTTATCTATATATATATAGACGGTGAAATTCGTTACTTCATCATCATCATCATAACATCACGCCTTTTCCCATGGGGGTAGGCAGAGACTATAGAGCGACGTCTGCTACGTTCCAAACATACTTTCTTGGCTTCATCCACACTCATACATCTGGCCATACATGCCCATATTCTTGCTATTATGAACAGGTCATTTATGCGTGGGATGCATTACACCTACTATTGGCCCACGCAGAATTTGAACCTTTTGAAGATATTGATCAAGAACGTATAATATACATATTTATGTTCGTTATCTATTTACGACTATTTTTAGGTAGATACTGAGTTTCTAATGTGTGTGTGGATCATAGCAGATGGCGCTCTATAGTCTCTGCCTACACCCATGGGAAAAAAGTGTGATGTTATAATGACGATTATGGTTTCAAATATATATATAAAACATAGGTATCTCACTAGCTCATAGTTCGAGTAGAGGACTGATAGCCTTTTTTACCTATAGTATGTACCAGGTACCTATAGAAAAAATCGCAAGATGAAGGGGCGAATGGAGAAATATTTTTGCACAAAATTAATATTCAATGTGGTGACGGATTAAGAATGAAAATGTTACTACTCTGTTTCCTTCTTTAAAGCTGTAAGACACACAACTGCGAGAGAAGGAAACCTGAAAATTAAATCATGTGCTTAACACGCCTGTCAGCGCGTTATATGTCGACCAGATACGCCCAAAGTGGAGTAGGGCCGTGCCCACCAGTGGGACATAACTGGGGTGTATAGTGATAGTGACGTAATTGGAAACTTGGAAAAAAAACTGTAGATAAATCTTTTCTTCGTAAAATTTTTCCATCACGGGGCCTTTAAAAAGAAATGTTTGCGACAAAAATCTCCATTCTCCGGCTCTTATCTCGTTATTCGAGGGCAGCGTATACATGACTACTTATTCATATTGCATTGGGATTTGGCTGATTGACTGACGTGTTTCCTTCGGGGGATTCTTACGACTCCCGCGGGCAAAACATGGGGCGGTGACACTTATAATCTTTTTTGTCCGTCACCTCATGATTTGTCATAAAGATATTAAGCTTTATTCACTCTTTTAATACCAAGTACCGTAAAACCATCGAGCACAGCTTGCTATCTAATATTACAAAAATAATTCAACCCGTATTACGTTATTCTAAAAATAAACTGTCTTGTACGTCACATTCAGTCTACCTTATAAAAGGGATAAAAACGGCCACGTATTGTTCCAGACAGGTGAAATAGTGCGAAAAATTGCCATTGGGTCAACCGTTTCTACGTTTTGGGCACCTTAAGGTTGAATTCACATTGTTTGTGTTGAGCTAATCATATAGACGAAGGTGTGATGATCAATAGAAAATAAGGTCCATTAAATCTATTATCGGGCAGCTACAATCTGCCCGATAATAGATTTAATGGACCTTATGAATTCGATAATTCGAATACTAGTATAATAGGTGTCCAATTGTTTGACCAAAAGTCATTTGGCAAAACTACACTTGACAAAAAACGTTTGGCAAAACAATGAATTCGCCTATTGATCATTTTACTACTGATCATTTTACAAATGCTTCATTTTGCCAAATGATCAACACTTAAATTGACATTTTATAAATGATTACTTTACAAAACTAACATTTGGCTACTGAGTTATCAGATAAATCTACTATTGGTCTAAAAATTTGTTATAAAACTAACATTTGGCTACTGAGTTATCAGATAAATCTACTATTGGTCTAAAAATTTGGTATTCTTGTTAAATTGACCACATTTTGCACATTTTTTTGCAAAGCTACTGCTCTGGATTTTCCTAAAAGAAAACATTATAAGTATTAATCGATATATTTTATTAAATATAGATAGATTGAATGAAAAAAAAAAAAGATATTTTACATTATTTGCAAAATAATTACTTATTTACCCCTTCGTCTTTGGAGATACATATCTCTTTTATTAGATTGGGTTAGGTTAGGTTAAAACTTTAACCCAGAATTGACTTTAGGGCATTTCAACCTTTAATAATGATTCATGATGATAATGATACATTTAAAATAACTGAATTTACGAAACATATCATTTGGTGAAATGACAAAAAGGTCAATTGATATTTGAATACTTGACACATTTGTCAAGTGTAGTGTTTGCTAATGGATCATTTGTTAATTAAGTTTTTGTAAAATGATACTTATGTCAAGTGTATTGTTTGCCAAATCATCATTTGGTGAAACGTTGTGTGTCAAATGATCATTTGTCAAACATTTTTTGGTCAATCATTAGGGAACCAGGTTAATAACATACCTACAGCTAATAAAATAATATAAAATCCGTAATACGGAGATCCATAGAAGAACTGATGTATCCGACATAGTCCAAAGAGTTAGCATGCTGAAGTGGCAATGGGCTGGCGAGATCGCTCATCGGACTGATGATCGTTGGGGAAGAAAAGTCCTCGAGTGGCGACCGCGTACCGGACGACGCAGCGTTGAGCGGCCCCCGACAAGGTGGAACGACGATATCGTCAAGGTCGCGGGGAGCCATTGACCATTGGATGCAGCTGGCACAAGACTGCGCGTGTGGCGTTCTATGAGGAAAGCCTATGCTAAGAAGAGAGCAGATGGTTGGAATAAAAGAAGTGGGTTCAGTTTAGGTCCTCGTTTAGTCCTCCTCCACTTCGAGAGAGTCTATTGTGTTGCACTGACCGGATATCTTAGCATAGAGGTTTGTTTAAAGTTTTCCGTCTTTCTCCGAGGGTGTTATGTGCCTACATCATGAATTGACCTCTACAGCATCCTGGGTCAGAAATAGCGTGGTGACGCTTGTATTCCTAATCTGTCGCCACCAGAATGTATCACAAAAGCCAAGTATTTTGCTATCTAGCAACATTTGCAGGCAATGTCTCATATATTCACATCGTGTTCAAATAACTATTACCCTTCACCCTTCGTATTCATATATCTAAATTGTAACAAAGCCGTACGTTTTTGTGTTGACTCGGGATAGTAATATTGGACGGATATAAATGATCCTGTACCAATAAATCTAGGTTATTGTATTTAATATGTTGTGAGCGTGAGAATATACTATTCAAATGCGAGTTCTGTTGCCAGATAATCGTAATACCTCAGTGACTACTATGTCCCGGCTTAGGGCAAGAAAGAACACCGTGAGGTTAAGTGGGTAGTCCGTTTCCTTTCAAATGAGCGGAAAGTCCTACATGAAGCAAGAAGGTAGCCCCGCAAATTCAGAGACGACGCGGTAAATGCAGTACCCACGTAAAAAAGCAAATGGCCAGCAAGTTTCTAGCTTTTTATAAATTTATTCCATTTGCCCAAAAATAGCTAGTAATTGTAACGTAATGAAATCGGAGCAGTTTCTAAAGCTGAAAGATATAAAATAACTTAATAAATTTTAGGTAGGGCTAAAATAATCTACATAATTTAATTATCCAGAAGAAAATATTACTCAACATGGCAAGAAATGTGAGGGGGAAATTAAGAAGAAAGGGCTCCCCTAAACCTTTCCCATTACTGGACCCGCCAGCACCTAATAGCCAAAACGATTTCCACATTTTTATTTGGTCACTTTGGCCACTTTGATACCAAAGATTCCCCTCTCCATGGCACGCTGCGTGACTGAGTTTTATGAGGCCAAGATTTAGAGACCACGTCTCTGTAAGATAAGTCATCAGACACACACACAAACGTTTATGCATTTAAAACTCTAAATAGTTCAAGCATTCACGCATGACTTAACGATTTATCCATGTAAATTATATAACCAGGCTTTATTGAACTGAATTTCAGTAATATAACTGTCACTACGACACACATCATTTACATAAGCGTATAGGTACTGCCAGCTTAAATAATTAAATTTAATTACGATCTTAATCGCATTCCGTCCTCGCTTGTTTACAAGCCTCGATCTCTCTATGATCAACATTTCAGTTATTCATTTATTTATTTATAGTCTTTATATATTTAATAAATCAAATTATGGTGGAAAAAGTGACTGCCGCAAGCGGGACTTGAACCCACGACCTCGGAATACCGTTCCGAAGCTCTTCCAACTGAGCTTATTGCGGTCGTGCCTGCAACATTCAAATTAACCACCACATTTGTCACTCGAATGAGTTTATATATTTTTACGTACAGTTAAGTAAAAAGCATAGCATGTCAATTGCAAAATTAATAAATTACTTTAGTCTTTATATATTTTAAAACCATTTTTATTTCTGAATGTCGAATCACTGGCGCGTAGACGATCTTTCAGAAATACAATGGTTTTTTTTGTTTTATTCTATTATATTAAAAGATGAATAAATTTGACCAAAAACCTCCTGTGACACCGTGATAATAATATGCAAATACAAACATTAATTTAACTTTGTAGATATCGCGTCTAGTAATAAAGTCTCTTTGAAATACGCAAATTTCAAAATCTAACGTGTGCTAATGAGATGGTTAACTCATTAATATCTAGGCCCTGTGGACCGAAATGAGAATATGTATAATTAAATGTATCAAAAAGTAGGTAATGAAATATCATCTTTACTTGTTTAGCAATGGAAGATACAGTCACATCTTAGGTCCCTTGTCAGAAATAGGTCTAAGATCGTTTTTTTAGGGTTCCGTACCAAAACAAAGTCGTTATTTTTGTATTTGAGCTTATATCTTCAAATCTACGCAATGGATTTCATGCAGTTTTTATCATAGATAGAGTGGTTGCTAAGGATGGCTTTTTTGTATAATTTATTAAGAGTTTTTTTACTTAATTGTACGCGTACAAAATTGAGGGCAACAGCTAGTAACTACTAAAATATTTATTTAATACAAAGTCCTCTCTTCTCTTAATGGGAGATTAAATCCTTTAACTATCGAATGGAATTTTACACAGTTTTTTTAAAGATAGAGCGAGTCAAGAAGAAGTTTTATATGTCTTGTATAGTCAAAGTCAGTTAAATTATTTTATATTTTAAATTGGCATTTTTTACAATCTCTTTTTAAACGTCAGAAGCTAGGTGTATATATAATTTCGTAAGTTTGGTTTTTATATTCTAGGGGTACGAATTAGCGTGACACAACTAGTAAATTCACAAACAAATTATCTAACAATTCTCAATTTATCGGAGAACATCAAAAACTCTTTGTTATGAATAAATTACAGATAATGTTGATCATAGGGAAGGCAGAAGTCGTCAACGAGCGGGCTGGAATGCGCTTAAGGTATTAATTAAATTTAATGATGTTAGGTTGGTATATTGTAAATTATGTGTAAGAGACATTCATATTTGAAAATCATGTTAAATTAAATGGTAAATTTACCTAATATGGTATGATATAGTGTGTATATTTTGGAATATAGTGTGTTTATAATTGTGTGTGTGTGTGTGTGTGTGTTTGTGTAGTTATATTATTATGGTTTGTATTATGTGTAATATTGTATTCTTTTGTATATATTTGTTGAGTATATGTATTGTATATCTTTCGCGTGGAGCCGAATATGTTTAAATTATGTGTATGTAGTAATTGTAGTATAATTTATCTATTTCTCGTTTTTTTTATTTTACTCTGTATGTGTATTTATTATTTCCTATTTTAAATTGTGTCTCGCATTTTTTAATGTGCCTCCTTCAAATCCTCTCTGCATCACCCATGGTTGACTGTTAGAGAATGCCCAAGGCATTAAGTCCGCCATTGTATATTTTTATATGCATAAAGATAAATAAATAAAAATAAATAAATAAATTTACCATTGAAATCAAAAGCTTTTCAAGAAATTAACACGTATTTATGGACGTTTTACAATTTTTTAGATTATTTTAAGTAGTGAAACATAGACAGACAAGACAGTGTGTCTACGGCTAAATCAATGATCCGGCTTGAGGTCAAAAAAATATTTATGTGTGTGTGAAGTACAACGTGAAGTTGCCCGGTTGCCTGGGGCAACATTATTGACGTCCTTCAAAACACGATTTTCATTAAATTGATACATTGTATTTTTGATGTGAAAATGAATTATTTGAGTTAAAATTACTTGTGAAATCCTATGTTGTGGCATTTTTTAATTATTTCGATACACTAGAACACCCAAAGACTGCGCATTTCGTCATTTTTGTTTTTTTGGTCGTGGCGGCGTTCACACTACAAACTGACAATGGTGTCAATTAAATATGGTGTATTAAAACAGATCTTGATTTTAAATGCCATACTTGTATCAGTGTGTTCAAAAGTGATGTTTGCAGATTGCAAAAAATAGGCAATAATTACTGTCATCACGGTATGTCACTGATATTATAGTTCCATATCATTTTAGACTATGAATTCAAGTTAGTTAGTAAAGTTAGCCTGGGGCTAACTTTACTTGTCCTCAATTTTGAACGCCAACCCACCTTCTGGTATTTCTGTGTAGTGAAATATCGTTAAATGAAATTTTATGTCTCTTAGTTTAGTTTATATTTATCAGCATTTTATTTTGTAGTAATTCCAGGCGTAAGATGTCACAGGCACAGCTAGTAAGTAATATTTTTTGTTGTCTGCCAATATTCTTTACGTACTTTGCTAATAAAATATCTTAAGGGTCTAACTAGATAAAGTATTGAACAATTTTATGTTCTCTGTAACGGCTTTTAGTCTGATAGGCGAAATATTTTTGGCAATTTAGGAATTCATTGGTTCGGATGTTAAATAATTGGCCATTCGTTTAAAAAAAAAAGGATCTCCGCTTTAAGTGTAGGTAGAGATATCGGTATTATTGTACATTTTTATTAAGAGCGGACTATAGACCTGTCCGTGTGGTGACGGATTAGGAATACAAGTGTCACCCCTTTTCCGTCTCAGGGCGCTGTAAACGTCAGCTAAAGAAAATTGTACACAGATAACATTAGCTGTGAGAGACAGAAAATTTGAAAATGAACCCTGTACCATCACACCTAGTTTGTGCGGCTGTGCGGCACAATAGACTATAATTCCGCCCTAAGTGGCCAAGGCCCGTGCCCAACAGTGGAACGTTGATAAGCATTAGGGAGAGAGATAGAAAGCGATAGAGCCTGCAAAATCACTATTTTTGTTTGGTATTGCCATTCTTATCCCCGGTGCCGCGCCCAAAGGGAGAACCATCGATAGATCAACCAAATTTTTTTTTCAGAGTTATTCAAGGTAATAATAGATTGATCTATAGATGCTTTCATAAATTTAAATTAAATCATAAATTAAATAAAAAGTAACAAATTTATTAATTTAGAGAATAAATCTCTAGAGCTAGAATTAAATTTACAAATACAAAATCTTTTACAAAATCTCATTGTTCAAACTCAACAATATTCCTTTATCCTATGCAAGTATAACAAGTTATTTTAACTAAAATGTTCGTAACTACTCTATTACCATAAGCTGTTTTTCCAGCGAACGTGACTTTAGGGTCCAGTCCACGTATTGCGTTGTGGCGACGTAGATATACAACGACAGCAAAATAGGGAAATCCCATTCAACGCAACTGCAAACACGTAAACGAAGCGGGCGGTGGTGTCGCTGCAAAGCCAGAATGAAAGAGCGCTACGATTGCGCATTGCTCTTGAAGCCAGCTGTGCATTGTATATCAACGTTGATACAACGCAACGTAATCGCAACGTGCTATGTGAACCGTACCTTAGTGCAAACTTTTCATATACGTGTATTCATATTGTTAGCTGAGCTGATTTAGCCAATATTACTTTCTTGTATGAAATTTTAAATAGTTAACTTACTTGCTATAAATTTTAATATAGTGCTGGGAAAATAACTTTTGTATTACATCATAGCAGTTGCAGGCGACTTTGTACACGTGGAATTTTGACAATTTTGCCCGTTTATGAAACATTTTTCACAGCTACCTACTTCGCTTCTATAAGTTGCAGCGTGATGTTATATAAACTATAGCCTTCTTTGATAAATGTACTATTTAACATTGAAAGAATTTTTCTAATCGGTGCAGCAGTTCCTGAGATTAGCGCGTTCAAAACAACAAACAACAAATTCTTAAGCTTTGTATTGTTAGTGGGATAGAAGTATGATCTTCTTAGGTTATGTATAGGTATTTTTATACGTTTACTTATAGTTAATAATAATAATATTAATAATATAATTTTATTTCAGATAAAATTATCCATATGTAGTTAGTAGAAGGTTAATAAGCAATTTTTCTTATATACTATGTTAGTAGTGTTAGTAAATACATAATACTTAAATATATAATTTATTTATAATATACATATATAATTTAATTTTTTTTAGCAATGTTATTAATATAAACAACAAAATGTTATAGTTACAAAATATTTCGTCATATCCTTCATTAATAATTCCCATCTTTTAAATCAAAGAGGTTTAATTAAAATAGTTTCAAAGTTTAAGTTATTATGTAAGATTTGAAACTTTTGCATCACGGTAGATAGCTGAAAGATTAATTTGGGGTTTGCTTATAAATTATAACACATTAAGTGTAATATCACGAAACAATATTATACTATGTGCGAACTTCTTCAGTTATTATATGAGTAGTATCAATAAAAGTTCAACCGACTGCATGTGCCTATTAAAGGACATCATTCATTCTCATATATCCCTCATCAGGATCTGATAGTTATCTCCTAAGAATCAGACGGCGTTGGCCGGCACCGGCCGGACTTTTGGGCCTGACAATGTATGAAACGTGAATGATCTCCTTTGAGGGTTTTCTTCGATTTCTCTGGAGATAACCATCAAATCCTGACCTGGTGCCAATAGGGCCAAACGTGACGAGGCTTTTAAATAAAAAAGAATCATGAAAATCGCAAAAAACTAAAAACATACAGCTGAAATGAGAACCTTCTCCTTCTTTTGAAGTCGGTTAATAAAATACGCACAAATATAATAATTATCCTGTCTATTCTAGAAGTGTGTAGTGTTACTAAAAGAATAAAGCACTTATTTCGTTTTATTTCATTCTCCTTATAAAAGAATAGCTTTTATTTAGTTATATACAGGTCTTAGATAGCACAAAGAGATTTTATGAAAGGGAATAGATTTAAGTACTTATTTTGATCAAAGAAATAAACCCACAAGACCTAAATTATACCGAAAATAAAAATATTCTATATTTATTTTGTGTTCCTAAAATAAGTAAAGCTTTTTACTTTTGGAATTTCGCACGATAATAAGCGTAATGTCAGTCATATCATTATATTCGTCAATTAGACCAACACTTACATAATAATCTGCTTCTCATTAGGTCCCCTGGGCACTGACAGGATTCGTTTTTAACTGAGTCTAGATACTAAAAACCCAAGGCTAATAAAGTCTCATTACGTGACCATTCCAAGCCTAATTCTTTCGTTTTTCAGTCACTGGCATCACTTTTAGACTTCCTCAAATATTATATTCCATTTGCGGAAATATTGTTAATTTCAATGTTTGGAGCAGATGATGCTCTATAGTTTCTGACTACCCCCATGAGAAAAGCCATCACGATATCGCGGTATGAGGTGACGTCACACTACCATCTAATAGTTGAATAAATTCCCGAAGAAATTATTAATATTATAATTAGCTGTTACCCAAAACTTCGTACGCGTAATTTAGAAAAAAAATAAGCTTGACAATCCTAAATATAATTTTAAATAATTGCATTGTCATCGGTCCTCGATATGTATGTAAAATTTCAGATCAATCCGACTATTGCAATATTAAATAACCTCAACAAATCATATACAAAAAATCCTTCACCTTAAACTACATTATCTATTAAAAAACCGCATTAAAATCCGTTGCTTAGTTTTGAAGAGTAAAGCTCATATCGGGCTCTGGTCCCAAGTTAAGCCTTATATGCTTGTGTTATGGGTACCAGAATGCGGATAGAATACATATACTACTTTTCTTTTGTAAATACATACTTATAGTACATAGAACACCCAGATGCAGTACAAACATTTGTATGATATTTAGAAATATCATACAAATGATTGTCCCAAGCGGGAATCGAGCCCATGGCCTCGTGATCGGCAGTCCGTTACATAAACCACTCAACCACGAAGCCGAATTATAAATTTTACACAAATGATTTTACTGAGTGACTGGAATCGAACACGCAAACTCGTGGATGACAGTCGGTTATATGAACCACAAAACGCCGAGGCCCATGTGTAACAGTGTACCAATTATTTATTTCTAATAATCAACGTCACGCATAGGTATCACGGCTGTTAATATTAATGCAATCATGGACCAAAAACAAACCGTTTCTGTATATCCAATCAGCATTCAAGAAAAATAAATGAACCAGATCCGAAATATATTCCGTCTTACAGTTGGGTCTGAATTAACTGAAAGAGGTCTTTTGTTAAAACATGTTGAAGTTTCCTTTTTTGAGATAAACGAAGATTATTTTTGTAAGACTAGTGTAATATTGTTACGTGTGGCGACGGATTAAGAATGTAAGTGTCACCACCCAATTTCTTTCACAAGTACCAGTAAAAGCAAGCTAAGTGATGTTATAAGCAGTTAACTACAAACCTTAACATATTTATTTTCTGAGATTAGCGCGTTCAAACAAACAAACAGTCTTCAGCTTTATACTATTAGTATAGGATTCAAAGTCATTCCTATAAGTAATTGCGCATTTCTTTCGAAATCAAAACGTAACAAAGAACTGCTGGAAAAGGAAACACTTAAAATAAAACAGAGACAAAGAGCTCGAGACTTTCTTTGCATAGGACCATAAAATATTAAAGAGTAGTGAAAGAAAAACAAGAGCAAAAATCTTTTCTCGAACAATAATTTGTTTTACACAACGCTATAAGAAATAACAATATAATCTACTTAGTTCAAAAACTATAAAATACGCTTGAAAATCCTGAATATTTTTTTAAATTATTGCATTGTCATCGGTCCTTCATATATGTGCAAAATTTCAGATCAATCCAACTACTGCAATTGGGTGAAAATCACTTTCAAAGATTCCGTCACATAGATTAATACATTCATAGATACATACCGAATTTATATAAGCGTGTTAAAGAAAGTTACGCTACCGCTAAGCCTATTAAAGCATCATTTTGCTTCAAGTAAAAGTTCTTTTAACAATAACTATTAAGAATAGCGAAATACCAACTTTTATTATGAATCAAATTACGTATCTTTACTAACTAAAACAAGGTCGTTATTTTGTATGTATGTTCCTGTGTGAGGTTCATCATCATCATCACCTTTTTCCCATGGGGGTTGGCAGCGACTATAGAGCGCCATCTGCTACGATCCAAACATACTGCCTTGGCTTCTTCCACACTCTTTCTGACTGTGTGAGTCTTTAAAACTACACAACGGATTTTGATACATTTTTTTTATATATAGAGAGATAGATAGAGAAGGTTTAAGAGGATGGCTTTTTTGTATAATTTGTTGATGTTTCGTTTCTAAATTCCACGTGTACGAACGCTAGTCCTTACTAATTTATTATAAGTCAAACTACTCTAAAATAAACAAAGTGTTATAAAGTGTTAGAAATAATACTACTTGATTCTGCATATTTATCAATATTGTATTGACTGTCCATGTGGTGACGGACTAAGCATACAAGTGTCACCACGCTATTTCGTTGCTTTAAAAGTCAGCTACGAGATATTGCACACAGATAACATCCTCGGTGAGAGATGGAAAACTCGAAAATATACCCTATGTCAACTTGCCAGGTCAGTGCGACATTATAAATATATATAACCTTAAATGAAAAATATTATTACCATACTATAAGTGAGAATTGAATCCATGACCTCCGGAAACCGTTCCGTTGCTTTGCCATCTGAGCTATCATGGCACTCATGTTAATCAAATCTTCCACTACAACTCCTCAATTAGACATGGTTTACATTTCTAATAGATGTTTTACGCATATCTTACTTTTACTTTAAAAAATAAAAGTCAAATTCTAAACGATAGAATAAGAAAATCTCAGTGATTGGCCTACTTTCATAAGATACAAGTTTGGTATATTGTTTGGCTTTATAATTAGAAAGACTCAAGTTACGAGACAAGCAAACATTAAGTGCTCAGTAAGCTTGGAAAATTGCAAGTCAAGCAATGCCGGGAACCGCCTTTTGTACTGAGCTTTCACTGAACTTTCAAAGTTTAAGGCAGTCTTAAGACTATACGTAGCAACCTGCATTCCTGTTTCGTTAACTTCATAATACTATAATAAAGTAATTTTCAACACTTGAATTAAATTACTTTTAGCTTCTATTTATATATTATGTCTACACAATAATTAAGATTTATTTAAAAAAAATTGAACCGATTCCATGAGACCACCTCGGTTGTTTACTCCTTGATTATTTTTAAATACATAATAATATGTGAAAACAATGTGTGTGCCTTTGAAATTTGAGGGTTTACCTCGATTTCTTAGAAGATAACCATCAGACCCCGACCTGGTTCCAATAGGACCACATGGGACACATCAGCTTTCAAATAAAAAAGAATCATTAAAATCGCTTCCCCAGTTAAAAATTACAAGGTAATAGACATAAAAAATGTACAGACGAATTAAGAACCTCCTCTTTTTTTTAAAATCAGTTGAAAATAAAATAAAACCAGGCCAAATACGATTCCGTACACTTATTTACTTAAAATATGCGTCATACGAGTACCGTCACAGACCGTATGACGAATATTACTTTACCTTTTGCAACACTGTTTTTTTTTACAACGTGCTCTGGTCCCAAGCCTAGCTTATTATGCTTGTGTTATGGGTACCCGAATACGGATAGAATACAGATAGAATATATATAGATCCCGAGCGGGAATCGAATCCGTGAACTCGTGAATGGCAGTCTGTTACATAAACCACTAGACCACGAGGCCCGTCAAACACACTGTTGCTGTATTCTTCTCTAATAATACTTAACCTTAAACTCTAAGGTTTTCATCCAGTTTCACTGAAAACGTTTATTCTATGGGATATGCTAAGCCCCTGCGGTGTAGTAGACCTTAATACCTCCCGAAGTGATAAAGACCCGTGCCCTACAGTGGGACGTGTTGACTGGAGAGAGAGAGAGAGAGAGAGAGAGAGAGAGAGAGAGAGTGTGAGGAATAACAACAATTAAACATATAAATTAATAAACAAATTGTTAATCAAAGGGTCTCGTCGGGTCTCTCTTCGCTTAAATATTTGACTATGCATTAAAATCATCCTTTCATTTAAAATCCATTAGACCGTAATCATGTAAGTACTTGCAGACAAGGATATACGGATTGTGTTATATATTTCATTATTTATATTCGAGCACTGCCTCTATAGGTAGCTTGTATAAATTTTATAAAAATTGTGTAAACACTAAATAAATAAATATTTACGGACGTATTACATTTTTTGGTGGCAGCTGAGGGGGCAAATAAAACCCAACTACGGAAACTAACACTACATTTTTAATATTTAAATTACATGTTTAAATATTCTTATTCTAACCTATAACTAAGTGACTTAGTTGATCGGCGATCGACCAAAAAGTGAGGTTTGGTGAAGAGAGGGTTTCCTCATCGACCGACTATGTGGGCTTCTTGGCATTGCTGTCATCAGATTTGCATTACTCACATCGACGAACTCCTGGTCATCGATGCTTCACTCGCTGTTGCAATATATTGAGAACGTGCAAACGTAACAGACGTATATTAATATTACAGAAAGAGACAAATATATATAGAAAAAAGGCGAGACGAGAAAAAGACAGATATATCTGTCGGTGACGTTATAAGTATAGATACTCGCCTCGTTTTTTTTCTACATACATCTGTCTCGTTCTCACTATATTTATATTTCGTAATATGCCGTTTGTGGTGCCCTTAACATTATATCCTCTATTACAAACGTAAAATTCTTTGCTTGTATTATAGGTACCAAAATAAAGATATTTGTTCAGACAACGTTTTAGGCACTAAAAGATATCAATTATAAAAGCACAACTAAAGTCAATATGCAATGTTATCTAAACTTTCTTATAATAAAAACTGTGTATTTGAAATAACATAAATGTGTATCTACCATGAAATAGCCAATTAATCAAAATACACCATCATCCATCCATCAGCCTCTCGAAACGTACTCAAACTGAGGGAAAAAGCAAGCTGCTTACATAAGTTTTTATACAGATTGTAAAATATAATAGCAAATGTTCCGTAATCTAAAGATAAACATTTTTCTATATAAAATATTCACGAACGAAGTATATTCACGAACTAATTTAATAAAAAATGTTGTCTTTTAAAATATTAAATACAGGAGAGCCTATCAAATACCTTAGAAACGTAATACAGCACGTACACAATTGAAAAGAAATGTTTCTTTGAAGGACGAAGAGAAATTTGGCTAATATTGAAGCGAACAAGGTTACTGTGAAGTTTTCTTTTCATTTTATCGGAATATCTAGAACAGTCTTTCCCAAAGTAGGTGATAACCCTCCCTTGTGGGCTCTTTAGGCCTAAAGGGGGATGGCAAAAGATCCAAAAATGGGGTTATAGTGGTTTTAATGGGGCGCTAAAAATTATTTACTTAACACAGGAGCCACAGATATAGCCTATAGCCTCCCAAAACGCAGGTTTACCTAGTTTGGGAGTCTGGGACCTGCTTGTTATGTAACAAGTTCAGTGTAACTGCAACAATGTATTTTCTACAATGTATTACCATTAAACTAATATTTTTAAAAATAAAACTTTTATTATTATTATTATTATATACTACTTTTGTAACAAGAAGTTTATTTTCCGTCTTGATAGATGGCGTAGTCCTGCTAGCATATAGGCTCTTGTTGTCGGTCAAGCAATTAATATTTATTAAACTTTTCTTTTTTAAATATATCCCTAAAATACATAGAAAACACGTAGACGCAGTACAAACATTTTGTATGACTATTATAAATATCACACATATGATTGTTTCGAGCGGGAATCGGACCGAATTAAAATATTTGTAATATAAAATAATTCAATAAAAATTATGTTATAAGATGATTAAATTCACATTGTCACCGTAACGTTACTTCCAAAATTTCTTATCACTTAGAATTTAACTGCCGACGAATATCTTTATTTACTGACGTTGACATTTCATTATCATATCAGACTTAATGATAATACATTGTTACGCGAAGCATTAATGAAAATTGTGTGCCAATTTAAATAATTTCATAATATATGTAAATAGGCATGTCTGCGATATCAAGACATAGTATGTTTATATTAGTACTAGCGGCCGCCCGAGACTTCGAACGCGTGATATTTAGAAACCAAAAAAAATTATACAGAAAACCCATCTTCTTATACCAATCTATCTAATAAAAAAACCGCATCAAATACGTTTCGTAGTTTTGAAGATTTATAAGCTCTTATGGAGACATACATACAAAATTAACAACTTTGTTTTATAATAAGTAAAGAAGTTTAATGAAACTACTTTTTACGGATTTAGACGCGTGTATTTGTTTTAAATTTTGGCCGGTCGTTTCTGAGATTTTGTAGTCACCATGTTCACGGGTGAGACTGAGCTGTAAGTACCTATTATTTACAGCTCACTCTCAAAATAAAAGAAATAATAAAGATTATGCAGACAACAAAAGTATTACTTACTAACTGTGCCCACGACTTCTTACGCCTTGAATTATTAGGTACTGACTTGAAGACATTGCTGTGACACTCTCAAAAAAAGATGTTAATTTACAGAATGTAAGGTAATCGAGAGTTTTGTTAGAAACTAAAGTAATTGGAACTCTGGTTTTAAAATATTTATTATTAATAAAATAAATAAATAATAAATATTTATGGACATTTCACACAAAGTTCTCTGGTCCCAAGC
This sequence comes from Orgyia antiqua, assembly GCA_916999025.1. NCBI lineage: Eukaryota > Metazoa > Arthropoda > Insecta > Lepidoptera > Erebidae > Orgyia > Orgyia antiqua. Next base: position 6,253,497 of record OU779874.1, read on the forward strand.
TAAGCTTATATGCTTGTGTTATGGGTACCAGAATACGGATAAAATACATATACTACTTTTCTTTTGTAAATACATACTTATAAATAAATAAATAAAATAAATATTCATGGACATTTCACACAACGTCCTCTGGTCCCAAGCTAAGCTTATATGCTTGTGTTATGGGTACCAGAATACGGATATAATACATAAACTACTTTTCTTTTGTAAATACATACTTATAATACATAGTAAACACCCAGACGCAGTACAAACATTTGCATGACAACTAAAAAACATCACACAAATGAATGTCCTGACCGGGAATCGAACCCTAGACCTCGTGATCGGCAGTCCGTTATATGAACCACTAGACCACGAGGCCTGTCAATGAGCATTGTTCATATTTTTTTAAAACTCTTAATTCGAAAACCATTTCGGGGAATAGAGTTTCTGATCATGATCCATTAGTTTTTTTCGGAAAATTTGCTATATTAACGATTATTTTTCCAAAAAAGCAAATTATCTCTATTTGCCCTTGAAATGAAGGATTTAAAATATTAAGACGTTTTTAGGGATATACTACTCTGAAGTGGAGTTGAAATTGGTCTATTATATCAACTTGTCAACTTTGAAAAGATAAAGTGCAATCTGTATTAAGTCTATCAAGAAAAGTCTATACACAGATTGCGTAAAACGATGACGTCACAACATTTAAAGTAATATCTTCAAGAATTTTTAAAAAATTTTGTATAGTGACTATTTCAATAATATTGAAATTAGTTGCTTAAAATAGTCTATATTTTCTGAAAAGAATATAAAAACGGTAGGTCAAAAATAATGAATAATATTGCGTTGAGCCAAGAGTTTCGACCACCACCTAAAGAAACTTGCGTTGAACGGTTGGATCAATGGCCTGGTGCAGAAGCCAGCACTCCTCGGCACGGCACGAATTGTGAGGAGGTTCCTTTCTCTGGAGCCCTAACCACCGGTGGCTTGGTCCCTGTACCCGACACCGATGGGCCTCCGCGTAATTTTATATTTTTAAATGTACAATTTTATTATTTTATATTTAAAAATGTAATTTTATAACGAGTTTAAATAAAGAATAATAAAAATAATGCGTTTAATGATACCCACAATTACTCAATATGAGGCGGGACCAACACCAATCTGATAAAAGCCTCCTCACAATGGAAGGACTTTTTGTAAAGGAAAATTTTATTTTTCCAAATTGGTGTTATATAAAAGATGTATTGTCGATATTAAAAATTTTTGGTGGCATTTTTGTCTTTTAGAAAAAATGTGGGATAATAATGTGTTTTGTGTTTATATATGACTTTATATTTTTCTTATTTAACAAAAGGTAGAAAAGAAACTAAAATCGAAATTGTCTTAAACAAAATTGCTACAATTTTGTTTAAGACTGAGAGCATTTTGTTTTTATCTTTTCTTTGCTTCCAAGAAAAGAAGGTTTAAATGGTGATCTATTAAGAGAGAGAGACTAGAAAGTTCCAAAGCTACCAAACGAAAACAAATATCTATGTATGAAACCGTTAGTTAAGCATAGACAAGTTTACCTACTACCATCTATTTCTATAAAATAAATCTGAAAGAACTAAAACTTATTTATTTTGGAGTCCTTCAATAAATAGTTAAAAAAAAGACAATTACAAAATTTAAGGCCGACAATGGTCCGTACTCAGCAAATGTTGTAGCAACAAGCTACTACAGCGTTAGTTCTAGATCTAGTTGCCGCAAACGGGGCTTGAACCCACGACCTCGGAATACCGTTCCGTAGCTCTGCCAACTGAGCATATTGCGGTCGTGCTCACAGTAACCAAATTAGATCACCACAATCGTCACTCGATTGAGTTTACATCGTATTTTGACGTGCAACGCCATCAAATTAATAAATTAATGTATAATCTAAATATATTATATATGTAGATGTGATACATAAATCTATGATTACAGATTGATTTTTATCTTCATTTATCAGTTAGATATTTCTATTTCCTATCAAATTTTTAATAAAGAATACTGTTAACAGTAGCTTAATAATATGCAATTGAAGACAAAAGTTTAGATTAGTCAGATTTTGACAGCAAGAATCGTGCAAGCTGACCATAATTGTGACAGACTCAAATAAGCTCGATTAATAATTACGGGATACCGTCCTCTCCTTCCAACGATTATCGTAGCTATCGATTATATCCATCTCTAGACACACTTGACACCAATGTGTAGTAGATATTATATCAGTTATCTTTGTTATATAGGTTATCTATGCTGAAGTCAAAGCCAATCGTCATAAAAAATCTATTTCCTTGTCATAGATTTGTAAGATTATGATTTGTTCTTAAGATTTACGTCTCAGTACCTTGTAGCTAAATAATATTATTTTTTTGGAAAACAATATAAATATCGTGTTACTTAAAAGTTCGATGAAGCCACGAAGTATGTTTGGATCGTAGCAGATGGCGCTCTATAGTCTCTGCCTACCCCCATGGGAAAAAGGCATGATGTTATGATGATGATGATGTTACTTAAAAATATTATTAAGATTTACAAGTACCTAACATATAACTATGTAAATATATCTACCCGAAAAGGACACTAATAAAGTAAAAGAAAGAAAAGAAAGGAAAGTAAAGAAAAGAAAAAAAGCAAATGAAAGGGAGAAAATCGATTTTATTTAACAAAAAGCGTTATACGGCTACAAGTAATCAGTTTAATGGTAAGAAAATGACGATTTTTATGGATTTTTGTTTCTAAGATCAATAAAAACAAACAAATTATATTGGTTACTATCTTTATTTGTCAAAATTTTTCTTAACATTTATTACATAGTAGATTTATTTAATAATTTTCTACAATCTGTACCTAAATGCTCTTTGTAAATCAATCCGATTTTATATGAAATATTTTTATTTATTTTATACAAATTAATTTTATATTTATTGCATTTTAAACATAAAAAATATAAACACTAAATTTAATTATAAAGATATTTTTACAGCTAATTATTTACATTTTATATTACACATTTTATTGAATTTATTAAAATAATAATTATTAAAACTCTGTGAGTAAATTATAAATTGTCTATAATCGCAAATTCGTATTATTTAACAAATATTTACATAAAATTGTTACATTTATTTTATAATAATAATAAATAAATTATAAAAAGTAATTATGATAAAGTTTATGAAATATTGAAAGTATTTTTCTAATAAAATTACACCAAATAACGTTTAAATAGTTTTCTAAGTATAAAATACAACTTATTAACAGCGCTAATTTAAAATTAGACATTTAAAAATTTTAATTATTAATTTATACATTTTATACATTGCTTGATTTAACTTAATTTTTTTTATTAAATATAGCTAAAATAAAAAAAACAAGATATTTTTATTTATTGCTTATATAAGTTAAAAAGTGATAAGATTTGATTAAAAATTCATTAAATCGGTGCAAAAATAGTAGCTTTAATTTAAAAGATGTGTTTGGTGTATAAGTTTAAAAAGATTTCGGCTACTAGAACTTGTCTTTGCTATTATAAATCTTATTTCTTTCTTTCTTTCTTTCTATTCATTTTCTCACAAAGACATTGAAAACTTTTGTTAATAGATTTTTTTAGACCAAATAGTTTTGAATTAGAAAAAAAACATATGAGCGTAATATTTTAGTAGAATTTAGAGAAGTTTCAAATATAATTATTCTTACAAATTAAACTTGTAATTCACTAAAACTTGTGCAGCACATTTTATTTTAAAAAAAATTGCTTTTACCTGTATGGATTCTATTAAATTTATTTCGAGTTCCCATTTCACTTCATAGTTGTTAGTGAACCAAAGAATGTATAATATTTTAGATAGCTAATTACCAAAGACAAAACAACATAGACAAATACAGACGTAGAATACAGTCTCACTGAACAATGCCTGTATAGGCTGTTGATTTCTCATCCATTAAAATTCACCGCTCCGGTCGACTGTTGCCTACCTTGCGACTGCGTCCTGCCGCCTACTCAAGTCAGACAGTATCCCATCCAAAGACAGTTACAATTTAGTCATATCCATGACTAAAAAGCCACTAAAAGCTGTAGCAAAGGAAATTCAAAATAAATGGAACAGAATCTGTAAATAGAGTTTTCTTTATAATAAAGTGTCAGTCATTTTAATATTTAACTTATAAATATAATTAACACTACAAGTATTGCCGAAATCAGAAGGCCATTTCTATATAGGTACAGTTTCAAATATCCTATTACGTTATGAAGTTTCCTGAATTAATTATTGTTTCTGTGCAATCTACTCTTATTTAATTGTTACTTAGTATAATTTTTACAAATCACAGATAACATAAAATAGAAATAACTGAGACAATTACATAATTACAGAAACTAAATATCAAAAACATATAGTTTTCGTATCCATGGGTGTTCCGATAAATGATAAATTTGAATATATAATTTTGCAATAACAAAATGAACATTCTAGAAAAGTTATTTAAAATTTGAAATATTTAAAAATAGAATCAATATTCTAATGATAAAGACTTTTTGAGACTTATTATTCTTTAAAATATTTGCATAAATTATTATTTGCGAAGTTTGTTATTTTTTTTTTAATTAAGAAACTATACCTCTACATCTATACAATATATTCCGGCAAGACAGAAATAAAAAAGTGATTTTTATGCATGCAGGTAAGATGTTATACTTCTTTATACACTCTTCATTTTACTCAAGTTTGTATATAACTTAATGGTGGCTATGGTAACATTTTGCGAGCATAAACTGCTCTTATTATTTTGCCTGTACGCGCCGTAATAAGTAAAACTTGAAAAAGTGTGTGTGTTGTTATTTACGTATACTTCGCGTTGGCCATCATTTGTATTTATACATCTCCTATATTTGTAACAAACTTCATGACGTTGTTATTTTTTGTAACATTTCACGAGCTAAATTTATTCTTATGATTTTTTTCAAACGCATCGAAAGAAGTATAACTTCGAAAACGTAATTTGTTACAATAATATTACCTTATTATATAACTTATAAATTCTATAGGTACATTTAATATTCTATACATTTTTGTTCATTGAAAAAGTATTTCTTTGGTAAATATTTACGGACATGAAAATTGATTTTTTTTCTTTATTTAGTGTATGGCTTTAGTATTATACAATTTTGCCAAGATATGTTTTTTCTTAGAAGTGAAATTTAATTAGTTGTTTCTAATCAGCTTCAAAGGAGGGAAATCAATTCATGTGTGTTTTCCTTGTAATAAGGATTTGTTTATTTAACACGATGAGTGCGAAACGAGGCTTGAAAGACCTCGTCCGTGTTTCGTCTTTACAGCGATAAGGAAAAACTTAAACTTCTCTGTCGTGCGAGAGGCGTAACTTCTGTCTGGTTCAGCTTAGGAAAGAGATAACTATACATCTGAGATGTGCTATTGATTCTGAGTATTTTGGTATACCACCCTCAATACCGGATGTTTTAGGCCTCGTGCCGCACTGAATAAATAAAAGTTTATTACAGTGCGGAACCACACCCACCCCCGCGGACCTCGTGTCGCACCCTACGCTAGTTTCACGCAGTTAGTGTTGTGTAAAACGTTAGATGTTGCGTCTGCAACGCTATAATAAGATTTCGAAACCTTGCCGAAGAATATTAATTGATAATATTAACGATGATGAAGAGGAATCTAATTCAAAGTTACCGATATTTGAAAAACAGGTAAGTTTCCAATCAATATTTACAAATTATACTCAGTCTAAGTGAAATAATGATGTAGGAATATAATAAATAAGTTCCAGCTATGTATATTTAAAATATGGTGTTTAAATACAATATATAATATTATAAATTATACACTGTAATGTATTGTATGTTATCCTGTTTTAATAAAAAGCATCCATAAGTATAATTAAATAAAATTGATTATTTTTCCCAACACTATACAGAATGAAAAACTGCCCTTTTTTCAGTGCGGTATGGGGTACATACGACCCCACATTTTATTTTACGTATAGAATCTAATCTAAATAATCTTCCCACAGGCGGCGGCAGATTTAGGTTGATCAACTCATTGATAATAATAATCGCGACAAAAACCGTACAATTTGCTTTATTTGGCGCCAAGAAAAGGATTTTTGTCTCCAGTGAGCGGTGGGGTTTACTAAGCCTCGTACCAACCAACCTCATCCAACCTCTGGTTCAAGATGAGTCTTCAAACACCTCGTAACACAGTAATGGAAAGTACAGATAAATTTGTGCCGCTGGGAACGTGGTTTCTTGCTAGGAAAGTAATGTATAAAGATGTCTTTTAACAGGTTACGATATATCGCAGCGATTAATCAGTGCAGATAAAATCAAGAATACATATGCTACCACCGCATTTATTCCCCAGTATATGTAAACGCCAAATGTGGAATTATAAGCAGATAAACATCTTAGAGATACGGAAAACTCGAAACTAAGCCATATGAAAAAACGTCTGGTTAGCGCGGCATAGTAAACCTTTTTAGAAAATTAATAAATTAATAGGCTGGAAAGGAAATTGTTCCACAATTGTAACCAATTGACCTTTTTAGGGAACATAAAATTTGAACGCAATTTAAACGATTTTAAAATTATATGAGTTTTGTAATCTAGTCATTTCAATATTCAACCATCAATAACAAATCATGCGTTAAAACCATAGATCACCTTTTATAGATGGGAGCATTACGAGATTTTTATCTTTAGTCGTAACAAAGTCAGTATTTTTGTATCTACTTATGTCCTTATGTAAGTTTATATGTCTTCCAAACTACGCAATTAATTTTAATGCGGTTTTTCTAAAGTGATTCAAGGAGAAAGTTCCTTTGTATAATGGGCATTGTTCATTTTTTTTTTAAACTCTTAATTCTAAATCCATTTCGGGGAATAGAGTTTCTGATCATGAATCATTAGATTGTTTCGGAAAATTTGCTATATTTACGATTATTTTTCCAAAAAAGCAAATGATCTCTATTTGCCCTTGAAATGAAGGACTTAAAATATTAAGGCGGTCTTAGGGATATACTACTCTGTGGTTGAGTTGAAATTGGTCTATTAAATCAACTTGACAACTTGGCAAAAATGTATTTCAATTAGACTTAAGTCTAGAGTCTCCCACCAGAGATTTGTACAAACTGTCAGATATTCTGACGGTGCGACAGCTCTATATCCTAAATACTGTTCTCAAACAACACTCTCTGCTACAATATCAACCTGCCCATGATAAGCGGTTGAAATATAGAATTAGCATTCCGGTTGCGGTGAACATACAATGAGCTTATGCTTGTTTGCTTGGTATTAATGTTTAAATCTATTTATCTGGAGTCAGGAGAGGCTGGTAATCTGTAACACAGGTTTTCTACCTAGTACAGACACCAGTCTCTCACACAGAGTAATTTTATTTAAGTATTGTATTCTTTAGTATTAAGTAACATGCCTGTAAGCTGTGTGAGAGAAGAAAATAAAGGTTTATTATTTATTATATTATTATCAGGAAAAAGCAATACATAGATCGCGTACAACGATGACGTCACAACATTTAAAATGATATCTTTAAGTATTTTTTTTTAAATTCTTTACAGTGAATATTTCAATAATATTGAAATTAGTTGCTTAAAATAGTCTATATTTTCGAAAAAAAATATAAAAACAGCAGGTCATAAATTATGAACAATCCCAATTTGTTAGGTTTTGTTTTTTCAATAACAAGTGGTCGGAAGTTGCGAGCAACATCTAGCTAATCACTAAACGTACTAAAGTTGGAGAAAAGGCGAGTTTCGGGATCTAAAATATGACATTTTTATTAGTCGTTGCAAAATCACACGCTAGGAGGTCTCATACGGTTCCCTAATGATTGACCAAAAAATTTTTGACAAAATGATCTTTTGATTTGTCAAAAGATCATTTTGTCAAAAACGTTGTTTGGAACGTTTCACCAAATTATCATTTGGCAAACAATACACTTGACAAAAGTATCATCTCACAAAAACTTACTTAGCAGATGATCCATTAGCAAACACTACACTTGACAAATGTGTTAAGTATTCAAATGTCATTTGACCTTTTTTCATTTCACCAAATAATATGTTTCATAAATTATGTTGTTTTAAATGCATCGTTATCATCATGTATCATTATTAATGGGAGAAATGCCTTAAAGTCTCTTCTGGCATACGCCGGCCGCTGCCGCGGCACGCTCGCTTTGCTCGCTCAGCTCGTGCGTTTTGGGTTACAGTTCTAACCTAACCTAACCGAATCTAATAAAAGAGATATATATCTCCAAAGACGAAGGGGTAAATAATTTGTAAAATGATCAGTAGTAAAATGATCAATAGGCGAATTCATTGTTTTGCCAAACGTTGTTTGTCAAGTGCAGTTTTGCCAAATGAGTTTTGGTCAAACAAGCGGACACCGTCTCATACACTACCTGAGAATAGTACACACGTATGGTGAGGGTTGATTGCTGTGTAGCGGAATCGGATTTGATTGATTGAAGGTGATCTTTGCTCCAAACCCTTTCATTTAAAATCAATTAGACCATGACAGATAGGGTTCAATCAGTCAAATAAACGTATGTAAGTATATAATAATAAGACACATTGATTTGTTTCTAAATTTACAAACGGACGACCTTTTCTATTCTAAAATGTAGCTATTTTAGTAAATTGATTGATCATCAATGTAATATTCTGTATTACTCCAATATTGTACATTGGTTTATTTATAACTGGCTGTTTCCTGTGACTAGATAGAATTAGTAATAAAAGAAATATAAATAAAGTGTCATCGCCTCATGTCCTCATGACCACACTTTATTTTTGTTGTGTAATTTGTTAAGATTTGGTTGAAGATTTCCGTTCCATGTCCCAACAGTGGGACAGTAATGGGCTGGAACGCAGATATGGGTGGATTAATTAATATTTGTCTTTTTATCATAACAAATTTAGCTATAAACAAAATTCATGTCCATAAATATTCCTTAAAATAAACTACTTAAAGTTTTTATTTCTTTAAACACCGACATATACGGCTTAATGTAAATTGTGTGATTTTCATCTAAATCCATCAACTGTACTGGTATATAGAGTAGCAATAGTACAATAAAGTGAAATAAGTAGATTAACTGAGAGTGCACACGGCGACGCTGTGTTTGCATTCCCGTGCTGCATAGCGGCGGGATGTTCACCTGAAAATAAAATGAGATTTGAAATTATTGAGTATAATATTTTCTAACATTTGCGCGACTCATTTGTATATATAAAACTAAATTTTTGCCCGACGTTTCGGAGAGACGCATGCATTACAGCTCTGTCTCACCCGTGGCCTTGGTGACTACAAAGTCTCCAAAACGTCGGGCCAAAATTTAAAACAAATATACGCGTATTTTAAAAAAACAATTCAACCTATTCATGTGTTTTTGAAATTTGAGGGATTTCCTCGATTTTTTAGGAGATAACCATCAGATTTTGAGTTAATGGGACCACACGGGAACCACCAACTTTCAAATAATAAAAAATCATTGAAATCGCCCAGTTAAAGGTGAGGTAACAAACATAAAAAAACATACAGACGACTTGAAAACCTCCTCCTTTTTTGGAGTTAGTTAATAAATATGTAACTGTACGAAGGGAATAAACTTAACCTATTCATAATAAATCTTATGGTCTGATTTTTATATTAATAGCTATACTTTTCACATTTTAACACCTTTTATTAGTTCAATATCTATCCATGTATGCAACGGAATCTTTTATATTGATTTTCACCCACTTGCAGTACTTTAATTGATCTGATATTTTACACACATTTTAAGTATCGATGACAATGCAATAATTTAATATTCAGGATTTTTAAACGTGTTATTTAGCTTTTTAACTAAGCAAGTTGCAAAAATATCATCTTTGTGTGAGAATATAGTCGAGCCGTAGCACTTCGTAGCAAACGTAGCACCCTGCTACACATCGTAGCACGTTCTACAACGTCATGCAAATTATACTGATTGTGATACTTTTCGTGTGGTGATAGATTAAGACTACAAATGTCACCGCCTTATTTCTTTACAAGGGTGCTTTATAAGCACCTCGCTAATATTATTAGAAGCAGTTATCGTATACCGTGAAAGACGAAAAAAAACTAAAAAATGCATTTCTGGTCAGTACGGTATAGTAGATCACAAATCTTCGCGAAGTGGAGAAGGCCTATTTCCAATGGTCAGACGGTTTACGGGCTGGAGGGAGAGAAAGTGAGAGAGATATAAATTCTGTAAAAAGTAATACTAACTGGCATAACTACCTACATATTTAATACCACAAAAATAGCCTTAATCTGTCGACATAAAACATACATTAAAATGTAAGTGACAATGTGGAGCTACTTTGCAGAGGATTTCTCGAGAACGTTCTGGAATGTCAAGCGGTTTAAGGCTCAGTATTTTATTGCAGCATATATAAGAGGATTTTAGTGATTATACTTTGGATTCACAGCAGTTCTTAATTTTATAGGAATCATTTAATATGATTAAATTACAGATTTTTTTTAATAAATATTCTGATTTATATGTCATAAGGACACATACTAAGGATATAAAACCGGTTAAGATCGAGTTTTATACGCACAAGTAATTATCATAATATAGGAGTTACACCAACCCCAATAAATCCCAAACAACGAAATAAGTGTAGAATAATAATGATAATTAGAAAAAAGGTATTACCATTGATAACATGTACATTAACAGATGCAGCTTCAGCCATAGTTGGCACACAACTGTAGTTGCCACTATCGCCTGGCAATAACTTGTCTATAGTCAATCGTGACGTCAGCTGCTCTGTCCATTCCGTCTTCAGTCTCAGTCGAGGCTCATCAATCAGATTGGTGTCTTCTAGTTCCTTATATTCTATTATATTTGATCCTAAACACAAAATACAGAGCAAATTATTAGGCTTCCCAATTCAAATACGTCAAATTTAACCTATTCACTTGGTTAAATTTGACGTCCGATTACGATTTAAATTTGTATGTCCGTATTCTAGTAACCATAAAGTTACCAGAATACGGACATACAACATAAAAGTATATTATACTTTTCTTGTAAGGAAATACTTAGTATTGTGCAGGCGTCGAACCAGCAATCTCGTGAACCATAAAGCCAAATAATAATTAAATAAATATAAAATAAATAAATAAATATTCATGGACACTTCACACAACGTCCTCTGGTCCCAAGCTAAGCTTATATGCTTGTGTTATGGGTACCAGAATACGGATATACTACATAATACTGCTTTTCTTTCGTACATAATACATACTTATAATACATAGTAAACACCCAGACGCAGAACAAACATTTGTATGACATTTATAAATATCACACAAACCAAATCAAATCAAATCAAATCTTTATTTTGCATAATACAGGTATGTACATTGTGTTTTACAGATAAATATATTAAGTATCACTGTATTATACCGTCACAGCGGTATGCAAAAATTACGTAGAAATAAATATTTTATAAAACCAGTATTTAGTAAAATTAAAAATTAAAAATGATTGTCCCAAGCGATAATTGAACCCGCGACCTGTTGATCGGCAGTCCATTACCCATACCACTCCACCACGAAGCCCGTCAATTGACTGTATTAGATGATTAAGTGATAAAAGTAAGCCGTCCATATACTTATTTTGTTCTGTATCAGGTGAATATTATCGTTTCACAAAAGTTCCAGCATTGAATTATATATTTTACAGATCTTGAATTTGTTATAGTTATTATAATATAAAACTATATACTCATACAAATTTTACGAATAAACAAGCTGCGATAGCTATCCATACTCACCCTTATACCAAAATATAGTGCCTAAGTCATGAGGTCCTTGACTTAGGATACACGTCAATGACAACGAACTGCCAGTCTTCACGTACAAGTCTACAGGACCCAAGATGTGAGCTTTTGCTTCTGTTAACAAATATTTCAATTAACAATATGATTTAAAAAAAAAGCAATTTTCCTAAATAACAAATTGTTGAGATGTGTAGAAATTATGAACACACCTCTCTCTCTTTCTCTCTCTCTCCAGCTCATTAACGTCGCACTCCTCAACTTTGGTATGGATTACATTCTGACCAGGCGTGTTGGCATAGGGTTTATTTTGGAGTCATCCATCTCTCACAGAAGATGTTAACTGTGTATAATATCCCTTAGCTGGCTTTGACAGCACTCCGAGGAAGAAATGGGTCGGTGACACTTGTATTATTAATCCGTTACCATACAGAAAATGTCATGTCAATTTTATTACATGGACATTTCACAGAACGTCTTCTGGTCCCAAGCTAAGCTTATTATGCTATGCAAGTACCAGAGTACATATAGACTACATATAATACTCTTTTTTTTTGTAAGTACTTTTATTACATAGGAAACACCCAGACGCAGTACAAATATTAGTATAACATTTATAAATATCACACAAATAACTGTTCCGTGCGGAAATCGAACCCGCGACATCGTGAACGGCAGTCCGTTACATAACCACGAGGCCCGCCTCCCGCTTACACTTGGATATAACAAAAGTGATATATCGAACGTAGCAATCCTTGTCTTCATATTAAAGTTATCATGTTCACCTATCTCTGTACGTTACCTAAAATTCCATGAATATTTAATCAAGTTTATGTTATCAAGAAAATCAACTCATTTTCACTCTATCGTTCCAATTTTGCAAGTTATGTTGTCTGTTAAGATATTAAATACAGAAGAGCCTATCAAGTACCTTCAAAACCTGATATAGCACGTACACAGTAGCAAGGAAACGCCTCTAAAAACGATAAAGAAAAGAAAACGGTCAAGTGTGATTTAGACTCGCGCTCTAAGAGCTCCGTACTAAAAAAAAACATAAAATAATCATATAACCATATTTTTCTCCGTATTTCTTTTATTTATAAATATGAATCAGACCTTAATTAACAACAAATATTTAACAAGGTTGAGTATTAATGCGCGTAAAAAAACCCATCGTGCAATTCAGTAGACGGTACAACACCATCTATCGAGGCGTATAATAAACTCCACATGGTTCCAAAATATTACACGTACGAAGTCGCGGCTCGTCTAAACATAAAACAAAATTGTAATTAAAATATCTTTTAGAGGTAATCTCAGTAGATAATGTTTGGAATTAAAAATATCTACTTGTTGCGTTTGATAATCTATTTATTGAAAAAACATAATGGCTAATTAAAAACAGTCGGTTATGACATAGGATGGGAATATAAATGGTCATTAATATCATCAAGTTCCTTTAATATTCTATGTAGTTTTTAGTATTTATTTTAACAGTAATAGGTTATCCTTAGCAATTTTAACTCTGTAGCTATTAATGCTCCTAGGGCACATCTTGGCGACAAACAAACGGAAAGAAAATTCTCAGCAATAGGATGTCTTTTTTTCCTTTTGATAAGGAACTCTAAATAACGCCTCTTAAAAAGATGAAAAAAAAAATTTTTGCCAAAATTTAATCTGGGTAAGGTTGTGTTGAAGCTTTCATTTCACATTGTTATCGAGGGATTCAAAAATTTCAAGAGGTTTTATGCAAGAAAATTGTGTTAAGTCACGCTTAATAAGCAAGAATAAAGAAAATCGGAGGCTGTTACTTATAAATTATGTTAATGTTTCATAAAAAAAATCTGTCACTCAAAATTTAATTTTTCATAAAGTTTCGAGGTAACGCCTAGGCGATTACAGAGACCTATTAAATAAGTTTGAAGTAGTGTACCTAACTTTACCACCAACTTTTTAGGTCTCTTGTATTAATCTTAATAATTAATTATTATCTCTGAAGCAAGAGAAGTATATATTATTTTACTTCTTGTCAAGATCGCTTAATCCGTGTGGTGACAAGGATCACAAATGTCACTACCCCATCTTTTCACCAGGATATTGTAAAAGCCAGTTAAAGAATATTGTACATGGATAACATCTTTTGTGAAGGAAGAAAATTTTGAAAAGAAAACCTATTCCAACACGCTTGATCAGTGCGGCATTGTAGACCATCTCTCTCTCTCTCCAGCCCATTTACGTCCCACTGTTGTCTACTGTGCCGCGCTGACCAGGCGTGTTGGCACAGGGTTTGTTTTCGAGTTTTCCGTCTCTCACAGAGGATGTTGTCTGTGTGCAATATCCCTTAGCTGACTTTTACAGCACCCTTGAGAAGAGATGGGGTGGTGACAATTGTATTCTTAATCCGTCACCACACGGAATACCAGACCATAATTCGTCTTAAAGTGGTGGAGTGCCGTGCCTAACAGTAGGACATTAGTAGGCTGGATAAGAAGAAGTGTAGCTAACTCTAGCGCCAACTTTTTAGCTCCTTTGTAGTCATTTAAACTATTAATGTTATCTCTGAAGCAAGAGAAACATATTTTACTTCTTGTAAAGATCGCTTAATCCGTGTGCTGACAAATTAAGAATACAAGTCTCACCACCCCATTCCTTCCCCAAGGTGCTGAAAAAGCCACCTAAGGAACAATGTACACAGATAACATTATCTAAGAGGGAAGAAAGTTTCGAAAATAAAACCTATTCTAACACGCCTGGTCAGTGCGGCATTGTAGACTATAATTTGTACCAAAGTTGAGGAGGGTCTCATTATCATTTTATCATTTTTAAATATTTTTTTTTATTTCTTAACATTAAACGTGTGAAGCCGTGGCTGAACAACATTCATGGACATTTCACACAACGTCCTCTGGTCCTAAGCTAAGCTTATATGCTTGTGTTATGGGTACCTTAATATGGATAGAATACATATACTACTTTTTTTTGTTGTAAATACATACTTATAATACATAGTAAACACCCAGACACAGTACTAAGATTTGTATGACAATTAGAAAAATCACACTAATGATTGTCCCGAGCGGGAATCGAACCCGCGACCTCTTGATCGGCAGTCCGCTACATGAACCACTACACCACGAGGCCCGTCATTCTATACTAATATTATAAAGCTGAAGAGATTTTTTCTCTCAACGCGCCATTCTCAAGAACTACTGGTCTGATTTGAAAATTTCTTTCAATTTTGGATGGTACATTTATAGAGGTAGGTCATCATCATCATAACATCACGCCTTTTTCCCATGGGGGTAGGCAGAGACTATAGAGCGCCATCTGCTACGATCCAAACATACTTCCTTGGCTTCATCCACACTCATACATCTGGTCATACACTGACTAATAGGAGCAAAGCATTAGTGAAAAATGTTGCAAAAAAGTAGAAAATTTTCTTAATTCCACGCGTTCAAAGTCGCGGGCAACAGTTCGTTGTAATACAAATCGTTTTTAATACGCTTATATTAGCTCGGTAGGTATCTATCAATGTATTAATCTATGTAACGAAATCTTTGAAAGTGATTTTCAACCACTGAAGTCTGAAATTTTGCACTCATATTAAGGACTCGTGTCAATGCTAGAAATTTTTTTTAATAATAAATAAATAAATAAATATTCAGGACATTTCACACAACGTCCTCTGGTCCCAAAGTAAGCTATATTTCTATGCTTGTATTATGGATACCAGATACGGATAGACTACATGTACTACTTTTCTTTTGTAAATACATACTTATAATACATAGACGCTGTACAAACATTTGTATGACATTTATGGATATCACACAAATGACCGTCCCAAGCGGGAATCGAACCCGCGACCTCGTGATCGGCAGTCCATTACATAAACCACTCCACCACGAAGCCCGTCAATAATGGTTAGGGTTAGGCAAATTACTACCCTCCACCTGATGTTAAGTGAAGTGCAATCCAAATGTGAGGACGGCTTGCAAGGTGCCTCTTCACGCCTCGCTATAATATAAAATAACAATCAGGATTTTCAATATGTTTTTTTATTTTTGAACTAAGAAGATTATTATCTAAGTTGTATATCTTATTTTGCTGCATCATTAGGTGGCTGAAGTAGCTTAAGGCAATTTATAGCACAAGCAAGTATTAAGCGCTGAAGAAACTTGGAAAAGTTGCTAAGTCAAGCGACTCTCGCTATGCCTTTTGTATTATGGTTGGAAAGTTTGCTGGTAAACTACAGACTACGCCTCCAATCAAAACTTTATAGAACTTAATACTTCATTGGAATTTATTACTTAATAAATGACTTTAATTAATTCTTTACTTATTTTAAAACAAAGTTTTATAACTATGTCTCAATGTGAGCGTATATCTTCAAAACTATCCAACGAATTTAGATGCGGTTTATTTTAGTAGATAGAGATGTTCAAGAGAATCATTTTTTTTTATTTGTTTGGTGCAGGTTTTTAAATTCCGCGCGAATAAAGGTGCAAACAACATGTAGCCATTAGCTGTTGCTAGCGATGTCGAAGATTTAGAAAATTTTTCCCGTTTTTAAAACATTTTTAACTTTTGTTTCGCTCCTTTTAGCCGTAGCTTGACGATATATAGCCTTCCTCAACAAATGTGCCATCCAACAATGAAAAAAAAATTCTAATCGGATTAGTGATTCCTGAGGTTAACGCGCTCAAATAAACAAACTATTCAGCTTTATAATCTAATTTATAAAATTCACGTGTCACATTGTTAGATAACGTACTCCTCCGAAACGGCTTGAACAATTTTTATAAAATTTTACATGCGTAATCAGTAGGTCTGAGAATCGGCCAACATCTATTTTTCAAAACTTTTTTTTTTATTATGGCAAAACAACGTTTGTCGGGTCAGCTAGTCTAATATATAAAATTTCCATGTCACAGTGTTAGTTACCGTACTCCTCCGAAACGGCTTGACCGATCTTTATGAAATTTTACATGCATATTCAGTAGGCCTGAGAATCGGCCAACATCTATTTTTCAAACTTTTTTTTTAGTATGGCAAAACAACGTTTGCCGGGACAGCTAGTATTAGTATAAGATATAAAATAAGCTATTGTAATGTAAAATGGTGTACAATAAAGATTAATATAACTATCTCTTTCTAAAAAAAATATAAAAGTAATTACAGTAATTGATCTTACCAACAACATTTAGTTGGAATGCTAGTGACATCTTGGGTTCTGTGTTTACTTGACATTCGTAGATACCAGCGTCCCTTTCTTGTGGAAACTTTATCTGTAGCGTCCAATTTTCTGATTTCTCTGGTCTCATTACCTGTTGACAATACATTTTTCATAACACTATGATAGGACGTTTTGCTTTATTTATAACACGCTTATATAAATTTGGTATTTATCTATAAATGTAATAATCTATGTAACGGAATCTTAGAAAGCGATTTTCACACACTTGCAGTAGTCGGATTGATCTGAAATTTTCCACACTTATTAAAGTACCGATGACAATGCAATAATTTTAAAGAAGATTCAGGATAATCAAGCGTGTTTTTTAGTTTTTGAACTAAGTATATATTATTAGTTTAATATTACGCAGAATTGCCAGAATTAGTAAAATGATTACCTAGTGCTATTTTTATTATTCACGTTTAATAAAATTGTCTAATATTTTAGACTTTGCAGTCACCATGGTCACGGGTGAGACTCACCCGTGACCATGGTGACTGCGAAGTCTCCGAAACGTCGCGCTAAAATTTAAAACAAATATACGCGTCTAAATCCGTAAAAAGTAGTTTTATTTAGGCAAATGAGTCGCGCAAGTGTTAGAAAATAATATTTTTAATATAATAATAAAAGAAAAAACAAGAATAATATATCAAAATAGATACCTAATGTCTATCAAAAAAATAATAATAAAAATATCTACTTAGCATCGGAAGACCAAAGCTTTTAATATTCAATACGTAAAATACATTTTTTAATTGCCACATACAAATGTATGAACTACTTTTTCAACAAAAAAAAAACTACAGCACAAATGTGCTGGCCACGCAATGTCTTTAGGCCTCCTCTCTTTCTGGAGAGTATTAATTCTACTATTGCCACACTGACCAGGTGTGACGGTATAGGACTTAGTTAAGATCTTTCCTTTTCTTACAGCTAATGGTATCTGTTTAAAGTATCCCTGAATTGACTTTTACTGCAACCTGGAGAGGAAATGTAGTAGTGATATTTGTGTACTTATCTACCACCTCACAGGTATCGTTTAATATGAATCTTCTCCAGCCCATTTACGTCCCGCTGTTGGGCACGTCCATCCTCCACTTTGGAAGGTATTATGGACTACTGTAACGCGCTGACCAGGCGTGTTGGTACAGGGTTTGTTTTCGAGATTTCCGTCTCTCACAAAAGATGTTATCTGTGTGCAATATCCCTTAGATGAATTTTACAGCACCCTTAGGAGGAGATAGGGTGGTGACACTTGTATTCGTTATCCGTCACCGTCCGGTATTTTAACCATGAATTTTATTATGAACACACTAACAAAAATACATGTTAGTACGATACGTTATTGAGTTTATTTAGCCTATATCGCTCGTTAAGCTTCGTCATTTCTTTTGTAAAGGCCTTGGTATCAATACTAGTATTTTAATATAGGCCGATCCATTAGCTTTTACGAAATAAAGAAGGCAAGTAAGTAAGAAGTTATTTTTGTATGTATGTCCCTATGTGAGCTTATAACTTCCAAACTACGCAACAGTAGAGTGGTTCCAAAAGAGGGCTCTTATGTATAATTTGTCACGTTTTTTTTATTTTCTTAATTCTACACATACGAAGTTGCGGGCAACAGCTAGTTTGTAAATAAACATAACTATTAAAATTTGTTACAACATTATACGCATTAAGACAGGCTGAGAATACGGATGTCACCGCCCCATTACCTACCCAATGTGATATATACATATAAGCCAGCTGTTATGGGCCATTCTATTTATGAGTCTTTCCTGGTCTTGGTTTAAGTTTTGGCAAGGGATGAGTAAGATAAATCTTCTGTAAGAAACGGAAAATATAAATAAAAACAGTTCACTACGGCCTAGCAAACTTCCAAAAAGACCCTTCTTAAAGACTCTTTAATCGCAAAATAATGGGGCATTAAATGGCTTGACCAGGAGAACACACACAATATTCAAAAGCTATAAAATATAAAAGGTATAGGTACCTGAAATCTCTGATCTGATGTGTAGGTCAAGATCCCCGCAGTCAAAATGTGAAGATCTCGTTTCCTTATCCATGACACCTAAAACCAAAAAACAACTTAATTATAATATCAAATTTAAGACCTAGAACTAGCACGTCTTTCTTGAAGAATAACATATGATAAAATCACAGATCACTCTCAAAAGATTCCACACACAAGGCAATCAACGCACACTGAACATTACGGGCTAACGAGCATAATATATTATGTATAAGAACTGGATGTACGAAAATTAATATATTTGATTTTGCTGTAATGAAAATTCATTTTTAGGGTTCCGTACCCAAAGGGTAAAAAAGGGACCCTATTACTGAGACTTCGCTGTCCGTCCGTCCGTCCGTCCGTCTGTCACCAGGCTGTATCTCAAGAACGGTGATAGCTAGACAGTTGAAATTTTCACAGATGATGTATTTCTATTGCCGCTATAACAACAAATACTAAAAATAAGATAAAAAAAATATTTAAGTGGGGCTCCCATACAACAAACATGATTTTTTTACCGTTTCTTGCTCGATACTAATAACGTTGCCTTATGTTGCATAGATAATGGTACGGAACCCTTCGTGCGCGAGTCCGACTCGCACTTGACCAATTATTTTATATCCCAGCACCCACGCCTTCTTCCAATCTTAGTGCATTTTGTAGTTAACTCTTTGTCTCTCTCTCCAGCCGATTAACAGTCCACATTGGGACATATTATGGTCTACTACACCACGCTGTACCTACTATGCTGTCCGAGACTCTATCTAATATCCCCTTAGCTGGGTATTACAGCACCCTGGGATAGAAAAGGTGTGGTGACACTTGTATTCTTCCATCACAACACGGAATATACTATTTCTAAGCGAACAATATTCAGACTAATGAATTCAGTTTCATGTTTCATAACATCTGCGTGAAAATAGCTAATAATCAATACTTGGCGCTTTGTGATGCCAAAGGTGTAGTTTAGAATTGGGACGCTCTACATAAGTAGAAGCGTATTGACTAAGCTGTTTTATTTTCGTATTAAGAACACTGGCACCAATTCTGTTACGTCAAGAACAATACTAAACTAAAATGAAACACTATTGAATGTGCTTTAATTTTTTTTAACACTTGCGTGACTCATTCGTTCAAATAAAACCACTTATTACGGATTAAGACGTTTTGGACACTGCAGTCACGACACGCGTCTAAATCGGTGGAAAGTGGTTTTATTTGAAATAGATGTATTTTGCTTTAATAAATAAATAATAAATAAATAAATAAGAAATTTAGCTATTACTATAGAGCGGAAAGTTTGTATGAATAAATAGATGGATGTATGCATAATCGTCCGTGTGATTACGGAATAAGAATAAAAGTGTCACCACCCCATATCCTCTCAAGGGTGCTTTAAAAGTCAGCTAAGGGATATTGCACAATGATAACATCTTCTGTGAGAGACGGAAAACTCGCAAATAAACCCTGTGCCAATACGCCTGGTCAGCGCGGTACAGTAGATCACAATCCCCCAAAAGTGGAGGAGGCCCGTGCCCAATAGTGGGACGTAAATGGGCTGGAGAGGATGCATAATCGTTACACTTTCAAGCAAAAACTACTTTTTATAATGCTACGCTCCTAATATGAATGATTCTGAAGTAATAGCCTCTGAAAGAAAGAAACAAAGAAGAAAGGACGATAACACTGAAAGAATTTTTTAAATCAGACCATTTCATTCCATTTCAGCCGAGAGATTTTGTTTGATTTGCTTTTCCTGAGGTTAGCCCGTTTAAACAAACAAATAAAATCTTTAGCTTTATGATTTTATATAGATTAGTATAGACTCGCTATCGCTATAAACACGAGCAAAGTCGTCTTTAGCTAATAATGTAATAACAAAAAAACTAATTTTGTTGCGAAAAGGCCAAGCCGAATTACAACGTATTGTTTTTGCACAAATAAACAAGCAAACATAATTCTTGAGTAATGATTATTTCTAAGCATACTTGCTGTTTAATTAAAGCCATTCGAAGAATGGGGTTCCTTAATAAATTAATGTTAATTGGTTGGTTATTAAATCATACCAGTACCATAAAAGGGTTTTATGCTTTTGTTTATTTTAAGCCTGTTATTGCACATAGCGACTGAAAGAATAAACTGGTCAAGTACGAGTATGACTCGGAAACAAAGGGTTGACGTATCGTTATTATTATAATATCTTCTTCTTCTTCTCCAGCCCATTTACGTCCCACTGTTGGGCACGGGCCTCCTCCAGTTTGGGAGGGATTATGGTCTACTGTGCCGCGCTGACCAGGCGTGTTGGCACAGGGTTTATTGTCGAGTTTTCCGTCTCTCACAGAAGATGATACGGACGGATTAAGAATACAAGGGTCACCACCCCATCTCCTTCGCCTGGTCAGCGCGACACAGTAGACCATAATCCCTCTAAAGTTAATTATAATATACTCGTCATATTTACAAACACAATTAACAGCATAAGGGCTGGAGAATGATGATGAAGAGTTGTTATTGGTACATAAATAATGAAATCTTTCATGGTCTAGTCTAGCTGTCACTGTTCCAGAAATACTGTCAGGTGATAGACAGATGGCAGCACTGTCAGATTCTCAGTAATAGGATCTCAATTTACCTTTTGGGTATGAAAGTCTAGGAAGGATAAAATACCGCCGAAGTACGAGTTGCTCTCGAGTACAAAAGGTTCTGTACCATTATAATCATAATTTATTCATCATCAGAATATTATCAATACATAATCATGTTCTTCTATGAGAGGAGGTTCTTGTATGAGAGGCTCCTAAAATATGTGTAGTTTATAGTGGCGATCATCGTCAAATATATTTGCACAAAACTATGCGTGTTAGAGTAAAGAGCGGCGAATCTCTCTCTTTTTCTATCCAGCCTAGTGTTGAGGACTAGCCTCCTCCATGTTGAGAGGAATTATAGTCTGCTACGCCGCGCTGACAAGACGTGTTGACACAGGGTTTGTTTTCGAGATTTTCTTCTTTCATAGGGTGTTCTTCAAAGGTGTCTTCAAAGGGTGTTATCTGTGTAAATCTAAAGTATCCCTCAGGGCACCCTAGAAAGGATATGGGGTGGTGATACTTGGTAAAATAATAAACTAAATCCGTCACCACACTGACAAGTAGCGATTCTCTCTGTTTTTATAATAGAACATTAAATAAATAAATAACACTTACAGCTTTGTCTCCCAGCTGTTCAACTCTACAATGCAAGAAAGCAGTCTGTCCAACTACGGTGGTCACGTTTCGAGGCACATTATACTCGAAATATGGAAACGAACCCACGCTGTCTTCGCCATAATGTGCTGTACCTAAGGACAAAGAATTTTTTTATGTTATTACTGTATTCTTTTTTTTTTTTTTTTTTCCTTATTTATTTAGGGACTTTTACTGTAGTGACAATATGCCAGTCCCATTGTAACCTGACCACGAATAATAACAAACATTTCTCTTTTTGGTCATCTTAAAACCTAGGTTCTATCCACAAAACTACACACAAGACGGGCTCCTCCACCAGATGGATTCGCCAGGATAGACTGGAAGGTTCCCATATCCAATCTATTAACTTTTAACGATTGCATAACTTTTCGCCGTTTATCCTCGTTCTTAACACACTCCGTCAGTATATGATAAACGTCCTCAATCGAGCCACAGGTTTCACAATTTGGGGTATTTTTTCGGCCCATAAGATATGCAAATTTCGCCGAAGGATAATGCCCCGAGCGAAGTCTATGCAACTTGACTACAATAGATCGCGCGTATGGCACTGAACAGAACCATGGCTCGCGAAAAGGATCTTTCTGAATAGTCCTATACCAAATGCCTTTTGATTGCGAAGAATCCTCGTAGTGATCTTTCCATTTTTCATATACCAGTCTTTTGTATTTGTCTAAAACTTCGGAATGACATGGGAAGATGAGGAAATTACTACCATCAGACACAGCTAACCTTGCCAGTCTATCCGCTTCCTCGTTACCCTTCAAACCAATATGAGATGGAAACCATTGCAACCTCAGATGGATATTGTTTTCGTTACAAAATATTACTTGTTTTAGAATAGTGTAGGCTATCGATACACCTCTGTATCCAGAGGTGCATCGAGCTAAATGTGACAATGCACTTTTACTATCTGACAGAATAACAATTTTTTGGTACCCCTGTTCTATTGCGTGATTCAGTGCTTCTGAGATTGCAATCAATTCCACCGACATAATAGAAATAGCGGCATCAATCCTGACCATACGCGAGGTTCTGTCAGTATAGCTATAAAATGCCGCTCCTTGTCCGTTTGAACCTTTCGAACCATCCGTATATATTCGTTGCCAACCACTATATTTATCTTCTATTTCTAAAATAGCATTGTTTTTTAAAAGCTCCGTGTTATAGCTATGTTTCGGCCCATTTATGCTTACTTTTAATTTTTACATTACTGTATTCAATAAATATAACAACACTTTATTTAAGTGAAAGAGCCGGTCTAAGAACCACCAACAATTTCTAAAGTTCACAACATGAGAATCGGTCTCATGTGGTCTTTAGAAATAGGTATCATATAAAAGTTCCTTGAATTCTCTACGCGCCTGTTCTAGCTTGCTTGCTAGCTAGACTGCTTGCTTGTTTCTTTCCTAGTCATTGAAATTTTTGGATTTGGATTTTTTGGATACCCATGAAAAAACCATAAAATACCCATAAAAGGAGGAAATGGAGTGGTGACACTTGTATTCTTAAACCGTCACCACACTGACAAGTAGGAAATACTTATTAACTGAAAATTGTTCTCCCAGGTAAATATAAACTCCACAATCAAAATACGCATATTTTTTCATTCACAAGCATTGTAATTTACATTTCTTTCCAAATGTAATATAATATATTAAATTTTTTTTTTGGAACAAGAAAAAAGAGCGGGAAACTTGATAATCTTGTTGTCTCTCTGTTCTTGGCATAAATTATGTGAAAAGGGTCGCTTTGAAGACTGGTACGAACGACAATTTTATAACTTTGTGTATTTTTATTTGCTCATCTGAATCAAAGTTGTTCAATCATGTTACAAACAGACATAACAAGACTTTGAATCATTCATGTTTGACAAAACTATGTTGACAGTTTTTGGGAATCCTTATAGATGATAACAAAAATATATTTCGATGCAGTCTTCAGCATATTGTTGATAGAAGAATACAAATAATATGTGCTTGATTACAATATCTATTTTTAACCGACTTCAAAAAAGGACCTCCTCCTTTTTTTGAAGTCGGTCAAAAAAATGGCGAAGCAATGGTAATGATTTCTTTTAATTTGGAAGCTGATGGTTCCCGTTTGGTCCCATTGGCACCAGGTTAGGGTCTGATGGTAATCTCCTGAGAAATTAAGGGAGATCCTAAAATTTCAAAGGCACATGAAGTCAGTTTAACTTTTAAAAAAATACTCAAGTATAAATATATAATTAATATATTGTACGGTCTGTAATCAAGGATGCTTATACAATTCAAAAATGCCTTTAATATTATAAATTTTTAATGTGATTTTATTTTGCAAGACTATGCCTAGTTCATAATCTTTACTTATTATATAACAAAGTCGTAATTTTTGTATGTATGTCCCTATGTGAGCATCCTTACTAATTTATAAATGCGAAAATCGGAATTCAAAAGTAGAAATCGTGACGAGCTTAAGTGTTAATGTGTGTAACCAAACCATAGTACGATTTAAAAAACTGTACAACGCCATCTATCGAGTGATATGGTATACTTCTGTTTGTTAAGGTTTAATTTCTAAATTTCACGCGTACGAAGTCGCGGGCAGCAGCTAGTATTATTATATCTTCAAAAATACGCAACGGATCTTGATGCGGTTTTTTTAATAGACAGAATGGTTCAAGAGGATGGCTTTTTTGCATAATTTATTGGGGTTTGCTGCTGGATGAGATATGATTAAATTTGCCGAGAAAATCGCACGCGTGCGAGCTATAACTGAAAACGCTGCCTTATCTATGTGAGGTACAACCAACTAATGTATGGAGGAATTGTTTGTTACCTATAGTTCTTCAAAAAAGTCCTCGAGGGCATATGTCTCTCTTTTAAGGGAAACCCGCTGTACCCATAATAATGTCGCAAAAATTATAAAATTCAATAGGGTGTTTTTAAAAGCTATTTATGTGTATATAGTAATCTTTTTTATCAAATTAAATACCTTAGTTAGCTTACACGTTTAATATAGATTATAACTGCTTTTTACAGCATGTAATTTAAATGAATATCTTAGGAGATACGACGAAAAAAGAATTACGCGCGGCAAAATAAAATACTTATTAAACTGTTGGCCGAGCAACGCGAACGTTTCCTCGGTCTTCTATCCATATTCCATACTCTAATATTTGGATGTTTGGTTAATGTTGGATATACAATCCAACATTAACCAAACATCCAAATATTGATATTATTATGATTGAATGTAAGGATATTAATGTTTGTTGTTCTTTCACGTAAAGACTACTGGATGGATTTTCATGAAACTTTCCTAAATTCCACGCTTATGGAGTCGCGGGCAACATATATGAATAAAATAACGGCTTTTCTTTAAAGACCTATGTTAACCTATGGTAACCTACCTTTAACCTATATATTTCTTTAAATACCTATCTTTTATAACCTATTTACCTAAAGTGTATCTAAAATTGTTAACTACAGACAAACCAATCTTTTCTCAAAACTTGAAATACACATAAAATAGGACATTTACCTTGTAAAACATTCTGTTTATTTCAAACAGAATACAAAACGACACAATTAGTGTTAACAAAGGTGTCGCTTATTAAGAAATTATTCATAACAGGAACAAGATTTGAGTTAAATAATGTGATACAAGCTTAATTGTAGGGGTCAATTAGACCCCTTATTGTATTATGAGCTCCTTAAAAAGCTAGTACGCCATTTGCTAATGTGTAATTTTGTCTTTTAATTTTTACGACTTGTTTAAAGTTCGCAATAAGCAATGTTACTAATAAAATAAACGATAATTATAAATGTGAAAGTTTGTGAGTAGGGGAGCGAGGGGCTTGTTGTAACAGGGGCAAGTAGTAACAGACCTTTTTCAATAGGAATTTAAACTTTATTCTCGAATCTTTATTACCTAATCTTAAAATTACAATACGCCACGCCGCTTTTTCACAGTCAGTGTCCCGCCAGGCGGCGCAGTAATTGGGTATGTGCAAACACTTCGTTGTAGACAGGTAACCTATAATTTCATTTGCCTAAGTTTTTGGTTAACTTTACTATTTTCGAGTAATTGGAGCTTTATGTATCTTATTTGATGCTATAATATATCTATTTATGATGTTGTGTAACAATGTTCGAGATTGATAAAATAGTTTAGTTAAGTTGATATAATAGTTATCGTGATAAATATTAAGAACTATACCTAGGGGCTAGTTGTAACAAAACCTCGGGGTTTGTTGTTCCATGTTACAACTTGCCCCCCGATTGCCGTAAGTTACTGTTATTATTTGTAATGTAACCTACCTTATTTGTTTTCATGTAGAATTAGAGAATATAAAAGAAAGACAGACCAAGCAAAACAAAGCCAGGAGTTATAAGAGTTAGCTGTAGCTGAAGTTTTAGAAAACAACTATAGTATTCGGAAGGCGAGTAAGAATTTTGATCTTTGTCACGTATCTCTGTACAGATACATTAAGAAGAAGAAAAATATAGAAAGTCCAAAAGTAGGCTATATAAAGAAAAGTAGGCTAGACAAGTATTCACAGAAGAAGAAGAATGTAAAATGTCTTCATATATCCTCAAGTGCGCTAAAACGTACGGTTTAGCTAATAATTTTATAAAAAAATACATATTGTAGAATTATCTGGTTAGTTTTTGTTGTAAAAAAAGCAAATTGGTCCAAGATGTGAAAAAAATAAGCGATTGAAGGTGTCAAATTTTTGTTTTTATTTTTGTTACTACACGCCCCAATAGATGTTACAACTAGCCCCAACCACGGGGTTAGTTGTAACACTTCCCTTTTTAAACTAATATTAAAAATGTGAAAGAGTTACCCGTAGATTTGATATTTTTTCGATTTAACTTAATAAAAGAATAGTTAGAGTATCAATTAAAGTTTAGTTAGTGGGAATTTAGCCAATACACTTCAAGATAAATAATTATTTGTTAAAATTGTTACAACTAGCCCCTCGCTCCCCTATAGATGTTTGTTAATCTTTTACGCAAAAACTACTGAATGAATTTTAATGAAACTTTACAATAATGTAGATTATACATCAGAATAACCTATAGGCTACTTTTTATACCGAAAGAATGCAATGTTCCCGTGGAATAATAAAAAAGGAACAAATTTTTTATACTGTTTACCACGGGTAACACCGCGGGGCACATCTAGTAAAAATATTTATGCAACAAACAGGAAGATCTTACTAAAATACCCTTAATATTATATTACGTCAATAAGAGGGATAATTTGTGACAATAAGTATACAAATTCCTGGTATTTAATTAGTCGAATCATATTTCTGTAATAATATTTCTTATAATATGGTTATTGACGGGCTTCGTGGTCTAGTGGTTCATGTAACGGACTGCCGTTCACGAGGTCGCGGGTTCGATTCCCGCTCGGGATAATTATTTGTGTGATGTTTATAAATGTCATACAAATATTTGTTCTGCGTCTGGGTGTTTCTATGTATTATAAGTATGTATTTACAAAAGAAAAGTAGTATATGTAGTCTATCCGTATTCTGGTACCCATAACACAAGCATATAAGCTTAGCTTGGGACCAGAGGACGTTGTGTGAAATGTCCGTGATATTTATTTATTTTATTTAGAAATATGGATGGAGAAATGACTCTCCACACTGACGTCCCACTTTTGGGCACAGCCCTCCTCCACTTTGGTAGAGATTATGGTCTACTGTGTCTCGTTGACCACGGGTTTATTTCGAGGTTTTCTTCTTCCACAGAGGATGCCATATCTGTGTAATATTCCATAATTGAATTCTTAATCTTTTACTGCAAATGTATTTTTGTTACAATTTAGTGATTTCGTACGTGATATTGAATGGCGGTAGTTATCTCTATAGTTACTGAGTTACAGCCTGGTAACAGACGGACAGGTGATCAGACAGCGACTAATTTAAACTAAAATGAAAACTATGACGTATTTTGATTAATTGACAGTTTAGTTTTACATGCATCTATTAATTTAAATCGATACGCAGATTTTATAATACTAGTTATTAGTTAACATTACCGAATGGTTTTAATTTTCGATTTTTTATTACTTATGTTGTTGTGCACATAGAATTGGTAACGATAACTTCTAATTTTAAAATCAATAATCTACTTAAATAAAATAAATAAATATAAATATTCATGGACATTTCACACAACGTCCTCTGGTCCCAAGCTAAGCTGATATGCTTGTGTTATGGGTACCAGAATACGGATATAATACATAAACTACTTTTCTTTTGTAAATACATACTTATAATACATAGTAAACACCCAGACGCAGTACAAACATTTGTATGACATTTATGGATATCACACAAATAATTGTCCTAACCGGGAATCGAACCCGAGACCTCGTGATCGGCGGTCCATTACATAAACCACCCACCACGAAGCCCGTCAAAATAATAATACTTAGTTCTAAAGCTAAAATTTCAGACGTGTTGCCTGAAAATCCGGAATATTTCTTTTATTTGTTCCATTGATATAAGTACGTGGAAATCAGATAGATCCGACTACTGTAAGTGGGTGAAAATCGTTTTCCGTTACATAGATTAATACATTGATAAATACGTTCCGGACTAATATACGCGTGTTAAAAAGTGTCTATATAATTTAACAAATTTCAATATAAATCTGAGCAGAATTCCACGTTTCATATTAATGTAACAAGCTTAACACGAAGCCTTATATGTACCAGCCACTTGACCTGATGGCATTTTGCACTAAGTCTCTAAGGCTTTAAAAGAAGAATTAATATCTAGCCTTCTAAGCGCATTAGTGCTGAGGATGCAAAGGTAAAATACATTTTCTATTCCATTTTTAATTACTGTTTTTAACGTTTTTATCCAAAAAGTATGCGTAATAGTTACGTGAGGAAACTATTTTGGAAATGCCGTCAAAGCATTTTATTAAAGATTAGCTGTTGCCCGCACCTTCGTACGCGTGAAATTTGGTAACTAAATTTCGAGAAATTATACAATAATTAAGTTTTTTTTTTTAAAAGTTCAACCGGATTTATGTGCCTTTGGTTTTCCTCGATTTTTCAGGAGATAACCATCAGGTCCTAACCTGGTACTAATAGTACCACACGGAAATCACCAGCTTCCAAATAAACAAAGAAACTAAAGTAATTTATTGATTTTGCAATTGACATGCTATGTTTTACTTTTAAATTATGGTGGAAAAAGTGATTACCGCCGAAGTTGTCCCGCTTGCGGCAATCACTTTTTCCACCATAATTTATTTTATTAAACAAAGAAACATTAAAACCGTTTCGCCCAGTAAAAAGTTATGATGTAACAATCATAAAAGCATACAGAAGAATTAAAAACCTCCTTTTTTAAAGTCGGTGAAAAATACCCATCAAAAAACCGCACCAAAATCTGTTTCGTAATTTTGAAGCTGTTAGCTCACATACATACAAAAACAACGACTTTGTTTTGTAATAAATAAAAATGTAAAATAAGTCTTTTACCAACACTTAACATGTAGGCAATGTAGGCTAATTTTATTTGATAAAATCTAATTTTATTTATTTTAACTAAAGTTATTAGTACAAAGTTTAGGCGAATCGCTTGTAATAAATATAAGATAGCAAGATAAATAATAATGTTGTCTTACGATCCACTGAGATTAATAACAACTATTACTAAAATAGAGTCTAGAATCAATATAGCTACGATTATATTTATTCGATATAGGTAACATAAGAGCATTAATTCAACAAGAGTAGACAGTGTCAGGCAACCGTGTATGAAAAGGATTCGAAATGCTTATACACATAGTACGGACAGGGTTGTTGTGTGTAATTTTGTGTTGTGCGTATGCTGTGACCGCTGGAATTACGTATTTGTGTGCGTTAACTCTTCACCCCGTGGTTCTTGCTGTATAGTTGTCGAAAAACAGTGTGTGTAACTACTACCAACTCTTGGTTTATTTAGAAATACTCTTTATTGCACACCATATTGTTATACAGAAGTTAAACATTACTATAACATGCCTGGTTAAAACAATAAGCGGTCTTATTTATAGTGGTATACGTAATTTATAGTTTTCGAATCATATCAGTTCGTAGGTCTACATGATGGTATAAATTACATTATAAGTTTCGGCTATGCCCTGCTACAATATGGCAGACAAATAACAGCATTCATAAAATTAAAATAATATACCTATAATATATTGTTTTTCTGGGACACAGCTACTCCGTAAATCAGGAGACCAAGTGAAAAGTAATATTTTGTAAAAACATTGGTTGATAATAATAAAGAATTTATTTATTTATACCTATGTTTTAAAACAATCAAATAATGGGTCAATTATACAATGTCAAATTACATAGAAATATAATTTAAATCTCATAAGATGTCAATCAATTGTATTAGTAAAAAATTGTTCAATTGAATAATAACATTTATCTATAAAAAATTGTTTAGCTCGATTTTAAATTTATTTATTTTTTCTCATAATCATATTGATTTAGGTAATCTATTATTAACTTTTGGATCCATGACAACTATGCTTTTATGTATATTATAATTTACACGCACAGTGGTCGGCTCCTGTTGGTTCAAATACTCTAAGAGGTCGAGTCATAAAATGGAGGCGTCAACCTAGCCCATAAATTATTGTAGTAATTTGATACTAAAATCTAAAAGGGATTGGAGTATTAGATGTCTATCGATCTTTTTCTTAGCTATTAGTAAAAAGACAAATAAATATACCATCGTCATCTAATCCGTATATAAGCACAAAAATAATATATTAAACTTACGTTCTGTGTATTGCTTCTGAAGCTCTAATTAGGTTCCAATGTTACTTTATAATATACCTAGCTATCACCAGCGACAAATAATCTCGTTTATGCAACATTCTCTACTATTACTTCGATCACAGCGTTGGTCACAACGTAATGTTATATAGCCTATAGTCTTCCTCAATAATTGGACTATCCTGTTGGATATATATATTTGTGTTCAAATAGAATTTTTCAATTTGAACCAAAATTTCCTGAGATTATCACGTTTAAATCACGTTTAAACAAATAAACAAACTCTTCAGCTTTAAAATATTAGTATAGAAAATATATTATATCTGCTATCTCACTCCAAACCATTAACAACCCACTGTTGGGCCTTCTCTACTTTGAGTTAATTTTCGAGTTTTGCGTCTCTCACAGAGGATGTTATCTCTGTAAGTATATATCATATTCCTCAGCTGGCTTGTACAGCACGCTAGTATCGAAAGGGGGTGGTGACACTTGTATTCTTAATCCGTCACCACACGGAATATATATTTGCTATTGTTATGGTATTAATTGATCTGTGGTCAGTAATATATCATTGTTAATATTGGAATCAAGCCATGTTGTCAATATTAATTTGATAAACACATTATTAATAGTACTATGACGTACATCTACTAAATTACTAAGATATAATATATACTAATACTAGCTGTCCCGGCAAACGTTGTTTTGCCATACTAAAAAAAAAAGTTTGAAAAATAGATGTTGGCCGATTCTCAGACCTACTGAATATGCGTGTAAAATTTCATAAGAATCGGTCTAGCCGTTTCGGAGGAGTACAGTAACTAACACTGTGACACGTGAATTTTATATATAAGACTAGCTGTCCCGGCAAACGTAGTTTTGCCATACCAAAAAAAAATTTGAAAAATAGATGTTGGCCGATTCTCAGACCTAGCGGATATGTACACAAAATTTCAGGAAAATCGGTCGAGCCGTTTCGGAGGAGTACGGTAACTAACACTGTGACACGTGAATTTTATATATTAGACTAGCTGACCCGGCAAACGTTGTTTTGCCATACTAAAAAAAAAAAGTTTCAAAAATAGATGTTGGCCGATTCTCAGACCTACTGAATATGTATGCAAAATTTGAGAAGAATCGGTCAAGCCGTTTCGGAGGAGTACGGTAACTAACACTGTGACACGTGAATTTTATATATTAGATATATATCAAGAACAATAGAATATATAACATAACTAGATTTTGCCCGCGACTTCGTACGCGTAGAATTCAGAAAACTTTCACTCAACTTATTATCCCACGGGAACCTTGCATTCTTTCGAGATAATAAGTTTAGTATAGTATTTATATAACTTAATCTGGTACATAAGCTACATAATTGTAAAATTTAATTAAGATTCATTAAGTAGTTTTTGCGTGAAAGAGTAACAAACATCTAAACATCCATACTCACAAACTTTCACATTACACACTATTACACAATATTATTAGGATAAACTGACTAAGTAGCGCATAAAAACATACAGACAGACAGACAAAAATTCTGTAAATCATTCATTCATTCATTAGCTTCTATTACGCCTATTTAATTATTTTTTTCATTATCCTCAAAGTACAGTTATAATAAAATCGAATTAAAATATCTATTACCTAAAAGTTTTATCCAACATCTTATGTATATTATGAATGACAATAAATGTCACGTATGATAGTCGTATGAATTATCTGAATAGACGTATGAGTGGTCTGTTATGAATACCAATGAGAGGGATACGGAAGCAATAACTTGAAATATAACAGAGTGTTAGACTTTAGATATGAACCGCTGTCAATATCGTATATATTACGCAGTCTGAAGGGGATCCTAGTATATTTCCTTTGTATATTTCTTATTGTTTTTATTTGCTTAGTGTACTATCCAACGGAGCGACTTCGTCATGCTCAGTCAGATGTCTTGAAGTTGGTAGCGTTGCACGTCGGGTCGCACGGTTCCCTACAAAATGGTCGAGCTGTGCGGGGCTGACGTGTGCGTTTACACTCGTGATCGAATGCCTTCTGCTGGGACTGGTCGATTTGCTCCAACATGGCTATTTTATTATTAAGTTAGTTTTGGTTAGTCGTGATAGTACTGATCGGCATCATTATC
Organism: Orgyia antiqua; assembly: GCA_916999025.1. Lineage (NCBI taxonomy): Eukaryota > Metazoa > Arthropoda > Insecta > Lepidoptera > Erebidae > Orgyia > Orgyia antiqua. The sequence continues at coordinate 6,286,811 of OU779874.1, forward strand.
ACACCCCTGATACAACTATGTATTATTATTATTGAAAAAAAAAAATTAAAAAAAAATACATGGAGTTTCTTGTCTGTTCTTCTCCATAGTATTCGCGTTTGGAACAGACACCTAGTTTCTGACGTTTCAAAACAGCTTGTAAAACATGCCAACTTGAAATAAAAATATTTTACTTTGACTTTGCCCACGGTTTTTTTATGCAACCTCCTCCGTCTTAACGAGCCGTGGTGATGCCTTAAGTCTTACCAGGCCATTGATAAAATTCGCCATTATGCAATCAACAAATGCGATAACTGATTGCATAATGGCGAATTTTATCAAGTTTGGTAGTCTACTGTTAATTTTTTGTCACAAATGATGCCATTATGGGGCCATAATCATGTCATTGAACTATCATTGTGATAACATTGAATAGCAGACTTGCCCGCTGGCCCCCTGGTCATACATGCCCGACGGTTGTAATGTAATGTAATGTAAGTGCTACGCGGTTGTCCTTTTAAACAGCCATTGCTTAAAATTACAATGCGTTTCAGAATGCACTAATAACGAACTAAAAAGATACAAAATCCTTACTAATTTATAAATGAGAAAAATCGGAAATAGCAGCTAAAAATCTTGACGAGCTTATGTGTTAATGTGTGTAACCAAACCATAGTGCGATTTAAAAACTGCACAACGCCATCTATCGCGTGATATGGTAAACTTCTGTTTGTTAAGGTTTAATTTCTAAATTTAACGCGTACGAAGTTGCGGGCAACATCTAGTTCTGTATAAACAAGTCTGTTTTCAACACAAACAATGTTACAAGCTTATCGTGTTTACGTTTGTTTAATCACATTAAAGCCACTGTAATTCAATCAACTTTCAACGTGATATCACGCAGGTAATGGAACTGTATAGTTCTGTATACAGTCTATTTATAAATATGGTAAATCATTGGATTTATTTCAGACTAGCTGTTGCCTGCGACTCCGTCCGCGTGTAATTTGGAAATTTTTTTTCCGCAATAAAAGGTAGCCTATGTCCTTTCTCAGGGTCTGTAGATTGTCTGTGCCAAATTTCATCAAAATCGATGATGATGATAATGATGATGTGTAATATTTACACATCATCATCATCATCATCATAACATCATTTATTTCAGATTATTAGCAGTCTTTATAAAGTAATACACGAATATTACACATCATCATCATCATAACATAACGCGTTTTCCCATGGGGGTAGGCAGAGACTATAGAGCGCCATCTGCTACGATCCAAACATACTTCTTTGGCTTCATTCAAACTCTGGTCATACAAATCAACATCTGGTCATACATGTCCGACGGTTGTAAGTGCTACGCACTTGCCCCTTTTGGAGTATGCCGGCAATGACATCGGAGTATATTTTTCTCGGGAGTCCTCTCCCAGCATTTCCACTTACCTCCGCCGTGTATATACCTTTCGTTAAGCGTCTCTCATCCATCCTCCCCACATGACTAAACCACCTAAGTATACTTTTCTCCACCTTAGTCACTACATCCTCTTTCAGACCGCAACGTTCTCTTATAACTTCATTTCTTAATCTCTCTTTCAAAGTCACACTACACATACTTCTCAAAGAGCGCATCTCTACAGCATTTACATTACTTTACATAATACATTTTATTATTATTTATTACATTTTATTTATTACATTAGCATTTTACTTTTTGTTACTTTTTCTTTTTTTGAATATTACACATATTGTCAATAGTCCAAATCAAATAATGCCTTAATTAAAAACCTAATAATGCCTTATTATTTCAAATGCAATACACAGTTTTTTAAAGTTTTGTACTAAAAGGTAAAACAAGATTGCGGAGACCTCGCTGTCGGTTCATCAGGCCATCATTGACCAGGCTGAATAAACGATAAATTAAACTACTTTTTACGGAATTAGACGCGTATATTTTTTTAAAATATAATCCGTAGTTTTCCTTGGGTTTATTTAAACAAATGAGTCGCGCATGTATGTACCCATAACACAAGTAAATAAGCTTAGCTTGGGACTAGAGGACGTTGTGTGAAATGTCCACGAATATATTTATATTATTATAGAAAATACTTTTAACCTGATTTAATAAAATACGTTATTTTTATTCAAAAGATACAAAATTGTTGCGTTTAAGGCTTTTAATATAAAGAACTTTACTCTGACCTAAACTTTCATCCAAGGACACATAATTTAGACACAACAACGATAAGGCGAAGTGCGAACGATTCCGCGGTCAAGTGGAAGGCGTCTTCAAAACATACTTTGAATACAGATTACCTTTTACGCAAGAGGCACCCCCAAAGTTTTATAGGCCAAGAACGTGACAAAGTCGAACAAAATTTTGTGTAGTCTTTAATATGAATTAGCTAATTGATGATGTAGACAGCTTTCGCAATTAATTTTCTTTGAAAGCTGTTATGTTTCATGTTTGTTGTTTATTCTACAAATTAATGTTATTTTAAATAGTAATTTAAAATAACATTAAATAATTAAATAATTTTAAATAGTAATTTAAAATAACATTAAATAATTAAATAATTTTAAATAGTAATTTAAAATAACATTAACTTCTTCTCTCCGTGTGGTGACGGATTAAGAATACAAGTGTCACCACCCCATTACCTCCCAAGGGTGCTGTAAAAGTCAGCTAAGGGATATTGCACACAGATAACATCCTCTGTGATAGACGAAATACTCGAAAATAAACCCTGTGCCAACACGCCTGGTCAGCGCGGCACAGTAGACCATAATCCCAACCCAAAGTGGAGGAGGCCCGTGCCCAACAGTGGGACGTAAATGAGCTGGAGAGAAATAGTAATTTGTAATGTTTTAAAAAAGCTTCTTTATTTTATGGTAGACATCATCATCATAATACTGCCTACTCTATTCCCATTAGATTAGGTAGAGATTACGTCATTTCTCGTTACCTAAATTAGTTTGCTGATACTTTTTTTTAAACCCTTAGCCAGCCGAGGCAGCTTTCGGCAAATAAGAGTGCATTATTGTTTTTGCGTATAATCAATCCAAAACTAAAACTTTAGAGTCCTGTATGAATAGGTTAAACACTACCCTATTACTGAGACTGCGATGTCCGTCCGGTCAGGCACGTCTTCTTCACTGGGCACACTGGGCACATGCCCAATTATTATAAGACTGATGACCCTGCTTCATCATATTTTTCTACTATTATCATATAAGTTATAGCGGGGCGTAAACCGTTATAAGTCCAGAGCCTAATAGGTAGAAACGGCCCTGCGTCCGGTTATTAAAACTAAATAATATTGAGAAGATAAACCAAAACGGAAAACTCTCTGAACAGCATAAGTTAATTATTGCCAACTACGGTACACGATATGAGTATTGTACATATATGAACTTTATTGTGAACTAAAACAGTGCGAGCAAAGGTTAATTGAGTAAGAGCACCTTTACTTATAGAGCACTGCCTGTGTAGCACGAATAGCACTTTATTATGTTTTATGTTACTTTTTAACATCAATATAGTTTGAATTTTAATATAATTTGCTTAGTACAAAAACTAAAAACATTTTTCACAAATGCTTCGCTTCTATTTGTCACAGAATGCTTGCTTATAGCCTTCCTCGATAAATGTACTATTCAAAACTGAACGAATTTTTTAAATAGGACCAGTGGTTCCTAAGATTAGCGGGTTTAAACAAAAAAATTCTTCAGGCTTATGATATTAGTATGGAATACGTTGATTGGTTTTCATAATTAATGCTAAAATCTGTTTTTACACATAAAAAGACCGAGTAAGACGCAAAAGGAAAATCTGCAAAAAAAGTACAACGTAGATATTTTACTATATTTTCGTTTGCTTTTCCTTTGCCCTATATTTTATGTAATCCACTGGGTGACATAAAATATACGAAAATGTCTACTGAAATTGTATAAGTATTATGTTATCAGTGCTGAATGTATGACTTGATGTGCTTTTAGGTTTATAAAAGATAACCAGTGCCTTGTAGAGCTTATGATAGACGGTAATGATAAAACCGGTCAAGTACGAGTTGTATTCGCACTCGAAGGGTTCTTTACCTTTCTTATCCATACTAATATTATAAAGCTGATGTGTTTGTATGTTTGAACGCGCTAATACTACTGGCGCAGTAACTACTGGTTCGAATTGAAAAATACTTTTTGTGTTGAATAGTCCATCTATCGAGGAAGACTATAGGCTATATAACCTCACGCTGCAACTAATAGGAGCGAAGCATTAGTGAAAAACATAGTATAAATGGAAAATAAATACGAAATTGCACGCGTATAACGGGTAGTCATACGGTAATCGTTATATTCCCGACTTTAAATAGCAGGATAAGAAAATAATGATTTTTTTTTTATTTTTTAAAGGGCTTGGTCGCTTTCCGACTATATCGCCCTGTAAATAATGATGATAAATATTTATTGTTATAGCATCGACTGATATACATCATCTGTAAAATTTTCAGCTCTTTAGCTATCTTCGTTCCAAAGATACAGCGTAATGACGTAGTGACTGACGAACGGACAGTACAGTCTCTGTAATAGGTCTCAATAATTGGTACGAAACCCTAAAAAATAACATAAAACCACAGATTAAACTAAGACGTACACTTTTGACAACTGCAACTGCACCATTTTGGTGCTCTTTTTGGTGACACAATGCGACGATCGAACGCTCTGTCTTATTCTATATTCTGTACATAAAACATACGATTCATTCGATACCAAACGCTGCTAATGCTAATACTACATTTAAGAGACTATATTTCCACACCAACCATAAAAGCTTTTGCTCAAATTATCCTTACGCACTGTGCTCTATTGTGTATTGCCAACTTTCACTATCGCTAGATAACGAACGAGGCGGAAAACCATTTTTTTTTTCCTATTGTGTTGTCGTGTTGAACATAGTGCAAGCAAGGTTGCCACTTTATAGCTTTAGAAATATTTTTAGGGAATATCGTATGCAGGAACTTTAAAAAAATATGAATTGAAGGTATAGACGGAATGTCGGAAGGGTTGACGACATCGTCAAATTTGCAAGGAGCCGCTCGGTGCAAATAAAACAGGACCGCGCGTTATAGCGTACTATGGAGGAGTTCTATGACCAGCAGTAGATGGAGAGGGGCTGATGGATGGATAGGTGGATTCCTATTTAGTATAACTAAAGTATCTTCTTCTGTCCCATTAGGCTCCACAGTTGCTAATGTCGAAAGCGTCTTACCTCCTTTCCAGGCAACGCAGTGTCTAATCCAAATAATAAAAAAAAATACTAATTAATAGAAAAAAATCATTATAATTTCATCGTAAAATATTTTATATCATTCAACCACGATGACCTTAACAGGTATTTGTTGCAATTTCAATTGTTTTTCTCAAATTAAAATTTACCGAATCTTACTCAATCTTTACCTTGTTAGGTACGGAGAAAGACCATTTTTTATCATTTGCGAAATGTTACGGTATTTTAAACGACTACTTTAGAAAAAGCAATTAAGGGTCGTAGTTATTAAATTAATAGTTCATTTGAATTCAACGTTATTTGATCTGTAAAAAAATTGGCTTTCCAGATCCTGGACGGCTATCATTTTAGCATCAATCGTCAGAATAACATGTAACATTTAAATAAAGTCTATCAAACTACCAGGAATAAATTGCTTGTGTGAGAAAACATCTTAACTGTGATGACAAGGCGACGAGGGTCTAATGCGGAAGCCGAGAAGGGGATAGTGGAACTCTCTAATGATTACCTTTTTATAGTTTGACAAAATATATAAATAAAGCGATATAAGATAAATATAATCTCTTTTGTCCTAAATGTACTATAAGAAGCAGTTACAAGCTTAGTTTGAGAGTAGAGGATGTTCAGTGAAATATCCATAATATTTATTTATTTATTGAGATTAGTAATAAATTTGACTCCCCTCCTCTCTCCTCTCCAGCCCATTTACGTCCCACTGTTGGGCACGGGCCTCCTCCACTTTGGAGGGATTATAGTCTAGTATGCCGCGATGACCGGGCGTGTTTGCACAGGATTTATTCTCCATCTCAGCACCCTTGGGAGGAGATGGGGTGGTGACCTTTGTATTCTTAATCCGTCACCACACGGATTAAGAATACAAGTGTCACATGATGTAAAAAAAAACGAAATTTGATTAGTAATAGAAAATTGGATTATTAATAGAGATTAGTAATACGCCTCAGCTTTACGAAAAAAATTGCCTATAGCCACCAGGATAGTCTAGATTCTCGATTGTAAGGGATTTTTTTTAAATCGGTCAAGAACTTTTGCAAATTACGTTTGTTTATGTAAGTTTAGTAGTAGTTAATTTACTTATATAAACTAAGATTGTTGGTTTTTGGGCATCCGTGCCATCACTCCAAGGTCCCATTTGAAAATCAGCGTCAAGTCTTTGAGACTTGACATTATGTTGAAATGGGACCTATTGCTGCTGACTGGACACTAACAGCATCATCATCCTCATCATCCTCCTCATCATCCTCCTGCCCTTATCCCATTATTTGGGGTCGGCGCAATATGTCTTTTTCTTGCATAGTCTTCTATCAGCCGTCATGTCTGTGTGCACTCCCCTTTCTTTCATGTCCTCGTTCACACAGTCCATCCATATTTTCTTAGACTATCAGCATTTATATTATACTAGCTGACCCGGCAAACGTGGTTTTGCCATACAAATGTCAGTGGGGGAGGGGTTTGAAAAATAGATGTTGTCCGATTCTCAGACCTACTGAATACGCATGTAAAATTTCATAAAAATCGGTCTAGCTGTTTCGGAAGAGTACGGTAACTAACACTGTGACACGAGAATTTTATATATTGGATTATGATAGGTTTATATATTGTTTGGTTGCAGCAATAAATGTTTCTTTCTCTTTTCCACTTTCGTATCCTTATTTACGTGGGTGTATAGTAGTTCTTGATAATATTAATTTTACTACTCGCTAACAATATAACCTCACCTTTACTTTAGCTCATAAAGGCTGTATATTACACCGACGCGTAATGCGCAGTGTTTGTTGAACGGCATAACTTTTATAATAAAGATGCCTAAGTGGATGGCGGCCTATAGGAGAGAAAAGTGGTTGGCGTCCCAACAGAGAACTTCAACACTTGGTTACTTTATGTGATGGTATGTTAATGGAAACACCTGATGGTGAGTACTTACATATTTTATGATAAGTATGCTAATGTACGCACAAGGACGAATCAAATAATAAAGGTACTTCTTTACTTTGGAAGTACTGACGTAGTAAAAAGGAAACTAAATAGCTCGTTGTTTCTTTTTATTGTGCGTGTGTAATAAGGATGTGTGAGTGATGTGCCGTATTTTTATATTTTTTATTAAATTGTTTATTAAAATGTATATATTTTTTATTAAAATTTTTATTAAATGTTCATGGAAATTTCACACAACGCTCTCTGGACCCATGCTAAGCGTATATGCTTGTGTTATGGGTACCAGAATACGGATATACCACATAAACTTCTTTTCTTTTGTAAATACATACTTATAATATAAAGAAAACACCCAGACGCAGAACAAACATCTGTATGACATTTATAAACATCACATAAATTATTGTTGAAATTGAACCGGCGACCTCGTAAACGGCAGTCCGTTACACGAAATACTAGACCACGATGACCACTGTCATATTTTAATCATGGTACTTAATATTAGTTTATTTTTTCACACTAACATACACAAAAACAAACTTTATAATACAAAACAGAAAAGTTCACAATTTTACATTCAACAATAATTCTTTAAAAACGTAAAATTTGCTACTGAAAACGCCACCGCCTCAACACACTCGAATATATAGCCGCATGAGGCTTGAATACCAAGATATAACATTTATATGGATTCACAGCACACCTCAGGGACCCCAGCTCATAACATGAAGAGCGTTCTGACGTACAAATGGTTGAATTTCTATGATTACGCCTATTTTTACAATTTCACGTCAGGAAATGGTAATGTTTCAAGTTTTAACATATCACTTATTCATGTTCTTTGACTTGGATCGTATTCGTGATATCCAGACAGAATTATTATTTTAGACTGTTAGAAAAATGGTCGAGCGTGCTAGGTTGAAGTTGAATTTATTTATTTATTTGTTTGGAAAACCAACCAACCAAAGAGGAGTTGACAGAGACATGACGGCTGATATAAGACTATGTAAGAAAAAGACATGTTGCGCCGACCCCAAATAATGGGATAAGGGCAGGAGGATGATGATTAAATCCAACAGCTTATGTTACAGAACTAAGTGTTAATTAATATAAAACATACAGCCAATTACAGGTTTCCACGAATAGTATCATAGAGCACTTAGCACTTACAACCGTCGAGCATGTATGACCAGATGTAAGAGTGTGGATGAAGCCAAGGAAGTATGTTTGGATCGTAGCATATAGCGCTTTATAGTCTCTGCCTACCCCGATAGGAAAAAGGCGTGATGTTATGATCATGATAAGTATCATAGAATCATCTAATAATTATAGAATAGTTGAGTTTTTTTATAAAAAAGTTCAACTGTCTTCATGTGGCTTTCAAATTTAAGGGTTTAAAGGTCCTGGCAATGGGACCACACGGGAACCACCAGCTTTCAAATAAAAAAGAATCGTTAAAATCGCTTCGCTCAGTTAAAAGTTATGAGGTAACTAACATAAAAAAAAACATACATACGAATTGAGAAACTCCTGCTTATTTTGAAGTCGGTTATATAGAGAATCCAAATAGAATCTTCTACGTATCGAATACTAGTCCGTAAAATATAATAAATGTACATGCATAACTTTTGAACGACTGTACTAAACTAAAAAAAATGGTATGATGATAATAACGACATGGAACCCCTTTTTCGAATTGAACTAGACCTTAACTAGTACTAGTGTACTTTTAAAAAATTTGTAAGGACTAGCTGTTCCCCGCGAATCCGTCCGCGTGGAATTTAGAAAATTTTCCCTGTTCTTGCAACATTTTTCACTACTGCTTCGCTTCTACTGGTCGTAGCGTGATGTTATATAGCTTAAAACCTTCCTCGATAAATGCCCTATCTAACGCTGAAAGTCGGCCCAGTGGTTCCAGAGATTAGCGCAAAAATAAACAAACAAACAAACTCTTCAGCTTTATATTATTAGCATAGATAAATAACTAAAATACAAATAAAAATCAAATTACACAATAAGGCACAATGTTCACAAATATAGGTATTGTATTTGTAAAAGGAATGAAAGCAAATCAATTAGATTCTATAAAGTAATTGCTTCCCATTTTTAATTGGAATACTAATCCAAACCGATTTCGGTCTCGGACGTAAGGTAAAATTTTCGTTTATGAATCGTTTTTCATTTCCCAGTAGATTCGAACAAATTTACTTAATAGCGTATTGTTGCCGCATATCTTCATTAGAGAAAATCAATTTGGAGCAAGATAGCTAGGTTGTTTTTAGAATTCCGCATCAAAAGATAAAACCTGTTTTATCTTTGCCAAGCTTCGTGGTTGAGTGGTTTTGTGTAACGGACTGCCGATCAAGAGGTCGCGGCTTCGATTCCCGCTCGAGACAATCATTTGTGTGATTTTTCTAATTGTCATACAAATGTTTGTACTGCGTCTGGGTGTTTCTATGTATTATAAGTATGTATTAAAAAAAAGTTGTATATGTATTCTATCCGTATTCTGGTACCCATAACACAAACATATAAGCTTAGCTTGGGATCAGAGGACGTTGTGTGAAATGTCCATTAATATTTATTTATTTATTATCTTTTGGGCCCCCTTGTTCTGGGACCGTCAGACTTACTTAGCCTTGGCTGTATTTCAATGATTCAAGCCTTTTCAGCCTTATGTCACAATGTTAGTTCCCGTACTCCTCCGAAACGGCTTGATTAATGCTTATGAAATTTTTTGTGCATATTTAGTAGGTCTGATAATCGGCTACTATCTATTTTTCATACCCCTAAGTGATAAGGGTTGTCCACCCTTAACACTTATATGGCAAAACAGCGTTTGCCGGGTCAGCTGGTGTTTATATATATGTATTGACCTTGTAGTATCTGTAGTAGGTATATCCCGTAGTATTTTCAAAATTACGCAACGAATTTTGATGCGTTTTTTTTAATTAATAGAATGCTTCAAGAGAATGGATTTTTTTTTGTATAATCTCCTAAGATTTGGGATATAATGAAAAATTAGGGCTCAATAAACATGCTTGAAACCGCGGTTATAGCTAGTAACTTAATAAAAGTAAACCAGACATTGAACAACCATAAAGTCAAGTCTTAACTAATCTCCTAGATTGAAATCTTTTATAAAATTTTCATTTTATCTTTTATCAATATTTCAACAGACTACTGATCCATCTTTTTATCTATATAATTGAATTTTCAAGTTAAAGCTAATACAAATTTTATTTCAACATCTATCTTGTATCTTCGTTCAGGTGTTTCTGTATTTTTATCAGCCGTACCGGAGACGACTTTAATAATTTACCGCCGCGTGGTCCCTTCTAGATAAAAAAGTATCGTCATTTATTCATCTTGCTTTGATTGTGGGAGAGGCTGTATTAAATTATTTATTATATTATATTAGTTATAAATTGTATGAAATATTTTTTTATATTTTTATTTAAGGTTTATATTATGAATAATTCTGTATTAGTAGGTACCTGACTCACCTATATTCGACGGACATTTTTAAAGTTGTCTATATTATATTGTTGTCGTTACATTGGCGTTAATATTTAGCTGGTGCTTCGCTCCTTTTGCTCGCAGCGTGATGTTATATAGCCTATAGTATTCCTCGATAAATGTGCTGTAAAACTAAAACTCTTTGCTCTAACAAGGCAATCTTGTCTTTAAATTAGTTATTAATTGTAGTCTAGATAGCATTAATCGGCATCATCCTCACACCCATCCAACAATGTAAAATTATATTGCAAAAAAAAAGTATGAAGAGAATAGAAAAAAAAATCCATGGAGTTCCTGGCCTGTTCTTCTCCATAGGATTCGCGTTTGGAACAGATACCTAGTTTTTTACGTTTCAAAAGAGCTTGTATATAAAACATGCCAACTTGAAATAAAAAATTTAAACTTTGACTTTGAAAAGAATATTTTCCAATCGAACTAGTGGTTCTTGAGATTAACGCGTTCAAACAAACAAACACTTCAGCTTTATAATATTAGTTTATATAAGAACGTCCTTTATGTAAGAGGCCAACTCATACTTGACCAGTTTTTTATTTCATAAAAAAACAGTAATTATCTCATCAGTCATACTTGTAGACTGATGAGATAATGCCGCCTCGGAATACTTTCCGTTTTTGCAACATTTTTCACTACTGCTTCGCTCCTTTTGGTCGCAGCGTGATGTTATATAGTGTATAGCCTTCTTCGATAAATAAACAAATAAATAAATATTCATGGACATTTCACACAACGTCCTCCGGTCCCAAGCTAAGCTTATTATGCTTGTGTTATGGGTACCAGAATACGGATATACTACATATACCACTTTTCTTTTGTAAATACATACTTATAATACATAGAAAACACCCAGACGCAGTACAAACATTTGTACGAAATTTATGGATATCACACTGATTGACAATGATTGTCTCGAGCGGGAACCGAACCCACGACCTCGTGATCGGCAGACCAGAATAAAAAAATAAAATAGACAAATAGTGAGTTAGTAGACGAGATCATGTAACGGACTGCCGTTCACGAGGTAGCGGGTTCGATTCCCACTCGAGACAATCATTTGTGTGATGTTTATAAATGACATACAAATGTTTGTACTGCATCTGGGTATTTCTATGTATCATTTAAGTATGTATTTATAAAAGAAAATTAGTATATGTATTCTATCCGTGTTCTGGTTCCCATAACACAAGCATATAAGCTTAACTTGGAACCAGAGGACGTTGTGTAAAATGTCCGTGAATATTTATATTTCTTTATAGTTCCTGAGATTGGCGCGTTCAAATTCTTCAACATTGTAATATTAGTACTGAATAGTATAATGGTCTTATTCACAATGACTTATCGGAGGTTTAAAAATTTGTTAAAATAGGTTCGCGCAAATTGTCAAAACTTGTTATTCATAATAGTCTTTTTACGATAAAACGTTTTTTATCTCTCCGATAAAATCTCCATTTAAACCTCCGATAAGTCATTATGAATAAGACCATTAATCTTTAGAATCATAGCACGGATAGCTATGACCTACTTAAGGTGTACGGATTATAGAACGGTCACAGTTACTTACTGCTGTCAGCTCGATAATACGTAGTCAGTTGACACAAAATTAACTGGTCAGGCTATATATATAAAGGAGCTTTTAATGGATTTATATACGCCTGAAAGATAATTTAATTGAGTGTAAAACAATCGCATGTAATTTAATAAGAGTAAATATGTTGTATACTAATACTAGCTGACCCGGCAAACGTTGTTTTGCCATACAAATATGAGGGTAGACAAATAATTTGCAATAAAATAATATTGCGACTATAAATTGAAATTTAAGCTATCCCATCTTTCAAGGTGGGTCGAATTGCACATAGTGTGCCAATTTAATTTAAAATCGGTTAAGTAATTTAGGAATTCATCGCGGACAAACATCGTGACAGGAGATCTATATATATAAAGAATAATATTATAAAGTTGAAGAGTTTGTTTGTTTGATCGCGCTAATCTCAGGAACCACTCTTTCAGTTCTGGATAGTACATTTATCGAGGATGGCCTTATGCTATATAACATCACGCTGAGACTAATAGGAGCGAAGCATCAGTAGAATATGTTGTAAAATTGTTTTTTTTTTTATTCCGTACGTACAAAGTCGCGGGCAACATCTAATTAGAAAATATTATCGCAAGGAGTTTTTAATTTTAAGGATTAGTTATATAACGTTGACAAGGTCGCGGGTTCGATTCCAGCACAGAATTTGTGTAATTTTAATAAACTCGTACACTGGTTTGTTTAATCTCTCTCTCAAGCCCTTTAAAATCCCACTGTTGGGCTCGGGTCTCCACTTCTTCCTAAGGGTGTTTGGTCTACAATGTTGGGCTGACCAGGTGTGTTTGCATAAGGTGTAATTTCTAGTTTACTGACTCTTACAAAGGATTTTAACTATTTAGGAAAATATATTATGGCAACACCCTGGGCAGAAATGGGATGGTGACACTTGTATTCTTAATCCTTCACTACCTTCACGAATCTTGAGATTTATTCGTCCAATTTCACTGGTCTGTAAAGTGCAGTTTCTGAAGTTAATTGTTATTGCACAACTGTCAAATGTTATTATATTGTATTTAGCTTGCATTTCTCCGGACGGAGCCTCTAAGGATTAAATGTAATTATAGTCTGCAGATGACGGCAGTTATTAATTAAATTGTTGGAATGAACAGTGAATTAATCTATTATAATTAAATTAGAAACATGTTTTGTATTTGTTTTAGAGTTTTTGTTTTGCAAGGAGCTTAGAGTTAATTAGTCGGCGTTTTATCTTAAAGAACAAAATCGACCAAGTACAAATTGAACTTACGCACAAAGAGATCTATATGACGGGCCTCGTGGTGTAGTGGTTCATATAACGGACTGCCGATCATGGGGTCTCGGGTTCGATTCCCGGTCAGGACAATCATTTGTGTGATGTTTTTAATTGTCATACAAATGTTTGTACTGCGTCTGGGTGTTTACTATGTATTATAAGTATGTATTTACAAAAGAAAAGTAGTTTATGTATTATATCCGTATTCTGGTACCCATAACACAAGCATATAAGCTTAGCTTGGGACCAGAGGACGTTGTGTGAAATGTCTGTGAATATTTATTTATTTATATTTATTTATTTATATTATCATCTACCTAAAATTTTTTACTTACTCTTCATTAACATTATGCTGAAATAATCACATCGTCAGCATGTCATCTGTATACGCAGCAAATATTGATATACAAATAGTTATTTTTAACGCCGGTTATTAGTCTGTATTCCATGGTAGCAAGAGATATATATCATAATATGTGAAAATTTCAACTGTCTAGCTTACACCGTTTACGAGATACAGCCTATTAACAGACAGTCAGACAGAGGATTTTCTGTAATAAAGTCTTGTCTTATGCTCTGGTACGGACCCTTCAAAATAAAGTGGGATTGTAAAATAAAGAAATTGAATTACCTAACATACATCTACAGCACCGCAACTCCAAACGTTAGGATAGAGTTATTTAACTAAAAAAACTTGAACATGAACTGTGAAATTTTCAGCTCAGCTATCAACAGAAATACAGCCTGGTAACAATAGGATGTAAGTCTCAGTAATAGGTTCTCATTTTAAATTTTGCCACGGAACCACAAAAAGTAGTTCTACTTATTTAAAGAACTTTATATTTAGAACAGTTAAGTTTGACAGTTAAGTTTGAACATTTAAGTTAAGTTAGGTTTGACGGGCTTCGTGGTGGAGTGGTTTATGTAATGGACTGCCGATCACGAGGTCGCGGGTTCGATTCCCGCTTGGGACAATCATTTATGTGATATACATAAATGTCATACAAATGCTTGTACTGCGTCTGGGTGTTTTCTATGTATTATAAGTATGTTTTTACAAAAGAAAAGTAGTATATGTAGTCTATCCGTATCTGGTACCCATAATAAAAGCATAGAAATATAGCTTACTTTGGGACCAGAGGACGTTGTGTGAAATGTCTTGAATATTTATTTATTTATATATTTAATAAGTATCTTTCTAAAAGGTTATAATACTTTAGACACCACTATTAAGATTAAGTCATAAAAGCAAACTCTTCAAAGTTTTTAAGACTGATACAGTGCTTAAATATTTAATGTAAAATAATTTTATGAGAATTTAACTATAAAAATAGTACTATGTTTATAAAAGCACTAATTTTACATCTTAAGTTTTACTTTAAGCACTTTTAACTTATATTCCCTCCTTCTTATAAAATGAAGTCTAAATAAAACCACTTTTAACGTATTTAGACGCGAATTACGTTTGGTGGCAGCCAGGGGCGTAGCTACCGCCGTATCAGCCGTATCAATTATACGGGGCCTCACTAAGGCTACGCCCCTGGTGGCAGCAGAGGGGGCGAATAAAACCCAACTACGGAAACTAACACTACATTTTTAATACTTAAATTACATGTTTAAATATTCTTATCCTAACCAATAATTATGTGACCTAATTGATCGGTGATCGACCAAAGAATGAGGTTTGGTGAAGGAGGGTTTTCTCATCGACTAACTGTGTGGTCTTCTTGGTGTTGCTGTCATCAGATTTGCATTGCTCACATCGACTAACACCTGGTCTTCGATGCTTCACTTGCTGTTGCAATATATTGAGAACGTGCAAACGCGTATATTTGTTTTTAATATCAGTCAGCGTCTAATCCGTACCTAAAAAGTGGATTTATTTAAACGTTATTTTTGTATTATTTTGTATTATATGTCAGCGTAAAAATTATATTTTTGAAAATACGCATCAGATTTTGATGCATTTTTTTAAAATAATAATGTGGTTGAAAGCATTATTTTAACACGTTAACACGCTTTTTTATGTTCAGTATGTATCAATCAATGTATTAATCTATGTAACGGAATCTTTGAACGCGATTTCACCATCTTGGAGTAGTCGGATTGATCTTAAATTTTGCACACAAATCAAAGACCGATGACAATTTATTATAAAAAAAAATATTCCGAATTTTCATGCGTGTTTTTTAGTTTTTGAACTAAGGAAATTATTGTGTTGAAGTTTGGTTACTAAATTCCACGCGTAATTTGCGGGCAACAACATCTAAAAATACAGCTAGTAGTATGTATTTGTTTTGCCATACTAAAAAAAATGGTATGAAAAATAGATTTTGACCGTTTCTCAGACCTACTGAATATGCATGTAAAATTTCATAAAAATCGGTCAAGCCGTTTCGGAGGAGTTCGGTAACTAACACTGTGACACGTGAATTTTATTTAAAAGAAGACTAGCTGACCCGGCAAACGTTGTTTTGCCATACAAATGTCAGGGAGGGTGTGAGGTGTTTGCAAAATAGATAGTAGCCAATTCTCAGACCTACTTACTGAATACGCATATAAAATTTGGTAAAAATCGGTAATGCTATTTCGGAGGAGTACGGTAACTAACATTGTTTGTGCAAATAAAGAGTTAGGTATCCTTACTAATTTATAAATGCGAAAACGAGTTGATGTCACTATAGAAATTTTGACGAGCTTAAGTGTTAATGTGTCGAACGAAACTATAGCGCGATTTAAAAAAAACGGCACAACGCCATCTATCGATTGTCATAGTAAACTTCTGTTTGTTAAGGTTTAATTTCAAAATTTCACGCGTACGAAGTCGCGGGCAACAGCTAGTCTATCTATATAGTAGGGTCTCATTTTATATTTTGATGCGGAATCCTAAAAATATATAAAACAATATTGTATACACGAACAATTAGCACGTGTATTCACAATGAGAAAGTTTTAAATACCACTCTCATAGTTAAGTGCAACTCCGTGCCTAAGAACAATAAACGCTTTTCACTCAACCCTCACTTACACGTGTCACGGGATGCTGAGCATCTAGCACGGTATGCACAACCAACCGAGATGTTAATGTAATTATCTTAGTCTAGAATAGTTTTAGAAATTAGCATAAATTAATGACTAGCTGTGCCCCGCGGTGTTACCGGCGGTAAAAAGGATAAAAAAATTAGTTCATTTTCTATTCCATTTTACAATGGAAAGTTTTATGAAAATCCATTCAGTAGTCTTTATGTGAAAGCACAATAAACATCCTTACATATCCGAATATTGGAGTATGGATAGAAGACCGAGCAAACGTTTACGTTGCTTAGCCAACAGTGTATTTTATTTTATAGCGCGTAATCCTTTTTTCGTCTTATCTCCTAAGATATTAATTTAAATTGCATGCTGTAAAGAGCAGGTATAATCTTTTTATTATATTAATTGCGCAAGCTAACTAAGCTATTTAATTTGATAAAAAATATTACTATATACACATAAATAGCTTTTGAAAACACCCTATTGAATTTGATAAGTTTTTTGACATTATTATGGGTACAACGGGTTTCCCTTAAAAGATAGACATATCGCGGACTTTTTTGAAGAACTATAGGTAACAAACAATTCCTCCATACATTAGTTTGTTGTACCTCACATAGATAAGGTAGCGTTTTCATTTATAGGTCGCGCGCGCCGAATTTCTCGGCAAATTTAATCATATCTTATTCAATATACAAGTAAACCACAATAAATTATGCGAAAAAAGTCATCCTCTTGAATCATTCTATCTATTAAAAAAACCGCATCAAGCTTCGTTGCGGATTTCTGAAGATATAAGCTCACATAGGGACATACATACAAAAATAACGACTTTGTTTTATAAGAAGTAAAGCTATAGAATTATTTAATTAGTACGCGTAGAAATTAGAAACCAAACGATAACAAATTATACGAGCAAGCGTACAGCCCACCTGACGGGAAGAGCTCACCGTATTCTATAGACGTTGCAGAGATACCTATCACTTGCGCTCGATTCGCCTGAGAGACATCTTTCGAACATCTATTTTTATTTGTTTTTATTTATGTTTGTTACCTCAAAATTATTAACTGGGCGAAATGATTTTAATTATTCTATTTTATTTGAAAGCTGGTGGCTATGTTGTGGTTCCATTGGCACCACGTCAGGATCTGATAGTTATCTCCTGAGAAATCGAGTAAAACCCTCAAATTTCAAAGGTACATTAAGTCGTTTTAAAAAAAAATAATTAGTTATGTTAGAACCAACTCAGGGACAAGTAGATAACATGCTCTATAAAAAATATACCTCGTGTAGTCAGCGTGGCATAGCAGGCCTATTCGAATTGTAGTTGGTAAGAGTATAAACATAAGACATTAATGAACAGGGAAATAAAGAGTTATATTGGTAAACAATAAATTTCTAAATCTACCTAAACAATTTCGCCGAGAGGGATATCTCGAAAATAAAACCATGACGCATGCTCTGCATTATATAGTACCTAGAATAAATACACCCGCATCATAGAAAAGCAAGGCGAAGCACGCAAGCCACGTGCCTAATATGATAATGTTACCAATTCTACGTCCATAACTAAACTAAACTAAAAATGAAAAGAACTATGGTGTATTTTGATTTATTGGCTATTTCGTTTAGATATTTACATTAATTCAAATCTTATGTAAGGCGATACACACAGTTTTTATAATCAATCATATCAATATAATCAAATATAATCTAACAATTTACATTTTTATTAGTTGTGCACATAAAATTTGTACCATTGTCGATAGTAAAATAAGGTTTACGAGCTATGAAGAAGATTATGAGACAACTATGAAAGATTCTTGCTACAAAATACCACATCAATTAGCAATACGAAAATCAATAGAAGCTTTAAGTTTATTAAATCTTAAACAACAACTTGAAACTAGTATACTAAAGACAAACAAATTCTCAATACACTATTTAAAATATATACATCCGGCTTTATAATATCAACAAAACTTCTTACTTACATTAACAGTTGTTCAAGAAAATTTAGCAATTAGTTGAGTTTGTTCGACTTTATAAGCAGTAATATTATTTCATTCCAATTTCACAAATATTTCTATTAAGAAGATCAAGAGAGCGTAGAAATGACTTTCACAGTTATTATATCCCTTTGAGTAGCCTATACCTAGTTTTATTGCTTTGATTTCTAACTTGGGTATAAGTTTAACAATTAAATTTGATTTATTACCAGCAATGTATATTAAAATAAGTGTATTTTAATAGCATTATTATGTTCTTAAAGTTTTGTAATTTATTTGGTTCGCGCCATATTACAATCACTTCTGTAACATAATAAAATGGAAAATGAAAGATAACAGACGATTTAAAGTAAAGGTTACATATCGTAAAAGATTTGAACCGCAGAGGTCACCCAAGAAAGACATATTCTGATGAAATCAGGTATGACCCTGCAAAAGGTTTAAATACGTAACACTTACAACCGTCATGACCAGACCAGAATACCAAATATATGAGCATAAACAGCCCTCATTTCACATTCCGCATCCCGTCCTAATGTGCGGCATTCTTTAGACCTTACCGGTAGCGTGTCCTACCTTACGCTGGCCGATTGGCCCAGTCGCGGTCTCCACTTTCGAACTCGTCTGCTCCATTGGCCATTGGTTCTTCCGCAGACATGGCCAGATCATAACCACGTCAAGCTATATCATCTTGGGTTTTTGTTAAATCACCTCTTTTGAGAATATCTTTCAAAGAAACTCCGAGCATAGATCCACAAAACGCTGCAAAATTTTAAAATACTCAGTATGAGTTTTATTTGGTTAAATTTTACTCACACCGGCTAAGCCACATTCAGCAAATAGAAACTTAACAGGACCATGAAATACTTTCTTTTTCAAAAACGCCACATTTTCATCCTTCAAGTTCAAGGTTATCCGCAATAACCAATAGCCCGTGACTGCCAAACTTATATTGTATAAGTTTGTCTACATTAACATCACAAAAGGCAAGAACTTTTGACGATAAAGTTTCAGAACTAGTTCTTTCTTATTTATCTGATAGCTAAGATTAATTGGTTTACGTTTAACATCAGAATAACAAAGGATTTTTAACATAATTTGTTGAACAATATTACAAGTTGAGTTGAATATATTGTTAGGATACGGAGCTTAATAATTACTACTTATACATATGTATATTCATACTAGCTGTTGCCTGCGACTTTGTAAGCATGGAGTTTAGAAAATTTTCCCCGTTTTGTGCAACGTTTTTTACTAATGTTTCGGTCCTATTAGTAGCAGCGTGATGTTATAAAGCCTATAGCCTTTTTCAATAAATGGACTATCCAACACGAAAAAACAATTTCAATTCGAACCAGAAGCTTCTGAGATTAGCGCGTTAAAACAAACAAACAAATTCTTCAGCTTTATAAGATTACATTTGATAAACATATCGTCCTCTTGGGTCGCCCAGTAGTTCATTTAGCGCTGAGGCTTTCTCGTTCTAAGTTATTTAAAAACAATGCTATTTGATTGGTATGTGCCAGAAAATATTTATCAAGGAACTGTATTCGTATTATCTAGGTGTAAGACTTACTATTCAACACAATATATTTTATTTTTATATCAATCTTAACCAATATATTATGTAGACGAGTTTCACGGGTTCGAGGTTTGCATAGGTCAATTTATTTTTTGTATGAACATTAATATTTTGCGCTTTCCTATATTCCTATGGGTGCCATGGTTACCATAGTATCCATATTTATGTTTTGTTTGGAACGAAATAAAATTAGATTCGACTGAGTGCGCAATTCACACATGACTAATAAAATATTTTCATGAATATTAGACTAAGCCAAAATGAAAACTATAATTAAAATCGTTCTCATTTACCGCTTCCATCTTCTATAATACGCGCACTCTAATGAAACACATTAATAACATCTGTGCTCACTAAAATGTCTTTTGTTTCTTGTGCGATTTTGGAAATTGTACCCTCTTTTGCTTTGTTACGTTCAGTTAATAACTGGGCTATGCGAAATATTGTTTTTGTAACGTTATGGCAAAGGTTCACCATGGAAAATCTGGGTCGATTTGTGTCAACCAAATTAAATTATGGCCAAGGTATTGTTGGTAAATTGTTTTGTAGGTGTGTTATAGTTGTTTGTATTAACTTTCTTTACCTATTTGGAATATAAATTATGCATTTATAAACCTTATTCTTAGCCCATTAATTGTTAGGCCTACTCCACTTTGGAAAGGTTTTTAGCCTACTACACCGCACTGAATAGGCTTTTTTGAGTTTTCAGTCTTACTTACTTCTTACCCTTTAGATGACTCTTACAGCATCATGGCTAGGAAATGAAGTGGTGACAATTGTACCTATTCTAAATTCGTTACCACACGGAGAGAAATCCAGAATAATCTATTTCCATATTATTCTTGGTTAGTTATTATGAATCCAGAAAAACCATAATAACAAAAAAATATCACAACACCTCAAGAGGCTCGCTATAAATAGTAAGGTAGAGAAAGCCCAGTTGCAGAAAGCAGTCTTGATGGACATTGCCAGTATAGCCCATTGGTTTCTCTAAGATTAGACCCCGATATTCAGATCAACAATTGCCAACCTGGCGGAGTGAATCCTTTGCCTCTTGAAGCAAGGCAGTGTTCTATTCAAAAATACATCTGTACCTGTACCCATAAGCTATTAGGAATGTGTTGATCTTGACTATTAAATCAACTACATATAAGCATCCTGAGTGATCCAATTTACGCATCTGATATTTTTTTATTTTTTATTCATGGACATTTCACACAACGTCCTCTGGTCCCAAGCTAAGCTTATATGCTTGTGTTATGGGTACCAGAATACGGATAGAATACATATACTACTTTTATTTTTGTAAATACATACTTATAATACATAGAAACACCCAGACGCAGTACAAACATTTGTATGACAGTTAGAAAAATGGCACAAATGATTGTCCCGAGCGGGAATCGAACCCGCGACCTCTTGATCGGCAGTCCGTTACCAGAACCACTACACCACGAGGCCCGTCATTATTCCGTCATATTCTCTAACACTTACGCGGCTCATATGTTTAAATCAAACGACTTTTCACGGATTTAGACGCGTATATTAAATTAAATTCAGACGCGTATATTCACTTATTTGTCAAAAGACATACTTTTACGCTTATTCCCATGTTCCATTACTTTTATTACCATATTTAAATAGATTTTGCTCAGAATAATCACGATTATTTTGATGAAAAATTTACTAGAAACGACGACGCGCCTGTTATTCGTAATTATTTTATTGTTATAATTAACTTCGTCACCTGTTTTATATCTTTCTGATAATTTTCCTGTACTAAATTTTATCGGTATTTCCTTTGAAATGTTTTTACGTATCTAATTTTTATGCCGTTTTTTTTTAATGATTGTCATGTTATTATTCAAATTGATTTTACTGTAACTCGTAGTCCCTAAATGCAGTCGGTATACACGGTTTTAATTCCTTTATATCCTTGGATCTGATAAAAACCTGTCTAGAGCGAGCTAAACTCGCACACTTAGGGTTTTGTACCTACTAGACATATAAACATAAGTAACTGCATTCAAATAATCATTTAATTAAACTCAAAACAACTCACCAACTTAATTTTGTAGTTGAAATATAGGAAATCGCCTACATTTCAGCTACTTCATAAGTTGGTATTAGTATAAACACTTTTTAGGGTTCCGTGCCCAAAAGGTAAAAACGGGACCCTATTACTGAGACTTCGCTGTCCGTCCGTCCGTCCGTCTGTCACCAGGCTGTATCTCAAGAACGGTGATAGCTAGAGAGTAGAAATTTTCACAGATGATGTATTTCTACTGCCGCTATAACAACAAATACTAAAAATAAAATAAAATAAATATTTAAGGGGGGCTCCCATACAACAAACATGATTTTTTTTACCGTTTCTTGCTCGATACTAATAACGTTGCCTTATGTTGCATAGATAATGGTACGGAACCCTTCGTGCGCGAGTCCGACTCGCACTTGACCAATTTTATTTACTTGTGATGTGATGACAAATTATAAGTTTTTGGATTTTTCCCTATATCAGCACTATTTTCCCTATATAGACTTGATCTATGGCAAATTTCAAGGCTCTAGGGCAACGGGAAGTAACCTGTGAATTTTGATTCCCTAGCTTAAGTCGAAAAATTCTTAAAAATGGTCGTAATAGTAGAGTGAAGGTGAAAGGTTGACTGTATTTTTTGCAGCAAGGGACCGCATAGATCTACATATCGTATGAGTTTCAAGTTGATACCTTCAGCCGTTGCTGAGTAAAAAAAGTATGACAGACGGACATACAGACAGACAGACACCGGAGTGATCCTATAAGGGTTTGTACGAAACCCTAAAAATGGGTAAAGTGTGAGTTGGACTCGCCCACGTAGGATTCCATACCGTTATTATCATAAAAATTGAAAAAAAGAAAGATAATGATAATAACCAGTAATTTGTTGTTAGGTACTTATAGCTTTAACTGATATACTATTAACTAAAACTATAACTGTAATTTAACTATAACCTTTCTAGAGACACAGCCTGGTAACACAATAACAACAGAACTTCTTCTAAGTAACTATTAAAGTACAAGTCTCTTCCTTCTAAGTAACTATTAAAGTACACCACAAGTCACCTATTCTGACTTAATCATGTCCATCTTATGGTAGTCTGGTAGAGATCGCAGCCCGCGATAAGACCGCCCATTGTACCTAAGTTTAGTTAGTAAGTTTTTGTAAAACTATCTGGTGTACAATAAAGAGTATTTTACTTTTACTTTTAACAGAAGGAGCGAAAGGTGATGTCTCAGCAATGGGGTTTTATAATCTTATGCGGAACCCTAAAAAGATGAATTTGAACATAAGGAACCTATTGAGCAGAATAAGGTGTCGGAGGATATTATGTTTCTTTATATTTAGGCCTATATAGAACTCTAGACCGTGTTTTTCATTGTTCATGTTTTACTTCATTATTCTTTTTAATTGAATAGGTATTTAAAACAAAAACTTCAACTGACTTCATGTGCCTTTGAATTTTTTTGCTCGAGTTCTCAGGAGATAACCATCAGATCCTGACCAATGCCAATGGCACTACATGGGAACTACCAGCTTTCAAATAAAAGAATCGTTAAAATCGCTTCGCCCAGTTAAAAGTTATGAGATAACTAACAAACATAAACGAAATTAATACGAATTGAGAACCTCCTCCTTTTTTGGAGTCAGTTAAAAAGTCATTAAAGTGTGTGTATTATATGTTATATTGTTTGCTATTAGAAAATAGAAGACATTATTTAACTTTTTGTAAAGACAAAGACATATTTTTTCGCAGTCTCTATGATACAAAAACTAGTCGAATAACAGCAAGATAACAGCATCTCGGTACGCCGCAGACTGCGCTTTTTGCTCTTTTTTTTATTTCTGTGACATTTTTTGTGGTTGCCAGGAACAAATTGCTTTGAGCGATACAGTGCTATTCAATCCAAAATATCATCTATGAACAATATTTTTAAAAGTAAAGCAAGTATGGGATTATCTTCATATCCATTGATGCATGCTATATACAATGAAAAGGGAGTTAGTCATTTATGTGGGGGTAAAGGAGTGGATTGATCATTATTTTTTTTCACTAAAAGACGTCACAGTCTCAGAGGGTGCTATGCTAAAATTTAGGACTGTAATCTTCACTTAATTTTCATAAATATACGTAGTCTACATATATTTATGAAAATTAAGAGGGGACTACAGTAATTTATTAATTTTGCAATTGAAATGCTATGCTTTTACTTAATAAATTAAATTATGGTGGAAAAAGTGATTACCGCAAGCGGGACTCGAACCCACGACCTCTGATTACCGTTCCGTAGCTCTGCCAAATTACAGTCCTAAATTTTTCATGTTTTTGTAACATTTTTCACTTTGCTTCTGTTGTAATGTTATATAGCTTGCTAACACTGAAAGAACTTTTCAAATCTGTCTAGCGGTTCCTGAAATTAAAGCGTTCAAACAAATAATCAACCAAAAAACAAAAAAAAAAGCAAAAACAAAACAAACTCTTATGCCTTATGTTATTAGTATCGATAACCAGTTTTATTAAACCTTATACATGTTACTACAAAGCTGATGTCAATTATAATTTGCCTTTACTAATGAATATAATAATTCAGTCGTAAAATATAAAAGAACCAACGTCGCCCGTCCACGTTTCAAAATATAAACACAAAATGAAAACTTTTAATTAAAATCAATTTCGTTTGTAAATTTGTTTGCGTATACAAATAATTGAAAACCAACTTGTAACACAAAAACTTGACAAACAATATCGAAATATTGGTAGAACGAATACGCGGTAAATATATTCAGAAACCGGTATAGTTTGCGAGTGAATATATTTGTTCAAAATAATCACATTAGTTGTGTAAACATTTTGTTGTTTTGTATAAATAAAGTAACACTAAAAATATATTTTGTGAAACTAAATGAAATTTCGTTTATTTAATTTGATATAATCGTATTAAATTTGGGTTTAACTACAAACTGGCCAAGTTCAACTCACACGCGAAGGGCTCTATACCATAATCATAACAGCATATCATCAAAATACACAAAAAAAGTTATATAAATATAAATATTCAAGGACATTTCACACAACGTCTTCTGGCCCCAAGATGCGTGTGTTATGGGTACCAGAATACGGATAGAATACATAATACGACTTTTCTTTTTAAATACATACTACAGTCGCAGAACAAACATTTGTATGACGGGATAATCACTTGTGTGATGTCTATAAATGTATAGACATCACACAAGTGATTATCCCGTGCGGGAATCGCACCCACGACCTAATGAACGGCAGTCCGTTATATGAACCACTAGACTACTTATAGCCGTCTAACATAATATACCTAAACTAAAGTTATAAATACTAAAAACAAGAATACAATAAAAGTTATTGTACTCTGGATTTTAGCATTTACAGTTATGTGGTCGAGTATAGCGGGTAGGAAAACGCCGTAATAGCAGCAACTAGTTTATTAATAATAGGCGAATATAAGTACAAAGACAAACCAACTATATACATTAACCAGCCCTTAATACCTTACAGTATGATTAGTGTTTCGATGGAGACACTGAATGACCTATTACCTCTAGCGCGATTCAGTCTGAATTGCGCTAGAGGTAATAAGAGAGCGACTTATAATTTTTTCTACTAGCGCCATCTATTGAGGAGTATCGGCAATAACATTATTTTCTGGCTTCAGTGGCTTCTTACAGTTTTAGTTTTAGTTACATCAACAGACATATATAATCTGAGGAAAATTCAACTCGCTAGTTATCATCGTTTCTGGGATACAGACTGGTAACAGGTAGAAGAACGGATAGACAGCAAAGTCTCAGTAACATGGTATCTTTTTACCTTTTGGTAGGTACGGAATCCTCAAAACCTCCGTAACAGGGATTCTTTTTTTTTTTACTGTCATAACCAAAGGGTAAAGGTTCCAAAAATAAAAGATTTAAAAAAAGGGATTTGTTTTACCTATTAGTACAGAACCCTAAGACGTAAGAAATAATCAACCACTTTGATTAGACCAAAAATAAAACAACTATAGGCAGAGAGCTAGTAGGTACCTACAATATAGTTCTATTCTAGTTCTTGAACAAAAGGCAGTACTCGTAACAAAAGATCTAAATAGGTTGCGGAATCTCTGAGACCTCTTTTAACCCTACAATGTACATAAACACTTTGTTACGTTTTGTGTATAAACATCTAAAACAGACCATTCACTTTCCAACCTACAAACTGTCATGTTTGACACAATGAAACGTAAATTGACTTAAATATAAATGGAAGTGTCTATTAATACGATTATCGGATAATTAATTATTTTTTATTCATCCGACAATCGTGGATGTGACTATTTGTACGGCTTTTTTTTTTGAATGATCATACGGATATTATTATTTTTTTATTATTAAATTTATTACTAAGAATTTTTTTCGTGAAAAAAGTGAAAATCTTTTCGACACTGTCCACGGAGCAGAAGATTAACTAAGGAGCAAAAGGAAAAAATTGCGGAGTTATTAGATCTCGAAGCTAACCGAGTGAAGGTTAGGTTAGGGTTTTTTTTCCGAAAACCTTATTTTATTTAATTTCTAAAGTTATATGAAACGTAATTAGTACAAATAATAAAGTAGTCGTATAAATAATTATTTTTTATTCATACGATTGTCGTGCGATTATCAACAGCCAATATAAATAGTGTCTTTAACACAATTCGGCATTGGTAACTAAACTTTCTTATTATAAAAACTGTAATATAGGCGTGTTTCTTCTTTACTTATTATAAAACAAAGTTTTTAATTTTTTATCCCTATGTGAGCTTATATTTAAAACTACGCAACGGATTTTGATTAGACTTTTTTTTAATACAGAGAGTCATTACAGAGGATGGCTTTTTTAAACAATTTAATAACATATAATCACAATTTCTAAATTCCACGCGTACAAAAATGCAAGCAACAGCTTGTATTTATTACAAATATGTACAGCGAAACCGCCTTTAAATGAAAATACGCTATGATTGTTTAAATATTTTATATGATTGTTTATTTATTTATTTATTTATTTATAATAAAAAAAATTAAAAGATTAATTTCCGTAATAAAGCGTAGACAAAGCAACATAAAACTACAAAAATTGGTCAAGTGCGAGTCGGACTCGCGCACGAAGGGTTCCGTACCATTATCTATGCAACATAAGGCAACGTTATAAGTATCGAGCAAGAAACGGTAAAAAAATCATGTTTGATGTATGGGAGCCCCCCTTAAATATTTATTTTATTTTATTTTTAGTATTTGTTGTTATAGCGGCAATAGAAATACATCATCTGTGAAAATTTCAACTGTCTAGCTATCACCGATCTTGAGATACAGCCTGGTGACAGACGGACGGACGGACGGACGGACGGACAGACGGACGGACAGCGAAGTCTCAGTAATAGGGTCCCGTTTTTACCCTTTGGGTACGGAACCCTAAAAAGTATTAAATAAACTAAATTATAGTGGAAAAAATGATAAACATGAGCGGGACTTGAACCCACGACCTCGGAATACCGTTCCGTTGCTCTCCCATCTGAGCTATCCTGGTTCCCGCATATGTTTATTGGTATTCTCGGTATTCCGAGGTCGTGGGTTCAAGTCCCGCTCATGGTTATCATTTTTTCCACTATAATTTAGTTTATTTAGTAAAAGCATAGCAAGTCAATTGCAAAAATTCATAAATTAATGTACAAAAAGTATTTTTAGAAATTCATCCCTTAAATAAGAGTGGGCAGAAGTTTGTATGATATTTTGTTATTTTTCAAAGAGAGTAATAAAAATCAGTAATCAGGCAGATGTAATCGTGAATAATTTCTAAAACTTACGTTTTGCAGTCCTTCTGTGAATAGTTTCTTTAACCCTTTATTGCAAAGAATACCATTCCAAAGTAAGTTTTATAGCCTGTATATTGGATATGTATAGCCTGGATTGTGTGTTTCGCAGGTTCGATGGTCATTCAATGGTGATATAAAAACGTGCTACCTTTATTATTGCGTATAAAACGAATTGGAGAATACTCTTCCAACTTCCAATGTTCATCTAAACTATCTACTAGCTATTGCCCGCGAGTCCATATGCGTGGAATTTAGAAAACTTTTCCCGTTTTTGCAATATTTTTCATTACTGCTTCGCTCCCATTGGTCGCATCGTGATGTTATATAGCCTATAGCCTTCCTCGATAAATGTACTATCCAACACTGAAAGAATTTTTCAAATCAGACCAGTGGCTCCTGAGATTAGCGCGTTCAAACAAACAAACAAACTTCAGTTTTATAATATTAGTATAGATTTGCATTTCGTTGTACACATTTATATTAATTCAAATCTTTAAATAAATAAATAAATAAATATTCATGGACATTTCACACAACGTCCTCCAGTCCCAAGCTAAGCTTATATGCTTGTGTTATGGGTACCAGAATACGGATAGAATACATATACTCCTTTTCTTTTTTGTAAATACATACTTATAATACATAATAAACACCCAGACGCAGTACAAATATTTGTATGACAGTTAAAAACATCACGTAATTTTCCTGACCGGGAATCGAACCCGAGACCTCGTGAATTGCAGTCCGTTATATGAACCACTAGATCACGGGGCCCGTCTTTAGTCTATAATACATAGTTTTTATACTAAAAAAAATCAGTTAGCATTTCCGAATTGTGATATTCACACCATCAGTATTCATTTTTAGTTAAGTTTAGTTAGTTGTGCACGTAGAATTGGTACAACTGTCTATCATAACATTCATAACAATGATATAAAATAAATAAAAATATAAATATTCATGGACATTTCACACAACGTCCTCTGGTCCCAAGCTAAGCTTATATATGCTTGTGTTATGGGGTACCAGAATACAGATAGAATTCATATACTACTTTTTTTTTGTAAATACATAGTACATATAATACATAGAAACACCCAGACACAGAACAAACATTTGTATGACAATTAGAAAAATCATGATACAAAGCTAATTTTTCTAAGAATTAATTAATACCCTTTCGAAGCTGTATTTATTTAGTTGTATTAAATTCTCTTTGATTTACGTTTTCTATAGTTGTTTGATTTTCATTTTCTGTAATCTAATATTTTGTAGTTAATTAAAACCGTAACCTATTGTTTCAATAACTATTTCTTGTTAAGAAATCTACGTGTATTTTACCACATTTATTTAATATTTTTCTTCTCTTAAATCTATACTTTCTCCGTGTGGTCAAGGATTAAGAATACAAGTGTCACCACCCCTTCTCCTGCCAAGGGTAGTGTAAAATACAGCTAAGTCAGTCAAAGTCATAATTTTTTATTTCAAGTTGGCATGTTTTACAAGCTCTTTTAAAACGTCAGAAACTAGGTTTCCAAACGCGAATCCTATGGAGAAGAACAGACAAGAAACTCCATGGATTTTTTTTTCTATTAAGCTAAGGGATATTGTACACAGATAACATCCTCTGTCAGAGACGGAAAACTCGAAAATAAACCCTGTGCCAATACGCCTGGTAAGCGCGACACAGTAGACCATAATCCCTCTAAAGTGGAGGGGGCCCGTGCCCAACAGTGGGACCTAAATGAGCTGGAGATAGAGAGAAATCTATACCTCTATACTAATAACTTTAACTTTGTTTGTTAGAATTCGCAGATCTCATGAACCACTGGTCAATTTTAGGTTTTTTTTCCACCGGGTAATGATGGTGCCTTGACCCTTACCATGACAAGGCGAGAGGTGGCCCACAAACCAGGGCCTAACCTATAATATTGGGAGAATATTGGGTCCCCCCGTCACGTTAACTGGGCCGAGTGCCACATTTGCTGCGGCAGGGTATTTTTTATGTAGTCAAATTTTAAGTAGCGAATTGCGCCTAGTAAAATAGCATATTTTCGCCTTCTTTAAAATGTCTAAATATTTTGACTGTATCATACTATCATGCCTTATTCCCTAAGGCTATAAAGCGCCATCTCTTTGGCTTAATTTACACTAAAGAAAAGCGTCTAAATTTAATTACATAGCTGAGTAAAAAATACATCGGTAACTGCATTAATCTTCACTAAGTAGTGACAGTCAGTGCTTTAACAAGAGGGCTTTAGCTGTGAGGTTGAAGAGTCTCTCGCTTGAGCAAATCCTTTTGTTAAATATACAATGTAAATCAAAATTAAATGCAATGTGATCGTCTAATTATGTACTTGGATGAGCGGGCTTTTACTGTACCTACCGTTAAGAAAGAGGACATACAAAAATATGGGCATCATAGGCCGCTATTATCTTGCCTTCAGAGCTATGAATTTCTTTTACAGTATCTAAGTCTTATATGTATATGCTTCTATCACTTTTTTTTCAAAGCATAATAACTAAAAGAAAAATGTCGATCCACAAATAACGTTTTACCAAAAAAGAAAGTGATAGAAGCATTGATATACTCTTCATCTATAATATAAAATTAAAATCGGTTTAATTTTTGCTCGGAATACAGCAGCATACGAAGCGTCTTTCTTTTTTCAAAGAATTTGTAGATAAAATCTGCCTCTAATATATCTGTCCCTTTCAGCGCAGCGCTGTGGAATATAGATGACATACCTAAGGCAAATACTTAAATGAGTATTGTAGTCTTAGAAGGGACTTAAAGTAAGGAAATGAGGTAATACTTGTTAAGTTGTAACCTTATTCCATAATAAACTTAACTTAACAAAAAAATTAAAACTGATAGCAATAACACATTTCGGCAATGTTAATTGAATTTATTTTAAGTGTCAGTATGTTATAGACTTATGGTCTTATTCATAATGATTTATCGAAGGTTTAAACGGAGATTTTATCGCAAAGATAATAAACGTTTTAGCGTAAAAAGACTATTATGAATAACAAGTTTTGACAATTTCGCGAACCCATTTTAGCGAACTTTTAAACCTCCGATAAGTCATTATGTCCAAAACCGTAACTATTTTAATTAATAAAATGTAAACAAAGAAATAACCCAATTAACAAAATTCACCATAGTTGTTTTTATTTTTAGTTAAATTAAGTTGTGCACGTAGAATTTGTACTATTACCTGTTATTAGGGTATTTGGATTGATCAGTACTCTAACTTAATTACACATACTGGCTACTAATTCTAACTTATGAGTGAATTAATGACGAATTAGGCAACATTAATTACCATGTTACCAATGAACCATTCCGAATGGATTATTCGTGTTTACACACAGTAAGTGCAGATGTTAACTTGGTACATAGGATTTGAATAATTGTTTACAATAGTGACAACACAATTATGTATAATAAAATCACCCGTCATTTAAAGTAGTTTGGTATAATCTATGCTAATATATTATAAAGCGGAAGAGTTTATTTATCGGAACGCGTTAATAACAGGAACTGTAAGTTTGATATAAAAAATTCTTGCAATGTCGGATAGTACCTACATATTTATGGACGGAGACTACAGGCTATAACACATCACGCTGCAACTAATAGGAGTGAAGCATTAGTGATACATAAATAATCAATAAATATTCATTGACATTTCACACAACGTCCTCTGGTCCCAAGCTAAGCTTATATGCTTTTGTTATGGGTAACAGAATACGTATATAATACATAAACCACTTTTCTTTTGTAAACACATACTTATAATACATAGAAAGACCAAGACGCAGTACAAACATTTTATATGACAATTATAAATATCGCACAAATGATTGTCACGAGCAGGAATCGAATCCGCAACCTCGTGAACGGCAGTCCGTTACATAAACTACTCGATCACGAGTCCCGTCCAATCATATTTAATACAACAAATTAGATATTTTTGTATGTAAGTCCCTATGTCAGCTTATATCTTCCCAACTATGCAACAGATTTTGATGCGGTTTTTTTTTTCATAAATAGAGTGGTTTAAAAGGATGCCTTTTCTGTATAATCTATTTAGGTTTGGTGTTTATTTCAAATATTCCGAAGTTGCGGGCGACAGCTAATATGTATAATAAAAATAAAAATATAACCGTTTGGATCGTAGCAGATGGCGCTCTATAGTCTCTGCCTACCCCCATGGGAAAAAGGCGTGATCTCATGATGAAAATTATAAATACCTTGACTTTCGTTAAAGAATCCAAGCACCATAATGACAATAACAGCAATACCGATCTTAAATCGATACGTGAAACTCATCGCATGCATATCGATCCAACTCCTCATGATTTAACTTCGTCTCATCCATTCGTTGTAAAGTATCGTCTCTTCACTGAACTGCTGGTATGGACTACTGGAATGCATCATCTGAAAAGAAAACAACTTGTTAGTTTATTCTACGGACAATCTTTATTACTCTTCTGTCTTCTTCTTCTCCAGCCCACTTAAGTGCCACTGTTGGGCACGGGCCTCCTTCACTTTGGGAGGTATTATGGTCTACTGTGCTATGCCGCGCTGACCAGGCGTGTTGACACAGGGTTTATCTTCGAGTTTTCCGTCTCTCACAGAGGGTGTTGTGTGCAATATCCCTTAGCTGACTTTAACAGCACCCTTGGGAGGAGATGAGATGGTGACACTTGTATTCTTGATCCGTCACCACACGGAGATATTCTATGGATAATCCTTACTTATTACAAAACTTAGTCACAATTTTTGTATGTATGTCCCTATGTGAGCTTATATCTTCAAAACTACGAAATGATTTTGATGCGTTTTTTTTATGCATCCTCTTGAACCCATCTAGAGTTTTTCGTATAATTCATTAAGGTTTGGTTTCTTAATTCCAGGTGTACGACGTTGCGGGCAATGGCTTGTATAAATACAAATTAATTAATAAAAATCTAGACAAACATGGTAGACAAATTGATAACGCATAATACCGCGCATCCGCCGAAATTTTCAAATCGGATCAGTGATATCTGAGTTAGCGAGTTCAAACAAACAAACAAAATATTCTTCAGTTTTATAATCTAATATATAAAATTCACGTGTCACAGTGTTAGTTACCGTACTCCTCCGAAACGGCTTGACCGATTTTAATGAAATTTTACATGCATATTCAGTAGGTCTGAGAATCGGCCAACATCTATTTTTCAAACCTTTTTTTTTAGTATGGCAAAACAACGTTTGCTGGGACAGCTAGTATTATATATATTAACAGATTGTCACCATAGCCTGCCTTGTAATTTATTTAACTACGTCTTCAATAAGGTCCTTTTATAGTCAGCCTGCCTAATTCAAATAAAAACCCTCTTTACCCAGCACAGCTGTGACTGTCTTAAAACTAATCAACATTATTTCAGATCCCCTTATTTCAATCTAGTTTATGAATTAGGACTAATTTATGAGCACCGACAAGGTGGAGCGACGATATCGTCCAGGTCGCAGGGAGACATCGGATGCAAGCGGCACAGGACTGCGTGTTGTGGCGTTCTATCTCCCATAGAGCCTATAAGCCTATGTACAACAGTGGACGGAGAGAGGCTGATGAATGGATATAAGCCTTATCTTTATTACTAATTAAAATTCTGAATTATTAATAACTGGCAGTTGCCCGCGACTTCGTATGCATGGAATTTAAAGAAATTCCCCTTTTTTACATTTTTTACTGATGCTTCACTCCTATTAATCGCAGCGTGATGTTATATGCCTATAGTCTTCCACGATAAATATACTTTCCAAAACTGAAAGAATTTTTCTAAAAATCTGACCAGTGGTTCTTGAGATTAGCACGTTCAAACAAACAAGCAAACAAACTCTTCAGCTTTATAATATTAGATTGGGATATATACCTACCTATGCATTAAACAACTTGGCCAAATTTGACAAATGACTAGTCCGTTTATTTTTCAAAGGAAGCGCGTGTTATACTTTGTATTTTCTGGGATGATAACATAAAGGATAGGGAGGACATTAATAACATATACATTGTGTATGTTGTATGAAAAAGGAAAATTGTAAGATAATCTGACAATGTGAGGATATGGAAATGAAAAATAAGATAAATAAATAAATAATAACTCAGGGACATTTAACACAACTTCCTCAGGTCCCAAGCTAAGCTTATATGCTTGTGTTACGAGTACCAGAATACGGATAGAATACATATACTACGTTTTTTTTGTAAATACATACTTATAATACATAGAAACAGAAACACCCAGACGCAGTACAAACATTTGTATGAAAATTAGTAATTTTTTTATATTTTATAAAGATATTTTAATACTGTTGATTTTGCTGCTGTCTTAACACTTTTCTTGTCAGTTGTCGTGCCTCGTGGTTGAGTGTGTATGTAACGGACTGATTACGAGGTCGTGGGTTCAATTCTTGGGATAATCATTTATGTGATATTTATAATTTTATTGTCATACAAAATGTTTGTTCTGCGTCTAGGTGTTTCTGTGTATTATAAGTATGTATTTATAAATAAAAGTAGTTTATGTATTCTATCCGTATTCTGGTACCCATAACACGCTTGTATTAAGACTTGTGACTAAAGAAGAAAGAAAAGTATTATCATCACCGGGGTCTCGAAGTCATGGCGAGTTTCGAGACGAGAATTCATTTTTAACCATCGCTGGCTTGAAACCATATACGCTGACTAATTTATCTTATAGAACGTAGAATAACTGTCCGCGGTGTGATGGACTAAGAACACAAGAGCCACCACCCTTTTTCATTCCTAGGGTGCTGTAAAAGGCAGTTAAGAGATGTAGTACACAGATAACATCCTCTGTGAGAAATAGAAAACTCGAAAATAAACCCTTTGCTAACACGCCTGGTCAGTGCGGCACAGTGGACCATAATTAATACTTCCCAATCCCAAAGTGGAGGAAGCCTGTGCCCAACAGTGGGATGGTAATGTGCTGGAGAGAGAGGGACGTAGAGTAACCTGCCTACTTATTATAACACGAAAAGTAATACTAATTTCACGAACTTTTCAAGGCCCGTTTGTATAAAATAATTCTTGCGTATAAAATTTCTATTCAAAATATAATAAACAAGTTAAATTTTCAGTACATTTATATCTAATCTTTTAACAGAAACTTTACAATTAGTGAGTTTCATAAAGAAATTGGCCTAAAATTCCTTCGGGCCATTAAAACAAGTCTTATAAAATTGCTACCGTGCAAGTTTTAATGTTTTTCAGAGATTCTCTTGTACACAAAGCGATTCATGGTTGAGTGAGCAAACAAAAAAACTGTCAAGTACGAGTTGGAGGCGTCTACGAACGATTCCGGACCATTTGTCGTTATATAGTCGTCATAGCAACCCCAAATAACCCCATTTAGGGAAGTTTATTGTTTAGGTACAGATGTGGGACCTTGGGTATAAATATCCTATAACCAAGAAGTAAAAGATATCGCGTGTTCACGTAAACAGTGTTTATTCACAACAGAATATAATAACTTATGCGGCGAGCGCAGTCGCATTAATTCTGCTGACATACATCGTTGTGATTTTTTAAAAAATCACAAATACAGTCCCTACAGCCCAAATAACGGGACTTCAAATAATGGGATAAAAGCAGGAAAGTGATGAATATGGTGTATTTGTTGTTGTAGCATCAATTGATATACACAAACTATGAAATTTTGAGCTCTCTAGCTATCACCGGTACAGAGATAAAGCTTGTTGACCAACAAACAGACGGACAGCGAGGTCTCAGTAATAGATTCCCGTTTTACCTTTTTAGAACGGAACCCTAAAAAGAATTAGTCAAGAACAAGACCCGTGAATCTTTAAAATATTTCAACTTCTTAAGAAACGAACTAGGTCGGAATGATTTGTATCTTTCGTTTTATGTATAATGTTGTAGTTAGACAACAAAAATATCGAAATAACCTCGATCCTTACTAATTTATAAGTGTGAAATCCGGATGATAACACAATAATAATTTTGACGAGCTTAAGTGTTAATGTGTGGAACGAAACAATAGCGCGAGTTAAAAAACGTACAATGCCATCTATTGAGCAGAAGAGTAAACTTCTGTTTGTTAAGGATTGATTTCTAAATTTCACGCGTACGAAGTCGCGGGCATCAGTTAGTTATATATAAACTAGCTATTGCCCGCAACTTTTTACGGGTGGAATATAAAAAACAAAATAATAGGAGTAATCCTCTTGAACCACTCTATCTATCAAAAAAACCGCAGCAAAATTTGTTGCGTATTTGTAAAATAATAAGCTCATATTGGGACATACATACAAAAAGAAAACCTTTGCCTTATAATAAGTAAACAAGTCTCAGAAACAATAGTATCTTTTAAGTGTATGTATTTCTAAAGTGTGTATATTATGTTTACCATTAATAATATCATTAACAATAATTCAGTTGTATGTATTATTACGTTTGTGTATGTGTGTGTTTTTAGGGTTCCGTACCCAAAGGGTAAAAACGGGACCCTATTACTGAGACTTCGCTGTCCGTCCGTCCGTCCGTCCGTCCGTCTGTCACCAGGCTGTATCTCAAGAACGGTGATAGCTAGAGAGTTGAAATTTTCACAGATGATGTATTTCCATTGCCGCTATAACAACAAATACTAAAAATAAAATAAAATAAATATTTAAGGGGGGCTCCCATACAACAAACATGATTTTTAGGGTTCCGTACCCAGTATCTCAAGAACGGTGATAGCTAGACAGTTGAAATTTTCACAGATGATGTATTTCTATTGCCGCTATAACAACAAATACTAAAAATAAAATAAAATAAATATTTAAGGGGGGCTCCCATACAACAAACATGATTTTTTTACCGTTTCTTGCTCGATACTAATAACGTTGCCTTATGTTGCATAGATAATGGTACGGAACCCTTCGTGCGCGAGTCCGACTCGCACTTGACCAATTTTTTAAATTTTATTTTATACAAACTACAAATCTTGTCCGCATGTATTGTATTGAATTGGCTTTTTTGCGAAATAGTAGGTAACAAATATATTCATACTTTTTTATACATCCTTTATCATATTTTTAGGATTAGAAGCACTAATAGAACAGTATCTTAATTCTGTTATTCAATAGTTTTGACAATAGCTTAAATATACACTGTCTTCGGTGTTTTTATATAGTAGGTATTATTTTATGTAGTATATCCGTATTCTGTTATTCATAACACAAGCATATAAGCTTAGCTTGGGATCAGAGTACGTTGTGTAAATAGTCCCTGAATGAATGAATATTTTCTTAATATTATAGCAGATTTTCATTTTTAGGGTTCCGTACCCAAAGGGTAAAAACGGGACCCTATTACTGAGACTTCGCTGTCCGTCCGTCCGTCCGTCCGTCCGTCTGTCACCAGGCTGTATCTCAAGAACGGTGCTAGCTAGACAGTTGAAATTTTCACAGATGATGTATTTCTATTGCCGCTATAACAACAAATACTAAAAATAAAATAAAATAAATATTTAAGGGGGGCTCCCATACAACAAACATGATTTTTTTACCGTTTCTTGCTCGATACTAATAACGTTGCCTTATGTTGCATAGATAATGGTACGGAACCTCTCGTGCGCGAGTCCGTCTCGCACTTGACCAATTTTTTATATTTACGTTAAAGATAAAAATACAAGATAAAAATCCACAACATAATTCCAATCAATCTTCTACAGGCGCTATAGAAAGAAAATGACGCGGACATCCTGTGGAAATGACGGGGAATCGGACCGGAATTTCTATAACATGTTTATAAATACAGTTTCAAGGACGGTACATTTATATTTATATAAAATAAATATAAGTTTGGAAGGTGCCTACAAAGTATCTTAATTCGTAGGTAGGATATTTTTGAAATGATGTTACATATTCGGATCCCACTTCTGATTGGCGTTAAGCTTATTTGTTATTTATTTGCAATATTCAATAATACTTGTTTTAATTATCTAAATTTGTTCTTCGTTTATTCAGTTGCTGAAAGTTTATCAGCAGGTGTATCTCATGAAAGGCGCTAACTTAAAGACGATAGAACGCACAAATAGACAGAAGTCTCAGTTATAGGGTTAATTTTTTTTTATTTCTACGGTTAGGCATAGGAAAATTACATTCCACCTGAGAACAGCCAGTGCAGTAACAAAGTAGTACCATTTCTTACCCTTTCTAGTGTTTTATTTTGTAAGTAAACCCTGTAACAACTGATAGTAGATGAGACTTTACAACTTCATCCGCGACTATGGTGACTGGAATGTCTCCGAAACTTCGAACTAAAATTTAAAACAAATTTATGCGCCTAAATCCGTAAAAAGTGGTTTTGATAAAAAAAATGAGTCACGCAAGTGTTGGAGAATATTTTGTTTATCAACTATCTATTGGTTATCTTTTTTTTTCTAAACGTTATGTTAACTCTAATGGTCTTATTCATAATGACTTATCGGAGGTTAAAAGTTCGCTAAAATGGGTTCGCGAAAATTGTCAAAACTTGTTATTCATAATAGTCTTTTATCGATAAAACGTTTATTATCTCTCTGATAAAATCTCCGTTTAAACCTCCGATAAGTCATTATAAATAAGACCATATGTCTCTATTATTATAAACTAACTTTTGCCCGCAACTTCGTACATAATTTAGAATTTCCCCCTATTTTTACAACATTTTTCACTGATGCTTCTCTCCTATAATACTGGTCGGAACGTGATGTTATATAGCTGATAGTCTTTCTCGATAAATTAAATACAGAAAAAACACAGAAAACAAATTTCTATTCGAAGCAGTAGTTTCTGAGATTATCGCGTTCAAATAATGAAACTCTTCAGCTTTATAATCTTTATAATCTTATATATAAAATTCACGTGTCACAGTGTTAGTTACCGTACTCCTCCGAAACGGCTTGACCGATTTTAATGAAATTTTACATGCATATTCAGAATCTCTGTAAGGTCTGAGAATCGGCCAACATCTATTTTTCAAACCTTTTTTTTTAGTATGGCAAAACAACGTTTGCCGGGACAGCTAGTCTAATATATAAAATTCACGTGTCACAGTGTTAGTTACCGTACTCCTCCAAAACGGCTTGACCGTTTCTTCTCAAATTTTACATACATATTCAGTAGGTCTGAGAATCGGCCAACATCTATTTTTCAAGTCTTTATTTTTTTTTTTTTTGGTATGGCAAAACAACGTTTGCCGGGACAGCTAGTATATATATATAAATCTCCTGTCACGATGTTTGTCCGCGATGGATTCCTAAACTACTTAACCGATTTTAAATTAAATTGGCACACCGTGTGCATTTTGACCCAATTTGAAAGATAGGATAGCTTACATTTCAATTTATAGTCGCAATATTATTTTATTGCAAATTGTTTGTCTACCCCTGACATAATTTGCATGGCAAAACAACGTTTTCCGGGTCAGCTATTAGTATATAAATAAAGATGGATATAGATATCATGTAAAAAATATCATAACAAGTCTCATCAAAACATAAGCCCTAAAACTAAAATAACAAACATATGAGAAAACAAAGCACATGATGGATGTTGTAATTTTAGGACATGTTACGTTTGTTCTTTGTGCTTTCGTGACCCCCTTTTGTTGTTTTTAGTTCTTACATTTAACTCTGTACTAGAAACGGTAGCACAAAAAATTTTTTTATGTCTGTAATCTAGATTTTTTTTGGGTCTTGTATGTTTGTGAAAAGCTTCGATGTGAAATATTTGTTGTTGCGTAAACATTAAATGGGAAAGAAATCAGAAATGTTAACCTTTCATACAATGAAATAATAATTGTAAGCGACACACTATTTTATTTAACCACTCAACTAGCTAAATATTTTCTAACACTTGCGCGACTCATTTGCTTAAATAAAACTACTTTTTACGGATTTTCAGGTCACGGGTGAGACCATTGTGACTGCAAAGTCTCCAAAACGTCGGGCTAAAATTTAAAACAAATATACGCGTCTAAATCCCTAAAAAGTAGTTTTATTCAATCAACTAGCTATTTATGATCTTTTAATAGATAATTGAGTAATTAAAAAAAACAGTTCAACTAACTGCATGCGCCTTTTTCCCCGATTTCTCAGGAGATAACCATCCGACCCTGACCTAGTGCCAATAGGACCACAGTACCACATGGAAATCACAAGCTATCAAATGAAAAGAGAATCATTAAAATCGCTTCGCCCAGTTAAAAGTTATGAAGTAATAACAAACATACAGACGAATTGAGAACTCCTCCTTTTTTGAAGGCGGTTCAAAAGGGACTGCAAATGCATAGCTGATTAGATTTTCCCATGAAAATACCTAAATTCGTTTTGGATTATTATTTTTCTAACAGAAATTATTAAATTACTAAAAAAATTTTGAAGATAAATTGGCCCGTGCGGACAAAGCGATGAAAGTTATTTTACGGCATTAAAACCCCGACTTGCCGAAAGTAGTTACAAACGTAGAATGAACTTAAATATGCCTTACCTGTAAATAAATACAAATAACTAAAAATAAAATAGACACACTTTTTATAAACAATCATAACCTACCTAACATTCTCTAACACTTGAACGACTTATTCGTTCAAATAAAACTAGTTTTAGGGTTTCGTACAAACCCTTATAGTCTCACTCCGATGTACGTCTGTCTGTCTGTCCATCTGTCAAACTTTTTTTACTCAGCAACGGCTGAAGGTATCAACTTGAAACTCATACGATATGTAGATCTATGCGGTCCCTTGCTGCAAAAAATACAATCAACCTTTTACCTCTACGCATTTAAAAGATATACCTTACGACCATTTTTAAAAATTTTCGACTTATGCTAGGGAATCAAAATTCACATGTTACTTCCCGTTGTCCTAGAGCCTTGAAATTTGGCATAGATCAAGTCTATATAGTGCTGATATAGGGAAAAATCCAAAAACTTATAATTTGTCATCACATCACAAGAAAAAAGTGTTTATACTAATAGCAACTTATAAAGTAGCTAAAATGTAGGCGATTTCCTATCTTCAACTACAAATTTAAGTTGGTGAGTTGTTTTGAGTTTAATTAACTGATTATTTGAATGCAGTTACTTATGTTTATATGTCTAGTAGGTACGAAACCCTAAGTGTGCGAGTTTAACTCGCTCTTGACAGGTTTTTTTACGGATTTAGACGCGTATATTTTAAAGTAATTTATTAATTTTGCAATTGATATGCTATGCTTTTTACTTATTAAATCAAATTATGGTGGAAAAGTGACAGACGGTCCCGCTTACGGTAGTCACTTTTCCACCATAATTTGATTTATTACGCGTATATTTTGTTTTAAAATTTAGTCCGACGTTAAATCATATAACAACTAATCGTAGAAGACACTTTACAGCTCAGTCTTACCCGTGACTAAAAATCTCCGAAACGTCGGGCTAAAATTTAAAAAAAATACACGCGTCTTAATCCGTAAAAAGTAGCTTTATATGAAACATATACCATTTTTTTTTATAAATAATCACCTAACAATGCTAATACTAACAATGCATGTAACCATTTTGAAACTGAAATATACCAATCACCATTAGTTACATATTCTTTTTTCAATCTTGTAAGCATACCGTTATCCATATTTAATCTAGAAAATTCTATATAACCAAATATACGCTATAAATTTTCAATCTGCGTCTTCGTCGGATACACACGAAACGTTATTGGAAAGAATGGCGTAAGCCACTCTTAGGGTATCTCGAGAATTTATTCATGATTGTATCAAACAAGGATGGGAAAAATGTTTTCCTTCGCACATGACGGACATCGAAGAAAAACCTCTCAGACAGATATTCGATACGTGTTTTGTGCATTATACATTGTATTGTTACATTATTTATTTTGCTCCTATGTAGTAATCTATATTTCTATAGTACTAAAACTATATAGAGGAAAGAAATAAATAAACAAAGAAGTTCAAAGAAATAAATAAACGTTAAAATCAATGGACCCATTTAAGAAATTCTTTAGCCATCGTAAAGCTTCACTATCCCTATTGAATAAAATATGTGTTTAAAAAAGAATAGAGATTTAGATAAAAAATAATAGAGATCCCTAATAGTATAAATGCGAAAGTAACTCTGTCTGTCTCTCAACCGATTTTAATGAAATTTGGCACAGACAATCTTTAGACCCTGAGAATAGACATAGGCTACCTTTTATTGCGAAAAAAGGGATGAAAAATTTTCTAAATTTCACGCGGATGGAGTCGCGGGCAACAGCTAGTTTTATATAAAGGATAGAGATTTTTGCCTAAATAGGGGCAATATAACTCTGAGTAGCAATATTCAGCCATTTAAGGAGAAAAGGAAGATAAAAATATTAAACACCAAAATAAGTGTACTGTATATTGTAAGTTGTATTTTCAAAATTATTTAAAGATGAGTCAGAGCTATTTCACATCTGAGGAGAAACACGAAAGTGTACAGCTCACAAGGTCTTGAACATTGTGGGCATTGGTATCGTGTCGTTAAAACAACTATTTAGTTGCACCACCCCATTTTCTCCCACAAAGTAAGGATTAGCTAAATATAGAAAGACACGAAGCTATGCCCTATCTCAATACGCCTGATCAGTATGCCCTAAGTAAAAGAATCTCATGCCCAACAGTAGGAGTAATGGGACGTTAATGAGCTGGGAAGGAAGAAGAATATTCCAGAAACATTTTTAGTATGTATGTAGTATGGATATACTTACGTAAATGGTTAATAACATACGTAGATTGAATCTACACATACGATCTAGAAATAAACGTTGTATTTTAGTATATTATTGAACAAACAGTATGAGAATAAGTCCAGATTGCGTGACCCTACATAAATGAAATCCATTATTTGCATTCACTGCCTATTCACGAACGAAAACTATTGGACCAAATACATATTGAAAACTTTAGCGAACACGCTATAGGATAAAGTACATATAAGAGTAACAATTCTCTTGATTCAACGACTAAATTAA
This sequence comes from Orgyia antiqua, assembly GCA_916999025.1. Taxonomy (NCBI): domain Eukaryota; kingdom Metazoa; phylum Arthropoda; class Insecta; order Lepidoptera; family Erebidae; genus Orgyia; species Orgyia antiqua. The sequence continues at coordinate 6,329,997 of OU779874.1, forward strand.
ACTCAACTAAAATGAGTGAATATGAAACTCAATAAACTAATTATGGCGTTTTTGTTTTAATGGCTATTCCGTCTTTTTTTATGCTACACACTTAGGGTTTCATACCAAAAGCCTAACTCTATGACGGTCATCGCTTTTCATTCATCCCTTTAACCGGTGATAACTAGACATTCAAAGTTTTAATATTCTCTAACAATTGCGCAACCCTTTCACTCAAATAAAAACCTCCCTTACAGATTTAGACGCGTACATCTATATCTATACTATCTATACTAATATTATAAAGCGAAAGAGTATGTTTGTTTGTTTGTTTAAACGCGGTAATCTCAGGATCCGCTAGTCCGATTTGAAAAATTCGTTCAGTGTTGGATAGTACATTTATCGAGGAAGGCTATAGGCTATATAACATCACGCTGCAACGAATAGAAGCGAAGTATCAGTGTAAAATGTTGCAAGAAACGGGGAAAATAGTCACGCGCGCGAGCTTTAAATGAAAACGCAGCCTTATCCATGTGAGTTACAACAAAGTCATGTATCGAGAAATTGTTTGTTACCTTTAGATCTTTAAAAAAATCTGCGAGGCCATATGTCTATCTTTTAAGGAAAACCTGCTGTACCCATAAGACAGTCAAAAAAATTATCAAATTCAATAGGGCGTTTTCGAAAGCTATTTATGTGTATAAGGTAACATTTTTTATCAAATTATATACCTTAGTTAGCTTACGCATTTAATATAGATTATAACTGCTTTTTACAGCATGCAATTTAAATGAATATCTTAGGAGATATGACGAAAAAAGGATTACGCGCGGCAAAATAAAATACTTAAACTGTTGGCTGAGCAACGCGAACGTTTCCTCGGCCTTCTATCCATACCCCAATGTTTTGATGTTTGGTTAATGTTGGATGTATGAATGTAAGGATGTTTGTGGTTCTTTGACGTAAAGATTGCTGGATGGATTTTCATGAAACTTTCCAATAATATAGCTTACAGGTCGTTACGCTGCTCAATCCCCGACGTATCGGCGTTGAGTTGGTTTTTATAGGCGTCGGCGTCGGCGTCGGCGTATATTCGTTACGCTGCTCAAATCCCGACGTATCAGTGCTGAATTGGTGTTTGTAGGCGTCGGCGTCGCCATCGGCATCGGTGTCTGCGACGGCGTATGGTCGTTACGCTGCTCAAATCCCGACGTATCGGTGTTGAGCTGGTATTTATAGGCGCCGACGTTGGCTCCGGCGTCGGCGTCGGCGTCGGCGTATGGTCGTTACGCTGCTCAAATCCCGACGTATCGGTGCTGAGTTGGTTTTTATAGGCGTCGGCGTATGGTCGTTACGCTGCTTAAATCCCGACGTATCGACGCTGAGTTGGTTTTTACAGGCGTCGGCGTCGGGGTATGGTCGTTACGCTACACAAATCCCGACGTATCGGTGTTGAGCTGGTTTTTATAGGCGCCGGCGTCAGCTTCAGCGTCGGCGTTGGCGTCGGCGTATGGTTGTTACGCTGCTATAACCCCGACGTATCGGTGTTGAGCTGGTATTTATAGGCGCCGGCTTCGGCATCGGCATCGGCATCGGCATCGGCGTCGCCATTGGCATCGGCGTCGTGTATGGTCGTTACACTGCTCAAATCCCGACGAATCGGTGCTGAGTTGGTTTTTATAGGCGTCGTCGTCGGCGTATGGTCGTTACGCTGCTCAAATCCCGACGTATCGGTGTTGAGTTGGTTTTTATAGGCGTCGTCGTCGGCGTATGGTCGTTACGCTGCTTGAATCCCGACGTATCGACGCTGAGTTGGTTTTTATAGGTGTCGGCGTCAGCGTCAGCGTCAGCGTCAGCGTCGGCGTTAGTTTTTAACAAATCTTTCATGTGATGTGGTAATAAATTACAAGTTTTTTGGATTTTTATCAGCACTATGTAGGCTTGGTCATGCCAAATTCAAGTCTCTGGGATAGTGGGAAGTAACCTGTAAATTTTGATTGTATCTTTTGCAGCAAGGGACCGCATAGATCTACATTTGGTATAAGTTTCAAATTGATACCTTCAGCCGTTGCCGAGTAAAATAAAGTTTAACGGGCGGATAGACAGACAGACGGACACCGTAGTGAGACTATAAGGGTTTGTACGAAGGCTTAAAAAGGTAAAACTCTGAGATATCATTTACTAAAATGACATTGGGGCACATGGCCCCAATGTCATTTTAGTAAATGATATCTCAGAGTTTGAGACTATAAGGGTTTGTACGAAGGCTTAAAAAGGTAAAACTCTGAGATATCATTTACTAAAATGACATTGGGGCCATGTGTGTTACTTCTTTAGAATTGTGCAAAAAAAAACCAAACGGACGGTTTATTAATTAGCTGTAAAATGGCGTTATTGTTAGTTCATTTAATTTTTCGTTTCTGATTTCCACGCGTACGAATTCGCGGGCACTGCTAGTTCATATTATAAAGATAAAGAGGTTGTTTGTTTGTATGAACGCGATAATCTCAAGAACTACTGGTTCGAATCGAAAAATTATTTTTTGTCGGATATTCCATTTATTGAGGAAGACTATAAGCTATATAACATTTCGCTGCGTCCAATAGGAACGAAGCAGTAATGGAAAATGTTACAAAAACGGATTTTTTTTTCGAAATTCCACGTGTATGGTCGCGGGCAACAGCTAGTGTAATATATGCGTTTAAATCCTTAAACTGTGATCAAAATTTGAGTAAACCTTAACGAATTTTATTTTTACCTTTCGTTCCATTTCTTTTTTGTCAGTAGAATTGATACCAATACATATTTTAAATACACAGTAGGACATTTGTTCATATTTGGATGCACTCCAAATAGGTTTTGGGGGTGCACTGGTCGTTTTATTTATGATTGGTATCGCTCGCGACATTGTATGCCTGAAATTTTGAATCACTACATAAAACCTAGATGTAATTATTATATAGCCACTCTCAAAATACTGTAGATTTCTACTAGTAAAAAAAATTAGCACAGGACCAGTACATCAAAAGCTACATTCTGCTGGAGTACCTACTCTCACGTACGTATTCCATTTTATATTGCAATCAAATCAGCATACAAATATTATTTTAATTAAAATTTGCGTTAATAATTGTTGGTCAAATTTATAATGGCTTATCGGAGGTTTAGACAATAACTTTATCGGAGAGATAATAAACATTTTATCGTAAAAAGACTATTATGAATAACAATTTTAGACAATTTTAGCGAACCAATTTTAGTGAACTTTTAAACCTCCGATAAGTCATTATGAATAAGACCATTGTAATTCCAGACTTTTAAAAAGCTCTTGTTCTTCCTAGTACAGGAGCCTGCTCCACTTCAGGAGGTTTTAAGCCTACAATGTCCTCTGTTAGAAAATACCAACGGCATTAAGTCCGCCATTGTATCCACGATGCATGAAGTGTTAATTAAATAAATAAATATTGACCAAAAAAAAGAAAACCTTGAAATTAGAAAGAAATTCTGTCTCTCGCAATAGGATAATTGAATAGTTAAGTACCTAATAATCTCCTATCCATCCATCAACCTTTCTCAGTCCACTGCTGGACATAGGCCTCCCCCATAGAACGCCACAACGTGCGGTCTTGCGCTAACTGCATCCAGCGGCCCCGGCGTATTTGACGATATCGTCGGTCCACCTTGTTGGGGGCCGCCCCACGCTGCGTCGTCCGGTTCGTGGTCGCCACTCGAGGACCTTCCGTCCCCAACGGTCATCAGATCGTCGAGCGATGTGGCCTGCCCATTGCCACTTCAGCGTGCTGACTCTTCGGGCTATGTCGTACACACCAGTCCTTCTACGGATCTCCGCATTCCGGATCTTATCACGTAGAGAAACACCGAGCATAGCCCTCTCCATAGCACGCTGCACGACTCTGAGTTTTGTTATGAGGCCGACATTCAGGGACCACGTCTCAGTTCCGTAAGTCATCACTGGTAACACACACTGGTCATAGACCTTTCTTTTCAGGCACTGAGGTATTTTGGACGTGAAGATGTGCCTAAGCTTCCCGAACGCTTCCCAGCCGAGTTGGATTCGTCGGTTGACCTCTTTCTCGAAGTTGGATTTGCCCAACTGGACTGTTTGTCCTAGGTAGACATAATGATCGACAACTTCGAGAATCGCATTCCCAACAGATACTGGTGCTGGAGTGACATGGACATTGAACATGACCTTGGTTTTATCCATGTTCATCCTCAAACCAACCCGTTGGGAGACACTGCTGAGGTCATTGTGCATTGTGCCAAGGTCCTCCAGGGATTCTGCCATGACCACGATATCGTCTGCAAATCAAAGGTGAGTGATGTATTCGCCGTTGATGTTGATGCCGAGTCCGGCCCAATTGAGGAGCTTGAAAACGTCTTCCAATGCTGCGGTGAACAGTTTTGGGGAAATTACATCCCCCTGTCTGACACCCTTCTGCAGTGGAATTGGTCTTGTGCTCCCATCCTGGATTCGGACTGAGATAGTGGCGTTTCTATACAAACACTTCAGCGCTTCGATGTACCGGTAGTCAATTTGGCACCGCTGGACGGACTGCAGCACCGCCCAAGTCTCGACTGAATCGAAGGCCTTCTCATAGTCCACATACGCTAGACACAAAGGCCGATTATACTCCTCAGCCTTCTGTATAATCTGGCGCAGCGTATGTATGTGGTCTATGGTACTAAAGCCTTTTCGGAAACCGGCTTGTTCGGGAGGCTGGAAGTCGTCGAACCTGCGCGAGAGTCGATTTGTAATGACTCTCGAAAACAACTTATAGACGTGGCTCAAGAGCGAGATAGGTAGATAGTTTTTCAAGCGGGTTTAATCGCCCTTCTTGAAAAACAACACCATCTCCATCCTCCATCCATAATCTCCTAATAATATTCTAATTTCAAGTTAGCTGGACTGTAGACTATTTAGTTCGTACTCAATCCATCACTGTACGAACTGACAACTGACGACAGCGAAATTAAGCATCTGAATCGTTTTTTAAACGTACGAGTCTTACACATCAATCATTCTATCCTTTGTAATTTTTCACTGTCTATTTAAAAAATGGGCTCCCATATATCCTAAGATCTGCATACAGTTAGCTGATACGAATGATTTAGTAAAATGGTTGGGGTGTTAAGCGTTTGATAGATTTTATACCATTAATATAGAAGTAAATTTTTCCGTATGGACTAGTAATACAAGTGTTGCCAGTGTTGCCACCCCTTTTACTTACTAGGGTACTAAGTAAAAGTAAGTAAAAGGGATATTTTACACAGATAACATTATAACCAGTGCCTTTCACAGAAGATTGTGAGAGACAGTTGTATTCTTAAGATAGCACGACACAAAACTATGTTCTATACAAAAATATAGGTATCGTAGTCCGCTGTTTTCTTCGTGGATATTGCCTCCAGAGCAATAATTTTTTCTTACAGTATCTCGGTCTTATATATCTACCCTCCTTTAATTTTTTTTTCAAAACAAGATAACGAAAAGAAATATGACCACCCAAAAACTTTTTTTTTCGGTTTTTTTTCTTTAGATAAAGTTGTAGCGTCCGTCACACAAATTTGGTAAGGTTTTACCAAAAAACAAAGTGATAGAAGCATAGATATTATCTTCGTCTATAATAAGGCGTAAAAAAATTAAAATCTGTTTAATTTTCGCGAAGAAAACAAGGGACTGCAAAATTTCTTTTTTTTTTTCAAAAAATTTGTAGTTAAAATTAATTGCCTTAACTATATTTGTCCCTTTTAGCACGGCACTCGGGTAAAGGAATAATAATACCTAAAGCAAATATTTAAATTAGGACTGTAGTCTCCTCTTAATCCAACTCCATACGGACAACTCAGGGCATAACTCGGGACAAACGGATGGGTCTCGTGGTTGAGTGGTTTATGAAACGGACTGCCGATCAAGAGGTCGCGGGTTCGATTCCCGCTCGGGACAATCATTTGTGTGATTTTTCTAACTGTCATACAAATGTTTGTTCTGCGTCTGGGTGTTTACTATGTATTATAAATATGTATTTACAAAAGAAAAGTAGTACATGTATGCTATCCGTATTCTGGTATCCAATAACACAAGCCTATAAGCTTAGCTTGGGAACAGAGGACGTTGTGTGAATGTCCTTGAATATTAAAAAAAAAAACTCTAACTCAGACTCAGACTTAACCTGTATAAAGTTGCTACCAAATGTACTAACATTTGGTAGCAACTTAATATACTTTATAGCAACTTTATACTTGTTGTCAGTTAGATAGCAGTCTCTTATGTACTAACATAAGAGACTGCTATCTAACTGACAACAAGAAATAATACCATTAATATTCTATTAGTTCCCAAGTAGCCTTCGAACTACAATAATTAATTATGTTCGAGCTTGGTTCAGGTGATGGCAGTCATATTAAACTTGTTACTACATAAGTTAAACTACATTAATACTACATCTCAACAAATTTCTTATAACTTTTGATTACTTATATCTCTCTCTCTCTCTCTCCCATTTACATCCCACTGTAGGGCACGGGCCTCCTCCACTTTGGGAGGGATTATGGTCTACTGTGCCGCGTTGACAAGGCAATACGCCTTGTACACTTGGCACAGGGTTTATTTTAGAGTTTTCCGTCTCTCACAGAGGATGTTATCTGTGTGAAATATCCCTTAGCTGACTTTTACAGCACCCTTGAGAGGAGATGGGGTGGTGACACTTGTATTCTAAATCTGTCACCACACGGGCAATTAACAACTACTTGTAGTTTTCATTAGCAATTACTTAAATACTTATGAATAATTCTACGTGTGTGTATGTGTTTAGGTAGGTACGTGTTGTGTATGTGTTTTTATTTCTTTGTCCGTATGTTAGTTACACTTTTACACTTGATCAGCCCAGTGGTATTGCTAAAGAAAAGTTTGTTAGATATTGTGGCAATGTGAATTGTACACAGATCGCACTTATTGAGTGCGTATTCAAGAGATCTACGTGATAATAACATAACACGGAAATTTGTATTCAATTTATTGTTCATTATAAACATTAAATTCGATTGGTAAAATTGGTTAAATTCATTTAAATTGGTTCGATTCCCGGTCAGGACAATCATTTGTGTGATGTTTTTAATTGTCATACGAATGTTTGTACTGCGTCTGGGTGTTTCTATGTATTATAAGTATGTATTTACAAAAGAAAAGTAGTTTATGTATTATATCCGTATTCTGATACCCATAACACAAGCATATAAGCTTAGCTTGGGACCAGAGGGCGTTGTGTGAAATGTCCATGAATATTTATTTATTTTATTTAATTAATATTAGCATTTTTTTTGGAGAAACAATCACACCCTTTTGTAACTTCCATATAACATGAATGATTTATGCAACGATACGACAACTTTCAAAGCTCTACAATCTACATGTTTCTAATATTCTTGGCATTTATTAGTCTTGGCATATTTAGGCCAATTTCCAGCAGAAATTTTCCGTTTTCACACTGTTTAAAAAAGGGAAAGTTAAAATGAGAAAAATTATTTGAATCAAGAATTATTATTAAACAATTAAAACATGTAATACTAGATGTGGTCCACAACTTCGTACGTGCAAAATTTAGAAGCTAAACGATAACAAATTATACAAAAAGCCATCCTCTTGAATCTATAACAATCTACTTAGATCAAAAAAGCTGAAGAGTTTGTTTGTTTGTTTGAACGCGCTAATCTCAGGAAACACGAGTCCGATTTAAAAAAATATTTCAGTGTTGGATAGTAGATTTATCGAGGAAGGCTATAGGCTATATAACAACACGCTGCGACTAGTAGAAGCGAAGCAGTAGTGAAAAATGTTGCAAAAACGGGGGAAAAATTCTAAATTCCACGCGTACGGAGTCGCGGGCAAAGGCTAGTATCCTAATAACATGCGTAGCTACTTTTTGTCATGCTTCAAAAAATAAAAGTAATTTGTTCGAAATCAAATTTGAATAATACGAAAATGTAAATATAATTTCTTCGTGTCACAAAGCGTGGAATTATCATGTGCCACTTTTCTAAGAATACTAAAACGAAGATGTTATTTCGATTTTATAATGATTAAGTCTAGTTATAGAGACATACGTACATACATAAGAACATTTTTCGTCTGGTGACGGATTAAGAATACAAGTGTCACCACCCCATTTCTTCCCCAGAAAGCTGCAAGAGCGAACTAAGGTATATTTACATACATAACATTTTCTGTAAAAAAAATAAGAAAACTTGAAAATAAACCTTTAGCGTACATACCTCACAGAGGATGTTATCTGTGTGCAAAATCCCTTAGCTGATTTTACAGCACCATTGGGAGGAGATAGGGTGGTGACACTTGTATTCTTAATATATTATTATACTATTATAGCTAGAGTAATTCTTATTTAACTTCATAAACATCCACTTCAATTAAGCCTAGGCACTTGATATTGTTTTTATGGCTTTTGATCTTTGGGCAGTTCTTATATTAATCTTATTACATCAACTAGCTTGACAAGATCGACGATCTCAGCATGACCGCATAAACTGAGTAAAGCAGGTAATTAACGAGTAATTAGCCCATTTGTTCTCCCACATTTAATTCTCTAGAGAGATTTAACTATTTATTACAATATCAAATTGTGGTGGAAAAAGTGTTCACCGCAAGCGGGACTTTAGCCAATTAGACCACCGTACGTTAGCACGTTACTGTTAGCACGACCGCAATAAGCTCAGTTGGCATAGCTACGGAACGGTATTTCGAGGTCGTGGGTTCAAGTCCCGCAAGAGGTGATACCTTTTTCCACCACAATTTGATTTATTAAGTAAAAGCATAGCAAGTAAATTGCAAAATTAATAAATTACATTATTTTCTACAATGTTTGAATTTCTAAAAAGAAAGTTATTATAAAAAAAATATTTGATTCTGAGTTTTAATTTTCTATGTTTAAAATATGTTATTTGCTATAACGTAACGCAACACTAATATTATAAAGCTGAAGAGTTTGTTTGTTTATTTGATCGCGCTAATCCCTGGAACCATTGTCTGATTTGAAAAATTCTTTCAGTATTAAATTGTACATTTTTCGAGGAAGGTTATAGGCTATATAACACCAGGTTGCGACCAATAGGAGCGAAGCAACAGTGAAAAATGTTGCAAAAAAGCGTGAAATTTTCTAAATTGCTTGAAAACAGAATTGAATACACGATATACACAGCAGTTAACTTTACTACTGATTAAGCCAAGGGGCTATTAATATATTAAAATTTATTTGCAGCCGCTTTTAAATAATTCCGTCCTAGGCTACCTATATAATAATCTACTTAGTTTAAAAACTAGAAAACACGCTTGAAAATCTTAAATGTTTTTTTAGATGATCGCATTGTCATCGGTCCTTGATATAATACTTGTGCAAAATTTCAGATCAATCCGACTGCTGCAATTGGGTGAAAATCACTTTCAAAGATTCCGTTACATAGATTTATACATTGATAGATACCTACATACCGAACTTATATAAGCGTGTTAAAAAGCAGTTTTAATCTAAAGACAGATAAACAGGACCATAAAACATTTGTTATAGGCGAATAAAACTCAATAGAAGCTGAACTCATTCATTTCACTTGTTTGTATGCTGTTTTGAATGCAAATACGAGTTTATATATTATTAATTTGGAGCGTACGAATTGATATCCGCACTTGTGTGAGAAAAAGTGTAAATAACATCTAATTACTCAGATGTCATTTACACTTTTTCTATATATGTAAGTTTCTCATGGTCATGGTGGGTTCAAAAATTATTACTAGCCAGTTTCTTCTTTATGGTACTCTAACAGTCAGTTAAATAATATTATTTTATAGCAAGTCGGTGACGGCCCAGATGCAGTAAGCAGTCTTGCCAGAAAATGCCCGTATAGTTCGTCGGTGTCTCTCTTATTAGGCTTCACCACTCCGGCCGACTATTGCCAACCTCGTCAGAGTATGTCCTGCCGCCTTTCGAGGCGAGGCAGTGTCGTATCAATAATGTTCTCTTACCTACAATGAAAAATGGGCCTCTTCCACTGTGAGAGGGTCTATGCCATAGACCCTCTCACAGTGGAGGATATACTCTATCTGTGGTCTACTTTGCCTCGCTGCCAAGCGGGTTAGCGGTATTTATTATCGAGTTTTCCGTCTCCCACCGAGGATGTTATCTGTGTAAAATATTTCTTAGCTGGCTTTTACGGCACCACAGGGAGAAATAACGGTGTCACTTGTATTCATAATCCTTTATCGACACGGACATTGTTGCTACTAAAGATAGACAATTCGAAACTTTGCTTATCAGTACGATAAACGAGGATAACAATCTATCCATAATCGTAGCATAAATATAGATCACGGTAGTTACTGAATAACTGATTGATTGACGTATCAATATCTCAAAAAAATAACTATACAAACACTTAAAATATTCCTCTCTATTCAAAATACATCAAAGCACAAACAAAATCTGTTAATGTCAGATGAAATTAACTACATCATTTTCTCATTGTAATATACAATGTTCTACTTCGTAAAACACATTGTTACAAAATCAAGTAGGTACCTAGTTATTTAGCAAAATATGAACCTATTCATAATGCCAACACAAAACATAAACAAAAACGATCTCCCTGACATATGATTTCTTTTGTCTAATATAATACCTGTAGTAGAAAAGAGACGCGGTTATAAAATTGGGGGTTTAGATTGAAATATTTTAGGGATCCGTACCAAGAAGTAAAACGGGTTCCTCCGTCAAAACGGGCCACCTTTACCTGGTCATGGTAAGGCACCAGCATAGAAAGAAAGAAAGAAAGAAAATATATTTATTTACGGTCGTGGAGCAGACACGAAACAAAAAGACAAAATAATTTTAAAGAAATACAAAAAAAATAGAATAAATAGAATAAATAGTCACTTAAATTAATAGTGTCCACCTTAACCGCAATAGGTACATCCCTCAGCATAGTGTCGCGACGACTTGCTAGAATAGTTTATCGTCACAACGCTGATTTTTAGTGATGCCCTTGTGTATGTTCGACGATCGATGGAGTCACCCAGTATTTATAAAAAGAAGGACAACAAAAGAAAGATAGTGAGGCCGAAAATAACAGAACATTGAATAAAACTAAATACATAATACATTTTGATGGAACAGATCGAAAATATAAAACAGAAAAAAAGAAACATATGTGACATATTAAATTTAAACATTAGTGTCTAATCTGTGACCCCAAATTACACTGCGCTGCGCTGTGAGCCGTGCCTCGTGAGTGTGTGCGTAGCGCAGTAGAGCTGAAGAAGATAATAAAAAAACCTGTCAAGAGCGAGGTAAACTTGCACATTCGGGGTTCTGTACCTACTAGACCGAAAAATATAAATCACTGAATTCAAATATCGAAGATTTAGACATCGTTCTCAAAACTAAATTCTGGCTGTGCCAATGCCAATGTTATTCAAATATTCAGTTAATTAAACTTAGCGCGATCAACTGCCAACACTGTCAATTGACCTACCGCACAAACGTTTGTATACGAAGAAAATTTATACGTCACTCAATATTAGCTGATTGGCTCTGTACATTTTAATTATTTAAACGTATTTTAAACGTGACAGATGGACAGACAACTAAGTTTTAGTAGGTGCCATTTTATATTTTATTACGGACCCCCAAATAGCTTCACAAACGCTCTGAAATATCGAATTACTCGCACATATGGTTTTTGAACTGTATATGGATTTGACAGCTATTGTTATTAGGATAAAGAACATTGTGATAGATGCGAATATTCACCTAGAGATAATTTATTTTTTTATTTTGTGATACCTAATTTTAGTTGTTTAGGACACTGTCATGGCGGAGCCAAATTTTTTTCCTCAATTGGCATTGCTCATAATTTTTGACCTGCTGTTTTTATGTTTTTTATAGAAAATATAGACTATTTTAAGCAATTAATTTCAATATTATTGAAATATTCACTATAAAGATTTTTTTTTAAAATACTTAAAGATATTATTTTATAATAACAGAGATAGCAAGGATAAAATATCGTACTACCCGTAAAAAAAAGACGTAAGTGAACTTGTGTCAAAAATTTCAAACAAAAATTTCAAAAAAATCACTTTCTGCTTTCTTCCAGTAATAGTACGATATTTTATCCTTGTTACCTCTGTTAGCTACCACAATCGAGATTTTGGAATAGAAAATTATTGGGCGTCTCGTCATAATAAAGCTACTCACGGAAAATCAGCTTGATAAATAAATAAATAAACAAAGTAGGTAATTTAAACCAACGCACAAAAAAGGGAAGGTTCTAAATTCGATTACTTAGTATTTTTTATATCTTCAAAACCAAGCAACGGATTTTGATGCGGTTTTTTTAATAGATAGAGAGGTTTAAGAGGATGCCTTTTTATATTATTTGTTAAAGTTTGGTTTCTAAATTCCAGTCGTGCGAAGTTGCGGGAAAAAGCTAGTTTATTTATAAGACCCTAACCACCGTATTCAATCATACATTATTACAACCTTATCGTTTAATTTTTGACCACAGAATATTATGAAAAGTCCATTCAAAGAAAAGAATTCACAAGACAACATATATTTTGATAATGTCAAGTATAAAGAATGGACATTAATCCCCTTTATAAAAGCTAAACCCTTGCTAGGGATTAAGTTGAACAACGGGTTTACACGTGAACCTATCGTATTTTTCTTTACAACGTGCCCATTTGGGACGCGATAGTATTAACAGATAAATAAAAGAAACCACGAACTTTTTATTTGACCTCAAACCTAAAGATTATCATTTAAAAATAAAAAATATTCATGGACATTTCACACAACGTCCTCTGGTCCCAAGCTAAACTTATATGCTTGTGTTATGGGCACCAGAATACGGATAGAATACATACTCGTATACCTACTTTACTTTTCTACTACTTTTTACTTACTTTTCGTTTCTTTTCTTTTCTTTTGTAAATACATACTTATAATACATAGAAACACCCAGACGCAGTACAAACATTTTTATGACAATTAGAAAAATCACACAAATGATTGTCCCGAGCGGGAATCGAACCCGCGACCTCTTGATCGGTAGTCCGTTACATAAACCACTCAACCACGAGGGTCGTCATTTGAATTTTTATTAAAATTAAAACCCGGTCAATTACGACTTGGACTCACACACGAAGGGTACCCTGTCGTTATTAACATAATAATATAGTGGTTACACCGATCCCAAATAACACCAAATAACAGGGCCTTAAATGACAGGATAAGGCCAGGAGAATGATAATGATGAGTAATTGTTAATGTAGCATCAACAGATATACATAAACTGAAAATGTTGGCTTTCCAAATATATCCTAGGGATGACGTACGGACGTCGAAGTCTCAGTAATAAGGTCCCGCTTTACCTGTTGGCACATCCATTCATCCATCCATCAGCCTCTCGCCGTCCACTGCTGGACATAGGCCTCCCCCATAGAACGCCACAACGCGCGGTTCTGTGCCACCTGCATCCAATGTCTCCCCGCGACCTTGATGATATCGTCGCTCCACCTTGTCGGGGGCCGCCCAACGCTGCGTCGTCCGCTACGTGGTAGCCACTCTGTTGGCACAGAACCCTAAAAAATCTGTGTTAGAATTTTTTTTTCGTGATCGCTAATCTTTAGAATAAAAAATGATCTTAAAAAGCTATTCATGATCGCAGAAAAAAAGGCTAAAATTAATTTCAATAAAATTTCAGCCCGATGTTAAAATTATTACGTTCAAAATTTTATGTCTACATTAATAAAAAGAACTAATAAGTTTTTCGATCATCTGTCTATACTAATATTCTAAAGCTGAAGAGTTTGTTTGTTAGTTTGTTTGGACGTGCAAATCTCAGCGACTACTGACACGAATAAAAAAATGGTTAATGTTGGATAGTTCATTTATAGAGGAAGGCAATTATAACGCCAAGGTGCGAACCAATAGGAGCGAAGTATCAGTGAAAAATGTTGCAAACACGACGAAAATTTTTGAGATCCATGCATACGAAGTACCAGGAAACTGCTATTATGTATTGCACCAATACTATATTCTAATTAAGCTATTGCATAGTTAAGCTGTTGCATAGCTTCTATCGCGGGCCTTGAGCGTGGGGACCGAATCCAGAAATTCCGTAACGAAAATAGCGTAATGAAAATAATCTGACATTATCGGCGTTACTTCTGTGCATATTCCCCTCTTCGCTCCGCAATTTATTTCATCCTGTTGATACCAAGGGTAAGCACCTTCCTCAAATTATACAGCGTATTAAATTAACGATTTTGAATCAACAACAGATATCCTAAATGTTCAGATAACAGGGTATTTTAGATTTTAATAATGTAAAATAATGTTTATTTTATTTTATTGACATTTGATTGACAATCGCTATTTTATCATAATTACCATAAACAATGGACAGATGTAAGCATCAGTAAATAAGGATTATTAATCTTATTTTAGTTTATGGTATTTAGATTCTTGCATAAATAAAATAAATAAATAATTATAAATATTAGTAATAATTAGTAATTATAATAATTATATTATATTATTCAGACGTACTAAAAGGACTAAAAACACCATTAAAAGTCTTAACCTTACTATAGACGGTACATACATTATACACTTCTAGTATATCGAAACACATAACAATATTATCCATCTCTAAATTACAATCGACTATCAAAAGAATTACGGTCAAATCCGAGCATTAAGCGACCCAGATTTAAAATAACATTAAAATAACGCAAATAACCCTTCAAAACATCATGAGGTCATTTAAATGTTATGTATTCACATAATAACAGATACCATGATAATATAACCCATATTGCGAAAGCGTCTCTTATTAATCTCCTTTACAAAGTCGAAACCCCTACGAGGGATTAATGCGAACAACAAATTTAGACACAAGCATATCGTATTCTGCCTAACAAAGGTCACGAGGGACTGTCATAATATAGATGAGGAGTATTTATGCTTGTATCACTTTCTTTTTTGGTAAAACGTTACCAAATATGTGTCATAGACGCTGCAACTTTACCTAAAGAAAGCCGAAAAAAAACGGGATTTTCGGATGGTCATATTTCTTTTAGTTATTATATATTGAAAAAAGAAAGTGACAGAAGCATAGATATACTCTTCATCTATGACTATAGCGTAGAAACAATTAAAATCGGTTTAACTTTCGCGAAGAAAAAAGGGGAGTACGAAACGTCTTTTTCAAAGAATTTGTAGGTAAAATCTGCTTCAGCTATATTTGTCCCTTTCAGCGCGGTGCTCGGGGATAGGGATAGTTCTTGGCATGAAATTTTGCTACGACCATTGAAAATGAATTACTCCATACTCCGTAACCCGCGCCTTTTCCAACGTTACGTTTGTGCGTTTAGATGTTAACCAAAATCACATAATACTCTATCTATTAGTTGTGATCTGTGACTGAAATACAATATTAAAAAGTTATTTAAAATTTTAATATAGGCAATTATAAATGTAGAATTATAGGTTAAATTAAGGACATTAAATGACTTTCAAAAACTTATTTAAACATTAATATTAGTTAATTTATTCAATTTAATATAAAACACTTCGCAATTAAAGGAGAATAATATGCCTTTTTGCAATTTAAAAACCACAGTGAAACTTTTTTTGTGTAATCTACTCAATTAGAAATTGTACTGGGGTCAAAACAAAAGACTATCAAAGTTAAAAAGTCGTTCCAAATTTAAATTCTATTTTCGAAATAGTATTGAAAAAATTGAAAAATATAATTGTGTGGTTCGTATGTTTTGGACACAATTCAATCTGGACAATTAAACACGCAGCCAAAAAACATTATTTTAATGTGAAAAACAATTAATATTTTTTTTGTAAATATAATGTATTTAAATCGTAGTTAGAATTCTGCTAGGACAAAACAAACATGCAAATTTTCCACCAACGAAAACCCAAGAAGCTCTAAAAAATATAACTAACTTTTTTATAAAAACAAGACATACCTAATCAAGAAGGTTCTATTTTTAAAATAGGCCAGTATTATTTCTGAATATAAGAAAGGTTATAAACTAATTTGCCATAACACTGTGCCAGAAACTAAACTAAACTATTATTAAGTTAGTTTTAGTTAGTCTTGATAGTAGGAACCAATCGGCATTATTCTCACACTCCTGATACAACAATGTAAAATATTATTGAAAAAAAAAAAATTAAAAAAAAATGAAGAGAATAGAAAAAAAAATCCTTGGAGTTTCTTGTCTGTTCTTCTCCATAGGATTCGCGTTTGAAACAGACACCTAGTATCTGACGTTTCAAAAGAGCTTGTAAAACATGCCAACTTGAAATAAAAAAAAATTACTTTGACTTTGAAAGCAAAATGGACCAAAATAAAATTTTAATATCAACGTTCTATTTTTGTATCAGTACTCAGTACATATGGTGTGGAATGTGGATGAAGCCAATGAAGTATGTTTGGATCTTAGCAAATGGCGCTCTATAGTCTCTATCTCATGGGAAAAAGGCGTGATGTTATGATAATGATGATACTCACAACATACAGAAATAGAACGTTGTACATTATGCTGAAGAGTATGTTTGTTTGTTTGGACGCGCTAATCTCAGGAACGCAGTCCAAATTAAAAAGCTCTTTCCGTGTTGGTTAGTACATTTATCGAGAAAGGTAATAATATAATAATATCACGTCATATATATGTCGTATATATGTCATATAATATCACGCTGTGACCAATAGGAGTGAAACATCAGTGAAAAACGTTACAAAAACGGGAAAAAAATTCTGATTTCCGTCATGCTAGTTCTTAATATGTTTTATATTATACATAGGTACATAT
The DNA here is from genome assembly GCA_916999025.1 of Orgyia antiqua. Lineage (NCBI taxonomy): Eukaryota > Metazoa > Arthropoda > Insecta > Lepidoptera > Erebidae > Orgyia > Orgyia antiqua. The sequence goes on from OU779874.1 coordinate 6,346,900, forward strand.
AATTTGCAAACCAATATATGTCAGTAATACCTACCCACTGAATAATATCGGAGGTCTGTTTCCTGAATCGTAACGTAATGACAGGAAATGCCGTCATGTGAAAACCAATGATATATTGCAACATATTAATGTGCACTGTTGTGGATACGGTAATATCTAATATAATATTGATCCAATTAACTAAATACTCTATACGTAGTCCAATCATGTCCTATTGTAGACGAATTAAGAATACAAGTGTCACTACCCCAGTTCTTCCCTAGGGTGCTGTAATAATCAGCGTAACCCCCAATAAAACCTGCACCCTGGGAAGGAAAAGGGATGGTGACATTTATCTATTTAATATGTCACCACATGTACAACTATCCAATAGTCAAATTCCAAGTACAAGTCAAAGTCTAAGACTATAATCAAAACTTAAGTAAAAAAAAAATTCTAGTGGGATTTACTTTTCTTTTTTTAGCAGTGATACCTACTGTGTGCATACCTACATAGTAATTAGAAATTCCAGGCGTACCAAATCGATGGCAATAGCTAGAAGCACTATTGAATGAGATACTTTAATCGGATTTATCATATTTCGACAACGTGTGTTTTCCTTCTTTTGTGTCTATTTGGGATAACGTGAGCGATAACTATAAGTCCTAATTGAATTTCAGGATGAAGAAGGAATATAAATGTCTTTCCCAAATATAGTTTGAGGGAACTCTCAAACTATGTTTATGAAAGAGCTATTGGACGAAACTGGGCGAATTTTACACCAATATTCTTTGACCTTGTTTATTAAGCATAAAGAGCGCCACAAACGGCATCTCTCCAGCCCATTCACGTCCCACCGTTGGGCACGGGCCTGCTCCAATTGGGAGGGATTATGGTCTACTGTGCCGCGCTGACCAGTCGTATTGGCATAGGGTTTATTTTCGAGTTTTCCGTCTCTCACAGAGGATGCCATCTGTGTGCAATATCCTTTAGCTGACTTTTACAGCACCCCAGGGAGGAGATGGGGTGGTGACACTTGTATTCTTAATCCGTCACCACACACAAATGGCATATTACGATATATTAATATAGTGAGAAAAAGACAGGTATATAGGGAAAAAAGAAGAGGCGAGGAAGACACAGATATATCTATCAGTGACGTCATAAGTAGTTACATCTTGGTATAATATAGCTGTCTCCTTTCGCCTCGTTTGTTTTTCTATATACATCTGTTTCTCTCTCGCTATATTAATGTATCGTAATATGCCGTTTGTGGTGCCCTTAATGTGTGTGTCTTTTTTCAAATATCGTTCTATTAAATGCGCTCGACGACAAGACATGCTTTATAGAAAAATATGGATGTCGTACTCTGCTGTTTTCTTCGTGGATATTGCCGTATATTCGTGGATTAACGGATTTTCGAATCTAATAAAAATATATAATACACAGGCTGTCCAAAAAGGCGATTTAAAAAACATATTTTTTTACATTTATTTATTAATTTTCTGATAACTGTATATAATAATTTTTTGTCTGATAACTGTTATGACCTTACCTATCATGCGACTTCGGCTTGACGTCAACTTTTGGGACAATCTATATATATAGCTTTTTTTGGACCAATGTCGTAATAGGCCAAACCCTACATTAATATGAACCTATTTCTTTTATCATAATATTATGGATTAAGAATTAATTTCAATATTGCGGCCTGAGAATATGAACATGAAAACTAATTAGCAAAGGACTATGTTCAATTTGGGCTTCGACGTAGACAGCTGATTTTAACCGTCTCTAATTATTCAATAAATATAACTATCCGGTAGTATCAATTTGTCTTAAAAAATAAACTTTTGTTATGAACAATGTATTTTATTTTAATATATTTTGCGGTTTGCACCAATTCGATCAATAGATGGCGTTGTACACAAAACATCGCACGATGTTTAACTCACATTGAGAAGATTGTAGTGAAAGATTTGGTAAACATATGCGGGAACCATGATAGCTCAGATGGGAGAGCAACGGAACGGTATTCCGAGGTCGTGGGTTCACGTCCCGCTCATGGTTCTCATTTTTTCCACTATAATTTAGTTTATTTAGTAAAAGCATAGCAAGTCAATTGCAAAAATTAATGAATGAATACTAAACTTCATTTAGATATGTATTCTATATGGTGTAGACTAATAGGAACTATTATTTTTATTACGTTATTAAATTGTCCGTGTCAGGGCCAAAAGTCCCTTCAAAGTGGTCTGTCCCCTTTAATTGCTGTAATTTCCAAAGTACCTTTTATGTTTATAAGCTCTACATAAATAACACTGAGATATTTAATAATAATAAAATAGGTAATGTATGTTATCGTAAGCCGAATTGTTTTCGCCATACAATCCCACGGGTATCGTTAGGCCGGTCGAGACAATACATATATAGGCCAGTTGAATTCAATGATTCTGTGAAACAATAATACAAAATTAGGACACAAGCTTATACATTTCTTTGCTTTGTGATTAATAAATAATATTATGTCATTGGCGTAATGATTTTGTTAGTAAAAAAACTTTTTTTTTGTTTCATATCTTAATATGATCATCATCATCAATAGCAAGTATTATATTATTATTTATGTATTTTGTATGTTTTAGCTTTATGTATTTCATTAAAATTATTATATACCTATATCTTAAATTAAATAGCACCCACCTTAACTTATTTCTGCACTCCTCGCTGGTTGACTGGGAGAAAATGCCGTTGGCATTAAGTCCACCGTTGTACATAAATCATTTAATGTGTGCAAAAATTGTTAAATAAATAAATAAATGAATATCGATATCTGTCTATTGTGTAATTATACGCGATAATCTCAGGAACCACTGATCTGATATGAAAAAATTGTTTCGATGTTGCCTAGTACATTTATAGAGGAAGGTTATCAGCTATATAACATCACGCTGCGATTAATAGGAAGCGAAAGCAGTAGCAGCGAAAGTTTGCAAAAACTAGAAATATCTATAAATTCCACGTATACGAAATCGCGGGTAACAGCTATAGAGAATATTCTGATCAATACCTTGAGGGCTCATAATACTATATCATCATACATCGTATATAGTAATCTCCGTAGCGACGGTAAGTGTATATTATGTTATAGATTACGATTATAGATTGGGGGGATTCTGTATGTTTATCGGTCGTTCTATCATGCATAAGAACAGGGGTGATAATGAGATCTTTGTCTTTTGGGGTTCAACCCTATTTTAATAGATTGTTTATGTCTATACTAGCGGTTGCCCGCAATTTCATTCGCGTAGAATATGAAATCCAAAACTTTACAAATTGTACAAAAATACATCCTCTTGAACCACTCTATCTATTAAAAGAAACTGCATCAAAATCCGATGTGTAGTTTTGAAAATATAAACTCAAATATATACTATATACTCATGGACATTTCACACATCCCCCAGGTCACAGGTCCCAAGCTAAGCTTATATGCTTGTGTTATGGGTACCAGAATACGGATATAATATATAAACTACTTTTCTTTTGTAAATACATACATAAAATACATAGTAAACACCCAAACGTAGCACAAACATTTCTATGACAATTAAAAACATCACACAAATGATTGTCCTGACAGGGAATCGAACCCGAGACCTCATGATCGGCAGTCCGTTATATGAACCACTCCACCACGAGGTCCGTCAAATAAGGAAATAAGGAATGAAGGACATACAAAAATAACGACTTGGTTTTATAATAAGTACTAGCTGTTGCCCGCGACATCGTACGCCTGAAATTAAGAAATCATACTTTAACAAACAGAAGTTAACTACTCCGCTCGATAGATGGCGCTGTACAGTTTTTGAATCGCGCTATGGTTTCGTTACACACATTAACAATTTAAGCTCGTCAATATTTTTATTGCGTCACCTTCCCGTTTTCTCTTTTAAAAATTAGTAAGGATTGAAGATGCTTAATAAAAAGTTCCATTACGTAGAATTAAATAATAACGAATACTCTACACAACATAAAATTTGGAAATAAATATGAATGAATGGTATCAAATAAACAATGTGTGTGCCTCACTATCAAATCTTATCCTATTTAGAACAAAACTCAAGACACAAAATCCTATCCTATAGAGTATCTAAATCATAATCCGCATAACAATAAGATAGACTAAAGCTTTAGGGTCTACTAAACTTAAATAGGCGCTTAAATTGTACCCTAAACATTGAACAATATGTTACAAATAGGACAATAAGAATAAGATCAGATTGTAATGTAAATATTTGAGAAACTGTCTATTGTTTTGTAGTTCTGTAAATTAAAATAAATTTATCTTTAGTTATATCGAAATTATGAATGTGAAAACGAGACGATGAGATCATAAAAATTTTGACGCGCTTAAGTTTAGTGTTAATAATTATGTGGAACGAAACTGTAGCGCGATTTAAAAAACTGTGCAACGCCATCTATCGAGTGGTATAGTAAATTTCTGTGGGTTTCTAAACATTACGCGTACAAAGTCGCGGGCAACAGCTAGTATAAAATAAAGTTGTTATATTTGTACCTATATGTGACCCCTTATGAGCAACGGATTTTGATGTCGCTTTTTTTAAATGACAGATTAGTTTAAGAGGATGGTTTTTTGGTATAGCATATATTAAAATTTGGTTCAAATCATCATCATATAAATTACAATCTAGCCTACAAAGGCTAATAAGTAATTGTGCTTATTGTATTTAATCACTTCGTTCGCCTTTAATAAATAAATAAATAAATATTCATGGACATTTCACACAACGTCCTCTGGTCCCAAGCTAAGCTCATATGCTTGTGTTATGGGTACCAGAATACGGATAGAATACATATACTACTTTTTTTTTTTGTAAATACATACTTATAATACATAGAAACACCCAGACGCAGGACAAACATTTGTATAACAATTAGAAAAATCACACAAATGATTGTCCCGAGCGGGAATCGAACCGAACGGGAATTGAAAACTAACTTAAATTGCTAAATAAAATATTGACTAAGAATGTGTAAATGTGTGTAAATTAACACTTTTCTTAGTGTCTCTATTAGTCTAGGCGAAGACACTTTGTTCGTGTGTTCTTTAAAGAGCTAATAATAATAAACCTTTTAATTCCTTAATCAATAAAAATATGTAAATTAATTTATGACAATCAATACAATTCACATATGTTAATAAAATTTGTAACGTCCATATTTTATTATTAATGATACTTAAGCCTGCAAATGGGGGTCAAAATGAATTAGACTAATGAAGTCAAAGAGCAGCCAATACCATTCATAACGATAATAAATGAGTAGATTAGTTTATGATATATAGTCCACTACTGTCCAACTTTCATCTATATTAGTGAGAATTTATATACTTTGATGTGAAATATTGAGAGATTATACGTTATTGTATTATTTTATAGCTTAAGGCTACCTATTCACAGCAGGCCGACGCAGAGGACTCGATCTAAAGAGCCAATTGACACTAATAGTAGAATAAAAAAAATTGGTCAAGTGCGAGTCGGACTCGCGCACGAAGGGTTCCGTACCATTATCTATGCAACATAAGGCAACGTTATTAGTATCGAGCAAGAAACGGTAAAAAAATCATGTTTGTTGTATGGGAGCCCCCCTTAAATCTTTATTTTATTTTTAGTATTTGTTGTTATAGCGGCAATAGAAATACATCATCTGTGAAAATTTCAACTGTCTAGCTATCACCGTTCTTGAGATACAGCCTGGTGACAGACGGACGGACGGACGGACGGACGGACGGACGGACAGCGAAGTCTCAGTAATAGGGTCCCGTTTTTACCCTTTGGGTACGGAACCCTAAAAAAGTGAAAAAAGAATAACCTTGCTAGGGACACATTAATAAATACATGGTATAATATGAGAGGCATGTCCAATTCATGACGTAGCAGATTGATGTCAAGCAATTCACCAATCAGACACTACTATTTTGAGCGCATACCACTAGCGGGTTGGAACTGAAAATCAGCGTTTGGTGTCATGTGTTGCCATCTAACTATATGCTGAGTTGCCTGCCCTTTGGCACTTGTTGTAAAAATTTCTATATAGCTTAAATTCATTTTTAAATTTGTATATAATTTACGTAGCATGTTGTAAATTATTAAATATTTATACTATTATGTTGCAAACTTACACTGGTGTCAATAAAGTTCTTTCTTTCTTTCTTACTATTGTGACCGAACACATCAGTCATTGGTCAGTTTAATGACATAGTACGTTGATATCAATCTGCTATGTCATGAATTGGACATACCTCTCTTAATATACCATGACCACACGAAATGAAAGCTCAATAATTCAATCCGTAAGACACTCGTCAGGTATTTGCCTACTAACTCCGCGAGTAAAAGTTCAGCTTCAAAACTTAAGAGAAGTAAAAAGATATTGTAATCCCACAAGGTGTTGTCTAGGTACATTAAGCGTAGATATAAGAATAACCTTAGTTTACAGTAACAGATTCCCTCGCAGCCTGGCGTGTCGGCCTATACGCAGGAAAATGAATGATCTACTTAAGACATAAAATACATTATTACAACTCGCGACTGCTAAGATTTCTTTGTTTCAAGAAAAATAAATATCGAAGTATAACAAGTATAGATTTATACATTCCTTGGAGAATAAAGGACAAAGGGCTTACGGTAATACACTTATCAGAATCCATTTATTTATTCAGTTTTTACATTTAGAAATGTAAAAGTGTGTTCAATTTATTTTTGATATTATATCTGTACCTAAATACTTGTTTATAATAACATCCGGTAACGAATTTAAGCGCTCGAGAATAGGGATAGCAATACCTGAGGCAAATACCTAAATTAGGATTACAGTAGGTACCCTCTTAAAAGAGTTTGTTGTCCAAAGTGACTAAATAAAAATCTTTGACTTTTGTTTATTGACTAACCAATTTATACTGGTAAGTATATTATTTTCATTAGTCACATTTAATTCAGCCAAAGTGGTGTTTACTACGTGTCATTTGACATTACCCTTGTTAATAGCCCCTAATCCATATACATATTCAGGCTTCATTTAAACCCAACATGTTGCACACTGCTAATATATCAGCGTTCAATATAGCTCTTTGATATTCTAGGTAAATTTTAAATGTACTATGCAATCCAAATAACTATGTGTATGGCAATGACCCTGAAATATGGATAAATTTCCCCGTTTTTGCGACATTTTTCATTGATGATTCGCTCCAATTGGTCACAGCGTGATGTTATATTTCCTATAGCCTTCCTCGATAAATTTACTATACCTACAACAATGAAAAAAATTTCAAGTCGGAACAGTGGTTCCGGAAATTAGCGCATTAAAACAAACAAACTCACTCTTCGGCTTTATAAGATTAGTAAATGTAAATTACTTGTGCCTCATTTAACATTTTATTTAATTACATCTAATATATAAAATTCACGTGTCACAGTCACAGTGTTAGTTACCGTACTCCTCCGAAACGGCTCGACCGATTTTCCTGAAATTTTGTGTACATATCCTCTAGGTCTGAGAATCGGCCAACATCTATTTTTAAAACTTTTTTTTTAGTATGGCAAAGCAACGTTTGCCGGGTCAGCTAGTATTAATCTAAATTTTAATATATCTTAGTAACAAAATATAGGACCCATTAATGTGTCAAAAACAGTGACTATTTTTCTGCATTAAATCTCTTAATATTTCTATTGACAAATATGAATAACGAAGTAAACAAGTTTTTCTAAATGACCTTGTCTAATATATAAAATTCACGTGTCACAGTGTTAGTTACCGTACTCCTCCGAAACGGCTTGACCGATTCTTCTCAAATTTTGCATACATATTCAGTAGGTATGAGAATCGGCCAACAACTATTTTTCAAACCTTATAGCAAAACAACGTTTGCCGGGACAGCTAGTAAAAGTATAAAGTGAGATATTTTAGTAAATATTATAAAAAATCAAATCAAAAATCATTTATTCATGTAGGCACAAATTTTATGCTAAAAACGAGCTCTTAGGATATGTCCATTTTTTTTAATCTGAAAATGTTTCAAATAATATTTTCTAATAAATTAAGGTACACGATACAAATTTGGATCACGCACTATAAAACGCGTGGAAAGATCACCTTACTTTTGTAAGACTGGCACTGAATTTTAAGTAGGGATTTACATATTTAGCTATCCTCACGCGTAAATCTTGAATATTCAGCCGTATAATTCCGTTCTTTTTCCAGAACATAAAAACTAATATATTCTGTTTAAAGAAATCTACCTTTATTTTAGTCCATTATTTTTTGTGAAAAGTAATAGGTATTAAGTCTGTAAGTTTTTGCATTTAAGTTATGACAGTATAATAACGAAACAATTCTTGTGTTAATATCGTTAATATCTTTATTAACACTCTTTTATTAGCTTGGTATTGATCTACCAATATATTAATCTACGTAACAGAGTTTTTGAAACTAATTTTCATCCACTTGCAGTTCCACTTGCAGTAGTTGGATTGATTTTCAAGCGTGTTATTTTGTCTTTGAATTAATACAATTATTATATTATAAAAAGTGGTTATTCAAACTATAGATATAAAAAGTTGCTCATAGTACTTACAATTTCAAAACCAACTTCAAAAAAATATTTAAATCTAAATAAGAACATTTTCTCCATTAAGCTTATACTCTGGAAGAAAGAAAAAAAATAGAAATTACAGGATATCACGAATGCGAAAACGTACTCATAATTCTCTTAATTTTATTTCTCTAAGCTAAATAAATAAAATAAAATAAATAAATACAAATATTCACGGATATTACAGACAACATTCTCTGGTCCCAAGCTAAGCTTTAAATGCTTGTTGTTATGGATACCAGAATACGGATAGAATACACATACTATTTTTCTTTTGTAAATCTTCTTCTTCTTATCCAGCCCATTTATGTCCCATTGCCGGGCACGGGCTACCTCCACTTTGGGAGGGATTATGGTCTACTGTGCCGCGCTGACCAGGCGTGTTGGCACAGGGTTTATTTTCGAGTTGTCCGTCTCTCACAGAAGATGTTGTCTGTGCGCTATATCCCGTAGCTGACTTTTACAGCACCCATGGGAGGAGATGGGGTGGTGACACTTGTATTCTTAATCCGTCACCACACGGAGAGCCTACCTTTTGTAAATACATACTTATAATACATATAAACACCCAGACGCAGAACAAACATTTGTCTAGGGCAATCATTTTGTGTGATGTTTGATGTGAGAGTCGAACCCGTGACCTCGTGAAGGGCAGTCAGAAAATGAACTACTAGACCACGAAGCCCGCCAAAGCTTAAGCTTAAGCTAAAGTCATAACAACGATTTGATGACGATTTTTAACTTGGAAGTCCAAACAACAGAGTCAGTTAATAAATTACACTTGAATTTCGCACATCCGACGACTGCCAGTATATTAATATGCAAAAATACTGTCGAGAGTATGAGCCTGGCTAATGGAACGTCACACCAATGGAAACAGATATTTGATATAGGCGAACATGTGATATATTATATCAAAATGGTCCTGACAATCATACAACATGAGATAGGTGAGAGAAAATGTTTAGTTTAAGTCATGTGAAGGTTACGGAACTGTATACAATGGTGTCATAGCAAGAATATTATAGCCTAACTTAGCAACACAATTATGTCACTCTTGCTGGGTCATGGTAAAGCTCAAGGCACCACTATGGCCCAGCAGGGCAGAAGACGAGAGAATGTGCTGCACAAAGAGATATTTTACACGAAAAATAAAGCCTCGAAAATGCCTATGCCAAATGGCTTGCAAGCGTGGCATAGTTATACTTATGTATTATCTAAATAACTTACATGCTTTATTGAACAAAACAATTCAAAGAGAATAAATACATAAAATCTTGTATCCATAAGACCGTATAAGGCGTCTAAGGGACAACGTCAAATAGATTAGAGCGCTGGGAGCAATGGAAATCTTGAATTAACAAGAATATTATAAGAAGTGCCCGCAGTGGTACCCGCGTGAAGAAATTTGAGGAAATAATAATTTTTTTTTTTCGCACGGGATTGCATTTACGGACATCCACTCCGGTCACCTCGGTCAAATGGTAGGAGTAAGTAGTGTCGGACTCACCCATGAACGGAATACCGACTAAACCTAACCGCGGCGTTCTCTACGTTCTTCTGGAGCACCAGAAGTTCCCTGTTCTGGACTCTCTTTGATGTCTGGTCAAGTATGAGTTAGACAAGCACACACTAAGGGTTTCGTTTCATTATTTTAAAACTAGCTGTAGTGCGGAACTTCGGAATGAAGAGAGTTATGCAAAAAAATTGAACCATTCTGTCTATGAAAAGAAATTGGAAAAGAAATAAATTACTTTAAAGACAAATGGTCTTATTCATAATGACTTATCGGAGGTTTAAAAGTTCGCTAAAATCGGTTCGCGAAACTTGTCAAAACTTGTTATTCAGTCATTGTCTTTTTACGATCAATCGTTTATTATCTCTCCGATGAAATCTCCGATAAGTCATTACAAAGACCAAAAGTCGTTATTTTTGTATGTATGTCCCTATGTGAGCTATTTTTAAAACTACGCAACGGATAAGTCAGTGAATTGGTTTAAGCGTAATTAACTGCTTATTTGAGTGCACTTATTAATATTTTTCGGTCTAGTAGGTACGGAACCCTAAGTATGTTAGTTAATCTCGCTCGTAGACTGGTTTTTTTTTTTACTTTTTTGACGTATAGTATTAATTATTGTCATCAAAAGCTTAACTTTACATTATCATCTTCTCTGTAATGTGTCCTAATCCTAGTGTAAACACTTTTGTTTTTATATGACACATTTCATGACGTTTTACGACAGAAAGTCGTGCTGATGGCAGTGATACAAGTAACATTAAGTTATGTTTAGCATTATTATTGTTGTCATTTAACTTGTCTTTACAAGACATTAAATTAAATAATAAAATTACGTTTACACTGGATAAAAGCGTTATTAGCAATGCTAAAAGCCATCTCTAAGCTATATCTGTGTTTTTAAGTATGTAGTTTCTGATTCAAGAAAATCTGAATGTTTTACCTATAAACGAAATTTGGTAAGCAAAGGGTTTTGGGCTCAATCAATCTAGCTAGGATTCATATTAATAAAATGTTGTTTTATCGGTATTTTTGAATATTTTTTTTTTATTTTTTTTTATTTTGTGCTTATGTACCTATTTATAAAGTTTACATAATTACGATAGCGCAATAATAAATACCGAGCTACGCTCAGTCAACCAGATACTACAATATTATATGAAATACTTTTAATTTTAATTATTTTTTGTTGAATAAAATTGTAATACCTATATTTTGTTCTTTGTTTGCACAGGGTTTATTTTCGAGGTCTCCGTCTCTTCCACAATATGTGATCTGTGTACAATATCCCTTAGTTGGCTTTTATAGTACCCTGAGAAAAAATAGGAGTGGTGGCACTTAAATTCTTAGTCCGTAACAACACTACAGAGGACCAGGTCATCAGGTATTTACAAAATTAAATGTGTGTGCAATTAAACACAAAAACTCACACACACAACAAAATACTAGGCTCCAATTATCAAAATTCCTTCCTCGTCCTTTCTCCCAACATATTTTATCTGAGGCATTCAATATTTCACACTTTATTTGGCATCCCTCCCTGACCCTTCTAATTTGCTAGACAGTGTGCTACCCTTATAAATTGTGAAGTAGTTTGCCATCTCACACCTAATTCCATCCAAAGTATTCCTTTAACCGTTCGTGCGTTTAAACTAAGTTCACAAGTTTATTTCTTTATTCAGGAAAACAATTCACATCTTCTATCTTATACATATATAATATTCTCGTATTGTAGTGTTAGTTTTACGTGTGATAGCAGATTAAAGCCCGGTTTCCACTGCGAAAGGGTAATGTGCGGAAAATGGTTATGCGGAACGGACTCCTTTTTAATTAAATAGGTTTGAGTTTCCACCAACGAAGAGTTGGTCATTTGATTTCTACTGCAAAATGAAACTGAGATAGAGAAATGAGCGGACTGAGCTGAACGGAAAATGAGAAATGAAAAACGAATAGATAATTTCCACAGAGAACGAGTTCAGTTGAAGTTTTGAGCTGGTTGCGTGTGGTCGTGTTGTTGCGATGTTATCGAGTGAGTCCGTTCTGAACTAGTCGGTGCAGGCCTTGCGCAGCGGACTCTTTTCAATTTCTTTTTACTCGCTCAATCCGCCCCGCTCACAACTTTCTGTGTGGAAACGCTGCTATGTAAATTGTAATTGCGAGTTGAGCGGAGTCCGTAAGTACTCCGCTCCGCTCCCTAGAACTGAGCGAGCTCATTTCTACTCTTTCTACACGCTCGGCTCTTTCCGACAGACTATTTGTTGGTGGAAATACAAGTATGCAGTTTGCGTTTGCGAGTTTAACGAAGTCATTAATGGGTCCGTTCCGCTCGCGGTGGAAACCGGGCTTAAGAATAAAACTGTCACTACCCCATTTAATTTCAAGTGTGCTGTAAGTGCCAGTTAAGGGATAATTTAAGTAGTTACTATCTAGTAATTTAAGTAGTTAGACGGAAAACTCTAAAGTAAACCCTATGCCAACACGCCTGGTCAGCGCGGCATAGTAGATCAAATTCCTTTTCATAGTGGAAGAGGCCCGTGTCAATGACCAAAAGAGAGAGATAGTGTTAGTTGCCAAATTACACTGAAATGATACAAAATGAAAGGGAAAGTATGTTTGCATCGTAGCAGATATCTCTATAGATATCTGCTTATTATACCATCACTCCTTTTTCCACAGGATTAGGTAGAGACTATTCTATACCTACTTCCGTGGGAAAAAGGCGTAATGGTATAATGATGGTGTTAACGATGTCTTACAACAACACTAAAAGTAATTAAAATTTACACGAAAGACTTGAACTTATTGCAGATAAAAATTGATATATTTTATACCACATTTCTGTTTACAAGTAGCAAACAACATGATTATAATCACAATAATAAACAGCATTTGTTTTAGACTTTAAATCAAAACTCTATTATTTAAGATTTCTACTACGCACAAAAGAAACTCTCAAAGATTTTAACTTTAATTAAAAGATTACCACAATCACGAGCCCTCCTTAACAAACAATGTCTACAACACTCCCAGCCTTAATCGAGAGAATGACGTCCAAACAAAAATGTTATTTTCTTTATAACGCTTTGTTTTTTTACTCAAATGGAATATTTTTATGCATAGTAAAATACTTTGTGTCTTTTAGTTTTTAATATAGCCGCTCATTGAACTACTTTGTTAAGCTTTCCGGAACAAAATGACGTGGAGACGACTATTGACCATAACATTTTAGAAACTACTAAACTAAGAGTGATTATTTTAGACATATTTCCAGACTGACTGTTGCTATTCATACATAATATACCTACATGTATTGCATGTATAATAAAAAGAAAGAATTTTTTATAAATTAAATTTTATAAACCATGTCGGGTACACAGTTTATAAATTTGTGATATTAACGCAAATTAAGCGCCCTGTCAAAATCTATTACAGGCAGTCAATACAAAAATTACTAATATTTTCTTAGAGAAGATTAATATAAACTATTATTTCAAACGTAATATGTAGCATTATTAAGTCTATTTTATCGAATCGTCATATACAATGCTTTTAATAACTAGTACCCTACCTTTAGTCCTAAATATCTACACATTTCCATAATCCATTGTTTCCAACATCCATCCCAAACATATTCCATTACAATTTACAATAATACAATCAAAACTGAAAACGTTCAAAATTAATTCAACCTTATCTCTTGTGTTTACATTGAAACAGCGAGAAACGTCATTAAAATGACAATACAACGAAGTTACATGATAGACCGAGATCCAAGAGGCGAATGCTTTTACTTATATTATCAGCGATGCCGCGATGTAATGTATCGGATAAGACAGTCTTTCTACGTACTATAATTGTAAAAATATCCGCAACTATGTCCCGTCTGCTTTTAGCAATTTGATGCTAAAGTCTGATAAATTTTTTTGACTATTACTTTTCATTTGTGAGCGCTCAAATTTACGCATGTGATATAAAATACTTCAAAAAATTTGCAACGACTAATACCAGACGCTTTTTGCCAGCTTGCAAAAATGCTTGAAAGGTACGGAAATAATTTTGTAACTTCACTTACTTTAACTGAGTTCGTCAGATTTCATTTTTGTATATGACGTTCAATGAAGCCAGTGAAGTTTTTATAGACCGTAGCAGATGACGCTCTATTGTCTCCGCCTACTCCATGGGAAAATGCGTGACGATAAGATGATGGTGAAATATTTATCTTTCGGATCTTGGTCTATGAGGCCTGGTTGCGATTTGCGTTTACAAGTCATGTTATCTAACCCCATCCCTAACATTAATCCTTTACAACTTAAATTGTACACTCATATCTCAAACGTTTCTCGACACTGTCGCCTTGAGTAATTGTATAAGTTTCAATATCGCTGTTTTGTTTAAGTGAAACAAGTTGCGAACTATTGCAATCTAAGATATGAATTTGTATAAGCAACTAACTCTAAAGTTTCCGAGATAGACCGTGTTCTAGCTATATATTATATGTAATCTTTGCGTACACCTACTTTAGAGTGCTTGATGGTATATATTTATCTTTCAAGGAACTTTAAAGATATTACTTGAAACGATCCGTTGTCGTAATATCACAGGTTATAAAATTATTTAGAATTGTTAGCAGATATTTCACTGACTTTTTTGCTATAGGTAACTTAAGTATTTTGTAAACATATTTATTTCCTAATTAACTTACAAATACGTAATATAATGTTCGTTTCTATAAAATTCTCGTTGCACAATGTTAGTTACTATACTCTTCTGAAACGGTTTGACGGACTTTAAGGAAATTTTATAATAAATATTATGGATATTCGGTAGGATGAGGATCAACTTCTATCTATGTTTTATCATCATCATCATCATAACATCACGATTTTTTCCCATGGAGGTAGGCAAAGACTATAAAGCGCCATCTACTACGATTCAAACATACTTTCTTGGCTTCATCCATACTCATACATCTTGTCATACATGCCCGACGGTTGTAAGTGCTACGCACTTGACTCTTTTGAAGTATACCTGTGATGACATCAGAGTATACTTTTCTCTTTTCTTCTTTACTTTTTTCTTTATTTTTTTAAATTTTTTATAACCCTAAGTAATAAGGGACTTAACATTTATATCGCAAAACAACGTTTTTCGGGTCAGCTAGTAGGTATTTTATAAAAAAACCGGTCAAGTACGAGTTGGACTCGAACACTGAAGGTTTCTACTATTGGTCTTATTCATATTCACTTATCGGAGGTTTAAAAGTTCGCTAAAATCGGTTCGCGAAAATTGTCAAAACTTGTTATTCATAATAGATTTTTTAAGCTAAAACGTATATTATCTTTGCGATAAAGTCTCCGTTTAAACCTCCGATAAGTCATTATGAATATGTAGATTGAAAAGCATAGATAAATATAGATAGATAAATTATAAGCTACAGTTAATTAGTACAATATAAAATCCTTTATTTGTGTAGTTCTATTAACAAATAAGTGCCATAAAACTTGCATAAAACTTAAAACGCAGTACAATTACCTACTAATTACACAATGAACAATTTAATAGCGAGAATTTAAATCAATTAGCGCCGTCTACATACGATATACATATTTTGACTTTACTTGAAGTGACGTCACATTACAGACGAAAAAATGTAATTCTTTGAACATGAAATTCCATACTATGTAAATGTATTTCCTATCTCAATAAGAACTATTAATTCATTAACAATTTAATAGCACTTTAGTTCCAAAATCCTATGAATAATAAAATTTTAGTAAACAAAAGTGGAAAATGGGCATACGACGTCTAGACCATCTTTTCAACATTCATGTTTAAATGTTATAATTAAAACCGAAAACAAATTTAAAATTGGTTTTAAAAATTTTCAGTACTCTCCTCTATCTTTTATTTTTATAAAACAGCTAATTTTATTAAATATCGTTAGAATAAGTATCGGAAATGCAAGCGCTATGTTGTGATTGTTACGTGTTAGATGGCGCTTTTACAAACTTCATGTTATGATCCTGGAAAAATAATGTTTTCGCATAATGTGATAACAAATCTAACGTTTTCGGATTTTTCCCAGTATGACCAGTATCTAGTCTAAATCTGAGCCAAATTTCAAGTCTCTAGAGTAACGGTAGTAGGCCCTGATTTTTGATTCCTGAATTGCGGCAAAACCTAGTCAAATGGCGCTGCTGTGCTCCTCATTTTTTTTAAATATTATCTTATTGCTTAGAGAAATCAGGTTGATTATATTTTTTTAAGTAAGGGACCGCGTAGATCTACATTTGATATGAGTTTCAAGTTGATACCTTCAGCCGTTGACGAGTAAAAAAAGTTTGACAGACGGACAGACAGACTCAGACACCGGAGTGATCCTATAAGGGTTTTACGAAACCCTAAAAATGAATCAATTAGTAGTAAAAACATAATATTATAACAAATTAAAACTTTGTTCTATATTTGCTTTTCAAGAAGTTTCTATACAAATGAATAGCAGTTTCAAGTAAAATAATAAATATTAAATTCGTTTCCAGACCCGTTTGAAATGGATAGCCTAAATAAATATACTAATGATATGAAGTAAAAAATACCTTAGATAGAAATTAACTGGATTTTAAATAGGTACAATGAATATAAAATCAAACATTTATCATTTGAAGACCAATAAAACCTACATTAGGTTTAGAAAAAATGTGTAAGTGATAACAACTCCATTCTTTTTTGTTTTTATTGTCATTCTTTCCATTAACGTGCCGCTGTTGGGCACGGGAGTCCTCCAATTTGAGAGGAATTATGGTCTACTATGCCGCGCTGAGCAGGCGTGTCGCCACAGGGTTTATTTTCCAGTTTTCCGTCTCTCTCAGAGAATATTATATGTATACAATATTCCATAGCTGGCTTTTACAGCACCCTGAGATGAAAAAGGGGTGGTGACACTCGTATTCTTAATCCGTCACCACACGGATATTTTTGTAGTTCTCAACTATTACTATATGTTACACAATAAGAATTATCGACCATTGTAATTTAATAGTACTTATAATACTTCTTAACTTATAACTTTGTATGCATAAAATTTAGAAAACCAAATGCCAACCTCTTGAATCATTCTATGTATTAAAAAAAACCGTGGCGTAAATATCAAAATAATATTATAAGTTCTCATGGGGACATACATACAAAAATAACGACTTTTTTATAATAAGTAATAAAATAAGATGGTATTTTCTTAATTTACTAAAATTCGGGAATAACTGAGCTGATATAGCCAATTTTGTATTTTGAAATACGTGTCATAGTCTAGGGAATATTGAAATTAATAAAAATATAGCTAAAATGGCGAAAAAGTGACTAAAAATAACAAGTTAATTTTCTCGTAAGTATAAGCTATAAGTACACAAGTTATATTGCGAAGCAAAGTTAGTCTTTAATAGTAAACACAATCAAAAACTTCGTTAAAGTACCTAACAAGTTAAATTTACTCGAGTTAAGTTACAATCCATATTTACAAAGCACGTTATGAAACACCACTCTCAACATAATAATATTATAACTTAAACTGTACATATCAAACGATTTACAGTATCACCTTGAGTAATTGTGTAACTTTAACAACATTGTCTAATGCTAAGGCTTCAACTGCGTTATAAATTGCGATAACTAAAGCAGTATATTCAACTACTTTACAATAAATTAAATTGTGGTGGAAAAAGTGACTGCCGCAAGCGGGACTTGAACCCACGACCTCGGAATACAGTTCCGAATCTCTTCCAACTGAGCTTATTGCGGTCGTGCTTGTAGCATTCAAATTAACCACCACAATCAACACTCGATTGAGTTTATTTATTTATTATAAGGAAGACAACACAGATTTACAATCACTATGAACTAAAAAAAAAATATACATTAGCAAGCCAATTATCCTCACATAGGTCCTCACGGATAAAGACACTATACAAGTATGTAAACAAACACAAATGTAAACATCGTAGACAGTGTCCGCGTTTATGTAGTAACCATTTGAAATCTTTATAAATATAAATCTTCTGTACGTGTGTTTGTAATTAAACGGCTCCTCCTAAATGGCTGGACCGATTTTGATGAAATTTTTTGTTGGTAATTTTAACACAGAATTGTATGGCAAAACTACGTTTGCCGGGACAGCTAGTTAATATATAAATTACAAAAATGCAAAATAAAACTGCCCATATACATATTTAGTATCGTATTTCTATGTATATATCTTAGTTTATATCGTATTTCTACGTATCGGCAGTCACTTTTTCCACCATAATTTCATTTATTAAGTAAAACATAGCATGTCAATTGCAAAATCAATGCAAAATTACTTTACTTTACAATATTTAAAGTGACGATTATGGTGGCCTAATTTGATTACTGTTAGCACGACCGCAATAAGCTCAGTTGGCAGAGCTACGGAACGGTATTTCGAGGTCGTGGGTTCGAGTCCTGCTTGCGGTAATCACTTTTTCCACCACAATTAAATTCATTAAGTAAAAGCGTAGCAAGTCAATTGTAAAATAAATAAATGGTTAATTTTTGTCACAGGCGTTTATTGCGTCCATGACATATCTCTAGCAACATTATAAAACTGAAGACTTTGTTTGTTTGTTTGTTTGAATGCTCTAATTTCAGGAAGCACTGGTCCGATTTGAAAAAATCTTTTAGTGTTATATAGTACATTTATCGAGAAAGGCTATAGGCTATATAACATCACGCTACGACCAATAGGAGCGAAGCATTAGTGAAAAATGTTACCGGAACGGGGAAAATTTTCTAATGTCCCACGCTTACGAAGTCGCGGGCAACAGCTAGTTATAATACATCCGTCACATGTCCGACCCTTAACAATGGTATAAGAGCAGGAAAATGATGATGTTGAATGTTTGTGACCAACCTCGTGGCTTAGTAGTTCATGTCATGGACTGCCAATCAAGAGGTCGCGGGTTCGATTCCCGCTCGGGACAATCATTTGTGTGATTTTTCTAATTGTCATACCAATGTTTGAATTGCGTCTGGGTGTTTCTATGTGTTATAAGTATGTATTTACAAAAGAAAAGTAGTTTATCCGTATTCTGGTACCCATAACACAAGTATATAAGCTTAGCTTGGAACCAGAGGACGTTGTGTGAAATGTCCATAAAGATATATTTATTTATTTTTATTCGTCATATCGAGTTGAATCCGTAAGAAGTAGTTATGTGAACTGATTTTTTTACTTGTTTGCGAGAATGTCAAAGTAAATTACACAGCAATATCTCGACAACTTTTAAAATTTCCCCATTAAAGAACAGCGGGAACTAAGGCGATAGCTTTTAGATTGCAGTAAATATAAAAGGGAAACATGAGCTCTTGACTGTTGCCAAGTGGGCCAAGCTACAAGCCAAGTTTCGGGAACATCTGATATTAACTCAGTATAGTTAGTTTATTTTTAGTTAACCTTTTTGAACAAATGAAGAGCAGTAGCGAATAACAAGGAAATATTCGAATGAATATTAAAGATGTGAATTTTTGGTGCGATTTAAATTTAAAATACACATTATAAATTTCCCGCGATCTCGTACGCGTAGAATTTAGAAAACGTTCCCTGTTTTTGTAATATTTGTCGCTACTGCTTCACTCATATTAGTCGCAGCGTGATGTTATATTATATGTTATATATAGCCTAATAGCCTTCTTCGCTAAATGGACTATCCAACACTGAAATAATTTTTCAAATTGGACCAGAGGTTCCTGAGATTAGCCCGTTCAAACATTTTTAATTTTCCTATACCCTATTTTTGGTTCTCAGCTCACCACTTTTCACCTCACCAATTTTCAGCCAAATCAGTTCAGTCGATTGTCTGATATAAGTGGTAAAACAAACACAATATTTCGTACATCTATTTTATTTACATCATACATCTGGTCATATATAAATATGACCATATGAATCATATATAAATATTATTATACTATTAGTTACATTTTCAAAACATTACTAAAAACAAAAAACACATTCACTCATAATAAAAAATTGGTCAAGTGCGAGTTGGACTCGCGCACGAAGGGTTCCGTACCATTATCTATGCAACATAAGGCAACGTTATTAGTATCGAGCAAGAAACGGTAAAAAAATCATGTTTGTTGTATGGGAGCCCCCCTTAAATATTTATTTTATTTTATTTTTAGTATTTGTTGTTATAGCGGCAATAGAAATACATCATCTGTGAAAATTTCAACTGTCTAGCTATCACCGTTCTTGAGATACAGCCTGGTGACAGACGGACGGACGGACGGACAGCGAAGTCTCAGTAATAGGGTCCCGTTTTTACCCTTTGGGTACGGAACCCTAAAAACCAATTAAAAAACAAACACATAGCAAACAAAATAATAAAAAAATTTAAAAAATACACATGTACTCAATAACCTTTTAAAAATACAAAAACAGCGTTCCACTGGCATTGGGATCAAGGCCCAAGCTACCGGTGTTTAGGGCTCCAGAGGCAGGAACCTCATCACAATTACGTGCATCAGACCCTTGATCCAGCTTCCGTACTTTTATTAACCGACTTCAAAAAAGGAGGAGGTTCTCAATTCGTCTGTATTTTTTTTTTGTATTATTGCAATAAACATATTTTGTTTTTATTTAGTTCAGATAAATCATGAGAACTTGCTTCATAAATCAAATATTAGTCCAGCACAATATGACAGTTCTAAACTAAACTTTTATCATGCTTTCTAACTTTGGATGGTGACAGATTCGATATCAGACCAGAACTAATATTTTTGTGATAAACATAGCGTCTGAGTGTTTTTGTATATTTTATGTAGGTACTTAACTACGTACTGACTTCAAAAAAAGGAGGGGGTTCTCTATTTGTCTGTCTTTTTTTTATGTTTGTTACCTCATAACTTTTAATTGGGCGAAGCAATTCTGATAATTCTTTTTTTATTTAAAAGCTGGTGGTTCCCATTTGGTCCCATTGGCACTAGGTTAGGATGTGATAATTATCTCCTGAGAAATCGAGGAAAACCTTCAAATTTCAAAGGCATAAAAAACGGTTGAACATTTTTTTTTAAATATTCAATTACGGATCGAAAGACAATGATTACCTACTCCCTCCCTTTGATATTAAAAAAATGTTCCTCTTAATAATATTATAATCATCGTCATCGATCATCATCATGGAAATCCGTTTCTACTCGGTAAGACAGTACTGGCAATATCTACCGACATTGTGTTGCTAGTTCAGGCTTATGTCTAACACACAATGTAAAGTTCCTATCTCTCATCATTATCATCTTCATACCGTCACGCCTTTCCCGTGGGGATTGACAGTGACTTACAATATAATATTAGAAAAGTTATGGGTTACCAACTGTTGGGCTATGCTAGGCATTTCAAGGAGATCACATCTTCTCTATAATGTGTGCAGTATATTTGATTATACAACGTGTTGCAGAAAGGTGTAGTCATAATTTAAAGTTGCATTAGATAGGCCTTAAATATTAGAAAAATACAGTTGGTACGTTTTTTTTTGTTTATTGCCTACTATTAAATAACTACCAGGAACGCATCAATTATGAGATGTTTACGGTTTATTGAATGCGATTGAACCTTACGATAAAATATGACCTCATAGTTGTGTTGTATTTAAAGAAGATCGATTAATTTAATAAATTAATTAAACTTTTATGAACACATAAAAGTCATAATATAACTAGTATTTGTAATTTCATCCATGCCTAGTACCTAGTCACCGGCCATGTGTAACGATGGTCAAATATGACTACACCTTTCTGAAACACGTTGTATATAAAGCTAGCTCAATGATGTTGGTATAATTAAGGTGTAATTCAAAGTGTTCTGTCCAATACATTTAAGATATTCCCTTATTTACGACGGGCCTCGTGGTCTATGTAGCGGACTGCCGTTCACGAGGTCGCCGGTACGATTGCTGCTCGGGACAATCATTTGTGTGATATTTATAATTGTCATACAAATATTTGTCCTGCGTCTGGCTGTTACTATGTATTTTAAGTATGTATTTACAAATGAAAAAGTAGTTTATGTATTATGTCCCTATTCTGGCACCCATAACATAAGCATAATAAACTTAGCTTGGGACCAGAGTAAGTTGTGTGAAATATCCAAAAAAAAAACAAAGTTTTCTGTCCAACACATTTAAGATATTCCAGTACTCATGACAAAATGAAGGATAGTGACTTGGTTATTTAATAAATTTTCCTTAATATGATACAAATATTGCCGTCTCATTAAATGATAAGCATTTTCCCATAAGCTATGATGTTAATGCCATCTATACCTGGTGTTCGGAAACAAAAACTAATGTATCGTCTATGTTTTGATATGGGTCTTGATATGGGTTCGTAGTACCTTGATATTAATTGATGTAATTTATTATGTACAACGTTGAGGTTGACCTTATTGTAACGCTTAAACTGTTAGGGAGATTGTTGCATTGTCTTGTACGATGTAAGTGTTAGGTATAACTTAAATAAATTGTGTTTAATATTCTCTAACACTTGCGTGACTCATTCGTTTAAATAAACCCACTTTTTACGAATTTAGACGCGACTATTTGTAATATATGTTAAAACTGATTTTAACACGTTCGCGCGCGGTAATTTAACTGATAGTTTCGTAAAAAATCACAAAAAATTTCCATACATTTTAGGGACGTTGTTATAACCGTACTGTCTTAAGATATAACAACAAAAGGTATTCCTGAAGGCAGTACGGTTATTACCGTGATGCGTCGAAGTAACACGCATACAAACACAACGGCAACAGCCGTAGTGTCGCTGTGTGCGCACACATCCCAAACTGACTTCAATACAAATATACAATTTGATCTTGTGCATTACATTTTGACAGTACAAACTTATATTCTTCTCACAGAGTGCCAGTGGAAATGTGTTGTATGTATAACTCACAGTTGTTAAGCTGCTCCTACCGTACTGGTAATAAGGAGAATTTCAAAGTTTACGGCAATAACCGTACTGACGATATTTGCAATACAAAAAAATTGGTCAAGTGCGAGTCGGACTCGCGCACGAAGGGTTCCGTACCATTATCTATGCAACATAAGGCAACGTTATTAGTATCGAGCAAGAAACGGTAAAAAAATCATGTTTGTTGTATGGGAGCCCCCCTTAAATATTTATTTTATTTTATTTTTAGTATTTGTTGTTATAGCGACAATAGAAATACATCATCTGTGAAAATTTCAACTGTCTAGCTATCACCGTTCTTGAGATACTGGGTGCGGAACCCTAAAAATCATGTTTGTTGTATGGGAGCCCCCCTTAAATATTTATTTTATTTTATTTTTAGTATTTGTTGTTATAGCGGCAATAGAAATACATCATCTGTGAAATTTTCAACTCTCTAGCTGTCACCGTTCTTGAGATACAGCCTGGTGACAGACGGACGGACGGACGGACGGACGGACGGACGGACGGACGGACGGACGGACGGACAGCGAAGTCTCAGTAATAGGGTCCCGTTTTTACCCTTTGGGTACGGAACCCTAAAAACGGTCATAGCCGTTACCGCGCGCGAACGTGTTAAAGGACATTTTACAGATCAGTTTCAGTCTCACCCGTGATCACAATGACTGCAAATTCTTCAAAACGTTGGGCTTGACATTAACGCTTAAATTGTCTATGTTTAAGTAATTATGAAATTAGGAGTGTACGGTACGTGTGCGTGAAATTAGGAGTCACTTTTTCACATTAAAATGTTACAGTCTTTTCTCAGTTTCCAGACAGTCTGTGTATTTAGTTAAACTTAAATTTGTTCAGTAGCATACAAACATAATTATTACAGTTCCATTTTTTGTGTAGAGTCGTAAAAAGTTACATATTGCCGTTTCCTGTAATATTAAATGTCTTTTTTTTATTTTTTTTTTATTTATAGGGCTTGATCGCTTTGCGACTATATTGCCCTATCAGTACAAATCCACAGTACCTTAACAAAATGAAGAATGTGTAGTTAATAATAGAATTTAAAAAAAATATCTAATATATAAAATTCACGTGTCACAGTGTTAGTTACCGTACTCCTCCGAAACGGCTCGACCGATTTTCCTGAAATTTTGTGTACATATCCGCTAGGTCTGAGAATCGGCCAACATCTATTTTACAAACTTTTTTTTTGGTATGGCAAAACTACGTTTGCCGGGACAGCTAGTATATATATATAATTTAAAAATAATATATAATAATTTAAAAATTAATAAAAAATAAAACAAATACGATCTTAGCATACTAAGTCCGCTAAATTACATAACAATTTGGCTTTATCACTTGGGGTAATATTAAATGATGTTAAAATTATTACAAAATAAACTTGATTTCAGTTTAACACAAAGTTTTCATTATTTTTCGTTGTTGGAAGCCTCCAAGTAAAAATACTTTATATGCCAGATTATTATGAAATAACAAAGTTTAGATTAGTTAACTAATAAGTTCTTAATTAAAAAAGTAAAAATCCCCTATTACAAAGTAAAAGAGTTCCAACAAATGCTTTTATGCTTTTATGCTAACCTAACCCATTAATCAACTGAAACAGTTCCATGGTTAATAAATCATAAAAAATGGTTACCTACGTAAATCACGGGTTGCTATTAAGAGGAATAATTAAAAGAGGTTTTAAGGTTTCGAATCGCAATCATAAGCTCTGAAGCTCAATGATAATTTTACGCGGATTAATTTTGTACGCATATTTTACGAAAATCATTTGACGCGGAAATTTGACGTAGGACGTACCAGAAATGAATTGCATCATAAAATTGTTTCGTTATTTATTATTTAAATACGGAAAAGATGCTGCCTGAGATTAGTTGTTAGAGAAATAATATAAACTGGTAAGTAAGAGATATTTTACTTAATATGCATAATTACGACAAAAAATAACAGCCTGACTGACGTATTAAAAAACAAAAAATTAAAAATCCCGAAATTACGTTAATATATATTAAAAATCAAAAAAGGCTAGTATTTTTTTCTTACTTAATTTAGGGACTTTTATTGTTACAGCGGTAACTTAATCCCATAGTAACTTTCATTACAAATAGCACTAAATATTACTTTCTTTTGTAAGCTATCTCTAACTCGTTGTTAATAGTTAACAATTCTCAAACAAACTCACAAATTTATTAAAAATATGGCATATGTACTTTGGCATTTTAAAAAATAAATATATATTCATGGACATTTCGCACAACGGCCTCTGGTCCGAAGCTAAGCTTTATATGCTTGTGTTATGAGTACCAGAATACGGATAGAATATACTCCTTTTCTTTTATAAATACATACTTATAATACATAGAAACACCCACACGCAGTACAAACATTTGTATGACAATTAGAAAAATCGCACAAATGATTGTCCCGAGCGGGAATCGAACCCGCGACCTCTTTATCGGCAGTCCGTTACATGAACCACTCAACCACGAGGCTCGTCACTTTATAAGAACTTTATGACATACCTTAAATTTTTGATGTCCATTTATTTAAAATTGGTATGTACTTTATTATAAAAATCGCTCCCTACCAAGTAGAGCTGCAATTTATTATTTAATTGGGGTTGCACGTAGTCTTTTGATGAAATCGGTGCAAAATCGGCCGTTGTGGAGTTTTTTGGGGGGAGAATTACGTCAAACGGTAAACAAAAAGATATTGATGTTTAAAATAGAAGTTTACATATATCTATAAACTGTTATCAAAAGCTTTCATAATTTATATTCAACCCTGATATTCTAAATTTATTGACTCTATCACACAACAGGACCGCAAGAAACTACGAAATTTCAAATTACAGACTTGTGGCAAACTCACCTCTAAATTTGAATTTCAATAGCCTAACAACCCCCTAATAACAAAGGACGACCCTAAAAGGCAATCGATGAACCAAAACAAGTAATCTATAGCCATTCTATAGAACTAGATCCCAGAGCTGAGTAATATGACTTAGTTCTACAACAATGAATTTTTTTTAGTGTGGTGACGGATTGATAACCGAACTATCACCACCTCTTTTCTTTTGCTTTAAAAGTCAGCTGAGAGCTCAGATAACATGCTCTGTGAGCATCGAAAAACTCGAATATAAATACGCTTGGTCAATGCGGCACAGTAAAAATGCAGCAGACTCAGAAAAAAATATCCACTATATCGTCTTACCTATATGGCATTTTTTTTCTTAATCTCTTTAGTAGAATAATCTACGTTCATCATAAAAAATTAAGGAATTTCTTTAAACGATAAGGTCGTGCGTTGTACATATTTGTACTTGTCCTTTTTATTTACTTTTTCCGATATAAATAAATATCCGCTATTTCGTCCAATATATGGCATTTTTTATTCTTAATCTCTTTAGTAAAATAATCTACGTTCGTTATAAAAAATAATAAAATTTCATTAAAAAATATACAGTATTTTGTCACTTTTATTAGTTAAGATAGTTTCTCAGTTTCATTTTTTATATGAATTTCTAACATGTCTTTAAACAGATAGACACATCGAAGTTAAGTAATGTTTTTTGGTTTCCGGATCTGGGTCTAACAAGTCTATTGTTCTTGTTATTGTAATAAGGTCATCGTTTATGCTTTGTCATTATTGATTACAGAAATTCTTCCAGTCATACTTCTAATGTTTGGTGCGATTTTGGCTATTAGTATACAGGCTGACCGCAAATTTGATGAATAAATAAATAAATAAATATTCATGGACATTTCACACAACGTCCTCTGGTCCCAAGCTAAGCTTTATATGCTTGTGTTATGGGTACCAGAATACGGATATAATACATATACTACTTTTCTTTTGTAAATACATAATGTATGAAAATATAATGAATGTTCAATAGCTATCGATATTAAATGAAAAAAGGAAGTAAATATAGAAGGTAGGTAGTTGTTTTAAACAAGCTTGTTACGCTGGTCTTCCGCACTAGACGCACTGGGCACTGCCACAATAGGCGATAGTTATAGAATAATCTTACGATCGATTAGTAAGATTGGAAATATATGTTGCTCTGTACTGTCATTATTGTAATTGTTTCTTGAAATGAGACCTACAGAATATAATTATTTTCTTCTGCTTTCTATCAACATAAAGAAAGAATACAAGTATCATCACCCCATTTTCTCTCCAGAGTGCAGTAAAAGCCAATTTAGTCCCTCCCAAAGTGGAGGAGGCCCGTGCCGAGGCTAGAAAGGAGCAAAATCTTACATTTATATATCTTAAGCCACCTAAGGCTACAGCTTACACAAAATCACATGTCGAAGACACTAAGAGCTTATAACTCTGACTACAAACTTGTATCGTTACGAAAACGTAGCGAAATAATTTGGCAAGCTACCAAACCTCTGCTACATACAGCCCAGATTTGTCGTCTTTATAATAGGCTATGTTTCTTATGACTGTAAAGCTCACTATTCATGGTAGGCCTGCAAGATGAAGGACATTACTATTAACATTATAACTGCTTCTTGTGTCTGTAGAAAAGATTGAGAGAATATGGTAAATTAAGAATTTGGCGATAATATGTGGTAATAGAACTTAAGGAAGTTCTAAGATGTTCTTTTGAAGCCAATGCCTCCCATGTGAGATATTTAAACTATGAATCATATAATTATATCTGTATTAGTTCTTTTAATTCACGGGACAGTTTAGGAGAACCCATCAATATTTCCCTTCTAATCGTATCGATTTGTCACATTTGAATCTAGTATATAAATGTACATATATTTTTTCATGGTACTGTAAGATCTAAGGGACAACATGAGCAGTTAACGTCTACTATGAGAGACGGAAACTAGAAACTAAACCATGTGCCAACACGCTGGTCAGCGCAGCACAGTAGACCATAGTCCCTCCCAAAGTGGAAGAGGCCCGTGCCCATCAGTGGGACGATAATGGGTTGAGAGTAGCCACGGTTCCAGACCAGCAAGGCGGCCAGCTGAGATGATAGTGAATGGCTTCCTTTATCGATTAAAGTTAGAAGGACGTGAGTGTACTACATTATTTAATAGCAAATATGATATTGTCATAAAATTGACAGGTTATTTTATATCGAAATAGCTAACAGTACAGTTCTGAAAATGGCTAGCAAAATATAAATTTTACTGTAATGTGTTTTTGATATTGGACTTTTATTACTAGATACACAGTTAAGATTGTTCGCTTTTTACTAGCCCTTTTATTTCATATAATACTAGTAGGTGTATTCTATACTCTAATAATAACCCGCTCCGGCTTCGCACGGACAATATCGTGAAACTTTTAGAGTCAATTTCACTACCATGAGTTACATCTTCCCTACGGGAGATTATATCTTTAAAAATACACAACGGATTTTGATGGGGCTTTTTTATATAATGGAATGGTTCAAAATGATGGCTTTTTTGTAAAATTTGATAAGGTTTGGTTTCTTAATTTCACGCGAACGAAGTTGCGGACAATAGCTAGTTATTTCTATATAGGAAGGGAAAGAGGGAAGAGCACAGAGTAAAGTACAGCTCATGCTTACAACTTACACAGAGTAAGTGCATAAAATATATTCTTTAGAACAATTTTTACACTGTACTTATATTCCAACAATAGATAACAAATATTTTTGCTAGCACTTTATTATATCCCTCGTATAAGCGGATGAACTTATTACCGCTCGCCAAGCACTTTCCTAGATTATGTGCAGCTGATAAAATGTAACAGGAAAACTCAATAACACTTCGTACCCTACTCAATGATCGATCCTGGGACATCATGCGTCATATGTGTTTATTATGACGGTCTTCGTGGTCTAGTGGTTCATGGACTGCCGTTCACGAGGTTGCGGGTTCGATTCCCGCACGGGACAATTATTTGCATGATATTAAATGTCATACAAATGTTTGTTCTGTGTCTTTATATATTGTAAGTATGTATTTACATAAGGAAAGTAGTATATGTAGTATATCCGTATTCTGGTACCCATAACACAAGCATATAAGCTTAGCTTGAGACCAGAGGACGTTGTGTGAAATTTCGGTAAATATTTATTTTTTATTCAATGTATCACTGAGTAATGAAAGGATACAGACCACTACAGAACGATAATATATTATTTGGTATATACCAGGAGTGTTTGTTTGCGGTCTGCTGTTAAAGAATACTTATTCTTCGCTATTGTTTTAAAAGTTGATAAATAATAACATAAATAGTGATTTAATAATAAATGATAAAAAAATAGACATTTTACACGACGTTTTCTGAACCTAAACTAAGCTTATTGTTTGTGTATTTGAGATATATTTTATCTCAAATACACACACGTATATTACTTTTTTTTAAGAAATACTTGTGTAGAGATAAGGTAACATCCAGATGCAGTACAAACATCGATAAAATGAGATAAATAGTTTTATCTATACTTACTTACTAATATTATAAAGCGAAAGAGTTTGTTTGTTTGTTTGAACGCGCTATTCTCAGGAACCACACGTCCGATTAGAAAAAATATTTCAGTGTTGGATAGTACATTTATCGAGGAAGGCTATAGGCTATATAACATCACGCTGCGACCAATAGGAGCGAATCAGTAGTGAACATTTTACAAAAATGGGAAATGTTTTATAAATTGTACGCGTACGGAGTTGCGGGCAACAGATAGTACAAAATATATTCTTTTGAAATCAAATCCACAACCGTGTGAAACGCAGTTTATTATACTTACCACAACTCCATGAGGCTCGACATTAATGCACATATTCCTCTCTCTCCAGCACATTTACGTCCCACTGTTGGGCACGGGCCTCCGCTTAGGAGGGATTATGGTCTACTGTGCCGCGCTGACCAGGCGTGTTGGCACAGGGTTTATTTTCGAGTATTTCGTATCTCACAGAGGATGTTATCTGTGTGCAATATCCCTTAGCTGACTTTTACAGCACCCTTGGGAGGAGATGGGGTGGTGGCACTTGTATTCTTAATCCGTCACCACACGGATTCCTACAAGCACATAATTCCTAATAACATAATAGATTATTTTCTGAAATACAGTTAAATCGAGATTAACAAGAAATGGGTCGCCATTTTAACGCAATCTCCTTGTAATAAATTAAAGTAATCAAATGGTTGGCAGCCTTTATTAAATTATGTAGAATATATAAATTCGAGAAAATGTATACGGGTGAATCGTCTTTATTGAAAAATCGTACTTCTTTCGACTTTACCGAAGAGGGATTAAATGTTTGAAATCGTGACAAAATATGGAATGATAATTGTAATGAATAGATTACAATAATATCTTTATTTAACACATAACAAAGTCGTTATTCCTGCATCCCCTTATGCAAGCCTTAATCTTTAAAACTATGTAACAGATTTTGATAAGACTTATTTATTGATAGCGTGGTTCTATTGGAAAGTTTGAGAGCCCACTACAAAGTTTGCCAATTCACAATTTAAATATTTGTGTTAGGTATTGCTATCCCTAGGTATTCCCGAGCGCCGTACCGAAAGCAATTACAAAACAGCGGAGTACGATGTCCATATTTCTGTATGGACCATAATTTGCTGTCAATCCCTCTTATATGTGTAATTTGATAAGATTTTGATAATGCAGTGGCTTAACATCACACGCTTACGCAGTCGTAGGCAAGCATAACAATAGCATACGCATAATGTCGTATGTGTGAGGTAACATTTTATTCGTAGTCTGTAAAAAGCTCATGGGAGACAGACATGACGTGACAAAAGTATGTTTGTATAATTTAGTTGAGTCTCCATTTTTGTAGTTTACTTAACAAAACAATTCACGATACCGTTTGTAAAGGCGGACTTCCGATGTGAGCTACGCGCAACCTGTCAAAGTAATATCATATTCCACGTTGCCAAGAGAAGACAAGAATATTTGTATGTCGGTCGTACCCCGTCGTGCCGTGATCAATGCTAATTCTCCGACCACTTTTGCGTTTAGCAACACCTACTTTTACATACAAAGCGGTGAATACTCGGTAATACAAAAATTGTTCGCTATTTTCTGTACAAAATTAGAATGGGTCTCACAAGACGTGTGCGTATATCGGAAGGCCACCTTTTAGATATGCTAGTGTCAACATTAACTTTGTATCCCATCGGAATTCCACCAACTCCATAAGGAAAAGCCAGCCAAAATTACTTCGTATTTCTAACTAAATCTTTTATGTAAATTTCTATTGCGTTTCGCACCAAATCGTTCCCGAGAGATGACTTGAAGGAACAATAAGTCCCGAAAGGAAATCACTAGGAATTTTTTCGCCTTACATTAATCTGCTTTTATTACAAATCGCAGAGCCATCAAAGGCGAAGCAGATTAAATTGGTTATGTGACGACTAACAGGTTTATTGGATCATAAATTTCCTACGTAAAGATATATTTTATTAAGAGCAAATATTAAAGAGATATTACCTAGTACGCTGTTAACATAAATTGCTTTGAAATCATTACGATGTTAAATATTTTAATCACTGAAATCGAATCAGAATATTAGCTAAAAAGTGTTTAATTTAACTTTTTTTTTTCCTTTTTTTCGTTTGCTCTTGATTGTAAATGTAATTAACCTTTGAGACAAGTTACAAATAAACTTTCTTTCTTTCTTTCTTTAAAAAAGTATTTTAAACAAACAATAGTTTAACATGTTTTTGATTTTAAATACTGTTCTACTGCATAGCGCTCTATTCAGTACCGTAGAATTCTATGTGTTGCCGTCACCTATCGGCAATCAGCATTCTCCAGTATTTTAATTTCTTAATATATTTTCGCTTTCAAATTTGCTTATTGTTTTTTTTTAATAAACATAATCTGCCACGGAAGTTTCAAAGTTAATAGCTGTTCCTTAACTGTAATTCATAAATATATAAACAAAAACTCAGTCGGAGGTATCTAAGGGCTCATTTATTACTTTATGACTCAAAAAGCTAATAATCTTTGTCAAAGAAGTTGAATGAGTTATTTTCTTCAAAGGGTAGGATGATATTTAGTTAATGGTAAAAGTTCTACAAAGCGTTTTGTTTGGTCCTGTGACTTCTGGGTATTTTAAAACAATTAATAACTTTAAATCAAATTTTAGTATATTTAATTATTAATTTCTTAATTTTTGCAATTGGATTGCTATGCTTTTATTTACTTATTATAAAAGTAAGTCGTTATTTTTATTTGTATGTCCCTATGCGAGCTTATATCTTCAAAACTACGCGACGGATCTTAATGCAGATATTATTAATAGATAGAGTGGTTCATAAGGATGGCTTTTTTGTATAATATTAATTTGTTATGGTTTTTCTTATTTACTAAATTCCACGCGTACGAAGTTACGGGCAACAACAGCATGTACTTATTATAAAACAAACTCGTTATTTTTGCATGTATTAATGTGTGCTTATATCTTCGAAACTACAGGACAGATCTTGATACGGATTTGTTTTATTAAATAGAGTAACAAATAATAATAAATAATAAATTTTCATGGACATTTCCACACAACGCCCTCTGGTCCCAAGCTAAGCTTATATGCTTGTGTTATGGGTACCAGAATAGGGATAGAATACATATACTACTTTTTTTTGTAAATACATACTTATAATACATAGAAACACCCAGACGCAGTATAAACTGAAATTTGGCATAGATCAAGTCTATATAAAGTGCTGATACAGGGAAAAATCCAAAAACATATAATTTGTCGTCACATCACAAGAAAAAAGTGTTTATACTAACACCAACTTATAAAGTAGCTAAAATGTAGGCGATTCCCTATATTTCAACTACAAAATTAAGTTGGTGAGTTGTTTTGAGTTTAATTAACTGATTATTTGAATGCAGTTACTTATGTTTATATATCTAGTAGGTACGAAACCCTAAGTGCTGAAACCCTTGACAGGATTTTTTGAAATTTTCTGTCTCTATCTGTGGATGTTATCTGTGTACAATCCCTTAAGGAAATGTGGTGATGCACTTGCATTCCACGCGAATATTGATATTTTACGAATATTATATTGGCAAATTGATAGGACGTATCTTGAAATCGGATTAAGTGCTTATTACACTTACGCTAGATCCAGTAGTATGGTTAGTCACGGCTGAGAGTGAATAGAACAAGATAAAACAAAAACGGGGCAACTGAATTTCACACACTTAGCTTACGTGGCAACGTTAAACTTGCTAACACACTTGGTTTTATTTTTGTTAGTAAGTAGTCATCTGCTCCTTGTCTATTATCGTGATTAATTGGTGTCAACTGTGGCTTAGAAATAAATATATCTCTTTCTTTCTTTTCTTTTATTAAGTACATCTGTTTTTCTGATGTACTAAATGTTATAATATTCTAAATTTAATTAAAATCTATCCAGCAGATTTTGCGTAATCAATATCTATGTGTGCGTTAAATATTTATCTATGTGAGTCTCTAATACAGGCAACACGTCATATGAAACATCATTACTAAATCTGTGGTTTAAGTCTTTCATTTCTCGCAGAAGATATAATATCTTGAGATTTTCGCTTAGTCCGCATTTATGGAGGGGTGACATGTTCATTCTAAATCTCTCACCTTACGAAAAACATAATAATATTTATTATACAATCTATTCTTCTATCATTTCCTTATGTCTTTGAGTTATTCGAAATTACCATTCATCTCACGTAGAAAATAGAATGCCTTCACGTACTCGACATGACGCAAGAATCACCCCTTAATACCATAATGTAATAAATTTAGTTTGCCATAAGCAAATATTTGCTCTGTTATTGTAGCCTAGGAATAAATATTATTTGGAGAATATTTAGGACACCAGTTTTTTCTCATCCCAATAACTGGGCTACGATCTTTTCCTCGTCTACATTTGAATCGAATCCACACGTAGGTAAACTGGTAAGCCTTTGTTTTGATTTAGCATTTATCAACTGTTTGGAATTTACAAGAAGATTCCTAAAGATTCAATCAGATGAGCCTATTGCTGCAGGTTCTTGAGTGGCAACCACGCACCGGACGACGCAGCGTAGGGTAGCCCCTAACAAGGTGGACTGACGATATCGTCAAATGTGCCGCGGGACGCTGGATGCAAATAGCGCAGGAAGGATTGTGGCTTTCTATGAGGGAGGCCGATGTCCAGCAGTGGGTGGATAAAGGTTGATGGATGGATGAATGGAGCCTATTGCAGTCCATTGCAAGTGGTCGCTACTAGAAATTTCTTTCTACGAAACGTTATTTACTTGGTCGAACGATATGATCTGCCCATTTCCACTTCAACATTGTTACGCGCCGGCCATTATAACATGTCTTTCTCTAAGCGAGGTTTAAGAAGAAATAACTTCCAGGTTGAGGCTTGATTGTGCCGCTGGTTTTCGAAGTCGATGATGAACGAATACCACTTACCATAAGGTAAGCAGTTTTCTTATCGGCAATAATATAGGCAATAGAAAAAAAACAATTTACAACGAATCCGATTCGAAGTGGATTTACTTATTTATCAAATTTATTTAAGCACCTAATAAATATGGTGAATCTGTGTCACTTGGATGGATTTTAGAATTTATCATTGTCTTTAATAAATGGCTTCCTTATTCGAGGCATTATTTTGTCAGTTCCTATAAACAAACCTCTCTTATTCTTGTCATGTTTCCTTTCAAAATTTGTTATTCTAACGAACTAAACACTTTGTATTTATTAAATTGCTGGGACAGCGTTGCTCTCCAATCAAACTGTCAACTTGTCCTGAATGATTGAGAGGGCAAATAAAGCAAAAAATGGTTTACGCTTATATGGAGGGGTACTTTGTGACATACATCGTAATATTTTGATTTTACTGCATTAAGATCCATATTTTTATGAACCGAAATTTTCTCAGACGTAAAAGATAAGGATACCATAAAAAGATATGTCTTTCTTTCGTACGAAAGATCCTAAGTTATGACATCAATAATAATATTGGATATTTGAAAGTCTGATTGTGGATTTTCAATGATAACTCGATGGGCAATTTTCTCGGACTAAAAATGGACTTTATTTTATGAGAATGTATTTCTGGAGAAAATAATAAAAATAAGGGTCAAATAAATGAGGACGTACTGCAATTTCATCATTTTTAACATTCTATCTATCCCCAGATGTTGTAACAAAAGACAGGAAAATTCAAACTTTTGTTCAATGCATTTCAAAAATCAACTGATTACAGCATTGTCCGTTGAAGATTTTACAAGAGATAGAAATATCTTACGGA
The DNA here is from genome assembly GCA_916999025.1 of Orgyia antiqua. NCBI lineage: Eukaryota > Metazoa > Arthropoda > Insecta > Lepidoptera > Erebidae > Orgyia > Orgyia antiqua. The sequence continues at coordinate 6,382,344 of OU779874.1, forward strand.
TAAACGAGGATCAGAATCTATCCGCAAGCATAGATTCATTATTAAAAATGGCCGAATAAAGGTTTGGTGGATAATAAATATATATATATTCATGGACATTTCACACATCGTCCTCTGGTCCCAAGCTAAGCTTATTATGCTTGTGTTATGGGTACCAGAATACGGATATAATACATATACTACTTTTCTTTTGTAAATACATACTTAAAATACATAGAAAACACCCAGACGTAGTACAAACATTTGTATGACATTTATGAATATCACACAAATAATTGTCCCAAGCGGGAATCGAACCCGCGACCTTGTGAACGGCAGTCCAGTACATGAACCACTACGCCACGAAGCCCGTCATAGATAGAACATTGTACAAACGTTGTTCATATATGACAAGATGCATGAGTATAAATAAAGTCAAGGACATAAATATGTTTAGATCGTGGTATATGGGACGCTAGAATCTCTAACTACCCCTATGGAAAAAAGGCAGCATGATATGTACCTATGGATAAATTAACCTGACCTGTATGTATTAAAAAAATCCGTGTTGTGACGGATTAAGAATACAAGTGTCACCACCCAATTGCCATACCAGTGCTGTTTAAGCCAGCTAAGGACATTACATAGAACATCCTCTGTGAGAGACGGAATACTTGAAAATAAACCTTATGCCAAAACGCTAGTCAACGCGGCATAGTAGACCATAATCCCTCTTAAAGAAGGAAGAGAGAGAGAAGGTCCGTGCCTGACGTTTATGGGCAGAAGAGAGAGAGAGAGAGAATATATAATTATAGATATTTAGGAAACAGAAACCTAGTTTTATCGTTCTACTAATTTAACTACTGTGGAGTAGATTATTTTTATTATATTCGTAAAAATCACTTTTTTATTTTTATTTGTTTTGTAAAGGGAAAGCAATTAAAAACTAAACAACCAAAAATAATGTTGAAGAAATTCCTCATATTTTAACCCCAGTTTGACATTCAAATATACATTTTCATGTTTGTTAACGTTATACTCAAATATTTCATTCATTAACAAAAAACGTTTTTAATTTTCCTTCTATATTTTCTGCGGTAATTAACGTAAGTATTACAAAAATGTATTTTACATAAAAATTGAAAACACGAAGAAAGAAATTATTCATTTTCTGAAGTCTGAAAAGCGATTCAGTTTTTATTGGCGTAACATTTTGCCGAATGAGAAAAATTAGGAATTGTTTCATTTTGTAATTTTCCGTTCATTATTATGAGGAAATAGAAATGAAAAACTGTTACCGACTTAATCACAATTTCGCAACAGGGTTCCTTTACTAATAAATGAGAATTTAAGTTAGTAAAATTACACAATGGAAACTAGGTTGAGTGAACTGTTTGTTATTAAGTCATATTGTTTTATTAATGTCGTTTATTTCTTTTGATGTTAATACCCATGGAAACTCCAAGAGTTTAACACTATCAGGGCTTTATTTAGCGTTGTAACAGGCATAATATTATTGGTATTTCGGATAATAAACGCTATTGTCGCTGAAACTTACTGGCCCTATTTTTTTGAATTTTGTCGTAAAGCTGCGTTGTAATGCATTTGGTCGAAGCAATTATCCACTTTATGAGGCTGTAGGAGTCGAATTGTGGAATTTGAAACCGATAAACATCTTATACAGACGATAGTTATCAGTCAATTGGTCGGTAAAAGTCATATTTATCATTGAAATAAGTAACCTAAATAGCGTAAAGCAAAAGACGTCTTCTGAGTTTCTTACGCAGCGCAGAACCGGTGTGGTAGGAGAACAACTAATTTTGTAAAAACCCGTTCAAGCACGAGTTGGACTAAATATATTTGGACTATACTAATATTATAAAGCTGAAGACTTTGTTTGTTTGTTTGAACGCGCTAATCTCAGGATCTGCTGGTCTGATTTGAAAAATTCTTTCAGTATTGGATAGTACATTTATCGAGAAAGGCTATAGGCTATATAACATCACGCTACGACCTGTAGAAGCGAAGCAGTAGTGAGAAAAATGTTACAAAAATGGGGATTTTTTTTTAAATTCCGGACGGAGTCGCAGGCAACAGCTAGTTATTATATATTCGTAGTATTAGGCAGTAATATGATGACGATGAGTGTTTATTATTATAGCATCAACTGTGTACATATACATAACCTGTAAACTTTCAGCTATCTAGCGAACATCATTCTAAAGTTAGAGCCCGGCCCCAAGTCCGGTAAATGTCAATTATGTCACAATGGTAGCTCACCATGGTAGGTAACCTCAAAAAATTAACAATAGACCACCAAACTTGAGAAAATTCTCCACTATGCAATCAACAAATGCAATAACTGATTGCTTCGTGGCGAATATTATCAAGTTTGGTAGTCTATTGTTAATTTTTGTTACAAATGATACCATTTGTTTCTTCACTTCAATGTTCAGTGAAAGCATTCAAGAAGTTCAAGCAAGCAAGAAAAACATTGAATAGCGGACTTCAAAAAACAAACTTTGGTGCCCGACCGTCCGTCTGTCACCAGGTGGTCAACCACCTGGTGACAGACGGACGGTCGGGCACCGAAGTCTCAGTCATAAGCGTTCCTATTTACCTTTTCATAATACAGAGCCCTAAAATCTGCTTACGTAAGTAAATGATATTTTTACAAAATGTTATTATCAGAAAGCTTAACTAACGATTATCAGAGCTTATATAGTATTGAATAACTAAATAGACCACTCTTAAAATAATTGTGATTTTCTTTTGTAGCAATGTTTATTCTAAGTACGGCTTATTCCAGTGCTCAAGATTGTAGCCATTCCGCCAATTATCTACGTTTGCTTTTTATTTAACCTGAGTTTTCTCTCTACGCAGAATGTTTACTCGAAGAAAATTTCTTGTTAAAAAGCAACTATTTATGCAATTAAATATTGAACAATGCTAAAGTTGGTTTGCATTAAATAGAGTTTCCTTTCAAGAAAAGATTATGAAACCAATTTCTTTGTGAATATTTATTACTCTATTTCTCCGTTAGTTATGGATTAATTTGAGAGCCACCTAATAGATAATAATAGATAACATTCCGAACAAGAGAAGGAAAACTCGAAACAAAACCATGTGCCAACATGCCAGACCTGTGTGACTTTATAGACCTTTCCTCCCGAATCGAAGGATGCTCGTGGCTTACAGTGGGAAGTTAATAAACTGGGAGGAATACTTCACGTTTACCTTCCTAGCTCATGATAAATAAGATTGTTGTACTAGTAAATAACTAGAGCCGCGGCATGGCATTAGTTAAATAATGCAGGCCGCAGCATTTAAATCGAAAACCTATACTAATATTATAAAGCTAAAGAGGTTGTTTATTGGTTTAAATGCGCTAATCTCAGGAACCACTCTGGTCATCAGGTCTGATTTAAAAAATTTATCGTTATTTATTTATTTAACACTTTAATACTATTACATGCATAGGCGGGCTTAATGGCTAAGGCATTTTCTACCAGCCAACCATAGGGTGGTGCAGAATTAAGGGAGGCAGGTGTCAATAGAGAGCTGAGGAGAAAAAAAAAATTATAATTAATAGGAAAATGAAAGTTACAGTTTTAGAAGAATAAAAATCTACTATATAAAAATAAGTCGGGTTTTCCTTCCTGGCGCTATAACTCCAGAATGCACGAACCGATTTCCATGGTTTTGCATTCGTTGGAAAGGTCTCGGGCTCCGTGAGGTTTATAGTTTTTTTTTTTTTTTTAATTTTTTTTGGTATGGCAAAACAACGTTTGCCGGGCCAGCTAGTTTATTATAAAATGGATAGGGGTATAGAGATAGATATATTGAAGTTATTTAATATTATAACTTTAATATATTTATAGGCGTTATTTATAGGCTACATAGCGCTATACACTATATAACCTATATAACATCACGCTACGACTAATGGGTGCGAAGCTTCAGTGAAAACTGTTGCTAAAACGGAGAAAATTTTTAGATTTCCACGCGTATAACGTCGCGGGTGACATCTAGTACAACTATATTTACCAAGTAAACAACTTAATACCTAGATTATCAGCTTTCAAGTTAACGTATAATAGAGGCTTCGAGAATATTCTTGTATAATATGGAAATTCCTAAAACTAAATTTCGCCAACAGAGCCTTGAAAGTTTCTCAGTATTTAAAACTTATCTTTTAACAAAGTAACGTAAATAAGATACTTATAACGAATAGTAAATATTATTATTTTCTTTATGCATTTAATATTAAATACAACCCTGGCTATGGTTAAACCGACAACTCTCGCTCTCTCTCTCTGTCCAGCCTATCAAAGTCCCACATAGGACATAAAGAAGAAAAATATTTAAAAAATAAATTATTAATAGATATTACTCCAGTAGATAGTAAATTCAAATAACAATTTGAGCACTAATGACGAAACCATTTATCGTCGTCACACAAAGCTATTGTAAACCAAAATAAACTAGTTATTAATATTAATAAGGCTAAACATCCTTAAGGCATATTTCAGATCCTAGCGACGCACAGCGAATCTATTTTCACGTCGCTAAAGAAAAAGAAGAATATGATGCTTACGTCACGGGTCTAGTGCTCTAGTGGGTCATATAAAGGATTGCAGTTCACGATGTTGCGGGTTTCATCCACAAAATATCCACAAATGCATGCACCGTGTGATGAATGAATTTCTGAATATTTTTTCATAAATATTTGAACTGCGTCTGGTATGTATTTACTAAAGAACATTATTATATGTAACACATTTGTGTGGTACCCATAACATAAGCAAATAAATTTAGCTTGGGGCCAGAGGACGTTGTGTGAAATGTCCATCAATATACTATGTCGATTGTAAAAGTCACGCAACGTCAAACCACGCAACCCAGTAGAACCATCATCGCTACGATCCAGCAGTATAATAATCGAATAGTCAATATAAAACCAGAGCGGGTCTCGTGACTTCTCTCTCTCTCTCCAGTCCATTAACGTCCCATAATCGGGCACGAGCCTCCTCCACTTTGCGAGGGATTATGGTCTACTGTACAGCGCTTACCATTTGTATTGGCACAGGTTTTATTTTAGAGTTTACCGTCTCGCACAAAGGATGTTATCTGAGTACAATATTCTTAGCTGGCTCTTACAACACTCTGGGAAGGAAAAGGGGTGATAACATTTGTATTATTAATCCGTCACCACACGGATAATACAACGCGCGATTTAAGAAGCTTAAATCCGAATGGCACCTTTACATATATAGTACTATAAACTTGCAAAGTAGAAAGGTAGGGAGTAATTAAAATCTCATTATGGTTACAGCATGTATTTCTTTGGTCGTTGCTTTCTAACAAATCTGTGAGATACTAAGTATGCAAAACTTTTATATTAAAACTTCTCGCAAAGATTAAAATGGAGTTCCGTTTTGTGACACATTAAGGATACACATTATCACCAAAATATCCTTATAAAATTATTACTTTTTATTACAAGGTTTTATTATAACTTATACCCATGAAAGAGTGAAATCTTGGAAATCAGTTTTCTAATTAAATTCTGCTTTCGATATAGCCAGGATTTTGTAAATTTTTAGTTAAGATGAGAAGTATTAACAAGGCTTATTAAACTTTTTTACGTCATACGTCCTTGGTCATAAAATAGGAACTTATCAGTAAATACGTTAGTCAATCTAGATTCTTGGTATAAACACTGGCCATTTTATTATTATTAATGGCGTTCAATAATGATATTAGGAAACATTTCAATTTTCTTTTTCTTTCCAGTACCTTTGAAAGGGTACAATATTCTGTGTACAATATTTCTCAGCTGGCTTTTACAGCACCCTGGGAAGGAAAAGGGATGGTGACACTTGTTTGTATATTACTAATCCGTCACCACATTTATTTACCAAAAACCTAATATTTAACATATTTATCTCAAATAACTTCTACTTGTTTCCACAGAAAACCTTTACCAAGGTTTTTTTTTTAATTTTCCCTTTTAATTTATGATGAAAAAAGTATATTACAACAGCCGTATTAAAATTTATTAAACCTTTATGTTTTCTTTCAAATTTCCTGAAAAGAAAATTAAAAAGTAAAAAGTCAGGATATAAATAAAACGATGTGGTTTTATATGTTGATAACAGATATAGTCTAATGATTCTTCTGTGAATTAGTTCGTAATGTTTGTATCAGGGTTTAATATGAAATTATAAAATGAAACTGAAACATTATAAGTAGGTAAAGTAAAAAGTTAAATACTCTTTATTGTACACCAGATAGTTTTACAAAACTTACCAACTAAATTTAAACTTAAAATAGGTACAATGGGCGGTCTTATCGCGGGCTACGATCTCTACCAGACAACTTTAAGATGGACATGAATGAGACAGAATAGGTGACTTGTGGTGTACTTTAATAGTTACTCAGAAGAAAGAGTGAAAATACTAGCAAATACAATATAAATAAATATATTACATACTTATAAATAGAACTACTTAGATACATTATCTGCATACATACATATATATAATATTATATATACATATACATGTATACACATAAATACATATACCTACAAATACATAACGATGTTCACATGGTATGTATTTACAAAAAAAGTGGATTATGTAGTATATCCGTAATTTGATACTCGTAACACAAGCATAATATAAAATAATAATATTTTAAAAAAACTAAAAAACACGCTTTATTTAATCGAATTATTGCATTGTCATCGGTCTTTGACAGGTGTGCAAAATTTGAATAGAATCTGACCGTTTAAAGTGGGTCAAAATAGCGTCCAAAGGAGTCGGTTACAAACATACAAACAAACATACAAACAAACATACAAACAAACATACAAGTGAAGCTAATATAAAGCGTGTAAAAAAGGTTTTCCCGGTTTTCGCAACATTTTTCACCAATGCTTCGCCATTAATCGTAGCGTGATATTATATATAAATTAAAATAGTTTAAAAAAAACTAAAAAACACGCTTTATTTAATCGAATTATTGCATTGTCATCGGTCTTTGACAGGTGTGCAAAATTTGAATAGAATCTGACCGTTTAAAGTGGGTTAAAATAGCGTCCAAAGGAGTCGGTTACAAACATACAAACAAACATACAAACAAACATACAAGTGAAGCTAATATAAAGCGTGTAAAAATAGCCTTCTTCGACAAATAAACTATTGTAAGCATTATGCCATGTTACACTTACTTTTATCTTATTTTATGCCAACAACTCGAGTACTTAGCTACAAAACAACAATAGTAATTATTAATGCAAACATTTTATAAAAGAATATTAACATATGGGTAGTTGTAAAATCATGCGGCGACATCCCCACACTTCTCTATAAAAAGGGATGTCGCCATTGCTTAGGGCTCAGTGGTGGTTAAGCGCTGGTACAGTTAACAACGGTCTACTGCTATTTAATATTGAGTATAAATGTTGTAATTATGTAATAACACTCCCATGTTGTAATTATGTAATAACAGTTCTGTTGAATTGAAAGATAAAGCTTTGTATTGTTGCACATTTCATTGCATTTTAATAAATTGACAAATTAATAGTCTCTAAATCTATAAAACTCTTATTTTATTTTACACTATCCAACACAAAAATATTTTTTGCAAATATAACCAGTAGTTCTTGAGATTAGCGCGTTCAAACCAACAAACAAATTCTTCAGCTTTATTATTTAAATAGATTAATCTCATATATAAAATTCACGTGTCACAGTGTTAGTTACCGTACTCCTCCGAAACGGCTTGACCAATTTTATGAAATTTTACATGCATATTCAGTAGGTCTGAGAATCGGCCAACAACTATTTTCCAAACATTTTTTTTTTTCTTATGGCAAAACAACGTTTGCCGGGTTAGCTAGTAATTCTATATTTTCGTGAACACTTCTCAATTCTTGATCTTCTAGAGCGAAGAGTCAATAAAAATCATGCTTTTCTTATGTACCCATCTTGTATGGCAATGGGAGCCTCCGGCGATAGTGTACTCAGTAAAGTAATATATCCTATATTCTTTTACGTTGCGTATTTGTGAAGTAAAAGAAGCGAGTTCAGATTGCTCTTGTTACTATCGAATTTGCTATTTCATTGATACTCCCTCCTTTATTTGTATTAAATGTATGATTTTAGGGGGATTTGTTTATTATTTGCTCTGTTCGTAACAGTTTAATAATATCTTGTCGATCTAGTTTCTATTCGCGGTTTTATCTATGATTACTGTTGCTAACCTATTTCGTATATATTGAGATATCAGACACCTTAAAGACCTGCGATGTTTTTCACCGACTTCCAAAAAAGGTGGAGGTTCTCAATTCGTCAGTGTGTTTTTTTCTTGTACCTCATAACATTGAATGCGGCGAAGGGTATGATTCTTTTTAATTTGAAAGCTGATGGCCATTGGCACCAGCTCGGGATTAGATGGTTATCTCCTGAGAAATCGAGGAAAACCCTCAAGTTTCAAAAGCACAGACATTATTATAGATATTAGAATATAACGAAATAGTATTTCCGAACTAATACTTATGACAATAAATAAATATATATTCATGGGCATTACACACAACGTCCTCTGCTCCCAAGCTAAGCTTATATGCTTGTGTTTGGTTATCAAAATACGGATATAATACATAAACTACTTTTCTTTTGTAAATACATACTTATAATACATAGAAAACACCCAAACGCTGTACAAACATTTGTATGACAATTATAAATATCACACAAATGATTCTCCCAAACGGGTTCCGGACCCAAGACCTCGTCAACGGCAGTCCTTTATATGAACCACAAGGCCCAAGTAAACAACAAATATTAAGTCAAAATATCCGAGATATATGTATCAACCTATATTATTCTTTTTAAGTCAAAGCTTAAACTTCATACAGTGCCAAAGTATTTTGGCACTCTTTTGCTGTACAATACATGTACATTTGAAACATGGTATCACTAAATAAATTGTGACAATCGGTACTAAAACGCCCGCAGAAGTGGAATAATGACTATAATTTGCTATTGCGTAGGTTGATAAACTGGCATATAGTTCTTAATTGGAGATTTTATGGTGTAGGTGTTACTTATCATACAATTTATTTTCAAGATTATGGACTTAGATTGTGGACCAGTGGTTCATATAACAGACTGATGTTTACGAGATCACAGATTTGATTCCAGTATAGAATAATTATTTCTGGTACCCATACCACAAGTCCAACAAGAACCGGTCTCTGATACCAAGGTAAACTTCATATAAGCTTAGCTTCGGACCAGAGGACGTTATGTGAAATATGCATAAAAATGTCATATATGGATTTTACTGCGTCTGGGTGTTTTCTATCATAAGTATGTAGTTCCAAATAATATAAGGTATATGTTGGATATCCGTACACCGTACTCTTGTACCTATCAGATAAGCGAATAAGCTTAGCTTAGTAATAGAAGACGTTGTGTGAAATGTCCATGAATATTTATTAAATTTATTAAATTTATACTAACATTCTTGCCAGTCACATTCCGTAATGAAATAAAATACACTCATATAAGATATTTAGAAAAATAATAAATCAATTCTCTTATAAGAAAATACGAGTGCTCCGAAAAGAAAACTTTTCAATATAAGTGAATAAGTGCAAAAAATGTGAGCTAAAATCCACACTTTTATCGCTAAAAAAGGACGCTGTGACTTCATCGGTCGAATAGCTTTCACGCTAGATTGACACGCGCGTGTACGTTTTAAGTTTACTAGATTTGTTAGGTATTTTATCACATGACCGTAGATCTCAGATATAAAAATATTATAAAATTAGATAAAGTCAAAGTCCGTGTGGTGACGGATTAAGAATACAAGTATCATCAACCCATTTCTTTCCCAAGGTATAATATAAACAACGTTTACCGTGAGAGACGGAAAACTCGAAACTAAACCCTGTACTAATACCTCTGGTCAGCACAGTAGACAGTAGTCATTCCCAAAACGGACGAGGCGTGTGGCATAGCAGTAAATATATATACATTAGATAAATTTACCATATACGCCCCGTATATGGTAAATTTATCGAGAAAGACTATAAGCTATTTAATATCTCGCTGCGACCAATAGGAGCGAAGCAGTAGTGAAAAGTGTTGCAAAAACGCTGAATGTTTTCTAAATTCTTCACGTACAGAGTCGCAGGAAACAGCTGGTACTGTATAGCCATAAAAACGCACTTGAAATCGTGAAGTTAAAAGTAAACACTACATAATATGAAATAAAATTACATTTGTATTAAATATTATTACAATATTTTAGTCACCGCCATAAATATCATTAATTATTTCAGCAATGATTACAATTTTAATTAAAATCATATGTTATTTGGCCATTATTTATGCTTTCAATTAGTGTACAAATTCACAATACAATGAATGACAAATTTAATGTTAACAAAACTATTTTAATAATTAATTTATGTAATACTAGCTGTAGCCCGCAACTTCATACGCGTGAAATTTAGGAACAAAACCATAACAAGTAATGCATAAAATAAATAAATAATAAATAAATAAATATTCAGGACATTTCACACAACGTCCTCTGGTCCCAAAGTAAGCTATATTTCTATGCTTGTATTATGGGAACCAGATACGCATAGACTACATAGATCGGCCATCCATTACATAAACCACTCCACCACGAAGCCCGTCGATAAAAGCAATCTTCTTGAACCACTCTATCTATAATAATAATCTACTTAGCTCTAAAACTAAAAAACACGCTTGAAAATCCTGAATTTTTTTTTTGTATGTCATCCGTAATTAATATTTGTGAAATATTTTACATCGATCCGGCAACTGCAAGTGGATGAACATTACTTTCAAAGATTCCGTTACATAGATTAATACATTGATAGATTCATACCAAACTTATATCCGGTGGTAGGATAAAAAATTTTTGGACATATCATATGAGCTTATTTTTTTTTTGGCCAAAAGAGAATATGCCTACATGAATAAATGATTTTTAATTTTGATTTTGATAAAAGCGTGTTAAAAAAAGCTGCATCAAAATCAATTGTGTAGTTTTGAAGATATAAGCTCACATAGGGACATACATTTAAATAACGACTTTGTTTTTAGGGTTCCGTACCCAAAGGGTAAAAACGGGACCCTATTACTGAGACTTCGCTGTCCGTCCGTCCGTCCGTCCGTCCGTCCGTCCGTCCGTCCGTCTGTCACCAGGCTGTATCTCAAGAACGGTGATAGCTAGAGAGTTGAAATTTTCACAGATGATGTATTTCTATTGCCGCTATAACAACAAATACTAAAAATAAAATAAAATAAATATTTAAGGGGGGCTCCCATACAACAAACATGATTTTTAGGGTTCCGTACCCAGTATCTCAAGAACGGTGATAGCTAGACAGTTGAAATTTTCACAGATGATGTATTTCTATTGCCGCTATAACAACAAATACTAAAAATAAAATAAAATAAATATTTAAGGGGGGCTCCCATACAACAAACATGATTTTTAGGGTTCCGTACCCAGTATCTCAAGAACGGTGACAGCTAGACAGTTGAAATTTTCACAGATGATGTATTTCTATTGCCGCTATAACAACAAACATGATTTTTTTACCGTTTCTTGCTCGATATTAATAACGTTGCCTTATGTTGCATGGATAATGGTACGGAACCCTTCGTCCCGACTCGCACTTGACCAATTATTTAATAAGTGTAGTATATTTTAGTTATAGGGATTCGTACTTATAAGTAAAATATGACCCGATTACAAGACTACGTTGTCCGTCTCTCAGACCGTCAAGCTGTATCTTAGAAACAACTAGCTGGCCCGGCAAACGTTGCCATACCAAAAAAAAAGTAAAAAAAAAAAAATATTACTGTAAACCTCACGGAGCCCGAGACCTTTCCAACGAATGCAAAACCGTGGAAATCGGTTCGTGCGTTCTGGAGTTATAGCGTCAGGAAGGAAAATCCGACTTATTTTTATATAGTAGATGATAGAAAGTTGATATTTTTACAGTTAATGCTATAACAATAAAATACCGAAATCCGTAATAAAATAAATATTTAGGAGAGCTTCCATACAACAAACGTTTTCAGTGTCACTAGATTATACCACATTTTTAATAATGAATCTACGGTTTCGGACAGGTTGTCCGCGTTTATCAGTAAAATATCTTCAGTCAGTTTTAGTAGAAAATGTTATCGGCAGTATCTTATTGAAATGCAAGTAAGGACAAAATTTTATATTTGTCTGTCTTTAGTATGGTCGATTAAGGATAGACAAAATTTTCTTAGTTCAAAAACTGAAAATCACGCTTGAAAATCCTGAATATATTTTTAAATAATTGCATTGCCATCGGTCCTTGATATGTGTGCAAAATTTCAGATCAATCCATCTACTGCAAGTTGCTGAAAATCGCGTTCGAAGATTCCGTTACATACATTGATATACATACCGAACATATAAAAGCGTGTTAAAAATGGGCGTTATACGACATGATTATTACACTATTATATTAAATTGAATGATAAATATAATTATAATAACTAGCTGTGCCGCACAGTGATACCAGCAGTAAAAAGAATAAAAAATCTGTTCGTTTTTAGGGTTCCGTACCCAAAGGGTAAAAACGGGACCCTATTACTGAGACTTCGCTGTCCGTCCGTCCGTCCGTCCGTCCGTCCGTCCGTCCGTCCGTCCGTCCGTCCGTCCGTCCGTCCGTCCGTCCGTCCGTCCGTCTGTCACCAGGCTGTATCTCAAGAACGGTGATAGCTAGAGAGTTGAAATTTTCACAGATGATGTATTTCTATTGCCGCTATAACAACAAATACTAAAAATAAAATAAAATAAATATTTAAGGGGGGCTCCCATACAACAAACATGATTTTTAGGGTTCCGTACGCAGTATCTCAAGAACGGTGATAGCTAGACAGTTGAAATTTTCACAGATGATGTATTTCTATTGCCTCTATAACAACAAATACTAAAAATAAAATAAATTAAATATTTAAGGGGGGCTCCCATACAACAAACATGATTTTTAGGGTTCCGTACCCAGTATCTCAAGAACGGTGATAGGTAGACAGTTGAAATTTTCACACATGATGTATTTCTATTGCTGCTATAACAACAAATACTAAAAATAAAATATAATAAATATTTAAGGGGGGCTCCCATACAACAAACATGATATTTTACCGTTTCTTGCTCGATACTAATAACGTTGCCTTATGTTGCATAGATAATGGTACGGAACCCTTCGTGCGCGAGTCCGACTCGCACTTGACCAATTATTTAGTATCCCACGGGAACATTGCATTATTTCGGGATAAAAAGTAGGACATATATTATTTCGATGTACATTCGAGCTACATCATTGTAAAATTTCATTAAAATCTATTCAGTAGTTTTTGAGTGAAAGAGTAACAAACATCCAAACATCTATACTTACAACTTTCACATTTATAATATTAGTAGGATAGTATAAAGATCCATGAACTACATAGACGGTTTAAAAAAAACATTGCTACAAGACATTACTAAATACATGTGCCAAGAATTTCTATACTAGCAATAATTTTGCAAGAGATGGAAACAGGAACCGTGGCCGCAAAGTAAGAAGATGGGAAGACGAAATAAAGATGACAGTGGGTCCACTATGGCTAAGAGTGGCAACAGACAGGCCACAGTGGAAATCGTTGGAGGAGGCCTTCGCCGTAAGGCACACCGAACAGAGGGATATTTTGTAACATCTAGTACTTAAGCTAAAATTGTAAACAAGTCTCGGAATAAATGGCTTTATTATAATAATTTTATATCCCATATAGTACGAAAAATATTCCTTATATTTAAGCTAAGCTTATATCATTATTAATGTCAAAGGTACGAGACCATGAAAATTCTTCACATGTCTAGCCTACCAAATGTTAGCAAATATTTACGTGTAATATGTAAGTGTGTTTATAAATATTTAATATATTTTCATCGGTTTAGTCAACATGTCTTTCTAACTCTATATTTTACTAGCTGTGGGCCACGACTTCGTACGCGTGGAACTTAGAAACCTTTCGCTGTTTTCGCAATATTTTTCCCTGATGCTTCGCTCTTGTTGTGCGCAGCGTGATGTTATATAGCCTATAGGCTTCTTCGATAAATGTACTATCCAACATTGAAAGAATTTTTGAAATCGGACCAGTAGTTCCTGAGATTAACGCGTTCAAACAACGACCAAACAAACTCTTCAGCTTATAATAGATTTAAAGACAATATTCTGTATTACAATATTTGTATTATTTGGCGCTATTTAAGCTCTATGTTTCCGTGTGGTGATGGATTAAGAATACAAGTGTCACCACCCCATCTCCTCCCAAGGGTGCTGTAAAAGTCAGCTAAGGGATAATTGAACACAGATCACATCCTCTGGGAGAGACGGAAATCTCGATAATAAACCTTCTGCCAACACGTCTGGTCAGCGCGGCACAGTAGACCATAATCCCTCCCAAAGTGGAGGAGGCCAGTGCCCAACAGTGGGACGTAATTGGGCTGAAGAAGAGAAAAAGCTCTGTCTATCTTTGTAGGTATATAATAGATTCAGATAAATGGAACGCCGAAATATAATCTAGGAAACTAAAAGTTTGATGCTGATTTCGTATACAATGTAAGTGTAGATCAACTATAAAGGAATTTTTAAATTTCAACCCTTTTAAAGAGGGTCTACAGAAAATAATATGAAAGTTAGCCTTTTAGCTCAGTTTAAAAATGATATAGAAGATGCAGAAGTTTTAATGAACATGCTTTTTGATAGAGTCATGAAAATCAGTGTTTAGGTTGACAAACTTGCAGCAAAATAATAGTTTAAAAAATGTTAACATTCCAAATTAACCATTAATTTTTTCGTATGGGTAAATTACTTATGCATTTTTGCGATATATTTCATTTACATTTGAAAATACAAGAAAAAAAGAAAAACAAAGACGTATTTAAAGATATAAAAGATATGGATAACTGATACAAATAGAAATCATCATCATTGTTCTACCCTCATCCCTTTATTTGGCGTCGGCACAACGTGCCTTTTCTTCCATGAATTTTAGTAAGACTTTACTCCTTTTTCTTTTATATAATCTTTTACAGAATCCTACGTTTCCTTGGCCTTCCTCAACCTTTGATTCCCTCTGCATCCATTCTCAAAATACTTCTAAAGAATATTACTATCTTCCCGTCTAATTACATAAAACTCTACTTAATAAAACTAGCAAATTTCTAGTCAGTTATAAAATAAAAGTGACTAAACTCATATACTAAAAACGGTAGTAAATAAAATACGATAAAACGAGAAAGTGCCTTAAAATATTTCCGCCTTGAAAACGATTCCGATTGAACCAATACAGCAGTAAATTAGTTTTAGTCGGCACTTCGTTGAGAAATATAGCTCGGTGTTAACATCGTGAGCAATAAAAAAGCATTGGTATTATGTTTTTGGAACTTCGTTATCTTATTCCATTTATGGAAACAAGCCTAAAATAAAAATAAAACTTAATAAATAAACTTAAAAAAAATATAAGCATATAAAATTAGGTTGCGACCAGAAGATGTTGCGTCCTTGAATATTTATTTATTTATTATTAATATTAATATTTTATAGTAATATTAATAGGTATTTATAGTACGAAACTATATCTTTTTATTTTAGTGAATTAATTGTGTTTATATGGTAAAATCCATCTCGGACACACACTTATGTATTTTCTTTCACGCTCTCCTCTCGCGGGTCTACGGGCAGAAATTTCTGTAAGAAATATGTAGACCCCTACACGAATTATCCTATGCATATTGTATTCTACTATTCCTGTGTGTAAAATTGTTAAATAAAAATAAATAAATAAATAAATTAAGAACTTAATTAACCCTTTAAATGCCCTCACATAATTAACCAAAATTAAAATTAATGTGAACATTAATTCCTTGTAATTTTTAATCACATCTTCTGATTTATAAATTATTTAAGTCATAAGATATGGTTATCACAATACATTTGGGATTTGAATCCTTTGGAAATACGTCATTTTATGTCAGTTAAAAATAAAAAGGTTAGCTATTCGATAGCAAAACATTTAAAATGTTGCATGATTTAAGTTACTTAGATTTATTTTCGTCTCGGTGATAATATGTCATAAGAAAATGTAAGCCTACGTGTTAAATAAATCCTAATTATCGTAGCTGCAAAGCTCCCAATTTGTAGGAAAATGTGAACGAAAAAGGCGAGAAAATATTTCGACCGTAAAGCATTTTGTCAATGCTTCGCATATTGAGTTATGCAATAAACGCGATGGGTTTAGATATTAGATATCTTCGATAATATTACAGAACTGTTTAACGTTTATTGGCATTTCTTATTATTATAATATTTTATTTTATTATTTACATTAACATTCAAATTTGTATAACTATTATTAACTTATTTTTATAATTACTTATTATCAATAGATTATAATTTTGATCGTAATAACAACACATTTTTTCTTTAAAGAGACTAGAAATAACAAAATGCTAATAATTGCAATACATTTGTAGACTAGGTATAGTAATTTAATGACGTTAATTATAATTCTTACCTGTTATATCCCGAAGTATTAAGTTAATTCACCTTCTATTATTATCACCCTGTTTATTAGATAATCACATAAACAGTAAACTGCACTAACACTTCACTAAAATAACTATTAGTCAAACTTAGTTATTATATACACAAAGTTGTTCACAAACTTTTAATGTGAGCCATATTTATGTCTCATAAATCTTATCACTTTCGGATATCCCCCGGTTTACGATCCGCGACTTTCACATTTCGTTGCACTCCACGTAGTATGGTAGCAAAACCAACAGAACGTCTGGCTTTTATGATACCTTGCGGGTAACTAACTAACGAACACAGCATTGCCAGGGTTGGTTTATCAATGTGTGCGTGAGACTTTATACGTATACAGTATACTTACAAAGCGTTTTAAATGTGTGAGTGATTCTAGACGCTTGTCCGTGATTTTAGTCGCAGTACAAAATTTTGTATGTGTGCTACTGATCACCTACGTCTATGTTTGTGTGAGTGCCCGGTATAGCTGGGGAAAAACGGACGATGAAGAACCGCGCATGCTCGAGAAGCTCCAAAAAATAAAATTGTATTTCGCGCTATTTAAATACTGATGCGAGAGATAGATTATAATACCAGTGTACTCCCAACAGTCACAATAAAGAGAATAATTTAAGTGAATGGGGTTTTCATTAAAAACTCCATGAATACGTTGTAATAAGAATGTCTTTATGTATATTTTATTAGGTGTTTGATAATTTTCCGCCTTACTTGGTTGCGGCTGAAATAAATTGCTGTGCGGTATCCTTGTTCGCGGCAAAGATATTGGCGGGGAACAAATCAGCACCTACATATAATAGACCGACATAAGATATTTTAATAAACGCTTATAGTTATGTATATTGCCTGAAAAATTTATTGTAGAGAAATTAAGATTTGATTGGTATGTTATATATGTTATGTATGTTATTAGTATGTAGTTTACTCGTGACTTAATACTTCAAAAAATTTGGTTAAGAATTTGTTTCTTTATTACAATTTCAGGAAATTATTCAATATTCTTAGAAATTTCTCACAATGACCTGTAGTCCCAAACTAAGCCTATATGCTTGTGTTATGGGTACTAGAATAGGGATAGAATACATATACTACTTTTATTTTGTAAATATACACTTATAATACATAGAAAACACCCAGAATCTGCACAAACATTTGTATGACAATTATAAATATCACACTAATCATTGTCCCGAACGGGAATCGAACCCGCGACCTCGTGAACGGCAGTCCGTTACACGAATCACTCGACTATAAGGCCTAAAGAGGGTACTGTACTTGTAATTTAGGTATTTGTCTTAAGTATTGCTATACCTATTCCCGAGCGCCGTGCTGAAAGGGACAAATATAGCTGAAGCAGATTTTACCTACAAATTCTTTGAAAAATAGGCGTTTCGTAGTCCCCTTTTTTCTTCACGAAAGTTAAACCGATATTGACTGTTTTTACGCTTATATATAAATGAAGAGTATAATATCTATGCTTCTATCACTTTATTTTTTTGCTAAAACCTTACCAAATATGTGTGGTAGACGCTGCAACTTTATCTAAAGAAAACCGAAAAATACGGATTTTTCGGATGGTCATATTTCTTTTAGTTATGATGTTTTGAAAAAAAAAAGAAAGTGATAGAAGCATAGACATACTCTTCATCTATAATATAGCGTAAAGACAATTAAAATCGGTTTAACTATCGCGAAAAAAAAGGGACTACGATACCCATATTTTTATATGGAGCATAATTTGATATCGTGCCCTCTTAACTATTTATTTTGTTTGTGAGCAACTTTTCAGGGTTTTAGTTTTAGTAGTTTAGGTCACAGATTAACATTTTAGCCATACATTGATAAGTAACTTAGCCAGACGCGAAAATGGATAAAGTTACGTATTACCTATATGAATACAAGTATTTAAACAATATGCCTCACCTAAGAGTAAAAAAAATAATGGTACCAATTATACGCGCAAAACTAAACTAAACTTAATTAAAAATGAATATTGATAGTGTTGATAACACAATTCGGCAATGTTAACTGAACCTTCTTGTTATAAAAACTGTTTATTATAGACTGATGATTTGATTTAATATAAATGTGCACAACAAAATACCCTCCACCTCTTCAAGCCCATTAACGTGCTGGCACAGGGTTTATTTTCGAGTTTTCCATCTCTTACAGAGGATGTTATCTGTGTGCAATATCCCTTAGCTGGCTTTTACAGCACCCTGGGGAGGAAATGGGGTGGTGACACTTGTATTCTCAATCCGTCACCACACGGACAGCTAATATAAAGCACAAGACAAAATACCCAAGTAATCAAAATACAGTAATAGTTTTTTTATTTTTTAGTTAAGTTTAGTTGTTCACTTAGAATTGGCACCAATATTGACTTAAACAGATGATTTAGCAACAAATATTAATAAAGCTAAGTGTATTGTCTAATAATATAACAGTCTTATCTCTAAGCTTCATTCATTCAAACTCACATAAGGAAAAATCAAGAGAAATCTGTCCCTTCGTTCAAAGTTAATCCACTTTGTGATTGGGATGAAGGAACTCTAAATCACTTAGTAACAGGCGAAATTTACCTGTATTTATAATATTACTAGCTGTTGCCCGCAACTTCGTACGTGTGAAATTTAGAAATTAAACCTTAACAAAACAGAAATATATGACAATCGATAGATGGCGTTGTAACGTTTTTTTTTATCGCGTTATAGTTTCGTTCGACACATTAACACTTATGCACGTCAAAATTTTTATAGTGGCATCAACTCGTTTTGGCATTAATAAATTAGTAAGGACGGAAAAGATAATTACCACAGATTTATCAGATAGAGTGTCTCCGACTTGATCACTCGATCATGTGTGCGTGAAATTATAAAGCTGAAGAGGTTTTTGTTTGTTTCTCTGAACGCGCGAATCTTAGAAACCACTGGTCCGATTTGAAAAATTTCTTCAGCCATGTATAGTATATTTATCGACAAGGCTTATGGGTTTATAATATGACGCTTCAGCCAATAGAAGGGAAGCATCAGTGAAAATATTGAAAAAACGAGGAAATTTTTCTACATTCCACTACCTCTAGTTCTATATACCTCTAGTTTCATATGTATATGAAACATTTTTAGATTATGAAGTAAGATTTAAGTAGTGTCCGGCCGAAACCGAAACCGGAACAGAATGTTCGGCCGTGGCTTCAGTTTTGGCCGAAACCGAAAACGAAACTCACGTGGTCAAGTATAAAATTTCTTAAAATACTGAAATTTGGTGCATTTTACTTATTATTGCATTTATTGCATTAATTAGGGCATGAAACGGAGACAGGGTATATTAAGTTCGTTGAAATCATTTGTTTAATATAATTTAAAAAAATATTGATAACAAAAATTACTAAAAATAACATACAGACGAATTGAGAACCTCCTCCTGTTTTTGAAGTCGGTTAATAATATAACAACAAAACTACATTCGGATGTTGATAATCAATGGCCAGACGAAACATGTCAGAATTCATCAAGTTTCGCTCGCATTGTAAATGTTTGGTCGACAGGCGAGGGAACTAAATGTACTTGGAACATGTTAATACACACAATTAAGGGCCTACATCAATATTATCGTCGATATGTACATATTAACACAGCTAGTAGGTATAGAAAATGAAAAATTAGGGATATTTTTTTTGTTTACTCAAAATCTACTAAATATATTTTAATTCTGATTTACGTGTTTCTATATATAATAGTTAATAATTTTTTTAAAGTTATTTCATTAGTTAATACGCGATAATAGACCAACAAATGAAAAAAATAAAAAATGAGAGAGGTTGTTTCGGTAAGATTTTCTATCGAGAAAACTTTTTTCAATCGCGTCTGAGTTTATGCGATCCTAGACCATTAATTGAAAAAACATATACTTAATAATTGGTCAAGTGCGAGTCGGACTCGCGCACGAAGGGTTCCGTACCATTATCTATGCAACATATGGCAACGTTATTAGTATCGAGCAAGAAACGGTAAAAAAATCATGTTTGTTGTATGGGAGCCCCCCTTAAATATTTATTTTATTTTATTTTTAGTATTTGTTGTTATAGCGGCAATAGAAATATATCATCTGTGAAAATTTCAACTGTCTAGCTATCACCGTTCTTGAGATACTGGGTACGGAACCCTAAAAATCATGTTTTTTGTATGGGAGCCCCCCTTAAATATTTATTTTATTTTATTTTTAGTATTTGTTGTTATAGCGGCAATAGAAATACATCATCTGTGAAAATTTCAACTCTCTAGCTATCACCGTTCTTGAGATACAGCCTGGTGACAGACGGACGGACGGACGGACGGACGGACGGACGGACGGACGGACGGACAGCGAAGTCTCAGTAATAGGGTCCCGTTTTTACCCTTTGGGTACGGAACCCTAAAAATTAGAGCTCTAGCCATTCAATCTAAAGAAACAATGGAAACTTCGTACGTAGAAAAATGCACGAAGCTATTTTGGTATCCTCTTAATAGACTTGTTTTTGACTTTTTATTCTTTTCAGCTGTTACCACGAACTGCAATCTCAGATTTAGACGCGTATAATAAATATTTTCCCAACGTTACGGAGACTTCTCAGTCACCATGATCAAGGGTGAGACTAAGATGTAAGGTATCTTTTGTGATCAGTGACCTGTGGTGGCTAAAAGGTCTCCGAAACCTTGAACTAAAATTCGAAGCGGTTTTTTTTTAATTTGCTTAGTTCAAAAACTAAAAAACACACTTGGAAATCCTGAATATGTGTTTATATATAATTGCGTTGTCATCGGTCCTTGATATGTATGCAAAATTTCAAATCAAACCGACTATTGCAAGTGGGTGAAAATCGCATTGAAAGATTCCGTTACATAGATTAATACATTGATAGATACATACCGAACTTAAAAAAGCGTGTTAATCAACAGAGTGATTCAGGAGGAAGTTTTAGGTGTATAATTTGATAAGGTTTGGTTTGTAAGTTGCGGGCATACATACATACATAAAACTAGTTTTTTTATAAGTGCCCCAAGAAAGCATGTGTATTTACTAGTCGTCAATGTTGTACAGTTTCAAGAAAAAATATACTATCGTACTTTTATGTCTAACAAATTTCTCAAATAACACAATACGGCTAAAGAAATATTACCTAGATTTATTATCTGCTTCGTTAGTACTGTTGTATAGATTTGGGCTTATGTTACGTACGAACGAGATATAAGATTCGATTTCAAGCTCGGCGCAAAATGTTTTATCGAATCAACTCTCTTTTGAAAAGCTCTCCGTAAGTATATACACCACAGTATTTAGAGATTCGTGACTAAAGATACCTACAACGGGACCATAGTGATGAAACTGCGCTATCCCTTTATCCATCTGTCTGTCACCAGACTGTATCTCAGGAACGCAGCTACAGAGTTGAAATTTTCACATATTCAGACTTAAAATGTTAAACCAATAGGAACACATTGTTTTATTTGAAAATATAATGCCGCTTTGGTGTGGTGTCGGACACACACTTACACTTTAACTCAATTTCATTGGTCGCTACACACGCCTCGCCCTTAATCGTATCGCGCACATTATGAGACGACAGTGTCCGTAGGTATACAATGAGTATGAGCATAGCTCTCGTACTTTTTTCGTCGGTAGTCACCTTTTATCGTCATATCCTGCTAGATTAATGTTCTAAGGACTCGGATGATGTATTTCTGTAACTATTGCTATGCAGTTAAAGTTTTTGTACATAAAGTTTCAAGAGAACAGACCAAGATTACCTTTTAGGCGAATAATGGCCTGTATATATTCTAAATTCCACACGTACGAAGTCACGGGCAAAAGCTAGCCTCAGGTACCAATTCTGCATACACAAATAAACTTAACCAAAAAATAATCTACTTAGTTCAAAAACTAAAAAACACGCTTAAAAATCCAATTTTTTTTTATTATTGCATTGTCATCGGTCCTAGATATATGTCCAAAATTTCAGATCAATCCAACAACTGCAAGTCGGTTAAAATCACTTTCAATGATTCCGTTACATAGATAAATACATTGATAGATACATACTGAACTTATATAAGCGTAATATTTTCTAACACTTGCGCGACTCATCTGTTTAAATAAAACTACTTTTTACTCAATCAATAATAAGTCAATGTAAAATTAAAATCGAATGTGGGTAAACCCTGTAATAACTGATCGTAGAAGACACATTACAGCTCAGTCTCACCCGTGACCATGGTGACTGCAAAGTCTCCGAAACGTCGGGCCAAAATTTAAAACAAATATACGCGTCTAAATCCGTAAAAAGTAGTTTTATATAAGCGTGTTAATGAGAATCGATATTGTCATTATAAAATAAATAAATAAATATTCATGGACATTTCACACAACGTCCTCTGGTCCCAAGCTAAGCTTATATGCTTGTGTTATGTAGACGCAATACAAACATTTGTATGAGCCCAAGCACCATACATAAACCACTCCACCACGAATCTCTTATGTCGATTATTTGCTATTTTGTTGCACACATTTATATTAATTAAAATCGTTAGTCTATTATATATAGTGTAAAAGTAAATTAATTCAGTTAACATTACCGAATTATAATTGATAGTGTGATATTCACTCTATCAATTTTATTTTTTTAGTTAAGTGTAGTTGTGCTCGTAGAATGGGTACCATTATATCTCTTCTCTCTCTTTCTCTCTCCAGCCCATTCACGTCCCACTGTTGGCCACGGGCCTCCTCCACTTTGGGAGGGATTACGGTCTAGTGTGCCGCGCTGACCAGGCGTGTTGGCTCACCGTTTGTTTTAGAGTTTTCCGTCTCTCACAGAGGATGTTATCTGTGTGCAATATCCCTTAGCTGACTTTTACAGCACCCTTGGGAGGAGATAGGGTGGTAACACTTGTATTCTAACCGCCTTATTCATAATGACTTATCGGAGGTTTAAAAGTTCGCTACAATAGGTTCGCGAAAATTTTCAAAACTTGTTATTAATAGTGGTCTTTTTACGCTAAAACATTTATTATCTCTCCTATATAATCTCCGTATAAACCTCCGATAAGTCATTATGAATAAGACCGTAACTCTTAGAAACGAGAAAATAATATTTAAAATGGTTTAAAAGATCACAGGGTTTGATTTAATTGCTAGTATTCAACTGAGTACGCCCTTTACATTGGAATTTTGGGTAATTAAGTCGTCTCTGTAATTGAAATCTCACACTCTCAAAAGGTTGGCAAATAAAGACATAGTTTGATTATTATTTATATAAATAAACTAGCTGTTGTTCACAACTTCATACGCGTAAAATTCAGAAAATTATTCCAATTTTTGCAACCTTTTTTACTAATGCTTCGCTGCTAATGGTCGCGGTCGGGCCTATACTATAGGCTATATAACATCACGGAAGGCTATAGGCCTTATATCCTTCCTCGATAAAAGGACTATCCAAAACAAAAAGAATTATTCAATGTGAACCAGTAGGTGAAGAGATAACTGCGTTCAAACAAACAAACTCTTCAGCTTTATAATATTAGTCTATAGTTGTAGGTACTAATATGTAGTAATTCGAAATTCTAGACGTGCTGCCGCGTGCAACATCTTGGTTAAAATAAACTGATATCTTACAAATTAACTTAAACTAATTTAATATCTAATTAATATTGTCAGAACTTATTAAAACAAAACTCGTCAGCTTAATTACAATAATACAGATAAAATGCTATTTATTAAACATCATTATACTTTCTGATAAGTTTATCATTAACCTAGTTTCGTCCTGACCTATTTGTTACGAGAAATAATTAAATTTTCCTAACCCTTTCGCAGTAGACTTAGAGAACAGGTTCAACGGGCTTGTTCATGTCACTCAATGTCATACGCAATGTTTGTATGAGCTGTTAAATAAATTAATAGCAATTTTATGTAATTTTATTATTGAATAATTTTGTAAGTTGTTACGTGTGCACGTTCTCAGTATACTACAATAGCAAGTGGAGTATCGATGACCAGGTGTTCATCGATATGGAAAATGCAAAACTGCTGATGGCAATACCAAGAAGGCACCATAGCCGGTCAATGAGGAGGCCCTCTCTTCACCGAGCTTCACTCTTTGGTCGATCGCCGACTGAATCGGTAAATTATATAAAGGTTAGAATACCTAAGTATATTTAAAAATGTAATTTGAAAATAAAAATTTATTAATTTTTGCAATTGACCTGCTATGTTTTTACTAAATAAACTAAATTATAATGAAAAAAATGATAACCATGAGCGGGACTTGACTTAGTAAAAGCATAGCAAGACATTTGCAAAATTTAATAAATTAATGTAGAAATACATGTACAGTCATTATTTCGGTCCAATTGTGTTCCGTAAAGAACATTAATTGATCGATTGATCGAGGTGGTGCAAACCGCTCAATAGATGGCGTTGCACAAAAAACAACGATGTTTAACTCACATTGAGAAGATTGTAGTGGAAGATTTGGTAAACATATGCGGGAACCATGATAGCTCAGATGGGAGAGCAACGGAACGGTATTCCGAGGTCGTGGGTTCAAGTCCCGCTCATGTTATCATTTTTTCCACTATAACTTAGTTTATTTATGAAAAATGTAGTTTAAGTTTCCATAGTTGGGTTTTATTTGCCCCCTTCTGCTGCCACCAAATGGTAATTAAGTAGCTGCTGCTCAGGCCCTGAACGCATTGTTGTGTTGTGAGTGGCATTATGAAATAGTTAATTAAATGCCCTCCCGTACATGTAGACTTCAGGAGGGTATTTCTACGAGCTTTGTTAGGCAGTGTTGATTTTTTTAACCCTCCTAAAATCAGAATGTAAGTTAAATTATGTTTCTCAAAATTACTTACTCTGAAATTTTATACACTTTCAACGACCGATTGTGGTAAGTTCAAAAATGACGTTTTATCAAGTGACGTTTGAAAATTTTCGTATTTAGAGTTTATTGTTTACCTAAAGTACCTACTTAATATCAAATTTTTATCATCAGCTATCAAAGATTGAAGCTGTCCTCTCAATCGCTCAGAGATTGTTAATATTTGTGTAAAGTACAAGCGATAGCGTAAGCGGTTATAAAATTAAAATGTTTCGCGTTTCTTGGAACTTATGTAGCCAAAATATGGACAGTATCTTAACAAAGTAGTTAACGTCATTAAAGTGTGCGAATAAATGCTTTAAATAACTGCATTTTTATCAAAATTTATATATTTTTATTTTCTTAATTTCTTCACTTTTTACGAATTTGGATGCGTTTGAATCCGAAAATGTTTTATTTGAGTGTTTATAGACCTAAAAGGGGATGTCACCAAACTATGTTACAAATATGCTATGCTCAAAACAACGGACAAAGACCACGAAACGTCTATGTTTTTCAAATAATTTTTATGTAAAATTCGCCTGAACTATATTTGTGCGGCGCTCGGGAATAGGGATAGTAATATTTAAGGCTTAGGTACCTAGAACCTAAATTGGGTCTGTAGTCACCACTTAAAAACTTCACAATACTATTCACAAAGACCTGCTTTGTAGTAAGTGTAGTAAGATACGATAGTATTGATAAAAATATTGTTTAATTTTATCCGCTATTGCTGACATCAATCACTTATATCTTGTACCAAATTCGATACTCAAAACTTTGAAGAGGGTTTTGTCTTTAACGCCACTCAAAGTTCGACATCCACTTAAACCTATATAAACGTACTATGTAAGCTTTATAAGTTAAATGGACTTTATATGGTCGTATTTCATTGGGAAAATAAATACAATACATGCCCTTTGGAAAAGTTCTGAAAATTAGTAGGTACCTATTGATAGTAAAAACAAATAAAAAATAACGCCGCGTGGGGCGGCCGACAACGTGAAGCGATGATATAGTTAAGGTCGCGGGGAGCCATTGGAAGCAAGCAGCACAAGAGTGCAAGTTGTGGGGTTCTATGGGGATCCGTCCATAGCTGGACAAAGACCTTCTTTATAGAACCCTACATCGTGCGGCTTCTCGCCAATCGCATCCAGCGGCTTGATAGGATCAAGACCGTACGCTATACCTTTTTACAGGGACACCGTACACACCGGACACATATTTCATACGGTAGTTAGTTCATCCGAGGATGTGGCCTGCACATTGTTAGGCTAGAGTAAGGCAATATTGAATGGATAAATTAAATTATTCAAGGTCAATATTTTCCCTCATAAAGCATTGATACCTACATTAAAATCTATTTACGAATGGAAAACTGAAATACAAACATTAATTACGAAATTACCCCGTCACTCGTTTCTAAGTTATAATTTCATTTTCGACTTCCATTAATGACCCCTATTAAATTCCAAATAGCAGTTTAATGTGACATTAACGTATGTTATATTCATCAAGTAATAATATAGCCCGTATTACAAAAATATCGTTTAATGATTTTCGTGTAAGTCATTAAAACATTTTGTACAAGGGTGTATTAGGTTTTGACTTTTTAAGGGCATGGCAGAAAACTATGCTTCATACGAGAATATGGGCCTCGCAGTTTCCTGTTTTCTGTGTGTATCTTGCCTATCTATACTATCTATACTATCTATACTATACTAATTACTATACTTCTATACTAATGTTATAAAGCGATAGAGTTTATTTGTTTGTTTGCTTGTTTGGTAATCTCAGGATCCGCTGGTCCGATTTGAAAAATTCTTTCAGTGTTGGATAGTACATTTATCGAGGCTATGTAACATCACGCTGCAATGAATAGAAGCGAAGCCTCAGTGTAAAATGTTGCAAGAAACGGGGAAAAACGTCACGCGCGCGAGCTTTAAATGAAAACGCTGCCTTATCCATGTGAGTTACAACAAAGTAATGTATGAAAAAATTGTTTGTTACCTATAAATCTTTAAAAAAGTCCACGAGGCCATATGTCTATCTTTTAAGGAAAACCTGCTGTACCCATAAGAACGTCAAAAAATTTATCTAATTCAATAGGGTGTTTTCAAAAGCTATTTGTGTGTTTTTGGTAACATTATTTATAAAATTAAATACCTTTGTTAGCTTACGCATTTAATATAAATTATAATTGCTTTTTACAGCATACAATTTAAATGAATATCTTAGGATATATGACGAAAAAAGAATTACGCGCGGCAAAATAAAATACTTAAACTGTTGGCTGAGCAACGCGAACGTTTCCTCGGTCTTCGATCCATACTCCAATGTTTTGATGTTTGGTTAATGTTGGATGATGGATGTTTGTGGTTCTTTCTCGTAAAGACTGCTGGATGGATTTTCATGAAACTTTCCAATAATATAGCTTACAGGTCGTTACGCTGCTCAATCCCCGACGTATCGGTGTTGAGTTGATCTTTATAGGCGTCGGCGTCGTCGTCGGCGTATGATCGTTACGCTGCTCAAATCCCGACGTATCGGTGCTGAGCTGGTTTTTATAGGTGTCGGTGTCGGCGTATGGTCGTTACGCTGCTTAAATCCCGACGTATCGACGCTGAGTTGGTTTTTATAGGCGTCGGCGTCGGCGTATAGTCGTTACGCTGATTAAATCCCGACGTATCGACGCTGAGTTGGTTTTTATAGGCGTCGGCGTCGGCGTATAGTCGTTACGCTGCTTAAAACCCGACGTATCGACGCTGAGTTGGTTTTCATAGGCGTCGGCGTCGGCGTATGGTCGTTACGCTGCTCAAATCCCGACGTACCTATCGGTGCTGAGTGGGTGTTTATAGGCGACGGCGTCGGCATCGGCGTCGGCATTGGCGTCGGCGTCGGCGTCGGCATCGGCATTGGTGTAGGCGTCGGCGTATGGTCGTTATGCTGCTTAAATCTTGACGTGTCGACGCTGAGTTGGTTTTTATAGCCGTCGGTGTCGGCGTCGGCGTCGGCGTATGGTTGTTACGCTGCTCAAATCCCGACGTACGTATCCGTGCTGAGTGGATGTTTATAGGCGTCGGCGTCGGCGTCGGCGTCGGCATCGGCATTGGTGTCGGCGTCGGCGTATGGTCACTACGCTGCTCAAATCTCAACGTATCGGTGTTGAGTTGGTTTTATAGGCGTCGGCGTCGGCGTATAGTCGTTACGCTGCTTAAATCCCGATGTATCGGTGCTGAGTGGGTTTTTTTAGGTTTCATGTGAACTGGTAATAAATTACAAGTTTTTTGGATTTTTAACACCACTATGTAGGCTTGGTCATGCCAAATTTCAAGTCTCTGGGATAGTGGGAACTGGGAAGTAATCTGTAAATTTTGATTCCCTAGCGAAAGTTGAAAATACTCAAAATGCTGTAATTCGGTTATATCTTCTGAATGCGTAGATCTAAATTATTAATTGTATCTTTTGTAGCAAGGGACCGCATAGATCTAAATTTCGCAACGAAAAAGGGTACTGCTTAACGTCTTTTTTTGGAAAGATTCTTGTTTAGGAGATAAGCAGAATAAAACTATTAAATTATTCAACATCATTGTACTTAAAATCCGCTTCTATATTAGCAAGTTTATCATAAAATTATACTTCACGTCTTTGTTAAAGATGAAAAGTTTTTTACTGATAAACTTGCCATTAACAATTTCGTATGTATTTTACGACTCTTGTCTACTTTGAAATGGATAATAAAATGTGTACCTGTGTTGAAAATCTTCAACTCATTAATGTAAAAGCTCTTTAAATAAATTGCAATAAATATTAATATAGGAATTAGATATAGTGAAAATGCTGGGAGAGGATGCCGGAGAAAAATATACTCCGATGTCATCGCCGGCATACTCCAAAAGGGGCAAGTGCGTAGCACTTACAACCGTCGGGCATGTATGACCAGATGTATGAGTGTGGATGAAGCCAAGGAAGTATGTAACGAATCGTAGCAGATGGCGTTCTATAGTCTCTGCCTACCCCCATGGGAAAAAGGTGTGATGTTATGATGATGATGATGAATTAGATATATCGCATCATATTATACATATACTGACTAGCTGTTGCCCGCAACTTCGCTCGCGTGACGTTTTGGATGACTGGGTAAAAAGAAACTTTAAGCAGGTTTTCCTAAAGAAATAAGATATTATCCTGTTACCGATTACATAATACAGTATACACAGGTCATTCTCTCTTTTTTAAACATTGACCTATTGAAAATGGAACAATATCGGATATCCGGCACTACGAGAAATGACAGATGAAAATACATGAGATGCATAACATGTTACGCGTGATTCTAATAAAAATCTTATATCTTCTAATATATAAAATTCACGTGTCACAGTGTTAGTTACCGTACTCCTCCGAAACGGCTTGACCGATCTTTATGAAATTTTACATGCATATTCAGTAGGTCTGAGAATCGGCCAACATCTATTTTTCAAACCTTTTTTTTAGTATGGCAAAACAACGTTTGCGGGGACAGCTAGTACTAGTCTATTAATTGAAGAATAGTAAACTTATAAATATAGTTGTTACGGAAAATGTATAAACTCATACGGAAAATAACAAACTGATAATTAATAGATCAAAATATGGTTTTATCTATACTATATACTATACTATAATATTATAAAGCTGAAGAGTTTGTGTGTTTGTTCGTTTGTTTGTTTGTTTGTTTGTTTGTTTGAACGCTCTAATCTCAGGAACCAATGCGCTGATTTGAAAAATTATTTCAGTGTTAGATAGGGCGTTTATCGAGGAAGGCTTTAGGCTATATAACATCACCCTACGACCAGTAGAAGCGAAGCAGTAATGAAAAATGTTGCAAAAATGGGGAAAATTCTCTAAACTCCACGCATACGGAGTAGCGCGTACGAAAGAATTTTTCAAATCGTCCCAGTGGTTCCTGAGATTAGCGCGTTCAAATAAACAAGCAAACTCTTCCACTTTATAATATAATATAGATAACCGATTTGATAAAAAGAAAATGCGTTTTCGAGAAGATAAAGTGCCTTGATATTTTAATCAATCAATATTAAACCATTTTGATTCATCGCAAATCCAGTAGCTTGAATATATTTTCAATATTCAGAAGGAAATTAGTATTGAAAGCTTTATCATAACATTTATAAACAGGTATAAAAGCAAGCAATCACGGGAGTTGGACAATACCGGGGAACGTATCACGAAATAGCGCTATTTGGAAATAATCAACACATTTCTATTCGGAGGGCGGCCCTACCCCGAGGGATAGGGATTGATGTACGAAAAAATGAATATGGCATCGAAAATATTAATTTTAACCTGTTATTACTTCATCTTGTGTGATGTTTATAAATGTCATACAAATGTTTGTACTGTGTCTGGGTGTTTACTATGTATTATAAGTATGTATTTACAAAAGAAAAGTAGTTTATGTATTCTATTCGTATTCTGATACCCATAACACAAGCATAATAAGCTTAGCTTGGGACCAGAGGACGTTGTGTGAAATGTCCATAAATATTTATTTATATCTGGACCAAAACTGAGCACCATTTTTGTAGTGTAGATAGAAGATTCTTAATTTACAAATAGTCACATAGTTTTTAAATTCAATACCTATGAAAGTAAGAAAGAAAGAAAACAAATTTATTGTAAGGTTAATCACACAAATACAGGTACAGTGAAAAATATATAAACGCATAAAACAAAAGATGTGTGAACCCTTTTCAAAACGGCCTCAGATCAGCATAATGCTAGTTAACACCAGCGCTGGTCTTCCACCGGGCCGTTAAGTGAAGACACAAACTACACGAAAATAAATAACAGTTAACAGAAGAAGGAAAAACAATAAGTAGGTACATGGTAACATGGTTACATAATTAAAATAACACAGATACAATTTTAACAGATATTAAAAGCAAGAAGTCATGAAACAAAAACAAGTATACAGTAAATTGGGATTGTTCATAATTTTTGACCTGCTGATTTAATATTTTTTTTAGAAAATACTATTTTAAGCAACTAATTTCAATATTATTGAAATATTCACTATAAAGAATTAAAAAAAAATACATACATTAAGATATTATTTTAAATGTTGTGACGTCAACGTTGTACGCAATCTGTGTATTGCCTTTTCCTGATAGTCTTAAGACAGATTGCAATACATCTTTTCAAAGTTGCCAAGTTGATATAATAGACCAATTTCAACTCCGCCACACAGTAGTATATCCCTGAGAACGCATTAATAGCTAAGTCCTTTATATCAAGGGCAAATAGAGAGCATTTGCTTTTTTGGAAAAATAATCGTTATTATAGCAAATTTTCCGAAAGAAACTAATGGTTCGTGATCAGAAACTCTATTCCCCGAAATGGTTTACGAATTAAGAGTTTTAAAAAATATGAACAATGCCAATTCTAACTATTCTTTCCCATTATTACATTATCCCAGGTTGCCTGGAAGAAATCGCTTTTAGCGATAAGGCCGCCCATTGTACAATCTTGTATTTTATTATTAAGTTATATGCTTCTGTATGGTGTACAATTAAGAATAAAATAAATAAATAAATAAATTCTTCCGAGATTAGTGGAAGACTGTCTAATACCAGGAAGAACAAGAGCTAAGAACACTTGCCTAGCAAGTAGGATACTGTGTAGCAGTAACACAGCAGTAATAGCTTTGGTAGGTAATCTTGTAATAACACCATTAATACCTAAAGGAAATAGCCCTAAAATTTCCTTAGAAATTACAACGTCTAAAGTTATTCCTTAATTGTCAAGTAATACAAAATATAAACTATAAATAGAAGAAGATAATGAAATTTGAAGTCTGTAGCTCAAAGTTAATTTGTTTTACATTAAAATTATTTGTTAGTAAATAACAGAATACTTTAATTACAAGAGGCTTAACTACATTGTTTGTGAGTTGATCTATCTGTATTCTTTGTACCAATTTTCCCTGAGGGCTAAAACGGGCTATTTGAGGTAATTTAGGCAAAATGTGAACAAGACATTTTGCAAAGAGCGAAATTTTGTTTAAAATTATGCGTTTTCAGTCTGTTACTTTTTAAGGTTCCATACCAAAAGGTACAACTGTCCGTTGGTATGTCTCTAGGCTGTATCTCTGGAACGGTTATCACCGTTTACCAAAATTATATAACTGGTTACACAATAACGGTTATCAAAATTTCAGTTTTAACTGAAATTTTCAAAAGTTTTTTTACTTGTGGAAAGCATTGACGCACTTTGCCTGTCCAGTTGTGGGGGCAACCTTCGGGCTTCGTGTGGGACTCCCGGCAGCGGCCAGACTACCCACTAAACCCCATGGAGTTCCTCCGCGCTCAGAAAACGGGCATGGTATTCATTCAGGTATTACCACGACCTGGCTAGAGGGGTGGCCCCGTGAAGGGGCCCGACTCGATAGGATTAGGCCCCCCATCGCCCACAGCTTATGCTAATGGCAAACCACCGCAATGCTAAATGTTAACGGCACCGAAACACTAGGTAAGAAGTCATACACCACATTAGGCGCGGCAGGTCCCCGACCTACCGCGATGTATGTTAGTAGATGCTACAGTATCAAGAAAATAAGATATAATAAAAAATACCATATCCAAACAATCAGGGATATTTTATTGCATTCGATATTAATATCAAAGTGAAGCAGTTAGCGTGATATCAAACAATTACATGTGCACTTATAATGAAAGCACTGCATCTAATTATTAAGTTAATTCGTTGCATGTTATAATATGTGATTGTTTATTTTGTAATTTGGTTTTTAAACCCTCTAAGTATAAAATGTTAATAGATTATATTCTGTCAAACTTGTGTAGGGTTTTGAAATAGAAGTATTATGAAATGTAGAATACAGATAACATATTCTGCGAGCCGAAAAAACTCATTATTAAATCCTATGCCAACACGCCTGATAAGCGCGACACAGTAGACTATTAATCTCTACCAAAGTGAAGAAGGCCTTTGTCCAACAATGGTACTATAATGGGCTGCAGAGAGAGAGAGACAGAGAGAGAGAGAGAGAGCGAGTGGAAACACTCTTGTACAGCGGTTCCTCGATCCAACAGTCGAACATTAAGAGGATACCAAAATAGCTTCGTGCATTTTTTTATGTACGAAGTTTTCATTGTTTCTTTAGATTGAATGGCTAGAGCTCTAATTTTTAAGTATATGTTTTTTCAATATATGATCTAGGATCGCATGAACTCAGAAACGCGATTGAAAAAAGTTTTCTCGATAGAAAATCTTGGCGAAACAACCTCTCAAATTTTTTATTTTTTTCATTTGTCGGTCTATTATCGCGTATTAACTAATGAAATAACTTTAAAAACATAGGTAACTATTATGTATAGAAACACGTGGATCAGAATTAAAATACCTATATTTAGTAGATTTTGAGTAAATAGGAAAAGTATCCCTAATTCTTCATTTTCTGTGCCTACTGGCTGTGTTAATATGTACGTGTCGGCGATGATATACGATAATATTGATGTAGGTCCTTAAGGGGTTATGAAAAAGAATAAAGTGTGAACAATATTATATTTAAAATCGTAGTTAAATATTTTATCTATACTTAATATTATAAACCTGAAGAGTTTGTTTATTTGTTTGTTTGAACACGCTAATCTCAGAAACGATTCGAAAAATTAGATTATAGAAAAATTAGATTACATTTATAGAACGATTGGTCCCATTAGAAAAATTCTTTCACTGTTGGATAGTACATTTGTCGAGGAAGGCTGTAGGCTATGTAACATCACGCTGCGCCTAATAGGAGCGAAGTATTAGTAAATATGTTGCAAACAAATTATAAACCTGAAGAGTTTGTTTATTTGTTTGTTTGAACACGCTAATCTCAGAAACCACAGGTACGATTAGAAAAATTCTTTCACTGTTGGATAGTCCATTTGTCGAGGAAGGCTGTAGGCTATGTAACATCACGCTGCGCCTAATAGGAGCCAAGTATTAGTAAAAAATGTTGCAAGAACGGGGAATGTTTTCTAAATTCCACGACTCGTCGCGGGCAGCAGCAAGTAACAATTTATATTTATACCATTAAACAAATTAACTTCATGATAATGCTGAGGTCAGTAATTAAGTATATTATGATAACACAAAGCTAATAAAAGCATTTATTACGAACTCATCGCACCCTTTTACGGACAACCCCATCGTATAATAATTATAAATGGAAACTAACGGTGTTTTAGTTTTAATGAGGGTTCCGCAGATAATATTGTGCGGACATGTAAACATCAATCAAACTTTCAACCTAATAAAACATTTTCTACGAATACATTAGTTTTCTTTATGTATATAAGTAATTTCTGAAATTGTGTTAAATATAATATTTTCTAACACTTGCGCGACTCATCTGTTTAAATAAAACTACTTTTTACCCATTTTTACTTTTAACATTTTTTTTTACATTTTTATTTTGTGTCTCACCCGTGACCATGGTGACTGCAAAGTCTCCGAAACGTCGGGCCAAAATTTAAAACAAATATACGCGTCTAAATCCGTAAAAAGTAGTTGTGTTAAATAATTTTAAATAGGTTATTTGTTAATTTTACTATGGGCACATATTGAGGAGGGATGAAGGGCATTTAAGCAAAAAGGTGTGGAATATGAATGTTGATGGCCGGAAAAGGACAGGAAGAAAGGGTGGATGGACTGTGTGAGAGACGATATGAAAGAAAAAGGAGTTGATTAGAATATGGTTGGCAGAAAAAAACGTGCTGCACTGACCCCAATACGTAGGTATGTACGAGTACGTGTACTTCATACGCGTGGCATTAAAAAAATGACCCGTTTTTACAACATTTTTCAATAATGTTTCGCTCCTATTGTTCGCAGCGTAATGTTATATACCCTATAGCCTTCCTCGATAAATATACTATCCAACAAAAAAAGAATTGTTCACTTCATACCAGTAGTTCCCAAGATTAGTGAGTTTAAGCCAACAAACTCTTCAGCTTTATAATATAAGTATTGATTATATCGTCGTATTACCTAGATCAGTTTTTGGATAACAACGTGAAACATGGTAGCTTGTTTATAATTAGTTTCTAGATAGTAAGAGTTAATTCAAAAGTTGAAATACTCATTTATTATAACATACTGGTTAGTATCAAATCTCTATGGATTAAAGCAGCAATTCACAGATTAAATCATAAAGTGAACCATTTTTATTTTATAGCGTTATAGTACAAACAATGTCCGTGTGGTGACGGATTAAGAATACAAGTGTCAGCACCCCTTTCCCTACCGAGAGTGTTGTAAAAGCCAGCTAACGGATACCTATTGTACACAGATAACATCCACTGTAAGAGACTAATAATATGTATATGTGTATATTCGTAAGTATATATCTCTCTCTCCAGCCCATTTACGTACCACTGTTGGGCACAGGCCTCCTCCACTTTGAGCGGTATTATGGTGTACTGTAATGTAGGATTTATCTTCGAGATTTCCGTGTCTCACAGAGGATGTCATCAGTTTGCAATAATCTTCAAACGAAACCCTGTGCCAACACGCCTGGTCAGCGTGGCACAGTCACAGCGGACCATAATCTCTCACAAACTGAAGGAGACCCGCGCCTAACATTGGGACGTTATCGGGCTGGAGAAAGCATAGACCCACCCAATGTAGGTATATCTACTTATATGAAACTAGGAAGGTTTTTATATGTATCATTTTGTGTAACACAGTAAATAGTTGACTTGTAAAAATGTCTATGGCTTTAATTCCGCCTTTGTACTAAATTTTTACATGAATTATAAATAATTAAATTAATAAAAAACATTGTCTTTATTTCTTTCTTCTTCTTTCTTTTGTTTTTAGGGTTCCATGATCAAAAGATACACTGGGACCTTGTTACCGAAATTCCGCTGGTCGTCACGTAGCTATACGTAATTATAAATTTTATTTGCCAACGATGTCTTGACCTCCTCTTAAAGTTCGAAAAGTAAAACAATTTGTAACACATAAATACGCTATTAGTAGACTGACCTAATAAAACTTTGACTATACTAAATACATGAACTCGATTGAAAAATAATTTTAGTTACCGATATTTAGGTTGTTGAAAATCGCACCTCAGTTTAGGCAGGCGACCACTTTTACAAAAAACAAAATTATGAATACACTATCAAAACGGAATACGTTTAAAATTATACTTTATAACCACAACAGTATGGGTCACATATTTGTTTTGAAATGGCAAAAGTTACAGCAACGTAAAATGAATAAGCAAAAGTTTGATAGAAGCTTATCGCTCACACTACAAAAGTTTAACTAGAGAATGCGTAACGTCCTAAATAAGTATTAAAAGTTAAAATACCGATGTATTAGAGCCTGAAAAAACAAGGCTTGTTTTTGTATTAAAATTTACATTTAGCCATAAACTGACCCATTATGCTTTAATGCAGTTTATTACATTAAATTCAAAATAATTAGGTGAAAAAAAAAACTTTAATTATACTTTTGGCAAGTATGGAATGTATAAAAATATGTTACATTTTGAAGTTACAATGTCATATTAGAATCAAATGTTCAAGAATAAAAGAAGAAAATTGGGAATTCTAGTGTAATTAGCCACATTTGCGCAAGAACCGATGACTAATAGAGCAGACAAGGTATGGACTCATTTTATAACAAGTCAGCTCTTTGAGTGATACGAAATGATGATGAGCTCTTTAGGTAGATCGATCGCGATTTGTCAAGAGTAACCTTACCCTTAGGTTACTGTTAGATAAGTGGACTGCAAGGTGAAGGACCATACGTTGTGGTATGAAATATGAAAGGTCTGTATTCAGAGGACTATAGCACGCTGACATGATAGTGACGATAAAATGACTTAAAACTTGTACTTATTATCTATACTATTAATAAAAAGCTGAAAAGTTTGTTTCTTTGAACACTCGAATTTCAGGAACTAACGGTGCGAATTTAAACATTCTTCTTTTCTTGAAAACGGGAAAATTTTCTGAATTCCATGGTACGGAGTCGCGAGCATCAGCTAGTTTAAAAATAAATTTTAACAAACTAAATTATTCAGTCTTTCTTTCCATGATGATATTCAAATACGATAAAATTTTAACTGCTTTTTTGTTGCAAGTGTAAAGGTATTTACTTTCAAGTACTAGCTAATGAAATGTAAATCTCACTCTAATTAAGAATTCTCGTAGATACACAAGCGACTTGATGAATGTTGCTTTGATGTAAACTACACAGAAAATTTTTGATATTAAAATAAATTTTAAATTAAATTATTGTAAAACTTACTAAAACAAAATGTGAATGGTTTTAGAGTTTCATAGCCAGAGGATAAACGGGTTTCATAATAAGATTCATTCTTCTTAAAGTAATTTATTAATTTTGCAATTGACATGCTATGCTTTTACTTAATAAATTAAATTATGGTGGAAAAAGTGATTACCGCAAGCGGGACTCGAACCCACGACCTCGTAATACCGTTCCGTAGCTCTGCCAACTGCGCTTATTGCGGTCGTGCTTTTCAGTAATCAAATTAGGCCACCATATTCGTCACTCGATTGAGTTTATATCGTATTCTTACGCGCAACGCCATCTATCAAGAATGCTTTGTAACATCTCGACTAACCACCTAGTATTCTTTACAGAATACAATTCGGTTGAAAATAATCATTGAAAATAATGACAACGGCATATCGACAAAACGTCCTCTGGTCCTAAAGTAAGCTATATTTCTATGCTTGTATTATGGGTACCAGATACGGATATACTACATATACTACTTTTCTTTTGTAAATACATACTTATAATACATAGAAAACACCCAGACGCAGTACAAATATTTGTATGACATATATGGATATCACACAAAATGATTGTCCTAAGCGAGAATCGAACCCGCGACCTCGTGAACGGCAGTCCATTACATAAACTACTACACCACGAAGCCGGTCAAAAAATTTATAGAAACTTATACATAAAATTTATAGAAAATACCTGTAAGTATGTGCCCTACTTTTGTATCTTTTCGTATGTAAATATAAAAGGGGTCAAGGAAGAAT
The DNA here is from genome assembly GCA_916999025.1 of Orgyia antiqua. Taxonomy (NCBI): domain Eukaryota; kingdom Metazoa; phylum Arthropoda; class Insecta; order Lepidoptera; family Erebidae; genus Orgyia; species Orgyia antiqua. The sequence continues at coordinate 6,421,009 of OU779874.1, forward strand.
ATTTAAATAAAGAAGATATTAAAAATGTAGTCTCATTATTGGTATACGGTGTTTAGAAACCTGAAACATTCTTGTTAGTCAGTAATCTGTATACCTTATGTGAAATATAAAAGTTAGCAATAATGATGCAACCGCCTAAAATTGTGAAAAAATTCTAAGTAAAAGTTAGACTTTGGCATTCTCGGTGAGTAAGAGTTTACTTTTTTAGGGTTCCGTACCCAAAGGGTAAAAACGGGACCCTATTACTGAGACTTCGCTGTCCGTCCGTCCGTCCGTCCGTCCGTCTGTCACCAGGCTGTGTCTCAAGAACGGTGATAGCTAGAGAGTTGAAATTTTCACAGATGATGTATTTCTATTGCCGCTATAACAACAAATACTAAAAATAAAATAAAATAAATATTTAAGGGAGGCCCCCATACAACAAACATGATATTTTTACCGTTTCTTGCTCGATACTAATAACGTTGCCTTAAGTTGCTTATATAATGGTACGGAACCCTTCGTGCGCGAGTCCGACTCGCACTTGACCAATTTTTAAAGTCTTTCTCTTTGTTTCGTTCTTCCATTTCTTGTCTCTCAATTTGTTTCGTTCTTTCCTTTTGTATATTTGTCTTCATTAATTTCAATCTAAATTAAACCTTCTGTTCTATTTGAAATGTAGGTACGTATGCATTATTCGGAATACTCCAGAAGTGAACGAGGCCGTATCTAACAGTGGGACGTTAATAGGCAGGAGAGAGAGAAGGAGAAAGAGAGAGACAATATATTTTATATTTGTGTATCTATTTAATAAATACACAGTTTGATAAGACTTGATCAAGCTATTTTGATGGAAAATAACAACAAACATTGCAACGCGAGATTTTGCAAAAAAATATCAGATTTATACAGCAATTGCAAACTTTGAGCTGAAAAATATCCTTAAATATAGAAAACTTTGAGAGAACACGAGTTATTTGAACAGTCCCCAAGTTCTTGGACACAAAACTGTCGGCTAACAGTCATTTATCAACAAGTTATAAAACGAGTTAGTGGACTACATATGGATATTTTAAAGTCCATATATTTTACTTTGCACTAGTGATTTATATTATCGAATATATATTTATGAGCAATCGATAATAATAATATCAAGACAAGATCATCAATATAATAATATTATTATTATATTGATGATCTTGTCTCGTTCCTAAAAAGAAAAAGTAATTCTTACAAATTTTTTGTCTTACGTAAAATGTCTGTGTCTATAAGTATTTGTCTTTCTGTCCATCTGTCTGCCTACCAAATTTTAGCAATAACAGTCATACTATTTGTAGATTTATATAGTACCTTATGGTTTAAAGTCAATCTCTTACTGTATGGAGTAGTTAAAAAAATCATAAAATATTTATGGAATCTCGAATCTTTACAATGACATGATGTTTGTAATGTCGATTAAACGCCAATTATCAAAAACCTTTCAGTCCTACAGATCGCGGAACTGATCTGTGCTGCTTCAGTCCAATTAATGAAAGGACCAGTATTCACCAACTTTAATCCCTTTAACACCCAAAGTTTGCCCTAAAAGTTCCCAACCTTTAGAGATGAATAATTACACAACTCAATATCCGAATTTATTAAGCCAGATAAGCGAGTTTGAGTTTTCCGTTAGGTCGTGTATTCACTGTGCCGGATCGGCAAATATGCCAAAACCGGACACTAGATGGAAGTGTTCATATTGCACCAGATTTCACGTATACCTTTAACCCTAGAAAGATAATCTTATTTTGATGTACGGAAAAGATAATCATGCGTGAAATGCACGCATGTCTTTTATCTGATTATATGTTGAGATATATTTACATGTTGAATAAAATATGTGTTATAATACATTACTACACTTATATAAATAAATAAAAAACTAGAAATAATTTATTTATATTTATTTATTTGGACAAGAAAGGAACTATTTTGAAACCACTTCAAAAAGTACCAAAAATAATGAATGTTCGTATTTTCACCATTCAACTACTTTATTACTAAAATAGCCACACCTTTTTATCACAAAAATAATACGAGGGTTTTATCGTTAACAAATCATCATTTTCCTGCCCATATCCCACTGCTGAGACTTAGCAAAACTTATGGTTTTCATCCGTGCTTTTTTGTCTGCCGTCATATTGGTATTTACTTATTTTTTCTATTATGTTCTCTTCCATATGGTCCATTAATACTTCTTTCGGTCTTCGTCTACTCCTGATTACTTCCAAAATTATTTGCAAAACACTCATAATAATAATTACCGTCCTTTCATCTCATTACATGACCATATCAAGACAGCTTCTCATTTATTACTTTCTCTATCACTGATATCACTCTTAGACTATATATTCATTCTTTTCTGGTCTACTCAAGTTATACTGTATACAAAAGTCATAAAAGTTAAAAACAGTAACTCAAATAATATTTAAAGCTAAGATTCCATTAAGAGGCCGATAAGAGATCTGATTTTTCGACAGCAGGTCTGTACTTTGTTCTTCCAGCTTTAAATTTCCTGATATAGTCTTCTCGCAGCAGATATTCTGTCTAGTTTTAGTATATAAAAGCTTCCTTTAATACTCTGCATTATTGTCTTCACTGTTGGGATCTGGTGCTTGACCAATATTGGCCTCATGGGTGAATTCAATTTTTCTTATTAAATGAGCGACCAGACTATTGCTTTCCATTAAACACCAGCTTCCCATTGTTGTTTAATTCTGTATTGACATTTATAACAATAAACAATAATAAAAAAAAAATTTAAAGCATAAAAATATGTCAAATAATAAAATCATCATATAGATTTTAGTCTTAAAAGTCACGTTAAAGATAATCATGCGTAGTTTTTACGGATACAGACGTCATATATCAAAATCGGTAAGACTTGCCTCACGGTTCTGTATGTTTCTCGGTAGCTTTTAGCTCCAATAGAAATGTCCTAAACGCACAAATACGAAATCCCGCTATTTTGGAAGAGAGCATTTTTTCTAAAGCCGATGCGTGAATTTGACGCAGATTATCTTTCCAGGGTTAATCAGTAGGTATGCTAAGCTGAAAGAAGCAAGGAAAGCGCGAGTGGAACAAGTGAGAGATAGATTCCGGCGCCAATCCATTCACATTACTTCAGTCCGGTGGTACTGATATTTTGCCCGACCTTGCAAATGTGAATGGCTTTATAATAAATCCTACTAATATTATAAAGGCGAAAGTTTGTAAGTATGGATGTATGTATGGATGTTTGTTACTCTTTCACGTAAAAACTACTGAATGGATTTGAATGAAACTTTACCACAATATAGCTTATACATCAGAATAACACATAGGCTACAAATTGGCTGGACCGATTTTGATGAAATTTTATTTTATACAGAATTGTATGGCAAAACAACGTTTGCCGGGGCAGCTAGTAGTAATAATAAATTCGGTAATGGTCCAGATGCAGAAAGCGGTCTTGCAGGACAATACCCGGATAGTCCGTCGGCTTCTCTCCCATTAAGCACCTGCGGCTGACTGTTGCCAACCTCGGTGGGTTGCGTCCTGCCACCTTTCGATGCCAGGCAGTGTTCTCTCCGATTGTAAATTTATTTATTTAAACTAATATGCTTATAACATGTACTATACAGCCTTACTGGTATTTTTACCGGTCCGGCAAAAACAGTCCGGCGTAGTGAGAACCCGGCCTAACAGAAATGACATTATTTACTTACTAATTAAATGTAAATCTTACTATGATTGGATGGATGTGTTGACACAACATATAATAACCTAAGGTTTGTTATAGTTCATGAATTAGGTCTTACAAAGGATTATTTACTATGTGTAATTAAGGTTGTTTGCGATGAGCTAATAGTAATACTATTCAGTCTGTATAAATAACTAAACAAATAACCGTTATTGTTTATACTGCTTAGAAACTAGCTTTAATATTTTCTAACACTTGCGCGACTCATTAAAATTTGTTTAAATAAAACTATAAAACGATACGTCGGGCCAAAATTTAAAACAAATATACGCGTCTAAATCCGGAAAAAGTAGTTTTATTTAAACTAGCTTTAAGGCACAAAACTCCTCCATTTTGGGAGGGTATTTGGTTCATATCATCATCATCATAACATCACGCCTTAACCATGGGGGTAGGCAGAGACTAGGTATAGAGCGCCATCTGCTACGATCCAAACATACTTCCTTGGCTTCTTCCACACTCATACATCTAGTCATACATGCCCGACGGTTGTAAGTGCTACACACTTGACCCTTTTGAAGTATACCTGTGATGACATCAGAGTATACTTTTCTCGGGCGTCCTCTCTTAGCATTCTCAGTCACCTCCGCCTTTTGTTAATCGACTATCATCCATCCTCTCCACATGGCCAAACCACCTAAGCATACTTTTCTCCACCTTAGTCACTACATCCTCTTTCTGACCGCAACGTTCTCTTACGACTTCATTTCTTAATCTATCTTTCATAATCACACCACACATACTTCTATTGGTTCATATACCTTAGGTAAAAGGGCGATAACACCTGTATTGTATAATACAATTTCCTAAAAAATTTATCAATAAAAAGGTACAGAATTCAAAAGGAATAAAAATATTGGAACCACTGTGCAATAAGGTATATTTTAAAACTGATAGGTTTTTAAATGAGAGCAACCGGAGGGATGCAAGCGAGAGAGCAAAAAAAAATGCATCCCGTAACGACCATAAAATGGTGTCGTTTAAAATGCAATGTTCTACTTTTCGATATGTGTTTCGCCGTACTTTGCAACTTTTATGATGTCGATGCGGAATGGGAATAATGATTTTACAATATATTTAATTACGATATTTTTTGCAACTAAAATAAAAACTACTTTTTTTTATTTTTACAAATGGACTTTTCACACAACGTCCTCTGGGCCCAAGCTAAGCTTATATGCTTGTGATATGGGTACCAGAATACGGATAGAATACATATAGTACTTTTCTTTTGTAAATACATACTTATAATACATAGAAACACCCACACGCAGTACAAACATTTGTATGACAATTAGAAAAATCACACAAATGATTGTTCCGAGCGGGAATCGAACCCGCGACCTGTTTATCGGCAGTCCGTTACATGAACCACTCAACCACGAGGCTCGTCACTTTATAAGAACTTTATGACATACCTTAAATTTTTGATGTCCATTTATTTCAAAATTGTACTGAGAACGTTAGAGATCTTATTGTTTCTTGCGATCTTGAAACCCTTAAGTGTTTCAACATTGTAAATGCGAAAATAACTGTGTCTGTTGCCAAAACATCTAAACTGATTCAAATGAAGTTTGGTATACAGATAGTCTAGATCCTGTGGAAGGCTATTTTTTATGCGAAAGAAGGTCATTAGTATCGGGCAAGACAGGATTTTCCTAGTATTCAGCACTTGATTTTATAAAATACTAGCATTTTATAAAATCAACCGCTAAATACTAGAAAAATCCTGTAGGTACCATAGGCAAAAGCAATCACAGACCTGAAATAATAATTGCATTTAAATAAGTTTATTTTACCTAACAAGTTAGAACATTGTCTTGTTGTTTGACGAGCCTCGTGGTTGAGTGGTTTATGTAACGGAGTGCCGATCAAGAGGTGGCGGGTTCGATTCCCGCTCGGTACAATCATTTGTGTGATTTTTAGGGTTCCGTACCCTAAGGGTAAAAACGGGACCCTATTACTGAGACTTCGCTGTCCGTCCGTCCGTCCGTCCGTCCGTCTGTCACCAGGCTGTATGTTAAGAACGGTGATAGCTAGAGAGTTGAAATTTTCACAGATGATGTATTTCTATTGCCGCTATAACAAAAAATACTAAAAATATAATAAAATAAATATTTAAGGGGGGCTCCCATACAACAAACATGATTTTTTTACCATTTCTTGCTCTCATACAACAAACGTGATTAATTAAGTATTGTATTTGTTGTTTGCTCATTTATTAATAACGTGCCTTATGTTGCATAGATAATGGTACGGAACCCTTCGTGCGCGAGTCCGACTCGCAATTGACCAATTTTTCTAATTGTCATACAAATGTTTGTACTGCGTCTGGGTGTTTCTATGTATTATATGTATGTATTTACAAAAGAAAAGTAGTATAATTATGTATTCCATCCGTATTCTGATACCCATAACACAAGCATATAAGCTTAGCTTGGGACCAGAGGACGTTGTGTGGAATGTCCATGAATATTTATTTATTTATTTATTGTTAGAATTCATTCAGATTACGGACTATAGGCAATCCCAGCGACTCAATTAAATTTATATCTAAATAATAAACACGTTCTAATGGTATTAGACCATTCCAGGAATAACAAAATGAACCGTATCGGAAATAAGTAGAAACTTTTAATAGCTTTATTTAATACGAGTTCGATTATTGTTCGGTTCGAAAGCGAAAACTGGTCATTATGCGAAAAGTCTGTATAGCGGTTTGGTTGTACACACAGATCGAAAGAACGGCGAGCGTAAAATATATTCTTAAAATTCAATTCATATTCTTCGTTACAGTAGTCGATCATTCTCATAAATATAGTAGAACCTAAAATATATATGTGAGTTCACAAGTGAATGACTGGCAATAAAACTAACGTTATACTAATCTATACTTCTGTAGTAATATTATAGTTGAACAGTTTATTTGTTTGTTTATTTGAACGCGCTAATCTCAGGAATCGTCCGATTTAAAAAATTCTTCCAGCCTTCCTCGAAAAATGTACTACCTATTCAAATTAGTAATTTTTTCGAGGAAGACTATAATAACATCAACGCCTCGACTGACAGGAAAGCAGCATCAGTGAAATATGTTGCAAAAACAGGGAAATTTTCCTAAATTCCACGCGTAGTAATAAAATCATTGTTGGCTAATACTTAGTTCTGTAAATCACTAAAGCAGTAAGGATTAATGAAAGCATCTGGGAGTTACAAATTCCGTTATATTTAACACCTCAATTAACTGATTCGATTTATCGAACAAGTTTAGACGGGACTTCCCCTGACACTTTCATATTTTCGTGAAATGTTTGAAAAGTTGTCGAATTGTTTATTTAATCGTGTTATTTTTGAAATTTTAGATTAAAAGCCAATATTTTGTGCAAAGGCCTTTATTTCGACAAGTTTCAATCAATTTATTTGAATTTAAAGATCTTCTGTAATATTTTTAAGCTATTGCAAAGCTTCTATCGCAGGTCTTGAGCGTGAAGACTAAATCCACAAAATTCGAAATTTAATTCGTAACGGAAATAGCGTAAAAAACCTTACACTACGTACGCCGTAACGCCGTTTCGCTGTTCGCGCTAGTGACTCATGTCAGTTTTGGCGTTATTTTCTATTTTATTGACATTTGATTGACATTCGTTGCATAAATAAAATAAATAAATAATTATAATTGCATAAGTTGATAAAAAATACTATGCAATAGCTTTACCGCGGCAGTCCCCGAGTGACACACGTCTTTTTTTTTCTCTCTCTCTTTCTTTTTCTCCAGCCCATTCATATCCTACCAAAGGGTCCGGGCCTCCTCCATTTCAGGAGTGTATTAGGTCTTCTATGCCACTTTCACCAGACGTATTGGAATAGACTTTATGTAAAAACACTAAGTGATCGATCGATAAAGTTGTGGAAACTACGCGATAGATGGCCTTGCACAAGAACATCGATGTATAAACTTATAAGTCTTATAACTCAATATGAAATATAAGTTTACAATATTCTAGAAGGGATTATTCAATTTCGCATTTTAAAGATCAATTTGATAATTAAATGAATTGAATAAGTAGTATTTATTTCAATATAATCATTATTTATAATATAACTAGCTGTTGCCCGCGACTCCGTACGCGTGGAATTTAGGAAAGTTTCATGAAAATCCATCCAGTAGTCTTTACGTGAAAGAACAACAAACATCCTTACATTCATACAATCCAACATTAACCAAATATCCAAATACATATTAGAGTATGGATAGAAGACCGAGGAAACGTTCGCGTTGCTCGGCCAACAGTTTAAGTATTTTATTTTGTCGCGCGTAATTCTTTTTCCGTCATATCTCCTAAGATATTCATTTAAATTGCATGCTGTAAAGAGCAGTTATAATCTATATTAAACGTGTAAGCTAACTAAGGTATTTAATTTGATAAAAAAAGAATGCTATATACACATAAATAGCTTTTGAAAACACCCTATTGAATCTGATAATTTTTGCGACATTATTATGGGTACAGCGGGGTTCCCTTAAAAGATAGACATCGCGGACTTTTTTGAAGAACTATAGGTAACAAACAATTCCTCCATACATTAGTTTGTTGTACCTCACATAGATAAGGCAGCGTTTACATTTATAGCTCGCACGCGTCCGAGTTTCGCGACAAATTTAATCATAATATCTCATCCAATATATAGCAAACCCCAACAAATTATACAAAAAAGCCATCCTCTTGAACCATCCCATCTATTAAAAAAACCGCATCAAGATCCGTTGCGTATTTTTAAAGATATAAGCTCACATATGGACATACATGCAAAAATTACGACTTTGTTTTATAAGAAGTAAAGATAAAGATAGTATAATTACTGTATCAGTAGCAAGAATGTAAGAAATTCTACTAAAACACAAGTCGTTAAAATTAGCCATCAAAGTAATTAATTACGTCACAAAGTCACAATTCTGTCTCCAAATTCACCATTTCAAATTTATTACCATTTGCACCTCGCGTTTGCTAAAGCCGACGTTAATAAAGCGAAATTCATTTCTAAATCAAATATGAAAAGCTTTAGCTTTTGAATTGGTAGTAATTAAAAATCTGTATTTAAAATTGTTGAACAATTTCATTCTCTTACCTGCTCATTATGGTCCACTGTTGGGCACGGGACTCTCCCGCTTAAAAGGGTATTTAGTATACTGTGTTGTACAGAACGTGTGAGTGACGGAAAATATGAAATGGATATTCCAACGTACGAAGTTGCAGGAACAGAATATAATCAGGAACGAAATTTGAAATTCGATAGCAATCATTCTCCCGGATGTAATGCAAACGTATCCGGGATGTGTCCACCGGATGAATCCAACTAATCACACGTGCAGTTTGGGTCATTATTAACTTATGTTTTAGGGACAATGATTTCGACAAAATCATCGGAATTCTGTCAGTAGGTACCTGAAATTTTAACAATTCGTTCAAACGTTCAGACAGAAAGTTATCAAGAGCTATGTATTCGTTGTAAAAAAGGCCTTAAGAAAAGGTTTATCGGGTTTTTAAAAAATAAATAAATAATAATAAATATTCAGGACATTTCACACAACGTCCTCTGGTCCCAAAGTAAGCTATATTTCTATGCTTGTATTATGGGAACCAGATACGGATAGACTACATACACTACTTTTCTTTTGTAAATACATACTTATAATACATAGAAAACACCCAGACGCAGTACAAACATTTGTATGACATTTATGGATATCACACAAATGATTGTCCCAACCGGGAATCGAACCCGCGACCTCGTGATCGGCAGTCCATTACATAAACCACTCCACCACGTAACCTGTCAAAAAATAAGTGACCTTTGTATTTTTGGGAAGTAAATTTTCCAATAGTAAGACGTAAAACCAAGACTAGGGAATATCGTTCATTTGCTCTAATCAAAAACCAGTCAAGTACGAGTCGGATTAACACACGAAGGGTTACGTACCGGTATTACCATAATAACGAACTAACATACCATAATAATGAACTTTATTACTCTGTGAGTTGAACTGTCAAGTTCGAAAAAACGGATCTCTGTGTTATAATTACCAAAAAATTCAATAACTAATGAAATTACCCATAAAAGACATTCAAAACGTTAAAAGTGAAATATAAAACGGAAGTTACTAATAATTGTGCCCAAAAAATGACGTGAAAACCGTAAAAAGTGTAATCTAAATTTGACAAGCAACCATGAAAAAATTTTTAAACTTCATACATCTAACTCTAAAATAAAACCCAATAAAACGCGTTCAAAGTGTTTATAAGTGTAATAAATGTGTAATAACAATAATAAAACATAAATTAATAAACAAAGAACAAAAAATAACTTCACTTCTTGACAAAAAAGTGAAAAATTATCAACGGTTCTTTTCACCTTCAAAGTGAAATCTAAATAGCAGGGACGACGTTCCCGCGCTTTTTCATACAACGAATTAATAAATAATTAAATCAAAAATTGCACAAAATTGGAATTAATCAAAACATACCCACATTACCCACAACATTTAAAGAAAATTAATTAGTGATGTTGACAATAAAATTGACAATGACATAAACGAAGAATATCTTCTAACTTGCTAAGAACGCCATCTATAAATAATAACCAATCCGGACACTATCTATTGATAACGAACAGGTAGAAAAAACTAAGAGAGGAAACCACTGCTTAATCTGTAAAGATTGTATAATCTGTAGTGCAGCTAAATACTTGATTGACTTACTCTATATCAAAGAATTTATATTACTCTTTATTAAGAACACTTAGGTACCAATACAATAAAAATAAAAGTTCTAAAATTGATTACTTTGATTTTTTAACTTTGAAACAACTTTGAAGGAAAGAAAGATAAAGATTCGATTTCATTTGATTCGGCCACTAACACGTGCGCACATAAGAAATAATTACCCCTCGTTAATTAATCAAGATAATCAAAGTATTTACAAATGGAAGACATGATGAGCGCTCTTCAACAAATAGTAAAGCAAGAAATGGACAAGCAGAAAACTATTATTCTAGAAAACGGAGAAAAAGTGACAGAGCAACTAACAGCTAATATAAACAAGATGTTAGAGGAAAAATTTTCTGTATGGGAAGAGAAATATGAGAGCTTAAAATTAAGAATAGAAAACCAAGAAAGAAGACTTAACTTTTTAGACAAACAGGCAAGACAGTCAAATATAGTTTTCTTTGGCATAGAAGAACGGGAAACATCGTATGCGAGCCTAGAAAATGAGCTAATAAATTTTATACATAAACAATTTAGTATCCAAATAGAAAACAAAGACATCAAAGAGGTAAAGAGATTAGGAAGAAAAGGAGGAAGACCACGTCCAGTATTAGTGAACTTCTCGACTCTGGGGCTCAAGATAAAAATATTTAAACAAAAGTACTTACTAAAAGACTTGCCATACTACATAAAAGAAGACTATCCCAAATACATACTAGAAAAGAGAAAAGAATTGCAAGAACAGTTAAAAATCGAACTAGAAAAAGGTAACAAAGCTATATTAAAGTATGACAAGATAATAATATTGAACAATAAAATACAACCTACTACTAACAAAAGAACACTGTCGGTCTCGCCTGAAAAAACTACACTATGCCAAAAAAACAGTAGTCTACAGTCAAATAAGAAGAACAAAAGAGACTTAGCTGCTCGCAGACCCTCAAATCCTACTGAAGGAACCAAACCAGGTATGCTAGGCTTTTTAATCAGGGATAATGAAGTGAACAAAACAACAAATAAAGAACATAACAATGATACTAGCACTTAACAACCAGAGGCCCCCTCCTTTCAACATCTTAAAAGAAACTTCATCGAAGTAGACAACAATAAGAACCGTCTTCCAATCCGGCTGGTCACCGTGGGAGACTATGACCACCACCCTCCAAATATTGACAACTGTTCCTGCCATAAAAACAAACCATCTAATAAAGAAAGGTTTTATATTGCGACTTACAATGTCAGAACCCTACATTCATATAATCGCATATTGGAACTAAGTGAAGCCATAAAAAATATCAAATATGACATCATAGGTCTGTCGGAAGTGAGACGCATAGGGAGCCAAATAAATGAATATGAAAATTTCATACTTTGCCACATAGGACAGACACCCGGCAAATATGGAGTAGGCTTCTTAATAAATAAATCTTTAAAGGAAAACATAATAAGTTTTATCGGCATCTCAGAGAGAGTTGCACTTTTGAACATCAACCTACAAGGATTTGAACTAAGTATAATACAAGCTTATGCCCCAACGGAAGCGGCAGAAGATGATGAAATTATAAATTTTTACAATGACATAGAAAAGGTTATAGAGTTAACATATAAAAACTTAATACTAATGGGAGATTTTAATGCAAAAATAGGACAACCATTAAAAGAAGAACATTTGATAACAAGGAAATATGGATATGGAAAGAGAAATGAAAGAGGCCAGGGTTTGATAGACTTTGCATTTGAACACAAGCTGTCAATCATCAACACATTTTTCAATAAAAAAGAAAATAGTCGATGGACATGGTGTTCTCCTAACAAAAAATACAAAAATGAAATCGACTACATACTCTCAAACAGGCCAAAAATGTTTCTAAATATACAAACATTGAATTTGAACTACTCTTCAGACCACAGAATGTTGAGAGCTACAATAGAATTAAAAAACTTTAAAAAAAGTAGAATAACATTTAATAATCATCAACAAAAATTTTTAAAGACAGAAAAAGAAATTGAAAAATTCAAAGAAAACTTATCTAGATTCTCTTCAAATCTAATGGTCAGAAAACCACCAGAAGGAATTCAACATTATTATGACCATCTTGTGTCTTTTATCAAAGATTGTCTGCAAAAATCAAAACATGATCAAATAGATCACAAACAAAAAACTATTCTATCTGAACGTACAAGGCTGTTACTGAGTAGAAGACAAGAACTACAAAGAATAAAAGGAAAGACCAGATGTCAAAAAAATGAACTTAGTGCCTTGTATAAACTTGTAAGCAAGTACATTAAAACTGACTACAAGAAACACAGAACAAGGATCATACAAAAAAGCCTGGAGCATGGTACAAACCTCAAAAAAGCATTCAAAATACTACAAACCAGTAAAACTTGGATAGAAGGTTTAAAACAGGCAGACAAGATATCTCTCAAGCGCAGAGACATTATTAAAGTTGCTACAGACTATTACCAGAACTTATATCATGACGAACAGAAGGCTGAAACAAATATGAATGAACTCACCCAGCTTGGAAACAATAATGAAATGATAAAGCCAATAGATGAGATAGAGGTTATACAAACAATAAAAAAACTTAAATTAGAGAAGAGCCCTGGCTCTGACAACATCACAAATGAGGTTATAAAGTATGGCTGCAGTATACTAGCAAATCCACTTACAACATTGTTTAACATGATTTTGGAGTTCAAAACAACACCTAAACAATGGTCAAAGTCTGAAATAATTCTCATATATAAAAAGGGGGATCCAAAAGATATTGGTAATTACAGACCAATTAGTCTACTACCAGTTATTTACAAGCTTTTTTCATCAATTATAGAACATAGACTAAGTAAAAGTTTGGACAAAGGACAACCAATAGAGCAAGCTGGTTTCAGAAAGGGTTATTCAACTTTGGACCACATACACACACTGGAGCTTATTATTGAAAAATATCAAGAAAGTAATCGTCCTCTTTATATATGTTACATCGACTACCAGAAGGCTTTCGATACTATACAACATGCTAGCATCTGGGAGGCCTTAAAAGCACAAGGAGTAGAGGATGAATATATACAAGTAATAAAAAACATATATTATAATAGCACAAGTAAAGTTAAACTAGAAACAACTGGTACAAGTTTCCCAGTGTGTAGAGGTGTGAGACAAGGGGACCCTTTGTCCCCTAAATTATTTATTTCAGTGCTGGAATACATCTTTAGTGGACTTGAATGGAAATCATGCGGCCTAAATATAAAGGGAAACCACCTCAGCCATTTAAGATTTGCCGACGATCTGGTACTGTTTTCAGAAACAGTTGAGGAATTGCAATACATGATAAATACACTAAACATAGGTAGCAAAAGAGTGGGCTTAGAGATAAATCTGTCAAAAACAAAAGTAATGACAAATAGTGTAAGGAAAAATATAAAGATTGATAAAGTGAGCCTAGAATATGTTGACAATTATATATACCTCGGAAAACAAATTAGCTTTAGATACGATAACAACTACCTTGAAGTAGAACGAAGAACAAGACTATCATGGAATAAATTTTGGATGTATAAAGAAATACTAAAACAGGAAATACCTGTCACATTGAAAAAGAAAGTGATGGATTCTTGTATTCTTCCATGTTTGACATATGCGTGCCAGTCATGGAAATTTACTAAGAAAATCAAGAACAAAATACTAACATGCCAAAGAAGCATGGAGCGCAGCATGTTAAGCATTAAAAAAATACAAAAAATCAGACATACCAAAATAAGAACCATTACAAACGCAATAGATGCACTAAACTTTTCTCAAAAGCAAAAGCTTAGATGGGCTGGACATATAGCACGTCTAGAGGACAAGAGATGGACATCTACGGTGAACACTTGGAGTGGCCCTAAAGGTATAAGAAACATAGGCAGACCGTATACGAGGTGGGAAGATGATATAAAGAAGATAGCAGGAACAAAATGGTTAACAACAGCAAAAGACAGACAAAAATGGAAATCACTGGAGGAGGCCTTCACCTAAAGAGGGTTCATGCATGCACAATCATATTTTAAATTCCATCACATATGTAAGCTATGAAAATTTTTCGGTAATGACTAATGATGACGTAATTATTTTTTGACTACATACCAATTAAATGTAATAAATAATAGTAATATAATAAATTTTAATGAATTGTTGATCTTTTAAATAATACATAAATATATATATAAAAATGAATTGTAATAATTGAGAAATGCATGAAATAATAAAGGCTTTTTTATTTATTTATTTTATTATTACCATAATAAATTCCTCATATTATTACCCACCTTTCTTATTCTTATTCTTATTCTTTATTGTACATATAAAATATATTTACAGAGTTTGAAATTTAAATCTAATGTACACAGGCGAGCTTAATTCACTATGGAATTTTCTTCCAGCAAACCTTATTGTTACGTAATTTGTGGAAGATGGGCACGTAATGCACAACAATAAACAAAAACAAAGTTATAGCAAATACTTACTAATTAAATTGTTAAAATTTTACTTATTTCTAATATAACAATACATAAACACTACCTTTTTAACCTTTTTAACTCTTTTGCTATTGACATACCTAAAATACAGCCTACTGTTGTTGTTCTCCATAGGATTCGCGTTTGGAACAGACACCTAGTTTTTGACGTTTCAAAAGAGCTTGTAAAACATGCCAACTTGAAAAAAAAAATTTTGACTTTGTCTGACAGCCAGAGAAGTCTCAGTAATTAATAGGGCTTTGCTACTGAAAAATAACAGAATGCAACCTAACCAAAAATTTCATCCAATCTCTATGCAAAGTGAGATTGAAGTTGATAAAAATGATAACCTTAATCTTTATAACAAGCATGACACTACCCTTTGCAAAGAGCTGGTAGCGATACATAGTCAATAGGCACTTTAATCAAGGTTTTGTTGATCAACTCTTAACTGAGAACAGTGTAGAGGTTAATTTATCTGATCGGATAGTACAAAAAGCTTTATTAAAACACTAGATGTTGCCCGCGAATTCGTACGCGTAAAATTTAGAAATCAAACCTTAACAAACAGAAGTTTACTATGACAGTCAATAGATGGCGATGTACAGTTCTTTTAAATCGCACTATGGTTTGGTTACACACATTAACACTTAAGCTCGTTAATATTTTTAGTTCTTCGATCCGATTTTCGCATTTCGCAAAATCTAATACTTGGCAACCAGTCTATGTGTTGGCGAATAAAGATTACAAACGACACCACCCCTTTTCCTTTCCAGGGGGTAAAATCCAGTTAAGGGTTATTGTACATTGATAACATCCTCTCAGAAAGACGGAAAACTCAAAAATAAGTGTCTACAAGCATGGTCAGCGTGGCACAGTAGACAATAATCCCTCCCAAAGTGGTAGTGGCCTATGCCAGACATTGAGACGTTAATGGGTTAGTTAGAGAGATTGGCACAGTGCTCATTATCAAGTTTTCTTTCCCTTACAGAGTATCTTAGCTGTGTAGCTACAATATTCCTTAGCTGGTTTTTACAGCACCCTGGAAAGAAAATGGTGACACTGATATTCTTAATCCATCACCACAAAGACAAATTTAAGATTCACACCGTTATAAAAATCAAACTAAGTAGTTAAACTAAGAAACTTACATAATGAAATCCAGAAAATGCCTTTACGAATATTAGAAAAGCAATTCTTTTAAAACTTTATGCTTCTAACTTGAGTAAAATATGAATTTAGTCCATTATAAAGTTTAAGATGTAATGCTTATAGCGCGCTTTTTGGAACACTCATAATTAATTTAAAAGGCCATCTTACATCATCATCGTAAAATATAAAGTTTTCTGTCTAATAAAATAGCTGTCTAAAGTATTAACTCATCATAACATCACGCCTTTTCCCATGGGGGTAGACAGAGACTATAGAGCGCCATTTGCTAAGATCCAAACATAGTTTCTTGGCTTCATCCCAGTCATACTTTTGGTCATACATGCCCGACGGTTGTAAGTGATATTACATCGGAGTATATTTCAATAATAATATTCAAATTAACAACTTTTGACGTATTTAGTCGCGTATAATTGTTTTAAATTTTAGTCCAACCCAAAGAAAAGAAATAAATAAATCCTATAGAGTTTCTTGTTTGTTCTTCTCCTTAGGATTTGCGTTTGGACCAGATACCTAGGTTCTGACGTTTATATGAGCTTGTAAAACACAAAAATTTTTACTTTGACTTTGACTCGTAACCGTGGTTATTTTTTTAAATAATTCCCAGGGTTACCAGGTTTTAGAATAAATTTCAATAATAGCTACGTTTAATTCACATCACGATTTATGTAAAATGTGTGCGTGTTTCTAACTTCTGAACAAAACTTACCAACAAGAGTACCTATGCGAATAAGAGTTACGTTTGCATTGTTTGATATTGAATCTCAAAAACATTTCCTAATTATAAACAAACTTGTGACTTTATCGCTTTACTTGGATTAAACATTGAATCATTTAGGTACCTCTTTCAACTTAAAACTTACTACATTAATTATTATGTTTCCTTCTAAGACTAAATCAATATACTCCACTTTTAAAGGGCTCAACGGTGCAACGATTGTGTAATTAACTTAACTTATTAATTTTAATTGTCATACAAATGTTTGTACTGCGTCTGGGTGTTTACTATGTATTATAAGTATGTATTTACAAAAGAAAAGTAGTATATGTATTATATCCGTATTCTGGTACCCATAACACAAGCATATAAAGCTTAGCTTGGGACCAGAGGAAGTTGTGTGAAATGTCCATGAATATAAAAAAAAAAAAAATTGACTGCATTCACGGGGAAGTTAGTGAAAATCAAACCGATTTTATTTAATTTACGCGATATTATAGATAAATGTCATATCGGATTCATTTCATATCGGAGTCATTCATAATGTCATATCGGAGGTTTAAACTGACATTTTATCGGAGAGATAATAAACGTTTTAGCGTAAAAAGACTATTATAAATAACAGGTTTTGACAATTTTCGCGAACCGATTTTAGCGAACTTTTAAACCATAAGTCATTATGAATAAACTGAATAGAGTATAGCTATGCTTTTATTACTTTCTTTTTTGTAAAACCAATGCTGCAAGTTGATCTAAAGAAAACATAAAAAAACGAGATTTTTCGACGGTCATATTTCTTTTATTTATTATGTTTTAAAAAAAATAAGGCAATAGAAGCAAGACATATATAAGACCTAGATACTATGAGAAAAAATTTTTGTTCTGGAGGAATATCTACGAGGAAAACAGCGGTCTGCGATGCCCATATTTTTGTATGCAGCATAGTTTGGTGTCGTTTTTTTGGTACTTGGTCTACACAAAAAGCATTATTTTATTCTAAGCGGTACTTCCTAAAGTGAGAACAAATGTTTAATTTTGTTGCTTACGGTTTTATTATATCTATAGATAGATATGTAGCAGGAACTAATACAATCAATTCATTTTGTACATGAACAATGTTGACTCATCTTATAGCGGACATTCTCAGTACATTGAACTTAGAACAAAGGGTCGACTCTGATTGGTTTCCATGTTGACGCCCTGCAATGGCGCAATTACTAGACAATTTGATAGAATTGTGATTCGTACTGGTATTCCAAGTGATCTATCATTATAAAATAAGCGATAAAATCGAAGATTTCAACTGAAAATCTGTTTTGAAGTTTTCTTTTATGGCCAATCGTTGCTTGCGCTTTGCCAAAAAAAAAAAAACAGGTTTTTCATCAGAATTCTTTTTTTTAAAGTTTGTAAAATTCCAGAATGAGTTTTTTTTTAATTTGAACATTTAAATATGGAAACTGTTAACAATTTGAAACATTCCCAAGTAAATAGTCAATGTGGCTTAGGTACTTATACTTACACTTGTATTGTTAAAATTATCACAGTTAGGTAAAATTTTTATGTAGAATATTTTAAACTGCTTTAATAATATTTATTATGCTTTATATATATTTTATCAGACTCGTTTCCTCTGTTTTCTATTTGATTAAAGCATAATCTCTATAGATTATGCTTTAATCAAATAGAAAACACTATAACGAACTATAACGAACTATTTCGTTAAGAATAAAAATATTATACTTAGGCGATATCCTATGTATAAACTATATAACTGTGTGAAATTTTATAAAATACTTCCATATTTTTAAAGTATTCTCAAAAACACGTTTTTACAAAAATTATATGGATATTTTTTATGCCGAGAACCACAGCCGCGAGAACCACAGCCTTGTCATAAAGCAAATAAAAATGTATGAAAATAAAATATTAATACCTACGTAGTAAACACCTTTTGCTTTGAGCAATGCAATTTCTTTTTAATTAACACCAACTAATATATTACACACTCACTTTGACGGTAGCGAAGTGACCCGTTTTAATTTTATGCTCGAGTAAAACCAGATGTTTGACAATTTACCATTTTACCATAAAAATGCTATAGCGAAAAACATTTAAGTGTTTTATTTTTAAATGTAAAATAAATCATACAAATATCTATCTAGGTATATTACCGTTAATTTTTTACGTTAAATATACTTATTTATTTATTTATTTAATACTTTATTGTACACCATAAAACTTAATTAAAGAGACATTTCTTAAATTATAAAGTACAATGGGTGGCCTTATCGCTAATTGCAATATCTACCAGGCAACCTTTGGACGGAGACTTATTATAAAACTAAAATATGAACAATGCCAATTTAGCACGCCATCTATTGTGCGCGATATACTATCATATGCTTTAAATATCTAATTAAAATTTGATAAAGTAATTTATTAATTTTGCAATTGACTTGCTCTATGCTTTTACTTTATAAATTCCGTATTCCCAGGTCGTGGGTTCACGTCCCGCTTGCAGTGATCACTTTTTCCGGTACAATTTATTTATTATCTAATTTGATACTTAATTGAGTGTGCTACTGTGAAAACCCGGTCTGAATAGCTACTTAAAGTTGATGGTTGGACAAAAATGTCTTTCTGAATTTTTGTCGTCCACAAAAATGACTCGTTATGTCTGTTACACATAATTGGACCTGTTAGTTGTTGAATGTTCGTTTTTAGCTTGCGGATGTTTTAGAATTCTGTTTCATATTTTTACGTTTTATAAATGTACGGATCTGGTAAAATGTATGTTTTAAGTATATAAATGTTTATTCAGGATTTAATATTCATATTTATTTAAATTTTGGACATTTCACACAACGTCCTTAGGTGCTAAATGTTTGTACTGCGTCTGGGTGTTTTCTAAGTGTTATAGGTATGTATTTACAAAAGAAAAGTAGTTTATGTAGTATATCCGTATCTGGTACCCATAACACAAGCATATAAGTCTAGCTTCGGACCAAAGGACGTTAATGGTTGTATAAAATGTCCATGAAAAAAGCTATCTTTCAAAATATGTGCGAGTGAAACTAAAAAGCGCTGCAAAAATTTGTTATTAGGAAAGTTTTTAAAATAGTAATAACTATAGTTTAAAAAAAACTTCAGGAAATATATTGCGTTTCTTTTATTTCGTGTTTATTCTGAACATCTTCGCTCACTTTTAATTTAAAAAGTTGGATTGATGTCCGGTGGCGAATTGTTTCTGCTTTTTCTCTACATTAATGTTTTGTTTCTCCGTATCTTACAATAGACTAGCTGACCTTTCATACGTTATTATGGCAAAAAGTGGCACTGATGCTTCGCTCCTATTGGTCGCAGCGTAATGTTTAGAGCCTTCTTCGATAAATGTACTATCCAACACTGAAAGAATTGTTGAAATCAGACTAAGCGTTCCTGAAATTAGTGCGTTCAAAAAACAAACAAACTCTTCAGCATTATTTGGTATATATTTTATTTATTTATTTGTTAAACTTCTTGCACATGTAACACTATTCAATGGTGGACTTAATACAAAAGGTACTTAATATTACATATATATCACGGATTGAAACAGTGCTAAAATACGATAATCGTGAATTTTTAGACTCAATTTACATTGAATCATACATTTCAGTGTTGAAATTGAGTACTTACCTAATTATTAGTAGCCAGTGATACTCAGTCATCAATAGGAATCCTTTCTAGATTAGCCAAGAATTTGTTTTGCATTACAATGACATAATACTATTGATAGGATTATCATACAATTATATTCAGACTACTGTAGAGGATTTACAATACCCGTGACACACAGATCTATTGTTACGACTTATATGATACTATAACTATATATATTGTAAGGCTTCTTCTTTACATTAATTTATAATAATAATTTAAAACACATTTAAATAATTTGTTATATTTTTTATAATAAAGAAAAACTATTTTACAATCATTTTTTAACATCCTCTGTTCATGTCCTATTCTCATCTCTCCAAATTCTTTTCTTTTCATTTTCAAATTTTAAATTTTTTATTCCTTTTTTAAAAATAAAACTTAAGTGGCCTGTATCATTGTATAGGTTATATTCAATGATCACAACCTTTACAATATATACTAACTGTCGTCCGCAACTTCGCATGCGTTGAGTTTCGCTACCAAACCTAAACAAATTATGCAAATAAGCGATCTTCATGAATTACTCTGTCTAGTAAAAAGAAACGCATCAAAATCTTTTCCGTAGTTTTAAAGATATAGACTTACATAAGGACATACAAAAATAACGACTTTGTTTTAGCTAATCTTATATATAAACTTCACGTGTCACGGTGTTAGTTACCGTACTCCTCCGAAACGGCTTGACCGATTCTTCTCAAATTTTACATACATATTCAGTAGGTCTGAGAATCGGCCAACATCTATTTTTCAAACATTTTTTTTTTGTATGGCAAAACAACGTTTGCAGGGACAGCTAGTAATAAGTAAAGATAGAATAAGCGTTTAATTACCTTGTTATACCTAATATAATTTGATTTAAATTCAATCGCTTTATCCTAAATGATTTTTCAAAAGTATCGAATTGCTATTCTCTTTAATTTGTTGAAAATAAAACAAACAGGATGCATTAGACGTCATAACATCCATCCCTAACTGGTGATGGATTATGAATACAAGTGGTCATTGCCGCTTTTCCTTCCTTTCAAGGCTTCCTTGTCTTGTTGAAGGTAAAGCTAAGGAATATTCTACACGGATAAAACGACGTTGGAGACAAAAGTTTAAAAATAAAGCCTATATCAATACGCCTGGTCAGCACGACACAGTAGACCATAATCCCCCCCTAAGTGGAGGAGGCCCTTGCTCAGCAGTCTGACTTAATGGGCTGGAGAGAAATGAAATATTTGCTGTTCCTAAAACGGACGAAATTTTTCCATCACACTAATAAATATTTGTGAACATAAAATTAGTAATACAATGATATTATCAATTATCGATTGATATTATCAAGATACACTCAGATTCATTTAACAGAATACTTTAATGTTTAATCACATTATCGAATAAAGTTTTTACGATATTCGTTTCAATAAAATCTGTCTATCACGCACCAATAGGTGCTCAAGAAACATCAGATTAGTTTAATCTTTTCAATGTACTTATTGACAAAGTTTTGTCGTAAATACCACGTTTTGATTGTAATTTTTACTCTCTCTTTACTCTCTCTTTCTCTATTGACGTCCCACTGCTGAACACGGACCTCCTCCACTTTGGGAAGGATTATGGTCTACTGTTCCACGCTGACCAGGCGTGTTACAACAGGGTTTAGTTTCGAGTTTTCCGTCTTTCACGATAAACTGCTTATAATATATTGTTCCTTGGCTGGCTCTTACAGCACCTTGGAAAGAAATGGGGTAGTGATACTTGTATTCTTAATCCGTCACCACACGGACCATCTCATCTCCATCGCCGCTCTATTACGACAAAACCACCTAACTGATTCCAATGAAATTTGGTATAAAGATAGTCTTGAATCTGAAGAAGGACATAGGCTAAAAAGGTTATAGCAAATTCTAAATTCATTGTTACATCTAGTTTTTTTAATATGTAAGAAAATAGTTGCATTTCTTTATTATTACTGCAAAGATAACTGCCATACTTGGCACTATTACTACAGTAACATTCATTGAACATTATGTCAGTGTGTCAGTTATCATTTTCTTTTGAATAGGGATTGTTCATAAATGACACAATGATTAGGTACTACCTATTGTTAAAAGAAAATCTTGCAATTCGTCGTTATAAGAATTCAGTTGTAACGGAAAATGATTCTGCTTTAGTTCCGTTTTGTATGAAAACATAAAGCCTTTTACTGTTACCTAACAATAAGAACGTTAATTAGAAATTACTTCTTAGGGTTTTCTAAAATTTAATCAAAGTTTGTTTTTATGATAATTACTGATCTAAAGAATTCAAATGGCAACAATTTGTTGATGATATTTTTAATTCTCAGATTTACAAGATGTAGTGTTTATAGCTATGAAAGAAAGAGTAGTAAATACAGAATGACGTCCGACAGAAGAGCATGGAACAAAAAGGTATGTTGCGCCGACTTCAAATATAAGGATAGAGGCAGGGCAATGATGATGATGATGATTAGCTTCGTATTTACATAAATATTGAATTCATGTGAAATTTTGCACAATTATTAAGAATCGACTTCAAATCGTAAATGTATGTCATCAAATGTATCAAAAATATATATTTGGATCGCTACAGATGGCGCTTTATAATCGCTGCCTACCCTTATCATGATGATGAACATTGAGAAATTTCTCGTATTACTATAATATATAATAACTCGATATTACTATTTGAAGCTCAGTTTCCCACTTCGAGTTATAGCATTATGATTTCGTGCAAAATAAACCGTACATAAAACGGTTTACTTCAACTGGCAGTTGCAATGCCAACACAGATAACTAATAGATACCGCGTTTCCAGATTATTGTAACCAAATAAACGCACCACGGTTGGTGAAAGGCGCGAATTGCTGGGTATGGAGTAATTGGCCGTAGTGAAATACATCCAGTTTTCATACTTAAGCTCGTTAGTGCATAATTATGTTCGGAATGTTTCGATTGTCTTACGTGAGGAATCTACTGGGGTTGATCTGTGAATACAAAAAAATAAAAGCTTGCAAAAAGCTATGGACCACAGAATTGCTTATTTTCACAGTATTTATTATTCAGTTTTTGCACAAAGCATTCGATACGATATGCTTTTTTATGGCAACGTCCTCTGCTCCTAAGTTACGCTTATTTGTTTGTATTATGGGCATCAGAATGCAGATAGACTGCATAAACTGTTTCTTTTCGGACACATATTTATGAAACACCCAGACGCAGTACAAATATTTGTATGATAATTATGAATATCACAATACAAATGATTGTACCGTCCAGGAATCGATCGCGCGGCCTTGTTAATGGCAGTCCGTTACACGAACCACAAGACAACAAGACCAACAATTACAATTACTATTTATTGTTCGGTTTTTGCTTCCACAAAGCATTATTCGATACGAAATATTACATTAATGTGAGTAGAGACGAGTATAATAGTTACACAGTACTGTCTTCATTTATCATATCCGAACAAACAGCAGATTTTGTAATCTCAAGGGAAATTATACATCTGCTTTCGGTGATTAAACAGACTCGGTGAATTTCAAGCGAAATAATATTTCCCTGTTTCAAAGTAATAAGTGATGAAAGTAGGAAACAAAACTTTTTATTTCCATTCCTTAATGTTCTCTACTATCCTGCGGCTTAAGAAGTACAAAAGATAATTATAAACATTATCAAGGTTACAATTTTTAAATAAAATTAATCTTAATCAAGACAAATGTGATGGATATTCTAACTCGTATAGATAATTTAAAGTGAAGTTGGACAGGACTCATGTTGCGTTGAAAGTAAAGAAATGGCGTAAACTAGTAAGTATGGTAAAGTATGGTACCCAAGAGGGGACAATGGAAGATAGGGGCGCAAGATTGAATGACGAAATAAAACTAACCTTGGGACCATACTGGACTAGAGCTGCGGATGACCGAGATCAATGGAGAGAGCTGGTGGAGGTCTATGCTCGAAGGCACGCTGAACTGAGACACATAATTTGAGAGAATCTACAAAAGCTCTAGATAACAGTTCAGAATAAAAAAGGGCTTAGTATAATCTCAAACAAAATGTAATAAATGTTACTGTGAAATGTCACTTACATGTCACAGTAGCATTAAGACGATTTTGTATTAATTAGCACAATAAACGATTTTGTAGATCTATCCTCTCTCTCCTCTTCAGCCCATTTACTTCCCACTGTTGGGCACGGGCCTCCTCCACGTTGGAGGGATTATGGTCTACTGTGCCGCGCTGACCAGGCGTGTTGGCACAGGGTTTATTTTCGATTTTTCCGTCTCTCACAGAAGATGTTATCTGTGTCCAATATCCCTTAGCTGACTTTTACAGCACCCTTGGAAGGAGATGGGTTGGTGACACATGTATTCTTAATCCGTCACCACACGGAGTTGTATCAATAGCTATAAAATAATTTTTCCATTCCAGATAAAGACGGCAGGATCAACGAATTTTTTTCGCAGTATCCAGTTCTTATATATCTATGCTCCTCCCCTAATTTCCTTTTTTTCAAAACATGTTTACTAAAAGAAATATGACCATCTCAAAAACCCGTACTTTTTTTGGTGTCTAAGATGCTGAGCACCATCTATCACCTCACCAAGTCGGAAAAGATTTTCACAAAAAAAAATAGCATAGATACTTTTACTCTTCGTGTAGTATAGCGTTAAAATCGGTCTAT
Organism: Orgyia antiqua; assembly: GCA_916999025.1. Taxonomy (NCBI): domain Eukaryota; kingdom Metazoa; phylum Arthropoda; class Insecta; order Lepidoptera; family Erebidae; genus Orgyia; species Orgyia antiqua. Next base: position 6,446,311 of record OU779874.1, read on the forward strand.
TTTTCACGAATCAATCAGCTGAGTACGAAACGTCATTTTTTGAAAGATTTTAGGTATAGTTAAAATCTGACTGATCTATAGTTGCCCTTTTCGGCGCGGCGTCGTGGCGTTCGGAAATAGGGATAGCAATACCTAACATAAAATACCTAACTTGCGATTCTAACGGCTACATAGTCCGCTGTTAAGAATACAAATATCACCAACCCATTTCGTCCCCAGGTTTTTGACAAAGCCTCCTAACTCCTAGATTCTATGACATTTTAATAGATATGTAACAATTATTTGGTTTATTGATGACAAGTTCAGGAAGCAGCTGGATGCAAGTAATTCAAAGACGCGCGTTAGCATTCAATGGGGACGGCCTCAGTCCAGCAGTGGACGAAGAAAGGTTAATAGATGGATGATGTTTACAGGAAAGTCAAGAAATCGAAATAAATGCAGCTATTTTTTTTTATAAATCTATGCATTTTAAAGTAGAGAATCTAAAAAAAGTATTACATTTGAATTCTAAATCATTGCTAGAGTTGCATTGAATAGAATTCTAGTTCGTTCACTCCGATACTGCAATAACATAACTTCGTGCACAAAAATTGTAAATCATTTTGAATATCTACCGTTTTCATGTTCCAAACATGCAACATTTGACTGTGTAATATTGATATGAAATTCGTTTTGTACTCGACTGATTTTTAAATTGTATAGCTGAAGGAAAATGCTAAAGTGACTTTATAGAAATTTCTAGCAGAAAGTGAAAACTAGTTTTTATGCGACAACAAATACATAGAAAGATTAAGTTGTTTTTGAGAGAATTTGAAAATTCAATTCGATAGAATCTACCGACTGAGCTATCACGGTTCCTGCACATGTTTATCAAATGATATGCATGCATTAATGCTCAGTCGGTAGAGCGACGGAGCGGCATACCGAGGTCGTGGGTTCAAGCCCTGCTCATGACGATCATGTTTCCCACTGTGATTTAGTTTAACAGGTTAAGGACGGGGGCGGTCCTTTTGGGTAGCCACAAAAACTTTGCCAAACTAAAATTGGCGGTCATTGGGACCGCTGCGACACACCTGCCTAAAACGCCTTGGCCCGCCAGTTTCTTATGTAAAATGTAAGAAAAGAGGACCGCTAACGCTTACTTAGACTGTAACATTCCTAAAATTAAAACAGGACTTGAAAATTACGAAAATTTCTTACTGTAATGCTTATTTAAGATAGTTTCATTTGCTGTAACAAATTGAAAATATTATTAATACACATATTCGTATAGTTACATTATTAAAAACCAATAAATAAAGCAAATCCATAATAAACTTACCATGCAGCATGCAGTGATAAAAGTTTGAGGCGTAACAATGTATCAATAAACAACAACAAACGAAAATAGCAGGCGCCCGGGCAGCCCCGCGTCGCGGCCTATTCCCACCCCCAATCACAGTGTGCCACACAGGAACCAATCCGACACGCCTTCAGTCAACTTCAGTGCGAAATCAGACCGCGAAAGGGGTAGGCGCTTTTGTTTCCCGCCATTTCCGAGGACCGCCAATATGGGACCGCTAATATAACTTACAACAGAAAAGTTAAACATTGCTGCTGGCGGTCCATTGGACTGATAATTCAAAAAACACGATTTCTCAATAAATAATGCCTTAAATTAAAATTCGACTACAGCAATAGCTATTAAAAACTGTTATTTTACTATATACAATCAAAGTATTTTGGCAAAAATCTTGAATAATAGTTCCGTCCCTAACCTGTTAAAGTAAAGAGCATAGCAAGTCAATTGCAAAAATTAATAAATTTATATACAAACCATTTTTATTTTATTTCAATCATTAGATGTTAATATTTTCAAGAAATTTAAATACATTTTAGTTAAAAGAATCTTGACAAATAGATTCCTACCAAAATTGTATACGTGTACAAACCTTTGAATACTAAATGGAAATTTACATATGAAACATCAGCATTACTTAGGATATAAATCAGGCTAATGAGCTTTTCTGGTCATAAATCTTGTGTATTCAGGAATAGAAGACATGTTAGACAGGATTTTTATATTAAGAAATTAAGGGAATAACTTATTAATGTTATTTCAAAGTTATAATTATTTTTCGGACAAATATTCTGATTCTGATTTTTTTATGTTTTTTACCTCATAACTTTTAAAATGGCGAAGCGATTTTGACGATTCTTTTTTTTATTTAAAAGCCAGTGGTTCTGATCTGATGGTTTTCTCCTGAGAAATCAAGCAAACCCTCAAATTTCAAAGGCAAATGAAGTCAGATGAATTTTTTTTTTTAAATACTCATTTGTCCGTGTGGTAAAGGATTAAGAATTCAAGTGTCATCAACCCTTTTCCTTCTCACGGTACTGTGGTACACAGATAACATCCTCTGTGAGAGATTGAAACACGATGCCAACACGATTGGTCAGCGCGGCTCAGTAGACCATCATTTCTCCCAAAGTGGAAGAGCTCCGGGCACAGTGGACGTTAATGGGCTGGAAAAAAATAAAAACATACCTCACTTTTAGAGATTAACTACCCCTTACCTACTTATTAAATACTTATGGTCTTAAAAAATATCTAGAAGTAAATATAAACTTCTAGAATAAACATTTTCTTCTAAATATAAACATTCTTTTAGTACATAATCACACTACGTAAAGTAATTACTTTCATGCAATTCCATACAAAGGTTGTCTGGAAGAAATCGCCACGAGCGATAAGACCGCGCTTGTATAATTATTATATCTTTGTAATGTATTATTATTAAACACCTATATCATGTAAAAATGTACAATAAAGAGTTTAAATAAATAAATAAACAATCACAAAATACAAGTTATAGGCACATTTCGACATCAATTATTTAGTTTAATAATAACTCCATATACGAGTATATACCAGGTAAACAACTATGTAACTTGTGTAATCTCAATGAAATTAATGTTTAACTAAATAATTTAAATCTTAACTTAGCACGTGTTTCAACTTCTAACATGTGTACGTTTTAGGTAATTTGTAGCTATCTGTAACGTGATATGATAATTATGAAAAATTGGTCAAGTGCGAGTCGGACTCGCGCACGAAGGGTTCCGTACCATTATCTATGCAACATAAGGCAACGTTATTAGTATCGAGCAAGAAACGGTAAAAAAATCATGTTTGTTGTATGGGAGCCCCCCTTAAATATTTATTTTATTTTATTTTTAGTATTTGTTGTTATAGCGGCAATAGAAATACATCATCTGTGAAAATTTCAACTGTCTAGCTATCACTGTTCTTGAGATACAGCCTGGTGACAGACGGACGGACGGACGGACGGACAGCGAAGTCTCAGTAATAGGGTCCCGTTTTTACCCTTTGGGTACGGAACCCTAATAATAGTTACAAATCTATACTAATATTATAAAGCCAAAGAGTTTGTTTGTTTGTTTGTCCGTACTCTAAACTTTTTGGGTCGTCCTTCTTGCCACGAACTGCCAAAGACTGGAATAACTTGGCAATGTCTGTGTTTTCCCCGAGAGTTACAATGTAGACACGTTAAAAAAAAAGGGTAAATAGGCTACTCACATAGTTGGTGCGCTGTACCATCAAAGATATTCCATTGTCGCTTACCATCAGTTGACATGAGATCAAGTGCCAACATGTATAATGTAAAAAAAAAACAATCTCAGGAACCACTAGTCTGATTAGAAAAATTATTTCAGTGTTGGATAGTACATTTAAAGAGAAATGCTATAAGGTATATAACATCACGCTGCAACTATTAACAGCGAAGCATCAGTAAAAAGTGTTGTAAAAACTGGGAAAATTTTCTATTACTTGATATTTGGACCCAGTCAATAAAATAAAAAAAACAGTAAAGTACGAGTTAAACTCGCACACGAAGGGTTCCGTCCGACAAAGGATTTTAATGCGCTTTTTATAGTAGATAGAGTGGTTTAAGAGGATGGCTTTACGTCCCACTGCTGGGCACGAGCCTCCTTCACTTTGGGCGGGATTATGGTCTACTGTGCCGCGCTGACCAGGCGTATTGGCGCAGGGTTTTTTTTTGAGTTTTCTGTCTCTTACAGAGGATGTTTTCTGTATAAAATATCGCTTAGCTGACTTTTAAAGCAGCTTTGGGAGGAGATCGGGTGGTGACACTTGCATTCTAAAACCATCATCACACGGATATAGGCAGTAGCTAGTTAGTATAAAATACACACTAACTATGTATATAGTCACTCTTGTAAAAAAATATTAGCACTTTCATAAACACTTCAAAAGTTATTACTATTATCGATTATAAACGTAATAATATTGTTAAAATTAATATAATCCAGGTTAATACATAGCTTACAAGATTCAAGTACAGTTTAAACTGTTAATAAGTTACTACTAACAGTTTCGTTTGAAATTACAATGCGTAAACCAAATATATACCAGATGATGTGTCGACATTTAAAATTTACGACAAATAATTTTAGCCCGGCTAAAACATACTTCATAGAATAATGACGTTTCATATGACGTATAGCCTGTATCATAGACACACAAAGATACATTTTCACGCACACATAAATATGTAAGTGGCTTCAAGCTGGCCGAGTGATGTAGCCGTAGGCACTAGATCTGGTTAATCTGTGGCATTTTATAATGTTGAATAGAACTTTCAAAAACTGTTACTTAGATATTGGAGTCCTGTTCATGTGGTGACGGATTAAGAATCCAAATGTCACTACCCCTTTTCCTTCTTAGGGTGATGTAAAAGTCAGTTAAGGGATGTTGTAAACAGTTAGCATCCTCTGTGAGAGACTGAAAACTGGAAAATAAACCAACACGCCGGTCGACGTGCCGTAGTAGACAATTATCCCTCTCAAAGAGATCTATGTAGGAGAGGGACCATAAGACTGGAATAATCACGGACGTATTCGACGCTATTTTTCAATATTCCTGGAATTTGCAGTCGTTTTCAGTCTGTGTCTGCTTTCATTCAAACATCAAATTATTTATTCATTTTTCTCTGAAAAGCAATGTTTTATTAGCGTATTTCCGTTAAATCCAAACATTTTGACCAGTTAGATCAACAATAATAAATTATTGAACTGTTTTTGAGGAAATATCGGTGGTACCTAAATAAGCAGCTCACGTATATCGTCGGTATAATTGAAGAACTAAATAACTCACATTTTGGCTAAATTGAGCTTTTACCATTTTCGTGAAGCCCAAAATGTGCCGCATCTTTTGATCTAACAAACATTCTCATATCTTAACTCAATCCAAAAATAAAGCCTTTTTTCGTGGTTTGGTGGCAGAAATGAATATCTTTAAATTAACTCTAAATGTTATTAGAAAAAATGAATAACTCTATAAAAAATGCAAACCTGTGACTTCTGATCACTTGAGTATGAAATAAATTAGCTAAATTGAGTTATTTAGTTAACCCTAGTTATAATTTAGTAATTACATTCTCATTATCTTAACTCAATCCAAAAATAAAGCCATTTTCGTGTTTTAGTTGAAGAAATGAATATCTTTAAATTAACTCTTAAATGTTATTAGAAAAAATGAATAACTCTATAAAAAATGCAAACCTGTGACTTCTGATCACTTGAGTATGAAATAAATGAGCTAAATTGAGTTATTTAGTTAAGCCTAGTTATAATTTAGTGATACCCTTCGATTACACCAAAGGAATAGCCAGAAATTGAAACCATGATGCCACCCGTCAAAAGGCTATTTAAAACCTTCTTAATACGCCCAAGTAACGCTCTCTCAATAACTATTTCGCTTTCACCTCTTCCTGTTGTAATGTTAATGCAGGAAAAAGTCTAAAAATGGTAATTGGCTATCACATAATACGAAAAAATAGTTTATACCAATACCAAACTATGAGTAGCAGATATGGAGGCGATATCCTGTATTTCAATTACAAGATAAAGTTAGTGAAGCTTAATTCACTGCTCATTTTGATGCACTTAATTGTGCTGTCCGTGTGGTAACGAATTAAGAATATAAGAGTCCCATTTTCCCCATTTCCTACCCACAGTACAGTAAAAGCGAGCGAAGGAACATTGTACACAGATATTATCCTCTGTGAGAGACGGAAAGTCGAAAATAAAGCCTGTGCCAATACCCTTGGTTAGGGCGACATAGTAGGCCATGATACGTCCCAAAGTGGAGGAGCCCCATGCCCAACAGAGACATTAATGGGCTGAAGAGACAGAGAATTGTGTTTTTCGATTTAGTAGGTACAAAACCCTAAGTGTGCGTGTATATCTTGCTCTTGGTAGGTTTTTTAAACAAACGATGTTACTACTTCCAACCTTGGTATTTTTATTTCATGTGAAGTCAATAATCAGTGATAAAATTATGCCAATTAACATTTACTAAAGTGCATAACGTTCGTGGTTGAATATTTCTTTAGGTTCAGAAGTCAATAAGTGTACTTGCTGACCCAATTTTGAGTATTTACATTCCTCTAATGTGTGGAAGAACTGAATAACTACTACTCAAAGTTAGCTAACTACGGTACAGTACGATACATTTACAAAAATCTTGGTGTGGCAAAACTAGATAATTGGTTTTTGATTTTTAATATTTTTTTGGTTAATGAAAGGAATTGGTTTGATTAAGCATATAATGGTCAGCAGACATGCCTAGAGCATATAAAATTTCCGACGGTAAAATTGTTCTCCATTTCTTAATAATGTCAAAAAAAGTGTCAAAAAAACACTAAATCGCGATTATCTCGAAACTTGAAAATTTGAGTTATTTAGTTCTTCAATTATACCGACGATATATTAAACAGATATTTTATCTGTATCGTTTCTTTTCTATTCCATTATTATTACAACTCTTGGGATATATGCTTTTTAGTTATAAATAACTAGCTGTTTCCCGCCACTTCGTACGCGTGAAATTTAGAAATTAAACCTTAACAAACAGAAGTTTACCATATCACTCGATAGGTGGCGTTGTACAGTTCTTTTAAATCGCGCTATGGTTTGGTTACACACATTAGCTTGATTTACGTGTACCTCTATGTATGTGTATGTAATGTACTCTTTATAGGATTTATCTATGTCAATAAGTCTTTAACAACTATAATCTTTGATAATCTAGCTTTATTTGTTACACTTCTACCTTCCCTTTTTCTGCACCACCCTATGGTTCCATCCATCCATCCATCAACCTTTCTCAGTCCACTGCTGGACATAGGCCTCCCCCATAGAACGCTACAACGTGCGGTCTTGCGCTAACTGCATCCAGCGGCCCCCGGCGTATTTGACGATATCGTCGGTCCACCTTGTTGGGGGCCGCCCCACGCTGCGTCGTCCGGTTCGTGGTCGCCACTCGAGGACCTTCCGTCCCCAACGGTCATCAGATCGTCGAGCGATGTGGCCTGCCCATTGCCACTTCAGCGTGCTAACTCTTCGGGCTATGTCCCCTATGTTTGAATGGTAGAAAATGCCTTAGGCATTAAGTTCGCCTTTGCATAGTTTAAGCATAAAGTGTAAATAAATAAATGAATAAATAAATTAGCACTTAAGTCGTCAAGATTTTTAGTTTTAATTCCGATTATCGCATTTATAAATTAGTAAGGATTAAATATCTGCAGTAGAAACCGATACAATATTGCCCATGTGGTGATGGATTCAAAATAGCTATGGAATATTGTATACAGATAACATGATGTTATCTGTATTTCCATCTCTCACAGAGGATGTTATTAACAACCTCTGTGAGAGATGGAAATCTCGAAAATAAAGCCAAAACGGGTTTGCAGCGTGGCTATACTGTAGGTCATAATCCCTTCCAAAGTGGACGAGTCCTGTGCCCAACAGCTCGACGTTAATGGGCTGGAGAGGAGAGGAATCAAATGAGAATAAACTCAGAGTTTTAGTTCCTATGTCCACTTTCTAGCTACACAAATCTTATTTGATCTCCTAGCAAAATATTTGCTAGTACCTAAATGAGAAAGATTCTTAGAACCACACCCATACTAAAAATAAGTAACAAGGAAGAAAGTTATTTGGCTAGCAAACATTGTATCCATGTTTGATCGATGACTCTTGAATGTATCCTTAACAAATATTACAGATTATATTTGCCACCATAAGAGATACTTCGGAGTAATATACTCTAGGTTTATTTTTCTTTGTGTTTAGTGTGTTACAAAAGGCATTTCTCAAGTGGATCTTAGTACAAATTTTCTACAACGGCGAATGTAATACAAAAATATTGTATTAATTGATAAAAACAATGACTAACAAGAACAAGACAAAGAAGAACGTCTATAATTATTTAAATACGATATAAACTCAATCGAGTGACGATTATGGTGGGCTATTTTGATTACTGAAAAGCACGACCGCAATAAGCTCAGTTGGCAGACCTCCCGGACGGTATTCCGAAGTCGTGGGTTCAAATCCCGCTTGCGGTAAACACTTTTTCCACCATAATTTAATTTATTAGGTAAAAGCATAGCATGTCAATTGCAAAATTAATAAATTACTTTAGTAAAAACAGTTTTAATGAATTGTTTTTTTTTTAATGTTATGACAAACAAACAAAAGACTCAAAAGCAAAGCAGTTTTTATTAGTTCATAATTCTACCACGTCACCGGCTTATCTTGAATTAAAAAACGTATTACTAACATTTTTTTATTGGCTGTTTACATTTATATTTGTTACTAGCTGACCCGGCAAACGTTGTTTTGCCATACTAAAAAAAAAAGGTTTGAAAAATAGATATTGGCCGATTCTCAGACCTGCTGCAAATGCATGTAAAATTTCATAATAATCGGTCAAGCCGTTTCGGAGGCGTACGGTAACTAACATTGTGACACGTGAATTTTATATGTAAGACTAGCTGACCCAGCAAACGTTGTTTTGCCACACAAAAAAAAAAGTTTGAAAAATAGATGTTGGCCGATTCTCAGACCTACTGAATATGTATGTAAACTTTGAGAAGAATCGGTCAAGCCGTTTTGGAGGAGTACGGTAACTAACACTGTGACACGTGAATTTTATATAGTAGATAAGATATTGTTTAATAAGAAAATCTGGTATACAGTACCGAATATTGTAAGGCATGTTTTAATTTACTTTAGTTGTGTAGGTAGAATAGTTAATATTGTAAAGCACCTAGCTAGGTGTAACTATCCATAAATAACACAGTTAGGGCATTTTTTAGAGCTCTAAAAAATGCCCTAATTGTGTTATATATGGATAGTTATCCGAAATAAATGATTATTATTTATTTATTTCTTTATACCTAACACAGAACAGAATCTCTCAGAACTGCACGAAATAATTACGGCTCAGATGTAAAAAGTGGTTTAGCTGGATAATTCCACATAGTTTATTAATTTACCTTCTATTTTATGTAAAAATTCAGCTCTTTTAATACTTCAAAAACCAGGTCACTGTTCCAAAAATGAATCTTACGGAGAAGAATAGACAAGAAGTAATGTGATTTGTTCCAACATGATTAATAATTATGACTTTATAATTTAGATTCTTTGTTTGCTACAAGAATACATCTCAATGGTCACATCTGACCAATTGACTAAATCATTTACCATTCCCAATTTTTCTTACGGACCCTCATAAAAGACAAATAATCCCACATCAATAGAAAAATTGCAATGCGGGAAAATCTTCGCACGTCGGCTTCTATCCTAGTTCTATCCGCCTCATTCAATTGGCATTCGATGCATATAATAATCGGTATGCGTTTATACGAATTCCACGCTTGCTAGCAAATCGATTCGATTCCTATAGAACCTTTTTCGTACGAGTCTTGAATTAGAATGAATACCGTATTAGTGCTTAGATTGCCGTTACTAAAAACGTTTAATATAAATTTGAATTTGAATGGGATTAAAAAGGGAATAAATGTAAGTAACGTATGTTGAAAAAAGAAATTCAAAAAAGACGAGTGGCACTCGGGGACTGCCGCGGTAAAGCTATTGCATAGCATTTTTTATCAACTTAGGTATGCATTTATAATTATTTATTTATTTTATTTATACAAGAATCTAAATACCATAAACTAAAATAAGATTAATAATCATTATTTACTGACGCTTACATCTGTCCATTGTTTATGGTAATTATGATAAAATAGCGATTGTCTATCAAATGTCAATTAAATAAAATTAACATTATTTTACATTATTAAAATCTAAAATACGCTGTTATCTGAACATTTAGGATATATGTTGTCGATTCAAAATCCTTATTTTAATACGCTGTTTAATTTGAGGAAGGCGCTTACCCTTGGTATCAACAGGATGAAATAAATTGCGGGCGAAGAGGGGATTACGCATGCGCAGTAGCGCCGATAATGTAAGGTTTTTTCATTACGTCACCGAATTTCTGGATTCGGTCTCCACGCTCAAGGCCCGCGATAGAAGCTATGCAATAGCTTAAAAACTGTTACAATTTTTATTAATAAAAACTTTTATTATTCATCCATTTCATCATCATACTGTTACATATTTTTCCCATGAACGTTAGCAGAAGCTATAGAGCGCCAACTGCTACAATTCAAACATACTTTCTTGACTTCACTTACACTTATACGTCTAGTCATGCATGTCCGATGGTTATAAATACTACGCACTTGACTCTTTTGAAGGACATCGGCAATGACATCAGGGCAAGGTTTTCTCGGCCGACACCTCCCAGCGTTTTCACTTACCTCCGGCCTGTATATGCCTTTAGTTAATCGTCTATTATCCATCCGTTCGACATGACCAAACCACCCCACCATACTTTTCTCTGACGCAGTCAGTTCATCCTCTTTCAAACCGCAACGTTCTCTTACAACTCTAATTCTTATATTCTCTTTAGAAGTCACACCACACATACTTCATAAAAAGCGCGTTTCAATAACATTTATTTATTCCATTTTAGTGATACTTCTGCCACATTTTTATTACAATTAGCGACGTTATGTCTAAATCAATTGTAATAGTTTGAAAGATAAGACGTACTTTTGCTTAGTAAAACCATTTTTATCAAGGTAAAAGTCAAGAAACATTGAAATATTAATAAGAAAAATAAACCCAGACACAGGATACAAATAAAGCTCGGTTTAACAGCCAATTTGGTCCGGATTAATAGGACAGTAGTATAGAACAAAGCGTTGGAAACAAAGAAAACGCCACCGTAACCTCAATAACAACCAGAGACATTTGAACGCGTCAATTTTTCTGGATTTTAGTGTGAATGCAAATTGAAAATATTAATTTTTTTGTTATAATTTTGCCTATAATTGTTACTACAATTTTATTTCAATAGTCTTTTCTTTACTTATTAAAAAACAAAGTCGTTATTTTTGTATGTATGTCCTCATATCTTTAAAATAATGCAACGGATTTTGATGCGATTTTGTTAATAGATAGTGTGGTTTAAGAGCATGGCTTATTTGTATAATTTGTTTTGGTTTAGTTTTAAATTTTACGTGGACAAAGTTGCCGGCATCGGCTAGTATACAATATACTGACATAATTTATTTAAAGCTCTCTTGGTGGCTGTAGCTTTCTATGATTGATTTTTTAAACATATTACAAATTTTACCTTTTTATTAGGAGTATAGATTTAACCATAAACTTATTTTATGGCAAACTTGCTGCTTCCTGCAATATTTAAAAATAAAAAAATATAAAGTAAGAAAATAAAAAAATAGGTGACTGGTCGAGATTGTTGCAAAACATTCTCGATAGATGGCGTTGTACGTCAAAATACAATGTAAACTCAATCGAGTGACGATTGTGATGGTCTAATTGATTACTGTTAGCACGACCGCAATAAGCTCAGTTGGCAGAGCTACGGAACGATATTCCGAGGTCGTGGGTTCAAGTCCCGCTTACAGTGATCACTTTTTCCACCACAATTAGATATTAAATAAAAAAATAAAAAATATTTATTAATTTTTTTCAAGGAAAAAATTATAGAGCTTTTCCATAAGTGTAAAATCAATCTTCGAATGCCAGAATTGGCAATGAACAAGAATAGGTTACATAGATAATTTTTTTATTGGAATAGATAAAGAACCTGAGATGAACACCTATTCATAATCACTTTTTTAGTTACCAAATCAAATTATGGTGGAAAAAATTGTTCAAGTCCCGCTTGCGTCATTCAATTTTTTCCACCATAATTTGATTTGTTAAGTAAAGCATAGCATGTCAATTGCAAAATCAATAAATTACTTCACTCTTTTAGTTTTTTTTTTCGAATATCGACGGGCTTCGTGGTGGAGTGGTTTATGTAATAGACTGCCGATCACGAGGTCGCGGGTTCGGTTCCTGCTTGGGACAATCATTTGTGTGATATCCATAAATGTCATACAAATGTTTGTATTGCGTCTGGGTGTTTTCTATGTATTATAAGTATGTATTTACAAAAGAAAAGTAGTATATGTAGTCTATCCGTATCTGGTACTGATAATACAAGCATAGACATATAGCTTACTTTTGGACCAGAGGACGTTGTGTGAAATGTCCTGAATATTTATTTATTTATTTTTCAATGGATGTCTTGTTTCTTATTGTATTTAATTTAAAATGTTAGTACAATTAAATAACAATCTGAGAGTAACATTAAAATAAAGTTCAACTAACTATAACTCAAACAGCAGACGTAATTGGCGGTTGTGAATTTCAATTAAGTTGTAAGACTATAAGGGACTGTTTAAATTTGATAAGGCTGTGGTTACAATTACTGAAAATAGGCATAATAAATATTAGTTTTTAAAAGTAAATAAATAAACTAATCAACGACACGGGGCTTAATGCTACCCTCGTCGGGTCTGGCCCCGATTAGCGGGGCCACCCCTCGCACCATCATAGCAGGGCCAAGCGGATGAATGGAAAAAAAAAACAATAAACCATAATCCCTCCCAAACTGGAGGTGGCCCGAGCCCAACAGTGGTATAATATAAATGACGGGCCTCGTGGTGGAGTGGTTCATATAACGGACTGCCGATCACGTGGTCTCGGGTTCGATTCCCGGTCAGGACAATCATTTGTGTGATGCTTTTAATTGTCATACAAATGTTTGTACTGCGTCTGGGTGTTTACTATGTTTAGTATGTATTTACAAAAGAAAAGTAATTTATGTATTATATCCGTATTCTGGTACCCATAACACAAGCATATAAGCTTAGCTTGGGACCAGAGGACGTTGTGTGAAATGTCCATGAATATTTAATAACTAGCTGGCCCGGCAAACGTTGTTTTGCCATACCAAAAAAAGTAATATAAAAAAAAAAAAAATTAACTATAAACCTCACGGAGCCCGAGACCTTTCCAACGAATGCAAAACCGTGGAAATCGGTTCGTGCGTTCTGGAGTTATAGCGTCAGGAAGGAAAATCCGACTTATTTTTATATAGTAGATAACAGGTTGGGACGAAAAAAATTACGTAGTAACTGTCACAATTTTCATTCCCTTTATCTAACTAATATTTTAACCACAGATTAATGTCAAAATTGATTTAAAGTGTCAATTCTTTCTGTTATTATCAGTTGGTAAGGAACAAATAAAAGTAGACAACACAGAGATTAGAATTTAATTACTTGGAGTTAACAGTTGACGCCTTGGTCATCGGAAACGGATGCCTTTGTTACCGATGTACTTCCGGTCTAAACAATAAGAGAAAATAACGTTTATTGGGCTTTGAATAGCCTTTATAATATTTACAGTGGGTTTTGTGGAAAGTGTTTATAGTGTTTTTTAGGTTTAAATATTTTTCATCTTGTTATCAAGATTTTAATGATAATAATAGGGTCAAGTGTCAATAAGAACTATCTGGAAATTATTTTTTTTAAGCATTCTATTCAGTCAAGTGGTTACCTAAATGTTTTTTTTAATAATTTTTTATATTATCTTTATATTCTATCTTTTGGTCGATAAATAAGTACTCACCGTCTTTTGAGTCCATACTTTTCTGCTAGATTTTGATCACTCTGTCAATTATTCTAAGATATGAATCTAGAAAACCATAAACTGATTAATAAAATGAAAATACCCATAAAATACAACTAAATAAGATTTATATTATAAAACCAGTAGATTGATTTGCATACTTACTGGAAATGCCCCTTCTTTTATAAATAAAATAAAATAGATAAATATTCATGGACATTTCACACAACGTCCTCTGGTCCCAAGCTAAGCTTATATGCTTGTGTTATGGGTACCAGAATACGGATAGAATACATAAATTACTTTTTTTGTAAATACATACTTATAATACATAGTAACACCCAGACGCAGTACAAACATTTGTATGTAAATTAGAAAAAATTACACAAATGATTGTCCTGAGCGGGAATCGAACCCGCGACCTCTTGATCGTCAGTCCGTTACATGAACCACTCAACCACGAGGCTCGTCAACCTAGTAGTATAGAAATAGATTAAGGGCCTACATCAATATTATCGTATATCATCGCCGGCACGTACATATTAACACAGCCAGTAGGAACAGAAAATGAAGAATTAGGGATACTTTTCCTATTTACTCAAAATCTACTAAATATATTTTAATTCTGATTTACGTGTTTCTATATATAATAGTTACTTATGTTTTTAAAGTTATTTCATTAGTTAATACGCGATAATAGACCGACAAATGAAAAAAATAAAAAATTAGAGAGGTTGTTTCGCTAAGATTTTCTATCGAGAAAACTTTTTTCAATCGCGTTTCTGAGTTTATGCGATCCTAGATTATATACCTATTGAAAAAACATATACTTAAAAATTAGAGCTCTATCCATTCAATCTAAAGAAACAATGAAAACTTCGTACGTAGAAAAATGCACGAAGCTATTTTGGTATCCTCTTAACTTACACGTCCAGTATTTTATAAAAATCCGTTGAGCTGTTTCGAAGTATTTTGAGCAGCTAAGACACATGAGAATTTTACAAAATAAATTGGGATTGTTCATATTTTTTAACCTACTGTTTTTATATTCTTTTCAGAAAATATAGACTATTTTAATGCTTAAAATAGTCTATATTTTCTGAAACTTAATATTACTAACTTCAATATTATTGAAATATTCACTATACAGAATTTTTAAAAAAATCTTGAAAATATTACTTTAAATGACGTCATCGTTTTACGCAATCTGTGTATAGACTTTTCTTGATAGACTTAATACAGATTGCACTTTATCTTTTCAGAGTCGACAAGTTGATATAACAGACCAATTTCAATTCCACTTCAGAGTAGTATATCCCTAAAAACGCCTTAATATTTTAAGTCCTTCATTTCAAGGGCAAATAGAGATCATTTGCTTTTTTAGAAAAATAATCGTTAATATAGCAAATTTTCCGAAAAAAACTAATGGATCATGATCAGAAACTCTATTCCCCGAAAT
This sequence comes from Orgyia antiqua, assembly GCA_916999025.1. NCBI lineage: Eukaryota > Metazoa > Arthropoda > Insecta > Lepidoptera > Erebidae > Orgyia > Orgyia antiqua. Next base: position 6,461,705 of record OU779874.1, read on the forward strand.
GGTTTTCGAATTAAGAGTTTTAAAAAAATATGAACAATGCCCATTGTACAGAAGCAATTAAATACTTAAATGATGTTCTTAATACAAAATAATATTGAACATTATAATCAAATCTCATTCTCTTATCAAAACCATAAAACTTTATACAAAAGCTTATTCTTATAACCGTGAAATATTTTGTTGTTAACTTTGTTCATGAAAAACTGAAACAATAGGTAATAAAGAGAGTCGCGGTCAAATGAAACAAAGGGTATTGCTATGAATCAAGCTTTAACAGTCACTTGAAGTTATTTCAACTGTTTGTTTCCCTTTATAAGTGTCAGTGAAGTTACAGTTACTTACTGATAATAGTTATAAATATATATTTTTATTTTTTATTTATTACACTCTTTATTGTACTCACAAGGATTACGTAAGGCAGACAAACAAGAACACTAGTTAAGATGTACAAGTGGCGGTCTTAACGCACTCGGCGATTTTTTCTAGACAACCGTATGGATTTGGTGGTGAGAAATCAGTGTGATTAAGAGTGTGAAATTGTGAGAGATTGATTGTATAAATAAATAATGACATAAAAAGAATATATATAAATAAATATGTACCTATTATATACACATACATACGAATACATACACATATATACACAGACTTGGTGTTGAATTTAGAAAATTTTTCCCATTTTTGGAACATTTTTCTGTAATGCTTCGCTCCTATTGGTTGCAGCGTGATGTTGTATAGCTTATAGCCTTCCTCAATATATGTAATATCTAACACTGAAAGCATTTTTTATTCGAACCAGCCAGCAGAACCACTAGCGTAACCAGAACAAAAAGATAAATAACATGTAAATACACATGTAATAACTAATAACTAGTATAAAAATCCATTTTAACCCTTATATTTACCTACATTCAGGATATTAACTAAATACATCTCAATTGAAGTTTACTAGGCAATCAATACTGATTTCACGAGTTTAGACTCCGCCCGTGACAAGATTAATGTGTTGCCAACTTTAGGTGTTACTTGAACCCACTTTACAGTTGCAATTTGAAACTAAGCGTTATTTGTAATTAACTAAGATAGGAAATAAATGTTACCTGTTTGGAATTCCTGATAATTTTAGATGTTTTTAAAATGAGAAGAATAAAAATACTCGTTAAATATGAGTTGAACTCGCATATGGAGAGTTCCGTAGCGTAAGGTGGGATTTCAAACCAAATATAGGCGTCTAAATCCATAGAAGGTAATTTTATCACGCTTATATAAGGTCGGTATGTATCTATCAATGTATTAATCTATGTAACTGAATCTTTACAAGTATTTTCACCCACTTGTGGTAGTCAGATTGTTCTAAAATTTTGCACACTAATTAAGGACCGATGACAATGCAATAATTAAAAAAACTATTTAGTAATTTCAAACGTGTTTTTTAGTTTTTCTTTAAATAGCTAAGTCATATTAATAAGAGGAGCTAATTTTAATATAACAATAATCTATTTATATAAACTAACAGTTAAAAGGTAATTACAATCGTGTTAAACTATTTTTCTTTCTCCTTCTCTCTTTACAGCCTATTAATGTCCCACTGTTGAGCCAGGGCCTCCTCCATTTTGTGAGGTATTACAGTCAACTATACAACGTGTTGCTGAAAAACGTAGTCATAATTTAAAGTTGCATTAGGTAGGCCTTAAATATTATAAATATTATAGTTACACATAGAAAAATACAATTGGTAAGTTTTTTTTGTTTATTTTTATGAGATGTTTACGGTTTATTGAATGCGATTGAACCTTACGATAAAATATGACCTCATAGTTGTGTTGTATTTAAAGAAGATCGATTAATTTAATAAATTAATTAAACTTTTATGAACACATAAAAGTCATAATATAACTAGTATTTGTAATTTCATCCATGCCTAGTGCCTAGTCACCGGCCATGTGTAATGATGGTCAAATATGACTACACCTTACTGAAACACGTTGTATAGTAGGTACGTCACTGATCAGGCATGTCCACACAACGTTTATTTTCGTGTGTTCCATTTCTCACAGCGGACGTTATCTGTGTATGATAATATTCGTTAGCAGACTTTTAAATCACCCTGGGTAGAATATGGGATGGTGACACTTGTATTCTTAATCCGTCACCCCAGAGACAAGAAGATAATCTACTTCGTTTTAAAACTAGAACACACGCATAAATATCCTGAATATTTTTTAAATGATTGCATTTCATCAATACTCAATTCTATGCTACCTACTTACAAAACGTTGACAGTTTATGCTGTCGGAGACATAAGTTTCTGTTGTCACATGTTGTCACAATCGTAGTAAACACAAGTAAACAATTATGATATTTTTACCTGATTCTATAAACAAAGCGTTTTTATGTGAAATTATCTGATTGTATATGAAAGGCATAAGTAGAAACACAATAATCTTGGTGAGTCTACTCATATACAATTAAACTATTACCTGTATAATTAAAAATACAAGTGTGGCCATAGTGATACTTCAACATGCTATGCTAGTAATTCTGATGAAGGAATTGGGATTATTCTTTTAAATTATTGCATTGTCATCGGTCCTTGTTAGGTGTGCAAAATTTCAGATCAATCCGTCTACTCCAAGTTGCTGAAAATCGCTTTCAAAGATTCTGTTACACAGATTAATACATACAAAACTTATAAAAGCGTGTTAAAAATAGTTATTAACTGAATATTATTCTCCTAGGTAAATAAAAACTGCACGTATATATAGCAACCGCCTATTCTTCTCAGGGTGATGGGAAAAATATGGGATGGTGACACTTATTATGCTTAATTTGTAACCACTAGACTAAAGCCACGCTAAAAGCTAATTACATTCGTGTTAAACTACGTTTCTCTACAATAGTCTAAATATAGAGTTAGTATAAATATAGAGCTGTTAGTTGAACATCTAAAGTTACATTGACAGCTACATCTTGCAGTTCTAATAGGTTTCTAGTTACTTGAGAAGTACTAACAAGAAACAAAGATAAATTGAGACATTGTTATTTTGTAGTTTCTTTATTTTAAATACAATTTATTTCTGAATCTTTTTTTTTTCACTTATTGGCGTTAAAGGTCAGTTCCAAGTCAGAGGTTAGTCTTAGATTAATAAATGATTGATTTTGTTTTGCTTTCCAAGGTACTGTATGAGCCAGCTAAGGGAAATAAGCAGTGAAACTCCCTAATTAAAGAATGACAACTGCTAATTAAACCCGGAAAGCACGCCAAGTACACCAAAAACCTCACAAAAATGGAAGATATCTATGCCCAACAGTGGGTTGTTGTTGGACGGAACGAAGAAAGAAGAAACTCCTAAAGACTACGTGTTCCCGCGACATCATGCCCGTAGAATACAAAAATAACCATCCTCTGGAACCCATCTATTTATTAAAAAAAACTGCATCAAAATCCATTGCGTAGTTTAGAAAATTTGAGCTCACTTTTGGACATACTGACTATACTAATAGTGACCGTTAGGGAAGGAAGGTCCTCGAGTGGCGACCACGTAGCGGACGCAGCGTTGGGCGGCCCTCAATAAGGTGTAGCGACGATAACATCGAGGTGACAGGCAGCCATTGGATGCAAGCGGCACAAGACTGCATTTTATGGAGCAGATCTATGTCCAACCGTGGACAAAGAAAGACTTAAGAGGAATGGATGGATGGACATAGATACAAACAAAAATAACAATTTTATGTTTTATGAAGTAAAGATACTTTCAAAATATGTCACTTTACCTAGCTATAAATAGACTTTCAAGGTTCATGTCATGTTGTTTATATTTTACGCCATACACTTACATGGAGGAGTTGTGTGATGAATACTTCATTATCACGGAAATTGGACGTATATGGACGTATACGTTGCCTTTTCAAACATTTTGTTACTTTTTATTTGCTTTAACAACAAGTATAACATGTCATCGGTTTTTAAGGGGTGGAATCACGCATATATTTAATAATAAATAAATATTCATGGACATTTCACACAACGTCCTCTAGTCCCAAAGCTAAGCTTATTATGCTTGTGTTATGGGTACAAGAATATGGATAGAATACATAAACTACTTTTCTTTTGTAAATACATACTTATAATACATAGAAACACCCAGACGCAGGACAAACATTTGTATGACAATTATAAATATCACACTTATAATTGTCCCAAGCGAGAATCGAATCCGTGACCTCGTGAACGGCAGTCCGTTACCTGAACCATTAGACCACGAGGACGGTCGTATAATATACTAATGTAATTTCATTTCATATACTAATACCTGTGATTTCTTTTGCGTTGGTAGTTATTGCGTCGTTGTTTGACTTATTGCTTCATGATTGTATCTATCTTTAATATGTTCTATAAGCTATCTAAATTTTATACATTATAACTTTTATACATTTAAACATTATACATATTTTATTTAGTAATGTAATGTAAGTTTGTTTTTAAGTTTTAGGTACGCCACAATATACCCTCTCTTAAATTCAATCGACTCCATTTCACGGTTGTCTGTAAGAGATTGTAATATTTGCGATAAGACCGCCTTTTGTACCTAATATAAGATTTATTGTTATTAATATCTGTAAGTTATTTTCTGGCGTACAATAAAGAGTTTTCATTCATTCATTCATTCATTTAATTAAAATCCATTTAGTAGTTTTTGCGTGAAAAAGCACAAACATCTTTACACCCATTTAAAAATTTCTTGAATGTTTATGATATTAGTAAGATGAGATAAACACGATGGTAATGGAATAAAAATAACACAAACCCTTTTCCTACTCAATGTGCAAAAGCGTGTGTAAAAGCCAGCTAAAGAATATCGTACATAGATAACATCCTCTGTGAGAGACGGAAAACTCGAAAATAAACCCTGTGCCAACGTGCTTGGTCAGTGCTGCATACTAAATTATAATCGCTCCCGAAGTGGAGGAGGCCCGTGCTCAACAGTAGGACTGGAGAGAGAGAGAGAAGATAAACACGTGTAACAAACGTACTCAGTCTGCACTAACCTTAATTGTGAAGCTTTTTCATATCTTACACGTTACAACAAAATATCCGATCAAAACAAATAAGTTCCAATAACACAATATTTTGATAGTTTCGATACATCATCAATATAAATAAAACTATTTTGAATATTTGCATATAATATTGTAACTCTATTATTTCAAACTTATACCGTAACAAAATTAATAAATGTTCACTCCCTGTTTTTAATTTTGTTTACTGAAACTATGTTGTGGAAACTAATGTGTGTTAACTGTATTGAGCTTCTGTATGAAATGAGTATAATAATACATGCTACTGTAAAACTCGAAATTCAGTTATTATCTACTTATATTTTCTAGCATCATCATCATGCCATCACGCCTTTTTCCCATGGAGGTAGGTAGTGACTATAGAGTGCCATCTGCTTCGATCCAAAGATACTTACCTGGCTTCACTTACAGTCGTAGATCTGAAACCTATTGTTAGATGCTAGATTTAATAGACTATAAGTTTAGTTAATTTTCTCTCAGTAAAAGCTTATGAAAAATTATACTGAATTATTTGCACAAAATAAAAAATAAATTAATTAATTATACCAAAATAGCTTCGCGCTTTTTTCGACGTACGAAGTTTTCATTTTTTCTTTAGATTGAATGGCTAGAGCTCTAATTTTTAAGTATATGTTTTTTCAATATTGTATAATCTAGGATCGCATAAACTCAGAAACGCGATTGAAAAAAGTTTTCTCGATAGAAAATCTTAGCGAAACAACCTCTCTCATTTTTTATTTTTTTCATTTGTCGGTCTATTATCGCGTATTAACTAATGAAATAACTTTTAAAACATAAGTAACTATTATATATAGAAACACGTAAACCGGAATTAAAATATATTTAGTAGATTTTGAGTAAACAAAAAAAATATCCGTAACTCTTCATTTTCTATACCTACTAGCTGTGTTAATAGGTACATGTCGACGATAATATTGATGTAGGCCCTTAAGTCAGAATGCTGTTGTTCTTACGACAGGATTATCCTATGTCCAGAAATGGACGTAGGAAAATTTACACAGATAATAATGGATGAAAAAACAAATATTGTTTCTTAGTAAATATCTGGTATAAATTGTTCTGCTGTTTTATGTGTAGTAGATTCGCCAATTAGAGAAAAACATAAAACGTTTTTCTATGTACCTTAGTACGTCAACCTCGTAAACCGTACAATGTTATTTTTATTTACGAGTTCAACAAAACAAACAGGAACTACCAGGAATTGCTATGCCATAAAACTCACAACAAATAACAATAACGTCTCTAAAGTGAATGTTTTTTCGCTAAACTAAGTTGTAGGTTTAACCTTTTAACTTTACAATACAACAATGTATAAAACGTAAATTGGCTAAATTTGTTACATATTTTATTATTAAACAAACTCGTTATTTTTGTATGTACTCGTATGTCCCTATGTGAGCATTTTTTTGTGTCATTTAGTCCCTATGTGGTTTTGAAAACTACGCATTGGATTTTGTTGCAGTTTTTTTACATAGATACATTAAATACATAATAAATAAATAAATATTCATGGACATTTCACACAACGTCCTCTGGTCCCAAGCTAGCTTATAATTATGCTTGTGTTATGCGTACCAAAATACGGATAGAATACATGTACTACTTTTTTTTGTAAATACATACTTATAATACATAGAAACACCCAGACGCATTACATAAAATTTTATATAACAACTAGCTGAACCGGCAAACGTTGTTTTGCCATACTAAAAAAAAAGGTTTGAAAAATAGATTTTGGCCGATTCTCAGACCTACTGAATATGCATGTAAAATTTCATAAGAATCGGGCAAGCCGTTTCGGAGGGGTACGGTAACTAACACTGTGACACGTGAATTTTATATATAAGATTATGAATAACACAAATAGAGATCACACAAATGATTGATTAATGAATTAAATCTTTTATGAAACAAAGTCGTTATTTTTAACCGGCTTCAAAAAATGAGAAGGTTCTCAATTCGTCTGTTGCCTTTTTTGACGTTTGTTACTTCATAACTATAAACTGGCGAAATGATTTTAATGATTTATTTAATGCTGGTGATTCCCGTATGCTCCTATTAGCGACAGGTCAGGATCTGATGGTTATCTCCTAAGAAATCAAGGAAAACCCTTAAATTTCAAACTCAAATGAATTCGGTTCAACATTACACGGTCCCTATATCTATATTTATACTAATTTACAAATGTGAAAAGCGGAATGAAAACCAAAGAATTTTCACGAACTTAAGTGTTAATGTGTGTAACCAAACGATAGCGCGATTTAAAAAAAAACTGTACTACGCCATCTATAGAGCGGTATAGTAAGTTTTTGTTTCTTAAAGTTTAACGAGATTTTACGCAGACGAAGTCGCGGGTAACAGCTAGTGAGTTTATATTTTTAAAACTATGTAACAGATTTTGAAGCGTTTTATTTCATAGATATAATGGTTCTAGGGGGTTAACTTTATTAACTCTACGCGTACGAAGTTATAGGTAACGGCTAGATGTTAAAATGTTAGTGATTTTAAAAATCTAGTGTATAGAGTGATCAAAAAGTCACTAAGATACAAGCATAAAACCATAGTAAGTGGAACAAAATTTTCGATGAAATCGTATCGTACGCGATTGGCTTCTATAGTGTGTGGACAGAATATTAAAAGTCGTACCGCTGTATATCGTCTGTGGTGTATCTTACCGAAAAGAGAGTTGATCTAACTCTGTACATCTTTTCTTATTATGAAACAAAGTGGTTATTTTTGTATGTATATCTCTACGTGCGGTTATATCTTCAAAACTACACAACGGATATTGATGCGGTTTTTTTAATAGATAGAGGGGTTTGAGAGGATGTTTTTTTGTGTAATTTGATAGTGTTCGTTTCTAAATTCCATGCGTATGAAGTCATGGGTGATAGCTAGAGTAAAACGAAGCAAATGGGAATGTAGGACTTCTTAATTGTGACAGTAGTACTCCGCAGAGGCCTGAAAGGACTGCTGTTGACCAGAGTTGTGAAAAACTCGAAAACTACACAGATAGTTTTTTGTATATTTCCAGCAAAAAAATAATATTTTTACATACATTAGATGAATAAAGAATATTCCAGAATGTTACCCAAAATTACGTCTCAAATATTCCCGAATCTATTTCATGAAAATTAAATGATGCAAGCAAACTACTTTAATTTCTAATATATTAAAACGACTCAATCAGACACAGTCTAGACGACCCACCCATCCCTACTCATGGTACAGCTGCAAAAAGTGCCGAAATCTTTTCATTTAAAATCCAATAGATAAGGCTTTTTCAAATAAAGATTTTTGCGCTATTTAAGTGTGGGGACTATAATTGTCTATGAAGATTATTTCATAAAGACCACTGGTTATAATTTAAATATGACAAGTAAGACTAAAGTAACATGTAAGACTGAATTTTCTAAATTCATTTAAAGTTACTTTCATGCGGATCATCGAACAAAAAATATTTTTTTTAAAAACTTAAATGCCCGTTCTAGGATAATGAAAAACTAAGCCTATGTTCCCGCTATATCAGCTGACAGATCAAGTGACGGGTGTCGTCCCAAAACTAAATCCCAAAACATAGATGAATTATATAAAATAAACAAATCTAAATATAAAAATAGATAATAAATGTAGTATTACCGTTCTTTTCTTTTATATAATAGTCTAAGTAACTTGTGTTTAGCAAATATATTATATTTTGTAGTATATTGAATACAAAAAAAATTGTAAAATATAACCGTAACTAGCCGATAAACACAGTAATTAAGTTTCTGAACGACTCTATCAAAAAGCTTAACACGGCCATAGACACTTAATCCATTAAAAAGTCGGCTAGTTTTATGTATGTTATAATACGAAATAAAAGTCAGGCCGTTTGCCGCCGTCAACAGAATCGCCTGGAACTTGCCTGATATTTTGAAAGCTCATAATACGCCTGCTGTATTCGATTTCTATAGAAGACTTTCTTAAGGAATATTATGTTATAAGGTAACAGCCCCAATTTTGGAAGTTTAGAAATCGTTTTTTATTACATTTCATATCAAGCATATTCTTTCTTGACAACCTGGAAAACCGAAATTACTTTTTTCCGACGAAATAATTGGTATCTATAATAATAGTGTGTCCCAGTGGTTCCTGAGTTTAGCGTGTTCAAACAAACAGAACTCTTGAGTGTCATAAAAATAGTTCTATCATTATTATACAAGTTTTTTTTTTTGAAAAGATACTAAGACTAGTCTACTTAATGCATTGAATATAATTCATTAAAGACGAAATCTTTTAAATCAAAACCACCTCTGTAAGATTACTTTGAGTTAAATCACTTTCATTAAAATGTAAAGATCTTATCTTTCTTTTACAAAGTGTCAGTTTATTTCCCCCTAAATAAATGCTTAAGGATTTACAAAGTGTAACCATCTAAAGGACGATAACTATAATTGCAGCCGCAAGCTAAAAGGGACTAAGATGAATGGATATACTATTCATAAAGGTATTCAGATAGTCTGAATAGCAACTGGAAGAATGTTAAAAGCTCTCTTAAATACCTTTAAGACAAGTACTTAAGGTTTAAATTCAAGCATAATAAAAATATGCCATTGCCACAATTTGTAGTTGTTTTATAGTCTTAAAATGTGAAATGGTTGTAAGTAAGATGATATTAGTTACTTTAAAGAAACAACTGATATGATATTTTAATCTGTTTAAATATCATAACATTTGTATCTAATTACAAAGTGTAAAACATAATAAATATACAAAATGTTTAGTTTATTTGTAGTTAGTAATTTGTATGAGGAGGGTATTAAAGTAATGGTCCGATCTAGATTTTTTTTCTCTAATAGAAAGCTATAGTCTCCGAGTGTAATATAGGCTTTTTTGTATCTAATTGTCTATTTTTGATAATCGTACCAAAACGTAATATAACCATTTTGTAATAATTAAGGAATATATAAAAATTGTAGAGCTAAAAATTTTGAGTGAAAGTCATTTAAAATTTTTATTACAGTAGTAAATATTTTACATTTTATTTACAGTCTCTTGATCAATACACAGTTATTCAACCACATGCTGCATATAAAGTTAGTTTTGAACGGCAACCGTGAAATTGCTCTCCATACAAAATACGGGCCATAATGTCCGAAAAATGATTTATTGTTCCAACCGCAGCTGAAGACCCCTAATATTGCATGATGCCAAAAATAGTGGTTTCAATCTAAATTGGATATTGATATTGACTGCATATTTATGGAAGATCTATGAAGGGATCTCATGGCCGTAATCAGGTTTTAGATTCAGGAATAATTTTCAATTCTTTTTTTCAATTCAGTTTCAGTCAGTTTATTGTTTTTGACAAGATTTCCAGCATTTAGTGGGAGAGAGTGGTTGAAAATAACTTATCGTTGTTACCATGGAACAGGTATATTCGATGCTGTATAAATATTGCAGGTGGCTGAAGCTATTGATAACGTAAATAATAGCATTTATACTGTTTTGTCTATTAGGGTGAAAACATTAGTTGACGCGGGGGCATTACTCTTACATTAAAATAATGTTTTAGAGACAAATTATGCTATTTGAAAGGTTTATGGTTTCTTACAGAAAAATAACCTTATAGGATGACTTCGGTATCTGTCTGTCTGTATGTATGTATGTCACTATTTTGTATCACCTTTAATGGCCGCCTAAGCTTAATAGATCTGTGCCTCATATCTTCATGATCTGACGTCATTATTAAATAGTTTCTTTGTAATCCAGCCTTTCAAAAATCCATCTATCAAACCAATAATAAACGACTTTCCCCCATAACATAATTCAAAAAGCTATGAATATATTTTATATACAATAAAAACAAATATCACAAATTTATTGTGACAACAGTAAAAATCTGAGAGTGCAAACGTGAAATTTTAAATGATTCAATTTAATACTTGCCGTAAAATGACGTGTATATTTTCATAAAATAATTTCCCAACAACCAATGGAAACGTATTACAGATTCGAGAGCACGTGATTAACATATCGATAAAATTTATTGATGCTGTTCCCTATGTGACAATGATTCGAATTAAACAATTCGTTCGGTTGACCAGACTTGACAAATTTTTGTTTTGTAAATAGATAGCATAGGCTATAAATACATATATTTCATGGATTTTATGCAAGGTTTAGTAAATTTAAACGTATAATTATTATAATTTAATACGCCATAAACTGGTGCAGTTACCCTAATACTTTTTTTTTAATTTTAAGCAAAAATCCAGGATCTTATATCAAAAATTTATCACTAAATTATTTTATAAAGATTCCTTTAAATAATTTAGGTATAATTTATAAAACAAGTTAATTGGACGGACAGACAGCCCGACAGACTGACATCGACAGGCACACAGACGGAAACTGAAGTAAGACTATGAGGGTTTCTTTTTTTTACTAAACCCTAAAAAGTATCTAAAGTCAAATTATTTTCTATTTCTCTATTTTTATTCTAATAGACATCCTCCACAATATATAAAAACAACGGATAGTGGCTCTCTTATGGCAATCTATGACGTGTAAACATTAGCGAGACTACCCTAGCTAGAGTATCATTCTAGCTCTAATGATCTCTACGTATCCGCATGGTATAATAAAAAGCGTGTGCGTAGAAATTCTCTAAGAATTCTCTCTAAATGGACGAGGGCCTTAAGTCTTTTAATTTTAAATACTTAAATATTTTAATATTACCAAAAGTTAACGGCGACCGCCAGAAAATAAATCAGTAGTAAAGTAAAATAATATTATTAATTAAACAGACATAATTGTCAATCCAATACAGATATTTCAATAATTTAAACCCGACACGTCAATCATAATATTCTTTTAGAAGATACTAGCTGGCCCGGCAAACGTTGTTTTGCCATACCATAAAAAAGTAAAAAAAAAATTAAAAAAAATGAACTATAAACCTCACGGAGCCCGAGACCTTTCCGACGAATGGAAAACCGTGGAAATCGGTCTGTGCGTTCTGGAGATAAAGCGTCAGGAAGGAAAACCCGACTTATTTTTATATAGTAGAAGACTAGCTGGCCCAGCAAACGTTGTTTTGCCATACGAAAAAAAAAGTAAAAAAAAAAAATAATAACTATAAACCTCACGCAGCCCGAGACCTTTCCAACGAATGCAAAACCGTGGAAATCGGTTCGTGCGTTCTGGAGTTATAGCGTCAGGAAGGAAAATCCGACTTATTTTTATATAGTAGATGTTGTAATAATCGATTGTATTCGTTGCTTAATGCTTATTCAGGCTTTTGAGATTACATTTGCATATTATATGAGTTCGATCATATAGGCACTTATAGTTTATTTTATTTGTACGTGACTATGATCTGTCCATCTATCCATTGTCCATCCTTTTCTTTGGATTTGATGTAAGCGCCACAAGATTGTGCGTTGTGGCGTTCTATGGGGAACGCCTACGTCCAACAGTGGACGGAGAAAGGCTGATGGATGGATGATCTGGTAGGTAGTAGATTAAAAATACAAGTGTAATCCTTTTCCTAATTAAAAGTCGGCTAAAGAATACTGTAGATAGATAACATCCTTTGCGGGGACATGAAGTCGGTTGAACTTTTTTAATAATTGAGTATTTTTTTTTAAATTCAACCGATTTCATGTGCCTCTGCAATCTGAGGGTTTTCCTCGATTTCGCAGGAGATAACCATGAGACCCTGGGGACCACACGGGAACAACCATGTAAATTATGAACCTAAATAGCCCAATTACATTTTCCTCGGAAAGGATTTTGCATCACTAGGTATGACCTCGATACAAAATTGGAACTTACACATTTTACGTTTCCATAGAAAAGAATTAGATTAAATTATGCTGAGAGCTTTCAGCGTTTCAAAGAACCAATTATAATTATTTTAATGTCCCAGATATCATAATAGGTAGAAGATTGAGTTCTTGGAAAAGGGATTTTTCATTAATTTGTGTAGAACGAGTGTAGTACCTACGCGTTTTAAGTACGTAGAAGCGCGATCACAGATCGCGTGCCGCTAAAGGTAGCATTCGGAAGATCCGCGACCGTGTCGCGCGACCAGCCCTGTATTTTTTATGCAAATGCCATCCGATTCTTAAATTCTGTTGTAACTACTTTGTATAAGAAGTGGGCGTGTCTAAACGCAAAGGGACCGCAGAATTGGTACCTCTCACGGCGACCGATCAGAACCGAGATCCGAATCAGAACTAGTCATCCCAAATGCTATCTTAAGAGTTAAATGGTATTGTTAACACAAATTCAGTGGGTCGCCCGTCGTTAGGAACCACCTGGTATTGAAACAATTCTATAGCAAGCAAAAAGAAAGCCTATTTTACATGTCATGTTGTAAAGATGAGATAAAAATTATGAGAATAATAAAACCATGTAAGTTAATTAACCAGCAAAGTATCATCAATTATGACACACTCCGTTATATGATGAAGTAATTAAAGCAATTACTGTTGCTAAGACCACAGATTATGTAAAGTATTCTTTGAAAGGATTTTCTTTAGGCAGATACAGCCTTGGCTTATATGTGAAAGTAAATTGGGACGCGTGCTACAAATTAATTTTAAAGAATATTTATTAAGTATTGTGCCCTGTGGTGGTATCCGCGATAAAAAGAATAAAAATCTGTTCAAATCAAATCAAATCAAATCATTTATTTACTTGAAACATGGTTACAATATATTGGTGTTTAGTTAAAACAGAATTAGTTAAAACAGTTCGTTTTTATAATCCTATGGGAACATTGCATTCTTTAGGGAGTGGAACATGGAAAATAAAAAAACTTTTCAAATTATACAAAAAAACCATCCTCATAGAACACTCTATCTATTAAACAAAACCGTATCTAAATTCATTGCGTACTTTTGAAAATATAAGCTCACATAGGGACATACATATAACAATAACGACTTTATTTTATAATAAGTAAAGATGTAAATTTTCAATTTATTTCACGTTAAAAATAACCCGTAAAATTTTATAGTATCAACGATTGCATTCTTTATCTGCAGGGAACTCAATAACGTCTGACATAACTATCACCCTCCAGATTCAAGCCCGCGTACCGAATAAAAGCGATACAATAAATAAAACATCTCAAATATTTGTATAGTTTCCTTAATAGTAAATTCTTTGAAAGATTGCATTCTCGAATATGCATCTGGACTAAGAATGAATAGAGTTGACGTTGTGAAAATATTTTTTGGGTTCCGTATGTAAAGGTACAAAGATAAACTAATTTTAGTTTTTTTTAATTCAAGTTTATTTTAGTACAAATAAAAAAAAATTCTAATTCCTTTAACGTATTTACCTATAGCTACTAATATTATTATGTTGAAAAACTTGTTCGTTTGAATGCGCTAATCTCAGGAAACTACTGGTCCAAATTGAAAAATTATTTTTGTTTTGTATAGGACATTTATCGAGGAAGGCCTGGCTGTATAACTTCCACTCCAGCCCATTTACGGCCCACAGTTGGGCACGGGCCTCCTCCACTTTGAAGGGATTATGGTCTACTGTGCCGCGCTGACCAGGCGTGTTGGCACAGGGTTTATTTTCGAGTTTTCCGTCTCTCACAGAGGATGTTATCTGTGTGTAATATCCCTTAGCTGACTTTTACAGCACCCTTGGGAGGAGATGGGGTGGTGACACATGTATTCTTAATCCATCACCACTCGGAGGTGGCTGTATCCTTATATAGCCACGTTGAGGCTATATAACATCACGCTGCAACTAACAGGAGCGAAGCATCAGTGAAAAATGTTGCAAAAACGGGGTAAATTTTCTAAATTCGTCAGGTACGAAGTCGCAGGTAACTGCTAGTTAATATTATAAAAGACGTGAAAGATGTTGTAGAACTTTTACATCTCAGCATTTTATGTACGGGCAAATAAAACTAAGACGTAATAAATAAATGAAAATTTCGAAGTCGGAATTATAAAACTTATCTAATGTCGGATCTTCTAAGTAATCATGTTGATCCCAGATATGAATAAAACTTATTTAATCAACCAAATTGTACAGGAACTGATCATCAATAAGTGAAGTTTATTGGGCATGTAAATCGTGGCTTGAATATATTAAGACCATTACACACAGATAAATCTAAATTCGGATTCGAATTTCTTGGTATTGGTTCGATAAACTTATAACAATGGAAATAAAAAATTGGTCAAGTGCGAGTGGGACTCGCGCACGAAGGGTTCCGTACCATTATCTATGCAACATAAGGCAACGTTATTAGTATCGAGCAAGAAACGGTAAAAAAATCATGTTAGTTGTATGGGAGCCCCCCTTAAATATTTATTTTATTTTATTTTTAGTATTTGTTATATTTTCTAACACTTGCGCGACTCATCTGTTTAAATAAAACTACTTTTTACGGATTTAGCTCAGTCTCACCCGTGACCATGGTGACTGCAAAGTCTCCGAAACGTCGGGCCAAAATTTAAAACAAATATACGCGTCTAAATCCGTAAAAAGTAGTTTTATTTAGTATTTGTTGTTATAGCGGCAATAGAAATACATCATCTGTGAAAATTTCAACTCTCTAGCTATCACCGTTCTTGAGATACAGCCTGGTGACAGACAGACGGACGGACGGACGGACGGACGGACGGACAGCGAAGTCTCAGTAATAGGGTCCCGTTTTTACCCTTTGGGTACGGAACCCTAAAAAGGATAATCAACGATTATAAACTGGTAGAAGCAAAATTAGTTAGCCTCGAACATAGGCGCCGAGTTGCTAGTCTCACAGTATTCTACAGAATACATTTCGGAGAGTGTTCTGAGGGGCTGCATGATCTAAGTCCCGCATCACAATTTCTACATCGCGCTACCAGACAATCGGAACGTCTCCATCCGTACGTTGTGGACATTCCACCTGTCTTTACCATCAAAGATTCCATTGTCGCTTACAATCAGGAGGCATGGGATCAAGTGGCAACATGTTTTATGTAAAAAAAAAGCGACGAGGCTCGTGATCGAGTGGTTCATGTAACTGACTGTTGTTCACGAGGTCGTGGTTTTGATTTCCGCACGGGACAATTATTTTTGTGATTTAATAAATGTCATATAAATATTATGTACTGCGTCTGTATGTTTTCAATGTATTATATGTGTGTATTTACAAAAAAACAAGTAGTATATGTATTCTTTCCGTATTCTGGTACCCATAACACAAGCATATAAGCTTAGTTTTGGATCAGAGGACGTTGTGAGTAATGTCCGTGAATATTTTATTTATCTTCTTACCGAGGATAACACTATCAAGCCAAAACAAACCTGACAAACATTTCTGATGACACATGAACAGTGTACATTCCTACCAAACAGATCCCCATGAATGCAATAACTTGGATTAAATTCGCGTTTCTCATAAGATAAGGTTCGTTCCTAATAAATTTATACTCGGTACAAGGATTCTTGGTACTTTAGCTTGTGATTCATTTCATCTGTAGTTTATGAATACAAACTAGATAAAGTATCATCTTTATTTTTATCTATACTCACTTACTTCCTAATATTATAAATCGGAAGAGTTTGTTTGTTTGTTTGTTTATTTGAACACGCTAATCTTAGGAACCACTGGGCCGATTAGAAAAATTCTTTCGGTATAATATTTTCTAACACTTGCGCGACTCATTTGTTTAAATAAAACTACTTTTTACGGATTTAGACGCGTATATTTGTTTTAAATTTTGGCCCGACGTTTCGGAGAATTTGCAGTCACCATGGTCACGGGTGAGACTGAGCTGTAATGTGTCTTCTACGATTTCTTCTACGAATTCTTTCAGTTTTAGATAGGGCATTTATTGAGGAAGGCTTTAGGCTATATACATCACGCTACGACCAGTAAAAGCGAAGCAGTAGTGAAAAATGTTGCAAAAACGGGGAAATTTTCTAAATTCCACGCGAATGGAGTCGCGGGCAACAGTAAGTTAGTTATAAAACAAATTCGCGATTTGTGTATGAATGTCCCTATGTGAGCTTATATCTTCAAAACTACACAACAGATTGCGGTTTTTCTAATAGATAGTATGGTTTAAGAGGATGGCTTTTTTGTATAATTTGTTTGGGGATGGGGATTAATAACTATAAATGCAAGTGAAATCGCGGACATTAACCAGAGTTTGCTAAAACAAATAATTGCTTTCATCAATCTTTTGCTTATCTCTCTCTCTCTCTCTCTCTCTCTAGCCCATTAAAGTCCACTGATGGGCACGGGCCTACTCCACTTTGCAAGGGACTATGGTCTACTATGCCGCACTGACCTGGCGAGTTGGCATAGGATTTATTTTTAAGTTTTCCATCTCTCACAGTAAATGTTTTACAGCACCCTGAGGAGGAAATAAGGTGAGGTGACACTTGTATTCTTAATCCGTCACCACACAAAGATTGTGTATTTATTGTTTTAATTGTATAAATTGAATGTATACAGTCCTTTATAGCAAAAAATAATCTTTTAAATCTACGCAATCTGAAAATGTGCACTTGACTGGCTTTGTTTTTCCATTATTGTTTTATTAATTCTTTGCTAATATGCTTTGTTCTTTTATACATCTTTGAAGATTTCGACAGCATTCAGTGAATACATAGGTAAGCTTCTAAACTTAACAATAATTAGTACAATTTGCAAGAAATACGAACACATGTTTTCATTTCCAGATTTATGCAAATAAACAGTCGACTCATTTGCTTAAATAAAACCTCTTTTTACGGATTTAGACTATTGGTCTTATTCATAATGACTTATCGGAGGTTTAAAAGTTCGCTAAAATCGGTTCGCTAAAATTTTCAAAAATTGTTTTTCATGAACTTGAACATGAACTTTTTACGATAAAATGTTTATTATCTCTCCGATAAAGTTGTTGTTTATACCTCCGATAAATCATTATGAATAAGACCATAAATATATATTTACGGTCTTATTCATAATGACTTATCGGAGATTTAAACGGAGATTTTATATACGAGATAGTAAACGTTTTAGCGTAAAAAGACTATTATGAATAACAAGTTTTGACAATTTTCTCGAACCTATTTTAGCGAACTTTTAAACCTCTGATAAGTCATTATGAACAAGACCATAATATATAACTCTCTCTAAACCATCCCAAACGTCCTACTGTTGGGCTCGGGCCTCTTCCGATTCGTGAAGGATTAAGATCTACCTGGCCGCGCTGACCAGGCGTCTTGGCACAAACGTTTACTTTCGAGATTTCAGTCTCTCATAGAGGATTTTATCTGTCTATAATATTTAATTTTCTTAGCTGGCTTTTACAGCACCCTGGGGAGGAGATGGGGGTGGTGGCGTTTATATTGACGGGCTTCGTGGTCTAGTGGTTCAGATAACGGACTGCAGATTACGAGGTCGCGGGTTCGATTCCCGCTCGGGACAATCATTTGTGTGATATTTATAATTGTTATACATATTTGTACTGCGCCTGGGTGTTTCTATGTATTATAAGTATATATTTATAAAATAAAAGTAGTTTATGTATTATATCCGTATTCTGGTACCACATAACACAAGCATAATAAGCTTAGTTTGGGAACAGAGGATGTTTTGTTTTATAGGTAGGGTTGGGTAAATGACTGCAATCCACCTGAGGTTAAGTGGAAGTGCAATCCAATCACATCCGCAAGATATTAATATACGTGCATATGTTAACACAAGTAACATACATATTTACAGTAAAAGTAACACAAATATTTAACATACATATTTAAACAAACAAAAAAAGAAGAAGACAGTGGCAAAAAGAGATAGATTAAAATAAAAACTATCATAAGCTACAAACCCTAACATCTCAACAAACTCAAGACGAGCCTTTTAAACCTAGCAAGCCCCGTAGCAAAAACGTCCACCCCGCCGCATAGTTTATTGTAGGTCCTGAATATAAGTGACATAGTTGAAAATTGTTTAAGGTTTGTTCTGGCTAGCTGACAGTGAAATAAGCCCGCCCCAGCATTAACGCGCCTTGCCATCCTACAAGGTACACGCAATTTGAGGCAATTTAAGAGAGATGGACAATCTAAATCCTTTCTTAATAGTTTGTAGAGGAATGTCATATCAGAAGATCGAGCATATTGAAATGTACCAGTTTTTGGCTATAAGTTGGGAGCTGTCTATGAAGTCTATTTGAAAAAGCCAGATGTCTCAGAAACCGTTTCTGAACACGTTCTATTCTTACTCTATGTACATTATATTGGGGCGACCAGACGACACTACAATATTCTAGGTTACTCCTAACGTACGCATTATATAAAGTGATTTTAGTACAAGGATTGCGGAATTTTTTACCATTACGAATAAGGAACCCTAACATTTTAGAGGATTTGTTTATAATATGATCTACGTGCGGCAAGAATGTTAATTTTGAGTCGAAGATAACGCCCAGGTTTCTTACTTGGGCGTTTTCTTGGAGTAATGACCCATTAATATGGTATTGGTTTTTTATAGTTTTGTGATTACGCGTGAAAGTAATGTAATGACATTTGTCGGTATTTAGTGACATCTCATTGTCTTTGCACCAGTCCGTTACAGCGTCAAAATCGCTTTGAAGTTGATGACAATCCGAAGAATGATTTACGACCTTACTTAATTTTAAATCATCAGCAAAAATATGAGCGTTGCTATATCGAATTCGCAAAACAATGTCATTTATAAATAAATTGAAGAGCCAAGGACCTAAATGTGACCCCTGAGGAATTCCGGAGGTGGATATATATTTCTCGGAATCATACCCTTTTACTACTACATATTGCATTCTGTCATCCAAGTAGGAATTAAACCAACGTATTGTTATTCCAATAACACACTGACTGTAGCATACCTTCGTAGTATAAATTGTGTTTATGCTTGTATTAGTTTACGTAATAACACAATTTACTTGTAGCGGAGTCGTTAACTCATTCTGAATACATCAGAATTAACACATGTAAATTTCACCTCACATTTTCATTTGCATTAACATTAAGCACTATTATCTTTACTTGTGCTGGAATTCTATGTTTGCTACAATAGTACCAATTCTACGTGCACAACTAAACTTAACTAAAAAAAAAGACGTATGGCACTCGGGGACTGCCGCGGTAAAGCTATTGCATAGCATTTTTTATCAACTTCTGCAATTATAATTATTTATTTATTTTATTTATGCAAGAATCTAAATACCATAAACTGAAATAAGATTAATAATCCTTATTTACTGATGCTTACATCTGTCCATTGCTTATGGTAATTATGATAAAATAGCGATTGTCAATCAAATGTCAATAAAATAAAAACTAACGCCAAAACTGTCATGAGTCACCAGCGCGAACAGCGAAACGGCGTGTGTAGTATTTTTTAGTTACGCTATCTTTGTTACGGAATTTAAATTTCGAATTTTGTGCATTTAGTCTCCACGCTCAAGGCCCGCGATAGAAGCTATGCAATAGCTTAAAATGTAAATTGGTAGTATCAATATACCTATCTATTACACGCTATTTCGTTGTACACACAGAAGTACCAGAATGTAGGTTGGCGTTTAAAATTGAGGACAAGTAAAGTTAGCCTGGGCTAACTTTAATTCATGGTCTAAAATTATATGGAACTATAATATAAGTGACATACCGTGATGACAGTAACTTTTGCCTTATTTTTGCATTCTGCAAACGTCACTCTTGAACACACTGATACAAGTATGGCATTTAAAATCAAGATCTGTTTTATTACACCATATTTAATTGACACCATTGTCAGTTTGTAGTGTGAACGCCACAATCAAAAAAACAATAATGATGAAATGCGCAGTCTTTGGGTGTTCTAGTGTATCAGAACAATTAAAAAATGCCACAACATAGGATTTGACAAGTAATTTTAACTCAAATAATTAATTTTCACATAGAAACACAATTTATCAATTTAATGACAATTATGTTTTGACGGACGTCAATAATGTTGCTCCAGGCAACCGGACAACTTCACGTTGTAATTCACACACACATAAATATTTTTTTGACCTCAAGCCGGGTCATTCATTTAGCCGTAGACGCACTGTCTTGTATGTTTATGGTTGTACACATTTATATTAATTAAAATCGTTAGCCGATAATATACAGCTTTTACAATAACAAAGTTCAGTTAACATTGCCGATATAGACGCTATCAATTAAATTTTTTTATTTAAGTTAAGTTTAGTTGTGCGTGCGACACCATTATTTACCTTTTATTCTTCTTTTGCTTATCAGTCAATTAAAGAGTGGGAAGGCTAACATATTAGTTATTACCCGCGTTTTCACCTACGTTTATAGATATTGAACCCCTTCTCCACCAAAATACAACAAACCTTAATAAATTATACAAAAAAGTCATCCTCTTGAACCACTCTATTTAATAAAAAAATCTATAAAGAATTAGTTTGAAATAATTCTAATCATATAATATTATTATTTTGTTCCAATGTTGGTTCGTTGGAATTGATGGTTATAAGTATTTCATAAGAACCAATTAATTGGTCTTAAATAAATTATTATATAGATACTACTAGGTTAAACAAACAAAACCCAATAATCAATAATCAATTGTCCCCTTTGAAGCGACATCGAAATTTAATAAAGATAATTCAATAATATATACTCGAAAACGTCAATCATGTTCTTTGAACGGATTCGTGCCGTTAAAACCCCGATTGTAGTCATTGGTTATTCAGGTTTTCGGGTTGACATTTGCATGGGGTTCGTGTAAATCTTGTCGAAACGCTTTTGTTTAATTTGTACAGAATATCTGATAATTGATTGACGTTTGCTTGTGACAAAGCCTGTTTTAATTTGAATATCTAAATAACCTATTCTTGTCATCAATATTTTATTTTCATTTAATAAATAATAATAATAAATATTCATGGACATTTCACACAACGTCCTCTGGTCCCAAGCTAAGCTTATATGCTTGTGTTATGGGTACCAGAATACGGATAGAATACATAAACTACTTTTTTTTTTGTAAATACATACTTATAATACATAGGAACACCCAGACACAGTAGAAAGATTTGTATGACAATTAGAAAAATCACACAAATGATTGTCCCGAGCGGGAATCGAACCCGCGACCTCTTGATCGGCAGTCCGTTACCAGAACCACTACACCACGAGGCCCGTCATTTGGGCAAATATAATTTAAATGAGATGAGTAATGGAGAAATATGTTACCCTATTGTATTTTACGTGTTTCGCATAATAAAAACACTATAACTATACTATCAACAGTCTTAAAAATGCAATTAAGAACAGCTTAAGTCTCTCTCCAGCCCATTTACGTCCCACTGTTGGGCACGGGCCTCCTCCACTTTGGGAGGGATTATGGTCTACTGTGCCGCGCTGACCAGGCGTATTGGCAAAGGGTTTATTTTCGAGTTTTCCGTCTCTCACAGAGGATGTTATCTGTGTGCAATATCCCTTAGCTGACCTGTACAGCCTCCTAGGGAGGAGATGGGGTGGTGACACTTGTATTCTTAATTCGTCACCACATGGACAGTGAGTGACAGCTTATGTCATTCGGCATTAATTCATAAATCGGTGATTGCCCAGAGCAACCTTTTTATTCCAGTAGTCTGGTTTTTCTTCCATTTATATTTTAATGGTAATATTTTACTATCTCCTTGTTAAAGTTGCTAAAGTATCTTCTGCCAGTAGTACTGATAATTCGTGACCCAACAGTTTTAAGAAGAAGTGAGTCATTAACAAGATTATATTTCCGATATACCTATTTAATAATTTATTAGTTCAATCGTAATGAGAAAAAGGCAAAGTACTGATGACTTCTTCATTTATTATAAAACAAAGTCGTTATTTTTGTATCTATGTCCCTATGTGAGCTTATATCTTCAAAAATACGCAACGGATTTAATGCGGTGGTTTAATAAATTAGTTAAAATTTGGTTTCTAAATTCTACAAGCACGAAGTTGCGGGCTAGTTAAGCTAGTTTAATAATAATTAGTCTTTCCGGTTATGGTGGTATTTATTATCCTAATCCTAACTAATTTGTAAATTTAAAAACGAATTGATCACACTATAGAAATTTTGACGAGCTTAAGTGGTAATGTGTCGAACGAAACTATTGCGCGATTTAAAAAAATGGTACAACGCCATCTATCGACTGTCGTAGTAAATTTCTGTTTGTTAAGGTTTAATTTCTGAATTTCACGCGTACGAAGTTGCAGGCAACAGCTAGTCTCTAATAAACACAACAAAATCACTAGTAGAGTATATAATTTTCAGGTTTTATTTTACTGAAATTCCACAACTTCCACACATTGTAGAGTACCAAACTGTGAAGTTGTGTACTTGACAAGTGAGTGTCGGTACTAGTGGACAAATATGTCGGTGTTACTATCAATAGATGTATTTTATACTGTTAACGTTATAGGTTTACAAAAGTAAACATGGCTAGCTAACATTTTGTTAAATAAAGCATTATTACCTAACTAGTGGGTATAGTAAAGTAATTTATTAATTTTGCAATTGACATGCTATGCTTTTACTTAATAAATTAAATTACGGTGGAAAAAGTACCATAGCTTTGCGTCGTTGTGGGTATAGTACTTAGTTGTTTTGCAAGAATGAAAGTCATTTTGTGGCATTTTTTATAGCTTGAATATTATATTTTGGTAATTTTAATAGAAGGCAATCTTTACTTTCTCCAGAAGGTAATTTAACCGATATCAATCAAGGATTGTCACATTCTATTGATAAAAATATTATCAAAATCTGTCCAGTAGTTTTTGAATTTATTCGTTACAAACATACAACAATACAACGTTTTCTTTTTATAATATTTGTTTAAATAGAAATGAAAAAATTTGCTTACTTCAATAACTAAAAAAGACGCTAGGAAATCTTGGATATTTTTTGTAATTATTGCATGTGTGAAATGTTTAATCAATCCGACTATTAAAAACGTATGAAAATCACTTTTGAAGATTCCGTTGCATACATTGATATAACATTAACATATACATTGATGAATACGTTCAAAGCCAACAAAAGCGTGTTGGTATTATCTAGAAAGAAAGAAAATAAATTTAACAGTAATAGATAAGCAATACACATACAAACACAGAAATAGTGAAAAAAGAAAATGAGCATAAAAGTAACAAGATATTATCAAATCTATACAAGAAATTAACACAGGAAATGAAAACAAAAATAAAATAAGATTAGAGAAAAAATTAAAACATAATAAATACTATATAATAACATAATGAACAGTAACATTAACTAATATAAACAAATACAAAAAAGAAGCTAAGTGCATTGCTAACATCACTAAACGGACACAGCTCAGCATAATGTTGGTTACAAACCAACGCTGTTCTTCCGCAGGGCCGCTTAGTGAAGCCACAGATAACAAGAAGAACACAGACTACTACTAATCTACTATAGCTTTGCGTATGAAAATAGATATTTTAAAATAAGCTCACATCATGACGTCGTTTATCGTCAGATTTTAATTAAAGCCCGTTGATTGACATTGATTTAGTCAAATGCCACGCATTTTATAATACCTTCAGCTTATTAGTAACGTCAACTTTAACTAAACATTTTAATTAGAGAGATGTCTATTTATAGCTAGCTGTTTTAGAGGACAATTATTAAAAATAGTGACACTCCCTCTCCAGCCCATTTACGTCCCACTGTTGGGCACGGGCCTCCTCCACTTTGGGAGGGATTATAGTCTACTGTGCCGCGCTGACCATGCGTTTGGCACAGGGTTTATTTTCGAGTTTTCCGTCTCTCATAGAGGATGTTATGTGTGCAATAAGCCCTTAGCTGACTTTTACAGCACCCTTGGGAAGAGATGGGGTAGTGACACTCGTATTCTTAATCCGTCACCACACGAAGAAAAAAAAAAGTGACACTATCTGACGGCAACTTACAACCGATCTTTGATTACAGATAGGTTGATATTCTCGTTGATTAGTAAGATATTTCTATTTCCTGACAAATTTTCAATAGAGAATGATGTAATGATCATCATCATCAATCTGACGAGCCTCGTAGTCCAGTGATTCAGGTAACGGTCTGTCATTCATGAGTTCGTGGGTTTGATTCCCGCACGGGATAATAATTTGTGTGATAACTACTTTTACAGATTTAGACGCGTGTATTTGTTTTTAATATTGGTGTGATGATTGATTGATGATTAGTGTGATGATGATTAATTTGTGTGATGTTTATAAAATGTCATACAAAATGTTTGTACCGGGTCTGGGTGTTGACTACTGTGTTAAATAAATAAAGCACTGAAGACTCAATAAACTAAGTTTATTATAAAAAATATGAATTTACAATTAAGAGGATACCAAAATAGCTTCGTGCATTTTTCTATGTACGAAGTTTTCATTGTTTCTTTAGATTGAATGGCTAGAGCTCTAATTTTTAAGTATATGTTTTTTCAATATATTATCTAGGATCGCATAAACTCAGAAACGCGATTGAAAAAAGTTTTCTCGATAGAAAATCTTGGCGAAACAACCTCTCAAATTTTTTATTTTTTTCATTTGTCGGTCTATTATCGCGTATTAACTAATGAAATAACTTTAAAAACATAGGTAACTATTATGTATAGAAACACGTAAATCAGAATTAAAATATATTTAGTAGATTTTGAGTAAATAGGAAAAGTATCCCTAATTCTACATTTTCTGTGCCTACTGGCTGTGTTAATATGTACGTGTCGGCGATGATATACGATAATATTGATGTAGGCCCTTAATAACGAAATAATAAAATAATTAATAACGTGTGCCCGGTAAGCCAGTGTCGATGAGGAAGGGGCGACCATAGTGTTGTTCCGTGGCAAGCGATCATCGCTGGCCCGGTAACAGTCCTTTTGCCAATTGGTTATGGATGTGCATCATCCATTTGCATTTAAGGGCCTACATCAATATTATCGTATATCATCGCCGACACGTACATATTAACACAGCCAGTAGGCACAGAAAATGAAGAATTAGGGATACTTTTCCTATTTACTCAAAATCTACTAAATATATTTTAATTCTGATTTACGTGTTTCTATATATAATAGTTACTTATGTTTTTAAAGTTATTTCATTAGTTAATACGCGATAATAGACCGACAAATGAAAAAAATAAAAAAATTTAGAGGTTGTTTCGCTAAGATTTTCTATCGATAAAACTTTTTTCAATCGCGTTTCTGAGTTTATGCGATCCTAGATCATATATTGAAAAAACGTATACTTAAAAATTAGAGCTCTAGCCATTCAATCTAAAGAAACAATGAAAACTTCGTACATAGAAAAATGCACGAAGCTATTTTGGTATCCTCTTAAGGGCAAAAGTTTAAATTTGTCCTAACAAAGTCTACAAAAAACCATCCTCTTGAACCACTTTGTCTATTAAATCGTACCGAAATCCCTTGCGCAGTTTTAAAGATTTAAGCACACATAAGGACATACATACACAAATCACGACTTTGTTTTATAATAAGTAAATGCTTATATAGAGATGTAGAGATCCGTTATTTTATATCTTTCTTTTGTAAAAACAACAAAAATAACAGTCTACTCAGTTACACAGGTATATTTAAAATATCCTGTAAAAGTAAAAAAAAAATACTTTAATACAAAAATACTACGTGAGCATATTTTTATAGTATTTTTATAATACTATAGAAATATATTTTATCATATTCCTACACAAAATGTAGCAAGAAATTGGGTTGTCGACGGAAGAAGGAAATAATAGAACGGCATTAGAGCGAGAAACACCGCGTCGAATAAATATATTGGTATCATTGTATGGCTTTACAACTGCAACATAGCTTGTATGTGAAATTTATAGAATTGGAAATAGGTTCTGTGTATACAAATAAATAGAATTTAAGTCTAAATAAAACTACTTTTTACGGATTTAGACGCGTGTACCCTTTAGGAGGCTTATTGAACTACTATGCCACCCTGATCAGGCATGTAATATGTCTGTTATGACATAGGGTTTAATTTCAAGATTTTCGTCTCTCACAGTTGATATTTATTGGTTCCCTTATCATAGAATATCCCTCAGCTTATACCACCCAGAGGAAAAAATAATAATAAATAAAATAATGTTTTGAAACCTTTTTTTTAAATTGACAGACTATAATTTATAGATATCTAATTTCACAGGGATAGTTGTAATTTTTTCCGCGTGGTGACGGATTTAGAATAGAAGTGTCACCACCCCATCTCCTACCAGGGGTGCTGTAAAAGTCAGCTAAGGGATGTTGTACACAAATAACATCCTTTGTGAGAGACTGAAAACTTGAAAATAAACCCTGTGCCAACACGCCTGGTCAGCGCGGCACAGTAGACCATAATCTCTCCCAAAGTGGAGGAGGCCCGTGCCCAACAGTGGGACGTAAATGGGCTGGAGAGAGAGAGAGAGTGTTTGATTTTATCTAGATATCCTTAATTCTTCATTTTCTATACGTACTAGCTGTGTTAATAGGTACATCTCGACGAACAAATTGTGTACGAATTATTTCAGTACACAGTTGTTTTCAAACAAATAGCCGTGGTAGCCATGACTGGAGCCCAATTATTAAGATAAATCACACCTTCGAGAGGAGCTCACTGTTGTGGAACTTGCTCGTCTATTTACTTGATGCTTACCTAATTTATAGTTTCCTATGAGCTATTGGACGTTTGATAAAGGAAAGTGGGAGTTTATTTACGTTTTCGTTTCTATGAAGTGAATCTTTATTACTATCTATTTAGGTATTCTGACTAGAGAGTAGCCAATTCTGATGCGTCAAAAACCTAACCTAAACTAAAATCAAAACAATTCGTAGATTCGATTCTCGCTCGGGACAATTATTTGTGTATTTATAAATGGCATACAAATTTTTGTACTGCGTCTGGGTGTTTTCTATTTATTAAAAGTATGTCTTTACAAAAGCAAAGTAGTGTATGTAGTCTATACGTATTCTGGTACCCATAACACAAGCATATAAGCTTAGCTTGGGACCAGAGGATGTTTATTTATTTATTTATACTTTATTGTACACCATAATATACATTTAACATAGTAGTACTTCACTGAGATAGTACAATGGGCGACCTTATCGCTGACAGCGATCTCTGCCAGGCAACCTTTGGATGGAAATGAAAAAGGATTTAACGGTAGCTGCGGGTGTACTAGAATAAATAAATAAGTTATATTTTCGTATTGAAATTTTCGTGAGTTTGAGTCATATTAAAAATACTATATTACCGGCTAACACTCACAGTTTTGGGATCTGTAGTGGTTGATCTAGAGAGCGACACAGTAAGCAGTGTTTGCGATGGTACTCGCGCTAGCCAGGACGTAGTGATTGCCGACAGCAAGATAATATCACCTTGTGTCATCGACCACTCATCACCTGGGTCGGTGAACATCAGCGGTGCAGAAACCTCCTCCCCACCTCAAGACCCTCTACCTCTACCTTAGAAAGTTCCTCAACCTTCTAAGGTAGCTAGCAGAAGCGAATATTTTCCTACTAACCTCCTGTAGCTGCGGTCCTCAAGTAAGATTAGTATCTATTAGTAAACCTAAGTTTTTTACGGTGTCACTTATGGGGACTACAGTGCCTTCGACAATGATTTGAGGGAGTTGTGTACTGTCAATCCTAGAGGTGAACCACTTACTACCTATGAACGTCACTTGTGTTTTTAGAGAGTTGACAGTGAGCCCATGATGATTACTCCATAAACTTATTTTTGCCAACTCTTGATTGAGGGTGTTGATGGTGCCATTTATTTCCGGTAATGGTGCTTGTAAATTGATCTGAAGATCATGTGTGTAAAGGTGGTAGGAAGAAACTAGGTTATCGGTGATAGAATTCATAAAAAAAAGCGAAAAGTAAAGCAGATAGATCGCCACCCTGGGGCACACCAACTGTTGTATTACACCATGACGAGTGATAATTTTCAACATTGATACGTTGTCGGCGGCCACGTAGGTAATAACTGCAGAACCAATCTGTGACTATTAAAAATATGTTAAGAATACGTAATAAATAAAGTAATATGTCGAAGTCAACGGTATTAAACGCGTTGCTGAAATCTAACAGTGCGAGTACTGTTACCTTTCCACACTCTATACCGTATCTGATGTCATCCGTAATATTGATGAAGGCTGAGGTAGTACTATGACCGGGACGGAAACCGGATTGTAAGGGATTCAGGAGGTTGGTAAGCCAAGGTGCAGGACAGTGCTTCATTTTTACAGGCCGGACCGGTGCATGTGTGTCATAAAGACGAATAATGTTGCGTGTAAAGATTTCAACCTTCTCATCAAGTGAATTAGTGTTATGTAGTGGTATAGCATTCACATCTTTACCCAGCTTGTCGAGATTCATGTTACCAAAATTGCGCTGCATAAGAGTTTTGGGAGTGGCCCTAGGTGGACGAATTTTATAACATAAGAAAAGTAAATCATGATAGGAGAACAAGTCCGCAGGGCATTGCCCGTGCTTAGCAACTCGCTCTGTGGAAGTTACCATAATTAAGTCAAGAAGAGTGGGTGTACAATTAGGGGAGCGATGGGTAGCGTCAAGAGGTAGAATAGAAAGATTACAAGAGTTGGAGATTAAACGAAGGGAGGAAGAACGAGAGTCGTTTTTTAAAAGACAAGTATTGAAATTTATTGATGTTGTGTGAAATGTCCATAAATACAGAAATAAAAATATAATTTAGATTACGAAATACGATGTATTTTGATTAATCAGCTATATATTTAGTTGCGGTTGACTATACCACGCTGACCAACTTTAGTTTCGAGATTTCCATCTATCATAGTAGAAGTTAACTGCTTATAATAAATATCCTTAAGCTTGCGCTTACAGCACCCTGGGAAAGAAATGGGGTGGTGACACTGTATTCTTAATCCATCAAAAAAAGTCTAAAGTCGTCAAAGATAGACTTACCATAAACTATATCATATTATTGTTATTAATTTTATGTCTAAACGTTCGGTCATAATTTAAAATAAATATACGCGTCTAAATCCGTAAATAGTAGTTTTATTTAAACGAATGAGTCGCGATAGTGTTAGAGAATATTATGAAAACCCTATCTGTTATATTATTTCCAGATTCGTTTGCGTCTAAGCACTAAGCACAGAATTAGTGTAAGTGGGCTTAGTTCGTCTCTTTCACCCAGAAACCAATATCCTAATTGGTTTTGATCATGAAGAGTAAATACAAAGTACCAATGTTAAAATATATAAAGAAATGCTTTCACAATATAATTTACTATTTAAAGAACATTTACCGTTCAAACTGTTCAAACATGATACATTATAGCTATCGTTTTACCAATTATTTTAAAAGCCGCACTTTATCTCAGACTATCCTTTTACTAAATTATTGAAGGAAGACTAAATTATTGAGAGAAACGAGGGTAGATACTTTTATCTTTACTTATTATAAAACAAAGTCGTTATCTTTGTATCTATGTCCCTATGTGATCTTCAAAACTACGAAACGGATTTTGATGCTATTTTTTATAGATGGAGTGGTTCAAGTCGATGGACTTTATGTATTTTAGCTGTTCGCGACCTCGTACCGTTCGCTTTGTAACATTTTTTACTGACGGTTCGCTCCTATTAGTCGCAGCATGATGTTACATAGCTTTTCTCGAGAATTTTACTATCCAACGCTTGAAAAATTTTTCAAATCGAGCCAAAAGTTCCTGAGTTTAGCGCGTTCAAACAAACAAACACTTTAAATTCTTTCTTAATTCTTCGTAATTTCGGTGGTCGCTGCGCACGCCCCGCCCAAAATCGCATCACGCACACTAAGAGACGATAGCATCCGTACATTATAAGTATGACCATTGTTCTCGTACCTTTTTCAGTTGCCTTTTAATGTCACATCTTGTTTGTTGGTTGGATTAATGCTCTAAGCCTTTGTACTTTTGTCTTTAACTTTAATAAATAAATAAAATCTATCGATCCTTTTGCCTTGAAGTTTCCACTTGAACTTATATAACTAAGATTATTGCAGTCATACCTCAATACTAACAAGATCATCAATAATTTGTAGAAACCTGAAGTCGATGTAGACCCGAATATATTTTATTCTCAAGGTTCACTTACAAATTCAATTTCTGTATCAGTTACCTGAGACGAATTCGTAATATCATAATACCTCTAAACTAAAGATGAATATTGCTATAAATGTGATTGAGTTGGATCAATGCAGAATGCAATTCACAATTTTACCTCATCTCTAGAATTAAATGGAGAAAAAGCAGATTTAGTAATGCCAATGGTAGTAATTTTCTGTGAACAATTAAACTAAATTAAAAATTGGAAAGTAACAATCTCAATAACACAATTCGGCAATGGTACCATTTTTATACGCACCACGGAACTATACTATACTAAAAAATGAATTTTGATAGTTATTTAAATTCGGCAAAGTTAACTTAACTTACTTGTTAAATTAAATTATGGAATACCGTTCCGAAGCTCTTCCAACTGAGCTTATTGCGGTCGTGCTTGTAGCATTCATATTAACCACCACAACGTCACTCGATTGAGTTTATATCGTATTTCTACGTACAACGCCATCTATCAAGATTGCATTGCAACATCTCGACCAACAATATTCTCCAACATAATTTAATTTATTAAGTAAAGCATAGCATGTCAATTGCTAAATCAATAAATTACTTTAACTTACTTGTTATAAAAACCGTTTATTATAGACAAAAGATTTTAATTAATATAGATGTGCACAACAAATGGCTTATTATTAATCAAAATACAGCAATAGTTGATTTCATGTTTTAGTTAAGTTTAGTTGCTCACATAGAATCATCCAATTTTTTTTTTTTTTTTTTTTCCCTCCTCTCTACCCTGCCGGGCCATGATGGTGCCTTGAGCTTTACCATGACCTGGCGAGGGGTGGCCCCGCTTAGCGGGGCCCAACTCGACGGGGGGACCTATTGTTCCCCCCGCCGCGTGGCCGAGTGCCACATTTGCCGCGGCGGGTCTCTGAATACCGACCCGCCGCGCACGACCACCTCTTCGAGAGGGGCCGCCGGCTCTTGCCCGTCGACGACCCCCGCCCGGGGCCCTGCGGGGTGGTAACGTGTCGCCAGCGCGTTCACGCTCCCGCAAGGCCTCCCTCTTTGCCGCCATCACCTCCCGAGCAAAGGTGGCGACGGCGGCCCAACACCGTTTGCTCTCGGCCATGGACGGAACGATGGCCAAGAGCGACAAATCCTCGCCCAGCACGCCAACGAGTTCGGCGCGCTGGGCGTCCCAGGCCGTGCACACGGCGAGTGTGTGTTCTGCCGTGTCCACGACCCCACTACCACAGTTTCGGCACGCGGGATCCGACTCGATGCCAACCACCTCCCACAGGTACTTGGCAAAACAGCCATGACCTGTTAGGAGCTGGGTGAGGTGAAACGTCGGATCCCGGTGCCTCGCCTCAACCCAGTCCCTAAGGACCGGGTGGACCGCCTCGACGAGCCGTCTGCTCGCGGAGGGATCCGCCAACCTCTCGGCCCATCGTCGGAAGAGCTCGTCGCGCATCTCGCTTCTCCAGCGAACGATCTCTTCCGCGAGGGGCTCTATTGTCGCCTGCCGCATCAGGGCCCTCCGGCGGTAGCTCTCCGCCAGGACCTCGCCTTCGAGGTCCCAAGGGAGGCTGCCCGCAATCAAACAAGCCGCCTCATAAGAGACGGTGCGGTACGCTCTGAAAGCCCTCTGCGCCATGACCCGCTGCGGACAACGCAGCAGGGTCATGTTCTCGGTGCTGAGGGCCTCCCTTGCCCATATGGGCGCTCCATACAGCGCCATAGAGCGCAACACGCCGTCGTAGAGGCGGCGACCAACTCGGCTGGCCCCCCCACAATTGGGGAGCAGCCTCGCGAGCATTCCCGCGCACCTTAGCAACTAGGGAGCCAGCACACGGAAATGCTCGGAATCATCTAAATTGTGAACAAAACTTTCAAATAAAAATCTGCTTAAAGTTCAAAAAATAAAACACACGCTTGATAATCTAGAATATTAATTTTTTTCAATCAATTATTTAATAAAGTATTTTAATTAAGACACATTAAAAGTACCAGTTATTTCAAAAAGTGTTCGATTTATGTTAATGTAACCGCGTATTTGACTTTAGCAAATTACCCCTTTGAAGCATCTTTTAAACAATTTTATTTGTGTTTGAGAGTTTTTGTGTCACTATTTAATTTAGACTAATAGAAATTGGCTAGGTATTATGTTATATTTATACAAACAGACATGTATACAATATTATTAGGAACAGAAATAAAAAGAAGAAGAAGAAGACAGAAAGAAAGAGAGAATGTTTTATTTGCTGCATAAGGTATAGCAGGTCCATAGGTCCAGCAATATATATTTCTTAAAAATAATATAGGTATAATAAAATAATATAGGTAATAATGGCAAGTCGGTGACGGCCCAGATGCAGAAAGCGGTCTTGCTGGACAATGCCCGTATAGTTCGTAGGTTTCTCTCCCATTAGGTTCCACCACTCCGGCCGACTGTTGCCAACCTCGTCGGAGTGCGTCCTGCCGCCTTTCGAGGCGAGGCAGTGTTGTATCAATAGGTAATAACATATTATAAAAAAATCTAATACAATGGTGCCAATTCTACGTGCACAACTAAACTTAACTAAAAAATGAAAACAACTATTGCTGTATTTTGATTATTTGACTTTTTTGTTGTGTACATTTATATTAATTAAAATGGTTATTCTATAATATATAGTATTTATAATAAGTAAGTTTATTACTAAAGTGATTTATTGATTTTGCAATTGACATGCTATGCTTTACTTAATAAATTAAATTATGGTGGAAAAGTGAAGTGTACGTAGAAATACGCTATAAACGCAATAAGTGACGATTGTGGTGGTAAATTTGAATGCTACGAGCACGGCCGCAATAAGCTTAGTTGGAAAGAGCTTCGGAACAGTATTCCGAGGTCGTGGGTTCATGTCCCGCTTGCGGCAGTCACTTTTTCCACAATAATTTAATTAATAAGTAAGTTTAATTAAGATTGAGAAATTATGTTTTAATTATTATTAAAATAAATTCTATTAAAATTCATTTTTTAGTTAAGTTTAGTTAAGTACGTAGAATTGGTATCATAGTTGCAGAATGAAAAAAAGGTTGTTGACAACTAGCTTATGGTATAAGTATATTGTGTTACAACAGCAAACAAATTCATTGCAATTTCACCATAATGTTAGGTTACGAGTACCAAACGCTGATTTTCAAATGGCATGGCTGATTTTCTATGAGTGTTGACACGGATATCTACAAAGTACCTATTACAAACTGCTGATCATAATTAATATGGGTAACTAACTACGAGTATCTCTAGAACTAGAAATAAGGTTAGTTACTTTGAGTTAACATTTGTAGTATTGTGTAAATGTTACGTATGTATATGTATTTGTATATTATATCTGCTACTATAGTATATTCACTTACTTTTAGTACACCAAAAGTCGCCTATTCTGCCTCGGTCAAATCCATCTTATGGTTGTCTGGGAGAGATCGCAGCTCGCGATAAGACCGCCCTTTGTACCTATGACATGTCTGTTATATAAGCTTTGTTAATCATTATGATGTGTAATAAAGAATATTTTACTTTACTTTTACTTTACAAAAAGAGAAACAAATATAATACAAAAAAAAAACACCATAAAATATTAAAGAAAACAAAATGAGACATGAGACATATAAAACACATAGAACACATATTTAATATAAAACACATATTTAATACATAGAAAACACCCAGGTGTTTTCTATGTATTAAAAGTATGTATTTACAAAAGAAAAGTAGTATATGTAGTCTATCCGTATCTGGTACACATAATACAAGCATAGAAATATAGCTTACTTTGGGACCAGAGGACGTTGTGTGAAATGTCCTGGATATTTATTGTTATTATTATATTATTACTTTTGATAATTCTGAACCTTTGTACCTATACTAATCTTATGATAGGAAAAGGTGGCACTTGTATTCTTAATCACAGACACGAACAATCTTCTATCAGCTATAAATTACCTGCTCATTTAAAACACAAATGCGTCACACAGGTTAATTATCAGAAAATCCTCTATTGATGACGTCAGCTTTGACAGTGGCAGGGTATGGAGTGAACGACGTTGATTGCTGAAACTCTGTGGTTTTTCCAATTAATCGTATTGAATTTATGCGATACGATTGCGTCTATTGAATTAAATACGCATAAGACTCTTGTGACTAAATAAAACTACTTTTTACGGATTTAGACGCGTATATTTTTTTTAAATTTTGGCCCGATGTTTCGGAGACCTTGCAGTCACCATGGTCACGGGTGAGACTCGGGTGAGACGGGTGAGAGAATAGTCTCACCCGTGACCATGGTGACTGCAAAGTCTCCGAAACGTCTAAATCCGTAAAAAGTAGTTTTATTTATACAGATGAGTCGCGCAAGTGTTAGAAAAACTCTTGTGACTACTTTTTAGGGTTCTGAACCAGGTCCTTGGTCCATTGTCCGTGTGGTGACGGATTAAGAATACAAGTGTCACCACCCCATTTCTTTCCCAGAGTGCTGTAAGAGCCAGCTAAGGGCAATATAAGCAATAAACGTCTACTGTGAGAGACAGAAAAATTAAAAGTAAACCCTGTTCCATCAAGCCTGGTCAGCGCGGCATAGTATATCATAGTCTCTCCCAAAGTGGAGGAGGCCCTTGCCCTATATTGGGACTTTAATGGGCTGGAGAGAGAGAGTACCAAAAGGTAAATAGGGGCTTTATGACTAATGATCTTATTCATAATGACTTATCGGAGGTTTAAACGGAGATTTTATCGGAGAGATAATAAACATTTTATCGTAAAAAGACTATTATAAATAACAAGTTTTGACAATTTTCGCAAACCGATTTTAGCGAACCATGAGACTACAACTGTCCATTTATTCT
The DNA here is from genome assembly GCA_916999025.1 of Orgyia antiqua. Taxonomy (NCBI): domain Eukaryota; kingdom Metazoa; phylum Arthropoda; class Insecta; order Lepidoptera; family Erebidae; genus Orgyia; species Orgyia antiqua. The sequence continues at coordinate 6,497,828 of OU779874.1, forward strand.
TCTACCACCAGGCTGTGAAAACCAAACTTAGAAAAGAATAATGGCATTTCGTATATCTAAATGGTACCATTCTAAAAAGCCTTCTTAACTGTCTACGAGTGTGTATGTCAGGTTGTCTAGACCACCTTTTTTACATTTTCTCAAAACCCATAGAGGTACTACAAATTTAAAATTAGGTACCATAAGTTACAAGCGAGGTACTGGATTTTAGTATATCAAACTCTAGATTTCAATGTTGGTCCAGACAAGCTGACTAAAACATATTACTGTAAACAAACACATCAAACACATGAATTTCTATTAATCTCATAACTATTTCGTTGGTGTCAATTTCACAACGAGCCCTTACATAAATGGGAAAAGACCTACAAATGTAAAGGATCTACAAAGTGTATCCACCCGAAGGACGATAGCTATAATTGCAGCCGCAGGCTAAAAAGGAGTGAGATGAAAGGACACTCAACTCATAAAGGCACTGAGATCAAGTGAATAGCAACTAGGAGGACAACAAAAACGGTAGTACTGCGTTTTATTTTCAGCACACAAAGTTTAAGTTTCTTTGAACTAACGGTATAAAAAAGATTTCATTGCCACAATGTCTAGTTTTCTATGTGGATAGCCTTGGAAAAGGTTATGTCGTTGTAACTAAAGTGTTAGTAGCAGTCAACGAGATGAAAGCTATTTTACTAAATACGAGGGATGGAATAAAAGATATTTTTTTGCACAAAGTAAAATAATAAGGATCTGTTTTTTTAATAATTAAAATGGTAGTGTCGCCTTTAGCTTCTAAATAACTTCAAAATACCTACGCACCTACCTATGTACTATGTATGACTGCTTATCTGTTTTGTAACTTATAATCTTATATATTAAAATTACACGATGAAACGATAATTTCACCTAAATTCTAATTTTTAAATAAAATATAGCTTATAGCATGCACCGAGACTATAGCATTATACAGGATGTCCCAAAAGTCAACGTCCAACCGAAAACCTAAGCTAGGCCTAGTTGTGGGGGCTCTCAAAAAAAAAGAAAAAAAAATCTATCTCATGTAGTTTCGAAATGACAGCCATTTTTCTTAAATTGACACCCTGTGACGAGTTTACGACTACTGGGGCTGCAAATGAGCTCTTTTGTAATTTTATTTTTGTGTGGAGTAGTCTTAAGTGATGCTCCTACAAATTCCAATTCATCATTTGCACACAACTTCATTGGAATTTCAGAAAATATCCGTTTTATACCGAACCATGACGTGAAAATGACTACATCACTAAACTTTGACAGTCTGTACTGAAAAAAAAATCTACTATGCAATTTCGGCAAGTGCCCTTAAAAGTTGGCGCATTTAATGGGCTTTCCAAAATGGTATAATACTTACTAAATTATTTCTTAGACGACGAGAAAAAAAAAATTAAGAAAGTCGATATTTAGCTTATTATTAGTTAGTCATAAAACTTTCTCAAAATTATTCTAATATCATCTAGGCGTTCTGTAAGGTGTAATTAAAGAAAGAGACGAAGAAAAGTTAGAGCGGGATAGTGACGCTACTAAAAGAAAGAGACGAAGAAATGTTAGAGCGGGACGGAGAGTGACGCTACTTGGTGTCAGTGAATCTTTCTACAATGTGTGAGCGAGACGAAATTGACATTTTGGCTAGTGTGGGTGAAACAGATAGCACGCTAATACAACAGCGTGGTATACGTACAATAATTCAGTACGTTTCGTGCCTTCGTTTACTGCGCATCTTTTTGTATTCGTTTGTATTTATTTCGTGCTTACAACCTTGGCTCTGTTTACTGGACTTGATTGCGTGTGACTTGGATTTGTTTTCGAACCGTTTCTGACGAACTTGGCTTTCTCCTGGACTGTTTTTGTAAGAAAATGCCTTTCTTGTACTCTGCAGAGGAATATGCAAACATGCACCTTATTTATGGGGAATGTAGGTGCAATGCTAGAGCTGCAGCTCGACTCTACCGTGAGAGATATCCGAATGCCGAGCGTCACCCAGATCATCGAGTTTTTGTAAATGTGCACCGTTTATTATCAGAAAATCAACTTCCTACTCGAGCTACTAGAGTGGGAAGAACCGTCGTGCCTTATGAAGAAGATGTCCTAAATGCAATTGCAGAGAACCGGAGTATCTCAGTACGTGGAATCGAGCAAAGTCTGGGGGTACCTAAAAGTACAGCACATCGGATACTGAAGAGAAACGAATTGCATCCGTACCACATGCAACGGGTACAAACTTTGCTACCCCGTGATTATCCTAGCAGGATTTTATTTTGTCAATCAATGCTCGAAAGGCACAGAGCAGATCCAGAATTCTTGCGTAAAATTCTTTGGACTGATGAATCGACCTTCAAAAAAGACGGATACATGAATTTGCATAATTTGCACGAGTGGCACGTCGAAAATCCACATTTGATGCGCAAAGATAGGTCACAGTACCGCTTTAAAATAAACATGTGGACTGGGATCTTAAATGGATCCATTATTGGGCCTTTTGAATTGCCAGAAAACCTCGATGGGGCAGCTTATTTGGACTTTTTACAACATCAGTTACCCAATTTGTTAGAAGACGTGCCACTTAGCATTTATCGAGACATGTGGTTCCAGCAAGATGGCTGTCCGGCACACTATGCGCGCCCAGTGAGAGAATTCCTTAATCAAGAATATCCAAATAGGTGGATTGGTCGATCCGGTCAGATCACGTGGCCCCCCCGTTCCCCGGATTTAAATCCTATTGATTTTTTTTATTAGGGAACGGTCAAAGAAATTGTTTACCAAAAACCAATTGAAAATTTAGAGGAACTGCGTCAGAGAATTCAAGATGCCGCTGATCACATCAATTCCAGACGTTTCGCCCGCCAGATTACACGATCGTTTTTAAGAAGGTGTAGGGCGTGCATACGCGCTGATGGCAAGCAATTTGAACATTTGATATGATTTAAATAAACATTCGATTTTTAATAATTGACTTTTATTTAAACAATCCCAAAAATTCACTGACACCAAGTAGCGTCACTCTCCGTCCCGCTCTAACATTTCTTCGTCTCTTTCTTTTAGTAGCGTCACTATCCCGCTCTAACTTTTCTTCGTCTCTTTCTTTAATTACACCTTACAGAACGCCTAGATGATATTAGAATAATTTTGAGAAAGTTTTATGACTAACTAATAATAAGCTAAATATCGACTTTCTTAATTTTTTTTTTCTCGTCGTCTAAGAAATAATTTAGTAAGTATTATACCATTTTGGAAAGCCCATTAAATGCGCCAACTTTTAAGGGCACTTGCCGAAATTGCATAGTAGATTTTTTTTTCAGTACAGACTGACAAAGTTTAGTGATGTAGTCATTTTCACGTCATGGTTCGGTATAAAACGGATATTTTCTGAAATTCCAATGAAGTTGTGTGCAAATGATGAATTGGAATTTGTAGGAGCATCACTTAAGACTACTCCACACAAAAATAAAATTATAAAAGAGCTCATTTGTAGCCCCAGTAGTCGTAAACTCGTCACAGGGTGTCAATTTAAGAAAAATGGCTGTCATTTCGAAACTACATGAGATAGATTATTTTTTCTTTTTTTTTGAGAGCCCCCACAACTAGGCCTAGCTTGGGTTTTCGGTTGGACGTTGACTTTTGGGACACCCTGTATACGTGAAAAATATTTTTTTTAATAAATATAAGTTTAATCTCCGGAGTTTAATCTCTACGTTTTACAAATTTTAACTGAAGTACCTATAATACTTCCATTACTTAGTTTCCTAGCTTTCCTATAGCATGGCAATTACATCACCATACTGTCACACTTTTTTTCCATGAAGGTAGGTATAGAATAAAAAGCCCTATCTGCTAAGATCTAAACACATTTCGTTGACATCAATGGCAATTAAAATTCTTGCTATTTTACGTTCATAGTTACAATTTGTGCTTCAAATTGCTTTAACACGTAAAAAGATAAACTCGGCCACTAGTAATCATTCCAAACTTCAAGAGATTTGCGTCTTTGAAAAGTTTAAGTGCTGAGCTAAAACTATAAGTAAGGGTGTTAAGTATTGTAAACATAGTACTGCAAAGTTAATACTTCAAGAAAAGTTGTAAGTTCTGTTTTAAAGAGATCTATTACAAATCTTCTTATTCCTGCCGTTACACCAAGCCATTTGGGGTCGGCGCAGCACGTTTTCTCCTTCTAGCCTCTCCTATCAGCCGTCATATTCTCATCAACTCGTTTTTCTCTCATATCGTCTCTCACATAGTGCATCCATCTTTTCTTTGGTCTTCGTCTCCCTTTCCGGCCATCAACATTTATATCCATGACTTTTTTCGTTAAATGATTATTATTTGCTCTATCTTTGCTTGCTATTAAACTAATTATTTTTGTATGTATGTCCACAACAGATTTCGTTTCGGTATTTTTTAGTGGTTCATGTGGATGATTTTTTGTAAAGGTTTGATTATTAAATTCCAGGCGTACGAAGTCGCGGGCAACAGCTACTTACAAATAAATGTCAATAACTTATTGTTATGCTGAAATGAAATAAAAAAAGCGTAGGAGGCATGTGTCACATGAGCCCACATCCAATGCAAATATCAATTTGAAAGCCTGAATAAGCAATGAATACAATCGATTATTATAGCATGAATGGCTTTAAAAGAACATGATTGACGTTTTCCAGTAAAAATTATTGAATTATCTTTATTGGCTTTTCAATATATCTGTTCAAAACATAAAACTGATTATTGTTTGATTTGATTTGTTTGTGGAAATACGTTGTAATTGGACACACGAATATTCAATCAGTTAATTTATTGAATAAAATCAATCAATACGGGTGACGCATTTAGATCGCAGCAGTTGGTGACTGTCTGTGTGGTGACGGATAAAGAATACAACTGTCATCACCTCTTTTCCTCGGCGTGCTGTAAAAGAAAGCTAAAGGACATTTTACTCAGATAGCCTGTGATAGACGAAAAACGCCTGGTCAGCGGTCAGCAGGTGACCATAATCCCTCCCAAAGAGGAGGAGGTCTGCGCCCTACAAGAGACTTTAATGGGCTGGAGAGAGAGAGATGGCGTTATGTAATATCTGCGAACTTTGTACGTAAATAAGTACGTAAAAATAGTGGGCGTAAAAATAATTTACTTTCAGTATGGGCAAATCGACAAAATAAATTTGGGAATTAGTCTAGACCAAACAATTACAATAGCAAAATAATTTGGCATATATAAAGGTGGTTCTAACACAAGTTAGCAGATCCTATTGTACTCCTAGACCCATAAATCTTCATACTTTATTCCCAGGAGTACTATATATTTAACATAATATATCGATCACTGCTAGTTTTGTATGAGTGAAAAGCGAATAGGGATCTCAATAGTTAGAAACTATAACCTCCTGGGTAATGCTAAGCGAGTTTTAGGCGATATCAGTAATTAATTTGATCATTTGATTAATAGGTATTAAGTTTTAAGACTTTAACTTAATAGTATTAAGTAGGCAAACAAAGTCGGTTAACGGGCTTCGTGGTCTATTTCTATACGGTTCATATAAAGGACTGTCGTTCACGAGGTCTCGGGTTCGATTGCCGCACGAGACAATCATTCGATACGAGACATCACAAGCGCGGCGCAATAGACCATAATGCCTTCCAATGTGGAGGAGGCCCGTGCCCAACAGTGGGACGTTAATGGGCTGGAGAGAGAGGAAGTGATAGAATCAAGATTTTTGGATCATGGCGCTCGACTGGCTGTAAGCTCTTTGTAAAGAGACTGTGCAGTCTCTTTACAAAGAGCTTACAGCCGGTCGACGTATCACATGACCAGAAGGCTGGCCTTTGTTTTATAATGGCCAATGTAACAAACGTGTCTTTTAGCACGTTTGTTTGTTGTTTTATTTTTAGTAACAATTTACATTGTGTTTGAAATTACAGTTTTTTCGTCTGTTCTTCTTACAGAAAATTATAATACAATTGTAATACGTTTCCAATTGACTGAGATGTGGGCGAAGTTTTTGACGCCTAATTACCTTTTTACCCTTGTTTTTTTAGTTTTAGGCTAAATCTGTATTATAACTAGCTGTCCCGGCAAACGTTGTTTTGCCATACTAAAAAAAAAAGGTTTGAAAAATAGATGTTGACCGATTCTCAGACCTACTGAATATGCATGTAAAATTTCATAAAAATCGGTCAAGCCGTTTCGGAGGAGTACGGTAACTAACACTGTGACACGTGAATTTTATATATTAGACTAGCTGTCCTGCCAAACGTTGTTTTGCCACACTAAAAATAAATAAAAAAACGGTTTGAAAATAGATGTTGGCCGATTCTCAGCCCTACTGAATGTGCATACAAAATTTCATAAGAATCGGTCTAGCCGTTTCGGAGGAGGTAACTAACACTGTGACACGTGAATTTTATATATTAGATATTGTTTGTTTGTTTAAACGCGCTTATCTCAGGAATCACCAGGCCGATTAGAAAAATTATTTCCGTGATAGATAGGGCATTTATCGAGGAAGGCTTTAGGTTATATAACATCACGCTACGACCACTAGAAGCGAAGCAGTAGTGACAAATGTTGCAAAAACGGGGAAAATTTCCTAAATTCCACCAATTTTTATTCTTTTAAAACAACAGCAGGAAAGATAAAGTAATGAAAACACAATCAACATTTAATACTCATTCCGTACTGTAAGAATAACATGTTATAACCAAGAAAATACTGATTAAAGAAGGAAAAATATGTATAAAGGTAAATAAACAAATTTGGATTCGGCCCACGTTCTCACATACGATGTCGGAGAGCCTGCATTGGCGTACATCGAATTAAGTGAATTAGAGGCCAGACCGATATAGATGTTAACTGTTCTACCGACTGTATAAGACAGTGTTCGAAACTTATAAAATGAGATGTGTTTTGTGAATTGTTCCAATTTCTTTCACTATTTTAACACGCATATATTATTATTACTTAGTAACGTATCTATCAATGAATTAATCTATGTAACGGAATATTTGATAGTGATTTTCAACCACTTGTAGTAGTCGGATCAATCTGATTTTTTTTAATATTAAGTACCGATAACAGCTAATATTTAAAAAATAATGTTTCAGTATTTTCAAGCGTGTTTGTTGGCGCTCTTTATAGTATCTGCCTACCTTCTTGGGAAATAAGTGTGATTTTAAGATGATGATGGCTTTGTTGCTTTAGACTAGACTAAGATGATGATATTTTTCGTTTATCGATAAAATAGGAATAAAGTCTTCTAAGATATTTAAGCAGCTAACATTTGTAAGAAACAGAAAACGTTAAACTAAATTCTATGGATATACGCCTAGTCAGCGAAGTATGAGCAGACTAATAGAACAGAGATAGTTGGTTGCATCTTATTATAGTTTGACTCCATCCTCACCCATAATATTATATTATTTCGCTACAATGTACTATTCTATTTATTATTTATCATTTTTTTTTTTTTTTATTATTTATCATTTTATCTTTATAAACAAATTGTATGCTCACTAAACTTATTTGAGTGTTAAAATTGTATTTCATGTAAGCGCTTTTTTGTAATCTTTTGGAGAATAAATTATATAAACATTAGGTAATAAAGCCATACTAGTGACATGTTCGATACAACACTGATTCGCTTACTGAGTTCCGAAGAACTGCATAAGGCAAAATTTTAATTATCTTTTTTTTGCTAAATTTTTCATATTATGATATTTGTTATTGTTTGCTGCTGTTATTTATTTTTCTTTTCATTACTTGCATATTTCTTCTTTTAAAAACAAACTAGAAGCATCTGTAACGTTATAATAATAAATATGAACCTGTCATATCAAAAAGGAATAGAAGTAGTATGACAATACATGCTTCACTACAAAACTTTTTGATAAAAGCTTGCCGACAACATAAACTGAGTGAAAGCTTTGATATCTGCAATTGTGGACAGCAGGACAAACGAATTGCCGTTTTACATGCAGTAAAAAATAAAAAGAACTTTGATTTGCATGTTATTTTTGACTTTTATTTAAGTTGTTCATATGAACATTCGTGTAGCAACGTAGGTACTTACGCCAATCAACCACTTTCTTGAATTAGCATTTTTAATTGATTTTTAATGGGCGTCACAAACAAATCTATATCGAAAATAGGCAAGGCGAGAAAGAGACAGAAATATCTGTCGGTGACGTCATAAGTATACATACATCTTGATATATTAATATATAATTGTTTTATATTTATTTATTACATGCAAATAGTATAAAGTAAGTACATATTTTTAGAATCAGTTCACAGAAGTTATATAACAACTATACTAGATTGGCTTTGGTACCCATGGTAAGATTTAACTTGTGTTATGGGTACCAGTACCTCGAACATAAAAAATAAACAGGTTAAACAATACTAGTTAAACAGATACAATAGTAAGGTTTATAAAATTACAGACTAATGGCACAAACATGTGTGTATTTGGTATGAATGAGTGTGTGTGTGGGTGTGTGTGTGTGTGTGTGTGTATCTTACGGCAATTTATGAATGTTTTATTTTATTTCAATATTTCGTCGTTGGAGACGATCATATTATGTTCGACTACCAACCGCCATTTTGTCGTTGTTATTGTGCCTTGTCGAGTTTTGAAGCTTTCATAAGTTTTATTTTTAATGCTGTTAGCTGTGTGGTTGTTCCCGTTAAATAAATTAATTTGTGTGTTATTTGTCGCAGTTTTTGTTTGTTAGTATTTTTATTTTGTATTTGTCTCGATTTGCTTTTGTTTGTAATTGAATTTATCTATTGAATTTATCTAATTGAATTTATCTACCTATCTGCTAACTGCTCGAAAATAAGTAAACGATGACGATAAAGTGATAAATAAATTACATTATAAAAATATCTTGGGTGTTTTCTATGTATTATAAGTATGTATTTACAAAAGAAAAGTAGTTTATGTAGTATATCCGTATTCTGGTAACCATAACACAAGCATATAAGCTTAGCTTGGGACCAGAGGACGTTGTGTGAAATGTCCATGAATATTTATTATTTATTATTATTATTATCTTGTTTATTATTATAACTCGGTACAACGAATCCAGCCTGCTTCTTTTTTTAGTTGAACACATTAAGAAAAATAAATGACAAAGAGCCTATTTAGTAGCCTTTCTAACTCTTTCTTTTGGAGCTGGAGTAAAAGAGAAAGCTAGTAAGAAGAAAAGAGAAGGCAAGGCTAATATTTTACATTTAAACCGTAAACGGGCCGGGCCTTGGGACAAATCTATGTTCCCGAGTTGTTCCTCCCTACTTATAACCTTCTTGATTCCCATTTGAACGGCATAGTATGCTTCTAAATCCTTAAAAAGTAGTTTCCACTATTGTCATTTTAACCGGTGATTTTCTGACATTTACGTTCCATTTTAAGGCACGAATTATATTTACCACAATGTTTTATTTTTTTAATTTACTAATTTCATAATGGCAAATAAACTCATGAAGTATGTAAAAATATTAAACGCAGTACAGTACCTATAATATGTCGTTATTTAACGGAAAGATAAAAAATCTGACGCCGTTTTTTTAAAATAAAATTGTGAAGACCTTGCTCAGTATAAAATTGTAATAAAAAGCGGACATTTTCCGAGTTGAGATGCTTCCGTATGTCATATTTCATATAAACAACCAGATAATTTGTTGCCTTTTACGAGGTATTATCGATGCTTTCATTTTTATTTTTCCTGTATCTTTGAATCCATTTACTTAGTGCTTAGATGCAATAATATATTAGTTGTATTTGTATTTAAAATAATAAATACAATTTAGGTTAAATATTTGTTAATTTGACCGTAATTCGCTAAAATAATACTAATTACTTTCAAGCTTACGTTATTTGTATTGTTTATTTAAAAAAAATATTACATCAAACATTAGCTTTCTTCGTATCTATATAATAATATGTATGATGTTAATGTATTTCACTCAATTTTGAAAGTGATTTTCACCCATATCGGCATTACTCAAACGAGTCTAAAGTTTGTATACGTATTATGGACTGAAGACAAGTAAAGAATTAAAAGATATAACCAGGATTTCAACGCAATTTCTAGCTTGTAAACTAAAGAGCTTTTTTAACTCTTACCAAAGTAAACGTTAAAATTTAAAAGCTCGTAAACGAAGAACACAAGATGTCATTTTCTATACAATTTGACATAATTTTATCAAAGTTACTTAACCGCCGACCGAAGCGCAAATTGGAACTGAAAAGATTTTTGATTAGATATTGTGACGGACTTTTTATATAAACAAATATAGATAAAGAAGAACAAGGTCACCTTTTTAAAAGGTTCCTCTCCTCTCCCGCCCAGCAACGTCCCACTGCTGGACTCGGGCCTCCTCCACTTTGGGAGGGATTATGGTCTACTGTGCCGTGCTGAGCAAGCGTATTGGCACAAGGTTCAGTTTCTAGTTTTCCGTCTCTCACAGTTTACGTTAACTGCTTATATTGTTCCTTAGCTTAACCACAAACCCTCCGTAAGTGAAGGAGGCCCGTGCTCAACAGTGGAACATTTATGGGCTGGTGAGAGGACACACACATAGAGAGAGAGAGAGAGTACTCAGATTAAAACAATGTTTAATGCTATGTATAAACCGAAAAACATCATAGAAATTACCTGTATTTACAACCAGAGCAGTCATCAATCTAAAGACCTTGTAATACTAGACAAACTAACTATTTCTATTAACTACGATGAGCTCGATCCGTGGCTTACGACACGTGTAACTAGTTTGGAAAGATCCTTTTACGGATATTCACCCTTTCAAGCTCAGCACTAATGTCACAAAATAAATAACTTACTCACCATTGGCACAATTTGAGGACTTACTTCATAATCTTGAAAGCTAAGTTAAAACTAAAGATTCTTAAGTAAACTATTTTAATCAAGTCTCCTACGACACATATATTAACTATAGGTACAGGAAATACGCAGATCTTAGCAATAGTTATCATAATAATTATTCCAAATAATTATTTACTCCTGTCATTCTGAACGCAAGACTGATTAAACTAATATAAATGATTCAAACCCATAATAGTTCAACGAACCCTTCTATTATTAGTCTATACATGAATTATAACATATATTATAATTATAACTACAGTTAAAGCAAAATTATAACAAGGGCCCTTAACGCAGCTCCTTTGAAGATACAATACTAATTATTTAGCAACGATATATCGTGATATTACGGTACAAACTTTAAGTATTCAACCAACAGGATAAGTTAACGCAAATATAATGATAGTACAGTGGGGTGTGAAGGTAACGCACACAAACACTAAAGCCGATCGACACGAAGCGTTCGCGTTGTGTTGTGGCAACGCAGATATATGTATTACGCATAGCGTAGCTACACAAGCGCTGCGTTATTGCACCGAGATTATGTTCAAACGACAAAGCGACACCTAGTTTCAATTTGGGAGCTTTAGTTTAGTCGTTAGTGCGTTACATTAAAGGCAGCGCATCGTGTAAACACTTTGATTTTTAGTAGGTGTATAAAATGACAAGGTGACAGCGCTATCTCGTTGTAACTTAGACGCAACACGTCATTTGGAATGGCCCTAAGTCGATTGACCGTTACGCACGGATGCACAAAATCTACACACAGAGATACACAAAAAATGAAACTGTTTCTAAACGTCAAATAAATAATGAGCATTGCTTGTATATGTAACTTTTTCAGCAGCAATCGGACCGACAATACCATCTCCCGTTGAATGAATGCTTTAAGTTTCGTTACGATATTTTCATATGAAGTCGCTTGTTATAATGTCAGTGAACAATAAACTAAGTTCTATAATAGAAAATTTAATACATTGTGTGTATGAATTTAATGCCCTTTGAAATTAACCTTATTTCGTTTTAAAGCCTACGATTTCTGTTGCGTCTATCATCACTGCCTTGTTGGCTTATAGACAGTGTGATGATAAATAATTTGGACAATCAAGTTGTGAAATTAACTACCTGCCGAGATTTTCCCATTGGGCTAAACATGGGGTTCTTTAAAAATGTACTGACAAAAATTCTGCAGGAATATCATCGCGAGAATGATACCTCAGGTGTTACAGACGTCTATAGGTTATGTCGGCTTACCAATAAGCAGGCTGTAAAGTAGTAACCACCGTAGTAGTAAAAATAAAATCATCCAATGAATTGCTTAGCAAGCAAGGCTAGCTATTAGGAACAGCACGGACAATCGTTATTTACTGCTTGGAATACTTAGCTACTCTTTGAAATCCAAGAAAAATTACAATGGCACTAATTCTGTGTGCACAACTAAACTTATCTTAACTAATAAATTAACATTTATGGTGTAAATATTACATTTCACCAATGATTTCAATTTAATATACATTTCTCTCTCTCCAGCCCATTGGCCACCCATTGTTGGGCATGGGCCTCCTCCACAGGGACACAGGGTTTATTTTCGATTTTTCTTTCTCTCGCAGAGGATGTGTGTGCAATATCCCTTAGCTGATTTTTTCAGCACCCTTGGGAGAAGATGGGGTGGTGACACTTGTATTCTTAATCCTTCACCACACGGAGAATATAATTATTAAATAATTAATATACATGTATACTCTGAAATAGCCAATTAATGAAAACACACCATAGTTGTTTTCATGTTTTAGTTAAGTTTAGTTGTTCACGTATAATTGGTTTCAATGTTATTGACATATTTTGAAACTTGTAGCTATGTTAACAATCTCATATATGTAGCAGGTTTTTACGGTAAAAATATCAGTGTTATGTTCAATTTTTGAACAAGTCATTATGCTTCAAGTAATCTTCTACCTACTCTGAAAAGGGTAAAGTAGGTCTATTTTTCATTCGGTGCTAAACCCATGGGAACGTTTTAGTTTCAATAAGCCCAAGATAAGACTGGGTCGACGTAAAAAAACTATGATGAATTTTTTCGTGGAATTTTGGGATAATCTGATAAATTTGGACGTTGTAGAAATTGCGGTGCGGTGTAAATAGTAGATGCCTTTAGAACTTGTAGTATACGATGATAGAACGCTATATTTTAAAAAAATACTAAATAATAAAGTTGCGTAAAAACTTTATTCTGAATATAAATTTTATAGTAAATATTTGGTTTTTTTTTATCAATAAAAATACATCTATAATTCTACATATTTCAACTATCTAGGTATCACTGTGCACATTCTGAGGACCTGTCCCCAGACCCTCTGCCATTCAAAACAAACAAACTAAGCTAAGGTTTATTTACGAAAAGTTTGGTAAGTATTTTTTTCTATCCGGCTCGAAGGACCATGTGCAGTGGTAGGGATGATAGAAAAGATATGACTAATGTTATTACGAAATAAAGGAGCGAGGAAGCATACACGATAACCACTACTAAATTACTGATATAATTATTACAAAAAAAACGAATGTACTGTAAAATTTTGACATGGAAATTGGAATCAAGTGTTTGCTTTCACCGTACAGGTGCACAACCCTAAAAACAATTTAAATTCTTCTATAGATGTATTCAATATAAATAAATTAGATACATACTTATATTTTGAAAACATGCAATATTGGAGGGTTCGTATAAACCGCGGTCACAGTTGTAAATCATTTTCGCGACATTATGGTCGGGATTTTGTATGGATCGCAATTTCACGGTTGCCGTTTAAAAATGGATATATAGGCGTTGCAACGTGTGGCTAAAGCTTTACAATATTGCAGAGTAAGCAAACAATAGAATAAATAATATAGAAAAAATGTATGTCTGTCTGTAGGCAGACAGGCTTGGTAGAGTAGCGATAGTGTTACCTTGTGTTACCTTTTAGTAATAAATAACAGAAGTGGGCGATATCAGGGGACTCACTCTGAAGACATACCTTTTTCAAAGGGGGTTTCTTGATAAATTGTATCTTTAGAGGGTCCACTGATAATCATCATTCTACTGCCCTTGTCCGTTATTTAGGGTCGTGAATACGACGAATATATTATGATAATAAAGGTATAGAACTTTTTGGTTACAAGTCTAACTCGTAGGATCATGAGGAAGTTTTTATATCGTTTCATCTATTTGTTATGCGTATATGACCAGAAGTTTGACTATACGAGTAAATGAAGCCAAAGAAGTGTGATTCTAGCATAGCAGATGACTATAGTCTCTGCCTATTGTAGTGGTGTATGTAGTGTGTAAGTGTGCCTAAGTAAACAAGAAGCTTATATAAGCCATGTATTCACAATAATAAAGAACAGTCTTCAATCAAACATGACTCGTTTCACTCATTAACATCCAAACACCGCATGGCGACCCTGCCAGCCTTGCCTTATTTAGAGGCAACGCGCATTCCTCGCGAGTGATAGTGGCAATATGGAAAACTTTTATTAAAATGAATAGTGGTGATTTGGGGAATTATAAAGACTATGGGGTATAATCAATCAAAAGAAGAAACCCTCATCACACAAAATGCAGCTGGTAACGCATAAAATGATTCCCAAATTGGATTTTCCAGCATAAGTGCTACCAATATTTTATTAATAATCATTACAGTACCTAATCATCCTCTTGGCGACACTCTACGCGTTTTGTCATTTTTATAGGAAGATACACTTAAGGTGGATGCAAAGACAGATGAACCGAATGTCTTTCCGTCGTCGAGAAGTCTCTTTCCAAAAGAAAGTTAGCCCAGAAGAGCGTGTATAATGTGTACAGTGTAACATTGAAACTAAGGCGTGACTGTATTTACCTATTCATAACCTTATACTTAACAATGAGGTCCTAAAAATGCTCTTTCTAATAATAAGTTCCTAAAAATTCTCAAGTTTATAATTAAACAAGAGGAGGAAAAAATTTGACTTCCTTTTTATATTAAAGTACAAAAATGTATAAAATAAATTTAGATTTTTAATTAAGATGTTAGCAAATGACCTTCGGCTACATAAAGTACGGTTTAAGTTTACTGCCACAATGTAATTAGAGATGGTCGTAAAACTATGCACCAGAAACATAAATAGTTTAGAAAAACTACCTACTGATGTTTTAAGTACCTACACATCATTATTTTTTCTAGCTAAATGGACAGAGGGTAGCAGGATGGCACTATATATAGGCTTCTTTCACACACACACACGCACGCACACTGACCTATTTATGAACAATTTACTGAATTAAAGTGGCCAAAGGACACGATTGCTGTTATAATATGTAGGTATTTTGTTAAAAGGTAATTTTACATGCATACAGTTGCCAATAGGTAAATCATCCATCAATCCATCCAACAATCGTCGACTTAAAAAAACTATGATCAATTTTTCCGTGGAATTTGGGGATAATCTGATAAATTTTGCCGTTGTAGAAATTGCGTTTGGTTATCATAACCGTAGCCAAAGCCACATAAAAAGATTTAATTTTAAAGAAATGTTATTTATAAAATAGCAACTTAGAAAAGTATAGCGCAAAATTTTCTTAGCAAAAATATAATTTTGTTATCTGAGGTATTATGGAACACTTAAATTCTTGTCACCCTCAAAGAAATGCCAGCCTGAGGGCATAATTATAAATGAAACCTTTTACATCAAGTCTGCTATCATGCTTTGTAAATTCATCTTTTTAATCTCTTAAGAAAATGTACTTATTTGACGATGAGAAATGTACTTACTTAGGTTACAAGGAACAACTACTATAACATCAGAGGACGTTGTGTGAAATGTCCATGAATATTTATTTATAATTATTTATTTATCTGCTATCTAAATAATGAAAGCATATATTATTATTATAGTATTTTTATAATAATCTACTAGCTGACCAGAAAATTTCGTATCGCCAATTAAAGTTGTCTGTTCGATTTGATTATTTGATTACCTATCTAAATATTTTTTATAAAAGAAATACTAAAAACCTATTTTGAATGTGCTAATTTAAGAAACGAAAGGTCCGATTTGAAAAATTCTTTCAGTGTTAGATAGTACATTTATCAACAAAGGCTATGTAACATCACGCTGTGACCAAAGTACCGAAGCATTACTGAAAAATGATGCAGAAACGGTATTTTTTTAAATTCCACGGAAATTAGCTAGTAAGAAATAAACTGCAGTGCTATATGACTTTAATAATCTTAAAATACTTCTCCCATTATATAGCGTTGCTAATTACTGATAATAAATATGAAACGGCCCACAAACTAAATTATAACATTAAATTACATTGTGTTCATGTTGCAAAAGGTTTAATATACAAAGTAGTTTAATAATTTCCAACCGGTGCGTACTGCAATTAATTAAACAATTTGCCCGGTTCAGGGGTAGGTGTTAAATGAATATTGTGAAAGTTTAGGGGTAGTGATTGCTGTATCTCGATTTAAGTGATAAAGGTGTGAAAGTTCTTATCAATTAATTAATTTGTATTATTGGTATGGAAATTATTTTAAGGGTTGTTAGGGTTCCGTACCCAAAGGGTAAAAACGGGACCCTATTACTGAGACTTCGCTGTCCGTCCGTCCGTCCGTCTGTCACCAGGCTGTATCAATTTCAATTTCAATTTATTTATTTATTGCTCTCAAAACGTTACAATATTACAGTATTTGGTTACAATTAAAATCATTGACAAATAACACGTAATGAGAGCTGGAGTCTGTACTAGGCTCGAAACCTGTATTACAGATCTCCAGCCCCCCCTTGCTTATATTATGATACAATAAATCATTATGAAACAATTATATAATAATACATGCAGGTATATAATAAAATAGATTCACATCAGTTTGTTGTAACATTATGTGGGTAGCATAAAAGGAATGTGTTGCGTTGAGTGAGAGCGTGTACAAGTGATAGAAGCATGCAGGTGTGTGCGTGTGAATGTATGAGAGGTAAGGGTGTGGTGCCAGTGAACGGGTGTATGTAATGACTGAATTAATTTATAAAATTATTGATTAACTAATTGTGTGTTATTTACTTATTTTTTATAAGGTGCTTAATTTTTTATTATATATACATACATATATTTTTTACTATGGTTGGTATATATATGTCGGCTAGGCGTAAAGGACGTGGGTTTTAAAAGAATATTAAACTGTTTATAACCAATTTGTAGGTATACGAAATTAGTTCTTGATTTACTTATGCCCAATTAGTTAGTTAAATCTCATTTAGATTAGTATCTGATTAATGTCGAGATATTAACTAAGAATATGCCCTAAAGATATTGAAGATTACATAACTCTTATCATGGCCGTAATATTAAGAGTGTATTATGTCGCAACTCCCCCACTACCCCCACTCGCAAGTTGCTTTAAATACGATAGGCGAACGTGGCTGAGGTTCAGTATTATTCGAGAATTCGTGCTGTATACATCACGGCGTATTAGTGTGTGTGTAGAAGTTGGTATTGTACGAGTCGTCGCGCTGCTCAATCTCCGACGTATCGGCATTGAGCTGGTCCTTATAGGCGTCAGCGCGGCGTGTATCTGTGTGCGCGTGTGTACGTGTATTGTGTAAAGTCGTCATGTACGTGTTTTCGCGTACATGTATTCCTCATTGTGTGAACGTAGTGATGATTCTTCGTTGCGAGGCTTGGGCACTGGCTATAAGGGGTTGATGTGGAGGCCAGTTATCCTTATAAGTGTGCAAGAGTATGATAGATTGAGGTGTGAATATCGGTAAGACAGTTCTTACGCTATGTGCTCGGATTCCTGTTCAGGCCTCTGGTCTATTCTCCGACATATATATATAATTATGTTAGATGAAACAAATAAGATATGATAGTATCACTTTACGACTCTTATTAAGTTTTCTATCTCCTCATAGGAAAGTTGCGATAGCCAGTGCGTGATCGTCTTTTTACATTTATGTTTGGTCAATGGATGTACATAAATTAACTTATTAATCTTGTTGTACAAGAAATTGCCTAAAAAGTGGAAGCTACGCTGTGCCAAACTTGTAGTAACTGCATTTGGGGGATAGATTGAGTGTTTGCGTCTCTTTGTGTTATCCTTCCTATGTATTGTGGAGGGCTTTGCATGCATATTCATTATCGTATTGCGAATAAACAGTGCACGTACAGAGAGCACACCACAAAATCTATGGAGATCAGACGTTGGATACCTATACGGCAGTTTCCATCCTACTTTTAGAAGTGCTCTCTGCGCGCGTTCAATTTTTAACATGTAGGTCTTGGCTGAGCCTCCCCAAGTAGTGACACAATATTGTATTAATGATTGGCAGAGGGCCATGTAGACCATCCGTAAGACCGAATAATCTGCAACGTGTCGTAGGTTTGAGAAAATGTATATCATTTTTCGTAATCTAGAAGTAAGAGAGTCTATATGAGGATGGAAAGAAAGAGTGGAATCAACTTGGACGCCTAGATATTTGGTACAGGTAGTACTATCAAGCGAGGGGCAGTTACATGCTACTTCAGGTGTATAGGTGCATGAATGGGCGGTCAGATGCATGAGTGAAGCTGGGCATTGACTTATACGGGACAATGAAAAAGTGATGTAGTTTGTCTTTCCAACGTTTAGACTCAGACGTGTATCTCAAGAACGGTGATAGCTAGACAGTTGAAATTTTCACAGATGATGTATTTCTATTGCCGCTATAACAACAAATACTAAAAATAAAATAAATATTTAAGGGGGGCTCCCATACAACAAACATGATTCTTTTACCGTTTCTTGCTCGATACTAATAACGTTGCCTTATGTTGCATAGATAGTGGTACGGAACCCTTCGTGCGCGAGTCCGACTCGCACTTGACCAATTTTTTTTCGTATTTTGTAGATTCTAGCATGTTTTGAGTTCAATTTCTATGTAGGTTAATTTTTTTTGTGATGTTAACGAAGGAAATATTAAAGTATCGCTCATTGCTTCAATCCACCTGTTAGAGGTTATGGAGTGTTGACATGCAATTTTATAAATCGACGCCCATCAAACGTTATTATATGCCTTCTCCTCTTCCTCCTTTTCAGTCCATTAAGGTCCCAATATTGGACTCTTCTTGGACACACTTTTGAGGTTTTTTAACGATCAAACGATAAATCAAATGCCTGATCAAATCGTCTTAATAAATTCCGTTATTAAGTTCTGGATTAAGGACTATCAACTGATACTGGTTTTGACCTTCATTTTCACCCGATTTTTGTTTCGAAAAAGTTCATTTTATTTCTAACTACAGCATAAGCAAAGAAAAATCAATCAAATAAGTGTTGGACTCAGACTCATATACATATAATGACGTGTAAGGGTATCATCAAGTTACACTGAAAACGTTTGTGGTATGGGAGCACCCTTAAATATTTATTATTTTTGTATTTTTAGTATTCCTGCTTATAGCATCAAAAAATATACATCTTTGTGAAAACTTACCTCTCTAGCTATCACCGTTTCTTAGATACATTTTGTTAAGAGGATACCAAAATAGCTTCGTGCATTTTTCTATGTACGAAGTTTTCATTGTTTCTTTAGATTGAATGGCTAGAGCTCTAATTTTTAAGTATATGTTTTTTCAATATATGATCTAGGATCGCATAAACTCAAAAACGCGATTGAAAAAAGTTTTCTCGATAGAAAATCTTAGCGAAATAACCTCTCTAATTTTTTATTTTTTTACATTTGTCGGTCTATTATCGCGTATTAACTAATGAAATAACTTTAAAAACATAAGTAACTATTATATATAGAAACACGTAAATCAGAATTAAAATATATTTAGTAGATTTTGAGTAAATAGGAAAAGTATCCCTAATTCTTCATTTTCTGTGCCTACTGGCTGTGTTAATATGTACGTGTCGGCGATGATATACGATAATATTGATGTAGGCCTTTAACAGGCGGACACATGGATGGGCGGACGCGGTATCTGTAATTAGAGGCCTCTTTGTACGGAACCCTAAAACTAATCTATCCTAACGAATATTATCATAATATTGGCACTCCTAAACTGTGGTTACGAGGATCTTGCGTAGTGTTAAGTGAGCTCAACTAAGGAGTGATTTTGGCAAGACATAAATCTTGTAACGGGCCGTGTCGAAACTAGTTGAAATACTATTGATCGCTTAGTAAACTTCAATTCAGATATGTTTGGTTATTATACAGAATGTTGATTTAGTTAATAGTATATAAATAATAAAAATAATAAAAACGTTTATTGTTCAGAAAAAGACATTACAGGTATATAATTGTAAACTTTAGTCTCCACACTAGGATTCCCTGTGTTGTGGAGACTAGTCTCTTTCACTGAGGAAACAATTAAAGTAATGTCACAGTAACATTACATACAGAGCTTACATTATATTTTCTAACACTTGCGCGACTCATCTGTTTAAATAAAACTACTTTCTACGGATTTAGACGCGTAAATTTGTTTTAAATTTTTTTTTTTTTTTAATTTTGTCCCGGCGTTTCGGAGACTTTGCAGTCACCATGGTCACGGGTGAGAGCTTACATTATTTAAGTTGCAATATTTAAACAATTTGCATTTATAGGATAGCAATATTTAAAAAAATAAAACATATACATCAAAACTAAACAAATTTTTTTTTTTATCTAGAACCACTCTATCTATAAAAAAGCCGCATCAAAATCCGTTGTGTTGTTTTGAAGATTTAAATTCACAGGGACATGCATACAAAAATTACGACTTTGTTTTATGAACATTAAATTCCCTTCCTGACGAAAACAGATGATATTTTATTCAATTATAAAATTATTTTATATACATATTTGTTTTATTTTCCAAAAAGTGTACTGTACACATTAATGGTCTTATTCATAATGACTTATCGGAGGTTTATACGGAGACAATAAGACCATTACTCTATTTCTTCCTGGTCATAAAACCTCTGAAAGAATTTTGAATTATGCATCAAAGATACCTCAAAAATATTTGAAATATTGCTTACAATATATCGCATGTATACTAGATGGGCTTAAAACTAGAGGGTGCTTACTTACAAAGCATTCTAACGTTGCCGAATGCAATAAGACTCTTATGTATTTGAACTCAATTGCCGATGCTACTGTCGTGATCAAAGATGAAAATATATTTTATTGAAATATACTTCCGAAAAATGATTTTCTATGTACCGTGTATCTATAACAGAGCCAACGAAACGAAATAATTATTTAAAAATCTTTCCGAAAAGTTCGGACTGCCGACTGACTCTGGACTCTGGACTGCGTCTGGGTGTTTCTATGTATTACTAGCTGTCCCGGCAAACGTGGTTTTGCCATACTATAAAAAAAACGTTTCAAAAATAGATGTTGGCCGATTCTCAGACCTACTGAATACGCATGTAAAATTTCATAAAAATCGGTCAAGCCGTTTCGGAGCAGTACGGTAACTAACACTGTGACACGTGAATTTTATATATAAGAAGAAAGATAAGTATGCATTTACAAAAGAAAAGTAGTATATGTATTCTATCCGTATTCTGGTACCCATAACACAAGCATATAAGCTTAGCTTGGGACCAGAGTATGTTTTGTGAAATGTCCATGAATTTTGAGCATTAATTGATATTGTTACGAACACACAAAACACAAAGGAGCTAGCGCCATCTAGCAGCAACTAGTAAAACCAATTAAAGAACCGAACAGAGTGAAACCCCTATTAGATACTAGATGGCGTTAGAGGAACTACCGAAGTTTCCAGAAACATTCGTTCCGGGCGATCACGTTCGCGCACAGTCGGGAACATTCTGGAATGGTCTGGAACTCGTCTCGGCGCATATAAATAGCGGCAGGGAGGCGAGCCCGGGCAGTTCAGTTCGAGCTACGATAAAGGCGACTTCGAGAGCGAAAACAAGTGATCAAGAGTGATACCAGTGAAACCTACAACTTGGCTACGATCTAGGACATTGTTAGTGCTTAGTGTTTGGACCTAGTGCTTAGTGTTTGGACCTAGTGCTTAGTGTGTAACTAGTGCTAGTGAATAAAGTCTTCTAAAAGAGTCAGCAGGTCTTTCTCTCCAAATCCTTCGAACCCTAGCACGTAACAACTGGTGTCGGAAGTGAGGTTTGGAGATGCCATTGACTCCGAGAGAGGACTTCGAGGGCGTCAGGACAAGGGCACAACGAGCTGCGGAGGCCACGCCCGCTGTGGACCAAGCCCCGCCCACTGGCCCCACCTACCATGCCACGCCCACCGACCACGCCCATCAAGCTCCGCCCACCCAGGCCCAGGCTCCGCCTACTCAGACCCAAGCCACGCCCACTGGCTCCGCCCACCTTGCCACGCCCACTGGCTCCGCCCACCTTGCCACGCCCACAACACAGGCCACGCCCACTAGACAAGCCACGCCCACGAGCGGTGCCGTAGCGTCAGTGGCACTTCAATTAGGAAGTTTAATTGAACTGATAGAGATGCAAAGGGCTGAAATTCGGTTAATGAAGGAGTCACAAGAACGCAAGTTCGAGTCACAAGAACGCAAGCTCGGCGCTTTGCAAGAGTCACAAGAACGCAAGCTCGGCGCCTTGCAAGAGTCACAAGAATGCAAGCTCGGCGCTTTGCAAGAGTCACAAGAAAAAGTGCTTTGTGCTATAAATGATGTTAGTAACACGGTGATTAAGCTTCGAAAAGATGTCGACGTAGTGGAAGAACGAGTTACCGGGTTAGGATTGGATGTCGAAAATGTGAAAACCGGCCTCATTGAACTACAGAAGAAAGTAGTGCGCCTTGAAACCACGGGAGTTGCGATCTCTAGTGGAACTATCGGAGTGGCACAAGGACCAAGAGTGAAAGTTCCGCCATACGACGGCACTACTTCCTGGAACGCTTATCGTCAGCAATTCCAGACGGTTGCTACTGCCAACGGATGGACGGAAGAGCAATGCTTGACCGCTCTCACTGTTGCGCTAAGAGGGCAAGCTTTGTCGGTCCTGGAAGCACTGCCACATACAGGAAATGGGTTCCAAGACCTGATGGAGGCACTTGAATCCAGATACGGGGAGCGACACCTGGAGCACGTGTTCCGTGCCCAACTGCGTGACAGAGTCCAACGCTCAGGAGAAGGACTACAACAATGGGCGTTGGAAATTGAAAAACTCGTCAGGAAGGCACACCCAGGACCCGACACCAAGATGCTAGACACGAATATTGTTCAAGCATTTGTCGACGGAATCAAAGACCTGGAGGTCAGAGCTGCAGTGAGGCTTCGTCACCATACCTCGCTAAAGGAAGCATTGGCGCATGCTTTGGAGGTCGAGGCTGTTCGTTATGACATACGGCATACCCATAAGATCCGCGAGGTCTCTGAGGAAGTCAAGGAGGTTAAGGCCCCTACGAAGAAAAGTTCTGGAGCCATGTGCTACAAGTGCGGCGAGAGGGGCCATCTTCAGCTCAACTGCCCGCAGAAGGAAACCCAGATGGAAAGGATGAAAAGGATCGAGGAACAAATAGAGGTTCTGAAGAAGCAGGGGGCTTTGTCCCTTGCCCGGGATCAGGGAAACGAATAAAAGCCAGGACTAAGGGGCGAGTGCTGGCTGACGCGGAGGGAGCCCCGATAACTGTTATCTCTCAGGCATGCAGCGGAAATAGTCTTGCGATTCAGGGGACTATTAACGGGACGCATTGCAAAATGACTCTGGACACAGGAGCCTCTAGAACAATAGTGAACCCAAGTCTGGTAAAAACCGCAACGGGACAGAAGAGGAGAATTAACTGTCGGCTTCTTACTGCCTCCGGTCAGCCAATACCCGTCCTGGGAGAAACGTCAGTTACGATGTATGTAGGAGGGTCCTCATACTCTCATAACGTAATCGTGGCTGAGATTGTGGATGATTGCATCTTGGGTTTGGATTTCATGAAGAAACACAACTGCAGAATTAATGTCGCTGACGGAGTTTTCAAGTGTGGTGAAGAAGAAATCTTCATTCTTGGAGGCGCCTGCGGGAAAGTCGCATGTGTAAAGAAAGTCATCATACCTGGACGAGCGGAAGCTCAGGTACTGGTGAAACTGCCGCCAGCTGGAAAGAAAAACTCAAACAGATGCGTATTGATCGAAGACACACCTACCAAGACATCGTCGCAAAAACTGATGACGGCGAGAACCCTTGTTAGTGGAAACAGTAACGCTGTGGTCAGGGTTTTGAATCTTGGTGATCGCGAGATCTGCTTGAACAAAGGTGACGTCATCGGAAAGTGCGAGGAAGTTGTCTGGATGAAAAAGTGTAGTTCGATGACAGGCGCAGACTCAGCAAACAGCAATAACTACGGTTTAGTGACTAAGCTACTCGATGACTGTAAGAGTAATCTGACTTATTCGCAGAGCATGAAAGCTAAGAAGTTTTTGCAGCGCTACGCGAATATCTTCTCCAGTCAAGAAGGGGACCTTGGAAGAACGTCGATGGTTCAGCACAGGATAGATACCGGAAGCGAGAGACCAATTCGTCAACGAGCAAGACGGATACCAATTGCAAAGGAAAAAGAAGTTGAAGGCCTTTTGGAGGACATGAGAAGGAATAAGATTATTGAACCGTCTACAAGTCCGTGGTGCTCACCTGTTGTATTAGTGAAGAAGAAAGATGGTAGCACGAGATTTTGTGTGGACTATAGGCGTCTCAATGATGTGACTAAGAAGGACAGTTACCCGTTACCACGAATCGACGACACTTTAGATACCCTGAGTGGCATGAAATGGTTCTCAACCCTAGACCTGAAATCTGGCTACTGGCAGGTGGAAATTCATCCAAACGACAAGGAGAAGACAGCTTTCTCGACCGGTAAAGGTTTATGGCAATTTAACGTCATGCCCTTCGGATTGTGCAACGCACCTGCCACCTTTGAGCGACTCATGGAGTGTGTACTGGCAGGCTTAGTTGGAGAGGCTTGCTTAGTCTACTTGGATGACGTCATCATTGTCGGCCGCGACTTCGAGGACCATTTGCGAAACTTGGAGCGAGTTTTCGCCAAAATACAGGGAGCCAAATTAAAGTTGAACCCGGAAAAGTGTCATTTATTTAGGAGCAAGGTCAACTATCTCGGCCACATTATCTCCAGTGATGGAATCCAGACAGACCCGGAGAAACTGGAAGCAGTTCAAAAATGGCCTACCCCTAAGGACAAAACCGAAGTGCGGGCATTCCTCGGCCTATGCTCATACTACAGGCGTTTTGTTAAGGGATTCGCAGAGATAGCCAAGCCACTACATCGGCTGACAGAAGATAAACGACAATTTAGTTGGGATGAGACTTGTGAAGATTCTTTTCAGAAACTGAAGAGACATCTGTGTGAAACACCAATCCTGGGGTATCCACAAACTGAAGGTCAGTTTATAGTTGACACGGATGCAAGCAACACGGCCATTGGAGGGGTGTTATCTCAAAAACAGGGTGAAAGAGAAGTTGTTATTGCATATTTCAGCAAATCTTTATCCAAGCCAGAGAGAAACTACTGTGTGACAAGACGAGAACTCTTGGCTGTTGTAAAGACGCTACAACATTTCAACAAATATCTCATCGGCAGACAGTTTTTACTACGAACTGACCACGCAGCCTTGAAGTGGCTACTGCAATTCAAGAACCCAGAAGGTCAAGTAGCTCGATGGATTGAACAGCTCCAGGAGTATGACTTCAAGACGGAACACCGCAGCGGAAAGACACATGGGAATGCCGACGCACTCTCACGAAGGCCGTGTTCGGAGGACTGCAAACATTGTGTTAAGCAGGAATGCAATGAAGAAACATTAAAACTAACGAGAACAGATCCTTTGAGTCTCTGGGAGAATGATGATATGAGGGAGGCTCAAGAAAAAGATGACGACCTTCGGCACATCATCACATGGAAGAAACGGGGAGACGTAAAACCAACATGGAGTGAGGTTGCACCCACTGGCGCTGTCACTAAGGCGTACTGGGCGCAATGGGACAGTCTGATACTCCAAAACGGAATACTCTACCGGAAATGGGAGAAGACTAACGGCAGAGAGTTCCATCTTCAGATAATTGTCCCAAGAACGAGAGTACCAGATGTTCTCCGTGAAATACATGATGGCGTATCAGGAGGACATCTAGGTGTCAAGAGGACGTTAACAAAAGTGCGAGAACGATTCTACTGGTTGCATTGTCGAGATGATGTACAGGATTGGTGCCGCAAATGTACTACTTGCGCTGCTGTAAAAGGACCACAGACCAGGAGCCGTGGGAACCTGCGGTTGTATAACGTCGGCGCACCGTGGGAACGAATCGCAGTTGACGTAGCTGGGCCATTTCCTGTAACGGATTCGGGAAACAAGTATTTTATGGTCGTCATTGACTACTTCACCAAATGGCCCGAAGTGTTCGCCATACCAAACCAAGAAGCCACAACAGTCGCTTCTAAGTTAGTCGAAGAAGTTATATGTCGCTTTGGTGTGCCTCTGGAAATCCATTCTGATCAGGGCAGGAACTTCGAATCGCAGGTGTTCCAGGAAGTGTGCAGAATTTTGGGCATGCATAAGACGAGGACCACCGCGTACCATCCGCAGTCTGATGGAATGGTTGAGAGATTTAACCAGACCCTTGAGAGGCATTTGGCGAAATTGGTAGATGACAAACAAACGGATTGGGACAAGTATATACCACTCTTCCTTCTGTCTTACCGAACCGCCGAGCATGAGAGCATAAAAGCTACCCCGGCGTATGTCAATTTCGGTAGAGAACTACGAATACCAGTAGACCTATTGACAGGAGGGTCACCGGAGGAACCAAAGACTGTACAAGACTATGTCTGCGATTTAAGGGAAAAGATGCGCTATATACACGCCTTGGTTCGGGAAAATGGGTTACAGTCAAGTGAGAACATGAAAACCAGATACGACCGGAAATCGAACACGAGCGGCTTCGAGGAAGGGTCACTGGTGTGGCTGCATAACCCAACTCGCCGGAAAGGGAAATCTCCAAAGTTGCAGAACCAGTGGGACGGTCCATACAAAGTGGTTACCCGACTGAATGATGTGACCTATAGGATTCAAAAGCAACCAAGAGGGACATTCAAAGTGGTACACATAGACCGTCTGGCGCGCTACCATGGTAGTAACAACGATGCTCGGGACGAGCATCTCTAAGAGGGGAGTAGTGTTACGAACACACAAAACACAAAGGAGCTAGCGCCATCTAGCAGCAACTAGTAAAACCAATTAAAGAACCGAACAGAGTGAAACCCCTATTAGATACTAGATGGCGTTAGAGGAACTACCGAAGTTTCCAGAAACATTCGTTCCGGGCGATCACGTTCGCGCACAGTCGGGAACATTCTGGAATGGTCTGGAACTCGTCTCGGCGCATATAAATAGCGGCAGGGAGGCGAGCCCGGGCAGTTCAGTTCGAGCTACGATAAAGGCGACTTCGAGAGCGAAAACAAGTGATCAAGAGTGATACCAGTGAAACCTACAACTTGGCTACGATCTAGGACATTGTTAGTGCTTAGTGTTTGGACCTAGTGCTTAGTGTTTGGACCTAGTGCTTAGTGTGTAACTAGTGCTAGTGAATAAAGTCTTCTAAAAGAGTCAGCAGGTCTTTCTCTCCAAATCCTTCGAACCCTAGCACGTAACAATATATATATAAATTGATATATTATATATAAACAGTGAAATTTTTAGCTGTTGGGTATAAACCATTAGCGTTTCAGAGATAGAGTACCAGGTTCTATGTCTGAAATGCTGATGGTCTGACACATGGAAGAACAGCGTAGTCTTAGTAATAAGAATAATTATTTATTTATTTTTCTAAAAGTAAAAACTAAACAAATTTAATAATGTAAATAAGTACAATATTGGGGTATCTTTGAGGTATCTCCATCTTATAGGTTCCCGTTTTGCCTTTTGCTACGGAACCTTAAAAACTATGGATGTCTGTATGAATTAATTTCAAATAATTATCTAATAAAATAGAGAGAAACGAATAGTTCTATACCTTTTTATAAAAAATGTTCATTCAACAATATCTTTCTGAAACATAAACAAGATTTTGAAGAAGATTCTTAGAAAAACGCTCTAAAAACATCTTAGTCTTAAAGCCAAACAATCCAATTTATTTCTTACAAAGAACTTTTCTATAGAAGTTATTCTTGGGACGTGCTTCAATTTATTTTCATACATAAACCTGATTCGACTTTTCATTTGGTAAATCAAATAATAATTAATACAATAATCTTTCTCTAGTGGTTCATGTAACTTGACTGCTGATCACGAGTTTGAGGATTCGATTTCAGTATCTATATATATACATATAATAATAAACTAAAAAGTAGATGTTAAAAAAAGAAGTCTTTATTGGCGTAATACTCACCTCGTATACCAAGACGCCAGGTCAGCGCAGTAAAGTCGACACTCAACACTCCAGAAATAGAGGAGGCTCGTGCCCAATAGTGGGACTTTGATGGGCTGGGAAGAGAAGAAATGACTGATAATAAATATAATATCTTTAAGTCATCGTCTGAAATATCTTACGTTCATTATTGATTGCAAAACACCTCTTGTTAAAATGATTCGAGAGGTTGAACTGACGAAATAACAAAGACTCTCTGCGGATACGATGTAAAAGATTTTATTAATAAAATTAAGCCCTAAGGCTCTTCTTACTTTGAGCGTAAAATCATTTCAAGTAATTTATTTGCCTTAAGTTAAAATTTATGTTTAGAATATATATTATATATATATTTATAAAAATGTTAATATTTTTAAAAGATTAAACACAAAACACATTCACTCATAATAAAAAAACCAATTAAAAAAAACACGACAAAACAAAATAATAACATATAAAACACACACACACAATAACCTATTGAAAGCACTGGTATCGGGAACAAGTTCCAAGCTAACGGTGGTTAGGGCTCCAGAGACAGGAACTTCCTCACAATACGTGCCGTGTAATAAAGTACTGCCTTCTGCATCAAACCCTTGATCCAGGTACCTAACGCAAGCTTTTCTAGGTGTTTGTCTCTGTTCTTTGCTATAAGACCGTATAAGTTTTATTATTATACTAGCAAATGTCACTCGCATTTATAGTTATTGAGCCCCACTGCCTCCATATTTAATAAACCTTAACAAATTATACAAAAAGGCCATCCTCTTGAAAGATTCTATCTATTAAAAAAAACGCATTAAAATCCGTTGTGTACTTTTTAAGATATAAGCTCACATAGGGATCTCCCTATGTGAGCTTATATCTATATGTATGTACTGTATGTACTCGTATCTACGAGTACATACAAAAATAACGAATTTGTTTTATAATAAGTAAATATATTAAGTTAAGTTTATTTGCTGTATAGAAAATTATACACTTCTTCTTCTTCTTCTCCAGCCCATTTACGTCCCACTGTTGGGCACGGGCCTCCTCCACTTTGGGGGATTATGGTCTACTGTGCCGCGCTGACCAGGCGTGTTGGCACAGGGTTTATTTTCGAGTTTGCCGTCTCTCACAGAAGATGTTATCTGTGTGCAATATCCCTTAGGTGACTTTTACAGCACCCTTGGGAGGAGATGGGGTGGGGACACTTGTATTCTTAATTCGTTACCACACGGAGAGAAAATTATACACAGTAACTAATAATTGTACCTACAAATAATATATTGTAAAATTATTAGTTACTGTGTATAATTTTTAATTATAGTATATTATATAGTAATAAAAGATATAATTATAAAACAAATATTTTAAAATTTTTAATATCCAACAGCAACATTTCGCAATTTTTAGTTTTAAGTTTCGCTACAAAAACCAATATTCATCATAACTATTTTCCTGTCCTCGTTCCGTTATAAGGTCGGTATAGCGACTCTCCGACCTGGCCGGTTTTTTAAATCCACTTGACAAAAAAATATTAATGAAATCAGTCAAACTTTTTTTTTATTTATAGGGCTTGGTCGCTTTGCGACTATAATATCGCCCTGAGTCGCAACGCGACCAAACCCTTCAAAAAAAAAAGTTTTTTAAATCCACTTGACAAAAAAATATCATTAATATATTAATATTTTGCGATTGACTCGCTATGCTTTTACTAAATAAACTAAATTATAATGGAAAAAATGATAACCATAAGCGGGACTTGAACCCGCGACCTCGGAATGCTTATGGTTATCATTTTTTCCATTATAATTTAGTTTATTTAAAAAAATATCAGTCAAATCAGTCAAACTTTCAAAACTTACGTATGCAGATTTTAAAATATTAATTTAAAAAATCCTTTAACTTACCTTTGGGACTGTAGTTGACAGAACCAGCTTAAACTATTTCTAAAATATAAAGTTTTTGACAACATAATTTTTCATTTTTATTCAATAAAAACTTTGAAAATTTTACAAGGACACTAGGGAGAAAATTCTTTAATGAATGACTGATTATGTGGCCTTAACCTTTCCTCGCTAATGATTTTGCGTTTATAAATTTTACAGCGATTTAAAACCTAAAAATCTCTATTTCTCTCTCCAGCACATTCGTGTAACTGTTTGGTGCGGGCTTCCTACACTTTGGGAGGGATTATGGACTACTATGCCACGCTAAGTAAGCTTGTTTGTATATGTCTTTTCCAGTTTACTGTCTCTCATAGAGGATGTTATCTGTGTAATTTCTGTGTATGTTATTATCCCCAATCCCCTGGGGATTGGGGATAATACACAGAAATGTCGACGAAATGTCGATTTCACTTGAAACTCTTGTGTTAATATACAAAGTAATTTAAATCCAAGCTGTGCGTATTGCAATTACTTCAACATTTGAACCCAAGTTATTTTGCAGGTGTTAAATGAACATTGTTAAAGTTTATGGTAATGTTAATTGTATCTATCTATATTTAAATTATAAAAATAGTTTTGTTCACTACTGTTTTGTTACTACTACACACTGTTTGGGTCTACTGGTATATGTAACGTACTGCCGTTCACGAGGTCGCGTAGTTTATAAATCCTACTAATGTTTTAAATATGTAAATTGTATCACGCAAAAACTCCTAAATGGATTTTAATTAAACTTTACAATAATGTAGCATCAGAATAACATATAGGCTACTTTTCATCCCAAAAGAATGCTATGTTCCCGTGGGATAGTAAAAAACGAACAGATGTTTACCGCGGGTAACACTGCAGGGCACAGCTAGTGTCATATAAATGTTTGTTCTGCGTCGGGGTTTTCTTATGTATTACAAGTACGTATTTATTAATATAATATATACTATATATAAGATATATATCCGTATTCTGGTACTCATAACACAAGCATATTATAAGTTTTAGCTTGTGACTAGAAGACGTTGTGTAAAATGTGCGTATCTATTATAAAATAGTTCCGCAGGCAGGCGGCGGTCGTAAAATTAAACAAAAACCAACTACAACATAAGCAAAAAGTTATATCTCGACTGCGAATAGCTGGATAAGGACAGGAGAATGATAAATATCGATAGAGATACCTATCTCTTTGCCATAATTATAGACGTGATAGATGTCGTCGGTAATAGTTGGACTTGCTTAGTAATTTGTATGCCGTGACGCCAATTAATTTATAGGGCTCCTTTGTACAACTTCTACGAATGCGAGATGCATTATGCGAGAGAGTAGGTGGTTCATGTATGGACTGTCTTTCACAAGGTCGCGGGTTCGATTTCCGCTTGGTACAATCATTTGTGTGATATTCATTTTTTTTTATACTTCTGAGGTGGCGAACAAGCGTACGGCCCGCCTGGTGGAAAGTTACCTTAGCCTATAGACGACTGTAACACCAGGGGCATCACTCGCGCGTTGCCGACCCTGCAGAAATCTCTTCACACTTTTTTGAAGAACTCCATGCTATAGTCCAGTGGAAAATCTCGGCAGGTAGTTCATTCCACAACTTTATTGTACGGGGGATAAAATTCCGAAGGCATCGTACGGTACGTGATGGCATTGGTTCTAGATTGTGAGAATGAACTCTCTGCCGATGACGAGAAGTGCGATGATAAATGGAGGCCGTTGGCACCATTTCGAACAGTTCGTCAGAACACAGGTCATTATACAGGCGGTAGAACACACACAGGGAGGCAAAATCTCTCCTAAGACTTAAGGGCTCGATACCGCCTGTAATCACGGGATCGTCGACAATCCTCACAGCGCGTCGTTGGATTGAGTCAAAAGGCCCAAGCTGATATTGCGGCGCGCCCGCCCAAAGATGGCAGTAGTACTGCATATGGGGCCGAACCTTCCCCTTGTACAGGGCAAGTCTTTGCCCCGAAGTGAAGTACCACCTTGCCTTGTTGAGCACACCTAGCTTTTTCGATGCCAGCTTGGCTATGTCTTCTAGATGACAACGAAATTGGACGTCACTGGAGGTGTCAACTCCTAGGATCCCGATGTGATCAGAGATGGCCAGGGCTGTGTTCACGAACTGTGGAGCTACAGCGAATTGAGCTTTTTTAGTGGTGAACGCGCGAACTTGAGTCATAGTGGGGTTAAATTGGACTAGATTAAGTCGTCGCCAATCAGATATCCTGGCTAAAATAGTCTCGATTTCAGACACAAGTTTGCTCCGACTTTCCTAGACATCGGAACGAGGGATATTAGCACGGCCCGTGTAGAATGTGTCCCCGGTACTGTCATCTGCATAGCAATGTACACCGTCAATTGACAGCATATCATTGATCATCATCATCATCATAACATCACGCCCTTTTCCCATGGGGGTAGGCAGAGACTATAGAGCGCCATCTGCCACGATCGAAGCACACTTCCTTGGCTTCATCCACACTCATACATCTGGTCATACATGCTCGACGGTTGATATCATTGATATGCAGCAGAAACAGAGTTGGAGACAGCACGGAGCCTTGCGGAACGCCAGCATTTATGTTGAAAGGTTCGGAGCAACTCCCGTCGACTACGGCTTTAATGCTTCTGTTCAACAGAAAGCTGGCCACGCAACTGCATAATCCCTCGGGGAGTCAGTATGATGGCAGCTTCGAGAGAAGGCTCCGGTGCCAAACCCGATCGAACGCCTTCGCTATATCTAGGCTGACTGCTAATGCTCGCCTTGACTCTGGATGGCGGTTGCCCAACGATGCGTAAGGCACACTAGAAGATCACCTGTGGAGCGACTGTGGCGAAAGCCCAGGAGGCGACGATTAATTATCATAAATAGGAGGTATGGTATCTAAGTGCCCCAAGAGGCGACGATTAATTATAATAAATGTCATATAAATGTTTGTACTACGTCTGGGTGTTTTCTATGTATTATAAGTATGTATTTACAAAAGAAAAGTAGTATATGTATTATATCCGTATTCTGGTACCCATAACACAAGCATAATAAGCTTAGCTTGGGACCAGAGGACGTGTGAAATGTCTATGAATATTTATTTATTTATTATTAAGGAAACAGTTTTAGTCTTAATTTTATAAGCTTTTATGAATGTTTTTCATCTTAAGAGGATACCAAAATAGCTTCGTGCATTTTTCTACGTACGAAGTTTTCAGTGTTTCTTTAGATTGAATGGCTAGAGCTCTAATTTTTAAGTATATGTTTTTTCAATATATAATCTAGGATCGCATAAACTCAGAAACGCAATTGAAAAAAGTTTTCTCGATAGAAAATCTTAGCGAAACAACCTCTCTCATTTTTTGTTTTTTTCATTTGTCGGTCTATTATCGCGTATTAACTAATGACATAAGTTTCAAAACATAAGTAACTATTATATATAGAAACACGTAAATCAGAATTAAAATATATTTAGTAGATTTTGAGTAAACAAAAAAAATATCCGTAATTCTTCATTTTCTATACCTACTAGCTGTTTTAATATGTACATGTCGACGATAATATTGATGTAGGCCCTTAAGTAGCCATGAGCATAACGGGTTTCCTGGTCTAATGGTCCATGTTGACTGCCGTTCACAAGATCACGGATTCGATTCCAGCACGGGACATATCAGTTTTATATAAATGTATGCATAGTATTAATAATACAAGTATGTGTATTATTAAAATTCAGTTTTTATATGTATGTAATATATTGTGTGTATTTATAAGTTTAATTGCCAACACACTCTATTTTTATTCTCTCTGACTATCTAACACACCTACTACTTCTTCTTTCTGCACCACATAAGGTTGACTGGAAGAGAATGCCTCCGGCATTAAGGCCGCCTTATTAGTGTTAAATTAATAATTTATAAAATTTTCTCCGTTGTGGAAAATTTTTAAAAATGCTTTGCTCTTATTTGTCGCAGCGTTATGTTATATAGCTTATAGCCTTCCTAAATAAATGTACTATCCAAAACAAAAACATTTTTTCAAAATTCACCAGTACCTAGTTCCAAGATTAGCGTGATCACTTATAATAAAAATATGATTCGCTGGATGTGTGCACAATCTCGAGAACAACTGAACCGATTTCGCTAATTCTAGTTTTTTTAAATATTCCTCAATGTACGAGGATGATTTTTAAGCAGAAATAATAAGGAGGATTTTCAAGAGGGTTCTAGAGAAGTTTTAGTATTAAATAATAATAAAAAAAATTTAAACAGCAATAAAACTGCAAATCGTTATTAACGATTCAAAAAGAGATTAACTCCGACCATGGCAACACAGTGATTTTCATTTTACAAAACCCATACTAATGTGTCTTTAATTTAGTTGTAAGTGCGGACAAATAAAGAAATTGATACTAGTTTTATTAAGTGAAAATCACATTTTTTTGTTACATATTGAAATATTACCTAGGAAATAATAAAATATTATTCTAATATTTAAAATTATAACAAATGTATAATTTAATGTTATAATTTAATAAATAAATATAATTTTTTTTATGCAAAGCATTAACAAGTGGTTGCTCAATGGTCAAAATAAATTTAAATTATTAAAAAAATAAATCTCATGTGTATATAGATAAAATTGTTGACAACTTATCTTACGTTAAAAACATTTTTTTTTTATAGTAGGTAGCTTGTAAACTGAGGGAAAATACATTCCTCTCCAGTCTACTAACGTCCCATTGTTAGGCACGGGCCTCCTCCACGTTGGGAAGAATAATGGTCTACTTTGCCGCGCTGACCAGGCGTGTTGGTGTGTTGGTTTAGTTTTGATGATTCCGTCTCTCACAGTAGACTTTAACTGCTTATGTTGTCCCTTAGCTGGTTCTTATAGCAGTCTGGGAAGAAAGGGGGTGGTGACACTTGTAATCTTAATCCGTCACCACACGAACCTAGAAAAACATTATTGCATAAAAATTGTCAAGTACCCGTAGACACGCCACTAATATGAAAAGGACTCGGTCTTGAATATCAGAAGAAAACCGTAAAGCTTGTTTTATCCGATCCTACTGAGCCAATGGTAAATACTCGAGCTATATAAAAAGTTATAAGTTAGTATTTTATTGACTGAAACTTATCCGATGCGTATATGAATGAGCAGCTAACCAACCGTCGGAATTTTCCGTTTTATAACATTTTTATGGTCACCCTAATACAGTCTCTGGATATGTAGGCAGTGGGCAGCCTTTATTATTTCTCTGTGTAGAGGTCAGTAATAAATCATCTTTTGCGATAAAAGCGTAAGCGATACACGCTAACCCATACCTATTACCCGTATTATTATATACAGTCTGTGAATGACATTTCTATTAGGGAATTTAGTTATTCTTACCGATTAGTACTCTTATTATCCTTATTGAGTTTATTTGGTAAATATAAGAAGAAATCATTTTATTTAATATTCATTATTTTGGTGTTGTGGGATTGGACACCCAAGAAAAACATACTTACTCCGATGTCATTGCCGATGTCATCCAAAAGTTTTTAATTAGTACTTAAAACTGTCAGGCATCAATTGGCCTCATTGTAAAACTAGTTAATCTTAATCAACAGTTAATTTCTTTTTTCAAATCTAAAAACCAATTTTTACAAACCTACATTTTGAATGAAATATTTTTTAATAAATTCGGTTAGAATATAATCTTAATGTTTCTGTATTTTATACCTATTTATTTATCTTATTTTATTAAATTTACTTAAACACAAATTCGATTATTTTAAAGGCGGCCTTAATTCCTGAGGCATTCTCTACCATCCAACCTTCAGATGGTGCAGAGATATATAGAAGTGATTGAATTAATACTATAAAGTCAAAACTTGAAGTATATAATATACTCAAAATTACAGTATCACTTTGTATGACAATTACGCGACACGTAAGAACAAACATATGTTGCCAAGATGCAATATAAGATATTGCAACAGCACACAATATCTTATGACATCTCGTAAAACCCTTGAAAGGTCAAATAAGGGATGTATTTCAGTCATGTTGCTATTGTGTTTAAGTTATATAGCTTTGTATTTTAAGTAAGGGACAGTCATTTGTGTGATATTTATAATTGTCATACAAATGTACTGCGTCTGGGTGTTCACTATGTATTATAAGTATATTATTATATTTATAAAAGAAAAGTAATTTATGTATTCTGGTACCCATAAAACAAGCATATAAGCTTAGCTTGGGAGGAGGTTTTGTAAAATGACATTTTTCACTGATGTTTCGTCCCTATTAGTCGCAGTGTTATGTTATGATTATGGTCCTTCCCCGATAAATGTACTATAAAACACTGAAAAAAAAAATTTCTACATCGGACCAGCGGTTTCGGAGATTAGCGCGATCAAACAAACAAACTTACTAACTAATTAGCGTAGAATATTAGGCTAAATTATCAGTACAGGATATTCAAAGGCAAAATTTCAGAGTTAAATAGCTTTTCATGACATTTACTTCTGTCTACATTTTAATGACAACTGCTTAACCTTTAACATAGCTACATAGACAGAAAAGTAGACATAAAAAAATATTTTTCGTATTAAAAGCGCTATGGAATTCAAACCTTAAGGTTTTGAATTAAAGCGTATACTTATTTTCTTAGTTGGTTTTCATGATATCTGAGTGTCTTTATGAGTGGAGTGTCCTTTCAGCTACGTCCTTTTAGCCTGCAGCTGCAATTACAACTAGTGTACCTCCGATTGTTGAACGCTTTGGAATTTATTCGAGTAATAAACCGCTTAAATCACTCGTGTAAATGAAATAAACGAATTCTTGTAAGACATGAAGTTTGTATACAAATAGTTTATAAATTATTATCTTTGTTGCTTTTTATTGCCGCCGTTGCATAGTTTTGAAGATATAAGCTTACATAGAGACACATACACAAATAACGTTTTTGTTTTGTAATAAGTAAAGATTATTATGTGTTTATTAAATTGCTCATGCTGCGACATTGCTCTAGAAATATAAAGTAATGAGCTAGTAATTAAATTGATGTATATCCATTCACACGAAGACGATTTATACTGGTGCAATATCTTATATAGGTATATATATTAATATAAGTGTAATTGTATCAATAAACACGTATTTTACGAAATTTATAAAAACGCAAAAGGTATAACTCATAATTTTTCTGGAATGGGCAGGGAATAGAGTTTCTGATCATGATCCATTAGTTTTTTTTTTGTTGTATTGTTGTTGTATTGTTGTTGTATTGTTGTTGTATTGTTTTTTTTTCGTAAACAAAAACATAACAATGAGGCGTTTTGAGGGATATACTACTCTGTAGTGGAGTTGAAATTGGTCTATTATATCAACTTGGTAACTTTGAAAAGATGTATTGCAATCTGTCTTAAGTCTATCAGGAAAAGTCAATACACAGATTGCGTACAACCATAACGTCACAACATTTAAAATAATATCTTAGTATTTTTTTAAAATTCTATATAGTGAATATTTCAATAATATTGAAATTAGTTGCTTAAAATAGTCTATAATTTCTAAAAAAAAAAAAAAAACAGCAGGTCAAAAATTATGAACAATGCCAATTACTGCAAAACTATAATGTATAAAAGAACAATTTAAACACATAATAAAAGCTAATGCTTTTATCTACAAAAATAAGTACTCAAGTTTAACCTATCCCGCGTATTTTATGAACTAGAATTATTTTAAACTTGTTTTTGCTCTCCTGAAAAGTAGTGATTTTTGAGATGTATCACTTAGCACAGGAGCCACAGAATTATTCTCGACATTGATACCGATCCTATCGCGTACTAATTATATCTTCAAAAAGATGCAACGGATTTGTATGCGGATTTTTCAATAGATATAGTGCTTCACTAGGATTGTTTTTTTTTTTGTATAATTTGTTAAGGTTTGGTTTTTAAATTCCACGCGTACGAAGTTGCGGGCAACAGCTAGTTTTGCATATAAATAAATATTACAGAAACACTAAGTAGAAGTAACACTAACAGATCATAATAATATGTGAGTATGCATGACCGCCCCCAATCTTAGTAGCCCAAGAACCTAAGCAAGACATATAGCCTTTAGGGAGTATAAACTGCAATGCAGTTCGCGAATAGCGGACTTTATAACTTTTATTTATTCTGTTAGCATTCCTAGCTCAGAAGTTAAATGATTTTGTTACTATAAAATACATAAAATACAGTAGTAAAACGAAACTTGACTGATCATTATCATCGCTATTACCGGCTATTCTATATATCGGACGTCGTTATGACGCTGAAGAGTTCGTTTGTTTAAAGTGTTCCGAGTTGTCAAATTCTTTTGCTGTTAGATTATATATTTACCAAGGAAAGCTACCAGCTATACATATGACACCACGTTGCGACTCGAGCGAAGCATCAGTGAAATTACTGCAGAATCGCGGGAAACAGCTGTACTATCTAACACTGAAACTATTTTTCAAATCGGTCGAGCGGTTCCTGAGATAAGCGTGTTCAAACAAACAAACTCTTCAGCTTTATATAATTAGTGCAGATTTCAAAACCAAATGATTTTCCGTAACATTTTAAACAATAATAAATAACTACTTTTCCATCCAGCTACTACCAATCATTACAACATATTATTCAGCAGTAACATAAATAATTTGTGACAACCCGAATGCAATGTTACTCGGCAAATGTTTTATTCTTGTGGTTCACTTACTAAGTCAATTTCTGTATCGAACTCGTACCTGACTCGAATAAGTAATGATATTTTAAGAATATTTCCTTGATCTAGAAATGGATAGAACTAGAAATTTAATCACTTTTATGTTAAAAATCTATT
This sequence comes from Orgyia antiqua, assembly GCA_916999025.1. Classification (NCBI taxonomy): domain Eukaryota; kingdom Metazoa; phylum Arthropoda; class Insecta; order Lepidoptera; family Erebidae; genus Orgyia; species Orgyia antiqua. The sequence goes on from OU779874.1 coordinate 6,536,913, forward strand.
TAAAATTATTCTCTCCTCTGTCTCCAGACCATTGATGTTCCACTGTTGGGCACGGGCCTCCTCCTCTTTAGGAGGGATTATGGTCTACTGCGCTGCATAATCCTAAGAAGGTACTGTACTCCTAATTTAGGTATTTGCCTTAGGTATTGCTATCCCTATTCCCGAGCACAAATATAGCTGAAACTGAAACAGATTTTACCTACAAATTCTTTGAAGAAAAGACGTTTCGTACTCCCCTTTTTTCTTCGCGAAAGTTAAACCGATTTTTATTGTTACGCTATATTATAGATGAAGAGTATATCTATGCTTGTATCACTTTTTTTTTGGTAAAATGTTACCAAATATGTGTGATAGACGCTGCAACTTTACCTAAAGAAAACCGAAAAAATCGGGATTTTCGGATGGTCATATTTCTATTAGTTATTATGTATTGAAAAAAAGAAAGTGACAGAAGCATAGATATACTCTTCATCTATAATATTTTTAATCTATAGAGGCAAAGATTTACCAGATTATGAACGCGTTCAGACTCACGGGGCTAGCTGGCTAAAGTAGCAGGCCATGACTGTCGAAGAATCGATGGCCGATGGAACAGACGAGTTCTGGAGTGGAGACCGCGACTCGGCAAATGTAAGGCAGGACGCCTCCCTAGGTGGATCAATGACCTGAAGAAGGTCGCAGGATGGGACTGGATGCGGAAGGCGGAGGATCGTATGTTGTGGCGCGAAGTAGAAGAGGCCTATGCCCAGCAGTGGACTGCAGTGGGCTGATTAAATTGAATATGCGTTCAAGTTGGAAAACATGTAACTTTCGTCTGGATATACCCCACTTCAGGTTCTAATAAAATATGGTATTCATGTGACGTGTAGTTTTCGCAAACTACAACGTCACTTTTACAAGCAATAAAATAAGTATTGTATTAGGAAGAGACATTGACATTACAACATTAGACTAACGTGTTGCGTGAATCATAGACTAGCTGTTGCCCGCGTCTTCGTCCGCGTGGAATTCAGAAAATGTTACCCATTTTGCAACATTTTTCACTACTGCTTTGCATCTACTAGTCGTAGCGTGATGTTATATAGCCTAAAGCCTTCCTCGATAAATGCCCTATCTAACACTGAAAGAATTTTTCAAATCGGCCAAGTGGTTCCTGAGATTAGCGCGATCAAACAAACAAACAAACAAACTCTTCAGTTTTATAATATTAAGAACATATAGATACACGTTAAACGTACTTCACGCCTACTGCTGAGTGATGTAGCCATAGACAGTACATTTGATATATCTGTGTTTAGAGGAATAATTTCAGAAAGCTATGTCGGAAAGCAATTTTTGGCCTTTTACTTTTAGATTCGCATTGTAGAGAAAATAATGACGAATCGACGGGCTTCGTGGTGGAGTGGTTTATGTACTGGACTGCCGATCACGAGGTCACGGGTTCGATTCCCGCTTGGGACAATAATTTGTGTGATATTCATAAATGTTTAAAGTCTACTACGTTATACAATTTTTTGATGATTTAAATCGTTACTTATTCCATAATAAACATTTGTTTAAATAAGGTTATATAAATAGGGTAGTTCTATAAATTACGTTTGACGTAATTTTATGACGTATTTTTATTAGATACGTTTACGTATGTTGTTACATAAAATGGTGTTATGTTATCGACGCTATCAATTTATATTTTAGTTAAATTAGATTTAGTTGTGCTAGCAGAATTGGTACCTACCTTTAACGATGGCCGTGTGCATCGTTGTAACTTTAGGTATATCAAAATAAACAAAACTATATAAAATATTTCGGTGCACATGCAATAAAAATATATTTTACGTGACATTTCTCACTCTGATGCCACTCCATTATTTGCTTTCTGTGTCAGTGATCCATTATCTCGCTTACATTTTAGGTATACAAAATATGACTAAATCTCTGGATTACTACTTTATTTAAACCTACTTACTACCAGTCCGTGTGGCGACGGATTAAGAATTCAACACCCCTTTTCTTCCCAGGGTCCTGTAAAAGGCAGCTAAGGAATATTCTACACAGATAACGTCCTCTGTGAGAGACGGAAACCTTGAGAATAAACTCTGTACCAACACACCTACTGAGCATGGAGTAGGCCCGTGCCAACAGTGAGACGTTAATAGGCTGGAGAGAGATAGATTTCTAACCTAAAAGGTTATCCTATTTTACCAACAACCTAATATCATAAAATGTCAGCATAAAGGAGTCTCAAATATCTGAAACTTACTGAATTTCATTAATGTCAAAGATGACAGTTTAAAATAATCTTTTTAAATTGAATTTATTAGTTAGTTCTGTAATCATAATCTTATTCTTAATTAGCTGTTGCCCGCGACTCCGTCCGCGTGAAATTTAGAAAACTTTTCATCCCTTTTTTTCGCAATAAAAGGTAGCCTATATCCTTTCTCATGGTCTAAAGATTGTTTGTGCCAAATTTCATCTAAATCGGTTGAGAGGTTTCAGCGGCAAAACGTTACAGACAGACAGAGTTACTTTCGCATTTATAATAGTAGTAGGGATTAAATTAGGCTTTTAAAACTTAATTTTCTCAAAGTATTAATTTTCAGTAGGTATAGGTACTAAAGAAATCTTAAATTTTCATTGAGACGTTTGACGTAGAAATATTTTGTATAGTCCGTAGTGGTAACGATTCATGGATTCATTTCTGATTATATATACTTAGATAATGTAATTTTGAATGCATCTACGTATCCCACTGTCAAATAAAAGGTGGTAAAAATGTTTACCTTCATGTAAGTAGGTTTTAATAGAACACACAGCATACAATTATGTTGTAAATCGTCTTATGTTTTTTATTCGCTTTTATTGGTTCGGTACCTATCTATGTTGAACTATGTAACGGAAACTATGAAAGGAATTTTTACCCATTTGCAGTAGTTGAATTTGTCTGAAACTCTGCACACATATTATGTACCCTGGGAACAATGCAATAGTTAAAAAAAATATTTAGAAAAATTACCGTTTTTTTGAGTTTTTGAACTAAGCAATTTATTGTTGTTCTCAAATCACCTAGATATTTGTAATTTATTTTTTACTCCTACTCCTACTAACGTTCCACTGCTGGGCACGGGCCACCTCCACTTTAGGAGGGATTATGGTCTACTGTGCCGTGTTGACCAGGTGTTTCCGCACAGCGTTTATTTTCGAGATTTCCGTCTCTCACAGAGGATGTTATCTGTGTACAATATCCCTAAGCTAACTTTTACAGCACCCTGGGGAGGAAATGGGGTGGTGACACTTGTATTCTTAATCCGTCACCACACGGAGATATTTTTTACTATAGGTAGGTACTTTTATTTTTTTCTTATACTACGAGGGTGACAAACAAGCTTACGGCTCGCCTGATGGTAAACAATTACCGTAGCCTATGGACGTATATGTATATTTATCTTGTAAAGAGACGCTAATATATTTTATATTCTATCTAGAAAGTTCTATAAAGCATTTCGAAAATATATGTGGAAATACAAGATTTCGTTACATTTGTAAAGCCACGGGACGATACAAATATATTCTACGTGATATTTTGCGATCTAATGCCGTTCTATTATTTGCTTCTTCCGACGGCAATCCAATCCTTTGCTACATTCTTTGCAACATTACACAATATGTTTCTACCACAGTTATTCTATCTAGCCTTTTAAACGTGACGCCTAAGACACTAATAACTACTAGCTGTTGCCCGCAACTCCGTCCGCGTGGAATTTAGAAAATTTTCCCCATTTTTGCAACATTTTTTTACTACTGTTTCGCTTCTTCTTGTCATAGCGTGATGTTATATAGCCTAAAGCCTTCCTCGATAAATGGCCTGACTGACTAACACTGACACTGAAAGAATTTTTCAAATCGGCCCAGTGGTTCCTGAGATTAGCGCGTTCAAACAAACAAACCCGTCAAGAGCAAAGTAGACTCGCACTTGTAGGGTTCCGTACCTACTAGACTGAAAAACATAAATAATTGATTGCACATAATCATTTAATTAAGCTAAACCAAACAAGTCTCACCCGTGACCATGGTGACTGCAAAGTCTCCGAAACGTCGGGCTAAAATTAAAACAAATATACGCGTCTAAATCCGTAAAAAGTAGTTTTATTTAAACCAAACAACTTAATTTTGTAGTTGAAATATAGGAAATCGTCTACATCTCAGCAGCTACTTTATGAGTTGGTATTAGTATAAACACTTCTTTCGTGTGAAGTAATAACAAATTACAAGTTTTTGGATTTTTCCCTTTAAATTTCAATTCTCTCTTTCTCGGGCAAAGGGAAGTAACCTGGTTTGATTCCTTGCATAGACTTGGGAATTAAAACCTACAGGACTTATCTCGAAAATTATACTTTTTCTCTTTTTATAATTATTCATTATTCATTCATCATTTATTATTATAAAAATACTAGCTGACCCGGCAAACGTTGTTTTGCCATAAAAAAAAAATTTGAAAAATAGATGTTGGCCGATTCTCAGACCTACTGAATATGTATGTAAAATTTCATAAATATCGGTCTAGCCGTTTCGGAGGAGTACGGTAACTAACACTGTGACACGTGAATTTTATATAATAGACTAGCTGACCCGGCAAACGTTGTTTTGCCATACAAAAAAAAAGGTTTGAAAAATAGATGTTGGCCGATTCTCAGACCTACTGAATACGCAAATAAAATTTCATAAAAATTGGTCAAGCCGTTTCGGAGGAGTACGGTAACTAACACTGTGACACGTGAATTTTATATATAAGAAGATAAGAAGATGTAGCTTGTACAGTACACGTAAAAGGTCAGACCACAGTCGGATAAATAGTTAGGGATGGGGCAAGTAATAAATAGGATGGCTAAATCAAATCTGACATAGAAAAAATAACAAATTAGAAATAGTAAATTACTACGTGTTGATACGTCTGTCGTTTAGTTCTAGTATGACACATACTAGGCTTACTTTTAAATGGAAAACAAATAAATGGAAACGAATTTGAAACGAAAGTTTTGAAAGCGTTCAAATATTCTGGAAATTTTCCGTGTCGGATATGAAAACCCTATCAATAGACATTTTTGTTTGAAACTCTTCGTTTGAATAATGTTCTAATACTTCCTAGCTATTTTCATACCACTTTAGACTTCGTTTTATTAGCTTTTATGTTTAAATATGACTAAGTTCCGGAATCATAGGTAATTAAAATTTCGCTCCTAAAGTTTTAATTAGGGTTCCGTACCCAAAGGGTAAAAACGGGACCCTATTACTGAGACATCGCTGTCCGTCCGTCCGTCCGTCCGTCCGTCCGTCCGTCCGTCTGTCACCAGGCTGTATCTCAAGAACGGTGATAGCTAGAGAGTTGAAATTTTCACAGATGATGTATTTCTATTGCCGCTATAACAACAAATACTAAAAATAAAATAAAATAAATATTTAAGGGGGGCTCCCATACAACAAACATGATTTTTTTACCGTTTCTTGCTCGATACTAATAACGTTGCCTTATGTTGCATTGATAATGGTAAGGAACCCTTCGTGCGCGAGTCCGACTCGCACTTGACTATTTTTTTTATGTTCCTTTTAAGTCACTGTTAGATTTAATACCGATTTATTATAATAGTGCACACTACACAAAAAAGAAACAATAGACAAACAATAATAATACACAAAGCGTCTGGGTGTTTCTATGTATTATAAGTATATATTTACAAAAGAAAAGTAGTATATTATGTAGTCTATCCGTATTCTGGTACCCATAACACAAGCATATAAGCTTAGCATGGGACCAGAGGACGTTGTGTGAAATGTACATCAATATTTATTTATTCATTTATAAATAATTTTCAGCTGTCATTTTTTTTTCTTATAAACTGAAAAATGTTTTGTTTTTGATATTTATTTTATAAAACTGTAGTAACAGAAGCTGTGCCCCGCGGTGTTACCCGCGGTAAAAAAGGATAAAAAATATGTTCGTTTTCTGTTAACCTACGGGAACATTGAATTTTTTCGCGATGAAAAGTAGCGTATTTGTAATTCTAATGTATAAGCTACACTATTGTAAAGTTTCATAAAAAACCTTTCAGTAGTTTTTGCGTAAAAGAGTTACAAACATCCATACTCACACATTCATAATATTAGTAGGGTGTATATAAAATTGTGTAGGTACATTAAACTACAGTTTATTTAAATAATAACTAATTTGATATTGAAAATTACGACTTTTCTCAAGGGAAAATACAGCCCCACTTCCACAATTGCGGCAAACGGTATCCGACTCGATACCAACCACCTCCCACAGGTACTTGGCGAAGCAGCCGTGACCTGTGAGAAGCTGGGTAAGGTGATACGTCGGATCCCGGTGCCTCGCCTCAACCCAGTCTCTTAAGACTGGGTGGACCGCCTCGGCGAGCCGTCTGCTCGCAGTGGGGTCCGCCAACCTCTCGGCCCATCGCCGGAAGAGATCGTCGCGCAACTCGCTCCTCCAGCGATCGATCTCTTCCGCCAAGTACCTGTGGGAGGTGGTTGGTATCGAGTCGGATCCCGTTTGCCGCAATTGTGGAAGTGGGGCTGTATATACGGCGGAACTGACCCTCGCCGTACGCACGGCCTGGGACGCCCAGCGCGCTGAACTCATCAACGTGCTGGGTCAGGACTTGTCGCTCTCGGTCGTCGTCTCATCCATGGCCGAGAGCGAACAGTGTTGGGCCGCCGCCGCCTCCTTTGCTCGGGAGGTGATGGCGGCAAAGAGGGAGGCCCTGCGGGAGCTCGAACGCTCTGGTAGCACTTTGCCCCCCCGCAGGGCCCCGGGCAGGGGCCGTCGGCGTGCAGTGGCTGGCCGGCCCCCCCGACGAGGTGGTCGCGCGCGGCGAGTCTGTATTCAGAGACCCGCCGCGGCAAATGTGGCTGCTGGCCACGCGACAGGGGACCTAGTGCTTCCCCTGTTGGGTCGGGCCCCGATTAACGGGACCACGCCTCGCTGGGTCATGGTAAAGCTCAAGGCACCATCATGGCCCAGCAGGGTAATGAGGAGAGATAAAAAAAAGGGCAAATAGAAATCAATACAAATTTTACGCCCAATTAAAAATAGGTTGTGCTAAAATAGAATTTACAATCGTAAACGATCCAAGACACATCTCAACATTCCAGAAGAATGAATAAATTTCAATGATATAAATAAATAAATAAATATTCATGGACATTTCACACAACGTCCTCTGGTCCCAAGCTAAGCTTATATGCTTGTGTTATGGGTACCAGAATACGGATAGAATACATATACTACTTTTCTTTTGTAAATACATACTTATAATACATAGAAACACCCAGACGCAGTACAAACATTTGTATGACAATTAGAAAAATCACACAAATGATTGTAAATATATCACAGACGTGCATTTCTTAGTCCGTAATCAAAGAAATTTCTTAGAACACGTTCTTGAGTAATAATCTGATGGTTCTGAATGCAAAACCATAGAAGTAGTCATTCTAAAAATAACGGTTCATAATTTTGTACTTTACTTTTTTTTATTTATTTCTTCATTTATATATTTTAATTTATTAATTTATATATTTGACGGGCCTCATGGTCTAGTGGTTCACATAACGGACTGCCGTTCACGAGGTCTCGGGTTCGATTCCTGGTCAGGACAATTATTTATGTGATGTTTTTAATTGTCATACAAATAATATTTGTACTGCGTCTGGGTGTTTAATATGTAATATAAGTAAGTATTAACAAAAGAAAACTAGTTTATGAATTATATCCGTATTCCGGTACCCATAACACAAGCATATAAAAGCTTAGCTTGGAACCAGAGGACGTTGTGTGGAATGTCCATGAATATTTATTATTATTATTTAACAACATTAAATAGATCTTAACTACTACGTATCGCCAAACCGTATAAGTGTTTTAATTTTTCTTTATGCCATGCCCCCATGGTTTGTTCCATTAGTACAAGCTCATTCCAAAAAGCTATTTAATTTACTCCTTTCGTGCTTATTGGACACTTTGGTAGGTATGTGGTTTATTTTCAAGTTTACCATCTCACATAATTAACATTACTTACTAGAGACCTATGGCTAGGTGACATGCTTGTATTATGGGTACCAGAATACGGATAGACTACAAAAACTACTTTCCTTTGTATTTTAAAATGTACGCCATTATTAGATAGGTACGTTCAATATTGTGTTATGTCGTGTAACTATCAAAATAGCTTTTAATACCATATACAATAATATATGTATTTTCTTTAATAACAGCATCACATGCCCAAAATCCCTGACCAATGCGAACCGGATAACCGTTACGGAAGTAAAACTTGTGCAGTTCAGTTAGCTACACGCATATAAATTCCACAATCTGGATAAATTCACATCTGCCATAAGTTAGAGACCGTAACCTATTATATGCATGAATCTTTCCTACATAAATTAAGTGGGATATGATTTATTGAGCCCATGTTAAAAATACCTATACGTGTAGTTGATACGAAGTATCAATGAATAATATCTTTTGATTCATTTTAGTTTTATACACATACCTACTAGCTGTTGCCCTCGTCTTACCGTGTGGAATTTAGAAAAATTTCACCGTTTTTGCAACATTTTTAACTAATGTTTCGCTCTTATTAGTCGCAGCGTGAATTATATAGCCTATCCTATAGCATTCCTAAATAAATGTACTATCCAATACTGAAAGCATTTGAAATTGGACCAGTAGTTCCTAAGATTAACGCGTTCAAACAAACAAACAAACTCTTCAGCTTTATAATATTAGCATAGATTATATTTGTGTAGTAAATAATTCACTTGATTTACAAAGAATCACTATAGATTTTTGTATGATTGGTGTAAGAAACACATAGACGTAGAGGTATCATTTTTATGTCTGTCAGCGGCCATGTAAAACCATGTGTTTTTTTTTACATAAAACATGTTGGCACTTGATCCCATGCCTCCTGATGGTAAGCGACAATGGAATCTTTGATGGTAACGCGTACCAACTATCTAGGAAGCCTATCTACCGTTTTTTTGAACGTATCTACATTGTAACTCTCGGGGAACACAGACATCTGTAAATTATTCCAGTCCCTGGCAGTTCGTGGCAATAATGACGATCCAAAAAGTTTAGTACGGACAGTTGGTCTGTCGACAACGTACGGATCGAGAGGTTCCGATTGTCTGGTAGTGCGATGTAGAAATGGTGATGCGGGAACAAGATCATGCTGCCCCCCCAGAACACTCTCCGAAATGTAGTCTGTAGAATACTGTGAGACTAGCAACTGCGCGCAAATATGTTGCCCTAACGGCAAAAAAATGGTGTACGAGCAGGTAGAAGAATAGCTACTACAATTCTAATATGCTCGTATCTATTACACCAGCAAATAAGCTTAGCTTAGGACCAGAGGACGTTGTGTGAAATTTCTATGAAAACTTTTCTATTATTATTTTATTTACTATTAAATTTTATATAAAGTTTAAGTTTAATTTCAAAAAACTAAACATCTCAAAAGTTACAAAGTATCTGTCTGTTTATTTCAAAAGTTTCAACTAGAATATTCCTATCAGCATCTTAATAAATACAATGTCATAATAATCTGTTCTTTAACAAATAACGGTAGGTACAATATTATTAATTATTTGTTAAACGACAATCGCACTCATTCTTACTTTGTGTACGCCATCTTGGAAATGCGTTCGTTTTAATTAAACTTCAAAGATATACGATTCACTGTTTCCAATTTTCTGTTTTAAGACGGTATTAAGCAAAGCTCGCTAATTACGTACACATTGATTCGTGTGCTTTATTTTAAAGGAAGCTTAAAATAATACCTATTAAATTAATATGTATTTCAAAATCAAAGGTGCTAATTCCATGTGCATAACTAAACTTAACTAAAAGTAAATAAATACCTAATAAATAAATATTACACACAACGTTCTCTGTTCCCAAGCTAAGTTTTTTTTGTGATTGTGTTATGGGTAGGTACCAGAATAAGGATAGTATACAGAAACTACTTTTCTTTTGTAAATACATACTTTTAATACATAGAAAACACCCAGACGCAGAACAAATATTTGTATGACATTTATATAAACATCGCACAAATGCCTCCTCCACTTTGGGAGGGATTATGGTCTACTGCGCCGCGCTGACCAGGCGTGTTGGCACAGGGTTTATTTTCGAGTTTTCCGTCTCTCACAGAAGATGTTATCTGTGTAAAATATCCCTTAGCTGACTTATACAGCACCCCTGGGAGGAGATGGGGTGGTGACACTTGTATTCTTAGGGCCCCCGCGCACTAGGCGGCCATGGCTGCGCAGCCAGGCTGCGGCAGCCAGTCAAACATATGACGTTGTATGGGAGCCCGCGCACTAAGCAGCCACGAAATCTCGGCTGCGGCAGCCAATGAAATGCGCCTGTTTGCACGGCAGCCAGCTGGCTGCGCGCAGCCAGAACGTGTGTAGGCGAATGTATGTGGCTGCGATCAGTCTCCGCACACTAGTTGTAGCAGCCAGCATACAAGCATTGATTGAATTTCGTATTTTTTCCAAAAGGTTATCAAACGATTGCACTGACATCCTCGTGTAGTTAAAAAACCGGTCTGGGAATGCACGAATATCTTTGAAATAGGTTTGGAATAAGCCTTTTGAGTCTCTTTCTAGAAAAAGAGGATGAATCCAGTGTCTTTTCTTGGTTTTGCGTTTTTTACGAGATAGGTAAGCAATAATTATAAGTTCTTCCACGTCCATATTACTCGACAGTAGGCGCTAGTCGTTGGTTGGCTGTTATAACTGGCTGCGCAAATATTCTGGCTACCGCAGCCTGGCTGCGCAGCCATGGCTGCCTAGTACGCGGGGGCCCTTAATCTGTCCCCACACGGAGAGAACACCTCACCTCACGTCATGAACAGCAGTCCATTATTTGAGCCACTAGACCACGAGAACCGTCAAAAATGAGAACAACTATGGTGTATATTGATTTTTTGGCTGTTTCGATATACATATTTATATTACCTTCAATCGTTAGTCAATAATTTACAGATTTTCTAATAAAAATGTTCTACTAACGTTGCCGAATTGTGTTATTGACACTATCAATTTTCATTTTTTACTTCAGTTTAGTTGTGCACCTAGAATCGGTACCATAGTCAAAGTTTAGGACTATATGTAATTAATCACTTACGGAATCGTGGAATATGCACACTCAGCTCGTATTATTTACCAAATTATTGTAATTACACGACTGATAACTGATTGATTTTCTAGATTGCAACCACTTTTTTGCATTAGCTTGTTTAGAAAAGCTCAGGAATTTATTTACTGAAGTAACTAAAAATAAAACCTACCTATCGAAATATGTTTGAGATTTGACTAAATAACCAATGAGTGTATAATATAGTATGTGATTAAACGAAAAATGATTTAACGCATACACATAGATATGATATATAGATATTGCATCGACCTCTAACAATTGCGATGGTTGAAGAAAACTCATGAATTTAAAACCTAGCCTTCTTTCTATATGCAAAATCGAACGATAAACGCTTTTACAGTTTAGACTGAACTAATCTTATTAAACTTAACTAATTTGAATCGAACTGTAATATTGCTTATCCCATTTAAACGAGAGAGTGTAGACGAAAATTGAATTCAATCTAATCTACTTCAACTTGATATATAAAATTGAGAATATAATGGAGTGAGAAGAAAGTTGATACAACATGACAATCATGATTGAAAATGTCCGAAAAATTCGCTCACCCTCTGAGTTTTTTATCTATATGACGTGTACGAAGCCACGGCAAATAGCAAGTAAGCTATAAAAGTAGCAGACTACTCTTCTGATTGTATTCACATTACTAAATAAAATCATCAATAATTTGTACAATCCCGATCACAATGTGAGCCCTAAAATATTTTATTCCCTAGGTACAATACTTAACCGATATATGCTACATAACTATAATTACAGATTTTACTAGCTTCGTTCTATAGTTTCGCTTGCAATTACGGTTTACAATTACAGTTATTTCACATGCCCACCCACTCATAAAATCCAAATAAAATGTGTCCCAAACAGCACTATATTTTGTTTATAGAAACTTAAATTATTACTGTTGACTTTTTCAAAGGACTCTCTTTAAAAAGTTTGTGGACAACCGCTCATACTCAGTCAGTGTACAAACAGTGTAGTCTCGTAGTGTGTGTATGTTAATGTGTGCGTTACTGTGTTGTATAACGGTGCGTTATTTGTGTGTGATACCTTGGCATCTCGTGGACATTGGCAGTATATTTTACAAATAAAATAGCTACTACGTCTAATGGGTTTGTATGGGTAGCGATGTAATTGAAATTACGTCATTGTGTTAGTTGGCACCTCGGCATTTCATGGACCTTAGCAGTAGCTTTTAGAAAGAAAAGAGCGTATCCTATTAACGCATATCGGTTTAATTCCCAAAGAAAAGACATAATAAAAATAATGTGTTAGATAAATAATAATTATAGATTTCTATGCGACTACATGTCGCCACATTTTATTCGATCATCAAACGCAGGATTTTGGCAAAGTCTAGCGGCTATATTCATTAGGAATAGTATTTTTTTATATATATAATCCTAAGTTTAGGTGGCTAAGTCTTATAATGATATTACTTTTATGTGACTAGTCGCTGAAAATGTAGTCTAGATAATCTTATTATTTCAATTGTTCTACATTTTGTATAAATATGTATTGTTCCGTTTATCTATATAAATAATAATAAATATTCACGGACATTTCACACAACGTCCTCTGATCCCAAGCTAAGCTTAATAAGCTTGTGTTATGGGTACCAGAATACGGATATAATACATAAAAACACCCAGACGTAGTACAAACATTTGTATGACATTTATGGATATCACACAAATGATTGTCCCAAGCGCGAATCGAACCCGCGACCTTGTGAACGGCAGTCCATTACATGAACCACTACGCCACGAAGCCCGTCAATATTATATATCAATTATATTATATATGTATACTAGCTGACCCGGCAAACGTTGTTTTGCCATACTAAAAAAAAAAAAAAAGGTTTGAAAAATAGATGTTGGCCGATTCTCAGACCTACTGAATATGTATGTAAAATTTGAGAAGAATCGGTCAAGCCGTTTCGGAGGAGTACGGTAACTAACACTGTGACACGTGAATTTTATATATTAGATATATTATTATATGTCAATATAATATTTCTTTACTAATACTCATATTATAAAGCTGAAGAGTTTGTTTGTTTATACGTGGAAATTTCAGGAACCTCTGGTCCGATTTGATAAATTCTTTCAGTGTTGGTTAGTCCATTTAGTGAGGAGGGCTATAGGCTATAGAACATCACGTTGCGACTAATAGGAGAGAGACAGTAGTGAAAAATGTTACAAAAACGGGGAACATTTACTAAATTCTACGCGTACGAAGTCGCGGGCAACAGCTAGTATATCCATATTACACCATTTGGGTATTTGTTATTAGCGATATCCAAGTCAGTCAAGAAAAAATCTAGGACATACGTTCTTCAAGAGACGGAGAACTGAAACCGCCTTAATAACGACATGCATAATCAGTGGTTGTTCAATAGGTATATAGATGAAATTTTAATAGCAATTAATTTTCGTAATGTATTTAATTTTACTGAAGAGTTATCTACTAGGTTTCTTATTTGTGGACAACCGTTTTAGTAATTATTTGACCACAAAAAGCTTTTAAAAAACAGCACAGATTATAAAATAGTAAAAAGTGAATATAATTAAACAGTTATCATCCGTCAATAGAATATTGCACCTCCCCAGCACCAGGAGAATGGGCAGCAGCGTTCTCCTTAATAACAAAACACCTACTGCGATCACTAACCAGCCCGCCAAGCGTGGCGATTATGGCGATAACCCCCCTAATGAAACAAGGAAAATAATTATAAATAATTCCAATTTCATCACACAGTAAATTCAGTATTTTTAACGGCACAGATTGGTAGGCACTAATTCAAAGTCTTGTATCATGTTATTTTGTTACGTAATCTCATTATACATATATCTTACAATCCCGTCAATAAGTTCCAAGTATCACTAACGACCTAAATCCTACGTATGTCATATACTCGTAGGTACCTTAATTATCAGTAAATTCCCCATATATGTCGTCAGCCTTTCAACTGGCAGTTTATTTTGATCGACATTGATTGCTGAAGCCTTGCGGTGTTCCCAATTAAGTCTTTTCAATACACACATTTCAAGGAAAAAACATGCAATTCACAATCTTTTGAAGAATTTGTGTTTACGATAGGTAATTAGTTATTTAATATTATATTTACATAGTTATTTAAACATTATTATTACTTTATATATTTTAGCTAATGATTATCGCTGGGGAAGAAAAGTTCTAGAGTAGTGATCACGGACCGTACGACGCAGCGTGAGGCGGCGGAAAGTCGCGGGAAGCCATTGGATGCAAGCGGCACAAGAACACGCGCCGTGGCGTTCTATGGGGGAGGCCTATGATCAACAGTAGACAGAGAAGGACTGATCCATGAATATTTTAGCTATAATAATTATAATTTCGTCGTGGTCGAGTGGTTCATGTAACGGACTGCAGTTCACGAGGTCGCGAGTTTGATCCCTGCACAGTATAATCATTTTGTGTAATATTTATAATTGTCATATAGATGTTTGTATCACGTCTGGGTGGTTACTTGGTAATTGTATGTATACATGTACAAAAGAAAAGTATTTATGCAGTATATCCGTATTTTAGTACCGATAACATAAGTGTTGAGAGCTTAGCTTGGAACCAGAGGACTTGGGGCGGGAATGTGACAAATACAGGGTGCTTCAAAAAAATGTATACACACTTTGAACTTCCATAGAAAATTTATTTACCGTTCTACAAAGTTAAATTTCAGGAAAATAGAAAGCTGAAAGTCCAATGTAAATTACACAGCACAGCACAGGGCACAGTAAAAGATGAGGTGTACAAACGTAAACCACGTAACCTAGACATTCTTTGGAATGAGATTCAAGCAGTGTGTAGAGAAATCTCATTAGACGTTTTGATACGATGTACAGAATCAGTGGTGACTCGTACTCAGAATTGTATTGATGCTGCAGGTCACCAATTTGAACAGTATTAACATTTGTTATTTATGTTTCATTTACATTGGACTTTCAGCTTTCTATTTTCCTGAAATTTAACTTTGTAGAACGGTAAATAAATTTTCTATGGAAGTTCAAAGTGTGTATACATTTTTTTGAAGCACCCGGTATATTATGATAATCACGGTACGGAAACCTACGTATACGTGTTCAACTCTTCTCTCTCTCTCTCTCCAGCCCATTTACGTCCCACTATTGGGCACGGGCCTCCTCTACTTTGGGAGGGCCTATACAAAATGTTTTTCAAAATTCAAATCAAATAAGACCAGTGCAGAAGAACTTTCTGTTATGTTTTAGTCTTTAATTCACTTATTTAGATGTACATCAATGTTGGATGTGACATCATATTATGTGAGAACGTGAGTAGAATTTGTATTAGCTTCTTTTACCTTCGGAGATACCCTTTGTAATCAGTTCTTTATGGTTTCCTACTTGTTTTCCTTATATTAAACTAGATTAACGAAAATAGTGTTTATTTTATTGTGATTATCATGCGTGAAATTTCTAAATGAAAAATCACTAATATTATACCTAAGAAGTTACTCCATCATTATAATGACGGGCCGCATGGTGTAGTGGTTCCTGTAACGGACTACTGTTCACGATTCCCGCATGGGACAATCATTCTCCGGCATTCGTAGCACAGGGTATCCTAGTACGAATGCCAACGCACTCCTTAAATTGGTTTATGTGAGGGAAGGAAAGAGAGAGATTTTTTCCCTTTCCTTTTCTTTTATTATAATATGCAACGATTCGTTTAAAGGATGTATAACGATATGTCTAAAGGAGTTTTATGTACTTAACTGAATAATTTGTGACAAATAAATTATTTATTATTAATATTATTTATTATTTGTGTGATATTAATAATTGTCATACAAATGTACTCGAAACAAAAGCATATAAGCTTAGCTTGGGACCAGAGGACGTTATGTGGAATTTCCATGAATATTTATTTACTTGTTTATTTTATTAATATATACTTAGCTGTAGTAAATAGTTTACAAACATACATATTACGCTGCGTAGACGCACGTTAATGCGACGCTCTTATGACTGTTGTTCCTAAACATTTGGTATATAATACTTTTCCTTAATATCCATGAAAAGCTTCGCATTCGGGTTCTTCATAAAAAAATTTAATAACATTTTAATAAAAGAATGTTTAATTAAATTTTGGCCAAGATTTGTACAAAGCAAAACGTAATAGACATTAAAAAAATATATTATTAAGTTTAGTAAGATTGCAATAATCAGATTGACTAAGAAATTAGGTCGATGTTTAAACTTTACATAACACGCTTTTATTAACTCGCCACATATCTATCAATGTATTAATCTATGCAACGGAATTTTTGAAATTAATTTTGACCACCTTCTAGTAGTCTGATTTATCACAAATTTTGGCCACATGTTAAGGACCGATGACAATCTATATCAATATTAAAAAGCTGAAGAGTTTGTTTGTTTGTTTAAACGCGCTAATCTCAGGAACCTCTGGTCCGATTTGAAATATTTTTTCAATGTTGGATAGTCCATTTAGCGAGGAAGGCTATAGGCTATAAAACTTCACGCTGCAACTAATAGGAGAGATGCAGTAGTGAAAGATGTTACAAAAACGGGGAACATTTTCTAAATTCTACGCGTACGAAGTCGCGGGCAACAGCTAGCGCAATTATATAAAATAATAGCTGACCCGGCAAACGTTGTTTTGGTATACAAACAAATAATTTGCAATAAAATAATATTGCGACCATAAATTGAAATGTAAGCTATCCTATCTCTCAAGTTGGACCAGACTGCTCACGGTGTGCCAATTTAATTTTAAAATCAGTTCGTGACAGGAGATTTATATAATAATATATATAAAGATATGCGTGTTTTTTGGTTTTGTAGGTGGTGACGCCAGTATATGCTATAATTGATAATACATTAATTTACTTTTTAATTATGGTCGTTTCCTATCCTAACCTGAAAGCACAGCACTATTGAAATGTTGATACAACACTATTGTATTGAAACCTCCAATGAGAGCTCGCCATTTCAAATCAACGCAAACGCTTCCATATAAGGGAATTTTCTGAAAACAGTCTTTCGTTAATAACCGCCGCAGGAGGACGTCCTTTTCCTTGTGTTAGAAGACTCAACAGTCATTTCGTATCCACCGCGACATTAAGACATGCGCTTTGTCTTTATGTTAGAAGACTCAATAGTCTCGTCCGTACCGTGCTTCCGAATGCATTGGAAGCTCCCGCTGCAGAAGCCATCTTCTGACCGCCACTGCTGAGGTCGTAATACCTCTGTGTTATATAGTTTTACCGCAAGGAAGAAATTCCTTATTCAATCGCTACGCCGCACTGTGGGACCGATCGGTATATTTCATCTCAAAAATCGATAACTTTGTTGTTTTGTGATGTTTCCCCTTGAATTTTTTTTTATGTATTAATGAATATATAGGCAATAAAATAAATTAAACATCATTATTTTAAAAGTTATATAATTTTCATAAAAAAATGACAAAGATAACGATATACGAAATTACATACAAAAAATTATACAGTTATAATAAAATGACAATAAAAGTAACACTTTTACTTAAAATAAGTTTAAGACTTAATTATTATTATTATTATCAAACAAACATGCTAAAAAAAGACACCATAAAAAAAATTGCGATCCTATTCATAACCTTCTATTTCCAATAATTCTTTAGCTTCGTCAAACAATTCTTTGGATATTACAAAACTGGGTTTATTTAAACTAGATATTTAAGGATCAGATGTATATAACAAAATATGCAGAACGTCCTCGTTTGTTGCTGATCTGGAACACTTCCTAGCGTGATGTAACCTATATTTTTTGTAATCTTTATTCCTGGCTTCCTGAGCATCTTCGGATAATTGTCCTATAGGCAGAACTGCATAATGCTCTATTATTTTAGCACCATGTATAAGTACTTTATGGACCGAAGATGGCATGTAATACCAGTTATATTTGCTTACGTATAATTGCGCGGTTACCAATGTATACTGGCCAAATTTTTCTGCGTTTATAGGGAATCCCGATGACATGGTTTGAAGAATTACATAAAATCTCTTAATTAATTCTCCATCAATTCCAGTTATCCCTGCAGAGCATTCGTAATTTTGGAAAAATCGCCTTGCTGTATTTCCGTCACTTGACGTGGTTTATCAATGTGCAAACCAAGCACTTCTCGGAAACGTTTTTTGGACATGTTTTTTCTTGTCTTCTTTAAGTTGCTTGTTTTGTGGAGTTGTTGCTGACCACTTCTCAAAACCCAAATTATAAGAAATATGGAGGATCGTCTCCATAAATCTTATCCATGCATGTAGTGTCGACAATCCGTATTTAAATGCATCTTCATTTTCAACTCTTGATGTAACTTTTAAAAGATCGTTCATTTGTCTGGGAGTTGCTCCACACACAGTGCAGGTAGCACTGGATGATGTGTTCGTTAACACTTGAGCAACTTTCCCATCAATCATTGTCATAAACAGTTCATGTTTAACCTCGATGACTTTGTCGTCTATAGACACAAGAGTTGAAATCAATTGATTAATTTTGGCTTCAATTTCACTGGCAACCGCTGTAGTTTTTTCGGGTGTTTCTTTTGCAAATTCTAATGAAATTGGTCTGCAATATCTAACAGATGAGCAAGTAGGATTCTGCCATATAACTGTAGACGTTTCTTCGTCTACTAGTCGCAGTGGTACAAGGGACACTATAAACAATTTAGCATCCGATATTTGTTCGTTTTCTTCCGGTAGAATTTGTTTATACTCACTTTGCCCGGAAGATCCATCACACCCCCATTTAGTGAACAGCTTGAGACGATTGTAGTTTGTCGAACCTGACTTTATCTTTATAATACGGTAGACTGTATGGTCTAAGAGATCCTGCAGAGTAATTTTTGCGCTTATATTTGTCACCGTTATGCTAGATGCAGGTGGATAGCAAGCCTTTTTTGCTTCACTTAGTATTTGATACGAAGGTAAAACAGAACTTAATTTTTTATCAACGAGCCTTTTTCTTAGGTAACCATATTGGGCTTTCGTTAGATCCGTTTCAATACACATGCTCAATGCCTCTTCTTTTGTAAAAGAATGTGCACTATCTGGACTGATTATGGTTTGTGGAATTGCTTTCTTCTCGTCTTTTTCCTTGTTTCTGATAATAGACACAATTGACGCTTCGTCATTTTCACCCATAGATCGTAAACCTTGCACATAAGCGTTACGGACATGTCCCATTCCATACTCCTGGAGCAGTTCCATATTTTTTCGTTTTTTTGTGTTTTCTGAACACTCGTCGTATGGTTTTGTTGGTCTACCACGATCACGAGAAGTATTCAAGCCAGATATTTCAGAGGTTGAGGTACTGCAAGAATTCAATGGTACTTTAAATTCACCGTTTAACCAATTTGAGTATAGACTCTCGAACCTGTCTGGCTTTCTTTGAGCTTTTGTCCATTTCTGGTTGCAACTTGATGTTAAATCTTTTTGAATACTTTCTATTACAGTGATAACGTCAGTTTCCGACAGTTGAAAGTTGTTCAACAAATATTGTCTAAGGTCTGAAGTACTCTTCCCTCTTATTATTTGATCACAAAGATCGCGTCGAACACAAACGAATTCACTCATGTTTTTTTTCTGTTAATTGTTATCGAAAAGAAGTATCTGAATACTTTGATGAATAGTATGCTGAAAACACGCGTATATAAAGGACCAATATTTTGGTGCCTTGTGCAAAAACCGCAGGGTAATTGATTGTGATAGTTGTCATCGAAATAGTGTAATCAGTAGATACTGGTTGTAATAAATTACCGCAACAGATAAATAAAACTTCTGCAACATTATAGTTTATCATACTTGTGGTTTATTACCGCTATCGGAAGTACCAAGTGAATATTCTTGTAGTCTATTTATTTGTTAATGTATGCTTCTATCATAGAAATGAAAAAAAAAGACAAATTAGACATCAAATATAAGATATCACAGTAAAAGAGAAGAACCGAACATAAGTTTCGAGATTTTTTTTTGGCCCCGATTGACATATTGCCTTGAAATCACCATTCGCGCAAAAAACGCGCAATTTTTTTTTTGATCCTCGTAATACTGAATAGGTAAGGTCTCAAATAGAGTGATTAACTTGACACCGGCAGCTTTCGGCAACATAGAAAAGTCCAATTGAAATAAACAAAATCGAAATTTTCTTTACTTTACTAAAAATAAAAAAATATATATATATCAATATTTTTTTTTACAAAACTAAACGTGGATACAAAGTGTACATTCTGATCTATCTAATGATGTATTACACTAATATGTTTCCATGGAAAATATCCGAATAATTTTGTGTTGAACTTCCTTAACGGTAATTTAATTGGCATGAAAATATTTATGCTCAATGTTTGAGGTTCACTTTAAAAACATGAAACTAAATTATTTAGTTTTTTTTGGAATTAATTCGAAAGTTACATCCTCTGAGGGTATAAAACTATAAAAGGATCTATGGATTTACGACTTTTGTCAAAACCATTTATGAGATGGCAAATGCTGTTTGGGCCCATAGTGCGCCGCTAGAGATCTTACAAATCTCAAGTGAAGTGTTGTGAATTTGGTCATAACCTTAAAAACAATTAAATGGTACTCCGTTTGTGATACACTGCGCGAGCGTGCGTTCGTTGGAGAAGAGATATCCAGCTCGAGGAAAGACTAGCCTCCAAGATCTTGGCCGAGATACGAGCTACGAGGAGAAATCAAGTAAGTGCTGTATCCATCTTTCCTCTTGTTTAGCGACGACGCTAAATTCATCAAATACAGTATACTTTTATCGAAGAATAATACTTTATACTGGTGTATCCATAAATGGCGTCGCCAATAGGTAGGTACTTGAACTTTTGAACTGATACTTGTATTCTTAATATCGTCACCACACGGAAAAAGTGTCTGATTAGAATTACAGTGCCTCTAAACTTATTATAAATGTTATAATTAATTTTCAAGGCTAGTTTAACACAGTTAACAAATAAAATCCACGCCCACGTCCCCATTCTATCCATTTGCAACGTTTAAGATCATCGAACTCAACGATAATTCTCTGTCACTAATCCATTGTGGCTTCTTAAAAAAGGTTTCAACTCAATATTTGGGCCCGAAGGTTAATGTTCCACGGAAAATTCAATTTCGATATTTCACACACACTCTTTGTAGTAGCTACCTTCAAAATTAATGGTGGATATATTTTCTATTAAATTGTAACGTATCTTTTAAATTGCGTATTCTAAAGTAACTTAAAATAAATCAATCAATAAATAAATCAATTTCCATGGACATTTCACACAACGTCCTCTGGTCCCAAGCTAAGCTTGTATGCTTATGTTATGGGTACCAGAATACGGATAGAATACATATACTACTATTCTTGTGTAAATACATACTTATAATACATAGAAACACCCAGACGCAGTACAAACAGTGATTTTTGTGTGAAAAATCACACAAATGATTGTCCCGAGCGGGAATCGTACCCGCGACCTCGTGATCGGCAGTCCGATACATGAACCACTCAACCAAGAGGCTCGTCGTAACCAATATAACCTGTACTATTGTATGTAAAATATTATAACCCTTAGTTAAAACCCACGGTTATACACTCGTTTAATTGTAGTAAGATTATATTCAAATGAGCGGGAGGAATTTAGAAATCAAACCTTAACAAAATTATAAATAGAACTATGTATTGAAAAACACTGCATCAAAATCCGTTACGAAGTTTTAAAGATTTAAGATTACATAGGGACTTAAAGAAATGACGTTTGTTTTATTATAAGTAAAGCTTAGCTTGGGATCAGAGGACATTGTGTGAAATGATTACAAAAGGTATAATAATAGGTATAATAAGCCGAATAGGTACGAGTTGTACACGACAGTACGTAGGTACTGTCGTGTACAACTCGTACCTATTCGGCTCATATGCTGTAGCACATTATATGTGTGCTATGTCGTAGCTTGATATAGGGAGGCGTTACGGCGTAGCCTGACAAAGGATCACGGTGCGTGGTGGTAGAACTGCGTGTTGTAGCACTAGTAGCATAAAGGAGGTCACAAATGGCATATTAATATATAGCGAGAAAGAGACAGATGTATATAGTAAAAAGGCGAGGCGAGAAAGAGATAAATATGTCTGTCGGTGACGTTATAAGTATAGATACATCTCGGTATGTTAATATATCTGTCTCTTTTCGCCTCTTCGCGCTATAATAATATGCCGTTTTATGCAATATTTCAGAATTAAAATAACAGAAACTACTACCTAAATATCACCATCATACCTACTGTTTCGCCTTTTTGGGAGTAAACAGAGACTATAGAGCTATTACTAAATATTTTACATGTTGTTGTGTTGCTTTTAAGACGGTATTATTAGATCGGGACGTATCTATTATTCTCTCTCTCTCTAGCCCATTGAATTCCCACTGATGGGCACGGGTCTTCTCCACTTTGGGAAGGATTATAGTCTAGTTTGCTGCGCTGACCTTACTTCCGTGTTGGCATAAGGTTTAGTTTCGAGATTTCCGCCTTTCACAGTCGATGCTATTTTTGTAGAACATCCCTTAGCTGGCTTTTACTTTACCCTGGGGAGGAATTGGGGTGGTGACACTTTTATTCTTAATCCTAGACCACACGGAGAATATCTATCTTTTCAACCACTTGCAGTAGTTGGATTGATCTGAAATTTTACACACTTGTAAAGGACCAATGGCAATGCAATAATTAAAAACAATTGTGGATTTTTGTTTTTGAACTAAATAAATAATTTCAATTAACTGTAGCTCAACCAGCATCTTATGTTCGAACAAATTTTGTTTAATCTAAATAACATCATTTACAGAATACTTAATTATAAACTATATACAAAATAAAGGTAATGAAGCCTTGGCCACATACTAAAAACTTTTCTAAACTCATGAGGACACTTATAATGAAGTAGGGACCACATGAGGTGTAGCAAATAGCTTTTAGATGACTTATCGCATTAAGGCTATTACCAGTAGATACATTATATTATGATACTAGCTGTTACCCGCAACTTCGTATGCAAGGAATTCAGAAACCAAACGTTGACAAATTACTCAAAAAAGCCTTGAACCAACGTATAATTTAAAGAAAAACCGCATCAATATCCGTTGCGTACTTTTGAAGATATAAGCTTACATAAGGACATATAATAATATACAAAAATAACGACTGAGCGTTATAATATGTAAAGATAAATAATATTATCTATGTAGGTACCTTTTCATCAAAATGGGACTTGAGCCGACGATTTATATATAGCCAAATAAGCTATTATAGTTCTTGCACATGTTAACTAAATCTTCCACTACAATATTATTTAATTGAATTATACATCGCATCGATATTTTTAACAACGCCATCTATCGAGCAGTTTGCACAACTTGAAGATTTGGTTGTATAAAACAATGATAGCTCACATGCCAGAGCAACAAATTGTTATTCGATAATCGATAATCAAGGCTAAAAAATAGTACTTTATTAGGTGCTTATATAATAAAAATAGAGGAAGGCTATACGTTATATAACATCACGCTGCAACCAATAGGAGTGAAGTGGCAGTGAAAAATTTTGCAAAAATGGGTAACTTTTTCTATAGTACATTACGATATTAGTGCGATAAGATGGTTATAACATGCGAGGCGGAATTTTAATTGTTTTTACGCTATATTATAGATTTATAGATGAAGAGTATATTATATCTATGCTTGTATCACTTTGTTTTTTTTTCAAAACATATTAACTAAAAGAAATATGACCGTCCGAAAATCGTTTTTTTTTTTCGGTTTTCTTTAGTTAAAGTTGCAGCGACTATCACACATATTTGGTAAGGTTTGACCATGAAAGAGTTACATATTTATTTTACACAGAACACCACAACGTAACGTCCTGCACTATCCGTCTCCAGCAACTCTAGTAAATTTAAGTTGGCTAAATCGTAATTTGTAGACTAATAGCGTTCCAAATAAAGTATCATAGACACACATAGATACAAATTTTACACAGACAGACGTCATCAGTCCACTTGATAGCCGCGACGCCCGGAACATGGTTGCCACTCTTTCATCTCTCAACGATAGTCCGAACGACATAGACAGTATAGACATCCTTCTACGAAACTAATAAAGGTACAGTCCATTTATGACAACTATTATATTAATCAAATCACCATAACGCATTCGGGTATGTAATGAACAATAAGTAGAAACCCAAAAGCAACTGATTACAGAAGAAAATTACGTGTAAAAAAAAGTCAATATTAATTCCACTCACGTTCTTTCATATGATTTCAAAGAGTTTTGCATCAGCATATATCGAATTAAGTGAATTGGCATTGTTCTTTTTGACCTGCTGTTTTTATATTTTTTTTAGAAAATATAGACTATTTTAAGCAACTATATAGAATTTTTAAAAAATATTTAAAGATATTATTTTAAATGTTGTGACGTCATCGTTGTACGCAATCTGTGTATTGACTTTTCCTGATAGACTTAAGACAGATTGCAATACATCTTTTCAAAGTTGCCAAGTTGATATAATAGACCAATTTCAACTCCACCACAGAGTAGTATATCCCTCAAAACGCCTTAATATTTTAAGTCCTTCATTTCAAGGGCAAATAGAGATCATTTGCTTTTTTGGAAATTTAATATATAGCAAATTTTCCGAAAAAAACTAATGGATCATGATCAGAAACTCTATTCCCCGAAATGGTTTTAGAATTAAGAGGTTAAAAAAATATGAACAATGCCCATTACAGGCCCCTACCAAACTATTAACTAGATTGGAACTGTCCTGTTTATTGTGTGTATTAGAAACTTATAAATTGTTAAGCCTGTTGTTACGATTGTGTAGCTCGTAAAGTTAAGCTTACTATTTTATAAACAGCTTTTAGGGGTCCGTAAAAGAAAACAGAAACCTCTATATAAAACTGCTATAGCTGAAACTCAAAGAAAACATTCAGATATGGAGTAAATAGGTAAGTATGAAACTAACTTTTTTGTCTACGAAATTAGACACCTCTGAATCAACACCTGCAGAGTCTATGCCTAGATACATATGCGTAGTTTTAATACAGCTGTCATTAGAAAAAAAATCTTGTTTTTTTTACCACACGACAAATCAGCCTATTTATTTACTTTTATAGGCATGAATTATTATTAAGTTGAAGTATAAAGAAAGACTGAAGTAAGTAGATAGCTTTGTTTCCTTTTTTTACAATCTCATAGATACAGAACTCCTATGGCATTTGACCGACTCTTATGTATTGTTGTTAAAGATACAATAAAAATGAATAATAGAATTAAACCTCGAAATAAATCGAAAACAAACATAAGAAGGTTTACGAAAATGTTTACTTTAGTCCTGTGTCAATGTAGAACAGTTTTCAGTAGATTTAAGTGCATTTTTATCTTATTTGTGGTTCAGAGAATTGGGTTAAGAACTTAGAAATTTAAATATTTAAGTTTCATTTTGTCTGTTTTATTTTTACGTTTTGTTATATTATTCTTTCCTGTAAAGATTTCTAAACTTTACATATTACACATAAAACAATTATGTGTGAAAATTGACTACACTGTAAATATACATCCTATTTTATACTTACATACAAATCTGACTATTTGAATTCATGAACATAGTACTAGACACAATCTTATCCTATAAGATAAATACTCCTAATTGTATTTTACCACCGATTGGTAATCATTTTTAGTATTCAATTAAAAATTATATTACAAAGCCAATTCTGATGGATTAAAAACTTTATTAACTTATTTAAAATTAAAAACAACTATGGCGTAATATTCTCTAACACTTGCCCGACTAACTTGTTTGAATAAAACCACTTTTTACGGATTTAGACGCGTGTAACTGTTTTAAATTTTAGTTCGACGTTTCGGAGACACTTTACAGCTCAGTCCTACCCGACCCATAATGACTCCAAAGTCTCCAAAACGTCGAGCTAAAACTTAAAACAAATACATGCGTCTAAATCTATAAAAAGTGGTTTTATTTAAACTATGGTGTAATTTAATTTACTGGCTATTTTGTTTTAGACAATATATTCATTAGAATCGTTCGTCAGTACAAATATGCAAAGTCGTTTCTATAAGAAATAAAAAAAGAGTATTATAACTGATCATAGAGGACACTTAACAGCTAAACCGATACTACGGTGACTGCAGTCTCCGAAACGTCGGGCTAAAATTTCGAACAAATCCACGCGTCTTAATCCGTAAAAAGTAGTTTTATTTAAAAAAAAAAGAAATATTTTGTTGATCTATAGTAAGGACAGCTTTTTTATATAGGTAAGAAAGTTTTATCAATTTTTTTATTATTCAGTTAAGTTTAGTTGTGAATTCATACGAAGAAATGATACCAGTAGCTTATTATATCACACCCAGAACCCCTTTGAATTGACTACCTATCTGCTAAGTTATTGCCAACACCACATGTTTTTCAAAAGACTTTGAATAAAGCTGTGCATATTTGTACTTGATATATAAAATGAAAAGGTCTAATTGGGAACACCTCATACAGCAATCAATGTCGTTCAATGAATACGTAATACTGAAAAGGCTGACAACATGAATGGTGTATTTACTTATAATTAACGTATCTTATGCGATACATTGAAGTTGTAGGGTTTTTAGGTCGCTGGTTACATGAATAATTTATTTTTAGGGTTCCGTACCCAAAGGGTAAAAACGGGACCCTATTACTGAGACTTCGCTGTCCGTCCGTCCGTCCGTCCGTCCGTCCGTCCGTCCGTCCGTCCGTCCGTCCGTCCGTCCGTCCGTCCGTCCGTCTGTCACCAGGCTGTATCTCAAGAACGGTGATAGCTAGAGAGTTGAAATTTTCACAGATGATGTATTTCTATTGCCGCTATAACAACAAATACTAAAAATAAAATAAAATAAATATTTAAGGGGGGCTCCCATACAACAAACATGATTTTTAGGGTTCCGCACCCAGTATCTCAAGAACGGTGATAGCTAGACAGTTGAAATTTTCACAGATGATGTATTTCTATTGCCGCTATAACAACAAATACTAAAAATAAAATAAAATAAATATTTAAGGGGGGCTCCCATACAACAAACATGATTTTTTTACCGTTTCTTGCTCGATACTAATAACGTTGCCTTATGTTGCATAGATAATGGTACGGAACCCTTCGTGCGCGAGTCCGACTCGCACTTGACCAATTATTAACTAACTGTCCCCCATACCTCCGGACGGTGACGGATTAAAAATACAAGTGTCACCACCCCATCTCCTCCTAAGGGTGCTGTAAAAGTCAGCTAAGGGATATTGCACTCTCAAAGTGAAGGAGGCCCGTGCCCAATAGTGGGACGTAAATGGGCTAAAGAAGAAGAGAAGAACTGTCCCCCGTAACTTCGTATTTGTGGAATTCAGAAGCAAACCCTAACAAATTATACAAAAAAGCCATCCTTTTGAACCAGTCTATCTATTAAAAGAAACCCCACCAAAATGCGTTGCGAAGTTTTACAGATATAAGCTCACACAGAGACTTACATACAAAAATAATGACTTTCTTTTATAAAAAGTAAGGTTAATAAAAACGCCAATATGTAGTTGAATAGCATTATTACAAAATAAAATTAAAATGCTCGTGCAGGTAGAACTAAACTTCAAAATTATAATAATATGTTCGTTAAAGCTCATGTCATTTTAAATCTACCGTCATTTTAATACAGAACTGATCTAATTCAATCAATGTCAATCAACTCGAGTTAATTAAAATATGGTGGCCAAACGCTGTCATATGTTGCGTTATTATAAAATACACAATTTAATGCTGGTGTGACGGAATTTTGATCGTAGTTATAACAAAACTAGCTGTTATCTGCGACTTCGTACGCATGGAATTTGGATACTAAACCTTAACAAGTACCTATTAAAATAAACCGCATCAAAATCTGTTGCATAGTTTTGAATATATAAGCTCACATATTGGGACACACATAGAAAAATAACAACTTTGTCCTATTTTAGTATTGAAATTTTCGTGAGTTTGAGTCATCTTAAAAATATATATAAGTTGCTAACACTCACTTTTATAGGATCGATGATGTCGACCCAGGTTTCGAGCATATCCGATGCTCATCATCAGGACGAGCCAGCAGCGGTGTCCGTGACCTTCGGACGCGCACTGCGGGCCATCGCGCGTGTTGCTCACTGTGAAAATGTGGAGGGCGGAGGATCTTGCGGGTTTGGGGCATTTTTGTAGCACTTGCGTTTACCGGCCCAGATGGAGAGGGGTCGGTGTCACGTGGTAATTTTGTACTGCTGTCGGCAATACCATCGTCCTGTTTCGCGAGAGCACTATTGCACACACTGCTCACTGTGTCACTCTCTAGGCTCACCACTTGTAGTTTCGAGGCTGCATTAAGAGCTGGTATCCAAGCGGATGGCAGTGTCCACCCAACATCTCTGTTGAAGTTCGGATATCGTCTGATTTCTATGGCTTCACGTAACTTTCGAGGTACTAAGAACTTTTCCCTGACTAATACGGAAGCTTTATCAAAACGGATGTAGTGGTTGATATCCGAGAGATGTGCATGTTCCGCGAGAGCTGATACATTCGTGTCACTGTTCTTAATGCACCTAATGTGTTACGTTAGTCTAGTCGTGATGTTGCACCGAGTTTCACCAATATAACTCTTGCCACAGTATCCTATAAAAGTGAGTGTTAGCCGGTAACATATATATATTTTTAAAATTTTGTACTAGATTTACAACTTAAATTTTTACTTTAACAACTAGATGAGGAATATAGCTATTCTTCTATTACTTTATTTTTTCGAAAATTTTTACCATATTTGTGTGATAGACACTGCAAGTTTATCTAAATACAACCGCAAAAAACTGGATTTATATATTAAAATAAATTAAACGGATACCGATAAAGAGTTTCAACGCTTACTTAATTAACTTAAAAAATAAGGTTCCTATTTCTTGAACTTAAAAGTAACATTGTAGTTTAAATAAAAATAAACTCTACGTATTCGAGCTAAAGATAAATCTTGTTTAGTACTACGTCAGTGACTTTCAAAAGAACCTACATGGATGGTTGTAATTAAATAAAAACCGCATGCGGAGTAGCAAATTGCTTTCAGACGACATATGGTTTTACAACTGGTAAGAACACTATTAAATTAACGACCTATATTGTTAAATAAACCATTTTTTTATTTTGCCTGTAACTTCGTATACGTGGACCTTAAAAACCAAACATCAACAAATTATACAAAAAACTATGGTCTTGAACAACTCTATCTGTTTAATTTAAAAAGAACGCATCGAAATCCGTTGTTTACACAAAAATAACGACTTATTTTATAATTTTATACACAGAAATAGTGAGTACAATATGCTTTGAACAATTTGTGTAGGTCTACATATTAGATTTACATGTTAGTCAGAGAGACGCAAAAGTGTAGGTCGTTTTTAAAAATGACCGACACTTTTGATACCCACATGAGACGCCATTAAACAAACGCGTTGCAAGTCAATTGCAAAATTAATAAATTACTTTAATAATAAAAGTCGCGTCGTTATTTCAGCCCAATTGTATTCTGTAATGAATACTAGGTGGCTGGTCGAGATTGTTGCAAAACATTCTCGATAGATGGCGTTGCACATCAAAAATGCGATGTAGACTCAATCGAGGAACGTTGTGGTGGTCAAATTGGTTACTGTTAGCACAACCGCAATAAGCTCAGTTGGCAGAGCTACGGAACAATATTTCGAGGTCGTGGGTTCAAGTCCCGCTTGCGGTGATCACTTTTTCCACTACAATTTAATTTATAAACCTGTCGAATTCTCTACACGCCTATGCTAGCTTGTCTCACCAAACGTATTCATGGCTATGTTTAATTTTATTTTAAACTTGTTTTTGAAATCTATACCTTCTTCCCAGTATGATATTTACAGATAGAGAATTTAATCACAAATACAATTATATAGATTTGATGCGGTAATTTGGATAACCGAAAAAATGGATGAACTCTTGTTTAGGCTTGATATGCATGCTACCACAGGCGTCTAGAGAATTCGATAGCCTTTCGTACGATGTAGATTTCATTTGGTTATCAACAAGTGTTGGACGTTATTAGAGTAGCCCGCTTACTATACACACTTAATACAAACATTATCCCTATTAAGAGTATAAATATAGAAATCAATGTAGGTACACTAGTTTATATAAAATTTGTAGGTATTAAAAAGTATGAATAGATTGTATAAGCAATCGATATTGTGTATTCATGAATCGTTCACACTATAGAGTGCACACATGCTGATATTAACGCGCGATGCCTCTGGACAATGTCATTCTTTGTCAACAGTTCAGTGAGCTTATGTGGTGAATTTTGCTGTGGAATTTTGGCATATGCCATTTTTTTAAGTTTTGAGAGCCATTTATGTAACATAAAGATATTTATTTGTTTATTATACAACTGCTTTTTGCACTTACAGCTACACAACGCGTGCAGCAAGCTAAATACATTTAATACAGTTTTACATTACTTATTAAAAATTTGTTTTTACATAAATTTTGAAATATCACTTACAACCAACCTGGGGCCCAAGTCTGCTGTTAGTGATTGCATAATGGCGAATTTTATCAAGTTTGATAGTCTACTATTAATGTTTTGTCATCATGGCGCTATACTGGCTTCATTACCAAACTTGATAAAATTCGCCATTATGCAATCAGTGACTGATTATTATGACAACATTGTAATAGCAGACTTGGGCCCCAGATGTGTAAATGCCAAGGAAGTGTGATTGAATCGTAGCAGATGTAAATCTATAGTCTGCCTACTCCAAACTAAACCTCCAAACCGTTCGTGTGGAGTTTAACTCGTATATAACCGTTTTTTTTTTAATTTAAACTGTAACCATTTTAAAAATCTTTCTCACTAAACGTCTAAAATAAAATAAAAATACTTGTTAATAGGCCCTACTAATTGTTCGTAAACATTTTACCCTATAGAAAGCACCCGGCGGCGCCACTTTGAAGTTTTACCGTTCAAATTAAATTAATTGAAATTTTATCTTGTTATACTTTATCAAGTATATTTCTTGTTAATTCTATACAGAATTATCTGTTAATGTTATTTAAAACTTTGTGATTTTTATGTGTTAACGTATTTTATAAATAAAGTTGCTTAAATAAAACAGTTTAAAAATTGGTCAAGTGCGAGTCGGACTCGCGCACGTAGGGTTCCGTACCATTATCTATGCAACATAAGGCACGTTATTAATAAATGAGCAAACAACACACACAAAACTTAATTAATCACGTTTGTTGTATGAGAGCAAGAAACAGTAAAAAAATCATGTTTGTTGTATGGGATATACTAATAATGAAAAATAAAAAATAAAAAAAATATTTAAGGGGGGGGCCCTTAAATATTTATTTTATTTTATTTTTAGTATTTGTTGTTATAGCGGCAATAGGAATACATCATCTGTGAAAATTTCAAGTCTCTAGCTATCACCGTTCAAAAAAACATGCGTGATGTCTTTGACGTTTTTTTACACGCTTTATATTAGCTTCACTTGTATGTTTGTTTGTATGTTTGTGTGTATGTTTGTTTGTATGTTTGTAACCGACTCCTTTGGACGCTATTTTGACCCACTTTAAACGGTCAGATTCCATTCAAATTTTGCACACCTTTCAAAGACCGATGACAATGCAATAATTCGATTAAATAAAGCGTGTTTTTTAGTTTTTTTAAACTATTATTACAACAGGAACTTAACTTTTGTATGAGAAATCAATGCATAAAATAATATAAAATTATTTTTATTAATGCAGTTTTTAAATATGTGTCCTAATTTCAGGTCAATTCGACTACGAATATCTTTTTCAAAATTATTGTACTTAAATTAATAAATAGGAAAACTGTTGATGGATTAATAGATAAAAACGAAACTTGAAGAATCTTGTTTCAACTTTTGTTAAGGAACTCTAAAAAGAGATAAATGTCTTTGTCAAAATTTCTAGCGTTAGAAAAATATTACGAAAATCGGTATATTTTTTTAACTAAGAAACAACAAAACCATAAACAAAATGAATAATCGGAAAACTTGTATTATTAGTACCTTAGAGTATAAAACCAACAGGAGAAATTATATACACTGTTTACTTTAACAAATCGGCTGTCCAAAACCATAACCTAGAATTGTAAATTTTTTTTAAATTCATTTTTTAAACCAATATTTTCCATTTATTTACTGCGTTTAATGCAAAATTAACGGTATTTCTATCTTAAATAGGATCAGAGATATGAACATGTATAAACCTAGCTAATGCACTTCGTACTTGTTGATTACAAAATAAAAAAGCTTCTCCTGAAAAATTTACTGAAATGTACTTGCTAGGTTTTGGTTTTGGACAGCCGAAATATCCTGCCCTATCGGCGGGGAGCCGTGCTAACACACACTAATACAATGCAATTTCGTAGGTCTAATAAGTCATTACGCACGCCCCGCCAAAAATCACCTCACGTGCGCTAAGCGACGGCAATGATGACAATTATACGAGCACATCTAAACTTAACTGAAAAATGAAAACAACTTTCTGATTAATTGGCTGTTTTGTTGTGCACATAAATTTTAATTAAATTCTTTAGTTTGCAACACCTTTTATAATAAAAAAGATCAGTTATCATTTATTTATTATTTATTTATTTATTAGATTTTGAAGAAAGCTTACAGACTAATTTAATACAAATTAATAACAACTTAAATACACAATTCGCTATTAACAAGCTTCCACATATATGTAACTAAAACAGATTGAGAGAAAAAACAAAACAAAACATCAGTGACAAAGTATATATACATTACACATATACATATATATACATACACATATAATATAGGAATAATAATACATACATACACTTATACAAATAGATTAGGTGCGTGCCATTTTACTTGGTGCCTACATTATTAAAATATGACTCGGCCAAGAGCCGTTTTACGGTCGCCACACCGGTGCAGAACAGGTCAATATCATGGTCCCGAAGAAGTACATTAAAATTAAATGCACTTCTCACCGAGAAGGCATTCCGCCCATAATTAGTCCGGACGAAGGGAACATTTAATATCGGTCGCTGTCGAAAGCCTAATAAGTTTGTGCGTATAGATATGTTGGCGAGGAGCTCGGAGCAGTCGATGGTGCCATTTGCTATATTTAGTAGTGTAGTTATATCAGCAATATGGCGTCTCATTTCAAGAGGTAAGAAGTGGTATCTTTTACAACGATGGTCATAATCTTTAGATCTTTGTTGTGTACGGTAGTCCAGATATCGCAGAAATTTCCGTTGGACGCCCTCTATACGAGACTTATAAACTTCGTATTGAGGATTCCAAACTTGAGATGCATACTCTAGATGGCTGCGTACGTACGAACAATATAGTACTTTTATTGGCTTTAAAGAGCGAAAATTTATCGTAGTTCGCAATATAAACCCCAGAGCTTTAGATGCTTTTTTAACTATACTGTCTATATGTTGATCAAATAGAAGCTTGCTATCTTGTAAAACTCCCAAATCTTTAATGTTATTCACTTTATTAACAGCATGATCATTTAAGGTGTACCTATAGTTTATTAAAGATGTACAACGTGAAAAAGACACTCGAAAACATTTGGACACATTTAGTTCAAGTTTGTATCTATTACAATATGTTTCAAACCTATACAGGTCTTCCTGCAATTGATATGCATCAGATATATCACGTACGACTTTGTGAATCTTCATATCGTCAGCATAAAGTACGATATACGAGTGATGAAAGCACTGTTTAATGTCTGCAATAAATAATATAAACAGCAGAGGTCCCAAGATGGAGCCCTGTGGCACACCAGATGGGACAAATCTCCAACCGGAGGTGTAGCCCTGAAGAACCACAGCCTGCGTTCTATTTTCTATATAAGAGGAGAACCATCTGTACAAATCTCCGTGTATTCCGGCCAGCAGTAGCTTCTCAAGTAGCATACTATGGTCTATACGATCAAAGCATTTGCTATAGTCAGTATAAACTACGTCCACCTGGCGCTGTGCCATTCCGTTAGTAATAAACTCATGTGATAACAGCAAGTTGGACGTAGTTGACCGGTTCCTGACAAAGCCATGTTGTTCGTCACCCAGACTAGACTGGAGTGCCGCATAGACATCAGTGTAAACTATACGCTCCAGAATTTTTGAAAAAAGGCTTATTTTAGATATAGGCCGGTAATTTTCAACATTAGACTTATCACCTTTTTTAAAGACCGGGGTGATAAATGCAGACTTCCAGATCCTAGGGACTACTCCCTCAGAAATAGAGCGCCTGAATAAAATGCAAATAGGGACAACAAGACTGTCAGCACAGGTGACTATGAATATTGGAGGTATTAGGTCCGGACCACCTGACTTAGTGAGGTCAAGTGATTTGAGTAGCCTTAATACACATGAGGGGTTAATCTCAACCGTGCTGACAGACATAGTAGTACTGTTAAATTGTTCACCGGTTGTGCGTGGAGCACCAACTGCTAGGTCAGGTTCCAGGAAGGTAGACTGAAAGTAATTAGCAAATAAGTTGCTAATATTTTCTCCTGTGTTGGCTGATATGTCACGGTAGTACATAACATTAGGAAAAGTACCAGCATTTCGCTTGCTTTTTACGTACGCCCAAAATGATCTAGGGTTCTTTACAATAGAGGCCTCAATTTTCTCCGTATAGTTATCATAGCACAGTTTTTCTAAGTCGATAACTCTTCTGCGAAGTAATGAAAATGAATGATAATCAGAAATATTATTATATCGTTTATATTTCTTATGATACTTATGTTTTTCTTTAATTATTTTAATTAACGCTGGAGTGTACCAAGTCGGGTAAGAGGATTGTTTTAGTGATTTTACTGGAATATGTTCGTCCCTTAGCTTATATAATACACTATAGAATTTAGTTACAGCGTCTTCTAAACACCCTGATGACAATAATTCAGACCAATTAATCAAGTCAAGTTTAAGTTTGCCAATTGCCTAATTGTGTTATCGACATTATGAAAATCCAGTATATATTAAATAAAAAATAAAATAAAATGAATATTAAATATTCATGGACGTTTCACATGACGTCCTCGGGTCCCAAGCTAAGCTTAGTTATTAAGTTATTGCTGTTTAGTTATGTGCGAAGAGTTGGTACTATTGTACGTACATAATGAGTTTGAGCACAGCGTACCTTATAATGTAAACTCCTGTTGGACTAATGCTCTAAGATTGTAACTTATTATTTTGATACCAAAAAAAAAATAGGTCAGTGTATATCGAAGTTTTCTTAGATTTACGAGTCCATCAACGTATCGAGACCAATTTTTAAAGTGGAAATAAACAAACTTTTTTATTACGAAAGCATTTTACCGATAAAGTTAATGTTAGAGCCGAGTATTTTACGACTAGGAATGGTGCTTGATCAGAATAATAGAGTTTTATATTTATAAATAACTAACTGATGCCCGCGACATCATACGCGTGTAATTTAGAAAAATTTTCCCGTTTTTACAACACTTTACTTTATCTTCTATCACTTTGCTTCAATCCTATTAGTCACAACGTGATGTCTTATAGCCTATAACCTTCCTCTATAAATGGACTATCCAACACAAAAAGAATTTTTCAACTCGAACCTGTAGTTCCTGTGATTAGCACGTTCAATCAAACAAACAACCAAATTCTTCAACTTTATAATATTAGTATCGATAACTAGTAATCAACCCCGGCGTCGCACGGCTAACTGATAAAAAAGTCTGTCTGCAGAATGTTATAAACATTTTTAAAAATTTTGCTGCATTTAGTTACGTTATTGTTATTTGGGCCATCTTCATCATCTCCATTCTTGCTTACAATAAAATATAGCCTACTAGCTAATACCTGCGGTTTTACACAAGCTTATGATCATTGAGCCCTCCTCGCCCAATATACACAAATATGTAATACGAAAAATAAATCCCACACATACAAAGTTGCAGGCAACAGATCTACTATATAAAATTCTCTTGTAACGGTGTTTGTAATTATACTCCTCCGAAACGGCTTGACCGATTTTCGTGAAATTTTGTGTACATATCCGGTCTGAGAATCGGACAAAATCTATTTTTCATAAACCTCCCCTGACATTTGTATAGCAAAACAACGTTTGCCGAGTCAGCTAGTAGATTTATATAAACTTAAATTTTAAAATTCCATTTTGTCACTTTGACGCCAAAGTTTCGTTTACACTATGTTTACTATTTTGGTCACGGTTTTATTGCTCTTAAAACTTTTACAAGATATAATAAACATGAATAAACGAACTGAAAAGTACTTAACTTTAGAAATAAAGAAGAGGATATGTACAAAGACGTTGACAGCAAAACTTTTGTTGATTCAAATCTGTATTATCAAGATTTATTATTTAGGTAGCTTGTAGAATTCGATTAGGCCTTTTTAAATATTGTTAGGGTTTCATGCTTAAAGATATTCCCATACAACATTTCGTCATGCTCACTCAAATGTCTCGAAGTTGGTAGCGTTGCACGTCGGGTCGCACAGTTCCCTACAAAATGGTCGAGCTGTGCGGGGCTGACGTGTGCGTTATACTCCTGATAACATTAATCAGCTTCATTCTCACACTCCACAAGAATGTAAAATAATATTGAGGAAAAGAATGAATAGGAAAAAATATAAAAGTAAGTCCATGTAGGTTCTTCTTCATAGGATTCGCGTTTGGAACAAACACCTAGCTTCTAACGTTTCAAAAGAGCTTGTAAAACATGCCAACATGGAATAAAAATTTTTAACTTTGAAAAAACAAACATTTTACAACTACATAAGTCGAGCCTCATTGTCTAATGATTCATGCAAGGGACAGTGAGGTCGCGGGTTCGATTCCCGTACGGTACAAGTCTCCCTGGGTATATGCGCGGGTGTCATGCGATGTGGTTCCCTCAGTCAGTTCTTAAGACTCCCGCGGGCAAGACAAGGGGAGGTGACTCTTGTATTCTTTTTGTACGTTACTCTCTTATGTTTTATAACCAAATTCTGGTATCAATAACAAAAGCATTAGCTTATCTAGAGACTAAATGTTCTGCATTGAAATCAAACTTATAAGCATAAATGCAGCAGATTTATTTCCGCTAAGCAATAAGCAACGAGGCTATACATTACTTGCGCATAATTACCAAAACTTAGACCGTTCAATTTGCACGCTTATTTACCGTGATCTATTCTAAAGCGAAAACTTTTGCAAACTCTCTCGTCTAAAACGTAAATTTAATTTTAAGATCGCTTAAATGCCGA
Source organism: Orgyia antiqua (assembly GCA_916999025.1). Taxonomy (NCBI): domain Eukaryota; kingdom Metazoa; phylum Arthropoda; class Insecta; order Lepidoptera; family Erebidae; genus Orgyia; species Orgyia antiqua. The sequence goes on from OU779874.1 coordinate 6,574,591, forward strand.
TTGGGACTGCTTAAAACAATCGTTTGCAAATAATTAAGTTATACCTGGTTAGCGCGTACCACATTTTAACTGAGAAGTTGAGGAAATCTGAAACTGGTCTTAGTTAGAAGCGTTTTCCCAATTAGATTACTGGCATTTACTCCAGTATAATATTTTTATTATTACTACAGCTTGAAGGAAAATATAAAATATTTTTACTCTCTCTCTCTTTCTTCAGCCCATTAACGTCCCCCTGTTGGGCACGGGAATCCTCCACCTTAGGGGTGTCCCTGGTCTACTATGCCGTGCTAATCAGGCGTGTTGGCATAGGATTTAAGACACGCTAAATTTGACACATTTCCTGTAATCCCACTAAACTTAACTTTCGCATACCTACTCAAGTTTATCGCGTGACAATACGATATTAGGATCATATGAACCTGATTTGATTATAAAGCAAAAAGATTCTTTGAAAAAAAGAATATTGCAAATCCAAAACCAAAGTTTTGTCTCATTTGATTTAAGCCATTCAGCTGTCACCAAAAGCTCTTATGATCGCTAATACTGACACATTTCTATTATTAAGTAACGCTAGCATACTTCTTGACGCATCAGCCCCACAATCGGTTGCGGACCTCAAAATCCGGTCAAACACGAGTTGGACTCGCACACAAAGGGTTCCTCACATCGGGAGAATATTTGGTCTACTATGCATCACTGACCAGGCGTGTTAGCAAAGGGTTTAGTTACAAGTTACTATTTTCTTACAGAGCGTCTCTCCAGCTAGATCATATAGCACTCTTGCGAGACATAGAGACCTCAAGAAAGCTCACTTGCCCGAAAAGACAACCTAAGACCGTCTAACTTGGCGCTGGAAATCAAGAAGACTTGACCCAAAATAACGGAATGAAGGGTTTGATAAAGAAGAGATTGTCCCGAGCGGGAATCAAATCCGCGAACTCGTGACGGCAATCCGTTACATGAACCACTCGACCACGAGTCTAACTTAAATGATCCAATGAAACATGTAATTTATTGTGTAAAAACAAAGAGAAGCGCGTTAGGATCGTAGCATAACAAATGTAGGTTCAGGTGGTATAGAAATTTGTATGTGTTAATCCCTTAAGCTCCCTTCAATTCAAGTTAACGATTCGGCAACAGTTTGATCGTCGGTATTAACACATCGCCTGACATCAGTGGGAAAGCTATTAAGATTAAAATTTGATGTGTTGATAGAATTTTGAATTTAATTTAAAGTTACCTTCCAGGGCTTCTAAGTATAATTTATTTATGAAACTAGATGTGACCGGAACTTCGTACGCTTGGAATTTAGAAACTTAAAAAAATATAAAAAACAGCCATTTAAAAAAAACCGCATAAAATTCGTTGGGTAGTTTTGAAGATATAAGCTCACATAGGGACATACATACAAAAATAACGACTTTTTTATAATAAATGAAGAAGTCATCAGTACTTGGATTTATCTCATTACTTAGAGTAGGCGCAATATAATAATACATTTTTCTTTCCTAATCTTGTTTGACGTCATAGAGTTTCCGAGCATGATATATGCCACTCTCACTGTTTTTCCAGCCCATTCACATCCCACTGTTGGGCACAGGCCTCATCCAATTTTGGAGGAATTGCGGTCAACTATGCTGTGCTGACAAGGCGGGTTAGCATAGGGTTTAGTTTCAAGTTTTCCGTCTCTCACAGAGTTATTATTGCCTTGCCCTAATCCCATTACTCAGGGTCGGTGCAACAATGTGTTTTTATTTTCATAACCTTCTGTTTGACGTTATTTATATTAAGTAAAATAATATTTAGGATTTACAAGCGGGTCATTTTAGAGTTTCAATTAGCAAATTAAAATTAAAAAAATATCCCGGATGTAACATGTGTACTTACTTCTTTCCTATAAAACTATTTTTAGGGTTCCGTACCCAAAGGGTAAAAACGGGACCCTATTACTGAGACTTCGCTGTCCGTCCGTCCGTCCGTCCGTCCGTCCGTCTGTCACCAGGCTGTATCTCAAGAACGGTGATAGCTAGAGAGTTGAAATTTTCACAGATGATGTATTTCTATTGCCGCTATAACAACAAATACTAAAAATAAAATAAAATAAATATTTAAGGGGGGCTCCCATACAACAAACATGATTTTTAGGGTTCCGCACCCAGTATCTCAAGAACGGTGATAGCTAGACAGTTGAAATTTTCACAGATGATGTATTTCTATTGCCGCTATAACATCAAATACTAAAAATAAAATAAAATAAATATTTAAGGGGGGCTCCCATACAACAAACATGATTTTTTTACCGTTTCTTGCTCGATACTAATAACGTTGCCTTATGTTGCATAGATAATGGTACGGAACCCTTCGTGCGCGAGTCCGACTCGCACTTGACCAATTATTTTTAATGATTGAAGATCGATATTACTTTGTCTCTCGTTCTCTGAAAAATGATGTCAAATTCTCCGAGTTAATGCAAAATTTAAGTGCCTATAAAAATGGCATAAGATGTTTGGTTGTAAAAAATCTACCAGTACTTTGTTTTAACACATACCTATTATAGAAATAAATAAAGATACTTGTGGTGTGGTGAACATTGTGATAAGCAATAAAATTTGATGACGTCATAAATTTTATTCAAGTCGAAGTCAATAAATTAAGTTCATAAATCGCTGCTTACGGGTTTAATTTCTATTTACTACCAGGTATGTCTTTGTTTTTTTTTTTTGCTATAGAAGATAATAATTACAAACACAAAGCTTTGAACTTGAAAGAGTGCGGAGTTTCCATGATGATCCAAGTTCCAGATGCAAGTTGGAACCAGCAAAGTTGGAAAAAGCAAATTAGCAAAAATGCTCAATGACTACAGGTGAAATCGTAGGCATAATAAGAAATACAAGAAAAGAGAAATCCAATACCCAATTTGGTGCAGCAAATTAGTAATTATGTGCATACGTAGGTAGGTATTTATAGATCTTTATTTATTTATATTTATTCCTTAAAGGCATCATATTATTATAACAATAAATAATAGGCACATCCAATATAATAAAAATGGGTACTTTAAAAAAAAGTTTAACTGACTTCATGTGCCTATTATTTATTGCTAGCGCCATAACCATTAGATCCTGACCTGTTGCGAATGTGACTACACGGAAAACACCATCTTTCAAATAAAAATAGAATCATTAATATCGCTTCAACAGTTAAAAGATATGAGGTAACGAACTTGAAAAAAAACATACAGGCGACTTGAGAACTTCCTTCTTTTTTGAAGTCGGTTAAAAATTATTATGATCATGATTCTCTCAAGAGTCGTAAAAATCTTTAGCGTTAACTTCATCGATAAAACGTTTTGGATATAAAAGAAGTTTATTTATTCCTGTTTTTAAAATTAGCTTGATTCGTTGATAAGAGTCATAAATCGAAAAAAGCCATTTAAAAATGTTTTGTTGACCTTGGAGGACTTTGTAACCTAAAATAATATCTGCGTTTAAAAAAGCCGTCCATGTGGTGACAAATTAATATTACAAGTGTCACCATCCGTTTTCCTTCCAGAGTGGTGTAAAAGTCATCTAAGGAAAATTGTACACAGATAACATTCTCTGTGAGAGATGGAAAACTCGAAAATAAACCCTGTGTCAACACGCCTAGTCAGCGTGGTATATATATAATATAGAAAGCCCGTGCCCAACAGAGAGAGAGAAGGAAAGAGAGAGAAGGAAAGAGAGAGAGATAATATTATAAAGAGTACGATTGTTTAAAACGAATAAGATCCAAAACAACTGAACCTGTTTATAAAATTCTTTTGCCGTCCTGTAGCTATCCTATCCCCTATCCGCCGTCGAGCGGGCACCACTAAGGCCTGGTAGGGCTGAAGGAGATAATAAAAAAAATATTCCTTATAAATAATAAATACTCATGGACATTTCACACAACGTCCTCTGGTCCCAAGCTAAGCTTATTTGCTTGTGTTATGGGTACCAGAATACGGATAGAATACATAAACTACTTTTCTTTTATAAATACATACTTATAATACATAGTAAACACCCAGACGCAGTACAAACATTTGTATGACAATTAAAAACATCACACAAATGATTGTCCTGACCGGGAGTCGAACCCGAGACCTCGTGATCGGCAGTCCGTTATATGAACCACTACACCACGAGGCCCGTCATAATATTGGCGATACATTTTTTATTCGTCATTAAAGTTATCCGTGTAAAGCCGGGCGGATTTATATTAATCAATAACACTATACTCATTGTTTTACTGAACATAGCAACAATATTAAATTTATTGAACAAGGCTAATATGAAAATAGTTTCATGCAAATTTCCAATATGCTTCCATTGAGCTCTACAACTAAGCCTTTACATAGTACAACTAGTTTTGAATTTATTGGAAACGTTTGTCAGCAGTTGCTGTTTCATTTATTTATTGTAGTACTATATTGAAGATTGGATTGATTTTATTCCTACACATTTCTTATTACATTGAATTTGATATTAATGTGTTTTATATTTCAAAATGTTGCAGCAGCTTTATTTGCTTGCTTAAGATACTTTTCATTGCATACTTTTGCCCCGCCTCCATACGCATGGAATTTGAAAGAAAACTTTCCCTTAAATTTATTATTCCACATGAACCTTGCATTCTTTTGGGATAAGAGTTAGCCTATATGTTAATCTGGTACATAAGCTACATTAATGTACAATTTCATTAAAATCCACTCAGTAGTTTTTGCGTGAAAGAGTAACAAACAGCCATACTCACAATCTTACACATTTATATTATTATTAGGATAAGGATTAGGATAATATCTAATATATAAAATTCACGTGTCACAGTGTTAGTTACCGTACTCCCCCGAAACGGCTAGACCGATTTTTATGAAATTTTACATGCATATTCAGTAGGTCTGAGAATCGGCCAACATCTATTTTTCAAACTTTTTTTTTTATATGGCAAAACAACGTTTGCCGGGTCAGCTAGTATTTTAATATATTTCAACATAACAAGATTTTCTAAAGAAAAGAAGATACGGTTTAATTTTTTAATTATCAATATTTTATTGATTCATCTAATCAATGGTCGTTATTTATTTAGCAAAGACACCTATTTACTTCTATTTATTTATATTTACCTTTTATAAAACTAAGTCGCTATCTTCAAAACTACGCAACAGATTTTGATGTCCCTCCCTCCAGCCCATTTACGTTCACTGTTGGGCACGGGGGCCTCCTCCACTTTGGAGGGATTACGGTTCACTGTGCCGCGCTGACCAGGCGTGTTGGCGATGGGTTTATTTTTGAGTTTTCCGTCTCTCACACAGATGCTATCTGTGTGCAATATCCCTTAGCTGACTTTTACAGTACCCTTGGGAGGATGATGAGGGAGACGGGGTGGTGACACTTGTATTCTTAATCCGTCACCACACGGATATATTATGGGTCGGTTGTGTTATGGGTACCAGAATACGGATTTAATACATCATATACTGTTTTTCTTTTGTAAATACAAACTTATAATACATAGTAAACATTCAGACGCAGTACAAACATTTGTATGACAATTATAAATATCACACAATTAATGATTGTCCCGAGCTAGAATCGAACCCGCGACCTAGTGAACGGCAGTCCGTTACCTGAACCACTAGACGACGAGGCCCGTCAAAGTTACACCGAACGCAAATATTAGAAAAATGTTATAATGACATTTCTAAGTGTTTCTACAATATTGCAGCTCAGATCAAATAAAAACTTTACCTTAGACCAGCAGTGGTATTCAGTAAGAAAAAGTGAAGTGAATTTTCGGTGAAACTTGATCACGTGACAGCGCTCCTCCAATAAAAATAGAGGACCGCTGTCACGTGATCAAGATTCACCGAAAATTCACTTCACTTTTTCTTACTGAATACCACTGCTGCTGTATATTTATATAGCCAAGGAACTGTGTCCAGGTCGTAGTAGTTATCACTATTCGTCTTCCATGGAAAAAAGGCTTGACTGTTATGTTTGTATGAATGTATCATTAAACATTTTTTTTATGGCTAGGGTTATGCAAATGACTACACTCCACCTGATGTAAGTGAAGTGCATTCCAAATGTGAGGACGGCTAGTACCTACAGTGTGAAAGCACTAGCCGCCTCCACCTAGCTGGCCCGCAAGGTGCCTCTTCACGCCTCGCTTGAAAGACCCCATGTTGTAAGAAGAAGGAAACAAGTGCGCAGGAAGCGAATTCCAATGATACATTTAATTTTGATCTTAATGTTCATCTAGAAGGAGATTTCCCTCGTTGCAAAACAGTAGTTTAGTTCAATTATAAAGTTTACCTTTAAACATCAAGAATCCTTGCAGGAAATAAGCTAATCTGTATTCTGTTACCAATCGAAGGGCAGTAAAAACTAAAGTTAATATCCTGGTTGGACAGGACGACCCTAAAGCTCTTGAGAACGTAAAATATTTAACAATCACGCTGTAAACGCGTAAACATTTTATTTCTTTTTACCGCATTGCGGTGTGATTTAAATGTTAAGATTGATGGTTGTTATTTATTAACACCTTGATTATAGATAGATAGATAGATTACTCTTTATTGTACACCATTTTACATTACAGTAGCTTATTCTATGTTAACAATAATACAGTACAATAGGCGGTCTTATCACATGCTGCGATCTCTTCCAGACAACCTTTGGATGGACTACGTTTGGTCAAAAAGAGGGCTTTATGTGGTGTACTCTAACCTACAAATATTAGCTTTACATATTTACATAAACTTAATACATAATGCAAATACACATACACAAATACATACCTATACATACACATACTTACACAAATACATAAACAAATATGCCTACACTCAAGAGATATAAGAGTATAAAATAATATTTTTTAAATTTAATCACGTTATTTATACTATGTCAGTGATAGATAGTACTCTTTTACCCTTTTCTTGAAAGTAGCTACTGATTGAGCACTTCTTATATTGTTAGGTAGCTCATTCCATATCATTCCAAATCATCATTATAATATGTCATATAACGATAAGTACCTACCTAAATAAATAAATATTCATGGAAATTTCACACAACGTCCTGTGGTCCCAAGCTAAGCTTATAACGCTTGTATTAATGGGTACCAGAATACGGAAAGACTACATATACTACATTTCTTTTGTAAAAAAATACTTATGATACATAGAAAACACCCAGACGCAGTACAAACATTTGTATGACAATCATAAATATAACACAAATAATTGTCCTGTGTGGGAATCAAACGCGCAACCTTGTGTACGGCAGTGACGTAACATGAACCAGTCGATAGCCAGGCTAATCTACATGATGATATTATAGGCACCTAAATATCACTACCGATTAATTTAATTGTTAACCATAAATAAAAAATGTGTTTTAGTAATTGTTCTTATATTGTCCATAGAAATGCATCAACTGTGAAATCCCCATAGAACGCCACAACGCGCGGTCCTGTGCCGCTTGCATCCAATGACTATATAATAACTGTAAGGTGTATATTCTCTGTACAATAGGTTCAAAATAGATCCAAACAAAGAATACAATAGATTTGACGAAACAGCAAGAAATCACAAATGTATAGCTTTATTCAATCTTCATAACAACACAAGAAAACCTGCCTTAAATTGGTAACAAAACGATTTCATCTGTTTAATTGTAAAGTCTAGATTTCCTAACATATTTTATTGTATACAAAATGGTTCAACCATGAAAATTTCAATTAAAATTGTAATTGAGTTATGTATAGAATATTAAATTGATATGACAAAACAGTAAGCACTCGAGAATGCATCGATTATGCAACATAACGATCGATTCGATTGAACGACTTTACCGCCCGCTTTTAACGGCGTCTAAGTTATAAGAGGTAGCGAGTTCCATCGATCACACGATTATCAATGTGATATGGGTATAGTGTTTACTACGTCGTTGTGTGTTTCTTTGTATTACAAGTATGTATTTACAAAAAGAAAAGTATATTATGTATTTTTATTTATATATTTCTTAAAGTTCTTCTTGACAGAAAAATAATCGTAAAATCAAACATTGTCCATTCAAATAAATTTTCGTATAGTTAATAATACCAGTCGTAAACAAATCATAATATGGCATGTTTTTTTAGGGTTCCGTACCCAAAGGGTAAAAACGTCAATAGGGTCCCTATTACTGAGACTTCGCTGTCCATCCGTCCGACCGTCCGTATGTCACCAGGCTGTATCTCAAGAACGGTGATAGCTAGAGAGTTGAAATTTTCACAGATGATGTATTTCTATTGCCGCTATAACAACAAATACTAAAAATAAAATAAAATAAATATTTAAGGGGGGCTCCCATACAACAAACATGATTTTTTTACCGTTTCTTGCTCGATACTAATAACGTTGCCTTATGTTGCATAGATAATGGTACGGAACCCTTCGTGCGCGAGTCCGACTCGCACTTGACCAATTTTTTACAATATCTTATTATTATTATTTCTGTTAAGAAAATACAAAACAAAATTGGATATTTTGAAAGAGACAATCGCTTTTGTTTTCAACCAAACATCTTTCCGTTCCCACTTTTACCACGATGAACGCGCTATGAAGAGCAAATCAACTTAATTGCGGCACTTCTGATCTCATTGGTAGTTGCATTACATTTCTTTTTGTATATTTTATATACATTACGTTTAATTTAATATTATCTAATGTTTTAAGAAGAAATTACTCGAAAGTTTGTAATTATGCTTTTAATGGTAAATAATTTATATTATGTGCTAAACCGTCTTAAAAAATTGATGAGAAAATATTTATTTATTTACACTTTATGCTTAAACTATGCAAAGGCGGGCTTAATGCCTAAGGCATTTTCTGCCAGTCAACCATAGGGTGGTGCATAAAAAGGGAAGGTAGAAGAATAACAAATAAAGCTAGATTATCAAAGATTATAGTTGTTAAAGACTTATTGACATAGATAAATTCTATAAAGAGTACATTACATACACATACATAGAGATACACGTAAATCAATACAATTAAACAGATGCATACATACATAGATATATACGTACATTACACATACCATAAATACATATATTAAAGGTACTTAAATACAGATAGATAGTAGTATAGTAGCTTCATAATAATATTCTTTTTGTAATTTTTTTCTTAGAAAAACAAAGCATTTTCATAATTACTGAACATTACATTTTCATTGCAAAAATACAGACAGGCATTTTGGCAGTCTATTATTACAACATATGGGTATAAATTCTGTAACGCAAAATTCGCAAGTAACTAATTTGCTTTGTTCAAAACTTAAAAAAATTGGTCAAGTGCGAGTCGGACTCGCGCACGAAGGGTTCCGTACCATTATCTATGCAACATAAGGCAACGTTATTAGTATCGAGCAAGAAACGGTAAAAAAATTATGTTTGTTGTATGGGAGCCCCCCTTAAATCTTTATTTTATTTTATATTTAGTATTTGTTGTTATAGCGGCAATAGAAATACATCATCTGTGAAAATTTCAACTGTCTAGCTATCACCGTTCTTGAGATACAGCCTGGTGACAGACGGACGGACGGACGGACAGCGAAGTCTCAGTAATAGGGTTCCGTTTTTACCCTTTGGTTACGGAACCCTAAAAATGCGCTTTATTATCCTAAGCATCATTTTACATTATTGTATTGTCATCGGTCCATAGTACGTAGGCAAAATTTCCGATCAATCCTATAAGGTACTGCAAGTGGGTGAAAATCACTTTCATAGATTTTAATACATAAATTAAATAATTACTTACCTACATTGATAGATACGTACCGAGCTAATAAAGTGTTTTAATTTTTGAATCGGTCAAACCTTTTTTTAGACGCACATCGCGGTCGAGTGGTTCATATTTATAAGGGCTACCGTTTGCATCGTTCCAGGTCGCTGGTTCGATTTCCACACGCAACAACTAGGTATTTGTGTGAAATTTATAAATGTCATACAAAATGCTTGTACCGCATCTGGGTGTTTTCGATGTATAATAAGTATGTATTCACAAAAGAAATGTTATTTATGTAGTCTATCCGTATTCTGGTACCCATAAGTCAAGCATATAATCTTAGATTGAGACCAGAGGACGTTGTATGAATGTCCTTAAAATATTTATTTAGGTATTTATACAGTTGAATTGAGAATCTCCTCCTTTTTTGAAGTCGGTTTAAATATTAAAAACCACCATTAAAGTAGCTACATCGATAGTAAAGAGCTATTCACACCAACAGAATACCTACGTTTTTTTAAAACATTTTCCCACGAAAACTATTATAACAATACCTAAGCCATAATCTAGGTTAGTTATTGTATAAAGTTGGAAAAATTCATTGTCTTGAATTTTTTTTAGTAAGTATCTACGTGAGAATTGCCATGTGTTTTATACACAACTAGCTGTTGCCCGCCGTTTCACCCGCGTTCATAGTCATTGAGCCCTCATGCCCAAATATATACCAAACCTTAGCAAATGACACAAAAAGCCATCCTTTTGATATATTAAAAATATCGCGATGTATCTGTTTTGTGGTTTTGAAAATATAGGCAGATGGCATACAAATTATATAATAACATAAGGGTGGTCCACCCCTGACATTTTATGGCAAAGCAACGTTTGCCGGGGTGGCTATTTATAGTACAATAATATAATATGCCTTTTATTTTGGAGAATACAATTTGCACACTCATTTTCAGTAATTTACAACCGTATGAAATTAAGTTGGATTGCGTACTATAAAAATGTGCATCTCTCCGTACATTTATATTCTACAGTGAGCATTAAAACCACATTCGGACCACACTTCTCTCGTGTAACAGACTAATTATAGTGTTAATCAAGATTTAATTAAAATATACCCACTATTTGCGCTTACTTTTTTAATTGTAACATAGTTTTTAGGTTAAAACAAAGTAAAAAAAATATGGCATATCATTTGCAAAACATGTTACAATAACTAATAAATAGATACGAACGAAGATAACTTCGTTCGTATCTATTTATTAATAAATCTATTCATTTATCGGAATTTCTGAAAGCGATTTTGAGCTTGACAATAATTAAATTTTCAGTTAGCATACTTATTACTTACTATCATAATATTATCCAACATGTGCCCGGGGCTCAATAATTCAAATAAAAACATATATTACGAATTTAGATTCGTATATTTGTTTCAAATTGTAACCCGTTTACGGAGAATTTTCAGTCACCATGGTCACAGGTCTGTGAGACTGAGCTGTAAAGTGTCCTCTGTGATAAATTTTAACGGGAAGTAAAGATTTGATACTGTCCATAAAGACATACTTTACCACAAAGTTCAAATACTGCATTCAGCCCAGAAAGTGGTTTTATTTAGATTACTTAGATATCATCAGTGGATATCCTCATATTGTTTAAGACAATTTGTCTTAAAATTTTACAAGCAAGCCAAAAACAATCTTTATTTTCTCTCATAGCTTTACATACTTAAGTGTATGTTTCTTCGAAAAGAAAATAGAAATACCTATGTCAAAGAAAACAAGTGTTCAGAACATTATACAAAAGTTTTAGGGAATAGCTTTAACTCAACATAATATACTGCAATAATAGCCAACTATGTTCACAATTGCAAATCTTTGACACTCAAAAAATAAAAGCAGAAGTTTTGTAAGCTTAGTTAATTTTAAAATGATTTATTCAATACTCTTTCAGCCTCTTAACACCCGTTAAGATCTGTAGCCAATAGCCACCGTATGGGCCCGGCTACCCTCCGTGTGGTGACAGATTAAGAATACAAGTATCACCACCCCATCTCCTCCCAAGGGTGCTGTAAAAGTCAGCTAAAGGATATTGCACACAGATAACATCCTCTGTGAGAGATGGAAAAATCGAAAATAAGCCAACACGCCTAGTCAGCGCGGAACAGTAGACCATAATCCCTTCAAAGTGGAGGAGGCCTGTGTCCCACAGTGGGACGTAAATGGGCTAGAGAGGAAAAAGAGGAGAAGGGCACGGCTCTTATCCAATTAGTGGCAAATAAGAATGCAACAGTAACCTTTAAAGTTTAAAATTATAAAGGTTTCATATTTTTTAAATTGTATTTTAATGTAGCTAAAGTTTTTCAAAAACTTTACAACTTGGATGTTCTGACATACACCTGTCGTATTCCTACAGCTATATCAACAGACATACAATCTCATTCCATTTGCGATTACATAAACACGTAATACAGTACATTGTAAAGGAAAATGGAGTTGGTACGGGTTAGTCGATAAAACGCGAATACCCCCATATGGGGACACTTGCGTTATCTATAACAATGTGCAGTTTGTAATGGGCATGCATTTTATACTATTGGGACTTTGGAAGGTAATTCTTTTAGTTTTGTTTTTCTCTCTCTCTCTGTCCCAATAACGTCCCAAGGGCTACCTCTTTTTAGGAGCGATTGCGGTCTACTGTGTCACGCTGACCAGGCGTGAACGGAAATAGATTATTTTGGAATATTCCGTCTCTCACAGAGGATGTTATCTATATACAATGAACCCATGAGCTGGCTTTTACAGCACCCTTGGATGAAATAGGGGTGGTAACACTTGTATTCGTAGTCCGTCATAACTCATAAGCATACTTAAATTTCCCCATTAGATATACTCGTAAGTAAATGTTAGTTTCATTTAGGAGACCTAGGCTCACTATAAACAGTTCTATAAAGAAATATAATTTAGAATATTACATAAATTTTTAAGTGTTTATATTTATTAAAAGTTTTATGTTAAAATGTACTGAATTTCTATTAGAAGATAAAATCAGTCAAATGCATTAAATACTTGGCTAAATGAGGAAATCTCGTTGAATAACAAGTACCACCGTTCAATTACAACTCAAAGCCCGCTGTAACTATTAAGCATCAAATTGTCTATGGTACAAGTCACAAGATATCAGTTATTGTAAATATTATGTACTCTAAATTCCTATAGAATTAATTAGTCCTTATAATCTAAATCATTTTTTTCTATGCAACACTTCAAATAATTAAAATTTAACGTACACAACTTTTTTGTCTTCTCTATCAAAAAATAGGACCTAAACACGGACTTTCCTTCGATTAAATAAATAAAGGGCGAAAAACAAAGACTTTGGTATAGATTATATTCCATTGCTTTAGTTAAACTAATGAAATGCGTTTTAAAAGCCATAATAATATAAGCTGTATTATAAGAAGTTGACATCATCTGTGATAGACGGGAAACTCCAAATTAATTGCTATGCTAACACGCCAGGTCTGTGCGGCACTAAAAACCAAAGAGGCCTTTGAAGTGGAGGAGCTATTTGCTCAATACTGGAATGTTAATAAACGGGGAAGAAGAATAATATGTTCAGCAAATAAACGGCTTTTGGTCTACAATGCCGCGCTGACCAGAGGTGTTGGCGTAGGGTTTAGTTTCGAGTTTTCCGTCTCTCACAGTTGTAATTAAAGTCTTTTAATATCCTTTAGCTGGCTATTACAGCACCCTGGGGGAAGAAATGTGGTGTTAACAATTGTATTTTTAATCCGTTACCAAAAGGATTATTTATTTATTCAATTTAAAACCGCTGACTCTCATAACTTGTTTATCCATTGTGTCCAGTCTGCATCCATTAGTCAATGCATAGTATTGTTCATAGAAGTAACAAGTTTTCATTGAAGCAAGTCTATTGTTCTACTATATGACAATTAATCAGCGGAAAAAAGAACACAATAATCTGTTCGCAAACACACTCTGGCTAATGTAGTCTGAATGCGATACTAATGAGAATAGCTTTCAGACAGTTAGTAGATTTTTCGCTTCGGTTTGTGGTTCATTCTTTAAAGTGAATTCTTGTAAATGAGCCTTGGTAAACTTTTTAGGGTTCCGTACCCAAAGGGTAAAAACGGGACCCTATTACTGAGACTTCGCTGTCCGTCCGTCCGTCCGTCCGTCTGTCACCAGGCTGTATCTCAAGAACGGTGATAGCTAGACGGTTGAAATTTTCACAGATGATGTATTTCTATTGCCGCTATAACAACAAATACTAAAAATAAAATAAAATAAATATTTAAGGGGGGCTCCCATACAACAAACATGATTTTTTTACCGTTTCTTGCTCGATACTAATAACGTTGCCTTGTGTTGCATAGATAATGGTACGGAACCCTTCGTGCGCGAGTGCGATTCGCACTTGACAAATTTTTATACTATTTTAGGATTCTGTACTCACTCACACTTGTACTTAGACGATTACTGGAATAAAAATTAATAATTATTCATGGATATTTCACACAACGTCCTCTGGTCCCAAGCTATGCTACGCTTGTTTTAAAGGTACCAAAATACGGATATATTTACTACATAAAAAACTTTTCTCCAAAAGCAATGGAATAGTACTTACACAGATAACATCCTTTGTGAAAGACGGAAAACTCAAAATGAACCATTATGACCACACACCACTGGTAAGCGCGACATAACAGACATTTATCCCTCCCAAAGTGAAGGAGGTTTGCCCAACAGTAGGACAATAATGGGCTGAAAAGAGAGAAAATCAAATTAAATTTATCGGTGCTATAATATTGGCAATATTTATTATTTTATTAAATTCAAGCTTTTAGGATTGCTATATTTTTGTTGATGTGTTGGTTAGATTAATGTATTATTAATTGCTGTAATCGCGACGTTTCATATTTAGTCTAGATATTTTATTGATATATTGATGTAAATTAAAACATAAACTCATCGTTTTGATGAATTATAGCTACTAAATACCTGTAAAATAAATTTCACGGAATAAGAAAACAAGTGCCACCGCCCCATTTCCTCCCCAGGGTGCTGTAAAAACCAGTTAAGGGATATTGTACACAGATAATATACTCTGTGAGAAATAGAAAACTCGACAGTGGTACCAATTCTACGCGCACAATTCTAAACTTAACTAAAAGATTAAAATTGATTGTGTCACTAACACTATTCGGCAATCTTAACTGAACTTTCTTATTATAAAAACCGTGTATTAGAATAATGATTTTTTGTGAAGCCACGTAGAATTTGTACCTCTTAGCTGGCTTTTACTGCACACGCACTGGAGAGAAAATAGGGTGGTGACACTTGTTTTCCTAATACTTCACCACACGGACAGTGAGACAAAAAGCTAGTATTATCATATAATATATTTAATACGTGTTTTATTACATTTTATTATGAAAATCAGACAAAAGCATACACATCTATTCAGTCAGAGTATCAAGAAGTTTGGACAATGGAGTCATTATTATGTTACACTGGATGTTATCGCTTGAACAAGTTAAATTGTGTTTCTTGACGCATAAAACATTGTACAGTAAATTACTTGTCCTCTTTATTGTTCTTTATACAAATAAATACACCTCTGATATTAGATGAGATATTATTTGATATAATTATAAATAAAATATTGTCTTAATCTAATTTGACGGGCCTCGTGGTGTAGTGGTTCTGGTAACAGACTGCCGATCAAGAGGTCGCGGGTTCGATTCCCGCTCGGGACAATCATTTGTGTGATTTTTCTAATTGTCATACAAATCTTTGTACTGCGTCTGGGTGTTCCTATGGTAGGGGAGCCCACGATGCTAAATGGGGATTTACTCGAGCGTCATAGAGACCTATTGAGTTGCAAAGCTTAGATGATAAGAAGAAAAAAATGTTATGTGATTTTTCACTTTTATCGGTGGGGAAAGCGGCTATAGATTTTTAAATATGTAAAAAAAAACTGTTGCATGGACATCCTCGAGCGCGTCAGATATTGATAGCATCAATGCCCTACGTATTTTTAATAATGTACGTATGTTAATCTGATCGTTTGCATGATGCGGGTGGTTGTATTTAAGGGTTGAAAATGAAAAAAAAAAAAATTTTGTCGAGCGCGTCAGATTTTCTAAGGGAGTGTTAAGTGCACCAAAAAAAAGCTCTCATTCACTAATCTGACGATTTCGATGGGACGCAAACTCACGGGCAGTTTCATAATGTGCAAAAAAAATTCGCCATTTTGAAATACTCAAGCGCGTCAGATTAAGATATATATGGTTCATCTTTATGTTCTAAACGTACTGTCTCATAATCTGACGATTACCTAGAGGGATTCGCCTAATCTGACAAAAAAAAATTCGAAAAACGGTTCACCTTAAAGGCCATCCCTGCAACTTCCCGCTAATTCCATTCCTGGGCGCTTAAAATTGTACTTTGAACTATATTTTGAACTCAGCGGGTCATTCCCAGTCCTCCACACCCCGTCGTCCACAGTGTGGAGGTATGGGAATAGTGTGGACGAATGGGAATAAAAAGGGTGAGGAGGGAAAGGTGCCGTTTATTCCCAGTCCTCCACACTATAGTGCAGGAGCCGACACTAGAAAAAGTTAAATTTCAAAAAGATGAATTGGACTTCTAAATGTTTAATTAGGACTGTTTATGAGATACTAAGCCATCAAAATATATCGTAAAAAAAGTTGCAAAGTTATACTGTCGGCTTTTATATTGTTAGATTTACCAGCTGCTCTGGTGTCTAGCCAACGGGAGTCGCCGATAAGAGATAACAATAGATTTTAAGGACAATAGAGTCGTAAAATCTCATCTCCATTGAATCATAGCTAGACAAGAAGCACAATTAAAAAGCTCTTAGGAATATTTATGAGTATGTTGTAAAGATAAATCATACAAATTTTTAGACAAGTATAAAATATTATTTCTATTACAGCGTGATTTGAGAAAAATAAAATTGAAGCGACTATATTCAATACTAAAAGAAAGTTAGTAACTTCAACGTTTCCTTGTGTACCAAATACTTACACCTCAAAAGTAAATAGTTTGAAGAACGAAAACATTAACGAAAGTATTTACACTTTCAAATTATTGTCCATTATGTGATAAAACTATTCTGTGATACAAATTATCTTAGATCATAATATTTACTTTCTTTTTAATTGTTGTAAATTATAAATGATCACGCTGTAATAGAAATAATATTTTATACTTGTCTAAAAATTTGTATGATTTATCTTTACAACATACTCATAAATATTCCTAAGAGCTTTTTAATTGTGCTTCTTGTCTAGCTATGATTCAATGGAGATGAGATTTAACGACTCTATTGTCCTTAAAATCTATTGTTATATCTTATCGGCGACTCCGGTTGGCTAGACACAGAGCAGCTGGTAAATCTAACAATTTAAAAGCCGACAGTGTAACTTTGCAACTTTTTTTACGATATATTTTGATGGCTTAATATCTCATAAACAGTCCTAATTAAACATTTAGAAGTCCAACTCAAACAAACCCAAATGTAGGCATCACGCAGCTGCACGCATTTAACTTTATCGACGAATTTTTGTTATTTCGGCTTGCGGAAATTGTCAGATTATATATTTTTCATTATTCTTGAATTATTACCTTCAAAATAAAAAAAATTTAGCTACGCTCGAGAATGTCGAGATGACGTTTTTTTTTTACAACTTTGTTGCCCTCCCCTTTTTTTACGTCACTCTCAAATTATCAGATTAGTGGAATATACACTTTTTAGGATGTAATTAACTCACCCTACCTTAATCTGACGCGCTCGAGAATTTCTGATGGTCAATTTTTTTTTACTAATCTGATCCTGTATCCTTCACGGGCGGCCTTATATATGGGTCTCATATTTTGTGGAGGTACTTAACTGGGTACAAGGTATCCTCCTGTATATTAATCTGACGCGCTTTAGTAAATCCCGAAATCCCCTCTTCGGCTCCCCTACTACTATGTATTATAAGTATGTATTTACAAAAAAAAAAGTTGTATTTGTATTCTATCCGTATTCTGGTAATAAATAAATAAATAAATATAAATAAATTAATATTCATGGACATTTCACACAACGTCCTCTGGTCCCAAGCTAAGCTTATATGCTTATGTTATGGGTACCAGAATACGGATAGAATACATGAATTTTCTTTTGTAAATGCATAATTATAGTACCTACAGTCTCCGTGTGGTGACGGAATAAGAATACAAGTGTCACCACCCCATCTCATCCCAAGGGTGCTGTAAAAGTCAACTAAGGGATATTGCACATACATAACATCCTTTGTGAGAGACGGAAAACTCGAAAAAAAGCCCTGCGCCAACACGCCTGGTCAGCGCGGTACAGTAGACCATAATCCCTCCTAAAGTGGAGGAGGCCCGTGCCCAACAGTGCGACGTAAATGGGCTGGAGAAGAAGAAGAAGTACCTGCATAGAAAACACCCAGATGCAGTACAAACATTTGTATGACAATTATATTACTATCACAGATAATATAACTATGAACCACTAGACCACGAAACCCGTCAAATTGTCTTCTTTTTATTAAAAAAATCGTTCCATGAATAAATATTTTTCAAATGTTAAATTTCTTAAGCCATTATTTACAAAACAAAATATATTTTTCATTTTGTTCAACTCAAAATATTTAGCTGCGAAATAAATCCCTGCCACCAGTACCTAAATCACTTAGGCACCTAAAATCTATGTTCAAATTTAAGGCAATATTAACAAAACACAGAACCGGCCACATGTGCAGTACGCGAGTGTAATGTGAGGGCATTTATCATTTTTACGACTAACCCCATCTCCTGTACTACCCAACGCGTTGTCCTTACCGCTCTAGTTCATAATATCACCTTGCCAACTTTTATATTTATATTTTATTCATAAGTTTGTATGGATTTGTATATTGCATCTGATCTATACTTCTTTATCTGTATGAATATCATAAAGCTGAAGAGTTTGTTTATTCAGTATTGGATAGTACATTCATCGAGGAAGGTTTTAGGCTAAATAACATCACGCTGCGACCAATAGATGTCCTATATGAGCTTGTATCTTCAAAACTACGTAACGTATTTTGAAGCGGTTTCTTTTAATAGACTGAGTGGCTTATCAAATGTAATCCGATCCGAATAGAAGTTTTCATTGATAGAAAGCCGCACTCTTGCTGAGTGCTATCTTCTTCTCCAGCCCATTAACGTCCCACTGTTGGGCCCGGGCCTCCTCCACTTTGGGAGGGATTATGGTCTACTGTGCCACGCTGACCAGGCGTGTTGGCACAGCGTTTATTTTCGAGTTTTCCGTCTCTCACATAGAATGTTATCTGTGTGCAATATCCCTTAGCTGATTTTTACAGCACCCTTGGGAGGAGATAGGGTGGTGACACTTGTATTCTTAATCCGTCACCACACGGAGACTATAGGCATTATTATTATGAAAATGGAAGTTTAAGCAGGCCAAGATGCAGGCAGAAGCTACTCACCTATGGTACCAATTCGACGTGCACAACTAAACTTAAATTAAGAAAAAAAATTTGCAATGGCATATTTTGATTAATTGGCAATTCCATCCATTCATCCATCAACCTTTCTCAGTCCACTGCTGGACATAGGCCTCCCCCATAGAACGCCACAACGCGCGGTCTTGCGCTAACTGCATCCAGCGGCCGCCGGCGTATTTGACGATATCGTCGGTCCACCTTGTTGGGGGCCAATTGGCAATTGGCAAAATTCGTTGGGCACGTTTTTATTATTTCAAATCGTTAGTCTATAATATACAGATTTTCTGATAATATAGTTCTATTAACATTGCTAAATTATGTTAATGAAACTATCAGTTTTCATTTTTTGGTTAAGTTAAATTAGTTGTGCGCGTAGAATCAGCACCTTTAAAGTTAAAACTACGCAACAAATTTTGATGCTATATATGGCTTTATTATTATGAAAATCGAAGTTTAGCAGGCCAAGACACGGGCAGAAGCAACTTACCAATGTATGTATAGCCACGCTTATGAAAATCATGATTTACTAGCCAGCAATCTGCCAACAATGGTAGCATAAACCGATCAGTTACATACTACTCTGAATATTCATGACGAACTATAGATTACTATCGACTATTCACAAGCATGTGCCTGATGTGAAATTGTGGCTATGTCCCTTGACATAACCAATAATCCTATCCTAATAATCCTATACAGGGATTAAAAAGGAAACCACGTTTCAGAATTCGAATATGGTTTTAGTATGGTTTACTTTTGTTAGGTTTAATTTTGCCTTAGAACGGCTAGAATCGTATAACTTAATCTATACTAATATTAAAAAGCTGATATGCCAATAGAAGTAATGGTCCGAGTTGAAAAATTATTTTTGTGTTGGATAGTGTATTTATCTAAGAAGGCTATAGTTATATCTATATTATTATACTCTTTGGGCTATAGGCTATATAACATTCAGTTGCGACCAATCAAAGCGAAGCATCAGTGCTGTAAAAAAGGGAACAATTTTTTAAATTCCAAGCGTTCGAAATCGCGAAACGTCAGCACGTGAAAAGGCAATGGGCAGGCCACATCCTTCGAAAGACTAATGACAGTTGGGAAACCTAAGTCCTAGTTTGGCGACCAGGTACCGGAAAACGCAATGGCCCCCGACAATGTGAAGCAATAATATCGTCAAGGTTATGGGGAGTTATTGGAGGCAAGTGGCGCACGACCAATCGTTGTGGCGTTCTATGAGAAAGACATATGACCGCAGCAGTAGACGGAGAAAGCCTGGTGGAGGGTGAGATGAAAAATTAAGCAACATGGTAAGAGATTTATAAACATTTTCTTCTTATGCCATAAATATAACGTAATATAGGGAAGTAATAATAGGGAAGACTGAACAAAAAGTATAATCATCTTACTTGCATACTTAAGTACACACACATTTTTTCGTCTCGCTTTAAAACAAATATTTTATCAAAAAGTATTCATTTTTGTCACAATTTCTGTATTATTTTCTTCTCCCAAGAACTGAAATTACACGTCAGGGAGCCGTGACATACATTGTTCCTGGACACAAACGTATATCGTGCAAATATTTTGTGATATTTTCATCTTGTAGACTGAAGCTTTTTATTTTTAAATTTGGAAGTGTTTGTTTAGTAGATATCCTAATTATTTTAAAAGTAGAAGATGCAGTGATTGAATAGACAAATCACTATGCCCACAGTTATCTATTTGTTAATGCTTCTACTAAAAATTATAGACGATAACTAAATCCTCTACAATTTTTAATGGAACTGTAGTTATGCTGAATTTAGAAAATTTTCCCGTTTTTGCAACATTTTTCACTAATTCTTCGCTCCGGTAGCCTATACCTGCTCCCGGTCGCAACTTAATGTATGTTAACCCATAGCCTTCTTCGATAAATGGACCAAACAACACGAAAAGGTTTTTTAATTCGAACCAGTAGTTCCTGAGATTAGCGCGTTCAAACAAACAAACAAAGTTTTAAATTTGTAATATAATACTAGTTGTGGCCCGCATCTTCAGGATTCTCGGTATAGAATATAGATTCAAGTTTTCCGTCTTTTGCAAAACGTGGTTGTCTCCAGGAAGTCAATGGAATGGTGAAGTTTTCATTTTAAAACCACCATAAAGTTTATGGCCTTCAAACCTTTTTAGTGTTTTCTTCTGGTTTTATGATCCCCCTGTTTTAGCATTTCATTATCTTTGTGGCCACACATCAAGCATAGGTACAAGTACCACCACCCCATTTGATCCCCACTAAGAGCCAGCTTAGAGATATCGATGGTAGAAAGGCAAAATGTATTAACCGCCACTTTTGGCGATATTGAGTTATATATATGAGTAGCTCACTTTCAGCTCGATTTGATGACTTTTGTGGTCGTTAATACACCGTGATTTTGGAATATTTGCATAATTTTTTGTGGTTTAACTCCATATCAAATGGTAAATATGGTAATTAAAACACCTCCCTACTAAAAAAATTACCTTAAGCTACTTTGCCTTATTTGACTTTAACCAACTGTGATTGTTAAAACAATTTACCAAATTTTAAAATTACCATTTTTTGACTTTGATACGTTGATACCCAACTTGATTGTACTTTACTAATGGAGTTAAACCATTTTACTCGAATTAAAATTTTTAGTCGCTGTGTCTCTTCTCTTTATACCTTTAACGTCCCACTGTTGGTCACGGGCCTCTTTCACTTTAGGAAGGACTGTGGTCTACTGTAACGCACTGATATCCAAATCGTATGATTTTATTTTTAAGTATAATGTTTTATATCCAAATACATTGTGAGAGAAGGAAAACTCGAAACTAAGCCCTGTGCCATCACGCCTTATCAAAGCGGTATAATCGTAATCCCTCCTGAATTGGAGGGAGCTCGTGCCCAGTTGTGGGACGCTAATGAGCTGGAGCGAGAGACAGAGATTATAATTAAAACCTCCACTCCTTTACTCTTGTACTAAAAAAGTAACATTAATTTATTGCTATTTTAATTTAACACGCTTTTTTATAAGTTTGGTATGTATCTATCAATGTATTAATCTGTGTAACGGTATCTTTGAAAGCGATTTTCAGCTACTTGCATTAGACGGATTGATTTGAAATTTGGCACACCTAACAAGGACCGATGACAATGCAATAATTTAAAAGAATAATCCCAATTCCTTGATCAGAATTACTAGAATAGCATGTTGAAGTATCACTATGACCACGCTTGTACACGTAATAGTTTAATTGTATATGAGTAGACTCACCAAGATTATTGTGTTTCAACGTATGCCTTTCATATACAATCAGATAATTTCACATAAAAACGCTTTGTTTATAGAATCAGGTAAAATTATAATAATTGTTTACATGTGTTTACTACGATTGTGAAAACATGTGACAACAGAAACTTATGTCTCTGACAATATAAACTGTCAACGTTTTGTAAGTAGGTAGCATAGAATTGAGTATTGATGACAAAGACAATGCAATCATTTAAAAAATATTCAGGATATTTAAGCGTGTTTGTTAGTTTTTAATCTAAGTAGATTATTAAACACTAACGCCGGACGTGATATGAGACTGCGAAAACTAAAATGAACTCCGAGATTACATGTGCATTTTTCAGAACAATGCGACATGTTTGCAATAAGTTATTCAGAACACAACTTGCATTAGGTTGTATCTTCTATGAAGACACGAGTATCCTATTTTAAAAGAAAAATAATATTAATGTTTTTTTACGGATTTAGACGCGTATATTTGTTTTAAATTTTAGCCCGACATTTCTGAGACTTTGCAGTCACCATAGTCACAGCTGGGACACTGAGCTGTGAGTGCAGTCGAAATCCGTAAAAATGTTTTTTTTTTAAATGAGTCATGCAAGTGTTTGAAAATATTAGAATAATAGTGCGGTGACGGATTAGGGATACAAGTGTCCCTTTCCTTCCTAGGATGCTGTAAAAACCAGCTAAAGGATATTGTACAGAGATAACATCGTCTGTAAAAGATGAAAAACTTTAAGAGAACCTTTACCAACACTCCTGGTCAACGCAGCACAGTAGACCGTAATCCCTGCCAAAATTGAGCAGGCCTATGCCCAACAGTGGCAAGTTATTGGGCTAGAGAGAGATAGAAAGAGAGAGGAATTGTAATTATTATTTTAATTCTATCGTGTTACATATCGAGTGAAGAAAATACATAAATATAGCCAGGACTTCAAAATACCCCTGAAATGTTCAGAGCGTCACATTTAAATTTCGAAACAGCAGCCATATTGTTCCATACTATCGAATCTTTGTAAAACTACTGTATAAGATATTATAACAATTTTAAAACGCATTGCACAAGAGAATTGGGATCAAGTAGCCCCCGTACCAATTTTATATGCCGCAAAGCATTTTACATTTTTACTCTTTTAAAGTGACACGTTCCATTTTAGCATTTTTGTATTCGTGTTTGCATTAGGGAATAGTTTTGTAGTTTTAGAAATAACGTACGAACTAAAGACTTTGGAATTGAATTCTGTACCAAAACGGTTACAAGATACCTATGTTTGTATATTTTATTAGTACTCGTTAGTACACTAGAAAATTCAGGTTTCTTAATACGAACTAATTGTTTATTTCATTTAACGGCACTAATTATAGACTGAATAAGAATTTCATTCCATTTTTTTTAAATTAACATTGATGGGTAATTTACACAAAGTCGTCTCGACCCAAGCTAAGCATATTTCCTTGTATTCGGTATAACTACTGGAATACATAATATTTTCTAACACTTGCGCGACTCATCTGTTTAAATAAAACTACTTTTTACGGATTTAGACGCGTATATTTATTTTAAATTTTGGCCCGACGTTTCGGAGACTTTGCAGTCACCATGGTCACGGGTGAGACTGAGCTGTAATGTGTCTTCTACGATCAGTTATTACAGGGTTTACCCACATTCGATTTTAATTTTACATTGACCATAAAGATAGACTTTTACTATAAACTATATCATATTACATTGTGCTCAGACTACATAAAATCAATAACATTATTTTAGTTTCTAAAATACATTAACAAATTGTAACAATATAAAGGAAATTTTAAATTAATGGAAAGCATACATAATTTTATCATAGACTAAAGTTTTAATTATTACTGGAATGCAGTTAAATAATTTTATTTTACTTTTAAATTATATGTAGAAAACAACCAGACGCAGTACAATAAATTATTTTTTTATTGTGACTTGTAAAATATAAATAGGCTCCCTTTTAAGCACACATCGCCTTATGCTATCGCCTTATCTGTATGGTATGAAATTTGCAGTTGTTAATTCAAATCCAAATGTGATTTTTATTGGCTAAAAATTGGGATTGCATGAAGTAACTAAAATGTTGTTACATTGCTGTCATTTTATTCAATACTTTATAAAGTAACTCTACAAAAATACTTCGAACATAAACCTAACTTCAATGTATCGTAAAATACAAAGTCACATAGAAAGTTGTCGTGCATAAATCGTGAACATTTGATATTGAAAATATTGGTGAACGTATCATAAACTCGGCTCAGCGGCATCGAGATAAACTTGTAAAATTTGTGTACGCTTTATGTTGTAGTTGACTCTCATTAATGTCGCTGCATTCAACCTCACGAAAAACCAAAATATAAATTTCACATTTTATTTAAAGAACAGGAATTTTTAGTGCGCATTTTGTACGCCAATTATTAAAGCTATTTTACTTATATTTAGTTTTACGCCAAGTGAATATGTCAATTCAAAAATAATGACTGTATAAGTATTTGCATTCATCACAAAAATTTATTGCCCCAAACGGCAAAACCACATTTGCTCTGAAGGTACGCGCGTAAGAATTTTATTTCTTTGTTATCTTTCATGTTATCTTACATTTGTAACTAACTTCCGAGCATATTTTAAATTTACAACGTCTTCTTTCTTTCTTCTTAACGTGCTAAAAGTAACAAAATTTGTTTAATCATCATTATCATAACATCACGCCTTTTTCCCATGGGGATATGCATAGACTATAGAGCGCCATCTGCTACGATCCAAACATACTTCCTTGACTTCATCCACACTCACACATCTGGTCATACATGCCCGACGGTTGTAAGTGCTACGCACTTGCCCTTTTTGGAGTATGCCGGCGATGACATCGGAGTATATTTTTCTCGGACGTCCTCTCCCAGCATTTCTACTTACCTCCGCCGTGTATATGCCTTTCGTTAATCGTCTCTCATCCATCTTCTCCACATGACCAAACCACCTAAGCATACTTTTCTCCACCTTAGTCACTACATACTCTTTCAGATTTACAATTTACAATTTGTTTAAATAGGTTTAAATACGCCGTCCTTTATTAAACTATTGCAATAAACCTCAACCACAACATTTTTACTTGTCGCTCGCAACCGACATACTTGTTCGGAAGCGGCAACAGTTGTAAAATACTTTATCTTTTCCTGAAACAAATTATTCACTTTCAGTAATAAATCTATTAAAAAGTTGGCAATTATAATTTTAATTAAAATGTCAAAGAATGGGCGATTTATATTTATTTAATACGTTTACATACAGTTCAGAACCATAATATGAACGTTGCTTTGCGATCAATGGAATCATTTTTCTTTGTTGATACTTACGTACGCAGTCTCTTAATGTAACCATTAGACCATGAGGTCAGTCAAAATATATCTATACTAATATAAAAAATCTGAAGAGTTTGTTTATTTGCTTGAACGTGCTTATTTCACCGCTGGTGTGATTTGAAAAACTCTTTCAGTATTATACTTATCGAAGAAGGCTACGAGCTGTTTAACATCACGCTGCGACCAAAAGGAGCGAAGCATCACTGCAAAATGTTGCATAAAACGGAAAAATTTCTAAATTACAGCAGCTAGTTTATTATATTCTGAATTTTGGCTAGCTATCACGGTTCTTGAGATAGTACTCGGTCTCATATGGATTGAGGGCAGAGGGCCGTTTTACCTTTTGGTTCGGAACCTTAATTATTATAATTTGGTAAATGTTGTAACTATAATAAAATAATAATGCAATAGGTGAATAACATTAAAATAATAATAAGATACGCTCTGCAAACCAAACGTAACAATGTCACCTGCGAATTGTTAAGACCCTATTGTAATAAGTGATGAAATCTAGAAATTTACAATCTAGACATCACGTATTTCAAAGGAAAAAACATATTATTAAAATTGGTTTCCGCGTGTAACAACTTTAAGCTCTAATAATTTTATATTATTTATTATACATAATAATATTGAGAGACCAGAATATGGATATACTGCTATTCTTTTGTTAATACATACTTATAACACATAGATAACACTGAGACCAGTACAAACATTTGTATGACAATTATAAATATCACACAAATGATTGTCCCGAGCGGGAATCGAACCCGCGACTCGTGAACTGCAGTCCGTTACATGAACCACTAGACCACGAAGCCCGTCATTATGGGAATCCATATTAAGTATTTTACTGAAAAGATATTCATATTTTCTTGAATGATGTTTATATCTGTCCGTGTGGTGACGAAATATAAATACAAGTGTCAGTGCCCTTTTCTTTTCTGGGGTGCTGTAAAAGCTAGCTAAGAAATATAAAACACAGATAATATCCTCTATGGAAGACGGAAAATTCGAAGATAAACCTTTTGCCAACGCGCCTGGTCAGCGCGGCATACCAGACCATAATCCATGATAGTAGGACGTCAAGGGCTGAGAATGAAGAAAAGGAAGGATGTTTATAGCTTACCATAAAAGGGCTTTTTTTGTTTCCTCAGGAGAATGCATTTTTCACACATCCACTCTTGTCAACGCGGTCAACACCGCCATGGCATGGTAGTGTCGGACTCGTCGACGCCCAAATAAACCGGACGCTGGAATAGCGACTAAACCTAACCTCGGCATTCCTTTTGTATCCTCCTGGAGCGCCGAAACACTCTCCCTGTTGCCCCAACACCGTAACAGGGTCTAACACAATGCACGCCTAACATTACTGAGTTAAAAAAAAAATATCTTCCATGATTACTGAAATATATAATTAATTTAGAATAGTTGTAGTTAGGAGCAACAAGGTAATGAGCGTGGAAGAAATCCAAGATGGAAGATAGACGGTATAACGGAGGATATTGAAAATAAAACGTAAACGAAAGTAAAAGAGGGCATAAAAAGGTTTCATAAAGATCATAAGAAGTTTGACATGGCAGAAGAAACATCCTCCCGATGAAAGGTGGCTAATGCCCAACAATGAGACAATAAATCATTAAGAAGAAAAGTTTTATAATGTGACATAAATACAATGAGATTTTGTGCTTTAAATATATATTTTTATTGTATGGACATAATACACAACGTCCTCTGGTCCCAAGCAAAGCTTATATGCTTGTGTTATGGGTACCAGAATACGGATAGAATACATAATACTACTTTTCTTTTGTAAATACATACTTATAATACATAGAAACACCCAGACGAAGTACAAACATATGTATGACAATGAGAAAAATCACACAAATGATTGTCCCGAGCGGGAATCGAACCCGCGACCTCTTGATTGGCAGTCCGTTACATAAACCACTCAACCACGAGGCTCGTCTGATAATTCTATAATGTCTGAATTGATACCAAGGCGTGGTGAAAGTCTCATAAATAGTCAAGGTTGAGGTCAATACCTTATACAATTGTTTAGTTACACTGTTACGAAACTAAATATGTAGGTTAAGTTATTTTAGTATATAACAGGAAGTATTATTAATGTGTTTTCAATACGTTTATATTGATTGCTGTCTAAAATGTAATTAGTATAAAATGAACATAAATATGCTGGATGATGCTGGACTATATCAATAGGAAATATAAATTTAAATCAACATAATAACTAACGAAACCAATTCTTCCCAATAAGCCCATCCAAAGGTTGTCTGGAAGAGATCGCAACTTGCACTTAGACCAACGATTGAACTGAACAATTCTAAAAATAGTCTAGTGATAAGTAACTACAGACTACGATGGCGGGCTTAATGCAAATCATTAAGTCCGCCATTGTACATTATTTCTTAATGCAAAAAACTTTAAATATATATATTTTTACAGATGGGACTGATCTGAAAGTGCTTTACAGCACAGTCCCCCGTGAGTGCAAACTCTCCGACACGTGGGGCTAAAATTTAAAACAAATATACGCGTCTAAATCCGTAAAATGTGGTTTTATTCAATAATTTAGTTTTATGTGAGTTAACGTTTTTAGGGTTCCGTAACCAAAGGGTAAAAACGGGACCCTATTACTGAGACTTCGCTGTCCGTCCGTCCGTCCGTCCGTCCGTCCGTCCGTTCGTCCGTCCGTCCGTCCGTCTGTCACCAGGCTGTATCTCAAGAACGGTGACAGCTAGACAGTTGAAATTTTCACAGATGATGTATTTCTATTGCCGCTTTAACAACAAATACTAAAAATAAAATAAAATAAATATTTAAGGGGGGCTCCCATACAACAAACATGATTTTTTTACCGTTTCTTGCTCGATACTAAAAACGTTGCCTTATGTTGCATAGATAATGGTACGGAACCCTTCGTGCGCGAGTCCGACTCGCACTTGACCAATTTTTTTAAACTTTCGCGACTTGTACACATATTAATATATAATCACCAAGTCAACTTCGCGATTAATATAACAATCGATTCCTCAATGGGCATTGTTCATATTTTTTAGGGTTCCGTACCCAAAGGGTAAAAACGGGACCCTATTATTGAGACTTCACTGTCCGTCCGTCCGTCCGTCTGTCCGTCCGTCCGTCCGTCCGTCTGTCACCAGGCTGTATCTCAAGAACGGTGATAGCTAGAGGGTTGAAATTTTCACAGATGATGTATTTCTATTGCCGCTATAACAACAAATACTAAAAATAAAATAAAATAAATATTTAAGGGGGGCTCCCATACAACAAACATGATTTTTAGGGTTCCGTACCCAGTATCTCAAGAACGGTGATAGCTAGACAGTTGAAATTTTCACAGATGATGTATTTCTATTGCCACTATAACAACAAATACTAAAAATAAAATAAAATAAATATTTAAGGGGGGCTCCCATACAACAAACATGATTTTTAGGGTTCCGTACCCAGTATCTCAAGAACGGTGATAGCTAGACAGTTGAAATTTTCACAGATGATGTATTTCTATTGCCGCTAAAACAACAAATACTAAAAATAAAATAAAATAATTATTTAAGGGGGGCTCCCATACAACAAACATGATTTTTCAACCGTTTCTTGCTCGATACTAATAACGTTGCCTTATGTTGCATAGATAATGGTACGGAACCATTCGTGCGCGAGTCCGACTCGCACTTGACCAATTATTTAAAACTCTTATTTCGAAAACCATTTCGGGAAATAGAGTGTCCGATATATTAACGATTATTTTTCCAAAAAAGCAAACGATCTCTATTTGCCCTTGAAATGAAGGACTTAAAATATTAATACATTTTTAGGGATATACTACTCTGAAGTGGACTTGAAATTGGTCTATTATATCAACTTGTCAACTTTGAAAAGATAAAGTGCAATCTGTATTAAGTCTATCAAGAAAAGTCTATACACAGCTTGCGTAAAACGATGACGTCACAACATTTGAAGTAATATTTTCAAGAATTTTTAAAAAATTCTGTATAGTGAATATTTCAATAATATTGAAATTAGTTGCTTAAAATAGTCTATATTTTTTGAAAAGAATATAAAAACAGCAGGTCAAAAATAATGAACAATCCCCATTCCAATTCGATCTAAGGGTCGGGAAACAGGTATCGTAGCTAAAATTTATTATATTTGTCGTGAAGTTAGACCCGGTGGATATATATTAATTTATGTGAGTTATCAGTAACCCATTTCAATGTTACTAATTTAATAATATTATGCACTTGCACAATGCTTATAATGCGGATTAATTGCTGTACCTAATTAATTACAGTGAATTTCGTATGCTATAATCACGTAATGTAACGTGATTACTGCTGTTTATATTAATTAGAATTTAAAATTATACAAAGAATGATTGAATTAGGTAAGGCCTGAAGTTGTAAAACAACTCAGCCTCGGTGAAAAATGTTGCGAAAACGGGGAAAATCTTCTAATTTCCACGCGTACGAAGTCGCAGGCAACAGCTAGCCAGTAGGAAATTAAATATTGGGTTGTTTTTAGGGTTCCGTACCCAAAGGGTAAAAACGGGACCCTATTACTGAGACTTCGCTGTCCGTCCGTCCGTCCGTCTGTCACCAGGCTGTATCTCAAGAACGGTGATAGCTAGAGAGTTGAAATTTTCACAGATGATGTATTTCTATTGCCCCTATAACAACAAATACTAAAAATAAAATAAAATAAATATTTAAGGGGGGCTCCCATACAACAAACATGATTTTTTTACCGTTTCTTGCTCGATACTAATAACGTTGCCTTATGTTGCATAGATGATGGTACGGAACCCTTCGTGCGCAAGTCCGACTCGCACTTGACCAATTTTTTATTAATAACGTGCCTTATGTTGCGTAGATAATGGTACGGAACCCTTCGTGCGCGAGTCCGACTCGCACTTGACCAATTTTTTTTTATTCGCCTTGCCCTGCCGGCCCATGATGGTGCCTTGAGCTTTGGCATGACCCGGCGAGGGTTGGCCCCACGAATCGGGGCCCGTCTCGATGCGGGGAGCATAAGGTCCCCCCGTCATGATTGGCGCGGCGGGACTCTGGGTAACAGCCCGCCGCGCGCGACCATCTGTTCGTCGGGGAGCTATTGCGCGCTCGCGCCGGCGACACCTGCCCGGGGAGGAAAATATAGAGTGGCAAATGCGTCCGTGACCACTTTGATTTATAATTAAATAGAAAAAAAGTATTTATTCAATCATGTATTTTTCCTACAAAATATTATTTCTTATTCCAGGTAAGAAGCCTACCTAGCTTTCAAATAACGTAATTGATTAAATTCACTTTATTTTATTACTTGTTCTTCTCATCCAACCTTTTTATTGCCTAAAATTTAATACTACTCAACTCACGTTTTACAATAAAAGGATCCGTCCTAAAAAGCTAAAAGTATGAATCGACCCATCTTGAATTTAAAGCTTTGGGAAGCATTAAACAAGATTAAACCAGGTATTAATAAATAAAATCTTTACTTATATACATTAGAGTAACGTTGGAATACTAATGTTGAATTTTCGATAAGTGTATTTTCCGTGGGGTGATGGACAAAAAGAACATAAGGTGGTTACCTCGGTCGCTTTTTGCGATGCCCGGGAATAACTTGGAGAGTAAGTTATTCCCGGGCATCGTAAAAAGCGACCGAGGTAACCACGTCGCATAAAACTTAAGTTTAGTTTTGCATATAGAATTGGTACCATAGTCGCCCATTAGGTATAGTTTTTCTTCTCTTATATAAGTTGTTTTCTGGGGTGTAAATGAGGTGGTTGACACTTTGTATAACGTTCGCGTGTATATGCGCAATACACGCAAAGGGTTTGGTTGAAGTCAAAAATCAGCTAAAACTCACTGCAATATGAACAAGATATCATGTTGCGCCGATCCCCAATAATTGGATCAAGGCTGGAGAATGACGACGATATATTTTCTTAATATCTGTGAGGCGATATATTAACAATACTGAGAAAACATCTTATATAAGAGAAAAATAAAATAGGCGACTATGGTACCAATTCTACACGCACAACTAAACTTTACATTACTAACACTATAATTTTAATTAACATAAATATGCGCAACGAAATAGCCAATGAATCAAAATATACCATAGCAGTTCGCATTTTTAGTTAAGTTTAGTTATGCACGTAGAATTGGCACCAATATCTATTTAGATAGCGCCGACGTTTTTTTTTAAATTTAATAAAGATTAAAAAAAGGAAAAGAATAATTTGAAAACCTACCCTACTAACATGGATAAAGCCTGTGCTCAATAAATAGGACATTTATGTTCTAGAAGAAAGTGTTTTTCCAGAATTTTTAAAAATAAGTATATTATACGAGACAAAATTAAAATTTTGTATGTAGTAGCAAGAATCGTTGATAGAAAAACTATTAAACGGCCTGTAAGTAATCACATGCTATTAACATGATAATATAGCAATAGCAGTTCGGAGCAATATTGCCTATGTCTGAGGTAGAAATCTCATAACTGTGCGTAACTATTATGTTAATTGTTGTAATATTCATGTGTGTTGGCTTTTATAGCGTTAGTAATAAAACTTTCCATCTACATATTAACGAATCCAATCAGAGTCCCAGATTACAAAAAGAGATTATAAATAAAACGTACCCCATTAACGTCCCACTGTTGGGCACGGGCCTCCTACATTTTGGGAAGGGTTATGGTCTGCTGTGCCGGGCTGAACGTGCCTATTGGGCATAAGGTATATTTTTGAGGTTTCCATCTCGTATAAAGAATGTTATGTGTATAAAATCCTCTTAGTTAGTGGGTAAGGGGAATTATAGTAGCAGTTATGTTACATATTACGCGATGGCATCGTCAATATTGATTATAAAGAAAACAACTTATCTTTGTAATCCGTCACCACACGGATGTCCCATTTTATAACAAAATAGCCTTTAGAATACAATTTTATGTCATATATCTCGATAAGAATGATCATAATATGACTGTACTACAGTATTGTGTCCTTACTCTCGCGGTAATAGTAAAACAAGTTAATCGTTAAGTAAAACATGAACAATACATAAAGAGATTGGCAAAATTTCCCACTTGTGAGACAACACGCGATATCGAATCATTGTACTTCAAGTATTTGCAATAACCAGACGGTTATGGTACGCGATCGCGAGTGAATTGTATTCGTGTAGTGATAAAAATGTACGGTCAAACTTGGACTCCTCCTAATATAGCAGCAATATGTCCTGAACAACACGCCCCATTAACACAATGTTCTCCTACTGGATACATGTTTCTTGCACTCTTAACCCAGCTGTATGGAAGCTCCAAAATGAGTGTCAAACCTGATAACGATTGGCAAGATTCCAATAATCCCGATCCTACAAAACTTTCTTATTTTGAAAGCGTATCCGATCACTTACAAGGACCTTTACGGTCAAATCCTTTCAAGAGTGAATCCTCAGGACTATCCAGCCCTTATCAGAGTGATTACGTACCTAATTACAGTACAAAGGTACACAGTCATGGACCTAGTGAAGGTTTTTCAGAAACTTCTTACTATACGAACTTTGATTTTGAGAAGGATTTTGGAAAAACAGATTCGTCGCATCAAAGTTATTACAATCCATTTTCAAAATATAATTCTCCAAGCTACGGTTACAACTTTTTAAAAAGAAGTTTTTCGGATGTAGAAGCGGCTGATTCCAAGGCAATAAATGTAAAGGAAGAAAAGAAAAAAGGAGTGAAAAGAAGAAAGAAAAGGCAAGCGTTTGATACATACGACTTTATAATTGTTGGTGCTGGATCAGCAGGATGTGTTATTGCTAATCGGCTATCTGAAGTGAAGAAATGGAAGGTGAGTCTAATAAATTATTTATTCAATTTAAGATGACCGATTTGAAAGTTTTCCTAAATGCTGAGTTATTAAAAAAATTTCTCGCATCTAATAATTAAATTCTAATTATTTAGCAACGAAAACTAATGATATATTTGTTATTATTTTTTTAATTTAACTTTCTTACAAACTTTTACTATCATCATCTTGATGAATGAAATGAAATGAAGCGAATGAATTAATATGAATAAGAAATCGTTTTTGCAACATTTTTCACTAATGTTTTACTCGTATTAGTCGCAGCGGTATGTCATATAGTCTTTCTCGATAAATTGACTATCCCAAAAGGATTTTTTTCTATTCGAACCTAGTAGTTCCTGAAATCGGCGTTGTGAGATGGTCATATATATCTATCTCACAACAATAGCCGAGCAGCGTTCCTATTTTTCAGACAAACGGGTCGCTGTATTTTTTTCTTTTTGTGAATATCCTTTTTATTTGTATTAACTTGTTACTTTTGTTTTTTTTTTATGCATGTTTTGTTATCGATTGTGTTTCCGGTATTTTCGAGATATAAACATTTTTTCTTTCTTTCTTTCTTTCATTTTCTTTAGTTATTCCTTTAGTTTCTTAAGGAGATTTATTAGACAATGTTTGATTACAAGGACAATATATATATTTAACTAATTAATCAGGTTGGAACTATGTCTTAACAGAACTCACCTTGATCTATTGTTATTTACCAGAGTGTCGCGATATGCCTATTACATTGTATTAAAGAATGGTTATAGTAAAAACTAGTAGCTATTGTGATATGTATTCATTTGGTTTTTAGTAACATTTGGATTTTATTGTACTTTATACAATATGATTTGAAATCCAAGTATCTTGTTAAATAGTTATTGTCTGCTACTTTTGTATCTCAGCGGTCATAAGCAAAACTTCTTCGCTTGGTGGTCTTCTGGTTCATGTAATGCACTGCAATTCACGAGTTCGCGGGCTCGATTTATCGATCGACAATCATTTGTGTAAAATTTGTAATTGTCATACAAATGTTTGTACTCAGTCTGAGTGTTAACTACGTATTACAAGTATGTATTTACTGATAAAAATAGCATATGTGTTCTATCCATATTCCGATACCCATAACACAGGCATATAAGCTTAGCTTTGGCTCAGAGGACGTCGTTTGAAATGTCTATGAATATTTTTTTTATAAATATTACTTAAATTAAAACCGTTATTTATTTATAACTTGATATCTGTGACACCGGATAAGTGGGTACCTCCATAATCATCATCATCATAGCATAAAGCCTTTTTCCCATGGGGGTAGGTAGACTATAGAGCGCCATCTGCTACGGTCAAAACACACTTCCTTGGCATCACCAACAATACCTCTATAAGTGGGACAATTTTTTCTTCCTCTCCTTGAGATCCCACATAACAAGATTTTTCTTATTGAGCAATAAACTGTTTGTAGTTACTGGTTTTCTTTAATGAATAACTGCAATTTGTTTTTAAACATGCTGTTTGTAACAACGACACATTAAAAATTTCATAATTTTTGTGTTCCGAAATAATAAAACTATTTAAGAGGATACCAAAATAGCTTCGTGCATTTTTCTACGTACGAAGTTTTCATTGTGTCTTTAGATTGAATGGCTAGAGCTCTAATTTTTAAGTATATGTTTTTTCAATATATGATCTAGGATCGCATAAACTCAGAAACGCGATTGAATAAAGTTTTCTCGATAGAAAATCTTGGCGAAACAACCTCTCTAATTTTTTATTTTTTTCATTTGTCGGTCTATTATCGCGTATTAACTAATGAAATAACTTTAAAAACATAGGTAACTATTATGTATAGAAACACGTGGATCAGAATTAAAATATATTTAGTAGATTTTGAGTAAATAGGAAAAGTATCCCTAATTCTTCATTTTCTGTGCATACTGGCTGTGTTAATATGTACGTGTCGGCGATGATATACGATAATATTGATGTAGGCCCTTAATTCTGTAATGGTTAATTGTAAAACCTTACAAATGGTGTCATAAATTAGCCACAAAACGACATTTTAGACTTGTTTTAATTGATTGAACTCAATTCTCTTTTAATTATATAGAAAATCGAATACATCTAATATATAAAATTCTCGTTTATAAATAAAATTTAATTCTCGTGTCACAATGTTCGTTCCCATACTCCTCCGAAACGGCTTGAACTATTCTTATGAAATTTTATATGCACATTCAGTAGGTTTGAGAATCGGCTACTATTTAAGCTAGTATTTATGAAAATATTTAACAAAGACTCGAACTTATAATAATTAGACCTCAGTACTTTTTTAAAATGTGTATTATTTAATATCTATGTATGTATTATATATATAACGGACGCCCGTGAAAAATATACTCCGATGTCCTCGCCGGCATACTCCAAAAGGGGCAAGTGCGTAGCACTTACAACCGTCGGGCATGTATGACCAGATGTATGACTGTGGATGAACCCAAGGAAGTATGTTTGGATCGTAGCAGATGGCGCTCTATAGTCTCTGTCTACACCCATGGGAAAAAGGCGTGATGTTATGTTGATGTATTATAAACTTATATCATTCTAACGCAATCATTAAAATAGTAAGAATTTAGTAGTCAGATATTAAGACTTTTATTATAGGATTTTTCTTCGATAGGCATTAAAAAATACGATTGGTTACACAATATATACAATTAATTTATATAAACAATAATACCACAACAAAATGTTATATTTTATTATTATTTATCGATAACACGCGACTTTGCCTGATGTAATTTATTCACTTGATCAGTTATCGACCTTGCTCCTACTTTCACAATGCAATGTAAAATTCTGTAATCTGTGTAACAAGGTTAAGGTTTATAACATAGAATTTATAGTTCAACTAGCTGAAACCCTCTGTTTTACATGCAGTTGCTGGTCAAAGAATGAAAATGTCAGGTTAGATGTATTTTCTAGATAATCAAAGATTTTAAAATACTCTGATAAATCTGTACTAACATTATAAAGCTGAAGAATTCGTCTGTTAGTTTGAACGCGCAAATCTTAAGAACCACTGGTCCGAATTGAAAAATTCTTTTAAGAGGATACCAAAATAGCTTCGTGCATTTTTCTATGTACGATATTTTCATTGTTTCTTTAGATTGAATGGCTAGAGCTCTAATTTTTAAGTATATGTTTTTTCAATATATGATCTAGGATCGCATAAACTCAGAAACGCGATTGAAAAAAGTTTTCTCGATAGAAAATCTTGGCGAAACAACCTCTCAAATTTTTTATTTTTTTATTTGTCGGTCTATTATTGCGTATTAACTAATGAAATAACTTTAAAAACATAAGTAACTATTATATATAGAAACACGTAAATCAGAATTAAAATATATTTAGTAGATTTTGAGTAAATAGGAAAAGTATCCCTAATTCTTCATTTTCTGTGCCTACTGGCTGTGTTAATATGTACGTGTCGGCGATGATATACGATAATATTGATGTAGGCCCTTAATGTTGGATAGTACATTTATTGAAGAAGGCTATAGGCAAAATTTTACATCACGGTGCGACCAAAAGGAGCGAAGCATCAGTAAAAAAGACATGTGTCACTCGGGGACTGCCGCGGTAAAGCTATTGCATAGTATTTTTTATCAGCTTATGCAATTATAATTATTTATTTATTTTATTTATGTAGTATTTTTTTCCTTTGTATTTTTTCTTTGAATTAGTTCAAGTTACACTTTGGTGGCGATGGCGTGGTGACCGATGGGTCTATCCGTCCGTCCGTCCGTTCGTCCGTCCATCAGTCAGACAGCCAGTCCGTCCGTCCGTTTGTCCGCCTGTCCGTCTGTCCGTCTGTCCGTATGTCCGTCTGTCCGTTTGTTCATCCGACCATCTGACCGTCCGTCCGTCCGTCTGTTCGTCAGTCCGTCTGTCCGGCCGTCAGTCAGTCAGCCAGCCAGTCCGTCCGTCCGTCCGTCTGTCCTTCCGTCTGTCTGTCCGACCGTCCATCCGTCTGTCCGTCCGCCCGTCTGTCTGTCCGTCCGTCTGACCGTCCGTCCGTCCGTCCGCGTCAGGTTATTTTCGTTACGGAATTTCTGGATTCGGTCTCCATCTTCAAGGCCCGCGATAGAAGCTATGCAATAGCTTAAAAAAGTTGCATTAACGAGAAAACTTTCTAAATTTCATACGTACGATGTCGCAGGCAACAACTTGTTAAAAATAATCTAGTGTCAGCAACATCTTTGAGATTAAAAATAACAATCAAGTAAAAAAAAAACATGGATATGCTTGACAGATTATTAAGAGGATACCAAAATAGCTTCGTGCATTTTTCTATGTACGAAGTTTTCATTGTTTCTTTAGATTTAATGGCTAGAGCTCTAATTTTTAAGTATATGTTTTTTCAATATATGATCTAGGATCGCATGAACTCAGAAACGCGATTGAAAAAAGTTTTCTCGATAGAAAATCTTGGTGAAACAAACTCTCAAATTTTTTATTTTTTTCATTTGTCGGTCTATTATCGCGTATTAACTAATGAAATGACTTTAAAACATAGGTAACTATTATGTATAGAAACACGTGGATCAGAATTAAAATATATTTAGTAGATTTTGAGTAAATAGGAAAAGTATCCCTAATTCTTCATTTTCTGTGCCTACTGGCTGTGTTAATATGTACGTGTCGGCGATGAAATACGATAATATTGATGTAGGCCCTTAAGTCAGTGAAGCAAATCCATTAACGAACTGTTGGACGCTAACCAGAAGTCTTCTTCTTCCTGCCCTTATCCCAAATTATTTGGGGTTCTTTCCTTTCAACGTCTCCTATCACTGAAAATTGTATTTTATTCAATTTAAAAATCTTTTGTTTTGTTACTTCTGTTTTAAGCAGAAAAATCTTATAATATTATGTGGTCTGTTTGTAAGAAAAAATATGATAGTTTTAAAAGCAAAGTCAAACTTGTAGAAAATAAAGAATATAGCTTGGTTAAGATGTCTAGTTATCGCTTTCTGGGATCGTCTTTAAATTAGTATATCTTAACAAAACTTTTCAATGGAAAAAGTGGATATAAAGTATCTGGATATTTTCTATTTGAGAGTTGACGTCAGGCAAGCAACCGGCATTAAAAACCTACTCCAAAATGAACAAGAAGGCATATTGCGCTTACCCTGAATAACGGGACAAGGGCAAGAGAATGATGATGAAGTACTATTTTTTTTTATTTCTCTAGCTACTAGCTGTTGCCTGCTACTTCGTATGCGTGGAATTTGGAAGACTTTTTTCATTTTTCACTGACGTATCGCTCCTATTGGCTGCAACGTGATGTTATATAATCTATAGCCTTCTTCGATAAATGCAGGTACTATTCAACACTTTAAGAATTTTTCAAATCAGACCAGTAGTTCCTGGTATTAGCGCGTTAAAACAAACAAACTCTTCAGCTTTATAATATGAAAATAGAAAATATCAGCTTCTCCGACTATGGTATGACCTTGTACGTGTGTTCGCACCATATATTTTACTTTATATTTGCTTTTTTTTTTTATTTTTCAACATATTTTGTGTGATCTTTTTAATTGTCATACAAATGTTTGTACTGCGTCTGGGTGTTTCTATGTATTATAAGTATGTATTTACAAAAAAAAAGTAGTATATGTATTCTATCCGTATACTGGTACCCATAACACAAGCATATAAGCTTAGCTTGGGACCAGAGGACGTTGTGTGAAATGTCCATGAATATTTATTTTATTTATTTATAATTTTATAATTATTTTTTTCTCCTGCTTTTAGCCCTGCTGGCCATGATGGTGCCTTGAGCCTTACCATGACCCATTACCATAAAAAAATAAACAACAAACATACAGACGAATTGAGAGCCGCCTCCTTTTTTGAAGTCGGCTAAAAATCGACAAAGTTCGACAAGCAGATTAGGTCGGAAAATACAAACAAAATAAATATCCCTTTATTATCACAGTTTCTAAGATAATCATAATTATAAAAACACCATACAATTATTTGTTTTCACTATATAATTGTTGACATATCTAGTGAAACTTATTCTTAGATACATAAAACAATGAGACTCAACTCCCAAAGCGAAAAAGTTTCACAATCGCTATAACTGTAATAACTACTTAGGCTTGTTTCATATTAGCGACAGTATTTGCATGCGACAAGGCAACCGAGGTGTGCGATTTTGTTAAAATTTCATTTCGTTTTTGCAAAATGTTTCACTAATTCTTCACTCTTATTGGTCGCAGCGTGATGTTATATAGCCTAAAGTCTTCCTCAATAAAAAAGTACTATCCGACACAGAGATTTTTTCAAATCGGACCAGCTAACAAGACTAAGTTTGAACCCGCTACTCTCAGGTACCCTAAGAGTAGCGCGTTCAAACAAACAAACTCTTCTCCTCTATAATATTGTATAGACTAGATAATCTTAATCTTCTACATTTCACTGAGAAGTCCTGGGGGCCAAATCTGCTATTTCTGCTATTACATTCAAATTACAATGTTGTTACAATGGTCAATGAAGCCATTATGGTGCCATAATGGGGTTATTACAACAAAAATTAATAGTAGACTACCAAATTTGGTAAAATTTCGCCATTATGGCACCATTATGGCGTCATAATGACAGCAAACTTCATTTTTTGCCATAATGGCACCATTATTTATATATTTATTTATAATTTATGGAAAACTTACAGCTACTATACATGAATAACAGTGTCACAATAGGTAGCAAAAAGCCAATAACTATGGCACCATAATGGCACCATTGAACTGTCATTGTGACAACATTGTATTAGCAGATTTGAGGCCCTGATCAACTCACTCTGCGAATGTGGCTTAGATGAAGGTTCAGCTGATCATATTTTTTTCAATTGCTCACTTGTACAACAATCACTTTATGATTTAATTCCTAACAATATCCCGCGTCCTGTCTCCTTTAAATTTCTCTTATCTTTTATTTTTTCATTTGAAATAAATTCCATACTTTGCAACTATGTTAAAAAACATAAAATTAAATTGTAATAATTAGACACATTAAATAAAATGAGTATTAAGTTACATTCATATTTATGTATTTAATTCCTATAATACTTGTATATATTTAACATTACTTATTTGTTATTGTATGTTTTTATTTTTATCTATTAATATTTTTCTAAGAATAATCAGTTGTCAGTTTATTATTTAACTTTTTCACTTGTTTCGGCCAAATATTGTTTTCTCTTCATAGATCATGATACTAGCATGTTCTTGTCTGAAGTTAATACAAAACACTGGCGGAAAGTGACTAGTCCTAAAATAGTCACATATGGGCCATTAAAAGAAGAATTGAATTGTACCTGAGAAAAAAAAAATTTAAAATTACCATGAAATTCTGCATAAGTACGTCACACATTGATGAAAAGTAATACACGATCCTTCGACAAAACATGAATTGACGCGCTGTCATGAGCTGTCTCAAACGACTACTTATGACTACAAGAGCGACCATAAAAGGTGCAATATTCCGCAAATAAAACTATTAATAATAATGACACATTTTTACCAAAAAATGAGGCATTCTTAGGACAGCAAGACAACTCAGAGACATTGAAAACCATATAAGGTGTAATAAGTGTTAGAAAATATTATGTTAACCATATAAGGTTTACGGGTTGAAATGCTTTCCTTTCGTTTACGCAATTATATAATTTCGGTATGTAGTAATTTAAGCCTTACCTACACTCCATTTTTGGATATCTTCGGTTTGATTTATATCGGTTTAGTTTTAATTTTTTTTTGTAATAATTGCTATCCTTTATTAAAAGATCTATCTTTACTTAAATATGAACATACCTTTAGTCAATACTGTTTTGTTCCTAGAAACTTATAGTTTGCAACATAATAAATGAAAAC
The DNA here is from genome assembly GCA_916999025.1 of Orgyia antiqua. NCBI lineage: Eukaryota > Metazoa > Arthropoda > Insecta > Lepidoptera > Erebidae > Orgyia > Orgyia antiqua. The sequence goes on from OU779874.1 coordinate 6,616,472, forward strand.
TTATGCAGTAATGAGGCAATCGGATATTTTGTATTCTTTTTTTTTTCAATTTAAATCTGAACCTGCGTGCTTTGTAACTTCAGATATTAAAATATAATTTTATTAACGTTTATTGTACTGCAGTTTATAACAACTTTGTTGCTATATTTTAGTAAAAATTGTCTTATTACATTGAAAAACTCAGGTATTAAACGCGTTTAAATTTTTAGTATAGGTGTTAAGCACCTACCTTTTTGCCGACGTTTCGACCGAGTTGCATCGGCCGTGGTCACGGGCTGACTGGATATGCGGTGTCACGCCTCCCCCTCTGAGGTGAACTCTTCATCCACCGTCGAACAATTTTTCCAACTACCCACACACACAACACTAACGGTGTCCCTATTCTGTACCACAGCCGTATTCTGGTAGTTTATCTATATATTCTGTTTATTTATATATTCTGGTAGTTTATCTATTTAGTCTGGTATTCTAGTAGTTTTTCAATGTAATAAAATGCAACGCGAAAGTTTAAAAGTGTATAAAAATTGTCTTATTACTAGATAATGCAGTTTATGATACACTAGATAATGCAGTTTTTTGATACACTAGCTGTTGCCCGCGACCCCGTCGCATCGCGTGGAATTTAATTCTTTTTTAAATAATATTGTTAAATTTGTCTTTAATTGTCTAAACTAAATCTACCTATCTAAAAGGATATTAGTAAACTATTATCTACAACGTAATTTAATAACAAAATTTTCTTAATTTACCTACTAAAAATACTAGTGTGAGGGAAAATGGGCAATTCTTTATTACTATAAAGTAAGTTTGTACTGTGTCTGGGTGTTTTCTATGTATCATAAGTATGTATTTACAAAAGAAAAGTAGTTTATGTAGTATATCCCTATTCTGGTACCCATAACACAAGCGTATAAGCTTAGCTTGGGACCAGAGGACGTTGTGTAAAATGTCCATGAATATTTATTTATTTATTTATCTTTAATCTCTCTGATAAAGCATGATTTAATTAATTTTAGTTGACTTTGTTGATTATTTTAAAATAAATAATAATAATAATAAATATTCATGGACATTCCACACAACGTCCTCTGGTCCCAAGCTAAGCTTATCATGCTTGTGTTATGGGTACCAGAATACGGATATACTACATATACTATTTTTCTTTTGTAAATACATACTTATAATACATAGTAAACACCCAGACACAGTACAAACATTTGTATGACATTTATGGATATCACACAACTGATTGCCCTGACCGGGAGTCGAACCCGAGACCTCGCGATCGGCAGTCCATTACATAAACCACTCCACCACGAAGCCCGTCTAATAACTTTAATAATAAAAAATTTAATAATAAAAAAAATTATTAACTGATTAATTAATTTTACGCCATACGAACAAAGATAGGATTAGCTTACGTTTTTCTTAGCGTAGTAATTATTAATGAAAAAAAAAATTATATCACAATATAGACGTAAAGATTTGTGATAAAGAAAAATTTGCTAGCATAATTAAAACAAATTCTCTTTGGCAACAAGATCCTTAATTTAAACCTAACTACAGGCCCTACTATTGGTAAACAAATTGACTTCTCACTTTAATATAATATGTTTACTAACACAAACTGTTTTTAAAATGACGTCAGATTGTTTTCGTCGGTAAACGGATAAAGACCATAACTATTACCGTCAGGAATGTTAGAAGAGCCAGTAAGAGAAAACAGATGTAAAAAAAAAAAAAAAACTGATGTAAAATAAAAAGAAAAGAGGTGTAAAATATTCTGTGAGTAATAGGAAATATGGAGATAGTATTTAATTTGTCTTGATCCTGGTTAGATTATCCGACTATCCTCTCGAAGTTGGAGAAGGCCATTTAGTCTGGGAAGACAGAATTAGATTGATATTTTTTTGTGTTTTTAAGACTCAATTATTTTATTTGAAGTAATGTACCCACTAACTAATGAGTAGCTCATTTACCAATCGTGCATCATCAAAATCTAAAACTTTTTGAAATCACTGTAGTTAATCTCTCTCACTCTCTAGTCCATTTACGTTAGTTTCGAGTTTTCGTCTCTCGCAGTTGTTGTTAACTGCTTTTAAATAACTTAGCTAACTCTTACAGCACCCTGGGAAAGAAATGGGGTGATAACAGTTGTTTTCTCAATCCCATATGCATTTTTTGGGGACAAAAGTAGCCTATGGGTTATTCTGATGTATAAGCTACATTATTGTAAAGTTTCATTAAAATCCATTCAGTAGTTTTTGCGTGAAAGAGTAACAAACATCCAAATATTCACAACAAACTCACAAACTTTCACATTTGTGTAATATTATTAGGATATTTCTAATAAACATAGTAGGGGCATGAAATATGAAACGAAAATATAAACAAGTTACATTTATCAAGCCCCGAGCGGTACCAATTAATTTTATTCTGATAGTTTAGACTCAATCAAACTTTTCAACAACCAAGATAAATAGCGTTTTTATTCAAGTGACATTTTGGTTTCCACGAATGAATATTCGTATTTATTTCAGTAGGTAGTTTATGTTGTTAATTATTATTTGTGGATTCCTGAAAGATGCTCGTATTTTTTACTTTAGTCAATTTTTGTACTAATTTAAGAAAAGTCTACTCATTACTAGATGCCTCATTACTATTGTCCGTGTTGGTGTCGGATTAAGAATACAAGTGTCACCACCCCATTTCCTTCCCAGGGTGCTGTAAAAGCCAGCCAGCCAGCGGAAAATTTGTTATATTAACGATTATTTTTCCAAAAAAGCAAATGATCTCTATTTGCCCTTGAAATGAAGGACTTAAAATATTAAGGCGTTTTTAGGAATATACAACTCTGAGGTGGAGTTGAAATTGGTCTATTATATCAACTTTTTTAAAAATTCTGTAAATTGAATATTGAAATAATATTGAAATATCTATATTTTCTAAAAAGAATATAAAAACAGTGGGTCAAAAACTATGAACAATCCCAATTAAAAAAATCACACAAATGGTTGTCCCGAGCGGGAATCGAACCCGCGACCTCTTGATCGGCAGTCCGTTACCAGAACCACTACACCACGAGGCCCGTCAAAATTCCACGCAAACAAAGTCGCAGGCAATAACTAATCTAATCTAAAATAATATACTTACTAATATTATAAAGCTAAAGAGTTTGTTTGTTTGTTTTTTATGTTTGTTTGAACGCGCTAATCTCAGGAACCACTGGGCCGATTTGAAAAATTCTTTCAGCGTTAGATAAGGCAACAGCTGGTTATGATAATAATTGTACTGAACCTTTTAGGCACTAATTCATTCCGTACTTGGCCGGTATAATCTTTACTTATTATAAAACAAAGTCTTTATTTTTGTATAAGTATGTCCTTATGTGAGTTTATATGTTGAAAAATACGCAGCGTATTTTCTTACGGCTTTTTTTAAATGATGTAGCTTTCCAGCAAAATGGTTGAGCTGTGCGGGGCTGACGTGTGCGTTATACTCGTGAACGGGTGCCTTCTGCTGGGACTGGTCGATTTGCTCCAACAATGCTATTTTTTATTATTATTAAGTTAGTTTTAGTTAGTCTTGATAGTAGGTACTAATCGGCATCATTCTCACGCTCCTGAAGTGGTATTCTTGATCACGTGACAGTGCTCCTCCAATAAAAATAGAGGAGCGCTGTCACGTGATCAAGATTCACCGAAAAGTCACTTCACTTTTTCTTACTGAATACCACTGCTGATACAACAATGTATAATATTATTGGAAAAGAAAATTAAAATAAATGAAGAGAATAGAAAAAAAAATCCATGGAGTTTCTTGTCTGTTCTTCTCCATAGGATTCGCGTTTGGAACACCTACTTTCTGACGTTTCAAAAGAGCTTGTAAAACATGCTATCTTGACATAAAAAATTTTGACTTTGCCTTTGATACAGTGAATCAAGTGGATGGCCTTTTCGTATAAATTGTAAGGATTTGGTTTCCACATAGATATATTGACGGGCCTCGTGGTCTAGTGGTTCAGGTAACGGACTGCCGATCACTAGGTGACACTAGGGAATATATAATAATATAATATCATACAATCATTTGTATGATATTAATAATTGTCATACAAATGTTTGTCCTGCGTCTGGGTGTTTACTATGTATTATAAGTATGTATTTCCAAAAGAAAAGTAGTTTATGTAGTATATCCGTATTCTGGCACTCATAACACAAGCATAATAAGCTTAGCTTGGGGCCAAAGGACGTCGTGTGAAATGTCCATGAATATTTATTATTTATAAACTGTGGCCACATAAATTTACCAAAATTTACCCTATTTCTATATTTAATACAGCTTGTTCCCTTTAAGGGTAACATAAATCGTATGTAACATAAAATATATGGGTCATTTTTTACTCATATCAATACACTAGGGCTATAATCACACAACCATATTTCCTTGGTCAGAACTGAATTTCGCAATTTCAATTGAAATATGATTTATAGACGACAAGATACATAGAACATTTTAATAAAAACTATGTCTAAGGCAGATATCTCCGTGTGGTGGCGGATTAAGAATACATGTGTCACCACACCATATCCTAACAAGAGTGCTGTAAAAGTCAGCTGAGGAATATTTCACACAGATAACATCCTCTGTGAGGGACGAAAAACTCGAAAATAAACACCTGGTCAGCGCGGCACTGTAGACCATAATCCCTCCAAAAGTGGAGGACGCCCATGCCCAACAGTGGGATGTAAATGGGCTCAAAAAAGAGAGATAAGGTAGATGTTAAAATATTGGTCAGTACGAATTGGACTCGCACACAAAGGGTTCCGTAATGTTACTATCATAATTTAATATTCGCTATACCGACCCCGAATAGCACCAAATAAGAAGGCCCCAAATAATAGGACAAGGGCAGGCAAATCGCTTTCAAAGATTCAGTTACCTTGATTAATACATTGATAATCAATTCGGCCACCGCAATCCTCACTCGATTGAGTTTATATCGTATTTCTAACGTGCAACGCCATCTATCAAGCTTTGCAATAGATAAATAAATAAATAAATGCAAATAGATCGCGTTGCACCTAAAAATACGATATAAACTCAATCGAGTGAGGATTGCGATGGCCTAATTGATTACTGAAAAGCACGACCGCAATAAGTTCAGTTGGCAGAGCTACGGAACGGTATTCCGAGGTCGTGGGTTCGAGTCCCGCTTGCGGTAATCACTTTTTCCACCGTAATTTAATTTATACATATGTACAAAATACTTTCTCATTCCAGATATTGTTGTTAGAAGCCGGTCCCGAAGAACCAGATGTAACTAGGGTTCCTGCGTTTGCACCAGTACTGGGACGGTCGAGTATTGATTGGATGTACAGAACCCAGCCTGAAGAGATGACTTGTAGAGCACAGCGTGGACAGACTTGTGCTTGGTTAAGGTAATATCTACTTTGTTAATCGGTATTTTTTTCTCTCCGCCTCCTGCCCTGCCGGGCCATGATGGTGCCTTGAGCTTTACCATGACCTGGCGAGGAGTGGCCATGTTAATCGGGGCCCGACCCGACGGGAGACAGACTTTGTTAATAGGTGTCTGTACTCTTCATATCCGATTCATTTTATCACAGCAAAACTATTTCATTTCCCTTTTATCAGTTTCGTTGGTAATTATCTACTAGCTGTTAGGCTGCGCCTTCTTACGCCTGGAATTTAGAAAATTTTCCCCTTTTGCAACATTTTTCACTGATGCTTCGCTCTTATTGGTTGCAGTGACGTTATATAGCCTATAGCCTTTCTGGATAAATGTACTATCCAACACTGAAATTTTTAAATGGGAGTAGTAGTTCCTGAGATAAGTGCGATCAAACAAACAAAAAAGCTCTTCAGCTTTTTAATAACATAAAAAATTAAAATAATAAATGTTTGTACTGCGTCTGGGTGTTTTCTATAATAATAATAAATAATAAATATTCATGGACATTCCACACAACGTCCTCTGGTCCCAAGCTAAGCTTATCATGCTTGTGTTATGGGTACCAGAATACGGATAGAATACATATACTACTTTTCTTTTGTAAATACATACTTATAATACATAGAAACACCCAGACGCAGTACAAACATTTGTATGATTATGATATTCTATGTATCATAAGTATGTATTTACAAAAGAATAGTAGTGTATTATGTAGTATATCCGTATCTGGTACCTACCCATAATAAAAGCATAGAAACTTAGCTTACTTTGGGACCAGAAGACGTTGTGTGAAATATCCATAAATAGATATAGATATAATAATATAGATTTATCTACAATGTGACGGAATCTTCTTTGAACGTAATATTTACCCTCAGTGGAGTGTCGTAGTTTTGAAGATAGCACATAATCAACGAAAATTTAAAAAAATCTAATTTATACAATGTTTAAAAAAGTTCTAAAGAAATTTATTAATTTTGCAATTGACTTACAATGCTTTTACTTAATTATTAATAAATTACTTTAGAAATAAAGGTCACGTCATTATTTCAGTCCAATTGTATTCTATACAGAATGTGCAAAACAGTCTCGATAGATGGCGTTGTACGTCAAATGCGATTTAGAATTCGAGTTACATTGTAGTAGAGAAATTGGTTACTACTGGCACGGCCACAATAGCTCAGTCGGTAGAGCAACGGAACGGTATTCCGAGGTCGTGGTTTCAAGTGATCTTTATTTCCACTATAATTTAATTTATTTTTGAAATTGGTTTAATAATTGTGCGTGTGTTCTTATTTCATGTCCTTCTTTATCCCAAAGCGGTAGCGTATATTTATTTGGAACTTTGAATAAATAACTTAAACTATTAGGTGATCAATAGAAGAGATTTTGCCTCCTTTCTTGCCCTTACTGGGCCCTGGTATAGTGCCTTGTATACCTAATGCTTCCGACAAAGATCAATAAATGAGATAGATGAGGTAACCTGTTAAGAGGTAACTACACCTCTGGGTTTGAACGATTGATATATGCTAAATGTTAAAGATTTCGACATTGACTTCTTCCATTATAAACAGCCATTTTGCCTATAGTGGTAGGCAAAGATTATAGCGTGTTATTAGCTACCATCTAAACATTCTTGGCTTCATTTGTAGGTACTCATTTATCTGGTTATACACGCACGACGGTTGTATGTGTCTACTTATTTCTCCCCTGCACTTCGGTTCAATAATATTACTTAAAATCTTAGAAATTTCTAAACTTTTTATCTTTCGTCAAAAACTTAGTTAAAGGATTTAAGAACTAGAAGACTAACTTGGTTGAAAATCTAACCTTTGAATGAATGATTGAAATATCAGCAGGAAACCGGACGTCTGACGTTTTATACAAAACGGGTGTAATGTTCTGAGAATAAAGATAAGCCAGTAATGTTTAATAATATTCTGTTAAACGTGAATTATTATAATGATAAAGGCAAGCATTTAATTTACTTAATCTATTACAACTTTTGGGTGCAAGTTTAAGCCTAGTTATTCCACTTAATAATCTAAAAAAAAATACAATAATACTTACTTAATTGCAAAAAGAAACTGATTTTAATAAATCAATTGTCTTTATCCTAACTTCAGCCTTTTTCCCATAGGGGTATGCAGAGACTATAGAGCGCTGTCTGCTACTATCTAAACACACTTCCTTGGCTTCATTTACATTCATGTATATAAGTTTGATAGCATAATGATTCAAATTTTATGGTAAAAATATGATTAACATAAGGGAAATTTAATTTACTAAGTAAAAGATTTTATGACTTTCAAATTAATATTGAAATGAGAAAACTTAGTTTACTTGTATTTTATTGCTTCCTTTTGGTTTATTTATTGGCTTGTTTCATCAGATATTTTTTTTAATGTATATTTATCTATCAAATAAATAAAAAAAAAATTAAAGTTAGTAGGTAAGTTCTTAGAATAAAGAAAAGAGTTGAACAAAGGCTATTAGAAAATGTATAAAAACTAGTCTTAAGTCATTACTACAAGTAAATAGTGAGAGAAACTTAAATGAGACAATTTATTACTTTTCAAAGAAAAAAAGTTCCATTGTTAGTGTACAGATCTTTTAAAATCATTATTCTTTTATTCTCAAAGGTTTAGACAGACATGTGAATGAATTTAGTTATATGTAACTATTGCCCGCGAATTTGTACGAGTGTTTAGAATACAAACCTGAATAAATTATATAAAAAAGCGTTCCCATTGAATCACTCTATCTAATAAAAAAACCGCATCAAAATCCGTTGCGTAGTTTTGAACATACAAAAACGGGATTTGAGGTAATAAGTAAAGATATTTTAGTATTGATATTTTCATGAGTTTGAATCGTCTTAGAAAATATATATTGGTTACCCGCTAACACTTACTATTGCGGGATCGATGATGTCGACCCAGGATTTGAGCATATCCAATGCTCATCTTCAGGACGAGTGCGCAGTGGTGTGACCGACCTTCCGATGCGCACTGCGGGCCAAAGTGCGGTAGGTCATGCTCGAAACCTGGACTGACATCATCAATCCCACAATAGTGAGTATTAGCCGGTAACATAATTATATATATTTTCTAAGCAAAGATATGTACTGAAAAATATCAAATATTTATATTTCGAGTACCTAAACAACATGTAAAACTGATATTTAAATACATTTTCCTCTTTAATTATTATGTGTATTTAATTCTACGTATCCATGGTTCCTATATTAAAATATAAAGGAAATACCAATGTAATATTACGGACTGTAATTTGAATGACAACTTCATTCAAATTACAGTCCGTTAAAATGTTAAAACAAAAATCATTTAAAGAACCCTTTCTAACTAACCCACGCTTATTATTACAGCGGTCGAGTAATGGGTGGATCCAGTGCTACAAATTATATGGTATACATGAGAGGTAATAAAAGGGATTATGATGAGTGGGCTGACCTTGGTAATGTAGGATGGAGCTACAGGGACGTAAGTATAATAAGCCTTTAAATTAATAAAAGATATTGCTCGAACAGTTTTGCTCTAAGTATGTTTTATACAGAAACTAGATATTTATAGACAATTTTCCTGGCTTTTGCAACATTTTTCACTAATGCTTCGCTCCTATTGGTCGCGGCGTGATGTTATATAGCCTATAACCTTCCTGGAAAAATGAACTATCTAACACTGAAATAATTTTTCAAATCGAACCAGTAGTTCTTGAGATTAGTGCATTCAAACAAACAAACTCTTCAGATTTGTAATATTATGTTTTATACAGAAAAAGCCTTAACAAATTATAGGTTATAGCCAAAAGTTTACTATACGCCTTAGCAGATGGCGTTGCATAATCAGCTAAATCGCACTATGGTTTTGTTACACGCGATAATGCGTGTAACAAAACTTGAAGCTTGCTTGATACAAATTTTGTTATCAGTTTCACAATCATAAACATAAACATGAGCATGACTTTTGCTGAAGCTATAGTCAACTATTTTATAATTGGTTCTTATTAATTTTTCTTTTCTTTAAAGAATCGTTTCGCCTATGCCATGGCTAATTGGCTATGGTATTCTAGCACTAGAAATATTTTGATATCTGTTAGTCTCAATTGTAACTGAAATCCCTTTAGGCGTAGCTTAGTCTGGAACTGTAGCTAATATATTATTATTTTAAGTAGTTAAACGTAACATTAGTAGCGGTAAATGTAGTTGTCTCACAATACACAAATGTAAATACTAACTTATACAATATTTTGCTTTAAGGCCGTACGCATAGGCACATGCATATAAAGATTTCAGGTTTTAAAATATTCAAAGTTTTAAAAATACCAATTTTTATTTCATGATTGTAAAATAAAATTTCTGAATAATAATTTCAGGTACTGCCGTATTTTAAGAAATCAGAAAATAATCAAGACGTTAAAGTTGCGGATACATATTACCATGGTTATGATGGTCCTTTAAACGTAGAGAGATTTAGCTATGCTGACAAAAATGTTTTAATGCTTGTAGAAGCTTTCAAAGAAAAAGGATTTCCATATGTAGATTTCAATGGCAAACAACAGTTAGGAACTATGACAACTCAGACTACAACCAAAGATGGCAAAAGAGTGTCATCCAATGTTGCCTTTATAAAACCTATTCGAAATAAAAGACCTAATCTCACTGTTATAACTAATGCTCAAGTCACAAAAGTCCTTATCGATAAGCAGAAAAAAGCATACGGTGTAAAATATATTAAAAATTGTGAACACGAAGCTTATGCCACAAAGGAGATAATTATTAGCGCTGGTGCCCTAAATAGTCCTAAAATCTTAATGCTATCTGGAATTGGACCAAAACAAGAATTAAAAAAGTTAAAAATCCCACTTGTAAAAGATTTAAAAGTCGGTTTTAACTTACAAGACCATGCAACCACAGAAGCAGTTATAATAAGTCTTACAAATAAAACATCTACACTTTTACCTGGTAAACAGATACTGACAAAAATTAAAGCTTACAGCAAGTCAGGTTCCGAATACGATCCTCTTTCTTCTACTGGACTGTTGCATATAACAGCGTTTCATAGGACAAAATATGCTGACGAAGACAAAACAGTTCCCGACATTCAATTTCATTTTGATGGAAGAAACAAAAGAGAATTTTACTCGGATCCTACCACTTATTTAGCCACTGCTGTATTCCCATTTTCTTATTACGATGGTATTAATGTCAGGCCTATATTATTACATCCCGAAAGCAGAGGATTTCTAACTTTGAACAGAACAAATCCTATTTTTGGCCAACCACTCATATATCCAAGGTTCTTCACGGTTAAAAAAGATTTGGATACTTTAGTGGCAGCTCTAAAATATGCAACGAAATTGGAAAATACAAAAGCTTTTAAGGAGAATGGTGTTAAATTTATAAGAAAACCAGTAGAAGCATGTTCTCAATTTGAATGGGGAAGTTATAAATACTTTGCATGTGTAATTACCAGATATACTGGAACTATATATCACCCATCAGGCACTTGTAAAATGGGACCTCATTGTGACAAAGATGCAGTTGTTGACCCAAAGTTAAAAGTATATGGAATTAATTGTCTGAGAGTTGCTGATGCGTCTATTATGCCTCATATCGTTAGAGGAAATACAAACGCACCATGTATGATGATTGGAGAAAAGGTTTCCGATATGATAAAAGAAGACTGGGATGAAATATTATGAATTATCAGCACTCAGTCATTGCCTTAACTTAATAAACCAAAACTATAATACTCAGAATATCTTTTAAGAGAACTTATTATTAAGCTGATATTTTAAATATATTATGTATTGTGTTACATTTTATATTATGCCATTGTAAAATAAATCGTTACCTAAAACTATATTCTTGTTTATTTTCTTTGATTGGCATACCCAAAGTTTTCTAAAAGTTTTAGCGCATCGGTAAGTGAATTGTCCAAACTGTTTTCTAGACAATGTTACTAAAACATTCACGGTAGTGTATTTCTTTTAATTATTTGTATCTTTATTTTTACAAATGCATGATTTTAGTAATTGATAGGTACTGGTCTAATGTCATTGCACAATCAATACAAAACTTACCTATTTGGAATTGATAACGGCTATTTTAATTTTAATATTCCCCAATTTTGAATAGTTGTGTCCACATTCCAACTCTTTGATTGTAGAATCGAATTTCGTTTATCCTTTAAAACTGTATGCGAGCTCGTTTGCATAAAAAGTAAAATAAGCGACGAACAAGTAGTACCATAATAAAATTAAATAAGTAAAAAAACTGAACTGCTGTTTCTTGCCCGTACAAGTAAAATATTTACGTCAAAAAAAAATTCTGCAGCTGACAGTTTTGAAATTGGTAAAAGCCACTTCAATGCACAATCTGATGTTTGCAGATTTTCATGACTACATTTTATTTTTAATTTATCTCAGACATGAAAAATAAGATTTTTTATTATATTTTTTTGTAATAAATCATCTCTCATTGTACTTTTTCTTAATTTGGTTTTTATGAAGTTCTTGCTTTATCTTAAAATACTTACAAAACAAAATTTATTATGATGGATCACTAGTCTTGCAATATGTTTTGTTTCTAAATTTATATTGTATAGGCAACCATAAATAAATGTTGTATTTTCCATACGAGTTTGTCCCTTAATCTTATTCCTCTATAATTCTGATTTTTATTAGTTAGTATAATACAGTTTACCTGTGTAACTATTTAGTCTGTGTTTAATAAGCTAATTTTAAGCACAATATAATTTTCACTACACTTTTTAGATTTGTTTTTATTTTTGTACTGTAGTTTTTTGGTAGTTCTACTGTCTTCATTTATGTTTGTTAGTTATTTCTGATTTTGGTGATATCGTGACTTATTTCATGTTAGTAGTTATGTGTTAAACATTAGAAATAATTTTAGATTTTTTGCACTTTACAGATTGCACAATGCACATAAACCTTCTTACAAAGTCTGTAAAATTATTTTAAAATTGTGTTATATTTTCTTACGCTTTTTTTCTTATTAAGTCAACAAAATGATATTGTGCGTAGTTATTATTATGTAATTTAATTAATGTATGAATTGATTACCGACTTTGTAATCTGGTTATGCATAAAGTTCAAATAATGGTGTTTATGTGAAAATTAATATGTTTACAGAGGCAAGACTATGGGAGGATCAAGTGCAATCAACTACATGGTCTACATCCGAGGAAACAAGAGGGATTATGATTCATGGTCTGAAATTGGTAACCATGGATGGAGTTACAGGGAGGTATGTAACATTATATATTTTCGTTAATATAATGCTTAATCCAAAATTATGGTCTTATGGTGGTGTAAAATCTGGCTATTACTTTTATTACCCAAAATTCTAAGTTACATTAAAATTATGATTTGAAAAAATCATAAATCACTCATTCACGTATTAAGTAATCTTTCAAACAATCAATTTTAATTCCGATAATACTAAACTACACATATATGTATACTTACCCATTATTGAATCCATGTTTAACTTACAGGTGCTACCATATTTCAAAAAAGCTGAAAATAATCAGGATATAGAAGCAACTGATACCCGCTACCATTCTGTTGGAGGTCCATTAAACGTTGAAAGATTTCAACATCTTGACATTAACACAATGATGTTACTCCAAGCGTTTAAGGAAAAAGGATTACCAGTCACTGATTTAAATGGAGAAAATCAAATGGGAACAGATTTAATTCAGTCAACTACGAAAGATGGACAAAGATATTCAGTTAACTACGCATATATAAGAACTATTCGACACAAAAGACCAAATTTACACATAATAAGTGATGCTTTTGCTACCAAAATATTAATAGACCCGATCACAAAAACAGCTTTTGGAGTTGAATATATTAAAAATGGTGTAATATACGCAGCTTATGTAAACAAAGAAGTTATAGTTAGTAGTGGTGCTATTAATTCACCAAAACTGCTAATGCTGTCTGGTATAGGACCAAAATATCATCTAAAAAGTTTGAACATACCGGTATTAGTTGATTTAAATGTGGGTAGTAATCTACAAGATCATGTAACTACTGATGCGTTAATACTTAGTCTTACTAACAAAACATCTACAGCAGTAAGTGGTCAGCAACTAGTGGAAGAAGTATATAAATATTTTGGTCAGCATCCACCAAAAACCGGACCTTTATCTACAGCTGGTACACTACACGTATCTGCTTTTATAAGCACTAGTAATAATTATGAGAGTGCACCAAATATACAATTCCATTTTGATGGAAGGAATGTAAGAGATTTTTATAAAGATCCAACGACATATTTATCAACAAATATTTTCCCTTTAGCTTTTTACGATGGACTTGCAGTCAGACCATTGTTATTGACTCCAAAGAGTAAAGGTTTTATATTATTGAATACTACTGATCCTATATTTGGTCCACCGTTGATTTATTCTCGTTTCTTTACGGAGAGAGATGATATAGAATCCTTATTGGATGCATTCAGATTTGCATTAAGCTTAGAAGAAACTGAAGCGTTAAGAGCCAGTGGGGCAACATTCGTGAAAATACCAGTGGAAGCTTGTTCTGGATATTTATGGGGTTCAGATGAATATTTTGTTTGTCTTTTAACTCAATATACTTCGACAATTTTCCACCCTGTTGGAACCTGTAAAATGGGTCCAAGATATGATAGAGAGGCGGTAGTAGATCCTAGACTGAAAGTGTATGGGATTGAAAAATTAAGAGTTGTTGATGCGTCTATCATGCCTTTGATTGTTAGAGGCAATACAAATGCTCCAACGATAATGATTGCTGAAAAAGCTTCCGATATGATTAAAGAAGATTGGTTATAGAATAGGTATATAATAGTTTGTTGATTTAGATTTTCCTCAATATGAAATTTATTATTAGATACAAAAACATAATGTTTAATGTGTTATAGCATAAATTAATGTATATAGCTGTAAATAAGATTTATTTTTATTATTTGAAACGAAAAACATTCTATCTTATTTTGTTTTAACCTTATTTAAATGTACTAATTTAATTAAATAAATATTTTTATACTTTTATAATAAACTGAACAGTTTTTTACATATTTCAATGTCAAAAAAATGTGTAGTATACCTATCTGCTTTGATTGCTGCTAATAAAGAAAGAATAATATAACATTGATTGCTCTTGTAACTATAACAAAATTTCATTAAATAACACTCTACTGTTTTCTATAAACTAATATTCGCTAAAAGAATAACAAAATAAAGAAAACCTAAATTCATTGACACAAAACAAAGTTCGTTGAATTTATTTATTCATACGTCATTCGTCTTGATGTACTAAAAACAGCTCAATTGGCATTGTTCATAATTTTGTTTTTATATTTTTTTTTAGAAAATATAGACTATTTTAAGCAACTAATTTCAATATTATTGAAATATTCACTATATAGAATTATTAAAAAATACTTAAAGATATTATTTTAAATGTTGTGACGTCATCGTTATACGCAATCTGTGTATTGACTTTTCCTGATAGACTTAAGACAGATTGCAATACATCTTTTCAAAGTTGCCAAGTTGATATAATAGACCGATATCAACTCCAGCGTAGAGTAGTATATCCCTAAGAACGCCTTAATATTTTAAGTCCTTCATTTCAAGGGCAAATAGAGATCATCTGCTTTTTTGGAAAAATAATCGTTAATATAGCAAATTTTCCGAAAAAAACTAATGGATTATGATTAAAAACTCTATTCCCCGAAATGGTTTTCGAATTAAGAGTTTTAATAAAATATGAACAATGCCAATAAAATTGTAGAATAGCTGCACTACATATTCATTGAAAAACGTGCATTTGTCATAAAATAAACGAAACGCTTAAAGTTTTAGAATGAAAATAGAACTTCTTAACCGACTTCAAAAAAAGGATTCTCAATTCGTTTGTATGTTTCTTGGTTTTTATTTTATTCTATTTTTTTATGTTTGTTACCTCATAACTTTTAACTGGGTGAAGCGATTTTAACGATTCTTTTTTTTTAAATGGTGGTTCCCGTGTGGTCCCATTGGCATCAGGTCAGGAACTGATGATTTTCTTCTGAGACATCGAGGCAAGCCTCAATTTTCAAAGGCTCATGAAGCTCAATTTTTTTAACTGATTTATTTATCATCGTTATCCGTAATTTAGATTCATAATAAGGTAAAAAGATTGTACGAAAGAATTGCTTGACAGTGTAAAAGTTATGAACCTTAACAAACTGTATAGTCTGGCTCCTGCAACACAGTATTACTAGCGTGGGGTAATTCACTTATAAAATCTTTACCTATTATAACACAAAGTCGTTATCTTTGTATATACATTCCTGGGTGAGCTTATAACAACAAAGTAAGCAACGGATTTTAGAGCGGTTCGAAAGAATGTTTTTTTTTTGTATAATGTGTTACAGTTTTTTTTTTATTCCTCACGTATCCAATTGTGTGAAATAGCTATTTGTACATAAACTGTTCCTATATAATACACTCAACACCGAACTTTACAAATAATGGAAGTAATACACACCGAAAATACAATTAACAATAAACTTAACGAAATAAATGTAAAAGAGCATGTTTATTATTAAAATGTATACAAAACTTTGAATACAAATTTAACCAAGTGTATAAAGTTAAACAATTTAACAGTAAAATCAGCAAAAACTAGTTGAAACAGTAATAAATTTAGACAAATATATGTACAAATAGCAAAGCAACATTCATTGTGGAATGAAACAAGAAAGTTTGTACGAAGACTAACAGAATGTACGCCGCTGAATCATCCACCAAGACGCCGTGATTAGGGCCACGAAATCTATAGGTAAATATGTGAACCTTTGAATAATTGTATAAAAATTTTAACATTAATCACGTATTGCCTTTCAGGCACGCATCCTTTTTTTGTTATGTAATAATATTGTATATAAAGATTTGTATGTTCAGGTTTTTAACTTTAACGCCAAAACGGCTCTACGCTATGGTTTAAATTATGTGAAATTTGGTATTACGGGAATAAATGTGGCCTGTGTTGAAATCTAGAATGATAACACATAGGCTACTTAACGTTCTCGTGGAATAATCAAATATTAACAGGGCCTACTTAGATGATATTAGTGTCGAGTTAGAATTTTTATACTAGCAGTATCTACAAAATTGTTGTTGCTTCTTTGTTTGTAGATAATAAATGAGCATGTGAGACTAGTGGAACTACTTAATTTAGAAAAACTAAGATTTTCACCGTTCGAAAGCAACACTATGTCCAATTAACACAGACTATTGTTAAATTAAAATTAACGCTAGCCTCGGCCATGGCGGATTGTAAATCCGCTCATTTCCTAGCCTCAACAAAGACGCATCTGCTATTCCTACATTTCCATTATCTACTTCCATAAACCGCTGAGAAGCAAACAATCTGTAGGCTGTGTCCTTACTCTAAAATAAACACCGTCTTAGTGTGACCTGTTACTCACTAACTACGCTTTCATCGTCTAAGAACTTTTATAAATCAATAGCTCAAATTACACTGGTTTAAATTTAACATTTTATTTATTATTTATTTAATATATTCTTTATTGTACACCATTTAGTTTTACATTACAGGATGTTCTTAAAATAATGTAGTACAATGGGCGGCCTTATCGCTTAAAGCGATTTCTACCAGGCAACCTTTGTATGGATTTTACAGCGTTAGCAAAAGCTTAATTTAAATTATTTGAAGTAGGTATAACTAGATTAATTGTAAAGTCAGATTTATTGATAATCACTGCCTAGCTAGTATAAGCTCTAAAAATCCACGCTTACAAAAAAAAATTCTATAAACATCTTTACTGTATATTTTGCATTATCATCGGCTGTGTCATCGGTGATTAATAAGTGTTTAAACTTTTAGTTTCGTAGACATTAATCCAACATTCGAAAGTAGGTAAAAATACGTATAAAATGTCAATAATGTGGATACATAGATTAATAAACAAGTAGATAAAAAGAAACTAATAAAAGCCTATCAAAAAGACGTAATAAATCTTTTTACAGAAATCACAAGTAACCAAGCCAGTTTAAAACTTAACAAAGAAAATTTGCAAGTGAAAACCACTCGAATACTCTATAAAGCAATTACAACAAAATTAAAATCATTATACGAAACAGCGTTAGCGCATTTAACGATAAGATTTAATTCAAGGCTTAAAGTATTACTAAGACAATTATTATGCAAAGGAATTCGTAAAAAGAAAGTCACTTTTACCTAATTCAAACTCAAGCAAACTTTGAAATAAAGGCGGATGCAACTTCAATATGAAATTTAAATGAGACCAGTTCAGGTAGGTAGCTAATTCTTTTGCAACATCCACCTGTAACTTCATTCAAATTCTTCTCGTAGTTTGAATTAATTTTTATCTGAATTATGTATTTTTAAAATAGCTTCTATTTGAATAAAGGCGTATTATAAAATTTCTGAATATGTTAATGATACTACAAATTTATAGTTAGTTGTTTGGGGTGTATCACCGAAAGTAGTGGTTTGATCGTAAAAATGGTTTTAAAACCATTAAGGTTTATAGGCGAAGAGTATATCAGAATCTATGCTTCTATTACTTTCTTTTTTGTGCGACAAAGACTCCAAATTCATCTTAAGTCAACCGTAAGAAAAGAATTTTTGGATGATCATGTTTATTAGTATAGAGACATAACTGACATAAATAGTATCTGACGGGCCTCGTGGTCTAGTGGTTCATATAACGGACTGCCCATCACGAGGTCTCGGGTTCGATTCCCGGTCAGGACAAATATTTGAGTGATGTTTTTAATTGTCATACAAATGTTTGTACTGCGTCTGGGTGTTTACTATGTATTATAAGTATGTATTTACAAAAGAAAAGTAGTATATGTATTATATCCGTATTCTGGTACCCATAACACAAGCATATAAAGCTTAGCTTGGGACCAGAGGACGTTGTGTGAAATGTCCATGAATATTTATTTATTATTATTTATTTATAAGACATAGATACTGTGAGCAAAATTCGCTACTCTAGAGGCAAAAACGAAGAAAACAGCGTACTGCGAAGTCCATATTTTGTATGGAACATTTTTTTCAATCGTGCCCTCTTAATAAAATAAAGCGAACTTCCTATAATAGTAATACTTAATTAAACTATGACCTAACATAAACAAGCGAACTTTGAAAATTGTGTCCCATAGAAACAAGAGCAAATTGCAGCACTAAACATTTATTATAAAAGAACTTTGCACGTGTGCACTTTATATATATATACAGTGCAGTTTTGATTACTTTGTAATAACTAACTGCAATTTAAAGTTGTTCTTTGTTCTAATGGACTTTGCTTGACGTTAATTTACTATTAAAATATTGTGGGTGGAAATTCGAACACTTTCAATTTATGTTTATTTTATACCTAGCTGTTGGCCGTGGGCCGCCGGCAAGAATATTGCACCTCCACATCTCTTACCGTTAGTGTCGTAAAATGCGATTAAGGGAGCACCAGGACAACGGGTAACAACGTTCTCCTGAGTAAAACAACATCTACTGCGATCGCCAACCTGCCTGGCAACCGTGGTGATTATGGCAAAGACCCCCCAAATGATGTGGCGTTCTATGGAGGAGGCTTATGTCCAGCGCTGGACTGAGAAAGGTTGATGGATGTTGCTCGAGTTTGTTTGAACGCGCTTATCTCAGGAACCACTAGTCTTTGAAAAGTTCTTTCAATGTTAAATAGTGCATTTATCAAGGAAGGCTATATAACGTCACGCCGGGACCAATAGGAGCGATGCATCAGTGAAAAATATTGAAAAAGCGGCAGCAAATTTTATAAATTCCATGCGAATAAATTCGCGGGTACTGCTATTACTAAATAGTTACTTATTTTGAAAACTAGAAAAATACACTAATAAATATTTGACGTTTTAAAAACTTAAATATAAAAAAATTTCGTTAGTGAGATAAGTACATAGACAATAAGAGATTTAAAACAAAAATTAAGTAAATAAACGAATCACTTATGTTAGTAAAATAGTCTTTACAAAAACAAAACGTGTCTAATACTCATAAAAACATCTGATAGACATCTGTGCTGAATCAGAATAACAAATATAAGAGACAAACATCAAAATTCTCGCTTTTTTAACAATAAAACTGTCTGAGTATGAAATCTTGACACAATAATATAATAACTGAATACTGTGGAAAACGAGAGAAGTGGTGGCCCATTAAAGTGACGTCTGCAACACACAAGATGTAGTATAATAGTGATGGACACAAAACGTCGATAAAATCGTTCTCGTTTTGCGTCAAAATAATTCTAATTTTGATTTATGGAACAAAAATAAAACAAGTTTGCGATAAAAATACGCTTAGTGAGTCAATAGTAAAAAGAACTATGTTATTAATTTTAAACTTACGCAACTCATAATTTGTTAATATTACCGAGACTATAATCACATTAATTATTGTTAAAAGGGTTACCTTAAAGGTTCATTTTGCTCCAAAAAGTCAGGACTCTGTTTTCTAATTTAACTAGCGTTTATTTTACTAAAAATTTGTTTTATCGATAGTAATATACATCACTATACACTTCTACGCGGTCAACCATAGGACAATGGATCTAGTTGGGTTAGACACAAATTGGCGAGTGGCTACTGCGATGAGAGAAAATAGAAATTGTATAACGCTAAACTACCAATTTTCAAGATTACTTAGTGATATTTCGATTCTATTGATACAATGGTGCCAGTTCTACGTGCACAACTAAACTTATCTAAAAAATCTACTGAGTTCAAAAACAAAAAAACACGCTTAAAAATCTGAATATTTTTTAAAATGATTGCATTGTCACAGGTCCTCGATATATGTGCAAAATTTCAGATCAATCAGACTACTGCAAGTGGGTTAAATACTCAAATACTCAAATACTCATTTATTCATAATGTTATTACACGTCATAATTTTTATAATACAAATACATTACATTACGGTTAAAAAAAAATAAAAAATAAAACTTTCAAAGATTCCGTTACATAGATTAATAGATTGAGAAATACATACTGAATTTATATAAACGTGTTAATGTTAAGAATGAAATCAACTATGGCATATTTTGATTATTTGGCTATTTTGTCTTACACATTTAGTCTACAAAAAATACCTTACCTTAAAAACTTCATTTTTTAGTTTAGTTTAGTTAAGTTGTGCGCGGAGAATTGGTACCAACATATACCTGCTTACCCAGTTATCTTAACACAGCATTATTCTAAAACGTATTTATATCCGTCAAAGTAATGACATTGAGGTTTTTTGTAACAATAGTATGATTTATGGGATTTTCACATATTATTTTACTTCGACAGGGAATGAATCATGTGTCGCTATGCCTAAAGGTTATAATATTGTTGTTTACTCTACGTTTTATCCCTCCCACACTGTTGGAGGCTCGTGTCCAACAGTGGAACGTTAATAGGGTGGAGAGAAGGAGAGAGAGAGAGAGAGAAAGAGAGAGACTCAAAGTTTATGACCAAAATGCACTACAGTTACTTTTTGATCAGCTTCTCTCACTCCGTGTGGTGATTAATTATGAATATATTTGCAACAACCTCGTTCCGAACATGGTGTAGAATCCACTTCTCTAATGATTAAGCAGAAAACATACAACACTTAAAGACGGAAATCTCCAAACTAAATCCTATGTCAAAACGGCCGACCGACGCGGTCGGTCAATCAAACCAAAATGAATGTATTTATAGTCTGAAGCAGATGAAACCTACGGTTTTTTTACATGTGAATTATGAAATGAAATATAGGTTAACGATAAAAAGAAAATTACCTTAGCGAATCATAAAAACAAAAAGAAAATACCGTGACTTTTTCTCATCTAATGGAAATTTCAAATTAACAATTTACGGACGCAAATTTAATAAAGGCGCAAAAGTACAGAAACAAATCAACTGCTGTACTGTAAGATATTCTTAGGCTTTCGGATTAATTTTGCAAATGAGACCCATCTTCCTTCCTTTCATGAATATGCAAACATTTTTGTTATACCTTCTATACTTTAAGCTCTGTTCAACGAAGGGACATTTTGGCCAATTAAATTTTGTTGATAAACAAATAGGCTTATGCGTTTGCTGAGTTGACAGTTAAATTATTTATGCTATCCAAATGTCATCATGTCAGAGTATAAACATTATGTATTCTAATGTCGTAATAAATAGCTGTTGTCGTATTTTCGTGTGTGTTGTTGGTGATATTTTTATCTGAGCAAGAAATTTAAACAAGATCAAGGCAATAATTTTAACTTTCTTGGTTTACTTGAACAGAAGTTTTGAGTGATAATAGGTAAGAACTAAACATGTTGCGCTGACCCTAAGAATAAATATAATTAGAACTTCTTGCTTGGCCAAAGTATTTGAAATTTTTATGTATATCGAGTAAATCGGAACACAAGTCAAAAAACATGTTTATAAATTGAACTAAGCAGCTCCTTCTCTTCTGAATGTTAGTTAACAACTTACAAGATAAGTATTAAATTACGTACTATAAGCACTAAAGGCTTGATATAACTGACTCTGTGTAAATATCGTTCACTCTTTCAGTATAAAGAACCTTTACACAAGTATCGTGTCGACGGAATGTACTCATTTATTTCTTTTTATTTTGCACTAGAAAAATGTAATTGAGTGCTATAGGAGATAGCTCTTCTTTATCTTTATCTTCTTTACTTCTTATAAAACAAAGTCGTAATTTTTGTATGTATGTCCCTATGTGAGCTTATATCTTCAAAAATACACAACGGATCTTGATGCGGTTTTTTTTTATTGATAGAATGGTTCAAGAGGATGGCTTTTTTTGCAAAATTTATTGGGGTTTGCTGTATATTGGATGAGATATGATTAAATTTGCCGAGAAACTCGGACGCGCGCGAGCTATAAATGAAAACGTTGCCTTATCTATGTGAGGTACATCAAACTAAAGTATAGAAGAATTGTTTGTTACCTATAGTTCTTCAAAAAAGTCCGCGAGGGCATATGTCTATCTTTTAAGGGAAATCCGCTGTACCCATACTAATGTCGCAAAAATTATAAAATTCAATAGGGTGTTTTTAAAAAGCTATTTATGTGTATATAGTAATCTTTTTTATCAAATTAAATACCTTTGTTAGCTTACACGTTTAATATAGATTATAACTGCTTTTTACTGCATGCAATTTAAATGAATATCTTAGGAGATATGACGAAAAAAGAATTACGCGCGGCAAAATAAAATACTTAAACTGTTGGCTGAGCAACGCGAACGTTTTCTCTGTCTTCTATCCATACTCCAATGTTTTGATATTTGGTTAATGTTAGATTGTATGAATGTAAGGATGTTTGTTGTACTTTGACGTAAAGACTACTGGATGGATTTTCATGAAACTTTTCTAAATTCCACGCGTACGGAGTCGCGGGCAACAGCTAGTTAGTAATTAATTTGAAGATCTTTTTAGGGTTCCGTACCCAAAGGGTAAAAACGGAAACCCTATTACTGAGACTTCGCTGTCCGTCCGTCCGTCCGTCCGTCCGTCCATCTGTCACCAGGCTGTATCTCAAGAACGGTGATAGCTAGACAGTTGAAATTTTCACAGATGATGTATTTCTATTGCCGCTATAACAACAAATACTAAAAATAAAATAAATATTTAAGGGGGGCTCCCATACAACAAACATGATTTTTTACCGTTTCTTGCTCGATACTAATAACGTTGCCTTATGTTGCATAGATAATGGTACGGAACCCTTCGTGCGCGAGTCCGACTCGCACTTGACCAATTATTTATTTTATTTTTTAGTTTTATTTTCTTATAAGTTTCAATGTGTAGGGACACATTGTATGAATTCATTGTTTGCAAGTAGACGTAATGTCAACAGGTCTACGAATGCATAGAGACCATTGTGCTAGCCACCCAAGTTAATATAAACAAATATATTTATTACAGTATGTATGGTCCTATTGTTTACTCGAAGCCTAATTTATTGTATACAAATATATTATGTAGGGATTCATTGTATGCAACACTATCAGCAGTTTTAGGAATATATAGAAACGATTGTTCTCCTTACCTATATAAGCTAATATTATATTAAATATATTGAGTCGCAAATAAACGCCATTCAAGTCCGGACGTATTTCATTTTATCCTCTAACCAGACCACACGTCATTATAACCCTAAAAATGGAGTGTCTATATATAGGGATAAATGTCATTTTAAAACTGAAATCTAGAAAATTATGAACTAGAAAGTAACTTCATTTTTACTTAACCCGAAGAGTTCGCACGCTGAATTGCTCAGCCATTGCCGCTTGGCGACTCGACGACCAATGGGGACGGAAGGTCCTCGAGTGGTGACCACGTACCGGACGACGCAGGCGGCTCTCAACGATATCATTGTCCTCAAATGTGCCGGTGTCCACTAGATACAGTTAGAGCAGGACCGAGCGTTGTCTATAGGGAAGGCTTATATCCAGCAGTGGATGGAGAAAGGCTGATGGATCGATGGATGGAAGCCCTTCTAATTCCTTTTAAATGGCTAAGGATTTTTTGAAAATTTAAGTTTTTAAGGAAAAAAGCGCTTGCAAATTTTGAATTCCCTGTTTAGTGCGTTATGGAAAAACTTGAGTAAAGTTACGACGTAGGCTGAAACCTTGACAAACAAAACTAACTGTCGCTATGAAAAACGTTGGCTAGCATAGGTGCTGCGCCCCCTCTTTTAGATAATTTTGCCATCTTTTAAAATAGGTATCCCCTCTTTTAAACCATAATTATTTCCATATTAGTTCCATAATTAAAATTTTAAGTAAAAAAAATTTTGTTTAATTAGGCAAAGTCACCGATAAAAAGCTAGTCTGTCATATAAACTATATCTAAAACTATAAAGTATACTAAGATAAATAGAACTAGACGGCATGTTTGAGAAAATACAGAATAGGAATTCCATTAAAATGTCTGTGCCACTATTTTCTGTTATCTTTTTCTATTTGCACATCTAGTGATGTGCTTTGTAAATTTATTGCTTAGAAAAGGGTTATCGATGTCGCGATAATTTATGTATTAGTTGTAGCGCTAACGATATCTTGTTTCTTTATTGAATTGGTAATGTTTTTCTGTTGTATAAACTAGAACAAGCAGATGCCCGCGATTTTACCCGCATTTATAGTTATTAAGGACCTAAACCTTCCAAAATCAAATTAGACCAAACCTAATTAAACTGTACAAAAAAGCCGTCCTCATAAAATACTATATCTATTAAAATAACATTAAAATCCGTTGTGTAGAGTGCACAGAGGGACATACATACAAAAACATTTTACGTAATTATTCAACTTCTTATATAGATGTGTTATGATGTTTAAAAAAATAATGTTATAAAGATAAAAAAACGGACATGTTGTATACGCTAGCTCTTGCAAAGCTTAGCTTAAAACAACAAAATTTAGACTCTAAACTATCAGATTTATAACTTAAAACAACTAACCTTAAAAGTTAAGTATGCAAAATATATTCTAGAACAGACTGCTACTATAAAAATGTTCTTTTACGGAACATTTTCGACATCTGCCTTTACATCACTAAGGAACTTGTTCCCTACAAGTTAAAGTTGTCTTAAACTTCGTCCGATATCTTGTAGCGTACTGAAAGGTGTTCCCTGGTGCTTTTTAAAGTACAAAAACTTCAAGTCGTCTTTATTTTACTAGAGTTTAGAAAACATGCAGTAGATAGAAGAATCTAATACTTAGTCTTATGAAAATCTGGATAGTGAAATTTATTCTTTTCTCCAACTTTAAAGACTTCACAAATATTTGAACTTTTACACAGTAGAGGTAATAAGGTAAGGAAACGCTGGGAGAGGGTGCCCGAGTGCTCTGATGTGATCAAGTGCATAGCACAACTGTCGTACATATAATAAAATGATAATAATTGACTATTTACAAACAAAGGTTAAACCGACTTTATGTGCCTTTGAATTTTGAGAGTTTTCATCGATTTCTCAGGAGATAACCTTTAGATTCTGATCTGGTGCCAATGGGACCAAACCGGAACCAACATCTTTTAAATAAAAAAAGGCATTGAAATTGCTTCGTCCGGTTACAAGTTATGAGGTAACAAAAAAAAATTAAAATCATTTAATCCTGTAGGCACAATTTTTTTGGCCAAAAATTTTGCTCTCATAACACGTCCAAATATTTTTTTCCTAACAGTGGTTCAGGATCGAACAGCATATATATGGCCCGTTGCATGAATGTAAGGAAAGCTGAAGAAGTAGAATCTAGTTATAAGACATTGCTGATAAGATGAGCGTGCATCTTTCTCAGGGTGAGTGATATACACTGTAGTAGTTTTTCACAAACATTAATTTATGTAAGTTACAATCATATTCACGGATTTTTAGACGCTCTACAATGTGTCACTTTGTTCAGAACCATTTCAAATATTAAATGAGAACAAAAGTCACTTTAACAAATTGACTAAAATATTACTCTTCGGTCGAAAACTCTTGAACATTTGCGTAGATACGGTGTTAAGGCGCCTTTCATTAATTTAAATGCGGTTAATTTAGAAATTTTGAGAGGATATTATACCTCGAAACTTTTTGTCCTGAAGATAAAATATATTAATATATACACAACAGTTATTGAAGTTTATTATGAAAATTACTTTCAATCTTTATTTTATCAAAATCATTAAATATGTACGTACATGCATCATCATCAACTCATTACTATCTTAACAAAGTGAACCAGTTAATCCCATTCATCTAGTTAGTGTTCCGGATGCTTAGGATTATCTTGGGGTCCAGAACTTTTGAGCCCGAAAACTAAGGTTTATGATCAATGTGTTTTACCAGTGACGAGGTATGGAGCTGAAATGTAGCGTTAAATATAAGGCTCTTTCCACAAAACGCCAAAAAAGGTCAATAACTTGTATTAATTGAAGTCAAATGCCCTCACCTCTAAAAGTGAACCGCTAAAACCAATTCATCTGTCCAATTTCTCCATTAAGCCCTTATCAAAAATGAATATTTATGATTTTCTAAGTGCTCGACTAATTTGCAAGTTATTTATTAATCCAAGCACAGATAGGACCATTATCTGGATACTGCGTACCTGTATTCATTATTTGAATTAGCTATATTTACTTGGGTTTTAAACAGAAATCTTGAAACACAAAAGAAACAACATACAATACAAATTATAAAACTGGAATGAAATATTTTTTTATTTGAGCTTTGAAATGTACCTAGTATTCCTATGAGATCTGCAACATAAATAATTGTAGCTAGCTTAGCTAGTATAAGAAATGCTTTTTTTTGAATAGTTAATTTTATTTTTTAATTTTATGCGAAACATCGAATAACATAACTTTTCTTTTGTTAATAATTTTTTTTTCTATTCTGCTTCTTGGCCATCTGTTTGTGCAACAATAATCCAATGTGCAGTCTGAATAAATCTGTAGTTAGTATAGCATTGTATTTTGAGAGGCTTGTCCAGTGACTTGCCCCCATACTTATTGTTTGACTGCAAATCTAGTTGCTAGTCTGGAAGTACTGTGTCGTTGATCAAATTAACTAGAATATTTTATATTCACATAGTTTTTATCATTGAACAAAGCTTACAGGGACTGTATACAAATAAACAGCCAAAATTTTTTCCAGTAATATGTCACTGTACTCTTTTTTCTTTCACATTTATTTGTATTAGAACTCTCTTAACGATATTCATGATCATTATGCAACCTACTGCAGTCCACTGCTGGACATAGGTCACTTGGAATTCACGCCACAATACACGGTCCTCCGTTTTCCACATCAAGTAACTACCGATAATTAACGATACTACTTTCCTGTTAATGAAATAAAATTCGAAAACAGAACGAATAAAAATAAATACTGTTATATTATAAACCACGCTAATATTTTATAGTATTCCCCACTCTGAAATATCGTCGGTACTGGATTCAAAGCGGCAAAGATAATTAAGTGGACCGAAGAGAATATTTTCGCGTATTATTGGATAAGCTTCACGATTTAGAAGCCCTATTAGTTTTAATAATTGTCGTGGACTGTGAATTTTGATAAGAATGGTCAAACTTCATACACTACATTTAATTTGCAGAATGTAGTTTATATTAAAAATAGCTAATGTCCCGTTTCACGTGTGTTTAAAGCTATTGAGCCACCCCTCCCCCAAATTACATAAAACTTTAACAATTTAAACAAACAGCCATCCTCTTAAGCCACCCTACTACCACCATCTATTAAAAAAACTGCATTAAAATCCGTTGCCTAGTTTTGAAGTTATAAGCTTACATAGAGACGTACAAAAATAACACTTTGTTTTATAATAAGTAAATAAAATCAGTGTTAATCTAAAACACATGAAAAAATACTTCGAAAGACTTGCTATAAAATAAGTGATAAAAAGATGAATAAAGAAAGAAACAATACTGTAAGTACCCAATTGATGACCAATAAGTAAATAATTATTTTGTTAGGAAATCGAGACCACCTCATAAACGGAATTCCTTCATCCCCCCGTCGAAGCGTTCACGTCTGTTTCACCTAAAAACCCGTTACATACAAGCCACTAACTATTCGGCTAATCTTTGATCAAAATATTCTTCACTTAATTGAAATTAGTTGTTCCTCGCGACTTCGTACGCGTTGAATTTTGAAAATTTTTCACATTTTTGCAGCATCTTCGCTTACAGTGGTCACAGCGTGATATACTTATAGCATAAGGCCTTGCTCTTAAAATAATTTAGCTTTAATTTATTTATAATATTATTAGTAATTTGGATCTGTAATGCGCAGATCCGTAGAAGGACAGGTGTGTACGACATAGCCCGAAGAGTTAGTACGCTGAAGTGACAATGGGCAGACCACATCGCTCGACGATCTGCGGCCGTATTATGAGCTTTTATTTACAGTTTACGCCGTGAATTGAACTGTCTGACAAATTCGTATTATGAACAAAATTATTAGCCAGTCAGTTCGCTAAACCAGTCATACATTAATATGTTTAAGGAGAAGGTACAACTAAAAGTTAAAGTACTAACTAAAAATTTCCAACTAAAAGTTTTATTTTTGCAATAAAACCTAATTTAGCCATGCAGTTTACGGCCTGCCTGGAACTTGAATGATTTTAAAAAGCTCATAATACGCCGGCTGATGACCGTTGGGGACGGAAGGTCCTTGAGCGGCGACCACACACCGAACGACGGAGTGTGAGGCGGCCCCCAACAAGGTGGACTGACGATATCGTCAAATACGCCGGGGGCTGCTGGATGCAGTTAGCGCAGGACCGCGCGTCGTAGCGTTCTGTAGGGGAGGCTATTGTCCAGTACCGTTTTACCTTTTGGTACAGAACCTTAAAAACACACATCGAAGACGTACACCACCCATTTTTGCCGTTGAACCATAGCTATCTACTTAAGCAACTGGACATCCGTATATGTCTTGTATAGTTTACATAAAATATATTAGTAGCCAAGTGAATAGTATCTCCATGAGTAATGTCCCCAAGACTGTCCTTTACACCATATATCTATGTCGTATGTTATTCATGCTCCAAGTGACAGGACTAAGGGTTTACTAACGATATGCACGGTCGTACATTTTGTGTTGCTATATTAAGGATAATAATAATATTATTTGAAACTGAATAAATTTAAGAATATTTTTGTCCAATAATGAAATAGAGTAAGTCCCAGCATAAATTCCATATTAACAAATTTACATAAAAAAATGCTAAGTATTTACTATCAGTTTTACCTAAATTAAAATATGGAATGTTTTTAACGATCTATAAGCAACATAATATGTCTTTTTATATATTATGCTGTTGCCATTTATGTTTAACAACAGTGGAACGGATTTCCAAAGGTTCAGATACCGCTTTTTCTGTTTTTAAGGGACTTAAAAAAAACGAGGACGTTCTCAATTCATCTGTATGTTTTTTATGTTTGTTACCTACCTCATAACTATTAATTGGGCGAAGCGATTTAAACGATTCTTTTTTTTATTTGAAAGCTGATGCTTCTCGTGTGGTTCTATTGGCATCAGGTCAGGATCTGATGGTTAATATCCTAACAAATCGAGGAAAATCCTCAAATTTCAAAGGCACACTGATTGTTTTCATATATTACTAGCTGCACCGGCAAACGTTGTTTTGTCATACAATTCTGTGTAAAAATCGGTCCAGCCAATTGTGAATCTAAACCATCCTCAAACCCCCTTGAATACACACAACAAATTTCATCAAAATCGGTCCAGCGGTTTAGGAGGAGTTCAATTACAAACACACGTACAGAAGATTTATATATATAAAGATGTATCTAAATAATCAAAGAGTAGACTACCGAGGTGGCCTCATGAAGTCGGGTCAATTTTTAAATAACCATTTTTAAATAATTCCTCGTTGTCCTTTGACTGACTGAATGACAGCATGTATGATCAGATGTGTATGAGTATAAATAAAGCCAAAAATATATGTTTAGATCCACGCAAATTGCGCACTACTATCTCTACTTACCCTTATAAGAAAAGGCGTAACGGTTGATCTACGAAAACATTAGCAATAAAAAACATAAGACGAATACTCCAGGAAATTACTAAAACACAAACTTATTTTCATACTAAAACGATAATTTTCTTAATATTAAAGATTATTACTATATTTGGGATACGGAAAAGTAAAAGTTCTGTGAAAACCTGGCAGTAAACTTGGAAAATGAATCTTTGTTTCAGCACGTTCATTGATAAATCATTTCGATGTGTACTTAAAGTTAGAAGTTCTTAAATAGAACAGTTAATGGCGATTTTGTTATAACTTTCATATTTTGAAACTTAAGATTTTAGGGGCTTGACTATAAATTCAGCTGTTTCTAGAATCTCTAGATTAACTGTAAGTGCCATCTCTCTCTTTCTAGCCTATTATAGTTTTTTTGTATTTATTCTTATAGCATAGATATTTATATAATATTATATATTTATATAAGTAAATTATTATAATTAGGTTTATTTATATAAGTAGATTATTATAGGTAGGTTTTCTACTGAACCGACTACAAGAATAGCTACGATAAAATATTGAGCGCCGCACAATTGATTTTTAGGGTTCCGTACCCAAAGGGTAAAAACGGGACCCTATTACTGAGACTTCGCTGTCCGTCCGTCCGTCCGTCCGTCCGTCCGTCTGTCACCAGGCTGTATCTCAAGAACGGTGATAGCTAGACAGTTGAAATTTTCACAGATGATGTATTTCTATTGCCGCTATAACAACAAATACTAAAAATAAAATAAAATAAATATTTAAGGGGGGCTCCCATACAACAAACATGATTTTTTTACCGTTTCTTGCTCGATACTAATAACGTTGCCTTATGTTGCATAGATAATGGTACGGAACCCGTCGTGCGCGAGTCCGACTCGCACTTGACCAATTTTTTATATAATTTTCATCGCAATGAATTGATACAATTATGCAACTGCGTAAAAATAAATCAAAACTTGCGTGACATTACTATTGTAACAGAAACAAAGTTACATGAATAAAATATTACGGAAAAATGATACATTATTTTTGATCGAATATTTCTCAAAGCGAATATTTTATCGTAAGAACAAGCACATTAAACTGTGACCTTTCGATAAGCGTATCAAATATTGGCAACAATAAAATACATATGGTTTTATAGAGCCAAGGGCAGAATATATTATTATAATATAATATATGTATTTTCATGTTATGAATCATTTTACCTATGAAAAAATGATGTAATGGTACTGATTCTATGTGCACAACAAAACTTAAATAATTTGCTTATTTCAAAAACTAATAAAAGACACTTTATCCATCCATCAACCTTTCTCAGTCCACTGCTGGACATAGGCCTCCCCTATAGAACGCCACAACGCGCGGTCCTGCGCTAACTGCATCCAGCGGCCCTCGGCGTATTTGACGATATCGTCAGTCCACCTTGTTGGGGCCGCCCCACGCCCCATCATCAGATCGTCGAGGTATGTGGCCTGCCCATTGCCACTTCATCGTGCTAACTCATCGGGCTATGTCGTTCACACCGGTCCTTCTATGGATCTCCGCATTCCGGATTTTATCACGTAGGGAAACACCGAGCAAAGCCCTCTCCATAGCACGCTGCGTGACTCTGAGAAAACACACTTAAAACTCATAAATTTTTTTTAAATTTTAGCTCTATGTACGGTCCTTAACATGTATGTGTGCAAAATTTCAGAACAATCCAACTACTGTGAGTGTGTTACAATCACTTTCAGAGAATCCGTTACATAGATTAATACATTGATAGATACCTACCGAACATATATAATCATGTTAAAAATGAAAATTGATAATGTCAATAATACAATCCAGTAATGTTAACAGAACTTTTTTAGTAAAAAATCTGTATATTTATAGACTAAACATTTTAAATTTTAAAAATGTTCGCAACAAAAAAGCCAAATAATCAAAACACAGCAATAGTTCCTGGTATGGGCATGCTATGAGACGAGAGGAAAGTAATGTCGTTAGGAGAGTTCTGAATATAAATGTGGAAGGAAAAAAGTCTAGAGGAAGACCTAAGAAAAGATTGATGGACTGTGTGAAAGAGGACATGAAAGAAAGAGGAGTTGACACAGACATGACAGCTATTAGAAGATTATGGAAGAAAAAGATATGTTGCGCCGACCCCAAATAATGGGATAAGGGCAGGAGGATGATGTGAGTTGTTTTCATTTTTTAGTTAAGTTTAGTTGTGCACGTAGAATCGGCATTACTATCTCTTAAAACTAAAGATATGTATTTGTATGTTATGAATCATGTTACCTATGAAAAAAATATGTAATATCTGAGGTTGAAAATATTAACATACATACATCCACAGCTATTCCAAATAGTGGGTACTTTTGATCTTGAAGACATGTAACTATGAAAATCTCCTGTCAAAATCGTATTTAAAGGTCTAATAATACAGGTATACTCAATTTAATTGTGCAATGTTTTTGCAAACTAAAAACGGCACTTTTACAATCTATAAAACAGATATTTCATCAAATTAGGAAGAGAAGTCCTGTTTTATTAGTCGGTGGTTTAATAGAACCTGTGACATGTATCAGAGAGACACGTATATAATACGTACTTCACGCGAGCATTGCGGAAACTGAGAACTTTTCAGGTCTCTAGCTATCACCGTTCTAGAGAGCCTTCGACACACACTCCTCACATTAAGGGAGAGAGTGTCTCTGGAAGCCGTCCAGGGTGCACCAGGCCCACGGTTTCCCAGACTCGGGAAACGGTAGGCCCATCGGGGAGGTTTCCCACCGTGGCAGCCCTGGTTACAGACGGATGGACAGCGAAGTCAAGTTATCGAATAAAGAATTGAGCAATTATATGAATTTTATTTATATATTTATTTTATTTATATATTAATTATTTTATTTATATTATTTATTATTTTAATTATATTTTTTTTATATATTTACTATTTTATTTATTTATTACCTACGTTTTTTTATTACCTTCGAGTTTTCTGTCTCCCACAGTTGTTGTCTGTGAATAATATTCCGTAGCTGGCTTTTACAGTACCCTAAAAAGGAAAAGGAGTTCGTCGTAGAAAAGGAGTGTGTCGAACCCGCATTAATAAATTAATAAATTAATCGAGCAATTCAAAATGTTACGTTTAGAGCATAATTAGAAATTTCGACAATTATTAACATAATGGTGATTATTATCATGTTTCATATACATTTATGATATCACACACAATAAAATTGTAGTTGTAGTGTTCGGGGACTGAACCCGAGACCTCATGGACGGTAGTCCGTCACAAAAACCAATGGACCACGATGCCCGATAATGTATTATGTCCGATTTCAGTACAGAACTTCTACAGTTTCTTACTGTCCTTAAAAAAAGAAAAAAAACATGCATACGAATTGAGAACATCCTCCTTTTTTTGAAGTCGGTTAATAAAATTGTATACTCATAAAATTTCAAGGTGCCAAGGTGGTCCGCCATTATGACGTTGAAGATTTAGATCCAAAATATTGCTAAGATATTGGTTTTTGTATACCATGATAAGCTCATTCCACAAGGGCTATGTTAATATAATTGAGGTATAAAAATACTCCGTAAATAACCTCATAAAATCTATATATTCATAGCCTATGCTCAAATTAAACTCTTTTTGCCACCAATAAATATAAATTATCTTATCATGATCGCTATATCCAAAATCTTATACCATTTTTAGGGTTTCGTACAAAAACGAAACCCTTATAGTCTCACTTCGATGTCCGTCTGTGTGTCGGTCTGTCTTTCCGTCCGTCAAACACGTCAAACAACAAACGCAGCAAGGGCTAAAGGTATCTAAGGTACTTTAAACTCATACAATATGTAGATCTATGCGGTTCCTTACTGCAAAAATACTATCAACCTTTTACATCTATGCATTAAGAAGATATTATGATCAAATTGCGACCATTTTTAAGAATTTTCGACTCACGCTAGGGAATCAAAATCTACAGGTTACTTCCCGTTGCTCTAGAGAGTTGAAATTTGACATGAACCAAGCCTATATAGTGCTGATATAAGTAAAAATCCAAAAACTTGTGATTTGTTATCAAATCACACGAAAGAAGTGTTCACACTAATACAAACTTATAAAGTAGCTGAAATGTAGGCGATTCTCTACATTTCAACTAAAAAATTAAGTTGGTGAGTTGTTTTAAGCTTAATAACTGATATTTGAATGCAGTCACTTATGTTTTTCAGTCTAGGAGGTACGAAACCCTAAGTGCGCGAGTTTACCTCGCTCTTGATAGGTTTTTATGATGGGAGTTACTTTTAAGATTCTGCAAAAGAAAAGTAATACAAAATAAAACATACGTATTATGTTTATGTGTGTTATTTATTTTGCTTTGCAGATTACACATACCAGATATTGGTAAAAATAATCGTTTTTATACGTAGTATTTGATATAACGGATTTAGCAATTCATTTTATATAGCAACTAGCTGCCCCGGCAAACGTTGTTTTGCCATACAATTCTGTATAAAATAAAATTTCATCAAAATCGGTCCAGCCAATTTTTTCAGTCAGTTTTTACGTGAAAGAGTAACAAACATCCATACATACAAACTTTCGCCTTTATAATATTAGTAGGATACTATAGTAGGTCTTTGGATTGTCTCTGTATTTGTCTGTGTAGAGACAG
The DNA here is from genome assembly GCA_916999025.1 of Orgyia antiqua. Lineage (NCBI taxonomy): Eukaryota > Metazoa > Arthropoda > Insecta > Lepidoptera > Erebidae > Orgyia > Orgyia antiqua. The sequence continues at coordinate 6,651,263 of OU779874.1, forward strand.
ATTAAGAATACATGAGTCAGTTTTCCTTTCCAGCGTGCTGTATAACAATATCTGTATAAGATAACGATAATCTACTTAGTTCAAAAACTATAAAACACGCTTGAAAATCCTGAATATTTTTTTAAATGATTGCATTGTCATTTTGTCATCGGTCCTTGATATATGTGCAAAATTTCAAATCAATCCGACTACTGGAAGTGGTTGAAAATCACTGTCAAAGATTACGTTACATAGATTAATACATTGATAGATACATACCGAACTTACATAAGCGTGTTTCAAAACGATATTTATATGAAATAAACATCATTCATTCATTCAATTGCATGCAGAATTTTGATGGGACGCGACGTGCGTACTAACGTGCAGACAGACAAGCAAAAGTTCTATAAACCATTGTTTTGGTTTCTATTATGCCAATAAAACCTACCCAATATTTCTTCCATATCTTCATTGTACAGACATAGACTTTTTAGATTTTTATTATAGGTATGTATAGTTACTTAATTTTCTTAAGTTTCTTAGGTTTCAAGCGGGACTCGCTTGCGGTAATCACTTTTTCCACCGCAATTTGATTTATTAAGTAAAAGCATAGCATGTCAATTGCAAAATAATTAAATTACTTAAATTTCTTAGTTTTTTTTTCATTTAGAATTTTTCTTTTACAGAATTCCTAATGTAAAAAGTTCTAGTACAAAGAACTTTGTCACTTTAATAATTCAAGCCTTTAGCATTAACGTAACAACTATATAAATATATTATTAGTTATCTTACTACTATCCCTTGAGAGAACAGAATAAGGTTTTAGGACCGCCAAACTACTGACTTTAAAAGTTAAATAACATTTAAACTGTAGTTTATTAAAAAATAAAGCAGATTTACTTTGTAAGACCTTATAGTATTTAACCAACAAGAGCAGGTATACATGTTGTTTATCTTAAGATGTTTTTATCTAAAGAAGACCGAAAAACGGGAATTTTTTGACCATCCACTGATTCCGATTTTTCGATCTCCTTTAAATAAATTTGCAGTGTCTATCCCACAAATTCGGTAAGTTTTTACCAAAAATTCTTCATCTATAATATGGCGTTAAAAAAATTAAAATCGATTTCATTGCAACGATAAAAGCAATGGACTAAGAAACGGCATTTTTTTTAATTTTATAGGTAAAATCTGGTTTAACTATAGCTCTCCTCTTCGGCGCTTTTTTTATTGTGCGTAGCAGATTTTTTGTTACGTTACCATATTTTTGACAACCCTAGCCACACTACGATCCAGCCCCATCGACAAGTCTTTGTTATTAATCTCTAGGGCATCGTTAGGTGACAAAATTAGTATAAGTTAGGGCTACCTCTCAAGTTTCTTGCTAATAGTTAGGACAGAAAGTATAAGTTATGTATTTGTTGGGTCGACACAATATATAACTATTAGGTACATAATATGATAGATTAATGGTGAGCCATAACACTAAGTTTGAGCCCAAGATACCTTTAACTTAAAGTACTGTTTGTTTTTGCTTTGTAATAAATTGGTTTAAAATTTAAACTACTGAACTAAATAAAACTACTTTTTACGGATTTAGACGCGTGTATTTGTTTTAAATTTTGGCCGGACGTATCGCAGACTTTGTAGTCACCATGGTCACGGGTGAGACTGCGCTGTAATGTGCAAAAATTCTTCTTAAAATTCTTGTTATTATGTAAATAATATTGTATTTAAGTATATAAAGTTAGTTTGCTTGCTATATTGTATAATACCTCTACAAAAATTAAAAAGCTTAAGGGCTTCTTTCACCATTCTCAAGTAAAGCGCCAAGTAGACTAATCGCTAGTTAAAGTCACCAGTAACTACACGTGCGACGTTCACGACGTTCGAGTAGCCTTAAGATTAAAAAATTGAAATTGACAGAAGATACTCGTAACTATTACTTGACAATTAACGCTAATCGATAAGTAACTAATCAACGCTTTACTTGAAGATGGTGAACGAGGCCCTTAGTCTAAGATAAAATTATGTATGGTTTACCTTTATATAATTTTAAATTTTATTTATATGTTAAGATTTTGTTATATATTTAGAAACTAAAATATTGTTATTAATTTTATGTAGTCTGAGCACAACGTAATATAATATAGTTTATGGTAAAAGTCTATCTTTATAGTCAATGTAAAATTAAATTGGATGTGGGTAAACCCAGTAATAACTGATCGTAGAAGACACATTACAGCTTAGTCTCACCCGTGACCATGGTGACTGCAAAGTCGCCGAAACGTCGGGCCAAAATTTAAAACAAATATACGCGTCTAAATCCGTAAAAAGTAGTTTTAAAATTAGTTTAAAAATACTGACTATCTCGTATTCTTCTCACCAGCTCGTTAACGTCCCACTGTTGGGTACGGGTCTCCTCCACTTTGGGAGGGATTTTGGCATACTATTCCGCGCTGGCCAAATGTGTTAACATATGGCTAGGACGTCATGTACATCTTTCTCTTCCAGCCCATTAAGTCTTATGTTGGCACGAGCCTCCTCCAAATCGGGAGGGATTTTGGTCTACTGTACTGCGCTGACAAGGCGTATTGGCATAGGGTTTAGTTTTGAGTTTTACCACTCTCACAGAGGGGGTTATCTGCTCGTAGTCTGTACCAATGCCGACATATAAAACGTGTTGCAGAAAGGTGTAGTCATATTTTAAGGTTGCATTGGATAAGCCCTAAATATTATAAATATTACAGTTACACATAGAAAAATACAGTTGGTAATTTTTTGTTGTATATAGCCTAATATTAAATAACTACCAGAAACGCATCAATTATGAGATGTTTACGGTTTATTGAATGCGATTGAACCTTACGATAAAATATGACCTTATTGTAGTGTTGTATTTAAACAAGATCGGTTAATTTAATAAATTAATTAAATTTGTATGAACACATAAAAGTCATAATATAACTAGTATTTGTAATTTCATCCATGCCTAGTCCCAAGTCACGGGCCATGTGTAACCATGGTCAAATATGATAACACCTTTCTGCAACACGTTGTATATGTATTCTGGTCTTCTTTTAACAACGTAAATATTAAGACAAAATTTTTAGGTCGCGCCGTCACGCGTCTCTGTCGCACATCGCGGTCGCGGGACATCTGAAAGCTACCTTTAGTATACAAACAGGTATGTCTCCTTTCTTATATATTTTAATATCCTAAAGGTTTTAAATTTCAGTCATTGGTATAGCCTATTCTCAAAAACCCTAACAATAGAGAACATTCGAGATATTTTCCTATTCGCAGAGCCCAACTGAATAATTCAGACACTGTCTTTAGAAATTAATATCTGAATGCCTTTCTTCGGTCAAATTTTTTTGAATTAAATCGTTCTTGAACAATAGGAACTTTTTTAATAAAAGCCGCACGACAGGTGGAAGCCGTGGTTGATTTATTGACTTTTCAAATTTACTATGAAAAATGTCCGATCCACTGTATACTAATGCGTGAAAAATTAATATTGACTTTGGATCTTGTAGGAAATGACCGTGTGCTTGACGGATATAATAACATTTTTATATATTTTTACTTTGTAAAATACAGTTTGTAGCAAGTTCTTAACAAAGTTTTGCTGTTTTAGGGTTTGTTATTATATTCCATTACGATTTCTTGTTACCGAAAAATATTACGCAACTCATAATAAAGTATGCTTTGGAATCTGCTGATACTAAATTATACTTCTTTGGTAAGTTGGAGGAGAATTTTGAGAGAACAATTTTAAAATGCGCGTGCATTGGTCACAACATACCCACAGCGTGTTGTTAGTTATAGTAAAAAAGGTACACATGAACCTTTTCTAGACTAATATTAAAAAGCTAAAGGGTTTGCTTGCTTAAACGCGCATTTCTCGTGAACCATTGTTCCGATTTAAAAAATTCTTTCAGTGTTGGATAATACATTTATCGAGGACAGCTATAGGCTATATAACATCACGCTGCGATTTATAGGAGCGAAGCATCAGTGAAAAATATTGCAAAAACCGGGGAAAACATTCTAATTCGCGTAGGTACGAAGTAGCAGGCAACAGCTAGATTTCAAATAAAGAAAATAAATTATTTTCTATTTTTTTTTAAATAATAATTGAGTATCTTTTTAAAAAAAATCAACCGAATTCATGTGTCTTTGAAATTTGAGGGTTTTCAGGTCAAATCAATATTAATGGTTTGATTATGTCGTAAATATATAGAGACGAGTCAAAATTCCATTTTATCCTTAAAACCTTACATTTAATTTAAAACAGAACATAAAACATACACTTTATGATGTAAAATTCTGTGAATGGCTGAACAGTAAAACGTATTGCATATAAAATTAATTGAATTGTCTGTTTGTATAATTTACTGATATTGTAAAGGTTTATTGGAAGGGTTCTGATTTTGTGATGGTCATTATCTTAAATGAACATTCAGTTGCTGTGGATTTTGAAATTGAAGACTAAAAATCCTTAATAAACTGCGCAAAAGTCAATAAGTCGGACTAAAAATAGATTGTGCCTAAATAAATCAACAAATATCCGGGTTGTAAGAATAGAACAACAATAAAAACTTTATTATTAATAATATGTGCCAAAAGTCTATTTTTTTTTAATTTGCTTTGGGACCTTTAAAATATTTGGTCATACATTTTTTAATTGACTTCAAAAATGGAGGAGGTTCTTAATTCGTCTGTATTTGTTTATTTTATTTATTAAATTATTATTATACAATGTCATTTGCTTTTAATAATACATAGCCTCACAAGACCGTGTGATCGGTTTGATTGTGGGATTTTTTTTTAAATCTTTATTTAAGGAACTTCGTCAATATTGACGATGCCCCGTCCCGAAATATATAATACAATGTATTACCAACATGAATATTCTACAATAAATAATTACCAGCTAACAACTAATTCTTATTTACATTAAGTCATTCTGGATAGGTATATTGCGCACAGGATCCTGGCGCTCTCTGAAGACGGAGCTGCCAGGATACTGTTACACATCCAACCTCATAGCCAATGCTCATCGATCGGCGGCGCTGAGACTCATTCCGTACACATTCACACAAAACATGTTGGATATCATCAATGACATTACATTCTGGACAGTTAGGTGAATTAGATTTTCCCATTAAATGTACAAATTTGTTAGACGGAATATGTCCAGAACGCAGTCTCATCAATGTCACAATATAGTTTCTATGGGCATCTATCTCAATGAACCAAGGTTGATGAAAAATCTGTGGTTGTATTGCTTTGTACCATATACCCTTGGTAAGTGAACGCTCATCAAAATGCTCCTGCCATCTTGTCATAATAGAGTCACGGATGTTGCGTAAGAAGTCGGTATGCAGTGGTAAACATCTGTAAGGGCATCCCTCGGTAGAAGCTAATTTTGCCGCTTCATCTGCTCTCTCATTGCCGACGATTCCAATATGGGATGGAACCCACTGGATAATGACAATCTTATTCAACTCGTGCAACTCGTTGATGGAATTAATGTTATTGATTATATGTTGATAGAATTATGTTTGTTATCTCATAACTTTTAACAAGGCGAAACGATTTTAATTATTCTTTTTTTATTTGAAAGCTGGTTCCCGCGTGGTCCTATTGGTACCAAGTTAGGATTTGATGGTTATCTCCTGAGAAATCTAGAAAAACCCTCTAGTTTCAAAGGACATGAAGTCGATTGAAATTGAACTTTTGTTTATAATACTTAATTATAAAACGTCAAAAGCTAGATGGTACCCTCATTGAAATTTTATACCTTCTGTAGATTTTTTTTTGAAGTGAAAACTTCTTTAGCGGCGTTGAGCACTTTTTCTGTAATGGGTATAAAATCTTAAACTCGCGTCAGGACACGTGACCTGATCGAAAAAGCGTAAGACGGATGGAGAGTAGACAGCTATCCCCTCTCTACGGCGCGGCGAAAATGTATGCCTGGGCCTACTGTTTCGTTTAGGCAGCGCAGGGCGCTTGCGCGAATGTTCGTGTATGTTACAGCGTGCCACGCGCATCCATGGATGGTGACAGCTGATGGCTCGACCGTCTGTGTAGTGATCACATTGTTGTGTATTCGTAAAATTCGTGAATCATGTTTGTGTACGATAGCGCAATAAATGAATATTGTATTCTACCACATAAATGATAGTACTTTTATACTGATAAAGCAATTGGTGCAAAATTATTCCCTAACCATTCCAAAATATCAAACATGCTCAACGTTAATAATCAAGTTTTCACTTCTGCCGGCATTTTTATACTACTTAGTTGGCGAACAAGCGTACGGCCTACCTGATGGGAAGCGGTTACCGTAGCCTATAAACGTCTGCAATCCAGAGGTATCACTCACGAATCGCCGGCCCTGTAGAAATCTTTTCACACCTATTTTGAAGAACCCCATACTGTAGTCCAATGGGAAAAAATTTAGGAAGCTATTGATGATCAAATTGAATTTTGGAGTATATATGATTACTTTATCTATAGACTCATGTTTAATCTCACCTGGCTCAGCAATGTGATGCCTAACAACGAAAAATAACAAATTTTGTCAACCTTATGCAGCTTCAAGTTTCAAGCTTCAAAATTTAAATCAAATTTTGCAGCACATTGTTTTATGACTGAAAATGTTACCAATTTCAACCGGTATGTAACAATTAGTTGGATAACATGCTTGTATTGAGCTTCGAATATATTTTCATTTAAAACAATAAACTAAGTAGCTTTTTTATTTTTGAAAGTTTTGTTAAATAAAGTGTATGCGAGTGGAAACTAGTTTATTTTTTATTTAACACGCTTTCAAAGTGACATATACAATAGTTATGTTATTAACTCTGAATTATTATCTTACCTCTCTTGTTTCTGATCGTAGAATCTATACAAATATTATAAAGCTGAACAGTTTATTTATTTGAGCGCGCTAATCTCAGAAACTACTGTTACGAATTGAAAAATTATTTTTGTGTTAGATAGTCCATTTATCTAGGAAGGCTAAAGGTTATATAACATCACGCTGCTACCAATAGGAACTTTTATACTACTTTTATTTTGTAAATACATACTTATACATATATATAGAACCACCCAGACGCAGTACGAACATTTGTATGACAATTATAACTATCACACAAATGATTGTCCCCTGCGGGAATCGAACCCTCGACCTCGTCAACGACAATAACGTCCATAAATAAAAATGTTAGCAATTCAATCGTTCAAAAATGTTCAATAACCATTGTTTTATCGTATTTTCAATATCCAGGGTACGAGAAATATACGAAAGGAATTTCTTTTTATTTTTTGTATATTTTTAAACGTATTTATATTTGAATTTCATCGGGTTTTTACGGCTAAAGTGAGATAAAATGGCTGGAGTATAAAACATACTACAGAAGTATCGATATTTTTTATTTTCCTAAAAGCTGGTAGCGTTCACACAGATTAATTTCCAAAGTTAAAGGTTTTTTTTGGTTAGTCACTTAAATTAACCATATATTATCACATTATTAAATGTTATTTCACTCGTGTTTGTAGTTCCTACTTTCAGCGTGTTGATAGCTTATGTGATATGACCTTTAAGCCATACTACTATAAAATTTTATCAAAATCAGATATGTATTTTTAACAAACATACAAACTATCACGTTTATAATATTCTCTCTCTCTCTCTCTCTCTCTTCAGCGCACCTTTGGGCACGGGCTCCCCTAGTTTGTGTGGGATTACGGTATATTATGCTACGCTAACCAGGGAGGATATGTTTTCGAGATTTCTCTCATAGAGGTTGTTATCAGTGTACAATTATTTATTATTACTACTTTATTTTATTATATCTCTTTGCTGGCTTTTACAGCACCTTGGATGAAGTGGGAAGGAAATAGGGTGGTGACACTTGATTCTTAATCCGTTACCATGCGGACAATCTCTATTTAATACTATAAAGCTGAAGTGTTTGTTTGTTTGAACGCAGTAATCTCAGGAACCACTAATCCAGCTTAAAAATTCTTTCAATTTTGGATACCAAATTTATCGAGGAAGGCTATAGGCTATATGACATCACGCTGCAAGCAATAGGATCAAAGCATTAGTGAAAAAATATGTAAAAACGGGCAAACTTTTCTAAATTCCACGCCTACGAATTCACGGGCTAGTATTATATACTAGTATTTTTCAAATCGGACCAGTTGTTCCTGAGAATAGCGCGTTCAAACAAACAAACAAACTCTTGAGCTTTATCTTATTAATATAGGTTAATAGGATTCAAATCATGCCAATCTGGGTCGTAGCTACTAAACATATATTAACCTTCCTTTCTCCTTAGTAAATGAATTTCTTTGTATATTGAATAACACTTATAACCAGTGAATTGGTGAAATAATTCGCTTCATCAACTGTTCTTGACGTGGGTATATTTTTCCTTACATACGATGTTATATATGATTTCTTTAGTTTGTTAATTTCTAAGAATTTTCCCACATTAATTGGTAGTATATTATTCACGAATATAGAATTTTATTTACTATAGCTTTTGCAAAAAAAAATCATCGCCCTGATCTTATACTTTTATTTATTTATTTACATCTCTCTCTCTCTCCAGCCCATTTACGTACTACTGTTGGGCACGGGCCTCCTCCACTTTGGAAGGGATTATGGTCTACTGTGCCGCGCTTACCAGGCGTATAGGCACAGGGTTTACTTTCAAGTTTTCCGTCTCTCACAGAGGATGTTATCTGTGTGCAATATCCCTTAGCTGATTTTGACAGCACCCTTGGGAGGAAATAGGGTGGTGACACTTAATCCGTCACCACACGGAGAATTATTTATATACATAATTCATAAGAAATATTGTACAAATGGAGTCAATATTAGCCTTAGGCATTTTCTTCCAGTCAACCATAGGGTGATGCAGAAATAAGTAAGGAGTATGAGACAAGCAATAAAGTTCTTAATAAGTCAATATATTAATGAATATTCAGAGACACGAAGGGAAAAGCAAATGTTTTACCAAAAGAGCAACACAGTTTGGGTACTTAGCGTTCGTCGATAACTCTAATTGTTTCTTCAAACTTATTAACGAAACATGTTTTCAGTTTGCTCTGTCTATTTTTTGACAATGCTAGCTGTTGCCCGCTACTCCATCCGCGTGGAAATTAGAAAATTTTCCCCGTTTTTGCAACATTTTTCGCTACTGCTTCCCTTCTACTGGTCGTGATGTAATATAGTCTATAATATAATAAAGCCTTCCTCGATAAATGCGCCCTATCTAACACTGAAATAATTTTTCAAATCGGCATAGCGGTTCCTGAGATTAGCGCTTTCAAACAAACTCTTCCGCTTTATAATATTAGTATAGAAGAATGTTGAACTATACTTTATGGCACTCGTACGCCGTTGCTATTGAACTTTATGAAAAAAAAGGTTATGCATAAATTTAAAAAAAAATATCTAGAATTATTTTGTAAAATTATGATTTCCTTCGTGTGTGAGTCATACTCGAACTTGACTAATTTTTAACTTAAATTAAATTTAAGCCTTCACTTAAGCTGCGTTTTAGAATTATCTTCTAACACAATACGTTAAATAAATAGTATCTTACAAACCTCGTATTTCTAAGTTCTAGAATTCAGTAATAAGTTAAACGTACTTACGTACCTACGTGATACATATTCATTCTATGGCTTTGTCAACATTGTGCATCGTGTATGTAAAGGCAAGTTCACATTACATACTTAAACCGTTGTTTTAAATGTTTCTTTGAATATTGCCTAACAATTTTTAATAAGAACTTTGTTTTCAAGCTTATCATATTTCATAGCACACGTACTGAAAAGCGTTCTAAATGGTACCAATTTTATTCTACACGCACTTCTTAACTAAAAAAAACTTGAGAGGTGTCAAGGGACACCCGGATGGAACGAAGTTCCTTTCAACTAGTAAAGGAATTGTAATAAAATTGTATATAATAAATTATTATATAGTATAATAGATACTCAACAATTCATAAAAAAATAATATATTATTATTTTATTTATGTTATGAGAGAGAGAGACAGTCAGAGAGAGGCAGACAGAGAAACATGCGAACGCCGCACGGCTTACAACTATAGCAAAAAGTGTGGTTACAACTTTTGGTTTTAAAATTTTCCGTCTAGCACCCTTTCGTAACGCGCGATAAGGAACTTCGTTTCAAAATGATTTTTGATAGTGTCGATAACACAATTCGGCAATGTTAACTGAACTTTCTTGTTATAAAAACTTTGTACTATAGATTAAAGATTGTAATTAATGTAAATTTACACAATAAAATAATCAAAATATAGCAACAGTTGTATTCATTTTTTAGGTTAAGTATTGCTCTTAGAATTGGCACCAATGTCTAAGGAATATAATTATTAAAAACTAATTTCACGCTCTCTCTCCAGCCCATTAATGTCCCACTGCTGGTCATGGCCATGATGGGCCTCTTCCACTTTAGGAGGCATTATGATTTATTACCCTGCCCTTACTAAGCGTTAGGCATATTGTTAATTTTCGAGATTTCTATCTCTCATAGAGGATGTTATCTGTGTACAGCTCAACTAGCTTTTAAAGCATCTTGGGGAGGATATACTTGTAATCTTAATACGCCACTATACAGACGACTAAGAGCATTCCAAATATCTAAGTAAAATAATTATTATATACTAAACTACACAATCTGAACTCGCCTTGTCATTTGCACAATAGTAGGTACTAAACTTTGAATCGCTTAGCATTCACCATTAACTTAGTACTTGGTTATTTGTTACGTCATTATTGCTTGCGTTCAACCAATTATGTACCACAATCGCAGATCACCTTTAAATAGAGTGTTACGGGATTTTTGTCATCACCCATATACTTCAAAAGGGTCAAGTGCGTACTTACAACGCGTGCTTAAAACCGTCGTTGGGCATGTATGACCAGAGGAATGAGCGTGCGTGAAGCCATGGAAGTATTTAATAAATTAAATTGTAGTGGAAAAAGTGATCATCACAAGCGGGGCTTGAATCCACGACCTCGGAATACCGTTCGTGTAAAAACGGGACAACTAAAAAGTGATCCCGCTTGCGGTGATCACTTTTTCCACTACAATTTAATTTATTAAGTAAATGCATAGCAAGTCAATTGCAAAATTAATAAAATTACCAAGGAAGTATGTTTGGATCGTAGCAGATGGTGCTCTATAGTCTCTGCAATCCCATAGGAAACAGGCGTGATGTTATGATGATTATGAACTAAACGCATTAATGTTAAAGGAATGCACGAGTTGCAGGGTAATAATGCATTTTCATTGGTTCAAAATCACATGGCGAGTTCATAAAAACATCCAGTTTTACATAAACATTTTAATATTTACTTTATGAGCGTATATCACTAGCGGGTTGCAACTGAAAATCAGCCTTGGATGTCATGTATTGGCATCAAACTTTATGCTGAGTTGCCTGCCCTCTAGCACTTTGTTATGTAAAATCCTACTAATATTATAAAGGCGAAAGTTTGTATGTATGGATGTTTGTTACTCTTTCACGTAAAAACTACTGAATGGATTTGAATGAAACTTTACCACAATATAGCTTATACATCAGAATAACACATAGGCTACAAATTGGCTGGACCGATATTGATGAAATTTTATTTTATACAGAATTGTATGGCAAAACAACGTTTGCCGGGGCAGCTAGTATGTATATAATTTAAGTAGGACGATGTAAATTATTTAAGATTGCTACTGGGTTCAACGAAGATCTTTCTTTATTTCTCTTTAAATATGCTCGTTAGTGCATATTTTCTGTGTGTGTTGATACTCTTCCATGCGGAATCTATAGGGAGTGATCTGTGACTACAGGGTTAAGGTATGCCTTTCATTGTATTGTACTGTCTAACAAGTATAGTCTATAGATGAATTTGTATAGGGTACAGAATTGTGTGAATTTAATTGTTTTAATGTGAATATTTATCGTCATTTACCGTTCGTGTGGTGACGGATTAAGAATACAAGTGTCACCACCCCATTTCTTTCCCAGGATGCTGTAATAGCCAGGTAAGGGACAATATAAGCAGTTAACGTATACTGTGAGAGACGGAAACTTGAAACAAAACCTTGTGCCAACACGCCTGGTCAGCACGGCATAGTAGACCATAATCTCTCCCAAATTGGAGGAGGCCCGTGCTCAACAGTGGGACGTAAATGGGTTAGAGAGGGAAGTGGATATGTTTTGGTTTTTTGATGCCTTGTTATTTATACGTAATTTATTCGTATGATTTTAAACTCGAGTTCTCCCACACTATGAACGTTGAAAAATAAGTTAGGTACAAGGGGACCTGGTGCATGAAGGATTCCACACCATGTGAAGGAAGGACAAACAGCGTAGTCTCAGCAATAGGATGCTGTTTTACCATGTATTACAGAACCTTAAAAATAGTCTATACTAATATTATAAAGCGTTAATCTTAGAAACTATTCGTTCGAATCTGAATATTCTTTTTGTGTTAGATAGTCCAGTTATCAAGGAAGGCTATAGGCTATATAACATCACGCTGTGCTCAATAGGAACGATGAATTAATGAAAAATGTTCAAAAAAAAATAACAAAAAGGGAAAAAAAATAACAAAAAGGGGAAAATTTTCTAAATTCCACGCGTACGAAATCGCGGGCAACAGCTAGTTTTTGATAAAATTAGCTACAGTCATTGCTTCACGTAGGTACTGATAAGATTATTTATTAAGAAAAGAATAAAATTAGGATATCTGTTCGTTAGTTCTTTTTCATATTTATAAAAAAACCCAATCTGTTTAGTATATAAATTATTATTTATTATATAACATTAAAGGCAATAATACGTTTTTTTTCCAAGGCGAGAAATTAGCAATATAAAAAAGCGTATGCGTGCCAAATAATGTTACTTTGAATAATATGCATGACAGAATCAGGATATTTCATTTTGGGCGTTTCAAAGCATCCCAAAATCTCATTTAGAGCGAAGGGTATGGCAACATTCGATTTGTAGACACACTTGCGTGATACATAGTGCTCAGTGAAACGGAAAATAATACTTCCAACATTATTGATGAAATCTATGGTCGGATAAATTCATTTTGAACATGTTTTATTAGCTTTGTTTTATTACTATCAACCACTATCATCATCATCCTAGCGTTATCCCGGTAGTCTCCCGGGTCACGGGGTCCGCTATCTGGCTTCTTCTGCTCCATTTGGCCCGGTCTTCGGCATCTCGGATGGTGAGACCATTAGCACGCATGTCATCTCTGGCGACGTCAAGCCAGCACTTCTTGGGCCTTCCATTCTAACGTGACCAGGCGGAGTTGGCATAGCCACACATTTGTTCCCTACATAAATATTATTTAAAGAGAAGTACTATTTCGTTCACGAGGATAAAATCATAAAAATAATTTATTGCGCACTGGTCCGTAGTGTCCTTGAGTAAGCATCTCAGATTTGGAACCCGTGCTATGACAAATAAATCAATCGTATTGAGCAAATCCAAAAAAGATTAGTTAGGTTTTTATATCATAAATTTAAAATCCCATATAAATCTAAGAACTACTTAAAACACTGTAAACGATTCCACCTACTACCGCTATCTACTAGACGAGAAATAGCTGATATTACATATTTACACAAAATTGCAACGAGTCAAATAAACTGCCCTAAATTACTTCATACACTCAACTTCAATATCCCCAATAGAACTACTAGGTATAACCCACCTATTTTTACTCCACTTACAAGTACTAACTATAGACAAAACTCCTATTTGTGCAGAGTGAGCGGAAGCTTTAACAGACTTAGTAAGGAGCAGGACCTTGATTTAGACATTTTCTACACTAGTGTGGCATCGGCTAGACGGCAACTAAGTAAACGGTTTTTTTGAATGATTTTGACTTATACATGCTATCACTTTGTACCATTGCAATGTTAAATTCATGTACTTCCTATTAACAACTGTATACTGTTAACTATTCGTGGAAACCTGTAATTGGCTGTATGTTTTATATTAAGTAATTCTTAGTTCTGTATCTTAAGCTGTTGGTTTTCCAAATAAATAAATAACTAGCCGGTCTTCGCAAGACGTGACCATACCAACGTAGATGATTCCCTTGCATTTTCTCGGCTTTGCCACGAACAAGAAGACTACCACGAATGACCCATCTATCTGTTGACCAAAAGGCTGGCTTTTGATATTGCCTGCGACATTGTACGTGTGGAATTTAGAAAATTGTCTCCGATTATGCAATATTTTTCACTGATGCCTCTCTCCTATCAGTCATAGCGAGATGTTGTATGTATAGTCTAAAGCCTTTCTCGATAAAGCGACTACCTACCACCAAAAGAATTTTTCAATTCGAATCAGTATTTTTTGAGATTAGCGCGTTCAAACAAAGAAACAAACCCTCAAACTCTTCAGCTTTATAATGTTAGTATAGGTTCGTATAAGTATTACTCACAAATGGAAATGGAAATGTTGCCAGTCTTTTGAACACGTTGTCCAATAACTGGGATGTGGACGAAATTTTTTTATGCCTAGTTTTCACTTTATTCTTTAGTTTTAGGTGTAATTGCAAAAGAATATTTGTGAGCGTTTTTCAACGACTTACAATAGTCGAATTGATCTGTAATTTTGCACAAATATCAGGAATCGATGACAATGCAATAATTTCAAAAAATATCCAGAAATTAGAATTTTTTAGTTTTTGAACTAAGACAATTATTTTCGTTGTATCTTCTTTTTGCTTTTTTAACACGCTGTTATTATTTCGGATTTTCAAGCACGTTATTCAGTGTTTGGATTAAAAATTAATTTTCGCGCTTTATGCTAATGTACGCTAAATTACGCTAATGTAGCCAATATTATTACCATTTTTCATTACGTCTGTGTGTATCTAAAGTTATTGAAACGGCATTGTAGACTGATATTATTGAGGCATCTCAAGTATGAAAGGTGGATTTCATAAGGTCAGATTTCTCAAATTTTATCATTGATTATATTACCTTGCAAATATTTGGGACCAGCCCTCGAATCTTAGCGGTGACTAAACAACGTACAAAATGACCACAAATTCAGGTATACAAAATGTCAATTTTAGCCCTTGTGGTAAAAGTTTAAGTTAAGCTACAAATATTCATGGTATTTAGACTGGTCATGGCTTTTTATTAGCTGCCAATAATGTAATTATTATATTTTGGGATTTAGTCTTTGTTGTTCTAGTGCCAGGATTATTTAGTAAATGAGACTCTTTACTTCCATTTTGCTAGTTCATTTATCAGAATAATCAAAACATCACTACAACAGCACCACAGTAAACCAATATTAGCACAAATTGTATTCGCCTATCTCCATACATTTTATACTTTGTATAAAGTTCAACTACATCGCGGTCGTAAACACTCGTAATTAAGTAAACTACAGCGTTGCAGCGCTTAATGTACACTATTACATACGAGAATAGTAGATAAAGGTACGCAAACATTGTGCTACTTATTGCTTCTTTCCAAAACATTAACATCCTACTGCTCCGCACGTGCCTTCTCCACTTTGGGAGGAATTAGGCTAAGTTCATATGTAACGCGCGTTAACGCAGGTCAACGCGCGATCTAATTTTTAAAGAGTTCAGATAACAAGCGCTAACGCGCGTTGCTAGGAGCTCGTCAGTCTGTATCGATAGAGCTTAGAAAATGGACGTGGAAGATGCTATCATTTTGTGGTTATATTATAAAAAAATATGGTAAAAGAAAAGGCACTCATTGGGTTGGTCGTTTTAAAATTTTATTTTTATAGGATTCTGAAGCTATATCCCAAATCGCTGGCATTTTCCTAACTTCGTCAATTAGTAAGTCGATGCCAATGTCTAATTCACTCATTTTGAACTAAATACAAAAGCAAGTCACAAAAAAAACGTGCAATTGCGATGTAAGCGCGCGCTCAACTGAACAGTCAACAGATGTTACACAGATGTCAAAGCGCGCGTCAACGCGCGATAGCCTGCGTCTAGAGAATTTTTCTTTGAGCGCCGCGTCAACGCTCGCTAACGCGCGTTTTAAGCGCGCTCATGTGATCGGTTGTATGTAAATACTACGATGTCTAGTCGCGCGATTTGAAAACGCGCGTTAAAATGTTGTCATCTGAACATGGCCTTAGGGTCTACTATGCCGTGCTATCCATTGAATCCAGTGGATTTGGCATTTGGGTTTAGTTTTGAGTTTTCTATCTATCCTTACAGCGCCCTGGAGAAGAAATGGTGTGGCGATACTTGTATTCTCAATCTGACTGTTATGTAATTTAAAGTACTAGTACTGGACACGCCAGTAACGGGTTGTGGTACTCGCTGACAAGCGTGTACAAAACGAGATTCCATAGGTACTCGTAAACACGTAGACTCTTGGTACCTTATTGATTTGTCGGACGTAGTAGACGCTCATTGACTACATGATGTTGGGCACGGTTAGTGATTTGTGCAGCGATGGTGTAGGGTGGCGCGAAGGTTAGGGCCACGCGGCGTTGGACTCGGGCAGCGCTAGGGCGGCGCGACGGTTAGGGCGGCGGCGTGGCGCTGAATTCGGGCAGCGCGACAGTTAGAGCGACGCGGCGCTGGACTCAGGCAGCGCTAAGGCGGCATGACGGTAGCCACGTGGTGAGGAGGGAGTCAATGAAACTTCGCGTGATTTCACTGGACTGGTTTATTGCAGAAATACGTAGTTTACATAGTAGTTTCATTTATACACACATATGCAAAATACGTGACCGCGGAGAGGTACTAAAATAGAGCATAGAAGGAATTTGCTGATTATATTAATACGTGAGTTTATTCTTAAACATAACATAACATAACATAACTTTATTGAGCAAAAATTTTACAATAGTAACTGATATAATACGAACATTAGCATCTGTACTAATTATGATAATTGTATCACAGATGCCAACGCCTTCCACTTTACACAAATTGTACTACATAGTATTGTATTTATTTTTAACTATCGTAACTAATTTGATTGTAAGTGTAATTTAAGATTTTATTATCTAGTGAATATAGCATTCAAGTTACAAATTAAATATATGTGTATGTGTGTGTGTGTGTGTGTGTGTGTGTGTGTGTGTGTGTGTGTGTGTGTGTGTGTGTGTGTGTGTGTGTGTGTGTGTGTGTGTGTGTGTGATTTCATAACAACAAGTCTTAGCGTTGATGACTTATAAGAACCTCTGTTTCATTGTAATCAAGATCTAATAACCATTTAGTTAATGTTCTTTTAAGTTTACTAGCAGGCATGTTGTATATATTTAAAATTCGATTAATCCTATTGTACAATATCGGGGCTAGGCAGTAGTATTGTCGGCCAGCCAGAGAGGTACGGTGACGAACAGGATCACAAACACGATCAGATCTACGTTTAAGTTCAGTGTCAGGGTTATACGTCACCTCAAGATGCATGCGCTGTGTAGTTCGCAGGACAAATAACTGGCGAACCGACAACACTTTACTGATAGAATATAAGTCTGTAGTGGGAAATCGGTAGGGCTTACACAACATGACCTTCAAGATCAACCTTTGAGCACGTTCAACAAACAAAAGATAAGTTTTAAAACTACTACCCCAGGAAACAATGCAGTAATTAACAATTGACTGGGCAAGAGCGAAATATACCATTTTTAAAATGGCTAGGTTTGAAAATGACCGCAATGATTTAAAGACGTAAGTCAATCTTCGCAAACGTTTGGCGAGAGTCTTAATATGCGATGACCAGTTAAATGAGCTGTCCATTAAAACTCCCAGGTACTTAGTGCAGTCAGACATGTGGAGATCTATGAAGTCTCTACCAGTTTGAACCCTAATGCTGAAATTAGGTGGGGGCTGAGTTCTGGCATTGATATAGAAAGGTACTATTTTGGTTTTGGTTCCATTTAAGGTCAAAGAATTTTCGATCAGCCAGTCGTCAACAGATGTAAGGGAAGATTCAGCTCTTAGTTTGACTGACTCCCAAGTAGGACCATTAACTAAGAGAACAGTGTCATCTGCGTAAGCGACTATCTTACAATTGGGCAACCTCATAGTACAAAGATCGTTTACATACACCAAAAACAAAGTCGGACCGAGCACACTACCCTGAGGGACGCCATAAGTCACTGGAAGGGTATCACTGACATAGTCTTTGATGAGAACACATTGTGAACGATTTGACAGGTAACTGTGAAAAATTGCGAGTGGCAAACCACAAACACCAATAGCTTCAAGCTTCTTTAGAAGTATGGGAACGGAGACAGTGTCAAAAGCTTTGGTTAAATCTATAAATATACCTACTGCCTTCAGCTTATTATCGAGGTGCATTACAGCTGTCTTAGCGAGATCATTTACTGCATCCTCGGTAGATTTGCCTTGCCTAAATCCATACTGGTTGTCAGCAATAATATTGTATTTATCAAGGTAGCTTAAGAGTCTAGAGTTAAGGATCTTCTCGAAGATCTTTGACAAGCTTGACAGCACAGAAATAGGCCTGTAGCTGGAAACACAGTCCCCGTCACCACACTTGTAAATAGGCTTGACTATGGCTTTCTTTAAGGCAGTTGGAAATAAGCCCTGAGAAAACGAGGCATTTATAATGTGTACTAAAATTGGTGAAATGATTTTACAGGCAGACTTAATGACTTGATTAGAGATGCCATCCCAACCAACGGCGCATTCATTTTTTAGTCCCATAATTATTCGCTCGACTTCAGATTCGTCTGTTAGAAAAACAGCCATACTATTACACATACCAACACGTCTCTTATATCGCTGCGATAGAGTTTTCGAGGCAATAGAAGAAGCCAAAGATTCGCCAATAGATGAAAAATACTTATTAACGTTATTAACAGACGTATATGGGTCATTTGTAGTCTGCAACAATTTCTCGGCACAAGAAGTGGCTCTGTGAAGGTTAGTCGCCTTTTTTAAGACTTTCCACGTAGCTTTAGGATCTCCATTTGCTTGTTGTAGAAGGTTGCGATGATAATTGTTGCGTAGTTTTTTAAGAAGATTGTTGAGGAAATTCCTGTATCTACAATATGAAATTTTCAATAACTCATTGTTAGGATCTCTCTTCAAACCAGAATGCAATCTGTCTCGATTTCGGGAACATCGTAAAAGACCAGGTGTCACCCAGGGTTTTAAAGGGGTTAGTTTTCTAGGACTGATACGAACTGATGTGTGTTTTTCAACAGCTTTTGAGACGATATCAACCAAGACATCCACCGCATAGTCAGCATTAGAAGTTCTAGTAACTACCGTAAAATCTGTGGCTTGAAGCTCAGACACCACAGCCTGCAGATCAGTGTACTTCCGGGTTCTTTTTTCATTCACTTTAGGTATTGGAATACCGCATTGCAAGACGATCGGAAAGTGATCAGTGAGTGCAGTGTCTAAGACAATGGTCTTATTTCTTAACCGTGTTTTCAAGAAAACATGATCAAGACACCGAGAAGCTCTTGTTGGTATGTCATAGGCCGGTAGGAAAGCATGTGAAGCCATCAGATTAAGGTATTGTTCAGAAAAGCGATCATCGCTCGAGACAGCGATGTTAATGTTGACATCACCAATAACGGTCACAGTGTTAAAAGCGGATAATTTGCTTAGTGTTGAATCTATATCATTGAAAAAGGATTCGGGGTTTTGGAAGGAAGGTGAGCGGTAGAGAGCTATTAATGCAATTTCATTGCTTAGTTTAAGTATCAGACAGTTAGCCTCAGAGAAATTCGGATCCTCAATTGTGTATTCAATGGAACTTCTAACAAAAACGACCACACCGTCATTCTGATTACGACAGCCTGAAGCGTGGAAATCATATCCGTCAAGAGAAGGATAAGAGTGGGCTTTTTGCAGCCAACATTCACTAAGGATGAGTATATCAAATGAAATATTGGTCCTTTTTAAGAGAACAAGGAAATCAGAAAAGTTTCTAGTTATACTACGAATATTAATATGAATTATTTTGAGAGTTCTACTCATACCACCTTCAAGATATTTTAAACAATCTTCAGGTAAGCAGAAATATGTGTCGGATAGAGATATATTCTCAATTTCTTCTGCAATATTAGATATGTTATTCATAAAGTATATTGAGAATGAAATAGAATGAGCAGTTAATTAATGGGCAAGGTTGCAAAAAGGTATCGATATAATTTGGCGGACTGTATGGCTGAAATACTCTAGCTAAAACTTGATTGAAAATAACAAATGAAATTTGTGTGTGTAGTGTAGTGTAATATGTAAATAGTTTAGAATATGCATGCAAAAAGTAATAAATTGAGTTCATAATTATTATAAATATAAAGAGAATAATATGAAAAAATCTACAAAAAAATAAAATAAATCCATAAAAACAAAAATTAAAGTAAAATAATAGTCATGCAGTTCCCTTCAGACTCTTCAGATGATCTTCATTTTTTAACATAATATAAGGTTGTCCTTCTTTAGTACGCAAAAATACACGTCCATTAGTCGTCCAGCAGAAATCATACTTTTCGTTCTTCGCAAATTCTCGTGCAAGTGCGAAAAGTCGTCTAGACTTAGGAGTGAGGTGTTCCGAGATATATATTGTGCAGAATGGATCATTGAAGCCAAGGGCTCGCGAAGTAATCTGCTGCGGACGATTGTCCTTATTATATTTCTTTACTGCAGATAGGAGATTATTTTTAGAAAGTGTGTTGGAGAACTCGACGATTATGGAAGAAAGTTTCGAATTTTTCTTGTTTGGCACACGATAAGCATCGCGTACATCGTTCTTGTCAATCGGAGTTTTTAAGAATGTGCATAGTTTTGAAACCATTTCAAACAACTTCGGTTTACCTTCCTTGCTCGTGATGGGGACATTTCTAATTTCTATATAAGTTTTGGACATATTTCGTTCAAGGAATTCACATTTCTCCTCGAGAGAGAAAATTTGAGATTGTAAATGTTTACGGTTCTCCTCCAAACCATTGATCTTACACTCCACAGTTGAGATCTGGCTAGAAATGAAATTAATCGAAGTTTCGATGTCTTTGCTAGTATTCGTGATCGTGTCGACCTTAGATTTAACATCGGAGAGATGCGTTTCAAGTGAATCCATCCGTGAGAAAATATTCGCAGAAATATTTTCCATCATTTGTATCATCTCCAACCGAAAAGCTGTAAAGTCATCGTGAGACTCATCTGACAGGCGGCGGCGCTTATTTTTATCAGTTTGTGGAGTTCCATATGTCTCATTTTTAGGGGAGTCAATTTTAGTTAAATCCGGGTCGGAAGCAGCAAATGTAATCGTAGGTGATAATTGAAAGTTTCTAAACATATCAAATACAAAGTGATCTATATGCACGTAAATAGAACAACCCTCAATAGGATCAACAGGTTGTTGTGGAGAGTGGACACGCCTTCAGTCGATCAATAGACCGCCCAATACAATATGTCGTCTAGATCCAGGTGTGCGCAGGGGCAGGTAGGTGTGGCCAGCAATCAGTGCAAAAACCAATCAGTAAACAATAGCACGGAGCGGGGCGGATTAAGATGTCTTGGTATTTACTGATTTGTCATCATAAGGACAACATAGTTACAATAAGATCTATGAGTGTTTGTAAACCGTAACTCACTATTTGCTGGGCGCCTGGTATTTCACTTGGCACTGGGTCAAACCGGTTATAGCCGAACTGTAGGTGCTCGTACAAATTATTAACTCCTTTCTTCTTTAGTAGCCTGGTACCATTGATAATTTATTAACGTTATTTTTGATTTTAAAATTAAATTAAAAATAATACAACACACGTCCGATCACTCTTAAGTCCGCAGGGGGAAGGGAACGAAGAACGTGAAGTTAGTTATTCAATATATATAACCTAGGGTGGACTTGTCCGTATGTATGTTCATACGTGAACAAGTACGAAATCACAGGAAACGACTTCGAACGCATGGAATTTAGAAACTTAACCTTAAGGCATGGGCCTTAGGCCTGCGCGTTTAAAATACGCCGTGTGTTATGGAACACACGGCGTATTTTAAACGCGCAGACGACGCGCGTATACGTGGTTAAAACGAGATTTGATTGCAACCTTGTAACAAGCACACGGGGCGATTGTAAAACGCGCCTCTACTGCGCGTATACGCGCAGGTACAGCTGTACAGACGCAGGTACAGCTGTACAGACGCGCTGTAGTCACTCGTAGTTTTTTTGCGTTTCGATCAGAGACTCAGAGGCGCAGCGCAGTGGTGGCGTGAGCATCCCAGCCCCCCTCTGCCCGTACCCCGCTCCTTTGTACGCGCGTTTGTATCGCTTCAAATGCGCGTACACGCGCTTCATGCGCGCGTTTCTATTATCAATGCAAACGCAACAATCAGCGTTTACGGCGTCGAAGAAGCGCGTTCCTGAAACGCGCGTCGTCTGCTCGCTTAAAATACGCCGTGTGCTATGGGCCTAACAAATTATAGATAAAAAAATTCCTCCTGATGTAGTTTTTCTAAGTAATAATCCTATCATAATTTTTTTTTAGATCGCGAGACTATAAAAATATGGTAAAAAAAAGAAGCGAGAAAGCTATCCTACAACCCAAAAACTATTGGGTCTTACATGGCCTGATAATTTTGAGGTAAAATGAATCGATGTGCACGAATCTAAAAATCAAATTCAACTTCATATTTATTCCATCGAATTAATATATTATACCTTCTAGATTGATCCAGAGATAAATTCATAGAAAAATTCGTGTTATCCATGAATGAACATCACACACACTTTCACATTCTAGCAGCTTTTTGTCGCAAAGTGCACACAAAACTTAATTTTCTATACTTGCAGTTGACGCAATTTGAGCTTTTTAAAGCACTCCCTTGAATCGCTTACTAGCTTTTGTGTTTTTTGTATAATGCTTGGCTAATGTAGCGTACTTATTTTTTTGTGAAAAGTAAATGTAGGTTAATATTCTTTTCAGTATAGCTTGTGTTTTGAATGGAGACTCCATTATGTCGGTACTCGGATACAAACATTGTAATGATATTGTTTTGAGAAAGAGGTAAGTGGTATTTTCCCCGGATACGATCGAAGTGGAGTATTGTTTTTTATTCGAACTGAGAGAGGGTTTCCGAATATGTTGCATACCTATTCATCTAACGTTTAACGATAATGGTATAAAAAATTTGTCATAAAAAGTGATGTTTCACCAACATATTGTTTATGTTTCATATTTGACTAGTAACTAAAATCATTTTTGACAGGTGTATATTACTATCTGTGCCCGGCGGTGTTACACGCGGTAAAAAGAATAAAAAATCAGCCATTAAAAGGCACTCTTAGGACACCACATCTTAACCCACAGGAATCTTGCATTCTTTCGGGATAAAAAGTAGCCCATGTGTTATTCAGATGTATAATCTACATTATTGTAAAGTTTTATTCAAATCCATTCAGTAGTTTTTGTGTGAAAGAGTAACAGACACATAATACTTCAATCTTTCACATTTATTATATTAGTAGGATTACTAAACTCTATGGTCTTATTTATAATGAGGTTTAAACAATAAAATAATCAGAGAGATAAAAAATATTTTAGCGTAAAAAGACTATTATGAATAACAATTTTTGACAATTTTAGTGAACCGATAAGTCAGTATGAAAGACGATAAAATATAAAAAAAATTGGTCAAGTGCGAGTCGGACTCGCGCACGAAGGGTTCCGTACCATTATCTATGCAACATAAGGCAACGTTATTAGCATCAAGCAAGAAACGGTAAAAAATTCATGTTTGTTGTATGGGAGCCCGCCTTAAATATTTATTTTATTTTGTTTTTAGTATTTGTTGTTATAGCGGCAATAGAAATACATCATCTGTGAAAATTTCAACTGTCTAGCTATCACCGTTCTTGAGATACAGCCTGGTGACAGACGGACGGACGGACGGACGGACGGACAGCGAAGTCTCAGTAATAGGGTCCCGTTTTTACCCTTTGGGTACGGAACCCTAAAAATTGAGCATACTCTTTGGGAATCCAATAAAATACTATTAAATTTGTTATCGATGTCAATATTTGTACTGAATCTAAACATAAAATACATATCTATTTTGAAATAGATGTTTATGTTTGCGTTCACGTTAGTTTATGTTGTTTACGTTGTATTGAATCGATGGATTTATTATTGCAATGTACTTTGTTCGCTCTATAAAGTTTCGTTTTAATTGTCAAACAAGATACAAAGGATAATTCTGTACGTACAACTAAACTAACTTTAACAAAAAAATTAATTTTGATGGTATGGACAACACAATGGGCATTGTTCATATTTTTTTAAATCTCTTAATTCTAAAACCATTTCGGGGAATAGAGTTTCTGATCATGATCCATTAGTTTTTTTCCGACAATTTGCTATATTAACGATTATTTTTCCAAAAAAGCAAATGATCTCTTTTTGCCCTTGAAATTAAGGACTTAAAATATTAAGGCGTTCTTAGGGATATACTACTCTGTGGTGGAGTTGAAATTGGTCTATTACATCAACTTGGCAACTTTAAAAAGATATATTGCAATCTATCTTAAGTCTATCAGGAAAAGGCAATACACAGGTTGCGTACAGCGATGACGTCACAACATTTTAAATAATATCTTTAAGTATTTTTAAAAAATTCTGTTAGTGAATATTTCAATAATATTGAAATTAGTTGCTTAAAATAGTCTATATTTTCAAAAAATAATATAAAAAATCGCAGGCCCTGAGCGTGGAGACCGAATCCGGAAATTCCGTAACGAAAATATCCTAACACCGCTCACTCCGACCGGCACAACGGTAGATAGATAGATAGATAACTCTTTATTTGTACACCACAATAATACATTTAACTTACATATTAATTCTTAAAGTAAGATATTGTACAAAGGGCGGCCTTATCGCTAGTGTGATTTCTCCCAGGCAACCTTAGGATGGATAAAAATATCTCGGATAGATAGCACGGTAGTTTGTAATGTGCTATATACTAGTTTAAACTACATAAACTACTGAAACATGAAATACATAAATACAACGTGTTGCAGAAAGGTGTAGTCATAATTTAAAGTTTCATTAGATAGGCCTTAAATATTACAGTTACACATAGAAAAATACAGTTGGTAAGTTTTTTTTTGTTTATTGCCTACTATTAAATAACTACCAGGAGCGCATCAATTATGAGATGTTTACGGTTTATTGAATGCAATTGAACCTTACGATAAAAGATGACCTCATAGTAGTGTTGTATTTAAAGAAGATCGATTAATTTAATAAATTAATTAAACTTGTATGAACACATAAAAGTCATAATATAACTAGTATTTGTAATTTCATCCATGCCTAGTGCCTAGTCATGGGCCATGTGTAACGATGGTCAAATATGACTACACCTTTCTGAAACACGTTGTATACTTAAATATCTAAAATACTATAAATACAAAACACAATAAATAAATACATGCAATATATATTTAAATTTAAACATATACACATCAAGAATTCCTTACTGTAATGATAGATAATAATGTGATAGTTTAATTTTGAAATTAGCAAGTGACTTCGCTTGTCTTATATGCACTGGTAGTTTGTTCCAAAGCAGTATAGCAGTATAGCGGCAATACTTTTTATTTAATTAAGTTTAGTTTTGCATCTAAAATTGGCACCATTGACCGACAAAAAAGATACAATGATACGTATTCTACATGCACAACTAAACTAAAAAATGAAAACAATTATGGTCTGTTTTGATTTATTGACTACTAGCTGTTGCCCGCGACTTCATACGCGAAAAATTTAGAAATCAAACATTAACAAACAGAAGTTTACTATGTCACTCGATAGATGGCGTTGTACAAATTTTAAATCGCGCTATAGTTTCGATCCACACATTAACACTTTATCATACACAGTTTTAATAATAATAACGTTCATTTAACATATACAAATTGTGTTAAATTACAATCACAACGATTACATAATAATTATTACGTAATAGATGATACGACGTTACAAATTTGACGAGCCTCGTGGTTGAGTGGTTTATGTAACGGACTGCCGATCAAGAGGTCGCGGGTTCGATTCCCGCACGGGACATTCATTTGTTTGATTTTTCTGTCATACGAATGTTTGTACTGCGTCTGGGTGTTTCTATGAATTATAAGTATGTATTTACAAAAGAAAAGTAGTATATGTATGTATTCTATCCGTATTCTGGTACCCATAACACAAGCAAAAATAAGCTTAGCTTGGGATCAGAAGACGTTGTGTGAAATGTCCGTGAATATTGAACTATGGTTTTCTACAGAAATAAAATCTGCTATCATTTTCATTACAAAATTTTTGGAATAGAACGTTGATAATAAGGAAACCCGATAAAAACCAACAAATCGAATCAACTTACAGCACAAACTTTAAATGAGATAACATTTTATGATACTCTTGTAGGCAGTTTTTGTCTAGTTTGATCGAGTTTTCTACTGCTCCTATAATATACGTAAGTAGGTACTTTAAGAAATGTTTTATTATAATATTTTATTATGGTTTATTATTTATTGTTTTATTATGGTAAAAATATTCCTTAGACATCATAAAACTTAACTAAAAAATTAAAACAGCTTAGGCGTAATTTAATTAATTGTTGCTATTTCGTTGTACACATTTTTGTTAATTTAAATCGTTAATCTATACTATACAGGTTTTCTACTAAAAAAGTTCTATTCACACTGCCGAATTGTGTTATTGACACTCTCAATTTTCATTTTTTGTTAAGTTTACCTGTGCACTTAGAATCAGTACTACTGTCGACAATACTCACTCTATAATATACTACTCAATGTACACCAATAAGATGTTATTTGTGTACAATATTCCTTAGCTGGCTTTTATATCATCCTGCGAAGGAAAAGTGGTTGTGTCACTTGTATTCTTTATCCGTCACCACTCGGACCATATACCTCAATACATAACACTTTCCAATCTTCAATTCCACACATTCATTTCCAGAAAGATAACACAAAAAGTTTTTAGTGGCGTTTCTAACCTAGTCCGTCTACGTCTTTACTCTTGAGACCAAAGTTGTAACCACAGTTAATGCTTTTATTCCTTAGAGCCTCAACTTATAATAGGATAGGGATGAAACCGAAATTCTAATTTATTTCCTTAGTTAAAATACACTAGAGCTGTTTTGTTAATAGGTTATTAAGTGAACATTTGGGCTTTTCTAATTTATTTCGTATTTTATAATAATTTAAGCAATGTTTAATTAAAGCAATTATTATGATGACAGATTTCTTTTTCTTTTCTTCTCTGTCGTCTCGCTCTTGTCAGAGCGTCATAGTCACGCTGAGGTATCCATGTCATTGGTGGAAGTAGATACGGTTTTTTGCACAATTTGCCGCCACCTCTCCCTATTACTGGACTGTCTGGTGCACTCTTTAACTCCAGTTCCCACTGCATATTTTACTTGGTCAGTCCAGCGCATAGGCGACCTGCCCTGCGGCCTAGTGCCCTCCACTTTGCCCTCCACAACTAATCGCTCTATGGAGTCATTACTCCGCCTTGAGAGATGGCCAAAATATTGCAATATACGTGACTGTACTACGGATGACAAACGCTGTGTGATACCCAATACCCGGAGTATAAGATACGTTGGTGCGGAATTCCGTTCATGAAATCCTAAGCATCTTCTTCCAGCACTACATCTCCAGATCTTTTTCTTTTATCTTCCCCTTTTCCAGTTTACGAAAAGGGGAAGATAAATGACAGATTTGATATAATATTATTGCCCTATTTATTATCAAAGAAGTACTGAAAACTGAATATAAATGTTACATCTTTAGTACAACGTTTTTCTACTTAGTGGCTATGTAAATTAAATATAGCTCAAATTTGTTGTTGTTTCTATATCCTTCCCTTTTCTCTCCATCCCATTGACATCCCACTGCTGGGCACGGGCCTTCTCAGTTTAGGAGAGATCATGGTCTGTTGTGCCGCGCTGACCAGGCTTGGCACAGGGTTTTGTTTCGAGTTTTCTGTCACAGTAGACGTTAATTTATATTGTCCCTTAGCTAGCTCTTACAGCACCCTGGCAAAGAAAAAGAAGACGTGTGGCACTCGGGGACTGCCACGGTAAAGTTATTGCATAGTATTTTTTATCAACTTCTGCAATTATAATTATTTATTTATTTTATTTATGCAAGAATCTAAATACCATAAACTGAAATAAGATTAATAATCCTTATTTACTGATGCTTACATCTGTCCATTGTTTATGGTAATTATGATAAAATAGCGATTGTCAATCAAATGTCAATAAAATAAAAATTAACGTCAAAACTGACATGAGTCACCAGCGCGAACAGCAAAGCGCCGTGTATAGTATTTTTAGTTACGCTATCTTTGTTACGGAATATAAATTTCGAACTTTGTGCATTTAGTCTCCACGCTCAAGGCCCGCGATAGAAGCAATGCAATAGCTTAAAAAAATATATATAAAATATATATTGATAAATATTATAAATAAATATTGACATGGTATTACGCGTATTCTTTTCTTTACGCCATAATAACATATTACGTACCTTCGACTACAAAGATGCGACTGAGGATCGTAGACTTCTACGAGACATATCAAAGTGGAGTGCTACGGCGTAGCAACGGGCGACGATGCCACATGGTAGCGCTACGCGAACCGGTAAATTATTTAATAAGTTAAATTATAGTGGAAAACGTGATCACCGCAAGCGGGACCTGAACCCACGACCTAGGAACCGTTACGTCGCTCTACGGACTGAGCTATTGATTAATAATTTATTTAATGATTGATTTATTGGTGATAAATATACATATATCACTTAGCAATTCCCTAATTCCAATTCAGATCGAAAACAAATTCCACACTCATCAAAATAACAAGATAGTACAATGATTTATCAAACAGATAGAGGTGATTGGGTCAAGTTTGAATGGTACTTGCCTTTCAATTTCCGACGCTATCCGATCTAAGACAAGACGACGTTTTAACCTTATAGGAGTGTGGTGTAAGCTATAAGATTTTCTAGGAAATGGTTTACTTTGATTGAAAACTGAAGCAGGTGATATTTTGCTTCCTGAAGCGGCATTTTTGATAAAAAAAATCAAGATTGTTAACAGGTTACTGAAAATGGACGTCAAAAATGTTCAGTATAGACAGAAACAGGCAATTCAAAATAAAATAAAAAATAACCATGAACACTTATTAACAGGCAAGTTAGCAGAGGCGTGTACTAGGGTGTCCCTTATATGGAAAAAAAAAATTTTTTTTTGAATTTCGAAACGCATACCCTCTACTTTTTTTATAAATGCTAAAATGTACTTAAATATGAAATTTCATATTTGTAGCATGATTGCAACCCGTGCCGACCGAGCCCTAAAATTTAGTAAAAAATGGTGTTTTAGCCTGACATTTTGGTTTGATCCAAAACTAATTAAAATGCAACAAATAAAGTAAATATGAGTAAGAATAAAATAAGATCAACATAAACTTTTATTTAAATACAAATTATAATAATAATTAATTAGGGTAACTTCTCTTTAGTGTAGTTTTTTTTACAGTCTGGATACAGTTTTCTGTGTTCCTGAACACAACGCAACAAAAACTGTTTTTGCTCTTCCTCAGCCGTGATAAGTCCATTAAAATCTTGCATTAATTTAACAGCTCTTTTAGCAGTGTCATTTACGACCTTCAAACGACTTATTCGTCTTCTAGCTTCCAAAAAAGTAGGATTGTCACCCCAAGAAGATACATCCTCCCGAAGAAAACTGTCGTCGATCTGCAGTCGAGATAGAAATTGTTTGCTTCTTTGAGTCACAAAATCATTCAGCGTCATAACTGAAAGAAAAAAAAAAACAGTTTAAAAAAGCAAAAACTGTTCAGAGTTTTAAAGACAGTCATGAATTTGTGTTATCTTTGTTTGTGTTATATGACCAATAGATGGCGCTTATCGTTTGAAATGCAAACTATTAATAGTTTCACTGTTCGAATGTAAATTAAAATGGTTGATGAATAAAAAATGTCAAAATCTTGATACTCTGGTTTCATTGTTGTGTGATCAGAAATTCAGAACTGGTTCCAGTTCAGCGCCATTGGAACATCCTAAGTTTTTGGGACATGGTCCTTACGAGCCGGGTATCTATCTTGGCTTGAAGTTGACCTTTGTCCAACCAGAGCTGTGAAGCTCAACCCGAGATTAAGGGCGACGGATTGTCGTTGAGGATCTCAAGCACTGGTGTACGGCATCATTGTCTACGGCAACGGCAGTAACCAGGACAACGACGATACCGCGAATACACGGGATTGACAGCAGCAAGAGTGTGGCGACATCACTGGATGGACAAAGCGCGAAGGGGCAAGTGAATAAGTGTTGTTGTTGTGGAAAAAACTGTAAGTACTTTCACATCATTATTAGAATAGGGACTTAGAAAAATATTGAAGAAATAGGACTTGTGAAATTTTAAAGTGTTAGCTAGGACTTAGAATAATTCGCAAAAAAGTGATACTACGGGGAACCTATGCCCGATTTCAAATAGAATTTAGCAGTGCAAAACACTTAGAAAATTTTACATCACGTCATTATAGACTTAGTAAATTTTGTGAGAAACTTAAAACAAAATGGAACTTATAATAATTCAAGACGATATTTGGAAACAATTACAAAAAGCAAAAGTTAATTTTAAAAAGAGCTCTAAAGATAGAATTACTAAGTCTTACGTTGGCAATAGGATTGATAGTATTAAAAGTAAATGGAAAGAGTTTTCTCAAAATCATTATAATATATTAAAGTCTGAAGAAGCTAGCGTGACTGATTATGTTCAACAGGATATTTATAACGAAGTTGAAGAATTTTATTTAGAGTTTTTATCTGACTTGACAGATATATTGGAGAAAATAAAATTAAATGAAGGTATAAAAAATAGTGATAATTCTAGTATCAGTGAACCTCGAGTCTTGAAAGCTCCTGTAAAGTTACCTAAGATAACAATACCTACATTTTCTGGTCGATATACCGAATGGATTACTTTTAGAGATTTATTTGTGTCTATAATTCATAACGATAAAACCATTGATGATGTTCAGAAACTACATTATTTAAAGGGGCATTTAACTGGCGAAGCGGAGCAATTATTGCGACATTTTCCTATAACTACGGAAAATTATCAACAGTGTTGGAGTTTATTGGAGAAAAGGTTCAATAATAAACAGTTTCTGGCGAACAATATATTTAATAGATTCTTCTCACAGCGTAACATAACATCGGAATCTGCAACAAATTTGAAACAATTATTAGATAACACTACGGATATGTTACAAGGGCTAAAGGGTTTAGGCATTGACACATCCTCATGGGATGCGATTGTTATTTATATTGTTTCACAGAAATTTGATACTGAAACGAGGAAGCAATGGGAAGCCCAAGTCAGTGAACTAACATTTAACAGTAACGAATTACCGGACTTTAATCAGTTTCAAAATTTTATACAAAATAGATTCCACTCTTTAGAATTTCTAGACACAAAAAATAAAGATAGGCAAATTGCCCGACCTCCTTTCAGTAATAATTTTCATATGTCGCAAGTAACCTGTTCTTATTGCAAGGGTGATCATAGAATAAGTTCCTGTAAAGATTTCATTGAATTAGATAACCACACAAAACGCACATTTGTAACTAACAACCGTTTATGTTATAACTGTTTAGCAAATAACCATGGTGTTAATTACTGTCGTAACACAACTTCTTGCCAAATATGTAAAAGACGACATCACTCATTATTACATTCCAATAGCGCTCAAGGTAGCTTACCACGGGAGCCTATAGCATCACACCAGGTATCAGAAGAGGTGACCACGGGTAGTGCATACATTTCAAAAGGGTCGACACAAATTTCGTTGTTACCAACAGCAGTCGTTTATGTTAGTTCAAAACGAGGTATTATACCTCTGCGAGCTTTAATAGACCAGGGATCGCACATTTCTTTCATAACACAAGCAGCGGTTCAACTGTTGGGTTTAAAGGGTACCACAGTCATGGGTAATTTTTCAGGATTGGGCAGTGAAATTAAAGTAGTTTCTAAATCAAAGACAAACGTTTGTCTTCATTCATTGCACAATCCAGACTGTGTAATTCATATAACTGCTTACGTGTTAGATAAATTAACCGGGTTTTTACCACCTAAGGAAATATTATTAGAACATTGGCCAGTATTAGATAATATCAAATTAGCCGATCCAGATTTTCATTCACCCAACAAGATAGACATGTTGTTAGGGTCTGATGTTTATGGTAATATATTACGGGAAGGTTTTCATAAGTGCCCATCTGGATCGTTGCTAGCTCAGGAAACTATATTCGGGTGGGTTTTATCTGGAACCAATAAGGAACAGTCGTGTTCATCAAACATAGTCAGTATGCATGTTCAAATGGACGATATGTTAAAGGCATTTTGGGAAATGGAGAATGAACCACAATTAAAGCGAAAAATCATGTCTGAAGAAGAGCAAAGATGTGAAGAGATATATGCTGCAACTACTACACGAGACGAAGGTGGTCGCTATATAGTGAGATTGCCTTTTAGAGAGGATAAGGCAGCTTGTTTAGGACAGTCACGGGAAGTAGCATTGAAAAGATTTCAGTCTCTAGAGCGGAAATTAGCAAATAACATGGAATTGAAAAATGAATTTAAAAGAACTTTTGATGAATATTTGGAACTCAATCATATGCGGCCAGTTAACAGCAAAGATAATAAAGAAGGAGTTTACTTACCATACCATGCCGTCATTAGAGAGGATAAGACAACCACCAAAGTACGTGTAGTTTTTGATGCATCCTGTAAGGGGAAAAATGGAGTGTCATTAAATGATAATTTAATGGTTGGACCTACATTACAACCCGAGCTGCGACACATATTAATGCGTTGGAGGAAATATAGAATCTGCATTACAGCTGACATCATCAAAATGTATCGACAGATATGTGTACACGAGGAAGATGCTGACTGCCAACGTATCTTATGGAGAGATTCATCTGAAAATTTAATTTCGGAATATAAATTATTAAGAGTTACGTTTGGCACATCATCAGCACCGTATCTTGCAGTTAGAACATTAATACAATTAGCTAAAGATGAAGGAAACAAACACCCACTAGTAGCAGAAAGAGTAATAAGAGATTTCTATATGGATGATTTCATGTCGGGATGCGATGAGGAGAGTGAAGCAATTAAAATATGTGAACAATTAACTGACTTACTCAACAAAGGTGGTTTTGAATTACAAAAATGGAAAAGCAATAATGAAATGGTAATGAATAAGATACAGAATAAAAATGAAAGGATTAAAGGATCAGAGGAAGATAAAATACTGGAGGAAAAGATAGAAGGCAATAATAAAATGCTTGGACTTACCTGGAACCGGATTGAAGACCGTTTTGAATATGCAATTAAATTGCCAGCAATGTCAGTACCTGTGACTAAAAGAAAGGTGGTATCCGATATATCTCGTTTATACGATCCGCTGGGATGGTTAGCACCAGGTATTATAACTGCTAAAATATTTATCCAAAGGTTATGGTTATCAGGACTAGGTTGGGATGAAGAACTGTCACCAAAACTACTTGAGGAATGGATTACTTATCGTGAAGATTTGAGTCATTTGACTAGCTTTCGCTTAAATCGTTGGATGAACTGTAGAGATAATGATCAGCTAGTAGAACTCCATGGATATTGTGATGCATCTAATTTAGCCTATGGTGCTGTAGTATATCTACGCGTAGTGAATTTTGAAGGTGACATTGAAGTTAGCTTAATTACAGCCAAAACTAGAGTAGCTCCAATCAAACAAGTGTCTATACCTAGATTGGAGTTATGTGGAGCAGTTCTGTTGGCAAAACTTCTTGTTGAGGTAGGTACAGTTCTTGAAATCCCTAAGGCACATTGGCATGCGTGGACGGACTCGGAGGTAGTATTAGCATGGTTGAGTAGTCCTCCATGCAAATGGAAAACATTCATTGGCAACCGAGTGGCAACCATTGTCTCCCATTTGGATAGAGGTCAATGGTCATATGTAAAATCAGAATGTAATCCGGCTGACGTAGCCTCACGAGGAATTCAGCCATGCGCTATTGGTACTCACCAATTATGGTTAAATGGACCTAAGTGGTTAAAGGATAAGGAAATTCTGTATTTAAATCCTAAGAACTTGTATACTAACCTGGAAGAAAGGCTTAACTCAGTTTATGCCACCATCGAAGACGAAGGAGATATATGGTTAAAATTTTCATCATTAACTAGGCTGCTGCGGGTAGTAGCTTATTGTAGAAGGTTCCTGAAAAAGGAAAAACATAAATTACCAAATCATACTTACTTACTAAAAGACGAAATATATGAGGCGTTAGATATCATGATAAAAAGGAATCAAATTACATATTTTAGGCAAGAAATAGAAGATATTAGCAATGGTAAAGACATAAAAAGAAAATCTAAACTTACCTCTTTGAACCCCTATTTAGAATCAGGGATACTACGTGTTGGTGGGCGAATACAACGGGCTCAGGTTGATGACAATAGGAAGCACCCAATTATAATTGCTCATGAGTCCCATTTGGCTAAACTTTTGGTGGCAGATGCACATATCAAAACGTTGCACGGTGGCCCCCAACTTATGTTAACTTACATACGTTCGAAATACTGGATAGTTGGAGTTAAAAGCTTAGTAAAATTTCATTACAGAAAATGTGTCATTTGTGCTAGGTATCGGGTTCAGCATAAAAATCAATTAATGGGACTGTTGCCCGCTGAAAGACTTTCGGCAACTAGAGCATTTTTATTTAGTGGAGTGGACTATGCTGGGCCAATTAATATTAGAGTATCGAAGGGGCGAGGCAATAAAGCCTATAAAGGTTATATATGTCTTTTTATATGCATGTCGACCAGAGCGACTCATTTGGAAGCTGTTAGCGATTTGTCATCTGAGGGTTTTTTATCAGCGTTCAAAAGATTTGTAGCAAGAAGGGGTCACTGTAGCAACTTGTATAGTGATAATGGTAGTAATTTCATAGGAGCGGCACGTGAATTAAGGACGTTATTTGACCAAGAGAAGTCCAGTTTTCAATCCGAAATATCAGACTGGCTTGCTACTAATGGGACTCAGTGGCACTTTATACCCCCTCTTGCGCCCAATTTCGGTGGGTTGTGGGAGGCGGGAGTCAAATCAACAAAACACCACTTAAGAAGAATAATTGGTAATTCCACACTAACTTTTGAGGAAATGTCCACTGTATTGGCTCAAATTGAAGCGTGTCTTAATTCGAGACCAATATCGTATATTGAAGATCAGGAAGATACCACACCTTTGACGCCCGGGCATTTTTTGGTTGGCGAACCTTTGATTTTGCCTCCTGAGCGTAATTATGAAAAGGTTACACTCAGCTCGTTAAGCCGATGGCAACTTTGTCAACGTATGGTACAACATTTTTGGCAGCGATGGTCCCAGGAATATCTATCAGGTTTGATGCACAGGCACAAGTGGAGAAAATTAATACCCGAACCAGAGATAGGTGATGTTGTCTTGGTTAAAGAACCTGATTTACCACCCGCCAGATGGTTAATGGCTAGAATTGTTAAAAAACACCCTGGCGTGGATAATGTAACTAGAGTAGTGACTTTACGTTATAAAAATTCGATTATACAGCGCCCAATATCAAAAATTTGTGTTTTACCTGTTAGAGATAATGGAGTTTAATTTAGTAGAATATTTGTAGCTTGAATAAGTTATAATTTGTTTAGAATAGGTTTTAGTTTTTTTTTGTAACATTGTTTTTTGTTGTTTAAGCAAACTGTTAAGGACTGTTGTCCTTAGTGGGTGGGAATGTTCAGAGTTTTAAAGACAGTCATGAATTTGTGTTATCTTTGTTTGTGTTATATGACCAATAGATGGCGCTTATCGTTTGAAATGCAAACTATTAATAGTTTCACTGTTCGAATGTAAATTAAAATGGTTGATGAATAAAAAATGTCAAAATCTTGATACTCTGGTTTCATTGTTGTGTGATCAGAAATTCAGAACTGGTTCCAGTTCAGCGCCATTGGAACATCCTAAGTTTTTGGGACAAAAACTAAGCCACAAAACTTTGAAAAAAGAAACAAGAAAATATTAAACTTACTAAAGAAATTTTGCGTAATTTCTTCCTTCGATTCAGACCAAGCGCTTCTACAACCGCATGGAGAATGTAAACTGTGTCTCTTATGCTTAATTGGCAACGATCTAAAGCTGCTACCAGTTTAGGAGTTATGAAACTTTTCGTGCCTCTTTTAGAACTTTTTTCAGGGCAAATAATCTGAGTACTAAGTTCACAGTTCGAAATCTGTTCCTCATCCGATTTCTCCAGACATTTCAAGCTATCTATCGAAGAAGTAGATGCAACAGCCA
This sequence comes from Orgyia antiqua, assembly GCA_916999025.1. Taxonomy (NCBI): domain Eukaryota; kingdom Metazoa; phylum Arthropoda; class Insecta; order Lepidoptera; family Erebidae; genus Orgyia; species Orgyia antiqua. The sequence continues at coordinate 6,687,758 of OU779874.1, forward strand.
ATAACTCTCTTTGTTTTACCTTTCTTTCCTCTTCTTCCAATCGTCTTTGTCTAACTCGTTCTTCTTTCTCCGCCAATTTTTTGTCAATTCCACCTAAGCATCCCGGTCGACCTGCCTCTCTGTTTCCTTAAAAAATCTTTGTCTTCCTATATCTTAATTCTGGCGAAGGCATCAGCATGTGCAATATCAAATAAGCTATCAAGGTCTTTTACAAAATTATTTTCACGGTTCTTGAACGTCACCTGAGTTTTCTTACAGTTTTTTTGCAGCTCCCTCCAAACATGATATAAATCAACAAGTTTCTTCACGCAGTTAGGAAATGCCTTCGTAGGAATTCTGGCTTTTTCCCAAAATATAATGCACTCTCTTACAACAAGATTCGCAGTTTCACTAACAGTCAGCTTGACTTCACGTATATTGTAAAATAAAACGGTGAGAACTTGTCGATTAGATAGTAATTTTGCACCATTTATCTGGTGGCTTGGCAGTTCGATAAGGTAAATATTTTGTTTATCACTTCGTAATTCCACAGACATCTTCACATAATAAACAACAACGCATTAATAATGTTAGAAATCACGTATGAAATGACAATTGAAATTCGCAGTAACAGGTCACAGCGCTGCACCCGCGCAACTTGTATGGACAAGTTAAAAACTCAAGTCGGCACGGGTTATCGTTTATAAATCGGGCTAATATTTATTTCTGTATTATATTAGGTCAATACTAAAGTTTTTAGACGGTATGCGTAAAAATATATTGACATTGAAATTTAAGGGACACCCTAGCGTGTACCTTTAGATTTAGATGAGTTTTCGTAAAATATAGGCCACAACTGAAAAAGAGTAGTTCGTTCTTAGGCATTTCTTACTAATAAGATTAAAACAAGAAAAATACATAGATTGTGTGATTGAAGACTTGAAAGAATAAGGACATGTTGCGTCAATCCTAGGTAACGGAATAAGGGCAGAAAAATTATGATTAATCACATAATACTCTTTGTCTATAAATTATGTGTAACCAACTACACTTCTTAAAGAACTAAATAGTACCCAATAGGATTTCTGATCTGATTGCGTAAGCAAAATAAACAATAATCATCAATCGCTTCCGCTGATATCTTAGACCAATCTTCTAAAACTTTATCTAAGCCGTGAGTCGTACCCCCGTCAGAAGTTTGTTTATAAAGAGATACTCTATATACGTTCTATGTGACACTCTTCTATTTTTACTACTTACCGTTTTATTAGTTCTATCATAGCTTTAAAGAAATTGTATTAAATCCAAAACCAATTGCAGAAATAGTGCAATTATCGGTAAAAAATAAATCTGGCTCGTTAATTAAGTGATGTTTGCTATAAATTTTAATAGTTTTTAATTATTTATCTGTTCTTTTATTTAATAACATGTCTTTTATTGTTTTCAAAAATCTTGTGGAAATCACATAAGGATTCAGGCGTAACAACGACGTGTGAATAAGCAGCTCTAGCCTGTAAAAGTTATTTCTCCATTGAAACTTAAATTCACAAGTAAGTAAACCTTAACAAACAGAAGTTTACTATGACAGTCGATAGATGGCATTGTACCTATTTTTTAAATCGCGCCATAGTTTCGTTCGACACATTAACACTTTAGCTCGTCAAAATTTCTACAGTGTTATCAACTCGTTTTCGAATTTATAAATTAGTAAGGGTAAGCACTACCTCTGACCTCAATACCTCTTCAGAGTGCAGTAAAAGTCAGCTAAAGGATGAAATAAGCAGAAAATATCCTCGAAGAGAGACAGAAAACTGGAAGGTAAAGTGTGTACATAGGAACTTAATTTACATACCAAACTTAACATAATCCCGGAACGTCATAGCTTAAAAAAAAATTAAGAACACAACACTAACACAACATTGCGATTATTCGCAATATACCACAAATTATGTGGAAAAATTCTCCCACAATCATTTCATTACAAAAACCTATTATTTTAGGAAACAATCTCTTCCTTCAGGAAAACCTATACAATACATATATGAACTCAATCTGACACGGATATCCATAACAGGAAACCCCCTATTGTGTAGGAAAGGCTCATTTGACCTACTTTCGTGGCAATTAGATTGTTCCTTTTGATATATTGATAATAGTAGTTCTAATGCAATATATATGGTTGTTTTTATCTCAATATTTCACCACATAACTACGAAGTTGTAGAAATAGGGTGCGAAATGGAGTATGAAATGTTCGGCAAGCAGTGTTATCACCATTATCTGCTGCATATAAATTTAATGTTGAAAGACTATAAAGGTAGTTTATGACCTGTATGTGTCACAAATAATAATATTTAGTTCGAAAACTAGAGCAAATAAAACTAAATTAGAAAACTCATCTTTGTCTCAATATTTTTTATCTGTTATCTCTACCTACCTGTTATAAATGAAACAACCATAGCGTACGAGCACCTGCGTGAGGCGATACACAGATTACTATATATTAGTCGAGGCGATATTGCCTTATAAGGCAATGCCTCGTGGACCGACTGTAGGGATGTGAAACGCTTAGTTGTAATAGTGTTGTACCTATTTATATTCATATCACTACCCCTAAGAGAAATTCTGATATTAAAACTGTTATAACATAAAATTGTTGTAACAGTTCTAATATCAGTGAGTCCAACCCGTACTTGACCGATAATTTTTTCCCGTGGGTGTAGGCAGAGTTACAGGATAAAAAAAAATATTGTGACTACTTTGCCGAAACAACGGTAAAAAGTTTGTGTCATCACAGTGTAACATAATAATCATGATCGTAATGAAACTAAATCACACCAGTAAAACTTTACTAACACATTTATAACATAACAAATATATTATGAAGATATTTTGTACTGGAGTCTTAGAGTGTTATACGAACAAGAGCTGTTTTCTTTGACAAATTTATTCTTAAGTTCAATAATAAAAAACCACGCTTGAAAATCCTGAATATTGATTAACATTTTTGTATTGTCATTGGTTCTTAATATACTTATGTGCATTAAATCAATCCGACTACTGCAAACAGGTGTAAATCACTATCAAAGATTCCTTACATAGATTAATACATTTTCGTATTGAAATTTTCGTGAGTTTGAGTAATATTAGATATTTATCATATTACTCGTCCTGAAGATGAGCATCGGATATGATCGAAACCTGGGTCGACATCATCGATCCCATAACAGTGAGTGTTAGCCGGTAACATAATAGATTAATACATTGATAGATAGGTACCAAACTGGTACGAGCATGTTAAAAACCATATTAAAAAGCGTGTTACAAAGCGTGTTAAAAAGCATGTTAAAAAGCGCGTTAATAATTATGCTTCCGCGACGGCGGGGTGCTGAGATAATCCACAAAAACACATTACGTAATTTTATTGGTCGCGCCGCATGCCCCTTGCAAAATCGCCACACACACACGATAAGAGAAGACAGTGTCAGTACTCAATTTTTTTTTATAGGACTCACCTGCAACCCGTCTACAAGACTATAATTAGGTGGGTTGAAAAATTGGTAGTCTTTTGGCCCCTTTTCTACCCCCCCCCCCCCCTAATAACTTAGCATGTCGGCTCTTTTGAGTCTTTTAAACGGATTAGGCTCTAAGATCATACTCAACAGCGGGTACATAATGAGTATGAGCATTGCTCCCGTATTATTTCCAGTGGGCCTTTTAATGTCAACTCCTGTTATATTTATTCCTCTAAGACCGGAGTAGACTCCATCAAAATACAGTACTTCGAAACTCTGAACATAATCCTGAAGGATTTGTAAATTCATTACTGACGATAAAAGTTCCAGTGAATTAGAATGGAGATTATGAACTTGGTAGGCAGATAAAGTTGGATGATTGGCAATTTTTTATGCTCCCATTACGGAAAGTTGCAGCTATTAATAATCAAGGCTGATGAATAATAACGATGGCTAGTTAGACAACGGTACCGATTCTATATGCAAAAATAAACTAAACTAAAAAAAGAAAATTATAGTGTCAATAATACAATTCGGTAATGTTGACTGAAATTTTTAATCTTTACTTTTAAATTTTGATTATTCAAAACCTAACCTAACTTAACTTAAATACAACAATTATGTTGTATTTTGACTAATTGGCGAAGAAAGTTCAGTTAAGATTGTCGAATAATGTTATTGACGCTATAATTTTTTTATATTTTAGTTAAGTTTAGTTATGCGTGTAGAATTGGTACCACTGCTGCACTGGTTTGTATTTTAGAGATGAAATATAACGTTTGTATTCTGTACTTATTAAAAAACAAAGACGTTATTTTTGTATGTAGGTATCTCTCTAAGTGAGCTTATATTTTTCAAACTACGCAACCGATTTCAGTGCGTAGTTTTTTTATAGATAGAATGGTTCAAGAGAATGCTTCTTTTGTATATGAAGGGTACAGGGGCAAAACAAGAAATGTCACTAAAACAGGTTTTTGTGTAATTCACATTTTAATGGTTGAAAGTTTATAACTTTTTCTTATTATATTAATTGCTTAGAAACGACTGATAGGAACTTAGGTTTACTTATGGAGATCAGCTTAAGATACAAAATAAACTTTTAGCAAATATTAACAAATAAGTAAAATTTGAAAAAAAGGAAGTAAATAACTTTTATAAAGTATTAAAACAGGGAATGTCCAATATAAACCATACAGGGAATGTCCACATCTAACACTATGTATGGGTAATGCCTTCAAAATAGGCTTGCGCTTCAGCAGAACAAAATCTTTTTAAGTCCATAAGGTCTTTGTGCTTGTCTGCACTAATTGGCAAGAACTCTTGGTAGGCAAATTTAATGGTAAATTAAATGGTAGGATGGAGTTTTGTAGATGTTCAAGTTTTCCTTTAGTTATACCAAAAATAGATAAAAATGCTTTGTAGCATACAGGTACTTCTACTGTCTGATCATCATCTTTTATTCGTACTTTATAAGTGAAATAGCTTTGGTGAAAATTTGCATCCATTTCATTTTTCCTACTACGCCTTCTTTGTATTGAACAAACATTTATCAGTCCACATAAGAATATATTTTGCTCATCTGTAGACTTCAAGCTGTTTAATTGTTTTAGCAGTGTTACACGATTTTCTAATGAAATTGTTTCAAAACACTTAAGTCTTCCACACTTACAATCTTCACCTGACTCATGGGTAGCCAGTCTCATTTTTTTCATTACATCCCTTATTCTAACTGTTTTTTTCTTTTTTAGGGTTCCGTACCCAAAGGGTAAAAACGGGACCCTATTACTGAGACTTCGCTGTCCGTCCGTCCGTCCGTCCGTCTGTCACCAGGCTGTATCTCAAGAACGGTGATAGCTAGACAGTTGAAATTTTCACAGATGATGTATTTCTATTGCCGCTATAACAACAAATACTAAAAATAAAATAAAATAAATATTTAAGGGGGGCTCCCATACAACAAACATGATTTTTTTACCGTTTCTTGCTCAATACTAATAACGTTGCCTTATGTTGCATAGATAATGCTACGGAACCCTTCGTGCGCGAGTCCGACTCGCACTTGACCGTTTTTTTATTGTTTCTTTTATTAAATGTTGATTCATTTCTTCATCACTTTCAATCATTTTTTACACAAATCGACAGAAAAATGCAAAACAAAACTACACCGGCTAAGCAAACACAACAACGAAACATAACCTCTCTTTATCTGACATGACAGTTGGATTGGACATTCCGTGTTACGTTCCGTTCCACTAGGGACAGTCCCACTTATGCACCTGTACCTGGTTTTGAAAGGTTGAAGATATGAACGACTATGATTGGTTTTACACTTTTTACTTACTGCTACATAAAAATACGCGCGAAAACCTAAGTGTTGCTATACTTCATTTAATATTTGAATTTTTGTGACATTCCTTGTTTTGCCCCTGTACCCTTCATATAGTAAGGTTGGGTTTTAAAATTCCACGCATACAAAGTTGTGGGCATCTAATTAAATAGTTTGCTTAGTTCAAAAACCAAAAAAACACACTTGAAAATCTTGAATATTTTTTTTTTATCATTGCATTGTTATCGGTATTCACTATACATGAAGATCAATCCGACTACAAGTGGGTGAAAATCACTTTCAAAGATTCCGTTACATATATTAATGCATGGTACGTACCAAGTTAATGTAAAATCATGTTAAAAACAAGCGTCTTTTCGCTATACAAATTATAAAAATGTGATTAAAATAAGATATATTAATATATTTCATCTATAGCTAAAAAAAATTAAGACTTTTGATATCGCCATATTTTAACATTATAAAATAACCAAATATGCGAAGAACTCAAACCAAATATTTGTCAAAACATCCCATTGTTGCGGCGCGGCGCACGAAATTTGACAAAAAAACTTAAAACATTTCGAGTCTTATAGAATTATTCAAATTCTGTTGCGTAAAATATCTTTAAGATAACAAATTTAAGAGATTGTGGATCTTGAAGACGCGTAAATTTAGCCAAGTTAAATCAATTGTTGTTGTTGCTAGTAGAATCGCGTGACGTCCTCCAAATACAGCCCAACGGAAGACCAGCGCTGGTTTTTTAACCAGCATTATGCTGAGTTGAGTCCGTATTTGTGACTGCTCACATTAAAATTTATTTTTTATTGATGTTTTTTTTATGATTGAACTGTATGAGCGGTTACAAATAAATTTTTTTCTTTCTTTCTTTCTTAATGGAGTATTTTTTTAAAAAAAAGTTCAACCATATTCAATCTTTGAAATTTGAGAGTTTTTCTCAATTTCTCAGGAGATAACCATTAGATCCAGACCTGGCAGGGGAACCACCAACTTTCAGATAAAAAACATTTTGCTTTGCCCAATTAAAACTTACGACGTAACAAACATAAAAAAAACATATAGACGAATTGAGAACCTCCTCCTTTTTTTGAAGTCGTTTAAAAATGGGGTAGTGATACTTGTTCTTATTCCGTATTCCTAATCCGTCATCACACGGGCAAAATATAGAATTTCATAAAAGCACTCTCCCCAAAAAAGCTATAGACTAAAAAGATTGATTGTCTTATACACAAGCAAGTATGCAAAACTGTTATTGAAAAAAATACACAATATCATAATGTAAGAAAGCTTATAAAACGTATACGATCAATCACAACAAGACGTCTTACATATTTACTAGCAAGTCAATATTACAACATACAAAATTGTTTGTTACACCGAGTCTTGAGAAAATCAGCTTACAATATACTAAGATACGAAATATTTATTTACTAAATTCCCTTATAAACACAGCTTTTGACTAAAATACATTGTGTAAGTCTCTGAAATATCGGGTTAGAAATAAACTTAAACGCGATGTTGTTCCTAAAAGTAATGACGTATTTTTTAGTAAATAATTCACCGTATTAATATAGTTTATGTATATTTAATGTGACCAGACGTCCCGTTTTAAACGGGACTGTCCCTTTTTACAACTGCGAATCCCGGTGTCCCCGAAACTACCTCTGTTTTCAGAAACCGAACTCCAGTAGAAAGAGTATTTTCCGTAATTAACAAATTGTTGACGTTGGGCGATGTTGATAATGAAGGTTAATATTAAAAAAACATGCCCAGAGTATCATCCTATTTGAAATCATCACCAGTATAAATATAATTAAACCTAATATTTTATGACACTACTAACTTTTTGTGAATAAATAACTTAAAAAGTGTTATTTTTTCTTTTAATATTAGTTTCAGTAGGTACCTACAAACCAATATCCCGTTTTGAGTCAAAGAAAAAAAATTGGTCAAGTGCGAGTCAGACTCGCGCACGAAGAGTTCCGTACCATTATCTATGCAACATAAGGCACGTTATTAATAATTGAGCAAACAACACACACAATACTTAATTAATCACGTTTGTTGTATAAGAGCAAGAAACGGTAAAAAAATCATGTTTGTTGTATGGGAGCCCCCCTTAAATATTTATTTTATTTTTAGTATTTGTTGTTATAGCGGCAATAGAAATACATCATCTGTGAAAATTTCAACTCTCTAGCTATCACCGTTCTTGAGATACAGCCTGGTGACAGACGGACGGACGGACGGACAGCGAAGTCTCAGTAATAGGGTCCTGTTTTTTACCCTTTGGGTACGGAACCCTAAAAATGGTCACATCATGTATATTCGTACTTTTCGTCAAGCAATAGTCCCACTTTTGTAGAATTGTTAGTCAATACATACACAACTATACTAATATTATAAAGCTGAAGAGTTTGTTTGTTTGTTTGAACGCGCAAATCTCAGGAACTACTGGTTTGATATGAAAAATTCTTTTTGTCTCGGATAGTCCATTTAGTCGCAGGCGATAACTAGTGTACCTATATATAAAATAATGTCTTAACAGAAACGGAATGCATTCCAAAGTGCTTGTGGCAGAATTTCGAAATGGTGTTTGTTTTTATTGACACTTCACTAACAAGATCTAAACAAGCATTGTTTTAATAGAAATATTGAATATGACGGGCTTCGTGGTGGAGTGGTTTATGTAATGGACTGCCGATCACGAGGTCGTGGGTTCGATTCCCGCTTGGGATATACATTTGTGTGATATCCATAAATGTCATACAAATGTTTGTATTGCGTCTGGGTGTTTTCTATGTATTATAAGTATGTATTTACAAAAGAAAAGTAGTATATGTAGTCTATCCGTATCTGGTACCCATAGTACAAGCATAGAAATATAGCTTACTTTGGGACCAGAGGACGTTGTGTGAAATGTCTTGAATATTTATTATTATTATTTATTATTATTGTTAGAAATTATATTAGAAATATAATTCAATACGAAAAAAGCATTGTTATGTTTAAAAACATTAATTTAAACTATTAAGTAAATTGTTATTCGTGTGGTGACGGATTTAGAATACAAGTGTCACCACCCCATCTCCTCCCAAGGGTGCTGTAAAAGTCAGCTAAGGGATATTGCACACAAATAACATCCTCTGTGAGAGACGGAAAACTTGAAAATAAATCCTGTGCCAACACGCCTGGTCAGCGCGGCACAGTAGACCATAATCCCTCCCAAAGTGGAGGAGGCCCGTGCCCAACAGTGGGCTAGAGAGAAGTAAATTGACCTGACATTTCACTTAACACAGCAACGACTATGAAGTATAAAAGGTCTAGTACGATTCAAATCATACATTTATTTGATTCAAACGAATAAAAATACTGATAAAGAAGTTATAGCCTTTTGCTCGTAATATCCGGGGTTGTCGGACAAAAAGAGGTGACGTGGCAATCTCCCTTTGTTTTCTGTCTATTGATTGCTGCTACGATATTGGACACAAGGGCATTGTCACACTGAGCTAATTTGTTTTACATTTTATGATATTTTTTAATTTAAAAGGGGTAACTCGTTTAAATCTCTATAGTAATTTATTATTTACTTCGTATGAATCTAAAATTCAATTGAGAAATATTGTAGTAGATAATTTGATTAACATGTTCAGGTACCGTGATAGCTCAGTTGGCAGAACAACTTAACGGTGTTCCAAGGTTATAGGTTCAAGTCTCGTTTATGGTAATTTTTAAAAAAATGTTGTAAATGTATGGTAATTTGATTTATTAGATTATTTATATAGAAAGAGATACTTTCTCTCTCTCGCTAGGAGCGTTAATATTCAACTTCAGGCAATAATAGATCTAATATGCCATGCTGGCAAGGTGTATTGGCATAGAAATTAGAATCGCGTCTTCCGTGTCTTACTAATGATTCTTATAATCGCTTAGTTAGCTTTTCTAATATCCTGGGAAAGAAATTGATTGATTGATTTGTCGCTTTAACCGCCATCACACGGATTTTTACATAATAAAAACGCTAATTTAAATTTGGCTAAAATGTTGAAATTAGCTGCAAAAAATCAGCCGCAAACTATTAGCGTAATGCGAGACCTTAGAAGTTATGTAGGCCATGCTGATGAGTTCATGGCCCTTGGTCAAACTGCCAATACTAAAATGCAGGCGGCGGCATCACGTAACTGAATTATTTTGTAATAAAACATACTTAGTTTATAGTCTACACTGCTATCCTCTATTGTTTGGAATTATAAGAAGAAAACATTTGATTCTCTCTCTCCCTTTCCGAGAGAGAATCAAATGTTTTAAAAAAGGAGGCCTGTGTCCAACAGTGGTTGGATTCGACCACCAGGCCCGTTCGAAGAATGCATAAGATTAAAAGATTAAAATGTACCAAAGAGCTATCATTTCAAACAAACTTAAACTTCTTTATTCTAGAACAATCTATGGCTGAACCAATCCAATCAATTCTAGTGCAGTCCATATTTCGGTTTGTTTCCGTAGCCAGTTAAAATGGCGAATGTTAGAGCAAACAATGCATATGTACCCGTCAGATATGCGGTGATAGATAGCCAGTGTGTTTGTTAGTACTTTGCTAAATACTGACTAAGGAAAATTCTGAAACAAACTTGTAGAATTGTATAAAAAATAGCATGGCAAGGTAAGGAAGTTTTAAAACTCGCTGTTTTTAGGGTCCGTCTTTCCGTTTCCCACCAGGCTGTGTCTCTGGAAAGGTGATAGCTGGAGAGCTGAAACACAGTTTATGTATATCAATTGATGCTATAATAACAAATACTCATAATCAGCCTTCTCCTGCCCTTATTCCGTTATTTGGGATCGGGAATAAATATATTTTATAACAATCAAGGAATTTTGTAGCCAAATCTTAACAAATTGTACAAAAAAGCCGTCCTCTTGAACCACTCTACTTATTAAAAAAAACCGCATCGAATCTGTTGTCGTAGTTTTGAAGATATAAGCTCATATAAGGACATGCATACAAAAATAACGACATTGTTTTATAATAAGTAAAGATTTAACACGCTTATTATTTGGATTAAGTAGTGAAAAAGGCTTCGGAAGAGCTTTAGAATCTTTTCTAAGTTTATTTAGAACTATTTCTAAAGTTAATAAAATATGACAGGTACATGTAGTTTAAGAATTTGTTATTAACATACTTCGTTCGTATCTAATACCTCTATGAATGCCTATTTCTATAAATCCCTGAGCAAGCTTTTACAGCGCTCTGGGTAGGAAAAGAGGTGGTGACACTTGAATTTAATTTAGACGTTTGCATCTTTAAAGGTTAAAAGAAACTCGAACTTTTCCTGTATAAGTGTTAATATTATAGACAGTTAGTTATATTAAGTTACTTTTATATAGGCATAAAATAAGCGCAGAAAACTATTTTCATTGCGTCAACCCTAAATAAGATTTGTTCTTATATCATCAAGGTTTTTATTGACTTGGGAACTGTTTTGACGTTTTATTGCGTCGCCTTACATTTCCCACTCGTATAGTAACTTTTGTGATGAATGGAACTTCTACGTTTACTAATTTGATTAGCTATTCATGTTAAGGCGAAGATTTCAAGAAAATATTCTCTCTTTCTCAGCCAATTTACGTGCCTGTATTAGGCACGGGCCTCCTCCACCTTGGGAGGGATTATGGTCCAATATGTCACACTGACTAAGCGTGTTGACACAGTATTTGTTTTAGAGTTCTTCATGTCTAATAGAGGATGTTATCTATGTATGTATTTCTTTAGCAGGCTTTTACAGCTCCATGGGAAAGAAAAAGTTAGTGACACTTGTATTCTTAATCCGTGACCACATGGATTTTACTGTTGCTTCGCTCCTATTGGTCGCAGCGTAATGTTATATAGCCTAAAGCCTTCCCTGATTAATGGACTATCCAACACAATAAAAAAATATTATTCGTGCCAGTAGTTACTGAGATTAGCCCGTTATACAAACGTTAACAAACAAACAAACTGTTCAGCTTTATTATATTAGAATAATAAAAGACGTGTGGCACTCGGGGACTGCCGCGATAAAGCTATTGCATAGCATTTTGTATCAACTTATGCAATTATAATTATTTATTTATTTTATTTATGCAGTATTTCTTTTTCTTTGATATTAATTCAAGTTACACTTTTTGAGCGTGGTGACCGATAAGAAAACAATTTTTTTTCTTTTATTAAATCGGGCCCGCGAGTGTTACACAAATTTTACAAGTACAGCTATTCACTGTTGTACATAAATACCTATACACCTATATACTTTCTCATAAACAGCTGCTTATGTATTCGTCCGATTTCGGAGCAGCTCGTCTCGATTCGTGCCAGCTTCGTAGAGTCGTACAATACGGCTAGTTTCACGCACACAAACACCGTGTCGAAGACTGCCGAAAAGAAACGACGTTAGACAATGCACGGCCTTCAAGCCACACCTCCGTGCCCGTCGGAGTGGCGAGCGTGAGGTTTTTTTTCGTTACGGAATTTCTGGATTCGGTCCCCGCGCTCAAGGCCCTCGATAGAAGCTATGCAATAGCTTAATATTAATCACATTTTACTGCTTAGTAGAAACTGACAAGACTTAGGACTGCAACTGAATTAAAATTGTATTTATTTATTACTCAGACAGCTCTTTAGGTTCATTTTTCCCCTTAAGACGATCACCATTTTGTTCTCATCAAACTGCGTTGCCAAGAAAAGGTTTTATGTAACGTAATTATTAGTTTTAGGAGGTCAAAAAGGTTATGATCTATTCTTTGGTTTTGTCATCTCTGTATAGAGAATAGTAAATTCATCATAAATCAATACATAAGAACAAACTTCTTTTTTATATTTTGTTATACCTATCAATCATTATTTTCCTGCCCTTATCCCGCTGCTTGATGATATCGTTATTTTTATGATAATAACCCTTCTTTTGCGAGTCCAACTCGTATTTGGCCCGTGTTTTATTTGTACTTTAATTTTAGTCACCACTAACAAGCACATAAGTGTCACCACCCCTTTTCCTTCTCAGAGTGCTGTAAAACAAGCTAATGAATATTATACATAGAAAACATCCTCTGTGATTGACAATATAAATGTTCTATCCAACACTATAAGTGTTTTTCAAATCGAACCAGGTATTCCAGAGATTACCGCGTTTCAATGAACAAACAAACTCTTCAGCTTTATATTATTAGTCATCATCATCATCATCATAACATCACGCCTTATTCCCATGGGGTTAGGCAGAGAGATATAGAAATTATAGAGCGCCATCTGATACGATCCAAACATACTTCCTTGGCTTCATCCACACTCATACATCTTGTCATACATGCCCGACGGTTGTAAGTGCTACGCACTTGACCCTTTTGAAGTTTAAGTACCTATGATGGATGGAAACCACATATACAACAGCTCACATCGAGAACTCGTAAGCTTATTTACATATTTAAAAATCTTCGTCACTCCGCTGATTTCGGTACTCTCAAGACTGTTTATTTTGCTCTATGTCGTTCTATTCTAAGTTACTGTATATCAGTGTGGGGCTGTGCTCCTGTGACTCACATGCTTCAACTGGAACGAGCCCAGCGCGCTGTTCTGAAGGTAGCTGACTTCAAACCTTATTGATTCCCAACTACAGCTCTTTACAGAAAATGGAAGATTTTAACTGTCAGGCAATTATATGTTCTACAAACTGTCTTGACAAGACATGTAAACCTTCCTCTAAACAACTCTCTGGCTTCCAAACGTAATTCTTACAACGACTGTCCAGCCATACCGCATAGAACTGCTCTTGCTCAACGTCATTTTTATATTATGAGTGGTTTGCTATACAACAAAGTTAACAAAGCATGTAATATTCATCAATTAAACAAGTTTCTCTGTAAAAAGATAACGAGTAATTGGCTTATGGAATTAAATTATAGAGATACTGAAAACCTATTAAAAATAAGTATATAATGTATATATATGTGAGTTTGCTCACAATACACAAAGCCTTCAAGCTGTATAACTCTCACACATCCATAAACTCAAAACACACAAATACACACATTACACACTAACACACACAATCCCTTATACCTAATTGTACTTCTTTTCATTTCTTTTTTTAGTTTGTAATTAAATTGTGCTAAAATAAAAATGTAAGTGATTCCTGGTGGCCGTAACACAAGTTCAATCTTATCACGGTCACCAGAGATCTATATGTTTTGCTGCTGTTTTAACAGCGTTTTATGCCTGTTATTTTCTTGTTAATTGTATCGATGTAATAAATAAAATAAAAAATTAAAAAAAAATTATAATATAAATATAATAACTCTTTATTGTCAGACAATTTCCAGTCCATACACGTTCGACGGGATTCGTGGTGGAGTGGTTTATGTAATGGACTGCCGATCATGAGGTCACATCACATGAGGTCAATCATGTGTATGATATCCATAAATGTCATACAAATGTTTATACTGCGTCTGGGTGTTTTCTATGTATTATAAGTATGTATTTACAAAAGAAAAGTAGTATAATGTATTCTATCCGTATTTTGGTACCCATGACACAAGCATATAAGCTTAGCTTGGGACCAGAGGACGTTGTGTGAAATGTCCGTGATATTTATATATTTAAAAAAATATATAAAACTAGCTGCGCCGGCAAACGTTGTTTTGCCATAAAATTCTGTGTAAAAAAAATTTCATCAAAATCGGTCCAGCCAATTGTGAATCTAAACCATCCTCAAACCCCCTAGAATACACACAACAAATTTCATCAAAATCGGTCCAGTCGTTTAGGAGGAGTTCAGTCACATACACACGCACACAAGAAATATATATATTAAGATATACAAAAGTAACTTAATAACTAAAAACACAATATTGTGCTGACATCCGAGTATACTTTTCTCGGGCGTCCTCTCCTAGCATTCCCACTTACCTCCGCCGTGTATAATCGACTATCAATATTAATATAGATTAAATATATCTTTCAAGTTTTCAATAACTATACTTATAATAAATCTGTAGAGAGGTCAATTCTGTTCATGAAATATATTTTCAAAATAACTATCAGGGGGTGATTAGTGATCGATACTGATGCCAAAAATGCAATCAGTAAAATTTTTGTCTGTCTGTCTGTCTGTCTGTCTGTCTGTCTGTCCGTCTGTATGTTCCTTATAGAGACAAAAACTACTCGACGGATTTTAACGAAACTTGGTACAATTATTCTTCATACTCCTGGACAGGTTATAGTATACTTTTCATCACGCTACAATCAATAGGAGCAGAGTAGTGAAGGGAAATGTTGGGAAAACGGGAAAAGTTGCTCCATTTTTTAAGCTTCCGTCGCGTGTGCAGCCTTAATGGTTAAAGTTACATAGAAATCATGTATGACGGAAATATTCTACATAAAATTGTCTAAAAAATATCCCGAAACAGCACATATCTATATTTTATGTGTAACTCCTGATAGCTTAGCAGTTCGTTCATTCTGATTATATTTGTTTACTCTTACTTTTATAATACTCTCACTCAAGCAGTAGTTAAAAATGTTGCAAAAACGGGGAAAATTTCCTAAATTCTACGCGGACGAAGTCGAGGGCAACAGCTAGTACCTAATAAATTGTGACATCCAATAATCCCTAACAGCTGAGGGTCTGTATATAAACGACGATGCAATTCAATACAGGTAGCCATTAGTGGATGTAGGCTATAAGTCATACTGTAAACGTTACAATACTATTTTATTTATATATATTTATTTATTTATATTTATTTATATTTATTTATATATATTACAATTTTATAGCCAAATATAATGTCATAATATTGTTAAATACACATGTCACCACTGTATTCCCTTCTATTAAACAAATATTCATGGACATTTCACACAACGTCCACTGGTACCAAGCAAAGATTGTATACTTGTGTTATGGGTACCAGAATACGGATAGAATCAATATACTTCTTTTCTTTTGTAAATCAATACTTATAGTACATAGAATAGATGCAGTTAGCGCAGGACCGCATGTTGTGGCGTTCTGTGTGGAAGGCCCATGTACAGCAGTGGACGGAGCAAGGCTGATGGATGGATGCATCGATATATAAATAGAAAACACTTACATTAATTTTAAAATTTTTAAAATAATTACATAACACTAAATAAGCAAGTAATGAAAGTCATGAAATTATACGGATAGCTTCTTAGTAATAAAATAATTATTAACATCGGTTTATCCGCCCGTCTGTCAACAGGCTGTGCCTCAGAAACGATAATAGCTAGAGGAATTGAAATTTCACAGTATATGTATATCAATAATGGGTGTTAATAATATTATGGGTGTTTTCTATGTGTTATAAGTATGTATTTACAAAATAAAAGTAGTATATGTAGTCTATCCGTATCTGGTACCCATAATACAAGTTTAGAAATATAGCTTACTTTGGGACCAGAGGACGTTGTGTGAATTGTCCTGAATATATTTAATATATAATTATTATTTAAAAAAATAGAAAATAATTTATTTTCCTTATTTAAAATCTAGCTGTTGCCTGCTACGCACCCCATCTCCTCCCAACGGTGCTGTAAAAGTAAGCTAAGGGATATTTCACACAGATAACATCCTCTGTGAGAGACGGAAAACTCGAAAATAATCCCTGTGCCAACACGCCTGGTCAGCGCGGCACAGTAGACCATAATCCCTCCAAAGTGAAGGAGGATGTTGCCCAACAGTGGGACGTAAGTGGGCTGGCGAGAGAGAGAGTTTATCAATTGATACTTTAACAACAAATTTAATACTAATCATCATTCTCTTATCCTTATGTCGTTATTTAAGGTCGAGAACATAAAGAATATACTATGGTATTAACGATAAGGGACACTTCGTGGGCGAGTCCAAATCGTACTTTACTTATTTTTATACAAAGCCGAGTTTTACTTAAAATTAATTTAAAATTTCGCAATATAAAATCTTAACTTGATAGTTTAATTCAGTTTTTTTTTTATTTTACTGAAGCGTAAGACGACACCTGCGCATTAGACTTGAATGTCTCTCGTAAAACATGTAATTACTTACCTAATCTGCATTTTATTTTATAATCTTGCTTTTATGGTGGACAGACACAAGTTTAATATTTTTATTATGTTGCAAAGTATTTTAAAGTAATTTATTAATTTTGCAATTGACATGCTATGCTTTTAACGCAGTACAAACATTTGTATGACATTTATGAATATCACACAAATGATTGTCCCAAGCGGGAATCGAACCCGCGACCTTGTGAACGGCAGTCCAGTACATGAACCACTACGTCACGAAGCCCGTCATAAATATTATAGACTTCTTCGTTAAATGTACTGTTACGTGTTAGGGTTCGAAGGATTTGGAGAGAAAGACCTGCTGACTCTTTTGAAGACTTTATTCACTAGCACTAGTTACACACTAAGCACTAGGTCCAAACAGTAAGCACTAACAATGTCCTAGTTCGTAGCCAAGTTGTAGGTTTCACTGGTATCACTCTTGATCACTTGTTTTCGCTCTCGAAGTCGCCTCGATCGTAGCTCAAATTGAACTGCCCGGGCTCGCCTCCCTGCCGCTATTTATATGCGCCGAGACGAGTTCCAGACTATTCCAGAATGTTCCCGACTGTGCGCGAACGTGATCGCCCGGAACGAATGTTTCTAGAAGGTTCGTGCATGTACGGTAGTTCCTCTAACGCCATCTAGTATCTAATAGGGGTTTCACTCTGTTCGGTTCTTTAATTGGTTTTACTAGTTGCTGCTAGATGGCGCTAGCTCCTTTGTGTTTTGTGTGTTCGTAACACTACTCCCCTCTTAGAGATGCTCGTCCCGAGCATCGTTGTTACTACCATGGTAACGCGCCAGACGGTCTATGTGTACCACTTTGAATGTCCCTCTTGGTTGCTTTTGAATCCTATAGGTCACATCATTCAATCGGGTAACCACTTTGTATGGAACGTCCCACTTGCTCTGCAACTTTGGAGATTTCGCTTTCCGGCGAGTTGGGTTATGTAGCCACACCAGTGTCCCTTCCTCGAAGCCATTCGTGTTCGATTTCCGGTCGTATCTGGTTTTCATGTTCTCACTTGACTGTAACCCATTTTCCCGAACCAAGGCGTGTATATAGCGCATCTTCTCCCTTAAATCGCAGACATAGTCTTGTACAGTCTTTGGTCCCTCCGGTGACCCTCCTGTCAATAGGTCTACTGGTATTCGTAGTTCTCTACCGAAATTGACATACGCCGGGGTAGCTTTTATGCTCTCATGCTCGGCGGTTCGGTAAGACAGAAGGAAGAGTGGTATATACTTGTCCCAATCCTTTTGTTTGTCATCTACCAATTTCGCCAAATGCCTCTCAAGGGTCTGGTTAAATCTCTCAACCATTCCATCAGACTGCGGATGGTACGCGGTGGTCCTCGTCTTATGCATGCCCAAAATTCTGCACACTTCCTGGAACACCTGCGATTCGAAGTTCCTGCCCTGATCAGAATGGATTTCCAGAGGCACACCAAAGCGACATATCACTTCTTCGACTAACTTGGAAGCGACTGTTGTGGCTTCTTGGTTTGGTATGGCGAACACTTCGGGCCATTTGGTGAAGTAGTCAATGACGACCATAAAATACTTGTTTCCCGAATCCGTTACAGGAAATGGCCCAGCTACGTCAACTGCAATTCGTTCCCACGGTGCACCTACGTTATACAACCGCAGGTTCCCACGGCTCCTGGTCTGTGGTCCTTTTACAGCAGCGCAAGTAGTACATTTGCGGCACCAATCCTGTACATCATCTCGACAATGCAACCAGTAGAATCGTTCTCGCACTTTTGTTAACGTCCTCTTGACACCTAGATGACCTCCTGATACGCCATCATGTATTTCACGGAGAACATCTGGTACTCTCGTTCTTGGGACAACTATCTGAAGATGGAACTCTCTGCCGTTAGTCTTCTCCCATTTCCGGTAGAGTTTTCCGTTTTGGAGTATCAGACTGTCCCATTGCGCCCAGTACGCCTTAGTGACAGCGCCAGTGGGTGCAACCTCACTCCATATTGGTTTTACGTCACCCCGTTTCTTCCATGTGATGATGTGCCGAAGGTCGTCATCTTTTTCTTGAGCCTCCCTCATAGCATCATTCTCCCAGAGACTCAAAGGATCTGTTCTTGTTAGTTTTAATGTTTCTTCATTGCATTCCTGCTTAACACAATGTTTGCAGTCCTCCGAACACGGCCTTCGTGAGAGTGCGTCGGCATTCCCATGTGTCTTTCCGCTGCGGTGTTCCGTCTTGAAGTCATACTCCTGGAGCTGTTCAATCCATCGAGCTACTTGACCTTCTGGGTTCTTGAATTGCAGTAGCCACTTCAAGGCTGCGTGGTCAGTTCGTAGTAAAAACTGTCTGCCGATGAGATATTTGTTGAAATGTTGTAGCGTCTTTACAACAGCCAAGAGTTCTCGTCTTGTCACACAGTAGTTTCTCTCTGGCTTGGATAAAGATTTGCTAAAATATGCAATAACAACTTCTCTTTCACCCTGTTTTTGAGATAACACCCCTCCAATGGCCGTGTTGCTTGCATCCGTGTCAACTATAAACTGACCTTCAGTTTGTGGATACCCCAGGATTGGTGTTTCACACAGATGTTTCTTCAGTTTCTGAAAAGAATCTTCACAAGTCTCATCCCAACTAAATTGTCGTTTATCTTCTGTCAGCCGATGTAATGGCTTGGCTATCTCTGCGAATCCCTTAACAAAACGCCTGTAGTATGAGCATAGGCCGAGGAATGCCCGCACTTCGGTTTTGTCCTTAGGGGTAGGCCATTTTTGAACTGCTTCCAGTTTCTCCGGGTCTGTCTGGATTCCATCACTGGAGATAATATGGCCGAGATAGTTGACCTTGCTCCTGAATAAATGACACTTTTCCGGGTTCAACTTTAATTTGGCTCCCTCTATTTTGGCGAAAACTCGCTCCAAGTTTCGCAAATGGTCCTCGAAGTCGCGGCCGACAATTATGACGTCATCCAAGTAGACTAAGCAAGCCACTCCAACTAAGCCTGCCAGTACACACTCCATGAGTCGCTCAAAGGTGGCAGGTGCATTGCACAATCCGAAGGGCATGACGTTAAATTGCCATAAACCTTTACCGGTCGAGAAAGCTGTCTTTTCCTTGTCTTTTGGATGAATTTCCACCTGCCAGTAGCCAGATTTCAGGTCTAGGGTCGAGAACCATTTCATGCCACTCAGGGTATCTAAAGTGTCGTCGATTCGAGGTAACGGGTAACTGTCCTTCTTAGTGACATCATTGAGACGCCTATAGTCCACACAAAATCTCGTGCTACCATCTTTCTTCTTCACTAATACAACAGGTGAGCACCACGGACTTGTAGACGGTTCAATAATCTTATTCCTTCTCATGTCCTCCAAAAGGCCTTCAACTTCTTTTTCCTTTGCAATTGGTATCCGTCTTGCTCGTTGACGAATTGGTCTCTCGCTTCCGGTATCTATCCTGTGCTGAACCATTGACGTTCTTCCAAGGTCCCCTTCTTGGCTAGAGAAGATATTCGCGTAGCGCTGCAAAAACTTCTTAGCTTTCATGCTCTGCGAATAAGTCAGATTACTCTTACAGTCATCGAGTAGCTTAGTCACTAAACCGTAGTTATTGCCGTTTGCTGAGTCTGCGCCTGTCATCGAACTACACTTTTTCATCCAGACAACTTCCTCGCACTTTCCGATGACGTCACCTTTGTTCAAGCAGATCTCGCGATCACCAAGATTCAAAACCCTGACTACAGCGTTACTGCTTCCACTAACAAGGGTTCTCGCCGTCATCAGTTTTTGTGACGATGTCTTGGTAGGTATGTCTTCGATCAACACGCATCTGTTTGACTTTTTCTTTCCAGCTGGCGGCAGTTCCACCAGTACCTGAGCTTCCGCTCGTCCAGGTATGATGACCTTCTTTACACATGCGACCTTCCCGCAGGCGCCTCCAAGAATGAAGATTTCTTCTTCACCACACTTGAAAACTCCTTCAGCGACATTAATTCTGCAGTTGTGTTTCTTCATGAAATCCAAACCCAAGATGCAATCATCCACAATCTCAGCCACGATTACGTTATGAGAGTATGAGGACCCCCCTACATACATCGTAACTGACGTTTCTCCCAGGACGGGTATTGGCTGACCGGAGGCAGTAAGTAGCCGACAGTTAATTCTCCTCTTGTGTCCCGTTGCGGTTTTTACCAGACTTGGGTTCACTATTGTTCTAGAGGCTCCTGTGTCCAGAGTCATTTTGCAATTCGTCCCGTTAATAGTCCCCTGAATCGCAAGACTATTTCCGCTGCATGCCTGGGAGATAACAGTTATCGGGGCTCCCTCCGTCTCAGCCGGCACTCGCCCCTTAGTCCTGTTTCCCTGATCCCGGGCAAGGGACAAAGCCCCCTGCTTCTTCAGCACCTCTATTTGTTCCTCGATTCTTTTCATCCTGGCCATCTGGGTTTCCTTCTGCGGGCAGTTGAGCTGAAGATGGCCCCTCTCGCCGCACTTGTAGCACATGGCTCCAGAACTTTTCTTCGTAGGGGCCTTAACCTCCTTGACTTCCTCAGAGACCTCGCGGATCTTATGGGTATGCCGTATGTCATAACGAACAGCCTCGACCTCCAAAGCATGCGCTAATGCTTCCTTTAGCGAGGTATGGTGACGAAGCCTCACTGCAGCTCTGACCTCCAGGTCTTTGATTCCGTCGACAAACGCTTGAACAATATTCGTGTCTACCAACTTGGTGTCGGCTCCTGGATGTGCCTTCCTGACGAGTTTTTCAATTTCCAACGCCCATTGTTGTAGTCCTTCTCCTGAGCGTTGGACTCTGTCACGCAGTTGGGCACGGAACACGTGCTCCAGGTGTCGCTCCCCGTACCTGGATTCAAGTGCCTCCATCAGGTCTTGGAACCCATTTCCTGTATGTGGCAGTGCTTCCAGGACCGACAAAGCTTGCCCTCTGAGCGCAACAGTGAGAGCGGTCAAGCATTGTTCTTCCGTCCATCCGTTGGCAGTAGCAACCGTCTGGAATTGCTGACGATAAGCGTTCCAGGAAGTAGTGCCGTCGTATGGCGGAACTTTCACTCTTGGTCCTTGTGCCACTCCGATAGTTCCACTAGAGATCGCAACTCCCGTGGTTTCAAGGCGCACTACTTTCTTCTGTAGTTCAATGAGGCCGGTTTTCACATTTTCGACATCCAATCCTAACCCGGTAACTCGTTCTTCCACTACGTCGACATCTTTTCGAAGCTTAATCACCGTGTTACTAACATCATTTATAGCACAAATCACTTTTTCTTGTGACTCTTGCAAAGCGCCGAGCTTGCGTTCTTGTGACTCTTGCAAAGCGCCGAGCTTGCGTTCTTGTGACTCGAACTTGCGTTCTTGTGACTCTTGCAAAGCGCTGAGCTTGCGTTCTTGTGACTCCTGCAAAGCGCCGAGCTTGCGTTCTTGTGACTCCTGCAAAGCGCCGAACTTGCGTTCTATCAGTTCAATTAAACTTCCTAATTGAAGTGCTACTTGAGGAACTGACGCTACGGTGCCGCTGGTGGGCGTGGCTTGTCTAGTGGGCGTGGCCTGTGTGGTGGGTGTGGCAAGGTGGGCGGATCCAGTGGGCGGAGCTTGTCTAGTGGGCGTGGCCGGTGTGGTGGGCGTGGCAAGGTGGGCGGGACCAGTGGGCGTGGCTTGAGTCTGAGTAGGCGGAGCCTGGGCCTGGGTGGGCGGAGCCCGGTGGGCGTGGTCGGTGGGCGTGGCATGGTGGGCGTGGCCAGTGGGCGGGTCTAGGGGGGCGTGGTCGGTGGGCGGGGCCTGGTAGGTGGGGCCAGTGGGCGGGGCTTGGTCCACAGTGGGCGTGGCCTCCGCAGCTCGTTGTGCCCTTGTCCTGACGCCCTCGAAGTCCTCTCTCGGAGTCAATGGCATCTCCAAATCTCACTTCCGACACCAGTTGTTACGTGTTAGGGTTCGAAGGATTTGGAGAGAAAGACCTGCTGACTCTTTTGAAGACTTTATTCACTAGCACTAGTTACACACTAAGCACTAGGTCCAAACAGTAAGCACTAACAATGTCCTAGTTCGTAGCCAAGTTGTAGGTTTCACTGGTATCACTCTTGATCACTTGTTTTCGCTCTCGAAGTCGCCTCGATCGTAGCTCAAATTGAACTGCCCGGGCTCGCCTCCCTGCCGCTATTTATATGCGCCGAGACGAGTTCCAGACTATTCCAGAATGTTCCCGACTGTGCGCGAACGTGATCGCCCGGAACGAATGTTTCTAGAAGGTTCGTGCATGTACGGTAGTTCCTCTAACGCCATCTAGTATCTAATAGGGGTTTCACTCTGTTCGGTTCTTTAATTGGTTTTACTAGTTGCTGCTAGATGGCGCTAGCTCCTTTGTGTTTTGTGTGTTCGTAACAGTACTATCAAACACTGAAAGAATTTTCTAATGGGACCAACGGTCGACGGAAATTAAAGCGTTCAAACCAAGAATCAAACTCTTCAGCGTCATAATAACTAGTATATGTTTACGCGCCTACTAAAATTGTGGAGCAACGTAAGGACAATTATTTAATGTGTTGTCGTCATTAGGTTAGGCATATAGATTTAAGTTCACGAGTCATTGTATCTCGCACTCATTCGTTCACTTTTACATTAAACCGCCATCAGGAAGCATCTACGTTTTTTACTTTCCAAATAATTCCTACGGTCACCATAAAATTACCCCTATACATGGTCCACATCGAGCCTGATGACCAGAGGATTATGGATTAGCGTTATCAAACCTGGATTTAAAGGATATACGGGATTAATAACCGTAATAGTGAAGAACGGTTGGAATTTGAACGCGTCGCATTGGAATGTGGATGATTCCGTGGTGTTAAGTCTAGATTGGTTAATAATTTTGTAACCCAGCACTCATACAGGTATAATTAATGGTAAAACAACGTATTTAAAAGGTACGTAATAATATTGTTTATGTTAAATTCGAATCTATTGCATTGTGAATTTTGTGTTAACGCCATTCGAGTTAAAATTGTACATTAAAGTGTATAGTTAGCGGTCAGCTGCATTATTTTAATTCGTTTGACTATTTTTGTATACATTCACATTATTTGTATTTCAAATTGTGCATAGATACCTATTCGTTTTATATGTGTAAAATAACCGTATAAGTGCTATTATCTGGACACTCATTTCAAATATTGGTTATACATAGCATAGTAGTTATTTATGATGTATAAGAATTAAATTGCGTAACTACTACTATATACATGTAATTAGTATAACAGTTATAACATTATTTTCTATGTAAAACTAACAAAATTTACATAAGTATTGATGGTTGTAAGCATACCTACTCAGCAGTCATTAACCGCTTGCAGTTAAAATCATTCATAGTAGGTATATTTTTTACGTTACTGTTTCATTCGTTCCGTAAATCTTTAACTGAGTGAGTTAGAGGTATTGATTGTAATAGCTGTGACTAGGCATTTTAACAAAGCTGTATTAGGATAATTAATTTATACTCTGCATTGTTATTTACGTGAACATTGTATCAATTCCAGGGGATTTCATCAACTTCCCAGAATGGCCACAGAACAAATTAAAGATTTAACTAAGAAAAGAAGCAGTTTTAAAGGCCAATTAACAACTTTTATTAATTATTGCATGGAATTGAAACAGCCGTTGTTGTCTGCGACTGCTAAAGAATTGCAGTTGCGTATAGGTAAGATCGAAGCGTTGTATGAGCGTTTTGACGAGGTACAGTTACAGATCGAGTGTTTAGTTGACGATGTTAATCCACAGCTTGCCGCTCGTGCGGAATTTGAGACACAGTATTATAAAGCGTTAGCGTGTGCGCAAGATATGTTAGGTACATATACTGAGTCGCCCTCTTGTGATAGTAAAAGTATTGCGAGTAATCGGAAGCTTGTCAAATTGCCAACTATTCAATTACCAAAATTTAATGGTTCGTATGAGAATTGGTTGGAGTTTAGGGACACCTTTTCTAGTCTTATACATTCTAACGAGGATATTG
This sequence comes from Orgyia antiqua, assembly GCA_916999025.1. Lineage (NCBI taxonomy): Eukaryota > Metazoa > Arthropoda > Insecta > Lepidoptera > Erebidae > Orgyia > Orgyia antiqua. Next base: position 6,712,677 of record OU779874.1, read on the forward strand.
ACGACATAAATAAGTATCATTATTTGCGCGCCTGTTTAGAGTCATCTGCTGCTGTGGTAATACAATCTACACAGCTTTCGGCCAACAATTATTCTGTAGCTTGGAAAACGTTATGTGAACGTTATGATAACAAAAGGTTATTAATTCAAAATCACGTCACTACTTTATTTAATATTGAAAATATTACTAAGGAGTCTTCTAATAATTTAAAGCGTTTAATTGATCAATTAAAGAAAAACTTGCAAGCCTTAGAGGCTTTAGGTGAGCCAGTCGGACAGTGGGACACATTATTAATTTATTTAATTACTAAAAAGTTAGATCATAGAACTTATAGGGAGTGGGAAGAGTACAAAGGTCGTTTAAATGAAGATAATTCAAATAAATTCAGTGAGTTTATGACATTCTTACGTAGTCGCGCTGACTTATTGGAAACTTTAGAACTTTCCCATACTAATCCCATAAAATCAAATATGAAGTCTATGGTTTCTATACAACATAATAACAATAAATCTAGTTTATCTACAGTAAGTAAAATATGTCCTAAATGTAAGGGTGATCATTTATTGTCTTGTTGTTCACAATTTCTTGCACTTAGTAATGAAGCCCGACATAAGCTGCTGCCTACTTTTAAAGTGTGTTTTAATTGTTTTAGATCAGGTCACTATGCTGATCATTGTAAAAAGCCAGGTTGTCATATTTGTAAACGCAAGCACAATAGTTTAGTGCATGTGAGTGATTTAAAACCTTTACCTAACTTGCAGAATGAGAACGTAAACACATCCGTAAATATACCATCGTTACCGTTATCGTCTGTGTCGACAAATGTCAGCCAAAGTCACACTTTGTCGGCAAATATAGCTTCTTCGGAGCAATTCGACGTGTTATTGTCTACCGCATTAGTAAAACTGTATGATAGTAATAATCAAGAACATGTTGTTAGGGCAGTTCTTGACAGCGGTAGCACGTCTTGTGTTATGTCAGAGAGTTTATTTAATAAATTAAATTTAACTCCTCATTATATAGATAAATCAATTCTGGGCATAAACAACGTAACGTCACACGTAAGTAAAACTTGTCGTGTAAGTATGAAGTCTTTAAATGAAAGATTCGTCATCGACTTTTATTGTTTTGTTTTACCATCAATAACTAATAATGTACCCAGTCGTGAGATTGATATTAGTAATCTGAAAATACCATCAGATATTTGTTTAGCGGATCCCACATTTTATAAGCCTGCTGCTGTTGATATATTGCTGGGCGCTGATCTCTTCTGGGATTTGTTGGGATCACATCGAATAGATTTAGGTAATAAAAAGCCTATGCTTTGTGAAACAAAGTTAGGATGGATTATTTCAGGTCCGATTATTAATAGTCATATTTCCTTATTTTCAAGTGATGTACGGTGCCATTTTGTCAATAGTTCGAGCGGCTGCTGTTCTGATATTGACAATGAAACCAATTTAACGCGTTTTTGGCAATTAGAGGAAATACCCTCACTACCGTCATCTCATTATTCATTAGCAGAGAAAGAGTGTGAAGAACATTTTCTCAAAAACATGTCTCGTCTAGAGGATGGTCGATTCTGCGTACGGATTCCGTTGAAGGAACACCCTAGTGTTTTAGGAGAATCATTTACTAGGGCTACGCAGTGTTTACTTTCCATGGAGCGTAGATTAAAAGGTAAACCTCAATTATGTAAAATGTATCATGACTTCATGTCTGAGTATGAGTCTTTGGGCCATATGTCTGAGTGTCATCAACTTGACTCAAGTGAAGTTGGTTATTATATACCACATCATGGTATCCAACGCGACCAAAGTACAACAACTAAGTTAAGAGTGGTGTACAATGCTAGTTGTCCTACTACGTCAGGAGTTTCATTTAATGACATTCAATTAATAGGTCCCACAGTTCAAGATGACTTACTAGCTATACTACTTCGTTTCAGACAGTATAAATACATTTTAGCAGCCGACGTCGAGAAGATGTATAGGCAAATAGTTGTCCATCCGTCTGATAGGTTTCTTCAACGTATTCTCTGGCGTGATAACATTCATGAACCTATTAAAGTCTTTGAATTAAACACTGTTACGTATGGCACTGCTAGTGCACCCTATTTAGCAACAAGGTGTTTAAAACAGTTAGGTATTGAGTGTACTAATAGTAAAGTGGCTGAAATAATTCAGCATGATTTTTATGTTGACGATCTGCTCACTGGGGGAGATGATTTGGTTGAGGTTATGCATATTCGTAATGAAGTATCGGCGGTATTGTCGTCAGCTGGTATGCCGTTAAGAAAATGGCAATCTAATGAGCCTCAATTGGTGTCAGATTGTTCCAAAACACCATATGATTTAAATATCGGATCTCATGAAGCCAGCAAGCTTTTAGGTCTTGGTTGGTGTGCAGATTCAGATGAACTCTGCTTTCCGATAGGCTTGACACTACCTGAATGTAATACCAAGCGTGATATCTTATCAGCCATCGCACAAATATTTGATCCACTTGGTCTGCTTGCCCCAGGAGTAGTTCGTATGAAAATATTATTACAACGGTTATGGTTGAAAAAATTGTCTTGGGATGAACCTTTAAGTCCTGATATTCATAAGCGTTGGTATGAAATTGTTAGAACTTTACCTTTAATTAATGATATTCGAATTCCTCGAATGGTCATTTGTGACTCTTATAAAGTTTTTCAGTTACACATCTTTACAGATGCGTCAGAGCTGGCTTACGGAGCCTGTGCTTATGTTCGTACTGTTAATGATAATGGAGAGGTAGTGGTTCGTTTATTGTCAGCTAAGAGTCGTGTAGCCCCAATTAAATCACTGTCCATTCCCAGATTGGAGTTGTGTGGCGCTGTAGTAGGCATCCGTCTTTATGAGAAGATTGTAAAATCATTACGGGTTGCTGTGAATGAGGTTTGCATCTGGACTGATTCCACCATCGTGTTGGGATGGTTGCAGATGCACCCTTCTAAGCTTCAGCCTTTTGTGCGAAATCGCGTAGCTGAAGTTTTAGATAAGGCGAGCACTTGTACTTGGCGACACATCCCAACTGAGCTCAATCCTGCAGACCTACTATCCCGTGGTACGGATATTAGTTCCCTGCAGGCATCGAAGCTATGGTGGAACGGTCCAGTCTTTCTTAGCCAAGAACCCATTAAGTTTCCCATTCAACCGAAAGGTGTTGAGTCGTTACCAGAAACCAAGCCAGATATTTCCTTTGCAGCTGTAATTAACAGTAGCGAACAATCAAGTTTTATTGATATGAGTCGTTTTTCTAGTTATTTAAGATTAGTTCGTACAGTAGCTTACGTTCTTAGGTGGATTAGCCGCTGTAGAAGGCGTCCTATACCTTCTTTATTTTTAGATAAATGTGAATTAGAACAAGCACTTAACATATTAATTAGGCAGTGTCAGAAAGATTCATTTCCTGAATACTTAATATTATTAAATAAACAAACGTTACCTAAAAAGAGTTCTCTACTTAAGTTTAATGTGTATTTGGATTCTCATAGTATAATGCGTGTAGGGGGCCGCATTGATAACTCTGAATACAATCATGATAAAAAACACCCTATTTTGTTACAGTCCACTCATGTTTTAACTAAATTAATATTTGAGTTTGAGCATCGTAAGTTGATGCATGCTGGCCCACAAATGCTTCTTGCGTCTGTTAGGGAGACTTATTGGCCAATAGGCGGAAGAAATTTAGCTAGGGCTTGCTATCGTAAATGCGTACGGTGTAGGCGAATGACCGGCAAGACTATTGAGCCAATAATGGGAAACCTGCCGCGTGAGCGTGTTTCTTCCACTGGTTTTCCCTTTGAAAATGTAGGCGTAGATTACGCAGGGCCTATGATGTGTGCGAGTCGTCAAGGCCGAGGATGTAGGCTGGTAAAGGTGTACATCGCGATTTTTGTTTGTTTTAGTACCAAAGCCCTACATTTAGAGTTAGTTGGGGATTTGACAAGCAATCGATTTTTAATGGCATTGTATCGTTTCATTTCGCGAAGAGGAAAGCCTCTTAACCTTTACTCTGATAATGGTGCCTCGTTTGTCGGTGCAAACAACGACTTAGCAAAATTTATTAAGCAAAACTGCAGTTCTTTAGGTGAGCGCGCGGCCAGCGATGGCATTAAATTCCATTTTATTCCGGCTTATAGTCCTCACATGGGAGGCCTCTGGGAAGCTGGTGTTAAATCTACCAAATACCATTTGCAAAGAGTGCTGGGTAATTGTAATTTGTCTTATGAGGAATTTAACACCACGTTGACCCAGATTGAAGCGATATTAAACTCCCGACCGTTAACTCCGTTGTCTTCTGATCCTGCAGACTATACTCCATTGACACCAGGTCATTTTATTATTGGACGACCTCTGATTGGTTTACCACAACCAGATTATACCGATCGTAGCAAGAGTCAACTCACACGCTTCCAGCGCATTCAACAGCTTCGGCTACATTTCTGGACCAGATGGACCAAAGAATATATTGCAGAGTTGCAACTCAGAACCAAGTGGCGTTCTTGCAAGGGCAGTTTACAGCTCAATACATTGGTTGTGGTGAAGGAGGAGAATTTGCCTCCTCTGAAGTGGAGATTGGGAAGGATCGTAGCTCTGTATCCTGGATCTGATGGAGTGGCACGCGTAGCTGATATTCGGACATCAAGCGGAGTAATTCGGCGCTCATTCAGCAAGATTTGTCCCTTACCAGTGGCTTCAGATTCTGGGTGAAAATTACCTTTTCACCGCCCGGGGGGATGTTTACGCGCCTACTAAAATTGTGGAGCAACGTAAGGACAATTATTTAATGTGTTGTCGTCATTAGGTTAGGCATATAGATTTAAGTTCACGAGTCATTGTATCTCGCACTCATTCGTTCACTTTTACATTAAACCGCCATCAGGAAGCATCTACGTTTTTTACTTTCCAAATAATTCCTACGGTCACCATAAAATTACCCCTATACAGTATAGACGCAAAAAAATACACCCAAATACACGTATAAAAGAGCTATACTGGAGACAACAAAATGTCAGCTTTCATAAAATAGTTTTCATTTCCTGGTAACAATTTAAAAACTAGAATAAATAAAGAAATATTGGATCAACACGCCACAACAAATGCACTTGTATTGAAAATAAAAAAAGTGATCAAACGCTTTGTTGCAACCCATATTTTTAGAAACTAAAACAAAATAGACTTAGTATTTTGTGTTCAATATAAGAAAGCAAACACTATTTTGTTCTCAACAAAAATTGAGCTGGTTTCGTACTAAATAGACAATCGTACCTATTCAACGTACACAACTAAATATAACTAAAAAAAATTGGTCAAGTGCGAGTTGGACTCGCGCACGAAGGGTTCCGTACCATTATCTATGCAACATAAGGCAACGTTATTAGTATCGAGCAAGAAACGGTAAAAAAATCATGTTTGTTGTATGGGAGCCCCCCCTATATATTTATTTTATTTTATTTGTAGTATTTGTTGTTATAGCGGCAATAGAAATACATCATCTGTGAAAATTTCAACTGTCTAGCTATCACCGTTCTTGAGATACATCCTGGTGACAGACGGACGGACGGACGGACGGACGGACGGACGGACGTACAGCGAAGTCTCAGTAATAGGGTTTCCGTTTTTACCCTTTGGGTACGGAACCCTGAAAATGAAAATTGATAGCGTCAATAATACAATTCCATAATATAAAACCTATGTATTATAGACTAACGATTTTAATCCTTACTTATATATAAAAGTGAAAGTGAGTTTGTTTGTTCGTTTGTGACGTTTTCAGGCAAAATCCACGGAATAGAATCACACGAAAATTGGTATTGAGATAAGTTATAGTCCTGGACGTCAAAAAGGCAATATATTATTTCGCTAAAAACTCTGTACGAGATAATAAACGCAAATGTTAGTGAAATACGGTATTAAATAATAGTTCGACCATTTTTAGGGTTCCGTACCCAAAGGGTAAAAACGGGACCCTATTACTCGCTGTCAACTTCGCTGTCAGTCCGTCCGTCCGTCCGTCCGTCTGTCACCAAGCTCTATCTCAAGAACGGTGATAGCTAGACAGTTGAAATTTTCACAGATGATGTAAATACATCATCTATTGCCGCTATAACAACAAATACTAAAAATAAAATAAAATAAATATTTAAGGGGGGCTCCCATACAACAAACATGATTTTTTTACCGTTTCTTGCTCGATACTAATACCGTTGCCTTATGTTGCATAGATAATGGTACGGAACCCTTCGTGCGCGAGTCCGACTCGCACTTGACCAATTATTTACTGTTACAGTTGTCATAGCAACTCATAGAGTCCGTCAACTTTTAGGTTTTTTTTTTATTGGCCAAGAAGGTTTTAATCCCAGACTGACATGCGATCTACGCGGTAGCTCGGAATAAAAACTCTTTGTGTGGTACTAAATTTCAACTTTTTTTTTAAATTGGGATTCCTAATTAAATTGATTTTATTTGATAAACGTATATAGATAACGAATGTTTATTGTTGTAAATTTCGCTATGAGTTTCAGTATCGATGTTTGTATCTATTAATTTGAGTTTAGAACACAGTTCTTATTTTTAGGTTTGATTTCAAATTCGAGTCGGCCACTAATGCGTGCGAAGCCGCGTGCAGAAGCTAGTTATACAACGTGTTTCAGAAAGGTGTAGTCATATTTGACCATCGTTACACATGGCCGGTGACTAGGCACTAGGCATGGATGAAATTACAAATACTAATTATATTATGAGTTTTAAGTGTTCATACAAGTTTAATTAATTTATTAAATTAATCGATCTTCTTTAAATACAACACTACTATGAGGTCATCTTTTATCGTAAGGTTCAATCGCATTCAATAAACCGTAAACATCTCATAATTGATGCGTTCCTGGTAGTTATATAATAGTCGGCTATAAACAAGAAAAAATTTACAAATTGTATTTTTCTATGTGTAACTGTTATTTATTTATAATATTTAAGGCCTATCCAATGCAACCTTACAATATGACTACACTTTTCTGCAACACGTTGTATATAAATGTGTACAACGAAAGAGCTAATTTATCATAATTATAATATTACCATAGCAGTAATTTTAGTTTAACTTCGAAATAATATTGCGGTCAACCGATATTTTAATGTACGTTGTAATAGTTGCGATTGTATATTTATTGTATAATTAACTGCCATTAAATTTGTATAAGTGAAATATTTTATTTTAATTATAACGACGCTATAATCAAAGCGTGTTAATTCATCTTTCTTTGTAGCCATAGATCTATGATAGTACTAGATGTGCAGAGAGAAAAAGATAGTCAAAGGCTTATCTGTAAGATAGAAAGAAAAAGAACCCGATGTCGTAATGAAACAAACTTTTATCAAGCAAGGAATTACTTAAACTCAAATTTAAACTCAATTTTTAGGGTTTCGTACAAACCCTTATAGGATCACTCCGGTGTCTGTCTGTCTGTCTGTCCGTCTGTCAAACTTTTTTTTACTCAGCAATGGCTGAAGGTATCAACTTGAAACTCATACTAAATGTAGATCTACGCGGTCCCTTACTGCAAAAAATATAATCAACCTAATTTGTCTAAGCAATAAGAAAATATTTAAAAAAAATGAGGAGCACAGTAGCGCCATTTGACTAGTTTTCGCCGCAATTCAGTAAATCAAAATTCAGGGCCTACTACCGTTACTCTAGAGACTTGAAATTTGGCTCAGAGTTAGACTAGATACTGGTGATATTGGGAAAAATCCGAAAACTTTGAATTTCTTATCACATTACGCGTAAACATTATTTTTCCAAAGGTCATATCTTTCCAGGATCAGCACATGAAATTTGTAAAAGCGCCATCTAACACGTAACAACGCTCATTTTCCACTTTTGTTTACTAAAATTTTATTATACATGTATAGGATTTTGGAACTAAAGTGCTATTAAATTGTTAATGAATTAATTGTTATTATTGAGATAGAAAATACATTTACATAGTATGGGATTTCATGTTCAAAGAATTACATTTTTTCGTCTGTAATGTGACGTCACTTCAAGTAAAGTCAAAATATATGTTTCGTATGTAGATGGTGCTAATTGATTTAAATTCTTGCTATTAATTCTTGCATTATTTAGCTTTTTAGCACTTACCTACGTATTAGAACAAATAAAGGATTTTATTTTGTGAGCTGGCAATGACAGAAACTTCTAATAGATTAATGGCTTTTGTAAACACAATAATATTAATGCAGCTAAAATGTATCCACCACCCACCACATTTACAACGCCAAAATTAACTGTAGTTTATAATTTATCTACGCTTTTCAATCTACATAATATGGTCTTATTCATAACGACTTATCGGAGGTTTAAACGAAGATTTTATCGAAGAGATAATAACGTTTTAGCGTAAAAAGACAATTTTCGCGAACCGATTTTAGCGGACTTTTAAATCTCCGATATGTCAATATGAATAAGACCAATAGTAGATACGAAACCCTCAGCGTGCGAGTCCAACTCGTACTTGACCGGTTTTTATTTATTGCAAACTGTGTTTATTAGAGGGTAAAATAGTGTACAAGAAATGTGCTTAAAATTTAAACCTTTTGCAGGCATAGCAATGTATTTTATGGGTTAGTGTAATGTTAGTAACTACTTCTGTATACCGAATACCAAAGCAACCAATTAATATTATCCAAAATCTAAACCCAAAACATAATGTATTATTTTTTATATGATTAAAATACAAAACCACTATATTGCAGTGGTTTTTTTTTAGAGTTTAATAACTAACGATTTTATTAATTAGTTATTAAACTAAATAATAAACTACACTATTTTAATAGTGTAGTTTAATTTAAAAAAAGGTAATGTTAGTCGCAGCAAGAGCATAGAAATTTAACTTAAATAGAGACCAGACGGCGTCGATTGACATGTCCATAAATATCTAAAATAGGAACATAAATATAATGTAAGCTTTTTATTCAATACGAGAGATTTAAGCAGTTCTTTTTTTTATATACTCGTACTACTGAGGTGGCGAACAAGCGTACGGCCCGCCTGGTGGAAAGCGGTTACCGTAGCCTATAGACGTCTGTAACACCAGGGGCATCACTCGCGCGTCGCCGACCCTGCAGAAATCTCTTAACACCTTTTTTGAAGAACTCCATGCTGTAATCCAGTGGGAAAATCTCGGCAGGTAGTTCATTCCACATCTTTATTGTACGGGGGATAAAATTCCGAAGGAATCGTACGGTACGTGATGGCATTGGTTCTAGAGTGTGAGAATGAGCTCTCTGCCGATGACGAGAGGTGCGATGATAATAGGTTAAATTAAATTCTTATACTGTTCTCGAGAATAAGTGTTGTTTTAAAGAGTGTTCATGTTCCCTATACTTAGTGGAATAAACTTTGATCCCGTTCAACACGTTAAAATCACAGCACTCTAAAGAATATAAAAAAATATTCTACATCTATGTAGTAAACATGAAATGCGGGTAGTCACGAGATCGCGTGTCAGACTGCAATGAACAGTAAGCATTAGCTTTTTATTAATATTACTGGCAAGTAACACCTCGTTTTGGAATAAAATGACATGTTGCATGCTACGCTGAAAGCTGACCGAGCTAAATTTGGGCATAATAAAAGCAATAGAGGAGAAAATAAGTAGTAGTCCTTTGTCCAAATTTGTGCATTTCGATTCCCAAAATAGTTTAAATAGTAGCACGCCATTAATTTTTGGTCCATAAATGCATGCGGTCACGCCTTTTCCCCGAGGGCATAGGTGGAGACTGAAAAGCATCAATAATCTAATCTATTTCGATTTCTTTTTTGAAATTCAATCTTCCCACAATAAGTAATTGATCAAAATATGTGGAAAAGAAATGGGTCAAAAATGGGCCCTGCAGAACACTTAATGGAGCCACTACTTTATAAAAAAATATTTACACTCGCATTAGCATTATGCGAATAAGTCATTTCTCCATGGTTATGAAATCTGGCAAGCAGCAAGCCCATACAGTCCTGAACTCTAGGAAGCTATAGTTCTGTTCATATCTTGAGACAAAACAGTAAGTGAAATAACTTATTAGAGAAGCTCTTATGAAAGCAGTGACTTAGATATCAGTTACATAACTAATTTGTGGTATAGCTTCATTTTAAACCAATTAATTACAATTTAGTTTAGAAAATACGATTATTTTAGAATCAAAATATTAGCATTTATATTTGAATACGATTGGAACCACCTGTGCCTTTATTTTCTATTCTAATACGTTTTACGTTTCAACTGGCACCGTAGTAATTGAGATTCTGATATGCGTATTAATACGCTATTTGATTTCGTATAATTATATGAAAATTATACAGTAAATGCTATTTAGAATTGATATTATTACAGCATTGAACGCCTCATATTTGGTTTTTTACCAATAATTATCATTCCCTAGGCGAAATTTCATTTTTTTTAAACTAGCTGTTGCCCGCGATTTTGTACGCGTGGAATTCAAAAACTAAAACATGACAAATGAGTCCTTTTGAACCACTCTATACATTAAAAACCGCTCCAGGATCCGTTGAGTAGTTTTAAAGATATTAGTTCACATGTGGACATACATACATACTAAAAATAATTTGCCGCACTGACCAGGCCTGTTTATTCTTAATCCGTCACTTGGACATGCGTTAGTTATTAGAAGATTTTTTACTCTCAAATACAATGCACTATCATTCCCATTTAGATGTAGGTTGCAAAGGGTACCTATATAATAGATTCGAAACTCAGTGGAATCATTTGTTTCCTGTCAATCGCCAACGGCCGGAAGGATCACAGTATCATCAATTACGTTTGTCAAAATCTAGGCGTTTGATTGATTACAAATAGGTCTTGTATGGACAATTTGAAATTAAAGGTCCTATTTGATCTCTTTTATGCTGAAAAATTGTAAGTGATTTATAATTATATATAGTTCGTTGATCCCTAAAAATAAACCAATGAGATTTTTAAACTTATTTCTTTGAAAGGTTTAGCTTATTAGTTCTTCTGTGGAGGGACCGACAGAAAGAATACAACTGTCGTCTCCACGCGTTTTACCTGCGGGTATTGTAAGACTCGACCGTGGGAACAACGTCGCATAACACCTGTGTATATAGTTATATACCTAAGGAGGGTTGAAGTAAGGCAGGCGGCCGCAAGTACAAATTAGCAAAACTGACAGTAAGATGGAGACTTGGAGGCTTTTACTGCACCCTAAGGGGGAAATGGTTTGGTGACACTTGTATTCTTGATCCGTTAACACACGTGGCCATGTATAATTTGTAGTGCATATGAGTATAGAACATATTATGACTAAAATATGCATCGATACAAAATAAAAATAATATTTTTTAACAATTGAACGACTCATTTGTTTTAAATAAAACTACTTTCGGATTTGTTCTAAAATTTAAATCAAATACACGTATCTAAATCCGTAAAAAGTAGCTTTATATAAACGAAATAAGAATTAATATATCTACTAATAATATACGAGATATAGATACAAATCTGACAAAATATAATTCATCAACGTAAAGATTATTGAAAAAGGCAAACTTTGTCAAAATCTCCTCCTAATATTAATTTTGATGAATGAAAAACAATCCCTCAGTTGGTGATTTAGTAGATACGCTTATTATTTTCCGTCAGCCAATTCCGACAAAATAGTCTAAGAGGTGACCTAACAATGATCTTTTCTCATTTTGAAACATGTTTTGTAAAGTTTTGCAATTTTTTTCTGAAAGATTCCCTAACCAAATTACTAAATTATCGTCCTGAACAAAATACCAAAATATTATTTGTGTTCTTAAAATCAATAATAATAGGTCATGTAAAATATGTCACTACTTAAGCGGTTAACACCGAACAATATTTATACCAGTAAGGCCTTTTTTTTAATCTCCTCACCCTAACCGGGCCATGGTGTGTGGCCTGAGCCTGACCATGACACGGCAAGGGGAGGCCCCATTATGTGGGGCTTTGCACAGTGGGGGTAACATTAGGTCCCCCCATGCCAGTAAGGCCTTAGGCCAATTAACTTATAAGTTAGATATAGGTAGTCTAAGGAAGAACTAAGTGATGCTATCATGGAAACTCACTAGGAAAGTATTATCATCTGTTTATCACATTATTAAAGGTAGTTTTATAAATCGAAACAAAAAGCCGTAAAACCGTTACAATCATTAAGATGTAGACTGACTGATAAAAATGACTACTGATATAGTTGCTTGAGTTCTCGTTATTGCATTTGTTGCTATGCTTGAAAATAGCCTGTATCACTTCCATTGGTAAATTAAATTATGGTGGAAAAAGTGATTGCCGCAAGCGGGACTTGAACCCATGACCTCGGAATACCGTTCCGAAGCACTTTCCAACTGAGCTTATTGCGGTCGTGCTTGTAGCATTCAAATTTACCACCACAATACGTAGAAATGCGACATAAACTCAATCGAGTGACGATTGTAGTGGTAAATTTGAATGCTACAAGCACGACCGCAATAAGCTCAGTTGGAAAGAGCTTCGGAACGGGATTTTAAGTCTTGTTGTCTGCAAATATGCTAATGGTGTCTTGCTGTTTTGAAACCGAGTGTGTTTTGGATTTTATTAAACTAATTACAGGATCCCAACTAGGTGCCATAGCCAATCTTGTCAGTTACTCCTTTGATATAGTTTATGGTAAAAGTCTATCTTTATGGTCAATGTAAAATTAAAATCGAATGTGGGTAAACCCTGTAATAACTGATCGTAGAAGACACATTACAGCTCAGTCTCACCCGTGACCATGGTGACTGCAAAGTCTCCGAAACGTCGGGCTAAAATTAAAACAAATATACGCGTCTAAATCCGTAAAAAGTAGTTTTATTTATGCAAATGAGTCGCGCAAGTGTTAGAAAATATTAAAGTAAATGATTCTAGCCGTATCTACATCTGTAAGTCGTCTAATTGTTTTTATCGCATATGCCGCAGAGCTAAGATTTCCGGACATTTTTCAATATGTGGGCCCCACTGTAATTTCGAATCAATAGTGATTCCTAGAAATACAGTTGATTGTACTGGTTCCAGCCTCGCTCCACTCAAATGTACATTTGTCTCTCCTTGAGCAACATTTGGCATAGAAAATTTAATTACTTTCGTTTTTTTTTAATTTAAGAATAAGTTATTAACATTAAACCAGTGTACAAGCTTTGAGAGTGCGTTGTTTACTTCGTCATAATTACGCATTTGTCTGTTTATTTTAAAAGTCAAGGAAGTATCATCAGCAAACAAAACAATCTCATGATCGCTCCCGACATAGTATGGTAAGTCATTAATATATGTGAGGAAACGGAATGGGCCGAGAATGGAGCCCTGTGGGACGCCCAAAGTAACAGCAGCTCCTGGAGATCTTTTACCGTTAACATCAACTTTCTGTATTCCATTGTCCAAATAAGAGTTCAAAAGATCTAGTGCTTTATTTTTTATACCATAATGATGTAGTTTCCTAACTAATGTTTCATGATGTACACAGTCAAAAGCCTTGGACAAATCGCAAAAACCACCATTTAAAGGTAAAACATACATAATTTCATCTTAGATTAAAGTTTTTGTTTTATAATAAGTAAATAAGTGGTAGTGATTGTTCGACCAGCTCTTAGTCTAAAACGCAAGTCCATACCTCCATACAACCGGAACATTATTTATGACGTTTATAACACAGTTGATGCGGTCGATTTAGTGTGAAATTATTCATTGTTACGCAATCAAACCACCGCCAACGAGTTTAATAGTTTATTAGAAGGCACAATCGTATTACCATAGTTGCTATACGATTATAAGCATATAAATTATTGTTATTATGATGTTAACAGTGTTTTGTGGGCAATAGACTCTGACATTGATTATCGTTAGCTTTACTTATTATAAAACAAAGTTGTTATATTTGTATTACGTCCCTATGTGAGCTTATATCTTCAAAACTACACAACGGATTTTGATACTTTTTTTTTAGTATGTATGACCAGGGCTCCAAGTCTGCTAATTCTGCTATTACAATCATATTACAATGTTGTTATAATGGTCAGTCACTGACGCCATTATTTATTTATTTATTTTATTTTATTTAAAATTTCTGTACACAAAACAGGGTACAAAGGCGGCTCAATGCCTAAGGCATTTTCATCCAGTCAACCTAGGGTGGTGCAGATAAGGGATGTAGTAGGTGTACTCAACAAATAGGTACATATAATTACTGAAGGAAATATAATTTTACTGTAGGCAAAATATGGATAAGAATATAATAACATTACATAATCATGTTAATACATAAACTACATAATATCATATATACCCATAATACACTTACTTATACATACACAAATTATGGCGTCATTATGAAAAAAAAGTAATAGTAAACTACCAAATTTAATAAAATTCCGCCATTATGGTGTCATAATGACACCAAACTTGATTTTTTGTCACAGATGATGCCACTATGGCGCCATAATGGTGCCAGTGAGCTGTCATTGTGACAACATTGTATTAGCAGACTTGGGGCCCTGATGTATGAGTGTGGATGAAGCCAAGGAAGTATGTTTGGATCGTAGCAGATGGCGCTCTATAATCTCTGCCTACCCCTATGGTAAGAAGGCGTGATGTTATGATGATGTATGATGGATGATTTTTTAGTAGATAGTGTTTCAAGAGGATGGCTTTTTTGTATTATTTGTTAAGATTTGGTTCCTAAATTCTAGGGCAGGCGTACGAAGTTGCAGCCAATAGCTAGTCATATATCTGACGAGCCTCGTGGTTGAGTGGTTTATGTAACGGACTGCCGATCAAGAGGAGCGGGAATCGCCGCTCGGGACAATCATTTGTGTGATTTTTCTAATTGTCATACAAATGTTTGTACTGCGTCTGGGTGTTTCTATGTATTATAAGTAAGTATTTACAAAAGAAAAGTAGTATATGTATTCTATTCGTATTCTGGTACCCTTATCAAAAGCATGTAAGCTTAGCTTGGGACCAGAGGACGTTATGTGAAATGTCCATGAATATTTATTTATATTTATTATAGCAGTCCCCACGACTCCGTCCGCGTAGATCGATTTTTTTCGATCGACCCAGTAAATTTTTTGATTCTTTTTTTAGCCGCTAGATGGTGTTGCAAGTTATCAAATTGAGAAATTTGGTGTTATGTAAATATCTCTTGATTGACTGGACCGATTGCGATGAAACAAAGAGTAAGTAATACCTTGAGTAGTGTACAACTTTTACGTATAACATTTAATATTTTATAGTTACATACTATGGTGTATACACATACATTTTACGTGATGCGTGCACAGACAAACATCTAAACAGACAAACAGACAAAAATTTCAAAAACGCTGGAAATGGTCCTTTAACCATCAGACTATTTATCAAAAATAATCAAACACCAGCAAAGAACTGTAATAATCACTTTTACAAACTTTCATTAGCTTTTTTCGTATCTATCTATGTATTAATCTTTATATTATTTCTATTATGGACAGATGACAACTATACGAAAATTTAAAAATGACAGGGTTAATAAATCTAATTGTGGTGGAAAAAGTGATCACCGCAAGCGAGACTTGAACCCACTACCTCGGAATACCGTTCTGTAGCTCTGCCAACTGAGCTTATTGCGGTCGTGCTAACAATAACCAATTAGACCACCACAATCGTCACTTTTTCCAAATTAAATCAAATTATTAATTTACTTGAAACATGGTTACAATATATTGGTGTTTAGTTAGAAAAGAGCATCATGTTTCGCCGTCAAAACAGCATGCAAATATAAGTGACAGCTACATAATCATTATATTATACATTTAATAAATCAAATTATGGTGGAAAAAGTGAAAAATGCCGCAAGTAGGACTTGAACCCACGACCTCGGAATACTGTTCCGAAGCTCTTCCAACTGAGCTTATTGCAGTCTACTTGCAACACCTTCAAATTAACCACCATATCTGTCACTCGCATGAGTTTATATATTTTTACGTACACCGCCATCTATTAAGTAAAAGGCATAGCATGTCAAATGCAAAAATTAATAAATTAATAATGAACGTCGAGTCATTATTTCAACCATTCGTATTCTGGAAAGAATACTCAAGTGTTGGTCGAGATGGTATAAAACAATCTTAATAGATGGCGGTGTACGTAAAAATTAAAATTTATATAAACTCATGCGAGTGACAGATATGGTGGTTAATTTGAAGGTGTTGCAAGTAGAGTCAATGATTGATATTAAAAGCATGTCAGTGTAATATAATCCTACTATTATTCACATTTCATTGCACGTCAAAATTAGATTTTCACGTGCAATGCAATGCACGATGAAATCCACCACATTTTGATTTATTAAGTAAAAGCATAGCAAGTAAATTGCAAGACTAATAAATTACTTTAATGACAGGGTTTTTAAGCGTTTTTTTGCTAGGCCAGAAAACGTAGTGTAAAATTTCCGTGAATATTTATTTATTACTAACTGATGCCCGCTACTCCGTACGCGTGAAATTTTAGACCCTCTTATATAGTTTGTCGCCGTTTAAACCTTCCCTGTACTTTCATGAATATTTCAAGGCCAAAATCACAAAAATCGGCCCAGCCGTTCTTAAGTTTTAGCGAGACTAACGAACGGCAATTTATTTTTATATTTATGATTTATTACTAGCTGTTGTGACATTTGTATTCTTACTGCCTTATTCATAATGAATTATCGGAGGTTTAAACGGAGATTTTATCGGAGGGATAATAAACGTTATAGCGTAAAAAGACTATTATGAATAACAAGTTTTGACAATTTTCGCGAACTTTTAAACGTCCTATAAGTCATTATGAATAAGACCATCTAATGCTATTGACACTGTCAATTTTTATTTTTAGTTAACTTTAGTAGAGCTCTAGAATTGGTACCAATGATTTTGTTTTATAATAACTAACTAATTTAACTTTTTGCCCAACGGATTAGCATTGCCATCCAATGCACGTGGCAATGCTGCCAGCGTTCTGGACACTTTACCAGTTGAGGACGATGCGGAGGAATAATTTGACGCGTAATTTATTTATTCAATTTTATTAGTTTTTTTTTTATATTAGCTTTGTACATATGTTATTAAGTAAATAATTAAAAATTACAACAATTTAAAAAACCAACTAAATATATTATAATAATTATTACAATATTCATGGTGATTTCAATACATTCACCATCATACCTAAGTGAAAATCCCAAATACTTTCACAATAAAGGCAGTAGCGATATTTCACACCGCGGCACAGTTATTACACCGTAAACAATATTTATAACCCGTTACATCATTTAACAATAGCTATTGGTTATTTTATGTTGTTACAAGAAATAAGTGAAAATTTGTAAGATGCCTGACAGTGAAATATATAATATTATGTCCAAAAATAAGTGATTTATCAACATTGACCGATTTATCAATGAAAATGGGAATTTTAATAACGAAAATTTTGAACTGAAACCCTCCCAAGTGTAGGAGTCCCAAGTAGCTTGTGTTATGCGTACAAGAATATGGATATACTACATAAACTGCTTTTTTTGTAAATACATTCTCATAAAACATAGAAAACGTCCAGACGGGGTACAGAAATGAAAATGGGAATTTTAATAACGAAAATTTAGAACTGAAACCCTCCCAAGTGTAAGAGTCCCAAATAGCTTGTGTTATGCGTACAAGAATATGGATATACTACATAAACTGTATGACAGTTATAAATATCATACATATTATGATAGTGTCGTGCGGGAATTTAACCCGCGACAACATGAACCACAAGACCAGGAGGCCCGTCAAGATGGTGATGTGTATTTTGTTGTAGTAGGTAGGAATAAATCGTCTGTGAAAATTTCAACTCTTTAGCTACCAACCGTTCCTAAGATACAGCCAGATAGGATGCCATTTTATCTTTAGGTAGGGAACCCTAAGAATCACATTAGAAAATTTAATCGACATACAGCTATCGTAGTCTATTTCAAAAGTTCATACATTCAACTAAATTAGATTTTCGTCGAATTGAACCATATAAGGGCGGGTAAAAAAATATCTAAACAATCTTCAGAGCTAAAGTAAATAGAATTCTATGGGAAAAACTTACAGTTTAGTTTTCAAAGTGAATGTTTGTACGCTTTTAAAGGTAAAGTTTTCTTAGTCGGGTTTATTGGTACTCAGAAATGGTCTATTACAAATTTTGTCATTGTGACTTTTGGAAGATAAAATCTAAGTAGCCTGCCATTTTTGTAGCACAATTGAGAGTTAGCTATCTATCTTTATAGATCTATAGATAGATAACAGTTGATTGTGTTATTCTCCAACACTTGTGCGACTCATTTGTTTAAATAAAATATTTTTTACGGATTCAGGGGCTAAAATTTAAAACTAATACACGCGTCTAAATCCGTAAAAAATAGTTATATTTAGTTTATTTTGTATTCAAATTTTATGTTTTATTTATTTAATTCTAAAAGAATAGAATTCAAAAAAACGTCTAGAGGAAGACCTAAGAAAAGATTTTGATGGACTGTGTGAACAAGGATTTGAAAGAAGGAGGAGTTAATAGATATGGCGTCTGATATAAGACTTCTGTTTTCTTCTTCTTTCTATATAAATAATAATAATAATAAATATTCACGGACATTCCACACAACGTCCTCTGGTCCCAAGCTAAGCTTATATGCTTGCGTTATGGGTACCAGAATACGGATAGAATACATATACTACTTTTCTTTTGTAAATACATACTTATAATACATAGAAACACCAAGACGCAGAACAGACATTTGTATGACATTTACTAGCTGTTGCCCGCGACTTCGTACGCGTGAAATTTAGAAATCAAACCTTAACAAACAGAAGTTTACATATACCACTCGATAGATGGCGATGTACTATTTTTAAATCGCGCTATAGTTTCGTTCCACACATTAACACTTAAGCGCGTCAAAATTTTTATAGTATCATCAGCTCGTTTTCACATTTATAAATTAGTTAGGATAAACATCACACAAATGATTGTCCCGAGCGATATAAGAATGTTTATTGCTCTACGCAAAAACTACTAGATGTATTTTAATTTTACTTTACAGCTGTACTTGCCTCTAGAGCAGAATAATACATAGCCTAGGTATATAATATTCAATAAAATAAAAAAATATTTAAAGTTACAAAGCCCATTGTTCGAGAACAACTTTGATACAAATTACTTTGTATGCATAAAGTAATAATTTAAATTCTTTAACTACTGCAATTTCAAAAACCAAACTAACTTGAGCCTTTTCATAATCTAGATTGGTAACTTTTATTTTGCAACTGCTCATTGAAGTGGGACCAACTTGGACCGGTCATTCTTTCGCAAACAAACATTGAAACTTTTCCTGCTATTTAACCGCTTACTATCAAACTTTTGCTAAGACTCTATTTGCTAAATAAGAGAATTACTATTTTATTCATTAAGAACTTTGTTTTTCTTAATTTAACGTTTTCTTATTTTTCTTAATTTAATTTCAAGGTAATTTCATAGCGTGATCTAATAAAAGAAGTATTTTCTCATCAGAAATTTCGCAATAACTTTTAAAACAATTGCGAAAGGAATATGACAAACTTTAAGGTCACAGAATATGTCATTTTCAGAAGCTATATGAAATGTTTTTTTCGAATGATGTATAACAATAAAAAAAAATCTAATAATTATCTCATAATAATCATCTGCATTTTAATCTACAGTGCCAATCACTGGGGGTGCCAACACACACTGCCACAAGTACTATCGATTACCCTACCTCCCTTTTTTTTAATAAATATTCATGGACATTTTATACAACGTCCTCTAGTCTCAAGCTAAGCTTATATGCTTATGTTCTGGGTACCAAAATACAGATAAACTACATAAACTACCTTTATTTTTAAATTCATACTTATAAATACATAGAAATCCTAAACGCAGGACTAATAACATTTGTTTGACAATTGGCATTGTTCATAATTTTTGACCTGTTGTTTTTATATATTTTTTTGAAAATATAGACTATTACTAGCTGACCCGGCAAACGTGGTTTTGCCATACTAAAAAAAAGTTTGAAAAATAGATGTTGGCCGATTCTCAGACCTACTGAATACACATGTAAAATTTTATAAAAATCGGTCAAGCCGTTTCGGAGGAGTACGGTAACTAACACTGTGACACGTGAATTTTATATATAAGAAGATAAGCAACTAATTTTAATATTATTGAAATACACACTATATAGAATTTAAAAAAAATACTTAAAGATATTATTTTAAATGTTGTGACGTCATCGTTGTACGCAATCTGTCTATTGATTTTTCCTGATAGACTTAAGCTAGATTGTAATACATCTTTTCAAAGTTGCCAAGTTGATATAATAGACCAATTTCAACTCCACCACAGAGTAGTATATCCCTCAGAACGCCTTAATTCTCTAATTTAAGTCTTTCATTTCAAGGGCAAATAGAGATCATTTGCTTTTTTGGAAAAATAATCGGTAAGCAAAATTTTCGAAAAAAACTAATGGATCTGGAGAAACTCTATTCCCCGAAATGGTTTTCGAGTTAAGAGTTTAAAAAAAATATGAACAATGCCCATTGCAAATATCACACAAATAATGGTCCAGTGCGAGGATCGAATCCGCTACCTCGTAAACGGCAGTCAGTTACATGAACCACTAAACTCACAATAGACAGAACTTTCTTTTCTAATAAAATCTCCGTTATGCAGCATTTTTAGAACACAGATATAACTTTAGTTCGTAGTAACTCGTTCAAGTGGAGTCAAAGTCTTTGCTTTTCAAACATACATTGAAACTTTAGCAACCATTTAAAAGCTTACTGTTCGAATTTGTCCATGACTGTACTTGCCGAAGAAAATTTTTTTTTGTACATTTGTACACATAATTGTTTGTAATCTTGGCTTATTATAAAACTTAGTCGTTATTTTTGTATGTAAGGTTAAATCTTAAAAACTACGCAACGAATTTTGGTACGATTTTGGACGAGCCTTGAGGTTGAGTGGTTTATGTAATGGAATGCCGATCACGTCGATTCCCGCGCAGGACATTCATCCGTGTGATATTTATAATTGTCATACAAATGTTTGAACTGCGTCTGGGTGTTTTTATGTATTATAAATAAATGTATTTACAAAAGAAAAATAGTGTATGTATTCTATCCGTATTCTGGTACCCCATAACACCATAATATATCTTCTTATATATAAAATTCACGTGTCACAGTGTTAATTACCGTGCTCCTCCGAAACGGCTTGACCGATTTTTATGAAATTTTACATGCGTATTCAGTAGGTCTGAGAATCGGCCAACATCTATTTTTCAAAAAAGAAGGTCAAACCTCTTAAAAATCTCTACCCTTTCCTTGCTTCCTCCATACATTATTTATAAGTAAATATTTGTCAAAATATAACAATTTTTGTGGCATGGAATGTTAAATTTATTTATAACTTGTATATTTGTATATTTTAAATAAAATTTGTCCAAATGTCTAGTTTTATTTTTTAAGGCCAAGTATATAAATTACCGTATATAATCTCCGTGTGGTGACGGATTAAGATTACAAGTGTCACCACCCCATCTCTTCCCAAGGGTGCTGTAAAAGCCTACGTATCTATCTTCACATTTTAAATTTTTAGGCTCAACCCACGAACGAAATCTTCGATCTTCTGACAATCTCTTGCTCACCTGCCCACCTCATAGCTCATGCCTCGTTCATTCTTCTTTCTTTGTTCGCTCCATTATTCTCTGGAATACTCTTCCGCCGGAAATCAGGATGTGCACCTCCCGTAAAGCGTTTAAGCGTAAGATACGTGAGCACTATCTCCGTATATCGACACAACCTCACGTTTAGCTGCATCCACATCTGAGTCTATGAAGCTACTATACTACTATCTATCTGTATTTAAGTACCTGTATTATATGTATTTATGGTATGTGTAATGTACGTATGTATCTATTTAATTGTATTGATTTACATGTATCTCTATGTATGTGTATGTAATGTACTCTTTATAGGATTTATCTATGTCAATAAGTCTTTAACAACTATAATCTTTGATAATCTAGCTTTATTTGTTACACTTCTACCTTCCCTTTTTCTGCACCACCCTATGGTTGACTGGTAGAAAATGCCTTAGGCGTTAATTCCGCCTTTGCATAGTTTAAGCATAAAGTGTGAATAAATAAATAAATAAAAAAAGCCAGCTAAGGGATATTGCACACAGATAACATGCTGTGAGAGACGGAAAACTCGAAAATAAACCCTGTGCCAACACGCCTGGTCAGCGCGGCACAGTAGACCATAATCCCTCCCAAAGTGGAGGAGGCCCAACAGTGGGACGTAAATGGGCTGGAAAGAGAGATCAAATAACGATCAACTATTATTATTGGTCATCAGATGCAAACACTTCAATTCACACATCAATACATGGCAGTTTCACATCTGTTTTGTGTGACTTGCTACCCTATAAATTAATTCCAATAGTCCCAAAATAGACCAAGAGCCAGCGAATCAAAATCATTGTCATAGAAGAAAATAAAACACACATTTGCGTTCATAAGACAATTAATTGTTGTAGTAAAACTACTTTTTACGGATTTAAAAGACCATATTTTGTTTTAGGTCGTATACGTCGACGTATTTCGTTAAATAAGTCATAGAAGTGTCAAAAGAATCAAAAATACAATGTCCTATGTGGGGATGGAACTGAAGAAAGACTGCTAGTCAGTCATAGTCATTAGTTGCATTACAGCTACAGCACAGGACCTTTTCATTACAATTTTAAACCCATTTTTTTCTCGTAGTATACACAACTTTTGTTTTACTAACAAAAGGAGGTTATCTTCCAACATTTTCACTAGGAACAATATTATAACGGACAAGCTGTTACCCGCGACTTCGTACCCGTAGAATTTAGAAATTTTTCCCCGTTTTTGTAACATTTTTTACTACTGCTCCTCTCCTATTCGTCGCAGCGTGATGTTATATAGCCTATAGCCTTCCTCGCTAAATGGATTATCCAACATTGAAAGAATTTTTCAAATCGGACCAGAGGTTCCTGAGATTAGCGCGTTTAAACAAATAAACAAACTAACTCTTCAGCTTTATAATATTAGTATAGAAGTATAGATTTACAATATTGGGTAAATATTCACGACTAAACTTTACCTACATAGTCTATTAGATGGATAACATCTGGGTCATATTAATTGATAACTCGTCTACTCGTAAAATAGAAAGTACGTTACACTACATGGTTTAGGCTTTTGGGATTCACCTAAAATATTTATGAACCCTAATAACTTATTCAAATATCTAATCTAGGCAGAATCACGTAATATATTGTTGTTACAATGTAAAAGTAAAAATCATAGATGTGTTGTAGGTATCATGTCGTATTTTGACTTGATGTATATTTCGTATATATCCATATTAGTATAGATAATATTTTTGCGTAACAATTGCTTGACTTATTTATTTGAGTTGGTGTTAACTCAAATAAATATGTCACACAAGTATCTCAAGTCTTTTCGCGTATATTTCTTTTAAATTTTAGCCCGACGTTTCAGAGACTTTTTAGTCACCATGGTCACAAATGGAACTGAGCCGTAAAGTGTCCTTTATGATCAGTTGTTACGGGGCTTACCCATATTTGATATTTCTCAGCCCCACGAGTGACCACGGTAAATGAAAAGGGAAAAGTCTCCTTTCAGAGATTAATTTTTTAAACGCTAAAATTTAAAACAAATAAACGCATATAATTCACATCGTTATTATTTATAATATTTTTGTAACAAGAAAGTTTAGTGTTTCAAACTGACGTCAATTCTGATGCATCAAATCCTCAAATCTTATGTAAAATAAACCCTGTTTTTTATTTACCTTAAAGCTATTTCGATGAACACATTAATATTGATTAAAGTCCACTCCATAATACACTGTTTTTATAACAAGAAAATTGAGTTAGCTACCAATATTGATGCCTTAGCTTCGTTGTACAAAATTGTTGCTACTAGCTCATGCACTACAATCCATCACTAACACAAATACACAATTTGTTATCTCTCATAGGCGAATGCACTAATCAAATCTTCCAGGTACATACGTACAACTGAACAAAGGCTGATTAGCTGGTGCATTTATCGATAGTGACGTCAGGGCCGCCAACATTTAGGACGTAAAGGATACAAATTGTTTCTATCGACGTATTCAATCATCATATCAACCTATTGCAGCTGTAGTGGTATTCAGTAAGAAAAAGTGAAGGGAGTTTTCGGTGAATCTTGATCACGTGACAGCGCTCCTCTATTTTTATTGGAGGAGCGCTGTCACGTGATCAAGATTCACCGAAAATTCACTTCACTTTTTCTTACTGAATACTACTGCTGCTGGACATAGGTCTCTCCCAATTCAAGCCACAATATACGGTCCTCCGCCTTCTGCATCCAGACCCTCTCCGCGACCTTCTTCAAGTCATTGGTCCACCTGGCAGTGGGAGTCATACCCTAAGCTTCCCGAGTCGCGGTCTACTCCAGAACTCGTCTTCTTCATTGGCCACATGTATTCAATATAGAATTTAAAAGATATTCCAAAAACTAGCTGTTGCACGCAAATTCGAACTCGCTGTTGCACGCAAAATCAAAAATCTGAATAACACACTTTTTTAAAGCATCAAAAGCTAAGTGTCTGTTCCAAAAGGAAATCCAATGGAGAAGAACAAAGAAGAAAATCCCTGGATTTTTAATTATGCTTTCGTTTCATTTTTTTAATCAATATTATTTTACATAATTAACAATTAACATCATCTGTGAGAGACAGAAAACTTGAAACTAAACTCAACGCTAACACTTCAGGGTGGCATAATGGACCAAAAATCTTTCTGAGGGAAGAAGGCCCGTGCTTAATACTGATGGCTGCAGGCTCGTACACTACAGTAGGGCAATAAGCTAAAAAGAAGACCTTAATTATTCAAACAAATATATTAACAATATATTCTAACAAATTATAAGAGATTGGACCTAATAATTTCCGTAATAATGACAGATATTTATGAGAGAAATGAAACTCGATTAATTTACATAAATTGAGATACTTAATACTATACACAGTGAAATTGACAAGCGAGGATGTGGTAATTTTCATGGCATCATTTGTGGTAATTTTTGCGGTAATACGTGAGGTAATATTTGCCTAACAAAATTTACTTACAATTTTTATACGATTGTCTTTCTGTTAAGGGCCTACATCAATATTATCGTCGACATGTACATATTAACACAGCTAGTAGGAATAGAAAATGAAGAATTAGGGATATTTTTTTTGTTTACTCAAAATCTACTAAATATATTTTAATTCTGATTTACGTGTTTCTATATACAGGGTGTCCCAAAAGTCAACGTCCAACCGAAAACCTAAGCTAGGCCTAGTTGTGGGGGCTCTCAAAAAAAAAGAAAAAAAAATCTATCTCATGTAGTTTCGAAATGACAGCCATTTTTCTTAAATTGACACCCTGTGACGAGTTTACGACTACTGGGGCTGCAAATGAGCTCTTTTGTAATTTTATTTTTGTGTGGAGTAGTCTTAAGTGATGCTCCTACAAATTCCAATTCATCATTTGCACACAACTTCATTGGAATTTCAGAAAATATCCGTTTTATACCGAACCATGACGTGAAAATGACTACATCACTAAACTTTGACAGTCTGTACTGAAAAAAAAATCTACTATGCAATTTCGGCAAGTGCCCTTAAAAGTTGGCGCATTTAATGGGCTTTCCAAAATGGTATAATACTTACTAAATTATTTCTTAGACGACGAGAAAAAAAAAAATTAAGAAAGTCGATATTTAGCTTATTATTAGTTAGTCATAAAACTTTCTCAAAATTATTCTAATATCATCTAGGCGTTCTGTAAGGTGTAATTAAAGAAAGAGACGAAGAAAAGTTAGAGCGGGATAGTGACGCTACTAAAAGAAAGAGACGAAGAAATGTTAGAGCGGGACGGAGAGTGACGCTACTTGGTGTCAGTGAATCTTTCTACAATGTGTGAGCGAGACGAAATTGACATTTTGGCTAGTGTGGGTGAAACAGATAGCACGCTAATACAACAGCGTGGTATACGTACAATAATTCAGTACGTTTCGTGCCTTCGTTTACTGCGCATCTTTTTGTATTCGTTTGTATTTATTTCGTGCTTACAACCTTGGCTCTGTTTACTGGACTTGATTGCGTGTGACTTGGATTTGTTTTCGAACCGTTTCTGACGAACTTGGCTTTCTCCTGGACTGTTTTTGTAAGAAAATGCCTTTCTTGTACTCTGCAGAGGAATATGCAAACATGCACCTTATTTATGGGGAATGTAGGTGCAATGCTAGAGCTGCAGCTCGACTCTACCGTGAGAGATATCCGAATGCCGAGCGTCACCCAGATCATCGAGTTTTTGTAAATGTGCACCGTTTATTATCAGAAAATCAACTTCCTACTCGAGCTACTAGAGTGGGAAGAACCGTCGTGCCTTATGAAGAAGATGTCCTAAATGCAATTGCAGAGAACCGGAGTATCTCAGTACGTGGAATCGAGCAAAGTCTGGGGGTACCTAAAAGTACAGCACATCGGATACTGAAGAGAAACGAATTGCATCCGTACCACATGCAACGGGTACAAACTTTGCTACCCCGTGATTATCCTAGCAGGATTTTATTTTGTCAATCAATGCTCGAAAGGCACAGAGCAGATCCAGAATTCTTGCGTAAAATTCTTTGGACTGATGAATCGACCTTCAAAAAAGACGGATACATGAATTTGCATAATTTGCACGAGTGGCACGTCGAAAATCCACATTTGATGCGCGAAGATAGGTCACAGTACCGCTTTAAAATAAACATGTGGACTGGGATCTTAAATGGATCCATTATTGGGCCTTTTGAACTGCCAGAAAACCTCGATGGGGCAGCTTATTTGGACTTTTTACAACATCAGTTACCCAATTTGTTAGAAGACGTGCCACTTAGCATTTATCGAGACATGTGGTTCCAGCAAGATGGCTGTCCGGCACACTATGCGCGCCCAGTGAGAGAATTCCTTAATCAAGAATATCCAAATAGGTGGATTGGTCGATCCGGTCAGATCACGTGGCCCCCCCGTTCCCCGGATTTAAATCCTATTGATTTTTTTTATTGGGGAACGGTCAAAGAAATTGTTTACCAAAAACCAATTGAAAATTTAGAGGAACTGCGTCAGAGAATTCAAGATGCCGCTGATCACATCAATTCCAGACGTTTCGCCCGCCAGATTACACGATCGTTTTTAAGAAGGTGTAGGGCGTGCATACGCGCTGATGGCAAGCAATTTGAACATTTGATATGATTTAAATAAACATTCGATTTTTAATAATTGACTTTTATTTAAACAATCCCAAAAATTCACTGACACCAAGTAGCGTCACTCTCCGTCCCGCTCTAACATTTCTTCGTCTCTTTCTTTTAGTAGCGTCACTATCCCGCTCTAACTTTTCTTCGTCTCTTTCTTTAATTACACCTTACAGAACGCCTAGATGATATTAGAATAATTTTGAGAAAGTTTTATGACTAATAATAAGCAAAATATCGACTTTCTTAATTTTTTTTTTTTTCTCGTCGTCTAAGAAATAATTTAGTAAGTATTATACCATTTTGGAAAGCCCATTAAATGCGCCAACTTTTAAGGGCACTTGCCGAAATTGCATAGTAGATTTTTTTTTCAGTACAGACTGTCAAAGTTTAGTGATGTAGTCATTTTCACGTCATGGTTCGGTATAAAACGGATATTTTCTGAAATTCCAATGAAGTTGTGTGCAAATGATGAATTGGAATTTGTAGGAGCATCACTTAAGACTACTCCACACAAAAATAAAATTACAAAAGAGCTCATTTGCAGCCCCAGTAGTCGTAAACTCGTCACAGGGTGTCAATTTAAGAAAAATGGCTGTCATTTCGAAACTACATGAGATAGATTTTTTTTTCTTTTTTTTTGAGAGCCCCCACAACTAGGCCTAGCTTAGGTTTGCGGTTGGACGTTGACTTTTGGGACATCCTGTATAATAGTTACTTATGTTTTTAAAGTTATTTCTTTAGTTAATACGCGATAATAGACCGACAAATGAAAAAAAATAAAAAATTAGAGAGGTGGTTTCGCTAAGATTTTCTATCGAGAAAACTTTTTTCAATCGCGTTTCTGAGTTTATGCGATCCTAGATCATATATTGAAAAAACATATACTTAAAAATTAGAGCTCTAGAGCCATTCAATCTAAAGAAGTAATGAAAAAAATGCACGAAGCTATTTTGGTATCCTATTAAGAAAGATCACAGACTACTTTAAAAGCGAAAAACTGTGTTTTAAAAAATTCCAGTATTCCAGCAGCTAATGAATAAGTAAATATTATTATTTATTATCTTTATCTCTCTCTCAAACCAATGTCCTACTGTTGGGCACGGGCTTTCTCCACTTTGGGAGGGTTTATGGTCAGCTAAGGGTTTATTTTCGAGCTTTCCATCTCTCACACAGGATGTTATCTGTGTGTAATATTAATATCCCTAAGCAAGCTTTTACAGCACCCTGGGGAGGAGATGGGGTGGTGATACTTGTATTCTTAACCCAACACCACATGGACAATGTCCCTGATAATGTTGGCATTATCTTCTATTACTCTAAGAGAGGTGTCTGCGACAAGGAAGAGCGACGATATCATTCATTTTATGTTGTTTTTTTGTTTCATCTACCTGGTCACTCAGCAAGGGTAGCCCTCTTACGTGGGGCCCGACTCAACGGGGGGAACATTAGGTCCCCCTCCATCCTAATGTGGCCTCCTGTCGCAATTTGCGCAGTAATATTCTATATGGTCAATCAAATATTATGCCCTATCTATTACATTTGCTTCTTGATTCCACAATTCTCAGTTCGCGAGGCTAATTAATAATATTGAAATGGATTGTTTTTGATTAAACTTATAATTTGTTATCTCTTTTCAACACACAAAAACTTTATATAGCTATCTCATTTGTAACTTATAAGATCATTTTAATTGACAACAGATTGGTTAATTCTAACTTAGAATATTTACTTGGTAAATAATTGAAATTCAAGTAAAGGTTTTGAGTTTCTTTGATTACAAGTTTGAAAATCTATTGTATTCTTTATTATTTACAAGCTATATGATCTATATAGACTATAGACTATATATATTATAGTCTGATTTTAATCAGAAGGTTGATAGGAAGAAGAAAGTTAGGCCGAAACAATGAAGAATTATTTTTTAGCGTTTTAGAAGAATATTTAATAGGAAAGTAAACAAGATATAAAATATTTTAAAAATAACAAAAGAAATGTGTGTAAGCTATTAATGTGCGCAGTAAAGTGCTGATGGTTCAGGCTCCTCCCCTTTCTCGCGCGACGATCACCTGATCGTGCCGCTAGGAAGAAGGGGTGAGAAGTAAGACGAGCGGCGGCGGTGGTCAACGCGCCGGTTGCATTAGGCATACGTTATACTTGCTGTGAGCGATGCGATATTATATTTTTATAGCAAGTGAATAAATAAATAATTATTGTAGGAAGTACGCCACAAGCTACGACGGAAAACTCGAAAATAAATTCTGTGCCAACAGTTGGCAAATTATGTTAAAAATATGAAAAAAATAATTTCTATTTCGAGTATATAATAGTCAAGTACGAGTTGGAATCGCACACGAAGCGTTTTGTACCATTATTATATACATCATTATTACCTCAACCCCAAACAACAGGATAAGGCCAGGAGAACGATGATGACTAGGATGTATACTATATCATAAACTGATATACACAAACTATAAAAATTTACATGACGGATGGACGGATGGACAGTGAGGTAACAGGGCCCCATTTTAGCTTTTAGTACGGAGCCCCAAAAACTTTACCGAGATGAATGAGTGACTTTTTGTTTCTATTTTATTTAGATCCGAAAAAAGTGTAATTCACACACTATTTAATAAAATACTATGTGTATAACTATGTAACAGCACTCTATGCGGGTACAATACACATTTCTATTGGACAACCATTATTTTTATAGATATATAAATATTGATGGACTTTCTTTACTGACATATACTCAAATTTAATAAAAGGCATATAGGTATCAGTTTTATGAGGTGCAGAAAGAAATTTGAGCACTTATAAGAACCACCTTATTGTTATAACTATTGTATTACAAGATACAATAAAACTCTCTCTCTCTCCAGCTCATTAGCGTCCACTGTTGGGCACGGGTATCCTCCACTTTCGGAGGGATTATGGTCTACTATGCCGTGCTGACAAGGCGTAGTAGTAGAAAATTAACCCTATTCCTTAGAATAGGGTTAATTTTTGAGTATTACGTCTCTCACAGAGGATGTTATCCGTGTCCCCTAGCCAGCTTTGCTTGATAAATGTATTATCCAACACTGAAAGAGTTTTTGAAATCTGATCAGAGTGGTTCCTTAGAACAAATAACGTTTTTTTTTGACATTTCACATAACGTCCTCTGGTCCCAAAGTAAGCTATATTGCTATGCTTGTGTTATGGACGGATTGACTACATATTGACTATATACTACTTTTCTTTTGTAAATACATATTTATAATACATAGAAACACCCAGACGCAGAACAAACATTTTGATGACATTTATAAAGATCACATAAATGATTGTCGCGAGCGGGAATTGAACCCGCGACCTTGTCAACGGCAGTCCGTTACATCAACCAATCCACCACGAGACCCGTCCGCACATTAGCTACCCATATAATATTAGTATGGATGTTTCACACCAACGATGGAAGGATTCTGCCGATAAATTAACCCAGCTACATGTATATGCAGATAAAACAGAACCCAAATTAACTATGAAATATAAATCATCCTTTATCGCATAGATGTTTACAAACACAAACATTAATAATAACTTATTTAGCATTTCCTTTGTATCTTTAATGGTGAATTTGTTTTTGTGTTCGTATTTCTCTCATTAGCAGTCGAAACTGTGTCAAAGTTTTGGCTTTTGTGATGGTTTTATGTACTACAATATTTCTGTCTGTTATCCTTGGATGAGATAGTGTTTTCAAAATGTTTGTATTGGTTATGAAACTGGATTATTCGCTCTTTGCTATAAGGAAAGATTTCTTAGAAACTATAGACCCGTGTTTTTGCACAATATTAATAAATAAATATTCATGGATTCACATAACGCCCTCTTACCCCAAGCTAAGCTTATACGCTTGTGTTATGGGTACCAGAATACGGATATACAAGATAAACTACTTTACTATTGTAAATACATACTTAAAATATATAGAAACACCCAGACACAAAACAAACATTTATCTGACCTATATCAACATCATACAAAATGATTGTCCTATGCGGGAATTATACCCGCGACCTCTTGAACGGCAGTCCGTCACCTGAACCAATAGACCACAAAGCCCGTTTATGTCTCATTGCATTCATTACTTATCAAACACTAGTTGTCGCCCACGACTTCGTACGCGTGGAATTTAGAAATTTTCCCCATTTTTGCAACTTTTATCACTGCTGCTTCGCTCCTATTGGTCGCAGCGTGATGTTATATAGCCTATAGCCTTCCTCAATAAATATATTACCCAACAGTGAAAGAATTTTCGAAATCGGTCTACTGGTTCCTGAGATTAGGACGTACAAACAAACAAACTCTTTAGCTAAATATTAGTAAGACTAGCTGTTGTCCGCAACTCCGTACGCGTGGAATTTAGAAAACTTTTCCCGTTTTTGCAAAATTTTTCACTCGCTCTTCGCTTCGCTCCTATTGGTCGCAGCGTGATGTTATATAGCCTTACTCGATAAATGTTTTATCCAACAGTGAAAGAATTTTCGAATTCGGTCTAGTGGTTCCTGAGATTAGCGCGTTCAAACAAACAAACTCTTTAGCTTTATAATATTAGTAAGATAAGATAACTTTCTATTTTTGACCATTTCACGACTTTTGACCATTTTTATGATTTTATTGGATCACTTTACAATATAATAATGACTTTACTGCTCATTGACTTATAATACTTAGTATTCATATTGAACACTTCTCAATAATAACTCAAAGAGCAAATTTATGATTAATATCGAACATTAAAATATAGGAGGTTGAATTGAATCATTTCCGTAATAATGATAGACATTAATAAACGTAATGAAACTTGATTAATTTACATAAATTGAGACATTTAATTCTAATGAAATTAAATAGGTATAGCGTGGATGCGGCAGTTTATTAATATTTTGGGCTGTAATCTGTGCTAAATATGATTTTAATGGTTATTAGAGAAGTCGAAACGTTGATTTGTTAGAAAAATTTGTAAAAATGCAATTGATGGCATTGTACCTATTTAAATTACGATGTAGATTATCAATCGAGAAATAATCGTACCAATTCTATGTGTACAACTAAACTAAACTTTTATTATGTGATATATTTGGTCTTTGAAGACCAAATCGATTATAAATATTACGATTTAGCCTACAAAGGCTAATAAGTGATTTTAAATAAACTCTAATTGCTAAATAAAATAGATGAATAACTTATCAAAAAAACTAAATTGATACTGTCAATAAAATGATTCGCCAATAATAACTCAACTTTCTTAATACAAAAACTGTTTATGAAATACATTAAATTATGGTGGAAAAAGTGATCACCGCAAGCGGGACTTGAACCCACGACCTCGGAATACCGTTCCGTAGCTCTGCCAACTGAGCTTATTGCGGTCGTGCTTTCAGTAATCAATTAAGCCACCACATTCGTCACTCGATTAAGTTTATATTATATTTTTACGTGCAATGCCATCTATCAAGATTGCTTTGCAACAATCTCGACCAACCACCTAGTATTCTTTACAGAATACAAATGGGTTGAAAATAATGACGCGAAGTTCATTACTACTTATTAATTTTGCAATTTTTACTTAATTGCTATGCTTTTACTTAATAAATTGATTGGTATTCCGAGGTCGTGGGTTCAAGTCCCGTTTGGACTTCTCTTTTTCACTTTTTCCACCAGAATTTAATTTATTAAGTAAAAGCATAGCTTGTCAATTACAAAATTAATAAATTACTTTTGTAAATGTAAAGTCTATACTTTACATTTTATACACCTTGTTTTCATTTTTCAGCTAAGTTAAATTTGGTTGTGCACGTACAATTGGTGCTATTAGATAGATAGATAGATAGATAGATAACTCTTTATTTTTACACCTTTTTACTTAATCATTAATTACATTAGGATTAAGTAATTACGTACTAGTACAAAATGGCGGCCTTATCGCTATAATGTTCATTATTGATTAAAAAAGTTAATAAAAACAAATAAAATAAAACAGTATTCAATAGAGCAAAATATATCTAACTGTTACTGTTAATATTATGTATCATATAGAATACTTGTTCTACAAGTTTTCTCATAAAGTGAGAAAAGCTACGCAAAATTGTACCGCGTTAGCAAATAGGGATATAGCTAAACTTTATACGCTTTCATGAATATAATAGATAATCATAAAAACTTACTAGCTATTCGTTATTATTTTATTATTAACTAGGTGTTGGCCGTAACTTCATACTCTTGGAATTTAAATAACAAAAACTTAAGTAATTTATTGGTTTTGCAATTGACATGCTATGCTTTACTTAATACATTAAATTATGGTGGAAAAAGTGATTGTGAGTGTACGTAGAAATACGATACAAACTCAATCGAGTGACGATTGTGGTGGTTAATTTGAATGCTACAAGCACGACCGCAATAAGCTCAGTTGGAAGAGCTTCGGAACGGTATTCCTAGGTCGTGCGTTCATGTCCCGCTTGCGGCAATCACTTCTTCCACCATAATTTAATTTATTAATAAAAACTTCACAAATTATCGAAAAGACCAACACCAACCAACCTTCCCCAACAGTGGGACGTAAACGGGCTGGAGGAAGCTCACATAGAAACATACATACAAAATTTTGGTTTAGAATAAGTAAAGACTAACTATTACCCACGACTGCAAATGCTTGGACTTTAGAGAACAAACCTTAACAAAATTATACAAAAAACACTTCCTTATAAACCACTCCATCTGTTAAAAAATCGCATCAAAATCTAATGCGTAGTTTTAAAGGGACTTCATCGTTGTAGTGACAGATTAAATATACAAATATCACCATCTACCGCACCATTTTTAGGGTTCCGTACCCAAAGGGTAAAAACGGAAACCCTATTACTGAGACTTCGCTGTCCGTCCGTCCGTCCGTCCGTCCGTCCATCTGTCACCAGGCTGTATCTCAAGAACGGTGATAGCTAGAGAGTTGAAATTTTCACAGATGATGTATTTCTATTGCCGCTATAACAACAAATACTAAAAATAAAATTAATATTTAAGGGGGGCTCCCATACAAAAAACTGATTTTTTTTACCGTTTCTTGCTCGATACTAATAACGTTGCCTTATGTTGCATAGATAATGGTACGGAACCCTTCGTGCGCGAGTCCCACTCGCACTTGACCAATTTTTCCTTCCCAGGGTGCTGTAAAAACTAGATAAGGAATATTTTACACAGATAACATCCTCTGTGAGAGACGAAAACAATCTAAATCAAACCCTGTGCCAACATGCCAAGTCAGCGCGACTCAGTAGGCCGTAAACCATAATCTCTCCCAGAGTGGAGGAGTCCGAGCCTACTAGTGAGAAATTAATGGGCTGAAGAGAGAGAGAGAGGGGGGGGATAGAGAGAGAAAAAGATAGAGAGAGAAAAAGATAGAGAGAGAGACTTTATACTACTAACAGGTGTATACCGTATCCAAAACATTTAGGTAGATACTTCATGTTTGTACAAATCTTTGTCCACAACACTAATTAATAATATTGAAATAGATTGTTTCTGATTTAATCTTTGCATTTTCTGTCCCTTTCTAAGCACAACAAAGTTTTTCACTTTCCTATTTATAGCCCATGACATAATTTTGACACAAATGGTTCAATTTTCACAAGGAATATTTACTCAATAATAAAGTAATTGAAATTCGTGTTACGATTTGAAGCTCTTTGATTTCAAGTTAAATAATCTGAATGTTTAACTTCCTTATTGTTTTGAGAATATATAACTAAAACCGGTAAAATACAGGGCGATTCGCATATTAAGGGTTCCGGATTCGTCTTATTCCCAACCCTCAATAACGGGATGAGGGTAGGAGAATGACGGCTATGAGTATTCATTGTTGTAGCATCAACTAATATACCTAAACCGAGAAATTTTCAGCTTTAGAGATACAGTCTTATGATAGATGGAGGGACTGCTGGGTGCATTGGTAATTTCCCGTTACGTTTTTACAAAACCCTAAAAAGGAAATTAAAACCCAAACAATAGAAGGTTTTTGCCTAACAGTGACACAATGGGCTGGAAAGGGAAGTGAATATCTATACTAAAGCGGAAGAGTGTTTGTTTGTTTAAACGCGCTAATCTCAGAAACCACAAGTCCGATTTGAAAAATTCTTTCAGTGTTGGATAGTACATTTTTTGAGGAAGGCTATAGGCCATATTACATTATGCTGCAACCAATAGGGGCGAAGCAGCAGTGAAAAATGTTGGAAGAACGGGGAATATTCTCTAAATTACGCGCGTACGAAGTAGCGGGCAACAACGGACACATACGAATACATACAAAAATACATTTCAGACAAATTTTGAACAAACAAACGTATTTCTATTAAAGTTTTTATAGTAGTACAAAATAAACAAATTAAAAGTATCATTTCACGGACATCTTTGTCTACCAAAGTTTTATATGACGACATTCGTTCAAAGAAAAATAACTTATTTAATCAAAGTTTGAAGGAAAACATCTGCGATATAAATCTCTATCTCATTAAAATTATTCTCGTAGTAACAAGATACGGACGATGTTAGACCATTTATTTGTTATTGATTTGATCTTTAGTCAAGAAAATATATTGAAAGATCATTAAGTAGGTACTATCAAAATATTTAACGTCAGATTTTTTAAGGAATTATATTATATACTTTGTGCTAGCCATTTATTTGCGTTAACTGACTTCAAAAAAATGAGGAGGTTCTCCATTTAACTTTAAAATGGCCAAAGCGATTTTAATTAATCTTTTTTATTTGAAAGCTGGTGGTTCCCGTGTTATCCCATTGGCACCAGGTCGGGATCTGATGGTTATCTCCTGAGAAATCGAAAACCCTCAAACAAAGACACACACATTATTTTCAAATATTATGTATTTATGCAAATGCAAAGAGTAGACTTATAGACTGCCGAAGTGATCATAAAAAGTCGGTAGGTACAATTTTATTTTCCTTACTAATGCGGAATCCGGATAATGACACAGTATTAATTTTGACGAGCATAAGTGTTAACGTATGGAACGAAACGATAGCGCGATTTAAAAAACGTACAACGCCATCTATTGAGCAAAAGAGTAAACTTCTGTTTGTTAAGGATTGATATCTAAATTTAAGCGACAGCTAGTAAATAATAATTATTTGACATTATACTAGCTGCTGCACACAACTTCATACGCATAGTATTTTGGCCTAAAATAAGAAGCCATTCTCAAGCGGAATTAATGAGTTTGTAAACCGATATTTTCACTTATTTGAAAACAAGGGCGTTAGTTTTGTAGCTATGTCCCTATATGAGTTTATATATTTAAAACTATACAACAGATTTTAATGTTGTTCTTTTTTAATACATTAACGGTCTTATTCATAATGACTCATCGGAGGTTTAACGGAGATTTTACCGGAGCGATAATAAACGTTTTAGCGTAAAAAGACTATTATGAATGACAAGTTTTGACAATTTTCGCGAAGCGATTTCAGCGAACTTTTAAACCTCCGATAAGTCATTATGAATAAGACCATAAGTGATTAATGAGGATGGCTTATTTATATAATTTGTTAAGGTTAGTGTTAAATAATTTAAATGTCTGTAGATTGGTGAATATAATAAACTAGCTGTTGGCGCTGTTGCCCGCTACTTCGTACGCGCGTAATTTAGAGAATATTCCGCGTTATTGCAACATTTTTCAATGATGCCTCGCTCCTATTGGTCGCAGCGTGATGTAACACTGAAATAATTTTTCAAATCGGACCAGTAGCTCTTGAAATTAGAGCGTTTAAACGAAACAAACTCATCAGCTATATAATGTTGGTATAGGTTGATGAAAGTCCAACCAATATCCGAGAAATTACAAAGATAGTGAATGGAATCTGCGCCGCATAGTTTCCTGGAATATATTATGTAGAAATAATCCACATTCCAATAATAATGTAGCTCATAGAATACTAAATACTATCTCATATTTCTATAGAATTTCTTCAGTATACATATAAATATTAAATAAATATTCATGGACAATTCACACAACGTCCTCTGGTCTCCAGCTAAGCTTATTATGCTTGTGTTATGGGTACCTGAATATGGATAGAATACATATACTACTTTTTTTTTGTAAATACATAGAAACACCCAGACGCAGTACAAACATTTGTATGACAATTAGAAAAATCACACAAATGATTGTCCCGAGCGGGAATCGAACCCGCTACCTCCATTACCTGAACGACGAGACCACGAGGCCCGTCATAATATATTTGTATACATAGTTTCATATTTGGTACCGATTCTGCGTGCACGACTAAACTTAACGATAAAATTAAAAGATGATGATGAAGAAGTGAGGATGTTTATTATATAAATTACGCTAAGCGTAGTTGGAAAATAGTTGTTAAATTGGAACAAACAAATCAATTTGTACATTCAAACTTTGAAATAGATGAACCGAAGAACTCTTCTTGGTTCAGATACTTGAGAACTTTGCGTCTGAAATCACAAGCGTTGAAGACAAGATTATAAATAATAAATAAATAAATATTCATGGACATTTCACACAACGTCCTCTGGTCCCAAGCTAAGCTTATTATGCTTGTGTTATGGGTACCAGAATACGGATATAATACATAAACTACTTTTCTTTTGTAAATACATACTTATAATACATAGTAAACACCCAGACGCAGTACAAACATTTGTATGACAATTAAAAACATCACACAAATGATTGTCCTGACCGGGAATCGAACCCGAGACCTCATGATCGGCAGTCCGTTATATGAACCACTACACCACGAGGCCCGTCAATTAACAATTTAAGGCCAGTGATTTTTTTTATTGATCCAGTAGTTTTACAGCCTTATCGTTTCAAATAATCAAATCTTTTCAATTCATAACTTTAACATAAAAATATAGATTGGATTCTTTTGGAGTTGATCGAAAAATTAATATAAACCAAATTATTAGAATACGTTTATTTAATCTCTTCATCCGTCTTCTCTTTCAATTCCCCTTCTTCATCGTCCATAGGTTGTAGTGTGAACCTTGAAGAGTGTTGGACATGTATCTCTGGTGGTTCCTCCACATCTGGTATCCTATAGGCCATCATTGCAGCCCCGTAGTTACCCAATCCGGTATCCCAAAAAACAACCTAAGGACAATTAAGAAAAAAAAATAGAATGAAATTTAAAAAAATATATAATATCCACCGTTTACTTTCTAAAAAGCTGTTAGAGCCAATATAAGAAGAGAATATTCTGTGAGAGAAAAAAGATTCAAAACAAGACCCAATGTCCACACAGCACGTCAGCGTAACGTAACTAGACCAGATAACCTGCTGAAAAGGAGGCTCATGCCCAATAGTAGACTGAGACAAAAGTCACCACCCCTTTTCCTCCTAGTGCTGTAACAGTCAGCTAAAATTTGTTGTGTCTCTCTCAGAT
This sequence comes from Orgyia antiqua, assembly GCA_916999025.1. Lineage (NCBI taxonomy): Eukaryota > Metazoa > Arthropoda > Insecta > Lepidoptera > Erebidae > Orgyia > Orgyia antiqua. Next base: position 6,751,646 of record OU779874.1, read on the forward strand.
AGCATCCCCTGTGAGAAAAGGAAATCTCTAAATTTAACCCTATGACCAATAAATCCAGTGATACCCTATTTAACGCTAACACACCTGGTCAACGTGGCATAGTTAACCATAATTCCTCGGATGAATTAAGAACCAAATGTCACTATCAGTTTTCCATTCCAGGGTACTGTAAAAGCCAGCTAAAGCATATTGAACAAAGATAACATCCTCTGTGAGAGATGTAAAAATAGAAATTAAACCCTGTGCCAACACGTCTGGTCAGCGTGGCACAGTAGACCATAATCCATTCTAAGGTGGAGGAGATTGGTGGTGGGAGGTTAGTCGGCTGGGGAAAGAGAGAGATACCGATAAATCTTTATGATAAATCTTTGACGAGCCTCGTGGTTGAGTGGTCCATGTAACGGAATGTTTACATTTGTACTGTTTGTACTGCGTCTGGGTGTTTCTATGTATTATAAGTATGTATTTACAAAAGAAAAGTAGTATATGTATTCTGTCCGTATTCTGGTACGCATAACACAAGCATATAAGCTTAGCTTGGGACCAGAGGATGCTGTGTGAAATGTCCCTGAATATTTAAAAAAAAACTAAACCCTATGCCAACACGCCTGGTCCGCGTGACATAGATAGACCAGATAACCTCCTAAATTAATAGACTGAGTGACTACCACAGGCCAGCCCGGTTTCTGGGCGCGGAGAAACACCATGGGGTTTAGTGGGTAGTGTGGCCGCCGCCGGGAGTCCCACACGAAGCCCGAAGGTGGGGTACCTTGGACAGGCGAAGTGCGTCAATGCATGCACCATGTAAAAAAAATATATAAAAAAAGAAGAAAAACGGTCACTTACTTCACCATCATGAAGATATCTTATATAATAAATCTCATTCAACTTGGTATAACCCAACTCTTCAGCAACAACATGTAACCTGCCAGTTGTGAATATACCTGCAATGGCTGGTATATTTGCACTTGCACATAAATAAGCAGCTGATTTTAACATTTCTTTAGCAATACCTGAAATAGCAAAGACTATATTAATGACCCTTCGAAGGGTTGTGAACCCACGCTGAAGTGGCAATGGGCAGGCCACATCGCTCGTAAAAGTTCTAGAGTGGCGACCACAAACCAGACGACGCAGCGAAAGGCGGCCCTCGAGACGGTGGAGCGACGATATCGTTAAGAGGGTACTGTACTCCTAGTTTAGGTATTTGCCTTAGGTATTGCTATCCCTATTCCCGAGCACCGTGCTGAAAGAGGCAAATATAGCTGAAACAGATTTTACCTACAAGTTCTTTGAAAAAAAGACGTTTCGTACTCCCCTTTTTTCTTCGCGAAAGTTAAACCGATTTTAATTGTTTTTACGCTATATTATAGATGAAGAGTATATCTATGCTTGTATCACTTTTTTTTTTGGTAAAACGTTACCAAATATGTGTGATAGACGCTGCAACTTTACCTAAAGAAAACCGAAAAAAACGGGATTTTCAGATGGTCATATTTTTTTAGTTAACATGTTTTGAATAAAAAGATAGTGATACAAGCATAGATATACTCTTCGTCTATAATATAGCGTAGAAACAATTAAAATCGGTTTAACTTTCGCGAAGAAAAAGGTAAGTATGATACCCATATTTTTGTATGGAGCATAATTTGGTATCGTGCCCTCATAAGGTCGCGGGGGGCATTGCATGCAAGCGGCACTAGACCGCGCTTGTAGCATTCTATGCGGGAGGCCCATTTCCAACAGTGATCGGAGAAAGGCTGATTGATGGACGGATGGGTGTTAATGACAACCTAAATAACAGTCCGTATGGTGACAGCTTAAGAATCCGCGTGTCATCACACCTTTCTTTTCCAAAGGTGCTGTAAAACCAGCTAAAGAATAGTGAACACCATTGGGAAACTACGGGGCTGTAAAGATAGCGTATAGGATACCAGACGTAGAGAAACAACATATTCATGTATATTTATTCATTTCAATCATGTTGTTTACAAGGTGTTAAAATATTTGACAGCATCAAATATGAATCCTGCTAGCGCACAGCAATATAACTTGCCAACAGAAATACATATTAGGTATGCATTACTCTTCAAGATTCACACTACAACCTATGGATGATGAAGTAGACCATAAACCCTATGTGGCGAAGGACCGTGCTCAACTGTAGGACATAAATGGGCTGGGAATAACAATTATCTATATTGAGAATAATATTATGTATTTTGTCAATACAAACCTCGATGCCTATACCGTTGTTTCAACGCCAATATATAAATCTTGATATATTTTCTTACATTTAAAGCATCGTACACATTAACGGGGTGTTCTATATCATTATAAAACTTCATCACAGACGAGTACAAAGGATTGTGTGTTAACTTAACACGACTGAATGTACGTGAAAATGAACCTGAAATAACATTATACACTTTTTAATTAAAAATCAAATTTCTCTCTTTCTCTCTGTCTTTATCTCTCTCTGTAGCCCATAAACACCCTACAGCTGGGCATAGGCCCCCTCCACTTTGGGAGGGATTTTGGTCTTCTATGCCGCGTTGACCAGGCGTGTTGGCACAGGGTTTATCTTCGAGATTTCCTTCTCTTACAAAGGATGTTATCTGTATACAATATTCCTTAGCTGGCTTTTACAGCACCCTGGTAAACTGGGAAAATGGTGACACTTGTATTCTTAATCCGTCACCACACGAAATAAGAAAAAAATACACTGATAATAATTAATTATTATGATCTATTATACAGTATTAGTTATTTATTTATGCATTAAGAAACATTAAAATTATTAAACAATGCTTTGGCTATATATACCAGGACTGAAATTCAAAACTACTAATATTTAAATAAAACTACTTTTTACGGATTTAGACGCGTAAATTTGTTTTAAATTTTGGCCCGACGTTTCTGAGACATTGCAGTCAACGACAAACGTTGGGTCAAAATTTAAAACAAATATACGCGTCTAAATTCGTAACAAGTAGTTTTATTTAAACAAATGAGTCGCGCAAGTGTTAGTAATATTCTATTAATATTTACTTATCATAAAAAAAACTCTTATTTTTATATGTAGGTATGTGCCTATGTCAGCTTATATCTTCAAAACTACGCAACGGATTTTGATGCGGTGTTTTTAATACAATGATTAAACACTACTATTAATAATAATAATTAATTATAATAATGATAATTAATAAAAAATAATGATTAATTAAAATTTAATACGATGGTTTAAAAGGAGAGCTTTTTTGCATAATTTATAAACCAACCAACCCGGTAACTAAATTCCACTCGTACGAAATTGCGGGCAACAGCTAGTTACAAAAATATATCTAAATTTTTAACTTGATACAAAAAAGAGATCTACGACCTCTCTGAAGAACTACAAATACAAATATTTTAACAACAGAATAAAATACTTTCTAGAATGTTCGTATCACTTATTGGCAGCTAACAATTGGAATATTTTTTATCATTTGTAAACCATTCAGAGTCTATTATGTTTTAATAAGATTTTATCGTAAAAAAGTAAATGTATCTATTTCTATTATATCTATACTTATCAATTTATTCGATCTAATAGAATGCGAGTATTCAAATTCAAGTACAGACTCACACAGTATAGGAAAATCGCATTCAAATACAGTAAGCAACTGTTTACTTGTGCCGTTATCAATATAAAGTAACAAAATAAGCGCACCTCACGTTAAACTGACAGTGTTGTGCGCGATGATACCATCGGAGCCCCTAATATAGAGCTACCCGTATCTGCCATTTGAAATCCAATTTACGTATAAGAAATTTGGTTTAAAGCATAAGAGATAGCGGGTAGGATAACAAGGCCGGCAGCGGCGGAAAGCGTTAGCGACGTCGGTGCCCGCCGGCTGGCCTAATATTTTAGAAGCTTCGCGTGGTGTAAGCCTTTGCGTTTGCCATGCACCTTTGTAGTATTTCTCTCATAGACATATTGTTCTTACTGGATTGATATTGTAAAAAGATATATCATTTCATAAGCATATTACTAGAATAAAATAGATAACCAGAATCTAGTCAGCCACTAACATGTTGTAATATTTTATTCAATAGAATGTATTTCACTACGGGAAGTGAATAAGACTAGGTAAAGTTGATTCTTTCAACGTTAAATCTGGTACAGTCACTGAAAAGGCAAGTGACTTAATACAAAAGATGTGTCATTATATGAGAAAACCGTTTACACGTGATTCAAATCACGTTTTCTTTTACCCAAACTTTAGTCAAAGTCAAAACAAGTCAAAAAAAGTCAAAACAAAGTTGAATAGAGAGTTTATTTCACAACAGAAAGTTAGTCATTAATTAGTAAACTATAATTTATATCAGCAAGATTATTGTTCTGTGTGAAAATTCTAATAATAGCCAATTTTTAAAAGATAATTATGAAGAAAATCCACTCTTCACATATTGCGAACTTGAAATAAGAACAAAAACTAAAAACCTACCTAAATGATAGGCTTTATTACTATAAAATTATTCGTAAATTACAAATTGAAAACACAAACACAACTACTCTACTAGAAACAGAAAGAAAAAACCGGTCGAGTATAATAAAATTAAATAAATAAATATTCACGGACATTTCACACAACGTCCTCTGGTCCCAAGCTAAGCTCATATGCTTGTGATATGGGACCAGAATACGAATATACTACATTATACTACTTTGATTTTGTAAATACGTACTTAAAATAGGTGCATAGAAACACCCAGACGCAGAGCAGACATTTGTATGATATTTATAAACATCACACAAATAATTGTCCCGAGCGGGAATCGAACCCGCGACCTCGTGAACGGCAGTCCGTTGCATGAACCACTAGACTACGAAGCCCGTCAAGTCTTACTCGACAAGTATAACTCGCACACGAATGGTTCCATACTGTTATTATCATATATCTCTAGCTATCACCGTCCAAGACATACAGCCTGGTTACAGACGGACTGACAGAAAAAGAAATCTCAGTAATAGAGTCTCCTTTTAGCTATTGGTACGGAACACTAAAGAGGAAACCACGTTACAAAAATCATTTTAATGTCGCTATCTCTTAATAACTGTACCATATTCTAAAAACCCTATAGCTGAATCGGAATTCTTTTTACAGATGCAGTAAAAATTTAGGCTCAAAACATCGAAGAAATCTGGCCCCTAATGTTACTGCCATCGAACGAATCGAATTTTATTCAACTCAATTGATACGCAAATAGATTTCAAATATAGTGAAACGCTAGCTTTTGTCAATGTAAATTTTTTGTATTTGCAATTTCGAACGATGCCGGTGCTATACATTTTGTCAGATACCTATACTAGCGATATAGTTCAGGCAAATTTGTATCTGCCTCATAACGACCAACTTGTAAAATAGTTTAGAAAAATTTACTATGTCATACCGTAACCTAACTAACTCTAATCCTGTGTACATGTGGTAACGGATTAAGAATACAAGTGTCACCACTCTATTTTTTCCCCGGGTGCTACAATGAAATTTAGAAAATTTTCTCCGTTTTTGCAACATTTTTCACTAATGCTTCGCTCCCATTGGTCGCAACGTGATGTTATATAGCCTATAATCTTTCTCGATAAATTTTACTGTCCAATACTGAAGAAATTTTTTAAATCGTACTAGTGGTTCGTGTGATTAGCGCGTTCAAACAAACAAACTCTTCAGTTTTATAATATTAGTAAATAGATAAAATTTCTACATAATATTATGTTTATTTGCCCTGAACTGAATGACAGTTGCTGTGGCTCTCTAAACGCCACAAGCCACAAGTACATTCTTTCGGCAAAGAAGCAAAAATCAGGCGTAGAATATCACTGTACTATATGCATGCTTGTGCACCCCTATATAATACTAGCTGCGCTCCGCGATGTTACTCGCTGTAAAAGGTATAAAAAATCAAGCAATAAAAAGTGCTTTAGGACACCGCTTCTTATCCCACGGGAACCTTGCATTCTTTCGGGATATGTAAAGTAGATATGATATAGAAAGGATATGTAAAAAGTAGCCTATGTGTTATTCTGACGTATAAGCTACATTATTGTAAAGTTTCATTAAAATCCATTCAGTAGTTTTTGCGTAAAAGAGTAACAAACATTCAAACTCACAAACTTTCACATTTATAATATTAAGTAGGATAGCTCACAGCTGCTTACAATAACTACGAGATATACCTACTTTTCTCTTGTATCCTCATAATCAACACTCCGACTAGCTTATCAGTGCCTTCTTTAACAGCCGCTATGGACATCTTATCTTTCATCCATATCCGCACGTTGTGAGTGAATTCGTCTGTACCTTCCCTGTCTTCCGCAAGTTTCACAGATCTGTATGTTATCTGAAAAAATATAACGCATGTCTTTTTATATATTTACTAGCTGTGCCCCGCGGTGTTAACCGCGGTAAAAAAAAACATAAAAAATAAGTTATTCCATTTTTTTCGTACGACCAAAACTTTAATCATAGTTCATGAAAGTATGATTGATCTTTATAAATTATTTCTTATGTGTTAATCTGATATGTAAGCTATATTAATAGAAAGTTTCATGAAAATCCATCCAGTAGTCTTTACGTGAAAGTACAATAAACATCCTTACATATCCAAACATTGGAGTATGGATAGAAGACCGAGGAAACAATCGCGTTGCTCAGCCAATAGTCTAAGTATTTTATTTTATAGCGCGTAATTCTTTTTTCGTCATATCTCCTAAGATATTCATTTAAATTGCATGCTGTAAAGAGCAGTTATAATCTATATTAATTGCGTAAGCTAACTAAGCTATTTCATTTGATAAAAAATATTACTATATACATATAAATGGCTTTTGAAAACACCCTATTATTATATTTACTTATGCACTACTTACTGCTATTATTATTAAAGAATTCTTTTAAGTTATTAAAAACATTATCAGTTAACCGATTTCTCAATCTAGTTTTGAATTTCTGCCTACTAATTTAGACAATATTCCCCGTTATTAAAACATTTTTCGCTGATGCTTCGCTCCTATTAGTCGTAGCGTAATGTTATATCTTTACTTCTTATAAAACAAAGTCATTATTTTTGTATGTATGTCCCTATGTGAGCTTATATCTTCAAAAATACGCAACGGATCTTGATATACACATAAATAGCTTTTGAAAACACCCTATTGAATTTGATAATTTTTTTAACATTATTATGATTATTAGCGCGTTTCCCTTAAAAGATAGACATATGCCCTCGCGGACTTTTTTAAAGAACAATTCCTAACAAACAATTCCTCCATACATTAGTTTGTTGTGCCTCACATAGATAAGGCAGCATTTTCATTTATAGTCTGCGCGCGTCCGAATTTCTCGGCAAATTTAATCATATCTCATCCAATATACTGCAAACCCTAACAAATTATGCAAAAAAGCCATCCTCTTGAACCATTCTATCTTTAAAAAAAATCCGCATTAAGATCCGTTGCGTATTTTTGAAGATATAAGCTCACATAGGGACATACATACAAAAATTACGACTTTGTTTTATAAGAAGTAAAGAGTAAAGATGAGCTTCTAGTCCTAATAATTCCCAGTCCGTGTGATTAAGAATACAAGTGTCACCACCCCCACCAGGTTTCTGTAAAAGCCAGCTAAGGGATCGAGGGGTCGATAATAAACCCTGTGCCAATACGCCTGGTCGGCGCGGTTCCTACTAATCCCTACTAATTATAAATGCGAAAGTAACTCTGTCTGTCTGTTACGCTTTACTGCTTAAACCTCTCAACCGATTTTGATGAAATTTGGCACAGACCATCTTTAGACCCTCAGAAAGGACATAGGCTACCCTTTATTACGAAAAAAAAATTTTCCAAATTCCACGCGGACGGAGTCGCGGGCAACAGCTAGTAGACTATAATCTCTACCAAACTAGAGAAAGCCCATGCCCAAAACTGGGACGCTATAGGACTGGAGAGCGATACAAAAAGTGTGAAAGGGAAAGAGATACAAAAAGTCGCTTTGACGAAAAAGTTTATCGAAATTTTCATTGACGGGCCCCTCGTGGTCGAGTTGTTTACGTAACTGCCGTTCACAAGGTCGCATGTTCAGTACGGTGTCTGGGTGTTTACTATGTATAATAACTATAAATATTTACAAAATAATAGTTTAAAAAACTAAAAAACACGCTTTATATAGAAAACCCAACAAAAAAATTGAAAAAAGAGTTTCTCTGGACATGCGCGCATGCGTAGTTCGCGTACTAGCCCTCTCTCTTACTCTTATGCAAAGGATCCGGAAAGAGATTAATGAATCCTGGCGAATCTAACCAGGATAATCGGATACTTTAATCGAATTATTGCATTGTCATTGGTCTTTGACAGGTGTGCAAAATTTGAATAGAATCTGACCGTTTAAAGTAGGTCAAAATAGCGTCCAAAGGAGTCGGTTACAAACATACAAACATACAAACAAACATACAAACAAACATACAAACAAAAACATACAAGTGAAGCTAATATAAAGCGTGTAAAAAGACAAGAAATTTATGTTGTATATCCGTATTCTGGTACCCATAACACAAGCATATATTATGCTTAGCTTTGGAACAGGGGACGTTGTGTGAATATTTACTTATTTGTATTTATGTATCTGTGGTAATATGACACTCTTAGTATAATCATTTGTTTTGGAACAATTTCGATTCGTCGTTAGTATTTACGTAACTGTATACCTAACGTAAAATGTTAATTAAATCTTTCAGTGTAAAGTATCACAAAATACTAAGTCAAGAATTTTAATTAAATAATCAAAACTGCAAAGTTATCTTCCCTTTTTTTACTGCACAATAATGAAATTTACTTATTTAATTGAAAAATTCTTGTTAAAGTATTTATTTAGCGTAAAGTTGGGGTTATGGAGCAATTATAAGCGATTTACTGTTTAACCAGCACCATCCATCAACTGCTGGACATAGAACCTATATACTCCACAATGTAAAGTCCTGCACCGCTTGCATCCACTAGCTCTTTTGCGAACTTGACGATAATACCATAGCTTCTCCAAACAGCACACCATTAGCAAAGAAACATAGTAGTATTCGTCGCCTATGTCCTTTAAAATGGTTAGGAGCATAGCATTTACAACCGTCGGGCATGCATTACCAGATGTAAAAGTGTAAATGAAGCCAAGAAAGTATGTTTTTTTTTTTAAATATTCATGGACAATTCACACAACGCCCTCTGGTCCCAAGCTAAGCTTATATGCTTGTGTTACGGGTACCAGAATACGGATAGAATACATATACTACTTTTCTTTTGTAAATACATACTTATAATACATAGAAACACCCAGACGCAGTACAAACATTTGTATAACAATTAGAAAAATCACACAAATGATTGTCCTGAGCGGGAATCAACCCCCCACGACCTCTTGATCGGCAGTCTGTTATATAAACCACTCAACCACGAGGCTCGTCTATCGGCTCGTGTTTGCATCATAGCAGATGGCGCTCTATAGTCTCTACCTACCCCATGGGGAAAAGGCGTTACGCTGTGATGATAATAGTAGTCGTAGATCATAGCAAGTTAGTTGCTAAGTATTGTGAAAATGAACACCATTATTCGTCCGTCCTTACATCTGGCTACGAAGGGAATGCTGATTGTTAGATGATGATGATGCCTCTATGAAAACATACTAAAAACCAATAATAAAACATCAACATTTCTTTTCTATTTTTTCTTTTTCAACATTCTTGTCTATTTTTCTCCATAGGAATCGCAATTGGAACAGACGGCTTTGGAGCTTCTAAAGTTTCAAAATAGTTTGTAAAACATGCCAACTTGAAAAAAAAATCACTTTGACTTTGAAAATGAAATAAATACATAGAAGGGCAACCACATAACAAATATTTTTTTTATGCGTATCTTGGTCCTAAGCTTAAAATGATGTTAGGTCATGATATTACGACGAACTTATGATGATATTGGTACGATAACTGATATGATATACCAGATGTCTACATATCTGTCTACATATCTGTCTGTCTGAAATACATTCACGTATAATACCTACACGCCACAGGTTAAGGAAATGAGACGCTTACAGTATTCTTATTCCTACACAAAAATAATACATAGTAATACAATACCTATTCAAATTTAAAAAAAATATATTATTAACAACTCCATTTCCGAACTCTATTAAAAAGTAACCCTTTTTGTAACTTGAGACGCGCCCACAATCCGCTTCTTTTTCACCCATTTTTCCTTAATGAAAGATATCTTAATTAAGTTAATTAAGATATGCGAACAACCGATTCATCTTTTTACGTTCGTAATTAAGTCTCGAACTAAAATAGTTCGAAGAAAATTTTGTGTATTCGATATTATATAAAAGCTTTGGTTTAGACAAAAATATACTTTAAGTGTTATTGATATTTTGCGTAGTACCGAAATTTGTAACTAACTTAATGGGGTAGGTTTTTATCTTGTGACGGTATGCGCGCACCTTGTAAATATTTATTACTGGCTGTTGCCTGCAACTTGAAACGAGTGGAATTTAAAAACCAAACCCTAACAAATAATACAAGCCATTCTCATAAACCGGTCTATCCACTGAAAAAAACCATCTAAATCCGTTGCGTAGTTTTGAAGATATAACCTTACATAGGAACAAACATACAAAAATAACGACTTTGTTTTATAATAAGTAAAAATATATTATCATCTTTCTCTCTCTCTCCAGCCCATTTACGTCCCACTGTTGGGCACGGGCCTCCTCCTCTTTGGGAGGGATTATGGTCTACTGTGACGCGCTAACCAGGTGTGTTGGCACAGGGTTTATTTTCGATCTTTCCGTCTCTCACAGAGGATGTTACCTGTATGCAATATCCCTTATCTGACTTTTACAGCACCCTTGGGAGGAGATGGGGTGGGGACACTTGTATTCTTAATCCATCACCACACGGAGACATCATCATCTTTACTTATTAAAAAACAAAGTTGTTATTTTATATCTATACCCCTAAGTAAGCTTATATCTTCAAAACTACGCAACGGATTTTGCTGGGATTTTTTTGCAATAGATGGAGTGGCTCAAGAGGATGGCTTTTTTGTATAATTTGTTTAGTAGTCGTTTTTGTATAAGTTGGATGACAGCTAGTATATATAATTTTGTGCTAGACAACGGATAAAACTTCCCACCTCTTCAGGTAAATAATGTTTTTTGAGTAACTTGATAGCGTCTTCATAGCGTCTATCTTGTAGATCTTCAAACTTAATACCACATGGTACACGGCCCCATATTGATGGTGCTTTGATCCGTTCTTCTAATTCTTTCATTTTTTGAAGGGTCTCCGCATCTCTGGCCATGATTAACTGGAAATTAAACATTAAATTTCAACACTTATCGTATTTTTTTCTACATTTAATCGTCTTAATATCTCAGGCAATAAACAAAAAACATTTTTTCAACCTTTCCTCAAGAATCGCTCGTATTAACACGCTTTATAAGTTCGGTATCAAAGTCAATTTTTTTTATTTCAAGTTGGCATGTTTTACAAGCTCTTTTGATACGTCAGAAACTAGGTGTCTGTTCCAAACGCGAATCCTATGGAGAAGAACAGACAAGAAACTCCATGGATATTTTTTTATTCTCTTCATATCTTTTCATATTTTTTTTTCAATAATATTATATATTGTTGTACCTATGAATGATGAGGATTAGTACCATCAAGACTAAGTAAAACTAACTTATTAATAGAATTGCCTTGTTGGAGCAAGTCGACCAGTCCCAGCAGAAGGCACCCGTTCACGAGTATAACTATTAATTATATCTATTAACTAGCTGACCCGGCAAACGTAGTTTTGCCATACTAAAAAAAAAAAGTTTGAAAAATAGATGTTGGCCGATTCTCAGACCTACTGAATATGTATGTAAAATTTGAGAAGAATCGGTCAAGCCGTTAGTAGGAGGAGTACAGTAACTAACACTGTGACACGTGAATTTTATATATAAGTAACATAAAGTATATAAGTAAAGAAAGTGAATTTTATATATAACGCAAGTATTCCGAGGTCGTGGGTTCAAGTCCCACTTGCGGCACATTCACTTTTCCATCATAATTTGATTTATTAAGCCATAGACACTTTATTTTGTAAGTCTGTGTAGATTTATGTATCTTCATATAAATATGAAAAAAGCCGAACAAACGATAAATTACATAAACAATATAACTACAATAAAACGTGATAAAATCATGGCCTTATCTGCCTCGTATAGATATTATTCTAATCAATTTAGTTTTATGTACAATGCTCAAGTATAATAAAAAAGGTAAAAGCGGCTGTAAAAAGCAGATTTCATTTTCCATACAAATTACAAACATTACTATTTGTAGTTTTTGCTTTACGATACAAAGCTATATTTTATAGTTCATTCATATTAGTATGTTCGTGATATTAGATCTATACTAGCTGACCCGGCAAACGTTGTTTTGCCATAGGTACTAAAAATAAATATTTATTTTATTTTATTTTTAGTATTTGTTGTTATAGCGGCAATAGAAATACGTCATCTGTGAAAATTTCAACTGTCTAGCTATCACCGTTCTTGAGATACAGCCTGATGACGGACGGACGGACGGACGGACGGACGGACGGACGGACAGCGAAGTCTCAGTAATAGGGTCCCGTTTTTACCCTTTGGGTACGGAACCCTAAAAAGGTTTGAAAAATAGATGTTGGCCGATTCTCAGACCTACTGAATATGCATGTAAAATTTCATAAAAATCGGGCAAGCCGTTTCGGAGGAGTACGGTAACTAACACTGTGACACGTGAAATTTATATATAAGAAGAAAGATATATAAAAATTGGTCAAGTGCGAGTCGGACTCGCGCACGAAGGGTTCCGTACCATTATCTATGCAACATAAGGCAACGTTATTAGTATCGAGCAAGAAACGGTAAAAAAATCATGTTTGTTGTATGGGAGCCCCCCTTAAATATTTATTTTATTTTATTTTTAGTATTTGTTGTTATAGCGGCAATAGAAATACATCATCTGTGAAAATTTCAACTGTCTAGCTATCACCGTTCTTGAGATACTGGGTACGGAACCCTAAAAATCATGTTTGTTGTATGGGAGCCCCCCTTAAATATTTATTTTATTTTATTTTTAGTATTTGTTGTTATAGCGGCAATAGAAATACATCATCTGTGAAAATTTCAACTGTCTAGCTATCACCGTTCTTGAGATACTGGGTACGGAACCCTAAAAATCATGTTTGTTGTATGGGAGCCCCCCTTAAATATTTATTTTATTTTATTTTTAGTATTTGTTGTTATAGCGGCAATAGAAATACATCATCTGTGAAAATTTCAACTCTCTAGCTATCACCGTTCTTGAGATACAGCCTGGTGACAGACGGACGGACGGACGGACGGACGGACGGACGGACGGACGGACGGACGGACGGACGGACGGACGGACAGCGAAGTCTCAGTAATAGGGTCCCGTTTTTACCCTTTGGGTACGGAACCCTAAAAATGAAACCCGTTTTCTGTTGTCACGACATAGCAAGAAAACGGCATGACCGATTAGGCTGAAATTTTTTGTGTGTATTCAAGGGGATTTGAGGATGGTTTATATTCACAATTGGCTGGACCGATTTTGATGAAATTTTTTGTTGTTGATGTTAGAACATTTTACACAGAACGTGGGACAGGACAACGTCTGTCGGGTCCGCTAGTATAATAATATAAGGTCTGAATTTTTGATTGGAGATACGTTTACTCTTGTTTTTTTTTCATAGCTGTTCGCCGCAACTTCGTACGCGTGGAATTCAGGATCCAAACTTAAAATGACACAAAAAGCCATCCTCTTGAATCACTCTATATATTAAAAAAAACGCATCAAAATCCGCTGCGTGGTTTTGACGATTATAAGCTTACATAGGGACACACATACAAAAATAACGACTTTGTTTTATAATAAAGAAAAGTAACGAAGATGAGTATAGGTAAGGATACTTAGGTATTAAAGTCGTTATTATTTTTATATGTATGTAAGCTTATAACTTTCAAAATACGCAACGGATTTTGATGCGGTTTTTTAATAAATAAAGTGGTGAAGAAGTATGTAAAGTTTGGTCTATATGGTAGTCGTGGCCCCCAATTCCGAGGAGCATAACAGTAACAAACATTAGTATAGAATTTATGTTAGTTTTAATAAACAATTAATACCTTAGTCTGTAGTTATAATGCAAATAACTCGACTAATTCTATTAAATAGAATTATTATTTAGATAATAATTTTATCGAAGTAAACATTTATTGTTCATGATTATGACATTATTGTGACACTAAAACGACAAATTGACATCAAAAAGACATTAAGACATTTATATACCAAAAAGTTTTTATGAAATATTTTTCACCACTGTCCGGTACACAAACTAATACCTTCATAGGTTAATATTTAAAATAATCTACTTGGTTCAAAAACTAAAAAACACGATTGAAAATCCTTATTGACTAGTGCAGATATCTTTAAAAATTGGTCAAGTGCGAGTCGGACTCGCGCACGAGGGGTTCCGTACCATTATCTATGCAACATAAGGCAACGTTATTAGTATCGAGCAAGAAACGGTAAAAAAATCATGTTTGTTGTATGGGAGCCCCCCTTAAATATTTATTTTATTTTATTTTTAGTATTTTTTGTTATAGCGGCAATAGAAATACATCATCAGTGAAAATTTCAACTGCCTAGCTATCACCGTTCTTGAGATACTGGGTACGGAACCCTAAAAATCATGTTTGTTGTATGGGAGCCCCCCTTAAATATTAATTTTATTTTATTTTTAGTATTTTTTGTTATAGCGGCAATAGAAATACATCATCTGTGAAAATTTCAACTGTCTAGCTATCACCGTTCTTGAGATACTGGGTACGGAACCCTAAAAATCATGTTTGTTGTATGGGAGCCCCCCTTAAATATTAATTTTATTTTATTTTTAGTATTTGTTGTTATAGCGGCAATAGAAATACATCATCTGTGAAAATTTCAACTCTCTAGCTATCACCGTTCTTGAGATACAGCCTGGTGACAGACGGACGGACGGACGGACGGACGGACGGACGGACGGACGGACGGACAGCGAAGTCTCAGTAATAGGGTCCCGTTTTTACCCTTTGGGTACGGAACCCTAAAAACAATAAATACCTGTCAAGAGCGAGGTGAACTCGCACACTTAGGGTTTCGTACCTTCTAGATATATAAATATAAGTAACTGCATTCAAACAATCATTTAATTAAACTCAAAACAATTTACCAACTTAATTTTGTAGTTGAAATATAGGGAATCGCCTACATTTCAGCTACTTCATAAGTTGGTATTAGTATAAACACTTTTTTACTTGTGATGTGATGACAAATTATAAGTTTTTGGATTTTTCCCTATATCAGCACTATATAGACTTGATCTATGCCAAATTTCAAGGCTCTAGGGCAACGGGAAGTAACCTGTGAATTTTGATTCCCTAGCATAAGTCGAAAAATTTTTAAAAAATGGTCGTAATTCGGTTATATTTTTTAAATGCGTAGAAGTGAAAGGTTGACTGTATTTTTTGCAGCAAGGGACCGCATAGATCTACATATCATATGAATTTCAAGTTGATGCCTTCAGCCGTTGCTGGGTAAAAAAAGTTTGACAGACAGACAGACACCGGAGTGATCCTATAAGGGTTTGTACGAAACCCTAAAAATGAAATTTTCTAATGGGTTTCATCCTACTATAATTTTTTTTTTTTTAAATAATCGGCACTGGTCTATTAATATTTGTCAGTTAAATTTCAGATCAATCCAACTACTGCAAGTGGGTTAAAATCACTTTCAATGATTCCGTTACATAGATTAATACATTGATAGATACATACTGAACTTATAAAAGAGCGTGTTAAAATGATTACACGTAATTGTGGTGACGGATTAATAATATAAATGCCACCACACACTTTCCTTCCCAGGGTGCTGTAAAAGCTAGCTAAGGAATATTGTACACCGACAACATCCTCTATGAGATACGGAAAATTCGAAAGTAAACATTTTGGCAACACGCCTGGTCAGCGCGACATAGTAGGCCATAATCCCTCCTAATGTGGAGGAAGCCCGGGCCCAACAGTGGGACGTTAATAAGCTGGAGAAAGAGAGACAATGGTGCTAATTCTAGGTGCACAACTAAACTTAACTAAAAGATGAAAACAACTATTGCTGTATCTTGAATATTTGGCTCTTTTGTTGTACACATTTTTAATAATTAAAATCTTTAGTCTATAATAAACAGTTTTTATATCAAGACAGTTCAGTTAACATTGCCGAATTGTGTTATCGACTCTATCAAAATTATTTTTTTAGTTAAATGTAGTTTAGTTGTGTGCTTAGAATTAGTACTAGTGATTTAGTAATCGAAAGTAATTCAATTATATTTTTTCCTTTTTGCAATGGAAACTATTTAGTGAAGTAACTCGGTTAGCCCGTATCATAGTAGGTATTAAATAAATGGAATAGAGCAGGTGTACGCGTTGATTAAATAAAGGTTTCATTGTTCGAACTACTCGAGGACAAACAAGTGTTTGCGTTGACAATCACAAGTTCCTTTGCTAATATATAGGCATGTAGCTATCACTTATCGATAAATTTACATGGCCAATGTATGAGATTTATTTAACAAGAAATAATTAAACCAGCCAAGTACGAGTTGGAATGGCACATAATAAATCATAATATTTTCGTCATATTTACGACTTCAAATAATGGGATAAGGGCTGGAGAGTAAAAATAATTATAATAATTCTGGTACCCATAACACAAGCATAATAAGTTTAGTTCAGGTGGTCAAGTCTACTATTATGGAACAATTGCCATACCGACACGATGCAACTGCAATACCGTTCATTCAACTGCATTACTTATTCATGAGACTGTAAAGGTGTGAGCATTATGCCGAACCTAGTATATTTCCTTTGTATATTTCTAATTGCTTTTTATTTGCTTTGTGTACTGTCCAACGGAGCGACTTCGTCATGCTCACTCAAATGTCTCGAAGTTGGTAGCGTTGCACGTCGGGTCGCACGGTTCCCTACAAAATGGTCGAGCTGTGCGGGGCTGATGTGTGCGTTATACTCGTGAACGGGTGCCTTCTGCTGGGACTGGTCGATTTGCTCCAACAAGGCTATTTTATTATTAAGTTAGTTTTAGTTTTAAAAAAAGTTAGTTTTAGTTAGTCGTGATAGTACTGATCGGCATCATTCTCACACCCCTGATACAATTATGTATCATATTGTTGAAAAAAAAAAATGAAAGGAAATGGAAAAAAAAATCCATGGAGTTTCTTGTCTGTTCTTCTCCATAGGATCCGCGTTTGGAACAGACACCTAGTTTCTGACGTTTCAAAAGAGCTTGTAAAACATGCCAACTTGAAATAAAATATTTTGACTTTGACTTTGACTTTGAATTGAAGTCAAATGTCCGTAGCCTGCTATATGAGTTCATAATGGTCGTTCAATGGTAATGGAATTGTCGGTCTCTTTTATCTATGAATTGTGTTAGAATGGCATGTATATGTTGCCGTTTTTAAAAAATGCGTTAGACGAAGTGATTTTCGAAAAACTACTAATAAATTTAAACATTTAATCATGCCAGACTTCATTTAGATATATTTGTACATACTATTTATTAGTATAAAAAGCAATGTGAAGTTTAGGAGATCCGAAATTGCAATAAATTACAAAGAACAATTTCTAATATTTCTATCTATCTGTTTTTTATTTATGGCAATCTGTCGACACAGGACAATTTCAAAATATTACTGTCAAATTCAAAATAGCAGACTACCGAAACATTTCAGTGATTGAATTGCAATTGTGAAGCAATTGTGTACGAGACTAGCAATTTATGTCACTTTGACAATTGTAAGTCAATGATGAAGTCGTAATGGCACCACTATGACAAGACATTAATAGTAGACTACCAAAAACTTTACAATTGCACCATAATGGTACCATTGTGGTACAATTGTGACACCATTGAAACACCCGACTCAGGGCCCAGGACCAGAGATCGTTGTGTGAAATGTCCATGAATATTTATTTGTTTATTTAATAATGTATATTTGTTGTTATAGCATCAACTGTCATACATACGAGTAAACTGTGGAATTTTCAGCTCTCTAGCGGTTACCGTTCTAGAGATACAGCTTGGTCACAAACGGGCGGATGGCAGAACAAACAGAAGCGAAAACTCAGTAATAGGGGCCAGTTTAACCTTTTGGTACGCAATTCTAATAATTTGCTTAGTTTAAAAACTAAAAAACACGTTTGAAAATCCTGAATATCTTTTTAAATAATTGCATTGTCATCGGTTCTTGATATTTATACGAAATTTCAAATCAATTCGACTATCGCAAGTGGGTGAAAACCGCGATCAAAGTATCCGTTACATAGATTTATACATTAATAGATACATATCAAACTTATAAAAGTGTAATATTTTCTAACACTTGCGCGACTCATCTGTTTAAATAAAACTACTTTTTACGGATTTAGACGCGTATATTTGTTTTAAATTTTGGCCCGTCGTTTCGGAGACTTTGCAGTCACCATGGTCACGGGTGAGACTGAGCTGTAATGTGTCTTCTACGATCAGTTATTACAGGGTTTACCCACATTCTCGAAATTGCTCCAAAACGTCGGGCCAAAATTTAAAACAAATATACGCGTCTAAATCCGTAAAAAGTAGTATTATAAAAGCGTGTTAAAAAGCTGATCTTTGCGTTGGTTCGCGTAGACTTTTCTTTGTTTTTCCCAAAATGGGTATTACGCAAGCAAAATAAAGTGAAAAAATGGGTGCGTTAAAAAATTATTTATTCTGAAAGGGGTCAGTAGACAAAATAATTGAAACTATGAACACCTGTTGTAGAGTTTGTAAAATATTCTTTTTACCAATATATATATACACATTTCGATATGAAGTTTAATTACTATGTCAAAGCACAAATCGTGATGGGTGATAGTTTTAACCGACTTTTAAAAAGGAGGTGGTTATCAATTCGTCTGTATCTTTTTTTTATGTTTGTTACATACCTCATAACTTTTAACTGAGCGAAGCTATTTTAATGATTCTTTATTTTTTTAAAAGCTAGTAGTTTCTGTATCGTCCCATTGGCACCAGGCCAGGATCCGATGATTATCTTCTGAGAAATCGAGAAATACCCTGAAATATCAAAAGCACATGAAATCGGCTGAACTTATTTTTTAAAAATACTCGTTTTGTAAAGTGTACTGTGAAATATATTTTTATCGACTCTATGTATCGATAATACCGTGACAACACAATCGTAAACAAACAACACTAGCAATAAGAATGGTTACTCAGTTGTTGAGACCTAGAGCCCACATCTGTGTTTATTGAGGTGACGATACCTTACAATATTATGTTGTGTACTATGTTTATTTGAAAACTAAACTTACAGTACCTTTTAGAGCTAGCAAAGCTCTTGAAAACAGTATACCTAAAGTTTGTATAAGTCTCTAATTAGCACAATGGAATCGATTCTACGCTCACAAATATACTTAACTAAAAAATAAAAATTGATAATGTCAATAACATAATTCGAAAACGTTGAGGGAGGGAGAGATTATGGTCTACTGTGCCGCGCTGACCAGGCGTATTGGCACAGGGTTTATTTTCGAGTTTTCCGTCTCTCACAGAGAATGTTATCTGTGTGCAATATCACTTAGCTAATTTTTACAGCACCCTGGAGGAGGATGAGATGGGGTGGTGACATTTGTATTCTTAATCCGTCACCACACAGAGAACGCCCGCGAATTCATACGTGTGGAATTTAAAAAACAAACCTTAACAAATTAAGCATATAAGCATTCTTCTTGAGTCACTCTATCCATTAAAATCAAAATCGATTTTTAACTTTGTCTCTCTTCAGCCCAATAACATCCCACTTTTGGACATGGGCCTCCTCCACTTTGGAAGGGATTATGGTCTACTGTGCCGCGCTGACCAGGCGTATTGGCACAGGCACTTAGTTTAGAATTTTCTATCTCTTACAGATGATGATATCTGTGTACAATATTCAAATCAAATCAAATTTATTTCTTTGTGTACATAGGTATAAATATGGTATTAAATAACATTATCATTTCTGCTATGTCCTGCCAAAATATGGCGTACAAATATAAACACTAATAATAATATTTTTTTAAACAATAGTAAAATAAATAGTACAATAATGTCAGAAATAAGAATCTAAATGTCATACAATGCATACAATGTTAATCAATTTGGTCATCAATAAATTGTTCTATGGAATAGTAACATTTATTTATCAGAAAATTTTTGAGCTCGATTTTAAATTTAGTCAAACTTTCTAACAATCTTATAGTTTTCGGCAATTTATAATATACTTTTGGTCCCATGGCAACTATGCTTTTCTGAAGCAACGTGGTCTTGCCTTTCATTACATATAATTTGTCACATCTGCGGGCACTAACAACTGAGGCAAACTCCGCCAAGTTTTTTCTTACAAATAATGCTACCTCATAAATGTAGATGCAGAGCACTGTTAAAATTTCAAGTTTTTTATAGTGTGATTTGCAGCTGTCACTAGGTTTTAAATTCGAAATAGCCCGAATGCAGCGCTTTTGAGCTTTAAGTACCATCTCTTTACCTACAGCATTTCCCCAAAATATTATCCCATATCGTAACACAGAGGCGACTAATCCATGATATGCTATCATTACTGCTTTTCTACTTATTGTTTTATTTAGTATTTTTAGAGCATAGGCATGTTGGCTCAGTCGTTTACATAATTTATCAATTTGTGTTCTCCATGTCAGGGAATTTTCTATAAAAAGTCCAAGAAATTTTGTCACAGCAGTTTCCTTGATTTTTGTATTATTATAATTTATATTAAATGTCATGTATTTTCAAAAAACAATTTACAATTAAAAACTAAAAATTAAAAACAAAATATGTACAGTACCTTTAAAATAAATTAAATTAAAATTACATATATACTTAAAAACTAGGCATCAAAATACTCCTCCCCATCGCTGTCGACCGGAAGTGTGCCCAGAAGGCTGGCGGCATTGCCACGTTGGATGGCAATGCTTATTTTTTGAACGAAATAAAGGCCAGCCTTCTGGTCACGAGAGGCGTCAATCAGTCGGCCCGCTAAATCTTTATAAAGATTCCGGGCACTGGGGCCCCACGACCCTAATGTTTCGTTATTTTGTTTTTAATTTTTAGTTTTTAATTGTAAATTGTTTTTTGAAAATACATGACTTTCACCATTTATTAAATGTCATTTCTTTATTAATTCTTGGTCCAAACGTCATAATCATTATTTTGTCCAAATTTATTATTAACTTATTTAGTTCCAGCCAATTTATTACTGATTTAATATTATTATTTATATCTGATTCGAATGAGGATGATATTTTGTTATCAAATATGATGGTACTGTCATCAGCCAACATAACCATTGGGTATGTTGTTGCTGTAGGGAGTTCGTTAATGTATATAAGAAAGAATAAAGGGCCGAGAACGCTCCCCTGTGGAACTCCCAGCAGCACAGTTTTAAGATCAGAGCCATAATGGCATTCAGTTTTTGTTTTATGACATATTTTAGTAACCCTTGTAGCCTGTTTTCGTCCACACAGGTAAGATTGGATTAGATATATCAAATTTCCTCTGATACCATACTTATATAGTTTTGTTAATAATATGGAGTGGTCTACATAGTCAAATGCCTTAGTCATGTCCATATAAAATGCATAGATTGGTGATTTAATGTCAACTTTAGAGATAATTATTTTTAAAAGGTCATAAATAGCCTTATTAATACATTTATTTTTGCGAAATCCTTTCTGTTCGTCGGCAAATAAATAACGTTCTTCAAAATACGTGTTTATCGAGTTAAAGATAACCTTTTCAAAAATCTTTGAAAATATGGGAACAAGTGCAATTGGTCCATAACATGACATGTCATCCTTACATAATTTTAAGGCTCTCCGGAAAAATACCTTGTAAGATGCATAAATTCAATAAATAACTTAATACCGGTGCAATGATTTTCGACACGAATTTTACAATCTTTGTGCTTATATTATCATATCCAGTACTGTATATTGCGTTCCTGAGA
This sequence comes from Orgyia antiqua, assembly GCA_916999025.1. Taxonomy (NCBI): domain Eukaryota; kingdom Metazoa; phylum Arthropoda; class Insecta; order Lepidoptera; family Erebidae; genus Orgyia; species Orgyia antiqua. Next base: position 6,773,877 of record OU779874.1, read on the forward strand.
CTTTGAATAATTTCATGAATGTCTTGTGGGATTGTTGGTGTCATATACATTGAAGAGGGACTACTATTAAATATTGCCTATTTAATATTGCCTATCCATAGCTGGCTTTTATACTACCCTGGAAAGGAAAAGGGGTGGTGACACTGTAATGTTAATTACGTATATCTTATCACCTTAACAATATAATTAAAATCAAACCAAACATCTTTTAACCGATGTTGATTTTAAATACATCCAACTTTCAGACTTTTGCCATAAATATAAACTTCTTTTTATACCTTACCAAAGTTTTTTTTATAAGTACACAAAAAATCACAGTCACTTAAAATATACGTTTTTCAAGCAAATCATGGTGAAACCGCCAAATACAGGGTGGCACGGCACACTGATGTCGAACTTTCGTTCAATCGGGGAAGTTAGCAAAAAAAAAGAAAATAAATCAATACTAACGTTACGGCATTCATAAAAGTTTGCACGGCATCAAACAATGTCTCAAAAGAATATAGGACAGGAGCTAGCAAAATATCAGAGTAAGTAAAACTAATTATTTAAATAAAAGTGTCGCGCGAGTCATATAAAATACTAGTTGTACTCTGCAGTTTCACTTGTGTATTTTCAGACATTTTGGGCGAGGATCTCTACTCTTTTTTAAATAAAAATATAGCCTATGTCCATTCGGGATAGAATTACACGACGGTTAAAGAATTTTTCGAATCAAATCAGTAGTTTCAGAGCCTATTCATCTCAAACAAACAAACAATAAAATTTTTCCTCTTTATAATCTCATCTCATTTCAATATTATTATTTATTATCTAATTCTAAATCTAAATCTAATATATAAAATTCACGTGTCACAGTGTTAGTTACCGTACTCCTCCGAAACGGCTTGACCGTGTCTTATGAAATTTTACATGCATATTCAGTAGGTCTGAGAATCGGCCAACATCTATTTTTCAACCTTTTTTTTAGTATGACAAAACAACGTTTGCCGGGTCAGCTAGTAATATTATAAATGTGAAAGTTTGTATGTGTGTGTTTATATGTGTTATTCCTTGACGCTTAAACGGCTCGTAGGATCGGAATTAAATTTGGTGCACTTTTTATCCCGAAAGAATGCAATGTTCCCGTGGGATAATCGAAAACCAAACTATGTATTTTTTTTCCTTCACGCTCAAACGGCTAAGTTGATTGAAATTCACTAAGATAGCTTCCATTACAGACTAACATATAGGCCACTCTTAATCCCGGAAAAGTGCGGTGTCCTGGTGGGATAAATGAAGAACTGAAATGTAGTTTTTAGTTTGATGAGCACCAGGAGACAACGATTTATGATGATAACGACACGGAACCTTTCGTGTGCAAGTCCAACTCGTCCTTGGCCGGTTTTCGTTATCATAGGTAAAAAGCTTGTATCTTAGAAATACGTAAATATCTACTCAGATATTGTTAACAGCTCTTAAAAGTTTAAACAGTTTGTATTTAAGCGAGATAGTTCTGTACCTGCAATTTACTAGTATCAAAATCGACGGGCTACATGCCGTGTAGATGATTTAACCGAGTTACGTTAAGGTCGTAACTAACTAGAAGAAATATGAAAAACTGTCTTCAAATAGCTTACCCATTTGAAGACAGTTTTTCATATTTCTTCCGTGTACAATAGGAGCACGTTAATAGTCAAAGAAGAAGATAAGATAAAGAAGAAGAATATAAGATAATATAAGATAAGATAATATAAGATAAAGAAGAAGAATATACGATAATTAGCTTAGTTCAAAACTAAAACAACAGGCTTGAAAATCCTATATTCCTTTTCTAAATTATTGCATTGTCATCGGTCCTTAATATGTGTGCAAAATTTCAGATCAATACAACTACCGCAAGTTGGTGATAATCACTTTCAAAGATTCCGTTATATAGATTAATACATTGATAGATACATACCGAAGTAATTAAAGCGTGTTAAAAATATGTCTAGACTACAGTTCAATACATAGTCATCAACTACTTCTAGTATTAGAAATAACCTCTAAAGTTATTGCTATACAGATAACTATAGACTTTACAACAATTTCAATAGTTACGTTAAGTTATTTCAAGTTTAAAATTATGAACTATCCACTTTAGTGTTGTGCACAAACTTCGGACAAAACATCGTTTGATTTATTGTTCAATATCTTAGATAATTTATGATCTGAAAAACTACGATAATGGTTCCGATTTTACATGTACAACTAAAGTTAACTAAACTAAAAAATGAAAACTACTATGGTGTATTTTGTTTAATTGGCTATTGCGTTATGCATATTTTTATTAATTTAAATCGTTGGTAGATATTATACAGATTTCCTAATGAAAAAGTTCTGTTAACATTACCGAATTGTGTTATTGATATTATCAAATTATATAATAATACTAGCTGCCCCGGCAAACGTAGTTTTGCCATATGAAAAAAAAAAAGGTTTTAAAATAGATGTTGGCCGATTCTCAGACCTACTGAATACGCATGTAAAATTTCATAAAAATCGGTCAAGCCGTTTCGGAGGAGTACGGTAACTAACACTGTTACACGTGAATTTTATATATTAGATTATAAAATAACGTCTTTTTCTCAAAGAATTTGTAGGTAAAATCTGCTTCAGCTATATTTGTCCCTTTCAGCACGGCGCTCGATAATAGGGATAGCAATACGTAAGGCGAATACCTAAATGAGGAGTACAGTACCCTCTTAAGCCTATTTATTTCCCCATATCTGTGCCCATATTCACAATAATACTTTCGTAGTTAGCAGTTGGATTCAAGTGACAATAATTGATCATTGCAGATAACTTACTACGATTTAAAACAGGATAGCCAAGCTTAACTTCGGGCACTTTACTTCATTACATTCGGTTATACGTCTAACTTGGCTAAACGACTTTGATTCTCGATTACATTTAATTTCGATGTGATTATTATCGATTTATATATTATCAATTTTATGATCAATTCCTCGACCTATTAACTTTAAGAAAGCTACGATTAACATTTTATTATAATAATCTTATCTTAATGGAGTCATTTTTTTTTTTTTTTAAATATTCATGGACATTTCACACAACGTCCTCTGGTCCCAAGCTAAGCTTATATGCTTGTGTTATGGGTACCAGAATACGGATAGAATACATATACTACTTTTTTTTTGTAAATACATACATATAATACATATAAACACCCAGACGCAGTACAAACATTCGTATGACAATTAGAAAAATCACACAAATGATTGTCCCGAGCGGGAATCGAACCCGCGACCTCTTGATCGGCAGTCCGTTACATGAACCACTAGACCACGAGGCCCGTCTTATCGATTATTAAAAATTATCGGTAGATACCGTTCAAAATAAGCTTATTCACGTATTTTCATATTATAACGATTATGACAGTCTGAATTACAAAGACTAACAACTACTGTGCTACATTATTTCCATTTATTTATATTTGTCATGACAGCACCTTTTTTAAATATATGCATCATTTTATTAATTATTATCTTATAGGTTATTCTGATGTGTAAGCTACATTATTTTAAAGTTTCATTAAAATCCATTCAGTAGTTTTTACGTGAAAGAGTAACAAACATCCAATCATAAACACAAACCCAGGCCATATATAAAATTTCGTAATTTCTTTTGAATGAATGAATGAATGAATGAATGAATGAATGAATGAATGAATGAATGAATGAATGAATGAATGAACTTTATTTCACTTAAAATAGAGTTAACAAAGGTGATTTCCTATATCTACTAATAATTACTTGGACATTGCGACCCTTAAGAGGACAAGTGTCCAAGTAATTATTAGTAGATATGGGTACTTTTAAAAATAAATAGGCCTGGGGTCAAATCAGAACCACCACAGTAGGATATCGTATTCGTGTTTCCAAAAACAAATCGCGGGGTCGCGCACTTATCTTCGCCCCCTCGCAATGTTGCTAGCTCTCGGTCGCGGGCAGCCGATAGCACACCTGCTGCCCGCGACTGTGTATATTTTCTTTGATGTTTTGTTCCTATTGGTCGCAGCGTGATGTTATATATCCTTCCTCAATAAATGGGCTACCTTACACTAAACACAGACTCGACAGCTAGCAACATTGCGAGGGGGCGAAAGTGAAGTGAAGTGAAGAAAAGTGCGCGAACCCGCGCTTTGTTTTTGGACACACTTACGAATACGATATCCTACTAATATTATTAATGTCAAAGTTTGTGAGTATGATCGGATGTTTGTAACTCTTTCACGCAAAAAATACTGAATGGATTTTAATGAAACTTTACAATAATGTAGCTTATACATCAGATTAACCTATAGGCTACTTTTTATCCCGAAAGAATGTTGTTCTCGTGAGAAAATAATAAATCTGTTTATGTATGTAGATTATATTATATTTATTATAAGGTAAAAGGTGGTGAGAGACTGAGAGGTGAAGTCACCTCTCAGTGATAAATTAGCACCTGCCTCTTATTATCTCTGCACCACTGATGGTTGGCTGGTAGAGAATGCCATTGGCATTAAGCCTGCCATTGTACACCATTTTGTATGTGCAAAAAGTTTTAAATAAATAAAATAAATAAAAATAAAATAATAAACAGGATGTTAATCCTTTTTACCGGCTAACACCGCGGGGCACAGCTAGTATGGAAATATAGCGGAGTGCGGTTGCTAGTTTATTTTTATTTTAGGGTTCCATTATACCTTTTGACTCCGAACCCTAAAAAAAATATTGTTAATTAGTTTATACAAAATGAAATATAATTTTTGCAATCTTCTTTCAATCTAATTTAGTATAACAGAATGAGCATCGTCGACTAGTTTTACAAGACAACTGTATTAAGCCTTCGAGAATATTCTGAATGACCACCATTACTTTTTGATAAAGTAAGCAATCAAGGAGCTTCTAACATTTTCTAATTAGTTTTCTTGAATCTATATTAATATTATTAAGCTGAAGAGTTTATTTGTTTGTTTGAACGCGCTAATCTCAAGAACCAGTGGTCCGATTTGAAAAATTCAAATTTTCTTTGCTTTTGAAAACACCCTATTGAATTTGATATATTTTGCGACATTATTATGGGTACAGCGGGTTTCCCTTAAAAGATAGACATATCGCGGACTTTTTCGAAGAACTATAGGTACCAAACAATTCCTCCATACATTAGTTTGTTGTACCTCACATAGATAAGGCAGCGTTTTCATTTATAGTTCGCACGCGTCCGAGTTTCTCGGCAAATTTAATCATATCCCATCCAATATACAGCAAACCCCAACAAATTATGCAAAAAAGCCATCCTCGTGAACCATTCTATATATAAAAAAAAAACGCATCAAGATCCGTTGCGTATTTTTGAAGATATAAGCTCACATATGGACATACATACAAAAATTACGACTTTGTTTTATAAGAAGTAAAGATGTACTAAGTAGATAATATCTACAATAATTAAGAGGGTACTGTACTCCTCATTTAGGTATTTGCCTTAGGTATTGCTATCCCTATTTCCGAGCGTCGCGCTGAAAGGGACAAATATAGATGAAGCGGATTTTAGCTACAAATTCTTTGAAAAAAGACGTTTCGTACTTCCGTTTTTTTTTCGCGGAAGTTAAACTGATTTTAATAGTTTTTGCGTTTTAATATAGATAAAGAGTATATCTATGCTTCTATCACTTTCTTTTGTGGTAAAACTTTACCAAATTTGTGTGATAGACGTTGCAACTTTATCTAAAGAAAACCGAAAAAAGTGGGTTTTTCGGATCGTCATATTTCTTGTAGTTATTATGTTTTGAAAAAAAGAAAGTGATAGAAGCATAGATATACTCTTTATATGACGCAAAAACTATCAAAATCGGTTTAACTTTCTCGAAGAAAAAACGGAAGTACGATACCCATACTTTTGTATGGAGCATAATTTGGTATCGTGCCGTCTTATTATTTTAGAAAGTTAGCCAAGTTGTATACTTTTCACCCACATGTTGTAATATCATAAATTCAATTGCGACTGTGGTTACGTCACCGAAGGTTGATTTGTGGGCTGTGACGTCATAGCATTTTGATTTATACTAGTTATTTGGACACGTTCAATGTTCCTACAAAAACAAATAGGAACAATTTGTTAAGCAATTATCTAATATCAATATCGATACTAATAATTATGGAGCTAAAGAATTTGTTTGTTTGAACACGCTAATCTCAGAAACCACTGGTTAGAATTGAAAAATTCTTTCAGTGTTAGATATCGAGGAAGGCTATATAACATCACGCTGCGACCAATAGGAGCGAAGCATAAATGAAAAGTGTTTGCCAGTTCTGCCTATTTGTCTGTAAATTTTGTAAATTTGTAACACCTTATTGTATACTATGTTTATGGCAATAAAATATAATGAAATGAAAAATGAAATGTAATAATAAGCATATTTTTTAAAAACAGAATTTCTCAGTTTATCTATTTGATAAATATTTACAATTTTCAAAATTCGGTAGAGCCTCGTGGTTGAGTGGTTCAGGGAACGGACTGCCGATCAAGAGCTCGCGGGTTCAATTCCCGCTCGGCTCTTTTATAATTGTCATACAAATGTTTGTACTGCGTCTGAGTGTTTCTATGTATCATAAGTATGTATTTACAAAAGAAAAGTAGTATATGTATTCTATCCGTATTCTGGTACCCATAACACAAGCATAAAGCTTAGCTTGGGACTTTAGGACGTTGTGTGAAATGTCCATGAATATTTATGTTTTTATTTTTACCTTCTGATAAATATTTACAATTTATGTATCATCAACAACAAAAAACTTAACAAACTCGATCACAAATGACATCATCGCAAAAACTTTTTTGTTTACTCCCAGAATCAATTGGGAGCTAATTCTGAATTCCCATTGCGGATTAACTGAGTTCCTACCGAAACTTTTACAAGAAGTTCAACAGAATTTGAGGTTATTCCAGCGTAAGTAAAACTTTTGTGTACGTGATTCTTGACCCTTATACATGGAAGTAATGAAGATTAGTGGTTAGAAAAGTTTGTTAGTAAATATTAATACAAATGTTGAAGATGAATTAGATACTAAGAGTACAGACTTAATGACTGAGTCTATGTTTTATGTAACTTTATATGAGTAATGACTATGATAACTCCAAATGGTATAAAAAAAATTATGTGATATTTATAACCAAATATACAATACTTTTTCTCCGCAGCCCTTTAACCTGCCACAGTTGAGCTTCGGGCCTACTCCTTTTTGGAGGGTTTTTGGTCTAATACGCTGCACTGATCAGGTGCGTTCCCAGACTGGAGAAAGAAAGAAAAGAAAATAGATAGATAGATAGATCCTTCTTTATTTGTACACCTTTAATAAATACTTTAAACAGAAAAAATAAATCATGGTGTAAAAATAGAAAGCGGCCTTATCGCTAATGATATCGATAGATGCAACAATGTACAACAATTAACAACGCGTTAACATGAATTGAAATGCGAACATGCCTTATAAAAATATACAAAAGTATAAGTACATAGTTATCTTAACCATTACGTAGTAAGTATTATGTCCATCGCGCGAATGCCTCTACATTTGAATAATACGGGTATAATGTCCCGATCAGAATCATTTCTCAAATAAATCCTTCATAACATCTACGTGGGTACGTTGAGACCAGTGAATTGGATCCCTTTCTGTAGAGACACCATGCATTTTTAAGGAATTTGGGATTTTTGTCATTACTCGTATTTTATTCTATGTCTCTTTAGAGCGAACTACAGCACGAATTTACGTATTTGCGTTAGATATTGGTATCCCTATTCCCGAAAAATATAATTCAGCCTGATTTTACCTTCAAATTCTTTTAGAAATAACGTTTCGTAGTCCGTTGTTTTCTTCATGAAGAATAAAACGATTTTAATAATTGGCATTTAAAAGAGTATCAATGCTTCTATCACTTTCTTTTTCAAATAAAACCTTATAAAATTTTTGTGACAGACATTTCAAATTTATCTTAAGATCTTAAAACCGTGAAAAACGGGTTTTTGCGATGGTCATATTTCTTTTAGTTATCATGTTTTGGAAAAAACAAGTAGAAGAAGTATAGATATATAAGACTTAGATACTATGTGTGAGATTATCCTAAACTTACTGCATGCAGCTCATTGACACACACTAACACACACACACACACACACTAACACACACACACACACAAACACACACACACACACACACACAAACACACACACACACACAAACACACGCACACACACACACACACACAAACACATGCACACTAAGTTACCATATTTACTTGTATTAACCTAAAATAATTTTAATTGTAGGGAAAGCCTTGTAAAATTTTAGTCTCAATATACTCGTATGTAAACGTAATTTTAAGGGAAGTGCAGGGCGACCCCAACACATGTATTATTAATAACTTACTGGGGTGGTCCTAGATACTTATTTTATTGTAGTGCTTTAAGACGAAATAAAGAATTTTTTCATTTTTTTTTCATGTATTAAAAAAATGTTGCTCTGGAGGCAATATCCACGAAGAAAAAAACTACGATCTCCATGTTTTTGTATGAAGAATAGTTTTCTGTCGAGCTCACTTATTTACACTACATACTATCCTATCTTTTGTCACGTCTCTTTCTGTTTTATTTATTTTCTTCTTCATTACAACATACATATATTAATTAAGTTGCTTATGTAAACTTATGGTGTACAATCGAAAAGTTTTTATGTTTATATTAGGTTATAATTTTTTTAAATCTCTTTTCTTTCTATCATCACCGTCGCCTTTTTGTCATGGGAGTAGATAGAGACTACAAATATCTTTAATTTCTAGTTTCATTTTATTTGATTTTGGGGATTTGAAAAATCCATGCAGATAGAAAGAACTCTGAAAAAGAGACTTTACGCGACACAAATATCCTCCAACTAAACTGCTACGTTCGTAGCTGCTTTACAGAATTCTGTAGCACCGCTACGAAAACTTTCAGAACATGTTGGCTATTAGGAAAAACGTAAATAATTAATTTAAAAATGCGGTACAAATTATGTAAAATTTTAATAAAAAATTTATATATATTTATGGACATCCTACACTCGTCCGGTGATTCGTTCTAAAACGATTACATTGCGTAACTGCTCTTGTTACGAACGTGCTTTGAAATTTCATGTTCTGTGCATATGTTGCAAGGCTGTGTAAGATATACTTTGTAATGGGCAATTACTGAAAATTATAGACTAACGCTAACGTTGAGAGTCATACACCATACATCGCCGATGTCATTCAAAAAGGTCAAAATTGTAGCACTTACAACTCGAGCATGCATGACTAGATGTACGAGTGTAAGTGAAGCTAAGAAAGTATGTTTGGATCGTATTAGATAGCGCTCTATAGTTTGTGCCTATCCCCATGAGAAAAAGGCGTGATGATATGATGATAATATAGACATGGCTGATGTGTAACTACGTAATATAGGTCTATATTTTGTTCCGTAACTAAATAACTAGTTAATACCTCGGACTTTTACGGACCTCGTGGTTGAGTGTTTTATGTAACGGCCTGCCGATCACGAAGTCGCGGGTTCGATTCTCACTCGGGACAATCGTTTGTGTGATATTTATAAATGTCATACAAATGTTTACACTACGTCTGGATGTTTCTATCTATTATAAGTATGTATTTACAAAAGAAAATAAGTGTATGTATTGTATTCTATCCGTATTCTGATACCCATAACACAAGCATATAAGCCAGCTTGGGACCAGCAGTGGTATTCAGTAAGAAAAAGTGAAGGGAGTTTTCGGTGAATCTTGATCACGTGACAGCGCTCCTCTATTTTTATTGGGGGAGCGCTGTCACGTGATCAAGATTCACCGAAAATTCACTTCACTTTTTCTTACTGAATACCACTGCAGAGGACGTTGCGTTGAAATGAAAAATACCTCCGACTATACTTTGCGCTAGATCTTCAGTAATATATTGTCGAGAATAGCATTCAATTATATACAGTTACTTATATACAAATAAGTGTACAAATGTTATTAATATTATGCAATAAACAGACGTTATAATCGGCATAACATCACGCCTTTTTCTTTTCACGATTAAAACACACTTCCTGGGCTTCGTTTACACGCAACAGACGTCGACTGTGCAAATACGATTTCTCACAATGAAGTATACACAGATTTAACAGATGTAATGTCTATGGCTAAAAGTCATCTAAGGGATATTGCACACAGATAACATAATCTGTGAGAGACGGAAAACTCACAAATAAACCCTGTGCCAACACGCCTGGTCAGTGCGAGACAGTAGACCAAAATCCCTCCCAAAGTGGAGGAGGCCCGTGCCTAACAGTTGGACGTAAATGGGCTGGAAAGAGAGAGAGAGAGAGAGAGAGTGTATGGCTACATCACTCAACCGGCTTAAAGCCACTTACATATCTATGTGTGCATGGAAATGTGTCTATGTGTGTCTATGATACATGTCAAACGAAACGTCATTATTTTATGAAGTACGATTTAGCCAGGCTAAAGTTACTTGACCTTAACTTTTAACAATCTACCATCATGTATAAATATGGAAGACGTTTCTTAAAAAAATTTACATATTAATTATATTTTTCTTCAATATCTCCAAAGTACAGACTCAGATCCGTACGATTATTTATAATAATTTAGAAAAAAGTTATTCATATGAAATAACAAAACCTCATAACGTTTGGCCATTATTGTTCACATTATTTTAACATATTTCACTTTAATGTAATTAACAACCGCCCTATTATCATATAAATTTACAATAATATTAATTTAATGTTTGTAAAGCCGTTAATAATAATTTTGGCAAATATAAAAGCCACACTATGGCCGCACACTATTTTAAATTTATTATAAACACTATTTACAGTTCGTTTTTAGGTTTCGGTACCAAAAGGTAAAACTTGACTAACCAATAACTTACTAACCTTACTGAAAATTCGCTGTCCGCCCGTCGCTCGCCCGGCTGTCTAACACCAGGATGTATGTCTAGAACTGTGATAGCAAGAGAGCTGAAAAACAGTTTATGTACCTACATCCATTGATGCTATCGTAACAAATATTCATATCGTCACCCTCCTGCCTTTATCCCGTATTTAGGGGTCGGGAATATTCGAATATATGTTACTAGCTGTTACCCGCAACTTCGTACGCGTGGAATTTAGAAAGCAAATCATGACAATTATACAAAAAAAAACAATACTCTTACGTACGGACCTATTTCTTATATTTATTAACCCGCGATTTCTTAGAGTTTAGTAAAATTTTAGCCGTTTTTGTAACCTTTTTCAATACTACTTCGCTCTTGACCATCGCACCGTGATGTTATGTAGCCTCTAGTCATCATAGAGTGCTATCCAACACTGAAAGAAGTTTTCAATTCGAACCAGTAGTTGCTTAGATTGGCACGCTCAAACAAACAAACTCTTCAGCTTTATAATATTCGTATAATTTTCTTTTATATTTAATGTAGTAATTCTTAGACTTTAATAAAACAAAGAATTTCTAAAAGAATATTATTTTTTATAACACTCGAAAACCTTTAACCATCTGAATTTACATTTTCATTATTATCTTATCAAATTTTAAATCAGCTTAAGTAAGTTTTAGTGCCTAAAAATGAATAATTTAAAATCTCCATTTACAAGTTGGCTCGCAATCAAAATTCTCATAAATGCAACATGTACATGAATAATTCATACAGTACACCATCTCAGAACAAACATTAATATTAATAACTCTCATATATGTTTGTTTGTATTTAAGATTAAGTTGTCTAAATTACCAACACTGTAATTTATATTGTAATAGGTGCAGTCAACAACTTTGTACGCGTAGTGAATTATATAAAAAAGGAGGATGTTTTCTTAACACACATAGTATTTATGAGTGTTAAGCAAGACATCCTTTGGTTGATATGTATCTATCAATGTATTAATCTATGTAACGGAATCTTTGAAAGTATTTTTAACCCTCTTGAATTGATCTGAAATTTTGCACATATCGATGGTCCCTAGGTAAAGTATCGTGATTGAAAAACGTTACTTTTCACGAGAGCGATTTAAACTTAACTTTCGATGCTGTACGTCGAAAATACTGCTAAGTTTCTATATAAAACGTCTGTAAAAACACGTCTGCAGTGACTTTTTCAAAATTTTGTAAACGCTATCATAAACTTACTACTATTGATAGTTTTAAAGCGTGTTTTTAGGGTTCCGTACCCAAAGGGTAAAAACGGGACCCTATTACTGAGACTTCGCTGTCCGTCCGTCTGTCACCAGGCTGCATCTCAAGAACGGTGATAGCTAGAGAGTTGAAATTTTCACAGATGATGTATTTCTTTTGCCGCTATAACAACAAATACTAAAAATAAAATAAAATAAATATTTAAGGGGGGCTCCCATACAACAAACATGATTTTTTTACCGTTTCTTGCTCGATACTAATAACGTTGCCTTATGTTGCATAGATAATGCTACGGAATCCTTCGTGCGCGAGTCCGACTCGCACTTGAACAATTTTTATTTTAGTTTTTGAACCAAGTAGATTATTTATATAATATTGAACAACTAAAAAAGAAAGAAAAACATTTATTTGTAACCGCTCATACAGTTCAAGCATAAATTATAAACAACAATAAAAACAAATTTTAATGTGAGTAGTCACAAATACGGACCCAACTCAGCATGATGTTGGTTAAAAACCAGCGCTGGTCTTCCGTTGACCGTATTTAGAGGTTGAACTACCAGGCTTTACACCACTTCTAGTCTTTCTTTTTACTTATTATAAAACATAATCTTTTAAAGTAATTTATTAATTTTGCAATTGACATGCCACGCTTTTACTTAATAAATTGAATTATGGTGGAAAAAGTAATTAGTCCCGCTTGCGGTAATCACTTTTTCCACCAAAATTCAATTTACAAAATCTTTTTTTTTGTGTGAGTTTATATCTTTAAAACTACGCAACGGATTTTGATGCGGTTTTTTAATCGATAGAGTGGTTCAGAATGATGGTTTTTTATATAATTTCCTAGGATTTGGTCTCTGAATTCCACGCATAGAAAGCTGCGGGCAACGGCTAGTTGCTTATAAAATTAAAGTTCTAGAATATATTCCTTCTGAAGGAGTTCTTCAATAATACTACTTGTAATAATACTTGTAAAATTATTTACCAAGGCCAAAACACCTAAGCTAAAGTTAATCTGAGTACGAGTTGGACTCGCAAATTTAAATATTTTCTCTCCAGTCCATAAACGTCTCACTGCTGGGCTCGGGCCTCCTCCATTTTAGAAAGGACTACTGTGCCGCGCTGACCAGGCGTGTTGGCACAGGGTTTATTTTCGAGTTTTCCATCTCACTCATAGTAGACGTTAACTGCTTATTTTTTATTTTATTTTCTACAGCCCATTTACGTCCCACTATTGGGCACGGGCCTCCTCCACTTTGGGAGGGATTATGGTCTATTGTGCCGCGCTGACCAGGCGTGTTGGCACAGGGTTTATTTTCGAGTTTACTGTCTCTCACAGAAGATGTTATCTGTGTGCAATATCGCTTAGATGATTTTGACAGGACCATTGGCAGGAGATGGGGTGGTGACACTTGTATTCTTAATCCGTCACTACACGGAGAGAATCTATTTATAACAAGAAAACGAATCCTACTTTATATTAACAACAAGATAGAAACGATCAAAAATACGAACGAAATTCGGGGTTTAAATGAACGATTTAAACCCAAATTTAGTTCGTTAAGCTCCAATTTCGACCACAATTTCTATTTTAACGAGTCGCATCAAGACATTACGATACAATTGGTTGTATTACTACATTTACTGCCTAAACTCCTTGTTACGGTTGCCTCTTTCCAATTTATCAAATAAATTGGTTATACGAACCAACTTAGTATCGATAGAACATTTTCTGTAAGAGTTTATTAAATTTATACAAAATGATTATAAATTATTATTTTGTAAATAAGTGTAGGTATGCATGATTTGTTGTCAACTATGGTCATCCGTGCCATCACTCCAAGTTCCCATTTGTAAATCAGTATCAAGTCCTTGAGACTTGACATTATGCTAAAATGGGACATGTTGCTGCTGACCGGATATAACATTTTTTGTTTTCTTATTTATATTTTAACTTATGTTTTATTTTTCGTCTAACTAATGTATGTTTGGTTAGTGGCAATAAATCTTTCTTTCTTTCTTTCATTTTCAACTTAGTTCTGTTTATCTCTTTCATTTCAACCTGAAATCCTAACACTGATCTTTCCATAACCGAAAGAATACAATTTTGTTATTATAATTGAGTGCAAACGTGATTTTATTAATTATATGTCTTAGAATTTTATATTACACTTCTACTCACCTCTACATTCTATTTCATATCCCATTACTAATATTATAAATGTGAAACTTTGTGAGTTTGTTGTGATTTTGATGAAACTTTACATAACGTAGCAGATTAACATATAGGCTACTTTTAAAAACAAACTATAGTTTGCTTCTTCTATACACTTAAACGGCTGTGTTGATTGGAATTAAATTTGGTACAAAATAGCTTCCATTCCAGACAAACATATAGGCCACAGGACAGCATAGAGACAAAAGTGGTGTGCTAAAAGTACCCTTTACTGCCTGATTTTTCATCCTTTTTACCGCGAGTAACACCGCGGGGCACCGCTAGTACATTGCTAGTACATTTATGGGTCTATCTTTGATAGTTTAGGCAGCGTACGTAAAATAAGTAACTTTTCAGGTTGACTTTTTTCCGAAAAACCCAAATATTTTACGGAATCCTATATTTGTTCAAAATAAAATCTAGCATAAGTCACTCGCAGATAATGCAGCTTTCGAATGGTGAAAGAAATATTTAAAATCGGTTCAGTAGTTTTTGAGCCTATTGGGAACAACCAAACAAACAAAGTTTTCCTCTTTATAATATTAGTATAGATATCGGAGGTTTAAACAATAAAATAAGCGGAGAGATAATAAACATTTTTGATCACAATTTGTGATAAGACCGCCTATTGTACCTAGCTTAAGTACTGTTTGTTAAAATTCATTGTAATGTTTTACCGGCGTACAATAAAGAGTATTCATTCATTTTAGCGTAAAAAGACTATTATGAATAACAATTTTTGACAATTTTAGCGAACCGATTTTAGCGAACTTTTAAACCTCCGATAAGTAATTATGAATAAGACCACTAGACTTTATTTCGATCATTTAAATTTTTACTATCGTAACTAGTTTCATGCCTTTACCCAGATACAGAATAAATAATAACCCAGACCACAACCTAATAAACATGAAAATAATAAACCTAGGTAGAGAATAGAATACTTATACTTTATTAACATCCGTCGTGTATAATATTGTAAGGTAATGTATATTTTAGTATCATTTTTATGTAGAATTTCAAGCAGGCTACCGTAAACCGTAGACGGTTCTCAAGAATTTTATACAAAAATTTTTACATATTTTGTGGGACGTATTTTCAAGGACAGAGATTTCTGTTAAGAAGGATTTATTATTTAGCATATTCTTGAGAAAAATTTACAGAGTTTTGGTGTAAAATACTATTGCTCTTCTCTTCCTCTCCAGCCCATTAACGTCTTACTGTTGAGCACGGACCTCCTCCACTTTGAGAGAGACTATAGTCTACTGTGCCGCGCTTACCAGGCGTGGTTGGCACAGGGTATAGTTTCGAGTTTTCCGTCTCTCACAGAGGATGTTATCTAGAAAGAAAGAAAGAAAAATTTATTGTTTATTCCAGGCCACAAGCACATTAGGCAAATATGGAAAAAAATAACAAATTAAAAACTAAAAACTATTTCTACAAAACTAAAACTAAATCTACCTAAAACATACAATCTAACTCTAAGCCCAATGTCACTGTGGCGAATAAGGTACATTACTCAGCTTTGTTGGGGCAACGTGTTATCTACGTTACGTTATCTGTGCACTATTGCACACAGAAGAATATGAAAACATTATAAGATATGTCTATTAATAATATACATCTATGATAAAGCCCACAGAGTATTGAAATATATTCCCTGAAGCAATAATCTACTTACAAAATAAATAATCTGAAAGCAAAAATAAGATAACGATATGGGCCATTTAATAAAATCTGACGTAACCATGCTCATATGCGCTCATATTAAGCTTGTCGATATATCGATATTAACAACCGAACCGATACGAACCGATTTAAAAATTGATATTGGTTTCTACCTAAGGGATATTGAACAATATCCCTATACCTAATATACCTAAGGGATATTGAACAATATCCCTTAGGAGGAATAAATAAGGTGGCAACACCTATATTCTTTATCCATCACCACACGGATAATAATATGCTAAAACCAGCATATACACGTAAAATATATGTAGTGTAGTGTGCTATTACAGAACAGAAAGGAATATTGGCAGCCGAAATGCGATCGGAAAACTACGGTAATACAGTCATAGGCAATGATAGCGATTGTCTTTTATGTGACCCCAGTGAATATAGCATTGTGTGCAATTCAAATAGTAAACGGGATTTTGTGTAAATGGCGAATATTTGCTTTTGTGTAGCTTTCAGATAGTTCTTATGTATTATAAAAGAGAGTATGTCTGTCTGTGGACGTTTCTCCGTCTATTGCTAGGCATATGCTTCCCCCATTGATAGCCACAGGGTGTGGTGTTGCATCGCTTGGTAGCTATCCCAGACCTTGACTATAATGTCGCTCCAACTTGTCGGAGGCTGAACAATCTTGCATCGTCAGAAACGTCTGACTACGTTAACCAACTGTTCACGTATGAACATAAATACGGACAAGTCCACACTAGGTTATATATATTGAATAACTAACTTCCCGTTTAAGAATAAACTCACGTATTAATGTTATCAGTAAATTCCTTTTATGCTCTATTTTAGTAACTCTCCGCGGTCACGTATTTTGCATATGTGTGTATAAATGAAAGTAATATATAAACTATGTCTTTCTGCAATAAACCAGTCTTGAGAATTCACCCGAAGTTTCATTGAGTCATTCATCACCACGTGGCTACCGTCATGCCACCCACGCGCTGCCCGAGTCCAGCGCCGCGCCGCCCTAGCGCTGTTCGAGTCCAACGTCGCGTCGCCTTAACCTGTCGCGCCGCCCTACACCGTGCCGTATATATGCACTCTCGTTCTGTACACGCCTGTCAGCGAGCAACACAGCACGTTCCCGGCGTGTCCACCAACTGAATCTATTTAAAGTTGTTTTATTAGCTTAAAAGAGTAGTGGACGTATATATCCAACAAAAAAGTTAAATGTAAAAATTTTTCGATTGGAAAATAAAATTCAGGACATACTCGTATTATGAAATTAGTTATTAAGTAAACGCGAACAAAATTATTTTGAGAAATTGTTGCATAAATGAAGCTACTGTATTAATGAATTAAGTAAATTTTTGCTTACATATAATTCATTTCTTTTAAAACATTATGTTTTTATATTTCATTAGGAAAACAGTAACAAAAACATCCCAAACATTATTTTGCTAAGCTTGAATTTATTCTGCTGAGCTCCAATTACGTCAACCATTTCAATTTTAACAATTGGCTATAAGAGGACAGTTACTGGTTAAACTCCTTATTATGTTGGCTCACTCCCAAATACTTACAATGAATAATGGTTTTTTCAAAATATTCCTCTTCTGGGCACGTGCCACTTTCTTTTGGAAAAAAGAAAGAGGCCCGTACAGTTGAAAGAGGGTCAATATAATGGGCTGGAAAAGATCGTTAGAGAATACCAGTCTAAACGTTTTGGAGAAATGGTATATTCATACTATTTTACATGTTTGTTTTACCTAGATACGACGACTTATCAACGCGTGTAACGAAACCATAGTGCGATTCCAAAAAGCGGTACAACCCCATCTATCGAGCAGTATAGTAAACTATCTTTGTTAAGGTTTGGTTTCTAAATCCAACGCATACAAAGCTGCGGTCAACAGCTATAGGGTATGGAGCTTCCAAGGTAGTCCAATATTCTTCGAGTCAAGTATATACCAATAAAAGTTTCTATTCAATAGTTGTACATTAATTCGTAAACTCCAGAAACACGTACACAAAAGTTTACGCCAAAATAGGTTCAGATTCAGTTACTAACTTCGATAAAGTTTCACAGGAACTCAGTTATTGAGCAATGGGCATTCTGAATTAACACTTGATTGTATTTGTGGAGACGAAAATAGCCAAATACGTAGCACTTATAACCATCGTGCATCGTGCATGTATAAGCAGATGTATGAATGTAAATGAAGCTAAAAACAGGCTATTTAGATTGTAGCAAATGGCTTACTCTGCCCGGGGTAGGCAACATGGTGTGATGTTATGATCAAAATAGACTGAAAAATATATAGAACTTCAAAATGCCTACAATAAATAAATAAATATTCAGGACAATTTACACAACGTCCTCTAGTCCCAAAGTAAGCTATATTTCTATGCTTGTATTATTGGTACCAGATACGGATAGACTACACCGTTTATCGTCGAAAATATTTAGCTAGACCTTTGCTAAAGAAAGAAGTGGACTGTTTGATGGACGTGCGGAAGCTAGAAGCTAGAAAATATCGCGTACCAATGTTAGCTACCAAAACGTCACCAATTCTGACAAAATTTTATGTAAGCAAGAACATTTGTAACATGGGAGCCGCCTTAAAAAGCTTTCTTTTTTTTCTCTCCGTTTTTAATACTTTTGCTATAGCGGCAAAAGAATCTATGATAATTTTAACGGTTTAGCTATCACCGTTCGTGAGATACGATCTGGTGACAGATAGACGGACAGATGTACCCGTCGGACAAAAGAGTCTCAGTAACAGGGATCCGTTTTCCGTTTCTCCTTTGGTATGGAACCCTAAAAATCGGTGTTTTAGAGAATATAAGCCTGTACTTGGTAATGTCACTATGTCAATTACCACAATAAAAATACTTTGTACGAATCTGTTCAATTAATTGACATTCGAGATATTTGATAAATCGATGTTGCTACACTAGGCTGCACGTCTAGGCTACATTCAACTAATGACTAATCGATAACTAATTAATGTTAGTTACAGTACACTTCTTCTGATATTTAGAATCGATTATTATGTAATCACATTTATATTCGACTAGCTTTTACTTACGACTTAATTTGCGTGTTTTTGAAAATCATCTTATTTTTGGAAATATGTAGGTAGCCTATATGTTTTTTATCATCATCATCGTCATAAAATCACGCCTTTTTCCCATGGGGGTAGGCAGACTATAGAGCGCCATCTGCTGTTGTTGTTGTTGTAAGTAACACTTATCCCTTTTGAAATATACCGACGATGACATCGGAGAATATTTTTCTCGAAAGTCCTATCCCAGCGTTTTCTCTCACCTTGGCCATGTTTCTTTAATCGTCTATCATATATTTGTTTAAGTTAACCATATTTATAGTGAGCGTTTGCTGCTAGATCGGGTCGATAAGATCTTATACACATCCTTCCCTCGGTGCGGCTTCAATACCGAATACTATAGTCCAAACTATTGGCGCGAGACGAATATGTACTATATACTCAGCACTATGACAGATAAATAAAGTTTTGAAAAAATCAAATACAATAAAAAATACCTAAAATACATACCTTATCTTTTCGACCCGATACTGTAAGCCATTATTGCATGCATTCTAATGCGTTATCGAGTCTTTATGAACTTTTGCGCGATGACTTGATAACTTTAGCTATTAGATTTTACCCGACTTTGCATGTTAAACGTATGTCTGCACGTTGCGGCGTTCTGTGGGGTAGATGTGTGTTCAGCACTGGACAGAAAAATGTTCAAAATGTAGAGATTATAACGTAAACGTTTCTTTAGCCGTTTTTATATCTACTATAGGCTGTTACTATTAACGTCCTGGCTTATCTTAATGATGTGATTGAAGGGTTTGAACGGCCAAGGGTAGGCAAACGTAAAGGGTAGCTTACAAACTAAACTAACTCTCGTTTTTCAAGATTATTGAGTAACCCTTTCTTTGGTATTTCTTCAAAGCCTGTCATTAGTTAGAGTTAAATCTTCATGTTTAAAAATCGTTTAGGTATCTTCTTAATGTAATGATGTTTTTTGCTCTTTCACGCAAAAACTACCTGATGAATTTTAACATAATTTTACAAATCGTCAAATAAATCTATGCGGTGACGGATTGGGAATACAAGTGTCACCACTCCATTTCTTCCCCAGGTAAAAGTCAGTTAAGGGATATTGCACACAGATAACATCTTCTGTGAGAGACGGAAAACTCGAAAATAAACCCTGTAACAACACGCCTGGTCAGCGCGGCACAGTAGTCCTTTCTAAAATGGAGGAGGCCCGAGCCCAGCAGTGAGACGTTTATGGACTGGAGAGAAAATATTTAAATTTGAGAGTCAACTCGTACTCAGATTAACTTTAGCTTAGGTGTTTTGACCTTGGTAAATAATTTTACAAGTATTAATGAATCACATTCAGTTTCTGAATAAACCTCATTCATTTCTAAAGAAGTGACTAATTAAAAGGCTCCGAACATTGCTAAATTAGTTTTCTCAAAAGTAAATATTGATTGAAAGGAATAAATGAAATCTTTTTAGTATTAATAGCTTTAATAAAATGGTACGCCCGATTTTCTCTGTACCTAAATGAATTGAGAACAAATTTAACTAATTGGATCTTTTAAGATTTCTATTTTTTAATAATTATTCGTGGACATTTCATACGACGTCCTCTGATCCCAAGCTAAGCTTATATGCTTGTATCATGAGTACCAGAAATATGGATAGACTATATAAACTACCTTTATTTACATAGAAAACACTTACAAACATACGCAACGGATTTCGATGCAATTTGTTTAATATATAGATAGGGTGGTTCAAGAGAATGGCTTTTTGTATGATTTGTACATTTTCGGCAATAACTAGTAATTAATATAATATTCTATAACACTTGCGTGACTCATTTGTTTACGCGTGTATTTGTTTTAAATTTTGGCCCGATGTTTCTGAGACTTTGCAGTCACCATGGTCACGGGTGAGACTATATAAGCTGTAAACTGTCTTCTACGATCAGTTATTACTGGGTTTACCCACATTCATTCATATAGTCATTAATTTTGTATTATACATGTATTATAAGTATGTATTTACAAAAGAAAAGTAGTATAATAATATGTATTCTATCAGTATTCTGGTACCCATAACACAAGCGTATAAGCTTAGCTTGAACCCAGAGGACGTTGTGTGAAATATCCGTGAATATTTATTTGTTATTTATTTTTAATATAATATTTATGATATAAAGCTGAAGAGTTTGTTTGTTTGTTCGTTTGAACGCGGTAGTCTTCGGAACCACTGGTCCGATTTAAAAAAATCTTTTTGTGTTGAATGGTGCATTTATCGAGGAAGGCTATCTATAGCCTATACAACATCTTGCTGCAACCAATAGAAACATTAGTGAAAACGTTGCAAAACCGAGTAACTTTTTCTAAATTCCACGTGTACGGAGTCGAGGGCAATAAGTATACTTAATCAAATTTACGTAGTCTAAAAATTTATAACTTTAATAATTATCACATATCTCTGACCTAAATTCCCTTATGTGCAGCGTTGATATGAATAATTCAAATAGTACAACCATCTGAGATCACATTAATATTAATAATTCTGATGTATGTATGTTTGCATTTAAGATTAACTTGTCTAAATTAGCAACACCATATATCTGAACATAAATCAGCCTTTAGCTGTCCAGAGACCATAGGCTTCTTACAAGATAAGACTTATGTACATATACCTCTTAAAAGCGGTCTATAGACTCGACAACTTCATAATTTAGGTATTTATGATATTCCCGAGCACCGAAAGGGACAACTACAGTTCAATTTTACCATAAAAATATTTGAAAAAAGACGTTTCGTATTCCAGTATTTTCTTTGTGAAAATTATACGGATTGTAAACTTAAAATTTTAATTACGGTATGTTGTAGACTAAAAGTATATACTTCTATTACTTTATTTTTCTGGAAAATCCTTACTAAATTTTGAGTGATAGACGCTGCAAGTTTATCTAAAGACGACCGTAAAAAATGGGAAATTTGGATGATCATATTTCTTTTAGTTATCACATATGTTTTGAAAAAAGAAAGTGATAGAAGCATAGATATACAAATCTTAGATACTGTAAAAAAAATCATTTCTCTTGAGGCAATATCCACGAAGAAAACAGGGGACTACGATGCCCATATTTTTGTATGGACGTAGCGTAAACTTTTCAAAGGCTTACGTAGGCATATGTAAGGTTACATTTATATGTATAAAAATATTTCAGCAAAGTGAGATACTAAAACGAACTGCACATATTTTGTTAACATTATAGGTACTAAATATTCATGTTATATGTATATATTTCACAGTTATATTCGTGGTATTATCACTATTTCTTGGCACAACGCCCTTGTATAAAGCTGTTTACATACTTCAGATATTATTACAAAATTTAAATTATTTGATACAGGTATTTTGATTTTTGGTTTAATTTTTTACCCGATATTTCTATACTTGTGTTATGGTTACCAGAATCTTCAGCTATCACTGGTTCTTAGAGACAGCTTGGTGACAGAATGACGGCTGAACATAAAAACAGCATAATCACAGTAATAGGTTCACTTTTGGTACTGAATCCTATAAACAGGAATCCTAACACCCTTTTATTTATTCGGTATGTACCTAGCTATCAATGTATTAATCTATATAACGGTATCATTGAAAGTAAGTTTTACTTATTTGCAGTACTCGGATTGATCTGTTTTGCACACATATTAAGGACCGATGACAATGCAATAATGTAAATAATATTCAGGATTTTCAAGCGTGTTTTTTAGTTTTTGAACTAAGTGAATTATTATTCTGAAGTCTAGAACCAGCTTTATTACGTTTAAACTGCGGACCGAACATATTATAGGAATGTTGAAACATTCTTCATACTACGCAAAACTTTAATATTTGTAGTCTGACCCTAGACATACATGAGCTAACGTATCTTAAGAATATAATAATATTACAAACTAGCTGTTGCCAGCGACTTCATACGTGTGGATTTTAAGGGCCTGCATCAATATTATCGTCGACAAGTACCTTTTAACACAGCTAGTAGGCATAGAAAATGAAGAATTAAGGATATTTGTTTTATTTACTCAAAATCTACTAAATATATTTTAATTCCGGTTTACATGTTTCTATATATAAAAGTTACTTATGTTTTGAAAGTTATTTCATTAGTTAATACGCGATAATAGACCGATAATGAAAAAAAATAAAAAATTAGAGAGGTTGTTTCGCTAATACTTTCTATCGAGAAAACTTTTTTCAATCGCGTTTCTGAGTTTATGCGATCCTAGATTATATATTGAAAAACATATAGGTACTTAAAAATTAGAGCTCTAGCCATTCAATCTAAAGAAAAAATGAAAACTTCGTACGTAGAAAAATGCACGAAGCTATTCGTTGATAAATTTGCTATCCAAAACTGAAAGAATTCTTCAAATCGGATTAGTGGTTCCTGAGATTATCACGTTTCAACAAACAAACTCTTCAGCTTTATAATCTTTATATAAATAAATCTTCTGTACGTGTGTTTGTAAATGAACTCCTCCTAAACGGCTGGACCGATTTTGATGAAATATGTTGTGTGTATTCAAGGGGGTTTGAGGATGGTTTAGATTCACAATTGGCTGGACCGATTTTGATGAAATTTTATTTTACACAGAATTGTATGGCAAAACAACATCACTTCAATAACTTTACTCAATAAAGCATTCTAATCGTGAAAGAATTATCGTAATTATAAATTTTTTTATCTCACATAGGGACAAACGCACATACATACAAACAAACATACAAACACGACTGTGTATGAGCCCTTATACTAATTAGCAACTCTTGTAATACTTAAGTTGTTAAAAATATAAGGACTTTTCCAAAGACAAGTAAACAAAATATTTATCATTTAATAAATTTAATTTGGTTACTGTTAGCACGACCGCTTATTATTATTATTATTTAAAATTAATAAATTACTTTAGTAAATATTTATCATTAAAATATTCAACTAAAATTTCCCTTTTTATCTTACTCGAAAGAGGGTTTAAACAAACCAATCTGGTAACAAAATAGTGGCAATATATTCGTGGCACATGTTTGTACAAAGTAATATTGGAAGATACCATAGAGATATAAGAACTTATTGTAACTAGAACTAGTACTACATGCAAATTCGTTGACTCACATTAAAACTTTAACGGGATGCCCTGTCTGATTTAAAAAAATATGTTATCAACCTATATTACTTTTGACAGCCCTCGTGGTCGAGTGGTTCATGTAACGGACTGCCAATCACGAGATCACGGGTTCCGTAACCGCTCAGGACAATCATTTGTGTGGTATTCGTAAATGTCATACAAATGGTTGTAATACGTTTGCGTGTTTCATTGTATTATAAGTATTTTTTTATAAAAAAGGGTAGATGTAGTGTATCCGCATCTGATACCCATAACACCAGCCTATGCTTGTGTTATGGGTATCTATATTTCTATAAATATAGCTTACTTTGTGACCAGAGGACGTTGTGTGAAATGTCCAAAATATTTATTATTTATTTATTTATAATGATATAGTTATCATTATAAATAAATAATGAATGAGTAAATGGCTTATAACAAGATAACATGGATAGCGCATAACACCTCTATTTTTTAAGTTTACATAAGAATTTGCGAGGTATTTATTTATTTATTTATTTAAAAGATTTTACACCAGGAAACCATAGTAAATACAGACATAAGAAAGTAGTGTAGGGATCCACATATTTCTAAAAGAAATCTCTACCTGTAGACCCGCGGGGGGAGATTGTGAAAAAAAGATTGACCATGGGTATGTAGTGTAGGGTGACAGAGATACGGTGAACTATTTAAGTTAAAATAAATTTATACTAAATACATAAACATACATAGATCCTTAACAAGCCTACATAATAAATACAATAAATACACAGTACATAAATATATATATCGACCAATAATAATAATACATAAAACATACATACACAACACATACAAACCTATAAAAGCACACAATATAAACATACAAGGTGAACAACACAATATGATGACACAATTACGAGATTGTTGATAAGTAATGTTGACGGGTCTTCAGTTTGAATGTAGAAACATTGTAGTAGTATTGTTTTTGTCATAACAATTTTCCCATTTCTAATTTCCTAAAACCCTGAAGGATTTTATCGTTTATAATACCGTATATTTTATAACAGGCCTTGTGGTCAGCAAATGTTTGTGCATGGTCATCAAAGGTTTGTGCAAAGATTTTTTTTTTATTTTTTTTTTTCTTTATTTATTTGGGACTTCGACCTACTATGAGTTTGTGCAAAGATTAATATCTACACCATAACGCAAAGCAAAGACTAATTTCTAAATTTTATTAATAATACGAAACCTACAGTTTACACACAATGCACTTGCAGCGCGCGTTGCACACTATTATTTTTGATCGCGAGCGCTCTAATAATAAAATGGAGTACCCAATACAGTGGAACTATATTATACTACATCCATGGTAACCAGTATGTGATCTGAAAACTACAGAATTACACGCATTGAAGCAATTGTCTTTTATGAGGCCCCAGTGAATATAGGAGTATGTTTGGGGTCTTGTGTTTGTACAATTCAAATACTAAAGAGAGATTTTTGTGAATTTAAATCGTATCTAACCTTTTCTTATTGTTTTAAAATGGTTCATTTTATGATTATTATACCATTTTGGTGTAGTTTGGGTATGCTGATAATTTGAGATGATAATATGAGATGTCCATTTTTTCAATTTTGTTGTATGAAATAATCAGTTGCATAAAATATTGTTTACATTGTTATACAGACGAGCACAGATAAAACGATGGTGGGTTAACGTTTAAAATTGATGACGTTTCATATGATGTATAGCCTGTATCATACACATAAATACATTTTCACGCACACATATTTATTTCCTCTCTCCAGCCCATTTACGTCCCACTGTCAGGCACGGGCCTCCTCCACTTTGGGAGGGATTATGGTCTACTGTGCCGCGCTGACCAGGGGTGTTGGTACAGGGTTTATTTTCGAGTTTTCCGTCTCTCACAGAGGATGTTATCTGTGTGCGATATCCCTTAGCTGACTTTTACAGCACCCTTGGGAGATGGGGTTGTGACACTTATATTCTTAATCCGTTACAACACGGCTCATATAAATTTATGTAGCTACAAACTGGATGAGTGTTGTAGCCACAGACACACAATCTAGTAAATCTGTGTTATAGACATAATAAGCAGGCTATAGCAGAGGCGTATTTTGAAAATTAGCGCTCCGGGCCATTTGATTTGACGCCTTGGGCCAATTTAATTAGCCGGTCTATAAATTCATAGAGATAGAGCAAAATTTTTAACTCAAAGGATTTCGCCGCCCTTCTCAGTCTGGCCGCCCCGGGCCATGGCCCCTATAGCCCTAGGGTAAATACGCCCCTGGGCTATAGCGCTCTTTATTGAGATAGATACAGTCTATCAATAATGTACCAAAGTTTCATGTAACTAACTTATGTCGCAAATTGGAAGGTTGCCAGCTTAACAAGGAGTTAGACAGTTACTTCAGTATAGCCAATTGTTGTTGAAAATAACGTAATGGTTTAATGCAGTTCTACGAATAGTAGTGAATATAGAGAATTTGGAAAAGATTATTTATAATTAACTAGCTGTGCCCTGCGGTGCTACCCGCGGTAAAAAGATAAAAAAATCAGTTCTTTTTTATTATCCCACGGGAACATTGCATTCTTTCGAAATAAAAAGTAGGCTATAACTTGTTCTGAATATAAAAAATTACATACATACGAGTACATACATACATAAATTACATTATTAAAAAGATTCATCAAAACTCGTTCAGTAGTTTTTGCGTGAAAGAGTAACAAACAAAGCCAAGCTTACGTGTCTTCAAGCGTACTTACTACTGGATTTTTGTGGTTTAAAATACGTAGTACCTAATGTTAAATTTCAAGCATGGAAGAAATCGCTTTAAGCGATAGGCCACCCATTGTACTAGATTTTTTAGTTTAAGCTAATTTTAAGATATTTGTATGGTGTACAATAAAGAATAAATAAATAAGCATAGTCGTGGGCTACAGTTAGAACTGAAATAATTTAAAATATTATTATGTTATGATAACATTTTTATGTTAAATTTCAAGGCAGCTATAAAAGAAAGAGCTGTTTATTTTGTCACAAATTAGGCACTGAATTTTTTTATACACTTTCGCAGAACATAACTTTTTAGGACAAAGACTTGTTTTATTCTTTGTTTAGATTAACTTATCATCACTCGCCCTTATCTCGTTATTCTGGGTCGGCGCAGCTAGTTTTGTTGATCATGTTGCAGTTTGCAGTAGGTTTTAACTGATTTTCACGACTGCCCGTCTAAAATCAACCCTCCTATAACCTTCCTTGGATTACTATAAGCGCTGGTGTCATGCGACCTAGCTCCTACGATCGGTTTTTACGACCCCCGCGAGCAAGATGTGTATTCTTTTTGTCCGTGACACTATGGATTTTACGGGCTGAAATTGAAAATATATAAGTACGCGTCTAAATCCGTAAAAGTGGTTTAATTGGAATATCTGTCAGCAAGCTACGTTTTTAGTCGTGACCTTGGTGACTGCAAAGTCACCGAAACATCTGGCTAAGATTTCTAAATCCGTAAAAAGTAGTTTTATTTAGTTTACATATTAATTTGCTTAGTTAAAAAACTAAAAAACAGACTTAAATCCTAAATATTATTCACATTATTTTACATAATTGCATTGTCATCAGTCCGTAATAAGTGTGCATTTCAGATCGATCCGACTAGGTATTGTAAGTGCGTAAAAATAACTTCCAATGATTCCGTTACATAGATTAATACATTGATAGATTTTGTACCGTGCTCATAAAAGTTGTGTAAAAATAAAAGCATAAAGACGAAATGAATTCCAAAATAGTTGAAGGTTTGTGACGTCTTTTAATTTTTTTTAAAATAACTTAGCCTTTCTGTTATTAAAGTGTTACTATAGCATGTCAGATTATTTATTGGAAAAGTTATAATTTTTGTCAATTAGGTTCATGCAAAACAATTAAGTAGATTCTTTTTGCTTACATTGTTATTACTATTATATTATTATTTTTTCCATTTTTGTGTATTAATATTTATTTTATTGTTATTTTTTTGTTTGTGTCGAATAACTTTACTAATGTTTTATATAATTTGATAATTTTAAGTTGCATGATATTTTATTCTAAGTTTTATTAGAGACAAGAACTGTTATCTAGCGCCTGGACTATAAATTTGCACAGTCATTTGGTATTGCATGATTAAGTTACATTATGTTATATTCCACAAATTGATAACTCATGTACTTGCAAATAAATGTCTTCTTATTCTTATTAATCTCCTCCTTTTGCCTGAAGTCGGTTAAAAATAAATATAGCCGTAAGTGATATACAGTGTATTAATTGCTATCTGTAAAATCAGAAACCACAATTCAGCTACGGCTTTCACAACAAGGCTGTTTCACTTTAGTATTGTATTGGCTGAAATATCTGACCAAGTTTCACTGGACAGTGGTTGTCTTAGCTTGCAGTAGCTTGTAGAATGTAGATGTGGTTAAAATTTGTGTTTCAATAGTGTTAGGCAATTTAAGGGCAATTTAGTGTAGCTGTATCTTTACATAATATATAAATAAATAAATAATAAAATAAATATTCATGGACATTTCCACACAACGTCCTCTGGTCCCAAACTAAGCTTATATGCTTGTGTTATGGGTACCAGAATACGGATAGAATACATACACTACTTTTCTTTTGTAAATACATACATACTTATAATACATAGAAACATCCAGACGCAGTACAAACATTTGTATGACAATTAGAAAATCACACAAATGATTGTCCCGAGCGGGAATCGAACCCGCGACCTCTTGATCGGCAGTCCGTTACATAAACCACTCAACCACGAGGCTCGTCAAATAATAATATAATCTTCTTCTCCAGTCCATATACGTCCCACTGTTGGGCACGGGCCTCCTCCACTTTGGGAGGGATTATGGTCTACTGTGCCGCGCTGACCAGGCACAGGGTTTATTTTCTAGTTTTCCGTCTCTCACAGCAGATGTTATCTGTATGCAATATCCCTTAGCTAACTGTTACAGCACCCTTGGGAGGAGATGGGGTGGTGACATTTGTATTCTTAATCTGTCACCACACGGACTAATTTTAAAACTAACAAAACACGATTGAAAATCCTAAATTTTTTTTTTATTATTGTCATTGGTCTCTATGTGAGCTTATACTCGTATCTTCAGAACTACGCAACGGATTTTGATGCAGTTTTTTTTTAAATAGATAGAGTTGTTCAAGAGTTTGGCTTTTTTATATAATTTTTTAGGGTTCCGTACCCAAAGGGTAAAAACGGGACCCTATTACTGAGACTTCGCCGTCCGTCCGTCTGTCACCAGGCTGTATCTCAAGAACGGTGATAGCTAGACAGTTGAAATTATCACAGATGATGTATTTCTATTGCCGCTATAACAACAAATACTAAAAATAAAATAAAATAAATATTTAAGGGGGGCTCCCATACAACAAACATGATTTTTTTACCGTTTCTTGCTCGATACTAATAACGTTGCCTTATGTTGCATAGATAATGGTACGGAACCCTTCGTGCGCGAGTCCGACTCGCACTTGACCAATTTTTAAGGTTAGGTATCTAAATTCTACGCGTACGAAGTTGCGATCAAAAGATAGTTATTAATAAAAAGGTAAAGTTTCTAATATGTATGTAGGGGTTAATCTCTTTTAAAATCTTTACTTATTATAAAACAAAGTCGTTATTTTGTATGAATATCCCTATGTGAGATTATATCTTCAGAATTACGAAACGGATTTTGATGCGGTTTTGCTTAAAAAATAGAGCGGTTCAAGAGGATGGCTTTTTAGGGTTCCGTACCCAAAGGGTAAAAACGGGACCCTATTACTGAGACTTCGCTGTCCGTCGATCCGTCCGTCCGTCCGTCTGTCACCAGGCTGTATCTCAAGAACGGTGATAGCTAGAGAGTTGAAATTTTCACAGATGATGTATTTCTATTGCCGCTATAACAACAAATACTAAAAATAAGATAAAATAAATATTTAAGGGGGGCTCCCATACAACAAACATGATTTTTTTACCGTTTCTTGCTCGATACTAATAACGTTGCCTTATGTTGCATATATAATGGTACGGAACCCTTCGTGCGCGAGTCCGACTCGCACTTGACCAATTTTTTATATAATTTGTTAAGGTTTGGATTCTGAATTCCAGGCGTAAGAAGTTGAGGGCAACAGCTACTGTTTTATAATTACTGTCACTGCAAACCTTCCATGTAACGGCGCGGAAGGTCGGCGCGGGATGGGAGGTACAAGCGACATCCGCGGACCACGCGGCCACTGTTGAACGCGACACATTTTTTTTATATTGTTTCTGGACAATAGGTACGCGTACAGCGAAACTGCCCGCGACACTATTTGTTTGTTATACTGTTTGTAAAACCAGCAATTAAAGCTACTACTACTATTATTACTACTACTATTTTTTATTGACAATACATAGGTATTCCCTAAGAAAATATACCTAATCTTAACAATTACTAAATACCATAAAGCTTGGGACACAAAATTAGTAAATTAAAATGTAAAGAATTTCTAATTATGTCTGCATCATAAATCAATTAATGTAATTAGTTAATCTGAAACGTCCAGTTGGCCTAATCAGCGCTGCTTTAGTGTCGCTGGAAAACAAGCCAGTAAGTAGGTACGCCGGGAGTAATTATAAATTATTGCCACACCGCTACGCGTTGTCAAAAGTGCACCCGACTATGACATGGAGGGAATTATGCATAATGTGTAAGATAATTGAGTATTTAAAAAAAAAGTACAAACGACTTCATGGGCCTTTGAAATTTGAGGGCTTTCCTCAGGGCATTTCTCAGGAGATAACCATCAGATCCTTACCTTGCGCCAATGGCACCATGGAAACCACCAGCTTTCAAATAAAAAAGAATCATTTAAATCGTTTCGCCCAGTTAAAAGTTATGAGGTAACAAACATAAAAAAAACATACAGACGAAATGAGAACCTCCTCCTTTTTTGAAGTCGGTTAGAAAGGAAAAATAACTTTTATTTCATAATATTTTCTAACACTTGCGCGACTCATCTGTTTAAATAAAACTACTTTTTACGGATTTAGACGCGTATATTTGTTTTAAATTTTGGCCCGACGTTTCGGAGACTTTGCAGTCACCATGGTCACGGGTGAGACTGAGAGTCTCACCCGTGACGAAAATTTAAAACAAATATACGCGTCTAAATCCGTAAAAAGTAGTTTTATTTAAACTTTTATTTCAGTTTTGGGGAAGTAACCAAGGGACTACAAAACGTCGATTTCATAAACTTTTATAAGGTTTTTTTTCGATACAAGCAGCTGCAGCAGTTGTCTCTATCGCACTTATTTGGGCAATGTGCAACAGCAATACATTCTACAAATTCCTCCAAAAGCCTCAAGGTTTCCTCTTAACTTCCCACTGTTGGGCACAAGCCTCCTCCACTTTGGGAGAGATTATAGTCCACCATGCCGCGCTGGCCATCCGTATTGGCATAGGATTTCTTGTCGAATTTTCCGTCTCTCACAGAGGATGTTATCTGTGTACTTTACCCCTTACCTGGTTTTTAAAGCATCCTGGGGAAGATATGGGGTGGTGACTTGTATTATCCGTCATCACACGGACAGAAAAAAATTAACACAAACATATTTTTAAATAGTTCAGTAGTACATAATCACATCCACAATAATAGTAAGTAGGTAGGTACATTGCCTTACCACGGCCTCCATTTCGGACAACCTAATTAAAATATTTCGCTTACTACATACAAGAAATGGTTAAGTGGGACCTTAATTATTACCAGAAATTTTACATATTATATTATACTAACTGTTACCCGCGACTTCGTAAGCGATGAATTTAGAAATCTGACCAGGCGTGTTGGCACAGGGTTTATTTTCGAGTTTTCCGTCTCTCACCACACCACCGTCACTTATTACTTAGGGGTATGAAAAATAAATAGTAGCCGATACTCAGACTTTTTAAAATGCATAAAAAATTTCATTAGAATCGGTCAAGCCGTTTCGGAGGAGTATGGGAAGAAACATTGTGACACGAGAATTTTATATACCTACTAGCTGACCCGGCAAACGTAGTTTTGCCATACTAAAAAAAAACCAAAATGGTTTGAAAAATAGATGTTGGCCGATTCTCAGACCTACTGAATATGTATGTAAAATTTGAGAAGAATCGGTCAAGCCGTTTCGGAGGAGTACGGTAACTAACACTGTGACATGTGAATTTTATATATTAGATTAGATTTTCAAGTTTGTATTTTCTTTTAAAATATCCAATGCACCGACATACTGTTTAAATTTTTATGTATAGATTTTTAAAATAATATACGAAAACCCAGCGATGTTATACAAAACCCTATGAGTGGAAGAAAATAATTAATGGGTTTTATAATTGAAGTAATTAATACCGATTGTTTCTCAGTTAATATTAATACGATTTGAACTTTGCCCATTTTACGGTAAAAGTTTAATTATAAAGTTTTTAACATTAAAATACATTAAATGTTATTAATTTTAAATGTTAATTTATGCAAGCAAAATTTATTTATGCATTGGAAAATAACTTTTCATGTTATTCTTATTTTTACTTATTAGGTAAATAAATAAATATTCATGGACATGTCACACAACGTCCGCTGGTCCCAAGCTAAGCTTATATGCTTGTGATAGGTGTACTTTTACTTTTTTACTTTTTTTTTGTAAATAATACATAGAAACACCCAGGTGCAGTACAAACATTTGTATGACAGTTAGAAAAATCACACATATGATTGTCCCGAGCGGGAATCAAACCCGCTACCTCTTGATCGGCAGTCCGTTACATAAACCACTTAACCACGAGGCTCGTTAAGTTTAATTGTGTATGTAGAATCAGTACCAATATTATCAAAATATATCGTTAATTTAACATTTGCCTATTAAATATCTCGTATTTTATCCTATTACGTATGTGATTTTCTCAATTATATAAGTCTATGAATATTAAACGGGCTTATAATTTAAGCCACGTAACGATGTTATCATCTGTCAAGGCCTTTATTTGATTTAAATTTTGTGTTACGTGTTTTGTTATTATATTGCGTGCAGTAAATTTAAACATATTTCATATTTATTTAAAAAGAACACATGAATAAAGTGTCTTCGCCTTAATAGAGACGGTAAGAAAAGTGTTAATTCACACACATTGGTACTAATTCTACATGCACGACTAAACTTAACTTAACTGAAAAAATTAAAATTGATTGTGTCAATAACACAACTCCGTAATGTTAACGAAATTTTCTTGCTAGCATATCTATTTATTATAGACTAAGGATTATAATTAATATAAAAGTACACAATAGAATAGCCAAAGAATCAAGATACAGCAATAGTTGTTTTCATTTTTTAGTTAAGTTAAGTTTAGTTGTGCACGTAGAATCGGTACCATTGACACATTCTTAGTCAATATTCTATTTAGGAGTTTAATTTAGTTTAAAATTACTTATTAGCCTTTTTAGGCTAGATTGTTATTAATATGATGGATTTGGTCTTAAAAATCCAGATACACCCCGAAAAAAATCTACCATAAAAATACCCTTTTGGGGATTTCTGAAGAGCTGTAAAGCATAAGGTTTGTGAGTAAGATGTTTAGAAAATATTATTTGAATAAAAATTCTTTCAAAATTATACTTATAAGAACATTCATTAAAAAATGTATTACTGTAATGGCTTAAACATACAGTTAAGTCATACAACAAATTACATAATTTTCGAAAAAGTACCTACTAAAACACCAATTTACGATTCCAACGCCAAAAATAATAATAATCTAATACATAAAATTCTCGTGTCACAATGTTCGTTTCCATACTCCTCCGAAACGGCTTGACCGATTCTAATGAAATTTTTTATGCATTTTAAAAAGTCTGAGTATCGGCTACTGTCTATTTTTCATACCCCTAAGTAATAAGTGACGGTGGTGTGGTGAGAGACGGAAAACTCGAAAATAAACCCTGTGCCAACACGCCTGGTCAGCGCGGCACAGTAGACCATAATCCCTCCCATAGTGGAGGAGGCCCGTGCCCAACAGTGGGACGTAAATGGGCTGGAGAAGAAAAGTAATAAAGGTTGTCCACCCCTAATATTTATATGGCAAAACAACGTTTGCCGGGTCAGCTAGTTTATATAAACTTTTATATATTTTAGACAACTATCACAAAAAATGTATTTAATAGCGACCTTTAAAATCGGCGCGACAGGTCCTGCAACATAAAGTACTGCATTAAATAATAAATATTCATGGACATTTCACACAACGTCCGCAGGTCCCAAGCTAAGCTTTATTTGCTTGTGTTAAGGGTACCAGAATACAGATGGAATACATTATATGTACTACTTTTCTTTTGTAAAAACATACTTATAATGCATAGAAAAACCCAGACGCAGTGCAAACATTAGTATGACAATTATAAATAGCACACGAATGATTGTCCCGAGCGGGATCAACCCGCGACCTTATGATCAGCAGTCCGTTACATGAACCACTCAACCACGACGCTCGTTAACGAAATAACATTCAAATTAGAACTGCAAATGTAAATTTGTAGAAAATAGATTTTATCATAGCAACACTGACGAATTAACGTTGAATAGTTGAGTAATTAATTTGAGTCGATTTGATAGCGAAGTAGTTTTACAAGTACCAAGTAAATTCAATTATAAAGTTTCAAATTGAGTGTAGCAACTTAATGGACCAAGAGCCCTTGATTATCAGATTTACGTCATAGTTTTGTGTTTAGTTTATAATTGAAAATATTGTTCTATAACGATAACTTTTCGTCATAATATACTTTTATGAACATTTTGCGAGATGACGTAATGTATGAAGGCTATTAAAGAATTAAGTGCCGGCTTTTGTGGGGGTGATACTTGCAACATACTGATATATTATTATGTATTATCAGAGATTTGCCAGGTTGTTAATTATTGCAAGGTTATTGTTCAACCATAGGTAGAACTAGCAACGTTCAATTATGCTACATATAATCTAAATTCGCTACGATATATCGTTACGTATGCAGCCAGTTTTGTGAAAAATAATGATATTTTGGAACTGAAATCATAATGTAATTCTTGCAAATATTTAAAGTTATTTATTTGTCTCGCTGAATGACACAATAGTTTGGCAATTATAGATATAAGCAACCAGATAGATACTATTTTCAAAAACAGCTAATTCGCCTGCTATTGGTCACCACAAAAATACGATACGATCACGTTAGTTACACGATACCGAGCTCTTGTGCTATACTATAACTGAACTTCACAATTATGGATTTATGTAAATAAATTAAGTTTACTTATAAACAACTTTACAAAGAGATTGTGTAGGAATAGTTTAACGTTCACTTATGGTTAATACTAACCGTATCCTGCAACTTCATCTGCATAAAATTTGGATCAGAAAAGCCATTTTAAAGATACAAGGTACGACGTATGAAGGGATTTTTAAGCTATTGCATACCTTCTATCGCGGGCCTTGAGCGTGGAGAGTAAATGCACAAAATTCGAAATTTAAATTCCGTAACAAAGATATCGTAACTAAAAAATATTACACACGGCGCTACGCATGCGCAGTAGCGCCGTTTCGCTGATCGCGCTAGTGACTCATGGCAGTTTTGGCGTTAGTTTTTAGGGTTCCGTACCCAAAGGGTAAAAACGGGACCCTATTACTGAGACTTCGCTGTCCGTCCGGTCGTCCGTCTGTCACCAGGCTGTATCTCAAGAACGGTGATAGCTAGACAGTTGAAATTTTCACAGATGATGTATTTCTATTGCCGCTATAACAACAAATACTAAAAATAAAATAAAATAAATATTTAAGGGGAGCTCCCATACAACAAACATGATTTTTTTACCGTTTCTTGCTCGATACTAATAACGTTGCCTTATGTTGCATAGATAATGGTACGGAACCCTTCGTGCGCGAGTCCGACTCGCACTTGACCAATTTTTATTTTATTGACAATTTGATTGACAATCGCTATTTTATGATAATTACCATAAACAATGGACAGATGTAAGCATTAGTAAATAAGGATTATTAATCTTATTTTAGTTTATGGTATTTGGATTCTTGCATAAATAAAATAAATAGATAATTTATAATTGCATAAGTTGATAAAAATTGTCCCCGAGTGCCACACGTCTTTTTTTATTTATTCTCTCTCTCTCTCTCTCTCTGTCTCTCCAATTCATTTACTACTAAATGGATTTTAATGAAACATTACAACAATGTAGCTTATACATCAGAATAATAATATAGGCTACATTTTATCTCCAAAGAATGCAATCTTGCCATGGAATAATCGAAATCAAACAGATTTTTTACCACGCGCGGATAACACCGCGGGGCACAGCTAGTGGGAGCATAAATTAGAGAGGGTATTAAGTTGCAGTAAATGTGTGTATTGACTGGAATGCGCCTGTTTAAACCAATGTACCAGATTAGGTTTACCACAGACCGGTCACCTGCACCGACCACATAGCTACGAACTCCCCGACTTCTAAATTGTACAAACGTTTTGTACACGTAAATAAATACAAGTTAGATTTAACGGTATTAGGAGATCAGTCGTATTATTTCTTATAATTGCAGAAAAAATGGGTTTAGGCTATATAAAATTACGCTGTGACTAATAGAAATGAAGCATCAGTAAAAAAAAAAATAACTTGACGGGCTTCGTGGTGGAGTGGTTCATGTAACGGACTGTCGATCACGAGATCGTGGGTTCGATTCCCGCTTGGGACAATCATTTGTGTGATATTTATAAATGTCACACAAATGTTTGTACTGCGTCTGGGTGTTTACTATTTATTATATGTATGTATTTACAAAAGAAAAGTAGTATATGTAGTATATCCGTATTCTGGTACCCATAACACAAGCATACAAGCTTAGCTTGGGACCAGAGGACGTTGTGTGATATGTCAAAAAAAATAGTTGGATTTTCTTCTAAATTCCATGCGTATGAAGTTGCGGGGAACAGCTAGTTACTTATTATAATACTCAAAAACTATTTTAAATGGTTTGAGAAACATACAACATGCCTGAGTAAGTATAATTGGAACGAAGTTCCTTACGGCAGGCTTGGAGGAGATAGGGATTTTGCTGCGCGACCGAACTGAAAAAAATGCGATAGTAAAACCGTAAGAAAAAGTCCGTGGAATAAAACCGTTAAATGAGACGTGTGCAGGCGCGACAGTCGTATACACAAACGAGTAGTATATAATACCTTTCTCTTTCTCCTTCTTTCTTTTTGTAATTATTTCTATTTCTTTGTAATTTTATGTTGTCAAACAAAAATAAAGAGACACATTTTGTTATTTTAATTGATAATGTGAATTACGATTTTTTTATTTTACGTCTTTTATTATTTCCTAAAATACTGAATTTCCTTAATACTTTCCTGTACTTAAATAAAAACTAATCAGCAAAATTTAAGAGAAAAATCAAGACAACCTACATAAAATTGAGCACGATTTTTTTTTTGCAAATTGTGTCGATTCTACATTAGCCGAAGGAACTTCGTTCCTACCTGGTGTCCCACGACACCACATCTTTTTGGTCATAAGAAACTTAATATTTGTGAGTGTTTTGTAACTATTTGCATACTCCTTAAGAGATGTATCTCCAATGATGAAAAAAATAATAAAATTAAGCAACCTTAATTTATTAATTTTTGCAATTGACTTGGTATGCTTTTACTTAATAAATCAAATTATATTGTTCTACGGCTGTCCCGGCAAACGTAGTTTTGCCATACCAAAAATAAAAGGTTTGAAAAATAGATGTTAGCCGATTCTCAGACCTAGCGGATATGTACACAAAATTTCAGGAAAATCGGTCGAGCCGTTTCGGAGGAGTACGGTAACTAACACTGTGACACGTGAATTTTATATATAAGATAACAACCTCCTTAAGAAATGAAACACGTTACAAAATAAAGACAGCAAAAAGAAATAATCCAAAGTTTGGATTCCAAACTTCAAATTGTTATGTCAAAAACTGCATAATTTTAATAAAAGCTAGATTTATATTATTATATTTTATTTTAAATATCACAAATGATAGACAGTAATTAATGGAAGATAAGGAAAAAAATATAGCCAAAGAAGACAACACTACGATTGAAGATGTTGAAAAATGTGAAGAACATAAACAGATCACTGATGATGCAGGTCCGTCTAGTTCCATACCCTTACCAGGAGCTGTCCAACTCCAAAAAACAACACTCAAACCTGGTATATCTAAATCTGAACATAGTATAAGACATATAATTACAAGCAAAGATGTAACGAACGCATTGAAATCTCTAAATTTCGCTACACCAACACAGACTATTAAAAATTTGAATTTAAGGGAATTAAAAATTCCTATTTTAGATGACGAAACGACAGAGAAGGATGATACAACACTTATAGATTTAAAAAACTTCATGGCATCATGTTTCAAACTTCATAAAGAACCACCAAACGCTATGGTTATGCGTGAACTGCCTAGGCAGAATGTACAGACAGTGGTGATTCCAGTAACTAATGATATCACTGGTAGTGCTAATGAAAGTCTCGTTGCAAATGCTATACAAACAGATTCTGTTTCATTTAAGCCCAATGAAGTAATAAAAAAACCTGTGGAACCTAAAGTATCTAAAGCTACTGCTGATAAAAAGAAAATTTCGGCGAATCCCTCTGAAAGATCGGAGTTGCCTGTTGCTCAAAGAGATTCACTTTCAAGTATCGGATCAAATGTTTGTAGGATATGTATGACACGAGGAAAAGAAAGGTTTGTTAAATATCAAAAAGCAGAAAGTACTACAATAAATTACTACAAATAAATCAATGCTGTTTAAATTTACAATCATTCGTGTATCGAATTAAGAATAAAAGTCTCGCTATACCTTTTCATTCTTGGGCTGCTGTAAAAGCCAGCTTTGGGATGTTGTAATCAGAAAACTCGAAAATAAACCCTCTGCCAATTCACCTGGTGAGTGCGACACAGTTGACCATAATTCCTCCCAAAAAGTGGAGAAAGGCCGTACCCAGCAGTAGACTGTTAATGGGCTGGAGAGAAAGTGTGTGTGTAAATATAAGTAAAGAACAATCGTTATTTTATTTTTATTTAAACAATCGCTATCTTTAAATAATGACGTTATACCCAGTCTTCATGACTTTTGTTCTTAAATGTCTTTCTTTACTAATAAATGTTATCAATTGATTTCAATCCGAAATATTGTATAATCCTAGATTGATATCACCTTGTAACTGCAAAGGATCTTTGGCGAATGTGCATCTAAGTTGTCTAGAGAGATGGCTCAATCAAGTGGGAAGAAATCATTGCGAACTTTGTGGATACAGGTATTTTAAATTAACATGCTTTTTTTAGCTCGGTACGTATCTATCAATGTATTAATCTATTTACGGAAGCTTGGAAAGTAATTTTCACCCACTTTCGGTAGTCAGACTGATCTGAAATTTGCAGATGTATTAAGAGGGTACTGTACTCCTCATTTAGGTATTTGCCTTGGGTATTGCTATCCCTATTTCCGAGCGCCGCGCTGAAAGGGACAAATATAGATGAAGCGGATTTTACCTACAAATTCTTTGAAAAAAGACGTTTTGTACTTCCGTTTTTCTTTCGCGAAAGTTAAACCGATTTTATATATATATATGAATAGTTTTTGCGTTATATTATAGATAAAGAGTATATCTATGCTCCTTCCTTCCACGGAAGAACGATACCCATACTTTTGTATGGAGCATAATTTGGTATCGTACTGTCTTAAGGACCGATGACATTGTAATAATTTTTAAAAAAATCGAGATTCTTAATCCTTTTTTTTAACTATTCAAATTATTATTATAAAATATTCTCCAATTAAATGTTGATTGTATTTATTCATTTATTTTATTGTTTTGTATTATTCTTTTTAATTACTGGCTTATTTATGCATGTGTAACTTGTGCTTCTGTATGTGTGTATCTAATAAATGTGTTTTCTTTCTTTCTTTCTTTCTTTCAATTCTAGACTATTAGGAGCAGACTTACTCCGTTAATGCAGGAGATGGTCTACATTTGACCAACTAACTATTCGTATTGGCAAAGTGTTTAGTTTCCATAGCTGGCCTTATACTGTTTGTTCCATAGTTGGTTTTCTTTTTTTTTATCTTCTATAAAAATTTACGCTTTTAATTAATTGAGTCTTGTTCCCCATTTGGTTCTATTTCAAATTAAAAAATAATCCCTCAAGGCGACACAAGATGGAAAGCCCGATAATTGAAAGAGATTTTTGCAATCCTTTTGTGTATTTTATCATCTTATTCACTTAATTTTTTCAAAGAATTTGCAGCTCTATAGTTTAAAAAAGTAAAAAATGGTGATATAAGTACAGTCGAGTTTATAAAAGCTTTGAAAATTTTACCAATAGGAGACATTGCTCTTTACTTTGTCAAACATTTCAAAATAATTACAGCTTTAAGATAGTATGTGGTATATCCACATTACTATATTAAGCAGATTTTTTTTTACAAGATAGTCATAATTATACTGCTATGCATTCGTGGACTTCTTTATAGTTTTTACTTATTATAAAACAAAGTATGTAAGGTATGTATGTCCCTATGTGAGCTTATAATTTCAAAACTAGGCGAAGGATTTTGAGTTAGATTTTTTTAATACATAGAGTAGTTCAATAGGACGTTTCTGCATAAATTGTTGAGGTTTGGTTTTTAAATTTCACGCGTACGATGTTGCGGGCAACAGCTCTCTCTCCAGCCCATTTACTTTCCACTGTTGGGCACAGGCCTCCTCCACTTTGGAGAGATTATGGTCTACTGTGCCACGCTGACCAGGCGTGTTGGCACAGGGTTTCTTTTAGAGTTTTCCGTCTCTCACAGAGGATGTTATCTGTGTGCAATATCCCTTAGCTGGCTTTTGGAGCAGCACCCTTGGGAGGAGATGGGGTGATGGCACTTGTATTACTTAATCCGTCATCACACGGACAACAGCTAGAACATAATATATATAGTAAACAATATTGGAAAGCTGGACGCAAACTTGTCGATATTCGATTGTTAAAACTTTATTAACAGGCTCAAATCGAGTGGAACAGTTGCCCAACTTGCCTCGGGCTTATTTTCTGGATGGGCAGGTAGGACTATTTGTTCCCGTCTTATCTTTAAACTAGTTTTTCGCCTCAAGCACCGTTATAATCCGCTCGCTTTGCATTTGTTTCTTTTGAAACGATTTTTTCCTGATTTTTTGTGTTAATATTACTTTGAATGTGCTTTGGATTGGATTTAATTAAATCTATCTGGAACGATTTTTTGAGTAAGAAACATTTTAATTTGGTTAACGAAGCTATACTTATTATATACTAGCTGTGCCCCACGGTGTTGCCCACTGTAAAATGGATAAAAACTCCATTCGTTTTTTCTCATAAAAAGTAGCCTATATGTTATTCTGATTTACAAGCTACATTATTGGAATCTTTTATTAAAATTCATTCAGTAGTATTTGCGTGAAAGAGTTTCAAATATCCAAACATCCATACTCACAAACTTTCACATTTATAATATAGTAGGATTATGGGAAATCACATAAAAGAATTCCATCCATCCATCAGCCTCTCTCCGTCCACTGTTGAACATAGGCCTCCCCCATATCGCTTGCATCCGATTAAAATACAGTAATTTAACGTATTTTATTGCTCTATTGTGCTGTATTTCTAATTTGTAATTTTTACTGTATTTTAAAGAAAAATATTCTACATCAGAATTGATTCACCTTCTTGGGATATTGTAAACAAAAATCTTCTAATAATAGAATGTTAAAAATAAATTAAGCGTATTCGTATTTGTACCAGATTTTCAGTTCCAACAGTCTCGTTTTACACACTCACTACGGTAAATAAACTATTCATTGCACATTGTACGTGACTGATCCATCTGAGCTGTCACAAACATCCATTGAATCTCGAATAATCTCGATATATCTCGATATATCCGCTGAAAATTCCTTTTCTTTTTGTTTCAGTTATCCGGCAATCCGCACACCTCGGTACACTGTGTTGCAAGCTCTCAGGCTGTGGTTTGGGAATCCGCGTAACCGTAGCCATTTGCAGGTGAGATTTCGCATTTTTTATTACTTTATCCGTTTAAACAGAAACTATTCAAAGATAATTTAGATCTCTATCTGTTTGTCTATCTATATATTACTTTCTTATATAGCTTCTTCAATAAATGTGTTATCCAACACTGAAAGAATTTTTCAAATCGGAGCAATAGTTCCTGAGATTAGCGCTTTAACAAAAACACCAAACTGTTTTATTATATTAGTAAATTTAAAGTACTACAATAACTGAATAGAAAACAACAACTATTCCTTTATTTTCTTTTAACTTTTATCAAAATGACAAAAACAAATAACGATTAACTCAAACAAAAGGATTCAAGAAAAGTCAAATAATATTAAATATTTCATAAGTTTGCGTGTGTAAAACTAATCATAGTAAGAATTTATTTGGTAATATAGAATGTAAATAAAAGTCATAATTCTAGTTGCGCTTTTTGTTCAAACGATTTATGAGACTTGTCGTACTCTTAAGATTTGTTTGTTTTCTATTGTTTTACTTTTAAACGACATTGGCTTACAACACGCTTAAGATCGTCACATTTTTCGACAGCTAGCTTTGTATTTCTTCTCTTGTAGCTAATGCACCTACCTGTTTTGCTTTCTACACGTTCCAATGGTTGACTGGTAGAGAATGCTGTCGACATTAAGTCCACCATTGTCGTGTTATTTGTGGATAAAGTTAATAAATAAATAAAATCAATTCTATTAAGTCCAGCCCTAATATTTATTCTGAATTATAGTCATTTTAGCATTAGCATCATTTAAGTGTTGTCCTGGTTATCCTCAACAGTCGCTTCGAAGCAGAGGATCCGTTTTCCTGTTTTACTCTGTACAGTCTATAACAATTTTTTAGTATTCATTCATTTTTAACCAACTTAATAAAAAGGAGGAGGTTCTCCATTCGTCTGTATTTTTTTGTATTTGTTAGCTCATTACTTTTAACTGGGCGAAGCGATTTTAATGATTCTTTTTTTATTTGAAAGTTGTTGTTTTCCGTGTGGTTCCATTGGCACCAGGTCAGGATCTGATGTTACCTCCTGAGAAATCAAGGAAAACTCTCAAATTTCAAAGGCACGCACATTGTTTTCACATATTAATCAAAGAGTAGATTACCGATGTGGTCTCATGAAGTCGGTTCAATTTTTTTTTAATTATACCAAATTTATAAGTAATACCCAACAGGTCAGCAGTAAGCAGTAGCTTACTAGTTATTGCTGGCCTTTAAGACTGCTATAAGACTGAATACGAGTAGACAGATGGACAGCGAAGTCTTACTAATAGGGTCCCATGTTACCTTTGTTACCATGTTATATTAATTGTCCCTTTCCTGTAATAGGGACAGCAAAACCTAAGATAAATACCTAAATTAGGAGTACAGTACCCTCTTAAAGTACAATCAAATTCAAATGTTAGCCAAGATTTTAAATATATTCTCAATATTTTGTTTAAACAACCTTCGACACTCTTATACATACACATTTCACAAATTATTTCTCAATATTTCGCTCTTCAACCAATCGTGATATTCCAATTGGTCTCAAGTGACACTCGGATTGTTTATACCACTCAGACGCAATTGAAATAAATTTAGTTGAATTGTGGAATTCATTGAACGAATCGAATTCAACCATTGTTGTTCAAAATAAGTGATTGTAAATATGGCATACCTAGGTAGCTCATCATTATACTACACTTATTCCACTATTTGGGGTTAACAGGATTTTCTTTAATGCTCTTCTGCCTGACGAGATTTTAGGGTACCGTATCGAAAAATAAAATGAGACCCTATTACTGAAACTTTACTGTCCATCCATCTGTCACCAGGCTGTATCTCTGGAATGGTTATTACATATATTACGTGTGCGAGTTTACCTCGCTCTTTTGACAGGGTTTTTTAATAAATGTCGTTGTAATATTTACGTGTGGTTACGGATTAAGAATACAAGTGTCACCACCAAATATATTTATCCTCTCCACTCTAAAGTCTTCATCGTTTAACATATCTGCTCATGGTCCTGGCGACCGATTGCAGAAATAATAATTAAAAAAAGAAAAAAAAAAGTGTCACCACTCCATCTCCTCCCGAGGGTGCTGTAAAAGTCAGCTAAGGGATATTGCACACAGATAACATCTTCTGTGAGAGAGAGAAAACTCGAAAATAAACCCTGTACTAACACGCCCGGTCAGCGCGGCACAGTAGACCATAATCCCTCCCAAAGTGGAGGAGGCCCGTGCCCAACAATGGGACGTAAATGGGCTGGAGAAGAAGAAAATATTTACATTCACATCAATCTAAAAGATTTAAAAAAACTCAAG
This sequence comes from Orgyia antiqua, assembly GCA_916999025.1. NCBI lineage: Eukaryota > Metazoa > Arthropoda > Insecta > Lepidoptera > Erebidae > Orgyia > Orgyia antiqua. The sequence goes on from OU779874.1 coordinate 6,818,785, forward strand.
AATTTATATCAATCAAAATTCTCGTGTCACAATGTTCGTTCTCATACTCCTTAGAAACGGCTTGAACGATTCAGAAATTTTTTATGCATATTCAGTAAGTGTAAGTCTGAGAATCGGCTACTATCTATTATTAACACGCTTTTATAAGTTCGGTATGTATCTATCAATGTATTAATCTATGTAACGGAGTCTTTCAACGCGATTTTCACCCACTTGCCATAGTCGGATTGATTTAAAATTTTACATACATATCAAGGACCAGTGACAATGCAATTATTTAAAAAGATATTCTGGATTTTCAAGCGTGTTTTTTAGTTTGTGATCTAAGGAAATTATTCAAACGTCTAAGTGATTAGGATTGCCCACTCCTAACATTTATATGGCAAAACAACGTTTGCCAGGTCAGCTAGTGTTGTAACAGTTAAATTAACTAATCAGTCGTCAAATCTCTTGTTAAGTCACATTTGGGTTTCTAGAAGCATAATTAACGATTTTATTTGATTGTCTGGTCAGTTGACAGGACTGTCAAATTAAGTGCCGTAATCGTTTGTCGAGCGCCATTTTGAGTTTCTGAAACGCTTGTCACGCCATAATCATAGATTTATCTAATGTCAAACAGTTTACAGTTTGATCAGCCTTTCAGAAACCGGGCGTTAGTCTATTATTTTTCACAGTAATTATTTTAAATGGTTTACAGCTTCATATGATAGTCGAAACATACATACTTAATGTTTCTCGTGTTGTTTGTTGTTTAACTCGACACCGTATTGGTTCTATTAGGAGTATTGAAATCGCGTACTTAATCCGATGTGTTCATCATTATCATAACATCACGCCTTCTACTACAAACCAAACATACTTCCTTGGCTTCAGCCATACCTACATCTGGTCATACATGCCCGACGCACAGTTATAACTACGCACTTGACCCTTTTGAAGTATACCGGTGATAACATTGGAGTATATTTTTCTCGGGCGTCCTCTCCCAGTGTTTCCACTTACCTCCGCCGTGTATATGTCTTTTGTCCATTCTTTCCACATTCCAAAACCACCTAACCATACATTTCTTCATCTTAGTCACTACATCCTCTTTCAGACCGCAATTTCGCAACGCTCTTATTATGACTTTATTAAAATATATTCATAATACAAATCAAATATTCCTTCATATATAAGTTGGTTGTATTAAATTAAGCGCATGTTTATTATGTATCTGTTTATCCAACATCATAATCATAAATCAACAAACTGGTTATTGATCTTAGTTGATTAAAGTTTATTATATAATGTGTAATATTGATAATATAGTTCGTGTGAACTATTAACAGTATAACGTATGTAATTTATATTACTACTAGCTAACCCGGCAAAAGTTGTTTTGCCATATTAAAAAAATTGGTCAAGTGCGAGTCGGACTCGCGCACGAAGGGTTCCGTACCATTATCTATGCAACATAAGGCAACGTTATTAGTATCGAGCAAGAAACGGTAAAAAAATCATGTTTGTTGTATGGGAGCCCCCCACATTTATTTTATTTTATTTTTAGTATTTGTTGTTATAGCGGCAATAGAAATACATCATCTGTGAAAATTTCAACTCTCTAGCTATCACCGTTCTTGAGATACAGCCTGGTGACAGACGGACGGACGGACGGACGGACGGACGGACAGCGAAGTCTCAGTAATAGGGTCCGGTTTTTACCCTTTGGGTACGGAACCCTAAAAAAAAGGTTTGAAAAATAGATGTTGGCCGATTCTCAGACCTACTGAATACGCATATAAAATTTCATAACAATCGGTAAAGCCGTTTCCGAGGAGTACGGTAACTAACACTGTGACACGTGAATTTTATATATTAGATTTTATTGGGTCCTTTTAGGGTTGCTTACTAAAAGTTTTCATTTCTGCATTTTTTAGTGATGCTTCACTCCTATTGGTCGCAGCGTGATGCTACATAGCTTTAGGCCTTCCTCGATAAATGGCCTATCCAGCACAAAAATATTTTTTCAATTCGAATCAGTAGTTTCTGAGATTGGCACGTTTAAACAAATAAACTCTTCTGCTTTAGAATATTAGTATTTTAGTATAGATGAGATGGACCCATTGGAATAATGTCAGTTTTTAACATCTGATTTTGCATTAAATAAATATAATAATATAAAATGTTCATGGACATTTCACACAACGTCCTCTGGTCCCAAGCTAAGCTTATATGCTTGTGTTATGGGTACCAGAATACGGATATAATACATAAACTACTTTTCTTTTGTAAATACATACTTATAATACATAGTAAACACCCAGACGCAGTACAAACATTTGTATGACATTTATGGATATAACACAAATGATTGTCCTGACCGGGAATCGAACTCGAGACCTCGTGATCGGCAGTCCATTACATAAACCACTCCACCACGAAATGTATGTAAGGTTCATCTTTTCAATCGACGAACTTACAATGCTACTCAACATCCACCTTTTCAAGGACATCTGAGGGAAATCTAGCTGGCTTCTTGCCAAACCACAACTATCTACGGTTAATCACAATCTTAAGGACTTGTAAACTTAAATTCGTTTCAACTGTCTAGCTATCACCGTTCTTGAGATACAGCCTGGTGACAGACGGACGGACGGACGGACGGACAGCGAAGTCTCAGTAATAGGGTCCCGTTTTTACCCTTTGGGTACGGAACCCTAATAAAAATCAATTGCTGTTCGTTGGTATCTCGAGATAGAAACTCGATGCCGGTATACTCGGGCCGATTTTGGTGATCTTATTCTTGAAATATTCGTGAAAGTCCAGGGAAGGTTTGAAAGGTGACAAAATATATGGGGATCTAAAATTCCACGCGTACGGAGTAGCAGGCATCAACTAGTTTTTAGGGTTCCGTACCCAAAGGGTAAAAACGGAAACCCTATTACTGAGACTTCGCTGTCCGTCTGTCCGTCCGTCCGTCCGTCCGTCCGTCCGTCTGTCACCAGGCTGTATCTCATTCTTTATTATATCATCAATTTAACCATTTTACAAAATGATTAAAAGTTTCAACATTTCCTAAAACAGGTCTAGTAATATTAAATTTTAGGACGCATGATATATTTCAAAATTAACTGTCGTCGCTCAATCCTGGGCGTTACTGAAGCGATATTTCATAATATGTAGCCGTTGACCGCAAGATGACGTTCACACTTAAAAGATGTGACTCATTGATGCGATTAATCGCACGCTACGCCATGCGATTACTAGATAGATCAATTCACTTGAGAAACAGAAGTTCAAAGAGAGGACATTCTAGACAATAAAGTTATATCTTTGCCCGATTGTCAGGGAAGCGTTGTTTTTCGTGCGTTTATTGCATATCTTTTAATTTTTAAGTGAGACCGATGACATCATCGGTATATTCATATTCATTTATTTATAACATTATAAACGTTACATGTCATATTTATATAGTAATAATAATTAATGAAATTAACATAGTTATTAAAATTAACGTAACATATATTAAATTAACATAATATTAAATTACAGTGAATAAGTACAATAAAACAAAATAAAAAAAAATCGACAAAGAATAAAAATAACAAAAAATAATATATAAACGCATTACTTAATTATATAATAGCACAAAATAGCATTTCACTCATCTATCCTAAAAGAACCATGATCATATAAGGTCTGTTTAACGAGCCACTTCTTTAATTGACGTTTGAACTTATTTCGCGTGGTGATACTACGTATATCTACTGGTAATTTATTTTTGATAGCTGACGCGGAATTGCTCGCAGTCTGTCAGTGCCACGCATATTGTAATTGAACCCATCCCCCATTCTTCCATACTCATCTAGATGGTCTCTAGCATACAGAGCAGCTTGGAAGTATACCAGGGAGGGAAGGGTTAATATATTCATGTCCCGGAATAGCGATTGTGCCGATACATCCTGCGACACTCGCACTATGGCTCTAACAGCTCTCTTTTGCATTCGGAAGACGCGTAACCAATCGGCCGCTCGTCCCCATTGCTCAATACCATATAGCAGAAGCGAATGCACAGATGCGAAATAGCAGCTGCGGACCATATCATACGGGAGAATAGCGGACACACGCCAGAGTGCGAAACAGGCGCGCCCTATTTTTTTACACAATTTGTTGTACTTGTCTGTTCAAGTTTTAAGCTGCCAACTTTTACGCTCAAAGGTCTATATGAGCGTCCTCCTATATTGAAATGCAGGAAGTGGGTCTTGGTATACTTCAAAAGGGTCAAGTGCGTATCGTTTACAACCATGGCGCATGTATGATCAGATGTATGAGGGTGGATGAAGCCGAGGAACATGTTTGGACGTAGTACATGGCGCTCTATAGTCTCTGTCTACCCCCATGGCATTGTCATGATTAGTACGTCTCGTTAGCAATTGATCAAATAAGAGTTATTTTCTTTATTTTTAACTTACACAAGTTGGTGTTTGAAAACAATCCGCCTAATGGAAAGAAGACGGGTTGGTAAAGCGCAAAGTCTATGTGAGGATCCTGATCACTCTAGCTTTGATAACAAAAAATTAAAAAAAAATCAATTAAAATTATTGAAAAAATTCAAAATTAAAATTAATTAAGACAAACAAATTCATAGCAAGGATCCAGTCCTTAGCAGTCCGCCATATAAAGAATTCTATTTCTTTTTTACTTTGTAAATCAATTATTGTATAAAAAAATATCACCGTGATTGGGACTCCGGCTATAATATTTTATGCCAATTGCAAAATTAATAAATTACTATTTTTTTTTTTACTTTTCTATACTTAGCCTCAAAAGTCCTTTCTAAGGGAATACGAAGACTAAAGTACCTACGCATCATCACAGCAACAGTCGTAAATGTTGGAACCGTACCTTATCACATGCTTGAAGTGACTTGACGTGACAAGACACGCACATATTGGATTTCTGTCGACTCTCTGTCACTTATTGAATTACGTTAGCGTCGTCTCGGTTTTGCCTTGCTATTTCCCATCACAAAATATTATTTATGAATGTGTCGATTTAAATATCATATACATTTTCCGCTCGAAGGAAATAGACTTGGCTGTTGATCTTTATAGTAGGTATTTGTTAGATTGGACGTTTGACTGCTAATGTCAGCTAATGATGTTTGAGAAAAATAAACTAGCTCTTCTTTCCTTTGTCGTCAAGAGCGTCAAGGTCTTATACCTATCGACTCTAGGCTCTTATCACTAAGGTGAATAGGTTTTAGGGGTTTAAATAAAATACCATAAATAGGGACTAAATCACATATTATTATTTAAACAACAAATGACTGTATTTAATATGCATTTATTGCTTAATTTTTCTCAAATACAAACGACCAAAAACACAACAAAAAATGAAACGAAATTATTTCCAAAATCAAAATCTTTAACTCATTAAGAATTTGATTTTGGAAATTATTTTGTTCCATTTTTAGTTGCATATTATTATACTAGCTGTTGCCCGCGATTCCGTCCGCGTGGAATATAGAAAATTTTCCCCGTTTTTGTAACATTTATCACTACTGCTTCTATTCTACTCATCGTAGCGTGATGTTATATAACCTAAAACCTTCCTCGATATATGCCCTATTTAACACTGAAAGAATTTTTCAAATCAGCCCAGTGGTTCCTGAGATTAGCGCGTTCAAACAAACACAAACAAACTCTTCTGCTATATAATATCAGTATAGATTTCATTGCGTAAATTTTATTTTTTAAAACCAAGTGGAAAAGCCAAGTCTTAATTTTAATAGGTAGTTTAAAGCACCAAGCACCAAGACTAAAAAATTATGTTAAAAGTATTCGAATGGGTGATAAAATCTTATTTTCATGTAAGAAAAAAATGTTATCAAACTCAAGCCTTTCGAAAATCTTAGTAACGACAATGATGATGAAATATACGAGCGATATAACAATGTCACTTGAAATCTACGTCCTCGGGCAATTCCGGCATTAGGTACCAGTTTTGACAAATGTCCCTTTTGACGGGGAACCCCCCTTGTTAGTTACGGCGATATTTCATCGGAGCGTTCAGCAAAAACGACTTGGATTTGAGGAGACAATTTGAATCCACTTTCTTGCGATAACTCTCTGGTTTGTATTGTATAGATTGTTTTAGCTATAGCCCGCGATTTCGTACGCGTGGAATTTAGAAAATTTCCCCGTTTTTGTTACATTTTTAAATGATGCTTCGCTCCTATTAGTCACAGCGTGATGTTAAATAATTTATAGCCACTTGGACTTGCAACTCTGTTCCCTGCCTTTGTGGGTTTATAAGATGACATTAACAAACTTTTGCCCACCTCTTTGAGTGGTACTGTGATGATACTTATTTTATATCGTGAGACCTCAGATATTTTCCGACAATTGCCATTGATAAGTAAAGTAAGCAAAAGTATAACTGAAAGCCATATTGCGTTAAAATTCCACTTGTACATAATACAGTACATAAGTATCTGGCTTGTCGCCAACCACACAGCCGTGAAGCGTCGCTATAATCCGATGATTTTAATATTGTGCTTTACGCTCTCGGGCAATTTCATTTACTCGACATTATTGAGTGTATTTTACAACATTTGATTCAGCAGTTACTAATGTATTGAACTTTGTGCCACCTTGGTGCAATAATAGAGCTTAAACCTTTCTTGACTTTATCATATTGTGAGGTAAAAGATGGTGGCAGGGGCGTATGTACCCTAGGGCCAAAGGGGCCATAGCCCGGGGCGGCACTTACAACTGTAAACTCTCTTATAATTAAATTTAAAACTGTATGAAAATTCATTCAGTAGTTTTTAAGTTTATCAAGAACAGACACACAGAGATAGACGTCTGGTGGAGTACCTACTTTGTTCAATCTCTATTAATTTATGGGGGCGGCAAACTTTTATAGCCCGGGTCGCAAATTTGCTAAATGCGCCCCTGGATAGTGGGTACACGTCCAATCTTGAAGACATGTGAATTTAGCTTGGGTATATCATAGTTCATAGCCTAATAATGTTATATATGACGTTATAGCCTGTATCAGAGACACACCTGGGCCTCAAGTCCCGTATTTCAAAGGTCTCACAATGGCATCACAATGACTCATTATAACCTCAAAAAATTAACAATAGACTACCAAACTTGATAAAATTCGCCACTTCTTCACACTTCAGTTATTGCATTTTTTTGCAATAACACTAAATAACTAATTGTTTAGTGGCGAATTTTATCAAGTTTGGTATATAGTCTATTGTTAATTTTTTGAGGTTATAATGCCAATTGTGATGCCATTGTGAGACCATTGAAATACGGGACTTGAGGCACAGGATACGTATTTAACGTACGCGTTGGTATTAATGTGGCTTCAAGCCAAGAGTGATGTGGCCATAGACACACTATACGCCTCCTCCTCAGCCCATTAACGTCCCACTGTTGGATAAGGGCCTCCCCCACTTTGGGAAGGATTATAGTCTACTGACCACTGACCGCTGACCAGGCGTGTTGGCACAGGGTTTAGTTTGAAGTTTTCCGTGTCTTACATTAGCCATTAACTGCTTATATTGTCCCTTAACTGGCTCTGACAACACCCTGGTAAAGAAATGGGGTGGTGACACTTGTATTCTTAATGCGTCACCACACGGACGGAACCACTATACGCCTACCTCTTTATAAATGTAGCTAACTTTTTGATAGAAACATAAAGTAAGCGCATAACTATGCGTCCCAAAAAATTTTACTCTGAACAACTTGTACATTGACACAAAGCTTTATTTTACAGTCCGACTGTCTCATATTCTGGCTGTTATCGACCGTGACGGCAGGCCTGCTAGCTGTATGCATCGTCGGCACACAATACTTTGTGATTGAGGGCAGCAATTTTGGTAAGCTCGATGCAGGCGCTAGGAAAGAAGAAGGTGTGTTTTGTCCATTTTTATTTTATTTTTTTCTAAAAATCGGCTTTATACGGAATGTCCTCTGAAAATACTGGCATTCCTTTTTTTCTAATACCTTGCATGACTAAGCAAATAGCCTTTTTGAATTCTAGTCTTGCAGTATAAGCCACACAAATTGGTAATGCGCCTGGCGGCCATGTTGGTGACGTCACAGTGACGTATAGATGAGAATAATACATTTTGTTAGCTCTACTTTTTCTTTGCTGATGACGTCACAAGGGCGTTAATTTGACAAGGTTCCAGCGCATTACCAATTTGCGTGGCTTATAATTAAAAATATTGTCAACAATTTTATGGGTTAGGAGTACAAGTATGTATGACTAAACTACTTTCTCCTCAAGGTTCTTTAAAAACTAACTAAGATAATATAATCAGGGAACTTTCTCTGTGTGGGAAGGAAACCTGGAAACTAAATCCTATGCCAACACACCAGCATTTGTGACAAAAAATTTATAATAGACTACCAAACTTGATAAAATTCGCCATTATGCAATCAGTGACTGATCATTGCAAAGGTCATTGTTACATAGTGCCCTCCCGAGAAGATAAAAAAAAATATGATATCAGAAATTAGGATCAGGTTTTTAAAACATATTTTAAGGATTCCTCCCTAGCTGATTAAAATGATCATTAAATATGTATAAAACTCCGCCGTCGCTAAACATAATAATAAAATATTGCGGATCCAGGATCTTGAAAACGTACAGAAGTTACAAAATTATAGTTAGGTCAAAGAAATAAAATATTTCTTTAAGGCTGTAAAAGTTTTTTAGCGGCCTCTTGAGAATAAATGAGATTATTTGGCGGAAACTCCGAAGCTCGGTTAGACACTGAATTCAAAATTATCTTTAAATAAATATTGGAGCTATAATCGCATATATTAAATTTATTGTGTGAAGCTTAGATTTGTAAATTTTAGACCAAAATCTTAGGAATATGTACAACTAGCTGTTGCCCGCGACTCCGTCCGCGTGAAATTTAGAAAACTTTTCATCCCTTTTTTCGCAATGAAAGAAGAGAAGAATCTCAGGGTCTAAACAACAACAACAACAACAACAAATTTCTTTATTAAGGCACAAGTCCCATGATATACAAATATACCTAGCAAATTAATGACATTACAAAAAATACAATAAAATTTTATGATTATGTGTTAAATTTACACAGATCTTTTTATGAACTTACAATTAAATGTGGTCATAACAATTGTTTTGTCAGATGTATTATCCGTTATAATTTTTAGGGTTCCGTACCCAAATGGTAAAAACGGAAACCCTCTTACTGAGACTTCGCTGTCCGTCCGTCCGTCCGTCCGTCCGTCTGTCACCAGGTCGTATCTCAAGAACGGTGACGGCTAGACAGTTGAAATTTTCATAGATGATGTATTTCTATTGCCGCTATAACAACAAATACTAAAAATAAAATAATAAATATTTAAGGGGGGCTCCCATACAAAAAAACTGATTTTTTTACCGTTTCTTGCTCGATACTAATAACGTTGCCTTATGTTGCATAGATAATGGTACGGAACCCTTCGTGCGCGAGTCCCACTCGCACTTGACCAATTTTTATTATATACTGGCCGTACTTGACGTTCCCAATATCTACGATATACCAATCCGGTTGGCAAGAATCCGTTACATAAAAATGTATCCAATTTACTACTCGGTATAACTACTTTAAAAGAGTTAAGAGGGTACCAAAATAGCTTCGTGCATTTTTCTATGTACGAAGTTTTCATTGTTTCTTTAGATTGAATGGCTAGAGCTCTAATTTTTAAGTATATGTTTTTTCAATATATTATCTAGGATCGCATAAACTCAGAAACGCGATTGAAAAAAGTTTTCTCGATAGAAAATCTTGGCGAAATAACCTCTCAAATTTTTTATTTTTTTCATTTGTCGGTCTATTATCGCCTATTAACTAATGAAATAATTTTAAAAACATAAGTAACTATCATATTATTATATAGAAACACGTAAATCAGAATTAAAATATATTTAGTAGATTTTGAGTAAATAGGAAAAGTATCCCTAATTCTTCATTTTCTGTGCCTACTGGCTGTGTTAATATGTACGTGTCGGCGATGATATACGATAATATTGATGTAGGCCCTTAAATACGGTCTCATAATTTTGCTTAAGGAGCTCGACACTGATACAATCCTCACCGCGTTCTTTAATGATATATTAATAATTAATTTAATAATTAATCTAAAGATTGTCTGTGCCTAATTTCATCAAAATCGGTTGAGAGGTTTAAGCGGGAAAGCGTAACAGACAGACAGACAGAGTTACTTTCGCATTTATAATATTAGTATGGATGAAGAAATTGGTTATTTCTAGACCAGTCGCTAGAGTGACGGAATGGTATTCCGAGGTCGTGGGTTCAAGTCCCGCTTCCAGTGATTACCTTTTTCCACTGTGATTTATTTTTTTACTAGCTGTTGCCCGCAACTTCATACGCGTGGCATTTAGAAACCCCAACAAATTATACAAAATACACTCTATCATTTTAAAAAAGTCGCATCAAATTTCGTTGCGTATTTTTCGAGATGTAAGCTCACATAGGGACATACATACAACAATAACACATTTAACTAAAAATAATAAGTAAATAAGTAATAGCGTTTCCATTACAAATTGTATAAACTAGGTACTCCATCTACAAAAATTTAAAAATGAAATAATTTAAATGACATATACAATAATGATACATTAATTTATTAATTTTTACAGTTGACTTGCTATGCTTTTACTTATTATACTGAATTATGTTGGAAAAATGATCACTATGAGCGGGACTTGAGCCCACGATCTCGGAATACCGTTCCGTCGCTCTTCCATCTGCGCTATCACGGTTCCTACTTAGGCTTATTAATTTTCTTTTTAAATTCATCCAGTTCAGACTTGTAAAAATAAAGAGAGTAGTATTGACACTTTCAGGGATATCACATCGTATTACCGAGACTGCTATGGACTTCTTCATGGCAATAGTTCTCTGTGGGTATTCAGTCACAGTCTACTTATTATGGAAGGATCATTACGTGATGTGGAATCGATGGAGAAGAGCCAACGTCAATGTTAGACTACTTCTGAGTCCTGATGCGAATCCGGTACCTTTTGTACCTAGGGCTAGGTATAATATTGTTTAATTACTGGGTGGAGTTTTAGTCAATCAGTTTAATAAATGTTTTTAAGTTTGGTTTATGTGTTTTCATTCCGTATTCATATGACATTTCCTCAATTTTGAATATCCCAGAAAATAAAATGTGAGTGGTGACACTGCGGTCCCGAATGCCCCTGAGAGTCGGTCGTGGCCTCGCCTTCGGCTTGCCTTCGTTGGCTGGCCGAACTGGAAACCGAGAGTGCCTGGACTCTCGCCTATGTCTTGCCTTCACCGGCCGGACAGAGTGGGGTCGCCAGAGCTATATGCTCGGGGTGGAAGTGTCAATTTCAAGGGCGTAATTACGGGGAAACCCGCTCCGGGTCTCGGCCCGCGATGGTGAAACCGGTGCCGCACCACTCTACACCCCAACCCGCTCACACCGGTGTTGCTCCCTGCTGCCTTGTCTGGCGGCTGTGTAGGGGGCCCATCTAGTGAGTCGGAGAGTCACCGTCTGCCACGGTTCAACAACTATTAGTACTGAAGGCAGGCGACAGTATTATTATTTGCAATAGTTTTTAAATTTAACCAGTCCATTAAACACCCAACACAATAAACCAGTTCATTTCACTACATTATTTTGCAATAGATCTACAGCTACCATTGGCATTCCATGACTCCACTTCTATAGTGCAGGTGTGGAGTGTCGGTGGTAGGTGTCCCACCACATTTATTTATTCATTAAAATTCTCAAAGGGCCTCTGCATGTTGGACCCATGTCCCCAAGTAAGCCTTACAAAGGACCGGGTATTTCTTATAATAGAAATAATATACCCGTGACTGCAAAAGTGAGAAACAAATAATAATAATAATATAATATTCATTGACATTTCACACAACGTCCTCCGATCCCAAGCTAAGCTTACACAAATTTACGCAGTACAAAAATTTGTATGACAATTAAAAACATCACACAAATGATTGTCCTGACCGGGAATCGAACTCGAGACCTCGTGATCGGCAGTCCATTACATAAATCACTCCACCACGAGGCCCATCAAAAGGACTTAGGTTTAAAATTTGTCCTCACGTTAAAACGAGGCTAATGTGTTAGAAATAAAAATTGAAGTTTATATTTCTTTAGTAGGTACTTAGACCTAAATTGCTGGACCAATTTTTATAAAATTTGTGTGGATTAAGTGGAGCTAGAGAACGCTTTAGTAAGTTACTTAAAGAGGCGCTCAGGTAGTTAGCAAACTAACCAGAATGGAAATAAAACCGCTGGTGTTGGATATTATTAGTTATCTGTTAAAATAAAGCATAGTAAACAATCGAGATTACAATAAACAAACATTAACAAAACAATTGTTTTGACAAAATACTTTGTTTACAAATTGTTTACAAAGACAGTGAGATCATGATTTGCAGCCGCTATGGTTTGGCTCGGTGCCAACCAGATTTCCTTTAAAAGGTGGATGTTGAGTGGCTTTGTAAATTCGTTGAATGAAAAGATTAGATAGATTTTATGCAAAATCAGGTATGTTAGCGAATTGGCTTTCTGCCAGTGTAAATTAGCACAGGAAATACGGCTTTATGCATTCTTATCTGATGTTCAAAGCGACTTATGTATTTTTGAAACCAAAACTAGTACCTATATGAGTATATGAGACGTCCATTTGATCAGGGCCGTTTTTTACCTATTTTTACTCTTTGGGCCCTGGATATTGGGATCCCTGTCAGTAGACTATTATTTCTCTCTATCTCTCCCTCTCTAGCCCATTAACGTCACACTGTTAAGCACGGGCATTCTCCACTTTAATAAGGATTAAAACTGCCTATAAAACATAAGTTTTAATAAACTATTAAGACATTTAATTCAATTCTGCGTATGAAGCAGTCGTGTATAAGATAGAGTGCGGGTGCCCCCGATGAGGCAGTACCCCGTACCTACATACCTAGGTGATACTAGGAATTCACGCCCGGACCACATTTTGTTTTTTTCTACGTGATTTCCTAGTCTATCAATATCACGGAATACAACGTTGCAGAATATGTGCAAAACTACTTCGCAGCCTATATGCTGAAGGTAGGATAGTGAATAGTATACTTTAAGACGCTAACTCGTTAGAAGTATATTCTTTGGTCTGTGGTCATTTGACGGCTAATGAGTCTAATCTGTGCAATTTTCACAGAGTAGCGAGTACGGCAAAATCTTTCAAATTTTTAAATTTAATTATTTAGGTATTTTCAGTTTTTGTTATTGTTGTAAAACCGCGCAAAACTCGAAGATTCATTGTTATACTCAGTTTATTTGTTATTTAAGTAAATTGCAGTTGTAGAAATTGCAAAAATGAGTTTCAGTTTCAACACCGCAACAACTACATCGGGAGGCACTTTTGGGACTACCACTCCAGCTACAGGTTATGTTTTAATCTACTTTATTTCGTCAATAACTTTATATATTTTCGTTTTAAATACCTCGGCTATTGTTACAATAAGTATCCATTCGTAATTATTTTAGATTTTGCTGATAAAAACAAGGTTTTGTTTTAACCTCAACACAATCAACCGCCAAACAACGCTTGAAAAATGTTTGCCGTGCGTCATTTTGTATATAGATTTTATAGTTATAACACTCTGTTGTAGTAAGTAATATATTTTTATAGGTATTTTTGTATATTTTAGGATTTTCCTTCGCTAGTGGTGACAACAAGACAATGTTTGGCGCCAGTAACACAGGTAAACTTAACAATTTTGCTCTATTTACTTTGTACTATGCGCAAGTCTAGTCTCATAGGTTTTTTGGTTTTTTATCTTAATATTTTGCATACATAATATTTCCATTTACTAATATCATTAACTTGTTATAACTTTCACAACTATTGCACAATACAAATGTTAATTACCACACTTTTATTAGTTTAGTATGTATCTATCAATGTATTAAGCTGTAGAGTTGTTTGAACGCACTAATCTCAGTAACTACTGGCTTGAACTTAAATTTTTTTTGTATTGGATAGTCCATTTATCAAAGAGCTTTAAGAGCAAAGCATTGGTGAAATTTATTGCAAAAAAAAATTCTACAAGTACAAAGTCGCAGACTAGAAAGTTATATTTAAATAAATAAATATTTATGGACATTTCACACAACGTCCTCTGGTCCCAAGCTAAGCTTATTATACTTGTGTTATGGGTACCAGAATACGGATAGAATACATATACTACTTTTCTTTTGTAAATATTATACATAGTAAACACCCAGACGCAGAACAAATGTTTGTATGATATTTATAAACATCACACAAATGAATGTCCGAGGCGGGAATCGAACCCGCGACCTCGTGAACGGCAGTCTGTTATATAAACCACTAGACCACGAAGCCCGTCAAAATTTAAATTATTATTTGTTGAATGTTAATTATTACTTGAGCCATAATTACATACAGGTTAGAAGAAAAGGATGTGACACGGGTCACGAGAATTTAAAAAAAAGATTATTATGTTGAATGTGTTCTGAATGCAGGTTATAAAAAAAAAATTTCAAATGTAGAATGTATAAGATTTTTTTTTATTGGGTCTGTGTAGAAAACAAACCGGCCTTCAATTTCACAAGTCCGACTAGTACATTTTCATTTGGTGCTGCTAAAACAACAGCTGCTACATCTTCTTTGTGTAAGTTTATATTTATAATATTTTTAACAAAGCAGAAATAGGAATTTAAATATAAAATAAATATTCAAGGACATCTTATACAACGTCCTCTGGTCCCAAGCTAAGCTTATATGCTTGTGTTATGGGTACCAGAATACAGATAGAATACATATATTACTTTTCTTTTGTAAATATATACTTATAATATATAGAAACACCCAGACGCAGTACAAACATTTGTATGACAATTAGAAAAATCACACAAATGATTGTCCCGAGCGGGAATCGAACCTGCGACCTTTTGATCGGCAGTCCGTTACATGAACCACTCAACCACGAGGCTCGTCTTGATATTGAATTAAAAAATAAAAATAAATAAAAAATTACTTACTTAATTAAAATTACTTTTTATTAATTAAATTTACTTTTTAATAATTACTTGATTTTTATAGTTTAACTAATAATAAACAACACAGAGGACAGCCATTCTCATTGAAAACTGTTTTAAAGACCTGTGAGGTTGACTAGAGCAAAACGGGTAACACAACCTTAAAAAAAAATTACAGTTATGTGGCCTGGATTATATTTTGGAAATAATATTATGGTTTTTTTTTATATTTTCCTTGCTTACAAATTTGTTCTTTTTAAAAACATTTAATACATTCATGTTTTTAACACTCTTTTATTAGCTTCTATGTATTTATCTATAGACTAAACTGTTTGGAAGTGATTTTCATTAACTTGCAATAGTTGAATACAATTGCAATTCGGCACACATAATATAGACAGACACACATCTGATGATCTGACGGATCTGACTGATCGGACTGATGATCGTTGGGAAGAAAAGTCCTAGAGTGGCAACCACGTCCCGGCCGACGCAGCGTTGGGCGTCCCCGACGAGGTCACGGGGAGCCATTGGATGCAATCGGCACAAGACTGTGCGTTGTGGCGTTCTATGGGGAAGGCCTATGTCCAACATTTGACAGAGAGAGGCTGATGGACTATAGACTAACGACAAAAAAAATAATTTCAAAAAATACCCAATTTTTGGAACCGTGCTTGTTATATTATGTTGATTGTTGTGTGCTTGTTTTATTTTTATGTTGATTGTGAATGGTAGTCAGTTACCCTAAGAGTGTACTACAACCCCCACAAAATTCAATTTATCTAATTTTTATCCACAGTTTCATCTCCAGCAGCTACAAGTGCTGGATCCGCGTTTGGGGCGTCCAAACCTTTAAATTTTGGCGGATTCCAATCACCACCTAATCAGACAGTTGGCAGTTCGTTATTTGGACAACCTGCAGCACAGGTTTGTATTAATTTTTCTACAATTTTATTGTTAAAACCATTATAAAATAAATTAATAAAAAAAAAAGGAAAACCGACTTTATGTGCCTTTGAAATTCAGGCTTTCCTCGATTTTTAGGAGATAACCATCAGAACCTGACCTGGTGCCAATGGGACCACACGGGAATAATCCTTGAAGTTCTGACTTAAAATTGGAAAATATACTGTGCTACTGATTCAAAAGATCTTTCTAGTCTGCTCAATTTCTTCTTCTTGCGGTGCTGTCTCCTACCGGAGGTTGTCGATCATCATTATGATTTTAAGTCTGTCGACAGCGGTTCTGAACAGAGACCTGGTGCTCATACCGAACCACTGTCTCAAATTTTTCAGCCAGGATGTGCGGCGTCTGCCTTGTCTTCGGTGGCCCTGTATCTTCCCTCGTATAATCAACTGCAGAAGACTATACTGTTTATTACCCATTATGTGCCCAAAATACTGAAATTTACGGCGTTTAATTGTGTTTATTATTTCTATAATTTAAAAACAGTTAAAAGTACTAATTCTCTTGTGACAGGAACTGAACTCAACTAAAACAAAAGGAATGCAAGGTGTATTTTGTTTTAACCTATAGTCTGTAGTCTATACAAATATTATAAAGCTGAAGAGTTCGTTTGTTTGAACGCGCTATCTCAGGAACTACGGGTCCGATTGAAAAATTCTTTCAGTGTTGGCTAGTACATTTATCGAGGAAGGCTATATAACACGCTGCGACCAATAGGAGTGGAGTAGTAGTGAAAAATGTTTCAAAAATGGGGAATTAGCATACGAAAACAACAAAAAAATTATGTTTATTGACACAAATATTCAAAAACATAAGTTAAAAGCCCCAATCGCAGTATACATTACATGTCTATAACTAGCTTTGTGTCGTATTTTATAGCAGAATGCACCACAAAGCTTAACTATGGACGGTACTCAACAGCAACAGGTCGCACCAACTTTCGGTACTCCTACCACTCAAGGTATGTAGCTAATTATTAACACGCTTATATTATTAGTTCGGTAGGTATCTATCAATGTACTAATCTATGTAACGGAATCTTTGAAAGAGTTTTTCACCCACTTGCATTAGTCGGGTGGATCTGAAATTATGCACACATATTAAGGACCGACGAGATGACAAAATAAATTAAAAATTTTATTCAGGACTAGTTGGCCCGGCAAACGTTGTTTTGCCATATCAAAATAATTGGTCAAGTGCAAGTCGGACTCGCGCACGAAGGGTTCCGTACCATTATCTATGCAACATAAGGCAACGTTATTAGTATCGAGCAAGAAACGGTAAAAAAATCATGTTTGTTGTATGGGAGCCCCCCTTAAATATTTATTTTATTTTATTTTTAATATTTGTTGTTATAGCGGCAATAGAAATACATCATCTGTGAAAATTTCAACTGTCTAGCTATCACCGTTCTTGAGATACTGGGTACGGAACCCTAAAAATCATGTTTGTTGTATGGGAGCCCCCCTTAAATATTTATTTTATTTTATTTTTAGTATTTGTTGTTATAGCGGCAATAGAAATACATCATCTGTGAAAATTTCAACTCTCTAGCTATCACCGTTCTTGAGATACAGCCTGGTGACAGACGGACGGACGGACGGACAGCGAAGTCTCAGTAATAGGGTCCCGTTTTTACCCTTTGGGTACGGAACCCTAAAAAAGTTAAAAAAAAAATTTACTATAAACCTCACGGAGCCCGAGACCTTTCCAACGAATGCAAAACCGTGGAAATCGGTTCGTGCGTTCTGGAGTTATAGCGTCAGGAAGGAAAACCCGACTTATTTTTATATAGTAGATTTTCAAGCGTGTTTGTTAGGTTTTAAATTAAGTAAATTTTATTTAGTCATTTTGTTGCAATACATGGTTCATGTAACGGAATGCCGTTCACAAGGTCGCGGGTTCGATTCCCGCTCGGTACAATTATTTATGTGATATTTATTAATGTCATACAAATGTTTTTACTGCATCTGGGTGTATTATATGTAACTTATGTATATAAGTATTTATTTACAAAAAAGTAGTATATGTAGTCAATCCGTATTCTGGTACTCATAATACAAGCATAATAAGCTTAGCTTGGAACTAAAGGACGTTTTGTGAAATGTCCATGAATATAAGAAAAATATTAAGTTGAAAGCCGCGCTGAAAGGGACAAATGTAGTTATGTTTTGAAAATAAGAAAGTATTAGAAGCATAGATTTAAAAAACCTAACCGTGAGAAAAATTTGTTCCTCTGAAGGCAATATCCACAAAGAAAACGGGACTACGATGTCCATATTTTTGTATGGAGCATAGTTTGGTCTCGTGCCCTCTTAAATGTTTAATATGTATTACAGCTGGTGCAACATCAACTTTCGGTGCGTCTCCAAGCGGTGGTGCGTTTTCTTTTAATAAAGCTGCCAGCCCGGCACCTGCTACTGGCTTTGGATTTGCAACACCTGCTTCTGGTTTCTCAGCGCCTCAGACTGCTACGGTTAGTCATATCATCATCACTTAAAGGATTAATCCAACAGGAGTGGAAGGCGACTCCCGCTGAAAAAACTATGTCGGCAATTCTCATATCAATACTAATCTTCTAATATATAAAATTCACGTGTCACAGTGTTAGTTACCGTACTCCTCCGAAACGGCTTGACCGATTCTTCTCAAATTTTGCATACATATTCAGTAGGTCTGAGAATCGGCCAACATCTATTTTTCAATCTTTTTTTTTTAGTATGGCAAAACCACGTTTGCCGGGTCAGCTAGTATTATATAAAGCTAAAGAGGTTGTTTGTGTGAACGCGTTAATCACAGAAAGACAGGTCCGATTTAAAATTTCTTTCAGTGTTGGATATTTATTTACTGTACACCATAAAATTTATATAAATTGACAACAAAGTACAATGGGCGGCCTTATCGCTAATAGCGATTTCTACCAGGCAACCTTTGGATGGAGACATGCCTGCAGGAAAGAGTGGTAGTTGTTGGTGTACTAAAAGATGTTATAAACTACATATAACGCTAAACAAATATAATATAAACACATATTCAAAATATAAATACACATACATATGATAGTAGGATATACATTTATAGAGGAAGGCTATAAGGTAATACAAGGAGCAAAGCAATAGAGAAAATTGTTTCAAAAGCGGGAATTTTTTCTAAAATCCACGCGTACGGAGTCACGGGTAACAGCTAGTTCATTACATACGGATACTGTCGTCTCTTAGCGTCCGTGAGGAATGAAATTGCGTTAAGTGTTAGTGTATGGTACCTGTACCCCGCCCATGTAACTGTTGGTTTAATATTGTAAACATAATCATACGCCTTTTTAATGAGCCCGTGGTTGAGTGGTTCATGTAACGGACTGCCGATCACGAGGTCGCGGGTTCGATTCCATCGCGGGACAATCATTTGTGTGATATTTACAATTGTCATACAAATGTTTGTACTGCGTCTGGGTGTTTATATGTATTATAAGTATGTATTTATACAAGAAAAGTAGTTTATGTATTCTATCTGTATTCTAATATCCATAGTACAAGCATATAAGCTTACTTAAATATAAGCTTACTTAGCTTGGGACCAGAGGACGTTGTGTGATATGTCCGTGAATATTTATTTATTTATTATTTTTCTCATGGTGGAGGCAGAGACTATAGATCTCCATCTGCTACGATCAAAAAAGAATTACGTAGCTACATTTTCACACAAGCATCTGTTACTATACATTTGTATCACGCTTATATAAGTTCAGTATGTATCTATCAATGTATTAATCTATGTAACGGAATCTTTGAAAGTGATTTTCACCCACTTACAGTAGTCGGATTGATCTGAAATTTTACACACCTAACTAAGACCGATGACAATGCAATAATTAAAATAAATATGCAGGTTTTTCGAGCGTGTTTTTTAGTTTTAGAACTAAGTAATTTTTCCTATTACAGACTACGACTTCAACAGCTCCATTAACAACACAATCAAGTGTCTTAGCTCAAAGTTCTGCAACAAGTTTTGGCACCACAAGTGCTTTTGGTGCAAAACCTGGTTCTGCATTCAGTTTTAGCGGTGCCCAACAAACTGGTTTTGGAGCTAATAATGCGGCTGGTAAGTGTTTATTATGAATGTGCCATGAATTTTGGGAGTTCTTCAATGATATGAGTTCTCTCTCCAGCCCATTTACGTCCCACTGTTGGGCACGGGCTTCCACCACTTTGGGAGGGATTATGGTCTACTGTGCCGCGCTGACCAGGCGTGTTGGCATAGGGTTTATTTTCGAGTTTTTCATGACACTTGTATTCTTAATCCGTCACCAAGCGGAGGGATATGAGTTAAAAATGTTCAAAATATGTAGGAAATACATATTTTGATATATGGGTGCTATTTTCGAAATAGAGGTGAATTAGCTCTTATAATCTTGCAAAACATCTTTCTATCTATCTGTTTCCTATACGCATGGTATGAATAATTTTAGGAACATTTAAAAAAGTCCTTTAGCAAAATTTATTACATCAAATTATTTTATTAAAAAATCGATTCTGAGTAAGATTTGTGGCAAAATATTATAAAGTGTGTTCTTTAATATTTGAAATCTCTCTCTCTTTCTCTCTCTTATATTCTATTTTATCTCTTGGGTTTATTTTCTAGTTCTCTTACAGAAAATGTTATCTGTGTACAATTTCCCATAACTGGCTTATAAAAGGCTGATAGATGGATAAAATGTGGGATGATACAGTGGGCATTTCTATTTGTTTCAGCACCAACACCTGCAACTGGTTTTAGTCTAACTGGACAACAACCACAACAGCAACAACCACAACAGCAACAACCACAACAGCAACAACCACAACAGCAGCAGCAGCAGCAACCGACAGCAACACAAACCGGTTTCGGTTTTGGTACAACTGGTACCGGACTAAGCTTTGGACAAACCGCTTCTACTGCCGGATCTACCTTCCAATCACCATCTGCGCTTAGTTTTGGTACTGCGACTACAGCTGCAGGTAATTATAAAACCTAACTGCTATCCGCGACATCGTACGTCCGGAATATAAAAAAAATCCCTTTTTTGCAACGTTTTTCACTACTGGTTCACTCCTATAGGTTGCAGTGTGATGTTATATCAGTTCTAGCCTTCCTCGATAAATGGACTATCCAACACAGAAGAATTGTTAAAATCGAATCAATAGTTCCTGAGATTAGCACGTTCCAAACAAACAAACTAACAAACTCTTCAGCTTTATAATATAGATAATTCTGATATTTAGCCTTTAAAGTTTTTTTTTTAGTTGATGTATTTCTTTAAACCAAACTGTTATTACGTATTTTATCATGTTAACTGCAAAAATGTCATCAAAATGATATTCTATTGGTTTCAGCTACAGGTTTAGGCAGTTTTGGTACAACCACAACAGTACCACAATCTACTGCACCCCCAAGTTATGGTGCAAGCCCATTATTATCAAGCCAGCCATCAACCGGGCTTAGTTTTAATACAACCCCAGGGCTTAGCAAGGCTACTGTCGGTATCACACAACCTTTCAGCAGTTCAACTGGCCGAGCACCCGGACTAAGCTTTGCAACAACTACTACAAGTCAACCAACTAGTTTTGCAACCAGTGCAGCTCAACCTACACCTGGGCTTAATTTCGGTACAACTACTGTATCGCAAGCTCCCAAATCTTTTGGTATTGCGACGACAACCGGGCTTAATTTTGGTACTACTACTTCTACAACTGGGCTTAGTTTTAGTACTCCAGCTGCAACGACTGGGCTTAGTTTTGCCACTACTACTTCTACAACCGGGCTTAGTTTTAGTTCTCCAGCCGCGACAACTGGGCTTAATTTCGGAACAACAACAGCCACAACTTCGTCAACTGGCCTCAATTTTAGTACAGCAGTGACTTCTGCTACAGCAACAACAAGCTCTGGTTTTGGTTTTACTGGTCCCAATACATCGACTGGGCTTGGTTTTGGTCTTAAATCGACTACTACATCGGCTACTTCTACAGGTAAATATAAATAAAATAAAACATTTTCTTTCTTTCTTTCTAAATATGAAATTTATTATAAATAAATTATTATGACGGGCCTCGTGGTCTAGTGGTTCATGTAACGGACTGACGTTCTCGAGGTTTCGGGTTCGATTCCTGCTCAGGACAATCGTTTGTGTGATGTTTATATTTGTCATACAAATGTTTGTACTGCGTCTGGATGTTTCTATGTATTACAAGTATGTATTTACAAAAGAAAAGTAGTTTATGTATGCTATCCGTATTCTGGTACCCATAACACAAGCACATAAGCTTAGCTTGGGACCAGACGACGTTGTGTGAAATGTCCATGAATATTTATTTATTAAATAAAATAAAAATAGTAATAATAGGTTAATAAGATGGTTTGAATTTTTTGTAAAATCGTTATTAGATTATGGGCACGAAATGTTAAAAACTTTTTAGTGAATTACTTTTTGAAGGTTTTGTTCTAAATATAATTTATAATTATTTATGTCACATTTGAAATATTTCAAAATTACTGTACGTGTTAAAATTTTGTTTTGTAAATACATTTGAATTTCATACTTTTTGTTTGCATTATAAACTGTAAAAAAAATTATAACTAATGAGAGGTTTATGAAAAAAGTTTTAATTTGTTTCAGCCTTAACATCAGCGCCATCTGGTATTATGGCTTTGGGTAAAACTACAAGTACATTAGCGCCTACTACTACCACAACGTAAGTTTTATTTTTCAAATATGTGCTTTGTATTATGCTTATTTTTAAAATGTGCTTATTTTGCTTATTTTAAAAATTTTCATATTACAATAAATTATACTAAAATACATTTAATTAGGGTTCCATATGAAATCTCCTTGTTGTGACGGATTAAGAATACAAGTGTCACCACCCCATCTCCTCCGAAAGGTGCTGTAAAAGCCAGCTAAGAGATATTGCACACATATATCTTTCTTTCTTTCTTTCATTCATATAACATCCTCTGTGAGAGACCGAAAACTCGAAAATAAACCCTGAATCAACACGCCTGATCAGCGCGGCATAGACGATAATACCTCCCAAAATGGTGGAAAACAGTGCGATAATGTGCTGGAGAGCGAGACTATGTTTATCAGTTGATGTTATAACAACATCTCTCCAGCCTATTTATAGAGGCCCGTGCCCAATAGTAGGGACATCATCCTCCTGCCCTTATCCCATTATTTGGGGTCGGCGCAACATGTCTTTTCCTTCCATAGTCTTCTATTAGCCGTCATGTCTGTGTCAACTCCTCTTTCTTTCATGTCCTCTTTCACACAGTCCTTCCATCTTTTTTTAGGTCTTCCTCTAGACTTTTTTCCTTCCACATTTATACTCGGAAGGGACAAGAATTATTAATTATTCGTTTTACAGTACAACGATAGCAGCGCCACCACAACCAATAACATCAATAACTTTCGCACAACTAGAGGAGAATATAAACAAATGGACTTTAGAACTTGAGGAACAGGAAAAAACTTTTATAAATCAAGCGACACAGATCAATGCGTGGGATAGATTGCTTATTGCTAATGGAGAGAAGGTAATTGCCTTAAAATTATTTAGCTATAGCCAAATCTTCATAATTTGACGAGCCTCGTGGTTGAGTGGTTTATGTAACGGACTGCCGATCAAGAGATCGCGGGTTCAATTCCCGCTCGGGACAATCATTTGTGTGATTTTTCTAATTGTCATACAAATGTTTGTACTGCGTCTGGGTGTTTCTATGTATTATAAGTATGTATTTACAAAAGAAAAGTAGTATATGTATTCTATCCGTATTCTCGTACCCATAACACAAGCCTAATAAGCTTAGCTTGGGACCAGAGGACGTTGTGTTAATGTCCATGAATATTTATTATATTATATATTATTATCTACTACTTTTATAAGTGAATTTAGAAATTTTTCCCCGTTTATGTAACATTTGTTTCGCTCATATTGGTCCCTGCGTGATGTTATATAGCCTATAGCAGGAGTGGCCAACAAGTCGATCACTCGCAAGTTCCATGAGGGGATGCATTCAATGCCAAATGTTTCTAGTACATGATACAGGAATGAACATGTACGCAGCTCATGCTTCGAGTAGGGAGACGTTCAGCGTGACCACTTTTAGTAGTTTTCTACTATTTTCAAGAGCGCACAGCAGTATAAAAGCACATTGCCTAGACGTCCCCCTTCTTACCTGAGAAATAGATCGATCGCGACTCAATTTTAAAATAAAAAGTCGATCTTATGTGCACAAAAGTTGGCCACACCTGGCTTATAGCATTCCTCGATAAATGTACTCACATTCCAAAACGAAAAGAATTTTTCTATTCAGACCAGTTCCTGAGATTAACGCGTTCAAACAAACAAACACTTCAGCTTTGTAATATCAGTATAAATACAATTTTGTCAACATTAATCAGGCCTTTTGAGAATAAAGTGATATAAATACGGAAATCGAGGAAAATCCTCAAATTTCAAAGGCACATAAAGTTGGCTGAACTTTTTTTTTAAATACTACGTACAAATCTTTCGTGTGTTTGGATCGTAATAGATGGCACTCTATTGTCTCTAGCTACTCCATGGGTATAAGGTGTGACGATATGTTTATTATAATACTTATGTGATATTTTCAGATAGTAGAACTAAATGATGCCGTACAAACAGTGAAGAATGAACAACAAAGTTTAGAACATGAGTTAGATTTTGTATTAGCACAACAGAAAGAACTAGAAGATTTGTTAGCACCAATGGAGAAACAATTGTTGGTTGAAACTGCCGATAGACTTAGAGATCCGGAGAGAGAACATATGTAAGTATATTATACTAGCTTGCCATACAAATGATGTCAGGGGTAGACAAATAATTTGCAATAAAATAATATTGCGACTATAAATTGAAATGTAAGCTATCCTATCTTTCAAGTTGTCGTTTGGTTAAATGACAAAAAGGTCAATTGATATTTGAATACTTTGTCAAGTATTCTTACTTACACTTACACATTTGTCAAGTATTCAAATATCAATTGACCTTTTTGTCATTTCACCAAATGATATGTTTATATAATGTTTTTGTAAAATGATACTTTTGTCAAGTGTATTGTTTGCCAAATGATCATTTGGTGAAATGTAGTTTGTCAAATGATCATTTGTCAAAAATTTTTGGTCTATCATTAGGGAACCTCTATTTTAATCTAAAAATTATTAATAACAGTGCTTTTAATTTGTAAATGCTTAAAAAACTCGTTGTTTGTCTGTCACTCTCTCGCATTTTCACGCCTATATATATATTTCACGCCAATAGTATACGATTTAGTATGTAGCGGTTTTATTGAAATTTGGTTTATAGATAAATGACTTCACTTAGGCTATCTAATGGTGAAAGAGAATTCTTGAAAGGTCGAAAAAAGTAAACTTAAAAATTACTCCATGTCTATTATGTTTAGTCTGCGTGGAATAGTAGAAAGTAGTTTAAAGCGAGGGGGGGCTAGTCCATTAGTAGAACGTTAGTATATGCTATATTATTATGTAAAATGAAATAATTACATTTCAGGTATACTTTAGCTGAAAACTTAGATTCACAACTGCGACAGATGTCTGAAGATTTGAAGGAAGTAATTGAACATCTTAATGAGACGAACAGAAGTCAAGATACCAATGATCCAGTAAGTTTTATGTTATTGTATATTTATATGTATTAACATATTTCAGCCGACTTTTATAAAAAGAAGACATTCTCAACTCGACTGTAATTTTTCTTTTTAATTGGGCGAAGCGATTTCAATTAGTTTTTTTAGTGCAAATCATTCTTGATAGATGGCGTTGTACGTAAATACGATATAAACTCAATCGAGTGACGATTATGCTGGCCTAATTTGATTACTAAAAAGCACGACCGCAACAAGCTCAGTTAGCAGAGCTACGGAACGGTATTCCGAGGTCGTGGGTTCAAGTCCCGCTTGCGGTAATCTTTTTTTTTTTTTTTATTTGCAATTACAATTACAACACAAACACATTATTATATAAACAGGTAGCCATAAAAACTTTAACAAGTTTGTCTCGGCTACCCTCGGTCCGTTGACAATCACTCGTGCGACACAAGCAAAGTCTTGCAATAAATACACTTTATACAGGATGTAACTTTTATTTTATATATTTCATTAATTTATAATTAATTAATATTTATAATATTTTTGGAACTTTATCCATCTTTTTTCACTTTATCCACCATAATTTAATTTATTATGTAAAAGCATAGTATGTCAATTGCAAAATTAATAATTTACTTTAGTTTTTTTATTTGAAACCTGATGTGGTTAGAAGTCGAGGAAATCGCCTTACCACATGAATTGCAAATATAAATACATATTACACAAATAATTTGTTTTGTGTGGAAATCAAACCTGTAACCTCGTGAAAAGTACAGTAGGCGCGCGAGTTCATGTCCATCCTGAGGAATGCGGTAGTGCTGTGACCTAATCAATGATGGTAATGCCGATGTCGATAATTATTACACATTTGGTCAACCATATCTATCACAAATTTATTACAACTGTAAGTAAGTAAATTAATACATATTATCAAATGAATCTACCCAATACTTGTTAAGGGCCTACATCAATATTATCGTATATCATCGCCGCCACGTACATATTAACACAGCCAGTAGGCACAGAAAATGAAGAATTAGGGATACTTTTCCTATTTACTCAAAATCTACTAAATATATTTTAATTCTGATTTACGTGTTTCTATATATAATAGTTACTTATGTTTTTAAAGTTATTTCATTAGTTAATACGCGATAATAGACCGACAAATGAAAAATATATAAAAATTGAGAGGTTGTTTTGCCAAGATTTTCTAACGAGAAAACTTTTTTCAATCGCGTTTCTGAGTTGATGCGATCCTAGATCATTATTATATTGAAAAAACATATACTTAAAAATTAGAGCTCTAGCCATTCAATCTAAAGAAACAATGAAAACTTCGTACATAGAAAAATGCACGGAGCTATTTTGGTATCGTCTGGATTATTACAAAAATAGGAAAAAAAAAAATTATAAAGCACAAAAACCCTAAATACGAATTAGTCACTATCAGATGCAAAGATATTCTCGTGCTTGTTTATGTATTATAAAAGGTTTTTTTCTACTTGAACTTGTTGAAGGCGAAGTACTCATGTTTTCGTACACAAAAAGAAACAACACAAGCAGTTAACAGTTTTTAGTATCGCTATTGACAAGCGCGCGTCAAGGACAACACTCGACTGCGGACGAATGCGGCGAGGTGGGTGAAGGAGGGGCGCGCTGCCCCCGCGCTAACCTCAGGCCCCGATAGACATGAACTCGCGCGCCTACTGTAGCTTGTTCCTCTAACTATTAAACCATGTGGCCACAAATAGCTTGAAGTGGTTAGGTTATAACATCATGACATATTTATATCATCATTACCATACCGTCACGTCTTTTTCCCCATGGGGGTAGGCAGAGACTATAGAGCAACATCTCGCTCTCTCTCCAGCCCATTTACGTCCCATTGCTAGGGAACGGGCCTCCTCCACTTTGGGAGGGATTATGGTCTACTGTGCCGCGCTGACGAGGCGTGTTGGCACAGGGTTTATTTTCGAATTTTCTGTCTCTCACAGAGGATGTTTTCTGTGTAAAATATCCCTTAGCTGATTTTTACAGCAACCTTGGTAGGAGATGGGGTGGTGACACTTGTATTCTTAATCCGGCACCATACGGAGAACATCTGCTACTATCTAAACATACTTCCTTTGCTTCATACATACTCCTATATTGGTGATATATACTAAATTCACTATATTTTTTTCCAGATTGTACAAATAGGCAGAATATTAAACGCTCATATGTCATCGATGCAATGGATAGACAACTCTATAGCTCAAATAACAACAAAATTGGACCAATTGAAGGCAACACACGACACACTGAGAAGAGATAATGAAAGATCATTTCAACTTACTTATAATTGAAATTAAGGATATTGTATTAAATATTATAGTTACTTTCCCGCTCTTTAGGTTTTTAGCGTGATGATATATAGCCTATGTGTTATTCTATAAGCGATTCATCAGGACTGTTTCAATAAAATCATAATTTAATTTGTAAAAAAATCCATTCAGTAGATTTTGTTTGCGTTTCCACATACATTTTAAGGGCCTACATCAATATTATTCAATTTCATCGCCGACACGTACATATTAACACAGCCAGTAGGCACAGAAAATGAAGAATTAGGGATACTTTTCCTATTTACTCAAAATCTACTAAATATATTTTAATTCTGATTTACGTGTTTCTATATATAATACTTACTTATATTTTTAAAGTTATTTCATCAGTTAATACGCGATAATAGACCGACAAATGAAAAAAATAAAAAATGAGAGGGGTTGTTTCGCTAAGATTTTCTATCGAGAAAACTTTTTTCAATCGTGTTTCTGAGTTTATGCGATCCTAGATTACGTATTGAAAAAACATATACTTAAAAATGAGAGCTCTAGCCATTCAATCTAAAGAAACAATGAAAACTTCGTACGTAGAAAAATGCACGAAGAATTTTGGTATCCTCTTAACAAACTTTAATATTTGTTTTAGTAGGATTGTAAACAAAATTTTCTGTTAAGAACAATAAAGGAACCAATCCCGTTAGGGTAGAAATTAAACTTGGAAAAAACTATAAAATTGATCTACAATTTTTTTGTCCTTTTTAGATATGACGAGCCTCGTGGTTGAGTGGTTTATGTAGGGGACTGCCGATCAAGAGGTCGCAGGTTCGATTCCCGCTCGGGACAATCATTTGTGTGATTTTGCTAATTGTCATACAAATGTTTGTACTGCGTGTGTGTGTTTCTATGTATTATAAGTATGTATTTACAAAAGAAAAGTAGTATAATTATGTATTCTATCCGTATTCTGGTACCCATAACACAAGCATTGCTTAGCTTGGGACCAGAGGACGTTGTAAGAAATGTCTATAAATATTTTAAAAAAAAATTAAATAATCTTGCAAAATTACTAAAATTAAGTAAAACTTTGGAATACTTTGAAAATCGGCCCACAATTTCTTTTTTATTTATAGATATTTTTCAAAAGTAATAAAATTAAGTTAAAGGTAGAAAAATTTTGAAACACACCTATATTCTTTTTTCTAAACTAATAAATAGATTTTGTTGCGTTTTCATAAGATGACTTTGAGAAATTTTGTAATATGTAAACCTTAATGCGCATGGTCTCAGATTAGAAATCTGGATCAGACATTGTTATTGTGACTTTTCCATTTTGAAAAGTTAACTATAGCAGTTCCAATTTCATTTATAGGAAAGTAATGCCATCCATGTGGTGACAGATTAAGAATAAAAGTGTCACCACCCATTTTCCTTCCCAGGGTGCTGTAAAAGCCAGCTAAAAGACATTTGACACTGATAACACCCTCTGTTAGACTGAAATCCCTCCTGTAGGATGGAGAAGGCCCATGTCCAATATTGGGACACATTAATGGCTTGAGTAAAGTAACTATTATTTAAAAACTTTAGTGTGACAAAACAATCTAACTTCGATTAATTGATATGTTAAGAATAAACCATGAGACAGAGATATCTTTATTTTATTTATTACTAGCTGTTCCCACGACTCTCCGCGTGGATCGCTTTTTTCGATCGACCGAATAAAAATTTTGATTCTTTTTTTAGCCGCTAGATGGCGTTGCAAGTAACCAAATTGAGAAATTTCGTATTATGTAAATATCTTTTGATTGAGTGGACCGATTGCGATGAAACAAAGACTAAGTAATACCTTGAGTTGTGTAAAATTTTTACGTATAACATTTATAGCTTTAAGTGTTGTACATTTTGGTGTCCGATTGTTTGACCAAAAGTTATTTAGCAAAACTACATTTGACAAAAAACGTTTGGCAAAACAATGAATTCGCCTATTGATCATTTTACTACTGATCATTTTACAAATGCTTCATTTTGCCAAATGATCAACACTTAAATTGACATTTTATAAATGATTACTTTACAAAACTAACGTTTGGCAACTGAGTTATCAGATAAATCTACTATTGGTCTAGAAATTGGTATTCTTGTTAAAACGACCACATTTTGCAAATTTTTTTGCAAAGCTATTGCTCTGAATTTTCCTAAAAGAAAACATTTTAAGTATTAATCGATATATTGTATTAAATATAGACAGATTGAATGAAAAAAAAAGATATTTTAGATTTTTTGCAAAATAATTACTTATTTACCCGTTCGTCTTTGGAGATATATATCTCTTTTATTAGATTGGGTTAGGTTAGAACTTTAACCCCAAACGTACGAGCCGAGCGAGCAAAGCGAGCGTGCCGCGGCAGCGGCCGGCGAGAGCCAGAAGTGACTAGAGCATTTCAGCCTTTAATAATGAGTCATGATGATAATGATACATTTAAAATAACTTAATTTACGAAACATATCATTTGGTAAAATGACAAAAAGGTCTACATTTGTCAAGTGTAGTGTTTGCTAATGGATCATTTACTAAGTAAGTTTTTGTAAAATGATACTTTTGTCAAGTTTATTGTTTGCCAAATTATCATTTCGTTGCTTGTCAAAAGATTATTTGCCAAAAATTTATTGGTCAATCATTAGGGAAACGTACATTTTACGTGAAGCGTGCACAGACAAACATCTAAACACACAAAAAATTTAAAAATGCTGGAAATGGGTTTTGTTGGTTGTCCTTCAACCATCAGACTAATTTTTCTGAAAATATATTCAACTAGCTGCGCCCAGCGGTGTTACCCGCGGTAAAAAGGATAAAAAATAAGTTCATTTTCTATTCCATTTTTCATTGGAAAGTTTTATGAAAATCCATGCAGTAGTCATTACGTGAAAGCACAATAAACATCCTTACTACATATCCAAACATTGAAGTATGGATAGAAGACCGAGGAAACGTTCGCGTTGCTCAACCAACAGTTTAAGTATTTTATTTTGCCGCGCGTAATTCTTTTTACGTCATATCTCCTAAGATATTCATTTAAATTGCATGCTGTAAAGAGCAGTTATAATCTATATTAATTGCGTAAGCTAAGCTATTTAATTTGATAAAAAATATTACCATATACACATAAATAGCTTTTGAAAACACCCTATTCAATTTGATATTTTTTTTTGACATTATTATGGGTACAGCGGGTTTCCCTTAAAAGATAGACATATGCTCTCGCGGACTTTTTTGAAGAAATATAGGTAACAAACAATTCCTCCATACATTAGTTTGTTGTACCTCACATAGGTAAGGCGTTTTCATTTATAGCCCGCGCGCGTCCACTTAGCTTAATGTCAAAAAATCAAATCAAAATCAAAAATCATTTATTCACGTAGGCATAATCTCTTTTTGCCAAAAAAAAATTAATAAGCTCCTATGATATGTCCAAAAATTTTTTCCCTACCACCGTTTCAGGACTTTCAATCCGCTGAGAAGAACCGGCGTAAGAAACTCAGCAGATATCGTTATCTTGTGTCATATTAATCTTTTTTTTAGGGGTCCGTACCCAAAGGGTAAAAACGGGACCCTATTACTGAGACTTCGCTGTTCGTCCGTCTGTCACCAGGCTGTATCTCAAGAACGGTGATAGCTAGAGAGTTGAAATTTTCACAGATGATGTATTTCTATTGCCGCTATAACAACAAATACTAAAAATAAAATAAAATAAATATTTAAGGGGGGCTCCCATACAACAAACATGATTTTTTTACCGTTTCTTGCTCGATACTAATAACGTTGCCTTATGTTGCATAGTTAATGGTACGGAACCTTTCGTGCGCGAGTCCAACTCGCACTTGACCAATTTTTTTAAATAATCATTACAATGGTTCTTACAATTTATATAAATTACAATTATAATAATATGTGTTGCTCTGGAACAATTTACTCCCAAGCTTTATTGTCATTAACATGTCTGAAATTTTATAATACGCCTTTTTACATAGTTTAGATTTTACAAATTTTTTAAACTTAGATTTATTTAATTCTTTCATATCATTAGGGAGTTTCTTATAAAAACGTAGGTATACCATGCCCCATGAAAGAGTTACTTATTTTGTGGAGACGAGTAACATGGAATGGACATTAGTAACTTGATTGCCAACAAAAATACGGTGAAGGATTTCAAGAAGGGCCGTGCCTAACAGTAGGACATTAATGGGCAGAGAATAAAACCACTTACAGATTTGGATGCGTTTATTTACCCATATTAAATATTTTTCATGTAACTCAATAGATTCATTCTGGTCCCTTCAGGAACCACTATTTTGTAATGTAAGTACGAAGTCATGGAGAGATACTAGTGTTTACGCTATACAGTTGACGAGCTTCGTGGTTGAGTGGTTCATGTAACGGACTGCTGATCATAAGGTCGCGGGTTGATCCCGCTCGGGACAATCATTTGTGTGATATTTATAATTGTCATACAAATGTTTGTACTGCGTCTGGGTGTTTCTATGTATCATAAGTATGTATTTACAAAAGAAAAGTAGTATATGTATTCTATCCGTATTCTGGTACCCATAACACAAGCATATAAGCTTAGCTTGGGATCAGAGGACGTTGTGTGAAATGTCCATGAATAAAAAAAAGAAACAAGTAGGACGCCCGTGCCTAACAGTGGGACATTACTAATTTAATATACAATAACATTTAAGGGCCTACATCAATATTATCGTATATCATCGCCGACACGTACATATTAACACAGCCAGTAGGCACAGAAAATGTAGAATTAGGGATACTTTTCCTATTTACTCAAAATCTACTAAATATATTTTAATTCTGATTTACGTGTTTCTATACATAATAGTTACCTATGTTTTTAAAGTTATTTCATTAGTTAATACGCGATAATAGACCGACAAATGAAAAAAATAAAAAATTTGAGAGGTTGTTTCGCCAAGATTTTCTATCGAGAAAACTTTTTTCAATCGCGTTTCTGAGTTTATGCGATCCTAGATAATATATTGAAAAAACATATACTTAAAAATTAGAGCTCTAGCCATTCAATCTAAAGAAACAATGAAAACTTCGTACATAGAAAAATGCACGAAGCTATTTTGGTATCCTCTTAAGAAAACATTGTATTTAATAAATCAAATTGTGGTGGAAAAGTTGATCACCGCAAACGGGACTTGAACCCACGACCTCGGAATACCGTTCCGTAGCTTTGCCAACTGAGCTTATTGCGGTCGTGCTTTCAGTAATCAAATTATGCCACCATAATCGTCACTCGATTGAGTTTAAATCGTATTTTGACGTACAACGCCATCTATCGAGAATGTTTTGCAACAATCTCGACCAACCACCTAGTATTCTTTACAGAATACAACTGGGCTGAAAATAAATACGCGACTTTTATTACTAAAGTAATTTATTAATTTTGCAATTGACATGCTATGCTTTTACTTAATAAATTAAATTGTGGTGGAAAAAGTTGATCACCGCAAAAACATTGTATTTTAACATTTATCAGTCTGTAATCACAATTATTCAACTTTTAACGCGTAGAAGGCCCGTGCCCAACAGTGGGTCGGCAATGGGGAGAACAGATTATTAGCACGTTATTCAAACTTAATATACAATACCAGTAATAAAACACTGTAATTTCACATTTATATCAGTCTGTAAGCACAATATTATAAGTTTTTTGTTCACGATACTACAAACTGTCCTATTGTTGGATATTTGATCAGCACTTAAGAACATTGATAACTTTTTTGCATCAACTCTACAATAACAAGAACGTGATAGATCTTCATTGACTTGCGTTTCTGTTTCTGAATCTGATGAATGGTCTATAGGTCCTAAAAAAATAAAAATTTCACGCAATATACTCTGGTCCCAAGCAAAGCTTATTTACTGATAAAATGTATATACCTATATCACACAAATACTTGTCCTGTGCGGTTAATAAACCCGTGATCTCGCGAATGGCACGTTCTTTGAACCACAAAGCTCATCAAAAATAAAACCAGATCCTAAAGACCTTTAGACCTCTAAGAGATATTGCACACAGGTAACATCCTCTGTGAGAGACGGAAAACTCTAAAATAAACCCTGTGCCAACACGCCTGGTTAGCGCGGCACAGTAAACCATAATCCCTCCCTAAGTGGAGGATGACCGTGCCTAACAGTGGGACGCAAGTGGGCTGGACAGAAGACAGAGAGAGACCTCTGTGTTCGTTCACTATGATCTGGCTGTATCTCAGGAAAAATTTCACAAATGATATATTTAAGAGGGCTTTCATATATTTTAAGTGTAACTTGACGGTACACTTAGTACGGACACATTACGGAACCTTTCGTGAGAGTCCAATTCTTACTAGACCGCATTTTGACCGACTTCAAAAAAGGAGGAGGTTCTCAATACGTCTTTTTTTTTATTTATGTTTGTTACCTCCTAACTTTTAACTGGGTGAAGCGATTTTAATGATTCTTTTTTTTTAAAGCTGGTGGTTCCCGCGTGGTTCCATTGGCACCAGGTCAGGATCTGATAGTTATCTCCTGAGAAATCGAGAGAAACCCTCAAATTTCAAAGGCACATGAAGCCAGTTGAACTTTTTTTTAAAAATGCTCTTTAGTAATTTATTATTTTGCAATTGACTTGCTATGCTTTTACTTAATAAATCAAATTGTGGTGGAAAACGCTTCGTGGAGCTACGGAACGGTATTCCGAGGTCGTGGGTTCAAGTCCCGCTTGCGGTGATCACTTTTTCCAAAATGCGATGTAAACTCAATCGAGCGACAGTTGTGGTGCTCTAATTGGTTACTGTTAGCACGACCGCAATAAGCTCAGTTCGCAGAGCTACGGAACGGTATTCCGAGGTCGTGGGTTCAAGTCCCGCTTGCGGTGATCACTTTTTCCACCACAATTTGATTTATTAAATACTCTTTAATCCAAGTTTTAATAACTTACCACCAAATGATTCTACCCTCAAATCTTTAAACCTCGTAGATACTTTAGCCATATCTGTCTTTATTTGTAATGTTAATCTACCCTCAGCCGCCGCACGTATCACAACTTCTGATGACATAGTCTTCATTCTATCAATTGTAGTCCGTAATTGTTTTAATGATGGTAATTCTATTGATATCTGAAAATAAATGACAGTAGGTAGGTGTACGCTTGTTAGACTAGCGGCTTGTGTCCCGGCTCCCATTGCATTTTTAACCTACTTCAAATAAAGTAGGAGGTTCTCAATTCGTCTGTATTTTATTTTTCTTATTTTTGTTACCTCATAGCTTAACTGGGTGAAGTGATTTTAATGATTCTTTTTTATTTGAAAGCTGATGCTTCCCGTGTGGTCCCATTGTCACCAGGTCTGTCATCTGATTGTTATCTCCTAAGAAATCGAGGTGGTGTCATGAAGTCAGTTCAAAATTTTTTTTTAAATACTGTATTAGAAAAACAGCCTATATTCTAATAAGTCTTTTAAAATCGGTCTTTAGCTAATTCGTTACAAGCATTCATACAAATCTTTCTTTATAATACAGTAGAATTCAATTAAAACATTTATAACAATTAACTGGTCATAACCACGATATTGATTGGCCAAGTTTGGTTTTACAGTTAAGTATAATATTTACAGTTAAGTATAATAATATTTACAGTTAAGTCTGTAAATTGCGAATGTCATTTATTACAAAATACTTTTTACGGATTTAGACGCGAATATTTATTTTAAACTTCATGGTCAGTCCTAGGATCAGTAGGGTTCGATTCCCGCTCGGGACATCATTTCTGTGATTTTTCTAATTGTCATACAAATGTTTGTACTGCGTCTGGGTGTTTACTATGTATTATAAGTATTTATTTACAAAAGAAAAGTAGTTTATGTATTCTATCCGTATTCTAGTACCCATAACACAAGCGTATAAGCTTAGCTTGGGTCCAGAGGACGTCGTCTGAAATGTCCTTGAATATTTATTTAGTTTATTTATTTAGGATGATGAATATACCTAATTCTATGGGTTGTAACCATGGTGACTGAAAAGTCTTCAAAACGTCAAGTTAATTTTTGACAGACGGGAATCTCGAAATTACCTTACCATTACCTGGTCAACATGATGTAGTAGAACAAATACTCTCCCATTCTGGATAAAGCTTGTGCCCAACAATGGGACATTTATTGGCTGGGAATAAAAATCAGATACTTACATCTGGATTAGGTACATTAGGCTCATGATAGTCAGACCACATCTTCCTCGGTATCACAGTTACAGGAATATCATGGCACACTTGCCGTGTTTGTTGGCATGTCACCGATGGCTGCAATACACAAAGAAACACATTGTTAACATACAACAGCCTTGTTAATAGAGCTTCTGGGTAATATCCAGTAAGGGTTTATCATAATAAACCCTTTACAAAAATGACATTTTTGTTGTTAGGTAAGATATAAATAAAGTTTGAAAATTATAAAAAAAAATATTTTTGTGTAACATCATATTTTAGTCAACAGACCAGGATTTTTGATCCAACAATTTGGATATTTTTATAGAATATAATTCTCTTTATTTTTTAGTAAACTAAAAAACTACATTATATACAATACAATAATAATTATATTGTGTGGTGACAGATTCACTGTTAGAAAAGGGAAACCCCAAACTACGCCTTATGCCAACACACCTGGTCAGTGTGGCATAGTAAAAATAATTGGTCAAGTGCGAGTCGGACTCGCGCACGAAGGGTTCCGTACCATTATCTATGCAACATAAGGCAACGTTATTAGTATCGAGCAAGAAAACGTAAAAAAAATCATGTTTGTTGTATGGGAGCCCCCCTTAAATATTTATTTTATTTTATTTTTAGTATTTGTTGTTATAGCGGCAATAGAAATACATCATCTGTGAAAATTTCAACTGTCTAGCTATCACCGTTCTTGAGATACAGCCTGGTGACAGACGGACGGACGGACGGACAGCGAAGTCTCAGTAATAGGGTCCCGTTTTTACCCTTTGGGTACGGAACCCTAAAAAAAGAGGATGCCCATGCCCAACAGCGGTACCTGTTAATGTACCACCGTTGGGCACAGGCTGGGAACATTTAGAATTAGAAGTTAAAGACCCAAATTACAATTTAACTACATTGGAAACCTATGCCCAACAATGCCACATTTGTGCGACATAAAATGATAGCCTAACTTTTTGTGGACAGTTACAATCATGCTTATGCTTATGCTTAGATTATGATTATGCCTTATTCTTAGGGGTAGACAGAGACCATAGAGCATTATTTGCTACCATCCAAACATACTTTTTGGTTTCATTCACACTCATACATCTGTTGTCATACTTTTATTTCCAGACAGGTTACGTCGTGAATTGAACTGCCTGGCAAATATGTATTATAAACTTAACTCCCAACCAGTCATAGATTAATATATTAAGGAGAAGTTACAACTAAAATTTAAGTACCTTCTAACTAAAAGTTTTATATCTGCCATAATACATCATTTAGCCAAGCAGTGTACGGCTTGCCTAGAACATACATGTTTTTAAAAAAGTTCATAATATGCTCGCTGGTCATACATAAATTACCTTACCTTATTATTATAGATTAATAAAAATACAAACCATTTCAATTTCTAATGATAAACATGGACACTGTTTCTTTGTAAGTTTAATTTTTAATGATTTAGCAGATTTTAATGTAGCTAATGATCTTGCTAAGCTACCTGTAAAGAAAAGAGAAGATACCTGTACGGCGAGTTAAGCATCACGTGTAAGTAAATAAAAAATGGGTCATGTAGAAGTTTGACTCACACATTTGTGACCCTCAAAAAATGGGAATAAGGGCCTTAGAATGATGATGACAAGTGCTTGTTGTTATAGCATCATTGATATACATAAGCTATGAAATTTTCAGCTCTCTAGCTATCACTGTTCTAGAGATACAGACAGCAGTCTCAGTGATAGGGTCCTATTTTATCTTTCAGTATGGAATCCTAAAAAATACCAAAATATACATGCAGTTGAGCTTAACTTGCTGATAGCGCTGTTCAATGTCCGTGATTATTTATTTATAATTCACATAAATAACCACTGACTTTCTAAGGATTTTCAAGTTTCTTCTAAAAGTATGGAAAACTGGATTTTCAAATTTCGAACACATACCTGAATTAACAGCTAAATAAATATCTTTATGTTCATCATCAATACCAATCATTTGATATTCAGAAAAAAACATTGCATGAGGTATTTCACACCACAGAATAGGTGGCGAAGGACCGCTGTTTTCTTCACTCACAATAAAATATAACTGGTCATCAGCTAGTCTTAGCACACATTCTTTTGATAACTTTGATATTATAGTCACTATATCTGTAAACAAATATATGTTTAGTAAATAAATAATATACACAAACACCAAACTAACGAACAAGTATGATTACTTGAAAACTCCCTCATCGGCCCAGCATCTATCATTATAGCACGAAACTTCATGTTTAATTATAATACATTTAATGAAAATTTTTATTTTTTATTAAAAAATTCAATTTATTTCCCGGGCTTTGGATTTTTTTAGGTTAGAAAATACAGATCAATTAGTAAATAGTCTATGGTACCGATATAAAAAAAAATATATAGACTAATATAAATTGGAACAATAGTCTGTGCATCTATTCTGTAATATCATAAAACTTAAGAGTTTAAATAAAACTACATTTTACGGATTTAGACGCGTATATTTTTTTAAAATTTTGGCCATTTACATTTATTTAAAAACATTTAATCATGCTAGACTTCGTTTAGATATACATATTTGTACATACTATTTATTAGTATAAAAAGCAATGTGAAGTTTAGGAGATTAGTAAATTGCAATAAATTACAAAGAACAATTTCTAATATTTCTATCTATCTATTTTTTATTTATGGCAATCTGTCGACACAGAACAATTTCAAAATATTACTGTCAAATTCAAAATAGCAGACTACCGAAACATTTCAGTCATTGAATTGCAATTGTGAAGCAATTGTGTACGAGACTAGCAATTTATGTCACTTTCACAATCGTAAGTCAATGATGACAAGACATTAATAGTAGACTACCAAAAACTTCACAATTGCACCATAATGGTACAATTGTGACACCATTGAAATACCCGACTCAGGGCCCAGGAGATTTTTTGTAGTAGATGGCGCTCTGTAATCTTTGCCTA
The DNA here is from genome assembly GCA_916999025.1 of Orgyia antiqua. NCBI lineage: Eukaryota > Metazoa > Arthropoda > Insecta > Lepidoptera > Erebidae > Orgyia > Orgyia antiqua. Next base: position 6,858,089 of record OU779874.1, read on the forward strand.
CCGCCATGGGATAAAGGCCTGACGTCATTTATCCCATGATCGTCATCATATCTTAATACGATATTATGACGATCCTATATTTGCCAAGACTGGTACTTCTCCGTCCGCCTATTTAAACTTGATTAAATAAATGTGCGTCAACTAATAAGGTGCTAATGGGGTTATTTATCCGGCTGCACACATGCAAAAAAGAAAAAGAGTTAAGGCAATGAGTTATGGCCTAACACCTGCACATATTATACCCAAAGAGTATATTATTATAGATATAACATTATAGCCAGGGTGGGTGGCTGTCAAGTGATCGATAAAATCAGACAAATACCACTGCAACATGAATAAGTTGTCATATTGCGCCAGCCACAATAACGGAATAAGGGCATAATATATATCTATATTATTATACTCTTTGGGGCAGGGGAACGACGACGAAGAGGTAGGTCACTCATTAGATAAGTTTAAAGACATTTAAATATTACGACTTAAAGTTGAAGCAAAACAGTAGAGTCAGTAGAATAGGTCTTTACAAAGTAAGATTTAGATATCAGTTAGTGAAACAATTTTGCACATCGCGTCGTAAACATAATGTATTAACTTGGTATTTATTGTAGTCACCATTCTCCTGTCCTTATCCCGTTGTTCGGGGTCGCCGCGACATGTCTTTTTCTTCCATAGTCTTCTATCAGGCGTCATATCTATGTCAGCTCTACTTTCATGTCCTCGTTCACACAGTCTATCCATCGTTTTTTAGAATTTCCTCTAGACTTTTTTCCTTCCACATTAATACGCAGAACTCTCCTAACGATATTACTTTCCTAGCGTCTCATATATATTATCTTACTCTTTGGTCTCATTACATTGGTGTGCATTGTAGTACCTGTTTAATTTATCAGTACTTACATAAAAATCAAAAATACCGCTATGTTATGTTAAAAACTAAACAAAGCTAGAAAATATTTGAAATGTTTGGAGCAACAATGAGTTCTTTATCAAATTAAGCGTTATTCTGCCCCGATTCTCCGAAGTGAATGGAATTTAATTTAATTTGATTTCACCTTCACGATATACCAAGTCTATGATTTCACGTAAAACAAATTTTTGTTATAGCAACACACGGAACATAGAGTCGCATGTAGAGTTTTGTGGTATCTAAGTTTTAGCGCTAGATGACGCTAGGTAGAGCTGTCGTGGTGATAAAATTCTATTTACAGTTTATTTTTCTTCTCTTTTACTCTTATTAATAGTATCAATAGAATGAATGAGAAAGACCATGGCCCCGTTTGATTATAACGAATGCTAACGAATTGTGGTTATATGATTTGGAAAAGTTTTTATTTATTACATTTATTTTTTGTTAAATACTGAATAATTTATTGATTGTGTCAGCTTATTTTTAATACTATTATTTATTTCGTACCTTTGTTTCCATGAGAAATCCGTGAAAGAAAACTCAATGGAGAAAAATGACCAGTCAAGGTATGTGTGCGATCGATTATGTTGACATTATGAATGTGTTAAATCATGAATTAAGTTTATTTTACACACTCATTCCAAATATTTCTACCCCCTAATATATTATATAACTCCTGTGAACCCCTTAACATTGAAATTCAAGTCGGTAACATGAAATAAACGTGACAGAAGTTTATTTTCGTATATTTTGCAACTGTTCGCCATAACGTTTTTCCTTCGAATTCGATCTTCGAATATTTAACGGATTCTTATTTGAAAGGAATTCGTTATTTTATACGATTCTTGTTAGTTTTTATTGACGCTGCTAAAAGGAGTTTGTCTGCTAAAGCGAATAACAGAAACGAATAGCTTTTAATTGCTTGTAAAACATTATCAAAGTGCACAAATACTACGTAATACAGTTCAATGTCGTCCATGATTAAGTTCGAGACTTCGCTTCGAGTCGAGATTATGCAAGAGTTAACTGTTGATATTTCTATGAGATTTATTTTAGTATCAATGTATGCATTTAATGTTAAGCGTATTGTTAGGATAATATTTTATATTAATTAAGATTGTACGATGAATTATTTTAGGTTATGTCTCTGTTTACTGTTTGTGTAGATAAAATATATATCTATAGATTAAATCAGTAGAGGTCCAGTTTACTGTCCGAACTCAGGGCTAATTCATCTCAATAATTTTAGCAATAATAATACTAAAGTTATTCTACGTTTAACACATCGTCATCATAACATTACGCCTTTTTCCCATGGGCAGAGGCGTATTTACCCTAGGGTCATGGGGGCCATGGCCCGGGGCGGCCAGCCTGAGAATAACGGCGAAAGCCCTCAAGTTTAAAATTATGCTCTATTAATTTATAGGGAAGCAAATCAAATGGCCTGGGGCGCCAATTTTTTAAATATGCCCTGCCTATGGGGTAGGCAGAGACCACAGAGCGCCATTTGCTACGACCCAAACAAACTTCCTCGGCTTCATCCAAACTCATACGTCTGGTCTAGGGTTGCCACCCGTACTTTATAATAAAGTATTGTACGTTATTTCAGGCAATTGTACTTTATACTTTAAGAAAACAATAAAGTACCCGAAAATACTTTATTTTGCATGATGTGATTTTATTGGGATTTTGAAAAGTTTAGTCGTAAGTGTTCGTACGTTCAAAGAATTTGATCGATTAGTGATGAATCGATGTCGCCACTCGCCAGCGCTATATTACTTAGGTACTCGTTTTTAACATTTGTTTGTTTTGTGCAAAGCAGTTGGAAATTTTTTAATTCAATAGGAATATGATTTAAAGTTTTATAAATTTATGCTATAGTAAATCATGGGCTCTTGTCCACTAATTTGATACTAATTTGATACAAAATACAATAAAAAAATGTTGTACTATATACTATGTACTTTTTTTTTTTCTTACCTATAATAACTAATATACTTTATCTGCAAAGAAAAAAGGTGGCAACCCTAGTCTGGTCTTACACAATGTCATACATGCCCGAAAGTTGTAAGTGCTAGCTAGGCACTTGACCAATTTGTAATAACCTGGGGGCCGAGTCTGCTAATAAATGTTGTCACAATGATAGTTCAATGACACCATTATAACCACAAAAAATAACAGTAGACTACCAAACTTGATAAAATTCGCCACTAAGCAATCAGTTATTGCATTATGTTGATTGCATAATAGCGAATTTTATCAAGTTTGGTAGTCCACTGTTAATTTTTTGTCACAAATGATACCATTCAATTGAACTTTCATTGTGACAACATTGAATATTGAATAGCTGACTTGAGCCCCAGAGTCCCTGCTGCCTGAAAGATGATTAGGTAGAGTTAAGAGGATACCAAAATAGCTTAGTGCATTTTTCTACGTACGAAGTTTTCATTGTTTCTTTAGATTGAATGGCTAGAGCTCTAATTTTTAAGTTTTTTCAATATATGATCTAGGATCGCATAAACTCAGAAAGCGAAACAACCTCTCTCATTTTTTATTTTTTTCATTTGTCTGTCTATTATCGCGTATTAACTAATGAAATAACTTTAAAAACATAAGTAACTATTATATATAGAAACACGTAAATCAGAATTAAAATATATTTAGTAGATTTTGAGTAAACAAAAAAAATATCCCTTATTCTTCATTTTCTATACCTACTAGCTGTGTTAAAATGTACATGTCGACGATAATATTGAAGTAGGCCTTTAAGAAATGCGTCGAAATGTTGGTATTAATATGGATTTTCCCGGGATTTCTAATTGATAATCCTGTGTAGTCAGCTTATTTTCACTAGTTATGTCGTGTGAACTACAAATGTGGAAAAACGCAATGCTTATTAAAATTTCGTGATTGGACATTGGATGTCATAGTTGTAAGTTTGGCGACGTAGCTCGTATTGTGGTTTAATTTGTTTAAATGTAAATAACTTTAATCTTATATCTTCTAATATATAAAATTCACGTGTCACAGTGTTAGTTACCGTACTCCTCCGAAACGGCTTGACCGATTTTTATGAAATTTTACATGCATATTCAGTAGGTCTGAGAATCGGCCAACATCCATTTTTCAAACCCCTCCCCCCTCCCACTGACATTTGTATGGCAAAACAACGTTTGCCGGGACAGCTAGTATCTTATCTTATATATAAAATTCACGTGTCACAGTGTTAGTTACCGTACTCCTCCGAAACGCCTCGACCGAGTTTCCTGAAATTTTGTGTACATATCCTCTAGGTCTGAGAATCGGCCAACATCTATTTTTCAAACCAACGTTTGCCGGGTCAGCTAGTTTTATATAAAAAAAATAAAAGTTACCTGTCTTCAAGATTGAACGCAAAACCACCGTATGGTAAATCTGTGATCTGTGTTTAAATTACATTTGCCCCTGTTTCTTCAAGTCTATAATTTGGCCTTAAAGCAATGACCAATACATTGAAAACCAGGACTAAACTCTGTACATGTCGTCGGGTTCCGTCCGGAACCGAACTTAGAAAACAATCAGGATAGAGATAGGGTAGAGACGATGCGTAGTCCACACAGTCCACGTAGACACATCCATTTAAAAGATAAGATGAAGAAACCGGTTAAGAAAGAGTTGGACTCACACACGAAAGGTTCCGTACGTTATTATCATATTATATTCGTTATACCAACCCCAAATAACAGGATAAGGGCAGGAGAATGCAAATTGTGTTTTCAGCTCTAGCTATCCTTCCAGAGATACAGCCTGTTGACAGACGGAGGGATAGCGAGGTCTCAGTAATAAGGCATGTCCTCTATGATCCAGTTCAGTTCTAAACTTTCACATCCCGGTGCCAACTTCCCAGTGACGTAATGAATATTTTGTTAACTAACCTGGTTGCCATATAAGAGCCTGTTTTTCCCAACAAGTTCTTAGTTCTTTATTAATAACATTAGAAACGTTACATGTCATTTATAGGTAGTACATAATTATATACAATGCAATACATACAATAATAAAAATAAGACATAATAATTTAAAAATTCATAACAGTTAAAATTTACAATTAAAGATTAAATACCAATTAAAATTTAATAACAATTAGAAATTAATATGAATTAACATTACAATAATCAAACCATAACATTTCATTTGTTTATTGGAAATAAATCATAATTATAAATAGTCTGTCTAAGAAGCCATTTTTTTAACAGACGTTTAAATTGACTTCTTGTGGTGGCGCTTCTTATCTTAACAGGTGGTACCTATTCACTTCCACCTACATCGAGGTCTGATGTGTTCAGTTCTATTTCTTTAAAGTCGGTTCTTCTGTGGTTGTTAATTTCATTTCTGTTCAATATGTAACTTCGAATTTTGGATGCGTTGTCTCGATGTAAATACGTAGATACTTAGAAAAGCGCCATATTCATGTTTGGATCGTAGCAGATGGCGGTCTACAGTCTCCACTTTGCCTTTCAATGCCGTGGCAGATTATAAATAAATTCAAATTCAAATATTTATTGCATACTAAGGGTCTTATTCATAATGACTTATCGGAGGTTTAAAAGTCCGCTAAAATAGGTTCGTGAAAATTGCCATAACTTGTTATTCTTAATAGACTTTACGCTAAAACGTTTATTATCTCTCCGATAAAATCTCCGTTTAAACCTCCGATAAGTCATTATGAATAAGTCCGTAGGTGTGCAACATGATGGTACAATACATATAAAGTGCTTTAGACTTGGGCCTTTTACAGGCATAGCAATGTTAGTAGGTATATATGTTATTTATTAGTTTGTTAGTGCATACGTATTTCTCTAGTTATTAATTTATTTATTTTAACAGAATATATTCTGTGACAGAGACTGATCCACCATCTGCTACGTGTTGTTCCGAAAAGATTGGAATATTTCAAAAACAGAACTTGTTGTATAAATATCGACCTGTGGTTCGATTTTTCAATTTGCAAATTAATTGTTTTGTTATTCATATTTTATAGAGCGTTATGGTCTTATTCATAATGATTTATCGGAGGTTTAAACGATCGGAGATTTTATCGGAGAGATAATAAACGTTTTAGCGTAAAAATACTATTATGAATAACAAGTTATGACAGTTTTTGCGAACCGATTTTAGCGAATTTTTAAAACTTCGATAAGTCATTATGAATAAACCATTTATATGTAAAATCAAAAATAAATACAGTTAAAAACTCAAAATGTTAATATTAGTTAATTCGGCTATTTCGTTCTTATAAACCCGAAACCAACGCTCCTGGATACACCCATTTTCATTAGTAGAGTGATCCCCTACTAATGAATATAAATAAATAAAATAAATAAATAAATAAATATTCACGGACATTTCACACAACGTCCTCTGGTCCCAAGCTAAGCTTAATAAGCTTGTGTTATGGGTACCAGAATACGGATATAATACATAAACTACTTTTCTTTTGTAAATACATACTTGTACAAACATTTGTATGACATTTATGGATATCACACAAAATGATTGTCCCAAGCGGGAATCGAACCCGCGACCTTGTGAACGGCAGTCCATTACATGAACCACTACGCCACGAAGCCCGTATAATAATACAATTTCATAACTTTTTCTTAAGTTATCACCAATTTATGAAACTTTAAGCAATTATAAAGTTTATCTCGAATGGACAGTGGACAGACTGACCTGACGGAGGATTTCAACTTGTTTTTATAACACTGAGGGTAAGGATGCATGTTAATTTTTTTTTGTTTTTTTTTACAGTATGGAAAAAGATGAAGTCATCAAGTCATACATGCAGATGCAAAGGTTGAAAGCACTTCAAGCAAAACTATCAACAGAGGATACAGAAGATATAGTTGTTAAGGAAGAAGTGTAAGTAGTAATTCTTATTCTCTTTACGGAGCTACTGAATACAGGCGGCACAGGATTACACGCTGTGGGGTCCTTTAGGGAAATCCAAGTCCAATAGTGAATGGATTAAATGGATGTGTAGAAAGCAAAGCAACTTTTGGGTACAGGTCTTCTGGTGCAGTAAATGTTATTTTTTTAAGTGCAATTCTATGAATGTATTTCAAATAATTTGTGCCTGGCTCCACCTACAATATACCATATTAGGCAGTTTTTTTTCTCTTCTATTGTAATATTACGTTACACTATCAAAAGACAGGGCATGATAATTTGTTAGCAGTTACCAGTTGAGTGTGGTGTTACCAGTGTTGGGGAAGTAATTTACCCTTCGTACAAATCACCCATGTTGGTCAAGTAGATTAGGTTTATTATTGTAAAAAAAAACACGTTATAATAGTAGTTACGGTTGAACATCTCATTACAGTTACGAAGTATTTTTGCAAGTCGAACTAAATAAAAAGCTTTAACCTATTCAGATTGCAGTGAAAATTAAGAAAGTTATAGGTACTATAATTTAAAAGACTGACACGTAGGTCCAGGTTCATGTCCACTCACAAATTTAGCAGATGTAGTGTTTATGGCTACATCAGAAGTTGGCTTGAAGCTACTTACATATCTATGCGTGGAAATGTACCTACGTGTGTCTGTGATACAGGCCATACGTTATATGAAACGTCATCATTCTACGTAGTCCGATTAACCCAACCCACCATCTGGTATATCGTTGTGTCTACTATGGTAACTATCATGCAAACGTCAACATTTTGTTCAATAGTCATGAAATTATTTTTTGATTTATGGACATTGAACAACATCAATCATTCTAAGTAGGTATCTCATTTTATTGAAATTCTTTTGATAATTAATTCCCTATATTAATTGGAAATTCTTTTTAATGTCAATACAGTACTAATCATTCATTCAATAAGCTTGGCGGTTCATTTCATTCATTCGTTTATTGCTCGCCCCGCGTTTCGTGTGAACTTCACTTCGTTCAATTTAGTCAGTCTGGCTCCGCGCGCGTAACAGCCGACGTCTCATCCGTAGAGAAAAACATCGACAATTTTTTTTTTAATTAAGCGGTCTATCTTTTACCGCATTATGTTTTCATTAATAAAAGTTGAAGTGTAAAATGTTTCGTAATGATGATTCTAAGATCAAATAGTGCTAAGAGTGTATTATTTATTAAAAACGTATTAATTTATGTGTAAGAAATGCAATATCAAAGTAATGAAGATGATCTGCAATACCGGATTTTTGGCGAATCCTTCAACTTTCCCATTGAAAATAAAGCGAATACCAGCCGCCGTAGAAAGTAAGTTTTATTATTTTATTTCCTTTAATTATTTGAACTACAATTCATGTCTTATTTAAAATATAAATCTGTGTTGATTAACATGCCTACGAACATCTATACAACATTAAAATAATCTGTAATAAAATAAATAAATACGATTGTAATGTAGGTAAATCCCTTATTTTACTAGTTGGGTATCTATTTAGGTAGGTAGGACTGGCCAAAGGAAGAATGCACGAGCCATTACTAAAACTCACATAAAAAAAAAAAATTATTACTGTGTTTTTAATTACTTTTTCGCATTACATACGTATATACTATACGTAGGTACTTTGTACCTAGGTTGCTAAGTACGTACGTGTCCTTGTTTTCAAGGTCACATTTTCCGAGGGCCATTGCCTAAGCCATTCATGTTTTATCGCTAAATGCCTATTTCTAAATAGGTACATTAAAATTCCTATAGTTAGATATCTATCTATTAACTATTTGTTTTCAGATTTTTAAGTTATGCTGGAGCTTTATGCTGTAAAAATTTGAGAACATTTTTTATTATGAACATATTATGTTAAAAAAAATCTCGTACGTAATAAAAATACGCACTTATCAAGCCATATTATATGCCGGGGTTCGTGGTCGAGTGGTTTATGTAACAGACTGCCGATGCCGTTCACGAGGTCGCGGTTTGATTCCCGCTCGGGACAATCATTTGTGTGACCTTTATAAATGTCATACGAATGTCTGTTCTGCGTCTGGGTGTTTCTATGTATTATAAGTATGTATTTATAAAAGAAAAGTAGTATATCCGTATTCTGGTACCTATAACACAAGCATATAAAGCTTAACGTGGGACCAGAGGACGTTGTGTGAAATGTCCATGAATATTTGAATATTATTTATTCATATTTATTTATTCATATTTATTTGCATCTATGCTTTTGTTACTAAATTCGTGGTGTCTGTTTTTAATGACGGTGTGCGTACTGTGCACGAGTGTTTTTAAAATGTATCCACATAACCTTTCCCTAACCAAAAGAAATAGATTTGTAAGAAATGTCAATTTTGTAAATTACCTACGAAGTAGGTACTTACGTAGATGTCTACTCTAATTCTCAACCCCGTGTGGGCGTGCAAGAAAGTGTGGCACGGTCAAATTAAGGTACCGAATACCCTCAGTGTATGACGAGTTAAGTTGGAAATCGATTACAAAAAGAAAACCAAAAATAAACAAGCTATAAGCTATCAAACTAAAGCCTCTTTTATTTGAAACATATTTATACGATAACTTTCATCGTGTGCTCATCTTTTATGATATTGCTCAAGAAAGACAAATATGCTAAGATAACTGTGAACCCAGTCCGTGTGATGACGGATTAAGATTACAAGTGTCGACACCCCTTTTCCTTACCAGGATGCTGTAAAAGCCAGCTATGGAATATTTTACACAGATAACATCCTCTGTGAGAGACGGAAGACTCGTTAACAAACCCTTTGCCAACACGCCTAGTCAGCGTGGCGTAGTAGACCATAATGCCCAACAGTGGGACATTAATGGGCTGGAGAAAGAGAGAGAAAGAGAGAGAGAAGTGATTCATTAAACAACCATCTCTGATTTAAAAAAATAATACTCGTAAAAGACCTTTCGATAGTTACCTAATTAACGCAATCGGCAATCCTCGAATCTCACAAAATTTGCGAAAAGGCAAAAAGTAAAAACCCGTTTCGCTTGAATTTATTAAATGGAATAGCGATTGAAAATTATAATATGTATTGTATTAAATGATTTAATATGTTTTCTTAGGCTTCGCATTTTTAGCTGTGTAATAAGATTTGTTTGATAATAATGGACCCATTTAAAAAAACCAACGAGAAACAACCAACATGAAGTTTCGAGAAAACTCATTTTCACTCATTATGGATTGGTTCCCCATGATTGGGTTCATTACTGTATGTTTTTTTTTAGCTGTAAGGTGGTTTACAGTATGGTGTCATATTTATGGCCCTTAGTGGGTTTCACCTTGTTTTTGTAATGATCTAAAGAGTAAAAATAGATGAATTTAAGGTCATTTTGTACCTAGGGATATTGCCAAGGTCAAATTGATAATTTTTTTTATCTCCTTTCTCCAGTGGGACGTTGGGCAGTTGAGGCACCTGCCCAACAGTGGAAGATTAATGGGTTGGAGAAAGAGAGATTTATAATGTTAGTAAGAAGTTGGACAACGTGTTTAAATTTCCTCAAAATAATAGTCGAGCGTATAGTGAAAACTCCTGATTAGCAACTATAAGTTACAAGGTGTTATAAATGCGGTAATCCGGTCACTAAAGGAAACCGAAGCTAGTTTTTAAAAGTGCGCGTTGTTTCCTTGAACTTAATGACCTCGAAATGAATTTAATGGCGGTTTGGAGGATAAAAAATTCATTGGGAAAATAGGTACGTTCATAAAAAGAGATTTGAGGTCTTTAGAATTATATAACATCGCGGCACATGTGAAACAGTTCTATAACATTTACCTACAAAGATAAATAACTATTGATTTAGAGGTAAAGTAGGTATGTAATATCCGAAAGTAGTGGTCTAATTCTACCTAAAAGTTGTTCGCTGACTAGTTAGTTGGAAGCTAGTTATAATGTTGAGTACTCTATGTCTATGGGTACTATGTCTACAACCACTACAACCTACAACTATGGTGATAATTCAAAACTCCGGGTGTACAAAGTCTTAGATGAAAATTTGTTCTAATAATAGCACTCCTTGCAAGGTCATTTTATTAATCTAGCTTTGACCCTAAAATATACGAAATTGTACGTAAAATAGTATTTTTAATTTGTCCAATGTTCATTTTTTTGATATGAAAGATTTAATGTTAAATATTAGCTTGGAATGCAAATTGACAATACTTAGTAATCCTTAATATAAATACGAAACTCAAACCGATTTGTCACACGCACATACTTAAAGAGCCCGAGAAAGGATATTGGCTAACATGGACTTCTTTTCATCCGATAAAGAGTGTGTAGGAATTCCAAATTCCATTCGCGGGTAACAACTAGTAATAATATAAAAGGAAGCAGTATTTTTTATGACATATTTTAATAAGAAACGACTTGACTAACAAATCATCCGGATTATCCTGCGTGCTTTCGGAGACCTTGAATTTTGAACAAGGTCTCACGTATTCGCATTATACCTACATTTTTATGTGGGCGGGCTAGAGTAACAAGTCGATTGTGTCATGTTCTGAATGAAGTCATTAAGCTTAAATATTTGCGTGTGGACTTTATTCAATATTTATTTAAAACTAGCTAGACGGAAGAAAAGCTTATTTAGAGCGTAATTTAGCTCAATCTGTACTAGCTAAATTCAGACTGTTTTTACAACTCCATCCGCCTTTGTGATCGGCCTTTTTCAACACTGCTCAATATAGGCATCTTGCAAATAACGCAATCCCCGTTCTTGCGATTAACTAGTAAATAATAAACAACACAAAAGCACCTAAGTACAAAAATTATGCGGAAAATTTGTTTCTGAGCCATTTTGCTACGAGTGTTTTTACAAGAGATGGTAAGGTTGATGCTGATGTAGAAAGAAGGGTGTTAGCGGGAAATAAGCTGAACGGTGCCTTGTATGCTATTGTGGCTAACCAAGCAATAACTGAAAAGGCTCGAATGGCGGTCCACAATGGCGTGTTGTTAACTACGCTTATCTTTGGAAGCGAATGTTGGGTGTGGCAGAAGAAGCACAAAAGTAGAATGAAGTTATAAGAGGACGTTGCGGTCTGAAAGAGGATGTAGTGACTCACGTGGAGAAAAGTATGCTTAGGTGGTTTGGAGGATGTGGAGAGGATGGATGAGCGATGCTTAACGAAAGGCATATATACACGGCGGAGGTAAGTGGAAATGCTGGGAGAGGACAACCGTCGGGTATGTATGACCAAATGTATGAGTGTGGATGAAGCCAAGGAAGTATGTTTGGATTGTAGCAGATGGCGCTCTATTGTCTCTGCCTACCCCCATGGGAAAAAGGCGTGATGTTATGATGATGATGATTTGCTACGAGTTTTGTTTTAAAAAAGTAATAGAATTGTTTCTGTTGATAGGGTGCTTTTGATCTCTTCCATTGATTATTTTACAAAGAAATAAGCAAAGAATTGGAATTAACAATAGTTGATAAAATTGAAATAAATTCTGATCAACATTTGAGTAAATAAAAATTGGTCAAGTGCGAGTGGGACTCGCGCACGAAGGGTTCCGTACTATTATATCTATGCAACATAAGGCAACGTTATTAGTATCGAGCAAGAAACGGTAAAAAAATCAGTTTTTTGTATGGGAGCCCCCCTTAAATATTTATTTTATTTTATTTTTAGTATTTGTTGTTATAGCGGCAATAGAAATACATCATCTGTGAAAATTTCAACTGTCTAGCTATCACCGTTCTTGAGATACAGCCTGGTGACAGAGGGACGGACGGACGGACGGGCGGACAGCGAAGTCTCAGTAATAGGGTCCCGTTTTTACCCTTTGGGTACGGAACCCTAAAAAGAAAAAAAACGAAATGTAGTAGCTGTTACGTCGATAGTAAATTCTAAAGAAATATACAATGTAGTTATTGTTTATTTTTCAATTTGCATATTATCATGCATACGTATATTTTTTATGACGTTATATTATCGTCTATTTCGCATCATTATCGTAAATCGATATTAAATGGATACATGAAATGTAACTATGATAACTAGCATAGGTTAACATAACATTTAATTTTACCTCATAAATATATGCAAATTTTATTAAATTTAGTTTTTCACTAGTGTCGGGCCTGCAATAGTAAATAACAGGATGGAATGTAGCCTACTAAACTAGTTGATGCCCGCGACTTCTTACGTGTACGTGTGGAATTTCGAATAACTTTTTTCGCATTAAGAGGGCACGATACCAAATTATGCTCCATACAAAAATATGGGTTTCGTACTCCCCATTTTTCTTTGCGAAAGTTAAACCGATTTTAATTGTTCTTACGCTATATTATAAATGAAGACTATATCTATGCTTGTATCACTGTCTTTTTTCAAAACATATTAATTAAAAAAATATGACCATCGGAAAATCCGTATTTTTTTTCGTTTTTATTTAGTTAAAGTTGCAGCGACTATCACACATATTTGGTAAGGTTTTACCAAAAATGAAAGTGATAGAAGCATAGATATACTCTTCATCTATAATGTAGTAAAAAAAAATTAAAATCGGTTTAACTTCCGCGAAGAAAAAAGGGGACTACGGATCGTCTTTTTTTCAAAGAATTTGTAGGTAAAATCTGCTTCAGCTATATTTCTCCCTTTCAGCGCGGCGCTTGGAAATAGGGATAGCAATACCTAAGTCAAATACCTAAATTAGGAGTACAGTACTCTATTAAGGATGCTTAGGCCTATGTTCTTTCTAAGACTATCTGCGTTCTAAACATTAAACTCAGTTCAGTAGTCTTGGCGTGAAAGAGCGATAGACAGAGTTGATTTTGCGTTTAACTAACTGAAATAATAATTAAGCCTAGATGGTCCAGATGCAGAAAGCAGTCTTGCCTGGACAATGCCCGTATAGTTTGCTGGTTTCTCTCCCATTAGGCTCCACCTTTGTGCCAACTCATACTTTGTCAATATTACCGGGACCATAATCACGTTAATACCTGCTCCCGACGTTTCGACCGAGTTGCATCGATCGTGGTCATGGCCCGTGACTCACGGGTCGACCACGATCGATGCAACTCGTAATAGTTATTAACGTGATTATAGTCCCGGTAATATTAACAAAGTATGAGTTCAAATCGCGTAAGTTTAAAATCAATATATGTGCCAACAGTTGAGTGCGTCTCGCCGCCTTTCGAGGCGAGGCAGTGATGTATCGACAATCGACATAAGGACTAGATGTGCTGATATAGGGGTTTTGTTGCTGTAGATATTCTTAGACTACCGTCAGCTTAGCTTCTTGCTTGTGGGACGAAACCTGATGGTAATTCGTATAGTTAGTATATTCTTAATCAGTCATCGCGTGGACAGGACCATTTGTTATGAATAGTGTTAGTGCATATGGTCACATATTATAAATTTCATCGTCGTATGTAATTTACTTTTGAATAAAATTATGACGCATTCGCAGTGCACATTTCGTCACATCCCTATTTGAAAACCCATGGTAGTAATTCTTTGTCTGCCGTGGGAGTCTAAACATTGAACAATGAATGGTGCAGTGACCATACTCAACCCCTCTGTACTGAGGTAAACGACCACTTCAAAGAGGGTGCCACCCCCGAAGTAAGCCGATGGCCTTAATTGCCTCACGTGCATCGCGGCAGATGGTAGGCAAGGTGCGAATAAGTGTTGTACCTAGTTATCGATAAAATATGTGCCGGCCTTTTGATCTTTGCGAGTTGCTCATACTTTTAATAGTTTATCGTGATATTTACAGCATTAAGCTTAGTTAGGTAGACCTAATTGTTTTTATACGCTGTTTAGTAAAGGTTACGATTAACAGTTTCTTCTGAGAGGTCAAACATGTCTTGATAGCTTATAACAGGGTCCTATTCGAGATCTTCTAAATAATAATTCTTTTAGCCAACAAGTAGAATAATAGTTAGATATAAACTTTAAAGTCATCTTCAGGTAGGGAAATAGCTTACAATTGTGATAATTATGGTTTACAATTTAATAGTCAGCACTTTGATTTTCTTTTTTTTTAAGTTTGTTTCTTAAAAGGTAAGGACATTATTTTATTACCAACTTGTTTATCTGACAGGCTACTTCACTCACTCGGCATTTGAATTGTATTTAATGTTAAAAACATTGGTTAACGCGTTCAATGCTGAATAATTTGCGAATTTATAGCCAATGCTAAAAAAAGAGTCATTCGCCCAGTGCTGAAAACGCGTATGTGCGTTCAAAAAATTTTTCGCGTAGTGCTAAGAACGCTTATATGCGTTCAAAGAAAACTCGCGTAGTGCGGCTGGACGCTATAGCGCGTTGTCTTTTACCTTCCCGCAGTGCGGCCGACGCTTATGTGCGTTCGGTAACTTTCGAGTTTTATGACTGTCATATAACAATTACGGGTCATATAAAGGTGTTGGATGGATAAAGGTGCTTCCACACTAGTGTTTATTTGTAAGAGATTTTGTGATGTTTACGCCATAATATATCTTCGTTCGGTTTTGTTAAAATAGTAAGTTATACCTTAATAAAACAGTAATAGTAAAGGTACATTCTCCCGAAAGCCCTTTTATTCTTAATTTTTTTTTAAATTACGACTTTTTGCCCGCCTCGTAATCGACACCATTTATAAATAGACTAAAACTACCTATTAGTTTAGTTAAAATAGCGAGTCATAATAAAATTATTTCAATAATCTATTGTACTAAATTAGGTTATTGTTACATTAATTTATGAATTTTTGCAATTGACTTGCTATGCTTTTACTAAATAAACTAAATTATAGTGGAAAAAATGATGTCCCGCTCATGGTTATCATTTTTGCCACTATAATTTAGTTTATTTAGGTTATTGTTGTCGTCGCCGCCGCCGTCCCCCCCCCTGCAAGATTCGTAGCAGAAACCTGACTAGTGTGTAGTCTCCTTTACAATTCCACATTTTACGACCGCTTCGAAACAATAGACACCCAGAAAACACGCTATAAACGCACAGGTGCGGCGCACCCCGCTTGCCTACAGATTTTTTTTTTGTATGGACGCGTATACGCGTCGGCCCGCACTTGGTGAAGATCAGAAAAACGCGCATAAGCGTTAGCCGCACTGAACGTATTAATAAGCTTACCTACATTTTAAATAGCAAGCTGTTTTTTATTCATTATTTTCATCATCAGCAACAAAGTATTTTACGTATCTAAGTCAATGCTAGTTAACACAAGATAAACTCCGATACCCTTTACTCGATATCGATAAGTGAAGTGCTGAACGTAATCGAATTGTCTATGAATAAAGAAATAGGGGTTTAACTTTCACACGATTGCAACAACTCCTAACTTTCATACTAATACAAAATATTTCATAAGCATATTATACATGACAGGGAACTTTTTATCGATGTTTTAACTAAGTGACATTTAAAGTTAAATTTTTTCACGTAATCAATAAATTGGTTTAAAATAAATGAATTATTTATAACCAGTCTTCTAGAGTTTGACACACCAATATCCTTCAAGAGTTTTAATAATATCTTTGGAAGCAGTCTAATTTCCGACCACGTGGTAACATTTTTTTTAAATTTGTATAGTACAGCTGGTTTTGTGTCAGAAGATATATTGTATACATTTATTTTAAAAGGGGCGCTCAAGGAATTGAGGGAGCACCCATTATTTTTTGGGACGTCTCCACAAAAGTCTGTACGAGCCACTATTGTTACTAAGGAGACATCTACCCAATGGCTTACATAGGTATAATATTTTTTGAATAAGTAACATGGGTCGGTCTTGTATTTGTGTCAAAGTTCATCAAGATCTTTTTATAGATTGCGAATATTTCTTCGTAAAAGAGATCAAATTGACGCACCCCAATTTATTGCAAAACGGGCTAGTTCTTGTGTTACTAATTTTATTCATCGCCCTTCGAATATATGTCGATCTACTTGTAGGTAAAACATAATCTTTATTTAACATCTTTAAAATTTAAAATCTTGCGGAAAATTTTAAAAAAATTGGTCAAGTGCGAGTCGGACTCGCGCACGAAGGGTTCCGTACCATTATCTATGCAACATAAGGCAACGTTATTAGTATCGAGCAAGAAACGGTAAAAAAATCATGTTTGTTGTATGGGAGCCCCCCTTAAATATTTATTTTATTTTATTTTTAGTATTTGTTGTTATAGCGGCAATAGAAATACATCATCTGTGAAAATTTCAACTCTCTAGCTATCAGCGTTCTTGAGATACAGCCTGGTGACAGACGGACGGACGGACAGCGAAGTCTCAGTAATAGGGTCCCGTTTTTACCCTTTGGGTACGGAACCCTAAAAATTGTGTTCAAAAACATTTTATTTAATTTTATTTTTAATTTATTTTACTGGAATGGGTTTTATTTCATAAAGTTTCTTAAAAATAGGTCTCCTAAGTGTTAGAGAATATTATCTTTTTGGCTAACTAATCTTATTCCGTATTTTAGCTCCACCAAAACACTGGAGTATTCCATTTTGTGTCTTAAAAACAAAAATATGTATACTATTTGTTCATTTTATTTTCTTTATCTTTAAAGAACATACATACAAAAATTAAAACAAAGTCGTAATTTTTGTATGTATGTCCCTATGTCAGCTTTATCTTCAAAATTACGCGACAATCTTGAAGCGGATTTTTTAATAATTAGTGTGGTTTCAGAAAATTGCTTTTTAGGCTCAATAACTATAAGTGTGGATGAAATCGCGGGAATAGTATTATGTATTATAAATATTTCTTTGACTCTATGTATTATCTATAATCTATACTAATAAATAAACAATTTGAAAAATTCTATCAGTGTTAGATAGGGCATTTATCGAGGAAGGCTTTAGGCTATATAACATCACGCTACGACCAGTAGAAGCGAAGCAGTAGTGAAAAATGTTGCAAAAACGGGGAAAAAATTTTTCGATTCCACGCGGACGGAGTCGCTGGCAACATCTAGTAATTTATATTTATATCCTCTTACATTTTAATATCCTGTTTTACGATTATTATCGTTAATTCTCTTATAAATATGGAAAACCAGAAAAAGACAAGCTGTTAACACAGTATTAAACATTTTTATTTCTATTTTTCATTATGTAAAAAGCCACAATTTAAAACAGTAGTAAAACTGCAAAATGCGGGTTTTATGTTCAAGGAAAAATACATATATTCCAGGGGCCCCTATATTTTAGTTAGCTTCATTGTTTTATGGATATATTTTAAATTTCCTATTATCATACATGAGGGTTTTTAATTTGTTATCGATTCTATTGTTTCCGCTCGCCATATGTCGATTTATTGATTTTCTCATAGCATTTGCTATATCATTTGTTAATTTTAATACATATAATTTCAGAGCTGATATTTTAGACCGGTTTTGTAAGTTTTCGATGTGGTACCCATGTTGGAATCGGTTTTTGTTAAGATGATATCCACGTGTGTAACCAAAAGCAAGCTTCTTTGTAAATTTTAATAAATCTGTGGTTGCTTTACGATATGAGTAATACAATCGAACATAAAACCTCCTTATTTGTAGTCGGTTAAATAATACAGTCCGTGTGGTGATGGATTAAGTATATAAGTGTCATCACCCCTTTTACCAGGGTGCTATAAAAGCCAGATAAGGAATGTTAGGCTCAGATAACATCCTCTGTTAGAGACGGAAAACTCTACAAACCCTATACCATCACGCGTGGTCAGTGCGGTGCAGTAGACCCTAATCCCTCCCCAAGCGGAGAAGGCCCGTACCCAACAGTGGGAAGTTATGAGAAAGAGAGAGAAATGATACGATGTGACAATATTTTTGGAATATTTCTGCATCTAATTAATTAATAAATAAATAATAAATATTCATGGACATTTCACACAACGTCCTCTGGTCCCAAGCTAAGCTTATATGCTTGTGTTATGGGTACCAGAATACGGATATAATACATATGCTACTTTTTTTTTGTAAATACATACTTTTAATACATAGAAACACCAATTGAGATTTACCATGTTTTTTTTATCAATATATTGTTACTGGCCATTAATTATCGTATTCTGGTTAATCATTGATATCTAATGGTTACTATTAGCTACGATGCCTTCAAATATTATCTATCTGTTAGTTTTACCCCTTCCTTTTAATTAAATTTTTAGTAAGCAAGTATCCTTTTCTTACAGTTTAGTCAATAGATTATAGGAGATTGATGATAATTGATTTTTAAGAGGAATTATCAGGGCCTTTTACCTACAGGGGGTCCTGGGCACATTAGTTAGAGTAACGAGTGTAATAACCTATGAGATATTATCATAAAAATATGATGCAGAAGAAGAGACTAGGAGGCCCAAATAATCGGGAGGCCCTGGGCATGTGCCCAATGGAGAAGACAGACCTGGGGCCCAAGTCTGCTATTACTATGTTTTCACAATGATCAGTCACTGACACCATTATGGCCCCATATTGGCGCCATTTGTGACAAAGAGTATGTAAAAAGTTAAGAGTAGACTAACAAAATATAAAAACCTGTCAAGAGCGAGGTAAACTCGCACCCTTAGGGTTTCGTACCTACTAGACATATAAACATAAGTAACTGAATTCAAATAATCAGTTAATTAAACTCAAATCAACTCACCAACTTAAATTTGTAGTTGAAATATAGGGAATCGCCTACATTTCAGCTACTTCATAAGTTGGTATTAGTATAAACACTTTTCTACTTGTGATGTGATGACAAATTATAAGTTTTTGGATTTTTCCCTATATCAGCACTATATAGACTTGATCTATGCCAAATTTCAAGGCTCTAGGGCAACGGGAAGTAACCTGTGAATTTTGATTCCCTAGCATAAGTCGAAAAATTCTTAAAAACGGTCGTAATTCGGTTATATCTTTTAAATGCGTAGAGGTGAAAGGTTGACTGTATTTTTGCAGCAAGGGACCGCATAGATCTACATATCGTATGAGTTTCAAATTGATACCTTCAGCCGTTGCTGAGTAAAAAAAGTTTGACAGACGGACAGACAGACAGACACCGGAGTGATCCTTTATATAAGGGTTTGTACGAAAAACCCTAAAAATGATAAAATTCGCCATTATGTAATCAGTGACTGATCATTGTGACAAAATTTTAATAGCAGACTTGGCCCCCTAAGATTTATTAACAAATCATTGTTAAGCCTTTTAGTCCTCGAATATTTTGCAGAATACTGATAAAAACATACAAAATTATATCACATAGGTACTTCAGTTTCCTCACTACATTGAAGGACCCTTACATGACCCGGATTTATATTACAATACCTTTAGTTAAGATTTGCTCACTTAACCATATAAACAGTTGTTAGTTATACAAGCCTAATTAACAATTAATCGTTTAGTTATCGTCAAGCGTGAACGCCATATTGTTCATGAGTCATGATCATGACATGCTCTGATGATTTGCGATGACGTTTATAAGGGAATTTTTATAAATAAATATTTGGCCTAGTTCTAGTTTCTTTGTGATTATAGTTTCTGTAGCTATCATTTATGAAAAGTAGTTTTTGACCTTTGATCTTTAACCTTTGACCTTGAAAATATTATTTTGCTCAAGGTCATTTATATTGTCAAATGGTTTTATTGATCTGTTTTAATATAATAACATTATCTCAATGAGTTACCCGCATATGTTTTGGAGTTGGTCCGGTAATATTTCTTGAAACTAATGTTACATCGGTATCATAATATAAAACTTGTATTAAGTAAAATATTTCTGTACGAATATTAATTATTCTTACAGTAAAAAAATCTACAATTTTAAAATTAAGTTTCGACTCCCTTTATTAATATTATAAAGCTGAATAGTTTGTTTGTTCGAACGCGCTAATCTCGGGAACCACTGGAACGATTTGAACTAAAGAATTTTACAAATCGGTCCAGTGTTGGATAGTAGATTTAACGAGGAAGGCTATAGGCAAAATAACATCACGCTGCGGCCAATAGGAGCAAGGCATAAGTGAAAAATGTAACCGGAAAAAATTTCTAAATTCCATGCCGTTGGAATTTTTCTTAAAAAAGATTTTTATTCGTTTGATTTTTAATACCTGCATCGAATTACCTAATCACGCGTGAATGAAATCAAAATACTGATTGTAATTTATTGCATTTATAATTAATGTACGGGTATATGTATGTATACACCCCATTTTGCAGGTAACTTTTTCCCACGAGTCGAAAAAAATGGGGAGACTTTAGCGTCGCGGCTTGCATCACATTGGACAAGGGGCAAAGTTATTGGTGCATGTCCTTCTGATCTTTTTATCTTTAATTTTGTAAACGATTCACTAGCAGATGGTTTTGTATATCATTTTAGTTGTTCCCAGGCAGGATTTCAACCCCCAGTATTGGTTTTCAATTGGCTTGTCACGAAATTGAGTCGGATTACAATTTTTTTTTAAATTATTCTGAGGTATTGGAGATATGATTGCTAAATCAACGCTATGCAAACTTTCTGCGATATTTTTTCCTTACGATCTTTTTAGGTCACATCACAGATTTTACATGACATGTCATTGTGTAAATTTTAATAATTTTTTACAAGGTGTTGCCAGCGACTTCGTACGCGTGGAATTCAAAAACCAAACCTTTAACAAGTTAGTATATAAAAAAAAACATCCGTTTGAACTACACCATCTATTAAAAGAATCCGCATTGAAATCTGTTGCGTAGTTTTAAAGATATATTCTCACACATACACATCTAATATATAAAATTCTCCTGTCACGGTGTTTGTAATTATACTCCTCAGAAATGGCTCGTGAAATTTTGTGTACATATCCGTTAGGTCTGAGAATCGGACAACATCTATTTATCCCCCAAAATGTTAAGGGCGGACGCCCTTAACATAACAACGTGTAGCGGGTCAGCTAGTACAAAAATAATGATTTTGTTTTATAACAAGTAAAGATAATTATTTGGTATAAATAAGAAATTCTTTTCTATGACTAGGTATGCTACGGTAAATAATTGTACCAATAATACGTGCGCAACAAAACTTAACCAAAAAATGAAATTTGATTGTATCAATAACACAATTCCGTAATGTTAACGATTATTTCTTGTTAGCAAATCTGTTTATTATAGATTAACGATTGTAATTAATATAAAATTAAACAACAAAACAGCCAAATAATCAATATACAGCAATAGTTGTTTTCATTTTTTAGTTAAGTTAAGTTTAGTCGTGGACGTAGAATCGACACCAATGTCAATATTACTATTTGGCAATGTTTACTGAACTTTCTTATTACAAAAACTGTGTATTATAGAATAACGATTGTAATTAAGATAAATATGTACAACGAAATAGCAAATTATAGATATATTGACATTAACAACTTTAAGATTAGTTGTATACGTAGCTTAAAAATTCTGTAATCTCTAAAAACTGTGTTCCCCTTATCTTCATATATTCCAAGCGTCTCGCATAATTATATCCATTACAAACTTCGAAAACCAGTTTTAGTTTAAAAAAAAAATGTTTACCGTAGGTAGGTACCCTTTTGGTTTGAAGGGAGTCTATTGAGAAGAATTCTAAGTGCATTGCCCTGTAAATGGGTCATTATGCGTAAGGCATTTTCAGATTTTTTATTAAGCCCTTTGTTAATAGGTGTTCATTATACTAATACAAAATCTTTGGCCGCTATTTTTGCATTGAAATAAACGCTTTCATTATTTTTGTTTATTAATTAAATTGTAATAGATCTTTTTCTTGAAGTAGCCTGAAAGGTTATGTTATAACCCGATGTTGTAACTTTTTGCATAAGTTCTAGATTTTTTTCTGTTAGTATTGAATTTGTTGCTTACAGCTGGCATGTAGTATTTTTAAGACTAAAATATAAATAAATAAAAAAAAAAAGTTTTTTGGTTCTGATACCGTCTGCGAACTCTTCATTACTTCGCAAATCTCGTAGGCTTTCTTTGTCAATTTTACTGAATACCTCATTGGAGAATACAGTGTTGTTTTAACAATGCAGTAGGAAGATGCCCAAGTCTATGATCTCCTTGATACTCCCCAGCTTTCTGAACGCTTGAACGCGCTAATCTGAGAAACTACTGGTACGAATTAAAAAAAAAAGTGTCCGTTAGTCCATTTATCGAGTAAGGCCATAAGCGATATAACATCACGCTGCGACCAATAGGAGCGAAATAGTAGTGAAAAATGTTGCAAAACGGTAAATTTAATATTCCACGCGTACGAAATCGCAGGGCCAAGCATCCCTACTAATATTATAAATGCGAAAGTAACTCTGTCTGTGTGTCTGTTACACTTTCCCGCTTAAACCGATTTTGATGAAATTTGGCACAGATAATCTTTAGACCCTGAGAAAGGACATAGGCTACCTTTTATTCCGAAAAAAAGGGATGCAGTTTTCTAAATTTCACGCGGACGGAGTCGCGGGCAACAGGTAGTATTTTATAAAGCAGACACTTTCGTGTTTATAAATAATATGTGTTAGTAGGGTTGTAATTAGAATAATTTCCTTAGTTCAAAAACTAAAAAATATGCTTGAAAATCCTGAATATATTTTTAAATAATTGCATTGTCATCGGTCCTTGATGTGTATGCAAAATTTCAAATTAATCAGACTATTGCAAGTGGGTGAAAATCGCGTTCAAAGATTCCGTTACATAGATTATACATTGATATTACATTGATAGATATATATCGAACTTATAAAAGCGTGTTAATAAAATCATACCACTGTTTTGCGATTCTCAAAAGAAAAAAAAAATCTAATCAACAAGTTTCACCCATTGTAATTTTAACACCAAACAATAGTATGAAGGTAAAGTAAACAACTTGTTACCTAGCTTCTATACTCATAATAACAAAAGAAAATGATAACAGTATAAAAAGGGGCACCCTAATTTATTTGGTTCTAGTTTTATAAAGTATTATGTAGCGTATCCCTAGTTGCAGCTGCGTCATAGTCAGCAGTAATGCGTGGGGGCGAATGCGCAGATGTTGTGTATACACACGCGATAAATCGATATTTGGTATGAATGGGTTTTGGTACGTACATGTAGGACAGTAGAGTTAATTAAATTGCTATACATAAGTTGGTCACAGTAATATTGTATGCAATTTTATTTTGGTAATGATATTAATAAATTGAGATACTGAATAACATCAGTGGTTTCATCCATGACTATCATTACTAGCCTACTGCTACTCCTTGGCTTTCCGCGCAATCTCCATGTATGTGTTGTTTTGATACATAAGTTACAAAGAGATTTCAACACAACATATTTATTTCTTTCTCTCTCTCACTCTAACCCATTAACGTCCCACTTTTAGGCATCGGCCTCCTCCACTTTGGTTAGGTACTGTGTCGCGCTGATCTAGCTTATCGGTATAGGGTTTATTTTCGAGTTAGTAGTTAGTAGAGTCCATTAATTATCAAGCGAAATCTTTCCAAATCTCACTTAGGGGCGAGGGGGTCTTAGCAAATATCACGTAATTTTTTTTTCTAGCAGAAAATATGTGTAAAATTTATTTTATTTATTTATTATATTCTTTATTGTACACTATTTGCTTTTACATTACAGGATATTCTTAAAATAATGTAGAAATTATGTGATAAGTTACGGTATTATTGACAAATATACTAGTCTTTGCTAGTCTTAAATAAAAATAATACAGTAAGTTGTGTTTTTGTTTTTTTTTCTCAATAATCAAACATGTTTACAGCCAAAACATAAATTTTGAAAAATCCCGCGCGAGATTAAGAGAGGTGGGAGGGGTTTGAGGAAAATCTTTCGAAATCTTACCAAAGGGGGAGGGGGGTCGCAAAATTCTCAAAAATGCCTCTCGTAATTAGTGGATGCCCCCTTATCGGTCCCTCACAGAAAAATCTGCGTACAATACCTACCTATCTCTTGCCGGCTTTTACAGAATCCTTGGGAGGAAATGGGGTGGTGAGACTTGTGTTCTTAATCCTACACACAACCTAATTAGTAGTTTGAATAAATACTTGTTCGGATTGGTCGTCTAAATCAACTAAATCAGTAAAAAGTAAGTTTGTTAAAATAAATACTAAACTTTCCTACATAATATAAGTAGATGCTTCTGCTGTTTATACTCTAAAATTAATGAAATTTTAATTGCTTTAAAAACTATGCATATGAGAATAGTATAATTTAGGAATATAAATATAAATATATTTTGACGGGCTTCGTGGTCTAGTGGTTTATATAACGGACTGCCGTTCACGAGGTCGCGGGTTCGATTCCCGCCTCGGACATTCATTTGTGTGATGTTTATAAATATCATACAAATATTTGTTCTGCGTCTGGGTGTTTACTATGTATAATAAGTATGTATTTACAAAAGAAAAGTAGTTTATGTATTCTATCCGTATTCTGGTACCCATAACACAAGCATAATAAGCTTAGCTTGGGACCAGAGGACGTTGTGTGAAATGTCCATAAATATTTATTTATTTATTTTTTATTGTTACCAAAAGTCAAATCTATAAATAGTAATGTAAACTATTTTAATCAAATATCTTCGAGGAGGTCCTGTTGTCGAACTGTTGATAAATAACTTTATAATAAACAGCTGTGAACAAAGTCGTAAAATGTTTAGCTTATCACTTTAGTTCTGAAATTGATTAAACAATTATCATATTAGTTCTTAAAAAAATTCGGAAACTACCGTTCCGCGTCCCGTCAGGGAATCCTTTGCAAATCGATATTTGCCGTTCATTGACACGTGGTAAAGCCAGATGGTGTATCACCTGCCGATTGACTAAGGTGTGCAGTTCCGTACAGCCTGTATGAGTATACGGATCGCGAACCGGGACCGCATTCTTTAGGGAAATTAATTCCCATCACTACAGTCGGGTTCGTTGACTTGTTGTCTTTGAAATTCGAATTTTAAATATATTCCTACTTTTAATTCGTTTGTCTTTTTTTATAATAATAGGTATCCGTGTAAACCATTAGGCTAGCTAGATGCTTCAGCTGTACAGTAAAATGTTGCCAGAAATGAAAAATAGAATATTGAAATATAATTATGGAAGTCACCATGTTTCATATAGCATATAGTAGTAGGGTAGTAGTGGGATAGTAGGGGTATAGTGTCCGTGTGGTGACGGATTAAGAATACAAGTGTCACCACCCCATCTCCTCCAAAGGGTGCTGTAAAAGTCAGCTAAGGGATATTGCACACTGATAACATCTTCTGTGAGAGACGGAAAACTCGGAAATAAACTCTGTGCCAACACGCCTGGTCAGCGCGGCACAGTAGACCATAATCCGTCCCAAAGTGGAGGAGGCCCGTGCCCAACAGTGGGACGTAAATGGGCTGGGGAAGAGAAGTAGGATAGTAGTTAACAATTAATCATATCAACATTATAATCACGCTTTATTCCACGGGGATGGCCTAAGGCCGCCATTTGATATGATTCAAACACACTTCTTAGGCTTCATTTACACACATACTTCTGGTCATTAGTCACATTAAGGGCCTACATCAATATTATCGTCGACATGTACATATTAACACAGCTAGTAGGTATAGAAAATGAAGAATTAGAGATATTTTTTTGTTTACTCCAAATCTACTAAATATATTTCAATTCTGATTTACGTGTTTCTATATATAATAGTTACTTATGTTTTTAAAGTTATTTCATTAGTTAATACGCGATAATAGACAGACAAATGAAAAAAATAAAAAATGAGAGAGGTTTTTTCGCTTTTTGAGTTTATGCGATCCTAGATCATATATTGAAAAAACATATACTTAAAAATTAGAGCTCTAGCCATTCAATCTAAAGAAAAAATGAAAACTTCGTACGTAGAAAAATGCACGAAGCTATTTTGGTATCCTCTTAACATAAGCTACATATAAAACCGGTACCTAACCGGTAAGGATCACAGTTGCCTGTAGCGGATATAAGAATATCAATATTCAGAAAGATACAGTGAATCCATTAAAATGACTATGTATGTCGCCTATAAAAGTATACATATTGACTTTTATCGCCACCTACTTAACAAGTTAATGTGAACGGATAATATTATTTTACGAATGAAATGAATGGCAGTCCGTTACATTATCAATTAGACTACGAGGCCCAAAGTAGATAATCTATACTTATAATAAATCTGTAGAGAGGTCAATTCTGTACATGAAATATATTTTCAAAATAACTATCAGGGGGTGATTAGTGATCGATACTGATGCCAAAAATGCAATCAGTAAAATTTTTGTCTGTCTGTCTGTCTGTCCGCCTGTATGTTCCTTATAGAAACAAAAACTACTCGACGGATTTTAACGAAACTTGGTACAATTATTCTTCATACTCCTGGGCAGGTTATAGTATACTTTTCATCACGCTACAATCAATAGGAGCAGAGTAGTGAAGGGAAATGTTGGGAAAACGGGAAAAGGTGCTCCATTTTTAGGGTTCCGTACCCAAAGGGTAAAAACGGGACCCTATTACTGAGACTTCGCTGTCCGTCCGTCCGTCTGTCACCAGGCTGTATCTCAAGAACGGTGATAGCTAGACAGTTGAAATTTTCACAGATGATTTATTTCTATTGCCGCTATAACAACAAATACTAAAAATAAAATAAAATAAATATTTAAGGGGGGCTCCCATACAACAAACATGATTTTTTTACCGTTTCTTGCTCGATACTAATAACGTTGCCTTATGTTGCATAGATAATGGTAAGGAACCCTTCGTGCGCGAGTCCGACTCGCACTTGGCCAATTTTTATTTAAGCTTTCGTCGCGTGTGCAGCCTTAATGGTTAAAGTTACATAGAAATCATGTATGACGGAAATATTCTACATAAAATTGTCTAAAAAATATCCCTGAACAGCACACATCGATAATGGTTGACTCACAATAACACGTGTAACTCCTGATAGCTTAGCAGTTCGTTCATTCTGATTATATTTGTTTACTCTTACGTTTATAATACTCTCACTCAAGCAGTAGTTAAAAATGTTGCAAAAACGGGGAAAATTTCCTAAATTCTACGCGGACGGAGTCGAGGGCAACAGCTAGTTAATAATACATACGTAAGTAATGTTTTATCTCAAAACTAAATAATATATAAATGGTCAAAACTCAAACTCAAAACTCGCAACAATTTTTGGTCCTAACTAATACCCAGCTATTTTTTATTTCGGATTTTTACCATTAAGTTTAAATGACTACAGTCATAAATATTCAAATTCTCCTGTCACTACTCATGTCCGTAACTATGTAATAGGTTACAATAATGTAATAAATTGCGGCAATTTAGAATCTGGCGCTAGGAACAATGACCTCATATGTATTGCTATCCGTAGCAATTGGTACTTTTTTTTAGGGTTCCGTACCCAAAGGGTAAAAAACGGGACCTAATAAAGCTAAGTTCTCACGACGATTTTGTTTCACTTCAAATCCAATAATTTGTACATGGGAATTTGTAGTCGCATAAAAAAATCGAATGTTATAAAAAAATAATAATAAAGAAATGGCTCATTAACGCTTTCACTAAACACCTTTCGGGCGCGTGCTACGTAATTGTAAGACGATATAATAAGGGAGGAAGTTGATAAATAAAAAAAAAGAAACGAGTCGGGGGTAGAAATGTCAAGCCATGTGCGCGGGGGCGAGCTATTGTGCTTTCTTGAGACATTAATCTTAGGGGTTACGTGGCCAGGTGAACACCCTTGGACTTTTGTACTGTTTAACAATACTTGTAGAATATATTTTGTGCTATTTTATTTTGATATATTTTATGATTTTAGAAGCCCCAGAAAGTCAAGATAAAATTCTAAGGCATGAGATTTTTTAATTCCGATAGTAAAATTTATCCAGTGTACTCCTCAACCTTTCAGAAGCGTGCAATTAAACGCATTTTCGGAATTGTGCAATATTAGAAGTATGTTATGTTATTGTGTGACCAAAGTTTGCCTCCACGCATGATTTCCTTTTCCTCTAAGAACGTACTTACTTTTTTCGATCTCCTCAGAAACTTGTGTGGCTTTAACCAGGTTTCTTTATTACAATATTCCAACAGCTGTTTCGATTTTCCGCTTTCAGTCCATTTTGGTTGTTGAATTAATCATGCTAACGATTTCAAAGCTGATTATTTTAATACAGGTGTATCTAAGTTGTCATACCCTCGGCATATGGTTTATCAGCTGATAAATTAACCTTTTGCAACATTATCTACGCTTTTGAAATTCTATTTGACTACTTTTCATTCGTAGATCCATATCTTAAGGAGTTTGCGATATTAGATCAGCGGCCGTGTTATGAGCTCTTATTCCCAGGCCGTTTACGCCGTGAATGGAACGGCCTGGCATTTGCCAGGCCGTTACGGAAAGGCCTGGCAAATTCGTATTATGAGTATATTATTGACAGCGAATCAGTGGTCACGTGACTTCAGACTGATATCGGCCCGACTTTTGTTTCACTGGCTGGCGTTAAGCGTATTACGAGCGCAAATTTGACACGTAGTTGATTGTTTTAACTATCTAGAAGTGACAAGTAAATCCATTCAATAGAAGCTGCTACATTGTTACGTACTTATAGTAAATTGTTTTGGTTTATTTAGAATTAAAAGTAACTATTATCTACATATTAACGATGGGTGATGAATTGGAGGTGTTTGAATTTTCGGAGAGCGACGATGATGAACAAAACACTAGTCGAATGCGAAATAAGTTAAATATAAAAAATGATATTAATATATTATTAAAATAATTATTCATTACAATAATATCGCCATGTGTATTAAAGTTACTTTCATGCGAATCATTAAACAAAAAATATTAAAAAAAAAACTTAAATATCCGTTCTAGGATAATGAAAAACTAAGCCTATGTTCCCGCTATATCAGCTGACAGTTCAAGTGATGGGTGTCGTTCCAAAACTAAATCCCGAAACATAGATGAATTATATAAAATAATAAAATCTAAATATAAAAATAGATAATAGTATTACCGTTCTTTTCTTTTATATAATGGTCTAAGTAACTTGTGTTTAGCAAATATATTATATTTTGTATTATATTGAATACAATAAAAAATGTAAAATATAACCGTAACTAGCCGATAAACATAATAATTAAGTTTCCGAACGACTCTATCAAAAAGCTTTACTCGGCCATAGACACTTATTCCATTCAAAAGTCGGCTAGTTTTATGTATGTCATAATACGAAATAAAAGTCAGGCCGTTTGCCGCCGTCAACAGAATCGCCTGGAACTTGTATGATATTTTGAAAGCTCATAATACGCCTGCTGCACTACTCATTTATAAATGCTTTTCTAAATACATATTAGCAAAATATTTCCACCTTTGTTGCAACCTTCTTAAATTAAAGAAAAAAGCTAGACAAGTAAATAAGTAAGTAATCATTGAAGTACATAGATGACATTAGGACGAGTGAGGGGTGACCGTACAAAGGGTCGACAGCTGCTTCCCTAGAACGATTAGCATCAAGACATGTTGCAACTTGAATTAAATATCGTTTTATTAAAGGTGGTACACCCACACTTATATGCAATGCTAATATGTATATTTGCATTCAAACAAAGATTTTTTTTTAATGTTTGAGTTCCTTAATCTATAAATACAGTAGATAGGTATATAAGCTTTAAAATATAAATGCTGGTCATATATTATGATGATGTTTGATAAAACTTTGACAATTAACAAACAGCCCTAAAAGCAGAGTTGGGCAAAAAAGTTCACATGTGCTTTAAATGTGTCATCGAGGGTATGGCTGAACGGCATGCGGCAGTCGCCTTGACACGTCACGATTAGAGAAAAAAAAACACCCTCTATTTGACAAGCAAATCGGAAGTTGCTTCCAGATTTTTGTTTGCAGTATGTTTGAAATGAGGTAGTTATATTAAAAAACGTATCTGTGTTTTTTAAAACGTTGCACAGTGTACGGACGGGTGCTAAAAACGGGAATTTTTTATTCTGCTCAATTATGGACTGGCATAAAGATGTAAAAGGCGAAAGTAGAACACCCGGATGCCAATTCCGTCTAGTTTTGGTGCTATGTTATGCAAAGTTTGCTGTTTTTTTGCGGTTCGAAAACGAAAAAATGATGTTTCTTTTAAATTATTTTTCTATTAACTAAATATTTGCTAATATCTGATAGCATATTTAATAATGTATATTTGATGATTTTTTCCTATGCAATAATGTCAATATTAGAGCTAAAAAATGTTAATTTTAGTTTATCAGATTTTATTTTTTTTCTATAATGTTACACACTTTTGGCATCTAGTTTTTACTTTAAAATGAAGGCAAACAATGATTCTATGCACACAAAAAAAACTAGATGCCAAATACGTGGAACTTTTGAGAAAATTGAGATAACGCAATTTACAAACTTAAGTGTAACAATGTACTTAGTATGTATTAAAAATAAATAAAAAATCATAGGTACTAGCCTGGTGAATGTGGCCATCTAAGGTGATTAAGAATTTTTCATCACATTTACACCTTCCTCATCGTTTCTAATAAAGATAAGAACAATTAAATACGATATAAAACTACTTTTACGGATTTAGACGCGTATATTTGTTTTAAATTTTGGCCCGATGTTTCGGAGACTTTGCAGTCTCACCCGTGACCATGGTGACTGCAAAGTCTCCGAAACGTCGGGCCAAAATTTAAAACAAATATACGCGTCTAAATCCGTAAAAAGTAGTTTTATTTAAACAGATGAGTCGCGCAAGTGTTAGAAAATATTAAATTAAATACGATTTTTTTATTTTTACTACTTAGTTGGCAGGGGCTCACCACATCGCGCGTTGTGTCAACCCTAGTACAAATTTTCAAAATTGTATATCTCAAAAGTTCCACTCTTCCTGCACGCAATTTTTTTTCTGGGCTTAGTATAAAGCTAGATCTTTGATTCTAAATGAAGACTAGTTGCCAAAATTTTGTACCTTTGGAGAAAAAAAACATTATCTGAAAAGTAGAAAATGCCTGTTTTAAGACTAAATACTGACGTAACAGCTTAGCAAAAAAGCCTAAAATATAGCTTATTAAGTAAGTAATGTGATACAATACAAGATTAAATTGTTAAACAGATAATTTCAAAGAAATATAACTTTTTGTAATTAAGTCGCAGAAAAACGGCGAACTTTAGTACCGCATAGCACCAAAACTAGACGGAATTGGCATCTGGGTGTTCTGGTCTGGCCTTTTACATATTTATGCCAGTCCATAATTAAGCAGAACAAAAAATTTCCGATTTTAGCTCCCGTCCGTACACTGTGCGTTGTCATAATAATTTTACAATTTCATACATAACAATGCGTAAACACAGTATATGGTATACTTATCTGTGTAACTATATCTCAGAAATGTTTGTCTTGATCGCTAATTAAAATTACGACCTCATGCATAATCAAATGATATTTTTACACGCTTTATATATTAGCTTCACTTGTATGTTTGTTTGTATGTTTGTAACCGACTCCTTTGGACGCTATTTTGACCCACTTTAAACGGTCAGATTCTATTCAAATTTTGCACACCTGTCAAAGACCGATGACAATGCAATAATTCGATTAAATAAAGCGTGTTTTTTAGTTTTTTTAAACTAGTATTTTTTTTGTTCATTGACATGGTGTAACATACTACATATACCATGTCAATGAACAAAAAATATCTAACTGCGGTAAAAATAAAATTCACTAATAGGTGAAATCCAAAAAAAAAATGATATTTACCTATCATTAGAACAGACTTTATATTGTTGTAAAAGCCGATGACATATGCAATTCAGTGATGAATTGCATATGACCACGCAAGACCTTTATACATTGCGTGAGAAAGTATAGTTGAAGGGATGCCAAAACCTTTGTCTATTTAATATCCCCTTGGTCTATTCTCTATTGTCCAAATAGTTTAATTCAATGCCCATCCTTTCATCTAATATGTGTTTTTTCTATTTTGTTAAACCTGTTAGTAACCCCATGGTAAGAGTTTGGGAATCTTAGGTTAGTTCAGGTGTTCTATCTCCCTATGTGATAAAGTAGGGTTTCAAAATATGGATGTTAGCTTTGACCATGGCAGGTACATACTCGTGTATACTAAGCAGTTTTTAAAGTCATTTTCTTCGATTTTAAGGATTTGGTTATTAAAATTGCAGGTAACGCTTATGCAAGGTTATTTCGGCTTGTAAATGTTTTTAAGAGTTTTCTACTTAACTGTTGAAGTGTTGACCGATGTATTTATATAAAATTACTATTCATAGGACCTAAAAATCAGATTAATCTAAATTAGCGTCGTTGGATAAGGCAGCCGAATGATGATGAAATCATAATACCAGGCAATTATCAGAATAAGAGTCGAAGAACTTGTTAGAACAATCTTCAAATTGCAAAGGGGTATTTAAATAATAGAAATACCATCTATCATTTATGATTACTAAATAGATAATAGCGATGAGACAATCATATAGTTTAATTTGGAATTGGGTCATCGTACTGCTTCGTCTCTCTAGATTTTCTTTGTTTGACTGTTTTAATCTTCTTAAGGGCCTACATCAATATTATCGTCGACATGTACATATTAACACACCTAGTAGGTATAGAAACTGAAGAATTAGAGATATTTTTTTTGTTTACTCAAATTCTACTAAATATATTTTAATTCTGATTTACGTGTTTCTATATATAATAGTTACTTATGTTTTAAAGTTATTTCATTAGTTAATACGCGATAATAGACCGACAAATGAAAAAAATAAAAAATGAGAGAGGTTGTTTCGCTAAGATTTTCTATCGAGAAAACTTTTTTCAATCGCGTTTCTGAGTTCATGCGATCCTAGATCATATATTGAAAAAAAAATTGGTCAAGTGCGAGTCGGACTCGCGCACGAAGGGTTCCGTACCATTATCTATACAACATCTATGCAACATAAGGCAACGTTATAATAGCGAATATGAGTGTGTTAATAAATGTTATATCTCACGGGTTTTCTCTCAAAGGATGGCAAACATTATTACACTTGATTAGTTCACAATATTATGTTACTTAGGCCACCACATTGACCATATTGAAACAACTTTCTCAGTTATCAGCAAAGATTCCGGTGTCGCATTACTTTACAAAAACATTCTGGTCATACGAGATTTTAAGAACACTTAAGAACCATAACATTGCTTGGTGTATGTATGGTAACTAAAACAATTTAAAACTATGTTCTAAAAAGTGATTTAGCTGTTTTAAAGTAGAAGAGGTTTTGTGGAAATAATGTTTAAGATTTTATATTATACCTTTTGCCCACGATTTCGTATGCGTGGAAGTTATAAACTCTTACCCATTTTTGCAACGTTATTCATTGATGCTTCATTGTTTCGCTGGTATTGTTCGGAGTTTGATTTTTATATAGCCTAAAGCAGGTGTGGCCAACTTTTGTGCACATAAGATCTACTTTTTATTTTAAAATTAAGTCCCGATCGACCTATTTCTTAGGTAAGGGGGACGTTTATGCAATGTGCTTTTTACCGCCGTGCACTCTTTTGAGTTCCAGCAACATACATGAATATTTATTTGGGTTAAAAAACTTTGTCCAGGAGAATTAAAATTAAAAATCCATGCTCTAAATCTACTAAAATAGTTGAAAACTAATAAAAGTAGTCACGCTGAACATCTCCCTACTCGAAGATTCCTGTATCAAGTACTAGAAACATCTGGCATTGAATGCGTCCCCTAATGGAATTTGCGAGTGATCGACCAAAATTGGTCTCGACTTGTTGGCCACTCCTGGCCTAAAGCATTCCACCAAACAGAAAAATATTTTTTTAATTCGTACCAGTTGTTCCTGAGATTAGCGCGTTCAAACAAACAATCAAAATCTCTTCAGCTTTATAATATTAGTATAGATATTGAGAAAGAAGATTAAAGACATGTGGATTAGAAATCGATTCAAAGATTGATTGATGTCGGATTTAATATTGGGCTTAAAACGTTTTAATAAGAAATCCATACCTAGTTAATTGACCCATATTCATACAAGTCACATCCATTCATATAAATGCATACCAAAGTATCCAGTTTTAGTAACAAGATGCCAACTGATGTTTATCTTAATTACTGTTATTGCAAATAAGACACTATTCGCTTTAACTCATTGTGAAATACCTCTAGTAAACCCGATAGTTCGAAGAACTAGTTGGTATTGTGAATCTGATATGGTAGAAATAATGGTTTTAAATACTCCATGGGAGCTATTACTATTCCTATCATACAATTTATATAGTGCTGATTTTGCTTTTTAATAGATCGTATTCCATTATTCAATACTTGCATATTTTAATGTTGCTTTTCGACAAAAAAAGTTTATGAAATCATTGTCCTAAAATTACTATCGGGAAAGGAAAATACTGTAGTTTAAACATCTGTAATTTCTATATATAATACAGTATTTACCAAATTACTAATTTGGTACACCCGGCACAATATACTAAGCTTAATATGGGACCATAGAGCGAGTAATGTGTCATGCATTGTGTTCAAAGTGCAACGAGTACCCGCGGACGGACGCTCGTTGAAAAGTCGGCCTAGTCAAGTTACTTAAGCCTAAAAACTGTCTCAGATTGTTCACGCGTTTCAGGTTTCTGGTACAGACCTATAGATTGTTTCTGGTACGATGTTCCCTTTGTGATTCTACAGCGCTCGTGAGTTTAAATAGCATAGTGATATTTATTTTTAATCCGCCACATGAAAACAATAATTACAAATGCTTCTAACCAGTAATTATTGAGGTACTTTACTCAATATTTATATTATTGGCTTATCGTATGACCTACAATGTATGTTGTGAAACGTCAGAGCTTTATGATAAGTTTACGTATTTTAATTGAATTCTATATTATGTTATTGTTATCGCTTGTTATAATATTGTATTCGGACTTGTCGTTTTTGTTAGGTATAGTTTAGTACATACCTAATGTGACCATTTTTTCTTTGACTCAAAACGGGACATCGGTTTATAGGTTTATAGGTACTTAAACTAAAATTAAATGAAAAAAATAACACTTTTTAAGTGTAAATCAAACTACTTTTTACGGATTTAGACGCGTATGTTTGTTTTAAATTTTGGCCCACAACTTTTTAAGTTATTTATTCACAAAAAGTTAGGAGTGTCATAAAATATTAGGTTTAATTATATATTATACTGGTAATTTTTTCAAATAGGAATGATACTCTTTTGTTGAATTAACCTTTATTATCAACATCACCTTTAAAACTGATACCTGTAACTGAGTTTTCTCAGACGTCCACAATTTGTTCATTACGGAAAATAGAAATACTCTGGAGTTCGATTTCTGAAAACGGGACAATTTTGCGTCCTAGAGGTAGTTTCGGGGACACCGGGACTCGTAGTTGTAAAAAGGGACAGTCCCGTTTAAAACGGGACGTCTGCCGGCGTATTATGAGCTTTTTAAAATCATTCAAGTTCCAGGTAGGCCGTAAACTGCATGCCTAAATTAGGTATTATGGCAGAAATAAAACTTTTAGTCGAAAATTTTTAGTTAGTACTTTAACTTTTAGTTGTACCTTCTCCTTAAACATATTAATGTATGACTGGTTTAGCGAACTGACTGACTAAGAATTTTGTTCATAATACGAATTTGCCAGACAGTTCAATTCACGGCGTAAACTGCCTGTAAATAAAAGCTCATAAAACGGCCGCTGGTCACATTATACATGCCTAAAGTTATATATCATCAACACGTCATGCAGGATATGATGAAGAATTTTAGTGTTAAACATGTTAAGATAAATTAAGAAGCGTTTACTGTTAATTGCTTAACTAAAGTTATTATAAAAGATATGAGAAAGTGTTAAGTATATGTTGTATATGTTTCATGCGTCAACTAGAGGTTTTGTCGTAATTTGCAATAAAGCTAGATTTAGTTGACATCAAGTGTAGCTATATGTGAATGCGATGCGTATGAGTGACAGTAAATGAATCGTGAAATGAAGCACTTGTTTGGTTTATCAGTGGCATGATTTAATAGTCACACGTCTATCCGTATGTGGAAAACATGTAGACATACAGAAACAGTTTTGAAGCTACATGCATTTAAGGTTTATCTTTTATCTATCTTCTATACTAATAAAGCTGAAGAGTTTGTTTGAACGCGCTAATTTCAGGAACGGCTGGTACGATTAGAAAAAATATTTCATTATTGAATAGCACTTTATCAAGGAATATAACATCACGCTGCGACTAATAGGAGCGGAGCATCAGTGAAAAATGTTGCGCAAATGCAGTAGAATTGTATATATAGCTGAATGGCAAAAGTAACGTGTATAAACCAGCTATGGTATTCTTATTAGTGAACTTGGCTTTCTGCTGCGCGTCTACACTTAGTGCACTCTTGTGAAAAGCTTTTTAGAGGCATCTTTCTAAAATCAACAACTGTTACGAAATAAGTCATCGACCATTGAAATCAAGATGTAAATTTCTAACGGGATGAAACTCAAGAATGTTTTGAGTATACCCAAAAGTGTTAATAAGCAGATCATACGAGGGGACATAGGACAGGAAATACGGACGATGCGTGAGTTAACAGGACGCTTCCTTAGGGAACCCCTTGACATTTTTTTTCATTTAGTTCCCCTTAGGAAATTGGCGATTGCTACTTTAGAAATGACAAAGGAAATGGACTTGTTCTGGGCTATTAATAGTATACAGATTGTAGGTTTCTGATTTTAATGATAGATAATGTTTAAGGTACCAGGCTGGAACGTAATAAGGCTATATGTAAAGCCTGTTTGGTTAAGTTGGCCTGTCAAAGATTGCATTTAGCGATAAACCCGCCTTGAGTACATTTGTTATAATTAATTAAATTACTTTTCAAAATATGTGCAAACAAAGTGGTATAATAATATATTTATTTAGAGATGAGTTTTATTGCTATTTGATGGAAGAAAAAGTCTTGTTGCGCCGATTCAAAATAGTGGGATAAGGGCAGGAGAATGATTTCATTGCTATTTTTATATGGCACTGATTATCAATTTTGATCAGTAAATTCGTTTGTGTATCTTAAAAGTCTATATAAAACAATATTTAAATGAGTATGTATATATTCTATGTCAATTTGTTTGCATCATTATCTGAAGAACCTTCTGAAATCAAAGGAGTATGTACAAAATTCAGATCGATTTGAATTAATTTGTATGACTTTTTATTCTTTATTTTTATTGAGAATTTGGTTGTTATCCAATACGCCTGTTTTTACATTTTGACAGAATTTTAAAAGTTTGTTGTCCCAATTTTCGGCAATATTTTTGTTGTAATCGGTCTTTCAATCAAATGTACATCAGGGGTCGACAGGACAGGTGCAATCATGACACACAAAGGCCCTCACTTCCGTATTTTAATTAGATATGCCTTACATACCTACTTTTAAAATGTGATCAAAGATTACGATTATTAAAAATTTTATAGTTTTCAATTGTCCATGTTGCACTTTGACATTGGTTTCCGTGACAAATTAAGGAAGAAAGATTGGGAAGTTAATTTCCTTTAGACTTCCGTTGTGGTTTCTTTAATATCACTTGAAATTCCAAGCGTGACATTTTAATTTTTGTCTT
The DNA here is from genome assembly GCA_916999025.1 of Orgyia antiqua. NCBI lineage: Eukaryota > Metazoa > Arthropoda > Insecta > Lepidoptera > Erebidae > Orgyia > Orgyia antiqua. The sequence continues at coordinate 6,896,548 of OU779874.1, forward strand.
CAATTAGTTCGGATAATTTATCTAGTTCTAATGACCACAGGAGGCTCGTGCCCAAAGCCCCATAGGCTCCATACAGAGTGACGTTAATGGTCAGAAAACATTAAAAGAAATTTTGGGTCCAGAAGCGATTGCTTTGTATATAGGATATACTTCCTGGTAACAGTGGTAACTCTTTAGTAGCTTTTGATAAAAGTCTAATAAAAAACTATAACTAACCTCGTTTAACTAAAATTGAAAAGATACGAATAGGTTAGATATGGAAATTCAATATTAAGACCCCTGTTTACATAATTATACACACATTATTATATAGTCCCAAATTCAAAATTACAGAAGTCGAGATTCGATTTTTTAATTTATTTGTATCTATGTGTTTTTGTCATCCATATTTTGATGAATAGTCATCGAAGTTTATTCTGGCTTCATAAAGTTCGTATGACGAAAAAGTTTGCCTTATCAAATCTGATTACAAGGCGGTATCTGACGTTGCCCTTACATGATCACAGAGCAATATTCACAGTATTCTTATCATTGTGTGGCTGCAGGAAGTTAATGTATGATATCGCTTATTAATTTAAACTAATATTTGGTAATCGAGCAGACGTCTGGCTGCACAAACACTATGCGTAATTGACGAAGCTTGTCGGAAATTGAGTTCATTTGAAGTCAATGCGATTAGTTTTACAAAAGATCTTTATTTACTTTTTACAAACATTAATTTTTATCTATTTAGTGAGTATTTATGGTAGGTTAAAACCGCAAGTAATCAGGAGCTTATAAATGAAATGGAAAATTGTGGACCCTCTTGTAATGACCCTATTGTATAATAATATAAGTTGAGGTAGTTATAGTTTAAACTTTTTATGAAGGTTCCGTGGCCGTAGCCAGTGAGGGCTAGCTAAAAGACCCTTCAAATACAAATGGTAGATAAAATACTGCGTTATTTTTCTCAAAATTTACCCCTAAGACGAAAACAAGAAACAAAAGCCCTTACTTAATAGTCATATCTTTGGCTACGACCATAGTCAGTTCGAAAAGTTTTATGGAATAAAAATCACAAATATTTGCTTTGAAACTTATATCAATGAACGGATTTCTGTAAAAATTTCACAATTTGCAAAAGCTTCCTTTAGACAGCGACGCAAAAACAGATTCCCCGTTATCCAAAATTAGTTTAGCATCCGGCAACCTACCCCTAGTGTTTTTCTAAAGTTTTTGCTCCAATTGAATGTGCCGTTGATCCAAAACATATGAACGTATTTGTGCATCTTTGGAACATATTTTCTTCGTATGCTAACATGCATCTGCTATGATTGACATGATTTTTGTTGTATTAAAATATGAATTTCATACTGGCCCTGGTCAGTCAATCACGATGGTGAGCTTTGTATAATTCTTGTAGCTGGAAGCGATCTAGAAAATAGTTTCCTGGTAACAATCCTTATTGTTTCTAAAACTAACTCGATTGAGTAATAATTACAGTCAGATCCATCAGTAAGGATTACTAACTTAATATTTTCAATAATTGGCCAGTAATAATTTTTGACACTATGTTATTAACTTTCCTTTCTTCATTCATTACATTTATGACCTATCCAATGATATTGATTTTTCGAAACTTTCTATTTGATAAGTTTACACCTGCTTATACCGCCTTATGTTGCGTCACATTCCCACTGGCAGGGTAATGATTACTATACCTGATTTTCTATCCTTATCTCTCTTAACAAATTTGGTATTTTCTGTCTCTTTTCAATGGCCGCGTCCCTTGTAGACTTTTTGTTGTTCCCCATATACCCTTATTACGAGTTGAATATGCGTGCGTTGTGGGTGTGTTAGTGAGTTTGTATGTGTGCGTACTAGTACGGATGGAATTTTTATTTGGCAGTGTTGTTATGTTATGGTATTCGGTGCGCGTGAGTCGATCTACAGAGATGTGAATTGGGTACAGTTTTGGCGGGAACTCGAGGGATCTTAGTAGAAGTGTTCTTTTGTTAATATTTTTGTGTTATAATTGTGTAAAGTTGTGTTAGTGATGTTTTCTTGTGTATAATGGGGTTTTGGATAGATTTATGTACTTCTAATTCGTCGTGATGAATGCAGGCTATGTGTATGTACTAACTATTACTTGTCATTTATAAACAAAGCGCCTTGAAAATAGTAGTCCTGTGTTGTAAATAGCGTAGTTAACCTAAATTTTGTTAATGTAATGATGATTATCATTGTATTTAACCGTATGTATAACGTACTAGCAAGTACCCCAGCGTCTTTATCCGAGCTTTATCAATTGATGATGATTGATTTTCTGTGTTCTTTTTATTCTACGTTTATCTATGTTGTATTTTGATTTCATGTCTAATAATTAGCATACATTTAAATTATAAAAAAGTCAGTTGTTAACGTTGTTCAGTTTTGTTATTGTAGTAACTATTGTGTCTGTTTACTACCGTGATCATATGAATCGAGTTATATACTATAATATGTTAAGTAAAGCAACAAAGTTTTATTAGAATCCGATCATCTGATTTCGCGTAACAAACGCTTAAACCAATTAACAGCCTGTCCAAATTCTTTTTTCTTGTAAAGATTACTTCCCTACTAAAGTTACTTACAATAGAATCTTTTTAGCTTTTAAAATAAGTTCAACAATAATAAATTTAAAAATAGTATGTTACGTAGTCAGTATATTTGCAATGAATGAGAACCAAAACTGGTTTACATATCAGCTGATGTCTCGACATTGGCATGCATAAATTCGCAAATTTTTTTCACCACGCCCGAACCATGCTGATTTGAGAAACATTGAGGTTACTTTTCTACAACAAAACTTGTTCTTTTGAATAAGTAAACTATATTTACACTCAATGGTTACTTGTATTTTTAGTTACAAAGTTAGCTCTATGGATTTGGATTCGATTAAGTAAAAAATTGTTGTTTCTTTTTTATATCCTCTTTTTATATTCCTTGACTTCCATATTACAAGTTGCATTACTTAGTTTGGAGGTCAGGAAACCAAAATTGTAATAGTAATATTAAGGTCCAATAAAGGTTTTTTATTTTATTTTTTATTTTTTATATTAAATACGTTGTTCGTTTATGAAGATTTCTGGCTCCAGTATTTTTATAGACACTCTTATCAGCTTTACCGATGTATAAGATTCCATCTATGGGCATTATACGCATACAAACTATTGGTATTATGGACGCTAAACGCGAATGTAACTAACATTTTTTAGCTAACTCTTTTTTTACTGTAGCAGTTTTGTGTCTTGAAGTAGCAGCAGTCGTTATTGATAACGCAGGTGGAGCCAGACCTTTATATAATAATAAAATGACACTTAACTTTAAAATATAAATATAATAATATCGCATTGCCGATGAAATATTTGATAGGTATAGGGAAATTATATAGAATTTAAGTCTATTATATCCTAGAAATTATCCTAGAAAAATTATAGTTAAAAATTGGTCAAGTGCGAGTGGGACTCGCGCACGAAGGGTTCCGTACCATTATCTATGCAACATAAGGCAACGTTATTAGTATCGAGCAAGAAATGGTAATAAAATCAGTTTTTTGTATGGGAGCCCCCCTTAAATATTTATTTTATTTTATTTTTAGTATTTGTTGCTATAGCGGCAATAGAAATACATACATCATTTGTGAAAATTTCAACTGTCTAGCTATCACCGTTCTTGAGATACAGCCGGGTGACAGACGGACGGACGGACTGACGGACAGCGAAGTCTCAGTAATAGGGTTCCGTTTTTACCCTTTGGGTACGGAACCCTAATAAAAAAAGAAGAATATGACATCCTATTAAAATCCCAATACATATTAAACTATTACAGTAATTTTAGAGCTTTATATTTCAAATTAGAAAAAAGAAAAATAAGAGATACGGACATAGGTGTCCTCCGCAAATGAGGTTATACGCATCTAAATCCGTAAGGGATTTTATTTTAGCAACATATGACAGCACGCTTGGTCTTCGTGGCATAGTAGACTAGATAGATAGGTACTCGCTTGTGCCTAACAGTGGGACCTGAATGCTGGCAAGGATAACACTGAGTTAGTATTCCTTTAAAGCATATTGTAACATATGGGGGTGGTCTCTTCTTCCTTCTCCAGACCATTTACGTCCCACTGTTGGTCACGGGGCTCCTTCACTTTGTGAGGGATTATGGTCTACTGTGCCACGCTGACCAGGCGTGTGGGCACAGGGTTTCTTTTCGAGTTTTTCGTCTCTCACAGAAGATGTTATCTGTGTGAATATCCCTTAGCAAACTTTTACAGCACCCTCGGGAGGAGATGGGGTGGTGACACTTGTATTCTTAATCCGTCACCACACGGAGACGGGGGCGGTCACTTGGTCACTTGCGGACATAATGCGCAAACAAATTGACTTAAAACCATTCCCAAATAAAAATTTACAGACCGGAACATAAAATAACATAAATTCCTTCCATCATACATTCTTGACACGTGTTATTCGTGTATCACTAACAAGGCCTCTCTGGACAACATAGCGATTACGTAATACTGATATTATTATCAAATACGCGGGGTAAAAAACAGGATTTGTATTATGATATTGTTGATAATATGACTTGAGATAAATTCGGACGTGAGTTATAACTGTGTGAGGCTTATTTGGGATATGAAATAAGTTTTTGTTTGTTCCAAAGTTCCAATGTCCTCGAAAGACGAGTTGAAATTTTTTAGGCACTTTACGTTTTGGGGTTTTAGATAGCGTTGTGAAGATTCTAACTTCCTTACTCTCTCTCTCTCTCTCTCTCTCTCTCTCTGTGTGTGTGTGTGTGTGTTGTGTGTGTGTGTGTGTTGTGTGTGTGTGTGTGTGTGTGTCTCTGTCTGTCTGGCTTGGGCCGCCTCCACTTTGGGACGAACTATGGTCTATGCCATGTTGACCAGGCGTATTGGCACGGGATGTTTTCTTAATATTATCTAATAATTAGTCAACATACTTATATTTTAATAAAATTACGGATTCTATCACAAGGGTCACTAAAAACCCAATCCAATTAGATTTACAGTTCAAATAAAACCACTTTTTACGGATTTAGACGCGTATGTTTGTAAAATTTAAAACAAACAACATAAGCGTCTAAATCAGCAAAAAGTGGTTTTATTTGGATTAATGAGTAGCGCAAGTATTAGATAAAATTATGCTTATGTAGTTTCTTTTAATGTATATAAATTTATCACTAAAAATAAGAAGGCGGCTAATATTAAGATGTTTTTAAAAGATCTGCAGGTATAAGAAACTCAATTAAGTCAGGCACCTTAAAGTTGTGCTTAAGTCCTAAACGGTACCTACCTTGTTTATTAAAGAACAACAATTTCAAAAGCATACATGGACAAATCGAGATACACTGAGAGTATGCATGAAAAAATAAATTCCACGTTTCAAGAGCTTGAAGAATTATGGTGTTGTAAAGATAAAATTCTTGGAAACCAGCCTTTTTGGCGCCCAATTTATACTTTAGTTTCTCACAATACTTGTCCGGGTTTTTTTTCTTAACCACTTAACTGTATGTAAGGTAAATGATCCTTAAGGATGTTATGTTGGACGCATAAATACCTACGCAAAATATTTGAATTAGCAGCTATAAAATGTATATTCCTCATTCAGAGTCTGATTGTGGGCAAAGGGTTTTGGAATTCGTGAATTTCGTATTCGAAAAACAAGATTATCTAGAGTGTCAATCCGTTTTTCTTCATCTTCATTTTTCTGACCTTATCCCTTTATTTGTCTCAAATTACCTTATTCTACCTTCTATAAATCCGCTTATATTCGTATGAAACATATCAGTATAACGAGATTGCTAGGTTTTATTGTTACTTAATTTTGTTTACCTGTATTTTCCTCATACAGCGCCTAACGATTTCGGCGACTCACCTACTTATTTTTTAATATTTTTTTTTTCTTGTCTCCAGACGGAGCGGCTATGATTCAGAGTCGAGTGAATACTCAGAAGATTCTGCGGTGTATGATGATGTGCAGACTTCAACCAAAAGTTTTGGGCAGAGGAAGAATATCAATAGAGGGCGATGGACGAAAGAGGAGGTACTTTATTCTTTATAACCTCGAAATGTTCGTGTGGTGACGGATGGAGAAAACGAATGTGGGTGTGCCGTAAGAGCCGACTAAGGGATGATAACAGATCCTCTGCAAGAAAAGGAATACTGTAAACAAAGCCCTGCACTGACACGCTTGATCTACGCGACATGCTATACCGAATTTCTTCCCGAAGTGGAGGAGGATCTCGTCTAATTGTGGGATGATAAAGGGCTGGAAAAGAACCTCAAAACTATTTAGAATTTGATAGTGTTACAGACAGAAAGTGGTGGCTTCGATTACTTACCTATTTTCTCCTCTTTGTAATTCCAGGACAAAAAATTAAAATCGTATGTTAAGATGTACAATGAGAACTGGGAGTTGATAGCTGCCGAGTTTGCCGACAGATCCGACGTACAGTGCCAACAGCGCTGGACTAAGGTTGTCAATCCTGAACTAGTCAAAGGACCGTGGACCAAGGAGGTGATTAAAATTTTTATAATTAATTTAGTTATTAGATAATTTAGATTTTAACAAGTACTTAAATTCTTAAGTTTTACTGCTGCAGTTACTATTGATCACAGAATAGATAATAGGGCCAACGGGCGGTAACACCGCGGAGCACAGCTAGTTTAAAATACATCTCAAACTTTCTCTTGAGCTACTTAAATACAACGTAGATAATAGATAGAATAGAGCGACTAAAATATTGAAGGAAACAGGATCGAAGCAGATGTTAAGATAAATAATAGTTAAACTGAAAACTGGTTTTTGATATAAGGTGTACTAATAGAAAGTTTTCTTATAATTTTGTATAATACCGTGTAACTGGCATTAAAGTTCACGCCAGGTCTGCAGGACGGACTTCTGGGGCCCAAGTCTGCTATTACAATGTTGTCATAATGATCAATCACTGATTGCAAAATGGCGAATTTTATCAAGTTTGGTAGTCCACTATTAATTATTTGGCATAAGAGGGTACTGTACTCCTCATTTAGGTATTTGCCTTAGGTATTGCTATCCCTATTTCCGAGCGCCGCGCTGAAAGGGACAAATATAGATAAAGCGGATTTTACCTACAAATTCTTTGAAAAAACGTACGTTACGTACTTCCATTTTTTTTTCGCGAAAGTTAAACCGATTTTAATAGTTTTTGCGTTATATTATAGATAAAGAGTATATCTATGCTTCTATCACTTTCTTTTGCGGTAAAACTTTACCAAATTTGTGTGATAGACGCTGCAACTTTATTTAAAGAAAACCGAAAAAAGTGGGTTTTTCGGATCGTCATATTTCGTTTAGTTATTATGTTTTGAAAAAAAGAAAGTGATAGAAGCATAGATATACTCTTTATCTATAATATAACGCAAAAACTATTAAAATCGGTTTAACTTTCGCGAAGAAAAAACGGAAGTACGATACCCATACTTTTGTATGGAGCATAATTTGGTATCGTGCCGTCATAATGACGCCATAAAAACTTGATAAAGTTCGCCATTATGCAATCGGTGACTGATCATTATGACATTGTAATAGCAGATTTGACCCCCTGCTTGTATGCATCAATAGCTGTGTGCTGCAGTCTTGCTTGTGTATTTACTGGGCCAGTTACCAGTGCGTATACTAATGTACATGGTACGTCGCTGTTTCTCTCTCGATGCCCCGGTGTTTTGTACCATTACTATTTAGCCACATTGATGTCGTGTTAACACAAGTTTCGTTGTTATCACAATTTTGGACGTTATCGTTTCTAAACTCAAGTGACCCAAAATTTGTTTGAATTTTGACTTGTAGCTGTTTTTATCGCTGCATTTATCGCTTTTAATAATTAACACAGATGTAGCCATGGTGTTAGTAATAGGGACTCTTGCAGTCCAAACGGATGGGCTGTAGGTAGGATAGTGAATGGTCCCCTTATAATTTGTCCTTTCCATAATAATGAATAATATGGTATAAAGACTGCAATAAATACTTCCGTTTGCGGTCTTTGTATAGACACTCCATTTCTTGACCACAGTAAAGCGAAATTATGCGTTGATTTTCAATATAAGTACATATAATTGGCTATTTAAATAGCTATTTCAATTCCCTGTTTAGGTCTTTTTATTGTAAATTACGTGTAGTGTAGTTCGAGATATTTAATGGCGAGCAAAATCATTTCATTTCAAAAGAGATTAAATGATAGTCAGGAATCAAACGATTAAGGGTGAACATAGAATTACATGTTAACTCCTCCTCCAGCCCATTTACGTCCCGCTGTTGGGCACGGGCCTCCTCCACTTTGGGAGGGACTACGGTCTACTGTGCCGCGCTGACCAGGCGTGTTGACACAGGGTTTAATTTCGAGTTAGAGGATGTTATCTGTGTGCAATATCCCTTAGCTGACTTTTACAGCACCCTTGGGAGGAGGTGGGGTGGTGACACTTGTATTCTTAATCCGTCACCACTAGGAGATACATGTTAACTAATCGTTATTAATACGGCTATCAAAACTACTCATAAATAATGAAAATATTGTATAATCTGTTCAGTAATGAAGACATATAATTTATTTGAACCAATTACTATAGCTTTCTAAAATATAAATTTGTGGAATAGGTGAATACAGGTGATAAAACCTACACCTTTTATACATACATACTTATAACGAACTACTGTTGCCGACACCTGTAATTCAATAATAATTATGATTGATTTGTAGCAGTAAAATTTTGAATGATGCAATAAAATTGAATTAAAAATGTTAGTGCGAGTTGGACTCGTACATACAGTGCAACTGAAAGAATGAAAGAAAAGTTTATTACTGCCTTTCAAAACACATACAATAGGTAAACACAAACAGGTATAGTAGGTATTAACACTAGGTTTTGTTCACAAACTGAAGCATGTGCCCTCAGGCGGAAGTAACTAGGTGTCCATTTCAGCATTTGCTAGGTCACAGGACCTAGCGCTGGTTTTCAAATGGACCCTACTACGTATGATGTCACAGACATCAATAAGTTGATTAGAAAAATGCAATTAACTACAGTTTGAGGCTTATGTATGTGTGAAACGTGAAATACGAAATGTAAAATACGTAATGTAAATAAACATTCAAATCAACCAAAATTACTTATAAAACGTACGTAACGTAAAAGATTTCGCATTGATCACAAAATTAATACTTAAAGTAATACTGAAGAGTTTGTTTAGTAGTTTGGATAGTCCATTTGTCGAGGAAGGCTGTATAATATGACGCTACGACCAAAAGGAGCGAAGCATTAGTGAAAAATGTTGCAAGAACAGGGAAAATTTTTTAAATTCCAGGCGTACGGATTCGTGGGCAACAACTAATGTTAGTTTATAACTATTAGTACCTACTTCCGTCAAAGCTTCGGTGACTTCAAACTAATGCGACAACACGACTATAAAATGTCGTTTTCACCAATCAGTCTATGAATGCAAGACGTTGAATGAATCACAGGTCATTGTAACTGCATGCATGCATACAATTTAAATACTATTATTTGCAACAAATATTTTGATGTTTTGCGAGGTATTTCCTGTGGGTTTCTGATAATTAATGATTATTTAAGTTATTTCCTTACCTTATGCCATAATTGAATTAATATTAGTACTATTAACATTATAAACTCAAAAGTTGTAAATAATTATACATTATAATTTCTATGCTATAAATATCAGCACGTTTAAAACCACCATCAACGGAAGCTGATCTGACCATGAACCACCCGAAGCACATGAGCGGAGGCTTCATCAACACATTAACGTCGAGGCTTTCCAGCTCCTTGACAATACGGATCTAGTTAGAAGATTTAAAAGAACAAAACCGGTCGAACTAGTTTTTCAATAGTGATAGTGTTAATTGGTGCAGTGAGTGCTAACTTTAAGGAATACAAAAACAAAGTGTCTTCGTCTTAAATAGAGACAATAAGAAAAGTGTTGAGGGAAACATTCTTAGTTATTATTCTATTGAGTAACTTAAGTTAGATTTAAATTACTTAGCGTTGGTTGGTTAGATTGTAATATTTTGATGAATGTGGCCTCCAAAGACCAGAGTCATGAAGAAATAAAAAAAAAATTAAAACCAAGGAGCCTATGCGGATTAACCAAATACCAGTCTCAATAACGAGCAAATACTACGCCAATAAAATAGCGCCTTTAGAGATCCCGCATTTAGAACTTTCTTTGTTCCTCATCCGTAAACAAGGGCAAGGCAAGAGCCAACAAAATTACCAAAGGGCCCTTTCATAGAATTTCTTACAGACCTTTCGGTAATGGATGGATGAAGCCAAGGAAGTATGCTTCGATCGTAGCAGATAGCGCTCTATAGTCTCTTCCTACCCCCATGGGAAAAGGGCGTGATGATGATGATGATGATGACTTTCGGTAATTTAATACGACAGTACCAAAGAGTAACTATGAACGCGAAGGAAACCACGAGTATTACCTAGTTAGTCATCATCATTGTCCTGCAAATATTCCGCTATTCGGGATCGCTTCAACATGATCACTTGTTGATGTTGCATTGGAATTAAGCTGATTTTTATGACCGGCCGCCTGCTTGACGACGTCAACCCTCCTTTGGTGTGTACCCAGGGGCTCAAGTCTGATATTACAATATTGTCACAATGATCAGTCACTGACGCCATTATGGCGCCATTTATACTAGAGCTGACTACCAAATTTGATAAAATTCGCCATTATGCAATTAGTGACTGATCATTGTGACAACAGTAATAGCAGACTTGGCCCCCAGGTGTCATGAAACGTGTTTCCCTCGGTCTGTTCCTGCGGGCAAGACATGGGATGGTGACGCTTGTATTCTTTTTTTTCTGTCACCCCAAAAACAGCCTTAGTCTATACTAATATTATAAAGCGAAAGAGTTTGTTTGTTTGTTTGTTTGTTTGTTTGTTTGTTTAAACGCGGTAATCTCAGGATCCGCTGGTCCGATTTGAAAAATTCTTTCAGTGTTGGATAGTACATTTATCGAGGAAGGCTATAGGCTATATAACATCACGCTGCAACGAATAGAAGCGAAGCATCAATGTAAAATGTTGCAAGAAACGGGGAAAAAAGTCACGCGCGCGAGCTTTAAATGAAAACGCTGCCTTATCCATGTGAGTTACAACAAAGTAATGTACGGAGAAATTGTTTGTTACCTATAGATCTTTAAAAAAGTCCGCGAGGCCATATGTCTATCTTTTAAGGAAAACCCGCTGTACCCATAAGAACGTCAACAAAATTATCAAATTCAATAGGATATTTTCAAAAGCTATTTATGTGTATATAGTAACATTTTTTATCAAATTAAATACCTTAGTTAGCTTACGCATTTAATATAGATAATAACTGCTTTTTACAGCATGCAATTTCAATGAATATCTTCGGAGATATGACGAAAAAAGAATTACGCGTGATAAAATAAAGTTAAACTGTTCGCTGAGCAACGAGAACGTTTCCCCGGTCATCTATCTATACTCAATTGTTTCGATGTATGGTTGAATGTATGAATGTACGGATGTTTGTTGTTCTTTCACGTAAAGACCACTGGATGGATTTTCGTGAAACTTTGCAATAATATAGCTTACATATCAGATTAACACATATGCAATAATTTATAAAGATACTATGTGTCACGGCGTCTTAGTGTGTGTAAAAGTCAGTATTGTACAGGTTATTACGCTGCTCAATCCCCGACGGATCAGTGTTTAGTTGGTCTTTAAAGGCGCCGGCGTCATCGTCGGCGTATGGTCGTTACGCTGCTCAAATCCCGACGTAACGGTGCTGAGTTGGTTTTTATAGGCGTCGGCGTCGGCTTCGGCGTCGTCGTCGGCGCCGGCTTCGCCGACGCCTCCAGCGTATGGTCGTTACGTTGCTCAAATCCCGACGTATCGGTGCTGAGTTGGTTTTTATAGGTATTGGCATCGACAGCGGCGTCGGCGTCATCGTCTGCGTCGGCGTATGGTCGTTACGTTGCTCAAATTCCGACGTATCGATGCTGAGTTGGTTTATATAGGTGTTGGCATCGGCGTCGGCGTCGGCGTATGGTCGTTACGCTGCTCAAATCCCGACGTATTGGTGCTGAGTTGGTTTTTATAGGCGTTGGCATCTACAGCGGCGTAGGCGACGACGTCGGCGTCGGCGTCGGCATCGGCGGCGGCTTCGGCGTCGTCGTCGGCGTCGGCGTCAGCGTCGGCTTCGCCGACGCCTCCGGTGTTTGGTCGTACGTTGCTCAAACCCCGACGTATCGGTGCTGAGTTAGTTTTATAGGTGTTGGCTTCGACAGCGGCGTCGGCGTCGGCGTATGGTCAATAGGCTCAAAAACTGCTAGACCGTTTTTTAAAATTCTTTCACCATTTGAAAGCAACATTATCTGCGCTTAAAATAGGCTAGATTTTATTTTGGAAAAATTAGGGTTCCGTAAAATATTTGGGTTTTTCGGAAAAAAATCAACTAAAAGAGTTAACTATTTTGCGTACGCTGCTTAAACTTTTAAAGATAGAACAACAAAATATTCTAATTTTTTTTATTTATGAGATTTATTTATTTCAAGGAAGACCAACAGCTTCTCAATCAATATGAACAAAAAAGAAATATTCATCAGCAAGCGAATTATAGGTCCTCACGGATAAAAAATTAAGAGCTATGTTTATGGTATTATAAGGGTGGGTGTTTACTATGTATTATAAGTATGGCGTCGGCATCGGCGTCGGCGTCGTCACATGGTCATTACGCTGCTCAAATCCCGACGTATCGGTGCTGAGTTGGTTTTTATAGGCGTCAGCGTCGCCATTGGCATCGGCGTCGGCGTCGGCGTCAGCGTCGGCGTCGGCGTATGGCCGTTACGCTGCTCAAATCCCGACGTCCTGAGTTGGTGTTTATAGGCGTCGGCGTCGGCATCAGAATCAGCATCGGCATCGGCATCAGCATCGGCGTCGGCATCTGGTCGTTACGCTGCTCAAATCCCGACGTATCGGTGTAGAGTTGGTTCTTATAGGCGCCGGCGTCGGCGTCGGCATATGGTCGTTACGCTGCTCAGATCCCGACGTACGTATCGATGCTGAGTGGGTGTTTATAGGCGTCGGCGTCGGCATGGGCATCGGCGTCGGCGTCGGCGTCGGCGTCTGGTCGTTACGCTGCTCAAATCCCGACGTATCGGTGTTGAGTTGGTTTTTATGGGCGTCGGCGTTGGCATCGGCATCGGCGTTGGCGTCGGCGTATGGTCGTTACGCTGCTCAAATCCCGACGTACGTATCGGTGCTAAGTGGGTGTTTATAGGCGTTGGTGTCGGCGTCGGCGTCGGCGTCGGCATTGGCATTGGCGTCGGCGTATGGTCGTTACGCTGCTCAAATCCCGACGTACGTATCGGTGCTGAAGTTGAAAATACTCAAAAATGGCTGTAATTCGGTTATATCTTCTGAATGCGTAGATCTAAATTATTGATTGTATCTTTTGCAGCAAGGGACCGTATAGATCTACATTTGGTATAAGTTTCAAATTGATACCTTCAGCCGTTGCCGAGTAAAAAAAAGTTTGACGGGCGGATAGACAGACACACGGACACCGTAGTGAGACTATAAGGGTTTGTACGAAGACTTAAAAAGGTAAAACTCTGAGATATCATTTACTAAAATGACATTGGGGCCATGTGTGTTACTTCTTTATAATTGTGCAAAAAAAGAAAACCAAACGGACGATTTATTAACATTTGGTATAAGTTTCAAATTGATACCTTCAGCCGTTGCCGAGTAAAAAAAAGTTTGACGGGCGGATAGACAGACACACGGACACCGTAGTGAGACTATAAGGGTTTGTACGAAGACTTAAAAAGGTAAAACTCTGAGATATCATTTACTAAAATGACATTGGGGCCATGTGTGTTACTTCTTTATAATTGTGCAAAAAAAGAAAACCAAACGGACGATTTATTAATTAGCTGTAAAATGGCGTTATTGTTAGTTCATTTAATTTTTCGTTTCTAAATTCCACGCGTACGAAGTCGCGGGCACTGCTAGTCAGAATATAAATTAAATGACGAAAATTTCATAGTAACTACAAACTATTTTGATGACATAGTTAAGTATTTTTATGTTTCTTACGTGACAACTATCAATCAATAAACAACTTCACTAAGCGCTAACTCCAGAAATATCCCAACATGAATGACAGAACAAATTCTTGGATTTTATGAATGAATCTATTGTTTTTAACACTGGCTATGAATACTAATGATATGACAGTTGTAGTAAATTTTTATATCTTTGTTGGCATTTTCTGTGTGTCGCTTAGAGTATTAAACCAAACACACTGTTTTCTTCGACCAATATACTGTCAGGTCTGCAGGGTATCGACCGGGGTAACGCACATAAACACGATAAAGGGCCCCACAAACGGCATATTACGATATATTAATATAGCGAGAAAGAGACAGATGTATATAGAAAAAAGACGGATAATAATATCTTATATATAAAATTCACGTGTCACAGTGTTAGTTACCGTACTCCTCCGAAACGGCTTGACCGATTCTTCTCAAATTTTACATACATATTCAGTAGGTCTGAGAATCGGCCAACATCTATTTTTCAACCTTTTTTTTTTAGTATGGCAAAACAACGTTTGCCGGGACAGCTAGTATATATATATCTCTGTCGGTGACGTCATAAGTATATATACATCTTTATATATATATCTGTCTCGTTCTCGCCTCTACTTTTTTCTACATACATATGTTTCTTTCTCGCTATATTAATATATCGTAATATGCCATTCTTCTCCGTGTGGTGACGGATTAAGAGTACAAGTGTCAAAGTAGTAAAAGCCAGCTAAGGGATATTGCACACAGATAACATCCGCTGTGAGAGACGGAAAACTCGAAAATAAACCTTGTGCCAACACGCCTGGTCAGCGCGGCACAGTAGACCCTATTCCCTCCCAAAGTGGAGGAGGCTCGTGCCCAACCGTGGGACGTAAATGAGCTGGAGAGAGAGAGAGAATATGCCGTTTGTGGTGGCTTTAACGTAATTTCATTAGCTACAATAAATAAACAATAGCCTGTAAAAAAATATTTCGTTTCTACGAAGGTGACCAAAAACATTGTTACACGTTTTATGATTTAATATCCAATGTATCTATAAGAATCTATTATAGTATGCTAATTTATAAAAAATAAAATCTTGAAGTCCTGAGTCATTACCATTTTTAACACGTGTTTTATAGCTTCGTTTGTATCTATCTATATATCGGAACACAGATTACCAGATGGAGACTCTATGGCTGCATCACACAGCCGGCTTGTAACCACTTGAAACGTGAAATATGTTTTACGTGTGCCTAAAATACATGGCATAGGTAAATTTGAACTATAGACAGTGATCTTCTCTTCCCAACGAAATACTTGTTATATACTCGTAGCTTATAAAAGTGCCGTTTGTAGTTTGCGAAAACATAGTCTTCATGTGACATTTAGTTTTCGCAAATATATTTTATTAGACTAGAATAAAATATATATTGTATTAGACCCTGAAATACGATGTACAGCTCGGCTAAAGTTACGTTTCTTCAAGATTGAACGCGAATGCACTATCTGATATATCTTTGTCCCAAAGTATAAACGCCCTTGACTTTTGTAATGATAAACTTAGACTATGTTCAATATATGATGTCATTCTTAATTATGGACAACATGTATTGTGTCCCAGATGTTTCAATGATTAATCTAGATATTTTGTTAATGATTCAGAGACTGCAAGTATAAAGTTAGGAAATAGTATAAACAATGTACTTATTCGAACTATTTTAGTAATGCTCTATGGAACTTATAAATAAAATAAATATTCATGGACATTTCACACAACGTCCTCTGGTCCCAAGCTAAGCTTATATGCTTGTGTTATGGGTACCAGAATACGGATAGAATACATATACTACTTTTTTTTTTGTAAATACATACTTATAATACATAGAAACACCCAGACGCAGTACAAATATTTGTATGACAATTAGAAAAATCACACAAATGATTGTCCCGAGCGGGAATCGAACCCGCGACCTCTTGATCGGCAGTCCGTTACCAGAACCACTACACCACGAGGCCCGTCTTAAACAAACTTAATTTATTACAAACTTAGTTCTTAAACAAGGAATATGTAAGCATATGGCTGTGGAGGTTAAACTAATTTAACAAATTCTTCTTAGCTACTTAATGTCCCACTGTTGGGCACAGGACTCCTCCACTTTAACAGGTTTTTTGGTCTTCTACCACGCTGATCAGTTGAATTGCTAAAAGGTTTACGGTCTTATTCATAATGACTTATCGGAGGCTTAAAGGTTCGCTAAAATCTGTTCGCGAAAATTGTCAAAACTTGTTATTCATAATAGTCTTCTTACGATAAAACGTTTTTATCTCTCCGATAAAATCTCCGTTTAACCCTCCGATAAGTCATTAAGAATAAGACCATTAATATTTAGCAGTAGATGTTATATAAGCGACGATATCGTCAAGGTTACGGGGAGACATTGGATGCAGGCGGCACAGGACCGCGCGTTGTGGCGTTCTATGGGGGAGGCCTATGTCCAACAGTGGACGGAGAGAGGCTGAAGAAGAAGAAGAAGAACATGTTATATTTATATCAAAATAAATAAATATTCACGGATATTTCACACAACGTCCTCTGGTCCCAAGCTAAGATTATATGCTTGTGTTATGGGTACCAGAATACGGATATAATACATAAACTACTTTTCTTTTTGTAAATACACACATATAATGCATAGAAAACACCCAGACGCAGTACAAACATTTGTATGACATTTATAGATATCACACAAATGATTGTCCCAAGCGGGAATCGAACCCGCGACCCCCGCGTCCATTACATAAACCACTCCACCACGAAGCCCGTCAAATATTGTCTCTTAGCTGGCTCTTGCAGCACTCTGGTAGAGTATCGGGTCATTTGGGGTAGAGACTCATGTAAAATCGGATGTTGCTTCAATCACAGAAGTGTTTATTGGGACATAGTGTGTTTAGCGCACATTTAAAAATAATTAATATTGATATTTGTACCAATTCTAGGCAAACAACTAAACTTAACTAAAAAATGAAAATTGGTATTGTCAATATAGCTATTACTTGCTATTTCGTTGCGCACATTTATATTAATTAAAATCGTTAGTCTATAATACACAGTTTTAATAATAAGAAACTTCAGTAAACATTGCCGAATTGTGTTAATGACGCTATCAGTTTTAATTTTTTAGTTAAGTTTAGTTGTGCGCTCAGAATCGGCAGCGGCGTGCACTGGAATGTAACTGAGGGTAGGCAGTCACAAAAACTTTTTCTTTTATAGATTTTTAGCATAGCCACGCGACGGATCTCTAAGTCGGAAACCATGCCAACAGAACAAATTTAAATCTGAATATCCCGAATCAGTCCACACTGTACTAGAATTACTAAACAATAACTACGTACGTACATACATACGTACATGTACGTATGTACATACGTTTCATAACTTTTAACATGAAATTTTCGAGGTACAATACCTTTTTGCTGGCTTAGTTGTCGTAACTCGGGTACACAGAATCTTTTTACTGAAAGACATTTGTGAGAACTTGTTATTTTTAATTTTTAACAAACACACACTATCAACACACATTTCACAATCAAATATCATTTTAAAATCAACAAACGAAAATTCATACAATTATTAAATTATAGAAACTCAATATTAAACAGTTCAATGAATCACACGAAAAAATAAAATGGCCTCCGTCGAACCAAAATATTTCTGCTATTTAAATAAATAAAACCTTACTAAACAAAAATGCATACGTGATTTATTAGACTTCCGACTATTATATTTATTCGGATTATAATAGGTAACGAACGAACGCCGAATACTCGCGGAAACATCCGATCGCCAAAGCATACGGCAGGAGTTCCGGTTCAAGGCGTCTTCAATATGCAAGCCTGTGTGCGTTTGCGAACTGTGCACGGACACCAAAATTTCTACACACATATGAACTCATGGCAGGCGGGCGGCGCCGAGCTTGCTAGCTACGCTAATATTATTCCTTCGCCAAACGCCTGGCAAAAAGCAATTTGCAAGCACATATTGGTGCTATTTATGAATTATTAGGCGTTTTTAAGTTATACCTAATATTTTGTTTAATTAATAGTAAATAAATTAATAAAGTCATCTAAAACATACGAACGTTTTATTAAAATATCTGTGAATGGCAAGTAAAGCAGTGCTTTTGTGCCTTAATAGAGTGCACGCCCATGAGAATCGGCACCATTATAAACCTTATCCCCCTTATTACAAAACGCGGCTCAACGTTAAACCCAGATTTAACAAAATTTATTTACGAGGAATTGGATAGTTAGACCCGCTCTGACACTAGTTTGGCGTCGGTTTAAGACTAAGGTCGTTGTTAGATCTAGGATTTGAAAAAAATCTGCTTGAAATGCGCAATTGAAGTGTTTAATAAGCCAGGCTTAAACTGTGGCTTAAACTTAGTCCACGTTTTGTAATAAGGCGGATGAGTTTATTTACACGCGCTAACCTCGGGCACAACTTTTCCGATTGGAAAATTCTTTCCTTGTTGAATAGTACATCTAACGAGGAAGGCCATAGGCTATATCACATCAAACTTGTTTGTAGTTAATAAATGTAGTTTGCTTAATTCGGTAAAAAAATATTACTAAAGGGCGTTTTAAATTGAACGTGGTTTGTGATTTGTTTTAGTACAAAATAATTGTATTGTTTCAGTTAGCCATGGTTAGTAAAATTTTATTTTAACATTTATGTAATGGATTTAGTTCACATTGTATTTAATTAATATGTGTAACCTCTATACTTGTTATAAAACAAAGTCGATATTTTTGTATGTATATCTCTATGTGAGCTTTTATATCTTTAAAACTACGCAACGGATATTGATGCGGCTGTTTACATGATAGATTGGTTCAAGAAAATGGCTTTTTAACACGCTTATATCAATTCGGAACGTATCTATCTTGCAGTAGTCGTATTGATCTGAAAATTTGCACAAGTAACAAGAACCGATGACAATGCAATAATTTAAAAAAAACATTTACGACTTTCAAGCGTGTTTTCTAGTTTTTAAACTCAGCAAATTATTTATAATTTGTTAGGTGTGCATACATATAAAGGACCGATGACAATAATTTTCAAAAATCCAGAATCACAAGGGTGTTTTTGTTTTTTAGTATGTACTAAGCACTCTAGCTCTTACTAAGCGAATTATTTTCTACATTTCTAAGCATCCATGTGATCAAATCCGCAAACGGAAACCGGTATTAAGACACATTACAATAACAGCTGATTCGATTTGAATTCATATTTTTTTACACACCCACGATTTATTCGTGACCTTGTGATGTAACGTATTTTCGCACGCTGTGATCAGATGATTTTCCAATATCATTGATTTTTTTTGTATACTTACTTACCTAAATAGTTTTTATGTGATATCGGCTTAGAGCATTGATCCAACAGGAATTGGCATTGTCCAGCAACCATCTGAAAAAAGTACGAGAGCAATGTTCATACTCATACTGTACTGATAGTGTCGTCTCTTAGTGTGCGTAAGGCAATTTAGGGCGGGGCGTGCGTAGCGACCAATGAAGTTACGTTATAGTGTTTTGGTCTTGTTCATAATGACTTATCAGAGGTTTAAAAGTTCGCGAAAATTGTCAAAACATGTTATTCATAATAGACTTTTTACGCTAAAATGTTTATTATCTCTCCGATAAAATCTTTGTTTAAACCTCTGATAAGTCATTATGAATAAGACCATTTGTGTATGTTACCTCGGCACTCACTCTTGGCACTATATTTGACAAAGAAAACAGAATTTGTAACAACAACACCTTTTGGTTTTATGCTCTAAGGATATCAATATCTGATGTAAGTTTTTATTATCATAGTGATCCGATTCGGTAATTGTTCTACGTTTTTTGTATTTGAAAAGCTTTTTATCTATACTGTACATATAATGATGTTGTTAGCAATAAAAAAAAAGTGAAAAGTCAATTCAAAAAATTTCAAGAAATTTCAAACTTAGATTACATTTTAATTCGTAATTTCTTACAGTTAAGTATTACTTCCCTTTTCCTCCCCAGGGTGCTGTAAAAGCCAGGTAAGGAACACATGTACACAGATAACATCCTCTGTAAGAAACGGAAATCACGTAAATAAACCATATGTTAATACGCCTGTTCAGCGCGGCATAGTAGAATATAATTCCTCCTAAAGAGGAGAAGGCCCGTGCCCAACAGTGGCACATTAATGGGCTCGAGGGAGAGAGAGAAAGAGAGATCAGAGAGACAGTGAGAGAGAGAGAGAGAAGTATTACACATCCTGGTGATGACGGATTAAGAACAGTTGACTAAATACTCTCTTGTTGTTGGGGATGGTTGTGCTGTATGCGGACTCAAAGACTTATGAGCCCCGAACCTGCGGGAAATAGGACTATCTTACTTAGTTTCTAATACAAGGTATTTCTTTTATTTTCAGGAGGATGAGAAAGTAATGGAGCTGGTTGCGAAATTTGGTCCGAAAAAATGGACCCTCATAGCGCGACATCTCAAGGGTAGAATAGGAAAACAATGCAGGTATACTTGTTTGTTATTCATTCAAATGTATGAGTTCCTTCATCTCAGCCTATAATAGGCCTACAGGTCTTGGTGCTTACAGGTCTCCTCCATATTGGGAAGCATGTTAGTATAGAATTAAGACTTATTATATTTCTTGGGATAGATAACGAAAATAGTTTTATTCCTCCTCTCCTCTCCAGCCCATTTACGTCCCACTGTTGGGCCACGGGCCTCCTCCACTTTGGGAGGGATTATGGTCTACTGTGCCGCGCTGACCAGGCGTGTTGGCACAGGGTTTATTTTCGAGTTTTCCGTCCCTCGCAGTAGACGTTAACTGCTTATATTGTCCCTTAGCTGGCTCTTACAGCACCCTGGGAAAGATTTTTGTATTCTTAATCCGTCACCACACGGAGTTTTATTCCTATGGGTGCTGTATTACGTCTTATAAAACAGCAAGAGAAAGAAATATGTTGCGCCGACCTTGGCTATTGGGATCATGCTAAGTAAATGATTATTATGGGTCTGCCCTTTACCAAGCATAACTTAGGTCAATAAGGAACCTGTGGAGTTCGAGTCCTTTAAACCTCTTTTATAATCATCATACCATCACGCCTTTTTCCCATGGGGGTAGGCAGAGTATATAAAGCGTCATCTGCTAAGATACGAACTCTTCCTTGGCTTCATCCACACTCATACATCTGGTATACTTTAAACCTCTTTTAACATGCCTAAAAACTATTTTGGTTGTGTTTTCTGATTGATTATATAAAAGTTTTCTTTATTCTTTTCAGAGAACGATGGCACAATCATTTGAATCCTTCAATCAAGAAAACAGCATGGACAGAACATGAAGATAGGGTGATATATCAAGCGCACAAACAATTAGGGAATCAATGGGCTAAAATTGCGAAGTTATTGCCTGGCAGGTATGCTGAACTATGTTAAATCTACACTCCGTCTGCCTTTGTAGCCCATTAAAGTCCCATTATTGGGTTTGGACCTCCTCCACTTTGGGAGGGATCATGGTCTAGTGTGCTATGCTGACCAAGCGTGTTGGCATATGGTTTAGTTTAGAGTTTTCCGTCTCTCACAGAGGATGTTATCTGTGTACCATATTCCTTAATCTTAGCTGACTTTTTATCACCCTGGGAAGAAAAAGGGGTGTTGACTCTTACATTGTTAATCCGTCACTACCTAGTATGTTTTTTTTTATAAAAATTGTAACTTTAAATATATGAAAACTCTAATCTTATTTTGTTCTATAACTAATCTATATTAATATTACAAAGGTGAAGATTTTGTTAGCCAATGGTACGATTTAAAAAAAAAATCTGTGTAGAATAGCACATTTATTGAGGTAGGCTATTATAGGCTACTAGCTGTACCCCGCGGTAAAAAGGATAATTCCGAGAAATTCGGACGCGCGCGTGCTATAAATGAAAACGCTGCCTTATCTATGTGAGGTATAACAAACTAATGTATGAAGGAATTGTTTGTTACCTATAGTTCTTAAAAAAAGTCCGCGAGGGCATATGTCTATCTTTTAAGGGAAACCCGCTATACCCATAATAATGTCAAAAATATTCTCAAATTCAGTAGGGTGTTTTCAAAAGTTATTTATATGTATATAGTAATATTTTTTATCAAATGAAATAGCTTAGTTAGCTTACGCAATTAATATAGATTATAACTACTCTTTACTGCATGCAATTTAAATGAATATCTTATGAGATATGACGAAAAAAGAATACTAATTAAACTGTTGGCTGAATAACGCGCACGTTTCCTCGGTCTTCTATCCATACTTCAATGTTTGGATATGTAGTAAGAATGTTTATTGTGCTTTCACGTAAAGACTACTCTATGGATTTTCATGAAACTTTCCAATGGAAAATGGAATAGAAAATGAACTTATTTTTATCCTTTTTACCGCAGGGCACAGTTAGTTTTGTATAAGTTTTGTATATTGATACGCCTGAACGGGTAATGCTGTTGATACCAATGTTTCTTTTATCTCATCTGTGTACACAGTTTTAGCAATAAAAAATATTTGACTTTCACTTGGCGTAGGAAGACGTCGCTAACAGCTAGATATATCGAAAACCCACTAATTGTAATATTGTATTTATTATAACAGGACCGACAACGCAATAAAGAATCATTGGAATTCAACAATGAGGAGGAAATACGAGCCTGAGTTGATAGAAAGCTTCGAGAATCTACGTCGTAAGCAAAATCGTACAAAACGCGACGTACAGTGTGACCTGCCATCAGTACCGTGTGATAACACAGACAAGGTCACTGTACAATCTGTACATTATAATGATGTTAGTTTGTGTTTTTTGTATATTTCTTTTCTCCTATTTTTCTTGTTTTCTCCTTTTTCTATTTTTACTTGGTTTTCTTTTCATTTTTTCTTTGCTTTTTCCTTTTTTCTCTAGCTTGTCCCTATTTTTTCATGTTTTTTTTTATTTTCAATCTTTTTACTTTTTTTTCTATTTTTCTCTATTTGGTTTATTTAACCGGTTTTTTTTCTTGTTTTCTCCTTTTTGGTTCTATTTTTACCTGATTTTCTTTTGTTTTTTCTTTGTTTTACATTTTCCTCTAGGTTGTCCTTATTTTTTCATTTCCTTTTAATTTTTATTCTTTTTTATGTGTTCTAATAATTTACAGTTGATTTTAACATCCTAATGTAAATTTTAAAAAAATGCTTTAGTCTTTATGTTTTAGCTTTTTGGAGATAACTTTGTATATGTAAAATACAGATGTTTTAATAAATAAATAAATAAATATTCACGGACTCGCATTCTGGTGCCGATAACACAAATAAATAAGCTTAACTTGGGACCAGAGGACATTGTGTAATATGTACATAATTTTGCTTTTTATTTACAGCAAAACTGGTCAGATCCTTTCAACGAATCAATACAAAGTAACTCGTCGAACACAAGTCAACCATCCAAACATGTTTTACACTTTAGACAATTGTTAAAAGAACAACTAAATAATATACAGCAACAATCACCAAGAACAAAGTCACCGGATAGAGGGGGATTGGTAGCGGCCGATGTTGAAATTGTTGATGTGCCTTTTAAGTAAGTAAATATTATTTTCTAACACTTGGGTGAATCATTTATTAAAATAAAACCACTAGTTTACGGACGTTTACTCTGCGTGTGGATTAAGAATACAAGTGTCACCACCCCATCTCCTCCCAAGGGCGCTGTAAAAGTCAGCTAAGGGATATTGCACACAGATAACATCCTCTGTGAGAGACGGATACCTCGAAAATAAACCCTGTGCCAACACGCCTGGTCAGCGCGGCTCAGTAGACCATATTACGTCCTAAAGTGGAGGAGGCCCGTGCCCAACAGTGGAACGTAAATGGGCTGGAGAGAGAATTTACGGATTTAGACAACATTTAAAATAAATGTACGTCTCTAAATCCGTAAATAGAGGTTATTTTGAGTAAATGTTTCTTTTTTTGCCTATTTAGTGTTCTCAGAAGGTAATATCTGTTTATGTAAATGGTCAGTTTATTTATAACTGATACCTACTAAAAATCCCGTCAATTAAGAGTTGGACGTGCTCACAAACGGACTCGACCTCCATACCATTATTATCATAATATATTCGTCATTCCTCCATATGGCTTTTCGTCATTCCTCCATTTGCCTTTTCGTCATTCCTCCATTTGGCTTTTCGTCATTTCTCCATTTAGCTTTTCGTCATTCCTCCATTTAGCTTTTCGTCATTCCTCCATTTAGCTTTTCGTCATTCCTCCATTTGGCTTTTCGTCATTCCTCCATTTGGCTTTTCGTCCTTTTGTTTCCGTATATCGTTTTTACTTTTTGTTAAATATTTTCTGTTTTGTTTTATTTTCGTGGCCAATACAATGTTCTCTGATCCCAAGCTAAGCTTTGTGATTTTAGTACAATGTTTATATAAATACCAGTCATACTGCTAGGAAATAAAAAAAAACAAAGAACACACTCACACCTACAATATTTTCATATATAAGATTCTATGAGAATTGTTCAAGCTGCTTCGAAGGAGAATGGAAACAAACACTGCGGCGTATAAAATAACATCATAAACTTTTATCTTACAGGTTTGTAAACCTGGAAACGTTGCCAGCGGATTCAAACCTAAGAAATTTTCTACGACCAACCAACAATGACAATAATCAAGATACAGGTAAGTACAATCACTAAATTTGCTTTAATATGTACTAGCTCCTTGCTATTGACTCCGTGACACCTAGTGTCACCACCCCATCTTTTTCCAAGGGTGCTGTAAAAGTCAGATAAGGGATATTGCACTCAGATAACACCTTCTGTGAGAAACGGAAAACTCTAAAATAAAACCTGTGCCAACACGCCTGGTCAGCGCGGCACAGTAGACCATAATCCCTCCAAAGTGGAGGAGGCCCGTGCCCAACAGTGGGACGTAAATGACCTGGAGAAGAAGAAGAAAGCGGACTAGAGAATGTTATGTAAAAAGGTCTTATTAAAGCTATGGATGTTTATTTGAATATTTTATATGGATATTGTTATATGGATGTTTTATATATGTCGGAGAAAATCACCGTAGACATCACCTGTAACTATTGCCAGGGTAGTCTCCAATCCAAACACCCTGTAATACTGAATAAGCTAACTACGTTAACTACGACATTCTACTACGATGAGATCGATCCGTGGCTTACGACACGTGTAGCTGGTTTGGAAGGCGCCTTTTATGAATATTCAACGGGTCACCATTCGAACTCATCAGATAAAGGAATTACTCACCATTGACACCATTTAAGGACCCACTTCACTGGAACCTAAGTTAAAACTAAAAATCCTTAAGTAAAGCATTTTAATCAAGTCTCCTACGACATATATTTATTAATATTATTTATTTTTCAATTCCAGTACAATATTCCATACAAACGGAATCACCTAAACAAATTGTTGTACCATCTGTCTATACATCACCTAAGAAACGTGGTTTAGATTCAAGCAGTCCACCCCCAATATTAAGGAGGAAAGCTAAGAAGATACATGGACATACACCGACTACAACTAATGTGAGTTAATGTATTGTATCAACAATGTATTTTGTATTTTTTGCTATTCAGCTTAGTTTTTATTTATACAAAATTAACTATAACAGATATAATAAATGTTATATTATCGCCGACTTTTTTATAAGCAATCATGGATATTTATAAAATATATTCTTACTTTTCTGGTTTTTACGCACATACACTAGTAAACCGCCGTCTTTAATTACTAATAAAATATTCGCCTATGTTTGGTTCCCTAAATATTGACCAAAAAATTATTGACAAATGATCATTTGACAAACAACGTTTCACCAAATGATCATTTGGCAAACAATACACTTGACAAAAGTATCATTTTACAAAAACTTTCTTAGCAAATGATCCATTAGCAAACACGACACTTGACAAATGTGTTAAGTATTCAAATGTCAATTGACCTTTTTGTCATTTCAACAAATGATATGTTTCATAAATTAAGTTGTTTTGTATGTATCATTATCATCATGAATCATTATTAATGGGAGAAATGCCCTAAAATCGCTTCTGGCTTCGTTTGGGGTTAAAGTTCTAACCTAACCCAATCTAATAAAAGAGATGTACCTATATATCTCCAAAGACGAACAGGTTAATAAGTAATTATTACGAAAATAATGTAAAATATCATATTTTTTTTCATTCTATACATATAATAAAATATATCAATTAATACCTAAAGTATTTACTTTTTAGAAAAATCCAGAGTAGTGGCTTTGCAAAAAAATAAGCAAAAGATGATCATTTTAACAAGAATACCTAATTTTTAGACCAATAGTAGATTTATCTGATAACTCAGTTGCCAAATGTTAGTTTCGTAAAGTAATAATTTATAAACTGTAAATTTAAGTGTTGATCATTTGGCAAAATGAAACATTTGTAAAATGATCAGTGGTAAAATGATCAATAGGCGAATTCATTGTTTTGCCAAACGTTGTTTGTCAAGTGTAGTTTTGCCAAACGTTGTTTGTCAAGTGTAGTTTTGCCAAATGACTTTTGATCAAACAATCGGACACCCTATGTTTAGGTGGGGATAGTGTAGCTAATCAACAATGAAATTTTCAGTTAAGTACTTTTGGAGCTACTCATTCTTTCTGATATTTGTAGACATCAATAGGATATTTAGAAATTAGCCGCCATAGACCCGTAAGATTTGTTGCACAGGCTGCCGCCGTGGCCTATGTCCCTTACGGCCCAACGTTTCAATATGTTACTGTTATTAATATTTTCTTTTTCTTATGTTGTAATATAAGTATGTATTTACAAAAGAAATGTATTATATCCATATCTGGTACCCATAACACAAGCATAAAAATATGGCTTACTTTGGGAACAGAGAACGTTGTGTGAAATGTCCACGAATATTTATTTATTTATTACAATCTGTCTTCTTTCTGGGACATTAGTAGGTTTGTTGACTTTTTAGAATAACTCTCTAGGTATGCGACCGTCGTTTCAACCCACTCTATTTAACTAATCTATGCTTTTTTTAATTTCAGGCATGGACAGAAACCTTAACGAGAGCATTAGAATCCCGTGATGCTGGTGTCACTCCTATAAAAGCATTGCCCTTTAGTCCGTCTCAGTTTCTGAATTCACCTGCAGCTCTATCATTCCCGCTAGATTCCACCCCACTTAGACAAGCCACAAAGGTAAATAAAATTGTTAGTTATTTTAAGTTGGAATAAAATTTGAAGAATGAGCGGATGTCCTGGTATGGGCATGTCATGAGACGAGAGGAAAGTAATGTTAAAAATAAATGTGGAAGGAAAAAAAGTGTGAATGAGGGCATGAAAGAAAGAGAAGTTAACACAGATTACACAGATATGACGGTTAATAGAAGATTATGGAAGAAGAAGTGTGTGTGTATTCAGTGGTCCATACCAAAAGGCGCCTATTACTAAGAAATCGCTGTCTGTTAATCCATCTGTTTGTCACTAAGCTGTATCTCAAGAACGGTGAAAACTAAAAAGCAGAAAATTTCACAGTTAATGTATTTTAGTTGATGTTACGTACTGTTACCACTGAGTGTTTTGTTGTAATAGACAAATATTTTTATAACGATAATATCTATATATAACGATAATTATTGGAAATATTAAAATTTTCAGGAATGGAGTGCAAGTCCGTTACTTCACACACCGACTCCCATCAACCATGTTACACCGGGCGGACCTAGTGGACTTAAAAACACGCCCAAGTAAGTATATTAATATATTTTATTAGCAAATATCTGCGTTTTCACTTGCTATTATAGTTAAGCTGTAAAAGTAAGCTAAATAATATTGTACACAAATAACATCTTCTCTGAGATAATGTAATCCCGGAAATAAACTCTGTGCCAACATTACTGGTCAGCGCGGCACAGTAGACCATAATCTATCCTGAAGTGGACGTCAGTCAGACGTTGATAGGCTGAAGAGAGAAAGAGAGATAGAGAGACAGATACATAATGTAATTTATTATTTATGTTTACAGAACACCAACACCTTTTAAAATAGCAATGGCTGAATTAAGTAAGAAATCAGGTCTTAAATATGAACCATCAAGTCCTGGTTTATTAGTTGAGGATATAACAATGATGATGAAACGTGAAAACTCTGATAGTACGGTACAGTTGAATGACTCCATGTTGTCGGCTAGCGTGGACCAGGAGAATAGCGTCCAGGTGAGATATTTTACATGTTTTTTTAGATTAAGATAGATAGCTAGACTGTGTGGTGACGGATTAAGAATACAAGTGTCACCACCCCATCTCCTACCAAGGGTGCTGTAAAAGTCGGCTAAGGAATATTGCACACAGATAACATCTACTGTGAGACGGAAAACGGAAAATAAACCCTGTGCCAACACGCCTGGTCAGCGCGGCACAGTAGACCATAATCCCTCCCAAAGTGGAGGAGGCCCGTGCCCAACAGTGGGACGTAAATGGGCTGGAGAGGAGATGTGTTAGGAAAAAAATGCCTTCATTCATCAACGTCCCACTGTTTGACACAGGTCTTCTAAAAAAAACTTGTAGACTCTGGAACGAATTGCCTGCTGCGGTACTATTTCCCGAAAGCTATGACATGTCCCTCTTCAAACGGGGTCTACGAAGAGTCGTTTTCCCAGGGTAGGCAGCGCTTGGCTTTGCCCCTTGTGTTGCTAAGTCCATGAGCGACGGATACCACTTACCATCAGGTGGGCCTTTGGTTCGTCTGCCATACCATGGCAATAAAAAAAAAGGGGGTGAAAATTTTCTAAATTTCACGTATCCGAAGTTGCGGGCAACAGCTAGTTTAGCAAGATATTTCACTAATGCTTCGCTGCTATTGATAGCCTATATGTATAGAAAAATGTACCTTTTCCTCGATAAATGTGCTGTGGAAGACAAATGGTTTCTTAAATCGGACCATAGGGTCCTGAGATTAGCGCGTTCAAATAAAAAACTCTTCAGTTTTATAATCTAATATATCTTATATATAAAATTCACGTGTTAGTTACCGTACTCCTCCAAAACGGCTTGACCGATTTTTATGAAATTTTACATTCATATTCAGTAGGTCTGAGAATCGGCCAACATCTATTTTTCAAAACTTTTTTTTTAGTATGGCAAAACAACGTTTGCCGGGTCAGCTAGTGATAGTATAAATGAATAAAGTCGCTGACCCGGCAAATGTTATTTTGCTATACAAATGTCAGAGGTGGACACTCCTTATCGCTTAGGGGTATGAAAAATAAATAGTAGCCGATTCTCAGACCTACTGAATATGCATATAAAATTTCATAAGAATCGGTCAAGTTTCGGAGGAGTATGGGAACGAACATTGTGACATGAGAATTTTATATATTAGAAGATTATTGCTAAATTAATAATATTTCATCAGATAAATGACTCCGGTATCGGCAGTGGTAGACGAGACAGTATAGATCAGAAAGAAAACGTCCCAGCACCACACAAACGTGCCAGAAAAGCTCTGGCGGCCAGCTGGGCAGCTGTTACCAGTACACCACATGCAACATCACATTCACCTGTTGTTCTGCAACCGCCAGATGTCTCTTATATTGTTGAGACACCGGTGAGTTTACATTTATTTATCATCATTGTCCCCATGGGGGTAGGCAGAGGTTATAAAGCGCTATCTGCGACGATCTAAACACTTCTTTGGCTTTATTTTATTCATACTCTTACCGAGATATTGCGGTGCTCAGCGCCTGCTACAGATTATGGCGAGTGTTCTAAGGAGATTGTTTTCCCTCATTCTCCTTCAACCTTTCTAAATCGTACTACGCTTGCAGGGGCTCAAGTCTGTTGTCACAATGATAGTTAAAAATTAACAGTAGACTACCAAACTTGATAAAATTCGCCATTATGCAATCAACAAATGCTATAACTGATTGCATAATAGCGAATTTTATCAAGTTTGGTAGTCTACTGTTAATTTTTTGTCACAAACGATGCCACTATGGCACCATAATGGTGTCAATGAACTATCATTGTGGCAACATTGTAATAGCAGACTTGCGCCCCAGGTCATGTGTAACCTCGTGGTTGAGTGGTTCATGTTACGGACTGCCGATCAAGAGGTTGCGGGTTCGATTTCCGCTCGGGACAATTATTTGTGTGATTTTTCCAATTGTCATACAAATGTTAGTACTGCGTCTGGGCGTTTCTATGTATTATAAGGATGTATTTACAAAAAAAAGTAGTATATGTATACTATCCGTATTCTGGTACCCATAACACAAGCATTGCTTAGCTTGGGACCAGAAGACGTTGTGTGAAATGTCCATGAATAATTATTTATTTATTTTTTTTAAATTAAAATAGGCAAAACTATAACAATGTTAAAAAAATTAAAAAAGCTAAAAAATAAAAACTAAATAACAAATAAAATAAAATAAAGTTTAATAATATTTAATTTGACATAATTAATTCCTAATATAATGTATTCTTTATTTATTTTTTACATTAAATCGATTGAAAATGATATACCGACTATGAAAATTAACTAAACATTATCTCAATTGTTACAGAGCAAGACATTAGCTGGCGACAGTTCAGTAATGTTTTCACCACCATCAATAGTAAAGCATTCATTATTAGAAGAATCAACAAGTTTACACAGTTTAATCAGCACAGAGAATACTCCGGACACAACAACATACGAAGACTTAGATATTGAAACGGTCATCACTGAAAAAACAAAGGTACAACACCGGTCTATAGCCCTTACTAATCCTATACCTAACCCTAATATATATCCTGAATATAATATGCCCTTTAAAGATATTACTAATATAGAATCACCAAGTTTTGCTCGGTTAAATGCTGATCGATTACGTACAATTACATCCGGGAATGAATTAGCTTGTGATAATCTAATCGCACCTAAAGAAGTCTTAGCTAATGTTTTAGCAGATCATATATATAAAGTGACAAATCAAAAACCTTCTACGTCTAAATTAGATGAGATTTTAACGAATAAAATTATGAAAAATGATCAAAAAGAGAATCAATGGTGGAATTTAGAGAAGGATTCGGGACATACAGAGGATTTGTTTAATAATGATTATTATATGTTTACTAATATGTGAATACGCTTAAAAGTTTTTGTGGTATTTTCGTTAGTGGAGACAAATATTTAATACTAGCTTATGCCCGCGGCTGTCTGTGAATCTCGACGTAGTACTGTATGTAAATACTTAACTAACCAACCTACCAACCTCTTTAATGATCTCAATTAAAAAAAAGTTGGAACTAAGTACCACATAAGGAGTTTCTATTCCGAGTTACCGCGTAAATCCCATGTGTCATTCTGGGAATAAAAACCTACATGGCCAAATAAAAAAAAATACCTATAAGTCGACGGATTCTATGTGTTGCTATGACAACTGTAAAATAAACAACATGGATGAACTATTATTTTATACCATATTTCACAAACATTTGCGTTTATTATCTGGTACAGAGTTTTTAGTGAAATAATATACTTATAGCCTATTTTACTTCCAGGACAATAAGTTATCTCTATACCAATTTTCGTGGAATTCTATTCGGTAAATTTTGCGTGAAAACGTCACAAACAAACAAACTCACTTTCACTTTTATATATAAGTAAGGATCAGGTTGATAGAGCTTAGCCCTGTATTGCTTTTAGCGAGAATCTGATTTTCGGAAATTGTCTGACAAAAAATACAACGTAAAATAGACCCGTACCCCCTTATTACAAAACGCGGATCAACGTTAAACCCAGGTTTAACAAAATTTATTTACGAGGAATTGGATAGTTAGACCCGCTCTGACACTAGTTTGGCGTCGGTTTAAGACTAAGGTCGTTGTTAGATCTAGGATTTGAGAAAAATCTGCTTGAAATGCGCAATTGAAGTGTTTAAAAACCAGGCTTAAAGTGTGGCTTAAACTTAGTCCACGTTTTGTAATACGGCGGTTAGACTCCTCGTCTGCTAACCGCCTAATCACTCCATTGAGCTACTGTAATTTGACAGTGGTAGTAGAAATGTGTGGTGACGGATTAAGAATACAAGTATTACCACCCCATCTTCTCCCAAGGGTGCTGTAAAACATCCTCTGTGAGAGACGGAAAACTCCAAAATAAACCCTGTGCCAAAACGTCAGCGCGGCACAGTAGACCATAATCCCTCCGAAGTGAAGGAGGCCCGAGCCCAACAGTGGGACGTAAATGGGCTGGAGAGTAGGGGGATATAAATGGTTGATTGAGCTTAGCTCTGTATTGCTTTTTGGGAGAATCTGATTTTAGGAATTTGTGTGAAAAAAATAATACAACGTGAAATAGAGCCGTAGACTCCTCGTCTGCTAACCGCCCAATCACTATTGAGCTACTGTAATTTGACAGTGGTAGTACAAATATTGGTAGATATATTGTATTGTTACCCTACGAGATAAAAAGTGTTTTTGGGGTAACCCTGTATATATTTTTTAAATCATTCTGGTACTTTTAGAGCCTCCAGTAGCTCAAATCAAACAATCAAATATTTCCAGTTTATAATATTTGCATAGACAATTATATTTTGAATCAGTATCAATAAAATATGCAAGAAACAAGTAAATGAAAATAGTCAATAATTAATTATAAATACACCAGAGTTCTTTTCATTTTTTATTTTAGTTTAGAATTGGTACCATTATCGGTATATTTACTTATAATTTAGTTTCAAAGCGACTGGTTCTCAATTAATTATCATCATACCGTCACACCTTTTCACATGGTGGTAGGCAGAGATAATAGAGCGCCATCTGCTACGATCAAAAACGTTATGTCCCACTAACGATAATGCCTCAAAACTAATAATAAATGACTATGAATAAATAATTATTGAAATAATTTGATAAACGTACAATCTAAGTCATAACATAAGATATGTCATCAACTCTTGTGAAGCGAATTGATAACGCAAGATTTAAATAAAATATGCATAAAATCAGATATGAATAAAGCTATTAAATTCGTGTTTAAAAAATAAATCGATTAATCGATAAATTTATAAAATTATGACGAAATAATCTTATAATATCGATTTAACCGAATGACTAAATCGAATATGTAATATAAATAAATCGATTGTTTTAATCCTGACTAATTCTAATTACTAACTATATCATGCAAATTTTAAAAATGGAAACTAATAGTTTTAATTTAGTGGTTGTAAATTTTTTTTATTATGTAGGCATTGCACTAACTAAACGTATACGTTTAACGAGATTAGGTAATAAGGTACCAAAGATGAGGTTTTCATCAAATGAAGGATTTGTTTTTTTTTCTATTAATTTAATATATTCTTAGTTCTTTATTTAAAAACTTATTTGTAATTTAAAAAAAGTATACCTCAAGTTTACCATGCACCAAATTATTTAAGTGTTACTAGTTATAAAAATGTCAAGTATTAATTTGTATTTTTAAATTCTCGTTTGTAATAAATGAGTAAAAATAACTGATTTATCAGTATTTAGGGATAGTTTCGCGTTGTTTAAATAATGGTTAGGTAAATTATAATAAGTTTTCTTAAAAATGGTACTTATACGAAAGAAAAATCGTGACAATAGTACCTACTGTTTTTTTTCAAAAAATTCAGGGCTAACTAATTTCTCCCCAATAAGTATCCTTTCCTGGTATTTATTTATTTAGATGTTTATTATTAGTATTTGGCTTTGTATTTTGCATATGAAATATTAACATTTATAATTTTAAAATTCGAATAGCAACTAAAATGCTGTCGCATAGGTTGTGGTCATTTTGTATTTATCACAGTATTTTTTTTTTCTTTGTTAAATTTTGTAGCAATTTTAATATCGGCAGCTACTTAAGAGTACTTTATTAGAAATAAATAAATGACATTACCTATATTCCTATCCCGTTTTTTTTTCTTTTTATCCCGTTTCTCCGCCATCTTGAATTCCCTGCCATTTCCCGCCACAATATTGACAGGCCAGTGTTGAATCTTAAAAAAATCTTATTTATTTATAATCTTGTTATAGCTATTGTTTTTTTTGTTATTATTTATGGTTTTTAAAATGTTTTTTTAATTTATTTTGTAGCAGTAGTTTGTAATAAGGCACATTTTTTTAGTATTATTGATGTGTTTTTTCTTTTTTTTTAGTATTTTAGTGTTACTGTCAATATTGTTTGTGTTCCAATCCAATCCAAAATAAATCCAATGTCATTTTTTTATTTTAATAAATGTATTTTCAAGATTAATTTTTTTGTTTGGTTTTCACCCTTTTTTAGTTATTTATTGTAAAATACGCCTGTTTATTATATCACTATGCATGTACTACATGTTGTTTAAGGGTAAAAAGTGGTTTTTCTCGATTTCCGGCAAAACTAATAGTCCTATGGAAAAAAGTCAAAACGCAGAGTTGTAGGTAATAAAAAGATCTAAAACTTTTGTATTCACACTTTATTCACATAACCTCAAAATTTATGTGAAAAATTCAAAAAACCAAGATTTTGGTTTCTTATTTTTTTCTTTTACAAAAATGTTTTTTCATTCACTAAATTTGGTGATAACTTACCTTTTAATGTCCTCAATACGCTGTAATTTATTTGTTTAGAAATATTTATTTTTTCACCCGATTTTGAATTAATATCAAAAAAAGCACCCTAATTTTCAATCGAAAATTCACCTGTCAAAATATCAGCTTCTTTCAAAAAGTTGGTATGCTTTCTGTTCGTTGCAATCTCTACTTTCTGATGGTAAAAAAAAATGTTACTATGTTGAAAAATCCAAAAACTTATAATTTGCATCACATGACAAGAAAAAAGTGTTTATACTTATACCAACTTATGAAGTAGCTGAAATGTAGGCGATTCCCTATATTTCAACTACAAAATTAAGTTGATGAGTTGTTTTGAGTTTAATTAACTGATTATTTAAGTGCAGTTACTTAATACGTTCAGTGCGGCTAACGCTTATGCGCGTTTTTCTGATTTTCACCAAGTGCGGGCCGACGCGTATACGCGTCCATACAAAAAAAAATCTGTAGGCAAGCGGGGTGCGCCGCACCTGTGCGTTTATAGCCTGTATTCTGGGTGTCTATTGTTTCGAAGCGGTCGTAAAATGTGGAATTGTAAAGGAGACTACACACTAGTCAGGTTTCTGCTACGAATCTTGCAGGGGAGGGGGGGGCTGGGTTTCGGCGTCGACGACAACAATAACCTAATTTAGTACAATAGATTATTGAAATAATTTTATTATGACTCGCTCTTTTAACTAAAGTAGTTTTAGTCTATTTATAAATGGTGTCTATTACGAGGCGGGCGAAGAGTCGTAAATTAAAAAAAATTAAGAATAAAAGGGCTTTCGGGAGAAGGCACCTTTACTATTACTGTTTTATTAAGGTATAACTTACTATTTTAACAAAACCGAACGAAGATATATTATGGCGTAAACTTCACAAAATCTCTTACAAATAAACACTAGTGTGGAAGCACCTTTATCCATCCAACACCTTTATATGACCCGTAATTGTTATATGATAGTCATAAAACTCGAAAGTTACCGAACGCACATAAGCGTCGGCCGCACTGCGGGAAGGTAAAAGACAACGCGCTATAGCGTCCAGCCGCACTACGCGAGTTTTCTATGAACGCATATAAGCGTTCTTAGCACTACGCGAAAAATTTTTTGAACGCACATACGCGTTTTCAGCACTGGGCGAATGACTCTTTTAATAGCATTGGCTATAAATTCGCAAATTATTCAGCATTGAACGCGTTAAATTTATATGTCTAGTATGTACGAAACCCCAAGTGTTCGAGTTTGCCTTGCTCTTGACAGGTTTTCCCCATGGGTGCTGTAGTACGGTTTAGTGTAGCTTTTACTAATCTTGCTAAGTGGTTAGTCCGTCTATGACGATATGAGGAGTTAGCTCATTAGTAGGACTTTTATAAGTCAGGGAGGTTACGAAATTGTATAGCCTTTAAATCTTGCCTCGTCTTAAAACGTTTTTAGGAACAAAATGTCTTGGCACTAGCTGTTGCCCGCGACTTCGTAGGCGTGGAATTTAGACAATTTTCCCCGTTTTAGTAACATTTTTCATTGCTGCTTCACTCCTATTAGTCGCAGCGTGATGTTATATAGCCTAAAGCCTTCCTCGATAAATGTAATATCCACACTCAAGGAATTTTTCAAATCGAATCAGTGGTTCCTGAGATTAGAGCGTTAAAAAAAAACACTTCGCCTCTATAACATTATATAAGCATAGATTTGGACACAAATACATGAGTACTATTTATTTATATATAGATATCAAGATCCAATGGTGAACCAATAGTGGTGAAGAAATCGGCAGTACGCTCAATAAAGTTTGATAAACTTGAAGATGTTTCTGAAATGTCTACATCATTATTAATGGTTTGTATTTTAATATTCTATTAAGACTACAGTCCTAATTTAAGCATTTGCCTTCAGTATTGCTATTCCTATATATAATAACACACGCTGTTTTGTTTCTCAATTATACTGTTATGTTGGCGTTTCCGAAGTAACGCACTCGAATACTGTAACATAATTTTCACACTCCGCCCAAATTTGCAATGTCCGAACACAATAAATGTTCAAGAGTACAGAATCGTTATGGTCTTATTCATAATGACTTATCGGAGGTTTAAAAGTTCGTAAAATAGGTTCGCGAAAGTTGTCAAAAACTGTTATTCATAATAGTCTTTACGCTAAAACGTTATTATGTCTCCGAAAAAATCTCCGTTTAAACCTCCGATAAGTCATTATGAATAAGACCATTAGTCTATAATATACAGAGTTTCTAATGAAAAAGTTCTGTTAACATTGTCTTATTGTCTTATTTTCACTATCAATTTTCATTTTTTAGTTAAGTTTAGTGGTGACGAACGTAGAATCGTACCATTGTAAACCTTTTATTAATCCTATGTCATCCATCCTTTCCACACGATCAAACCAATAAAATAATTTTAATTATATGAATATTTCACAGAGTGATCACAAATGGCAAACATTTGCGTGTGGCAGAACACAGGATCAACTGGACCTTACAATATTAGCACATCAATATCTGAGAAAAACTGCATTGAAACCACGATCGCTCAATTTCTTATAAGATTTATTTAGTTAGGTTTGGAAATTATGTAGGAATATAATATTATACAAATATAATACTTGTGAAACTCCTTTATTCAATTAAAACCACTTTTTACGGACTTACAAAATATACACGTCTAAATCCGTAAAAAGTGGTTTTATTTAAGAATATCAGTGCTGGTTTGATTATGTTTATTGTATCAAATTAATTACGATGAAATATAATTCTACGCCTGATATTTTCTACCCGATGACATTACTGTTCTTAAAGACACCATTCACGATAGATTTCCAATATTGCATTTATTATAATAAATATAGCTTCAGTATCGCGTGAAAAACTGTAGGCAGGCCAGTTAATGGTATCCTTAAAATATCTAATAGTGTTGCACGTACCGGTAGAGTTTTTTTTTTCGCAGAAGTAGTATTAGATATTTTATCTACCTACTACATCTACATATAGAAGTAGAATTTATACCGAAAAAGTTTCACAAAAATAATATGCGTATAAGAAAAAAAAATATTTATCACATAAAAAACACATATTACGAAGCAAAAAATCATAGATTTCACATATCGGGGTCCATCTATTTTTCCTTACTTAGCTCAACCAGCACTGAAATAGAGCTTTTCTATAAAACTAAAATTTTGTAAGTATTTTTTTATGTTCTATTGCAATTATTGAATTGAGTGTTTAATGAGTGAATTTAAAATATTATAGATTATGTTATTGAATGCAAAAATACAATCAAACCTTGCTATGGTTTAAAAAGTTTCATAAAATTGAATTTATTTTTTCAATTTAATGTTCCAAATTTAAAAGTTTGGAATTGTTGCATTTTGTATCTTTTAAATTTGGAACACGAATTTATTCATAAATTTTTACAAATTTTTTTTTGTAACTCCTTTAGTAGTCATGTTAAGTTGCTAGCTAGATGTAGTATTAACAATTTTTGTAAGTTAGTCGACGACTAAATGTTTTTTTTAACCTATTACTGTTTGTAAAGAGACTTTAATTAGGTTTTATAATACGCTTACTAAGGTAGTCTAATGTATATTATAATTAAGTTTCAATATAAAAAACACAGTGTGATTTTAGTATAAGATAAATATTTAGTTAATAAGTGCTAGTTTATAAAGGAATTTTATAGTTATTAAGGATTTAGTTATTATGGTGGAAAAATATACTTTATAAAATATATTTTGTAGTTTTTTATTGTAATGCAAAGTTTCAAAAACCTTAAAATTTTGGCATTTTAAAATCTGTTATTACAGATGTACCAGATGGTGGGTTGACGTTTAAAATTGAGAACAAGTAATTTGAGCTTGACTAAATCTTTCATCATAGAATAATGACGTTTCATATGACGTATACCTTGTATCATAGACACACAAAGATACATATTTCACGCACACACAGATATGAAAGTGGCTTCAAGCCACCTGAGTAATGTACTCATAGACTATACATTTGGTAAATCTTAGTCGCTTAGTAATTTACCGATTGCATCAGAAACGACCATTTTCATCTATTCTCTATTTTTGTTGTCTGGCTATTCTAAACCTTTGTCATTACTTGTATATCACAAAGCAACTGATGATAGCATTCTCTACTGAACATTTTGACAGGAGATAGAAATTTCTGATAAACTGATAAACAAGGATTATAATCTATCCATAGTCGTAGGTTGATTACTGAAAATGGCCATAAGTCAGCTATCTACTTTTTTATTTTTTATTTGTCAGTTCTACAAAATATACAGTAAATATTACATATAATAGCAACAAAAAAGCCATTTACTCATTTTTGTATGTAAATATTATAGTTTTTAATGAGTGGAAAGTACAAATTATAATTAAGAATATGTATGTATTTAATTAGAGAAACCGTCATAGCTGTTATCTCTGTAATGAATATGTCTGTAATTATGGATTTTTTAAAATATATGTAGTACACGTTGTGTTTTAAAGGCGTCACATACGGAAAGAAAGAAAGAAAGTTACGGCATGTTAATATACATATTAATATAGCAAGAATGAAATGTATAATATAGAAAAAGGCGAGGTGAGAAAGAGACAGATATATCTGTCGGTGACGTCATAAGTATAGATACATTTCGGTATGTTAATATATAATCTGTCTCTTTCTCGCCACATTAATATATTATAAATATGCCGTTTGTGGTGTCCTTTATATTTTAACTATGGATTTACATTAGATGTTTGTTTGTGAAGTTCTATTTAAAAATAATAATTAATGGACTATATTTCATTTTAAGAGGCAATATATTTCTACGAATTTGAATTGTAAATAGAGTAATTTTTGTATTGTGATATATTTTTTATACGTATTTATAGCTGCTTTAAACTTTTTTACCATTTAATAATTTCACGTGGTAGAATTCAATTTTAAATACATACTTTGTCTTGAATCTGAAAATAAAGATATAATATAAAGAATCTAGTACTCTAGCTAGGTCTGTCATCATGTTAATTGCCAACATCGGAAAAATACGGCAAAAAATTAGACAATAATAGTTTTTTAACTTCACATCGCTGATTTATGCCACAAAAAATACCTGTCTGGTTTTCATCCGGGCATATTTTACAAACTCTTGCCGGACAGTTATCGGACACCCTGCAAACTACGACACGATGGCAGCCCTTATTTAACTCATTAAAGTAATGTAAATTATGGTAAGCTATGTACCATTATTATTTTTTTGTTTAAACGGATGTATTTTGGTAAAGGCCGAGAGGTATCTTTAATTCTATGGGTAAACTGGGCTGTATTACAATACCTTTGCCTAACAAAAAAAAATCATTACGGTAACTTTCACTTTAGTCTTCCAATTTTTAAATTTCCTACTCATTCCAAATTTAAACTGCAGTTTAATTACAAATTTAATTTAAGCCGGTTTTACCACAACACGACTTTGTTTGTAATAAAGCAAACTATTCACTGTACTGTCTGCAGTTTATAAAGAAAAATGTAATGAGGTTTTTATTAAATGTAAGGCGAGCGCCAAGCGTTTCGTGAATGGCTAGCTTTATTAATTAGCAATGTTACGTAATAGAAATACCAATTGTGGTATTGTATTACCACGAATATAATAAGTGTGAGTGTAATATTGGCGTAATAAAATAATGTTTGTAATGTCATCGCCATGTTAGATTTTATGTAAAGACGAACAGTTTGAGCAGTGACATTGGTACCAATTCTCCACACATAACTAAACTAAACGTAACTAAAAAATGAAAACAACTATGACATACTTTGAGTAATTGGCTATTTCATTGCCAGGGGCGTAACTACCGCCGTGTCTGCCGTATCAATTATACGGGGCCCCCGGGTGATGGGGGCCCCATTTTTTTTCTTTTGTGAGGAATCTTTACCCTTCATAAGGTATATATTAAATATTATATATTTTTATACGGGGCACCCACCGAGGCACGATATGCACCTGTTCATTGCGCACATTTTTATTAATTAAAATCGCTAGTCTATAATATACAGATTTTCTAATAAAAAGTTCTGGGTAACATTGCCGAATTGTGTTATTGACACCATCAATTTTCATTTATTAGTTAAGTTAGGTAAGTTTAGTTATGCATGTAGAATCGGTACCATTATATTATAATGTTTTAGTTACATAGTAAATATAGTTTAGGTACTAAATTTATGCATGATTAAGTGAATAAAGTTTTATGAAAGAATTGAATTTTATTTTTATTTGTGTCCGTTTTAGGCTATTAATGTCCTGCTATTGGGCACGGGGCCTTCTCTATTTCAGGACTACAACAACAGATACTAAAAATCATCGCTCTCACCAGCTCATTTATGTCCCACAGTTGGGCACGGGCGTCCTGCAATTTGGGAGGCATTGTGGTCTACAGTGCCACGCTACCAGGCGTATTGGGTCAGGGTTTATTTTCGAGTTTTCCGTCTCTCACAGAGGATGTTATCTGTGTCCAGTATCCCTTAGTTGACTTTTACAGCACCCTTGGGAGATGGGGTGGTGACATTTGTATTCTTACTCCGTCACCACACGGAGAATCATCACTATCCTGCAAGGGCACGGTTTAACAGATAACGAGTGGAATAAGGATTCCACTCGTTATCTGTTAAACCGTCGTAGCTAGAGAGCTGATAATTTCACAGTTTATGTATATCAGTTGATGTTACAGCAACAATTACTCGCCATCATCATCCTGCTCTTATCCCATTGTTTGGGGTAAGTATGACGAATATGTTATGATAATAACGGTACGGATCGCTTCGTGTGCGTGTCCAACTCGTACTTGATCGGTTTTTTATTTATAAATTTTTAGGGTTCCCTACCAAAAAGTAAATTGGGACCCTATTACTGAGACTTCTCTTAATATGAATATGCTCGGTCAACCAGATATCATAATTTACAGCACCTAGGGTGAATAGCTTCCTATTAGGTAATATAAAAAGCTTTATGATCGAACCATTAGGTACTCTCATAGATATCGCAAATTTTACATCTTAGTTGCTGTCACTGATTAATAAAAGTTTAAGTAAAGTAAAGTAAGATTAAGTCTAGAATATGAGATGTCCATGTGGTGATGGATTAAGGATACAAGTGTCACCCATCCAGTTTTAGGGGTGCTGTAAAGGCCGATAAAGGATATAAGACAGATAACACATTCTCTGTGAGAGATTGACAACTCGAAAATAAACCCTAGGCCTGGTCAGAGCAGTACATTATCCTTCCCAAAGATGAGTACCTAGGCCAATGTCCAACATTGCGACGTTAATGGGCTGGAGTGAGAGAGAGAGACAAAATTATAAACAAGTCGATAAACTCAGTAAATAATCTTCAGATAAGACCTAAAACATTAATATCATGATAGTATACCTCCTTCCTCATAATATAATCAGAAACTGAAACGTCTTGCAAAATTGCCTCCTAGCTTGAGACCGGCACCTATTAGCTTGAGAAGGAATTAAATTGTCGTATAAAACTAACATTTTATAGCGAGCGGAGGCGTGTTTCATCATTCGTAAAGAATATGCTAATTTAATATTAATAATAAAAAGCTGAAGAGTTTCTTTGCTTGTTTTTTTTTGTACGCGTTAATGTCAAGAACCGCTGGTCTGATTAAAAAAATTCTTTCAGTGTTGGATAGCACATTTATCGAGAAAGGCTAGAAAATATATAACATCATGCTGCTGCCAATAAGAGCGAAGCATCAGTAAAAAAATGTTGCAAAAACGGGGAAAAATTTCAAAATTCAATGCGTACGAAATCGCGAGCAACATCTAGTGATATATAATAGTCGTAAAGAAAAGATAGTACATACATAGAATTAAAAATAACCGAACAAATAACGTCCTTCTTTTTTATGAAATCGCTTAAAAAGGAGTTGATGTTGTAGCTGACAGAAGAGTTTGGTAGAAAAGAAA
Source organism: Orgyia antiqua (assembly GCA_916999025.1). NCBI lineage: Eukaryota > Metazoa > Arthropoda > Insecta > Lepidoptera > Erebidae > Orgyia > Orgyia antiqua. Next base: position 6,939,349 of record OU779874.1, read on the forward strand.
CGTGGTCCGCCTATCCCAAGTTATTTGGAATAAGAGCAGAAAAAATTACTAGCCATTAAAAATGAAGAAACAACGCCAAAAAAGCTGGCTTACTTATTTTAATTCACGAAAAAGCGGAGCGCTAGATACTGCAATTTAACTAACCGCTTTTCGCTATCAGTATGCTTTCACCTTTATATACTACGTTCTAACCTGAAATAAACAATATACCACATCAATTAAGGTCTCAATTACAGTGACCTAACCTTAAACCTAGTAGAATGGTTGTAAATTCGAGTAACATGGCCCGAAGCAATTAAGATTGCATGTCACTGTTCTAAATTTAGTCCAATTCCTCCAACAATTTATCGGTTCGCTTATTTCATAGTTGTCTATCTTATTTTAAGCAAAACAAGAGCCTGTTTAAGCTTACCTATGTGTTTAAACTCTTTTCTTTTCAAACTAATTTTCAGCATAATTATCCCACATTTTGACGTTCTTCGTGGTCTCATGATTTACATTCACGGGGTCGCCGCGCGCCGGTTCGATTCCCGCTCAATAATTTTTTTACAAATGTTTGTACTGCGTGCGGGAGTTTTCTATGTATAAGTTGTATTTACAAAAGTAAAGTATTATATCCATATTCTGGCACACATAAATAACACAAGCATATAAGCTTAGCTTGGGACCAGAAGACGTAGTGTAAAATGTTCATGAGTATAGTTTTATTTTATTATTTATTTTTGGACACAGACCTACTCCATTTTAGGAGGGTAAGTATATGGGCTACTATGCCACCCTAAAGAGGCATGTAGACTTTTGCCTAGTTTAGAGTTTTCCGTCTCTCACAGTTGATGTTATCTGCTTATAATATCCCTTAGCTGGCTCTTACAGCCACCAGATTTCTGGGGAAGAAAGGGATACTTATATTTATATTTTTTTTATTTATTTAATACTTTATTGGAAAATGAAACTTAATAATTCACATTATAACTAATATAGATGTATTTGAAATAGGTACGGTCTATATTAAGTCAATAGTAGTACGTAAAATAGGTTAAGTACCTATATATGTATATACATATCTTCATATAAACTCATGCTTATATAAACTAATTATTAACTTCGTGAACTGCACTAATAATATCCGTTTAACTACCTTAGGATACATACACACTGTTCGTAAATAAATTGGAGACATTTGAAATTATTACTTGACAAAAAATCCTTATTTCTTACTAATATTATAAATGCGAGAGTAACTATAACTGTTTATCGCTCACGCCAAAACTACTGAACCAATTATGGAGTATAAATAGCCCCTGAGAAAAGAATATTTTTACAAATCAACGTACTCCAAGGAGTATTCTAGAAAATAAAATAAGAAAATCGAACAAGATGTTCTTGAAGTTTGCGCTGAGCAACACAAGCAAACATACACACACAGCGATTTAGTAACACGCTTCTATTGGTTCGGTACGTTACTATCAATGTATTAATCTTAGAAAAATGTATTAATCTTCTCTTTGAAAGTGACTTTCACCCATCTGCAGTAGTCGGATAAATCGGCACAATGCAACGAATTACAATGCAATATTTTAAATGAAAATTGTCAGCATTTTTGCGCGTGTTTTTTCAGTTTTAGAACTAAGCAAATTATTTTTATATTATGGATTACTTCCACTCTCTCTCTCTCTCTCCAGCCCATTGACGTTCCACTGTTGGGCACGGGTCTCCTCCACTTTGGGAGGGATTATGGTCTACTGTGCCGCGCAGACCAGGCGTGTTGGCAGGGAGATGGATTACTTATTTAAGTAATAATTACGTATATCTAATTAACGCTGTATAAATTCCCTCGTTTAACCCAGCCATTAGGTACTAAAGTAGTAAAAATACTTGAGAATATTACGCAATAAAAGTGTGTATGTTCCTTTATCGTAAACTTAATAAAGAGCAGTTGAGTATGATTGCGTCTGCAATATCCATTTACCATGTAACCACACATTACGTGTCAATTAGTAAGCTCCCTTAGCGAATAGAGTGGCTATGATTAAAGCAACGTAGTGAGAAATTTACACTATATTTTGATATAAATTGGCCTTATTTAGTTACTATTAATTATATGCATGTGATCCACGTGCTGACATAGACTTAGTATTCATTGTCCTAGCGTGTTGACGGATTAAGTATACAAGTGTCACTACCCCTATTGGCGCAACGGTGCTGTAAATTCCAGATAAGAGATATGAATTAGTTAGGAGATAACCTCTTATTATATTTTTATTATTTATGAAAAGATTTTTGTTTTACTGCTGCAGAAAATTTAACAATACCACCATTTTCTTTAAAGCAATATAAGCTATAGAACTACATATTAAATATTATTGTTTGTAATTTACTATTTCTCTTTTTCTTTCTCCAGCCCATTTACGTCCCACTGTTGGGCACGGGCCTCCTTCATTTTGGGAGGGATAATGGTCTACTGAGCCGCGCTGACTAGGCGTGTTGGCACAGGGTTTATTTTCGAGATTTCCGTTACTCACAGAGGATGTTATCTGTGTGTAATATCCCTAAGCTGACTTTTACAGCACCCTTGGGAGGATATGGGGCGGTGACACTTGTATTCTAAATCCGAAACCACACGGAGAAATTTACTATTTAGAGATAAATATTTCCTAGATAGAGACTATGTATATTCTGATCAAAATACACTCTATTTCGGTACAAGACTCTGCTGTAATAAGTAGCAACTGTAAGTAAAGTAAAATATCCAAGTTTACTTAACACTTGAGTATACGTGGACAAAGTTTGTTACTTAAATTATTATTTGTGTTGTAGTTATGTTTTGTTCCTCTCGCCTTTTCCTATTACAAAAGTTATTAAGGGCCTACATCAATATTATCGTATATCATCACCGACACGTACATATTAACACAGCCAGTAGGCACAGAAAATGAAGAATTAGGGATACTTTTCCTATTTACTCAAAATCTACTAAATATATTTTAATTCTGATCCACGTGTTTCTATACATAATAGTTACCTATGTTTTTAAAGTTATTTCATTAGTTAATACGCGATAATAGACCGACAAATGAAAAAAATAAAAAATTCTAGAGGTTGTTTCGCCAAGATTTTCTATCGAGAAAACTTTTTTCAATCGCGTTTCTGAGTTCATGTGATCCTAGATCATATATTGAAAAAACATATACTTAAAAATTAGAGCTCTAGCCATTCAATCTAAAGAAACAATGAAAACTTCGTACATAGAAAAATGCACGAAGCTATTTTGGTATCCTCTTAACTTGTTAGTATTTATTATACATAGGTAAAGAAAATTATAATTTTCTATTTAAATTCTCGCGCGCTATAAATGTCTTTGCAACAGACGCGAGACGGTCCATATTGCATAATAATGCAACATAAACTATAGAGTGTTCCTAGTCTGTGGTAATTGTCATAAGAGTTATAATCTAAAATTTTTAAAAAAGCTTTACAAAGAAAATAAAACTGTAATTTTAATGTGAAAATATTATCATTAAATGTCGTTTCTTTAATAAAGTTTGAAGAAACACATTTTTAGGGTTCCGTACCCAAAGGGTAAAAACGGGACCCTATTACTGAGACTTCGCTGTCCGTCCGTCCGTCCGTCCGTCCGTCCGTCTGTCACCAGGCTGTATCTCAAGAACGGTGATAGCTAGAGAGTTGAAATTTTCACAGATGATGTATTTCTATTGCCGCTATAACAACAAATACTAAAAATATAATAAAATAAATATTTAAGGGGGGCTCCCATACAACAAACATGATTTTTTTACCGTTTCTTGCTCGATACTAATAACGTTGCCTTATGTTGCATAGATAATGGTACGGAACCCTTCGTGCGCGAGTCCGACTCGCACTTGACCAATTTTTGTTTAATTCACGGCATCATCCTGAATAGAAAGAAGTCTTATACCTTTAAATTGTCCGTGTGTTGACGGATTATGTATACTCACCATCCCTTATCAATCAATAAGGGTATTGTAAGAGCCAGTTAAGGAACATTCTACACAGATAACATCTTCTGTGAGAGACGGAAACCTTAATAGTGCCAAAATATGTACCTGGTTAGCGCAGCACAGTAGACCATAATCCCTCCCAAAGTGGAGGCGGCCTGTATTCCACTTCAAGCTAGTATCTACGCAAATGAAAGAGAAACATATCGTTCTAAAAGAGAATAAATATTTGAAAATAAAACACAAAAGGTTAGCTTTTATCCTATGTAAATTTATGTTGTCAATACAAAATAATAAACTTTCAAATATTATACCCGATATGAAATCGTATAAGACTACATAAACGGTTGTCTATTGATATTTTGTAAAAGGATCAAAGATTTATAAACAAAAATCTATTTACTTTTGCCAATAGAGGTAAATAAAATTTATGGTCTTATTCATAATGACTTATTGGAGGTTTAAAAGTTCGCTAAAATCGGTTCGCTAAAATTGACAAAAATTGTTATTCATAATAGTCTTTTTACGATAAAATGTTTATTATCTCTCCGATAAAGTTATTGTTTAAACCTCCGATAAGACATTATAAATAAGTCCAATAATCGTTTGTAAATCGGAATTTTTAAGTCTTCAAAGACAGAAACGCGTAAGTTTGTATGTATTTATGGATGTTCGCGTTTACGTTAGCTTAATATCAGAATTTATTTATTCGAAACAAAGTCAACAACAACAACGACGACACGAAATGTGAGCATAGATTTTGAAAACTACCCAAAGGATTAAGAGTTGTTTTTTTTAAATAGAGAGAATGGATCAAGAAGTTGTCTTTTTTGTCAAATTTGTTTAGGTTTGTTTTTGAAGTTGCGGGCAAAAGCTACTAACACAACATACTCTTAACACGCATGGGCATCTACAGAGGGAGCAACGATTCAAGCATACAAGCACAAGCTAGCAAAATATCAAACATGTCGAGGATGTTTTTTATGCTAATAAAACTATTTTTTACGCGTCTTAATCAGTAAAAAGTGTTTTTTTTTAATATGTTTCACATTTTAAATGACTTTTTGTTACGGACCAATATTCATTAAAATATGTGTAAATTTCAACCGTCGTTTTCAAAATAGCAGCAGTATATAACATCTATTGAAGTTATTTGAACATTTTGGTCCCGAGTCCCGTCCCAAGCGACCCAGTAATCGCTTAAAAGGTCGTTTAAAACCTTTCGTTTTAAACGACCTTGTAATTTATGTTTCAATTTCAATTGTTACACCCAATATGAATTTATTCAAATGGAGTTATTCAAAGGGTTTATGGAAAACTCACCTTTTACGAAGTTCGAAATCGTTATTTTGTTTTGTTTGAAATCGGACATCGACTTTATTATAATTGAAAAGCGTATTAAGAATTTGTGAATTTTCTTGTTATAATAATGGAATTATGAGACTGGCTTTTAAACGATTGTGTTAATATATAGAATTTGAATTTAACATTAAATTTAAAACTAGCTGTGCCCACGACACCGTCCGCGTTTATCGATTTTTCGATCGACCCAATCAATTTTTGTTTTTTTTTGCCGCTAGATGGCGTTGCAAGTAATTATAGATTGTAAAGTAGAAGCATCTCTTGATTGGTTGTTGTTGTCCTTTAACCCTCTGACTATTTTTTTGAAAATATAGTCAATTGTTAGCTTTTCTTAAATTGTCTTTGCTTTTCTTGTATTATCAAATGTCTGTATTCGTTTGTAAAAGATTGATTGACTACTCGAATGCGTAATTGATCGAATAGCGATCATTCGAATAGTAATATTCGAATGATCGCTCCGACCGATTATACCGATATATTTCGCACCGCGCACGCGAGCACACAGGCAGTCTTGATTTGCTTTTGTACAGTGAAGTCACAAGTATTACAATATATATATTTTACATAAAAGGGTCTTTAATTTTACTGGAACTTCGAATATAGTGCTCTCAGGCTATCACAATGTACAAAACATTTTTTCTACAGATTTATCATAATGTAGGTATACATGTCCAATTAAAATTGTATCATTGTGCGGCATTACGGAGAACTAATTAAATACAAATACATTTGTTATTTGCGAGATTTTCTCACATTATCTTCTGTTTCTTTCCAACCCATTAGCGTCCATTATTGGGCGTAGGTTTTCTCCTTTTCAGAAAGGTTTGTGGTCTAGTATTCCGTATTCGGCCACTAACGGATTTTATCTACTATCATTCCTTAGCTAGCTGTTACAGCTCCCTGGAGAGGAAATGGGATAAATATGTAGTAACACTTGTATTCTTAATCCGTCATCACACTGACAGATTTTGCCTAAACATGCGACTTAGGCACTATTTTCGACATTCTAGGGTAATTGTTACCCGAAAACAATGGCAGTTGTATTGTAACCGAGCATTTTGCGGTTTATTTAACCTTTATCTTTAAGTTATAGAGGGCACTTGCACGATGTACCTATTCAGAAAATCACATACCTACCTACATTTTTACCTTTGTTACGAATTTTATAGTCACGATAAAGGTTTTTATTTAGTACTACATTGTACCAGTTCACTGAAAAGGAAAAAGTATTTACTCCAAACGAAAATGGGCTTTACGTATTCCAAAGTTTTTTTTAATAATAGAACGCATTGAAGGTCAATTTATATTGGACGGTAGAACAATATTTTTAAAAACCTTTTATTCAATGAAAGATTTAGATGTTTTCTTTTGTGATTATAAAAGGAATTCCCGTGAAGAACGACGCTAACAACAATTTGCTGCAGAATGGAGATTGACGGTATTGAAAAGGCGATATAAAAAGCTTGTGATTTTACAGGCAATTCATTTTATATTTTCCTCTTAACTTTACTAAGTAGATCGGTATTTAAAATGTCGATCCATTTATTCCTAATTCTATTATATTCTTAAAAGATTTTATTAATTTGAATGTTATGGATGATAGCATGACATATTTAAATTTTATTTATATTTTCTACTAGCGGGACTCGTAAATTTAAATAGAACCAATTTTTACGGATTTTAAAAATTAATACAAATATAAATGCGTCTAAGCAATGTTTAAATTGATCTCGGAAATTTTCCAACTTTGTTTAAATAAAACTACTGTTTACGGATTTAGACGCGTGTATTTGTTTTAAATTTAGTTTTGCTTGCTTGTATACTACCTCTTTAATAATTAAAAACTTTAGTCTAAGATAAAATTATGTATGTTCTACCTTTATATAGTTTTAAAATATTCTTTATATTATTATAATTTTGTTAATGTATTTAAAAACTAAAATAATGTTATTAATTTTATGTAGTCTGAGCACAATGTAGTATGATATAGATTAGGTATGGTAAAAGTCTATCTTTATGGTCAAAGTAAAATTAAATTGAATGTGGGTAAATCCTGTAAACTGTAACTGATCGTAGAAGACACATTACAGCTCAGTCTCACCCGTGACCATGGTGACTGCAAAGTCTCCGTAACGTCGGGCCACAATTTGAAACAAATATACGCGTCTAAATACGTAAAAAGTAGTTTTATTTAATCTCGGAAATTTAAACACATCCGGTGAAATATTATTTCACTGTTTGACAATAGTATAATAAGCCTCGTCCACGATAGATTAAAATAACGGAAAGCGACTCAGAAAGGAAAATCTACGATGTGTAAATATTAGCGAGACAACCTTAGCTAGAGTATCACTACAGTCTACGTTTACGAGCTCTGCTATTCTCGCTCTAAGTCTCTACGTCTACGTAGAAATTAGAGTATAAATTAGATAAGTCTCTAAGCTGTCTAGATCTATTATCTCTACTAAGACGAGAAGCTTAAGTATATTAATAATTCTACCTAATTCCAACATCCGTAAAAACTCATCTTTACGTAATGTAAAACAAAGTCGTTACTTTTGCATGTATGTTACTATGTGAGCTTACACCGAGCTTATATCTTCAAAACTACGCAACGGATTTTCATGCTGTTTTTTTTATTGATAGCGTGGTTCAACAGGATTGCTTGTTCGTATAATTTGTTAAGGTTGGTTTCTAAATTTCACGAGAACGAATTTGCGGGAAACAGCTAGTGAGAGATAAAAACTAGACAAACGATCTTATTCATAATAATTTATCGGAGGTTTAAAAGTTCGCTAAAATAGGATTGCGAAAATTGTTAAAACCTGTTATTCATAATAGTCTTTGTACGCTAAAACGTTTATTAACTCTCCGATAAAATCTCCGTTTAAACCGCCGATAAGTCATTATGAATAAGACCAAAAATGTTTACAAGAAAATCATTTTCTTCCTCCACCGATATCAATAACTGTTTAAAATATAAATGTATATTTATAAAATATGAATCAACTTTTACGTAACATTTTATGTAATGCTTACGAGTATATCTCGGTGACAGGGGTCACATTCAAGGCGTAAACGCTTGGAAAATCTGAGACCCTTTTTGCCTTTTGTTAAGGATTTTTATCGCGACATTAAAGATTTTTTATTTTTAGATATTGGTTACGCCAATGTAAAAAGAACATTTTTAAAAAACTCCAAACGAAAATAGACTTTATATGTTACGTAGTTTTAAAATATTAATAAATAAAAAGTATCAAGTTATGCTGGTCTGTTGTTGAAATATTTTTATCTTTTTAGTCAAAGAAAAAAAGAAAGGTTTAGATCATTTCTTTTGAAATAATTTACGGACATAACGTTAGAAGGGTGTTGCCATTGAAAATGACATACAAAAATGTATATTATACATTTTTAACTTTACTTATTATAAAAGTCGTATCGCTGTATCGCTATGTGAGGTTATATCTTCAAAACTACTACTTGCATTTTGATGCGGTGTTTTTTGATAGAGTGGTTTCAGAGGATGTATTTTTTGTACATTTTTTTAAGCTAGTAGGTAGTCAGTTATACAAAATACAATTTTGTCGACCAGATCCTTTTTCTAAGTGCACTAGATCCGTGACTAACTACTAACGTTCCCCTTGCCAGGTCATGGTGAAGCTCAAGGCACCATCATGGCCCGGTAGGTTAAGCGGAGAAAAAAAAAACTAGTAACGTTATTAAAATGATGATGATTTTTCTCCCGGTTGTGTAAATATACCAAACTTTTGTGATACCATTTAAAAGAAAATAAAATACAAAAGGCCAGATCTTATCCTATGTAAATTTAAATCGCCAACACGATCTTAAGGTTGCGAATATATACGTCGAGCTCAAATCGTTTAAGGTTACGAAAATGGTCACCTATTGAAATGGCGAAGGGTTCAAATATTTGAAAGTAGAGACCTATTTATTTTGATCTCGAGTGACATTCCGTAAATCTTTCGTAAAACGGAATGTTTTTATACATTTAGTGTTAGCTTTATGTCTTTATTTAGACTGAAGATATGATATCTGCATTGATTTATTTATTTTTGCAATTAACTTGCTATGCTTTTACTTAAATTATTTTACAGGGGAACCAAATATCACCCTGAGCGGGACTTGAACCCAGGACCTCGGTATAACGTTCCGTTGGTCTTCCAACTATAGTTAAATTCCCCTAAAGGTCCCATGGTAGCTCAGTTAGAAGAGCAACGGAACGCTGCAGGCGCTACCTTCGTACGCGTGGAACTTAAAAATTTTGTTGCTTCACTCGTATTGGTCGCAGCGTGATGTTATAAACCCTATAGGCTTCCTCGAGAAATGTACTATCCTAAATTGAAGGAATTTTTCAAATTGGATTATTGGTTTATGAGATTAGCGCCTTCAAACAAAGAAACTCTTCAGCTTTGTAATATCAGTATCGATTATTATCTAACACTTGCGCGACTCATTTGTTTAAATAAAACTTCTTTTTACGGATTTAGACGCGTATATTTGTTTCAAATTTTGGCCCGACGATCTCTTATCTTTATGGTCAATGTAAAATTAAATTGGATATGGTTAAACCCTGTAATAACTGATCGTAGAAGACACATTACAGCTCAGTCTCACCAGTGACCATGGTGACTATAAAGTCTCCGAAACGTCGGGCCAAAATTTAAAACAAATATACGCGTGTAAATACGTAAAAAGTAGTTTTATTTAAATATTAGTACAGATTTAGAATATTTAATCACGAAGTGAAACTTTACAATTTACATAAAAATATGCTGAAAATATTTATCTTCAGATGTGGAATGAAAAATGTCAGATATTGTAAACATTTTTGCTAGGAATAATAGCGGAGTGCTCTTCGCAGTGCCTCTTCAATATTTATCCATCACTGTAGGTACAATGGCGAGCAGCGGTGGAAACTTAATTGAAGTTTCAGGAGCCGAGTTGGATAATTTCAAGAGGTCTATTCCTGTTCCTCTGACTAAGATTTTAATAATAATAGTTTATAATTATAATATACTAGCTGTCCCGGCAAAAGTTGTTTTTCCATACAAATGTCAGTTGGTTTGAAAAATAGATGTTGGCCGATTCTCAGACCTACTCAATACGCATGTAAAATTTCGTAAAAATCAGTCAAGCCGTTTCGTAGGAGTACGGTAACTAACACTGTGACACGTGAATTTTATATATAAGAATATAATATACATTTAATGCCTGAGATTTCTCTAGCGTTTATAGTTATTAAGCCTCTTCCCCCTACAATACACACCAAATCTTAACAAATTGTACAGAAAAGCCATCCTCTTGAACCACTCTAAGTATGAAAAAAAACCCATTAAAATCCGTTGCGTAATTTTGAAGATTTAAGCTCTCATGGGAACAGAAATAGAAAAATAACGACTTTTGTTTTATAATATGCAAAGATATTGTTTTAAGTAGACAAAATAAGAAACGAATATGTTCGAATAAGTCTGAAAGTCTCTGGCCGTGTGGTGACGGATTAAGAATATATGATCAGCTAAAGGATATTGCACTCAGATAACATCCTCTGTGAGAGACGGAAAACTCGAAAATAAACCCTGTGCCAACACGCCTGATCAGCGCGGCACTGTAGACCATAATCCTTCCTAAAGTGGAGGAAATGGGCTGGAGAGAGAAGTCAAAGTAAATTGAGTGACTGAAAAATTGAGGAATGAACTGTTCCAGTAGGGTCCCTCGCAACAAGTTTTATTTAAACTTGAGTGATGCGTCGCTACAACTATATAGAAAGACGGAGGATGCAAGCGGCATAGGACAATATGCTGTGAAATGTTATAATTTGACCTTGATAAGTTGTGGAGCGAATTAAGATGATGGATAGCTCTTCCACTTCGGGAGGGATAACGCTCTACTGTGCCACGCTGACCAGGGTATAGTTTGGTGTTTCCGTCTCTCATCGAGGATGTTATCGGTGTACAATATTCCTTAGCTGGCTTTACAGCATCCTGGGAAGGAAAAGGGATGGTATTCGTATATTTAATCCATTGCCACACGGACAGTACCTAATAATAATAATTAGGCTTTTTTTTTTAAATAGTTGATCCGATTTCATTTTTCTTTGAAATTTGAGGGTTTTCCTCGATTCCTTACGAGATAACCATCAGATCCTGACCTGGTATAAATAAGACCACACGTAAACCACCAGCTTATAAAAAAAAAAATCATTAAAATCGCTTCAGCCAGTAAAAGCTCGAATTGAGAACCTCCTACTTTTTTGAAGTCGGTTAAAATAGAACGAAATAAAGAGTTAGCGGTTCCCTAATCATTCTTCATATTAAGAATCTACCCGCGTCACAAGAAACTTTTCACGAACATTTAATTATGTTGGCAAAAGTTTTTGTTGTGAGAACGGAAAGCTTCCCTTCAATCTATCTTGTAAGTCCTCAACAAACCTCTTTAGTTTGGTTTGATCCAGTAAATCAATAAGCAGAACCCACTTTCAAAGTTGGTAAACTCTTCCGCGCTGTACAGTTCTGTTATAGAAACTGTAGACTTGGGTCATTATTCACAATAATATGGGTCGTCATCATCATACCATTCATTTTACATATAGAGGAAGACCTAAGAAAAGATGGATGGACTGTGTGAATGAGGACACGAAAGAAATAGGATTTAACACCGATATGACGGCTTACATAAGACTGTGGAAGAAAAAATATGTTGCGCCGACTCCAAATAGTAGGATAAGGAGAGGAGAATGAATGATTATCAGCATACCGTGATGCCTTTTCCCATGGAGGTAGCCTAATAGAGCGCTATCTGCTACGGTTTAAGAACTCTTCCTTGGCTTCATTTACACTCTGCTGTTAGTCATACATGCACCATGGTTAAACTCTAATCACTCTTATCTCTTACTAATATTACAGTGACAAGTGACACTATCCCATTTCTTCCCCAGAGAGTTGTAAGAGCCAGTCGAGCGATAATAATAAATACCTACTTAATATTATAAAGCGGAAGACTTTGTTTGTTTGTTTAAACGCGCTAATCTCAGGAACTACTAGTCCGATTTGAAAAATTCTTTTTATGTTGGATAGTACATTTATCGAAGAAGGCTATAGGCTATATAATATCACACTGTGTAATTAGACGCGTACGGAGTCGCGGGCAACAGTTAGTAAGCTGATAAAATTTTCTGAGAGACGGAAGTCTCAGAATTATACAATATACTAACACCCCTGTTGAGTGTGGCATAAGTAGGATACCCCAGAAGTGAATCTTCTGTATAGAAAACCCGTAGTTATTGATTATGGGTTTTCAACAAACCTACTATTCGCTACACCCTTACTAGTGTTATCTTACTACAGTCTATACGGGCTTTGACGGGCTTCGTGGTGTAGTGGTTTATATTGAGGACTGCCGATCAAGAGGTCGCGGGTTCGATTCCCGCCTCGGACAATCATTTGTGTGATGTTTATAAATGTCATACAAATGTTTGTCTTGCGTCTAGGTGTTTCTATGTATTATAAGTATGTATTTACAAAAGAAAAGTAGTTTATGTATTCTATCCGTATTCTGGTACCCATAACACAAGCATAATAAGCTTAGATTGGGACCAGAGGACGTTGTGTGAAATGTCTTTGAATATTTATTTATTTATATTTATTATATTATAGTCTATATTGGCGCATATGTAGTATTTTTAACCGACTTCAATTAACTGTCAAGAGCGAGGTAAAGTCATAGACTCAGGGTTCCGTACCTAGACCGAAAAATATAAATAACTACATTCAAATAATCAGTTAATTAAAGTTAAACCAACTCACCAACTTAATTTTGTGGTTGAAATGTAGGTAATCGCCTACATTTCAGCTACTTCAGAAATTGGTATTAGTATAAACACTTTTTTCTTGTGATGTGATGATAAATTACAAGATTTTGGATTTTTCCCTATATCAGCACTATATAGACTTAGTCTATGCCAAATTTCAAGTCTCAAGGGCAACAGAAAGTAACCTGTGAATTTTGCTTCCCTAGCATAAGTCGAAAATTCTTAAAAATGGTTGTAATTCGGTTATATCTTTTAAATGCGTAGATATAAAAGGTTGATTGTATTTTACGCAGCAAGGGACCGCATAGATCTACATATCGTATGAGTTTCAAGTTGATACCTTCAGCTGTTGCTGAGTAGGTAAAAAAAGTTTGACGAACGGAACAGACAGGTGGACACCGTAGTGGGACTATAAGGGTTTGTACGAATCCCTAAAAAGGAGGTTCTCAATTCGTCTATAATTATAAAGAAAGAAAGAAAGTCTTATTATTCCTTAGTTCCTGTCTTATTATTTAAAGACTTTATTATTCCCCAAAAAGAGACACAATTATGTAATTAAAAACGATATCTACGTGAAAAAAGAACTAACTACTGATGTGTCGCATCTAGGGGAACAAAAGGAACTTTGCTCGGCAATGTTGTGACATCCAATGAAATGACACAACGCCGATTTTCAGCAAAGCCCTAACTTGCGATTCTGACGCTCATCAGCAATGTATTAATATATCAGAATAAATAATGTGAAAAGAATGTATATCGTTTGTAAGAACCACACATACGCAATATAAATAAGCTTGCAACTACATACATAGGTATAATAAAAAATAATACTATTTATAAAAAATAATAATTAGGTTTTCTTTATTTTTTTTTGTTATCTCATAACTTTTAACTGGGCGAAGTGATTGATTCTTTTTATATTTGATAACTGGTAGTTCCCGTTTAGTCCAATTGGCAGCAGATTAGGATCTGATGGTTATCTCGTGAGAAATCGTGGAAAACATTCAAATTTCATAGTAACGTGAAGTCGGCCCCACTATTAAAAAAAATACTCAATTATTCTATTAAATATTATAAGTACATAAGTTTATAGTATTGATTGTCATCCTGTTCACTAAATGAAGTCGTACGCCATCACGTAGATACACAAACTTGGTAAGTCGCGTCTTACAATAATCAAGTTTGTGCTGTCAAGTTGATTTCTAGACCAACCTTAAGAAAAAACAACTCAATGTTTACATTTAACTTACATTTTTATGGTGTGTTCATAACGACTTATCGGAGGTTTAAAAGTTCGCTAAAATTGGTTCGCGAAGATTGTCAAAACTTGTCATTCATAATAGACTTTTTACGATAAAACATTTATTATCTCTCCGATAAAATCTCCGTTTAATCCTCCGATAAGTCATTATGAATAAGACCATTAGTAAATAATCTTAATTGTTTCATCATACTAATTTGCTGTGTTATTCTATTAAAACACACAAAAGCCAAAAAAAAACTCCTTTGAAAATCCTAGTTATTTTTTGCATTGTCACCGGTCCTTAATTAATATCTGTGTTAAATTACATGTCCATGTGTTTAGTAGCTGAAAAAAAAATCGTATTAAAAAACGTGTAAAAAACGAGTTATTGTTGGGTACGGATAAAAATCAAACTATCAACTATATGTAGGTATCTACAAATTAAAGGAACCGTAATTTTGCAAAAAGTTGTTAAGTCTTCGGTAGTATAGTGGTCAGTATCCCCGCCTGTCACGCGGGAGACCGGGGTTCGATTCCCCGCCGGAGAGATCTCTTTTTGTATAGCTTTTAAAATTAACTGTTTTTGTCCGTATGATAACGGAATAAAAATACATTTCTTGGGTAAAACCTTACCAAAATTTATGTGTTAGACGCTGCAAGTTCATCTAAAGAAAACCGAAAGAACGGGACTTTTGGATGGTAGCTTTTAGTAATAATTATGTTTTAAAGCAAAGAAGTAACAGTAGCATAGATATATATAAGACCTAGATACAGCGAGGAAAATTCGTTGCTATGGAGACAAATTCCACAAAGAAAACAGGGGACTACGATGTCCATATTTTTGTATGGAGCATAGCTTGGTGTCATGCCCTCTTAACACTCTTTTGTTATCTTCGTTTGTATGTATACATTAGTCAAAGGAAATTTTCAGTCTCAAATTATCGTTTACATATTATTACAAGTTTTTCATGTTTTCTTAGTCTAGCTTAGAAATTTGCTCTCTAAAGATGCAAAATTAATGAAGCTATTCAGTATTATGTACTGAAAATATTAAATTAATTTAAACATTACAATAATTTATTGAAAGTACGTGTATACAGTTAACAATATCACAAATACGTGACTGGGCCTACGCGGCTTGAGTTGAGAAAGCTGAAATTACCGAAATTCTCTAAGTAAAATATTTTAGGAGGCTCCCATACAACAAACGTTTAATGTAACTTGATCATACGCTTAGACGATATGATTATGGCGGTATAACAAATATTTGTGTCCGTGTGGTGACGGATTAAGAATACAAGTGTCACCACCCCATCTCCTCCCAAGGGTGCTGTAAAAATCAGCTAAGGGATATTGCACACAGATAACATCCTCTGTGATAGACGGAAAACTCGATAATAAACCCTGTGCCAACACGCTTGGTCAGCGCGGCACAGTAGACTCCCTCCCTCTAAAGTGCAGGAGGCCCGTGCCCAACAGTGGGACGTAAATGATGGATAGAGGATGACAAATATTTTATGGCTAGCTGTCGCCCGCGACTTAGTACGCGTGGAATTTCGAGAATTTCCTCCTTTTTTTCCACCATTTTTAACTGATGCTTGTCTTCTATTAGTCGCAGCGTGATGTCTTATAGCCTATAGCCTTCATCGATAAATGACCTATCCAAAAATAAAATATTTTTTAAATCGGACCTATAGTTCCGGAGATGAGCGCGTTCAAACAAACAAACTCTTCAGCTTTTTAATATTAAGAAGTATGCTATACTTGCATGTTAAAACAATTTTATTTAAAGATATGATTCGTACAAGTGACAAAACGTTTATATCACATGATTTTTTTATATTTTATAAAATAACCACTTTCTACTGTATTTTTACATAAATATTCTACTAAAGTACATCATCTTGACGTATACTTTGACGGTATTACATGGAACGCATAACCGCAAACGAGCTGTAAAAACGAAGTGCGTCATTTTCCAAGATGTTCATAATGCTTTAACTTTGTACAAAGTTTAAATAACATAGCTTAAATAAATAATCGAAAGCGTTATAAGTTTGTCTGTGTGGTGACGGATTAAGAATACACGTGTCATCACTCCACTTTTACCTTCGGGTGCTGTAAGTTCAGCTAAAGAATATTATTGGTTAGCAATATCTACTGTGAGAAAAGGAAAACTTGAAACTAAACTCTATGTGAAAACACCTGGTCAGCGCGGCGTAGTAACCACTGCCAAAGTGGAGAAGGCCCGTGCCCAACTGTGGGATGTTAATAGGTTGCGAAGGGCGAAAAGTTTAGAATTACTTGGGTTATAAATTTAATAAATTTTTAAAACAAATTACATTTAGATTCGTCGTTTGGTTTCTTTTTCTTTGACTTAACGTTTTATAATTTACATAATTTAATTTTATACATACGTTTTATACTTTTTTATACGTATATAAAACTTGTGAAAGATCATTACTTATCTATCAGTTCTTAACTATTATTATATTATTTAACCTTAATTTTGGTTTGTGTTACAATAAATAAATATTATGCCATTTTTAGTTATGTATATGTGTACTTGTTTATGTATGTATATGATATTAACGGTATATATGTAGTTTATGTATAGTATATTTTAAGTAATATTTACTTATTTATTTTAATTATAATTACATTATTATTATTATTTTTTCTTCCTTTACATTAATCTGCTTGTACACTGCAGCCCCAGTTTATTTTAGTCCCTAACTTTTCTTTTCATCTCATGGTTGCCTGGAACAGATCACTTTATGTGATAAGGCCGCCATTTGAACCTAGTTTTAAGCTTAATTTCCGTTTTCTGTTTCTTGTAAATGTGTACTATAAAGAGTTAATCTATCTATCTATCTATCTTTTATAGATTTTGTAATTCACGTGAATGTTAGAAAACTTTATTAATCCATACTAATATTATAAAGCTGAAGAGTTTGTTTGTTTGCACGCGCTAATCTCAAGAACCACGAGTCAGATTTGAAAAATTCTTTCAGTATTGAATAGTACAGTTATCGCGGAAGGCTATAGGGGATATAACATCACGCTGCGATCAATAACAGCAAAGCAGCAGTAACAGATTTTGTAAAACAGGGAAAGTTTTCTAAATTCTATGCGTATGAAGTCAGGGGCAAAAGTTTACCTTATAAATTTGAAGGAACTTACTAATAACATTTTCTACAGAAATGTTCATTGTATTTATGTTAAATAAACGCCACGATGGCAAACAAACAAACAGTGACGTTATTTGAACGCTGACGGTTCTAGCATCGTCAGTGTTTGCTACGAGCGGCATAGCTCAGTGATGCAAATACCAACTGTTCAAACTGACGCTTTATATAGGCTAGGAGTCTGTCTAACATCGACTTGCACCTTTCTAAAAATACTACTAATGTTTTAAACATAAAAGTTTGAAAGAATGTATGGATGGATGGGTGGACGAATGTTTGTCATGTCACCATGTAGCTGTAAGAGCCAGCTAAGAGATATAAGCAGATAAAATTCTCTATGAAAGATGGAGATCTCGAAACTAAATCCGTTGGCAACATGCCTAGTCAGAGTTGCATATTAGATTGACTATCCTCTTGAAGTGGAGAAGGCCAGAGCCCAGCAGTCAAATAATAGTAACAAGTAGAATTTGTAACATGTACGTAGAATAGTTTTGTTAAATCTGCAATTGACATGCCATGCTTTTACTTAATAAATTACGATGTACCTACGTAAAAATACGATATAAACTCAATCGACTGACGATTATGGTGGCCTAATTTGATTACTGAAAGCACGACCGCAATAAGCTCATTTGGCAGAGCTACAGACTGGTATTCCGAGGTCGTGGGTTCAAATCCCGCTTGCGGTAATAACTTTTTCCATAATAATTTAATTTATTAATGTAAGTTAATTTCACAATGAAATATTCCTTTAATTAATGAAAGACGAATGAAACCAATACAAGGATGAACTGTTTTACAGTTCATTCTTAAAAATACAAAAAGTGATCTCTCCGGCGGGAAATCGAACCCCGGTCTCCCGCGTGACAGGCGGGATACTGACCACTATACTACCGAAGACTTGTTACATGGTGACAAAATTACTATTCGCATAATGTGTACGTTTAAAGACACAGTTTGTTTGTTAACCGTACCCAGAAATGGGACCCATTCTGATACGTCAAAAAACTTAATCTAACTTTTATAAAATGAAAACAGCTTTGTTGTATATTGTTTTGATAAATTGGCTATTTATATGTTTGTATTTATATTAATTAAAATTGTTTGTCTAATACACAGTTTTTAAGAAAATTCAGTTAAGATTTGCTGAATTATGTTATTGACCTACACCGAAGCTCTTATCCCATCATTTGGGGTTCCGTTTGCAGTTTGGTTGTGCACATAGAATTGATACCATCATATTTAGTAAAACAATTGTTTGCAACATTTGGTTATCAAATCAGTGTAGTTTAATGTTTGACTTTCTCTTGTATCAAAATTGCTTTATTTTAACACAAAATGTCATCAAACGGATTTTACGATTTCGTCAGTAACGTTTGTATTGCTGTTTCTAATGTAACTGACTTTAATTATGGATTTTGTTTAAAAGGAATCCTTACTTTAATAGAATTGGGTATTATTTATTTAAAAGTGGCTTCCATGTTGGTAAGCGTAATTGATTTCTTAATAATAAAATAATAACTCTCTCTCTCTAGCCCATTAACGTCCAGTTGGGCACGGGCCCATAGCCAGGTTAACCCGGTAGCAAGCAACGGAGCCGGTGCCTTTAGGGGCCCGCGCTGAGGAAATAAATTACCTTTACCCTAAACCCGTCCCTAATTATTAGAAAATAAGTTCAACTGGCAGTGGTTTCAGTAAAGAGGCCCCCCGGGTATGTGCATGAAAAACTCCCTTACCGAGTTTGCTACTGGCCCGTCGCCATCTTAATCCGGCACTGCACGGACCTCCTCCACTGTTAAAGGGATGGTACTATGCCGCGCTGACCAGACGTATTTAAATCCTGTGTCAACGGGTTTGTTTTTGAGTTGTCCGTCTCTGACAGAGGATGTTATTTGTGTCCAATATCCCTTAGCTGGCTTTTACAACACCCCGGAAAGGAAAAGGGGTGGTGTCACTTTGATTCTTCTTCTTTTTCTTAATCCGTCACCACAGAAATAAAAATAATAAGTAAACAAACAAACATTTCTCCACTATAGTCCTAAATACCAATTAATTCAATTTAATATATCATTAGCAATCCAGTTTAATACTTTTGCCATGAATATTACCCGCGTACAATATTAAAAATTCAGTAAAACAATCGCAACGGTTATACACAAGCTGTAGGGATGTCAAAACTTAAAAAAAAATATAATATCGAGGTACATATTTATAAACATTATAAATACATGGAATACAAGATAAGCATTTATGTATACACACACACACATATAATACATATATACATAATTCTTTTCTACAATCCCTTAAATGACTTCAGAAAAAAGCAGCAAATTCTTTAAACCAATCTCTGACTCCTCAAACAATGGTTCAAGAAATTGGAATATTCTTTTTACTTAAAAGTTACGAGATCTTTACATATTTCTGTTACGAATATAAAAAAATAGTTTTTCACACTATTTGGGTACTGGATATTTGGTATCTTTAATATATATATCAGTTTTAAAATTAAATTAGTGAAAAATATCAAACAAATATTAAACTTTTAAATCAAAATGCCGATATTTCAGATATCGATATACTTATCGATATTTTTTTGACATGCTTAAAAACTGAAGTTATTTGTTCGTTGAAATTGTAGCTTCGTCAGTGTTTGCTGCGCCCCAATTCTCGTTGATGCAAATATCGGCTGTTCAATCTGTCGAATCAAACTGGTTTATTACAAAATTGTTATGAAAGGGATTATAGAGATTTTGACCCTAACGTTTTAAATTACTAACTGTATTTAACTATTAATCGAATCTAAATCTTATTTTTTATACATTCTGTGTGGTGACGGATATTCCGTGTGATAACGGACTAAAATACAAGTGTCACTACCCCTTTTCCTTCCTAGGGTGCTGTAAAAGCCAGCTAAGCAATACTGTACACTGATAACATGCTCCGTAAGAGACAGAAAACTCGAAAATTATATGCAGTGAGTTATATGAGTGATACTCTCTATCTATAATATGTTGTAAATTTTTTAAATCAATTTATCTATAGCGAAGAAAACAGCGGAGTATGAACGTCTTTTTTTAAATATTTTATAGGTTAAATCTGGCTGGCCTATAGCTGTCCCTTTCGGCGCGGCGCTCGGGGATAGGCATTGCAATATCTAACACAAATACCTAAATTATGAATTTGCTTGATCTATAGTTCGCTGTTAACAGGTTACGTTATATTATAAAAACATTTTTAAAAAATTTTCCTGTTAGTTCAAGCTTGAAAACTTCATCCAGTAATTGCCTTCTCTTCTGCCATTGCAAATTCAAGTATTTTATAACAAAATTAGCTGCTGTCCGTGACTTAATACGCGTGGAATATAGAAAATTTTCCAGTATATTTTTTTGCCGTTGTGTAGTATATTTTTTTCCCGTTTTGCAGTATTTTTCACTGATGTTTCGCTCCTATTTATCGTAGGGTGATCTTTCTCGATAGACGTACTATCCAACACTGAAAGAATTTTTCAAATCGGGCTAGTAGTTCCTGAGATTAGCGCGTTATAACAAACAAACAAACTCTGCAGCTTTATTTATTTATTTATTTTGAACTTCATGCACATACAATTTATACATAGGCAGACTTAATGCCTAAGGCATTCTCTACCAGTCAACCTTTAGATGGTATAGTAAATAAAAATGGTAGGTAGGTGCATAATTATCCAAGACAAATTTTAAGACAAAAAAAATATAATAATACATTTTCTAATAACACTGATGAATAGTATACTTACATACAATACAATAAATACACCCAATTCACACAATACATACATCCAAATCTACATAAATAAAAATATAAATACAAATAGATATTATAAGATATATTTGTTATTTTAATATTGGTACATTATAATATTGTTATAGATATTATCCATAAGTACGTAACTTAATTGTTTACGCTATATAGCAAAATTTTCTAATCTATTATGCGTTTTATAAACTTTTCGTTAAGAGCCTACATTAATTTTTTAGCACTTGTAATAGGGCGTGGCCTACGACGCTTCTCTCTCTCTTCGGTCGGTCTCGGTAGTTATCGGTACTTTCACGGCGGACGAACGCGATTGGCTGTTTGCTCGCGCGTTACTTGGCTAGAACTTTCATTCATATCCGCTTGGCCGAATGGTTAAGAGCGCCGATTTATCTAAACTGACGATCCGGAGTTCGATCCCAAGTGTAATGTTAACATTTTTGTAATTTTTTATATCTTTTAATGTTTTTTTGAAATTTTGTATAATCTTTTGACATTTTTAAATTCTTTGGTACTTATGTTTATTATTTTGGTTTTATTAACTAAAGCTTTTTAAATGTCATTAAACACCGACAAAAGACACTTCTTGTACCTATATAAAACCTAATATAATTGTTATAACGTGTGAATAACAAACCTACTAACTTCATACACAGAAGTCCATCGGATATAAACATATTTATAAAGATACTAGCTGACCCGGCAAACATTATTTTGCCATACAAATATCGGTTTGAAAAATAGATAGTAGCCGATTCTCAGACTTATTGAATACGCATAAAAATAACTGTGACACGAAATTTCATTTAGAGATGAAAACGATATCTTTATCTTTACTTATTATAAAACAAAGTCGTAATTTTTGTATGTATCTCCCTATGTGAGCTTATATCTTCAAAATTACGCAACGGATCTTGATGTCGTTTTTTTAACAGATGGAATGGTTCAAGAGGATGGCTTTTTTGCATAATTGGTTGAGGTTTGTTGTATATTGGATGAGATATGATTAAATATACTGAGAATTTCGGACGAGCGCGAGCTTTATATGAAAACGCTGCCTTATCCATGTGAGATACAACTAAGTAATGTATAAAGGAATTGTGTATTACCTATAGTTCTTCAAAAAAGTCCGCGAGGGCATATGTCTATCTTTTAAGGAAAACCCGCTGTACCCATAATAATGGCAAAAAAAATATCTAATTCAATAGGGTGTTTTCAAAAGCTATTTATGTGTATATAGTAATATTTTTTATCAAATTAAATACCTTAGTTAGCTTACACGCTTAATAGAGATTATAACTGCTGTTTACAGCATGCAATTTAAATGAATATCCTAAGAGATATGACGAAAAAAGAATTACGCGCGACAAAATAAAATACTAAACTGTTGGCCGAGCAACGGGAACGTTTTCTCGGTCTTCTATCCATACTCTAATGTAAAGATGTTTGTTGTTCTTTCACGTAAAGACTACTGGATAGATTTTCATGAAACTTTCCTAAATTCCACGCGTACGGAGTCGCGGGCAACAGCTAGTTCTATATAAAATAGTTACTTCAGCAGATTCAGTAAACGTTGTACATGGCTCAATTATATGTATACACTAGCTGTTCCGGCAAACGTTGTTTTGCCATATGAAAAAAAAAGGTTTGAAAATAGATGTTAGCCGATTCTCAGACCTACTGAATGTGCATACAAAATTTCATAAAAATTGGTCTAGCCGTTTCGGAGGAGTACGGTAACTAACACTGTGACACGTGAATTTTATATATTACATTTTATTTAAAAGATATACCCATACTTTGTACCCAAACGATACTATTTTTTTACGGATTTGTTTTACATTTAAAATTATAAATTTGTAAAACTTAAATCGCGCAGTTGCAGTGGTAGCGATTATGACATAAATGTACTAGCTGGTTAGCTACTACTACTACTACTAGCCCCGCGGTGTTACCCGCGCCAAAAAGGATAAAAAATCTGTACGTTTTTTATCATCCCACGGGAACACTGCATTCTTTTGGGATAAAAAGTAGTCTATAACTTATTCTTACGTATGCATAAGCTACATTATTGTAAAGTTTCATTAGAATCTATTCAGTAGTTTCTTGCGTGAAAGAGTAAAAAGCATCAAAACATCTTCGCAAATTTTCATATTTATAATATTACTATCTATACTAATATTATAAAGCTGAAGAGTCTGTTTGTTTGTAGATTACGCGCAGGTACCACTGGTCCGATATGAAAAATTCTTTCAGTGTTGGATAGTATATTTATCGAGGAAGGCTATGGACTATATAAATAAATAATTATTCACGGACATTTCACACAACGTCCACTGGTCCCAAGCTAAGCTTATATGCTTGAGTTCTAGGTACCAGAATGCGGATATACTACATATTATACTACTTTTCTTTTGTAAATACATACTTATAATACTTCGAAACACCCAGACGCAGAACAAACATTTGTTTTGTATGACATTTAAAACATCACAAAAATTAAAGTTGGTATTTTTATTTTCTGGAATTGATAAATTAATGTAGCTTTTTTGAAGAATTAAAAATATTTTCAAATTAAGTACATATGTCTTTTTGATAACAGAAACTTTTATTGATTAATGAATTTTTCTAAAATTGGAGAATTATCCAATAACACTAATTAATTTTAATTTAAAAGAACAATTTTTGAATAGATATCAAAACTATCAAAATAAAATTTAAGTCATAGGGCGGAGTTTTTTTCAGTGCCCCAGGGTGGCACATATTTAAATCCGGCCCTGCACAGACTACGACTTTTTTGCGGAACCAACTTACTCTAGCGTTCTCATTCGATTATCGATAAATCCATGACCAGATTTTATAATTATTTTAATTCAAAAAAATACAAAAAAGACAAAAAGAAAAAAATGTGTCAAGTATGCAGCGCGGATATTGAACAGTTTTATTTCTTACGTCTCTGAATGTAAAACGTTTTCTAGGCGTAACCGGTGTGTAATATTATCAGCATTATATTATTATGTGATATTACTGAGATATAATTATAGATTATATATTACAAGATAGTTTTACTAAAAGTGACAGGATATAACACAAAAAAAGTTCAAAACTTTTTATTGTTTAAAATTCGACTTTAATGGCCGTCGATTGTTTATTTTTGGTAATTTTTTTATCATATATAATAAAAAAATATAATTATATTGTTTGAAATACACATATGTTATTAGCTTATTTATCTATGAACGTAATTTGACTGATAGTTGCTCAAATCCTTGCATATTGTTATCGTGATCGTATTTTTAAGTGTTTTGGTCGACTCAAGTGTTCTGAGTGTTATGATATCAATGGCGGCCTTTTGACGTCGTAAATAAAAACGTTTTGTGAAGTGTTTATGAT
Organism: Orgyia antiqua; assembly: GCA_916999025.1. Classification (NCBI taxonomy): domain Eukaryota; kingdom Metazoa; phylum Arthropoda; class Insecta; order Lepidoptera; family Erebidae; genus Orgyia; species Orgyia antiqua. The sequence goes on from OU779874.1 coordinate 6,964,132, forward strand.
TTTCAAGGGACTGTATGGTGTTAATTTTTATTTGTTTTATGTTGTTAATTACACTAGAGTGTTAGTGATAAGTGTTTCTGCAGGAGAGTATGATATGTATAAATGTGGAATACGAATACGGGTAAGCGAATAAAAATTATAGAAAAATTAATATATTGCACTTCTGCGACTTCGGGTATATTTGTATATTATTTTATAAATATTATTTATAGATAAGTAGGTAGATGGATAAATAACGAAGTCAATCTGATATAAATCTTATAATATAATTATATTTGTATATTATAAAAATAAAGTATTTTGACGCCCTATACAAAATACGCGAATAAATACGTTACACAAGCGGTCTCGAAATGTCATTTTGCGGGACGTAGCAAAAGTTAAAAAAGCCGTTCAGGGAATAGTTTAATGACATACGCGTGTACAGACGAATTTATACCTTTATAAAGATAGATTTTCATATAAAAATTGTTTTTCGTAAAGTTAAAAAACAAAAAAAAAACTTAAAAAATAATTCGGATTCGAACCCCTAACCTTCCACCTCACATCGCACTCGCTTACACACGCGCGCCACTATTGCCTTGAACGGTGGATGCGAAATTATGGTATCTAATCTAAGCCATTGCCATTGGATCCATTGGATGCAAACGGCATAATAAACGGATAAGTGTGTATTTACAAAAATTGGATAGGTATATGTTGTATATCCATATTTCGGTATCTACCCGTAAGACAAGCATAGAATTATAGCTTAGTTTGGGATCAACGGATATTGTGTAAAATTTCTACAATTATATTTATTAAATATTTACCAAAACACTACCTACACAAAATTTCATTAAAATTGGTCCAGCCGTTCTAGAATACTTCAGTGGCTTCCACATGTACAGGAGAATTTTGTACCTTTATAAATATAGATAACCAAAAAATGGAGATAAGTAGGTATAAAGTATCATACAATATTTAAATAAATTTTAATTCATTGTAAAAAGAATATTATTATCACCACAATTAGGTATAAATATGAATAAACGTCATGTATAAGCGTTGTTCGTACACACACAGACTCACACACAGCATTTACGCACGCAAGTCACGCCCCCAAAAATTATGAATGAAAAATACGTAAAATATAACGAAATAATCATGTAAAATCCGACATAGGTCCGTACCGGTGAGAGCCTCACGCTCGACTGGGAGAAAGGAAGGCAAATATTAAATGCAGGTGAAACGTGAGAGGGCGTATCGCCATGTACCTATTAATACAGCTAGTAGGTATAGAAAATGAAGAATTTGGGATATTTTTTTTGTTTACTCAAAATCTACTAAATATATTTTAATTCTGATTTACGTGTTTCTATATATAATAGTTACTTATGTTTTTAAAGTTACTTCATTAGTTAATACGCGATAATAGACCGACAAATGACAAAAAATAAAAAATGAGAGAGGTTGTTTCGCTAAGATTTTCTATCGAGAAAACTTTTTTCAATCGCGTTTCTGAGTTTATGATATCCTAGATTATATATTGAAAAAACATATACTTAAAAATTAGAGCTCTAGCCATTCAATCTAAAGAAACAATGAAATCTTCGTACATAGAAAAATGCACGAAGCTATTTTGGTATCGTCTTAAGTTCATTTACTTAAAATACACTTGGGATCAGCTAAATGAATCGCTAAGTAGTGTCCCTGAAAACCTTTTTCGTTAATAGACTTTATAAAGTACCACTACTATTTGTTTATCTTTCGACATGTAAATTTTTGTGATTTCATACGCATGTGATTTTAAATCAACAGTTTTAATTAAATTTTTTTTAATTTTTTATTCGCATTCAATTCCAGGTAGTAGGTAATTAGTTTTTGCGTGATACACGTACAACCATACAGACCTACAGAGACGCAACGCCGCCACCGTCGACCGACCCACTTGTGTTACGCCAAAAAGACCCCGTAGATAATTGTATGCTTTTATAAGGCTAAGCGTAAGCTGAGACGCAGGCGACGCAGACACGTGTCTACTCTGCTCTGCGCCCCGCTCTGTCTCTCTCAGTATACGCTCAAGGCCTATGTCTGTCTCGCCTGCCCTGCGTTGCTAAATCTGTGCTGTGCTGCGCTGCGTCCCAGCATACGCCTAGCCTAATAGACGTATTTTTTAAGCCTAATTTTTCTTTTTTTCTGTAGTTATAAGTGTATTGTCAAAATCAAAGTCACAGATTTTTATTTTAAATAGGCAAGATATACATGCTCTTTTAAAAAGTCAGAAGCTAGGCGTTATAGCATTGTGTTGCATAAATTATTTTGGATTAAATAAAACCCATCTTTAATTGTATTTAACATGCAAGAATAACATCGTTTTATCGAATTAATATTGCTCATAGTTTACAGATACAAGTTTCTATAATTATTGTTAGCAGTGAAAGCCTACGGCGCCTTCTTCAATGAGACCTATTCAACGCTTTTCTTGACTTAAACAAAAGCTGAAATACGGACGTGGTTTTGTTTGTTTTTAATCTTAATTAAAGTTTAAGAAAATTTATATTCTGTGGGTAATTAAACCTGATTGTTTTCAACCAATCAGGTTTTCAATTCCGTGAGGTGACAAATGAACAATACACAAGATATTACTTCTCCATTTCTTTCCTAGGATGCTGTAAAAGCTAGCTAAGGGCTATTAAAAACAAATAATATCCTCTGTAAGAGGCGAAACACTCGAAAATAAACTCTGTGCCAACACACCTCGTCAGCGCGGCACAGGAGGCCATAATCCCTCCCAAAGTAGAGGAGGCCCCGTGCCCAACAGATTTTCTTAATCTTACTAATAATATGTACTGCGTCTGGGTGTTTTCTATGTATTACATATAAGTATTTATTTACAAAAGAATACAGGTTTAAGTATATAGTCTATCCGTATTCTGGTACGAATAACATAAACATATAAGCTTAGCTTGGGACTTGAAGCCGTTGTGTAAATTATCCGCAAATAATATATATTTAATTATAACAAAATATTTTAGTTGCAAAATTCATGTAGTGAATTTTAAAGCAAAATAACTGAAATAAACAGTTTTATATATTTTACGTAAGAGTTAAAAAGTACAAAAATCTACACATTCTATCTATCTACGCTTTGACAAGCTTGATTAAATTCTTCTTTGCATATTTTTAAACATCGCTTCCAACAAAACATATAGACTTCAATACAATACATCTAAGCTTTATATCGTTTGCGACAATGACTGAAACTTGCAAATTCATTCTATAGTAGGTACCATCCTCTTTAATACTGTATGTGAATTTACGTTTCAATTCATTAGTAAATATCTATTTCGATTGAGATTATTGGAGACCCCATTGGAACGAATAAAATCGTTCAAATAATTAATACGGTTAAATAGGTAAGTAATTCTGAACTGTATATGTGGTGACAGATTAAGGATACAAGTGTCACCATCCTTTTTCCTTTCCAAGGTGCTGTAAAAGCCAGATAAAGGATATTATATAGATAAAATCTTCTGTGAGAGTCGGAACAATCGAAAATAAATCCTGTGCCAACACGCTTAGTTACTGCGGCACAGGCCCAACAGTGGAACGCTAATGGCCTGGAAAGAGAGAGAGAAAGAGGGTTAAGACGATACCAAAATAGCTTCGTGCATTTTTCTACGTACGAAGTTTTCATTGTTTCTTTAGATTGAATGGCTAGAGCTCTAATTTTTAAGTATATGTTTTTTCCATATATGATCTAGGATCGCATAAACTCAGAAACACGATTGCAAAAGTTTTCTCGATAGAAAATCTTAGCAAAACAACCTCTCTAATTTTTTATTTTTTTCATTTGTCGTTCTATTATCGCGTATTAACTAATGAAATAACTTTAAAAACATAAGTAACTATTATATATAGAAACACGTAAATCAGAATTAAAATATATTTAGTAGATTTTGAGTAAATAGGAAAAGTATCCCTAATTCTTCATTTTCTGTGCCTACTGGCTGTGTTAATATGTACGTGTCGGCGATGATATACGATAATATTGATGTAGGCCCTTAAGAAATGGTTTCTGAAAAATTTAAAATACTTGTTGAGCCAATTTGCTTGTTGTGTGTGTTGGCTTCTTTGACTCAACTTTTGGTTGTTGATTTAGTATACTGGTATCAGGAAGACTTCAATGACCAATTTTAATTATTCTTGTTACTAATATTTTATTCTTCAATAGGTAGTAAATACAGTTGCAAATGTAAATGAATTTATATTATAAACGATACAGTTGTTAGGCGCAGGAGAAATGTTTGAAGAAAGAGAGCGAGGGCGCGTCGATCGCGGGCTTATATACTAGACGCTCGCCAGTGTGGTTACTTCTGCGTTAGGGTGACCACGCTCGAACAATACTAAAAAGATAAACCTGCCGCGCGTACTATTTTTAGTCGATACTAAAAATAGTACGCACGGCAGGTTTATCTTAAAAGATCTATCTTTAGAATTTTATAATTGTGTCTACACAGTTATAAAATGGTAACCCAAATTTTTATAAAATCTTAATTGAATACAAATAATACCCTTTTTTAGTTAACACACTCTTACTAGTTCAGTACTTTAAATATCTATGTAACGGAATCTTTGAAACTGATTTTTACTCACTTGCAGTAGTCGGATTGATCTGAAATTTTGCACACATGGACCGATGAGAATGCAATAATTAAAAAACGTTTCAGGATTCAAGCGTGTTGTTTTTGGAGTAAGCCAATTATTTATTTTATCTTTATCGGGTACCCTATATAAATTGTACATCTAGGCTTATACTGAGCAAACTAACAAAGTACTATAATACGAATTGTTTAAAATGTGATTGTGACTGAGTATCCTATTTAAAAACCATTACGACGGAAGGATAGAAGGACAAACGAACGAACTGCGAACTCTCAGTAATACGGTCCCATTATATCTTTTAGTACGGAACTTTTTACGGAAAAATTTTCTCTAATTGAAACCTTAACCTAATAAAAGAAAATCTTCGATATACTTAACATAAGTACCTACCATGAAAGGCAGATTTGTATCACCACACATTAACAAAAGAAACTGTGAAAAGCTATTAAGCTAATCCTCTAATCCTATCACCAATAAACTTGGCATACAGCTACCTAAAACCGGCATTAAGCAGTCACTGCCTATTTATATCACAAAGCTATTTAGAACAGCTTATTTAAACAGCAATAATTAAATTTATCATTTACTAACTGTTGTCCGCGATTTCGTACGCCTACAATTTAGAATTTTTTTCCCCATTTTTGCAAGATTTTGTACTGATGCTTCGCTCCTATTAGTCGCAGCGTGATGTTAAATAGCCTATAGCCTTCCTCGATAAATGTACTATGTAACACTGAAAGAATTTTTCAAATCGGTCCAGTTTGGTTCCTGAAATTAGAGCGTTCAAACAAACAAACTCTTCAGCTTTATAATATAGTATAGATTTTACGGTAGCCTAAAATTAGAAGTGGTTCGGTCTTTGAGCATTGAAACAAAGGAGTAGTTCCGCAGTATCCTTTTAAATATTCGACGGGCTTCGTGGTGGAGTGGTTTATGTAATGGACTGCCGATCATGAGGTCGCGTGTTCGATTCCCGCCTCGGACAATCATTTGTGTGATGTTTATAAATTTCATACAAATGTTTGTACTGCGTCTGGGTGTTTTCTATGTATTATAAGTATGTATTTACAAAAAAAAGTAGTATATGTAGTATATCCGTATTCTGGTACCCATAACACAAGCATATAAGCTTAGCTTGGGACCAGAGGACGTTGTGTCAAATGTCCGTGAATATTTATTTGAATATTTAAAAAATATACTGTTACATCCGTGGGTGTTGAGGTAACGCACACAAACACTACCTTTATCGTAATTCTATTGGCCGGTACACACACACTATATAATAAGAGACGACATTAAGAGGGTACTGTACTCCTAATTTAGGTATTTGCCTTAGGTATTGCTATCCCTATTCCCGAGCACCGTGCTGAAAGGGACAAATATAGCTGAAGCAGATTTTACCTACAAATTCTTTGAAAAAAAGACGTTTCGTAGTCCCCTTTTTTCTTCGCGAAAGTTAAACCGATTTTGATGGTTTTTACGCTTTATTATAGATAAAGAGTGTATCTATGCTTGTATTAATTTCTTTTTTGGTAAAACGTTACCAAATATATGTGATAGACGCTGCAACTTTACCTAAAGAAAACCGAAAAAAAAAACGGGATTTTCGGATGGTCATTTTTATTTTAGTTATTATTTATAGAAAAAAGAAAGTGACAGGAGCATAGATATACTCTTCATCTATAATATAGCGTAATAACAATTAAAATCGGTTTTACTTTCGCGAAGAAAAAAGAGAAGTACGATACCCATATTTTTGTATGGAGCATAATTTGGTATCGTGCCCTCTTAATTTTAAATTATCAGCATTTACGGTTTGAAAATATGGAATGCTCTCCCTGTAGAAATTCGTCGCGCAGAATCTCTCTCAATCTTTATAAAATTACCTTCGGAATATTACCTACAGAACCTTTCTAAATTGTAGTCTATTAGTAACACGACTTGGTACATAAAAACTGCAACCATTAATTAGTACACCGCACTCCTCATTTACATTTTGCATCGCAAATTTCCATCCCATGGTTGTCCGGAAGATATTGACTTGAGCTAAAAGCAATTGTAGGTACTACTTGTAATTTGTAATTTTTGGCCTATGTGATCTTTCCTTAGCCGTAGCAAAAACACACACCGAGTCATACATCCAGTTTTCATAAATATACTCGTTAACATATGTTCAGTGTGTCTTGATCGGCTTGCAAGAGCTTAATAATATTGGACGTGATATGTGTTGTATTTCTTGTATTTTCTTCAAGTGGGTTCCTCACCAGCTCCTGTTAAATTAATGCTCTTAGGTTTTCGTCGTCGAAGCGAAGTGGTCGGTATACTAAGGAACGCACCCTTGTTGGTGCCAAGTTATTTCATTACTCGATAAAGGAGCTACTTTCAAGGGAAAGTTAATATTATTTGGAATTGAATGTATGTAGATAACGGTGAGTTTCGTATGCCAGTTTTATGAGATCCCATTTAGGTATAATATTTATTTAGATTGGTTGTTAGAGGTTGGTTTTGAACTGTTATTAGTGTAATAGAAACAAAGGGATTGCTATCTGCTTTATTTGGAATAATATCACAAAGAAAACATATCCATGGAGTTTCTTGTTTGTTCTTCTCCATAGGTTTCGCTTTTGGAGCAGACACCTAGTTTCTGAAGTTTCAAAAGAGCTTGTAAAACATGCCAACTTGAAGTAAAAATTTTTGACTTTGCCTTTGAACGCACCCACAGAATTTGTATTTTGTGATTCCGCCGAGATAAAGTTTGCAAAAAGTATCTATACTAATATTAAAAATCTAACGAGTTTGTTTGTTTGAACGCCCTTATCTCTGGAACCACTGGTCCGAGTAGAAAAAGCTTTTAGTGTTTTCTTCTGTTTCTTTTCTTTTTTTCTTAGTATAACATCCATCGAGGAAGGCTTCAAGCTGTATAACATCGTGCTGCGACTAATAGGAGCGGAGCATCAGTGAAAAACGTTGCAAAACCATTGAAAATTTTCTAAATTCCACGCGTACGTAGTCGCGGGCAATACCTGGTGCAGTATAAGACTACAAATTACGCTAACTTATAGCGTATTGAGGAATCAGATCTATTTCCAGCCAATTTCAGATCCACCATTGTAGGGACGCTATGGTGTGGACGGTATGCCCACAATTCTGTTTTAGACCAGAACATTGTGTTACTGAATGGCGTGAGGATTTTTCTGCCACGGATTAAGAATACAAGTGTGACACGCCATTTACTCCCCAGGGTGCTGTAAAAACTAGCTAAGGGATATTGAACACAGATAAAATACAGTCTGTGAGGGAAAATTCGATAATAAACCCTATGCCAATACGGTTAGCACGAAATAGTCCGTGTGGTGACGGACTAAGAATACTGTAAAAGCCAGCTAAGGGAAATTTTACACAGATGACATCCTCTATGATAGACGGAAACCTCGAAAATAAGCCCTGTGCCAACGTGCCTGGTCAACACAGCATATCAGACCATAATCCCTCCCAAAGTGAAGGGGGCCTGTGCCCAACAGTGGGATGTTAATGGGCTAGAGAGAGAGAGAGTAGACTATAATCCCTGCTAAAGTAGAGGAGGCCTTTGTTCAACAGTGGGACGTTAGTGGGCTGGAGTGAAAGAGAGAGTGAAGCACATTGGAATTGTGTAGCTGGCGATATTCACAAGTAGCGGCATGTGGAGTCGCTATTTAAGACCGTATGTTAAATTGTCCTACAAATACCTTGGGTGGAATCAAATAAGTGTAGTTGGACATATTTAACAACTTTCTAATATAGCTAGACTTATAGAACCAAAGACCAACTGTCGTAAAATTTATACACCATTTGCGGTTTATTCTATGTAACTTTGTTAGAGACTAGTAAGTCCAAACACCACTAACAAAATATACTATGTCTGTGCTATAAAACATGTTTTCTATAGTACAGTTTATGCTGCCGGATTTCATTAAATGTAAACGTAATCATTGCCTTGACTAAATGCTATTATTCGGGGTCGGTGCAACATTTCGTTTTCTTCCATGCTTTTCAGTCTCTGTTTAGTTCCTTTATTTTCAAATCCCATTATTTCTCTCTCTCTCTCTCTCTCTCCAGCACATTAACGTCCAGTGTTTATTTTCAAGTTTTCCGTTTTTCACAGAGGATGTCATCTGTGTACAATATCAATATCACTTAGCTGGCTTTTACAACACCCTAGGAAGGAAAAGGGGTGGTGTCACTTGGATTCTTCTTCTTTTTCTTAACCCACAGAAATAAAAATAATAACTTAGTTATTATTTTTACACCACAAATTTCTCCACCATAGTACACGTGTGGTGACGGATTGAGAATGCTAATGTCATTAGCATTTTCCATCCGTCAACACACAAAATATCTAGGTATAAATTCTCTACGGGCTTCCTCTATTTTTAATTACTTTCACACTTATTCTTATGTTTCTTAGACATATCTTTGCTTTCACTGTACTATTAGAGTTGATACGAATCTTTGTCAATTTGCTCTCTTGCAAACATATATTCATCTTTCAGTATACAACAAACTTAACTGTATAGCTAATATAACAGCTGTTTCGTATTTGTTTTCACATATTTTGTTTGTCGTTTTATTAAAATTTGTCCATTGTATAGTTTTAGTTTCATTAGATGTAGACTCATTCGAATAACATTGTAGTGGAGAAATTGGTTACTGTTGGCACGGCCGCAATAGCTCAGTCAGTAGAGCGAAGGAACAGTATTCCGAGGTAGTGGGTTCAAATCCCGCTTGCGGTGATCACTTTTTCCACTATAATTTAATTTATTATGTAAAAGCATAGCAAGTCAATTGCAAAATTAATAAATTACTTTAGAACTATGATGTATTTTGATTAATTTTCTATTTCCTTGTACAAGCAAGGAAATAGAAAATTAAGTTATTGTATAATAAATTATTATTATATAAAATTATTTTAGTTAGACATAATAATACATAATACATAGCTTTTATGAAAGTTCAATTAATAATTGACACGATAAATTTTTATTTTTTAGTTAAACTACTACATAATTTTGACGGATCTCGTGGTCGAGTGGGTTCATGTAACCTACTGCCGTTCACGAGGTAGCGGGTTTGATTTCCGCACGGGACAATTATTTGTGTGGTATGAATGAAATGTTATACTACTTAATATTTGTACTGCGTCTGGGTTTTTACTATGTATTATAAGTATGTATTTACAAGAGAAAAATAGTATATGTAGTCTATCCGTATTACCCATAACACAAGTAGGATATAAACAGAAGAGAAGAGACAGAAAACTCAAAAAGAAACCCTGTGCCAACACGCCTTATCAGCGCGGCACAGTTGACCATAATCCCTCCAAAGTGGAGGAGGTCTGTGCCCAACAGTGGGACGTAAATGGGCTGGAGAGGAGTAGTTAAGTTTAGTTTAATTGTTCACGTAGTATTGCTATCATTGCATAACAACATTTACTTGATCAGCTAGTTTATTATAAAACTTTTTATAGCCGTTTGAAATGTTAAAAAGTAACAACCTTTAAAGAATCTTTTAATATTAAATGTTATTTATGAACGAAGACTCGAAAAAGTAATTAAAAAGCATTGATTAAACAGTTAAAAACTTTTTGTTCTTTTACTTTAATAAAATCACGTATTTTAACGAACCAGTCAAAAGTGAGGCGAAATAATTAGGATCAAATTAGGTACGTAGGTTAAACGTTTTCCGGTCCCAAAATATGTAGGCCTGCATCCAATGTCTCCCCGCGACCTTGACGATATCGTCGCGCCACCTTGTCGGGGGCCGCCCAACGCTGCGTCGTCCGGTACGTGGTCGCCACTCTAGGACTTTTCTTTCCCAACGATCCTACAAGCAATGTGGCCGTCCTACGTAAATGTGGCCTGCCCCAATGGGCAGGCCACATTTACGTTAAGTAATCCGAAAAGTTAGCACGCTGAAGTGGCAATCCACTTCAGCGTGCTAACTTTTCGGGCTATGTCGGACACGCCAGTTCTCCTACGGATCTCCGGATTTTAATACTTATATTCATGATAATATTAATACGATGCCATAACCTGAGCATTTTTGTTGGTTAGTTGGAAGACTTTATTGAACAACTATCACGAATATCTATTAATAACTTAATATCTGCACAGAAAATTATAACTACGAACGTTATTTCCTCACAAAGCTCAGCTTTTTGATAGTTACCCACTTAGAAAATTTATAGAATAGAATAAGCATTTCCAACACGAATATAACCGTACTGCGCCGATGGGGAAACGAATCTACGACCCACGACCTCAAAGTCAATACGCCAAGTTACACGACCAATACGTTACGAAGCCTTTCAGTTAAAAAGATATTACAATATAGAATGAATCTTTTTCAGTGCAAATTATTTTTATGTATAAAGGCTACTGTACTTTTTTCTCTGTTCTCAATATATAATTTTATAAGTATTGAAAGAAATTAAAGAGCTTAGAGCATTAATACTACAGGAGTTGATATTTTATGGCGACCACCACTGAAGAAAGTACGAGACCAATGCTCATACACATTGTGTAAGGAAACTGTTGTATCTTAGAGTGCGTGAGCTGATTTTGAACCAATGAAATTACGTTATTGTGTTTGTGTATAATATATAATTTGTTAATGTTACTGGGACTATAATCACGTTAATTATTGTTAAAAAAGGTTTAATACCTTTTGCTTCCGACGTTTCGACCGACTTGCATCGATCGTGGTCACGGGTTGACTGGAGTTTTGTTAGCGACGCAAAGAGTAAAGTAATATAGATTTAGAGCGACGTCACCGTGTGGTGACGGATTAAGAATACAAGTGTCATCACCCCATCTCCTCCCAAGGGTGCTATAAAAGTCAGTTAAGGGATATTGCACACAGATAACATCCTCTGTGAGAGACGGAAAACTCGAAAATAAAGTGCCAACACGCCTGGTCAGCGCGGCACAGTAGACCATAATCCCTCCCAAAGTGGAGGATGCCCGTGCCCAACAGTGGGACGTAAATGGGCAGGAGAGAGAGCGACGGCTCCGGGAGGCGCGCTTTTCGCGAACTACCCTCGCCTGGTCTTGCACATCCAATTGTTTAGTATACCGAATATAGTCAACATGGCATGAAACTCAGTCGAAACGTCGGGAGTAAAGGTATTAAACTTTTTTAACAATAATTAACTTGATTATAGTCCCAGTAATATTAAAATAATATGTGTAACAGCTCTGTTGGTTTAATACTCTAAGTTAAAGTGCCAATTTAAGCAAAAGAGAATAAAAATTAAAAATTAATTTTAACATTCTTTGTCACACAATTAACAGCCATGATTTTGTACAAGATTTTTAACATTATTGAGATACTTTTGCCATAAAAAATAACTGACTTTTGAAAGCAAAAACAAAATGATCAGAATTTTCGTTGTTCTTTAATTAAACTTTAAATATTCATTAAAAAAATTTTGTCGAGTTTTAAAACTTAGTTTATTTTAAAGTTGTTTTATTAAAAAAAAAAACAGTTGTTGGCCGCTACTTCGTACGCGTGGAGTTTAGACTTTAATTCCCGTTTTAGCATAATTTTTCCGTTAATACTTCGCTCCTATTAGTGATAGCGTGATGTTATATAGGTAGCCTATAGCCTTCCTCGGTAAATGTACTATAGATAGTCCTGGTTAGAACTACTGGTTCGAATTAAAAATTGTTTCAGTGTTAGAACACTGAAAATATTTTTAATTCGAACCAGTAGTTCCTGAGATTAGTGCGTTCAAACAAACACACTCTTCAGCTTTATAATATTTGTATAGATTTTATAACAATCAAATTTATTGTATCTTTTATTTTATTGTAATTTATTCATCTTTATCTCAACGTACAAAAAATCTATTTGGTTCTTTTCGTGACTGTGGTCGCTAAAAGGTCTCCAATATGTATATTTCCAAAACTCCTGTCCTATATGCACGCTTATATCAGAATATGCCCAATATAGGGGTTACTTATACCATACTGGCCAGAGTATTGACACAGGGTTTTACATTACAGAAGATGTTTTCTGGTTATGTTCTCCCTGGGCTAGCCCTTACAGTTCTTTGGAAAAGAAAAGAGGCGATGACACTTATTTTTTGATCCGTCACCACTGTGAGAGCAAAATATTACTAAAGTGTATTACAAGAATACATTCAAAAGAATACTAAATTATCTAGCAAATAAGTGCCTCGTATATAATTTGCAAAGCTGTATTATTTTTTAACGTAATTTCTACAAAGTCGGATGAACAGTAAAATGTCAATGGGGCCACGAAAACAGACATAATATTAAGTTGACATAAACGTATGTGTTATATATGTCGGTATAACGTATTTGTTATAGACATCATAGAAATTACCTGTATTTACAGCCAGAGGGGTCATATAGAAATAATATGTATTTACAGTTTGAGCGGTCATCAATCCAAAGACCTTGTAATCATTGACAAACTAACTACGTTAACATTCTATTAACTACGGTAACTTCGATCTGTGGCTTACGACACGTGTAACTGGTTTGGAAGGATCCTTTTACGAATATTCAACGGGCCACCATTTCGAACTCATCACTAACAACTAAAACAAAAACTTACTCAAAATTGACACAATTTGTAGACTTACTTCATAATCTTTGAAGCTAAGTTAAAACTATAAAAATCCTTAAGTAACCTATTTTAATCGACTTTCATACGATATTTAAATTATTGTAAAATTCTGAGACATTTTTAAGGACTCATATATACAAAGAAAATGGTGTAAGTAGGACATTTTTCCGGTATTCATATATATAAAATAATCTACTTAATTCAAAAACTAAAAAAACACGCTTGAAAGTCCTGAATATATTTTTAAATTATTACATTGTCATCGGTCCTTGATATATTATGTGCAAAATTTCATATCAATCGGACTACTGCAAATGAGTTAAAATCACTATCAAAGATTCCGTTACATAGATTAATACATTGATAGATACATACTGAACTTTTAAAAGCGTGTTAAAAATAACAAAATGTGTAATTTTATATATTTGCAGAATTTAAACTATATATGTATATTTGCCAAAAACCGTTAACCAAAAAAACCCCGTGTGGTAACGGATTAAGAAATAAGTGTCACCAGCCCTTTTCCTTCCCAGTGTTTTATAAAAGGCAGCTAAGCGATATTGTACACAGATAGAGTCCTCTGTGGAGGTAAAAAATCTGATAAATAAACACTACGCCAACTCGCCTGGTCAGCGCGGCACAGTAGACCGTAATCCCTCCCAAAGGCACGGCAGGCACGTGCCTCACAGCGGGACGTTAATGGGGTGAAGTGAGAGAGAGAGAGACAGAGAGAGAGAGGGATTGATTTAATCGTTTATTTCGTAGCCCATACATAAGCTTGTTTAAAGAAACTCACTGGAATGGCTATTATCATAATCTTAGGAGATGAAAATTTAATGAATGTAGATAAAACAACATTACATCCGGAATACATTTTATGAGAAATTTATTATGAATATGATGTTAAGCTTGGATAATATGGATTAGGTAATGGGCGTAGCCAGAAAGGGGGGGGGAGTAGATAAGTGTTCAAAGAAAACACGAAATTCACTCTGACATGAAAAATTCCGAAATTCTTTACGCTGTTTTATTGAGGCGTATGCGATATCCGTGTGTCCTCACCAGCCCATTAAGGTCCCACTTTTGGGCACGGCCCTAAGAAAGAAAGAAACAAAGATTTATTTGCAACTACTCATACTTACAATAAATAAAAAAACAAAAGATAAATAAAGGTAAAAAAAGAAAAAATCACACTATTTACAGAACTAATAACAATATAATGTGAGTAGTCACATATACGGACCCAACTCAGCATAATGCTGGTTAAAAACCAGCGCTGGTCTTCCGTTGGGCCGTATTTGGAGGACGTCACGATTTTCCACTAACAACCACACTCCCTACTCCACATTGGGAGGCATTATGGTCTACGGTACCATGCTAACCAGGCGTATTAGCACAGGGTTTATTTTCGAGTTTTTCGTCTCTCGTAGAAGATGTTACATGAGTACAATATTCCTTAGCTGTCTTTTACAGCACCCTGGAAAGGAAAAGGGGTGGTGACAGTTGTATTGTTAATCTGTCAACTCACGGACCTTCTATATAAGTAGATATTCATGGACATTTCGAATAACGTTCTCTGGTAAAGCTAAGCTTTATATGCTTGTGTTGTGGATACCAGAACACGGATAGAATACATAAACTATTGTTTTTTGTAAATAATAAATACATAGAAAACACCCAGACGCAGTACAAACATTTGTATGACAATTATAAATATCACACAAATGATTGTTTTTTATTAATTGATGTATTTACAATAGAAAAGCAGTATATGTAGTATATCCGTATTCAGGGACCCATAACACAAGCATATAAGCTTAGCTTGGGACCAGAAAGTTGTGTGAAATGTTCATGAATATTTAGTTAAAAAAAATTATTGTATCAATTTAATTATTTCATCAATTCTGTATAACTCATTGACTGATATACGAATGTTTAAACCACAAATGTGTGAAACAATGAGCATGCCCGAATAAACACGCTCCCAATTTGCATTTAATACTGCCGTTTGAAAATCAATATTTGTTTAGGATTGATATATCGAAGCTTTGACTAATTTATACGGTAGAGATGTGTTCATACGAATAATTGTTTATTTATTACGTGGTTTCTTAGAATTTCGTATCAAAAGGTAAAACGAAAGCCTATTATTGAGACGTCGCTGTTTGTCACCAGGCTGTATTTCTGGAACGGTGATAGCAAGAGAACTGAAAATTTCATAGTTTAGGTACTAGCTAACCCGGCAAACGTTGTTTCGCCACACAAACGTCAGGGGTGGACAACCCTTATCAATCATCGGTCAAGCTGTTTACTAATTCTTCACTCCTATTGGTCCTCAATAAATGGCCAATCCAACACAAAACAATTTTTCAATTCGAACCAATAGTTCCCGAGATTAGTGCGATCAAACAAACTAATAAACAAACAAACATACTCTTCAGCTTTATAATATTAGTATAGATAATAACAGTACGGAAACCTTCGTGTGTGAGTCCAACTCGTACTTGACCGGTTTTTTTAATATTTGTATTATAAGCCACACAAATTGGTAATGCGCCTGGCGGCCATGTTGGTGACGTCATAGTGACGTATAGATGAGAATATTACATTTTGTTAGCTGTACTTTTTCTTTGCTGATGACGTCACAAGGGCGTTAATTTGACAAGGTTCCAGCGTATTACCAATTTGCGTGGCTTATAACTAACCGAATGATTTTCTTTTTTTCTTGAATTATTCGAATAACTTTACAAAAAAAAAGTATTACGAAAATATCCATCAAAATGTGATAAGAATGTGTACTAAAAAATGAAAAATATCTGCGAAATAGAATGTGCATAAAACTATTTAGCAGAGATTTCAGTAAAAGTATTTTTCTTACACTCACCACTTTAGATGGCGCGCTACCTACTTTTAAAATATTTACCTTAAAATGTTGTACGAGCTTAAGGGTAGGGTATAGCACTAAGTGCTCGGCAACAGTATCTCTCTGTAATTTTGAGTAAATAGTGGTACAACAAGGTTTTTTCAAGTAATTAAACGTGTTAAAAGTGTATCCAAAATGGAGTCAGGCCTTCCCATCTTACGCGACCGGGCTTTCTTTGAAGAAAGAAAGAAAAAATATTTATTTCTCGAAAACTCCGAGAACACTTACTATAATAGATCACAAAAGATGCATTAAAAAAAAACAAAAGAAACACTTTAATACAAATAAAAAGGTTATTTACAAATAATGACAACGACCCGAGTGTCGGAATAATCTACTTAGTTTAAAAACTAAAAAACACTCATAAATATCCTGAATATTTTTAAATGATTGCATTGTCATCAATACTCAATTCTATGCTACCTACTTACAAAACGTTGACAGTTTATGTTGTCAGGGACATAAGTTTCTGTTGTCACATGTTGTCACAATCGTAGTTAACACTTTGATTAGGGACTATACTCCCTAATCAAAGAGTAAACACAAGTAAACAATTATGATATTTTGCCTGATTCTATAAACAAAGCGTTTTTATGTGAAATTATCTGATTGTTAATGAAAGGCATACGTAGAAACACAATAATCTTGGCGAGTCTACTCATATAGGTACAATTAAACTATAACGTGTATAATTAAAAATACAAGTGTGGTCATAGTGATACTTCAACATGCTATTCTAGTAATTCTGATCAAGGAATTGGGATTATTCTTTGAAATTATTGCATTGTCATCGGTCCTTGTTAGGTGTGCAAAATTTCAGATCAATCAGTCTACTGTAAGTGGCTGAAAATCGCTTTCAAAGATTCTGTTACACAGATTAAAACATTGATAGTTACATACCAAACTTATAAAAGCGTGTTAAAAATAAGAACGCTGCTCTGAATGTCACAACGCCGATTTTCAGCAGCGTCCTGCCCGTAGAAACCTGTCATCGGTCGGACGACGGATACTAATTGCCGCAATCTTTATGTATATAAATCTCCTGTTACGATGTTTGTCCGCGATGGATTCCTAAACTACTGAACTGATTTTAAATTTGATTTGCACGCCGTGTGTTATTCGACTCAACTTGAAAGATAGGATAGCTTACATTTCAATTTATAGTCGCAATTATTTTATTATTTTATTGCAAATTATTTGTCTACCCCTGATATTTGTATGGCAAAACAACAGCTAGTATTTTATATAAAACTAAGATTAAAATATTGTATCATGACGTAAATTTAGGGAAAAACGATGTTACATAATATTTCAATTAGACAAACAAAACAAACACAAAACAGCACAAAACACAGTACAGTACAAACACAATAAAAAACTTTGGTTTGAGTAGATAATTATTTCTTCTACTATGCCATGCTGACTAGGTGCTAATTCAATTTTTCTTTCTCTCACAGAGGAGTTAGCACGCTGAAGTGACAATAGGCAGACCGCATCACTTGACAATCCGACGACCGTTGAGGATGGCTAGTACTCGAGTGGCCACCACGTACCAGATGAAGCAGCGAGGGGTTGCTCCCAAACATGGTGGACTGACGGTATCGTCAAATGTACTCGATCCGATAGCGCAGGACCTCAAGGTGGCGTTCTATGGGAGAGGCTTATGTCCAGCAGTGGACGGAGAGCGGCTAATGGATGCATAAATGGATGATCTATAACAACTTAGTTTCAGTCACAATTGTACAATACATCGCCTTAACTAAAAGGATGAAAACCGTGTATAATTAATGTCTTTTAGTGGACAACACATTACATATTCATAAAGCAGATGTGAGATTTTAGATTAGTGAATAATTACTGAGTTTTCTCTTATTTGAAAGTAATTATTATTATAGTTGTGTTGTGCAGAGACGAGCTGTTCGTATCGTTGATGATTTCGATATCACAGACGAACTGGAGTCGTTAGAATAGCGGAGGGATTTTGAATCTCACTGCATGCTTTACCGATTGTTCCATGGGAAGCGCTCAGAGGATGTGTTCAATCTCCTACCAACGTTAACGTTCTATCATCGTACCACCCGCCGTCGTAGCAATGTTCATCACTATTACCTGGATACATACAGTTCTAGTACTGTACATTTCCAGCGGTCATTTCGCCCATGCACGTGCAGGCTCGGGAATGAATTACCTGCGGCCGAGTTCCCTAACCGCTATGACAAGGCCCTCCTTAAACGAGGTTTAAGAAGAGTTCTATTCGTCGACCTAAGCTACAAAAAAACGTTGTACGACTTTTCTTCTGTAAGACGGGAATCTAATGCCGACAAATTCACAATTTAGGTATTAGCTTGAAGTCTTGAAGAATCCCCTTTGAGAATCCCAATGGACAAGCGCCGCGCCGACAGAGACAAATATCAGGCATCTGCCAGGTTTTACCTATTAAACCTTTTTTTGTCGTAACGAGTAGAATTAATTAAGCTAATCTATTCTGGGAAAAACTGTTACTTAGGGGTTGCTAAGTAACAGTTTTTCCCAGAATAGATGTAACAAATATACCGTTACCGGGTTACCGTTTTACCTTTTGGCACGGAACCCTAATAATAATGTTTATGAGAACGGCAAATATAGCGGAAGGATCTTTTCATAATAATTTGCATAACAAGTTAATCAACAAAAATTCAAACTCGAGAAACTGAAACAGGCATGTTAAATAAATATTTTAGACATTTTTCTGTTAAAAACTGTATTCCAGAGGAAGCGATATGATATATCTTTGCTTTAGATTTAAAAAAAGTCAGTTATTACTATAGTAATTGATAGCAAAGAGGTTCTATTTCTTCTTATTATTTACAGCCCATTACTGA
Organism: Orgyia antiqua; assembly: GCA_916999025.1. Taxonomy (NCBI): domain Eukaryota; kingdom Metazoa; phylum Arthropoda; class Insecta; order Lepidoptera; family Erebidae; genus Orgyia; species Orgyia antiqua. The sequence goes on from OU779874.1 coordinate 6,983,194, forward strand.
CCCACTACTGGGCACGGATCTCGTCCAATTTAGGACGATTAGTTCTTTATAATGTCACGAAGATCAGGCGTGTCGGCATAGTAATAAATCAATAATAAATATTCATGGACATTTCACACAACGTCCTCATGTCCCAAGCTAAGCTTATAAGCTTGTGTTATGGTTACCAGAGTACGGATAAAATACATATACTACTTTTCTTTTGTAAATACGTACTTATAATACATAGAAAACCCCAGATTATATGGATGTTTAATGTTTTTAGGGTTCCGTACCCAAAGGGTAAAAATTGGTCAAGTGCGAGTCGGACTCGCGCACGATGGGTTCCGTACCATTATCTATGCAACATAAGGCAACGTTATTAGTATCGATTTGTTGTTATAGCGGCAATAGAAATACATCATCTGTGAAAATTCCAACTGTCTAGCTATCACCGTTCTTGAGATACTGGGTACGGAACCCTAAAAATCATGTTTGTTGTATGGGAGCCCCCCTTAAATATTTATTTTATTTTATTTTTAGTATTTGTTGTTATAGCGGCAATAGAAATACATCATCTGTGAAAATTCCAACTGTCTAGCTATCACCGTTCTTGAGATACTGGGTACGGAACCCTAAAAATCATGTTTGTTGTATGGGAGCCCCCCTTAAATATTTATTTTATTTTATTTTTAGTATTTGTTGTTATAGCGGCAATAGAAATACATCATCTGTGAAAATTTCAACTGTCTAGCTATCACCGTTCTTTAGATACTGGGTATGGAACCCTAAAAATCATGTTTGTTGTATGGGAGCCCCCCTTAAATATTAATTTTATTTTATTTTTAGTATTTGTTGTTATAGCGGCAATAGAAATACATCATCTGTGAAAATTTCAACTCTCTAGCTATCACCGTTCTTGAGATACAGCCTGGTGACAGACGGACGGACGGACGGACGGATCGGACGGGTCCCGTTTTTACCCTTTGGGTACGGAACCCTAAAAACGGGACCCTATTACTGAGACTTCGCTGTCCGTCCGTCCGTCCGTCCGTCTGTCACCAGGCTGTATCTCAAGAACGGTGATAGCTAGAGAGTTGAAATTTTCACAGATGATGTATTTCTATTGCCGCTATAAGAACAAATACTAAAAATAAAATAAAATAAATATTTAAGGGGGGCTCCCATACAACAAACATGATTTTTTTACCGTTTCTTGCTCTCTTACAACAAACGTGATTAATTAAGTATTGTGTGTGTTGTTTGCTCATTTATTAATAGCGTATGTTGCATAGATAATGGTACGGAACCCTTCGTGCGCGAGTCCGACTCGCACTTGACCAATTTTTTTATTATATTATTGGATGGTTTTATTTGTATACTTATATAGTTTTTTTTTAAATGTCCTCATGGGGACAAACTGCAGCCAGTAATTACATACCTAACTCTTATCTTTGCGATATAAAATGAAAAAATATATTTTTTATCTGATTATGGACTACCGCCTTACAAGTAGCTAAGGACTTTATAAGATTACGTAAAAAGCGCTCTAAAATAAGAAAAAAAAAACGTTTTAAGCGAATCTCATGAAAAATATGAAATATCTTGTACAAGTAGATATATTTTTTGACTTTTATTTTAATTTACCTTTGCGAAACATTTTTTCTACAAAAAATAAAAAATAAAAATACATCAAGTAAGATCTTGATGTATTTTTAATATGATTTAGATGTTAGACTAAATTATTGTGATTATGTAGAAGAAAAATATATTTTTAGCTACAAAATCATATCATCATTCTCCTGCCCTTATCCCTTTATTTGGGGGCGGGGCAACATGTCTTTTTCTTCAATAGCCTTCTATCAGCCGTCATATCTGTGTTAACTCTTCTTTCTTTCATGTCCTTTTTCACACAGTCCATCCATCTTATCTTAGGTATTCCTCTAGACTTTTTTCCTTCCACATTTATACTCAGAACTCTCTTAACAGCATTACTTTCCTCTCGTCTCATGACATGCTCATACCAGGACATCCGCTCATTCTTCAATTTTTATGAGTTTTTTAAATGATAGCTGATGCCCGTGGCTTGGTACGCGTTGAATTTAGAAAATTTTCCCGGTTTTTGCAAGATTTTTCACTGATGCTTCGCTCCTATTGGTCGCAGCGTGACTTTATATAGCCTAAAGCCTTTCTTAACAAATGGACTATTCAACACAAAAATAATTTTTAATCTTCGACCAGTATAGTTTGTGAGAGTTTTGCGAAATGTCTGTTTAAACAAACAAACCAACTCTTCAGTTATGTAATATTAGTATTAAGGGCCTACATCAATATTATCGTATATCATCGCCGACACGTACATATTAACACAGCCAGTAGGCACAGAAAATGAAGAATTAGGGATACTTTTCCTATTTACTCAAAATCTACTAAATATATTTTAATTCTGATTTACGTGTTTCTATATATAATAGTTACTTATGTTTTTAAAGTTATTTCATTAGTTAATACGCGATAATAGACCGACAAATGAAAAAAATAAAAAATTAGAGAGGTTGTTTTGCTAAGATTTTCTATCGAGAAAACTTTTTTCAATCGTGTTTCTGAGTTTATGCGATCCTAGTTCATATATTGAAAAAACATATACTTAAAAATTAGAGCTCTAGCCATTCAATCTAAAGAAACAATGAAAACTTCGTACGTAGAAAAATGCACGAAGCTATTTTGGTATCGTCTTAAGATAACAAATTGTGGCGTGGGCGTGCGGGAGACATATGTCCAGCAGTGGACGGAGATAGGGTGATGAACATATAATAAGATATATAGTATATAGATACTTTAGCTTCCTGTTAGTGACAAAAAAAAATTATGAATACCAAAAAACTTTTTTACATGCATTACATATCAAGCCTCAGGTTACGAATATATATTTATAAGATATATCATAAATATTGATCTCAACTTCAAGGAAATATCATAAAAAATCAAAGGTCCCGATCAACGAAAACAATCTAGAACAACGAGTTTATCTTTCTCATTCCTCATAAATATTTCATCTGAATTTGTTATACATTCAAGTATGGACGGAAAATACGGAAATTTTTGCAATGCAGAAACGTCATATCAATCTTACTTTCTATTTTTGTACAGGTAGAGTTTGTATGTCGAGACGTAGAATCCGTGTGGCGACAGATTAATAATTATAATACATTATCATCACCTTTCCACCCGTTCCGTTGCGTGCGCTGTAGGTATTAGTGGTTTTTATGCTATCATTTGTTTTGTAAATTCCACACGTACGAGGCAACAGCTAGTTAAAGATAAATCAATTCTTTACCTACTAAACATCTAAAATAATAGTATAAAGCTGAAGAGTTTATCTGTTTGAATGCGTTAATCTCAGGGACCAATAAAAGCTAAATGTTAGTCAAAAATGTTGCGAAAACAGGGAAAATTTTCTAAATTTCACGCGTACGAAGTCGCAGGCAACACCAAGTTCCTAATAAATATCAAAACTATTGCAGATACTAAAAAAAATTTATACCTTTATCATCCAATAACACAAAGCGAATATAAAACTGAATAATGTTAACTGCGCAAAACGTGATTATATTTTATTAGAGCTAATTTTTAAAACGGCTACGTAGGCAAGCACAAGGAGTTTCGCTTACTCGACTTTTATTTTTATTACTTTTTATTTTTTAGTAAAAGATAGGATTCTTTTTATGTACTAGCTAATGCCTGCAGTATACCCACGTTTATAGTTACTGCCTTGCTCCTTGCTTTTTAATCGACCTGCGTGTTACTCTGATGTATAAGCAAACACCTATAAAGTTTCATTAAAATCTTGTAGTATGTTTTTTGTCCATATGGTGATTGATTAAGAATACAGATGTCACAACTCCATTTTTCTTCCCAAGGTGTTGTAAAATCCAGCTAAGGGAATATAGATAACATCCCCCGCAAAACGACGTAAAAACTCCAAAATAAACCCTGTGCAAACAAACGTGGTAAGTGCGGCACAGTAGACCATAATCCCTCCCAAAGTAGAGTAGGCCCGCGCCCAGCAGTGCTCTTTAGGGTGGCTCTAACAACACCCTGAAAAGAAAATGGGGTGGTGATACATGTATTCTTAATCCGTCACCACACGGATATGTTAGGCTAATTAAAGAGAAATTTTCAATTCAAATATTTGAACTTTTTACCAAGCATTTGTAAAACATTCAACATCAGAATAAATAAATAAATAAATAATTTAATAAATAAATAATTTCCATTTTCCTAACAGCAAAAATTTTAATTCTGTAATTTCCTTGATACAGTCGCGTGCTAAGAATCGGGTGGTGTTCGATTTCCTTTTGATAGACAATCTCGGGGACAAAAGTTAATTTGATATTTTCAATTTTCTTTTGAAATTTTCATTTAACTTGGCGCGTTTCTTGCAGTAACGTTATAATAATCGACTGCAGCTTTTTGCTAAACAGAAGCTTCACTGATTTATATGTCTATTAGCTATCCCCCGCAACTTCGTACACGTCGAATTTTAAAAATAGAACAAAAACCTTAACAACTTATATAAATAAAGCCATCATCTTAAAGTACTTTATCAAAAAACCGCATAAAATCCCATAGGATATAAATTCACATAGACATAGAGGGACATAGAGACATAGGACATAGAGACAAAAATAAGGAATTTATTTATTTTGTAATAATATCTGTGATAATAAGTAAAGATTTTCGATAGATTTTCAATCAGAATTGCAACTAATTATTCACCGATATCCTATTGTGTGAACGCGGTGAGCGCAGGCAAGCGCTACGCAATCGTAGACAATCGCACTCACACAATGATATCTCGCTTATTCCGGCAATGCGCAACAGCGATATATTTTTCAAATATCTAATTTTCTATTCACTCGGCTTTATAGATTGATGACATGCAATAAAACTAATTTTTACGGATGTAGACGCGTATATACGTAGACGCGACTCCCCCGAGAGTCTCAATCTCTCGTCGGGCCAAAATTTAAAACAAATATACGCGTCTAAATCCGTAAAAAGTAGTTTTATTTAAACAAATGAGTCGCGCAAGTGTTAGAAAATGACATGCAATAATAAAAAAAATGTAAAGAATTTTCAACATGTTTTTTAGTTTTTGAACCAAGCAATATCTATTAAGTAAATTTGTCTTGTTTATTAATAGCCGATGAAATCTAAGTATCGAAACCTTGTAATTGTCTACAAAATCTTTACTTCAAAGATAGGGGACTTATAATCAGCTTTTTCGATTCAGTGAATATCCAGCCAGTTATTTAATTATCTTCAAAGACGAAGGATATCGATTTTGGTAGATTAGGATCAGTTAGTTGATAGTTTGAAGCTCTTACAGAGCTATAGTTGGCAAATCCTTATAGTTATTGTAAAACAAAGCAGTCATTTTGTATGTATGTATATAGTAGTTATTTTCAAAACTACGCAACGGATTTTGATGCGGTTTTTTAATAGATAAGGTCGTTCAATTAGACCTGTCGTATAGTATAAAAGTGAATGCTAGGCCGTTAAGAAGAAGGATGAAAAAAGGTTGCATGTGGCAGAGATGAGAATGTTGAGATGGATGTGTGGAGTGACTAGAATGTACAAAGTACGAACCAAGTATAAAAGAGAAAGTATGAAAGTGGCGCCAGTAGTAAAAAAGTTGAAACGGAAGTGTCTGTCCTGGTATGGGCACGTATTGAGGAGGGATGAAGAGCATTTAAGCCAAAAGGTGAGAAATATGAATGTTGATGGCCGTAAAAGGAGGGGAAAGACCAAAGAAAAGATGGATGGACTGTGTGAGAGACGATGTGAAAGAAAAAGGAGTTGATGAAAGTATGACGGCTGATAGGAGAGGCTGGAAGGAAATAACGTACTGCGTCGACCCCAAGTAGCTTGGGATAAGGGCAGAAAGAAGAAGAAGGTTCAATAGGATGACTTTTTTGTTTAATTTGGTCTGGTGTCTAAATCTAATCTACTAATATAATGGAATGTGGACTTATCGAGTCGGTGCTGTAGAAGTCAGCTAAGGGATATTGCACACAGATAACATCTCCTGTGAGAGACGAAAAACTCGAAAATAAACACCCGGTGCCAACACGCCTGGTCAGCGGGGCACAGTAGACCATAATCCCTCCCAAAGTGGAGGAGACTCTTTTAAACAACAACTCAAAATTTCACGCGTATATATACACACACACACACCCACACACGCACACACACATACACATAAACAAAGTTGGTGCAACAACTTTTCAACTTTTTTGGCTTAATACAAGTTTTATTTCACTTTGTACCTCTATTTATCTTACGAAACCCTTTTCCGAATAAAATGTACTGCGTTATTGAAAAAGTTTTAGTATATGTATGTTTTAGTAGATGTCCGTGTGGTGACGGATTAAGAATACAAGTGTCACCATACCATTTTCTTCCCAGGGTGCTGTAAAAGCCAACCAAGAAATAATATTATATTTAGATAACATCTCGAAAATAGTTTTTTTTTGTTTTATAAATATAAATAGTTTTTAATTGTGTCACAATGATAGTTCAATGACACCATTATAACCACAAAAAATTAACAGTAGACTACCAAAGTTGATAAAATGTGGCACTTATCAATCAGTTATTGCATTTGTTGATTGCTTATTAGCGAATTTTATCAAGTTTGGTAGTCTGGTGTGTTTATATAAGGTTTATTTTTGAGTTTTACGTCTCTCACGGACGATGTTATCTGTATACAATATCCTTTAGCTAGATTTCACAGCACCTTGAGAAGGAAATGGGGTGGTGACAGCTATATTCTTAATACGTCACCGCACGGACATTTTAATTTAATAATAATAATCACAAAACGAAAGGAAATATTTATTTTCTCTTATTGCTTCCATCTCTAGATAACAAGAAATAACAAGCTCGTTAACAAAACTGTGATTAATGAATTCAATATTGGATTTCTCGTCAGATAAGTACAGGAAAATTACAAACAGTAATGATTTTCTATTTATATTATAACTAGCTGTTGCCCGAGACTTTGTACGCGTGAAATTTAGAATTTAAACCTTAACAAACGAAGTTTACTAGGAGAATCGATAAATGGAGTTGTACCGATTTTTTAAATCGCGCTCTAGTTTCGTTCGGCACATTAACACTTAAGCTTTAGAATAAGTAAATGTTCGTTCCCATACTCCTCCGAAACGGCTTGATCGATTCTTATGAAATTTTTTAAGTATATTCAGTAAGTCTGAGGAGAAACGGCTACTATCTATTTTTCATACCCCTAAGTGATAACGGTTGTCCACCCCTGATATTTGTATGGCAAAACAACGTTTACCGGGTCAGCTATTAATTATATAAAAAGCCATTCTCTTAAACTACTCTATCTATAAAATAAACCACATCAAAATCCGTTGCGCAGTTTTAAAGATATAAGCGTATACGATATTGATGTCACTGAAAATATTTTTGCAGTATTGCGTTGTTTTTAGGGTTCCATACCAATAAGCAAAACAGACAATATTACTAAGCCTTCGCGGTCTATCCCTTTTTACACGCTTTATATTAGCTTCACTTGTATGTTTGTTTGTATGTTTGTTTCTATGTTTGTTTGTATGTTTGTAACCGACTCCTTTGGACGCTATTTTGACCCACTTTAAACGGTTAGATTCTATTCAAATTTTGCACACCTGTCAAAGACCGATGACAATGCAATAATTCGATTAAATAAAGCGTGTTTTTTAGTTTTTTTAAACTATTATTATTTATTTCGCCCATCTGTCTGTATATCAAGAACAGTTATAGCTAGAGAGCTGAATATTTAATAGTTCATGTATATCCGTTGATGCTACAACTACAAACATTCATCATCATCATTCTCCTACCCCTATTTCATGGATGTTTACTGCTCATTACATCCCTTAGCCGGAACTTACAACATACTGGGTAAGAAATGGAGTACACTTGTATTCTTATTCTTCTTCTTATTCGACGAGCCTCGTGGTTGAGTGGTTCATGTAAACTCGGGACAATCATTTGTGTGATATAATTGTTATACAAATGTGTTTACAAAAGAAAAGTAGTTTTTGTATTCTATCACTATTCTGGTACCTATTACACAAGCATATAATCTCAGCTTGGGACCAGAGGATATTGTGTGAAATGTCCATGAATATTTATTTATTTAAAATTATTTATTTAGGTATAAAGTCATAACCATAGTCGAAAGGGAATTAAACAAGTAATCTACAGTAGTGGTAATATGGTAGAATTCGTTTAATTTATTAACGCTAAAGGTTTTTAGTGATGTAGTTATATCTACGTAGAAGTAATTTATTAAGCTGATCTCTAGAGTGTTTTAAGCAAATGAAATTAACACAAGTACCTACATAGCCTAGAGAAATAAGTTAGAAGCTTTACTAAGGATATTGTTTGAGATTTGTATCAATGTTTTATTAGTTCAATACGTATAATTTACTTAGTTTAAAAACTAAAAAACATGCTTGAAAATCCTGAATAATTTTCTAAGCTTAAAAACTATTTAAAAAGTTATTGTCACGTCATGGTCTGCAATGTGTAAAATATGTTTTATGTTTTGATGGATATGCAAATGCACAAATGAAACAGCAAAGTACTGTTTTGCTTTTTCATCTGGAACCGTAAAAATGCGTCCTAAAGTACCTAATTTATCGAAAACGGAAATAAAACACTTCAATCACAACATATACAACTATTTCTTGAAGCTATCTTATCCTGCTATAAAACTAAATTATGATATCACGTAAAAATGATCGAATACCATCTTGACGTCTCATTCCGCTCATCTTATAACTCATGTTATATTTTTTTTGTGTGCCTATGACGTTAAAAGGGTTTCTTTTTGATAGATGACCATTCTTATATGGTGAAACATAAATCAGGAAATTAAGCTTAGTTTTGCAAATAGCAACGGATTACACTCGTGATTAGATAAATATAGATTTAAAGATACTCGTAGGCAAAAAAGATGTCTGTGTAATGGCTAAATATAAATGTGTTTATTCGCAGAGTATAGTAAGAGCCAGCTATGGGATAATAAAAGCGGATAACATGTGATAGACGCTCAACTTAATGGTTAGCACGACATAGTAAACTAAATACCCTCGAGAAGTAGAGGACGACGAAGGCGTGGGCAACAGGTATCTCTGCATATACCTAATAAAGCTGTAGAAAAATAAATTAATAAAATTTGTACTCTTATGAAACGTAGTTTTTTTCCTCTACCACGGGCTCAGAACATGTAATCCACCGAGAAAGCCAGCAGAGTTCTTTTGGTCTTAGTCATCTGGTATGATAGAAGTGCTTGAAAGAAAAAGACGAAAGATTATACTACGCAAACACGGGTTGCGGTCTTTTAGCAGATTCATTTGGCACCCATTGACCGGATTCGGAGGAGATACTTATGGAGGAAAAATCTGGTTCCCTAATGATTGACCAAAAAATTATTGACAAATAATCATTTGACAAACAACGTTCCACCAAATGATTATTAGACAAACAATACACTTGACAAAAGTATCATCTTACAAAAACTTACTTAGCAAATGATCCATTAGCAAACACTACACTTGACAAATGTGTCAAGTATTCAAATGTCAATTGACCTTTTTGTCATTTCACAAAATGATATGTTTCATAAATTAAGTTGTTTTGTATGTATCATTATCATCATGAATCATTAATAAAAGGAGAAATGCCAATGCCATGAAAAGTCGTTTCTGGCACTCGCCGGCCGCTGCCGCGGCACGCTCACTTTACTCGCTCGGCTCGTGCGTTTGGGGCTATAGTTCTAACCTAACCTAACCCAATCTAATAAAATAGATATTTATCTCAAAAGATGAACAAGTTAATAAGTACCTAATTATTACGCAAATAATGTAAAATATCATTTTTGATCATATATTTTTCAAATATATCAATTAATACTTATAGAATTTTCTTTTTAGGAAAATCCAGAGCAGTGGCTTTGCAAAAAAAATAAGCAAAAGATGGTCATTTTAACAAGGATACCAAATTTTTAGACCAATAGTAGATTTATCTGATAACTCAGCTGCCAAATGTTAGTTTTGTAAAGTAATCTTTATCTTTATCTTTTCTTTATCTTTATCTTTATCTTTACTTCTTATAAAACAAAGTCGTTATTTTTGTATGTATGTCCCTATGTGAGCTTATATCTTCAAAAATACGCAACGGATCTTGATGTGTTTTTTTTAATAGATAGAATGGTTCAAGAGGATGGCTTTTTTTGCATAATTTGTTGGGGTTTGCTATATATTGGAAGAGATATGATTAAATTTGCCGAGAAATTCGGACGCGCATGAGCTATAAATGAAAACGCTGCCTTATCTATGTGAGGTACAAAAGTCCGCGAGGGCATATGTCTATCTTTTAAGGAAATCCTGCTATACCCATAATAATGGCAAAAAAAACTCTAATTCAATAGAGTGTTTTCAAAAGCTATTTATGTGTATATAGTAATATTTTTAATGAAATTAAATAGCTTAGTTAGCGTACGCAATTAATATAGATTATAATTGCTCTTAACAGCATGCAATTTAAATGAATATCTTAGGAGATATGATGAAAAAAGAATTACGCGCGTCAAAATAAAATACTTAAACTGTTGTCTGAGCAACGCGAACGTTTCCTCGGGCTTCTATCCATACTCCAATGTTTGGATATGTAAGGATGTTTATAGTACTTTCACGTAAAGACTACTGGATGGATTTTCATGAAACTTTCTAATGTAAAATGGAATAGAAAACGAACTTATTTTTTATCCTTTTTACCGCGGGTAACACCGCGGGGCACAGCTAGTAATTTATAAAATGTAAATTTAAGTGTTTATCATTTGGCAAAATGATCAGTGGTAAAATGATCAATAGGCGAATTCATTGTTTTGGCAAACGTTGCTTGTCAAGTGTAGTTTTGCCAAATGACTTTTGGTCAAACAATTGGACACCAAAAATCTATTTACGACTATGAACATACAAATTTATCCGATCTCAATTACTGTTAAAAAGGGTTACAATACGTTTATAATAAAAAATGTATGTAGTTCTAGATATATACCTATATTATTGGAAGAATTATTTACAATATATTTTTATTTTTGAAGCCTCTACTGCTCTATATATTAAATACTGATTACAATATTACATTGAAGAAATCATAGTGTAAAAAAATATGCTTAATTATTACTATTTACAAATACTATCATCATCATCATAATAGCACGTCCTTTTCCCATGGGGGTAGGCAAATACTATCTTAGAAATAATCTTAGAAAGATCTGCCAAAAGACAGTCCAAAGTTCGGTTTCCAACCGCTGCTCATGAATGGTGTATCGAACTTCTTAAAACCAGCGCTGAAATCCACAGAACTGGTAGGGTTACGGAAGACATTTAGGTTACCCATAGCTGAATAATCTCTGCGCTGAAATAATGGAGTATGTGCCATACCTAGAGATGCGCCGATCTTGTTCCTGTGAAAGAAAAGAGGAAATTTTGATGATTTTTGTTTTTATTTTAGCTCTGCCTTGCCTTTCGTTTATTATCTATCATCCACATGGCCAAACCACCTAAGCATACTTTTCTCCACGTTAGTCACTACTTCCTCTTTCAGACCGCGACGTTCTCTTGTGACTTTATTTCTTAATCTATCTTTCAAAGTCACACCACACATACTTCTTAAAGAGCGCTTTTTAACAGCATATTACATTGTATAAAAACACGTCTTATTCTACCAAGCTTTTCTTTCAGCCGTCAAACTCTTATTAAGCTTTTTTTTAATATTATCTCTGACTCTCTGTCTATCAAGGCTTTTCTAAAGTGGTTTAAAATAGTTTAAGCTCAATACTTACTGGTACATATAATCGACTCCACCACCAACTGTATTGAAGTTAGGCACATGTGGAATATTGGGCATATTTCTGGAAACAAAAGCATTCGTTCCAACGTTATGGTTGTTATTATGGAACAGAGTTGCGTGACCAGCACCTGTTAACTTTGAGCCAAAACCAGGAACAGTTTCCCTCATTACTGAAACTCCATGACCGTTACTGAAAAAGAAAACATTTTATTACACTAATTCATCTTTCCAGCCTATTTATGTCCTAGTCAAAGTCAATGGCAAAGTTAATGTCAAAGCCAATGTCAAAGTCAAAGTCAATGGTAAAGGTCATGGTCAAAGTCAATGACAATGTCAAAGTCAACGTCAATGTCAATGTCAAAGTCAAAGTCTAAGTCAGTCATTTATTTCAAATTAATTTCTTTGACTTTGCTCAGCTAGCTGCTCTATTAATAGCATTTTTTGCAAAATTGGCTGGTTTAAATAAAATCAAAAGGTACTTACACATTGTCCAGAGCTAATCCAAAACCTTTAGAGGAAGTTTTCATTTGATTATCAAGATTAACACTTCCCAGAGCGCTCAATACATTCCTATCATTTCCTGCAAGTGGTATTTTAGCACCAACTCCAGTACTTCCATCTCCATTAAATGTAAGACTCCCTTGAGCTTGACGACGTACTCTGGTATTCAGTGGTATATGGTAAATAATTGGGTTCTGGTATTCTGGTTCTGTATCTTCATATTCAAGTGAAAATCCATATTTTGGAAGTAGATTTTCTGAATTTTCTTCACTTTGAATATGCCTTGCGTTTGCGCATACCAATAAAACTGCTAATAAGACGATACTTTTAAAAAACATTTTTAATGTTATATTGTTATTTACTTATTATAAACGTGAAAGTAATCTGTTTATCGCTTTTTCACGCAAAAACTGCTGAATAGATAGTTTGGAGCCCGGGAAAGACTTGTAACACAGAGAAATATACTTCTATTACTATTTTATAAAATGATGTTGTTGTCCAGAGAGTATATCTTAGACTGTGTCTGGTTTCCAGTTGCGAGTCTTTATATACGAAAAATGATATCATGAAAAGGAATCCCCGGAGATCACAACGTAATGTAAAGTACCTCTTATCAGTTAAATTTAGAAAAGGTTATCTAAGAGTCATGAGTTTAATTGCGCACGCGCAAACAGCTGGTGATCATATCTTTATTTAAACTACTAGCTGGTTTTTTTGGTAGCGACTATTTACGCGTGAAATTAAGAAAAATTTCCCCGTTTTTTTTTGCAACATTTTTCCATGATGATTCGCTGCTATTGGTCGCAGCGTGATGTTGTATAGTCTATTGCCTTCCTCGATAAACGTACTAACTACTGAAAAAAATGTTCAAATCGGACAAGTGTTTCCTGAGATTAGCGCCTTCAAACAAACCAATAAACTGTTTACCTTTATATTAGTATAGATAAGGCGCGTCAACGTATAAATAGGTAAATTACAAAAAAGTAACCAGTATCCAAAAACTGGAAATATTCTATCTAACCGAAAATTTTAATCAGGGATTGTGTAGGTACTAAGTATCCAGATATAAAAGGTCTTGTTTTCATTAACCAATCACTAAGTTAGACGACGAAAGTGCTGATTGGAAACGAGCGCCGACTGTACAAACATTTAGGTCATAAATTTGGACCCCTATTATAAGATCTATTACAAAACGTTACGTCAGCTTAAATAGCACAAAAGCTGCCTTATATTTTGTGAGATTAACTAAAGGCTAGAAAGAGATAGGTGCAAAAAGGGATCTATATAAATAGCACTTGTTTTTAAGATCGCACCGGACGACGGAGCGTAGGGCCGCCCCCAACAAGGTGGACTGACGATAGCGTCAGATATGCCGGGGGCCGCTGTATGTAGTTAGCGCGGAAGGCCTATGTCCAGCAGTGGACGGTGGATTTTTTTTTGTAATTCTGCACTGTAAAAATCTATAGTAAAAACCTTATATATTTCCGTGTGATGACGGATTAAGAATACAAGTGTCATCCCCCATCTCCTCCCAATGGTGCTGTAAAAGTCAGCAAAGGGATATTGCACACATATAACATCCTCTATGAGAGACGGAAATCTCGAAAATAAACCCTGTGCCAATACGCCTGGTCAGCGCGGCACAGTAGGCCATAATCCCTCTCAAAGTGGAGGAGGCCCGTGCCCAACAGAAGGATGTAACTGGACTGGAGAGAGAGAGAGCGAGAGAGAACCTTATGTAAAACACGGACAATAAAATATAGAAATAAAATACCTAACAACTATAAAAAATGGTTAAAAAACGCCATCGCAGCAAGACCGAGAATGTTAATTAAAAAGTTTGCAACACCGCAACACTGTTTTTATGCAATTTTTCAACTGACGCAACATTAAAGTACTTTTGTTGTAAACTACATAAAATAAGATTTGAACTTTGCTAATTTAAAACTATAAAGTTTCATCTTACCAATAATATAATTGAAAGAATTGATTGTTTGTTTGGCTCTGAAGCTATTGAATCAATCTATACCTAATATTATAAAGCTAAAGAGTTATGGTCTTATTCATAATGACTTATCGGAGGTTTAAAAGTTCGCTAAAATAGGTTCGCGAAAATTGTTAAAACTTGTTATTCATAATAGTCATTTTATGCTAAAACGTTTATTTAAATACGTTTGAGCATAAAAAGTCTATTATGACTACTAAAACGTTTATATACGATAAAATCTCCGTTTAAACCTCCGATAAGTCATTATGAATAAGGCCATAAATTTATACGATTTTATTCATATTAGTAACAGTACACAAACTTTCGATATAATTCACATTTAGAAATATTCGTTTTATATGAAAATCTGTTATAAACATGAAAATACACTCTAAATAATTGGATTCCATTTAATATAAGAGCTTATCACAGTATTTCAGTAACTGTAGAGTAACCAATGACAGAACATCAATTACTCTGTGACATACTGATTTTTTGTAGTATGTGTGAATATATATTATATATACATTCACACATACTATACATGGCAAACGTTGTTTTGCCATACTAAAAAAAAAGGTTTGAAAAACAGATGTTGGCCGATTCTCAGACCTACTGAATATGCATGTAAAATTCCATAAAAATCAGTCAAGCCGTTTCGGAGGAGTACGGTAACTAACACTGTGACACGTGAATTTTATATATAAGATATATTTGCGTGTGTGTTATAGATCGTCTATACTAATAATATAAAGCTAAGGAGTTTGTTATAATTTAGTTTATTTAGTAAAAGCATAGCAAGTCAATTGCAAAAATTCATAAATTAATGTAGAAATACATGTACAGTCATTATTTTCGGTCCAATTGTGTTCTGTAAAGAACACTAAGTGATCGATTGATCGAGTTGGTGCAAACCGCTCAATAGATGGCGTTGTACACAAAAACATCGCACGATGTTTAACTCACATTGAGAAGGTTGTAGTGGAAGATTTGGTAAACATATGCGGGAACCATGATAGCTCAGATGGGAGAGCAACGGAACGGTATTCCGAGATCGTGGGTTCAAGTCCCGCTCATGGTTATCATTTTTTCCACTATAATTTAGTTTATTTAGTAAAAGCATAGCAAGTCAATTGCAAAAATTCATAAATTAATGTAGAGTTTGTTTTATTTGTTTCTTTTCACGCGGTTAACTCCAGAACCCATGATGGCCCGATTTAAAAAGTTCTTTCAGTTTTGGATAGGACATTTATAGAGTAAGACTATAAGGTATATAACATCATGCTGAGACCGATAGAAGCGCAATATCAGTGAATGCAAAAACCGGGAATTTTCTAACAAAAAACTCTGCTTTGTGGGAGCTAGTGTATAAGTAACAAGCTATTGCCCGCGACTTCGTACGCGTGGAATTTAGAAAATATTCCCCTTTTTTGCAACATTTTTCACTGATACTTAGGTCCTATTAATCGCAGCGTGATATTATATAGCCTATAGCCTTCCTCAATTGATGTACCTACTATCAAACACAAAAGATTTTACTTAATAAATTAAATTATGGTGGAAAAAGTGATTACCGCAAGCGGGACTTGAACCCACGACCTCGGAATACTGTTCCCTAGCTCTGCCAACTGAGCTTATTGCGGTCGTGCTTTCAATAATCAAATTAGGCCACCATAATCGTCACTCGATTGAGTTTATACAGACTTTTTACGTAGGTATGTAATTTATTAAGTAAAAGCATAGCATGTCAATTGCAAAATTAATAAATTACTTTAGTAACAAAAGATTTTTTAAATCGGACAATCGGTTCCTAAGATTAGCGTGTTCAAACAAACAAACTCTTCAAAGTCAAAGACATAAATTTTGAGCAAGATGGCATGTTTTACAAGCTCTTTTAAAACGTCAGAAGCTATGCGTCTGTTTCAAACGCGAATCCTATGGAGAAGAAAAGACAAGAAACTCCATGGATCTTTTTTATTCTCTTCTTATCTTTTAATTTTTTTTTAAATATTTTTATAAATTGTTGTGGGGTGAGAGAATGATGCTGATTACATTCAGCTTTGTAATATTAAGTATATATTCAGAAACTAAAAGCAACTCGTCTAGGAGCTGGAAAGTTTATTCCAATATTATTTTTCATTCAATTTAAGGCAACGGAGTTTTCCTAAAACTTACTCAAACTTTTAGTTGACCTATTATTATCTTTGTAAGTCTGGAAGTTTGTTCGTAACCAGAAGTTTTTTAATAATGTTGATACGTCTCTTGTATAGAAAAAGGTTTTATACGATAAATAGGAAGTTATAAAGTACAGAAAGTAATTTGTTACAATGTACCTTAAAGTATCAAATCAACAGGACCTGTTCCATACGCTGTGGTTCAAGACCTTTTTCTATAATTTGTTAAGGTTTTGTCACGGTTTTGTGTATAATAGGGAAAGGGGCTTAATAACTATTAACCCTGGTTTACGGGTTATATAATAAATAAATATTAACGGACATTTCACACAAAGTCTTTCACACAAAGTTCTGGTCCCAAGCTAAGCTTATATGCTTGTGTTATGCGTACCAGAATACGGATATACTACATAATAAAATACTACTTTTTTCTTGTAAATACATACTCATAATACATAGAAACACCCAGACGCAGTACAAACATTTGTATGACAAACATAAACATCATACAAATGATTGTCCCGAGCAGGAATTTCCATATTCAGCATAATTTTTAGGGTTCCGTACCTAAAGGGTAAAAACGGGACCCTATTACTGAGACTTCGCTGTCCGTCCGTCCGTCTGTCACCAGGCTGTATCTCAAGAACGGTGATAGCTAGCGAGTTGAAATTTTCACAGATGATGTATTTCTATTGCCGCTATAACAACCAATACTAAAAATAAAATAAAATAAATATTTAAGGGGGCTCCCATACAACTAACATGATTTTTTTACCGTTTCTTGCTCGATACTAATAACGTTGCCTTATGTTGCATAGATAATGGTACGGAACCCTTCGTGCGCGAGTCCGACTCGCACTTGACCAATTTTTAGGGTTTCGTTTTCAATTTCCACGTGTAAAAAGATTAGTTTAAATCACTAAATATCTTTATAATAATATTGACCAATTTAATTACATCCATAGAATTACAACTTCTTCTCCTGCCCATTTACGTCCCACTGTCGGGCACGGGCCTCCTCTACTTTGGGAGGGATTATGGTCTACTGTGCCGCGCTGATCAGGCGTGTTGACACAGGGTTTATTTTCACGTTTACCGTCTCTCACAGAAGATGTTATCTGTGTGCAATATCCCTTTGCTGACTTTTACAATACCCTTATAAGGAGATGGGGTGGTGACACTTGTATCCACACGGAGATATATACATACATATTTTAACTTTCAAGAGTATGGTTAAGAAAATATGACGTCATGTCTAATTAGACGTTGTATAATTATACAAGATTGTCCATTTAGAGAAGTAGGTAACTGAAACTGTTTGTAACTCCTTTCAGCGACAACTTTGAACAAAATAGTTCTTAAACTATCCACACTTGAAGTCTCTAATTGTAGTTTAGGGTAGTGTATTGTAACTTTGTATTCAAATTTAACTTGTCTATGTGTATGTGTATATTTAGCTCTGTGTTTATTTCTAAAGAACAAGAAATACAATTTTTCTCTTAGTTCCATCCATCCATCAGCCTCCCTCCGTCCACTGTTGGACACGAATGGTGTTCTATAGGGGAGTCCTATGTCTAACGGGTGGTCTGTCTATATGACCCCCTTTATGTCAAGTCATGTAAAAGAACAGAATTCTGTATGTAATTACAAAAATCAAAATGATGTTAATTTAAATGAAGAATGGACTTCACTTCCCAAAGTCATAAATTACGTTTCCTTGTTCCTTCTCAAGTAACGAAGTTGGAACAAACTGTCCAACATTGTCACAATACATTAAATAGGTCACTGTGACATAGATCAGCCTTTATTATACCCCGGATCAAACTAAAACTTATTTAACAAATTTTGAAGTCCATATTACTCCATATCCCCTGTATATATCATTTTAATGCTCTTGCACAAAGAACTACATAAGTATATTATGTATATCCACAGCCCGCGACTTCCTACGCATGGAGTTTAGAAAAAAAATCCCGTTTTGCAACATTTTTCACTAATGTTTAAATCCGGCTCGAAGGATCAAATGGACACGCCGGGAACAGGCTGTGTTGCTCGCTGACAGGCGTGTACAGAACGAGAGTGCATAGATACTCGTAAACTCGTTGACTATCGGCGCCTTGTAGCTATGACGGACGTAGAAAACGCTCAGTACCTAGACTATGTTGAGTTGGGCACGGTGTAGGGCGGCGCGACAGGTTAAGGCGACGCAACGTTGGACTCGAGCAGCGCTAGGGCGGCGCGCGGCGTGGCGCTGGACTCGGGCTGCGCTAGGGCGGTATGACGGTAGCCACGTGGTGATGAATGAGTCAATGAAACTTCGGGTGAATTCTCAAGACTGGTTTATTGCAGAAAGACATTGTTTATATAGTAGTTTCATTTATACACACATATGCAAAATACGTGACCGCGGAGAGTTACTAAAATATTGAATGGACGTGGAATTTAGAAACGAAAAATTAAATGAACTAACAATAACGCCATTTTACAGCTAAGTAATAAATTGTCCGTTTGGTTTTCTGTTTTGCACAATTCTAAAGAAGTAACACACATGGCCCCAATGTCATTTTAGTAAATGATATCTCAGAGTTTTCCCTTTTTAGGGCTTTGTACAAACCCTTATAGTCTCACTACGGTGTCCGTCTGTCTGCTTGTAATTTATTACCACATCACATGAAAGATTTGCTAAAAACTAACGCCGACGCCGACGCCGATGCCAATGGCGCCGCCGACGCCTATAAAAACAAACTCAGCACCGATACGTCGGGATTTGATCAGCGTAACGACCATACGCCGACGCCAGCGCCTATAAAAACCAACTCAGCACCGAGACGTCGGGATTTGAGCAGCGTAACGACCATACGCCGACGTCGACGCCGACGCCAGCGCCTATAAAAACCAACTCAACACCGATACGTCGGGATTTGAGCAGCGTAACGACCATACGCCGACGCCGATGCCGACGCCGGCGCCTATAAAAACCAACTCAGCACCGAGACGTCGGGATTTGAGCAGCTTAACGACCATACGCTGACGCCGAAGTCGACGCCGGCCCCTATAAAAAGCAACTCAACACCGATACGTCGGGATTTGAGCAGCGTAACGGCCATACGCCGACGCCGAAGCCGACGCCGGCCCCTATAAAAACCAACTGAACACCGATACGTCGGGATTTGAGCAGCGTAACGACCATACGCCGACGCTGACGCCGATGCCAATGGCGACGCCGACGCCGATGCTAATGGCGACGCCGACGCCGATGCCAATGGCGACGCCGACGCCGACGCCTATAAACACCCACTTAGCACCGATACGTACGTCGGGATTTGAGCAGCGTAACGACCATACGCCAACGCCGATGCCGGCGCCTATAAAAACCAACTCAACACCGATACGTCAGGATTTGAGCAGGGTAACGACCATACACCGACACCGACGCTGTTGCCGATGCCGACGCCGACGCCGACGCCTATAAACACCCACTCTAAATCTTTCTTTCTTTCACTCAGCACCGATACGTACGTTGGGATTTGACCACAGTAACGACTATACGCCGACGCTGACGCCGTCACCGATGCCGATGGTGACGCCGACGCCTATAAACACCAACTCAGCACCGATACGTCGGGATTTGAGCAACGTAACGACCATACGCCGACGACGACGCCGACGCCTATAAAGATCAACTCAACACCGATACGTCGGGGATTGAGCAGCGTAACGACCTGTAAGCTATATTATTGGAAAGTTTCATGAAAATCCATCCAGCAGTCTTTACGTGAAAGAACCACAAACATCCTTAAATTCATACATCCAACATTAACCAAACATCAAAACATTGGAGTATGGATAGAAGACCGAGGAAACGTTCGCGTTGCTCAGCCAACAGTTTAAGTATTTTATTTTGCCGCGCGTAATCCTTTTTTCGTCATATCTCCTAAGATATTCATTTAAATTGTATGCTGTAAAAAGCAGTTATTATCTATATTAAATGCGTAAGCTAACTAAGGTATTTAATTTTATAAAAAACGTTACCAAATACTCATAAATTGCTTTCGAAAACACCCTATTGAATTTGATAATTTTTTTGACATTCTTTAGGGTATAGCAGGTTTTCCTTAAAAGATAGACATATGGCCTCGCAAACTTTTTTAAAGATCTTTAAGTAACAAACAATTTCTCTATACATTACTTTGTTGTAACTCACATGGATAAGGCAGCGTTTTCATTTAAAGCAAGCGCGCGTGACTATTTTCCCCTTTCTTGCAACATTTTACACTGATGCTTCGCTTCTATTCGTTGCAGCGTGATGTTATATAGCCTATAGCCTTCCTCGATAAGTGTACTATCCAACACTGACAGAATTTTTCAAATCGGACGAGCGGATCCTGAGATTACCGCGTTTAAACAAACAAACAAACAAACAAACTCTTTCGCTTTATAATATTAGTATAGATAATATAGATTTACTACATAAATATCTATGTGTGCGAGAAATATCGATCTATGTGTGTCTGATACATGTCACGGGTTCAATTATTGGACAAAATAGACGATTAAAACAGCATTTTTCTTCTCCAAGACATACTACAAGTGACGTTTGTAGTTTGTGAAAACTATTACGTATGTATTTAGACCAAATCTTATTAGACTATAAAGTACGAGCAAGGCTAACGTAACATGTCTTTAAGATTAAACGCGCGTTCTTTTATCATTGCCTTACAAACTTGAAATGTGTAGAGTAACTTAAAATCAAAACCGAAATAGTGCAGATTTAGAGAAAATTCCCAAAATCCACGAATTTATTTGATTATAAATTAACTATGAAAATGCTAATAAGTTTATGAATATACTTAAAATAAATCCGACTAAAGAAGCGCTTTGGTTTTTGCTCTGAACAAAAAACAATTAAGATAAAATTTGTTCCTATGTCTCTTTATGAGCTCGAGTGAATAAATGTTCCTTCGATTTATTTTCTGTGGTGGCTCAGGTCTGAGGAGTAATGAAACTGAATAATGCATGTCTGTGAATATTACGGTACCTATACCGAATCGTGGGGCGGAATTAGATGGAATTTATTAGTTTTTATAGTGTTTTTAAAAAGCGTCAGCACTATTATTGATGAAAGTTAAAACAGATGTCTGCCTTTCTCCATCCACTGTTGGACATCGTACTCCCCCATAAAACGCCACACTTGCGACCTTGACATCGTCGCTCTACCTTGTCGGGGGCCGGCCGCCTAATGTTGCGTTGTACGGTCCGTGGTCACCACTCTAGGACCTTTCTTTTCCAACAATCATTAGTACTTCCAGCAACACCAAAGTGGCCTGCCCATTGCCACTTCAGTGTGCTAACCCTTCGGGCTATGTTAGATATGTCTTAGTGTCCCAATATTAGGCACAGTTGTGCTCCACTTTGGGAGGGAATCTGGTTTATATAAACCACACTGATCAAATGTGTTGGCATAGGTTTTACTTTCAAGTTATACTCTCACAATGGAGATTATATTATTATAATATCACTGACTTAACTGCATTTCATCATCATCATAACATCACGCCTTTTTCCCATGGGGGTAGGCAGAGACTAGGCAGGCAGGCACTTACCGTTGGGCATGTATAACAAGATGTATGAATGTGGATGAACCCAAGGAGGTATGTTTGGATCGTAACAGATGTTTATAGTCTCTTAAATGAACTTGTTTATTAAAAAAACTGTGGAAAGTTTAGTTTAGTTGTTTTCATTTTAGTCAAGTTAGGTTTAGATTTTGTCGCATCGGGATTGGCCTCACTGCAAGGTAAATTAAACTAGAAACTCTTCTTATAAACACATTTTTATATAATATAGAACGCTTTGTAAGAATATTGTTTCAACTTTTTGGTGCAAAGTATTCAATATAAACTTGTTCAAGGAGACGCAGTTTGCTTTTACAGCTCATTTACGACAACTCATGTTATGTCGGCAAATTGTTTTTGTCAACTTGATTAAAGTAGAATATTTTTACTATAAACTAGCTGACCCGGCAAACGTCGTTTTGCCATAAAAATGTCAGTGTTTGAAAAACAGATAGTAGCCGATTCACAGACCTACTGAATACGCATATAAAATTGGGTAAAAATCAGTAAAGCCGTTTCGGAGGAGAACGGTAACTAACATTGTGACATGGAAATTTTATATTATACTAGCTGCCCCGGCAAACGTTGTTTTGCCATACAATTTTGTGTAAAAATCAACAACAAAAAATTTCATCTAAATTGGTTCAGCCAATTGTGAATCTAAACCATTCTCTACACACACATGAATGAATGAATACACACAACAAAATTTCATCAAAATCGGTCCAGCCGTTTAGGAGGAGTTCAATTACAAACACACGTACAGAAGATTTATATATATAAAGATAGGATATATTTGTATTTCAGTATAAGAGAACGCTGCGGAACTAAGATAGAGAGTAGTTTGCTTATATGGTTTGGTCACTTGGAGAGGATGGATGAAAGGCATAAGTGAAGGCAAGTGGAAACGCTGGGAGGGTACACTCGAGGAAAACATACTCCGATGTCATCACCGATGGGTCAAACGCAATACTTACAGGCTGGCACGAATTCAGATATTTCTTAAAAAGGAATGTTACGTATATGAATCAACGGAGTTCAGATTGGATAAAGCTTACGTGTGTACACCAGTTCCTAGATAAACAAAAAAATCTATTTCTAGTATTCCGATAAAAATAAACTATACTCAAAGTGAGAGAAACTTCTTTCTCACAATTGCTTGCAAGTATTAACGATGCGAAAGGTTCTTTAACTAAATGTCATCATTATAACTTGAAGCTTCAGCCATTAGGGAGCCAACACGGTTCTAGGACTGTTTAAAACTTTAGAAAGTTTATAGATTCCGAGTAGAGTGACCATACCTTTGACGGGCTTCGTGGTGGAGTGGTTTACGTAATGGACTGCCGATCACAAGGTCGCGGGTTCGATTCCCGCTTGGGACAATTATTTGTGTGATATCCATAAATGTCATACAAATGATTGTACTGCGTCTGGGTGTTTTCTATGTATTATAAGTATGTATTTACAAAAAGAAAAGTAGTTTATGTAGTCTATCCGTATCTGGTACCCATAATACAAGCATAGAAATATACTTTGGGACCAGAGGACTTTGTGGGAAATGTCCTGAATATATTTATAAAAAATAAAAAAATAAATAAACGTTGGGATAAAACATTTCTCATATAATTGTTAAAAAAGTCTGGGCATATGTGGTCTAAACATCTGCCATCAATGATATACTCAAAGAATCGATATCCGAAAAATTCGTCATCATCATACCATCAGTAGTACCTACCAATTTTTTATTTTATTCTCAAAATAAATAAACCATGGTCACACTATACTTAACCTAATTTAAACTTTCTTCAGTGTCGATAGCATAAAATTCAATTGTTAAGAATATAATTTTTTATTCTATGTTTAAAGTTATGAAAAAAGCTTCATCTTTTTGTTTTTGATTATTTAATTTATTTGTGTGTTTGTGTATTTCAATATATTTTAACTCCATGCCAAATTACTATGGAATAATTTATTTCATTCACTCATAATGAAAACTTTTGCGTGTTAAGAGGATACCAAAATAGCTTCGTGCATTTTTCTATGTACGAAGTTTTCATTGTTTCTTTATATTGAATGGCTAGAGCTCTAATTTTTAAGTATATGTTTTTTCAATATATGATCTAGGATCGCATGAACTCAGAAACGCGATTGAAAAAAGTTTTCTCGATAGAAAATATTGGCGAAATAACCTCTCAAATTTTTAATTTTTTTCATTTGTCGGTCTATTATCGCGTATTAACTAATGAAATAATTTTAAAAACATAGGTAACTATTATGTATAGAAACACGTGGATCAGAATTATAATATATTTAGTAGATTTTGAGTAAATAGGAAAAGTATCCCTAATTCTTCATTTTCTGTGCCTACTGGCTGTGTTAATATGTACGTGTCGGCGATGATATACGATAATATTGATGTAGGCCCTTAAGGCAAATTTGTGAACCTTTTTTTTTCAATGTTATTATTTTTAATCTTTTAGTTATGAATATAAATACGTAGGTCTGTATGTTATCGCATGAGTGCAATAAGAGCCAGCTAGCGATTAAAATCAAATGTAGTAAAGTAATGTAAAAAGTATGCAAGAGATGAAACAGTCGAAACTGAATCCATTTTTTGAGCGTCGATTTCGAACCATAAACCCTACGAGTGAATGCGTAACCGTTATATATTCGAGCACACCCTTGTAACTAAACCCTTATTCCAATTGTGTAAGATATTTGTTTTGGAAAAATCTATTGCAATCTTGGATTTAATAATTCTATTAATTACTACGATCTCTACAAGACACGAAAAACTACATATTTTTATTTGCAAGTAGCTGTGCACCGCGAAGTTACCCGCGGTAAAATTTTATAATCAATGTACAAGTACCCACGTTTATTTTATTGACGGGCTTCGTGGTGGAGTGGTTTATGTAATGGACTGCCGATCACGAGGTCGCGGGTACGATTCCCGCTTGGGACAATCATTTGTGTGTTATTCATAAATGTCATACAAATGTTTGTACTACGTCTGGGTGTTTTCTATGTATTATAAGTATGTATTTACAAAAGAAAAGTAGTATATGTAGTCTGTAGTATCTGGTTCCCATAATACAAGCATAGAAATATAGCTTACTTTGGGACCAGAGGACGTTGTGTGAAATGTCCTGAATATTTATTATTATTATTATTTTATGTTTAAGCGATATTATTGTTCTTTGTACGCTCATCACATTATTATTATTATAAAAAATGTTTCTCAATAAGTGAATTTGTAAATTCTTTAGAGAAAATAAAGTTCTTAAACCACAAAATGCTTAAAAGATGGCCAGTAAAGGGTCCTTTCAGAACGCGCACGCCAGAATAGCTCGCAGATGGTAGATTTTTTCCTACTAACTTGACATTTATCGTCACATTTTGTACAATTCGCACAATATCTTTACAACTTGTAGCCTATGTGTTATTCTGATGTTTCAGCAACATTATTGTAGAGTTTCATTAAAATCCATTCAGTAGTTTTTGCGTGAAAGAGTAACAAACATCTATACTCATAAACTTTCACATCTTCTTTTTCTATGTCTTCTATTATCTATTACATATAATAAATCTGTATAAAAAATATACATATTATAAAAATATTGTATTGTATTGTACATTGAATATATTCACAAAATAAATAGTGAGGTGGTTAAAGAACAACGAACAGAATCCATTTCCAGCATTTTTGAAATTTTTGTCTGATTGTCTGTTTAGATGTTTGTCTGTACACGCATCACGTAAAATGTACAACACTTATAAATATAAATGTTATACGTGAAAATTGAACACAACTCGAGGTATTACTTAGTCTTTGTTTCATCGTAATCGGTCGACTCAATTAAAAGATATTTACATAATACGAAATTTCTCAATTTGGTTACTTGCAACGCTATCTAGCGGCTAAAAAAATATATAAAAAATCGAACGGATCGCGGACGGAGTCGTGGGCACAGCTAGTTAATAATATTAGTAGGATTCACTGTTGTAATCATAGTAACGTCTGAATATTTGATTCTATAATAAATATCTGAACTAACTGCTATAGCGAGTTACAAATTGACATGTTTATTCAAAGATCTCTGAAACACAGGGTCTGACTTGACAAATCAAATTGACAACAGTAACTTGATTATTGAGAGTCGCAACTTGCCAAGTTTGTGTATCTACGTGATGGCGTACGAGTTCATTTACGACCATTTTCAATAAGCAATCTTCGCTTACGTATAGAGTGATATACTCATTTATCAGTAAGATATTTCTATCTCTTGTCAAATTTTTATTATAGAACTAGCGGATGCCGGCAACTTCGTAAGTTGAGAAAAAAATAAATAACATAACAAATTAAAATTATACAAAAAAGCTATCCTCATGAACCACTCTATCTACAAAAGAAAACCGCATCCAAATCCGTTTCGTAGCTCTGAAGATATAAGTTCACATATATACGAAAATAGCGACTTTGTTGTAAAATAAGTAAGGATGCTGGCATCAATAGCTTCCTTAGCTTCACTTCCTTACTTATTATAAAACAAAGTCGTTATTTTTGTATGTGTGTTCCTATGTGAGCTTATTGGTCTTATTCATAATGACTTATCGGAGGGTTAAAAGTTCGCTAAAATCGGTTCGCGAAAATTGTCAAAACTTGTTATTCATGATAGTCTTTTTACGCTAAAACATTTAATATCTCTCCGATAAAATCTCCGTTTAAACCTCCGATAAGTCATTATGAATAAGAGCATTTAATCCTTAAAACTACGCAACCAATTATTATGCGGTTTTTTTAATAGATAATAATAATAAATAAATAAATATTAATAGAAATAAATATTCATGGACATTTCACACAGCGTCCTCTGGTCCCAAGCTAAGCTTATATTCTTGTGTTATGGGTACCAGAATACGGATAGAATACATATACTACTTTTTTTTTGTAAATACATACTTATAATAGATAGAAACACCCAGACGCAGAACAAACATTAGGATGACATTTATAAACATCAAACAAATGATTGTCCGAGGCGGGAATCGAACCCGCGACAGTCCGTTATACGAACCACTAGACCACGAAGCCCGCCAGATAGTTGTTTGAGTGGATGACTTTTTTATTAAATTTGTTAAGTAAGTTTCAAACTCTACGCGTAAGAAGTTGCGGGGAATAGCTAGTAAATACAATTAAACCTAGAAATGAAATGTAGAATTGAAGTGTATTTGTCAAAATATTATATTTGTGTATTCTATGATAGACAAGTAAAACATTATGAATAACAAACAACCAGGTAGCTTCCAATGTTTGTCATATATTCACTAAATTGGGTCGCGCACAGCTGAAATAACATTTGAACTACATTCATATTACCTGGTACCTCGACAGTTTGTGTTTAAATATTTTTGGTTTACTTTAGTACTGATTTCATTTCACAACTTACGTAGATACAAATTAAACGAAACATCTTAAAATTGTCACGATTGCCTCTTTAATTTTAGACAATATAGCTTGTAAGATTTAATTATTAAATTACAAACAAAAATCAGAACAGATAACTTAAAAATAATTATCGACTAGTAGTCTTCTTGACCGTGTGGTGACTGATTAAGATACAAGTGTCACCACCCCATCTCCTCCCAAGGGTGCTGTAAAAGTCAGCTAAGGGATATTGCACACAGATAACATCTTCTGTGAGGGACAGAAAACTCGAAAATAAGCCCTGTGCCAACACGCCTTGTCAGCGTGGCACAGTAGACCATAATCCCTCCCAAAGTGGAGGAGGCATGTGCCCAACAGTGGGACGTAAATGGGCTGGAGAAGAAGAAGTAGAAGAAGTCTTCTTGTAGTAATAATCCTTACAATAAAATCGTTTCCTTTTATCCCTTTAGATAATCAGACACGCTACAATGAATCCAATCCAATCAAATCCACTAATATGAATCCAAACCGTAATAATAATAAATAACGTATAATCCATCACAAATCATATTTAACCTTTGAACCAACTTTAAAATCAACAGATGTTCGATTTAAAAGCTGATTTGTTAAACACCTTTTGTAAAGAACCACTGAGAGCAGTGTATTGAGTAATAATAGTAGGTACCAACTCATCGAGGAATCCCCTTTAATACATGATAAGAATAACCTCAATTATGATAAGAATTATCACAATTATTATAACCTTTGACCTCATAGTTTGTTGAATAATTAACAAACTCAATAAAACTCGGTACTCTACCGCTAATCATGAAATGATTCATCATTTATTAGTGCACTTTAATTGAACATTTCGGGATTGTTCACACCAAAGATTTATCAAATATATCGCGCTTATTGTTATTGAGCCTCCCGTTCCACAATATCCACTACATTTTAATAAAAAAGCAATCCTCTGGAACCACTCCATCTATTAAAAAAATCCGCGTCTAGATCCGATGCGTACTTTTGAAGATATAAGCTCACATAAACACTCATAGAACGTATTTCACACACACATATAGACATTTACTTGGCTCAAACATTATGGTGACTATAGACTTCAAATTTTTCTGCAGCATTTCCATGTAATGTAACGTTCCTGCGAATGCTCGGCGTTATGCTAGGGGTAAATGCTCACAGCGAGTGTGCATTTACCAACATTTCGTTGTACCTTGCGTTCTTTCTATTTTGAAATGTCGGACCTACAAATTGCGTGTGCTGCGTTTATCTTGATGAATTATATTAGAAGAAAAAAGTCACACCGCAAACGCGCATTGCCCGCACTCGTGGCTCGACGAAATGTTACACCAATATGCTCGTTGGTTTGTAACAAAGAGGCGAGCCTGCTCGACGTTTAGTTCGTAAAAGCATGATACACTAGAACATGTCATAGAGCGGCTCGTTGTTCTGTTACAAGCTGTGGTTACAAGTAAATGTTGTAGTCTATACTCACCTTAATACAACAAATTAGTTATTTATGTATATTTTTGTAATGTGAGCTTATATCTTCAAAGCTACGCAACGCATTATACAGAGTTTTTATGATAGAGTGATTCAAGAGGATGGTGTTTTTGTATATTTTGCTAAGGTTTGGTTTCTGAAATCCACACGTACGAAGTTGCGGGGAACAGCTAGTGAACTAATAAATGTTACCAGTAAATTTCAGTGTAGCAATGTATTATAAAGTTGTACACGTTCTAAAACTTAAGTTATTACAGCCGCCGTGTCATCATAAATAATATAGAAGTTATATTAGCCCACGTTGAGTGTGTTAATGTCGTCTTGAAAATTTATATTAAGTACTGTGATTTATATTATTGTGGTATATACGTACCTACGTAAAACATTACGTATATCATCATTTTCTCTTGAGGGATAGGTAGATAATCTATATTACTATACATATATGCATATATATACATAATATATATGCTAATAATATAAAGCTGAAGAGTTTGTTTATTTGAACGCGCTAATCTCATGAACCAATAGTCCGATTTGAAGAATTCTTTCAGTGTTGAATAGTAACATCTATTGAAAAAGGCTATGTAACATTGCGCTGCGACCAATAAGAGCGTAGCAAAAACGATGAAAATGGTCTAAATTCCACGAAAACAGCGAATTACGAAACCTGTTTTTAGAAAGATTCTGTAGGTAAACGTTGTCTGAACTATATTTGTCTGTTTCGGAAAATTTGCAACATTTTTCACTGATGCTCCGCTCCTATTGGTCGCAGCGAAATATTGTATAGCCTATAGTCTTTCTTAATAAATGTATTATGCAACACTGATTGAATTTTTCAAATCGGACTAGTGTGGTTCCTGAGATTAGCACTATCCCTATGGATAGCAATACTTATTGCAAATACCTAAATTGAAGCTCTAGTGCCCTCTTAAGGGCCTACATCAATATTATCGTATATCATCGCCGACACGTACATATTAACACAGCCAGTAGGCACAGAAAATGAAGAATTAGGGATACTTTTCCTATTTACTCAAAATCTACTA
Source organism: Orgyia antiqua (assembly GCA_916999025.1). Classification (NCBI taxonomy): domain Eukaryota; kingdom Metazoa; phylum Arthropoda; class Insecta; order Lepidoptera; family Erebidae; genus Orgyia; species Orgyia antiqua. The sequence continues at coordinate 7,013,382 of OU779874.1, forward strand.
AATATATTTTAATTCTGATTTACGTGTTTCTATATATAATAGTTACTTATGTTTTAAAAGTTATTTCATTAGTTAATACACGATAATAGACCGACAAATGAAAAAAATTAAAAATTAGAGAGGTTGTTTCGCTAAGATTTTCTATCGAGAAAACTTTTTTCAATCGTGTTTCTGATTTTATGCGATCCTAGATCATATATTGAAAACACATATACTTAAAAATTAGAGCTCTAGCCATTCAATCTAAAGAAACAATGAAAACTTCGTAAGTAGAAAAATGCACAAAGCTATTTTGGTATCCTCTTAAAGAAAAACACTCAATATCGAGCGCAAACAACTGACATGAATTAAATTGGAAACATTATTAAGAACAAGTCAGTGACATACTGTGTTAAATGTTTTGTTTTTCCACTTGGAAATTGTAACAAGATTTCAATAGAAAAGAAATCAACTGACTATTTCCGACGCAATCTTGTCATTTCCTTGTTTCTTGGTAAAAAAATATGCTTCTATTTTCGTGTGATCGTATTTATTATTGTAATTATTGTTTATTATATACTAGCTGTGCGTATGGTGACGGATTAAGATAACATGTCATCACCCGATTTCCTCCCCAGGGTGCTGTAAAAACCAGTCCTCAGTGAGAGATGGAAAAATTGAAAAAAACGTGTGCCAACACGCCTGGTCAGCGTGGCACAGTAGACCATAATCCCTCCTAAAGTGGAGGAGGCCCGTGCCCAGCAGTGGGACGTGAAGGGGCTGGAGAGAGAGATATACTAGCTAATGCCCGCGAATTCAATTGCGTTTATAGTTATTGTATACCCTTCCAAAATATACATCAAACCTTAACAAATTCAACAAAAAAGCCATCCTCATTAACCACTGTATCTATTAAAACATACATAATGTACCTACCTAATAAGAAAACATCCAGACCTTATTTGTGTGACATCTATATAGATATCATACAAATAATTGTTATGTATGGGAATCAATCCCAAAACCTTATCAACGACAGTTATTTATACTTTTAAATAATTTGTTACCATCATCGTCATAACATCACGCCTTTTTCCCATGGGGGTAGGCAGAACTATAGAGCGCCATCTGCTACGATCCAAACATACTTCCCACATGGATCAAATCCCTACTTAATATTATAAATGCGAAAGTAACTCTGTCTGTCTGTCTGTTACGCTTTCCCGCTTAAACCTCTCAACCGATTTTGATGAAATTTGGCACAGACAATCTTTAGACCCCGAGAAAGAACATAGGCTACGTTCTATTGCGAAAAAAAAAATTCCAAATTCCACGTGCAACAGCTAGTTATTAAACACATTCCAAACCAAACCACATCATAATAAATAACGTACAGAGTTATATAGACCAGCAATTTAGGCATTGTAAAAAAGTACTTAAATATAAAATAGGTTTAGAACAACATACTCGTAGTTTCAGTAACAATATTAATGTTAATTCTTAATGTAGTGAGATTATCTCGGTACGAATTGGCATTGTTCATATTTTTTTAAAACTCTTAATTCGAAAACCATTTCGGGGAATAGAGTTTCTGAGCACGATCCATTAGTTTTTTTCGAAAAATTTGCTATATTAACGATTATTTTTCCATAAAAGCAAATGATCTCTATTTGCCCTTGAAATGAAGGCCTTAAAATATTAAGGTGTTCTTAAGGATATACTACTCTGTGGTGGAGTTGAAATTGGTCTATCATATCAACTTTGCGACTTTGATAAGATGTATTGCAATCTGTCTTAAGTCTATCAGGAAAAGGCAATACACAGATTGCGTACAACGATGACGTCACAACATTTAAAACAATATCTTTAATTAGTTTTTAAAAATTCTATATCGTGAATATTTTAATAATATTGAAATTAGTTGATTAAAATTGTCTATATTTTCGAAAAAAATAATAAAAACAGTAGGTCAAAAATTATGAACAATCCCAATTGACTCTACCTTGATTGTGGATACGATATTTTGTTGGTACGAGTATAATATCTGGCTTTCATTTGTGTTATAACAATTGTATGTTTTAACTAGGTGTTGCCGTGACTTCGTACCCGTGGAATTTAGAAATTTTCCCCCCGTTTTTACAACATTATATACTTATCCTTCGCTCTTATTAGTCGCAGCATAATGTTATAAAGCCAATAGCTTTCCCCGATAAATGTACTATCTAACACTGAAAGAATTTTTCAAATCAGACCAGTGGTTACTGGTATAAGCGTGATTTGAAAATTTCCTTCAGTGTTAGAGAGTTCATTTATCAAAGAAGGCTATAGGCAGTATAACATCACGCTACGGTGACACTTGTATTCTTAATCCGTCACCACACGGACAGTAACTAAGACACTTAAATATTACTTTTCAACTGCTGATGTCAAGTAAAAATAAATGCGAATACATTATGAAGTTAAAGATAATAAAATAAGGTAATTGGAAATTTGTGAAAATGGCTTTAGAAGTCGTTAGAATAAATCTGAGAGATCGTTTCCGATAAGAATATTCCTTTCGCTATCGTCTATATGAAATTGAAGAGGCGAATTTAGGAAAGTTGAAATTTTCTTCACGGTTTTTTTTATTAACTTGCTAAGATGAGCTTCTTTTTAAAACACCTAAGTAGAGAAGGTTCGACTGTAATCAATATCATCTATACTAATATTATAAAGGTGAACAGTTTGTATGTTTGTTAAAACGCGCTAATCTCAGGAACCACTACGCCGATTTGAAAAATTCTTTCAGTTTTAGATAGGGCATTTATCGAGAAAGGCTTTAGGCTATAACATCACGCTACGACCAGTAGAAGCGAAGCAGTAGTGAAAAATGTTGCAAAAACGGGAAAAATTTTCTAAATTCCACGTGGACGGAGCCGCGGTCAACAGCTAGTTATTATTATAAAGCTGAAGAGTTTGATTGTTTGAACGTGCTAATCTTAGGAACTACTGGTCCGATGTAAAAAATTCTTCTTAACATTTTTCATTTTCACGAAGACAGCAACGGACAACGACACGTTTGTCTTTTCAATGATGTTATTGGTAAAATTCGGTTGTAATACAGCTGTCCCTTTCCCCAGTGCGCGGCGTTTGGCAATAGGGATAGCAATACCTAACATAAATACCTAAACTGTGAATTGGCTAGGTCTATAGTTTACACGGGCTTCGTGGTCTAGTGGTTCATATATCGTACTGCCGATCACGAGGTCGCGGGTTCGATTACCGCCTCGGACAATCATTTGTGTGATGTTTATAAAGGTCATACATATGTTTGCTCTGCTTCTGGGTGTTTACTATGTATTATAATTATGTATTTACAAAAGAAAAGTAGTTTGTGTATTTTATCCGTATTCTGGTACCCATAACACAAGCATCATAAGCTTAGCTTGGGACCAGAGGACGTTGTGAGAAATGTACATTAATATTTATATAAAGTAGGCTCTTAAAAACAAGGAGGGAAGTAACTGTAACCGTTGAGTGCTATTGTCGTTAAGAGTTTACCAAATGATATTGTAAGCCTCGCAGGGTCGATTTGGCTAACATGTGCGGATCTGTGAAATCTTGGTTGGATTTAAAGATTGCATAAGCACTTTTCAAATTGCGTAGTATTTTATTCTTTCAGGTCAATTCGTATAAATATAAATATATTATAGAACCGGTCTTGGAAGACCAGAAACATGACAGACACGGACTTGCAATGCTTAAAAAACTAAATTACAGTGGAAAAAAATGACGACCATGAGCGGTAGGTACTTGATCTCACGACCTCTGAATACCGTTCCGTCGCCGTTTTATGATAGCTCAGTCGGTAGAGCGACAGAACGGTATTCTGAGGTCGTGAGATCAAGTACCTACCGCTCATGGTCGTCATTTTTTGGGGTTCAAGTCCCGCATCATGGATTTTTTAAGTAAATAGAATAACCAACTACGTACGAGTAGGACTCATGCTCGAAGGTATCCATACCATTACCATCATAACCATATCGTATCATCAAGTTAAACTGAAAACGTTTAGTAGTTAGCCCCTTTAAATATTTATTGTATCCTAGTTTTTAATATTTGTTGTTATAACGTCAAAAGAAATGTATCATTTCACAGATATAGTGACCATCCCTGCTGGCACAGAAAATGGGACCCATAAAATTGCATTTAATAATATTATTTTCCAACTAGCTGTTGAAATTAGAAAATTTTCCCTGTTTTTGCAACATTCTTATTAGTCGCAGCGTGTTGTTAAATAGTCTTCCTTAATAAATGTTCTACCCAACACTGAAAGAATTTTTCAAATCGGACCAGTAGTTCCTGAGATTAGTGCGTTTAAACGAACAAACAAACTGCATTTTAAAATCAGTTTAGATTCAAATATCAAAATATAAAACTAAAATTGTGTAAAAGTTAGTGCTTTATATTACTTTTTAGATTATAGAAGCTTTCGTCTCCTCTCCAGCCCATTTACGTCCCACTGTTGGGCACGGGCCTCCTCCACTTTGGAGGGATTATGGTCTACTGTGCCGCGCTGGCCAGGCGTGTTGGCACAGGGTTTATTGTCGAGTTTTCCGTTGCTCACAGAGGATGTTATCTGGGAGGAGATGGGGTGGTGACACTCGTACCACACGGAAAATCCGTCACCACACGGAAATATATAGGATAGAAGCTTTAAGTTTCCTAAAAACACTTTTCATTGAGCGACGTTGAGATGTAACCTAGATAACGGCATACAGAAAATCCTTTGAAACGTCTAAAGAGACGACGTTAGTCTTAGTTCAAAGACATAGTTTCCTACATGAATTTTGCTTTATAAGATGAGCTTATAACATGAATATGACTCTATATATTTCTTTTAATAGTCAACTTATATCAAATCATTGTAGTTTTTTCTTTATTATTATATGAAGGTACAAATATACAGACAGAGTGACTGAAACAAACACATAGAAAGATAGACAAACATTTTAAAAAGGACGTTTTTTATTTTTTATTAAAATGCTCTAATGAAGGCATGAATATAAATTATTTTTCGACTTTTCTCAAATCTACTACTGTTACTAATTTATAATTGTGGAAACGAGATGATGACGTAATAAGAATATTGACGAGCTTAAGTGTTAATGTGTGTAACCAAACTATAGCACGATTTAAAACAATTGTACAACGCCATCTATCGAGTGGTATAGTAAACTTTTGTTTATTAAGGTTTGATTTCTAAATTTCACGCAGACGAAGACTCGGGCAACAGCTAGTATATTCCTAATTGTTATTGGTACCAATTCTACGTGCACATCTTAACTTAACTTACCTAAATGAACACCGTCAGTAACACAATACGGCAATATTAACAGAACTTTTTTATTAGAAAATCTGTATTTTATAGACTAATGATTTTAATTAATAAAAATATGCGCAACAAAATAGTCAATTAATCAAAATACGCCATAGCTGTTTGCATTATTTAGTTTAGTTTAGTTGTATACGTACAACTGGTACCACTGTTACAATTTTATTATCAAAACAACGGGCAAAAGGTTACCAGTTAAAACATACAAATTATAGTACAGATAGCAGCTGAAAGCAGAAATAACAAATATGGCGCATAATATGACGTCACCGTGTAAGTCGTTAAAACTTTGACAATTGTTATCAAGTTGTTAGAGCTACTTTTAGGAGTTGGTAAGATTCTAACATGGAGGTAATAATTACTTATAACTAGAGTGAGTTCTTACAATTATCTCTCGGAGAATGAAATAACAACGGCAAATACTAATGCAAGTACTTGCTAATGCTGCAGATTATTTACGGAGTTATTAGATACTTATACATAATAGTTTATAAATAAGAAGTCAGACAAAAATGTGAATGGACTTTTTTGTTGATGTTAATTTGAATGAAAGAAACGAACACGTACATAAATAAAAATAAATAAATATTCATGGACATTTCACACAACGTCCTCTGGTCCCAAGCTAAGCTTATATGCTTGTGCTATGGGTACCAGAATACGGATAGAATACATATACTACCTTTCTTTTGTAAATACATACTTATAATACATAGAAACATCCATACGCAGTACAAACATTTGTATGACAATTAGAAAAATCACACAAATGATTGTCCCGAGCGGGAATCGAACCCGCGACCCCTTGGTCGGCAGTCCGTTACATGAACCACTCAACCACGAGGCTCGTATAAGAAGATATAAAGAATGAAAATCACAAACTGAAAGATATCACGAAACGAGGGATTTCTGTCTATTCCGGATATTCAAAATGCAAACTTCATAAATTGCTCAATGCGATTAGTTGCGAAAGGAGGTTAGACGGAATAAGTTAAAACCCAAAGTTTGAGGACGACGCTTTTGTAAGCCGTGTGGCGTGCGCGTGTTTCTCTCTCATACAAAGCAAGCCAGTTGTTTTCGTTTTGTGCTTTTTTTATTTCGTCTTGAACAGTGTGGTTAATTATTGAGATTGATAATATATTATTATAAATATTTAATAAAAATATTTATTACAATTTCTTCACTAGCTAATCGAAAAAAACTTCATTCCATCCGGGTGTCCCTTGACACCTCTCAAGTTATTTTTTTCATATATTATTATTTTTGGAACCCACCCAAATATCAATGAGTACTCTATCCATTTTTACTAGAATACATACCTCCTTGGTTGTTAAAACTACTTTTAAGAGTTGGTAAAATTCCCGCTGGCGCTCGGAGATGTCTTATTACTGTAAAACTTTATATTAAGCATATGACATTGTTGTGAAGCTTATGGTTTTAATCATTTATAATGATTAAAACCATAATGACGAGCCTCGTGGTTCATATAATGGACTGCCGATCAAGAGGTCGCGGGCTCGGGACAATCATTTTGTGTGATTTTCCTAATTGTCATACAAACGTTTGTACTGCGTCTGGGTGTTTCTATGTATTATAAGTATGTATGTACAAAAAAAAGTAGTATATGTATTCTATCCGTATTTTGGTACCCATAACACAAGCATATAGGCTTAGCTTGGACCCGGAAAAAATAAAAAAAATTTTTTTACATGCGGCACAATACCTCGCGTTGTGACATTCTATTCTATGTCCAACAGTGGACGGGGATAGGTTGATGGTTCCATGGATGGATGATTTCTTTACATTCTGTCTTTTGCAATATTTGAACAATTTGTTGATAAATTGAAATTCTATTTATTTTTACAAATTTTTCCAACATTTTTCACTGATTCTTCGCTCCTATTAGTCGCAACGTGATGCTATGCAGCCTATAGCCTTCATCGATAAATGTACTATCCAACACTGACAGATTTTTTAAATCGGTCTCGTAGTTCCTGAGATTGGCACGTTCAAATAAACAAACTCTTCAGCTTTGTAATAATATATAAGAAATTGTAACAAATATTTTTTCTTTGTAATAAATTTTTAAAACAGAAAAAAAGGAGTGTCTACCACCTACCTACGAGTAGAGTGGCGACCACGTACCGGACGACGCAGCATTTGGCAGCCCCGTCAAGGTGTAGCGACGATATCGTCAAGGTCGCAGGGAGTCATTGGATGCAAGCGACACAAGACCGCGCGTTGTGGCGTTCTATGGGGGAGGCATATGTACAGCAGTGGACGGAGAGAGGCTGATTGATGGAATAGTCGGAGAAAATCTTATAATAAATAGGTACATATATAACGACCACAGTCCTATTACATTTTCACGTTAGTTAAAATACAGTCCGTTAATAAAAGGACAAATAAGACCTTGGCTCTGTTGTAGTATATATATTACACTAATAGTTACATCTAGCCGGTAAATTAATTAATTAGGTTTTAGCTAATTTATTATCGTCATTAGGAAATCCTTCTTCAGTCAGTGGGTTATTTAGTATCTTACTTATTACCTTGAGTTAGAGTAGATTTATGGTTATGTAGAACTAAAATATTTAGACTTCGGAAATCTGTCTTTCTGTAACAGAGGTTGCTTTCCAATTAATACAAAAAGTGACGCAGTGTAACGCAGTGCTCGATAAAGCGCTTTCCATCAACGACACTGTTGAACACAGCCGTACACTGTTCGACACTCGAAAAAGTGGTGTTTGACAGATGCTTAGCAAGAAATACCAACAAATAAGAGAAGAATTCTTTTCTCTACTTAAGAGTTTTAATTATTTAGATTGGTAGATTCGATTCGATTTACGGTAGATTCTAGTAGTATTATTTGAGATTATTAAATTGAGCTTGTCTGTTACTGCTAATTAAAATTTAATAAAAATTTTCTAATGTAAATATTGCACTATTGAAGTGAGCCCTGATAATGTGGTGAAACATGTTTGCTTTATAAATAAAAGTGAGATAGATATTAGGAGAGATAATTCATAGATGATGATAACAATTTCTTCTACGACGGTAATAATAAGTTTTTTAAGTCTAAAAGCAGTATTGTGAATTATAAATAAATAAATAAATATTCATGGACATTTCACACAACGTCCTCTGGTCCCAAGCTAAGCTTATCATGCTTGTGTTATGGGTACCAGAATACGGATATAATACATAAATTACTTTTCTTTTGTAAATACCTACATACTTATAATACATAGAAAACACCCAGACGTAGTACAAACATTTGTATGACATTTATGAATATCACACAAATGATTGTCCCAAGCAGGAATCGAACCCGCGACCTTGTGAACGGCAGTCCAGTACATGAACCACTACGCCACGAAGCCCGTATGTTTATAAATTATTGAGCCAAGACTTTATCAAGGAACTTGCATTTAGGTAAAAAAACACCCATCATTTTGCGATATTCATGCACTCTAGTGTTATTTTGAGACAACTAGCTGTTTCATTTAAACTTTTACACAGTGTTTGGCAGTGTTTCACAATGTAACGCAGAGTCCCTCTGTGTTAACTAAATGAAAAGCAACCAGAAGCAAATAAAAAAGTTTTACTCATAAAGACTTTTTAATCTACATAAATATTTTAAAGCTTAAGATATTTTTGTTTGTTTGGAATTTCTGGTCCGATTGTTTTAGGAACTACAGGTCCGATTTGAAAAATTCTTTTAGTTTCGGATGGTGGGTACATTTATCGAGGTAGGCTATAGGTTTAAATCTTCACGCTACGACCAATAGGAGCGAAGCAACAGTGAAAATATTGCAAAAAAACCTGTCAAGAGCGAGGTAAACTCGCACACTTAGGGTTTCGTACCTACTAGACATATAAACATAAGTAACTGCATTCAAATAATCATTTAATTAAAGTCAAAACAACTTACCAACTTAATTATGTAGTTGAAATATAGGGAATCGCCTACATTTCAGCTACTTCATAAGTTGGTATTAGTATAAACACTTTTTTACTTGTGATGTGATGACAAATTATAAGTTTTTGGATATTTCCCTATATCAGCACTATATAGACTTGTTCTATACCAAATTTCAAGGCTCCAGGGTAACGGGAAGTAACCTGTGAATTTTGATTCCCTTTTTGTTTTTTTTTTTTTTGTTTTGTTTTTTTTTTTTTTTTTTCGCAGGGGAATGCATTTACGCACACCCACTCCTGTCATTGCGGTCATCACCGTCGTGGTAGGAGTGGGTAGTGTCGGACTCACCGATGCCTGGGTGAACCGGACAACGGAATACCGACTAAACCTAACTGCGGCGCTCTCCACGTCTTCCTGGAGCGCCAGAGGTTCCCTGTTCTGGACTCTCTCTGACGCCCCGACGTTGGCCTGGCGGCACAACACCCGGTGTCGCAACACATTAAGGCGGGGGGAGGTGGCGAGCGTACTCACGTCGCCTCCTCCCTGGCCTTGCTCGGCGGAGCAGGTCTGCGTTGGCATCTGCCTCACGCTCCCGCTCCGCGGCCTCCTTCAGGAGCATGACGGCTTCGCTGAAGTCGGCGACTGCTTGCCAGCACCTGTCACTGTTAAGCATGGCACTGACTACTGCTTTCAGCGACAGGTCCCCGCCTATCTCCTGGGTGAGGGCCGTACGCTGTGCCTGCTAGGCAGCGCAACTCTCCAAGGTGTGGCGCGCTGTATCCTCGTGCGCACCACACGATTTGCAGGAGGGCGAGGACTCCCTCCTTGCAATCCTGTGCAGGTACTTACCGAAACAGCCGTGTCCGGTAAGTACCTGCGTCAGCCTGTACGTTAGGAGGCCGTGCCTTCGCTTCAGCCATTTTTTAAGTATTGGCCTAATGGCCTCCACAATTTCAACCCCGGCCGCGGGAGATTCCAGTTCGGCTCTCCACCGTCGCTGGAGTGTGGCCTGTGCTTCTTTTCGCACCTGGGCAGCAGATGGTAGCTCGCCCCTTGACCTTGCGTCCACACGGTGTTTGAAGACTTCTGCCAACACCTCCGCCTCGAGCTCCCGAATTTTGATTCCCTAGCATAAGTCGAAAAATTCTTAAAAATGGTCGTAATTCGGTTATATCTTTTAAATGCGTAGAGGTGAAAGGTACACTGTATTTTTTGCAGCAAGGGACCGCATAGATCTACATATCGTATGAGTTTCAAGTTGATACCTTCAGCCGTTACTGAGTAAAAAAAGTTTGACAGACGGACAGACAGACTGACACCGGAGTGATCCTTACGAAACCCTAAAAAGGGGGAAATTTTCTAAATTCATACAACGTCCTCTGGCGCCACATTAAAATATAGTTATATGTCAGTGTTATGGGTACCAGGGTGCCTACCGTACCTTTCGTCTTCTTCTTCTTCTCCAGCCCATTTACGTCCCACTGTTGGGCACGGGCCTCCTCCACTTTGGGAGGGATTATGGTCTAGTGTGGCGCGGACCAGGCGTGTTGGCACAGGGTTTATTTTCGAGTTATCCGTCTCTCACAGAAGATGTTATCTCTGTGCAATATCCCTTAGCTGACTTTTACAGCACCCTTGGTAGGAGATGGAGTGGTGACACTTGTATTCTTAATCCGTCACCACACGGAGGATCCGTCACCACACGTACTACCGTACCCAACCTTTCCGAAATAGAGAAAGCTAGGGTACAATAGTGGGACATTAATAGTCGAAGAAAATATTATTATAAGAAATACTTAGACCACGACCTAAGTCCCATTACATTTTCACGTCAAAACAATTTAATTGAGTATTTAAAAAAAAAAAAAGTTCTACCGACTTCATGCGCCTTTGAAATTTGAGAGTTTTCCTCAATTTCTCAGAAGATAACCTTCAGATCCTGACCTAGTGCCAAAGAGACTACACGGGAACCACCAGCTTTCAAATAAAAAAGGAATCATCAAAATCGCTTCGCTCAGTTAAATGATATTAGATAACAAACATTAAAAATAAAATTATAAAAGCATACAGACGAATTGAGAACTTCCTCCTTTTTTGAAGTCAGTTAAAAATAATTCTTGGATAAGATTTTTAATAAACTGTGTTGATAAATACAAAGATGTTCTAAACAAAATATTGTAATTATAAATATGGTTTAGTAAGAAGAAGAAGAGTATAAGATTTTTGTGCTAATTGGATACCTAAAAGCACAGAGCACTTTTCCAACAAGAGATGGCATTCTACGCCCGCTCCCGCTGAAAAACTCATAGCTTAAGCCATCACCTAAATTACTGACTTTGGGACCTCAAAAACCCTGGACATTTCGACGAAACACATGTTTCTTCCTGGACCCCTCTCAAAAAGTTTTTGTCTTAATAGAAGTCGTTAACAACAAGTTCCGGATTACTCCAACACTTTTCAAAAATTTGACGGCCCCGGACTTTGAACTAGAACAAATCTGGGAAAATCCAGACAGATGGGAGTCATAGTTATTTTGTGAATTATCTCGATACATGACCGATCTGGCAGCATTGACATACGACCGACACCTGGTAACTATGTTAAGAAAACAACGCGGTTTTTTAATTCCCGATAGCTTAATATCTTAGGCGGAATACCGTTATGCAACCTTACTTTACCTTACCTCTTTTAGACTAGCAACAATTTATGATTCAAGGAACTAATCAAGAACATAATAGGTACCTTATATGTTACAAAGAAAACAGTTATCTACTCCGGTTGTTATAATATTCTAAGACTAAAAGCGTGGTCATTAAAGCTTTAGAATAAAGCTACACCCGGCTCGCTCCACTCTACTTAAGTTGAATCTCATTTTAAGAAACAACGCGTTAAGATACAGGCTTCCATCTCATTTACAAAAATATACCTGTGGTAATTGTTTTAAATTTGTAGCTGGCTTGTATTTTTGAAGAAAATCTTAAGTAGTACAGCTATCTTGGATTTGTGACTAAACATTTGTTTTACTAACATTTGTGTGTAAATGTTTGTGTTTTTAAAATAGAGTAGCTAGATAACTAGAATAGGGCGATATGGTCGCAAAGCGACCAAGCCTTTTAAATAAAATAAAAAAAAAATAAATAAAAAAATTGATAACTAGAAGCTCAATAGCTCTATACCTCATCGTATATGCGCTTTCTAAGATAAATTTATTTATTAAATCAAATTACGGTGGAAAAAGTGATTACCGCAAGCGGGACTCGAACCCACGACCTCGGAATACCGTTCCGTAGCTCTGCCAACTGAGCTTATGGTCGTGCTTTTCAGTAATCAATTAAATGCACGTAGAAATACGATATAAACTCAATCGAGTGAGGATTGCGGTGGCCTAATTTATTAAGTATTTATTAAGTAAAAGCATAGCATGTCAATTGCAAAATTAATAAATTACTTTATAAATTTATTTTTTTGTTTCTAGTTGTTGCCACCAACTTCATACAAAAAAGGTATATTTTAGAGCCAATCTTTCTAATAGAACAAATCACATTAAAATCCGTAGCGTAGTTTTAAAAAATTAAGCTTATTTGTACAGAAATACAAAATGGAATCGCTGGAGCAGCGGAGAGATTTCGGATCTCTCTGCGTGTTGTACCGGTTTACTTATTTATTACTTACACTTACCATCAGGTGGGCCGTTGGCTCGTCTGTCATACCATGGCAATAAAAAAAAGAAATAAAGACTTTCTTTTATAATAAGCAAACGATAAGTGGTAACATGTATACATATCTTCCTATATATAAAATTCACGTGTCACAGTGTTAGTTACCGAACTCCTCCAAAACGGCTTGACCGATTTTTATGAAATTGTACATGCGTATTCAGTAGGTCTGACAATCGGCCAACATCTATTTTTCAAACCTTTTTTTTTTAGTATGGCAAAACAACGTTTGCCGGGTCAGCTAGTAATTATATAAAGTAGGAAATAGTCTTGTCTGTCGCTTAAACTACGGTTACATAGTAAGTTTATGTATCTATCCATGGGAAACAACAGGTCAGTGAATGAATACCAAAACTAAGTAAATAATACAGGTATCCAAATATTCTATTCTTAACTATTTATCCGAATTCAAAAAAAGGAGGCAATTTATTTATGTTTGTTACCTCATAACTTTTAACTGGGCGAAGTGATTTTAATAATTTTTTTTATTTGAAAGCTGGTGGTTCCCGTGTGGTCCTATTGGCATCAGGTCAGGATCTGATGGTTATCTCCTGAGAAAACAAGGAAAAACCCTCGAATTCCAAAAGCACATTAAGGGCCTACATCAATATTATCGTATATCACAGCACAGAAAATGAAGAATTAGGGATACTTTTCCTATTTACTCAAAATCTACTAAATATAATTTAATTCTGATCCACGTGTTTCTATACATAATAGTTACTTATGTTTTTAAAGTTATTTCATTAGTTAATACGCGATAATAGATCGACAAATGAAAAAAATAAAAAATTTGAGAGGTTGTTTCGCCAAGATTTTCTATCGAGAAAACTTTTTTCAATCGCGTTTCTGATATGTTCATGCGATCCTAGATCATATATTGAAAAAACATATACTTAAAAATTAGAGCTCTAGCCATTTAATCTAAAGAAACAATGAAAACTTCGTATATAGAAAAATGCACGAAGCTATTTTGGTATCCTCTTAAGTTGGTTGAACTTTTTCTATAAATATACTCATTGTTTAATAACTACTCCCTCCCTTAGCCGTACGTGAACGACAGTCCATTACATAAACCATGTAACGGACTGCCGATCACGAAGTCGCGGATTAGATTCCCGCACGGGACATACATTTGTGTGATATTTATAACTAGCTGTTGCCCGCGACTCAGTCCGCGTGAAATTTAGAAAACTTTTCATCCCTTTTTTTCGCAATAACAGGTAGCCTATGTCCTTTCTCAGGGTCTAAAATTGTCTGTGCCAAATTTCATCAACATCGGTTGACAGGTTTAAGCGGGAAAGCGTGACAGACAGAGTTACTTTCGCATTTATAATAATAAAGTACGGATTGTTATAAAAATGTTTGTACTGCGTCTCGGTGTTTACTATGCATTATAATTATATTATATTTACAAAAGAAACGTACTATAGGTACTTTATCCATATTCTGGTACCCATGACACAAGCATATGGGCTACGCTTGGGACTGGGGAACGTTGTGAGAAATGTAAAAAAAAGAAATAACTCTACGAAGATAGAAATTAATTAAGCAAAAATATCCGCTTATTTTAATTCATCAGAGTTTAAAATATAAAAAACGTTGATCTGTATATTTTGTATTCTTAATAATAAAATCTCATTATGTTGGTTTATAAAGAAAATGTTTTGAACATCAACTTTTTGAATACATAATATATTGTAATCTGAAATATTCATTACACAGCCGTGGAATTTAAATATCAAAGATATTTAATACATTATGAGAGTTTTTATTCCGTTTTATAACTTTAACAAGACTGGAAAAAATAATGTTGTATAAGACATCCTGTTATTATTTTAATATCAGGGATTTTTTTCATTTTTTCTGAACCGCATGCTTTACTTCTTATATCTAATAAAGAAAGTCTTTTCAAAATCGATATAGCCGATTCAGAGATTACCTCGGATTATTTGTGTGTGTATCGGACTGCCGATCGCGAAGAGGTCGCGGGTTCGATTCCCGCTCGTGACAATCTTTTGTGTGATTTTTCTAATTGTCATACAAATGTTTGTACTGCGTCTGGGTGTTTCTATGTATTTTAAGTATGTACCCATGACACAAGCATATGGGCTACGCTTGGGACTGGGGAACGTTGTGAGAAATGTAAAAAAAAGAAATAACTCTACGAAGATAGAAATTAATTAAGCAAAAATATCCGCTTATTTTAATTCATCAGAGTTTAAAATATAAAAAACGTTGATCTGTATATTTTGTATTCTTAATAATAAAATCTCATTATGTTGGTTTATAAAGAAAATGTTTTGAACATCAACTTTTTGAATACATAATATATTGTAATCTGAAATATTCATTACACAGCCGTGGAATTTAAATATCAAAGATATTTAATACATTATGAGAGTTTTTATTCCGTTTTATAACTTTAACAAGACTGGAAAAAATAATGTTGTATAAGACATCCTGTTATTATTTTAATATCAGGGATTTTTTTCATTTTTTCTGAACCGCATGCTTTACTTCTTATATCTAATAAAGAAAGTCTTTTCAAAATCGATATAGCCGATTCAGAGATTACCTCGGATTATTTGTGTGTGTATCGGACTGCCGATCGCGAAGAGGTCGCGGGTTCGATTCCCGCTCGTGACAATCTTTTGTGTGATTTTTCTAATTGTCATACAAATGTTTGTACTGCGTCTGGGTGTTTCTATGTATTTTAAGTATGTATTTACAAAAGGAAAGTAGTATAATATATGTATTCTATCCGTATTCTGGTATCCATGACACAAGCATATAAGCTTAGCTTGGGACCAGAGGACGTTGTGTGAAATGTCCATGACTATTAATTTATTTATTTTATTTCTGTGGTATTTTTATTGTAGGTTAATTCTTTTTGGATTAGAAGGAGGTTAATACTATTTAAGTACCTGTTATTGGTGTTTTACAACTACAAATATCTATAATAATAGATAACATAATTTGTAGTATATCCGTATTCTACTCATGTTACAGGCAATTAGCTTAGCTTGCGATTATTAATATTTACTTTCAAACAGACTTGCCGACTTTTAACTGTTTAAGAATAGAAATGCGAAATAATTGATTGACTTACGATTGAAAACACGTCAATAAATGATTATAAAATACATTGAAATTGGAAATTTGAAAATTCTCTTGCGTTTCATGAGATTGTCTACTAAGAGGAAATCGAACGATCCTCTGAAGCTCAAAATACTTCAGTAACAAGGAAATTACTGAGTTAGAATGATTGCTATTACATTCACGTTGCTATTACTAAAAGGATTTAAGGATGAAAGCAGTGTAAATTGAATACATTGTCTATTGAAAAATATTTTACTAAATAATAATAATTTAGTAAACACTTATGTTAATAATTTGCTTTACTTAGTATAAAACAAAGTTGTTATTTTTGTATGTTTATTATCCCTATGTGAGCTTATATCTTTCAAAATACGCAACGGATTTCGATGCGGTTTTTTACATGATGGAGTGGTTCAAGTAGATGGAAGAGGATCAGTTTTGAAAGTCTTGTTGCTTGCTTATATATAGAATAGAATGGATTAAGAATACAGGTGTCACCACCCCATCTCTTCCCAAGGGCGCTGTAAAAGTCAGTTAAGGGATATTGCACACAGATAACATCTTCTGTGAGAGACGGAAAACTCGAAAATAAACACTGTGTCAAAACGCCTAGTCAGCGCGGCACAGTAGCCCAAAATCCGTCCCAAAGTGGAGGAGACCCGTGCCTAAAGAGAAGAAGAAGGCTGGAGAAGAAGAAGAGAAGAAGAATAGAATACACTTTATTGTACACCATAAAATATTACATGTCACTTTAACGAAATTAAAATAAATCGTGTGCGGCGGTCTTATCGCATATTTGCGATCTCTTCCAGACAACCTTTAAATGGACTCAGTTGATCTGGAACTGGGGTAAAGTGATACATTAATTCAAAATATTACGTTGTTTTGTTCTGTTTGGTGTTCATTAGCTTGTCTACATTACTCAAGAGATCCTTCCCAATTAAGTTCCTAGAACTTCCCCTTTAGATAAGTATCTTCAAACTTGGGAGTAAAATAGTTGTTGAACTATTTCACTCTCGAAGTCTATACTAGTATGTTTGTCCCCTTTGTAACATTATAGTTAACTAGAGTAATTTCTGTCCGTGTGGTGATGGATTAAGAATACAATTGTTACCACCCCTTTTCCATCCCATGGTGTTGTAAAAGCCAGCTGAGGAATATCGTACACAGATAGCACCATCCTCTGTAAGAGATGGAAAACTTAAAAATAATCCCATGCCAACACGCTTGGATATTAGACCAAATCCCTCCCAAAGTGGAGGAGGCCCGTGCCCAACATTGGATGTTAAAGGCATAGAGAGGAGAGCTACTGCTGGAGATTTCGTAGCACTGAAATTCGGAATCACCACATTATTTTTGCATAAAAATAGCCTATGTCCTTTCTTAGGCTAACTTAGTACCAACCTTTTTTTAAATATAGAAGTGCTGAAAAATATAATAACGTAGATCATTTAATATCCTATAATATTTGCGTGACTCATTCATTCAAATAAAACCATTTTTAGGGTTCCGTACCCAAAGGGTAAAAACGGAACCCTATTACTGAGACTTCGCTGTCCGTCCGTCCGTCCGTCCGTCCGTCCGTCCGTCAGTCTGTCACCAGGCTGTATCTCAAGAACGGTGATAGCTAGACAGTTGAAATTTTCGCAGATGATATATTTCTATTGCCGCTATAACAACAAATACTAAAAATAAAATAAATATTTAAGGGGGGCTCCCATACAAAAAACTGATTTTTTTACCGTTTCTTGCTCGATACTGATAACGTTGCCTTATGTTGCATAGATAATGGTACGGAACCCTTCGTGCGCGAGTCCCACTCGCACTTGACCAATTTTTTGTAAATTATTCGCGATTTTAACAAAATTTTGTATAAATAGAAATATTCTGTTTTTTTTTAAATATTGCACAGTATCATTGGTCCTTAATATGTTTGCGAAATTTCAGATCAATCCGACTACTACCGTTAGAAATAATAAGTAGATACGATTGAAGCTAATAAAAAGCGTATAAATAAACCGTAATGCCCTACAATAAAGCTGAGCTTAAACATTATGTTCAAAAAATTCTCTGAATCTCTGAAGATATTAATTATACCCAACAAGACCCCTCTTTATCGAGTATTGAAATGACTTAGCACTGATAACAAAGCGTGCCTTCACGTCCAAACCTCTGTATCACGATATTTTGAATACGGAATAAATGATCTTATAATTTTATTTTGTGATACATTGCTCTTCTGAAAAGGCGCTTAGGCTAAACTTCAGTACTTAACAATCAATGGTTAGTGAATGTAGATTTTCAATAATTTTATTGTAATGTATTGGTGAAAGGATAAGAGGGTTAACTAAATAGCTTTTCACAGTTTCTTTTCTGAAACAAATCGGTTGACGTTAATCGTATCAGACCATTTCTTTTTATAACATTTTGTTTTTATTAGTTTATCTATTCAATTACTAGGTTAGCTTGCTAATTCTAATTTTGCTAATTCTCTATGTTTAAAAAACTTCGTCTGTTTTTAGGGTTCCGTACCCAAAGGGTAAAAACGGGACCCTATTACTGAGACTTCGCTGTCCGTCCGTCCGTCCGTATGTCACCAGGCTGTATCTCAAGAACGGTGATAGCTAGACAGTTGAAATTTTCACAGATGATGTATTTCTATTGCCGCTATAACAACAAATACTAAAAATAAAATAAAATAAATTAAATATTTATTTTATTTTATTTTTAGTATTTATTTTATTTTATTTTTAGTATTTGTTTGTAGGGGGGCTCCCATACAACAAACATGATTTTTTTACCGTTTCTTGCTCGATACTAATAACGTTGCCTTATGTTGCATAGATAATGGTACGGAACCCTTCGTGCGCGACTCCGACTCGCACTTGACAATTTTTTTTTAATTTGTTATGTTTGTTTCCTCATAACTTAACTGGGCGAAGGGATTTTAATGATTCTTTTTTTATTTGAAAGGTGGTGGGTCCCTTGTAATCCTATTGGCTCCAGGTCAGGATCTGATGGTTATCTCCTGAGAAATCGAGGAAAACGCTTAAATTTCAAAGGCTCATGAAGTTGGTTGAACTGTTTTTGGTGAAAGCTTTATTTATAACGAAGTTTAGAAAACATGCTTGGATTACTTGGATATGAACCTAGAACATTTTTCCTTTAATATTAAATAAATAAATATTCATGGACATTTCACACAACGTCCTCTGGTCCCAAGCTAAGCTTATTATGCTTGTGTTATGGGTACCAGAATACGGATATATTACTTAAACTACTTGTCTTTTGTAAATACATACTTATAATACATACATAGTAAACACCCAGACGCAGTACAAACATTTGTATGACAATTAGAAAATTCACACAAATGATTGTCCCGAGCGGGAATCGAACCCGCGACCTCTTGAGCGGCAGTCATAAACCACTCAACCACGACGCCGTCGGCCTAATCTATACATGATATATATTACATATATATATATTATTATTATCTCCTTGATATATATTTTTTATATTTTTTTTTTATATACTCGTATATATATTTTTTTATTTTTGTATATCCGTATTCTGGTACCCATAATACAAGCATAATAAGCTTAGCTTGGGACCAGAGGACGTTGTGTGAAATGTCCATGAATATTTATTTATTTATTTATTTATAAATGTCATACAAATGTTTGTACTGCGTCTGGGTGTTTTCTATGTATCATAAGTATGTATTTATAAAAGAAAAGTAGTTTATGTAGTATATCTGTATTCTGGTATCCATAACACAAGCATATAAGCTTAGCTTGGGAACAGAGGACGGTGTGTGAAATGTCCATGAATATTTATTTATTTATTTCTTTAATTACTCTCCAAAACCCATTAACGTCCCACTGCTGGGCATGGGCCTCCTCCATTTTGAGAGAGATTATGGTATACCGAGCCGCGCTGACCAGACCGTGTTGGCATTGGGCTTAATTTCGGTTTCCGTTTCGCATGTAGGATGTTATCTGTGTACAATATTGCTCACCTAGCTTTTACAGCATCTAGGAAACGACATGAGTTGGTGGCACTTGTATTCTTAACCCGTCACCACACGGACATACGTGCAAAGCATTGTGGATCAAAATCCCCCGACGTAGAGAAGACCCGTGCCCCTCAGTAGGAAGTTTATGGGCTGGAAAGGACAAGAATATTTTGAAAGTTTCATATAGAATTAAATAATAAAAATAAATAAATATTCAGGACATTTCACACAACGTCCTCTGGTCCCAAAGTAAGCTATATTTCTATGCTTGTATTATGGGAACCAGATACGGATAGACTACATATACTACTTTTCTTTTGTAAATACATACTTATAATACATAGAAAACACCCAGACGCAGTACAAACATTTGTATGACATTTATGGATATCACACAAATGATTGTCCCAACCGGGAATCGAACCCGCGACTTCGTGATCGGCAGTCCATTACATAAACCACTCCACCACGAAGCCTGTCATTAGAATTACATTCGTACATAACACAGGACGGGCCTCATGGTCTAGTGGTTCAGGTAACGGACTGCGGTTTACGAGGTCGCGGGTTCGATTCCCGCTCGGGACAATCATTTGTGTGATATTTATAACTGTCATAGAAATGTTTGTACTAAGTACAAATACGTAATCTATCCGTATTCTGGTACCCATAAAAAGCATATAACCTTAGCTTGGGACCAGAGGTCGTTGTGTAAAATGTCCATGAATATTTATTTATTTAATTTATTTATAATATTGAGGTAGATATTATACCATTTCGTAACGAACAGTTAATAAAATCTTATTGTTATATAAACACGTACTTACCTGAGTGTAATTTTTCTTCTCAAGTATCTTATTATCGGATTTATCTCAAACCTACCTCGCAATAACAAGACATGTGAGAATAAAACATGAGGCTACCTCACAGATCAACATCAATAGATTCGTTTAAATAGATTTAAGGGCCACGACTATTGGTTTATGCAACAGACTGTAGTTCACGAGGTTGCTGGTTCGATTACGCCATGAGACGAAACCCCGTGCGGGAATTGAACCCGAGACAGCATGAATAGCGGTCCGTTACAGGAACCACAAGACCACGAAGCCGGTCGCAGATTTAATAGATAATATTTATTAATAGACCAATAAGATATTTTTGCTAACGACTAACTATGAACTTGCTAACCATGAAGCATTTTCATTAGTCGTAGCAGTATGAAACACCGAGTTCTCATACATATGCTCATTAGCGTATACATAATATAATAATATGTTCGGTGTGCGTTGATCGTCTTCTGTGCGGAATATTTTGAGGTGTGATCTGTGGACTACATGGTATCAATGAATAATTTTATATGGCTGTATATAAGCGGGGTTTCGCAGCCAATTTATTTTATTTATATGATAATAACTGGGTAGGATTTCTGCTCAATATTTTATTAGTGACATTTCTTTTGAAATATGTTGCATATTTTTTTATTATGAATTTATTGGCTTTCATTGTGTCACTCTTCCAAAATAGCTTGAATTTATTCAGATTTGTAAACTATTCTTAGATACATCCACATTATATACCAGATAGTGGGCAGGTGTTCACTGTTGAAGTCACTTAACTTTAGCCTGGGTAAATCGTGCGTAATTGACTAATGGTCTTTTCATAATGACTTATCGGAGGTTTAAAAGTTCGTTAAAATAGGTTTGCGAAAATTGCCAAAACTTGTTATTCATAATTGTCTTTTTACGCTAAAATGTTTAATATCTCTCCGATAAAATCTCCGTTTAAACCTCCGATATATCATTATGAATAAGACCATAATAATCTATCTATACTAATATTATAAAACTAAAGAGTATTTATGTTTGAACGCACTAATCTTAAGAGCGACGGTTCCGATTTGAACAATTTTTTAAGTGTTGGATAATTTTTTCTAGAAAGGCATCTGTATGTTTATGTAACTATTCTATAACTATATGAGTATATTTTTATGTATACTATTAGTATGTAAGTTTATGTTATATTTATATGGTATGGTATTTGTTTATGTATATATATGAAGGTATAGTATTAATATTTGTATTGTGTAAATAAGTTGAAATTGAAGCATTCTATTTCTTTTTTTAGTTTATTGTAAAATAGCACCTGCCCCAAATTGTCTCTGCACCGACGTTGGTTGACTGGTAGAAAATGCCACTGTCGGCATTAAGTCCGCCATTGTATTATTAAAGTGCATGAAGTTTTAAAATAAATAAAATAAATAAATAAAGGCTATAGGCTATATAACGTCACGCTGCGACCAATAGGAGCGAAGCATTAGTGAAAAATATTGTAAAACGGGAAAAAATATACAAATTTCATGCTATATTGTGGCGTATATTCTTCACGGAAGGTCCGACTCAATAGAGGTAGTATCAGGTCCACTCCGTCGTACCCGTGACCACGGTGACTAAAAGGAAAGGCTCCGATACGTCGGGATAAAATTTAAAAACTAATATACTCATCGAAATCGTATCAAGTAAAAAGTGTTTTATTTTAAGTAAAAGAGTCGCAAACGGCTTATAGAATAGTGTTTCTTCTGTTATATAATTTAAACTTTACTTATGGCATATTTTATGAAGAAATTAAAGGCAGCAAAAGAAATATTTATTTATTTACACACTTCTTACAAGGAATTGTATAGGCGGACTAAATGCTTTAGGCATTTTCTTCCAGTCAACCATAGGGTGATGCAGAAATAAGTAAGCCAGATGTGTAATGATAGAAGATTTAAAAAAATAATTGGTCAAGTGCGAGTTGGACTCGCGCACGAAGGGTTCCGTACCATTATCTATGCAACATAAGGCAACGTTATTATATAGTATCGAGCAAGAAACGGTACAAAAATCATGTTTGTTGTATGGGAGCCCCCCTTAAATATTTATTTTATTTTATTTTTAGTATTTGTTGTTATAGCGGCAATAGAAATACATCATCTGTGAAAATTTCAACTGTCTAGCTATCACCGTTCTTGAGATACTGAGTACGGAACCCTAAAAATCATGTTTGTTGTATGGGAGCCCCCCTTAAATATTTATTTTATTTTATTTTTAGTATTTGTTGTTATAGCGGCAATAGAAATACATCATCTGTGAAAATTTCAACTGTCTAGCTATCACCGTTCTTGAGATACTGGGTACGGAACCCTAAAAATCATGTTTGTTGTATGGGAGCCCCCCTTAAATATTTATTTTATTTTATTTTTAGTATTTGTTGTTATAGCGGCAATAGAAATACATCATCTGTGAAAATTTCAACTCTCTAGCTATCACCGTTCTTGAGATACAGCCTGGTGACAGACGGACGGACGGACGGACGGACGGACGGACGGACGGACGGACGGACGGACGGACAGCGAAGTCTCAGTAATAGGGTCCCGTTTTTACCCTTTGGGTACGGAACCCTAAAAAGAAAATATTGTTCATAGTTAAATATTAGAAGGAAAATATAATGCTCTAATGCATACCTACTTAAACATTAAATACCAGTAAACTTACATACATACATATACATACATTCATAGTTATATACGAATCAATACATACACATCTACATATTCTATCATATCTACGTTATTGATATATGTAGTATGTGTATATTTATTTTAAGCTTTTAATTGTTATATGATTACCTATTATGTAAGTATAAATATCATCAGTGTATATTATTTTGGTACTGTGGCAATAAATGTTTTCTTTCTTTCTTGACATAAACACATACACATTGTTATGTATTTATGTAAAATACATAACAGAGAACAGATTAAGGAAATTAGTCTCGTCATAGCTATGCTGTAGCTACTTCTGTACGTGTGAAATGTTGGCGTACCTTGCGTTTGAAGGTAAGAAGACTAGTGCACATCCTGATTTCCGAGGGCAGCGCGATCCAAAGATTGATAGACCGAACGAAGAAGGAGGAGTAGACAAGACTAGAGCTATGAGATGGATAAATATGCCAATGGTATTTAAACTAAAATCGCACCTAAGATGGTTAGACTTTGTGACCGTGATTGTACATACCTATTATTTATCTTTATCTTTTTATTTAGCCATAAATCAATATTATAGGATCACGTAAAGATGATCGAAAACCATTCTGACGTCTCACTGTGTATCTTATACATCATGTTTTATTTTTATACTGTGTATTGACGTTAAAAGGGTTACATTTTGATTGATGACGCCAAAGCAAGTAGGTATTGCTTGCTACAAAAATATCTTAGGGTTTTATTTATCACATACTCGCACAATGATGTGAATTGTTCGAAAATTTTCGAATCAAGTATGTTTTAGAATTAAAACACTTGCAACTTTGTCAGTTAAGAGTGGAGAGGTTAGTCCCGACTTAATTAAATTTTACACTCGTTATACGATCAAGCTGCTTTGAGTTGCTATAACAACAAAGAAAGTAGTGTGTTAGTAGTCTGTTCTTCATGGGCTTGTAAGGCGGTTTTTCTTGTCCATGGCGCATTGTAAATATTGGGTATTAAAAAAAATACTGTTGTAACGACTTCCTTCAAATGACCTGGTGCCAATGGGGACACACTGGAAGCATTTTTCGCCCAGTTAAAAGTTATGAGGTAACAGATAAAAAACAGATAAAAGATAAAAAATAAAAAAAAAAACAACATACAGACAAACTGAGAACCTCCTACTTTTTTGAAGTCGGTTTGAAATGACACATACATAACCCTTAATTCGCATATCCGACTAGAATTTGACCGGTGTTTTTACTTTTTAATATCTGTTAACATTTTTGAGCAATAATAATATTCCTACTGGAACAAAAGTCAGTAAATTGCAATCTACAATATAGGAAGGGTATTAGAGTCGTAAATTACAGAAGGTATGGCACACTTCAGCGCAGATGTATAGAATGGTTCATATCGAGGTCGTTTTTATGATTTCAATTGACTATCAAGATAAAATAAATGGCATATATTTATTTACGCGTTTTCAATAAGTTAATATGAAAATTTAATTAGAAAATATTTTTACAAGCTTGCTGCCTGACACTTCATGCTATTGGAATTTTGACAAAGTACAGACACAGAATTATAACCTATAGCATGCTATTATGTCGGGTATCGTGGCTGAGTGGTTAATATAACGGGCTGTTGTTCACGAGGTCGCGGGTTCGATTCCCCCACGGGACCATCATTTGTGTGATTTTTATAAATGTTATACAAATGTCTGTTCTGCGTCTGGGTGTTTCTATGTATTTACAAAAGAAAAGTATTATATGTAGTAGGTATATCCGTATTCTGATACCCATAGGACAAGCATATAAGCTTAGCTTGGGACTAGAGGACGTTGTGTGAAACGATCATGAATATTTATTATATTAGGTAAACAAACTTATGATTGGGCCACTACTTTCGGACATTACTACTAACATACGTATTAACTCCTCATAGTAAAAACGGTCAAGTATGAGATGCACACGCACACGAAGGGTTTCGTGTCGTTATTATCATATTCCTGTTATTTTTTTAAATATTTTTGGACATTTCATTTTCGTGTTTATTTTTAATGCCTCGCTCCTTGGCTTTCAGCGCGATGAAAAATGCCAGCATATTATAGCATTGGAATGATTTACTAAAATCCATTTAGCAGTTTTGCATATAAGAGTAACAAACATAATATACATCGTTTATCATTTATTTACTCAATTAGAAAATAAAAACTTGTATCTCATTTTACAATTACGTTTTGATCAGATTATCTTTTGTGAAAAATTTAACTTCTAGAAGCATTAAAATATTGCATGTCCATTGTAACAATTTTTTACGGACAGCTTGCGACTCTAACGAATCGAAATAGGACAAAAATAAAAAATAAAATAAGCCCGACGAGCGACAGCGGTGCAGCTAAAATTATGAAATAGGTATTTACTTAAATAAGTTAGCATTTTTATTTGCTTTCTGTATTTTTTATATTAAAAAAAAATAGGTTTAATTTATATATATTTAATTTTTAATGAATTAAAATAAAGCAGCAAAACGAAGTTATTACAAGTGGGATTTAAACCTACGACATTTGGAATACCATTTCTCTTTAATTTACCAGTGGAATGCACCACGCGCCACATTGTGAAGCGTGACCACTCTGCCAAATATGTAGCGACAAAGAAGAATCCAGTGGGTTACCGTGATATTCCTTTCCTTAAACCAATTCAATTTCATATATTACTTGTGAGATTTAAGTAATGTATATGTATGTAATCACACAATACTTGGTGAACTTCTAATACAAAAAGCTTACCGCCAAAATTAAAAACATTTTAGATTTAAAATCACCGCGTGAAGTATGTCTTGTCTAATTTACATGTTTTACTTGATACAGTTAACAATAATGACACTTTGAATTATTTTGCTACGATCTTTGTTATGAGAACAACAAATACTAATGTACAAACACATAATCTATACTTACTGTAACGCGATACCTGATAATGAGCGTTTATAACACGAGATACTCAAGGATTTCCCCTTTATTGTCTGATAGCAATTCCGTTCAGATTATTTATATATTCTAACTAGCTGACCCGGCAAACGTTATTTGCGATACTAAAAAAAAAGGTTTGAAAAATAGATGTTGGCCGATTCTCAGACCTACTGAATATGCATGTAAAATTTCTTTTAAATCGGTCAAGCCGTTTCGGTGGAGTACGGTAACTAACACTGTGACACGTGAATTTTATATATTAGAAGAATATATAAAATTCACGTGTCACAGTGTTAGTTACCTTACTCCTCCGAAATGGCTTGACCGATTCTTCTCAAATTTTGCATACATATTCAGTAGGTCTGAGAATCGGCCAACATCTATTTTTCAAACTTTTTTTTTTAGTATGGCAAAACAACGTTTGCCGGGTCAGCTAGTATGTATATATATTTAATATATGACCTTGTTCGTGCCAATTCTGTTGTGCTAATAACATACGTAAATTAATATAATTATTATTTACTAGCTGCTACCCGCGATTTTATAAGCGTGGAATTTGGAAAAAAAACCGAAACAATTTATATATACAAACCTTCCTCATGAACGACTCTATTTCGTTAAGAAAAATCGGTAGCGTTCTTTTAAAGATTTAAGCTAACATAGGGACATACAGGAATAACAACTGTTTTATTATAAGTACCTAAAGAAGATTGTAAGTCCGTGTGATGACGGATTAAGAATACAGATGTCACCACCGCATTTCTGTCCCAGAGTGCTGTAAGAGCCAGCTAAGGGACAAACTTAAGCAGTTAACGTCTGACAGTAGACTGTGACAGATGGAAAACTCGAAACTAAATTCTGTGCCAACACGCCTGGTCAGCGTGGCACAGTAGAGCCCTTCCGTAGTGGAGGAGGCCCACGGGCCTACTAGGCACGCTAGCAGTGGGAAATTAATAGACTGGAGAGGGAGAGGCGAGGGTATAGAAGATGGAGATTTGGCAGAACGTCGTCTGGTCCCAATTAACGTTATTTTTCTGTGCTTATGTTATGGGGTTAGATCGAGACAAGATAAATTATATGGATTGTATGAAAGAAAAAGAACTAAAAAGATATGACGTCAGACAGAAGAGCATATAAGAAAATAACATTTTGTGCCCTCCCCTAGTTATGAGATCAAGCCAAGACAATGATGATGAGTTAAAATAAGTCAGTGAAACGTAAACGCTCTGTTGCTTTTACAAAACAACATTAATTATTGCCATAACTAACAACAAACGAACCGCAACCCAACAGAACTGTAATATTACAATTAGATAATTATTATTAAATTAATATCTATTACAAATATCGGTTTGTAATATTATATGTGGATGTATTGTATGCCAAAGGCATAGATAGATACAAGATAGAGAGTCTGTGGCTACATCACTCAGCCGGCTTGACTCCACTTATCTATGTGTGTGTGGAATACGTTCTATGTGTGTCTATGATACACGCTACAGGGTAATTTAAACCATCGACAGCTCTTCTTTTTCCAACGGAGTACTTGTTTCATTGCTTGTAAAACTGACGGTTATAGTTTGCGGAAACTAGTCGCCTTAAAACCATATTTTATTAGACCCTCAAGTTCGATTTAGCTAAAGTTATGTGTCTTCAGAATTGAACACGTATTTCTTCTTCTTCTTCTCCAACCCATTTACGTCCAAATGTTGGGCACGGGCCTCCTCCACTCGGGGAGGGATTATGGACTACTGTGCCGCACTGACCAGGCGTGTTGGCACAGGGTTTATTTTTGAGTTTTCCATCTCTCACAGAAGATATTAAATGTGTGCAATATCCCTTAGCTGACTTTTACAGCACCCTTCGGAGGAGATGGGGTGGTTACACTTGTATTCTTAGTCCGTCACCACACAAGGACACACGTCAGGACAATCATTTGTGTGATGTTTTTAATTGTCATACAAATGTTTGTACTGCGTCTGGGTGTTTACTATGTATTATAAGTATGTATTTACAAAAGAAAAGTAGTTTATGTATTATATCCGTATTCTGGTACCCATAACACAAGTGTAATAAGCTTAGCTTGGGACCAGAGGACGTTGTGTGAAATGTCCATGAATATTTATTTATTTATTATTTACACGGAGGACGGAGGAACGCGTATTTACTATCCGGTAAATCTCTATCTATATTGTCATGTCAGCTCTTGAAGTGGTGAAATGGTACCCGATTTGTTTTACAACATGAGGTGAAAGTGCGGTTTTAAGTGTGGTTGTCCGTGGGGTGATGTACAAAAAGATTACAAGTATCACTTCCATGTCTTGCCCTTGGGAGTTGTTATGACCGGGGGAACCTCGGCGCGTAACACTGTTCGTAAACCCATTAGGGTTGACGTCAGGTAATTAACCGGTTCTCAAGATCAGTCAAAATCAGTCAAATCCCATTGCAAGACCCCAAATGACGGGATAAGGACAGGAGAATCTATATAAACTACCTACTTTTTTTGTAAATACATAATTACAACCCAGACGCAGTACACAATTATAAATATCACTCAAATTATTGTTTCGTGCGAGAATCGAACCCGCGACCTCGTGAACCTATCCCTAGACCACAAGGCCCGTCAATAATATAATTATAGAGATTAATAAATAGTGACCACAATAACAATGTAGTATATTTATTGGTCATTCTGTTATCTCAAAAAAGCCAAGAAGCGTGCCAACTCGGCGATTTTTTTTAGTTTATCGCAAATGTATGCTTCTATATAACAAGCGGATGGTCTTAATAAAATTATTTGTAATTTGTATTTCAAGATGTATTGTATTTTATTGACAACTGCCCTAATTGCTAGTACTTCAGCGGCTAGTTTTTACAAAGAAATAAATCCAAGCATTGTTAACGGACTTAATTTAGAAGACATGTTTGAAGCAGATTATTCAGTCTATGACCATCATAGAGAACGTCGCCAATTAGGCAGTACCTAGGTATGTATTTCAATTCTGATAAAACTTCAGGAGCATATGTTAAGATTCCAATAATAGGTAATGACAAAAATGTTCTAAGTGGTATTGGTTCGGTTGGTTTTGATGCTAATAAACAACTTTTTTCGGCATCTATTGGACTGGCTTTTGATAATGCGTAAGTATAATATAGATTTGTTATTATTTTATATTACAAAGCATGTGGTCTAATAAAATCATGGTAAAATAAATAATTGATGAACAAAAATAAAAAATAAAAATCGGCTAATCTGATATTTTTTTATTTAAGTAAGATAGTAATGTTATGTAACATCCGGAATAAAAGGTCTTATTGACACATTATAGTACATTACGATATTAGTGCGTAAAGATGGTTCTAACATGCGAGGCGGAATTTCAGCCCGAGCCGAAGGCGAGGGCGTAATTGAGCCGAGTATGTTATAACCAATACGCACGTACATCGTACGACGTTTTTTAACACATTTGCGAGGAAACAGAAAAAAAAAACCATTTTATATTTTGTTCAGAGTACAAAGAAAAGAAAATTTGAGAAAAATGGCGCGAGGATGACTTTCTGTCGTGGCTGCGTGAAAATGTTGGCAAAGACGCTAGAGCATGCAGCCAAGTTTACCGAATAAACTGTTTTATTTTTATTTTAAATAAACTCAATCTGTGATCTGTTCGAAATTTGAATAGTGTAACGTTGCACTCCTTCAAGAGAGAAAGAGGCAAGTCACAATTGTTAATTTGTAAGGTACTATTAGGACCCTAACAAGTAACAAAAATACAAGAATTAAGGTAATATTTAGAGATTATATTAAAAAAGGAAAACACACTTTAAATAAAAAATAATTAGTCAAGTGCGAGTCGGACTCGCGCACGAAGGGTTCCGTACCATTATCTATGCAACATAAGGCAACGTTATTAGTATCGAGCAAGAAACGGTAAAAAAATCATGTTTGTTGTATGGGAGCCCCCCTTAAATATTTATTTTATTTTATTTTTAGTATGTGTTGTTATAGCGGCAATAGAAATACATCATCTGTGAAAATTTCAACTCTCTAGCTATCACCGTTCTTGAGATACAGCCTGGTGACAGACGGACGGACGCACGGACGGACGGACGGACAGCGAAGTCTCAGTAATAGGGTCCCGTTTTTACCCTTTGGGTACGGAACCCTAAAAAGGAAAGGTAAACGTAAATTAATCTATTTGGGGTTAAAAAAAAAATTAATCTAGTTGGGATTCTGGTATGGCGGTTGAGCAATAATATTCGTTAGGTCTTCATCTCAGTTCGTCAACCTCATCAATAGTGGCAACGGCAGCAGGCGGTATTAGTCAATGTTAGCAGTAACGGCAAAGGCTCCTCAAGAGCAAGGTGTTGGCAGTCAGTTATATTATTGAGATTCAATCCACTCCGAAAGTAAGTCCAAGACCTTAAGTGTAGTTAGGCCTGGAGAGTTCAAGTATTGCAGAGTTTAAAGTTTAAGTCACTGACCTTTCTAGAATGATTCACAATCTACTATCCACAGGAAATCTTAGAATTAGAATTTCAGTTTTTAAATTTAAATCTTTAATTCCATACCAGAATTCTACAATTCAAATTTTAAGAGAAGGACAAAAAAAATATAAGGTTAACAAATGTCATTCAACCTCTATCGTTTTAAGAATAAATAAATTAATAAAAAAAAGTAAAAGGTTTGTGACATGACATTTGTCACTCACAATAATATAAACATTAAAATTTTACACATTTTAAGACCAAAATAGTATAAAAGAAACACAAAGAAAGGTAATAAGATACATAAGAAATACTTAAATTATACTACAGAATCTATATATAAAATTTCAAAGAAAAGTAGAAAATACAATAAGTATAACAAACATTACAATAGCAACAACATCAACTTTACGAGCAAGGGTGTTAAAAATTAAATTACAATAACATTTCTATTAATTAATCTCGAAAAACACTTGAGCGACTCATTCGTTCAAATAAAACTTCAAATAAAAATATTAATTTAAGCAAACAAGTTTTATTTGAACGAATGAGTCGCTCAAGTGTTTTTATAAAAATAAAAATAAAAAATAAGGGCCTATGAGTAAGATTATTCGTTTTGGTTTTATATTTTACTTAATGTCTTATTTTATTTAATTAATATCCAATTATTCCAGGCAAGGTCATGGTTTATCTTTAACCCACACCAATATTCCCAATTTTGGAAACCAACTTACTGGAGCCGGAAGACTGAACCTTGTTCATAATAACAATCATGATTTGAATGCTAATGCATTCCTTACAAGAAATATGCCTACAATACCACAATTACCTAACTTCAATACTGTTGGTGAAAGCCTGGATTATATGTATAAGTATGTATTTATTTAATTTGTGCAATTGTGTAGCACTTACAATCGTTGGGCATGTATGACGAGGTGTATGACTGTGGATGAAGCCAAGGAAGTATGTTTGGATCGTAGCAGATGGCGCTCTATAGTCTCTGGCGTGATGTTATGATGATGATCTTTCAACTATGAAATTTTCAGCTCTCTAGCTATCACCGTTTCGGAGATACAGCCTGGTAACAGACGGACGGACAGCGAAGTAACGATATAGTAAAAGTCTATCTTTATGGTCAATGTAAAATTAAAATCGAATGTGGGTAAACCCTGTAATAACTGATCGTAAAAGACACATTACAGCTCAGTCTCACCCGTGACCATGGTGACTGCAAAGTCTCCGAAACGTCGGGCCAAAATTTAAAACAAATATACGCGTCTAAATCCGTAAAAAAGTAGTTTTATTTAATTCCTTAGTCTTCAGCGCTGGTGTCAGTAAATCTGTGTCACCTTTCATGAAGAGCTCGTGGGAACCTAATGCAATGTTTACATACAGAAGATTTTTTTAGCCAGTATTTACTAAGTTAGGGCCTTATGAAAACTGATGATAGCAGGATGATATTGGTACCAATTCTACGTGCACAACTAAACTTAACTTAATTAAAAAAAGACGTGTGGCACTCAGGGACTGCCGCGGTAAAGCTATTGCATAGTATTTTTTATCAACTTATGCAAATATAATTATTTATTTATTTTATTTATGCAAGAATCTACGAGTAAATACCATAAACTATAATAAGATTAATAATCCTTATTTACCGATGCTTAAATCTGTCCATTGTTTATGGTAATTATGATAAAATAGCGATTGTCAATCAAATATCAATAAAATAAAAACTAACGCCAAAACTGACAGGAGTCACCAGCGCGAACAGTGAAACGTTATTTGTTTTATAATAAGTAAACAGTTTTAGAAGGCGCAAAAGACACGAAATTACTTTCTGTTATGAGTTCACAACAATCTAGTTGTTATGCTAATTATTTTGTTTTATTGCTGTATTAAATTGTGGTTATGACGTTATTTATTTTGTTATAGAAAGTTTTATTTGTTTGGTAAAAACTTATTTTCTTCACATGAACACAAGTGAGGTAATGCTGGTCGTAACGTGTCTAAAACTTAGATAATAAATAGATATTTGTGGACATTCCACACAACGTCCGTGTGGTCGTGTGGTGACAAATTAGGAATACAAATATCACCCCTTTTGCATTCCAGCGAGCTGTTAAAGCTAGCTAGGGAATATTGTATACAGGTGGCAACCTCTTTTAGAGACGGAAAACTTGAATATATACCCTGTTGTGATTGGGACCTTAATGGGATGGAAAGAGAGAGAGAGGGAGAGAGAAAGTGAAAGTGAGATTCTGCACCAAGGCCTCTGGTTTTATTGAGTATCCAGTAATGGTTCCAAGCTCCTATTTCAAAGATTACGCGTACGAAGTTGAGGCCGACAACTAGTTTTTTAAATATTTAGGACACAAATTTTAACTAGAAGTGCTAGAACTAAAAGCACCCTGGCTAATACAAAATTATCTCTATAACTGCTAACAATGGAGTATTAAAAATAAATAATGTGCCTTACGTAGCAGAAAATTAAATTTAACCTTGTTGAGGTCCCGGTTGATAATTTTAATAATTGCTTGGGACTAAAATATTATCGTAAATTGCCATTTTCATGAGTACAATTTGCTAAATGAATTGGTGAAATAAGTCATCCAGTTATACTTTGAATGTTTTCGGCTCCCGTTAAAGGGGCCATAGAGAAAGTTTGTAAACGAAATTTTAAGGAACAATTAAGTGAATTTTTTGGTTTCTTTTAACAACAAATATTTTTAACTTTCCGCGCCTCATTTACTGTAAATTATAATTATTAGGTATTATGTAACAGTATTTTTTCTGTTTATGATAATTCTTATTTTGACAATCATTTCAATCAAGTGTTATTCGCCGGGAAAGTGAAGCATTTTTCTTGATGGCTTCGACTGGTACAAGGAAAGAAATACGTGATTATCATCTGTTCTAGGATTGTTGTAATTTTACTACCTCGATTTAACTCATTTAATGCAGTGATCAAATTTCACGTGAAGAAAGTCGCATTCAATAACTTAGCAACGGAAGCAATTCTGTCTCTCTGTGACTCTTTCGCGATTATCTGTCCAAATTATTAATTATACCTCGCTCTTGATAGGTTTTTGTTAGGTAGGTTACCTAACAAAAACCTATCAAGAGCGAGGTATACTGGAACGTTTAGGGTTCCGTACCTACTTGACCGAAAAATATAAAGAACTAAATACAAATAAACAGTTAATTAAGCATATAGCAACTCACCAACTTAACTTTGTAGCTGCAATAAAGGGGATCGCTTACATTTCAGCTACTTCATAAGTTCGTATTAGTTTTTAGCAAATCTTTCATGTGATGTGGTATTAAATTATAAGTTTTTTGGATTTTTATCAACACTATGTAAGCTCGGACCATGCCAAATTTCAAGTCTCTAGGATAGTGGGAAGTAACCTGTAAATTTTGATTCCCTAGCGAAAGTGGAAAATACTCAAAAATGGCTGTAGTTCGGTTATATCTTCTGAATGCGTAGATCTAAATTATTGGTTGTATCTTTTGCAGCAAGGGACCGCATAGATCTACATTTGGTATAAGTTTCAAATTAACAACTTCAGCCGTGGCTGAGTAAAAAAAAGTTTAACGAGTGGATAGACAGACAGACGGACACCGTATTGAGAGTATAAGGGTTTGTACAAAGACCTAAAAAGGCATGATGAAGCTCTGAGATATCATTTACTAAAATGACATTGGGGCCGTGTGTGTTACTTCTTTAGAACTGTGCAAGAAAAGAGAACCACACTGACGATTTACTAATTAGCTGTAAAATGGCGTTATTGTTAGTTCATTTAATTTTTCGTTTCTTAATTCCACGCGTACGAAGTCGCGGGCACGGCTAGTGTATTATATCCGTGTTCTGGTACCCATAACACAAGCATAATAAGCTTAGCTTGGGACCAGAGGACGTTGTGTGAAATGTCTGTGAATATTTATTATTATTATTTATTCAAAGTTTCGCACGGATTACAACGATTTTCGACGAGCCTTGTAGTCCAGTCTAGTGGCTCATGTGGCGGACTGCCATTCAAGAGGTCACGAGTTAGATTTTCGCTCGGTACAATTATTTGTGTGATATTTCTAATTGTCATACAAATTTTATGTTTGTACTGCGTCTGGGTGTTTCTATGTATTATAAATATGTATTTACAAAAGAAAAGTAGTATTTTATTCGTATTCTACCTATAACACATGCATATAAGCTTAGCTTAGGACCAGAGGATATTGTGTGAAACGTCCATATATTATATACATTTTTTTTACATTCGCTAGAACTAGAATGTAATAGGTAGTGCTCCCTACTTGCACGACTAAAGTTTATTTAAAACTGTTTTTTATTTTATTTTAGTTGAGTTAGGTTAGTTTCCGATGCGTCAGATGTCTTGTTGAAGTTTTCAAGGCAAAAGCGAATAGGCATGTCTCATAGCCGTTTACCATCCAGGACTACGTTGCCACTTTCCATCGGGTGAAATATGGTAAAAGCACGGACATAGAAATATATCTTTTTTCTTTTATTATTCATACATTCTACACAACGTCCTCTGGTCTCAAGCTAAGCTTATAGCTTGTGTTATGAGTACCAGAATTCGAATATATTACATAAAGTACCTACTTACATTTGTAAATACATACTTAAAATACATAAACACCCAGACGTAGTACAAACATTTGTATGAGATTTTTTTAAATATTACACAAATAATTGTTCCGTGCGGGAATCGAACTCGTCACCTCGTGAATGGCAGTCCGTCACATGAGCCACTAGACCATGAGGCCCATCCAAATAAAAAAAAACAAGAAAAAAATGTTTTTAACATAATACTTACGAGAGAAATGCATAAAATCGTAAATATTTCTTAGCACTCGAAACATATTTTTGCCACAATAGTTTTCAGTAGCAAAATACCTTCATGTGAACAATTTTTCGTACAAAGCCTAGCATTACATAAAGCATGTTCATACGTCTTGGTAGACGTGACGAGATAAACCAGATTTATGTAGTAGTTCTGTTTCAGTATAAGAAAGAATAATGATAGTTTTACTACTAAACATTTTTGTGGCTTAAAGTTACAAAATTAGACACCTGTGTTTGTGTGACATTCTCAGCGAGTTTTTTTTAACTTTAATAAAACTATTTTAACCAGCTTTAGTTATAATTTCCTCCGATTGAAATGAATTTGATCTAATATGAAATGCTTAAGTGATAATGGCTTAGCCATATCGCTTGATGAACCGTTGGGGAAGGAAGTTCTTCAGCGGCGACCACGTAACGGATGGTGCAATGTATCATGAATGCAGCCCTTAATAAGGTGAAGCGACGATATCGTCAAAATCGCAAGGGACGGCTAGAAGAAAGGGGGGCAGTGCCGCCTATTTTGGCGATACATAGGAGGTCTTTGTGCAGAAGTGGATAAAGAAGAACTGATGAGTGGATAAATAATAGGTTAGACTGACGGTTTTCGTCTATATTTTTCTTTAGGTTACCATTAAAGCACCCATGACAAGGTATAAGCTAGTGAAATATATTTTTGACCCGTTATACATATAATATATCAGCACTGTTCAATATAATGTATTTTTATTTCATTCAATATTACATCACTTTTCATTACTTCCCATGTATATTATTACGTAATCTTTCTTTTTAATGTTTAATAATGCTAAAACAGCCTTTGTATAAAAGCGTTATAAATAAATGAGCGACTAAGTGGATCCTTACAATAACGGTTTGTTTATATCTTATATGAAATCTGCTTAGCAAGCAATTTCGAGATTAAATTCTTGGAATCGGGGTCGCTCCGAGCCGAGATATAAAAACGTTGGTGCGACATTCGAACCACTACTACTTGCATTTGGAAATTCACAATTTTGTTACAAAAATGAAATGGATTATTTTAAGACCTAAGAAAAATTCCGACTGTGTGAATGAGCATATGAAAGAAAGAGTAGTTATCACAGATCTCACGTCTGATAGAAGAGTATGGAAAAAAAGACACATTGTACCAACCCCAATGAATGGGACCTTATCCCATTCATTGGGGTTGGGCACGAGAATGATAATATGTGTAATGCGTATTATCTATCGGCTATCAATTGCACTGTAACTGTGCTCTCTTTGGCATTAATGTAAGATGATTAGACAAAGTTAGTTTACTCTCTATTATTAATCTAACGTTATTTATGTTCATTGAATTTTAAAAGAGTGCCTTGGTCACAGCTTTTTAGAATTTTTATCTTTGAATTTCAAGTATTTGTGCAAAATAGTTTGCGTATGTCCGTGTGGTGACGGATTAATAATACAAGTATCACCACGCCTTTTCCCTCACACGGTGTAATACAAATCGGCTAAAGGATATTGTACACGGATAACATCCTTTGTGAGAGACAAAAAACTCGAAATTAAACCATGTACCAACTCGCCTGATCAGCGTGGTGCAGTAGATCATAATTCCTCCCAGAGTAGCCCGCGCCCAGCTGTGGGACATCAAAGGTCTAGAGAAAAAGAGAGAGGGAGAGACAGTTTGCATTTTATAATTAGTTTTTATATTCACTGAAATCTAGGTAACGTTAACCCCTTTAATATTTCACGATTATATGTGTATATTCGCGAAAGTTATATCGTATACACATGGTAAGGTTAAACCAGTGTGTCACAGAGTAATTGATGTTCTGTCGAAGTTATCTTCTGAAACGAATATTCTGATGCGACACTTTGATATTAAATAATTTACCCTATTTATTTGTAGTGGATTTTTATGTTTATTACAAACTAGAAATTGACTCCCAACTTCGTACGGCTAAAATTATTGATAAAAGTTGCTGTATGTTCAGACTTTGATATTATTATGCACATATGTTTAACATTTCTTTTTCTCGCAATTAAAATTCTGACCTCATCAACTTTTACAAAGCACAGGTGTGATCTTGTTTGGAGTATTGCTGCCATTTTTGGGCTGGTGCTGCCGAATGCCACCTCTCACTCTTGGATTAAAAAGAACGTCGTGTAAAAGGATAATCAACGATCCTAAATTGGTAGAGGAAATATTAGTTAGTTTCGAGCATGGGTGCCGAGTTGCTAGCCTCACAGTATTCTACAGATTACATTTCGGAGAGTGTTCTGAGGAGTTGCATGAACTAGTTACTGCATCAATATTTCTACATCGTACCACCAGGTAATCGGAACGTCTCCATCCATACGTTGTGGACTTACCACAAAATGTCTATGCTAAACTTTTTGGGTCGTCCTTCTTACCACGAACTGCTAAGGACTGGAATAATTTACCAATGTCTGTGTTCCCCAAGAAATACGTCAAAAATAGTCAGTACATAGTCAGTACGCTTTACCATCAAAGATTCCATTGCAGCTTAAAATTTACACGGGATTAAGTGCCAAAATGTTTTATTTAAGAAAAGCATATTTTTCAAAATTTTTCTGTTTTGCTTCTCTATGCAGTCGATTTTCCACTTTGGAAGGGTATATGGAGGGTTTATCTACTACGTCGGGCCGACCAGGCGTTTTGGCACAGGGTTTATTTTCGAGTTTTCCATCTCTCACAGATGTTGTTACCTGTGTACAATATTCCTCACCTGGCTTTTAAATGCACCCTGAGGAAATGGTGTAGTAACATTTTTATTCCTGGTTAGCCATCAGGTAGATTTTTTTAAAGTGTATACAAAATTGCTTTAAAAATAACATTTGTAGAAGAAATTAACCGCTATAATCTCAAATCGCAACTTTAATAATGATTTTTATAACAGTTTATATCTTCACAAAAATATACATGAGCGAAATTTATTCGGCTATTAAGCTTAAGTTATCTCTCATCATGAAGCGACGAAATAAATATTTTTATAACAATATTACGAGCAAAATTGGCAACAAAAAGGTAACGTCTCCTATAAAATAGATGTTTGGGTTTTATAGCAACTTTACGACGGGTCTCTTGATGACAAAAAATGATGTCTGATCCTTGGTTTAACATGTGTAAAAAAGGTTCTTTCTAGTGTTATTGCGATGCGAAATGAAAGTTTGTGAGTCGTAAAATGATGATAAAGAGGTAGAAATAAACATTTGTTGTAGTGAAGATATTCTGGCGTTTTCTTCGGTTTAAAATTAAGGGAAATCTTGTACAAAAAAGTCTTCATGCTTGTTTTTGTGTATTATAATGAAAACACAAGTATATCATCCGATTTATAAAACAGTTAAGGGATTTTATAATCATTATATATATTTCAGACAGCCGGAGAAGGGCCCTGATATGGCCCTTCTCCGGCTGTCTCTCACTAATGGTGTTATTTCATTATAAAATCACTTAACTTGGCAGGCAGGAATGGAGCCCCTTTCGAAAGAGATCGTTTTAGGAAGAGAAGGCCAGGCCCAAATTGGACGACGTTAATAGACTGGAAAAAGAAGGAATATTAATTTTGACATTTCAAAAGGATTTTAACATTTTTGGGGTTTCATACAAAAAAGAAACCCTTATAGTCTCACTACTGTGTTCGTCTGTCTGTCTGTCTGTCTGTCAAACTTTTTTATATTCAGCAACGGCTGAAGGGTAACTTGATACTTACACCCAATATAGATCTAAGTGGTCCCTTGGTACAAAAAATACAATCAACTTCTACATTTACGCATTTAGAAGATATAACCGAATTACCATATAAATACCATTATAATTTTTTGAGTCTTTTCGTCTTACGTAGGTAGTAGGTTTTGATTCCCTAGAATCAAAACCTACAAGTCATTTCCTATTTCTCTAGAGACTTGAAACTTGGCCCGGACTAAGCCTTATTCAAAAATTTTGTATTTTATTATCACATCACACGAAAAAATAGTTAGTACTAATACCAACTTATGAAGTAGCTGAAATGTAGGTGATTCCCTTTAAACTTCAACTACAAAATTAAGTTGGTGAATTGATCTAAGCTTAATTAAAGGTTTCTAAAGTAATTTATTAATTTTGCAATTGACTTGCTATGCTTTTACTTAATAAATGATTTTATAGTGGAAAAAGTGATCAATATCATTAAGTGTCCCGCTTGCGGTGATCACTTTTTCCACTATAATTTAATTTATTAATTAAAGGTTTCTTTAGCTGCAGTTAATTACGTTTTTCGGTCTAATAGGTACAGAACCCCAGGTGTGCGAGTTTACCTCGCTCTTGACAGATTTTTTGTTTATATGTACTACAAAGAGTATTTATCTGTCTATTCATCTTTCATGGCATTTCAAAGTCTTTTCAGCCACCATAGTATGAAACACACAATTTGTCTCATTCACAGTTATATAGTGTTACAACAAAATCTCAAGGGTATCTGAAGAAAATTTATTGTTATTAGTATTTGTACTCATTTTTATGTACATTGTACTTTGTGTTATATCCCACGGGGTACAACGGAGGCCATTGTTTATAGTTCTGTCTTGTAAGATTATTGTCTACGTTGTAAGAATATTATTTTGGCCAATGTTTACATAGATAAGCCTTAAACTTTAAAAATGTAATATTTCTTTCTTTTCAAGAAAGTAGAAGATTTTCAAAGATAAACTTTTGAAATGATAAATAACTTTTCTTTCTTTTTTGAAAAAGGAAGAAGTAAGTGAGTAAAAACTCATTTTAAATTAAAACCACAATTAAATCTTAAAAAAAAGAAATTAGAGTCTATGGAACAATTTAAAATAAATACATTTCGAATTTCGAACTTGCCAGTATTAAATGTAAATGTGGGGCTTGTTTGAATTTAGAACAATTTGTTTGAGTGAACTCGTATTGTCTCAACACATTTGTGGATTTGTCCTCAATAGTACTGAAGCTATAGATTGGTCATTGAGAGAGAAACGAATAGGGTTGTCCCAAAATACTAAAAATACAAAAATATAAATAAACATGACAAACTAACTAGAAAAAACTAAGGTTTTTGTGTTGCGTATTAAAAACATGTGATTTTAAATGGTTACTAGCTGTTACACGCAACTTCGTTCGAAACCAAACCTTATTAAATTATACAAAAAAGCCATCCTCTTGAACTATTCTATGTACTCAAAAAACCGCACCAAATTCCGTGGCGTAATTTTGAAAATATAAGCTCATATAAAGACATACATACAAAAATAACGACTTTGTAACGAGTGAAGATAAACCAGATATTGGGTTCAATGAAGAGAGACAAAAGAAGAGACTTGAAGAGAAGACAAAGACAATCTTCAAAACAAACCAATCTTGAAGACACGTAAATTTAACTTGGCTAAATATTACTTCATATACTAATGATAACTAAATAAACTGTATTTTATTCGAAAATTAGAGTAGCTAAGCTAGTGAAGTCACGAACAAAAAGCTAGTCCCTAATAAAGCTATGATTACCTATTTCTTAATTTTCAGCTCACAAACTTTCTATTCATTAAAATATAATTAATGAGCAATAAAATTAACTATTTGGCAACCCTAAAAGAGTTTGAAACGAGGTCTCATTTTGTTGAGAGCCATGATGGATTGTAGTACTTCCAAAGTTCGTGTTTTAAGTGCTTGGGTGAGACTTAAAGGATTAAATAACATTTAAATAGAATATTGTTTAGAGACTTTCATTGTTATTTGTGTCGTATCCACACATAAGAGACTAGCTCATACCCGCGGTTTCACTCACTTTTATAGGCGTGGAAATACATATGCCTATGTGTTATTCAGCCCGCAAATGCTCCAAAATTTTATTAAAATTGATTTAGTAGTTTTTGTGTGAAAGAGCAACAAAGGGCATCATTCATATATTGTTTTACGTTTATAATATTATTTTTCTATGTAGACTTCCTAATGCCTGTTTTCAATATTTAATCCTCAATCGGCGTAAGGGAACGCTCATATAATCATATCTGACGAAACATGCGCCGCGTATTATTGGTCGCGTAACGCCAGAACATTCAAATGCAAAAACAAAAAAAAACCTTGATCGTTTCAAATAACTGCAGAGAATACACACAAAATTACATAAAAATCTGTCAAGCAAAAAAACGATTTAATCATAATGATAAAATCGATTTTTTTGCTGTCTGCTTTTTTGTAAGGTCATCGAATGATGAACGAAGCCGTATTGCAAAATCTGTAGTAATAGAGATACATTAAACTTAACTATAACCAAATATTTAGTACAAAACCAACTCAAATATGTAACTAATAAATGCCTATAGAACTGCACTAGACAAATTGTCTATGACATTATTTTGCAACGTTACTAACTTTACTTATGTAGAGAAAAGAAGACTTTACGAACTTAGGATAAGGTCTAGGATGAATGAATGTGTTATTTTTGTGGAAATAAGACACGATACTTAAGCACTCAATGTACCCTTTATCTGAGATTAAAAATGGGGAGAGGGTGGAATAGGTAGGCGTTGATGGATATCGAAAATCAACGATTTAGTTCTGCATAGTTATAATATAAGAAAGCATTACAAGCTCTAAGAAAACTAAAAGTTGGTCAAGTGCGAGTCGGACTCGCGCACGAAGGGTTCCGTACCATTATCTATGCAACATAAGGCAACGTTATTAATATCGAGCAAGAAACGGTAAAAAAATCATGTTTGAGGTATGGGAGCCCCTTAAATCTTTATTTTATTTTATTTTTAGTATTTGTTGTTATAGCGGCAATAGAAATACATCATCTGTGAAAATTTCAACTGTCTAGCTATCACCGTTCTTGAGATACAGCCTGGTGACAGATGGACGGACGGACGGACGGACGGACGGACAGCGAAGTCTCAGTAATAGGGTCCCGTTTTTACCCTTTGGGTACGGAACCCTAAAAAATAAAATGATATTAATCGTTGTTTTTGTATGTATATCCCTATCTGATCCGATCTGATACGTATCGAACTAATTTAAGCGTAATAAACTAAATTATAGTGGAAAAAGTGATTGCCGCAAGCGGAAGTCCCGCTTGCGGCAATCACTTTTCCACCAAAATTTAGTTTAAAATTTAGTTAAGTAATAGCATGTCAATTGCAAAAATCAATAAATTACTTTAGTAATTTAAGCGTGGTAAAAATGGTAATAATTTAAAAATAATTTCCATTAAACTATTCAAGCTATTAACCCATCTGTTCATTGTAACCTATTCAAATAATTTCAATAGGGAACTATTAAATGCGTATTGGTTTGTCAAGGACTAGTATTAGAAGGGTTGTTTGAAGTTAGAACATTTGTTTGAGTGAACTGAAACTAGCATTACTTCGACACATTTTGTGGGTAGTTCTCTATAGAAATGAATTTATAGATTGGTCATTGAAAGGGAATGAAATATGTGAATGTATTAAATTTATATAAAGCAAGCTTTTTGCCAAATACTTCACGTGAACTAGTTTTTGATAGACTTGTATAAAAAAATACGGATGGCTATACAAACTTCAACGTATTATTTCATCAACTTGAGGATGGAATTTGGAAAAAACCTGTGCGATACGAATTAGACTTGCACAGAAAGGGTTCCGTATCGTTAATATCATAGTATATTCGTCATACCGACCCCAAATAACGGGACTTAAAATCCTTAATAATTTATATGTATATGCGAAAAAGAATTGATGACACTACGGAAATTTTGACGAGCTTAAGTGTTAATGTGTCGAACGAAACTAAAGCGCGATTAAAAAAAACGGTACAACGCCATCTAACGATTGTCATAGTAAACTTCTGTTTGTTAACGTCTAAATTTCACGCGTACGAAGTCGCGGGCAATAGCTAGTACCGAGATAAATGCAGAAAAATGTTAATGATGAGTATTTGTTTTATAGCGTCAACAGATATACTGGGAAAATTTCAACTTTCGAGCTCTCATCGTTCTAAAGATGTAGTCCTGGTGACGGACGGACGGATGGACGAACGGACAGCGACGTATCAGTTAAGGTCCTATTTTACCTTTTGGTATGGAACCATAAAAATAAAAATACCTAGTTTAAAAAAACTAAAAAACACGCTTTATTTAATCGAATTATTGCATTGTCATCGGTCTTTGACAGGTGTGCAAAATTTGAATAGAATCTGACCGTTTAAAGTGGGTCAAAATAGCGTCCAAAGGAGTCGGTTACAAACATACAAACATACAAAAAAATATACAAACAAACATACAAACAAACATACAAACAAACATACAAGTGAAGCTAATATAAAGCGTGTAAAAACAACTACTTTAGAATATTATCTGAACTATACAACATTTATTGATACAGGTAAACCTTCTTCTAAGGGAAAATTAATTCAGATTTCTTTTTTATATTCAGGGGCCTTCCCCAATCGAATTTACCAAATGGCCGATCACAATAATATTTATATTCATTCTATTGTGGCTGATTTGCCAGCGTAAGTTGATTTCAGATAATATTTTTATAAGATTTTATTCAATT
The DNA here is from genome assembly GCA_916999025.1 of Orgyia antiqua. Lineage (NCBI taxonomy): Eukaryota > Metazoa > Arthropoda > Insecta > Lepidoptera > Erebidae > Orgyia > Orgyia antiqua. Next base: position 7,057,859 of record OU779874.1, read on the forward strand.
GGCAACATAAATCTTTATTTAGGTAGAATTATTTTCTACTGATTGAGTTAAAATTTGGTTGTTTTGAAGAATGATGCCTGTGAAAAGTTATATACACGCATAGCTTATGCACGTAAATATAAATAAATATTTATGAACATTTCACACAACTTCCTCTAAACGTCCTCGGTCCCAAGCTAAGCTTATAATAATATGCTTGTGTTATGGGTACCAGAATACGGATAAAATACATATACTATTTTTTCTTTTGTAAATACATACTCGTACTTAAAATACATAGAAACACCTAGACGCAGTACAAACATTTGTATGACAATTGGAAAAATCTCACAAATGATTGTCCCGAGCGGGAATCGAACCCGCAACCTCTTGACCGGCAGTTGCGAGGCACGAGGCTAGTCAAAACTATATAAACTAAATAGTGTTGGATGTTGAAAGATTCTGGTAAATCCATAGATGAATACATAGGTATGACCGAACCTAATAAAAGCCTGTTTAGAGCGGACTCTACTCAAGTTGATTTCACAATTTAGGTAATTGCTGGAGGTTATTGCTGTCCCCACATTCACGAATGGGGCGCCGAAATGGACGACTATACCTCAGTAAGGTGTTTTTAAAAAAATCTTTAAAAAAAAGTTTCGCACTTCACCGTTGCTTCGTGAAAAATAGACAGATTTAAAGTATTACTTCTATAATTTCATTTTTTGGATAAACTTTTTAAAACTGTGATAGACGCTGCAAATTCACCGTAAAAACGGCATTTTTGGATAATCACATTTCTTTTAGTAATCATGTTTTATAAAAAAGGAAATAAGAGAAGAATATACATATACGGTTAAAACAATTTAATAAAAAAATTGTAGTCGTACCATTTAAATGAAGAGTTAATGTCATAGCATCTCAGAAACATAGGAAATTAGAGGAAATAAAATGTTTACTGAATCGTATTTTATATAAATTGTATATTAAATTTATTAAACCACCGTATGTTCATGCTTCTTGTGTTGCCATACGTAAAATATAGAGTCGCTTTGAATAAAAAAATACGTAATTGGTATATTTGCGTACCTTTGTTTGGTTTGGCTCATGTTTCACGAAACTGTTTAATTTACTTCCAATTAACGCGATATATGTTACTGCAAATCATATTTCATTTTAGCTTTTCTAGGTCATGTGTTCGCCTTTATGTCGTAGGAGATTTGATTAAGATGGTTTACAAAAGGATTTTATAGTTTTAACTATAAAAATCCTTCTTAACAGTCAAAGAAAATAAATAAAAGTAAAAAAGTAATCCTTTTAAATTTTTTTTTGGTTTGTTATGTTTTTTTGGTCAAGTAGGTACGAAACCCTTCAGCGTGTGATTCGCGTCGCTCTTGACAAGTTTATTTTTACACAACGTCCTCTGATTGCAGGCTAAACTTATACGCTTGTGTTATGGGTAGGTTAACCTACCAGGATTCGGATAAATTAAATTTTGTAAATACATACTTATAATACATAGTAAACACCCAGACGCAGTACAAACATATATATAACATTTATAAATATCAAATAAATTATATTCCCGTGCGAGAATCGATCCCGCGACCTTGTTTACGGTATTACGTTACATGAGCCACTAGACCACAAAGCCAGTTTTTTACGTAATCCGTCATCACACGTACAAATGGTTACTTGCAATAATAATTTACAAGAAATTTATCACAAGGCAGTTGTTACCTAAGTAGAGCTAAGTACTTTTAAGTGGAGCAGGTGTACTATAACCTTTTATAGTTGACTGTTGCATCCACATCCATTAGTGAAAGATGGTTCACAGGGAAAGCTTTTAACTCTTGTATTATGGGTGAAAATTTTAAATTTTAATCAGCATTTCTCATGGGATAATATAGAAGATTAATTATGTATCAAGGTGTAACCTGCTTTGCGTTGATATTTATCGCTTTCTTTAGGTTAGGATATTAGGATAGTTTCTGTGTAGAAAACTAAAATAAAGACATATTTAGTAACGAAGGAACTTCACACAACGTCCTGTGGGCCCGAAGTAAGATAATTTTTTCTGTACTCGTGTTATATGTTCCAGCAGATACGGATATAGGTACTACATGCATTATATAACGTAGACGTAGTACAAACACTTGTATGACGTTTATAAATATCACACAAATACCGTATCTAACCCAGGACCTTAAGGATAGTCCGTTTCATTAACTAGGTACTAGAGACGTAGTACACAAGGCCTATCGAATTCTCGTAGCTATTGTACAAAGGGTTTATTGTACAAAGTACCTAACTTTGTACAATAAACCCTTTGTACAATAGCTTTTAAGACTGTATTTTCTTAATAAATCAATTATGGTGGAAAAAGTGAAATGCCGCAAGTGGGACTTGAACCCACGACCTCGGAATACCTTTCCGAAGCTCTTCCAACTGAGCTTATTGCGGTCTACTTGAAACACCTCAAATTAACCACCATATCTGTCACTCGAATGAGTTTATATATTTTTACGTACACCGCCATCTATCAAGATTGCTTTACACCATCTCGACCAACACTTGAGTATTCTTTCCAGAATACGAATGGTTGAAATAATGACGCGACGTTCATTATTAAAGTAATTTATTAATTTTTGCATTTGACATGCTATGCTTTTACTTAATAAATAAAGTAAAAGCATAGCATGTCAAATGTAAAAATTAATAAATTACTGTATTTTCTTTTCAAATTCTGTGTAAAATTGGTGTTTGTGCAAATAAAGAGTTATCTATCTATCTATCTACTATTGATTTTGAATTTCACATCTACGAGGTCGCTGGCTACAGCTAGTATACAATGCATTGAGAGAAATCACAAAGACATTCAGTCCCAGGCAGTAGTACTCGTAAGTATCCCTCTTCTCCAAAGACTTGGTATGATAAAGTTTTATGGAATGAAAGTAACTTTTATGTAAAGTGCTTTTCGTACTTCAGAACGTTTTGAAAGTAGAATAAATCTCTTTCATTTCAAACTGTATTTACTAAGACAAGTGTTCAGAACACTTTTAGCGCTGACCAGAAACTTTTAAAATTATGACGTCATATTTTTTATTCGAAAGTAAAATAAAAATATTAACTTAACGTAAACCATCTGAAGTTATTAAAAACATGTAGGGACACAATCTATACTAATATTATAAAGCTGAAGAGTATAAACACGGTAATCTCAAGAACCTCTGATCTGATTTGGAAAATTCTTTCAGTGTTGGATAGTCCATTTAGCGAGGATAACTATAGGCTATATAACATCACGCTGCGACTAATAGGAGAGAAGCAGTAGTGAAAAATGTTACAAAAACGGGGATTCATTTCCTTTAAGGGGGAGGCTACTGTAGGGACAAAATATGCATGTCATCATTCTCTAAATTGTGAATTGTGAAGCTAACTTATTTAGTTTGTAGCAAATTAACGCCTTTCACGTCCGGACGTATTTTATTTTACCTCTAACACGCGGCACAATACCTAAAAACATATTTGTTATTTTTTTATATATATCCTGGGAGCTTATATGACCATGCTATGCTATATGATCTTGATACGGGTTTTTTTAATAGCTAGAATTGTTCAAGAGGATGGTTTTTTGTGTGGCTTTAAATTCCACACGCACGAAGGGGGAAAGAGCTAGTTCTTAATAGGTATATAAAAATATCATATTTTGATATTTATCTGATTAGGATATTTTCCCATCAATCTTTGTAAAACAAACAATTGATATTCAAAATAAAATTAATTCTATCATCAATCTACCAAATCAATCTGTTTCTTTAAATTGATAAATTTTTCTTATGAATAATTGTAATAAATTTGATAATATGTTAATATTTTACTCTTCTAGGATTCGCGAATATCATGCGGATCTGGCCTGTTAGCTTAGTTTAGGGTTTATACGGTTTCCGCTTTCGGTTGAGTTCCGATTTTTCCGTCTCTCACTATTGATGTAAATTGTTTAGAAGAAATGGGGTGGTGACTCTTGTATTTTTAATCCGTACTACACGGATAATCCAAAAAATGTCACTATATCTTTTTACTTTTAAATAAAAAAAATATCCAAGACTTTATTTGTATGATGACCCATCCTAGGGAAGAAATGGGGTCCACTTGTATTTTTAATCTGTCACCACACGGATAGTACAAAAAATATTTAGCATCTCATCCCTTTACTTTTAAATAAAAAAAAGTATCCAAGATTTTATTTTTATGATATCCCTCATCATACGAAAGTTATTGCTAACTCATTCCATTACTGCTGCTGAAGTTTGTCAAAGAAAAAAATATACATCACGTTTTTAATCTCGCAATATTGCAAATCTCTATAATTTCCTCTTGTGACGTCACAGTAAGGCACTATCACTCCACTCTGTACAATATTTCATAAAGTATCGAAAGCTCTCAATGGGCGCCCGCCCGCCCTCAGTTCTGCATCGGCCGCGGTATTGGGCGGACGTGTGCGCGAACTGTTAACAAAAGCGAACTTTAACACGTAACTTCGTTTATTAAATGACATTTTTGACATATACTGTAAAAAAATATAATCAAGAAGTGCATTAAGTGGTTTTGTGAATCAGACATAATATTTTTGTGAATTGTGAACTACTAAAATGGATTGGTCTACAACAAGAGTTTTTCTATTCATTCTTAATGGTAAGTATTAAGTTAGTTATATTAAAAGTGTAAGTTAAAAATATAGAATATTTTTATATGGTAAATTTTCACAAAATAATTTAGTTTTTGACTTAGGTTGGTGGTGCTTTTCTTAGTAGATCGTTTAATTTGAAAATCAGATTACAAAAACTATGATTAAGAATCAATTTCATGAAAATAAACATTGCAAAATTATTTAAAATATTAATATGGATACATATTTTAGGCGTTTTAACTTTATAAGTTAGCTAACGCTAGAAGACCAGTTTAAGATTTAAGATGGAAAATCTTAAATTATCTTTATTAACTGCTCTATATTGGTACAAGGGGGACCCGGTCCCGCTTGCGGTAATCACTTTTTCCACAATAATTAAATTTTTTTAATAAACAGAGCTAGCTAAATAAATATTTAATTATACTGTTATAGTAATAAAAACATCTACTGTGAGAGACGGAAACCTCGAAACTAAACCCTATGCCAACATGTCTGATGGCGGCATTGTAAGGCTTAAGGCACCGTCATGGCCCGGTAAGGCTGAATAAGATATAAAAAAAAAACATGCCTGATACGCATAGTAAGCTGAAAGCCCTTCCAAAGTGGAGAAGACCCCAGCCTAATGTAGAACATTAATCCAGTCCATTAAGAGCGAAAGAGTCTCAAAGTTATAGAAGAATAATTAAATCATTCACTTTCTCTCTTCCGTTTGATGTCTTTATTAATATGTCTTTATTTACCCGGAAAACTGAAGAGGTATCCTCTCATAGCTCTGATGTCGATCGCTTGATGTACACTATGTTCAAGTTCACTCTCCTACGAGTATATTATCTGTATAGCTGTTTCCTGCTACTTCGTACGTCTAGAATTTAAATGTTCCCCGTTTTTGTAACACTTTTCACTACTGTATCTCTGCTATTAGTCGCAGCGTGATGTTATATAACCTATAGCCTTCCCCGCTAAATGGACTACCCAACACTGAAAGAATTTTTCAAATCGGACAATAGGTTCTTGAGATTAGCGCGTTTAAACGAACAAACTTTATAATATTAGTATGGATAATAAATAATAAATAAATAAATATTCATGGACATTTCACACAACGTCCTCTGATCCCAAGCTAAGCTTTATATGCTTGTGTTATGGGTACCAGAATACGGATATAATACATAAACTACTTTTCTTTTGTAAATACATACTTATAATACACTAGCTGGCCTGCCGGGCCAGCTAGTGTATTATATGTATGTATATAACGTTGTTTTGCCTAAAAAAAAAAAATTAAAAAAAAGAACTATAAACCTCACGGAGCCCGAGACCTTTCCAACGAATGCAAAACCGTGGAAATCGGTCCGTGCGTTCTGGAGTTATAGCGTCAGGAAGGAAAACCCGACTTATTTTTATATAGTAGATAGTAAACACCCAGACGCAGTACAAACATTTGTATGACAATTAAAAACATCAAACAAATGATTGTCCTGACCGAGAATCGAACCCGAGACCTCATGATCGGCAGTCCGTTATATGAACCACTACACCACGAGGCCCGTCAAAACTTTTAACTGGGCGAAGCGATTTTAATGATTCTCTTTTAATTAAAAAGCTGACGCTTCCCGTTTGGTCCCATTGGCACCGGGTCAGGATCTGATGGTTATCTCTTGAGATATCGAGGAAAGCCCTCAAATAACACATAAAGTCGGTTAAACTTTTTTTAAAATACTCCATTATTTCACTATTGAACCACTCTATCTACTGGTAAAATCATAATAATATCAATATCGGTTGCGTAGTTTTAAAGATATAAGGTCACATAAGGACATAATGGTGACGGATTAAGAATACAAGTGTCACCACCCCATCTCCTCCCAAGGGTGCTGTAAAAGTCAGCTAAGGGATATAGCACACAGATAACATCCTCTGTGAGAGACGGAAAACTCAAAAATAAACCCTGTGCCAATACGCCCGGTCACCGCAGCACAGTAGACCATAATCCCTCCCAAAGTGGAGGATGCCCGTGCCCAACAGTGGGACGTAAATGGGCTGAAGAAAGAGGGACATAATAAAAAAATTGGTCAAGCGCGAGTCGGACTCGCGCACGAAGTGTTCCGTACCATTATCTATGCAACATAAGGCAACGTTATGAGTATCGAGCAAGAAACGGTAAAAAAATCAAGTTTGTTGTATGGGAGCCCCCCTTAAATATTTATTTTATTTTATTTTTAGTATTTGTTGTTATAGCGGCAATAGAAATACATCATCTGTGAAAATTTCAACTCTCTAGCTAACACCGTTATTGAGACACAGCCTGGTGACAGACGGACGGACGGACGGACGGACGGACAGACGGACGGACAGACGGACGGACGGACGGACGGACAGCGAAGTCTCAGTAATAGGGTCCCGTTTTTACCCTTTGGGTACGGAACCCTAAAAATAAAGAATTTGTTTTCTAATACGTAATAAAAGCTATAGGCTATATAATATCACAACTTTTCTAAATTTCACGCGTAAGGAGTCGCGGGACAGAAGTAAGTTTCATATAAAATCAGATTTTCCAATCAATTTAACTATCAGGAAATCTGAATGATTTTGTTCATCTCATTCGTGATTCATATTTTACCTGAATATTGTATTCGCTGTTATTACTTTGGACTTGAGCCAATTTTGTGAAAAATGGCCGTGGAATTACGTTACGTGTACGTTACACCTATTGTTAGCCATTGTTACTATATTTTATGCTTTGTTCAAAAAGTTACTAATTTAATTATGTCTTTTTTCACGGTTTTTCACAGACCTGCCATAATCTATAAATAATTTTCTCTGGTTTTGCAAAGTTTTTTGCTAATTATTTGCTTAGTCGCAGCATGATGTTATGGATTGATTTCAAAATTTCTCGCGTACGAAGCTATGGGTAAAAGCAAGTTTATCATAATATCAATATTCTAACCGTAAACATTTTAGCAAAATGGATAAAAATTTTCGAGCGGCGGAGAATTTTAATATGTTTAAAAGGATTTTGCAGTAAGGCTCTATTTGAATAGCTCTTGATATTTTAAGTGAATTGTAAGCTTTAAGGGAAAAAAAACGAAATGTATTTTTGTGAATCAACACCAAAATATAAAAAATGTTTGGTAGACTTTTGTAACCGTTATCAAAGATCTATTTTAATCTATCTGTGTCTTTACTTAGTATAAAACAAAGTCGCTATTTTTGTATATATGCCCCTATGTCAGCTTATATCTAAAAAACTACGCTACGGATTTTGATGCGGTTTTTTAAATGTATTAAGTGATTCAAGAGGATGGCTTTTTGTGTACTTATAGTTTGCGAAGTATTTTTTTATTCTTCAAGTCCCACGCGTTTTTGTGGGTAAGCTAGTTAATATCATAAACCTAAAGAGTTTGTTTGTTTGAACGCGTTAATCTCAGGAATAACTGGTTCGATTTAAAAAAATCTTTCAGTATCGGATACTACATTTACCGAGGAAGGGTGTAGGCTATATAACATAATGCTGCGACCATTAAGAGCGAAGCAGTAGTGAAAAATGTTAATAGAACGGGAAAAGTTTTATAAGCACGCGTACGGAGTCGCGGGCAACAGCTAGTTTTATATAAAACAAATTATGAATTCAGACTAAAGCTCCTTGTTATTCAATTATTAAGATAGTTAATATTCTGTACGTGATGCGGTTAAAAAGGTGTTATTTAAGCTAGCCTCTAGAGTTTCACTAACTCAATATTAACTTTATAAATTCATTCTATGTACGGATTAATTTAAACAGAATATTAAATTTAACAGAAGTACATATTTTAAGACGATATAAGGGCTTTGTGCATTTTTCTATGTACGGAGTTCTCATTAGGGTTTCGTACAAACCCTTATAGGATCACTCCGGTGTCTGTCTGTCTGTCTGTCTTTCCGTCTGTCAAACTTTTTTTACTCAGCAACGGCTGAAGGTATCAACTTGAAAGTCATACGATATGTAGATCTATGCGGTCCCTTGCTGCAAAAATACAATCAACCTTTCACCTCTACGCATTTAAAAGATATAACCGAATTACGACCATTTTTAAAATTTTTCGACTTATGCTAGGGAATCAAAATTCACAGGTTACACACTGTTACCCTAGAGCCCTGAAATTTGGCATAGATCAAGTCTATATAGTGCTGATATAGGGAAAAATCCAAAAATTTATAATTTGTCATCACATCACAAGTAAAAAAGTGTTTATACTAATACCAACTTATGAAGTAGCTGAAATGTAGGCGATTCCCTATATTTCAACTACAAAATTAAGTTGGTGAGTTGTTTTGAGTTTATTTAACTGATTATTTGAATGCAGTTACTTATGTTTATATAAGTAATAATGTTTAGGAGGTACGAAACCCTAAGTGTGCGAGTTTACCTCGCTCTTGACAGGTTTTTCTAATTGTCATAACAAATGTTTGTACTGCGTCTCGGTGTTTACTATGTATTATAAGTATGTACAGGGTGTCCAGTGGCAGATTTCAATGTTTAGAACATTGTAAAAAAAAAACTACAGCTCTAATGTAAAAAAGGTTTATTGTAAATTGTAAAACACAAATGCGGATCTTATTTTTTAAAAACAACGTTTTCTAAATGGTGGCCATCAACTGTCACGCACTCTTCGAGTCTAGCACGCATGTTCTCAAAAACGCGTTTACATAGAGACGGAGGAATCTTGCTGACTTCGGTGCGTATATTTTCTTTAAGTTTTTCGACAGTGCCCGAATTGCTTTTGTATACAAAAGATTTTAGGTATCCCCATAAAAAAAAGTCACACGGGCTTAAATCTGGTGATCTAGGTGGCCACGGTATGGTACCGTTTCGGGATATGTTTTTTTCTTTAAATAACTGTCGTACTGCATTCATAGTCACATTAGCAGTATGAGCTGTGGCCCCATCCTGCTGAAACCATGTGTTTCGGTTGAAAGATGGATTTTTGTGTAGCTCTAGCCAAAAATATTCGTTTAACATCTGGGTATACCTCTCCGAATTTACGGTTACAGTTTGACCACGTACATTTTCAAAAAAATAAGGGCCTATTATCGCAGATGCCGACATAGCACACCAGACTGTTACTTTAGGCTTATGTAAAGGCTCGTGATGCAGCTGTTTTGGGTTATGGACATCCCAGTAACGAAAATTTTGCTTATGAGGTTAATCGATGGTCCATCACGTACCTAATCGACGAATACCAAAACGATTATTAAATCGACGGCGTGCTACAGACAGCGAAAATCCACTCGAAATATAAGCTTCGACGGCAAAAGCGCGGTGCTCCCCATTCCACTGTCCCATAGCTACTAAATAATCCGCAGCGCTTGCGCTTCTAGCGATGCCCCCCGCGCCCCTCAAACATGTTGCGTTCAGAAACTACGTTAGTTGAAACTTTGAAATCTGCCACTGGACACCCTGTATTTACAAAGAAAAGTAGTATCTATGTCTATCCGTATTATGGTACCCATAACACAAGCATAATAAGCTTAGCTTGGGACCAGAAGACTGAAAAGTCCATGAATATTTATTATTATTAAAAAAGGCTATAGGCTATTTATGATCACGTTTCGACTAATAAGAGTGAAACATCACTGAAAATGTTGCAAAAACGAAATCTCCTAAATTACGCGCGCTCTAAGTCGCGGGCAACCGCTAATAAGTAAAGATGCAAGACCATATAGGTTAGTATTCGTCAATCTACTCAGAGCGTTTCATTTGTCTTAGAATGTTGAAAGACTAGTAGTTTCCTAAGAGCGTTTTTCAATGAGCCAGTAAGAGATGTAACCTAGATAACGGCATAGAAAAACATCTTTGAGATGTGGAATAACGTCAGTTTAAAGAAAGATTTTTAAGAAATGATTTTTATTTCAGTTTTACTATTTAGTAAGTGGTTATAACTGTTTCATTGTGATGTAAAACCTTTAAAATATTTAATAGAACATGGTTATTCAGAAAGATGTTCTGAAATATTTTATTTATTTATTATAAAACATTTACAATATCTTTACAGGAGATCCCAATACAATATTGTAAGTAATAAATTTATATAATAAAATCATTTACAATGCACCTTTGCGCGGTTTCTGTGAATTTCGGCATGCTACATTGATAAATATCTAATTGCGAAGAAATTAAATTAACTAATCGTATCGCACGCGAGAGGGGCGAGCACTTAATTAAATTTGTTCGGGCTACGGGCACGCTGAGCGTGGGCGGCAAGCGGCGGGCACCCACGTACTGGTCGGGGGCACACAGCCGCAGCTCCTGTAGCACTGAGGGGTGATGCAGAAGGCCGCGAAGTACGAGCCACACGTAACGTACCAACGCCACGTCCCGCCGCACGCTCAGCCGCACGTACCCGACCATACCGAGCACGAACAGACTGGGGTACATCAGTGGGTACTTGGGGTATACACCGTATTGTTGATGGTATAGAAACCGGGTGAACTTGTTTTAGATTTTCTCCAACATCAATTTATATTTAGTTCTATTATTCTATTATTTATTTTTGTTATATTTATTTGGGCGGGCCTCGTGGTGGAGTGGTTCATATAACCCCGGACTGCTGTTCACGAGGTCGCGGGTTCGATTCCCGCTCGGGACAATCATTTGTGTGATCTTTATGATAGTCATACAAATGTTCGTACTGTGTCTGTGTTTACTATGTATTCTATGTATGTATTAACAAAAGAAAAGTAGTATAAGTAGTATATCCGTATTCTGGTACACAAAACACAAGTATAGAAATATAGCTTACTTTGGGACCAGAGGACGTTGTGTGCAATGTCCATGAATATTTACCTATTTATTTATTTATAAGGTGTGGTTGCCCGTAGAATTCAGAAAATTTTGCAGCATTTTTCACTTATGCCTTGCTCCTATTGGTCAGTGCTTGGCGTTATATAGCCTATAGCCTTCCATGATAAATGTCCAACTCCTTAGCTTTGAAATATTAGTAGGAGAAGAAGAAGAAAGAAATATTTTATTTGCAAATACTCAAACAATAACAATAAATAGAACAAACAAAGGTAAAAAAAGAACACAAACATACTTAACATATTAAACAATATAACAATGAGAGCATTCACAAATACGGACCTAACTCAGCATGATGCTGGTTAAAAAGCAGCGCTGGTTTTCCGTTGGGCCGTATTTGGAGGACGTCACGCATTCCACTAACCACTTTCTAGCCACTCTCCAAACCACTAGTATAGATTAGGATTGATATGACAAGCTTCGTTATTCGTATTTGTGATAAGAATCTAAATAGATAACTAATATTATGAAATTGTAATTTTGTTGCAAAACCTCTTTATAACAAAACCGAGTAGGTACTTACTATAGAAATGGTTCGTGGTATATAATTTTCAAAGTTGTCAGACAAAAACAAACGAGTTGAGATGCTGTTATGAACTCAGTAAGTTAATATCAGTTCTGAAGCAGGCTGTCCTGTATTATAATTAAAGAAAGACTAGCTGTTTGCCGCATTTTCTTTCAATTCTCACGTTTTTAAAATCATTAAACAGATTGACGGGCTTCGTGGCGTAATGGTTCATGTACTGGACTGCCGTTCACAAGGTCGCGGGTTCGATTCCCGCTTGGGACAATCATTTGTGTGATATTCATAAATGTCATACAAATGTTTGTACTACGTCTGGGTGTTTACTATGTAATATAAGTATGTATTTACAAAAGAAAAGTAGTTTATGTATTATATCCGTATTCTGGTACCCATAACACAAGCATAATAAGCTTAGCTTGGGACCAGAGGACGTTGTGTGAAATGTCCATGAATATTTATTATTTATTATTTATTATTCAAAAGCTTCAGCTTCAGTGCCCAAATGGTGGTTTATGGAACCATGTGGTCTTGTGTTTTTTTTATTTATTTCTAAATTTGCATGGGGTTTGTTCACACAGCGAACATGTCACCCTGTGATACATAATCTTAGAACTAAGCAATTATGATTGTATGCCCTCTAAAATAAGTTTATACAACAGTCTGGCTAAGTCGTGGATAGGCAAGTGCACTATTGATGTTTCCAACATCCATCCTATTTCTCTTGGAACTGAATGATCGCCTGACAACCGAGTTTCGGCCACACTCCATCAAGAGATGATACACATCTCCAACCACTCCACAGTTCTCGCAATTGGGACTTGGAGACTTGTTCATAAAATGTGCAAATCTTCTTGATGGAATATGTCCTGAACGAGTCCTTAGAGCGATCTTGTGTTTTATGTTACGGATTGCCGTTCACGATGTCGCGGGTTCGATTTGAGTATGGGACAATTTTGTGTGATATTTATAATTACCATACAAATGTTTGTAATGCGTCTGTGTGTTTACTATGTATTTACAAAAGAAAAGTAATTTAAGTAGTCTATCCGTATTCTGGTACATATAACACAAACATTAAAGCTTTGCTTGCGACCAGAGAAAATTGTGTGAAATGTCCATGAAGATTTTTAGTCTCTGCCTACTTACTCCCGTAAATAAAAAGGCGTGACAGTGTACTGATAATGATAAGCAATGAATTAAATTAAATCTATACTGATATTATAAAGCTGAAGAGTTTGTTTGTTTGTTTAAACGCGCTGATCTCAGGAACCTCCGGTCCGATTTAAAAAAATATTTCATTGTTGCATAGTTCATTTAGCAAGAAAGGCTATAGGCTATATAACATCACGCTGCGACTAATAGGAGCGAAGCAATAGTGAAAAATGTTACAAAAACGGAGAACATTTTCTAAAATTCTACGCGTACGAAGTCGCGGGCAACACCTATATAACATAAAGAAATATCTATCGTGTGTATCAATTTATGAAATCTTTTAACAGTTATCCTTAAGGCGTTTTCTCTACTCTATAATAATATGTAATAGCATTGTAATTTGATAATTTCCTTGTTTCAGCCGCGTTTCAAGCTTCTAATGGAATTCTCTTCCCACCCTTCAGAGAGCCTCAAGAACGGTAAGAAAATGTTGAATATTTGTAGCTACTTGGAATTATTTCAGTATTGCAATAAAACATTCTTTAATATGCGTTAAATATCTAAGCTATGTTTGAAGTAAGTGAAAGTGAGTTTGTTTGTTTGTTTGTGACGTTTTCACGCAAAATCTACCGAACGGAATTGCACGAAAATTAGTATAGAGATAATTTATGGTCCTGGAAGTAACATAGGCTATATATTATTTCGCTAAAAACTCTTTAGGGGGCAAAAAATGAAAAAAAAAATGGGAAATACGGTATAAAATAATAGAACCGCCATTTTTGTTATTATTTTAGGTTCGATTTCAAATGGGGTTCGGCTACTAATGAGTGCGAAGCCGCGGGCAGAAGCTAATGTATTATTAATAAATCAAATCTTGTAGTGATCGAATTGATTATATTGATATTATGAATGAATGAAAGAATATGCTTTATTGTACACCACAAGGATTTACAACCATTAAACTTAAAACTAGACATCAAGCATTGTAGGCACAATTAGTAGGCAAGTAGGCACAATTATTGGGATGATATCAATAGTGATTGTTAGTTGATCACATATTGTAGTGGAATATTTAACTATCATGTACTGGTCCCATGGTAGCTCAGTTGGGAGAGCAACGGAACTGTATTCCGAGGTCATGGGTTCAAGTCCTGTTCATGGTGATAATATTTTCCACTATAATTAGATTTAAATTAATAAATTATTGTAAATAAAATAATAATGTGTTATCTAATTAGGAATTGGATACCCGAATATGAATCTTTTAATTCGACCCATTAATTCCTGGGATTAACGCGTTCAAACAAACAAATCATTCAGCTTTATAATTATAATATTGAATATTATAGTATAGATTGTTATGGCTGAGAGATGGAAATCAAAACAATATCCAATGTCACCAACTCTTAGTCACCATGATAATAGCCTAAATAATCTCCCGAAATTGAGAAACTCCTGACCCAGCAGTGGGACATTTGTGCACTGGAAAACTTGAATCCCTACTTCCCTACTAATATTATAAATGCGAAAGTAACTCTGTCTGTCTGTCTGTTACGCTTTCCCGCTTAAACCTCTCAACCAATTTTGATGAAATTTGGCACAGACAATCTTTAGACGCTGAGAACTTTCTCAGCGTCTAAAGATTGTCTGTGCAGCCTATGTCCTTACATAGGCTACCTTTTATTGCGAAAAAAAGGGATGTTAAGTTTTCTAAATTTCACGCGGACGGAGTCGCGGGCTAGTACTTTATAAATAAATAAATAAATATTCATGGACATTTTACACAACGTCCTCTGGTCGCAAGCTAAGCTTATTATGCTTGTGTTATGGGTACCAGAATACGGATAGAATACATATACTACTTTTCTTTTGTAAATAGATACTTATAATACATAGAAACACCCAGACGCAGTACAAACATTTATATGACAAATATAAACATCACACAAATGATTGTCCCGTGCGGGAATCGAACCCGAAACCTCGTGAACGGCAGTCCGTTACATGAACCACTAGACCACGAAGCCCGTCAACTGTCAACTTATTTGTGTTATTTGTATTTAAATTTACAAAAATAGTATGAGTTGGTAAAGACGTTAGACAAAAGCTTTTATTTTGATACAATATTAATTAGACTAATGAGTAGAGGAATCTATACTAGTCTATACTAATAATATAAAGCTGAAAAGATTGTTTGTTTGAACGCGCTAATCTCAGAAATCTCTGATCCGATTTGAAAAATTATTTCAGTGTTGGATAGCACATTTACCTAGGAAAGCTATAGGCTATATAACACTACGCTGCGACTAATATGAGAGAATCAGTAGTGAAAAATGTTACAAAAACGGGGAACATTTTCTAAATTCTACAAGTACGAAGTCGCGGGCAACAGCTAGTATAGAATATAAACATAGGTTTGTTTTTGTTTTTACTAAGTTTCTATTTAAGATACGAATCATTATAAATAATTGGTTTAAAATATTAACGCTTTGTTATTTTTTTGCAGATTGGGTTACAATAATGATAATATTAAAACAAAAGGAGCTATTTTCTATGGTAAGTTTATTCCAACAATTTTTCATCATCATCATCATACCATCACGTATTTTACCCACGGGGGTATGCAGAGACTATAGCTTAGCGTCAAATAGCACTGAATCTCCACAAAATTCAGCGTTAATCTTAATGCTCTTACTGTCATTAAGAATAAGAAAAAAAAAAATCGTTATCATTACATTATGTCTCTCTCACTCTCTCTCTCTCTCTATTTCTCTCTCCAGCCCATTAACGTCCCACTGTTGGGCACGGGCCTCCTCCACTTTGAGAGGGACTATGGTCTACAGTGCCGCGTTGACCAGGCGTGTTGGCACACGGTTTACTTTCGAGTTTTCCGTCTCTCACAGAGGATGTCATCTGTGTAAAATATCCCTTAGCTGGCTTTTACAACACTCTGGGGAGGAGATGGGGTAGAGACACTTGTCTTCTTAGTTCGTCACCAAACGGACATAAATTATGTAATTCAAGTTAAATTATAGTAGGAGGTTTTTTGCCTCAGCTTACCCAATACTTACCGTAGTGGTATGTATATGTGTTTAATTCTAATTAGTCACTGGTACTAAAAAGCTCTCCATGTGGTGACGGATTAAAAATACAAGTGTCACCACCCCATCTCCTCCCAACGGTGCTGTAAAAGTCAGCTAAGGGATATTGCACACAGATAACTATCCTCTGTGAGAGATGAAAAACTCGAAAATAAACCATGTGCCAACACGTCTGGTTAGCGCGGCATAGTAGACTATAGTTCCTCCCAAAGTGGAGGAGGCCTGTGCCCAACCGTGGGACGATAATGGGCTTGTGAGAGTCCTTAGTACTAAAAAGCACATCACTTTGCTAGACCAACCATTGGAAGGCTGATGAAGATGGATAACTGTTGGTTTGGAATTATGTGACCATTCCTAAGCTTCGGTAGAGACGTAAAGTCATTAATCTTAATTTTTATTTGTTTTGATAGACGTTAAACTAAGTTACAATATTAAAAAAGCTAGAAAATGTATATTTTGAGTACTGTTTAGCTTCGTCGTTATTTTTTACTAAATGCTTAGCCCCTATTGGTCGCTGTGTGATGATAATTATGTTATATAGCCTTCCTCGATAAATGTACTATCCAACACTGAAACAATTTTTTAAAATGGACCAGCGAATTTTATTGTAGTGTATTGCCCTCATTGTTGCAAATTTTTTAAATCAGTTTAACCATTTTTTGAACGTCTTGGTGTCTAGTAGTTTATGTAACGGATTGCTGCGCTGGTCTGATGAGGTCGTGGGTTCGTTCCCCTCGACGGTTCAACTATTAGTCAGAAATTAATTGTCAGATAATTAAACATGTCTAAAGTGTTAGATAACATCTATACTTATATTTTGTTTTACGGAACGCGCTCATCTCAGGAACTGCTGATTCAAATTGAAATATTCTTTTTATTAATGTAGGTAATTTATTAATTTTGCAATTGACATGGTATGCTTTTTACTTAATAAATCAAATTATGGTGGAAAAAGTGAATTATATTCTTTTTATGTTTGGTAGGTCATTTATCGAGGAAGGCTATAGGCTCTCTCACATCACGCTGTAACCAATAGGAACGAAGCATTATTGAAAAATGTTGCAAAATCAAGGAAAATTTACTAAATGTCACACGTACGAAGTCCCGGGCAACAGCTATTTTACATATTTACGTGATTAGACAAAATTTAAAAATAAAGGTTGTATAAAAGTTTTGCAGACTTTATGCATCATGTTATAACTATTATTCTACCTTGACTGGTGTATTGTATTATTGTGGGCCAAAAAACAATATCAATAAAGATGTCGTATTACATGTAACATTGGTACCAACTCTACGTGCACAACTAAACTAAACTTAACTAAAAATGATTTCAACAAAACTTTTAAGCTATTGCATATAGAAATTTAAATTCCATAGGTAACGAAAAAACCTTACATTTTTTATTATACAAATTGCATCATAGGCTAACGATTTTAATTAAGACGAATATTATTTGCAATGAAATAGCATAATAATAGATATAATTGTCCGTGTGGTGACGGATTAAGAATGCAAGTGTCACCATCCCATTTCTTTCCCAGGTTGCTGCAAAACCCAGCTAAGGGACCACATAAGCAGTTAATGTCTTCTGTGAGAGATGGAAAACTCGAAACTAAACTCTGTGCCAACAAACCTGGTCAGCGTGGCACGGTAGACCATAATCCCTCCCAAAGTGGACGAGGCCCGTGCCCAACAGTGGGACGTTAACAGGCTGGAAAGAGAGAGAGAGAAAGAGATGTTGACACTATCGACTTTCATTTTTAGTTAACTTTAGTTGTGCAAGTAGAATCGGTACCATTAACAGGAAAAAATGCTGATTTGTTTCACATTTTCAGACACTTATATTCTCCAGTTTCGCTACAAAAGGAGTTTACAAATGATGATAGCGCAGCACTTTACTGAAACTACCGTCATGCCAGGCGTAGATGTGAGTAACATTATAACTATATACCTACACGTGTTCTTAAAGAATAGAAATAACAACACATTCTTTCTAAGGGTCGAAACGCACTTATAACTAATAAATAATAAATATTCATAGACATTTCATACAACGTCCTCTGGCTAGCTAGTAAGCTAAGCATATATGCTTGTGTTATGGGTAGGTACCAGAACATGGATATAATACATAAGCCCATATTTTTGTAAGGAGCATAATTTGGTATCGTACCTTCTTAAGACTTGGATTGCGCGCGCTATTCATATATATTGTAGACTTGTGTACCTATCTGTAGAAAAATATAAAATATAGTAGGTCCCTATATCATATATTTTACGAGTCTAGAAATGTTACTGTACTAATTCTAGTAAACTTTAGAAAGGGATTACAAAAACAAGAACATAATATTTTTTCTTGAAAAATAATCTTTATGAGACAAGTAGTTAGACCAACGCACAAAAAAGAAATATTACATTTTATTATATTTTTCCCTTTAATAACGTAGAAAGATAAGCCAAAATTCATTCTTTAATATACACTGTACAGGTTTAGCAAAGTTAAAGGTCTAGTCGCACTTGCGTTAGTGAAGCGACATTATCACATATTCTTTCTATAAAAATATATTGGGTAACGTTTATTACGCTGCCATCGGCCAAGTGCGTATCTCTTTGTAAAACGAGCTTCGTAGTCGAGTGGTTCATGTTCGGGGGTGCCGTTCACGAGGTATCGGGTTCGATTCTCGCACGGGACAATAATTTGTGTGATATCTATAATTGTCATACAAATGTTTATACTACGTCTGGGTGTTTTCCATGTATTTTAACTATAAGTATGTATTTACAAAAGAAAAGTAGTATAGAATTGTGCTACTCATAACACAAGCAACATAAGCTTGACTTGGGACAAGAGGACGTTGTGTGAAATATACATTTCATACTCTTCTGTTAGACGTAATAACTCTTTCTTCTTTTAGTTTCATGACCTTTTTCGCATGATTTATCTATTTTTTCCGACTACTACCTTATTAACGCAATTGAATAAAACATACGCAAAATTATATTGGCAAAAGCAAACAATTTACAGCTTACAATTCCATGAGGTACTTAATTCCATTATTGTACTATTATTCAGAGGCTTTATTCCACCATCTACCAAGCTATTGACACAAGTGAAAACAAACCTTGTTTTACAAACATCAAGGTTGATTTCTGTTAACAGGTAAGTCTACAATGTATCTTAAATGGACCGTATCCAGGACGATTTGTTTGGGAAAGGGATGGTATTGTTATTTCTTCTAATACAGATTCCAGGTAAGTGGTAAGATTTAGACAATTTCTATTTTATTGACTGTATTGTGTATTTGAGAGCTTTTGAAACGATTTCAGAATTGTATTAGATTAGATCTGAATCACATCACATCCGTGTGGTGACGGATCATCTGTGTGGTTGTGTGGTGACGGATTAAGAATACAAGTGGCACCACTCCATCTCCTCCTCTGGGTGCTGTAAAAGTGAGCTAAGGGATATAGCATACAGATAACATCTTTTGTGAGAGACGGAAAACTCGAAAGAAACCCTGTGCCAACACACGTGGTCAGCGCGGCACAGTAGACCATAATCCTTCCCAAATTGGAGGAGGCCCGTGCCCAACAGTGGGACGTAAATGGGCTGGAGAAGAAGAAAGATCTGAATCTTATTATGTTGTTTTGCGGAAAGACGTGGTCTTTAAATATTGGCTTCATAATTTAACGAAATAGTCAAATATATCACTGCAGCACACTGCTGCACTCCTAGCAGTGTGCTGCAGTGGACGGAGAAATTCTTATGGATGTGTTGCGGGATTCTTTTACCTTTATTCTATGAGCTTTTATGATCTTGTCCTTTTATAGCAACAGTTAATGTTGCAATAAAAGCTGTAGCCAAATACGCTAGATAACTTATCTAACTTCTTCGTTTAGTCTACTGAAATGTGTGAAGGGGCAGGAGGAGTATGAGCTTAGGACGCATATTGCAATCTTATTAGCTTTTGTAGGAAAGATATCATTCTGAAATGCTGTTAAGGACAGTCCATATTGTTGTAAAAACTAAACACTGTCTATAGAAGGTTCTCGAGTTGCGATCGATCACTGACGCAGCGACACTCACTGAGTGCAGTTTGCGCGTTACCGCGCAAATTCTTCGTCTTGTCCTTATCCCAAATTATTTGGGGTCAGCACAGAACGGCTTTTCCTTCCAAACTCTCTTGTAAAAGGAAATTTATTACTGTTTTATTTGCAGGTACAATATTGCACAAACATTAGCACCAGATGGCAGTGTATTCACACAATTGAATATTTCTCATACAAGAGTCGAAGATGGAGGACTATTTTCTTGCATTGCTCAACAGGGAGATAATGTATTAGCTCATATGGATAGACTCAACGTTTATGGTGAGTAAAAGTATTAAAGTACAAATAATAATACTTTAATACATACTTGTTGTAGTCCCGGTATGGGTATGTCCCGAGACGGGAGGAAAGTAATGTCGTTAGGAGAGTTCTGAATATAAATGTGGAAGGAAAAAAGTCTAGAGGAAGACCTAAGAAAAGATGGATGGACTGTGTGAAAGAGGACATGAAAGAAAGAGGAGTTGACACAGACATGACGGCTAATAGACGACTATGGAAGAAAAAGACATGTTGCGCCGACCCCAAATAATGCGATAAGGGCAGGAGGATGATGATGGCATACTTTTGTAGAATTTTCCTGTTAATGGTACCTATTCTACGGGCACAACTAAATTTAACTAAAAATAAAAATTGATAGACTCCATAACACAATTAGGCAATGTTATCGGAACTTTTTTTATTAGAAAATCTGTAATATATAATAATACTAGCTGTCCCGGCAAACGTTGTTTTGCCATACTAAAAAAAAAGTTTTACAAAATAGATGTTGGCCGATTCTCAGACCTACTGAATATGCATGTAAAATTACATAAAAATCGGTCTAGCCGTTTCGGAGGAGTACGGCAACTAACACTGTGACACGTGAATTATATATATTAGATATATTTTAAATATATAATATTAATTATTAAATATGTGCACAACGAAATAGTCAATTAGTTAAAATACGCCAAAGTTGTTTTAATTTTTTAGTTATGTTTAGTTGTTCGCGTTGAATTGGTAGCAATGGTAGCAATTCTATGTGCACAACTAAACTTCTCTCTCTCTCCAGCCCATTTACGTCCCACTGTTGGACACGGACCTCCTCCACGTTGGAGGGATTATGGTCTACTGTGCCGCGCTGACCAGGTGTGTTGGCACAGGGTTTATTTTTGAGTTTTCCGTCTCTCACAGAAGATGTTATCTGCGTCCAGTATTCCTTAGCTAACTTTTACAGCACCCTTGGAAGGAGATGGGGTGGTGACACTTGTATTCTTAATCCGTCACCACACGGAGAAACTCAACTTAACTAAAATAATAAAATTGATAGTGTTAATAACACAATTCGGCAATGTTAACTAATCTCACTTGTTATAAAAACTGTTTATTATATACTAATGATTTTAATTAATATAAAAGTGCACAACAATATAACCAAATATTCAAGATACAGCAATAGTTGTTTTCATTAACACGCTTTTATAAGTTCGGTATGTATCTATCATTAATCTATGTAACGGAATCTTTGAAAGTGATTTTCACCCACCTGCAGTAGTTGGATTGATCTGAAATTTTGCACATGTATTATATCAAGGACCGATGACAATGCAATAATTTAAAAAAATATTCAGAATTTTCTAGCGTGTTTTTTAGTTTTGAACTAAGTAGATTATTTTTTTGTTAAGTTAAGTTAAGTTTAGTTGTGCACGTCGAATTGGCACAAATGTCTCCGAAAAGTTTGGTGAAAATGTAACAATAAAAGTAAAAGTTATTGAGCCTTTGATCAGTAGTTTTAATTGGTGTTCATTAATTTAGTGTATTTACTTAATAAATCAAATTATGGTGGAAAAAGTGAATTGCCGCAAGCGGGACTTGAACCCACGACCTCGGAATACCGTTCCGTAGCTCTGCCAACTGAGCTCATTGCGGTCGTGCTTGCAACATTCAATTTAACCACCACATTTGTCACTCGATTGAGTTTATATATTTTTACGTACAATGCGGCAATTCACTTTTTCCACCATAATTTGATTTATTAAGTAAAAAGCATAGCATGTCAATTGCAAAATTAATAAATTACTTTAGTGTATTTAATAAAAAATTTCAAAATTCAACGCGTTCAATGTCACGGGCAACAACTAGTTAGCGATATGACTAATTTATATAAATCATTGAATTAACATCAACCTAGCTACTCGCAAAATCATTTTTGTCTATAACAGAGTTTCACTTCTCAAGGACTTTCATTTCCTTTCTGAAATGAAGGGATCTTTCCCATCTTATTAAAATTATTTCATTTTGTTGCGACTGCAATCTTGTACTCACAATGAAATTATACTCAGTGTATAATATTAACATCGGATCCTAAAGTGAAGACTAATTTTATTTTAAAACAGTCGCCAGGAAGTGTATGAATTTCCAATTAATACAATTGGTTCAATAAAGAATCAAACATATAATACCTACAACGAATCAGAAACGGTTTCGTATTTGCGTGGAAATGGTAGATATAGTTATAATCATATTAAATCAATAGCAAGACTTCTGGTGTTGCAGACTTTGGCTATGGTAACTGCTTACCATGGCTTAACTTGTTAGCCACCTTCCTCTCTCTCCTCAAAACTACGCAATGTATGTTGATGCGGTTTTTTTAAATGATAGAGTGGTTCGAGAGGATACCTTTTTTGTACAATTCGTTGCGTTATGGTTTCTCAATTCCATGCGTAGACAGTTGCAGACCTGTCGTCTGCAACTTGGTTTATTTATTTAATAATTTTAAGGATAACATAACTAACGTTGAATGGAATAGCGACCGAATTTGTAAAAGTACTTCTATCGTTAATAAAACTTAATGCAATTTGAGCTACACACATTGAACAACGAAATAAAATGTATTTATTGCTGCAGGACCGCCATATATAAGGACATTGTTGCCATTTAAAGTGCAAAGTGGACAAAGTATTACTTTGAAATGTCCTTACTACGGATATCCTATAAGGTAAGATAAGACGTAAAGAAATCTTTATTGAACAAAATAATCTTAACCTAGATATCAATAGATACTTATTCTTATTATTTATACTATACTACCCTTTGTACAATAGCTTTTAGGACTGTATTTTTAAAATTCTGTGTAAAATTGGTGTTTGTGAAAATAAAGAGTTATCTATCTATAAAATTTTGGCCAAAGTAAGACTAGTGAAATTTTCTGAAAATATATTAGAATGAAATTTTTCAGGGATGTTACGTGGGAATATAAAGGCAAAGAAATCAAATCAGACATAACAACACAAAGTAATCGATATAAACGTTCTATGAATAACTCTGCAAGTGTCGAAATATTTGGGAGAAAACCTAAATTAAGAACCAAAAGAGATTTGGCAGTAATTTCTAATGATGGTGTTTTAAATGTCCCAAAAATATCGAAAGCCGATAATGGAGCATCTTATTCCTGTATAGTTAGGAGTCCATCAGGTGAAATGGCTAAGAGATCATTTGAACTACACGTTGTTGAAGCACCACAATTAGAAGAAATTATGCTACCAACTGATTTGCAAGAAGGACAAATTGTTCAGATACATTGCAATTTAAAGAGTGGAGATTCTCCTATATATTTTTCATGGTTGAAAGATGGAAAGAAAATACCATCACATTTAAAGGTGGGTTTATATAATAAATTATAGGGGTCTTATTTGATTGCATCTATAAACTGATGCTGTTACGAAGATGACATTATCATGTTGGGTACATTCTTCGGCTTTATCCAGGTTTAGGTTTAGACCATCTGTAATTCTAATAAATGTATTCATCATTTGTACCTAGAACAAACAGTTCGGTTAGCCTAATCTAAATCCAAATCTTTGAGAATGAAGTCAACTGATTAAACCATGTCGGCTGGATAGTGGCTGGATATATTAGGTATATTCTTACGTCCAGTAGTCGGTGAATAAAAACTAAAATAATGATAGACATTAGTTTTGGTTGGTTTAGGGGTGGGCTCTGACCAAAATTACAAAAAATGAGGCTGATTGATGGACTGGTATTGACTGATGTAATTAAAAATATTATTAGGTACTAATTGAAAAGGTTTACGATACTTGGAATTTCTCGAATATTTTGCCTTTAGCAAGCTTAATTATTATAAACCCAAACTGGAAAATTTTAATACGTTGCTTTTACATAATTGAAATTCTTGACATTCCATTTCAAATATTTAAAACCTTTAATAATTTTCAGATTGTTGAGAGGAATATCGAGTTTTTTAGTGTACTTGTAATTAAAAACGTATCATTGGATCATTGTGGAATTTATACTTGTGTGGCTGCTAATCATGTAGCAAAAGTGAATCGGACTGTGAATTTGTATATAAAAGGTAAAAAGATAAAACTATATTTACAATTTCTATTATTTTAAGCGCTGTATGCTGCTGTATGAGCCTCTTAAGGTATAAGATGGACATTTAGGAGTCATGATGGTTTGATCATGAGTTTTTTGAGAAAATATATTAAGTTTGGATTTCCCGTGATTAACACTTACAGCAGCTAATGAAAGTGGCACCAGCACAGAACATATAGTTATATTTTTTTAAATTTAGCACATTTTATTGATACGATTATATCTTTGTCACAGTTGCACCTAAATGGAATGAAGAACCTCAAAATTCGTCTTTACTTCTCGGTAGAGATGGTCACATATCTTGTAGTGCTAACGGCTATCCACAGCCCCAGACACATTGGTTAAAGAAAGATAGTAAGTGAAATAACTTTTTCTTTTCCATTCAATTTTTCATTTCTCACATTACAAACAATTTAACAATTAACAATCCTTACAGTTGTATCAGAAACCTGGAGACCAGTGCTAGAAATAGCAGGAGGTGGTGTATTGAGTCTTGCTAATGGCTCTCTTATATTTGACTCAGTAGCTCTATCTGACGCTGGACTTTATACTTGTCATGTAGAAAATGGTGTAGGCGAAGCTCTTAGTAAAACTGTTTGGATATCTGTTAATAGTGAGTAGAAGTTATTATACTTGGTAAAAAGTTTCAAGATCAATCATCTACAGATTGGAAGGGACCGCTGAATACTGTAACTCTAGCATGGGACTATGCTGACTGTGCCTTGTTGCATAGTAAAAATCTGTGTCTAATAGTGAAAAATGAAAGGAAGAATGAAAGGGGAAATCTATGTCCAGCAGCAAATGAGAAAGGTTGATAAATAATTGGATGAAGGGTTCTTCATAAAGCGAATTTAATAGGTCTTTGAATTAATTAAATGTTAGAAGAATGCAGACGTTTTTATTACTTACGCTATTTTGACCATACCAGCGTACTGGTAATGGTCAGATTTAAACTAAAGAGTATAACTGATTTATAAATGGAACATTGCAAATACAAATATGTACAATGTGATCCTGGAGTCTAATTTCTTCCAGAACCTGTAACATTTGATAGCGTATCAAGAAATATGACAGCAAAACTTGGACAACATTTATCTATAGAATGTCAAGCTAAAGGAGATGACCCTATCAGAATAATGTGGACAAGAAGTGGAAAACCTATAAATCCATTGACGCAAAGGTAGGGAGAAATGCATGAGAATGGAGATCGTGTTAGTAGGTTGAATCTACAATTATTATCTTTAGACGGGTCTCGTGGTCTAGTGGTTCATGCAACGAACTGCCGTTAATGAGGTCTCGGATTCGATTCCTACATGGTACTATTATTTGTAATTATAAATTTCATACAAATGTTTGCACTGTGTCTGGTTGTTTTATATATATTATTAGTATGTATTTACAAAAAAAGTTTGTGTATAGTATATCCGTATCTAGTACCTATAATACAAGCATTGAAACGTAGCTTACTTTGGGATCAAAGGAAGTTGTGTGAAGTATCCATATCTATATTATGTATATATGTCTTGCAATATTGTAACGTACATAAGGAACTTTCATTTTATTTCTCTTATCAGCCGTTTTCTGTTTTACCTGCTTATGATTGTTGCTATTAGACGTATATAAACTTTTGTCCTTACTTGTTTACCAATAAGCTGTAGACGAAGAGCATTTCCTATAGAAATCTGGTTTGTAGATAGATAATATCTTAATGATAACATAAACGTTATAAAACACAAAGACAATAATATGAGTTACTAAGAAACATCATTGTTTTAGGGTAAAAATATCAGAAGCAAAGACTGAAGATGGTATGACAAGTATATTGGAGTTATTACAAACAGATACTAATGATGGTGGTTTTTATCAATGTCGTGCTGGGAACCCATTTGGTGCTGATGTTTATAGTGTACATATAACCATTCTTGGTAAGTATTTAAGAAAAAAAAACCTGTCAAGAGCTATATGGACTTTATACTATTTTTTTTCATGATTTAATGACAAGTTGCAATATTTTGGACTTTTACCCATTTCAAAAACATACAGGCTTGGTCCACACCAAATTTGAAGGCTCTAGGGTAATGGGAAGTGTCCTGTAAGTTTTGATTCTCTAAAGTTAGTCTTTTTCCTTTTGTTTTAACTGCAGTTTCAAAACAGTATTTTCCGTTTTGTTATAGTAAATGTTTGATTATATTTTGTAATTTATAGAGCCACCAATACCACCAGCAGATTTATCAGTGGATTCAATCAAAAGTCGATCAGTAAAACTATCTTGGAGAGACATGGCCAGATCTCTTGCGCAGTACTACAGTCTTCAAATCACCAATACTCAAAGATTATCATGGAACAATGCCAAAGATATTAATATCACCCGGTGAGTTCAGAATTAATTATTAAGAATCTGATTGATTTGTTGAAGATCCAGAACGTATCGATCGTCGGTAATTGATTGTTTTTTTAGGGTTCCGTACCCAAAGGGTAAAAACGGGACCCTATTACTGAGACTTCGCTGTCCGTCCGTCCGTCCGTCCGTCCGTCTGTCACCAGGCTGTATCTCAAGAACGGTGATAGCTAGAGAGTCGAAATTTTCACAGATGATGTATTTCTATTGCCGCTATAACAACAAATACTAAAAATAAAATAAAATAAATATTTAAGGGGGGCTCCCATACAACAAACATGATTTTTTTACCGTTTCTTGCTCGATACTAATAACGTTGCCTTATGTTGCATAGATAATGGTACGGAACCCTTCGTGCGCGAGTCCGACTCGCACTTGACCAATTTTATTTAACTATGATGATATGAAAAATTCTTTCAGTGTTGGATAGTACAATTGGCATTGTTCATAATTTTTGACCTGCTGTTTTTATATTTTTTTTAGATAATATAGACTATTTTAAGCAACTAATTTCAATATTATTAAAATATTCACTATATAGAATTTTTAAAAAATACTTAAAGATATTATTTTAAATGATGTGACGTCATCGTTGTACGCAATCTGTGTATTGACTTTACCTGATAGACTTAATACAGATCGCAATACATCTTTTCAAAGTTGCCAAGTTGATATAATAGACCAATTTCAACTCCACCACATAGTATTATATCCCTAAGAACGCCTTAATATTTTAAGTCCTTCATTTCAAGGGCAAATAGAGATCATTTCCTTTTTTGGAAAAATAATCGTTAATATAGCAAATTTTCCGAAAAAAATTAATGGATCATGATCAGAAACTCTATTTCCCGAAATGATTTTTGAATTAAGTGTTTAAAAAAAAAATGAACAATGCGAATTATCGAGGCAGGCTTTAAGCGATATAACATCACGCTGCGATCAAAAAGGCGTGAGGTATCAATGAAAAATGTTACAAATATGGAAAAATTTCAAAATTCCACTCGTACGAAGTCGCGGGCAACAGCTAGTACCAAGCATTAGTATAAATTTAAATTATGTTAGGTTAAGTTATTGACGTAACAGAATTGATACTATTCTCACTTACTTTATGAATAATTTAAACTGTTTATGTAAGAAATTTATTCACGCGTGTGTTCTCTTATAAGTACAAATATATTATCTTAATCTTATGTAAATTGGAAACCAAATAAACACAATGGAAAATTCTACACGAAGAGAAATATATTTACTATGTTTTTTATTATTCTCTTGGTATTGTGGAACGAAAATAACCTCATTGTATTGCCTTTAGATGGTTTCAATATTTAAATGGTTTCTAAAAAAGTCTTTTACTAAAAATTTACCCATGTCTGCCAGATTCAGTTTAAGTTAGAATAATCAATTTAGACGATGTTTACTTATATGAAAGACTAGCTGCCCCGGCAAACGTTGTTTTGCCATACAATTCTGTATAAAATAAAATTTCATCAAAATCGGTCCAGCCAATTTGTAGCCTATGTGTTATTCTGATGTATAAGCTATATTGTGGTAAAGTTTCATTCAAATCCATTCAGTAGTTTTTACGTGAAAGAGTAACAAACATCCATACATACATCCATACTTACAAACTTTCGCCTTTATAATATTAGTAGGATGAAAGTGTATTATCAGAGGTGTTTCTAAGATGTTATGAATACGTATGTACTCGTAGTGTGAATAATAATCGAAACATATATAACTTCAGGATTTCGGAATTGGCTAGAAATGAAGTTGAAATTAGGACGGAAAATTTTGGAATATTCATAAAATTTATTAAACTGACGGGCCACGTGGTTCATGTAACAGACTGCTATTCACGAGGTCGCGTTCGATTCCCGCACGGGACATTAATTTGTGTGAAGTTTATAAATGACATACAAATCTTTTTACTGCGTCTGGGTGTTTACTATGTATTATGAGTATACCTATATTTACACAAGACGAGTAGTTTATGTAGTCTATTCGTATTTTGGTACATACATATAACACAAGCATATAAGCCTAACTTTGGACCTGAGAACGTTGTGTGAAATATCCATGAATATTTACTATTATTAATTTAATTGTCACATAATTCAATTATTTTCCGATCTAAGAGCATTCCCCCTGAACAACTCTTTCTCTTTTTAGATTAGATGAGATACGTCATAGTGTTGAAATTGAGGATCTCTTACCAGCTACCAGTTATACAGCAAGAGTGGCTGGTGGTAATCAAGCTGATCTTAGCCACTATTCAATTCCAGTTAGATTTACTACCACGGAAGAAGGTAAACATGTTATTTCAGTTATGATTATTTCGACATAAAATAAATAACACGCCAACGTCTCTGTGCCAACACCAGACGTGTACCCAGGTTGCTGTAAAACCCAGCTAAGGGACCACATAAGCAGTTAATGTCTTCTGTGAGAGATGGAAAACTCGAAACTAAACTCTGTGCCAACAAACCTGGTCAGCGCGGCATAGTAGACCAAAATCCCTCCAAAAGTGGAGGAGGCTTGTGCCCAACAGTGGGACGTTAATGGGTTGGAGAGAGAGAGAGTATAAATAATACTTTATTTATACTCTCTCTCTCTCCAACCCATTAATTTAGTACAAGATTCACTTTAAATTAGTACAATTTAGGGAACCCTGAACTGTTGGCAACCCTATATTTATATTAACTGTTAATATAAATATAGGGTTGTCCGGACAGTTATTTAAAAATTTTCGTTTCTGATAAAATAGTAGAGTAAAAAGGTTTTATACATTAAAAACACTAAATTGGGAAATGATTCTTCATCGTGTACTAAGATACAGTGTGGCGCAGTCACCAATTTCTTTAGTAAGATATGGATATCCAACAGGGGTACTGTAGCTTAAGTGTTATTACATGAAATGATTTTTTTGTTAGCACCATCATCACCTCCTCTCGGTGTACAGCTAGAACAGACAGATTTACCAGGAGAACTGAAAGTGAGATGGCTCCCTCCACCGGCTGATAGTCATAATGGACTTATATTAGGCTATAGATTGAAAGCTGTACCACAATTATTAGGAATTAAAGGTGAGGTTCAAAATTTTGTTTTAGTAACAGACCTGGCAAACCTTGTATTGCAATATTTTTTCTTAAATATAATACATACATCATCATCATCATCCTGCCCTTATCCCGTTATTCGGTGTTGACGCAACATAACTACTCGTTCATGTTGCAATAGAATTTGGCTGACTTTTACAACCGGGCGCCTGCCTGGCGTCAACCTTCCTTAGTTATAAGCGCAGATGTCATGCGACGTGGTTCTCGTGGTCGGTTCCTACGACTCCCGCGGGCACGACATAGGGAGATGACACTTGTATTATTTTTGCCCGAAATATAATATTTTAGCATAGTTAAAAATAATAATCTACTATACTATCTTTGCATAAGTTTTTAATATCCCGGATTTTTAAAGTTATTTTCGTTTTGTTTATATTGGGTCTTGGTATGTACCTTCAGTCAAAGCATGGCTAGGCTCTCTGGCCATAAATAAAAGTTCAATATGGTTGTGTTTATCTGACATTTTTACATATGTATTATACTCGTAAGTATGTATTTATAAAAGGAAAGTAGTATAAGTAGTATATCCGTATTCTGGTACCCATAACACAAGCATATAAGCTTAGCTTGGGACCAGAGGACGTTGTGTAAAATGTCCATGAATATTTATTTATTTATTTTTGTTTTGAAGAGATTCTATATTTTTTTGTTTTTTCTTGTTTAATTTACGTTTCGTTTAAATTTCGTGTTTTAGAATAACCATAAGTAATTATTTACTTATTGTTTTAGAAACGGAGGAAATAAGTGATAGGACTGTAAAAACAACATCGATATATGCCAAACAAGAAACAATTATTACAGGCCTTATAAAAGGAGTTAGGTGAGAAGTAATATTTTTTGTTCGTTCTAATGGAGAAAGATAAGTACAGGAGAACTAAATTTTGATAGTGATGTTCCTTAGGATGCTTTAAGAGCCAGCTAAGAGATATTGTTATAAGCAATAATAATATCCCTAAGAATAAGCCAATAAAAATAGGACTATAAATTTAACTATTGATCATTATTTCTATCTCTGTCATTGAATGACAGAGATAGAAATAGGGTTTGCTGTCAGAAAACTCACGTTAGAGTTAAGATCGCCTTTATCCATAATTAATTTGTATTATTTTTAATTTGTGTTCAAAGTGTACGATAAAGAATAAATAAATAAAATATATAAACAGTTAACATCTATTGAAAGAAACGAAAAACTCGAAACTAAATTCGAAGCCAACACGCCTGGCCGTCGTGGCATATACCAGAAAACCTCCTGAAGTGGAGGAGGTCCGTGCCCGAATATTTTAAGCAAAATATTTTTCTAAACTTAATACATGATTTAGATATGCAGTTTCGGTGGCAGCGTTCAATGGTGCAGGATCTGGGCCATATTCAATTCCATTATTTCAAGATACGAGAGAAGGAGGTAATATACTTCGCTCCTATTGGTCGCAGCGTGATGTTATTTAATATATAGCCTTCCCCGATAAATGTATTATCCAGCACTGAAAGAAGTTTTCAAGTTGGACCAGTGGTTACTGAGATTAGCGCGTTTAAACAAACAAACAGCTCAGCTCTTTAGCTCTATAATATTGGTATAGATATCATACATATACAATAAAAATAATAGCAGCAATCCTTACCCTATTTCCGTTCCGAAATCCGAAGGCTAACAAACGGAAATGAGCAAAAATAGCATATTTTATGAGTGTATATTAATAATGTCTATTTTATTTTTTGTTAAATTCATTCGTATCTATATTTGTATTATCCGTGTTATTAATGATTTCCGGGATATTTAAAACTAATTTCAGACACTTTCAGAAGTCTAATTGATATGAAATTTTGCAATGTCAAAAATTATCAAAAAAAGTGTGTTTATTTTTTATCGAAGCAAATTAAATCTACCCACAATTGTTACCAATTCAAAACTTTTTTCATTCATTGCTATTCAATATCCGTCTGACGGACTTTCAAAGTTATATCTTCATTATTTTATGTATACCTTTATTTTTGTATTTTACCCTTAGCTCCAGAAGAAGGACCAACATCAGTGGAATGTAGTGGCGTCACATCAACTGCGTTGCGAGTAAGGTGGCAACCAATACCACCACATAAGCAAGCAGGAGCATTAATTGGTTATACCGTGTTATATGCGGCACAAGGTAGGTTTTTCTGTATCAATGCCAGCAATTATTAGGTTGAGTTTTTTTTTAAATAAAATAACTATACTGATTCTCTCTCTCTCTCTCTCTCTCTCTCTCCAGCCCATTTACGTCGCACTGCTGGGCACGGGCCTCCTCCACTTTGGGAGGGATTATGGTCTACTGTGCCGCGCTGACCAGGCGTGTTGGCACAGGGTTTCTTTTCGAGTTTTCCGTCTCTCACAGAGGATGTTATCTGTGTGCAAGATCCCTTAGCTGGCTTTTACAGCACCCTTGGGAGGAGATGGGGTGGTGACACTTGTGTTCTTAACCTGTCACCACACGAAGAATATGATACTGATAGTGATATACTGATTTAGCTGCTTGTATTGTCGTTTAAATATATCTAGACGTTTTGAAGACTTTTCAGGACCATTGGTCGTGGGTAGATTTTGACTAAAATATACATTTTTGAATGCTTAAAATGTAAAGTAGTAACGGGCAAAAAATTGTGATAACAACAATGAATTATGTCGATGAATTATGAGTAGCTCTAAATTAAACTATTGTTATTGTTTGCTAACTCAATTGTATAGCTTACATAAAGAAAAATTAAGTCCTACTTTTACCTTTCATACCACGTATAAATGTACTTAAAATATAAGTGTTGAAAAAACGAAAGATGCAAGTTATATACACAACTAGCTGACCCATAGCTGACCCGACAAACGTTATTTTGTCATACAAATGTCAGCGGTGGACAACCTTTATCAGTTAGAGGTATGAAAAATAGATAGTAGCCGATCCTCAGACCTACTAAATATGCATATAAAATTTCATAAGAATCGGTCAAGCCGTTTCGGAGGAGTATGGGAACGAACATTTTATATATTAGATATAAATTTCTACAATGTTAATTATAACTATGTAGAAAGCAAATTCATATAAAAATTATACACAGTCTACTTAGCACATTATTAAACAAATACGTACTACCTTCAAAGCAATAGAATTATGTAAATTGTACAGGTCGACAATGGTTGAACTCGACCTCGCTTGTTACGGAGCTAAGGCTTCAGGGACTCTACAAATTTACTAACTACACCGTCAAAGTGGCAGGCTTCTCTAACTATGGATTGGGACCTTATTCGTTCCCTATAATTTGCTCCACTTTACAAGATGGTAAGTTGATATATGTGTATGCTATAGCTGCCTTATTAAAAGCTCTTTAATGTTAAGTCAAGTACTCTAAAACTAAATGGGCATTAAAATTTTATTAAATCTTTTTATTTTTTTGTAAAATAATTTGGGGATGTTTTAATTTTTTTCTGTAATTATATTTTTAGACCAAAACAATGATAACTAATTCTTTGTGATACCACTTGATGTAATACAAGTTTTTTAACATAAACTGTGATATTAAATTAAAGCTAATACGTTTTCAATATTTCGGAGCAATGTAATTCAATAACACGTTACATATTTCAATCAAATTATAATCACATTATATTTCTAGTGCCTGAAGCACCAGCAGAAATAAAACTCCTATCTCAGTCTTCTACCACTCTACTTGTCAGTTGGAAAAGACCAAAGCAACCGAATGGTCGACTCTTACACTATACAGTTTATTGTAAACCTACAGCTAAGTAAGTATATAATTTTAAAGGCTTGACATAGACCTATTCAATTAGTATAACTCAACGGGTTAAAATAGCCAATTTAACACGAAAATATTACTGAAACCGTATGGAGTTCTTCAAGGAAACGTATTGGGACCAACTTTATATGTTTTAAATTAATCTATTAGGACTTGCAATTAACAAGTTATTTGTAACTTTTACTTCGAAATTCATAAACCTAATCCAGCTCTCACATAGATGCTAACATGTATTGATTGATATTGAAAGGTTTAATCATATTCACAGTAATGATGGGCCACAAGCTATTAGAGTAGATGTACAAAGTGCATCAGATGCTTACGAAAGATCGCAAACACTAGAACTAAAAGGCTTAAGCGAAGGAAGACAGTATGATGTCTGGGTAACAGCCAGTACAGCTGTAGGTGAGGGCCCTGAGAGCAGAAGAGTTACCACAACGAATTCTCCTAGAGGTATGTACTAAGCTAACTTGTTTTAAATTTTTACTTGATTTTAATGATTTTTATGGATATTTGTAATCTATAGTAGATTGATTGATGATTGTTTGATGTACAAGTATGAATAGATTTATGTAGAAATCTATTTAATAATCTTTGTATACAAGTTGAAATGTTCTAATTGTTCATCTGATACTTATCTTTCTCACAATAATGCTTTTAAATGTGCAGTTTCTAGGTAGGATTGTATTTAAAATATTTCAAATAGTATTTTATTACAGTTGTAGCTGGCGTAGTTTCATTAGGAGGTCCAATTACAGTGGCAGTTCGTAATTCACTATTGTTAGAGTGTCGAAGTGTAGGAATACCACCACCAAGAACTGTGTGGTACCATAATCAGAATATCATTACTCATCATCCTAGATTCACTCGAAATAAAGACGACAGTTTACTTATAAAAAGTAAGTTTCTGTATATATTATTTATTATGTTTCATTAATTATTCCTTGTTTTTTGTTTAAATAAAATTATGGAGTTTATTGGAACCGTTTTGACGAAATTTTAAGTATTCTTCAACTTTATTCCTAACTTGAGAAAAATTTGATTTTTAATAAGATTATATTTTTTTAAATTACTATGATCTATGTATTTTTTAGGTATAGACCAATCTTTAAGCGGAAATTATACATGTTTGGCAAAAAACCTTTACGGATCAGACTCTGTAGTATATACAGTCAAAGTTCTACCATTACCAGATCCGCCTAGCTTAAGAGCTACACCGTATAAGGACTACATAGTTGTGGAGTGGGATGACATAAGATCTTATGGTAATGATACCATGGGCTTGGGAATAAGTATGTAAATGTATTATTGTTTCTTGCAGTTTATTTTGTCACTTCGTTTATAATTGGAAACACAATTAAAATTATTGCTTGCCCACTAGTATCAATCAAATCAGCCCACTGCAATCCACTGCTGGACGTAGGCCTCTCCTAATTCGTGCCACAATACACGGTCCAAATAGTATAAGTAGAGAGAATATCAAATTCTGTATTAAATATATCAGTTAACGAATTCATTCTGTAGAAATACGGCATTCAGTCTCCGATCTAATTCTGTTCCGTTTTAGAAGCTCTTCTAGAACACTTACAGATCATTCTTACTTAGTAGTTAAATGGCAATGAATAAAATTTATAACCAATAAACTTTTTGTCAAAAAATGCCCGATACATTTACTAGGTTACAACTTAACTTGGAGAGAAAACGATGGTGTCTGGCAAGAAGCTTGGCCAGTGGCTCGTGAGAACCGTCTCCCTGGAGTCCAGCAACATACTTTAGCTGGTTTAAAATGTGGTACTAAATATTCTATCAGAGTAACTGCCACAGATAATATTGGCACTTCAGTACCAGCTTACATAGATGTCACTACGTTAGGAGCTGGTAAGTGAATTAGATTTTCTTTTGAATTGACAACTTATTTAGCTAAACTAAGCGCTTTTTGGTTATAGAAAATCTTATTGGTATATTGAAGCAACTCAAAGTAGTAAAAATCAAATGTATTTAATTCAATGGGCAAGATGAATATGTTCTTTTAATTTTTGTGATTTTGAATTGTTTTTCGTGAAATTACAGTTTTGAGTATTACGTGTTTATAAACCACATGGGGAATTAAAGGTTTCCACTTTAATTATAATACATCTGCCTACTTATCTGTTCTTCTTGGATCTAAAATAGTTTATTTTCGATATTTATTACACTTACATCACAATATCTATTCTGATGCCCACAAAGCTCGTAAATTATCACAATATGAGTATATGTATGTGTAGCCTTATTACGGAATAAATGACGGAAGAAAACATTGTATTTATCTTATCTTTATATCAAAAAGTTAAGATGTTCCTGTTATTAATATGAATGTGGATATTTCGTGGAATTGCTTTTCTTTCTTCTTTAATTAACATTCTGATGTTTTTGTTGAAATGAATGGAATAATAATACTACTTATTTTGTCTTCATTAGCAAACTATGATTTATTTTTTTTGTGACTTGCTGTTTAAAAACCGTTTCGGGAAATATTATCGTATTTTTTTGGGAAAAATTTCTTCCAACATATCTGTACTAATATTATGAAGCTAAAGAGTTTGTGTGTTCGCATGCGCTAACTGCTTGACCAATTTGATAAATCCTTTCAATATTAGATAGTACATTTATCGAGGACGGCTTTAGGCTATATAAAATCAAGCTACGACTAATAGAAGCCGATAGCATTTCTCGATAAATGTACTATCCAATACATAAATACTTTTTCAATTCAAACCAGTATTTCCCACGATTAGCGTGTCAAACAAATAAACTGTTCAGCTTTATAATGGCAGTTTAGTATAGATTATTATTTATCATGAATAGTTCAGATAAATGTCAATAAATATACGTATTTTTCATTAGAGTATCCTTCAGTATGTGATATTTTTGACAGTCATTAAGATCAAAACATTGCTTGTAATATAATTTTTTTCTCTGCACAGCCCCAATTTCACCACCATCAACCGAATGGCTTTGGAGTAATGCCACCCATATTTATATACAATTAAGTGGTTGGGATGACAGTGGTTGTGATGTTACCAGATGGGAGGTGGAATATAGACTACTTGGTTCAAACTCATGGCAAACAGCTGAAAACAAAGCTGTAAGTTTAAAGAATTACTAGTATTCTTTACTAAACTCATTGAACAGTTTATAAGTATCTAGTTGTTGCCCGCGACTCCGTCCGCGTGAAATTTAGGAAACTTTTCATCCCTTTTATTCGCAATAAAATGTAGCCTATGTATGTATGTGTCTCAGGGTCTAAAAATTTCATCAAAATCGGTTGCGAAATAAATCTCAGAATTACTTTCGCATTTATAATATTAGTAGGGATTTATAAAAATGTTAACAATATTTTTTATTTGTAAATAACGAAAAACAGAAACGTTGTTTCCTGGTAGGTTCTTTTTTCAGCTCCTTATCACCCGACTTTCGAAGGGTATTTGATCTCCTATGTTATGCTGATCAAGTGTGTTAGCAAGTTTAGTTTTGAGTTTTCCGTCTCCCATAGAGGATTTTATGTGCTTATACTCTCCCTTAGCACCAGCTAGTATAGGTTTACAGCATTTGGAGGGGAAATGGACTTTCCTTAATTCTTATCATATTTCTCGCAGCCAATGGATCTGAATTTAGGCTGGAGTTATGTTGAAGGCCATTATCAAGCACCACCACTACGTTCCATTCCCACATCGTATGCCGTCGGATCTCTCGCTCCTGCTAATTGGTATCAGTTAAGAGTGACAGCGATAAATGATGCTGGATCAGCTTCTACTATTTATACATACGCTACAAAAACTTTAGATGGAGGTATGTTTGCCTATTTTTTTACCGCTTTTATTTGTTTTCGTTGTATTTATGTCGTAGAACGTTTTAACTCACAGCAAAGTATTTGGTTATTAATAATGGTTCTAAAACTAAATAACACGCTTAAAAATCCTATTTTTTTTTTAATTTATTTATGCGTTGTCATCAGTCCTTAATATGTGTGCAAAATTTCCAAAAAATTAGTGCAAAATTTCAGAAAAAACTGTAAGTGGGTGGAAATCGCTTTCGAAGATTCCGTTACATAGATTAATACATTGATAGATACATGTCATACTAAACTAATATAAGCGTGTTGCAACCCCTTGCTACATAAACAAGCAATCATGTTGCACTGACCCCAAATAACGGGATAAAGGCGGTAGAATAATGATATTTATTTTAACCCTTGACTGTGACTTTTGCAACAAAATATCACTATAGTTATTTTAGCTTCATAGTAATAACAAAACTTTGTATATTTTGGGTTAGTTTGGTTATTAGTTTTGTTTATTTAATAAGTTGATGGATGGATGAGTGGATGGATAACAATTCGATTAACTTCTAAAATTCAAGCAAACTCTAAAACCGATAAGAACTTATCAAAGTTACGAAGTATCTTTAGAATTTCGCTTGACGTAATAGAACTTTGAAGACGTTAGCGTTCACTCTTCAGGAAATTACGTCGTTAAATTCATGAGGTAACAAGAATATTTCGACGTGCAAAACATAAATTATTTCATCAAAATTTCATATTAAGACTTATTGTATTTTGTTGTTTTGATATTTTGTTAACAACGATGGCGATGGTAGAAACAGTATGATTGTAGATTATTGTAAATTATATTATTGTACTGGCTAATGCCCGCGGTTTCATTAGCGTTTTTAGTTATTGCACTCTCCTTTCCCTAAACATACACCACACCTTAACAAATTGTACTAAAAAGCTTGAGCTGAAAAAGCTTGAACCACTTTATCAATTAAAAGAAACTGCATCAAAATCCACTACGTACCTTTGAAAATATAAGCTAACCACGACTTTATTTTCACGACGTTGACACAATTGACATGCTATGCTTTTACTTAATAAATTAAATGATGGTGGAAAAAGTGATTATCGCAAGCGGAATAAGCGGTAATCACTTTTTCCACCACAATTTAATTTATTAAAGATTTTTGCCCCTTTGCTTTTCAGTGGACGGAAGAGACCCGTGCGACTCGTTTGCACTTACGTATACGATTTAGCTGACTAAACCTAGGTGCAGCTGTACTTCAGCTTTTAGCCGTGACATATACATAAAGTTAAACTCATAAACACCTTTGTATGCGTAGTTTTTAAGATTATAGCTCACATAGGGACAGAAACAAAAATAACGACTTTGTTTTATAATAAATAGCTGTTGCCCGCGACTCCGTACGCCTGGAATTAGGAAAAATTTCCCCGTTCTTGAAACATTTTTCACTACTGCTTCGCTCATATTGGTCGCAGCGTGATGTTGGATAGCCTATAGCCTTCCTCGATAAATGTACTATCCAACACTGAAAGAATTTTTCAAATCGGACCAATTTAGTACGGGATCCGTATTACTTTTTTTTCACTTGATTACTATCAAGCTGATTTTCCGTGAGTAGCTTTATTATGACGAGACGCCCAATAATTTTCCATTCCAACATCTCGATTGTGGTAGCTAACAGAGGTAACAAGGATAAAATATCGTACTATTACTAGAAGAAAGCAGTAAGTGATTTTTTTGAAATTTTTGTTTAAAATTTTTGACGAAAGTTCACTTACGTCTTTTTTTTACGGGTAGTACGATATTTTATCCTTGCTATCTCTGTTAGCTACCACAATCGAGATTTTGGAATAGAAAATAATTGGGCGTCTCGTCATAATAAAGCTACTCACGGAAAATCAGCTTGATAGTAATCAAATGAAAAAAATGTACTACGGATCCCGTACTATTAGTTCCTGAGATTAACGCGTTTAAACAAACAAACAAATAAATAACCAAACAAGCAAACAAACAAACAAACTCTTTAGCTTTATAATATTAGTATAGGTAAGAAGAAAACCTTTTCCTTCTAATATTAGTTCTTTCTTGCAGAAGAGATCGGGCCACCATCAGAGCTATTTGATTTGAATATGCTGGTCATAGTTTGCAGTTCAGTTCTTCTATTCATATGTCTTGTGGCTTTCTTTTGTATATTGTTTAGAAGACATCGGTAAGTTAAATAGTCATTTTAAATATTTGTTTTATATATATAAGAGTTATAAGTTTTTAAGATAATATTTGAAAAATAAAAATAACCCCAGTTTTGTGTTTGAATGATAAAGGTCGTTTTATCATTCAAACAGAAAATTATCAAGTAAAGTTTAATTTACTTATTTATCTGAAATCAATTTAGTTAGGTTATCACAGGGGTGAACACATCGGAAACAATTTGAAAAATATATATTGACGGGCTTCTTGGTGGAGTGGTTTATGTAATGGACTGCTGATCACGAGGTCGCGGGTTCGATTCCCGGTTGGGATAATCATTTGTGTGATATCCATAAATGTCATACAAATGTTTGTTCTGCATCTGGGTGTTTTCTATGTAGTCTATCCGTATCTGGTTCCCATAATACAAGCATAGAAATATAGCTTATTTTGGGAGGACGAGGACGAAGAGGACGTTGTGTGAAATGTCCTGAATATTTAATTATTAAAAAAAAGTAAAATAAATAAATAAATAAAGTTAAATTAAACATTACCGTGAACACTTTTCGATAGGCAAGCCAGTGTATAAACTTTCATAAATTACATGCCTATCTTGTTACTAGAAAGTCTATGTGATTCTTAGGCCGGCTCTCTTACTATGACTTATATTGTCTGAAGATAAAATAAATAAAATAGTCTTTATTGCTATTCCTTCAATAATTAATACAATATAACTAGCTGACCCGGTAAACGTTGTTTTACCATGAGAATGTCAGGTGGACAACCCTTATCACTTAGAGGTATGAAAAATAGATAGTAGCCGATTTTCAGACCTGAATATGCATTTAAAATTTCATAAGAATCGGTTAAGCTGTTTCGGAGGAGCATGGGAACAAACATTGTCACACGAGAATTTTATATAATAGAGATTATGAATACTTCTCTCTCTCTCTCTCTCTCCAACCCATTTACGCCCCAGTGTTGGGCACGGGCCTCTTCCACTTTGGAGGGATTATGGTCTACTGTGCCGTGCTGACCAAGCATGTTGGCACAGGATTTATTTTCGAGTTAGCCGTCTCTCACAGGGGATGTTATCTGTGTGCAATATCCTTTAGCTGACTTTTACAGCACCCTTGGGAGGAGATGGGGTGGTGACACTTGTATTCTTAATCCGTCACCACACGAAGGATGATGAAATATACATATGAATATTTACTACAAACTAATTTCATATTTTATTCTAATATAATATTTACTCAACTCGAACAATCTGCAACTGGTTGTTTGTCAGGATCAGCTTGTTTGTGGACAAAGGTCTCCTGTAAGGAGTTCCACGTATTCCTGTCTCTAGGTAATCAGGTTCATGGCACATGGACAAAGGTCTCCTGTAAGGAGTTCCACGTATTCCTGTCTCTAGGTAATCAGGTTCATGGCTGAAGATAATGGTTTGTAAATACGTATTTAACTTTTAACAGACAAAGCTTTTCATCGCAGTATCAACACTCAATCACTGAAGAAGTAAAGTCACGCAATGAAAGTGTAACCTCTCAGTCCGAACATAAAGACAGATATACACATGCACCAAGGATATATACATCACCTGTTCATAATAGGAAAAGTAGTAAAAATGGTAAGTTTTGTAAACTTTTATGTTAAAAGAACTTCTACTTTTGATGGGCCAAGTGGTCTAGTTGTTCATATAACGGAATGCCGTTTACGAGATCGCTGTTTTAATTGTACCGGACATTCATTTGTGTGATGTTAATATCCGTCACACAAATGTTTGTTCTGCATCTGGGTGTTTTATTATAAGTATTTATTTACTGTAAACTAATTTAATATTAAACGATTCTTGAATAATTTTCATGTTTTCCTAGAAATGTTCGAGATTAGTCCATATGCTGAATTCGCACTTGGGTTTAGGAGTTTTGATCATGTGGAAAATCAAGACCTGCCTAGCAGATTGCCTAGTAGACCAAGGTTTGATACAGGTGAGTTGATTTAAATACTGATAATGTACGGTTAGATTAGAATTAATCCAGAGCAAAATAATAACTCTTAACTTACTATCTATATTAAAGTTACTAGCTCTTGCCTGCGACTTCGTACACGTGGAATTTAGAAAACTTTCCCATTTTGTAACATTTTTGGTTATTGCTATGCTAGTATTAGTCGCAGCGTGATGTTATATAACCTATATCCGTCCTCGATAAATGTATTATCCAACACTGAAAGAATTTTTCAAATAAGACTAGCAGTTCCTGAGATTAGCGCATTCAAACAAACTCTTCAGCTTTATGATATAGGTATAGAGTTGAGTGAAATGAATATTTATAAAATTAGTTACTCGACTTTACCAAGAGTAATAAATGACGAGAGTATTAATATTACGATATTGTTTAAATTACGATTTGTAAAAATTCTAAAGTAATTTATTAATTTTGCAATGGACTTGCTATGCTTTTACATAATAAATCAAATTGTGGTGGAAAAAGTGATTCACCACAAGCGGGACTTGAACCTGGTCTTTGTCTAATTTAGTTACTGTTAGCACGACCGCAATAAGCTCAGTTGGCAGAGCTACGGAACGGTATTCCGAGGTAGTGGGTTCAAATCCCGCTTGCGGTGATAAATTTTTCCACCACAATTTGATTTATTGAAAAATTCTTTCAATGTTGTACATTTCTCGAGGAAGGCTAAAGACTATATAACATCACGCCAGGATCAAAAGGAGCTAGGTATTAGTAAAAAATTTTGTAAAACAGGGCAAATTTTCTAAATTCCACGCGTACGAAGTCACTGGCAACAGTTAGTTAAATTATACTTGAATTATCACCAACTTCAGTAAATCTCATAAAAGCGAGTTTTAAACAATTAAAAGATGATATAAAGGGACTATTTCCTAAATACTTTCAAACTTCTGACAGACCAATTAAATTAGACTAGAATGTTCTATTGTTCTTGGGCCTTCAACGAGCGCTAAATCGAAATAAGGAATCGTCAATATTGTTCAATTAGATTAAGATTAATCACGCAAGAAGGGCTTTAGTTTGAAATTTGTAGGATAAAGAAATTTTGTCTTTAAATCTATACTTCTATACTATTATTATAAAGCTGATGAGTTTGTTTGTTTGCTTTTTTGTTTGTTTGAACGCGTTAATCTCGGGAACTACTGGTTGGAAGTGAAAAATTCTTTTAGGGCCAGATAGTACATTTATCAAAGAAGGCTATAGTCTATATAACATCACGCTACGAATTATCAGTGAAAAATTATGGAAAAATGGAGAAAATTATCCATATTTGTCTGGTCATACAAGCCTGATGGTTATAAATAATAAATAAATAAATATTCATGGACATTTCACAAAACGTCATCGGATCCCAAGCTTAGCTTATATGCTTCTGTTATGGGAACCAGAATACGGATATAGAATACATTACATATACTACTTTTCTTTTGTAAATACACACTTATAATACAGAGAAACACCCAGACGCAGTACAAACATTTGTATGACAATTAGAAATATCACACAAATTATTGTCCCGAGCGGGAATCGAACCCGCGATCTCGTGATCGGCAATCCGTTACATCAACCACTCAACCACGAGGCTCGCCGAATACTACGCACTTGAAACTATTTAATTAATATTGTGGCCGAAACATAATACAATTCTATCGTTAGTATTATTACGCTACAATATGTTAATTACAAGTACAGTTAAACTGAAATGTATGATTAAATTGAATTACTAATTTTCTGAATTACAGTTGCAGTTTATGAGCAAAATTCAATTTATTTTGTATATTGGTGAACATATTGACTATAGCGAATTTACATGACTAATGAAAATCGACATTGGAATCGACAAAGATATAAAATAATAATTAAAGGGTTTGGAAAGCTTTTAGAATTGAATTTAATCTAATATTTTAATTCAGAAGAGTTTTTTTGTTAGAACGAGCTAATCTCAAGAATCACTCTGGTCCGATTTCGTGATTTTGTTGTAACCATACATACATCCATCCATTTGCCCAGATGTGAATATAGGCTTTCCTCATAATCACGGTATAACGGATGTTGTAAATTATAATTCATTCACAGAAACGAGTTTCCAAAACCGTTCAGAATCAGATGATAGCGACAGTACATCAAAAGCTACAGTTTCTGCAATGCCAAGACGTAAGTATTATTATTATTTCTTTCGATCACTGCATGACCTTGAAGGGCAGGATCACTCCGACGAGGTTGGCATCAGTCGCCCGGAGTGGTGGAGCTTAATGGGTAAGAAACCGACCAACTATTTGGGCGTCTAGCAAGACTGCTTTCTGCATCTGGGCCGTCACCGACTTGCTATTAACGCTGCGCCTCTCGTGGTGTTGTGTGAGGCTCTTTGAGACCAAACCGTTCACCGATAGGTACAACTATCGAGATTATTTCTGTCGATATCAACCTCCTTATTATTTTATTATAATTGACCTGTTGGTATAACGTACCACATATTTTTATTACCAATCACACTCCACTTCAGGTGAAATAAAATATTGATAACGATTAAAATTAAAAAATTGGTCAAGTGCGAGTCGGACTCGCGCACGAAGGGTTCCGTACCATTATCTATGCAACATAAGGCAACGTTATTAGTATCGAGCAAGAAACGGTAAAAAAATTATTATTATTATTATTTCAAACTTTTAATACAATAATTGTACAAAGGCGGACTTAATGCCTGGGGCATTATCTACCAGTCAACCTTGGGAGGTGTAGAGAAGTTCTGTA
This sequence comes from Orgyia antiqua, assembly GCA_916999025.1. Classification (NCBI taxonomy): domain Eukaryota; kingdom Metazoa; phylum Arthropoda; class Insecta; order Lepidoptera; family Erebidae; genus Orgyia; species Orgyia antiqua. The sequence continues at coordinate 7,102,727 of OU779874.1, forward strand.
GGTGTATTCAAAAGTTATAATTTAGAAAATATAAAACCTAATAAAGTAACACTATAACGACATTATTATTCCTAAGTAACTTATACACTACCTTATTACACATATATAAACAAATAACACAATATAATACACATAGGCAATACAAACATACATACTAATACATACACATACATATAATACATACATATACCTACATATATCTACATACTCGTAGATGCAATAATGACGACAGATGTTCTAATCATTGTCGAGACATGCCAGCAATTCTATCAAGCAACAGTTGTTTGATTCTTTTCTTAAAAAGGAAACGGCTGTTGCAAGTTCTTATTCGAAGGGGGAGTGCATTCCATAAGATAACAGATTGGACGGGGAAAGACGAGTGGACAAAACCAGTTTTATTGGGAGGGCAACTAAGAAGAGGATTTTTAGAAGACCGAAGTATTCTGTCGTGAGTATCACAAAGGTACTGAAAATAGGGTTTCAAGTATGAAGGAGAAGAAGGGGATTTCAGTATTGAGAAAAGAGAGGTGAGAGTACGTAGATCACGTCGTTGGCGTATTGGCAGCCATTTCAACTGTGAGCGGTAAGCTGACACATGGTCATACTTGCGGAGATTGAACACGAATCGAATGCAGTTATTGAGAAGCCGGTCAATTTTGTTAAGAAATTCTGCATTTAGGTCGAGATAACACACATCACCGTAATCGATTATAGGGAAGATTAAAGTATGCACAAGCGTCGTTTTAGTTTTTTGTGGTAAAAAATTCTTAAGGCGATAAAGTGCGCGCAAAACATTTGTAACTTTGGAGCAGATATTTGTAACTTGCGCTTGCCAGTGAAAAGTAGAATCGATGACAAGTCCCAAGTCCTTGACAGGTGAAGTCAGTTCAACAGTCGCTCCATCCAAAACTATAGGTGGCAATGATAATGCGTTAAGTCTGCTCATTAAGCGCTGGCTGCCAATTACAATGGCTTGACATTTAGTCGGATTAATGGTGAGACCGAATCTGTCTGACCAGCATTTTATGTGTTCTAAATCTTTATTAATTAGGTCTATAGCCTCTGAAATAGAGTCGACACTAGCTTGGCAATACAACTGCAGGTCATCGGCGTAGAGGTAATACATACATTTAAGGTTATTGGTGACAAAGTTTATAAATAACGAAAATAATAATGGAGAAAGTATACCACCCTGAGGGACACCGGCAATTAGGTTACACCAGTTTGATGTGGTGTCGTCAGAACGAACCATCTGCTGACGCCCTTGAAGATAGTTAGCGAACCATTCCAGCTCCTTGGCAGAGACCATCAGGTGGGATAGGATTGAAAGAAGGATTTCGTAACTGACGTTGTTAAAAGCGTTAGAGAAGTCGACTAAAACTAGAACGGTTACTTTTTTATCCTCCATTCCCGCCCTAACATCACCAGTCACTTTAAGAAGAGCGGAAATAGTGCTGTGGCCAGGTCTGAAGCCAGATTGATACGGACATAAGAGATTATTTTCATAAATGAAAAGGGATAATTGCTTATGTACACTGACCTCGAGCACTTTGGACAAGAAGGGAAAAATGGAAATAGGTCGGAAGTGATTTGGTAAGGAGGGGTTAGATGTTTTAGGTAGAGGAATTACGTAAGCTTTACGCCAGAGGGAAGGGAAAGAACCTGTGTTAAGGGAAAAATTTATTATGTGGCACAGCACAGGCAGGATGTGGTCTAGGATGGGAAGCAACATACGGCGGCTGATGTTATCGTAGCCAATCGCATTGGATTTTATGGATAGGATAGTTTTTTTAATCTCTTCCTGAGAGGCCGGCGAAAAGAAAAAAGGGGTAATGTTGGGACGCTGCAGATCAGCAATATAACTCACAGTATCCACGACAGTGAGATGATTCGGAGGTGTAATTGACGTGAAATGTTGATTGAGAACGTCTAAACCAACCGAACAGCGAGAATCCGTATGTTGCTGCCTTCCGATGCCGAGAGTACCTAAAAACTTCCAAATATTGGCAGGCGACGAGGAATTGATATTATCATGAATATGTTGACGTTTAGCATTCCGTATCAACAAATTACACCTATTCCTAGCAGATTTATAAAGATTCCAGTAATAGTCAGACCTATTATGTTTAAATTTTAAGAAAGCCCTATCTGTTCGTTTCATAGCCCGCCGAACTTCATCTGTCATCCATGGAGCAGGAAGACGTTTTATTTTAACCTTTTTAACAGGAGCATGTTTATCATAAAGGTCAAGAATTTGTTGGTTGAAAATGTCAACCTTTTCGTCTATTGTGACAGCTTCCGTTAAAACAGACCAGTCAAGTCTCGAAACATCCTCATTGAGTCTTACGACATCCAAATGAGCATAACAGCGCAAGTGCAAGACCTTAGGTTTGGGTTTAGGAGGTTTTAAGATATAGGATACAAAAATCAGGTCGTGACGGGAAAAACCGGGAGCGGGATGTTGACCATGGGACGAGATACGGGAAGGTGTAGAGGTGAGGATTAAATCAAGCCACGTATCCTCTCCATCAATGTTAAGGTGAGTGGGCTGAAGAGGTACGATATGGAAGCTGGTGGACTCTAAAATCTGAATTAATTTTGATGAACGGGAAGTTTTTATAGCAAGGTTTGTGTTGAAATCGCCCATGATAATATGATGTGTGTAATCAGACCCCAAGGATTCCAGAATCAATTCGAGACTGGAGAAGTAATCAATAGTTGGCGGACAGTAAACAACACCGAGTGCCAGCTTAGCACCCTTTACACAGACTTCCAAAAAAAGAAATTCCGCAGAGGCGGAATCATCGAGAGCGGAAGAGGCGATAACTTTATGTGGGAATTCACTGCGAAGGTAAATGGCTACACCGCCTCCTCTTCTATCGACTCTGTCACGTCGTAATAGAATAAATCCAGGAAGAGAGTAACTAGTTGAAGGAAGATTGGGTTTCAGCCAGCTCTCCGAGACTAGAACTGCATGAACGTGAGAGTCAGAAAATGTGTCCAGCAGCTCGTTGTAATTACTGGGAATGCTTTGAGCATTAATATGGCACACATTAAATAAATTACGAGGTTCTGGATTAAATGTTTCCCGCACAAAATCTCCTAGCGTCCCTGTTACTGAAACAAAACTATCATTATTTGAGGAAAAACTAGAATTAGTGGCGGATAAAAAAGAATCATCACTGGTTTGCATATTATAATAAATGAATAATAAAATAAAATATATATATATATAAATATAAATACGTGTTAAAACTACGTGCCTAAAAATTAAATAATTATGTTAACGAATATGATTAATCAAGTTATCAATGAATACAAATTATTTGTCTACACCACCCGCCAGCTGATACACTACAAAAATTATAAAATATTATTTATTAATTATCAATAGAAATACAGACCATAGACAAGTACAATTTTTCCTGTTGACAGTTGTCAAAGACTATAGTCGGTCCATTAAGGGACCTCAAACAAAAAAAAAAAAAAAAAGTACTCTATAATCTATGCATTGAGAATGAAAACAAAACTGTGTGAACCAAAAGAAATATAAAAAAAAGAGATTTAAAATGTGATTAAAATTCTAAATAAAACAATAAATCACGGTAACAATGTTATAGGAATTAAAGAAACACCTTGTAAAGTGAAACAGACTTTTCAGCCAACAGAGAACTGTCAGCATGGAGGAGCCAATGGCCTAAACACTGCCCCCAGCGACATCTCCACCATCATTTGAAGAAGTAGCAGCTTTGGGATACTTATCAGTGATGCGTTTCAGGTCTTCAATGTGTGTAATTTTGTGGCGAATATTACCAAGAACCTTGACGACAATGACTCCGTCCTGTGTCCAACAGTCACGCATTCCTAAGTGCTGTCTTGCTTTAGCGAAGATCTGCTGCCGGGACTTAGTCAGAAATTCCCTCACCGAGACAGATGTACCTCTCAGCTTGGACTTGGCCTTCCAAATGGCAGCCTTGATGTTAAGATCTGAGAGTTTAACCAATACAGGTCTGTGATGATTATCCTGAACTGTGCCAATTCGGTGACTAAGGATTATATTTGCTGCTGTAGTCTTCTTTAAACCCATGTTGTGGATGGTGTTTAATATGATCTTGAGACAGTCTTTCTCAGATTCAGGAATACCTAAAAAGATGAGATGCTTTCTACGCTGTTTACTTTCCATGACATCAAGTGCATGACAACACTCATTAATTTGTTTTCTTAAGAGACTGAGCATAGAAAACACAATCTCTCGAAATGTGCGAAACTCCTCCGCCACCTTCGCTACTGTGTCTTTGGCTGGTCCGGCAACCAACAACTGAGCCTCCAGTTCAGCCATTCTCTTCGTGAAACATTCCTCCAGGCTAATCTGGGATGATTTAATATCAGCCAACTGCGCCATTACTAAGGTGAATGTAAAATGTCTTGAGGTAGTTGCAAATCCAGGGTAAGTATATTGTGCTGGTAGGTGGTAGTGTTTTAATTTTATACTTAGGGTTACATTCAATGTCTGCAAACACTTGTACTTAATATTTGTTCAAATTATAACCTTTAATCACTAAAATCAAGCGTCAATTATCTATTAAATTAATTATAACTAAATCTTCTAATTCAGATCATATGTTAACTTTTCACACCTACCCACCAAAAAAAAAAAAGATCATGTTTGTTACAACAAACATGATTTTTTTACCGTTTAATAAGGGAGCCCCCCTTAAATCTTTATTTTATTTTATTTTTAGTATTTGTTGTTATAGCGGCAATAGAAATACATCATTTGTGAAAATTTCAACTGTCTAGCTATCACCGTTCTTGAGATACAGCCTGGTGACAGACGGACGGACGGACGGACGGACAGCGAAGTCTCAGTAATAGGGTCCCGTTTTTACCCTTTGGGTACGGAACCCTAAAAACAAAACAGTACTTATGTAGTTTCTTGTCTTTTCCTCTCCATAGAATTCAGTTTTATTAATTTAATATTTGAATGTAACAATTATTATACATACCTATATTGAGTCGTAGAGGCCTACGACATCCATTGGCGTAGACGCCTACGACAAATATAGGCGTTGAGGCCTACGAGATGCATAGACGTAGAGGCCTACGAAATGCATTGGCGTAGCTTTGTAGCAATAGAGTTTATTAACAGAACATTAGATTTTTTATATTTATCTTATATTACCATTAATTTAATATTTACAGGTCACTGCCGGACTCCTCATCATAGATAACAAAGGAAATATTAAAAATAAATAATAATGTTTTAATTATTTTTAAGATACTACTTAACAAGGTTAAGCATATCAACAAAATTTTAATTGTAACTTATTAAAAAAGCAAATTGTATCAATGACTTAATTTAAATCTAATGTTATCTAACACTTGCGCAACTCATTTGTTTAAATAAAACTACTTTTTACGGATTTAGACGCGTATATTTGTTTTAAATTTTAGCCCGACGTTTCGGAGACTTTGCAGTCACCATGGTCACGAGTGAGACAGTCTCACCCGTGACCGTGGTGACAAAATCCGTAGAAAGTAAGTTACGTCTTATTTATATGTATTTCTTAACATTTTTTTCTATATTTTAATCTAATATATAAAATTCACGTGTCACAGTGTTAGTTACCGTACTCCTCCGAAACGGCTTGACCGATTCTTCTCAAATTTTACATACATATTCAGTAGGTCTGAGAATCGGCCTACATCTATTTTTCAAACTTTTTTTTTAGTATGGCAAAACAACGTTTGCCGGGTCAGCTAGTCTAATATATAAAATTCACGTGTCACAGTGTTAGTTACCGTACTCCTCCGAAACGGCTTGACCGATTCTTCTCAAATTTTGCATACATATTCAGTAGGTCTGAGAATCGGCCAACATCTATTTTTCAAACTTTTTTTTTTTAGTATGGCAAAACAACGTTTGCCGGGACAGCTAGTCTTAAATATAAAATTCACGTGTCACAGTGTTAGTTACCGTACTCCTCCGAAACGGCTCAACCGATTTTCCTGAAAATTTGTGTACATATCCTCTAGGTCTGAGAATCGGCCAACATCTATTTTTCAAACCTTTTTTTATTTTTAGTATGGCAAAACAACGTTTGCCGGGTCAGCTAGTTATAATATATAAAAACCCATAGTCATATCAATACCTAGTCAGAATAATTAATCCATTCAGATTGAGTATATCCAAGTATCTTTTAATATAATTTACTATTTACATCAGTAATTAAATTTACAATAATGTAAAAGAAATGCAGTACATTTTTAATTTAATCTGGAGACCAAGCAAATTCAGTAATCGTGCCAAAACATATCTAGACCTACCATGTCAGTGTTCAAACTCTTGGCAATTAAATTTTAAGTTATATCGACGGACCTCTTGGTTCATAAAACTGCTGTTAACGAGATCGCGGGTTCGATCCCCGCACGAGACAATCATTTCTGTGATATATATAAATGTCATGCAAATGTTTGTACTGCGTATTTACTATGTGTTATAAGTATGTGTTTACAAAAAAGTAGTTTGTGTAGTTATCCGTATTCTGATACCCATAACACAAGCATATAAGCTTAGCTTGAGACCAGAGGACGTTGTGTGAAATGTCCATGAATATTTATTTATTTATTTTATTATCAACTATTTAAGATGTATTATAATTAGTTATATCTAATATATAAATAGTCTCAAAATATCTTTAAAAAGACTGATGTTTAATTATAGTTTAAGTCAGTTTTTAATAAAAATTTAATCCATTGATTTTAACTTTACGCGATTTGAAGTTTACCAAGACCGCAAGTTTACTAAATACTGGCTAAATCGTATTTCATAGTCTAATAAAAAAGTGACATAGTTTAGTCAATCGTATGGTTTTAGAAAATAAATGGTAAATAATATATTTAGTGACAATGATACTTACAGCCGTATTCACAAACGTTACTGTGAGGTCTCATATTAGGCATGGACGCACAGGGGTAGCAAAATCATTTCACAAACAATACTTAAGTGGTGAAGCGCACTATGCGTTTGTTAAACTGAACGCATAGCTAAGTTTTGTCTATGAATACAAAGGCTCGATGAACGGAACGCACTGAGAAGTGTTACCCTTTGCACAGTGCATCAACACTTAAGTACTTACTTAAGTAAATATTGTTTGTGAATACGGGTTTAAAATGACATAGCCATTATAAAGATTAAGTGCCAAATTTATTTATTAAGTCATACAATAAAATGAATAAAACCAAAGTAGTGAATGATTTATTCAAAGAATATGTATCTTATATGTAGGATAAGATATCCTTTTGTTATATTGTAGTAATCTGAATTATGAAATACATATTATAAATAAGTATTATACTGGTGTTTTATTTTTTCTATCCTGTTGTAATAAAATAGCTCATTTTAACTATTTTTATGTTACAACGGATTAAGAACGCGAGTGTCACTTCACCATTACTCCTCTAGGTATTGTAAAAGCCAGCAAAGAGAAATAGTAGACCAAAACTATCTCGATGTGTGATGCTTATGCCCATATGTGGGTCGTTAATGGGTTGGAGTCCGTGTGGTCATGGAATTAGAATACAAGTGTCACCAGCCTATCTCCTCCTCGATTTTCGAGGTTTCCGTCTTTCACAGAGGATATTATCTATGTGCAATATCCCTTAGCTGCCTTTTACAGCACCCTTGGGAGGAGATGGGTTCGTGACACTTGTATTCTTAATCCGTCACCACACGGAGAAAAAAATAAAAATATTGAGGTATAGAATATAGATATTATGTAGACCCCTACTCTATATTCATGAATATACTAACTAATGTTACTGTGTGGGAAATTTGTTAAATAAATAAATAAATTTTAGTATTTGGAACAAAACCCAAAAATATATTAATAGCAAGTCGAGAATTTATGCTTGGTATACAAAGAGAACATAACTATCTTTGATAGAAATATAAATCGGTTTAATCCAATTACTTTTAAGGAAAGACAAACAAATTCCTTAATTATTTTATTGGGTGTTAACGTATATCCGACTAAATCCTTTAATTATCAAAGATTTACATTTTTCACTATTAATTCTACCGGATTTTTGGTGGATACCTTTGGAAATACGACCATTATTGAAAAAGATTAAGAGTTTAATAGATAAATAAGTAGTATTGTAATAATTAAGGTACTATGGAGCTAACATAGCCTTGTTAGGACTTCTTCTCCTTCTTCTCCAGCCCATTTACGTCCCACTGTTGGGCACGGTACCTCCTCCACTTTGGGAGGGATTATGGTCTACTGTGCCGCGCTAACTAGGCGTGTTGGCACAGGGTTTATTTTCGAGCTTTCCGTCTCTCACAGAAGATGTTATCAGTGTGCAATATCCCTTAGCTAACTTTTACAGCACCCTTGGGAGGAAATGGGGTGATGACACTTGTATTCTTAATCCGTCACCACACGGCCAATATGGGATATGGATCTTGTTAGGACTAAAAGTTCCTAAATAAGTAGATTAAAAAAAAATCATCCAAGAAGATCCATCCATCAACCTTTCTCAGTCCACTGCTGGACATAGGCCTCCCCCATAGAACGCCACAACGTGCGGTCTTGCGCTAACTGCATCCAGCGGCCCCCGGCGTATTTGACGATATCGTCGGTCCACCTTGTTGGGGGCCGCCCCACGCTGCGTCGTCCGGTTCGTGGTCGCCACTCGAGGACCGTCCGTCCCCAACGGTCATCAGATCGTCGAGCGATGTGGCCTGCCCATTGCCACTTCAGCGTGCTAACTCTTCGGGCTATGTCGTACACACCAGTCCTTCTACGGATCTCCGCATTCCGGATCTTATCACCATCGCATCTTATGACCAGTGTGTGTTACCAGTGATGACTTACGGAACTGAGACGTGGTCCCTGAATGTCAGCCTCATAACAAAACTCAGAGTCGCGCAGCGTGCTATGGAGAGGGCTATGCTCGGTGTTTCCCTACGTGATCAGATCCAAGAAGATAGTAAATATAAATAACAAGGAACTAACATAAAAGCCTTTTTAGACGGCTGTCTAGTAAAATCAATACTTATTTTATAAAGCTGATGAGTTTGATATGGTCTAATGAGGCACACTGACTAGACGTGTTGGTACAGGGTTTATTTTCGAGTATTCCGTCTCCCACAGAGGATGTTATCTGTGTACAATATTTAGGGAATATTGTACACAGATAACATCCTCTGTAGCTTTTACAGTACTATGGGAGGAAAAAGGGTGGTGACACTTATTATTTATACTATATGGTATTACTTATTATTTTGTGTGATTTTTCTAATTGTCATACAAATGTTTGTACTGCATCTGGGTGTTTCTATATATTATAAGTATGTATTTACAAAAAAAAAAGTAGTATATGTATTCTATCCGTATTCTGGTACCCATAACACAAGCATATAAGCTTAGCTTGGGACCAGAGGACGTTGTGTGAAATGTCCATTAATATCTATCTATCTATACTTGTATTCTTAGACGTATTATTTGTTTAATTATATTATGTAATTACTAAAAGCGTATACATATAAAGCTTTTAATAAAATAGGTTCTCGTGAATAAAACAGCAGTGAATGAATAAATACTTCTCCGATTTATTGTCCGCAGTGGCTTGGGGAGTAATGAAATTGAATAATGTATGTGAGCGAATATGGCTAGCTGATATCTTAGAGTATTAAACCAACAGGAGCAGCTCTCTCTCTCTCTACAGCCCATTTACTTTCCATTGTTTCTATCCTAATCCTAACTAATTTATAAAAGTGAAAACAAGCTGATGACACAATAAAAATTTAGACGAGCTTATGTGTTAATGTGTGTAACCAAACCATAGTGCGATGTAAAAGAACTGTACAACGCCGTCTATCGAGTGATATGGTAAACTTCTGTTTGTTAAGGTTTAATTTCTAAAATTCACGCGCACGAAGGCGCGGGCAGCAGCTAGTATATTATAAGTATGTATTTACATAAGAAAAGTAGTATGTCCACACAAGCATATAAGCCTAGATTGAGACCAGAGGACGTTGTGTGAATTGTCCATGAATATTTATATTATATTTATTATTGTCGGGCACGGGCCTTCTACACTTCGGGAGGAATTATGGTCTACTGTGTCGCGCTGTCTAGGTGTGTTGGCATAGAGTTTATTTACGAGATTTCCATCTCTCACAGAGGATGATATCTGTTTTCAATAATCCTTAACTGACTTTTACAGAACCCTGGGGAGGAGATGGGGTGGTGACACTTGTATTTTAATCCGTCACCATATGTACAGCTACATATTATGATGTTTTCTATGGCAAATATACTGCCACGTCTGCGGCGTGCTGAGGTAACGCACACAAACAACGTTACGTAATTTCATTGGTTGATACGCATTACGCACGCCTCGTCTCTTAGTGTGTGTCAGACTAGTTAAGTTTAGTATAGTCGGGAGTGTAGAATTATACTAAACTTATACTTATACTAAACTTAACTAAAAAATGAATTTTTATAGTGTCGATAAGACAATTCGGCAATTTTAACTGAACTTTCTTGTTATAAAAACTGTTTATTATAGACTAAAGATTTTAATTAATATAAATGTGCACAACAAAATGGCCAAATAATCAAAATAAACCAATGGTTGTTTTGATTTTTTTAGTTATGTTATGTTTAGTTGTGCACATAGTATTCGCACCAATGAGTATGATTATTATGCTCGTACATTTTTCAGCGGGGGTCGCTTTGTTATGTCAACTCCTGTAAGAATTATGCTCTAAGGCTATATAATGTACTTGTAGGAATGGAGACGGAATTAGATGGGATAACTTACATATAAAAGATAGACTCTTTTACCGTTTTAAATTCAAAGTCCTAAAGTGGTTTCGTTTTTGATCAGATACTTAAAGTTTGAAGTCACGCTTTTGAACTATTTGAAGTTACTTTGATTCATGAGAATATTGCATAATAGAGACATATTACTTTGAAAAATAGTTGTACCTGTTTTTCTCACACTGAGTCCATTCTCTCTCTCTCTCCTGAACGTCCCACTGTTGGGCACGGGCCTCCTCCAATTTAGAAGAGATTATAGTCTACTACGTTGCGCTGATCGGGCGTGTTGGCATAGGAAGTTTTCTATCAAGGATATTATCCGTTTAGATTATTACAAAGTGGAGCGAATATGTCGTTAAGGTCGCGGGGAGCCATTGGATGCAAGCGGCACAACATCGCGCGTTGTGCTGTTCTATGGGGCAGGCCTATGTCCAACAGTGGATGGAGAAAGGTTTATGGATGGATATTATCACTTAACTGGAAGTAACTCACCCTATGAAGGAAAAGGGGTGACGACACTTGTATTCTTAAACCGTCATCACACGGACAAATACGTGATATTTAGAGCTGCAAAGGATAAAATTTTATTTTCTACACCACCTAAAGGTTAACTAGTCGAAAATGCCTTAGTCATAAGTCCGCCTATGTATAAATTGTATGTAAAATAAAAAATATTCATGGACATTTCAAACAACGTCCTCTGGTCCCAAGCTAAGCTTATTATGCTTGTGTTATGGGTACCAGAATACGGATATAATACATAAACTACTTTTCTATCGTAAATACATACTTATAATACATAGAAAACACCCAGACGCAGTACAAACATTTGTATGACATTTATGAATATCACACAAATGATTGTCCCAAGCGGGAATCGAACCCGCGACATTGTGAACGGCAGTCCAGTACATGAACCACTACGCCACGAATCCCGTCATTATGTGTATGAAGATGAAGTTTAAAATAAATAAATAAATAATAAATAAAATAGAACTTTCACGAATATTCAAATTTCAAATTTCTTAAACGTTTCTACCCAAAATGTTTAAAACATGTACATTGTTTTAAATAAAACAGAAGGTCACAATAAACTCAATCAAAATATGTATATTTCACAAATAAATTCAAATTGAAATTTACAAACTGTATCAACGTAAATACTTCTGTAAGCTGAGTTTAGACTACTTTAATGAACTGTGCAATATTGAACACAAAATACGAGTACGATGGATATAGGATCTAACTTCTTCACTTAATATAAAACAAATTCGTTATTTTTGTTCGTATGTCCCTATGTGAGCTTTATATCTTGACGAGCCTCGTGGTTGAGTGGTTCATGTAACGAACTGCCGATTACGAGGTCGTGGGTTCGATTTCCGCTCGGGACAATCATTAGTGTGATGTTTCTAATTTGTCATACAAATGTTTGTACTGCGTCTGGGTGTTTCTATGTATTATAAGAATGTATTTACAAAAGAAAACAATAAACAATAAACATTCAGGACATTTCTCACAACGTCCTCTGGTCCCAAAGTAAGCTATATATGCGTACCAAATACGGATAGACTACATATACTACTTTTCTTTTGTAAATACATACTTATAATACATAGTAAACACCCAGACGCAGTACAAACATTTGTATGACATTTATGGATGTCACACAAATGATTGTCCCGAGCGGGAATGGAACCCGCGACCTCGTGAAAAGTAGTATAGAAAGAAAAAGTAGAGTAAAGAAAGAAGAAAGTAGTAAAAAGTAGTAAGTAAAGAAAGTAGAGAAAAGTAGTATATGTATGCTATTCGTATTCTGGTACCCAAAACACAAGCATATAAGCTTAGCTTAGGACCAGAGGACATTGCGTGAAATGTATATGAAAAAAGAAAAAAAGAAGAAAAACTACGGAACGGATTTTGATGCGGTTTCTTTCAAAACATAGAATGGTTCAAAAACATGGCTTTTTTGTATAAGTTGTTAAGGTTTTTTATATTCTAAATTCCATGCGTATGAAGTTCTACAATAACTATTTTTTATAATATTGAGTTTTTCTTTATATTGAGATAAGTAAAATATATTATCTAGGTAACCTTGATTATATTTGCGGTGCAACGTGACATCAGATCTATGCTTATACAAAACAAGGAAAATAGTAAAAGCAAGGAAGTAAAATAAAGACAAAATATAAATAAATAAATAAATATTCAGGACATTTCACACAACGTCCTCAGGTCCCAAAGTAAGCTATATTTCTATGCTTGTATTATGGGTACCAGATACGGATAGACTACATAAACAACTTTTCTTTTGTAAATACATACTTATAATACATAGAAAACACCAACACAAAAATAATAATAAAAATTGGTCAAGTGCGAGTCGGACTCGCGCACGAAGGGTTCCGTACCATTATCTATGCAACATACGCAACGTTATTAGTATCGAGCAAGAAACGGTAAAAAAATCATGTTTGTTGTATGGGAGCCCCCCTTAAATATTTATTTTATTTTATTTTTAGTATTTGTTGTTATAGCGGCAATAGAAATACATCATCTGTGAAAATTTCAACTGTCTAGCTATCACCGTTCTTGAGATACAGCCTGGTGACAGACGGACGGACGGACGGACGGACGGACAGCGAAGTCTCAGTAATAGGGTCCCGTTTTTACCCTTTGGGTACGGAACCCTAAAAAGGAAATAGCAAAATAAGTCTCAGGAACTACTGGTTCGAATTTAATAATTTCTTTTGTGTTTGATAGTCCATTTATTCTAAGGCTATGACTACATAACATCACGCTGCGATCAATAAGAGCGAAGTATCAGTGAAAAATGTTGAAAAAAACGGGAAAATTTGCTAAATTCGACGCGTACGAAGTCGCGGATGCTGTTGGCATACATGCATTGATAACAAAACATTAAACCCCGAAATGCTTAATGCCGGTAAAGTAATTTTAATTACACTTGGAAATAAGAGATTATTCTCCGAGGAATTCTAATGGAATTCTCTAATCTGATACAGTGACAGATCGCCTTCAATAGATTCCGCACCAATGGCGATCAATGCACACGGAACGTATGCGTTAATCTCGCCGTCCATACTAATATTATAAAGCTTGTTTGTTTGAACGCACTAATCTCAGGAACTACAGGTTAGAATTAAAAAAAATCTTTTATGTTGGATATTAAATTTATCGAGGAAGGCTATGCTCACACTGCTACCAATAGGAGCAAAGCATCAGTGAAAAATTTTGCATAAACGGGAAAACGAAACGAAAGGTGAAACGGTTTATTGATTTTGCAATTGACATGCTATGCTTTACTTAATAAATTAAATTATGGTGGTACGTAGAAATACGATTTAAACTCAATCGAGTGACGATTGTGGTGGTAAATTTGAATGCTACAAGCACGACCGCAATAACCTCAGTTGGAAACAGCTTCGGAACGGTATTCCGAGGTCGTGGGTTCAAGTCCCGCTTGCCGCAAACACTTTTTCCACCATAATTTAATTTATTGTAGTAAAACCTATAAAGGATTGAAGTATTTATGGACTATAGGGCCTCTATGATCACGAGATCCTGGACATGTATGTGCCCAGTGTGCCCAATGGAGAAGACAGGCCAGTGTGATTTTGCTACGACCAATAAAAATACATTATTTCACACCCGTAAAGCGCCGTCCTTCAGCGTTGGTCTGTTTAGTCGTTAACAAACATCTCGTGTTATATCTGTAGGAGCTAATCTTTGGATACAGTGAATACTGGAGCGGGGATTGAGTAAGCAGCGATAAATGCTGACAGGAGCTATTGAATAGAAAACTTATCATTTTGATGTATGGTATAAAAATAGATAAAATATGTTTGACTATTTTTTGATGGAAAAGCTATTACTTCATTTTATCAATATTTATTATGTGTTCATATCTATGTATTCATTTGTTTATCCTCCTCTCCTCGCTAGCCCATTAACGTTCCACTGTTGGGCACGGAGCTCCTTTACTCTGGGAGGGATTATGATCTACTGTGTCGCAATGACCAGGTGTTTTGGCATAGGATTTAGGTTTGAGTATTCTATCTATCACAGTTGACGTTAAATGCTTATATATTGTCTCTTACAGCACCCTGGGAAAGAAATTGTATTCATATTTGATAAACTTTGAAAGTAATTCTCACTTACTCGCAACAGTCCGACTGATCTGAAATCCTCCTCCACTTTGGGAGGAATTAATGTATTTTATGCCGCGCTGACCAGGTGTCTTGAAACTGCGTTTATTTTAAAGTTTTCTGTCTCTCACAGAGTATCTTACCTATCTAAAATATTCCTTAACTGGTTTTACAGCACCCTAAGAAAGAAACTGGTCTATAGAAACGACACGTTTAGGGAAACGGTTAACCCAGTCAAAATAAAATATTTTTAGAAGTATCAAATAACGAAAAAAAAAAACACCAGATATTGGCCCGTAATGATCAAACTTAAGAAGTAGAAAAAACAGACGCATCCGAGCGCCACTGAGCTGTAAAATAAACATTGAACGTTTAGTTAGTAGAAACGTGCGCAAACGTGTCATGTATATATAATTATACAGTATCTAATACAAGGTTCCGTATAAAAATATTTTATACAAGCTAATGCCCGCTACTCTGTATGCGTGGAATTTTAGATCCCCCTACATTTTGTTTCCTGGACTTTCACGAATATTTAAAGACAAAATCACCAAAATCGGCCCAGCTGTTCTCGAGTTTTAGCGAGACTAACGAACAGCAGTTGATGATTATATTATATAAAAAAACAATTTACAATTAAAAACAAAAATTTAATTATTTTGCCAACTATTTAATTAAATTATTTTTCCAATTTTTTTTTTTATTTAATTATTTTTATTTATTTTGCCATCCAACGTGGCAATGCCGCCAGCCTTCTGGGCACATTTCCGGTTGACAGCGATGGGGAGGAGTATTTTGATGCCTAGTTTTTAAGTAAATATGTAATTTTAATTTATTTTATAGGTACTGTACATATTTTGTTTTATAAAAAAATAACTTTTTACAGATTTAGACGCGTATACATGTTTTAAATTCTGGCCCGACGTTTTGGAGACTTTGCAGTCACCATGGTCACGGGTGAGACAGTCTCACAAATGAGTCGCGCGAGTGTTAGAAAATATTATTTTGTATATAAATTTGCGATTGTTGACGCTTTAAAAACGCAGATAAAGGGCGTCACAAACGGCGTATTAATATAATATTAATATAGCGAGAAAGAGACACATGTATATTATAGAAAAATGGGAGACGAGAAAGAAACAGATATATCTGTCGGTGACGACATAAGTATAGATACATCTCGGTATATTAATATATATCTGACTCTTTTTCGCCTCGTCTTTTCTCTATGTACCTACATCTGTCTCTTTCTCGCTACGTTAATATACAAGTTTGATACGACATTATGGACTTTTCTTTAAACTGGTTATACCAAAAATTTGATGTAGACTACGTCTACTATGAATCACAATTCCATCATTTAAAAAATGTGTGATTTTACCATTCTACTGCTGTACCCTAAAACGTTCTTCCTTCTACAGTAGTTTATTTGCTTTTATACTTTAAGAAAGTTCCCGAGCAGAAAATTGTGTCCTATGTTTGTGAAACAAACATAAGAAAATATACTTCCTTGTTTAATGAAAATACTGTTTATTACTTTTAAAGGGCCGTGTGGTCTAGTGGTTCAGATAACGGACTGCCATTCACGAGGTCGCGGGTTCGATTGACCTCGTGATTGGCAGTCCGTTTTTTTTTTGCGTGATGTTTATAATTGTCATACAAATGTTTGTACTGCGTCTGGGTGTGTGTGCTATGTATTATAAGTATGTATTTACAAAAGAAAAGTAGTATATGTATGATATCCGTATTCTGGTACCAATAACACAAGCATAGAAATATAGCTTACGTTGGGACCAGAGGACGTTGTGTGAAATGTCCAAAATATTTATTTAAAAAAATAAAAAAAATTATAGTCGTCGACTTCATAATATGTTAGCTTGCCAGCCTGTGTAAATAGTTTCATAATGAATTCAGAGCATAAATATTTTATATGTTAAGGAAATACACCCTTTTGCACTATCCGATAGACGGACCTCTATAAACTTATGACATATTTATTATGTACAAGATTATTTTTGGTATTCGCATCTATAATTCTAATACTTAAATATACCTGATAGTTCCTTGTAATCGAGAGCAAAGAGATGCAGTTTACAGTGTACATGCGGTGGTAATATTAACATTTCACACGACGTCCTCTGGTTCCAAGGTAAGTTTATAATAATATGCTTGTGTTACGGGTACCAGAATACGCATAAAATAAATAATACTACTATCTTTTGTAAATATATACTTATAATACATAGAAACACGCAGACGCAGTACACCCATTTGTATGACATTTATGAATATCACTCAAATGATTCTCCCTAGCGGGAATTGAACTCGCGACCTCGTGACCGTCCGTTGCATGAACCACTCGACCACGAGGACCGTCATATTTGCTGCCTCTTTAATTATATCAGACTATGCCATAAGCAATCTTCTTCAACTCCTCTGGGTTGTGAATTTCTTTTTAGCGATGTTGATTTTTAGGGTTCCGTACCCAAAGGGTAAAAACGGGACCCTATTACTGAGACTTCGCTGTCCGTCCGTCCGACCGTCCGTCTGTCACCAGGCTGTATCTCAAGAACGGTGATAGCTAGAGAGTTGAAATTTTCACAGATGATGTACTTCTATTGCCGCTATAACAACAAATACTAAAAATAAAATAAAATAAATATTTAAGAGGGGCTCCCATACAACAAACATGATTTTTTTACCGTTTCTTGCTCTCATACAACAAACGTGATTAATTAAGTATTGTGTGTGTTGTTTGCTCATTTATTAATAACGTATGTTGCATAGATCATAGTACGGAACCCTTCGTGCGCGAGTCCGACTCGCACTTGACCAATTTTATTGTTTAAATAAAACATTTTGGTAATTTGTCCCATTCCACCTGATAGTAAGCGGCCATAGAATCTAAGAAAGAAGAAAAAAGAAAAATATTTATTTCTAAGCCACAGTTGACACCAAATTCATAATTAACGTTAAGTTAACAAAAACAATACTTAATAATAGCAGCGTCCACAGTGACCGAAATAGGACATCACTCAGCATTTGTTGGACGACATAATAATCGCCCAACGCTGATTGGATCCCCGACTTGGACGCCTACAGGCGAGATGCCAGTGGACGTTAAGAGGAATATCTAGCTCTAATCTTGATAGGAGAGTCTTAATGTTGAGCTTTAAAATAATAAAAGCATTTGTCCGCCACACGGTCTATGTAATTTTATCATTGTCTGGTACCCGTAGTACCCATCGGCCAATACCACATTATAAATGCATCCATCCATTGCTCTTGTACGGTCCTTGAGTGTCGAAATTTCTGAAGCGTATAATATGGAGTAAATAAATAAATTAAATAAAATATTCATTGATATTTCACACAACGTAGATACCAAAAAAAAGTAATAGATATTTATTAATACAAAAGTAATTAAAACTTTCGCCGCAAAAGTTTTATGGAAATCATTAAAATTAATTCAGGAAATTTCTATTCATCTGATATCTATAGATATGAATTTCTCCTAAAACAAGGCTATTCATAATCTTACTGATTATTTTCTTAATGAAAAGCTTTCCAAGTTTCCCCAATTTGGTTTCAGTTAAGGTTAAAATATTCATAAAAGTGAAGATTGTTTTACTAAAGCCCAAAAACAGAGATTAAATAATTTAAATTTGTTCATCATTTTATTTGTGGTGATGGAATAATATGACGGGTCTCGTGTCAAGTCGTTTAAGTAACGGATTGCCATTCATGAGATCGCGGGTTCGATTCTCACTTGTGACTCTCTATTGTATGATTTTTAAAATTGTCATATGAATGTTTGTACTGCGTCTGGGTATTTTCTATGTATTTTATGTATATATTTACAAAAGAAAAGTAGTTTATGTATTCTATCCGTATTCTGGTACCCATAAAACAAGTATAAGCTTAGCTTGGATCAGAGGACGTTGTGTGAAATGTCCATAAAAAATCCATAAAGCCTCTTTCTGTATAATTAGAGTTACGTACCAAAAGGTACGACAGGATCCTATTACTACGACTTTACCGTCCGTCTATCACTAGGCTGGATCTCTGGAACGGCGATAGATAGAAGGCAACTACATAATAATATTAACTGTAACAGTTTATGTATATCAGTTGATACTATAATACTTAGTTCAAAAACTAAAAAACACGCTTGACAATCCTGAATATTTTTTTAAATTATTGCATTGTCATCGGTTCTTGATATATGGGCAAAATTTCAGATCAATCCAACTACTGCAAGTGGCTGAAAATCACTTTCTAAGTTTCCGTTACATAGATTAATACATTGATAGATACACACCGAATTTATATAAACGTGTTAAAAAATACTCGGCAACATCATTCTCTTGCCTTTATCCCAGTATTTGGGGTCGACAATAAGACAAAAATAACCATACCGAACCCTTCCCGTACGTGCCCAACTCGTACTTGACCAGTTCTACGTCTTATTTTCAGTATTACAAAATAATCTTGAACATTAATTGATCTGTCAAGAGACTGTAAGTGTTTTGTAAATAGATATTTTAAATGGATTTTGTGATCAATAAAATTTAGTTTCTCAAGTATTTATATTCACTTTCATTATTTTGCCAGCTCTTATTTTACTCAGAAGGTATTCAATTCTGCTATCCGGTAAATTTTGGAGCATTAGTCTAGGTTTTGTACCAACTTCTCCTTTTCCAGCCTATTAACGTCCCACTCTGTTAGGCAAAGGCCTCCTTCCCTTAAAAAGGATTTTGGCCTACTGTGTCGCGCAGACCGAGCCTGTTGCACACAGTATAATTTCGAGTTTTCCGATAATTCGATATAATTTATACAATTTCGATATTTCTCACAGAGGATTCCTTATCTGACTTTTATAGCACACTATTTCTTTACCGTATCATCAAAAAAATGCAATAAATCTTAAATTACATAATATCAGACCTTACCAAATCTGATTGACGCTGCAAGTTTATGTGAAAAAAAAAACCGAAAAATAGAGGATTTTGGATTGTCATTATTTCTCATAGTTATGTTTCGAAAAAAAAAGAAGAAAGTAATACACGCATAGATATACATATAAGAACTAGATACTGTGAGCAAAATTCGTTGCTAGAAAAATCTATGAAGCACAAAAAAGAGCGGTTTAAAATCCTTTCTGTAAGCCACGAAGCGGGCAATTGGTTAAAACACCTCTATATAACACAACTTAATGCCATATACGTAATCTCTACGTAGGAAATGACAGACGCAGGTGGCTCCGTCGCCAAATGCTAATAGCTTTTAGACAGCAAGCAAGGGATGATATATATCGATAAAAATAAAAATAATTTAAAAAATACTCGAATATTTCTTCAAATAATTATATTGTCATCGGTGCTTAATATGTGTGCTAAATTTCAGATCAATCCGACTACTACAAGTAGGTGAAAATCACTTTCAAGTATTTCGATAGATTGATGGATCTGTAGATACGGAGGAAGGTTATAAAAGCGCGTTAAAAGGTTATTGATAATACGAAATTAAAATAATTAAAAAAAATTAATACAAACCTTTTTTACCCCTTTTTACATCTGAACATTGTAGCTAGCCTCTAACGCAATACTAATATATGAAACTATATAGGTATGTATGCTACGAGTAAAATTGTCAGGCGAACAGTGGGATTTTTATTAATTTTAACGATAGTTTTTTAATACCTGCTAAACATTTTTATTATAAGACGATGAATCTATCATGAATATATCATTTGTGTGATATTCATAAATGTCATACAAATGTTTGTACTAAGTCTGGGTGTTTTCTATGTATTATAAGTATGTATTTACAAAAGAAAAGTAGTCTATGTATTATATCCGTATTCTGGTACCCATAACACAAGCATAATAAGCTTAGCTTGGGACCAGAGGACGTTGTGTGAAATGTCCATGAATATTTATTTATTTTTTTATTATTATTTATTATATTTTCATAATAACGACATAAAATTAATTTTAATTATTAGAATATTTATTTTATAGATTTTATTTTTATT
This sequence comes from Orgyia antiqua, assembly GCA_916999025.1. Taxonomy (NCBI): domain Eukaryota; kingdom Metazoa; phylum Arthropoda; class Insecta; order Lepidoptera; family Erebidae; genus Orgyia; species Orgyia antiqua. The sequence goes on from OU779874.1 coordinate 7,123,759, forward strand.
TATATTACTAGCCCGCGATTGTGTGTGGAATTAAAAAAAAATCCTCATTTTTGTATATTGCACGCGAACGAGGCCACGGGCAGTTAAGTATATGTTTTTGTACGAATAGGGATTTATCGACAGTTCCCATCCCTACACAAACTCAGATGACATACAGTAATGGCCACCGCACCATCTGCTACAAGCATACGAGTAATACGCGGTTCTCTTTACGGTAACATCGGTACAATATGGTACATGATATCTTAATTAGAACATCTCAGTACATACTTTATATACGTTATATGGAAGTTGTTGGTGACGTAAGGTACCTAAGTACTAAACTTGAGTGGTACAGGTGTTCTTGAAGTTTTTATAGTTTATCATTTCGTTTATTAGAAAATGGCGGTTAGTTAAGTGAATTTTATTTATTTATTTAACACTTTAATGCTATTACATGCATAGGCGGGCTTAATGCCTAAGGCATTTTCTACCAGCCAACCATAGAGTGATGCAGAATTAAAAAAAGGGAGGTGTGAATACAGAGTTGAGGAGAAGAAAATAAAAAAATTGGTCAAGTGCGAGTGGGACTCGCGCACGAAGGGTTCCGTACCATTATCTATGCAACATAAGGCAACGTTATTAGTATCGAGCAAGAAACGGTAAAAAAAATCAGTTTTTTGTATGGGAGCCCCCCTTAAATATTTATTTTATTTTATTTTTAGTATTTGTTGTTATAGCGGCAATAGAAATACATCATCTGTGAAAATTTCAACTCTCTAGCTATCACCGTTCTTGAGATACAGCCTAGTGACAGACGGACGGACGGACGGACGGACGAACGGACGGACGGACAGCGAAGTCTCAGTAATAGGGTTTCCGTTTTTACCCTTTGGGTACGGAACCCTAAAAATAACAAAAAAAATATTAATAGGAAAATGAAAGTTACAGTTTTTATTTATTATAAAATGAGATGAGACGAGAGGAAAATAATGTCGTTAGGAGAGTTCTGAGTATAAATGTGGAAGGAAAAAAGTCTAGAGGAAGACCTAAGAAAAGATGGATGGATTGTGTGAAAGAGGACATGAAAGAAGGAGGGGTTGACACAGACATGACGACTAATAGAAGACTATGGAAGAAAAAGACATGTTGCGCCGACCGCAAATAATGGGATAAGGGCAGGAGGATGTTGATGGATAGGGGTATAATTTTCATGCAATTTTAATTATTTTCCCTTCTGAGAAGGGCTCAAAGGGTCATCGCGTCAAGGGCGATCGGGGGGCACCGTACGGTGTCATGGACAGCTGCTACCGTCCTGGAAAGCGACCCGCCTTGAGAGCTTGAGGCGCAAGTGTTGGCAGAAGTTTTTCAGCACCGTGTGGAAGCTAGATCTAGGGGCGAGCTACTATCTGCTGCCCAGGTGCGGAAGGAATCGCAAGCTGCACTCCGGCGACAAGTGGAGAACTGAACTAGGTTCTCCCGTCGCCGGGGTCGAAATAGTAGAAGAAGTCAGGCTAAAGCTCGAAGAATGGCTTGATAGGAGTCACGGTCAACTGACCTATCGGTTGACGCAGGTGCTTACCGGACACGGCTGTTTCGGTAAGTACCTGCACAAGATCGCAAGAAGGGAGTCCTCGCCCTCTTGCAAGTCGGTGCGCACGAGGACACAGCGTGCCAAACCTTGGAGAGTTGCGCTGCCTGGCAGGCACAGCATACGGCCCTCACCCAGGAGATAGGCAGGGACCTGTCGCTGAAAGCGGTAGTCAGCGCCATGCTTAACAGCGACAGGTGCTGGCAAGCGGTCGCTGACTTCAGTGAAGCAGTCATGCTCCTGAAGGAGGCTGCGGAGCGGGAGCGTGAGGCTGATGCCAACGCAGACCCGCTCCGCCGAGCAAGGCCAGGGAGGAGGCGACGCGAGTACGCTCGCCACCTTCCCCCGCCTTAATGTGTTGCGACACCGGGTGTTGTGCCGCCAGGCCAACGTCGGGGCGTCAGAGAGAGTCCGGAACAGGGAACCTCTGGCACTCTGAAGGACGTGGAGAGCGCCGCAGTTAGGTTTAGTCGGTATTCCGTTCATCGGTGAATCCGACACTACCCACTCCTACCACGACGGTGTTTTGGCCGAGATGACAGGAGTGGGTGTGCGTAAAAGCATTACCCCGCGATAAAAAAAGGGGTATAATTTTCATAATATTTAGCTAACTAGTTTTTCTTTCTCTTCAATCAGCCCTTTAACGTCTAACTGTTCAGTACAGGCCTCCTTCGCCTTGGAAGGGATTATGGTCTACTATGTCGCGATGGCAACACGCCTGGTAAGTGCAGCACAGTAGATCATAATCCCTCCCAAAGTGGCGGAGGGCGGTGCCCAACAGTGAGACGTTAATATGCTAGATAGCGATAGGGATGCCACGCTGATCAGACCAGTTGGCACAGGGTTTAATTTCGAGTTTTGGGTCTTAAATGAATGTATATAAATAAAAAAAATGAAATGGCGTTTATTTGCGTCTCTATATATTTGATTATAATAGTAACTTATATAGGTGGCGAGAACAATCGCCTCTATACATTCCTAAATTTGCGTCAGCTTGCATAGAATGAATCCATACATAATGTATTTGTATATAATAACTTAGGCGGCGAGAACAACCGTCTTTATACATTCGTAACCTGTTGACATACGTCTACTTGCAAACAATGAAATCAGTATATTACAAAGTATAGTACAAAGAATACTGTCCCTACAGGTCTCTCACAGAGGATGTTACATGTGCACAATATTCCTTAGCTGGTTTTTACCACATCCTAGCGCAACCAGCGTGATGTTATATAGTCTATAGCCTTCCTTGGTAAGTGGACTAGGTGTCCATTGCAAAAAGAATTATTCAATTCGAACCTGCAGTTCCTAAGATTAATGCGTTCAAACAAACTCATCAGTTTTTTTTTTATATTGGTATAGATTTCAACGGTATAAAAAATCTTAATAAAAACAAAATTTCTATTTCCATCTCATAATTGCTTAACTTTTATCTTATCTTATGCTCAGAACTCAACTAAAGAGTTTAGTATCAAAGGTGAAAGGTTGTAATTTTGAAGCGCATAAGAATTTGAATAAAATTCAAACGATTTTATGAAACAGCAGTTTTTAATAGCACTTGTTGTTTTTTAAGAGATCATCGAACGTTGCTTGTTGATCTGTTAAATTTTGTTGAAGGATTCTTAAGTCGTTGCTTGCATTATTAGAAGGTTTAATCACTTTTTATAAGGTTTGAGATTAATCTATACTTAATATTATAAAGCTGTTTGAATTTGTTTGTTTGTTTGCTTGAACACGCTATTCTTAGAAACTGCTAGTTCGATTTGAAAAATTCTTTCAGTGTTGGATAGTATATTTATTTAGAAAATCTTGAAGCTATATGACATTACGTTGCAACCAATAAGAGCGAAGCCTAAGCAAAAATGTTGCAAAGCGAGGCAATTTTTTAAAATTCCACGCGTAGGAAGTCTCCGGCAACAGCCAGTCGTCTTATAAAATCGTTATTATTATGGAAGTAACATACAAAATAACAAAACGGAATTCATTTAACGAGATTAGGTACCTATACCTTTTTTTAATAAAATTGGCTTATATCCAAAGTGTTTACATTGAATACATTATTGAGGAAAAATATGTATGATGAATGAGCAGTAAAAACGGTCCTTCCTATTTTGTGCGGAATAAGGATAAAAATATTTTGTGAGACACTAGTTATAACCCGCGACTTCGAACGCATAGTATTTAGAAAATATTTCTCGTTTTTTGCAACATTTTTCACTGATGCTTCGCTCTTATTATTTGCAGCGTGATGTTTTATAGCCTTTAACATATTTATATATCTAATATATAAAATTCACGTGTCACAGTGTTAGTTACCGTACTCCTCCGAAACGGCTTGACCGATTTTTATGAAATTCTGCATGCATATTCAGTAGGTCTGAGAATCGGCCAACATCTATTTTTCAAAAATTTTTTTTTTAGTATGGCAAAACAACGTTTGCCGGGTCAGCTAGTATATATATATATCTTATATATAAAATTCACGTGTCACAGTGTTAGTTACCGTACTCCTCCGAAACGGCTTGACAGATTTATATGAAATTTTAGATGCGTATTCAGTAGGTCTGAGAATCGGCCAACATCTATTTTTCAAACCAATTTTTTTTTTGTGTGGCAAAACAACTTTTTGCCGGGACAGCTAGTATATATATATGTCGGAAGAGGATCAAGTGCAGTTGATTGTTGTTTGTTAAATTGAATGGTTGTTTTTGTATTAATTATTTAAAGATGCAAAATATCTGTTGATATTTATCTAATTGCCTTTCAAAAAGAATGTTCTTAATTTAATTTAATCTAGTTTGTTCAATTTTTGTATTGTGTAATACCTCATTGATGGATTATAGTAAAATTGAAATAAGCTTGATAATTAGTAACATCCGTTGTCGACAGGATATGCAATCCTAACCAGGTTTACTTTAGTTTCTGAAATGTAAAACTTGTAACATAAAACATTGATTAAAATCTTATTATTCTATAAAAATAAGACAAATGATTTATTCTATGTTCTTATATTGTTTAAGATCTTATTAACTGATATTGTTTTATAAAGTAAAGATAACATTGATAACTTTGGTCTTGAATCTGTCACGTGACTCATTCAACGACCAATAAGAGTAGAGGAATACCTCGAGCGGGGTCTTGACGTCATTTCGGTTAACCAATGACAGGAGAGATAGACGAAGCGTTGTGTTGGCGGGAGTCTTGGGTGGAGAGAGACTTGGCGGCCATTGCGCGTGGGTCGACACAGGGATTGAGTTGTCAGTATAGGGTATTGAGAAGTGCCACGAACCCGCTGCTCTAAAGTTATCACTTGTCTTTGCTATAATATTATAATTATACTGAAGGTAGAAAGTGTTTAAGTTAACTGAGATAACTGAAAGTTGTGAATAAAAAGTGTTTAGCTATTATAAGTGTTTTGGTGTTGCTCGCATTACCCATATATGACGCCCACTGGCCTTAGGAGCCCCACAACGGGCCATGATAATACCTATCTTCCGACATCAGTTGTGGGATCGATGCAAGCACCGATTACACCAAACAACGCATCAACGGAAGAGATTGACCGCTGGCGTGCCTTATTCGAAGCACAGCAAAATAGCATGCGCCTTCTCGTAGAGGCGCTTCATCACCCGGAGTCTGCTAAAAATGATGTGATTACACTACCCAAGTTTATACCGGAAGATGCGGATTGCGATGCGAGAACTTGGCTAGCAATGGCGGAAATCTGTCTGTCAAATCAAGATGTACAGGGAAGTAAACTTATTCTAACATTAAATAGGTCATTGCAAGGTTCTGCAGCAGCATGGTTTTCCCAAATAGCCTCTCCAAACATTACTTGGTTAGAGTTTAAAGATATTTTTCTATCACGCTTCGATACGTTTGAAACATGTGCAGGGACGATTTGAAAAACGCTCTCTGGCAAGCCACGCGATCATGAAAGCCTCGCTACATACGCAAGCCGCCTTTTCACGTCTCTTACGGCGCGATGGGGTGATACAAATAAGGAAGGAATTGTTATATCTGTAATACTTGCCCACGTAGGACAAATTGAACCGCGAGTGCAGCGGCTTATTTTTTCCGAGGAAATAACTACGCGAACCAAAATGCAGCGTGAGCTGATGGCATTCTCACATCTCAAACGTAGTTTTCAAGACACGAAGCCCAGTGTAAATAGTGCTCAAGATCACAAACGTCCTAGATTAAGCATAAAATGTTACGCCTGTGGAATGTCTGGTCATAAATCTTTCGAATGTTTCAGCCGCTCGCTTGACAAACACCAAACAACTCCGAATCGCCCCGGCACGGCTACGTCAAAGTCATCCGTAGTATGCTATAAGTGTGGAGTTGAGGGACACATGGCACCTCGCTGCTGGAAAACTAGTAATGGCGGCGTGCAGCCTACCACACCATCTACCCAAATGAAGAGAGTGGACGTATGCAACATCGAACCTGTCTCCGGGGTGATCAGTCAATTTGGTGAGAAGTTTTCATTTTGTTTTGATTCCGGTGCTGATTGTTCCCTGGTTAGAGAAAGCATATCACACAAACTTGTGGGTGAACCACAAAATGCAATAGTTACAATAATAGGGGTAGGAAAATCTAGTGTAGTATGCAGCTCACAACTATTATGTCAGATTACCTTGTGTAACCATGAAGTACAAATTTTATTTTACATTATTCCTGATGAATTCCTAAGCAATGATATTCTAATTGGTCGTGATTTATTAAATTTAGGATTTTCTGTACACATTACGAGCGACAGATTAATAATAACTAAGAAACCTATCGTAAACATATGTAACATAAGTAAATCAGTAGTTAATCTTGTTTACATAGATACAGATATAGACAATAATTCTAAACAACAGTTGATAAACTTACTTAACTGCTTTGCCGACTCATTTATTGAAGGCACACCTACTACTAGAGTAACCTCAGGCGAATTAGAAATAAAACTTATAGATCCTTGCAAAATTGTTCAACGTAGGCCTTATCGACTGAGCACTGAAGAACGGACAATAGTACGAAATAAATGTAGTGAATTGTTGTCTGCTGGTGCTATTAGACCTAGTAAGTCTCCGTTCTCAAGTCCAATATTATTAGTGAAGAAACGTGATGGAACAGATCGAATGTGTGTTGACTTCAGAGAGTTAAATTCTAATACTGTACCTGATCGTTACCCCCTTCCTCTCATAAATGACCAGGTCCAAAGGTTAACTGGTGCGCGTTTTTACTGTTGCTTAGATATGGCTAGTGGATTTTATCAAATTCCTGTAAATATAGAGTCAAATTCTATAGAGAAAACTGCATTTATCACCCCAGATGCTCATTATGAGTTTACTGTTATGCCTTTTGGATTACGTAATGCCCCTGCTGTTTACCAGAGGGCTATTAATGTGGCATTAGGTGATCTAGCACATTCCTATGCAATAGTCTATATGGACGATCTAATTATACCTGCATTTAGCATAAAACAAGGTTTGGAGAGACTAGGTACTGTACTAAAGACCCTTAGCAGTGCTGGGTTTTCATTTAATCTTAAAAAATGTGTATTCTTTAAAAGACAAGTTCAGTTCTTAGGTTATGAAATATCAGAAGGCAAAGTGAGACCCAACCCTCGCAAGGTAATAGCATTAAGTAATTCACAGCCACCACAAACTATTACTCAATTAAGACAATTCTTAGGCTTAGCATCTTATTTTAGGCAGTTTATTAATAATTTTTCTCTCAAAATGGCTCCCCTTTATCGATTGTTAGCAAAGAATAACTCTAAAATAGTCTGGACTACTGAGTATGAACACATCAGACAACATATAATTTCTGCTTTGACCTCCTCGCCAGTTTTAATGCTTTTTGACCCAGAACTCCCTATAGAGCTGCATACGGATGCTAGTAGTGAAGGTTATGGTGCGATCCTCCTTCAGAGAGCCAATGCTAGGTTACACCCAGTTGAATACTATAGTAAGCGTACCACAGAGACAGAGTCACGATACCACTCCTATGAGCTGGAGACATTGGCAGTAGTTAATTCTGTTAAGCATTTCCGACACTATTTATATGGTAAAACTTTTACAGTAGTTACCGACTGTAATTCTCTAAGGGCATCTAGAGCTAAGGTAGATTTAACCCCCAGAGTACACCGCTGGTGGGCATTTTTACAAGCATATGACTTTGATATACAGTATAGGAAAGGCAAAAGAATGCTTCATGTTGACTTTTTCTCGAGAAATCATTTACAAGAAAGTGACAGCAAGGTTCCCAGCAACATTACTAATAGTTTAAGAGGTGTAAATCACATAATAGAAAAACGCGTAAATATTGTAGAGTTGTCTTCAGACTGGTTGCAAGCAGAACAAAGAAAAGACCCTGAGTGTAGTGACATTATCCGCAAACTTGAAAACGATGAACTTGACTTAGAAAATTGTAGGGTCCATGAGCTGCGCTCTAATATACTCTATAAAAAGGTGCAGAGGCATAACCGAGACATTTGGCTGCCAATTGTACCCAGAGCTTTTCGTTGGTCGGTTATAAATCATATTCATGAATCAATCTTTCACTTGGGATGGGATAAAACTTTAGAAAAGGCATATCAACATTATTGGTTTCCTAATATGTCAAAATATGTCAAAAAATTCGTTGATAATTGTATAACTTGTAAAGTAACTAAATCGCGAAGTGGTAAGCAACAAATAGAGTTGCACCCTATCCCAAAAGTTAGCATCCCATGGCATACAGTTCACATAGACGCCACAGGAAAGCTCAGTGGCAAAAATGATCTAAAAGAGTATGTATATGTACTTGTAGATGCATTTACTAAATATGTGCTACTTAGGCATTCCTTGAGAATTACTGCAGATAGTGCTATTAATGCTCTTAAAGCAGCCATCTCACTTTTTGGCACACCGGTGCGAGTCATAGCCGATCAGGGTAGATGTTTCACAAATAAAGTGTTTAAGGATTTTTGTACCAGTCACAATATCCAACTGCATTTAATAGCAACCGGCTCTTGTCGCGCCAATGGTCAAGTAGAGCGAATAATGGGTACTCTCAAGAATATGTTGACCATCGTAGAAACTAGCCCAAACAGGTCTTGGCAAGATGCACTCGATGATATTCAGCTCTCTATAAACAGTACAATTCATAGAGTAACCAAGGCTAGTCCACTAGAGCTAATGATAGGTAGAGTAGCTAGACCTCTAAATTTATTGTCGGTAGATAATCACGAGATTGAAATAAATATTGATGAGGTTAGAAAAAATGCTGACAAATTAATTAAGAATAATGCACTTCTTGACAAATTGCGATTTGATAAGGACAAGGCCAAAGTGACTTCTTTTTCTGTAGGAGATTATGTTCTAATTGAAAATCATGAACGGAATCAAACCAAACTGGAAGCTAAATATAGAGGACCTTATGAGGTCATAGAAATACTAGAGGGTGATAGGTATTACCTTAAGAGTTTAAACTCAAAGCGCGTTTACAAATATTCGAGAGACCGCTTACGTCCACTTCCACAATCATATCGACGCAGGAAAGCGATCTTGTCGTATCTCGAAAAAATGCGAAAATGAGCTTTATACATCATTCGATTCAGAAGAAAATACCGCATCCAATGGTCTCAGTTTCATTTTTCTACGACTATTTTTTATTTAGATACGACATTGATTTTTAGCTCAATATTTTGAAATCAAAACAATAACATGTTGTAACTAAACCAAAATTCGCTATTTTATTTTTTAGTATACATACAACAAAATTGCTGCGTATACTTCACAGATTACGACATATACCCCGGCCGAGATGCATTACTTGCAATGAGTTACGCCCTTCACAGCGCATCACAATATAAATTTTATTTAGTTACAGCAAAATTGCCGCTCGGGATTTATATGCCCATTTGAGATATTACTAAGTTCTCATTCAGCAATTTACGCAATTTCTACAATTACACCATTTTAAAGTGCATTTTTCTATTAAAATTTATACTTATCCCATCTTAAATGATATAATATTTTAGCTATTGGATTATACACGGCATTCGTTCCCCCATCCCCCGCGACCACTAGCAGATGCAGCGCGTACGGCTTACTTGTCAGTCGACGCTCGACCGCCTAAGTGTGAATGCAATTACGTAGGTAGTGTAAAGACGACACAATATTTTCGTGTTTAATGTGATATTTGAAAATACTGGTGAGTACTATTTACAATTAACTCTTTTGTTTTTAATTGAGTTAAATAATAATCATACACAACAAATCGACACATCATAAGTACCTATATCAATGAGAGTTTTTTTTTATTCCAGATTATATCGGAGGCCTGATAATATTGATGTTATTACGAGTACAAGGTAACCAGAGAGTACAAGGTAACGGAACCCTTCGTGCGCGAGTCCGACTCGCACTTGACCAATTTTTTTTGATTTGTTATGTTTTTTTTTACTTAAGCTAAAATGGTTTTAAGAAGTATTATACCAATTGAGTTTTTTTTTTATTGTTTGTATTTTAATTTTGTTTAGAGGGCAAAAATTTTGTTTTTACATTTTTGATTACATTAAATAAATAGATTGTCTAACATACTGCATTTTATTTGTGTTCCGTCAATTATGTAATACTACTTACAACAAATAGCAAAAAGATGAAAAAGAAATGTATTCATATAAAACAAACTATCTGTCTTCATATAAAACTTATATATAGATACAGCAAGTCTGATACCAGTGTTTTGAACAATTTACTGATGGTCCCAACATTTGGCTTTTGAGATACAGCATATTCAATGTTTAGGTTTTGAAAATCAAATGCTGTATCTAGTATTAAATCCAATTACACTAATCTTAGAATGACCGTCTACATTGCAAATGGAAGGTTTTATTTTAAATTGTTATCACTGAAAATATGGTAGTTTTACGTCTACTAGTTCACATATTATGAATTTTTGAAATAGTTTTTTAGCTCTGGTGCAAAGTTGCATATTTCGACATACTACAAGATCGCTTTCCTGCGTCGATATGTACCTACTGAGCTAGACCCTTATTCATCAGATGATAATGATGGTAAGATTAGTTCTATAATCTAATTAGGTATTAATTATCCCTTCATTTAAAAACATTGCAACATGTCTGAGTTTGTAATCATCATATCAAATGGAAGATTGTGTTATAGTAGACTACTGGATGCTTAATAATGCTAGGAGAGGTGGCTCCAAAATGGGGGGGGGGGGGGGGCGAGGTAGCCCAACATTAGGGCGAGGTGGCCCAACATAGGGGCGAGGTAGCCCAACATTAGGGCGAGGTGGCCCAACATAAGGGCGAGGTGGCCCATTGTTGTGTGGAATTTATTAACTGATGGATGGCAAGATAGCAATCAAAATGACAGTTGTGTTCAATTAATTTAGTATTTAGTAAGTTAATGGCAGCTGTCAAATAAATAAGATTTATCAGTCAGTATATTCTATTTAGATTCTACAAATGCCTACTAATATACTGTGTAGAATCAATAGTGTTACTATTTTTTTTTTATTCTTCATTCAGGGTGATAACTACCATAACTAAAATAACTTATTTTTGTCTCCACAGATGGTGATAATGTGCTTCCCTCAACATCACACGAGGACGCGTGAAGTGTCAGGACGGCCGTGTCGGAAGAGGATCAAGTGCAGTTGATTGTTGTTTGTTAAATTGAATGGTTGTTTTTGTATTAATTATTTAAAGATGCAAAATATCTGTTGATATTTATCTAATTGCCTTTCAAAAAGAATGTTCTTAATTTAATTTAATCTAGTTTGTTCAATTTTTGTATTGTGTAATACCTCATTGATGGATTATAGTAAAATTGAAATAAGCTTGATAATTAGTAACATCCGTTGTCGACAGGATATGCAATCCTAACCAGGTTTACTTTAGTTTCTGAAATGTAAAACTTGTAACATAAAACATTGATTAAAATCTTATTATTCTATAAAAATAAGACAAATGATTTATTCTATGTTCTTATATTGTTTAAGATCTTATTAACTGATATTGTTTTATAAAGTAAAGATAACATTGATAACTTTGGTCTTGAATCTGTCACGTGACTCATTCAACGACCAATAAGAGTAGAGGAATACCTCGAGCGGGGTCTTGACGTCATTTCGGTTAACCAATGACAGGAGAGATAGACGAAGCGTTGTGTTGGCGGGAGTCTTGGGTGGAGAGAGACTTGGCGGCCATTGCGCGTGGGTCGACACAGGGATTGAGTTGTCAGTATAGGGTATTGAGAAGTGCCACGAACCCGCTGCTCTAAAGTTATCACTTGTCTTTGCTATAATATTATAATTATACTGAAGGTAGAAAGTGTTTAAGTTAACTGAGATAACTGAAAGTTGTGAATAAAAAGTGTTTAGCTATTATAAGTGTTTTGGTGTTGCTCGCATTACCCATATATGACGCCCACTGGCCTTAGGAGCCCCACAACGGGCCATGATAATACCTATCTTCCGACATATATATTTATCTCTCTCTCTCTTTCTCCAGCTTATCTTTCATTTAAATCACTAGACCAATATTCTGACTTTTGGTACTATTGACCTGTATGGTGTGGTGACGGATTTTGAAAACGAGTGTCACCACCCTTTTTCCTTCCCAGCGCGAACGCAGTGTACAATTTTTCTTAGCTGGAAAAATTGTACACATATAAAATCCTCTGTGAGAAACGAAAAACTCGAAAATAAAGCTAACACGCCTGATCAGCGCGGCACAGTAGACCATAACTCCTCCTAAAATGGAGGATGCCCATGCCCAACAGTGGGATGTTAATGGGCTGGGGAGAGAAATTGAGTAAACAATATACTCACTATCACATTTAAGTCAATACGGTCGGTTACGTATTGGTTTAATCTCGTTTTACGAAACCTTATAACGTATTGTTCATGTAACCCTATTGTTCTAACCCTTTTTGCGTATTTACTAAGCTTAATTGTTACCCTTACAACCCTTTACAAAGGGTTACTATTTCATTGTACTTCAGTTTGTAATTTAATTTCTCAATTATAATTTATGGGTTAGTGACACGAATTCTATAAACTGGTGGACCTTTGAAGATATTAATAATAATATTGTATTTTAGGAATAAATAGTTTTTATTCTGGCATATCCTGATGGCCGGATCCTGGAATCTTTATTGCCATCGCCTCATTCTTTTTTAAATATAACCTTTACATTTTTGGCGTTCGTTTATCTGTCTATTTGTCATACATTCACAATAAAAAGTAGACTATATGCTATTGTGATGTTTAGGCTACGTTATTGTAAAGTTTCATTAAAATCCATTCATTAGTTTTTGCGTGAAAGACTAACAAACATCCATACTCACTTTCACAGTTATATTAAATATTATTTAGGACTAGCTGATGCCCGCTACTCCGTACGCGTGGAATTTTAGATTTGGACCGTTTAAACCTTCCCTGGACCTTCACGAATATTTCAAGACCAAAATCACCAAAATGGGCCCAGCCGTTCTCGAGTTTTAGCGAGACTAACGAACAGCAATTGATTTTTATATATTTAGGATATTATTAAAAATCCATTATAAATATTAAATTTTCTAAGAAACTTAATTAATGATTTATTTTAGATGTCGGTACTGTATCATAATAAAGTTTCCCCGTAGACCCTTCAAAACGGACCGAAAATATTTCAAAGTATAAACTGGATGACTTATTTCACCAATTTATATAACAAACTGTCGTTCTCATAACGGCTATTTTCAAGAATATTTTAGACCCAAAACAATTATTAAAATTATCAACGGAGTACTTAATAATGTTGGATTAAATTTTCAGCTGCGTAAGGTATATTAAATATAATAATAATAGTGCCTGTTTATGCTTGATAGGATAGGCAGTAGAGCTTTCTTATCGATAGTTTATCTTCGCTTATTATAAAATAGCGTGATAAAAAGTAAGCAAAATATCTAAGACTAGCTGTGCCCCGTAGTGTTACCCGCTTTAAAAAGGTTAAAAAATCTGTTCTTTTTTATTATCCCACGGGAAAATTGCATTTTTTCGGGATAAAAAGTAGCCTATAATTTATTCTGATGTTTATGCTACATTAGTGTAAGGTTTCATTAAAATCCATTCAGTAGTATTTCCGTGAAAGAGTAACAAACATCCATACAAACTACCACATTTATAATATTATTAGGATGCGCTAGTCAATATTGCTAAACAGACTGACAGCGTGACGCGTTACGTAACGAAGCGATTTATCATCCCAGAAGAAAAAGTCATTTCAAGAAATCGACTCATAAAATCGGATTTTTCTACTTTTAGGGAACATTGTTTTAATTTGTTCATAAAAACTATCCAATAACAATTTAATATACACATATGAACATTTAGATTCGATAATAAAACGAGCCAAGATGAGAGAAAGCAAGCGGTGATAGTTAAGTGCTTAATGTATCTGTAGAGAGGCAGCTGTGTAGCTTGGAAATTGCTTAAGGTACGGTTCTGTTATATACGTATTTTTCCAGTGCCACATTATGTCAAATTTTTTAAGCTATTACATAGCTTCTATCGCGAGTATTCTATCTAACGAGTGACACACGTCTTTTTTATAAACCAATAGCTGTTATCTGCGACGTCGTATACGTCTAAAATTTAAAATCACTACTGTACAACATATTTACTTATTTATGTAGCATTCGAATGGTGAACGAATCATCAAAATCCGTCCACTAGTTTTAGAGTTTATTCGTTACAAATAGATATAAATACAACGTTTACTCTTTTTAATATTAGTTAACAAGAAGAGGATATTACGATATTATATTTCGAATATGTGTTTATATTATATTTACTTAGCGTTATATGTAGTTTATAATAACTTCTAGTACACTAACGACTACCACTCTTTCCTGCAGGCATGTCTCCATCCAAAGGTTGCCTGGTAGAAATCGCTATTAGCGATAAGGTCGCCCATTGTACTGTGTTAATTTAAGAAATGTCTAGTTAATTAAGTATTATGGTGTACAATAAAGTATAAAATAATTAAATAAATTATAGACGTATTATTATGACTAAATTTTAGTACTAACGTAAAGACCAAAGTATGTGTGTATGGATGTACGTTTGTTCCATACGGCTCAACGGATTTGAATGTGTACTGAGGTATATTTCTCCTCCTCCGCCCATTGATGTCCCAATATTGGACTCGCGCCTCCTCCATAACGGGAGAGCCTGGTTTAGTTATGTGATGCTGACAAGGTACTTATAGGGTTTAGTTTCAAGTTTTAATTCTCTATACGAGGTTTGTAGTGTTTGCGTGATTTTATAAATATCTAATTAAAAAGAATTGTATATTTTATGTTACATCCGTAATATCATCACCAGTTTAGTTTAATAACATGATCAGAGAATGTGTATTAAACAGGAATATTTAATAATATCTTTTGGTAACATTCGTTACAACAGAAACAACCCTTAAATAAAGACTACTTTATGAGAGTTATTAAGCTTTAATATGAAGCTAGAGGAGTAAACTTTAATGGTGAACGTTTGTGATATAATCTTATATTAAAAGATTTAAAAATACACAAAATTTATAGAGTAATAAATTATATTTATTATTAAAATTAAATTTTTATAATTTTTTTTTTTCAAAATTTATTATAAGCTAAAGAAATTAAATATATTTTGTAAATAATTTGACCGGTACTAAGATACAAGTACGTACCGTATTATATACGGTCGGTGATTGCTATCGTCAGGTGAGTCATGGTATAGGACAGCTGTATAGATAAATAAATAAATAAATATTCACGGACATTACACACAACGTCCTCTCGTCCCAAGCTAAGCTTATTATGCTTGTGTTATGGGTACCAGAATACGGATAGAATACATATACTACTTTTCTTTTGTAAATACATACTTATAATACATAGAAATACCCAGACGCAGTACAAACATTTGTATGACATTTATAAACATCACACAAATGATTGTCCCGAGCGGGAATCGAACCCGCGACCTCGTGAATGGCAGTCCATTACATGAAACAAAAGACCACGAAGCCCGTCAAGATGTATGAGATCCCAGAGCATGCCTACCTTACTTGTAGACACAGCGATTAAATGTATAGGATAAAGTAGTACTTGTACGTACTATTACTATATTCTATCAAGACCCGTTAATTTAAAACAATTCCTGCACTTCCTTAGCAGGTTCAGTGGTTGATGTAACGGATTGCCGTTCACGAGGTCCCCGTACGGTACAATTATTTGTGTAAAATTTATAAATCCTTACTTCTTATAAAACAATGTCGCTATTTTTGTATGTATGTCCTAAATTTATATCTGCAAAACTACGCAATAGATTTTTATGTGGTTTTCTTTAATAGATAGCCTTTTGTATATTTTTTCTTCTAAATTCCATGGGTACGAAGTTGCCGGCATCAACTAGTGTCATACAAATTATTGTACTACGTCTGGGGGTTTTCTACGTATTATCTTAATATATACAAATC
This sequence comes from Orgyia antiqua, assembly GCA_916999025.1. Lineage (NCBI taxonomy): Eukaryota > Metazoa > Arthropoda > Insecta > Lepidoptera > Erebidae > Orgyia > Orgyia antiqua. The sequence goes on from OU779874.1 coordinate 7,139,841, forward strand.
TCGTGTCACAATGTTTGTCCTCAATGGACTCCTAAACCACTTAACCGATTATAATAAAATTCGCACACTTTGTGCAGTTCGATCCAACTTGAGAGATAGGATAGTTTAAATTTGGCTGGACCGATTTTGATGAAATTTTTTGTTGTTGATTTTTACACAGAATTGTATGGCAAAACAACGTTTGCCGGGGCAGCTAGTATTATAACTAGGTATGTATTAAAAAAATTTATAACTGCAATATATTCGTATCTGATATCCATAATACAATACATATACATAACATAATACTTTGAGACCAGAGACGTAGTATAAATTGCCCATAAATATAAAAAAAAATAGTCCTATTGAGTACGGAAGAGAAATTTTGTACTTACGCGTACCAAATGTTATAAGGACTTTATTTTCAAGTACTATTCTTCGACAGAAGATGTTATTTGCTGAGAATGACCGACTTATATACCACCCAAGGGAGGAATAGAAGTAGTGATTTACTGACTCTTAAATCCGTCACAACACGAAGTATCTTTTGTAGCTCTGAATACAATGGAAACAAATTACATCCCGTACAGCGTCGAGTCAACATAATGGATGAGCATTGCATTTGGCAAGCTACCAAATTGCAGCCAGATATATTCACCTAGTTTATGGATGCCACCTAATATTTGGTGTAGGTATGTATTCTTTAAATGAAACATTTTTAAAGCTCTACCTCCCTTCCGTCCCTCCAGTCTATTAACGTTCCACAGTTAGGCACGGGCCACCTATACTTTGGGAGGGATTATGATCTAATGTGCCGCGCTGACCAGGCGTGTTGGCGCAGGGTTTATTTTCGAGTTTTCCCTCTCTCACATAGGATGTTATCTGTGTGCAATATCCCTTAGCTGACTTTTACAGCACCCTGTTCCCCGTTCATGCATCATTTTTCACTAATGCCTTGCTCCTATTAGTCACAGCGTGATGTTTTTGAATTTTTGTGATAACATCGTCAAATGTACCTACCCAACACTGAAATATTTTTTTTAATTTTCCTTTTTTTTTATTTTTTACAGTTACTGAGATAAGCACGTTTAAACAAACAAACAAAAAATTTACTAAAGTAATTTATTAATTTTTCAATTGACTTACTATGCTTTTACTTAATAAATTAAATTGTAGTGAAAAAAGTGATCACCGCAAGCGGGAATTTTTGGAATTCAGCCCAATTGTATTCTGTAAAAAATATTACCGCAATAAGCTCAGTTGGCAGAGCTACGGAACGATATTCCAATCGTCGGTCGTGGGTTCAAGTCCCGCTTGCGGTGATCACTTTTTCCACTACAATTTAATTTATTAAACAAAAAATTTCTTCAGCTTTATAATATTAGAATAGATATTTATGTCAATTATTGTTTTCATCTTACATAAAAAATCTAACAGACAATCTGCGGAGTTTCAGTTTCACCCTTTGGGTACGGAACCCCAAAAAGAATTACAATAACACCAAACTGAATGTTAACGTTGACAATAAAGCTTATCGAGGTTATTTCAGTAAAAGTTAGTACAATTTTCATTGTTAATCTTAAGACAAAATTCAACACAAACTTGCTGCGAACAGATGTTTAAGAAAATTATAACTTTAATGGCAGTGAATAATTCAGTATTTAGATTCAAACTTTATATTTTATTCAGTATAAACCACCTTTGTAGCTATCAAACTATGTAGACATCTATTAATATTCGTAATCTTTGAATTTGAGTTTCACACGAAATCAGTTGTCTGATATGAAAACTTGTTGTTCATATTTTTGACCTGCTGATTTTATATATTTTTTAGAAAATATAGACTATATCAAGCAACTAATTTCAATACTATTAAAATATTCACTATATAAAATTTTTAAAAATACTTAAAGATATTATTTTAAATATTGTGACGTCATCGTTGTACGCAATCTGTGTATTGCCTTTTCCTGATAGACTTAAGACAGATTGCAATACATCTTTTCAAAGTTGCCAAGTTGATATAATAGACCAATTTCAACTACACCACAGAGTAGTATATCCATAAGAACGCCTTAATATTTTAAGTTATTCGTTTCAAGGGCAAATAGAGATCATTTACTTTTTTGCAAAAATAATCGTTAATATAGCAAATTTTCGGAAAAAAACCAATAGATCATGATCGGAAACTCTATTCCCCGAAATGGTTTTCGAATTATGAGTTTTAAAAAAATATGAACAATGCCAATTCCTACGCCAACACGTCTGATCAACGCGGCATCTCTCTCTTTAGTTCATTAACGCCTCAATGTTGGGTACGCCCAACTTAAGCGCCAAAACTGCATTGCTGGGAATTTTAAAGGTTTTTTTTTTTTTAATTTGTATACAATTTTATGTTCAGTATAACATACGAAATACAAAATTCTATATGTATTTTTTTCCGAAAAATAAAACTTTTAAATCCATTTCCCAATAATGCAGTTTTGGCGCTTAAGTAATTTTGCCTTTCCGCTGACGAATATAGAAACAGTTAAGTTAATTAAATTTTCAAAATGAAATCAGTTTATTGATTTACTATATCGAAGCTCTTCAAAGAGGTTTGTTTAGGATTACCAAGTTAAATTACTGGTAAACTTGTAGTTCTCATAATAAACTTAACAACAACCAACACAATTTAATGTTGATTTAAAAGTTTTTATTTATAAAGTAGTAAGAGCTAGTAAGGGATTTTGTTAGGTATGTGATAACATGCTCTGTGAGAGACAGAAAATTCAAAAACACCCTCTTTGCTAACACCAAAAATATAAAAATACCTGTTCATCCAACGATGTCGGGTACAGGGACTAAGGCAGGTGATTAGGGCCCCAGAGGCAGGAACCACTTTTATGTTTACAATGCATGCTGTGCATAGAATTGCTGCCTTCTGTATCAGTCTAATGTTTTATCATCAAACGCAAGTCCCTTATGATGATAATAAAGTCTTATTTCAAGTTGTACTTACTAATACAAGGTTGAGTTTAATTCCCGAAATTCTAATATGTTTTTATAGTCATTTTTTCGGTTATTAGTTATTTGTATAGTATCATACGAGTTTGTTTTTTGATTCAAAGGCGCTAATTTTAGAAAACATTGGTCTAAATTGAAAAATTCTTTCTATGTTGAATATTACATTTATCAAGAAAGGCTATAACATCACGCTGTGACTATTAGGAGCGGAATATCAGTGAAAATTTTCTTAATTCCAGGCGTACGAAGTCGCGGGCAACAGCTAGTAAATTATAATCCTTGCAATTTTAAAATTTTCTAGAATCCTTACAACCACCATAGACATTGTTTCAAGTACACAATCGGTTGAACAATTCTTTTGTTTGTTCAACTCAATGGACCACCTCAACGCTACAATCACTTTTTACGAGAAACATAACAGATATGGCATCAACTGGAAGTGAATCCTTGTATAAAATAGCAGCAATTGCTCGCGAATTCATACGCCTGAAATTTAGAAACGTTTTTCAATAATGCTTCAGTAACATTGGTCGCAGCGTGATGTTATATAGATTAGTTTCTTCCTTATTAGATGGATAGTATAATTAATAATTTGGGCAGATAATCGCGAAAGAGTCACAGAGAGACAGAATTGCTTCCGTTGCTAAGTTATTGAATGCGACTTTCTTCACATGGAATTTGAAATCACTGCATTTAATGAGTTAAATCGAGGTAGTAAAATTATAACAATCCTAGAACAGATGATAATCACGTATTTCTTTCCTTGTACGCCGAAGCCGACGACGACACCGACGCCGACGCCGAAGCTGACGCTGACGCCGATGCCGACGCCGAAGCCGACGCCGACGACGACGCCGAAGCCGCCGCCGATGCCGACGCCGACGTTTTCGCCTACGCCGCTGTAGATGCCAACGCCTATAAAAACCAACTCAGCACCAATACGTCGGGATTTGAGCAGCGTAACGACCATACGCCGACGCCGACGCCGATGCCAACACCTATATAAACCAACTCAGCACCGATACGTCGGGATTTGAGCAACGTAACGACCATACGCCGGAGGCGTCGGTGAAGCTGGCGTCGACGACGACGCCGAAGCCGACGCCAACGCCTATAAAAACCAACTCAGCACCGATACGTCGGGATTTGAGCAGCGTAACGACCATACGCCGACGATGACGCCGGCGCCTATAAAGACCAACTCAACACTGATCCGTCGGGGATTGAGCAGCGTAACAACCTGTACAAAACTGACTTTTACACACACTAAGACGCCGTGACACATGGTATCTTTATAAATTATTGCATATGTGTTAATCTGATATGTAAGCTATATTATTGCAAAGTTTCACAAAAATCCATCCAGTAGTCTTTACGTGAAAGAACAACAACCATCCTTACATTCATACATTCAACCATACATCGAAACAATGGAGTATAGATAGATGATCGGGGAAACGTTCTCGTTGCTCAGCGAACAGTTTAACTTTATTTTATCACGCGTAATTCTTTTTTCGTCATATCTCCGAAGATATTCATTTAAATTGTATGCTGTAAAGAGCAGTTATTATCTATATTAAATGCGTAAGCTAACTAAGGTATTTGATTTGATAAAAAATGTTACTATATACACATAAATAGCTTTTGAAAACATCCTATTGATTTTGATAATTTTGTTGACGTTCTTATGGGTACAGTGGGTTTTCCTTAAAAGATAGACATATGGCCTCGCGGACTTTTTTATAGATCTATAGATAACAAACAATTTCTTCATACATTACTTTGTTGTAACTCACATGGATAAGGCAGCGTTTTCATTTAAAGATCGCGCGCGTGACTTTATCCCCGTTTCTTGCAACATTTTACACTGATGCTTCGCTTCTATTCGTTGCAGCGTGATGTTATATAGCCTATAGCTTTTCTCAATAAATGTACTATCCAACACTGAAAGAATTTTTCAAATCGGACCAGCAGATCCTGAGATTACCGCGTTTAAACAAACAAACAAACGCTTTCGCTTTATAATATTAGTATAGAAGATATTTATGAAGAATCAAAAACAAATAACTCGGTTTTAATAACGAAAAGAATTTATTTAGAGAAAGTATACAAAGCAAGAAACATTCTCCTCGACAGGCTAAACAAAAACTACTCGTAATACATTGATAACCAAAATCAAAAATGTTATTTGGAAAAAGAATATTAAGTAAAAAAACATAGCAACAGCCAACACTTTATAAAAATATAAAAAAGGTTGGTCGGTCGCCAACATGGCCCGGGGCGGTGTGAAACACCAATGATTAAATCAATCTAACTAGCTTGCGGACCGGCCGACGCAGCACACCCCCTTTAGTTGCTACATTTACAACACGAATTATATTGTCCCTACCTGGGAAAGTCTCAATAACGCGTCCCATAGGCCAACAGTTTCGCGGTAGATTGCCATCAGCAATCAATACTACGTCGCCAATTTTCAGTGGTTGGTGGGATGGAACTGTTTTTCTCGGTAACAGAAGCGGCAAGTATTCTTTCGTCCACCGTTGCCAAAAATGTTCCGCAAGGCGTTGTGCTTTCCGCCAATCCACACGTCGCGAAAGGTCAGTATCATGGAACTCTCGTAGACATTTGTCGTTGGAGGACGTACCAATCAGAAAGTTGAAAGGAGTTATCGCTTGTTCACTCTTGTCATCAACTGGTACGTGCGTTAGTGGTCGGGAATTCACAATAGCTTCGACTTCTGTTAACAGCGTCGTCATGACTTCCAATCGTGGAGAGCGATCTTTTAAAATTATCTGTAGGGCTGTCTTCACACTGCGCACTAAGCGCTCCCAGCAACCTCCCATGAAGGGGGCCGAAGGCGGAATAAATTTCCATTCTATTCCTTTGTTTGTTGAGTAATCATAGAGTTGGGATAGTATGTTTGAAGCGCCTACGAACACTGTTCCGTTGTCGGAGTAGATACACGTTGGACAACCTCGCCGAGATATGAATCGACGTAAAGCCATCAAAGCAGAATCAGATGACAGCGACTCGACAATTTCTATATGAACAGCTCTCACGGTTAGGCAGGTAAATAAAGCAATCCAAATCTTCATTGAACGTCGGCCTGTTGTGACGCTCAAAGGGCCAAAATAGTCAACACCAACAAAAGTGAAAGGCCGCATATGATGAGCCAATCTGGCTTCTGGTAAGTCTCCCACCGGAGGTATGGATGATTTAGCTTTCCTGTTTCTACAAAGTTGGCATTGGCTCGTTACACTTTTTACAGACGGTCTCAAACTGACGATGTAAAAACGTTGCCGCAGTTCATTCACCACAAGTTCGTTGTTACCATGAGCAAATCTGATGTGGTAAGAGTTGATCAGTAAACGGGTGATCTGATGTTTTCCATCCAATACAATTGGCTGTGAGTCGATGTCAGCTGAAGATCCCGTGCGTCCGGATAAACGTAGAAGCCTATCATCTCCTATTATTAAAGAAATATTTTTAAGTCTACTTTCTTTGCAAACGGGGCGTGCAGCGTCAATCAACTTATATTCCTTATTGAATGAATCTAATTGTACGCGCATAAAGGCCTGGCGCTCTGCAGATAAAATGAAAGAAACATCCAAAACTGCTAAGCCACGTTGAGGAAATTTAGAATTTTGTCATGAATTTTGAAGTAATAAGGCCCACTGGTGGGCTCGCGCAGTAGCACGAAGAAATCGTAGCCAACTACTAAATCGCTTATAGTCAGCAATCACAGGTGACAGTGGTTCTTGTGATTGCGACAATGTTAACCCTACTAGATCCCGATTGGGTCTACACTCCTGAAGAGCAGGCGGATCGTCCACTATAGCTGGCTCACAAGGCCATTCCTCTGATGGTTGAAGAAGGAATGATGGCCCGGTAAACCACCGCGAGTTTACTGTAACTTCGTTCTTGAATCTAGTAGCATCGTCTGCTACGTTCAAGGAGGAAGGCACGTACTTCCAATCAGAAATATTGGTAATCTCACAAATCTCACATACCCTATGTGCGACAAAAGTTTTGAAGGTACTTGGATCTGACCGTAACCATTTTAGAACTGTTTGAGAGTCTGACCAGAAAACGATTCTCTCTGGTTTTCTTTTGTGAGATTCTAAAATAAAAATAGCCAATCGAGCGGCAATCAATGCCGCTTGAAGCTCAAGCCTTGGTATTGTTGTCGGCTTTAATGGAGCAACGCGCGCTTTACCACTTATTAAAGATAGCCTAGTCTCACCGTTTGAATATACAAAACGCCAATAAGCGACGCAAGCGTATGCCTGCTCGCTTGCATCTGCAAAGACATGTAACTGAACGGATAATATCTGATCAGTTAAGCTATTATAACAGCGTGGAACAGAGTAGTTCAATAGGTTTGTTAGATCTTTGAACCAGTCTGCCCACTTTTCTGAAAATTGATTCGGTAAGATTTCATCCCATGTTATATCAAGTTTCCAAGTCTTTTGAAATAAAACACGACCTTTAATAACAACGGGGGTTAGAAAACCAAAAGGATCGTAAACTTTCATTAAGTTTGAAAGAGCAATACGCTTAGTCAATTTGTTTGACATTTCATCGAAATCGATATGCGATAAAGATAAAGTGTCATTAGAAACATTCCAAGAAACTCCCAAAACGCGTGTAGGTGTCCGGGTATCGGAGCCTACATTTATTTTAGTTGTTCCAGTAGCACACAGGTCTGGAGGTAACATGGACAAGGCTTTTGTAGAATTTGATACCCAAGATCTCATCTCAAATCCAGCGGCAGAATGTATTGAGACTATATCTGCTGCTAATTGAGCAGCTTCTTCATTACTGTCACAACTACCTAAGTAATCATCCATATATGTATCACGAATGATAGCAGCTGCTGCTTCTGGATATGATCGTTGATGTTCGGTAGCATTCTTATTTTTAAGATACAAAGCTATAAACGGGCTACATATTGTACCAAACATCATCGATGACATGCGATATACCTGAATCGGTTGTGTGGGGTTATCTCGCCAAAAGAAACGCTGTGCATCGCGATCACTTGATCTGATTTTAATTTGTGGGAACATTTCCCTAATATCAGCCGAAAGAGCTATGTGACCTTCCCTAAAACGCATTAATATAGCTATCATTGATTGGAGTAAATCTGGTCCCGGCAACAATAAAGAATTCAAGCTCACACCTTCACATTTAGCAGCGGCATCATGTACAATTCTGAGCTTTTTCTTTTGTGGGTGTATAACTCCAAAATGCGGTAAATGCCATATACGATTTGAAAGAGTATTAGCTTTACACAACTCTGCATAACCCTTATCAAGCATAGCGTGAATATTTTGTCTATATTTGTCCGCGTAATCTGGATCTTTCATCATCTTACGCTCTAGAGTTTTAAAAAGATGTAAAGCGAGTGGACGACTGTCCGGGGTGCGTTCAATATTATCACGCCACAACAAACCTGTCTCAAATCGTCCAGATGGTAAACGCCTAGCAGTTTCCTCTAGTATTTTTATTGCTCTTTGATCATCAGCGGAACGTAAATCTCTATTTTGTATACCGATTGAATCTAACCTATAATACTCTTTGATAAGAGCATCTAAGGTCCTACTATCTCCTTGACTATTTTCTTCCTTTTCTAGGAAGGAGTGATTAATAAAGTCAACCGGTTTGGACGCAATCGATGGAGAACCATATAAAACCCAACCAAGGGGAGTTAGAGACGCAGCAAGTTGCGATTTAGTTCCGCGGCGAATAATTTTGGAGAACGTTAGATGCCAATTATCAATGCCAAGCAAAAGCATGGGCTTAGCGTTTTCATAACATAAAAGTTCTGTAATATCTTGTAAATAACTATAGCTTTTTATTTGATCCAAACTAATTGACTGTTCCGCTATAGTCAAGTTAGGAATAGATCTTACTACGATATCATGAACATCTGAGCTATGTCTGCCTTTGACTTGAATATTAACAAAGCTGACCTCAATGTTCCTACTAAGTCCGCCAATACAATGAACTTGTATATGTTTCTTAGGTCCAACTGCGCCTATGAGATCAGTAACTGATTGATCAATAAAGGAGCTAGTTGACCCATCATCAAGCATTGCATATGTATCTAAACTAGCTAGAGGACCAATAATAGTAAGAGGAATTACCTTTAATAACGATCTCTTAACTGCAATGGGCTTATACGAAGCACTGTGAGATACAATGGTAGATGCCTCTTCACTTGATTGCTGCATTTGAACTTCGGTATTTGCGTTAGTATGCACGTCCGCACGTGATATCTTTTCTACAGCATCTCTGTGAAGCAAAGTATTATGTTTCTGACTGTACTTGCACCCGGCTATCTCACAAAGTTTTTTACAAGTGGTATATTTATGTGATCCTTTGCTTAAGCATCTATAGCAAACCTTATTTTTTGTTACCCATTGCCAACGATCGTCAACAGACAAAGAAATGAATTTTTCACATTCGTTTACATTATGTGTATCAATCTTACAAAACCTACATGTAGCCAAACTCTTCGGATGTGTAGAAGAAGTAGAATGAAATACTTTTGTAGGTTGCTTGGCAACAGTACCGGGTTTGACAACTTGTGAAAAATTAATAGATGCAGTTTTGACATGTTGATGTAAATCGGAGTATAACATACAATGTTTTATTTGGCGATTGGATTCAATATCCATAAAATCGGCTATAAGTTCTAGCTTAAATTTGCCAGAATTGTAATGTAATGATGCAAAATCAGCCCACCTGTAACGTAAGAGAGGTGTTAACTTTCCTATAATAGTGTTGGAGAGTTCAGGGGAGCACAAATACTCTGGCTGATGTAACTCTCTAATCACCTCAACACAATTTCGGAGACGGCAAGCGAATATATTGAGATCTTTGGTAGACTCATTTAGTGGTAACCTGGCTAGAGATTTTATCGAAGATAGTTCATGTAGAATAATAAATTCCGGCTGCCCAAATCGACTCTCCAAGGAGCGCATGACTTGTGCTGGATTAGTGGCGGTCATCAATAGCGCCGAGACTGTCTCTCGGGCGACGCCGTGCAATGAAGTGCTAAGTCGAGCTAGGTTTTCTTCCGGCGTGAAACTAGCCTCTGACCGAATATAAGCTTTCTTGAAAGGAAGCCAGTCAGCGACGCAACCGTTAAAAGAAGGAAGAATAACACTAACCTGTTTCTGTTTGCTGCCCAGGTCCGCGATGACTTTCGCTAGTTTAATAAAAGAGTCTTGTGTCTCTACATTATTAGTTTTATTTTTGATATAATAATTATTACAATCAGGTGCGCAATTAACGTGATGTGTACCTAATTCTAATGTATGTGTAGTGTTTCCTTGTTCCGTATGATGCTGAATATAGTCACCGCATAATGAACGCCTCACACTTGTGCTCACAAAAGGAACATTCGGTATAGTAGAAGCATCCACAGGTTCTAAAATTGGGTTATTAGTGCTGTAAGGGAATGGTTTGTTAATATCAAACTCTACGTTATCACCCTCTATTAACCATTTTTGTGTAGAATTGCTTTTTTCTGAAGCTACTGAATCGATTGCTGCAAGTTCTGCTTGCAATTCTAGTTCAGCGGCCTTTCGCTCAACTTCAACGAGCCTTCGCTCACGATCCGCATTCATACGAGCATGCTTCGCAAGAGCAGTGAGTTTTTGAGTTTTATTTGAAACTGCTGTTGAAGCTAAGGACTGTGGCTTTGATAACAAAGATTCTGGTAACAATTTAGAAGTGTGCTTCTGCTTGAGAGCCTCATCTTGACTAGACTGAGCAGGCGTATTGCCTGAAGATGTGGCTGAAGCATTTTCACTTACCTGAGGTTTGTTCAGCTTCTTTTTCGTTACCGACCGAGTTACGGGCATTCTCAATCCCACACTTCTGACACCAATATGAAGAATCAAAAACAAATAACTCGGTTTTAATAACGAAAAGAATTTATTTAGAGAAAGTATACAAAGCACGAAACATTCTCCTCGACAGGCTAAACAAAAAAACTACTCGTAATACATTGATAACCAAAATCAAAAATGTTATTTGGAAAAAGAATATTAAGTAAAAAAACATAGCAACAGCCAACACTTTATAAAAATATAAAAAAGGTTGGTCGGTCGCCAACAATATTAGAGGATGAGTGATGCCAGAGACTGAAAAATTTTGAGTGGCTGTCCTGGTTATCGTTAGGAGAGTTCTACGAATGAATGTGCAGGTCTAGAGGAAAAACTAAGAAAGAAGAGATGGGCTGTGTGATCACGGTATATGAAAGAAAAGGAGTTAACACAGATATGACCCCAGAGAGAAGACTATGGAAGAAAAACACACGTAGCGCCGACCTCAAATAGTGAGATAAGGACTAGAGAATGATGAACTTCCCTGACTACAGTTTTTTTCCAATAAATATTACTTTTCTAGCTTTATCTAAGTGTCTGTGTTTTTATTTACAAAGAGAAATCTTCCAAGCATTGTTAGAAGCCTCTGCGTTGGAAAATCGTTGGAAAATATCCTCAATATTTTGTAATATTAATGATGAGCTGCCATACTTTTAATTAAGATACCAAAACAGATAGTATATTTGGTAATTACGTTATTATAGTAGCTATTAAATAAATACAAACTTTATTATATGCGATAGATAACGTCCTCGTTCGATTTAGTCACAGATAACCACAATAGATTTCGCATGCAGAATATATTGAGGCCAATTCTTATGCGATATAAAACTTAACCTAACTAAAATGAAAACAACTATGGTCTATTTTGTTCGTTGTACATACATACCTACATATTTATATTAATTATAAATAAATAAATATTCAAGATATTTCACACAACGTCCTCTGGTCCCAAAGTAAGCTATATTTTTATGCTTGTATTATGGGTACCAGATACGGATAGACTACATATACTATTTTTCTTTTGTAAATACATACTTATAATACACTAGCTGGCCCGGCAAACGTTGTTTTGCCATACCAAAAAAAAGTAAAAATATAAAAAATAAAATGAACTATAAACCTCACGGAGCCCGAGACCTTTCCAACGAATGCAAAACCGTGGAAATCGGTTCGTGCGTTCTGGAGTTATAGCGTCAGGAAGGAAAACCCGACTTATTTTTATATAGTAGAAGAATAGAAAACACCCAGACGCAGTACAAACATTTGTATGACATTTATGGATATCACACAAATGATTGTACAAAGCGGGAATCGAACCCGCGACCTCGTGATCGGCAGTCCATTACATAAACCACTCCACCATGAAGCCCGTCGAAATTAACTAGCTGTTGCCCCCAACTTCGTACGTACGCGTAGGATTAAGAAACCAAACATAAACAAATTATACAAAAAAGCTATTCTCTTGAACCATTTTATCTACATATTAAAAAGTTGCATCAAAATCCGTTACCAGTTTTGAAAATATAAGATGACATAGAGATATACATATAAAAACAACGACTTTGTTTTTTAATAAGTAAATTAAAGTTATTAATTATCATTGATTATTAATTTGAATTATGCTCGTCTATGTACATGCTTTTTCTGTAACCATTTTTTTAAAATTATGTAGCACTATGTTACAATAAAGAATAAGGAACAAGTAAAGAAGATAAAGAAATCGTTGAAAATGAATATTATAGTTTTTATAATAAGAAAGTTTAGATTAACTTCGCCAAATAGTGTTATTGGCACTACCAATTTTTAAATTAGTGCTATTATTTTGTTTCTCCATAATGAACATTCTCATGATAAGGTACCTAATATTCTTTAGCAATTTTATTGATAAATGGCAGTACGACTACAATTTGAATAAGTTCTAAAATTTTAAGGGAACTTTTTGAAGAACTTCAATCAAAGTTATTTATTTATTTATTTATTTATTTATTTATTTATTTATTTATTTATTTATTTATTTATTTATTTATTTATTTATTCCAAAAACTTACAACTAACATTACAGGCAGACCTAATTCGTTAGTGCAGCGCATCTTAATTAACATCTATATGATAAAATGTATAAAGTTATCTTTGTGAATTCACTCAGTGTACAGTGAAATATGTCTATGTCTTCCGATACAAGGTTAAGAGTGCCAAGCGCTCGCGTCAGGGGCGCCTCATTCACCAGATTAGTGCGGCCACGAGGTACGGCCAGCAGCTGAGGCCGACGTCGTCGCCACACATATCTGTCGGGCACACTGAGATAAACTAACTCTAATATGTTGGCGTTATATATTTTTGCTCTAATCAATTTAAATATAAAAGAGACAAGTGCAAAATCACGCCTAACTCTTAGCTCGTTATATCCAACCATGCCTAATATAAACAAGGTTGGATACATAAGCGGATAAAAAGGGTACACCCCATACAGTCTTAGATATAAAAACCTAATAAATTTATTTTGTATTCGCTCCAACATGAGACTATATTTAGTCTCATGTGGGGCCCAAATAACTGCATTACATTCAAGTTGGCTTCTCACCAGAGTGTTATATAACGATATAATCGCCATAATATTTGTGAAACCACGAACAGTACGTATCATAAACCCTAAGTTTCTGTAGGCTTTTTTACAACACTTAATTATATGGTCACGAAACGTTAGCCCCGCGCTAAGACTAACTCCTAAGTCCCTAACCTCTGTGAATCTGACCATTGGCATCCCATCAACGTTGTAATTATGCTCAATAGGACTACGTGTACGCGAAAAACTGATAGTGACACACTTTTGAGCATTAAATTGTAGAAGGTTCTCCTTGCTCCAAGTAACTACACTGTCTATGGCCTTCTGTAATTGTTCACAGTCCTTCTCATCTCTTACTGCCAAGGACAACTTGAGATCATCTGCAAATAATAAACAATTTGCCTGTTTTACTACTTTGGGCAAATCGTTTATCATAATTATAAATTGCAGAGGTCCGAGGTTACTTCCTTGGCTCACACCTGACCACGTAAAGTACGGCTCTGACTTATATCCCTCGTACTCTACGTATTGCTGCCTATCCCTCATGTAGCTGGTGAAGAAATGCAGCAGATGCGGGGTGAAACCAACCGCTGCCAACTTCCTCAGCAACACGTCATTATCGACTACGTCGAATGCTTTTTTGAAGTCGAAGTAAGCAGCGTCAGCCTGTCCCCCACCGTCCACGATCGGCAGAACATGAGCCATGTAACTCAGCAAGTTACTGGTGGTGCTCCTCATTGGTCGAAACCCGTGCTGTGCATCTGAGAGTTGGGCACTCACTTGCTTAAAAATGCTGTTATGAATAGCTGACTCCAACACTTTAGCCGGTGAAGACAGTACTGCAACGGGTCTGTACCCACTTACATTGTCGCTGCCTATACTTCCTTTCGGCACCGGTACGACACGAGTGGTTTTCCATCTTTCGGGAAACACGGCTGCCTTTAAGCACTTATTAAAGATATGCAGCAACGGTTCAGCCAACACAGATCTACAGTCTCTAAGTATGTACGGCGGAATACCATCTGGTCCGGCGGACCTCTTTGGCTTGAGTCGTTTCAGCGCACTTCGTACTTCCCTCAATTGAAATTCTTGCAGGTGGATCCGCGCTGCTCCATTCTCACCACCCGCCCCCTCTATCGCCGCGGCAACACTCAGCTCTGCTTGTCTTGTGCTATAAACCATGTGTTTTATGTGATATAAAATATATTATGAAGGATCTTCAGAAAATCGTCCGAGGTAATGACACTTTCAGAAAATTTAAGTTTCTTCTTAAGAAAATTATGTCAATTTAATTTATAAAGTGTCAAAAACGAAATTTTGATATGCAACGGATATTATTTCATTAAAGGACTATGTTCAATCCTGGCTTTAACGTGGACAGCCGATTTATTAGTAATGTAAATTATAAACTGTCTTTCTCTCCAGCCCATTTACGTCCCACTGTTGGGCACAGGCCTCCTCCACTTTGGGAGGGATTATGGTTTACTGTGCCGCACTGACCAGGCGTTTTGGCACTGGGTTTATTTTCGAGTTTTCCGTCTCGCACTGAAGATGCTATCTATGTGCAATATCCCTTAGCTGACTCTTACAGCACCCTTGAGAGGAGATGGAGTAGTGACACTTGTATACTTAATCCGTCACCACACGGAGACAAAATTATAAACAAACGTCTCTAATTGTTTAATAAATATTGATAACTATCCGGTAGTATCAAGTTGTCTTAAAAATAAATAAATAAATATTCATGGGCATTTCACACAACGTCCGCTGGTCCCAAGCTAAGCTTATGTGCTTGTGTTATGGGTACCAGAATACGGATAGAATACATATACTACTTTTTTTTGTAAATACATTCTTATAATACATAGGAACACCCAGACGCAGTACAAACATTTGTATGACAATTAGAAAAATCACGCAAATGATTGTCCCAAGCGGGAATCGAACCCGCGACCTCTTGATTGGCAGTCCGTTACATGAACCACCCAACCACGAGGCTCGTCAATCAATAAACTATTGTTATGAACAATGTGTTTTATCTTAATATATTCTTGATACTAAACTTCATTTCATTATGTATTCTACATGGTGTAGGCTACTGAAAAGTATTATTTTATATGTTATAGTTGCTGCCCGCGACTCCGTACGCGTGAAATTTGGAAAAAAAATACCGTTTGTACAACATTTTTCATTTTTCTACTGATTCGCTGCTATTGGTCGCAGCGTGACGTTATATAGCCTTATAACCTTCCAAGATAAATGTACTATCCAACACTGAAAGAATTTTTCAAATCAGACCAGTAGTTCCAGAGATTAGCGTGTTTGAACAAACAAACAAACTCTTCAGCTTTATAATATTAGTATAGATTGAGTTGTCCATGTCTAGGCCAAAAGTCTCTACAAAGTGCCACTTTGTAGAGACTTTTGGCCTTTCTTTCTGAAGCTGATTAAAATTTCTATGTGTGATTCGTAAAAGCTGAAATGGCAATGGGCAGCCAATCGCAAATGACAGATAGTGTATCAAACGACTGGCACCCCCTCTCCAGCCCAGTAACGTCCCACTGTTAGGCATGCGCCGTTGGGAGGGACTACGATCTATAGTGCCGCACTGACCAGGCGTGTTAGCACAGGGTCTAGTCTAGTTTCGACTTTCTCATCTCTCCTAAGTTAAATGCTTATATTGTCCCTTACCTGGCACTTACAGTACCCTGAGAAACAAAAGGGGGACACTTGTAATCTTAATCCGTTACCACACGGACCATTATCTGAGGTTATTTCTTCCTTAAATTAATTCTGTTTTTCAAAACATTCTAAATTTTATTTATCACAATAAACGCGTTCCCTAAATATACCAAGTTTTCCAATCTACAAGTTTTAACCTCTAACAGGTGATTGTATACCTTTAATAAATCACCTCATACCATTTGTCACTTTCTCGGACCTTTTTTATAGCTTTTCTTTGTATAGCTGATTGAGAAGGGCCAAAAGTACCTTCTTGATTTTTTATTTGCGGTCTCGCTTATAACAGAAATGTTTGACTAGATGAATTTGTAAAATGGATTTTGTTTTCAAGCTTTCGCAATTTGTAAACATAATAATTTATTTATTTATTTATACTTCGCACACACAAAATTTGTACAATGGTGGACTTAATGCCAAAGGCAATCTCTGCCAGTCAACCTTTGGGTGGTGTAGAAAAAGTCAGTTGTAACTTGTAGGTGTCACAATAATACAAAACAAAAAGGAATTAATCACAACTGGATGGACAAAGGAGGATGTTACGTGTACAATACTGGTCGATTTGCTCCAACAAGGCTATTTTATTAATAAGTTAGTTTTAGTTAGTCGTGATAGTACTGATCGGCATCACTCTCACACCCCTGATACAACTAAGTATAATAGTATTGAAAAATAAATGAAAAAAAAATCCATGGAGTTTCTTGTTTGTTCTTCTCCATAGGATTCGCGTTTGGAACAGACACCTAGTTTCTGACGTTTCAAAAGAGCTTGTAAAAAATGCCAACTTGAAATAAAAAAATTTGACTTTGACTTTGAAATATCTTTTAGCTGGCTTTACAGCACCCTAAGGAGGAAATACGGTGATGACACTTATATTCTTAATCCCTTACCACGCGGACTTCAATTTAAAGAATATCATTTAGATTCCCTACAAAATAATTATTTAGTTTCTAGAATAATAACAATTCCCACAGGAGTATTAACATTGTCATGTGGGGTATGTGTTACCTTAATGGTCTTTATAATTTAATGTAGGTATTCGTACAATGTTGTAACGTAAATGGTAGGAATTAGAAATTTCTTAGAAAGTGTTTCGATAAAATTTTGTGTCCTCAAATTTAAATATTACAGTTTTATCGGTTTAGGTATGTGTGTCGTCAGTTAGAGAATAAAATAAAAAACGTCCAGCCTTGAAAGGCGTTTATTTTCGACTCCATATATTTTGATTATAATTGTAACTTATATAGGTGGCGTGAACAATCGCCTCTATACATTCGTAAATCTGCTGACACGAATCGTCTTGCACACAATAAAACCATACATATTGTCCTTACAATCGGTATCAAAACTTTAAATTTACTGGTGTGGTGATGGATTAAGAGTCACCACCCCAATTAGTATCTACTGTGAGACAGAAAACACGACATTAAACCCTATGGTCGGCCTGCCTTAGTATACCAGAATCCCTCCCAAAGTGGAGGAGGCCCGTGCCCAATATTGGGACGTTAGTAGATCGAGGGGAGAGAGATCAGTATCAAAAAATAATGTGTTAAATAGTAGTTAATTATAAGGATGTATGCAGACAAATGGCGCTCTTGTACGCCTTGTAAATTGGAGTCTTGTTCGCCTAAAACGGTTGCTTATACATAAAATATATTCATATATTTTTGTATGCCCGCTGTTATGTTATGTTTATCCGTATTCTGGTACAAATAACACAAGCATATAAGCTTAGCTTGGGACCAGAGGAGGTTGTGTGAAATATCCATGAATATTTATTTATGTTATTACTGGCTTACATAATCATTGGCGACATCGATCACCTTAACTGTATTTTTCCTAAACTAAAATAAACACTGTCCATGTAATGACGGATTAAGAATACAAGTGCCACTACTCCATTTACTTCTCAGGGTGCTGTAGAAGCCAGTTAAAAGATAATGTATAGAGACAACAAACTCTGTGAGAAACGGAAGACTCTAAAATGATTGTCAACACGCCTGGTCAGTGCGGCACAGTAGACCATAATCCCTTCCAAAGTGGAGGAGGCCCGCGACCAACAGTGGAATGTTAATCAGCTGAAGAGAGGTAACAATTTCAAGAGTCAACCATCACCAATGTGTCAAATAGTTACCTAAATTCGCCATTTTTTTTTATTTTACAACCAAAACTAGTTAAATTAACCCACGCTTTTCGAATTTTAACAAGACAATGGACCAGCAATTGATTGCTGTATATATAGATTTCTTTTAACGTAGTCTATCTATATGTATAATAAATCTGTAGAAAAATAATTTTTTTACACTGATATATTAAAAAAAAAATTAAAATGCACTCCGGGAGTGCCGGCAGAAGTGAAAACTTGATTATTAACGTTGAGCATGTTTGATATTTTGGAATGATTAGGGAATAATTTTGCACCAATTGCTTTATCAGTATAAAAGTACTATCATTTATGTGGTAGAATACAATATTCATTTATTGCGCTATCGTACACAAACATGATTCACGAATTTTACG
Source organism: Orgyia antiqua (assembly GCA_916999025.1). Lineage (NCBI taxonomy): Eukaryota > Metazoa > Arthropoda > Insecta > Lepidoptera > Erebidae > Orgyia > Orgyia antiqua. The sequence goes on from OU779874.1 coordinate 7,158,552, forward strand.
AATACACAACAATGTGATCACTACACAGACGGTCGAGCCATCAGCTGTCACCATCCATGGATGCGCGTGGCACGCTGTAACATACACGAACATTCGCGCAAGCGCCCTGCGCTGCCTAAACGAAACAGTAGGCCCAGGCATACATTTTCGCCGCGCCGTAGAGAGGGGATAGCTGTCTACTCTCCATCCGTCTTACGCTTTTTCGATCAGGTCACGTGTCCTGACGCGAGTTTAAGATTTTATACCCATTACAGAAAAAGTGCTCAGCGCCGCTAAAGAAGTTTTCACTTCAAAAAAATAGTCAGATGGGTAAAGGACAACCAACCGAACCCATTTCCAGCATTTTTGAAATTTTTGTCTATTTGTCTGTGCACGCATCACGTAAAATGTAACACTTATAAATATAAATGTTATACGTAAAAAAATTACGTAACTTAAGGTATTACTTAGTCTTTGTTTCATCGTAATCGGTCCACTCAATCAAGAGATATTTACATAATACGAAATTTCTCAATTTGGTTACTTGCAACGCCATCTAGTGGCTAAAAAAAGAATCAAAAATTTGATGGGTTCGATCGAAAAAAAATCTATTCACACGGAAGGAGTCGTGGGCACAGCTTGTTCTGTAATAAAAATTGCTAGATACCTGTACAATATTTATGCATAAAGTTTTAATGAAATAGTCGGTTGAAAAGCCTTCAACCAGATTGCAATAGACAGCTATTTCTGATTGTATGAAAATAAGTAGAATTATGCTTGAGGTATACAAAGCGAACTATTTGTTGTAAAAACCAAAAATGAATTAAAAAAAAACGAAAAATAAAGCAATCTAAGTAGTTTCTTGACTGTTCTTTTCCATAGGATTAATTTTAAAAACAGTCACCTATAATTCTCTAGAAACCATGCAACGTACATACTACATACTACATACTGGGGCCTAAGTATATGCAATTACAATGTTGTTTTGTCATAATGATCAGTCACTGATTGCATAATGGCGAATTTTATCAAGTTTGGTAGTCTACTATTAATTTTTCGTCATAAATGAGTGACTGATCATTATTAGAATAGAATAGAATACACTTTATTACAATAAAGTGTACCCCATAATTTACATTTCATTAAAACTAATGTAACAATAGAGCATGTACAATTAGCGGTCTTATCGCATAATGAGATCTCTTCCAGACAACCTTTAGATGGTCTCAGTTTATTTGGAAAGGGGTATTAGTGATGTTCGTACTGTATAAATTTCAGATAAAAAGAAAATCAGAAATTATTACAACATTCTAATAGCAGACTTGGGCCCCTGATCAAATTAATAACTCTGATTTTACGTCTGACTTTTAGTAATCACTTTTTCTGCTTATCTATCTATCAATCTATCAAAATCTTTATCTTATATTCTCTCATAGTACTTCAGTCTTTAATCAACGTCCGCGTCGGGTCGCCTTTCGCTGAAGCGTGAAATAGGATGAACAAGTTGTTAGCACTCTGTCTTCTAGCAAAAAGATTACTAAATAGAACTATAGTGTTACTTTTAATATTATTTATTATCTATGTAGTACCTTTCCTTACTTATTATGACAAAACCAATCGGTATTGGAACGAAGTTCCTTATCGCGCGTTAGGAAAACTAGACGGAAAAAATTAAGACCAAAAGTTGTAACGAGACTTTTTACTATATGTAGTTGTAAGCCGTGCGGCGTGCGCATGTTTCTCTGTCTGTCTCTCTCTCTCTTTCTCTCTCGCTCTCATAGAAAGCAAGGCAGTTATTTTCGTTTCAACTTTCTGTTTCAGATTGAACAGTGTGGTGTCGCGAAGATTATTTTTGTGTAGTGTATACAGGCTTTTTGTACATAATAAATATGTAGTAAAAAAATATTTATTATGTTCAAAAAACCTATATTTAACAAAGGAACTTCGTTCCATCCGGGTGTCCCTTGACACCTCTCAAGTGTTTTTTTTTTAAATTTACTCTAAGTTAAGAGTTGTATTCACATACGAAGGATCTCGTATCATTATCGTCATAATGTGTTCGTCATACAGACCCCATATAACGGGATAAAGCCAGCGAGTGATGATGAGTATTTATTGTTGTAGCATCATCTGATATACAATATCTTCTTTAGCTGTCACTGTTCCAGAGATACAGCCTGGTGATAGATGGACGGATGGACTAGACGGATGGACATCAAAGTTATAGCAATAGGGAGGAAAAGGAATTACAATAAAAGTGATGTATGATAAAGTAAGAAAATAAAATAATGCCGCAATTTTGAAGTTATACATTTGTATAGGTATAGAGCATATTCATTTTGAAGACACATTTATGTTTAAATACATATTACAAGGCAAAGTCTGAAAACAGAGCACGTATCACACGTAGGAGTAAATAATGATGCTATCATTTAGTCCACGTGAAGATATAAAATATCAGAAAAAGATTGTGCGTTTCCATTGAACAAAGTTAAATTTAAACCCTATGCCGATACCTTGGTCAGCGCGGTAGATTAGGCACAAAAGATTCTTTCGAAGTAGAAAAGGCCAAAGTGGGATGTTAATGGGCTCAGAAGAGGTTAAACTTTTATAATAAAATTTTGTAAGTTGAATCTTGTGAATTGTGTGTGAAATTTTGCAAGCAAACATTTGTGAGTGAACGTTTGTAAACTTACAAGTAGTTTTTATTATTTATTAGCTGTTGCCGCAATTAAGAAACGAAACCTTAAGACGGGACAATACCAAATTATGCTCCATACAAAAGTATGGGTATCGTACTTCCTTTTTTTCTTCCCGAAAGTTAAACCGATTTTAATAGTTTATGCGTTATATTATAGATAAAGAGTATATCTATGCTTCTATTACTTTTTTTTTTCAAAACATACTAACTAAAAGAAATATGACGATCCGAAAAACCCACTTTTATCGGTTTTCTTTAGATAAATTGCAGCGTCTATCGCACAAATTTTGGTAAAGTTTTACCACAAAAGAAAGTGATAGAAGCATAGATATACTCTATTACTCACACGTTTAACGTGTGAATACTTACACAGCGTATAACGTCTGTATAGGAGTTACACAGGGTTAACACAACATCGCTACTAATAAACGCAAAGACAAGCTTGTGTAACTACTCACGCTGTGTACGGCAATTATGCTGGCAACCTTAGACGAAGTACGTTCAAAAACTTATGCTCGTAACATCGTTTTAACAATTTAATTGTATTTTATAGTTTCTAATGCATTTTACAAGCTTAAATATATATTAAATGGGTTTTCTTCTTAAAAATATCTCTTATCTATTAATTTAATGTTCAAAAACTAAAGACGAAGAAGGTTTTTATTTTCCGAAGGATAACTACGTTTTGATTTGTACACATAGCTATACTCGGCGACATATATTGGTAACAGACTGTTGACTAATGCCATGTAAGTCAGCTGTGTCGTCTTGTATTTCCTGACGGGCCCAACTTCTTAGAGCTGTTAAAACTTGTAATTCAGGTGAAATGGCGCCCCCTCTTTTATCCTTTTTGATGTCGTCTTTCACCTAATCGATTATTTTCCTTGCATAGGCTTTCGTAAATCTATATTTAGATTTAAAACTTTTATCATCCAGATCAAATGGATCAAATCTATTTTTGTAGGATTTTGTCTTTCTTTGATTTCCTTGTGTGTCCTCACTATCTAACATATCAAATAAACTAACGTACTTAATGTAAATAATCCATCGCTAGATAAAAATTTAACTCGGATAAATATCTTCCCAAATAAAATTTATTTTATATTCCTAACAAGTGACAACCTCAGCTGATTAAATAGCCGCCATTTTGCATTTACGCAGTCCTAATACAAGGGTGCAAGCGTGCGTAGAGCTTGTGTAAGTTTGTGTATAAATTTTGATCTCGTATATCGCATGTATACACGCCATCTGTCAATTTTTTTTTTATTAGTTACGTTTTCGTTACTCAATGCTAATAGTACTTGTATACACTGTGTCGTAATTTTTATTAGTAAGACTATTTATCTATAATATAACGCAAAAACTATTAAAATCGGTTTAACTTTCGCCAAAAAAAACGGAAGTACGAAACGTCTTTTTTCAAAGAATTTGTAGGTAAAATCCGCTTCATTTATATTTGTCCCTTTCAGCGCGGCGCTCGGAAATAGGGATAGCAATACCTAAGGCAAATACCTAAATTAGGAGTACAGTACCCCTCTTAACAAACAGAAGTTTACAACACTGCACGATAGATGGCGTTGTATTGTTTTACTGAATCGCACTAAGGTTTCGTTATATGCATGGAATTTTTCGTTTATGTTCTGCTGAATTTCATAAATATAAATTAATAACGATTTATACTTGTTCAACATTTTATTTGTATATAGGCGAATGAAATACAAAAGCATTTCATTCTTTTAATCAACTTTTTAGTGAACCAGAGAAAAAAGCAAGTAAGAGAAAATTATTACTTTTATAACGTAAGACAATGGAAACGTGAACATAGATTAACCCACGTCATGTCATCGAAAGGTAATCTATTAAGGCAACATAATGATTCGGCATCAGAGTGCGACATATTTTAACCATTTTTTTCAGTCAGTTTTCAATAAAAGTGAATAAATTCTGAAATTGATTGATTATTTGAATCGAAATTTACAATACTAAGTAGTTATGTTAAAATCTTAACATAATGGGAATGGTAAAAAGGGAAAAAGGCGTGATGTTGTGATGATGATGTAAAACTAAAGTATTTAAAAATTACATCTAAGAAAAAATATTATGTATTTATTAAACGGTAGGCGAGCACTGCATCGCTACTAAAAGTATTAATATTAACATATTCAAATTGGTAACACGAATTCTGTACATAATTCGTATTTGAAATATTAAAATTGGTCAAGTGCGAGTGGGACTCGCGCACGAAGGGTTCCGTACCATTATCTATGCAACATACGGCAACGTTATTAGTATCGAGCAAGAAACGGTAAAAAAAATCAGTTTTTTGTATGGGAGCCCCCCTTAAATATTTATTTTATTTTATTTTTAGTATTTGTTGTTATAGCGGCAATAGAAATACATCATCTGTGAAAATTTCAACTGTCTAGCTATCACCGTTCTTGAGATACAGCCTGGTGACAGACGGACGGACGGACGGACGGACGGACGGACAGCGAAGTCTCAGTAATAGGGTTTCCGTTTTTACCCTTTGGGTACGGAACCCTAAAAAGGAATTTGTGAATAATTTTATTACCTATGAAACATATTATATCATATTCAAAAAGGTACTTAATTTAAGCATCTTATTTATACTGAAAGCGATTTCTAATGCAAAGGTAAATCACAAAAATAGAAATCAAAACGTCCATGAAATATTTATCTGTCCCGGCATTCATTTAAAAATATGTTCTCTTTTTGTAGAGCGCCGTCTACGTAATCTGATAAAGTCTCGGCTACTTGTAGGCTTGTGATCCATCGTTGATTGAAAAATATTTTTAATATCTTTGTTAACAAAGTTTTTTATCACTTTGTGACATTTTCTTTCCTTATTTATTAATTTTAGAAGAGTTTTAGGCAATTAAAAGTCATAATTTCATGGATTCACGTCTCCAACTAGCATGAAAGTAATCTGTGTAAAAGATTTAGTATGCTGTCTTAGTAGGCAGGCTCTATGAAAATCACTGGGTTGAAGAGATCCATCTACATCTGATATTTGATTAAAACTATTACATATTTTTTGGCGCTTGGCTTTTTAAAAACTGAACTATAAAATGGTTCATGTAACGGACTGCCGGCCGGTCATGAGATCGCGGGTTCGATTCACGCACGTGACAATGTTTTGTCTGATATTCATATATGTCTAAATAATGGCTGTACTGCCTCTGGGTGTTTCTATGTATTATAATTAGGTATTAGCATAGCACAAGCATAGAAATATTGATTACTTTGGGACCAGAGAACCTGTGAACGTCCAAAAATATATAAAAAAATGAAAAATAAAACATCTTATCGCTTCCACTGCACTATCGTCTTAATGATAAAATGTATAAAGAAATATTTATTCCAACATAAGCTTGTTTCAGTACCTACTCAGAGCTTGACTTTTTGCTGAATGGCGCTTAATCAGCTTATGAAATTTAATAATTGTATTCATTTTATATTGAATAAGTATAGTTATCATCCTATTAGGCCTTTATCATCTGTGACAGACGACGTGTGAAGTAGTGCGTGGTGACAATTTGGTACACTTTTTCCTATGACTAATCAACCCAATCCTGGACCGACATGACCGACCGCAATCAGAACAGGAAAAAGTTGCAGCAAATGGACGATGTGGTTTAGCATCGCGTTCATGCGCTTCCTTCTCCACTCATCAGGTTTATCGAGGTATAGGGAGTATAACAGTACCTAAATGATCGGCGCAGCGCAGTAGATCTGAATGCCTCCCAATGTGGTGGAGGCCCGTGCTCAACAGTGGGACGTTAATGGGCTGGAGAGAAAACTAGAGCTGTTGCCATCGACTTCGTAGGCCCGGAATTTTGGATTATTAGTTTCCAAGCGTACGAACTAGCGGACAATAGCTATCAATAAAAATATTCTGTGAATTTGATCTCAAACTATAAATAACCTTCGTTTCCTGGAAGATAACATATTTGGTACGGCGGCGATCAAATTCCGTACTTCCGATATAATATTGCAAACTCCATATACCGCAAATGCACGGCTATCAAACTTTTTCACTCTCGAGAAGTTTGGAACTGAGTTGTTATACTTAATGGAAAATATATTATAGAGACTTATTTTTACCAGTTCTTGCTACAGCCCTTGGCTTCATACGCCTAAAATTTGTAAACACTTTGTAACCACGAAAATCTATTACGTCAAAATGGTTTCTGTTCAAACCTTTGCCTAATCTGAGCTATAATGAGATTATCTGATCAATAAGTATGTTCGCGCCAAACGCAACATTGACGCGACGATCCGTGACGAATAACTCACTCAATACGGTTGCATTCACTCATTCATTCACGCATGGACGCTCTTAACGTACGCTCGCCGCAGAATACACAGTAAAAAACTGCGAACCCAAAAAAGGGGAATAATACGCGTCTTCTTCCCGGCCGGCCGCTCGCGCGCGCATTCGAGTATCAAGTGTTTGCCGTAATTACGCGAGTGATTGGTGTAGTGAGAGAAAACCATCGCCCAGATTCCCGCTCAACCGATCGCACCAGGGGGTGAAGCCGCCAGCGATCAAAGGTACGTGAATGTGTCACCTTCCCTTCAGCTCACCCCAATATACAGTCCACTGCTCAACCCATCTCAACCTCAGCCCATAGTCTATGTGTCGGGCACCCCCACAACGGCCCACACATATTTTTGGTCCTTCGAGCCGGATTATCCCTCTATTCCCTTTATTTGAACCAGCCCTAGGTACTTAACGTCCATTTAGTATTTGTTTCAAATTGTATAATTCCCCAGCTCAACTCGAAAGATACCTACTTGTCTCATTATAATAATCTTATAAAAAACGTTAATCTTTCCACAAAGTTAATTTATCTGCTCAAAAATAACAAAAATATAAGTGTAAAAAGTATCCCATAGTAACATAATTAATAATCATATCACATCCCGTTGAAATATTACGTATCATTTCATTTTCGTAGAATATGATTTGTTCACTTATTACGCAGTAGAAGGATCATATTACATCTACCTACATTTTTGGTGTTCAACATTTTATAGGTCTCGAACATTTTGCTGGCCGTTCACAAATTTGTTGATACCTACATTACCCGCTCTTATTAATTAAATACGTGTCAAAATTATTAACAGGTGTCACACTTGACAGATTTCAAATTCTATTGACAGATGTCAAGCACTATTGACAGCTGTCAATGACTAAACGTCACGCGATAGTGATTGCATCATTATACTCTATGGTCATACCATAGACAACATTGTTATTGTAAACGATTTCGTCTGTGTGCGAACTTAATAGTTCCATAGTGGTACCGAATAGATTATACTCATCATTACACTATAAAAATTTTAAAGGCTAATACTCTGTGATCATTTTGAGGTTGGTTTGATTAAACGTTGTTGTTCGTTGTTTAGTTTAGTTGAATATTGAATATTACTCATTGTTGTCATCGCTAAAATAACTTTAACCAAAATGCAGTGATTGAATATTTTCACATATTAATTTTTTGTTTGTTAAAATAAGAACCCGTAGTAAAAATAATTCTTTTTTGATACATTTATAGTCTAAGATCCCGTGTCAAAAATTTGTAACCTATAGTCAAAGAGTCAGTGTCAATTTTTTTATTTTTTTTATATATAGTCTGAGAGCCCGTACTCAAATATATATATATATATATATTTTATAGTCCAAGAGCCCGTGCTCAGTTATTTTTAATTCTTTCACAATAACGTACGGAAGTTAAATACACATTAAGTCCGCACTTATTGGTTTGCGTTGCTCAGCCCGTTACACTTTTTTGATAATTCTCACATACTATATTCCGCTCGTTTCAGTCAATTATACTCAAACTTGTCACATAGGATATTCCTCTTATCAATTAAATATACGCTTTCGCTATGCCGTCTAAATCTCAAGCAGCCATCTTTCGTGAGGCGGTTAAGGCAATAGCCCTAACAAAGGAAATTGCATCAGCCCTCATAACCGGAGATACCAGCGAGTATGGTATGCCAGATTTTACTGCCCGCTACTCCAAGTTGGAGATAGTTAAGTCAAAACTGGAGAGTGTTTTCTACGACATCCTCGATGATGACGACTTATCAGATGAAACCGAGGCTGTCTACACCAAACATTACGAAGAAGCGATTAACGATTATCACGAGGTTTTAGTTGCGTTCGAAAAATTGAACACTCCTACTCTGTCATCAGCATCTCACTCACACTCACACCGGCTTTCTACCCTAAGCACCCCGGCAACAGTTCTGCCCCAAATTGCTCTGCCACATTTCAGCTCTCAGGTGGAGGATTGGCCTGCCTTCATCGCCATCTTCAAGAGCCTCACTGAAGAAATGACAACCATTTCAGATGCGGTCAAGCTGCACTACCTGCTGTCATGCTTGTCGGGCGAGGCGCGCAGTATGGTATCGCACCTTCAGCTCACCAATGAAAATTATACAGTAGCGATGGATATCTTAACCAGAAGATATGAAAACCGCCGCGTTTTGATTGATCGCTTCGTAGACATCATAATGGGCCTCCCAGATATCCATGTGCGTTCCAATATTCGAACTACATTTTTGACCCCCTTAATTTCAGCACAATCTGCTCTTAGCAACTTGGACTTGCCCATCAAAGAGAACGATTATGTGTTCGTATCCATAGTTGTTAGGAAACTCAAAGGCGAGCTTCGCACTCTCTTTGAGAGAAAGTATGGCTCACGCTCTTCTCTGCCCACTCTCAAAAACTTGATTTCTTTTTTAGAAGAGCACGCGCGTTGTGTCGAGACAGAATTGTCTAACACAGCGCCGTCAACCTCACCACAGCCTGGCCCCTATAGCAGGCAGTCGCCTCATATAAAACCCCCACCCTTCCCTCGTCAACCCAGTCATCGACAACTCCGCCCAATAGCTCCAGCTAGAAGCCGTTTTGAGTATCGGCCCCCACAACCCGCTCAATACAAATCAGCTCAACAGGTCTACTCTACTCGATTATCACCCACCCAAAATACAATGCCCTGCCCATACTGTAAAAAGAGAGGGCACAAACTCATTGCGTGCCCACAGTACAATAACCAACCAGTCCAAGGACGGTGGGATTTCATCAACGCGCGAAATCGCTGCCGCCGCTGCTTGGGCCCCCATTATGAGAGTCAGTGCAAATCTACGCATGCTTGCAAAGAGTGTGACAATGTGAGACACCACACATCTCTCCATCGTGCAGGTGTTACCTCCCCACGTGACTCACCTCCTCATCCCACATCTCAGCACATTTCATCTTACCGCTCACAAGCAGAGCATGCTCCCCAGCCCAGCTCATCCACAAGTCACACTCAACCAGCACACCCCAGATCATCACGGACAGAAGATCAACAATGACTACCAACAATCACTGCGCACATACAACATGAAGATCAACTATCACACACAGACATTAACACACATTTAACCACCCACCCAGCACAAACACAATCATTACAAACTCACACCACGACACCAGCTCAGGTAAATAATAGTCCTTGCAATTCTATAACACGTAAAGACCAACCAACCAATACTCCAATTTTATTACCTACAGTATCACTAAAAATAGCAGACGCACATGGTCAGTTTCACACAGCAAGGGCCCTCCTAGATTGCGGCAGCATGATAACCCTCATTCCTCAGCGCATGGCTCAAATTCTAAATTTGCCAACTAAATCATCGTTGTTAAAAATTGCGGGTGTGGGCAACCATATCACACAAAATTCAAAGGCATATGTTACTATAATGTGCAAACCCATACACCAAGACTCACCTACAATTACTGCTAAAGCACACATCTTAAAGAATGTCACTGGATACCTACCTTTAGACAGGGTTCCAGACTTTGCTCAAATGGCGAGTGCAGCTCAGATTCCCTTAGCAGATCAGGATTATCACACTCCAGCTCCGGTTGATCTTTTGTTAGGTTCAGACGTTCTCGGCCAAGTTTTGGACGGGACTAAAGTCTCGTTGGGCCGCGGCAGGCCAATAGCCTTCGGCACGATTTTTGATTTTGTATTAATAGGACCCATTGATTTACCTGCAACACCGCCAAACGAACTCAGCTCACTTCACATAACCCCACATGCTCAGAAGCTCAGACAACTCAAACTATTTCCAAAAGCCTGGAGAGATTTTGGGAGTCAGAAGAACCTCAACCTCATACACAAAGCAGCCCTTTAGAAGAACAGTGTGAAGAAATTTTCCGCTCTACAACCACTCGTGATCCATCAGGTAGATATATGGTAACATTACCCTTTCTACACAATGCGCCTACATTAGGCAACACTCACGCCATTGCGTTACGCAGATTTCTTAATCTTGAAAGGAAGCTGCTCGCAAACCCTTCTCTCCGCTCTAAATACATTGATTTTATGAATAATTATAGCAATTTAGGACACATGTCCCTTTGTCACCCAAGTACATTCGCTCATAAGCCTCACTTCTACATCCCTCATCATGGCATCTTCAAAACAGGATCGGACAAGCTACGCACTGTATTTGATGGTAGCTGTAAAAGCTCAAATGGTGTCAGCATTAATGACTGCCTCCACACAGGGCCAGCTCTACAACAAGATATTGTTGATATAATTATGTCTTTTAGAACACACTCAGTGGTCTTCAGCACTGACATCCGAATGATGTTTAGAAATATACTCATGCACCCAGATCACCGAAACTACCAACTCATCCTATGGCGGTCGTCACCCGACCAGCCCCTGCTCACATATGCCCTCAACACTGTCACATATGGTCTGCGGTCTAGCCCATACCATGCCATCCGCACTCTGCTCCAGTTAGCGGATGACGAGGGTCATCGCTACCCTCAAGCTGCTCACATTCTTCGTAAATCTATTTTTGTCGATGATATACTTGCTGGTCATGACACAATAGAATCCGCTCAGGAACTTCAAGACGAGCTGATTAACTTACTGGCGCTTGGAGGCTTCCAACTAAGTAAATGGACCTCAAACTCAGCTCAACTTCTCGAACGATTCCCAGATGATCAGTGTGATATGCCCAAGGATTTTAATGTCAGCCCAGAGTCTGATTCTATCAAGGTGCTGGGTATACAATGGATCCCTCAGGTTGATCAATTCACCTATCGTATTTCTCTGTCCTCAATAACACACATCACAAAACGCTCGATTCTCAGCACAATAGCTTCACTGTACGATCCTAACGGCTGGGTTACACCAGTTATCCTCCGCGCAAAACTCCTTCTCCAGAAGTTGTGGCTCCTGAAATTGGACTGGGATGAACCCACTCCTGATGAAATCTGCACAGAGTGGCAACACATGTCACAAGACCTCCCTCAGCTCTCAAATCTTCGTCTCCCTCGGCGCATTTGCAACCGAGAGCCACCACAACAGATAACCACTTACTCGCTCCACGGCTTTGCGGACGCATCAGAAGCTGGCTTTGGTGCTGTTGTTTATCTCCATGAGCTTAATGCAACAGGACATGTTAATGTTCACTTGATTCTGGCCAAATCACGAGTAGCACCCATCAAGAATCGCCTCTCAATCCCCAAGCTGGAACTTTCGGCTGCAGCTCTTTTATCACAACTTATGACTCGTGTCTCAACCCACTTGTCAGCTCACATTACTATTAGGTACCATATCTGTTGGTCAGACAGCACGATTGTACTGGCGTGGCTTAACACACCTCCTCATCGACTTCAGACGTTTGAGGCCAATAGAGTGGCAAAAATAACCTCAGGCGCAATCAATTTCACATGGAGACATGTTCCCACAGATCTCAATCCAGCTGATTGTGCAAGCAGGGGAACCTCAGCTCAATTCCTTTTGATTCATGATCTCTGGTGGTCTCCCAGCTGGCTTAAAGAACCTTCTAACACTTGGCCTAGAATGCCACCAGCTCTAGGGCATCACGCATTACCCGGCCTCAAACCAAAGAAGATGCCAGCTCACATAGCAGTTCCTGATCTGGATCTTGACCTGCTCACGCGTTTCAGCTCACTGGAGAAACTTGTCGGAGTGACAACCTGCATTAGACGTTTTATTTTTAATTGTAAACAAAACTCAGATGCACGACGCTCGGGTGCATTGACAGCCCAGGAGCGTCGAGATGCTCTAACCTACTGGATTCGCTCTGTTCAGCAGAATGAATTTTCAGAGGACATTAATCGACTTCAGAGAAAGAAGCTCTGCACAGTTCGACTCCAGCGTCTTTCACCATTCCTAAAGGACGATCTCTTGAGGGTTGGTGGTCGTCTTTCTCACGCTTCGATTAGGTACGACGCTCAACATCCACTCATTCTGCCCAGCTCTAGCCCACTCGTGGATCTCATCATAGACCATTATCACAAAATACACTGCCATCCTGGCGCTGACACTCTTCACGCTATCCTCCGCCAACAATTTTGGATACTCTCTGCACGCCGTGTTATCAGACATCGGGTATTTAAATGCATGAGATGCTTTCGATGCCGCGCTCAACTGCAAACCCCATTCATGGCGGATTTGCCTGCGGACAGGGTCAACCCTCAGTCTGTATTCAGCCAGGTTACAACTGACTTTGCCGGCCCATTTCTCGTGAAGTCTAGCACGTTACGGAACGCTAAACTAATAAAGGCGTACTTTTGCATATTTGTTTGTCTCACAACAAAGGCGGTTCACTTGGAACCCGTCTCGGCTCTTACCACAGAGGCGTTTTTCGCGGCGTTACAACGGTTTGTTTCGCGACGAGGTACACCCTCTCTTATTCGCTCAGACTGCGGTACAAATTATATAGGTGCTAGGAATTATCTCATTGAAGTTCAGAAATTTCTTGAAGTAAATAATGATGCAATCACACATAAACTCGCTACTCAGAACATAACATGGTTACTAAACCCCCCAAAAGGGCCTTGGTTCGGCGGGTTACACGAAATAAATGTAAAATCAACAAAACAATTGCTTTATCGCGTGATTGGTGAACAACACTTAACTTTTGAAGAATTTGCCACGCTTCTGGCCCGAATCGAGGCTGTACTTAACTCCAGACCTCTCTGCCCACTCTCGTCTGACCCAACAGACTTTGAACCTTTAACTCCTGGTCATTTCATTATAGGCCGTCCGCTCACTGCAATACCAGAATCATCCATAGATGATAGACCCATTTCTCAACGCAACCGCTTTCAGCTCATACAAGCCCTTTCTCAGTGCTTTTGGAATTTGTGGACCAACTCCTACCTCCATACCCTTCAAACCCGCTCCAAATGGCTCTCTCCTACCTCCCCTCCTAAAATAGGTGAACTCGCTCTGCTCAAAGAAGAAAATGTACCTCCGCTGCAATGGAGGCTTGGTAGAATTGCCCGCACACTGCCTGGCAAGGATGGAGTGATCAGAGTGGTGGAGTTGGACACATCACATGGACTTTTGCGAAGACCAGTAGCAAAGGTAGCCAGAATGCCCATGGAACATCCACATCTTGATGGGACTGTCTGCTCGTTTTGCGCCCCGCCCCAAGATGTTCGCGCCAAACGCAACATTGACGCGACGATCCGTGACGAATAACTCACTCAATACGGTTGCATTCACTCATTCATTCACGCATGGACGCTCTTAACGTACGCTCGCCGCAGAATACACAGTAAAAAACTGCGAACCCAAAAAAGGGGAATAATACGCGTCTTCTTCCCGGCCGGCCGCTCGCGCGCGCATTCGAGTATCAAGTGTTTGCCGTAATTACGCGAGTGATTGGTGTAGTGAGAGAAAACCATCGCCCAGATTCCCGCTCAACCGATCGCACCAGGGGGTGAAGCCGCCAGCGATCAAAGGTACGTGAATGTGTCACCTTCCCTTCAGCTCACCCCAATATACAGTCCACTGCTCAACCCATCTCAACCTCAGCCCATAGTCTATGTGTCGGGCACCCCCACAACGGCCCACACAAAGTATATCTACAAAAAGTCCACGCCGATATAATGTCTATCTTTTATGGGAATTCACACAAACACAGACTTTTTTTGGAAAATAACCGCCCAGCTAGGCCTGAATAAAAAACTACTTAGACAGAACTAAAGCACTTGAGAATCACGGATTCTATTCGAAAGTTACATCATTGTAAGTACCTCAAGCGTGAGTCGAGAGTTCACAAGCACTTTTCAACTTCCAGCAATCCTTTTATTCAGATGTAAATAAAAATGCTATTTGCGTATACTAAGTTGTAAAGGTATCATTCTCACACTCCTGATACAACAATGTATAATATTTTTGGAAAAAAAAGATGAAAAGAAATGAAGACAATAGAAAAAAAAATCCATGGATTTTCTTGTCTGTTCTTCTCCATAGGATTCGCGTTTGGAACAGACACCTAGTTTCTGACGTCTTAAAAGAGCTTGTAAAACATGCCAACTTGAAATAAAAAATTTTGACTTTGACTTTGACTTTATCCTACTAAAGGGGGCATTCAGAAGCCCCGTGACCGCGACGTGCGACTCCGACGCGCGACCTATCAAATTAGTATCAATTTTCACGTTAGCAAAAGAAAATTGGCGGGCTTCGTGGTCTAGTGGTTCATGTAACGGACTGCCGATCACGATGTCGCGGGTTCGATCATTTGTGTGATGTTTTTAAATGTCATACAAATGTTTGTACTGCGTCTGGGTGTTTTTATGTATTATAAGTATGTATTTAAAAAAGAAAAGTAGTATATGTAGTCTATCCGTATTCTGGTACCCATAACACAAGCATGTAAAGCTTAGCTTGGGACCAGAGGACGTTGTGTGAAATGTCCGTGAATATTTATTTATTTAAAATAAGAACTACCGCTATCACAATATCAAATGTTGTGGATCGCGCGACCTACCATATCCCTGTCACGCCGTGAACGGTGCCAATTATATAGTCACGTTTGTGTTTAGCTTCCCTCACTTATCATGTAAAGCAGTGAAAACTTGGGTCGCACGCAATGCGCGTGCAGCGTGACAATCGGACGGCATTTTCAATACGAGCTAGTCGCGCGACCAGGTCACGGTACTTCCGAAGGTACTTCTTTCATTTTAACTCGTAATAGTTGTAATACAAAGGCTGTCCTGTAAGAACGTAAGGACGTACTATCTGTGTGAAACAGTAAGAAACATGACATTTAATCTCACTAATTATCGCATTTAATTTCACTAATTATCGCGTTTAATATATTTCTCGCTAATGTCCGCGACTACATATTGATGTACATATATGGAATTTAGAAAACAAACTATAACAAATTGTAACAATAAACCATCCTCATGCACAGCTCTATCTATTAAAATTAGTGTCCGACCGAAACTAGTTTTCCGGCCGAAACTTTCGGTTTCCGAATGTTCGGCCGTGGCTTCAGTTTCGGCCGAAACCGAAATCGAAACCGAAACTCACGTGGCCGAGACTCGAGTGTAAAATTTCTTAAAATACTGTGGTGCATTTTACCTATTATTTTCATTAATTATGGCATTAAATGGAGACACAGTATATTAAATTTGTTGGAACCATTTATTTAATATAATAATAATATTATTACATTTTTATTATTTTTAAAATTATGTTCTCATAATTCCCGCACAGGGCCGACAGCGTCCGTCAAAGCGTTGCCGCGGGTAACGAAATTAGGCGAGCGTGAGTGTGCGTGAACTGCGACACAAGTTTCGGCCGATTTTGGCCGAAACCGAAACTGCCGCCGAACATTGATTTTTGGCCGAAACTGGCCGAAACCCGAAACCGAAACCGAGCTTTCGGTCGGACACTAATTAAAATAAACTACCTTAAAACCAATTCCGCGGTTTTACAGATTTAAGCTCACATATAGGAACATACGGAAAACACGACTTTATTTGATGATAAGTAAAAATTCATTTTATTATGTAAATATACATAAAAATCAATTGCTGTTCGTTAGTCTCGCTAAGACTCGAGAACGGCTGGGCCGATTTTTGTGTTTTTAGTCTTGAAATATTCGTAAGAGTCCAGGGAAGGTTTAAACGGTGACAAAATATATATTTTTTTTTTTTCTTTTTGATGACTCCGGTCTTTGGAGACCACATTCATCAAACTATTACAATCTAGCCAATCAAGGCTAATAGGTAATTTTAGTCTAACTTAAATTACTAAATAGAATAATATATAAGATTGTGTCCATCAACACTTTTCTTATTGTCTCTATTTAAGGCGACGGCACTTTGTTTTTGTGTTCCTAAAAGTTAGCACTCACTGCACTAATTAACACTATCACTATTAAAGAACTAGTTCGAACGGTTTTGTTCTTTTAAGTCTTCTAACTAGATCCGTATTGTCAAGGAGCTGGATAGCCTCGACGTTAACGTGATGATGAAGCCTCCGTTCATGGGCTTCTGCAAACTTTTTTATTGTATTAGCGACCGTGTCCACATTTAAGTCTCTGTGAAGGTCAGCATTTCGGACGTACCATGGTGCGTTCACAATACCCCTAAGCACTTTATTTTGGAACCTTTGTATAATTTCCACATTACTTTTTTTGGTACAGCCCCACAGCTGGATACCATAGGTCCACACTGGCATTAGGACCTGTTTGTACAAGAGCAATTTATTATGTACTGACAACGACGAATGCTTATCCAGTAGCCAGTACATATTCTTGTAGCGAAGCTCCAACTCTTCGCGTTTCTTTTTGACATGGGCCTTCCAGCGAAGCTTTGCGTCTAATGTCATGCCTAGGTATTTGGCTGTGTTCTGGTGAGGTATTACCTGATTATTTAGATACAAAGGCTCGTAATTTTCTTTTTTGTTAGTAAAGTCTATATGAGTAGATTTTGACAAAGTATATGAGGATCTAAAATTCCACGCGTACGGAGTAGCGGGCATCAGATAGTATGTAATACATATTAAATATCGAGTAAAGTCTTGATTATAGCAGTCTCTCTGAAGTGTACCGGTAGTTAATTCGAGTATCATAGCGCTAAGCAATTAAGATTGCACTACTCCAAAGTTCGTTAAATTTCTCAACCAATTTATCGGTCCGTTAGCGCTATGTTAAGCTATCTATATATCTATTTATACTTATAATAAGGAGGTAAAGTTTGTAATGTATGTGTATAAAGTAATGGTCGGTCATTACTTTCAAAGATTATCTCCTACTAAAATAATCTTAAATGGAAAGCTTGATTTTTATCCATAGACTAATGAATATTGGTTTTATAGTGTAAAATATCTATTGTCTTCAACATCACACACGTGGAATTTAGAAAATTTTCTACGTTTCGCTACATTTTTCACTAATGCTACGCTTCTATTGGTCTCGGCGTGATTTTATATAGCCTGTAACCTTCCTCGATAAATGTACTATCCAACACTGAAATAATTGTTCAAATCAGACCAGTGGTTAATGAGATTAGCGTATTTAAACAAACAAATAAATTCTTCAGCTATATAATATTAAGTATGGATAAAAACCCGCTTTAAAATCCGTAAATGTTACGATACCAGCTCACATAAATTATTTCTTCTTTGTTAATTCCTATTTTCAAAAATTTTTACTAGAACTAAAAATCGCTAATGTATAGGTAGATGCAGTTAAAACAAGAACTAGGTGAAAATACAGTATCCAACAACAAATTTGGGTGCTCGCCAAATGCAAAGCCCATCTATTATTTTTTCTCGAAAGTGTATGTGATGTAATCTATTTCCATTTTTTCCAGCAAGTTTTGATTTATAAAATAACTAGCTATTGCCTGCAACTTCATACGTGTGGAATTTAGAACCCAAACCTTAACTAAATATATAAAAAAGCCATCCTCCTGAACTACTATATCTAACTACTATATATAGTATTCACATAAATGTATTATTAGTAATAGGTATGTTGTAATTTTGATTTTGAGATTTTGCTGCTTTTTATATGTATATATTTTTTTCCTTTCTATTTTGGACATGACTTGCACCCACACTTTTATCTCTGCACTTTTACCGGTTGGCTAGTGGATAATGCCCGCCTTTGTACTCTGTTTGTGCATAAAGTGTAAATAAATAAATAAAATATATCTATTAAAAAACGCATTAAAATCCGTTGCGTAGTTTTGAAGATATAACCTCACATAGGGACATACATACAAAAATAACGACTTTTTTTATAACTAGCTGATGCCTGCTACTCGGAACGCTTGGAATTTTAGATCCCCAAATATTTTGTCACCGTTTAAACCTTCCCTGGACTTTAACGAATATTTCAAGACCAAAATCACAATAATTAGCGCAGCCGTTCTTGAGTTTTAGCGAGAATAACGAGCACCAATTTATTTTTATATTTAAGAAAGAAGATAAGTTTTTACTTAGAAGTAAAGTCATTATTTTTGTATGTATGGTTGTATATATGTGAGGTTATATCTTGAAAACTATGCTACGAATTTTGATGCCGTTGTTTTATGAGTGGTTCAAGAGGATAGCTTTTTTGTATAATTGGTTAAGGTGACTTTGAAAGATAGATTAAGATATGAAGTTATAAGAGAACGTTGCGGTATGAAAGATGTAGTGACTAAGGTGGAGAAAAGTATGCTTAGGTGGTTTGGTTATGTAGAGAGGATGGATGAGAGACGATTAACGAAAGGCACGATAAAGGATTAACACGGCGGAGGTAAGTGGAAATGCTGGGAGAGGACGCCCGAGAAAAATATTCTCCGATGTCATCGCCGGGATACTCCAAAAGGGGCAAGTGCGTAGCACTTACAACCGTCGGGCATGTATGACCAGATGTATGAGTGTGAAGGAAGTCAAGGAAGTATGTTTGGATCGTAGCAGATGGCGCTCTATAGTCTCTGCCTACCATCATGGGAAAAAGGCGTGATGTTATGATGATTGTTAAGGTCTGGTTTCTAAAATCCAGGTGTACGAAGTTGCGGCCAAAAGCTTTATCTAAATAAATAAATCCACTCCATTATTTTTTAACTGACTGAACAAACATAAATAAATAAATAACTCACAGGAGATTTCTAGTGTATATTAATTGAGACAAGTTAATGTCGGAACGACCACCTAACATGTACCTACATAAACTGATTATAAGTTATGTGACAGGCCATAATTTGCTTACTAATGATGCTATCAAGGGACTAATATTGCCTTTTACAATATTTTATTAACGTAATTTTTTAATTAATCGTTTCTGTGGTATTCAAAATACAGCGCGTATAATGTAGAGATAAAAAAAAACATACAGTCGAATTGGGAACCTCCTCCTTTTTTTGACATCGGTTAAACATTAAGTTGAATTAGTCCATGTGGTTGTGGTTTAAGAATACAAGGGTCACAACCTTATTTCTTTCCTAGGGTGCTGTAAAAGCCAGCTAAGGTTTACATATACAAAAACTTCTGAGAAGGAAAATGAAAAAAAATACTCTGTGCTAACATATTGTATAATCAGCGGGTATAGTAGACAATAATTCCTCCCAAAGTAGAGGAGGCTCGTACCGAGTACTGGGACATTTATGGGCTAAGAGAGAAAATAAAATTTTTGCTCGATTTTAGAACCAGTAACAATTAGCCACCCAAACGCCCGCGGCCCCCAGAGGCAACCACGTAAAATAGTGCGTCTAGCGCCCCGGCCACCTTCAGTGCCACACGAAAAGTTGTAAAAAACGTTGTAAATAATGCCATCTCCCGCAAAAATGCATTACTATTTGAACGCTTGAAGAATATAACTTGATACCGTATGAAATACTACACTAGAAAAACAACAGATGTCAGTACCAGATTTTATTTTTCTACATCTTACTTTCTACTTAGGAAAATCACCATCAAAACTTCAATATCGCGATTCAGGATTGATTGAAATTTAAATTCGACCTACTTTTTGATCTTCCGTCGAAGAATATAACATTAAACAGAATTATCTTAAAGTTAATGAGAAGGCAATGGATAGCAACCTTCTCTCAGTTTTACTTCAAACTTAAATCTAAAACTGAAGCGTTTGCTAAATGGGAATAATTTTGTTTAGGGTTTCCACAAATTTTGGTACAAGTTTTAAAGAAACTTTTTTCAAAATTTTTTTTATAGAATTAAAAATATAATAATCATAAATTTTTCATAGCATGTCAAAAGAAACTCATACTGATAGAAATTTTTTTATCGAGATTTCATTTCTTTCAAAATATGTTATCTATTTGCAACTATGCCTAAGAAGGCATGAAATGAAAAAAGTGGCTAGGTGTGTCATCGACGACGATAACCTAGCCCTTCGTTTTATTTAACAGATAATCATCTAGCTCCCTCAGCTGGCTCTGAGGAGGAAATGAGGTTGAGCCCATTCTATTCTTAACCCGTCATCACACGGAACGGAAATATTTGTTAATTTTTGACAACCCTAGCAACTATGACACAATTTAATCTCCGGACCAGTGGTGCTTGACGTCTAAACTTTTGATCCAAACCAGTTTCTATCAAAGTTATGCAATGTGTTTAAACTAAGTATAAGATGAGTTTTCGGAAGCTATCTATCATTTTGTTTCAAACTATTTGAATTGGCAATTTGCGAAGCTTAAGCCTTATTTAGCTTTGAACAATATGAAAATGTAATTTACATAGTTAATGTTAAAGTAAAGATTGTTAATAAATTACAGAAGGTTTTGACATCAAAATGAACCATTTTCGCTAAAATGCTTTTGAGACATTATGAAGATATTAGTATCTAAAATGCGAGTAACAGCCAATAAGCCTCCAAATCTTCGCGGGTTCGATCCCCGCTCGGAACAATAATTTGTGTGATTTTTTTAATTGTCATACAAATGTTTGTACTGCGTCTGGGTGTTTCTATGTATTATAAGTATGTATTTACAAAAGAAAAGTAGTATATGTATTCTATCCGTATTCTGGTACCCATAACACAAGCATATAAGCTTAGCTTGGGACCAGAGGACGTTGAAATGAATGATGAGAAATGTCAATGAATGTTAATTTTTTTTACTTATAGTGATAGCATGGATATCTGTATATGTATTCTCGGATAGTGACGAATATCCGTATATGTTTTTACCGATATTTCACCTTATTAATCTACTTCAATAATAGATGAGATTCCATTCATTTCTCTCTCTCACTCCAGCCAATTACCTCTCCACTGCTGGATACGTGCCTTCTGGACGGATTATCGTCTACTATGCGTGTTGGCACAGTGTTAATTTTCGAGGTTTCCGTCTCTCACGGATGTTCTGTGTCCATTAGCTGGTTGTCACAGCACCCTAGGAAGAAATGGGGTGACGAAACTTGTATTTTTAATACATCACCATGACCATAACAAATCCATCATTACATGAGCCTAGCAATAATTCGCTTAGCCTAAAAAAAAATGTTATGAAAATAACATGCATATAAATATTTGATAAAATTAATAATGACGCTACTAATATTGTCGATTTAGTTAAGTGTAGTTCAGCCGTGCAAGAGAATCAACATCAGTATCTTAGAAACTTCAACTATACAAATTACGACGTTGAAGGCTTGAGAAGGTCATGTTAATCACCTAAATTTACTACGAGGAACAAAATGGACCGAAATGAATAAATCCTGCCGTTCAATTTATTGGCCGTGGTAGCAGGGGACTAATGAAACTGAATAATGCATATCAATGAATATTGCACGTTGATACAAGGTTAGAGCCTATTTTTTGTGTTTTTTCTTGGCTTTTCTACCTTTTACCTTTTGAGAATAATTAAAGTGATGTTGGCTATTAGCAGATTTTGTAAAAAAGAATCATAAAGGTGCCATTTTTCGCCTTTGTATAGACCTTAAATATATACCAGAATAATTAACGCAGTGACGAATTAGGAATATGAAGCATATTTCATTCTCCTGCCCTTATCCCACTATTTGCGGTCGGCGCAACATGCCTTTTTCATTCATTTTCTTCTATAAGCCGTCATATCTGTGTTAACTCCTCTTTCTTTCATGTCCTCGTTCACACAATCCATCCATCTTTTCTTAAGTCTTCCTCTAGACATTTTTTCCTTCCACATTTATACGCAGCATAAATGTGTGAAGGAAAAAAGGTAAAGCTAACGGTATTAATATAAATACATAATAGTAAACATTCTTTAGATGGTTAGGGGTCATTATTAGCAAATTTCATTTCTTGTGAGAGACGGAAAACTCGAGTAAAACCTCCTGAAGGCCGAGCCGGAGGCCGTGACTAGCAGTGAGATATTAATAGGCTAAGAAAAATAGCTGGTTATAAGCTAATTTTGCAATAAAGCATTCGTCGAATTTCAAGCAGTATATATTCCGGCTACGGTTTAAATGAAATAAATATAGGATAATTGGCTAAAATCCATAGCTAACGATATTAATGAGTGAAATTCAGCACAATCTGTGATGGATTATCATAAAATAAAAAGAGAACATAACAAGTACACTCTGAAACTGTACCGAGCACTCTCACCATTGCGATTTTCCGCGACTGCTGAATTTACAGTATTATTGTAATGGTCTAGTCGAAATACAGGTCTTTAACGTTAAGAATATTTATTTCAAATTTTTGCTTAGGTTAATTTCAAATATTGAACGTATTACCTGCTATCACAATCCGCCGGAAAGAAGAAAGTGAAAGGATTGAACTAGGATGATGAATATTGAACGATGATGTGACTGATGAGAGATGATGACAAATATAATATTATGATGATAATGAGGCGACATAATCAACAAAACAACAAATAATCTCTAAAACTTTTTTAAACAACGTGCATCTCTCAATATATATTTCAAATGGCCTGCATAAAATGGATACAGAAATGCGACCTACACTTTAATTGCAGACAATTATAAATGCAGCAGATAGACCAGCTCCATTAATAATTAACACTGATTTTGTGGACTCGTGTTATGGTTTCGGCATTGAATACAAATTGTATCTATACTAATATTATATAGCTAAAAAGGATTTTTGTTTGAACGCGCTAATCTCAGGAACCACTGGTCAGATTTGAAAAATTCTTACAGTGTTGGATAGTATATTTACCGAGGTTATAGGCTATATAACATCATGCTGCGACCAATAGCAGCGAAGCATTAGTGAAAAATGCTGCAGAATGGCCAAAATTTTCTAAATTCCATGCGTAGGAATTCGCAGGCAATAGTGAGATATGTTTTAAAAATACTATTAATTTGATTAAAGAAGGTGATTTTTACGGCGCCCTTGTAAGATATACGAGGACGAAGCATAAGTTTTATCAAAAAAAGAAATTAATAAAAGAGGAATTAATACAAATTACGTTACAACAATAGCAAATATATAATCATCTAAACGGCACGTATAGAATAATTATTTTGTTTGTTTGTACGCGCTAATTTCAGGAATCGCTCTGGTCAGATTTGTAAAATTCTTACAGTGTTGGATAGTATATTTACCAAGGAACGCTAAAGGCTATATAACATCACGCTGCGATCAATAGAAGTGAAGTATCAGCAAAATATTTTGCAAAAACAGGGAAAATGCTAGGTGTTTTTCCCTGATATAAAATATAGCGTAAAGTTCAGTGTCACTGACGCGAGTAATACACTGGTAGAGTAATGGCCGAATTCACCGAGTGTCGTTTCCATATTCATGTCGCTTCTATGGCCAACGAGTAATTGATAGCATGGTACCAGTACTGTACCTGTACCAGTATACCAGTAAAATTGCTATACATGGATAGTTTTAAAATGGTTGATATTTAAAATAACTAGTTTAATATAAACGTTAAATAGTATTTTTTTTCATCACGGCAGTTCTATGGTTGATAGCACTGGAACACAGGAACTTCGTTTTATTTTTATACAAAAACTCCTAAAATGATCCTCATGATGATCATAACATCATGCCTTTATCCCGTGGGGGTGGGCACAGACTGTAGAGTGCCATCTGCTATGATCCAAAACACTTTCTTGCCTTCATCCACGCTCATACATTTGGTCATACCATGCCCGATGTTTTTCGGAGTTTAATCAATATTCATCATAGCATAATAAGGAAAGATTTATGACATTTGGGATCCAAATATATTTTTAATTTTCCAAATATAATCTATACGGAGGAATAAAATTCCATTTATTAAAGTATATAATAAACTACCATTAACTCAATAGAATAGAGCGTCTCCAAAAACAACTTTTCGACCGAATTTGTCGCGATTCATCACTAAGTCGTTCCCTAGCGAGTCATAAAGAAAATTCGCAGATGGAATTAATGGATTATTCGATTCACAATGATATTGAATTATTTCACTGAAAGTAACAACGTTATAACGTTTTAATTTGTAGACGGAAAAAGATCAGTCACCCGTAAAGTGCGAGGAAAACTTGCGCTTGAAGGATTCCTCCCCATCCTAGAAGATTAAATTCGCTAAAGCTCACTTCTATTTAGTATTCCTTGCAAAGTCCTTTAGAATATTACATGACAATTGAATGGGAAATTATTAATATTTATCATACTCACTTTCTTTATTTCCAGCCCATTAACGTCCCATTGTTGGAGACGGGCCTCACCACCCTGGGTTGAAAATGGGTTGGTGACACTTGTTTTCATAATCCGTCACCACACAGATACGAGCCATACTAAGCGTTAGATAGATATACAGGTTATAACTACAGTATCAAGTAGCAAATTTTGGGCGCTCGCCAAATGCAATGCTCATCCATTATGTTACGTTGAGCATTTCAGCCAGCGGGAGGTACATACACTTTAAATTTTAAAAATGAATATTGATTTAATTAAAAGCTCTCCTGAGTGTCTTACGCCGATTCTTCTCAGCAGATTGCGCACTTAACCGGCGGTAGGGAAAAGAAATAGACCTGTCATAAACACATAATTTTTCTAAAATAAAGTTATGTCTACTTGATTAAATGATTTTTCATTTCATTTCATTTTGTGTTTCATTTCATCAAATATACTGCCAGTGTCAGTGGGATGGTAACATGTAAAACAACATTCATTAGGTCACCTACATAATAGTGTGAGTAGAGTTAAATTAGTACATTTAACTCTACTCACGCTATTATGTAGGTATACGCTAAGGTACACTGTCGAGGTTGGTGCACTATAAATATGAAGCTTTGATCTCGTAAGTTATTCAGTGGGATCGCCTAAAAATTATACTAATTCTACAAGCAAAACTACTCTTAACTAAAATATTAAAACAACTATAGGGTACTTTGATTAATTAGCTATTCTGTTGCGCTCATCCAACTTAATTAAAATATTTAGTCTATAATACACAATTTTTATCAAGAAAGGTCAAGTAACATTTCTTAATTGTGTTATTAACAGTATCAATTTTATTTTGAATTTTTAGCTATGTTTAATTGTGCACAAAGAATTTGTATCAATTACACCTCCTGTTGTAGCAATACTCTATGTTATGTTGACTTGACGTTACACGGGAAGTGGTTTATTTCCTTTGCTAGGCAGAATAAGTGTATGCTCTAGCTAGAAACACTACCCTATGCTACTAATCTTCTTTATATATATAAATCTCCTGTCACGTTGTTTGTCCGCGATGGACTCCTAAACTCCTGAACCGATTTTAAATTTGATTTGCACACCGTGTGCAATTTGACCCAACTTGAAAGATAGGATAGCATACATTCAAACTTTTAGTCGCAATATTATTTTATTGCAAATTATTTGTCTACCCCTAAGTCATTGTTGTCATTGTTGTCATTGTCATTTGTATGGCAAAACAACGTTTGCCGGGTCAGCTATAATGCTATAAATGCTAAAAATACATACTAGCTGACTCGGCAAACGTTGTTCCACCAAATAAGTTTAGCTTGGACCAGAGGACGTTGTTTGAAATGTGTAGGTATAAATATTTATTTATTTATTTGTTTTCAAAAACGCCGAATACTTATTAAGAAATATTCATTATAAGATATGGTTATTATCGTTAATCTCACGAATTCCATTTATTAAACAACATTACAATTCAAGTATCAATTTAGCTTAACTTTCTATTCAAAAGCGAATTTAAACAATCACAAGATGTGATAAGGGCCTATTTCCTAAATACTTACAATCCCTTGAGAGATCAATTAAATTGCTAGAATGTTCTATTGTACTTGGAATTTCGGGGAAACTTAATGGAAGTACGAAGTCATCAATTTTGTTAAACTAGATCAAGATTAATCGTGACAGAAAGCTCTCGTAATAGGGTGATATAAGAGAAACAAAATGCATTTAGTTATTAGCACGTAATTTTGTTCAATTAGTAAAATGTTTTAACATTTGGTGAGTATTGGCGCAACCAATTTGGACAACATTTTTTATCTCCAGCCAATTAAGGTCCCACTAGTTACTTTTAGGCTCGGGCCTCCTCCACTTTGGGAGGGATTATGGTCTACTGTGCCGCGCTGGCCAGGCGTTTTTGCACAGGGTTTATTTTCGAGTTTTCCTTTTCTCGCCGAGAAAGTTATCTGATAACAATTTCTGACAGATTAAAAATACAAATGCCACCACCTCATTTCTTGCCCAGGGTGCTGTAAAAGCCAGCTGAGGGATATTACACAGATAACATCTTCTGTGAGACATGGCAAATTAGAAAACAAACCTTGTGCCAACACGGCTGGTCAGCACGGCACAATAGACTGTAATCCCCCCTGAAGTGGAGGAGGCCCGTGCCCAAGAGTGGGACGTTAATGGGCTGGAGAGAGAGGGAGAGAGGTATATGTAATCAGGCTAAAATCAAGGAGCCGGGCAGTAAACGCGGGTGAAACCGCTGGCATTAGCTACTATAGTAATAGTTATCAGTTAAATTAATATTCACTACATTCCATTTATGCGTAGCGTATACAAACAGTGTGAAAATTGGCATGTTTATTCAAGAGTCTGGTACCGTAAAATCAAATCCACAACAGAAACTTGATTATGTGAGTCGCGACTTGTCAAGTTTGTGTATCTTCTTAATGGCGCACGACTTCGTTTAGTAAAAGGGGTGAGAGAACTCTACGAAGTTTATAGACTGTTTTACATAAAATATGTTTTATACATAAATAAATTTGTAGTCTATTCACAAGCGGATAAATTACAATATCTTTTTGTGACATTTTTGTGGCCTTTGGTAAATTAAACCATAAGAAATTAAATAATAGTGAAGAAATTACTACCATGAGGGAAAATGAAGCCAAATTTGCCTATAAATAAGAGCATAGCTATTAATTAAGTAAAAGCATAGCAACTGAGTTGCAAAAATGAATAAATTACTTTAGAAACAAAACTATTCTACGCCTTCGGAAGGTGCATCTTTCTTTCCTCATTCGATTTATATATATGCACGTTCGTTTATTTTATACCGAAAATACCATTCGATTTACCGCTGTGGTCCTCACTGCGTTGTATAAAAATTGTGTGGTGGTAAAAGCAAAAGAAGTCGCAGTGATGGCACTGCACACAGTGCGACAGCGGTTTAACATTGCGACAGCAGAGCAACTCTATGAGCGCGATCGACATAAATTGAATTCTGTTTTCTTTTGCCTTTCGGTCGCACATCGTGAGAGACCGACGGCCACCTTAAAAATCGATGGTATTCTATACACGTCATAGAAATTCTTCTCAGCCCATTAATCTCAGTCACCACACGGACAGAAGTTGCTAATAGCGTGTTATATACATATTGTGATCATATTGTTTGCACGGTCTACAAAATTTATACCTGTATTTCCCTCTATGTCTTCAGTGTTTTACACTATCATAGCGATTAAATCTCTGTAAATGTATTTCATAACAAACGCCTTTCGATAATTCAGCCGACGTAACATGGACACAGACATTGTTTCAAGTACACAGTCTGTTGAACAAATCTTTTGTTTGTTCAACTCAATGAACCGTCTCAGAGCTACAATCACTATAGACGAGATACGTTGAAGAATTCATATTTTACTGGATGCGGTTGCTTTTATTTGATAGGTCGTTAAAATAACAAATTTGGTAGGTTAATATACTGCCATTACAGCTAGCCTTCAGGGGGACTTATATTCCAAACCCAAAAGAAGAGATAAAGGGGATTCCAAAAAAACCTGACTTACATGACATTCCAGGCCCCTCTTGCTCGAGAGCGTCGGCCACTAGTATGGCAGCAGCTGTCTCCCTGATTCTGGTAATGTTTGTCGGAATATGAAGCAAGACGGGCTTCGTGGTGGAGTGGTTTATGTAATGGACTGCCGATCACGAGGTCTCGGGTTCGATTCCCGGTCAGGACAATCATTTGTGTGATATCCATAAATGTCATACAAATGTTTGTACTGCGTTTGGGTGTTTCTATGTATTATAAGTATGTATTTACAAAAGAAAAGTAGTATATGTATTATATCCGTATTCTGGTACCCATAACACAAGCATATAAGCTTAGCTTGGGACCAGAGGACGTTGTGTGAAATGTCCGTGAATATTTGTAAATTTGTAAATTTGTAAACGAGTTCTAGAGTAAAGACTGCGATTCGGCAAACGCAAAGATCCAAGTCGTTTCCCAAAGTGCGACAAGCGACCATGTCATTTGCCAAAAGTAAAAAAGAATATTTTTTATGTGGGTTGCGCTGTACACGGATAGTCACACTGCACCAAAATGTCAAAAGTGGTTCTAGTGTTGCCCGACGCTGTCGCACGGCACTCGAATCTAGGTACTCGTATGATTTAAATGGTATTTTCAATACAAACTCAGAGAGAGTGAGTCGTTGCGAGTATCTGAAAATCACCTTAAAAAAATTATGTTGTACCTAAAGAGAAACATACTCATGAATGTAACTTTTTGACTATGTGATGTTACGATATTATTTATTTCTATTGTAGTAGTTTTATTTCCAGTTATACCTGAGCAGTGTTTTCAGTTTACATTTACACAGAGAATTCTTCCGTCTATAATCAGACGCTTTCAACGTTAGAAAATTGTTGGAAAATATCCAGGATATTAGTTCTTGTACATAACTATTGAAGTTATTGGAACAACATATTTTTTTTCTTAAGGTTCCGTATTATAATGCAAAACGTAATTATTACTGAGACGTCGCTGTCCGTCCGTCCATCTATCACCAGGCTGTATCTCATAAAGGGTTGAAATTTTCACATAATACGTTGCGACAGGTGCTGTTGCCGTTCCCACACTACCTTGTCAGTCTTCCCCGGACAGAGACGTGTGCGGTCAGGCATTTACCCCGACCAAAGCAAAAATAAGGTACTGTTGCCGTTACTATAAAAGTTCTTAATACCTTCTTATAACCAGAAAACAATAAATATTTAAGGGGCTCTCATACAACATATACTTTTTAAATTTAACTTGATGATACTCTCAAAAGACCAGTTCGTGTCTACGTCTCATTCGTACTAAGCCGGTATTTTAATTGATGGAAAGAAAGAAAAAGTTTGTAAAATTTAAGATCCCTAAGAACGTACCTAAATTTAAAAATTGTGTATGTCACGTAACATAGATTATCCTAATTGTGCCTAAGTATACATATTATACACTAGCTGTTGCCCGCGGTTCCGAACGCAAGAAATTTTTGAAAATTTTCCTCGATTTGCAACATTTTTCACTACTGCTTCGCTCCTATTGGTCGCAGCGTGATGTTATATAGCCTACCGTCTTCATCAGTAAATGGACTAACCAACACAAAAAAACTAAATGGTAATAGCAATGTCGGTGACGCGAACCTATAAGATTTTTCCCTCCAAAAACGCCCAACGCGCATATAGAAGTTTTCACTTCAAAATACAATTCAAACTAGTAGTTCCTGCGATAAGCACGTTCAAACTAAATAAATAAACTCTTCAGCTATATAATATTAATATAGATATATATATACAAACAAAGCAAATAAAATCATGTTAACAAAAAAGAAAAAGCTTGAACGTACACTTTTATAAAATTTAATTATTTGTACAATGTTAGAACAGTAGCAATCGTAAAGTTTGTACAACTCAAAGTTTCGCAATAAGAGAAGCGGAACAAAGCACTCAAGTAGATATAATATAAATACGAAGAAACTTACTCGGTTTATATTTGGCATGTAAACTATGGAGATGTACGAATATTTGCTCTTATGACAGCTGTGTCTTATAATAGTTTAAAATTATGGAAACAGTTTAAATGTAGTAACTGTGAGTTTTTAAGAAACTAAAGATTGTTTGTTTGTATGTCCGTGTCTGTGACTCTGTGTATGGTGACGGATTAAGAATAGAAGTGCCACCACCCCATATCTTTCTCTAGGTGCTTTAAAAGTGTGTAAGACAAAAAACTTCAAACTAAACCCTGTGTCAACAATCCTGGTAAGCGTAAAAAGTTGGAATAAAATATCACACAAAAAACAAAAATAAGGGGGAAATGTCTATAAACTTGGGTAAAACCACGGATGTGTCCTTAGTTTTAATATAAATACTGTATAACATACATACCTAGACATTAAATTTAAAAAAAATATGACCCTTTTTAATATCAACATTCATTAGAGTTTATTTCGTTTAGCTCTCATAATGTAGGCTTTGTTTAAGGGTTGGTTCCACTGTGAGTAAGCGATGCAACGTGATAAATATTTTTTACAGTAAAGATCTGGTCAAAATACTTCCATGCTTATAATCATGATGTGTTTACTTTAAATAATTTCATGCTTTAGAAAGAAAAGAACGAAGAAAGAAAAAGTTTTTATTACTGCGCAATCAACTTACAGGGTCCCGTTTTTACCCTTTGGGTACGAAACCCCAAAAAATACTAAGTTATTAAGATATAGGTATATTTAAAACAATAAGTTGGTTATGTATATATATCAATATAGGTATATATCCAACTTAGGCAGCAAATAGGCTCCCATTTTATCATGTGTCAGGTAACAAGAATCTGGCGCTTATTTTCGTAAGGGGGCTTTGAGTTTCAGGACACTCATTAGGCGTAAATTACATTGAGACCTATAGACCTTTTACACGACCTTTAGACCCTACAATTGACTTATCTTTTTTATTTAACTCATATATTTAAATAACCGCTTTCATTTGGAACATATTTATAGAAGCAAGATTGACTACGTAAATGACTTAGAAATTGTTCAATTCTGAAAATTTTATAAATATTAGACATGATGTACGTTGATAAGACGTTTTTAAAATAGACTCTCTCTCTAAAATAGTCTCTGTCTGTTCTGATGGGAAAAGGCATGTTTTTTTTTTATAAATATTCATGGACATTTCACACAACGTCCTCTGGTCCCAAGCTAAGCTTATATGCTTGTGTTATGGGTACCAGAATACGGATATAATACATAAACTACTTTTCTTTTGTAAATACATACTTATAATACATACAAAACACCCAGACGTAGTACAAACATTTGTATGACATTTATGAATATCACACAAATGATTGTCCCAAGCGGGTAATCGAACCCGCGACCTAGTGAACGGCAGTCCAGTACATGAACCACTACGATGACATGAAGACACTACATGAAGCCCGTCAGATGTTTATATGCAGGTATGATAAAAAATATGTAACATATTTCATTTAAATATATGTTGTTTTGATAATGGAACCAACCCTTAAGAAATTTCAATTTCCAAGCTACGCGACTACTTTTCCTCGGATACATTAAGCTCTTAACTATCACTGTCTGTTTACTCACAACTTGACCCGTTTTTGTACTGGGTTTCATATAAGCGAACTATATTTTTTTATTTATAATAATACTAGGGTACCCGGCAAGCGTTGTTTTGCCATACAAATGTCAGTGGGAGCGGGGAAGGAGTTTGAAAAAATAGATGTTGTCCGATTCTCAGACCTACTGAATATGCATGTAAAATTTCATAAAAATCGGTCAAGCCGTTTCGGAGGAGTACAGTAACTAATACTGTGACACGTGAATTTTATATGTAAGATATCCTTGCATGTTATTAAACAAATTCTGTCTAAACTAACTGTCTGAAAGTACACTCGGAAGGAGGAATAAGCATCATTAAATGGCAATGAGTCCTATGTATTACAAGTAAAGGCATCATTGCCCTGCCTAATTCCTTTTATTTAGGGTCTTCGCTACAGGCCCTTTGCTTCCATGATCTTCTGTCAGACGTCATTTCTGTATTAACTCCAATCCATCCAACAACGCAGCTTGTTGCAATGAGATTTGGCTGATTTTTACTCGCGTCTACCTGATGTCCACCTGCTTTGAGTATGAGCGCAGGAGTCTTGCGACGTGGTTCCCTCTTTCCTACGAACCCCGCGGTGACAAGAGGTAGATCCTTTTTCTTTTTGCCCGTCACACGAAAGTCTAAACGTTAAAAATTTATCATCCAACTTTTTTAATGTCAGTAAAAATATTGCTTCGTGCCAGCCGTCACGGTGTGAGAGAAGTGTTTCTTAATACAAAAGGATCATGTCTCTTCAACCGTATATCTTTTGTTTATGTAGTGTTTGTTTTATACATTATTCCAAAATAATGTTTTAGGATTGTAAAAGTTATGAAAATACATGGTTTTAGAAATAGAAAGGATATTTTTAATTTGAAGCTTTGGAGCAAAATAAGAGGTCAATGTATTTAGTTGGTTCGCATGATCTTCGTAAAGTAATTGCAAATTGATTATTGCCGCTTATGATGAGGAACCTTTTAAATTAATCATCAATAATTTTTTATTACCCATAACACAAGCATATAAGTTTAGTTTGGGACAAGAGGACGTTGTGTGAAATGTCCATGAATATATAATTATTTATTTAATTTATTGCCAGAACAACTTACCTTGTGAATGTACCTGCTATGAACATACGTACGACTCAAGGTAGACTAGCAGAGAATGCTTTCTGCAAAATATAAACAAAATATGCAACAAGTTTTTAAATAAATAAAAAAACGGATAACTCAAATATAAAATATGGGTAACGATCTGTGGTAACGATATGAAAGATTATTTTTCTATTAAAATATAACTTACTAATTATTTCTTTATCTGTGTAGTGACGGATTAATAATACAAAAGTCTCTAACGCATTTTCACATCATGATGTT
This sequence comes from Orgyia antiqua, assembly GCA_916999025.1. NCBI lineage: Eukaryota > Metazoa > Arthropoda > Insecta > Lepidoptera > Erebidae > Orgyia > Orgyia antiqua. The sequence continues at coordinate 7,192,221 of OU779874.1, forward strand.
GTAGGAGCCGTCTAAGAGATACTACATATATATATAGAGAGATACAAAGCCGTTAGAGACGGTAAACTCGAAACTGGGCCCCAAGTCTGCTAATGAACAAACAAATGCAATAACTGATTGCTTGGTGCCGAATTTTATCTAAATTTGGTAGTCTATTGTAAGCAATCAGTTATTGCAAACAAATGCAATAACTGATTGCTTAGTGGCCGATTTTATCAAGTTTGGTAGTCTATTGTTAATTTTTTGTGGTTATAATGGTGCCATTGAGCTGCGATTGTGACACAATTCAATTAGCAGACTTGGGGGCCCTGGATATAGTTTCGAGTTTGCCGTCTCTAACGGCCCTGTACCAATATGCCTGATCAGCGCGTTATAGTAGACCTAATACCCACCCGAGACTGGAGATTGGTTGAAGTAATCTGTTGCAACTATTAACTCACTGTTCGTGAAAAAATCCAGAAAATCTTTTTACAAAAAATTGTTTTAAGATACAAAAGCAATAAAGAAAATTGGATTGGAATTCAACACGGCTTACAATATCGTTTGAATCGGTCGGTTCAATTTTATGAATCAATGCAATTACGCTGTGACCGGATAGGATAATGTAATTGGTATTGGATAAGTTTAAGCGCATATCTTGTTTCTTAGCTAAAGATTCCTTCAAAATAATTGAAAATTTATCATGACATCATTATTTTTATTGGTCATGAGAAGAACGATTTGTATTGATATCTAAAAGGTGATATTTGTTGTTTAATTTATTTTTACAAAATAACGGTACTGATTCTTCGTGCGCAACTAAACTTAACATTAAAAAAAATTAAAGAAATTATAGTGGAAAATGTGATCACCGCAAGCGGGACTTGAACCCACTGTTCTGTAAAGAATACTAGGTGGCTGGTCGAGAATTTGCAAAACAGTCTCGATAGATGGCGTTGTACATTAAATACGATGTAGACTCATTCGAGTAATATTGTAGTGGAGAAATTGGTTACTGTTAGCACGGCCCCAATAGCTCAGTCGGTAGAGGGACGGAACGATATTCCAAGGTCGTGGGTTCAAGTCCCGCTTGCGGTGATCACTTTTTCCACTGTAATTTCATTTATTAAGTAATAGCATAGCAAGTCAATTGCAAAATTAATAAAAAACTTTAAAAAAATGAAAATTAATAAAATAGTGTCAAAAACTTTTTTTTTATTATAAAATCAGTAGGTATATTATAGATTAACGATTTTAATTAATAAAAATGTGCACAACAAAATAGCCAATTGATAAAAATGCGCCTCAGTTTTTTATTTTTTATTTTTTTTATTTGTTAGTTTAGTTGTTAGTTTATTTGTTAGTCATTTTCTATTGATTACTTATTTTAAATTTATTATACATTAAGCAGTGTTTAAACACATTATTTACTTTTGATCTAAACATGTTCAGTTATGTAACGGAAATGTTAACGTTCATGTTGTTGTTAAATTTTAATATAACAATAATCAATGTTGTTTGTTATTGTTTGGTATTCAAATTATATGATTGAATAGTAATATTGGCAAAAATACCTTATGGCTGCGACTTTAGCTGTGACTATACTGTAATCTTTACTTATTATAAAACAAAGTTGTGTTTCCTGTATGTCCTTATGTGAGCTTAAATCTTTAAAATTACGCAACGGATCTTGACGCAGTTTTTAAAAGGTAGAGAGGTTTTAGAAGAAGTTTTCTATGTACATACGAAAGAATTCCACTAATATAAAAAAGAATTTTCAAAATCGGTCGACAATTAGCGGAGAAATTAGGTAACAAATATACAAAAAAAACATATAGACGAATAGATATGATCGACATCCAATCGATTACAGATATTATAAGCAAAAAATATAAATACATTTATTTTTTGCTTTTAACAAGTTTATGCTTGACTACTTTTCATCTCATGGAAAATGGCAATATAGCCGTGAGATGTCTACTACTACCTACCTACTGCCTACTTTAGCTTTCATCGAATTAAAACAAAAGAAGATTATCTATTCGTCTATATGTTTTTTTTGTATATTTTTACTTAATAAATGAAATTACAGTGGAAAAAGTGATCACCGCACCGTTGAGAGACGCTTAACGAAAGGCATATACACGGCGAAAGTAAGTGGAAATGCTGGGAGAGGACGCCCGAGAAAAATATACTCCGATGTCATCGCTGGGATACTCCAAAAGGGGCAAGTGCGTAGCACTTACAACCGTCGGGCATGTATGACCAGATGTATGAGTGTGGATGAAGCCAAGGAAGTGTGCTTTGATCGTGGCAGATGGCGCTCTATAGTCTCTGCCTACCCCCATGGGAAAAAGGCGTGATGTTTTGATGATGATGATGATGACGCACCGTACAGTAATGGAATTACTGTACCGAAATACCAAATACACACACAAGTATATCAGACAACATGACACGTAGGAGTTTTTCAAATATGTTTTATCTTCTACAGCAACGAATTTTAGACTTCGCGTTGTTTTGTAACACGATAGTTTTAAATGGACATGACTCACTTATACACTTTTATTTTGTTTGAATAACATTCTCTGTTTGGTGACGGATTAAGAATACAAAACACCACCCCTTTTCCTTCCCAGAGTACTGTAAAAGCTTGCTAAGGGATATTGTATACAGATAACATGCTCTGTGAGAGACCAAAAACCCGAAAATAAACCCTCTGCCAACACAGCTGGTCAGAGCGGCATAATAGCATAAGTTGGACGTTAAGAGACTAGAGAGAGTATAACCTTACCGTAGTTCAGGAATAAAATTTGGCATTGCTAAAAACAATTAAAGAAAAATTGCGTGAGTTATGTATACTTATACCTTCCCAATCTCTTAATTGTCGAGATTACTTTGAAACTATATAAATAAGTAGATTTTTTTATCATATATTATAGAATAACACTAAAGACGTAACCATTGGTTTATCTATTAAATTTGTGTATGATTTCTCGTTCTGTATTTATTGGTTCTGAAACTAATTTTTAATATTTGTAATATGGATACCAGAGTGTTTCATTTCAAATAGAGAATTTTATGTTATATATGTATAGAATGTTATGTACTATTGTATGTTTTTATCAAAGAAATAATTTTCTGTAAAGGTTATAATATGACCACATGCATTTAAATTTGAATGAATTATTTTCTTACTAATTACACTCGGAAATAATTTAAATTAAATTCATCTTCAAGTCTTATCCATGTTATTACTACTGAAACCCTTGCTTCCGTACTTGTTTCTGATGGCTCGTAGACTGGAGACAGTTTGAAATTGAAAAAGAAAACTTCAACAGAATTTACAGCGTTGCAAAATAGAGCGAAATGTTAGAAGCAATATAAAATACTCTACAATAGTAATAAATAATAAATAAATATTCATGGACATTTCACACAACGTCCTCTGGTCCCAAGCTAAGCTTATTATGCTTGTGTTATGGGTACCAGAATACGTATATAATACATAAACTACTTTTCTTTTGTAAATACATACTTATAATACATAGAAAACACCCAGACGTAGTACAAACATTTGTATGACATTTATGAATATCACACAAATGATTGTCCTAAGCAGGAATCGAACCCGCGACCTTGTGAACGGCAGTTCAGTACATGAACCACTACGCCACTAAGCCCGTCACAATCTTCTACTATCTAAAAAACTAGCCAATGCCCGCGGCTTCACCCACGTAACTAATTATGCAAAACAACTATCATTTTGAACCACTCTATCTATCAGAAAAACCGCATCAAAATCGCCGATGTTTGCTCACATAGAGACATACATACAAAAATATCGACTTTGTTTTATATTTAGTAAAGATATTTTTATTTATTTTTTATTTTTAAATTTTTTGCTCAAAATACATAGTACAATGGCGGACTTAACGCTAAAAGCATTCTCTACCAGTCAACCATTGGGCAGTGTGGAAAACGGAACAGGTGCCTACCTGCATGACCAAAAACTAACCAAATTAAAATATTTTTCACCTAAAAATTAATAGACTATAACAAATGATATATTCAATGCATATAACTACATAAAATTAAATACTAGAATATATATATAATAATTATATTTATATACTTACGAACATATAAACATGTGACCATCTAAACTTACACATACATACACAAACACATACATAAACATACATACTAAAAATACATAAACTTATATTCCGTATAAATGTTCAGTAAGAGACACTATGACGATTGTAGTGAAATATTAGTGTAAAATCATGTAAAATTGACGAACTCTGCGTTTGAAAATATTTCGGCTCGATGCTAACCTGATCTCACGAGGAAGAGAGTTCCATAAAAGAATAGATTGTATGATGAAAGAAGAGTGTACAAGACTGGAGCTATGAGGAGGGCAAGAGAAAAGAAGGTCGTTTGAAGAACGAAGATGTCGAAGATGGAGAGAGGACTGATTACGAAAATAACATGATAAGTAGTAGTAGGGAGCATTAGGAGAGTTAAGTATTACTTTAAAAAAAGGTAAACCTATACTACCAAAGATTTGCCAGATAGTGGATACGAGTTCAATCTTGAAGGTGCATACATTTTACTTTGCCAAATTGTACTTCATAGACTAATAATGTTTCATATGCCTGAATCAGAGACACACATTGATACATGTTTCATACCACCTATAGATATTTATGTACTTTCAAGCCGGGTGAGTGATGTAGCTATAGACATTCTATTTAGACGGGCTTCGTGGTGTAGTGGTTCTGGTAACGGACTGCCGATATAGAGGTCGCTGGTTCGATTCCCGCTCGGGACAATAATTAAAATTTGTGTGATTTTTATTGTCATACAAATGTTTGTACTGCGTCTGGGTGTTTCTATGTATTATAAGTATGTATTTACAAAAAAAAAGTAGTATATGTATTCTATCCGTATTCTGGTACCCATAACACAAGCATATAGGTAAGCTTAGCTTGTGACCAGAGTACGTTGTGTGAAATGTCCATGAATATTTATTTATTTATTATTTATTTGGTAGATCTTTACCACATTATCTACTTTTCTTATCATCCTTTTCTCTCTCCTCTCCAGACCATTTACGTCCCATTGTTGGGCACGGGTTTCCTTCACTTTGGGAGGAATTATGGTCTACTGTACCGCGCTGACCGGGCGTGTTGGCACTGGCTTTATTTTCGATTTTTCCGTCTCTCACAGAGGATGTCATCTGTGTGCAATATTCCTTAGCTGACTTTACAGCACCCTTGGAAGGAGATGGGGTGGCGACACTTGTATTTCTCTCTCATCATCATATGCGCCTTTATTTATTCCATAAAATTTGGTATTGGTACTAATCCTACGTGCACAACTAAACTTAACTTAACTAAAAATGAAAATTGATAGTGTCAGTAACACAATTCCGTGATGTTAACTGAACTTTCTTGTTATTATAACTTTTAAATATAGACTAACGATTGTAATTAATATAAAAGTGCACAACAAAATAGCCAAATAATCAAGATACAGCAATAGTTGTTTTCATTTTTTAGTTAAATTAAGTTTAGTTGTGCACGTAGAATCGGCACCATTGTAATTAATCTATTTTTGTAAACAATAAGATATTGATCAAACGCGTCAAATGTACTATAGTCCTTATCCTTCATCTTTTACAGAATAGACATTTTGTAGTTAGTGAATAAAATTCTGTATAATAAGGTGTTCAGAATGTTGATAATCTATTGTCAATGAAGAGGTGGGTAGACAGGGAGAATAGGTTGAGTGCTAACTGATAAGGGAAAGCGTATTTAGACATTTCTGTATTGGGTATTTTAAGAAATGTAAGAAAAAATAATCAATTTGGAATATACATATAGAGTCGCGTCGCTTTCCCATCTAGATAGGTAGAAATTTAAAAGAAAGAAATAAACGGAAAAAGAGATAAAAATCGAGAAAGAAGAAAAAAGAAAGAAACAAATCAAGGTATCAAGAGGTTCGCGCAAAATATTGCTTTGCTAGCTGCGGGCTATAATTTCGTTCGCCTAGAATTTAAAAAAACATACCCTAACAAATTATACAAAAAGAAAACCATCTTAAACAAGTTTGTCTAATATAACCATTTTTTTTCGGTTTTAGCGTCGTATATTTAGACAGATACATGCGTCTAAGTCCGTAAAAAATCTTAAACTACTTTTTACGGATTTAGACGCGTATATTTGTTTTAAATTTTGGCCCGATGTTTCGGAGAATTTGCAGTCACCATGGTCACGGGTTAGACGACATGGTGACTGCGGTCTCCGAAACGTCGGGCCAAAATTTAAAACAAATATACGCGTCTAAATCCGTAAAAAGTAGTTTTATTTAAACAAATGAGTCGCGCATGTGTTATAAAATATTATGTCACAATGTTGTCACATTCGTGGTAAACAATTAAGATATTTTTATCTGATTCTATAAACAAAGCGTTATTATGTGAAATTATCTGATTGTATATTATATGAAAGGCATACGTAGAAACACAATAATCTTGGTGAGTCTACTCATATACAATTAAACTATTACGTGTATGATTAAATACACAAGTGTGGTCATAGTAATACTTCAACATGCTATTCTAATAATTCTGAACAAGGAAATGGGATTATTCTCTATATTTCTATCTCTATATTTTAATTATTGCATTGTCATCGGTCCTTGTTAGGTGTGCAAAATTACAGATCAATCCGGCTACTGTAAGTGGGTGAAAATCACTTTCAAAGATTCCGTTACATAGATTAATACATTGATAGATACAACCCAACTTATAAAAGCGGGTTAATGTTAAAAATGGTTTTCTTAGAACGAATGAGTCGCGCAAGTGTTAAAAAGTACCACTTTATCTATTTAAAATAAAACCGCACCAAAATCCGTCGTGAAGTTTTGAAATTATAAGCTCACGGGGACATACATACAAAAATAACGGTTTTGTTTTATAATGAGAAAAGATTGTACGTAAAAATTCGCTTTTTCTTATAAAATTGTTCCACACGACGTTACCATGACGTTCAATGACCGGTGAAACAAGAGTACTCTATTGTCAGGTCTAATAACTATAGATACATAAAAAACCATCTTACTTTTGAGACTAGTTCAGTACAAAATCAACCTTAAACTAAATCGCATAGAAAACTTTAAAACTGCATTTATTAGAACATCTTCAATATCATTATGCAACATTATCGAACAGTTTTTTTAAATCAATATGGGTGTAAGTACTTTATGATAAGACTTATAGGAAGTGCAGTACTATTTTTGTTAAAATCAGACGAGATGGTTAAGTATTCATGTATATCGTATACCTTAGATTAAAAGTGGATAGGGGGTTGAATATGGGGATATAAAATCGATAAATATTAAATAAATAAATATTCATGGACATTTCACACAACGTCCTCAGGTCCCAAGCTAAGCTTATATGCTTGTGTTATGGATACCAGAATACGGATATACTACATAAACTAATTTTCTTTTGTAAATCATAGGTACTCTTATCGTTCTAACTGTTGCCCAAACCAACGTACGCGTGGAGTTTAAAATTTTTTCCCGTTTGCAACGTCTTTCAGTAACACTTCGCTTCTATTGGTAGCAGCTTGATGTTATATAGCCTATAGTCTTTCTCGATAAATTTATTAGCCAACATTTAAATAATTTTTCAAATCGGACCAGCAGTTCCTGAGAATAACGAGTTCAAACAAACAAACTCGTCAGCTTCATAATATTAGTATAGAAGTATATATATAGTAAACACCCAGACGTATTATGTATCTAAGTATTGAGCGTTTGATTAAATAATTAATGTTAAAAGTTACTAAGTTTATTTCTCCCTTTTATATCACCCGTTTACCCCTTAGCTCTCAAACCTTTGTGTCGCCGTTATTCTCAATATATTTTAATAAAATTGATGGTCCGTTAGTTTATTTCAATCTAAATTCCAATTACAATTGAACTTTCTAGCAATGTAATGAATGTATCAAGCTCTTTATTTTTATTTACTTTTTCTGCTTTGTTTTATTTGTTTAAGTTTAAGTAGTTGATAATCTGTGATCTCAACTAACGGCCCAGCAGAAGACCAGCGCTGCTTTTCAACTAGCAATCCAGCTGAGCTGTGGCCTTTTCGTGACAGACACTGTTGGACAGTGTTTAGTTTTGTTTTTATTTTATTACATGTTTTTATGTCAACTTTCTTATTATTTTCCTTGTCTTCTGTACTCTTTTCAACTGTGTTCTGTTATGAATACATTTATTTTCTTTCTTTCTTTCTTTCTTTATGAAACAGTCTTTTAGCTTCTTTTGCGATTATGTAAATTTTACGGTATAGGACTCTAGGATGAAGTTAATATTATCTTAAGTTCATAAAGGATTGATGAGGAGGTATGAAACACATATATACTTAAGTAAAAAATGTTGAATAATTGAATATGAAAGTTGATGGCCGGGAAAGGAGAAGACCAAAGAAAAGATCGATGTACTGTGTGAAAGACGATATGAAAGTAAAAGGAGTTAATAAGAATATGACGGCTAACAGTTTAGTACAGTACGTAATATGTACGTAATATTTTCTAACACTTTCGCGACTTAGGTTTCAAGTTGGCATGTTTTATAAGCTCTTTTGAAACGTTTGAAGGTGTTTGTTCCAAACGCGATACCTATGGAGAAGAACAGACAAGAAACTCCATGGATTTTTATTTCTCTTCTTATCTCCTTTTTTTCCATATTATATTATTTTACATTGTAGTAACCTCGACTACAGAACAAAGTTTGAATTAAAAATAATAATAAATTGAATAGTCTGAATTAAAAATAATAATAAAATACATTAATATTAGAGGCCGAAAATGGTCCTTCCTCAGCAATTGATATAGTAGCAAACTAATTTAAGTAGTGAAGTCCAGTTTTTTTTAGGCTCCGTAGTAAAAACTACGGTGCCCTAAAAAGTACGTTTAAAACATTATACAAAAATATTAAATTGTTTGTCTTTACAACAATTCTTTTGTCTCATTAATTATGTATCCATAAAGTTGGTCAAAAGTATTTAACAAAGCAATTTATGAGATATAGACGTAAAATATTAACCTAATGCATTAATGAAAGACTACAAATCTCTGTTATTGCGTTAAAAGCACGTATGTAGTACCCAGTTTCGTGACTGTGCATTTATACTATGTAAATCTGCGTGTAGTGTTAATATTTGAGAGAATAAGTTCGAGTGAAGTCTAATTTAGTAGACCAAGATCCCAGGGGTGAATCCTTGGATCCTGGATCTTGGTCTATAAGTACTTATAAGTAATATTTTCTAACACTTGCGCGACTCATCTGTTTAAATAAAACTACTTTGACTGCAAAGTCTCCGAAACGTCGGGCCAAAATTTAAAACAAATATACGCGTCTAAATCCGTAAAAAGTAGTTTTACTTATAAGTAGTTTAAAATGTATGAAAAAGTTAAAAGATCTTAACTTTGCAGACATACGAGATGCTTTGTAAGTATTAAATAAATAAATATAAAATTTTAATATTCATGGACATTTCACACACCGTCCTCTGGTACCCAAGCTAAGCTTATATCCTTGTGTTATAGGTACCAGAATACGGATAGATTACATAAACTACTTTGTAAATACATACTTATAATACATAGAAACACCCAGACGCAGTACAAACATTTGTATGACATTTATAAATATTACACAAATGATTGTACCATGCGGGAATCGTACCCGCGACTTCGTGAACAGCAGTCTTGCATGAACCACTAGATAGTGAGGCTCGTATTGTGCTGTTTTTGTTTTGTGATACTTCTGTTAACCCTTTTAAAATCGTAGGAAGACGGATTTCCTTCGTAATTTCTAGTAAATAATTAATTTTTTGTTGTGGTGATGGATTAAGGATACAAGTCCCGTCGTTTCCTTCCCAGGTTGCTGGAAAATCCAGGTCAGCGTATATTGTACGTAGATAACATCCTCTGTGAGAGACAAAAAACTCTAAAAGAAATTCCAACACACCTAATCGGCGCGGCACAGTAGACCATAATTCCTCCCAAATTGCTAGAGAAATTACTTTTAAAGATTCTATTAAATAGTTTAATATATTAGGTTATAGGCAAGGAAATGATAATACCATTTCAGTAATATTTTGTTAAAATATTAAAATTTTTAGACGTACACTCAGAATTGCATTCAATACTGTGCCGTGGATTTTTGTTTTTCCAAGCTTCAATCTGTTTAATGGAAGTTGAAATTAAAATGGATTCGCGTCACTATTCTGTCAACGTGTTGTTTTAATTATTATTTTCAATCATTACTAATGTTATAAATGCAAAAAAAAATGTGTGTCTGTCTGTCCGTCTGTCAGTCTGTCTGCAGCTCATTTACGCTAAACTACTGAAAGGGTTTTAATGAAATTTCCACTATTGGGCACGGGTCTCCTCCACTTTGGGAAGGATTATGGTGTACTGTGCCGCGCAGACCAGGTGTCTTGGTACAATATTTATTTTCCAGGTTTCCGTCTCACAGTGGATTTTGACTGTGTAGATTATCCCTTAGCTGCCTATATAGCACCGTGTGAAAGAAAAAGGGTGGTGAAACTTGTATTCTTAATCCGTCACCACACGGACAAGTGTGAGTTTTTAAAGTAAACAAAATATTATCTTTTAAAATTTGAAAATTTTGCAGTTTTTAGCAAATGTTGTAAACTAACAGAATAATTCCATAACTTTTCCATTTCGTAGCACTGAATACTGTCTCGTAAACATTATTGTGTCAGCTAAAATAATATTTTATCTGTTTTTCCATATTCAATGACTTTTTTTTTTACTTTTTCGATAATCCTTCCAACTCACTAGCAATATGCATTACTAGCCTGAGATTACATGTGCGTATAATTTAGTAAATATTCCCTGATTTTGTAACTTTTTTCACTTTTATTTCGCTTCTTTATCGAAGCGTGATGTTATCTAGTTTATTGCCTTCCTCGATAAATGTATTATTTATGGGCCTACATCAATATTATCGTCGACATGTACATATTAACACATCTAGTAGGTATAGAAAATGAAGAATTGGGGATATTTTTTTTGTTTACTCAAAATCTACTAAATATATTTTAATTCTGATTTACGTGTTTCTATATATAATAATTACTTATATTTTTAAAGTTATTTCATTAGTTAATACGCGATAATAGACCGACAAATGAAAAAAATAAAAATTAGAGAGGTTGTATCGCTAAGATTTTCTATCGAGAAAACGTTTTTCAATCGCGTTTCTGAGTTTATGCGATCCTAGATCATATATTGAAAAAACGTATACTTAAAAATTAGAGCTCTAGCCATTCAATCTAAAGAAACAGTGAAAACTTCGTACGTAGAAAAATGCACGAAGCTATTTTGGTATCGTCTTAACATTGAAAGAACTTTTTAAATCGGATCAATAGTTTCTGAGATTAGCGCGATCAAACAAACAAACTCTTCAGGTTTTTAATATAAGTATAGATTAAGTCGTAGTGTATGTATGACCAGATGTATGACTGTAAATATGAAGACAAAACGTGTGCGATATTTATTTATTAACTAGCTGTTGCCCTCGACTCCGTCCGCGTAGAATTTAGGAAATTTTCCCCGTTTTTGCAACATTTTTAACTACTGCTTGAGTGAAAGTAATAAAAACGTAAGAGTAAAGAAATATAATCAGAATGAACGAACTGCTAAGCTATCAGGAGTTACACGTGTTATTGTGAGTCAACCATAAAATATAGATATTATGCTGTTTCGGGATATTTTTTAGACAATTTTATGTAGAATATTTCCGTCATACATGATTTCTATGTAACTTTAACCATTAAGGCCGCACACGCGACGGAAGCTTAAAAAATGGAGCACCTTTTCCCGTTTTCCCAACATTTCCCTTCACTACTCTGCTCCTATTGATTGTAGCGTGATGAAAAGTATACTATAACCTGCCCAGGAGTATGAAGAATAATTGTACCAAGTTTCGTTAAAATCCGTCGAGTAGTTTTTGTTTCTATAAGGAACATACAGACGGACAGACAGACAGACAAAAATTTTACTGATTGCATTTTTGGCATCAGTATCGATCACTAATCACCCCCTGATAGTTATTTTGAAAATATATTTCATGTACAGAATTGACCTCTCTACAGATTTATTATAAGTATAGATTAATATACAACTGCTTACTCCATATAGCAAATATAGCACCATAGCAAAAAGGCATACTGTTATAATGATTATATACATTACACAAAGTTATGAAGTAATTAGCACATTCATGAGTTCTGTAATAACAGGAGAGAAATGTAACAATATGCTTAATTAAATGTAACACAAATACGAGAAAATTGTACCGTTTGTTTTGAAGTGTAAACTTTAATGTTTGTTTATACAATCTCTAAGTATTATGGCATCTTGGATTTCATTAAAGCGTTTGATTTATAAATAACTTTCTTAAGAGGGCACGATACCAAATTATGTTCCATACAAAAATATGGGTCCCTCCCCAAAATACTCCCCATTTTTCCTTGCGAAAGTTAAACCGATTTTAATTGTTTGTACGCAATATTATAGATGAAGAGTATATCTATGCTTGTATCACTTTCTTTTTTTCATCAAAATCGGTTTAACTTTCGCGAAGAAAAAAGCGGACTACGAAAGGTCTTTTTTTCAAAGAAATTGTAGGTAAAATCTGCTTCAGCTATATTTGTACCTTTCAGCTCGGTGCTCGGGAATAGGGATAGCAATACCTAAGGCAAATACCTAAATTAGGAGTACAGAGCCCTCTTAAGTCAAATACTTTTATGTAGGTCTCTATTAGACTTAAGCCTTCTTATTTCTCTCTCTCTCTCTCCATTATCGTCCCATTGATGGGCTCGTGCCTAACATTGGGATATAGATGACAATAACATTGACATACAACCTAATGATATATACATAAAAAAGAAAATAAATAAATATAAATCAAAATAAATAAATATGGACATTTTACATAATGTCCTCTGGTCCCAAGCTAAGCTTATGTACTTGTGTTATGGGTATAGACTACCTGTTACACTACTTTTCTTTTGTAAACAACCTCATAATACATAGTAAAACACCCAGACGCAGTACTATCATTTGTATGACATTTATAAATATTATACAAATGTCATACAAATGATTGTACTGCGTTTGGGTGTTTTTTCGTCCTGTGTGGGAATCGAACCCCCGACCTCGCGAACGACAGTCCGTTATATGAGCCACTAGACCACGTCATAGAATGTCGGTCCGTCATAAAATTCCATACCATGAATATAATAATCTTATATATAAAATTCACGTGTCACAGTGTTAGTTACCGTACTCCTCCGAAACGGCTTGACCGATTCTTCTCAAATTTTGCATACATATTCAGTAGGTCTGAGAATCGGCTAACATCTATTTTTCAAACTTTTTTTTTTAGTACCTGTGGCAAAACAACGTTTGCCGGGACAGCTAGTAATAATATAATATTCATGGACATTTCGGACAACGTCTTCTGGTCCCAAGCTAAGCTTATATGCTTGTGTTATGAGTACCAGAATACGGATAGAATACATATACTACTTTTTTTTGTAAGTACATACTTATAATACATAGAAACACCCAGACGCAGTACAAATATTTGTATGAAAATTAGAAAAATCACACAAATGATTGTGCCGAGCGGGAATCGAACCCGCAAAATATATTGAATATTTTGATGATAATATTCATTCTTCATATTCGTTTTTTTTGGTACCTTATTCAAACATCCTCTTACTATTTAAACAGAAACATAGTTTTCTCTTTACAAATACTATTAAATTGTATGAAAAACAATCCCTAAGAGCTACAAATGAAACAGATACTACATATATAAGATATATACGGATGAGATACGTTCCTTTTGATTCGAAACACTTCGTTTACACCGGCGATAACAAAGCTATTGTGTTGCTTTGCTTTTAGTAACGCAAGTACTTACCTATACAACGTGTTTCAGAAAGGTGTAGTCATATTTGAGTTACACATCGTTACACATGGCCGGTGACTAGGCACTAGGCATGGATGAAATTACAAATACTAATTATATTATGACTTTTATGTGTTCATACAAATTTAATTAATTTGTTAAATTAATCGACCTTCTTTAAATACAACACTACTATGAGGTCTTCTTTTATCGTAAGGTTCAATCGCATTCAATAAACCGTAAACATCTCATAATTGATGCGTTCCTGGTAGTTATTTAATAGTCGGCTATAAACAAGAAAAAATTTACAAACTGTATTTTTCTATGTGTAACTGTAATATTTATAATATTTGAGGCCTATCCAATACAACCTTAAAATATGACTACACCTTTCTGCAACACGTTGTATAGACGGAGGATTCTTTCAGATACGAGTATAGCTTAAGAGCAATCCAAAGAGCTGGGAGAATCACAATTTAGGTATTTGTGTTAGGGATTGCTATCCCATTCCCAAGCGCCGAAAGGGACAATAGATCAGCTAGATTTTACCTACATATTCTTAAAAAAAGTTTCGTACTCTGCTGGTTTCTTAGATCTCTCCCATAAAGGACCAAAAGAAGTTTGGTCCTTTAGAGGAGAGATCTAAGAAAAGTATATTAGCCTAGCTTACTAACATGATTTACTTGATTTAGTAGACCAAATTCGGAGTATATCTTGGTCTACTATTAATAATTATCTCTACTTAATATAAAACAAAGTCGTTATTTTTTTATGTATGCGAGTTTATATCTCCGAAACTACACAACGGATTTTCATGCGGTCTTTTTATTAGATTGAGCGGTTCTAGAGAGTAGCTTTTTTGTACAATTTGTTACGGTTTGGTGTATCTCCGGGAAGGGGAGCTCAATAACGATAAACGCAGGCGAAATCCTGTGATTTAGCTAATGCCTGTGTATTAGCTAAAATATATAAATATTATTATTATTATTTTTTTTTTTTAAATAAATATTCATGGACATTTCACACAACGTCCTCTGGTCCCAAGCTAAGCTTATATGCTTGTGTTATGGGTACCAGAATACGGATAGAATACTTATACTACTTTTTTTTTTGTAAATACATACTTATAATACATAGAAACACCCAGACGCAGTACAAACATTTGTATGACAATTAGAAAAATCACACAAACGATTGTCCCGAGCGGGAATCGAACCCGCGACCTCTTGATCGGCAGTCCGTTACCAGAACCACTACACCACGAGGCCCGTCGAATTTATTTATTTTTTAAATAATGCATACGTTTCAGTAATAAACCGCAAATATGTTTTGGAAACTTGTTCATATAAAGCTTTGTTTCTCCAATGATTTTAATGAAATGCATGTTCATAATTACTACATTCGGTAACACAAATGTCGATTTATAACGATTAATTACGTGGGTTGTTTTGAATGATGGCATGTCATTTAAAATGATAATTAATACGGAATATGCTATTATACTATAGGAAAACAATTTAACAAATTAAGTTTTATACCATTGGGATTTAAACCTTTGGAATATATACCATTTGTTTCTAGGGTTTTCTACAAAAAAGATACCCTTATAGTCTTACTTCGGTATTCGTCAGACAAACCTTTTTTTACTTAGCAACGACTGCGAGTATAGAAAGAAAGAAAGAAAACGTTTTTATTGCTGTTTACATTAAATACAACTTAACAGTAAGTTATTACACATATGCCTTATGTTTATCCTGCATTTTGGTTATAGCAGCAAAGAGGCACTCGTTTCAGCACATGTCAGATGGTATCATATTGAACTCATCTAAGGTAGACCTATGAGGTCACTTACTGAGAAAAAAACCGGATAGAACGAAGATATAACGGAATTAAGACCATTTTAGAGCATTTTCAACTTGAGCTAAGAAATCAAAACCTACAGGTTACCTTTCGATTGCCCTAGAGACTTGAGATTTGGCATGAACCAAACCTATATACTGCTGATATTGGGAAATATCCAAAAACTTGTAAATGGTTACATCTTTGGAACCCTTAGATTTTTTTTTTGTTTATGGATATTTCACACAACGTCCTCTGGTCCCAAGCTAAGCTTATATGCTTGTGTTATGGGTATTACATAAACTACTTTTCTCTTGTAAATACATACTTATAATACATAGTAAACACCCAAACGCAGTACAAACATTTGTATGACAATTATAAAGATCACAAAAATGACTGTCCCGAGCGGGAATCGAACCCGCGACTTCGTGAACGGCAGTCCCTTACATAAACCACTCGACCACAAGGCTCGTCAAATTTATTTAAACACTCCTAAAATATAATAATACTAGCTGACCCGGCAAACGTTGTTTTGCCATACTAAAAAAACAAAAAAGAGGTTTGAAAAATAGATGTTGGCCGATTCTCAGACCTACTGAATATGCATATAAAATTTCATAAAAATCGGTCAAGCCGTTTCGGAGGACGGTACGGTAATTAACACTGTGACACGTAAATTTTATATATTAGAAGATAAACTTTAATAAAAGTTACAGATAGGTACTAATTCTACATGGACAACTAAACTAAACTAAAAAATAAAAGCATCTATGGTCTAATCATATTTTGAATAATTAGCTATTTCGATGAACACGTTTATAATAATAAATAAAATAATAATAATACATATTCACGGACATTTTACACAACGTCCTCTGGTCCCAAGCTAAGCTTATATGCTTGTGTTATGGGTACCATACTTATAATACATAGTAAACACCCAGACGCAGTACAAACATTTGTATGACATTTATGGATATCACACAAATGATTGGCCTGACCGGCAATCGAACCCGAGACTTCGTGATCGGCAGTCCATTACATAAACCACTCCACCACGAAGCCCGTCATATTAATAAAAATCATTAGTTTAAATCATCATCATCATAACATCACGCCTTTTTCCCATGGTGGTAGGCAGAGACTATACAGCGCCATCTGCTACCATCCAAACATACTTCCTTGGCTTCATCCACACTCACATAATATGCCATTGGTTTAAAATACCCAGTTTTTATGATAAAGAAAATTCAGTAAAAATTTTCGAATTGTTATTGGCTCTATCCATTTTCAGTTTTAGTTAAGTTTAGTTAGAATTGGCATTATTGTTAATTCAGACGATAAAGGTTTATGAAGGTAAGTTTGTTAAAGAAAGTTACATCAATTTACATATTTGATGGTAAGATAACACCATGGTAAGATTCAGCAGAAACTTGTTATAAAGAGAGTGATAATGTCTTAGAAACGAATTACTTTGTTAGGCGTACTGAATTAAAAATTTAAGCCGACTATTCATCTTCCCGCCTGCACTCCGTCTTATTAAACTTCAAGAGTGCCTATTGAGTCGGGTTATAATGGAACGTTAGGAATGGTGTGAAAAATTACGTTCAATTATTGATACAAGGAGTATAGAATAACAACAAATGACGACTGAATGACACCGTTAAAACATTTGCATTAGAGAAAGTAAAAGATGCACAAAAAAAATTAAGCGTTTTTTTATGCGTCCTACCGTGAATGGTGGCTTTTATAATAAACTCGCATCTGCTTTTATTTTATTCACAAAGCGGTTTTGTTTGAAATCTCTTCCTGTTACATCCTTGTATACGTTTGGCATTGTCATAAATATAGTCCAGTCAAATTACCGAAAGAAATAATCACTAAAATACCTAGTTTGGCAATTATGAATGATCGATCGGGGGGTGTATTCTGAGCTTATATTCCAATTTGAGGGAATCTAGGGAGGTCAGCTCAAGGTCATTTCGATGAAAATGCGTTTAATTCGATATCTCGAGAACGGTTAGTGTTAGGAAAAAAATTTTAGAGACCTTTTCTCTTCTAAATTAAATTTACTAACTTTTTTATACGAAACTTTTTTTTTATCATCAATATTTTTCAATTTATTGCTTCCGAAAGGCAAGGAAAATTGGCAAGCAGTGGGAGGGTTAAATTGCAATCCCTTCCTCCTACCTCCGATGCCGCATTTTTTCACTCGTTGAGGTGTTACTACCAAATACAATACTGGCTCGAAAATTATCTGGAACCCGAGGAGTGGGGCTGGCGTCGCACCCCCCGTGGATTGGAGCCGATACTGATGTCACTGAAACCAGCTCCGGAAGATGTGCTTAGATCGATTGCGTGCAAATGCAATACCAACTGCGGCAAAGCGTGCGGATGTAGAAAGGCCGGCCTGTTTTGCTCAGTAATTTGCACTAATTGCCGAGAGAACTTTTGTTCTAATATCGCCAATGTTGTCAACGATGATATTTTTGACGCAATGGACGAGGACGACGTATGCCCCGATACCGTCAGGGCCTTTAATATTGACGATTCACGACCTCGCGTACTTAATTTTACCAATTTTATGACCTATTTTTTTATCAATAAATGTGTGAAACAGTTTCAATTATTCGTTTACTTCTTTTTCTAATCCTTATTCACATTATTATCCCATTGAATGGAATAAAAAATACCCAAATTGAAAAAGTACAATATTTAAATGATATTTCAATTATTACAATATTTAATATTTAAATGAAGTTCAATTTTTTAATAGTTTAATCGATTCACCTTTTGATACAGGTAAGTTGGCTAATAAATGATCATGGAATACTTTAATATTTCTTTCAAATACTAAATACCCACTGATGTCGATGATATTGCGACAGTGGCATGGATTTCGCTCGGTAAAGTAATATATAACTCCGAAGGTATTGGCATTACAGAAAAAAGTTTATATATAAAGTTTTTCATAATTAAAAGAGCAACACTTTCATATTCGGGTAAAATTTAATAAAATTGAACGGTTGGGGAGAAAATGGCGAAAAATAAAAAGAAAGGGAGGAAAAAAAGTAAAAATTTTGCCTATCAGAAGCAATAAATTGAAAAATATTGATGATAAATAAAAAAAATTCGGATAAAAAAGTTAGTAAATTTGATTTAAAAGAGAAAAGGTCTCTACAATTTTTTGCCTAACACTAACCGTTCTTGAGATATCGAATTAAACGCGTTTTCATCGAAATGACCTTGAGCTGACCTCCCTAGATTCCCTCAAATTGGAATATAAGCTCAGAATACACCCCCCGATCGATCCTTCATAATTCCCAAACTAGGTATTTTAGTGATTATTTTTCCCATTCTCAGCCGTAATTTGACTGGACTAATAAGTTTTTGACTCTTTTTGACTCGTTTTGTGTACTGTCCAACGGAGCGACTTCGTCATGCTCACTCAAATGTCTCGAAGTTGGTAGCGTTGCACGTCGAGTCGCACGGTTCCCTACAAAATGGTCGTGCTGTGCGGGGCTGATGTGTGCGTTATACTTGTGAACGGGTGCCTTCTGCTGGGACTGGTCGATTTGCTCCAACAAGGCTATTTTATTATTAAGTTAGTTTTAGTTAGTCGTGATAGTACTGATCGGCATCATTCTCACACCCCTGATACAACTATGCATAATATTGTTGAAAAAAAAAATTAAAGGAAATGAAAAAAAAAGAAATCCATGGAGTTTCTTGTCTGTTCTTCTCCATAGGATCCGCGTTTGGAACAGACACCTAACTTCTGATGTTTCAAAAGAGCTTGTAAAACATGCCAACTTGAAATAAAATATTTTGACTTTGACTTTGACTCGATTATACAGTACCTACATTGTATTAGACTTTCCTATTTCTAGCTATCACTTTTTTTTCAGCCACTGTTAAGAGGGTACTGTACTCCTAATTTAGGTATATGCCTTAGATATCCCTATACCGGAACGCCGCGCTGAAAGGGACAAATATAGCTGAAGCGTGACCCTGAATTTAGCAGACAGCAGACAAAATGAAATTTCAGATAGGGATATCTATAGCAAAATTAAGTTCTCCAAGTTTACGAAATTGGAAAATTGTTTTTCGTTGACATACCTACAAGTGAATTATTTTTTTAAGTTATAAAAAAAATTTTTGCAAAGAAATAAAATTTGGTGCCACTTGTTTTAAAAATCTGAAACTTTGAACTTTAGTTTATTTTTGGATTTAGAAAAGGTGATTTTGCTTAGTTTTTTTAAATTTAGCTTAGAGCATTCTAGGACATATATCAGCGAAAAAAAAAATTAAAAAAAAAACAATGTGGTCATCTCTTGGTCTTTAAAAAATCTAAAGGTGATATTTTTTTGATTTTGAATATGTTAGTCGGATCGTAATTTTAGATTTCTTTGGAAATTTTGAAGTGGGATATCTAGGCTAAAAATAATCTAAATCAAAATCAAAAATATATCATGTCTTAATTTTTTAAAAGACTAGAGATGATATATCGCGGATTTTTCTTTTTTACTTTTTTATTTTTTTTAGATAAATTATCTGAATAAAAAAAAAGTCATCTCTTCGTTTTCAAAAAATCTAAAGGTGACTGTTTTTTTATTTTGATTTAGATTATTTTTAGCTTTGATATCCCATTTCAAAATTTCCAAAGAAATCTAAAATTAAGGATAGCTTACGATCCGACTAACATATTCAAAATCAAAAAAATATCACCTTTGAATTTTTTAAAAGCCAAGAGATGACCATATTCTTTTTTTCTATTTTTTTTTAGCTGATAAATGTCCCAGAATGCTCTAAGCCAAATTTAAAAAAACTAAGCAACATCACCTTTTCTAAATCCAAAAATAAACTAAATTTCAAAGTTTCAGATTTTTAAAACAATTGGCACCACGGTGAGGGCTTCCCAAAATTTTATTTCTTTGAAAAAATTTATTAAAACTCAAAAAAAACATTTGTTTATTATCACCTGTAGGTATGTCAACGACAAACAATTTTCCAATTTCGTAAACTTTGAGAACTTAATTTTGCTACAGATATCCCTATCTGAAATTTCATTTTGTCTGCTGTCTGCTGAATTCAGGGTCATAGCTGAAGCAGATTTTACTTACAAATTCTTTGAAAAAAAGACATTTCGTAGTCCTCTTTTTTCTTCGCGAAAGTTAAACTGATTTGGATTGTTTTTACGCTATATTATAGTTGAAGAGTATATCTATGCTTTTGTTACTTTCTTTTTTGGTAAAACCTTATCAAATATGAGTGATAATCGCTGCAACTTTATCTAAAGAAACCGAAAAATAAGGGATTTTCGGATGGTCATATTTCTTTTAGTTATTATGTTTTGAAAAAATGAAAGTGATAGAAGCATAAATATATACTTCATCTATAATATAGCGTAAAAAAATTCAAATCGGTTTAACTTTTGCAAAGAAAAAAGGAGACTACGATGCCCATATTTTTGTATGGAGCATAATTTGGTATCGTGCCCTCTTAAAGAGATGTCATCTTCAAAAAATACCAAAAAACGCGGTCCTGCCCTGCTTGCACCCAGCTGCTCCGCGTAAGCTTCTCTTTCTCCCTCTCCAGCACATTTTCGTCTCACTGTTGGGCACAAACCTCCTTCACTTTAAGAGAGAGAATGATACTGTAGTGCCGCTGACCAAGCGTATCGTTACATATATTTTCGAGGTTTCCGTCTCTCACAGCGAATGAAATCTAAGTACATTAATCCTTAGCTGGCTTTTAAAGCACACTGAAAAGGTAAAGGTGTGGTGACACTTGTATTCTTAATCCTTCACCACACGGAACACTTTTATCATATTGTTTCAAATTATCCGTGTATGTGATACAAATGAAATAACCATTTTTCAACTACAATTAATTGTATGCAACGAATTACTAGTTCAGTTACTAATTAACACAGATTTTTACACTCGTGTTATGGCAATGAGATTAGATACCAATTGGCGGAAAAAAAATTTGTAAATACATACTTATAATACATAGAAACACCTAGACGCAGTGCAAACATTTGAAAATTCGCATTAGAAAAACACACAAATGATTGTACCGAGCGGGAATCGAACCCGCGACCTCTTGATCGGCAGTCCGTTATATGAACCACTCAACCACGAGACTCGTCGTATTATTATCATAATATATTCATTATACTGACCAAATAACATCAAATAATAGGACTCCAAACACTGGGATAAGGGATTGAGGATGATGATGATGAGTATTAGTTGTTGTAGCATCACCTGATTTACAAAAACTGTGAACTTTTCAGCTCTCTAGCTATCAGCGTTCCAGAGATACAGTTTGGTGACAGACCCACGCCACTGTCGAACATAATTATGTACAGCGAAGTCTCTGTAATAGAGTTCTGTTTTACCTTTTGGTACGGTATCCTAAAAATGATCACTAAGTGGATGTGAAATCCATCCAAGTGCTGTTCCAACTGAACTATTGTGATATTGGAATCTCTTTGAAATTCCACAAATCATGGAGGCAGATTTAGACAACATTTGTTACAATCTGAACGCATTTTCTGGCTTTCATTTACACATGCATCTCTCACTGACCAGGCGTGTTGGCACAGGGTTTATTTTCGAGTTTTCTGACGTTGTTATCTGTGTGCAATATCCCTTAACTAACTTTTACAGCACCCTTGAGAGGAGATTGGGTGGTGTCACAGGTGTCACTTGTATTTTTAATCCGTCAGCACACGGAAAACTTACATATGTCATGATAATTGCTATTCAATAACCCTGAACAGCATTTTTAAACACCTAACCTAGTACAAAATAATATGCTAAACTTATCTTACTCTAGCCCATTAACGTCCCACAGTCGGACACGGGCCACCTCCACGTTGGGAAGGACCATGGTTTACTGTGCCGTGCTGACAACGCATGATGTCACAAGAATTATTTTCAAGTTTTTCGTCTCTCACAGAGAAAGATATTCTTTAGCTGGCTTTTACAGCATTCTGGAACGGAAAAGGGGTGGTGACTCTTGTATTCTTAACCGTTAATCCGTCACCATGCGGATCTCAGCTAAGCTATCTGCAGCAAAATAACGAATTGTATTTAATAAATCAAATTATGGTGGAAAAAGCATAGCATATCAATTGCAAAATTAATAAATTACTTTAGAATTGTATTTAAACTAAAGTATAAAAACGTAATAAGAGCATGTACGTAATAATTACAGAATGTAGTTTACAAACCTGTGGAAACAAAGGTCATTAGGTACAGTGCAATTTAAAAATGTTTTATGTAGAAAAGTTGGGTCCTGCGCAATTTAGAAAACACTTAAGAAATATTCTCGTTACTTTAAAAGTATTGGACATTATGTTGTGTAGTGTATTAAATCAGAAACTTACGAAGTGTACAGAATTGATAAAATATTTTAGGTTATTATTATAAATTAATAATCATATGTTATAGATAAGCATGGGGCGGTCCTCAACAAGCTGGACTGCCGGAGGCCACTGGATGTAGTTATTGCAAGACCGCGCGTTGTGGCGTTCTATGTGGAAGGCGCTCAGCAGTTAACTGAGAAAGGCTGATGGATGGATGGATGGAAATAATAATGATATGACTCGTAAATATAATTTTTAAAATAGTAATTTATTGAATAGAAACAAATATCAAGTACGAGTAGGACTCTCACACGCTGGGTTCCATACCCAAATATCGAGTTAAGGGCAAGATAATGATGATTATGAGTATTTGTTGTTATAGCATCGACTATTATACAATAACTGTGAAAATTTCATACTCTCTTTCCATCACCGTTCTAAAGATGCAGCCTGGTCACTGACGAATAAACTGACGAATGGACAGCGAAGTGTCAAAAAATATTTTTAACATTTTGTCGAAGTCAATTTGTTAGTTTTATTATACGAGTACATTAAGGCGCTTCATATTTATTTATCAAACTAATTTTCTATTACTGTGTACTATCAATTAATCAATTCAAACTATATTATGTTGTATTTTTTTATAAATTTCCTTCAAGATATTTAAAGTAAAGCAAAGTAATATATTCTTTATTGCACACCGTAATGATTTACAAAACTTACATAATAGTAGTCATAGGTACAAAGGGCGGTCTTATCGCGAACTGCGATCTCTCCCAGACAACATTTAATAAGCAAGCTAACGTCGAATCTAGTTGCAATAATGAGAGTGACTCGCATGTGGGCTAATGACTGAATATACTGAGTATCGTTTCAATATGCATGCGGTCACTATGACCAGCCAGTAATTGATAGCGATGGATAGCTAACTGAACAAGTATGACGGTAAAATTGTCACGTATAAAACTAGGAGAAATATGTAGCAAAATTTAGCTTTCGGTCTACCTATGCCGCGCTGATAGTTTTTTTTCTCTCGTAGGTGATGTTAATTGCATGTAACATCCTTTAACTGGCCTTTACAGCACCCTGGTGAAGAAATGGGGTGCTGAACACTTATGGTCTTATTCATAATGACTTATTGAAGGTTTAAACGGAGATTTTATCGGAGAGATAATAAACGTTTTAGCGTAAAAAGACTATTATGAATTTATTCATAATAGTCTTTTTACGCTAAAACGATCTTAAAATCTTTTAAGATTTGACAATTTTCGCGAACCAATTTTAGCGAACTTTTAAACCTCCGATAAGTCATTATGAATAATACCATTATTCTAAATACGTCACCATACGTAGCTGACAGGATAGGATTACATACATCGCCACTCTAACTTAGAAAAAGTTGTTTGTGAATATTTAAAATTTTAAGAATCCAAATTAGTAAGCTTCAGAAACTTTTGATTCGGAAAATAATTACCAAGTTTACGAATATCCAAGTTTTTGGCACAAATCCGTAGATATTAATGATGAATTAAAATTTCTTTAATTAATTTTAAAATATTCCTGAAGATTTCTAGTAAAAGTTAGTTTTTAATTATCATTTTATTAATAAAATTTATTATGGAAAAGTTTCTAAAACTGGCCGCAGATGGTGCCTAAGCGTTGCATTTTTTAAAGAGAAGATTAGGTTATTATTGGAATAACCTAATATACAATTAAAAGCCGGTTAAGACGTATCGCATTCGCTAACGCAGGTTTTCGTGTCATCAACATATTCAACTATTGATATTGAATACCGATACCATACCGATCCTTTTTAACAACTGAACTATCGTGGAAATTACTAACCTTATTATATAGTACTAATCTATGTCTTTTCTATTTTGGTTTTGTTTGTTTTGCTAAGAAAATCGTAACATGCCTTTCACCATATAATATGTTTACTAATAATATCAAAGTCGATATTTTTGTATCCATGCCTCTAGGTGAGCTCATATCTTCAAAATTACGCAACGAATTTTCATGGGGTTTCTGTTAAAAGAAGAGAATGGCTTTTTTGTACAATTTGTTAAGATAATCTTCTCTAACACTTGCGCGACTCATTTGTTTAAACAAAACTACTTTTTACGGATTTAGACGCGTATATTCTTATGGCCTTATTCATAATGACTTATCAGAGGTTTAAATGGAGTTTTTATCGGAAATAATAAACGTTTTATCTTAAAAAGACTATTTTGAATAACAAGTTTTGACAATTTTCGCGAACCGATTTTAGCGAACTTTTAAACCTCCGATAAGTCATTATGAATATGGCCTTTACACTTTACAGCCCAGTCTCACCCATGACTATAGTGGCTGCAAAGTCCCTGAAAAGTCGGGCCAAAATTTAAGCAAATATACGCGTCTAAATCCGTAAAAAGCAATAGTCATGGTTTGGTTCCTCAATTTGTCGCGTACGAAGTCGCGGGCAACATCTATAAAAATCTAAAGAATATTTTCAAACTAAAACCCTAATCACACATAAAATATTGTCTACAGGAAGTAGGCTTTACTATAAAATATTCAATGCAACCTCGCCCAAAACGTCACGAATCTAATTTGTCTGGTCCGTCTGTCCGTCGGTACGATCATAAATCTAAAGCAAGACGGAAACTGGGTTGTAATAAATTTCATCGCGGATGCAGATTATTCATGAGACCGTACATATCCGCTTAATGGCTTAATATGTATTATATAGCAGGATTAGATCTTAAACATGTACTCTAAATCTAAATTATTATACAACAAAGTCATTATTTTTGTATGTTTGTCTCCATGTGAGTGAATGATTGAATGAATGAAGGAATGAATATGCTTTATTGTACACCACAAGGATTTACAAACATTAAACTGAAAACTAGACATCAAGCATTGTAGGCACAATGGGCGGTCTTATCGCTAAAAGCGATGCTGTATGTGCTGTGCTGTGCTGTATGAGCTTCTTCAAAACTACGCAACGGTTTTTAATGCGGTTTCTTTTAATAGATACAATGGTTCAAGAGGATAAATCTTTTGTATAATTTGCTAAGGTTTGGTTTCTACATTCTACGCGAACGAAGTAGCGGGCAACAGCTAGTGTACTCTAAATATATCTCTTTATTTTTGTATCTCTTCTGGTACGGGCTTTCTCCATTTTGGGAGGGATTATGGTCTCCTGTGCCGCGCTTTTGACAAGGCGTGTTGGCACAGGGTTTAGTTTCGAGTTATCTGCCTCTGACAGTAGTCGTTAACTGCTTATGTTATTCGTTAGCTGACTCTTACAGCACCCTGGGAAAGAAATGTGGTGGTGATACATGTCTTCCTAATCCGTTATCACACGGAACTATGTTATTTTAATGATTGTTTCGCTACAAAATATCCTCTTTTCTACGAACTTAATCCCATCCTAAGGTTGTCAGAAACGGATGTCCATATTCGTATTTTGACAAAGATTATGCCCTTGAAATATTGAAAAGGAAAATGAATATCATAATTAGAATGAATCACAATAGAAGCCGCGACTAATGTTTTTTCAAAATTTTTTCAAAATAGATATCTTTTCTATTCGATCTACCTAATACACACAATAGAAATGAATTTTGCATGAACTACGATGCGGCTTTGTTTCAATTGGATAGAGATTCCCGAAAGGGCTCATTGCTTATTCATTGAACCAAATACTATTCGTAGAAGAAAAACATGAATTAATTGAGGTTATCGACTCCTTTGCTTGGAGTTTGTATTTTATCTGTTATTTTTTTTTTCCTGAACCTTTGATTTACTGAAGGCTATATCAGATTATCTTTGCAGTAGAAGTTTTCATCAGCTGTTGGTACCAATTCTACATGCAAAACTAAACTTATCTTAACTAAAAAATGAAATTTGCGAGTGTCAATAATACAAATTGGCAATGTTAAGTAAACTTTTTGATTAGAAGATCTGTATATTATATACTAACGATTTTAATTAATAACAATGTGTACAACGAAATAGCGTGAAATAGTAGATTATTCTAAATACAAAAATTTTAATAGTGGTTTTCAGTTTTTAGTTGTTTAGTTGTACATGTAGAATTGGTTTCTTTGCCTTTCTTGTGTCTTCAGCCTATTGACGAGCGACTATGATATTCATAGCCCCGATTATTTGGTCCACCAGGAATGGAATGTTCTTATGTATGTTTTTATTCCCTCTACCTTGAATACCATGATATTGTTCAACCACCGCAATTGTATTAGCGCTGTTCTAGATGTTTAATCTCAAAAGAAACCTGTTTACCTTTTGTTTATAATCCATGCCATACTTTTTAATCTCTTTAATCTGTTCAAGTTTTGTGTAGGTACTTTCAAAGCTATAAATAAAGTTAAGATTTATTATATACCACTCGTTTTGCCACGAAAACAATGTATAAAATAAAAGATAAAATCATAATATAGCGTGAAAAATATAATAACGTTATAAGAAATAATACACTTATATTTCATTTGTAGAATAACGTACGCCAAAAATTGCTTTTCGGCTGAATTTGTCTCGATTCATCACTAGGGCACTCCCTGGTGGGCCATAAAGGAAATTCGGAGTTGGAATTAATGGATTATCCGATTTTCGATGTTATCGATTTGCGTCAGCGAAAGTTCAAATGTTTTTACTATTTACGATTATTATCTGAGATGAAAATACCTTTTTCAATTATTATCATGACTTAAAATAGGTAGAATATTGGAAAATTGTCGCTTGACTTTGAACCAAAGGGTACGTAGACATAAGCTGTTTCATTTTTAACACGCTTGTATAATTTCGGTAGGTATCTACCTATCAATGTATTCTATGTAACGGAATCTTTAAAAGTGTTTTTAACACACTTGCAGTTGATGAATTGATCTGAAATTTTGCACAAATAATAAGAAACAACGACTACGCAATAATTAAAAAAAAAATTAGGATTATCTAGCGTGTTTTTTGGTTTTTAAACTAAGTAGACTATATTTAATAAATCAAATTATGGTGGAAAAAGTGAAAATGCCGCAAGTGGGACATTTTCATAACACAAACATTTTCACTTTTTCCACCATAATTTGATTTATTAAGTAAAAAGCATAGCATGTCCAATGCAAAAATTAATAAATTAATAAGTAGACTATACTTAGATGAAGTATGAGATGAAGGATATATAATAATATGAATAGTGGTCAAAAGCCGTAAAGTTAAGTTTAACAGTACGTTAGGCTGGTCTATATCACCTAGCGGTCGAAACATCTAGAAAGTTTAAGTAAAAATTTACAGTGGCTTTCATAAATCAATTCATTATTTTTTTTCTACCACTCGAAACGATTATTACGATAAAGTGATTATGCAATTACTTAAAAATTTAACACAAACTAAGTACAGTTATCAAATAAAATGAAGTAGAAAAAAATGGCCAAGTACGAGTCGGACTCGCGCACGAAGTGTTCCGTACCATTATCTATGCAACATAAGGCAACGTTATTAGTATCGAGCTAGAAACGGTAAAAAAATCATGTTTGTTGTATGGGAGCCCCCCTTAAATATTTATTTTATTTTATTTTTAGTATTTGTTGTTATAGCGGCAATAGAAATACATCATCTGTGAAAATGTCAACTGTCTAGCTATCACCGTTCTTGAGATACAGCCTGGTGACAGACGGACGGACGGACGGACGGATAGCATATGAAAGCCTGTGTGGCATATATTATATAGAATTTTTAATAAAACTCAAACAAGTAGGTACAATTTTGAAAACGCTATTATTTCTAACGATGGTTCAACATTTTGATACTAAATCTAAAATCACAGTATAAATATTTTTTGATCAAGTAATTTATTAAATCTTTAGAAGGATTTGCCAAATGTCCATCCAAAAGTAGGTTCCCAACCACTCCTCATGAATGGTGTGTCGAATTTTTTGAAACCAGCGTTGAAGTCAACAGAGGTAGTAGGATTACGGAACAGATTAAGATTTCCCATTGCTGAATAGTCTTTGCGTTCAAGGAATGGAGTACTTGCCATACCAAGAGAACCTCCTATCTTGTTCCTGCAAAACAAATAGAGATTTAAATAACCTAATAACTTAATAATATTATAAATGTGATAGTTTGTGAATATAGATGTTTGGATGTTTGTTAGTCATTAGCCCATTAACGTCCCACTATTGGGCACGGGCCTCCTCCACTTTTAGAGAGATTATGGTCTACTGTGCCGCGCTGACCAGGCGTATTGGCACAGGGTTTATTTTCGAGTTTTCCGTCTCTCACAGAGAATGTTATCTGTGTGCAATATTCCTTAGCTGACTTTTACAACTATCTCCCTTGAGAGGAGATGGCGTGGTGACACTTGTATTCTTGATCCGTCACCACACGGAGAAAAAACTACGAAATGGATTTTAATGAAACTAACAATAATGTAGCTTATACATCACAATAACATAAAGACTACTTTCTATCCCGAAAGAATACAATGATACAGATATATTTATTTGCGGGTTACAATAATAATACATAGGAATTGCGTTTTTAAAAGAGATACAAAAAGTTTAACCATGAAAAGGTCTGGTGTACAAATATAAAGAAGGGTAGGTACAGCATTCACTTACAAATTTTATATAATGTAAAATAACGTTATGTCATGTTCCCGTGCGATAGTAAAAAAATACAGATTTTTATCCTTTCTTACCGCGGGTGACAGTGCGGGGCGTAGCTTGTTAATCATATTTTGCACTATCACTTTCAAAAATGTGAAATATCGAGACACGAAAATAACTAAGTTAGTTTTATGTCAGATGATCTTGTAATTAACAACTGTATGTAATAATCTGTTTGAAAACGAAGCCCTCTCCTCTCTCTCTCTCTCTCTCTCTCTCTCTCTCTCTCTCTCTTGCCCGTTAACGTCCCATTGTTGGTCACGAGCCTCCTCCATACTAGAAGGAATTATGGTCTGCTAACTGTGCCGCACTGACCAGGCGTGATTGCACAGGGTTTATTTTCGACGTTTCCGTCTCTCACAGAGAATGTAATCTGTGTACAATACCTTAGCAGGCTGCAGCAAAACGAAACAACCCGGGGAAGAAAGAGGGGTAGTGACACTTGTTTTCTTAATCCAGCACCACACGGATGAAATCAAAATAATATCACACCCCACTCCAATAATAGGTCAGGGTAGTAAAGTTGACCATATCTTTTCACTATAGTGAAGGGCTGTATACAATGGAGTAATGAATATATTACTTACTTGTACATGTAGTCAACACCGCCACCAACTGTGTTGAAATTCGGAACATTAGGAATAGAAGGCATATTTCTGGAGACAAAAGCATTCGCTCCAACTTTGTGGTTGTCATTTTGGAACAGAGTTGCCCGACCAGCTCCTGTCAGCTTTGATCCAAACCCTGGCAAGGTTTCTTTCATGACTGATACTCCATGGCCATTGCTAAAAAATGTTTCAATTGAGTTTATCTTGTTGTATTGCACTCGGTTCTTTAATTTGCATATTGCTTTTATAATATTTTCCTATTCCTACTCTTTATTGTACACATAAAATAAAATAAATTTACAGATACAAACAAAGTCATGTACAAGGGTGAGCTTAATTCAATAGCGAATATTCTTTCAGCAATGTTAAAAAAAATCTTACACTTCAAACTAATTAAATAAATTTTCAAATATCTCCTTATACTTACACATTATCAAGCGCTAACCCAAAACCTTGAGATGCAGCATTCATTTTATTATCCATATTGACACTTCCAAGCGCACTTAAAACATTTTTGTCATTACCAGCTAGCGGAATTTTGGCGCCAAGACCAGTACTGCCGTCACCGTTAAGTGTAAGAGTGCCTTGTGCTTGACGACGCACCCTCATATTCTCTAGACCTGAGCTTTGTTCTTCATCCAAATCATAAACTGGATATCCAAATTCTTCATATACGTCGTAAGGTGTCTCTTCCCATTGTATATGTCTTGCGTTTGCACTTACCAGCATAATTGCAAACAACATAAAACCTGTAGCGGCCATTCTTGGTCGTTTTTTAATAGAGAGATTTTGTATTCAAGAGATGAAGCTGTAGAATGATTTGAAGTTAGAGCAATCATCTTTATATATGAGAAATTATGAAGAGAAAAGGATTCCCCGGAGCTTGATAGGTACATCATGTAAAGTACCTTAATCTCAATTACGAGATCTCAATTACGAGGTTATCAAGGCAGATATTTAGCGTCTGGAGCACGAGTCAATAATTGCCTCTCGATAGTAAAATCATAGTTACGATAAAATTATTAAATTAATAAGCGGGATTTATATTTCAAACATTTTGCTATATTAAGTTAAAGTGACCAATTATGCAATTAGAATATTTGAAGTTGCTTTATAAGTTATTGGAAACAGAAAAAGAATCATCATTATATTAATACTGTCCTCACCAAATTTTTTGAAAATAATAACTTCTTAGGGGATGGTAAACAGCTATGATACGCGTTACGCCATGCTGTCTAGCATACCTTTTTCAAGCTCAATGATATTACTTCTGTGGGTCATATTAAGACGTACAAGTTTTTAGTTGTTTATGACTTGGCATTGAAAATACTAGCAAAAACTAAACTTTTCTGTTACCAACTGCAAGTGAAGCTGAAAGGCACAGTTAGTGGTATTTTAAAAATTAATATAAGCGATTAAAATTAAAGTCAGTGACAATAATAGATAACCTTATGATAACCTCTTAAAACATTTTGTGATACAATTATCTCAATATGAATGATTCATTTATTACAAGAACGGGGATTCACTCTCGGTACTTTATGGTCAAATAAGATAATAGCTACATTTCAAATTAGTTTATAGCTTGCAATAATAGGATAGTGACCTATTATACCTTCATTCTCTCTCTCTTTCTCTAGCCTAATAACGACTTATTGTTGGGCACGTCCCTCCTCTACTATGAAAGGAATTATGGTCTACTATGCCGCGATGTCCAGGCGTGTAGGCATAGAGTTTATTTTCGAGTATTGTCTTTCACAGAGGATGATAACTGCATACAATGTGCTTTGGCTTATACAGCTACCGGGGAAAGAATTGAGGTGGTGTTACTTGCCATCTTAAGCCGTCGCCACACGAACTTCATATATAATAATTAATAATAATAAATATCTAATTATATCTAAAAATAATTAATAATGCCCTTTGTTTCTCTCACGTGTATTTATTTATTTTTATTCCGGTATTCATTTACACCTGTACTGCAACTGCAGGAATGTGCGTTGTGTTCCATCAGAACAAGATTTTAGAGGTTTTCGCATTGGACTACGGGGTTGGTATTGGACTATCGGATTCTTCAAAAAAATTAGTCATTTGTTTTCTGTAGGTGACGTTTTAATGCAATCTGCAAATGTTGCAGACGTCTATAGGCTACGGTGACTGGTATTTATTTATATTTATATCTAAATACATCCAAGAGACGTGCATTTTTAGGATGAAAGATCTATTCTTATTTACGCTTACGTAATATATTACGTGATCCTTATATCCTGTTAATAGGGGTCACATCACGATGTAAACGTTAGGAAAATCGTGGACCTTTTTGGCTTTGTTGCGGATTTTTATCGGAACATTACAGGTTTTTATTTAGTACGATATCGGATAGTCCAGTATAAAAAGATCATGGTTTTTATAATGTTAAACGAAAATATGCTTTATATGAGAAGAATATAGTTTAATATTAAACCTTATTGAGGGTCAGAATAAATTGGTTTGTTGCGGCAATATTTTTATAAAATCTTTTAGTCAAGAAAAGAGCTTAGATGTTGATTTTTGTGATAATGTTCGAAATTGCCGTTAATGGAAAGATGTAGGCATTCATTTATTGAGCATGGAGTTTGAAGTAAATGAAATTACTTACGTTACTACAGTGCAATGACTGGTAGATTTTTACCCGGGAGACGGTTATGTGTGCAAGGTGTATGTGTTTCTATTTACCCATAAACATGTCTATTCCTATATCTACCTATTACTATTCGATGGCTATTTTATGTGTTTGGATTCGTTTTGTCACTGCGAGCTTTTTTCAATCAATATTTTCCCATATCCCCTAGGTGGTGCAGATAGCGTCCATGATGATTCGTCACCACGATCGGTCTTGAGTTGCGCTTTTTATCTTGCTCTAGGTCTTTCCGATATTTTTCGCCTCGTCTGCAATTGTTCTTCGCGATGTTTACTTGAGGGGACTACGCCTATGCTTTCCTTGTGGATTCCAATCAAATACCTGTCTAGAGATATGATTAAGAGCTATACTTAGTAACCTAAAGTAGTAAAATATAAAACTGCGCATCTTATGCGCATTTATTTAGGAGCCAAAAATGTTCAAACTGTTCCTAGGTTTAACTGACTTAGCAAAGCTTTGTTCTGTCAAAAACTAAAGATTTAGTTTCAAGTAGTACGGTATTCCTAAAATAATTAAGTACATAGCGTTGGCGTCGTCGCAATGGATAATTTAGTGTGTTTGCATTCGTTACCTCGGCCACTACAAGCCTTAACAGTACCTGTATTTAACAAAGTAAGGACCCCATTCATTTTGTTGGTTTATAACACAAAGACATCGAGAGTATTAGATAATTGTATTAGGTATATATATGGATATAATTAAAACTATTTTCCATTAGCCATCATTAAAAATACCCACGAGAAAAAATACTGCGATGTTGTATTTATCCTTAATCCACACGGAGTTATTTCCCATATTTTATAACAGACATATCAGCTACTTCGGGTATTAGATAGGTGATGTATAGGTACTAGGAACACATAGATACTCGTACAGTATCTAGCAGTAAATTTGGACGATCGCCAAATGCAATGCTCATCCATTATGTTGACTCAACGCTGCACTAGAAGGTGTTTGTTCTCATTGTCATACGTGATATCATAAATATAATTTGAATCATACACATTACAAATAATAATACTAAATATTACATCACACATAAATTGCAAAGCGTATTCCATCAGTCGTTGTATTTAATGCCCTTTCTAAGCTTTGTTTGTGTCTTAAGTAAGAGGATGAAGCAAAAATCGTACACTTTTGGATTTTAAATTCACAAAAGTTAGCAAGTAGCCGTATTGATCGACACATCTTGTCACTCAAGGAACTGACCACAGTTGGAAAAGGAAGATGCTCTTAAAACGACCATATACCAGACGACACAGTGTAAGGTGATTTCCATCAAAATAGGGAGATATCATCATACTGCCATGCTTTTTGCCATGGGTGTAGGCAGATACTATAGAGCGACATATGTTACGAGCTAAACACACTTCCATGGCTGCATTTACACTTATACACAATATCGTCAAAATTTTTTTTCTTTTCTGAAAGCCTTTCTTTGTTCAGCAGTGGACAAAACTAGATTGATGAAGTATTAATTTTAAGTATATAACTTAAAAACCGAATGACGTGACTATTTTAACAATGGATACGAACCATTTCTATACAGAGTAAATACGGCTTGCCAGTGTGCTCTGATTGAAGCATGTTACACGTCCGGTTAGGGTCCATTTCCTAAAATGCATGGATTTAGGTTACATAACATAGCCTGTATTGATCCACTTAAAACGAATGTTATAGTGACCGACTAGAGGTTTGTTCCAATTACTAACATTAATGACGTTGTTATATGCTGTTGCAAGAGGATTTAGATTATAACCATGCGGAACAATTATTTGCGAATGCTGCTTCTGAGTCGGTTTTTAGGGTACCGTAAAAAACGTGAAATGAGATGACGATCTGATTTTGGAGTCCTTCTAAACATACCAATCACAGAATACAGTCTGTACGGGCGGTCTTCAAAGGGCCCGTTGCAACTATTTTTCCCAAAGTCTCCGCTAGGGGTGGCTTCAGCGGGGCAGATCGTTCTCCTGCCCATATCCCCTTATTTGAGATCAGTGCAACATGTATGCTCCTAATTGTCTATGTTATTATGCGATTTGGCAGATTTTTAAGACCGGTGCGGCTGCCTCCTACACGTCAACCCTCCTTGGGTACCTCGAAACTAAACCCTACAATATAAACCCGCCTAGTCAGCGTAGTATAATAGACCAGATCTTTCTTTTCTGAAGTCGGTTAATATGTCAACATCATTTAATTAACAGTTAATTCCCTTTATCTTAAGATGACCTCAATGTTTGATCTCGCGAATATATCGCATGATATGAAAAAAGAACATACCTAATATTATTGTTTAACGGGTTATTTACACACATGAGACGTATTACTCTATGCATTGACTCTATGTAACTGACATCCTTTTAACAAGTCCTTGGGTGTGTTCCTGTCAGGACAATTATAGCACACTTTTATAACCTTAGTTCGTATCTACTTATGTATATCTCCTCTCTCCAGCCCATTTACGTCTCACTGTTGGGCACGGGCCTCCCCCACTTTGAGAGGGATTATGGTCTACCGCGCTGACCAGGCGTATTGGCACAGAGTTTATTTTCGAGTTTTCCGTCTCTCACAGAGGATGTTATCTGTGTACAATATCCCTTAGCTAACTTTTACAGCACCCCTGGGAGGAGATGGAGTGGTAACACTTGTATTCTTAATCCGTCACCACACTACTTATGTATGGACATACATAAATAGTCTAGTTGCAATATAAAATTAAATTTCTAACCTAAAAATGGCCACAAAACATCAATAGATTAAAATTAATAAATTACTTGGTTTAAAAACGGTTATAAGTATATATTTACAAAAGAAATAATATATCTGTATTCTGGTACCAATACCACAAACATTATAAAGCTTAGCTTGGGACCAGAGGACGTTATGTGGAAAGTCCATGAAATTTATAGTAAAATACACCGATATTTTGACAAAAGCCTACATTTGAAATTGTGATTTTTATATGCACCCACAATAAACCACGAATAACAACTAGTGTTCAAAATATAATTTAAAAAATAAATAGCTGAAGTGCCTGTTTGTTTGTTTCTTCGAACGAATCTCAGGAACTGGTCCGAATTAAAAAAACTTTATTTGTGTTCGATAGTCCATTTATCGAGGTAGGCTAATTAAAGGCTTTATAACATCACGCGGCGACGAATAGGAGCCAAGCAGTAATGAAAAAAACGGGGGAAAATTTCAAAATCCCACACGTGTGAAGACGCAGGCAACAGCTAGTATTATATGTATATTTGTAATAGGTTATCACGTGTACAGAGTTATTTTGAAGAAAAAATCTTGGGATAAATGATTGTTTTGTAGGGGAAGAACTTAAGATTACGCGTCACCGAAATATGTGACCTACTTATGTAGGTACGAACCACGCGTACGAAGTCGCGGGCAACAGCTTGTAGAAATTAAAATTAAATTAAAAGTTCATTAACTTATTTAAATTATCTCCCATACAATATCGTATACGTTAGTCACAGGTTATGTCCCCTACCCAGATCTCATAGGGAATTCACCTTGGTAATCTGTTGTTATGTATAAATAGTCCGTGTAATATCATAAAGAGCACAGTCTGCAAATATTCTTCAGAAAAGTACTACCTTACTAAGAAACGGCAAATAATACTTTGGTAAGAAATGTTTGAATTAATTTTTTAATTAAAACGCTGTTATTAGCTCGGTACGAATCTATCAATCTTTGAAAGTAATTTTTACACACAGCTAGTCTTCTAAAAAAAATCTTCCACACTTATTAATGACCGATGAAAATGCAATACAAAAATATGTAGGATTTTTAATAAAAAAAATTTGAATACGTCATGGCAGCTGTTAAAATTATTCTAACCAAGTCTATTGCAAAATATTAAATCAAAATAATTTTATTATAATAATAAATAATAAATATTCACGGACATTTCACACAACGTCCTCTGGTCCCAAGCTAAGCTTATATAAATAAAATAATAAATAATACACTTAATATACTTGTGTTATGGGTACCAGAACACGGATATAATACATATACTACTTTTCTTTTGTAAATACATTATTATAATACATAGAAACACCCAGACGCAGTACAAACATTTGTATGACAGTTAAAAACATCACACAAATGATTGTCCTGACCGGGAATCGAACCCGAGACCTCGTGAACGGCAGTCTGTTAAATGAACCACTAGACCACGAGGCCTGTCTTATTTGTTTTGTTTTCAAAAATACATATTAACTCTAGATTATTCCCTTCCCCATCAACTACAAACCGCAACACCGCAAGTGAATACGCAGTGCACAGGGTCCCAAGTCTCGTATTTCAATGGTGTCACAATGGCATCACAATGACACATTATAACTTAAAAAAATTAACAATAGACTACCAAACTTGATAAAATTCGCCACTAAGCAATTAGTAGTCTATTGTTAATTTTTTGAGGTTATGTGTCATTGTGATGCCATTGAGACGCCATTGTGATACCGGACTCGGGGCCCAGATAGTTTACAAGTAAACATTCATTCAACTGATTTTATGGCGTTTATTTTAAACTTGCTATTGCCTGTTACTTCGTATGTGTGGAATTTAGAAACACAAGGCTGGTTAAGCAACCTCAGTACAAATTATCATCCATTTAAGTTCACTTAAGGACATATTTACAGAAATAACAACTTTGTTTTTTACTAAAATTCTATTTTGGGCATTTCGGAAACTTCGTAACCACAATAATCATGGGTGAAACTAAGTTGTAAAATGTCCTTTGTGTTATGTAACAGACATGTGACATACCCATATCTTCACAAAATAAAATTATTTACCATAGAAGTTACCATGTGTATCAAAGTTAGAAAAGAGAGGGATTCATATTTGCAGTTAAGAGGGCTCGATACCAAATTATGCTCCATACAAAAATATGGGTATCATACTTCCCTTTTTCCTTCGCGAAAGTTAAACCGATTTCAATTGTTTCTACGCTATATTATAGATGAAAAGTATATCTATGCTTTTGTCACTTTCTTTTTAGGGTTCCGTACCCAAAGGGTAAAAACGGGACCCTATTACTGAGACTTCGCTGTCCGTCCGTCCGTCCGTCCGTCCGTCCGTCCGTCTGTCACCAGGCTGTATCTCAAGAACGGTGATAGCTAGAGAGTTGAAATTTTCACAGATGATGTATTACTATTGCCGCTATAACAACAAATACTAAAAATAAAATAAAATAAATATTTAAGGGGGGCTCCCATACAACAAACATGATTTTTAGGGTTCCGTACCCAGTATCTCAAGAACGGTGATAGCTAGACAGTTGAAATTTTCACAGATGATGTATTTCTATTGCCGCTATAACAACAAATACTAAAAATAAAATAAAATAAATATTTAAGGGGGGCTCCCATACAACAAACATGATTTTTTTACCGTTTCTTGCTCGATACTAATAACGTTGCCTTATGTTGCATAGATAATGGTACGGAACCCTTCGTGCGTGAGTCCGACTCGCACTTGACCAATTATTTTCAATACATAATAACTAAAAGAAATATGACCATCCAAAAATCATATAATAATAAGCATAGATATACTCGTACTATTACAATTTAGGTATTTCTTTTCTCCATTTATGTGTTTGTGTGTTAGCCATCCCGTCCTACATTCCTTTTCTTCAGCCGATAAAGGCGAAGGAACATAACTGCAACTCGTTTAAAAACCTATACAATCAAGTCTCTATTATGGAGATCATACTTACTATACTTATTTGTCATACATTTATTTTTAGTTACAATGCAATCCACCACAATAACCTTCGCTGCAATACTGGCTTGCGCGTTTGCCGAAATTTATGTTCCTTTGGGATATGCAGAGAGGTAATTATCATTGCTGAAACATACATAAACATACATTTTTGCATGAATCGGTAAGATTTGAAATAGATTTTTTGAGGTTTTGACAGTTAGTTAGCCACGTGTCGATAGAGAATGTCTTTGATCACCACCCTATTCTTAAGTGTTGCAAAACTTAGGCAACATCTTTAGTCAGAATTAAATTCTCTGAAGCTTATGCCAACGTGCCTGGTATTCATGGCTTTAGTTCTTATAAAGACTAAATGAATGAATGAAACTGATCAGAAAAGCTTTTTTTTAATCTTTCATTTATCTGGTTAACACTTCTATACACAAATAGGGTACGAAGGGCATCTTAATGGCGGAGGCATTCTATTTTATTCAACTTTAGGTGGTGCAGAAAGAGGAAGTAGTAGGTGTGTTAGATAATATATTTTTTTCTCTTTTCTCTGCAATATACAAAACAGGTTAAGTACATGTAGTTATAAAAGTGATAATGATTACAAATGGTTGTACCAATAAGAAGATTGTGGGAGACTGGTGCCTAATTTGTGCTTGACGCCTGTGTTTCAGGTCACCAGGCTTCCCTCCTAGGTATAAATAACATAAAATTGGTTATCGCATATTTTACTATTATAGAAACTTTTACATAAAATTTCTATTCTGTTGTTGTAGCGATATTAAAATATTTTTATTGTTACAAACGGTTGAAAATAAAAATTATAAATACATAATATAAATACGCATACTTTATTATAATACACTTAATACACTACATACACTAACATAAGGAAAATAAATTATGCGAATAATAAAATTGAGATAATTCGGCCATCTTTGGTAGTATAAACTGCTTTAATCATTTTTTTAATGTTAGTCGTATAATCATTAAATTTTCTTCTAGGTATTTAACACAAGATGGGCTCAACTTGGTCCGACATCCCAGAGATCTTAGTTGGTCGAGGAATGTGGGTGGAGGAAAAATGTTTGGTACTCTTGGAAGCACCGATGACTCTCTTTTCGTATGTATATTATTGATCTTTACACAACGGCATGTAATTATTTCTAATCTCAGTTCTATTTTCTTGCATCAGATGCTGTAATTTTTAATTCATTCAAATTACTACACTATATTATTGCGTGTTGTTCAAAAATTATATTTCAAATAGGGTCGTGGTGGTTATAAGCACGACATCTTCAACGACCACCGTGGTAGATTAGAAGGACAGGCTTACGGCTCCAGGGTGCTAGGACCATCTGGTGATAGTTCTTCTTTCGGTGGTCAACTCAACTGGTCCAATGGTTACAACGAGAAATCGGAGGACGTTCTGGAGTAAGTGTCTTAATTGTGTTCAAAAATAGCTCCATTTTTTGAAATTCTTCTTCATCTTCCTTTATTATTAGACTAAGTGTTGCTAAAGTTATACTTTCGTGTGGTGACGGATTAAGAAGACAAGTATCACCACCCCATTTTCTGGATGCTGTAAAAGCCAGCTAAGGAATATTACACACCGATAACTGTGAGAGATGGAAACTCGAAAATAAACACTGTGCCTGGTGAATGCAGCACAGTAGACCATAATTCTTCCCAAAATCAAGGAGGCCCGTGCCCAACAGTGGGACGTTAATGAGCTTTAGAGAAAGAAGAGAGCTGTTGCTCATGACTTCGAGTGGATGGATTTTCGAAACACTACATACAGACATAATTACATAGCCTATTATAGCACTCAAGTGGACTATAGGGTCTATAGGTTCCTATTAGTGAAATCTAATTTCAGACCACTACTTTCGTAGATTTGACCCCTAAATACATATTACAAACTTTACTATTTTTAACAGTATATATAGATCACTATGGTGGAAAAAGCATAGCATGTCAATTGCAAACTTAATGAATTACTTTAGTACATATAGAATTAATAAAGAGTTTTTTGCTTTCAGTTGACAGTAACTGGTGAAGGCTCTTGGAAGTTAGACCACAATACAAGACTCAATGCTGGTGGAAATGCCCACAAGACATTTGGACATAGTAGACCTGAACTTGGTTTACAAGCTGAGATCGTTCATGACTTTTAGAAGATAATGTTAATGATATTTTTAAATTAATGTACTGCCAAAGAAAGATATCCAGTCTTGTGATCCAAAAAATAAAAATTAAATATCTTTTTACTTAAGGCTTTTTTTATATCAGTCTATCAATCAATAAATCAATCAATCAATCAATCAATCAATCGATCAATCACTTCAATCAAGCAGTAATTTTGACTCTATATTACACCTGCAAAATATGTAACCTAAAAATTGTAAATAAAATTTTAGATAAGAAACACATGGTTTTATTGTCAAATCCGGTCCACTGAAAGAGTCTATCCAGTTATGTAGGAGAGTATAATCCACTAGAATTGGAAAGACATATAGAGAAAGCCGTTTCAGAAGCGAATGGCAACAAACACTATATTTAAGATACGAGCGTCGAGCGGGATAAATGTAAACAAATAGTCCTTATCATCACAAAAATTACAATGTATAAACAAATATCGTAAACATTACTCATACAGAATAACCTCTTATCTCTCAGGGAATTCACCTCGAACAGTGATCTTATGTATATAAAGATCATGTAGTCTCTTAATTAACACGGTCTTATATGATATTTACACATACTATTACAAGAATTAGGTAAGAAATGAATCTATAGGTATTCTTATTCTCAG
The DNA here is from genome assembly GCA_916999025.1 of Orgyia antiqua. Taxonomy (NCBI): domain Eukaryota; kingdom Metazoa; phylum Arthropoda; class Insecta; order Lepidoptera; family Erebidae; genus Orgyia; species Orgyia antiqua. The sequence continues at coordinate 7,233,964 of OU779874.1, forward strand.
TCCATTATGAGGGCCACAGCAAGATACGAGTAGTTATGTTCCATACAAAAATATAGACTTTGTTCGTACTCCGCTGTTTTCTTCATAGATATTGCCTCTAAAGCAACGATTTATTCTCACAGTATCTATGTCCTATTGTATATGTGTGCTTCTATTACTTTCTTATTTTTAAAACATTATTATGACCATCCAAAAAAAACCCTTTTTACGGTTGTCTAATGAACTTGCAGCGTCTATCACACAAATTTGAAGATTTTTCCAAAAATAATCTAACTAGGTACTTAGTTTAAAAACTAAAAAACACGCTTGAGAATCCTCAATATTTTTTTTTAAATAATTGCATTGTCATCGATCATCACTATTCCAGTTATACAGTTATTAATTCTATGCTACCCACCTACAAAAAGTTGACAGTTTGTGTTGCTACAACAATGTCACAATCGTAGTAAACAATTAAGATATTTTTATAATGATATTTTTATCTGATTCTATAAATAAAGCATTTTTATGTGAAATTATCTGATTGTATATGAAAGGCATACATAGAAACACAATAATCTTGGTGAGTCTACTCATATACAATTAATCTATTACGGGTATAGTTAAATATAAAAGTGTGGTCATAGTGATACTTCAACATGCTATTCTAGTAATTCTGAACAAGGAAATGGGATTATTCTTTTAAATTATTGCAATGTCATCGGTCCTTGTTAGGTGTGCGAAATTTCAGATCAATCCTACTACTGCAAGTGCCTGAAAATCACTTTCAAAGATTCCGTTACATAGATACTTACCGAACTCATAAAAGCGTGTTAATAAAGTGATAGAAGCGTTGATATACTCTTTATTTATATATTATATATTTTTAAAAAAAGAAAGAGATACAAGCATAGATATACTCTCCATCTATAATATAGCGTAAGGACAATTAAAATCGCTTTAACTTTCGCAAATAAAAATGGGGAGTACGAAACCCATATTTTTGTATGGTGCATGATTTGGTATCGTGCACTCTTAAGTGAGTTTATATCTTTAAAATCAAGCAACGGATTTCGATGCGATTTTTTTAATAGATAGTGTGGTTCAAGGCCAAATTTGACAAGAGATAGAAATATTTAACTGATAAACGAGGATTCCAATCTATCCGTAATCGAATATTGATTTAAAATGTACATGAAAGTATCACGATTTAAACTAACAGTAACTTACGTCAACAACTTTATTCGTGCGAAATCGGGGCGCATTTCTAGTGCTACATAACTTTAGTGAATAGTGTAATAATATTTATAAGATTGGTTTTAGTATTTACACAGCTAAAATATCTAAACACAATCCGTCCAAAGCGATCTGAGAGAGAGAGATGAGATCGCTGACAGCGATGACCGCCGATGGTTTATTACTAATTGTTTGACTATAATAATCTGTACAACGTTCTGTATTACTGATTTGAAATAAAGTATATTGTATTGTAATATTTTGTATAAAGAGTACCTACTAGAGAATAATATTATTGTAGTATGATTTATTTCTTCGTCTTTACGTGAGTGCTGATCACGAGGTCTCGGGTTCTATTTCCGCTCGCAACAATAATTCGTGTGATCTTTATAATTGTAAAACAAATGTTTGTACTGCGTCTGGGTGTGTCAATAAATAAAAATAAATAAATAAATATTCACGGACATTTCACACAACCTCCTCTGGTTCCAAGCTAAGCTTATATGCTTGTGTTATGGGTGCCAGAATACGGATAGAATACATATACAACTAATGTAATAATACAATGTATCATAAGTACCTATGTATTTACAAAAGAAAAGTAGTTTGAGTAGTATTCGCTATTCTGGTACCCATGACGCAAGTATATGTATAAGCTTAGCTTGGGACCAGAGGACGTTGTGTGGAGTGTCCCTGAATATTTATATATTTATTTCTCGACTAAAATCTTTACTAATTTGATTGATTGATAGCAAGGACGTCGCTAGCTGATGATACAGGGAAGATGTCAACATGATATATGGGTCATGAGAAAATTAAGAATAGACAACTTGATTTATTCGATGGACAGTTTATCATGACGGCTTTACGGACATTTCACACAACGTCCTCTGGTCCCGAGCTAAGCCTATATACTTGTGTTATAGGTGCCAGAATGCGCATATACTACATAAACTACTTTTCTTTTGTAAATACATACTTATAATAATAGAAAACACCCAGACACAGAACAAATAGTTGTATGACAATATTATAAACATCACACAAATAATTTTATATTTATACTAGCTGACCCGGCAAACGTAGTTTTGCCATACCAAAAAAAAAAAAAATTTCAAAAATAGATGTTGGCCGATTCTCAGACCTAGAGGATATGTACACAAAATTTCAGGAAAATCGGTCGAGCCGTTTCGGAGGAGTACGGTAACTAACACTGTGACACGGGAATTTTATATATTATCTAATATACGGTAACTAACACTGTAACTAACACGGTAACTAACACTGTGACACGGGAATTTTATATATTATCTTATATATAAAATTCACGTGTCACAGTGTTAGTTACCGTACTCCTCTGAAACGGCTTGACCGATTCTTCTCAAATTTTACATACATATTCAGTAGGTCTGAGAATCGGCCAACATCTATTTTTCAAACTTTTTTTTTGTGTATGGCAGAACAACGTTTGCCGGGTCAGCTAGTTAGATATATAAAATTCACGTGTCACAGTGTTAGTTACCGTACTCCTCCGAAACGGAATTTTATATATGAATTTTATATATTAGATATATAAAATTCACGTGTCACAGTGTTAGTTACCGTATTCCTCCGAAACGGCTTGACCAATTGTTCTCAAATTTTACATTCATATTCAGTAGGTCTGAGAATCGGCCAACATCTATTTTTCAAACCTTTTTTTTTTCTTTAGTATGGCAAAACGACGTTTGCCGGGTCAGCTAGTTAGATAATAAATTTATATAATAATTTTTCTGAGCGGGAATCGAACCCAATGGTATCCGTGAATGGTAGTTACATGAACCATTCGACCACGAGGTCCGTCGCAATGTTGCAAAAACGGGAAACATTTTCTAAATTCCACGCGTTCAAAGTCACAGGCAACAGTTGTTCCAAAATAACTGTGTTGACACGATATTACAAATATCTATCTATACATATAATAAATGTGTACATAGACTATAATTTTCAAAAAAAAATAGTCAGAGGATTAAGACGATACCAAAATAGCTTCGTGCATTTTTCTAAGTACGAAGTTTTCATTGTTTCTTTAGATTGAATGGCTAGAGCTCTAATTTTTAAGTATATGTTTTTTCAATATATGATCTAGGATCGCATCAACTCAGAAACACGATTGAAAAAGTTTTCTCGATAGAAAATCTTGGCGAAACAACCTCTCAAAATTTTTATTTTTTTCATGTGTCGGTCTATTATCGCGTATTAACTAATGAAATAACTTTAAAAACATAAGTAACTATTATATATAGAAACACGTAAATCAGAATTAAAATATATTTAGTAGATTTTGAGTAAATAGGAAAAGTATCCCTAATTCTTCATTTTCTGTGCCTACTGGCTGTGTTAAATGTACGTGGCGGCGATGATATACGATAATATTGATGTAGGCCCTTAAAGGACAACCAATAGAAACCATTTCCAGGATTTTTTAAATTTTTGTCTGTTTAGATGTTTGTCTGTGCACGCATCACGTAACATGTAGAACACTTATACACATAAATGTTATACGTAACAATTCTACATATCTCTAGGTATAACTTAGTCTTTGTTTCATCGCAATCGGTCCACTCAATCAAGAGATATTTACTTAAGAGGATACCAAAATAGCTTCGTGCATTTTTCTACGTACGAAGTTTTCATTGTTTCTTTAGATTGAATGGCTAGAGCTCTAATTTTTAAGTATATGTTTTTTCAATATATGATCTAGGATCGCATAAACTCAGAAACGCGATTGAAAAAAGTTTTCTCGATAGAAAATCTTGGCGAAACAACCTCTCTAATTTTCTATTTTTTTCATTTGTCGGTATAGACCGACAAATGTTATTTCATTAGTTAATACTCGATAATAGTATCGCGTATTAACTAATGAAATAACTTTAAAAACATAGGTAACTATTATGTATAGAAACACGTAAATCAGAATTAAAATATATTTAGTAGATTTTGAGTAAATAGGAAAAGTATCCCTAATTCTTCATTTTCTGTGCCTACTGGCTGTGTTAATATGTACGTGTCGGCGATGATATACGATAATATTGATGTAGGCCCTTAATACAAAAATTTCTCAATTTGGTTACTTGCAACGCCTAGCTCTAGCGGCTAAAAAAGAATCAAAAAATTTATTGGGTCGATCGAAAAAAATCCATCCACGCGGCCGGAGTCGTGGGCACAGCTAGTATTATATAAATTATCATGTTTTATCTTTTTACGACATTCGTAAACTTAAATATGAGTCATTCTGTACTCGCAGGGTTACCTTACCTTAGTCTACATGTCTCATATACATATAAACTAAGTTTTACATTTTTAACAGTTCAGTTTATAGTAGATCTACAGAGTAGATCTCGGTAAGAAAAATTTAATTTATTTATGTACCTAATAGTGTATGGTGCCAATTCTACGTACTCTCCTCCTCCTCTAGCCCATTAACGTGCCATGGTGCCACTGTTGGGCACGGGCCTCCTCCACTTTGGGAGGGATTATGGTCTACTGTACCGCGCAGACCAGGCGTGTTGGCACAGGGTTTATTTTCGAGTTATCCATCTCTCACAGTAGAAGTTAACTACTTAGATTGTTCCATAGCTGACTCTTACAGCAACCTGGGAAAGAAATGGGCAGGTGACACTTGTGTTCTTAATCCGTTACCACACAGACCAAAACGTACATATTAAGTACAAACTTTACCTCTTTAAGAATAGTACAGATAAATATAGACTGCAGATATTAACAATCCCAGCTATAAAGTTATTTAATTATTCACTTCTCTGGGTAGCGCAGTAAACACAAACTTTCTTAATTATACAGTTGATAGTTGCACGGACAGTTTGATAAAATTAAATTTTTAAAAATTAGATGCATTCAGATTAGTACCTACTTCAATAATCATGATCCACAATATAGATACTGGTTTTATACAGCAACAGGTAAACAGTTGATGCCTACCTAAAATAAGTCGAATTTTTTATTTTCCGTATTTTAGAGGAAGAAATCTTTATTCTGTTTCTGAGAAACCCTCCAGGAGATCGTAATTGATATTGCGATTTAGGAGACTGAATGATTTTAATAGATTAGCTTCTCGAATTATATTTTTGTTAAGGGCCTACATCAATATTATCGTATATCATCGCCGACACGTACATATTAACACAGCCAGTAGGCACAGAAAATGAAGAATTAGGGATACTTTTCCTATTTACTCTAAATCTACTTAATATATTTTAATTCTGATTTACGTGTTTCTATATATAATAGTTGCTTATGTTTTTAAAGTTATTTCATTAGTTAATACGCGATAATAGACCGACAAATGAAAAAAATAAAAAATTTGAGAGGTTATTTCGCCAAGATTTTCTATCGAGAAAACTTTTTTCAATCGCGTTTCTGAGTTTACGTGATCCTAGATCATATATTGAAAAAACATATACATTAAAAATTAGAGCTCTAGCCATTCAATCTAAAGAAACAATGAAAACTTCGTACATAGAAAAATGCACGAAGCTATTTGGGTATCCTCTTAAACCACAGGCACAGGTTAAATAGGTAGATAACAATATTTTATTATTTAGTTTATTGGGAATAGTGCCATCTATCTGATTAAAGTGTAACTAAATAGTTCCTTGGTATTCTTAGAGTAAAAGTAATGGCGTAGATTTAGTTTTTAAAAAAATAGTTAGATGTCACTAAATTCATGAAAACTTAAATTTATTTAGTCAATAAAGATTTATTTAAATGTTACTTTTTTACTCGTGGTTTTATATCAATGTACGTCAAGAAATATTATTTATACAGAAATATAATTATTAGATAGATAGATAGATTAACTCTTTATTGTACACATTTACAAGAAACAGAAAACAGAAATTAAGCTTAAAACTAGGCACAAATGGCGGCCTTATCACATAAAGGCAACCATGGGATGGAAAGAAAAGTTAGGGACTAAAATAAAGTGGAGCTGCAGTGTACAAGTAGATTAATGTAAGGGAAGAGAAAAAAATAATAATAATGTTATTATATTAATAAAATAAATAAGTAAATATCACTTAAAATATACTATACATAAACTACTTATATACCGTTAATATCATATACATACATAAACAAGTACACATATACATAACTAAAAATGGCATAATATTTATTTACTGTAACACAAACCAAAAATAAGGTTAAATAATATAATAATAGTTAAGAACTGATAGATAAGTACCTAATGATCTTTCACAAGTTCACAAAGTACATATTATTAGGTTCTAATTATATAGTCAACTAGCTGACCCGGCAAACGTTGTTTTGCCATACTAAAAAAAAAAGTTTGAAAAATAGATGTTGGCCGATTCTCAGACCTAGAGGATATATACACAAAATTTCAGGAAAATCGGTCGAGCCGTTTCGGAGGAGTACGGTTACTAACACTGTGACACGTGAATTTTATATATAAGACTAGCTGACCCGGCAAACGTAGTTTTGCCATACCAAAAAAAAAAAGATTTCAAAAATAGATGTTGGCCGATTCTCAGTCCTAGAGGATATGTACACGAAATTTCAGGAAAATCGGTCGAGCCGTTTCGGAGGAGTACGGTAACTAACACCATAGACACAGTATAACACTGTGACACGTGAATTTTATATATTAGATAATCAATTTTCGTGCAAACTTCAATATTTTAACACGAGGTTTAGGACCGACTGATTGAAGGTGTCCAAAAAGGTTTTATTAATTTAAAAAATATGTCGACTTTTGAAATTAATATTATTAAATATATTTTTACTAAATCTCAATTATCAATTTAACCTACCGCTATTTGGTGATAACGCCATCTAACAAATACAAGTGTAACTACTTACTAACTAATGCCATGGTTTATGTTGTTAGTTTAACTAGTAACTAATAGATGTCACTATAATATTTTGTGCGCCATTTTTTGTGTGTTGAAAAGCAACAATTTTGTATGATACTTTGATAGACTAGAATTCATGCCTAAGGGCCTACATCAATATTATCGTATATCATCGCCGACACGTACATATTAACACAGCCAGTAGGCACAGAAAATGAAGAATTAGGGATACTTTTCCTATTTACTCAAAATCTACTAAATATATTTTAATTCTGATTTACGTGTTTCTATAGATAATAGTTACTTATGTTTTTAAAGTTATTTCATTAGTTAATACGCGATAATAGACCGACAAATGAAAAAAATAAAAATTTTGAGAGGTTGTTTCGCCAAGATTTTCTATCGAGAAAACTTTTTTCAATCGTGTTTCTGAGTTGATGCGATCCTAGATCATATATTGAAAAAACATATACTTAAAAAGTAGAGCTCTAGCCATTCAATCTAAAGAAACAATGAAAACTTCGTACATAGAAAAATGCACGAAGCTATTTTGGTATCGTTTTAAAAGTATAAAAACCGGCCAAATACGTGCTGGACTCGCAATAGAAGAGTTTAGTAGCATTATTAATTACTAACATAATATTAGTCATTTAATTCAAATCGTCGCAAATTAGACGTCGCCTATATTGCGTATTCTAAACCCGCCCAGCCCTCTGTTGGACTTGGATACAGGCATCTTCCATAACGGGATGGGAGGATATCTGATCTACTAATGTCACCCTGATGGTGTTAGCATAGTTTTAAGTTTTAAGGCTACATAATTATGAACAGCTAAAACGTTACAAGTGAGAGGTATCGACTTATTACATGTTTTTATTTTTTCTGGTTGTAACTGTTTATTGATGTTATTGCACATTATATATAAAAAAAATATAAAAAAATTACATCGTAAGGCCTTTTGTTAACACCAGTCTAATAAAACACATTCAGACTATTGTATTTCTTGTTATGTAATCTATCAAAAGTAATGCATTGCCCAAATCGTAATAATAATAAAAAAATACCGGCTAAGTACGAGTTGAACGCGAGTATGAGGGGTTCCATATCATTATTAGACGAGCCTAGTGGATGTAACGGACATAACGCGCACACACGTCACCTCTCCTCTCCTCTCCAGCTCATTTACATCCCACTGTTGGACACAGGCCTCCTCCACTTTGGAGGGATTATGGTCTACTGTGCCGCGCTGACCAGGCGTGTTGGCACAGGGTTTATTTTCGAGTTTTCCGTCTCTCACAGAGGATATTATCTGTGTTCGATATCCCTTAGCTGACTTTTACAGCACCCTTGTGAGGAGATGGGGTGGTGACACTTGTATTCTTAATCCGTCACCACACAGTGACACGGCACAGTATAAGTTAACTGCATAAAATATCCTATAGCTGGCTCATATAATCACTCTGGGGAAACAATAGGGTGGTACCACTTGATTCCGTCACCGCACGGATATCCGTCAGCACACGGATAATAATTCGACGGGCCTGGTGCTCTAGTGGTTCATCTTACAGATTGCCGTTCACTAGATCGCGGGTTACATTCCTGCGCGGTACTATCATTGGTGTGATATTTATAATTCTCATATAAATATTTGTACTCGATGTTTCCTATTTATGATAAATAAAACAAAGTCGTTACGTTGTATGTTCCTATGAGAGCTTATATCTTTAAAACTACGAAACGGATGTTGATGCGGTTTTTTTAATAGATAGATTGGTTGAAAAGGATTATTTATTACGTGGGGAATTTATTTACGCACTTTGTGTGGGACTCACGGGTCAGAAACGGACCCGGACTACCCACTAAACCCCACGGTGTTCCTCCTCGCCCCTTGGCCGGGCCATGGTAGTCACTCAGGTATTACCATGACCCGACCAGGGTTGGTTGAAAGGGGTGGCTTTTTGTATAATTTATTAAGGTTTGGTCTTTAAATTCCACGCGTACGAAGTTGCTGGCAACAGCTAGTATCATAATAAGTATAAGGTTTCCAATTCACAAAGTTTTCCCATAAATTATCAAAGAAATCTTGGAATTTCAAAATCCCCTTTACAATTTTTGTAACGTATGTGCGAAAACGTGATTGCAGACGACGTCTATTGAATCTCTGGGGGTTCGGAGTATATTACTACTATGTAGGGCTGCCATTAAACCGGGTTTCCCTGGATTTTGACCCGTTCGATCATCCGGAAGGAAAAATCCGCTCGGTAAGGGTTCATGTCCACTTATGTTATCCGGGAAGTGAAATAAAAAGACTATTTTTCTCTTTCTTCCAGCCCACTGTTGGACATGAGCTTCTTCCATTATAAGAGAGTTTTTGGTCTACTATGCCGCACTAACCAGGCATAGAATGTAATTTCAAATTTTCCATCTCTCAAAGAGATTATCTGTATAAAATATTCCATAGCTAGCTTTTTCAGCACCCTAGGAAGAAAATAGGTTAATGACAATAAAATTGTATTCTTAATCCGTCACCAGACGTACAACAATATATATTACAATGTCCGATCAACATTGTTTGCGTTGCTTGTGAGAAATGTCCATTTTTCGTCCATAAATCCTGGATGTTTGGCGTTATCCGGTTTTGGCAATTCAGGGTGACGGCAACCCTATGTCTATTAACTCCCTTGGGTTTAAAGTATATGTCTACGTTGCTTTGAAGAGTTCACAAGTACGTGATAAGGATTTCGATTGGATTCCCTGCATAAAAAGTTCAATTTATAAAATTGAATTTTGGTATTGAGAATTATTGAGGTACTCTAAAACTCATTTCTTCCTTGCAAGTTTTTGATTAGCTATATTTCTTATTTTAAATATTTATGGTGATATTCATAATGAATTAACGGAGGTTTAAAAGTTCGCTAAAATAGGTTCGCGAAAATTGTCAAAACTTGTTATTTATAATAGTCTTTTTACGCTAAAACGTTTATTATCTCTCCGGTAAAATCTCCGTTTAAATCTCCAATAAGTCATTATGAATAAGACCGTAAATCCAAACAATTACGAAATAACGGTTTTTGGAATAATTGGTCAGATATTGGTACCAATTCTATGTACACAACTAAACTTAACAAAAAAACTAAAATCGATAGTGTCAATTTATCTATTACTTGCTACTGCCTCTATATTATCTGTGTTTGCTAGTTCGTTGTACACATTTATATTACGAATGTGTAATTGCTATATTGACATAAGCAATAGATATATTGACACTATCAATTAAAATTTTTTAGTTAAGTTTAGTTTTGCATGAAGAATCGGTACCAGTGGGATTTTGTCGGGTATCAGTGCCTGGATGAAAATGAAAAAAAAAACTACTTTATTGTTATTTCGTTATACTTCCAATTTCATAAAGATATTAATATCACTAAAATAAAATACAAATATTTCGATATTAGCAAATGTCTCTGCAAACAAAATGGATATTATTTCCTCCAAGACTAATGTTTGATGTAGCTGTAGAAATATTCATGTATTATCCATCATAATTAACACATTTAAGGTCGATGATAAACATTATAGACCTGGAACCAAGACGAGGAAAACATAACTCATATTCACAGCGACGAAAAAGAAAAAAAAAACTACCTTTTACGGATTTATACGCGTATAATTTTTACACTTTATAGCTCAGTCTCACCCGTGACCATGGTGACTGCAAAGTCTCCGAAACGTCGGGCCAAAATTTAAAACAAATATACGCGTCTAAATCCGTAAAAAGTAGTTTTATTATTAATATTTTAACTTATGAATGAAACATAATTTAACTATGGGTATAAAATAAACATAAAATTTTCTCGATTGACCCATCCGATCTGTTTTGCAGCTTACAGAAGCATTAAAAATAATTCTCTGAATGTTATATAAAATGTTATATAAAAAAATAAAAATGACAAACTAAATTAAACTATGTAAAGTTAATTAAATATTTTGCGAACTTTGAAGTGACTAACAAAAGTGCTAGCTGGTGGGAAGTCTATGGTTATAGTAATTATTAACAGTTTTTAGATAACTAGAAAATTCTCTACTTTTTTACCAGCACTTGATATAAACACGGCTGTCGGAACAAAGTAGCGTATTGTCATACACTGATAGTACAATGTCCGTGTGGTGACGTATTAAGAATACAAGTGTCACCACCCCATTTCCTCCCCAGGGTGCTGTAAAAGCCAGCTGAGGGATATTGCAAACAGATAATATCCTCTGTGAGAGATGGAAAACTCGAAAATAAACCCTGTGCCAACACGTCTGGACAGAGCGGCTCAGTAGACCATAATCCCTCCAAAGTGGAGGGGGGCCGTGCCCAGCAGTGGGACGTTAATGGGCTGGAGGAGGAGATAGTACAAAGACTAGGTACAAAGTCTAGTACAGTACGTTTCCAGCGATCATTTCTACCACATACATGTAAGCTCTGGAACGAACTTCCTGCTAAGGTGTTTCCCAAGCGCTACGACATGTCCTCCTTTAAACGAGGTTTAAGAAGAGTCTTCTTTCCCCGGTAGGCAGCGGGTTGGCTATGCCCTAGTATTGCTAAGTCCATGTGCTACGGTTACCACTTAACACCAGGTGGGCCGTTAGCTGGATCTTGGTCTATTATATGAATTATTACTAATCGTAATATGAACTGAAATAAATATCATCAGTTATGTCTAGCATATATTAGATTAAAGAAAAGGAATATGATAAGTTGTTTGTACTATTCATTTGAGTCGTCTAAAGATATAAGTATATTTTACGGGTCGGAGATCACACGGCACATTATATATTTACTAATATTACTAGCTGACCCGGCAAACGTTGTTTTGCCATACAAATGTCAGGGGTAGACAAATAATTTGCAATAAAATAAAATTGCGACTATAATTAAAGATCTAAGCTATCCTATCTCTCAAGTTGGACCAGACTGCTCACGGTGTGCCAATTTAATTTAAAATCTGTTAGGTAGTTTAGGAATCCATCGCGGATAAACATCGTGACAGGAGATTTATTTATATTTATTTATTTATTACAAGGAAGACCAACAGCTTTACAATCACTATGAATTAAAAAATATATACATCAGCAAGCCAATTATAGGTCCTCACGGATAAAAACACTATACAAGTATGTAAACAAACACAATTGCAAACATCGTAGACAGTGTTCGTGATTATATAATAAACATTTGAAATTAATATTTATATTACAAAAATGCAAATTAAATCCGCCCATATACACCTTCCTATAGTCTATTTGAAAAATTCTTTGCTCAACAGCCGTCTAGCCGATGCTATACTTGTACAGAATAGGTCAATATTAGAGTGCCTACTATTGTTGTTAAATTTATTACTCGCTCTCCATAAATAAGAATTCTGTCTATAGTTAGTACTCGCTAATTTAATATTAATTAGTGGATTATGTCTCTTGGGTTTAATAGGGGTATTTAGTTTAATTTTACTCAGAAGCTCTGCACAGTCACTTGAATGTGAAACAATCTTCAGTAAGTAAGTAGTGTCAGCTATATCTCGTCTCATCGACAACGGTAGAAGATGGAATTTCCTACAGAGTGGTACTCGTATATAGTTTTTCTTCTTGTACTGGATATTTGCCCGCCGACATAAGTACCTAATGAACTTACGCTGGATACGCTCAATCCGGTCGATATAAGTGTTATACCTAGGGTTCCAAATTTGATAAGCATATTCAAGTATACTACGAACAAACATACAGTACAGGATCTTAAATGTTTTGATTTTTTTATATGAGACACAGCTTCTCATGACAAATCCCAACGCCTTTGATGCTTTTGAAACGATTGTATCTATATGATTATCAAATATTAATTTACTGTCGTCTAAAACTCCAAGGTCCCGTGTAACTGTGTTAACTGTTATGTTTTGATTTTTTTATTTTGTAAATAGAAGGTATTATTTTTTTTACGTGTTTAGGTAACAACAGCACATTTTTTGGGATTAAGATCTAATTTATTGAGCTTACAATAATTGTCAAGGCGATCAAGATCCGCTTGGAGACCACTAACGTCCTCGGTAGATTTGATGGACTTAAAGATCTTCATGTCATCAGCGAAACAAAGTATCTGAGAACTTTTAACACATACGGATATATCGTTTACGACAATGGTAAACAGTAAGGGTCCTAATAGAGACCCCTGTGGTACACCGATGGTATAGTTACCCAGCTAGAAATATAATTATTGATGACTACAGGTTGTGTTCTCCTACTAATGTAAGACGAGAACCATCGGAGTAAATCTCCTCTGATACCCATACAGTAAAGTTTGGTTAAAAGGGCCGTGTGATCAATTCTGTCGAATGCTTTACTGTAATCAGTATAGACGACGTCTACCTGATCACCAGCGTCCATAGCTTCCGTGACATATTCATTTAACAGTATAAGATTCGACACAGTAGAACGACCTGGTAGAAACCCGTGTTGTGAAGTATGGAAAGAGTTTTTTAGAGCTGCATAAACTTGATCATAGACAATTCTTTCAAATACTTTAGAAACTATACAAAGTTTTGAGATTGGTCTGAAATTTTCTACATCATTCTTAGGCCCTTTCTTATGGACAGGTGTAATAAAGGCGGATTTCCATATTGCAGGATATACACAAGCTTTTAGAGATTTCAGAAAAAGGATGGAAATAGGTATTGCAATGGTTTCTGCGCATTGAATAAGAATGTAAGCACTATTTAGAGGGATCTGATTTTGAGAGAAGTTCAGAAATTTTTTAGGTGGTTATTTCTAAGTCGAAAATATCAGAGACAGAGGGAGTACTCGGCTGATTCACATAGTCAATCTGTGATGAGTTGTCGGGAATCGTCGAGGATAAGTATGTCGAATAAAAATATGATGAGAATGCGTTACAAATACTTTGAGCCGTCGATGCGATTTTGTCTTGATATTTAAGCGAATTAGGAATGCCAGTAGATTTGCTTTTAGATTTTATATAAGACCAAAAATATTTAGGATGTTTTACTAATGACTTTTCTATGTTTGAAATGTAGGTTGAATAACATTTTTTTTCTAATGTTTTAGTTGTCTCTCTAAGAATTGTGTAACTCAAAAATCACTATTATTTTTGTACCGGTCGTCAAACAGTTCAGAACTAAGGACACCCTCCACAAGCCACGTTTCCGTGAGAACAATTATATCGTACGCTTCCATACAAAGATTTCGATAGAAAGTTAGCGTTTTCGATCGTAAACACCGTACATTTTGATAGTAAATGTTTAATTTACTTTCGTTATCCATTTATAAAGATAAAAATATATAATTTCAGAGTAACTATAATATTTAAAACCAAATGAGACGCAAAGAACAGTTGTTTTGTACTGCTGTTCTTGAATAAAGCGAGTTATAATTATATATAATAAAAGGTAGACACGAATACGGCGACAGAATATTGAGTTATAAAATGTGGGGATGAGTGATATATAAAGATAAAGCTGAAGAGTTCGTTTGTTTGAATGCGCTAATCTCAGGAACCAATAGTCCGAATTGAAAATTTTTTTCAGTGTTGGATAGTACATTGATCGACGAAGGCCTAAATATGTCAGTACGTAATTTTTTTTTATAATAGAACAAAGCCGTAACACCCGTACTAACAGCAACTACAACTAACAAGAAATGGAAGCTTTACTATCAAGTTTAATTAATGTTGTATTGTCAATGCATTAGACTGTTAATTCTAACAACACGATCCTACTCTAAATCAATCACTAAACGACAGTTTAACCTCATGTCAGGTTAAATGTATGGTGCAACCCGCCGTGGACTACGATCTAAATTATCGTATATGTTTGCTGGTTTTGATCTCAAATGTACATTGTTTGATATCAAAGAAATTCCAAAATTAGTTTACAAACAATTTTTTACCCTCAACTAGCTACTGCCCGCAACTTCTTACGCGTAGAATTGAAAATCAAAGCCTAACTAAATTACACTAAATTACATTAACAATTTTAGAGGTGTCAAGGGACACCCGGATGGAACGAAGTTCCTTTCAGCTAGTAAAGGAACTGTAATAAAATTTTGTATAATAAATTATTATATACATAGTATAATAGATACCTACTCAACAATTCATAAAAATTAATGTATTATTATTTTATTCGTATTATGAGAGAGAGAGAGAGAGAGAAAGAGAGAGAGAGAGACAGACAGAGAAACACGCGTACGCCGCACGGCTTACAACTATAGCAAAAAGTGTAGTTACAACTTTTGGTCTTAATTGTTTCCGTCTTGCCCCCTTTCGTAACGCGCGATAAGGAACTTCGTTCCAAAACCAAAATTAATTCCGTAGTTTTGAAGATACAAGCTCACACAGGGACATACAACATACATACAAAAATAACGACTTTGTTTTATAACATAACTAAATGTGAGTCTCAGAAGAAGAATGAAACAATAAATAAATAAGGGAGGATTTTGTTTGTATTCGCGTTTAAAGATTACGTTACATAATTATATACGTTCATATTCGTAGATACGAACGAAGTTAATTAACGCGTTAACAGCGTTTTTATGTTATAGACCTTTATGTGACCCGCAATTTCGTAAGCGTGGAATTTGGAAAATAAAAATCCTCACGTAAATTATGTTTGCATGAAAGCCATCCTCATGAACCACTCTAACTATTAAAAAAGACCGCATTAAAATCAGTTGCGTAATTTTGAAGATATAAGCTCACATAGGGACACACATACATAATACACTTTTATTATTTTTTCAATTCAATCAATTTTTATAGTAAAGAGACAAAAAAAATAACAATGTAACCTCTTCCTTTCTTATAGTTTGTAACTATAGTATAAATATTCATCTTACAAATCTCATCTGACATTAACTGGGTATATTGCAATTATAGTTCAATTAAGTTTAATGGTTCCTAAATGCAATTATACTCTAAATCTACTCGCAAAATCTGTCCGCTAACGGCAGTTTAATCTCATGTCATAAAGACGCGTGGTGCCACCAGTTCTTTATTAGTTGTATACTCATTATATCTATGATATTATTATAAAGCTGAAGACTTTGTTTGTTTGAACGCGCTAATCTCAAGAAGTAATTTTTCGATTTGAAAACTTCTTTTTGTGTTGGATAGTTCATTTATCGAGAAAATCTATAGGGTAAATAGCATAACTCTGTGACTAATATAAGAGCGAAGCTTCGGTGAAAAATGTTGCTAAATGGGATTTTTTTTCTATAATCCACGCGGGCAATAGCTAGCACCCATTTCTTCAATTTTAAAACAGAGTTAGTGGTCACATCGACATGGCATAGTCAAATTGTTTTTGTGCTATGCGATTTCATCTCTGTAAGAACTGGTTTTAAATGTAGCGGCTTTATTTTATTTATAGGATTATAATCTCTGTAATCGTAATAATTATCCACACGATTGTGATCTTCACAGTGTTATTACGATGGATGGAAACATTATTATATAACAAGTACCTAATTAAAATGTTGAGATATTTATTGAATCATATGAAACCGGTTTTTACGTATTTTTTATTAAGGATTCTTGGACGGCCCGAAGCGGACGTACGAATGCGTCTATTCTTTCGGAGCTAAATAAACATCAGAACTCGCCTATCGACTATCCTGATACAGAGACTTCTCAAGTACTACGGACACATGGCTTTCACGGTAGGGCTAGTTCACAGGCTTAAAGTTGCGCAACGAGCTCTGGAGCGGGCTATGCTCGGACTGTCTTTGATGGATAAACTCTGAAGTGAGGTGATCCGTCGAAAAACCAAGGTCGTCGACATAGCTCGTAGAGCAAGCTCGCTGAAGTGGTAATGAGCTGGCCATACCTGCCGAAGAACCGATGGCCGATGGAGCAGACGTGTTTTGGATTGGAGAACGCGACTCGGCAAGGTGCTAGGTGGACAGAATAACAAAATGGGACTGTATGCGGAAGATGGAGGACCGTTTTCTGTGGTGCAAATTGGAAGGGGCTTATGACTGCAAACGGCTTATATGATGATTTACAAAAGAAAATTAGTATATGTAGTATAACCGTATTCTGGTACCCTTAACACAGCTTGGGACCAGAGGATAATATCTGGAATGTATATATTACCTATATATTTATTTATTGACTTAATTCATCTAGTCAGTAGTTAGTGCGGCACAGTAGACCATAATCCCTCCAAAAGTGAAGAAGCCTGCCGTGCCAAAGCACGGGCCTTCTTCACTTTTGGGATGTCAGTGGGATGTTAATGGGCTAAAGAGAGGCAGAGACACACCCAAAGATAGAAAGAAAGAGAGGGAGAGAGACAGAGAGAGATATCGGATTGATTCTTGAAATCAGCTGTTAGTAAGTCGCAATTCATTACGACTCGCATTTACTTGCAAGTCATTAAGTTATGATAAAAAAGTGTCTAAAACTAGTTTTTTTTTGCCCGTCGTTGTACAGACAGGTGTTCACAATGAACTAATTTTAGACCACTAACAAAAACACTAAGAAACACAAGTTATAGACGTCGTCTTTCATTACTTTCTCCTATTTATATTTCTCAAGGTAGGCACAAGATTGGCTGTACCTCTGGCGTTGTCTAGTCTATAAACAATGAACGCTACTTTCAATCAGGTGGGATGTTAGCTTTCCTGCCGCCAGAAAAAATAAACTAGTCTAGCCCACAGATTTTTCAGATAGTATGTCTACGGTCACTCTTGAAGCTCTGCTTAAAGCCACAATGTTTGCGTGAAATATGTATGTATATGTGTCTGCAGGGCCGTCTTAAACTAAGCTGGGGCCCTTGGGCACACAAGAATTTGAGGTCCTTTTAAAAAGTAAAAAACGTGGGACAGATTTGGCATAGAAGCGTTAATAGAATAGTACTTTTCTGATTTCCGTACGTACAAATGGTTTTCAAAACTTGCTGTCCCATTAAAAGAATTCATACTTTTTTCTCTTCACCTTTCTAATACCTTTTGATAAGATCACTGATTTGTGAAAACAAAAATATTTGGATGTGTGAGAAAAAAATTCCGGACATTCGGGGCCCGCTAAGAATGGGGGCCCTGGGCACTGGCCCCGTGTGCCCTTATGGTAAAGACGGTATTGTGTGTCTATGATATAGGCTATACGTCATATTAAACACTGATAAAGGATATACTAGTCTAAGAAGTACGATTTAGCAAAGCTAAATTTACGTAAATTTATATTTTTTCTATGGGGGAGGCCTATGTCCAGCAGTGGACTGAGAAAGGTTGATGGACTAGCTTAGCTAAATTTGCGTGTCTTCAAGATTGAATGCGTAGGTACCCACTATCTCCATTATTTAGTAAATCTGTGGTCTAGGAGAAATAAAATGGAGAAATTAAGTCATGATTTATCAATTTAAAGTGTTAATAACAAAGGTTTGATTTATAATAAGTGCTCATTACATTAGGTAAGTTCCAGATATTCTTCTTAGTCGCTCATTCTTGGCAGAATGGTCGTGGTTGATGATGTTGCATTTTCGGTGCCCGAGCGATGCGCCTCCACTAGTTACGGTTTTTGGCATCTCACGAACTCTGGACAAGGCTTGTTCTCGTTGCACTTTTGATGAGATCTGACCAACGCGTAGGTGAGCGATCGCGTGACCGCTTGCCTTCCATCTGTCCTTGGACAACTAGGCGCTCCATAAATAGTGGTCGTTTCGGATGACGTGGTCAAAATACTTAAGAAGTCGTGTTTGCACAGTCGACGATAATCTTTGTTTTATTTTTAATTCCTCAGCAGTCGACGCCAACACCACATCTCAAGAGCATCGATTTTCCGTTGGTCTTTAAGGCGAACCGTCCACGTTTCCGCACCGTATAGAAAGATGGGGAAGATCAAGCTTCTCATCAGTTCCAGATACTTATATAATTCAAAAATTTAAAAAAATCAGAAATAAAATTTCTGATTATATTAAAGATGATAAAGCTTGGGATTAGGTTGCTCTGCAGCAATACATATTCTAAATTATAACGTTTTATTAGCATTGCAAGTAAAATGTCATTTAATTTAAAAAAAATTGATTTAATTAAAAGCTCTGCTGAGTTTCTTACGCCGGTTCTTCTCAGCAGATTGCATCCTGAACTGGTGGTAGGGAAAAAAATTGGTCATGTCATAATCACATAATTTTTCTAAAAAAATATGTCTAATTGATTAAATGATTTTTCATTTCATTTCAATTTTGCAAACATATTATGGACATTCAAGCTTTTTTAATATTTTGTATCTCAACAAATTATTATATAGTTGTTTTAGCGAAATGTAATATACCCATTACAAACATAAATTATAAGCAAAACATAAACACACGAAACAGGTTTTTAAGAGAACCAGCTTCTAAATAATAACAGTTTAAAACTACACATTAAGTTTTGTACCGCACTTCCGTTGCATATTACGTTGCCACTGGATTATGAAGCAAACATATTTATTTTATCTAAATAACTACACATCTTTGTTAACTCATGCATGATTCTTATAATGACCAACACACAAAATGCATTTGCGCTGCGATTTATAAAAACTTTAGTACCAAAGCGTCGTATGTAACAACTGGGTATAATATAACATAAATATTAAATATTTTATTCTTGAATATTTTTCTTTGACAATAAATTATTTGAAATGACTTCGTTTCCATTAGGGTTCCAAAGCTCCTAGAGTTTCAAAAATCCTACCGCAAATTTGCTTGAGTCTGTCCATCCATCTGTCTATCAGTGGCCTATACATTATACATATGAGGATAGTAGAACTTTTCACAGAATATGAATTTCTGTAGCTAATAGTGGTTTGCGACAATAGTTAGTGGCTGTAGATCAGTCGCTAACTATTGAATCAGTAAACAAATAGAGAAGTGTAAATGGACAGTGTTTTAATTTTCCACTACAGACAGTCAAAACATTAAATGTTTTTTCTCAACACAGAGCTTTCTATTTTATATTATTTATAAAATAAATGACTTGCGTGATTTCTGTCGTGGTTATAGATATAACGCCACGTTTTTCTGCGAACATTAATCTGTACTATGTTACAACGAAACCTTATTTTTGTGTATCGGTTTATATAAGCACATTAAGAAAATTTGAGTTGTATAACGTTCTAATTATACTTTTGTTCTTTTTTGTGCTTTATTGGTGATTTTGGAAGTTACATTCACTGATATAACATACAGATAAGATATCTGAACAGGCATAAAAAGTTATATTTTGTTAGAGTGTAGGTATAATGGCCGTTTTCATTAATCAATCTAAGATTACAGATCGAAATTATCCCCGTTTATCATTATCTATCCACAAACCACAATAGAAACTGATATACTTAAGTTTTTATTAAAAAGTAATACATAATTATGTCTATCAGCCTTTCTCCGTCCACTGCCGGACATAGGCTATCAGCATCTAGCGGCTCCCGAAACATTTGACAATATCGTCAGTCCATCCTATTGGGTAATAAAAACCTTACTTGCTTTTCCCAACAAGGAAAAGTAAGATACAAAATTTTATTTTGTCTGTCTCTGGATGTTCACTGATGCCTTGTCTCTATTGGTCGCAACTTGATTTTGTAAAACGTAAAGTCTACCTCGATAAACATACTATCCAACACTGAAAGAATACATCAGCGGTTTCTGAGATTAGCGCGTTCAAACAAACGAACAAACAAACATACTCTTCAGTTTTATAATATTAGTATGTATAGAGAGATAAAATTGAAATTATGAAATGAAGTACCTTCCGAGGCTTTTCCAAATGACTGGAAATGGAGCAAGTTTACCGACTTAGTGGTATAAAAATAATAAAATTGGTCAAGTGCGACTCGGACTCGCGCACGAAGGGTTCCGTACTATTTCTATGCAACATAAGGCAACGTTATTAGTATCGAGCAAGAAACGTTAAAAAAATCATGTTTGTTGTATGGGAGCCCCCCTTAAATATTTATTTTATTTTATTTTTAGTATTTGTTGTTATAGCGGCAATAGAAATACGTCATGTGTGAAAATTTCAACTGTCTAGCTATCACCGTTCTTGAGATACAGTCTGGTGACAGACGGACGGACGGACGGACAGCGAAGTCTCAGTAATAGGGTCCCGTTTTTACCCTTTGGGTACGGAACCCTAAAAAACATAAATGGCCTGATTTTTCCCTCCATTTATGTTTATTATACCACATAATATGTGCGTCTGTGAGTATAGTTATTACATAGCAACTAATCCAGTACCAGCTAAAATTATTGTAGCCAGATTCTGAGAATTCAATAATATACCAAGGGACAAGAAACACAATTTGAATTCATTCAAATGATCAAAATTGTAAATTTATTTAGACGAGTAAAATTATAACAAGCTTCTGTATTTGGCCACCTTATTTATATTCATTAGTTTATTCAGATAATGTAAATTTGATTACGGCTAGCTTTGAATATTTGAGCATAAATATATATTTCGAGATGGCGTAATTATTAGATTTTGGGTTTCAATTTTCGTGTAATTGTATGTGATATTCCATCCATATATTATAATATTACTGAGACTTCGCTGTTCATCTGTCTGTCCGTCCTACCATCCGTCTATCTGTAATTATGCTGTATCTCAGAAACGTTGATAGCTAGAGAGTTGAAATTTTTACAGAAGATGTATTTATGCCAACATTTTCAGATTATTACAATAATTCACATAAACAACGTGATTATAAAGATATGATAAATACACCTTTAGCGTTTTACTAAAGGAAAACAAGAAGTGCTTCTTCAAAAAAAAATTAAAAACCGACAAGTACGCGTTCGAGTTCCATATCGTTTTTATTGCTATAATAGGTGTATTCCCTGTGCCAACACGCTTGGTCAGCGCGGCACAGTAGACCATAATCCCTCCCAAAGTGGAGGAGGTACGTACCCACTAGTGGTACGTTAATGGGCTGGAGAGAGACGCGTATATTTGTTTTAATTTTCTTTTCTCTATTTTTATAATTACATACTTATATCTAGTAATAAGTAGGTTTCATGACCTAGGCTCACAGCCGCCATTATGACGCTAAAATAAATAATTAACTATAGTTCTTAATAATTTCGCAACATGTGAATGCATGTGAACTTACATTATAATATAAAGAAATTAAGAAAAAAAATAAACAATTATTTCAGTATAATGAAGATGATATAATATTATTATCTCCTTCGCATCCTTTCTAAAATATATGTTTAACTTTAATGTAACTAACTGTATTATTTCTTACTCCTAACCAAATAAGAGCCAGTCCTGATTTAGGTATTTGCGTTAGGTATTGCTATCCCTATTCCCGAGCGGCGCGCTGAAAGGGACAAATATATAGTTAAGGCAGATTTTACCCACAAATTCTTTGAAAAAAAGTAAGAATTAAACCAATTTGATTTTTTTTACGCGATAATATAGGTGAGGTGTATATCTATGCTTCTATTACCTTCTTTTTTAATAAAACCTTGCCAAATTTGTGTGATAGTCACTGCAAATTCATCTAAAGAAAACCGAACGGAATGGGGTTTTTTAAGATGGTCATATTTCTTTTAGTTATTATGTTATGAAAAAGTTATATAAGCACCTACCCTCTTCCTTCTCCAGCCCATTAACGTCCCACTGTTGGGCACGAGCCTCCTCCACTTTGGGAGGGATTATGGTCTACTGAGCCGCGCTGACCAGGCGTGTTGGCACAGGGTTTATTTTCGAATTTTCCATCTCTCACAGAAGATGTTATCTGTGTACAATATCCCTTAGCTGGCTTTTACAGCACCCTTGGTGGGAAATGGGGTGGTGACACTTGTATTCTTAATGATGGATTTTGATGAAGTTTTTTTAAATGATAGAGTGGTTTACGAGGATAGCTTTTTGTATAATTTGTTATGGTTTGGTACATATCGAGGGAGGGAGGGCTTAATAATTACAAACGCGAGTGAAATCACGGGTATTAGCTAGTAGTTTAATAATACATAATACGGAAAAGGTTATTTCTTATATCGGATTAAGATTATCTTCATTCTAAGTCTTCAAGTTGGATTAGTAAAAATTTTAAATTAAAACTAGCCTGTTAGATTTTATTAAGATTTACTTTCAATATTGACTTTTATAAGTCGAATCTTTACTTGTTATAAAACAAAGTCGTTATTTTTGTATGTATGTCCCTATGTAAGCTTATATCTTCAAAACTACGCAACGGATTATGATGTGGTTTTTTTTAAAATTATAAATTGGTTCAAGAGGCTTTTTTGTACAAATTGTTAGGATTCGATTTCTTATTTCCACGCGTTCGAAGTTGTGGTCAACACCTAGTCACTTGTTTAAAAATAACTTTTTTTTTTATTGCTTAGGTCAACAGACGAGCAAACGACCCACGTGATGATAAGTGGCATCCGTCGCTCATGGACTCCGCAATACCAGGGGCATAGCTAAGCCGCTGCCTACCGAGCCTTTTATTCTACATGACAATTAATATATTCAAATTCAAATTTATTTATTTCTTCTCACAAAATACATATTTACTGTTAAAATTTTCTACGATCTAAATAAATTTTTATTACATTTATATACAATATTTTTGTTAACAACATCAATGACTTACTTATATCTGAATGTGAGAAGCTGGTGTCTGAAAAAGGCCGTAACCTGTGTCACAGATCACCAGGTCCTTCACCCAAAACAAAACATAACATTCTAAAAGCCACTGATAAAGAGAACTTTAAAAAAATGGAAAACTTAAATACAAGAAAACATGCAAAAAGGGAGTATGTGTGTTTGTGTATGTATATGTGTTTGTGAATGTATATGTGTTTGTGTATGTATATGTGTGAGTGTATGAATATATGTGCGCGCAAAATCCAGAGAACCGACTGAACCGAGATCTAACTACTTCAGTGGGTTTTCAGTTTCTACGTATCTAATTTATCTTTATTAACGCAATACCACAACATTTCATTACCTATTCATTGACATAATTATTCGATCAAAAATAATTATTAAATAACATCCATTGGCTTTGATCTAATAAAAGGTTTGTCAAATACCAGATCACACACTACTTCTATAAATAATTAAAATCAAAAATAAAGAGGTTGCAACAACATTCGCATTCCACTCTACCTTTCTAGCTTCACTCCTCTCCTTAACCAATCTCTTCCGGTCACTATAAAAATGTTAGTACTTTCCTCAAAAGCTATCATTGCACCCGTCGACGGCAGATACGCCATACTAAGCATTTGCAACATGAAATCTTTTGTAAGTGTGCTTTTTATTATCAATATAACAAGTGTTATGTGTGTGTGTGCAGTGTAGTTTTAGTTCAAGCGGTTATTTAACGGATTTTTTTAAATAGTGTTCATTTGTGTTCGAAATTCAAAAAAAATTAATTAACATTTTTATTTTTTTAAATAACTTATTTTTTAAATTAATAACATTTTATTTATTTATAATGTTATAATTTTTTTTTTATTAAAAATGTTATTCACGATTAAATACGTGTATGTGTGTGTGTGTGTGCACAAAGTACAGAAGTGCGTGTATTGGAATATTTCAAAATTGTATTCATCACTTTTATAAAAAGAATATTTCCTTAATTTAGACTATACTAGCTGTGCCCGCGGTAAAAAGGATAAAACATTCTTCGTTTTTTAGCATCTCACGGGAACATTGCATTATTTCGGGATAAAAACAGCAACTAGTGCCTTTAGATAGATAGATAAACTGTTTATAGTATACTTTACAAGAAACAAAAACAGAAATAAAGCTTGAGCCTAGGTACAAATGGCTGCCTTATCACATAAAGTAATCTCTTCCACGCAATCATGGGATGGAAAGAAAAGTTAGGGACTAAGATTCTTTTAATTTGTTCATTTTCTCTTTAATGTTTACAAAGGCGACATAGTTTTTCAAGATTACGTACTTTGAGAATAGTTTTAACTTAAATTGAAAGGTATGCAACTGAAAGTGAATCCATTAAAGTTGCACGCTCTACTCGCCATGTTAATTTAATTCTTTCGTCCAATAAATTAGTTTCACCAAAATAAAATGACAAGTAATGATTACATGTGGTAATTAAGGTGTACTGAGATAGCGTGAGCAGCTTAATTTAGTTTTATGATAGATATTTAGACTGTATAGTGAAGGATTGAGAATACAAGTGTCACAACCACTTTTTCTTCCCAGATAATTATCATAAACTTATAACTAAATTTTAACAAAATGGAGCAGCTAAATCACTAAACTCGATGTAGATATTATCACAATTTACAAAGAAAATAAAAACACAAAAATACAACTAAATTTAAAAAACTATAATTAGAAACTAAAACCACTTTTTACGGATTTAGACGAGTGTATTTGTTTTTGAATTTTTAAAACAAAAACACGCGTCTAAATCCGTAAAAAGTGGTTTTATTTAAACAAATGAGTCGCGCAAGTGTTAGAAAATATTAGAAACTAAAACTAAAAGAAGTGTAACAGCACAATGTAGGAGAATAATGTGACCTATGTAGGGTGTAAGTCAGGCAAAGGATATTGTTATCGGATAACATCCTTTGTGAGAGACGGAAATCTCGAAAATAAACCCTCTAAAGCGCGACCCCTCAGAGGGTCATTGTCAGGCTTTAGGTTCAAGGCTACTATGCTGCGTTAACCAGGCGTGTTGGCACAGGGTTTATTTCCGAGCTTTCTGTCTCTCACAAAGGATAGAGGATGTTATCGGTTAACAATATTCCTTAGCTGGCTTTCACAGCTCCCTGGGAAGAAAAAAGGGTAGGACTTGTATTATTAATTTATCGCCACATGGGCATGTAAGAGCCAGCTAAGCCATAACAAATGTATAAACTTAATAAATTAAATTGTAGTGGAATATGTGATCACTGCAAGCGGGACTTGTACCCACGACCTCAGAATACCGTAGCTCTGCCAACTGAGCTTATTACGGTCGTGCTAACAGTAACCAATTTGACCACTACAATGTTACTCGATTGAGTCTACATCGCATTTTTGATGTACAATGTGATCACTTTTTCCACTACAATTTAATTTATTAAGTAAAAACATAGCAAGTCAATTGCAAAATTAATAAATCACTTTAGTAAATGTATAAACTATTAACATCCTCTGTGGAAGACGGTAATCTCGGAACTAAACCAGTTACTTAAAAGCCTGATCAGCACGGCATAGCAGACGAAATAACCAGCTAAAGTGAAGTAGGTCCACGAACAGTAAAGGAACTCAAGAAGGGGTTATATACTCAGATTAAAGAAATCCTATATACATATAAGTCCTAATGTTTACAAATACAAAACCGGACCTATATAAGTAAAAGGGACACATTCACTGTATCAAACCAGTCATTTAATGTAGCCATTCACTTTAAAGTTACTATTCACTTTCCAATACAAGTTGTTGTGTATCTTTATATAGATCTATTGAAGAACACTTGATATTACGTTAATACGGAAGTAACTGGATCCAATTTACAGATGGGTGACCAATTGACCATCCCACTCTCGTATTACATAACATTGATAACTAAAATCCTTACTTGCATCGGCTTTTACAAACCTGTTGAAGTTATGATTAAACTAGTTATTGACCGCGACTACGTACGCGTGTTATTTAGAATATTTTTTTTTACCATTTTGTAACATTTTTGACTAATGCGTCGCTCTTATTGGTCAAGATTTGATGTTATATAGCCTTTCTCGATAAATGTACTAATGATAATCATTTCTGTGATGTTTATAAATATTATACATATATTTGTCCTGCATCTGGGTGTTTCTGTGTAATATAAGTATGTATTTACAAAGGAAAAGTAGTTTATGTAGTATATCCGTATTCTGGTACACATAACACAAGCATTATAAGCTTAGCTTGGGACCAGAGGACATTGTGTGAATATTTACTAATTATTCTCCTAAAAAGTAACGAAATTTTTGCTAAAATAGATTCAGGGCTTACACTCCACTCCAACGCCAGTATATAGTATAGATTCTTTCGCTTGAGATTTTAAATATTACACTTCGTTTTACGGTGATATTTTAGTTATGAAATAACATACAATACAAATTCAGCAAAATGTTACTTAAATACAGTTCTTCAATGCAAATTTATTCGCAAATGGGCTGTTCAATCACAAAAATAAAAACACAGCTAAGTTATTCAAACTGCGACAATTATGAACCAAAATCTTACATTACAAAGATTAATGGAAATTACATATTTATGAATCCAAAAGCAGCACAAGAACCGCATTATCACAAAAAACTGACTTCATAAATAAAACAATACATAATAACAATGAAACAGTTTTGGGCATTTGGCCAAAAGTCGCCATCTTTAAATAGGTATGCCAAATGAGGTGTTGAAATTGTTCAAATCCACTTGTTTGGAACCAAACCAACGAGAGTAAACTTTATGAGGTCAATAATAGACTGAGCAGAGCATATTAACGTGTTCTTTTATTTGCTCGTACTATTAAGAAAGTCGTCATATTTTCGGATTTCGTCTCAAGGGGTACTCAATATCTTTGACGGGCCTCGTGGTCTAGTGTTACAGGTAACGGACTGCCGAATACGAGGTCGCGAGTTCGATTCCCGATGGGGAAAATCATTTCTGTGATGATTATAAATATCATACAGATGTTTGTCCTGCATCTGGGTGTTTCTGTGTATTATATGTATGTATTTACAAAAGGAAAGTATGTAGTATGTATTATATCCGTATTCTGGTACCCATGACACAAGCATAATAAGCTTAGTTTGGGACCAGAGGACGATGTGTGAAATGTCCGGGAATATATTTATTTATTATTCTCCTGAAAAGTAACAATATTCTTGTTAAAACAGTTCCAGGGCTTTAGTTACTACTTCCAAAAAACCTATTCGTTTAAGTTTTACTTATAACACTATAAGTTAAGATAAAATGGCAACAAACATCAAAACAAACAGGTTTATATTTATTTGTAATCTTTATGAGTTTTCGTTGATCCGTAACCTACATCAATATTATCGTCGACATGTACATATTAACACAGCTAGTAGGTATAGAAAATGAAGAATTAGGGATATTTTTTTGTTTACTCAAAATCTACTAAATATATTATTTTAATTCTGATTTACGTGTTTCTATATATAATAGTTACTTATGTTTTTAAAGTTATTTCATTAGTTAATACGCGATAATAGACCAACAAATGAAAAAAATAAAAAATTAGAGAGGTTATTTCGCTAAGATTTTCTATCGAGAAAACTTTTTTCAATCGCGTTTCTGAGTTTATGCGATCCTAGATCATATATTGAAAAAACATATACTTAAAAATTAGAGCTCTAGCCATTCAATCTAAAGAAACAATGAAAACTTCGTACGTAGAAAAATGCACGAAGCTATTTTGGTATCCTCTTAAACATAATGTACTTCCTCGGAAATTAACTCCGTGAAACTAAATCATTTACACTAAACATACCGTGGAGATCTAAGTGATTGAGAAACTTTGCGCAACAATAGTACCGTGACTGCTTCTTTTTTTTCCCACAGGAAATTGCAAAACCGATTCTGACACAATTTCCTACCAATATAATTCGCCATTTGTTATGTTCTATTACATAAATATGACATTGTGTTAAATCAGAAAGTTCAATGGCATAAAGGCGAAGTTATCGAAGCGTAAACACACTTTTTTATATGAACCGTCTTTTTTGTTTACACTCCAATGATCGTCGCTACGTTTTTGACTTGATATATTGAGCATAGTTCTACCATGTTCGTTTACTCTTTATAATATTTTAATATTGTCATTCCTGAAAGATGCTAAAGGATGCAAGCTTTAGCATCTTTCAGGAATAGAAATTTGAAAGTTATTACTATTTCTCTTTAGCTACTTATACTATTAATAAAGTAGTACAGTTTATGATTAGTATGTAAGTGGATCTCTAAAATCTCTGAAAGTAATAAGAAGCTTTATGTATATATGCTTCTATATAATTAATAAGCTGAAGAGTTTGTTGGGTTGAACGCGCTAATCTCAGGAACCACTTGTCCGATTTGAAAAATTCTTTTAGTTTTGAATAGCACATTTATTGAGGAAGGGTATATAACATCACGCTACGACTAATCATCAGAGAAAACTGTTGTAAACTTGGAAAAATAATTAATTCCATGCATACGATTGGGCTAAATGATATTTTTTTCAATATACATCTTGATCCCTTGCATGTTTTTTTTCGTCTATTATCAAGTTTAGTGTGCTAATTAAATTTAGGTTCGTTTTATATGATACCATAAGGGTGCTGAGTGTTATTGAGATAGTACATTATAATTCTCTAAATTCTCGCCTTATTAAACTTGGCTTTTCTGCCACGTGTCTACATTAAGTGCAGCTTTATGCGAAATATAGGTACGTACTATATTTGATCGGGTTCAAAATAAAATGAGATCACTAAGATTTCCCATGCATCCGTGGACATCGTGGCTACCGCAAAGTTGTTGTTGGTGTACTCGGTGTGTTTTATTTGTACTTTAGGATTATGGACTACGATGGCTGCTTTTACTGGACCGGCGTCACTCTTCTCGTGCTGGAATATCCTGGCTCCTCCGCAGAATTTCATTGAGCCGGCCGCACCAACGTTATAGCTCTTGTATTAGGGCAATGGATACATTGCACCTGGTTGCCTATTGGTAATACTCCTGGGTGGCCAGCTCTTTTCTCTGCAAGATAGCTTGCTTAGGATGTTTGTCTGACTTTATTTATATGTTCTGTTTCTTTCTGTCTTAGTTGATTTCATTGATAGCGTTTCCAATTCATTGAGACATTTATCTCTTCGATGTCATATTTAGTTATCGTTATTTATAACAAAATAAACCGGTTATTCGGAATATTTTTTGTATTCTTTGATATTTCATAATTGCTTAATCAATCAAGTAGATTATTATTTATTTTTAATACCTACGAGATGATTTTTTACTAAAATTCGCTGCTAAAATTCTATGTAAGCAGTTCATGATCATAATTGTAATCATGTTTTTTTTTCTGTATCCATAATAGGATATTAGTTACTTAAACTTAGACTTATATTTTAGCTACAGTTTATTTAAGAAGGCGTATAAAATATGTATCTATTACAAAGCTGATAAGTTTGTTTTAACGCGTTAATCTCGAGAACTACTGTTTCAAATTGATAATGTCTATATGTATGTGTTCGATAGTCCATTTATTGAGGAAGGCTATAGGCTATAACATCACGCTGCGATTAATAGAAGCGAAACAGTAGTCAAAATGGTCGCAAAAACGGAAAAAAAGCTTTTAGCTCTCTAACTATCACTGTTCCAGAGATGGTGACAGACAAACGGACGGACAGGGAATTCTAAGTAACAGGTTTCCGTTTTGTACAGAACCACAAAATAGAAAAAGTTCTAAATAGTTAAAATAAAATTCTATATTAGATTGATTGATTGCAAATAGAACCACAAGAATGTGACACTCAAATCTAAACATTCTAAAGTCTATTGTTAGGAATATACCTAACAATAGACTTTAGAATGTTTAGATTTGCCAATAATAGCTGTTTATACAATTCTTTCAAATAGACAACT
Organism: Orgyia antiqua; assembly: GCA_916999025.1. Classification (NCBI taxonomy): domain Eukaryota; kingdom Metazoa; phylum Arthropoda; class Insecta; order Lepidoptera; family Erebidae; genus Orgyia; species Orgyia antiqua. The sequence continues at coordinate 7,264,677 of OU779874.1, forward strand.
TGCTAAGTTTCAACGTTATATAAATATATGAAAGCAGATAATAATATATATTTGACGGGATTTGTGGCCTAGTGGTTCATGTAACGGACTGCTATTTACGAGGTCTCGGGTTCGATTCCAGCACGGGACAATCATTTGTGTGATCTTTATAGTTGTCATACAAATTTTTGTTCTACGTCTGGATGCTTCTAGGTATCATGAGTAGGTATGTATTTACACACCCTGGCAAAGAAAAGAGGAGGTAACACTTTTTTTGTGGCTATCTCACTCGTCCTCTGGTCCCAAACTAAGCTTATATGCTTGTGTTATGGGTACGAGAATACGGATAGAATACATATACTACTTTTCTTTTGTAAATACATACATAGAAACACCCAGACGCAGTACAAACATTTATATATGACAATTATAATAATATCACACAAATGATTGTCTCGAGCGGGAATTGAACCCGCGATCTCGTGATCAGCAGTACGTTACATGAACCACTCAACCACGAGGCTCGTCGAAGTGGTACAATGTACAGATAGTAAAAAAAAAGCATTTGTAAAAGCATGTGCAGAGAAAACAGAGGCGCTTTTTAAAAGTAATATTACATCTGTCATTAGCCAAGTTATTTGAACCTAGCAGTTACGTAAATGCAGTTATTTATAATTAAAATGTCAGTTTGTTCATTGCTTTCATGTAATTTTACTTGGCATTGCGGTTACCAGAAACGCTACCTATCATTCTACATGTTTAGATATTTTCATTATGTGGTTAACATAATATTCTGTTTTAGTTCATTGTAATGTTTTATTGGCCTACAATAAAGAGTCTTTATTCATTCATTTAGTATTTTCTAACACTTACGCAATCCATTTATTTAAATAATAACACTTTTTACTGATTTAGACGCATATAAAATGTATAATAATATTATAAAGTGAAAGAGTTTGTTTGTTTTAACGCGCTAATCCCAGGCACCACTGGTCCGATTTGAAAAATTCTTTTAGTGTTGGATAGTACATTTAACATTTAGCTATGCTTTTAAATATGAATTAACACTTATTCATATTTAAAAGCATAGCTTAAGTTGTTTTTGTTATTTGAAACAGTCTTAAGAGGGTACTGTACTCCTCATTTAGGTATTTGCCTTAGGTATTGCTATCACTATTTCCGAGCGCCGCGCTGAAAAGGACAAATATAGATGAAGCGAATTTTATTTACAAATTCTTTGAAAAAAGATGTTTCGTACTTCCGTTTTTTTTGCGCGAAAATTAAATCGATTTTTATAGTTTTTGCGTTATATTATAGATAAAGAGTATATCTATGCTTCTATCACTTTTTTTGTGGTAAAACTTTACCAAATTTGTGTGATAGACGCTGCGACTTTATCTAAAGAAAACCGAAAAAAGTGGGTTTTTCGGATCGTCATATTTCTTTTAGTTATTATGTTTTGAAAAAAAAAGAAAGTAATAGAAGCATAGATATACTCTTTATCTATAATATAACGCTAAAACTATTAAAATCGGTTTAACTTTCGCGAAGAAAAAACGGAAGTACGATACCCATACTTTTGTATGAAGCATAATTTGTTATCGTGCCGTCTTAAAATTGTCTACTAGAAATTTTATAATATTTAAAAAAATAATAGATATGATTAATAATCTCACACTCCAGTTAAAACCATGGACGAAAGTTCTTATCTTTTCTTGATTTTTCTTTTATTTATTATAAAACAAAGTTCTTTGCTATTTTTGCATGTGTGTACCTACTTAAGTAAGCTTATATCTTCAAAACTCCTCACTATATGTTGATGCGGTTTCTTTTAATAGATAGAGTGGTTCAAGAGGATGTTTTTTTTTGTATAATTTGTTAAGATTTTTATTTTTTAAATTCCGTGCGTACAATTTGCTGGCAAACAGCTAGTGAATGAATATTTTGCCACCAATCTTTTGACAATAACAAAATTGGCACAAGTAGTCGTTATGTGAAAGGTTTGTTATAAAATTTTGTTTATAGAATAACAATAAGTCTTCTACTTTCAAATTTTCTAAATAAATCTTTTATTTTGTCTTAATTATGTAACTTTGGGACTTTATAAAATATCTTTTCATTACTAGACAATCATTAACGTAATTCTAAAAAGCTATTCCTACACGTTTATTGATAAGATTTTTCTTGGTACCTTGTGTTAATTTGTTTCTATTTATTATAAACAATATCTATTTAATATTTTCTAACAATTGCGCAAGTCATTTTTTTAAAAATTCTGCGATCATGGTGACTGCAACGTCTCCAAAACGTCACGTTCGGGGTAATGTAAAACAAACATACGCGTTTGAATCCGTAAAAAGTGATTTTAATTGAATAATCTATAATCTTTATTAAAATAAAACAGCTAATATTCACCGGGAATAATTTAGCTAACGGACGGTAAAACGACTTTTTTTAAATCAGTCCTCTAGTTTAGGAGCTTATTCCTTTCAAACAAACACTCAAATCTTTCTTTTTAGGGTTCCGTACCCAAAGGGTAAAAACGGGACCCTATTACTGAGACTTCGCTGTCCGTCCGTCCGTCAGTCCGTCCGTCTGTCACCAGGCTGTATCTCAAGAACGGTGATAGCTAGAGAGTTGAAATTTTCACAGATGATGTATTTCTATTGCCGCTATAACAACAAATACTAAAAATATAATAAAATAAATATTTAAGGGGGGCTCCCATACAACAAACATGATTTTTTTACCGTTTCTTGCTCGATACTAATAACGTTGCCTTATTTTGCATAGATAATGGTACGGAACCCTTCGTGCGTGAGTCCCACTCGCACTTGACCAATTTTATTTATTCTCCTTACGATATATTATAGCTGTTACGATTGGGCATAGCTTTTAATTTATAAATGAGTTCGTCTATTTTCTTGTTGAAAAAGTTTGAATACAATTTAAAATCCATTCACGCTAAAATACTTTAAAAGGTTTCAAAACTGACTGTGAAAGTTGTTTTTTAGTATTTTTATTACGGCTTTGTAATTAAAACGGTCGTTCATTGCAGATTGACTATTATAACAACTCTTAGAAGTCGACTTGTTTCTTTTGTTAAGTAATTCTTTAGTAAAATTTAGTTTTTTTAAGTCAATCAACTAAGCGTCTGAGTTAAAACCTAATGGAGTTTGCAAATTAATTTAATATTGCCAATACTTTTAATAATTACGCCAGAATTATAAAATAAGATATTAAAATAATAGCAAACTCCCAGCAATTTTAAGTCAATCCTAAATATTGACAAGCGTATGTAATATTTAATCCTGCCTGATATTCTGACCTTCCAAAAATAGTAGACTAACTAATGTTAGAGTTCGAGAATTACAATTTGGAATATATGTATTTGTTTCACCTGCTGATGTGATACATTATAAAATTGACAAAACGTCTATCTTTTCGCCAAAACTTAATGGATTTTTTGTCTTTCCAGATTTGTTTGTTGCTGGCGGTTGCCTCTTGCAAAGCTGGTTTCGAAGGTGGCTACTCAAACGAGATAGTTGGTGAAGGTCATGACAATGGAAATGCAGGTTACGATTTCAATGCTCAATCAGGTGGTGGAGGAGAGATTTCTGGCGGACAAGGTCACGAACTAGCTGGATTTAACGGCCATAACTTTGGTGGAGCAGGCAATGGAGGACATGATTTTTCTGGAGGACAACAACATACGCTAGCTTTTGCCCAAGGACACCAAGATTTTGGAGCACAAAATTTCGGAGGACATCAAGCTTTTGCTCCTCAAAATTTTAATGCTCATGCCCAATTTGCTCCTTCCGGTCATGATGAACAACAAGGTGCTCAAGATTTTAATGGAGATTCCTATCTACAAGCTGCACATGAGTCAAACCAGCAAGAACATGACACCACTGGTGCTCAAGGCGATGGTGGCCACGGATTCAGTGCTCAAAGCGATGGTGGCCATGGATTCGGTGCTCAAGCATTCACTCTTGAAGATGGTGGTCAAGAATTCGGTCATGGATTTGAAGGCCAAGATTTCCAAGCTCACGCTATCCCAGTAGGCGAACATGTAGATGAAGAACACCCTGTCCAAGTACCTTTATACAAGCACGTCACTTACCCAATCCCAAAAACTCTTCACATTAATGTACCCAAACCTATTTTGATTGGTGTACCTCAACCTTACCCTGTCAAAGTACCAGTTCATAAGCCAGTAGCTGTTCCAGTTGAGACGGAAATTAATATTCCTGTTGAGAAAGTTGTGCCCTACCCTGTCGTTAAGCATGTGCCCTACCCAGTTGAGAAACACGTGCCTATTAAAGTCGAGAAGACTGTTACTGTGCACGTGCCCCAACCTTACCCTGTAAAAATTCCAGTCTATAAGACCATTCATCATCATAAAGGTCATTAAAACCTTCGTTACTTAGTTACCTTGTAAATATCAGTTATGTAATTTTAAGTCATTTTCAACTGTTCATGTTGTAGTTGATTTATTTATTTGTATGTTGTTATGTTTTATTGTTGTTGTTGATTATAAAGAATGATTGTTACAATTTTGTTGTTTCCTTTTATTATAATATTAATATTTATTACTCAAGCAGTAATTTTATGAAACGTTGCTAAAGTATTTCTTGTTGGATTCTATTTTAACTTTTGAGAAGTATTCGTTTGATCGAGTTTACTTTCGTGAACGATATTGTAAACCTTACACTGCAAATTTTCTTATTCCATACAAAGACAATCGAACGTCTCGTCTTTGTAATATAAGTAAATAAGTAATATAATCGGAATGTAATATAAAAGAAAGAAAATTAAAAATATGTATTATTATACTTACTGGTTAGTAAATTATAGTTATTTGTACTTCGTTCGTAATGAGATCACGCGATTTTCTAATCAAAGTACGAGCGAAAACATGCTCGAATTCATATTTTTATTAAATCGATTAGGAGGCCATGAACCTCGCAAGAAAACTCATTTCTAAGATACCAGGATAAAATATCCAGTTCTTCCCAGTCCGCTAATGTCTCACTGTTGAACATGGTGACTTGGGGAGGATTGTTGGACCTATTGGTCTATGTATGCCACATTGATCAGACGTGTTGGCATAGGATTTAATTTTGAGATTTCCATTTCCTACAGATTTTGATATGTTTGAGCATGTCATCCCTTACCTGGTTTTAAGAAGCTCTTGGGAGGACATGTAAGGGTAATGCTTGTATTCTTAATCTGTCACCACACAACCACCTTAATATACCTGTTATTCTGATAATGACACAGAAATCCTTTCCATGTATCTAAATTGCTTACGACCGATTTTTACCCAATATATTAATATTTATTTCGGCGGGTTTCGTGGTCTGGTGGTTAATGTAACGGACTGCCATTCACGAGGTCGCGGATTCGATTCCCGCTCGGGACAATAATTTGTGTGATGTTTATAAATGTCATACAAATGTTTGTATTGCGTCTGGGTGTTTCTATGTATTATAAGTAGGTATGTATTTACAAAAGAAAAGTAGTATATGTAGTATATCCGTATTCTGGTACTCATAACACAAGCATAGAAATATAGCTCTACTTTGGGACCAGAGGACGTTGTGTGAAATGTCCAAAATATTTAGAATAGAATAGCATACACTTTATTGTACACCAAAACATTTTACATGTCACTTATATATCGAAATTAGAATAAAACATGTACAATTGTCGGTCTTATCGCATATTGCGATCTCTTCCAGACAACCTTTGGATGGACTCAGTTGATCTGGAACTGGGGTAAAGTGGTGTACCTACTACATAAAAACAATAGTGAAAACACTTAAATGCTAGTTAAACCTACCTAAAATTAAATATACATACATATATAAAAATATTCATATATATAAGTACATAAATAAACCTATACATACATACACACTATAAATAAAAATAATAAATAAATACGCATAATGACTTAACTGTAGAAGTAGGATTATTAAATAGTTTGCAAATAGTGTACCTTTACAAGTTTATTAAACGAGACGATAGATTGAGCTTTTTGAATCGTTTTTGGCAGTGCGTTCCACAGCCGAGCTGCCTCTATAGTGAAGGATTTATTGAAGAACCTAGTGGAGTGCGCTGTCATGGCTAATCTCAGATTTTCCGACGATCTTAAGGTTCTCAGATGTGTGTCATGGAGAAACGTGAAGCGTTTTTTGAGATAAGTAGGGCTAGTGGGGTTAAAGAGAATATTGTAAAGTAGATGAATATGAGTATTCCTTCGAAGTCGAATGGGCAACCACTTGAGCTTACGACGAAATTCAGATATGTGGTCATATTTGCGTAGTCCAAATATGATCCAAATATTTATCCAAATATTTTGATCCAAATATTTATTTATTATTATTTACTTTACTTCAACTTTTAACTGCAAGGTACATCGTAGTAGTTTCATTGTATTATTAAATAAATTAAAATAAATTATTGTATTGCTTCAAGCATATATTTCTATTAGCAAGCGAGCTATTCCATTAAATAAACAGTAAACGAAGTTTCTACGATAAATTGTAAGAAAACAGAGCGTCGAAAAGAACAAAACCATTTTATTATAAAAACAAAATAAATTACTTTGCGTAGATAAAAAATTATGTAGAACACATGTACTTATTACCGCGAAAGTATTCAGACTTCTCCCCTCAAAAATAGGGTTGCCAGCATCTAAATAGCCAACGCCGGATAGAAATACCTCAAAAATCAGTTCAGTTTTCCCCCTGCATACCTCAAATAATTGTGGTGGCAGCAGAGGGGGTAAAATAACACCTAACTACGGAAACTTACGCCACTTTTTTCATTTTTTAATTACATTCTTAAATATACTTTAACTAAGCTGTAATTGATTGACCTAATTGATCGGCAATCGAACAAAAAGTGACGCTTGATGAAAAAAGAGAGCATCCTCGCTTAGTCGAAAAGAATTAAGTCTATGTTTCACATGGATGGACTCCGTGTGGTGACGGATTAAGAATACAAGTATCACCACCTCATCTCCTCCCAAGGGCGCTGTAAAAGTCAGCTAAGGGATATTGCACACAGATAACATCCTCTGTGAGAAATGGAAAACTCGAAAGTAAACCCTGTGCCAACATGCCTGGTCAGCGAGACACAGTAGACCATAATCCCTCCAAAGTGAAGGAGGCCCGTGCCTAACAGTGGGTCGTAAATGGGCTGGAGAGGAGGAGGGGAGGATGGTTCACATAACGTATAGCCTCTATCAGAGACACACATAGATACGTATTTCACGCACACTTAGCTACTGATGTGGCTTCAAGCATATCAATCTGTGCAGGACATCTCCCAAACTTAAAACTGGGACATATCTTGGCAAATACGAGCAGGTGACAGCCCTACTAAAAATATAAATATGGATATGTAGGTACTTTAATTTACCGGGAAGCTGTAGAAAGAATATATTATTATGTAAGTAATAAACAAGAAAACTGGATTTAGTAAAACGTATAAAAAGTTGGTAAAATAAACGTATTTTTGAAGTTTCAGGAACAATGGCATCAATACAGGACTGCCGGCGTATTATGAGCTTTTTAAAATCATTCAAGTTCCAGGCGCGCCGTAAACTGCATGGCTAAATTAGGTATTATGGCAAAAATAAAAGTTATAGTTGAAAATTTTTAGTTAGTACTTTAACTTTTCGTTGTACCTTATCCTTAAATATATTAATGTATGACTGGTTTAGCAAACTGACTAACTAATAATTTGTTCATAATACGAATTTGCCAGACAGTTCAATTCACGGCGTAAACTGCCTGTAAATATAAGCTCATAATACGGCCGCTGCATTGTCTAGTGGTTCATAATTGACTGCCGTTCATGAGGTAGCGGGTTCGATTCCCGCACGGGACAATCGTTTGTATTCATAAATGTCATATTTTATACTGCGTCTGGGTATTTCTATGTATTATAAGTACCTATGTATGTACAAAAGAAAATTAGTTTATTTAATATAATCGTATTATGTTATTCATAACACAAACATGTAACATAATATTTTCTACCAAGCATTTAATCTTAGCTTGGGACCAGAGGACGTTGTGAGAAATGTCTATGAATATACCATATACCATTCTATCGCGTCAAAAACTTATCTAAAACGACTATTATATTTGATTGTGTAATTTTTAGTTCAGTTAATATCTGAGGCTCCTTTTTAGGGTTCCGTACCCAAAGGGTAAAAACGGGACCCTATTACTGAGACTTCGCTGTCCGTCCGTCCGTCCGTCCGTCTGTCACCAGGCTGCATCTCAAGAACGGTGATAGCTAGAGAGTTGAAATTTTCACAGATGATGTATTTCTATTGCCGCTATAACAACAAGAACTAAAAATAAAATAAAATAAATATTTAAGGGGGGCTCCCATACAACAAACATGATTTTTTTACCGTTTCTTGCTCGATACCAATAACGTTGCCTTATGTTGCTTAGATAATGGTATAGAACCCTTCGTGCGCGAGTCCGACTCGCACTTGACCAATTTTTGTTTCACTTTTCGATATGAAACCCTAAAAAACTTTTATTGATTTCAAATATCACATTTACGAAGTCGTATGAACAACAGCTAATCTTTTATTTAAATAAAGCAACTTTTTACGGAATTAGACGCGTAAAATGTAGTTCTATTTAAACAAAAGAAGGGCGCAAGTCTTAGAGAATATTATTCATTTATTTTTTAGAAAAAGAATAAACCTTGTTTTTTTTATAAAATCAAAACATTGTTTATTAAAGCATATAAAATGTCGAGATTTGATGCACGCGGTGTGTGTTAAACGAATCAAATAATATATTCAGTTGTGTATCTATTGTTAGGGTTCGTTTAATCGATATCAAAATATTTGGAATTCAGATATCGACTTTCTTTTTCAAATAGTAGCAACATTACAATGTGTCATGAGACAGTTTTGGCGGGAGTTTGGTACGGAAAAGAGAAAAAGGAAGACGATAAGCAGATGTACTGAAATATGAAGACGTACCTACTATTCTGGCATTAGAACCCCAAAAGAAGGGTATTCTTACACTATATTAGTCGAAGTTTTGAATAAAAATATGTCAAATTAAATTGATAACTTCCATGTACAGGAATTTTGTAAACTCTATATACAAAAACCATAAAAACTACATATTCTAATATAGTCCTACCCGTGACCCGTGAAGTCTCCGAAACATCGGGCTAAAATTTAGAACAAATACACGCGTCGAAATCCTTAAAAAATAACTATAAATACTATTTAACACAATAAAATTATCCGCTTGCTTATTGCCATAGGGATAGGTAAAGCAACCTGTCACCAGTCTGCATCGCATGAACGAAGCTAGCTAGACAGTGAAAATTTTCACAGATGACTTATTTTTGTGGCGATACCAACAAATATTGAAAACACAATAAAAGAAATATTTAAAGAGGCTTTTATACCAAAATAATGTGTTTTTCGTAACTTGATGACACGCTTCATGATATTATCAAATTGGTTTCTAATTTTTAAAGAAAGAAAGAAAGAAGATTCTTTTCTTTCTTTCTTTCTAATTTTTATACTACTGTTTCGCTCCTATTAACCACAGCGTGATGTTATATAGCCTATAGCCTTCGTCAATCTACTTTTAATTTAAAATCGGATTAGTGTTTCCTGAGATTATCGCGTTCAAACAAACAAACGAAAATACAAACTCTTCAGCTTAATAAACTTCTAATATATAAAATTCTCGTGTCACAGTGTTAGTTACCATACTACTCCGAAAAGGCTTGACCAATTTTTGTGAAATTGTATATATATACTAGCTGTTGCCCGCGACTCCGTCCGCGTGGAGTGCCGAAAATTTTCCCCGTTTTTGCAACATTTTACTGGTCGTAGCGTAATGTTATATAGCCTAAAGTCTTCCTCGATAAATGCCCTATCTAACACTTAAAGAATTTTTCAAATCAGCCCAGTGGTTCCTGAGATTAGCGCGTTTAAACAAACAAACAAACTCTTCCGCTTTATAATATGATATACAGGGTGTGGCGTAAATGGTGGTCCAACGCTAAGGTGGTTATAGTTCAAGTATTCACCTATCATATAAGAAAAAATTAACCATTTTTAGCCATTGGTTTCGGAAATATGATTAATTTATTTTTTTGTATTAAATCGATAAATATTTTATAAATGAGAATGTAACTTTGACAAATGACATTATTTTTTTAGTGTGTTTTTTGTGTTGTACGGGCGAGTACTAGCACTAGCACATGCATTTTCGTTTTTTCATGTAAACCCCAAAAATAAACCAATAAAAAAAAAACTGAAAATTAATTTCTCGTTTTTAACAAATCATGCATTTTAGATGTGAGTAGTGTAAAAAAAATGTACTACACGGCCAGTGACCAAAAAATAATTGGTCAAGTGCGAGTCGGACTCGCGCACGAAGGGTTCCGTACCATTATCTATGCAACATAAGGCAACGTTATTAGTATCGAGCAAGAAACGGTAAAAAAATCATGTTTGTTGTATGGGAGCCCCCCTTAAATATTTATTTTATTTTATTTTTAGTATTTGTTGTTATAGCGGCAATAGAAATACATCATCTGTGAAAATTTCAACTGTCTAGCTATCACCGTTCTTGAGATACTGGGTACGGAACCCTAAAAATCATGTTTGTTGTATGGGAGCCCCCCTTAAATATTTATTTTATTATATTTTTAGTATTTGATGTTATAGCGGCAATAGAAATACATCATCTGTGAAAATTTCAACTGTCTAGCTATCACCGTTCTTGAGATACTGGGTACGGAACCCTAAAAATCATGTTTGTTGTATGGGAGCCCCCCTTAAATATTTATTTTATTTTATTTTTAGTATTTGTTGTTATAGCGGCAATAGAAATACATCATCTGTGAAAATTTCAACTGTCTAGCTATCACCGTTCTTGAGATACTGGGTACGGAACCCTAAAAATCATGTTTGTTGTATGGGAGCCCCCCTTAAATATTTATTTTATTTTATTTTTAGTATTTGTTGTTATAGCGGCAATAGAAATACATCATCTGTGAAAATTTTAACTCTCTAGCTATCACCGTTCTTGAGATACAGCCTGGTGACAGACGGACGGACGGACGGACGGACGGACGGACGGACGGACGGACGGACGGACGGACAGCGAAGTCTCAGTAATAGGGTCCCGTTTTTACCCTTTGGGTACGGAACCCTAAAAAAGAAAATGGTAAATTTTTTTTTTATATGATAGGTGAATACTTGAACTATAACCACCTTAGCGTTGGACCACCATTTACGCCACATCCTGTATACATACTCAGTAGGTCTGAGAATCGGTTATTCTTCATACCCCTAAGCGATAAGAGTTGTCCACCCCGAACATTATACGGCAAAACAACGTTTGCCGGGTGAGCTAGTATTATAGTATACCTAGATTTTTAGGAGTTGAAACAGCTTGACAGAACAGCTATTATTTCAAATATAACAGTTTCAATTAAACTGTTCTTATGTATAAAAATAGCAGACACAATTTTATGTCACAGTTTTCTCATTGTATCGATACAAGATTTCAAATAATCAGCTTCGAAAAATTTAATAACGGAATCACTCGCGTATCTCATTCGATAAGAATTTCAATTCGTATGACTACCAAAATTCCTCATTACACATTTGTTTCGATTTATTTTTAATGCCGGCTATTGCCTGTGATTTTGTACGCAATATACGCGTGGAATATTTTATATCCCTAACTTTCCATAAAGAACTAATAAGTAAAACCACTTCTTTCCCCGATTTTGCAACATTTTTCACTATTATAATAAATATAATAATAATAATAATAAATACTCATGGACATTTCACACAACGTCCTCTGGTCCCATGCTAAGCTTATATGCTTGTGTTATGGGTACCAGAATACGGATAGAATACATATACTACTTTTCTTTTGTAAATACATACTTATTATACATAGTAAACACCCAGACGCAGTACAAACATTTGTATGACAATTAAAAACATCACACAAATGATTGTCCTGACCGGGAATCGAACCCGAGACCTCGTGATCGGCAGTCCGTTATGTGAACCACTACACCACGAGGCCCGTCGTATTATGTATATATATGCCCCGTATTATGTCGTCCCTATTGGTCGCAGCGTAATGTTATGTACCTTATAGCCTCCCTCTATAAATGTACTATCTAACAGTTAAAGAACTTTTTTAAATCGGACCAATGGTTCCTGAGATTAGTGCGTTGAAACAAAACAAATAAACTCTTAAGGGCCTACATCAATATTATCGTATATCATCACCGACACGTACATATTAACACAGCCAGTAGGCACAGAAAATGAAGAATTAGGGATACTTTTCCTATTTACTCAAAATCTACTAAATATATTTTAATTCTGATTTACGTGTTTCTATATATGATAGTTACTTATGTTTTTAAAGTTATTTCATTAGTTAATACGCGATAATAGACCGACAAATGAAAAAAATAAAAAATTTGAGAGGTTTTTTTTGGAGGAGAAAACTTTTTTCAATCGCGTTTCTGAGTTTATGCGATCCTAGATATTATATTGAAAAAACATATACTTAAAAATTAGAGCTCTAGCCATTTAATCTAAAGAAACAATGAAAACTTCGTACATAGAAAAATGCACGAAGCTATTTTGGTATCCTCTTAAGCGTTATTATATTAGTACCTATAGATAACAGATGGTGTATACAACATTTTATTAAATTTCTATAACATTACTTATCGTATTTCCTGCTGTAATCGCATTTGCAACAGTTCTATAACTCTGGCGCCATATGTGGCGTATCAATGTTATCTGAATATTTGATTCACTATTTCAATAGTGAATTTGGCTTGCTTCACATTTCAAACCCGCGACTTCCATAATATAAAGTAGCGTTCGTCCGAAAGTTCGGTTTCGGTTTCGGTTGGCCGAAAGTTTTTGCCAAAAATCAAGTTTCGGCGGCAGTTTCGCTTTCTGCCAAAATTTTTGTCGAAACCGAAACTTGCGTCGTAGTTTACGCACACCCATGCTCGCCTTACTTCGTTTCCAACGCCTTGACGGCCCTGTTCAGGAATTATGAGAACATAATTCATTTATAAAATAAAAATGTTATTCATATTTTTTTAAATTATATTAAATAATTGATTCCGACGAACTTGATATACTGTGTCTCCATATTTTCATGTCCTAATTAACGCAAAATAATAGGTAAAATGCACCAAATTTCAGTATTTTAAGTTTTATACTTGACCACGGCCGGAAAACCAGTTTCGGTGAGACACTAATATAAAGCATTAACACAACCGAAGCCCTCAAATACTGATAATTTTTACCGTTTTTGTAACATTTTTCACTAACGTTTTGCTTCTATTGGTCGCAGCTTGATGTTATATAGCCTAAAGCCTTACTCGATAAATGGACTATCCAACACTGAAAGAATTTTTTGAAACGGACTAGTGGTTCCTGACATTAGCGACGGTAAATGGACTATCCAATACAAAAAGAATTTGTTAGAAACAACAAAGTAGAGATATAAAAAATGAGTGTTTTAGAAAAAGTTACTCCGACTTCATATATCTTTGAAATTTGAGGGTTTTCCTTGATTTCTCAGGACCTAACCATCAGAACCACCTGCTTTCAAATAAAAGAATCATGAAAATCGCTTCACGCTGTTAAAAGTTATGAGGTAGAAAATATAAGACAAAACATACATAGTAATACAGATGAATTGAGAACCTTCTCCTTTTTTGACGTCGGTTAGAAATAAATAGCAAGTAGGTTGGTACATAAATGCTTTACCAAGTTGAACCTAAATCTTACAACGGAAAAGGAAGTTCTATGACAGGCTCCGTTATTAGAAAAATTGGCTATACAATATAATTATATGATACATAGAGATAATAAACACTCAATGTAACAGGAGCGACTACTATACTGACGGGCTTCGTGGTGGAGTGGTTCATGTAACGGACTGCCGATCACGAGGTCGGGGGTTCGTTTCCCGCTTGGAACAATCATTTGTGAGATATTCATAAATGTCATACAAATGTTTGTCCTACGTCTAGGTGTTTGCTATGTATTATATGTATGTGTTTACAAAAGAAAAGTAGCTTATGTATTTTATCCGTATTCTAGTATCCATGATACAAGCATATAAGCTTAGCTTGGGACCAGAGGACGTTGTGTGAAATGTCCATGAATATTTCAACTATTATTATACTATTTTTGAGGTCAGTTATTTGAGTAAATAAATAACTTCATTTAATTTCATTTCATTCATTTGTTTACGAATATGAATACTACATGTTGTACAATCATCAAACAAAATATACGAAAAGCTTAATTGTGCAGCAGTAGTGTGAATGATCTTCGTGCATGAGACTATGGGTTTATTCCCATACAAACCAATTAGCATTGTTCATAATTTTTGATCTGTTATTTTTATATTTTTTTTTTGAAAATATAGACAGCAGCAACTAATTTTAATATTATTGAAATATTCACTATATAGATTTTTTTTTTAATTACTTAAAGATATTATTTTAAATGTTATGACATCATCGTTGTACGCAATCTGTGTATTGATTTTTCCTGATAGACTTAAGCTAGATTGTAATACATCTTTTCAAAGTTGCCAAGTTGATATAATAGACCAATTTCAACTCCACCGCAGAGTAGTATATCATAGATATAAATTATTTATTCTCTCCAGCCCATTTACGTCCCACTGTTGGGCACGGGCCTCCTCCACTTTGGGAGAGATTTTGGTCTACTGTGCCGCGCTGAGCAGGCGTGTTGGCACAGGATTTTTTTTCGAGTTTCCCGTCTCTTACAGATAATGTTATCTGTGTGCAATATCCCTTAGCTGATTTTTACAGCACCCTTGGGAGGAGTTGGGGTGGTGACACTTGTATTCTCAATCCGTCAACACATGGAGAAATGATATCTTTAGCAATTATTTATCAGCATCTAGTATTTCAATATATATTAGCCACAGACGTCTATAAAAACGGTATACGGGCCTCGTGGTGTAGTGGTTCTGGTAACGGACTGTCGATCAAGAGGTCGCGGGTTCGATTCCCGCTTGGGACAATCATTTGTGTTCTTTTTCTAATTGTCATACAAATGTTTGTCCTGCGTCTGGGTGTTTCTATGTATTATAAGTATGTATTTACAAAAAAAAAGTAGTATATGTATTCTATCCGTATTCTGGTACCCATAACACAAGCATATAAGCTTAGCTTGGGACCAGAGGATGTTGTGTGAAATGTACATGAATATTTTTTTATTTTATTTATTTATAAAACTCATAACCAAAATATATTTCGATATAATGATAAACGTACTTATATCGCGACAAAGAGTTCAGTCACGCGCATATCAATGAAGAATGTAGTATACAATTCGATACCTCCCTCTAGCGAGAGTTGCTAGGGAGCTGGATATTAGTTATATAATAAAATATTCTATTAAACCTAATATTCTTCTCTAGAGTTCCGTATCAAACTAGGTACCCAAAAATAAATTAGAGTAAACATTTTTGAGCACAATTTTTTTCGGATCGTAGCATACGACACTCAATAGCCTGTGCCTACACCCATGGGCAGAGATGGGCAAAAGGCGTGATGTTACTATGATAATGATGATTTAGTTAAAAAATTGTGTCTACGTCGGTCTCAAGGCCCTGAGTCCGGTAAATGAATGGTGTCACAATGGCACAACAATGACACATTATAACCTCAAAAAATTAACAATAGACTACAAAACTTGATAAAATTCGCCACGAAACAATTAGTTATTTAGTGTTATTGCAAACAAATGCAATAACTGATTGCTTAGTGGCGAATTTTATCAAGTTTGGTAGTCTATTGTTAACTTTTTGAGGTTTAAATGTGTCATTGAGCTGCCATTGTGACACAATTCATTTAGCGGACTCGAGGCCCTGGTCTCAAGCTAAGCTCATTTGCTTACCAAAATACGCAATGGATATAGGTACTCCATAAACCACTAGATCACGAGGCGCGTCATATTGATAGATACGTACCGAGCCAATAAAAGCATGTTAATAATATACACCTATAGTTATAATACATAGATAATATTTAGACATAGTACGTAGATCGAACCCACGATCTCTAGAACGGCAGTCCGATACATTTACCACTAGACAACCAGGATCATCACCGTTCATAAACATTGATTAAAACACTTATGAACTACTTTGTAAGTAAGTGACGTGTTTCCTGTATCTAAAGTAAGTTACTTCCTGTTCTAAACTAGGTTGAAACACGGATACTGTTTCCGAGACACGTACAATTTGTTGGGATGGATTCCTGAGAATAACTTCACTGTTACTCTAGAGTCTAGAGTAACAGTTATATATAGAGTCATCTCTACTATATAAAATTCTCGTGTCACAATGTTAGTTACCATACTCTTCCGAAACGGATGGACGGATTTTTATGAAATTTTATATGCATATTCAGTAGATCTGAGTATCAGTGGTATCAGGTAATATCTGTTTTTCATACCCCTGACATTTGTATGGCAAAACAACGTTTTCTGTGTCAGCTATTGGGTAATCTAAACTAAAATTTAAAAAGTTGAAGAGTTTTTTGTTTATTCGTTTGAACAGGCTAATCTCAGGAACTACTAGTTCGAATTGAAAAAAATATTGTTGTGTTGGATAGTCCAATTAACGAAAAACGCTTATGGCTATATAACATCACAGTACAAGCAATAGGAGCGAAACATCAGAGAATAATGTTGCAAAAACTAACACAATTTTCTGAATTCCACGCGTAGATAGTTATATATTGAATATAATAATTTGTTTACTTTTAAAACGACAAAAATGTTCGCTTACCAAATTAGTGTGTTAGACGCTGCAGACATAAAGGAAACCGAAAAAAGCGGGTTTGTTTTGGATGGTCATATATCTTTTAGTTTTAATGTTGTGAGAAAAAGAAAGTAATAGAAGCGTAGATATATAACACCTAAATACTGTAAGAAAAATTCCTTGCTATGGCAATATCCACGAAGAAAACAGCGGACTACGATGTCCATATTTTTGTATGGAACATAGTTTGGTGTCGTGCCCTCTTAAGTTCAACAAAGTCGTTAGCAATTTCTCAAACAGCAGTTGAATACTCGGGTTAATAAAATGTGCCCCCAGTACGTTGACAAAATGAATGTTCCGCTAAAGTATTCGGTTTGTGCGGTTAGCCTACGCATTTCTCGCTCTATATATATACTCTACTTTAAATACTGGTAGAAAGTTTTAATTAGCAAAATATCTGTACTATTTATTTTACTTTAAGATCATTGAAGCTGAAATGTTTTAGCTTCAATTATCTATTCAATGATTATGTTTGTCACTACTGCTTTGCTTTTATTAGTCGCAGCGTGATGTTATATAGCCAATAGTCTTCGTCGATAAATGTGCTATCCAATACTGAAAGAATTTTTAAAATCGGACCAGTAATTCCTGAGCTTAGCGCGTTCAAACAAACAAACTCTTCAGCTTTATATTATTAGCACATATTAGTATAGATTTTATTGTTTCGTTATCTTAAGGGCCTACATCAATATTATCGTCGATACGGTACATATTAATTAACACAGCTAGTAGGTATAGAAAATGAAGAATTAGGGATATTTTTTTTGTTTACTCAAAATCTACTAAATATATTTTAATTCTGATTAACGTGTTTCTATATATATAATAGTTACTTATGTTTTTAAAGTTATTTCATTAGTTAATACGCGATAATAGACCGACAAATGAATAAGAGAGGTTGTTTCGCTAAGATTTTCTATCGAGAAAACTTTTTTCAATCGCGTTTCTGAGTTTATGCGATCCTAGATCATATATTGAAAAAACATATACTTAAAAATTATAGCTCTAGCCATGCAATCTAAAGAAACAATGAAAACTTCGTACGTAGAAAAATGCACGAAGCTATTTTGGTATCCTCTTTATTCTGTTCTTGATAAAAATTTACAGATTAAAGTTAACGAGAATACCGGGATATGCGGGAACCATGATAGCTCAGATGGGAGAGCAACGGAACGGTATTCCGAGGTCGTCGGATCAAGTCCCGCTCATGGTTTTTATTTTTTCTACTATAATTATATTTTATTTAGTAAAAGCATAGCAAATCAATTGCAAAAATTAATAAATTAATGTAAGTTAATTTTAGTTGTGGACGCAGTTTCTTAGTTAAGTTTAGTTATGCACCATTGTATATACTACGGTCTTATACAAGGTTTAGTACTATATTCAGTTATTCGTAAGTTATATTCGTACTTTTCAGTTTTAGACTTCACTCGAATGCCTTACAAAGATTATGCATACATATTTAAAGATAATCATAATGTAGAGGCTTTATAAACAAGTTAGTAAGCGCTAAACCCAGAAGAAAATACGTTCTCTGAAATGAAAATATTCTTTGTAACAAAAAATAATATTTTTTACATATCTTTAAACACAACGCTCGTTTTTAGGAAAAACATGGTACCTACGGCGTTTTGTGATTTTGTAAGGTTTCTGTTATACAATGGCGCCAATTCTACATGCACAACGACTAAACTTAATTAAAAAATGAAAACAATGTGTTGTAGTGTTTGGAAAAAAAAATTGGCCAGCCCTAGTCCATGGTACTCGTATTACCTACTGAAGTAAATTAAAAGTGTTAATATACCTAATAAATTAAAACTTTTAATTTACTGCGGTAGTTACAGGTAGGTATTTAAAAAGTGTCAATTTATTACTAAGTTAAATTTTTACGAGAATAATACGATTTTAAAAATATTTATATGTTACCGGCTAACACTCACTTTTATAGGATCGATGATGTCGACCCAGGTTTCGAGCATGTCCGATGCTCATCATCAGGACGAGCGCGCAGCGGTGTCCGTGACCTTCCGACGCGCACTGTCAAACACCGGTAACATATAAATATATTTAAGATGACTCAAACTTACGAAAATTCAATAATACGATTTTAATTTGGGTTAATATAAACAACTGAATTAATTATTCAGATTCTATGCGGTTTTCACGTAAATGAGATTTTCTGTGCAATCCCAAGTTGTGGAAACGGAAAAGGCTTTTAAATAAATCCATACAATATATTTGTTATACATTTAATGTGAGATTAAGAGGGGCTGCTATATTAGTAAGATAATAATAACTAATATATAAAATTTCCATGTCACGGATTTACTTATTTTCACCAAATTTTATATGCGTGTTCAGTAGGTCTGAGAATCGCCTACTATCTATTTTTCAAACCCTCCCCCCGTCCCTGACATTTGTATGGTAAAACAAAGTTTGCCGGGACAGCTAGTAATATTAGATAAGTTAATAAATAGTACAAAAATATAGAATACAAGCTTTTGCCCGCGATATCGTACACGTGGAATTTAGATTCCATGTCCTATGTCCTGGTCCTAAGCTACCTCCCCGCATTCTTGCAAACTTTCACGTAGGTATACAACGTGTTGCAGAAAGGTGTAGTCATAATTTAAAGTTGCATTTTAGATAGGCCTTAAATATTATAAATATTACAGTTACACATGGAAAAATACAGTTGGTAAGTTTTTTTTTGTTTATAGCCTACTATTAAATAACTACCAGAAACGCATCAATTATGAGATGTTTACGGTTTATTGAATGCGATTGAACCTTACGATAAAATATGACCTCATAGTAGTGTTGTATTTAAAGAAGATCGATTAATTTAATAAATTAATTAAACTTTTATGAACACATAAAAGTCATAATATAACTAGTATTTGTAATTTCATCCATGCCTAGTGCCTAGTCACCGGCCATGTGTAAAGATGGTCAAATATGACTACACCTTTGTAAAACACGTTGAATAATATAAGTAGGATGTTATCTCTTTCTCCAGCACATTAACGTCCCACTGTTGGGCCAGGAAGTGTATTTGGATCGTAGCAGATGGCGATCTATATTCTCTGCCTACCCCATGGAAAAAAGGCGTGATGTCATGATGATGATCTTGGGCACGGGCCTCCTCCATTTTGGGACGGATTAAGGTCTACTGTGCCGCGCTGACTTTTCCATCTCTCACCGTTGATGTTAACTGCTTATAATATCCCTTAGCTGACTTTACAGCACCCTGAGAGAGAAATGGGGTGGTGACACTTTTATTCTACGTCACACGGATAACTTAATAAGATATAGTTTCAGTAAACATAGTTAAAATGCGGATATTATTCCGTATCACGAAGCAGGTCGCGTTGTTGCGTATTTGACACGTTCGGTGCGTTTTAGTGGTTTACAGCGTATTACCTCGTAACACATACAGGGTTCTACTTGAATATAATGATGTACTGTCGGGGCGACGCATGTCTAAACAATCTATACTAATATTATCAAGCAGAAGATTTATTTTTTTGTGTCGGATGTTACCTACACTTGTCAAGGAAGGGTTTAGGTTATATAACATCACGCTGCGACTCATAGGAGAGAAGCATCAGTGAAACCTGTGGCAAAAAGCGGATAAAATATTCTAAATTCCACATACACGAAGTAGTAAATCTTTTGTGTTAAAGTTTCTTTCCTTACTATAACATTTTGTGTGTTACCAGGCAATAAAACTAGTTGTACCGAGCAGATTTATTAACTGGCATTATTTATTCCTTGCTGTACTGGAGGGAGTGTATGCTCTACTACTACTGGTGTCTTCTTTACCTCTCCAGCCCATTTACGTCCCACTGTTGGTCACGGGCCTCCTCCACTTTGGAGGGATTATGGTGTACTGTGCCGCGCTGACCAGGCGTGTTGTCACACGGTTTATTTTAGAGATTTTCGTCTCTCACAGAGGATGTTATCTGTGTGCAAAATCCCTTCGCTGACTTTTACAGCACCCTTGGGAGGAGATGGGGTGGCGACACTTGTATTCTTAACCCGTCACCACACGGAGTTCTTCTTGACTAATTATTATAATACAAAGTCGTTATTTTTGTATGTATGTCCCTATGTTTTTGAAAAACTAGCTTATTATATTAGAAAATAGTTTTGCCTAAACATTCAAAGTTATAAAGTTATTTTCTAAAAACAACCAAAACTAACTAATTATTTTCTAAAACCTAAAAACACTACCCGATCTAAATCGAAATATTACCAAGTGGTTATTACAAAATTAATAAGCTCCAGGTATTCCCAATTTCCGCCTAAATTGGATAAGTTTGGTAACTGGCAATACAATGGTGTTTTTGTTCTACCATTTACAATAAATAATACTAAACAGATATTTTTAGAGTTTTAGAAGTACTTTTAAGTAATTCTTTTCATTACATCGGGCATGCAGTTCTGTTGTATGAGTGTAAGTGAAGCCTATGAAGTATATTTGAGTCGCAGAAGATGGCGCTCTATAGGCTCTGTCTACCTCCATGGGAAAAAGACGTGATGTTTTGATGATGGTGATGACTTTAAGTATTATTTTCTAATATATTTATATATCTCACTATATTTATTCTTTATCTCTATTTCTCTCTATTTCTATAGATAAATATGTATGGTTAGGGTAATTCCCTAAGACTTTTTTTATCTCTCCGCCTGCTACCCTGCTGGGCCATGATGGTGCCTTGAGCTTTACCATAACCCAGCGAGGGGTGGCCCCGTTATTCGGGGCCCGACCCGAGGGGAGCTCGAGGTCCCCCTGTTGCGTTGCCGTGGCCGAAAGTCACATTAAGTGGGTGTAAATCACTTTCAAATATTCCGTTACATAGATTAATACATTGATAGATACAAATTGAACTTCTATAAGCGTGTTAATAATAAACAGAAACTTTTATAGTTTAGTTAGCTTTAAACTAAACTAAACTAAACTAAATCCAAAGTTAAAAGTTGTATCCTTATTCTTTGTCAAGTAACTATCTAATCTAGCATATTACCGTTTCCTAAACAGTATTATTTCCTGTTATAAACTAAGTTACAATGCGGAAGTTACGTCGGAGGCACGTTCCTGCCTACATTTAGGAAGGAATGTTGAAAACACACCGCAGAATGAAATTTCAGTAAACTTATATACCTTGCCTAAGTATTTTAACAATTTAGAAATATTTTTAAAACCTCTTTATTTTCTATTTAGAGGTTTGGATATTTTTCTTATGTTGGTGTTACCATTTCGCGCCAGAAATTTGACATTTTGTTTTTAGGGTTCCGTACCCAAAGGGTAAAAACGGGACCCTATTACTGAGACTTCGCTGTCCGTCCGTCCGTCCGTCTGTCACCAGGCTGTATCTCAAGCACGGTGATAGCTAGAGAGTTGAAATTTTCACAGATGATGTAATTCTATTGCTGCTATAACAACAATACTAAAAATAAAATAAAATAAATATTTAAGGGGGGCTCCCATACAACAAACATGTTTTTTTTACCGTTTCTTGCTCGATACTAATAACGTTGCCTTATGTTGCATAGATAATAGTACGAAACCCTTCGTGCGCGAGTACGACTCGCACTTGACCAATTTTTATTTTCAACAACATATTACGTTATAAAAATAATTCTTATACTAAGGAAAGACCATAGGTAACCGCCCTCCGTTTAGATTTGGCATTTATTTTATTATATTATATTTCTTACAAGATACGAGCGAAAACCTTTATCTCTGATCACTTTTTTTGTTTCAATTATGAAATAAAATGTTGTAATCACAGATTAGCACACGACAAGCCCAGTGTTTGAGTGGTTCATCTAACGGACTGCCGATCAAGAGGTCGAGGGTTCGTTTCCCGCTCGGGACGGGATAAGTATGTATTTACAAAAGAAAAATAGTATAATTATGTATTCTATCCTTATTCTGGTACCCATAACATAAGCATATAAGCTTAGCTTGGAACTAGAGGAAGTTGTGTGAAATGTCCCTGAATATTTATTATTTATTTATTTATTTACGTTGCAAATATTAACAGAATGTCTGAATCTGGGAATTCGCAAGAATCCAGGGCTAGCTGCTTGCAATGAACAAACCCCAAGGCACTCATTCTATTTCTAAATTACTACATGCTTTAAATTCATTAAAACTATGAAAGCATAAAACCTTTTTCTCAGAAAAAATAATAAACACTGGTGTCAATTCTACACGCACAACTTAAGTTAAAAAAAAGAAAACAACAATGGCTTATTAAATTAATTGCAAAAGTAAGCAGTAGCAAGTCAAATGCAAAATTAATAAATAATTACTTTAAAAACAATGGTGTATTTTGACTAATTGACTATTTCGTTGTATACATTTGTATTAATTAAAATCGTTTGTCTATATCTATAACATACAGTTCCTTTAATAAGAATCATAAGTTACCATTGCGGAATTGTACTATTGACACTATAAATTGTCATTTTTTAACACGCATATTTATGCGTGTTAAAAACTGAACTGAAACTTATTTAAGTTCGGTATGTATCTATCAATGTTATAATCTATGTAACGGAATCTCTCAACACGATTATCACCCACATGCGATAGTCGGATTGATTTGAAATTTTGCATACATAACAAGAACTGATGATAATGCAATTATTTAAAAAGATATTCAGGATTTACAAGCGTGTTTTTTAGTTTTTAAACTAAGGAAATTATTAGTTAAGTTTAATTTAGTTGTGTGTGAAGAATCAGTACCACTGTGAAATAACCTTAAACTTTGCAGCTGAAATATTCGTCGAGCTCGCACTAAGTTGACAAAATTAGTTTTGTTCTGAAGTAGTAACCACACCAAGAGAATACTTTACAACAAACATCGTAAAACGCCCATGCGTTTCGAGCAGTTTACGTTTTAATATTATAATTTTAACGCTTTATCTCTCTGACGATGACATGACGCTCTGATTTCTAAGAAAACATTGTAACTGAGAAATCAGAGGTATTTTTACAGCCAGACACATTGTTGCCAGTTGCCAAAGTTATTAATTTATTGCTAAATGTATTATAATAGAAAATAAAAATAATACCCGACAGTCAACCAAATAGCTATAATATTCGGTCACCTATCCCGATATTTGGGGTCCAATGCAACATATCTGCATATTTTGCTAAATCTTGCCGACCGGCCGCCTGCCCGATGCATATACACCTCGTGTATATACTCTTGGTATTCTTACGACGTCCGCGGGAAAGACATGGCGAGATGACGTTAGTATTATTTTTAACACCCTTGCTCGTAAAGCTGATGTAATTCCACCGGTTTTAAATATGTAAAGCGGGTCATAAAAAACGCGTGTGTTACCAAAGCAAATAGTTAAGTTATAGTCCATACAAATTTCTTAACAGTATTATTTGCCATTTCAAATATGGAACTGATCGCCGCCGCACGACTCGAGCAGCGAGCTGTTGCTCTTCAAATTTCGAACTAATCGCCGCGCGGCGCCAGTTAGCAGGCAGCGCTAGCGCGCTGTTAAAATGGCGGGAAAGCAACATCGTGCATTCACAGATTGAGTTTATTTAAAGTTTTTTTTTCCGTTTCCTCGCAAATGTGTTAAAAAACGTCGTACGATATACGTGCGTATTGGTTATAACATGCTCGGCTCAATTACGCCCTCGCCTTCGGCTCGGGCTGAAATTCCGCCTCGCATGTTATAACCATCTTAACGCACTAATATCGTAATGTACTATTTTGCCCGTCATCACTCAGCCACGATATTTGCTATTTATTTATGGTAGGCACTATCTTGTAGAGCCATTGTAGAGTTGAAGACGAATATCTAAATAAGAATTAATAAAACGTGTATGTATTAGTTCTACTCACAATACGTTGACGTAGGTAATAAAACCAGCAACTGATGGCTGAACCAATGCAGTACCAGTTCCCATTCCCCAGCTGATGTGGGCACACGGCGGGAGTTTTAGTGGGTGAGAGATTCACAATACTTTTCTACTCTTCTCCACAAACAGTGGAGGGTGCGGACAAATATTTCCCCCACCATAAGAAAAAAAAAGCTAAATAGACCAGTGTTGTGAAAATCAGCCAAATTCCATTGCAACATGAACTAGTGTCATGTTGCGCCAACCCCAAATAACAGTATAACATTCACATGATATGATAATATTCACAACACCAATAATTTTTCTTATGCAAAACAATATTTTAGAAGTCTCATAGCTATACAGCTGACCTTATTTAAAGTATTTTGTTCACACTGCATTTGCATTTGATGAAAATTCAGTGTAGTGTGCAAAGATCTTACAAAAATGGCGGCAGACGCGTCCACTGCTTTGTTGTAGATCAAATTTGAATAAGATCTACGTTTGGTTGGTATTCATAAGTGCGGCACCAGAGAATGTCAATGATAATTTTTATCGATACTTTTTTTACAGTTTTAAATAAGATATTAATGTCATCCTAACTATACCGCGTTGGTTCTCGTCAACCTCTCTCCGTTGCTGACCATGAATATTTTTAAGAAATGTAACAATCCATATAAAATTAAAACTTTACAAATATATAATATATATTTGTAAAGTGCAATAATATCTTAATGCAATAATATCTTATAGGTCCATAAAATTCTCATGGCGCGGTGTTAATTACCAAACCCATCTCATCATCCATCACCCTCTTTCCGTTCACTGGGCATGGGCCTCCCGCATAGAACGCAAACGAACTCATCTATTTTTATAAAATAACATGTCCAAATTCTAATTATATAGGTGTGAAAATCACTTTTTTAAAATTACGTGACTGCAAAATTCTCAACTAGTTCGTGCTATATAAAAAGGCAATAATTATGAACACGGAACCCGAGATAAAAGATAACAATTTTGCTTGGCACTTGACTGACTTTTTTATTTATTGTATACAAATAAAGCAAAAAGATCGTTTAGAAATTCTACTGCCATGGCAATTTATTATCGTGGTGAATTAATTTATTGCTGCTAAATTTGCTATGCGTCTTTCTGATCGTATTATGTTTGCTGCGTTACAAGATATTTTTTGTACTATGAAATGTACATGGTAAATTACGTCTTTTTTACCAAAAAACTAGATTTAGTGACAAATTTATTTCCCTTCCCATTCTTCCTAGACCTTCAATGACCCACTGTTGAGTATTGGTCTCTTCCACTTGGGAATGGGAAAGGAATCTATTATGCTGCGTTTAACATAAGATAGATAAATAGATAACTCTTTATTTGTATACATTTTAACATAAGCATTACAAGTGCATTAGGTTTAAGTCATTACGTGCTAGTCCATATGGCTGCAATTTCTTACAAGCAACCTTGGCAACTATTTATATGCTTATATTTATATGCAAGCATATAAGCTTAGCTTGGGACCATAGGACGTTGTGTGAAATGTCCATAAATAATTATTTATTTATTTATTATTGTATTATTGTGTTTTCATAGGTATTACTTTCGAGTTTTCCGACTCTTAAAGAGGACGTATATTCTTTTATAATAATATAGCTGGCTTTTACAGTACCCTGGGTGGAAATTCGGGTATTAACAATTGTATTTTTTTATCCGTCGCCGTAAGGTCAGAAATTACTTAGTCCATAGAAAATATTTCATAGATTTGTTTCACGGGTCTCATACTTAGTACTTCCTTTTGTATAATAGTCACTACATACTACCTATGTGGAGATAATACTAGGCAACAAATGATGTTTTCAAGATTTTTTTCAACTATCGACACAAGACTTACGCTTTGTCCCGTCACTAGTTTTGGGGACCATATGTGGTAGAGAAATATTTTCTGAATATTTGATTCTTTATTATAGTGTTGTAAGTTACTGCTTTTATAATCTTTCTGTTTATGCGTAAAAACTTGTTTAACTTTGTGTACTTTAAGAATGAATATTTTTTAGGCTATCATATTGTCTTTTTTGTCTTTCTGAGTTTGGTATAGGAAACTATTGGGCGTCTCATCAAATTATAGCTACTCACGGAAAATTACCTTAATAGCAATCAAGTGCAAAAATGGACCATGGATCCTGGACTATCTGTAAAATAGTGAGGTACAAATTTCATCATAATATGAAACATTCACAAACAGAAGGGAACAAGTAAAAAAGAACTACCAAATACGTAGCTTTGATATATTTATGTCAGCCGTTAGACAAAATGTGATCATAAAGCTATTTTTAATAAACTTTCATTAATATACTTTAATAGTGCTTTAAAATCTGACATGTAGCCTTCTCTCTTCCCAGCCCATTGACGTCCCACTGTTGGGCACAGGCCTCCTCTACTTTGGGAGGAAATATGTGTATAACAGGGTTTATTTTAGAGTTTCCCATCTCTCACAAAGGATGTATTTCGTGTACAATATCCCTTAGCTGACTTTTACAGCACCCTTAGAAGAAAAAGGGATAGTGACACCCGTATACTCAATCTGTCACGATACGGACAAGTCTACCTACATAAATATAATATTAATCATAATTTTATAAAATACCATAAAATAAGATTGGTCGGTCAAAAGTTCCTCCATGGAATCCTAAAGGAATAATCCAATTTAAAATAACTTCCAAACAACAAAATTAAGACAGATTCAAGACATTTCTATGCGGTTTTCGCATAAATGAGGAATTTCGAAATCTCAAGTTGCGGTTGCTCAAAGGCGTTGAAATAAATCCTTACGATGCTGTAGTAATAAAGTTTAAGTTAAATTAAAGAGTAGGGTTGGAGCCATTTCAAGTGATAGAAGTCTTGTTTTACAATACGATCTTCTTGCTGATTTGAATCATGAGATTACGGGCAGTTGCAGAATTGTTTCGCTTTAAAAAGAAAATGCTCAAGAATGAGAAGCGTAGAGTGACAAGAGGGAGGCCTTTGTTCCCCTTGTAGTTTTACGCTTTTGTCTAGAGCATTATGGACTACATAGTTAGACTACTAGTAGTACTTTATAGTGTGTGTGAGTGTGTTATGTTAAATAAAATTTTATAAAGTAATTGTAAGTTACAGTAAAATAAGTTACAATTTTGGTCACACATGTATTGCAAAATTTGAAAAGAAATGTATTTATGACACACGCCACAGGTTGTGTAAAACCATAGACTAAGGAAATAGATCTTCCCTTCATAATAGAACACTTAAATTATAATAATAAATATAATAAATATTCATGGACATTTCACACAACGTCCTCTGGTCCCAAGTTAAGCTTATATGCTTGTGTTATGGGTACCAGAATATGGATAGAATACATATACTACTTTTTTTTTGTAAATACATGCATATAATACATAGAAACACCCAGACGCAGTACAAACATTTTTTTTTATTTTTTTTTATAAATATTCATGGACATTTCACACAACGTCCTCTGGTCCCAAGTTAAGCTTATATGCTGGTGTTATGGGTACCAGAATATGGATAGAATACATATACTACTTTTTTTTTGTAAATACATACTTATAATACATAGAAACACCCAGACGCAGTACAAACATTTGTATGAGAATTAGAAAAAGCACACAAATGATTGTCCCGAGCGGGAATCGAACCCGCGACCTCTTGATTGGCAGTCCGTTACATAAACTACTCAACCACGAGGCTCGTCAAACTTGTTTTATTGCTTGTAAAAATGACGTTTGTAGTTTAGGAAAACTACTTTGTTACTATAGGCTACCATACTATAGATTATAGAATAACCATATCTTATATGATCATGAAGTACAATTCAGACTGGCTAAAGTAACGTGTCTTCAAGATTGAACTCGAATGAGTAGCTTAACCTATTTTTCTTCTCCTATTTCTAACAGCGCATAAATCAATATCTGATTTTAAAATAACCTCTGTATTATGCATGATGTAACAACAAACATTTTAAGGCTCTTTTAATATTCAGTATCACGAATGAGGTCGCGATCCTTTGAATTAGACACGTTCGATGTGTGTTACTAGTTTGTAATTTGTACTAAGGGAACAAGATATTGACATACACACACACCTACGTGTTTGAGTAGGTGTTTATTAATATCTGTAGTGTTCAGCGCCGGCATTGTATTCTATTTTTTGCAGCTTTATAACAGCCTATAAGTGCTCACGGACCTTTGCTACTTTGGGAGGGTATTTGGTATTTTGGGTATTGCTTTTCGTCTCTTAGTGAGGATTTCATCTGCTTATATTTATGATGTCACCTGCATCTATACTTGCATTGGGTTTTACATTTGGTGGAAATGATTTTTAGTTCAACCATCCCAACAAGATGGCGTTAGCATCGAGTTAGAAGTCGATATGGTTTTCTTGCCGTCATTTACTGCCGTGTCATTTTTATATTTTACTCTAAAATTTTGTTAACTAGGTAGCTAGTAGCGGTTAGTGTTAAATAAAATCAAGGTTTAAACTAATCTTTTAAAAACATTATCCATCCATTGTCACTGCAATTCAGCTCATACATATTTGTCAATCGTCGTCTCATTATTCGAATGCATGCGGCAAAATAATTGGAGTGCAAATAAAAATATCAGTGCGTTTTTAATAAATTACGTGACTAAAAATATGTCTGTAATTTGTCCGAAATAAATTTTACAGATTTTAAAAGCACGACAATTTTATACAGTTAAATAACTTTACATGTTACGAATAAATATTTTTTTTTTAATTCACATATGGCGAAAAGTATTTTGAAGTAATATTTTTTTATACATCAAATTAATGCTTATATGTAGACTCAATCGAGCAACATTGTAGTGAAGAAACTGGTTATTGTTACCATGTCCGCAATAGCTCAGATGGCAGAGCAACGGAATGGTATTCCGAGATCGTGGGTTCAATTCCGGCTTATGGTGATCGCTTTTTCCACTATAATTTAATTTATTACAAAAAGAAATTTTCAAAAATATTTAAAATTTTCAAAATTTCCCTAAAACCATTTTTTTATACTACTAAGTTAGCGAGCAAGCGTATGGCCCACCTGATGGGAAGCGGTTACCGTAGCCTATAAACGTCTGCAACACCAGAGGTCACCGACCCAAATTAAATTGTTTCAAGAAACTAACTAGCAATATTCGTATTTTACTCTGCCACTATTGGCTGTGGCGTGATATTTATTTAGTGGTCTACCCAACACAAAAGAATTATTCAATTCCAAGCAGTTAATTACTGAGATAAGCGCGTCAAACAAACAAACTCGTTAGCTTCATGAGTGTAGATTTTAATGTAAGTAGATAACCAGATCTGAATTTTATTTTCCTAGTGATTATTACAAAATTAAAACTTCAGGAATCGGCAATTTCCCTCGTAATGGGATAACTTTACAAACTGGCGACGCAAAGGCGTTTTTATTCGTCCAATTTGCAATAAATAAAGTTTTAGGAGCATTTTTGGGTATTTTAAGGGTAATTCTGTTCCGTTTTTATAAAGATCAAAAATTGAAAATGAACTGACGATTTTGGGAACATGAAGCCATGATGGTGAATAGGAAAGATGTCTTGTAATAAGGTCTTTCATCAGTTCTACACAAATACTTTTACTTATTCTGTTTACCGATAATCCCACTTTTGGGCACAGGCCTCTTTTACATTGAGAAGGATTTTAGTCAACTATGCCGCGCTGACCAGGCGTGTTGGCGAATAGCATTTTTTTGATATTTCCATCTCTCACAGAGGAAAAAGTTTAAATCTAATAAGTAAATCGGCGTAAAATATCCCATAGCTGGCTTTTACAGCACCCTGGGAAGGAAATGGGGTGATGACACGTGATCTCATAATACGTAACCGCCGAAAATTTAAAGTGAGAAATTTAAGTTGTAATAAATTTTGTGTAGGTAGTAATGAGTTTTTATTCTCCGGTATCTATAATGTGTAAGTAACAACAAACAACAATTACATAAATACTCCAAGCTCATATCCAATTATGGGATATTAATATGTTAAGAAAAAGAGCATTGCATTTTTATTGGTGGTATAGTTTTACCGCTATGGAACGTTATTATAATTAAAACTATTAAAACTCTATACCTATATTTTAAGTAAGATTTATTGTCATATACATAACCCGAAATAGTTACCATTGTGGCTGAAAAGCCCAAAAGGTGAAGCCAAAATTACATAACGTGTCTAAATTCGGTAAGTAAATGAGTCAGGCAATTGTTATAGAATTTCCAAAAAATAAACGCTGCGCTATAGGTACTCGTAAAATCAACTTATTAATTTTGTCAACTATTTAAATGAAATGTATTTGAATTATCAAATTAAAGTGCCATTCGTATTGAATTTAAAATTTATTATCTCAAGTGGTAATGGCAGTTCGCAGTTAGCTGCTGCATTAAACCAATGATTTAATCTGAATTTAATTGAATTTGATTAATTCCATTCACAAATTCGGTTATCGCTTAGTGCTATTTATACGGTCAAATATACGCGCAGAGACGGATTATGAATACAAGTGTCACCAACGCATTTCCATCCCAGATGCCGTAAGAGCCAGGATATTATAAGCAGTTAATACCACGTGGAAGAGACAGACTAATCGGTTAACGTGGCACAGAAGACAAAAGACCATTCTGAAGTGGAGGATGCCCAATTGTGGGTCATTAATGAGCTGGAAGGAAATAAAGAGAGATAATAAAAGCTTGCAACATTGTACAAAATTAACTTTGCATACAAGATCAAAAAACCGATAAGTGAAAACTTGAAGTGAGGAAAAACCTGTAACCTTTTTCCGGGACATTCTAGTACAATTTTTAACATGTTTACCGTAACGCTTTAAAGATACCGTCATAAAATATTAACGCTGAATCCCAAAGGCCTCGGGACTCAAAACTTGGCAAATGGTTTAGCGGGGCTGAGTACAAGCTGTGGATCTTCACTAACTTTGTTACTTAATACACAGATTGTTCGCGGTCCGGTACTGTTATACACTTGGTATGCAAGAGTTACGAAAAATTGATAAAATTTTGTAGATTATATTTATTTCAGCGTTCTATTACTTCATTGCATAATCTAACTTTCAAAACTACATCACACGTAATATGTACTGGCTTGGTGTGGTTTGGTTAACTTTGGTTATAAGAAGAGCATGGGTGATAGACGATTAACGAAAGGCATAATATACGGCGTAGGAAACTAGAAACACTGTGAAAGTACGCCTAAGAAAAACATAGTGTTTAACTTGCAATGTCCATAAAGAGAAAGAAGTGTGGAGTACTATGACCATGTTATGCATGAGTGTAAATGAAGCCAAGGAATCGTGTTTTATCTTTAATTGGTTTTTGGACATCAGTGATTAAACAGCCTTTTGTAGTCTGAAGGTTGCGGGACTATTGTTCTCTTGTTTCTAACGTTTTAATCAGTTATTTATAGAACCTAGAACTCTCCACCTCATTAAGTTCTCTCTGTGAAGGGTTTAGTTTCGAACTTTCCGTCTCTCACACAGGATGTTGTCAGTGTACATTAACACTTAGACGGCTCTTACAGCACCCTGCAAGGCTGGTAATCCACACGGCATCTAGTACTACCTCATCCAAATATTATGTAATGAATGTTGTACACGCGACTACACGGAACTTTCACTTACAAGATTAAGTAACAAGTTACAAGTAAATTATGTTAACAAGGTCATTGTTTGCGCCTTCTTTAAAAAAAACTTTCCGGAAAGAGGGCACGGATGGAAGCTTTATCTTGATTGATGAAAATATAATGAGATGTGTTGGTTCTTGTAAAATCTTTTTATATGTTCGAAATCAGGATGAAAATCCTGATTTAATATGCCAACAAAATCTTTAGACAATTACGAATATTTTGCAAAGATCCTACTTAACAAGTTGCATTGACAACGGTATTTTTAAGATATTAAAGTAACGATTAATTCTTTATAATTTATATTTCTAACTCATTATGAAAACTCAATGTACCTATAAAATTTTTGGTCACATATAAAATTTTGAAGTGTGTTCAATCAGTTTTTTTGCTTGCTGATTTCGCCATTACGTGGTGGGGCCAACACAGTTCAAGCAGATAGTGCTTCCTCCTAGTTCTTTCTCCTGTGCATTACGTCGCTTAATTTTAATATGTTTCTTAACTATAATACTTATTACTTTTTACTTTTCACTCGTCTGTCAAGTGTCCTTAAAGCGAAATTTCAAATTTGGCTTCTGACGAAGGGATAGCATAATTTTTTTAATGAATGTTTGTCTATCTATCAGTTCTTCTACGTCCACTGCTAGACAAAGACCACAGAATGGCGAGCTTCTGCACCAATTATTGGCTTTAATATTATCATTGGTTCACATTACTTGGCCTTCTATATACCTAAACTGTTCAGTAACAAGAATCTTTAATATTTGTAAAGTGCTCTAGTTACGCAGCAATGTATAAGTCATATAAAATGTACAATGATATTACTCATATTACTATGCATTTTACACTAATTGTTAGTCTGCGATAAAGCACGTCTTCCGAACAACACTTTATGCATCAAGTTGTGCGAGAATGAGGCAGTCAGTTCTAAAATCTCGCTTCTGAAAGAGTATTTTTAATAATCCAATATTTTATATAAAATTCTTTCTAACAACATAAAAATTAAAATTACCCTGCTTGGTAACTGATATTTTGCGCGCGTATTGGTCAGATCTGATTCAGTCTAAATATTTTAATAGATCAGTCTGAATATCTGAATAGAAAAAATCATGTAAAAATATTATTAAAACATATTTTCTAACGCTTTATTAGTCTTCATAAATACTACGTACCGTAGTATGAATGTATTAATCTATATAACGGATTTTTGAAAGTGATTTTCACCCACTTGCAGTAATCGGATTAATCCGAAATTTTGCACGCTTAGCAAGGACCGGTGACAATGAATATTGATGGATTTTAAGCGAATTTTTAGTTACTAAACTAAGCAAATTATTGAATTTCAAGATCCTAGCTTCTCCCTTCTGATGACATTTCACTAAGTACACGATTGAAATTGCGGAGGGCAGCTAGTATATATCAAAAACCTCGTGTTATATTCGCCCTGCCCTCCAAATCAGTTT
This sequence comes from Orgyia antiqua, assembly GCA_916999025.1. Classification (NCBI taxonomy): domain Eukaryota; kingdom Metazoa; phylum Arthropoda; class Insecta; order Lepidoptera; family Erebidae; genus Orgyia; species Orgyia antiqua. The sequence continues at coordinate 7,298,665 of OU779874.1, forward strand.
GTTACTAATTTTTATAACTTAAATTATCTTAATATGTTGATTTATTTCATCATTTTTTTTTTCTTTTCTTTAGCTTTTGTATTACCTTTTGTTAAACTTGATGAAAGAGACTGAGCGCGACAGGGTACCTACCTATCCTTGTGTGGGATCTCAGTGTTATTGTACAACTGTTGTAATTTATTTTGGATCTCAATAAATATTATATAATCTAACAAAAGTTTAGGTAGATTTAAAATTTTTATTCTCCGAACGGAACTAATCCTAAATAAATAAAATTTCGGAATTGTTCACTCTAACGTAACTCAACCATAAACTGGTAAAGATGGCAGCGTGCTTCAGAATTAATTAGTTAACTAAAAACTTTAGTTTCATGGCTGGAGATAGTCCAAGTCACAAAGCGAGGACAAAATAAATGCAATTTAAGTACAAGAAGCATTTATTGGTTTAATTTTATTATATCACAAGATAAAATCTGTCAGAAGCGAGATTATTTACACACTCGAGGTTTCATACATACTAGACAAAAAGCATATAATTACGCTAAACACAATTTAGCAACAAATAATAATAATTTTTATTTAATATTTTTTATGTTTTTGAGCCGTTTGGGGTCGAGACGCTGGGTTCATGAAGTCCGAGTGCTAAATCTCTTTACGGAGAGATTTCTAAAAATTTGTCGACCGCAGACGTGACCAGAAAGCTGGTCTGTACTTGGCACAAAGGATAGCAATTGCTATTCAGCGCGGTAATGCGGCCGGCCTTCTGGGCACATTGCCCATGGACATCGATGCGGAGGAGTTTTTGATGCGTAAAATATACCGGATCCTTTTTTTTTCTCAATTTAAAATTTTTTGTAACCCTATTTTATGTTTTGTAAATAATATTGTTAGTACTACTAATAATAAATAAATCTTTTAATTGAGCAACAGATTTTTTTTTTCTACTCCCTTGCCGGGTCACGATAAAGCTCAAGGCACCATCATGGCCCGGCAGGGCAAGAGGAGAAAAATAAAAAAAACTGATTTTGAAGCGCGGATGACAGATAGACATAATTATGACTCTTATATTAACACGCTTAAATATATTTTTTTTTACGTGGGGAATGCATTTAGGTGCATTTAAGACTTTCGGGTCAGATAACTGACCCGCACTACCCACTAAACCCCACGGTGTTCCTCCTCGCCCCTTGGCCGGGCCATAGTAGTCACTCAGGTATTACCATCACCCGACCAGGTCACGTATATTAGTTGAAAGTGATTTTCACCCACTTGCAGTAGTTGGTTTGATCTGAAATTTGATATTAATTTATTTATAATATTAATTAAGGATTCTCTAAAATGGAAAATGGGGGAATTCCTTAACACGTTCCCAGCAGCACTAATTTATCTGTACTTTCCATTACTGCGTTACGAGGCGTTTGGAACCTGGTCCTGAACCAGAGGTTGCAGCGGTACGAGGCTTAGTAAACCCCACCGCCCACTAGAGACAAAAATCCTTTTTTTAGCGCCAAATAAGGCAAATTGTATGGTTTTTGTCGCGATTATTATTATCAATGAGTTGATCAAACTAAATTTGCCGCCGCCTGTGGGCAGATTATTTAGTTTAGATTCTATACGTAAAATAAAATGTGGGATCGTATGTACCCCATACCGCACTGAAAAAGGGCAGTTTTTTTAATCTGTATAGTGATGGGAAAAATAAATGATTTTATTTAATTATACTTATCGATGCTTTTCATTACAACAGGATAAACATACAACACATTACAGTGTATAATTTATAATATAATATATTGTATTGATACACCATATTTTAAATATACATAGCTGGAACTTATTTATTATATTCCTACATCATTATTTCACTTTGACTGAGTATAATTTGTAAATATTGATTGGAAATTTACCTGTTTTTCAAATATAACTAGAACTTTGAATTAGATTCCTCTTTATCGTCATTAATATTATCAATTAATATTCTTCGGCAACGTTTCTCTAAACATCCGGTATTAAGCTAGGTATACCAAAATACTCAGAATCAATAGCACATCTCAGATATATAGTTATCTCTTTCCTAAGCTGAACCAGACGGAAGTTAAGCTTCTCGCACGGCAGAGAAGTTAAAGTTTTTCCTTACCACTGTAAAGGCGAAACACGGACGAGATCTTTCAAGCCTCGTTTCGCACTTATCGTGTTAATAGGTGTGGCTTTGAACAAAGATTTTGGATCACAAATTATTTATCCTTCAAAGTAAATAAAAAATAACAAGAGACCGTACCAATAACTACAAATTCCTAATTGATATTTGATTAGCATAATTACATGATCGAGTACTTTGTGAAATTAACCGTCACTCGATATCAAATTAGCTTAATTAATTGTAATTAGTAATTAATCGCCGTATTGATCTTCAACTGCTTTGATCTGTATCTATACATATTATGATAATTTAGTAAAACTGATTGGTTTTCGAAGTTTCACCAGTGACCTAATGGTATCAATTTCAGCATTTACTTAGCTTAAAAATTAAAAAAACACTACTGAGAATTCTAGACACTTCTTTCCAATTGTTGCGTTGTGATCTGGGGGCCAAGTCTGCTAATTATTCTATTACAATCATATTGCAATCATATTACAATCATATTGCAATCATATTACAATCATATTACATCATATTACAATCATATTACAATCATATTATAATCATATTACAATCATATTATAATCATATAACAATCATATTACAATCATATTAAAATCATATTACAATCATATTATAATCATATAACAATCATATTATAATCATATTACTATCATATGACAATAATATTACAATCATATTACAATGTTGTTATAATGGTCAGTCACTGACGCAATTATGGCGTCATTATGACAAAAAAGTAATAGTAGACTACCAAAGATAAAATTCCGCCATTATGGCACCATTTTGGTGTCATAATGACACCAAACTTGATATTTTGTCACAGATGATGCCACAATGGCGCCATAATGGTGCCATTGACGGGCTTCGTGGTGGAGTGATTTATGTAATGGACGCGGATCACGAGATCGCGGGTTCGATTCCCGCTTGCGACAATCATTTGTGTGATTTTTCTAATTGTCATACGAATGTTTGTACTGCGTCTGGGTGTTTCTATGTATTATAAGTATGTATTTACAAAAAAAAAGTAGTATATGTATTCTATCCGTATTCTGGTACCTATAACACAAGCATATAAGCTTAGCTTGGGACCAGAGGACGTTGTGTGAAATGTCCATGAACATCCTTTGTGAAAGAGAGAAAACTCAGTTAAAGACTCTGTGCCAACACGCCTGGTGAGCATGGCGCAGTAGAGTAGACCAGTCCTTCTCAAAGTGGATAAGGCCCGACATCGCTACGTTAATGGGCTGGAGAAAAAAAGAGAAATTATAATAGGTACATCAAAATTGTGTAAAATAAGAGATTAGCTCAAAAATATTTTTAAATACGAGTTAATTTATTACTTTTTTGTTCCGCAATGACAAACGCCGAGAGCGTAATGTGCACACAAATTATCCCGTTCTACAAAAACCACAATTATACTTTGAATTTTAGGTAAAAAATATTTTATTTCGACTAAAAGGCACGTTTCACTGATATTTTAAATGCGTACATAAAGTGTCATGTGAATATAAAACAACTAGCTGTAGCTTACAACTTCGTATCCGTGAAACTTGAAAACCAAACTTTAAAAAATTATTTAATAAACCAGTTTTTTTTTTAAACTCATAATTCGAAAACCATTTCGGGGAATAGGGCTTCTAATTATAATCGATAAGATTTTTTTAATAAATTTGCTATACTTAAGATTATTTTTCAAAAAAAAGTCGAAAAGATCTTTGTTTGCCCTCGAAATGAAGGACTTACAATTTTTAAGCGTACTTAGAGACACGCTACTCTGTATTAGAGTTGTAATGACAATTTTGAAAGATACAGCTACGACTACGGTTACGACCATGAAGGTATAGATAAAAATGGAGTGCAGACTCTGAATACCTACTTGAAGCAAAAATGATGTATGGCTATCTCGCTCACTGTGGTCAAACCCTTTCTTTCTAAGTAGGGTAACCTTTATTGTATTTCTTCCAGGACAAAACTTCAAGTAGTTGTGTTCCATATAGTGTCAACAAAATGTTCACTTCTAAGACCTAGCCCGTATAGATTTTATATTTCGAGATACTTTATGTACTGTGCGTAAAAAAATACTCAAAAAACAAACTGTTTGTTATCGCGTGAAAGTTTGGATAATTCTAGTTTTTAGGGTTCCGTACCCAAAGGGTAAAAACGGGACCCTATTACTGAGACTTCGCTGTCCGTCCGTCCGTCCGTCCGTCCGTCCGTCCGTCCGTCCGTCCGTCCGTCCGTCCGTCCGTCCGTCCGTCTGTCACCAGGCTGTATCTCAAGAACGGTGATAGCTAGAGAGTTGAAATTTTCACAGATGATGTATTTCTATTGCCGCTATAACAACAAATACTAAAAATAAAATAAAATAAATATTTAAGGGGGGCTCCCATACAACAAACATGATTTTTAGGGTTCCATACCCAGTATCTCAAGAACGGTGATAGCTAGACAGTTGAAATTTTCACAGATGATGTATTTCTATTGCCGCTATAACAACAAATACTAAAAATAAAATAAAATAAATATTTAAGGGGGGCTCCCATACAACAAACATGATTTTTTTACCGTTTCTTGCTCGATACTAATAACGTTGCCTTATGTTGCATAGATAATGGTACGGAACCCTTCGTGCGCGAGTCCGACTCGCACTTGACCAATTATTTAACAGTAACTGGAGGTTCGGTTGTTAAATTTATTATTCTTTTTACATTTTTAAACACGTAAAATTTCCTAGTTTGTATGTACGATGTACCTATAGAATATTGGTGGGAAATAGATAATTACTAGAACAAAGGTGTAGTTCCTACGGCAATACGAAATTAATGAATGATTGTGAGATCTGCTTGAGATAAAATAATAATAATTTACCTTTATTTCAGACCTAAATACAGGTTACAAAGATACAGAAAAATGATTCCAACGAATTGAGAACCTCCTTTTTTGAAGCCGGTTAAAAATAACAAGGTGTTAGTAATTTCTTAGTAAACAAAACAAGTTACACAATAAAATCTATTTGGCATACCTAAGTGGAAACATAACTTTTTGTGTAGGTAGCGTAAAAACGAAAAAGGGTTATTGTACTCATATTTTTAAACATGTACTGTTATTAAGGGACCAACCATGAAATCGCAAAAGATATATGTTTCATTAATTTTGCAGATTAATTAAACATTATTAATACATACTGGACAATAGTTTTTCCTAGATTTCTGGGTTAGCCAATGTATTTCTATTTATTAATGTCAGTTAAAGGGAAAATTCGGTCAATAATACTTCTGAAAAAAAAAATACGTTACGTTGATTAAAATTAGTTTGTCGGAAAATCTGTAGTTAATAGTCATTTTAACTGACAATATGAATGTGGTTAAAAGTGGCTGACGGAAGAACGGAGAATCAGTCAAAATCAATTTTTACGTACCTATATTTCTGTCTACAGCGTTTAAAGGAACCTATCATGAATGGCATGACGGGAGCTAAAAACCTAACCCACCCTTGTCGGGTTTCCCTTGGCTCCCTGTGCCTTGTGTTCCACTACTTGGCGCTAGGCAAGTCAGTTAAAATTACATTTAAACAGCTATATTGGGTAAAATTAGTTTTGAATAATTTCAGTCAAAAGTACTACTGTCGAGAGCTTACAGTCTATTGAGTGGTTATAAGTTTTGACTGTGACATACGAGTATATCATAGGGGGCTATAATAGGAATGATAATAAAGTTACAAAAAAGGGCAAAAAAGAAACAACAGCACTTTCCAAATTAAAATCATTTAATAACTTTTCTTTTATACATGACTAAATATTATTGTTTTGTGTAATTTCTGTCTCTTACCACGTAAATCACTAAGTATATTTTCTGTATGACTCTTTAAGTGTTAAAAAATGAATTTGCAATTTTCTTAATTAATACGCTTTCATGCAAATCATTGCAATAAATTGAGTCCGTGATGGGATGCTTAAACATTTCTTGCAACAGAGGAGTAAAATGTTGTGATACAACATTAATTAATTTGTTTTCTATATTGTTTTCTCTGAGTTGGCCCATCAGGAAGGATTACTTTCATAAATGCCAGAGCTAGGATTTGGTACACCCAGAGTAGCTACTTGCCCCATAGACTCTTCCTGTAATGAACTGTCTATCTGAAAATTATAATATATTTTACAAAATATAGCCTTTTGCCATATATTCGAACTACTACATTTCTGAAACATAATAATAATGTAAGGCTCTCATTAGGCAGTCGGATCGGGGGGGGGGGGGCTGGTTCAGAAAGCAGCAATTATCTCTGGAGCCTTGAGCGCCGGTAGTTTGGAAAATGTTCCTGATACTGGTGGGGTATTTTTTTTCATACTAGTTTTTATATTCCTTATAAATTCAAATATTTAACATTGTATAACATGTGAGACAATTAAAGGAGTTTGTAAATAGATACTTGAAATTTTACCTTGCAAGGTGATACTGCTTCTTGATTTGTAATTATAGTAGGAACTGCTGTTTGTTTTAAAAAATCCTTGCACTTTCATAAAATTTCATTTTCAATGGTACAATGGATAACCATAATTTCCTCTGGGTACTATTTTTAGGAAATCTAAAAAAATAATATTGTAGGTAAGTATATTAATGTTGTAAATAATGTGAAATAAAAATTAAATGACTAAGCAAACATGTATAATTTAGTTCAGGTACCACAGAAAGTCCTAGATATGTCCTCAGTATGGTCACACTATTTCAAAATTACTTCTTGTAAACAAGAAAAATAAAACTGCACTAAGTCCATGAAATTCAATGTAAGACTATTAGATCTTTACATCGTTATCAGTATAGTTAGTTAGAAGTATGCTGAAAACATTGTTTAATCATTTTATGAAGTATTTAATTGAAAATACAAAGAAATATGTTTGCAGTTATTCAATGCCAGAAATCACGATCTAAACACTTACGCGTGAAATTGTATATCACCTCCTGGACACCACGTACTACCGCAACCACGCACTACACAAGTTTGCACCATTTCTTTAATTATAAAAATAATTAGAGTCGAAAATTTGAAACGAAGCTGTGAACCGTAAAGTAAACAACCGACATATTGGCACAATTTTGTCGACAACTTGACATATGGTGACCAATGTTGCCAAATTACGAAATCCTTAGGAAATGGGGAAAATAATTCACTGATTCGTCAACCATGAAAAGCATCCGTGATCTACTATTTTATTATTTTTAATTTCATTCATCGTATTTCAACTAGTTATTTATAGTTACGATTAAACACTATCAAATGACAGTGTTTAACTTGTGATTTGATATGTGTGGTGACTCTTTTTAAGAATTTACTAGGAGATTTTAATAAGGAGATAGCAGTACTAAGGCCACACTAAAAAGAGAGGTCAGACCACAGAGAGTGAGATAGAGATACGTAGGTATTTGCCTCAAACCGATGTTCCAAGTATGGCCTCCTTTTTTTTATCTATACCTTCATGGTTACGACTTACGTCAGCACTGTCAAACAAAAATAAAAACAAGTACCTAAACAATGTGAAACTTTTATCTATGTGTAAAACAATAATTTATAAAAAAAGTACAAAATAAAAGTAATAGATTAATCTGGAGATTTAATATGATAAGGATACTAAAAAAATAGACAAGAAACACTATATACAAATAAAACAAATTAAAAGTTCATGTGAGTGACTTCCGCATAGACTAATAAATCAACTTGACAAGATATAGATTAATGTATTGTAAAAGTTTATTAGGCAAAGGAAATACACAGTCTGCATACAACGATGACGTCACAACATTTGAAGAAAATATTTCCTTAAAATATTTTTTAAAAATTCAGTTTTATGAATATTTCGATAATATTGAAATCAGTTTCTTAAAATGGTCTTTGTTTTCTAAAAAAAAAAACAGCAGGTCTAAAATTATGAACAATGCCAAATAGAAGTCATCCAAGTATAATATAGAATTTGGGCTTTATTAAGCGGCATTAATTATACTTTTTCACGGTCAAGTAAATATGGAAGCCTTAGAGTGCAAATATGTTTTATACTTGACTGGATTTTTGATATACGGTTTTGCTACGAGTTATCTGTTCTTCCGCATCTTTACAGCATCAACTCATTGCTGCGAATAATTATAATACAGTTTTTTTAAATAGACACTATGGATACAATACTGCCTCGCCTTGAAAGGCGGCAGGACGCACTCCGACGAGGTTGGCAACAGTCGGCCGGAGTGGTGGAGGCTCCAATGGGAGAGAAACCGACGAACTATACGGATATTGTAGACTGCTTTCTGCATCTGAGCCGTCACGGACTTGCTATTAACGCTGAGCCTCTCGTGGTGTTGTGAGAGGCTCTTTGGGACCAAACCGTTTACCGAAACAACTATCGGAATTAATTATGTCGATATAGTAATACGAAATAAACATTATTATTATTAATTAACTAGTTAGCGTCTTTAGGGTTCCGTATTATAATGTAAAACAAGGTAGCATAAAAGCAAGAGATAATTGGGATTATTTTTTGTTATAGCATCAAATAATATATGTAAAATTTTCAGCTCTCTACTTAACATCGTTCTAGAGAAACAGCCCGGTGACGAAGAGACGTGTTTACTTTTTCGCACGAAACCATTATATATAACACACACAGAGAAACTTTAGGATCTTTTCGCACTTCACATATACCCTCTGCACACTATATAAATTTAATGTGCTTTTCCCACAGATCACCATCACTAGATTCCGCTCGCAAGGCGATCAAAACACACTGAACGTATGCGATCTCCCTAATATAATGTTTGTGCATTCTGCGTGTGATTTTGCCACGACCGATGACAATGCATTAATCTGAAACCCGCCTTCTTCATTGGTGCGTTTAGACGTTAACAAAAACCAAATAACGCTCTGTCCCTTAAGTAGGAGTCTAGGAAGGGGAGCGTCCAGGTAGGGGACCGTCTAGGGAGTAGGAGGCGAAAGAAGGTAGGATAGTGGAATAGCTAGATTATCTGATCTGTGGCTATACCAAAATAGCTACTAACGTTTCATCTTGACCACAACTGTTCGGGTGACGATCGTACATGACATCAAGTGGGCCGGAAAGCGATAACAGTACAATTTATGCCATAGTTTCTACACTTTGTATGTTCTATGTTGATGGCATGACAAGTTTTAGGTGCATTTGAACAACAATGAACAACTAAACATAACTTAACTAAAAATAAAAACAATTACGCTGTATTTTGATTAATGGTTCGCTATACACATTCACAATAATTAAAATTGTTATTAAATATTACCTATACATTTTTATGATAAGAAAATTTAGTTAACATTACCGATTTGTGTTATTGATATAATCAAATTTTATTTTTTAATTATGGTTAGTTTAATTGAGCACGTGGAATTGGTACCATTGACTAGATTTATGTGTGGTGACGGATTAAGAATACAAGTGTTATCAAAGTCACCACCCGTTTACCTTCTTAGGGTGCTGTAAAAGCCAGGGAATATTGTACAATGAAAGTACCCTCTGTGAGAGGCGGAAAACTCAATATTAACTCCCTGTACCAATACCTCCGGTCAGCTTACAGCAGAATATAATCTTTCCTAAGTGGAGAAGACCCGTGCCCAACAGTAGCCCAGAGTTCGTATTCGTATAGAAGAAAGATTACGCGTGCTCTCGATATTGTAAGCTAGTTATACATTAAAGTATCCCAGTTGGGATTATGATTTGTATCATTTGTAATTTCGATGTTTATTCGCCTGATATATTTGTTTAGTCATTAATTTGCCCTATATGACCTTTGTTAATCATTATTTTAAATGTAATTAGCATTACAAATCATGTTTAATTACGATAACTTTATTATATCATTAACATGCAAACTATTTATTGTTTTATACCGGACAATGCTTTTGTCCGTTACTGTGTTCGAATAAACATTCAGTATCAAAATAACTTTCAAACTTTGGCCACTATTAACACCAAAATATTTTGTTTGTGTGCTGATGTATTAAAAATACAAGTGTCAGTACTCCATTTCTCTCATAGTGTGCTGTAAGAGCCAGATAATGGATAATTATAAGCAGACAAGATCGCTTGGAAAACTTGAAACGAATCCCCTTCCCATTACGCCTGGTCAGCGTGATAAATAGGCCTGTTTATTTTCCAAAGCGGAGAAGCCACTTGCCCAACAGTGGGATATTAATGGGACTTTTATGTACAACTAGCTTTCTACATTACAGAATCCACAAATCCACTATATCGAAGTTAGGGCTCATAAATCACCTTTGCTCCACGTTCTAGGGTGAAAAGGTGCTATATATTTTGTCAAGCCATTATTTTGTATAAGTGTGTTAAACTGTTAAAAGAAATATATTATAAATTATATACTGCTATCTTAGAGCAATTATCCGAAAGAGGTGACATTATAAGGCAACCCTTGCAGAAAAAGTTAAAAGAACAATGATCATACTCATTGTGTACGGACACTGTCGTCTCTTAAAGAGCGTGAGTTTGGGCGGGGCGTGCGTAGTGACCAATGAAATTGCGTTATAGAGATTGTGTGTGTTACCTCTACACTCCGTCAACGTGACATTATATTTGTCATAGAAATTATTGTACATCTGCTCCTGTTGGTTTAATACTCTGAGACTGCTATACGGTAATATAATGATTATAAGAGGGAAAACTTGGAAATAAGCCCCATGCTAACACGCCTAGTCAGCATAGGAGATCAATCCCTCCTAAAGTGGGTTGGTGACACCTGTACCAATTTTTACCGGACACGGACAATACATAGAAAACAAAGAACCGACTTTTTATTTATTTTATTAATTGCAGATACTAGTTTTAACAAGGTTGCATAAAAGTATGTTTACAGTATTTATTCACAATTTTTAGGGTCCCGCACCAAATAGAAATCGAGGTCATATTAATAAGATTTTGCTGTTTGTCCTTCTATAATCAGGCCATGTCTCTGACCGGAGATAGCTAGTGAGTTGAAACTTCCTCAGGTGATGTATATCTGTTGATGCTACAACACAATTACTAAAACCCGGATTATAATAAATATAGAGACCCCCCCCCATACAACATACTTTTTCAGTTTAACTTGACTAACGCTTGAACCATATGAGTTGATACGGGACACTTTCTGTGCGAATCAAACTCGTATTTACCTGGTTTTTATTTGCTATTCGTTTAGCCAACTAAGTTTATTAGTCAAATTGCAAACCATTTATTTGGTTAGTAGATAAATGATATGTTATATTTGTTTAAGAAATTGCTATGATATTGGTTTAATTCGACGAATTAAGAATACAAAGTATCACTTCTCCATTTCATCCTAGAGGGTGCTGTAAGAACCATCTAAGGGTAGGTACCTGTGAGAAGATAATAGATAATAATAATTATATTAAATGAGAGAAAGAAAACTCGAAATTAAACCATTTGCCAGCACGCCTGGTCAGTGTGGCATAGACGCATAGTAGACTATAAATATTCGAAGCAAAATTGTGTCATGCCGGACACTTCGACCCCGACAGTGGGACGGTAATGGGCATTATAGTATTGGCATTTATAGTATTGGCATCAATTTTGTAGCGTCAAAAATCTAACCAAACCAAAATGAAACTAAAATGTCGGTTTTTTGTTTTTCCCCGACGCATCAAAAGCAGTATAACCTTAAAACATAATAAAATACTATATTAGACGCTGCAAGCTTAAAATTTCTTGTATGCAAAGATTCCAACTAACTCTTGCAACTCATATTTGCATAATCACCGGATGAAATGTAAATGCTCGGTCGGCATTCTCTTTCATTTAATTTGTAAGAAAATTTTGAATAGGATATTATCGTTGGTTATTTTTTCTGAAATATGTGGTAGGTATTTGGGGTGACTTGGAATAACTAATCATACTGTTTCGACGAGCCTCGTGGTTGAGTGGTTTATGTAACGGACTGCCGATCAAGAGGTCGCGGGTTTGATTAAATCATTTGTGTGATTTTTCTAATTGTCATACAAATGTTTGTACTGCGTCTGGGTGTTTCTATGTATTATAAGTATGTATTTACAAAAGAAAAGTAGTATTTGTATTCTATCCGTATTCTGGTACCCATAACACAAGCATATAAGCTTAGCTTGGGACCAGAGGACGTTGTGTTAAATGTCCATGAATATTTATATATTCTTCTTAAGTATTCCACGTGGTTCCATGTTTTCCAGGTTTCAATATAATATAATATTGGAATATCTGTGTTCAAAACGTCATTAAAATTGGTTTATTAGTTTCGACGTAATAAAGCGATAGATTACGACAATGGATCTAATATGGCTGGCGTATTCAAAGGCGTCCAATCCAGAATTAAGCAAGTGAATGAGCTGGCAGAGTTTGTACCTTATCTAGCATACTCCCTAAATCTTACAGATAATTATGAGCAGCAGATTCTTGCAATTTTATGTTTCCAGAATCTGTTGCCTATAATATGAATCATTGGTAGCAGATCCTAGTTGCATAAAATGTGATTAAATCAAATTGACCCGGTTACGAACTTTTTTGTATTTTTCTACTCTGAGACACCGTTTCTCCAGAATTTTATTACATTTAAAACAATTTGTAAGCAAGCGTGGTCCGTATATTGTAGTAGTTACACTGGGTATAAAATAGCTCTATCGCTAAAGCTCGACCGCAATTGTTCGGGTAATGATTGCACACAATGTCAAGTGGGCCGGAAAGCGATAACACGACAATTTATGACATAGCAGCTACTCTTTGTATGTTCACACTACACAAAGCACGTTTTGAGCTTGATTTCATAATGTTTTTCACCACTTTAACACAGGGGCGATCAAAATTAAGCATACGAGACTCCAGCCTAGAAAAGCCATGGTAATAACGGGTGCATATGCAGATGGATTTTCCAAAAAAAACTCTTTCATTAAGGCCTCATTTTAATTTCAATACAGTGCATAGGTAAGTAGAAGCTCTCTTTTTACACCAAAATATGTGAACAGTTTCTGAAAAAGATTACAAAACGTTCTTCAAGGATTTATTTGCGCTTGACGTCTGATTAGAAATATAAGTATTAGAAAGCGCATTCAGATCAAATTGTCAGCTCCATAGACATGACTTTGCGGTTATAATCACACCTCTCGCGTCGAGTGTTAAAAATAAAACCGAAGGGAACTTTTCAGAAGAAATTTATATAAACTAAGTTTGGTAAATTCGCAATATGTCGCTCTAAAAGCTCTGTAACGGCACTTTAACACTCGTGTTGAGACATGGATACTTGGAGCAAAGTTAAATATATATCTTGAGCATATGTGCTCTCTGTTGATACGATTTTAATATGGTTTCCACACATTTTTCAATATTTCGTAATTGATTTGCTGTTTTTTAAATTTTTAATATAACAAAATAGGTAAAACACAAAATCACATTACATAATTAATGACGAAAGCAAAATGTGTCAGTAAAATAGAAATGCGACAGAATACCACGACAAATCGTTGGTTGAATTGAAAGCAGTAGAACAGATTTTCAAATGTGTCATGGGTTCGAAACCCCTCCAAATAACAACATTTTTGCTTTATTAAAAATAAAAATGGTTTCCCGACTTTTCTTAAATTTGACATATCTTATTATATGTGTTCAGCTGTTTTATAATCATTGGTTAAAGAGGTATTACTCATTTTATCAGCGAACGCTAATTATTTATTAATATGCTCATAATATTACTTCGGAACATATCTATCAATGTATTAATCTATGAAACAGAATCTTTGAAAGTAATTTTCACCCCTTACGGTAGTCCGATTGATCTGAAATTTTGCACACATACGAGGGGAGGTCCAAAAGTTCGTGGAATGGAGGGGATGGAGTGGGGATAGGGGCGCTCGCTTAGTGTCATACTAATTGGGGACTCATAATTAGTATATAAATGGAGTTTCAGCCCTATTGCGTCATTCGTTTACGAACACTCGCCTGCTAAACACGTCAATCCGGAAGAAAACTGAAACTATGGAGAAAATTGAACACCGTGCGGTCATTAAATTCCTTACCAAGCAAGGAAAGAACGCTCAGACCATTTTGAATGAAATGGAAACTGTTTACGGGGAACAGTGCCCTAGTAAATCAATGATTTACAAGTGGCATGGTCTTTTTAAACATGGTCGGGAGTCGATTGAAGACGACCCCCGCTCAGGAAGGCCAGTTGAGGCCACCACATCAGACATCGTCGAAAAAGTGGAAAAAATTGTACTGGAGGACACCCGTTTGAAGAAAAAACAGTTATCTGCATTAGTTGGAGTATCAGATATCACTATTTTGCGAATCCTACATGACCACCTGGGTATGACAAAAGTCAGTGCAAGATGGGTACCGAGAATGCTCACGACGCTTCAAAAACAGCAGCGCGTCGAAGCGTCAAAACATTTTTTGGAGTTGTGTGGCGACGATCCTGGACCGATTTTGGAGCGAATTGTTACCGGCGATGAAACATGGGTTCATCACTTTGAGCCTGAGTCCAAACAAGAGTCCATGCAATGGCATAAAAAGGGGACACCACCGCCAAAGAAATTCAAAGTGTCGGAGTCGGCTGGAAAGTTGATGGCTACTGTTTTTTGGGATTGTGAGGGGATAATACTGATTGATTATAAAGAAAAGGGCAGGACCATAACCGGAGAATACTACGCAACAATACTAGAAAAATTAAAGGATGCCATCAAAGAAAAACGTCGGGGAAAATTGACCAAGGGCGTGTTGCTCTTGCAAGACAACGCGCCGGTTCACAAGAGCAAAGTTGCAATGGCTGCTCTACACACGCATGGCTTCGAATCACTAGTCCACCCACCCTATAGTCCAGATCTGGCCCCAAGTGATTTTTATTTGTTCCCCAATTTAAAAAAAGACTTAAGGGGAAGGAAATTTTCCGACGACAATGAGGTGAAGGAGGCAATTTTGGCTCATTTTGAGGGAAAAGATAAAAAATATTTTTACGATGGTTTAGAAAAATTAATTCATAGATCTAATAAATGTATTCAGCTTAAGGGTGATTATATTGAAAAGGAAAAATAAATTTACTGTTTCATTTTTACTAAAACCCTTTCATTCCACGAACTTTTGGACCTCCCCTCGTATTATGAGGGTACTGTACTTCTTATTTAGGTATTTGCCTTAGGTATTGCTATCCCTATTCCCGAGCACCTTGCTGAAAGGGACAAATACAGCTGAAGCAGATTTTACCTACAAATTCTTTGAAAAAAGACGTTTCGTACTTCCCTTTTTTCTTCGCGAAAGTTAAACCGATTTTGATTGTTTTTACGCTATACTATAGATGAAGAGTATATCTGTGCTTGTATCACTTTCTTTTTTGGTAAAACGTTACCAAATATGTGTGATAGACGCTGCACCTTTACCTAAAGAAAACCGAAAAATACGAGATTTTCGGATGGTCATATTTCTATTAGTTATTATATATTGAAAAAAAGAAAGTGACAGAAGCATAGATATACTCTTCATTTATAATATATCGTAAAAACAATTAAAATCGGTTTAACTTTCGCGAAGAAAAAAGGGAAGTACCATACCCATATTTTTGTATGGAGCATAATTTGGTATCGTGCCCTCTTAAGTACCGATGACAATGCAATAATAAAAAAAATATTCAGGATTTTCAAACGTGTTTTCTAGTTTTTAAGCTACGTAGATTATTATAACCTATATTAAAGTAAAACAAATTTGGACGCCTAGGTCTCACCCGTGATTGTAGCTAGTCTTTGATACATCTTGCTACATTTTTTTTTAATAAATTTTCATGTACATTTTACCCAACGTCCTCTGGTCATGGGACCAGAGGACGTTGGGTAAAATGTGATAAGCTTATATGCTTGTGTTATGGGTACCAGAATACGAATATACTACATATACTACTATTCTTTTGTAAATACGTACTTATAATACATAGAAACGTCCAGACGCAGTACAAACATTTATACTTATGACAATTAGAAAAATCACACAAATGATTGTCCCGAGCGGGAATCGAACCCGCGACCTCTTGATTGGCAGTCCGTCACATGAACCACTCAACCACGAGGCCCGTCATTTAAATACTAAACATATGCATCTTAATCCGTTAAAATAATTGGCATTGTTCATATTTTTTTAAAACTCTTAATTCAAAAACCATTTCGGAGAATAGAGTTTCTGATCATGATCCATTAGTTTTTTTCGGAAAATTTCTGATATTAACGATTATTTTTCCAAAAAAGCAAATGATCTCTATTTGCCCTTGAAATGAAGGACTGAAAATATTAAGGCGTTCTGAGGGTTATACTACTCTGTGGTGGAGTTGAAATTGGTCTATTATATCAACTTGGCAACTTTGAAAAGATGTATTGCAATCTGTCTTAAGTCTACCAGGAAAAGTCAATACACAGATTGCGTACAACGATGACGTCACAACATTTAAAATAATATCTTTAAGTATTTTTAAAAAATTATATATAGTCAATATTTCAATAATATTGAAATTAGATGCTTATAATAGTCTATATTTTCTAAAAAAAATATAAAAACAGCAGGTCAAAAATTATGAACAATGCCAATTTAAAATCCTAATGTTTTTTGTTAATAAAACTTACAATAGTAACAAAACAAGCAACAGGCACCACGCCCATCAATCATTTAGATAGCGATAGCTGAATGGTTGCCCCAATGAGAACAAATTGACCAGTGCAATACGTCAATTTAATACAAGCAATTCCAAATCTACCTGATAGATAACGCTAACAATTTATGTGATAGCTTCAAAATTTATTTTCACACAATTGAAGAGAATTGCACCTATTAATTCAGACGTATTTGGTTTTATTGTGTAATATATAGCTGTGGTTTGTGGGGACGTGGAGTATATGTTATTTTACTGCAGAATTTAGTTCCAGAGATTAGCGCAAAGAATCTTTTGTGAAGTACAGTTTTATTTCTTAGTCAAATCAATCAAATCAGCCTACTGCAGTCCACTGCTGGACATAGGCCTCTCCCAATTCGCGCCACAATACACGGTCCTCCGCCTTCCGCATCCAGTCCCATCCTGCGACCTTCTTCAGGTCATCAGTCCACCTAGCAGGGGGGCGTCCTACCTTACGCTTGCCGAGTCGCGGTCTCCACTCAAGAACCCGTCTGCTCCATCGGCCATCAGTTCTTCGACAGACATGGCCAGCCCACTGCCACTTTAGCGAGCTAGCCTTGCAAGCTATATCGACCACTTTGGTGTGTTGACGGATAACCTCGTTTCGTTTCGTTTATTTCTTAGCTCGAAGTAAAATTTTTTATCAAAATTCATAATTATACTATTGCATTTTTTTCTGATATTCATAAATAATTAATTTTTTATTATGTTATGAATTATTGATTGCTTATTGATTCCAATAAAAATGCCATCCATATTTATGTAAAAAAAATTACCTACAACATTAATTATATTAAGGTCAAATGCATTTTGTATTTTAGGGAGTTGGTAGGTGCTACAATTAATTGCGCCTCGCAGTATCACTTATAGCACAGATAATATAATAAACTTATAGTAAGTTGTACAAAGTTACTACATATTTGTACAAAATATTATATAAGACTTGGAATTAAAATCGCTTCGTCCAGTTAAAACCCGAGAGAATGAATGAATGAGAAACTCCTTTTTTGAAGTCGGTAAAAAATAGTAATTAATATATATACCTAACTAGCTGGCCCGGCAAACGTTGTTTTGCCAGACCAAAAAAAAAGTTTAAAAAAAATAAATAAAAAAAAGAACTATAAACCTCACGGAGCCCGAGACCTTTCCAACGAATGCAAAACCGTGGAAATCGGTCCGTGTGTTCTGGAGTTATAGCGTCAGGAAGGAAAACCCGACTTATTTTTATATAGTAGATAGGTTTATTGTGATAAAATAGAAAAAAATTATGAAAATCATATTTCAAACTCTAACGATGTGACAGTATGATAGCTTAGCTATTGTCTGTGACTTCGTACGTTTTTGAATAATCAACCGAAAATTGTATAATGCTTTTTTAATAACGAAACGAATATTAAAATGCGGTATTTTCTAACTTTTACGGACCCTTCATAAAGAACGACAGGGCATCTAATGTTCTCCCGTCGTCTATGACGTGGTGGCTAAAGTCACCTTAATAATGTCTGGCTAGATTTAAAACCAAACGTCTAAACTTGATAAAAAATTTAAATATTGAAAATTAAAGTTTACTACTTTCTGAGGATTGCGTATTGTACATGTATATTATTATGTCGTATCTATACTAATAATATAAAGCTGAAGAGTTGGTTTGTTTGTTTATTTGTCTTTGAACGCACTAATCTCAAAAACCAATGGTTGGATTTGAAAAATCCTTTCAGTGTTAGATAGTACATTTATCGAGGAATACTAGAAAATATATAACATCGCACTGCTTCCAATGGGGGCGAAGCAATAGAGAAAAATGTTACAAAAAAACGGGAAAATTTTTCTAAATTCCACGCGTATGAATTCGCGGGTAACACCTAGTATAACATGTATGGAGAAAAAGTATAAAATACAAAGATACGCATTCACTTTGTATGATCTTACACTGTCAATATTAAAATGGCTAATCAATTAAATATATTAATTAAATTTGAAAACTATATGGGTTTTAAAAATAAAATGCGTTGGGATTTAACTATAAGAACAATATTTATTAATGGTTTTGGTGCGTGGTGGTGTTGGCATTATGCATTTCCTGTAAAAATATGGACCGTACTTTTTGGTGAGATTTCTTTTTATTTCTAACTAAACAACATTGGTAACATTTACAACATTTACACTAACACATCACAATAAAAATTTTATTTTGAAGCAAATTTCTTAAAACATACTAACAATACTAACAATTACAAAGATAAGTAAAATGGAGCTGGTATATTTCAATATCCATCCATGGTATGTGTATGTTGTACTAGTTTTTTATTCATCAGTAGTATTTACAATATTATTTACAAAACATAAAATAGGGTTACAAAAATTTTTAATAAAAAAAAACGGGTTGTATCTAAAATATATTTCACGCATCAAAAAACTCCTCCGCATCGATGTCTATGGGCAACGTGCCCAGAAGGCTGGCCGCATTACCACGCTGGATAGCAGTTGCTATCCTTTGTGCCAAGTACAGACCAGCCTTCTGGTCACGTGTGCGGTCGACTAATTTTTTGGAAATCTCTCCGTAAAGAGATTTAGCACTCGGACCCCATGAACCCAGCGTCTCGACCCCAAACGGCTCAAAAACATAATCTCCAACAAGATTATGATATTTGCGCCGTTTGAGTGTCAATTTTGTACCTTTTCATTTATGAACGATTGAAATCCTTCTTCCAGAATTGGGGACCCTAGGAGGCGAAGAGAATTTTTTTCCATTAATTTAATATTTGGAGCCAAAACATAAAATTTTGATAAGGTCGAAAGTTTATCAATATCGTCTCGTAAAAATATTTCGCACTTGCTGGAATTTAGTTCGAGTCCAACAGATTTTAATTTGTCTTTTAAAAAAGCCAGATCTTTTAAAACTGAATCTATATCACCTCCAAGGGTACCATCGTCCAAGTACCAGATGTTAAATTTTGAATTTATTTCTTTAATAATGGGATGAATTGCTAAGCTAAAAATGACTGGTCCAAGAGGGTCACCTTGCTGACATCCAACTGCTGATTCCAAAAGACTGTCCTTATATAATAATTTAGATGGGTACCTGTAACATTGCCAAAGAAATTTAAATATTTTAGGTGTTTCTAATTTTGCTTGTGTCAGCAACGTGTCCCTGTTCACCGAATTGAAGGCATTTTTTATGTCAACCTTCAAAATTACCTCGCCTTTGCCACAGCCAAGGTAAGTTGATAAGGCATGTATGGCAGCCTCACAGCCACCCTTAGATCCGAAGCCAAGTTGCAATGGTCTAAATTTTTCCGAGAGCTCCCGACTGTAAAACTTACAGCATAGTTTGGCTGCCATACGTCGATACGTGCATCCCACGGCAATGGGACGAATACCGCCATCTTTTTTTTTTAAAGCACACAAATTCGCACCTTACAATATGTCGATTATGGATTCATCCACATTGCCGGAGAGCATGAGGTTCATCAAAGCCGTTAGCTCCCCCAACAGCGCAGTGCCAGATTCCCCGACGCCTGGACCCACTAGATCTTTTAGATGTTGTGGTGTTAAGCCGTCGAGGCCCCCAGCAGAGCCACCGTGGAAGGAGCCAACGGCCTCGAGAACGTCCTTGGCTGTGACGCTGAGATGATCCATGTCAGAGCCCGGTGGACCAGGAAACGCGAGGTCAGAAGCTGGTGGTGGATGCTTGCCCCGAAGACTGCTAAGCGTCTCCGGAGAGCAAGACGCCACCACATCACTGCTAAATAAAAGTCGTCATCGTCGCCGACGATGTTTAGCACGTCCCGTGAGTGCCACGTACCCGTCCCGTCCGTGTCTCCGTGAAGTATGCACTTCCCTATACATTTTGTATGAAACGATGTTTGCAAAACTTCCCGTCCCGTCCCGTCCGTATAAAAACCCGTCACGTATGCAGTGGCCTTTAATTACACGCGTACGAAGTCGCGGGCAACAGCTAGTTTATTCATGTAGTAGACCAGGATCCGAGAGGAATATCGTTTTACTTATTTTATCAGAGATGAAATGTGTTGTTTAAGGTAGTTTTTGTACATACTGTCAATGTAATCATCATAACATTATTATCCGTTACCAAAGCTAAGTTTGGACAACCAGATACTACAGTTAAAGTTAAATTATGCAGAACTATTTACTACAGGTTATACATTTACAGGCACTTCGATATTATCATGTTGATATGTTGTCACATCCTGCCAACATTAACTGGAATCGTCTTATGGGGAGAGGATTGGAAATGTGCAGTTGCGTGGCAATGTTTTATCAGATTTTTAGTTTTGTCACACTGTGAACTGTGTATCAACAGTATAGGCCATGCTTATGGAGACACGCCGTATATCAAGTAAGATAAACATTTTCATTATTGGTCTTTAGATATTAAAAAATAAGTCATTAGCTATATATTTAACTGGGAGTGACCTACTTCATATTGCAGCAGACTTAATCTGATTTTTACGACCTGCCGCCTGCTAACGTCAACCCTCCTCGGGTATATGCACTAGTGTCATGCAACAAGGTTCTCTTGACTGGTTTCCACGACGCTCGAGGGTAAATTCTCGGGGAGGTCACACTAATATCCTTTGTGGTCATTTTACGGAAAGTTTATGACATTGAAAGACATATTTAGACGTATTCTGCTTCTACATCTTCTATCTCTTGCAGCTCTCTTAGTTTTCTTAAATATCTTTTTCTTTTTCAGAAATATCTCACCTAAACAAAATGCTTTCTTATCGTTCATCACATTTGGAGAAGGTTGGCATAACTATCATCACGCTTTCCCTTATGATTACAAAGGAGCAGAGCATGTCGACGTATTTAATTTTTCGTATTACTTCATAAATTGGCTTAAAAAGAATGGATGGGCTTATGACATGAAAGAGGCATCACCAGAGGTCGTGAAGAATATTGTCAATAAATTTGGAGATGGTGTTGAAGAATCACACAATGATTTAAATTATACAACATGAATCTAAAATATTGAATAACATTCACTAAAAAAGGAACATTATTACGTTTATTTCCGTGTAAAATAAATGGATTATAATGTATCTAAAAGTTTTATTTCTAGAAACATTTTTCAGGTGGTCCTTATCTTTAAGTCAAGTCAACATCTGATAAATAGATTACAAGAGAAATTGGCAATACTCTGTAAATTTAAAGGTAAATCGGAACCTTAATTTTATGAGACTTACTGTTCGTCCGTTCGTTATTAGTTTAAAGTTCCCGGATTTTCTTTCATTCAGCAAGTATGTTTTAGTAATATCTTTAATTTTGGAGAGCATTTTTTTGTAGAACATAAGATCATAAATAATTTTATTCTGACTTTCGAATAGAAAATTAGTATGTATTAGACATCGACACAAAAATATAGTGGTACTGAAAAATCTATGCTTAAGGGCCTACATCAATATTATCGTATATCATCGCCGACACGTACATATTAACACAGCCAGTAGGCACAGAAAATGAAGAATTAGGGATACGTTTCCTATTTACTCAAAATCTACTAAATATATTTTAATTCTGATTTACGTGTTTCTATATATAATAGTTACTTATGTTTTGAAAGTTATTTCATTAGTTAATACGCGATAATAGACCGACAAATGAAAAAAATAAAAAATTAGAGAGGTTGTTTCGCTAAGATTTTCTATCGAGAAAACTTTTTTCAATTGCGTTTCTGAGTTTATGCGATCCTAGATCATATATTGAAAAAACATATACTTAAATATTAGAGCTCTAGCCATTCAATCTAAAGAAACAATGAAAACTTCGTACATAGAAAAATGCACGAAGCTATTTTGGTATCCTCTTAATACAAGTCTTTAATCTATGCTTTTTTTTTCACCAGTAGTATTCGTAAAATTTTCTAGGGAACAAAAGATTAATATACAAGAATGTTATAAATGACCTTAATAGGTCTTCGACTAGGTATTACATTCCATCCTCAAGTATTTCAATTAAGCTGAAGAACGTGTTTTACTAGAAATTCTTTTAAAGTAATAATAAAAAAGATGAATTATTTCATACAACGTCTTATGATTTCATGCTAAGCTTATTTATTTAAGTAAATAATAGAAGCTTCGTGTTTTCGAATATTCTTACTATAAATGGATAAAAAATCTCTCTCTCTCAAAGATAGTGTGTGTGAGAGAGACAGAGAGAGAGATATGGAGATTAGCCCATTACCTATATCTTTTCAATAAAATATGCTGTTTCTTTCATTAACCTCCCATTGTTGGGCATGAGTCTCCTTCACTTTAGGAGATTTTGGTCTACTAGTCGCGCGGACCAGGCGTATTGGCATATTATTATTATGATTTTGTTTCTTGTTCTCTGTCTCTCATAGCTAGGCTAGCTCTCTTCTTATCTGCTTATGATATCCCTTAGCTGGCTCTTACAGCACTTTACGGTGGAAATAGAGTGTCAGCATTCTAAATCATAACTTAATACCCTGTTAATGTTTAGGACAAATAAATAAATAAAAATAAATATTCATGGACATTTCACACAACGTCCTCTGGTCCCAAGCTAAGCTTTATATGCTTATGTTATGGGTACCAGAATACGGATATAATACATATACTACTTTTCTTTTGTAAATACATACTTATAATACATAGTAAACACCCAGACGCAGTACAAACATTTGTATGACAATTAAAAACATCACACAAATATTTGTCCTGACCGGGAATCGAACCCGAGACCTTGTAATCGGCAGTCCGTTATATGAACCACTAGACCACGAGGCCCGTCCGTCACGAGGACAAAATTAATATCAGAAATAAAAATACATTAAACATCCGTAGCTGTCCTACCAGCTGTCTTAGTAACCTCCTTACACATAATGGCCAAGATAAAAAAAATCCCTGTCGCGCTTTTACGACATCGTAAAAATATATTGGTATATTACACGTTATACTTCAGAGTCCCAGAGCATTAATCCACAAGGAGCTTACCGGAACTGAAAAAAGCACGACAGAATGCTGTCACTCTCGGCCGTCATTTCAGACAAGAGCGAACAGTGCTAGGCCGCCGCTGCCTACTTTGCTTGGGAGGTGATATCGGCAAAGAGAGCAGTCCTGCGAGAGCGTGAACGCTCGGGTGGCACTTTGCCCCTGCAGGGACGCGGTTACGGGTCGTTGACGCGCAAGAGAAGGCGCCCTTACCCGGAGAGGAGCCTACACATGGCGGGTCGCAGGACCTGCCGCTCCTAATTTGCCGGATAGCCTCTCACCAAGCGTTACGGTGGCCACGCATACACGATGGAGGGGCCTAACGTCCCTCCCACTGAGTTGGACCCCGAATAAAAGGGACATCCCTTTACCGGGCTATGTTCCGGCTCAAGGCACAATATGGCCCGGTAAGGGCAAGGTGAAAAAAAGTCATCTATGTCATCTATCTACTTACTGTGTACGAACACTGTCGCCTCTTAGTGTGTGCGAGGTGATTTTGCGCGCAGCGTGCGTAGTGACCAATGAAATTATGTTGGTTATGTGCGTTATTTCGACACCATTATATTTGTCAAAAAAACAGCATGTGTAGTCTTAGAGTATAAAACCAGCTCCTGCTGGTTTAACACTCACAGTTCAGAATATACGTATTTTCACTGTTTCACATTCTAGTAACTTTTTCTTATTTTAGTGAACACGTAGAAGAATTTATTAGTGCAAATATTTTTTTTGGAAATATTGCCTATATTTCCAAAAATTTATCCTAAAATGTTTTTTGAGGTGTTGTAGGTACTTTATTATCAAGGTAATTTTTTTTGTCGAAATAGATTTGGTATCCAAATGTCTGTAAATATATGTTTACCTGACACATAATAATATATTAAGTCCGCTGATATGAATGAGCTCCATCGACGAACGGAGCACCATTGAAAAAAGCTTTCGATTGGCAACCACAAACCAATCTCTGAAATGTTAGGTGTCGGCGATGATATACGATAATATTGATGTAGGCCCTTAAACAGATATATACGCACATTACACATACCATAAATACATATAATACAAGTACTTAAATACAGATAGATAGCAGTATAGTAGCTTCATAGACTCAGTAGTGGATGCAGCTAAACGTGAGGTTGTGTCGATATACGGAGATAGTGCTCACGTATCTTACGCTTAAACGCTTTACGGGAGGTGCACATCCTGATTTCCGGCGGAAGAGTAGGTATTCCAGAGAATAATGGAAGAGAATAATAACTTCCAGAGAATAATAACTTTTCTTTTGTAAATACATACTTATAATACATAGAATCGCCCAGACGCAGTACAAACATTTGTATGACAATTAGAAAAATCACACAAATGATTGTCCCGAAAAATTCTTTCAGTTTATGATATTACATTTAATGAGGAAGGTTATTATAACATCTTGTTGCGACTAATAGGCTGGAAGGATTAGTAAAAAAATTTGTACAACAGGGAAAATTTTATAAACTACATGCATACGAAGTCGCGTACAAGAGCTAAGCTAGTACAGACATAAAATTATAAAATCATTACACTCAATACAATTAAATGCCTGCTAACATTTCTATCGATACAATTAAAGTTTATTAACAATTCTAAACAAATACTAACAATAACTTATATAAGGATTACCGGCCAAAACAATCGGCAAAAGACTGGCTCTTAACAATATTACAATGTCAAAAGTAGTATCCAAAATAGCCTTGTTAAGTTCTATAAAATTATTACAAATTTATTTTAACAATAGCAAAAATCAAAATTGCTCTATAGCTAGAAGGATGAATTGTTTTAACGTCAGCAAAATTAAATTTGTAGAATCTTACAAGATCGTTTATTGGTTGAGTGTACTTCAAACGTCGAATGGAAGGACAATGTGGACCAAATTGTTATTGTCTGCAATTTATGTGGAAATAAGTATGGGTTTATGGTATCTTCAATTGGAGACCTTTTTGTAAGATATAGTTATAGAATTATATCCATTGTAAAGGCGTGTTTAACATAATATTTGTTTTTATTTTAACTGTAATTTAGATTGTATCAATGTAAATACAAATTCCTCCAATCCAAACACCTCCGTGTGGTGACGGATTAAGAATACAAGTGTCACCATCCTATCTCCTCCCAAGGGTGCTGTAAAAGGCAGCTAAGGGATATTGCACACATCTATGAGAGTCGGAAAAGTCGAAACGCCTGGTTAGCGCGACACAGTAGACCATAATCCTTTTAAAGTGGAGGAGGCCTGTGCCCAATAGTGGGACGTAAATGGACTGGAGAGAGAGAGGAAATACAAACTATATTAAAGCTATGTATGAATGTAAACGAAGGCATGGATGTGTGTTTGGAACATAGCCGATGGTGGTCTATACGTTCAACTGCCAACGGCCATGGGAAAAAGACGTGACGTTGTGAAGATGATTATTAAAACTAAATTCAGATTTATTAAAAAAAGCAATAGAAAAATAAAACTAAATTATAATATATTTTTGCTAGTCATAAGTTTGTTTGGTCAAGTAATTTTCTCGTTAGATTTAATTAGGATAAACTAAATACATAACATGCATTTTCGTAATAATATAACAAAGCACACTTGTAGACAAAAAACTATGAATCAATGAGGCATAATGTGTTGACAAAATATTTAAAGACTAGAAAACAAAGGTGACAAAAAATTACCGTAGTATTCTTACGAAAGTCAAGGAATAAGTGGTTACCTGATCCTTAACAAAATTTATTTCTGTATATAATTGTGTTACTCAAACAATACATGAATATACATGAACTCAATTAATCTTGATTACCCTGTGTAGTCTTTGTAAACATTCAAATACTAGACAAAAACACATTATTAACTTAATATTTGCATACAATAAAGACAGCGCAATAAATACTAGATAATGTAATATTTTCTAACACTTGCGCGACTCATCTGTTTAAATAAAACTACTTTTTACGGATTTTATGTAGTCTGAGCACAATGTAATATGATATAGTTTATAGTAAAAGTCTATCTTTATGGTCAATGTAAAATTAAAATCGAATGTGGGTAAACCCTGTAATAACTGATCGTAGAAGACACATTACAGCTCAGTCTCACCCGTGACCATGGTGACTGCAAAGTCTCCGAAACGTCGGGCCAAAATTTAAAACAAATATACGCGTGTAAATACGTAAAAGTAGTTTTATTTAAACTAGATAATGTTATTTATTATCTTAATCTTTAACATATAATTTTTCACAAAATAGTTATTTGGGAAGAATTTTTAACTTTGCGGATCGTTGGGAATCCCCGATGACATGCAAATGGGGCAGCTTTACATTGCATTCAATAAATAAATTAAAACCAACAATTTATAGCACATGTAGATACAAGATATTAACAATAGATTTTAAGCAAAAATAGTTACTAACTCAGCATTTGAACTTATTCTAAATAAACAATAAAATAAATTAATTAATTAATATACTTAACGTCAATGTGGACACACCTTTATAAAATATATGATAAACCACGCCCATGTGTGTCGAAAATTGGTTCTTTGCGTCATTTTCAGCCGTTACCAAATATTTAAATGAAGATTTGTGGGTGATTCTATTATAAGAATCATTGCGAAAAACTGTATTGATATAAATATATAAGTCTGTAGATGGTCAAAATCCAAAGATTTTTTGCGTCCAAAGCTCTTGCCTGCAAGTTTCTGCGCATCCACTTTGGAATCACGTAGGTAGCCTTTGTCCTCGACTAGACTATCTATACTATCTATACTAATATTATAAAGCGAAAGAGTTTGTTTGTTTGTTTGTTTAAACGCGGTAATCTCAGGATCCGCTGATCCGATTTGAAAAATTAATTCTTTCAGCGTTGGATAGTACATTTATCGAGGAAGGCTTTAGGCTTATATAACATCACGCTGCAACGAAAAGAAGCGAAGCATCAGTGTAAAGTGTTGTAAGAAACGGGGAAAATTTTCACGCGCGCGAGATTTAAATGAAAACGCTGCCTTATCTATGTACTTACTGTTTGCGCCACTTTCTATGCCAACATTGTTTAAGCGCCATCTGTGTACGAATGGGAAAGCTTGTCTTCACCGCCCTCGCAAAGCTACGCGAGCGACAGTGTAGACCTCTGTAGAAGCTGTCCAAAGAGTAAAATAATATAGATATAACAAGCTGTCGTCGGGCTGTCATTGCAACAAAAATTGGTGTCATGTACTTTTCGCACTGCATATAATTATATTTATAAACCGCATGAACCATCGCTTGGGAGTGCTTAAGCATAAGATCAAGAACCAGTGAACATCACATAGTATGGTGAATGGTGGTACCACCTAAGATGCCTCCTCTATAACTAGCAACACCAGGAAAGGTGCGTGAATGACCAGAGGTGAGTACCATTCAAACATTTGTGTGTTCTACAATATTGGTTCGTCTCAAATCGCATAAATAATAAATTCACGCATTCACTTTCTGTTCCATTCGAGCATAACGAACTCTACTATAATTTCCCCGCTTTAATTTCTGGTCTATTCAAGACCGCCGCATCCGCATGACCATAATTTTGGTCTTTCGAGTTCGGATACCGCTTCGTCAGTTACAACAAAGTAATGTATGGAGAAATTGTTTGTTACCTATAGATCTTTAAAAAAGTCCGCGAGGCCACATGTCTATCTTTTAAGGAAAACCTGCCGTACCCATAAGAACGTCAAAAAAATTATTAAATTCAATAGGGTGTTTTCAAAAGCTATTTATGTGTATATGGTAACATTTTTTATCAAATTAAATACCTTAGTTAGCTTGCGCATTTAATATAGATTATAACTGCTTTTTACAGCATACAATTTAAATCAATATCTTAGGAGATATGACGAAAAAAGAATTACGCATGGCAAAATAAAATACTTAAACTGTTGGCTGAGCAACGCGAACGTTTCCGCGGTCTTCTATCCATACTCCAATGATATTTTGATATTTGGTTAATGTTGAATGTATGAATGTAAGGATGTTTGTGATTCTTTCACGAAAAGACTGCTGGATGGATTTTCATGAAACTTTCCAATAATATAGCTTACAGGTCGTTACGCTGCTTAATCCCCGACGTATCGGTGTTGAGTTGGTCTTTATAGGTGTCGGCGTCGTCGTCGGCGTATGGTCGTTACGCTGCTCAAATCCCGACGTATCGGTGCTGAGTTGGTTTTTATAGGCGTCGGCGTATGGTCGTTACGCTGCTCAAATCCCGACGTATCGGTGCTAAGTTGGTTTTTATAGGCGTCGGCGTATGGTCATTACGCTACTCAAATCCCGACGTATCAGTGCTGAGTTGGTGTTTATAGGCGTCGGTGTCGGCATCGGCATCGGCATCGGCATCGGATCGACGTCGGCGTATGGTCGTTACGCTACTTAAATCCCGACGTATCGACGCTGAGTTGGTGTTTATAGGCATCGGTGTCGGCGTATGGTCGTTACGCTGCTCAAATCCCGACGTATCGATGCTGAGTTGGTTTTTATAGGCGTCGGCGTCGGCGTATGCTCGTTACGCTACTCAAATTCCGACGTATCGGTGCTGAGTTGGTTTTTATAGGCGTCGGCGTCGGCATCGGCGTCGGCGTCGGCGTCGCCATTGGCATTCACGTTTGCGTCGGCGTTAGTTTTTAGCAAATCTTTCATGTGATGTGGTAATAAATTGCAAGTTTTTTGGATTTTTATCAGCACTATGTAGGCTTGGTCATGCCAAATTTCAAGTCTCTGGGATAGTGGGAAGTAACCTGTAAATTTTGATTCCTTAGCGAAAGTTGAAAATACTCAAAAATGGTCGTAATTCGGTTATATCTTCTGAATGCGCAGATCTAAATTACTGATTGTATCTTTTGCAGCAAGGGACCGCATAGATCTACATTTGGTATAAGTTTCAAATAGATACTCGTACCTTCAGCCGTTGCCGAGTAAAAAAAAGTTTAACGGGCGGTTAGACAGACAGACGGACACCGTAGTGAGACTATAAGGGTTTGTACGAAGCCCTAGAAAGGTAAAACTCTGAGATATCATTTACTAAAATGACATTGGGGCCATGTGTGTTACTTCTTTAGAATTGTGCAAAAAAAGAAAACCAAACGGACGATTTATTAATTAGCTGTAAAATGGCGTTATTGTAAGTTCATTTAATTTTTCGTTTCTAAATTCCATTTCCATTGATTGCAACGAACAGTAAAGGTTATGTGTACATAGAGGCTGAATGCCCGAAGTACAACCACTGGTATCTCTGTGGAAACAAAATGGACCATCAGTTACGACAAGAACCAGATTGTATACAACATCTTATTCAAGACCAGTTCCTGGACGACAGCTGTCAAACAACCACTATTTCCTTATCAAAAGTATCGATGGAAGAACTGGATGACAAACACTACATTATATCATTTCCTAACGTAACAAGAATTCATACTGTATGTGGACGAGAAGATTATACCGTTCTAAATGGAAGCTATTTAGCTACCATACCCATTAACTGCTTGCTGCACACTTCGGAGTTCACCATCACCAACGTCAACGACCATGTCAAAGGACAACCAATTAAAATAATGAAATTACAATACAACAAAGAAATTCAGCCTGAGGTATCCAAAATTCATCTTAAATCCATTGACCTTTCAAGATTGCACGAAGCACAGTACGAAGTTATGTCTCAACCTTCACTACAGATACAATCAGAATATCTGTACCATACAACGATACCGCTCTACATCATTCTATCTAGTACACTTGCACTTAGCATTTTTGCAGTACTGAAACACTATAAGATCTGGCAACGCAAAAGTAATAACTCAACCAACGAAGACAAGACAGAGCAACACCTTGCGCAATCCAGTACATCAAAATTACCTTCAGCCATATTTTTTCGCCAAGACCTCAAAAATAGTTGCTGATCTGACGGTGGAGGTGTTATAGAATAATACTACTTACAGAATACGACATATTTCAGAATACTATACAAAGGTAATGTGCAAGCTTGCATTAACCTACTTTCAACGAATGGACTTCGGTCGTATGAAAGACGAAACTGCTGACATCGCCTAGCAACTCCGCCGCCCGCAACCCGCGATACCCCTTAACCGAGCCTTTATTAATAATGTAATATTTCAGTTAATTAATCTATTCCTAACATCGGTTTGATTCGGTCAATTAGTAATTAGTTTATATTGTAATTCTTTTATATAATAAATTAGTATTTAAATAACAGTTTGGTTTTTTTTGGGTCCTCCGTATTGGACATACATTTCTCGCGTACGAAGTTGTGGGCACTGCTAATCTATGTATATAATAATATTTAATCAGTTTATTGAAGGAATATTTTTTTAATTTTATAATTATAACTAGCTGTTGCGTTACTTTGTACGCGTCGAATTTATAAAATAAAAAACCCTTACCAAAAAATAACCAACCTCTTGAACCACTCCATCTTTTACAAATCCGCATCAAAACTCTTTGCGTAGTTTAGAAAATGTAAGATCACATAGGTAATGTAAGATTACATACAAAAATAACAATTTTATTTTATAATAACTAAATATTGTGTTAATGATATGAATACTACATATTTGTAAATCAATGTATACTTGGTCTTCCACCAGTCACTTTGTATTTGTAGTAAGAGGAGTTGCTTCAAGTGACAAAAAAATCTTGATCGCGTTAGCGTCGTTATCTTTGGGGCGTGGACGAAATCCCTTTGACAAATGGCCACTCTTCGGCGTTGCGACTACAATATGCGAAGTAAATTGTTAGGTATATTTTACTACCTCCCTAACACAGTTCCATGCCAGATGTTTTCGACATTTTTCTTGAACCAGATTTGCATAAAATCATTTTTATTATTTTCCATGAGAAGATTTTATTTGGCATTTTACAACGTCCAAATGCCACTGTTGGGCACGAGCCTTCTCTAATTTGGGATGGATTATAGTCTAGTATGTCGCGCTAATGAGGCGTATTGCCATAAGATTTATTTTCAAGATTACTGTCTCTCACAGAGGATGATAACTGTAAACTGGGGAGGATATAGGGTGCTAACACTTCTATTCTTAATCTGTTACCACACGGAAATAAGCAGTGGCTTTATGGTTGATTTATCATGTTTATATATTCAACCTATGGTAGTTAGCTACCATAGGTTGTAAACATGATAATTAAGAAGTTGGTAAAAGTTATGTATTCTAAAATACATAACTTTTACCAACTCTTAAGATAGCACTTGAATAACCATCATCTATCCAGATAATTTTCCCATGTCCGAAAGTAGACAAGAATATATCTTGTCTTGACCACGCTGCTCTTGCAAAGATAAGTTCTATTCAGCAAGCTGAAGTCCCACAGAATTACAAAAAAAAATCAAACCATACCAACTTTTATGGAATTTTCTTAAACACTCCTTCCTTTATAGTATCAAGAAATTTATGACAAGATTGTATTGACTACGCAAATCGTGCGCGATTCTAATATATAACCAATATATTGAAACTTATGTCCCAATATGTGAACGATTTTATTGCTTTATACGAAAGGAAAAGTAATGGAAGACATTATTTTACGGGTTAGGATTCATTATTTGTTTTACGCTAACATAATTCTGTTGAAGCTAGATTGATTATGATTAAAGAACTTGGGCTTTAGATAGAAATAAAATCTACACTGTTATTCGTAACAAAATAATCCACTAAAGCCGCATTCACATTTGTCTGATGTGTTGTGTGAGATGATCTTTGACGTGATGACTACTGTTCACATTTTATGACGCTTTATGGAGTCTTCGATTAGCCCATCTC
Source organism: Orgyia antiqua (assembly GCA_916999025.1). NCBI lineage: Eukaryota > Metazoa > Arthropoda > Insecta > Lepidoptera > Erebidae > Orgyia > Orgyia antiqua. Next base: position 7,331,335 of record OU779874.1, read on the forward strand.
TCATAGATTCAGATCTGATGCGTCCCAGCACGGCACTGGTGCGTTCACTCTAGACCAGGCGTTCTTAACCCGTGGTCTATGGACCACTGGCGGTCCCTGAAGGAATTCAAAGTAGTCCTCGAAAACATCATGATAAACAAGTGAGTGAGAGAAATTAATACATTTTATACACAGAACCTACTGGGCGATACTTGGCATGACAAAAAATTGGTAGAATGGTCCATCAGTACATAAAGGTTAAGAACCTACGCCGATTCCTTGTATCGTGTCCAACCTGACCTGTTCGCATCTGTCGTGACACAAGCTTTCACAGCAAAAGACATCAGACAAATATATCACCATACACCACATCAAATTTATGGTACCACATAGCATCAGATGCAATGCAAGTAGCCAATATTTATTTCTATATTAGCCTACAATCTCAGGCTCTGTTTCTTCCATGTATAGAATTTCATTTCAATAGATTCTGTAGCTTTGATGTGAAAGAGTCACAGACAGACAGAGTTACTTTCAATGTCAAAATCCTTATAAGGATTTACGCTATTTTTTATACGCTTTCTAAATACTTTATTTATATACATACACCAAGCTAACGATGACGTGGAAATGGAATGGAATAAGTACGTATAACAAAATTTAAAATTTTGTAAGTGTTGGTGTCATTACCATATATCAAAAATATGATCGTCATTATTTTATCCGACACCATTAGGATCTCGCCGCATTCGTTCATGAACAAAGTTTCCGCTGCCCATTAATGAGATAACCAAGCGAAATTGAACGCATTTACTTGATAACGTGAAAATTTTACGTAGACATCACCCTGATGTCTGTTATTTCGCATAAAGATGCTTGATGCTCATGACTTGTTTTATCCTTACATTTTCCCTAAGGTAATGCGATGAATATTTTTTCTTATGCAATTAATGCTCTCCGTGTGGTGACGGATTAAGTATACAAGTGACAGCACCTCGTGTTATTCCTTGGGTGCTGTAAAAGACAGCTAAAAGAAATAGTAGATACAGAGATGAAATCCTCTGTGAGAGTCGGGAAACTCACAAATAAACCCAATGCCTAGACGTCTGCAGTGGTATTCAGTAAGAAAAAGTGAAACAATTCTCGGTGAATCACGTGGCAGCGCTCCTCTATTTTTATTGGAGGAGCACTGTCACGTGATCAAGATTCACCGAAAATTCACTTCACTTTTTCTTACTGAATACCACTGCTGGTCATCACGAGATAGAAGACTATAATCCCTCCCAAAGTCGAGGAGGCCTATACCCAACAGTGGGACGTCAATGGGCAAGAGAGAGAGAGAGAGAGAGAGAGAGATAATAGATATTGTGATAATAGATTTGTGTTTAGATACAAATGGAGCTAGTGAAAGCATGTTAAAGAATTTGTTTTTTGTTTCACAGCTTAAATAATATTTCGAAGACTGATGTTGGAATATTACTCTAAGTGATTAATTAATATACAAAACTTGGCGTTGAAATTTGAAACATTGAAGTAGATATCTCACTTAAAGTTTTCTTTCAAGCAATTGCATTTTGCACTTCACCTAATTAGTAAATTTTAGGAATTCGGGGCCTAATAAGAGTAAATTAGGGAATACACATTAAGCAAAATAATTCCTTTGGTCCTTTGGTCTTTAAATGTCGGCCTCGTAAATATGCTCAAGGTTGCACAGCGTGCTATGGAGAGGGCTATGCTCGGTATTTCCCTACGGGATAAGATCCGAAATACGGAGATCCGTAGTAGAACTGGTGCACGCTGAAGTGGCAATGGGCAGGCCAAATCGCTCGTAGGACTGACGATCGTCGGGGAAGAAAATTCCTAGAGTGGCGACCACGTACCGGACGACGATCGTCAAGGTCGCGGGGAGACATTGGATGCAGGCGGCACAGGAACGTGCGTTGTGGCGTTCTGTGGGGGAGGCCTATGTCTAACAGTGGACGAAAAGAGGCTGATGAATGGAGGGATAGAAAATAACTCCTTTGCAACAGTCATTTACATTTATATTATTCATTCATTTTATCATTATTCATTTTAGAGTTATTTCGAATATGGAAAAGGAACCCTAATTGTTGTGTCTCTAGGCTTAATTACACGCGATACAGAAATATAGCTAATAAAGTTATTGACCAGGCTAGAAATGAATATAGAAGAAATAAACTGAGCAACTGTGCAGGAGATTATAGAAAAATTTGGGCGACTTTAAATGAATGGCTGGGAAACACAAAGAGTAATGTTGATGACGTTATAATGAAATATTTAGGGAAAACTAATAATCTAAAAAATATCTGTACAACTTTTTCTCAAACGTTTACTGAAGAAATAAATCTAATAAAACATAACTGCACAAGCAATTTCTACGATAGGGAGCAATATGTAACCCAAAATAATGTAACTTTTAGATATAAGCCTGTCACAGCCAGTGAAGTAGAATTAATAATTGACAATTTGAATTGCTTAAAGTCGCCAGGGCTAGACAAAATTAGGGTTATGGATTTAAAATATGTTAAAGAGCAAGTTAGTCCTATTTTGGCTAAATTTATAAATCTATGTATTAAATCAGGTCAATATCCGAATAAGTTAAAAATAGCTGTAATAAGGCCAATTTATAAGCAAGGTAGTCATCTTAATTATTCTAACTACAGACCTATTGCCATTCTATCAGTAATTAATAAATTATTAGAAAAAGTTATAGTAGGAAAAATAAGCTGTTTCTTGGAGGGGCATAACATTATTTCACCCGTGCAGCACGGATTTAGAAAGGGATTAAGCACAAGTACGGCACTGGCGCAATTTACTGATGATATTAACGAAAAACTGAATAGTAAACAATATGTGGTAGCTCTTTTTATTGATTTCAAAAAAGCTTTTGATACCCTGGACCACAACTTGTTATTGCAAGCAATGTCTGAGTGTGGCATCCGGGGACCTGTCAATAGCTGGTTTAGAACTTACTCGCAACACCGTAAAATTAGAACGATGGTCAACGAGTTTTTGGGTGAAGAGGCCACCGTGAGATATGGTGTGCCAACTGGCTCTGTGTATGGCCCCGTCGGATACATCATGCATGTTAATAGTATGGCTAACGTAGTCAGTAATTCAAATGTGTACATGTATGCCGACGACACCTGCCTGATGTGTGCCGATGGGGATCTTAAAAGTATAGAGGGCTTGCTGCAGGATGATTTTGATAGTGTACTTAAATGGGCTCATGATAATGGAATTATATTAAATTTGGCAAAAACAAAATGTCTTATTATTAAGTCACCATATAAAAGTGTACCAATAGAAAGCATAGCCATTATAGGTCATACATATGAGTGTCTTCATGCGGATTTTCTTAACTGTCACTGTGAGAATCTTGAAACTGTAAATAGTTATAAGTACTTGGGTGTTACAGTGGATTGTGACTTTAGCTGGAAAAAGCACGTTGAAAAGGTGTGTAATAGGTTAAGATCTATACTATGTAAATTAAAAGCTATAAAAAAAAATGTGGATTTTAAAACCATGCATATGTTGTATCATGCCCTTGCTGATGCGCTATTGAGTTACGGCTTAAGCGCGTATGGCCGTACGTTTCCAACATATTTGAACAATATAATGAGCTTGCAAACTAGATTAATTAAATTACTCGTAAGTAAACAGAAAAAGAACAACTGTAATGGTAATTATAGCTTACTATACAAAAAATGTAATATTTTGCCAGTCCATGTTAAAACCAAGTATCAGATATGTGTAGAACAGCATCAGATTGATAAATTTAAGAAAGTAGCAGTGTATAAAACTCATCTTAGAAATAAAAATAAAAAAATGTATGAAGAACCGATCATGTCAAATTATTTTGGTGAAAGAACAAGAGGGTATCTGGTGCCAAGGTACTTCAATAAAATATTGTTAAAGTTTAACTGTGACAATATTAAAATAAATAGATTTAAGAAAAAGTTGAGGGCCTTGTTACTAGATGCTTTTGATGCTAAATGTAATTAGTTAAGAGTCAAGATGTTTAGAATATAAATTTAATTATCTAGTATATATACATAGATTATAGAGTGCATTGTATTCACTTTCGCCGACAAACTGTTATAACAGTTTGGCGAGACTTAGAAAATAAGAAACTATGTAATATTGTTAAATAAAGAAATAAAAAATAAAAAAAAACATCTTGGCGAGTGAAAAAAAAGGCAGTTATTGACAATGCTTATTTATTTTACTCGTAGACAGCACAGATTTCCAAGATAGCGTGTATATGGCTACATCACTCAACCGGCTTGAAGTCACATTAATATTATCTATGTGTATGGAAAATATGTGTGTCTCTGATACGGGCTATACGTTAGGTGAAACATTATTAGACTATGAAGTACGATTTAGCTAGGCTATATTTTGTATAGTGTCTTCATTATAGAACACGTAGGTACCCGTTATCTTGTAAATATGTGGCAGATAGTATATTTCTAGAAATTCAAACTGCACAACCGTAATTTGTTCCTTTTGAATTGCAGTGTCTAATTTAAAAAAAAAAGGGTTAGTTCTATAAAAAAAATTGTTCTTGTTGAAGATAATCATCTTCGACATAACAATTTTTTAGTCTATAACGTAATGAAACGTAATAAATATTAAAGTCTGTGCCTAGGTAATGCTGAAAAAAAAAGTTAAATTTAACTTTTTTTTTTCAAACCAATTGGTTTAGGTAGAATAAATTGCGTAGCCATGAAATAAACTAAATATAATATAAATATATTGATAAATTATTCGCAATTATACAAAATTTGAGAATTACAATTTTTTTAATTTAATATTCATAGTAAAATATTTGCACATATAATGTATGCAAAGAACACATATGGTTAGAAAAATTATAAATCCAAATAATACAGTAAAAATAAGATCTAATTGTAGATATTCCGACCAGGATATGTTGGCTGTAGGTGATCTCAAATGTTTAGCTCCACCATGACGCAGCACGTACTCTATCCACCAAACAGCACGATCTAATGGTGTCATAGGCTCATCGGTCAAAAGAGTGCGAAGTTTAACAATATTACGTCGATATCTGTAATTTTGAGAAATATAATCTTAACATAACACATAGTGATTGCACTATGTGTTATGTTAAGAAAGAATCTAATCTAAAATCTAAATCTATAAGTATTATAAAAAAAAACGATGAACCGACTTCATGTGCCCTTGAAATTTGAGGGTTTTCCTTGATTTCTCAGGAGATAACAATCAGCAGTGGTATTCACTTCACTTTTCTTACTGAATACCACTGCTGATCCTGACCTGGTGTCAATGGGACCACACAGGTACTAAAAGCTTTCAAATAAAAAAAAAATCATTAAAATCGCTTAGCCCAGTTAAAAGTTATGAGGTAATAAACATAAAAATTTTTTTAAATCGTACAGACGAATTGCGCCTGCTCATTTTGGAACGGTAAAAAATTAATATTAATTGACTTGAGGCAAGCAAAAGGTTTCTAATATTTTTCTTTGTTCTATCTTAGTCTTACTATAAACTTTAATGTTGCATATTTTTTATATCACGTGGAGTGGATTTGAGAATCGGATTGGAATTTGGGGATGATTTGCACCCGCTGTTTAGATCACGATTTTAATAACAAAATACTTTACTGTGTCCTTATAAAAGTTTAAGCCAGTGGGAATATTAAAGACTGGAAACAGAATCCACCACTCCCATATTGCCACCATTCAAAATTTTTACTGCCCCAACATTATAGAATATATCAATATAAAGATAATAATATTATTTCATAATTTAATGGTATCAGTATAAGAATTTTGGTGTTTTAACTTTACTGCTTTATTAATTGTAAACGTTTTATTTATAAACGCAATTACTTATGTCTTTTTTGATATCAAAAACAAACATAGGGAAAAAGGTATCAAATACGATAATACGAACAAATAGGTACCTACATACTTAAATCTATAAAGACCCGAAAATACATAAAGTTTTAGTGACATCGTTACTAGGAATAAAGCCATGATGAGACATTATCAGATGTTGAAACTAATGATCGTTAGTACTGAACAATAATTGTATTTCCTTTACTTACAGTTGGCAATGCTATTGTGGGATATTGATGAAGCCCACCCACGTAGATTACAGTTGGAGGGACCGGACGAATTCCTCCAAATATAGGATAGGAGTAAAAGAAAAACATATCAACGTTATTATTTAACTCCTCAATACTTGGTACATCTGGAAATCGCTTTTTTAGCATTTTATGTCCATGTTTCATTTCATCATAAAACATGTTTTTGAATAGATAATTATTGAGAATATCTGTAAACTTCTCCCATATTGTAAGATTGTCCAATCGAAACCGAAAAAAAGATGTATAAAATATGGTATGATCAGGTGCCCCAATGATTTCATAGTCCCAGGGTGTGGCTTCCAAAGACCCAATCGTAATAACCGGAGCTTTGAACAAATGGGAATATACAAGTGCTGGCCTCACCCAGGATTCTAACAACAGCAAGTCGAAATAAGTATTGTTTTTATTATGGATTAACTTTTTCACTTCTATATTTTCTAATTGAGCATCAACAAGCAACGTCAGTGCTTTGGAAGCTATTTTAAACTGTCTAAACAAATCACCTTTGCGTCCTTTTGAAGCTTTCATAATTGTATCAATCCATATTTTATAAGATATATCATGTACATCAATTTCTGTGAGATTTGCTGGTGCCTGTCCTTTTGCAAAAGCGGGATCTGTTGTCACAACCGTTACTTCATGACCCAACTGGACTAATTTTAGTGTTAACGTTCTAAAGACTACCTGATGACTGATAGATGGTGTAGGAAACACGGCTAATATTTTTGATGCTTCATTTGAAATTAAAAATATTATTGGTATTAAACTTATCACGTACAAAGAAAACATAGTAACACAAAACTGACGTTAAATAGAAACTGGGTAACACATTTATATATATTGCTATAAATGAGGAATTAATTTAAAACACACTACTAATTCAACATCAATGTCATGGTTACGGCTCTTTGTATTTATTTGTTCACAAGGAAATTCAATATATCTATTCTGACAGTTAATAGTGACTAAAGATTTTTCAGACCATTAGTAGTTACCACATAATTACTTACACAAAGTGAAACAGCTTAAAAATAGCGTGATGGTAATAATCTTACGTCAAAACACAGGCACTACAGGTACTTTAAATATTTGTTATCATCAGAATGTGGAATCTTAGTGTCAAACTTGCTTAAGTAAACAAGTCATATTTTAATTATGGAACTAACAAACCTAAATGATGGACAAACATGAATGCCGTAAGGGCAGTGGCGAGAGTATCGCGTGATCAGTCTGTAAGCTCCCACTGCAAGGAACTAGGAATTTTGACATTACCATGCATAGTCTTATTACAAGTAGAAATGTATGTGAGAACTAAGTTCGATACGATACATACAAAAGGCGACGGACGCGCCTATAGCACTCGCGATCCGTATAAACTAGTGCCGATACAACACAGGGAGTGTTGTGTTGTATCTTAACTCTGACAAATAACTCATGTTGTACAAATACAGCAATAATTGGTAAAATTCATTTGTAATAAGTCTGTATATACGTAACTAACGTATTTGTATCGTGAAAATTATAACGTGTAATAACATTATGGATAAATGCGTATTTGAGAATTTTACCCTAGAATTTTACTCGATGGCCCACAAAGGCTTTTCACTGTCTTATTTGTAGGAGTAATATTAAAATTATAACTAAGGATAAGTATAATTAATAAAATTTAACTACGTATCTAGAAACTTAAGTCACTTTGTGGAAGAGAATAAAATAAAAGGGTATACTTTTTTAAATATATAATAATTTATTTATATTTAACAATTTACAATTTAAAACTAAAATTTGAAAACAAAATAAAGCAAGCATCCATCTCCGGCTAATGACCTATTTTTACCGGATCCGCCTGATACATCGTCAGATTATCTGAGTGCATCGGGCAAAGACGTATTTAGGGCGGTTGGTTCTTTCCGGAGTGGCTCTGCTGGCGGCCTAGATGGCTTATCGCCTCAACATTTAAAAGACCTCCTGTCACCTAGTGCAGGGGAAGCTAGCGAGAGGCTTCTGAGAGAGCTAACCGCCTTAATAAATATGCTCTCCGGCAATGTGAACGAATGTATCACTGGTGTCTTGTACGGGACCAATTTGTGTGCTCTGAACAAGAAAGACGGTGGCATTCGTCCCATTGCCGTGGGGTGTACGTACCGGCGTATGGCCGCCAAAATTTGCTGTGACTATTATAAAGAAGAACTTTCGGAAAAATTTCAGCCTCTTCAGCTGTGTTTTGGTGCAAGCGGAGGCTGTCAAGCGGCGGTTCATGGGCTGGCAACGTACCTTGGTTCTGGGTTGGGTGAGGTCATCTTGAAAGTAGATCTCAAAAACGCATTTAATACAGTAAAAAGGGACACCCTGTTGACACAGGCGAAATTGGAAACCCCAAAAATTTTTAACTATCTTTGGCAATGTTATCATTATCCTTCAAAATTATTATATAAAGACAATCTTTTAGATTCTTCAGTTGGATGTCAACAGGGTGACCCTCTTCGACCGGTCATTTTCAGTCTGGCAATACAACCCATCATTCGGCAACTAAATTCTAAATTTAATATGGTACTTAGACGATGGGACTCTCGGAGGCAGTGTTGATACAGTAACACAAGATTAGGCTTTTTTAAAAAACGAGTTTCGATCGATTGGTTTTGAATTAAATCCTACCAAATGTGAAATTTATTTTAATGACAATGTTGACAAAGTTTCGGCCCTTTCAAAACTTTATTCTTTGGCTCCAAACATCAAAATTATTGACAAGAGTACCCTCTGTCTCCTTGGGTATCCAATCTTTGAAGATGCCTACTCCTCTTTTGTGGAGGAAAAAGTTCAAAATTTTTGTGAAGTTTCGGAACGTTTACTTAAAATTAACATGCATTCGGCTTTTACGATTATTAGATACTGACTTTTTGTTCCAAAATTAACCCTAGCAATCAGATCAACACCATTTTGGAAACATTTAAGTCTTTTGGCCAAAATTGATGATATTATTAAATTAACTTTGAGCAAAATTCTAAATTTAAAAATGAACGACTGCAATTGGCTCCAGGCGTCACTACCAGTGCGCTTTGGTGGCCTCGGTGTCCGTAAAACTTTGGACGTCAGTTTACCAGCGTTTTTGTCCTCGGTCCACAGCACCGAGCAATTAACCAGGAAAATTTTAGAACCCACGCTGGTTGATTGCGAGGTGCTATGCAGGGCCGAGGCCATAAACGCTTGGAAAATGGCTTGTCCAGGCACTAATCTACCGGCTAACCCGCTCTCCCAAAGACATTGGGATGGTCCTCTCTGCAGTGCTGCTAGGCAAAATCTCATCAATACCGCTAGCGGTGTTGCCGAGCGGGCACGTTTGCTGGCTGTGGGAGAGTGGGAGTCAGGTGTTTGGTTGCAGGCGCTCCCCTCACCTAATCTAGGAATTTTTCTAGATAACACCACTTTCCGCATCGCCACTTGCCTACGCATAGGTGCTTCTTGTGTCACTTCTCTACGCTGTCACTGTGGAGAGGCCGTTGATGGTCTTGGGCACCATGGCCTATCATGCAGCAGAAGTTCCGGACGCATATCCCGACATGCAAGTATAAACGACATTATCCGTCGGGCTCTTGTCACCGCCGGAGTACCAGCCGTGCTAGAACCCAATGGCTTGGTACGTGACGATGGGAAGAGACCAGATGGTATGTCCCTGTAGCCTTGGAAGACGGGTAGGCCTTTGGTGTGGGACGCCACTTGCGTCGACACCCTTGCGCTATCACATCTTCCAAGCACCGGGTGTGCGGCCGGTGCTGCTGCTGCCTCTGCGGAGATTCTCAAGCGGCGCAAGTATAATAATCTCATAGGGGATTATATATTTGCGCCATTTGGGGTCGAAACATTAGGGTCGTGGGGCCCCAGTGCCCGGAATCTTTATAAAGATTTAGCGGGCCGACTGATCGACGCCTCTCGTGACCAGAAGGCTGGCCTTTATTTCGTTTAAAAAAACAAGCATTGCCATCCAACGTGGCAATGCTGCCAGCCTTTTGGGCACACTTCCGGTCGACAGCGATGGGGAGGAGTATTTTGATGCCTAGTTTTTAAGTATATATGTAATTTTAATTTAATTTATTTTAAAGGTACTGTACATATTTTGTTTTTAAATTTTAGTTTTTAAGTGTAAATTGTTAAATATAAATAAATTATTATAACATAAATAAAAAATAAATAATTATATGGTAATAGTTAATTACAAAATCACCACTAAAAAATGGATTCACAGTACTTTTATTTTCCTATTAATAGTAAACCATCTATATAAGAAATTTAGACAACCACCACTTAATATAACCAAAAATATGAATATTAACAATAAAAGTGCAGTTAGATCTAATTGAAGATATTCCGACCAGGATATGTTGGCTGTAGGTGATCTCAAATGTTTAGCTCCACCGTGACGCAGCACGTACTCTATCCACCAAACAGCACGATCTAATGGCGTCATAGGCTCATCAGTTATAAGATTGTGGAGTTTGATAATATTACGTCGATAGCTGTAAACAAAACGAAATTTAAAACATTTACGATATCTCTTTAACAGCAAAACAGTCTGTCGTTGGTATTCCATATTCCATTCCATTTATTTTCGAGTTTTCCGTCTCTCACAGAGGGTGTTATCTGTATGCAAAATCCCTTAGCTTACGTTTACAGCACCCTTGGGAGGAGATGGAGTGGTGATACTTGTGTTCTTAATCCGTCACCACACGGATTAAGAGTAAGAGACTGAAATAATTTATTGTTATTTTGGTATACCTTTCATCTTCTATAACTTTATTTATTCCTTTCAGTAATGTCTCTTCTGTAAGATTTCCAAAATCTAGTTGTATTCCTATTCCATGATGAACGTAGTTTTCTGTATTGTACCACTGATCTACGGCGATCGGTATACCAATCATAGGAACTCCTGCTGTAATAGCCTCTTCTGTTGATTGGATTCCGCCTTGAGTTATAAACAATTTAACATTAGGGTGTTCTGTAATAAAATAGTAATAATTTATAATTTTTTGGCGGGCTTCGTGGTCTAGTGGTTCATGTAACGGACTGCCGATCACGAGGTCGTGGGTTCGATTCCCGCATGGGGCAATCATTTGTGTGATGTTTTTAAATGTCATACAAATGTTTGTCCCGCGTCTGGGTGTTTCTAAGAAATGAAAGGAAATGAAATGAAATGAAATTTTTTTTAATCAAGTAAACATAATTTTTAGTAAAAATTATGTGCTTTTGACATGTCCAATTTCTTTTCCCTACTAATATAATCAGAAATTTTATAATACGCCTTTTTACATAATTTAGTTTTAATGAATTTTTTAAATTTAGAAAAAATTAATTCTCTTACATCAATAGGGAGTTTATTATAAAAACGTATACAATGACCCATGAAAGAGTTACATATTGTGTGGAGACGAGTAACATGCATTACAAGATTGTGTTTATGCCTTGTATTAACATTATGGTGGTCGCTTTTTTTTGTAAAATTATGAATATTTTTATGAACATACAATAAATTTTCATATATATATTGCGAAGCGACCGTTAAAATATTTATGTCTTTGAATTTCTCCCTTAGAGAATCCCATGTATGTATTATAAGTATGTATTTACAAAAGAAAAGTAGTACAGTATATGTAGTATATCCGTATTCTGGTACCCATAACACAAGCATATAAAGCTTAGCTTGGGACCAGAGGACGTTGTGTGAAATGTCCATGAATATTTATTTATTTATCTAATATATAAAATTCACGTGTCACAGTGTTAGTTACCGTACTCCTCCGAAACGGCTTGAACGATTTTTATCAAATTTTACGTGCACATTCAGTAGGTCTGAGAATCGGCCAACATCTATTTTCAAACTTTTTTTTTTTTTAGTAGGCATGGCAAAACAACGTTTGCCGGGACAGCTAGTTTATTTATAAGAAAAGAAATTTTTGAGACTTGACTCATAAAAAAATCTACTAATAATAATAGGTATATCTTTTTATTTTTTAATTATATAAAACTTTGATTATATTTTGAAAATGTTGTTGCTATGTATATAAACGCAAAATAGCTGAATTGTGCTATGTTTTATTCTTTTTTTCAGAAGGCAATTAGAACGTAGTTCTAAGATAAAGTCAGGTTACTTACTAAGCAAGTCTGACTGCGGCAACCACTTAGAAACTTTGATATTGTCCGAATATCCTGATAAATTTTCATCGTCCCATTTAAATAATACGTTGTATGGCAGCTTAGAAAAAACCCTCAATACTGTTTGCACTTTTTTTGGGGGCAATAGATTTGGGTCCACATTTGTACCAAAGCTTACGTATATTACACCGTTATTTGAAGAATCTAGATAATTTTTGAGATCCTAAAAATGTTATTAATATAAATTTAATTAGAATTCAATTAACAGTAATTGCATTCTGATGAAATAACACTAAGGAATCCTAATCCATCCAGGAAAGTATGTAAGGATGTATGGATATTTGTCACTCTGTCAGGAAAAACTGCATTTTAATGAAATTTTACAATAATGTAGCAGTATAAGTTATAGACTACTTTTTATCCCGAAAGAATGCAAGGTTCCCGTGGGATGATAAAAAACGAAAAGATTTTTATCCTTTTCACCGCGGGTAAAATAAAAAGTTATTACATAATTATTTTCTATTTCGTAAACAACGTACAGCAATCGATAGCAATGATTTATGGACAAGTATTGTATTTGACTAATATCTACATAACAAAAAGACATAAGTTTTCTAAAATACTTACAGATGGCAACGCTTTTGTAGGATTTTGGTGAAGACCACCAGTGAAGACCACGTTTGGTGGTACCGGAAGAATTCCTCCGAATGCAGGACAGGAATTTATAAAAAACATATCAATATTATTATTCAGCTCTACAATACTTGGCATATCCGGAAACCGCTTTTGTAGTATTTTATTCTCAAATTTTATTTGTTTATGTACTATGTTTTGCATTTGATACCTAGCGTACACTTCTAAGAATTTTTCCCATGTTGTAAGATTGAATAACCGTGATCGCAAAACAGACGGATTGAGTATTGGGTGTTCAGGTGCACCAATTACATTAAAATCCCAGGGAAGCACTCCAAGAGAACTAATAGTAATAACTGGAGCTTTAAAAATGTGGGAATATACAAGCGTTGACCTCACTAAAGCTTCTAACAGCAATAAATCGTATGTATTGTTTTTATCATTGATTAGTTTTTGTATTTCTTCGTTTTCTAGTTGAGCATCTACTACAAGAGTCAGTGTTTCAAGAGCTCTTTCGACTTGTGTTATTAAATTGTTGCGACCTTTTGGTGCTTTTACAAATCCGTCTATCCATTTCTCACGAGATATGTCACTTACATCAATTTCTGTGAGATTTAGTGGCGACTTTCCTTTTATAAAAGCTGGGTCTGGTGTCACAACGGTCACTTGGTGACCTAGCTGAGCTAATCTTTGAGTCAACGTTCGAAAGACTAGCTGATGACTTATTGAAGGCGTCGGAAACACTGCCAATATTTTAGCTGCTTCATTTGAGCTTAAAATTAACGCTGATATTAAATTAATTGCAAACAATAATAACATTGTGACTCAAACAACTCAAACAATAAACTGAAACGCTTAATTAATATTTTGTGACATTTTATAGTTTCAAAGGGTATGAAGTTCATTTTTTTATGAACTAATAAATCACTGCCAATTTTGTAGTTGTTGCATTAATTTGTTGTATAATCACAAACATTTTATAATAATTCTGACACCCACGATGATAAATTGTGGGATTGTAATTAGTAATATTTCAATACAATAATGTAGTTTGTGTAGTGGACAAAGTCCAAAGTCTAATGTTATTCACTAATTCAGGTGTCGGATTCTGTGCGTTTTTTTGTTGGATATGAGAGTCTATCCCAAAAAGGTTACAGCGTGAGATCTAGCATCGCCTGCGTCCAGTGGTCTTAATAAATCATTCATGGTATCTTAGAAAAACTTTCCGCGTGGTGACTGATTAAGAATACAAGTGTGATCACCCCTTTCTTTTCCAGAGTGCTGTAAAAGCCAGCTAAGTGATATTGCACACAGGTAATATCATCTGTGAGAAACGTAAAATTCGAAAATAAACCCAGTGCTAATACGCTCGGTCAGCGCAGCACAGCTGTAGACCATTAATTCCTCCCAAAGTGGAGAAAGCCCGTGTCCAACAGAGAGACGTAAGTAGGCTGGAGAGAGAGGGAAAGAAGAAAAGCAGGCTGTCTTATGCTTAATCATTCGGTGACACCACATGACGTGGTTGCCTGAATGTTTTTGATTGCAAGCTTTGTATTACTGTGCTCGCCGTCTACTAACAATTTCAAACAACAAAATTCTCAAATGCACCAGACCAGTTTTTAAGTTTATATTATAATAGACTAGCTGACCCGGCAAACGTTGTTTTGCCCTACAAATGTCTGGGGTGGACAACCCTTAATACTTAGGGGTATGAAAAATAGATATTGTCCGATTCTCAGACCTAACCGATATGTACACAAAACTTCACGAAAATCGGTCCAGCTGTTTTGGAGAAGTATAATTACAAACACCGTAACAGGAGAATTTTATATATTAGATAATAGTCAGGTCAGTAAAACAGAGACTGTTTGTAATAACATATAGGTACACAATTTAATATAGATATTTTATTGTAAATTCTAAAACATAGAACCACCAAACGTGAACGCTTCCACCCTTACGTTGTGGGCATACCAGCTGTCGGTACTAAATGTGTCTTTCATGCTGAAAACAGCCAAGGCTTGAAATAATTACCAAAGGCTGTCTTAATAAACAAAATTATATTAAATAATATAATATAATTAATTTAAAATATAATTATATTTAATATTTAGTAAAAGCATAGCGAGTCAATCGCAAAATATTAATAAATTAATGTAAAGGCTTTCCAGATAATTTTAGTGTAGTGTTTTTTCATTATTAATGGTCTTAATAATATCATATTCCATCATATTTTTACGGGCTTCGTGGTCTAGTGGTTTATGTAACGGACTGCCGTTCACAAGGTCGCGGGTTCGATTCCCGCTAGGGACAATCATATGTGTGATGTTTATAAATGTCATAAAAATATTTATTCTGCGTATTATAAGTATGTATTTACAAAAGAAAAAAAGTATATGTAATCTATACGTATTCGGGTATAACACAAGCATATAAGCTTAGCTTAGGATCAGGAAACGTCGTGTGAAATGTCCGTGAATATTTATTTATTTATTTATCTATATTGATATCCGTTTAGCTTACAATCAATTTAAATCTGTACATATCAATGTGGTACAATTTATAGCACTTTTACTTTAATTTTCTTAGTGAAAGATTTGTACAAAATATTTATACAAATAAAACTTATGATTAGGAGCAGCATAAGTGCTAATGATACAATTAAAATAAGATCTAGTTGAAGATATTCCGACCAGGATATGTTGGCTGTAGGTGATCTCAAATGTTTAGCTCCACCATGACGCAGCACGTACTCTATCCACCAAACAGCACGGTCTATTGGTGTCATAGGCTCATCCCTCATAAGTGTGTGAAGTTTAACAATATTACGTCGATAGCTGTAAAGGAAACAAAAATTTTGAAATATATAGAAAAGATCATCATTTTATAATAATTATACGTTAAAATATAGAATAAAATGTGGAACGAAACAGATGTGATGATAACAAACTTTTATAGAATATCTGAATATTTATAGCCGAATATTTTTCTTTTTAAAAAAAGAAAGAATAAAAAAGAAATTGAAGAGTTTCTTGTCGCGCAATAGATAAAAAAGCGAATGTATTGCATAGATGCCAACCTTTCATCTTCAATAACACGAATTATGCCTGTATGTAATTGCTCCTCTGTGAGGGTTTCAAAATCTAGCTGTATTCCGATTCCATGATGAACATAGTTTTCCGTATTAGGCCATTGATCAACAGCCATCGGTATACCAATCATAGGTACTCCTGCTGCAATAGCCTCATCTGTTGATTGCAGTCCTCCTTGCGTAATAAATAATTTAACTTTAGGATGCTCTGTAATGATTTTAATATTAATTAACCTGTTATTACTAAGATAGAACACATGATGAATTATAACCATAAATATACATGCAATAGGACAGCAAAATAATCAAGATGATATATTATAGAATAAGTGTTTCGCAGTTTCACAAGGAGTTAGGAGGAGACCATAATACTTGTTCTGCTGTAAGTAATAATAAATGTTTAAGCAAAATCTTAAGTGTGTATTAACGGGTTAGTCAAAGCTCGTTAAATCATTTTATAGCCTTATAGCTAGTCATACGATAATACATATTTATTACTTACTCAGCAAGTCTGACTGTGGGAGCCACCTAGATATTTTAATATTTTCCGAGCATCCTGGTAATTTTTCACCATCCCATTTAAATAAAACATTATATGGTAGCTTAGAAAATACTCTCACTAGAATTTGGACTTTCTTTGTCGGAAACAATGTTGGGTCCACATTTGAACCAAAGCTTACGTAAATAACGCCATTTTTTGAAGAATCCAAATAGTTCTTGAGATCCTTAAAGGTAGATATTTATAAAATATTTGTGTTATGATACAAGTTTTTGTCACTGGCTTATGTTAACAGTATTATGTTTATAATAGAGATTGTAATAATAAGACAATATGATATGGAATTACTATAGTACCTACTTACAGCTGGCAATGGTTTTGTTGGGTTTTCATCCTGAAGTCCACCCATAAAGGTAACATTTGGCGGAACTGGACGTATTCCTCCAAATATGGGATATGAATTTAATAATAACATATCAATATTATTACTTAAATCTTCGATATCTGGTACATCCGAAAATCTTTTTCTCACAAGTTTATTCACAAACTTCATATCATTAACCAGCATCTTTTTTAATTGATAGATGTGGTAAAATTCAGCTAACTTCTCCCATATTGTAAGGTTATATAAGCGTAAGCTTAAAACAGATGAATAAAATATAGGGTGGTCAGGTGCCCCAATAACATCATAATTAAAGGGCATTGCGCCGAAAGAGCTAACAGCAATAACTGGTGCTTTAATGAAGTGTGAATAGACAAGTGTTGATCGTACACAAGCTTCTAACAACAATAAATCGTATGTTTTGTTTTTGTCATTGATTAGTTTCCATACTTCTTCGTTTTCTAGTTGAGCATCTGCAATAACAGCTAGTGATTCAAGAGCTATTTTAGCCTGATATACTATATCATCTCTGTGACCTTTAGGAATTTTTACAAATGAATTTACCCATAATTCGTGAGATATTCCACCCACATCAATTTCTTTGAGATTTGTTGGTGAGTTTTCTTTTGAAAAAGCAGGATCTGGGGTCACAACGGTTACATTGTGTCCTAGTTGAACTAATTTTTTAGTCAATGTTTTTAAGACTACCTGATGACTTGCAGATGCCTTTTAAAAAAGCGGGATCTGGTGTCACAACCGTCACATGGTGACCTAGCTGAGCTAATCTTTGAGTTAATGTTCTAAATACAACTTGGTGACTTATAGATGGTGTAGGAAATATGGCCAATATTTTAGCGGCATCGGTTACACTAATAATTAATGATTGTATCAAAATAATCACAAATAAAGACAACATAATAATATTCATTCTAACAACGATTTAAACAAACTGAAGAGTATTTGCAATATTTTCCTTTATATTGTTTCTTAGCGAATCATTAATTGCTGTGACGTCAGAAACTTGTAAGGGTTGCAAAGTCCTTACTTATTAAAACTTCTTACTTATTATAAAACAAAGTCGCTATTTTTGTATGTACTCGTATGTGAGTTTATTTCTTCAAAACTAGGCAATGGATTTTTGTAATAGATAGAGTGAATCAAGGGGATGGCTTTTTTTGTATAGTTTGTTAAAGATTGGTGTATTTTGGGGGAACGCGGGCAGAAGCTGAGGCCGAAGCAGCAGCGGTGGGCCTTCAAATCATCTGTGACGAGATAAGCTCGCGTGGGCCCGCCCAAAGCCCGTAGCGCCGGAGCTGTGACAGAAACAATGCTTGCAATTTTTATTCGAAACAAAATATTTTGTTGATGTTTCGAATTATCAATAAGTCGGAATTATTGTTATTCGATCTATTGAGTTCGGTATTTTAAGAATAGTAATTATGATACATCGGAATTATTATATTCGGAATTTTTAATCATTCGGAGTTATGAAAATCGGTATTATGAAATTCGTATTTATGTCTTTCGGAATAAAGTTTTCCGTATTTATGTAGTGTACCCCTAGCCGACATATACAATAAACGATTTCACTTTGTTTAGACGACATGATTATGACTGTGTGACGAATATAATTATGGTAATAATGGTACGAAACCCTAGTGTTTGAGTTCAACTCATATTTGACCCGTTTTTCTATTTAATTTATCATGGAGATAAACACATAGACAAAAAGACTTATTAATTACTAGATAACGAATCACGTTACTGAATAGAAACGTGAACAAACGAGTAGTTAATACCTAGACATTTCACACAGCGTCCTCTGGTCCCAAGCTAAGCTTACCTATATACTTGTGTTATGGGTACCAGAATACGGATAGAATATATATACTACTTTTCTTTTGTAAATACATACTTATAATACATAGAAACACCCAGACGCAGTACAAACATTTGTATGACAATTAGAAAAATCACACAAATAATTGTCCCGAGTGGGAATCGAACCCGCGACCTCTTGATCGGTAGTCTGCTACATGAACCACTCGACCACGAGGCTCGTCAATGACTATAGTTAATTAAATATTTCAAAGTAATAAACATTTCAGTATTAATGTTAATTATTTTAGTATGATAGTAAAAACATCTATTGATATTGGCACGTACAAAGATGGTATACGTTATCCGGTTGTAAAAAAAGTATGTATTTTGAAGTGATTACTACTTAGGTGACTGTAACCCACTTCGTTACGTAACGCGTTACAGTGTTGAGTATTAAGCGAACAGGAGTAGTTAGACACTCTTAGGTGTTCTTTGACAAATATACTGCCACGTCAAAGAGGTGCTGATCAGTTGAGTATATTTTGTAACGCACACAAACTATATGATATAACATAATTTAATTGGTATGCACGCTCGCCTAAATTTATGTATATGACTTATATTTTAGCCCCACTTTATTTTAGTCCCTAACTTTTCTTTCCATCCCATGGTTGCCTGGAAGATATCACTTTATGTGATAAGGCCGCCATTTGTAGGTACCTAGTTTTAAGCTTAATTTTTGTTTTCTGTTTCTTGTAAATGTGTACAATAAAGAGTTAATCTATCTATCTATCTTATATGCAAGAGCACTGCTCTCGTAACTATCACAGCGTGGGTATACTAGTGGAAAATTAGGTTGATATTCCCAAGCAATGTGATGAGCTCAGTTGAAAAGGCATAAGAACGGTATTCCGAAGCCATGGGTTCAAGAGTTTTAGATTCTATATTACTATCATCGTTATTTTTAATTAATGTGGATTGTTGCGTTTTATGTTGAATAGGTATAATTGTAATATTTTGTAATAAGATAAGTAGGTATTGTAAACACAAAAAACTGGTTTCTAATTGCTAAAAATTTTAATGAACTACGTACATGTTACAGGCGAAGACAATAATCATCGCGAACATTAAATACTTACCGTCTTATTCATAATAACTTATCGGAGGTTTAAAAGTTCGATAAAATCAGTTCGCGAAAATTGTTAAAAATTGTTTTTCATGATAGTCCTTTTACGCAAAAACGATTATTATCTATCCGATAAAATCTCCGTTTAAACCTCCGATAACTCATTATGAATAAGATCGATAATATCTATCGTTGTTGTAGTTAATAAAGCCTTGTGGCATAAATAAACTCTTTATTGTTCATATAAAATACAGCAATTCCATATTAAAACTAGCTGCCCCGGCAAACGTTGTTTTGCCATACAATTCTGTGTAAAAATCAACAACAAAAATTTCATCAAAATCGGTCCAGCCAATTGTGAATCTAAACCACCCTCAAACCCCCTTGAATACACACAACAAATTTCATCAAAATCGGTCCAGCCGTTTAGGAGAAGATCAATTACAAACACACGTACAGAAGATTTATAAATATAAAGATATGCGTAATCCCACACAAAAGTATAATATGGGGTATTGGTTTACTGCTTTGTATTTGATTTGAGGTACTTCGTAATATAACTCGATCTACACTCATATATTTATCCAAACTCCTTCCTTTAGGTCTAGGGTCTCCTCCAGGGCAATTTTCATACATCATATTAATATCACAGTCCTAAAAGTAAAATATAAAATTATTCAACAAAATTAAAGAATGTGTATAAAATAATAATCAAGGGGTGAACGGCAGATCACAGATCAGAAATTCAGAACCCTTCGTGCATTATGGCCGAAAAGCACTTTGCGGTTTTTGTACAAGATTATATAGTAATCAAAGAAATTTAATATCAATTATCCATACCTGATAAACGTATCCCTCAGATACAATCACTGAGAATTTCTGCAAAGTGACTGCATGCTCATATGGACATATTTGAGGCCTGTCAAAGAGAGCATCTAACGTGCAACGCCGAAAATGACCACGAGCGCTAAAAATATGTTTTAATTAATATACCTTTCAGGCCAATTTGCTCGAAATAAATACACACCAGTACACACCAACACATATAAAAGTGTGTTTTATAATGTGTCCATTCATGCGTTGTATTTTTCTGTTCATCTACTAAACTCTTGAATATAGCATAGCAGCGTTCCCATACATCTTTGGATCCCTCAATACATTTTGGCAGAGCATTGTAATCTGGAAAATAAAATATTTTCAAACATTCCTATTACAAAAATCTTTAATAACAATCTCTTTATTGTATAAACTGTGGTACATCAGATTTTACATAAAGATATCAAAATTCAGCACAATTTACCTGGAAAGGCATACAATATTCTTACAATTAATCGCAAACTAATAATAAAGATAATTGCAATAGAAATGAAAATGTCTGTCTGTTCCCCTTCCTTTTAAAGTGACAGCAGATTAGCATCGTTAAAAAAGACACTACTGAATGGATTTCAGGGAAATTTTGTACGCAGTATGTAAAAATTATTCAAAAATAAGCCCTGTGCTGACATGCCTGATGGCTCTGTAACCCAGATTCCTTGTTGAAGTAGAAGACTTGTGCCCAATAGTGGGACTTGAAGCTGAGAAGGAGGAGGATTAATCCAAGTAAAAAAGCGTGACGATATGCATGATGTACCTACTTATGATTTTAGCTATGTTTTTTTTTTTTTTCTTTATTATCATGTAAAAAGAATAACAAATACAAATATATACAATAAGAATGGCATTTGGAAACCACTAGGGTTTATGATTTGCCATCATGAGTTTACATTTTAACTTAATACCTATATACATTGATTTTTATTTAATACATCGATTGACACTAATTTGTATATAATAACTACAAATATATATATAACTATAGGAAATACTAAATACATATACATCAAACAACATCATAATAAACCAAGGAAATATTTCTTAAGTTTGAATTTAATATTATTTTGTGTAAGGGTATTCGAAAAAATCTGCTGGCAAGTTATTAATAAGTCGAGGAATAAGGTAGGCAGAAGTTCTTTCACCATACACATTGTTAGCGCGTGTCGTGCAAAACCGATTCTGAGAAACAGCTCGAGTGCATACAGGGTGTTTTATTAGAATTTTTAAGGAATCGTTGAAGAATTCTTCTTTTAATAATTGATTATTTATTTGCACATGTACTGGCAATATTTTACAATATTTAAATAGGGCAGCGTCTTGGTCTTGAAATTTAATTTTAATATTATTAGGAACAATCGTTTTGGGTATCCTCAATTGCAGTCGGTATATTTTGTTTGTTTGTAAATATCTCCATCTTACAATACAAAAGAACAGTTTAAAGGTTTCTTAGAAAGTCTAAAAAATGAAAGTATTTTTAGTATAGCAGCTTATCCAAATATTCCTCTTTTAGGGTTTTATTGCCTGGTTTGTGCGAATAACTACACCTAATGTTAAGTGAACTGGATGTGAGGACGACTAGTACTTTTTTAGAGCAACAGCCGCTCCTAAGTTCCCGGCCCAGAAGATTGTTCTTCACGCGTTGCTTGAAGGACCCCATATCGTAAGAAGAGGGAAGCACACGTGCAGGGAGCGTATTGCATTTCTTGTAGGCGTTACAGAAATGTGATCTTAACATGGATATAAAATAAAATTATAATAAAAAACGATTCATTCCTTTAGCCTTACTAGATAAAAACGATTCATCATCACACACGTTGGTAAGTACATGCATATGTCCACGGATACTTTCTTCATTAAAGTGACTATCTGTGACGTCCTTGCAATCAGAGTTTCTTAGGTGACGAATTGCTCTGTTAACACAATAATTCAAATTATAGGATCCGAATGTAATGAAAAAAATTGTTGACGTTAAAAAAGACGTTCAAATTTCAGATAATCTTGAAAATCCTGCTTTCATTAATTTTTCTACACTTAAGAAAAATTCAGATCCATTGATCTGAATTGTTGGTAGGATTCCACTATTGCAAGTGGGTTAAAATCACTTGTGAAGATTCTGTTAGATTGATGAATATAATTATATACATATAGACACGAAGGAAGATAATAAAATGTGACAATAATGATATAGTTATGTAATTCTGTTTACATCATTAAGACCATTGACAGTTTTAATTACATTTTTAGTGTTTTTAGGGTTCCGTACCCAGGGGGTAAAAACGGGACCCTATTACTGAGACTTCGCTGTCCGTCCGTCCGTCCGTCCGTCCGCCCGTCCGTCCGTCCGTCCGTCCGTCCGTCTGTCACCAGGCTGTATCTCAAGAACGGTGATAGCTAGAGAGTTCAAATTTTCACAGATGATGTATTTCTATTGCCGCTATAACAACAAATACTAAAAATAACATAAAATAAATATTTAAGGGGGGCTCCCATACAACAAACATGATTTTTTTACCGTTTCTTGCTCGATACTAATAACGTTGCCTTATGTTGCATAGATAATGGTACGGAACCCTTCGTGCGCGAGTCCGACTCGCACTTGACCAATTTTTTTTAATAACTTGCAATCAAATTTACGTTTTGTTTAATTAAGTTGATGAACTTGTTTGGCCTTGAGCGTGATGCTTTTTAGGGTTCCGTACCCAAAGGGTAAAAACGGGACCCTATTACTGAGACTTCGCTGTCCGTCCGTCCGTCCGTCTGTCACCAGGCTGTATCTCAAGAACGGTGATAGCTAGAGAGTTGAAATTTTCACAGATGATGTATTTCTATTGCCGCTATAACAACAAATACTAAAAATAAAATAAAATAAATATTTAAGAGGGGCTCCCATACCACAAACATGATTTTTTTACCGTTTCTTGCTCGATACTAATAACGTTGCCTTATGTTGCATAGATAATGGTACGGAACCCTTCGTGCGCGAGTCCGACTCGCACTTGACCAATTTTTTACTACTAGTTGATCTGGTAAACGTTGCATTGCCAACATTTTGTAAAGGTGTAACCATCTTCTCATTTATTTTGTTATCTCATACAGTTTAGACAATGTTTTGGTTTTATAAGAAAATTAATGTTAAATCTCTTCCAAAAAAATGTCCCACTGTTGAATTCGAGCCTCATCCATAACAGACGGATATTTGGTCTACTACAACCCGCGGATCAAGCGTTTTGGTATAGGATTCACTTGCACATTTTCCATTTCTGACAGAAAATGATATTTACCTACCGAGATTTAGCTGACTCTTAAAAACCGGGATAAAAACAAATACACATATGATGTCTGATAAGGTATGGAAGGAAAACTATGTTGCGCTAGTCCCAAGTAAAAAGCAATGATGATGGGAGGAAAAACAAAAGTCACTAAAGTTTTTTTTTTAATATATAAACTTACCGACACCAATCCATTATTTTAGAAGGCATCGGTGGTGCCTTTCTACTAGAATTATACATAAATGCAGCTTCTACAGTACAATAATAAACATATTTGGCAAAATCATCACAATTTATGTTTTTTAAAATGATAGTTTTCTCTTTCTCCTTACTCAATGTTATCACTGGTTCAAATTCTTCATCGTCTGATGATGAATCACTAGTTTTATAGGTTTGATCTTCATATTCATGTAAATCTGTAAAACAATAACTATATATTCAGCTGGAACTAGTTAGAATCCGTGTAATAACATATTGGTCTTATTCATAATGACTTATCGGAGGTTTAAAAGTTCGCTCAAATCGGTTCGCTAAAACTGTCAAAAAAATTGTTCTTCATAATAGTCTCTTTACGATAAAAATTATCTCTCCGATAAAGTTATTGTTTAAACCTCCGATAAGTCATTATAAATAAGACCATTAAAATACAAATATGTCATTAGTTACCCAAGTCAGCACATGCTAAGGGATATCTTATAAAACCAAAATTTAAATACCGTGAGAGATGTAGAATTTGAAACTCAGCCCTGTGTCAACATGCCTAGTCACCGGGGAATAGTGTAGCAAAAATCCTCTCAAAGTGGAAATATCCGTGCCTAATAGTGGAGCGTTATTTAATAGAAGAATCGGTCAGGAAATGATTTAATTTATAAAAAACGCTTTATATGGTGTTCTGTTAGGTCATGTCAAAGAACAATAACAAGAAAAAATTGGTCAAGTGTGAGTCGGACTCGTCCATGAAGGGTTCCGTACCATTATCTATGCAACATAAGGCAACGTTATTAGTATCGAGCAAGAAACGGTAAAAAAATCATGTTTGTTGTATGGGAGCCCCCCTTAAATATTAATTTTATTTTATTTTTAGTATTTGTTGTTATAGCGGCAATAGAAATACATCATCTGTGAAAATTTCAACTGTCTAGCTATCACCGTTCTTGAGATACAGCCTGGTGACAGACGGACGGACGGACGGACGGACGGACGGACGGACAGCGAAGTCTCAGTAATAGGGTCCCGTTTTTACCCTTTGGGTACGGAACCCTAAAAATATGATTGAATGTCCTGAACCGGTGGTAGGGAAAAAAATTTAGACGTATTGTAAGAGTACATTTTTATAGGAAAAAATATTTTGGTTATTTATAGAATTTTATTTCAGAGAACAGCTACGAAACATTAATCTTTGAAACGAAACCCTATACTAGATCATGTTCAACAAACATTTTAGAGCAAATAGAAGGAGGCTCGTGCCGTGGTCAGATTCAAGGTACATACTACGACCCGGTTAGGACAAGGATGGACCACTCGAACAGTAAGTTCGTACCCTAGGAAGTTAACAGTCTAAAAATTAAAAAAAATTAAAACTTACAAACAGAGGTGCAATATTCCAAAATTATCAAAATATACACAGCTATCATTGCAATTTTCTTAAATTAATATATATTTAGTGTCGCAAAATTTTTGATAATAAACATAGTGTTGTTATGTTGTTATGTTATTTTATGTCACAATGACTAGCAATGACTTCAGCTTAGCAGATTATAAATAATGCCATAGAATGAGAGGATAGTATATTATTATACTCTTTGGGATGGTAGGATGGACACATAAAGTTTATTTGTTTGTCAATAGTCTCTTTAGTTTTTGACGTTTTACGCCTTTTGTTTTTTTCGGCAAGGGTGGGCCCCTCATGAATAGGCCCCTCATGGGTGGCCAAACTTGAGTGGGGGAGAACATTAGGTCTCCGCGAAGGATAAATGTGAAATTTCTCACGGGTGTATATAAGTACGCACACATCATACCACACACACTCATTCGTTACAGAATTATAAATAAATATACATGGACATTTCACACAACGTCCTCTGGTCCCAAGCTAAGCTTATTATGCTTGTGTTATGGGCACTAGAATACGAATATAATACATAAACTACTTTTCTTTTGTAAATACATACTTATAATACATAGTAAACACCCAGACGCAGGACAAATATTTGTATGACAATTATAAATATCACACAAATTATTGTCCCGAGCGAGAATCGAACCCGCGACCAGACCCCGAGGCTCGTCAATTATGGTAAGAAGGTAACGTCTATCTATTACTTGTTATAAAAGAAATCGTTATTTTTGTATGTATGTCCCTATGTGAGCTTATATCTCCAAAAATATGCAACGGAATTTTGCTGCGATTTTTTTAGTAGAGAGCGTGCTAAAATGTTTTTTGTATAATATTGATTTGGTTTTTAAATTCAACACACACGAAGTTGGGGGCCACAGCTAGTATTATATAAACTTGAGGCTATTAGGAAAATTATTTAGATCACTTTCCTTTAAATAATAAAACCTTTCAATTCTCAGTTCTAGTCTAAGATTTTCTTTTATTTTCTATCAGCCCCAATGAGGGTGTATAACGAGTAGATAAATAAAAGTAAAGATTAAACAATGATGAAACGTTATTTGATCTTGTAAGTATACCATACTTTTTCCTCAAGATAAAATAAATAAATAAATATTCATGGACATTTCACACAACGTGCTCTGGTCCCAAGCTAAGCTTATTATGCTTGTGTTATGGGTACCAGAATACGGATAGAATACATATATGTAATACTTTTCTTTTGTAAATACATACTTATAATACATAGAAACACCCAGACGCAGTACAAACATTTGTATGACAATTAGAAAAATCACACAAATTATTGTCCCGAGCGGGAATCGAACCCGCGACCTCTTGATTGGCAGTCCGTTACATAAACCACTCAACCACTAGATGTATGGACTTCGTACTCTGCTGTTTTCTTCTTAGATATTGGTATCAATTCTAGAATAGAATAGAATAGAATACACTTCTATTGTACACATTTTACATGTCACTTATATATCGAAATTAGGATAAAACATGTACAATTGGCGGTCTTATCGCATATTGCGATCTCTTCCAGACAACCTTTGGATGGACTCAGTTGATCTGGAACTGGGGTAAAG
The DNA here is from genome assembly GCA_916999025.1 of Orgyia antiqua. NCBI lineage: Eukaryota > Metazoa > Arthropoda > Insecta > Lepidoptera > Erebidae > Orgyia > Orgyia antiqua. The sequence continues at coordinate 7,358,516 of OU779874.1, forward strand.
TTGGTGCATCTACTACATAAAAACAATAGTGAAAACACTTAAATGCTAGTTAAACCTACCTAAAATTAAATATACATACACATATAAAAATATTCATATATATATACATACATAAACCTATACATACATACACACTATAAATAAAAATAATAATTAAATACGCATAATGACTTAACTGTAGAAGTAGGTTCTACAAGAACAACTAAATTTAACTTATCTAAAAAATGAAAACAACTGTGGTGTATTTGGACCATTTTACTATTTCGTTGTGCACAATTTTAATAATTAAAATATTTATGGTCTTATTCATAATGACTTATCGGAGGTTTAAACAGAGATTTTATTGAAGAGATAATAAACGTTTTATCGTAAAAGACTATTATGAATAACAAGTTTTGACAATTTTCTTGAACCCATTTTAGCGAACTTTTAAACCTCCGATAAGTCATTATGAAATAAGACCATTAGTCTATAATACACAGTTTTTATAATAAGAATGTTCGATAAACATTTCTGAATTATGTTACTGACACCATCACTTTTCATTTTAACACGCTTATTATAAGTTTGATATGTATCTATCAATGTATTAATCTATGTAACGGAATCTTTCAACGCGATTTTCACCCACTTGCAATAGTCGGACTGGTTTGAAATTTTATTAATTCAACCGAAAATCAATTAATTAAAAATATGTCCAGGATTTTCAAGCGTGTTATTTAGTTTTTGAACTAAGAAAATTATTATAGTTAAGTTAAGTTTAGCCGTGCGCGTAGAATTGGTATCATTGCCTCTATTTCAACAATTTTTCTCACAGTATCAAGATCTAATGCTTTTATTACTATCTTACCGAAAAACCGAAAATCATAAATAATCAGTTAATTAAGCTTAAACCGGCTCACTAACTTAAATTTGTAGTATAGTGAATCAAGTTTTTCAATAAAATGGTTGTGGGAAATTGAGTAATACAGATCAAGCAAGTCATTTTTAGTTAATGTGTTACATTAAACGTCAACACGAAACCTTAGCCCATTTTTTGCGCATATTCAATAACTTCTAGGTGTAAGCCTAAGACTATGATAATTTAGGATAAGACTATGGTAATTTAGGAGCCCAAAATATTAGAAATTCGTGCGAAAACGTGAAATGGCTCTTAATAAATATTGATAACTATCCGGTAGCATCAAGTTGTCTTAAAAATAAACTAATTGTTATGAACAATGTGTTTTATTTTAATATATTCTTGATACTAATTATTTTTATTACGTTATTAAGTTGTCCATGTCCAGGCCAAAAGTTGTTGGTCAACAAACAGGTTGGTCCTTTTAAATAAAACCACTTTTTACGGATTTAGACGCGTGTATTTATTTTAAATTTTAGTCCGACGTTTCGGAGACTTTGCAGTCACCATGGTCACGGGTGAGACTGAAGACTAAAATTTAAAACAAACACATAAATCCGTAAAAAGTGGTTTTATTGAAACAAATGAGTCGCGCAAGTGTTAGAAAATATTATGGTCCCCTTTTGTTCGACTCGCGCCGTTTATTTCTCGCCAAGTGCAGTTTCACTATTACTGCTAGGGCGAATACACACTTCTGTATGTCTATTTGTATATGCGAGCCTCGAATTGTTACCAAATTGAATTTTTTTTTTTTTTTTTTTTTTTTTTCTTTATTTTTGAGTAGGGGTTTCGTCACACAGTGACTATGTCACCCCCGTAAGGTAAACAATGCTATATTACATTATATTGAAACTTAATGCTTACATAATATGTATATACCAAAATACTTTTGAGACCCTATACAAGTAACGTACTTGTATAGGCTCTCATAAGCACATCTGCTGCATCAGAAGATGGATCAGATAAAATACTGTTGCAAAAGCCTACATTTTGTTGGGACAAATCTTTTATCTCAATTCTTAGAGCGGGCGTGCTACGAACACACTCCCCCAAAGTATGTAAGATATCTTCAACATTATTGCAGTCCAGACAGTTGGGAGAATCAGTGATTCCCATCAGAAACTTGAATTTGTTTGTGGGAATGTGTCCGGAGCGTAACCTCAAAAGAGTAACAATCTTAAATCTACTAAAACTTTGGTCATTGAACCATGGGTGATGTGGAGGCTGACTTTGTATAGTTCGGTACCATATGCCTTTTGTGACAGATCTCTTATCAAAATATTCATGCCATTGTTTCCTGCAAATTCTTTTAGCCATACTAGTTATTTCGGTATAGGTAGGTAAACAATGGTAGTCAATTCCTTCACTAATAGCTATCTTCGCTGCTCTGTCTGCCTCCTCATTACCCATGATGCCGACATGTGAGGGTATCCATTGGATAACAACCTCTTTACCTAACGTGCGAAGCTTACAAATAGATTCTAAGATGGTGTAGGCTGTCGGATGTCCTCGAGCATTCGAGGTTATCCGAGCCAAATGTAGGAGAGCACTTTTAGAGTCCGAAAATATTACGAATTTTTTACCATTTAGCGATGTCAAATATGATAGAGCTTCTGATATAGCAATTAATTCACAAGACATTATACTAATATCACTATTTACAGTAAATCTCATGTTCGTATTACTTTGCGGATCATAAAAAGCAGCGCCACATCCATTTTCATCTTTAGATCCATCTGTGTATAACATATAACATGAATTATATTCTGTTGCAAAAAAATCTAAACATGCACTTTGTAGATGACTTACAGAAATATGTCTCTTTGAAAGCTTTATACCTTCGACTTCAACTTTGATATTGTAAGATATATCATAACTACTTAACCATGTTTCAAAGGAAAACATAGGTAGCATCGTATGTGAATAAATATTTGTATTACAATATTGCCTGTAAGTACTTATAAGTAAAGGCAATTCCTTTCTTCTCCAATATTGTTCATCTGATAGCCTATTCAATTCTTCTAGTGCATGTGTGGTAACATTGTTCTGCATTGACCTGGATTTGAGGTAGTATTTCGCAGCCAAATATTGCCTACGAATGAATAGAGGTGGAAGACACAATTCGGATTCCATGACATGAATAGGGCTACTTTTTATAAATCCACCTATTAATCTCATTGCTTGATTTTGGACTTTACTTAGTTTATCTAAATTGCTTTTAGAACTATTAGCGTATAAGAAACATCCAAAGTCCAATCTACTGCGCAATATTGCAATATATAAACGCCTGAGGTGTTTTGGGTGAACACCCCATCCTCCACCTGACAAGACTTTAAAGATATTGAGATATTTTAAAACTTTCTTTTGAATTTCATTGAAGTGTGTGGTCCATTTTAAACATCTGTCTAGCCACATGCCTAAATATTTAATGTTATCGACTTGTTTAATATAATTATTGTTAATCTTTAAAGTATTGTAACGATCTAAATTCCTGCGGTAGCCTTTAGTAAATATGCAAAATTTAGTTTTATTATGCGAGACATGTAGACCCAAATTTTCTATTAAAGTGTTCAAAATATTTAGTGACTCCTGGATATCAGCAATAGCTTCAGAAGCATTTTTGCGACTACAATAGAGTACAAAGTCATCTGCATACTGTGACACAGATACTTGCCTAATATTTTTACAGATGTTAATAGTGGCTGCGTTAAATAATAGTGGAGATAAAGGGTCCCCTTGTGCTATCCCCATACCCGAAGTGCGTATGATAAACTCGCTGTTATTAAACTCCAAGATTAGCCTACGAGAATGCAAGTATTCCCAGAGATACTTGCATATAATGCTGCCAACTCCTAGCCTGTCAAGCTCTCTAAGTAGATTAACTAAGTTTATATTATTGTAGGCATTTTCAATGTCCACAAAGCAACCGACTGTAGTTAGACCTTTGCTAAAACCACACTGTATTTTAGAAACTAGTCTAGTCAAGTTATCAATGCAGGACTGAGATCTTCTGAAGCCAATAGTTTCATCTGCAAAGCGCTTGTTGCTTTCAAAGTACCACTCCAGCCTTCGACATAAAATTACGTGGAATATCTTGCATAAACAAGATATTAAAGATATAGGCCTAACCTTTGATGTGTTACTATTATTCGAGTCAGTCTTTGGTATAGGAATTATCTTTACTTCTTTCCATTGACTAGGTACAAATCCTGCTAGTAAAAATCTGTTAAATAAGGTAACTAATAATTCTTTAGCATTATCCGGAAGATTTTTTATCATCGAGTATGATATATTGTCAGTACCAGTCGCCGTGTCGGTTGACTTAATCGTGTTAGCTAGCTCCTGTATCGTTACCATGGATGATAAATGGGAATTGTGTGAAACGAAGGAAGGTTTAAGTGGCGTAGCATAGTCAGGTGCCAGGCTACACATGAATGTCTCTGCTTGCACACGTGTGATTTCATTTCTTCGCGATTTATACCCCTTAAACCATCTCATTTTACACCACATTTCTTTTGGTGAAGTTACACTGTCAATGCTGTCGCAAAATTCTCTCCATGCTTTAGAGCTTTCGTCCCGAATTAGTTTCCTTGCAGCTTTAATTTTGTTTTGCAATATATTTAGGTTTGATGGTGTAGGATTTCTCCTGAAATTTGCCAATGCTTTCCGTCTCTCCGCCACAGCTTCTGATATGTTTTGATTCCAGTATGGTTTAGCCTTAAATTTACTCTTTCGTATAGGATTATCACAACTTTTTATTAAAGGAATTGATTCGTTAGCTGCCTTATTCAAAACGTTGACAAATTCATCATAAGCTGGCTGATGCTGATCTGATAGAACTACTTCTTTCAATTCTCTCTCAATTGTTTCCCTATACTTGTCCCAATTAGCCATTTTGAAGTTTCGTTTTTCTTTAAGCATGCAGGGTTCTTTATTCATAGTTTTAATTTTAATACATAAGTGGTCGCTTCCTAAATTCTCATTCATTACCTTCCATTCGAATCTCATTGCTATATCTGTAGTCACAAATGTTACATCAGGTGAAGAATTTTGAACTACTCCGTTTACTAGTTTGACCCTTGTATGTGTACCATCATTCAGGGAAACATACTGGTTGTCTAAGGTCGAGTCGAATATCTGGTTGCCTCTTCTGTCCGATTTTACCGACCAGTTTGTATGGTGACCATTTAAGTCTCCGGCAATTAGAGTCTTTCGACCAAAATAACTGAATATTTGGTCCCAATCGTTTGAAGAAGTGGTGACTGATGGAGGGCAGTACAGGGATATTATATTTTCAAGATGATTGCAGTTTATCAGTTTCACATGTAAAATTTCAATTCTTGTATTGGAGATTGTAACATTGCATTGTAGTGCTCGTATTGATCGATGGGTCAATACAGCTACACCTCCAAAACCATCATCTCGATCGGTTCTGAAAATGTTATAATCGCTTATTCTAAATTGACTATCTGTATTTAACCAGGTCTCGCTTATTAATGCTATGTGGATTTTTTCTTGATTTAGTAATGCTTCAAATTCTTTAGTCTTAGGACGTATACTTTGTGCATTCCATTGCAAGATATTTATGTAGTTGTTGTGGTCCATAAATTAGTAAAAAATTCAAACCATGACCCTTCAGATATATATTGCTTTATGAATGTTATAACTTCCTCAAAAATAATAGATGAACACTCTTTAACCTTGTCTTTCCACGTCATGGCATTTGAGAATATTGCTTCTTGTAGTCTCTGTATTAAATTCTGCCAGGAAATACGCCCCTGGTATTTAGATTTCTTTGTGTGGTTTTCATCCTCATTAGAGGGCCCCTCATCTCCACTTTCCCTTTCCGACATGATTTCATTTATGCTATTGTCCTTTTCTTTGTTCACCCTTTCCTTATTAGGTTTGGATTTTCCTTTTGTTTTACTTGTAGTGCCTTTTGTAACATTTGAATAAAGGGGAGCCTCTTTTTGTGGCAGTGTTTCTTCGATAGTATCTTGTGACGGCTGTGACCTTGTTAACAATGGAGACTCTTCTATAAGTTCAGACGGTGGGTGGGATGGTGGTACATAAAGTGTAAGCGCTTTCTTGTAAGAACAGATAAATTCCGCCATTAGATCTCTTATCTTTTTTTCTTTTATGTAGACTGGGCAAACTTTTACCATTGGCATATGCTTACCTCCGCAATTATTACATCGAAAAGTAGTTACTTCACAGTTGGAATGGTTGCTAGTGCATTTAGGGCATACAATTTTAGTAGATGGACACATTTTTAAGGTGTGACCGTATCGCCAGCAACGGGAACATTGAGTTACTGGATATGTATAGGGGTTTATATTCACTCTAGTTTCATAAATGTATACATAGGCTGGGAGTGATGAGCCTTTAAAACATACTCTCACTGATTCGCTTGCTTCCCAATGTCCAGTTACCGAATTTCTACGTTTCAATCTTTTAACACTTAATATACATGTATCGCATTTTAAACCTTCCATTATTTCATCTTCAGTCAAATCTAAATCAACGTTCCTTATAACTCCGTATGATTGGTTAATTTCTAATGTTTTTTGACATTTAAATCCACTTTTCTGAAAAGTTTCGCATTGTATCAATGACTCCGCACTAATTTCATTACTAAATTGAATTACAGCTTTATATGCAGTTAAAAATTTAACCCTAATTACATTCTGAATTCCCTCGTTTTGCAGTAGTTTTGCTAGTCCGAACTGTTTCGGTAATTTTTCTGAACAAGTTAGTGATACTTCAATCTTGTCTTCAGGAATTCTAGTTAGATCGTTATCCTGACTCATTCGTCCGAATCTCTTTGCCTTACGAGCCACGGTGGTCCATACTTCTTCTTCGTTTATCTCTCTGTTTCTTTTTGTTGGTCTACCCTCATCCATATTGTGTGTCTCCTCGGTAATCTCCACTTCATTAATAATTTCACGACTACCCGTCATCTCACTAACATCCGGAAAAATAGTACTATTATCCTCCGGATTTATCTCCGCGTGCGTATAATAATCCATATTATTATTACTCATACACCAATAATAAATAAAGCATTTCGTTATTAATAATCACGCTCGTGCACTAAACTGATTAAAACCGGTTTAAGAATGGATAACGAACGGCCGACACGTCTAGCGAAGACCGGCGCCCGCGCGCAACTGACCAAATTGAATGTGAACTAACTTTGCTACAAGCTTCATTTCGAAGTTGTTCGTAGTTGGATTTATGTCATTTGTTTTATTTTATGTAAAATGTAGAATTGTAAACAACTGCGCTCCGCTCTGGTTGAAATTTCTATTTTAATTTTGCAGACAAACTACAACAACTAGTGTACCAATGAAATACATTAAAATTAAAAAATGATATTTGACGGACTTCGTGTTCTTGTGGTTCATGTAACGGACTGCCGTTCACGAGGTCACGGGTTCGATTCCCACATGGGACAATCATTTCTGTGATGTTTATAAATGTCATACAAATGTTTGTTCTGCGTCTGGGTATTTCTATGTATTATAAGTATGTATTTACAAAAGAAAAATAGTATAAGTATTCTATCCGTATTATGGTACCCATAACACAAGCATAAAAGCTTAGCTTGGGACCAGAGGACGTTGTGTGAAATGTCCATAAATTCTTCTGCCTTTATTTGGGAACGGGGAAGTTAATGAATGTTATAGATAACTAGTTGTTAAACCGTCAAATCAATTTGATGTTTTAGCATTAAATGATATACATAAACTGTAAAATTTTCAACTCTCTAGCTATCACACCATAGAGCGTATAATAGATGCCTAGTGACAGGCGGACGATTGAACGGACGGCGAAGTATCAATCCGTTTTACCTTTTGTTACGAAACCTTTAAGACATTTTTGCATCCATACATTAATAATAATAATAGTCGTTACCTTACCATGAGGCTAACGCAAAACCTGGAGGCAGATTATAGGCTTTCGAAAATCTTGTGGTATAAACAAAAAATGTATCACAGGACCTAGGGAAAGCCTACAGACCGCAGGGCAGCTTGTGGTGAGCTGAATGTGAGTGGCGACACTGCGGTCCCGAGTGTCCCTGAGAGTCGGTAGTGGCCTCGCCTTCGGCTTGCCTTTGTTGGCTGGCCGAACTGGAAACCGAGAGTGCCTGGACTCTCGCCTCTGTCTTGCCTTCACCGGCTGGACAGAATGGGGTCGCCAGAGCTATATGCTCGGGGGTGGAAGTGTCAATGTCGTAATTACGGGGAAACCCGCTCCGGGTCTTGACCCGCGATGGTGAAACCGGTGCCGCACCGCTCTACACCCGAAGCCGCTCACACCGGTGTTGCTCCCTGCTGCCTTGTCTGGCGGCTGTGTGCCAGTGTGGCGAGTCACCGTCTGCCACGGTTCAACAACTATTGGTTTTGAAGGCAGGCGACCGTATTATTATTTGCAATAGTTTTATATATAACCAGTCCATCAAACACCCAACACAATAAACCAGTTCGTTTCTTTACATTATTTTGCAATAGATCTACAGCTACCATTGGCATTCCATGACTCCACTTCTATAGTGCAGGTGTGGAGTGTCAGTGGTAGTTGTCCCACCACATTTATTTATTTATTAAAATTCTCAAAGGGCCTCCGCATGTTGGACCCATGTCCCCATGTAAGCCTTAAAAAGGACTGGGTATTTCTTAAAAAAAATAGCTATAACCCGTGAACTGAAACAGAGATACAAATAATAATAATAAATATTCATAGACATTTCACACAACGTCCTCTGGTCCCAAGCTAAGCTTATTATGCTTGTGTTATGGGTAGCAGAATACGGGTATAATACATAAACTACTTTTCTTTTGTAAATACATACTTATAATGCATGTATTATGTATGTATTTACAAAAGAAAAGTAGTATATGTAGTCTATCCGTATCTGGTACCCATAATACAAGCATAGAAATATAGCTTATCTTGGGACCAGAGGACGCTGTGTGAAATGTCTTGAATATTTATTTATTTATTTATAATACATAGAAAACACCCAGACGTAGTACAAACATTTGTATGACATTTATGAATATCACACAAATGATTGTCCCAAGCGGGAATCGAACCCGCGACCTTGTGAACGGCAGTCCAGTACATGAACCACTACGCCACGAAGCCCGTCATTCTTACAAATTTTCGCATTTATATTTTTAGCAGCATTTGATTGGCATGATTATGTTTACAATAAGTATAATATAGATAACTGAGTCTAAAGTTAAAGTTCGCCTGAATATTCTTATTATAGAGACTATCATGACTTAGTCGTCTATTATTGCATTCAGTAAAGAAAGATCACAATAGAACCTATTGCTTTCATCTATTGTAAGCGATCTATTGAAAACGTCTGATAGCCTTTTAATAGTTTATTGATGACCCTAGACGTTGGGAAGTGGTTTGTTGCAGAACTGTGCGTTGGAAATATTACACGGAAGCATTTTACGGATTTAGACGCGTGTATATATTTCAAATTGTGGCCCGACGTTTCGGAGACTTTACAGTCACCATGGTCACGGGTGAGACTGAGCTGTAAAGTGTCCTCTACGATCAGTTATTACAGGGTTTACCCACATTCGATTTTAATTTTACATTGACCATATATATAGTTTTTTACCATTAACTATTATATTACATTATGCTCAGACTACATAAAATTTAATAACTAAATAATTATAAATACAATATAACAGTAACAAAATTATAACAATATGAATATATATTTGTTACTGTTATAAAGTATTAATAAAATTAAAATAATGTTATTAGGAGTTGATGAGAATATTATTACGGCTGATAGGAGAGGTTGGTAGAAAAATTCGTGCTGCAACAACCGCAAATAATTTGGGATATAGGCGGGAAGAAGAAGGTTAATATTAATATCGGAATTAGTCAAACTTAATGGTAGGTACTGCTTCATTACGCAGATATTATACGCAGATGTCATTAGGTTATCGCCACAGCTAGATCCGTCCACACGACGCATTGCGTCTGTGTTGCGTCGTGGCAATGTTGGTCAATTACGAGTGTGGTACATAAATTTCTTTATTTTTACTTATTATAAAACAAAGTAGTTTTTTTGGTATGTATGTCCCTATGTGTGCTTATTTATCTTCCAAACTACGCAACAGATTTAAATGCAGTTTTTTAATAGATAGAGTGGTTCAAGAGGATGGCTTTTTTGTAAAGGTTCAGTGTATATTGGGAGAGGGAACTCAATAAACGAAAGTGAAATCGCGGGCATTAGCTAGTATCATATTAAATAGTAATCGTAAAACCTCTACATATATGACAAATTAACTATAATGAGTTTGTCAACTTCTTTTATCCTGTATAATCTATGATAATCACAGTTTATTATGCGATAGTTAGGTACAGGCAGTAATATTAAAGACTTCATATTATTACAGTAATTTATTTATAAATTATATTAAATAGTTGTAACAGATTGGTTCTTAGAGTACCGAAAAGGTATCACGGGAACCTATTATTGCGACATTGCTGTCTGTCCGTCTGTCGCCAGAATGTATCTCTAGAGTGGTAATTACTAGAGATCAGAAGAAATTCTCTGTCTCTCCAGTAGATCAGCGTCCCACTGTTGGGCACCGGCCTCCTCCATTTCAGGAGGAATTATGGTCTACTACACCGTGTCGTGTGCCGGTCTCCTACAGCATTGGTATTCTTAATCCGTGACCACAAGGATAAGTATAATATTCATTATGTTCTCCACTTATACTTTATGATATTAAGAATGATAATTCAATACGATTTAATATCATTACCAAGCTAGTTTATAAAGACGCATAATTCCCTAGTATAATGTAACCATAATTACTAAAAGACGTAAACATGAAATATGATTAGTCATCTTTAGTCTATGAGATGTTTTATATAAGACCACAATAAAATTGCATGTGTCCATTTTCACAATAGTTCGTTTGATAAAAACATGTCATTATTTTTATTATTAACTTACTATATTAGTTTAGTCGTTAGCTTTAATGAAGCAGCACGAATTCTGGGCGTATTCCCGACCCCTTCGATAAGCCATCAAGTAGTTTTTCGCTCTTTGACAAAAGAATTAGCTAAAAGAGGACATGAAGTTATAGTTATTACAACAGATCCTGAGTTCAAAGAAGAATCAAGACCTTTTAACCTAACAGAGATTGATGTTCATGATATATCATATAAAATATGGGCAGAGAAATTTATGAAGACATCGAAAGGAAACAAAGAAGATCTTATAACACAATTGGATGTTTTCTTAGATGCATCAAATTTATTAGTTGATGCTCAATTGAGAAGTGATCAAATTCAAACTATTCTACGTGATAAGAATCAAACATTCGATTTGATTTTAATAGAAGCATGTGTTAGACCTGCTCTTATATTTTCACATATTTATAACGCACCTGTCATCCTAGTTAGTTCGTTTAGTGCAGTATTCGATAATTATGCAACGATTGGTGCTCCACAGCACCTTTTTCTATATCCAGCGATCACTAATCAAAAAATCAATAAGTTAACTATATGGGAAAAATTAAAAGAACTATATAACAATTATTTAATAGGAAATCTCTACGAGAGAAAAAAAAATTCCGAGTACCAAATGTTAAAAAAACATGTGGGTACTAATATGCCTTCCATTAATGATTTGAATAACAATGTTGACATGTTGTTTCTAAATGTGCATCCAATATTTGAAGGTATACGGCCTGTGCCTCCTACTGTAGTATATATGGGGGGCTTGCATCAAAAGCCTGAAAAGGATTTACCTCCTGTAAGTAAAAAATATTCTCTTTTGCTGTAAAACCATCTTGCCTATGTCATTTAACTAATTACAATTAATATCTGAAAAAAAAATGTTATGCAATTGTTTCACAAAATGTGTCTGGCCAATGTAAGATGTAGGCATGGAAGGTGCTAAAAGTTTTTTATTAAATACGATAAAGTTATTTCAATCAAATTAAGATTGTCTTAATTTGATTGAAATAACTTTTTCGTATATATATAATAGTTTCGTATTTGTATATAATATTATATATACATATATCTAATATATAAAATTCCCGTGTCACAGTGTTAGTTACCGTACTCCTCCGAAACGGCTTGACCGCTTTTTATGAAATTTTACATGCGTATTCAGTAGGTCTGAGAATCGGCCAACATCTATTTTTCAAACCTTTTTTTTTTAGTGTGGCAAAACAACGTTTGCCGGGTCAGCTAGTATAATATAAATATTAAATAAAAAATTAAAGTAGGAAACAAAAGTACAATAGAACAGTCAATATAGCTAATTAAACTGCAGTTATATTTGGTTTAGATTTTGAAGCAACAGTATCATTTAATAAAATAATAAATAAATGATAACTTTATTTTCATCATTCAATATAAATAAATAAAATAAATAAATAATAAATAAATATTCATGGACATTTCACACATTGTCCTCTGGTCCCAAGCTAAGCTTATATTGCTTGTGTTATGGGTATCAGAATATAATTATTTTATAATTTTTTTTTACTGACTTGCTACGCTCTATGAAATAAATACCGTTAAAATGTAATACTGTTTCACTTTTCCTTCTGAGAAATCAGCGGTGATGGTTTAAAAAAAAAAAATATTTTCATAGATAGCCTTAGGAAATGATCAAATCTAAAATGGTTTCATTACGTTTTGATAAATTTTATTTTCTCTCGTTTAGAATATCAAATCATATCTAGATTCATCCAGCAAAGGTGTCATCTACATAAGTTTCGGAACGAATGTGGATCCCTCAATGTTACCGCCGGAAATAATCCAGACTTTTGTAAAAGTATTTTCTAAATTACCTTATAATGTATTATGGAAGTGGAATGAAGATGAGTTACCCGGACGAACTGATAATATTAAAATATCCAAGTGGCTACCACAATCCGACTTATTAAGTAAGTATTTCATCGCATTGATAATTTTTTTTTTCAGAGATTATTACTTTTAAATGGTGGTATGACAGTCAGTAGGTAGATTTATGTTAAAAATATCATTCAAGATAAAATTATAGAAAAGTACTTAGCGAAAGCTGAGAATATAATAATAATAAATAAATAATAAATATTCATGGACATTTCACACAACGTCCTCTGGTCCCAAGCTAAGCTTTATATGCTTGTGTTATGGGTACCAGAATACGGATATAATACATATACTACTTTTCTTTTGTAAATACATACTTATAATACATAGTAAACACCCAGACGCAGTACAAACATGTGTATGACAATTAAAAACATCACACAAATATTTGTCCTGACCGGGAATCGAACCCGAGACCTCGTGATCGGCAGTCCGTTATATGAACCACTAGACCAGAATAACTCTGATAAAGAGCCATGCGTCGGCTAGTAATGACAAAGTTAGTAGCCGAATTAAAAGAAAGATGCGTCGGATGAAAGAAATAATATAAATGACGTTGGACAGAAAATCACGCAAGAAATATGCGCGTTTAGTTAAATAAATATTTTAACAAATTTTGGGTATTTCAGAACATCCAAACATCAGGTTATTTATTACACAAGGTGGTTTGCAATCTACAGATGAGGCTATAACAGCTGGTGTACCACTTATTGGTATACCTATGTTAGGGGACCAATGGTTCAATGTTGAGAAATATGTATATCACAAAATTGGCATTAGACTGGACATCGATGAAATAAATGCAGAAAAATTAACAAAAGCCATTAAGTCTATCATTGACGACAAAAGGTTAGCTCAAGTCATTTATTTATAAAACAAGCTGTTAAGTTAGTTTCTATATTTTTTATTTTATCGTTATCATCAGATTTCTGTCTATCTTCATATTATGTATCTTCAGCCTGTTAACAACTAACTGTTGGGCACGGGCCTCCTCCACTTTGGAAGGGATTATGGTCTACTGTGCCGCGCTGTATTGGCACAGGATTTATTTACGAGTTTTCCATGTCTCAAAGGGATGTTATCTGTGTATAATATTGCTTATCTCTCTAAACTCTCTTATTTCCTTCCACATTTCCTGTATTAATAATATCGGTAAATATTTCTTACAGCTACCGTCATAACATTATCAAACTTCGCAATATAATGCGTGATGAGCCACTACGTCCTTTAGAACGAGCAGTTTGGTGGACAGAATATGTATTACGGCATGGTGGAGCATCACATCTTCGAGCACCAGCAGCAAATATTTCTTGGGCTCAATATCTTGAATTAGATTTAGTAGTTACTTTAGTATTAATCTTTCTTGTAGCGTCTGTATTTTTTCTTTTAACTGTACGTTTTGTGTACCTATATGTTGCTAAATATTATGTTAATGTAAAAATTAAACACGCTTAAAAATTATTTTAAATTTTATTTTTACTCGTTAAAATACCTTTGAAATAACTGGTGGGCTTAGTAACTTATGGCCATGCTGAAATATGATCTCTAAAATTCTTGAATTTCTTTAAACTATTGTCGAATTTACTGAAAAAGTAGAAAATTTCAAATTAATGCGACAGTTAAAAAGTTAAAAAGACAGTTAAAAAATTACGTTCAAAGATTCTGCTATAAAAGATAATTTAAAGCATACGTAGGGTACTTAAATATTATTATAGAAAATTAAAAAACAGATTTTCATTCCAATAAATTAAATAAACAGAAATTTGTTATGAAAAACAATATAATTCTTATTATAAACTAGCTGTTGCCCGCGACTTGAAATTAAGAAATCAAACTTTAACAAATAGAAGTTAACTGCTCCGCCCGATAGATGGCGTTGTACAGTTTTTAAATCGCGCTATGGTTTTGTTCCACACATTAATTTTACTGTGTCATTATCTCGTTTTCACATTTATAAATTAGTAAGGAAATACATAATACATCTTTGCAAAAATATTTCAAATTTAATTACTTGTAAATATCATGAGTATTTTTCTTATTTAAATTTATTATCATATATAAATAAATAAATATTTTCATGTACATTTCACACAACGTCCTGTGGTCCCAAGCTAATCTTATACACTTGTGTTATGAGTACCAGAATACGGATAGAATACATAATACAACTTATCTTTGGTAAATACATACTTATAATCAGACCCAGATGCAGTACAAACATTTGTATGACACTATTAAATATCACACAAATGATTGTCCCGAGCGGGAAACGAAACCGCGACTTCGTGAATAGCAGGCCTATAAAATAAACCACTAGACCACGAAGCCCGTAACAATAAATATTATAATAAAATGTTTCTAATTTTTAGCGTTCTGCATCTAAAGTTTAATAAATATCTGCTACAGCGAGTCCAGTAATTGTCAGTCCGTCTTGTTCCTCCTCATTATTAAGATTATAGATTATTATATAGACTATTTCTAACTTATATTATCTTTACTAGCAAAAGGTCGCCACAACGCATGGTCCAGCGTCGTTTACATTTTAGCGTTCTATTTTTTCATGCATATCGTTCCATGGTTTAGTAGGGAGATACTCTTTGCTAATTCTTTCCTAATCCACTCAAAAACATTTTGTGGTAATCCTGTCATTAGTTTATAGAGCGATCTCAAGTTTTTAAAGGTATTTCTATGTATTATGTCTATGTAGTATGTTTTTAAAGGTGTTTCTTTGTATTATAAGTATGTATTTACAAAAAAAAAAAAAAGTAGTATATGTATTCTATCCGTATTCTGGTACCCATAACACAAGCATATAAGCTTAGCTTGGGACCAGAGGACGTTGTGTGAAATGTCCATGAATATTTATATTTATTTAACAACTTTAGTTACAGGAATGAGTTAAAAATGTACCATAATATTATTAATAACTCTAGCAACTACTCTTGAGAACCTAACGTCTTTAAAAAGTTAAGTAGATCACATAAGTGTATTTAACAAATTGCTTTTAGAACTAATTTATTTAAAACGTTTGACCCTGATCTAATATTGACGATCTATTGATTGAACTACATACAATTTATTATTAAGGACACATTGCAGTCTATTCTAGAAACAACAAATAACTAAAGAGTATTGATCGAATAACAGTTTCAAAATTGTCAGATTGAATTGTTTATTTAGATTATATCGATGCAGTAAATTGTATCGATACAAATAGTGAATCCAGTATTCATATTTTCAGTTTAACTTTGGTAAATAATGGCTACAAATGCATTAGTGTGTGATATCAAAACTATTATGAACATTCGTTTCATTTGCGGTGTAGGACAGTCTTTTCACGGATCATCACCCATCACAAAGCGTCTATCTAAGATATATACGATAGCAGTTTCTTCTCTCTTTCTAACATTAATACACTTAATATTAGTCCATATACCATATATTTTCAAGTACAGTATATGTAGTGAATATTTACTTTGTGTTGTTATCTCTATTCAGTCTAAGGATGATTACCTATACAGATATTTTAAGCGACTGCCTGGTATCGATAATTTGCCTGATGCAAAGAAATACTACAATCGTGTATCGATTCTGTACAAAACATTCCTTTTAATTATTTTCATTGTAAGAGTTACGGATAATGTGTTATTTTGTTTCATAAATTTGGAAAGATGCGAGGATCCAACGAATTTTAAAATAGTGTTATTGGAAATAATTTGGTTAGGTACTGATATTTCAAAATGTATTGGTGCTGTTATATTCAGTATAATATATTGCCGTATTAAACTTTTTAAAAATGCATTAATATCAGATCTAGCATCTGGTCATAATAAAATCGAGATTAAGAAATATGTTGGTCTGTATATCACGATAGTTGATTCACTAAAGAATACAGATTATCCTTTGAAAATTCAGGTTTGTAGTATTTCATGATAAATTTATTGGGATAACTGTTACTAAATATTCCTGCATAGACTAGGCTGGATCCATGAACCTGTCCTGACAATAAGGAACAGAAAAAAAGTTTATCCAATTTGGTGGATTTGTTCAGAAGTTAATGCGCAAGATTAAAAACAGTGATTGATCAAAACTGATGGACATCTAGATAGGGGAAATGAATTTTATGATTTTTAAATAAAACTACTTTTTACGGATTTAGACGCGTATATTAGTCTCACCCGTGACCATGGTGACTGCAAAGTCTCCGAAACATCGGGCCAAAATTTAAAACAAATATACGCGTCTAAATCCGTAAAAAGTAGTTTTATTTAAACAGATGAGTCGCGCAAGTGTTAGAAAATATTATGATTTTTTATAAATAAAATCATTGAAAAACTTATTTCTACAAAGTCAATCAATATAAATTATACTAATATTTTACAGATGACTATGTCAATAGTACACCTATTTATAAAATTAATCTATGAATACTGCACTGACATCGTGAGATATAAAATAAATGTAAGTATCTTGTATGTAAGTAGGCGTATAGAAATTTAGGTTTTGTAATAAGGCAGACTAATGGATTCACAAATATTACCACTGTGAAAGTACTATACGATGCATTAGTGAGGAGTCACCTAGAGCACAGTGCAATCATATGGGCACCTCACGAAGCCAAGTACAAACTTATGCTGGAGCGTGTCCAAAATAAATTTACAAGACACTTGTACTTAAAAATGTATGGGGTATATCCTTTTTACCCATTGATGTATCCTATCCTATTCGTACTGGGTATGGTGGGGTACAACGAGCTCAGGGTACGCAGAGAGTTTGCCCGCGCTGCGTACATAATACAATTATTGCGTGGTACCCACACAGTACACACAACCCGGGCGTGCTTAGTCACTTGAAACTAAGCGTGCCGGATCGGTACGTGGCACGCAGGCGGGCGCCGCGTCTGCTGTGCCTGTGCCCAGGACTAATTTGTTGAAAAAAGCATCTTTCACGAGAGCTATTCTAGTAGTCAACCAGGTGCATGACACGATTGACATCTTCTCGGCCAAATTGGGTGAACTAACAAAAGTTTTATTGTACTATGTACATAATAAGCTACCAGAGTGATTAATTATTATAATAAGATAATTATGTTTTACAAGATTTATATTTTATTTTGATTGTTATTTTTGATGGTTATTTTAATTGTAAATTTTTATTTCCAAATTAATTTTAATACATGTTTGTGAATATGTTGTGATTTAGTTTGTAAGTTTATGTAGTAGCGACACTATCGTATTAGGATGTACCCTGTAAAGATAGCTGTTAAGTTTTTAAAGAATAAATAAATAAATCTTTTTTTAGCTTAAATTAAGGCCAGCCTTTTGGTCTATTATAAGTATTGATATCCCACCCATCTGTGGAGGAGCGTGGGTGGTCGGGCTCCTTCACCCACAAATGGAGAATTCTCCGACTAGGTTAGGTGATCAGCACTGGCCAGGGCTTTCGCCCCACTGTTTGTATGTCAGATGCTGTAGCTATCTTAACTCGTATGCAAATCATGCTTACGCAATGTAGGATTTATTGTGACGTCACATTTTGACATTTAACGCCGTCTGCCGTAATTGTGCTGTACTGTGTAGTGACGGCTATTGTTCACTAGGTGTCGCTACACATTCATCAGTCCTTCTCAGTCTACTGTTGGACATAGATCTCCCCCATAGAATGTCACAACACGCGGCTTTACCGCTTGCATCCAATGGTATTTTCTTTTTTTTTTTCTTATCTCCGCCTTGCCCTGCCGGGCCATGATGGTGCCTTGAGCTTTACCATGACCCGGCTTGCATCCAATGGTATGCTATACAACGTGGAAATGCAGCCAGTGTTTTGGGCACGTTGCCTGACTGTGATTCTAGCAATTTTTTTATGCCAAATTTTTACTTTTAGCTATTGGTTAAATATATATAATAAATTGCCGTATAAATAGTGACGGATTACTAATTAAAATATCACCGCCTCATTTGCTCCCCAGGGTCCTGGAAGATATTATACAGATAACATCCTCTGTGACATGCAAAAAACTTACGCCACGCCCGGTCAACATTGCATGAGTAGACCCAAGTAGACCCAATACCTTCATCGAAGACACTCAATAATAATATCTCTTTTAAGAATTCGTTTATGAAAAAAAGAAACACATAGATGTGCCTATGTGTTTCTTTTGTTTTGTTGATAGTAGCAATATAGTTATGGAAAAAAATATTGCTCTACGGGGAAATAGAAGACTACGTTTATATGGAAAAACTGCCCTTGTGTTTCCTTATAATATTATGCTGAAAAGTATTGCAAAATGAAGTAACTGATATTTCAGGGTCGGAACATAGCATACGCTTTGAGCATATTATTTCACGGTTTTCTGCCATTCGTTGTCATGATAGTAACTACAGCATTATTGGACCTAACATTGGATAATGTCAATGATATTAAAATATTGTTTGCGGAATACAAAATGTTATCGGCAAGTAAGTTTTTTTTATTTCACTAGAAAGAGTCTGTGAAAGTTTTGAAAAATAATTGGGTGTTAATTCATGAAGTAATTAACAATATATCAATACTTACTTCTTAGTTTAACTTTCGTTTGCGTAAGTGCTGACGTCACCTATTTTTTTAACATGCTAACTTACTTTCTATTTGCATTCTTGGTATCTATCTATCAATATATGTTTGTATGTATGTATCTAACCCAATATTATTAAGCTGAAGAGGTTTTTTTTTCAACGCTAATCTCAGGGACCACTAGTCCGATTTGAATAAGTCTTACAGTTTTGTATTGTATGGTTATCGAGGAAGGCTATAGGTTATATAACATCACGCTGCGAGCAGTAAGAGCGAATCAGTAGTGAAAAATGTTACACATTTTTTTTTCAAAATCCACAACAGCTTGCGGGCAACAGCTAGTTAGTCTAAATAGATAAAAGAATACTTGAAAGTGATTTTCACCTACTTACAATTCTCGGATTGATGTTTTGAAATTTTACGCACTCATGACTGATGGATGACAATGCAATAATTAAGTACAAAAAAGTATCCAGAAGTTACAAGTGTGTTTTTCAAAATCAAGATTCATTTATTCATGTAGGCATTTTTTCTTTTTGCCAAAAAAAATAAGCTCCTATGATAATTGTCCAAAATTTTTTTCCCTACCACTGATTCCGGACTTTCAATCCGCTGAGAAGAACCGGCGTAGGAAACTCAGCAGATATCGTTTTCTTTAGTCATATTGTTATTTTTAATAATTAATACAAAAGTTCTTACAATATAAATAAATTACAATTATAAATAAATAAATAAGAAATAAATAAATATTCAGGACATTTCACACAACGTCCTCTGGTCCCAAAGTAAGCTATATTTCTATGCTTTTATTATGGGTACCAGATATTGATAGACTACATATACTACAATTTTTTTTTGTAAATATATACTTATAATACATAGAAAACACCCAGACGCAGTACAAACATTTGTATGACATTTATGGATATCACACAAATGATTGTCCCAAGCGGGAATCGAACCCGCGACCTCGTGATCGGCAGTCCATTACATAAACCACTCCACCACGAAGCCCGTCGAATTATATATTATTATGTTGCTCTGGAACAATTTACTCCCAGGCAAAAAAGGCCAAATTAAAACTTAACCAATTCTTTTCAGACAAACGTGAACGCGCAGAGGTCGACCATTTACTTAGAACATTGGAGTATCGTCCTATACTGTATACTATTTATAGAACTATACCACTCAGTGTGACGACTGCACTAGGAATATTGTCATATTGTGTTGTTAACATAATGGCTGTATTACAGATACAAAAACTTGGATCCTAGATAAAAAAAACACATTTCGGTGTCACTCTTGTTTTCACTATCATTTATTTATTTATTCATTTACTAGCTGACGCTCGCTATTCCGTACGCGTTCAATTATAGATCCCCATCTACACAGATAATATCATAAAGATAGATACACGAATTAGAACATTAATATGGTATCACCCTAAGTCGGGCTATTCACCGGGTTATTTGTCATTCGATGAGATTTTCAACAGATGGCATAAATTAAAACACATATGTGTAGCCACCAAGTGACATCTACAGCTAGACTACTTGCCATGCCCGCTTGGTAGATGGCGCTACGTTGTTTACCTACTTTGTCGCCGTTTAAACCTTAGCAGGACTTTTACAATTAATTAAGAATAAAAATTAAGTAGGTAAGTAGTTATACGTATTATTATAATACACTAGCTATGCCACAGGGGTGCTACCCGCGGTAAAGAGGATAATAAATCTGTTCGTTTTTTATTATCCAACTGGAAAATTGCTTTCTTTCGGGATAAAAAGTAGCCTGTAACATATTCTGATGTGTAAGCTACATTATTGTAAAGTTTCATTAAAAATCCATTCAGTAGTTTTTGCGTGAAAGAATAACAAACATCCATACATCCTCATAAACTTTCACATTTATATTATTTAGGATTAGGATTTTTGTCACTTCACAAGTCATAAGAAAAAAGTACCTAATTTTAATTTATGTTAACACTGTTTCCTGCGACTTCGTACGCGTGAAATTTAGACATTAAACATTAACAAACAGAAGTTTATTATGACAATCGATAGATGGCGTTGTACCGTTTTTTTAAATCGCGCTATAGTTTCGTTCGACACAATAACACTTAAGCTCGTCAAAATTTCTATTGTGTCATCAATTCGTTTTCGCATTTATAAATTAGTAAGGATTAAAAATAAACAATAATAAAATCTTACAAAATAAAAAATAGTCTTAAATGTAAATTATGTTTCTCTTTAGCTGTTTCGTTTCTATATCCAATACTATTAGAGACTTGATAGGTTTATTTTATATTCCTCTCTGCTCATTAAAGACCCACTGTTGGGCACGGCTATCTTCTATTCCTCTACATCTACTAAGGGTATTGATGTTGGATATCTGTACCTTCATAATCACTTCCTAAATCACATGTGATGTGCAGTAGTAACTACCGCGCTACCGCTCGCGCTGATGTGAGTACACGTGCGAAACTATGGCGCCACTGTACGATGCTTATGTATAAATATGTACTTGTGTGTGTGATGCGTACCTGCACCAAATATCCTTGCTAATTTAGTAATAAACTAGCTTCTATTTTCGTTGGTCGTTTTATTGTTTTATAGTTGTACATGTCATCCAAATACACAATAATAAATATTTATTATGTTCAAGTTTTTAAGCTATTGCATAGTTTCTATCGCGGGCCTTGAGCGTAGAGACCGAATCCAGAAATTCGAAATTTAAATTTCGTAGGTAACGGAAATAGCGTAAAAAACCTTACACATCGGCGCTACTGCGCATGCGTAATCCCCTCTTCGCCCCGCAATTTATTTCATTCTGTTGATACCAAGGGTAAACGCCTTCCTCAAATTAGACAACGTATTAAAATAAGGATTTTGAATCGACAACCTACCACCTAACCAATCCTAAATGTTCAGATAACAGCGTATTTTAGATTTTAATAATGTAAAATAATGTCAAAACTTAAATTGTATACCAACAGATTGACATTTGACATTTAATTTAAAACAGATTGACATTTGATTGACAATCGCTATTTTATCATAATTACCTTAAACAATGGACAGATGTAAGCATCAGTAAATAAGGATTATATATAATCTTATTTTAGTTTACGGTATGTAGATTCTTGCATAAATAAAATAAATAAATAATTATAAATACATAAGTTGATAAAAAAATGCTATGCAATAGCTTTACCGCGGCAGTCCCCGAGTGCCACACATCTTTTTTAGTATTGTTACGTGCTAGGGTTCGAAGGATTTGGAGAGAAAGACCTGCTGACTCTTTAAGAAGACTTTATTCACTAGCACTAGTTACACACTAAGCACTAGGTCCAAACACTAAGCACTAGGTCCAAACACTAAGCACTAACAATGTCCTAGATCGTAGCCAAGTTGTAGGTTTCACTGGTATCACTCTTGATCACTTGTTTTCGCTCTCGAAGTCGCCTTTATCGTAGCTCGAACTGAACTGCCCGGGCTCGCCCCCTGCCGCTATTTATATGCGCCGAGACGAGTTCCAGACCATTCCAGAATGTTCCCGACTGTGCGCGAACGTGATCGCCCGGAACGAATGTTTCTAGAAGATTCGAGCATGTACGGTAGTTCCTCTAACGCCATCTAGTATCTAATAGGGGTTTCACTCTGTTCGGTTCTTTAATTGGTTTTACTAGTTGCTGCTAGATGGCGCTAGCTCCTTTGTGTTTTGTGTGTTCGTAACACTACTCCCCTCTTAGAGATGCTCGTCCCGAGCATCGTTGTTACTACCATGGTAACGCGCCAGACGGTCTATGTGTACCACTTTGAATGTCCCTCTTGGTTGCTTTTGAATCCTATAGGTCACATCATTCAGTCGGGTAACCACTTTGTATGGACCGTCCCACTTGCTCTGCAACTTTGGAGATTTCCCTTTCCGGCGAGTTGGGTTATGTAGCCACACCAGTGTCCCTTCCTCGAAGCCGTTCGTGTTCGATTTCCGGTCGTATCTGGTTTTCATGTTCTCACTTGACTGTAACCCATTTTCCCGAACCAAGGCGTGTATATAGCGCATCTTCTCCCTTAAATCGCAGACATAGTCTTGTACAGTCTTTGGTCCCTCCGGTGACCCTCCTGTCAATAGGTCTACTGGTATTCGTAGTTCTCTACCGAAATTGACATACGCCGGGGTAGCTTTTATGCTCTCATGCTCGGCGGTTCGGTAAGACAGAAGGAAGAGTGGTATATACTTGTCCCAATCCTTTTGTTTGTCATCTATCAATTTCGCCAAATGCCTCTCAAGGGTCTGGTTAAATCTCTCAACCATTCCATCAGACTGCGGATGGTACGCGGTGGTCCTCGTCTTATGCATGCCCAAAATTCTGCACACTTCCTGGAACACCTGCGATTCGAAGTTCCTGCCCTGATCAGAATGGATTTCCAGAGGCACACCAAAGCGACATATCACTTCTTCGACTAACTTGGAAGCGACTGTTGTGGCTTCTTGGTTTGGTATGGCGAACACTTCGGGCCATTTGGTGAAGTAGTCAATGACGACCATAAAATACTTGTTTCCCGAATCCGTTACAGGAAATGGCCCAGCTACGTCAACTGCAATTCGTTCCCACGGTGCACCGACGTTATACAACCGCAGGTTCCCACGGCTCCTGGTCTGTGGTCCTTTTACAGCAGCGCAAGTAGTACATTTGCGGCACCAATCCTGTACATCATCTCGACAATGCAACCAGTAGAATCGTTCTCGCACTTTTGTTAACGTCCTCTTGACACCTAGATGACCTCCTGATACACCATCATGTATTTCACGGAGAACATCTGGTACTCTCGTTCTTGGGACAATTATCTGAAGATGGAACTCTCTGCCGTTAGTCTTCTCCCATTTCCGGTAGAGTATTCCGTTTTGGAGTATCAGACTGTCCCATTGCGCCCAGTACGCCTTAGTGACAGCGCCAGTGGGTGCAACCTCACTCCACATTGGTTTTACGTCACCCCGTTTCTTCCATGTGATGATGTGCCGAAGGTCGTGATCTTTTTCTTGAGCCTCCCTCATAGCATCATTCTCCCAGAGACTCAAAGGATTCGTTCTCGTTAGCTTTAATGCTACCTCATTGCATTCCTGCTTAACACAATGTTTGCAGTCCTCCGAACACGGCCTTCGTGAGAGTGCGTCGGCATTCCCATGTGTCTTTCCGCTGCATGCCTGGGAGATAACAGTTATTGGGGCTCCCTCCGCGTCAGCCAGCACTCGCCCCTTAGTCCTGGCTTTTATTCGTTTCCCTGATCCCGGGCAAGGGACAAAGCCCCCTGCTTCTTCAGAACCTCTATTTGTTCCTCAATTCTTTTCATCCATTCCATCTGGGTTTCCTTCTGCGGGCAGTTGAGCTGAAGATGGCCCCTCTCGCCGCACTTGTAGCACATGGCTCCAGAACTTTTCTTCGTAGGGGCCTTAACCTCCTTGACTTCCTCAGAGACCTCGCGGATCTTATGGGTATGCCGTATGTCATAACGAACAGCCTCGACCTCCAAAGCATGCGCTAATGCTTCCTTTAGCGAGGTATGGTGACGAAGCCTCACTGCAGCTCTGACCTCCAGGTCTTTGATTCCGTCGACAAATGCTTGAACAATATTCGTGTCTACCATCTTGGTGTCGGCTCCTGGGTGTGCCTTCCTGACGAGTTTTTCAATTTCCAACGCCCATTGTTGTAGTCCTTCTCCTGAGCGTTGGACTCTGTCACGCAGTTGGGCACGGAACACGTGCTCCAGGTGTCGCTCCCCGTATCTGGATTCAAGTGCCTCCATCAGGTCTTGGAACCCATTTCCTGTATGTGGCAGTGCTTCCAGGACCGACAAAGCTTGCCCTCTTAGCGCAACAGTGAGAGCGGTCAAGCATTGTTCTTCCGTCCATCCGTTGGTAGTAGCAACCGTCTGGAATTGCTGACGATAAGCGTTCCAGGAAGTAGTGCCGTCGTATGGCGGAACTTTCACTCTTGGTCCTTGTGCCACTCCGATAGTTCCACTAGAGATCGCAACTCCCGTGGTTTCAAGGCGCACTACTTTCTTCTGTAGTTCAATGAGGCCGGTTTTCACATTTTCGACATCCAATCCTAACCCGGTAACTCGTTCTTCCACTACGTCGACATCTTTTCGAAGCTTATTCACCGTGTTACTGACATCATTTATAGCACAAAGCACTTTTTCTTGTGATTCTTGCAAAGCGCTGAGTTTGCGTTCTTGTGACTCTTGCAAAGCGCCGAGCTTGCGTTCTTGTGACTCCTGCAAAGCGCCGAACTTGCGTTCTTGTGACTCTTGCAAAGCGCCGAGCTTGTGTTCTATCAGTTCAATTAAACTTCCTAATTGAAGTGCTACTTGAGGAACTGACACTACGGTGCTGCTGGTGGGCGTGGCTTGTCTAGTGGGCGTGGCCTGTGTGGTGTGCGTGGCAAGGTGGGCGGAGCCAGTGGGCGGAGCTTGTCTAGTGGGCGTGGCAAGGGGGGCGGAGCCAGTGGGCGGAGTTTGTCTAGTGGGCGTGGCCGGTGTGGTGGGTGTGGCAAGGTGGGCGGAGCCAGTGGGCGTGGCTTGAGTCTGAGTAGGCGGAGCCTGGGCCTGGGTGGGCGGAGCCCGATGGGCGTGGCATGGTGGACGTGGCCAGTGGGCGGGTCTAGAGGGGCGTGGTCGGTGGGCGGGGCCTGGTAGGTGGGGCCAGTGGGCGGGGCTTGGTCCACAGCGGGCGTGGCCTCCGCAGCTCGTTGTGCCCTTGTCCTGACGCCCTCGAAGTCCTCTCTCGGAGTCAATGGCATCTCCAAATCTCACTTCCGACACCAGTTGTTACGTGCTAGGGTTCGAAGGATTTGGAGAGAAAGACCTGCTGACTCTTTTAGAAGACTTTATTCACTAGCACTAGTTACACACTAAGCACTAGGTCCAAACACTAAGCACTAGGTCCAAACACTAAGCACTAACAATGTCCTAGATCGTAGCCAAGTTGTAGGTTTCACTGGTATCACTCTTGATCACTTGTTTTCGCTCTCGAAGTCGCCTTTATCGTAGCTCGAACTGAACTGCCCGGGCTCGCCCCCTGCCGCTATTTATATGCGCCGAGACGAGTTCCAGACCATTCCAGAATGTTCCCGACTGTGCGCGAACGTGATCGCCCGGAACGAATGTTTCTAGAAGATTCGAGCATGTACGGTAGTTCCTCTAACGCCATCTAGTATCTAATAGGGGTTTCACTCTGTTCGGTTCTTTAATTGGTTTTACTAGTTGCTGCTAGATGGCGCTAGCTCCTTTGTGTTTTGTGTGTTCGTAACAGTATTTATTGTTAAAACACCAATAGACATACGTAATATGTGAAGGTTTTAACTCTCTAGCTTTCAACGTTCCTGAGATACAGCATGGTGTTAGATGGAGACCAAGGTCTCAGAAATAAGGTCCCGTATTACCTTTGGTACAGAACACTAAAAACGTACCTAATTATTTTTTAATAGACCAGCCAGATAAAGCTGTGGGCTAACAATGTATATTAAATAAAACTACTTTTTACGGATTTAGACGCGTATATTTGTTTTAAATTTTGGCCCGACGTTTCGGAGACTGCAGTCACCATGGTCACGAGTGAGACGTCGGGCCAAAATTTAAAACAAATATACTCGTCTAAATCCGTAAAAAGTAGTTTTATTTAAACAAATGAGTCGCGCAAGTGTTAGAAAATATAATGTATATTAAAATTTATAAAAACAATATTGTTTATTAGTTTTATTTCAAGCAACACACTAAAATACAAGCCTTTAAGATTCAATTCATTTATTAATTTTGCCATTGACTTGCTATGCTTTTACTTAATAAATTAAATTATAGTCGAAAAACTGATCACGGCAAGCGGGACTTGAACCCACGACCTCGGCATACCGTACCGTCGTTCTTCCAAGAACGGTGCTCTCTGGAACGGTATTCAGAGGTCGTGGGTTCAAGTCTCGTTTGCGGTCATTACTCTTTCCCCTATAAAATAAATTCAACATTAATTTCATTAAGTCTCTCTCCCTCTCTCCAGCCCATTTACGTCCCACTCTTGGGCTCGGGCCTCCTCCACTTTGGGAGGGATTATGATCTACTGTGCCGCGCTGACTAGGCGTATTGGCACAGGGTTTATTTTCGAATTTTCCGTCTTTTACAGAGGATGTTATCGGTGCGCAATATCCCTTAGATGACTTTTACAGCACCCTTGGGAGGAGATGGGGTGGTGACACTTGTATTCTTAATCCGTCACCACACGGAGTCATTAAGTCTAAGAATCTTTGATTAACTTATTACTAGCTGACCCGGCAAACGTTGTTTTACCAGTCAAATGTCAGGGGTGGAAAACACTTATCACTTAGGGTTATGAAAAATAGATAGTAGCCGATTCTCAGACCTACTGAATATGCATAAAAAAATTCATAAGAATAGGTCAAACTGTTTCGGAGGAGTATAGACCGAACATTGTGACACGTGAATTTTATATTTATAATAAAACAAAGTTAAAGTAATTTATTAATTTTTGCATTTGACATGCTATGCTTTTTACTAAATAAATCAAATTATGGTGGAAAAAGTGAAATGCCGCAAGCGGGACTTGAACCCACGACCTCGGAATACCGTTCCGAAGCTCTCCCAACAGCTCAGTTGGGAGAGCTTCGGAACGGTAAGCAGTCTAGATAGATGGCGCTGTACGTAAAAATATATAAACTCATTCGAGTAACAAGTGTGGTGGTCAATTTGAGATGTTGCAAATAGACCGCAATAAGTTCAGTTGGGAGAGCTTCGGAACGGTATTCCGAGGTCGTGGGTTCAAGTCCCGCTTGCGGCATTTCACTGTTTCCACCATAATTTGAATTATTAAGTAAAAATCATAGCATGTCAAATGCAAAAATTAATAAATTACTTTAGTAATGAACGTCGCGTCATTATTTCAACCCATTCGTACTCTGTAAAGAATCCTCAAGTGTTGGTCGAGATGGTGTAAAGCAATCTTGATAGATGGCGCTGTACGTAAAAAATATATAAACTCATTCGAGTAACAAGTGTGGTGGTCAATTTGAGATGTTGCAAGTAGACCGCAATAAGCTCAGTTGGGAGGGCTTCGGAACGGTATTCCGAGGTCGTGGGTTCAAGTCCCGCTTGCGGCATTTCACTTTTTCCACCATAATTTGATTTATAAAACAAAGTTGTTATTTTTGTATGGATGTCCCTTATAATTTGAAAAGAAGCCCTTATCAGACGTGTTGCCATACTGGATTAGTTTCAAGACAAGTATCTTCTTACTCTTAATCTTGCTAGCTCTTACTTGGAAAGAAAATAATATCAATAGGTGCATTAAATGATACCATAACATATACGAACTTTACAAGCTAAATTTAACTTGAATAATTGCCATAATATGTATAACACAGAATGATAAAGTCAGCAATGTCAATCTAGTTGTAATAGGCTCAGTACGCCACAAACTGTATTTCAATGGTCGTTGTTTCATATAATCAAGGAAAAGCTGCAACTCTGATCTTTCACGCTCACCTGAAAATGTAATGTAACAAAAACCTGTAAAGTACGAATTGGACTCGCACAAGTAGGTTCCGTAGCGTAATTATCAAAAAATATTCTTCATATTCTCGACCCAAAACAACGGGACATGATTAGGTGAATAATCATGATTTGTTGTAGTAACTGTTATACATAAACCTGCTTTTTCAGTAATCTAACTATCACTAGCGATGCAACAACGTACGGAAGGACAGCGAAGTCTAAGTAGTAAGATACCCTTTTGGCTTTTGGTACGGACAACATTTAACACGGACGGAAAAAATTTGTCATTAAACAATTAAAATAATAGGCACTAGACTTACTTGTACTCAAAATACGTTTTTCTGTTATAATAAATCGTATATCTTTCGCCTCATCCATTGATAAATCAAGCAATATATTAGAACCGATAAAACAAATTGAACTTTGTATTATATTTGTTCCCAAGGCCATTAAAAAGATTACGGGTATTGCCTAAAATTGAAAAGTAAAAGTTACAGTGAAAATAATTTAGAATGTTCGAGGGTGTCAAGTCCCTATTAGGTATTGCACTGAGTGTACGGTAAGCTGCGCTCTCTCTTCGTATCAAGTCGCTCGCCTTTAGACTTTATTTTTTCAAATACCTTCATTAAATATTTCTTGAAATAACTTTGGGAACAAAGAACAATTCATTGAAGTATGCACAATCCCAGTACACAAACACCATTCAAATCAGAGTCAAATAATTGCAACTTCTAGCAATTATTTGAGTTTAACAAAAAAACTATAACACTTTTTTTAAGGGCCTACATCAATATTATCGTCGACATGTACATATTAACACAGCTAGTAGGTATAGAAAATGAAGAATTAGGGATATTTTTTTTGTTTACTCAAAATCTACTAAATATATTTTAATTCTGATTTACGTGTTTCTAGATATAATAGTTACTTATGTTTTTAAAGTTATTAATGAGAGAGGTTGTTTCGCTAAGATTTTCTATCGAGAAAACTTTTTTCAATCGCGTTTCTGAGTTTATGCGATCCTAGATTATATATTGAAAAAACATATACTTAAAAATTAGAGCTCTAGCCATTCAATCTAAAGAAACAATGATAACTTCGTACGTAGAAAAATGCACGAAGAATTTTGGTTTCCTCTTAAGCCAATAAACTGTGTTTGGATGGTAGCAGATGGCGCTCTACAGCCTCTGCCTAATCCCTCAGGAAAAAGGCATGATTTTATGATGTTGATATGATTGCCAATCTACTTACACGTCCTTTCACATTAGTAATTACCATAAATAATAATTCAACCGTTCTTGGTAATGTTGTAAGACAAAATATCATTATCTGAAACATAAACGATCAAAGAAATGAATCGATATCAACTGAAATAATTCCATTGAATTTAAATAGTTAGACCTCGAAGCGTCTCTTAGACTTGAGAGACTCAGAGTCGAATAAATTTTGGTCAAACCCCAGATGCACAAAGCAGGATGGTGGAATTTAGCCGCATTGGAAGCCGATTTCTCTCCCAATTTTCCCTAAGGCATAGATCCATTTTTGTTCTCGACTATTATTTGGTATCCCATTACATGTTCACCCCACTTGGATCTTCATTTCTTAACGATGGAGAGCTCGTCAAGCGTCTTTGTCATTACAGCCGACTAATTCTTCGGGTTTTCAGTGTTTTTTAATAAAACATTTTAGTGATTCGATTTCACCTGCTGGTAAGCGCTAATAAAGTGTTTAATAGTAAGACGCACCAACCACGTAAGTTTCGAGGGATACAGACATCGGCAAATCATTCCAATTCCTGGTAGTTCGTGGTTAGAAGGAGGATCAATGAATGAAATGAAAAACAATGATATAGGGGAATACCCAGAATAGCCCTATTCGTAGCATGCTGCGTCACTCTGAGTTTTATTACGAGGCCAAGATTTTAGACCATATCTCAGTCCCTTACGTCATTGTTTGTCTTCTCCAGCTCATTAATGCCCCACTGTTGGGCACGAGCCTCCTCCACTTTGGGCGGAACTAGGGTCTACTGTGCCGCGCTGACCAGGCGTGTCAGCACAGGGTTTAGTTTCGAGTTCTCCGTCTATCACAGTAGTTAACTGCTTATGTTGTCCCTTAGCTGGCTCTTACAGCACCCTGGGAAATAAATGGAGCGATGATATTTGTATTCTTAATACGTCACTATACAGATAATTGTTAGTCTACTTACCGTTAATTGCAATGTAAAATCATCTTTTACTAAAGAAT
This sequence comes from Orgyia antiqua, assembly GCA_916999025.1. NCBI lineage: Eukaryota > Metazoa > Arthropoda > Insecta > Lepidoptera > Erebidae > Orgyia > Orgyia antiqua. The sequence continues at coordinate 7,389,698 of OU779874.1, forward strand.
CTATCAATGCATCATACATCTTTATATATTTTCTAATAGAATAACTATCGGATATTTTGAATTTCATGGCATTCCTTATTAACTTCACTCGTATATATAACAGCGAAAATATTAAAAGAATATTATATTGCCCAATTAAAACCGCCAACTTGGAAAGATATAACAACACTTGATCAAAGAAATCGATATTAAAACAAAGATCTTCACTCGTAACACATAATATATACATATATACAATGCATAATGGACGCTAAACATTGGTATACCGACTGATATTATTCTAAAATGCTTTTTAAACATAACATTTGCACCTGGTAAATCATCGATCAATTTTATAACTTTGTAGGAATTAATCAAATTATTGTCTTTGTATTTCCAAGATATTATTACATACAATATATATTCTAAGCAAGTACATGATTTGTAAGTGAAAGCGGTGTTCCAAAGATTATTTGTAACATAAGCGTAAGTAAATATAGTTACGAAAGTTACACTGTAAAGTAGAGACAAATAGCGTAATAAAGGTACTTTTACATTAATATAGTAACCAAATATAAATCGAAAGAAAAATACAGCTCTTAAATCACACACGTATGACATGTTGATAGACATTTTCAAAAGACACTGTGTTTGGTTTTAAATGTGTAAACTCATTACTTACTGTTAATTTCGTGATGATAATTTGTAATATTTCAATGTTCTTTCTATTATTTTATTAATTAATTACTGAATAATACATAAATCATCTTAGATACTTAATAAAATATATCAAATTTGATCGACTTGCTTATAGGTAGGTATTATTTTGACAATTAAACTTATTAAAAAAAATAAAAAAAAAATAAAAATAAGCGAACAGTTTAACTTTATTTTATCACGCGTAATTCTTTTTTCGTCATATCTCCGAAGATATTCATTTAAATTGCATGTTGTAAAGAGCAGTTATTATCTAAGTATATTAAATGCGTAAGCTAACTAAGGTATTTAATTTGATAAAAAATGTTACTATATACACATAAATAGCTTTTGAAAACATCCTATTTAATTTGATAATTTTGTTGACGTTCTTATGGGTACAGCGGGTTTTCCTTAAAAGATAGACATATGGCTTCGCGGACTTTTTTAAAGACCTATATATGGGTAACAAACAATTTCTCCATACATTACTTTGTTGTAACTCACATGGATAAGGCAGCGTTAAAGCTCGCGCGCGTGACTTTTTTGTTTCTTGCAACATTTTACACTGATGCTTCGCTTCTATTCGTTGCAGCGTGATGTTATATAGCCTATAGCCTTCCTCGATAAATTTGCTATCCAACACTGAAAGAATTTTTCAAATCGGACCAGCGGATCCTGAGATTACCAAACAAACAAACAAACTCTTTCGCTTTGTAATATTAGTATAGATTACTAGCTGACCCGGCAAACGTTGTTTTGCCATACTAAAAAAAAAGTTTGAAAAATAGATGTTGGCTGATTCTCAGACCTACTGAATATGCATGTAATATTTCATAAAAATCGGTCAAGCCGTTTCGGAGGAGTACGGTAACTAACACTGTGATACGGGAATTTTATATATTAGAATTAGGTATAAAGCTGAAGAGTTTTTTTATTTGTTTGTTTGAACGCACTAATATCAGGAACCACTGGTCCGATTTGAAAAATTCTTTCAGTGTTGGATAGTAGGTACATTGAGCGAGGAAGACTACAGGCTATATAACATCACGCTGCGACTAATAGGAGCGAAGCATCAATGAAAATGTTTGCAAAAACGGATATTATTACGGTATAAATTCGACGCGTCTGAAGTCGCGGGCAACAGCTAGTAAAATATAAATATCTTTTATGATTTTTGTTTTTAGCATGTGACATAATATATTAAAATACAAAATTAATCCCTTTACAAATTCATCTTGATTTGAATAATCGCCATAACATTAATGACACAAAATGATAAAATTAATAGTGTAACTCTAGTTGTTATGGGTACAATACGTAACAAACTGTATCTTAATGGCCTTTGCTTCATGAAATCGAGGAGTTGCTGCAAATCCGATCGTTCACGTTCAGCTACGGAATATTAAAAAAAATCTAAAGTAATTTATTGATTTTGCAATTGACTTGCTATGCTTTTACTTAATAAGTCAAATTGTGGTGCAAAAATGCGTTAAAATGCGTAAAATGGAAAAATTGTACGTCAAAATGCGATGTAAGCTCAATCGAGTGACAGTTGTGGTGGTCTAATTGGTTACTGTTAGTACGACCGCAATAAGCTCAGTTGGCAGAGCTACGGAACGGTATTCCGAGGTCGTGGGTTCAAGTCCCGCTTGCGGTGGTCACTTTTTCCACCATAATTTGTTTTATTAAAAAAAATCTGTTTTGTTATGTACGAGTTGGTCAAGAAAGATTCTAAACCGTTATTCTAATATTATAAACGTAAACTTACTAGAGCTCAACATTCGCCTTTCTGTTATTATAAAACGTATTTCATTTTCCTTGTCCATTGATAAATCAAGAAATATATTAGATATAATAAAACACACAATACTTTGTAATATATTTATACCCATGATCATTAAATAAATTATTGGTACTCCCTGAAATTGAAAATATGAGTTAACTAGCTGCTATTGTCCGCAACTTTTTACACGCTTTATATTAGCTTCACTTGTATGTTTGTTTGTATGTTTGTTTGTATGTTTGTTTGTATGTTTGTTTGTATGTTTGTTTGTATGTTTGTAACCGACTCCTTTGGACGCTATTTTGACCCACTTTAAACGGTCAGATTCTATTCAAATTTTGCACACCTGTCAAAGACCGATGACAATGCAATAATTCGATTAAATAAAGCGTGTTTTTTAGTTTTTTAAACTATTATTATTATTATATTGGAATTTAGAAAAACCTTACAATTTAAAAATCCTAACTAATTTATAAATGTGAAAACGGGATGATGACAGGATTCATAAAAATTTTGACGAGTTTTAAGTGTTAGTGTGCGCGGGCAACAGCTAGTTATAATATAAAAAAGTCAGTGTCTAAAACCACTGTCTTCATCTATTAAAAAAACTGCATCAAAATCTGTTGCGGAGTTTTTAAAATGTAAGTACACATAGCTTATGAAGCTGGAGAGTTTGTTTGTATTTTCGTTTGCGTCTATAAGCGCAGTAATCAAACCTCAAGAACCACTGGTCCGATTAACATAAGAACAATTTATTGTATGTCCCTATGTCTTATAGATTCAAAACTACGCAACGGATTTTCATGCAGGTTTTTTTGTCGATAGATTCAAACAATCTTGAAGCAAGAGGATGGCTGTTTTGCAAAATTGGTTAAGGTTTGGTTATTAAATTCCTATTAATTCCTTCCGGCTAGTATACCTAGCTATATAGTTCTCTTTCTCTCTTTCCAGCCCATTTACGTGCCACTATTGAGCACGGGCCTCCTCCACTTTAAAGGAATTATGGTCTACTGTGCCGCACTGACCAGGCGTGTTGGCACAGGGTTTGTTTTCGAGGTTTCCGTCTCTAACAGAGGATGTGATAACATCCTCTGTGAGACACTGATAAGTGTGCAATATCCCTTAGCTGACTTTTACAGCACGCTTGCGAGGAGATGGGGTGGTGACACTTGTATTCTTAATCCGTCACCACACGAAGCTATATAGTTTATTTTAGTTTAATTTTTGACGCATTAGAATTGGTCTCATAAAATTAAAAAAATACTTACACGTTCTTTAACCCTTGCTATTACCACAAACAATACTTCTAAGGTTCTCGGTACTGTTGTTATGAAAAATATTAGTAACTGAAAATAAAAAAAATATTGTGAAAAATGCTGAATTTTCAGAAAGTCCTGATTCTCCTGCCCTTATTCCGTTATTCGGGATCGATGCAACATGACTACTTGTTCATGTTGCAATAGGATGGTTGATTTTTACCACAGGCCGCCTGCCTGACGTCAACGTGCCAGGGGGATGTACCCAGGCAAGGTAGTCGGTTCTTACGATTCCCGTGGGATACGGGGAGAATGACTCTTGTATACTTTTTGTTCGTCATCCCACGGAAATTACTTACAGAAAGTATTTCTTTAATAGTTTTGACACCAATAGAATGGTTAATACTATATGAAACTCAACCTAACGCTACAAAGATAAATGTTTGTGTGTGGTTTATCACTCCTCCACGCTAAAACAGGTTTTCAGATCAAATGCTTTTTTTGGGCACGAAGATAAATCATCTTCTAGATTAACATTTAGGTTACTTTTGATCCCAAAAAAATGCGATGTTCCTGTGAAATTATCTAACAATTCCATTACAGTTTTTAGTTCAATAAAAACACCTAGATGGCAGTAGTATCGATTTAAAAGCCACTATATTTTACAGTGGTGTACCTGCTTTATATTTTTTGAACACGGTCTTGTTAGCTTGTTAGGTACGTATCTATCAATGTCAATGTATAAATCTATGTAACGGAATCTTGGAAATGAAATCACCCACTTGTAGTAGCTGGATTGTATGTATTAATGGCGTACATATTACATAAGGACCGATGACAACGCAATATTTAAAAAAAAAGGAATATTATTCATGTTTTTAATTGTTGAACTGAGTGAATTATATTTTTATATTTTTCACCGCAAGTTATAACTGCTGGCTGCGATTGTTTTAATATGGATGGATGGATGGAAGTATATAATATTGTCCGTGTGGTGACGGATTAAGAGTACAAGTGTCACCACCCCATATCCTCCCAAGGGTGCTGTAAAAGTCAGCTAAGGGATATTGCACACATATAACACCCTCTGTGAGAGACGGAAAACTTGAAAATAAACCCTGTGCCAACACGCCTGGTCAGCGCGGCACAGAAGACTATAATCCCTCCCAAAGTGGAGGAGACCCGTGCCCAACAGTGGGACGTAAATGGGCTGGAGAAGAAGGAGAAGGAAGTTGTATTTGATTTTTATTTAAACCTTTTAGAATACAAAAATGTAATGAAAATTGTCCTTCTTACCATTAACTGTTGTGTAGAATCATCTTTTACCAAAGAATCTATTAAACTTTCATACATATTCATATATTTCTTAAGTGATTGACTGTCAAATCCGTTATTACTCATAGTATTTTTTATGACATTTACTCTTATATATAAGAGAGAAAATGTTAATACAATATTATATTGTCCTACAAATGCTGCCGTTTTTAAAACATATAGTAAAACATGATCGAAAACTGTGACCTTTACACATATTTCTTCAGTAATAAGACAAACTGTATACACATAGATCACACAAAACAAACAAAACATCGGTATTCCCATTGACATAATTTTTAAGTATTTTCTATATATTGCCTTTGCTTCTGGCAATTCATCTATTATTTTTATCTTTTTAAAACAATTAAATAAATACTTCTCTTTATACTTCCACGAAATCAATACGTAAGAAAGGTATTCTAAACACACACTGCATTTGTGTATTATAGCTGTACCTATTATAGCATTTACAGCATATAAATATAGGAATGTGATTACGATAACCATACTGTAAAGCATAGATAAATAATACAATATAGGTATTTGCACATTGTTATAGTAACCAAAAATAAAACGAAAAAATAATACCGGATTTAAATTACAAACGCTATCTCGGTTAATAGACATTTCTTTAAAATAAAGGTGTCTAAATCTTTTAACAATGGTTTTGTTTCTTTATATGAGTCACGTAAGTTTTAGAGAATGTTATAAGACATTCTATTTCATTTGTCCAGTCGTCAATTGTCGCTGTCTATTAAATTAAAATAATATTTGTACAAAGAATGATTACTTAATGAGAAAATGTCTAAACCCCTTTCATTATTATTAACACATTTATATTATTTTATTAATTTAATTACTTACTCTTTATTTGACGAGCCTTGTGGATTGTGTATTGAATTGCTATTGATGAGATTGTAGGTTCGTATCCCGCACAGGACATTTATACAAAATAGCTGTTGCCCTCGACTCCGGCCGCGTAGAATTTAAAAAATTTTCCCCATTTTTGTAACATTTTTGACTACTGCTTGAGTGAGAGTATTATAAACGTAAGAGTAAACAAATATAATCCGAATGAACGAACTGCTAAGCTATCAGAAGTTCCACGTGTTATTGTGAGTCAACCATAAAATATAGATATATGCTGTTTCGGGATATTTTTAGACAATTTTATATAGAATATTTCCGTCATACATGATTTCTATGTAACTTTAACCATTAAGGCTGCACACGCGACGGAAGCTTAAAAAATGGAGCACCTTTTCCCGTTTTCCCAACATTTCCCTTCACTACTCTGCTCCTATTGATTGTAGCGTTATGAAAAGTATACTATAACCTGCCCAGGAGTATGAAGAATAATTGTACCAAGTTTCGTTAAAATCCGTCGAGTAGTTTTTGTTTCTATAAGGAACATACAGACGGACAGACAGACAGACAGACAAAAATTTTACTGATTGCATTTTTGGCATCAGTATCGATCACTAATCACCCCCTGATAGTTATTTTGAAAATATATTTTATGTACAGAATTGACCTCTCTACAGATTTATTAAAAGTATAGATATATGATTTTGTCCCACACATATTAATATTGTAACTACATCTGGGTGTTGTCTATTTGTTATAAGTAGTATAAATACTCAAGAGTCATATAAATTAAGGGCACACAAGGGTTTTGTAACTATTCCACGATAGACGGCTCTGATTGTTAATTATTCGCCATTTGCTGCTACACCATGAACGTGGAGCTACTAGTACATAAACTTTTTATTCCCAAAAAAAACTTATTCGTGATCCGATGACACAAATTACAAGTTGAAATACCAATAGCACACAAGCAAAAATGCCACATATATAGCATACATTTCAGCTATTTTCATGTTCTCCCTATAATAATTTACCTCAAAGGAAAATGTCCTTCAAAACAAATCGATATAAACTCATTATGCCTCTTTTTAACTTGTTTTTTATACCTGCGACTTCCTACGCATGGTGTTTAGGAAATTTTCCCCGTTTTTGCAATATTTTGTATGACATTTATAAATATTGCACATATGATTGTCCCGTGCGGGAATCGAAGCTGCTAAAAATAAACTGTTAAATAAACTTTTAAAATATTTATGGCCTACTGGCTAGGCGCCGCAGTCAAGTCAATGTCAAATTGTTTTCTACTGCCTTCTTGAAAATGGTCCGCACCGATAAAAATATTCATTTTTTTTTAATTTTGTTCATGTACAACATTCAAATTTAAATTCATGGACATTTCACACAACGTCCTCTCGTCCCAAGCTAAGCTTATACGCTTGTGTTATGGGTACCAGAATACGGATAGAATACTTATACTACTTTTCTTTTGTAAATACATACTTATAATACATAGTGAACACCCAGATGTAGTACAAACATTTGTGTGACATTTATGAACATCTCACAAATGATTGTCCCAAGCGGGAATCTAACCCGCGACCTCCTAAACGGCAGTCCGTTACATCGACCACTCCACCACGAATCCCGTCGAACATTATTTTATAATTGTATAAAACTTCTCCGTGTGGTGATGGTAAGGGACTTTCTTTATACTAACCCTTTCTATCCAGCGCATAAAGGTCTTATTGCTAGACAAGGGCCTCCTCCACTTCGGGAAGGATTATGATCTACAATGCCTTGACGTGACTGACCAGGCGTGCTACCATAGGGTCTATTTTCGAGGTCTCCGTTTCTCACAGACTATGTTATCTATGTAATATTCCTTAGCTGGTTATTACCCTTGGGAATGGGAAGTTGACACTTGTATTCTTAATCCCTCACTACACGGACAATGTTTAAACAAAACATTTCTATTTATCTCTCTCTCTCTCTCTCTCTCCAACCCATTAACGTCCCACTGTTGGGCACGGGCCTCCTCCATTTTCGGAGGGATTATGGTCTACAGTGCCGCGCTGACCAGGCGTATTGGCACAGGGTTTACTACCTAGTTTTCCATCTCTCACAGAGGATATCATCTGTGAAAAATATCCCTTAGCTGACTTTTACAGCACCCTAGGGAGGAGATGGGGTGGTGACACTTGTATTCTTAGTCCGTCACCACACGGACCGAATATTTGTATTTAGCTGGTACCAAATTCCCAACAATAATTTTCCGAACCTAAAGGTCAACATTGAAACTAAACGAGTTCTAAAGCTTTGTTTTCGAAAAGTAAATTCAACAGTCGTTATTTGTGGTTCTCGCACAAAAGGGGTGTTGACGCATACACATTGTTGTGGTTATTACTTTCGGAAGTGTAATTCTTTTAACTAGAAAGCCTTTTATTTTTTAAACTTTTAAAGTATTTTTGTATGCAATTTAGGGTTCAGTACGAAAAGTAAAAACCTTATTACAGAGACATCGCTGTCCGTCTTATATCATTTACATTCCCGTGTGGTGACAGTAGATCATAATCCCTCCCAAAGTGGAGGAGGCCCATGTCCAACAGTGGGACTTAAATGGGCTGGAGAGAGGATACCTAGAAGTTAAACCGATTTTAATTGTTTTTACGCTTTATTATAGATGAAGAGTATAGCTATGCTTCTATCACTTTCTTTTTTGGTAAAACCTTACCAAATTTGTGTGATAGAAGCTACAACTTGATCTAAAGAAAACCGAAAAGAAACGAGATTTTCGAATTGTCATATTTCTTTTAGTTATTATGTTTTGAAAAAAGAAAGTGATAGAAGCATAGACATACTCTTCATCTATAATATAGCGTAAAAAGAATTAAAATCGGTTTAACTTTCGCGAAGAAAAAAGGGGCTTACGGTACCGATATTTTTGTATGGAGCATAATTTGGTATCGTGTCCTCTTAATCTCATTGAGATAAATTAATAAATCATTAGTTAAGGTGGTCTTATTTGGAACATTAGGTATATTAAAATTAAATAGTTCCGAATCCTTTGCGAACTGTTATCGAAATGTGGTGACATTTTGCAAGAAAAAGCTATTCTAAATATAGGAAACGTTGAAAGAAAAAAACGTAAATTGTGACCAGACGGACAATTTACGGTTGAAATAATAATTTCAGAACACGAATTTTTGGGATAATGAGAAAAATATTTTCAAACGTAATTTTTACGGAACTGCAGATAGGAAGAACAAAGTATGGCTTTTTGTGCGTAGCTATAATCATTACTTTTTACAAAACAACTAGTTATTGTCCACGATTTCACCCACGTTTTTAGTTATTGAGACAAAATACAACAAACCTTATTATATTGGACGTAGTTATGCAAAATCGATACAATCCTTAAAAACCGTTTTTGAGGTTACTGTCACTATAGACATTCAAAAGAAACTATGGTCTTGTTATTTTAATATATCAATTTTACTAAAACTCCTATTGATTCAAAAGTAAGTTTTTGTGGCTCGATCCATTTTGCATAACTACGTCTAATTATATAAAAAAACTAACTTCTTAAACTAGTCTATCTAGAAAAAAACCGCATCAAAGTCCGTTGCTTAGTTTTGAAGATGTAAGCTCACATAGGGAAATACATACAAAAATAACAACTCCGTTTTATAATAAGTAAAGAAGTTCTTATTTTTGTATGTTTGCATATATGTATGTCCCTATTTGTGCATATATATCTTGAAAATAATGAAAGGATTTCGATGAGGTTTTTTTAGATATCTTTATCTTTACTTATTATACAACAAAGTCGTAATTTTTGTATGTATGTCCCTATGTGAGCTTATATCTTCAAAATGATGATGCGGTTTTTTTAATAGATAGATTGGGTCAAGAGGATGGCTTTTTTGCATGATATGTTGAGGTTTAATAGATACTGGATGAGATATGATTAAATTTGCTGAGAATTTCGGACGCGCGCGCGCTTTAAATGAAAACGCTGCCTTATCCATGTGAGGTTCAACAAAGTAATGTATGGAGGAATTGTATATTATCTTCAGTTCTTCAAAAAAGTCCGCGAGGGCGAAGGGAGGGCGAGGGGAGGTTAAGGAAAACCCGCTATACCTATAATTATGTCACAAAATTATCTAATTCAATAGGGTGTTTTCAAAAGCCATTTATATGTATATAGTAATATTTTTCAACAAATTAAATACCTTAGTTAGCTTACGCATTTCATATAGATTATAACTGCTTTTTACAGTATGCAATTTAAATGAATATTTTAGGAGATATGACGAAAAAAGAATTACGCGCGACAAAATAAAATACTTAATATGTTGGCTCAGCAACGCGAACGTTTCCTCGGTCTTCTATCCATACTTCAATGTTTGCATGTATAGTCCATTTCTTAAGGAAGGCTATAATAACATCACGCTGAGATCAATAGGAGCATTAATGAAAAATATTGCACAAACCGGGACAATTTCCTAAATTCCACGCGTACGGAGTCGCGGGCAACAGCTTGTATTAAATAACATAAATAATTTCAATGTCATTTCTCTGTAACACATGGAAATAGGCTTGATTCAGACAATAGAGTTAAGTTTAAAGTCTTGTTGGCGTCATGCCAAATGCGTATGCCGTGTAATACGGTATTTAAACACAGCTTACTTACAAAACCACTCTATTCCAACAAATATCTACAGGTTACGAATATGTGTGCTATCGTCATTATTCTCTTGTCTTTTATCCTAACATTTCTAACACTTGGGATCGGTGCAACATGTCTAATTCTTCCATTCTTACCGTAGGGTTCTGTTAGACCGGGTTCATGTAACGGACTGCCGTTTACGAGGTCGCGGTTTCGAGTCCCACCCGGGACAATCATATGTGTGATGTCACACAAATCTTTGTGTCTAGCTGTTTACTATGTATTATCATCATAATAACATCACGCCTTTTACCTATGGGGTAGGCAGAGACTATAGAGCGCCAGCTGCTACGATCCAAACATACTTGCTTGGCTTCATCCACACTTATACATCTGGTTATACATGCTCGACGGTTGTAAGTGCTCGCCCTTGTCCCTCTGTACTATGTATTATAAGTATGTATTTACATAAAAAAAATTATTTATGGTAGTATATCCGTATTCTGGTACCCATAACATAAACATAACATAAGCTTCGCTTGCGACCAGAGGACGTAGTGTGAAATGTCCATGAATATTTATTTATCTATCTATCATAATACCTACTCAAAAATAAACAAAAAAAAATAATAATAAATCATAATAAGTATTTTTAAGCTACATTTAAACAGTGTACCTATTAGACGACAGCGTCAGCGTCACGCATTTGGCAAAAAGCCAACAAAACTTCATGCATTGTAAGCTCCGACATGTCTTGTGTTTATTCCAACCTATTGCTGATCCTGCTAGAGAGAACCAAGCATATAATTTGAAGTATTACCTCTTTAAGCGTCTTAGACAAATCATAGCCTTATTATATAGAACCATCTATCAAATCAAATCATAGCCTTATTATTATATCCTTGAGACAAATATGTTTAAAATAGCCATACGTTTTTTTATATTCTTTTTTTGAAAACTTTATTGACAATACACTTTTTCGTCAAAATAAAACGATTAAATTGCTTATATTTTTATATTTGTGTACATTTTTAAAGATCGATAATCTCATAACACACTCGCGAATATTTTTAAAAGTGCAATTCTTGTACAAATATTATCAATCAATTGCTAACCAATATAGTTTTAAGAGAGGACACACTATAATCTAAGTTAGTCAATAATGCTAATTCTACGTGTTTAACTGACAATACACTTTTTCGTCAAAATAAAACGATTAAATTGCTTATATTTTTATATTTGTGTACATTTTTAAAGATCGATAATCTCATAACACACTCGCGAATATTTTTAAAAGTGCAATTCTTGTACAAATATTATCAATCAATTGCTAACCAATATAGTTTTAAGAGAGGACACATTATAATCTAAGTTAGTCAATAATGCTAATTCTACGTGTTTAACTGAACTAAACTTAACTAAAAAATGAAAACAATTGTTGCTGTATTTTGATTATTTGGCTATTTTGTTGTGTACGTTTATATTGATTAAAATCTTTATTCTATAATACATACATAGTTTTTAACACGCTTATATGAGTTCAGTATGTATCTATCAATGTAACGTAATCTTTGAAAGTGATTTTAACCCACTTGCAGTAGTTGGATTAATCTGAAATTTTGCACATATATCAAGGATCGATGACAATGCAATAATTTAAAAAAATATTCAGGATTTTCAAGCGTGTTTTTTAGTTTTTGAACTAAGTAGATTATTATAATAAGAAAGTTCAGTTAACACTGTCGTATTTCTTGGTTACATATTTCATAAAGACTGCCATAAAATGGAAGAAAAACAATAGCAAACGAGCTACATCATGGACAATCGAGCTTGCTCCGGATGAAGATGACCTCAATAGCATATGCAATGCCTATTGTCATTGATATTAAGATGAATGTAAGTTGTCCGTGTATGATTGGAACTCAGAATATTAACTAAAGTACAATTTAAATCATTTGCCTGATATTTATAAATGTCATACAAATATTTGTACTGCGTCTGGGAGTTTTCTATGTATTGTTAGTATGTATTTACAAAAGAAAAGTAATATATTATTTTGTATTCTATCCGTTCCTATTCTTGTACCCATAACACAAGCATATAAGCACAGCTGACATTTCACCAGAGGACGTTGTGTGAAATTAAACGTCGGCAAAAAGGTAGGTGCTTAACACCTATACTAAAAATTTAAACGCGTTTAATACCTGTGTTTTTCAATGTAATAAATAAATAAGTCTACCATTTACTGAGGGTTACTTTCATTTTACCATGCTATTCTAAAATGAAAGGCACATGTCCTGGATCTACCCCATCGTTAAACTGAAGGTGACAATAAGAATGGATAACTTTAAACTACATTCACATCACACTTACAACAATATGTGTTTATTTGAGATTAAAAGCCAAACGTATTTTGCAGTCACCATGGTCACGGGTGATTGCAAAGTCTCCGAAACGTCGGGCCAAAATTTAAAACAAATATACGCGTCTAAATCCGTAAAAAGTAGTTTTATTTAAACAGATGAGTCGCGCAAGTGTTAGAAAATATTATTGCTGTGCTATTGCTTGATAATTGCTTGATTGAACTTTGCAAGCACAATGGTAGCTCAGTTGGCAGAGCATCGGAACGGTATGTCGCGGGTTCAAGTCCCGCTCATGGTAATAATTTTTTCCACCTTATATCGTAGCGCTTTTTATATATTATTGTGATTATATATAAGACTCAATTTGGACAATAGCCATGATGTTAATCAAAAAGAAAGAATAAAATGTAAGTGGTACACGCATTGTAATTGTCAGCGTACGCCAAATTGTGAATTGTAAAGGACGCTGTTGCAGAACGTCCAGGAAAAGCTGCACCTCATTCCGCTCACGTTCATCTAAAAATTACATTAGATGTAAAAGTAGAAACCATCGTGTCTACCAAATAATATTCCTCCCATTCCAACTCCAGCCCATTGACGTCCCACTGCTGAGCACAGGACTCCTGCACTTTGGGAGGGCTTATGGTCTACTGTGCCGCGCTGACCAGGCGCGTTGGCACAGGTTTTAGTTTCGAGGTTTCCGTCTTTCACAGTAGACGTTAACTGTTTTTATTGTCCCTTAGCTGGCTCTTACAGCACCCTGAGAAAGAAATGGTGACACTTGTATTCTTAATCCGTCACCACACGGACAATTATCAACTGCTAGATATATTCCAGTCTGAATTCATCACATGGCTTAGTGATCCGCCTTCCGCATCCAGCCATATCCTGCAGGTTTTTTAAGGCTTTCTGGCCAACTCACAATGAACCTTAATAAGGGTTGAATGGAGATGTAAATGGTGCAAACTTTATGACATTGTTTTGGGGATGTTTATATCCAGCAGTGGTCGTAAATAATGACAGATTAATGTAGTTGGAAGTTACATACACATTATGTGTGTAGTGATGGACTAGGAATATAAATGTCACCGTCCTTTGTCTTCTGATGTAGGATATTTTACGGAGATAACGTCCACTGCGAGAGAGGCAAGTGTTGAAAATAAACCCAGCGCCAATTAGTCTGGTTAGCCAGTTATTCTAGAGCGTAGTCCCTCCCAAAGTGGAGGAGGCCTGCGCCCAACAGTGAGACGTTAATGGACTGGAGAAAGAAAGAAAAAAGAAAGAAAAATATGAACTTACTTGTGCACTTCATGCGTATTTCCGTCGCCATGTACTTGATATCATTCATTGCACTTATTGATAAATCCATCATAATAGTACCAATTAAAATTGACATATGATTCTGTAGGAATTTCATACCAAATAGGCTGAAGTTCGTAAAAGGTACGTCCTGTAAGTAATATTTTTAATCACGAAAAAAAATATAATTTTTTTTTTACATTTATTCTAATATGAAAGTTTATGAGGATTTTTGGATGTTTGTTACTCTCTTCCGCAAAAACTACTGAATGGATTTTGATGAAGCTTATGTACCAGATTAAATTATAGGCTACTTTTTATCTTGTAAGAATGCCAGGTTCCCGTAGGATAATTAAAAACGTACAGATTTTTTATTCTTTTTATCCCGGGTAACACCGCGGGGCACAGCTAATGATTATACAACGTGTTGCAGAAAGGTGTAGTCATAATTTAAAGTTGCATTAGATAGGCCTTAAATATTATAAAATATTACAGTTACACATAGAAAAATACAGTTGGTATGTTTTTTTTTGTTTATTGCCTACTATTAAATAACTACCAGAAACGCATCAATTATGAGATGTTTACGGTTTATTGAATGCGATTGAACCTTACGATAAAAGATGACCTCATAGTTGTGTTGTATTTAAAGAAGATCGATTAATTTAATAAATTAATTAAACTTATATGAACACATAAAAGTCATAATATAACTAGTATTTGTAATTTCATCCATGCCTAGTGCCTAGTCACCGGTCATGTGTAACGATGGTCAAATATGACTACAAATTTCTGAAACACGTTGTATACATAAACGAGGCATCAAATTATTCTTCCACATCGCTGTCGACTGGAAGTGTGCCCAGAAGGCTGGCGGCATTGTCACGTTGGATGGCAATGCTTATTTTTTGAACAAAATATAGGCAAGCCTTTAAAACCTAAATAAACGGTTGAAAGTCCTGAATTTTGAATTGAAATTATTGCATTGTAGAATTAATTTATTATGTAGATAACGAGCTGTTGCTCATAACATACGTACGCGTTTAATTTAAGAATTTTTTCCTCGTAATGCAACATTTTTCACCGATGCTTTGTTCTTATTGGTCGCAGCGTGATGTTGCCTAAGGCCTAAAGTTTGAACACGCTAGTCTCTGGAACTACTAAAATCATGCAAGTTCCAGGCAGGCAGTACACTGCCTGACTAAATTACTTAATATGGCAAATATAAAACATTTTGTTGAAAATTTTTAGTTAGTACTTAAACTTTCAGTTGTACCTTCTCTATAAATATATTAATCTATGACTGATTTAGCGAACTGACTGGCAAGGAGTTATATTCATAATACCAATTTGCCAGGCAATTCAATTCACGGTGTAAGCTGCCTGGAAATAAGAGCTCATAATACGACAGCTGGTACGAATTGAAAAATGGTTTTGAGTCGGATAGTCCATTTATCATGAAAGGATACAGGCTATATAACATCACGCTGCGACCAAGAGGAGCGAAGCATTAGTGCTCAATGTCGCAAGAACAGGGACAATTTTCGAATTTCTCCGTGCCCGCTCTTCCGCTAGTATAGTAAGTATAAATTATATTAATAATCAGAACTTACAGACTTTCTTGCACTGAGTGTTACCCGATACGCAACTATTAAAGTTCGCGGTATTGTCATGGTTAAAAAAGACACTATCTGTAACAAAAAATATCTATTCCTATTGATAATTACATTAAAAAATGTTTATTATTATTTTAAAAGTGTTATAGTGATTGAAATCTAGAGGAGAATCAAAGAAAAGATGGATTGCTAAATACAAGAGCAGATAAAAGTTACATTGTTAGCTTGTTTTTAGGGTTCCGTACCCAAAGGGTAAAAACGGGACCCTATTACTGAGACTTCGCTGTCCGTCCGTCCGTCCGTCCGTCTGTCACCAGGCTGTATCTCAAGAACGGTGATAGCTAGAGAGTTGAAATTTTCACAGATGATGTATTTCTATTGCCGCTATAACAACAAATACTAAAAATAAAATGAAATAAATATTTAAGAGAGGCTCCCATACAACAAACATGATTTTTTTACCGTTTCTTGCTCGATATTAATAACGTTGCCTTATGTTGCATAGATAATGGTACGGAACCCTTCGTGCGCGAGTCCGACTCGCACTTGACCAATTTTTTCTCTCTCTCCAGCCCATCAACGTCCCACTGCTGGGCATAATATCCCTTAGCTGGCCCCTACAGCACACTAGGAAGGAAGAAGGGTGGTGACACTTGTATTTTTAATCCCTTATCACACGGTTAGCTTAAAAAATATATTAACTCAAGTAATATTATTATATTAGTATTTATTAAATCATCATTTATCAAATCCACTCGACCACGAGGTTCAAAATTATGATAGGAAAGTACAGAAAATTATGGAAATGAGAGAGTTACAATGTAGACACGTTCAAAAAAAGGGTAAATAGGCTTCTCACATAGTTGGTACGCTTTACCATCTAAGATTCCATCGTCGCTTACCATCAGGTGACATGGGATCAAGTGCCAACATGTTTAATGTAAAAAAAATACAACTTAATACAATAACTTACGGAACAAATTAATGGCAAGGTAATTTCTTTCAACGAATCCAGAAGAGCTAAATAATTTTTAGTATATTTTCTGGCTGAAAACTTTTTACATGGTTCCTTATTAAAACCCATTTCCTCTATAGTTTTCTTCATAATTCTAACACGCATATGTAATAAAGCAAATACTAATACAATATTGTACTGTCCTACTGCGATTGCTGGTTTCATAAAGCTAAGCAGACATATTTCCAGAACTGTATAGTCAACTCCTGCATTCATTGTTAAGATGCAAAAAAACATATTGTTGAAAAATGTATAAAACATCAATAAAACCATAGAGCTGTTAATAATCTTCTGGAAATGTCTTAGAATCGGATCAGCACAAGGCAATTCATCAATAAAATTTTGTCGTCTATAAAAACGTAATACATAGTTATCTTTAAAACCCCAAGATATTGTAACATGAAGCAAGTATTCTAAGCAATAACTCCATTTAGTAAAACCTTCATAATGAGTGAAAAGATACCAATGCAACAATGGGTATATTATAACTAGTGACAATTGATATATTATTGCAAAATACTTGTAAATAGGTACTTGAAATTTTACGTAGTACCCATAAAAGAAATTTATGTAATAAATTATATTTAAATTACAGACAAAATTTTGAAAATCTTGCATTTTGTAGAGTTGTTGCTTGACGACTATGAGAGTAACACCCCAGGTTTTGCAGACGTCTCTTTAAGTAACACGCTTTTATTAAATCGTTACGTATAGGCTAATGTATTAATCTATGAACGGAATCTTTGTTTTTCACCCACTTGCAGTAGTCAGATTGATTTGTAATTTTGCAGAATTATTAAGGACCGTTGAAAATAAAATAATTTAAAAAAATATTCCGGATTTTAAAGCGTATTTTTTTTTAGTTTTTACACTAATATTATTCTACAGTTACTGCTAACCACCAAGCGAGTTGTATGCTAGTTTGTCACCTTTTTCGAATAAAACAAAATACAGATAGATAGTAACTCTAACGATTAGATTGTTCAATAACTGTTTGTATTCAAATTGCTTCCTATATTTAGTTTCAATCTATTTTAGAGTATTTATAGCCATAGATAAAGTAAATGTATGTTTACGTAAGTGCAATAAAAGTAAGAGCTACACATTAATCATCGTTATCTAGCCATTTATGGTATAAAAATAAGCATATTTTTAATACATAATTATCAAATTTTATTAAAGTTACCTATGAAACTAGGTGATCGATATTTTATGGATAATTAGCCGCTGGCAACCTCTATAATTCTATAATTATGTTCTCTCTCTCTCTCTCTCTAGCCCATTATTACTGTTGGGCACGAGCCTCTTCCACTTTGGGAGGGATTGTGGTCTACTGTGCCGCGCTGACCAGGCGTCTTATCACAGGGTTTGTTTTCGAGTTTTTCGTCTCACACAGATCATCTTATCTCTGTAAATTTTCTTTGGCTGGCTTTTACAGCACTCTGGGAAGGAAAAGGGGTGGTGATACTTGTATTCTTAATCCGTCACCACACGGACATTTGTTATTAAAATAAAATTAAATATTATATAAAAAAAATTATTGTGTCATCATCTCGTTTTCACAGTTATAAATTAGTAAGGATAAGGATAATTATTACTACATTATAAGCAACAAAGTATTTATTTTACTATCCTAGTCTAGAGGTAAGACTTTTGGTCAGTTTAATTATGTAATTACTGAAGCTAAATGAGTAGGGCCAGCTGGTGTTAGTTGTCGAGTCTGTGGTTCTAAAACTTTTGCCAAAATGTATTATTATTGATCACAATTTTTCATAGATTAATATACAATGCTAATAAAAGAAACTATGCGGTACCTACTAACATAAGCAATAATATTATGGAGCTGCCTTTCGCACTGAGCTTGGTAGTTTCCCACAACTGGGCACGGAGCTGTTCGTGTGGTGACGGATTAAGAATACAAGTGTTACCACCCCATTTCGTTTCCATGGTGCTGTAAGAGTCAGCTAAGGGACAATATAAGCAGTTAACGTTTACTGCCAGAGACGGAAAACTCGTAACTAAACCCTGTGTCAACACGCCTGATCAGCGCGACCCAGTAGACCTTAATTTCTCCCAAAGTGGAGGGGGCCCGTAGCCAGCAGTGGGACATTAATGGGCTGCGCTGGAGAGAGACGGTACGGAGCTTCTCAAATTTGGGAAGATATTTTTCTCCTTATGCAACGCCGAGGAGGTTATTATATACGTAAGTACGAGTATATACCGTAACTTTATACCCTAACCTTGAGCCGAGTTTTCTGTGGTAAATCGTATATTCTCTTTTAAGCTATTGCATAGCTTCTATCGCGGGCCTTGAGCGTAGAGACTAAATCCACAAAATTCGAAATTTATATTCCGTAGGTAACGGAAATAGCGTAAAAAATCTTACACATACTCGTACGTATGTAACATGTACATGTGTAACACCGTTTCGCTGTTCGCGCTGGTGACTCGTTACAGTTTTGGCGTTAGTTTTTATTTTATTGACATTTGATTGACAATCGCTATTTTATCATAATTACCATAAACAATGGACAGATGTAAGCATCAGTAAATAAGGATTATTAATCTTATTTTAGTTTATGGTATTTAGATTCTTTCATAAACATATAAAATAAATAAATAATTATAATTGCATAAGTTGATAAAAATACTATGCAACAGTCCCCGAGTGACACACGTCTTTTTTTTATCTATATCTATCTCTCTCTCTCTCTCTATCCAGCTCATTAACTCATATGGTCCTTCCCGTTTAAGCTGTAATTAAATGTAATAAAGATTAATTAAATGACAATATAGTAAAGGCAAAGGAACTATCCATAATAACAGTTTATAGATAAACCACTTTGTTGAGATACAGTGACCGCATTCCGGTCTATTTATTCGGTAAATCGAAAAAAAGTTCATTGGTGTACAAATTCCTTTTACGCACTTGTGGCCGGATTTTATTGGACCTAATCGTTTCTACTAATAGTTTTCCTGTTTCAATAGTATTTATAGAATAGTACTCACAGAATATTTATTTTACAAGGTACCTACTAGAAAATCTATCACAATCTTTCTTTCAAAGTATGTTACGCAATTACAAAAATATTTTGTAGTACATACTCATCGTTAAACTTCCAAATCGTGATTCAGGATTGTGGCTTTGCTGTAATTATGTCATGACACCTTGTATCTAGTCTTAGCCTTGAGTTACGATATAAATTTCGAATGCCGTATATTCTGAAAGCACTCTTTCAATGGCTTTGGTTTCATAGCGATGACGTTTCTTCATCTGCCTTCTTCACTTGACCGAGGAGTCAAGTTGTTTCTAAATACATGTGTTAAATTATTTTTTGTCCTCAGAGGCAGTGAAATCTATAGGATTAACACCGTCAGGTTACACTGTAATCAGTTTGGTATCGTCTCTGTTTTTGTTTACACTTTAATCTTATGACTTTTCTCCGTAATTTAACTTTTCACGAATGGATGATTGAATTCTTTCATCAACTTTATCTTTGACCTCATCAGCAAAAAGATGATCATTAGTTTTACTACAATTTTCAGATCCATCTTCATGTACAATTACTGGTTTAACGAGATCTAGGATATTGCATGAGGGATTCATATCTCATCATTTATCTGAAATTTTTTTCAAAACTATTGCAATTGCGGAGATTGTCAAGAGACATTAATTTGCGGGAGCATAAGAGCAGGACCAGGAATCCTTACGTCTGAATAAACGTACCATTTGCTGATATGAGCTGGTAATTCTTAGGTGCTTAATGGTTGCCGAGTAGAAAAACCAGGGAAGACGCAGAGATCGACTAGGTTCTGTGTTTTTACCTAATAAATTAAATTGTAGTGGAAAATATGACCACCGCAAGCGGGACTTGAACCAACGGCCTCAGAATACCGTTCCGTTGCTCTGCCAACTGAGTTATTGCGTCTAATAATTAAATATATAATAATAAATTTCAGTCCAATTGTATCCTGTAAAGAATACTAGGTGCGTTTGATGTGAAAAACATTCTCGATAGATGGCGTCGTACATCAAATGCGATGTAGACTTAATCGAGTAACATTTTATTGGCGAAATTGGTTACTGTTAGCACGGCTGCAATAGCCGAGTTGACAGAGAACGGTATTCCGAGGTCGTGGATTCAAGTCCCGCTTGCGGTGATCACTTTTTCCACTACAATTTTATTTAATTTAATAAGTAAAAGTATAGCAAGTCAATTGCAAAATTTATAAATTACTTTAGGTTTTGTATGTTTGTTCTTAGATTATTTATAATTTTACTAAAAAGCACTTTGCTTAGTTTCTTTTTTTATATCTGGTCTTTGGATTCCCAATTCTATTTGATATTTTGATGGCTAGCGTAGTACGGCAGTTATTGCCACATATAGGCCGTATTACGTTTATGACAGTAAATTAATTTATCTGATGCTTGTGTACACAAACTTCATTATTGAATTGTGTCTTTATCTTCGTTTATTTAGATAAACACAATTGAATCTTTTTTCAGAATCTGTACCCCAAACTGACTTTTCTAATATATCTAACGGAATAGAAAGAATGTTACATGGATCGTTTGGAAGTTTCTTTTGAAAAACTTTTGCTATTACATTCGGAGTATCTTAAAACAAGGGAACTTTTACTTTGAAAATAGAACTTCCTTTACACTGAACAGTTTTATATATAACTTAATGGGTTTGCTATTTTAACCTTGTTGTCTTAAAACTTACAATACTAGCCTTTCGCCCATGATTTTCTTTACCTAAACTCCGATTTTTCATCCCTACTAATATTATAAATGCGAAAGTAACTCTGTCTGTCTGTTACGCTTTCCCGCTTAAACCTCTTACAGACAATCTTTAGACCCTGAGAAAGAAAATAGGCTACCTTTTATGCGAAAAGAAAAATGTTTCGAATTTCGCGGGCATCAGCTAGTACTAAATAAAAACAAAACAAAAAATCTTGACTATATAATGTTAGCACTTATGTTTTTCTGATGTGTCTTAGCAAACTATTTCAAATTTAGTTAATCTGTGTAAGTATTTATTTTAAGGAATATATTAAAAGTAAGTATGTCTTTATATATACACTCACACCTAACACTAATCGAAACGATCGAAATCGGAATGTAATTAAAGAATTTGACGGGTAATTTATTAATTTTGCAATTGACATGCTATGCTTTTACTTAATAAATCAAATTGTGTTGGAAAAAGTTGATCACCGCAAGCGGGACTTGAACCCACGACCTCGGAATACCGTTCCGTAGCCCTGCCAACTGCGCTTATTGCGGTCGTGCTCACAGTAACCTAATTAGATCACCACAATCGTCACTCGATTGAGTTTACATCGTTGGTCGAGATTGTTGCAAAAACATTCTTGATAGATGGCGTTGCACGTCAAAATACGATGTAAACTCAATCGAGTGACGATTGTGGTGATCTAATTTGGTTACTGTGAGCACGACCGCAATAAGCTCAGTTGGCAGGGCTACGGAACGGTATTCCGAGGTCGTGGGTTCAAGTCCCGCTTGCGGTGATCAACTTTTTCCACCACAATTTGAATTTGACGGGATTCGTGGTGAAGTGGTTTGTGTAATGGACTGCCGATCACGAGGTCACGGGTTCGATTCCCGCTTGGGACAATCATTTGTGTGATATTCATAAATGTTATACAAATGTTTGTACTGCGTCTGCGTGTTTTCTATGTATTATAAGTATGTATTTACAAAAGAAAAGTAGTTTATGTAGTATATCCGTACCCATAACACAAGCATATAATCTTAGCTTGGGACCAGAGGACGTTGTGTGAAATGTCCGTGAATATTTTATTTATTTATTTATTTATAATAAAATAAAAGTAAAGCAAACATCCTACACACCCAACACCCTGATAAAAATGTAAATAACCACTAGTAGGAACCTACATTATCTTTAGTTATTATAAAACAAAGTCGCTATATTTTTTGTATGTACTCGTATGTCTCTCTATGAGCTTTTTTATCTTCCAAACTAAGCAACAGATTTTGATGTGGTCATGTTTAACAGATAGAGTGGTTCAATGATTTGCTTTTTTGTATAATTTCTTAAGTTCCAGAAGTACGGAATTGTAGGCAACAACACTATGTATCGATAAAAATATGTTATGAATTTGTATTAAAATATTTTAAGGAAAATAGATAATTGAACAAAGAATTCTCTAAACAACCTAAATTAACCTTACTTGTGTTCAAATGAGCCCATACAAGTATGTCTGATCAACCAAAGGACGTGAATTTGATAGAATACTTTAATATTTCATAAACGAAAATTGCCTTTTATTGCGAGTAAATTTAATTTTATGTATAACAAAGTCAATTAATTGGAATTTAATATTTCTAAATAAATTATTATATTTATATTGTATTTCAAACTGATAAAAGCTTAAAATACAATTCTGTAAAACTTTCTAAGAAAGTTAGATCCTGCTAATAATTTTCTCGTTACTTTCACATGCGGTGCTGAGTTTCAAGGAAAAGTTTTATTATATGTTTCCGCAATAAAATCCATTTGTCTGTTGCTTTTACTAGTGTGAACTTTACTTTATACTGACCTCTTTTTATAAAAAAGATCGTTATGAAAGGAAGTGACAAAGGAAATACCCTCTTGATTTGACTTTGTTCGGTCAAGGATTCATGGACATTTCACACAACGTCCTCTGGTCCCAAGCTAAGCTTTATATGCTTGTGTTATGGGTACCAGAATACGGATATACTACATATACTACTTTTCTTTTGTAAATACATACTTATAATACATAGAAAACACCCAGACGCAGTAAAAACATTTGTATGACATTTATGGATGTCACATAAATGATGGCCCCAAGCGGGAATCGAACCCGCGACCTCGTGATCGGCAGTCCATTACATAAACTACTCCACCACGAAGCCCGTCTTATATATATAATGTTATTATGTATACAATGTTTAGATCTTTTATTCTCATAAAAGATTACAAAAAATTGCTTACATGAGAAACAATTTTAATACGTGTATAGCATTAGTTGAGCATGCAATTCGCTAATCTAGATAAAATACAAAATAGTACAAGTACACAGTAGCAAAATATTTTTTTTTAAATATATTATATTCATGGACATTTTACACAACGTCCTCTGGTCACAAGCTAAGCTTATATGCTTGTGTTATGGGTACTAGAATACGGATAGAATACATATACTACTTTTCTGTTGTAAATGCATACTTATAATACATAGAAACACCTAGACGCAGTACATATATAAAATACTAGCTGACCCGGCAAACGTTGTTTTGCCATATTAAAAAAAAAGTTTGAAAAATAGATGTTGGCCGATTCTCAGACCTGCTGAATATGTATGCAAAATTTGAGAAGAATCGGTCAAGCCGTTTCGGAGGAGTACGGTAACTAACACTGTGACACGTGAATTTTATATATTAGATATATATTGAGTGATTTTACTGATTCTTAATAAGTAATAGCTGATTCCCGCTACTCCATACGCGTGGAATTTTGGATTCACATATATTTCGGTACCGTCTAAACCTTCCATGGACTTTCATTAATATTTCAAGATCAAAATCACCAAAATCGGCCCAGCCGTTCTCGAGTTTTAGCGAGACTAACGAACAGCAATTGATTTTTACACATTATATAAGATTTTGGCTTTGTTAAATTTATTTGACACCAAAGTCATTAATACTCACTAGTTTTATAAATGCGACTACAACTCTGCCTGTCTATTGGTCTATAAAACTGAAATTCTGATTGCATTTAAATAAAATTAAGTATACAATTTGTCTAGAGCCTGTGTAAGGAGATTATATCCTGCTTTGTAAAGCGATGTAATGATGTTTAATGTTTTCTCGCATACAAAGTCCTGTGTAAGAGCTAAACATTAATTTTTGCAATAAACCAAATTATTGTGTTATTAATTAAAGCATAATAATTTGTTTTACTAATTAGAGCATAGCAATTGCAAAAATTTATAAATTAATGTAAACTTTGTCATTTATGTTTATATTATGAATAAAGGTGACCGTTGGATGAACGCGACGCAAAACCTCGACGGGGCCCCTTTATAATAAATAAATAAATAAATATTCATGAACATTTCACACAACGTCCTCTGGTCCCAAGCTAAGCTTATTATGCTTGAGTTATGGATACCAGAATACGGATATAATACATATACTACTTTTCTTTTGTAATAACATACTTATAATACATAGTAAACACCCAGACGCAGGACAAAAATTTGTATGAAAATTATAAATATCACACAAATGATTGTCCCGAGCGGGAATCGAACCCGCGACCTCGTGAACGGCAGTCCGTTATCTGAACCACTAGACCACGAGGCCCGTCAAATTCTAATCTAATATATAAAATTCACGTGTCACAGTGTTAGTTACCGTACTCCTCCGAAACGGCTTGACCGATTCTTCTCAAATTTTGC
The DNA here is from genome assembly GCA_916999025.1 of Orgyia antiqua. Taxonomy (NCBI): domain Eukaryota; kingdom Metazoa; phylum Arthropoda; class Insecta; order Lepidoptera; family Erebidae; genus Orgyia; species Orgyia antiqua. The sequence goes on from OU779874.1 coordinate 7,415,036, forward strand.
ATACATATTCAGTAGGTCTGAGAATCGGCCAACATCTATTTTTCAAATCTTTTTGTTTTTTTTTAGTATGGCAAAACAACGTTTGCCGGGTCAGCTAGTAATATATATAATAATCGTCAAATACTAATAATATAAATAGTAAATAATAATGTCAATTTCTACGTTAGCAACAGGAGACAATAATACATTTATGTCCGTCAAACCCATGAAGGTATAGATAAAAATGGAGTCCAGACTCTGAATACCTACTTGAAGCAAAAATGATGTATGGCTATCTCGCTCACTGTGGTCAAACCCTTTCTTTCTAAGTAGGGTAACCTTTATTGTATTTCTTCGAGGACAAAACTTCAAGTAGTTGTGTTCCATATAGTGTCAACAAAATGTTCACTTCTAAGACCGTATAGATTTTATATGTCGAGATACTTTATGTACTGTGCGTAAAAAAAATACTCAAAAAACAAACTGTTTGTTATCGCGTGAAAGTTTGGATAATTCTAGTTTTTTAACAGTAACTGGAGGTTCGGTTGTTAAATTTATTATTCTTTTTACATTTTTAAACACGTAAAATTTCCTAGTTCGTATGTACGATGTACCTATAGAATATTGGTGGGAAATAGATAATTACTAGAACAAAGGTGTAGTTCCTACGGCAATACGAAATTAATGAATGATTGTGAGATCTGCTTGAGATAAAATAATAATAATTTACCTTTATTTCAGACCTAAATACATGTTACAAAGATACAGAAAAATGATTCCAACGAATTGAGAACCTCCTTTTTTGAAGCCGGTTAAAAATAACAAGGTGTTAGTAATTTCTTAGTAAACAAAACAAGTTACACAATAAAATCTATTTGGCATACCTAAGTGGAAACATAACTTTTTGTGTAGGTAGCGTAAAAACGAAAAAGGGTTATTGTACTCATATTTTTAAACATGTACTGTTATTAAGGGACCAACCATGAAATCGCAAAAGATATATGTTTCATTAATTTTGCAGATTAATTAAACATTATGAATACATACTGGACAATAGTTTTTCCTAGATTTCTGGGTTAGCCAATGTATTTCTATTTATTAATGTCAGTTAAAGGGCAAATTCGGTCAATAATACTTCTGAAAAAAAAAATACGTTACGTTGATTAAAATTAGTTTGTCGGAAAATCTGTAGTTAATAGTCATTTTAACTGACAATATGAATGTGGTTAAAAGTGGCTGACGGAAGAACGGAGAATCAGTCAAAATCATTTTTAGGGTTCCGTACCCAAAGGGTAAAAACGGGACCCTATTACTGAGACTTCGCTGTCCGTCCGTCCGTCCGTCCGTCCGTCCGTCCGTCCGTCCGTCCGTCCGTCCGTCCGTCCGTCCGTCCGTCCGTCCGTCCGTCTGTCACCAGGCTGTATCTCAAGAACGGTGATAGCTAGAGAGTTGAAATTTTCACAGATGATGTATTTCTATTGCCGCTATAACAACAAATACTAAAAATAAAATAAAATAAATATTTAAGGGGGGCTCCCATACAACAAACATGATTTTTAGGGTTCCGTACGCAGTATCTCAAGAACGGTAATAGCTAGACAGTTGAAATTTTCACAGATGATGTATTTCTATTGCCGCTATAACAACAAATACTAAAAATAGAATAAAATAAATATTTAAGGGGGGCTCCCATACAACAAACATGATTTTTAGGGTTCGGTACGCAGTATCTCAAGAACGGTGATAGCTAGACAGTTGAAATTTTCACAGATGATGTATTTCTATTGCCGCTATAACAACAAATACTAAAAATAAAATAAAATAAATATTTAAGGGGGGCTCCCATACAACAAACATGATTTTTTTACCGTTTCTTGCTCGATACTAATAACGTTGCCTTATGTTGCATAGATAATGGTACGGAACCCTTCGTGCGCGAGTCCGACTCGCACTTGACCAATTATTTTTTACGTATATTTCTGTCTACAGCGTTTAAAGGAACCTATCATGAATGGCATGACGGGAGCTAAAAACCTAACCCACCCTTGTCGGGTTGCCCTTGGCTCCCTGTGCCTTGTGTTCCACTACTTGGCGCTAGGCAAGTCAGTTAAAATTACATTTAAACAGCTATATTGGGTAAAATTAGTTTTGAATAATTTCAGTCAAAAGTACTACTGTCGAGAGCTTACAGTCTATTGAGTGGTTATAAGTTTTGACTGTGACATATATCATAGGGGGCTATAATAGGAACGATAATAAAGTTACAAAAAAAGGGCAAAAAAGAAACAACAGCACTTTCCAAATTAAAATCATTTAATAACTTTTCTTTTATACATATCGGCGCAACCACAACAATTAGTCTAGAGAACCTAGAATAATTAAGTTAAACCATTTCATTGTTCCAATATTAATTTATAAACCACCAAGTTGATTACTTTAGGGTTTATTACGATGTAAAAATAACGTCATTGTAAATTCAATACTTAACCTAAAAACTTACGAACACGTGCAGGTACGACCGAATGACATGCACGTGCGCCGGCACTATAAATACCGCCGCACGGTGGGCAATCGAGGCAGTTACACTCGAGCCGCCGTACAGTACGGACCTTTCTTGGGAATCGTTACGCTGCTCGTTGCTATTTATAGTTAGTGATAAAGAGTTTATTCCGGTCATAATCGCGAGTGTATAATTATAAAGTGTGTATTTGTGAGAAAGTGTAAAGTGACGATTGAGAGGTGACGTTTTGTGTGAACATCATTATCTTGGTGGTAGAGGCGCAGGTTATAGGGGATTTGGTTGGAGACCTGCTGTGGAACCTTTTATGTGTGAAAGAGAATGTCAGATTGATGTATGAACATCTTAAAGACACTGTCTACAATTTGTAGACTGATTTTAAAACATGGCAGTTCCATCCTTCTACTATGTCACTCCAACATCAGAAGTGTGGGATAAAAAACCCGAGAGGCGGCCCCTACGACTAACTCAATAAGTGTAAAACGTTTAATTTGTTAAAATCAAAAGTAAAGATATCGTGCAATTTTGCCGTCGTAATAATAAATAGTATGATATGCGCATAACCGCGTTCCTACCAATAATTAAAAGTAGTTAAAAACGTGTCTCCACAAGTGAGTAAAATTTATTACTTTCAAATAGTCGTCATAGTGAGCAAAGGTGATATTTAAAGCAGCAACTTGTGGCTATGGAACCACGTCATCATACTCGGTAAGCAGTATCATTCTTCTATTAAATAAGAGAGAAAGATAAAAACAAAAGTCATTTGCAATAATAAGCTGTGGTGCAATAAAAATACCAAACTTCGACATAAAATTTCATATTGTTATGACATTTCATATGCCTAGTTCATCTTTTAAGAAAATAAAACGTCACGTAACAAAGCTAAGTTTATTGTAAAATTGCGCAATACACAGATTTAATAGACACTTTTTATATTGCTTTGATTATCTTCAAAGTAAGATTGATAGAAACAAGCCACAAGTACTTACCCCATGTTATAACTGCGTAAATTAAAACGTATTCACAATGCTTTTTTACTTCACTTATCTCTTTCCATAAAATTACTCAATTTGTTTAAAATTTATCACAAAAGACTTAATTGATAGATCACCACATATTCAGTACACTCATTATAAAAAAAAACAATGTTCTCTAGTTATCTTTTAAAAACTGAATGAGTTTCACAATAACACCACGTAATTTTATCGCTTAGATGCGCTTCGTTTGTAATCAACGTTTTCACTACCGGTTGCTACACTACCGAAATGAACTTTATAATAATATGATTTTGTTGAACTACCGTCATTAATTTTGACTTGGTAGAAAAGTTAACAATTGTGATGAAATCGATGGATTTTGTATTCGACAATTACACACACATTGTAAAATGATAAACCAAGTTGAGAATTTCATTATTATAACGAAGACGTTACCGTAACTAAAATATAGTGCAGTTTTCAATCTTTATAGATAACGTTTTGATTTATTTTAATTTTATCATCGAGAAATCGTTCGAATGAGAGTCGAGTCGATTAGTAATAGCCAATTAAATCAATATGTTTGGAACAAGTTAAAAATCGCTTCAACATTAAACATTTTTCTTTTTGAAAGATTAAAATTTACAGTCGACGATTTCATAACAAATCCACATAATCCATTTCTTTAAAATCTACGGTCAGTTATAAAAAAAAAAAAATTGTTTTTAAATCAAATAAGGAACTAATAGACAGTGATTTCCGGTGTGTGATTAATATTTTTACCTCTATACAAATAATGAAGTCAGTGTTGACAACTTTTAGTGATAGCAATTTTATCGAAGATATTAAAGTGATAAAAAAAAGCAATACAAGAAATTCTTAAGCTAATAATTTTAATAATGGATTTTAAGGGTTCTTAACAATCAAAATCACGAATCAAATAGTTTTGATGCGCTCCTGAGTCTTCTGAGGATATAAGCGTTAAATTGTTGCGTTGTATCTGACATCTTTTTGGTCAGATTCATTTTATCTGCTCGTATTAGCTTTTTCTTATCCTATTGATCTTTCGAGCCTCTGGGGCCACGGTCATAATAATAAGGCCCAGACCCCAGCATCGACCTTCCTCACTCTCCGAGAACCTCCGAGATTCATTCATTCATTTCATTTCATTCATTTCATTCCATTTACTATTATATTACCCCGATAACAGTACACAATTACATCTCTGTAATAATAATCTACGAGAACAAAATATCTGGAGAGTGGTACCTCTGAGCTAAACCATGTGTTACCCTTGAGCTAACCACGGATCCATGATGCATCCACATGTGAACCATGAGATACCGTTGGGACGCCTTGTGGAGCCATGAGTGCACACGTACACACCACAGATACTAAATGAATAAGTCAGTACATTGGAGATGTCTTTGTGTACTGTCCTAACAATAACCCTTTCAAAATGAGCAACATAAGTTGCTTACAGATGTACTACTCGAAAGGAGTTATTTCTCTTCTTTCAGGTCAACGAGAATCGACGAGATTCTACAACAGTCTACGAGAATCTATAACAATCTACAAGAAGCAATGAGGCTTCATTCATTTCATTCCATTTACTATTATATTACCCCGATATCAGTACACAATTACATCTCTGTAATAATAATCTACGAGAACAAAATATCTGGAGAGTGGTACCTCTGAGCTAAACCATGTGTTACCCTTGAGCTAACCACGGATCCTTGATGCATCCACATGTGAACCATGAGATACCGTTGGGACGCCTTGTGGAGCCATGAGTGGACACGTACACACCACAGATACTAAATGAATAAGTCAGTACATTGGAGATGTCTTTGTGTACTGTCCTAACAATAACCCTTTCAAAATGAGCAACATGGGTTGCTTACAGATACCGATCTCAGAGAAAACTCTTAATTTCAGATAACACACATCACATCGCAGCCAGGTGCAGAGCGCGCACCGCCTATCAGAATGGCCGTATCGGCGCAACCACAACAATTAGTCTAGAGAACCTAGAATAATTAAGTTAAACCATTTCATTGTTCCAATATTAATTTATAAACCACCAAGTTGATTACTTTAGGGTTTATTACGATGTAAAAATAACGTCATTGTAAATTCAATACTTAACCTAAAAACTTACGAACACGTGCAGGTACGACCGAATGACATGCACGTGCGCCGGCACTATAAATACCGCCGCACGGTGGGCAATCGAGGCAGTTACACTCGAGCCGCCGTACAGTACGGACCTTTCTTGGGAATCGTTACGCTGCTCGTTGCTATTTATAGTTAGTGATAAAGAGTTTATTCCGGTCATAATCGCGAGTGTATAATTATAAAGTGTGTATTTGTGAGAAAGTGTAAAGTGACGATTGAGAGGTGACGTTTTGTGTGAACATCATTATCTTGGTGGTAGAGGCGCAGGTTATAGGGGATTTGGTTGGAGACCTGCTGTGGAACCTTTTATGTGTGAAAGAGAATGTCAGATTGATGTATGAACATCTTAAAGACACTGTCTACAATTTGTAGACTGATTTTAAAACATGGCAGTTCCATCCTTCTACTATGTCACTCCAACATACATGACTAAATATTATTGTTTTGTGTAATTTCTGTCTCTTACCACGTAAATCACTAAGTATATTTTCTGTATGACTCTTTAAGTGTTAAAAAATGAATTTGCAATTTTCTTAATTAATACGCTTTCATGCAAATCATTGCAATAAATTGAGTCCGTGATGGGATGCTTAAACATTTCTTGCAACAGAGGAGTAAAATGTTGTGATACAACATTAATTAATTTGTTTTCTATATTGTTTTCTCTGAGTTGGCCCATCAGGAAGGATTACTTTCATAAATGCCAGAGCTAGGATTTGGTACACCCAGAGTAGCTACTTGCCCCATAGACTCTTCCTGTAATGAACTGTCTATCTGAAAATTATAATATATTTTACAAAATATAGCCTTTTGCCATATATTCGAACTACTACATTTCTGAAACATAATAATAATGTAAGGCTCTCATTAGGCAGTCGGATCGGGGGGGGGGCTGGTTCAGAAAGCAGCAATTATCTCTGGAGCCTTGAGCGCCGGTAGTTTGGAAAATGTTCCTGATACTGGTGGGGTATTTTTTTTTCATACTAGTTTTTATATTCCTTATAAATTCAAATATTTAACATTGTATAACATGTGAGACAATTAAAGGAGTTTGTAAATAGATACTTGAAATTTTACCTTGCAAGGTGATACTGCTTCTTGATTTGTAATTATAGTAGGAACTGCTGTTTGTTTTAAAAAATCCTTGCACTTTCATAAAATTTCATTTTCAATGGTACAATGGATAACCATAATTTCCTCTGGGTACTATTTTTAGGAAATCTAAAAATATAATATTGTAGGTAAGTATATTAATGTTGTAAATAATGTGAAATAAAAATTAAATGACTAAGCAAACATGTATAATTTAGTTCAGGTCCCACAGAAAGTCCTAGATATGTCCTCAGTATGGTCACACTATTTCAAAATTACTTCTTGTAAACAAGAAAGATAAAATTGCACTAAGTCCATGAAATTCAATGTAAGACTATTAGATCTTTACATCGTTATCAGTATAGTTAGTTAGAAGTATGCTGAAAACATTGTTTAATCATTTTATGAAGTATTTAATTGAAAATACAAAGAAATATGTTTGCAGTTATTCAATGCCAGAAATCACGATCTAAACACTTACGCGTGAAATTGTATATCACCTCCTGGACACCACGTACTACCGCAACCACGCACTACACAAGTTTGCACCATTTCTTTAATTATAAAAATAATTAGAGTCGAAAATTTGAAACGAAGCTGTGAACCGTAAAGTAAACAACCGACATATTGGCACAATTTTGTCGACAACTTGACATATGGTGACCAATGTTGCCAAATTACGAAATCCTTAGGAAATGGGGAAAATAATTCAGTGATTCGTCAACCATGAAAAGCATCCGTGATCTACTATTTTATTATTTTTAATTTCATTCATCGTATTTCAACTAGTTATTTATAGTTACGATTAAACACTATCAAATGACAGTGTTTAACTTGTGATTTGATATGTGTGGTGACTCTTTTTAAGAATTTACTAGGAGATTTTAATAAGGAGATAGCAGTACTAAGGCCACACTAAAAAGAGAGGTCAGACCACAGAGAGTGAGATAGAGATACGTAGGTTTTTGCCTCAAACCGATGTTCCAAGTATGGCCTCCTTTTTTTTATCTATACCTTCATGGTCAAACCGGTCTCGTAAAGTCAAATGTCGCGAGAATCAAGAGGTGACAGTTCTGCGGTCACTTTAAGTTTAGTCACGCTCATTTGTCATAAAATGCTGTGAGTTTTTCGGTTAAACCGTAAATAAGAATCGGACAGCATTTTAGTACAGTATAATAGTACAATGGTCGCGCGACCCTGTCGTGAGAAATCAAAAAAGAAGTCAGGCGTTTAGGGAGACGATAGAGGACACTCTTTCTTTACAATAATTCAAAAATCTTCAAAATGTTTGAACAGCCACTAAAACACTTGTTACAATGCACAAAATGGTATTGTACCAAACAACGAAGCTAAACAAAGCAAATTTGGTGTACAAAACGATAAATAAAGATTACAGTGGCTTGTTTCTACTGAAATGACCGTACGTGTGTGGCTACGATACTAGCTGGTAAATTTAAGCACGATGTTTGGTGTTTTAGTATCTTAATTTATTACATTGCATTCTTTTTACACCTTGGTGCACTGGATTTAGTTTTTGGACACTGGTTTTGGACACAGATTATTGATTTCTTAAGTTCTTAGTCGCAATTAGCATGGCTAAAAGTTGATGTACAAATGAGCTTTACCTACAGGTCCTTAGAGGCAAAAGAATTTGCCTCTAAGGACCTGTAGGTATTATATTTCCCTTTAGTATGAAGGTGTTCGAAACATCTGTATAAATTTTTCAGCTAATCACAAATTAATGTAGACCTAAAGATTTTTATTGGGTACCTAATCTTGACTTGGCATCCAGACTGCAGTTTCGTAAAAATAGGTACAAATTAAAATTACCTATATTTGGTTGCTTTTCCCGATTCTTGTAGCCCCAAAAACATTCAGTGAGTACTCCTATTGTTATTATTGCACCAGCAATTTAAAGGGCCTTTCTGACATTTACGCTTATTAAAGGACAGTAAATAAACTGAAAAATATATTCACTAAACAAATTTTGTTGGAGAAAATTAGGAAAACATAAAAGTGATCAATTAAGGATATAAACGCACAGTGTTATTTCTTCCCTGTTATAAAAGCCGGCTAAAGGACCTTTAAAAAATCCAGCCAAGCACGAGTGGGACTCGTGCATGAAGGGTTCCATACCATTATTATCATAATTATTATAATGATATTCAAATCATAATGTCAAATCATCACAATCATGTCTTCTAAAGCTACGATCAAGTTGCACTGAAAATGTAATGTAAAATGTTGTATGGGAGCCACATATGATCTGTGTGATGACGGACTAAGAAAACAAGTGTCACCCACCCTTTTCCTTCCCAGGATGCTGTAAAAGCTTGTTAAGGGATATCATACACAGATAAATAGTCTTTTGTGAGAGAAGGAACACTCGAAAGTAAACCCTGTGCCAACACGTCTGGTCAGCGTAGCACAATAGACCATAATCCCTTCCTAAATGGAGGACGCCCGTGCCCAACAGTGAGACTTTAATTGGCTGGAGAGAGAGAAATGGAAGTCAGCTTAATTGTTTTAATCTTTTTTTTAGTCTTTATTGTTGTAGCTGTTACGGTTTTTGAGATACAGCATGGTGACAGAAGACTGGAGCCATTTGAGTAACTGATGACAGAATTAATAACATTAGTATAATATAAAGTGGCATTAACAAATTACAACGCTCACTTGCCAAATCTATTAGTGTAAGATATTGTTATGAGATTTTTTTTCTGATATTATTTTTGCTGACTTGATACAACTGACTGTTTGATTTATTACTTCAGATAATAACATTAATTCATAATTTATTATCCCGAATATGCAATATGCAATATATTGCTTAATATGTATCTATGTTTATGTGCAATAATATAACGCTATCATGGTGATTTGTGGAGTTAAAATTATTATTTAAACTTTTGGACACATACAGCTTACTTTGGGACTAGAGGACGTTGTGTGAAGTTTCCTTAGATATTTATCTATTTATTTATTTTATTTATTTTCTTATGAAGTATGGAAGGCTTACATAGGCTTACAAGGCTTGATAGAATGTTAACATTAAGTAACATTAAACCTAAAAAAAGTTACAACAACAGTTAACAGGACTTCTAGTATAAAACGCAGTATAAAAATAAACTGCGTACCACTTTTATGAGCATTTCATACAACGTCCCCTGGTCAAAAAATAAGCTTATGCGCTTGTTTTAAAGGTATTTGTTGTCTGTGGTCTTGTTTTAAGTGTTATTTTTCATCTAAACATATAAAAAATGTGTAGAAAAAAAAAATTGTATATTGGTTACATTTACAAAAAACATAGTCAGATGGTTAAAGGAGAACCAACAGAACACATTTGCAGCATTTTTGAAATTTTTGTCTGTTTTTCTGTTTAGATGTTTGTCTGTGCACGCATCACGTAAAATGTAAAACACTTATGAATATAAATGTTATACGTAAAATTTTTACAAAACTCAAGGTATTACTTAGTCTTTGTTTCATCGCAAACGGTCCACTCAATCAAGAGATATTTACATAATACGAAATTTCTCAATTTGGTTAATTACAACGCCATCTAGCGTCTAAAATAAAAATCAAAAAATTGATTGGGTAGATCGAAAAGAAATCGATCCACGCGTTAACAACCAGAAGCAACAAAATTTGTATGACAATTATATATATTAGACAAAGCATTGTACTATGTGAGGATCGAACCTGCGACCTCGTGAATAGCAGTCTGTTACTTGTACCGCTAGACCACGAAGCTATGAAGACACAATTAAGATGCCCGATTTCAAAAACCGGTTCACCGAAGATAGTGTAGCTAATTGATGGTAATATAATTTTTTGAATCGGTCCTGTATTTTTAGTGCGTATACATTTCCTCTGAAACGGTTTTACCGATTTTTATGAAATTTTACATGCATATTTAGTAGGTCTGAGAATCGGCCAACATGTATTTTTAGGGTTCCCTACCCAAAGGGTAAAAACGGGACCCTATTACTGAGACTTCGCTGTCCGTCCGTCCGTCCGTCCGTCCGTCTGTCACCAGGCTGTATCTCAAGAACGGTGATAGCTAGACAGTTGAAATTTTCACAGATGATGTATTTCTATTGCCGCTATAACAACAAATACTAAAAATAAAATAAAATAAATATTTAAGGGGGGCTCCCATACAACAAACATGATTTTTTTACCGTTTCTTGCTCGATACTAATAACGTTGCCTTATGTTGCATAGATAATGGTACGGAACCCTTCGTGCGCGAGTCCGACTCGCACTTTACCAATTATTTAGTATGGCAAAACAACGTTATTAGTATCGAGCAAGAAACGGTAAAAAAATCATGTTTGTTGTATGGGAGCCCCCCTTAAATATTTATTTTATTTTATTTTTAGTATTTGTTGTTATAGCGGAAGAGAGAGAAGAAGAGAGAATAATGAGTTAAGTTATATAATACTAGCTGACCCGGCAAACGTTGTTTTGCCATACTAAAAAAAAAGTTTGAAAAATAGATGTAGGCCGATTCTCAGACCTACTGAATGTGCATGTAAAATTTCATAAAAATCGGTCTAGCCGTTTCGGAGGAGTACGGTAACTAACACTGTGACACGTGAATTTTATATAATAGAAGATATGGAGTAAAAGTCATAATTTATGATTGAATCCTTAATCCAAATGCTTTTTTAATGCACATATCATAAACGATTCCATGTCTATCGTTCATAACACAAGCAATTTGAAAAACAATTTAGGTTCTGCCTCCAGCTCTACTTAGTAAAATGAGGTACATTTGAAACGTACGTTTTATATGGGGCTCTAAAAAAGACAATAAAAAGCATCGACATAACCGGAAGACAGATTTATTGCAGACTTCTCTTCTAACCAACTAGCTAAAGTGTAGTGGTTCATGTACTGGACTGTCGTTCACAAGGTCGCGGGTTCGATTCTCCCTTGGGACAATCATTTGTGTGATATCTATAAATGTCATACAAATGTTTGTACTACGTCTGGGTATTTTCTATGTATTATAAGTGTGTATTTACAAAAGAAAAGTAGTTTATGTATTATATCCGTATTCTGGTACCCATAACACAAGCATAATAAGCTTAGCTCGGGACCAGAGGACGTTGTGTGAAATGTCTATGAATATTTATTATTTATTTATTATATCCCAACAAGTGACAAAAGCAAAGGTTTTACAATGTATCTTATACTCTATACTAATATTATAAAGCTAAAGAGTTTGTTTGTTTGTTTGTTTGTTTGAATGCGCTAATCTCAGTAGCCGCTGGTCCAATTTGAAAAATTATTTTAGTGTTGGATAGTACATTTATCGAGGAAGGCGTTAGGCTATATAAAATCACATTGGGACAAATAAAACCGAATTATCAGTGAAAAATGTTACAAAAACGGGGAAAATTTTCTTATAAAACCACACATGTGATTTTTCAGTATAGAATAGAAAACACTTTATTTGTACACCACAGAGATACATTTTACTTACATAACAAATTCTTAAAGTAAGGTATTGTACAAAGGGCGGTCTTTAAAGCTGTAAAAAACCGTATGTATTCGTTACTGAGTAACGGGTATATACTGCGTCTAGTACCGAGTAACGAAACGTTACTTACAAAAACTTCTCGTTACTCGCATGTTTCGTATGTCGTCTTTAGGTGATATCAACTGTCACCTAAAGACGACATACGAAACATGCGAGTTGGATGCGAGTAACGAGAAGTCACATACGTACGAATATATATAGTTTTATCTATTCCTTTGGTCATCTTTGTTCAGTTTGATGAATCAAAGATTTCTGTCATAAAATGGTTTTGGTTTTTTTTACTGAAATCGTGCGACGAAGTTCCTTACGGCAGGCTTGGAGGAGATAGGGATTTTGCTGCGCGACCGAACTGAAAAAAATGTGATAGTAAAACCGTAAGAAAAATACCGTGGAAAAAAGTCCGTGGAATAAAACCGTTAAATGAGACGTACGCAGGTGCGACAGTCGTATACACAAGCGAGTAGTATATAATACCTTTCTCTTTCTTTCTTTTTTTGCAAATTGTGTCGATTCTACATTAGCCGAAGGAACTTCGGTCTAAATTTAAATAGGACTCGTTGCAATGCGACTCGATTCCGTTCTCAGGTTCTCAGGTTTCAGAAGTAACGACTAACGAACGATACGAAAGTAACGGGTACTGATTGTAATAGTAACGAATACATACGGGTACTCCTTTTTTCGTTACTTTTACAGCTCTAAGTGTGATTTCTCCCAGGCAACCTTAGGATGGATAAAATATCTAGGATAGATAGCGCGGTAGTTTGTGGACTTTGTGGTGTGCTACATACAGTGTTGCCAACTGTTTGAAAACTCTCCCCCTAAAGCAATTTAAAAAACCACTAAAAACCACTAAATTCAAAACAAAACTCCCCAAACGACGGACCAAAGTTAAGAAAATTTAAAAATTTCACCCCCTAAAAAATCCCTGTATAGACTTTTCCCCCCTAAATTTGGGGGGAAAACCTCGGAGTTGGCATCACTGGCTACATACTAGTTTAAATTACAGAAACTACTAAAACATGAAATACATAATATCCTTACTAATTAATATATGTGAAACCGAGTTGCTAACTGCACAAAAATTTTGACGATTTTAAGTGTTAATGTGAATTTTAAGTTTTAAGTGTTAATGTGAAGGGCCTCGTGGTGTAGTGGTTCATATAACGATCATGGGGTCTCGGGTTCGATTCCCGGTCAGGACAATCATTTGTGTGATGTTTTTAATTGTCATACAAATGTTTGTACTGCGTCTGGGTGTTTACTATGTATTATAAGTATGTATTTACAAAAGAAAAGTAGTTTATGTATTATATCCGTATTCTGGTACCCATAACACAAGCATATAAGCTTAGCTTGGGACCAGAGGACGTTGTGTGAAATGTAAAATGTCTGTGAATGTCTGTGAATGTGTGTAACCAAACCATAGTGCGATTTAAAAATACTGTACAACGCAATCTATCAAGTGCCGTAGTAACTTTATGTTTGTTAAAGTTATTTCTAAATTTCACGCGTACGAAGTCGCGGGCAACAGCTAGTAGGTAATAATTTACAAACAATTAAACACATACACATCAAGAATTTCTTACTATAATGATAAATAATACTGTGATAGTTTAATTTTAAAATTTATATTGTTTATAATAAACTATTATTACTTTGTTTTTTCTGCTAACAGTATTTCATGTAATTATTCGTTTATTCCCATAATAACGGATGATTTTTAACGAGCCTCGTGGTCTAGTAGTTCATGTAACGGACTGCCGTTCACGAGGTCGCGGGTCCGATTTCCGCACGAGACAATAATTTGTGTGATATTTCTAAATGTCATACAAATGTTTGTACTGCGTCTGGGTGTTTACTATGTGTTATAAGTACAAAAGAAAAGTAGTATATGTATTCTTATCCGTATTCGGGTACCCATAACACAAGCATATAAGCTTAACTTAGGAGCAGAGGACGTTGTGTGAAATAACAAGGAATATAAAAAAAAAATTAAAAATAAGACAATTCTTTTTATGTCTCTTATTCTCAAGGTTCCCTTCTCATCATATTGAGATTAAGAATCTCCTCATTATTTAAAAGTTAGTTAAATGTTTAGCCCTAAACATAGAAGTAGGTATTAATACACAGTATTACGTAACACAATTACAGAATAATCGCTGTTTTTAAGCCCCCACACTGTGTTTAATATTCCCTAGTACTGTTAACAGAAATTGGTATCAACAAAATGAGAGTGATAATTCCACGGTACCGTGACTTGAGTGACAACGGTGCAGATTTAATATTTCTGAAATCTGCTGTGCCTTTAGTAAGTAAGATTTAGAGCAGTAGATGAAAGGCAAAGTAATCAAGTAATGTGTTATAATATATATTACATACTTCTTTCTTATGTACCTACTTATTGCATTCTTTAGAATAATTTTAAAATTGGGACTGTTCATAATTTTTGACCTACTGTTTTTATATTCTTTTAAAAAAATATAGACTATTTTAAGCAACTAATTTCAATATTATTGAAATATTCACTATACAGAATTTTTAAAAAATTCTTGATGATATTACTTTAAATGTTGTGACGTCATCGTTTTACGCAATCTGTGTATATACTTTTCTTGATAGACTTAATACAGATTGCACTTTATTTTTTCAAAGTTGACAAGTTCACAATAGACAATCCCTAAAAACGCCTTAATATTTTAAGTCCTTCATTTCAAGGGCAAATAGAGATCATTTGCTTTTTTGGAAAAATAATCGTTAATATAGCAAATTTTCCGAAAAATACTAATGGATCATGATCAGAAACTCTATTCCCCGAAATGGTTTTCGATGTAAGAGTTTTAAAAAAATATGAACAATGCCCATTTCGAGTATGTCATCTGTCAATATGACAATAAATCGATGATGACTTATGTTTTATTAAGTTCTATAAGTCCAGAATTACACGAAAATGCTTGTAACTTATGTTCATCTGAAGACCCTTCAGAGCTAGACTTTCAAGATTAATAATTTTTTTTTTAACGCAGTATAATTTATTTATTTATTCATAAACAATAATAATAAATACTAAATTAATTTATTAATTAACCTTTAAAAACTATATACAATTAAAAACTAAAATATAAAAAGGAAATATGTACAGTTGCGTTAAAAAAAAAAGATTTATGTTATATACAAAATAAACGTACACTTAAATTAATATTTTATTTCATATCTTAATCTATTTTCGTATTGATAGACGACAATTTCTTAATTTTAAAATTATTCTAAAGAATGCAATAAGTATCTTCTATATATATCTTCTATACTTTCTATATATCTTCTATACTTATAATAAATCTGTAGAGAGGTAAATTCTGTACGTGAAATATATTTTTAAAATAACTATCAGGGGGTGATTAGTGATCGATACTGATACCAAAAATGCAATCAGTAAAATTTTGTCTGTCTGTCTGTCTGTCTGTCCGTCTGTATGTTCCTTATAGAAACAAAAACTACTCGACGGATTTTAACGAAACTTGGTACAATTATTCATCATACTCCTGGGCAGGTTATAGTATACTTTTCATCACGCTACACTCAATAGGAGCAGAGTAGTGAAGGGAAACGTTGGGCAAACGGGAGAAGTTACTCCATTTTTTAAGCTTCCGTCGCGTGTGCAGCCTTAGTGGTTAAAGTTACATAGAAATCATGTATGACGGAAATATTCTACATAAAATTGTCTAAAAAATATCCCGGAACAGCATATATCTATATTTTATGGTTGACTCACAATAACACGTGTAACTCCTGATAGCTTAGCAGTTCGCAGCATTACGATTATATTTGTTAACTCTTACGTTTATAATACTCTCACTCAAGCAGTAGTTAAAAATGTTGCAAAAACGGGAAAAACTTCCTAAATTTTACGCGGACGGAGTCGAGGGCAACAGCTACTAAGAAATAAGTATATGTATATAACTAAATGTATACAATTTTTTGCAGCAACTTCATAACACGGTTGAGAGAAAACAAGCACTAAACTCGGCATAAATTGTGTCGCATCCTGTTTCGTTTTCCACGCTTTTATTAGCTTCGTACGTATCTATCTATCAATCTATCCATATATGTATGTATCAATCTATGTAACAGAATCTTGAACAATGATTGTCACCTACTTTTATTTGGCAGATTTTGGATCGTCCTTTTTACCACAAACTGCCAAGGACTGGAATAATTTACCGATGTCTGCGTTCTAATGTAGACTCGTTCAAAAAAAGCTTAGATAGGTTTCTTAAATAGTTGGTATGTTGTACCATAAAAGATTCCATTGCCGCTTACCGTGAAAAAAAAAATTCTGAAATTTTGCACGCATATTGACCGAACTGATAACAATGAAATACATCCAAAAAATATCCAGGATTTTCAAAGGTATTGTTAAGTTTTTAAACGAAGCAACTTACTTGGATAGTTTTCATAATTTTAACCCTCCATGGATTTTCACCCTTAAAATCCCCCTTGGCTCCACGCCACGTCCACGCCTCTACCTATTTAAGTATATTCAAAAGACATGATAAAAAATCAAACAAACCGTAATATTTATAAGCACGAGTGGAGTGAATCCAAGTGAGTAAAACAAATTTAATGTTTTCTAACTTTTAATGGAAACGGTTGTTACGACGAAAATCTCATCAAAAAGGCGTTTTAATTATATTTTACATCCTGTTGACGATTAAGGAAAGTATTGGATATTTAAAAGATGATATTATTTTGATCAGAAAATATAAAATATATTTTGGTGATTATTTATGGGTTATACGTGTGCCAGATTAAACGCAATCTATACTTCTATACCAATATTATAAAGCTGAAGAGTTTGTTTGTTTAAACGCGCTAATTTCTGGAACCATTGGTCTGATTTGAAAAATTCTTTCAGTTTTGGATAGTGCATTTATCGAAGAAGGCTATAAGTTATATAATATCACGATGCGACCAATAGGAACGAAGCAATAATGAAAAATGTTGCGTAAACAGGAAAAAAAATCGAAATACAACGCGTACGAAATCGCGCGCAACAGCAGCTGCAGCTGTAGGTATAAACGATTACCGCTCTGAGGGGAATGTAAAATGCGGAATCAGGAAAAACTATTACTGTAATAGAAAAAAAGAAAAATTATTGCAATGTAACTAATATTTCTAATGTTATTACACCTTAAAACACATTTGAACAAAACGAGAATGCTATGTTCAGCTAAAAAATATACTTGAACAAAACGCGTCCTGAAGTCATCCATCATGCACCATTTCATCCTGGGATATGATTGATGAATCTTTTGAGATTTTAGCAATTGTAAATAAGTTTATTTAATTTATATCTCTAACTAGATGTTGCCCGCGACTTCTTACGCGTGGAATTTAGAAAACTTTCTCCGATTATACAACATTTTTCACTGATGCTTCGTTCCTATTAGCCGCAGGAAAATAGGAACGAAAATAGGCCAACTCTTCTTCAGAAGAGTTGGCCTATTTTCTCAAAAAAAAACAACAAAAAAAAACTTTGAGTTTTTTTTTGTTTGAACGCACTAATCTCAGGAACTACGAGTATAAGTCCGATATGAAAAATTCTTTCAGTGTTGGATATAACATTTGTCAAGGAAGGCTAATGCCTATGCTTTATAACATCACACTGCGACTAATAGGAGTAAAGGATCAGCGAAAAATGTTGCAAAATCAGGGATTTTTTTTAAATTCCACGGAAATTAGGTTGCGGGCAATTACTAATAATAAAACAGTTTTTGTTTATACGTTTATTAAAAAAATCTACCAATGACTATTAATATTATCACATTCTTAAAATATTTTTCATTCTCAACATTGCTACGTTATCATTCAACCATTTTCTCAATGCAGAGACTTTAGCGTAAACTCCAGGGTAGTCAGGTCTTGCGCAACCAAGGCCCCAAGAGACGACTCCAGCAAGTTTATTGTTATGCACTAGAGGTCCACCACTGTCACCCTAAAAATAGATTTCTTTTGTTATAATATAGTCCCTAAAATACATAAAATTGGGTATTTAAAACAAATAGTTAAACCGACTTCATGAGACCACCTCAATAGTCTACAGTTTGATTATTTAAATATATAATATAAGGAAAACAATGTGTGCCTTTGAAATTTTAGGGTTTTCCTCCATTTCTTAAGATATAGCCATCAGATCCTCACCTGGTTCCAATGGTTACTTAATAAACTAAATTATAATGGAAAAATGGTGATCATTTAGTTCATAGCATATATACTTCTCTTTCTACTAATTTAACCACAATAAATAAGGTCAATTATTATTTCTAGTAGAAGAGTTCAAATTAAGAGTTTTTGTTATACCTGACAAGCATCTTTTCCACCTTCAGGCGATCCAGCACATAGCATTTGAGATGTTATGCTGTAAACTGCTTCGTATGCATCAGTACAAATTTGCTCATTTACTTTTGGTACTATAACCTTCTGCAGTTTTGCGGGATAACCACCACTTTCCTATAAAATAAAAACAGCTAGTGAAATTGATTCTATACTCATATGAAAAAGCTGAAGAGTTTGTTTGTTTGAACGCGCTAATATCAGGAACCGCGGGTCCGATTTGAAAAATTCTTTCAGTATTATATAGTACATTTATCGGAGAAGGCTATGAGTTATATAACATCACGCTGCGGTTAATAGGAGCGAAGCATCAGTGAAAAATGTTGCAAAGACGAGGAAAATTTTCTAAATTCCACGGGTACGAAGTCGCGGGCAACAGTTAGTAGTAGATAAAATCGTGAAATTTCATCAGTGGTTGTAATTACATACGGAATCAATATTTTGGTCAATTTGTTCATATTCTTGTACTAATATATCCAGAGAGTCTTTTATAGCATTGATAATCATATCTATTATTAACACACTTATTTGGAATGTATCTACCAATGTATTAATCTATGTAACGGAATCTTTGAAAGTGATTTTCACCCACTTACAGCAGTTGGATCGATCTGAAATTTTGCACCCATATTAAGTAGGTACCTACCGATGACAATACAATAATTAAAAATATAGTTCGGAATTTTCAAGCGTGTTTTTTTAATTTTTGAACTGAGTAGATTATTTTTAACAACATTCATAAATATAATGTCTTCAATCTTACCAGAATATTTCCCCAGCCAGTAACAATCGTTAAATCTCCATCTGTTATTTCTTCATCTTCATCAGCCATTGCTATTGGAGCTATTTTATCATCGAATACTAAAGGCTTAGACAACCAAACTAGAGCTATATCAGAGTCCATGTGATAAAGATCAAAATCAGGATGCTTTATAATTTCGCCGACAGGATATATCTTGCCATCTTTTTCACTAAACGAGGATCCTACACGTACTTTGTACATTTGGGGAAAAATTGCTCTGAAAAAATAAAAAAATGGTCAAGTGCGAGTCGGACTCGCGCACGAAGGGTTCCGTACCATTATCTATGCAACATAAGGCAACGTTATTAGTATCGAGCAAGAAACGGTAAAAAAATCATGTTTGTTGTATGGGAGCCCCCCTTAAATATTTATTTTATTTTATTTTTAGTATTTGTTGTTATAGCGGCAATAGAAATACATCATCTGTGAAAATTTCAACTCTCTAGCTATCACCGTTCTTGAGATACAGCCTGGTGACAGACGGACGGACGGACGGACGGACGGACAGTGAAGTCTCAGTAATAGGGTCCCGTTTTTACCCTTGGGGTACGGAACCCTAAAAATGAAACATAATTTATTAATGATTCTACTAAGTTAGCATGCTTAAAACATACCTACCTGTTAAGAAATAACACAGATATACGTATACCAGATGTAGTGTCAATGGTTACATCACTCAGCCGCTCCAGCTTAAAGCCACCTTACCAAATATGTGTAATAGACGCAAGTTCATCTAAATACAATCTTAAAAAATGTTTTTGAGTTCATATTTCTTTCATATATAATGTTTTGAAAAAAGATAGCAGATATATATCACATACTGTGAGAAAAATTCGCTGCTCTAGAGGCATGATACACGAAAAAAACAGCGGAATACGATGTTCATATTTTTGTATGGAGTATGTCTTACTGTCTTACTCTTATAACAAATAAATAAATTAACAATCAATTACCCGCCAATACAATGCGCAGCAGTCACAATAATATCATTGGCGATAATGGCACCACCACATAAATGTCTTCCTGATCTCATTAGTGATACTTGGTATGGTGCATCTCTGATGTCTATGTCATCACCACCCACTATCTTTAAGTCTTCCAATGATTTAATCGCAGGTGTTGACACTGTAATAATATTATTGATATTAATACATGTACCCTTTTTAATAGGTATTAAAAAAAGGGACAAGTGGGTAGCACATGCAACCATCCGGTATTACTTTATTTGTCTCCAAAATACGGTTGTTAAAAGAAAGACCACCCAAAAATCCCGTTTTACTGTTGTCTTAAGATAAATTTCCAGCCTCAGTTACTCGAATTTGTATGATTTTTCCAAAAAAGAAAGTAATAGAAGCATATATACACTCTTCATCTACATCTATACGGCAAAATTATAAAAATTCGTTTATTTTTAACGAAGAAAACAACGAACTCCGAAACGACTTCTTTCAAAGATTTTCTAGGTCAAATTTTACTGAACTATGTTTGTCCCATTCGGCGTGGCGCTCGGGAATAGGGATAGCAATACATACTTCAAATACCTAAATTATGTTTGTAGTCTTAATATCTTAAAAAAAAAAACAAATTTAATTAAAACTAAACATATTTTGTTCCTCCAAAACCAAATTTAAATAAAAATAATAAACTTACCAGCATAATTAAGGATAGCAAAACAAAAAACCAAAAGCAACATGATGAAAAATAGAATAACAGAGAACTATCAGTGATTGAGCATATATACTAGTTAAATTACAAAAGATTAATACGGTCAATATAATTTAACTGATAAGAAGCCTTTACACATTCTTGAATGATAACTGAAACTTTATTTATTGTTTGTGTTTAGGGTATTTATTGTTATTGTCAAGTATTTTCTTAGAATTTCTGATAGTAATGCCTTAAGGGTTCCGTCGATACTCTTAAATTAGTATAAAACAAAATCGTTTCAGCTCAGTAGACCATAATCTCTCAAAGAGTGAAGGAGGCCCGTCCCCACAGTGGGACGTTAATGTGCTGGAGAGAGAGAAGTAGCTTTTAACCAACTGTTTCTATACAACGTGTTGCAGAAAGGTGTAGTCATAATTTAAAGTTGCATTAGATAGCCCTTAAATATTATAAATATTACAGTTACACATAGAAAAACACAGTTGGTAAGTTTATTATTGTTTATAGCCTACTATTAAATAACTACCAGAAACGCATCAATTATGAGATGTTTACGGTTTATTGAATGCGATTGAACCTTACGATAAAAGATGACCTCATGATTCATTTAATAAATTAATTAAACTTTTATGAACACATAAAAGTCATAATATAACTAGTGTTTGTAATTTCATCCATGCCTAGTGCCTAGTCACCGGCCATGTGTAACGTTGGTCAAATATGACTACGCCTTTCTGAAACACGTTGTAGAATAAAAGGTACCTGGATGACCAAAGTTTGCTAGACTTTTTGTTAATCTTATTTTGTGCAATTGAAATCTAGCCAGACATTGTAGCCAGATTGATTATTCATCTCCGATTTTACGATTCTGATTATAGGTAAATGTTCGCTTCGCAGTTTACCTACTAACTGAAAAACGATGGATATTGATCAATTTTTAAGACCTTACTCTATGTTCATATGAAATTATAAAAAAAAAACTGAAATTTTTTGATTCCGTTTTTTACAAGGATCTCCAATTTACAAATCTTGCACTTGACCAATTTTACCAAAAACTGGAACAATCATGTTATAATCTAATCACGCGACATTGCAGTAATTAACTATAGTACAAACCCTACGACATAATAAGATAACAAACTATAAAGATAAATGATACAAAAATTCTTAGTTTGCACAACTTCAGTAAATGATAATGATCCACTTTTGTAACAAAAGACTGATAAATCACCACTTATAACTAGTTGATTTTGTTATAAATTGTTTGTTTGCTATATTATCTATTGCATTACTCAATAATAACAATCAAACTATTATTAGAATTAAGGTGGCCTTCCGAAGAACGCGACACGCGACGCGCGATCAAGCGCGTGACTCATTAAATTAATTTATATTTTCTCGCCCACTTTTGGTCTTTCAGTGCCGCGATCGGGCTCAACGCACAGTTGAGACTCGAACGGTATTTTAAATACAATATCAGAGTCGCGGTTGCGTGATGTTGGGATCAGAACGAGTTGCTTTACATTTTAGTAAAATTAAATAATTTCGTTGTTATATGAAAGCCATATGGTGAGGGGATAATAGAAAAGCAACCCCCTATATTTTTCCGTTGATATCGTACCAGGCCATTAAGGGACCGTGAAAAAATATACTTTCATGCATCGATCTGTGGGATGACGGACAAAAAACATACAAGTACCACCTCGTCAAGCCTTCTCCGCGGTGTACGTATAAACCGAACGAAGGAATTATAGTATTACCCCTGCACATATACCCAAGGAGGCTTGACTTCAGGCAGACGGCCGATCATAAAAATCAGCAAAAACTTATTGTAACTTGTTGCATCGACCCCAAAGGACGAGACAAGGATAGGAGAATAAATATTCAAATAAATTCCTAAGCTAAGTTAAAAGCATTATGCTTGTATTATGGGTACCAGAATACGGATAGAATATGAAAAACAATTTATGTATTATACATAAATTATTTTTCTTTGATAATACATACTCATAATAGATAGTAAACACCCAGACGCTGTGCAAACATTTGTATGACAGTTATAAATATCACAGAAATGATTGTCCCGATCGGGAATCGAACCCGCGACCTCGTGAACGGCAGTCCGTTATAGGAATCACTAGACCACGAAGCCCGTCAGAGAATGAAGATGATGTTGTCATATAAAAGCAACAGTATGTCTCAGAATGAAAACTAATTGTTATTCATGTCTTGTAATCTCTCAAGACGTAAGCTACCTTTTCACGAGTTATCTAAACTGTTAGTTTCCGACTTTTTAAAGTTTTGTGGACAAATTTTTTGCACTTTAGATAGAATAATTATCGTATGTCACAGTTTTATCCGTAGTACTCCATTAACCCTGCAGATATTAGACAAGGAAAACCCTGGAATCCAGAGGAGATTTAAGTGCTTAATTGACGGGTCGTGGTCAAGCGGTTTGCGACATAGTAGACTTTCACATAGTGACATAGTGACTTTTCTCCGTGTGGTGACGGGTTAAGAATACAAGTGTTACCACCCCATCGCCTCCCACGGGTGCTGTAAAAGTCAGCTAAGGGATATTGCACACAGATAACACCCTCTGTGAGAGACAGAAAACCAAAAAATAAACCCTGTGATATACCTATGTCAGCGCGGCACAGTAGACTATAATCCGACCCAAAGTGGAGGAGGTCCGTGCCCAACAGTGGGACGTAAATGGGCTGGAGAGAGAGAGACTTTCACAAATGGAGACCGGTGGCTCACAATGTAGACCAAGAAGAGTATTATATTTTTAGGGTGGCGTACCAACGATAAAACGGGATCGTATTACAGAGACTTTGGTGACCGTGAGTCCGTCGGGCCGTCTCTGGAACGGTGACCGCCAGAGAGCTGAAAGTTACCACAGTTTGTGTGTATCAATTGATTCTACAACAGAAAGTACTTATCATCATATCCTGCCCTTATCCCACTTTTTGGGGTCCCGTTCTTTGGTGTTACTTTAAGTCAGTATGATTATATTGCGATAATAACGTATGTATCAATATAATATATCAATATATACAGGGTGTGGCGTAATTAATGGATAAGCCTGTGCCTGTGGATAAGCCTCCTACTGCGCTATACGAATATGTATATTTTTAATTAATCCTATGTATGGTCTTGAAAAAAATGGCATAAGTCATGTTTTTCATAAAATGACTACTTTCACTAACCAATTATGCTACTGTTGCCACAATTTTCAAAAATTTTGCATTCTGTTTTTTTTATAAAACAGCTTAAGAGGTGAGCTATTGAAAGCAATAAAGAATTCCCTATTCGTAATACAAATTTTGGGAAAAAATACATGAGATATCAAAAAAGTGTTATTGATTATTCAATTTGTTGACTTTGTACATCGTCTAGCTTAAAAAATCTTTATGGGAGTTGATTTGCCCAATATCTTGAAAACATGCTTGTTTTATGCAGTTTCCGAAATGGTATAATACTTATTACATTTCACAAGGTTTTAAAAAAAAACGACAGTTGTAAAAAAATACCCTAATTTTCTTTAACAGAATTATTAATTTATCTTAAACATGTCTTTGTAAACAGTTTGAATGGACCCTTTTTTGTGTGCTCCGGAGCAGGTAGTCATTCACAATGGACCCTTTTTTGGGTGCTCGGGAGCAGGTAGTCATCCACCATGAATAGGGTAAGCAGATAACGACTCTAAGTCAACTACTTGTGGTTGTTTATCGCACGGCAAATCCAGACGGTTAGTCTTATCATAAGACAGAGACAAAGCATTTTGATGTCAGGTAAATAACAGTTGTGCGACAGAGATAGATTTTTATTATTCTCACAAACAACAAAACAGCTTTTGAACTTGTTTAACAAAGTTAGTGCTCTTTTGACTATCGTCTCTTGCGCACATATCGTTTGCTCTATCGTGTTTGTTATTGTGACGTGAATTTGGCTTATGTACTACGGACTCTGTTTTTGCTATACGAATTGGACAATTGTGATATTATCGACGACTTCTACATATCCCTGGACTACTGATCATGCCGCGTCATACGTACACTCCTCAAGAGTATGCAAATATGCATCTTATTTACGGCCTGTGTAACTGCAATGCAAATGAAGCTGCACGCGAATATCGTCGAAGATACCCCGATTTGCGACACCCAGACTACCGGGTGCTTACACGTGTGCACATCGCTTTTAGCGAAGGGCGAATGCCTGGTACCGGTGTTGGTGGTGCTTCGGAAGGCAGACCTCGACGACATCGTGATGACGAAGTTCTAGAAGCTGTGCGTGCTAATCCAGAGTTATCAATTCGTGAGTTAAGTAGAGGAACCGGTGTAGATACGCGTACTGTGGGCAGAATTCTGCACAGGCATGAGCTTCACCCGTATCACTATCAAAGGGTGCAAACACTAATGACACGAGACTATGAGCCTAGAGTCCAATTTTGTCGCGTCATGTTGCGAAAAATACGCGAAGATTCGGCGTTTTTTGACAAAACACTGTGGAGCGATGAGTCATCATGTAAAAGAAATGGCTACGTCAACATGCACAATCTTCATAGTTGGCAGGCAACCAATCCGAGAAACATAAGGCAAGACCGAGCTCAAGTCCAGTTTAAAGTGAACCTTTGGACAGGAATTTTAAATGGACAAATAGTTGGGCCCGTCGAACTATCCGAGACACTAACAGGTCCCAATTATTTAAATTTTCTGCAAAATACGTTGCCGGAACTATTACAAAGTTTAAATGTGCCAGAAAACTACTGGTTACAAAATGATGGTTGTCCCGCTCACTACGCACGAATTGTACGGAACTACCTCAATGATGAGTACAATGAGAGGTGGATAGGTCGTTTGGGTCCCATTTTGTGGCCACCAAGGTCCCCTGATTTGAACCCTCTAGATTTTTTTTACTGGGGGTGTTTAAAAGAAAAAGTGTATAAAAAAGAAATAGCATCCCTGGAACAACTAAAGGCCCTGATTTTTGAAGCCGCTGATGAAATCAAGAGCTCCGGCTTCATCCGACGCCTAAAGCGGTCATTTATCCGTCGATGCAGGGCCTGCATAGCCGCAGGTCGCCGCCATTTCGAACATTTTTTGTAAAATAAAATTTATGTAGTGTTTGCATCTTTAGAATAAAAAAAATAAAATAAGTTGTTATTTTTTTTCAACGACTAACATTCCCACTGGTAAACTCAGACAGATAAGTTAAAATACCACTGACAGTTTGTTTAAGTTAACAGTATTAATTTGATTAATTAAATCACAATAAGAACATTTTTTTACGAGTGTCATTTGGTTCTTTAATATCACATCAAACTTAATAAGTATTATAATAAGTATTATACCATTTCGGAAACTGCATAAAACAAGCATGTTTTTAAGATATTGGGCAAATCAACTCCCATAAAGATTTTTTAAGCTAGACGATGTACAAAGTCAACAAATTGAATAATCAATAACACTTTTTTGATATCTCATGTATTTTTTCCCAAAATTTGTATTACGAATAGGGAATTCTTTATTGCTTTCAATAGCTCACCTCTTAAGCTGTTTTATAAAAAAAACAGAATGCAAAATTTTTGAAAATTGTGGCAACAGTAGCATAATTGGTTAGTGAAAGTAGTCATTTTATGAAAAACATGACTTATGCCATTTTTTTCAAGACCATACAT
Source organism: Orgyia antiqua (assembly GCA_916999025.1). NCBI lineage: Eukaryota > Metazoa > Arthropoda > Insecta > Lepidoptera > Erebidae > Orgyia > Orgyia antiqua. Next base: position 7,441,874 of record OU779874.1, read on the forward strand.
AGGATTAATTAAAAATATACATATTCGTATAGCGCAGTAGGAGGCTTATCCACAGGCACAGGCTTATCCATTAATTACGCCACACCCTGTATAATTCGTACTTGATCGGTATTTATTAGTTATAGCTGTTGCTGTCCACTTCATACGCGTGGAATTAAGAAAATTTTCCCCGTTTAGTAACATTTTTCGCTGATGCTTCCCTCCTATTAGTCGCAGCGTTATGTTATATAGCCTTTAGCCTTCCTCGATAAATGTACTATCCAAAACTGAAAGAATATTTCAAATCAGACCAGTAATTCCTGAGATTAGTGCGATCAAATAAACAAACTTTTCAGCTTTATAATATTAGTACAGATAAACAAAGACTAATTAAAAGAAAACAACAGCTTATGCTTAGAAAATTAAAAGTACCTTATAAAATACTCGGCAAAAATAACATGCTTTTTATATATTCCGGTCACAACCAGTAATTTTCTTTTAAAAATCTGACACACTGTTGTTTTTTAACACAAGCGGACTATGCTATGAATACTGCTAGTAAAAACTTACCAAGTACGTACTGAACTCTTGTACACAAAAGGTTCCGTACTTTTGTTATCATAATACTAGCTGTGCAAAGCGCAACTTATTACGCGCGGAATTTAAAACCGAACCAAATTATACACCTATAAAACTATGAAACATCTTTTTTTTCAAAGAATTAGTAGGTAAAATCAGCCTCAACTATATTTGTTCCTTTCAGCGCGGCGCTCGGGAATAGGGATAGTAATACCTAAGGCAATTATCTAAATTAGATCTGTAGTAACCCCTTAATGCACTTTACAAGGTACGCGAGGCAGATGCTCATGCAGAACCGCTCCGCCAAGCAAGGCCAGAGAGGAGACGACGCAACCTCGGGGCGTCAAAAAGAGTTGAGGAGCCAAAGGATCCCTGCTCTGGAGCCTCTAGTGCTCCAGGAGGATGCGAAGAGCACCACAGTTAGGTTTAGTCACCATTCCGATTATCATCAAGTCTGACACTGCCCATTTCTACCACTACGGTGTTGAGCGAGATGAAACGTGTGGGTGTCCATAGTAACACTGAAATCGGTATTAGAGCCCCTTAAATTTTAAATTTTATTATTATAGCATCAATAGTTAAGTATTTTATTTTAAGTTAAGTTTAGTTCAGTTGTGGACGTAGAATTAGTACCACTGTCTGTCAAAATGTTAACTATGGACAGATGAAATTTAAATAAAAGAGCTGGAGCTACCATTGCCTTTGAGACACAGCCTGGTAAAAGACTTACTGCTGGGTAGACAGACAACGAAATCTCTATGGAGCCCCGTTTGCATTTTCATTTGGAACCCTGAATAGTCGAGAAAAATTTAAAATATATTTTTTTATTTATTTAAGTAAAATACATACAGTTGTTATTAAATCTAACTTAATATTAACAGTGTAGCATAAACCAAACATTGGTTTTTCCGCACACTGGTATTCGTCTTGACGTAAATTTATATATTGTATTATAACACATGATGCCAAACAAAACAGTGTATGTATATCACCGCTTTGTCTAGCATCACGTAAGATTAACATCTACGAGTAAGTTACAAGTTTAGTTTGTGGGTAGGTACAATGTTATCTTATTGTTTTTATCTCACTGAATACCGCTTATACGAATACGGCGGCAGCTCGCACGGTGAAAACACACGGGTGAATATTATGATGACTAATTTTATTTAGTAAGTATTTATAATTTTTTTTTTTTTTGCTTTATTATTTTATTATTTTTGCTAAAGCTAGAAATTAATTAATTCCAGAAAAATCCTTCACACTTCCAAGATGTTGTCATGCTCTCCACTAAATTATAAAATAAGCAGAATTAAAAAATAGCTAGATTTATTTATGTACTTGCATGCGTGAGCTTCGTGGTGGAGTGGTTGATGTAACGGACTGCCAATCAAGAGGTCGTATCGTCGATTTTCATATTTCCGAATGGTTAAAATTCCTAACGTTTGTAATGACTATTCTCAAAATACCGAGATTCAATAGAACAAACAACAATAGACGAACAAAACACAACAAAACACAAAACATTCTGCCCTAGTAACATTAATACATAAATTATTTTATAATACTTAAGTAGGATTAATAGTGTTACATCTTAAAAATATAACAAACTGAAGTAAGATAAGATTTTCATGTCAATGTCCCATTAGCTAAAATTCGGTCAAGTTTAAGATTCTAAAATCGGAGATCCGTAGATATCATTCATGAATCTATTCATAAATCGTCAGAAATATCATAAATGAGAAAGTAACTCTGACTGTATCACTCGCACGCTACTGAACCGGTTTAAATGAAGTTTGTTAGAAAGGTAGCTAAGAGCCTGAGAAACGACATTCAAGGTCATTTCATATTTCACGCGTGGAAAGTATCTAGTGGATAACTAGCAGTTATTAACTATATTAATTTATTAATTTTGCAATTGACATGCTATGCTTTTACTTAATAAATAAAATCGTGGTGGAATAAGTTGATCACTTGCGGTGATCAACTTTTTCCACCACAATTTGATTTATTAAGTTATTAATTACTTCCCATATAGGAATACGATTATAAGTTTTACGCTATTGCGGCGCGTTTGTGTATTTTGTAAAGGCGTTTTTCCTCTTTATTTTCAAGACGCTTATATTAATTCAGAACGTATCTATCAATGTAATAATCTATGTAACGGAATCTTTAAAAGAGATTTTCACCCACTTACTGTAGTCGGATCGATCTGAAATTTTGCACATATATTAATATTGATGACAATGTAATCTAATAATGTAAAATTCTTGTGTCACAATGTTCGTACCCATACTCCTCCGAAACGGCTTGACCGATTCTTATGAAATTTTATATGCAGATTCAGTAGGTCTGAAAATCAGCTACTATCTATTTTTCATACCCCTCCCCTGACATTTTTATGGCAAAACAACATTTGCCAGGTCAGCTAGTAATTAAATAAAAATATATTCAGGATATTCAAGCGTGTTTATCAATTTTTTTACTGAGTAGATTATTTATCAGATGTTAGTCGCGGGATAACTGTACTATAAGTAATTTGTAACAATTTATACATAATTTTCTTCTTTGTGTATTATTGAGAAGACGAACAAAACGACTCCTAGTTTTGTAACACAATCTAAGCAGATTTGTGGAACACTTATCTGAAAAGCTATCATGACCATAGATTTTTGCTCTCACTTAATAATTAAACTTCATCTCTAGATGTTATCCATACCTGAGACAATACCTAACAAAAAAAATTATGACTATGAAACAACATAAATGATTATATTATAAATGTACGGGACCCAATCAATTTATGCACATTATTAACGTTCAAAACTATAACATTTTCTAAACAAAAAAAAAAAAATTATAATCATCTTATCTACTGAGAATGTGTGAAGGTTTTGTTATCTGTTGAATTATATTTTTGGTATATATATTCTGTAACTGAGATTTTTTTAACGTATATCTATATCAGTCTTCACCATGCTGCATTGGCTACTATGCTTCATATTTACTGGATGTGTTGGTAAGTAAATATTTGCTTTTGTATAATTTCAATTTAAAAAAAAAACCTGTCAAGAGCGTGTTAAACTCGCTCACTTAATTAAAGAAAGACTTAACATTACGTATTATGTATATCTACTGTTACAACGCCAACTATAAAACACAAAAACGTTAATGCTATGTCTCACTTGAGAATAATTGTAGTGGAAGATTAGGTAAACATGTGCAGGAACCGTGATAGTTCAGTCGGTAGAGCGACGGAACGGTATTCCGAGGTCGTGGGTTCAAGTCCCGCTCATGGAACTGCCGTTCACGAGGTCTCGGGTTTGATTCCCGGTCAGGACAATTATTTGTGTGATGTTTTAATTGTCATACAAATGTTTGTACTGCGTCTGGGTGTTTACTATGTATTATAAGTATGTATTTACAAAAGAAAAGTAGTATATGTATTCTATCCGTATTCTGGTATCCATAACACAAGCATATAAAGCTTAGCTTGGGACCAGAGGTTGTGTGAAATGTCCATGAATATTTATTTATTATTATTTATGGTGATTATTTTTACCAGTATAATTTAGTTTATTAAATAAAAAGAATAGTAAGTCAATTGCAAAAATTAATAAATGCATATTTTACTTTGTTACAGTGTCAATACCAACACATAAAAATATAGAAGATGCAAGAATTGTAGGTGGTGAAGACATCGATATTACAGATGCACCTTATCAAGTATCGGTGTTAAGAGGAGGGAGACACTATTGCGGTGGTAGTCTTATCTCTAATGATATTGTTATTACCGCTGCACATTGTGTTTACAGGTATGTGTTACTATACTATTTCCATTTCTTTATTTTCTCGATGAAATCTCCTGTTTCCCATGGATAAGTGTCTTATTTTACACAACTTATCGTATCGAATTCTATGTATCGAAATCTATGTATCGAAATCTTTGAAAGTGATAAAATATTTATGATTACTATAATACATAGTAAACACCCAGACGCAGTACAAACATTTGTATCATAATTATAAATATCCCACAAATGGTTGTACCATGTGAAAATCGAACCCGCGACCTCGTGAACAGCAGTCCGTTACATTAACCACTAGACCACAAGGGCTGTTGAAACAAATAATAAGTGCAATATTATTTACGCATTACAGATCGTTTTCTCGATTTTTCAAAGTTCGTGTCGGCTCCACTTACAGCGACAGAGGTGGACAAATTTATTCCGTGTCTAGGCTAATATGGCATCCAGACTTTGATAATTATAAATTAGATTCAGATATTGCAATTATAAAGTTATCTAGACCTGTTGTATTTAATAATAAAGTTATTAAAGTAGAAATGGCAAATGAAGATCAAGAAATTGATGATGGAGATTTGACCACGGTCACTGGCTGGGGAGCAACTCAGGTAAGTTGAATGAAGAATATAGATATATTATTAAGAATATAGAAGGTAAATCTGCATAAAATGCCACAACACTCTAAATAGGTATTTGACATTATTTAAATCAAACGACTATCCTGAAACCTAACTCAATTATGGTTTCACCTCCAGAGATTCCTAGAACTCATGTCCGCTAAATTCGGCCAACGACATAGCACTGACTATGGATTCCTTCAGTGCTGTTCCATTTATTTTGTGGGGTTTTAATGGCACTGTGCATGGCAGGCGGGTTGTTATGTGATGTGATTCGGTCATTTTATAGAACTTACATCTACAGTAATAAATAGGACGGTGTAATTCAATAATTTTTTAGCATTCTCGTCCGCTACTTGGTGTCTTTGAATCCTTGATAGATTTAAAGTGGTGTATACTTTTAAATCAAAAAATGTTCACGGACATTTCACTCCAGTTATGCTTGCGGTTACGTGGTTGGGTTACTGTTGGCATTTAATTTTTAATATGAATACTGGTGTATATTCCAGGAACACAATGATGTTTCCAGAATACTGCAGAGAGTTAAAGTACCAAAAGTCAATGATAAAGTGTGCGTAGATAATTACAAACCACAATACAATATTACTGCCAAAATGCTTTGTGCAGGGAATACGGAAGGTGGCAAAGATTCCTGTCAGGTAATAATATCTCTCTCTCCAGCCAATCGGCTTTCACAGACTGGGCATTTTGCACACCATGTTTATAAAAATATACCTTTTCATATCCTTTTTGATTCAGTTAGATTAGACAATTCTCATTCTAAAATCAAAACATGAAATTTTGACTCGCGTTATATTGTCTGTACTTGAATTATCGAATGATTTCTTTTCGCAGGGTGATAGTGGAGGTCCATTAGTATACCAGAATAAATTGTTTGGAGTCGTTTCTTGGGGTCTTGGCTGTGCAAGACCTGAATACCCAGGAGTGTATGCAAAAGTATCAGCCTTGAGGAAATGGCTGGATAATAATATTGAAAGAATAAAATTAAAACGCTTCAATATATTGAAATTGCCCATGTAAGATGTTAGCTTTAAAATTTATTTACGTGTTTTTATTTTACAAATAAAATTTTGAAAAGTAATTCATTTTTTTCTTTTGTTTTGCCCAGTATCTTGATAAACTTAAAAAAAAATCAACTGACATTTCATACAACATCTTCTGGACCCAAGATAAGCTTATTAGCTTGTGTTGAAAGCTAGAGAGATTTGCAATGAGCGCGTACATCGTCACAATAACAAAACAACACCATGAAGTTACATACAAGGCGAAGGGTACCGTTATTATTATAATGCACTAGCAGTTGCCCGTGACTTCGAACGCGTGGAATTTAGAAAAATTTCCCATTTTGCAACATTTTTCACTAACGCTGCGCTCCTATTTGTCGCAGCGTTATGTTATACATATAGCCTAAAGCCTTCGTCGATCGATAAATCAGAATAGTAGATTCTGAGATTATTGCGTTTAAACAAACAAACAAACTCTTCAGCTGTATAATATCAGTACCTATATATTATATAGTAGACTAGCTGTCCCGCCGAACTTCGTACCGCCAAATAAAGTTGTCTATACTTTCTGATTATTTAAACATTTTTTATCATCATCATCATGATAACATCACGCCTTTTTTCCATGCCTAACAAAAATTTAATAACCGACCCCACAACTACACCCCCTGGATTTAACAGTCCTCGCGCTTTATGGATACGGGTCAATCGGTTCCGGACCGGTCACGGCAGATGCAATCACCATTTACATAAATGGGGTGTGGTCGACTCATCGACGTGCGACTGTCAGACCAAACAACGCAGCACATCGTCGACGACTGCCCTATTCATAGCTTCCCCGGAGGTATGGTTGAACGAATCCACGAATTAACTGCAGCTCCACGAATTAACTGCAGCTGCTGCTGACTGGCTCCACAAACTGGACATCCGTATATAAATAGGGCTTTCACAGGACGCCATACGAAATGATGATGATGATGATTCTTTTTGAGTACGATTTAGCCCTTCTAAAGTTACTTTTCCTCAATTTTAAATGTAAACGTACCATCTGGTATTTATGTATGTATGTGCAAAAAGATAAACGAAAAATTATCTACTTAGATTAAAAACTTACAACAATATTTTGTAAATTATTGCGTTGTCATCGGTACTTAATAGGTGTGCAAAATTTCACATCAATCTAACTACTGTAAAAGTGTGCAAAACACTTATAAAGATTACGTATTTTTATCTTTTGATACGGAACTATAAAAATGTAGGAAATGAACGTAAAGTTAGTAAAAGAGCTATTCTTTAACTAACTTTACGTTCATTTCCTAATAAACAACAAACAACAACGAAATACAATTTCATATGTAGATATCTGCATGTTAAGTACACATCTCTCTCTCTCTCTTCAGCCCATTTACGTCCCACTGTTGGGCACGGGCCTCCCCCACTTTGGGAGTGATTATGGTCTATTGTGCCGCGCTGACCAGGCGTATTGGCACAGGATTTATTTTCCAATTTTTTCCTCTCACAGGGGATGTTATCTGTGTGCAATATCCCTTAGCTGACTATTACAGCACCCTTGGGAGGAGATGGGGTGGTGACATTTTTAATCCGTCACAACACGGCCGGTACACATACACATTTTTTAATCTATCTTTACACCGATAAAAAGATTACGTTAATGGCTTTACAGATAACTATATTTATATTTTAACGTAGTAGGTATAATATACCTGATAATCTTAGAGTATTAAAAAACAAGAGTAGTTACAAAAGACGTTTTTATTATCAAATAAACAACAAAAAGTCAGTAGGTTTCCAAGATAAGGCAAAAATAATAAATAATGTAATTTCATTGGACGATACATACGCACCGCGCCAGATCGGTTCTCTCACACTAAAGACTGTCCGTACACTACTTTTTCAGTAGGGGTCATCAGACAACGGCAAAATTAAACTAAAACATGTAAAGTGATAATCGTAACAATTCTACGTGCACAACTAAACTTAACTAAAATATGAAAACAACTATGGCGTATTTTGATGAATTAGCTATTACGCTGTGCACATTTTTGTTAATTAAAATCGTTAGTCTACGAGTATAACATACATACGTTGTAACACATTGCAAATTTTGTTATTGACACTATCAATTTTCATTTGGTAGTTAAGTTTTTTTGTAATCTTTATTAAAATACTAGCTGACCCGGCAAACGTTGTTTTGCCATACAAATGTTAGGGGTAGACAAATAATTTGTAATAAAATAATATTGCGACTATAAATTTAAATGTAAGCTATCATTAGCTATCTTTCAAGTTGGGTCAAATTGCACACGGTGTGCAAATCAAATTTAAAATCGGTTCATTAGTTTAGGAGTCCATCGCGGACAAACATCGTGACAGGAGATTTATATATATAAAGATAAAAAGACGTAGGCTTTATCTTAATAGATACTTAATGTCTGTTAGTTAAGTTTTAGAACCGTTACCAGTGTCAATACCACAATTGGGAAATATTAACAAAACTTTCTTTGTTAAAAACTGTCAATCTTAGACTAAAGATTTTAATTCATATAAATAAACAAACTGTGGTAAACCGTGGTATATTATCAGTAATTTCTCATGTATAAGTTTTTTTTTTTGTTTCTCCTCTCTCTGCCCTACCGGGCCATGGTGGTGTCTTGAGCCTTACCATGACCCGCCAAGGGTGGCCCCCCTTTCTTTACGGGGGGATCGCCAGGTCCCCCGTCATCCAAATGTGACTGATCATATGTGGAGGAGCGTGCTTTGGGACTTCTAGTCTTGTGATAAGTAAATTAATAGAGGCACTAGTTTAAACAATTATATTTCACACAGCAAAACAACAACAACAAACAACAATATTTCTAGCACTAATATCGCTTTAACATTTCTTAAGAAAACATCTTCCTAAGGGAATATTATCAGCACAATCCAACTGTGTATATCCTGAATTCTCAATCCTGAATGACTGGTGCGGCGAGTCTCTGAACTACGACCCGCCGTGCATGACCACCTCGTCGGCGTCGGGGTTGCACCGCGCGCCGACAACCGCCCGTCTTATGTATAACTTATGTTTAGTCTTGTTGATATAATGCTCTAAGCTGATAACTGTTTAATATTTTATGAGATAATGTTACTTTACTTAATATTATAAAGCTACAGAATTTGTTTGTTTGTATCTTAGTTTGTTTAAGCGCGCTAATCTCAGGAACTACTGATTCGAATTGATAATTTTTTTTTGTGTAAATTAGATCATATATAGAGGAAGCTTATATGCTATATAAAATTACGCTGCGGTCAAGAGGAGAGAAGCAGTAGTGAAATAAATTAATAATTATAAATATTATAATAATAAATATTAATGGATATTTCACACAACGTCCTCTGGTCCCAAAGTAAGCTATATTTCTATGCTTGTATTATGCGTACCAGAGTACGGATAGATTATAAATACATAGGTACTTATTTGTACGACATTTATATCACACAAATAATTGTCCCGAACGGGAATCGAATCCGTGACCTCGTGAACGGCAGTCCGTTACATGAACCACTCTACCACGAGGCCCGTCATATATATGTTGTAATAACAGAGAAACAACACAGAGAAACAATAACAGAGAACAGAGAAATTGTCTGAATTCCACGCGTACGAAGTCGCGGGCATCAGATAGTACCTAGTATCATATTTATAGATATTGCCATCCAGTTCGCCCTTATCAAAGACGGCTATTTGTTTTTGTTATCTATCATGACATTATAGTTTTTTCTTGTTAACAATATGTGACAGTCATAATATTAGGTATGTCGTAACGAATTGTATTCGTCACAATCTATCTTTAATCAGTGATTTATTTTGCCGAATAATCTATCTTTGTTTTGTATTATAATAATTACATTTGTCATACTATCACACTTTTACCATGGGGTAGGCAGATACTATAGAGCGCCATCTCGATCAAACTTTATGTAATGCTCTAAGAAATTAATATACGTGGACTTTTACACAATGTCTTCTGGTCCCAAGCTTAGCTTATTTTCATTGAAATGAAATAACATAACATAACATAACATCACGCCATTTTCCCATGGGGGTAGGCAGAGACTATAGAGCGCCATCGTCTACGATCCAAACATACTTCCTTGGCTTTATCCACACTCATACATCCTGGTCATACATGCCCGACGGTTGTACTCGTAAGTGCTGCGCACTTGCCCCTTTTGGGGTACTTATGCCGGCGCGCCGGTATACTCAAAAGGGCGGCGTTGACATTGGAGTATATTTTTCTCGGGCGTCCTCTCCCAACAAAAGGGTGTATATACATATATTACTAGCTGACCCGGCAAACGTTGTTTTGCCATACTAAAGAAAAAAGTTTGAAAAATAGATGTTGGCCGATTCTCAGACCTACTGAATACGTATGCAAAATTTGAGAAGAATCGGTCAAGCCGTTTCGGAGGAGTACGGTAAATAACATTGTGACATGGAAATTTTATATATTAAACAAGCTCAAGCAAGCACCCGGCAGACGTTGTTTTGCCATATAAAGGGGTAAACATCAGGGGTAAACCCTTAGCACTTAGGGGGATGAAAAATAGATGTCCGATTCTCAGACCTAACGGATATGTACACAAAATTTCACACAAATCGGTCGAGCCAATCGTTGCTTAGTTTTGAAGATATTCAGTAGGTCTGAGAATCAGCTACTATCTATTTTTCAAACCCCTCCCCTGACATTTGTATGGCAAAACAACGTTTGCTGGGTCAGCTAGTGTTTTTATAATGTATTGAGCGACTGTAACTGTGAAGTGTAAAATAATTATGAGTAGAGGAGTATAGTATAGAGTATATAACGGAGTAACGTAGTAGAGAATGAAATTGCTATGGTTTATAATCAGTCTACATATTATTGACACTGTCTTTCAGATGTTCATACATCAATCTGACATTCTCTTTCACACATAAAGGGTTCCACAGCAGGTCTCCAACCAAATCCCCTATAACCTGCGGCTTTACCACCAAGATAATGGTGTTCACGCAAAAGATCACCTTTCTATCGTCACTTTACACTTTCTCACAAATACACAGTTTATAAATTATACACTCGCGGTTATGACCGGTATAAACTCTATCACAACTGTGAGTGAGCAACTAGTCGGGCCGAGATTCGCCCTGTCTAACGTCTCTAACGATATTGATTCTTAGCTCTGTGGCTGTCTCGCTTTTATAGTCACTGCGAGGTGGGGAACGTAAAACACAAGGTGGGGAAAACACGTGTTAGGGCTTTTCTACAATTCTTTACCGTACGTTATTGAAATATACGTTTAAATTTATTTATTTTAATTGGCGCTCCGTCATATAGTAAAGGAGATAAAACTTAAATGTGAGCTTAGTATAGTAATATTTATAGTATTTTTCTTTACAGTACCAAATAATCCCTGTTTAATAAATAAACATAAAAGTGATCGATTAAAATCGATAACTAATTGTATTAATAATTAAGTTCACTATGGCAACTATTATTGCCTAATTTTAAGTGTGTCAACACTGACACTTTTTCCGTTTCCATTCAACATGTAACACAGCCAACAGTCAATGGCATTTTTTACAATGCAAAGTGTTGTATTTTATTTAAAATATAATCACATTTAAATTTACACAGCATGTTATTTCTATTTACCTAACATGCTGTTGTGGTCCTTCGAGTCGGATATGAACCAGCGACCTATGGATGGACCTTTGGTATTGTTACCGATTTGTTTAATGGAGCAACTCGTGACTTGGAGCATAACAAGTCAACAGAGACTGTCCCATTAGAATTAAAAATTCTTAAGAAGAGACAACAACCAAGAGCTTTCATGGAGGCATCACAGTAGCCTACAAGTTCCATGGCATCTACTGGATGTGATAAAACACACCTTGGAATAGAGAGAGTGCCCATTGAAATTAAATCATTTAAAAATTTATCCCATGTATTAATATAGTCTTGGGGCAGAACAGCATCCCAGTTAATATTAAGTGCCCATAGAGACTGCATGAACAGTTTAGCCACTACTACAATGGGACCTAAGAGACCAAGAGGGTCAAATATTTTACCAATAAAACTTAATATTGTTCTTTTAGTTTTTTGAGTGTCATCCATCATGGGACATTGAAACAACAAGGAATCAGTGAGTACATTGTACTTCAAACCAAGTGTTTTAATTATATTGTCTTTATTTAAGTCAATCTGTTCAAAATATTTTTTATTTTCAGGAATATTATGCAGAACATCTATAGAGTTTGAACACCATTTGTGTAAATTAAAATTCCCCAACTTCATTAGGTTCAGTAACTCCTCTTTCAGGAGATGTAACTGGTTTTTCGAATCCGCGCCACATATGACATCATCGACATATGTGTGTTGTCTAATAGCCTCTGCAGCTAAAGGGTACTTATCTTGGTACAAATGAGCTAGTTCTAACAAACATCTAGTACTCAAAAAAGTAGAAGCTTTAAGGCCATATGTAACTGTTTGCAATTGCAAGCAGTTGATTGGCTGACATGGGTCATCTCGCCACAATATATTCTGTAAAGGTCTGTAGTCTTCATTGATGAGACACATTCGAAACATTTTTTCAATATCACACATGAGTGTGTAACGATAAGTACGAAAGTAGATAAGTATGTCAAATAATTCACGTTGCACAATGGGACCGTTTAGCATTACATCGTTAATTGATACACCTTTTTTAGATTTCATATTTCCAGAAAATACTATGCGTAACTTAGTGGTTTTGCTGCTTTCATTCGAGACAGCATGATGTGAAAGAAAATATACCGGACCATTACAAATGTCGTAGGCATTGACATCAACGACCTTAGCATGCCCTAGCGTGACATACTCATCTATAAACTTTTTATATTTTGAAAAATATTCTGGATCAGACTGAATTTTTTTCTCTAATACCAAAAATCTTTGTAAAGCAATTGAAAACGAATCTCCAATATTTAATTCATTCAAAGGGCAGTGTAAAGGAATATCAACTGAAAATTGATTATCAATATATTTTACTGAATTATTAAAACAGTCCTCTGCTCTTTGAAATTCCAAAGACTGAGTCTTTTTCTTCTCAGGCTCAGGCATTTTTTCAGACAACCAAAATTTTGCCATAATTTCTTCCAAATTATTTTCCTTGGTAATAAAATTAGAAGTCAAGTTAACATTTGAATCTGGAGCTTTAGCTTTACGAAAAGCTGCACCAGCTACAACATAGCCATACAATGTGTTCTGGAGAACTAATCCATTATTTAACTTTAAATGTCCATCAAGAAGCACTTTAAAATAGAAATCAGAACCTAGTAGAATGGCAATCTCTGATGAGACATTAAACTCTGTATCAGCCAGAAAAACATTTTCAGGAATCCTAATATTGCTAATATCAATAGGATTCTGAGGCAAAACAGTTGTGATAGAATCTACAACATGGCACTTCACTTCAAACTTAACATTGTAAATTGAGGAAGGTAACATTATGTTGGCACATTCATTGGCTTTATTATTATTATTACAAAGTCCAATAATATTTACATGAAAAGGTACAGTCTTTAATTTTAATTGATTAACAAGAGATCGCTTTATTATAGATGCTTGGCTCCCACTATCGAGTAGGGCCTTAACAAAAATTTTACAACCATTTTTATCAATCAGTTTTATACGTATAGTAGGTAACAAAACATTGATATTATTATTGTTAGAATGCAACACAGTATTGACTGGTGTTTCAGGTTGTTTATCTTGATGCAAGAGAGTATTATGGGACTCTTTGCACATTCTACATTTAAATGTATATTTGCAGACATCCAAGTGGTGCCTTAGGCAAGTTGTACATAAGTTATTATCTGTCACAAACTTCAATCTGTCTATAATTGGAGACATTTTAAATTTTGGACAGGCAAATAAGAGATGATTATTTTTACAGAATAAGCAAGTGATTTGTTTTTGGTTTTGTTTTGAAACAATCCCTACTAATATTATAAATGCGAAAGTAACTCTGTCTGTCTGTTACGCTTTCCCGCTTAAACTTCTCAACCGATTTTGATGAAATTTGGGACAGACAATCTTTAGACCCTGAGAAAGGACATAGGCTACCTTTTAATGCGATAAAAAAATTCCAAATTCCACGCGGACGGAGTTGCGAGCAACAGCTAGTTACTAATTATAGTTAAAATAAAAATTTAAAATAAAAAAATATTTAAAAATAAAACAAACTCTCTAATTATAGGATGTGCACATGCACATTTTCTGACCGAGAGTATAATTATTTTGTTTGTAAAGAAGAAACATTCAGAATAAGGTTTATATTGAAAAAAAAATCTAAAAAAATAAGACAATACGAAGTTTGTTGGGTCACCTAGATTGATATAAGTTATATTTTAATATATTGACAGGCTTCGTGGTATAGTGGTTCAAATAATGGACTGCTTTGGTTCAATTCCCGCTCGGGACAATCGTTTGTGCGATGTTTATGTAATTGTCACACAAATGTTTGTTCTGCGTCTGGGTGTTTTCTATGTATTATAAGTATGTATTTACAAAAGAAAAGTACATAGTTTACGTAATCTATACGTATTCTGGTACCCATAACACAAGGATATAAGCTAAGCTTGGGACCAGAGGACGTTGTGTGTAATGTACATGAAAAAATTAATATTGCCACGTTGCTGAGAAAAGTATATATTATGTACTGTACTAACAAATTATAATAAATATGACATGTTATTTAATATGTGTAAGACGTATGTTTAAGATGCGGTTGCCTTTAAGAAATGAACACCAGAAATGTAACCTTGACTGTACTCTGTTTGAATTGTTAAGTGTATCATTTGTTGGCACCCCTAACAATAAATAAATAAATAAATAAAAAAAGAATATGTTTGCCAGATAGACAAAGGAACTACGAAGGTTCTTTTATACACAACTCTAAAATAGATAAATACGGAATTGAGATATATTGCACTCGATCATATACTCGCACATGCGCAGAAATGATAATAAAAAATTATGATAAGCAAAATGTATGTAAGGCACATATTTCTGTAGCTTTACAAAAATACAAAGTGCTAATTTGATAAAATAAAATAATTGGTCAAGTGCGAGTCGGACTCGCGCACTTAGGGTTCCGTACCATTATCTATGCAACATAAGGCAACGTTATTAGTATCGAGCAAGAAACGGTAAAAAAATCATGTTTGTTGTATGGGAGCCACCCTTAAATATTTATTTTATTTTATTTTTAGTATTTGTTGTTATAGCGGCAATAGAAATACATCATCTATGAAAATTTCAACTGTCTAGCTATCACCGTTCTTGAGATACAGCCTGGTGACAGACGGACGGACGGACGGACGGACGGACAGCGAAGTCTCAGTAATAGGGTCCCGTTTTTACCCTTTGGGTATGGAACCCTATAAACTAAGTGTAATGAAAAATATTTCATGAATAAAATACTTTTATAAGTTCGGTGTGTATCAATCTATGTAACGGAACCTTTCAACGCGATTTTCACCCACTTGAGATAGTCGGATTGATTTGAAATTTGGCATACAAATCAACGATCGATGACAATGCAATTGGGATTGTTCATAATTTTTGACCTGCTGTTTTTATATTTTCCTCAGAAAATATAGATTATTTTAAGCGACTAATTTCAATATTATTGAAATACTCAATATATAGAATTTTTTAAAAATATTTAAGGATATTCTTTTAAATGTTGTGACGTCATCGTTGTACGCAATCTGTGTATTGCCTTTTCCTGATAGACTTAAGACAGATTGCAATAGATCTTTGCAAAGTTGCCAAGTTGATATAATAGACCAATTTCAACTGCACCACAGAGTAGTATATCCCTCAGAAAGCCTTACTAAAAAAATATGAACAATGCCAATTGTTTAAAATATATTCAGGATTTTCAAGCATGTTTTTTAGTTTTTGTACTAAGCATATTATTATTCAGTTAGGTATGATTAAAATTATAGCTCTTCTAGATATTAATTTTTGAAAACAAATTGATAATTGGCGTTCTGGATACATTTGTATATAACCCGTTTTCAAAATAGGAGGATGTCCCAATTCTTCGGATTCTTTTTATGTATTTTACTGGATATTTCGAAAGCGCTTAGACTGATTAGACATTTTTTTTTGTTTGGCTTCCATTCCATTGTCATAAAACTAGAGTCTTAGTATTTTCAGACTTAAGGCAACTAAGATAAGCGACAGTCGGGCAGATACCCGTCAAAACTACGAAACTTGCTAACTCATGCCAATATATGTATGTTGGATATATTTAATTTATCTATATCAGTAACGACTATTACGCTACAATTTTATAAACTGCCTCTTTTGAAAAAATATCAGAATTTATAATAAATATATATTCATGGACATTTCACACATCGTCCTCTGGTCCCAAGCTAAGCTTATTATGCTTGTGTTATGGGTACCAGAATACGGATATAATACATATACTACTTTTCTTTTGTAAATACATACTTAAAATACATAGAAAACACCCAGACGTAGTACAAACATTTGTATGACATTTATGAATATCACACAAATAATTGTCCCAAGCGGGAATCGAACCCGCGACCTTGTGAACGGCAGTCCAGTACATGAACCACTACGCCACGAAGCCCGTCAAATGAATGAATGAAGAATGTTGTTATTCTTGATAGTATATTAAATTTTAAGTGGGCATGACAGCAAGCACTACTTAATACAAAAATATGGTCATCGTAAAGAGGAGCTGTTTAATTCATGATTATTACCTCTAAAGGAACGAATTGTTATCACAATATCTAGGTCTTATATATATCTATGCTTTTCTGACTTTCTTTTCTCTAAAACATAATTAGTACAAACGGTGGTCATAACATAAATTTGCCATGTTATTCCCAAAAAAAATAATTGTGGATTGGCATTGGCATTGTTCATATTTTTTTAAAACTCTTAATACAAAAACCATTTCGGGTAATAGAGTTTCTGATCATGATCCATTAGTTTTTTTCGGAAAAATTTGCTATATTAGCGATTATTTTTCCAAAAAAGCAAATGATCTCTATTTGCCCTTGAAATAAAGGACTTAAAATATTAAGACGTTCTGAGGGATATACTTCTCTATGGTGGAGTTGAAATTGGTCTAATAAATCAACTTGGCAACTTTGAAAAGATGTATTGAAATCTGTCTTAAGTCTATCAGGAAAAGTAAAAATACACAGTTTGCGTATAACGGTCATCGTTGTACGCAAACTGTGTATTTTTACTTTTCACGTCACGTCACAACATTTAAAATAATATTGTATTTTTTAAAATTTTATGTAGTGAAGATTTCAATAATATTGAAATCGGTTGCTTAAATAAGTATATAATATTTTCTAAAAAAAATATAAAACAGCAGGTCAAAAATTATGAACAATGCCAATTGCGTTAAAATTAAATACCTTCTAATAAGATTTGTAGTCGTGAGCAGTTTATTAATAACTAGCTGTTGCCCGCGACTTTGTACGCGTGAAATTTAGAAATTAAACCTTAACAACAGAAGTTTTACTATGA
The DNA here is from genome assembly GCA_916999025.1 of Orgyia antiqua. NCBI lineage: Eukaryota > Metazoa > Arthropoda > Insecta > Lepidoptera > Erebidae > Orgyia > Orgyia antiqua. The sequence continues at coordinate 7,459,486 of OU779874.1, forward strand.
CAGTCGATAGAAGCTCGTCAAAATTTCTGTAGTGCCAACAAGTCGTTTTCATAATTCACATTTATAAATTAGTTAGGATTAGGAATAGGATATTTGTTAAAATCGTTTAGATATGGTAGATAGATGGATTCATTAGCTTGTGTATGTTCTGATCCGTACCTGACAGTAGGAACGCTGATTTGCATGTCGTTTGAATGAAAAAGCTAATGACGATCCGAGACACAACTTACGCACCTAATGCAGATACAAAAATTACCGTCATCAATATGTCCTTAAATAAAAAAATAATAATTCCATGCTAATTAAAAAAAAACATCTGTCTCTATTGTGTAATAAAGATAGAGATAGGTATATGTTTCTAGACCACAATCGAAGGTTGCCCCCGCAAACGGAAAGGCGAAGTGCGTAAAAATATTCCCCAAGTAAAAAAAAATGGGGCTCACAACATTATGCTGAGCAGCTGCTGTTTCACTTGCCGAGGATTTGGTTCTATCTTATTGTTTAGTTACATATCTTTTTCTTTTAATTTTGCTCTTAGTTTACGCTTTAATTTAAAGATTTTGTAATCCTTTGTAAATTGAAATAAAAAATATTTCTTACTTTCTTTCTCTTACAATAAATAATGATATAGAACAGGTTTGTATAATAGGCATACATACCGTTATATTGTTGCAAGGTTGCGCCACTTACTTTTAATGTATAATAATATAAATATGTTTACATAATTTTCTCGTAATCTAGTGGGTCATAGAATTTCTATTTAGAGATTCAGTTAAAAATATATCAAATATAAAATTACTTGAGTCATATTATGTACTAAATTCCTACGAACAAACGAACAAAACAAAATTATATTTGTGACAACCCTGATAACATTTTTCCCATTTTCGATATCACTATAAATAGAGAGAACAAGATATGCTTATTTTAATGTAGTACTCGCGTAGTTTACCTACCATCGTATACATATTAGTAATAATGTCGGCACTACTTAGTACAAGTATATTATTTCTTACTATTTTCATAAATCAGCTGGAAGCAGCAAGAATTTTAGCTGTGTTCCCAACTCCTTCGATTAGTCATCAAGTAGTATTTCGTCCTTTAACTATAGAACTAGCAAAAAGAGGTCATGAGGTCGTTGTTATAACAACGGATCCTGCATTTGAAGAAGGTAAAACACCATCTAATTTTAGAGAAATAGATGTTCACAATATATCATATACAAAATGGGCAGAAATATATAAACTTACTTCTAAAGGTAGCCAAACACTAGCATATGCCAAATCTGCATTTGAACTATTGGACGATGTTGTTGAAGTGCAGTACAATGTACCTGAAATACAAAAGTTGGTCAAGGAAGAAAAATTCGATTTGCTTTTAATAGAAGCTTGTATTAGAGTATCTATGGTTTATTCACATATATTTAAAGTACCAGTGATACAAATATCGTCGTTTGGTTTTATGGATTTCAATATTGATCCAATAGGTGCGTATTGGCATCCTATTCTGTATCCCAGTAATTTCAGTCATAAACTTTATCATTTAACAAAATGGGAGAAGCTACAAATCCTTTGGGAACAGTACAATCTTTTCAGTTTAGTGAGGTATTCTGAAGAATATGAAAATGCTATTTTAAAACGAATATTCGGTCCTAATTCACCTAGCATTGCGGAATTAAATAAGAATATAGATATGATATTGCTAAATATACATCCAATATTGGATGACAACAGACCGGTGCCACCAAATGTTGCATACATATGGGGAATACATGAAAAACCCCAAAAGGAATTACCACAAGTGAGTATGAAACATGATAATAAAAAACAAATTAAAATAAAAAAGCCCTTATTTGATCTTGCTACAGTTTCTTTACTAATTATTTCTTTACTAGTTGATAGATTAATATATTATTATACTTAACTTAATTATAATTATACATTACTAAGCGATGTCCTCCAAGAATTTCCATTTCTCTCTGTCTTGGGCCACCAGTTTGGGCAGCAAAAGTTTTTTATTTCATCCTCCCATCGGATAAAGCGACTCACTCTCTTTTCTTTCCTTGTGGACATATTTCTTGTGGATAAAACATGATAAAGTAAATTTTGTTTTTACTATAAACGGCTTGGTAAATAGGTTAATAACTTTCATTGCTTTTTAGGATCTCAAAGAATACCTTGATTCTTCAACTAATGGTGTTATTTATATAAGTTTTGGTACAAATGTTAAGACATCGTTGTTGCCTAAAGATAAAGTTCAAATGTACGTAAATGTATTGTCTAAATTACCTTACAATGTGTTATGGAAATGGGACAAAGGTGAATTATTACCAGGGCGCACTGAAAATATTCGTACATCAAGCTGGCTACCACAATCAGATCTATTAAGTGAGTATTTAGCAACACCTACTACTACCAATACTTCTTAAATTATGATCACAATAGTTAATGTAACCACATCTATATTCATTGCATCACTTTATTTTTTCTATAACAGATCTAATTTATCCATTTATTTATTATTTGCCCCATCCCTATGGGTTTCTTCGACTCTAAATGATCTTGTACGTATGTAAGCATCATATTTTTATAACATTATGCATACAGACATAATGTAAAAAAGACGCTCGTTCAAAGAAACGGGAGCTGTCATCGAGAAAATTAAGAAATGGAAATATTGTAATAAAATTTTACATTGAATTTTGTGTTTGCTTATGTATATTCAAATCATCATTATTTTTAACCATATAGTTTATAGCATCGGCCAGTAGTCTGTCGGAAAAAACTGTTGAAAAAACAATGTTAGTAGGACTTAATTATGTAGGTTATTAGATACTAGTTGTTGTGTAGTAGTAGATTATGTAGGTTTGAATTTTAACTCATTGCTTAATGGACGAACAAACGGGCGATCGTCATCATCATTATTATGACATCACGCCTTTTTCCCATGAGGGTAGGTAGAGTTTATGGATAGTAGTAGTCGTCGTTGTTCTATACTAGTTTCAGGAACAAAATTAAAGTAACCTTGTGATCTCGAAGTTGTCGATCATTATGTCTACCTAGGACAAACAGTCCAGTTGGGCAAATCCAACTTCGAGAAAGAGGTCAACCGACGAATCCAACTCAGCTGGGCAGCGTTCGGGAAGCTTAGGCACATATTCACGTCCAAAATACCTCAGTGCCTGAAAAGAAAGGTCTATGACCAGTGTGTGTTACCAGTGATGACTTACGGAACTGAGACGTGGTCCCCGAATGTCGGCCTCATAACAAAAGTCAGAGTCGCGCAGCGTGCTATGGAGAGGGCTATGCTCGGTGTTTTCCTACGTGATAAGATCCGGAATGCGGAGATCCATAGAAGGACTGGTGTGTACGACATTGCCCGAAGAGTTAGCACGCTGAAGTGGCAATGGGCAGGCCACATCGCTCGACGATCTGATGACCGTTGGGGACGGAAGGTCCTCGAGTGGTGACCACGAACCGGACGACGCAGCGTGGGGCGGCCCCCAACATGGTGGACCGACGATATCGTCAAATACGCCGGGGGCCGCTGGATGCAGTTAGCGCAAGACCGCACGTTGTGGCGTTCTATGGGGGAGGCCTATGTCCAGCAGTGGACTGAGAAAGGTTGATGGATGGATGGATGGATGTGATCCTGCCTTAATAACTAGACATAGGATTTTAAGAAAGTAGGCTAAATAATTTTTAGATTTACACTTATTTACCTAGCAATAGACAATATGAAAATCACTAAAGTTAATTTTATGTGTTTTTAAGGGCACCCAAATGTAAAATTATTTATTATGCAAGGAGGTTTACAATCATTAGGAGAAGCTATCACAGGAGGCGTTCCTCTAATCGGAATGCCGATGTTAGGAGAGCAATGTTATAATGTTGAAAAAATAGTAATTCATAAAATTGGTTTACGTCTTGACATACAAACTTTAGAAGATGATAAAATTAAGAATGCAGTCGAAACTGTTATACAAGATCCAAGGTTAGTCATAAAAAAATTATATAATATTAAATTTTTAGGCATATTGTGGCAGAAAATAATATAATGGCTAATAGGATTGATTTGAAGCTTTTTATTTATCCGTGTGGTGACGGACTAAGAATATAATTTTCATTCTCAGGACGCTGTTTAAACTAAGGGATATTGTACAAAGACAAATACATCGTCTGTGCAAGATAGAAACCTCGAAAATAAATTATGTGCCCACACGCTAGGTCAAGACGGCACAGTAGACCATAATCCCTCCGAAAGTAGAGGACGCCCGTGTCCAACAGTGGTACGTTAATAGGTTGGAGAGAGAGATAGAGAGATAGAGATAGAGATCTTGCTTGGGACCAAAGGACGTTGTGTGAAATGTCCATTTACATTTAATTATTTATTGATGTCTTTACTTAATAATATTAATTTAAAACAATTTGCAGTTATCGCCGTAATATTCAGCGCTTGAGAGATATAGTAGGTGATGAACCAATGACACCGCTGAATCGTGCTGTGTGGTGGACTGAATATGTTCTTCGTCATGGTGGGGCAAAACATTTGAAATCACCAACTGCTAACATCTCTTGGACGGAGTTCTTCGAACTGGATCTACTTTTAACAGTATTATTAACTTCTACAATTATTCTTGGTGGTGCATTAGTATTAGCCTACTATATATGTCAGTTTCTATTAAAGATTTTTAAGAGAAATATTAAAATAAAGAAATTATAATACTCTTGGCTAATTTGAAATACGGGCGCTTACAGTTTCTGGTCTAGGACGGGGGCAAGTTAACAGGGGGTTACAGCCCTAATATAGGTATTTGTCTTAGGTATGGCTGTTCATATACCTGAGCGCCGCGCTAATCGGGACTAATATAGTTGAGGCAGATTTTCCCTACAAATCAAAAACTCGCTGTTTTGTTCGTGAAAATTAAACCGATAAAAATTTTTAAACGTATTAATATGGATGAAGAGTTGGTATATCTATGCTCCTATTACTTTTTTTTCGTTATACCTTACCAAATTTGTGTGATGGAGTTCATCTAAAGAAAATCGAAAAAAACGGGATTTATTTCTTTTACTTGTTATGATTTGAAAAAAAAAGAAATTGATAGAAGTATAGAGATATACGACTTAGATACCGTAAGAAAAATTCATTGCTCTGGAGGCAATATCCACGATAAAAACAGCAGACGATGCGCATATTTGTATTTACAAAAGAAAAGTAGTTTATGTATTATATCCGTATTCTGGTACCCATAACACAAGCATAATAAGCTTAGCTTGGGACCAGAGGATGTTGTGTGAAATGTCCATGAATATTTATTTTATTTTATTTTATTTTTTTATATGGAGCATAGTTTGGTGTCGTGCTCTCATAAGTACCCTAATATATGTTGCAAGAGGTTCAATTCTTAGTTAAGTTAGATTTCCATAGGGATAAGCGCCCTTCCTGCCTTCCCCTGAGTACACTTATGATTTAAAATATTATTTATAAGAACGTATACCATAAAAATATCGGGTCCCAAATGATTTCAAATTGCTCAGCAAAGAGATGAGCGGACATCTCTGGAGGAGGCCTATGTTTGCAGTAACACATAATAAAAAAATTAAAAATATATCTTTATGTCTAAAAATAATCATTTAGTTTATATGTATAAATTAATAAGTTGTAAATAATTACTTTTTTAATCTGTTACTGTAAATGAAATAAATGGCTTCTTAATACAGGTTGCTCGCAACCTAGCTAGGAGAACAGAAAGCCTACAAATATGTTGTATAGTTTATATTGAAGCCAAACCATTTATGTACAATGTTTTTATATAATCAAATACCAATAAATAAATTATTATTATTATAAATTATTGTTATATTACTTGCACACGATGGGTTCTTTACTGTTATTATTTCTGACCCAAAATACCAGGATAAGGGTAGGAGAATAATAATAGGGGGTATTTCTTGTTATAACATCAAAAAATGTTAGTGTATATCTATTCTAATACTAATATTATAAAGCACAAAAGTAGAATAAATGCTGTAGAGATGCGTTCTTTGAGAAGTATGTGTGGTGTGACTTTGAAAGATAGATTAAGAAATGAAGTTATATGAGAATGTTGCGGTCTGAAAGAGAATGTAGTGACTAAGGTGGAGAAAAGTATGCTTAGGTGGTTTGGTCATGTGGAGAGGATGGATGAGAGACGCTTAACGACAGGCATATACACGGCGGTGGTAAGTGGAAATGCTGGGAGAGGACGCCCGAAAAAAATATACTCCGATGTCATCGCCGGCATACTCCAAAAGGGGCAAGTGCGTAGCACTTACAACCGTCGGGCATGTATGACCAGATGTATGAGTGTGGATGAAGCCAAGGAAGTAAGCTTGGATCGTAGCAGATGGCGCTCTATAGTCTCTGCCTACTCCCATAGGAAAAAGGCGTGATGTTATGATGATGATGATGATGACGATATTATAAAGCGGAAGAGTTTGTTTGTTTGTTTGTTTGAACGCGCTAATCTCGGGAACCACTGGGCCAATTTGAAAAACTCTTTCAGTGTTAGATAGGGCATTTATCGAGGAAGGCTATAGGCTACATAACATCACGGTACGACCAGTGGAAGCGAAGCAGTAGTGAAAAATGTTGAAAAAAACGGGGAAAATTTTCTAAATTCCATGCGGGCGGAGTCGCGGGCAACAGCTAGTTAGGTATACAGGTGCACCTACAGCTACCACTTACTCCTTAATAATGTCCATGCTCAGGTTGCCTGGAAGAAATCGCTTTGAGCGATAAGGCCGCCCATTGTACTTGATTTTTTAGTATAAGTTAATTTTAAGACATAGACATACAAGACTATACTGCTAAATCTATGACCGGGCTTGAGGTCGAAAAAATATTTATGTGTGTGAAGTACAACGTGAAGTTGCCTGGTTGCCTGGGGCAACATTATTGACGTCCGCCAAAACACGATTGTCATTAAATTCATAAAATGTGTTTTTGACGTGAAAATGAATTATTTGAGTTAATATTACTTGTGAAATCCTATGTTGTGGCATTATTTAATTATTCTGATACACTAGAACACCCAAAGACTGTGCATTTCGTAATTTTTAGGGCTCCGTACCCAAAGGGTAAAAACGGAAACCCTATTACTGAGACTTCGCTGTCCGTCCGTCCGTCCGTCCGTCTGTCACCAGGCTGTATCTCAAGAACGGTGATAGCTAGACAATTGAAATTTTCACAGATGATGTATTTCTATTGCCGCTATAACAACAAATACTAAAAATAAATATTTAAGGGGGGCTCCCATACAAAAAAGTGATTTTTTTACCGTTTCTTGCTCGATACTAATAACGTTGCCTTATGTTGCATAGATAATGGTACGGAACCCTTCGTGCGCGAGTCCCACTCGCACTTGACCACTTTTTTATTTTTTTGTTCGTGGCAGCGTTCACACTACAAATTGACAATGGCCTCAATTAAATATGGTGTATTAAAACAGATCTTGATTTTAAATGCCATACTTGTATCAGTGTGTTCAAATGTGACATTTGCAGATTGCAAAAATTTTTCTTTCTTTCTTTCTTTCTCTTACTACACCCCGGGAAAGAAATGGGGTAGTGACACTTATATTCTCAATTCGTCACCACATCACGAACCAATTCACTAGATGATTATCTAGTTGTCACGATTACAAAGATACAGGCTGGTGACATACGAACGGATGGACGGACAGACAGCTAAGTCTCTATACTTAGGTCCCATTTTACCTTTTTGTACAGAACCCTAAAAATTAAAAGAATGTACCAAGCAAGAATCCCTCCTTTTGTAGAAGTCAGTTTAACACAAAACATGTCTTCTAAAGATGTATGTGTGGCAACAGGCACGTTGCGAAATGGAGATTGCTTATATTATTTAATCAGGCATTATCTGAAAAATATTTTTAGTCGATAAATATTATGTTTACTGATATTCAAATTAACGCGTATATTAAGGATTTTGTTTTGAAAATAGAACATTTTAATCGATTGTTCGTTTTTATTTATAAACTAGCTGACCCGGCAAACGTTGTTTTGCCATGCTAAAAAAAATGTTTGAGAAATAGATGTTGGCCGATTCTCAGACCTACTGAATATGCACGTAAAATTTCATAAAAATCGGTCAAGCCGTTTCGGAGGAGTACGGTAACTAACACTGTGACACGTGAATTTTATATATAAGAGATGGAATGCCCGAGGTTTCACCTGCGTAGGTATAAAGTCATTAAGCGCCTCTCCCCCAATAAACCAAACTTAAACAAATTACATCCTCGAACCATATAATCTATTAATAAAAACCGCATTATTTAAAATCCGTTACGGAGTTTTGAAGATAATAATATATTATAAGTTCACATAGGGACAAAGATACAAATATGGGAACTCTAAAAGTATAGGAAATGTGCGTTAAGTTATTTACAGTAGATTAGCGCTAAGAATAAACAATGAAGTACAATTTCATACGTGGCTACACCTTAAGAGGGCACGATACCAAATTATGCTCCATACAAAATTATGGGTATCGTACTTCCCTTTTTTCTTGGCGAAAGTTAAACTGATTTTAATTGTTTCTACGCTATATTATAGATGAAGAGTATATCTATGCTTCTGTCACTTTGTTTTTTGCAATACATTATAACTAAAAGAAATATGACCATCCGAAAATCCCATATTTTTTCGGTTTTCTTTAGGTAAAGTTGCAGCGTCTATCACACATATTTGGTAACGTTTTACCAAAGAAGAAAGTATAAGATATACTCTTCATCTATAATATAGCGTAAAAACAATTAAAATCGGTTTATCTTTCGCGAAGAAAAAAGGGGAGTACGGATCGTCTTTTTTTTTCAAAGAATTTGTTGGTAAAATCTGTTTCAGCTATATTTGTCCCTTTCAGCACGGTGCTCGGGAATAGGGATAGCAATACCTAAGGCAAATACCTAAATTAGGAGTACAGTACCCTCTTAAGTACAAATACACATTTTTAATCTGTCTTTGCACCGATAAAAAGATTACGATAATGGCTTTAAGAATACCTACATTTTATATTTTTAACGTAGAATATAATATAATATACCTGATAATCTTAGAATATTTAACAAACAGGAGTCGTTACAAAAGTTCTTTTCCAATCTATATCTATACTTTGTTTGTTTAAACGCGCTAATCTCAGGAACAGCTGGTCCGATTTAAAAAATTTTTTCAGTGTTGGATAGTAAATTTAGCGCGGAAGGCCATAGGCTATATAACATCACGCTGAGACTAATAGGAGAGAAGCAGTAGTGAAAAATGTTACAAAAACGCGGAGCATTTTCTAAATTCTACGCGTACGAAATCGCGGGCAACAGCTAGTCAATTATACAATACGATATACTTTATTGCACATCAATAATACAATTTTTTTTTACAAATTATAGAAAAATACTTAGTAACGTACAATCGGCGGTCTTATCGCTGTTAGCGATCTGTTCCAGACAACAGAAATTAAAATATCGATTGGACAGATTGTGTTTATTTATTTTTGGTGTGTAAATCCATAAGCAAATGCATACTAATAAATGTGTTTATAACATAAATACATAAATATGTACTCTTGGTAGGTTTCCAAAATAAGGCATACAGACCCTATTTTATAATGTAATTTCATTGGTCGATACACACACACGCACCGCGAAAAATTATCTCACTCACACTAAGAGACGAGACTGTCCGTACACTAATAAAAAGTTCTGTTCACATTGCCAATTGTGTTATTGACACTATCAATTTTGGTATATTTTGATTCGTCCGATATTTATCTTAATGGTAAAAATAGTCAAAATCGGTTTAACTCTTTCGCTAAGAAAAAATGGGACTACGAAACGTCTTTTTTTCAAAGAATTTGTAGGTAAAATCTGCTTCAGCTATATTTATCCCTTTCAGCACGGCGCTCGGGAATAGGGATTGCAATACCTAAGGCAAATAGGTCACCAGGTCTGATGCTTTTCTCCTAAGAAATCGACGAAAACCATCAAATATATGTATACAATATCCTTTACTCTTCGTGTGGTGACGGAATAAGAATACAAGTGTCACCACCCCATCTCCTCCCAAGGGTGCTGTAAAAGTCAGCCAAGGGATATTACACATTGATAACGCCACGCCTGGTCAGCGCGGTACAGTAGACCATAAACCCTCCAAAGCGGAGGAGGCCCGTGCCCAACAGTGGGAAGTTTATGGGCTGAAGAGAGAATATCCTTTAGCCGGCTTTTACAGCACCCTGGGACGGAAAAGGCGTACTGACACTTGTATTCGTAACCCGATGGTAACCCGTCACTACACCTTCACTATCTGTTTATATCCTTTTAGTCCAAGACCTCTGTTTTCGGTATTTTATTATCTATGTACTATAATTTAAAGAATTTGCGAATTCATACAATGTTGAGATAAAGCAGTTTTGTAAACAAATTGGTTGTTATGATTTACGAAGAATAATTCGAGTGCAAAGCACTTTTGTATTCTAAGTGTTCCGTACACACATTATTGAATACTGTCTCGCCTCAAGATGTAATACGCAGGCGCGTGGGGCGGCGTAGGCGCGTCTATGCGCACCTCATGCCACCATAGGCGGAGCTGCGGGTGGTCGGACCGGGGTCTTATATCCGTCCACCCGCGTTAGGGCTCACCGCAAGGAGGTAACGTCCCAGTGTGCTGGACGTCGCCCGTGATAAGGTGCTCGCGGAGCAGCCGCTGGGCGGACAACCGAATAGCTTGCCTAGTTCCGGTGTCCGCCCACCAGCAGTCCGTGCACGGCGGGTCTTTTAGTGGTTTTAGTGGCACCTCACTGTTGCCCCCGGACAGAGAGGTGTGCGGTTAGGAACGTTTTGACCCGCCAAAACAAAAAAAAAGTATGTAATCCGACCAGGTTGGCAACAGTCAGCCGGAGTGGTGGAGCCTAATGGGAAAGAAACCGACGAATTATACGGGCATTGTCCAGCAAGACCGCTTTCTGCATCTGGGCCGTCACCGACTTGCTATTGATGTCGAACCTCTCGAACTGTTGTGTTCCATACTTATATTATTATTTATAGTTATTGCATTAAAATAAAATTTATTTAAATATAAAAGTTATTGAAAAAGACTCAACTTTGCATTTATTTCCTATATGTAGGTATATGTTATTATGTAATATAAGTAGGTATTTACAAAAGAAAAGTAGTATATGTACCCATAACACAAGCATATAAACTTAGCTTGGGACCAGAAGTCGTTGTATGAAACAAAGGAGCTAAAAAGGTTCTTTTTTATACAGAACTCTAAAATAGATATCACGAATACGGAATTGAGATATATTGCACTCGATCGTATACTCGTACATGCTCAGAAATGATAATAAAAAATATTGATAAGCAAATTGTATGTAAGTAAGGTGAAGGCACATATTTCTGTAGCTGAACAAAAAAGACAAAGTGCTAATTTGATAAAATAAAAAAACTAAGTGTAATGAAAAATATTTAATGAATAAAATATTTATTGAGATAGGTTAGATCGAAATAACAGCTCTTTTGGATATAAATATTTGAAAGCAATTTGACAATAGTCGTTCTGGAGATATATTATGTTTCTTTATAGTTTCCAAAATAGTAAGAATAGCTCGACTCTTCGGAGTCTTTTTTTTTAAATAAGTTACTGGATACTTAGAAAGCGCTTAGACTGATTTGAAATCTTTTTTGTCACAAAACTAGGATCTAACGGCTGTGCCGTTGTTGTGCCAATTTCAGACTGCTAACGAATGGTGTCTTTACCTTATAGCGACTAAAATAAGCGACAGTCAGGCATATACCCGTCAACATTTACTGAACAGGATCTTAGGGCTGTGCCATTATTGTGCCAATTTCAGACTGCTAACGAATGGTGTTTTTACCTTATAGCGACTAAGATAAGCAACAGTCAGGCAGATACTCGTCAATATCTACTGAACTTGCTAACTCATGCCAATTTATGTTGGATGAATTTAAATTATCTAAATCAGTAACGTTAGTGATGCTACAACTTATAGGGCTGCCTCTTTTGAAAAAAATATTACAAACCTAACTTAATATTATATAGCTGAAGAGATTGTTTGTATGTTTAAACGCGCTAATCTCAGAAACCACTAGGCCGATTGAATTTTTTTTCAACATTAGATAGGGCATTTATCGAGGAAGGCTTTAAGTTATATAATATCACGCTATGACCAGTCGAAGCGAAGCAGTAGTGAAAAGTGTTGCAGAAACGGGAAAAAATTTCTAAATTCCACGCGGACGGAGTCGCGGGCAACAGCTCTAATATTATAAATGAAGTTTGTGAGTATGTTTGGATGTCTGTTACTCTTTCAGGTAAAAACTACTGAATGCATTTTAATGAAACTTTACAATAATGTAGCTTATGTACCAGATATAGTTTACTTTTTATCCCAAAAGAATACAAGGTTCCCGTGGGATGATAAAAAACGAACAGATTTTTTATCCTTTTTACTGTGGGTAACACCAAGGGGCACAGCTAGTGTTTAATAAATCAAACTATAGTGAAAATAATGATCATCAAGAGCGGAACTTGAACCCACGACCTCGGAATGCCGCTCCGTTGCTCTTCCAACTGAGCTACCAGAGCAAGTCAACTACAAAATGTTTTAAACTAATATTAGAATGCTATTTTTGAAGATAGTATATCAAATTTTTAGAGGGCATGACAACAAGCACTACTTTAAACATAAATATCATCGTACTCCGCTTTTTTCTTCATAATTCCTCCAGAGGACAGATTTTTTTAGAGTATCTGGGTTTTATATAAATGTTTTTCTTATTACCCTTTTAAAAAAATATGATCAGGAAAATATCTATAACAATCCATATAAACCCACTTTGATGATCATCATAACATGAATTTGCATACACAAATTTGGTAAAGATTTTCCCAAAAAAGGAATAGAAGTATAGATTTATGGTCTTATTCATAATGACTTATCGAAGGTTTAAACGGAGATTTTATCGGAGAGATAAATAACGTTTTAGCGTAAAAAGACTATTATGAATAACAAGTTTTGACAATTTTCGCAAAGCTATTTTAGCGAACTTTTAAACCTCCGATAAGTCATTAGGAATAAGACCATTACTCTTTATCTTTAATATGTTGCTAAAAATATGCGCGGCTTACTTTTAATTTATTAATGTTTAACTGTCTCGTCATTTAGTTGGTCATAGATTTCGTCATAGATTTCTATTTAAGGATTCAGTTAAAAATATATCTTCAAAAATTTAATCTTGAATTTTATTATATTTTTGTACTAAATTCCTACGAACAAAACAAAATTATATTTGTGACAACCCTGATCCTATTTTCAATATCACTATAAATAGAAAGAACAAGGTATGTTTTAATGTAGTACTCGCTTAGTTAATTCACCGCTATATACATATTATTAGTAAAAATGTCAGCACTACTTAGTACAAGTTTATTATTTTTTACTATTTTTATAAATCAATTGGAAGCAGCAAGAATTTTAGCTGTGTTACCAACTCCTTCGATTAGTCATCAAGTAGTATTTCGTCCTTTAACTATAGAACTAGCAAAAAGAGGTCATGAGGTCGTTGTTATAACAACTGATCCTGCATTTGAAGAAGGTAAAACACCATCGAATTTTAGAGAAATAGATGTTCACAATATATCATATACAAAATGGGCAGAAATATATGACGTTACTTCTAAAGGTAGCCCAATATTAAGCTTTGCCAAGTCAGTATTTGAACAATTAAACGATATTGTTGAAATACAGTTCAAAGTACCTGAAATACAAAGATTGGTCAAAGAAGAGAAATTCGATTTGCTTTTAATAGAAGCTTGTGTTAGATCAGCTTTGGTTTATTCACACATATTTAAAGTACCAGTGATACAAATATCGTCGTTTGGTTTTATGGATTTCAATATTGATCCAATAGGTGCGTATTGGCATCCTATTCTGTATCCCAGTATTTTAAATCATAAACTTTATCATTTAACAAAATTGGAGAAGCTAGAAATCCTTTGGGAACAGTACAGTATTTTTGGTATGGTGAAATATTCTGAAGAACGTGAAAATGCTATTATAAAACGAATAATCGGTCCTAATTCACCTAGCATTGCTGAATTAAATAACAATATAGATATTATTTTGCTAAATATACATCCTTTATGGGATGACAATAGACCGGTCCCACCAAATGTTGCATACATATGGGGAATACATGAAAAACCCCAAAAGAAGTTACCACAAGTAAGTACACAACATGATAATTACAAAAAAAAACTAACAATGAAACCTTTATTAGATCCTGCTACAGTTTCATCTTATTTACTAATTATATTTTTACAAGTTGATATGTATAATGTATATATTTCTTTTTGACATTAATTAAATACCTTATTCACTAAGCGAGTTCCTCCAAGGATTTCCATTTCTATCTGTCTTGTGTAACTTGCCACCGGTTTGGGCTAGCAATTTTTTTTATATCATCATTCCACCGGATAAAGCGTTTCACTTACTTTTTTTTCCTTGTGGACATATCTCTTGTGGATAAAACATGATAAAGTGTATATAATTTAGTTTATTTAGTAAAACCATAGCAAGTCAATTGCAATAAAATTAATAAATTAATAATAAAGTGTATATATTATTTTTGACTAAAATCTGCTTGGTGTGTAGGTTAATAATTTTCATTCCTTTTTAGGATCTCAAAGAATACCTTGATTCTTCAAAGAATGGTGTTATTTATGTGAGTTTTGGTACAAATGTTAAAACATCGTTGTTACCAAAAGATAAAGTTCAAATGTACGTGAATGTATTGTCTAAATTACCTTACAATGTTTTATGGAAATGGGACAAAGGTGAATTACCAGGACGTACTGAAAACATTCGCACATCAAGCTGGCTACCACAATCAGATCTGTTAAGTAAGTATTTATGAACACCTATTGCTATCAATACTTCTTAAATTATGATCACAATAGCTATTCCAACCACAGCTATGCTATTTATATTACTTATTTTTCTCTATATCAGATCTAATTTATCCAATTATTAATCAACTTTAAAAAAAGTAGAACGATTTCAATTTCTCTGTACCAATGTTTTATTTTTATTTTTTCTATTTATTTTTAAGAGGTACCTCATCACTTTTAACTGTGCAAAACGATATAAATGATTCATTTTTTATTTGAAAGATGGTGGTGCCCGTGCGGTCCTATTGGCACCAGGTCAGGATCTGATGGCTATCTCCTGAGAAATCGAGAAAATCCCTCAAATTTCAAGGGCCCATGAAGTCGGTTTAACTTTATTTTTACTTTTTTATTATTTGAGCCATCACTAAAGTTAATTTTGTGTGTTTAGGGCACCCAAATATTAAATTATTTATTATGCAAGGCGGTTTACAATCACTAGGAGAAGCTATCACAGGAGGCGTTCCTCTAATTGGAATGCCTATGTTAGGAGATCAATACTTCAATGTTGAAAAAATAGCACTTCACAAAATTGGTTTGCGTCTTGACATACAAACACTACAAGAAGATAAAATTAAGAATGCGGTCGAAACTGTTATACAAGATCCAAGGTTAGTTATAAAAATTTTATATAACAATATAATAATTAAGAAAATAATAAAATGGGTAATGGAATTGAGCTTTTCATTTATGACATTAAAAGCTTTAGATTATCATCCTGAGAAGGAAAAGGAAAAGTAACAGCAATTTATTAATTTTGACAATTGACTTTCCATGCCTTTCAAATCATCGTAATATTATGCAAAGGTGTACGGCAAAATTAATTTAAAATTATAAATTTTACAGCTATCGCCGCAATATTCACCGCTTGAGAGATATAGTTGGTGATGAACCAATGACTCCGCTGGACCGTGCTGTGTGGTGGACTGAATATGTTCTTCGTCATGGTGGGGCAAAACATTTGAAATCACCAACTGCTAACATCTCTTGGACGAAGTTCCTCGAACTGGATCTACTTTTAACAGTATCACTAATTTCTATAACAATTCTTGGTGGTGTTCTAGTGTTAGCGTATTATTTATGTCAGTTTCTTTTAAAGATTGTTAAGAGGAATATTAAAATGAAGAAATTATAATAATCTTGGATTATTTGAAATATTGGCGTATACAGTTTCTGGTCTAGGATGGGAACTACAGCCCCAATATAGTTTTTTTGCCTTTAGTATAGCTAATCCTATTGCCAAACGACGCGCTTAGAGACCAATATAGTTGAGGCAGATTTTACCTACAAATTCCTAGAAAAAGGACGTTTCGTAATCCGCTGTTTTCCTGGCGAACATTAAACAGATTTTAATTCTTTTACACTATATTATAGATGAAGATTATATCTATGCTTCCATTACTTTTTTTTGGTAAAACCTTAGCAAATTTCTGTAACGCTGCAAATTCATCTAAAGAAAACCGTAAAAAACGGGTTTTATGGATGGTCATATTATTATTTTATTTTAATATTCACGTTTTGAAAAAAGAAAGTAGAAGCATAGATTTAAAAGACCTAGATACTGTGAGAAAAGTTCGTTGCTCTGGAGGCAATATACACGAAGAAAACAGCCGACGATGCCCAAATATTTGTATAGAGCATTGGTTGGTGTGGTGCCCTCATAAGTAGCCAATATTTGTTGCAAGGGGTTTCCAAAGAAGGCGGCGCTTCCTGCCTCCTCCTGAGTGCGCTTATGATTTAAGATATTATTAATAGGCTATACCATGGTCAGTGATTGTAAAACTTATGGTGTTATTTTTTCGATTTTATGGTGAATCATTTACTGTTAAAGCTGTGCTTTTGTGGAATAATTTACCATTCAATATCAGACAAGCACAGTCTATACATAGCTTTAAATTAGATTAAGTGAATACTATTTATCGAAACAATAGTTTACTTATTTATAATTATATGTGTATTTATTTGTATGTATGTGTATATCTTATGTGTGTTTATCTTTTTAATAGAGTTGTAATAATGACACCTAACTATCTCATCAGGTCAGACACACTCCTATCCCTCCAAGGTTGCCTGTAAGAAATTGCACTAGCGATAAGGCCGCCATTTTGTACTAGCACGTAATGACTTAATCCTAATCCTTGAATCTAGATCCCTCTTTTTCCCAATTATTTTATGCGTTTTAAGGTTGGACTTGCACAAAAAGGGTTCGGTAACGTTATTATTTCTGAACGTAAATAACAGGATAATGGCAAGAGAATTATTATGAGGAGTATTTGTTGTTATAACATCAATGACATAATAGTAAACTGTTATTATTATATTATTTTTAGCTTTCTACATGTCACAATTACTGAGATATAGGTTGTTGACAGACGTACGTATAGACGGATGGACAGTGAAGTCACTATAATTGGATCCCATTTTACCTTTTGGTACCAAGCGTGAATCCCTCCTTTTGTAGAAGTCAGTAATAAACATAATATACGGCCTGATGATATCATGTAGCAATAGGCACAAAGTGAAATGGAATTTTCCTCATATTATTTAATCAGACATTAACTGAAGAATATTTTAAGTCGATATAATATAATATTAATTTTTATTAACTGATAAATATTTTTAGTCGATTTATTAAATTTATTGATATTCAAATTAACATGTAGATTATTTCGTTTTGAAAATAGTACATTTTAATCAGTCAGAGTGTTTGTTTTTATTTATAAATATCGAATGGCTGCGGTTTCACCTGCGTACAAAGTTATTAAGCCCCTTTCCCGCAATATACACCAAATTCCAACAAATTATACAAAAAGAATTAGTCAAGTGCGAGTCGGACTCGCGCACGAAGGGTTCCGTACCATTATCTATGCAACATAAGGCACGTTATTAATAAATGAGCAAACAACACACACAATAGGTACTTAATTAATCATGTTTGTTGTATGGGAGCAAGAAACGGTAAAAAAATCATGTTTGTTGTATGGGTGCCCCCCTTAAATATTTATTTTATTTTATTTTTAGTATTTGTTGTTATAGCGGCAATAGAAATACATCATCTGTGTAAATTTCAACTCTCTAGCTATCATCGTTATTGAGATACAGCCTGGTGACAGACGGACGGACGGACGGAAGTCAGCGAAGTCTTAGTAATAGGGTCCCGTTTTTACCCTTTGGGTACGGAACCCTAAAAACCATCCTCGCGAACCATTCAATCTATTAATAAAAACCGCGTTACCTTAAATCCATTGCGTAGTTTTGAAGATAATTTATAAGGTCATATGTGACCTTATAAATTATTATGTGTGATTGAGGAATAAAGATACAAAAAATTGGTCAAGTGCGAGTCGTACTCGCGCACGAAGGGTTCCGTACCATTATCTATGCAATATAAGGCAACGTTATTAGTATCGAGCAAGAAACGGTAAAAAAATCATGTTTGTTGTATGGGAGCCCCCCTTAAATATTTATTTTATTTTATTTTTAGTATTTGTTGTTATAGCGGCAATAGAAATACATCATCTGTGAAAATTTCAACTCTCTAGCTATCACCGTTCTTGAGATACAGCCTGGTGACAGACGGACGGACAGCGAAGTCTCAGTAATAGGGTCCTGTTTTTACCCTTTGGGTACGGAACCCTAAAAAGAATGACTTCGTTTTATAATAAGTAAAGGAGACTAAGTACGTTAGCAGGTCTAGAGCGGAAATATTTCTACTTTGTCAATAAAAATATTTCCGCTCTAGACTTAATTTATTTTATTTTTAAAAACTTATTAATTGGGTATGGTGCAACACTATGCGAAATTTTCAGACAACCCAGTATTTTAATTTTTGAGATGTTGTTAAAACTTAGCTGAGCAGTGGAGCTGTCCGTGTGGTGACGGATGAAGAATACAAGTGTCACCACCTCATCTCCTCCCAAGGGTGCTGTAAAAGTCAGCTAAGGGATATTTTACACAGATAACATCTTCTATGAGAGACGGCAAACTCGAAAATAAACCCTGTGCCAACACGCCTGGTCAGCGCGGCACAGTAGACCATAATCCCTCCCAAAGTGGAGGACCGTGCCCAACAGTGGGGCGTAAATGGGCTGGAGAAGAAGGAGACGAGCAGTGGTATCTTAATTAGGTCCTTTTCTAGGGTTCTAAAAGGTACAGACGGTATCTATAACATGTTGAAACCTCGAAGGATGATATTTTGTACATACCTGTCACGCTTTACCAAATCTATCCATCATCTTAAATCTCTATCATTCAAGGGTTTGCTGTAAGAAAACTCAAGTTTAAGTCAAGCTCGCCTACATTTTTATTTATTAGCTGTTACCCGCGATCTCGTTCGCGTAGAATTTATAAAATATTGCCCGGTTTTGCAACACTTTTCACTGCTGTTTCGCTACTATTGGTTGCAGCGTAATATTTTATAGCTTATAGCCTTCCTCGATAAATGGGCTTTTCAACACAAAAAAAATATTTCAAAATCGGACCAGTAGTTTCTAAGATTAGCGCGTTCAAACAAAATAAACTCTTTAGCTTTAATAATAATATTAGTAAAGATTGTTGTTATTATCTTTTGTGTACAACAAAGCATTAAAAAAACTCCTATAAAAAAATCATCAACAAATTAACATCATCATGACGAGCCTCGTGGTTGAGTGGTTTATGTAATTAACTGCCGATCAAGAGGTCGCGGGTTCGATTCCCGCTCGGGACAATCATTTGTGTGAATTTTCTAATTGTCATACAAATGTTTGTCCTGCGTCTGGGTGTTTCTATGTATTATAAGTAATATTTACAAAAGAAAAGTAGTATATGTATTCTATTCGTATTCTGGTACCCATAACACAAGTATACTAAGCTTAGCTTGGGACCAGAGGACATTGTGTGAAATGTCCATGAATATTTATTTATTTATCAATTACGACATTTTGCGCTCACGTGGTTGATGGATGCTGATCACGATAAAGAAAAATGTTTGATATGTAAACTTTATGTAAATAATACGGTACTGAGATAAGCGACTGTCTGGCGAGAACGTGTATATACGTCTATAACAACTTGCTATGTCATGCTTAATTTGTGTTGAATAAATTTTGTTTATCTAAACCAGTAACGACAATGATACTTTATATAATTTTAGGGTTGTCTCATTTGTATATTTACTACCTGGTGGGCAAGTCCCGTATTTCAATGGTGTCACAATGCCATGACAATGACACATTATAACCTCAAAAAATTAACAATAGACTTCCAAACTTGATAAAATTCGCCAATAAACAATAATTGTTTGTATGTAATTGTTGTTAGACCATCAATTCGGCTTCCGTCAGAGACACGGTACTGTGGAACAAGTACACAGGCTAGTTAATAATATAAACTTGGCCTTCGAGAAGAAACAATACTGCGCAGCTGCTTTTTTAGATATTTCACAGGCGTTTGACCGGGTTTGGCACAACGCCATCCTATTTAAAATAAAAAAACCTTACTTGTGTTCTTTTATCTATACTAATATTATAAAGCGAAAGAGTTAGTTTGTTTGTTTGAACGCGCTAATCTCAGGAATCACTGGGCTGAT
Organism: Orgyia antiqua; assembly: GCA_916999025.1. Classification (NCBI taxonomy): domain Eukaryota; kingdom Metazoa; phylum Arthropoda; class Insecta; order Lepidoptera; family Erebidae; genus Orgyia; species Orgyia antiqua. The sequence goes on from OU779874.1 coordinate 7,480,072, forward strand.
TTGAAAAATTCTTTTAGTGTTAGATAGAGCATTTATCTCGGAAGACTTAAGGCTATATAACATCACGCTACGACCAGTAGAAGTGAAAAATGTTGCAAAAACGGGGAAATTTTTTTCCACGTGGATGGAGTCGCGGGGAACAGCTAGTCACTTTATAAAATCCTACCTAGAGGATAGACACTTCTTTGTAAAGCATGGAGAAGATATTAGTTCATTGCATAGAGTACATGCGGGTGTACCACAGGGCAGTGTTATGGGACCTACTCTCTACCTCCTGTATACAGCAGATCTTCCATCTACTGAGGGTGTATTAACTGGTAAATTCGCTGATGACACGGCTATTTTATTTTTGGACGAATCGCCTACAAAAGCTTCTCAAAAACTTCAAAACAGTCTAAACGATATATCTAGTTGGCTTAAAGATTGGAGAATCAAAGCCAACAAATTGAAATCAGTCCATGTTACTTTTACCACACGTCGAAGTACATGCCCACCAGTCTTTTTAAATGGAGTCCAGGTCCCACAGGCTGAGGAAGCAAAATATTTGGGTATGCATCTAGATAGGAGACTAACATGGAGAAAACACATTTTCACTAAACGTCTGGCATTGGGACAACGGGTACGAAAGTTGTACTGGCTGATAAATAGGCAGTCGCAGCTATCACTAGAAAATATAATATTACTTTACAAAAGTGTAATAAAACCAATTTGGACTTACGGCCTGCAGTTGTGGGGTACGACGACAAATTCAAATATTGAAATCCTCCAGCGATTCCAATCGAAAACGCTGCGTATGATAGCAAACGCACCCTGGTTCATTACCAATGATAGGTTGCACCGTGACTTAAAAGTAAAAGCAGTAAAGGAGGAAGTAAAAAAAGGCGTGGAAGCATATAAAAAGAGAATCTTGCAACATCCCAACACACTGGCAAGACAATTGATGAATGTCCAACATGCCCCAAGACGACTCAAAAGAAAAATTACACAAGACCTCCTATAGTCTTACTTCATAGAAGCAGATGAGTCAGTGGACACATACTGCGCATGTCCTTTTAAAGAAACATGACTTATGAATTGCTATATGTCAACAAGACAGATCGCAAGAAAAAAGTAGATAAAAAAAAATTAAAAAAAAAAATTTCACGCGTACGAAGTCGCGGGCAAATAGGTCGGCAAGTCCCGTATTTCAATGGTGTCACAATGGCATCACAGTGACACAATATAACCTCAAAAAGTTAACAATAGACTACCAAACTTGATAAAATTCACCACTAAGCAATCAGTTATTGCATTTTTTTGCAATAACACTAAATAACTAATTATTAGTTATTTAGTGTTTATTGCCATTGTGTTTATTCATAGTTATTTAGTGTTTAGTTTTAGTGTGTTTATTGCCACTGTGACACCATTGAAATACAGGACTTGCCAACCTGTTTGCCCGCGACTTCGTACGCGTGAAATATAAAAATCGAACCTTAACAAATCATACAAAAAGCAATCTTTTTGAACTAAGTACTCTATCTATAAAAAACCGCGTCTAAATCAATTATGTAGTTTGAAAGATATAAGCTCACATAGGGACATACATACAAAAATAACGACTTTGTTTTATAATAAGTAAAGATTCTGTTTTTCCACGACTTTGCACGCGTAGAACTTAGAAATTTTCTTCCGTTTTTGCGACATTTTTCATTGATGCTTCGCTTCTCGCACTACGAGGCCCGTCAAGTTATTCTTACATATATTATTATAAAAAATTTCGTCAAGTATTATTCACGACAAAAAAGGTTGGATTTTTTTATTCGGCAATTGAATTTGTTGCTGTTAAATAAATATAATTACAGATGTAACAAATAACATACTCGGATCTCAAATGATACAATAGATAATTATATTGTAAAGAAAGAAAGAAAAGAGAGCAAGAAATAATGTTAATAATACTTTTTTCTTATTCAGAAAATAATATTGAATAATTGTAGTGAACCACTGTTACCAGTCATAAAAGTAAGGGCAGTTTATTAACCGACTTCAAAAAAGGAGGAGGTTCTCAATTCGTCTTTTTTGTAGCACCTTATAAACGGCACTAGCCGTTGCCTGCGACTTTGTACGTGTGTATTTTGGGAATTTATCCCCTTTTTTGCACATTTTTCGATTGCTGCTTCGCTCCTATTGGTTGCAGCGTGATGTTATGGCTATAGTCTTCTTATCTAAATAGAAAGATTTTTTCAAGTCAGGCCAATGGTGCCTGATATAAGCGCGTTCAAACAAACAAAAGAACTCTTCAGCTTTATAATCTTCTTCTAATAAATATAATTCTTCTGTCACGGTGTTTGTAATTATACTCCTCCGAAATGGCTCGACCGATTTTCGTGAAATTTTGTGTACATATCCGTTAGGTCTGAGAATCAGACAACATATTTTTCATCCCCCTGAATGTTAAGGGTGGTCCACCCCTGACATTTGTGTGGCAAAATAACGTCCGGCCAGCTAGTCTTTCTTCTCATATATAAAATTCACGTGTCACAGTGTTAGTTACCGTACTCCTCCGAAACGGCTTGACCGATTTTTATGAAATTTTACATGCATATTCAGAAGTTCTGAGAATCGGCCAACATCTATTTTTCAAAAGCCTAAGCTGACATTTGTATGGCAAAACAACGTTTGCCGGGTCAGCTAGTATTAGTATATTATTATGTGTCATCATCTAGGCTAGATAAAGATTTTTGGGCAGAGCTTTATTTTCAAACACAAGTAATTATTCACTATACCGAATAATAGTTCAAATTTGCAATACGTAGGTATAATTAAACAAAATTCAATATAGTGACAACCCTATCAATATTTTTTTTTGCTATATTAAATAACACTATATAATACAGAACAAGGTACAATTATGTCTAATGCGAGATTCGCGTGATTTTGAATAGTAGCTTTAGTAGCATCATATAAACTGGTTATAATGTCAACACTATTAATTTTATTTATTTATACAATTTTAATAAATCAATTTGAATCAGCAAGAATATTGGCTGTGTTTCCAACTCCTTCAATAAGTCACCAAGTAGTTTTTAGACCATATACTGCAGAACTAGCAAAAAGAGGTCATAAAGTCGTCGTTGTAACAACTGATCCAGCATTCAAAGAAGATAACACACCACCGAATTTAACAGAAATAGATGTTCACAATATATCATACACAAAATGGGCAGAAATATATAAGATGACTTCTAAAGGTGATAGTCAAATAGCACAATTTATTAAACCAGCACTTGAACTTTTTAACGATATTGTTGAACTGCAGTTCAATGTACCTGAAATACAAAGAATAATAAAAGAAGAAAAATTTGACTTGCTTTTATTAGAAGCTTGTGCAAGACCTGCTATGTTATATTCACACATTTTTAAAGTACCAGTAATACAGGTGGGATCTTTAGGTTTTATTGAATATAACATAGACACAATAGGTGCATCATGGCACCCTTTTCTATATCCCAGTAATTTAAATACCAAACTATACAATTTGTCGAAATGGGAAAAGCTACAAAACTTATGGCAACAATATGAAGTAACGAGTATTATGAAATCTTCTGAGGTACATGAAAATGCTATGTTAAAAAGAGTATATGGACCAAATACACCAAGCATAGCTGAATTAAATGATAATATTGATATGATGTTACTAAATGTGCATCCTCTATGGGAAAGTAATAGACCGGTTCCACCAAATGTTGTATACATATGGGGAATACATGAAAAACCACAAAAGGAATTACCGCAAGTGAGTATCTAAAAATATATGAAATAAATCAATTGTTACTAATTTTTTTGCAAAAACAAATTTAAATTAATTAAATCTTTTTAGGATCTCAAGAAATACCTTGATTCTTCAAAGAATGGTGTTATTTATGTGAGTTTTGGTACAAATGTTAAAACATCATTGTTGCCAAAAGAAAAAGTGCAAATATTAGTGAATGTATTGTCTAAATTACCTTACAATGTGTTATGGAAATGGGACAAAGGTGAATTACCAGGACGGACTGAAAATATTCGTACCTCAAGCTGGCTACCACAATCAGATCTGTTAAGTGAGTAATTTTAATATTTCTTTATTATAAGATTAATAAGGAGAAACTACTTTTTGTAAAGAAAAGTAGTATATGTATTCTATCCTTATTCTGGTACCCATAACACAAGCATATAAGCTTAGCTTGGGACCGGAAGTCGTAGTGTGCAATGTCCATGAATATAAAAAGAAAATAAAAAAAATAAGACGTATCCAAATAAAATATTAATAATTCACCTCGTTTTAAAGCTAAATAAAAAATTCGACATTTTTTGCACGACAAACTCGTGCAAAACATGTCGAATTTTCTATCATATATAATCATAATAGCCAAATTATAATTATGTATTAAAGCCATAAAAAATCTGGATTTTGATGTTCTGAGATAAGTTACTAATGGTTGCTAAGAGGGGTATTGATAGACAAACATAATTTCCATAATTTGCAAAGTAAATTATTTGGTAATGTACGATTCGGATTTATTTGCTATACAGCAAAAAGCTTAAAAATTTATCATAATAATATGTGAATGTGTTTTGCAGGGCATCCAAATATCAAACTATTTATTACTCAAGGAGGTATTCAATCTTTAGGAGAAGCTATTACAGCCGGTGTTCCTCTAATTGGAATGCCTATGTTAGGAGATCAATGGTATAATGTAGAAAAAATTGCACATCACAAAATTGGTCTTCGGCTAGACATAAAATCTTTAGAAGAGAATGAATTCAAGAATGCAGTTGAAACTGTGTTACAAGATCCGAGGTTAGTAATTACTATAATTAAAGAAAAATAAAATGCATGAAATTTAAGTCAAGTAACCTTTATACGTGTGCCCATGATCTTGAAATAAATTTAGTCAATTTTCTGTTTGATAGCTTCTAGCGCCATTTATTTGCAGTTTTATTAACTTTACAACGTGTTGCAGAAAGGTGTAGTCATAATTTAAAAATACAGTTGGTTAGTTTTTTTTGTTTATTGCCTACTATTAAATAACTACCAGAAACGCATCAATTATGAGATCTTTACGGTTTATTGAATGCGATTGAACCTTACGATAAAAGATGACCTCATAGTAGCGTTGTATTTAAAGAAGATCGACAAATTTAATAAATTAATTAAACTTTTATGAACACATAAAAGTCATAATATAACTAGTATTTGTAATTTCATCCATGCCTAGTGCCTAGTCACCGGCCATGTGTAACGATGGTCAAATATGACTACACCTTTCTGAAACACGTTGTATAATTATATTACATTTTATTTACTTAGGCTTGCGCAGACTGGCGACTTAATTTTGGTCTAGGCGATCATAACAAAACTTACGCTAGGTGTTATCTGCTCATATTGTTTCCTAGCTAAACTTTTGGGTCGGGTTTAATGTTGTGACTGTTATTCCTCAACCAGTCGGCTAACTAGGCAAATAATTTAAATTTAATACGATTTTCAGTTATCGCCGTAATATTGTTCGCTTGAGGGAAATAATGACCGATGATCCTTTGACACCACTGGAGCGTGCTGTGTGGTGGACAGAATATGTTCTTCGTCATGGTGGAGCCAGACATTTGAAATCACCAATGGCCAACCTTCCTTGGACGGAATACCTTGAATTAGATCTAGCTTTAACAGTTATTTTTATTTTTGCAGTAATTTTCGCTGTAACAATATTATTAGCTTATACTATTTGTCAGTATCTCTTAAAAAATATTCAGAAGAATTTAAAAAAAAAAAAACTGTGATAAACTTGAATTGTTATTTAAAAATATTTATTTGAATTTCTGACTTCTCCATCTAATGAATTCCTGCAACTCATCCCACCCATCATTTCTTTCAATGATTTGGCATTTTGGTTAATACAAATCGTCGTTATAATATCAATAGTCGAAACGTGCTTCAAAAAGTAAAGCAAAGGTTTAAGGCTAATAAGGCCCATAAAATATGCTATCTATTCCATAAACTGATGATAATAGCTAACTGTAAAAGATTAGATGAATCTTCGCCATTAGATGAAGAACGATTTTTTTCATACAAAGTTACCTGTCTGTTGACGATATTTTATTACTATGTTTTTTTTAAAACAACTGTTTTATAGAATAAAAAGCTTTTAATTAGCTCTACTAATTACAAATTAATTCTAAAATCTTACTCAAAGTAAATTGGCTACAACCATTAAAACCTGGTAATGTAGTTTTAATTTGCATTTATTTTAAATGCTAGTAATAATTTTACTTTAACGATAAATGAAATGAGTATTTGGCCACGATCAAATCAAAGTAACATTACTATTCATATCTATCTTTTCCGTTCGTCCCAGCCCCATCCTCTACAGTGTGGACGAACAGAAAGGGAATGGTGTGGACGAATAGGAACAAAAAATGGTGCGGACAAGAGGTATCGCTTATTCCCGTTCGTCCACACTGTGGAGGACGGGGTGTGGGCGAACGGGAATGACCCTAAATAACTAAGAAGATAAACCCTAGGATAATCCCAGATGATTAGATATTTGACAAGAAACTTGTCAAACAACGTACATTGTCGTTTGAAAGAAAAATGTTAATGACATCAATATACCTAAGTATATCCTAATACTATGTATCAGTAACGACGCAAAATTGAACCTGTGTGCAAAAATAGTGATTTCTGATAATCTTAATCTTTATGCCTATCAGTCTGATTGATAAGCTAAATATTAAATAATAGTATTACATGAGTACTTTAAAATCTAACCTCGTTATCAAAAGTCCAATGCAGATTGTAGACGCGTGCAGTAAACGTGAGAATTTACATGCATGTGACGTTTTAATGCATGAAATATGAAACAAAATACTACGCCTGGTATTTCCTATACGTGTTATAAATGTTCTTAAAGCTAGCATTCATGATACAAATGATACAAAGTACAATTTCAGTCTATATTGTAAAAAAAAATTGTATTTCGAATAATCAATTGAAATACTCAAAAGTTACCACAAGAACATAATCCTTTACCTTCCAACGTTACCAAAACGTTTAAATTTTTGCCCAATACCCAAGTTTAAAACATCCTTTGCCCAAAAATAATATAGTGCATTAGCACCATACATTTATAACAAAAAATAAATAAATAAATAATAAATAAATATTCATGGACATTTCACACATCGTCCTCTAGTCCCAAGCTAGGCTTATATGCTTGTGTTATGGGTACCAGAATACGGATATAATACATATACTACTTTTCTTTTGTAAATACATACTTATAATACATAGAAAACACCCAGACGTAGTACAAACATTTGTATGACATTTATGAATATCACACAAATGATTGTCCCAAGCGGGAATCGAACCCGCGACCTTGTGAACGGCAGTCCAGTACATGAACCACTGTAAAATATAAAAATATATAAAAAAGACAAGGAACACAAATTTAAAAACATGAAGAAAACTGTTACTAATTGGCTGTAAAAATATAATTATGATATGACTTAGAATATGATGATAATGAGTAATTGACACACACAGATGACAAACACAGAAACCTATACACACACACATACACAAACGCAGATTCACATAAAAACACATAATATTGATAAAACTTATATAGGTATTAGTGTAAAAACGGGAACGGAACTGGTCTCTGAACCACAACATTGTTAGTTTAAAGACCAGCTGTCGTATTATGAGCTCTTATTTCCAGGCAGCTTACGCCGTGAATTGAACTGCCTGCCAAATTCGCAATATGTACATAACTCCCAGCCAGTCAGTTCGCTAAACCAGTCATAGATTAATATCTTTATAGAGAAGGTACAACTAAAAGTTTAAGTACTAACTAAAAATTTTCAACTAAATGTTTTATATCTGCCATAATACGTAATTTAGCCAGGCAGTGTACGGCCGGCCTGGAACTTGTATGATTTTTAAAAAGCTCATAATACGCCCGCAGGGGTTTCAATCAAATGTAAGTTATATATTTCATGTCAATAAAGATATTTCTATTTGGCTATTAAACTACAGGCAAGTTATAAACTGGTATGCATAATGTACTCATTAGAGACCATGCCCAATGACTGATTGTCAAAGTTTGATAGTCAAAGATTATGATCATGATAATTATATGTTCTAGGTGTGGAAAAAGTAGTTAGTAAAAAGTCAAGTAAATCAAGTAAAAAGAAATCAGTAACTTTATAAAAAATATAGCGATAGCTCATATTTTTTTATATTTATTTAATAAATTCTGTGTAAATGTCCATGTCCATGTAAAGTAATGTCCGTGTGGTGACGGATTAAGAATACAAGTGTCATCAACTTTTTTCTTCCCAGAATGCTGTAAAAGTCAGCTAAGGCATATTACGCAAATAAAATCCTCTGTTAGATAAAACCTTTAAAAAATCATATCAAACGCCCAGTCAGCACGACATCTCCCTCCAACCCATTTACGTCCCACTGTTGGTTGAGTTTTTCGTCTCGCACAGAGGATGTTAACTGCGTGCAATATCCCTTAGCTGACTTTTAAAGCACCCTTGGGAGGAGATAAGGTAGTGACTCTTGTACTCTTAGTCCGTCGCCAAACGGAGACAGCGTGGCATAGTAGACCATAATACTTTCAAAGTTGAGGAAGCCGGAGCCCAACAGTGGGTCGTTAATGGTTTTGAAAAAGAAAGAAAAGAAATTCAGTATACACGAAATAGCCGACATACCAACTCATCAATGGCAACGCATGGCTCAAACTTTTCCATGAATGTATTTTTAATTGGCATCAAAAGATTTGAAGATATTTTAAGTTGTCACCGTGAAGAGACTAATTTGTGTGTGTGTTTTAGTTATTTATTATCGGTAGCTAATATCAACAGAGATTATTGTCCAAAATTACACCATATTATGTAATTTTACAGCTACATAAATTTCATAATATGATGCAATCACAGGGTGCCTACATTTATTAGTAGTCAACGTTTGAAAAAAATCCACAAAAACCTTATCATCAAAATCTTTGCATATGGTCTTATTTATAATGACTTATCGGAGGTTTAAAAGTTCGCTAAAATCGGTTCGCGAAAATTGTCAAAACATGTTATTCATAATAATCTTTTTGCGATAAAACGTTTATTATCTCTCCGATAAAATCTCCGTTTAAAACTTCGATAAGTCATTATGAATAAGACCATTAGTCTTTTAACACGCTCTTATTAGCTCGTGACGTATCTATTAAATTATTATTCGACGTAAGCAACTCTTTGAAAGCGATTTTCAGCTACTCACAGTAGTCGGATTGGTCTATCTAAAATGTTGCATTTGTAGGATCAATGACAATACAATATATAGTTTGAAAAATAACAATTTTTTTAAGTATGATTGCCGATGTTACAAAAACTACAAATTGTTATTTAAAGGTACCATATGGCCATCTGTCCGTCTGTCAACAGGCTGTATCTTATGAAGTTCAGTGTAGTGGCATTCAAATTCAAAGTTTTTATTTTATTTTTGTCAGGACAATCATTAATTGTGTGATGTTTTTAATTGTAATACAAATGTTTGTACTGCGTCTGGGTGTTTACTATGTATTAAAAGTATATATTTACAAAAGAAAAGTAGTTTATGTATTATATCCGTATTCTGGTACCCATAACACATAGCATACAAGCTTAGCTTGGGACCAGAGGACGTTGTGTGAAATGTCCATGAATATTTATTTATTTATTATTATTATTTATTTAAAATGAGCAAAATCAAACTTAATTTCTGACTGAAAGCGCTTGCTCGATGCTGTTACATAATTAAGTAATGGAATCCCTAAGCGAAGCCAACTTATACTTAACCGGTATTCAATTGTACCAGTTATTACGTGTTATTCTGGTACAAGTTCTGGCTTTAGCAGTCAGTTTAGTTGAAATAAATAATTCACATAGCGTCAAAATCAATAAGCCGTGCGGTGTTCTTAAAATATATGACCTTGAGCGTGAAATAATTCATAACAATCATGTCTATTACATAACAATTTACGAGTAATCGATTAGATCAAATGAATAAAGTTTTAATTTGACAATTTTATTTCTTTACTAGCTGTTGCCCGCGACTTCGTACGCGTGAAATAAAATCAAAGCTTAAGAAACAGAAGTTTAGGTACTACACCGCTTGATAGATGTCGTTGTACTATACATTTCAAATGAGAATAGGATTGGCAATTACCTCTATCTGTCCAAAGTAATTTGAAACGTACTGTCAGCAACGAAACTTTATTTGCAAATTAATAAATTATTTTTTATGTTTTATCCAATCTCAGTTATTCTAAGTGAAAAGCTTTAAATTATTTAGTGATAATACTGATAACATTATTAAAAAAGAATAACTATTTTATTTCATTATTTCGTCGTTGGAAACAATGATTTTATGTTTAAACTACCAACCGCTATTTTGTCGTTTTAGGATGCCTTGTCGCGTTATGAAGCGTGCTTAAGTTTTATTTTTAATGCTGTTGGTTAGCTTAGCTTGTTAGCTTTGTGGTTGTTTTCAGTTAAATAAATTAAATTTGTTGTTATTCGTCGCAGTTTTTGTTTGTAAGTGTTTTTATTTTATATTTGTCTTTATTTGTTCTTGTTTTTAATTGTATTTATCGCGTTAACTACTCGAAAATGATGATATAGTGATAAATAAATTAAATTAAAAAATATCTTATTTTGCTGACCCTACCAGAATTGTTCGAATTGACGTGTATGACGTCACAACATGGCGCGGGGTCAATCCTATTCTCATTTGAACTGCATAGTACAGTTATTTAAATCGCGCTATAGTTTCTTTACACACTTTAACACTTAAGCTCATCAAAATATTATTGTATCATCGTATCGTTTTCACAATAATTATAAATTAGTAAGATAATTTTAAAAATTGTTGGACGAATATCATGATTGTCATGCGCTCGATTTAATACAACATTATTTGTTTAGAAGTATGCTAATCCACGAATAGCTTAGTCGGTTATAATGATGGAATGGTATTTCAAGGTCTCGGGTTCAAGCTATAATCAAATCACAGCTTTTAGTTTTCCTGCTTTATGTGGCTGCTTTAAGGTGTTAGATTGTAAATAAAACAGTTTCTTTACAAAACCTTTATTTTGTAATAATCTCATTCAAAGTAATTCAAACTGTGCTTTTAGTTCACAGATAACCCCAAAGCGATTCCTCACACAAGGCGATCAACGCACGTCAAACATAATGCGCTGCTCTCGCATACTTGATAGAGATTTAGGATGTGATTTTACTACGACCTATGTAAATTTTATCTTTGCAGTCACCATGGTCACGGGTGAGACTGAATCTAAATCCGTAAAAAGTAGTTTTATTTAAACAGATGAGTCGCGCAAGTGTTAGAAAATATTATGCTTATTTCAAATTAATTTTTTTTGTCATGTTTCTCAGGTCTTTCCTTCCCAATAACAATAAATAATTGCTTGTAAAAAATTACGAAGTCAAATCACAAGTAAAAGGTCTAAATAACAATTTCCTAACTTACTCGATGACTTCATTAATGAAGTTAACAACTATAATAGAATAGAATCGTCCTTCGTAAGAATCAAGCCGAAACCCCAGAGGGATAATTTGAGAAAATTTATAAAAGGAAATTCGTTGTAACAGCCTTGTTTGTAAGACATAATTATGAAGTTGATAAGATGATTTTATTTTGATAAAGTAAACAAGCTTTGGTTATAAAAGCGATATTGGTATCAATTTTTTTTTTAAATATTCATGGACATTTCACACAACATCCTCTGGTCCCAAGCTAAGCTTATATGCTTGTGTTATGGATACCAGAATACGGATAGAATACATATACTATTTTTCTTTTGTAAATACATACTTATAATACATAGAAACACCCAGACGAAGTACAAATATTTATATGACAATTACAAAAATCACACAAATGATTGTCCTGAGCGGGAATCGAACCCGCGACCTCTTGATCGGCAGTCCGTTACATTAACCACTCAACCACGAGGCTCGTCAATTCTGCAATTCTGCGTGCACAACTAAATTTAACTAAAAAATTAAAATAGTGCCGAAAGCACAATTCGGCAATGTTAACTGAACTTACTGATTATATTCATATTCATTCATTGCAATCATGTTGTTTACAAGGTGTTAAAATTGTAATTAATATTAATGTTCACAACGAAATAGCCAATTAATCTTAATACATATTATTATTTTTTTTCGCAGGGGAATGCATTTACGCACACCCACTCCTGTCACCTCGGCAACCACCGTCATGGTAGGATTGGGTAGTGTCGGATGAGCGGAATACCGACTAAACCTGACAACGGTGCTAAAATTAATCGTAATGTGGATGTTGTTATAGTAAAATAATTACATACCTATAAACCAAAACAAATCTTATAAAGTTATAAGTAACTCGCGGCTTTTAGCTCTGACTCTTGATATGTTAGATATCCGTAGCTATATCTAAAAGGGCATAGATAGTTTACGTAAGCTTACGCGTAGCGCATTGCAAAGAAGGACCACTGCTAATTACCCTCGAGTGTCTCCAATGGCGATTCGCCAAAATATATACATATAGATAGTGGCCAAAAGTCCACTTTATATAATTTCATATAAGCTTCATATTGACAACTAGTGCACTTTGCCAGCTCAGAATACGCAAAAGACAGAAGTAATAAAAATATGCGTAACTTTTACTTAAAAGCGCATAGAAAATAAGTCTCAATATAAATATACTATGTGCAATGTAAGTCCACGCTACGTAACTAATCAAAATTGTTTCACCAAATATCATAAAAAGACTATTCTATATAATTTTTATATTATTCTATCGTTTTAAGATGTTTGTGTCGCGTGATAAAGTCAGACTTGAAAGACTTCCTATGTATACCTTACTGTTACTTCGGTTACCCTTGAGGACCACTGGGAAAAATATTTACCATGAGATTCCAAGAAAACTATAGGCTTTATTCTGTTTTTCTGTACATAATTGTTCATTTCACACCCAAATCAGCTAAAAAAGTTAGATATATACATATATTTATCGCTGGAAACCTTATGGTCCTGAAAGGGTTTTAATAGTTTACTAAAGGATTTTTAGTTTTAACTTAGGTTCCAAGATTATAAAATAAGTCCTCAAATTGTGTCAATGGTGAGTAAGTTATTGATTTTGTGTAGCTAGTTGGTGAGATTGAATGGTGACCCGTTGAATATTCATAAAAGGAACCTTCCAAACCAGTTACACGTGTCGTAAGCCACGGATCAATCTCATCGTAGTTAATAGAATGTTATATTTAACGTAGTTAGTTTGTACAGTATTACAAGGTCTTGATTGGTCTAAGATTGATGACTGCTCTGGCTGTAAATACAGGTGATTTCCACGAAGCTTCGAATATATATCTTGCCTATTTAAAGTAAAAAACTTTGATTTTGACTTTGACTAATATTTTTCTCTACTAATTATGGAAGTTCTCGATCTTTCCAATGTTTAAACTTTTACAGTCTTATTCATATTGAAACGCTTATAGAAGGCTTAATCCTATATTAGTTAAAACGTCTTTTAGGCTTATCAGATGTCAGATAAAAATCCTTATTCATATTCGTCTATTATACTTCCGATAACTATAAAATGTCTTTGTTGCCATTTCGTAGAAAAATGGTGAAATATGAATGATAGCATTTTTCTACCATTCAAATTTGTTATGAGTTTTATCCATGGTTTTGATACAAGTTAACAAAATGCATCTTTGACGCTGTTTGTAAATGTAAACAAACTTATTTGTTAATAATCTTATTATTATAAACTATTATTAGTTTTGATTTTCATTCATTACATTAGTTTTTCTGTTTCTTATTTTTAGGGTTCCGTACCCAAAGGGTAAAAACGGGACCCTATTACTGAGACTTCGCTGTACGTCCGTCCGTCCGTCCGTCCGTCTGTCACCAGGCTGTATCTCAAGAACGGTGATAGCTAGAGAGTTGAAATTTTCACAGATGATTTATTTTTATTTTATTTATTTTTAAACCTTTTGCACAAAATACATCGTACAATGGCGGACTTAATGCTAAAAGCATTCTCTACCAGTCAACCATTGGGCAGTGTGGAAAACGGAACAGGTAGGCGCATTACCAATCACTAACCAAATTAAAATATTTTCACCTAAAAATTAATAGACATATAACAAATGATATATTCAATGGATATAGCTACATAAAATTAAATACCAGGATGATGTATTTCTATTGCCGCTATAACAACAAATACTAAAAATAAAATAAAATAAATATTTAAGGGGGGCTCCCATACAACAAACATGATTTTTTTACCGTTTCTTGCTCTCATACAACAAACGTGATTAATTAAGTATTGTGTGTGTTGTTTGCTCATTTATTAATAACGTGCCTTATGTTGCATAGATAATGGTACGGAACCCTTCGTGCGCGAGTCCGACTCGCACTTGACCAATTTTTTTTTCTTGATTTATTTCTTATGAGTATAATTTTTTATTTTCTCACTTAGTTATTTTAGTTTTATGAATCATTTTGGTGGTATGTTTCTTCCAAATTACAAAGCCATAAAAATTTCTCCGTGTAGTGACAGATTAAGATACAAGTGTCACCACCCCATGTAAGAGTCAGCTAAGGAATATTGCACGCAGATAACATCTTCTGTGAGAGACGGAAAACTCGAAAATAAACCCTGTGCCCAACACGCCTGGTCAGCGTGACACAGGGCAGTAGACCATAATTCCTCCCAAAGTGGAGGAGACCCGTGCCCAATAGTGGGACGTAAATGGGCTGGACAGAGGGAAAGCAATAAAATAAGAAGAAGAATTTGTAGTTTCGTAAACGTAACGTTCACTTTTCTGCGCGGATTAAAAGCAAGACTTTTAATCACCGCAGTACTGTGTAGGATTTGTAAGGCTTGAAATTTAAGAATTATAATTGAATGTAACAATTTTAATGGCTTTTCTTTTCAACTTCTTTGCAAACATCAATAACTAGATGATGAAGATCAGCATAATCAAAAATTAAAGCATAATCCTATATTAGTTAAAAAGTCTTTTAAGCTTATCAGATGTCAGATAAAAATCCTAATTCATATTCGTTTATAAAACTTCCGATAACTAAAATGTCTCTAATTTACAGAATGTTACCATTTCGTAGAAACATTGTGAAATATGGATGGTAGAAAAAAAATTCTTACTAGTTGTCAAACTTGACATAGCGTTTATAAACAAACAATGTAATTTACACAATATTCGAGAAGTGTTATTGTAGTAAATAAACTACAGCAGGAAAGTGAAAATCTGGTAATCTTTAATGTATGATACAGTAGAGGCACCAGCTCATCCAACACCTGCAGATTTGCTGGATCCACTAATGTCTTGAGATTCGCAAGCGCTGGGTCCAAAACCTACAAACATAATAGCTATGATGAGAATAAAAACATCTGAAAATTTTAAGTTGGAGCAAGAATCACTCAAATATAAAATAGAATATCTACACCCCAAGCCACTCACACCGGTGTTCTTCGATGTTCAAGTAGCCCGTAACTCGGTAAATGAAAAACAATAAATTTATTAAATCAATCATTTTATTTTGTTTTATTTACTTGCAAGTAGGATGAACTTTGTTCATTACAAGGCCTTGCAATAAAAGTTTTCAAGATTGCGGCATTTCTACCTCACATATGGTTTGCATTTACTTTAATTGGCTGTTCCATTAGCCCTTCTATAATGGGCTCATTGTCCTCCATCGCATTGTAAACTACCTCTTTCAGAATTCCTCATCTTCCAAATAAAATATCTTACTTCTTTAGCGGTACACTTTTCTTCGCCGATTGTTAACAAGATTGTTAATGCCGCAATGCTTTGCAGGGTTCATAAGACATGTATAATTAAGCAAATTACGTGTCGGATATTTATCGTGATTTATGCACGTATCACTATAATATAAAACCTCGTTAGTTTAATAACTTTTTGGTTAATTAATGTGACTCTATGAACAACACCTTTGCAAATGACCGGGCAAACGTCAATATAAATAATCAGCTGATGAATATATACGCCATTTTTTTCACTAATATAGGCTTAAAGTAGGGTCGGAGCTTGTTTAAAATAATGTCACTTTATGGGATAGTTATAGAACGCTTTAGTGTAAAAAAGCTATTATGAATTACATTTTTGACAACCCGCTTATAGCTAACTTTTAAGCCTCTGATAAGTCATTACGAATAAGACCGTAGTCGGAATATTGTCACTTTATCGGATAGATATAGAACGCTTTAGCGTAAAAAACTATTATGAATTACAATTTTTGACAATCCGCTTTTAACGAAATTTTAAGCATCCTATAGGTCATTATGAATTAGACCGTTAAAGTTTTCTATAATAATATAAACACCTTCAGATAGGAACCGAAGAAAGCAAAATAACTTAATGATAAGCCTCTTTACAATAAATCAAATTGAGAAAGTTATAGGCACTTGTGATATCGTTTCATAAGATGTATGTGTTTATAAATTTTCATATGAAATATGGCATAAGATAAGAAAATTCATACACAACTTTTTGTTACGATATCTACTTTGTTGAAGGTTACAAATAACAAACAATATGTTTAAGAAGAAAATACGGTACGATCTCAGATTCACCAGATGTAGCGTCCAGCCAGCAGAAACAGTGACAACTTCGATTCATCATCATCATCACGTCAACTTATCGCAGTCCATTGCTGGAGATAGGTCTCTCCCAATTCACGCCACAATATACGGTCCTCCGTCTTCCGCATCCAGTCCCTCCCTGCAACGTTCATCAGGTCGTCAGTCCACCTGGCAGGGTACGACCCTACGCTTGCCGAGTCGCGGTCTCCACTCCAGAACTCGTCATATCGCGATATAAGAATCGGACGGCATTTTCAATATCAAAGCTGGTCACGCGACCGGGTCGCATAATTCCGAAGGTCACCTTAACATAAAAATTATATTTCAAAGGCATGCAGCTAAACTAAAATGACTTCACGTATTACATTGCAGTTAAAAAGGATAACAAAATTTTGTTACCTGTGAAATTTCGCCGCTATTTGTTGAAAACATCAGAAACCCTTTACTATTACAAGGCTTAACCTGAAAATTCTAGGCTTTTAAGCATCCAAATGAATGCTTCAAACGACTCAAAACACTCGCCTCTTTAATATCTTAATTACTGTAAAATGTACTCTCTTTTAATTTTCTGTTGCGGTCTAAATTATAAAATTTAAGCGTTTTTAAACCCCCTCTTTTTTGGGTTTCTGTACCAATAGGTAAAACGAGAGCCTATTACTGAGATTACGCTGTCCATACATCGGTCTGTCCGTCTACCGTCTGTCCGTCTGTTAGGAGGCTGTACTTCTTGAAGGGTTGATATTAAAGATATACATGGCTAAGTGTAAATACTGAGAACTGAACAATGCTGCTAATTATGTGTTCTGCTCCCATTTTTAACGTGCTTATATTAGTTCCGAACGTATCTATCAATGTGTTAATCTATGTAACGGCATCTTTGCAAGGGATTATTACCCACTCACAGTAGTTTTTATTTTTTTTAAATTAATTATAAATATTCATGGACATTTCACACAACGTCCTCTGGTCCCAAGCTAATCTTATATGCTTGTGTTATGGGTTCCAAAATACGGATAGAATACATAAACTACTTTTTTTTGTAAATACATACATATAATACATAGGAACACCCAGACGCAGTACAAAGATTTGTATGACAATTAGAAAAATCACACAAATGATTGTCCCGAGCGGGAATCGAACCGGCGACCTCTTGATCGGCAGTCCGTTACCAGAACCACTACACCACGAGGCCCGTCGGAACCAATCTGAAATTGTTCACACAATATATTAACTACCGATGACAATGCAATAATAAAAAAAAATATATACAGGATTTTCAAGCGTGTTTTTTAGTTTTAGAAATAAGTAGATTATGTATTCTGTGCCTATGCATAAAACTATTATGATTAATAAATTAAGTTATAAGAACCAGTAACTAAAACAAAATGTATTAACAAATAAAAAATTTTTGTCGAAAAGTTAAAAATAAATAATTATATTTCTGTATTCGCTATAAACTTACGACTTGAACAATTGCTCTACAGTTCTGTATTTATAATTTTTAAGCTAGCTTTAGCACTTTATAACGCCGGCTTGTATGCCATACATTTACTGGTTAATACAGTATACGCCAAGAACGTTGTTTAATTTACTTTAAAGGAATAATATGTTACGGAAAGACGAGTGTTATTAATATCGTACATATACAATACTGGTTTGGTACCATTGTCTAGTAAAATAAACTAATAACGTATATTGTTCGAACAAGCCATATTATTTCTAAGATCAACAGCAAACTCATTACTTACCTTTTTAATAACAATAATAATACGGATTTAAGTCCTGAGGGACAAGGATATTGTGTATAGATTGTTCTGATCCTTATTTTCTTGAAACTTGTAACGAACATAAGCTTTTTGTTACGTTATTTAGCCTCATGAACTTAAGCTTTTTGTTACGTTATTTAGTAACTTAAACTAACGAAGAATCTTTCTTTTTAACACGCTTTTATAAGTTTGGTATGTATCTATCAATGTATTAATATGTGTAACGGAATCTTTGAAAGCGATTTTCAGCCACTTGCAGTAGACGGATTTCTCTGAAATTTTGCACACCTAACAAGGACCGATGACAATGCAATAATTTAAAAGAATAATCATAATTCCCTGATCAGAATTACTAGAATAGCATGTTGAAGTATCACTATGACCACACTTGTATTTTTAATTATACACGTAATAGTTTAATTGTATTGTACCGCCATATTTATTTTTAAAAATTATTTTTTTTAGTTTGGTGCTGTCATTCGGAAGTTATATATTTGGGGGTTTGATTTTAATTGTTATAGATTGGGGACTAGACACTATTGGTCTTATTCATAATGACTTATCGGAGGTTTAAACGGAGATTTCATCGGAGAGGTAAAAAATGTTTTATCGTAAAAAGACTATTATGAAAACAAGTTTTGATAATTTTCGCAAACCGATTTTAGCGAACTTTTAGACGTCCGATAAGTCATTATGAATAAGACCATATATGTTTTATATTTTGCTTATGATTCATAATATAGTGTATAATAGTAAACCTTGACAAACTTTAGAATAGCCAGACACTAATTTATCTTAACAAATTATTAAAGAGAAAACCTAAGTAAAGTATTCTTTGTGTGGTTTTTAAAAAGAAAACTTTGTATAAATATTGAACGTTTAATTAAAGTTCTTGGCACTCTTTGACCTGGGTTAATTTAGCATTTAATTGGCAATCTATAGGGACTTCAACCCCCGTTATTATGTAAAAAACTGTAGCTTCTGTTTTTAAAGTTTTACAATTTTTCCATGTTAGGAAAAATTTTGAGAGTAAATTTTTATGACGCGCGTACACCATCACTTCAAAGTTAGTTACGACTAGCTGGTAGCTAACAAAGATAGCAATGATAAAATATCGTACTACCGGTAAAAAAAGACGTAAGTGAACTTGCGTCAAAAATTTCAAACAAAAATTTCAAAAAATATCAATTACTGCTTTCTTCCAGTAATAGTACGATATTTTATCCTTGTTACCTCTGTTAGCTACCACAATCGAGATTTTGGAATAGAAAATTATAATAAAGCTACTCACGGAAAATCAGGTTGATAGTAATCAAGTGAAAAAAATGTACTACGGATCCCGTACTATTAACTTGTGCAAAAAGCGTTCATTTCATTTTCATTTCATTTATTCTTTATTGTACACTCATACAAGAAAGGCTACATAAATAATAATGTTACAAATGTGCACAAAAGCGAGCTTAACTCATATTGAGTTTTCTATTAACAAACCCTTGAGTGTATGGAGAAATGCTATAATAGAGGATAGATAGGTTCCGTAATATTGCCAGCACAATATCATACCGTCATCACCACTAATATTATAAATGCGAAAGTAACTCTGTCTGTCTGTCTGTTACGCATTCCCGCTTAAACAGCTCAACCGTTAATGATGAAATTTGGCACAGACAATCTTTAGACCCTGAGAAAGGACATAGGCTACCGTTTATTGCGAAACAAAGGATGAAAAGTTTTCTAAATTTCACGCGGACGGAGTCGCGGACAACAGCTAGTAATTTATTATATGTTACGTTAAGTAACAGTTTGAAAATTACAGTACGGTGACAGACGGACGGACGGATTCTAGAGATTCTTCACACCCCATTAGCCGCTGTTCTCAATATAAATTGTTATGTTCTTTATGTTCCTCTCAATTATTGATGATTTACTCACAACCTTCAAATAGTTCCGTACCAAAAGGTAAAAAAAGGAACTGAGAATTTGCTGTAACCTGGACACCAGTTAAGAATTAAGGAAACTGAGTCTATTCAGTCAGGTGTCAGATACCACCAGCTTAAATCTTATAAACGGTGATAGCTAAGCGATAGAAATTGTCACACATGATTAAGTTTCGTCCTAATAAGAAAATATATTTATCAAAAACTACTCCACTACTAACTACTAACTAGTCTACTATACAACAAACTTTTTAGTGTATCTTGATGATATGCTTATGCATATTACGTACACAGATAACATCATCTGTGGGACACGGAAAACTAAAAATAAACCACATGTTATCTGTAATAATACAGCAGACCAAAATCCCTCACAAAGTGGAGGAGGCTTGTGGCTAATAGTTGGAGGTTACTAAGTTGGAGAAGGGGAGAGAGAGAAAGGTTCAGTTTGTTAGGTAAGACGTATTTGCCACAACAAAATTCTATTACTAAGTTGATTCAAAGTAACGTATTTGGATTGACTTTGATTGGTCTTGTCAATGACTTGTTAATATTTGAATATTATGTTTCACGAAACTAAATCTCAGACCTCAATATTTAACTCTGTTTACTTCGTATTTGTTACTTTATAGAATTTAATCAAATCTATTTAACTGATTTATTTAAATGACAAAGTTTATCTATACTAATCTATACTAAAACAAGCTGTCCCGGCAAACGTTGTTTTGCCATACAAATGTCAGTGGTCAGGGGGAGGGCTTTGAAAAATAGATGTTGTCCGATTCTCAGACCTACTGAATATGCATGTAAAATTTCATAAAAATCGGTCAAGCCGTTTCGGAGGAGTACGGTAACGAACACTGTGACACGTGAATTTTGTATATTAAAAGATTATAAAGCTGAAGAGTTTGTTTGTTTGTTTGTTTAGACGCGCTAATCTCAGGAACCTCTGGTCCGATTTGAAAAATTCTTTCAGTGTTGGATAGTCCATTTAGCGAGGAAGGCTATAGGCTATATGATATCACGCTGCGACTAATAGGAGAGAAGCAGTAGTGAAAAATGTTACAAAAACGGGGAACATTTTCTAAATTCTACGCGTACGAAGTCGCGGGCAACAGCTAGTTAATATTAAACTTCTATCCGCGACCTCGTTCATCTCTAATTTTCTTAATATAGCCTGTGATATAGCTGTGGCTTCCTATTAATGCAAAAAGTTCTATGATCGGATCATTACTTTTAAAGACGAATTAACAAAGACTACAGTAAGACATTTTCCAGGAATGCTCTATATTCCAATTCGCAGACGATACGTTGTAGTCTTACTTACCTACCGAAGTATGTAATACCTACGTATAATAATGTATACGGCAAACGTACATGGCAATGTATGTTGCCCACTATATTAAACGATCTACAGGACGGTACCCATAACACAAGCATAATACCTAAGCTTAGCTTGGGACCAGAGGACTTTGTGTAAAATGTCCATAAATTAAAAAAAAAAAATTTGTAACCAAAATTGTAATTATAAATAAATAAATAAATATTCACGGACATTTCACACAACGTCCTCTGATCTCAAGCTAAGCCTATTATGCTTGTGTTATGGGTACCAGAATACGGACATAATACATAAACTACTTTTCTTTTGTAAATACATACTTATAATAGAAACATAGAAATACCCAGACGTAGTACAAACATTTGTATGACATTTATGGATATCACACAAATGATTGTCCCAAGCGGGAATCGAACCCGCGACCTCGTGAACGGCAGTCCATTACATGAACCACTACGACACGAAGCCCGTCAAATTAAATGGGCGGGCCACATTGCTCGGCGATCTGATGACTGTTGGGGACGGAAGGTTCTCGAGTAGCGACCACGAACCGGACGACGCAGCGTGGGGCGGCCCTCAACAAGGTGGACCGACGATATCGTCAAATACGCCGGGGGCCGCTGGATGCAGTTAGCGCAAGACTGCGCGTTGTGGCGTTCTATGGGGGAGGCCTATGTCCAGCAGTGGACTGAGAAAGGTTGATGGATGGATGGATGGATGGAAAAAGTGATTACCGCAAGCGGGACATGAACCCACGACCACGGAATACCGTTCCGTAGCACTGCCAACTGAGCTTATTGCGGTCGTGCTTTCAGCAATCAAATTAGGCCACCATAATCGTCACTCGATTGAGTTTATATCGTATTTTTACATACAACGCCATATATCGAGAATGTTTTGCAACAATCTCGACCAGCCACCTAGTATTCTTTACAGAATACAATTGGGCTGAAAATAATGACGCGACTTTTATTACTAAAGTGCTATGCTTTTATCACTTTTTCCACCATAATTTAATTTATTAAGTAAGAGCATA
The DNA here is from genome assembly GCA_916999025.1 of Orgyia antiqua. Classification (NCBI taxonomy): domain Eukaryota; kingdom Metazoa; phylum Arthropoda; class Insecta; order Lepidoptera; family Erebidae; genus Orgyia; species Orgyia antiqua. The sequence continues at coordinate 7,502,864 of OU779874.1, forward strand.
GCAAGTCAATCGCAAAATTAATAAATTACTTTAGTACCTAATGGCCATTAGTTTTACGGCTATAATGTAAGCAGTAACCTATTAAACTACCAGAATACCCAAACAAATTCGGCTTAGTTTTGTTTAGAAAAAATGTAGGATAAAATGTATAAAGATTCTAAGTCCCTTTAGCTTTGTCCAGGGGTAAATTGGCACCTAATTGGCAATCTAAAGGGGCTACGTTCTCTATTTACGTGTAAAAACATGTAATCTAAAGTTTTCTTTTATAGGTAGGTTCTTTGTTATTTATTTGTATTAAGTATAGCTTTTAATCCACAGCAGAAATATTAGAAGTTAAAGAGTGACCACTGTGTCAGCGCTTGCGGTGATCACTTTTTCTACTATAATTTATTTTATTACTTTTTGTTCGATCATAATTGCATGACATCTAACAATAAAATTGGTCAAGTGCGAGTCGGACTCGCGCACACGAAGGGTTCCGTACCATTATCTATGCAACATAAGGCAACGTTATTAGTATCGAGCAAGAAACGGTAAAAAATCATGTTTGTTGTATGGGAGCCCCCCTTAAATATTTATTTTATTTTATTTTTAGTATTTGTTGTTATAGCGGCAATAGAAATACATCATCTGTGAAAATTTCAAGTGTCTAGCTATCACCGTTCTTGAGATACAGCCTGGTGACAGACGGACGGACGGACGGACGGACGGACAGCGAAGTCTCAGTAATAGGGTCCCGTTTTTACCCTTTGGGTACGGAACCCTAAAAAGTAATAAAATAACAATTGACATTGCTATTTTAAACACATATTTCCACGCCCACGTCTCACGCAAACCGTTGAAAACTTCGGTCAAATACAAAAATCGGACAGCTTTTTCAATGTAAAATCAGACCAGTCGCTTCCGAACTTTGGACTTGGACTTGGGACTTCCAAATGTCCCCTTTAATTGGTTGTATAAAAAGTCGCGGCGACGATACTGCTTTCGATATTCTTGTTTTTTTTTCTCTTTATGAAGTTATTGGCAAACGTGAAAATTTACTTGAACTTATTGTAGTGGTCACTACCATTTCGTCAATCCTTTCAAATCTGTCGTGAAAATCGGGTAAGTAAAATGATAAAAAAAGTTTCTGAAAAATATACAAGCACATTTTAAATATACAATTAATGGGGCTTTTTATTCAAGTATATTCGACTTACACTACTATTTATGGTTTCCAAAGCAACTATCACTTTATGTTGGGCTCACAAAGCCGTACCGCGTAAGCTTTCAAAGAGTATAAACTGGCTCATAAACGAACCTCCCAAATTGACCTTTAAACGATATAAAGGCATGAAACCTCACGACTGTACTTAAATAAATATAAAATGAGGAAAGGGAATGCTCAGGTAATGGACGTATCAAATTTTATATGTTCAAAATCATTATCATAATGTTTGTTTCAATTGATTGTAGTAATAATTGAATTAAATTAGTTTTCTATGTGTCTATCCAAAAGATTTTCTCAGTGCACCGCTGGATATAAGCCTTTTTTTGCCATTGGTCTGTATGTTTTTTTTTTTTTTTTTAAGTTTGTTGTTTTTTCTCTCTTCCCTTACATTAATCTACTTGTACACTGCAGCCCCACTTTATTTTAGTCCCTAACTTTTCTTTCCATCCCATGGTTGCCTGGAAGAGATCACTTTATGTGATAAGGCCGCCATTTGTACCTAGTTTTAAGCTTAATTTCTGTTTTCTGTTTCTTGTAAATGTGTACAATAAAGAGTTAATCTATCTATCTATCTACCTCATAACTTTTAACAGGGCAAAGCGATTTTAAGGATTCTTTTTTTATTTGATATCTGGTGGTTCCTGTTTGGTCCCATTGGCACCAGGTCAGGATCTAATGGTTATCTCCTGAGGAATCGAGGATATTATAAGCAGTTAACATCAACTGTGAGTGAAAACTCGAAATTAAATTATTATGCCAACACGCCTAGTCAGCACGGTATAGTAGACCAAAAGCACTACCAAAGTGGAGGAGGCCCGTGCCCAACCGTGGGACTTTAATAATTAGCGCCTATACACAGTACCAATATTTGTATAGCAATTATAAATATCACACCAATTATTGTCCTATGCGACAGTCGAACTAGAAACCTAATAATATCATCATCCTCCTGCCCTTATCCCATTATTTAGGGTCGGCGCAACGCATTATTCTTCCATAGTCTTCTATCAGTCGTCATGTCTGTGTCAACTCCTCTTTCTTTCATGTCCTCTTTCACACAGTCCATCCATCTTTTCTTAGGTCTTCCTCTAGACTTTTTTCCTTCCACATTTATACTCAGAACTCTCCTAACGACATTACTTTCCTCTCGTCTCATAACATGCCCATACCAGGACATCCGCTCATTCTTCAATTTTTTAGTCACTGCAATCACTTTCAGACTTCCTCTAATATATTTATACATCTTATTTTATACATTGGCGTGACGCCACACATCCATCTCAACATTCGCAGCTTCACAACCTCGTAATTATAAGTTAAAAATGTCATAAGTATTCTTACCGCTCTGGTACAAACATAAACCTACTTTTTTATACAATAATTAAGTATTTAAAAAAAAAATTCTATTGAATTAGCGTGCCTTTGAAATTTGAGAGTTTTCCTCGATTTCTCAGGAGATAACTATCAGAATCTGACCTGGACCTGAACCACCAGCTTTCAAATAAAAAAGAATCATTAAAATCGCTCAGTTAAAAGTTATGAGGTAACAGACATAAAAAAAAACATACAGACGAATTGGGAACCTCTTTTTTCTGAAGTCGGTTAAAAAGCCTCCTAGTATATTATGAAGAAAACCGTTGTCACGGTTGTACAAACAAAGGGTCTAAAATTCCATAGAATATTTGTTAATATCTCTTTTATTCAAGATAAAAGGAAGGCTACATGCAATAGAACAATCGTATCCATATTTATAAGGGTGTTAGGTTATAAACAATAATTCCACCCTGTTATAAAGAAGAACAAAGGGTAGATTACGTGTTGATGTTTTGCTTGGATGAAGTTTTTGCAACAAAGATAATAAAGCTTTGTGGTTGTTAAACATAACGCATAATATTAGAGCTTTTAGCTTTGCCACAACTGGCCTTGCCTTGCAGTTTCACTTGCGTAATTACTGAAAACACCCTCTATTATTTTCAGATATTTTCTAACGATTGCATGAATCTTTAACCCTCATTGACCCATGCTTACGGGTGGGACTAAGCTGTCCTCAGTGATCAGTTGCTACGGAGTTTGCCCACATTTGTTATTTAATTCTAGATTGACCGTGAAGATTGACTATAATTGAAAATTTAAAAAAAAGGCTAACTGACTTCATGTGTGTTTGAAATTTGAGGGTTTTCCTCGATTTCTCTGGAGATAACCCCTGACTTGGTGCCAATGGGACCAAACGAAAACCAGCAGGTTTCAAATAAAAAAACCTGTCAAGAGCGAGGTAAACTCGCACACTTAGGTTTTCGTACTTACTAGACATATAAACATAAGTAACTGCTTTCAAATAATCATTTAATTAAACTCAAAACAACTCACCAACTTAATTTTGTAGTCGAAATATAGGGAATCACCTACATTTCAGCTACTTCATAAGTTGGTATTAGTATAAACACTTTTTTACTTGTGATATGATGACAAATTATAAGTTTTTGGATTTTTTCCTATATAAAATAAAAAAACATACAGACGAATAATTGAGAACCTCCTTCTTTTTTGAAGTCATTTATGAACCTCTTTAGGGAAAAGACCTTTTTAAGTGTTAATCATTACGTATTTTGTCTATGTTCGTCAACATTATGTGAAAGAAATTAAAGAAGAAAATGCTCACTTTAAGACGTGAATAAATTAAAAAATTAAGTAATAATTTAGTTAACAGTTAGTCAAATTTCGGTAGGCAAATGCCTATAAAGTTTTGTCGGGATTCTCAGATGAATACGTTATGAGAGAGGATATAACTCCTGGCTAGAATGACTAGGGCTGTTATGCGTCTGGATTTCCCCAGATTTAGACTAATGTTTTGAAGGGCATTCTAAGCCGTCTGGTAGGTGCTAGATAAAAGTGATTGGTTTAACCTGAAACTTCTGTGAGCATAGCTGAATAAAAATTGAAAGATAAAATGAGCAAGCCAAGGCAGTGTATTCGGATTGTAGCAGATGGCGCTATATTGTCTCTGCCTACCCCCATGGGAAAAGTCGTAGCGGGATGATGATAATCACGATGACGAATTTTTTTTTATAATTGTTGAAAAAATTGTTTTTAAGATATCCGGTTCAAAACTCATGTTCTGCTTTCATATTGGAACTTTTGCCGTTTTTATCGTGTTTCAGTATCGACAATCAAGAGATGGCAACCCTACTCTAAGCGAATGTGAGGCTTAAACAGAGTTAGTGGACTTTACTATCCGGAATTGGAATACCTACACGTAAGGTGAACTCTAGACCAGAATTTAGTTTGTGCTAATAAACAAGGCAATAGGTATACCTACCTACCTACCATACTACACTATACATACTGTTGCGTCCAACCTGGTGTTTAATTTTATAGGTTAAGTGGAAGCGTGATATTTCTCCAGGTCCAACAACGAACGAACATGAGCTGCGATTCACAGCGTTAACAAGAATTTTAGTATTATAGACTTACCCCGTCTTCGTCTTCAATACAATCTTCACCGTGTCAACCCTAGCTATAGCTTAACTAACTAACCACGAAAAATTTGGCCAAAAATTACGCAGGAAGGTTAATTATACTATACCAGCTTTTTCAGGGAGAACACTAGCTCTTGAAGTCCTCAAATGGCCACGCTGGCTCGACTCAAGCGGTGATCTTTCCTCAATCGTCCGAATGCAATTACACTATCACAATTATCACTCGTCAAATAGTTCAATTCGTATTAACAACAAAATTAAGTAGGTTTTATGGTACACTTATGCCGTACAAATGGCGAAAATTACATTTCGCGACGGTGATTCACAGTTTAATTTCAATGGTAATTATCGATTCACACAACAAGGATAATTAGTTTTATCAACAATCAATTTACTGGTAACAATTTTAACACTTAAAACAGTTGCAAAAAACGTTCAAATCGCATTCAAATCGCGGCGTACTTTGCTTACCAGGTCTGTTTTACGACTATTAGTCCAGTCGTGGGAGCCAAAAAAAGATAGGTGCATGGATGTGGCTTGATGTACAGAACTTTTTTTTTCTAATTGGTCCGAAAAAATGTACAGAATCCGAAAATCAACCTGCTGCGTGGGGAAAATAATGGGAAGTTTGTTTAAATAAACGGAAACTGCAAAATGACTGATTTTGACTTGAAAAATCCGTTGTAACTTGAAAAGCAAGCCTCGGACGAAGAAATATCACTGATTCATTTTTGTTTATTTTCAAATTTTCTACTCGGTCAATGTATTGGTAAATTAAAAATTACGATATTAACATTGTTAAATGACAAAAAAACGCGTAAAAACGTTAACTTTTGTCAAAGTCCCGGTAGACACGGTAAATATTAATAATTATTAATGATAATGTGAATTTGATAAGTTTAATATGCGATTAATAAGTGTGCGCAACCTGCACGCCGTGCGACAAATAGTTTTTCTTAGAACAATTTATTAAATTAAAAAATTCATAAAACTTTGATCGAACCTAACTTCTATAAAAATCATTTTGAATACTTGCTAGATTTTTGACATACTTCTCAAGGTCACAGAAACTGAAAGAAATCCAAAAAGTTCAATTTTTTTATTTTTACAACCATTTTAGAATTTTTTTAAAATTTCGCGTTAATTAACAATAGGAAACTAGTGCTAAATATCTGTCGATCAAAAAATCTTTTTGTTTACACCAATAGTGCTTAGAATAACGGACAATTTGAGAGTATTCTAAAAGTACCGAGAGCGCACGAATTTCGCCGCGGCGGCGAAGTGCGTGGTGGAGGGGGAAGCTGGAGACGGGAAGTCTAAAAGTGGTTCGGGGCGCTTCAAATTCGCTCGCGCTGAAAATTTTCAAATATCTCAGCAATGGAAGCATCAATTGAGATGATTTTTTTTTAAATTGATATACCGAATAGAGAGAAGCTCAAATATCGACTTGAAATTGAAATATTTTAAGTAATTTTGTAGCCAATGACCGTTCCGAGAGACATTGTTAGCTTTCACTTTATATTTTTCAACTAATTATATAGAGTACAATAGTTCTACAAATCTCGGTAATAAAAAATATTTAATTTATATGTTATAATTTGGAGATTTATTGTTTATCTTTTAGTTACTGTTACAATAATTATTATTTCAATAATTACTGTATATTAATAAACTTATTACTTAAAATATTTCAATTTCAAGTCGATATTTGAGCTTCTCTCTATTCGGTATATCAATTTAAAAAAAAAATCATCTCAATTGATGCTTCCATTGCTGAGATAATTGAAAATTTTCAGCGCGAGCGAATTTGAAGCGCGCCGAACCACTTTTAGACTTCCCGTCTCCAGCTTCCCCCTCCACCACGCACTTCGCCGCCGCGGCGAAATTCGTGCGCTCTCGGTACTTTTAGAATACTCTCAAATTGTCCGTTATTCTAAGCACTATTGGTGTAAACAAAAAGATTTTTTGATCGACAGATATTTAGCACTAGTTTCATATTGTTAATTAACGCGAAATTTTAAAAAAATTCTAAAATGGTTGTAAAAATAAAAAAATTGAACTATTTGGATTTCTTTCAGTTTCTGTGACCTTGAAAAGTATGTCAAAAATCTAGCAAGTATTCAAAATGATTTTTATAGAAGTTAGGTTCGATCAAAGTTTTATGAATTTTTTAATTTAATAAATTGTTCTAAGAAAAACTATTTGTCGCACGGCGTGCAGGTTGCGCACACTTATTAATCGCATATTAAACTTATCAAATTCACATTATCATTAATAATTATTAATATTTACCGTGTCTACCGGGACTTTGACAAAAGTTAACGTTTTTACGCGTTTTTTTGTCATTTAACAATGTTAATATCGTAATTTTTAATTTACCAATACATTGACCGAGTAGAAAATTTGAAAATAAACAAAAAAGAATCAGTGATATTTCTTCGTCCGAGGCTTACTTTTCAAGTTACAACGGATTTTTCAAGTCAAAATCAGTCATTTTGCAGTTTCCGTTTATTTAAACAAACTTCCCATTATTTTCCCCACGCAGCAGGTTGATTTTCGGATTCTGTACATTTTTTCGGACTAATTAGAAAAAAAAAATTCTGTACATCAAGCCACATCCATGTCATTATCTCCCACGACTGGACTATATCGGCGCGCGGGGTACGAACGCGCGTCGGCGGCGACGAGCCACGAGGACAGATGCACCGGTCATTTCTCAACGTCATCGATAGTGAAGTTACAATTTCTTAGAGATGTGCGTGCGCAAACTTAATACAATAGTCTACAAGTTTGATTCATAACACATACATTACATAGGCTATACATACATTACATCACGCCTTTTACCCATGGGGATATATTGCAGTCTATACCCTCCTATTTGCATCTTTCCCAGGGTGCTGTAAAAAACGTTAAAATATTAAATTCTCTAGCATCATTATGGAGTTATATTAATCTACTTAGTTCAAAAACTAAAAAACACGCTTGAAAATCCTTAATATTTTTTTTAATTAATGCATGGTCATCGGTTCTTAATATGTGCGCATAACTTCAGATCGATCCGACTACTGTAGGATAGTGAAAATAACTTTCCGTTTCTTTCTTTTTCAAATTAACTTTCCGAAAATAAGATTCCGTTACATAGATTAATACATTGATAGATAATTATGTTCCCAACTTATTTATGCGTATTAAAAACACACAATAAAAACATATACCATGCCCCATGAAAGTTACTTATTTTGTGGAGACGACTAACATGCATTAAGAAAAATTATAAAATAACATATTATAATTATTATCGGTATAGCGAGTAAAGTAACGTGTTGAATAAATATAACGCCTGATTTTCTAAGAAATTTTCTTAAATCAATTCTATAAAGATTGTCAGGGTTATGCATATTGCAACATATGTCAACATACTCAGTAAGAAACTCTTCGCACTACGAAATTGGATTTGCGTTCATTTTAGTATACACCGACATCTGTTAGGGTTCAGTATACTTATCTTGACTTATTATAAAACAAAGTTGTCATTTTTGTATGTATGCCCCTATGTGAGAGATATCTTCAAAACTTCATAACAGATTTTGCGGTTATTATAATAGATAGAATGGTTCCAGACGCAGTACAATTATGACAATTAAAATATCAAACAAATGATTGTCCCGTGCGGAAATGAAACCAGCGATGTCGTGAATGGCAGCCTGTTACATAAACGACTTCACCACAAGGCTCGTTGAGCCTTTGTTTCTTTTACTGTGACTGTTATGTACCCACGGAACCTTCAGAGTGTGTAGTTCCACGCACTTGCCTGACTATAGTAAGCAGAGTGGCATCCCTTTTCAATTGGTTTTAGTTTATCCTAAAAGGCTTACGTGGATGATGATGTTTATAGCATTATTATATAAAACGACCTAAGATCTAAGAATTTGGAGAGAATACAAGGTTAACATAATATTATTGAGACACAGAAATACGATTTGGTGAATTAAACTATGTGCGTCAGAAAGAGAAGAGAAACAATGAGATAATCTGTTTTCGGTTCGAAAGTTTCTAACATTTTTTAAGCTATTGCATAGCTTCTATCGCGGGCCTGGAGCGTGCAGACCGAATCCAGAAATTCCGTAACGAAAATAGCGTAACAAAATACCTTACATTATCGGCGCTACTGCGCATGCGTAATCCCCTCTTCGCTCCGCAATTTATTTCATCCTGGTGATACCAAGGGTAAGCTCCTTCCTCAAATTACACAGCGTTTTAATACGCAATATAAATAATTTAATAATAATAAGGATTTTGATTCCCTCCTTTTAGACTTTTATTTTTTATATTCATGGACATTTCACACAACGTCCTCTGGTCCCAAGGCAAGCTTATATGCTTGTGTTATGGGTACTAAAATAAGGATATACTACATAAACTTATTTTTCTTTCGTAAATACATACTTATAATTCAAAGTAAACAACCAGACACAGTACAAAAATTTGTATGACAATTTTAAATATTACACAAATGATTGTCTCGTGGAAATCGAACCCGCGACCTCTTAAACGGCAGTCCATGACATAAACCACGAAACCACGAGGGCTCTGTGACATTAGGTGAACGTAGTTATTAATAAACTTAATTAGTTATTTAGATACTAGATGTCTTTCTTCGTTCTTAGGGATATACTACTCTGTGGTGGAGTTGAAATTGGTCTATTATATCAAATTGGCAACTTTGAAAAGATTTTGACGGGCTTCGTGGTCTAGTGGTTCATATAACGGACTGCCGTTCACGAGGTCGCGGGTTCGATTCCCGCCTCGGACATTCATTTGTGTGGTGTTTTTATATGTCAAACAAATGTTTGTTCTGCGTCTGGGTGTTTAGTATGTATAATAAGTATGTATTTACAAAAGAAAAGTAGTTTATGTATTCTATCCGTATTCTGGGATCCATAACACAAGCTTAATAAGCTTAGCTTGGGACCAGAGGACGTTGTGTGTAATGTCCATAAATATTTATTTATTTATTTATTTATTTTTATTTATTGCACACATGCATGTTATGGATGCAGTTAGCGCAAGACCGCACGTTGTGGCGTTCTATGGGGGAGGCCTATGTCCAGCAGTGGACTGAGAAAGGTTGATGGATTGGACACATACAAAGCAAAACAGAAAAAAAATTACAGACATAAAAGAAACAACATGTAAAAAGGCGAGCTTAATTCAATAATGAATTTTCTTCCAGCAAACCACAATGATGGAGAAAATTGAGGAATATAATATATTAGTGCACAAAAAAATTACTAGCTTAAAAACTAACATTCTTATTATATAGCAACATATAAATATATACATACTACTACCTACATACATACAATACGATACAGAATATATATTGATACTTTCTTATAATATACTACATACACATACATAAATATAATATTATAGCAGTGATAAGAAATGTTTCTTCGTCCTTTTTTGAACACGTCTATCACTCACTTTTTCCACCACAATTTGATTTGTTAAGATTCTGTTACATAAATTAATACATTGATACAGGGGCGGATTTGCAGTCTCGGCCGTCCTAGGCCCCAAAGCAATCAGCCGCACTTTTCTCATTATCCACCATATAGACTACATAATGAAATTACTTCATTGCCAACTTTTATCTAAATATATTCAGAAATTTAGGAGAAACAGTCAGTTTTATTTCGCAAGAATATGGTACATAAGTTCTTACAACTTGTTATTTGCACTAGCATACTCTGTGAACTTGGCATACTTTGTTATGATAACCTAGGTTACAAACAAACTAGCAACCAAGCAAACATACAGGTGGAATAAATAAAAGCGTGTTAAAACATAGAAGAGTATTTGAAGATTGCACCATACAGTGCAATCCGCCCGCCATTTTGAGACGATTGGGGACGCCCATAAATCTGGCCGCCCTAGACCTGGGCCTACCGGGCCTTAGGGTAAATCCGCCACTGCATTGATACGTTCGGCATTAAATCCGCCATTCTTCAGTGTTATTTGTGCCTAAAGTTTATAAATAAATAAATAAGGTATAATATCCAAGAAATTGCTCCGATAAAGGGTTAACAAGGGTAAAGATAAATGATGTAACTAAATAAACCTATATCGTAGAAGGGTTATGTAAACATTTGTATCTGTCTACATTATTATTATAAACACGAAAATCTAGGTCTAGAAGAGATTTAGACGATACTTATAATATGAAATTATTACGGTTCACTACCAAGAGATAAAATACTCTATTACTGAGAATTCGCTCTCCATCCGTCTGTCACCAGGCTGTATGCCAGAAACAGTGATAGCTAAAAAATTGAAATTTTCACAGAGTATGTATATCTGTTGATGCAACAACAACAAATACTGAAATCAGAATATAATAAAATAATTTTAATATTTAAACAAATTTTCAACTTTTAAAAAGATACGCCTGGAGATTAAAATTAGCATTTTTTATTTACGTATGATAAATCTATACCTACTTATAATATTGAAATATAAGAAGCTTGTATGATATATTTATACAATTCTATATTAGTCGTGACATTTATGTTTAAACTAGCTGTTGCACGCGTCCGCGTGGAAGTTGGAAAATTTTTTTTTCGCTATTAAAGGTAGCTTATGTCCTTTCTCAGGGTCTAAAGATTGTCTGTGCCAAATTTCATCAAAATCGGTTGAGAGGTTTATGCGGGAAAGCGTAACAGACAGACAGACAGAGTTACTTTCGCATTTATAATATTAGTAGGGATTGTCTTTTAATGATTGGTAAGAAGCGTTACTTTTGTAAATGACCCGTGCTGTTGCAAGAAATGCAGATAACTGCAATTTATGCATGTTCAACACCCATATGGGCCAATTCCTAACATCCTGATCCTAAGTTTGCATCTCTTGTAACATCACGGAGTTGATTAAGTTATAATGCATGACAGTATAGGTCTTATTGTTTTTTTATTTTTTAATAAATGTAATGTGACTGTATGCCGTCTATAAAAAAAAAAAAAAAATTAAAAAAAAAATAATAATAATAAAAAAATACTAGCTGTTGCCCGCAACTTCATACGCGCGGAATTTTAAAATCAAACGTTAGGAAATTATACAAAAGACACTTCCTCTTGAAACACTCTATCTATTAAAAAAATCGCATTAAAATCCGTCACGTAGTTTGGAATATATTAGCTCACATAAAGACATACATACAAAGACAGATATTAATATACGTACATATTTTAAAACAAGTAACATACATATTTACAGTCAAAGTTACATAAATATTTAACATACATATTTAAACAAACAAAAAATTGGTCAAGTGCGAGTCGGACTCGCGCACGAAGGGTTCCGTACCATTATCTATGCAACATACGTTATTAATAAATGAGCAAACAACACACACAATACTTAATTAATCACGTTTGTTGTATGAGAGCAAGAAACGGTAAAAAAATCATATTTGTTGTATGGGAGCCCCCCTTAAATATTTATTTTATTTTATTTTTAGTATTTATTGTTATAGCGGCAATAGAAATACATCATCTGTGAAAATTTCTACTCTCTAGCTATCACCGTTCTTGAGATACAGCCTGGTGACAGACGGACGGACGGACGGACGGACGGACGGACAGCGAAGTCTCAGTAATAGGGTCCCGTTTTTACCCTTTGGGTACGGAACCCTAAAAAAGGAGAAGACAGCGGCAAAAAGAGAGAGATTAAAATAAAAACTATCATAAGCATCAAACCCTAACATCTCAACAAACTCAAGACGAGCCTTTTAAACTTAGCTAGCCTGATAAATGTTTCTATGTCTTAAAAGTGTTTTATAACTATAAATTATATGAAAAGATGTTTTGATAAGTGGACTAACCAGTAGTGACATACTATTATTCTAAATAATGACATAATTTATTAATGTTATTATAATTTTATTTATTTTTGATTTAATTTATTCATATTGAAGTTATTATGAAATATTTCCTAATTTTGACATGTAATGAAATGTGAATAGTAGTAGGATAATATTACACTGACATGCTTTTAATACAACATTATTTAATGATTATGTAGCTGTCACTTATATTTGCATGCTGTTTTGACGGCGAAACATGATGTCCTCTTTTAACTAAACACCAATATATTGTAACCATGTTTCAAGTAAAGAAATGATTTGATTTGATTTACTTGGCCGGTTTTTTTGGTTACTGTTTGGTAAATGACTAGAACACTTCACCTGATGTCAAGTATATGTATAAATAAATATATTTATATACCAGCGGTGCCCTGCTGTTAAAAGGTTAAAAAATCTCATAGTTTTTGAACATTGCATTCTTTCGGGATAAAAAGTAACCTATAACTTAATCTGATACATAAGCTACATTATTGTTGATGGGCTTCGTGGTGGAGTGGTTTACATAATGGACTGCCGATCACGAGGTCTCGGGTTCGATTCCCGGTCAGGACAATCATTTGTGTGATATCCATAAATGTCATCATGAATATTTATTATTGTAAAGTTTCATCAATATCCATTCAGAAGTTTTAGCGTGAAAGAGTAACAAACATCAATAATATTTAATAGTTATTTATGTACCAAAGTATTATATAGTTATTATGATTTTATTTAGTGTGTACTAATATTTTATGTGAATATTATGTATTCTATTTGTCATATTTAGTTTATTCGTTCCTTGATGTTTATTTTTAAGCAAATAACGCACCTACCACTAATGTCTGTCTCTGCATCACCCTAAGTTGACTGGTAGATATAGCTTTTAGCATTAAGTCCGCCTATTGTACAATTTTGTGCTGAAAGTTTTTTAATAAATAAATAAATTATCACAAGAAAGTGTTGTGTTACATTTACACGGCGGACGGCATGTGACAAGTAACCCTCTAGTTATGAAGGGCGCACAAGGTTCGTTACGAAAAAATCTTACACCTTACCTTATCTATCAAAACATATTTAGACTACACTACTGAATAGAGTTTTAGGAGCGGACTATAGAGCCCACAAAAGTCGCCGTTTATTTCGTATAGATTGCATAAAGAGCAACAAATTTTTCTGAAGTCATTTTATTATAGAGGCAGTAAAAAATGTGCGATGTGCCTCTATTCATTTATATTGTAAAGTTATGCATTATCGATAAGTTTGACTTGAAATATAATATACATAAGTATATTTTTTTCATTCCTGCATTGTGTCAAACGAAGGCTGCAAACAATGTAGCTTAAAACCTTGTTCCTCGGCATGATAATATAACGTAACCTAAGTATACATTATCCAATTTCTCCTCGCATAGTTGTCTTCGTGACGGCACTCTTATGCTATCTGCAAGGAAGTCTTAACATAGAGATTATTATTAACTAGCTGTTGCCCGCGACTCCGTCCGCGTGGAATTTAGAAAAATTTCCCCGTTTTTTGCAACATTGTTCACTACTGCTTCGCTTCTACTGGTCGTAGCGTGATGTTATATAGCTTAAAACCTTCCTCGCAAAATGTCCTATCTAATACTAAGAATTTTTGAAATCGGCCCAGTGGTTCCTGAGATTAACGTTTTCAAACAAACAAACAGCTTTATAATATTCACACAATCAATACTTAATATTATTATAATAAATCTGAAGAGTTTTTTTGTTTGTTTGATCGCACTAATGTTTTATTACAAATTTCAATACTCAAGAGGATGGCTCTTTTGTATAATTTGTTTGGTTTGTATAATAGGTTCGGTGTTTACCTAGTTAAACACCATTCCAGAACTCGTCTGCTCAATCGGCTTTCGGTTCTTCGACAAACATGGCCAGCCACTGTCACTTCAGCGAACTAGCCCTGCGAGCTATGTCGACCACATTAGATTTACTTTCATACTAAAGAGACAAATATATTTGTACTAGCTGACCCGGCAAACGTTGTTTTGCCATACTAAAAATTAAAAAAAGGTTTGAAAAATAGATGTTGGCCGATTCTCAGACCTGGAGGATATGTACACAAAATTTCAGGAAAATCGGTCGAGCCGTTTCGGAGGAGTACGGTAACTAACACTGTGACACGTGAATTTTATATATTAGATTACACAATTCCACACCTGCTGATTTCGTTTATAAAAACAATACGGAATGTACAATGTATAGAATACAGAGAAAATAAAGTAGATAACAATATCTAAGGACGACGAAAAAGTCTAATGTAATCGAGATTGAATACACAAACAGAAGTCAGCCAGTAGGATGTCAGTAATTTTGTTTGATAGTGGGACTGCTTTTTTAATTTTTCATTTAAATTGTCTCTAAATAAACTAAACAAGTTAAGGTCGCGGGGAGACATAGGATGCAGGCGGGACAAGACCGCGCGCTGTGGCGTTCTATGGGGGAGGCCTATCTCCAACAGTGGACGTAGAAAGACTGATGGATGAATGGATGGCAACCAGCGGTATACAGCGTCCATAAATGCATGGAACATGTTTTGCTATCGTATCCTTTTAGGCTTTTTGTTTTTATTTCGATGTATGGTGTGAAGGAGCATGGGTGATCGGGCTCCTCCAACCACAAATGGCGATTTCTCCGACCAGGCTAGGTCAGGTCAGTCTAGGTCTAGCACTGGTCAGGGCTTTCACCCCACGATTACAATGTATATATAGATCTTGTTGCAGTCTTAAGTCGTGTGCAATTTTCGCAAGTGTGATATCATTCCACGCCATCTATCGTTCTTGTGCTGTACTACGTTCTTGTGCTGAAAAACGATATATTAACAGATGTTCAGCATGGTTTCCGTAAGGATCGAAGCACGGCGACGGTGTTGGGTAAGTTCACTGACGACGTCAATAGCAGCCTCAACCAGCGGAAGCAGGTGGTGGTGGTATTTATTGACTTCAAAAAGCATTTGACACCCTGGAACACCACCAGCTGCTTCAAGCTGCTGAGGAGTGTGGGATATCGGGACCGCTAAATGGCTGGCTGCGCACTTACCTCACAGGTAGAACACTGCGTACCTCGGTTGACGGCGTCAGTGGCGAGCCCATGCCAGTCGCGTGTGGAGTTCCGACCGGCTCAGTGTTCGGTCCCGTTACGACATTCTTGCGGTCAGCAAAACAAATTTGTAACAAAAGCTTACGCTATTTTCGTGGGATGAGTTTTGTTTATTAACTACACTTGCATCATTTTAGTAATTATTCAATTAAAAGGCTAAGATATTTACTACGTAATCTTTTGTAACACTTGCGCGACTCATCTGTTTAAATAAAACTACTTTTTACGGATTTAGACGCGTATATTTGTTTTAAATTTTGGCCCGACGTTTCGGAGACTTTGCAGTCACCATGGTCACGGGTGAGAGGTATATTTACTACGTTTACAAAATCGTATTTTATTAACTATAAGTCATGTACTACAAATAAATGGCATTTATTTTGAAAATAACCTACCAGAGACCGATGAAGAGGATTGAACATTACTAGCTCCTTAAGCTAAGGCCAAACCAACGCGTTCAACTCGCATCCGTGGTGGCGTGCACGGTGGCAACTAGTTGTTGAGAACAAATTTGTACAAGTACAAAGTGAATTTCACCCACTTGCAGTCTATGCTTGCAGTAGTCGGATTGATCTGAAATTTTGTACAACTAACATGGACCAATGACATTCCAATAATAAAAAAAAATTCAGGATTTTCAAACGTGTTTCTAGTTTTTTGAAATAAGTAGGTTATTTATGTTAATGTCAAGGTAACAGATGATTATTTAAAATAATTTTACAATTAAATTCAGTAACCTTCCTTACTGCCTTTTATTCGTATAAAAATATTTCCACTTCACACATTTAAAACAATCTCATCAATGCCAGGCAATTCTGCGATATAGCTTACATCTAATTAGCTTTACCTAAAAAGCGATGAATACCATTTACGACATTTTAAAGGTCTAGACAAAAAGTAGATATTTTTGTGCCATTATGGTTACAGCATTTTAAACGTCTGTAAAAAAAAACTGGTTTGCTGTAACCTCTATTATTTCTGAAAGTAATTGACTTAGAAGGACATCTTTATAGCTAACGTGTAAAGCAAAGAAAAATAAAATACGTTTTTAAAATCGTGCTCCTACTACTTATAGTTTCGGAAAAATGATTTTTTTTCTCTTTTTTGGAAAGTTTTTGGGCTCTGGTGAACATTTCATGTTTTGGTGCTTACAGCAAATACGTTTTCCTACGTCGATATGTATAATTGCAATAAAGATTTTATCTTTAAATCAATATGGCAAACAACTACAAAAAATATCATTTCAATATAATTTTTGTTAACATCTATTTTTTTACCATTGCTGGGTCACCCTAACTTATCCAATGAGAACGTAAACATAATATTTACCGGGGGTTAATATTATGTTTTCCTTTATGTTTCCCATAAAATTACGTATCCAATTTCGTACATGAAATATATTTTGACTGTTTCTTAGTTCTAAGTATCTTTTTTTTTTGTAAAATCCTATTAGTGCTTTTTTTTCTGTGCCAACACGCCTGGTCAGAGCGACCATAGACTATTATCCCTCCCAAAGCGGGAGAGTTCTGTGCCCAACAGTAGGGCACTAAGACTAGACAGAGTGCTTGATCCCAATCCACCTAATGGTAAGTGACAATGGTATACTTAATGGTAAGGCGAACTATATAAGAAGCCTATTTACCTTATTTTTAAATGTGTAGTAAGTGTAGTAATGTAGTATAATAAGTGTAGTAAAGTATGTGTAGTAAGTGTTCGGGAACGCAGACATCGACAAAATACTCCATTCGACCTACAACTACGACCCCAACCTACGCGTGTGGGTTTGTAGACTACTATGCCACACTGAGTCGCTGACAGAGGATGTTGCTAGGAAATTGCTAATAAATAATAAAAATTACAATCTACAATAGCTTTTTTTCTTCATACAAATGACACCACCCCATTTCATTCCCAGAGTGCTGTAAAAGCCAGCTAAAGAAAATTGTACACAGATAACATCCTTTATTATCGTGACTATCTTAATAAAACTTAATTGGTAATCGATTGGACGCCGCTTTTGTCCAAACAAAACTAAAATACACACAGATTCTATGTTACTCGTTTTAAATTGGTAGGATTTTGTTGCAATTGGAATGCCACCTGAATCGCATCTTGACGTAGGAATGGACGGTTGATTGAGTGTATTGTAAGAGGTGCCAAGGGAAATTTAGATATGGCAACACTAGGTAATGTTGTGGATATATTCGATCAAATATTTCAAATCGTATATTGTACTAGATGTTCCTCGCGACTTCGTAAAGTTAAAGGAGCCCTTCCTTAGTTAGTTTTAAAAAACACTTTATTTAATTAAAACTATTTATTAAACTGTAATTATGGAAAGGAACCCTTAGGCAACCTATCTTTCGGAAGGTCAAGAATAGACTGGCTGATTGTATTTGATTGTATTGAAGATTCTGATTGTATTGAATATTGTATTCAAAGGCTAAAAAGTATGAATAAATGAATAGGTACTCTTTATTGTACGCCAGTAAAACATTACAATGAATTTTAACAAACAGTAGGTACTTATTATGCTCTGTACAATAGGCGGTCTTATCACAAATTGTGATCTCTTACAAACAACCTTATGATGGAATTAATGCATTAACGAGAAGGTATATTGTGGCGCAACATAATTTATAAATATGCTATAAATAAATTTTACTTAAATACATACCTACATAATGTAAATATAATTTTGCATATTAAATAAAAAAATAAAAAATGTGAATAAAGCAATAATATACGATAAGTAGGTACCGGTGTGTACGACATAGCCCGAAGAGTTAGCATGCTGAAGTGGCAATGGGCAAGCCACATCGCTCGACGATCTGATGACCGTTGGGAACGGAAGGTCCTCGAGTGGCGACCACGAACCGGACGACGCAGCGTGGGGCGACCCGCAACAAGGTGGACTGACGATATCGTCAAATACGCCGGGGGCCGCGGGATGCAGTTAGCGCAGGAGAGAGCTTACGTTATCTAATACAGTACAGGGTTGTAACTGTAAACGCGTGGAATTTAGAAAATTTTCATCTAATTTTGCAACAGTTTTCACTGATGCTTCGCTCCTATCAGTCGTAGCGTGATGTTATATAGATACTGAATTAAGCCATTCCATAGATGCAGAGTATATCTATGCTTCTTTTACTTTCTTTATTGGTAAAACCTTATTAATTTTGTGTAATAGACGCTGCAAATTCATCTTAAGAGAACCAAACAAACAACAGGATGTTTAGATGGTCATATTTCTTTTAGTTAACATGTTTTGAAAAAAAAAAAAAATAATAATAGAAGCACCCATAAATAAGACATAAAATTAAAAAGACCCAGATACTGTGACAAAAAAAATCTCGCTCTGAAGACTAAAAAAACAGCGGACTACGAAGCCCACATTTTTGTATGGAGCATGGTTTGGTGCCGTGCCCTCTTAATACAGATTTAGATACATAAAAGATATATACATTTTAACATATAGCTGTTAAGATAAACGGTACAAGTAAAATGGAAGTTACGATTTTTCAAACGACCTCACGAGTGCCGTCACTCCAAATGACGTACGTACTTGCTCGGTTTTATTGGCTCAAGATATATGAGCCATACTCACAGACATAGCCTATTATTAAAAGAAAAGATTTATAGCAGGTTTTATGTCTTATGTACTATGCGATTGGAATATCGTCGTGTGCTGTTTAAAAGGTAACATCTTATCAGCTCTCTCTCTCTCTCTCTCTCTCTCCAGCTCATTAACGTCCCAATATTGGGCACGGACTTCCGCTACTTTAGGAGGGATTATGGTCTACTGTACCACTCTAACGGGGTGTGTTGGTACAGGGTTTAATTTTGAGGAAGGAAAAGGGGTGGTGAAACTTGTATTCCTAATACATGACCACGAGGATAAAAACCTTTAATAAAAAATAAATATAAATTTAGGATTTGTGGACATTTCACACGACGTGCTCTGTATTTGCTTGTGTTATGGGTACCAGAATACAGATATAATACACATACCTCTATTACTCATAGAAAACATCCAGACGTAGTACAAACATTTGTATGACAATTATAAATGTCACTCAAACGAATTCAATATCCCAAACGGAAATAGAACCCGCTACCTCGTCCGTTACATGAACCACTCGACCAAAAGGCTCATTAAACTTCTTACGTAATTTTAACGTAACGTAATCTTCAATTATCAAAATTCTACGCCCGATATTTTCATTTTCTTAAACCATAATATTGAGGTGTAAGCCAAAAATGGATAGAGTACACAAAAAATAAGTAGATAACCATATCTAAAGACGAAAAGGCTAATGTAATCGAGATTGAATACCCAAACAGAACTCAGTGTGGTAAGGTAGCATTAGTTTTATTAGATAGCAGGATAATTCTTTCTCAAGGAGTAAGACTAAGGTGGAGAAAAGTGTGCTTAGGTGGTTTGGTCATGTGGAGAGGATGGATGAGAGACGATTAACGAAAGGCATATACACGGCGGAGGTAAGTGGAAATGCTGGGAGAGGACGACGATACTCCAAAAGGGGCAACTGTGGAGCACTTTCAACCGTCGGGCATGTGTGACCGATGTATGAGTGTGGATAAAGCCAAGGAAGTATCTTTGAATCGCAGCAGATGGCGCTCTATAGTCTCTGCCTACATCATGGGAAAAAGGCGTGATGTTATGATGAAATCTATACAAATATTATAAAGCCGAAGAGTTTGTTTGTCCATAGGAACTAGGTACTGGTTTGAATAAATAAAATCGTGTTGTATAGTACATTTATCTAGAAAGGCTTTAGTGTATCTAATATCATGCTGCGACTATTAGGAGCGGAGCAGTAGTGAAAACTGTTGTTGGAAAGGAGAAAATTATCCATATTTAGGGCTTCCATTGCGTGCACTGTGTTAGTTGTGTATATTATGTATGATTTGTTTTGTAATTCCACGCGTATGAAGTCGCGGGCAACAATTAGTCCCAGCATAAATCTCATGATGAAAATTGCCAATGATAGGTAGTTGTTTACACAAAGACACTATTTACGGATTTAGACGCGTATATTCGTTTTAAATTCTTGCTCAATATTTCGGAGACTTTTCAGTATTTATTAGTTTCTGTTATATGACTATCTTGATATACATAATGCGTTGGTATTTACAACAGTTTATTACGATTCTTTTTTTTTTTACTTACTTATTTTTTATTTCATCAAGATTGTTTAAAATAATGTTGCTATCAAAACGTTGAATTTAAAAAAAATCATTTTTTTGTAACATTGTTCGCTGATACAACGCTGTTATGGGTGCAGCGTGCTATTAAATAGCCTATAGCAGTCCTCGATAAATATGTACTATGGAACACGGAAAAAAATTTTCAAAGCCTTTGGATTTTTCGCAGAATAACTCCTAATAATATTATTCTCCTCTCGTGTCACTGCGTGGTTACCCTATTCAAATAAGAATGAAAACATAATATTTACTCAATGTAAATATTATGTTTTCTTTTATGTTTTCCATAAAACTATATTAACTATATATCCTTATGTTATCCAATTTTGTACATAAAAATATATTATGTTATTACAAAGTTATTAATCGGTGTAGGTAGGTATACGAAACATCGCAGAAGTATTATTAGCACATAAAGATATAGTGTTGGCACGTAGCAACCTCTTTCCGTGAAAATTGTACTAGCAGAACAAGTTGTTCGAAAAATCTAATTAAGTATCCGTGGTCGAACGGTAGCGGGTTCGACTGACAAGGCAACGAACCGAGGTTCGAATTCATGTTTTGGCCATATGGTTTTATGAGAATTTTTAAGTTTATAAGGCATTTTTTTGAAATTAATGAATGAATAGAAAGATCTGAAAATACGGGATAAGGGCAGGAAAGTGAAGATTATGAGTATTTGTTGTTGTAGCATAAACTGATGCACAAAACTGTTTTCAGCCCTCTAGCTATGTGCGTTCCAGAGATACAGCCAGACAGACGTATGGACGGACAAACAGTGAAGTCCGAGTAATTGGGTCCGGTTTTACCTTTGGTACGGAACCCTAAAAAGTACTAAATACTAATATTATAAAAATGAAGAGTTTGTTTGTTTTAAATCGCTAATCTCAGGAACCTCTAGTCTGAAAAAAATCAGTTTTGGATAGTACATTTATTGAGGAAGGCTATAGGCTATATAACATCACGCTGTGATCAATAGGAGCGAAGCAGCAATGAAAACTGTTGCAAAACCGGCAAAAGTCTACGCGTAAGTTTCGAATAATGTCCGCATTCTGGTATCCTTTAATACAAGCAAATAAATACTTTTTGCTTCAACAAGTGCGTTGACAAGTGAACATATTATGAGATTGTGAGAAAGCGTCAGGAAATCCCGAGGGTACATTTTGCAAACAAGTATTGTAGCTATACGTCTGTCAACTATAGGAATCAAGAGAATGTGAACACGGCTCAGAGCATCAATCTAATAGGAGTTGACACCGGCGATACTCGCTGAAAAATGATGCGCATACTTTAGAGATAGATAGGTAAAACTTTTTATTTGTGTGTTTGCAAATGTTTGTCCTGCGTCTGAGTGTTTCTCTGTATTATAAGTATGTATTTCCAAAAGAAAGAAGTATATATATTATATGCGTATTCTGGTACTCATAACACAAACATATAAGCATAGCTTGGGATCAGAGGACGTTGTGTGAAATGTCTGTGAATAATTATTTATTTATTTATTGCATTCAACATTACACCATCCATCCATCCATCTATCAGCCTCTAAGTCCACTGTTGGACAGACGCCTCCCTCATACAACGCTACAACGCAAAGCTCAGTTTTGTGCCGTTTGCATCAATTTACACATTACATACAATCCAAAATTACACAAAATTTCTTATTTAATTTGTTACAATAATCGAACATACCGCAGCTATTTCTTTCGTGCAATCATTGGTATCATTGACGGGCTTCGTGGTGGAGTGGTTTATGTAATGGACTGTCGATCACGAGGTCGCGGGTTCGATTCCCGCTTGGGACAATCATTTGTGTGATATCCATAAATGTCATACAAATGTTTGTACTGCGTCTAGGTGTTTTCTATGTATTATAAGTATGTATTTACAAAAGAAAAGTAGTATACAGGGTGTGGCGTAATTAATGGATAAGCCTGTGCCTGTGGATAAGCCTCCTACTGCGCTATACGAATATGTATATTTTTAATTAATCCTATGTATGGTCTTGAAAAAAATGGCATAAGTCATGTTTTTCATAAAATGACTACTTTCACTAACCAATTATGCTACTGTTGCCACAATTTTCAAAAATTTTGCATTCTGTTTTTTTTATAAAACAGCTTAAGAGGTGAGCTATTGAAAGCAATAAAGAATTCCCTATTCGTAATACAAATTTTGGGAAAAAATACATGAGATATCAAAAAAGTGTTATTGATTATTCAATTTGTTGACTTTGTACATCGTCTAGCTTAAAAAATCTTTATGGGAGTTGATTTGCCCAATATCTTAAAAACATGCTTGTTTTATGCAGTTTCCGAAATGGTATAACACTTATTACATTTCACGAGGTTTTAAAAAAAAACGACAGTTGTAAAAAAATACCCTAATTTTCTTTAACAGAATTATTAATTTATCTTAAACATGTCTTTGTAAACAGTTTGAATGGACCCTTTTTTGTGTGCTCCGGAGCAGGTAGTCATTCACAATGGACCCTTTTTTGGGTGCTCGGGAGCAGGTAGTCATCCACCATGAATAGGGTAAGCAGATAACGACTCTAAGTCAACTACTTGTGGTTGTTTATCGCACGGCAAATCCAGACGGTTAGTCTTATCATAAGACAGAGACAAAGCATTTTGATGTCAGGTAAATAACAGTTGTGCGACAGAGATAGATTTTTATTATTCTCACAAACAACAAAACAGCTTTTGAACTTGTTTAACAAAGTTAGTGCTCTTTTGACTATCGTCTCTTGCGCACATATCGTTTGCTCTATCGTGTTTGTTATTGTGACGTGAATTTGGCTTATGTACTACGGACTCTGTTTTTGCTATACGAATTGGACAATTGTGATATTATCGACGACTTCTACATATCCCTGGACTACTGATCATGCCGCGTCATACGTACACTCCTCAAGAGTATGCAAATATGCATCTTATTTACGGCCTGTGTAACTGCAATGCAAATGAAGCTGCACGCGAATATCGTCGAAGATACCCCGATTTGCGACACCCAGACTACCGGGTGTTTACACGTGTGCACATCGCTTTTAGCGAAGGGCGAATGCCTGGTACCGGTGTTGGTGGTGCTTCGGAAGGCAGACCTCGACGACATCGTGATGACGAAGTTCTAGAAGCTGTGCGTGCTAATCCAGAGTTATCAATTCGTGAGTTAAGTAGAGGAACCGGTGTAGATACGCGTACTGTGGGCAGAATTCTGCACAGGCATGAGCTTCACCCGTATCACTATCAAAGGGTGCAAACACTAATGACACGAGACTATGAGCCTAGAGTCCAATTTTGTCGCGTCATGTTGCGAAAAATACGCGAAGATTCGGCGTTTTTTGACAAAATACTGTGGAGCGATGAGTCATCATGTAAAAGAAATGGCTACGTCAACATGCACAATCTTCATAGTTGGCAGGCAACCAATCCGAGAAACATAAGGCAAAACCGAGCTCAAGTCCAGTTTAAAGTGAACCTTTGGACAGGAATTTTAAATGGACAAATAGTTGGGCCCGTCGAACTATCCGAGACACTAACAGGTCCCAATTATTTAAATTTTCTGCAAAATACGTTGCCGGAACTATTACAAAGTTTAAATGTGCCAGAAAACTACTGGTTACAAAATGATGGTTGTCCCGCTCACTACGCACGAATTGTACGGAACTACCTCAATGATGAGTACAATGAGAGGTGGATAGGTCGTTTGGGTCCCATTTTGTGGCCACCAAGGTCCTGATTTGAACCCTCTAGACTTTTTTTACTGGGGGTGTTTAAAAGAAAAAGTGTATAAAAAAGAAATAGCATCCCTGGAACAACTAAAGGCCCTGATTTTTGAAGCCGCTGATGTTATCAAGAGGTCCGGCTTCATCCGACGCCTAAAGCGGTCATTTATTCGTCGATGCAGGGCCTGCATAGCCGCAGGTGGCCGCCATTTCGAACATTTTTTGTAAAATAAAATTTATGTAGTGTTTGCATCTTTAGAATAAAAAAAATAAAATGAGTTGTTATTTTTTTTCAACGACTAACATTCCCACTGGTAAACTCAGACAGATAAGTTAAAATACCACTGACAGTTTGTTTAAGTTAACAGTATTAATTTGATTAATTAAATCACAATAAGAACATTTTTTTACGAGTGTCATTTGGTTCTTTAATATCACATCAAACTTAATAAGTATTATAATAAGTATTATACCATTTCGGAAACTGCATAAAACAAGCATGTTTTTAAGATATTGGGCAAATCAACTCCCATAAAGATTTTTTAAGCTAGACGATGTACAAAGTCAACAAATTGAATAATCAATAACCCTTTTTTGATATTTCATGCATAATTTTCAAAAAATTTGTATTACGAATAGGGAATTCTTTATTGCTTGCAATAATTCAACTCTTAAGCTGTATTATAAAAAAAACAGAAAGCAAAACTTTTGAAAATTGTGGCAACAGTAGCAGAATTGGTTAGTGAAAGTAGTCATTTTATGAAAAACATGACTTATGCCATTTTTTTCAAGACCATACATAGGATTAATTAAAAATATACATATTCGTATAGCGCAGTAGGAGGCTTATCCACAGGCACAGGCTTATCCATTAATTACGCCACACCCTGTATGTAGTCAATCCGTATTCTGGTACCCATGATACAAGCATAGAAATATAGCTTACTTTGGGACCAGAGGACGATGTGTGAAATGTCCTGAATATTTATTTATTTATTTAATTTATACATAAGTAATTAATATAGTGACGGTTCAGACAGTGCCTTCTCTTAGTGTGTGTTGGAATTAAATTACAGCATTTATGTGCGTTACCTTGACTATCTATCGATATGCCAGTATATTGGTAAAAAAAAACCATATGCATAGTAACTAGCACTAAGAAAAAAGCAATGTATTGTCTCCTGGAACACAGGTCTAAACCTAGTCTGGGAGGCAAAGAAATAAATGAATAATGTATCTAAAAATTGTATAACAACGAAATCAATAAATAAAATAAAAAATAAACTACAGTTAATTTTTGCTCTGAGTAACACAGAGTTGATATCATGAATTTCGTTACAAAAACGTGACGCATTTGTATATAACATATCGGGAATATGGGACATCACAGCGAGTATTTCACACCCCTAGAATTAAAAGAAGCATAATTCCAAAATCAGAATTTATGGAAAATCGTGTTTAAATGCACTTTTGCATTTTGCTCTCGTTTACATACTAATGTTATAAAGCTAAAGAGTTTGTTTGTCTGTTTATTTTTACGCCCTAATCTCAGAAACTACTGGTTCGAATTGAAAAAATCTTTTTGTATTGGATAGTCAATTTATCAAGGAAGGCTATGGGCTATATAACATCACAATTAAATAGGAGTAAAGCATTGGTAAAAATGATGCAAAAACGAAAAAAACCTGTCAAGAGCGAGGAAAACTCGCACACTTAGGGTTTCGTACCTACTAGACATATAAACATAAGTAACTGCATTCAAATAATCAGTTAATAATACTCAAAACAACTCACCAACTTAATTTTGTAGTTGAAATACAGGGAATCGCCTACATTTCAGCAACTTCATAAGTTGGTATTAGTATAAACACTTTTTTCTTTCTTTCTTTCTTTTCTTTATGTGATGACAAATTATAAGTTTTTGGATTTTTCCCTATATCAGCACTATATAGACTTGATCTATGCCAAATTTAGGCTCTAGGGCAACGGGAACCTACCCTGTGAATTTTGATTCCCTAGCATAAGTCGAGAATTCTTAAAAATGGCCGTAATTCGGTTATATCTTTTAAATGCGTAGATGTAAAAGGTTGATTGTATTTTTTGCAGCAAGGGACCGCGTAGATCTACATTTGGTATGAGTTTCAAGTTGATACCTTGAGCCGTTGCTGGGTAAAAAAAGTTTGACAGACGGACAGACAGACAGACAGACACCGGAGTGATCCTATAAGGGTTTCGTACAAACCCTTATAGGATCACTCCGGTGTCTGTACAAATTTCAATTTAAAAATACAAATTTCACGCGTAGGAAGTTGCGGGCAAAAGCTAGTCAATTATTATTCACGCTTAGGATGTTATGGTTTGTTAAAGGTGTAATAACAGTGGATTAAGAATACAAGTGTCATTACCCCATTTCTTCCCAGGTTGCTGTAAGAGCCAGCTAAGGGACAATAAACAGATGACTACTGTGAGAGATGGAATACTCGAAACTAAACCCCTTTTTTTGAGGCGGGGGAAAAGCCTGACCGCACACCCCACTGTTCGGGGATAACAGAAGGGTAGTGTGGGGCCCTCACCCACTAAAACCTCTACCGTGTGCCTAACTCAGCTGGGGATTGGGCACTGGTACTGCGGTGATTCCGCTATCAGTTGCCCACACAGCGGTTGCTCTGAGAGCATCCTCTCACAGGTGACGTCTGAGCACACCGGGACGTTACCTGTACGCGGTGGGCTCTATTGTCGAAACTAAACCCTATGCCAACACCCCTGATCAGCGCGGCAAAGTAGACCATAGTGCCTCCCAAAGTGGAGGAGGGCCGTGCCCAGTAGTAATAACTAATAATAAATATTCATTGACATTTCACACAACGTCCTCTGGTCCCAAGCTAAGCTTATATGCTTGTGTTATGGGTACCAGAATACGGATATACTACATAAACTACTTTTCTTTCGTAAATACATACTTATAATACATAGAAAACACCCAGACGCCGTACAAACATTTGTATGACATTTATGAATATCACACAAATTATTGTCCTGTTAATGGGCTGGAGATAGAGAGTTATATATTATTCTTGTATACGAGTCTTGAAAGTTTAAAAAACATGTCAACAGCGAGTTTTAAATAAACAGCAAACATTCTAAACGACATCACGAGTGCCGTCACTCCAAATGATGTACGTACTCGCTCAGTTTTATTGGCTCAAGATATATGAGCATTCAAATGTATATTCCTAACAGACTTTATTACAGAAAAGATTTATGGCAGGTTTAAGTCTTTTACTTAAATATTTGAGTATTGTTTTGAGGTATTAACACGGAACAGAGATCAATCAATCAATCAATCAATTGATCTCTGTTCCGTGGGTATTAATCTCTCTCTCTTCTCCCTAGCCATTAACATCACTCTGTTGTGAATGGAAGACTTGCATTGTAATTAAGAGGGTACTGTACTCCTAATTTAGGTATTTGCCTTAGGTATTGCTATCCCTATTCCCGAGCACCGTGCTGAAAGGGACAAATATAGCTGAAACAGATTTTACCTACAAATTCTTTGAAAAAAAGACGTTTCGTACTCCCCTTTTTTCTTCGCGAAAGTTAAACCGATTTTAATTGTTTTTAAGCAATATTATAGATGAAGAGTATATCTATTTTTTTTTGGTAAAACGTTACTAAATATGTGTGATTGACGCTGCAACTTTACCTAAAGAAAACCGAAAAAATCGATGTGTGATATGTATTGAAAAATAATTCAAAATAAAACCGGTTGGTTTAAAAAATAGATGTTGTCCGATTCTCAGACCTAACGGATATGTACACAAAATTTCACGAAAATCGGTCGAGCCGTTTCGGAAGAGTATGGTTACTAACATTGTGACACGAGAATTTTATATATTAGAAATACCAAAACTACATAGAATAAAACAAATACCACAAACGTTTTCAGTTTAACTTCACTAAAACATATTAATAGTGTGAATAAAGTTTACAGAAATTTTTATTGATAAAAAATTTGCTTAGTTCAAAAACTAGAAAAAGCACGCTTGAAAATCCTAAATATTTTTGTAAATTGTTACATTGTCATCGGTCCTTTATGTGTACAAAATTTCAGATCATTTCAACTACTGCAAGTCGCTGAAAATCTATGTAACGGAATCTTTTAAAGGGAATTTTCCCACTTACTACTGTAGTCTGATTGATATGAACTTTTGCACACATATTATAGACCAATGAAAATTCAATAATGTAAAAAAAAAATTAATAACTCATGAGCGTGTTTAGTTTAACGCGTGTATTTTTAGTTTTGCGAATTATTGCATTATTGCTATTACTATTTTAGTTATCAACTATTGACAATAATAATTGTCTCACAAAAATATCTATAATAACATAAAATAGCATCACGCCTTTTTCTCCATTTTATTTTTTTGTATATACATATAAAAATATCTACTAACAAAATCTTTATATAAAATATAAATCTTCTGTAGGTACGTGTGTTTGTAATTGAACTCCTCCTAAACGGCTGAACCGATTTTGATGAAATTTGTTGTGTGTATTCAAGGGGGTTTGAGGGTGGTTAGATTCACAATTGACTGGACCGATTATGATGAAATTTTTTGTTGTTGATTTTTACACAGAATTGTATGGCAAAACCACAGGGCAAAACAACGTTTGCCGGGACAGCTAGTATAGATATAAATCGTAATAAAGACAAGCTGACACGTGTATGACGTATAACGATATGATTCTTTTTACCTACGTTATATTTCTGTCAGTTACCCATTTTGAAAGTTATTGAATTGTATTTGTACCTAACATATACAGCGTTGACAGGTTTTATTATCTTTCTGCAAATAGGGAAACTGATTGAAGTCTATTTAAACCAACTTCTAATAGTTGAGTTAAAAAAGTTCAAGCGACTTTACGTGCCTTTGAAATTTGAGGATTTTCCTCGATTTATTAAGAGATTACCATCGGATCCTGACCTGGTGCCAATGGGACCACACGGGAACTACCAGTTTTCAAATAAAAAAAGAATCATTATAATTGCTTCGCCCATTTCAAAGTTATGAAGTACCTAAATAAACATTTAAAAAAATAAACTAAAAGACGAATTGAGAAACTCCTCCTTTTTTTGAAGTCTGTTAAAAAAGGAGGAGGTTCTCAATTCGTCTTTATGTTTCTTTTTTATCATAACTTTTAACTGGGCGAAGCGATTGAGATGATTCTTTTTTTATTTAAAAACTGGCGGTTCTCTTGAATCTGATGGTCTAACTCTTAAGAAATCGAGGAAAACCACACAAACAAAGGCACGTGAAGTCGATTGAATTCTTTTTTTAAAAATACTTAATTATTAAAACACACTTAATTAATAAACAAAGTTATGATTATTATATCGAGAAACTACTGTTGCTTTGCAGAAACATAACTCACAAACATATTTTATGCTCTTTATTCAAAAGAATAAACAAACGAACTCCTACATAAAGATATTTCTACTCGATCGACTCGACTAATCCAAGACTCACTTTAAATTGTTTAGTTTATACAGCTTCTTCAATTATCTTCAAGTTTGAAACAAGTTCTATATTAGTAACACACTGGTAGAATTAGGAAATAATATTTCATGTTTTACTTAGAATTTTTTGAGGTTCAAATTCAAGTCACCTAAAATGCCCCTGCCAGTTTTAAGGGACTAAGAACTAATTTCAGTCTTTTTAGATGTGCCTGCTTTTAAATACTTGATTATTTAATTTAATAGTCGTTTTTCTGGTGACGCATTATGAACATGTACAAGTGTCACCATCTTATTCAGGTACGTTATGAGTCAGATAAGTGACATCATAAGCAGCATGAAAAACTTTCATTTAATTTGACGGTCTTCGTGGTCTAGTGGTTTATTTAACGGACTGCAGTTCACGAGGTTACGGGTTCGATTCCCGCACGAGACAATCATTTGTGTGATATTTATATTTGTCATACAAAATGTTTGTACTACGTCTGGGTGTTTACTATGTACTATAAGTATGTATTTACAAAAGAAAATTAGTTTATGTATAATATCCGTATTCTGGTACACATAATACAAGCATAACCTTAGCTTGGGTGTATGACTATTTATTTATTTAAGGGGGCTATCATAATAACCAATGTTATATTTTCTAACACTTGCGCGACTCGTCTGTTTTAATAAAACTACTTTTTACGGAATTAGATGGCCAAAATTTAAAACGCGTCGAATTTTTTTTTTTCGTCCGTCCGTAATAGTAGTTTTATTTAAATAACTAATGATTTCAGTTTAATTTTTATGATAGGCTTAGGCGACTTGATTATGGTAGTATGATATTGTGATGATCAATAGGTTTATTATGATGAAAATGATCCGAAATCTTTCAATTACAAGTTCAACTCATACCTGGCTGGTATTTTTTTCTTCCAAAGCAGTCCGTCTAGCGGTCATTAAGAGAACAAAATGATTCTAAATTTAAAAAATTTACCTATTATATCTAAATTATGTAAAAAGCGTATTATAAAATTTCTGATTATATTAAAGACTAGCTGTTGCCCGCGACTTCGTACGCATGAAATTTAGAAATCGAACCTAAACAGAAGTTTACTATAACACTCGATAGATGGCGTTGTACCGTTTTTCAAATAGCGCTATGGTTCTCAGCGGATTGCGTCCTGAACCGATGGTAGGAAAAAAATGTTTGGACCTGTCATAAGTACCTATATAATTTTCTCACAATAATTATGTCTAACTACATGATTAAATGATTTTTCATTTCATTTCATTTCAATCAATGGTACTAATTCTATATGCGCAACTAAACTTAAAAGGTTAAATAGGTCACCGAGGCCACCTTATAAAAATCTTACACCTTAAGATGAAAATTTCAGCGAAAACATACGCTACACTAACACGTACATATTTTATAGCACATTTGAGTTTTAGAGAGCCAAGTGTTGAATTTATTACTGTTAACCCACGTCATTTTCAAAGGTTTTTTTATGAAAGCTGATAAGCGAAGTAGTGCCATAAAAATGTATGACAGACATGAGATTTGAAATTGGTACCAATTCTGAGCGCAAAACTAAACTAAACTTTTAGTTAAGTTTAGTTTAGTTATTGAATTTTGATAGTGTCGATAACACAATTCGGCAATGTTAATTGAACTTTCTTGTTATAAAAGCTGTGTATTATAGGCATATCTCCCTAGCGATATGATTTTAATTAATATAAATTTGCACAACAAAATAGCCAAATAATCAAAATACAGCAATTGTTGTTTTAATTTTTTGGAACGAAGTTCCTTACGGCAGGCTTGGAGGAAATAGCGATTTTACTGCGCGACAGAACTGAAAAAAATGTGATAGTAAAACCGTAAGAAAAGGTCCGTGGAATAAAACCATTAAATGGAACGTGCGCCTGCGTAGGCGCGACAGTCGTATACACAAGCGAGTAGTGTATAATACCTTTCTCTTTCTCCTACTTTTTTTTCGTTGTCTCATCCCTTCTCTCTCTATTACCACTCCACTCCGCCAATGCATAGTATATACTCATGAATTCATGGACAAGCACGTGGCGAATACTCACATTATAGATACATTTTACTCGTGTTTTTTTAGTTAGTTTTTTTTAATATTGTGTCGATTCTACATTAGCCGAAGTAACTATGTTCCTTCCTGGTGTCCCACGACACCACATCTTTTTTTAGTAAACTATAGTTGTGCACAATTGGCACCACAGTCAATGTGATTGTAAAAGCTAAGTTTATTTTATTTGTAGTTTAATTTATTATATCATCATTCTTCTATTTTTATCCCGTTATTCGGGGTCTGTGCAACATGACTACTTGTTCATGATGCAATGGGTTCAGGTCTAAAGCTAAGCTTATAATTATGCTCGTGTTATGGGTACCATATTACGGATATACTACATATACTACTTTTCTTTTGTAAATTTATAATACATAGTAAACACCCAGACGCAGTACAAATATTTGTATGACAATTATAAATATCACACAAATGATTGTCTCGAGCGGGAATCGAACCAGCCAGCTCGTAAACGGCAGTCCGTTACATGAACCACGAGGCCCGTCAAAGAAAAAATAAAGAAATAATGAGTGTATTGTAAAATTTAATTTTACCTTTGTAACTTTCTTTTACGAAAGCTTTTGATTTTTTGACATTTTAAGCTTTTAAGCTTATTAAGTGCCATTGTGATAATAATATTATCTTTTCTTTTCGTGAATTTTTCGTTGTACTGCGTATATTTTGGAATACAAATCTGCAAATAGAATTTGTTAAGAATTTTTTCGGAAATTTTGCAATAAGTAATGGTAAATGTTGGATAAAAAAAGATGGTGAATATATCACTCTATGTGATAAGGCCGCCATTTATACCTAATCTTAAGATTATTGTCTTTATTTCAATGTCTGTAAAGTGTACAATGAAGAGCATATCTATCTATCTATCTAATAAGTTTGCATGTTACTAGTCACAAGTGCTGAACTGGCATGTTAGTCAATCCGACCATAAAACAGGTACACCTACATTTATTTATAAAAGTAAGCGAATAAAATAGATAACATCCTAAAGACTTAAAAGCTAATGTACTCAAGACTGAATGTGTAAACGAAATTATACGAGTAGTGAGTCCATAATTTTGCCTAAACTTAGGACAGAATATGAATTTTTGCCAGGAGTGCCCTTTGGTGATGATAGTCTCTACTAAACTCTACTTATTATATATTTCTAGTTCTTTTTGTGTATCTCTAGTTATTTTTGTATTTATTTCCCTATGTGAGCTTATATCCTTAAAACTAGGCAACGGATTTGGATGCGGTTATTTTTGTATCATAGAGGAGTCTAAGAGGATTGTTTTTTATATTGTTTTTTAAGGTTACATTTCTAAATTCCACGCATAGGAATTTGCGGGCAACAGCTAGAGATGTTATAAGTGCCACCATTATATTTTCTCTTCAGATTTCTGTAAGAATCAGCTCAGGTATAATATAAAAACTTCATCATCTCATCTTCTGTGAGAGACAAGAATGCAGAAACTGACCCTTACCTATGCCAACGCGTCTGATAACCGTAGTAAAGTAAAGGAAATGTCCTCCTGAAGTAGATTATCTGAATAAGGGTATAAAGTGCAATAATAAATTAATGCATTTAAGCAAGATATTATAACACAATACATTCAGTGGTTTCCAATGTTCCCTAAATATTCCTAATGTTATTTAAATTGATGTTTCGGATTCTCATCATCATCATCATAACATCATGCCTTTTTCACATGGGGATAGGCAGAGACTATAGAGCGCCATCTGATACGATCCAAACATACTTCCTATATGTTTGTTTCGGATTCTTTAATCGTTTTTTTGTTCTATGCGCAAGCGAGTGATTGGCCCGCTGTGCTCTAGTCCAGTGATGGGGTTGCCACCTTGGAGCATACGTACAAACTCGGGTTTTTTTAGGTCTCCTCCCTAGCGATATGATTATGTTTTAAGACGCAGAATACTCTCCTTTCACCCTGCATTCTCAGCTTAGGCACTTGATTGGAATCCACAAGGAAAACGTGGGCGTGGTCGCCCCAAGCAAACATGGCGACACCCGACGCGTAATTGCAAACGAGGCGAAAAATATCGGAAAGATCTGGAGCGAGATATAAAGTGCAGCTCAAGACCGATCGCGATGGCAAATCACTGTGAAAGCCCTCTGCCTCACCTAGGGGACATAGGACAATTTGTTTTTATTTTGAACCATTTTGGGACTGCACCACGCTACGTCGTAGCCGGCAACTTTAGTTTAGTTTAGTTTAGTAGCAAAACTTTAGTTTAGTTTAGTTCGGTTGTCAGTTTGTTAAGTTCGATGTGATTTGCCTGTTACCACTTCAGCGTGCCAGCCCTTCGTGCTATCAAATACACCAGTTCTCCTAAGGATCTCCAAACTTATATTATCCTGAAAATACAGATTCTTTTTATTTTTTTGGAATTAATGACACCCTCTTGAAACAAAAATGTAAACATAATACTTATTCACATGGAAACATTATGTTTTCTTCTACGTCTCGCATAAAATTACCAACGTATTGTTGTTTATAAAAACATGTGTTTTTTATTTAATGGTGACGCAACGTTTGTTAGGACAATTTTAGGACAACAACATTGTTAGGAGTGTACTGAGAATGAATGTAGAGGAAATCAAAGGCAAAGGAAGGCCAAAGAAACGATAGATGGATTGTGTAAAAGGGGATATGAAAGAAAGAGGAGTAAACACATAAATGACGTCTGACAGAAGAGCATGTAAGAAAAAGGCATAGGTATCGCGCCGACCCTAAGGGATAAGGGCAGGACAATGATGATGATGATGAGATGATGCTACAACGATAAATACAATATCGGAGTCATTCATAATAAAATAATAAATAATAATAAATATTCATAGTTTATGTATTGTATCCGTATTCTGGTACCCATAACACAAGCATATAAAGCTTAGCTTGGGACCAGAGGACGTTGTGTGGAATGTCTATGAATATTTATTTATTTATTTATAGACATTTCACACAACGTGCTCTGATCCCAAGCTAAGCTTATATGCTTGTGTTATGGGTACCAGAATACGGATAGAATACATAATTATAAGACTTTTCTTTTGTAAATACATACTTATAATACATAGAAATACCAGACCACCACCACCACCATAGACACCAGACGCAGTACTAACATTTGTATAACATTTATATATATCACACAAATAATTGTCCGGAAACCGAACCCGCAACCTCGTGATCGGCAGTCCGTTACATGAACCACTCAACCTATTGTCATACATACACGATATTTGTAAGTGCTACGCATTTAATCTTTTAGAAGGAATCTTTTCGAATTTTTAATCTTTTCATTGAGATAGTGTATTTTTGGGTTCACATCAAAAAAGACAACTTCAATTAATCGTTTATTTATTTATTCGTCAACATGTGAACAAAGATCACTTGATACTGTTATTGACGATACACAATTATTGAATGCAATTATTCTTAGAAATGATCTCGTATTTTTTTCTATATAAAATTTCCTCGTATTATTGATAAGAGAGAAACAAAATAATATCTTTTACCTTCGTTACGAAGCTGTCAGCTACCTATTTCAGAAATGATTAGATTGTATTTGTTATATAATAGAGACAATATGCGTTTTATTTTTGCAACTTATTTGGGGTAAGTATAACATATAGGTTTTTTCTAAAACTGATTAGTGTTGATTTTCTCCTTTTCTGTCAATAAAATCATTTTGACCCAAAATAAATATGTTACTAAAATTCGCCGTTTAAAATCTCAGTACTTCATTGGTACTTAGTAGAGTCGATTATTGATTTATTTATTGCGAATGTTCTTCTGTTATCATTGAGAAAACTATAATTGTACAAAATACCATTAAATAAGTCTACATAACTTATCAAAGACTTTAGTTACGTTGATAAAACTTTGCTTTTTGCCTTGTTACTTAAAAACTTTACAGTAAGTGATGTCGTTATCTCCATCTCATCTCTCTCCATCTCATCTCATGTAATAACATGACCCGTATTGGCATTCTATGTAGTGAAGCGCTGTCATGTAGTAAAGCATATTCAACCTAAATTCACTTCACTTATGGTATCGAAATGGGCAATCCTCATCACGCAACGACATCCGTTGGGGATGGATGGTCCCAGTAGCGACCACGTACCGGACGACGCAGCGTGGGTAAGTAGGAAAAGAAATGTGTTTAGACCTTATGAAAAACTTAAAGAAAATAAAATTTCTGTTTTCAAGGAATAAAACAAAGGCTTTTGGTCTTGAAATCATAACTTATTAAATACTTAACTATATAGTTATTTGCAAGGTAAGCATTCGAACTTAATTTGATGGAAATTTCAGCGTTGTGAATATTCCTTTTGATTGTAAGCTTGGAAAAGTTAATTAGAGTTTTAAAGATGTACATAGCATAAAAAAAGTTCTCAGGGCAAATAAATTATGTTTCATTAGCGTAGAATATTTTTACATAATATATTTATGACGTCTGTATTAGATGTATGAGTGTGGATAAAGCCAATGAAGTGTGTTTGGATCGTATCAGATGGCGCTCTATAGTCTCTGCCTACCTCCATGGGAAAAAGGCGTGATTTTACGATGATGTTGACGTACCAAGACCGAATGCGATGGAGAATCACTGTGCATGCTCTCTGCCCCAATTTGAGGACCTAAGAGCTTAGAGTATTAGTATGTGAAGCAACAGGAACATATGACATAATATGTTACATAACGCTGTTTTTAATGACAATGATACTGCCATGTAGGTGCAAATGTGGGATGCCGAGGTAACTCACACGAACACAATAATATAATAATTCATTGGTCGCTATGCACACTCCGCCGTCACGTCGCGCACACTCGCCCACACTACGAAGTGACATTAGAAAACGACCTGCGCTGAAAAAAAGCACAAGAACAATTCTCATACTCATTGTGTACGGACGCTGTCAGTCCTATGTGAGCGTGAGGCGATTTTAGGCGGGGCGTGCGTAATGACCAATCATATTACGTTATAGAGTGTGTGTGTTATCAATCCGCCGACGTGGCAGCTCAGATATACCAGAAGATGGGTTGACGTTTAATATTAAGGACAAGTAACTTTAGCCTGGCTAAATCGTACTTCATAGAATAGTGACGTACCTATAGCCTGTATCATAGACACACATATATATATTTTCACGCACACGTAGATATGTAAGTGGCTTCCATAGAATTGGGATATATACCTACTTAGTGGCTTCAAGCCGATTGAGTGATGTAGCCATAGACACTACTGGTCTTATTCATAATGATTTATCGGAGGTTTAAACGGAGATTTTATCGGAGAGATAATAAACGTTTTAACGTAAAAAGGCTATTATGAATAGTAACAAGTTTTGACAATTTTCGCGAACCGATTTTAGCGAACTTTTAAATCACCGAAAAGTCATTATGAATAAGAATGGTACATCTTTTTAATCTTTGCGTGGTAGTATATTTGTCACAAAAAGCTTCGCGTGTATCTACTCCTTTTGGTTACATACTTACATAAGAAACACAATAACAAAATTCATGACGTTTAATTTTACATCAAATTAAATTACGAAGCACTCTTGCAAAAAATCATATCGGTACTTAAGATTTAATAAGTATTTATTCATGTTTCAAAATGTATTCGCTTCCTTTGTGTTATTTATGGAGAATCAAATATTGTGTTGTGATGGAAATGAAATATTTGTTTCCAAAACTCTAAAAAATATACCTAAATGTGATGAAGAATTATAGAATTCTTCATCACATTTAGGTATATTTTTACGTACCATACTAAAAAAAAAAAGGTTTGAAAAATAGATGTTGGCCGATTCTCAGACCTACTGAATGTGCATGTAAAATTTCATAAAAATCGGTCAAGCCGTTTCGGAGGAGTACGGTAACTAGCACTGTGACACGTGAATTTTATATATAAGATATCTGACATACTGAAATTATATAAGCGTGTTAAAATTGAGGACAAGTAACTTTAGCCTGGCTAAATCTTGTTTCATTGAATAATGACGTTTCACATGACGTATAGCCGGTATTATAGACAGACATAGATACATTTTCGCGCACACATAGATATAATGTATGTGACTTCAAGTCGGTTGAGTGATGTACCCATAGACAATACATCTGGTAAATCTTATACCAAATACTAGTAAAGCAAAAGTATATAACATTAAAATTACCATTTTATATCATTTAACTTCGAATAATAAAATTTCTAAGAAGTTTCGATAACAATTTCACGATCTGTTATCATATAATATCGAAACCAAATTATATCCAGCTGCGAAAATAATCCCTACTAATATTATAAATGCGAAAGTAACTATGTCTGTCTGTCTGTTACGCTTTCCCGCTTAAACCTCTCAACCAATTTTGATGAAATTTGGCATAGACAATCTTTAGACCCTGAGAAAGAACATAGACTACCTTTTATTGCGAAAAAGGAAATATCCAAATTCCACGCGGATGGAGTCGCGGGCAACAGCTAGTATAAACATATTATAAGTTTTAGTAATGCGAACAAAGCTAATAAATTTATACCCCTCAGGCATAATGTCTCTCTCTCCAGTACATTAACGTTCCACAGCTGGGCACCAGCCTCCTCCACTTTGGGAGGAATTATAGACTTCTGTACCGCGCCAAACAGACATGTTGGCATAAGGTTTATTTTCTAGATTTCGATGATTCCCATAGAGGTAGGCAGCTGGCTGAGACTATAGAGCGCCATCTGCTACGATGCAAATATTTCTGTATTATTTATATTTTGCTGAAAGTAAACTTAGAAGTAATATTTCCTTTTCAGTTTTATTAGAGTGACATGTGTGTGTAATTATTTCGAACATGTTTAATTAAATTCAAGTCTGTTTTATAACGTGTTCCATTTATTAACATGGTTTTTATTAGCTTTAATTATTTCTACGGAGCTATCTATATGTTTGTTTGAACGCTGTAATCTCGCGAATGTCCATGAATATTTATTTATTTATTATTTATTGTGACCTCCGTAGTATTACCTCTTGATATTTATGTTGGTTTATTTAGGTCTAAAACTTTTTGTGTGTGTCAAAAGCTTTCACACGCAATGTAAGGTTGAGTGCGAATTATTGGTCGTAAAACCTTTATACATATAGCTCTAGTGCACAGCAGTTCCGGACATAAACTGTGTATCAATTGTTTACATAATGACTACTAACTTTGAATAGGTACTTATTTTTATTATATCTTATAGCCGTCGCCCGTGACTTCGTTCTTATTACATTATTCTTATTCGTTTTTATTTAAAAGCTAGTGGATTTCAAATAAAAAAAGAATCATTAAAATCGCTTCACCCAGTTAAAAGATAAGAAGTAATAAACATGAAAAAAAAATTACAAAAATACATACCCACAGACGTATTAAGAAATTCCTTTTTTTGAAATCGGTTAATGAGGATGTTCATGGTGGTTTTTGTTAAGACAAGCATTTAATAAGCTTACGTACTTACAAACTTTTTATTATTAACTAGCTGTTGCCTGCGACTTCGTACGCGTGGAAATTAAAAAAAAAATCCACGTATTTGCAACATTTTTCACTAATCCTCTCCTGTCCAGCCCATTTACGTCCCACTGTTGGGCACGGGCCTCCTCCACTTTGGAGGGATTGTGGTCTACTGTGCCGCTCTGACTAAGCGTTAATATTCGAGTTTTCCATCTCTCACAGAGGATGTTATCTGTGAGCAATATCCCTTAGCGGACTTTTACAGCACCTTTCGAAGGAGATGGGGTAGTGACACTTGTATTCTTAAGTCACCACACGGAGAACTTTTCACTAACATTTCGCTCTTATTAGCCTCTGCGTAATGTTATATAGCCTATTAGGCTATAGGCTATATAACATTACGCAGAGGCTCGATAAATTTACTATCCAACACTGAAAGAATGTTTAAATGGGACTAGTAGTTCCTGAGATTAGCGCGTTCAAACAAACAAACTCTTTAGCAATATTAGTATAGCTGTAATTAGTGCTTCGCAAAAAGTATGATGTTAGTATTGCACGCGAGAATTTTTTAACATAATTTATTATAAATATTTTAACCTTGAATTGTTGCTTAGTAAAAATCTGACAGTCACAAACACATACACACATAGAGATAGGTATAAGCGAAGGTAATAATAATTTGCTTATTTCAAAAAGTAAAAAAAATACGCTTGATAATCCTAACTTTTTTTTAAAATTATTGCATTGTTATTGGCCAATAATATAAAAATTTCAAAACAATCCGACTATGGTAAGTGTGTCAAAATCACTTTCAGAGAATCCGTTACATAGATTAATACATTGATAGATAGCTAATATAAGCGTGTTAAAAACGTATAATAAGTCACAAACCAAAAAAGGCATTAATATCATATACGAGTATAGTACGGGATCCGTAGTACATTTTTTTCACTTGATTACTATCAAGCAGATTTTCCGTGAGTAGCTTTATTAAGACGAGACGCCCAATAATTTTCTATTCCAAAATCTCGATTGTGGTAGCGAACAGAGGTAACAAGGATAAAATATCGTACTACCCGTAAAAAAAAGACCTACCTATTATTACTCTGCGGTGGAGTTGAAATTGGTCTATTATATCAACTTGGCAACTTTAAAAAGATGTATTGCAATCTATCTTAAGGGCCTACATCAATATTATCGTAGCTAGTAGGTATAGAAAATAAAGAATTAGGGATATTTTTTTTGTTTACTCAAAATCTACTAAATATATTTTAATTCTGATTGACGTGTTTCTATATATTATTATAATAGTTACTTATGTTTTTAAAGTTATTTCATTAGTTAATACGCGATAATAGACCGACAAATGAAAAAAATAAAAAATTAGAGAGGTTGTTTCGCTAAGATTTTCTGTCGAGAAAACTTTTTTCAATCGCGTTTCTGAGTTTATGCGATCCTAGATCATATATTGAAAAAACATATACTTAAAAATTAGAGCTCTAGCCATTCAATCTGAAGAAACAATGAAAACTTCGTACGTAGAAAAATGCACGAAGCTATTTTGGTATCCTCTTAAGTGTATCAGGAAAAGGCAATCCACAAATTGCGTACAATAATGACGTCACAAGATTTAAGATAAAATCTTTAAGTATTAAACTAATTCTATACAGTGAATATTTCAATAATATTGAAATCACTTGCTCAAAACGTTCTATTTAAAAAAAAACAGCAGGTCAAAAATTATGAACAGTCTCGTTGTATCTCTGGAACAGTGATAGCTAAAGAGCTGAAAATATCACAGTTGATGTATATCAGTTGATACTATAATAAAAAATACTCGTCGTCATCATTATTTTTATCTTGTTATTTGAAATAAGAATATGACAATTGTAATTATTTTGCTAATAACAGTAGGTACGGAACCCTTCTGCGAGTCCAACTCGTACTTGACCGGTTTTTCAGACTTCAACAAAACTTTTTTTTGTTACATTTTAACAAGTTAGGTGCTATTCAAAATTTTCTATTCT
Organism: Orgyia antiqua; assembly: GCA_916999025.1. Classification (NCBI taxonomy): domain Eukaryota; kingdom Metazoa; phylum Arthropoda; class Insecta; order Lepidoptera; family Erebidae; genus Orgyia; species Orgyia antiqua. The sequence continues at coordinate 7,544,668 of OU779874.1, forward strand.
TATAACAAACTCTACAGTTTATGAAATAAAGTTTAAAATTATATGTTTTAAATTGCTTTTATACTGAAGATATCACAGTGTAGACTAAATTACTAGTAAATTTACTTTTAACGACTTTTTAACATTTTGTTATTTGTAAAAAATTTATTTGAACTAAAGTCATAACTGATAGCGACAAATGGAAGTAAATTTTTAGTTAGTTATGCTATAAAATGGAATACCTACTTAACCACACGGTATCATTAGAGTCACAATTAGGTAAAGTAACAACTCTTCCTAATTGTGACTATAATGAGATCAAATAAAATAAACATATTTGCACTGATTTGTCCGTGTGGTGACGGATTAAGAATACCAGTGTCACCACCCCTTCTGCTCCCAAGGGACTATAGACAAGGCTCTGTAAGAGACAGAGATATAGGACGAAGATAGGACGAGCCTCGTGGTTGAGTGGTTCAAGTAACGGACTGCCGATCAAGAGGTCGCGAGTTCGATTCCCGCTCGGGACAATCATTTGTGTGATTATTCTAATTGTCATACAAATGTTTGCACTGCGTCTGGGTGTTTCTATGTATTATAAGTATGTATTTACAAAAGAAAAGTAGTATATGTATTCTATCCGTATTTTGGTATCCATAACACAAGCATATAAGCTTAGCTTGGGACCAGAGGACGTTTATTTAAAAAAAAAATATCGAAAATAAACCCTGTCCCAACAAGCCTAGTCAGCGCGGCATACTAGACCATAATCTCTCCCAAACTGGGAAAGGCCCGTGCCCAGCAGTGGAACGTTAATGGGCTGGAGAGGAGAAGAGGAGAGGATTTTATACGGCAAAACAATAATCTGGATATGCCCGCGATTTCACCCGTGTTTATAGTTTTTTTTCTTACTCTGTATACATATATGACGGAGCGACAATAAAAATAAACAAATGTGAACGTATGATTTTTTCACGTAAAGAATTGTAGACAAGCCCTAACACGTGTTTACCCCACCTTGTAGTGCGTATAAATACGAGACAGCCACAGAGCCAATGATCAGTATCGTTTGAGATGTTAGACAGGGCGTGTCGCTGCCCAACTAGTTGCTCACAGTAGCGATAAAGAGTTTATACCGTTCGTAACCGCGTGTGTATAATTATACAGTGTGTATTTGAAAGAAAGTGTAAAGTGACGATTGAGAGGTGACGTTTTGTGTGTACATCATAATGATGGCGGTAAAGGGGCAGGTTTAAGGGAGATTTGGGTGGAGACCTGCAGTGGTACCCTTTTATGTGTGCCAGAGAATGTAAGATTGATGTATGAACATCTAAAAGATAGTTTCTACAATTTGTAGACTGATAGCAAAACCACAGCTGTTACGCTCTCTATTATGTTACTCTGACATATATATACCATGTCTTTGTAATCCTGTTTAGTTCAATAAATTTTTTTTTTCTTTCTTTCTTCTACAGTTATTTTTCATGGTCAATAAAATAAAGACAATTTCAGTTAAACGTTTATTTCTTTTCATATTATAACAACACAGTTGTCTTATATTCTTAGAGTAAGAATAATTACGTTAATATTAAAGATAATTTAGGTACATCATATACAAAAGGTGCTGTTAGGGTGATGCGATTGTATAAAATAACATTTACTACTCCTTAAAATGAATAAATTGCTGTAAAAAGTAATAAATACGCTTAAAATCCTAGATATTTTTTTAAATTATTGCATTGGCATCGGTCTTTAATATGTGTGCAAAATTTCAGATCAATCCGACTACTGCAAGTGGGTGATAATCACTTTCAAAGGTTTTGTTACATCAATTAATACATTGATAGATAAGTACCGAGCCAATAAAAGCATGTTATAAACTCTTTATATCACATAATAATAAATCAGAACTTATTTCATAGATACGTTGATTATTACATAGATAGTTGCATACGAAGCGAATAAAACAGTGTTAAATACACCAGTATTGTAATTTTAAACGCATCACTCTGCCAACTTTTGAAATTATAATAATATCCGATAAACAAAAAAGTAGGATATTTTTTCATAAACTAAAAACAAATAATATTAATTTAATTTATATATTGTGGAAGCTGCCGCTTAAATAACTCTGGTACCTAGTGATTATTCTATATCACACTGTCACGCCTTTTTCCATTGATGGTAGGCAGAGATAGTACAGCGCCATATGCGTCCAGTCCTCTCAGGATTCTGCTAAAGTCAGTAAAGAGATATCATAAGCAAAATCTCCATTCTGTTAGAAACGGAAATTTTGAAACTAAACTCTATACGAACACGTTCATCATCGCAGCATGGTAGACTAACAACCCTCTCGAGACTGAAGAAGATCGTGCCCAACAGTGGGACGATAACAGGCTGGAGAGAGGAAGAGTAGACCTATAACCCTCCCAAAGTGAAGAAAGCTCCTGCCCAACAGTTGGGATGTTAGGGGTTGGGAAGCAGAAGAATATTTCATAATTAAACAAAATGTTTTAAAGGCAAAAGTAAATTCAAGCGGCAACCATCACAACCATTAATATAATAACAAATTCAAATACAACTTATTAAATTAATTGTACAGAAATTTAGTAGAACAATTTAAATACAGTATTATAGTCTAGGAGATAGCGACACTTTGTTTTCAGTTAAAACCTTATTAACGAATATCTATGTTTACAAACTGGAACTTTTTAATCTCAATTGCAAAATGAAATACACGATTTTTTTCAATAAAACTTAATCATAAGTTATGTATCTTTTCCAGGTCTTGTTTTGACTTTCTTTTTAGGCCGTGGGTTTAGATATTTTCTTTTTTACTATATTACGATAAAAACGCCCCATTTTGTTGTAATCTCTAACAACCTATCTAAAAGCGTTCGTGTGATAAAGACGAATCTACAGTTACTCTTTTTGTCGAAATCTATTCATCTATACGGGAGATATAAAGTAATAAAGAAGTTTACTTACATACATACAAGACATGTCCGAAAAATAAAATCCATCCGTGGCAGTCTGATCAATAGAAAACTTACAATGGATGCGTGATTTTGTTCTTTGTAAATGTCTACAAATAGCATAGACTATAGAATATTATAGAAAATGGAAAGAAATACAAAAGTCATCATCATTTCGTGATCAACTTCTTTGCCCACTGTCAAAATAATGAACTTTATTTGAAAACATGACCATTAATACTTATTAGTACAATTTTCGTAAATAATACATATTCCTAGCTTGGGTTTTGTTTTGTTCCTTTAATAGAAAAAGAAAATAAAAACAATCAGGTATCTTAATAACGAGAAAAACACAAATAGAAACTGACAACCTCCTTCTTTTGGAGTCGATTAAAAATAAGTTGAAATGTTTGCTAGCTCCTTGCCTATAAGTCGATATTGAGCAAATTTGTTTCAAGAACTTCTAACAATCCCTTTTCTGTTTTTCTTTAATATCTAAACCAATTGAAATTAATAATACCAGTTACGATAACAACATCGGGCATCGCTATCTCCGAGTTTTCATAATAACTAACTACAATTCGTTTGACTATTTACATTGTAAATAATACCTATTTACATTTTAACGTCGAAGATAAATTTAGGGACCGTAAATGAAAATAATATAAACTTTTATGTTATAAAACTTTATGATAAGCTTTATGAATTAGGATACGGTTTTACCCTAATAACTTATAAATTAGATAAGCCTGGAGACATACGCAGTTAAATGGCAAAGTTTTGCTATTTTAAGGGAAGATAGTATGTTTTTATTCCTGTGGTGATGTAATAAGAAAACAGATATTCCATTTCCACCCTAGTGAGTAAGAGTATGGAAAGGAATGATTATAAGTAGGTAAGATCATCAGTGAAATACAGATAACTTGAATACTATACATATGCCAACATGCCTGGTCAAGTGGCGACCGAGCGAGAGAATTGAACGATATTCTTAGCACAAAATCAGAGCGGGTTGCGTGACCCGTTCGCAAGCAACGGACGTCTATTTTATCGTAGGTCTCGTTATTATTAAGTTAAAATTGTGTGCCTATAATTAATATTTTTAACAAATAACTGTTTAGACATCCTTGAAGGGTTTTGGCAATTTTTTTTTTCTCACAAATAATAATTATAACGTATATGTGTACCTTTAGTTTTTGATACTAAACGGTAATAGAAGAGGAACGTATTATTTCCCTTTACAAATTTAAGTATCAACGGAAAAAGATCATTTTCAGCGATAAAGCTTAACGAGCTCAGGAACAAAGTTAAAAATAATATGGTTTTAAAATTTTATGATACCTTGGACCATATCGTACAATTAAAGTCACTTTCGCATAGATTTTTATTTTTAGGTTTATTTTTTATTTATTTGCACCATTCGCACCCCGTGACGAAATTGTTTTTGTCCCTCCTGGGCTGAATTTCAGGATAAGGAGAGCTTTTTCGTTTAGTTTGTCATTTAAAACCTATTTTTAATTTTTGTTTGTGATCATTTTTCTCTGAGATATTCTGCTTTCTTGTTTGTAAAAATTTTCTAAATTTAAAAATGAAAAACCTCGCTTATAATTAATTTTCGTTATTATTGCATCGGTCCTTAATATATGTGCAATATTTTAAATTAATCGGACAGTTACAAGTGGACGCAAATATATCAAGAAGATAAGGACAAATAAAACCTTTTTTACGGATTTAGACGCATGTATTTGTTTTAAATTTTACCCCGACGTTTCGATGAACAACTATCGTAAAGGATACTTTACAGTTCAGACCTACCCGTGACCATGGTGACACCAAAGTCTTCGAAACGTTGGGCTAAAATTAAAAACAAATACACGCGTCTAAATCCATAAAAAGTGGTTTTCTTTAAACGAATGAGTTAGAGAATAAAAAGCTAAATATTACCTATGCATAATGTCTCCATACATAAGTGTTTTAAATAAAATCAAATACAATGTCACTTATAGAAACGTATTCTATGTAGGCTATAGGAAGTAAAAACTATCATTTGTCAATAAAAATGGATCATGGTATCATATAAAATGCGACTTTTGAAAGGATTACAGCATGGGGCTTTAAAAAAAGAACCAGATACTGTGTGCAAGATACCTCGCTCTTGAGCCCGACCATGATTCAGCAAAAGTTGGCTCTATTAAGTGGGGCTTAAACCAGTCTGAGGAACATTATGGCCCACCTTAGTGGTAGGTATATACAAAAAATTCGAAACAAATTAACTAAGTAACTCTTGACATATTACTATAGAAAATGTGACAACATAACCAGTATTTTTAGGGTCCGTTACTGAGATTTCAACGTCAGTTCGTCCGTCTCAAAGCAGTATCTCTCAGCTAAAGAGCTGAAAATTTCATATTTTTTGTATATCAGTTCATGCTTTAACATTTAATATTCAACGTCTTGATTCTCTTGCTGTTATTCCGTTATTTGGGGTCGAGAAAATGATAAATATATTATGAAAACATCGGTACGGAATCCTTCATGTGCGAGTCCAACTCGTGCTTGACAGAATTATTTCTGCAAAATACGATAAAAACCTAGGCAAGTAGCAATAACTTATCATTAAAATAAATGGCAATTAGGTTTCATAAATCTTAAGTAAATAATTGTCTAATTCTATATGTCGGGGAAATTATTCTAGCAGTTAACAACAATTAATTCTGACTAATTCAATCATAGTGAGCGCGTCCAATACGCGCTAGCTAATTGTCAGCTGAATGTTACGGCTAATAGAACCAGCATTGAATTGGTACAACTAGCTGCGTCGCCACGTTGCATCGCCAGCGGGTTTTCTCCTGTGAACAAAAGTATTTTGTTACTTTGTTTTTACATTATTATTTTTAACTAGCTGATGCCCGCTACTCCGTACGCGTATACTTTTCAGCCTATTATATTTTGTGACCGTTTAAACCTTCCCTGGACTTTCACGAATATTTCAAGACGAAAATCACAAAAATCGACCCAGCCTTTCTCGAGTTTTAGCGAGACTAACGAATAGCAATTGATTTTTATATACAGGGTGTGGCGTAAATGGTGGTCCAACGCTAAGGTGGTAACCTATCATATAAAAAAGAATTAACTTTTTTTTTTGGGCACTGGTCGTGTTTTATATTTGTTGACATTTTTTTTACACTACTCACATCTAAAATGCATGATTTGTTAAAAACGAGAAATTAATTTTTAATTTTTATTTGATGGTTTATTTTTGGGGTTTACATGAAAAAACGAAAATGCATGTGCTAGTTCTAGTACTCGCCCGTACAACACAAAAAACACACTCAAAAATAATTTCATTTGTCGAAGTTATAAAATATTTATCGATTTTTTACAAAAAAAAAAAAAAATCATATTTCCGAAACCAATGGCTAAAAATGGTTATTTTTTTTTTATATGATAGGTGAATACTTGAATTATAACCACCTTAGCGTTGGACCACCATTTACGCCACACCCTGTATAAGATGATACAGCTTCATTAGCGTGTTAATGCGTATACTATTATTACATTGGACGCGTAAAAAACCAAAATGAACTGGATAAATTAGTAAATTACACTTAATTTCTATATTTATTTAACATTTTTATATTATGTCCCCTTTTCATTCACGCCAAAACCAATAAATTTATAAGAAAGAAATTTCATTAACAAATAGGTTAGAGCTCGGGAAAGAAGTACTTTATAACGCCAAAAAAGGCATCAATTAGTTAAGGGCCTACATCAATATCATCGCCGACACGTACATATTAACACAGCCAGTAGGCACAGAAAATGAAGAATTAGGGATACTTTTCCTATTTACACAAAATCTACTAAATATATTTTAATTCTGATCCACGTGTTTCTATACAATTATACATAATAGTTACCTATGTTTTTAAAGCTATTTCATTAGTTAATACGCGATAATAGACCGACAAATGAAAAAAATTAAAAATTAGAGAGGTTGTTTCGCCAAGATTTTCTATCGAGAAAACTTTTTTCAATCGCGTTTCTGTGTTTATGCGATCCTAGATCATATATTGAAAAAACATATACTTAAAAATTTGAGCTCTAACCATTCAATCTAAAGAAACAATGAAAACTTCGTACATAGAAAAATGCACGAAGTTATTTTGGTATCCTCTTAAAAACATACGCGTCTAAATATGGAAAATGTAATTTTGTTTATACTGTCAGTATTTGCACACTAAACCAAAAAGTAATAATAGTCAACGTAGTTCATTTTAATAAAAATAAAAAACAAATAAATAAAAAAGTAATAAAAGTAGAATCGTTAAATTAAAGGTAACCTTTTTTTTCTACATAAAAATTTCTACACAAAAATACATTTTTTCTAAATAAAATTTCTACATAAAAATACACGTCCCTGAAAAATCTGCCGATTTATCGAGTCTTTTCCATTCTAATAACGATGTCTACTATTTGTCATTCTTTAGAATTTATTACTAGAATTGAACCTCGATCAATCCTTAATAAATTTTTTGTAAGAATATTTCAATATTATTGTCGTTTGATGTATTTTCTTGAACCTTTATAATGATTGATAATTTTGATGTTTTTTTTCTTTATTTATTTGGGACTTCGAACTACTATGAGATCATGTCAGCTCCATAAATGGTGTTAAATAGCTAATTACAATTTTAATTTTCTACAACTATTGTATAATATCTATAAACTTTCTAGCTGTCCCGGTAAACGTTGTTTTGCCATACAAATGTCAGGGGTCAACCCTTAACATTTAAGGGGATAAAAAATAGATGTTGTCCGATTCTCAGACCTAACGGATATGTACACAAAATTTCATGAAAATCGGTGGAGCCATTTCGGAGGAGTATAATTACAAACACCGTAACAGGAGAATTTTATATAGGTATTAGATTGGCTTTTGCCTGCAACTTCATAGGTAGATACGGGTGGAATTTTGTTTACAACCAAACCTTAACAATTTATTCAAAAAAGTCATCCTCTTGAACCAGATTATTAATAATATACTTAGTTTTAAAACTAAATAACACGCTTGAAAATCCTGAATATTATTTTAAATTATTGCATTGTCATCGGTCCTTAATATGTATGCAAAATTTTAGATCGATTCAACTATTGTAAGTGGGTGAAAATAACTTTCAAAGTGTCCGTTACATAAATAAATACATTGTTTTGATGCCTTTTGAAATAATTTAATATTAAAGTGACACTAAAATTAAAATTGCAATTTTTATCCTAAGATAAATTTTATACTTAATTTTAATTTAAGGAATTTTTTTATAGAAGTATTTTCTAGACAATCACAGATAAATAATGAATTATCTAACTTGTATCAATCGATCGGATGTTATGCGCGTAAACAGATTGTTAATGAGGGATTTGTGTTTTATTTTGTTGATTTTTATACAGATTAATACCCAAGTATCTCCATGTTTAATATGTGTAAGCAATAGATAATATATATAAGAATGTAAATATAATTTAAATACTAACTCTTTCTTACATTATCTTTACATAAAATAAAACAAAGTAGGTATTTATTTTTGTATGTATGTCCGTATGTGAGCTTATATCTTCATAACATCGCAACGGATATTGATGCGTTTTTTTTTTATAAATGGAGTGGTTCAAGAGCTTTTTTGAATAATTTGTTAGGAATTGATTTCTAAATTTTTGAAAAACACAAAACACGATCAAAAGTGCTGCGAAGTGCTTCTTGAAAATATATTTTCAGTTGCTCTCTAAAATGCAAAGCTTTTCTAGCGCTCCAACGCAATAAGATTATAAAATATATTCTCATTTCAATTAAAACTGCAAAGTTAACAAACAAAATTAGATGCTGTTATTAACACTATATAATTATGCAGAGATAATAGATGTATAAAGTTTATAGAGTAATTGTATAATTATAACGTCGTCTGCATAGTTTAATATTGCAAGGTAAGACAAGTACAGCTTATACTTAAAGTTAACTGTAGTTGTTAATATATTATGTATATTTAAACTAATAATTTTAAGCTGAAGAATTTGTTTGAAGGCGCTTATCTCAGAAACCACTGCACACTGGTGCGATTTGCACGATTCTTTCGGTGTTGAATAGAACATTTATTGAGGAAAGCTATAGGCTATATAACATCACGGTGCAACTAATACGATCGGAGCATCAGAGAAAATTGGTGCAAAAGCGGTTAAAGAATTTTTCAAATCGGATCAGGCGGTTCTTAAGATTACCGCGTTCTAATAAACAAACAAAAAAATAAACTCCTGAGCTTTTAGTATAGATAAATAATACAAATTGCATTATTACCTCTCAACACGTGCACAGAGACCGCAGACGTGGCCACGTCCGCTAATGAGCACGTGTAATTGCCTGAATCGTTTCTATTCGCATTCGCTATGTAGAGTCGAGAGAGAGCACCATTTGATGTTGCTTCCGTCTTCACACTATGGACAAATTAATAAATTATTAAACCGATCCTTTATTTAACACGCTTATATAAGTTCAGTATGTATCTATCAATCTTCAGTATGTATTAATGTTCAGTATGTATCTATGTAACGGAATCTTTGAAAGTGATTTTAACACGCAGTAGTGTGATTGATATGGAATTTTGCATATATATCAAGGACCGATGACAATGCAATAATTAAAAAAAAATATGATTCACTATAATATTTTTCAAGCTTGTTTTCTAGTTTTTGAACTAAGTATAGATTATTCTTACTCCAGCCCATTAACGTTCGACTGTTGGACACGGGCTTCTACCATGTTGGCAGGAATAATAGCGCGCTAACTAAGCTTGTCGTTATTTTCGAGTTTTGTGGATGACAGAGAATGTTATCTACGCACAATATTATTATATATTGTGAGTTAGCTTTTACAGCACCGAGTGGAGGAAACGGGGTGGTGACACTTGTATTCTTAATCCGTCACCACACGGGCTACGCTTTTGTTGCGCTGTACTCGTGCGGCAGCTATGCGTTACGTTGCATATCGCATTGCTAACGCATCGTGTGGACCGCATCAGGCTTAAGGGCCTACATCAATATTATCGTATATCATCGCCGACACGTACATATTAACACAGCCAGTAGGCACAGAAAATGAAGAATTAGGGATACTTTTCCTATTTACTCAAAATCTACTAAATATATTTTAATTCTGATTTACGTGTTTCTATATATGATAGTTACTTATGTTTTTAAAGTTATTTCATTAGTTAATACGCGATAATAGACCGACAAATGAAAAAAATAAAAAATTTGAGAGGTTATTTCGCCAAGATTTTCTATCGAGAAAACTTTTTTCAATCGCGTTTCTGAGTTTATGCGATCCTAGATAATATATTGAAAAAACATATACTTAAAAATTAGAGCTCTAGCCATTCAATCTAAAGAAACAATGAAAACTTCGTACATAGAAAAATGCACGAAGCTATTTTGGTATCCTCTTAACCGCTTCGTCCGACTAATGCCAACCTCATCGGAATAAGAGCTTCGGCCGTACGAGGCCAGGGCATATTCAATGGATTTAACCCAATAAAAGCGTAAACTATTCTATACAATAAACATCATCGTAAATTACAAATATTTACATTTTAATTTTTCTCAAAACTATTGCATTCGCAAAGTTCGTAAATAAATATTTGATGTCAACTTTAGTATTTTACATGACAATAATATTTGCTACAAAGATTTGCTAAAACGACTTGCTGACTTCAACACAAAGGATTGAAATATTAGTATTTGCGAAAGTCCCTAGAAGTTGGTATTGACTCTAGTCATACAATTTATTTCGTAAACAGTTTCGCCTATGAAATATAACAATAAGTGCTATTATTTCGACTGTTATTTACTAGCTTTGTAACATAATCTATATTTAGTTTTTTCTTTTTAATTACAATGTTTTATTAATCTTAAAACAAACTAGGGTCCTTTTAAGAGTTATTAGTGAAATAAAAGCCGACCAAGTACGAGTTAGACCCGTGAAAGGTTTATGACATTATCATCATAATATAGATAGATAGAATATCATCATTATAAAAGGGGTAACTCATCATCAAATAAATAATACTAGTTGACTTCCAGTATCATTATTATACATTTACTATCAAATATTAATGAATCTTCAATAACAGTTGTTACTTTTATAAATTCAACACAAGCAATGACCTCCGACCTCCTTCTTAAGATGATTAATTAAATGATATTCTCCTTGGTACACCTTACAATTATTATGTCGTAATACTCACATTGGATGCAAGTGGCACAAGACCGCGCGCTGTGGCGTTTATGGGGAAGGCCTATATCCAAACATTGGACGGAGAGATGCTGATGGATGGATGGAATACTCAAATCGACATATACAGCAACATGAACAAATGCTTGTGGTGTCAGAGTCTCTTAAACATTTATTTTATTGCAGTTTTTAGGGTTCCGTACCCAAAGGGTAAAAACGGAAACCCTATTACTGAGACTTCGCTGTCCGTCCGTCCGTCCGTCCGTCCGTCCGTCTGTCACCAGGCTGTATCTCAAGAACGGTGATAGCTAGACAGTTGAAATTTTCACAGATGATGTATTTCTATTGCCGCTATAACAACAAATACTAAAAATAAAATAAAATAAATATTTAAGGGGGGCTCCCATACAAAAAACTGATTTTTTTTACCGTTTCTTGCTCGATACTAATAACGTTGCCTTATGTTGCATAGATAATGGTACGGAACCCTTCGTGCGCGAGTCCCACTCGCACTTGACCAATTTTTTAGAACTATTTGTGGTTATAGCTGTGACAGAAATACCATTATCTCTATGAATTTTAATCGTCTAGCCTACTTGGGTTACAGCCTGGTTACAAATGGACGGATGGAGGAAATGACTGACAGATAGACAGATCACAGCGGAGCATTAGTTAAAAGGTACCCTTTTACCTTTCAATACAGAAACAAGTACAATAAAATTCTAACATCTTGGAACCTAATTAAACAAAAGCAGAAATGCTACATTGTGTAGTATATAGTATACATTATAAATCACAGGTTAACCTAACATTTATACACAAATAGACATGTTTGAACTATAACCAAATTGTAATCAGTTCAACACGACTACAACAGACATGAAACGGATACGTTGACTTCAATAGATGTCTACACATATAGACATTTAATTTACGGGAGTTGAATGAGGCAACTGAATTGCATATTACAGCTAGACAATTTGAAATAGAGTTTAAGTTAGTAAGGTTTACACTATTCATGACTGCTTTTTAAAGTTCAGTACCAAACAAAACAGGTATAACAGGAGATAATACGACGTTGCAGGCAAGAGCTAGTAATGTAAATAAATCTTCCCTTTAAACCACTCTATCTACTTAAAAATACTGCATAAAAATCCGTTGCGTAGTTTTAAAGATCTAAGTTCACATAAGGACATACAGAAATAATAATGTTGTTCCATAGTAAACTGCTTTCCCAGACTTCGTACATGTAGAATTTAGAAAACTTTCACCGTTACCAATAGGTAACAACAAAAAATGTTACCAATAGGTAACATTTTTTACTGCTGAGTCGCTCCTATTGGTCGCAGCGTGATATTATATAGCCTTCCTCGATAAAATTAAATGTATTGTCCAATACCGAAAGAATTTCTTAAATCGGGCCAGGAATGGTTCCTGAGATTACCGCGTTTAAACAAACAAACTCATCAGCTTTATAATATTAGTATAGAAGTTGGATAAAGCTATCGTCCTCAGAATATTCTCACATCCTATTGAAAATATTTCCGGAGTTAGTTATGTAACAAGGTTCTAATACTGTTCGTATTCTACTTGACTTAACATTTTAATTAAACTCTACAAGGAGATATCTATTTAAAGCAGTGTTTCTATTATTAACTAAGGGAGTTCGAGAATAGTATTTCTATCTTTATACATTACCTACCCCGTCTATTAACTACGCACTATTTGGCACAGGCCTCCTTTAGTTCCGTAGGGTATTTAGTCCACTATGGTACGCTGACCAGGGGCCCAAGTCTGCTATTACAATGTCACAATGATCAGTTACTGGCGCCATAATGGTGTCATTTGTGACATAAAGTTAATAGTAGACTACCAAACTTGACAAAATTCGGCATTATGCAATCTGTGACTGATCATTGTGACAACAATGTAATTGCAGACTTGGCCCCCAGGGGAAGTCTGCTAATACAATGTTGTCACAATCAGGAATGTTGCGAATATTCGCATCCGCATCCGCAAATGCGGAACTTCCGCATACATTTGGACATCCGCATCTGCATTCGCATCCGCACTAATTGGTTGCGGATTTTCATGCGGATGCAAATATCATGCAAGTAACGACGAGAAGAAATGGGTGGGGCCTGGCGATTGGCGCGTGCCGGTCGCACAAGACAGTGACCAATGGAAGTATTGGGAGTAAAGAAATTGGTGGCAAGATTCGACAAGTTTTCATCATCATTTGTTTCTTGTAATTCATTACGTTGTGGGCTACTTATCGTATAAACAGATATTTTAAATGTTGTTGTAATAAAGTGATCATTGTGTGTAGTTGTGTACTTTGTTATGAATTGCCATAGCTTAAATACGTAACGATCTCTATTTTAAAAAAACTACAATATTTTGTAACATTATTACCGTAATTTATGTAGGTAAGCCACTTAAGGATCAACTCATGGTGGACATTTTAACATTTTGTTTTTGCCTAACATTTTACTCTCACACTTGTATCGGTATTAGTTGTGAATTAAGAGGGTACTGTGCTCCTAATTTAGGTATTTGCCTTAGGTATTGCTATCCCTATTTCCTAGTGCCGCGCTGAAAGGGACAAATATAGCTGAAGCAGATTTTTCCTACAAATTCTTTGAAAAAAAGACGTTTCGTACTCCCCATTTTTCTTTGCGAAAGTTAAACCGATTTTAATGGGTTTTACGCTATATTATAGATGAAGAGTATATCTATGCATATATCACTTTTTTTCTTGGTAAAACCTTATAAAACATGTGTGATAGTCGCTGCAACTTTACATAAAGAAAACCGAAAAAAACGGATTTTCGGATGGTCTTATTTCTTTTAGTTAATATGTTTTGAAAAAAAGAAAATCATACAAGCATAGATATACTCAAAACAATTCAATCTATAAAAACAATTAAAATCGGTTCAACTTTCGCAAAGAAAAATGGGGAGTACGACACCCATATTTTTGTATGGAGCATAATTTGGTATCGTGCCCTCTTAATTGCTGTTAATGACATGGGTTTGACATCATTGAGTAATGCGCCCCTTAAAAATAACGACACGTGATCGTTACCTATCCTTTAGATTGTAAGATTTCATTTCAATAAGAATATTAATAAATAAGTTATCATTGTTTTAATCCTTACTAATTTATATTTGTGAAATTCAACTGATGATGTAATAAAAATTTGGACGAGCTTAAGTGTTAATGTGTGTAACGCAATCATAGTGCGATTAAAAAATCTGTACAACGCAATCTATCGAGTGGTATAGTAAACTTATGTTAGTTAAGGTTTAATTTCTAAATTTTACGCGTACGAAGTCGCGGGCAACAGCTAGTTCTTCATAAATTGACTTTATTTACATAATAATAAATAAATAAATAAATAATAAATAAATAATCATGAAAATTTCACACAACGTCCTCTGGTTCCAAGCTAAGCTTATATATGCTTGTGTTATAATATCTTAAACATCCGCATCCGCATCCGCGGATGTGAGCCTTTAAAACTCCGCATCCGCATTCGCATCCGCGGATGTGAAAAAATCTGCATCCGCAACATCCCTGGTCACAATGACTGTTAAATAAAAATAAATAAATATTCATGGACATTTCACACAACGTCCTCTGGTCCCAAGCTAAGCTTATATGCTTGTGTTATGGGTACCAGAATACGGATAGACTACGTAAACTACTTTTCTTTTGTAAATACTTACTTATAATACATAGAAACACCCAGACGCAGTACAAACATTTGTATGACAATTA
This sequence comes from Orgyia antiqua, assembly GCA_916999025.1. Lineage (NCBI taxonomy): Eukaryota > Metazoa > Arthropoda > Insecta > Lepidoptera > Erebidae > Orgyia > Orgyia antiqua. The sequence continues at coordinate 7,559,684 of OU779874.1, forward strand.
GAAAAATCACACAAATGATTGTCCCGAGCGGGAATCGAACCCGCGACCTCTTGATCGGCAGTCCGCTACATGAACCACTCGGCCACGAGACTCGTCAAAATGACACCATTATGGCGCCATAGTGGCATCATTTGTGACAAAAAATCAAGTTTGGTGTCATAATGACGCCATAATGGTGTCAGTGACTGACCATTATAACAACATTGTAATATGATTGTAATAGCAGAATTAGCAGACTTGGCCCCCAGGTGTGTTTGTTTGGCGTAGTGTTTAGTTTCGAGATTTCCGTCTCTCTTAAACGATGTACACCAGTTTGAAAGTCCCTTAGCTGGTTTTAACAGCATCCTGTGGAGGAAATGGGATGGTAACATTTGCATTATTAATCGTTCACCACACACATAAAACACGTGTTAAAACAGAATAATGTTGTTAAAAAGAATATAGAAATAATACCGATATAGTACGGTGGTTCTGTGTGGTAATGGAATAAGAATACAAATGTCACCACTCTTTTTTCCCAGAGTTCTGTCAAAGCCAGCTAAGGAATATCGTACACAGATAAAATCCCCTGTGAGAGATGAAACTCTTGTAACTGAACCAACACGCCTGGTCAGCGAGGCACAGTAGATGATATTTCCTCCCAAAGTGGAGAAGGCCCATGCCCAACAGTGGGACATAAATGGGCTGCTAAGAGAGAGAGCAAGGTAATTTTATGCTACTCACAATACAGTTCAAAGTCAAAGAGCTACTACAGATAGGTAAGAAGCAATAAAAATAAAACTGTCACCAAATTAATGAGGCCAGTGAGAAAGTTTCACGGTTCTCGCAATAAAAGTAAAAAAGAAAAATACTTCTAAGATGAGCTGTATTTAAAACAAAGGTTCCGTATGTCATCGATTTCAATTTTTACTTTTAAAGAGCGCACGACAGAAAACCAAAATAGAAATAGAGACATCGTCGTTCGCTATACAAGAGGCCCATTTGAAAACCAGCGTCAAGTCCTATAGACTTGACATAATGCTGAAATGGGCACCCATTGCTGCTGTCCCTACACTTATTATATGTGTACCTTTTGTTTTTATTTGTAATCTTTTATGTCAATTATTTTTATAATGTATGTTTTAAGAGGATACCAAAATAGCTTCGTGCATTTTTCTATGTACGAAGTTTTCATTGTTTCTTTAGATTGAATGGCTAGAGCTCTACTTTTTAAATATATGTTTTTTCAATATAAGATCTAGGATCGCATAAACTCAGAAACGCGATTGAAAAAAGTTTTCTCGATAGAAAATCTTAGCGAAACAACCTCTCAAATTTTTTATTTTTTTCATTTGTCGGTCTCTTATCGCGTATTAACTAATGAAATAACTTTAAAAACATAAGTAACTATTATATATAGAAACACGTAAATCAGAATTAAAATATAATTAGTAGATTTTGAATAAATAGGAAAAGTATCCCTAATTCTTCATTTTCTGTGCCTACTGGCTGTGTTAATATGTACGTGTCGGCGATGATATACGATAATATTGATGTAGGCCCTTAATGGATACTGCAGCAATAAACGTTTTCTTTCTTTCTATTTTCTTCGGGAATATTGCGTCTAGAGCAACGAATTTTTCTGACACATAAATAAATAAACAAATAAACATTCGTGGACATAACACACAACGTCCTCTGGTCCCAATCTAATCTAATATGCTTGTGTTTGGGGGTACCAGAATACGGATATAATATTATATATACTACTTTTCTTTTATAAAGACATAGGTAATTATAATGCATAGAATCAACCAGACGCTGAACAAAAATTTGTATGAGGCTTATAAACATCACACAAATAATTGTGCCGAGCGAGAATCGAACACGCGACCTCGTGATCGGCATGCAGTCCGTTACATGAACCACTAGACCATGAAACTCGTCAATTACACATACACATAAATCTGAATATACTTATGCATCTATTACTTTCTGTTTTTAAATACACGGTAACTAAAAGAAATATGACCATCCAAAATACTCTTGAGGTTGTTTTTACATGAATTTGCAGCATCTGTCACACAAATTTGGAAAGGTTTTTCCAAAAAAGAAATTCATAGAAGCAATGATATTCTTGTCATCTGTAATATGGCGTAAAAATTAAAAAAATTGGTTTGTTTTACATGAAGAGAACGGCGCAGTCACAGTACAAACATTTGTATGACATTTATAAATAACACACAAATAATTGACCCGTCCGGGAAGTCCTTTACATGAACCACTTAACCAAGAGGCCCGTCATATCTGTATAGCAGTTGCCCGCGACTTTGTACGTATGGAATGTAGAAAATTTTCTCTGTTTTTGCAAATTTTTCACTCATACTTCGTTCCTATTGGTTGCAACGTGATGTTATAGAGCCTATAGCCTTCCTCGATAAATGTTTTATCCAACACTGAAAGAATTTTTCATTTCATTTTTCTGACCAGCGGCGATTGGGGTTAGCGCGTTCAATAAAACTGTACAGCTTTATAATATTTGTATAGATTGAAACCGCAGGTGGCAATTCATTTACGGTACCCTGAAAACACAGAAGGTTGGCAGCTGGACATAATGACGTCGGAAGTCGTAAATGTCTGAGGAAAATTACTGTAGTACTGGTATAGAGACAATGGCCAGACAATCTGGCGTTGTTCTTATAATTCTTTTCATAAATGTCACATCTTGTTTAAATTACTTTACGCTAAATAAAATAATGAGTAAACAAATTTAAGACTATTATGTTTTCGTTTAGCTTTCTTTGATAGAATAGAATTTACAGCGTATGGTTTTAATTAAATATTCATAAAAGTGTATTCAAAATTTAAGTGGAATTGAAGGTGTTAATACCTACTACCTATCGGTCCTTAGAAAATGTGAAATTTTTTAAATCAATCAGACTATAGGGCGTCTCAAACTGCATATATGCACTATATATTTATATGCAGTTTTAGACCAAGATCCGAGGGGTGAATCTTTTTACTTATGTAGTCTTTGCAAGTAGCACCATTGTAATTTGTAACTTTCTTTTATTTTTAAACGCTTACATTTACTTATGTCATAGAAAATACTCCTAAAATGTACAATACTCTACATTCATTCATACATTATACATTCATTCATACCAGACAGCTTCTGCCAGCCGTTGCGCTGAACAAAAGCTTCAAAGGTCCTAAAATATTTTTGTAACTTTTCTTAGGCTAACTTAATTTGTCAGATCTGATTTTTATATAAGACATTCAGAGCTGAGAGATTATTTTAGGATTCCATATCACGGTGTAAAACAGGATTTTACTTTTCTCATTTTTCTCTAGGGCGATACAAGGAGTGAAACTTCAAATACGTAAATAATATACATCCTTCTTATAGATACAATCTTAAATAATTGCGGTTTTATCTGGAAGCAGAAAATCGGATGGCCTTCGTAAAATTTTGGCAAAATCCCAACCCAGCGAAGCCCTTGTTATATTTTTTTTATCAAATATAATGAATTATGTAAGCTACGTACACCATCCCTATTTCTTTACCGGATGACCGACCACAGAATATATTGCTAAAAAAAAGCTGCCAAGAAAATTTAAAGGTTTTCGTAGTACACGACAATATAAGAGTTCCGTAGCAAAAGGTAAAACGATAATCTTTTGTGTTATTGACGCAATCAGTTTTCATTTTAAGACGCTTTTATAAGTTCGGTATGTATCTATCAATGTATTAATCTATGTAACGGTATCTTTGAATGCGATTTTCACCCACTTGCAGTAGTCGGACTGATTTGAAATTTTGCACACATATCAAGGACCGATGACAACGCAATTATTTAAAAATATATTCAGGATTTTCAAGCGTGTTTTTAGTTTTTAAACTAAGCAAATTATTTTAGTTAAGTTTAGTTGTGCACGTAGAGTCGGTACATACCAATTTTCTTTCATTCCAAATTTTATGAAGTTAATATGACACAGCAAAGATTGAAATTACAAGTGAATCCCTTACTTGACAGTCCTTTTGACAGTCCTTACTTGACAGTCATTTGTCCCTTTTCAATAATACAAAAGATAACAAAAAAAAACAGCTAAGCACGAGTTGAACTCGCACACGAAGGGGTCTATAACGTTATTATAATCGAACTAGTTGTTGTCTCCGTGTGGTGAAGGATTAAGAATACAAGTGTCACCACCCTATCTCCTCCCAAGGGTGCTGTAAAAGTCAGCTATTGCACACAGAGACGGAAAACTCGAAAATAAACCTTGTGCCAACACGCCTGGTCAGCGCGGCACAGTAGACCATAATCCCTCCAATGTGGAGGTGGCCCGTGCCCAACAGTGGAACGTAAATGGACTGGAGAGGAGAGAAGTTGTTGCCTGCGACGAGGAGTTCATACTAGTGTGGATTTATTGTATTTTAGTTTTGAGTATTAATTGTTGTTATAAAATCAACAGATATCCATAATCAGTGAAAGTTTCAACTCTCTACTTATCAGAGTTGCTTATATTAGCAACTCTGATAAGTAGAGAGTTGAAACTTTACTTTAACCAGGCTATATATAGCCTGGTTATAAAATAGCAAGACTAGCTGTGGCCTGCGACTTCGTACGGGTAGAATTCAGAAAAAAAAATTAGTTTTTTTGCAATATTTTGCACCGATGCTGCGATGATTCGCTCGTATGGGTCGCATAATAATACGAGTATATGCCTATAGCTTTTCTCGATAAATGTATTATCACAAATTGAACGAAGTTTTACCTTTTCTTACGAAACCCTAAAGATATCTAGCTCTCACCAATTCCAATGACATGAACGTCAGCAATACTGACCAAAACTTTCCTAATCAGTAAAATTAAAGAGGAGATCGGATCTTTCTTGAACAATCAAAATTCCTTGTTAATTTGGCCTTGGCGGGCTGTAACAGCTCCTATTGATTTAATGCTTTAAGCCGTGCCCCTACAATTAATAAAATAACTCGGACCTTTAATAATAATAATTTTCATAAAAAAAAACTTTTTTTTAATATATAATAATAATGTTCATAATAAAAAACTTGCCTTTTATTGAAGTGAAAAAGAAATTAGAAATCTGATATATGACAAAAATATATAATTAAGCTTGTATCGATTTTATTGGAACGAAGTTCCTTACGGCAGGCTAGGAGGATTTTTGCTGCGCGACCGAACTGAAAAAAAACCGTAAGAAAAAGTCCGTGGAATAAAACCGTTAAATGAGACGTGCGCAGGCGCGACAGTCGTTTACACAAGCGAGTAGTGTATAATACCTTTCTCTTTCTCCTTTTTTCTTTTCTGAGACTGATTAATAAGAATTACTTACTTATAATAATAATAAACTTTTTTTGTAATTATTTCTATTTCTATGTAATTTTATGTAGTCAAACAAAAATAAAGAGACATATTTTATTATTTCAATTGATAATTTGAATTACGATTTTTTTGTTTTACGTAATTTATTATTTCCTACAATACTGATTTTCCTAAATACTTTCCTGCACTTAAATAAATAATAATCAATTTTTTTTTGCAGATTGTGTCGATTCTGCATTAGCTGAAGGAACTTCGTTCCTACCTAATGTCCCATTTTACTAGCTGTATCCCCGGTCCATGTAGTGACGGATTAAGAATACAAGTGTCACCACCCCTTTTTCTTCCCAGGATGCTCTAAAGGCCAGCTAAAGAATATTGTACACAAACATTATAACATTCTCTATGAGAGACGGAAAACTCGAAGATAATACCTGTGTCAACACGCCAGGTCAGCGCGGTACAGAGGACCGCAATACTTTTAAAAACGAAGGGCCTAATCACTATAAACGTAAGCATTATATAATTTTGAATGTAAGAAAGACCCACCTATTATATATATTTCCCAAAATAATTACCGATTATTATCTATGTTCATTATCCAAATATTATAAAACTGAAGTGTTTGTTTGTTGGTTTGAACGCGATAATTTCAGGAACTACAGATTCGATTTGCAAAATTCTTTTTATGTAGGATAAGGCCACAAGGTCCTCCGTGTGGTGACGGATTAAGAATACAAGTGTCACCATCCCTGCTCCTCCCAAGGGTGCTATAAAAGTCAGCTAAGGGATATTGTACACAGATAACATCTTCTGTGAGAGATGGAAAACTCGAAAAAAACCTGTGCCAAAACGCCTGGTCAGCGCCACAAAGTAGACCAAAATCCCTCCCAAACTGTAGGAGGCCTGTGCCCAACAGTGGGACGTAAATGGGCTGGAGAAGAAGGCCATAAGGTATATAAAATCACGCTGCGACCAATAGGAGCGGAACGTTAGTGAAAAATGTTGCAAAAACGGGGAAATTTTTCTATATTCCACGCGTAGGTAATCGCGGGAAGTAGCTAGTATAATGTATTCCGAATGAAATATGACCTCATGACCTCTTGCATGGAAATCACACAACTATCACATCTTAAGAGCCTCAAGAATGTGGCCTCTCATATAAAGTGGCACACTACACCAAGCTTTGATCTAAGAGAATTTAATTAGAACATATTTTGAAGTAAGTGACATGCCTCTAACCTTTAGATAACGCGAAAGGATTAAATTTATATGCTAATAGATTAGAATTCACGAGAAACGGATCGTTGAAAACCATATAGGAAGAAGGCGTTGAATAAATAAATATTTCCGGATGTTATATACAACTTCCTTTAGTCCCAATATCGCTTATATTATGGGTTTTGCGTCTGAGTGTTTTCTGTCGATTAAAAATATACTTTTACAAAAAAAATATTGATTACGTAAAGTAAGAAAAAAACAAAGAAGAACAAGTACTCTTTTTGTGGAACGAAATTCCTTACGGCAGGCTTGGAGGAGACAGGGATTTTGTTGCGCGACCGAACTGAAAAAAATGTGATAGTAAAACCGTAAGAAAAAGTCCGTGGAAAAAAGGCCGAGGAAAGAGTCCGTGGAATAAAACCGTTAAATGAGACGTGCGCAGGCGCGACAGTCGTATACACAAGCGAGTAGTGTATAATACCTTTCTCTTTCTTTCTTTTTTTGCAAATTGTGTCGATTCTACATAAGCCGAAGGAACTTCGTTACTACCTGGTGTCCCACGACACCAGGTATTCACCATTCTCCTGTCCTCAACCCGTTATTTGAGGTCTGCAATATGATGAATAATTATTATGATAATAACGGTATGAAACCCTTCGTATGAGAGTCCAACTCGTACTTGACAGATTTTGTCGCTGGTTTGAAGCTACAGACACCGAGTGCTATGGGCTTTATGTATTAATACCCATTGTCCGCGAAAGTGCGTAGCACTTAGAACCGTCGGGCATCTATGACCAGATGTATGAGTGTGGATGAAACGAAGGAAGTATGTTTGGATCGTAGCAGATGGCGCTCTATAGTCTCTGCCTACCCCTATAGGGAAAAGGCGTGATATTATGAGATTAAGATGATGATGATGATTGCCCGTGACTCTGTACGCGTGTAATTTGGAAAACTTTGCCCGTTTCTGCTACATTTTTTACTAATGTTTCACTCCTATTGGTCGCAGCATGATGTTATATAGCCTTCTTCGAAAATGGACTATCCGACACAAAAAGAAGTTTTTTATTCGAGCCAGTAGTTTCAGAGATTAGCGCGTTCAAACCAACAAACAAACAAACTTTTCAGCTTTATTATATTAGTATAGACGTCTCTTCGTAATGATTAAAAATTCCAAGCGTACAGTTACAAACATCTAGTCTGTATCTTCGACAATCATCGTTATCTTACGAATGTTTTCCGTCAAAGATATTACTTATAACTTAATTTTCCCCGAGGGTTTCAATCATTCGATGTTGCTACTCGTTACTTTTGTTCATGGCTGCTATTCCAGTAATATACTAAATTCGTTTGCAAAATATACGCTTGTTTAATATTTCATGTTGGTCAAGGGCGTCACACATGGCATGTAATATAATATTAATATAGCGAGATGACAGATGTATAGAGAAATGGCTAGGCGAGAAAGAGACAGATGTATATTTTGGTGACGTCATCTCGGTATATTAATAATATATATCTGTCTCTTTTCGGCTCGTCTTTTTTCTGTATACATCTGTCCCTTTCTCGTTATCATAAATATAAAATTCACGTATCACAGTGTTAGTTACCGTACACCTTCGAAACGGCTTGACCAATGCTTTTGAAATTTTTTATGCATATCGTTAGTCTGAGAATCGGCTATCTATTTTTCATACGCCAAAGAAATAAAGGTTGTCCTCCACATTTGCATGGCAAAACAACGTTTGCCGTGTCAGCTAGTATTAATATATATTATATTAATATGTCGTTTGTGGTACCCTTTATACATAACGTTACGTTATAGTATCTCTTAATGTGAATCTTTTGTCACAATCTTATTATTTCATTGTCTTATTTTGTTGTTAAATTAAATTTTCCGTCGCATATTACTTACAGTACTCATAATTAACACCTTTGTCTAATGAATTCTGATTTATCACTGTAAGGTATAAAGAGTTTATAACATGATGTTATTAGCTCAGTACATATCTACAATACAATATACTTTATTCATCATCATCATCATAACACCACGCCTTTTTCCCATGGGGGTAGGCAGAGCCTATAGAGCGCCATCTGCTACGATCGACGCATACTTCCTTGGCTTCATCCACACTCATACATCTGGTCATACATGCCCGACGGTTCAAAAAATGAGTCATAATATACTTTATTGCACACCAATAATACAGAGTTTTTAAATTATCTACAGACAATTGATGGACAATCGGCGGTCTTATCGCTGTCACCGATCTCTTCCAGACAGACGGTGTATGACGTAGACGGTGTTATGGTGTTGTACGGTTGTATCTATTATTGTATTAATCTATGTAACGAAATTTTTGAAAGTGATTTTTACACATTTACAGTAGTTATATGTATTGATATGAAATTTGCACATATTATTAAGGTCCGATGACAATACAATAATTTAGAAAGTATTTAGGATTTTCTAGCGTATTATTTAGTTTTTGATGTAAGTAAATTGTATTTAGAGCATTATCTATACTTCTATACTAATTATTACAAAGCTGAAGAGTTTGTTTGTTTGATCATGCTAATCTCAACAATCTCTGGGCCGATTTGAAAAATTATTTCAGCGAGATAGGACGTTTATCAAGTAAGGCTTTAGGCTATATATCATCACGCTACGACCAGTAGAAGCGAAGAAGTAGTGAAAAATGTTGCAAAAACGGGGAAACTTTTCTAAATTCCATGCGGACGGAGTCGCGGGCAACAGCTAGTACATTATAAAGCTGAAGAGTTTGGGTGAATTTCCCGAGGACAAAAATTACGTGGCCTCAATGAAATTGGTACTGTAAAACATAGTTATAATTTTCTAATATTTTTTCTAGTTAGATGTAATAGTTATATATGTGTAGCACTAAATATTTAATTAAATAGGATTAATTGATGCTCAGAAATAAAAATTAAGTCTCGAAATCTTTCATTACCGTGTTTGTCCACACATCACCTTAATGCGTATTATAAGTCATTGATAAAAATCTATTGATTATTTATAGTTAAGTGTTTTATTTGATACGTATATAGTTGAAGTATTGTTACAGAAGACATTTATTCATAAATTTTAATAATACAACGAGTGGTTGGTAAAAATGTCCTAAATTTATTATATTTATGAATATTGTTTTATCTAAGGACTTGCGTCCCCCATCCCTGTGTGCTAAACGTTGTTTATCAGTGTCGCTTGGTGCTTGTCGTGGAAGAACGTATCTACGCGCCTGCGTTTTCGCGCCATAGATGTAAGTACCCAATTTTTTTTGTACTGGACATTTTTTCTTTCATCGCCGTGGATAGGTCTAACTTCTATTTGAATAAGTTTGTCCTCTTAATAAGCTTTCGATAGAAAGATGTTTATCTTATGTTTATTTGTGACGTATTAATTACTATGAATCATCAGCCGTGCTCTCCTTACCGTGGTTTCCGTGGCCTAAATTTGCTATGACAGTGAAAAAAAAACACGGCTATGAAACAAAATTTCATTGCTATGTCTTATAAAACAATTTAGTTTCATTGCCATGACCAGTTGTTTCATTTCCGTGCATTATGTTTTCATCGCCACTGATTAATAAAAAGCCTATTTGCATTTATTAGTGGACTGCTTATTTTTAGGAAGACAAGATACCTAAAACTAAACTATCGGAAGAGGAGAGAAAGGAAAGAAAAAGAATGGCCAAGCAAAAGCGACGTTTAAAATTAAGAAGCGACCCTGTTTTACGAGAGGAGTATTTAAGAAAAGAAAGATAATCTTACTAATATAAGACAATAAAGAAATTTTGATACTTAATAATAGTGATACGAGTGAACTGGAAAGACCGATATTCCTGTTAACAGACCCATATTGTTAAAGGTGATGAGATGTAACTTAGAAAGGACTTTTTACTAGAAAATACTGCACTACAACGACTGGGTACAAAGCGTAGGTCTACCTAATCACTGCCGGTCTAGATTTTTATAAATTTTACTTTTTGATTATACGCAAATTTTAAAATCACACCATGTTTTCAAGAAATAACGATTGTATATTTTAAAAAAGTATATTATTATTTGTTGAATTCTATTGTGTAATTTTCTGTGTGAAAGAATTTAAATAAATGTGGGTGTTGCTTTGACTCTATTAACTTTTATTAAATTTTGCTCCGATGGGAGAATGATATTGCGAAGAGGGTAAAAAGAGTGTATGTGTGTGTGTATGTGTGTGTGTGTTATCTACGTCTTTCCCTCTCAGAGACTGGGAATAGAACAATAAATAAATATTGAATGGTATCTATTGCAGGTAAGTATATTATTTAAAAGATAATTGGCTATTTTCATTACCGTGGATTGATTCTATCATTCCCGTGGCACAGTTATTTGATTGCCGTGTACGCATCTTTCATCCCCGTGGCACGAAATTTTTAATCGTCTATATCTCGTTAGTTTTTTAAACTACCAGCTTGTTACTAAGTAAGAATACATATATTATCAAAAACTTGAGTAAACACTATTTTTGCTTGTTCCAAATTTAAAGAATAAAAAATCCACGGAAATGAAAAATTTATTGGACCTGTTGAAATTTACCCGTTTGTTTGTTTGTTAGTACATTTATCGAGGAAGGCTATATAACACGCTGTGACTATGTAATAGGAGCGAAGCATCAGTGGAAAATGTTGTAAAAACGGAGAAAGTTTTCTAAATTCCACGCGTACGAAGTCGCGGGCAACAGCTAGTCTACGGATATTATATTTGAAACATGTAAACTATAACCATCCGTGTATCGACGGACTAGGAATACAAGTGTCGTCACCACTTTTCCTTCCCAGGATGCTGTAAAAGCTAGCTAAGGAATACACACACACACAGTACACAGATAAAATTCTTCAGAGCAGAAAATTTTCTGCGAGAGACGGACATCTCGAAAGTAAACCTTATGGCAACTTGCCTGGTTAGTTTTTGATGTACACAGTACACAGCACAGTAGACCATAATCCCTCACAAAGTGGAGGATGTTCGTGGAATGTTAATGGGTTAGAGGGAGAGAGAGAGTTCTTATATTTGAAATAATATCATAATCATAATCATGCCTTTTTCCCATGGGGGTAGGCAGAGACTATAAAGCGCCATCTGCTACGATCCAAACATACTTCCTTGGCTTAATCCACACTCATACATCTGGTCACATATGCCTGACGGTTGTAAGAGGATGTAGTGACTAAGGTGGAGAAAAGTATGCTTAGGTGGTTTGGTTATGGGGAGAGGATGGATGAGAGACGCTTAACGAAAGGCATATACACGGCGGAGGTAAGTGGAAATGCTGGGAGAGGACGCCCGAGAAAAATATACTCCGATTTCATCGCCGGCATACTCCAAAAGGGGCAAGTGCGTAGCACTTACAACCGTCGGGCATATTATTATATGACATTTGAAATACGTAAACCAAACATCTCTTTTAATTACTATAATATTCTCTAACACTCGCGCAACTTATTTCTTTAAATAAAACTACTTTTTACGGATTTAGACGCGTATATTTGATTAAAATTTTAGTCCGACTACTTTTCGGAGATTTTGCAGTGGGGGTCACGGGTGGGACTGACTGTAAAGTATTTACCAACATTTGATTTTAATTTTAAACCCTGTAACAACTGATCGTAGAAGACACTTTACAGCTCAGTCCCATCCGTGACCATAGTGACAGCAAAGTCTCCGAAACATCGGGCTAAAATTTAAAACAAATAAACGCGTCTAAACACTAATAATATTTTATTATCATGAACAGCTACGAACGTCCAACGTGTTTAATCTGGCTAAAATTTATGGGCTGCCGAGTTATTATATTTATTTTGAAAGCATTCATCTCCCGTGATTTATAGAGGTAATAGTTAATTCATTTAGTCCACTAGTTTATTTTGAATCCCTAAATATCTTTACATTAATATAAAACAAAATCGATATTTTATGTATGTCCCTATGAGAGCTTATATCTTTAAAATTACGCAACAGATTTTGTTGCGGTTTTTTTGTATAGATAGAGTGGTTCAAGAGGATGGCTTTTTTGTATAATTTGTTAAGGTATGGTTTCTAAAATCCACGCGCAATTGCGAGCTGCTAGAAGAAACAGTTAGTTATAATACATAATCTCTCTCTCCAGCCCATTTACGTCCCACTGTTGGGCACGGGTCTTCTCCAGTTTGGGGGGGATTATAGACTACTGTGCCGCGCTGACCGGGCGTATTGGCAGAGGGTTTATTTTCGAGTTTTCCGTCTCTCACAGAGGATGTTGTCTGTGTGCAATATCCCTTAGCTGACTTTTACAGCACCCTTGGGAGGAGATGGGGTGGTGACACTTGTATTCTTAATCCGTCACCACACGTAGAAATACAGGTAATACGGGAAATACAGGAAAATACATAACACAATTATAAAATTTAAGCAAAAATTATTATTTTACGAGCGTTTTTCTGTAATGTTTAGTAATAACTATTTTATAATATACTAGCTGTAGAGCGCCACTTCGTACGCGTGGAATTGAGACTTACAAATTATACAAATTGTACCTTAAACACCTTAAGAAATTATAAAATATATACCTTAACTAATAATACAAAAAAAAATCAATTTCTTGAATTAGTATAAAAAAATCGAATCAAAATCAGATGCGTATTAAATTATTCAGACATAAATAGTTAAAATTTTCACACATCAAAGTTATTAATCAAAATAACAGAATTTAAATAACAATATATACTTGTATTCTATGAAAATGAACAGGCGTGAAGCTGTTAGATCAGATTAACTCCGGAATATTGTACAATAACGATGTTAGTATCTACATTGGATTATAGATACCATTCTGGGTAAGGCTTTGTTTTGTATATAGTAGTTACTTTACTTTGATACAAAATCAATATTATTAAATAAATAATAAATAAATATTCATGGACATTTCACACAACGTCCTCTGATCCCAAGCTAAGCTTATTAAGCTTGTGTTATGGGTACCAGAATACGGATATAATACCTAAACTACTTTTCTTTTGTAAATACATACTAATACATAGTAAACACCCAGACGCAGTACAAACATTTGTATGACAATTATAAATATCACACAAATGATTGTCCCGAGCGGGAATCGAACCCGTGACCTCGTGAACGACAGTCCGTTATCTGAACCACTAGACCACGAGGCCCGTCGATCATATATCGTCGATCGTATATCAATATTGACTTTAATGAAAAAAAAAACGTTTAAATTATTAACCAATTTCTAATATAAGAGAAGGTTCATATATTAGTTACTAGCTGTTGCCCGCGATTTCGTACGCGTGAAATTTAGAAATCAAATCTTAACAAACAGAAGTTTACTAGTACCACTCAATAGATGGCGTTGTACAGTTTTTTTTAAATCGCACTATGGTTTGATTACACACATTAACACATAAGCTCGTCAAAATTATAGGTTTCCAATCCGTTTCTTGCATTTAAAATTAGTAACGATAAGGATGTATCCATCCATTTGTGGAAGGAGCGTGCGTAGGGATTACTAGCATTGTGATGAATAAAGTAATAGAGGCACTGGTTTCAACAATTGTATTTCACAGTTCACACCACAAGTAAAATAGTAAATAAACTGGTATAAATAACACTATAACATTGCATAAGAATACTGACAATACTGACATCCTAAGGGAATATTAATGGTACAATCAGACTGTAATTATCTTGAATTCTCCATCCTGAATAATCATAAAAATTACAAAGCTATTTATGTTGACATTTTTACATTCTTATTATGAATATTTGAATTTAGACATGACAAGTCCGACACGTTTTCACTACAAAGGTTTAAGTATTTTAACTAAAAAGATTTAATGCAAAAACAATGTTCCCACACATTGATCAGTCTTTTTCCGACCACTAATGGACGTAAAAGCCAGCTAAGAAATATTATATAGGTAACATGCCTGATCAGTGCGGCTCAGTAGACTATAATCCTTCTTAAAGTGGAGGAGGACTGTGCTCAACAATGAGACGATAATGGGATGGAAAGAGAAATAGTAAGTAAAAAAATTTTAATATTTACAAATATTACCATAACATGAAGAAATGAACACATTAAAGAGAGTCTGAAAGTGATGCTAGTGGCTGAAAGATTGAAGACTGAGCGGCTGTCCTAATATGGTCATGTAATGAGACGGGAAGAAAGTAATATCGATAAGAGAGTTCTGAAAATAAATGTGGAAGGAAAAAAGTTTAGAGGAAACCCTAAGAAAAGATGGATGGACCATGTGAAAGAGGACATGAAAGAAAGAGTTAACGCTGATATGACGGCTGAAAGAATTCTATAGAAGAAAAAGACATGTCACGAGGACCCCAAATGGTGGGGTAAGGGCAGGAAAATGATGAATGATGATTACAATAATAAGCATTATTTTAGAACAACTTACTCCCAGGTATAATCATTTTATCAAGTTTAGTTTTTCAGCAGAATTAGTTATTCATTACTCAACATTCCTTTGTACCTTTTTGTTAATTCAAAGATAAAACAAAGCCTCAGTTATCACCAATTTTCAATGACACCGTTGTCATTAATTTTATTCAAATTTTCCCAATCAGCGAAAATTAAACGCAAGATTGGGATCTTTATTGAACAATCAAAATTCCTTGTAAATTTCGTTGCTTTTAATGCGGACCATTGAAGCAATGGATTTCTAGTACTGAGATGAATTTATTATATTGCTGTTTTCTAATTCGGCTGCAAGTTTAATTGTATTTCGGAGTAGATATAAATAAATAAATGTTCCAATTGTATATTTCACAAAACGTCCCTTAGTATTAAGTTAAGCTTATTTACTTGTACGTTACCAGAATACGGACACAATACGTGGATTTCATTTTTATAAATACATACTTTAAATAATTTTGACATGACGAGTAAAACCTCCATTGTGCTATTTCGCGAGCATTAAGTTTAATAAAAATAAATAAATAATAGGTAGGTACATAGAGAACACCTAAATATTTGTATAATAACGAATTAGGAACACAAGTGACAGCACTCCGGAGGAGGCTCGTGCCCAATAGTGGGCCAGAAACGAGCTTGGGAAGGTACAATAGAAAACACCAAAATAAAAACGATGGAAGTTTAGGTAAATTTATTGAATGCGGCAGTCGAAGCCGCAACCTCACTAACGACAACCATCTACGCTAACCACTAAACCACGGATCCCGTGTTAATAAATGCAATCATACTGCAGAAATAACATGGCTATTGTTTTAACAACGTCAAAACTGTTTTAAAAGATTAATTCTGCGGGAATATTGTTTGTGTTCGGTGTACGAAAAGGGTTTCCCGGATAACTTTTATAAATTATATTTATTCTTACTTTCTGATAATATATTTTATAAGCGTGTGTTTAAGAATATTTATTTTAAATCCGAATTTGAACGTGATATTATAGCTTTAAAAAAGGGGTAAGGGTGATCCGGATTAAATATCCAGCATCGACGAGACCTATATCAATTGATATCCCTCAAAATTCTGAGTTACATTTGTTTATTAATTTTTTGTGTTATGGCTTTGAACCTACATTATTGCCATTCTTTATGTTACGTTATTACAACTAATTATTTCTTATCTCCACTAATATTATAAAGCTGAAGAGATTGTTTGTTTGTTTGTCGGTGCTAATCTCAGGAGGCACTGGTCCGATTTGAAAAATTCTTTCTGTGTTGGATAGTACATTGTTTAAGAAACTCTATAGGCTATATAATATCACGCTGCGATTAATAGGAGCGAATCGTTCGTGAAAAATGTTGCCAAAACGGGGAAATATTCTCCAAAATCTATATGAAGCAGGGCAACAGCTAGTTGGATAATAAAGAACTAATAATAAATATTCATGAACATTGCACACAACGTCCACTACTCCCAAAGTAAGCTATATTTCTATGCTTTTGTTATGGACACCAGAATAGGGGTATACTACTTAATAATACATAGGTATTAAACACCGAGACGCAGTACAAACGTTTTTATGACAATTATAAATTACTAGCTGTTGACCGCGACTTCGTCCGCATGGAATTTGGAAAATTTAATTTTTCGCAATAAAAGGTAACCTATGTCCTTTCTCAGGGTCTAAAGATTGTCTGTGCCAAATTTCATCAAAATCGGTTGAGAGGTTTAAGCGGGAAAGCGTAACAGACAGACAGAGTTACTTTCGCATTTATAATATTAGTAGGGATCACACAAATTATTGTCCGGAGCGAGAATCGATCCCGCAACTTTTAGGACGGCAGTCCGTAACACAAACCACTCGATCACGAGGCCAGTCATAAAATAGTATTTTATAAAAGAAATCTATAGTAAGTAAACTTCAGTAAATCTATCGTGTATTTATTGAATCAGGGTATGATAAAGAAAAAAAATGAGCTACTATATCTACACTGAAATGTTTATGACTACTGGGACCGTTGTGTTGTGCTTTACGAGGCAATATACGCTCCCAAATTACCAACCATTTATCTTATACTGAATCAATCAATCTATAACCCTTAGTTACTGCTTTATATATTATAACTAGCTGACCCGGCAAACGTTGTTTTGCCATACTAAAAAAAAAAGGTTTGAAAAATAGATGTTGGCCGATTCTCAGACTTACTGAATGTGCATGTAAAATTTCATAAAAATCGGTCTAGTCGTTTCGGAGGAGTACGGTAACTAACACTGTGACACGTGAATTTTATATATTAGATACTAGCTGACCCGGCAAACGTTGTTTTGTCATACAAAAATTGTTTAAAAAATAGATGTTGGCCGATTCTCAGACCTACTGAATATGTATGCAAAATTTGAGAAGAATCGTTCAAGCCGTTTCGGAGGAGTACGGTAACTAGCACTGTGACACGTAAATTTTATATATTAGATATAACACCCAGGATTATAAACTTCTAAAGGGTTCGTTATGTGTTTAGAATTATCTTTAATATATAAAATTCTCGTGTCACAGTGTTCGTTTTCACACTCCTGCGAAACTTTCGTTCGCGTGGAATTAAAAAAACAAACTAATACATACCAATAAGCTATTCTCTAGAACTATTAATTTGTTAATAAAAGGCACAATACCTCTGCTCCCGACATTTCGACCAGTCGACCCGTGATCACGATCGATGCAACTCGTTCGAAATTTCGGGAGTAGAGGTATTGTGCCTTTTTAACAGTTATTAACGTGATTACAGTCCCGGTAATATTAACAAATTATGAGTTCAAATCGCGTAAGTTTAAAATCTGTAGAACTATTCTATTTATTAAAAAAACTGCATTAAAATCTGTTGCGTTGTTTTAAAGATGTAAGCTCACATAAGACATAGAATATCGACTTTGTTGTGTAATAAGTAAAGATGTATAACTATTTGTTATTTACGACTCCGCAGGCGTGAGATTTGGAATCTCTGTTTTTTTTTAGCGTTAACAATCTGCTTAGTTTTAGCACTAAAAAATCGCTTGAAAATTCTGAACATTTTCAAATTGTTGTTCTTAACAAGTGTGCAAAATTTTTAATCAACCTGGCCCTTAAGTTGCGTATTTCAATGGTGTCACAATGGCATCACAATGACACATTATAACCTCAAAAAATTTACAATAGACTACCAAAATTGATAAAAATCGCCACTAAGCAATCAGTTATTGCATTTTTTTTGCAATAACACTAAATAACTAATTGTTTAGTGGCGAATTTTATCAAGTTTGGTAGTCTATGGTTAATTTTTTGAAGTTATAATGTGTTATTGTGATGCCATTGTGACACCATTGAAATAAGCGACTTGAGGGCCTGATTATTGCGAGTTGGTGAAAATCACATTCAAAAATACATGCATAGGTATATAGATTAATAGATATTAAAGAACAAAGGTCATAAAAGCGTATCAAAAACTCTAGACAAACTGTATTACAAATTTTATTTAAATCTATGCAGTAGTTTTGGCATGAAAGAGCGTCAGAAAAACAGACTGAGTTACTTTCGTATCTACAACGTTTAAGCATATAAAATTTGCAATTCAAATCAACAGCAAATTGACAAAACATATTTAATACTCCCCGGATTTAACTACGACCTAATTAAATATTACCCCTATAAATCAGAAAGATAAATGCTTCCAAAACAAATATAATAACTCAACACCCTATAAATTTTAGCCGGATTATACACGTTGGACAATCACTGTTGCTCTGAATAATCAAAGTAATAATGTTTTAGTTTATGATCATAACTTGTACAATAAGTTAGTTATAGGCGATCAAATAAAGCCCAAATTACGATGTATTTATTACTATTTGTCACAAATAAACAGATTTTCTGGATATTTTGCTGCTCAAGGTGTTCAATTCTGTTCGACGCACGGACGAAACGTACGAGACCCTAAAAATACTTTTTTGACCACACAAATCTATACTTATATTATGGTACGAGAGCTAGCAACGTTTGCAAAGTAAGAATTTCAGGTCAGCTGAATTTGTGATATGTCGTCCTTCTTGCTCTTTCGGTTGAAGTCTAGCCTACCTGGCAGGCGGTAGCGGTTGCGTTCATTAATGCGCATCCTACCTGTCCAGGTAATAATCCTGGATTTTGGATTGGATTTTCTGGAAAACATTTTAAGAGGCGTAATTAGCAATTTTTTGTTTTTAAATAAGTCTACCTGACATACCTTTTTTATTGCCAGACATTTTTGACATTGCTAATTATGTGCCATACACGATTTTTCTTTTTAAATTTCAAAGTATTTTATAATGTCTGTAATTTTAATATTAGATAGATAGATAGATAGATAGATAGATAACACTTTGTTTGCACATTAATGATTTACATTTCATAAAAAATAGATTACAATGACAAATTATCGCGGCCTTATCGCGAAATGCAATCTCTTACAGGCAACCTTAGGATGGACAAATAATTGAAATATAGTAGTTGAAAGTGTTACATACTCGTATGTTTACAAATACATAAAAACGAACATACGAATATAAATACACATACACGAATATAAATAAACGTAAACAAATTCAAATACACATATACATAAATATATACTACTTAAATATATAATATTACTACTTATATTATGTCTGAAGTGATGTGTAATAATGACTAAGTTTTGATTTAAAATTTGTTAAGGACTGCGCTCTTCTAATTTCTACAGGCAAAGCATTCCAGAGGCGTACGGTTTCAACTGTAAATGATTTTGCATAAAAATCCGTCGAGTGTCTGGGCACGCTCAGTTTCAGATATTCGGATGACCTTTGAGGTCTCAGGTGTGTGTCATGAACAAAAACAAAACGTTTTTTAAGATAACTGGGGGATTTGGGATTAAATAATACATTGTAAAGTAATGAAAGAACATGAGTATTCCGGCGAAGGCGAATTGGAAGCCACTTGAGCTTTTTACGAAAGGGGGAGACATGGTCGTATTATGTTATTTAAAGATAAAAAAAACTTAAAATTAATTTGCTAGACATTAATTCGATTGCTAAACCTTGAATTAGAATGAAAAAGTCATGAAAAGTATTGCAGTATGATGCTAGTAGTGCGAGAGAGACAGTTTAAAGTGCGAGAGAGATAGAATGCGCTAATCTCAGGAACCATTGGTCCGATTTGAAAAATTCTTTCAGTGTTGGATAGTACATTTGTCGAGGAAGGCTATAGGATAGGCTATTTAATATTACACTGCGAATAATAGGAGTAAAGCATCAGTGAAAAATGTTGCAAATGCGTTAAAGTTTATGCGTTAAAGTTAACGCATTCTGATTTTAAAAGCCAAAATCATAATGCGTTAAAATTTATTCGTTAAAGTTCGTTTTTAAAACAAAAGCTTCTTTTTATTTGCACAATGGTTAGTAGTAACAAATCTTATCTAAGTTTTACGACTTCAATGTGGCGACAACAAACATCAACCACGTTTTATGTTCGTTTAGAACATGTTCTGTTTACTAAAAGGTATTGGGTCGAATCATTATTTGTTTTATTTACTAGAAAAACACGCCGCCCGAAACAGAGTGTGTCAAATATCTGGGCATCTATCTGGATAGGCGTTTGACATTGAAAGACCACATAAAAATCGAAATGAAGTCAATATTAAATACCGCAATATGTAATGGCTCATGGGAGGAAACTCTGAGCACTGCACTGATATGGATAATAAAGTTCCACTATACAATTCTATCCTAAAACCGATATGATGAAAAAAAAAACAGGTGTCAATACCCTGAATAATTTCAGTCATTGGGTCCTGTTATACCATTTGCTATGGAGGGTTTCGTAAAAGCATCTTTTGTATCAGAAGGAATTTAAATATTAAGCTATGATAAAAACAAAAAAAAGTTCCGTCTTTATCGACTGCGATTTGATGCCAACTGGGACCAAAGCTGTGTGCTTTACGACGTGATGTAGGGTCCTAAACGATAAACCATTTATCTCATAGGAAATCAATCAATCTATCGCACGGATAGCTACTACGTCATATACCCAATTTTATAGCAAAATTGCTCTCAAAATTCTTCAGTAGAATCATATTTTCTTTACCTTTACTTATTTTATGAAAGAAAAAAGAAAGAATTTAATGAAAATAGCCGTTTATTCTGGTTTCCACACGTAAGAACTGCTCCACATCAAGACAAAGAGTCCCTTCTTATCCTTCCACATTTCCCGAGCAATCTCCCACTAGATTTAATTGCATGATTTCGATTTTTTTTTTTACTAACTACCATCACCCTCCAAGACTCCTGTAAAAGCCCCTTATAATACAAACAGAAACCTCTGAACCAACAGTCCTGGTCAGCGTGGCGTAGTAAACTAGATATCCACCCGATCCGAAGGAGATCTGAGTTCAATAGTGGAATGTTAATGGACTAGAAGCAAAGAAATAAGTCGAAATCGCTCAAAAACAGTCGTAATTTGATTATAAAACCTTTAAATGCGGATGATTGTAATTTTTGCAGCAAGGGGCTGCTTAGATCTATACTTGTAGTATGAGTTTTAAGTATACCTACAGCTGTTGCCGAGTAAAAAAGTTTGACAGACTGCCTGACCGCCAGACAGAAAGACAGACAGTCGAACACCGAAATAATACTATAGGAGCTTTTGTTCTGCGAAGTCTTAAAAAGAAACGAAAGTAATTCCAATTATAGTCTCACCTGACGCCACCTCTCTTCGTATCATAGTTAAGTAATCTAGTGCCATGTTTCCAATTCACTTGTCTCGTTGGCTGTGGTACTTCACTAACAACACACCTTAACTCTATTATAGAGCCTTCTTTGTAGAACTTATCCTGTAGAGGTCGCCCACGTTCATCTACTATCTCCACTTTTGGCACTGTGGAAGAAAGAATATATATTGAATAATGCATGGAAAATATTCAAATTCTGTACAAACAAACAGACATGTAGACATACATAAGATTTTCTCTTTATTATTAAGACGCGTATATTAGCTCGGTACGCATCTATAAATATATTAATAGGTATTCTATTTAACGGAATCTTCGAAAGCAATTTTCACCGACATGCAGTAGTCGCATTGATCTGATGCGCCAATGGGACCTGGACCTAAAATAATATTCAGACGTGTTCGTGCACAGGGTTTACTTTCGAGTATTCCGTCTCTCACAGAGGATATTATCTGTGTACAATATCCCTTTGCTGGCTTTTACAGCACCCTGGTAAACAAAAGGGGGTGATGACACTTGTATTCGTAATCCGTCACCGCACAGACAACACTCTTATACTACCCTGGAAGAAACGGAGTAAATAAATACAACATTTCACACAACGTCCTCTGGTCCCAAGCTAAGCTTATATGCTTGTGTTACAGGTATGTACTAGGATATGGATAATTGGATATACTATATAAACTACTTTTCTTTTGTAAATACATATTTATAACACATAGTAAACACCCAAATACGGTAATAAATATATTTGTATAATATTTATAAACATCACACAAATTATTGTCGGTGTCGGAATTGAACCCGCGACCTCGTGGATGGCAGTCCGTTACATGAACCATGAGGCCCGTCAAATTCAAAGTCAGCAGCGACAATTACATTCTCAATCCGTCACCCTATTCATTAGAGACTTATAAATATAACACGTAGTCACCACATTTATACACCTAAATATTTTCTAAATAAAACTCGGATATTTTTAAATTTAATATTCACATACATACAGCCTCATTTTCCTGGCAACATTAGTATTCCACTAGGATTGTGATACAAATAAATAAAATATTCTTTAACTGTGGCGAAAATTGTCGAAAGCTATCTGTGAAGTATATGGCACAAACAAATATGTGGGTGCTGTTTTGAATCAGTAAATAGATATGAAGAACACATTTTATTAAGTAGATTTTACCACGTCTATAGGCCTCGTAATTTTAGTCTTTTTGAGGCCTCGTATTATGTTAAACTATCCGTGTGGTGACGAGTTTAGAATTAAATACAGGTGTCGAGAAGCGTGGTCTCCTCCAACAACAAAATTAAATGGAGAATTCTCCGCCCATGCTAGGTGATCAGCTCTGATGTAGATCTTGTTAATTCGCGTGCAAATTTCGCAAGTGCGATGTAGGATTCTTTGTACCATCACATTTGTCATTCTACGCCATCTATCGTTCTTGTGCTGTACTATGTAGTGACAGCTATTTTTCACTAGATGCCACTACACAGGTTTTACCATCTCGTTGCCAACCCAGAGTGCTGTAAATGGCATAGGATTTAGTTTCGAGGTTTCCGTCTCTCACACTTGATGTTAACTTTATTTTTTTTTTATCGAAATCGTTGGCAAATGACTGCAGTCCACCTGATGTTAAGTGTAAGTGCAATCCAAATCCAAGGGTGGCTACTACAGTGTATATGTACTAGCCGCCCCCGCCTTGCTGGCCCGCAAGGTGCCTCTTCACGCCCCGTTTAAAAGATCCCGTTTCGTAACCAGACGGAAAGACGTACTATCTGGTTATAATATCCCTTTAACTGTTACTGAACCCCCACAGAAGAAATGGGTTCGTCACCACACGGAAAACAGAAAACCTACTGAGCTAATAATACTTAATTGAATATTTTCAATTTCGCGTCAAAGCAATACCTAATATGCATAGCGTATATACATAAAGATAACGATATAAAATGTACTTTCAATTTTATTTCGAGCTAGGATTTCATTCTATCGACAAAGAGGAATTCAATATAACCTACTAATATTGATTATTTGAGTTTGAATTCTCTTGTGTCTCATCTGCTTGTCTTCAATTTTGTTTACGCGATTGACTTGAGTCGTTATATTATTATGTCGATTGTTTTTAAGCCTATTGTATTTTATATGAACAAGGAAAATAGAAAAATTTGGCCAAAGACGAGATACAATCGCGCTTGTATAGTTCCGTAACAGCTAACGTAACTTTATTTAAATTCCAATTTTAAGCTATTGCATAGCTTCTATCGCGGTCCAGAAATTCCGTAACGAAAATAACCTAACACGCCCCCACTCCGACCGGCACAGCGGTGATACTTTTTAGTTTTGCCATCTATCGATGAATATCAGAACTTTTAATGACCTTGTTGAAATATCACGCTTATCTCTTTAGTTCACCAACTGGCCTCTAGGTGGCATTCGTTGTATCGGCGTATATTTAAATTAAACACAGGAAAAAAAAATACTGCATAAATAAATTATATAAATAATTATAATTGCATAAGTTGATAAAAAATGCTATGCAATAGCTTTACCGCGGCAGTCCCCGAGTGCCACACGTCTTTTTTTATTCACATAAGTTAAGTTTAGTTGTGCATGTAGAATCGGTACCGTTGTCTATAAAACTATGTTAGAGTTTATAAACTATACACAAGAGAAACATTCTGTGACTGAATTCATAATAAGTCTAGATTGGTCCAAACTTTCTGGTTGTATGAAAATATTTGTTGAATATCTAGTTAATATAACTATTTATTAATGTAGAACTTAAAGTTGGTTGTAATTTAAAAGTTTAAGACAATAAGCGGAAATATTTGAATCTGTATTTATTGGTTTGTGTAACTTTTTCATTTCATTGTTTTATTTAAAAATTACCCGACCCGGCAAACTAAAAAAACGTTAAAAAACTTAAAAATAAACGTTGTTTGCCATACAAATGTCAGGGGTGGACAACCCTTATCACTTAGGGGTATGAAAAATAAATAGTACCGATTCTCAGAATTACTAAATATGCATAAAAAACTTCATAAGAAATTATATCCCCTCCAAAACGGTTAACGGGAGAATTTTATATATTAGAGATTTATTTCCTTTTTAATGTTTTGTGACGTGCCTCATGGTTGAGTGGTACATGTAACGGACTGCCAATCAAGAGGTCGCGGGTTCGATTCCCGCCGCGTGACTTTTCTAATTGTAATTTATTTTCTTTTGGAAATACATATCTATGTCTAAGTGTTTCCTATGTATTATAAGTATATTACTCTTATAATACATAGGAAATACTTAGATGCAGTACAATCATTTGTATGACATTTCTAGTCTGTGACAGGTCGATTTGCTCCAACGAGGCTATTTTATTATTAAGTTAGTTTAAGTTTTAAAAAAGTTAGTTTTAGTTAGTCGTGATAGTACTGATCGGCATCATTCTCACATCCCTGATACAATTATGTATAATATTGTTAAAAAAAAAATAAAGGAAATGAAAAAAAAAAAAAAAACCATGGAGTTTCTTGTCTGTTCTTCTCCATAGGATCCGCGTTTCGAACAGACACCTAGTTTCTGACGTTTCAAAAGAGCTTGTAAAACATGCCAACTTGAAATAAAATATTTTGACTTTGACTTTGACTTTGAAACACAACACTGTTAGTTCAAAGACCAGGGGTTTCAATAAAATGTAAGTTATATATTTTATGTCAATAAAGATAATTTATATTTCTAAATATCACACAAATAATTGCACCGTGCGGGAATTGAATCCCAGACCTCGTGAACGGCAGTCCGTTACATGAACCTGTAGACCACGAAGCCCGTCGAATATTATAAAATTGTAAGTTAAAAAAAAAAAATTTAGTTCAATATTTCAACGTAATTTTTAGAGGTCTATTTTAAATTAAAACTTTGTTTATATAACGGACCACATAACCCTTATTAGTTAAACTTAGTTGAACTAGAAACTTTAACGATTTACAACTAGAGTTCGCTACGAGGCTACAAGTTACAACAAGAAGATCAAAATTATGCGTTATGAATATGTAAATTACTTTAAAATTAAGAATATTTGTATTTTAATTATGAAATTTTAAATTAGGAATAGCTTTCTACATCTATACTACTATTATAAATCTGTAAAGTTTGTTTGTTTCAACGCGCTAATCTCAAGAACCACAGGTATAATTTGAAAATTGTTTCAGTGTTGGATAGTAAATTTATCGAGGAAGGCTGTAGGCTATACAACACCACACCGCGACTAATATAAAGTAAAGTAAAATATTCTTTATTGCACACCATAACGATTTGCAAGCTTACATAACAGACATGTCATAGGTACAATGGGCGGTCATATCGCGAACTGCGATCTCTCCCAGACAACCATAAGATGGATTTGACCGAGGCAGAATAGGCGACTATTCTGTGACTATAAGTGAAGTATTAGTAGAAAATATTGCAAAAACGAGGCAAATTTTCTGAATTCCACGAGAACGGAGTCGTAGGCTACAACTATAACCTCTAAACCTAAACAATTTTAACCTAAAATGTAAGCTTAGTACGAAATATCTTTTAAATGAAGAGAGAGATAAAAGGGGAGTACCAGAATACGGAAGTAATAAATAAACTACTTTTTCTTGTAAATGCATACTTACAATAGATAGGTCCGTGTGGTGACGGATTAAGAATACAAGTGTCACCACCCTATCTCCTCCCAGGGTGCTGTAAAAGTCAGCTAAGGCATATTGCACACAGATAACATCTTCTGTGAGAGACGGAAAACTCGAAAATAAACCCTGTGCCAACACGCCTGGTCAGCGTGGCACAGTAGAAAATAATTCCTCCCAAAGTGAATGAATGGGTTGTAAAAGGAGAAGAATAGATAGAAAACACCCAGACGCAGTAATTACATTTAATATTGTATGACATGTGACTAAAACCAAGGAAGTATCTTTGAATCGTAACAGATGGCGCTCTATAGTCTCTACCAACCCCAAAGGGAAAAAAGCGTGATTTTACAATAATAATGACGATTATAAATATCTCACAAATACTTGTACTGAACGGGGATTTAACTCGAGACCTCGTATACGGCAGTCCGTTACATGAACCTTTAAATCACAAGATCCAACAATTATCATAAACCAGTCACAAATTAAAATCACAGAAGCACCTAAAACTCTTGAAATAAAACTTCAGATAAGAAAGTAAGCAATCCTTTAAAAGAACACTAGAATTGATAGCAGACTTTGAAGATAATCCCTTCGTCGCTTCCAATTACACGTCTCGATTTCATCGAGACCCGTTTTGTTTACGAGCCCTCTCCTGGTAGAGATTTTCAGGGATTTTTCCTCAAAAATATTTAAAAAAAACCGGCTAAGACCTAGTTGGATTATCGTACGAAGGGTTCTATACCATAATAATTATAGATAGAACACTGTCTCGCCTCGAAATCTGGCAGGTAAAACTCCGACAAGATAGGCAACAGTCGGCTGGAGCGGTGCAGTTTAATGGGAGAGAAACCGACGGATTATAAAGGCATTGTCCAGCAAGACCGCTTTCTGCTAGGCTTGATGGCCTAGCAGAAAGTGGTCTTGCTATTATTAATATATTAACCCATTACAGCATAACGTTCGATATATCTGACAAAAGAAAAAAAAAATTGCCGTACTTAATTCATAGCCGGTATGAATTAAGTACGGCAATTTTTTTTTTCTTTTAATAAATAATGTTGTTTCATCATCAAGTTAAACTTAAAACGTTTGTTGTATGGGAGCCATCTTGAATTTATATTGTATTCTGGTTTTTAGTATTTGTTGTTACATACATAATCCACAGACATATTTCATCTGTCTAGCTGTCACTGTTCACAAGATACAGTATACAGAGGAATGGACAGCGAATTCTCAGTAATAACGTCCCGTTTTAATCTTTTGCTAGGGAACCCCAAAACTCCTGCATTCTGCTGATATGAACGAACAAGTCAAACGTGTCGTCAAAAGCCACATATATTCTAATTAATGTTCCCTCATATTTTTTAAACGACCTTAACTTTTATATTTCGATATTAAGATGAAAAATAAAATTGGTCAAGTGCGAGTCGGACTCGCGCACGAAGGGTTCCGTACCATTATCTATGCAACATAAGGCAACGTTATTAGTATCGAGCAAGAAACGGTAAAAAAAATCATGTTTGTTGTATGGGAGCCCCCCTTAAATATTTATTTTATTTTATTTTTAGTATTTGTTGTAGCGGTAATAGAAATACATCATCTGTGAAAATTTCAACTGTCTAGCTATCACCGTTCTTGAGATACAGCCTGGTGACAGACGGACGGACGGACGGACGGAAGGACAGCGAAGTCTCAGTAATAGGGTCCCGTTTTTACCCTTTGGGTACGGAACCCTAAAAATGTGTATTTTGTATCTAGTTGTTCTTAGAAAATTAATTTCAATGATTACAGTACTAGAATAATAAGAAACCTAATAAAGTTTAATTATATTATGGATATCGATATAATATTTTAAAATAAAATCAACAATGCTTTATTTGACGAGCCTCGTGGTTGGGTGGTTTATGTAATGAACTGCCAATCAAGAGGTCGCGGGTTCGATTCCTGCTCGGGACAATCATTTGTGTGATTTTTCTAATTGTCATGCAAATGTTTGTCCTGCGGCTGGGTGTTTCTATATATCATAAGTATGTATTTACAAAAGAAAAGTAGTATATGTATTCTATCCGTATTCTGGTACCCATAACACAAGCATAATAATAAACTTAGCTTGGGACCAGAGGACGTTGTGTGAAATGTGTGTGAAATGTCCGTGAATATTTATTTATTTATTTATTAAACTAAATTATAGTGGAAATAATTGAATACTTTTAGAAAAAAAAAGAGAGATATTTTTAGAAAGTTTAACTGACTTCATGTGCCTTTGAAATTAGAGGGATTTCCTCCATTTCTCAGGAGATAATCATCAGATCCTGACCTGGTGTCAATGGGACCAAACGGGAACCAGCTTTCAAATTAAAAAAGAATCATCAAAATCGCTTCGCAAAGTTAAAAGTAATAAGGTAATAAACATGATAAATAAATTAAAAAAAAACAACCTTTTCTTGAAAAAGCAAAACAGAAATTTAAATTTTCGTAATTCGGTTATATCTTTTAAATGCGTAGAGGTGAAAGATTGACTGTATTTTTTGCAACAAGGGACCGCATAGATCTACTTAACGTATGAGTTTCAAGTTGATAAAAAAAGTTTTACAGATGGACAGACAGACAGACAGACACCGGAGTGATCCTATAAGGGTTTGTACGAAAACCTAAAAACATACAGATTGAGAACCTTCCTTCTTTTTTGAAGTCGGTTAGAAAGTAAAAATAATTTAAAATGTACTCATTTCGTGTGATTCCTAACTTCAAACTATAACAAAACTCAAACTGTACTTGAATATTAAGTTTGTAGTAGAACTTAGTAGCAATCAGTGATAGTTTTTAAGTTTCTGTAGTTTCTGTACTAACAAGGGCTGTGGCCGGCAATGTAAACAGTTTTAGTTGATTAACAACAATAATTAAGAATTTAGTTAAACAAGTCTGTGTCATCACGGATATTTTGTCCGTGTGGTTACGGATTAAAAATGTAACGTTAAAGCTCTTAGACATACTTTTGACACTTGTGTATTCTTAATTTGTCAAAACACGAACAGCCTAAACTCTAGATAAATCAAATATTACTTTTAAAATATTGAAAAAAAAATGACCGAATATATTTTTAACACCATAATTTTATAACACTAAATTATCCCCGAAAGGATACATTTAAGTTAATCCTTACGTTCCATTGACACGCCTGGTTTCACGGAAACTCCAGTTTTGTTGACTCTGAGCCAGTTGACAAAATGGTTTTAAGAAGTTTCCAAGTTACCCTAAAATATTCAAAAGTTTTCCTGCATTCAACTGATATGAAAAATTAGACACGACGTTTAAAGCCACTTGGAATATAATTAATGTTTGCTCGCCATGTTTTGAAACGCTCATAATTCTTTATTTTGCATTCGCCGAATAAGACTCAAATGATTTTCGTAGAATACTAAGGTACCGTGTAAGATTAGGATATTATTTACTGTTTTTGCGTGAAAAGGAAATAGTCAATGTTTTTATTGAATAGACTTTTATTTATTTACACACTTCATGCATTTCCACATTATTGTCCTTATGGAAACGGATTAGGAATACAACTGTCACCATCCCTATTACATTATAGGGTGCCATAAAAGCCAGCTAAGAGATATTTTACACAGATATCATCCTAACAAGCTTGTTCAACGCGGCACAGTAGATCTTAATCCCTCCCAAAGTGGAGGAGGTCCGTGTCCAACAGTGGAACGTTAATAGGCTGGAGAGAGACATCTATTCTACAAAAAAAAACGAAACTAAATTTGATAACATTTGGTTTACGTGGTATTTTAGAGCCTTTTAGGGGGTAAAACGATATTGTGTATTTAGTTAGATTAAGCACAGACATTTTTACGATTCTCTTGTAAATATATAATATGGTCTTATTTATAATGACTTATGGGAGGTTTAAGCAATACCTTTATCGGAGAGATAATAAACATTTTATCGTAAAAAGACTATTATGAATAACAATTTTTGACCATTTTAGCAAACCGATTTTAGCGAACTTTTAAACCTCCGATGAGTCATTATTAATAACTTAAATTAATAACCATAATAGTATATAATTATTTTCATAGAATTCTTTAAAAAAAACCCTAACCTAGTACCAAAGTATTCATGTATGGTCTAGGTACAATAGCTTTATTTCACAGCTATTAGTGTTTTATGCAGCCACATTTCTACTTATCGTCACTAACAAAGATACAAAAAAAAACACAGAATGAAAGTGAAAAATATCTAAAAACTCCTCGACGAAAACTTCACTTGGAAGTAAAGCATGCAATCTCTCAAAGTACACTAAGATAATCCTTTCTCCGCGTTCAATTACACGTCTCGATTTCACCGACACTCCACTTTAGTTAACGATGAGCCTTTCTCGGAGATCTCAAGGACTTTTCTGTTAAATATTCAAAAATGTCCCTGCATTCTACTGATGTGGAAGAAAATTAGACACAGCATCTGAGCCACTCGGATATTAATTAATATACCTACATTTAAATTTATTCAAGGTTTCGTCGAAATAAAAAACCTTTACACGTTCGCTTCGATGTCCGCCTCTCAAATGGGTGTGTGAAAGATATCAAGTTGAAACTCATACTATACGTAACTACATAATGTGGTCTTTTTCTGCAAAAAATACTATCAACCTTCTAATTCTACGTATTTGTAAGCTAGGGACGACATGAGCTAGGGAATCGATTTTCCAGTTGCCCGAAAAAAGTATGCAGTGCAGCTGCGGGACACAGCTAGTTACATTAAACCGTTTACTACTAACAAATAGATACAATACATATAGGTACACACACACACACACACATATGTACAACAAATCTGTCAAAGTTGTGGTAAACTTCAAAAGGGTTCGCGGGTTGGTGAAGAAAATTAGACATGGCACGAGATAGAACACGGGTGTGGTTTTAATCAATAAGATTCTTACATAACCCTTTTCTCTATATGGAAACCCTTTGTTTTATCTTATAAGGGTTTTTACTTTTGATTGATAACAGTTATCGGTTACGCCTGTGGTGACGGATTAAGAATACAAATGTCGCCTGCTAAATAATTATTATCAGCACATGGAATCTTCTGCGAGAGACGGAAACCTCGAAAATAAATACCATGCCAACAGGCAATTACAAAAATCACACACATGATTACACTGTGCGGGGATCGAACCCGCAACCTTTTGAACGGCAGTCCGTTACATGAACTATTAGAACACGAGGCCCGTCAATAAATTGTTTATGCAATATACACCAGAATAGCTCTAGCTTGAAGCCAAGGCGCCGGGCAGTAACTATAAAATAAAATTAATAAAATAAATCTTCAAGACATTTCACACAACGTCCTCTGGTCCCAAAGTAAGCTATATTTCTATGCTTGTATTATGGGTACCAGATACGGATATACTACATATATACTACTTTTTTTTTGTAAATATATACTTATAATACATAGAAAACACCCAGACGCAGTACAAACATTTGTATGACATTTATAAATACCGCACAAATAATTGCAGCGTGCGGGAATCGAACCCCAGACCTCTTGATTGGCAGTCCGTTACATGAACCACTAGACCACGAAGCCCGTCTATAAACACTGGCAGTGAAATAAAAGCACTGGCTAGTCTTCTTTTATTTAGTAAGCTGTTGCCCGCGACTTCGTACACGTGAAATTTAGAAATTAAACCTTAACAAACAGAAGTTTACTATGACAATCGATAGATAGCGTTGTACCGTTTTTTTTAAATCGCGCTATAGTTTCGTTCGACACATTAACAGTTAATCTTGTCAAAATTTCTATGGTGTCATCAACTCGTTTTCGCGTTTATAAATTAGTAAGGATAATGATAAAACAAAGTCGTTATTTTTATGTGTATGTCCCTATGTGACCTTATAATATCTTCAATACTACGTACGAAACAGATTTTGATACGGTTTTTTAATAGACAGAGTACTTAGTGCCAGAATAGGTTAATTGAGCAATCTGGCTTAGCAATGGCTTAATAAAATTTTATTAAGCTATTGCATAGCTTCTATCGCAGGCCTTGAGCGTGAAGACCGAATCCCGAAATTCCGTAACCAAAAAAAGTAACCAAACATTATCCGCGTTACTTTCTTTCTTTGTTAAATTTTGATTACTAATTTCCACGCGTACGAAGTTGCGCACAACAGCTAGTGTTCTATAAAATATAAAATTCTACAAAATATAAAAAACCTATAGATAGTTAGGCGACCAGTACGTTTCTAGTTACGCATGCTACTCCAAAACTCGCTTATTTAATAGGTACGTGACTTGCAAGCAGAATCGAAGTAAAATCGAAATGGAATCGCTATAAAAGGACAAGGTAGTTTCAACATTCTTTTGTCTCGATTCAAAACTTAAAGCATACAGACAACAGGAGTCGAATAAACTGCAAGTTTGGTGAGGTGCCGAGGTAACAAATACTAACACCCATATACAAACGTAATTCCATTTATCGCCAGGCATGTATTATCGTGCGTTTAATCAGCACACACACAATAAGAGCTGACACAATTCGTACGCCATGTGTATGGGCATTGCTCACATGGCTTTTTCAGCAAGGGTCACCTGGTAATGGCACCAATTTTGATGGATTTAACGTAAGTTAACTCAAACGAATAAATTTTATCAAAAAACTTAACCATACCTTTCTAAAACAAAACCAAATGTAGTATTTTGATTTTATGGATATTACTTTGTACGTCATTTAATATTTATGAAAATCGTTACTAATTAAAAGTATTGCACGTCAATTGCAAAGTTAATAAATTACTGTAAAATCATCATTCTATTTTATATTACACACCTTTATTAATAAATTAACATTTTAGGAATTGTGTTCTTGACTCTATCAACATTTACGTTTTAGCTAAGTTTAGTTGTGCTAGTGGAATAGTTTTCATACCAACTCCTATTATTTCAATGCTCTAAGGTAGAAACCGAAGCTCGTTGAACAAATTTTAAACGCCTGAATGCACTCCTCGCCTCTCGTGTGAACATCAATTGTCATTGCCAGCTGAAAGGTTCGGTACAATATTCAGTTCTATTTATTTTCGCCCCCAAAAATATCTTTCTTTGAAACAAAAGTAGGTGTAGCAATTAGTGAGAATTCAAAGAGCGATTGTATTCAAATCTAAGGAAATATTGCTAATTGTTTTGTTTAATATTTATGTACATTTTTTACTAGATGTTGCCAATTATTTCATACTCTTAGAAATAGAAAATAATATCTTTACTTATTATAAAACTAAGTAGTTATTTTTATACATATGTGAACTTATATCTTGAAAACTACGCGAACAACGGTACAACGGATTTTGATGCGGTTTTCTTCTATAGTGTAAGCGTTATGCCATGTTACACTTACTTTTATCTTATTTTATGCCAATAACTCGAGTACTTAGCTACAAAACAACAATAGTAATTATAAATGCAAGCATTTTATAAAAGAATATTAAAATATGGGTAGTTGTAAAATCATGCGGCGACATCCCCACACTTCTCTATAAAATGGGATGTTGCCATTGCTTCGGGCTCAGTAGTGGTTAAGCGCTGGTACAGTTAACAACGGTCTACTACTATTTAATATTGAGTATAAATGTTGTAATTATGTAATAACAGTTCTGTTGAATTGAAAGATAAAGCTTTGTATTGTTGCACATTTCATTGCGTTTTAATAAATTGACAATTGAATAGTCTCTAAATCTATAAAACTCTTATTTTATTTTACAATAGATAGAGTGATTCAAAGGGATGACTTTTTGTTAAATATGTTAAGGGTTGTTTCATAAATTCCACACGTACGAAGATGCGGGCTACAGCTAATTGTACATAATGAGGAATAGACACAGTCTGGGGCGTTTAGCGTGGTTTAGCGATAAAGAAGCCTCGTTAAGAATCTAGACCGTCTGTATACCAAATTTCACTTCAATATCCGATCAGTAGTTAAAATAATTCGGCGTGACAAAGCGACAGATAGGGGGATATACAAAGTTACTATCATAAAATTTACTTATTATAAAACAAAGTAGTTATTTTTGTATGTGTGTCCCAATGTAAGCTTATATCCTCAAAATTACGCAACGGATTTTGATGGTTTCTTTTATAATTTGTTAGGATTTGGTTTTTAAATTCCACACGTACCTAAGAAGTTGTGAACAACTGGTGGTTATAATAAGTAAATCGGTTAGGTATTTCTGGCGTAAAAGAGTGTCAGACAGACAGACAGAAATACTTTCACATTTATAATAGGTATTAGTAAAAATAAAACAATATATTTTACTGAATATTATAAAACTAGCTGACCCGGCAAACGTTGTTTTGCCACACTAAAAAAAAAAAAGAAAAATGGTTTGAAAAATAGATGTTGGCCGATTCTCAGACCTACTGAATATGTATGCAAAATTTGAGAAGAATCGGTCAAGCCGTTTCGGAGGAGTACGGTAACTAACACTGTGACACGTGAATTTTATATATTAGACTAGCTGACCCGGCAAACGTTGTTAAGCCATACAAAAAAAAAATTGAAAAATAGATGTTGGCCGATTCTCAGACCTACTGAATACGCATGTAAAATTCCATAAAAATCAGTGAAGCCGTTTCGGAGGAGTACGGTAACTAACACTGTGACACGTGAATTTTATATATTAGATAAATGTGTTTCAAAGTTTCAAACAATAGTTCATTAAACTAAAGAGTTCTTAAAGCTAGATATTATTTTAATTAAGGCGGTTAACCCGGTGTGAATGACTTTCAGTACTTCAATCTGCCTGTATTTTATTGTGTCTGTATTTATTCGTCTGTCGTCTATTCACACAAGTTCCTCTGGTCACAAGCTAAGCTTATTTGCTTATGTTATGGGTACAAGAATGTGGACGTTCCTAAAGTAATATCTAAGATTTGTTAGTAAAAAAAATTGTACTACAAATTAGATGACACAAATAATCTCTTGTGCTGGAATCGAACCTACGAATCTCATGAAAAACTGTCCTCACAAGGCTCGGTTTTCATCCTCAAATATGAAAAACTATGAGTGTGACATGAATTACTCATAATAAACTCAACTATTAAAATAATTTTCTTAGTTCCAAAACTAAAAAAACCAGCTTGAAAATTCTGAATATTATTCTACATTTATTAGGGCTATTGCATAGCTTCTAACGCGGGCCTTGAGCGTGGAGACTAAATCCAGAAATTCCGTAACGAAAATAATGTAATGAAAAAAACCTTACATTATCGACGCTACTGCGCATGCGTAATCCCCTCTTCACTCCGCAATTTATTTTATCCTGTTGATACCAAGGGTAAGCGCCTTCCTCAAATTAAACAGCGTATTAAAATAAGGATTTTGAATCGACAACATCTAAATGTATGTAACAGCGTATTTTAGATTTTAATCATGTAAAATAATGTTTATTTTATTTTATTAACATTTGATTTACAATCGCTATTTTAATATAATTACCATAAACAATGGTCAGATGTAAGCATCAGTAAATAAGGATTATTAATCTTATTTTAGTTTATGGTACATATTTAGATTCTTGCATAAATAAAATAAATAAATAATTATAATTGCATAAGTTGGTAAAAAATGCAATGCATAGCAATGCATAGCAATAGCTTTACCGCGGCAGTCCCCGTCCCAGTGCCACACGTCTTTTTTTACTTACCGACTTTAAAAAAGGAGGAGGTTCTCAATTCGTCTGATTGCTTTTTTTTATTATTATTTTTATGTTTGTTACCATGGCACGGCCAAGGGGCAAGGAGGAACACCGTGAGGTTTAGTGGGTAGTTCGGGTCCATTTCTGACCTAGCAGTCCCACACAAAGTGCGTAAATACATACCCCACGTAAAAAAAACCGCGTATCTTTAACTGGGCGAAGTGAATTTTTTTATTTTATTTGAAAGCTGATGGTTCCCGAGTGGTCCTTTTGGCACCAGGTCAGGATCTGGTGGTAATTTCCTAAGAAATGGAGGAAAACTCTCAAATTTCAAAGGCACATGAAGTCGGTTGAACTTTTTGTAAGAAATACTCAATACGGATTGTCATCGGTTTTCAATATGTGTGCAAAATTTCAGGTCCATCTGCCTACTGTGGATGTGCTACTACACAGGGTCACTTTCAAAGATTCCATTACAAAGACTAATATATTGATGGATACGTACCGAAGTAATATAAGTGGGTTAATTACGTTACACTATATTCATTCTTGTGTATAATTGTATATGTAATGTTTATCTTTAATCCAATATACAAGAACACAAATATTTCGAATAGTATTTTATATTGCATCATCTACTGTCAAGCAAACCGAGCTTACTAAATTTAAAAAACCAATGATGATATGAGACTCAAGTAGGGTTACCATCAGCTAAACGATACGCCGGACAAACAGACGAAATTCCCGGACAGTTGGGCGAAATATGGTTTCATTTTCGGACATTTCTTATAATTTTTCCGCGATAAGAACTTTTCGTCGTAATAATTAATCTATTTCTCTCTCTATCTCTATCTCCAGCCCATTAACGTCCCACTGTTGGGCACGGGCCTCCTCCACTTTGGATGAGATTATGGTCTATTATATCACGCTGACCAGTCGTGATGGCAAAGGGCCTCTTTTCGCGTTTACCGTTTCTTACAGAGGATATTAGAAATATTATATTACCGGCTAACACTCACTGTTTTAGGACCGAAGATGTCGACCCAGATTTCGAGCATATCCGATGCTCATCTTCAGGACGAGTGCGCAGCGGCGTCTGCGACCTTCCGGCGTGCACTGTGCAGTGTTAGCCGGTAATATAATATTTCTAATATGACTCAAATTGACGAAAATTTCAATACGAAAATAGTTAACTCTTACAGAGGATGTTATCTGTGTAAAATAAGCGTTAGTTAGCTTTAAACCTGGGAAGGAAAAGAGGTGGTGACACTTGTATTCTTAATACAACACCTTACAGACACTTTTTCCTTTAATTGTCTCCTGTGCCAACAGGAGCGTCCGATTTCTCGGACAATTTAAAAAAAAATCTGCCCCGTACTCTTGAAACTAGAACATATCCGGGGAATTCCGGATGGATGCCAGCCCTATACTCAAACCAACATAATAAAACAGCTGCAAAAATAAAGTATTCATTGTTTTTCATATTTTCTATGCATGAGAATATTCGTCGCTTGTAAAGCAAAGATGTATTTACCAACCACGTTGCTCAAGATTCATAAATGAAATATGATCAACATACTTATACATGACAGGATTGGTGTCGGAAAAATATAACGGTTTTGAAATTATGTATGGAGAATGTGTTTACTTTTATTGTTTACAGAGATGTTAAGATGTGTGGAGTGACTAGAATGGACAAAGTACGAAATTATACTCTATACTAATATTATGAAGCTAAAGAGGTTGTTTATTTAAACGCACTAACCTCAGAATCCACTGGTCAGATTTGAAAAATTCTTTCAGTGTTGAATAGTACATTTATCGAGGAAGACTAGTCGACTAAACATCACGTTGCAACCAATAGGAGCGAAGCATTAGTGAATCTTTTTTCAAATATTGGGGACAATTTTCTAAATTCCACATGAACGAAGTCGCGGGCAACACATAGTGAGTATAGAGCGTGAAACAAATCCCCTATTTTATGCTTGAAACCCGGCATTCTTTAGGTCATCACCAATGCATTATAATTTAATACGATTTTTGTGATTGTAAGTTTTTGGAAAATTTTTACGTCACGCAAACCTAATCATCATTTTTATGAACTCTATTTGACCTTAAAGTGATAATGTCTCATAATAGAGATTAACGTAAAATGCCTACTGCTCTTTGCCTCTGTAAGGAAAATTGTTTAAATTTTTTCCATGATGTTGAAGAAATTTTTTTTGGATGTTGATGGAAGGAAAGCGAGAAGACAAAAAATGTACGAATTTTGTGGGGTTCCCATCTGTTCTGGTATGGGCACGTAATGAGGAAGGGTTAAGGGCATTTAAGCAAAAAGTTGAATGTTGATGGCAGGAAGGAAAGAAAGACCAAGCAAAGATGGATGGACTGCGTGAGAGATGATATGAAAGAAAAAGCATTTGATGACAGTATGACAGCTGCTACGAGAGGCTGGAAGAAGAAATCTAGAAGAAGAAATCCTCCGTAATAATATTTATTACAATAAAATTTATAATAAAACTTGACTTGTAGACAATATTTAGTAAAAGCATAGCAAGCAATTTAACTTGGAAGGCGCACATAGAGAACGTCTGTAAGAGGGTCAGTAGTGCCGCTTACGGCTTGTACAGACTCTCTTCAATTGTTAGTACTGATACATTACTTGTCGCCTACCACGGACTTGTTGCTTCGATATTGCGTTATGGTGTTATTTTCTGGGGAAACTCCACAAATAAAGATATTATTTTTAAAACTCAAAAGCGGTGCATAAGAGCAATGTTTGGTTTGAAAACAACAGATAGTTGTAGATCTTATTTTATAAAACACAGAATTCTAACACTTCCGTCACTATATATTTACGAAACAGCACTGTTTGTAAAATGTAACCAACATTTATTCACGCGGTTAGCAGAGGGTGCCACCCGTAGTCAACGGGACACCACTAGGTTACGAGTGCGGCCTGCTAAAACTACATTCATGACCAAGAGCATTTTTTGTATGGCTCCCATTATATATAACAAAATACCTGACAAAATTAAAAACTCTAATATTAATTCCTTTAAAGCTCAATTAAGAAAAATGCTAGTTGAGAAATGCTATTATAGAGTTTCTGACTTTTTACATGACTAGTCTTTTTATTTATATAGTTGCTTAGTTTTGACATTATGTTTTTGATTTGTTTTTGTTGATTATTTTTCTTTTACTAATTAATTTGACATAATTTTTTATTTTTTTACTAAACCATATTAAATCCAGACATTGTATTTAAGTTCGATACGGTATAATATTATATTCTAATAATTCTATGACCTGTTTTTTTATAAACATAATCTTTTGTACGCCTGTAATGGCCAAACATGTTGGAGCTCAATATTAATTTTTTTCATCACCAATATTTTATACCTGTTTTATAACCCATGTTCTTAACAAATAAAGAAATTTTGAATCTGAATTTGAACAAGTCAAATGCAATAATTAATAAATTAATTGTAGACAATCGGTTTGACATGGCCCAAGATAGACGGATATGGAGACGTACTGTAGACGCCCTTTGCCCCACCTGGAGGATATAGCACATAAAGAGAAAAAGATAATAAAATTATTTTATTAAACTATATTTTTTTTGAATTAATCTTCACCAATTAGCCATTATAGATACCCAATTCAGACTTTACAGAATAAGCACAAGTATAAACTAAGCAAATAACCTCTTAGTTTCAATACCAATATCGCAGAGAAGTTATTGTTATATGTATACAATAGTTATACAATAGACCTAAAGGAATGAATATTATTATTAATTTGTTATTCAAACCAAGTGTCTTAATTGGTCTTAATTCATTCTATTTCTGATCAATGAAAAGACATTTTGATGTATTTATTCAGTAATTAAATAGAAAGATATATTACTCTTTATTGTACACCATTTTACATTACAGTAGCTTAGTCTATGTTAACAATAATATAGTATAATAGGCGGTCTTATCACATGCTGCGATCTCTTCCAGACAACCTTTAGATGGACTACGTTTGGTCAAAGATAGGTCTTTATGTGGTGTACTCTAACCTACAAAGATTAGCTTTACATACTAATACTTACATAAAATTAATACATATCATCATATTAAATCAATCTTTTAAACAAAATGGTGATAATATAGCTTTGTTATTTCTATTTATGAGAAGTCTCCTCTCTCTGCAGCCTATTTACGTCCCACTGCAGGGTACCGGCCTCCTGCACTTTGGAAGGGATTATGGTTTACTGTGCCGCGCAAAGAGGAATAAAACACAGATGTGATTTATGATGTAAGAGTATGAAAGAAAAATACCAGTTACGAGAACCAAATGGAATAATGGTACCAATTCTGCGTGCACAACTAAACTTAACTAAACACAACTGATACTGTCAATATATCTTTTACTTGCTAATTCGTCATACACATTCAAATTAATTAGTAGTTGTACACATTCAAATTTCACACAACGTCCTCTGGTCCCAAGCTAAGCTTATATGCTTGTGTTATGGGTACCAGAATACTGATAGAATATTTAAACTACTTTCTTTTTTGTAAATACATACTTAGAATACATAGAAACACCCAGACGTAGAACAAACATTTGTATGACATTTATAAACAACACACAAATGATTGTCCGAGGCGGGAATCGAACCCGCAACCTCATGATCGGCAGTCCGGTATACGAACCACTAGACCACGAAGCCCGTCAATTAAATAAATTATTTAACTATCTACATATTTTTCAAACCCCTAAGTGTTAAGGGTTGTACATCCTTAACATTCTTATGGTAAAACAACGTTTGCCGGGTCAGCTAGTATCAATCTAAAACCAAAGCGGTTTGTAAATTTCCCTTGAGCGCTTGAAATACTTCACTCAATACTGTGCAGTATCTTATAGACCGTCACTTCAAATCCACTTCACTTTTAATCTAAGTGAAAATCTCTTTTGCACTGCACCACGTTTAGATTGAAGCTCAACCACATCATTTTTATTTAAGTGAAAAGTAATTCAAAAAATTTCTAAAGAGTATTTGCTTTTAAAAATAACATTCGAGTTATCTTGTTTTTTTTTAATATTTATTATGATTACGATTACGGCACTTGTAGAGATTATAGTTTTATGTATTTAGTTTAAAAAATTTACAAACGCTTTTAATATGAAATCAAACTTAAAGTGACGTATAAGGCGATTTATTTTTCAAATAAAGTATAAGTTTATAATTATATTGAAAAGAAAATGAAAATATCTTAGATATTGTTACATAGATAAGTATATTTTTAGATAAATAATATAATAAATAAATATTTATGGATATTTCGCTTGTGTTATGGGTACTAGAATACGAATGGAATACATATTATACTACTTTTCTTTTGTAAATACATACTTATAATACACCAGGACGCAGTACGAACATTAGTATGATAATTATAAATAATTGTTCCGTGCGGGAATCGAATCCGCGACCGATGAGGCTCCTCAAATAAAGAAGAGCAACTAATTGAAATAAATAATATGAATCAATCAATCGAAATACCGTAAACGACGCGACGCGCGACGGCCGCTGACCGCTGCTCTACGAAGTCTGTGGAACCCGCCAAAAAGTGATAATAATGAATTATCTTATGTTGAATTTGTTCACGTTTCATAATGTTTACATAAATACAAAAACGAAGCAATACTATTGTATATAATATATAAATAAAATAAAATAAAAAAGCCTTTATTATTTCATGCATTTCTCAATTACAGTAAAAATTCATTTTATTATGTATATAAGTATTATTTAAAAGATCATGATTTCATTTACATTTATATATATTTCTGTCATTCGATCATTCGACGGGCTTCGTGGTCTAGTGGTTCATGTAACGGACTGCCGATCAGGAGGTCTCGGGTTCGATTCCCGGTCAGGACAATACTTTGTGTGATGTTTATATTTGTCATACAAATGTTTGTACTGCGTCTGGGTGTTTATATGTATTATAAGTATGTATTTACAAAAGAAAAGTAGTATATGTATTCTATCCGTATTCTGGTACCCATAACACAAGCATATAAGCTTAGCTTGGGACCAGAGGACGCTGTGTGAAATGTCCATGAATATTTATTTATTTATATTTATTTATTTATTCATTACAATACATTTAGTTAGTATGTAGTCAAAATAATTAGGTCATTAGTTCTTTTGTTTATTTTGTTCTTTGGTTTATTTTTAGTGCATGCATGAACCCTCTTTAGGTGAAGGCCTCCTCCAGTGATTTCCATTTATGTCTATCTTTTGCTGTTGTTAGCCATTTTGTTCCCGCTATCTTCTTTATATCGTCTTCCCACCTCGTATATGGTCTGCCTATGTTTCTTTTACCGTTAGGGCCACTCCAAGTGGTCACCGTAGATGTCCATCTTTTGTCCTCTAAACATGCTATATGGCCAGCCCATCTGAGCTTTTGCTTTTGAGAAAAGTTTAGTGCATCTATTGCATTTGTAATGGTTCTTATTTGGTTATGTCTGATTTTTTGTATTTTTTAGGGTTCCGTACCCAAAGGGTAAAAACGGGACCCTATTACTGAGACTTCGCTGTCCGTCCGTCCGTCCGTCCGTCCGTCTGTCACCAGGCTGTATCTCAAGAACGGTGATAGCTAGACAGTTGAAATTTTCACAGATGATGTATTTCTATTGCCGCTATAACAACAAATACTAAAAATAAAATAAATAAATATTTAAGGGGGGCTCCCATACAACAAACATGATTTTTTTACCGTTTCTTGCTCGATACTAATAACGTTGCTTTATGTTGCATAGATAATGGTACGGAACCCTTCGTGCGCGAGTCCGACTCGCACTTGACCAATTTTTTTAATTTTTAACATGCTGCG
Organism: Orgyia antiqua; assembly: GCA_916999025.1. Lineage (NCBI taxonomy): Eukaryota > Metazoa > Arthropoda > Insecta > Lepidoptera > Erebidae > Orgyia > Orgyia antiqua. Next base: position 7,602,752 of record OU779874.1, read on the forward strand.
CTCCATTCTTCTTTGGCATGTGAGTATTTTGTTCTTGACTTTCTTAGTAAATTTCCATGACTGGCACGCATATGTTAAACATGGAAGAATACAAGAGTCATCACTTTCTTTTTCAATGTGTCCTAAAAACTTTATGTACTGTGGGCATTTTAAATATTGTGTTTGTTACCGATACAAAAAAAAAATCGGAAATATTTGGAAAATTGTGGTAATTATAGTTAAAATACATTAGGGGGTGTCAATTTTTAAGGCTTTTAATACTTTTTTTGATATCTCTAAAATAAATGACGATATATTTTTTTTTTAACTAGTAGTCATATATAGGTCTAACTTCTGGTGCCCGCTTATCGTTGAATTTTGGGACATCTTGTATAATTGTCAACATATTCTAGGTTCTCTTTTTCAATCTTTATATTTTTCCTTACACTATTTTTCATTACTTTTTTTTTTGACAGATTTATCTCTAAGCCCACTCTTTTGCTACTTGTGTTTAGTGTATTTATTGCAATTCCTCAGCTGTTTCTGAAAACAGTACCAGTTCGTCGGCAAATCTCAAATGGCTCAGATGGTTTCCCTTTATATTTAGGCCGCATGATTTCCATTCAAGTCCACCAAAGATGTATTCCAGCACTGAAATAAATAATTTAGGGGACAAAGGGTCCCCTTGTCTCACACCTCTACACACTGGGAAACTTGTAATATATAACAGAAATAATCTTTTACAAAGTTTTGTAATAACAAATAACAAAAATACATTTTTTTCATAACAAACACAAAGGGCTTTTATAAGAAAATCAGATATGAATTGTAAATAAATATTACATCAAAAAATTAAGGAAATGATTTCACAGAATAATTGAATTATTCGTTATTTGAAACCAACATGAAAGATCTTTTTCCCTTTTAATAGCATTAAAATGTTGTTAATGCTGGGGACATATTTCATTTTTATTTGGATTCCGTAGCAAAAGGTATAAAAGAACCTTGTTATTGAGACTTCACTGGACATCCATTTGTTACCAGGACGTATCGCATATACAGTATTAGGTAGACGGTTTAAATTTTTACAGATTATGAATTTCATTGTCCGTGTAGTGACGGATTAAGAATACAAGTGTCACAACCTCTCCTTCTTACAAGGGTGCTGTAAAAGCTAGCTAAGGGATATTGTGTACAAATGACATCCTTCAGTGAGAGACGGTAACTCTAAAATAAACCCTATGCCAACACGCCTGGTCAGCGCGGCACAGTAAACTATAACTCCTCTCAAAGTGGAAGAGACGAGAGAGAGAGAGAGATAAATGTATTTTAGTTTTAATATGACAAGCAATACTAAAAAGCTGAATAAAACAAAGTTAATGATGTTTTTTTCTATGAGCCCCTATAATAAATAATGATACGCTTAAACGCGATGAGTATGACAATACTTTTATCTTTACTTACTATAAAACAAAGTCACTATTTTTGTATGTCCCTTGTGAGCTTAAATTTTTTAAACTACACATCGGATAAACTAAATTATAGTGGAAAAAATGATAACCATGAGCGGGACTTGAACCCACGACCTCGGAATACCGTTCCGTTGCTCTCCCATCTGAGCTATCATTGTTCCCGCATATGTTTACCAAATCTTCCACTACAATCTTCTCAATGTGAGGTAAACATCGTGCGATGTTTTGTGTACAACGCCATCTATTGAGCGGTTTGCACTAACTAAATCAATCGATCGTTTAGTGTTCTTTACAGAACACAATTGGACCGAAATAATGACTGTACATGTATTTCTACATTAATTTATTAATTTTCATTTTAAAAAGCATAGCAAGTCAATTGCAAAAATTAATAAATCAATACACATCGGATTTTGATGCGGTTTTTTTTAATGATAGAGTCCTTCAAGAGAATGAGGGTGATGGAGATGGTAGGTTATATATACCTAATAATAGTACGACATCCTTAGTGCGCAAATCCAACTCAACCGCTTATTTATATTTTCAATTTCCATGTCCCATCAATAAAAACAACTTAATAATATTGTTTACTGAAACAGAACTTTCTTCAATATAATTTTCTTTTGCGGCCTTTATTTGCATGGATGACGAATGTTTAAGAGAAATTAAAATAAATTTTCGGTTACCAATGAATGTGAAAAGCTTTGTTGATTCTACCTTCATCGTTCAATTAACGATTTAAATGATGTAAAGAGATTTTTAGTAAAGTGGCCATTTTAAACGACTGTAATATAAAATAGAAATGTCTTTAAATGTTATAATCTATAATAACTTATAAAGCTGAAGCGTTCGTTTGTTATACCTCCCTCCCTCCGTGTGACGGATTAAGAATACAAGTGTCACTACCCCATCTCCTCCAAAGGGTGCTGTAAAAGTCAGCTAAGGGATATTACGAACATATATATATTAAATTAAAAATTAAATTAATGTTTATTGTTTAAGAAAAAGTTATACAGCTAAAAAGAACTTCTCTAGTCTCCACACTAGGATTCCCTGTGTTGTGGAGACTAGTCTCTTTCATCTTACAGTAACACATTAACTTAATTTACAGTATATGAGGTAAGAGGGTTACAATTTAAAATATGTTTAAGAGAAAGCAGATTAGGTTGTTATGTATAAATCACAGGTATACTTATATAAAATAAGAAAAGGTCAGAAAAACAAAAATAAAATAAATAATCTACTTAGTTCAAAAACCAAAAAAGCACGCTAAATATCCTGAATAATTTTAAATGATTGCATTGTCATCAATACTCAATTCTATGCTACCTACTTACAAAACGTTGACAGTTTATGTTGTCAGAGACATAAGTTTCTGTTGTCACAATCGTAGTAAAAACACTAAACACAAGTAAACAATTATGATATTTTCACCTGATTCTATAAACAAAGCGTTTTTATGTGAAATTATCTGATTGTATATGAAAGGCATGCGTAGAAACACAATAATCTTGGTGAGTCTACTCTTATACAATTAAACTATTACGTGTATAATTAAAAATACAAGTGTGGGTCATAGTGATACTTCAACATGCTATTCTAGTAATTCTGATCAAGGAATTGGGATTATTCTTTTAAATTATTGCATTGTCATCGGTCCTTCTTAGGTGTGCAAAAAATTTCAGATCAATCCGTCCGAAAGATTCCGTTACACAGATTAACACATTGATAGATACATACCAAACTTATAAAAGCGTGTTAATAAATAAATAAAAAGTAGTGTGCCAGTGTATATTACATGTTTTGTTGTGTGCGTGAGTGTGTGTGTGTGTATGGGTTAAGATAGGGCTAGTATTAAATATCTTAGTTTTTATTTACTAATAAACTAATAAACGCCTTTGACGAAGTTTTCAGTGTCATTGTAGTTCATCTCACACATCGCCTCTCTAATAAGCTTTTTACACTTTTTTCTGGTTGTCAACAGTATATTAAATTGCTCATTTAATTTTGCGTACAGAAAAGGGCCCATGTAACTAAAACTACGTTTTCCAAATTCAAGCCTACATTTAGGTATTGGCCACGTAGGTCTCCTTTGTGATCGTTTTTGGCAAACAATTTTAGTGTTTGCATGCTTATGATATTTCAGCACTGTACCTAAGATGTATAGTTGCCGAACTCGTAGTACTTTGGATTCTAGGTATAGAACATCTGTAGGGTAACGTAATGGCTTTCTGTAAGTGACCTTTAAAACAGCTCTCTGTGTACGCTCTAATTTAATTAAGTGAGTTTTGTGAGCTACTCCCCATGAAGTTACGCAGTAGTTCAGTACAGATTCACATAAAGTTAAGTAGATGCTTTTTAGGAGTTTATCATTGGCAATTTGTCCCATTTTTTTGAAAATGTGCAGTAATTTTCTAAGTCGCGTGCTAACATATTCTATTTGTTTTTTCCAATTCAGATGCTTGTCCATATAGACGCCTAGGTATCGAAATTCATCTACTCTTTCAAAATTTCTACATCCACAACCAGCTAAATTGTCACAGCGGATTGTATGCGATTTTACAAGAAAGTGTTCTGGGCAAATACTTCCAACATTTACACTAAAATTCACCACTTTGGTTTTGTCAGTATTCAGCGTCAATAGGTTATGTTTCAGCCAGTTAGAGACAATTTGTATACCAGTGTTTGCTGCTTTATATACAGCGTTCCAGGTTTTATCGGAAAAAATTAAAGCAGTGTCATCTGCATATGCAAAAATTTTAGCTTTATGTAACCTTATTGAACAAAGATCATTAATGTAAATGATGAAGAGTGTAGGCCCTAGCACGCTACCCTGGGGAACGCCATAGTTAATTGCTGCAGTGTCACTGGAGACTTCACCAATGCGAGTACTTTGGGTTCGATCTGTTAGATATGACTTGAACCAATCAAGAGAGATTCCTCGAATCCCAAAAAGCTCAAGTTTTTTTAGAAGTATTTTGCAGGACACTGTGTCAAAGGCTTTTGCTAGGTCAATAAAGACACCAGCACATTTGTGGCCTTTATCCAGTTCCGCACCGATAAAGTCAACCAAGCCGGTGACTGCATCTTCTGTGGACCTGTCACGTCGAAAACCGTATTGGTTATCCGAGAATAAGTTGTATTTTTCCATGTACTTAAGTAGCCTGTTGTTCATTATTTTCTCTAGGATCTTAGATATAGATGTTAATAATGATATAGGACGATAGTTGGAAGGTAACGTTTTATCGCCAGACTTGTAGATTGGACAAACACATGCAGTCTTCATTAAAGTAGGCACTTTACCACTAGTTATGCTTAAGTTGCAGATAAAAGCTATGGGGGCAGCTAAGTGTGTACAGTTTAGTTTTAGAATTCTATTTGTAATGCCATCCCACCCTGGTGCCGAGGAGTATTTGAGATCTTTTATAATTTTTTGAACTTCGATTTCATCAGTAGCTGTACCAAAAAAGGAGTTTTCCATAGGATTATAGTTGCAATTTTTGTTTACCAGAGAGACTAGGTCATCTTCAGATTTGGTTATACAAGAAAGCGTGTTTTGAGCAAGTTCCTCCCCAACACTAGTGAAGTATTTGTTTACTGCGTTTAAGGACTCAACAGGATTTGTTTGTGTCTGTAGTAGTTCCAAACCAGATAAAGATTTTTTGTTTATATTACAAATAGTCTTTATAGCGGTCCAAGTCTTTTTGCTATCTCCTTGCGCTTCTTGAAGTAGTGTTTTGTCATTTTCATTCTTTAAGTTTTGAATTAGGTTATTGCAGTAGTTTCTGTATGATTTATATTGCAGTTGTATTTTAGGGTTATCTTTATTTTCATTCTTTTTAGCTTCCCTGTGAAGTTTATCTCTTTTACGAATGCTATTTAACAATCCTTTTGTCATCCAAGGCTTTTTAATTCCTTTAGAGTTACGTATGGATTCCTTACTTGTGAAATGTTGAATTATTTTGCTCAAACTATCCGTGAAATGTGCCACGGCCTCAGTTATGTTGGTGTGTTTATATATGCTGTTCCAATCGAAGTCTTCCACTGCTTTACTCAAGTTAATGTAGTCTATGGTAATTTTGTTAGAAGGAGGTGGGGGAGGGTAGCCATTGTCATTGGCGATCCCAACAACGACGGTATCATGATCGGTAATGTCGGAGTCACATACGATGACCCGGGCTGCCTTTTTAGTTTTTAGGAGGACATGATCCAGACATGTGCGATCATGAGTAGGGTATAAATGACCTGGAAAATAGCCATAGTAGCTAGTGGTGTCAAGATAGTCATTAGCACGTTTGTCATTAGAGCCGACTCTTATATCTATATTTACATCACCAATTATTGCGCAGTTAGCTGATTTGCATGATTGAATAACATTACTCAGTGACGAACAGAAAACGTTAGTATCCCGGAAAGACGGCGATCTGTAGATGGCAATGACTGAGAGTTCCTGGCCTATGTGAATCAAAAGACAGTTTGCCTCTTTGAAAAACGGCTCTTCGATGACTACAGGGAGATATTTTTTATAAAACACAGCAATACCGTCATTTTGGTTCAAGTACTTTTTAGAATAGTGGCATTTGTAGTTGTTTATATTAATAGTAGGTGTGGCATCATTAAGGCGACATTCTGTTAATATTATTAGATCTGGCAAAAAATTTAATCTGTTTAAAAATACATTGAAGTTATCAAAATTTTTTTGGATGCTACGTATATTTTGGCATATGATAGAGAATTGTGTGTTGATATCTCCAATAGTGCTTAAAACATCCTGTGGACCGTTAACATACTTACTTGCATATATATCGGTATTATCCAAGTCCCTAATTAGATTATGGTTAATAGCCATTTTTTTTTGTTAGGTAGAAATCTTATAGTTGTTAAAATGTAGGACAAGAATAATACCATAGTATAGTCACAATAACCAAAGGGTGTGTCGATTAACATGTTACAAATAATTGTTATGCAGAAAGAATTATGGCGTTTTGTGAGAAAGTTACTATTTGGAGTATATTTGATATCAGAAGATTGGGGTTTTGTAAATAACATTTGATACCTTCTATAATAGTAGTTTAGTTTACAGTAGTGTAGTGTTCTATGATAGTAGCTTAGCCTACAGTAGTAGTGCCTTAGATAACTTATAGAAATTATAATTAGCTTATCTACTTGTATGTATTTTAGATAGTTACAGCAAGTGATATAATAATTTATGTGATGAGGTAAATTAAGGAGTTTTGTATATAACATGGTTTTGTATATACCATAGTCATAGTGCATATTGCGATACATTAAATAACATTCAATTGTGCTTTTATGCCTCAAATGATTAAGGAAAAATTGCCTATGTGATAAAGATTTTAGGTGCAAAATTATATTGTTAAGAAATTTTATATAATGGTGTAGTTCGAGTTTTTCATAAATTATACACATAATATGATGTTCTAATTCTAAGTAACAGTTAAAGAAATTGTTAAAACCAGGAAAATATAAAGAGTCTATTAACTGTTTGTGAAATTTTACATATTTTAGTGAGTTACAATGAGTAATAGTAAAATATTTTATGTAGTGAGATTTTGGTTTTATATTGACTATTATTATTATACAAATTTTGCCATATTCCAGATAACATCTATATATAATATTATGGCTAAGTAAACTTAAAAATAAAATAAACTGGTTATATACCTTAACTAGATATTTAGTCAATAAAATGAGCATGTTATTGAAATGTGTAAGTGTAGTATAGGTGCATGTGTGTGGAGTTATTGTCTTATGAAATAAAATTATGTATTTTTGGTTATGTAAGAAACTTAATTTATTATAATACGTTAGTCTTAGTACTAATTGAGTAATACCAGTTTTAAACATGATGATAGAAGTTTCACGGTGCTGCAAATTGTTGCAGGGTCTGTTCATTTTTGACAATAATGTATTTGTCACCTTCTTTTTTTCGCAGAAATATGCGTCCATTTGCAACCCAACAGAATTGAAAATTATGCACTCTGGCGTAATCTCTGGCGAGAAAGTGTAGTTTTCTGGCTTTTGGGGTTAGATGTTCAGATATAAATATCTTGATTTCAGGCCCTTCAAGGCCAAGATGACAGGTGTTAATTTGCCCTTGACTCGAGGTATTAAATAACTTAGTTTTTTTGATGAGTTTGTCCTTGGTAAATGTGTTAGTAAATTCAGCTATAATTGTAGCAGAAGTTGAATTCAATTTTGCAGGGAGTCTGTACATGTCTTTAATATCGCAAGGAGAATACTCTATCCCTAAGTTCTTCATCAAGTTTGTAATCATTTTGAGTAATTCATCCTTGTTTTCCCTCTTATATCTTGGAACTCCCCTGATTTCAATACTTGTTTTCCTGATATATCTGTCCAGAGTCTCCGTATTTTCTTCCAGTTCAGCTATTTGTATACGTGTGTTATTTCGTTCGCCCTCCAATAAATCTATCTTCTTATCTAGGTCTCTCATCTGCATTGAAAGATCACTAAGGTATTTCTCAATTTCTTGGTTTGTTGTCTGAAAGCCGTTGTAGTGATTTTTAATATCAGATAAATCTTTATCAAATTTATCCAACCGTTGATTTTGCTGATTCATTATACTGGTGATATTGGTGAACATTTCCTTCATCTCATGGCGTAGCAGATCGTAGCCGCTCCCTTCATCTTCCTCCAGGCGAATACGTTTTGAATTGTTCCTTGCTGAAGGTGTAGTGGAAGTTGAAATTGCGGTCACCACGGATCTATTTATATTTGGATCGGAGGAGGAGAAGCTGTTTGGTGGCGTACGAGCAGGATTCATAATAACAAAGCAGCAGAGATTACAATAGTATTTTCTAACGTCTGCGTCGCGTTGTCAGTAAAAGTTTGTTCGTATTAAAGATCTCGCTGTAGCAGTTGACAGCGGCTCGTGACGTCAAGTTTCGTAGCAGTGGTATGTAACTCGTAGCACACAGAAAAAAATAAAAAACACAGCGCGATCACACTCACACGCGGCGGGGTGCGGGGATACCTGCCGCCGTCGCCGATCTAACCAAATGACTTGCACTTCTTATGTAAGTTTCTAATAACGATTTTATTCACTTAAGCTTAAAGTTGGTTTTGCGTTTTGAGGTCATTAACACTAATTAATTTATTGCGTTGAATAATAGTACACGTCTGCTCGGCACAGCGATTCGGACGAAAGAGATGTGCGAACACGCCTGGTCAATGCGGCATAGTAGATCATAATTCTTCCCAAAGTGGAGGAGGCCTCTGCCGTAAATGGGCTGGAGAAGAAGAACAAGTTTGTTTATTAGAATGCGCTAATCGCATGAACCGCTGTTCCGATTTGAAAAATTCTATCATTGTTGGATATTACATTTATCGAGATAAGGCTATTTATAGTTTAGTATCAGCGAAATCTGTTACAAAAACGGGGACATCCTTGAAGGCTTCCGTTGCATGCGCTGCGTTAGTGGTTTAATATGTGTGTATGTTCCAAATTCCACGCGTAAGAAGTCACAAGCTACACCTAATATAGGTACTATAATACACAACAAAAGTTGCTCTTGCAGAGTCCCGTCCTCTTCCTATCCTAGACTATGCCGATGTCAGCTATCTTGATCTCACCGAAGACCAGTTAAATAAGCTTGAGTGTCTTCAAAATGTCTGTATTAGGTTCATATTTGGGTTACGCAAATATGACCACGTCTCGGAGTATCGCAACAAGCTCAAGTGGTTACCCATACGCCTTCGCCGGAATACTCACATTCTTACTTTATGATACAGTGTAATGTTTATCCCTAACACCCCGCCTTATCTTAAAGAACGTTTCACCTTTTTACATAGCACTAAAGATAAATACCTAAGATCGTCAGAAAATCTTATGTTGGAAATGCCGAAACATACAACAAATTTTATGACTAAGTCGTTCACTGTCTACTCTGTTCGATTATGGAATAGTTTACCGATAAGTATTAGACAAGCTAAGACAATAAATTCTTTTAAAAAATTATTAAGAGCTCATTACACTGTCATAGCCACGTAAATGCAGTCACTATCTTGGTACTTTTTATGTATTTATATTTATTTATTTATTTATTTATTTATTTATTTATTATAAAGAACCAACAGCTTTACAATAGTAACTTAGAAACTATATAGCAACAGAAAGCTAATTATAGGTTCTCGCCAATAGAAACAATAATAGGTAAGAAACAAAAATTACATCAGTGGCGGAGTATAGTAGATATTGATACCTAATTAATTATAAATAACAAAAGCGAAAAACAACTACAATAAATAAAAGCTGCACAAAGCAAATGCACAAGCGGGTGTTACCCCTGCCGACAGATTATGTAAAAAAGCTATTGCTCATGGAAGATCTAATGGAAGTGGTAGACGTATTAAACAGGTCAAAGTCATAGTCCTTTGACAATTTATTGAAGCGGCTGCAAACTCTCCATAAGTAAGAATTCTGTCTGTAGTAAGTTGATACTAAAGGGGTGTGCAGTAAATGGCTATGCCTTAACGGTCTAATTGGCACATTCAACATAATTTTAGATATTAGTTCCGGGGAGTCAACCAGATTATGTGTTATTTTTAATAGGTATGTTAAATCAGCTATATCTCGACGTATGTGCAGCGGCAATAGGTGGTGTTTCTTGCAGTAGGTGTAGTATTGCGATGAGCTAAACTGGTCTCCAAGCCGGAAACAAACATATCTTATAAACTTCTTTTGTATATTTTCTAATCTAGTAATGTAAGTATTATACTTGGGATTCCATATTTGAGAGGCATATTCCAGACTACTTCTCACGTAAGTGCAATAAAGAATTTTAATAGTTTTTATATTAGTGAAAGCGCGTGAGGTACGTAGCACGAATCCTAGAGCTTTGGAAGCTTTATTAATCATGCTATTTATGTGCTCGTCGAATATTAATTTTCTATCATGAATAACTCCCAAGTCACGTATATTGACACATCTCGAAAGTTCATAATTGTCAATGGTATAATTTGACTGAATGATTTTAGTTTTGCGGGTAAAAGTTATCACGGAACATTTCGAAGGATTAAGGTCCAATCTATTATTGGTGCAATAATTAGAAAGACGATCTAAGTCAGATTGTAACGCCTTTACATCATCACTCGATTCAATGACGGAGAATATCTTCATATCATCTGCAAAGCACAAAAGGTGGGAGTTTTTTAGACATTTGTCAATATCATTCACGAAGATATTAAAGAGCAGGGGCCCAAGTAATGAACCTTGCGGTACACCACTAGGTATATGCACCCAGCTCGAAACATAATTATTTATAACAACTGCCTGAGACCTGTTATTTAGGTAGGATGTGAACCATCGGAGCAAGTCACCTCTGATCCCGATTGTAAATAATTTGTTTAGTAACAAGCTATGACTAATACGATCAAATGCTTTACTGTAGTCTGTGTAGACTACGTCAACTTGCATACCATTGTCCATAGAGTCTGTTAAAAAATCATTAAGAAGAACCAAATTAGATACGGTTGAGCGACCCTTACAAAACCCATGTTGTTTCGAGTTGAGAGAATTTTTGATTGCTGCATAAACTTGGTCGTATATAATACGCTCAAACACTTTACCAATGATACTAAGCTTGGAAATTGGTCGGTAATTAGACACTTCAGTTCTTTGACCTTTCTTGTGAACTGGCGTAATGAAAGCTTTTTTCCAGATCTCCGGAACTGAACCATCACGGAGGGAATGTTTAAACAGCAAAGATATTGGTAATGAAATCGTTTTTGCACAGCCCACTAGAAATCGCGCAGGTAATAAGTCAGGCCCGGGAGACTTACAAACGTCTAGGTTAGTGAGAAGTTTAGCGATCTCTTCATCACTGACTTCAATAGTGGAAATAAATGAATTACTACAGCTTTCATTGGTTGCCGTGTTTGGAGATTTAATGTTGACATTTGAGAGATTATGATCAAGGAAGGTTGATTTAAAATAATTAGAAAAGGCATTACAAATACCCGTACCAGTGTCAACAATAGTGTCATCATACGTAACACTACAGGGTATAGCGTTACCTTTAGAGCGAGCATTTACATATGACCAAAATGTTTTAGGATGTTTTTCAATAGAATCTTCTATTGACTTCATATAACTGTTGTAGCATTCTTTCTCCAAAGATTTAACCCTATCGCGTAATAATTGAAAGGAATGAAGATCGGCCAAGTTTCCATAAACCTTAAATTTACGGTGGAATTTATGTTTTTCTTTAATTACCTTTTTTAACGACTGCGTATACCAAGGCGGGTATTTATGCGCCTTGTGTACTAACCTGGACGGTATATACCTGTCCCTGAGTTCTTTGAACTTGTCATAAAAAAAGTCAACAGAGTTCATAAGAGACCTCGCTGAAAATTCGGTAGCCCAGTCAATGGCAGATAGCTCCAAATTAATGCCATCATAATCACCCTTGTCATAAAAAAATTTTAGTTGAGGTGCGGGTGTAAGCACATGCAGCTCGACAAAGTTTATAGTAATATCCAAGGCTTTGTGATAAGGATCAATAGGTACCAACGGCGTAATATTCTCATGAACCGTAACGACATCATTCGACAATACTAGATCAAGTATTTTACCTTGTTTGTTCACTATTCCATTGTATTGAAGAAGATTATGGGTATTCAATTCATCTATCAATAAAATTTCATTAGAGTTAAGAGTCGGTCTGGGCTCAAGATGGGATAGAGAAGTCGGAATCCATGATATGCCACTCAAATTGAAATCGCCAGCAATAATAAATTTGTCCTCTGTGTGACTCATAACAATATTATTTAAGGAATTTAAATAGTTATATAATTGGTGTGAAAAAGTGTTGCTGTTATTTTGATTGCATAAATTTAAAACACAGAGGTGCAAGTTAATAGTGTTACGCTTATGTTTTATTTTAATAGTAATCCAGAGATCCTCAGCGGATGAATTGAAGAGTGGTTTAGGAGTTGCAGAAAGATTATTACGTATAGCTATGAGAACTCCCCCACCGCGCGACTGACCAGTTTGAACATAGTTACGGTCTCTTCGCCATACCATATAATCCCTGTTAAATAGCTCGGTATCCGATATACTGTCCGTTAGCCAAGTTTCGGTTAGCAAGATGATATCGTAAGAGCACTGACAAAGATTCCGATAAAATGATATGGTTTTCGATCGTAAACCCCGCACATTCTGATAGTACATCTGTAAGTTATTCAGCCTGGAAGCCATTTATAAGTGTACAAAAGCAAAATCATTATAGTAGTGCAACGAAAATGGTTATAATACATAGCTGATTTATGTTGTGAGCATTGACACTTAATATTAATAATAACAAAGTACCTTGTAAGCATGAAAATCACCAATGGGTTAACCCTACGCGGTTTATAAAATGCGGTGGAGACAAGCAATGCCGCTATAACAAATATATACATATATAGTACTTCTTGCGCATTAAATAAGAACAAGCTATTAATAAGAATATACATTAAACTTATGCGATACAATTGAATAGATCCAAGCATAAAAATAAACATAAAAATAAAATCAATATACAGGTAGCAGTTATAATGTTCAACTATAATAATAGGAGTAAATGAGTAAGCAGCCGTATGGATTAGCCGTAAGTGTGAGTAGGATAACTGCAGTATTATCAGTTGCACAGTAAAGCAACTTGTTGATCGATCATGATCCAACAGCGTGGCCACAGCGTCAGGGGCAACAAACAGTTTATAGTTGCCATTTGTGTTTTGCAAAGCGCATTGCTTATGTATAGCAAAGTAAATATAGAAATAAATACAGAAATTATCCATGAGAGCAACTAATAAGAAGCAATTATTGTAACAATAATTATATGACTGATGTAAGCATGCTACGAATAATACAGAAACAATATTCAAGTAAGTTTGTTTAAAAAAGATTCTGTTTCTACAATAACGACACGTGAACCATCATTCTTTCGTACATGTATTTTTCCATATTTAACCCAGATATATTTATAATTTTTAGCCTTAAGTATTGTTTTAACTTTAGTTAGAAGATTTTTAGACGCTGGTGTAAGGTGATCGTTGACATAAATCCGACCGTGATCACCACTGAACCCAACATCCCCAGCTGACAATGACTTGTTAAGGCGCGCTGCTGCCACAAAGTCCTCTTTAATATGACGACTGGAGAAGCTGACGACGATAGTCTTATCATTGCGACCATAGACAGGAACTCTAGTAATATGATCGATATCAGATCTAGAAAATTTGTAATTAACAGTCTTACTGATAGATTCAAGAATAGAATATAAGTTTTCATTGGATTTTACAGGAACGCCCTTAATCTCCACATTATTTATTCTTGCTTTCTGCTCCATTTTCTCTATTTGTGACCTCAAAGCATCCATGTCACTATTCATCGTAACCACATTGGCTTGCAGTTGATCGATGTCAGGAATCCTACGTTCAATATCATTGATTTTAGCACCATACTCATTGATAGTAGCACTGTTGAAATCAATAGACTGCTTGAGGGAACTTAACTCCGATTTTATGTCTTTAATGTCCTTGAACAGCATAGGAAGATTCAATAGCTGTTTTTTAATATCTTTAAGTTCAGTAAGGATAGATTCCATACCAGTGTTAGGTTGGTTTATCGCCGGCGGTTGCGGAGAAGAACAGATACGACAATGCGGACATTTCCACGCAGAACGACGGTCTGGTCCCAATTTTCTGTAACCAGCCTCCGTAATATTTGCGCATGCAAAATCAAGATGTTTCTTGCACACAGAGCACTGGACACCATCACTAAATGATTCATCACACAAGTCACACTTCATTATGACAATTTTAATACTTCTGATCCGGATTTGTAAAACTGGAAAATGTTGGCGATCTATGCAAATCACTAAGGCAGGTACACGTCCGTCCACTGATAATAATCGGCGACGACTGATTATATATCTATGTTGAACATTATATAGTATGTATTTAAATAATTATATACTTGCTTACTTTATATATATATAGTATGTAAATTGTGATATATTTTTATACGTTTAACTACCAAATTGTGTGTTTTGTATATCTTTAGTGACATATTTATATTTCTTATAATTGCGTAAACAGCCAGCCAGATACCCTTCTATCATATACTTTTTCAATACTTTCCATCCCATGGTTACCTGGAAGAAATCGCCGTGTGCGATAAGGTCGCCAATTGTACTTGTAATAATAGTTTTTAAGTTCAATTTCGTTACTCCTCTTTTTGTACAATAAAGAGTTTATCTATCTATCTAATAAAGAGATAAAACCAGCTAGTTCCGAGTTAGACTCGAGCACGAAGGGTACAACAGGTATAGTACAGACAGTGTTAAAAATAATGTTATATGTTACTGCATTTAATATAAATATGGAACAAGATCATTATAACAAAATTACAGTATTTTTCTTTGTTCTCATGAAATATCTACTATATACCTGTGACCTAGAAAATACTCATAAAGAATCATGCCATAAAATTTTGCATCTCTCTCATACCTAAGCCAGTAACGACTAGGGCTGCCATCACTTCACCGGACACATAAAAAAAAATCCCGGACATTTCGGCGAAATGTGATTTTTGCCACGGACATTTCAGAATTTTGCGACAAAAATAATAACAAATCGCTTTTCTAGATTACCTACGCTTACAGGTTGTCTGGAGACTGCAATGTGCGAAAGACCGCTAGTGGTACATGATTTCTTGTAGATGTTTTTAATGTGTGTGAAGCCAAGAAAGTATGTATGCTTGGATCATTTATGTAAGGTATTTGTAAAGATCCTATATGTATAGTTATGTAAGCTGATGTATGAATGTGGGTGAAGCCATGGATATGTTTACCTGGAATGTAAATGACCTACCACCTTGGGTAAAAAAGTGTGTCCATGTGATGATTGCACTTAATTTGTGTGTGATGATTACATTTATTCTGTATTAAAAACATCGTTATATTTTAATTTTATTTGTCTCCCTTCACAATACCTGCAAATGTTCTAGACGGCACTAGAACGCCTTTCAAACTAGGACATATCCGGATAATTCTGTACGGGTGGCAGCCCTAGTTATGACTCTGTAATAAGTTTGTAATATCCCTATGTTGCAAAGCAATTGAGATAAAATTACTTTGGAAGCTTCAATTTTAAAACACGTGATGGTTTTTTATATCGTACACGACAAGGGCTGTCATAAACACTTTATATGCGAGCATTGTGGTGTATAGTGGTAGTAGTATTACTGACAAGAGGTTGTGGATTTAATTCCCATTCAGATTAATGATTGGTGAAAAAACATGTATTATATTTGTTCTACGTCTGTATTATTGTTCAATAATCATCATAGCCTCACGCCTTTATCCCTATTGTCTAAACGCGTTTACTTTGCTACATTTACACTCGAAGTATGACTTTAAAATATCAAGCCAAGGAAGTAAGTAAAGCTAGGTTATAAGCATAACACGAAATAATAATATTTAAGATCTAATTATGGGTATCCCAGCCGCTGTCCAAAGACATTGTGCTAAAGGTAAGTTAATTAATAAAATCTACTTCTCAATTTTCCCTTATCGTCAATTGTGTGATCTACAGGCACGCAAAAATTTATATAAAAGAATATATAAAACAAGATATTCCATACATCCATCGACCAGCCTCTTTTCATTCACTGGACGTAGACCTGCCCCAGAAAACGCTACAACGCGCGGTCCTTTGAGTTCTATTCTTATGACTTTTTAATAAACAGTGCTCCGTCAATAATTAATTGGTTCCCTTACTGTCTTTAGAGCGCCTTAATTTGGCCTTTAGTTGGTCGCCAAGGTTATTTATTTCTGACCATGAACTGTGAATTGTCTAAAATTGTTAATAGCTTTGTCCGCAATAATTAATGATTGTGAAGAGTCCTTGGAGACCCGGAATACAAATTATATTACGGTAATATTACTAAAATTATTTTAACTCAAATAAAACGCTGTTGCTTAAAAAATGTTGCTTAACTTAAGAAATATAAATTAAAAAGTTGCTTATCTTAACAGGCGCTAACACAGATAATATGACGGCTGACAGAAGACAACGAAGAAAAAGACATCAAACGATGATAACTTAAGAGGGTACGATACCAAATTATGCTCCATACAAAAATATGGGTTTCGTACACCCCATTTTTCTTTGCGAAAGTTAAACCAATTTTAAATGTTTTTACGCTATATTATAGATGAAGAGTATATCTATGCTTGTATAACTTTCTGTCAAGTCTGCTAATTCTGCTATTACAATCATATTACAATGTTGTTATATTGGTAGTAGTCACTGACGCCATAAGGGCTTCATTATGACAAATATTAATTGTAGACTACCAATTTTGATAAAATTTCACACCAAACTTGATTTTTTGGCACAAATGATGCCACTATTGCACCATAATGGTGCCATTGAACTGTCATTGTGACGACATTCTACTAGTAGACTTGAGCCCCAGACCAATGGTCCATGAGATTTGCGCGTACAAACAAACAAACTCTTCAGCTTTATAATTATTAGTACAGATAAATAAAGTAAATTTGAAAAACAATAATTGGTCTCATTCATAATTATTTATCGGAGGTTTAAACAGAGATTTTATCGGAGAGACAATAAACTTTTTATCGTAACAAGACTATTTGATATATATTTGATATATGAATAACAAGTTTTGACAATTTTCGCGAACTGATTTTAGCGAACTTTTAAACCTCCGATAAGTCATTATGAATAAGACCATTAATAGTTTCAGCTTTTCGAGTGAGTAAAATAATCTTGACAAAAGAAGCCATTAGCGCCATTGTCCTAACCAGAAATGTGAGCCGGCCCCAAAGATACAATGACTTAAGGATATAATTAACACCGTGGTGACGTTAATTTCTGGTGAAGTGTAAATGTGCCTGGAATATTTATGTACTAACTAATATATAAATTCTCGTGTCACAATGTTCGTTCCCATACTCCTCCGAAACGGCTTGACCGATTATATTAAATTTTGTATGAATTTTCAGTAGGTCTGAGAATCGGCTACTATCTATTTTTCATAACTCTAAGTGATGAGGGTTGTCCGCCTTAGAGGTCCAACTCATCTTTTTTAAAAGTTAACTATTTCGAGTATCGGATCCTCCACTATAGTGTGGAGGACTGGGAATAAACGGCACCTTTCTCTCCACACCCTTTTTATTCCCATTCGTTCACACTATTCCCATTCGTCCACACTGTGGACGACGGGGTGTGGATGAATGGGAATGACCCCTTTTGTGAACAAAAATAAACAACATTCGCCGAAATAGTGCGACGTGAAAAATACTAAATATTCTTTTCAATTACTGCATTGCGAAAATTTCAGTTTAATCCGACTTGAGTCTGAAAATTACTTTAAAACAATCAGAGCACGCTGAAGTGGCAATGAGCAGGCCACATCGCTCGACGATCTGACGACCGTTGGGGATGGAAGGTGGTGGCGACGCGCGACGTAGCGTACAACGCAGCGTGGAGCGGCCTCCAACAACGTGGACTTACGATACCGTCAAATGTACTGGGAGCTGCTGGATGCAGATTGCGTAGGACAGTGCGTGTGGTATTTTATGGGGAGGCATATGTCTGACTGTGGACAGAGAAGGGCTGATGGATAGATGGAGGAATAGACGAAGAAAATTAATAAAAGCGTGAAATTACTTAATTCAAACAAAGCAGACATAATAATTAAGTAAAGTATATAGAAGATAATTATGAGCATACTAAATTATTTAGCCTAATTTATTACGATAAATTACAAATTAGCGCCTAACTCAATATAATTAGCATCTTGTCAAAAGCTCTGATAACAGTATATTATAATATATCAAATTTAATCAAATACAAAGCCAGTATCTTGTATAATAAGATTTAATATGATACAGCTGACTGTAGATAAGTTAGTGTGAATATAACCTAAGCTTTCTACTACATTTCCTTCTTCTTAGGCCTTTAAAAGGGGGGCAACTGAGGCGCCACCTTTACTTTGGTCCGTCATCATTACCTCACAATCACGTCTTATATATGGGAAAAGCCAGAGACTATAAAGCACCTTACTTGGCGTCACTTTGCTTTGACGGGCCTTGTGATCTTCATGCAACGGATTTGCATTCACGAATCGCGGGATCGATTCTCGTACGGGACAATCATTTGTGGGATTTATAATTGTCGGTGTCGGTATATGTTGGTGTTTTCTATGTTTACAAAAATAAAAATAAAAAAAATAAAAAAAATGTTGTTTACAAAAAAAAAAACTAGTATACCTATTATATCCGGATTCTGGTATCTATAACACAAGCATATAAGCTTAGTTTGGGACCAGAGGACGTTGTGTGAAATGTCCATGAATATTTTGTTTATTCTCTTAGATGTATAAGTATATCTCTTCATATCTAAATGTATTTATAAACATCGGAATAGTATATTAAAGTATGTACAACAGGACAGTACAGCCGTAATTTCTCCCACAGTCGAGGAAGCCCGTATCTTACAGTGGCACTTTAATGGGCTGGAGAAAGATATTTTCAAATTTTGAGCGAGATATTTTCAAATTTTGAGCTTATTCGTATGAAGTAGCGGCTATAAGGAACTAGATGTTTAGAAGAAAATAACTACTTTAAACTTTAAAACTACTATATGTCCGTGTGGTGACGGATTAAGAATACAAGTGTCAACATCTCTAGGTGCTTCCTTCCTAGGGTACTGTAAGAGCCAGCTAAGGAATATTGTACACCGACAACATCCTCTGTAGGAGATGAAAAACCTGGATATAAACCCTGTGCCCACATGACTGGTCAGTGTGGCACAGTAGACCATAATCCTTCCCTGAATGGAGGTCCGTGCCCAACAGTGGAACGTTAATGGGCTGGAGAGAGAGAACTACTTTAAACTTACCGACAACCGTGAGATATACTCTCCTAACTAATGGAGGATGTGTCGAGATTTGACACTCGTAGTAGCCTTCATCTCTTTCACTGACGTACTGAATTAGCAGTCGCCAATCATTAGGATGTTCGAAGGCTAAGGAGTAGCGGGAATCAGCCGAATAAGTATGACGACCGAAAGAGAGCAGATGGAGATCTTCGCCACGACGACGAACCCAGGATATCTGGAAGGAAACAGTTTATTTACTCTTGCCTACAGCAACATATTTGATGATCAGTTAAAACTACACGTGAAATTGCCACTTTCTGAGCATAACTGAATAGGCAGATAATAGGCTTCTATCCAAGATATTTTTGCGTTGATAAATTAACAATATTATGTCACAGCCACATGCTATTGAGCCAATTGGCCAGTTGTCATTTCCTAGAAATGTAAAATCTGAATTGAACTCAGTAAATACATTTCTGGAGTTGTATAATTAGATAAAATAGCTTTACGTGGAAGAAGATTAGTACTCAACCATGGAGCGTTTGGGGTGTCTCCTGTGATTCTATAACAAAGTTACTATTAAAATAAAAGTAAATTTATGAAAGGTTTACATTTGAATAGAATATTATCTTGTTAAGAAAGACGAAAGAATACCCCGTCATGGTGGCCAACAATCTGCCAGAGTATAGGAACTAAGGCCCTGGATAATAATCATCTCAATCATAGTGAAAAAATGGTGTTAGTTGAACTAAACCTAAGTATACCCGATAATTTTTTTGATAAAAAATACTTACAGTTTTCTCCCCCAAATCGTGTACCCTGCAGTGTAAATGTACACGGGAACTTAGTTGAGCTGTCACGTTGGTTGTAGAAGCATCGTCTTCGAAGAAAGGTAGGGGCTCAGAAGTAGTAGTAGAAATGTCTTCATCGTGGTCTTCATACGTTTCCGTGAAGACCTCGGACCAAAATGGGCCATTGATGATTTTTATGTCACCGGTTTTGAAATCTGGTAAAAAAACATTATACATTAATTTATTTATTTTGGCAGTTTACTTGCTATGCTTTTAACTTAATAAACTAAATTATAGTGAAACAAAAACATCGACGCGATGCTTGGCTCACGTTGAGAAAAATATTGTAGTGGAAGATTTGGTAAACACGTGCAGGAACCATGATAACTCAGTCGATAGAGCAACGGAACGGTATTCCGAGGTTGTGGGTTTAAATTCCGCTCATGGTATTCATATCATTTTTTCGGTGATAATTTAGTTTTTCAATAAAAAAAATGTTAGTCATTTCAGATAAGAAAAACTTGTAGTTTCTAGCTCCTGCAAGCAGTACAGTATACCGTAAGAGCAAGATTTTTTTTTATTTTTGTGATGGTGGTACGAAACAACGGTTATAAATAGGGAGTAACAACTCGGGAACATAGATTTGTTCGAAGACAGAACCGCCCAGCTTATGGTTTAAAAGTAAAATAGTAAATAATAGCCTTGCTTTCTCTTTTACTCCAGTTCAAAAAGAAAGAGTTAGAAAGGCTACTAAAAAGGCTCTTTGTCATTTATTTTTCTTAATGAGTTCAACTAAAAAAAGAAGCAGGCTGGTTTCGTTGTACCGAGTGTGACGTCTAGATCTATATCCTAAGTCTATGGTACGAAAAACATATGGTTTTTTTTTGACCTTTTAAAAATATTTAAGGAACCAGCCAAAAATATTGAAATTCTTAACATCACAAATCTAAGCATAAACCTCTTGGTATAAAAAATATTCAAATTTATTGCACAAAAAATTAAGGTAAGATTAAGTTTCTTTTACATAATTAAACGTTGAATCAGAATCTAGTAAATTTTACCTGAAACATCGTTTTGTAAGCCAAAATAATTACTTAAACCAGAGATTAAGATTTTAGGTCGCAGTTTTGTTTTCTTATTACTCCACCGTACGATTTAATGTTGGCATATGGCTTACAGCTATTGGGTTTTTAAAGGCTACTAAATTAGTTTTACGATGCCTTTACAAAATGAAAACAGGGAAAACAGCTTACAGTGCCTCATGGAGCACGTAAAACTCTGCTTAACTTGGCAATTTGGCGAAATGCTGAGTTGCAATCTTTTATGAGCACATGTAATCATTTATGATTTCTTTTTTAATCTAGAGTAAGGTTATATAAATAACGTTAGTGCGTAGATTACCCTCTTTATTGGAAGGGTAGACAACTACTACCGTTACAACCGTCGAGCATGTATGACAAGATGTATGAGTGTGGATGAAGCCAAGGAAGTATGTTTAGATCGCAGCAGATGGCGCTCTATAGTCTCGGCCTACCACCATGGGAAAAAGGCGTGATGGTATGATGATGATGATGGTAGATAACTGGACTCCACCAGATGATAAGAGTAGTGCAATCCAAATGTGAGGATAGCTACTACCATGTGAAAGCACTAGTCGCTCTCATCTTGCCGGCCCGCCAGGTGCCTCTTCACACCTCGCTTGAAAGAAGAAGGGAACAGGTTCGCAGGAAGTGAATTTCGTTTTTGAGGAGTTTTACAAATAAACAAGAAAGATGTAACATAAGTAAAGATATTAGCATCCTATGAGAGGAAATAGAGTAATGATATTTTTATTCTAAAGCAAACTCACGGATTAAAAAATAACCCTATTTATGTGATTAAATCCTGCTCATAAAAATAATGTTTTTGATCTGATACAATATACGATGACAAAAGTTATAAGCAAAACAAACGGTAAATCCTAAAATTAGAAGAAATTTACTTTGTTTTCTTTTTATTTTCCTCAAAAATGTATAATATTCCCCACCCCGAATAAAGGTCTTAGCGCATTGGAATGGTGATGATAATTATGTTGTTGTCATTAACAGAATTTTCAAATCTCTAGCTGTCATCGTTACAAAGATACAGCACATACAGCCTACTGACAGACAGACGGACGTACAGATGAATGAGCGGACGTGTGATCAGCGAAGTCAATAAACAAATTCCCGTTTTTCTTTTTAGTACACAACCCTAATTAGAGAAAAGTATGGTAAGCTTAGAAATGTCAAGTTAATTACTAATTGGGGTAATTTTTTATTCTAGTGTTGTACTGAAACACAGTAAAACAATTAGGAGGACTACAAAAATACAGTTTGTTAGGTAAAAACTCTGATAATGTATATCAACTTTGCTTTATTCAAATGTTTAAAGAAATTGGAGCAACCAATTTTGAAACGCAGTAAGAGAAGAAAACAAGATATACCTAAATAAATAAAAAGCCTGATTGCAAAAACTAATGCCCTAAAATTATTCCTAATTAAACTTAAAAATGTAGGTCTGTCTACACAAGACACGATAATAATAATAATAAATAAGACCGCAGGGCAGCTTGTGGCGAGCTGAATGTGAGTGGCGACACTGCGGTCCCGAGTGCCCCTGAGAGTCGGTCGTGGCCTCGCCTTCGGCTTGCCTTTGTTGGCTGGCCGAACTGGAAACCGAGAGTGCCTGGACTCTCGCCTCTGTCTTGCCTTCACCGGCCGGATGGAGTGGGGTCGCCAGAGCTATATGCTCGGAGGTGGAAGTGTCAATTTCAAGGGAGTAATTACGGGGAAGCCCGCTCCGGGTCTCGGCCCGCGATGGTGAAACCGGTGCCGCACCGCTCTACACCCCAAGCCGCTCACACCGGTGTTGCTCCCTGCTGCCTTGTCTGGCGGCTCTGTGGGGGTTCCTCTAGTGAGTCGGCGCGTCACCGTCTACCACGGTTCAAGAAGTATCAGTATTGAAGGCAGGCGACCGTTATTATTTGCAATAGTTTTATATACAACCAGTCCATCAAACACCTAACACAATAAACCAGTTCGTTTCTCTACATTATTTTGCAATAGATCTACAGCTACCATTGGCATTCCATGACTCCACTTCTATAGTGCAGGTGTGGAGTGTCGGTGGTAGGTGTCCCACCACATTTATTTATTCATTAAAATTCTCAAAGGGCCTTTGCATGTTGGACCCAAGTCCCCGTGAATTAAAACAGAGATACAAATAATAAATAATAAATATTCATGGACATTTATTTTCACACAACGTCCTCTGGTCCCAAGCTAAGCTTATATTGCTTGTGTTATGGGTACCAGAATACGGATATAATACATATACTACTTTTCTTTTGTAAATACATAATTCTTATACATAGTAAACACCCAGACGCAGTACAAACATTTGTATGACAATTAAAAACATCACACAAATGATTGTCCTGACCGGGAATCGAACCCGAGACCTCATGATCGGCAGTCCGTTATATGAACCACTCCACCACGAGGCCCGTCAAACGATATCTTTACTAATATTATAAAGCTGGAGAGTTTGTTTATTTAAACGTGCTAATCTCTGGTCTGAATTGAAAAATTATTTTAGTGTAGGATAGTACATTTATCGTGGAAGACTATAGGCTATATAACATCACGCTGCCATCAATAGGAGCGAAGCAATAGTGAAAAGTTAATTTATGAATTTTTGCAATTGACTTGCTATGCTTTTACTAAATAAACTAAATTATAGTGGAAAAAATGATAACCATGAGCGGGACTTGAACCCACGACCTCGGAATACCGTTCCGTTGCTCTCCCATCTGAGCTATCATGGTTCCCGCATATGTTTACCAAATCTTCCACTACAACCTTCTCAATGTGAGTTAAACATCGTGCGATGTTTTGTGTACAACGCCATCTATTAAGCGGTTTGCACCAACTCGATCAATCGATCACTTAGTGTTCTTTACAGAACACAATTGGACCGAAATAATGACTGTACATGTATTTCTACATTAATTTATGAATTTTTGCAATTGACTTGCTATGCTTTTACTAAATAAACTAAATTATAGTGGAAAAAATGATAACCATGAGCGGGACTTGAACCCACGACCTCGGAATACCGTTCCGTTGCTCTCCCATCTGAGCTATCATGGTTCCCGCATATGTTTACCAAATCTTCCACTACAACCTTCTCAATGTGAGTTAAACATCGTGCGATGTTTTGTGTACAACGCCATCTATTAAGCGGTTTGCACCAACTCGATCAATCGATCACTTAGTGTTCTTTACAGAACACAATTGGACCGAAATAATGACTAATAATAATATAGCTAGAATAGTCGTAGCAGGAGGGCCACATTTCCTCCTCCGTTGAGTTGAGCCCCCCGTAAAGAAAGGGGCCTTGGAAACCCTTGCCGGGTCATAGTAAGGCTCAAGGCACCGCCTAGGCCCGGTAGGGCAGAGAGAGGAATATTAAAAAAAAAAGTCCTTATTCCCTCAAATATTCAAAACTACGCAACGGATTTTATTGCGGTCTTTTATAATAGATAGAGTGGTTCAAGAGAAAGGTTTCTATGTATAACTTGTACAGGTTTGGCTTATAAATTCCACTCTAATAAAGTCGCAGGCCACAGATAGTGTCTTATAAAAGTAATCTAAGTACTTTCTTGTACTTCTTTGTACAACATAAATAAACAAATCACAATAGTAATTTTTAACCTCAAACGACCTCAATTTGCAATAAAATATGGTTCTGCTTATTACATGCTATCCGCAGCCAATTTCCATTAGATACGAGTGAAAATATCGTGATAAAGAGAAATAAATTCACTCGTTGACATTCTCACAGTATATTATCAGAATATTTGAATTGAAAATCCGTATTTGTAATCATTTACAATGAGATATTTTACAGTTTCCGTGGAACAAATGTACATAAATACATATTAACCGACAAAATGATTCTGAATAATAGAATAAGGAATGAATTCGTAGGCTAGGTCGAATGGTGTGGTTTGTAAGAAGATGTCATTGTAAGGTAAAAAGAGTATGTTTAGGTAGTTTGGTTATGTGGAGAGGTTGGATGATAGATGATTAACGAAACATATATTACGGTAGATGTCAGTGAAAATGCTGGAAGTGGACGCCCGGGAGTTCAGGGCATTTAGGAGCGGTACACAGTCAAAAGGCCATTTTTGAAAAGAAATTTAAAATACTTTGATATGTGTTACTTCAATCCTTTAAACTGGAACAAGAGATCACGTCGTCAGGCGAGCCCCGCTGAAAACCATACGAGAGTAATGACCATACTCTCACTGTCGTATCTAAGTGTGCATGAGGCGATTTTATGATTTGAAAGTAAGAATAAGAGTTTAGATTAGTCTGACTTTGACAGCAAGAATTAAAGATAGATAGGTCGACTAAGGATAAATCTTTTGTTTTTACTTGGATTACAACACAATAGAAAAATCTTGAAAGAAAATCCCATGTAAATAGCTTTGTTTTTATAAGACGGATTAAAATGAAACTTTTTTTACTACAAAATGATTTGACTTTATAATATTATTCTTGTGAGTTTTAACTGAAACAACGTCTTTAACAAAAGGTGCTGACAGATTTCTTTAACTTAAAGGTAAAAACAGTTTTAATTTAACTTACACCTGTTTTAAAAAGTACTAATGTCAAAATTCTAATATTTATAATAGTAACTAGCTGCCCCGGCAAACGTTGTTTTGCCATACAATTCTGTGTAAAATAAAATTTCATCAAAATCGGTCCAGCCAATTGTAAATCTAAACCATCCTCAAACCCCCTTGAATACACACAACAAATTTCATCAAAATCGGTCCAGCCGTTTAGGAGGAGTTCAATTACAAACACACGTACAGAAGATTTATATATATACTAGCTGACCCGGCAAACGTTGCTCTGCCATACTAAAAAAAAAATTTTGAAAAATAGATGTTGGCCGATTCTCAGACCTACTGAATGTGCATGTAAAATTTCATAAAAATCGGTCAAGCCGTTTCGGGGGAGTACGGTAACTAACACTGTGACACGTGAATTTTATATATAAGATAAAGATGTAAAAATGACAATTATACTGTAAAATATACTACTACAAAATATTTCTGTAATTTTATGATTATTCAGGATTGAGAATTCAGGATTCACACAGTTTTATTTATTTTCTTGTGTTGTGAATATAATTGTTTAAAATTGCCTCTATTAATTTCCTCGGGACAAGGCATAAAGTCCCTAAGTACGCTCCTCCATACATCTTTAACATTTGTAGCTCTCTGTCCAGTTCATCAACATCCCAATGTTGGTCACGAGCCTTTTCCACTTTGGGAAGAATTAAGGTCTTCTATGCCGCGGTGATCTTGGCGTTTGTAACTAACTTCTAGGTGTCGGCTTTATTGGCGGCTTCTTATAAACTTCTCTCACCATGTTTCCGAAACATCCCAAAAGAATTCATCATCATAACATCACCCCTCTTCCCATCTGCCATCATTCTTGCCGTCTGGCACGACTCAAACATACTTCCTTGGCTTCATCCACACTCATACATGCCCGACGGTTGTAAGTGCTACGCACTTGATCCATTTGGAGTACCTATACCGGTGATGACATCGGAGTATACTTTTCTCGAGCGTCCTCTCCAAGCGTTCCCACTTACCTCCGCCGTATGTATCCCTTTCGTTAATCATCTATCATCCATCCTCTCCACATGGCCAAACTACCTCTGCATACTTTTTTCCACCTTAGTCACTACATCCTGTTTCAGACCGTCACGTTCTCTTGTGACTTCGTTTCTTAGTCTATCATTCAAAGTCACAACACACATACTTCTCAAAGAGCGCATCTATAGCATTTATTCAACTTTCGTGCTTTTTCTGTGACACCCAATGGCTTATTTATGGAAACGAATGCGCTTCCATAAATAAGCGTGGGCAACAACACGCCATTGCGAATCACCAGACGAGCCTTTTCAGTAATCGCTTGGTGAGCCACTATTACCCAAAATTTTCAAAATGATTTTTTCTTACATATTATTGTTTTATTAAGTTATATTCAGTTTAATTGTTTTCACATGTAGACAGAGTAATATGACCACATTCTATTCTACTAGAAAAAAGAAGCTTAAATGAAAATATTCCTTTTATTCGTAGCAGTTTTAGACTTTGTTTGTGTTATATAATAATCGCAAAGGCGTTAGGTAAGCCGAGAAAATTGGTACTCTATGTATGTTAAACCGTCTTGCGAAGGAGGTCGCGCCAATTTCATTTTATTTTGTTATTGAGTTGCAACTTCTAAAAGGATTTGATGTGATCACCTAGTAGTAAATAAATTCTATATTGAGGTAAGCTTATTGATATGAAAATAATATTTATTTAAATAAGAGACATAAGACTCTTATGTCTAAGTAAGAGAGAATAAATAAGTTAGGGGATAATAATATTTATTTGTAAAGAACATTTAATGTCCGTGTGGTGACGGATTATGAATACTAGGACCATCCCTTTACCTTCAAAGGGTGCTGTAATCGTCAGCTAAGAGATATAATTCACAGATAACATCTGTGAGAGACGGAGAACTCGTCTAATTAGCGTGGCACAGTAGACATTACTCCCTCCTAAAGTGATGGAGGCCTGTACCCAAAATTGGCACTTTAGTCGGCTGGAGAGAGAGAGAAGCAGAGTAAGCTAATTTGAGGAGTTGGCTTACTCTTCTTTTAGGTAGAAAACTAGGATGATTTTACCTGGTATCTGTGGAGCAATAACACATAGCGTTCTTGTGAGCACGGAACAGAAAATCAAAAGACCAGCCGACGTCATCTTGTCAGCCCCAGGAGTTAGGAGCCATAGAGTTCATCTATCAAGTCTTCTCTGCATCTGTTGACAAAATCATGAATTGTTACAAAATGTAAAACTGTAAAATTTTCAACCCTCTAGCTATAGGAGTTCTTAATATACAGCCTGGTGACAAACGGATAGACAATGAAGTGTCGTTAATACGTTCCCATTTTACCTTTGTAAGCGAATTGGTACTAATGGTACCAATTCTACGAGCATCAGTAAACTAAACTTAAGTAAAATATTCATTTTTGTAGAATCGATAACACAATTTAAGAATAAGCACGACGGGCTTCCTGGTCTAGTGGTTCATATAACGGACTGCCGTTCAAGAGGTCGCAGGTTCGATTCCCGCCTCGGACAATCATTTGTGTGATGTTTATATATGTCATACTAATGTTTGTGCTACGTCTGGGTGTTTCTATAAATAAGTATGTATTTACAAAAAAAAAGTAGTTTATGTATTCTATCCGTATTCTGGTAACCATAACAAAAGCATAATAAGCTTAGCTTGGGACAAGAGGACGTTGTGTAAAATGTCCGTGAATATTTATTTAATTATATAATTTGTCAATGTTAAATGAACGTTCTTGATAAAAAAAAAACTGTTCATTATAGACTAAAGATCAAGATTAACATAAATGTGTACAATAAAATAGCCAATTAAATCACCAACACACAATTACACGACATCTAAATACACCATAGCATGTTTTCATTTTTTAGATATGTTAAGTTTAGTTGTGCAAATAGAATTGCTACCAATATCTTCTTTTCCCGTAACATGAAATATGTGAAACATGTAATTTCGTTTAAAAAGCCTATTTACGTTCATATAACAGAGATTAAAGTGAAATCAAGATCAAAAAAGTCCAATAATAATTTGTAAAATCTTTTTATAAAATATTTCTTATACAACAATATACAAAATAAAGATAATGTAACAATGATGTGACACAATCAACTTGAAAATTTTGAATATTTTATCTTTTGTTACTAACAAAATAAGCTGAAGCGTCTTGTTGATGCGAAATTGTAATGACAAATGATGTTAAGGTTATAAGAATTCTGAGGAACAAACTTTCTATGTACCCTTAGAGGATTAACCTTGATTTAACGCCCTTCATGCGTGCAAATATTTTTTTTGCATACCCGAAACGGTTGATTATGGCATTACTGTAACTACAACCTATATTCCGCAAATAAATCATTCGTTCACTCATTCATACATTCATTCACTCAATCATTCCATAGTGTGATTCAGAAAATCAATACAACGCCATCTATCGAACAGTACGGTAAACTTCTGTTTAATTAATATTTGCTTTCTAAATTTCGTACGCAAGAAATTTAGAAACCAAATATTATCTAAAACTCTATAATTTCTGTCCATATTACGATTTGTTAGAATAGTTTCTGTGATTACAAACTAACTGATCCGTATCAGTAGAAGGTGACCCTGGAGGTCACAGACTAAATTAAGTTTGTTATTTAATTTGACCTTGATTTTCAAGGCAATTTATGATGGTAAGATTCAGCAATTTATTTTTATTTTATTATTTAGGGATATTTCACATAACTTTGTCTGGTCCCAAGATAAGCTTATATGCTTGTATTATGGGTGCCTGAATACGGATAGGATAAATATACCTACTACTTTTCTTTTGTAAATACATACTTATGATACATAAAAACAGCCAGATGCAGTACAAACATTTGTATGACATGATAGTTCGAAATAACACACAATGACTGTACCGTGCGGGATTCAAACCCACGGCCTCGCGAATGGCAGTCCAACACATAAACCACTCGACCACGAAGCCCGTCAAAGTAGTCTAATAAGTTTTATAAAAAATTAAACTGATCAAATGTGGATTGAACTACCATACGGAGGGCCATGCCATTATTATTATACAAATAACTATGGCATCAAATGAAGGTAAAAGGACAATCAAAATGGTACCAATTGCCAAGGTATCAACAGCTAAGGTGTATTTTGAGAACTGAGACGTGGTCTCTGAATGTTGGCCTCATAACAAAACTCAGAGTCACGCAGCATGCTATGAAGAGGGCTATGCTCGGTGTTTCCCTACGTGATAAGATCCGAAATGTGAAGATCCGTAGAAGGACCGGTGTGTACGACATAGCCCGAAGAGTTAGCACGCTGAAGTAACAATGGGCAGGCCACATCGCTCGACGATCTGATAACCGTTGGGGACGGAAGGTCCTCGAGTGGCAACCACGAACCGGACAACGTAGTGTGGGGCGGCCCCCAACAAGGTGGAATGACGACATCGTCAAATACGCCGGGGGCCGCTGGATGCAGTTAGCGTAGGACCGCGCGTTGTGGTATTCTATGGGGGAGGGCTATGTCCAGTAGTGGACTGAGAAAGGTTGATGGATGGATGGAAGGTGTATTTTGATAAAATGGCTATTTCGTTGAACACAAAGTTCAGTACCTATATAATAGTATGTGTATCGTTTATATATTATATTATTGTATGTAAGTGTATCAGTAGTTGTTAGGATGTGCACCACAAGTAGCCCTCTCCAAAGCAATCATATCCACCCAAAGGTTGTCTGGAAGAGATCGCAAACTGCGATAAGACCGCCTATTGTACTTACTATGTTCTTGTGATCCTTAAACTTCTATATAACTTTATGGTGTGCAATAAAGAGTATTCTATTCTATCCTATTTATTCTAAAGTTCAGATAATATTTACGAATTGTGTTACTGATACTATCAATTTTCATTTTAGTTTAGATAAGTTTAGTTGTGCACGTAGAATCGGTACCAATGATAAGTTTTTGTTATAGCATCAACTGATATGCTCAAACTATCCAATTTTCAACTCTCTAGCTATTACTGATCTAGAGATACAACCTGAATCTGGTGACAAACAGTAACAGTATTTCTTTTTTCTCTTCACTCCAACAAAATTGTCCTTCAAAGATTATGTACATATAATATTTCGTCTTATAACTATATCTACGGTTAAGAATTACAGCAAACGGTAGAAGGTCTTACTAAAACTTTCCTCCTAACGTAACAAGATAAGCAGCTTAGCTAACAGAAAAGTTTCTAATTACGAAGATCCTTGATTTTGCCGTCGTAATCTAAGGATCAAGGATTTTACTATATAGGTATATAATAATATTACGATGTGTGACTTTAAACTTCGAGGCTATTTAAAAGATACTACATAATAAATCAAATTATGGTGGAAAAAGCCGGTCCCGCTTGCGGTAATCACTTTTTACGTCATAATTTGATTTATTAAGTAAAAGCATAGCATGTCAAATGCAAAATTAATAAATTACTTTAGATACTACATATTTAATACTAGCTGTTACTCGCAACTTCGTTCACGTGAAATAAAAAACCAAACCCTAACAGATTACACAAAAACATGAGAGGTGTCGAGGGACACTCGGATAGAACGAAGTTTCTTTCAATTAATTAGTGAAGGAATTGTAATAAAATTTTATTGACTTTTACTTATATTTTATTTTAGACATGTTAACGGTCAGTGTAGTTTTAAGGTCCATAGCTCATTAGAGCCACCCAGCACCCACCCCGCACCGCCTCGTCGCACGAAATCCACTCATTGTCGACAGGTGGTCCACGGGTGGACACTGTGCTATCACCAATAATCATCACGCGGTCAACCAGTGGACCTCGCATCGTCAACCAGTGGACCCCGCGCTGGCTGCTGGTGGACGCCGCGTGGTCTACGACTGGAGACCGGTTAGTCCAGGAATTTTCCTGTAGTATGTTAACAATTGGCATAATAGTTTTTCTTTATTCATTTTGACAGCAAAAACGATACGTCCGACTCGTTTAAAAGAAAGGCTTGACCCGCGCGTTCGCGATGCCCTGTCAGCGCAAGGCAAGCATGCGGGCAGCGAGTTGTCACCGAGTGGTCCACCCACTGTCTGCGCGTGGAGGGCTTTCGACGGAGGCGACCCGGTGAAGCTACGGAGTTGATGTAGTGAGCGCATAGGTACCCATACAAATCCATATCAAGAATACTAACCGCACAAGGCGAGGCGGTGCGGAGTGGGTGCGGGGTGGCCCTATTGAGCTATGACCTTTATATGTAGATTTATACTTACAAATTATTAATTCATAATAATAAAAATAAATAATTAATAGAAAGACAAAATGAAAATAACTGGCTTGCTTTCTATGAGAGAGAGAGACAGAGAAACACGCGCACGTCACACGGCTTTCAACTATAGCAAAAAGTATCATTACAACTTTTGGTCTTATTTTTTTCCGTCTAGCCCTCTTTCGTAACGCGCTTCGTTCCAAAAGCCACCCTATTGAACCACTCTTCCTGCTAAAACATAAATCAAAATCCGTTGCGTAGTTTTAAAGATCTCACAAGAAGCTCACATGAGGTGACATACATACAAAAATAAACGACTTATAAAAGTAAAGATTCTCTAACACTTTACCATTTTTAAACGGTTTTAGACTTGTGTATTTTTGACGTTAGTAACTTTTTAGACACCATGGTCACGGGTGTGCAAGTCATGGTGAAACTAACCAACTTTTTTGAAATTGAGTGAAATATATTCAACAATTCAACGTGCATGAATAAACTTAACTGAAAAGTGAACATTGATAGTGACAATAACACTATTCGGCACACTGTCAAGCTGTCACCGTTTCAGGGGTTAGCCTGATGAGCGAAGTCTCAATAATATGGTCCCGTTTACCTCTTGGTGCGGAACCGTAAATAAATAGTATTGTATTATGTTCATTTGCTGTAGTTATTAACAAAGAAAATAAATATCAAGAAGTACAGAAATACAGTAATAAAAATCTTACAGCTATACAGTAACATTGCGGCTTTTGGACACATTCCAAACAAAATATTAACTCGTAGGAAAATGTGATAGCACAAAACAATCATTAATTATTTTGGTTATCAAGTTCGTGACATATATTTATGTGTTAGTTTACAAATACAGACAAGGGTAAACAAGTTAAACAGTTAATATATCTAATTAGTTTTAAAACTACTTAACTTCATCATCATCACGCCTTTTTCCCATTGGGGTAGGCAGAGACTATAGATCGCCTCTCTCTGGTCATACATGCCCGACGGTTGTAAGTGCTACAATTTTTAGACAGGTATACTTCAAAAAGGTCAAGTTAAAACTACTTAATATAAAATACTCTTTATTAGGATAATAATGGATAAAGAGGTTGGCAACATTCGGCTATAGCGGTGGAGCCTAATGGGAAAACCGCTGTCTACCTCTGAGCCATGACCAACTTAATTATGACGCCGAGTCTCTCGAGGTGTTATGAGATGCTCCTTGGGACCAAATCGTTCAGTGATACAACTATCGGGAATTTCGTGCGCCAGGTCCAGATACTTTGGTCTTCTTATCTGCTACTGCTGCTGCTCGCACAAGGTTTTCATAATAGGAATAGTGATATTGACTAGAAATATCCGAGGCCCCCTTTGGTCCATCAGCACGACATCGGGCTTATTTGCAAGAATAATCCTGTCCGTGATTATGGACCGATTCCAGTAGAGCTTGGCGCGCTAGTTTTCGAGTAAGGATATCGGCTTGTGCTTGTAATACGGTAGCCTCTGTTCGGCAAGTATATATTATAGAGCATTATAATAAATTGTATTTTATAATGTGACACTTGTATTCTTTTAGTCCGTGGGGTGACACATTCAGAGGAAACCATGTCGCATGGCACTAGAGCACATACCCAAGGAGGCTTGATGTTAGGCAGGCGGGCAGTCATAAAAATCAGCCAAATCTCATTGCAACATAAGCAGCAACCATAATGTGCCGACCCCGAATAACGGGATGAAGGCAGGAAAAAGTCGATGTTAATTTTCATTTTATTTGTTTTAACCACTTAAGGGCCTACATCAATATCATCGCCGACACGTACATATTAACGCAGCCAGTAGGCACAGAAAATGAAGAAATAGGGATACTTTTCCTATTTACTCAAAATCTACTAAATATATTTTAATTCTGATTTACGTGTTTCTATACATAATAGTTACCTATGTTTTTAAAGTTATTTAATTAGTTAATACGCGATAATAGACCGACAAATGAAAAAAATAAAAAAATTGAGAGGTTGTTTCGCCAAGATTTTCTATCGAGAAAACTTTTTTCAATCGCGTTTCTGAGTTTATGCGATCCTAGATCATATATTGAAAAAACATATACTTAAAAATTAGAGCTCTAGCCATTTAATCTAAAGAAACAATGAAAACTTCGTATATAGAAAAATGCACGAAGCTATTTTGGTATCCTCTTAAACAGAATTACAACATTAGTAAAATAATAATACAAAGTGGGTATAATATTATAGTACAGCGCGCAATTCTGAGTGCCTCTTGGGATAAGCCTCCTCTTAACTTTTCCACTATGTTCTGTCGCGAGCTACTCTTCTCCAAAAAGTCCTAGTGTGAGTACCTGCTGTAAACTAGATGAGAAGATGATATTATATTAATAAATACCTAAATTAAAATCTAAGTACTACAATGGAATGTATGAAATAGTTCTAGCTTTAATAAAACTAAATTTAAAATAATACAAAGCTCACTGTGACCAGCTGACAATATTGAATATTTCATCTTTTGTTACGGACAAAAGGACTCGCCGGCGTCTCATTGGCACTAAGTAGAAATGGCAAATTACGTAATCTTGGTAGCTATTCAGTAATATATAGATTTACTAGCAATTCCCCGCGATGTCACTTGTTTACTTATTGAGAATTCTTATCGGTTTCGAAGGATTTATACCCTATGGGGTATAAATCCTTCGAAACCGATAAGAATTCTTATTTATACCCCAATATATCGTTTATACCCCAAAGTAAGTAGTTTAAATTTTCATAGGTATACGAATTATATAGTCGTCCTAAGTTCTAAACCTGTTCTAATATTATTATTCTGATAATTGGATATTAAAAAAATAGTTGAAGCGACTTGATGTGATCCTGACCAGGTGCCAATGGGACCAAACAAAAAGGACCAGCTTTCAAATAAAAAAATTTTCTTAGTTCAAAAACTAAAAAACATGAATATCCTGAATATATTTTTAAATAATTGCATTGTCATCGGTTTTTGATATATGTGCAAAATTTCAGATCAATCCGACTACTGCAAGTTGGTGAAAATCGCGTTCAAAGATTCCGTTACATAGATTGATAGATACATATCGAACGTATAAAAGGGTGTTAAAAAGAATCTTTACAATCGCTTCCTTCAATTAAAAGTTATGAGTTAATTTCCCCGTTTTTGTAACATCCTTCACTAATGCTTCGCTCCTATTGGTCGCAGCGTAATTTTATGTAACCTATAGCCTTCCTCGATAAATATACTATCCAACACTGAAAGAATTTTTCAAATCGGACTTGTGGTTCCTGAGATTAGCGCGTTCAAATAAACAAACAAACAAACATACAAACACACAAACAAACAAACAAACTCTTCAGCTTTATATGCTACGTCCATCCATCCATCAACCTTTCTCAGTCCACTGCTGGACATAGGCCTCCCCCATAGAACGCCACAATGTGCGGTCTTGCGCTAACTGCATCCAGCGGCCCCCGGCGTATTTGACGATATCGTCGGTCCACCTTGTTGGGGGCCGCCCCACGCTGCGTCGTCCGGTTCGTGGTCGCCACTCGAGGACCTTCCGTCCCCAACGGTCATCAGATCGTCGAGCGATGTGGCCTGCCCATTGCCACTTCAGCGTGCTAACTCTTCGGGCTATGTCGTACACACCAGTCCTTCTACGGATCTCCGCATTCCGGATCTTATCACGTAGGGAAACACCGAGCATAGCCCTCTCCATAGCACGCTGCGCGACTCTGAGTTTTGTTATGAGGCCGACATTCAGGGACCACGTCTCAGTTCCGTAAGTCATCACTGGTAACACACACTGATCATAGACCTTTCTTTTCAGGCACTGAGGTATTTTGGACGTGAAGATGTGCCTAAGCTTCCCGAACGCTGCCCAGCCGAGTTGGATTCGTCGGTTGACCTCTTTATCGAAGTTGGATTTGCCCAACTGGACTGTTTGTCCTAGGTAGACATAATGATCGACAACTTCGAGAATCGCATTCCCAACAGATACTGGTGCTGGAGTGACATGGACATTGAACATGACCTTGGTTTTATCCATGTTCATCCTCAAACCAACCCGTTGGGAAACACTGCTGTGGTCATTGAGCATTGTGCTAAGGTCCTCCAGGGATTCTGCCATGACCACGATATCGTCTGCAAATCGAAGGTGAGTGATGTATTCGCCGTTGATGTTGATGCCGAGTCCGGCCCAATTGAGGAGCTTGAAAACGTCTTCCAATGCAGCGGTGAACAGTTTTGGGGAAATTACATCCCCCTGTCTGACACCCTTCTGCAGTGGAATTGGTCTTGTGCTCCCATCCTGGATTCGGACTGACATAGTGGCGTTTCTATACAAACACTTCAGCGCTTCGATGTACCGGTAGTCAATTTGGCACCGCTGGAGGGACTGCAGCACCGCCCAAGTCTCGACTGAATCGAAGGCCTTCTCATAGTCCACATACGCTAGACACAAAGGCCGATTAAACTCCTCAGCCTTCTGTATAATCTGGCGCAGCGTATGTATGTGGTCTATGGTACTAAAGCCTTTTCGGAAACCGGCTTGTTCGGGAGGCTGGAAGTCGTCGAACCTGCGCGAGAGTCGATTTGTAATGACTCTCGAAAACAACTTATAGACGTGGCTCAAGAGCGAGATAGGTCGATAGTTTTTCAAGCGGGTTTTATCGCCCTTCTTGAAAAACAACACCACCATGCTCCTGGTCCACGCCTCTGGAACGATGCCCCCGAGGATGACAGAATCGAACAGCTTCTGAAGGGCCACAAGGACCGGCTTGCCGCCCGCCTTCAGGAGCTCCGTAGTGATTCCATTATAGTAGTACTGAATTTGGCTTTTATTTCACATTAATGTTTTTGATATGTTAATAATCTCTTCTATTCTCTCTTTCTCCAGCCCATTTACGTCCCACTGTTGAGCACGGGCCTCCTCCACTTTGGGAGGGATTATGGTTTACTGTGCCGCGCTGACCAGGCGTGTTGGCACAGGGTTTATTTTCGAGGTTTCCGTCTCTCACAGAGGGTGTTATCTGTGCGCAATATCCCTTAGCTGACTTTTACAGCACCCTTGGGAGGAGATGGGGTATGTACACTTATATTCTTAATCCGTCACCACACAAAACTCTAGGGACATTTAATTTGCTATGTTGACGAAATAATTTCTTATATAAATCTCATCACGTGGGTTGTGTTGTATTGACGGTCTCTACTTACGTTCGTGAAATATACCAATATTGGATTTAGATCGCAAAGAATTTTACATTACCATAAGTCGAATATTGGAAACGGATCAAATATATGCAATAATATAAAGCCTTTAGATTTAGATGTGTACGTTAATTTAGATGAAAATGAATTTAAAATAATACTCAAGATTAAGAATACAAGTTTCACCACCCCTCTCTCTTCCCAGGGCGCTGTAAAGGAATATTGTATAAATAACATCTTCTGTGAGAGACAGAAAGAAGAAAAAAAGAAAATGTCGGAAAATTCGGAAATAAACCCTGTGCCAACACACCTGGTCAGCGCGGCACAGTAGACCATAATACCTCTCAAAGTTGAGAAGGCCCGTGCGAAAAGTATATAACAAATACTTTACTTTTTTTAAATTCTGTGTTTAATTGATGTTTGCGCAAATAAAGAGTTATCTATCTGTCTATCTATCTATCTACTTCGACAAATATCTTGAAAAAAAACACCTCAAGTAAGTAAAGAAATCAAATTAGTTACTTAAGCTTACAAATCCCAAGAATACTTTAGCATTAAAATCAAGAAAGACGGAGATATATATTGTATCGAAAAACATCCATGAACATTTAATTACGTCACCAAAATCAGAGTAAAGGCAATTAGAAACTTTTACGTTAACGAACCTACTTATACTGTTACTTCAAAGGAAAAGTTTGAGCCAATTTCATAGTCTTAAAACACGTTATTATAATAAGACTTATTACTAAGTATTTGTGGACACATCTTAAGAGTTTGTTGTGCTGAAAATATGAAAGAAACTAATAAATAAGAATGGAAAATATTTTTAAGAGGGACAAAGTAATTCGCACCACAAAGTAGATTATAGAATCTGAGGGAACATAATTTGTTTTAGACTGTTTATTGTTAACTAAAATATTAACAAAAAACATTGGATAACCCCCCACCTTCTCAAGCCATTATGGTCCACTCAATACAGGGGGTATTTGATATACTCTGTACTCTTAATTTAGGTATTTGCCTTAGGTATTGCTATCCCTATTCCCAAACGCCGCCGTGCTGAAAGGGACAAATACGGCTAAAAAGATTTAACCCCCATATTCTTTGAAAAAAGAATACGTTTTGTAGTCCCCTTTTTTCTTTGTGAAAGTTAAACTGATTTAAATTTTTTTTACTCTATATTGTAGATAAAAAGTATAGTTTAGGGGTGGAATTAAAAAAAAACCCTGTCAAGAGCGAGGCAAACTCGCACCCTTAGGGTTTCGTACCTACTAGACATATAAACATAAGTACTCGTAAGTGCATTCTAATAATAAGTTAATTAAACTCAAAACAACTCACCAACTTAATTTTGTAGTTGAAATATGGGGAATCGCCTACATTTCAGCTACTTCATAAGTTGGTATTAGTGTAAACACTTTTTTCTTGTGATGTGATGACAAATTATAAGTTTTTGGATTTTTCCCTATATCTGCACTATATAGACTTGATCTATGCCAAATTTCAAGTCTCTAGGTCAACGGGAAGTAACCAGTGAATTTTGATTCCCTAGCATAAGTCGAAAATTCTTAAAAATGGCCGTAATTCGGTTATATCTTTTAAATGCGTCGATGTTAAAAGTTGATTGTATTTTTTGCAGCAAGGGACCGCATAGATCTACATATCGTATGAGTTTCAAGTAAATACCTTCAGCCGTTGCTGAGTAAAAAAGTTTTACCGACGGACAGACAGGCAGACACCGGAGTGATCCTATAAGGGTTTGTACGAAACCCTAAAAAGACAACACACGTAACGGAAGCCGTTAAATATGAATAATTCTTGCCGTTTCCGCACCGTGATGTTATATAGCCTAAAGCCTTTCTCGATAAATGGACTGTTCAACACAAAAAGATTCCCGCTCAGATCAATCACTTGTGTGATATTTATAATTAGCATACAAATGTTTCTAGTGCGTCTGGATGTTTTTTCTACTTTATGGGTACCTACCTAACCTACCTAAGATACCTAAGGTTGTCTGGAAGAGATCGCAATATGCGATAAGACCGCCAATTGTACATGTTTTATTGTTACATTAGTTAAGTGACACGTAATATATGGTATACAATAAAGTGTATTCTATTCTATTATACCTACCGCTACAGAGTATACCGCTTGCGGTAATCACTTTTTCCACCATAATTTAATTTATTAAGTAAAGCATAGCATGTCAATTGCAAAATTAATAAATTACTTTAGTAAAAGGATATCTATCAACTTAATTAAGTAAATAAAAATAATATAACTTAATCAATTAAATTTACTTACACTGGGCGAGTAAAACATCACTATAAATGTTAGCTAATATGATAAGAATAATAAATGACTGTATTATACATATAAATTATATTTCTGTACAAAATATTTAGTTTGGAATGTTTCCAACAACCGCAGTGACAGACCAGAACAATTTTGTTACGTTATTTCTTTATATGAGGACATTTATTTTCTTTATTAGTAACTAAAGCTATGGAATAAAGAAAACAATACCATTTTTTAAATAATAAAAAATATTCATGGACGTTTCACACAACGTCCTCTGGTCCCAAGCTAAGCTTATATGCTTGTGTTACGGGTACTAGAATACGGATATACTACATAAACTACTTTTCTTTCGTAAATACATACTTATAATACTTATGACGGCGCATTGGCATATTATTCATTCATTCATTCATGGACATTTCACACAACGTCCTCTGGTCCCAAGCTAAGCTTATTTTGCTTGTGTTATGGGTACCAGAATACGGATATTCTACATATACTACTTTTCTTTTGTAAATACATACTTATAATACATAGTAAACACCCAGACGCAGTACAAACATTTGTATGACATATAGTGATATCACACAAATTATTGTCCTGACCGGGAATCGAACCCGAGACCTCGCGATCGGCAGTCCATTACATAAACCACTCCACCACGAAGCCCGTCAACATCAAAATTATGAGTGAGAAGGCGCCTAACCAGCGCAGTGGAACATATACCGGACAAACATAAGTTTGACGCACAAGACTAATAGATGGCGCTGTACGTTTAGAAAACAAGCTATTGAAATTATCGTGTAGTTTAAGTATTAACCCGATGTGACAAAGCATCTTCAATGGATGCGTCTGGTATATGGTCTCGTATAGTAATCCTTACCGCTTTACCTCTGTCCCTGTCATGGTACAAACAGCAACCAATCTCTCCCTGATGCAAATCATAGAAATTCGACGATTGACCACTAGGGGTGGGTCGATAACAGATTTTCCGTTAACGAAATGTTAACGTTAATTGGAGTTCGTCAACTAGTTGATCAACTAGTTAATTTCAGCAACAAATTTGCTCGTAAAAAAAAAAAAAAAAAAAAAAAAAAAAAAAAAAAAAAAAAAAGACTACCACCAAGCCACGCTGACCAGACGTGTTGGCACCGGGTTTGTTTTTCCTTACCTGGTTTTTACAAAACCCTGGTAAAGAAATGGGGTGGTGACACCAGTATTTCGAGTTTTCCGTCTTTCACAGTTGATGTTATCTGTGTAGGTACAATATTCCTTGGCTGGTTTTTACAAAACCCTGGTAAAGAAATGGGGTGGTGACACCAGTATTCCAGTATTTCGAGTTTTCCGTCTTTCACAGTTGATGTTATCTGTGTAGGTACAATATTCCTTAGCTGGTTTTTACAAAACCCTGGTGAAGAAATGGGGTGGTGACACCAGTATTCCAGTATTTCGAGATTTCCGTCTTTCACAGTTGATGTTATCTGTGTAGGTACAATATTCCTTAGCTGGTTTTTACAAAACCCTGGTGAGGAAATGGGGTGGTGACACCAGTATTCCAGTATTTCAAGTTTTCCGTCTTTCACAGTTGATGTTATCTGTGTAGGTACAATATTCCTTACCTGGTTTTTACAAAACCCTGGTGAGGAAATGGGGTGGTGACACTAGAATTCCAGTATTTCGAGTTTTCCGTTTTTCACAGTTGATGTTATCTGTGTACAATATTCCTTAGCTGGTTTTTACAAAACCCTGGGAAGGAAATGGGGTGGTGACACCAGTATTTTGAGTTTTCCGTCTTTCACAGTTGATGTTATCTGTGTAGGTACAATATTCTTTAGCTGGTTTTTACAAAACCCTGGTGAGGAAATGGGGTGGTGACACCAGTATTCCAGTATTTCGAGATTTCCGTCTTTCACAGTTGATGTTATCTGTGTAGGTACAATATTCCTCAGCTGGTTTTTACAAAACCCTGGTGAGGAAATGGGTTGGTGACACCAGTATTCCAGTATTTCGAGTTTTCCGTTTTTCACAGTTGATGTTATCTGTGTAAAATATTCCTTAGCTGGTTTTTACAAAACCCTGGGAAGGAAATGGGGTGGTGACACCAGTATTCTTAATCCGTCACCACACGGAGGGCTGTCAGGACTGTCTCGTTTTTAAGTTTTCCGTCTTTCACCTTTCACAGAAGATGTTATCTGTGTGCAATATTCCTTAGCTAACTTTTATAGCATCCTTGGGAGAAATGGGGTGGTGACACTTGTAATCTCAATGCGTCACCACACGGAGGAACAGTGATTCATAACATTATTATTTAGGAAAATATCTCTTAACTAAGTAATTTTAAAGTTCACTATTGTACCTATATCATAACAGTCGCTTACGATCTTTCGTTTTAAGAAGTATAATTTCTTTGAGAAAACATTGACAAGAAACGAACATTGAAAAAATTTAAACATTGAAAAAACTGAACATTGAATTCAATGTTTAACTCTTAAACATTAAAAGAAACGACCATTGAAAAAAATTAAACATTGAAAAAAACTGAACATTGAAATCAATGTTTAACTCATAAACATTGAAAAAAACGAACATTGAAAAAAACTGAACATTGAATTCAATGACATCATTAAATTCAACTAGTTGATTCCGAAACGGTTAACCATTGAAACGTTGACGAGAGGTCAACTAGTTGATCAACTAGTTCGTTAATTCAATGCTCATCGCTATTGACCACTGTCATGGTCAAACAGAAACCTCCCCTCCTTGACGCAAGTCAAGGAGAATCGTCGCCTTCGTTAGACGCAGTCGTTAGACTCGGTTACCTAGGGCTATGTAATTGTCGGTCGTACCAACTATTGTAAATGTAGTCAATTACTATAGGATTAATGTAAAATCTAGTTGTGTATACGTTTATCTGTAGCTAACCGGCTAACCGACCTCGTGATCGGCAG
Source organism: Orgyia antiqua (assembly GCA_916999025.1). Lineage (NCBI taxonomy): Eukaryota > Metazoa > Arthropoda > Insecta > Lepidoptera > Erebidae > Orgyia > Orgyia antiqua. The sequence goes on from OU779874.1 coordinate 7,645,398, forward strand.
TCCATTACAGAAACCACTCCACCACGAAGCCCGTCAATAATAACGGTACAAAATCCGTCGCATGGGTGTCCAACTCGTGCTTGACCGCTTTTTCTGCTTTTGTTGTTATAGTACCTAATGGTTAATTAATTACTACTACAGTGGTCCCTATGGTAACGGATTAAGAATAGAAGTGTCACCACCCCATTTCTTTCTTAGAATGCTGTACAGAGCCAGCTAATTGACAGTATAAGCAGTTAAAGTCTACTGTTAGTGACGGAATACTCGAAACTAAACCCCGTGGCAACATGCCTGGTCAGCGCGGCACACTAGACCGAAATCCCTCCCAAAGTGGAGGAGGCCCGCACCTAACAGTGAGACGTTAACGGCCTGGAGAGAGTGATATTTAATTATTTAGAAATAATTTTATTAATATTCTTATTAAAAAATTATAATGTATTTTAACAAGGTATCGAATGCTCTCTATGGCTATTCTGCGTTGATGAGGCAAGGGAGATTTATGGACAAATAAATATTTAGACTCATCTGGCCTCACCAGTAGCTGACCTCGATACTTTATAGGAATAAGGTCAATGTATCTTATTATTATAGGTTTTTCACGCTCTTATGCGAGTATTATATATTATACATACCAGCTGATGCTCCCGATTTCTTACCCGTCGAAATTAGGGACTAATCCTTAACAAATTATGACAGCAAACATTTTGTCTTGAATGACTCTATCTATTAATATTTAAACTGCATCCAAATTACGATATGTTTTTAACAAGTACCTAATAATTAGCTTGGAATTTCGAATTGCTATGAATAAACATATAGGCTACATATTACATAGCCTAGAGCACTTTCAGCCACGGTAGCATCCTATTCGTGAAAAAAATTTTGGGATCAGACTTCATCATTCGGGGATCACCCTACATGTCACTCTCACTCCGGCCCGTTAACGTCCCACTGTTGGGCGATGGCCTCCACTTTGGTTTTATAGTCTACTATGCCGAGCTGAGACGTCGTGATGTTGTCCGTTCGGTGATTAAGAATACAAGTTTCACCACCCAATTTCCTCCTCTAGGGTGCTGTAAAAGTCAGCTAAGGGATATTGCATACAGAAAACATCTATGAGAGGCGGAAATCTCAAAAATAAACCCTGTGCCAACACACCTGGTCAGTGCAGCAGTAGACCTTAATCCCTCCAAAGCGGAGGAGGCCTGTGCCCAACAGTAGGTCGTTATTAGGCTAAAGAGAGAGATGCCGCGCTGACCAGGTGTGTTGGATTAGAGTTTAGTTTCAAGTTTTCCATCTCTCACAGAGTATTTTATCTATGTACATCCGTCAGCTGGCAGAGAGATGACAGCACCCTAAGGCAGTAATGGGGTTGTGAATTGTCTCTTAACCCGTCACCACACGGACTACCTCTACTTACATATTATTTTTGTAACTGAATTCTGTTTACGTTTAGTTTGTTAACGTATTATCATAGTATGATATAGCTCTTGAAGCACAAATCTGTCCCGCATAATATGAAAATAAATAAACGAAGCCTATATCCGATATATTTGATAGCAGCTTGTGCAGCCACGCACAATTTGTTCGCAAACAAACATGTCGGCCATTTGTTATACAATATTCTTTTATTTGGGCAAGATTTATTTGCTTTAATATTTATTGTTTTATTATAATATAGAAAATAGCTGGTGCCCGAAACTTCGTACGCGTGGTATCTAAAAACAAAACTTTAACAATTTATACATATAAACCATCCTCTTACATCACTGTATTATTGAAAAAATTGGTCAAGTGCGAGTCGGACTCGCGCACGAAGGGTTCCGTACCATTATCTATGCAACATAAGGCAACGTTATTAGTATCGAGCAAGAAACGGTAAAAAAATCATGTTTGTTGTATGGGAGCCCCCCTTAAATATTAATTTTATTTTATTTTTAGTATTTGTTGTTATAGCGGCAATAGAAATACATCATCTGTGAAAATTTCAACTGTCTAGCTATCACCGTTCTTGAGATACTGGGCACGGAACCCTAAAAATCATGTTTGTTGTATGGGAGCCCCCCTTAAATATTTATTTTATTTTATTTTTAGTATTTGTTGTTATAGAGGCAATAGAAATACATCATCTGTGAAAATTTCAACTGTCTAGCTATCACCGTTCTTGAGATACTGGGCACGGAACCCTAAAAATCATGTTTGTTGTATGGGAGCCCCCCTTAAATATTTATTTTATTTTATTTTTAGTATTTGTTGTTATAGCGGCAATAGAAATACATCATCTGTGAAAATTTCAACTGTCTAGCTATCACCGTTCTTGAGATACTGGGAACGGAACCCTAAAAATCATGTTTGTTGTATGGGAGCCCCCCTTAAATATTTATTTTATTTTATTTTTAGTATTTGTTGTTATAGCGGCAAAAGAAATACATCATCTGTGAAAATTTCAACTCTCTAGCTATCACCGTTCTTGAGATACAGCCTGGTGACAGACGGACGGACGGACGGACGGACGGACGGACGGACGGACGGACGGACGGACGGACGGACGGACAGCGAAGTCTCAGTAATAGGGTCCCGTTTTTACCCTTTGGGTACGGAACCCTAAAAAGCACCACATTAAAATCAGTCGTGTATTTTTGAAGATATAAGCTCACATATACATACATAAATAACGGGAGTAAGATGGAAACTACGAGTATAACACACACTTACGCATATATTTCTAGCGAAAACTTGTAATAGGCCTTTAAGTGTATTCTTATTTTCATATAATGTAATTTATAATCTGATTTTCATATAAGTGAGACTTCAATTAAAAATAAAAAAGATAAATATGAAATTAGATAAATCGCATTATATCTAAGGTAAAACAAGTTAACACAATCTACATTAGTTTACTTTATTTTATATATTAGTTTAACACAATCTACCAAATAAGGGTTAAGCCCATGAGCATTATCTAATAATATTGGGTCTTATTTAATCACTTTGACCTGATCATCTAATATTCCCAAGAGCTGTGGTCTCCTTATTTCATTCACTTATATCCATTTGGTGACGGATTAAGAATACAAGTGCCATCACCCCGTTTCCTCCCGAAGCTGCTGTGAGAGCCAGAAATAGGGGATAATATAACTTGGAACTAAATTCTATACCAATTTGCTTGCTAAGCGCGGACCATATTCCTTCGTAAAGTGGACGAGATTCATGCCCAATAGTGGGACATTAATACGGGACTCGAATGCTGACAAATTCACTACTTAAGTATTTGCTTGAGGAATTGCTATCTCTATTTATTATGTTTCAAAATAAGAGAAGCATACGCATAGCAAGACTTAGTCAACGTAAGAAAAATTTAAGTTGCTCCAGAGGCAATATTCACGAAGAAAATCGCGGAGTATTATATTTTTATGTGGAGCATAACTTGTTGTCTTGCTTTAGGAAGAAGATACGCTGAATACGCTTCTATTTTTAAGTTAACAATCAATGCATCTCTGAAAACTTCATGGTTTCAATGTTTTTGCAGAAAAAACAAAAGTTCCCCTTCTAAAACCATATATGCGATAAAAAACGTAAAAAATAATGTCGTTCAACCAACGCGTTGCGAAAACTTTAGTAATTTTTTGGTTGTATACGACACATATTAAAACTTTTTCTTCGGTCTAAAAAGGTGATAGTTACGTGAAATTTGTTTGAACAAATGGGACTTATTTTAGGAACATTTTCATTCCGGGAATATCCTAATTAAAATTAAAACGTGTACAATTATCTTTCGGTTAATAATAACTAATTAAAAACTAAAATATGTTTTACTCTAATGCTTGCTCGACACATTTGTTTAAATAAAATAATTTTTTACGGATTTAAAAACGAATATACGCGTCTAAATCCGTAAGAAGTGGATTTTTTTAAAGTAGCTGTTACCCTGAACTTCTTACAAAAAAAAAACAAAGTTTGTTAGTGAAGACAGCGACACATAAACAGTTTTTGTTGCTGTAATGTATTATTTTTACCATCTATACTAATATTATAAAGCGAAACTGTTTGTTTGTTTGTTTAAACGCGGTAATCTCAGGATCCGCTGGTCTGATTTTAAAAATTCTTTCAGTGTTGGATAGTACATTTATCGAGGAAGGCTATAGGCTATATAACATCACGCTGCAACGAATAGAAGCGAAGCATCAGTGTAAAATGTAGCAAGAAACGGGGAAAAAAGTCACGCGCGCGAGCTTTAAATGAAAACGCTGCCTTATCCATGTGAGTTACAACAAAGTAATGTATGGAGAAATTGTTTATTACCTATAGATCTTCCGCGAGGCCATATGTCTATCTTTTAAGGAAAACCCGCTGTACCCATAAGAACGTCAACAAAATTATCAAATTCAATAGGATGTTTTCAGAAGCTATTTATGTGAGTAACATTTTTTATCAAATTAAATACCTTAGTTAGCTTACGCATTTAATATAGATAATAACTGCTCTTTACAGCATGCAATTTATTTAAATTGATATATCTCATATCTCCGAAGATATTCATTTGAATATCTTCGGAGATATGACGAAAAAAGAATTACGCGTGATAAAATAAAGTTAAACTGTTCGCTGAGCAACGAGAACATTTCCCCGGTCATCTATCTATATTCCATTGTTTCGATGTATGGTTGAATGTATGAATGTAAGGGTGTTTGTTGTTCTTTCACGTAAAGACTACTGGATGGATTTTCGTGAAACTTTGCAATAATATAGCTTACATATCAGATTAACACAATACATGTGCAATAATTTATAAAGATACTATGTGTCACGGCGTCTTAGTGTGTGTAAAAGTCAGTATTGTACAGGTTGTTACGCTCCTCAATCCACGACGGATCAGTGTTGAGTTGGTCTTTATAGGCGCCGGCGTCATCGTCGGCGTATGGTCGTTACACTGCTCAAATCCCGACGTATCGGTGCTGAGTTGGTTTATATAGGTGTTGGCATCGGCGTCGGCGTCGGCATATGGTCGTTACGCTGCTAAAATCCCGACGTATTGGTGCTGAGTTGGTTTTTATAGGCGTTGGCTTCCACGGCGGCGTAGGCGACGACGTCGGCATCGGCGTCGGCGTCATCATCGGCGCCGGCTTCGCCGACGCCTCCGGCGTATGGTCGTTACGTTGCTCAAACCCCGAGGTATCGGTGCTGAGTTAGTTTTATAGGTGTTGGCATCGACAGCGGCGTCGGCGTATAGTCAATAGGCTCAAAAACTGCTAGACCGTTTTTTTAATTTTTTCACCTATTCGTTTAATTCCCTAGCGAAAGTGGAAAATACTCAAAAATGGCTGTAGTTCGGTTATATCTTCTGAATGCGTAGATCTAAATTATTGGTTGTATCTTTTTCAGCAAGGGACCGCATAGATCTACATTTGGTATAAGTTTCAAATTAACAACTTCAGCCGTGGCTGAGTAAAAAAAAAGGTTAACGAGTGGATAGACAGACAGACGGACACCGTATTGAGAGTTTAAGGGTTTGTACAAAGACCTAAAAAGGCATGATCAAGCTCAGAGATATCATTTACTAAAATGACATTGGGCCGTGTGTGTTACTTCTTTAGAACTGTGCAAGAAATGAGAACCTCACTGACGATTTACTAATTAGCTGTAAAATGGCGTTATTGTTAGTTCATTTAATTTTTCGTTTCTTAATTCCACGCGTACGAAGTCGCGGGCACTGCTAGTGTATAAATAAATTGGTTAACCTTACCCAGAGGCGGGAACTATTTAAATGCATCCAAGCGGAAAATATAAATGTGGTTTCTTCAGGGCAACCAACTTACTGGCCGACAGACACACGCAAAATCCGTGATGTCATAGACTTCTGCGTCACCAAGGGTATTGCTGCATGCAACATTACGTGTAGCAGTTGTCTGGACTTGTCTTCAGACCACTCTCCAATCTTGGTTGAACTGCATACGGCAGCTAAAGAACGTGGTAGGAAATGTGTACTGCATAACAACAAAACTAATTGGCCCTTATTCCGAGAACTTATAGATCAGGCCTTTACGGAGTCATTTTGTTTGAAATCCCCTGAAAATATAACTGAAGCGGTACAGCATTTCAACAATAGTGTGCAGAACGCAGCCTGGTCTGCAACTCCACCATTACCACTTATAGGTATAGATAACGCTGTGGATAAAAGCATACGTGACAAGTTCAACTTAAAAAGGCGGTTACGAAAGCAGTGGCAACAAACAAGAAATCTTACCATAAAAAAAAAACACCTCAATCATATCACCAGAGATCTGAAAAACACCCTGAAACAGGATCGTAATAACAGGTTTAACAACTATCTCTCCGGACTAGGCGCTTCTGCATCCGCTGACTACCTCCTGACCTACTCCTTGTGGAAAGCTACAAGAAAGCTCAAACGACCCGTTATTATTTCTCCGCCTCGTCGGAAAACTGATGGTACCTGGGCACGCACGGACTCAGAGAAGGCTAAAACCTTTTTGCTGAGCATCTCATAAACGTATACTCACCACACCCATATGAAGGTCCACCAGGTCATGTGGAAAAAATCAAAGATTATCTAAAAAATTCTGTCAGTGATTTAGTCGAGCCTCCCATGAAATTCACTAAAAATGAAGTTATCAGGACTATAAGGAAATCAAACCCCAAAAAATCTCCAGGATACGACCTCATAACAACCCGCATACTTCAGGAGTTGCCTGACTCTAGTATAAAATTTTATACCTTCATATTTAATGCAATGACTACGTTACAATTTTTCCCCCCACAATGGAAGGTAGCGCAAATTATTATGCTCCTAAAACCTAATAAACATCCAGAAGAAGCCAAATCATATAGGTCTCTAAATTTACTGCCTATCCCATCCAAACGGTATGAGTCATTGCTATTGGAGCGAATATTACCCATAATTATTGCAAAAAATTGATACCCGGTCACTAATTTGGGTTTCGCAGCAAACATGCCATTACCGATCAAGCACATCGACTAACCAAAAATATTATGGAATCGTTTGAAACTAAGAACTACTGCAATAGTGCTTTTTTGGATATCTCTCAAGCCTTTGACCACGTGTGGCACGACGGTTTGCTCTTTAAAATCAAGACTGCTTTACCTGACTACGTATACGGAATACTAAAATCCTTCCTACAAAATCGGCATTTTTGTAGTCCAGAATGGAGAAGCACTGTCCAACCTTTGTCCTATAGCAGCAGGTGTTCTGCAAGGCAGCGTGCTGGGACCTATCCTCTATTTGCTTTTTACAGCAGACTTACCAACTTCAGAGTCTGTCACCACTGGCACCTTTGCGGACGACACCGCCATTTTGGCTACACATAGTGATCCAATAAAAGCATCACAAATCCTGCAGAGAGGCTTAAATGAGATTTCACATTGATTTAAGATGTGGAGAATAAAGGCGAATGAAACAAAGTCTGTAAATGTAGTTTTTACGTTAAGAAGGGGATGTTTCCCTTCCGTCATGATCAATGACATAGAAGTCCCTCAGTCAGACAGTGTGAAGTACCTGGGCTTGCACTTAGACAAAAGGCTCACTTGGAAAAAACATATTTTTACAAAAAGAAAGCAGCTCAGCCTCTGAACACGAACGCTATATTGGCTTATCGGCCACAAATCTCAACTTTCTTTGGAGAACAAAATTTTATTATACAATGCTATACTCAAGTACAACTAATTTGTAGAATGAAATGTGTTTCTTACTTTCGTTAAAAGCAAATAAAGTGCTAATTAATTAATTCTAATAATTTTAAAATATTTCTCATTTTCGTTCAACACTTGCGTTTGTTAATAAAATACCTTTGAAAACCGCATCAAATTACGTTTCTGTAATTCTAATAGGAGAAATAAACTTCGCACTCAGAATACAAAGCGCAAAATGTATACGCAATATACTTAATCCTTTGATAATATACAGAGCTGCAACTTACCACAAAGGGACTGCAAAATGGTTGAAACCTTTTGTGTGTATTGAAGACAAATGGGGCACTGCACTGGACACTAAATGTACTTAAAATATTAAATAGAACTTTATTTCTATTTACCTCAAAGTGCGACAGTAGAGAATGGAAGACATTATTCCGTAATATATAATAGTTTTCTTTGATAAAATACTTACGGCAAAGTTAATAAAAGAGTGTTAAAAATGGACGCAATAAGGCGCATTTAACTCCATGAAGATTACATGGGAGTCAATTGCTAATTGTTAATTGAGTTAATTGTTAATTTGTCTAATTTTTAAGTTTATTTATCATAAAAAAAGTATTGGCTGCGATTTCATATGCCTGGACTTCAAATCACTACACACTATAATAATATACATGATTGTTATCTGTAGCGAACTTAAAGACTGTAGCTTCTTATTCTATTAGTGATCTTTTTTTACAATCAGACCATTATTTTCGGAAATTATTCGACGAGCCTCGTGGTTGAGTGGTTTATATACCGGACTGTCGATCAAGAGGTCGTGGGTTCGATTCTCGCTCGGGACAATCATTTGTGTGCTTTTTCTAATTGTCATGCAAATGTTTGTACTACGTCTGGGTGTTTCTATGTATTATAAGTATGTATTTACAAAAGAAAAGTAGTATATGTATTCTATCCGTATTCAGGTACCCATAACACAAGCATAATAAGCTTAGCTTGGGACCAACTTGGGACTTGAGGACGTTGTGTGAAATGTCCATATTTATTATTATTATTATCGCTTACATACATAATACAAACTAAACCAATTTTATGTATAGCTAGGGTTTGCAAATGATTGCACTTCACCTGATGGAGCTGCCATCCGTCCTACTGGTACAACTATTACGTGTCTCTATCTCTCTCTCTCTCCAGCCCATTTACGTCCCAAAGCTGGGCACGGGCCTACTTGGAGGGATGGTCTACTGAGCCGCGCTGACCAGGCATGTTGGCACAGGGTTTAATTTCGACGCGATGGGGTGGTGTCACTTGTATTCTTACACCGTCACCACACTGTCTTTGTACTCATTAAAAAAATATTGTAATACACGCCTCTCCCAAATTGCGCCACAATAATAGCCCTCTGCCTTTCGCAATTAGTGATGTGACCTTCTTCAGGACGTGATTCTACCTAGCAGGGGCTACCTTACGCTTTACAAGTCACGGTATACACTCAGGGGTCTGCCACCCCCATAATTTGATAGAGATTGTGCAAAGTACTCCACCAGACGTCTATCTCTGTCTGTGTGTCTGTTCTTGATAAACTTAAAAACTACTGAATGGATTTTCATGCAGTTTAAAGTTGTAAGTGCGGCTTGCGACGCCCCTCGCAGTCCGGTCGCCCTGGCCCTAGGGTAAATACGCCCCTGTCTACACTCCAAAAATTATCTGCTTCGTCGGCCATCGGTTATTCGATAGACACGACTAGCCCACTTAAATACACGGTTAGCGAAGAGAAGCACTGCCATTTCCGTCAAATATTTAACCCTATCAAAAGCAATACCTATTGTTAAATTAATCAAAATGAGATCCAATTGTTAAATATGTGAAGCAATAGTGGTACATGTTCACGAGCTTAAATGTACTGCACCCGAGGGAGAGATAACGTATAATATATTTTGGCGGGTTTTCCAAGCAAACGGTGGTCACATACGCAATGCGGCATCATGTCGGCATCGTGTGGAATTTCCTTTTTAGGGTTCCGTACCCAAAGGGTAAAAACGGGACCCTATTACTGAGACTTCGCTGTCCGTCCGTCCGTCCGTCCGTCCGTCCGTCCGTCCGTCCGTCCGTCCGTCCGTCCGTCCGTCCGTCCGTCCGTCTGTCACCAGGCTGTATCTCAAGAACGGTGATAGCTAGAGAGTTGAAATTTTCACAGATGATGTATTTCTATTGCCGCTATAACAACAAATACTAAAAATAAAATAAAATAAATATTTAAGGGGGGCTCCCATACAACAAACATGATTTTTAGGGTTCCATACCCAGTATCTCAAGAACGGTGATAGCTAGACAGTTGAAATTTTCACAGATGATGTATTTCTATTGCCGCTATAACAACAAATACTAAAAATAAAATAAAATAAATATTTAAGGGGGGCTCCCATACAACAAACATGATTTTTAGGGTTCCGTACCCAGTATCTCAAGAACGCTGATAGCTAGACAGTTGAAATTTTCACTGATGATGTATTTCTATTGCCGCTATAACAACAAATACTAAAAATAAAATAAAATAAATATTTAAGGGGGGCTCCCATACAACAAACATGATTTTTTTACCGTTTCTTGCTCGATACTAATAACGTTGCCTTATGTTGCATAGATAATGGTACGGAACCCATCGTGCGCGAGTCCGACTCGCACTTGACCAATTTTTTGAATTTTAAAAAGCTTATATTCTAAATTTAAATTGTAGCAATGAGGTTCATTTCTTTTTTCGTTTAGCAGAGAAGTATTAGTTTTTAAACTAAATAATGGTACTAATTCTACTTGCACAACTAAACTATTCCTCATTTTCTAAGGTTTTGTAATGAGTACGTAATTAACACTACACAGCCAGAGCTCAAAAAATCTGTATTTAGGCAGACGAACTAACACATAAAGATTAAACACAGATCACCACCAATAGATTTCGTATGCAACGCGATCGACGTCCACCTAATATGTGCGTAAACGAGCATATTGTTTGAACATGGCATGTGATTTTGCTACGAGCAATGAAAATGCATAATTCCATACCCGCAACGCCTTTCTCCAAAATAGTTAACAAAAATGTCGTAATGCGTAAATGTAATCTACTAGTGATCTGTGTAAATAAATAAATCAAAATATCAGTTCTGATAATTTACTAAGAGCTCGCTTTTCACTCGAACTCTCTCTTGTACCTAATAACAACAAGCTTAACGTCTGCAAAAGGATTTAATTTAGTCTGAGCTGCAGACAAAAAAAAATTGAAATTATTGTTTGTTTATCTAAGCTTGTAATTACTTTATTAATTTTTGCAATTGACTTGCTGTGCTTTTCCTTACTAATTTATAAATGCGAAATCCGGATGATGACGCAATAATAATTTTGACGAGTTTAAGTGTTAATGTGTGGAACGAAACGATAGCGCGATTTAAAAAACGTACAACGCCATCTATTGAGCAGAAGAGTAAACTTCTGTTTGTTAAGGATTGATTTCTAAATTTCACGCGTACGAAGTCGCGGGCAACAGCTGGTACTTAATAAATTAAATTATAGTGGAATAAATGATCACCATGAGCAGCAAAGCAAGTCAATTCCAAAAATTAATAAATTAATGTAGAAATACATGTACAGTCATTATTTCTGTCCAATTGTGTTCTGTAAACAACACTAAACGATCTATTGATCGAGTTGGTGCAAACCGCTTAATAGATGGCGTTGTACATAAAACATCAATACTATATTTAACTCACATTTCTTTCTAGCCCATTAATGTCCCATTGTTGGGACAGGCAAACTCTTTTTGGAAGGCATTTCGTCTACATACTATGCTAACCAGGTATAGTGTTTAGTGTTGCGTTTTCCATCTCTCACAAAATATATGTATCTGTTCAAAAAGTCCCTTAGCTGGCTTGTAGGATGTTCTCCTGGGTAGGAAATGGGTTGGTTACATTAGTATCCATAATCAGTCAATTTAATTCTGGTAGTAGTTTCTACTAATCTTATTAAACATGTATTTTTTATTTTTTTCGCAAAAAATAATTATTTCAGCGATGTCAACAATATCAATCAGCGCCATTTATTGAGTAATTATTTTATTCACATTATTCGTAAGCAAATCTTTAATCACCCTTTTTGTATCAACAAAGTGGAGAATAAGCATATAGTATAATAACCATAACATTCCATCAGGCAGCCTGCCTGATGGAACATCATCAACTTAGATACGTATATGTGTATGTATTTGTGTATTTATATGCTCCTATAAATATTGATATGTGTGTATGTACCTAAAATTTTTGCTTAGTTATATTCTCATAATATTTATCTTCTCTTCATTTAGCACCCATATTGTTTATCTCTGCACTAACTTTGGTTGGCTGGTAGATAATGGCAAAGGCATTAAGTCCGCCATCGTACGTCTTACGTGCATAAATTTTTAATAAATAAATAAATAAACATCAGGGTTATCTCTTGCATGTTGGCGATCAGAAATACTTTAACACAGATAATACAGAAGAGACTAATTATATTAATTTTCCGACCTCCTCTTATCTCCTGCTCATAAAATTTACTTAGAAAAAGGTATCTAAAAGCTATTGTTTCACATATAATAAGATTACGAGAGTCAAATAGCAGCGGGCTCTTATTCTATTACAGTATTTTTAATAAATATAATACGTTATGAAACGACGCTTCATAAAGTCGTGTCTTCATCCGTGAAACTCGTATACCTTCGATATAGCCCTATTTAACTTGCCTCTTTTTTATAGAACATGTATGTGTAAGAATATGAAAATCCTTATTGCCTTATTTAATAGACTGTAACAAATATGAAAGTAAGTTTATTTTTTTTGTTATTCATTTTTAACCTGTTGCCTTATGGAATATTAGAGACGGTGATCTAGATATTTTATTTTGTTTTTTTTTTATTGTTATTTTACCTATTTACCATACCTTCCCGCCCATAGGTATTTTTGTCATTTTAGGGTTCTGTACCAAAAGGTAAAAGGGGATCTTAACACTAAGATTTCGCTGTCCGTCTCTTCATCCGTCGGTCACCAGCCTATATCTCTCGAACAGTGATAGCTAGAGAGCTGAAAATTTCACAGATTATGAATATCAGTTGATGCTATACAAATACTTATAATCATTGGTCATTCTTTTGATCTTATCCTTTTGTTTGGGGTCCTGTTATTGGGTTTTATTTGGGGTCAGTATGAGGTAGGTATATATTATGTAAAAACGGTACAAACCTCTTCGTGTGCAAGTCCAACTTGTTATAGCATCAACTGATATCCATAAACTGTGAAATGTTCAGCTCTCTATCTATCACCGTTCGAGAGATAACGGGACCCCAAATAATGGGATAAGGGCAGGATAGTAACGATTATGAGTATATGTTGTTGTAGCCTCACCTGATATACATAAACTGTGAAATTTTCAGCTCTCTAGCTATCACTGTTTCAAAGATACAGCCTGGTGACTGACGGGTGGACAGCGAAATCTCATTTATAATGTCCCATTTTAGCCTTTGGTACGGAACCCTAATAAAGGCCTACGTAAAGGACAAATCACTTGGAGCCTATATTAAAGACAAAGGTATAGGGTACCCATCTAAGTCAACCCTATTATAAGATTAAATCTTACTATGTCTACCTTCTTGAGCCCTGCTATTAGCAAGACTGTCCTTGTAAGGCTGTTGTATTCTAGGTATTTTGTATTATACAAATAGATGGCATACTTTGGACTACAATTTATTTTAATCAATACTAATCCCTACTAATACTATAAATGCGAAAGTAACTCTGTCTGTCTGTCTGTTACGCTTTCCCACTTAAACATCTCAACCGATTTTGATGAAATTTGGCACAGATTTTTTAAAGATTGCTTTAGACCCTGAGAAAGGACATAGGTTACCTTTTATTGCGAAAAAAAAAAATTTTCCAAATTCCACGCGGAGTGAGTCGCGGGCAACAACTAGTATAAAATAAACTGAAATACAGTGGAAAAAATGATAACTATGAGCGGGACTTGAACCGACGACCTGGGAATACCGTTTCGTTGCTCTCCCATCTGAGCTATCATGGTTCCCGCACATGTTTACCAAATCTTCCACTACAATCTCAATATACTAATATTATAAAACTGAAGAGTTTGTTTGTTTGTTTGAACGCGATAATATCAGAAACCGTGGGTCCGATTTGGAAAATTCTTTCAGTGTTGGACAGTACATTTTTCGAGGAAGGCAATATATAACCTCAAACTGCGCCTAATAGGAGCGAAACATCAGCCAAAAGTATTGCAAACACGGAAAATATTATTTGAATTTCGTAACTTCCAAATTTCTATTGACAAACTTAAAAAAATTTACGTCTTTGCAAAGCGTTTTGAATAGTCGAAAGTGACGGAGTTGCGTAAAAGATACCTAATAAGTTACGTAATAAAACCGCAGTTTTGATATAAACCTAACCACGGTCTAAGTTAGACAAAAACTTATTTTATTTGGGTTAACCAATATCCTTGTAGTTCAACCTTTGAGATTAACATGTGACAAAGTTCAGAGGTGAAATATCATGTCACGTACATTTTACAACTTGGGTACAATTTATTATAACGAGAAAGAACATAAAACGCCTCGCATGTGTAATAAAGAAGTGCCAATCCTGCTTGCACAACTAAACTAAAACATAAGTATCTATAGTGTTAGCAACACATTTCGTTTATAACATTCTCGTGGCATGTGACCTAACTCCTTAGAAACACCTAAACCGATTTTATAATTTTGAGTGCGTATTTGTTTACCACATTTGGGTCTGGGAATCGGTCAATATCTATTTTATACCCCAAGGCCATAAGGGGAGAAGATATTCAGTTAGTATGCAAATAAAACGGCGGAGCGCGCAAATAAAATTTCTTTTAAACGTGTCATATAGAATAACAATTTAATTTAATTTAAAATGCTTACAACATAAAAGACATACACCGTGGTTAGATCCATTTTGTTTAAGATTAGTTTAGGTTCCATGACACAATGAAATTGGTTCCAACAGATACCGAGATCTTTTGTTCTATTTTCTTACAAACAATAACAAAGTTTGTCCTCAAAAATCTTCACAATGCAATCCTTTTTAGTAATTACGAACATTTATTACTGAATTGTTCTAATAATTTGTCCTAAACTAACAAACAGGGCACAGTAATTCCGTAAATTTCAGCACAATTAACTCCAGCCACATTGTTTTTGATTAAGAGGGGACTCGGTCTGTGAAATGGATCTCTATGAAATATGTCGCTATAGCTATATCCATCTTCAACGTTCTGCAAGTGGGATTGAAAGAACTGCAGCGTTTCGAGATATAATCTTCAATAATTTGCTTGGTTTAAAATAGTTTCAATCTAGAAATACGCGCTTGAAAATCCCGATTGCATTGTCATCGGTCATCAATAAGTGTCGTGTGGTGACGGATTAAGAATACGAGTGTCACCACATCTTTTCCTTCTCAGGATGCTGTAAAAAGCCGCTGACTCAAATCCGACAGGAGGAATAATAATTCCTCCCAAAGAGAAGAAAGCCCGTGCCCAACAGTGGGACCTTAAGTAATGGACTATTATTGGAAAAAGTCATTGTACTACATTGATTTATTTACAAAGTACGGTATTAGAAAAGGCCAATTAATTTGAGAGACCGAGTCCCCTCTTTCTCCAGCCGCATTGTTTTTGATTAAGCATTCACTTCAATGTCCAGACCGGGTTTATCACATTAAACTTGTGCGCTAAGATCAAGGTTTACTTGGAGATAGGGCTGTCATCCGGTATTTTTGTACGCACGTAACAAATTACACAACTTAGATGTTATAACAGAAAAAAAAAATTACAACTGTCTCAGCAGCTCAGTAACGTCCCATCGCTGGGCACCTCCACTTTGGCAGGGTTTTGTCTATTATACCACGTTAACCAGATGAGTTAGCTTATGGTACTTTTAGAGCTTTTCGTTTCTCATAATTAACGTTAATTACTTAATATTATCTCTTAGTTGGCTCTTACAGCCCCCTAGAGAAGAAATACGGATACATTATTAATCCACCGCTCTCTCTCTCTCTCTCTTTAGCCCATTGACGTCCCACTGTAGAGCACGGCCGTTCTCCACTCAGGGGGGTACTTGAACTACTGTGCCACGCGGACCAGGCGTGTTGGCATAGCGTTTGGCATCTGCTTAACTTATCCCGTATCTGTTTTTTACAGCGCCCTGTGGAGGAAAAAGGGTGGTGACACTTATATTCTTAATCCGTCACCACACGGATATTCAAATTTATAATGGACACATGGATATTTATTGACTGCAGGGGGTAAAAAATCTATCCCAATATTATAGCTGAAGAGTTAGTTTGTTTGAACGCGCAAATCTCAAGAACTACTGGTTCGATTTAAACAATTTTGTGTTGGATAGCCCATTTATTGAGGAAGACTATAGGCTAAATAACATTATGCTGCGACCAATAGGAGCAAAGCATTAGTGAAAAATGTTGCAAAAACGGGCAACAGCTAGGCAAACATAAAGAAACATCAAAGCAGTGATAAAGTTATATTATGAAACTTGTTTTCCCTTAGGATGTCAAAGCTACCACAAATTCCTATACATTGCAACACAAAAAATAAAATTGAACGAATAAACCGAACACACCCCTTAGGAATTGTGACATCGTGAACCGATATTGACCAACTGGCCTGAACTTTTAAATAACTTTCTATTCGTGTTGTAACAGATTAAGAATATAAGTGTCACCACTCCATTGTCACCCCAGGATATAGTGGGCAGCTATTAGCCTACAACATAATATAAATAAAACAAGACCTGATTACTCGAATTTTGCTGTCCGCCCGTCAAGAACGGTTTTAGTTAGAGAATTAAAATATTCACAAAATGTCCTCCTTCTGCAAAATAAATATCCAAATTACTATAAATGTAACAAAAATCCCCGGGCATGGGTCAAGGTGGTCACGCACGGTGGGTAGCAGTCCAGGAACCCGCTGCATTAATCGTGGCAGGAGGCCACATTGGGACGACGGGTGGACCTGAGCCCCATGAAGAAAGGAGGCCACAACTTGCCGGGTCATGGTAAGGCTTAAGTCACCACCATGGCCCGATAGATCAGAACGCGAAAAAAAGGTAGGTAACAAACTTTTTAGTGCAACTTGCTGACAGCCTTAGACGACATGATTATGAAGGTATGACTAATAAATAAATATTCACGGACATTACACACAACGTTCTCTGGTCCCAAGCTAAGCTTATAGGCTTATGTTATGGATACCAAAATACGGATATACTACATTATACTACTTTTCTTTTGTAAATACATACTTATAATACATAGAAACACCCAGACGCAGAACAAATATTTGTATGACATTTATAAACATCACACAAATGATTGTCCTGACCGGGAATCGAACCCGAGACCTCATGATCGGTAGTCCGTTATATGAACCACTACACCACGAGGCCCGTCATTTCATTTCATTATAAAACAAATATTCGTCATTTCATTATAAAACAAAGTCGTTGTTTTTATATGTATGTCCCTATGTGAGCTTATATCTTCAAAACTACTCGACGGGTTTTGATACGGTGTTTTTAATTAAAACCCGTCCAATTATATTATTTATTATCGTAATATATTATTATCGTAATAATAATATATTACGAGAATAAGTGTAGGGAACCCTTCGTGTGCGAATCTAACTTGTACTTACCCGGTTTTTAATTTAATTAATTCAATTACAAATGTATTCTTTTTGGCACACAAGATTTTTCTATAATATAAGCAAGTACGAGATGTCTTTTTAATTTTATTTAGCTGTCTGTTACGAGTAATATAATGGAGTATGCAAGGGTTACGGGCCAAACCTAAAAAAAGTTTTGGCAACTTATACAGCAAAAAGTATAATTATTCTCGAAGTAGTAAATCGCTCGCAGCTTTGGATGGATAACATTATCAATAGGTATGCAATACAAGGGGTATTTAGGGCTAGGTATATTAGGGCAAGCTAGCTTTTACAGCACCTGTGGAAAAAGGGAGTTAACGACACTAGTATTCTTAATCCGTCACCACACAGATAGTCTTACTTATGGTCTCATTCATAATGTCATCTGACTTATAGGAGGTTTAAAAGTTCGCTAAAATAGGTTCGCGAAAATTGTCAAAACTTGTTATTCATAAATGGTCTTTTTACTTTAAAACGTTTATTATCTCTCCGATAAAATCTCCGTTTAAACTTCCGATAAGTCATTATAAATGAGACCATTAATCTTTATACTCATTATAAATAAATAATATAAATATAAATATTCATGGACATTTCACACAACGTCCTCTGGTCCCAAGCTAAGCTTATATGCTTGTGTTATGGGTACCAGAATACGGATATAATACATAAACTACTTTTCTTTTGTAAATACATACTGTAAAGGTTGTAGTTTATAATACATAGTAAACACCCAGACGCAGTACAAACATTTGTATGACAATTAAAAACATCACACAAATGATTGTCCTGACCGGGAATCGAACCCGAGACCTCATGATCGGTAGTCCGTTGTATGAACCACTACACCACGAGGCCCGTCATTTCATTTCATTATAAAACAAATATTCGTTATTTCATTATAAAACAAAGTCGTTGTTTTTATATGTATGTCCCTATGTGAGCTTATATCTTCAAAACTACTCGACGGGTTTTGATACGGTGTTTTTAATTAATAACGTTTAGTCAGAAATTCATGTGTATAAAGTTGTGGGCATGAACTATTTATTAATATTAAATTACTATTTTTACTACAAAGCGCATTTATGACGACTAATACGTAGAGTCTACTCCAACTCTATTCAAGTGGCGGAGATGAAGATGCTCCGTTGGATGTGTGGAGTAACTAGGCTTGACAAAATACGCAATGAATATATTCGCGGTAGCCTTGGCGTCAGGAATATTGCCGATAAGCTGCAGGAGAGCAGGCTGAGATGGTATGGACACATAAAAAGGAGACCATCGTGCCACACTGTAAAGGCAGCAATGGACTTGACCCTGCCAGGACCCAGGAACAGGGGAAGACCGAAGTTGCAATGGACAAAGCTCATAGCCCAGGATATGATGATTTGCGGTGTTTCCAATGACGATACGTCTCATCGGCAATGGTGGAAGAATAAAACAAAGAAAGCAGACCCCACCATCATGTGGGGTTAATGCTTGGGAGAGAGAGAGACTGCAAAGCGCATTTAGCCTTAGGCAGTTTTACCTATTAATCCTGCCCAGTTTCCGTTTATATATCTCTCATAGAATAACCCCGGTACCTTAATACATCGTCCTATATAATCACCATCCTAAAATAACTATTTCCTTTAGTTGATTGCGTACATTTTGTGAGTGATAATAAACAATTGTTCTGTTTTCTTTCATTTACACAATGGGGAAATTGTATTAATGTAGAGTGTTTGTTTGTTGTGTTTATAAATATTAACCCTATTAGCTGTTACTTGTTTACATAATACTAACTCATTAACATTAAGATAATGGATAAATTGCTGAAAATATTATGTATCTATACTTCTATGTACAAATCTAATATATAAAATTCTCGTGTCACAATGTTCGTTCCTATACTCCTCCGAAACGTCTTGACCGATTCTTAAGAAATTTTTATGCATATTAAGGTCTGAGAATCGGCTACTATCTATTTTTCATACCCCTAAGTTATAAGGGTTATCTACCCCTGATATTTGTATGGCAAAACAACGTTTGCCGGGTCAGCCAGTATTATATAGCTGAAGAGTTTGTTTGTTTGAACGCGCTAATCTCTGGAACAGCTAGTCCGATTTGAAAAGTTTTTTCAGGTTCAGAAGTACATTTATCGAGGAAGGCTCCAGACTATATAACATCACGGTGCGACTAATAGGAGCGAAGCATCAGTGAAAAATGTTGCAAAATCGGGAAAAAAGTTCTGAGAAAGCTGTAGAATATTTTTGTTTGTTTGAACCATGTTTGAACGCGCTAATCACAGGAACTGTTGGTCCGATTTAAAAAAGATAGGTATAGCATTTTAACTGGTTATATCAGTAACTTATGTTTATGCCAGAGTAGCTCAAATTCAACCCCAACGCAGTACAATTTGTTATTGATTTTTAGGGATCCGTATTAAAAGGTAAATCGTAACCCTATAACTGAAACTTGGCTGTCCATTCGTCTGTCTGCCTGCCACTTAATTATATCTTTTTAACGGAGATTGCTAGAGAGCCAAAAAACTAAGCTAAGCTTAACTTAGGACCAGAGGACATTGTTTGAAATGTCCGTGAATCGTATATAATATTATTATATCATTTCCAACTTCGCTTATTAAATTAATCATCATCCCCCTGCCCTTATCCCATTATTTGGGGTCGGCACAACATCTCTTTTACTTCCATAGTCTTCTATCAGCCGTCATGTCTGTGTCAACTCCTCTTTCTTTCATGTCCTCTTTCACACAGTCTATCCATCTTTTCTTAGGTCTTCCTCTAGACTTTTTTTTCTTCCACATTTATTCGGAGAACTCTCCTAACAACATTACTTTCCTCTCATCTCATGACATGCCCATACCA
Organism: Orgyia antiqua; assembly: GCA_916999025.1. NCBI lineage: Eukaryota > Metazoa > Arthropoda > Insecta > Lepidoptera > Erebidae > Orgyia > Orgyia antiqua. The sequence continues at coordinate 7,665,710 of OU779874.1, forward strand.
GGATATCCGCTCATTCTTCAATTTTTCACTCACTGGCATCACTTTTAGACTTCCTCTAATATATTCATTCCTTATTTTATCCATTCGCGTGACGCCACACATCCATCTCAATTATCTCTTTCTTCTCGCTTATTACATTAATAATCCTGCCAATAATATAAATGTGAAAGTTTGTGAGTATGGATGTTTGGATGTTTGTTACTCTTTCACGCAAAAAATACTGAATGGATTTTAATGAAACTTTACGATAATGTAGCTTATATACTAGAACAACATATAGGCTACTTTTTATCCCAACGAATACAATGTTCCCGTGGGATAATAAAAAACGAACTGTTTTTTTATCCCTTTTACCGCGGGGCACAGCTAATATCGAAATATTGCAGAAAAAAAGAAGTAGGTACGTATGCGTCCTATTTGAGAAGACAAGAAATAATTCTGCTAACACAGATTGATGAAGAAACTAAACAATCTCTCCATTTACATATTTTATATAGACTCAATGTTAAACCGTAACAAATCACCAGAAATTTTCTTATATACAACAACGACTCAATGGTATTAGTATTCTGTTCTAGTTTGTTGTTTATGAAACAAAATTGCAAGCTAGAGAATAAGGAATGCTATTGACCCGACACGGCTGAGGTCAATCGTTTGTTCCAAACAATAGAACATGATTAATGTGACCTAACAGATTGAACAGGGTACTATTTGTTCCCTGATTATGGAACAGCTTCTTGTGATAGTTCCATACACGTTCAGGCTAATATAGAGGGTGTGATATATTATATAACGATGATTTATTGCATCGGGTAACACTAGAACATAACTATAACACCATAGAGATCATAAATAGTCTGAGTAACTGGAGTAACGACTTCATTAAAAAATTTTGACCGCTCATTTTAGATTATGGATGGAGGGTACTGGCCTCATTAATTATTTTCTGAGTACTACACTGAATAATAGTGATAAAAGATTAAATAAAAAGGAGATAGCAAGGTATTGATGACAAAAATGATAGAGATAGCAAGGCGGTCTTTACTGATATTCGCACTTATTTTGTTTTTGTTTTGTTTTTCTTTTTAAGATTTAGGAGCTTGTAATACATTGGTACTATCTTTACAACACTATCGTTGTGTAGTTCTCTGGTGTATTTCAGAATTTTGTGTATTAAAGTACAAGTTTCAATAGATGTCGTTATCACAGAAAATTAATTACGTTTATAGTTTTATATACCGCTCTGCCAAATTAGCATAAAAATCACGCGATTTTAGTGCTATAACCTCATTTGAAATGCTAAATGTACTTATCATAAAAATAAATTATACATTTTAAATACCTAGATTATTAGTTTCTAGTACAAGACCTTGACAAAATATATGAATGACTATAAATTATATGAAGTAGTTATTCGCCTATTTACTTAATACTAAAGGCTTGCAAAATATTTTCTGAATGAAAATTTAATTACAAATATTATTTTAGATCCTCGTACTCATAATTGTCACGCGACAACCTAAAATAAAATAAAATAAAAAATAAATAGTAATGGCTGGCCGCACATAATTTTTTATAAATACAGCATTCCTTCCTCCATTAAATGCGTTAACACCACGGATCAACTTAATAGACAGCGTTTTACAAGATTTTAAAAATTTAAAATACATAAATAATTTGGTTACTTCAAAAACTAAAACATACGTTTGAAAATCCTGGATATTATTTAAACTTATTGCATTGTTGTCGGTTCTAAATAAGTGTGCAAAATTTTAGATCAATCCGACTACTGCAAGTGGGTGTAAATCACTTTAATAATTCCGTTACATGGATTAATAAATTGATAGATACGTAAAAGCGTATTGATAATGCATTTTCTTTGGTCATAGTAACATCACACACTGAGTTCTCATGCATCCAGTTGTCATAAGTCGTTTGTACACATATTCTATGTTAGTCGATCGCCTTGCGTGCTGAATCTATTGAGTGTGATCTGTGTTATAACCTATCGTGTTAAATAGGGTTACATTTTGTGGTACATTAACACGTTACTAAACACATAGATTGTGTTTAGGTAACACTTTTACGAGCGCACTCCACGTCCTTTTAAGTGTTAATAAATCTATGCTGATAAAATGTCACGCTTGATTTCGTTACATGAAATTTCAACTGTAAATTTAGTTCACTAAAGTAGATTTTTTACTGGGAATACGCTGACCGTTCATCCACCTGTTACTAGGCTGTTTCTCTTGAATGGTGATAGCTACAGAGCTGAAATTTTCACAGTTTGTAATTATCTGTTAATGTTACAGCAAGAAATAATCTAATTACCATCGTCCTGTGTATTTGTGGTAGAGAAAGAAAGAAAGAATGTTTTATTACTGTTCAACACAAAATATAATTACAGAACAAGTTATGTTTTATAGTTACAAAATATAGTGTACATCGTGTCGTAACAGCAAAAGGCACCCATTTCAGCTGATGTTAGGTCGCAGAGACCTAACGCTGATATTCTAATGGGACCTTCGAGTGGCGACATGGATAGTTACGAACTACTTATTAATTACAAACGATAAACATAACATTTTATTGTTGTTTGATTTATTTATTTAACATTTTTAAAACACATCAAATTTTTAAATAAATATGCCTATATCTACCTACTTAAAGCTAAAAAAATAGTCAACTAAAAATATTGCAATTAAACAAAAAAAAACAAAATTTAATAAACGAAACGAAATGTAACGCGTGATAGCTGTGACGAATACATTATGACAATTGCAGTTATCATGAAATTGCAGTTGCTATGGTCTATATAGAATTAATCGGCAACATTCTCACACACCCCTAATAACGCAAATTAGTACAAAAAAAATGGAGAGGAAAAAATATCCATGTAGTTTCTTGTCTGTTATTCTCCATAGGATTCGCGATTGAAACAGACACCCCGCTTGTATAACATGCTAACCTGAAATGAAAAAAAATTGGCTTTGACTTTGATCAGATCACAAATCTCTCCGCCATCTGTCCAACAGCCTTTCCCCGTTTACTTTAGACACAGCCTCCCCCATTAAAAGCCACAACAGGCAATGCGCCGCTTGTATTCAGTGGATCACAGCGATTATGATTCCATATTCACTCCATTTTGTAAGAACTCCCTGAGTTGCCTCGTAGTACCTACGTGGTAGCCTCTCGAGCACATTACTTCCTACAAGGTTTGAAGTTGAAGAACTATGTTCAATCCTAGATTCGACGTAGACAGCCGAGTAATATAAATAATTATAAATAAACATCTCTAATTATTTAATAAATATTGATAACTATCCGGTAGTATCAAGTTGTATTAAAAATAAACTGTTGTTGTGAACAATGTGTTTTCTTTTAATATATTTTTGATACTAAACTTACATAAGATTGATATTAAACTTTATTTAATTTTGTATTCTACATGGTGTTGGCTACTGAAAACTATTATTTTTATTACGTTAATAAGTTATCCATGTCAAGGCCAAAAGTCCCTACAAAGTGGTCAGTCCCCTTTACTGACAAAATAGCGTGACAGAGACCACTATTAATATCACATTACAAGTCGTTATATTTGTTTTTGCCAACGATATTGTTGTGCGTGCCTCACACTTGACTAGTTTAGGTAATATTTTTACCTAAACTAGTCAAGTGTGAGACACGCACAACAATATCGTTAAGTACAGACGGAACGATAAAATCATAAAATTATACGAAATTATTTACAGCTTAAAATTAACTTAAGACCTTTCTATTATCTTCTTTTTTACGTAGCATACAAATAATTGGACAAAGTTCAGGCTTCATTCCATGTCATAAATATTATAAAGCTGAAGATTTTGTTGATTTGTTTGTTTGTACATGATAATCTCAGAAACTACGGGTTTGAATAAAAAAATTCTATATGTTTTGGATAGTCCGCTTATCAAGGAAAGCTGTAGGCATTAATAAAAAATGTTACTTATATGGAAGTTTGGGTTTATAGTTTGGGCAACAACTAGTACCCTATTTTTAGACAAACTTGTAGACAGTTTTTGTATACACAAAAAAAAGTGTCTGCAGGGATCAAACCACTGACCTCATGCATAAAAGTCGGTAACACTACGGCAATACCAAGAGACTCACCGAATAAGCTTTTAACATTTTGTCTAATGTGTTTATGTTTACAATCTACAATCATTTTAAATAGCAAATTCACTTTGATGTTATTCAAAAATATAATTTTCCGTTAATTAAAAATTCTTTAATAGACGACAGGATATTATATAAAACGTTAAAGCTTTAGAAGCAAAATAAATAGATCTCTATCATGCAATATAATTAGATGAAAATAAAACCATGCTGTATGGTCCGTGTAATGACGGATTAGGATTACAAGTGTCACCACGCCATTTCTTTCCCAGGGCGCTGTAAGAGCCAGCTAATATAAATATTCATTCATGGACATTTCAAACAACGTCCTCTGGTCCTAAGCTAAGCTTATATGCTTGTGTTATGGGTACCAGAATACGGATGGAATACATATACTACTTTTCTTTTGTAAATACACACTTGTAATACATAGAAACACCCAGACGCAGTATGACAATTAGAAAAATCACACAAATAATTGTCCCGGACGGGAATCGAACCCGCGACCTCTGGATCGGCAGTCCGTTACATGAACCACCCAACCGCGAGGCTCGTCAGTAAGCAGTTAACGTCTACTGTGAGAGACGGGAACCTCGAAACCTTACCCTGTGCCAACACGGTTGGACAGCACGGCACAGTAGATCATAATCCCTCCCAAAGTAAGAAGGCCCGTACCCAGCGCAGTGAGATGTTAATGGGCTGAAGAGGAAGAGAAAAAAATGCTTTATAACTAAGATCCTTACTAATTAATAAGTGCCAAATCCGGATGATGACATAGTAATAATTTTGACGAGCATAAGTGTTAATGTGTGGAACGAAACGATAGCGCGATTTAAAAAACGTACAACGCCATCTATTGAGCATAAGAGTAAACTTCTGGTTGTTAAGGATTGATTTCTAAATTTCACGCGTACGAAGTCGCGGGCAACAGCTAGTAAATAATAAAGTTATAATAGCCTTGTTCGTTTTTATGGTTTTGCATAAAAGAGACTAATAAAATTACTTTGGATAGATGACTGACTGCAAGATCTACACTTACTGAGCCATATCTATCACTGAAGTCCTTCAACAAATTTCTCGTAGACTTACTGCCTTATACTTACAACTTAACTTTTTAACTAACTACATTAGATAAGTATTAAAACTAAGATAATTTTCATAAAATATAAAACAGCATTGAAGTTAATAATAAACACGACGCGTTATAATCCGAACACTAAACCAAAGTTATCACTTTTAATATTAAATCTGCAGGGTACTCACAAAAGTTAACAAAAGTTGAACTTGTTACAACATTGAACAAAGCTTTTAATTACTTCAAAAGACTGATTAAAAACGGGTATTGTAAAATGAACCCCTGTCTCGAATCATTATTGTACAATGATGTTTAAAGTATATTGTAATTATATTTATAATGAAAATGAACTTTGGTGCGTATACACCACTCATATTTTTCCCACATTTTATGGTCAGGTGTCCAATATACACACACTAGCTGTAACCCGCGAATTCGTACGCGTGGAATTTAGAATATTTTCCCGGCTTTTGCAACATTTTTCACTGCTTCGTCGCTATTAGCCGCAGCGTGATGTTTTAATAGCCTTTCTCGATTAATGTTCTATCCAATACTGAAAAAGGTTTTAAAATTGGACCAGTGGTTCTTGAGATTAGCGCGTTTAAACAAACAATCTCTTTAGCTTGATAATATTAGTGTGGATGAAAATGAACTTTGGTGCGTACTCACCACTTAATTTTTTCTCGCATCTTGTGGTCTAGTGGAATCACTACACACTCTATTTTTTGCATTTACAGGATAAATTTTCCTGTCCCTTTTTTCAGGCTCTAGACTATAGTTAACTATAGGGTGGCTCTATAGCTCTAGACTTCTAGACTATAGCTAACTGCCCCTTTCGGCGCAGCGCTCGAGAATATGGATGGTAATACTTACATAAAAATTTAATGCTGTCAGACAGTTCTACCCATGACCACGGTGAATAAAAAGTTAATAAAACTTAGCGTCTCTGCCCAGAAATGAAAAAATGTTATATACTAATCAAAGTAACTTAAAAAAAATATCATCATCGCCATACCGTCACGCCCTTTCACATGGGGATAAGCAACGATATAGAGCGCCATGTGCTACCATCCAAAGTGATCCAAACACACTTCCCTCGTTTCATTAATACTCATAAATCTGATCATAAATTCCCGATAATTGTAAGTGTTATAAACCAAACTATCATTAAACTATCATATTAAGTATGCGCACGGACATCCCTAAAGTAGTTGTGTAACATCACTATCGATGACATTGAAATGCACTTGACCTTCAGTCTGCAATTACATCGAGAGCGAGCACACGTCGCGTCATATTGTTTCGCTAATTTTATTGTATCCGCCTGGTAACAGTGTTCACGTTCGGCCTGTTTGAGCGCTGGAAAAGTGCGTCGCCCACGTGTTAACGTACATTCATTGTGTACAAAGACTAGTTATCTTTGTTGTGTATATTCATATAAAATTGAATTGTTTTACGAATTAATAATTGTAGTCGTATATGTGCCCTTTGACAATCGGGTGTGACCCCTTATGTGATTGTGTAAATTCTGTGCTTGGATCACGCCGAACCCCGGCCATTTGAAGCATCCAAGGACCTTCTCGTGTCTTCAGCCTGCAAACTCAGCTGAGTATAGTCAGTTAGCATTAGACGTTATGATTGGCCATTTGTAGTTTGATGTTAATTAGATTTGTACCTAAGGCTTGAGACACCGAGTGAAGATTTTATTGAAGATGATCACAAGGTACATTTCATTATTATAGACATTTAGTATTAGCGCTGTGTACTGCAGTGGTATGTTCGTCCCGTTTGAACCTGAGACATATCACGCTTCCACTCATAACCACTATTATCACGTTAAAACGCCAGGTTGGACGTAACAGTAAGTGTTACGCACTTGACCCTTTTGAAGGATACCCTTCTGACATCAGAGAACATTCTTCTTAGTGTCCCTACTAGATCCTAGCCTTCAACGACTTACAGTTACAAAAAAAACAATACAGCCAGCATTATTATACAACCAGTTTTTAATTTAATTATCATTAACTAAATTAGTAAGTACTTAACGACTGCTAATTACCTTACTAGACTTAAAGAATGATAAAAATATTATTCCCGTAGCAAAAATCTCTTAAATTTTATTTAAATTTCTTCCCTTCATCAATGTCTAACTTGATGTATATTCGAGATTCATTTATGAAGAGGGACGGAATCGATGCTAATTAAAAATGCAGTAAAGCTTTTACAGCCGACAGCTAAATGACATTTTGTGTAAAATAAATGGTAAATTTTAATTAAAGATATATAAATAACTAGATGTCCGTGTGGTGACGGATTAAGAATACAAGTGTCATCACCCCATCTCCTCCCAAGGGTGCTGTAAAAGTCAGCTAAGGGATATTGCACACAGATAACATCTTCTGTGAGAGACGGAAACTCGATAAGAAACCATGTGCCAACACGCCTTGTCAGCGCGGCACAGTAGACCATAATCCCTCCCAAACTGGAGGAGGCCCGTGCCCATTAGTGGGACGTAAATGGGCTGGAGAAGGAAATAACCAGCTGTAGCCCGCAACTTCGTACGTGTGGAATTTGAAAATAAAGCCATAGGAAATTCATCTATAAACTTCATCTATAAAAAAAAACCGCATCAATATCCGTTGCGCAGATTTGAAGATACTACTTTCTTTTATAATAAGTTAAGAAGTATTTTGATAGATAATACAATATTTACTAACTCAAAGAAATAATTCACTGTTATCTCTATCTCTCTCTCTCTTTACAGCACTTTAAAGTCCCACTGTTGGGCTTGGGCACAGTCCTTCCCCATTTTGGGAGAGATTATGGCCTACTGTGCCGCGCTGATCAGGCGTGTTGGCACAAGGTGTATTTTTTCGAGTAGGTGTATTTTCGAGTCATCCGGCTCGAGTTTTCTATCTCTCACATCGGAAACCTGTGTAAATTATTTCTCTCCTGGCTTTTACAGAGAAAGAAAAGGGATGATGACATCTGTGTTCTTAATCAGTTATCACACAGACACCATATGCCAGTCCAATTAAAAGAAAATTCCGTAGCCTTGACTTCAGTTGTAACGAATGGTTTCATTTGATATTATTAAAGAAATAATTCGCCATATTGTTGTGAAACATGAAAAGTAATCATAAATTGTTATATAATTAAACGTAACAAAGAATGTCGTGAAAATTGGTACTTAAACATTATTAATGTAATAATACAATCCTTGTACAAAACCACAGATTATCTAAAATAGATAACCCAATACTAGATTTTTCTTACCGACCAACGTCGAACGAAGGCGTGGATTGGAATAATGTTCTATCGTTGGTAAGAAAATCACGCGCGGAGTTCTCATACAAAATCTTTGCGATAATAGCGCATACGTTCAGTGTGCGTGCGGAATCTACAACGTGTTGAAGAAAAGTGTAGTCATAATTTAAAGTTGCATTAGATAGACCTTAAATATTATAAATATTACAGTTACACATAGAAAAATACAGTTGGTAAGTTTTTTGTTGTTTATTGCCTACTATTAAATAACTACCAGAAACGCATCAATTATGAGATGTTTACGGTTTATTGAATGCGATTGAACCTTACGATAAAAGATGACCTCATAGTAGTGTTGTATTTAAAGAAGATCGATTAATTTTATAAATTAATTAAACTTTTATGACTTTGACGGGCCTCTTGGTCGAGTGGTTCATATAGCGGACTGCCATTCACGAGGTCTCGGGTTCGATTCCCGGTCAGGACAATCATTTGTGTGATGTTTTTAACTGTCATACAAATGTTTGTACTGCGTCTGGGTGTTTACTATGTATTATAAGTATGTATTTACAAAAGAAAAGTAGTATATGTATTCTATCCGTATTCTGGTACCCATAACACAAGCATAATAAGCTTAGCTTGGGACCAGAGGACGTTGTGTGAAATGTCCATGAATATTTATTTATTTATTATTTATTTTATGAACACATAAAAGTCATAATATAACTAGTATTTGTAATTTCATCCATGCCTAGTGCCTAGTCACCGGCCATGTGTAACGATGGTCAATTATGACTGCACCTTTCTGAAACACGTTGTATTAAAGGGTGATCTGTGAACAAAATGAACCGCAGAATTCATTTTATATTACCAGGTGTGTAATTAACCCATATCTATATTATTATAGCTTTATATATCTAAGATTGTAATCGAACACAAATCGAAGTTTAGTACAATTACATGGAAAAGGTGAACGACATATATTTTGTGTATTAAAAAAAAAATCGTGTATATAGCGCTCTATGACCTCTACCTAACCATAAGAGAAAAAGGCGTCAATGTATGATAATGATGATGTATTATTGTAAGCTGAATGTCTAACAAAAGCGAAAAAAGTCACCGGTTACCTTTATTTGTAACTACATATTACATATGTTTTATATATAAGTAAATAAATATTCATGGACATTTTACACAACGTCCTCTGGTTCCAAGGTAAGCTCATATGCTTGTGTCATGGGTACCAGAATACGGATAAAATACATATACCACTTTTCTTTTGTAAATACGTACTTATAATACATATAAACACCAAGACGCAGTAAAAACATTTGTATGACAATTATAAGTATCACACAAATGATTGTCCCGAGCGAGAATCGAACCCGCGACCTCGTGATCGGCAGTCCGTTACATGAACCACTCGACCACGATGCTCGTCAAAAAATAATAGGCATACTATGTCGTTAGTGGAAATACCAAAGATTAAATGATAAGTTGAAACTAATCGTGCCATATAAAATAAAAATGTCTATTTTTGATAATTTACTATATATTTACAAACTGTTAATGACTTATAAATAGCTGTTTATGAGCTTATAATTAACAGTTTAAAGAAAAAAAAAGTACATAATTTGTTTGTTTAAAAACAAAAAATCACGCTATCCTGGATATTTTCTGTAATTATTACATTGTCATCGGTACATCAAATGTGTACAAAATTTCAGACCAATGCACAATGCGACTGTAGCAAGTGAAAAACTCTTACAAAGGTTCCGTTACATAGATTGATACATACATAGATTTATAGATAGATTGATACGTATGTAGCTGATAAAATCGTGTGATAACACTGCTTTCTGATTACACATAACAAGTTTTGCTTTTATGCTTATCTATCTTTCATGTTTTCCTACGTTTGTCACAAAATTTAATTATTATTTATTTTTTTAACTCGTTGTCTCTACCGAGACACGGTATAGCGCCTTGAGCCTGACCAGGACCCGACTGGGCCCAATACTAAGGGCCCGACCTGGTGGGCCATTAGGCATTCCCATTCCTTCTTTTGCACTTCATGGTGATAACAATCCATTTTAGACGCCAATTTTAACACAAATTAAAACGCGGTATTGTTACTAAATTATTATTTCAAAGTAATTTCACATAATAAGAATACCTCGCTATTATGAACCGAGTTAACATGCAATATTTTTAGATCTAATTAAAAGATAATTTGTATTATCTTTTTAAATATATTTCATACGTCAATTATCTGCAAAGTTCGTATTTTTAGGTTAATACTAGCTGTCACCTGCGACTTTGTACAGGTGGAATTTAGAAAATATTCCCCGTTTTTGTAACATTTTTCACTGATGCTTCGTTTTTATTGGTCACAGTGTGATGTTATATAGCCTTCTTCAATAAAATGAAAGAATTTTCAAATCGGACCAGTGGTTCCTGAAATTGGCGCGTTCAAAAGAAACACCGTTCCAGATTTACAGTCTGGTGACAGACGGACAATGAAGTCTCAATACGTTTTATCTTCTGGAACGGAATCTTAACAATCAGTCAAGATAAAGGTAGACGTCCAATCAGTGACATACATAATAGAGCAAAACAGACGTAAAACTGCTTTTTTATTTTAATTGATATATTGATATAAATAAAACCACTACAATACCTCCGTTTGGTGACGGATTAAGAATACAAGTGTCGCCACCCCAACTCCTCCCAAGGGTACTGTAAAAGTGAGTTAAGGGATATTGCACACAGATAACGTCTTCTGTGAGAGACGGAAAACTCGAAAATAAACCTTGTGCCAACACGCCTGGTCAGCGCGGCACACTAGACCATAATCCCAGTGGGACGTAAATGGGCTGGAGAGAAGAAATAAAACCACCTGGATAGATTTAGACGCGTATTATCAATTTTAAAATTTAATACTAATACAGGCGTCTAAATCCGTGAAAATTGGTTCTATTTAATGAGTCACGCAAGTATTGAAGAATATTATTTGGAGCTGAAAAACATGGTGATGACATGCTTACTCTATCACGAAACGGACGATACTTAATTTACAAAATAATTCCGTTTTCTTATTACTGAATGCCTTAATCTTCTTAGACTTCCGCTGGTGGGAATTTCTTAACAAAAAGTTAATAACACTTTACTCACGCTGGTAACCAAACATCAGACCACACAAACATCAACGGAAACTTCGCAAACTTATGCCAAGGGACCCCGCGAGACAGTCATAACGGAAGTTTCGCAAAACTTTTACGACCGACTGCTTCATTTCAGCATTCCTTATGAATATTTTTGCTTTGAGTAAAATACCTACTGTTGTTTTATATTAATCAAGTACTGTCTTAAATTATTACTGAGAAAAGTGCTAAAGAAGTTTATTTTCACAACTGTTTTTCCTGGTCTATAAACACCTTTTTTAACAATGTCATAGGAAGGAGGGTATTCTGTTTACTTTTTTATGCTATTACGTACAGGTTTCTTTTTCATCCTGTCTTTATCCTACTTTATTTAAAATCAGCACTGCATGTTTTTATTTGCAGTGTTCGTCTATATAATGTATTAATCTATGTAAAAATTTCATTGTCATCAATCCCTGAATGTATGTAACATTAAAGGATTGATTAAAATACCATTTTTTTCTTAAAATTACCTAAACTATTTTCAAATGTGTTTTTTAGTTTTTTATCTAAGCAAATAATAATCTGTTTATGTATTATTTTCTTTTAAGGACATTCTTAGAGATCTAAAGAAAAATTATAGGTATGTCCAGGTATCAGAATCACCGCGATGTCTATTCTATATAGTACATTATACGATTGCTTGGAAGAAGTCACATTAGTGATAAGGTTTTCCTTTTTACAATAGCACTTAAGACTGTATTTTAAAATATTGAGTAAAAATTGGTATTTGTGCAAATAAAGAGTTATCCATTTATCTATTTCTCGGTAGAAGATAATCAATCAATTGTAATCTTGAAGCAAAGCTCATGGTAGTTGTCTTTATTATTTCTGAAATATCTATTCTAATATTCATATACAAATATGATTAAATAATTTGAAACTAAGCCGCACCCTTTACAGAAATACCTTAATCTCGTATAATCCTATGCATGGGTGGGACGGTTGTCATATAATATGTGCTTATGGTAGCCGGAAATGACGTCACAGATCTCGCACAAATAATTTTCACTGTAAATGTGTTGAATATTGTTGCAAAGTTTGTTCTCTACAAATTGTATGAGAATTTACTTGCATTCACTAATATTATGTGAGAATTTACGTGTTAGTGTGGTGAAAGGTAGGATTATGTAGAAAAGGATAAGAAAGGAGAGCAGTAAACACATATGACGTCATCAAAAAGCATTGAAAAAAGGACATGTTCTGCCGTCCCCAAGTATAGGGATGTGGGCAATAATGACGAAATTTGAAATAAGAATAAAAACTCTCTCTCTTTATTTTGTTCATTTTCATCCCACTGCTGAGCACGGATGGTGAACTGCTACTATGCCGCATTGACCAGGCCTGTTTGCTTAGAGTCTGAGAGTGAAAACTAATCTCTGATTATAAGCACATGCCTACGAGAACTTGTAAGATTTAGCGTTCCGTAACAAAAGGTTGCTTGGCAGAGATAAAAATAAGGCAAAATGAGACCTCATTTCTGAGACTTCGCTTTCCGTCCGTCTATCTCCATATAGAATGTCATGTATGTCATGGCTGTATAGTCATAAAGCGATTCTAAAGAATTGAAATCTTCACAGATGATGTTTGCCTGAATAATTATTAATATATTATATCATAGCTATAAGAAAACTTGGATAATATCGTGGAAATGAAGCTTATATTAACAATAAAAGCTAGACTATACAATAGACGAGAAATTCCTGGACAATGACGTGGTCAGTCCCAAAGGCGAGCAATAAATGAAACGTTGAACTATTTTCTGCTATACTTATATTCACAAACCATTTATAACTGTACATTCATTCAATATTAAGCCATTACTACAGTCGGATAAGTAGAAGCTTTGCCAAAATTGTAATTTATCTCCACAAACGAAATTACAAGAAACCTATTACAGACTTTAGACCTGTAATTCTACATTAAAATGCTAATTTTATTATACTAAACGCTATTGAAACTTCCGGGAAGAACATAGTCTGAACTCAAAAAAAACCATTTTTACGGATATTTGTTTTAGGTTTTAGTCCGACGATTCGGTGACTCTTGAGTTACGATGGTCATGGGTGGGATTGAGCTGTAAGGTGTCCTCTACGATCAGTTGTTGCGGAATGCACCTACATTTTGAAAATCTGCAGCATTACCACTGAAGGTCAGTGTGGTGACGGATTATGAATACAAGTGCCAGTATCACATATCCTCCCCAGGGTGCTAAAAAGAGTGCGTAAACGCCAGTTAAGGGACATTTTCGAAACTAAGCCCTATGCCAACATGCCTGGTTACTACGGCTTAGTGGATCAAAACCGCTCTTCCAATAAACATTTACCGAGTGACAATTACAGAAAGGGTGTCAGAAAACCTTCCAACTTTAAAAGTAGAGAGAAATTAGTATTCTCAAAGAAGAATATTAATGCAAGTTTACCTAAGTTTCTAGACGGTAGTACCCATACAGCAGTATAATACTAATGCAAATTCAAAAGTTTCTAGACGGCAAAAAGAATGTCAATAAGGCTGGATGTATTTGCGTAATAAGATTCTACATAGAGATCTTCACAAGGAGGTTAAATGCTAAGAGACGAGCCAACATTGATCGTCATGATGCTTAGTGCCAGATGGGACCATTATGAAAACTTATCGAATTTTAAACACGCCTGTGTAAACTTGCCTATTTTAAAGTGTTCATGGGTTGATTTCTTAGCCTACACGTGTAGTGACGGATAAAGAATACAAGTGTCACCACCCCATCTCCTCCCAAGGGTGCTGTAAAAGTCAGCTAAGGGATATTGCACACAGATAACATCCTCTGTGAGGAGGAAATCTGGAAAATAAACCCTGTACCAACACGTCTGGTCAGTGCGACACAGTAGACCATAATCCCTTCCAAAGTGAAGGGGGCCCGTGCCCAACAGTGGGACGTAAATGGGCTGGAGAGAGAGATACGTAATTGTATATCGCGTATAATAAACTCTCATTACCTATGCCAACACACCTGGTAAGCGCGCCACATTAGTCTATAAACCCTCCCAAAGTGGATGAGGCTCGTGCCCAACAATGGGACATTAAAAGGCTGGAGAGAGAGAACTTCTACTTTTCTTGTAGCATTTACATATCAACGTTTCATCGGTAAACGTTAATACGTATACGACGTACACGTGGAATTTAGAAAATTTGCGACATTTTCATTGATGCTTCGCTCCTATTATAACCTATTAGTCGCAGCGTGATGTTATAGAGGGTGTTTGGCGCATCGATTGCCAAATTAAATCAGCTAAAAGATAGTGTCATTTGCTATAGTTTTAGCATATTTAATTTTGTTTTTGCGCCGCCAGATTTTTTTTTTGGTCATGGAACATTTTTGATAAAAAATTCCATACTGAGCTTTAAAACCCAAAAAATAAAAAAAATTGCTGTTACACGCTTCAAATTATATTTTAATTTTAAAGTTTAGTAATTGTAACAGCAATTTAAAACTCAGTATGGAATTTTTTATCAAAAATGTTCCATGACCAAAAAAAAAATTTGGCGGCGCAAAAACAATATTTTATATGCTAAAACTATGGCAAATGACACTATCTTTTAGCTGATTTAATTTGGCAAACGATGTACCAAACAGCCTGTATATATAGCCCATAGCCTTCGTCAATAAATGTAAAATCCAGAACTGAAGGAATTTTTCTAATCGGACCAGAGATTCCTGAGATAAGCGCGTTCAAACAATCAAACTAACGCTTTAGCTGTATAATATTGGTATAGGTGGGTGTATTTAGTTTTATGTTCCTACAAACCGTTAATGCGTCATGAGACACGATTCTGTGCAGACGATAGCTTAATATTGTAAAAAATACAGTAAATTAAATACAGTACAAAAGTACGTAAATTATCTCAATCAGCCTTATCCCATCAACATGAAGACCGACGCATTCAGAGTCCGTGATCCAAATAGGAAATGCTTAAAAATAAACTAAGAACAAAAGATTAAAATCTTTCTTTAGTAGCCACAATTGTAGATCTTGATAAAATATTGAAAACAGTCGGAAATATTAGACTATATATAGATATCCAAGATTTGTTCTATTTAAATAATAAATCTCTAAAACAACGGAATTCCTAAGGTACGAAAAACCAGCTAAGTAAGAGGTCCATCCACGCACGAAGGGTTCTGCGTCGTTATTACCTTATTAATATTATCTAATATATAAAATTCACGTGTCACAGTGTTAGTTACCGTACTCCTCCGAAACGGCTTGACCGATTCTCAAATTTTGCATACATATTCAGTAAGTCTGAGAATCAGCCAACATCTATTTTTCAAACTTTTTTTTTAGTATGGCGAAACAACGTTTGCCGGGTCTGCTAGTTTATTTATAAACATTCATGCACAAAAAAGTACAATGACGGAATTAATGCCCTAGGCAGTATCTACCAGCCAACCAGATAGCAGTGCAGAGATAAACCAGTGTGGGTGATTATTATCATGCCATCATAGTTATGTCGTCGTAGGCATCACGTTACACAAAAAATGATTCTTGTAATAGAAGTCCTCTTAAATATTTATTTTATTCTAGTTTTCCTCTTCTCTTCACAAGCCCATTAAGAGGGCACGATACCAAATTATGCTCCATACAAAAATATGGGTATCGTACTTCCGTTTTTTCTTCGCGTAAGTTAAATCGATTTTAATTGTTTCTACGCTATATTATAGATGAAAAGTATATCTACGGTTCTGTCACTTTATTTTTTTCAATACATAATATCTAAAAGAAATATCACCATCCGAAAATCCCGATTTTTTCGGTTTTCTTTAGGTAAAGTTGCAGCGTCTATCACACATATTTGGTAACGTTTAACCAAAAAAAGAGTGTTGCAGGCATAGATATACTCTTCATCTATAATATAGAGTAGAAACAATTAAAATCTGTTTATCTTTCGCGAAGAAAAAAGGGGAGTACGAAACGTCTTTTTTTCAAAGAATTTGTAGGTAAAATCTGTTTCAGCTATATTTGTCCCTCTCAGCACGGTGCTCGGGAATAGGGATAGCGATACCTAAGGCAAATGCCTAAATTAGGAGTACAGTACCCTCTTCACGTCCAACTGCTGGGCACGGGCCTCCCCCTCTTTAGGAGGGATCATTGTCGATTGTGACGCGCTAACTAGGCGCGTATGCACAGGATTTAGTTTCGAGATTTGCGTCTCTCACAGTTGACGATAACTGCATATATTGTCCCTCAACTAGTTCATATTAAGATATATGAGAATAATTCTCAGATAGTCAATGTAATAATTAATAAAATACACATGTAAAAGTCCTAGGTAAAAATTAAAAAATAAAATAATTTAATAACAAACAAAAGTTTCATAATATCATTCTGCTAAAAATAAAAAATAAAATGTAAAAGAAAAAATAACAATAAAGAAATAATAATAATCCAGAATACCGATATCAATTCTTATTAAATCCGTTCTTATCCTGGGAAAAGTCTTAGTCCCTGGGAAAAGAAATGGGCTGGTGACACTTGAATTCTTAACCCGTCACCACACCTACGGTTGTTTAATTCTGGTTTTAGTAGATAGGTATTTGTAGCTACAACAGTAATAGAAACACATAATCTGTGAAAATTTCAACTACCCAGCTCTCACCGTCCGTTCGTGAGATTCGGCCTGGTAACAGCTGAACGGACGAAAGGCCGGACAACAGTCTCCGTAATAGGGTCCTATTTCACCTTTTGGTAAGAATCCCTAAAAATCACCCGAAACATTAGAAGAAGTTAACAAAAAGGAACAGTATCTTGAGTTATGTTTGAAAGTTTTTGTAGCGAAAGTTCTGAAGTCATGATTCAGACAGACATCTGACTTAGAAAAAGTAAATCTTTATACATTTTTAGCGGCAGACGTGAATTTATCTTTTTAGCTAGCTACTTTAGACAAATCTGTTATAACTTAACCTTATTTTTGGAATTAATTATGCCTGTTGCACACCTAATTATAATATATTGTAGCGATATATTGTAGCTATACTGATAAATGTGAAAGTTTTTGAGTGTGGATATTTGGATGTTTGATACTCTTTCACGCCAAAACCACTGAATGGATTTTAATGAAATTTTACAATAATTTAGTTTATACATCAGAATAACACATAGGCTACAACTTATAAAGATATTGTATGAATTGTCCAAAATATGACGATAAGTGTCAAGTAAGCAGGAATTCCACGGGTACGAAGGCGCGGGCAACAGCTTCTATTTTCATATTATATTATCTTTCCAAACGGACTTGCAAAGATATATTGATCGTCTGTATATGTTTCTTGAGAAGAGTAAGAAAATTCTTTTTAACAGAGAAAAACAAGCTAGTGACAGGTAGATATAGGGTGTGGCGTAAATGGTGGTTCAACGCTAAGGTGGTTATAGTACAAGTATTCACCTATCATATAAAAAAAAATATCAATTTTTAGCCATTGGTTTCGGAAATATGATTCTTTTTATTTTTTTGTAAAAAATCGATAAATATTTTATAAATGAGAATGTAACTTCGACAAATGACATTATTTTTTGAGTGTGTTTTTTGTGTTGTACGGGCGAGTACTAGCACTAGCACATGCATTTTCGTTTTTTCATGTAAACCCCAAAAATAAACCAATAAATAAAAAGAACTGAAAATTAATTTCTCGTTTTAAACAAATCATGCATTTTAGATGTGAGTAGTGTAAAAAAATGGCTAAAAATGGTAAATTTTTTTTTTATATGATACTTGAACTATAACCACCTTAGCGTTGAACCACCATTTACGCCACACCCTGTATATGAAAGGCAATATGAAAGTTTCTTATTTTATATAAAACCCTCAAAACTTTAAAAGAAAATACTAGCAAGTTAAAAAGTTTCATACCAAGTAAAGACATAAATCAATATTATGTATAAAAGCTACAACTGGTTTCAGTTTCGTAATTTAGCTGATTTACGGCCAGTAACATAAGTATCCTTGCACGTCATGGATCGTAAAGATATTGCCGTAAATCCTACCGTAAATAAATCTATATAGGTCGAGATTTTATATTTTATGTCAGGTTTCCTCGTGAAATTAAATTATTATCTTGTAGTTTAATAGAGTATGAATTTGTTATTTAGAATAGCACTTTATAACATGTACATATTCAACACTGAAAGAATTTTTTAAACCGGACCATCGGTTTCTTACATTAACGCGTTCAAACAAACAAACTCTTCAGCTTTATAATATCAGTATAGAAGTTAATTATACTGATATTATAAAGCTGAAGAGTTTGTTTGTTTGAACGCGTTAATGTAAGGAACCGATGGTCCGGTTAAAAAAAAATCTTTCAGTGTTGAATATGTACATGTAATGCTTATTATTCGAGGAAGGCTATATAACATCACACTGCGACCAATAGAAGAATAAGTGAAAAAGTTACAAAAACGGGGAAAATTTTCTACATTCCACGCGTATTAAGTCACAGGCAACAGCTAGTTAGGCTATATTTCGGACGACCTGACACAGAATAGAACAAAATATCGTTGAAAATCGCATGCAGATCTACGCAGTAGTTCGTGTCATGACGAACAGCTACTTTTCCAAAAGCGTTTAAAAATGTTAAAATATCACCATTGTATAAGGGCAAAGGCACAAGGTCCTCTGTCACCTCTTACAGACCGATATCACTAGTTCCAGCTCTTAGTAAAATTTTGGAAGTCGGTCTTAACACACGCATACTGAGTTTCATTGAAAAAAGGCTGTCTTCTGGACAATATGCATATCGTAAAGGCTATAGCACTGCCCAACTTGTGCGTGAGGTTGTGGGGCAAATATTAGAAGCCCGCGAGTGGGGCCAGCAGGTGGCCCTCGTGTGCTGTGATTTATCACGCGCTTTTGACACGGCTGATCATGCTCTGCTTGCCAGGAAGCTGGAGTTTCATGGCATTCGTGGGCCGGCACTGTCTCTGGTCATGGCCTATATGTCTGAAAGGGTCCAGGTGGTATATGACTCCCAGGACAAGCTAAGGTCCACTGAACAGGTGAGCGGTGTCGGCGTCCCTCAAGGGTCGTGCCTGTCTTGCACTCTGTTCAGCTTGCTGTTGAACGATCTACCGGAAGCCATAACCGGGGCTAATGTACTTATGTACGCCGACGACGTGGCGGCCATAGTCACAGCGGACAGCGAAGTAGGACTACAGAGCCAATTACAGAACGTCTTCGACCAGCTAGCGCGGTGGTTTCATGATAACGGCTTGGCCCTTAACATAGCAAAAACGTGTGTAATGAAGTTTAACCTTTCAGGGCGAAGGATGGCTCCATTGTATATCAGTTACGACTCTGGTAATTTAGAGGTGGTATCATTTACAAAACTACTAGGTTTTACTTTAGACAGTGCCCTTTTGTGGGATACGCATATCGATAACATGTGTGCTAAGCTGGGGGGTGTTTGTTTCGCTTTGCGCAGATTAGCCGCTACTGCAACAAAGGACGTCGTCCGGTCCTGTTACTTTGCTACTGTTCACTCAGTGCTCTCGTACGGCACGGATCTGTGGGCGCGAGCAGCCGATAGGCTGCGTGTTTTCCGCATGCAGAAACGTGCTGTGCGAGCAGTGGCGGGTTTACCGGAGGGCGTTAGTACTAGAGGGCATTTTAAATCCCTACAAATTATGACACTTCCTTCAATATATATATACCAGGTAGCGATTTACGTTTGGGAGAATAAGGACACCTTCCAGACATTAGGGCAAACACATAGGTACAGCTCAAGACACGGGGCGCGGTTGCACAATATAGCTCAGAAGCTCAGCAAATCTAGTCGTACTGCTCGCGTGATAGGCCCGGCGGTATATAATCGGCTACCAGCCGACGTAAAAGATGCAACTTCTACCAAAAGCTTTAAAGCAAAGCTAAAAAAATGGTTGATTAAGAATGAATTTTATGACTTTGATAACGAATTTCTTAAATTACCCTTGACATGAATGAAATGTGAAATAATTACCTAATTTAATTAATTTATTTATTTTTTATATTCGTATTTAATTATCATTATTATTGACAATTGCAATGTATTTTTTAATTCAAATAATGTATCTAATTCAATTCTAATTCTTTGACTTGTAACTTATGTTATCAATTAATAAATGAAATGAAATGAAATGAAATGTTGCCTGGCAGAAATCGCTTTCAGCGATGTACCGCCCATTGTACAAACTTGTATTTTATTATTAAGTTATATGCTTTTGTATAAATAAAAAAATTAAAATAAATTATGTAGGTACAGACACTGTCGTCTCTTATGTGTGTGACGTGATTTTAGGCGGGCATAACGTAGCGATCAATGATATTATGTTAGTGTTATCCTGGTATAGCCATGTAATTAGATGAGAAAAAAGTAATATTGTTACGAGAGTTCTACAAATTAATTTGGAAGTACAAAAGTCTAGAAGAAGTCCAAAGAAAAGATGTTTGAACTGTGTGAAAGAGGGTATGAAAGAAAGAGGAATAAACACAGATATGATGTCTGACAGAAGAATATAGAAGAAAAAGACATATTGTGCCGTAATATATGTATGTATTTGTGGTAAATATTGGAGAATATTGTTTGTGTTTGTTACCTCGGCACTAACGACCTCACAGTATATTTGTCAAATAAAACAGTGTGTTTATCAACTCCAGTTGCCTTATTGCTCAAGGTACAAGAACGATAGTCCATCTAGTTTGTAAACTTGCCACGTAGCGTCTTCCGGTACGTTGTCGCCTTTCAAGAACTTTACTAAGTTATCGACCATCGATTCTTCCAAAGTGCAATGCCTTTAGTAACTGTCTGAACTAAACAGTTTATACAATACGTAGCCAATTTATTTATATTACTAGCTGTTGCCCGCCGCTTTGTTTGTTTTAAAAAGCAAACCTTAACAAATATTGTAAAAAACTATCCTTTGGAACCACTCTATCGTTAAAAAACCGCATTATTACATTAATTTATTAATTTTTGCAATTGACTTGCTATGCTTTTACTAAATAAACTAAATTATAGTGGAAAAATAGATGGCGCTGTACACAAAACATCGATGTTTAACTCACATTGAGAAGAATGTAGTGGAAGATTTGGTAAACATATGCGGGAACCATAATAGCTCAGATGGGAGAGCAACAGAACGGTATTCCGAGGTCGTGGGTTCAAGTCACACTCATGATTATCATTTTTTCCACTATAATTTAGTTTATTTAACCGCATTAATATCCATTAGTTTTATTCCAGTAGTTTTGAAGATGATTTGCCTTCATGGGGACATACCTACATGTCCTTTTGGTGACGGATTAAGAATACTAGTATCACAACACCTATTCTTTCCCAGGGTGCTATAAAAGCTAAGGAATATTGTACACAGATAATATCTTCTGAGAGACGGAAAACTCGAAAATAAATCCTGTGCCAAAACATCTGGTCATCGCGGCGCAGTAAGTATATTTCTCCCTTAGATTACATAAAATTCACAAATAATTTTATTTTTAATTTCTTCTTTTATTTATTTATTTTATTCATCTAAAATGTTGCTAAACTATTTCCGAATATATGAATAATTCTGTCGTAATACAGAAAAAACCTAAACACTTTACTAACCCTAGTAATCAAACACGAAACCTCAAGTACAAACATTAGCGTATAAGTTTTACTAACTTATGCCTGGGTATATGGCGACATAAGCGAACTTTCACAAAAGTTATGACAAACTGCTCGCCTCACTTCAATATTACTTATGAATATTTTTACTGCTTGTGAATAACTTAAAGATTTTTGCCTTTTTTGGTATGTTTATGTATTAAGAACGAAAATGTCATCAACCCATTTCTTTTCATTGTTAAAAAAGTTAATAAAAATGTATTTAAATTGATAGCATCTCCAGATTCAGAAAATCAGTTCATTGTCGTCTACTACGCCATATCTTAACTTTTTATAAAACAAGGTGGTTATCTTTGTATGTCTATATGTGAGCTTAAATCAACAAAACTACTGAACGGATTTTGATGCGGTTTTTTATACGATAGAGTGGTTCAAGAGAATGACTATTTTGTACTTATTGTAACTTCGTTGCGTAGAATTAAGAAAATAAAAATACCCGTAAGAAATTTTCCCAAAAAGCCATACTCTGGAACCACCACTAGTTTGGAAGATATAAGTTCACATACGGATATACGTACAAAAATAACGACTTTGTTTAATAATAAGTAAAAATTTATTTACATCTCATCAAATTGCATGTTAACTCTTAAGGGCCTACATCAATATTATCGTATATCATCGCCGACACGTACATATTAACACAGCCAGTAGGCACAGAAAATGAAGAATTAGGGATACTTTTCCTATTTACTCAAAATCTACTAAATATATTTTAATTCTGATTTACGTGTTTCTATATATAATAGTTACTTATGTTTTTAAAGTTATTTCATCAGTTAATACGCGATAATAGACCGACAAATGAAAAAAATAAAAAATTAGAGAGGTTGTTTCGCTAAGATTTTCTATCGAGAAAACTTTTTTCAATCGTGTTTCTGAGTTTATGCGATCCTAGATCATATATTGAAAAAACATATACTTAAAAATTAGAGCTCTAGCCATTCAATCTAAAGAAACAATGAAAACTTCGTCCGTAGAAAAATGCACGAAGCTATTTTGGTATCGTCTTAACTGGTTTTATTTACAAAGCTGTAAGGCTTAATTTTACTGCGTTTTCCCAAAGGCGGTTCGTGGAAAACCCCAAGAATTAACCCTGCTATTGTAATGGGTTAAATAATTCCTTTTTTGTTAACCCTTCCCAAAAGGGATACCCTTTTCAACGCTTGCAGTATTCGGATTAAAGTTTTGTGCTTAAAATGTAATTATATAGGACAAAACTGTTGGTAAAGTTTTGGTTTTATGTGTTTAATGAGAATAAAATTTTGTCCAAAACAGATTAGTAATAACTAAACAAGTCGTTATAGAATATTTTTTAGAGTTCCGTACCAAAAGGTAAGACGGGACCCTATTACTGAAACTTCATTGTCGTCTGTCTGTCACCAGACTGTATCTTACGAACGGTGATAGCGGACGGGCTTCGTGGTGGAGTGGTTTATGTAATGGACTGCCGATTGCGAGGTCTCGGGTTCGATTCCCGGTCAGGACAATCATTTGTGTGATATCCATAAATGTCATACAAATGTTTGTACTGCGTCTGGGTGTTTACTATGTATTATAAGTATGTATTTACAAAAGAAAAGTAGTTTATGTATTATATCCGTATTCTGGTACCCATAACACAAGCATATAAGCTTAGCTTGGGACCAGAGGACGTTGTGTGAAATGTCCATGAATTATTATAAAAAAAATTAAAAAAATCTCTATGATATGATAACAAATACTCATCATCATTATCTTCCTGCCCTTTTCCCGTATTTTTAAAGTCCGGAATATGAAGGATATATTTTGAAGTTAATGAATCCTTCGTGTGCCAGTATAACTCCTACTTGACTGATTTTTTATTACAAACTAGCTGTTGCCCGCGACTCCGTACGCGTAGAATTTAGAAAACTTTCCCGTTTTTGCAACTATTTCACTACTGCTTCGCTCCTATTAGTCACAGCGTGATGTTATATAGCCTATAAAAAGTAGCCGCCTCGATAAATTTACTGTACAACACTGAAAGAATTTGCAAATCGGACCGGAGCGTAGTTCCTGAGATTAGCGCGTTTAAACAAACAAACAAACTCTTCAGCTTTATATTATATTAGTGTAGATAATTTAAATGTCAACACCCCATTTCTTTCCGATCCATCCATCCATGAGCCTTTCTCCGTCTACAGTTTGACATAGGTCTTCCCCATAAAACGCCACAAGGTGCGGTCTCTCCCAGGGTTCTATAAAAGCCAGCTCAGGGACACAAAAGGCTTGAGCCAATTTTGTTAAACTACTATCGAATCTTAATTTTGTAACCCAGTTTTTAAAGGATTCCTTGCTCGAAGAATAACCAGCGAAGCCTCATTATTAAGCCTCTGCTGTCCGTCCAGCTGTCAGCGGGCGATATCAGTCTCACGAACCGTAATCTAAATTTTCCTTGGAAACAAATAACATTAAAAACCTTTAATTATTGTAAGCCACTCGCCTAGTTCATTAAGCTTTTTTTTCATTCGTTAATTTGCTTAGAGAGTCCCCTAATTAGCGTATTTATACAAGATGTTTAAAGCTGATTTCAATTTAGAATACGTTTTTGTGCAGTGTTATATAAATCCTCTTATTTATTTTTAAAAAAGCGCTTTTTTAGCTTCGTTTGTAACTATTTATCAATCTTTATCTAATACTAGCTGACCCGGCACACGTTGTTTTGCCATACTAAAAAAAAATAAGGTTGAAAAATAGATGTTGGCCGATTCTCAGACCTACTGAATATGCATGTAAAATTTCATAAAGATTGGTCTAGCCGTTTCGGAGGAGTACGGTAACTAACACTGTGACACGTGAATTTTATATATCTTCTATTATATAAAATTCACGTATCACAGTGTTAGTTACCGTACTCCTCCGAAACCGCTTGACCGATTCTGATGAAATTTTATATGCGTATTCAGTAGGTCTGAGAATCTGCCAACATCTATTTTTCAAAAGTCTCCCCCCCACTGACATTTGTATGGCAAAACAACGTTTGCCGGGTCAGCTAGTCTAATATATAAAATTCCCGTGTCACAGTGTTAGTTACCGTACTCCTCCGAAACGGCTCGACCAATTTTCCTGAAATTTTGTGTACATATCCTCTAGGTCTGAGAATCGGCTAACATCTATTTTTCAAACCATTTTTTTTTTAGTATGGCAAAACAACGTTTGCCGGGTCAGCTAGTCTTATATATAAAATTCACGTGTCACAGTGTTAGTTACCGTACTCCTCCGAAACGGCTAGACCGATTTTAATGAAATTTTACATGCCAACATCTATTTTTCAAACCTTTTTTTTTTCTTTTAGTATGGAAAAACAACGTTTGCTGCGACAGCTAGTTTATTATAAATCAAAGTCGTTATTTTTGTATGTATGTCTCTATTCAAAATTATGAGACTTTACTGCGGTTTTTTGTATAATTTGTTTAACTTTGT
This sequence comes from Orgyia antiqua, assembly GCA_916999025.1. NCBI lineage: Eukaryota > Metazoa > Arthropoda > Insecta > Lepidoptera > Erebidae > Orgyia > Orgyia antiqua. The sequence goes on from OU779874.1 coordinate 7,691,529, forward strand.
GGTCTTATTCATAATGACTTATCGGAGGTTCAAATGGAGATTTTATCGGAGAGATAATAAACGTTTTAGCGTAAAAAGACTATTATAAATAACAATTTTTGCGAATTTTTGAAACCTCCGATAAGTCATTAAGATTAAGACCGAGTGTTTAAGTTGCGGGCGACAGCTAGTTGATATATATTATAACGGAATTTTTGAAACGAATTTTCACCCACTTGCAAATTGACCAAGTAGTTTGAAATATTGTACTCATAATATACCATTATTTCATAATATACCGACCGATAATTCCATTCATCATTCATTAAATAAAGTGAAACATCATTCCTGAAATGTATTGCTACTTAGTGACTACAAAAAGTGAACACGAAAGCTTAAATTCTGTAGCAGTTTTTTAAGCCTGGATATTCTTTGTAAAATTACAACGTTTTGGCAACGATACTGCTTATCTGACTATAGCAATAGCTGAATATTGAATGAATGTTTAACTGTAACTTTCTCTCTCTCCAGCCCATATACGTCCCACTTTTGGGCGTGGGCTTCCTCCACTTTAGAAGGATTATGGTCTACAGTGCCGCGCTGATCAGACGTGTTGGCATAATTTCTCACAGAGGATGTTATCTGTGTGCATGTGCAATAGCCCTTTGCTGGATTTTACAGCAACCTGGGGTAGCAATTGTGTGATGACATTTGTATTCTTAATCCGTCACCACACGAAATAATAGGTTTTTTAAGAAACAGCTATTGAATTCTTCTTTAAGATCACGATTAGAATATTTGTGTTACATAAGATCCTATTCATAGACATTCTTTCTTTTACAGAAACTTTTAAACATTAGTATTCTACTATTACTTGGGTATACTCATTTCATTCTAGTTGACACGCTCTGCATTTTTATGACATACTAACTTGTAGTTACTTGTTTTAAGTTTCATTCGATCTAACATTTTTTAACACGCTTTTTTTAGTTCGGTATATATCTATCAATGTATTAATCTATGTAACGGAGTCTTTATAAGTGACTAGCTTATGCCCGCGGCTTCGCACGCATTAGTGGCCGAATAGAATTTGAAATCTAACCTAAAATAAAAAACTTATAAGTTGACGGATTCTGTGAGTTGCTACGACAACTGTAAAAATAACAAAATGGCGGTAGTATTATTTTATTACCGTATTTCACAAATTTTTGCGTTAATATCTCGTACAGAGTTTTTAGCGAAATGTTAAATAGCCCATTTTACTTCCAGGATTATAAATTATCTGCATACCAATTTTCATGGGATTCCATGCGGTAGATTTTGCGTGAAAACGTCACAAACAAACAAACAAACTCACTTTCACTTTTATATATAAGTAAGGATTTTCCGATGCTTGCAATAGTCAGATTGATTTGATATTTTGCACTCATATTAGGACCGATGACAAAGCAATAATAAAAAAAAATACTGGATATTTATTCGTATTTTTAGTTATAAAACTAAGCAAATTACATACTTTACATAGGATTTTCTTGAAGAAAGTTGGATATACATGCTAAAACATAACGTAGTCTATTGCTACTAATTCTACGTGCATAAATAAACTTAACCTAACTTGTTACGTACGCACATTCCCAGTATACTGCAGGATAGGGGATAGGGGGAGCATTAGGTTCTTTAAACTGCGACCCGCCGCGCCGTGCGTTTCTTATGTAAATACATAGGTACTTCTCTCTCTCTCTCTCTCTAGCCCATTTGTGTCCTACTGTTGGGCGCGAACCTCCTCCAATAAGGGAGGGATTATAGTCTACTGTGTCACGCTGACAATGTGTGTTGGCAAAGGTTTTATTTTCGAGTTTTCCGTCTCTCACAGAGAATGTTATCTATGTGAAATATCCCTTAGTTGATTTTAACAGCACCCTTGGGAGATGGGGTGATTACACTTGTATTCTTAATCCGTCACAACACAGAGAGATACTTGACAACACTTAAAGAGTAAAAGTCAGAGTTACTTTCACATTTTTATTATTAGTTAGTAAAGGATATAGGGATAAGGGAAAAAGGTCAAATAAATGGAAAACTTTATACATTTTTGTTGTTAAAGTTACAATAAAAAGATGTATTTATGACTTTTACCAAAGTTATAAAAACTAATTCTACTAATATTATAAATGCGAAAGTTTTATATGAATCGATGTTTGTTAGTCTTTTACGTAATTTATTGGTTTTTATTAAAAGTTTTTAGTTATAAAGCAAAGTAAAAAGCTAATATAATCCAACTAGCCTCTTGCACGCATTTTATGCGTCGAATCACCGATTTTCAAATATCTATATTAGAGATGAAACGGATAGTAGTTTGGCCGGATACCAGATATTCGGCAAGCTACTAGGCCGGAGCGCCGGATATTCGGCCCTTTATTGCGTTGACACGATCAGTTTGATTTGAATATTGGCGCCGTGAACGAGATCGGAAATATTCAGGCGCATTCGGGTCGCACGTAAGCGGAGATCGGGTCGACTCGGGGGCGTTCGAGTGTTATCGCGCGTGTCAGTTTGTGTTCGTTTCTCAGTTCGTTTGTTGTTTATTTCATTGTTTATCATTTGTCGTCGTGATTTTATGTTTGAATTCTGATAGATTAACAAGAAATGTTATCATCAAAAACACGATCGCCAATATGGCAATAATTTGATTTAAACAATGACGATAACAAGTACGCGGTATGTTTACTGTGTCTGGTTAAAATTTCTCGAGGTGGTGAAGAAAAAAGGCGTATTAAACTAATAATTAATAATTTACATAATTACATAAACATTTTTGATGTGCGATTATAAAAATAAACGGTGTCCATAACCTATTGGAGTATGATTTGCCTTGTGTAAAATACTAAGATTTTTAAAAATTTTACTATCCGGTATCCGGCCGGATAGTGAAAACAAGCCCGGATAGGCCGGATACCGGATAGTTACCGGATATCCGTTTCATCTCTAATCTATATGTACAGTCATTATTTAGGTCCAATTGTGATCTGCAGAGAAAACTAAGTGATCGATTGATCGATTTGGTGCAAACCGTTCAATAGATGGCGTTGTACGAAAACATCAAGCGATGTTTAACTCTCATTGAAAAATATTATAGTGAAGAATTTGGTTGTCATGTGCAGATGTTAAGTGGAAGTGCAATCCAAATGCGAGGGCGGTTACTTACTACTAGCTTAGTTGGAAAAGCAACGGGACGGTTGGTTACGAGGTCTTGAGTTCAAGTCCCCTTCATTGTGATAATATTTTTCACTATACATCGCAAGTCAATTACAAAAATTAATAAATTAATTAGTATAGATTATTTTAGAGAGAAGCAAATACACACCTCTTCTTTGACAGGCCTTGTGGTCGAGTGGTTCATGTAACAGACTGCCGTACACGAGATCGCGGGTTCGATTCCCGCACATTAAAATTATTTGTGTGATATATATAGAATAGAATAAAATACACTTTATTGTACACCAAAACATTTTACATGTCACTTATATATCGAAACTAGCTGACCCGGCAAACGTTGTTTTGCCATACTAAAAAAAAAAGGTTTGAAAAAAAGATGTTGGCCGATTCTCAGACCTAGAGGATTATGTATACAAAATTTCAGGAAAATCGGTCGAGCCGTTTCGGGGGAGTACGGTAACTAACACTGTGACACGGGAATTTTATATATTAGAAGAGAAGATTAGGATAAAACATGTACAATTGGCGGTCGCATATCGCGATCTCTTCCAGACAACCTTAGGATGGACTAAGTTGATCTGGAACTGGGGTAAAGTGGGTATATAAATGTCATAAAACTACTTTTTACGGATTTAGACGCGTATATTTGTTTAAAATTTTAGCCCGACGTTTCGGAGACTTTGCAGTCACCATGGTCACGGGTGAGACGAGAAAGATAGTTTTATTTAAACAAATGAGTCGCGCAAGTGTTAGAAAATATAATGTCATACAAATTTTTGTACTGCGTCTAGGTGTTTTCTATGTATTATAAGTATGTATTTACAAAAGAAAAGTAGCATATGCAGTATATCCGTATTCTCGTACCCATAACACCAGCATATAAACTTAGCTTGGGACCAGAGGACGTTGTGTGAAATGTCCTAGAATAATTACTTTGTTTATTCTTATTTAGATATGAACTAGGGTGATATGATTACAAAATATGACCCAGACTAGCCATTTGAAACAAACCTTAACACAATGACGTAACATATAACCTATTTCGTAAGGTTTATGCTGTATTTGCCTTGTCCTAATTAATTTTCACAGTGGTAGAACAAATACAAAGAAACTCAACATGTTGTGTAACAATATCATGTTAATAAATATATGTTGTGGTTTCTTTATTGCCCGACTGACAAGGAGGGTATATTTTTAGAGTTCCATACATACTATATGTAGATACGCACGAAAATATTTATGTATTTTACTTAGTATAACAATAATATTTATTATATTAGATAATGCTTTTAGCATTAAGCCCGCCTATTGTACAATTTTGTGCTGAAAGTTTTTAAATAAATAAATAAAATATTGCATGTTTCTTTTAAGTTAGTAAAGCACCCACTACAAATTTAATGTCTCTGCACCACCCAAGTTTGACTGGTAGATAATGCTTTTAGCATTATGACCGCCTATGTACTTAATTGTGCTGAAGTTTTAAATAAATAAAATAATTTTGTACCTTTGTAATCTAAATAACAACTTTGAGTATTAATAATAAATCAAATTAACTCTGGAAACACCGGAAGCTTGGCCCCTATGGCCTATGGCCTACTGGCGCTCGGTGATTTTTTATTTTTTATATTTCTCAACGTATTTCTTTTATAATTTTGTATTTAAAAACAAATAGAAATAAATAAATAGTAAATTATAATCAAATAACAGTGGAAAAATTATTACTATGAGCGGGATTTTACCAAATTTTCCACCAATGTTGTTTTAGTTGAGTTTTCATTGATGCTATATACAACGCCATCTATCGAGCTATTTCCACAACTGGAACAATCGATCAAAGTTACTGTAGAAATGTGTTATTAAGAGGATACCAAAATAGCTTCGTGCATTTTTCTACGTACGAAGTTTTAATTTTTTCTTTAGATTGAATGGCTAGAGCTCTAATTTTTAAGTATATGTTTTTTCAATATATAATCTAGGATCGCATAAACTCAGAAACGCGATTGAAAAAAGTTTTCTCGATAGAAAATCTTAGCGAAATAACCTCTCTTATTTTTTATTTTTTTCATTTGTCGGTCTATTATCGCGTATTAACTAATGAAATAACTTTCAAAACATAAGTAACTATCATATATAGAAACACGTAAATCGAAATTAAAATATATTTAGTAGATTTTGAGTAAACAAAAAAAATATCCCTAATTCTTCATTTTCTATACCTAGCTGTGTTAATAGGTACATGTCGACGATAATATTGATGTAGGCCCTTAATTCCCTTCAATATTTTGGTTCAATTGTGTTCTGTATAGAACAGCCAGTATCGACCTATTTATACCTTATAGCCCTTAAAGTACAAATAGGTCAATGATATAATTTGAACAGTAGATAATTCTACTAATATTATGAATGTGAAAGTTTCTAAGGATGTTTGTATGTTTGTTACTCTTTCACGCAAAAACTACTGAATGGATTTTAATGAAACTACAATAATGTAGCTTAATCAATAATCAGAATAACATATAGGCTAAAATTTATAAAGATATGGTGTGATGTGAATTGTCCAAAATGTGACGATAAGTGTTAAGTAAGTAGGAATTAGGAATCCCACAGATACGAAGTCACGTTCAACAACTAGTATAGAATAATTGGATCCTCATCCTTACTAATTTATAAATGCGAAAAGCGGACTAAAGTCAAGAAATTTTAACGAGCTTAAGTGTTAATGCGTGTAAGCAAACCATAGTGCGATTTAAAAAAACTGTACAACGCCATCTATTGAGCAGTATTAGTAAACTTCTGTTTGTTAAGATTTGATTTCTAAATCTCACACAGACGAAGTCGCGGGCAACAGCTAGAAGAAATATAAATTTATTGCATTGGCGACAATTTAATTAAGTACGCTGATTAAGAATGATACTGTATTAACTTTGATAATAGATTTATGACGGTGGTCCCATGGATATAAATTATCATAATTAATTATATAAGGTCGACAGTGATTTATACTAATTACTCGACGGCCTACGACGACTACGACGGTGAGCATCGCGGTCAAGTGGTTCATGTAACGAGGTGGCGGGTTCGATTCTCGCTCGGGACAATCATTCCTGAGATATTTATTTTTATACAAATGTTTGGGTGTTTTCTATGTATTTACAAAAGAAAAGTAATATATGTATTCTATCCGTATTCTGGCACCAATAACACAAGAGGGAGGCCTTGCGGGAGCGTGAACGCACTGGTGAAACATTGCCACCCCGCAGGGCCCCGGGTGGGGGTCGTCGACGGGCAAGAACCGGCGGCCCCTCTCGAAGAGGTGCGGCGGGCAGGTATTCAAAGACTCGCCGCGGCAAATGTGGCACTCGGCCACGCGACGGGGGGACCTAATGTACCCCCCGCCTGGTGGGGCACCTGTTAGCGGGGCCACCCCTAGCCGGATCATGGTAAGGCTCAAGGCCTGGCAGGGTAAAAAGGCAAAAAAAAAAATTACCCATAACACGAGCATATAAGCTTAGTTGGGGAGCAAACGACGTTGTGTGAAAATGTAAAAATAATTGGTACTGGTACAGTGGTAGAAAACTGACTTTTCTGTAGCGATTATTCTTCATCTTTTCTCAGGCAATTAATGTCCCACTGTTAGGCTCTGGGCTTCTCCACCTCGGCACGGTATTAGGTAAATAACCACGCTCACAAGGCGCCTTGTGTCAAGGTTTAGTTTCGATCTTTGCTTCTCAACCTGAAGTTATTTATTAGCTTAGCTTAGTCTTAATGATGATTAAGCTGATTAGATGTCATAACAAATTACAAAATTTTAGATTTTTAAGCTATTGCATAGCTTCTATCGTGGGCCTTGAGCGTGGAGACCGAATCCAGAAATTCCGTAACGAAAATAACTTAACACTCCCAAACTCGCCTCTAGGTGGCATTGGTTGTATCGGCGTTACTGCGCATGCGTAACCTTCCTCTTCGCCCCGCAATTTATTTCATCCTGTTGATACCAAGGGTAAGCGCCTTCCTCAAATCAAACAGCGTATTAAAATAAGGATTTTGAATCTACAACATACATCCTAAATGATCAGATAACAGCGTATTTTAGATTTTAATAATGTAAAATCATAGACATACAAGACAGTGCGTCTACGGCTAAATAAATGACCCGGCTTGAGGTCAAAAAATATTTATGTGTGTGTGAAGTACAACGTGAAGTTGCTCGGTTGCCTGGGGCAACATTATTGACGTCCGTCAAAACATGATTGTCATTAAAATGATAAATTGTGTTTCTATGTGAAAATTAATTATTTGAGTTAAAATTACTTGTGAAATCCTATGTTGTGGCATTTTTTAATTATTCTGATACTCTAGAACACCCAAAGACTGCGGATTTCGTCAGTTTTGTTTTTTTGTTCGTGGCGGCGTTCACACTACAAACTGACAATGGTGTCAAATAAATATGGTGTAATAAACAGATCTTGATTTTAAATGCCATGCTTGTATCAGTGTGTTCAAGAGTGACGTTTGCAGATTGCAAAAATCAGGCAAAAGTTACTGTCATCACGGTATGTCACTTATATTGAAGTTCTATATTTTAGACCATGAATTCAAGTTAGCCCAGGCTAACTTTACTTGTTCTCAATTTTAAATGCCAACCCACCTTCTGGTACACAGAAGTACAAGAAGGTGGGTTGGCGTTCAAAATAAGCTAACTAAAAATAACTAACTTGAATTCATGGTCAATGGTATTTAGATTCTTGCATAAATAAAATAAATATATAATTATAATTGAATAAGTTGATAAAAAATGCTATGCAAAATGTAATATGTCTAAAATGCGCAAAAATGCACGTATTTGTGTTATATCTTCTAAATGCGTAGTTCTAAATGGTTGATTATGTTTTTGTCAGCAAGAGACAGCATAGATCTACATATCCTATGAGTTTCAAGTTGATACCTTCAGCCGTTGCTTAGTAAAAAAGGTTTGTCGGACGGACAGGCACCGGCAGACAGACAGACTTTAAGGGTTTGTTAACCCTAGAAATATCATATCTGTTTTCAACATCTATAATTCATGAGCGAGAAATTATTGTACAAGTACGAATTATGAATAATTTCGCTATTACAGAACAGCAGTTAAAGGCCTTACCGAAGCGTGAGTTTTTACATTTTATGTGAAGGTTTTATTAATAAAGCGCTAAAATATTATAGGTTTACTTTGAGCTTTTTTAGGTTTTTCTTGATCTTGTTGACTGTTGTCCACATACACACATAACCACATATTTTATTTAGAAGTTTGATATTATAATGGCTAATTATTTTATAATATATTATTATAAATTGAAGAAAATATGGAGGAATCATAATATTACCAAAGCCACTAAGATCCGTCTCGTGCGGACCCTCGTATTCCCCATATTCCTTTACGCAGCAGAGACATGGACAGTGCGTGAACTGGAAAAGGGGAGGATAAATGCTCTGGAGATGTGGTGCTGGAGGAAGATGCTTGGGATTTCATGGACGGCTTTCCGCACCAACGTATCTATACTCCAGGAATTAGGTATCACACAGCGTTTATCATCCGTAGTACAGTCACGTATACTGCAATATTTTGGCCATGTTTCAAGGCGGAGTAATGACTCCATAGAGCGATTGGTTGTGCAGGGCAAAGTGGAGGGCACTAGGTCGCGGGGCAGGTCACCTATGCGCTGGACTGACCAAGTGAAATGTGCAGTGGGAACTGGAATTTCAGAGTGCACCAGACAGTCTAGCAATAGGGAGAGATGGCGGCAAATCGTGCAAAAAATCGTGTCCACTTCCACCAATGACACGGATGCCTCAGCGTGACCACGACCGCTCTGACATGAGCGAGACGACAGAGAAGAAGAATTATTTATATTGTTACGAACACACAAAACACAAAGGAGCTAGCGCCATCTAGCAGCAACTAGTAAAACCAATTAAAGAACCGAACAGAGTGAAACCCCTATTAGATACTAGATGGCGTTAGAGGAACTACCGAAGTTTCCAGAAACATTCGTTCCGGGCGATCACGTTCGCGCACAGTCGGGAACATTCTGGAATGGTCTGGAACTCGTCTCGGCGCATATAAATAGCGGCAGGGAGGCGAGCCCGGGCAGTTCAGTTCGAGCTACGATAAGAGCGACTTCGAGAGCGAAAACAAGTGATCAAGAGTGATACCAGTGAAACCTACAACTTGGCTACGATCTAGGACATTGTTAGTACTTAGTGTTTGGACCTAGTGCTTAGTGTTTGGACCTAGTGCTTAGTGTTTGGACCTAGTGCTTAGTGTGTAACTAGTGCTAGTGAATAAAGTCTTCTAAAAGAGTCAGCAGGTCTTTCTCTCCAAATCCTTCGAACCCTAGCACGTAACAACTGGTGTCGGAAGTGAGATTTGGAGATGCCATTGACTCCGAGAGAGGACTTCGAGGGCGTCAGGACAAGGGCACAACGAGCTGCGGAGGCCACGCCCGCTGTGGACCAAGCCCCGCCCACTGGCCCCACCTACCAGGCCCCGCCCACCGACCACGCCCCTCTAGACCCGCCCACTGGCCACGCCCACCATGCCACGCCCACCGACCACGCCCATCGGGCTCCGCCCACCCAGGCCCAGGCTCCGCCTACTCAGACTCAAGCCACGCCCACTGGCTCCGCCCACCTTGCCACGCCCACCACACCGGCCACGCCCACTAGACAAACTCCGCCCACTGGCTCCGCCCACCTTGCCACGCCCACTAGACAAGCTCCGCCCACTGGCTCCGCCCACCAAGCCACGCCCACCAGCAGCACCGTAGTGTCAGTTCCTCAAGTAGCACTTCAATTAGGAAGTTTAATTGAACTGATAGAACACAAGCTCGGCGCTTTGCAAGAGTCACAAGAACGCAAGTTCGGCGCTTTGCAGGAGTCACAAGAACGCAAGCTCGGCGCTTTGCAAGAGTCACAAGAACGCAAACTCGGCGCTTTGCAAGAATCACAAGAAAAAGTGCTTTGTGCTATAAATGATGTCAGTAACACGGTGAATAAGCTTCGAAAAGATGTCGACGTAGTGGAAGAACGAGTTACCGGGTTAGGATTGGATGTCGAAAATGTGAAAACCGGCCTCATTGAACTACAGAAGAAAGTAGTGCGCCTTGAAACCACGGGAGTTGCGATCTCTAGTGGAACTATCGGAGTGGCACAAGGACCAAGAGTGAAAGTTCCGCCATACGACGGCACTACTTCCTGGAACGCTTATCGTCAGCAATTCCAGACGGTTGCTACTACCAACGGATGGACGGAAGAACAATGCTTGACCGCTCTCACTGTTGCGCTAAGAGGGCAAGCTTTGTCGGTCCTGGAAGCACTGCCACATACAGGAAATGGGTTCCAAGACCTGATGGAGGCACTTGAATCCAGGTACGGGGAGCGACACCTGGAGCACGTGTTCCGTGCCCAACTGCGTGACAGAGTCCAACGCTCAGGAGAAGGACTACAACAATGGGCGTTGGAAATTGAAAAACTCGTCAGGAAGGCACATCCAGGAGCCGACACCAAGATGATAGACACGAATATTGTTCAAGCATTTGTCGACGGAATCAAAGACCTGGAGGTCAGAGCTGCAGTAAGGCTTCGTCACCATACCTCGCTAAAGGAAGCATTAGCGCATGCTTTGGAGGTCGAGGCTGTTCGTTATGACATACGGCATACCCATAAGATCGGCGAGGTCTCTGAGGAAGTCAAGGAGGTTAAGGCCCCTACGAAGAAAAGTTCTGGAGCCATGTGCTACAAGTGCGGCGAGAGGGGCCATCTTCAGCTTAACTGCCCGCAGAAGGAAACCCAGATGGCAAGGATGAAAAGAATCGAGGAACAAATAGAGGTGCTGAAGAAGCAGGGGGCTTTGTCCCTTGCCCGGGATCAGGGAAACAGGACTAAGGGGCGAGTGCTGGCTGACGCGGAGGGAGCCCCGATAACTGTTATCTCCCAGGCATGCAGCGGAAAGACACATGGGAATGCCGACGCACTCTCACGAAGGCCGTGTTCGGAGGACTGCAAACATTGTGTTAAGCAGGAATGCAATGAAGAAACATTAAAACTAACGAGAACAGATCCTTTGAGTCTCTGGGAGAATGATGCTATGAGGGAAGCTCAAGAAAAAGATGACGACCTTCGGCACATCATCACATGGAAGAAACGGGGTGACGTAAAACCAATATGGAGTGAGGTTGCACCCACTGGCGCTGTCACTAAGGCGTACTGGGCGCAATGGGACAGTCTGATACTCCAAAACGGAATACTCTACCGGAAATGGGAGAAGACTAACGGCAGAGAGTTCCATCTTCAGATAATTGTCCCAAGAACGAGAGTACCAGATGTTCTCCGTGAAATACATGATGGCGTATCAGGAGGTCATCTAGGTGTCAAGAGGACGTTAACAAAAGTGCGAGAACGATTCTACTGGTTGCATTGTCGAGATGATGTACAGGATTGGTGCCGCAAATGTACTACTTGCGCTGCTGTGAAAGGACCACAGACAAGGAGCCGTGGGAACCTGCGGTTGTATAACGTCGGTGCACCGTGGGAACGAATTGCAGTTGACGTAGCGGGGCCATTTCCTGTAACGGATTCGGGAAACAAGTATTTTATGGTCGTCATTGACTACTTCACCAAATGGCCCGAAGTGTTCGCCATACCAAACCAAGAAGCCACAACAGTCGCTTCTAAGTTAGTCGAAGAAGTTATATGTCGCTTTGGTGTGCCTCTGGAAATCCATTCTGATCAGGGCAGGAACTTCGAATCGCAGGTGTTCCAGGAAGTGTGCAGAATTTTGGGCATGCATAAGACGAGGACCACCGCGTACCATCCGCAGTCTGATGGAATGGTTGAGAGATTTAACCAGACCCTTGAGAGGCATTTGGCGAAATTGGTAGATGACAAACAAAAGGATTGGGACAAGTATATACCACTCTTCCTTCTGTCTTACCGAACCGCCGAGCATGAGAGCATAAAAGCTACCCCGGCGTATGTCAATTTCGGTAGAGAACTACGAATACCAGTAGACCTATTGACAGGAGGGTCACCGGAGGAACCAAAGACTGTACAAGACTATGTCTGCGATTTAAGGGAAAAGATGCGCTATATACACGCCTTGGTTCGGGAAAATGGGTTACAGTCAAGTGAGAACATGAAAACCAGATACGACCGGAAATCGAACACGAGCGGCTTCGAGGAAGGGTCACTGGTGTGGCTGCAGAACCCAACTCGCCGGAAAGGGAAATCTCCAAAGTTGCAGAACCAGTGGGACGGTCCATACAAAGTGGTTACCCGACTGAATGATGTGACCTATAGGATTCAAAAGCAACCAAGAGGGACATTCAAAGTGGTACACATAGACCGTCTGGCGCGTTACCATGGTAGTAACAACGATGCTCGGGACGAGCATCTCTAAGAGGGGAGTAGTGTTACGAACACACAAAACACAAAGGAGCTAGCGCCATCTAGCAGCAACTAGTAAAACCAATTAAAGAACCGAACAGAGTGAAACCCCTATTAGATACTAGATGGCGTTAGAGGAACTACCGAAGTTTCCAGAAACATTCGTTCCGGGCGATCACGTTCGCGCACAGTCGGGAACATTCTGGAATGGTCTGGAACTCGTCTCGGCGCATATAAATAGCGGCAGGGAGGCGAGCCCGGGCAGTTCAGTTCGAGCTACGATAAGAGCGACTTCGAGAGCGAAAACAAGTGATCAAGAGTGATACCAGTGAAACCTACAACTTGGCTACGATCTAGGACATTGTTAGTACTTAGTGTTTGGACCTAGTGCTTAGTGTTTGGACCTAGTGCTTAGTGTTTGGACCTAGTGCTTAGTGTGTAACTAGTGCTAGTGAATAAAGTCTTCTAAAAGAGTCAGCAGGTCTTTCTCTCCAAATCCTTCGAACCCTAGCACGTAACAATATATTAACAGCTATATTAATAAGTATCTTAACAAATTAAACAAAAAAGCTATCCTCGTAAACCACTCTACCATAAAAAAAAATCGTATCAAAATCCAGTGCGTAACTTAAAAGATATAAGCTCACATAGCGACATACATACAAATACAACGACTTTGTTATAATAAATAAAGATAAAGATGAATATTAAGATTTTTAACTATAGGACCGATTTTATCTTGGGTAAAATCGGTCCTTTTAGGTATATAGATGTGAGATATGGACATAAAGAAATGGCACTAGATATGACAAGTATTTTGTTGAGAAAACTGAACAAGTCAACTACTTAGGTATCCAAGCAAGGTCTAACATGGTTTAAAGGGCGTCCAACAGCGAAACATTAATAGGCTGACAATTTTTTTTATCTAAAGGGTTCCACAAATGGCATATTATGCCGGCGTATTATGACCTTTTTAAAATCATTCAAGTTCCAGGCAGGCCGTAAACTGCATGGCTAAATTAGGTATTATGGCAAAAATAAAACTTTTAGTTGAAAATTTTTAGTTAGTACTTTAACTTTAAGTTGTACCTTCTCCTTAAACATATTAATGTATGACTGGTTTAGCGAACTGACTGACTAATAATTTTGTTTATAATACGAATTTGCCAGACAGTTCAATTCACGGCGTAAACTGCCTGTAAATAAAAGCTCATAATACGGCCGCAGAAAAAGACAGATGTATCGGTCGGTGACGTCATAAGTATAGATGGATCTCGGTTTAATTAATATATATCTGTCTTTTTCTTGCTAAATTAATATTATGTCGTAATATGCCGTTTGTGGTCCATTACCATGGCAATTAATTTCGAAGATAAATTATAATTAATTGATCTTGAGAATTCTATTCTTGAAAATACTGCGTAAAACCAAAACATTTCATTTCATGAATTACACAATTTTACGCAATCACAATTTTGTTGAAATAATAGGTATCAAGTAAATTGTTTTCATTCATCTGGCAACCTCATTACTGTATTTAAAATGGTGTATTGTTTTCATCTCATTAAACGCACAATCTGTGGCTGAGTGTTAATGAGAAATTCTAGAAAATATGAATGGCTCATTGTTCAAATCCAATAATTCTGGCCACGTTCATAAATTGCCTGTATTTTGTACAAACTTTTAAACTTGCAATGTTTAAATCTCTTACAATTCAATTTAGAAATTTAACTTTTCATATTTGGTTCTGCTAGTACATGGCTCGCCGTGTGGTGACGGATTAAGAATATTATTGTCACCACCCAATATCTCCTTCCAAGGGTGCTGTAAAAGTCAGCTAAGGGATATTGCACACAGGTAACATCCTCTGTGAGACACGGAAAATCCGTTTAAACCCTGTGCCAACAAGAATGGTCAGTGTGGCATAGAAGACCATAATCCCTCCCAAAGTAGAGGAGACTCGTGCCCAACAGTGGGACGTTAATGGGCTAGAGTGCGAGAGAGTGCGTGGTCAACATTATGACGTAAGTTTAAAGGGGCTAGTACACAATGGCCCACGCTGGCCCACTGCACGCCATCGCCACTGTGTACAGGGGCTAATGGTATATAATGGCAGACAATTCTCAAACGTGGCGCGCAATCGGGAAGTTGTCGGTTTTCTGGACACACTTCAATGGAATCGTGGCGTAGCGTGGCCTGAGATGTTCACACAATCGCCCATTATTCAGTTCTTCACGGGCCGCTGGCTTTTTTGTTGCGTGCTAGTATTTGAATATTATTTATATATATTTTTTATTTGAATATTGTATATTTTTGTTTTATTTGAATATTATATATTCCACCATCACCTTTTGCGCCATTTTTTTTTATAACTTTATGGACGTACACACTTCTGTAATACTTGTAAGCAGTACATTTAAATCGCAGCCGTGATTACTTCCACGTTCATCGTAAGTGTTTCGCCTGACAGCAATGAGCCGTGCGCCATTGTGTGAACACCAAGTGATCGTGGCCTACAGTTGTGCATTGCAAAGCATGGCCCATCACTGGCCATTGTGAACTGGCCCCTTTAGGGTTCCGCTCTAAAAGATAAAATGGGACCATATTACTGGGTTTTCATCCTCCGCCCGTCCTGTCACTAGGCAGTATCTTAGGAATGGTGATAGCTAGAGACTGTTTTTACATTTCTGTTGATGCTATAACAACAAATATTAATATTAATACTGAGAATATACACTATTTGAAGTAGTTCCCATACAACAAATTTGAACTTGAACTTAACAACTTGGTTATAACGGTATAATAATTAGATAATGAATATATTAAGAGGATACCAAAATAGCTTCGTGCATTTTTCTACGTACGAAGTTTTCATTGTTTCTTTAGATTGAATGTCTAGAGCTCTAATTTTTAAGTATATGTTTTTTCAATATATGATCTAGGATCGCATAAACTCAGAAACGCGATTGAAAAAAGTTTTCTCGATAGAAAATCTTAGCGAAACAACCTCTCTATTTTTTTATTTTTTTCATTTGTCGGTCTATCATCGCGTATTAAGTAATGAAATAACTTTAAAAACATAAGTAACTATTATATGTAGAAACACGTAAATCAGAATTAAAATATATTTAGTAGATTTTGAGTAAACAAAAATAATATCCCTACTTCTTCATTTTCTATACCTACTAGCTGTGTTAATGTGTACATGTCGACGATAATATTGATGTAGGCCCTTAAACTAAACCCTTCAGGCGGAGGCGTACTTGGCTGGTTTTTTAAGGTAGATACAACTAAGTTGCATATGAGTGAATGAATGAATGAATACTCTTTATTGTACGCCAGAATAACATTACAAACTTAAATATACAAACAATGTTTAAGCAAGCAAGCAGTATCCGTGTGGTGACTGATTAAGAATACTAGTGTCACCACCCCATCTCCTCCCAAGGGTGCTGTAAAAGTCAGCTAAGGGATATTGCACACAGATAAAATCTTCTGTGAGAGACGGAAAACTTGACAATAAACCCTGTGCCAACACACCTGGTCAGCGCGGCACAGTAGACCATAATCCCTCCCACAGCGGAGGAGGCCCGTGCCCAACAGTTGGACGTAAATGGGCTGGAGAAGAATTGGCGGTCTTATCACAAGTTGTGATAAGACCACCTATTGTACCGTCTAATGATGCTTATGTTGTTTGAAAGAAAATAAGATGAAAACAGATTACATTTTACAGATGACGTGTGACAGAGGAGTATGGAGAAAAAGAAAATGTTGCGCGGACCCCAAATAATTGGGATGGAATGGCAGGGAATGCTGACGCCAGCTAAGTTAAACTCATAGCTAAGACTAGGACTAAGATTTTTAAAGAAGTTATTTTTTTTTCCTCCTCTCTCTGCCCTACCGGGCCATGGTGGTGCCTTGAGCCTTACCACGACCCGGCAAGGGTAGCCCCCTTTCTTTACGAGGGGCTCAACGCGATGGGGGGATCGCTAGGTCTCCCGTCATCCAAATGTGGCCCTTCTGCCACGACTGATGCGACGGGTCTCTGAACTGCGACCCGCCGTGCATGACCAATATGACCACCTAGTCGGTGGGGGCGGCCGGCCACCGCACGCCGCGACCCCTGCCCGGGGGAAAGAAGTTATATTGATAAATTGACATAATTAATACTAACATCTTCATTTATCTAAAAACCCTTTTCAAATTAAATAACAAACTTTTGTTTTTGATTAACTACATCGCAGCAACTTTAGCAAGATTATAATTATAATCTCAAAGTTTTTGATTAATGTTAAATCTGTATAACAAATCGTTAAGTGAAACTTTAATAATGTAATAAACTGAAATGCATAGTCATTGTCAAGCAATTTAATATTAATGTTCTTAATTTTAAACTAAAAAAAACACGCATAAAAATCCTGAATCTATACTTCATATTATAAAGCTGAAGAGTTTGGTTGTTTGTTTGTTTAGACGCACTAATCTCAGGAACCTCTGGTCCGATTTGAAAAATTCTTTCAGTGTTGGATAGTTCTTTTAGCGAGGAAGGCTATAGGCTGTATAACATCACGCTACAACTAGCAGAAGCGAAGCAGTAGTGAAAAATGTTGCAAAAACGGGGGAAATTTTCTAAATTCAATTTAGAAATTTTTCCCTGTTTTCGCAACACAATTTATTAATGTTTCGCTCTTATTAGTCACATAAGTCGGGCTTCGTGGTTCATGTAACGGAGTGCCGATCACGAGGTCGCAGGTTCGATTCCCGCATGGGGCAGTCATTTGTGTGATGTTTTGAAATGTCATACGAATGTTTGTACTGCGTCTGGGTGTTTCTATGTATTATAAGTATGTATTTACAAAAAAAAAGTAGTATATGTAGTATATTCGTATTCTGGTACCCATAACACAAGCATATAAAGCTTGGGACCAGATGACGTTGTGTGAAATGTCCGTGAATATTTATTATTATTATTATAAAAGCGTGTTAATTAAAAATAGCGACTCCGTACGAGTGGAATTTAGAATTTTTTCCCTGTTTTCGAAACACAATTTATTAATGTTTCGCTCTTATTAGTCACATAAGTCGATACAGCATGATATTAAATAATATCACGCTAATAATATCACGCTGCGACCAACACGAGCGAAGCATTAGTGAAAAAAGTTGCAAAAATACAGTACACACACTCACACATACACACACTCACACACACACACACACACACACACACACACACGCACACACTACACAGACACACTTACAACATAATTTTATTGGTAATCTTATTGACCCATTTTCCTTAATTGGTAATTAAGTATGTACACCCATTAAGGGGGCAGCACTGTATCTCCTTAACACAGGTTGCTTGCAACCTAGCTAGGAGAACAGAAAGCCTACAAATATGTTGTATACTTTATATTGAAGCCAAACCATTTATGTATAATGTTTTTATATAATCAAATACCAATAAATAAATAAATAAAATAAAAAATAAATAAAAATGGAAAACCTCTAAAATTCATGCGTACGGGGTTGCGGGCAACAGCTAGTCATTAATAAAGTTAGTTTATAAATTCTGATTCGTAATTGAGCACAAATATATGAAGAAGAACAATAAACTGCTTTAGATAATTATTATATCCAAGTAATTACCTCATCTCGTATTAATTTTAAATTTAATGAAATTTGTAAAATATGTAAATAACTTCGTAGTACAAAGGCTCTGTCATTTACATATTTACAATTTCTTTGTTTACAAACAATCATGTCCTTGGAGTACCATAAGCAGTTATGAAATTACAGCTTGCAGTTTTATCTTCATAATTTATCTTCCTTCTTTGTTTATACGACTTAAGCCAGTTGAAATTTAAAATAATCTACTTAAATAAATACTAAAAAACACGCTTAAATAACCTGAATATTTTTTAAATTATTGCATTGTCATCCTTGATATAATAATATGTGCAAAATTTCAGATCAATCCAACTACTTCAAGTTGATGAAAATCACTTTCAAAGATTCTGTTACATAGATTAATACATTGATAAACTACCGAATATATATAAGCGTAATATTTTCTAACACTTGCGCGACTCATCTGTTTAAATAAAACTACTTTTTACGGATTTAGACGCACAATGTAATATGATATAGTTTATAGTAAAAGTCTATCTTTATGGTCAATGTTAAATTAAAATCGAATTTGGGTAAACCCTGTAATAACTGATCGTAGAAGACACATTACAGCTCAGTCTCACCCGTGACCATGGTGACTGCAAAGTCTCCGAAACGTCGGGCCAAAATTTAAAACAAATATACGCGTCTAAATATATAAGCGTGTTAAAAATCACCGATTTTATGTATTCTCAAGATAATATAGACGTTAATTTTATTAGTATTTCAAAGACAAAGTCAAAAAAAATTTATTCTTATTGGCATGTTTACAAGCTCTTTTGAACAGAAGCTAGGTGTCTGTTCCAAACGCAAATCCAATGATGAAGAACATGATTTTTTTCCTTTTTCTATTACTAGTCATTTTATTTTTCAATATTATTTTTCTTTTCTTTTAATTTCTATCCATATTCTTATCCTAATCGCTCCCAAAGTGGAGAAATTAAAAGTGGAGGAGGCCCGTGCCTAACAGTGGAATGTATTAACATTCCACTGTTAGGCACGGGCCTCCTTTTTCCTCCACTTTTTTTTTCTCCACTTTGGGAGCGATTAGGATATGCTGTGCCACACTGACCAGGCACACATACAACTTGGTGACAGAAAGCTAAGTCTCAGTAATAGAGTCACGTTTTAAATACGGAACCTTAACAATAATCATATAAAATAAATAAACATGTATTCATGGATATTTCACACAACGTCCTCTGGTCCCAAGCGAAGCTTATATGCTTGTGTTATGGGTACCAGATTATGGATAGAATACATATTCTACTTTCTTTTTTTGTAAATACATACTTATAATACATAGAAACACCCAGACGCAGTACAAACATTTGTATGACAATTAGAGAAATCACACAAATAATTGTCCCGAGCGGGAATCGAACCCGCGACCTCTTGATCGGCAGTCCGTTATATGAACCACTAGACCTCGAAGCCCGTCAAAAAAATAGAAAAACATGCCCGTTTTTGCAACAATTTACGCTAATGCTTTGCTCTGATTGGACGCAGCGCAGCGTGATGTTACATAGCCTAGAACCTTCCGCGATAAATGTACTATTAAAAAATGAAAGAATTTTTCAAATCAGACCATTTGGCTTCTGAGATTAGCGCGTCCAAACAAACAAGCTTTCAGATATTTTATGTATGTAGTTTTTTTACTATTCGATGTGACGTCACTTCAGCCCTTTATCCCATAATATAGCCACTAATTGATAAAATGAGCTTTTCAATTAAGATTAACGCTAAGTGAGTTTGTATAATTGGCTTGAGGCCAACCACTAATTGTGAAGGCGGATCTATTTGTATTGCCTACGTTGAGATAGTTACGTGTAGCCTAAATACTGTAATTAAATAGCAATTATTAATTAAATTTCTAAATTATTTATAGCCAGTTTTACTTGCTTACTTGCGGGCACTTCCCTTACAACCTTGGAGAGAGTATAGAAAAATTTGTTTACCGAATCACTAATAAACTCCGATGCCATCACCGGTATACTTCAAAAGGGTCAAAAGTGTGTAGCACTTAGAACCGTCGGGTATGTATAACCAGATGTATGAGGGTTAATGAAGCCAAGGAAGTGTGTTTGAATCGTAGCAGATGGCGCTCTATAGTCTCTACCTACTCTCGTGGGAAAAAGGCGTGATGATATGATGATTCACTGATTCATATTTTTTGCTGTTCGTGAGTTTGGTAACTAACACTAGGCGTGTTGGCACAGGGTTTAGTTTTGAGTTTTCCATCTCTCACAATTGATGTTACTTACTTATAATATCCCTTAGCTTTTACAGCACCCTGAGAGGGAATTGGAGGGTGATGCTTATACTGTTAAGCCATCATCATACTCATAACACTGTATGTGTTTGTACTGCGTCTGATTGTTTTTTTATCTATAAATGTATAAATCTCCTGTCACGATGTTTGTCCGCGATGGATTCCTAAACTACTTAACCGATTTTAAATTAAATTGGCACACCGTGTGCATTTCGACCCAACTTGAAAGATAGGATAGCTTACATTTCAATAAAATTTATAGTCGCAATATTATTTTATTGCAAATTGTTTGTCTACCCCTGACATAATTTATATGGCAAAACAACGTTTGCCGGGTCAGCTAGTATGTATTATATGTATGTATTTACAAAAGAAAAGTAGTTTATGTATTCTATCCGTATTCTGATACCCGTAACACAAGCATAATAAGCTTCGTTTGGGACCAGAGGACGTTGTGTGAAATGTCCATGAATATTTATTTTTTACTAGCCGTTGCCCGCTACTTTGTACGTGTGGAATTCTGAAATTATTTCCTGTTTTTGCAACATTTTTTACTGATGCTTCGCTCCTCTTGGTCACAGCTGGATGTTATATAGCCAGCCTTCCTCGGTAAATGTATTATCTAACACTGAAAGAATTTCTTAAATCGGACCTGTGGTTCTTGAGTTTAATGCGCTAAAACAGACAAACAAACAAACTCTTCAGCTTTATAACATATTATTACTATAGATTATTTATTTATTTACTACTAGCTGTTGCCCGCGACTCGGTCCGCGAGAAATTTAAAAAACTTTTCATCCCTTTTTTTCGCAATAAGAGTTAGCCTGTGTTCTTTCTCAGGGTCTAAAGATTGTCTGTGCCAATTTTCATCAAAATCGGTTGAGAGGTTTAAGTGGTAAAGCGTAACAGACAGACAGACAGAGTTACTTTCGCATTTATACTATTAGTAGGGATATTCACCACCAAGGTAAACAGAGTTTTAAATAAATATAATTTGATTTTAAAATCAAAATGAATAATATTGTTGACATGACAAACACGATCATCTCTTTACACAAGGCCTACATAATTATTGTCATGTCTACATATTGACAAACCCTCAAGTCGGTCAACAAGTTTGCTAACAAATTGCCGCTTCAGAAACTCTACTTATGTACAAGTACTGTAAGTACTTGGCAGAGATTCTCAAACTTATATTATGGTGGCAATAAGCATAATATTAACATTTTATAAAACGAAGACTTTATGTACTCGTATGTATGTTCTTAAGTGAGCTTCTATATCTTTAAAACTACGCAACGGATTTCAATGCAGTTGTTTTGATAGATAAAATTGTTTAATATGATGGATTTTTGTATAACTTTTTTTGACGGGCCTCGTGGTGTAGTGGTTCATATAACGGACTACCGATCATGAGGTCTCGGGTTCGATTCCCGGTCAGGACAATCATTTGTGTGATGTTTTTAATTGTCATACAAATTTTTGTACTGCGTCTGGGTGTTTACTATGTATTATAAGTATGTATTTACAAAGGAAAAGTAGTTTATGTATTATATCCGTATTCTGGTACCCATAACACAAGCATATAAGCTTAGCTTGGGACCAGAGGACGTTGTGTGAAATGTCCATGAATATTTATTTATTTTATTTATTTATTTATAACTTGTTTAGGTTATTTTCTATATTCCACGTGTACGAAGGGCAACAGCTAGTTCTAATCAAAACTTAGAAAATGAACTAAGAAAAATAAAGTGATGGAGTAAAGTTATCAGAGAATGCTACCAATTCTATGCGCATAACTAAACTAAACTTAACTAAATTTTAATGCGGTCAATAACACAATTCAGCAATTTAATGTTAATTTATTTTTCTTGTTATAAAAACTGTATATTGTAGACTCATATTTATATTGCTTACTCTGACTATTGCCCAAGAATTTGTACGCTTGGATTTAGATTT
The DNA here is from genome assembly GCA_916999025.1 of Orgyia antiqua. Classification (NCBI taxonomy): domain Eukaryota; kingdom Metazoa; phylum Arthropoda; class Insecta; order Lepidoptera; family Erebidae; genus Orgyia; species Orgyia antiqua. The sequence goes on from OU779874.1 coordinate 7,714,048, forward strand.
TTTCTCCCGTTTTTGCAACATTTTTTACTGATACTCCGCTCGTATCAGTCGCAGCGTGATGTTATATAGCCTTTCTCAATAAACGTACTATCCAATACTGAAATAATTTTTGAAATCAGCCCAAAGATTCCTGAGAGCAGTGCGTTTAAACAATCAAACTCTTCCGCTTTATTATGTTGGTATAGATTGTTGTTATCAAAACATGTAGAGTTTGTCCCATTGTTGGACGTACCAAACAAGGGGGTCGATTCAAATATATAGGCAGCGATAAAATTTGAGAACCACTGTCCTACGCAGTTGAAACTTCGTCAAACACCATGATTATTCTACAAGAGAATTACGCCTAAGTTTAACGAACATTAATTATACTGGCACTCATGGGATTAATAAATACAATATTCTGCTATATAACATACTATGTAAGTAATATAAATTACACAAAACATACATATGTAATAACAATGTAATTATGAACTTAAGCTATGTGTGAATACGCATTTTGCGGTTACAATTATGGATTTGCTAGGGTTCAACATGCCGACTAAGGGTTAGCTGAAAAGGACTTGTATTGTTCTACGTTTTTAATTAATATAATTATTCGAAAATTGATAATGATACCAATTCTATGTACACAACTAAATATAACTAAAAAATGAAAATTGATAGTATCAATAACACAATTCGGCAATATTAACAGAACTTTTTAATTAGAAAATCTGTATACTACAGACTAACGATTTTAATTAATAAAATGTGCACAATAAAGTAACCAATAAATGCTCGGTGTTTCCCTACGTGATAAGATCCGGAATGCGGAGATCCGTAGAAGGACTGGTGTGTACGACAGCCCGAAGAGTTAGCACGCTGAAGTGGCAATGGGCAGGCCACATCGCTCAACGATCTGATGACCGTTGGGGACGGAAGGTCCTCGAGTGGCGACCACAAACCGGATGACGCGACAACGATGACGACGTTGTGGCGTTCTATGGGGGAGACCTATGTCCAGCAGTTGACTGAGAAAGGTTGATGGATGAAAGTAACCAATTAATCAAATAACACCGATAGTAATTTTTTATTTTTTTGTTAAGTTAACTTTAGTTATGTACATAGAATTAGTACCAATATTTTAAATGTACTACTAAAAATTTGAATAGTTAGTTTGTTTAAACGCGCTAATCTCAGGAACCACTGGTCCAATTTGAAAAATGCTTTCAGTGTTAGATAATAATTATCGAGGAAGGCTATAGGCTTTGTTATTATAAAATCACGCTGCGACTAATAGGAGAAAAGCATGTATGAAAAATAGTTGCAAAAACGAAAAAAAAATCTAAATTCTACGAGTACGAAGTCTCAGGCTGCAGCTAGTATTATTATAATGTCCATATCGTGATGGATTAAGAATACAAGTGTCACCGACTCTTTCTTTCCAAGGTGCTGTAAACGCCAGCTAAGAAATATTGTACACAGATCACATACTCTGTGAGAGATGGAAAATTAAAATAAACTTTGTGCCAACTCGCCTGTTCAGCACGGTATTGTAGACCATAATTCCTCTCAAAGTGGAGGAGGCCTGTTCTCAACAGTGGGACGTTAATGGGCTGGAGAGAAAAACAGATAAAATTGGAATGAAATCCTTCGTGCGCAAATAGAACTCGTACTTAACAAGTATTTTTAGTATTCTTTGGTCCTAAATTGATCGTAAATCTCGTACTATTATGAGCAATTCCAAAAACCATTTTAATTTAAATAAAGTTGAAATATCTTCGCAAATACTCTAACATTCTTACATCAAAGTGTAGTAAAATATTGCCTGTCAAATAAATTCAATGATAAGTCAGAAAACAAATCCCTTCGAATCGTAGCATCAGAAATTATGTTTAGTTATCAATCATGGACGGAAATTACCTAAGATATTATATATTTTCTTAGAGATAAAATATTTTTACTATTTGCTGTCTACGAGGAATATGTATAAGGATTTGTTGTGTATCGTGTGTGTATGTTATTTTCTTTAGTATATCAAATCTATCAAACGTATGGACAGATATTGACAATTTAGCGCATCGATAGTTTTTCTTTATCATACGAGTGCTCTTAGATAAGTTTTTAAATAGAGTTCTTAAATAGATGAGTTTAATTAGAAATTTGAATTAGATAAGTTTTTAAATGGAGTTTTTAAATGGAGTTCTTAAATGGATTTTTTAAATAAAGTTTATAAATGGAGTTCTTAAGTGGATTTTTAATTGGAGTTTTTAAATGGAGTTCTTAAATGGATTGAAACCTTAAAATAGTACAAAATTAAGAAAATTAGAAGGAGATCAGGAAAATAAAATGCCATATTTGAAGCCTATATTTAGGCTTTATTTTATCTTTATTTTGAAAAGTTAGGCATTTCATTTTTTTAATTATTAGCTTTAACAGGTCGGAGTGTAAAAAACTGATAGTAAATTAGTTAATACTACCTAATACAACGTGTTGCAGAAAAGTGTAGACATATTTTAAGGTTGCATTGAGTAGGCCTTAAATATTATAAATATTACAGTTACACATAGAACAATACGCTTGGTAAATTATTTGTTGTTTATAGCCTATTATTAAATAGCTATCAGGAGCGCATCATTTATGAGATTTTTACGGTTTATTGAATGCGATAGAACCTTACGATAAAAGATGACCTCATACTAGTGTTGTATTTAAATAAGATCGATTAATTTAATAAATTAATTAAATTTGTATTAACACATGAAAGTCATAATATAACTAGTATTTGTAATTTCATCCATGCCTAGTGCCTAGTCACCGGCCATGTGTAACGATGCTCAAATATGACTACACCTTTCTAAAACACATTGTATATCGCAAAATTGAAAATCAAAAGTTATAAATTAGAAACTCGTAAAATGGTTTGGGTTTTACACAAACTTGTGTAATGTGTCGTGTTGTCGTCGTAATTTAAAGTTAATAAGTCAACTCGGTTGTGTTAGATTCAGTTAAAAAGGGTCTGACAGCAGAACGACATGAGAAAAGTTATATATGCTAGAATCCTATTTGGATTTATTTTATACATTTTAAGATTACATTTTATACAAAGATTTTTATATAAAGGAAAAGAGTGGATTAAAGGACTGATTCTACGTGGGCCTCCTCCACTTTGGGAGGGATTATGGTCTACTGTACTGTTACTTTCGAGTTTTCCGTCTCTCACAGAAGATGTCAGAGATATCTATGCTTCTATCACTTTCTTTTTTGGTAAAACTTTACCAAATATGTGTGATAGTCGCTGCAACTTTATCTAAAGAAAACCAAAAAAAAAACGGTTTTTCGGATGGTCATATTTCTTTTAGTTATTATGTTTTGAAAAAAAGAAAATGATGCAAGCATAGATATACTGTTCATCTATAATATAGTGTAAGAACAATTAAACTCGGTTTAACTTTTGTAAAGAAAAATGGGGAGTACGAAACTTTTTTTTTTTCAAAAAATTTGTAGGCAAAATCTGCTTCAGCTATATTTGTCCCTTTCAGCGCGGCGCTTGGAAATAGGGATAGCAATACCTAAGGCAAATGCCTAAATTAGGAGTACAGTACCCTCTTAACATTAACTCGCTTATATTCTTTCGGAACGTATCTATCAATGTATTAATCTATTCAACGGAATCTTTTAAGGTGATTATCACCCACTTGCAGTTGTGGGATCGATCCGAAATTTTGCATACATATTATTAAGTACCGATGACAATGCAATAATTAAAAAAATATTCAGTATTTTCAAGCGTGTTTTTTAGTTTTAGAACTAAGTAAGTAGATTATTTAGTTAATTTTAGTTGTGAAAGTAGAATTATATTTTATGTTAAACAAATATTTTACGTTTTGTAGCCCATGACTAATTTTATTATACAGGTCTACGGTAGTGTTGCCCAAATTCAGTCTTGGTCTTGCAGTCTTGGTCTTGTTCTTGCATTTTTGCAAGACCAAGACCAAGAACAAGACCGCGTATTTTTAGCAAGACCAAGACCAAGACTGACCGTGCAAGACTTGAGCAAGAACAAGACTAATCCGGCAAGACTCTTGCGTCTTGCAGCTAGGTATAGCAGTTCGGTGTATAGGTACGCTTAGGAATTCTATGAGACGCAAAAAACTGTATCAAAACTGTATAAAAACTTAATTTTTAATCCTAATTTTATGCAAGGAATACTAGTTATTTTACCAGCAACATATGTTCCCGTGAAATTAGGCTTATTGCCGATTCTTTGGATATGCATATGTTAATAATTAATTAAATAAATAAAAAAAAAACAACCAAATTCACGTCGATCGATCAGATTCGCAATTTTGTTATTATAATACGTATTTTAATTATAAAAGTGTTTGAGTATGTTTATTTTATAGTAATTTACTAATATTTTAATAAAAACACGTAAATTAAATAAACACAAGACAATAAAAGTTTACGACATGAACGATTTCTTTGTTTACCCGGCACCGACATTTTGAAGACCAAATTATAGTCGATCTAATTCGTGAAACTCAAGCAACTTATACAACGTGAAACAAAACTCCTGTGTTATGCTTGAAACCAAGCATTCTTTAGGTCATCAGTAATGACTATGTGAAGTTAGAAATTTACTTGCATTATAATTTAATACGATTTTTGATGTTGTAAGTTTTTGCAAAATTTTTACGTTGCACAACCCTAATCAGCTGTTTTTATGAACTCTATTTGACCTAATAGTGATCATGTCCCGTAATAGAGATTAACGTAATATGCCTAACTGCTCATTGCCTCTGTGAGGAAAATTGTTTAAAATTTTTCCATGATGGTGAAGAAAATTTTGTTGGATGTTGATGGAAGAAAAGCGAGAAGAATACAAAAATGAGCGAGTTTTTTTGAGGAGTAATATTACCGAAAAAATAATGAATAATTGCATGTCGAAGATGACGAACGTGAATTGAGGAAAAGTTAAGTGTCAACTACTAGCAAAATGTGACGAGGGGAGCGAAGATATTGGCATATTAACGATGATATAATTTTTCATAAAATTATGTTAGGTAAAAAAGTCACATATGCGACTGTCCACTCTAAATAATTTAATCACTTTTGACGAATCGTGATTGGTTAATATTAGAAATACGTCAACCAATTGTATTACTTGATTAGCTACTTGAGTCCTGTGTAAAGAGCGACACCTTTGTCAAAAGAAACCGACTTCCTTTGATGTCAATGTGCCGCCCGCGCCGCTCCGATAGTCGGGGAATAACCGACATGAAGACACGTGTACATAGAGATGGGTCATCTCTATTATGTATCGATATTTTATTGTATCAAATCAATACAACGCGAACGGGGTAAAATACTAGATCACACGATAAAGTGATCGTCGTATCGTATCGCTGGTGTTTATTTAATAAATATCGTATTGTAAAACATGGTCTGTCCACAACAAATATTATTCATATTGGCTTATAATTATTCGTTGTAACATTTTCTTATAAACTTATTTCATTCCATTGAAATCCGATAAACTTTTTTACATGCTAGTAATAGTTAATAGCACATAATTAACACATAGTATTGTTTTTACCGATACAAATATTAAGTGTATTCTATTGTATCGAATTACCATAATATCGATATGTATGTGAGCATAGCTAAAGTGCATGAGCACAACCCTTTTACAGTATTATAATAGGTAGTAGTGAGCGTTTAAACGAATAGCTTAAAATAAGCAATGCTTATTAAAATAAGCAAAAAAGCACGCTGCCGTTTATAAGCAATCATCGCTTAATGCTTATCTTAAAATTGCAACACAGTTGTGAGAATATTTTCAAAATGTTGGTAAAAAGAGAAGAGGAAAATGTAAAAAGAGATGTAAGTGTAAAATTTTTATTTAAACGGTAAGTAAATTTTTAGCAGACAACGTAAATTAAGTTCAGTTAAATGTTTTAACGAAAAAGTTAAAAAGCATAAAAGCTAAACAGTAAGCAAATAGCATATTATGAATTTTAAGCAGACTACAAAAATTGTCCTTTAAAATACAGTCAAGTTATTGTAATTAATTTGATTTTTACATGTTTTAGCACATGTAAGCTTATAAAGCGTAAATGTTTATTAAGAAACAGTTACTCCCATGGAAAACGGCATATAGCTCAGTTGATCACCATGTGGCAGTTAATTTTTCGAATTTCTCATCAAATCTTTAGACATTTATTAATCTGATTGTTCTTTACTATGGCTATACTATGTTAATTCAAGCTCACAATGTTCCAATTCTAATACGTTTTTCTAAGATCTAAAGTAAACTTTAATAAATAGCAATAGTCTAATAGGTAATTGCAAGACTTGCAAGACTCTTGCTGCAAGACCAAGACCAAGACCAAGACTGGGAGCGCAAGACCAAGACCAAGACCAAGACCAGGTGTATTGGCGCAAGACCAAGACCAAGACTGGCTAAGTCTCGTCTTGTTCTTGCATTTGGGCAACACTAGTCTACGGAGTTAAGAAGCTAACAAATCGTACTTAAGTAAAGAATGAAAACTGAAATCAATGCCATTTTCTGTAAACAATATTATGTTTACAATTCATCGAATACAAAATAAATTCTCACTGAAAGCTGCAATTTCACAAGACAAACAACACCTCAACAATGAAATATGACTTTGCAATACTGAGAAACAACGAAATAGAATCTGTATAAGTATTTATACAAATAGCAATAGTGACTTTATTATAAACTAGCTGTGCCCCGCGGTGTTACCCGCGGTAAAAAGGATAAGAAATCTGTTCGTTTTTTACTATCCCACGGGAACATTGCGTCCTTTCGGAATAAAAAGAAGCCTATATGTTATTCTGATGTATAAGCTACATTATTATTGTAGTTTCATTAAAATTCATTCAGTAATTTTTGCGTGAAAGAGTAAGACACATCCAAACATCCATACTCACAAACTTTCATATTTATATTACTAGCTGTTGCCAGCGACTCCGTCCGCGTGGAATTTAGAAAATTTTCCCCGTTTTTGCAACATTTTTCACTACTGCTTCGCTTCTACTAGTCGTAGCGTGATGTTATATAGCCTAAAGCCTTCCTCGATAAATGCCCTATCTAACACTGAAAGAATTTTTCAAATCGGCCCAATGGTTCCTGGGATTTAATCAAAATCAAAATCAAAAATCATTAATTCACGTAGGGATATTCTCTTTTTGCCAAAAAAAAGCTCCTATGATATGTCCAAAAATTTTTTCCCTACCACCGGTTCAGGACTTTCAATGCGCTGAGAAGAACTGGCGTAAGAAACTCAGCAGATATCGTTATCTTTTATCATATTAATCTTTTTTTAAAATAATCATTACAATAGTTCTTATAATATAAATAAATTACAATTATAATAATATGTGTTGCTCTGGAACAATTTACTCCCAAGCTTTATAGTCTATAAATTATATAAATTTTCTAATATAATTCTTAATATATTGCAACAGCAATTGAAGCATCGATTACCAGGTGTTCGTCGATGTGAAATACAAAACTGCTGACGGCAATACCAAGAAGACCACACAGTCGGTCGATGAGGAAACTCTCTCTTCATCAAACCTCACTCTTTGGTCGACCGCCGATCAACTAGCAGCCGTATTCACAAACGTTACTGTTAGGTCTCATAGTAGGCATGGACGCACAGGGGTAGCAAAATCATTTCACAAACAATACTTAAGGGCCTACATCAATATTATCGTATATCATCGCCGACACGTACATATTAACACAGCCAGTAGCCACTGAAAATGAAGAATTAGGGATACTAAATAAACTAAATTATAGTGGAAAAAATGATAACCATGAGCGGGACTTGAACCCACGACCTCGGAATACCGTTCCACTATAACGTTTTTCCACTATAATTTAGTTTATTTAGTAAAAGCATAGCAAGTCAATTGCAAAAATTCATAAATTAAATTAGGGATACTTTTCCTATTTACTCAAAATGTACTAAATATATTTTAATTCTGATTTACGTGTTTCTATACATAATAGTTACCTATGTTTTTAAAGTTATTTCATTAGTTAATACGCGATAATAGACCGACAAATGAAAAAAATAAAAAATTTTAGAGGTTGTTTCGCCAAGATTTTCTATCAAGAAATCTTTTTTCAATCGCGTTTCTGAGTTCATGCGATCCTAGATCATATATTGAAAAAACATATACTTAAAAATTAGAGCTCTAGCTATTCAATCTAAAGAAACAATGAAAACTTCGTACATAGAAAAATGCACGAAGCTATTTTGGACCTCTTAAGTGGTGAAGCGCACTATGCGTTTGTTAAACTGAACGCATACCTAAGTTTTGTCTATGAATACAAAGGCTCGATGAACGGAACGCACTGAGAAGTGTTGTTACCCTTTGCACAGTGCATCAACACTTAAGTACTTACTTAAGTAAATATTGTTTGTGAATACGGGTGTAAGGCAATTCGTTATAGGTTAGAATAAGTATATTTAAAAATGTAAATATAATATTGAAAATGTAGCTTTAGTTCCCGTAGTTGGGTTTTATTTGCCCCCTGTGCTGCCAGCAAATGTAATTCCTCTAGCTATGTTTAACTTTATTATTCTTAAGATCCGTGAAAACAATAAAATTTATAAATACTTAATATAATGGAATATTATTTATCCGAAGAGCACTGTTAGGACAATATCACTCGCGAGGATTGCTAATACATAATATAAATGCGGAGTGCGGTTTGCACATGCGACGATATAGTGCAAGTGGTCTTTTTAGAAAATTGTCACGTAGAAGTTCCTAACGGCTTGGAGCGGATTGAGATTATGTTTCAGAAATATGACGAGAAGTTACAAAAATAACTATTTTTATTACGCTTATATTAGTGTGGTACGTATCTATTACGCATATTTTATTATTTTATTAGTTTGGTGCGTATCTGTGTAACAAAGTCAACATTTGTTATTTTAAGTTGCCATGTTTTACAAGCTCTTTTGAAACGTCAGAAGCTAAGGTATAAGGTTAGGTAGGTAGAAGGAAGAAAGTCGTTATTTTTGTATGTAAGTAAGTCCATATGTGCGCTTAAATCTTTGAAATTTTGCAACGGATTTATATGCGGTTTTTTTTAATAGATAGAGTGGTTCAAGAGTACGGGTTTTATGTAACTCTAATTAAAAACTAGTTTTTAAATTCTAGTTATGTTTAAGGTTGCCTGGCAGAGATCGCATTAGCGATAAGGCCGCCCATTTGTACAATAATATTAAGGCTAATAATGTAATTTTGTTTCTTTGTGTATTGGTGTACAAATAAAGAGTTATCTATCTATCTATCTATCTATCTATGTTTCTCTCTCTCTCTCTCTCTCCAGCCCATTTTCGTCCCACTGTTGGGCACGGACCTCCTCCACTTTGGAGGGATTATGGTATACTGTGCCGCGCTGACCAGGCGTGTTGGCACAGGGTTTTATTTTCGAGTTTTCCGTCTCTCACAGAAGATGTTATCTGTATGCAATATTCCTTAGCTGGTTTTTAGAGCACCCTTGGAAGGAGATGGGGTGGTGACACTTGTATTCTATAACCGTCACCACACGGAGGATAGTTATATTTATGAATCGTTAATGCATGAGATTATACATTTTCTCATTTCCCGCGGCTGTAACCGTGCTGGAACCTTTTTCACTGAATCGATCAATAAACGTTTGACGTATAAACTGTTAATAAAACTCATCGATCAAATATAATATTTTTGGTTTTATGTAACTCAATGCATCGTGAAATACCAAGATCGAAAATTCTGTTTTAAGGGTTTCGTATCAAAAGTTAAGGCTGAATCTTCTCACTGATACCTACGCGCGTACGAAGTTGCGGGCAAAAGCTTCTTCTTCTTCTTCTTCTCCAGCCCATTTTTGTCCCACTGTTGGGCACGGGCCTCTTCCACTTTGGGAGGGAATATGGTCTACTGTGCCGCGCTGACCAGGCGTGTTGGCACAGGGTTTATTTTCGAGTTTTCCGTCCGTTTTTCGTCTCACAGAGGATGTTATCTGTGTGCAATACCTATCCCTTATCTGACTTTTACAGCACACTTGGGAGGAGATGGGATGGTGGGCAAAAGCTACTGGAATATAATTAACATTTACATTTTAATTAAGCTAAGTACAAAGCCTAAAATTGTAAAGCAATGTAATTAATTTATGACTTAAATATTCATAACAATATCAGTATTATGGATGTGTCTACGATGTATTAACTTAATCCAATTTCACACTTCAGTGAGGCCAATTCTGATGCGTCAAAAACTTAACCTAACTAAAATGAAACGATGATGTATCTATTGTCAGTGTGGTGACGGTGAACCGATGATGTATTTAGCTATAAAAGCAAATTGTTAAAATTGGAATGAGAAGCACACAACAAAAGTTTTTAGTGTAACTTGATGATACCCTCCGTGTGGTGACGGATTAAGAATACTAGTATCACCACCCCATTTCCTCCCAAGGGTGCTGTAAAAGTCAGCTAAGGGATATTGCACACAGATAACATCCTCTATGAGAGACAGAAAACTCAAAAATACACCCTGTGCCAACACGCGGCACAAATGGGCTGGAGAAGAGAAGAGAGGTAAGTATGCATATGGTATACCATATGCATACCTCTCGGATTGAAACCTCACATAGGGATATATATCCCTATGTGAGGTTTCAATCCGAGATATAACCTCACATAGGGATATCCCTATGTGAGGTTATATCTTCAAAACTACGCAACGGAGAGTGATGCGATTTTTTTTTATCGAATCAGTGGTTCAAGGGGTTTTTTTTTGTATAACTTGTTAATTTGTCTTTAAATTCCATTCGTATGAAGTTGCGGAAAACAGCTATACATATAATAACCGGTACAGAACCTTTTAAGTACCTACCTTTACCTTTTTTTCTGGTACCCATAACACAAGCATATGAGCTTAGCTTGGGACCAGAGGACGTTATGTGAAATGTCTATGAATATTTATTTGTTTATTTATGTGCGAGTCCAATTCGTACTTGGCCGTTTTTTTATTTACACTTATTGTAAAGGTTTTATTTGGCAATGTTTAGAAACATTTTATATACTTTAAAACCTTAGATACATACACATAAAATGTTCTAGCTGATATTTTATGTTGTAGTTTCATATGCGCACATATAAGTACACAATAAAATCTGTATTTTAATACGTGACGAGAAAACCTTTAGCTTTTTACGTACCTACTTATATTACGCAAACATACAAGTAAAAGATTTTACTATTGACTATCTTTCTTACTACTCATAGATACTAAGGCTCGTAGGACTGATGAACATTGGAAAAGAAAAGTCTTATGGTCTTATTCATAATGACTTATCTGAGGTTTAAAAATTCGATAAAATCGGTTCGCGAAATTTGTCAAAAGTTTTTATTCATAAGTCTATTTACGATAAAATGTTTATTATCTCTCCGATAAAATCTCCGTTTAAACCTCCGATAAGTCATTATCAATAAGACCTCTAGAGTGGTGACCACATACCGGACGACGCAGCGTTGGGCGCCCGCCGACAAAGTGGAGCGACGATATCGTCAATGTCGCGGGGAGTCATTGGATGCAAGCGGCACAAGACCGCGCGTTGTGCCGTTCTATGGAGGAGGCCTATGTCCAACAGTGGACGGAGAGAGGCTGATAGATAGATACTGACTGATGCTCGCAACTTATCTGTGGTGATGGATTAACAATATAAGTATCACCATCTCATTTCCTCCCCAGGGATTGTAAAAGCCAGCTAAGGGATACTATAAACAGATAACACCCTCTATGAGAGACGGAGAACTCGAATATAAACCCTGTGCCAACACGCCTGGTCAGCGCGGCCCAGTAGACCATAATCCCTCCAAAATGGAGGAAGCCCGTGCCCAACAGTGGGACGTAAATGGGCTGGAGAGAGAGAGAGATGAGAGACGGAGAACTCATTAATAAATTCTATAGCATTACGCGTAGTCTGTGAGGTATGCCTCACAGACTACGCGTAATGCTATAGAATTTATTAACGAAAGAACAAAGTGGAGAACGCCGCGGCGTTCTCCACTTTGGGGGGGATTACGGTCCACTATGCCGCACTAACCAGTCGTATTGGCACAGGGTTTATTAACGAGCTTTCCGAGTCTCACATAGGATGTTGCCTGTGTGCAATATTCCTTACCTGGCTTTTGCAACAAGCTGTCAAAGAAAAGGGTTAGTGAGATTTGAATTCGTCACCACAGGGACAGAACAATGATAATTATGATGATAATGGTACGGCCCTGAAGTTGAATGTCCAACTCGTACAGGGCCGGTTTTTAAAAAAATTACACCTACATTAAAAGCGTTTGCATTTGTTAAATAATTCAGAGATTCTGTGTCTTCTTAGTCACGAAATAATCACAATTCTTAATGCTAAGATGTGCTTAGTTATTTTTGCTTAAAATCGTGTGACATCTTTCAACACTAATGTCTAAAAAACAGTAAAAGCCTACGCTGGCATTTTATTTAAATTGAAATACAAGAAAATTGCGTGATTTGAAAGCTTTGAATTACTTTTATTACGATCGTGTTTTGTTTGCTTAAGTTATTTCTTTTTTAGGTTATTTTTGTATTTTTTTTATTACGTAATGTTATTGAAATATTTTACTTTGCTTTTAATTGTAAATAGCAACGGTAGCTGTAAGTTAAATATCTTTATTCACTATAAAACTAAATTGCTATTTTTGTATGTATGTCCCTATTTGAGCCAATATCTTCCAAACTACGCGGCAAATTCTGATAGGCTTTTTTCGTATATTTGTTAGGGTTTGGTTTGAAGTTCCTGTAAATAGTTGGTTATTTTAAAAGAGAAAGTTGAACCGACTTCATGAGACCACCTCGGTAGTCTACTCTTTGATTATTTAGATCCATAATATGTGAAAACAATATGTGCGTTTGAAATTTAAAGAATTTCCTAGATTCCTTAGGAGATATCCATCAGATCCTGACCTGGTGCCCAATAGACCACACGGGAAACACCAGCTTTCAAATAAAAAAAGAATCATTAAAATCGCTTCGCCCAATTAAAATTTATGAGGTAACAAACATAAAAAAATATAGACGAATCGAGAACCTCCTTCTTTTTTTGAAGTCCATTAAAGAGGAAAGAAGTAAGTTTGATTATTCAGCCAAAATGTCGAATAACAATCTGTTAATTGCATTTAGGAAGTCGTTACAATATATAAATATATATGTTGAATGTATTTCCTACCAACCCATAGCTTATGTACAAAACGTTAATCAAACGATCTCGGGTTAGTTGGTTTAGGCAATCATAAATGATAGTGTTTGAAAATATATCGATAAAAACCGTCAAGTACGAGTTCAACTTGCACACGACGGGTTCCTTATCGTTGCTATCATCTATACCAGGGATGTACAGACCGCGGCTAACGGGCCGCATGCGGCCCATCGGTCGAATACTGGTGGCCCGCCAACAGCAAAAATAATACTCTCGTACATTCGAAAAATATTGAATTCTATTCCAGAATAAAACATATAAAGTAATTTACTAAATAATAAATATTAAAGTACTTTGTTTCTTTTGATATTGTCGTATCTTAATTTAATAGAAGAAATTGGAATATTTCTGGCGGAAAAGCAAACGGATGTCCCGGAACTAAAAAATCCTGATTGGTTGTGTGATTTGGCTATTTTAGTTGACATTACAAATAATTTGTATGTCTTGAACACACGGCTTCAAGGGAAAAATCAACTGATATCCTAGCTCTACGCTCATGTATCATCCTTTTAATGCAAGCTGACACTTTTCAGATCGCAATTGAGTTCTGGAAATTACAATCATTTTCCGAATTATAAGAAAATGGCTGAAAAATTCAACAAAACTGCGATTAATTTCAGTTATGTAGAAAAGCTAGATATTTTGATTCAATCTTTTCAAGACCGATTTTCGGAGTTTAAAAAAGTGAAACCTCTGTTGGGCATATTCAGCAATCCTTTCACGATTTCAGTTGAAAATGCACCAGAGTCAATGCAGTTAGAAATTATCGACATTCAAAACGACCAAGATTTACGCAACAAATTAAACGAAGGAGACTTGCTGGACTTTTACCGCTGCATTGATAAAAATACGTACAAAGAATTGCGCATAAACGCTCTGAAATGTGCCAGCTTATTTGGTTCTACCTATATATGTGAACAAACTTTTTCAATACTAAATAATAATAAAACAAAAAATCGAAACTGCCATACAAATGAAAGTTTGGAACCAGTTTTACGTGTTGCTACAAGTAAATTTGAGCCAAATATAAAAAAGATTGTAAGCACTATGCAGTGCCACGCTTCAAATTAATAAATTCTTTTTCAATTTGAATACAATACATTTTTATCAATTCTTTATTGTCTTTAAATACCTATACTTCAATTGGCCCGCCATCAGTTCATGATTTGCCCGAGTGGCCCCTAGTCTTAATAAGTCTGTGCATCCCTAATCTATACTAATATTATAAAGCTGAAGAGTATGTTTGTTTGAACGTGCTAATCTCAGGAACCACTAGGCCGATATTAAAGATTCTTTCAGTGTTCGATAATATATTTAACGGGGAAGTCTATAGGCTACATAAAATCTCGCTGCAACCCATAGGAGTGAAGCATTAGTGAAAAATGTTGCATAAACAAGGAAAATTACCCGGGCGACAGCTAGTAATAATATATTCGACATATTCCAGACCTCAAATAACACCCAAAGATGGATCCCAAAGGGTGGGATAAGGGCGGGAAAATGAGTATTTGTTGCTGTAGCATCAACTAATATACACAAACTGTGAAGTTTTCGGCTCTCTAACTATCGCCGTTCCAGAGATACAGCCTGGTGATAGACGGACTGACGGACGGTCAGTCAAAGTCCCAGTAATGGGGTCCCATTTTATCTTTGGGTACGGAATCCTAAAAACCTTGAATGAAACCAATTAACACAGGAAAAGTTAATGGTATAAAGAATTCTCTAAGGTGTTTTCAAAGCAGTGGTATTTCTAATAGAAGTTATATAGCTACAGTAAGAAAGGCTTATAAGCTAACTAGTAACCCGCTCCGGCTTTGCACGGGTAGTTTTTAGGGTTTCGTAAAAAAAGAAACCCTTATAGTCAGAAAAATATAAATGTTTAAGATTTCAATTTAAAATTACATAGACATGTCTATGTAGTCCTTTGCTAGCGAGATATAATATCCTAACATAATATTCAAGTCTTTGAAACCTATTTCCTCTAAAATAAAAATATCACAATTTTACTTTTTAGTTCTCTTTGAGTAGCAAAATTAGTTTCTGAGCTTTTCAGAAGTTTAAAATGTGGTATAACCAAGAAGACTGAGCTTAGTAACTTAGGTTCAGTACTTTGAGGGATCAATAAATAGATTAGTTTGGATTATTGAACGTTGTACCTATCACACATTTCTTTTAGATTTATGAATTTTGCCCTTGTTACAATATTTCAGTTAATTTTTAACCAATTTAAAAAAAGGAGGAGATTCTCAATCCTCTGCATAATATATTATTTTTTTATTTTTAATGAAGTCGGTTGAACCTTTTTTTTAAATACTTAATTTTCAAAATAAAGCGTAATAACAAAATAAAACATCACACAACAAGCATCACACAGCTTTAGCCACGAACACTTTTCATATGTCGCAGTGAGAGTCGTGCATCGCCACTTAAGGGCCTGCATCAATATTATCGTGCATTTTTCTACGTACAAAGTTTTCATTTTTTCTTTATATTGAATGGCTACAGCTCTAATTTTTAAGTATATGTTTTCTCAATACATAATCTAGGATCGCATAAACTCAAAAACGCGATTGAAAAAAGTTTTCTCGATAGAAAAACTTCTAACGAAATAACCTCTCTCATTTTTTTTTTGTCATTTGTCTATTATCGCGTATTAACTAATGAAATAACTTTCAAAACATAAGTAACTATTATATATAGAAACACGTAAATCAGAATTAAAATATATTTAGTAGATTTTCAGTAAACAAAAAAATATCCCTAATTCTTCATTTTCTATACCTGCTAGCTGTGTTAATAGGTACATGTCGACGTTAATATTGGCCCTTAAGAGCTCACTACAGACCCAGCTAATTCACAGTTTAGGTATTTGTGTTAGGTATTGTTATACCTATTCTCGAGTACCGCGATGAAAGGGACAACTATTGATCAGCCGATTTTAAATATAAATCTTAGAAAAAATAGACATCTCGTTAAAAACACACCAATACAAAAAATAAATTAAGCCATATTACAGAAGAAGAGTATATATTTATTTATTTAACACTTTAAGTACAATTTGAGTACCAAGGCGGACTTAATGCCATATGCATTTTCTACCAGTCAACCATTGGGTGGTGCAGAGAATAAGTAAAGTAGGTGTTTGAGGATGAAAATTTAATATTTACTAATATTTTACTGTTTTATAAAAACAATACATACACTAAACACTATAATCAGTAAACGTACATACATATATAAATAGATACACATACATGTTCATCTACATAGTATACACATATATATACAATTATACATACCATAGATATCCATAAATATTTATAATATAGGCATATAGATGATGATAAAAATAAAAATAACACAGACAAATTAACTTAGATGGGGTTCTCCAGCATTTCAATGTAGAAATTATGTACTTTACGCTTGAAAATTTGCTTACTTTTGGACATCCTGATCTCGAGAGGGAGGGCATTCCAAAGAAGAACGGCTTGTATCCTAAAAGAAGAGTGAACAAAATTAGTGGAATGAGAAGGACAGCTTAAGAGAAGATTTCTAGACGGACGAAGGCTTCTATCGCAGCTAGTAGTGAGGTAATCGAAAAGGACAGATAAGTAATGTGGGGCATTGGGCGAAGAGAGTACTGAGTACAGCATAGTCAATACATGCAAGCTACGGCGCTGGCGGATAGGTAGCCATTTTAGCTGTCGACGATAATGGGAGACGTGTTCGTACTTACGAAAATTGTAAACGAATCGAATGCAATTATTGAGAAGTCGGTCTAGTTTATTGAGCAGATCTGCATTAAGGTCTAAATAGCACACATCACCATAGTCAATTGTTGGGAATACTAAAGTTTGTACTCGTAGTTTTTTTGTCTCGAATGGTAGAAAACTTTTTAGAGGGTACAGAGAGCGAAGTGTCCCTGTTACTTTTCTACTGATATTGGCCACCTGCGCACGCCAATCAAATACTGTATCAATGAGTAGACCGAGATCTTTCACAGTAGGAGTTAATGGAATAGCAGATCCATCAAACGTCACTGCTGGAACAGATGATTCGTTAACTTTGTTGATTAACCGCGAACTACCAACCAGGATGGCTTGGCATTTTGTAGGATTTATACGTAGTCTAAATTGATCAGACCATTGCTTGAGTGAGATCAGGTCACGATTCATAACACCGAATGCAGTAGGTAAATCATCTATCTCAGCCCGTGTATAGAGCTGAAGATCATCGGCGTATAGATGGTACGAGGAGAGAAGACGTTAGGTTACCAGATTTATAAATAAAGAGAACAGAAGTGGGGAAAGAATGCTTCCTTGGGGAACACCAGAGGTAAGACTACACCACTTGGATGAGCATTCATTGTTACGAACTGCCTGCTGTCCATCCCGAAGGTAAGCTGAAAACCATTACAAAGATTCGGAAGAAATTGAAATAGAAGAAATTGAAATAGAAGAAAGGATATGTAGGAGAATATCGTGACTGAGGGTCCCGAAAGCGTTCGAAAAGTCGACTAAAACCAGTAATGTAACCTTAGTGTCATCCATACTTGCCCTGATCTCATCAGTCACTTTGAGCAAGGCAGTAATAGTGCTATGTCCAGGCCTCAACCCAGATTGAAGTGGACAAAGCACATTGTTAGTACGAACGAAATCAGATAATTGCGTGTGGACAGATTTTTCAAAGATTTTGATAAGCAAGGAAGTATAGAGATAGGCCGAAAATGACAGGGAAGAGAGGGGTTACAGATTTTGCAAGGGGACGAACGAAAGCTTAACAACACACAAGGAAAGTTACCGAAAGTTAAGGAGAAATTAAAAATATGAGAGAGAGGCGATAAGATATGATCTATAATATTTACAATCATGCGTCGGCTAATACCATCACATCCCACAGTATTAGAATTAATAGATAATAATTTTTTTTTATTTCAGCCGACTCAACTGGAGAAAAATTTAAAGTTGCGTAAGCAGGCCGTGGCAAGACTGAAACCAAGCGCCATACAGTGGAATATCTTCCACTGTATGGCGCTTGGTTTCAGTATCAATTATCTCATTAAAATTTGTAATAAATCTATACTTTTAAAACTTTCTTCTGTGAATAAATCTTACCAAATTTGTATGGAGCCGATGATCTCTCTAAGCTATTTTATGAGAAACTGAATTCACTAGCAATTCTTTCTTACACTTTAAACTCATCTAAGAACATTAATCTAGCTTACAACTTATGAAACATAACTTTTTAAATATAGATAAGGGCACATGAAATATCCGAAGTCATCTCATTTGACACCCCCGAGATATACCTAGCTCTAATATCTCTTAAGTCTTAATATAGTGAACTTGACATGACAAACACGATATCCATTATTATGATGAAAGCGTGCTCAATATTGTTAGGTATTGACATAGCGTCAAATCAATCATCGTAGTTTGCTAACAAATTGTTGCTTCAGAAACTAAGATTACGTACAAAATAATAACAACAAAACATTTTATTTAATAGACATCAAAAACCTGTCAAGAGCGTAGTAAACTCACACACTTAGGGTTCCGTACCCACCAGACCGAAAATCATTAATAACTGCATTCAAATAATCAGTTGCTTAAGTTTAAACAAATTCACCAACATAATTTTGAATTTGATATATAGGGAATTGCCTACTTTTCAGCTACTTCATAAGTTGGTATTAGTATAAAAACTTTTTTTGTGTGATGTGTAAACAAATTTATTTCAAGTACAGATACAGGGAAAAATTCAAAACTTGTCACTATACAGCCTTAGTCCATGCCAAATTTCAAATTTCCAGGGCAACGGGAAGTAACGAAAATTCTTAAAAATAGTCGTAATTTGGTTATATTTTCTAAATACGTGGATATAAAAGGTTGATTGTATTTGCAGCAAGAGACCGTACATCTACATATCGTATCAGTTTCAGCTTGATACCTTCAACCGTTGCAGAGTAAAAAAAGAATGACAGACGGACACCGAAGTGAGACTACATGGGTTTCTTTTATGTACGAAACCCTGAAAACATATTCAGTGCATGTATCCTTTTTCCCCGCAGGGACCCAACTCGGGGCCGCCGGCGGATAAATGCTGGCGCCCTTGGCAGGAGAGGAGGCCGAAGGCGGCGTGCTGCTGCTGTGCCGAGTGTGGCACACACCATGGCCCGGTTTGGGTGAGGAAACAAACCAAAAAAAAAATGTATCCTTTTTAAACAAGAAAAGTATTTCTTGCAGCTAATATTATAAATTATACAATAGGTACTTAGTTAAATGCCTTCTAGAATTGTAATTACCCGTTGTAATTACTGTCTTAGTAACCCCTGAATAAATGTTCTGAGGTTAGAACTATGAATTTATTAGGCTTGAGTCGAGCGCAGTTTGAGCTTAATTAGAATTTACATACATAAAGATGTGTGCTTCATGTATATTGCATTACTATCTGTCTTATTAGGGTTTCATAACAAAAAGTAAAACTAAGCCCTATTGCTGAGACTACGATCTCCATCTGTCCATCCGTCCGGCTGTTAGCAGGCTGAATCTCATGAACGGAGATAGCCAAAATTTGAAATATTTGCAGTATTTCTATTTATTTTAATGATCCGTGAGCGAGTTAATATCCTATCCTTTTCTTTCTTTCTTTCTTTCTATCCTAATAATCCCTTTCAACTTATGAGGAGACTCGAGCCTAGCAGAAGACGTTAATGGGCTGTAGTGGAGAGAGTGGAGCGAAGTAATTTGCAAAATCAATTAACTTTGTCTAGTGGTAATTCGTAAAGTATGATACATGTATAATTTTTAAATATTTGCAGTATAGGTTATAATAAGTTCGCCTAGGAACTCCGGAAACCACTTCGAAAGGAATTATGGTCTACTATGAGGGGCTGAGCAGGCGTGTTGGCACAGGGTTTATTTTTGAATTTCCATTTCACACAGAGCATGTTATCCGTGTACAATATCCCTTAGGTGGTTTTTACTGCAAGCCAAATGGGTGGTGACGTTTGTATTCTTAATCTGTCACCACACGGACATTATAGAAATATATTGCAACAAAAATAGTTAAATAAATGTTACGTCTGACATTTGGTTAATGGATTGTTCATAATTTTTGACCTTCTGTTTTTATATCACTTGCATTCTTAATCCGTCACCACACGGAATTATGATGCATGAACGTTTAAGCTTGAAGAAATATTTGTTTTGTATCGACTCATATCGTATTAAATTAGTTTAATCTCTCGTTCTCACTGTATTGTAATATTATATTGCGCTGTATTTAACTGTATCCTGGAACAGGATCTCTCTGGATCTCGCAATATTTATAGTGATAGGGTCTTAGCGCTGTATGCACTTGTATCCTTTAACAGGATCTCCCTGAATTTCGCAAAGTACCTCTCGGGTGATTGAGTCGGATCTGTCTAGTTTCTAAGTGTCGAAATCCACCCAATCGTTAAGACAGATCATCATCATTAATATCCTGCCCCTATCCAGTTGTTTGGTGTTGGCAAGACATGACTACTTGTTCATATTCCAGATGGCTGATTTTACCTGTCTGACGTCAACCCACATTGAGTATGAGCAGGTGTATGTGACATGGTTCCCTCGGTCGGTTCTTAAGACTCCCCCGGAGGTGACATTTTAATTTTTTTTTGTTTGTCACTTTGACAGTTCATTATGAAGATATGATATGCAATTAACATTTAAACATAGATAGATACAAGATACCCTCAAAAAACATAATCCTTATTTGGCAGTTGGGCAAAAAGTGAAGGCAATTAATAACAAAGAGGTCGTTGCTACAAAGTATTCTCTAAAGAGATATAAAATCGTTTAGAAAGAAATTTATTTCAATTTTATTTTTTATCTTTGCTACCTTTTGAACTTTTTTTATTCGCTCGTGATTGTGATACCACTTTTCGCTTTTAAGTAAAACTTTTTGCTAAAACATAAATTTAATTTGTTAAGGGCACCAAAAACGGCATATCAATATATTTAATATAGCGAGAAATAGACAGATGTATATAGAAAAAAGGCGAGGTGAAAAAGAGATAGATATATGTATTTTGTTTATGTATTTTTATAATTATACTAGCTGACCCGGCAAACGTTGTTTTGCCATACTACAAAAAAAATATTTGAATAATAATAATAGTTTAAAAAAACTAAAAAACACGCTTTATTTAATCGAATTATTGCATTGTCATCGGTCTTTGACAGGTGTGCAAAATTTGAATAGAATCTGACCGTTTAAAGTGGGTCAAAATAGCGTCCAAAGGAGTCGGTTACAAACATACAAACAAACATACAAACAAACATACAAACAAACATACAAACAAACATACAAACAAACATACAAACAAACATACAAGTGAAGCTAATATAAAGCGTGTAAAAATAGATGTTAGCCGATTCTCAGACCTACTGAATATGCATGTAAAATTTCATAAAAATCGGTCAAGCCATTTCGGAGGAGTACGGTAACTAACACTGTGACACGTGAATTTTATATATAAGAAGAATACGTATATTTAGTTTATATAGGTATTTAATATGTAGCCACATTCTTCAACAGCTATTGGCTTTGTACTTCTTCTCTTGTAGCTAATGCACCTACCTGTTTTGCTTTTTACACTCCCCTATGGTTGACTAGCAGAGAATGCCGTCGGCATTAAGTCCGCCATTGTACTGTGTTATTTGTGCATAAAGTTTATAAATTAATAAAAAATATATATGTCGGTGCCGTCATAAATGTCGATACATCTCGGTATACCTATATATATTTGTCACTTTTCGCCTCGTCTTTTTTCTATATACATCTGTCTCTTTCTTGCTATATTATTAAAGGGCGGTACAAACGGTATAATAATATATTATATTAATATGCCGTTTGTGCCGCCCTTTAGGGCACGGAACCTTAAAAGAAACCCGAAAAAAAAAGTCCTCTATGAGTTACACAAGATACAATACTGTGACAAGTTTTTCTTATAAGTAAGTAGGAGTATTATAAAGTATTCTTTAAAAGATAAAAATAAAGGTCACTACCTTGTTTACCTCGCCCTATGAAGATAGCAGAGGGCCATTTATCTGTCACCTAAATGGCAAGGTAGGACAAAAACGGTCACTGTAAAATTTGCTGAATATCAATGTAAATTACCTGCACTTATTTCTCCAGTAATATAGGGAGCCAACCTACGGTTGACTATAACAACATCATGATTCTCATTCTGTGGCAATGGGATTAATGTTAAAGGAAAAACAAAGTGATCTTAGTAGAACAGGGTGAGCACCTCAACAGTTTAATATTAATTTAAATACACATACAATTAGGATATTTACACATATTATGTCTTTCTATGAAGACTTCTTAGTACTTATACTTAACGGACCAACCGCTTATCTATATTAATTAACTAAAATATACACGACACAACTTAGCCGTTGTGAGGATCTATAAAAATAAGTAAGTTATCCTACCAAGGTTATCTCCAGGGCGCAATCACCAGAGCGTAGCAGTCACAGAGCCCTCAAAGTCCCACGGCGTATGCAGTAAGTCCGGGTGACGCTGAGGGAAATCCGCGATGTCAGCGCGGTGGTACCACGCGTTGGACGGCTACGCCTTCCCGACCGGAGGCCTAACCAATTATCAAGGACATAATCCTTGACTTGAAACTAATACTACCCCCATAGGGAAAATATTAAAATAAAATAAGAATAGGGAACCTGGGCTAAAATCACTGCAGTGATACAAATGAAAAACGAATCTCTCGTTAGAATTAAAGGGTGCACGAGTGCCCACGTTGTGGAAATAATAATTCCAAGCAACTAAAATCAATAGCCCGCACCAAGGTTCCAAATCAAGTAGCTATCTTCATTAACAATACATATTAACATTAACATTAAACACTAACACCTTAAACACCCTCCCTGTAACAAAGAACAAACTATCTTGTAGAAATCATTTTCATAAAACACAAACGGCCATTTTGTCGGACCTACATTAAGAACTAATGAGACTTACCACCATCCCAGCAATATGCAATTAGTTATCGGTGCTCGACGCCTGCGACTACTGCCTCAATTTTTAAATGTTATTTCTGAATTTTGTTCGGCGCCATTTCTCCAGCCCGAAAACGCTCTTTAAAAAAACCTCCATCATCGTTCCTCTTTCTCGGCCCAAAAAGAAATACACCGCCTCGACCAATCAGGAGCCATTCCTTGGAAACTTCATAAGACCGTTGAGAGCGAGCTATAGTAGGTTTCTGCTATCAGAAGGAGACGGAGAACGGAACCGACAATTTATCGTTCACTACTAAAGGTTGCCAGCGCAAAAATTATGGGAAATGATACCAGCATTACACACTTTACATACTACTACTACTATAGGTGGTAGGATTTGCTACGTTACAATACTCATTATAATTGGATGGATGTGTTTTTTACTCTTTAGCGCTAAAGCTATAAAATAGATATTATTGAAAGCCAAGGAGCCGAAATGTCACCACAAAAGCGAGTGAGACTGTGGGCATCTAGGTAATGCGATAAATATTTAAACCTACCTATTTAATATATTTCCTAATTATTACGTAACATAACTTCGTGTGGTGACGAATTAAGAATACAAATGTAACCACCCCATCTCCCAAGGGTGCTGTTAAAGATAACATCCTCTGTGAGAGACAGAAAACTCGAAAATAAACCCTGTGCCAATACGCCTGGTCAGCGCGGCACTGTAGACCTTAATCCCTCCCAAAGTGGAGGAGGCCCGTGCCCAACAGTGGGACGTAAATGGGCTGGAGAGGCGAGAGAGAGAGAGAACGTAACATGATTGCCGTTAATTTATTAATGACTTGTATCAATTTTGTTGTTGGAAATCAGTTGTTAATATTTGATAAGGTATTACAGCAAATTAGCTGGTAATTTAAGATATTATTAATAGTTGAATGTCTAAGTTAAAATCGATAGTTTTATTAATCGAATTTTAGTAGATATCAATGATCTTATTCATAATGACTTATCGGAGGTATAAACGAAGATTTTATCGGAGAGATAATAAACGCATTAGCGTAAAAAGACTATTACAAAGAACAATATCGACGGGCTTCGTGGTGAAGTGGTTTATGTAATGGACTGCCGATCACGAGGTCGCGGGTTCGATTCCCGCTTGGGACAATCATTTTGTGTGACATCCATAAATGTCATACAAATGTTTGTATGTATTATAAGTATGTTTTCTATGTATTATAAGTATGTATTTACAAAAGAAAAGTAGTATATGTAGTCTATCCGTATCTGGTACCCCATAATACAAGCATAGAAATATAGCTTACTTTGGGACCAGAGGACGTTGTCTGAAATGTCTTGAATATTAAAAAAAATAAATTTTGACAATTTACGCGGACCGATTTTTAGCGAACTTTTAAACCTCCGATAAGTCAGACCATAAATAATTATACATTCTCTCTCCAGCCAATTAACGTCCCACTGTTGGGCACGGGCCTCCTTCACTTTGGGAGGGATTACGGTCTACTGGGCCGCGCTGACCAGGCGTGTTGGCACAGGGTTTATTAACGAGTTTTTCGTCTCTCACAGATAATGTTATCCGTGAGCAATATTCCTTAGCTGGGTTTTACAGCACCCTGGGAAAGTAAAGGGGTGGTGCACATGTATTATTAATCCGTCACAACACGGACTTCCGTCGCCACACGGACGCCTGTATAGACAGACAAATTAAGTTTTCTTACACTCTTTCACGCACACCACACATAATATGTATCTTTCGATCAAACCTAGTACTGAAACTATTATCCGAGGGACAGTGTCCTAGTTTAGGCTCCAGTCCACCCCTAGTTTAATAAAAATTTGTATTTGTAACATGTAAATGCCTGTGGTGGAAAATAAATACTTTAAAAAAAAATAGTTACTGTGTACAGAGCCGTAGTTTCGTATATAAATACAAGAAATGTTATACCAAATTTTAATTTTAAATTATCCTTCAACTTTTAAATACTTTGAAGTTTGTTAATTACAAACCAAAAATATTTTTAATTATAATTACTGGAAATTACGATCCAATTATAACTTTTATGTTGATGATTATGTGAAATTGTTCACGATTAGATAATGTTGTTTGTTTGTTGAATGGAATTTAGAATAAATTTTTCCCTAATGATAATTGTATATAGGTCAAGATTACTCGTATTACCGATTAAAAATACTACCTTTCCAAATCAGACAGGCACAGTCTCTCCATAGTTTAAAAATAGATATACGGTCTTATTCATAATGAATTATTGGAGGTTTAAAAGTTCGCTAAAAGAGGTTCTAGTAGGTATAGTAGGTTATTTGTATTTAAGTGTAATATATATAGTTATACCTATATGTTGAAGTATGTCTTTGTATTTAACTGGTTTTATGTAAGTTTATCTTTTTATTAGAGTAGTAATAGTGACACCTAACTACCTCATCAGATCAGACACACTCCTATTCATCCAAGGTTGCCTGTAAGAAATTGCATAAGCGATAAGGCCGCCATTTTGTACTAGTAAGTAATGACTTAATCCTAATGTATTGATTATGTAAAAGGTCTACAAATAAAGAGTTATCTATCTATCTAAAAATACTAGTTATCATCACCCTATGTTCTTCGGCATTGTAAACGCACCTTGGTACATTCGCAATGATGACCTTCATCGGGATCTCAAAATAGATCTGTCACAGATATTATAAAAAAATATTCAGAAGCACATGAACATAGACTTCTCCATCATGTGAATGTCGAGGCCATCCAGCTCCTCGACAACACGGACATAGTAAGAAGGCTCAAAAGGACAAAACCTTTTGAATTACTTTATTAGTAGTGTTAGTGTTACTACACATGTAGTGCAGTGTGTGTCAGTGCTACGTACGTATAAAGAACACATGAACAAAGTGTCTTTCCCTTAATAAGTAGTAATAGTAAGATAGGTGTTAATGGACGCTTTCTGATGTAACTCATAGTTAGCAATTTAAGTTAGTTAATTAAATTAAATTTAAATTATATTACTCATTAGTCTGATAGACTAGATTGTAATATCTGTAGATAATCTGGATATCCTAGATTATTTATTAAAAAAAAAACCTATGTTCTTCTCAAAGTCGTAGCTTGCAACCAGAGGGCATTGTGTGAAAAGTAAATATTTGTTATTTATGTGTTTATCCGTGTTGTGACGGATTACACCTCACCTCATTTCCCCACCTCATTTCCTTCTGCAGTAAAAGCCAGCTAAGGGATATTGTATACAAATAACATCCTCTGTTAGAGATGGAAAATTAAAACATAAACCTCGGACCGCGTTGTCTAGTGGTTCATGTAACGGACTGCCGTTAAGGAGGTCGCGGTATCGATTTTCGCTCAGGACAATCATTTGTGTGATCATTATAATTGTCACACAAATGTTTGTACTACGTCTGGGTGTTTCCATAAGTATGTAATATCTGGGCGACCGAGCTTCGTTCGGATGGTGTGGCCAAAAAGAAAAAAAAAGCAATAAAATGACATTTTCTAAAAATGATTCCTAGCTAGATCGATTTATCGCCCCCGAAACCCCCTATATACTAAATTTTATGAAAATCGTTGGAGCCGATTCCGAGATTCCAATTATATATATACAAGAATTGCTCGTTTAAAGTAATAAGATTTGCAAAAGAAAAGTCGTATATATTATTATGTATTCTATTCATATTCTGGTACCCATAACACAAGCATATAAGCTTAGCTTGGGACCAGAGGACGTTGTGCGAAATGTCCATGAATATTTATTCTTTAAAAAAATAAGCCCTATGTCAGCACTCCTGGTTGGTGTGACAAAATAGACATAATCCCTCCCAAATTAAAAGAGGCCCAACAGTGGGACGTTCTCCAGACTAGAACTAGAGAGAGAGAGAGAGAAAAAAAGAGAGAGTATTCAGTGCTCAAACATATTTAACTTTAACCAATACATTATTTAACTAACCACAAGAAGTCGAATTTTCATTGAAACTTACTCATAACTATAAAACAGTTTTTGCTCAAAGAGATACTTTAACTAGTTTTACCTTAAAATTACATAGGAAACTCAAAGTGATAAGTTTAAGTATACAGTCAGCTTTTTTATATAAGTTGGCTTTGAATAACTAACCGTGGCAATCTCTATTCTGTATAGCATAAATTATTATCTACTAGCTGTTGGCCGCGACTCCGTCCGCGTGGAATTTGGAATTTTTTTTTTCGCAATAAAAGGTAGCCTATGTCTTTTCTCAGGGTCTAAAGATTGTCTGTGCCAAATTTCATCAAAAAGATTTTGATGAAATTTGGCAAGCTTAAAAGCGGGAAAGCGTAACAGATAGACAGAGTTACTTTCTCATTTATAATATTAGTAGGGATAAAGTAGATACTAGCTGTTGCCCGCGACTTCGTAGGCATGGAATTTAGGAAATTTTCCCCGTTTTTGCAACACTGTCACTGAGGCTCCACTCCCATTGGTCGCAGCGAGATGTTTTATAACCTATTCCTCGATAAATGTACTACCTAACACTAAACAAAATTTTGAAATCGAACCCGTGGTTCCCGAGATAAGCGCGTTCAAACAAACAAACTCTTCAACTTTATAATGTCAGTATAGATTATAATTAGTCCGTATAGTGACGGATTAATAATACCAGTATCACCACCCTTTAAGGCAATCGCTTTTAAAGCACCCTGGGAAGGATGGACGTGTATTCTCAATCGATCACAACACAGACGCCTATATAGACAGACAAAATTAAGTTACCGTGTACAGAACAATAGAATTTCATATATGAAATGAAATGAAATGAAATGAAATGAAAAAACATTTAATCAAGTAGACACAATTTTTCAGAAAAATTATGTGCTTATGACATGTCCAAATTTTTTTTTATACACATATTTATACATATATACAGCTAAGGTTTATTCTACACAGATATCGTCCTCTGTGAGAGTCAGAAAACTCGAAAATAAACCCTGAGCCAACACGCTTGGTCAGCGCAGCATAGTAGACGATAAACCCGTTAAAATAGAGGAGGCCCGTGCCCAACAACAGTGGGACGTTATTGGGCTGGAGAGAGAGAGAGAGAGCAAGGCCTCTCGTGATACGGCAATGTTGCTTTACAGCAGTACTTATCTTACTATCTCTAAGGCAAAGATAAACTTGATAAGAGTCAGCCAAGGGATATGTTAGATTACATCTTCTATGAGAGATAGAAAACTCGAAAACAAACCCTGTGCCAACACGCTTGGTCTGCGCGGCACAGTAGACAAGTCACTAAGCCCTCTCAAAGTGCTAACTCTTACAGCTCCTTCTAAGGGAAATGAGATGGTGACACTTCTTACTCTGCACGGATATATACATTCCGAAGAAACGGAAACGCTGCAGTAAAAGAGAATACGTATAAATTATACTAATATTATACTCCTAAGACATATAATCAACGTCCTCTTAATAAAATTATTAATTCATTGCATACATAAACACACAAAGATATCTTACTTTAACAAATAATTAAGCACAAAATGGGCTTAACACACTGTAAGCACAATTTATGATGTTTAAATTGTTATGCATATTTAATTAGAAAATTAATTACATTTTCTTAGTCAAACAAATTTCTCTACAGAGAAAATTTTGATATAAATATTGAAAATCTTAACGTTAAACACTCATATTTTATTGCAATGCTCAAAGATCGAATTGGCTTGGTTTAGATTGATTGGATTGTTGATACATAAATATCAAATACCAATAATAATTATAATGTATGAAAACCAAAGTTTAATTATAACTCTAGGCAAAAGACAGAATTAGAAATGAAATGAAAAATCATTTAGTCATGTAAACATGTTTTTTTTTGAAAAAATTATGTGCTAATGACAGGTTCAAACATTTTTTTTCCCTACCACCGATTCAGGACGCAATCTGCTGAGAAGAACCGGCGTAAGATACTCAGCAGAGATTTTAATTAAATCATTGTTTTTTTAAAAATGACACAAAATATGTACAATACCTATACAATAAATTAATATTATATACATTTAAGCTAGGCATCAAAATTATTATTTTTTTAAATACTTAATGTCAATTATACTTACAATGCTAATAAAACGTTACAATTTAGAATATGTATTGATCCAGAGCAATCTACTCCCAAGCTTTATCATCTTTAAATAATTGGTCAAGTGCGAGTCGGACTCGCGCACGAAGGGTTCCGTACCATTATCTATGCAACATAAGGCAACGTTATTAGTATCGAGCAAGAAACGGTAAAAAAATCATGTTTGTTGTATGGGAGCCCCCCTTAAATATTTATTTTATTTTATTTTTAGTATTTGTTGTTATAGCGGCAATAGAAATACATCATCTGTGAAAATTTCAACTGTCTAGCTATCACCGTTCTTGAGATACTGGGTACGGAACCCTAAAAATCATGTTTGTTGTATGGGAGCCCCCCTTAAATATTTATTTCATTTTATTTTTAGTATTTGTTGTTATAGCGGCAATAAAAATACATCATCTGTGAAAATTTCAACTCTCTAGCTATCACCGTTCTTGAGATACTGGGTACGGAATCCTAAAAATCATGTTTGTTGTATGGGAGCCCCCCTTAAATATTTATTTTATTTTATTTTTAGTATTTGTTGTTATAGCGGCAATAGAAATACATCATCTGTGAAAATTTCAACTCTCTAGCTATCACCGTTCTTGAGATACAGCCTGGTGACAGACGGACGGACGGACGGACGGACGGACGGACGGACGGACGGACGGACGGACGGACGGACGGACGGACGGACGGACGGACGGACAGCGAAGTCTCAGTAATAGGGTCCCGTTTTTACCCTTTGGGTACGGAACCCTAAAAAGCAAATGAGGCTGCCTGTATTAAAAAAAATCGATATATCAATAAAATATCAATATCTGCTGTCTAAATAAAACTACTTTTTACGGATTTAGACGCGTATATTTGTTTTAAATTTTGGCCCGACGTTTCGGATACTTTGCAGTCACCATGGAAATATACGAGTCTAAATCCGTAAAAAGTAGTTTTATTTAAACAAATGAGTCGCGCAAGTGTTAGAAAATATTATAATATCTGCTGTCGATATATCGTAGCAATATTAATAAAATTGATAGGTACATATATGAAAAAAACAAAATAAGGCAGTACACTTAAGATCTAAGCTATTTTATTTTAAATAATATGTAAGTAAAATGACTTTAATAAAAACTGTCAGGTGGCGATAAAAATATTTTTTTTATTTTTCATTCAAAGACCAAAGTAGGCTTGAATATGTATAAAACTACTCATTTTATATTATGTGATGACAAGGGTAAAGCATAGGATGTAGAGAAATATTGTCGTTGAAGGATTTTGACCCTTTTCTTACCGTAAATATAATAATATCATTTCCTTGAACGACGCCATTTTTGTCAGAAAAAAATTCGAACGTAAAAATTCATTTTTAGAAATCTTGTTGCGATTACTTCAAGTTTTTTTATCCCTAAGTTTTAGTTAATATTTTATCGTTATCATGCATAAATATTGGCTGAAAATTCTGTCCTAACTATACATAAATATAACCATTTCTAAAAGAAAATTCATAGTGAACAATAAAAGCGGTATCTAGTTTTCTGTGTGTCACGTGAAATACAGTGTTTTATTCTATTAATAAAACTTGATGCTTGAGCTTTCCACATCCGTGTGGTAACGGATTAAGAATACAACTAACATCGTCCCAATGCCTCCGCAGGTTGCTGTTGAAGCTAGTTACCGAATATTGTAGGTGGATAACATCCTCTGTGAGAGATAAAAATCTCGAAAATAAACCGTGTACCAACCCCCCTATTTAGCGCTGTTTATTAGACCATAACCGCGCTCAAAGCGAAGCGGCTCGTGTCCAACATTGGGATGTTACAAGGCTGGAGAGAGAGAAAGAAAGAGATTACTGGTGATATGGCAATGTTGCCTATTAGACATTGCCATTATGTAATTTAGCAAGCTAGCTAACTGCCATACTGCAATATCGTCCATTAACACCTATCTTACAGTCTCTAAGGTAAAATATTTTATTAACTTTTATAGTAATAGTGAAAACATAGACAATTACTTTCTGGAGCGAATCGTTATGTCGTGAACTGAATGGCTCTTTCCAGGTCACCTGGAGACTTATACTTCAATAGACTGTACTATAGTCCGGTATGTTTCTCAAACTTTACCGTCAAATAGGCTGAATACTCCAGTTTTGATTTATTTTAAATCATAAACTTTGAAATTATTACTTTTCATGTCAAAAAAGTACGTCAATTCCATTTGTAGCTTATTAGTTTGGCTTTATAATTGTAATTGAAGTATATTGCGGTCTTTTTACAAGACACTTTTATTAGCTATTGTTTTTACGTAACAAAATGTGCTTTTAATTAATATTCTGACAATAAAATCTTATTTCTCTATATAAAATCTTCAAAATGCTCGTAGTTTTTAGTTTTATTTTTCATTGAATAGTGTTTATTTTATTTAAGTATTTTATCTTATCAGACTGTTATTTGTTATCTTCGTGTAACATTGCATTTAATTACCAATAAAAATCGATACTAATTAAATAGTCACAATGATACTAGAAATTTTGTTAAAAATGCAGTTTTTCTATATTTTATGGGCGCATCTTTCTAAACTTAGTTAATTGTTAATTTAAGTAATAATACGTTAAAAACTATAACAAGACTATAATGAACAGAGTACGGGTCGAGGGGTCAGAATCGGGGGTCAAAATAAGGCATACTTTGAGAAACGTCAGCGCTATGTAGGTCGCTTCAATTGTAGACGATCTAGTTACATGAAGAGCATCTAATAAGACTGAATCTTAGGAACTATTGATTTTGACTACTACACAAGTTGTTGTTTAGTTTGTATTTAGTATTGTAGCGTAGGTATCGATATTCCGGTATATCGGTATATTCGGTATCGACAAACTTTCAGAAGCTTGCAGGTTAAATTCCCACATGTACACGTCTTTGTATATAAATATTCATAGTCATATTATACAACGTAATGATAAAATAAATAAAATTTTCCCCGTTTTTACAACATTTTACACTGATGCTCCACTCCTATTGGTCGCAGCGTAATGTTATATAGGGCTGTCGGAACTGATAAAATTTCGACATATGAATACTTACCGTATCTAAAGTTAAGGTTGCACCGCGTGCTATGGAGACGACTATGCTCGGTAGGTATTTCCCTACGAGATAGGATCCGAAATACGGAGATCAGTAGAAAAACGGGCGTATTCGACATAGCTGAATTCGTAAGACTGATGATCGTTGGGGATGAAATGTCCTAGAGTGGACTTCGTTAAGGTCGCGCGGAGATATTGGATGCAAGCGGCACAAGACCGCGCGTTGTGGCGTTCTATGGGGGAGGCCTATGTACAACAGTTGACGGAGAGAGGCTGGTGGATGGATGGAATGGAATACTTGTAAAAAATTTAATATCGCCATTCAATATAATATCAAGGCTAAATATAGATAGATAATTGGCGCGTACGAAGTCATAGGCAACAACTTGTTGGTAATATACTTATAATCAATATAATTAAACAGAGTAATTGAATTTATTTAGAAGAAAATATAAAATAATCAAATTTTATTTAACTCGGGGCATTAAAATTCATAAAAAGAAAATAAATATTTACACGAAACTCAAATTATTAATTATCTTTATAAAGAATTTTAAATCAATGCATTCTAAATCTCAAAGCCATTTACCGATTAAGAAGATGGACTATAATAAAATTGTAAATGGCTATCGATATAATAAAATCATTAAAGGTCTCATTTCATTTGAAGTTTTGTTTTAATTAAATCTGTTATGCAAATATTTAATTTATGTATTTCAAAGGGCATTACATTGTAGTGATTAATTTAACAAGCTGCTAAACATACAATTCCAGTGATGCAGCCCGGTGACAAACGGACGAACGAAAGCGAAGTCACAGTTATAGGAATCCGTTTAACCTTTTGGTACAGAGCCTGAACTAGGGATAGTCTCAAATAAGAAATTTTTATCCAAATAAAATTATTTCAAAGAACTTAATCATGAAAATGTCCTACAAAAACCCGAAGAAAACTGTGATCGATTACTTTTGAAGTGATTACCCAAAATATTCTTATTCTCCGACCCAAATTTCATTGGTACTTTACTAAAAGTGATATAAAAGTTTTATATTTTAGTCTATAGAATATTTTCTGTGGATGATTCTATAATTTGGTGTCTTCAACAGTACTTAGTAAAGATGATATTATGTTGTCGTTTTAAATTTTATTTTGGAACCCTAATAGTAGGTATATCATGTTGGCAATATGTCATGTAATAATAAAGGTCTCTATTTGAGTGATGTAATATTTACTTGGCATAGATTGCATCATAAAATATGTATGTTGTAACTTAACCTGCCAACAGTTCGTTGGATTAGCTTACTAAGTTCTGGCAAACTTCAATTACTCTGTACGCGTGGAACTTGGAAAATTATCCCCGTTTTCAAAACATTTTTAACTAATACTTCGCTTCTATTGGTCGCAGCGTGATGTTATATAGCCTATAGCTTTCCTAGATAAATGTACTATCCAAAACTGTAAGTATTTTTAAATTGATCCAGTGGTTCTTGAAATTATCGCGTTCAAACAAACAAACTCTTCAGTTTAATAATATTAGTAATTTAATTATAATTTAAAATATATATAATACTAGCTGTCCCGGCAAACGTTGTTTTGCCAATAATTGAAAAATAGATGTTGGCCGATTCTCAGACCTACTGAATATGCATGTAAAATTTCATAAAAATCGGTCAAGCCGTTTCGGAGGAATACGGTAACTAACACTGTGACACGTGAATTTTATATATTAGAAATTTAGTAATTTATTATTAGTAAACAGTTTAATAATATTAGATGGGCTTCGTGGCGTATTGCGGCGTGATATTTATAATTTTCGTACAAATGTTGGGTGTGTCTGGGTGTTTCTATGTATTATAAGTATGTATTTACAAAAGAAAAGTAGTGTATGTATTCTATCCGTATTCTGGTACCCATAATACAAGTATATAAGCTTAGCTTGGGACCAAAGGAAAAATATCTTACAGCCTCTTGTCGACGTAGAGAGAATAGAGTTAGACAGTTTGGAGATTAATCTAATTTATACTCTAAAGATTTCTAATTACTCGAGCGAGGCTCGCGGAGCTAGTCTACGTAGACTGTAGTGATACTCTAGCTAGGATAGTCTTGCTTATGTTTACACGTCCTAGATTGCCCAATGAGAGTCACTTTCTTATTTTAATAAATTAAAAAGCTAACTGACTTATGCCCATTTTCAATATTTTATGTATTCTCAATTTATTGACGCTTCCAAACACAGAGAAATCTAAACTTTTACAGACAAATAGTATTTTCTATAGAAAGACAGACTGTAGATAGAAAAATCTGACTGATGAACGGAGATAGCAATCTATCCATAATCGCAGATTGATAACTGACAAATCAACGCAGTCAACAGTTGACAGTCAAAGCCTAAAAGCTCTACAGTAAGTAGTAAACTAGTACTTTAACTTTGGAAAACATCCAAGTCGTTTGAGCGTATGTTCTATACCTCAACAGTAGTCTAAAACTATCTGATGTAGGTACTATATTCTTATGAAGTTAAAGGTCGTCACAAACGGCATATTAATATATTATATTAATATATCATATTAATATAGCAAGAAAGAGATAGATGTATATATGTCAGATATTAATTATTATAATTATAATAATTAATATCTGACTGAATGTAGGCATAATATCTTTGGAATTCTTCATGTTGTAATACTGTTGAATAATCTTTGTTCTATAGTAACCGCTATGCGCAAGCGGTGTTAATCTATAATTAATTGGTTGTACCCGCCTTTTATCGTTTATCTTTTCTTGTCTGTGAATGTATTGTACAATCGACTGTTGATTAACCTAATAAATAAATATATAAAATTAAATGTATATAGAAAAAAGGCGAGGCGAGAAAGAAACAGATATATCTATCGGTGACGGCATAAATATAGATACATCTAGCTATATTAATATATATCTATTTTTTCTCGTCTTTTTCTTTATACATTTGTCTCTTTCTCACTATATTAATATATATTAATATACCGTTTGTGGTGCCCTTTACTCTTTCAGAAAATACGTGAGAGCAGATAAATACGTATATTATATTGTGTAAACTCCAATTACAGTTCAAACAGTAAAATGACAAGGTAACCTTTTTATACAAAGCGGCGAACTCAAAGGCTTCCAATTTTAATCCAGCTTACCAACAAATCCGTTCAAAAATTCAACAAAAATTAAATCTAAAATCTCCTTTACAAAAGTACAGTTGAGAATTCTCGGCCATTCGAATAAAGAACGGCTTAGAATCGAATAAAAGATATCGATATCTACTCGAATGAAGCTCTATTGTGACGAGTGCATTTTTTCTCGTTCTCATTGAGCATTGAATATGGTTTGTGAATGTGAAATTGCGTGGTACGCTTAGATTCTTTGAGAGAAATGCATTCAATATTTAATTCAATGCTTTGTGATACAGAATATTTATATTTTTATTAGAATAGAAATAGCAATGAAATTATTCCTTTGAACTTAATATGCATCGTGGTTCTTATGACTTTAGAGTTCTAATAGTACCTCATATTAGTCAGGTATAGCTATATATTAGAGCTCTTGCTATTTATGTGCATATAACTTCAACACTGTTCGTTGTTCAAAATCTCTAAATAGGGTTTATTTTTGAGTTTTCCGTCTCTTGCAGGGGATGTTATCTGTGTACCTCAGCTCGCTTTTACAGCACCCTGGTAAGGAAATGGGGTGGTGACACTTGTACTTAATCCGTCATCACACTGATGTTTTACTATCTACTAATATTGTAAAGCGGATGAGTTTGTTTGTTTGTTTGTTTAAACGCACTAATCTCAGGAACCTTTGATCCGATTTGAAAAATTCTTTCAGTGGTGGATAGTACATTTAGCGAGGAAGGCTATAGGCTATATAACATCACGCTACGACTAATAGGAGAGAAGCAGTAGTGAAAAGTGTTACAAAAACGGGGAACATTTTCTAAATTCCACGCGTACGAAGTCGCGGGCAACAGCTAGTATATAATATAACACTTATATTTACAAAATTATACTGCGTATATTCTTTACCCACGAAGAAAATAACGAAAATATTGTTGCAAGATTTATATTCACAAATAAGTACTGTTGAGATCCGTGAAGGGAGATCGTATGATAAGTTCGTTGACAAAAATATATTTATCACTGTCTTCAACGTACCCTGAGTAACGACCTGACAACAAAAAGTGCGAAGAAAAATAATAATGACAAAGACTTTTAAATTGGAATTTGAATAAAAGTAATTATCAAACACATTGTAACTTACGAGTATTTTACTATCTATATTAGTCTATACTAATATATAAAGCCGAAGAGTTTGTTTGTTTGTTTAAACGCGCTAATGTCAGGAACCACTGGTCCAATTTGAAAAATTCTTTCAGTGTAGGACAGTAAATTTATCGAGGAAGGCTATAGGCTATTTAACATCACGCTGTGACTAATAGGAGCGAAGCAGTAGTGAAAAATGTTGCAAAAACGGGGAAACTTTCTAAGTTCTACGCGTACGGAGTCGCGGGCCACAGCTAGTAATATTATAAAGCGGGAGAGTTTGTTTATTTGTTTAAACGCGCTAATCACAGGAACCACTGGGCCGATTTGAAAAATTTTTTTAGTGTTAGATAGGGCATTTATCGAGGAAGACTTTAGGCTATATATCATCACGCTACGACCAGTAGAAGCGGAGCAGAAGTTGAAAATGTTTCAAAAAAGGGAACATTTTCTAAATTCCACGCGGACGGAGTCGCGGGCAACAGCTAGTCTCTCATATTATCCGTGTGGTGATGGGTTAAGAATACAATTGTCACCATCCCATTTCTTGCCCAGGGTACTGTAAAAGCCAGCTAAAGGATATTGTACAGAAATAACATCCTTTGTGAGAGACGAAAAACTCGATAGTAAACCCTGTGCATACAAGCCTGGTAAGCACGGCAAAGTAGACATAATTCCTCTCAAAATGGAGGAGGCCCGTGCCCAACAGTGGGACGATAATGGGCTGAATTATTAAAAGTAGTATCAGATACCTTAGGCTCAAGATATAATAAATAATAAATAAATAAATATTCATGGACATTTCACACAACGTCCTCTGGTCCCAAGCTAAGCTTATGTGCTTGTGTTATGGGTACCAGAATACGGATAGAATACATAATATACTATTTTTCTTTTGTAAATACATATTTATAATACATAGAAACACCCAGACGCAGTACAAACATTTGTATGACAATTAGAAAAATCACACAAATGATTGTCCCGCGCGGGAATCGAACCCGCGACCCTAATAAGTCCCTAATAAGTGTGTTAAATTTCAAACGAACCCAACAATTGCAAGTGAGTAAGAAGGCGAGCTATAATATTTTAAATTACTGTAACCCAGCAAACGTTGTTTTGCCATATAAATGTCAGGGGTGGACTACCCTTATCACTTAGGGGGTATGAAATATAAATAGTAGCCGATTCTCAGACATACTGCATATGCATATAAAATTTCATAAAAATCGGTCCAGCAATTTCGGAAGAGTATGGGAACAAACATTGTGACACGAGAATTTTGTATATTAGACAAGTAGCGAACTCTTGGAATTCTAGGTAAGCTTAAACGCTTCACGTGAAAGGAGGTCAAGATGCTACCTACAGTATACTACTTTTTACTATCCTACAAATCTTTACTTATTATAAAACAAAGTCGTTATTTCTGTATGTATGTCCCTATGTGAGCTTAAATATTCAAAACTACGCAACGGATTTAATTTGATGCAATTTGCAGTCATACTGATATTACTTATTATAAATCTAGCCAAATAATCTAATCTAGCCTTTAAAGTCTACAGTTATATTTTTCTATACAAACACGCAAGGAAAGCTGCAGAACACGACTAGCTCAGAATCAGAACCTGAACATAAAACTGGTTGCTACATTATTTTCGCATTACAAAGATTCTGTTTTACCAAAGTATTAAAAGTTATTGAATTTTTAATACTCAGGTACTGATTATCCGACTTATAAAGTAATCCATCGGATATAAATTTGTTGCAAAACAACCATTAAAATCTTGCGCAAACATTTGAATTTATTTGTTAATTGTATTAACTAAGGCTCTTCTGCTATCATAAAATAATACTCTCCGTGAAGTGACGGATAAAGAATACCAGTGTCACCATTCTGTCTCCTCCTAAGGGTGCTGTAAAAGTCAGCTTAGGAATATTGCACCACCGGATCACAATTCCTTCCAAAGTGGAGTCCGTGCCTGACGTGAATGGGCTGGAGAGAGAGAGAGAGAGAGATTAAACACTTTGGGGAGGCATTATGGTCTACTGTACTGCGCTGACAAGGCGTGTTGACACCGGAATTCGAATTTTCCGTCTCTCACAGAAGATATTATCTGTGTACAATATGCCATAGATGGCCCTCCCAGTAAAAAAAGTAATGATACTGGTATTTCTAATCCGTCACCTCACAAACATAATAGTCATCTCGCTACTTATGTACATGCTACTATTCCTTTCATCATACTGTATCTTGTTAAAATACGTATATACGCAATGAATTCAGTCAGCACTCGATGTGAAGAGTCAGTTACCCGGTTATTCTCATGAGAGAAGTGTTCTCGAAATTGGGCCCTTCAAATTATATTCGAGGTAATCTTTTTAAGTACCTACTTGCTTTATACACATCGTTGTGTTTAGATAAACGTTGTATAATTAATATTTTCATTTAGGTATCTAAGTCAACAATCATTAACGATGTGGGTATAGCCACGATTCACTTTAGGAGGGGGACGCACAAAAAGCAATAAATTTAAAGGAAATAGTTGGCATAGTTATATGCTATCTATCTAAAAATTATATATACACTTCTGGACACATCTATTGGCCCACCTTGTATTTTCAGTTTCGTTTGGTCCTAGCTAAAATTTTATATTAGGTCGAGCAAAAAGTTTTTATGCAGTTTTGAACCTGGCACATTTACAATTTCATTCAATAGTCTTTTTTTGAATTTTGAACACAGAATTTAAAGAAACAAAAGACAATTTGGAGCCTGTTGGTTGATATCAATCAATCGAATACTAAGAAAACTTGGTTTTATTGGTTTACTTGGATTTAATTCTTGAAAAAGTGATTGATATCTTTGGTTTTGCAACAAACATTACTTATTCTTAACATTAAGGTGAGGTTCTATCAATAATCTATGGATACTTCACCTGAAGTCGCTGCCCAAGCTGTGGCACTTATTCAGGCCGGACACAGCCAAAGAAACGTGAGTGCTCAACTTAATTTAAGTCGATCTGCGGTCCGAAATGTTTATCGGAGGTACCTAGAGACTGGCGGCTTTGTTCGTCGCCAAGGAAGGCCACGATCTCGGGTCACAACTGAAAGGCAGGATCGATTCATCGTGATGACCAGCTTGAGAAATCGTCACCTTACCTCCATTGAGATACAAAACCAACTTCGCGACTTCCACAGAGTATCTGTGAGCGCTCGAACTGTTCGGAGAAGGTTAAAAGAACGCGATATGGTACCACACAAGCCAGCTAATGGGCCCAAACTAACGCGAGCCCACCGAACAGCGCGCCTTCATTTCGCACGCAGTCATTTAAATTGGACACAGCAAGATTGGAGCCGTGTACTCTTTTCTAATGAGTCTAAAATTGTGTTACATGGCAATGATGGAAGGAAGAAGGTCTACCGACGTAAGGGAGAGTGTTTCGCACAATGCTGCTTTGAAGAGAGGGTTGCTTATGGCGGTGGCTCATGGACTGTCTGGGGCGGTATATCCGCGAGCGGCAAAACTCAACTTGAGGTTGTTACAGGACCACGGCTGCCAACATTAAATGCTGAAAGGTACATTCGTGAGTGCTTAGAACCTCACGTGATACCATACGCGGACTATGTGGGCCCAAATTTCCTTTTTATGCATGATAATGCAAGAGCCCATGCGGCCGGCATCGTCAGGGAATATCTTCGGGATGTGAACATCACAGTTATGGACTGGCCAGCCAGAAGCCCAGACATGAACCCCATTGAGCACATGTGGGACGAGCTAAAAAGACGTGTTAGGGCTCGTCAGCCAGTTGCCCAGACGATGCAGGAGTTGAAAACTACCATAGAAGAGGAATGGGAGATGATCCCTCAAAATTTCATAGAGCGGTTGATAAACTCTATGCCTGATCGTATGAGAGCTGTGGTAGATGCCCATGGAGGCAACACGCGTTATTAAATTAAACCTTTATTTGATAAAACATGTTTTTATTCAAAAATCAATTGCCTTTAACAAGACGCATATCCGACTTGTTAGGCGTAGCTCCATGTCGTATGGTATTCTGAATTCAAATTTAAAACAATACCATCGAAAAAGATGGTAAAATGTATCAGGTTTAAAACTGCATCAACAGTTTTTGTTCAATCTAGCAATCATATTTCGGTAGGGGCCATCGAAACCTAAACTCTAAGGTAGGCCAATAGATGTATCCAGAAGTGTATATATATCGGAGAAAAGCATCGTAGACATCACCTGTAAGTACAGCCAGAGCAGTCTCCAATCCAAAGACTCTGTAGTACTGAATAAACGAACTACGATAACTACAACATTCTATCAACTACGATGAGATTGATCCGTGGCTTACGATACGTGTAGCTGGTTTGGAAGGATTCTTTTATGAATATTCAACGGGTCACCATTCAGTCTCACCAACTACAATAAATAAACGAATTACTCACCATTGACACCATTTGAGGACCCACTTCACAATCCTGGAACCTAATTTAAAACTTCAAAACTTCTAAACTCCTCAAATTGTGTCAATGGTGAGTAATTTGTTTATTTACTGTAGTTAGTGATGAGCCTGAAATGGTGATCCGTTGAATATTCATAATAATTCCTTCCAAGCCAGTTACACGTGTCGTAAGCCACGGATCTCGCTCATCGTAGTTAATAGAATGTTGTAGTTAATGTAGTTAGTTTTACAAGGCCTTTAGATTGATGAATGCTTTGCCTGTGAATACATACTATGATGTTTTTCCGATATGTATATCTATTCCCAGAAATGCAGAAGTGCCCAATAGTGGAAATTTCATGAGGAAAGAATATTACTACATTTTTTCTTCTTCCTGTCCTTACTGCTAATTAACGGGCTTCGTGGTTTATGCAACATGATGCAACGGACTACCGTTCACGAGGTCGCAGGATCGATTCCCGCTCGGGACAATTATTTGTGTGATGTTTATAAATGTCATAAAAATGTTTGTTCTGCGTCTGGGTGTATAATTATGTGTATATGTTATCATATGTATTACAAGTATGTATTTACAAAAGAAAAGTAGTTTAAGTAGTATATCTGTATTTTGGTACTCATAACACAAGCATATAAGCTTAGCTTGGGACCAGAGGACGTTGTGTCCGTTAAAATTTATAAAAAAAATATTGTGTTTTGAATTCTTTTTCCTTCTAGCCTCTCCTATCACCCGTCCTATTCTCATCAAGACTTTCTTTTCTTTGGTTTTCCTCTCGTTTTCTGGTCAACATTCATATTCATCACCTTCTTGCCAAAAAATCTTCAGAACATTACTACAATATTTCTACGAAAAATAAGCTCGCAATATAAATTGCCTCGTCCCAATTCTTAATTCAAGGAAGTAACGGATTTAGGGAACACAAAAATCTCAATACTTTTCTCGGCCACAAATTCCAACCTCGAAATATTTCTGACATGCCTTCGCTCTCTGAAAAAAATAAGGAATGTCGACCACTGTGAAGTTGTACAGACATTTTGGTGAAAATCCTTTTATAAGGAAGCATATTTAATTAATTAAATATGTATAGTCGGACGGACACAGGAGATTATATAGAATTTTTTTTTAGATTTCCGTTACGATCAATATAAATCAGTACCAATCCGGATTTTCTTTATAAATTTATTTAGGCCTTGTAAAATAATGAGGCGTTGGCGAACTGGGAATGGAATAAACTGTTACTTTTAAATCGCAGCAGATAGCGATCTCACGTCTTTATTTGGATGGGAAATCGCTAAATTATTATACCCTTCGCTTGGGGCAGAACAAATGTTAGTCTTAAAACCTTCAATTTCAAGAAGTTTTCTGCGTAGATCCACGGGATCCCTTTCGGACGTCTCCGCAACCCTTGCAT
Source organism: Orgyia antiqua (assembly GCA_916999025.1). NCBI lineage: Eukaryota > Metazoa > Arthropoda > Insecta > Lepidoptera > Erebidae > Orgyia > Orgyia antiqua. The sequence continues at coordinate 7,756,737 of OU779874.1, forward strand.
ACAGTAACCCATTTGGGTCCTCACTTCGTTCTCTTAACAAGGAGCGTGATCCATGCAGCGCGCTGCCGTCATGGATCTAGTCCAGATCGAATGACGAGCCGCCCATTTCTCGAAACCTCCAAGCCTTTACTGATCCTTCTGGTGATTTAGGCATCTCCTTATGTAGTGGAGATGTAAGACTAGACTCTCTCTTAAGCAATTCATCTCCTCCTTTCCTTCTATTACTAACTTGCAAAAGAAGTGGCGCTGACCCAAGCTTTTTTGCACCGAACTATTTCTCTAATGCCAACCCTGAGAAAAGGTTATATTATTGGTCTTATAAAAGTTCTTATCAAATGTATTTATAAAGCATTTTTATGTTATTCTTAACAAAGATTTTCTTTAGTTTGTGACTAAATGTCACTGAATTTTTTATGTTTCTCACCAGATTGCTCAGCTTAGAACTTTATCTATTAATTTTATAATTTTTGCTGAAGCTTTAGTTTAAAAATAAACATTGCTTATATATTCAATTGGCTGTGTGGTGACGGATTAAGAATATACATGTCACCACCCATTCTTCCCATAGTACCTACTGTAAAAGCCACCTAAGGAATATAATAACCTCGTGTATTACGCCTGGTCAGCGGGGGATAGTAGACCTTATTGACTGAGATTTTGAGAGAGATTATTCCCTCTCATAGTGAAGGAGGCGGCCCGTGCCCCACAGTGGGACGTTAATGGGCTGCAGAGTAAAAAAGAGGGGAGAGAGATTTAATTGGATATTTTTGTAATGATTCCTCGAATAAGGAGTTGCACGTGCAATAATCAATTGCGAAGTCGAAATATTTTAAATTATTTATGTTCCGTGTGGTGACAGGTTAAGAATACAAGTGTCACTACCCCATCTCCTCCCAAGGGTGCTGTAAAAGTCAGCTAAGGGATATTGCACACAGATAACATCTTCTGTGAGAGACGGAAAACTCGAAAATAAACCCTGTGCCAACACGCCTGGTCAGCGCGGCACAGTAGACCATAATCCATAGTGGAGGAGGCCCGTGGCCAACAGTGGGACGTAAATGGGCTGGAGAGATGTGCTTGTCGTACAACTCGTACTTGGTCAGTTTTTCTATTGAAGTTATAAACTACTTTTAGATTCGTAAAAAGTGGTTCTATTTGAATAAATGGGTCACGCTCACGCATATATTGTATTTTATTATAATTTCAAAAATGATTTTTATAAGCCTTAGCGACTAAATAATCTGAAAAGCCAGCTTAAAGTGACAATACTTAGGTTATTTCATAACAAAAGGTGCAACTAGTTCAAGGGTAAAACCCTATTGTAGAGTAACTCCAGTTTTATATCCCTTTGTTAAACAGAATATAAAGAACACTATAGTGAAGTGCAATATTTTATAGTTTACAGCTGTAGCTCCTAACTTTGCAAGGACGCATACAATCTATACTTATAATAAATCTGTAGAGAGGTCAATTCTGTACATGAAATATATTTTCAAAATAACTATCAGGGGGTGATTAGTGATCGATACTGATGCCAAAAATGCAATCAGTAAAATTTTTGTCTGTCTGTCTGTCTGTCTGTCCGTCTGTGTGTTCCTTATAGAAACAAAAACTACTCGACGGATTTTAACGAAACTTGGTACAATTATTCGTCATACTCCTGGGCAGGTTATAGTATACTTTTCATCACGCTACAATCAGAGCAGAGTAGTGAAGGGAAATGTTGGGTTAACGGGAAAAAGTGCTCCATTTTTTAAGCTTCCGTCGCGTGTGCAGCCTTAATGGTTAAAGTCACATAGAAATCATGTATGACGGAAATATTCTACATAAAATTGTCTAAAAAATATCCAGAAACAGCACATATCTATATTTTATGGGTGACTCACAATAACACGTGTAACTCCTGATAGCTTAGCAGTGCGTTCATTCTGATTATATTTGTTTACTCTCACGTTTATAATACTCTCACTCAAGCAGTAGTTAAATATGTTGCAAAAACGGGGAAAATTTCCTAAATTCTACGCGGACGGAGTCGAGGGCAACAGCTAGTTTAAAAAATACACCAAACCTAAACAAATAATACAATAATCTATTTAGTTCTAAAGCTAAAGAACGCGCTTGAAATTCCTGAATATGTTTTTTTATTATTGCAATGTCATCGGTACTTAATATGTATGCAAAATTTCAGATCTATCAAAATCAAAATCAAAAATCATTTATTCACGTAGGCATGTTCTCTTTTTGCCAAAAAACAAAATAAGCTCCTATGATATGTCCAAAAATTGTCATTAACATAGTCTGAAATTTTATAATACGCCTTTTTACATAGTTTAGATTTAACAAATTTTTTATACTATCCGACTACTGCAAGTAGTGGAAAATTTCAAAGATTCCGTTACATAGATTAATACGAGTATATTGATAGACAACTACTGAATAATATACGCATTGTTAATGTGTAAAAAAACAAACACAACTTAACTGAAAAGAAAACCACTATGGTGTCTTTCGAATAATTAATTGGCTTTTTCGTTGTACACATTTTTATAACTATTAACAAACATCGTTAGTCTATTACACATGTACTATTTTTGCAATGAGAAAGTTTAGTTAACATTGCTGAATTATGTTATTGAAACTATTTATTTCTATTTATTAGTTGAAAATTTAAGTAGGTAGATAAAAAAATAACAATTTAGAAATGCTCTTATATTTTGCTTTCTGAGCAAAAAAGAGTAAAACCAAGTGTCGCAGTTAGTATTAAAGATACTTAGACTTGTAAAATTTTAAAGTAGACAATAAAATTAGGAATTTAATCTCAACTCTCATCTTCATGATTAAATTTGCCTCAAGCGCCCAGTTTTATTAAAATACCCACACAATCTCATAAACGGTAATTTGAAAATATAACAATATTTTGGTTTTGGAATTGAAATATAGTAAATATATAAGCCTTTCCCAGCAGTTTTATTTGCTTACCACAGTTGCGTACTTACTGGAAATTTTAACTTTCTAGCTGTCGACGTTCATGAGACGACTATCATCTATAATAAACTAAGCTATACTAAATACTAATTACTAATATATTATAAAGCGAAAGTGTTTGTTTGTTTGAACTCGCTAATCTCAGGAACCCCTAAGCCGATTTGAAAAATTCTTTCAGCTTTAGATAGGGCAGTTATCGAGGAAGGCTTAAGGCTATATAACATCACGCTACGACCAGTAGAAGCGAAGCAGTAGTGAACATTTTCTAAATTCCACGCGGACGGAGTCGCGGGCAACAGGTAGTTTTATTATATAAAAATGACGCTCATTTAAGGACAACAGGAGCTATCATCGAGAAATAAAAAAAATGGAAATCCTACTATAAAAGACATAATAATAGTCTTATTCATTTCTTTATCGTTCCAGCAAATTAACGATACACCGTCAGGCAGGAGCCTCCTCCACTTTGGGGGATCATGGTATACTGTGCTGCACTGACCAAGCGTGTTTACACAAGGTTTATTTACGAAGTTTCCGTCTTTCACAGAGTATGTTATCTGTGTACAATATTTCTTAACTGGCTTCAGCGCACCCTGGTAAGGAAAAGGGGTGATACTTGTATTTTAATCCGTCAACACTCGGACGCATCATTTGTATGTATTATTTATAATTATGTTTGTCATATAAATGATGCATACATAATGTAAAAAAAAAAGCAGGAATTGCTTAGACAAAGTACCTATGTCTAAGAGGAATTGTCATCGATAAAATAAAAAAACAATGACAATACTATAAAAGTCAAAAGTCATATTCATTTATTTCACATTAATCTCTCTCTCTCTATCCAAAAAACGTATTTGACTCTTACATTAATGAATCACTGAGCTTTCAAGTTGAAAGCATTGTTCCATAATGTTTTTGTCTCAAAGAATCAAGATGGTGTCATGACGAGTGCGAACCGGAAATGAATAGATCTGTCTTTACACAAAACTTTTCGGTTACAGACGTGAAAATAAGACGGATGTAGCTTATAAGCCACAGAAATGAGACAGCCGGATTAATAGCTATTATATCCGTATTATCCATCTTTTTGTTATGGATGATAATTTTTTTTAGTTTGTAATTATTGTAGATGTTTGTAATTGAAACATTTAAATAATTTTTTTAGTTCAAAAACTAAAAAACACATTCTTATTTCAAATTATTGCATTGCCATTGCTTCTTAATAAGTGCGCAAAATTTCAGATCAATCTGATTACCGCAAGTAGGTGAAAATTACTTTAAAAGTTTCCGTTGCGTAGATAAATACATTAAAAGATACGTACCGAGCTAATAAAAGTGTGTTAATAAAATAGATTTAACTTGCTTACCATTACTTAGTATCTGTTTATTGTGAAAACGTTGGCGACCGCCGAATTCGCTATTATCAGAAGTAGCAAAATATTTTATTTTTTTATTTTATTTTACGTCTTTTTGCACACAATAAATGATTTTGTACAATGGCGGACTTAATGCCAACGGCATTTTCTCCCAGTCAACCAGCAAGGAGTGCAGAAATAAGTTAAGGTGGGTGCTAAAAATGCTGCAAATATCGCTGCATTTACCATTTATTTCATTTCGGGAACTATTATTGGTTTTAATGTCAAAAGACCGTGTAAAATAGAAGCCTCGCAAAACTGACCACGCAGCAGCTGCTACGAGTACTACTGATTAAGGTTAAGTTAAGGTTAGTTAAGAATAATGAAACATTTTAAAATTTATGGCTAACATTCTTAAAGCTAATAAATAAATGGAAGCAAAACCATTTCTTCCATATAAAATTGTCTACTAAAAAAGGCAAATGAGATTTGGTTATTTTTGCGAACTAGGGTCGGGTCAACTCGTAATATAATATGCGTATAATATATTCACAAACTAATACAATCCATTTTTCGTCCTCTGTATTGCGTTCTGTATACAAGGATATTATTACTTAACTTTCTACAAGAAGAGGAATGGCGTATTTATTGCGAGATTTTGTATTATGATTGCAGCGTAAATCGTAGAAAGAATATTAAGTATGGAATTAAGAAAATAAACCAGTCTAATATTCCATCCATCCATTCTCGTCGTACTTTCAAGTGCTCTTACAACCATCCAGCGTGTATGATGTATGAGTATGGATGAAGCCAAGGAAGTACGATTGGATCGTGGCTGATGGCGCTCTATAGTCTCAGCCTACCCCTATGGAAAAGAGCGTGATGTTATTATAATGATTGATGATACGCTTAAACGACATGATTATGACTGTATTAGGTAAGCACAGGGGTTAAGACATAAACATGATGTATTGTATGAAATGAAATGAAATGAAATGAAAAATCATTTAATCACGTAGACACAATTTTTTAGAAAAATTATGTGCTTATGACATGTCCAATTTTTTTCCCTACCACCGCTATATATTGCCTACCTCATAAACTTTCTGCATTTGTGCTCATTTGTCCTCAAAGGACGGCCATTGCTATAATGCGGTCATCAGCCATATTATTTTTGATGGCGTATATAATAAGAATGATGTTGTTTTTAGTCACACCGATCGATGTTATTAAGAGCGGACTATAGAGCCAACAAAATCGTAATTTTGGTATTTGTGTATACCTAATATTGCTATCCCTATTTCTAAGCGCCGCGACGAAAAGGACAGTCAGATTTTATAGATCAACCGGATTTTACCAAAAAAATCTTTGAAAAACAGTAGTGGTATTCAGTAAGAACAAATAAAAGGGAGTTTTCGGTGAAGCTTGATCACGTGACAGCGCTCTTTCAATAAAAACAGAGGAGCGCTGTCACGTGATCAAGATTCACCGAAAATTCACTTCACTTTTTCTTACTGAATACCACTGCAGACGTTTCATACGCTATTTTATAGATTTGGTATATCTAAGTTTCGGTTTCTTTTTTGAAAAAATCTTACTAAATTTGTGTGAAAGACAATGCAAATTCATCTTAACACGATGAGTGCGAAACGAGGCTTGAAAGATCTCGTCCGTGTTTAGTCTTTACAGCGGTAAGAAAAAACTTAAACTTCCCTATCGTGCGAGAGGCGTAACTTCCGTCTGGTTTAGCTTAGGAAAGAGATAACTATATATCTGAGATGTGCTATTGATTCTGAGTATTTTGGTATGCCTACCTTAATACCGGATGTTTTAGGCCTCGTGCCGCACTGAATAAATAAATGTTTAATACAGTGCGGAACGAGATTCTGAACACCTCGTACCTCCGCGGACCTCGTGCGTGCTGCACCCTACGCTAGCTTCACGTGGTTAGTGTTGTGCAAAACGTTGGACACTGCGTCCGCGATTTCAATTTTAAGATTTCGAAACGTTGCCTAAGAATATTAATTGATAATATTAATGATGATAAAGAGACAGGTAAGTTTTCAATCAATATTTACAAATTATACTCAGTCTAAGTGAAATAATGGTGTAGGAATATAATAAATAAGTTCCAGCTATGTATATTTAAAATATGGTGTATAAATACAATATATAGTATTATAAATTATACACTGTAATTTATTGTATGTTTATGCTGTTCTAATAAAAAGCATCCATAAGTATAATTAAATAAAATCGTTTATTTTTCCCATCACTATACAAAATGAAAAAACTGCCCTTTTTCAGTGCGGTATGGGGTATATACGATTCCACATTTTATTTTGCGTATAGAATCTAAATAAATAATCTACCCACAGGCGGCGGCAGATTTAGGTTGATCAACTCATTGATAGCAATAATCGCGACAAAAACTGTACAAATTGCCTTATTTGGCGCCAAAAAAAGGATTTTTGTCTTCAGTGGGCGGTGCAATAAAATAAAAGCAATAAAAGCATAGATATGTAAGACATAGATAGGACTGTAAGAAAAATTCGTTGCTCTGGAGCCAATATTCACTAAGAAAACAGCAGAGTACAATGTCCAAATTTTTGTATAGAGCATAGATTGTTATCGTACCCTCTTAAGGCAGTCATTTTCATGCTATAATATGAGCAGTCCTTAAGCCATTACCCACGTCACTCAAACACTTCTGCCCCATTTACCATAATATGATATCCACGTTATGAACCCTAGCCCGAACTTATCTTGATGACGTCATCAGCAGTCATAAGTAGATCGATTTAACGGTGTGATATTTATTCTCTAGGAGAAAATGCTTAAAAAACAATGCACCAACTTTGACAGAATGATATTTTTACGAGCTTTTATTGCTCCGAAAGTAGATACCTAGTCTTCTAGACAAACTTGAAAATAAAGTAAACTTACTTTGTATGGCACTTGGTTCCACAGGCTCGGTGCCTGCACAGTGAAGGACTTGTCGAAAAATGTAGATGCATGTAAAGAGATCTCTAGTTGCAGATTTTCTGATGATCTCAGGAACTTCGAATGTGCATCGCATAGAAACGGCTACTTTTAGAGGGGGGTCATAAACAGCATATTACTATAGCTAGAAAGAGACAGATGTATATAGTAAAAAGACGAAGTGAGAAAGAGAAGATATTTCTGTCAGTGACGTCATAAGTATAGATTCAACTCTGTATATTAATATATCTGTCTCTTTCTTGTTTCGTCTTTTTCTATATATATTTGTCTCTTTCTCGCTATATATATATCGTAATATGCCGTTTGTGGTGCCCTTAATACAAATAACGGTCTTATGGAATGAAAAGGAATGATATTATGTGTGGAAAGATTATTGAAAGCGTGAAACTTATTTTGGGGCATAATGGGGTTTAAAAAGTAAGAAACAGTTAGTCTATATAAAATAGGTACATGAAACATACATCATTTAACAAAGTCATTATTTTGAAAAACTGTGCTCTCATACTTGGCAATGTAGCCAAGATTTTGGCGTTTCTAATATGAAGATAAACGATATTTTCACAGCGACTAGCTAAATGTTAAATATATGAACGATTTGTCAGACATTTTTGCTTTAGCAATTTTAAAAATATCATAAGTTACGAGTGTTCTGTTAATTTTAAAACTAAGTGTAGTTAACTGAACTAAACTGTGCTTTTATAGACACTTCACACAAACACCTCGGGTCCCAAGCTAAGCTTATATGCTTGTGTTATGGGTACCGGAATACGGATAGAATACATATACTACTTTTATTTTGTAGACGCAGTACAAACATTTGTGTGACATTTATATACATCACACAAATAATAAATAATAATAATAAATAAATATTCATGGACATTTCACACAACGTCCTCTGGTCCCAAGCTAAGCTTTATATGCTTGTGTTATGGGTACCGGAATACGGATAGAATACATATACTACTTTTATTTTGTAGACGCAGTACAAACATTTGTGTGACATTTATATACATCACACAAATAATAAATAATAATAATAAATAAATATTCATGGACATTTCACACAACGTCCTCTGGTCCCAAGCTAAGCTTTATATGCTTGTGTTATGGGTACCAGAATACGAATAGAATACATATACTACTTTTCTTTTGTAAATACATACTTATAATACATAGAAACACCCAGACGCAGTACAAATATTTGTATGACAATTAGAAAAATCACACAAATGATTGTCCCGAGCGGGAATCGAACCCGCGACCTCTTGATCGGCAGTCCGTTACATGAACATCACTAGACCACGAAGCCCGTCAAGAAATGATTGTCATGAGCGGAAATCGAACCCGCCACCTTGTGGATACACCGTTATATGAACCACTCGACCAGGAGGCCTGTACAGTAATTGTATGTCATAAACCAATTTCCTATGTCTTATGTGGGTTCTTCACAGTGGATAGCATCTCCTGAACCTGGTGACAGGGGTAAAAATTTGGGCGTTTCATAGGAGCAAAAATTTTGTACAAAATGATGCTTACAGGAATAAATGATTTTAATCTATACTTATAATAAATCTGTAGAGAGGTCAATTCTGTACATGAAATATATTTTCAAAATAACTATCAGGGGGTGATTAGTGATCGACACTGATGCCAAAAATGCAATCAGTAAAATTTTTGTCTGTCTGTCTGTCTGTCCGTCTGTATGTTCCTTATAGAAACAAAAACTACTCGACGGATTTTAACGAAACTTGGTACAATTATTCTTCATACTCCTGGGCAGGTTATAGTATACTTTTCATCACGCTACAATCAATGGAAGCAGAGTAGTGAAGGGAAATGTTGGGAAAACGGGAAAAGGTGCTCCATTTTTCAAGCTTCCATCGCGTGTGCAGCCTTAATGGTTAAAGTTACATAGAAATCATGTATGACGAAAATATTCTACATAAAATCGTCTAAAAAATATCCCGGAACAGCATATATCTATATTTTATGGTTGACTCACAATAACACGTGTAACTCCTGATAGCTTAGCAGTCGTTCATTCTGATTATATTTGTTTACTCTTACGTTTATAATACTCTCACTCAAGCAGTAGTTAAAAATGTTGCAAAAACGGGGAAAATTTCCTAAATTCTACGCGGACGGAGTCGAGGGCAACAGCTAGTTTCTAATAAACACAGCAAAAGTGGTCACGAACTATTATTATTAATACCCATAATATTATAACTGTTGATTAATAGGCCTTTCTAACTTGAATGCTCTGAAGAAAAATATATTTCACAGTATCCATTAGTTCGTTAAATAATTTAAGGAAATCGAAAGACATTTTGATGGGAATAAAAATAGTATTGTGAGTAGAATTTTAAATAAAACTGGAGGGTCCTTGAATAAAAGATGTATAGATTTTGTGAAGGACGGTCTGGATAGAAATAGCTTGGTTAGATGACGTAAGATACCAAAGTGTAGAGATAAGTCAATTTTACCGACCGTAATTCAATAAAGAGTGGCCGAATTTTTCTGGCTATTTGGTATAGTGGCTAAAACATTTTGATGCATACATTTCCGCCTTTAATTTTGGGCCTGGTAAAATGGTAACGTTATTTCGACAGGACTGCCTTTGAAATGCGGCAGGAATTATTCTAACAAGGTTGGCAAGTGTCGATTAGTCGAGCCTAATGAAAGACAAATCAACAGATTACACGGGCACTGTCCAGTTAGACTGGTTTATCTATTACCAACTTGCTATTGACATAAGGGGTTATTAGTTTTAATTTAAAGATTTTCTGTACTATAAATTAAAATATGTTAAGATACTCGTAGATTTTAGGAATTAAATACCAGGAACAAAAAAAAATCATCAATATTTAACAGAATGAAAAGAAAAAGAAATCCTAATATTTTCTAACACTTGCGCGACTAATTTGTTTAAAGAAAACAACTTTTTACGGATTTAGACGCGTGTATTTATTTTAAATTTTAGCCCGACGTTTCGGAGACTTTGCAGTCACCATGGTCACGGGTGAGACTCGAAAAAGAAATCCATGGAGTTTCTTCTTTTTCTCTATCTTTCTCTTCTGACGTTAATCTAGCCCACTTAAAATAGAAATATATGATTTTGACTTTAAACTTAAAGAGATTCAGAATTTAAAACTTTAATTTACGAAGTATTCTGGTATCTTTAATTCAAGTATTTTTATCAAAATTCAGAATCAAGATTGAATGGAGAAAAAAAAAATTAAAAAGCTTCAACCGAAAGATTGGTATGGATTTCAAGAACAACATAAAAATGTTTAATAGCACAATTTTATGCGAATTTATTTATAATGAGGAAACGGGAAGTAGAATTTAAAAGACGGTGAAGGGCATTAATAGAATTAAAGTTAATAAATAATGAATCTTTGACGGGCCATTCTGTATTAGTTTTAGAGAATATTATTGGCCATTCTAATTTACTTTTGCGTTGCTTTAAACATGGTTTTTGAAAGTAACAGGGCAGAGCTTATACATCAGAATAACATATGTGCTACTTTTTATCCCGAAAGAATGCAACGGTCCCGTGGGATAGTAAAAACGAACAGATTTTTTATCCTTTTTACCGCGGGTAACACCGCAGGGCACAGCTAGAAAACTACAAATAATATTCTTGAACGTGTCATGTTACTAATTACAATGAGTTGTATGCTATCGCTTTACAGTAACATATTAACTATACTATTAATAGGCGGAGGAAACACCTATTCACATTCTCACTGATTGCACTTCAGTGATGCATATGCAATGCTCCTCTCTGGGCAATTATACCATGCACCCAGAAGAGACCAAACTTCTCGGAGCCCAAAAGTTCCTGGAGTTCTTCATGGCAACAGGTTTGGACCGAGAACTGTAAAAAGTGGCGATCACAATTGATCAATCTGGGCGCAGTGTTACTAGGCGTAACGTAGCCTGACTAGCCGCTACTGAAAGAAAAAAAAATTCTAATATTCTAAAGCTAAAGAGTTTGTTTGTTTAAACGCGCTCTTTCAGTGTTGGATAGTACATTTATCGAGGAAGGCCATAGGCTAACATCACGCTGTGACTAATAGGAGAGAAACATCAATTAAAAGTGTTGCAAAAACAGTGAAAATTTTCTAATTACACGCGTATTAAGTCGCAGGCTATAAGCTAGTATTTTATAATGGTACTTATCTCCTTTGAATCTCATCTGTTGGTACAATTTTTGTCAGAATTCCTCACTTTTTTACAGTAGAACGGTATGCCAAAGTTATTTCGGGGTCGGAATCCGTGGCCGGAAAAAGTATTGAAATTTTTGCGAACTAATAAAATTTGTTACTATCGTCATCGTGGTTTTAAAACTAGGCTAGATTTTTCAACAACTTATAACTCATCTTGTAGAAGCATTATTAGTGCAGTTTTTAATATATTTTAATACCTAGTTGTTGCCCGCGACCTTGTACGCGTGGAATTAAGACAATTATTCCCGTTTTTGCACCATTTTTCGCTTATGCTTTGCGTGATTTCATATAACCTTTAGCCTTCCTTGATAAATGTACCATCCAACACTTAAATTTTTTTTCAGATCAGACTATGTATAGTTCCTGAGATTAGCGCGTTCAAATAAATAAACTCTTCAGGTTTATAATATTTTATCAAGGAAGGGAGGGATTATGGTCTACTGTGCCCATAGACTTACAAGCTCCTTGACTGTGCCGCGCTAACCAGGCGTGTTGGCATAGGGTTTATTTTCAAGTTTTCCGTCTCTCACAAAGGATGTATTGTCATCCGTGTAATAACCCTTAGCTGGCTATTACAGTGCCCTAGTTAAGAAATGGGTTGATTGACGCGTGTATTCTTAATCCAGACGGACAAAATATTACTACTTCATTCTTATTTTCTTAGCAAAATAGAATATAACAAAATTACATGTAATACGTAAAATACCTACTTCAATTTGGCAAAATGTCATGGCATATTTAATATGTGTCGTTGAGCAGTCTAACATTTCAGCACAGGAGATTACATCATAAAATATGGATGTAGTAAGTTAACCTGTCTAGTTTGTTGAATTAGTTTACAAAGTTGTAACTTAATTTGTTAGGATATCATTTCGACAATTTCGTATCTGCTTGTTTCTAGACCCACTTACGTATAGTTTAGTGGGATGACGGACAAAAAAAATACAAGTGTCACCGCCCTTGTCCGCAAGGGTCGTAAGAATGGATTGGTAACATTGGTAACACAATGGATTGGGATTCACGCCCCATGACACCTGCGCACATACCCAATAAAAATCATTCAAATCCCATTGCAACATGGTATAATAATATAATATCTTTATTGTCTTTCCACAACCGAATATTACATAACACAATATAATATAAAACACTATGCTATGAATAACAAAAAAAGAAATAAAATAAGGAAAAGAAAAATCTCACATAAAGCTTAGTTTATATAATTCTGTCTCTCACAGTACTGTGAGAGAGAATCCGCCATTGTGCTGTAAGAGCCTGCGAAATGGGAAATGGGTGGTGATACCATGTGTTCTTAATACTTCATAAGATGGACAATAGACTTTCAGTCCTAACCAAATGGTATTTTCGATACTGAGATCGTTAAGTAGCGGTCGCGTTTTAAGCGAGGGTCGCGCGTCGCTTGGAACCCAATGCCTATCTTTAAGATAAAGTTTCCAACGTCTGTCTATTCCTCGACAATGACTTAAAATCTCGTGTTATTGTGCTCTGAAGCAGTAAAACGAGCAAGCAATAACCCGATGAACTGGTCTGGCACTCATCCAACCTTGCAAGTTATTATAACGGCTATTCGATTTATTGCCAAGATAATGTTATGAGTTAGAAATGTATCCTATATACGACTTTACTTGTCTTTTCAAGAAAGCTAGGTAGCTTTAGGTGACATAGGGAGGGATACAATAAACTGCAATTCTCGCGATATTCAGACTACATTTTTGTGTAACAGATTCAGATGTTTGTAATATATTACTTTTATAAAGCAATTTTATAAATAACTAGCTGACCCGGCAAACGTTGTTTTGCCATACTAAAAAAAAATGGTTTCAAAAATAAATGTTGGCCGATTCTCAGACCTACTGAATATGCATGTAAAATTTCATAAAAATCGGATAAGCCGTTTCGGAGGAGTACGGTAACTAACACTGTGACACGTGAATTTTATATATTAGATTAGATAAATAGGTATTCTCTTAGTCACTTTTCTGGCAATCTAATACGATAAATTTCCTTTCCTTCTTAATCCGTTAACGTTCCACTGTTGGGCACTAGCCTCTGTTCCCTCGGGAGAGTATTAGTACTGTACCCGGCACAGTGTGCCGCGCTGACCATGTGTTGGTATAGGGTTTAAATTCAATTTTGTCTCTGAGGAGGATGTTATCTGCATTATACCTTAGCAGGCTCATGCAACACTTTGGGAGAAGATAGAGTGCTAACTCTTGTATTCTTAATCCGTGACCACATTGCAAAAAAAAACTTCCTTTAGCCCTGTATAAATATACTCATTATACACGATTATGCTTCTTTTCATCAGTTATGATTGAAGAACGGTATAAATTTTGGCAGTGGCAAAATTTTGTCGAGAATCTACATATATTTCAAAGCGCTTTTTCTGACAGACGCGGGATGGCCTTTTTCTAAATACTTGGAGCGGAACGGATTTGTTTAGCTCGGTATACAGGATACCGATAGCCTGTCCAAGAGGCGCTTGATATTTTTACTGAGTAAACAATATGCAATATCCATACAGCTTTGAACAAAAGATATAGCGCTCTATAGTCTCTGCCTACCCCCATGGGAAAAAGGCGTGATGTTATGATGATGATGATGATATAGTGAAAAATTAGTAATGTTGTAGTGTAGATTTATAAGATCGCCTGAATAATATGGACAGTATTTTTCTTTCTCTTTCTTTTCAACCCACTAATGTCCCACTGTTGGGCACGGGCCTCCTCCACTTTGGGAGGGAATGGTCTACTGTACCGCGCTAACCAGGCGTGTTTGCACAGGGTTTATTTTCGAGTTTTCCGTCTCTCACAGAAGATGTTATCTGTGTACAATATTCCTTAGCTGTCTTTTTTCCTGGGAAGGAAAAGGGGTGGTGACACTTGTATTCTTAATCCGTCACCACACGGACAAACTATCATATCATCAATAAAGACAGAGAGAGAGAGAGAGGTGACCAAACCACAGTAAACAGCTAGTTACAAGTGAAATAACAGTAACAATGTCACTCTACTACATTATTCGGCTATGGCGGAAACCTTGGTATTTATACTATCCATGTCTGTGTGGTGTCTCTGTGGTGACAATTGTATTCTTAATCTGTCACCACACAGACATGGATAGTATAAATACCAAGTTTTCCGCCGTAGCCGTCCGTAACCATGAAAAGATATGCCTTGTTTGGCTTAATTGACGAGCCTCGTGGTTGAGTGGTTCATGTAACGGACTACCGATCAAGAGGTAGCTTGGGACAATCATTTGTGTATTTTTTTCTAATTGTCATACAAATGTTTGTACTGCGTCTGGGTGTTTCTATGTATTATAATTATGTATTTACAAATGAAAAGCACAAGCATATAAGCTAAGCTTGGGACCAGAGAACGTTGTGTGAAATGTCCATTAATATTTATTTATTTAATTTGGGACAACCCGATGCTGTTTAAAGTATCCAATAACATGAATACTTATGTGACGTCGTTACCGTTACCACTTAGCCCCCATAGTTAGGGGGCACCCCTGGCCGAGTCATGTAATACCTACCAGTACATACCAGTGACTACCATAGCCCGGCTTAGGGCGAGGAGGAACACCGTGGGGTTTATTGGGTAGTCCGACAGCAATAGGCCGGGAGTCACACACCAAGTCCGAAGGTTGCCCCGCAACCGGAAAGGCGAAGAACGTAAATGCATTCCCCACGTAAAAAAAACGTTACCGCTTGCCATACAAGAGAAAAAAATAGTAAAATATAATTTGGTACTCAGGTACCGACACGTCACGAGCGTTACTTTTCCAAGAATTTTCAAACTGCGTCGAAGTTAACGAAGTATTATGAAAATGTTAAAAGCCACACAATTTAAGTTCCAACAGAAAAAGCAATTTGTAAAATAAGAAGCACTTAAAAGTTATAGCGTTTAAATGTCTCATTTCCTATAAGAAATACTTCTTTGTAAAATATCACAAAGTTACTTATATTTCAGTTAGTTTAATGAGATTTCACCACAAAGCCATGATTATAATTAAAAAGCCATTAAATATTTTTAATTTCATTTTGTGTTTCAATACACTCTACGAGTGCTATCGTTATTTTCCTTGATGTCATCGGTAATTCAATTAAAAGAAAATGGTACCAATTCTTCACGCACAACTAAATTTAACTAAATAATAGTTAAAAAAAACTAAAAAACACGCTTTATTTAATCGAATTATTGCATTGTCATCGGTGTGGAAAATTTGAATAGAATCTGACCGTTTAAAGTGGGTCAAAATAGCGTCCAAAGGAGTCGCTTACAAACATACAAACATGCAAACAAACATACAAGTAAAGCGTGTAAAAATGAAAATCGATAATGTCAATGTCAATAATAAAAATGTCGATAAGGGTTATGTCCAATATTGTAATTTTTCACATGCCTTTCAGTGACTAAATAGATGGACTATTGCAACGGGCATAGCCAACTTTCGGGCACCTATAAACACCACTTTAGCAAGAAAAAATATAGTACATTAATGTTGTTATTTAATCATATGAATTTTACGTATATTTAAACAACCGCCACTGAAAAAATTTATGCTTCGTATAAAAAAAGTATTTTTGTTTGAAAATCATATATTATAATTGTCGTCCATTCCAAATATCTATAATTATTTTAATAACTTACTTAGTCTATCGTGGCAATCTTACGTTAAGTTGTGCCGGTAAAATCGGTACCAACATTATTCGTATTAAAAATGTATACATAAAATGACTGCGTCAATACAAGGTCAATAAAGCTAAAGTATGAATGTCGATATAATTTCTAATTCAAACTCATAATGTCCTTATTTATATTTCTACATTATTAGTACTACCACAGTATAATAATAAGCAGTATGGAAACTACGATGTATTTTTGATATAAATAAAAAGAATGAAGAAAGGTAGAAAGTTTTGATTGCTGCATAAACATCAAACAATTTAAATTACGTCTTAGAATTATGTACAAAACAAAGCGACGTATAAGACCATCATTATTATTTATAATTTTAATTTTGATAATAACAGCTCTAAGGCACCTGTTTCAGCACATGTCAGATCTTTAAGATCTGACGTTGATTTTCAAACAGGGCTCTTTGAGTAGTGTCATACCAAAAGTCCTGGTTATTTGCATAAGTTATTCAAAATTGGAAGATATTTAAAGACGGGTCTCGTAGTCTAGTTGTAGTGTAACCGATTGCCAATTGTTAAAAATCTAAAAAGTCGATGTCTGTTCTTTAATTATATTGAAAAAATAAATGGATAGGCGGTCTTTATTAGCCTAATAGATGCCGCAACAACGGCTTAAAGAATTTTTGACTGTCAGTCTGTTTATCATGTATGCACTTTTTTGCATGGGGAATGCATTGACGTACTTCGCCTGTCCAGTTGCAGGAGGAAACCTACAGGCTTCGGTGGGACTCCCGGCGGCGGCCAGAATACCCACTAAACTCCATGGTATTTCTCCGTGCCCAGAAACCGGGGCATGGTAGTCACTCAGATATTACCATCACTCAGCGTCTGTATGTTTGTATGCGCATCATGCCAAAACTATGGCATGGAATCGAATATCGTTTTCAGTGATATACCAGTAAAGATCTAACTTGGAGTATAGGCTACAATTATTATCATACATAATTCCTTTGGGAACCTACTTTACGATTCTAATTGCTATCCAAAATTTCTCGTAAACGAAGTCAAGGGTAACAGCTAGTTTCTCAATAAAATACCAAATTGCAGCCAGCGTATGGAAATTCTAACGGTGTATACCTAGTTTCCCTACTGCTAATTTATAAGCTATGGTATGATATTACTTATGTATATTTAGGTATAAAATTTCTAAGTTAATAAGATTTATTTTGTTGTTAGCTACTCAATTACTTTTTGTTTGCTAGTTCGTCAATTCATAAGAATGTGTTCTTAATATATTATGTAATAAATAATAAGTCAACAGGAATTTTGAATTTGTTAGTAAAGAAAGAGAAAAATAAAAATTCTTGAAAAAAATATTTCTCTCTGTCTGTCTGTCTGTCTGTCCGTCCGTCAAACTTTTTTTACTCGGCCACGACTGAAGGTATCAACTTAAAACTCATACCAAATGTAGATCTATGCGGTCCCTTGCTGCAAAAAATACAATCAACAATTTATATCTACGCATTCGGAAGATATATCCGAATTACAGCCATTTTGAGTATTTTCGAGTTACTCTAGGGATTCAAAATTTACTGGTTACTTAGGTGACTGATATGCTGTGCATCATACACATCCGTCAATCAGTAAGTCAGCAGTTGTATGGCAATGGTACCTATACGCACAACTAAACATAAGAGCCCACTTCAGACCCAGCTAATTCACAATTTAGGTATCTGTGTTAGATATTGCTATACCCTATGAAAATTGATAGTATCCTTAACACAATTAGGCAATGTTAATTTTTCTTGTTATAAAAGCTATGTATGAAGACTAATGGTCTTATTCATAATGACTTAACGGAGATTTAATAAACGTTTTAGCGTAAAAAGACTATTATTAATAACAAGTTTTGACAATTTTCGCGAACTGATTTTAGTGAACTTTTAAACCTCCGACAAGTCATTATGAATAAGACCATAACGATTTTAATTTATAATTATATATTAGCAAACCTTTTTTTATATTCTTTTAATATTTATTCTCGCAAGAAACTTTGAACTCCGCTAATGTAAAGAAGCTTAACTTTAAGCCTTGGTGACCGGAATGGAAAAAAGCTCCCCAACTTTACTTTTCATATCATCCTTGCATTGTCTTGCGTTTTTCTTTAATTAAATTAATTAGGTTTCCAGCTTTATAGATTAAAGGTTAAGAGCCGGTCAAACGTCGACCGACATAATACTCGTAATAACCAGATTCCCACATCATATGAAACGTTATTGAATTCTAAACACGCCTGTGATAACGTGACTGTTGTGTTTTTCTTTTCGTTTTCATTTTTAACATATTTTTTTACATATGCGTAATTATGTTTTTTTAAAACAAAGGGTGATGATAAACAAGCATAGGTAATATAACATCACGCTACGACCAATAGGAGAGAACAGCTAGTTCATAATACGTGGTTTTATCTGCTTGTGTTGGTCACTAGTAAGTGCTGATATCATTTTGTTTCACAAAATCTCTATTATTACTAAAATTATATTTGGTCCTTTTATTCGAACTTGACCTTCTTCAAGTCCCAATTGACTTGATTTATTTTCGGTAACATTGTAGTTTTTGCTATGTCACTAACAGGGTACACTAAGCCGTATACCCTTATAAAGGTCGCGTATTATTTTGTAATTTTCACCTGGACCATTTTGAGGTAAATTTTAATATTATTGTGTGCGTTATACTCGTGAACGGGTGCTTTTTGCTGGGACTGGTCGACTTGCTATAACAAGGCAATCTTGTCTCTAAATTAGTTATTAATTATGGTCTAGACAGCATTAATCAGCATCATTCTAAGACCAGATGGGGATCTGGTGTTAGAATGATGCCCCCTAACAATGGAAAATTAAAAAAACATTAAGAGATTAAAAAATCCATGGAGTTTCTTGTCTGTTCTTCTCCATAGGATTTGCGTTTGGAACAGACACCTAGCTATTGTCAGACGATATTATTGTAAGATGAGCTACTTATGATCTTATTCATAATGACTTATCGGAGGTTTAAACGGAGATTTTATCGGAGAGATAATAAACGTTTTAGCGTAAGAAGACGATTATGAATAACAGTTTTTGACAATTTTCGCGAACCGATTTTAGCGAACTTTTAAACTTCCGAAAAGTATTTTTATTTTTTTTTAATAAATATTAAATATTCATGGACATTTCATACAACGTCCTCTGGTCCCAAGCTAAGCTTATGTGCTTGTGTTATGGGTACCAGAATACGGATATAATACATAAACTACTTTTCTTTTGTAAATACATACTTATAATACATAGAAAACACCCAGACGTAGTACAAACATTTGTATGAAATTTATGAATATCACACAAATGATTATCCCAAGCGGGAATCGAACCCGCGACCTTGTGAACGGCAGTCCAGTACATGAACCACTACTTCTTCGTCTTATGAATAAGACCATTAGTGTTTAATTGTGTGATTTGTATTTGATCATTGATCATCTCCAGTATATTCCAAAAGGGTCAAGCGCGTACCACTTACAAACGTCGGGCATGTATGACATTTGGAGTGTAGCAGAGGCGCTCTATAGTCTCTGACTACCTCCATGGGAAAAGGGCGTGATTTTATGATGATGATGTATTTGACAATCACACAAACATAATTAACTTATTCAAGGAATCGAATTCGTGGCCTTGTGAACGCCAGTTCGGTTTGAGCAAGGTCTATCGAATACACATAACATAACAAATTGAAATGACCGTGTATTATTAAAAATTTAATTTAAAAAATTAAATAACGAAAATATTAAAAGAACTACTTTTTACGGATTTAGACGCGTATATTTGTTTTAAATTTTGGCCCGACGAAGTAGTTTTATTTAAACAGATGAGTCGCGCAAGTGTTAGAAAATATTATATTAAAAGAATTTATTATTGAATAAATGATTTTATATTTCTATTTTTGTCCCACTGTTGGTCTGAGAGGGACTATAGTCTACTTTGCCACGTTGACCAGGCTATATTCTATCTTTAACAGAGAATGTTGTCTAAGATGGCTTTTACAGCACCCTGGAAAGAAAAAATGGTAGTGACACTTATATTCTTAATCCGTTACCACACGGACAACGCTACATCTAGCTAATATATAAAATTCTCGTGTCACAATCTTCGCTCCCATACTCCTCCGAAACAGCTTGACCGATTCTTTTGAAATTTTGCATATTCGGTTAGTCTGAGAATCGGCTACTATCTATTTTTCATAGCCCTAAGTGATAAGGGTTGTTCACCCCTAACATTTATATGGCAAATCAATGTTTGCCGGGTCAGCTAGTATTTTTATATAATAAACTTTTGTATAAATGAACACCCTCTATATAGGAACATGACATTGTGTCCACAAGCTATTGTAACAATTCTCGTTTCACCGTAACGACACAAAAACAGTGTCGACTTGAAAACTTGTCACCGACACTCATCAATACCACAAAGTTGTGGTTTTGTTAGCCAACAGCTTGAAGCCAAATTTAATATCACTTCTAAAGAGAAGTAATATTAAATTTGGCTTCTATGTTCAAGATAAGTTTTTTTGCCTACAACATTGTTTCGCATGAAGTCTATTCTATTGTGACTCAGTGTGATTATTTCTATACACAAAAAAAGTAGTAAATGTATGTCTATCCGTATTCTGGTACCCACAACACAAGCATAATAAGCTTATCTTGGGACCAGAGGACGTTGTGTAAAATGTCCATGAATATTCATTATTATTATTAACCATCATCATTATAAAATCACGCTTTTTTATGGGTATTGGCAGAGACTATAGAGCACCATCTGCCACAATCTAAAGACACTTCTTTGGCTTTATATTTCTTTTGATCTATTTTTTGTACTAAAATATAGCAGTCCCCGGTCCACAAACTTGGGGTTAAGCTTCTATATACCCCCACTTACAAATTCCGAAAATAAAATAACGTTCTCTTGCATATACCAATCTCATGTGTTTCCATTGCCATATCACGAGATAAACTATTGGGAATTATATTTTTAAAAGAGCTTGTAAATCTTGACGTGCCTCGTGGTCGAGTGAGTCATGTAACAGACTGCTGTTCACGAGGTCACGGGGTTGATTCCCGTTCAAGACAATTATGTAATATTTATAATTGTCATTAAAATGTTTGTACTGCATCAGGGTGTATCTATGTATTTACAAAAGAAAAGTAGTACTTATAGTTATAGGTATTCTATCCGTATTCTGGTATGGTACAGTGGCGTGCGCTCTATACAAGCAGATAAGCACTACTTTACTTGCCATTCACAGATATTTTAATAAAACGTTCGTATGTTTTAGATGACTTTATTCATTTATTTACTATTAATTTAACAAAATATTATAACTTAAAAACGCCTACCTAATAATTCATAAATAGCACCAATATGTGCTTGCAAATTGTTTTTTGCCAGGCGTTTGGCGAAGGAATAATATTAGCGTAGCGAGCAAGCTCCACGCCGCCCGCCTGCCATGAGTTCATATGTGTGTAGAAATTTTGGTGTCCGTGCACAGTTCGCAAACGCACACAGGCTTGCATATTGAAGACGCCTTGAACCGGAACTCCTGCCGCATGCTTTCGCGATCGGATATTTTCGCGAGTATTCGGCGTTCGTTCGTTACCTATTATAATCCGAATAAATATAATAGTCGGAAGTCTAATAAATCACGTATGCATTTTTGTTTAGTAAGGTTTTATTTATTTAAATAGCAGAAATATTTTGGTTCGACGGAGGCCATTTTATTTTTTCGTGTGATTCATTGAACTGTTTAATATTGAGTTTCTTTAATTTAATAATTGTATGGATTTTCGTTTGTTGATTTTAAAATGTTATTTGATTGTGAAATGTGTGTTGATAGTGTGTGTTTGTTAAAAATTAAAAATAACAAGTTCAACAACTAAGCCAGCAAAAAGGTAGGTAATGGTGCCTATTCTATGTGCAGAACTAAACTTAACCATTCACACGTTCAAGGATACTTTGATATTCAAAAAAAAAGGGCAATTTACGTCCAAGGTTACTTTTATATCCATAGCGACATATTTTATAAAACCGACATCTATGGACAAATTGCGTTATTTTTTGCGTCTATAAGTTGTGTAATAGATAGCTGATGAATTACTTCACAATCCATAATCACTAGATGGCAGTTTTTATCTTCAGTCCACTTTACGCTTTGTGTTTAGTAAACAAGTGGTTTTGAAGTTCCAGCGGATTGTCGTAAGTAGTTTAGTTTTATTTATGAGTTCATAGATTATTAATATTATTATACATCAAGATAAACTAGATGATTTGTGCTTTATGATTAAGTATACATATAGCATACATATCACAGTTTTAAGAGTAAAATCGAGTTATATTTTGAATTGTTATGTTTTCTCCTCTGTCCTCTTCTGTTCTCATTTTTAATACTTTAAAATAAATTTTCAGATCTTAAAAAATAGATAGATTTCATCTGTAGTCTTCTAGTAATTTTTCGTAGTATTTGTCTTCACTCTAGGTATTATAGATAAGAAGCTATAAAGGTTTTTTGTTACAACATGCGAGCGCGGTACCGATCGAATCAGCGCCACGCGTAGCTGGACGGACAACGGTATAATAGGTATTTAGGTCGGGACGTGGGAATGGTTATCTTAAGGGCCTACATCAATATTATCGTATATCATCGCCGACACGTACATATTAACACAGCCAGTAGGCACAGAAAATGAAGAATTAGGGATACTTTTCCTATTTACTCAAAATCTACTAAATATATTTTAATTCTGATTTACGTGTTTCTACACATAATAGTTACCTATGTTTTTTAAAGTTATTTCATTAGTTAATACGCGATAATAGACCGACAAATGAAAAAAATAAAACATTTGAGAGGTTGTTTCGCCAAGATTTTCTATCGAGAAAACTTTTTTCAATCGCGTTTCTGAGTTTATGCGATCCTAGATCATATATTGAAAAAACATATACTTAAAAATTAGAGCTCTAGCCATTCAATCTAAAGAAACAATGAAAACTTCGTATATAGAAAAATGCACGAAGCTATTTTGGTATCCTCTTAACTAAAAAATGAAAACAGCTATTGCTGTATCTTAAATGTTTCGCTATTTTTTTGCACACATTTATAATATGTTAAAATGTATGAAATGTTAAAAGTTATGAAACGTATGTACATACGTACATGTACGTATGTATGTACGTACGTAGTTATTGTTTAGTAATTCTAGTACAGTGTGGACTGATTCGGGATATTCAGATTTAAATTTGTTCTGTTGGCATGGTTTCCGACTTAGAGATCCGTCGCGTGGCTATGCTAAAAATCTATAAAAGAAAAAGTTTTTGTGATTGCCTACCCTACGTTAAATACCAGTGCACGCCGCTGGTATGGTATCCATAACACAAGCATATAAGCTTAGCGTGGGACCAGAAGACGTTGTGTAAAATGTCCGTGAATATTTATTTATTTATTGACAAAACCCAATCGAAAACAAAACTGCAACAATCATAGCAGTTCCATTCCAAAGTTTCACGTAAACAACAAACTAAAATACATAATAAATAAATGCCATTACAGTTGATAAATTATATTGGTGTCATTCCAACCCCATCAATAATTCATTATTCCAACTGTTGTTATCAAAACAGAATGAAGCATTTATCACAAACTCTTGTCAGACCCCAATTCAATTTATTTTGGTACAAAATCTTTATATAGATTTGTGGATAAACGTGTTTATTGCAAAGCCTTCATAGCTGCTGTGTCATCTATTATATGCTACATGAAAAGAAGTAGCGATAATACGAATATTGCTTTTATCATATTGATTTCTTACAAGTTAAGAGCCAGCCTAACAGTGATCTTCGTCCCTCGTAAAGCAATTTCAAATTATATTTTTATACTAGCTGACGCGGCAAACGTTGTTTTGCTATACAAATGTCAGTGGCTTATTTGAAATATACAAACATGTTGTCCGATTCTCAGACCTACTTAATATGCATGTAAAATTTCATAAAAATCGGTCAAGCCGTTTCGGAGGAGGACAGTAACTAACACTGTGACACGTGAATTTTATATATAAGACTAGCTGACCGGGCAAACGTTGTTTTGCCATACAAATGTTTGTGGGGGGGAACACTTACCACTTAGCGGTATGAAAAATAGATAGTAGCCAATTCTTAGACCTATTGAATACGCATATAAAATTTCCTAAAAATCGGTAAAGCCATTTCGGAGGAGTACGGTAACTAACATTGTGCCATGGAAATTTTATACAACGTGTTTCAGAAAGGTGTAGTCATATTTGACCATCGTTACACATGGTCGGTGACTAGGCACTAGGCATGGATGAAATTACAAATACTAGTTATATTATGACTTTTATGTGTTCATAAAAGTTTAATTAATTTATTAAATTAATCGATCTTCTTTAAATACAACACTACTATGAGGTCATCTTTTATCGTAAGGTTCAATCGCATTCAATAAACCGTAAATATGTCATATTTGATGCGTTTCTGGTAGTTATTTAATAGTAGGCAATAAACAAAAAGAAACTTACCAACTGTATTTTTCTATGTGTAACTGTAATATTTATAATATTTAAGGCCCATCTAATGCAACTTTTAATTATGACTACACCTTTATGCAACATGTTGTATATTAAATTCTTCGATAAGTCATTATGAGTAAGACTATATTTTTATACAGCTATTATAAGAATAGAGGTAAAAATGATGATTTCATAAAAATGCCGTCAACTCTTTGCAAAGCATGGGCCTAATTAAAATATCTTTTTTATCAGGTAGGTGGAGGTCAATATTAGGCTGGCTCTTAAATGGTACTCTATGTACTTTTGTATTCTACTCAAAGATATTACAAGATATTAATATTATTTCTTTGTACATTTTTTATGTGGCTTAATGAAAATGTCAGCTTTGAGTACCAACGTGATTTTATATGATTACTAGCTGACCCGGCAAACGTTGTTTTGTCATACTAAAAAAAAAAGTTTGAAAAATAGATGTTGGCCGATTCTCAGACCTACTGAATATGTATGCAAAATTTGAGAAGAATCGGTCAAGCCGTTTTGGAGGAGTACGGTAACTAACACTGTGACACGGGAATTTTATATATTAGATTGTATTTGGTCATATTATAAGAATTGTACTAGTCATGTTTGTTTTTGTATTTTTAACCTGTTTTGTATTCAGATTTAAAAATTTTGACATACGTTAGGCGTAATAAAAAAATTTTATAACTTTGATTTTAGCTTTGATTATAATTTAACATGTTATTTTAATAATACAGAAATAATATTTTAGTTTTGTTGTTATTAATCAAGCATATTTATTTATATATATTATATTTTATGTTTTTTACAACTTATTGCACACAATATACAATACTTGTACAAAGGCGGACTAATAGCCGACTGCATTTTCTCCTAGTCAACCAGCAAGGAGTGCAGAAATAAGTTAAGATGGGTGCTATTTAATTTCATAGTAGCCTACCTACTCTGGACATAGACACCTTCCAGTACACGCCGCACTAAATGGCTCTTTACCTTCGGCATCTAGTCCCATTCTGCTACCTTTTTAACACACTTATATTAATTCGGTATGTATTAATATATGTACTTTCAGGATTGATCTGAAATTTTGCACATATATCAAGGACCGATGACAATGCAATAATTTAAAAAAATATTCAGGATTTTCAAACGTGTTTTTAGTTTTTGAACTAAGTAGATTATTTAAGGTCCACCTAGCGTAAGATACGTAAGAGATTACGTACTACTACGCGTAAGATATTACGCCATATCGGGTTGCTGTCTTCACTCTAGAAAATCAACAACAACTCATCTCGTCCATCGGCCATCGGTTGATCCACTGCCGTTTTAGAGTGTGCGAGTTACGTTGATTCTATTAATTATTTAACGGATGAGCTCATTCAAATTTTATCCCTCATCAAGCGTAAGCGACGGCGACAGTTTAGGGGCTCACCCCTTAACAAAATTTGACAGTATTTAATAAATAAATTATGGTGGAAAAGTGATTACCGCAAGCGGGACTCGAACCCACGACCTCATGCAAAGCATTCTCGCGGGTTCGATTCCCGCTCGGGACAATCATTTGTGTTCTTTTTCTAATT
Organism: Orgyia antiqua; assembly: GCA_916999025.1. Taxonomy (NCBI): domain Eukaryota; kingdom Metazoa; phylum Arthropoda; class Insecta; order Lepidoptera; family Erebidae; genus Orgyia; species Orgyia antiqua. The sequence goes on from OU779874.1 coordinate 7,783,193, forward strand.
ATCATACAAATGTTTGTCCTGCGTCTGGGTGTTTCTATGTATTATAAGTATGTATTTACAAAAAAAAAAGTAGTATATGTAGTCTATCCGTATCTGGTATCCATAACACAAGCATATAAGCTTAGCTTGGGACCAGAGGACGTTGTGTGAAATGTCCATGAATATTTATTTATTTATTTATTTATATTCTTGATAGATGGCGTTGTATGTAGAAATACGATATAAACTTAATCGAGTGACGACTATGGTGGCCTAATTTGATTACTGAAAAGCACAACCGCAATAAGCTCAGTTGGCAGAGCTACGGAACGGTATTCCGAGGTCGTGGGTTCGAGTCCCGCTTGCGGTAATCACTTTTTCCACCATAATTTAAATTATTCAGTAAAAGCATAGCATGTCAATTGCAAAATTAATAAATTACTTTGACACTATTTTCCAAAAATTTGGTCTTCATTTATCTCATAACCTGAAATCGAAAAAAAACTAACTAAACTAAACTTCCCGAAACTAAATCTGAGCGTACTGTTATACGGCACTCTGATATTTTTAACGAAATGTTTTTAATAGAAACACAATAGAATTAGCAAAAGAATTGGATAAGGCAACCGATCGCGACCGGGAAATAGAAAGATCTATACTGCGTGCCCGCTTATGGGCGCACTTCTATTTATAATATGATACGTGTTGAGACTAGACTTAGGATCTAGTGTTCAGCCCCTTTTCATACATAGAAAGGGTATAACAGTACCCATGATAAGAGCATAATCATTAGAGCCGTACCAAGTCACGAGTTACAGTGTTAGTAGTCTATAACAGTATCATGCATACCAACCTTATGGTAGACCGGTTAGATCGAACTTTTCCTGCTCGGGTACCGTCAATTAAACCTGAAAATAAAGAAAATATTTCATTAAATTTAACAATAAATTGTAGAGAAGCTTTTTAAGTTATTAAGTTACAATGATTTTTATAATAACAACTAGCTGACCCGGCAAACGTTGTTTTGCCATACAAATGTCAGGGGTATGAAAAATAGATAGTAGCCGATTCTCAGACCTCCTGAATACGCATATAAAATTTGGTAAAAATCGGTAAAACCGTTTCGGAGGAGTATGGGAACGAACATTGTGACACGAGAATTTTATATATTAGGCTAGCTGACCCGGAAAACGTTGTTTTGCCATACAAATGTCAGTGGGAGGTGAGTTGTTTGAAAAATATATGTTGGCCGATTCTCAGACCTACTGAATATGCATGTAAAATTTCATAAAAATCGGTCAAGCCGTTTCGGAGGAGTACGGTAACTAACACTGTGACACGTTAATTTTATATATAAGAGATACCTAAGATTTATCAATTTCATCGAACTCTGATTTTAAATTAAACTTTATTTCCATAATAACAATTTATCAATTTCATCGAACTCTGATCTGAAATTAAACTTTATTTCTATACTTTTATAAAAAAATGGTCAAGTGCGAGTCGGACTTGCGCACGAAGGGTTCCGTACCATTATCTATGCAACATAAGGCACGTTATTAATAAATGAGCAAACAACACACACAATACTTAATTAATCACGTTTGTTGTATGAGAGCAAGAAACGGTAAAAAAATCATGTTTGTTAAATTGTTTATAGTAAAAGTCTATCTTTATGGTCAATGTAAAATTAAAATCGAATGTGGGTAAACCCTGTAATAACTGATCGTAGAAGACACATTACAGCTCAGTCTCACCCGTGACCGTGGTGAATGCAAAGTCTCCGAAACGTCGGGCCAAAATTTAAAACAAATATACGCGTCTAAATCCGTAAAAAGTAGTTTTATTTAAACAGATGAGTCGCGCAAGTGTTAGAAAATATTACGGCTATACCAAGTCCTACTTTTTAGAGTTCTGTACTAAAAGGTAAAACGGAATCCTGAGACTTCGCTGTTCGACCGCACGGAGCGTGATGTTGAGTATTCGTTGCTATATCATCTACTGATGTAGACAAACTGTGATATTTTCAGCTCTCTAGCTATCACCGTTCCTGAGATACAGAAGTTTCAGTAATAAAGTCCATTTATTGACGGGCCTCGTAGTCTAGTGGTTCTTATAACGGCCTACCGTTCACGAACGCGCGGGTTCGATTCCCAGTCAGGACAATCATTTGTGTGATGTTTTCAATTGTCATACAAATGTTTGTACTGCGTCTGGGTGTTTACTATGTATTATAAATATGTATTTACAAAAGAACAGTAGTTTATGTATTCTATCCGTATTCTGGTACACATAACACAAGCATATAAAGCTTAGCTTGGGACCAGAGGACGTTGTGTGAAAAGTCCATGAATATTTATTTATATATTTATTTTTAAATTTTATTACGAATCTACTTTTTACGGATTTAGCCCGACGTTTCGGAGACTTTGCAGCCACCATAATGCATAATGGTGACTGCAAAGTCTCCGAAACGTCGGGCTAAAATCTAAAACAAATATACGCGTCTAAATCCGTAAAAAGTAGTTTTATTTAAGCAAATGAGTCGCGTAAGTGTTAGAGAATATTATTTATTACGAATCCCTAAAAAAACCGTACATAAATCAAAGTAGTATATGTATATTTATGTTTCTTATTCTAGAGACAAGTATTTGTTCTGACTCAGAACAATCCCACTAAGGGTATGAGTATTCATTTTATTATAGTTTTGTTTATATATGTAATGGATAGCACATGCTACTGTATATTTCTAGATCATTTTTAGTAGTGCATATTATTTACTTATTAACACGCTTATATTAGTTCGGTAGGTATCTATCAATGTATTAAACTATGTAACGGTATGTTTGAAAGTGATTTTCACCCACTTACAGTAGTCGGATGGATCTGAAATTTTGCACACATATTAAGTACCGATGACAATGCAATAATTAAACAATATACTTAGGATTTTCAAGCGTGTTTTTTTAGTTTTAGAACTAAGTAGATTATTATAAAACAAAGTCGCTATTTTTGTATGCATGTCCCTATGTCAGCTTATATCTTTAAAACTACGCAACGGATTTTGATGCGGTTGTTTCTAATAGATAGAATGGTTCAAGAGTATGGTTTTTTTTGTATATTTTGAATTTAAGCGAACGAAGTTACGGCCGGTGGCTAGTTATCAATAAAATGGAGAAAGTTTACAAACTGTAAATGAAAGTGTTGTTTGAGATTTAAAATATTTGTGTGTTAAATCTGTCTCCCCTTGTGGTGTCGAGAAATGTGGCTCTTCTATTCTTCTTCATCCCAGCCCATTAACATTCCATAGTTGGGCACAGGCCTTCTCTACCTTGAAGAAACTAGTCTAGTTATGTCGAACAGACTAGGGATTAGTTTTAAATTCCAGCCTATTAGCGTCCCACTGTTGGGCACGGCCTTACACTTAGAAAGAGTATCTACTCTACTTACGCCGAGCTGACCAGGGTTTAGTTCTAAGTTTTCCATCTCTCACTGATGTTATTTGCTTGTATTGTCTCTTAGGTGGCTCCTACAACATCTTGAGGAAGAAATGGGGTGGTGACACTTGTATTCCTAATCCGTCACGGACATCTAGCTATCCTTTATTATAGTACAAAACTTATAAATTCTACAAAAAGGTAAGAGAACTCGCTTATTGTATTTGTATCTACCAACTCAATCGAAGGAAATGGGACGTCCCATCTCACGCGAGACAGTTTCAGTTTTCAACATTAGTCTTGATAGACAGACGGATATTGAACTGATATTATAAGGGTCCCTTTTTCGATTGAACCCTAAATTACATCAATATTTTGATATACGGGATAGTAGCAAGTTATATAGTTTCTTGTCTGTTCTTCTCTATAGGATTCCTTTTTGGAACAGACGCCTAGCTTCAGACTTTTTAAAAGAGCATGTATATCTTGCCTACCTAAAATAAAAATCTTTGACTTTGACTTTAATGGACTGCAGTTCACGAGGTCGCGGGTTCGATTCCCGTATGGGACAATCATTTGTGTTATATTTTGAAATTCTCATACAAATGTTAGTCCTGCGTCTGGGTGTTAACTTTGTATAATAATGAGGTGTTTATAAAAGAATAGTATGTATTGCTATTCATATGTGCTACCTATTCATAAATTTCATACAAATGTTTGTACTGAGTTATCAAGTATAGATAGATAGATAGATAACACTTTATTTGCACATTCATGATTTACATTTCATAAAAATTAGATTACAATGACAAATGCACAAAGGGCGGCCTTATCGCGAAATGCAATCTCTTACAGGCAACCTTAGGATGGACAAATAATTGAAATATAGTAGTTGAAAGTGTTACATAAGTTTACAAATACATAAAAACGAACATACGAATATCAATACACATACACGAATATAAATAAACGTAAACAAATTCAAATACACATATACATAAATATATACTACTTAAATATATAATATTACTACTTATATTATGTCTGAAGTGATGTGTAATAATGAGTAAGTTTTGATTTAAAATTTGTTAAGAGGATACCAAAAAAGCTTCGTGCATTTTTCTACGTACGAAGTTTTCATTGTTTCTTTAGATTGAATGGCTAGAGCTCTAATTTTTAAGTATATGTTTTTTCAATATATGATCTAGGATCGCATAAACTCAGAAACGCGATTGAAAAAAGTTTTCTCGATAGAAAATCTTAGCGAAACAACCTCTCTAATTTTTTATTTTTTTCATTTTCGGTCCTTTATCGCGTATTAACTAATAAAATAACTTTAAAAACATAAATAACCATTATATATAGAAACACGTAAATCAGAATTAAAATATATTTAGTAGATTTTGAGTAAATAGGAAAAGTATCCCTAATTCTTCATTTTCTGTGCCTACTGGCTGTGTTAATATGTACGTGTCGGCGATGATATTGAATAATATTGATGTAGGCCCTTAAGGACTGCGCTCTTCTAATTTCTACAGGCAAAGCATTCCATAGGCGTACGGCTTCAAGTATGTCAATCATTATATCAATCACAGTAGTAGACTACCAAACTTGATAAAATTCGCCATTACGCAATCAGTGACTGATCATTATGACAACAAGTCTGCTATTAGAAAATAGCTGGCTCCTAGGTGTGTCGCATAGATTTAAGTTTTTAGTTTTCCGTCTCTCATAAGAGATGAATCCTAAAAACATGCCTTATTTATACACTAAGATGAACATCAAAATATGTATTTATTATTTATTCCAATTTTCATAACAAAGTTTTTAATGAAACAATATCGCAAACAATTACAGAATTATTGGATTATCGGAAACTCCTAAACCAATACAATTGCGATAAACATCAATAGCCCTGGAAGTTTAAATACTTTGATAAGTATATACAAACATAATAACAATAAAATGTATTGTTAACTTGAACATAAAATTTGGTCTTACTTACTCTTCAAAATTATGCCTTTATAAATAAAATAGCTATCGCCCGCGACTTCATGGAGTTGAGAAAACAAATCTTATCAAAAATTTTATACTTACCTTTCTTTTGAACCAATTTAAAATCTAAACCAATATTATAAAACTAAAGAGTTTGTTTGTTTGAATGCGCTAAACTCTGGAATTACTTAATCAGGATTTAAAAAATTCCTTCAATGTTGGATAGTCAAAAAACTCTTCAGTTGTATAATATTAAGTTCATTTAATGAAATCTAATGTACATTATAAGCTTAAAACATTATGAGATAAGTTACTGAGGTCAAATAGCAATCGTTCCGATGGCATATTAATGGTCTCCAGGATCGAGTTACAATAGAAATTCGACCCTGGTTCCATTGCATAATGAAGGTTATAGGAGACAAGGTGGTCTATTTTTGTACGTCCTTTTTATCTCTTGCCATATTTTATTCATTTTTAGTTTGCATCTTCACTTATTATAAAACAGTCGTTATTTGTGTGTGAGCTAATATTTTCAAAACTATGCAACGGATTTGAATGCGGTTCTTTATAATAATAATAAATCTTTTATTTCGGATATATATATATTTATATGTACATATCCATAGGCAACAAACACAGTTATTGTTAATTATTTTAACATGTATATCATCATCGGAACGCTTCACAAGTACACAATTAAAAACATACAATATGTTACAAATCGTTAACTACCATATACAAATGAGAATGTAACTTCAACAAATGACATTATTTGGAAAAAAAAAAATTAATAAATAAAAAAAAATAGTATTTTTTTTTTATATGATAGGTGAATACTTGAACTATAACCACCTTAGCGTTGGACCACCATTTACGCCACACCCTGTATATCTACTTTTACTACAAAAATCAATATTCGTGCTACATCAGAATTTAAAATTCACAAATCTCCTAAAAAGTACTCCTTCTGGCCAAAGTTTCTCATCAAGGAATGTGGACAACTTTTGGACTACTCAGGCTTTGTAACCCTTTTCTTGACTTACTAACACTTCTTCTAAATATAATAATACATCAAATATATAAAATTTCCATGTCACAATGTTTGTTACCGTACTCCTCCGAGACGGTTGTATCGATTTTTACCAAATTTTAAATGCTTAGTCAGTAGGTCTGAGAATCGGCTACTATCTATTATACCCCCTAAGTGGGTTGTCCATTTGTATGGGAAAACAACGGTTGCCGGGTCAGCTAGTAATATTATAATATTTATAATACATAGAGTGATTCATAAGAATGGCTATTTTGTATAATTTGTTAAAATATTTTTCTTTTCTGAATTCGTACCAACGAAGTTGCAGGCAACAAGTAGTAATCTATATAACAGAATCTTTGTAAGTGATTATCACTTTTGATCACAAATTTTGCACACATATTAAGGACCGATGACAATGCAATATTAAAAAAAAATATTCAAGATTTTCAACGTGTTTCAACGTGTGTTTGTAGTAAGTAAAAATTACGTACTGATTGATAGTTACGTACCGAACTGATAAAAGCATAATTAAAAACACAAAGAATGTGCTTAATTACTTACGAGAACATATATCTAATAAAACAATGACTTTGTTTTATGCAGTAAAGATGATAGACGCATATAGATAATACAAGCAAACATTTATGGTCTTATTAATAAGGACTTATCGCAGGTAACAGGGATTTTATCGGAGAGATAATAAACGTTTTATCGTAAAAAGACTATTATGAATAACAAACAAGTTTTGACAGTTTTCGCGAACCCATTTTAGCGATAAACCTCCGATAGGTCATTATGAATAAGACCATTAAAATTTGCTATAATAAACTAGCAAATAACTCACTAACATTCCGAATATCTAAAGTAAATTCAACTCGAGCTAAACCACAACGTATGTCAATAAATACACATCATCTATCATGATTAGCACGCAACAACAGACAGAGAATATTATCATGGTATCTCGTTTGATTTATTTACTTTATAGCCGCTTCGATTCAGTTTGGGTAACTTATGCAAATATTACGATGACTTCTGGTATTATTAATATAGGAATGACTTGTAAATTAATACCGATTCTAAGTACAGAAATAAACTTAACTAAAAAATGTAAATTGATGTTGTTATTAGCACAATTCGGCAATGTTAACAGAACTTTTTTATTGAAAAATCTGTATATTATAGACTAACGATTCTAATTACGAAAGTAGATAAATGCTGTAGAGATGCGCTCTTTGAGAAGTATGTGTGGTGTGTGACTTTGAAAGATAATAAATAAATAAGTAAATATTCATGGATATTTCACACAACGTCCTCTGATCCCAAGCTAAGCTTATATTATATGCTTGTGTTATGGGTACCAGAATACGGATATAATACATAAACTACTTTTATTTTGTAAATATACAGGGTGACTTTGCAAGGTGTTGCCAAATTTTTAGGAGCGACTCTGAATCAGTAACTTAATCGATTTACGTAAAGAACATCAAAAAAATTTTTATCATTTTAATTAATCCTATCCGCTGTTTAAAAATAGTACGCGTGGATAATTTACTTCATTCATAGAAAAATACGCACGCACGTCACGATAGTTTCGCAAAAGTTAAACTGTAAGTGTAGTAGTGATTATGGTGACTTAAGCCTTAACCTTATGTTGTTAAGCCTTATGCTTAACAACATAAGGTTCGGGCGCCCGCGCAAGCAAGGGTTAGCGGGAAGCGTAGGCCGACAAATGGAGGGGGTGTTTATTGAAGGGTCATTGACCGGTGGCGTGTTGATGAAATTGCACCGTATGTCCACTGCATAAGAACTTGTTGGCGCGCTTGTCGTTATGTGGTCTGCAAAAGGTCGTTTGTGGCTCTGGTCTCTAATGAATGACAACGCACGCGGTGTCTCTTTGTTGAGTTACTTTTAAGGACATTTTAAATAGTCTTTTTTTTGAAAAATACTACGTTTACAAATAGTTACTACAAAGACGTATTTTAGTATTGTTCTATAGAGCTTATTTAAAAAATTTGGCAACACCTTGCAAAGTCACCCTGTATACATATGATAATACATAGTAAACACCCAGACGCAGTACAAACATTGAATTACACACACAATTAAAAACATCACACAAATAATTGTCCTGACTGGGAATCAAACCCGAGACCTCGTGAACGGCAGTCCGTTATATGAACCCCTAGATAACGAGGGCCGTCAAAAATATATATTATCTATACTTATAATAAATCTGTAGAGAGGTCAATTCTGTACATGAAATATATTTTTAAAATAACTATCAGGGGGTGATAAGTGATCGATACTGATGCCAAAAATGCAATCAGTAAAATTTTTGTCTGTCTGTCTGTCTGTCCGTCTGTATGTTCCATAAAGAAACAAAAACTACTCGACGGATTTTAACGAAACTTTATACAATTATTCTTCATACTCCTGGGCAGGTTATAGTATAGTATAGTTAATCACGCTACAATCAATAGGAGCAGAGTAGTGAAGGGAAATGTTGAGAAAACGGGAAAAGGTGCTCCATTTTTTAATTATCTGTGGATGCTATAACAACAAATAATAAAAACGAGAAAACAATAAATATGTGGCTCCTATACAACAAACATTTTAACTTGATGATGCGTTTAAAAGACATTATTATGACAGAAATGTCGAACGGTATAGAACCCTTCACGTGCGAGACCAGCGCGTTCACGATTAGTGTTTGTTGTCATGGGAGACAAATAAAGAAAAGTTACGATGGAAATTTTGAGTCGCAATTTTTATGGTTCGTGGAAAATCCTGTGTACGTAAAATTTTCCAGGAATTCAGCAATTTTGTTGATGGCAACCCTACATACATCATAAGTTAACGTTAATTATAATCGGACCCACATCTGTGAAAGTTAGGAAGCGACAGGTGTGAACAAGTTACTGAATATGACAGATTCGTAAATGAATGAGGAAAGTAGTTTTAGTAGGTATATTAATAATATTATAATTGTATTAGTTGTCTGTGTCGTGATGGATTAATAATTAAAATGCCATCAGTCATAGATGTAGCCAGGTTACGAAGAGGATTTCTAATTTCGGAAATTTCCCACATGATTTATTTAAATACTAGATGTTATTTTGCTAAATTTTCCTCGTTTTTGCAACATTTATCATTGGTGCATCGATCCTATTGATTGCAACATAATGTTTTCAACGTGTTGCAGAAAGGTGTAGTCATATTTGACCATCGTTACACATGGCCGGTGACTAGGCACTAGGCATGGATGAAATTACAAATACTAGTTATATTATGACTTTTATGTGTTCATACAAATTTAATTAATTTATTAAATAAATCTATCTTGTTTAATTACAACACTACTATAAAGTCATCTTTTATCGTAAGGTTCAATCGCATTCAGTAAACCGTAAACAACTTATAATTGATGCGCTCCTGGTAGTTATTATTAGGCAATAAACAACAAAAAACTTACCAACTGTATATTTCTATGTGTAACTGTAAAATTTATAATATTTAAGGCCTATCCAATGCAACCTTAAAATATGACTACACCTTTCTGCAACACGTTGTATAGTCTATAGTCTTCTTCAACAAATATACAACCCAACACCGAAAGAATTTTTCAAATCAGACTAGGGGTTTTTTAAAATTATATTTTAACGCACTCTTCAGCTTTTTAATATTAGTATTGATTTAATTATGTTAGTTCCATGTCAATATTGTAATAACAGCTACGTCATACCGTCGATAATTCTGATTAAACATTATTCCATAGTTAAGTATTACAGTAAATATGTATCAAAAGGATCGCTCAAGTTTTAAACGCTGCCGGCTACCAATATCGAGCCAACATCAGCTATTTGAACACGTTTCAGCTCATACTGACTTTATACAGATCTATTTTCCTTCGGGACTCAGTTTCAACCACAGAATATTGTTTTAAAACCTTTGAGAATATAAAATATACAGTAGGTTTTAAGATTTTTGTTCAATGGCTTTTTCGCAGAAAAGACTAAAAAAGTTAATTTTCATTATAACATAACGCTTTTTTTCCTATTGGGTTAGGCAGAGACTATAAAGCGTCAACTGCTGCAAACTAAACCTAAATTCTGTTTGTCAAGTGACACCGGTAAATTAATATTAATCGCTTTTAATTGCTGATGCTGCTCAACCTGTGTCCCAATGTTGGACACGGGCTTTCTCTACTTCTTGGGGATATTTGGCATATTATGCAGCGCTTGCCAGGCGCTTTCCGGAGTATTCCATCTCTCATGAAGGATGTTATCCATGTAAATTATCCCTTAGCTAGCTTTTACAGCAACCTGGGAAGGAAAAGGGGTGGTAACCCTTATATTTTTAATCCGTCAACACATGGAAACATTTAGAAAGTACCTACGTGCAGGTTTAAAGCTGCAGTAACAAAGATACTTATTTTGGGAAAACATAAAACACCTCTTTTTTAATCAATGATTAATAAAAAACTAAAAAAAGATGTAAACAACATCACAAATAACATAAAAATGATTGCGTATCATAAAATCGGTAGCACTCAGTATGACGGGACATCGTAAAAGTCAATAGGCAATGTCGCTCTCGTAAAATTTATTGTAGCTGAATCGCGCTATAAACTATTAAGTGTTGGTGTTATTTTTTGTTAGCTATACGATACTAAATATATGTCAGACGTCTAGAGACAACCGATCTTGACAACCGACTTCAAAAAAAAGGAGGAGATTATCAATTCGTTCATTCGTTTTTAATTAATTCAAATCGTTAGTTTATATATGTGATGTATAATACACATATAATACACATTAATAATGATAAAGTTCAGTTAACATTGGCAAATTGTGTTATTGACACTAACAATTTTCAGTTTTTAGTTAAGTTTAGTTGTGCAAGTAGAATCGGTACCAATATTAAGCAAAAAATATGAACTTTTTAAAAAAAAATATTTATGGACATTTCACACAATGTCCTCTGGTCCCAAGCTAAGCTTATTATGCTTGTGTTATGGGTACCAGAATACGGATAGAATACATAAACTACTTTTCTTTTGTAAATACATACTTATTATACATAGTAAACACCCAGACGCAGAACAAACATTTGAATGACAATTATAAACATCACACAAATGAATGTCCGAGGCTCTTGAACGGCAGTCCGTTATATGAACCACTAGACCACGAAGCCCGTCAAACCGTTTTTGTAACGTATAATAAATTTTTCCCCATTTTAATATCACAAGCTAAAAAAAATTGTAGTTATTTAGCCGCCTAAGAAAAGTGCCACTATCTAGGTCACTTAATTAGTAAAGTTAGATTACAAGGCACTGACGTTCCAATCGGCTTAACGTTATTAATCACAATCATCTTGTATATCTAGGTTCCAGTTAACGCCTTTAGGTTTAAGCCCTATGTAATGTTGCGATATTAAGTGGAATTACGAGACTTGAATACGTAGGAGCTTTTACACACCTCGCCTTAAAAAACCTCTTATTAGTAGTAGTATTTTGAACAGAGGCGTATTTACCGTATAGCCAAAGGGTCCATGGCCCAGGCCGGTCAGCCTAAGAAGGGCAGCGAAAGCCTTCAAGCTTAGAATTTTGCTCTATCTTTACTAATTTATAGCGGCTAATTAAATTGGCCCGTGGCGTCAACTCAAATGGCCTGGGGCGCAAATTTTCTAAATACGCCTATGATCTTGAAGCTTAGTGACACAGGATTCTAATTCCTCTTCATTTACCAGGCCATTAACGTCGCCCTGTTGTGCCCGGTCTTCTTTCACTTTGGGAGGATTTTTAGTATACTATGCCACGCTGAGCATGCACAATGTTTATTTTCCAGTTTTCCGTCTCTCATAGAGGATGTTGTCTGTGTATAATGTCCCTTTGCGAGCTTTGACAGCAACCTGGAAAGAGAAAAGGAAAGAAAGAAGAAAGAGAAGTGTGGGTGCGTTTGTACTGTCATATATATGTTGTTTCTCCCGAGGAGGAGGAAGCTCATGCCCAATAGATCCCTGATAATGGCCTAAATGAAAAGGAATTATAATCCTGTGTCACTGAGCTGATGATAAAAAGTTTGGTTAGTCTTTCAAGATACTATATGGGGTTTTTTTAGAGAGGGGTGAAGAAGCACCTTTCGGGCCGGCAAGGCGGGAATGGCTAGCGTATATACTCGCATTTGGATGGCACTTGAACTAACAGCACCTGGAGTTGAGTCATTTGCCCAACACTAAATAAAACGGTCAAGTACGAGTTAGACTTGACCATGAAGGGTCTATACTCTTATTATCATAATTATATATCTCAAATAATGCGATAAGAGCAGAATAATGATGATAAGTATTAGTTATTGAAGCATAAAATAATATACATAAACTGTGAAGTTTTCAGCTCTCTAGCTATCACCTAGTGATACAGTCTTCTGACGGTCGGACGGACAGTGGTCTTAATAATTGGGTCCCGTTTTTACGAAACCTTAGAAATTATCTTTCAGTAAAATCACGGTGATATTTTTATCCATCATGAAAAAAAATATAGATTTTTATTTACATATTGCAGCCTATTTTTTTTAACTAAAGTTTTACACAAACCCAACGAGTTGGCCTTAGTCCAAGATATACTATGTTTACTCAAGCACTAGAATTGAGCAGAATCATGAATTATTTATTATATATCCACTAAAGTAACGTGCCCTTAAAGTAAAAGTATACCTTTTTATGGTGCATAATGTAATGTAAACTTTATCTGCCTTTCTGTAGAGCATCAAGCCAACCGGAGTGGTTATATACGCTGTTGTATTTATCAGTAACTAAGGTCTTCAGTCTTAATTGATGATACGCTTAGATGATTATGACGTTATGTTATTATGATGATGGCACGGAACCCTAAGTGCACGAGTCCAACTCGTACTTGGCCGGTTTTTTTACAATGCCCGCTCCTGTCAATTTTATGCTTTGAGTCTAAAAGTGCCTGTATTAGTGAATTCGACCCTCACTGTCCCTTTGAACTTCAAAGATACTGACCTTTTTTTAATTTAAACTCGTCGATGCAGAACGGAGACAGGTAATTTATTCCATTTCTTTGCTGCAAACGTTTTCATAGAGGAAGTATAAGGTATAGATTGGACTGAGATTGCTGTACAGATGTTTCGTTTCTCTTTTCTTTCTCATCTTTCTTTCTCTTTCTTTCTTTCTCTTTCTTTCTTTCTTTTAGCCTAATAACACTAATTTAATTAATTATGGAATTAGTAATACACAAATTTAATTAATAATTAAATTAGTAATATACAAACATAATTAATAATTAAATTAGTGTTAAACCCAATAACACTAATTTAATTATTAATTAAATTGGTGTCAATGGGCTTAATTGGCTTAATACATCCAATTTCGGGCACGAGTCTCCTCCCATTTTAGAAGGATTATGATCTGCTGTGTCACACTGACCAGGCGTGTTGGCTCAGGGTTTGTTTTCAAGCTTTTCATCTCACACAGAGGAAAAGAAAGGAAAAGGGATGGTGACACTAGTCGATAATAGAGTTGAACTGAAATTTTGCACACATATAAACGAATTGTCTTAAAAGAAAATTGAACCTGAAACCTCTTGCAAAGACTGTAAACATCAGTTAGAAGTTATCACTACAAGCTAAGTTATGAGACGATATTAAACTCATAAAATATTTCTTATCTAAAACTCTTAAGCCCTATCAGTTAAGTAAAACGTTCACATTTAATATTTTAACGACAATTTACGTCACTCCATACTAGGGCTGTCATCACCTTTTGAACCAGCACCAATACCGGATCACTCTCTCTCTCTCTCCAGCCCATTAACGTCCCACTGTCTAGGCACAGGCCTTTTCTACTTTGGAAGGGATTAGGGTGTATTATGCCGCCAGGATCCCTTCCTAGCTTTTACAGCATCCTGACGAGGTAATGGGGTGGTGACACTTGTATTCTTAATCCGTCACACAGAGAAAACCCCGGATAAAAGAGCGAAAAATAGATTTTTTCCTGAATACCTGTGACAAAAACGAAGCGAGAATCATTCAACATATTAATGTTTTTGTTTGTCTTCCCTATTAACAAAAGTAACTGGGATTCTTTCTTACAAGCAACGCGCTATTGATATCTCTGGTGTTGCAAACGCCCGTAGACTTTCCATGAGGCGAGCCGATTTATACTCTTGTAATATATAAAAAAATCTACATGATGCCCCCGGAAGCCCTTTATAACAAGGACAAATCGGGGAATACCTAGACGAATGGCAGCCCTAATGCATAGGTACCTCAGTAAGCTGTTATAATATCAAATAAACTTTAGCGGTTAAACTGCGTTCAAACGCAATTTTTAAACCAAAGAACTTTCTAGAAATTCATGAAATTTTCATTTATATTCCCTTGTTACATTCATTGCTATAAAATATTGTCGCTATATTTAAACTTTTGTTGATGAGTTTTTGCTAAAGTAACTATATAAAAAGAAAACTATACTATAACTATACAACTATATAAAATTTTATATTTTTAAAAAATGTCTTGATGTTTTCGTGAATGGTAATGGTTAATCTGACATAAATATACTGAATCAAGATTATGAACATGGCTATTTAATAGTCCAAGTTCAAAACTGTTTTTGCATGCCATAAATAGGCCCTAAGGATTTATGATAATTGGGTGAATAGCACAGGCAAAAAAAATACGCGGCAAACGTGAGAACGGTAGTGCAATGTCTTAGTTTTATGATTCTGACTACTTTTTATAGTAAAATAGATTCTATAAAATATATTCAAAAAAGTTCATTGAGTTATATCCAGTATTACATAAAAAAGTGCTTTCAAAGTGTCATTTTATCATCACGGTGGCCTGTCCCCGACCGACTTTCGCTCAAAAAATAGCTTACCCTGTAGTTACATTTATATTTTGTCTAAAAATGACTTTTGTATGAATACATTATAATATAACCTATATAAAAAAACTCATTCTGTTTGCATAACCCATTTATAACACATTTGACAAGCATTTAACTTTTGTCCTGAAAAAACTTATCATTCTGGTGGGTAGTAAGTTTTAGTAACATATCTTCGTCAACATTACGTTCCTGCAGCCCCCGTGCCTTTTCTCACTTCCAATCAGTCCGCTTCTACTCGTCGGAGTGCATGCACGCGCCATAACTACAACGTGAAGTCCATGAAAAAGGTAAATATATCATTCCAGTGATGTGGGGACAAAAATCTTCTCATATCGGTGGCCGTTATATCTCGTGTTAGGTTCATTTCATATATTTCAAAATTGTGTTATAGATTCGCCGTAAGTTTTGCTTCGTTACAGCAGTATTGACATATTCAAAATAATCATGATTTCGGAGTTAAATGCAAAATTTATTAAATTTATCATCTCGGTGTTATCATTTCAGAGAATTCGGTGGACTGTTATACCTATAACAGTACACTGAAATGATATGTAATATGGGAATGATAAATCCGTAAGTTTTTAGAGATCCTTGAATCCAATATTGAATCATTTCAATTTGGTGATATAATTCTAGATTTTGTAGGTTCGATATTTCGGATTATTTGAGTTGATTAATATGACTAATGGTTTTTCGTTTAGTTACATTTTGAGGACATAACTATTTAAAAATGTATTTGCTTAGCATCCGTTAACGTCAAAAGACACCTCGAATTCTGCTTTGTTATCACAAACTATTGTAATTTGTTAGTGTCTTACAGTGCCATACAAGATTTTTTTTTTATTAAATATTCGTTGACATTTCACACAACATCCTCTGGTCCTAAGCTAAGCTTATTTGCTTGTGTTATGGGTACCATAATACGGATATAATACATATTATACTACTTTTCTTTTGTAAATACATACATAATATGATACATAGAAACACCCAGACGATAAGTAATGTAATGTCCAGTAAGACCTCGTGAACGGTAGTCCGTTACATGAACCCCTCGACCACGAGGCCCGTCGGTGTAAAGATGTAAAATAAACTCTAGTACCACAACAGTACTCTAATAATCAGAACAAAAGCTGATGTCTGCTTTATCTAATTACATCTGTCGCTTGTTAGTAACTTGTTGTTAATAAAGTTACGTAATACACCATACAATTATATTGAGAACAATGTTGTATAACAACCCAACTGATATCTGTATCAATTGACTCCACTTTAGAAACTTTCCACAAAGATTATACGGTCTTAACGTCCTTGAATCGAATCGACAAAATTATTATACGCATTTACTCGTATATAACCGTTATGAGTTTTGACTTTTATTTCTTCGTGTTCGAATTTTAAAATTACAAACTCCATTTCGAATTTCTTCTTTAGTTATTGTTTATGGCTGTCGTATTTATACAAACATTTATAAAATATATTATGTGTTTTAACTTTTATTTCCTTGTGTTTATTTTAAAATTAAAATCTTATTTTTTTCGTTTGTGGCTTTTGTATTATACGAATTTGCCAACTTGACGTAAGCAACGAAGGGAGTTTTTAATCTAAATAAAAACGGAAGCCGGTAAAATCATACATATAAACAACACCTAACAAAGGTTTTCAATGGTGACGATACGCTTAAAGATAGGCTTAGGCTTAGGCGATCTGTATATGACGATATGATATAATTATGAATATAGTATTAATATAATAATGATCCCCGTTCCATTTATTTACATTTGATTTTACAACTCCTTTATTCTACGGTTTATAAAGATCGCTGTAGTGAAAGATTGGATACACTTTCAATTAAATTTACCAAATTTTCCGCAAGAAATTTCCTTTCTCGGAACAACAAGCACTCATTAAAAATATACCTTAATTGGCCATTAACTGTAATCTCAAATAAAAAATTATATAAAAAATAGCAAAATTAATTGATGGCTTTTAGGGTTCCGTACCGTAAGGTAAAACGGGATTACTAAAAAATCTGATAAAACTTCTACAAGTTATTTTTAATATTAAATATATTCTAGATATTTTGTTTGTTTTGTATACAAAAACTAGCTTTTGCCTCGGCCTTCATACCCCTTGAATTTCGTATCTTTACTTTGTGTAAAACTATTTTATTTTCAAAATTTCACGCATACGAAGCTGTCGACAACAGCTCCTCCCCAGCCCAGTTACTGTCGGGCACGGACCACCTCCAATTTAGAGGGATTATGGTCTATTGTGCCGCACTGTGCAGGCGTGTTGGTAAAGGGTTTATTTTCGAGATTTCCGTCTCTCACAGATGATGTTATCTGTGTGCAATATCCCTCAGCGGACTTTTACAGCACCCTTGGGAGGAGATGGGGTGGTGACACTTGTATTATTAATCCGTCACCACACGGAGAGAGACAACAGCTAGTTACTATATATATACATAACAATAGAAAGCCTAGAGCACTCTCAGAGACTAGCGTCCTATTAGTGCAAAAAGTTTTTATGATCGAACGACTACTTTCAGAGATTACCCCTCATATTACAAACTTAACCACGTTATTATTAGTATATTTACTCTTATTTTGCTATAGGTACTGATAAATATTTCTAAATCACCACTTATAATATAAGACTATTATGTACTTAGAGCATTTAGCCGACTGGAGTTGTTATACGTGCTGTTTTTTTTGTCAAATATACCGTATACTGCCAGACCGTCTGTAAAGCGTACAAAGCACACAAACAATGTATCGTAATTTCCTTTAAAATACACGTCCCGCCCAAAAACGCCTCACCTAAAACAGACCCTGTTTTAGGTGAGCTGAGTGAGTTTAGCTCAACAGCTACCGTTGTGACGTGACAACGTGCATATAAATGCATAGCTGGCTGCACGAGCAATACACAATCACAGCGAGATCACGTTACCCTGGGATACCCTGCCTGCTTCGTTTTGTAGGCTGTAGTTCAGCCGTGAGAGCGTTGTATCAACATGTATCAACGCAGCGCATTGTGTGAAGAAGATTAATATGATTTTTAGTATGTAAAATTACACAATGACAGCGCTATGTCGGTGTGGACTGGTGGTAAAAGATGGTCGTGTCCATTCTATTAATATTTTAAATATGAATGTTTGTGAGTAAAACTTATGTGTTTATGTGAAAAACTACTCAATGGATTTTAATGAAATGTTACAATAATGTAATATATAGGCTACTTTTTATCCCGAAAGGGTTCCCGTGGGATAAGAAGTGGTGTCCTAAAAGCACCTTTTACTGCCTGATTTTTATCCTTTTTACCGCGAGTAACACCGCGGGGCACAGCTAGTATACAATAATTATGAGCATTGTTTGTGCCTTTTTAATAAGGTCGCTCCTGTTGTATCAATGCTCTGTGGTCACGTGGGCAGTATTACGTCATAGTAGTTACAAAGTCGATACTTCGTAAAAATAGCTTCGCTAAATTCGCTAAGATGAAGGAAAATTGACTCTTATAATTCTTAAAGAAAGATAAAGCTTTTAAAACTTTACTGATAGTACCTGCTTACTGAAACGTTTGAGCTAAATATAAATAGCTTATTCCTACGCTATTTTCTACCTTAGATAAAATTTATCCCCTTCAACTTTTTAGGATTCCGTAGACTCTTCGTGTGGTGACGGATTAAGAATACAAGTGTCATCACCCCATCTCCTCCCAAGGGTCCTGTAAAAGTCGGCTAAAGGATATTGCACACAGAAAACTGTGTTGGCACAGGGCTGAATTTCGAGATTTCCGTCTCTCAGAGAGGATGTTATTTGTGTACAATATCCTTAGCTGACTTTTACAGTTCCCTGGGAAGAAAAGGGGCGATGACACTTGTATTCTTAATCCGTCACCACATGGACGAACTATTATATCAGCATCTATTAATATTAAAATCTTTTTCAATAGAGATAGAGACAGAGAGAGAGAAGTGACCAAACCGCAGTAAACAGCTAGTAACAAGTTAAATAACAGTAACAATGTCACTCTACTACATTATTTAATCTAAGTAGATCCACTTCACTGGATTAACTTTAAGCTTAATGGTGCTCGCAAAACTTTGTTTTGCTTAAGTAAGAGCTAGCTCTGACGACTTACTTATGTAAATAAGAATTTTATGTGCAGATTTGTTTAGGCATAATTTTTTAAATGAGTAAACCCTCGACCTCGGAATACCGTGCCGTCGTTGTAGTGGCGAAATTGGTTACTGTGAGCACGGCCGCAATAGCTCAGGTTTTTTTTCGTAGGAATGCTTTTTACGCACTTACCCCCCGACTGCAGGGGCAGACGTCGTGTGGGACTCCCGGGGAGAAATTCTCGACCCAGCCTACCCACTAAACCTACGGTGTTCTCCTCGCCCGTTGCCGGGACGTGGTAGTTACTCAGGTATTACCACAACCCGACACGGGGGGCCCCCTAGTGGTGGGGGCTCACTGCGACGGGGTGGGCAACGTGCCCCCCGTCGGACTGACAGCTCTCGCCGAAACACTCGGCGAGAGGTCGTCCGCCACTAACGGCGCGACAGGTCCCCTGACCCGTTGCACGTGGCCTCCTCGCGGGCCGTGGCCGCCGGCTAATGCGCGCCGACGACCTTTACCCACGGCCCTGCGGGGGGGCAGTGTGTCGCCCGAGCATTCACGCTCCCGCAGGGCCTCTCTCTTGGCCGCCATTACCTCGGACGCAAACGAGGCGACGGCGGCCCAACACTCTCTGTTGCCGGCCATCGAAGCGATGACGCCAGGCAGCGACAAATTTACGCCTATTGCGCCAGTGAGCCCGGCACGTTGGGCGGACCAGGCCGTGCATACGACCAGTGTGTGCTTGGCCGTGTCCACGGCTCCGGACGCGCAACTCTTGCAATCGGGCGCCGACTCAACTCCCACCAGCTCCCACAGGTACTTGGCAAAGCAGCCGTGACCTGTGAAGAGCTAGGTCAGTGAGCTTTGCGTCAGTGGGTCGCAATAGCTCAGTTGCCAGAGCGACGGAACGGTATTCCGAGATCGTGGGTTCAAGTCCCGCTTGCGGTGATCACTTTTTCCACTACAATTTAATATATTAAATTTTTGAACATATTTTCATGTTGTTTTTTAAGGGTTTCATACTAAAAGGTAAAACAGTACCCCATTACTGAGAAATCTTATCCATTTGTCCGTTCCCAGACTATATAATAATATGGCAAGGACGCGTGAAGCATTTAAAACTAAAGTTCGTCAACATTACACTAGGTTATTGGCGGAATCTAGTCAATAAGTAATACTTCAGTTTTTTTTATATGTATAATGTATAGGTATGTAGTATATTGTGTATGTAGTATATATATTAATTGTGTATGTAGATATTATACTTATTTATTGTAATTAGTGTAAATTAAAAAACTATTTTCTATTTCCAACTTTCTGTGATAAAGTAGCACCATATTAACTCTGCATCACTGATGGTTGGCTGGTAGAGAATGCCATTGGCATTAAGTCTGCCAATGTAAATTTTTAGTGCAAAAAGTTTTAAATAAATAAATATATCTCTAGAACGGCAGCTAAATAACTGAAAATGCATAGTTTATGTATTACAGTTGATGCTACCACAAAAAAGCACTCATTTTCATCATTTCATTGATATCGTTATTACATGTTAATAATGGCATGGATTCCCCGTGTGGTGACGGAGTAAGAATACATATGTCACCATCCCTTCTCTTCCCCAGGGTGCTGTAAGAGCCAGCTAAGGGATATTGTAGATAACATCCTCTGTGAGAGACGGAAAACTTGAATAAACCCAGTGCCAACACGCCTGGTTAGCGCGGCACAGTAGACCATAATCCCTATCAAAGTGGAGGAGGCCCGCGCCCAACAATGGGACGTTTATGGGCTGGAGAGAGAGAGAGAACGGAACGGAACCTTTCTTGTGCAAGTCCAACTCGTACTTGACCGATTTTTCACTTTTACTGTTAACACGTTGCAAGCTGAATTCCCAGCTCGATATATCATAATTTAAAAGTTTTAATCAATGTGTGTTTTCAATTGTTCACAATCATGTTTTTGTTTTGGATGCTACAATGAAGCCAATTCTGATGTGTCAAAAACTCAATCTAACATAACTATGACAGCCACTATGGTGTATTCATAAAATTATAATTGTGTACTTTTTTTAAAAAGTTCAATTTTATGTACCTTTGAAATCTGAGGGTTTTCCTCGATTTCTCAGGCGATAACCATCAGATCCTGGATAGTAGATTTATCAAGAAAGACAGGCTATACAACATCACGAAGCGATCAAAAAGAGCAGAGCATTAGTGAAAAATGTTGCAAAAATGGGTAAAATTTTCTAATTTCTACGCGTACGAAATCGCAGGCAACAGCTAGTAATTTATGAAATTGGAGAGCAAAATATTAATAATAGCGAGAGACTGAGAGATGCCTAATTTACGGTAATTATCTCGCCACATTGTAAAGCATCTCGCGAAAAAAAATGCCGTAATAAAACGAAATAATTGCCAGTCTCTATACAAACAAGACACAAAATAAATATATGTATAAACATCATATATATATATTCTCAGTGTGAAAATAAGGTTTTAAATTCAGCTGTTTCATTTTGAATTAATTTGAATAAATTCGTTGTTTAACGTAGCCTGAATTTAAAATCTCACTTTTGAATACCTATGAAAATGTATGTTTTTATTAAGTTTTCATCTCCAATAATGATTAAATGGATTATATGGAGCCAGCAAAGGGTCAATATAAGTAGTTAACGTCTACTGTGAGAGACGGAAAACTCGAAACTAAGCCTTGTGCCAACACGCCTGGTTAGCGCATTTAGCGCGGCACAGTAGACCATAGTCCCTCCGAAAGCGGAGGGGGCCATGCTCAGCAGTGGGATGCTAATGGGCTGGGGAGAGAGAGAGAGAGAGAATCTGTTTTTTGACAAGTTTTTATTTGGTTCGTTCGTAACTATTTACTTATAATCTATGTCCTTATACCAATATTGGGGGTCGACGTAACATGTTTGTATGTTGCAGTAGGTTTTGATGACTAGGACCAGCCGCCTGTCTAACGTAAATCCACCTTGGGTATATGCCCAGGTTTTATGTGACGTGGTTCCCTCGGTCGGTGTTTACGACACCCGCGGCCAATTTACGAGGAGGCGACACTTGTATTTTATTCTCCGTTATCCTTAGACCAAAAAATATTTAATACGTGACCTAGAAAGAAACCTAAAGATCTCTCTCATGACACAGAGTTTTAATTTCGAGTTTCCTTTCTCTCACAGTGGATGTTATCTGTATACAATATGATTTACCAGGCTTATACAACACACTCAAGAAGGTAATGGGTGTTGACACTTGTATTCTTAATCCGTTACAACACGGACAAAATCCTAATACCTAAAGATCTATCTATCGCAAAATATGTTCACAAATTGCCGATGAAGCAGTTAATCAAAAATCAATTTGTATTTACTTACACTTGATTACATTGTGCTCGCGTAATTTACTTATAATCTTTAGATACTAAGGTACTTTAAAACACGTCTTTTACATACATAAATCAATGCCAAAGTGTCGTGACAAGAAATTA
This sequence comes from Orgyia antiqua, assembly GCA_916999025.1. Classification (NCBI taxonomy): domain Eukaryota; kingdom Metazoa; phylum Arthropoda; class Insecta; order Lepidoptera; family Erebidae; genus Orgyia; species Orgyia antiqua. The sequence continues at coordinate 7,806,175 of OU779874.1, forward strand.
GGCGTAAAAGCTAATATATGTATAAGAAACAAGAAACGTTAATAGAGCCACGTTAACAGGATCAATAAATCCGTGAGGTAAGGGATTAGTATACAAGTTTCACGACCTCCTTTTCCCCCAAGTTGCTATAAGAGCCATCCATTCATCAATCCATCACCCTTTCATCCACTGCCAGACATAGGCCTCCACCATGGAACGCCACAACGCGCGGTTCTGCGCTATCTGCATCCAGCAACCCTCGGCATGTTTCACGACCCATTCCCCCACACTTTGTCATTTGGTGCATGGTCGCCACTCGATGACATAACGTCCCCAACAGGCATCAAAACGTCGTAAGAGCTAGCTTTTTAAGGAATTTTATAAGCAATTAGCATCAACTATGAGAGACGGTAACCTCAAAATTAAACGCTATGCCAACACACCTGTTCAGCGCCGCATTGTATACAACAAAACCTCCCGAAGCAGAGGAGGCTCCTACCTAACAGTAGGACGTTGACGGACTATAGAGAGAGGTTGGTTTAAATAGAGTTTTTCGTCTGACACAAAGGATATTTTTGCCTATGGCTGTTTAGAAAGTTGTTGAAGATATATTTATTATAGACAGCACGGAAAAGGGTGTGGAAGAAAATGTTCACCTGGTATTAGCCAAAGTTGTCCTTCTTATATTCCACTAGCTGTTGCCCAACATTTTTCACTGATGCTTAGCACTTATTCGTCGTAGCGTGATGTTATATAGCCGTCCTCGTTAAATGTAGGTAGGATCCTATAAAGAATTTATCAAATCGAACGAGTGGTTGATGAGATTAGTGTGTTCAAACAAACATACAAACAAAATTTTCAGCTTTTATAATATTAGTACAGATAACTAACTTTTACTGCTAACATGGGGTGATGACATTTAAAATTCTTAACCCATCACCACACAGGTGGTCAACTTACATACCCTAATAACTTTATATCCATACCACCATTAAAATATCAAATTACTGACCAACACTCACATCATTAATCACCCGGTTTAACTGACAACCCCTATTTTAAACGCATAAAATATTTTATTAAAAACCCTTTACAGTCATTACATATATGTGGCCTCAACATTTCAGAAGCAATGTTGAACAAAAGGCTTTTAAAAAATGACGACACAAAATGGGTACATTAAAACTCATATTAATGAATGTTGGAACAAATATTACTAGAAAATTTTCAACCATGTTTTTTTCGCAGATTTAGCAACGTTTTTCGCAGTTTTAGCGAAGTTCTGTCGGATATGTAATATAGAGCTTACGAGCGCTGAAACTTTATTAACCTATGTGTTACACGTTAACTGCAATCGGTGGATTAACTAGATTTAAATTTCAATTTTGGTTATTACAGCATTTTCATAATGTAACTAGTTTTAGACTTACAATTTGTGGCAAAATATTAGCTAATTAAAACTTCGATGTAGTAGTTGCGGAAGGCTCCCGACAAAAAGCTTGCCAAGTGCGAAACAGAATGGCACTTAGAGGGTTTTGTACGTACTATACTGAACAATGTAATTATAGGATACTAAATAATGACTGACATTGTAATTTTTCAGTAACGTATTTATGAAGTAGCTGGTTAGATTTTCACACATTATATAATTTGTGTAATGAGAACTGAAAATTGGATTTCCCCTATTTATTCTATGTAGTCTTTGCATAAAAACATAGGATATGTTTAATATATAAGTAATGTAATTAATGAAGCTTAGTTTTGGATCCGATTTCTCCATGTGGTGACGGATTAAGAATACAAGTGTCACTACCCCATCTCCTCCCAAGGGTGCTGTAAAAGTCAGCTAGGGGATATTGTACACAGATAACATCCTCTTTGAGAGATGGAGAACTCGAAAATAAACCCTGTGCCAATACGCCTGGTCAGCGCGGCACAGTGGATCATAATCCCTCCCAAAGTGGAGCAGGCCCGTGCCCAACAGTAGGACGTAAATGGGCTGGAGAGAGAGAGTCTTTACCAAAAGCTTTTGGGTATATTTAACACTAGCAGTGCCCGCGACTTCGTACGCGTGGAATTAAGAAACGAAAAATTAAATGAACTAACAATAACGCCATTTTACAGCTAATTAGTTAATCGTCAGTGTGGTTCTCTTTTCTTGCACAGTTCTAAAGATGTAGCACACACGTCCCAATGTCATTTTAGTAAATGATATCTCAGAGCTTCATCATGCCTTTTTAGGTTTTTGTACAAACGCTTATACTCTCAATACGGTGTCCGTCTGTCTGTCTATCCACTCGTTAAACTTTTTTTTACTCAGCCACGGCTGAAGTTGTTGAAACTTATACCAAATGTAGATCTATGCGGTCCCTTGCTGAAAAAGATACAACCAATAATTTAGATAAATAAATAAATAAATAAATATTCATGGACATTTCACACAACGTCCTCTGGTCCCAAGCTAAGCTTATATATGCTTGTGTTATGGGTACCAGAATACGGATAGAATACATATACTACTTTTTTTTTGTAAATACATACTTATAATACATAGTAACACCCAGACGCAGTACAAACATTTGTATGACAATTAGAAAAATCACACAAATGATTGTCCCGAGCGGGAATCGAACCCGCGACCTCTTGATCGGCAGTCCGTTACCAGAACCACTACACCACGAGGCCCGTCAAACGAGAAAAGAGATCTTCAAAGATCGTCAAAGAGATCTACGCATTCAGAAGATATAACCGACTACAGCCATTTTTGAGTATTTTCCACTTTCGCTAGGGAATCAAAATTTACAGGTTACTTCCCACTATCCTAGAGACTTGAAATTTGGCATGGTCCAAGCCTACATAGTGTTGATAAAAATCCAAAAAGCTTATAATTTAATACCACATCACATGAAAGATTTGCTAAAAACTAATACGAACTTATGAAGTAGCTGAAATGTAAGCGATCCCCTTTATTGCAGCTACAAAGTTAAGTTGGTGAGTTGCAATATGCTTAATTAACTGTTTATTTGTATTTAGTTTTTTATATTTTTCGGTCAAGTAGCTACGGAACCCTAAACGTTCCAGTATACCTCGCTCTTGATAGGTTCTTGTTAGGTAACCTACCTAACAAAAACCTATCAAGAGCGAGGTATAATTAATAATTTGGGCAGATAATGGCGAAAGAGTCACAGAGAGACAGAATTGCTTCCGTTGCTAAGTTATTGAATGCAACTTTCTTCACATGGAATTTGAAATCACTTCATTTAATGAGTTAAATCGAGGTAGTAAAATTACTACAATTCTAGAACAGATGATAATCACGTATTTCTTTACTTGTACCAGTCGAAGCCATCAAGAAAAATGCTTCACCTTCCCGGCGAATAACACTTGTTTGAAATTATTGTCAAAATAAGAATTATCATAAACAGGACTTAAACCCACGACCGCGGAATAACGTTCTGTTGTTCTCTCAATTAATTAAGTTAATCGCAAAATGAATAAATAAAAATACTTCATTATATTAAAGCGTAGATGTATAAATAAGAATTTTCCACACAATGTCCTATAGTCCCAAGGTTAGCTTTATATGCTTGTGTTATGGGTACCAGAATACGGATAGTGTGCGGGACAGTAATAGTGATAACAGATAGTGACTGGAAAAGTGTTTTTTAATGTGTAATAGTGATATAGCATAAATGTAGTACATTAGATAAAATCCTGTTTTAGTTATAATTTGTAATAGTTGTAAGGGCGGTATTTTTCTTTATACCTAAGCGAAATTGTAACACAATAGTTTATAGAGCAATCGCTAACGGTAAAGGATCAACTTGGGCGGTCGCAGACATAAAAGCTGGCGATCCCTATTGTTAGACCCTTAGTCATGGCGCTCCACAATGGACATAACTGCGCATATATAATCAATAGTCTAAGAGAACAATCCCTAACGGTACAGGATCGTAGTGGGTGGTCGCAGCCACAAAGCTGCCCGCTCTTTATTGTTCGGCGCTTTGTCAGGGCGCTTGACAATGGCCTCCTGAGCATATATAAACTGGCGCTTTCCGACAGTCCATCACAGTCCACTTCAGACTACAGTCCACTACAGTCCACTTCACACTACAGTCCACCACAGTCCACTTCAGACTACAGTCAAGAACAGTCAAGAACAAGCAACAGTAAATAGTTAAGATTAGAATAGAATCATTTGTGGAATAGAAATTAAATAGTATAGAATTATAGAACGTGGTATTTTTCTTCCAACAAACCGAATCAGCAAAGAATGTACATATAGTGCGTACAGATAGAATCCATAAACTACTTTTCTTTTGTAAATACATACTTATAATATGTATTAGCATGTCAATTGCAAAATTAATAAATTACTTTAGTATTTTCTTTCTTTCTTTCTATTTCTTAAAAAAAATATTTCGTACTTGGCCGGTTTTAGTAATTCTGTTTATTTATCTTTTTTATTAAATTGCATTCAATCTAATAATACTACACAGGGATTTATTTGCACACGTTTGCAGTATCGGACACGTACGAATCCATGTTTATAAGGGTTTCATAAACATAACTTACAATATCAATATAAATAATGTAGAAAGGGTCTACTCCATGCCATTTATGTTGAACCATTGGACGTGGTTCATCATACACATATGGGATGATATTTTTATCCTTATCGGCAAGAATTTCGATATGCGAATATTGCGAATAATGTCTGACGTCATAATATGGTATGATAACAACATTATTGTTTAAATCTATACATATACATATTTATAATAATATTCAACAACTATAAAACACGTTATTATTCGTATGACGTATTAAGAATACAAGTATCACACCCCGTTTTTAGGGTTTCGTACAAACCCTTATAGCCTCACTACGGTGTCCGTCTGTCTGTCTGTCCGTCTGTCAAACTTTTTTACTCGGCAACGGATGAAGGTAGCAACTTGAAACTCATACGATATGTAGACCTATGCGGTCCCTAGCTGCAAAAAATACAATCAACCTTTCACCTTTACGCGTTTAAAAGATATAACCGAATTACGACCATTTTTAAGAATTTTCGACTTATGTTAGGGAATCAAAACTTCTACTTCTACTTCCCGTTGCCCTAGAGACTTGAAATTTGGCATAGATCAAGTATATATAGTGCTGATATAGGGAATAATCCAAAAACTTATAATTTGTCATCACATCACAAGAAAAAATTGGTCAAGTGTGAGTCGGACTCGCTCACGAAGGGTTCCGTACCATTATCTATGCAACATAAGGCAACGTTATTAGTATCGAGCAAGAAACGGTAAAAAAATCATGTTTGTTGTATGGGAGCCCCCCTTAAATATTTATTTTATTTTATTTTTAGTATTTGTTGTTATAGCGACAATAGAAATACATCATCTGTGAAAATTTCAACTCTCTAGCTATCACCGTTCTTGAGATACAGCCTGGTGACAGACGGACCGACGGACGGACAGCGAAGTCTCAGTAATAGGGTCCCGTTTTTACCCTTTGGGTACGGAACCCTAAAAAGCGTTTATACTAATACCAACTTATGAAGTAGCTGAAATGTAGGCGATTCCCTATCTTTCAACTACAAAATTAAGTTGGTGAGTTGTTTTGAGTTTAATTATCTGATAATTTGAATGCAGTTACTTATGTTTATATATCTAGTATGTACGAAACCCTAAGTGTGCGAGTTTGCCTTGCTTTTGACAGGTTTTTCATCTGAGTACCCTATAGAAATCTGCTAAATCCTTCATCAGCCTTTTTCCGTTCACTGTTGGAGATGAGTCTCTCCCATAGAACGCCACGCAATCAATTGAATGCAAGCAATAATAACGATGTTAAATAAAAAAAACAAACACCTATACAACTAGTAATTTAAGCCTTCTGTGTAAGCCTTGCTTAATATTTAAAGTCTCAATTGGGTCAGGAATGTATAATAAAGGTTCTAAGTAAAAGGTTTTGATGTAATCCAATTAATGTCAAGTATAGGTAAGGTACTTAGAAAATATTTTGTTTGATCAATTTTATGTTAGTTCTAAGAAAAATGATCAATTGAAATATTTTGTTACAAATAGGTACTCAAAATTACAAAGAAGTTAAAAAAAAAATTATGTTTTATATTAGCTGTGGCCCGCGACCTCGTAGGCGTGGAATTTAGAAATTTTTCTCAGTTTTCACAACATTTGTCACCGATGCTTCGCTCCTATTAGTCGCAGCGTGATGTTATACAGCTTAACTGTTCTTCCTATCAGCCTACCTCGATAAATGTAATATCTAGCGCTGAAAGAATTTTTCAAATCGGCTCTGAGATTATCGTGTTTTAACAAAGTTTTATTTGTGACAATACCGTTCCCAACCATATTATTATTATTTTGTTATGAACAGCATTAGCTACACATATATTTAAGAAATTATTTAAATTACAACCAATTTTGACTCTTCTAAATTCAAAAAATTTTTGGTTTGCTAAGAAATATGAGATACTCTTTGAATAAATGACGTCACGCCTTTGTGACGTCATTCACATAATACAATGCTGCGACTGTACAATAAACAGGTCATTTGAGCCTCTTATCTTGAAGAGAGAGGGCAATTCTAACATGTCATGAAAATCTATAACATGAAAGTGTCCAACTTCATACTCTTAAATAGATACTACACACATCTAACCTAATATTATAAAGCTTTGACGAGCCACGTGGTTGAGTGGTTTACGTAACGGATCAAGAGGTTGCGGGTTCGATTCCCACTCGGGTCAATCATTTGTGTGATTTTTCTAATTTTCATACGAATGCCTGTACTGCATCTGGGTGTTTCTATGTATTAGAAGTATGTATTTACAAAAAAAAAAGTATATATATTCTATCCGTGTCTGGTACCCATAACACAAGCATATAGGTAAGCTTAGCTTGGGACCAGACCACGTTGTGTTAAATGTCCCTAAAAAAAAAGCTGAAGAGTTTGTTTGTTTGTTTAAACGCGCTAATCTCAGGAACCTCAAGGCCGATTTGAAAAATTATTTCAGTGTTAGGTTAGGTTAGGCATTTATCGAGGAAGGCTTTAGGCTATATAACATCATGCTACGTCCAGTAGAAGCGAAGCAGTAGTGAAAAATGTTGCAAAAACGGGGAAAATTTTCTAAATTCCACGCGGACGGAGTCGCAGGCAACAGCTAGTTATTTATAATAAGCCTCGTGATCTAGTGATTCGTTCATGAAAGAAAGAAAGAAAAAATATTTATTTCATACTCACGGTGAGGCCATACAGAGTAAAGTATACTAGCTTAAATCTATCCTAATAAATATTATACAGCGGAAGAGTTTGTTTATTTGTTTAAACGCGCTAATCTCAGGAACTACGGGTCCGATTTGAAAAATACTTTTTTGTTGGTTAGTCCATTTATATGGGAAGGCTTTAGGCTATATAACATCACGCTACGACCAGTAGGAGCGAAGCATCGGTGAGAAATGTTGCAAAAACGGGGAAAATTTTCTTAACTCCACACGGACAGAGTCGCGGGCAACAGCTAGGTATTATCTAAAATTAAACAAGATGAAGTTACATAGAAAAATAGTCATAAAGTTATTAACCCATCCGTAAGCGGGAAAAAGGTACACCGCTTAGCAAAATGTTGAAAGGGTGTCCATGAGACAACCTAACAACGCTGATACGAGTATTATGCAGTATCCTCACTGACTTTCATCGGAATGCCGTTCACGAGATCGCGGATTTGATTCCTGTAAGGGATAATCATTTGTGTAATATTTATAATAATTATCATATAATGTTTGTACTGGACCTGGGTGTTTGCTATGTAGGTAATTAAAAAAAGAAAAGTAGTTTATGTAGTCTATCCGTATACTGGTACGCATAATACAAACATAAGGGCTTAGCTTGGGACAAGAAGACTTTAGAATGTCCGTGAATATTTATATTATTTAATATATAAAATTCTCGTTTCACAATGTTCGTTCCCTCCTACTATACTCCTCCGAAACGGCTTGACCGATTCTTATGAAATTTTAAATGTACTGTCTATTTTTCATACCCCTAAGCCCACCCCTAACATTTATATGGCACGTTGTTTTGCCATATATTGCCGGGTCAGCTAGTATATGTATACTAATATGAAATGAAGAGTTTGTTTGTTTGAAGGTGCTCATCTCAAAAACTACTGGTCTGATTTGAAAAATTCTTTCTGTGTTGGATAGTACATTTATCGAGGAAGGCTAACGGCTATATAACATCACGCTGCGACCAATAGGAGCGAAGCATCAGTAAAAAATGTTGCAAAAACGGCGAATATTTTTTAAATTCACGTTAAATAATAAAAAAAAACTTTTGAGTTTATATCTAAAGATAAGATATTATTAGCTTAACCAATTTTCTACGAAGTAATAACACTGTTATGATATCTGGAACTCTTAAAGATACTTACAAACGTTATATATTAAAAGCATAATTATATCTTATAATGATACTATAAACGTTAACTTTATATTACAATAAAGAGCTAACCCTTTCGTAAATGACGATCGTTAAACAATGGTACATATTCCACGTGCACAACTGAACTTAACTAAAAAATAAAACTTGATAGTGTCAATATAATTATGTATTACTAGTTGTTGCCAACATTTTCCACTAATGCTTCTCTCCTCAGCTCAGATCAGCAGTTCCTGAGATTAACGCGTTCAAACAAATAAACTCCTCAGCTTTATAATATTATACATGTGCTATTTTGTTGTACATATTATTTATGTTAATTAAAATCTTTTTTTTTTAATTCAAGTACTTAAGTATCAAATTTATTAATTAATCTTTAAAAACTATATACAATTAAAAACTAAAGTATAAAAAGGAATAATAATCTCTTAGGGATTATATTTTTGCGCCGTTTGATGTCGAAACGCTAGGCTCATGGGGCCCGAGAGCCCGAAATCTGTATAAAGATTTGGCGAGCCGACTGATCGACGCCTCTCGTGACCAGAAGGCTGGCCTTTATTTTGTTCAAAAAATAAGCATTGCCATACAACGTGGCAATGCAGCCAGCCTTCTGGGCACACTTCCTGTGGACAGCGATGGGGAGGAGTATTTTTACGCCTAGTTTGTACATATAATATTAATATTTTTTTTTAATACTGTACATATTTCCTTTTTATATTTTAGTTATTGAAATCGTTAGTCTATAATACACAGCTTTTATAATAAGAAAGTTCAATTAACATTGCCAGATTGTGTCATTGAAGCTATCAATTTTCATTTTTTAGTTAAGTTTAGTTTAGTTGTGAAAGTAGAATCGGCACCAATATTATCATTATTCTCAAATAAATTTCTTAGCACAAAAGCTAAAAAACACGCTTGAAAATCCTAAATAATGTTTTTATATTTTTAAATAATTGCATTATCATCGGTCCTTGTTATCATCATCATAATCATAACATTACGCCTTTTTCCCATGGGGGTAGGCAGAGACTATAAAGTGCCATCTGCTACGACCCAAACATACTTCCTTGGCTTCATTCACACTCATACATCTAGTCAGACATGCCCGACGGTTGTAAGTGCTACGCACTTGCCCCTTTTGAGTATGCCGGCTTTTGAGTATGACATCAGAGTATATTTTTCTAGGGCGTCCTCTCCCAGCATCTCCACTTACTTCCGCGTCTCTCATCCATCCTCTCGTATGCAAAATTTCAAATCAATCCAACTACTGCAAGTTGGTGAAATTTGCGTTCAAAGATTCCGTTACATAGATTAATACATTGATAGATACATACCGAACATATAAAAGCGTGTTAAAAACTGTGTTAATTGCTCATTTTCTCTTATCAGCTCATTAATTTCAAAGTTATCGTCAAATTTGGAAGGATATTTAGTGTAGTATGTCACGATGGACAATTTGAAATGCATCGTGGTCTAAGGGTTTATGTATCACACTATCGTTCTTAAGATCGCGCATTCGATTCCCGTACAGGATAATCATTTGTGGTTGAGTAGTTCATGTAACAGACTGACGAGTACGAGGTCGCGGGTTTGATTCCCGCTGTGTGATATTTACAATTGTCATACAAAAGTTTGTGTTGCGTCTGGGTGTTTCTATGTATTATAAGTACCTATGTATTTACTAAAGAAAAGTAGTATGTATATGTATTCTATCAGTATTCTGGTACCAATAACACAAGCATATAAGCTTAGCTTGGGACCATGAATATATATTTATAATTGTCAAAAATATGTTTGTTCTACGACCTTTTATTATTTATGTTTTGTGTGCATTTACAAAATAAAAGTAGTTCATGTAGTACGACACATACAAACTTTCACATTTATAATATTAGTTAGATTACAATGCTAATCTCATTTTAATCTAATTAGCTTAATTCGCAAAAGTTTTACTACATAGCACCCGTACCGTAATGAAAAAAATAGTCTTTATCTCCGTTTTTTATAAAACAAAGTCGTTATATTAGTATGTGTCCCTCACTCTCTCTCTCTCACTCTGTCTCTCTCTCTCTGTCTTTCGCTCCAACCCAGTAACGTATCACTGCTGGGCACGAGCCGCCTCCACCTTGGGAGGGATTATGCTGCTTCTCCGTGTGGTGACGGATTAGGAATACAAGTGTCACCACCTCATCTCCTCCTAGGGTGCTGTAAAAGTCAGCTAAGGGATAATGCACACAGATAACATCTTCTGTGAGAGACGGAAATCTCGAAAATAAACCCTTTGTCATCACGCTAGGTCAGCACAGCACAGTAGACCATAATACCTGCCAAAGTGGAGGAGGCCCGTGCCTAACAGTGGGACGTAAATAGGCTGGAGAGAGGAGAGAGATGCTATGCTGACCAGGTATATCTCTCGCAGAGAATGTTAACTGCTATTGTATAGTTTAGCTGGTTTACCTTTAGCTGGTTTTTACAGCACCCTGAGAAAGAAAAGGGGTGGATGGCGACGCTTGTATTCTTAGTCCCTCAAAACACGGACTGTCACCATTATCATATTATTATTAGTAGAAAATTTCAAAAAAGAATTAATAAAATAAAGAAAATGTATCGTAAATCGAGTTAAACAGCCTTAAAACTGGACAGATAACATTAATTCTTATAATTCTAACGCTTGTTATAAATAAAGTTAATAGAATTAATTATTATAATTGTTATTTAGCAATCGCCATTTACAAGGGTAACATCTAATAAAGATATAAAATATATTTTAATATAGAAGTAACTGGAAAAGGGAATATTATTATCTCATAGACTAGCTGTTCCCCGTAGCTTCGTGTGAAACTGTATCAAAATCCGTTGCGTAGTTTTTAAAATACAGGTGCCAATTCTACGCCCGCAAATAAACTTAAATAAAAATGAAAACAACCAGACGATAAATTGCAGTTCATGTATAGAGCTGTTTGATTCTTTTTTACGTTTTTTGTAGTACACCCCTCCCTAACCACCAGTGACCTAAGTGTATAAAAAGTTGGCCTGTTCGCAGTTCTTCCCGACAAGCACACAAAATTTCATAAAAATCGGTTCAGCCATTTTGGAGCTGTTCAGTAACTAAAACTACTACGCGATAATTTTATAAAATAGAATCTGTTCAGTATTTCACTTCTATTTTCATTGACCTCCCCTTTTAACCTAAGGGAAAAAGAAAATAGATTTTAACCTATTCTCAAACTAACCCGATATGTACAAAATTTTATCAAAATCGATCGAGCCGTTTCGGACGAGTTTACATAAGACATGTTTTTGACAAACAAATGAATGAGAAAATTTTGCCGAATCCCTTTAACACAGAGCAAATAGATAATCTTCTAATATATAAAATTCACGTGTCACAGTGTTAGTTACCGTACTCCTCCGAAACGGCTCGACCGATTTTCCTGAAATTTTGTGTACATATCCTCTAGGTCTGAGAATCGGCCAACATCTATTTTTCAAACCGTTTTTTTTTAGTATGGCAAAACAACGTTTGCCGGGTCAGCTAGTCTAATATATAAAATTCACGTGTCACAGTGTTAGTTACCGTACTCCTCCGAAACGGCTTGACCGATTCTTCTCAAATTTTACATACATATTCAGTAGGTCTGAGAATCGGCCAACATCTATTTTTCAAACTTTTTTTTTTGTGTGGCAAAACAACGTTTGCCGGGTCAGCTAGTCTATTATATAAAATTCACGTGTCACAGTGTTAGTTACCGTACTCCTCCGAAACGGCTTGACCGATTCTTCTCAAATTTGGCATACATATTCAGTAGGTCTGAGAATCCGCCAACATCTATTTTTCAAACTTTTTTTTTTGTATGGCAAAACAACGTTTGCCGGGTCAGCCAGTTTTATATATAAAAAATTTTTGTTTCGCCAAATAAAAAATAAATATGGTTGATCAATGCAAAATATCCATTTCTAAAATATAAAATTTAATGTCTAAAATAAAATACTTATAACACTTCAGTAATCCATAATAATAACACTTAATTGCCCTAATTAACTATCTATAATCAAGTGGCCTCAATATTCTTAATAATGTTATTATGTTCCGAATATAATTACTTTAAATTGTTGGCAGGTTTCATTTCCACACTGCATTGTAGATTATATTATCTTATATATAAAATTCACGTGTCACAGTGTTAGTTACCGTACTCCTCCGAAACGGCTAGACCGATTTTAATGAAATTTTACATGCGTATTCAGTAGGTCTGAGAATCGGCCAACATCTATTTTTCAAACCTTTTTTTTAGTGTGGCAAAACAACGTTTGCCGGGTCAGCTAGTATGTATATATATATTATACTAGCTGACCCGGCAAACGTTGTTTTGGCATAGGTACTAAAAAAAAAGGTTTGAAAAATAGATGTTGGCCGATTCTCAGACCTACTGAATGTGCATACAAAATTTCATAAGAATCGGTCTAGCCGTTTCGGAGGAGTACGGTAACTAACACTGTGACACGTGAATTTTATATATTAGAAGATATATTATTATATTACTTGTTTATACGTATGTATTTGTGTATTTATATGCTCCTATAAATAGTGCTAAGTATGTATAGTCACCTATATATTATTTTGTGTTTATTTATCTTAAATGTTTGCTTAGTTTTATTCTCATAATTTTTATCTTCTCCTCATTTTCTCACCCACACTGTTTATCTCTGCACTAACTTTGGTTGGCTGGTAGATAATGCCTGAGGCATTAAGTCCACCATTGTAGGTACATCTTATGTGCATAAAGTTTTAAATAAATAAATAATTTATACTTCAACCAACGTTCCAACTCTGTTTTTATACCTATGTTAACAAATAAATGAATTGAATTGAATTGAATTGAATCAATTATTAGTATTACAATACTCACAATATCAAAAAACCTCATTGAACAAAAGCCTAAAATTTAAAAGTAAAGTTTTTAAATAAAGAACAATAATATTAACTTACCACTCAACACATAATTCGACACCGTAACCCAAATATTCAAATAAAAAAAATATCAAAAGCAAACTCTTTTATCACAAAAAGCACTTTAAAAATATTTATACAAGTTTCAAACTTCACTTTTTACTGTTGCCTTTTACGAATCACTGCAAAAAAAACTCAATCGCCCACTTCACGTCACAATTTTTTTTTAAATCACACCGAGTAAATATCGTAGATGAGTCTACGGGCGCTACGTCGTAGCGCTACGAACGCGTACCAAAGACTGTGCGTAGACTAGCTACTACGCCCCCTCTCGCCTATATACAGGACATCTCAGACTCAGTTTTTCTGTAGAAAATCTTTTTTTTTCACTTTATTGTTTTATCGACCCTTATAGTGTAGGGTAGAATTGAGGGAAACTAAAGTGTGCTTATGTTTTGGTCAGTATAGACATACATATAACGGAATTAGAAAGGCGTGGTTTTTCCTTTACAACGTAGGTATGTCATGTAAAACAGAAAGTTTTTCGTGATGAATTTTTTTGTTTTTGTTTGGAGACTTCACTTATTTTCGGCTCGTTTTGTTTTTTACGTGTGTTTTTAACAGTTTTGTCTATATATTAAAATCTTTTGACAATCTTTTCATAATGATATATTTTTATTATAGCTTTTGCCCGCGATAAATGTACTTACTATCCAACACTAAAAGAATTTTTCAAGTCGGAGCAGTAGTTTCTGAGAATAGCGCGTTCAAACAAGCAAACAAACTATTCAGCTTTACAGTATTAGTATAGATTATACTTTTTGTATTTTCAGTTTATTCAATTAACTTGACGGCCCTCGTCGTCTAATTGTTCATGTAACGGATTGCCGTTCACGAGGTCGCGGGTTGGATTCCCGCATGGAACAATCATTTATATGATTTTTAAATGTTATACGAATGTTTGTACTGCGTCTGGGTGTTTTCAATGTTTTATAAGTATGTATTTACAAAATAAAAGTAGTATATTATTATGTATTCTATCCGTATTCTGGTACCAATAACACAAGCATAATAGCTTAGCTGGGACCAGAGGACGTTGTGTGAAATGTCCGTAAATATTTATTTATTCAATTAGAGGTCGTACACAAGTCGTATATAATACGTTTGTAACCATTAGCCAATACTATTAATGACCTATCAATTACTGTATGTAATTAGAATCACCATGGCAACGACAAATTAATATTGCCTTTACGTTGACCAACCTTTGTTAATTAACTGTAGTGCTAGATATTTGCGGTCACTGAACATATTGGTTTGATTTTAATTGTACAAAATAATACATCTAATATATAAAGTTCTCGTGAAATTTTATCTACATATCCGTTAGGACTGAGAATCGGACAACATCTATTTTTCATCCCCCTAAATCTTAAGGGGTGTCCACCCCTGACTTTTGTACGGCAAAACAACGTTTGTCAGGTCAGCTAGTATTAAGTATTATATTTCTATTGAGGAATATGTTACACAAGTGATTCTTTCTTTTTAAGCGACTCCAAAAAGGGAGGAGTTTCTCAATTCGTCTGTATCTTTTTGTTATGTTTGTTTCTCATAACTTTTAACTGGACGAAGCGATTTTAATGATTCTTTTTTTATTTGATAGCCGGTGGTTTCCGTGTGGTTCAATTGGCAGTGCCAATTTGGCACTAGGTCAGGATCAGATGGTTATCTCCTGAATCGAAGAAAACCCTCAAATTTCAAGGGAACATGAAGATGAAGACAGTTGAACTTTAAAAAAAAAAAATTTAACTATCATTCTCCAGTCCATGAACGTGCTACTGTAGGGCCCGGGCCTCCTCAACTTTGGGAGGTATTATGGTTTGCTATGCCGCGCTGACTTGCCACGCGCTCTTGGCTTATAAAGACATGTTATGCCGTGCCGACCCTAAGTAATTAGGAAAAGGAATCCTTACTAATTTATAAACGTCACGAAACTTTGGCGAGCTACCATAGTGTGACATAAAAAACTGTACATCGCCATCTATCGAGGATATAGGAAACTTCTGTTCGTTAAGGTTTAATTTTTAAATTTCACGCGTATGACGTCGCGGATGCTGATATAAAATAAAGTCGTTATTTTTGTATGTATGTCCCTACATGGGCTTATATCTTCAAAACTATAAAATGAATTTTGGGGCTGTTTTTATAATAGATAGAGTGTTTAATTTAGTATTTTTTTTGTATATTTTTTTTATTTTTCGTATTTTCTTAATTCCAACTCAACTTAACAAAGTGGCGTGCATTTAATATATAGAGTGTTTAAAGACGTTAGTATTTTTTGTATAATTTGTTTAGTTTTTTTCTTAATTATTAAATTCCACTCGAACCAAGTGGCGGGCAACAGTTAGTAATGGAATAAAGTATTATAATAGATACAGTAGATCAAGATAAAAGCGTAACATTTTAACATAACCCGGTGTACTAAATAAATAAGGAAAAGTATCTCTGTTTGTTGCTACCGCCATCTGGAATTAATTTTGTGTAAATATTTGTGTAAATGAAAGACATCGTTACTGTTATCTTGACAAAATATTATACTATGTTTGAATAAATTACTAGAAACAGCTGTGCTGTAATGAAAATACGATTATGTTGTGGGTAGCTGCAACATTAAGAGTAAAATTTTTTGCTCCCCAATTAAAAAAGAAATTAAAAACAGCAGCAATCGAGGATGTAAATCGTGATTTGAGAGCTGTACAAAGTTGGACGTCTAGGTTCGGCATAGCAGTAAATCCTATAAAATGTCAAGCCCTCGTTATGGGCAGCTCATATATGATAAATAGGCTAGATACCAATAAACTCTCCCCTATTGTCTACAATGGCTCCACCATACCATACAACACTGACGTGAAAAACCTCGGTTTGTACATGGACCCTACACTGGGTTGGCGTACACAGGTTACAAAGCTCTCGCAAAAAGTGACGATGTGTCTTCGTGCTTTCTATCGTTTAAAAAATTTTCTACCTGTTCCAGCTAGGACAACGCTAGTGCAAGCCTTAATCTTTCCCATCATTGATTATGCCGATGTGTGTTACCTCAATCTGAATGCAGATCTGATCAACAAACTCGACCGACTTCTCAACAATTGCATTCGATGCAAATACGATCATGTCTCCATTTTTCGGTCTCGTTTAAAGTGGCTCCCAATAAGACATCGGCGAAATGTACATGCTCTGACTACCTTGTACTCTATTTTAAATAACCCAAACTCCCCATCTTATTTAAAATCCAATTTTCAGTATCTCTATTCAACTCATGATCGTAATTTGCGTTCTTCCCACAATCTTCTTCTTTCTTGTCCCGCTCATACTTCAAGTCTCGTGCACTCTTCCTTCAATGTGCAATCAATCCTCCTATGGAATGGACTACCTGTTGAAGTGAGGATGGCTAAAACTAAATCTTCATTTAGAACTGGATTACGCCGTCATTACTCTAGACTGTTGGCACAGTAACCATTAGAATTATTTCTTCACTTCAAACATGTTTGTAGATTCCTGACTACTAGATATGTATGTATATATATGTAAGTATAAGTATTATTGTATATGTATATTATGTATAGGTACATTATGGTATTTATGTATAAGTATAATTTGTGCATTATTTTTATAAATAATTCGAACCTTTTATTTGTATTCACCTATAGTAATTGTTAGATTAAGTTGATGCTTAGTTTAAGTTTATTTGGTTCTTGTTTTGTCTTTTAATATTTTTTGTATTTGGCACCCACACTGTTGCTCGGTACTATCACTGGTTGGCTGGTAGATAATGCCCAAGGCATTAAGCCCGCCATTGTACTCTGTATGTGCATGAAGTATTAATAAATAAATAAAATATGAAACATAAACTTTCTTAGAATTGTAATCGGTATAGGTAGAGAGCCGCTCTAGGAACGTCCTACTATCCTTATTGATAACCATACGAGACCTAAATCAACATATAATATAGGTAGGTAGGTAGTGCAGGCAATTTCACCCGCTTTTATAATAATTATATCAATCTTAATCTAATTTATACGGGCTTCGTGGTGGAGTGGTTTATTTAATGGACTGCCAATCGCGAGCTCTCGGGTTCGATTCCCGGTCAGGACAATCATTTGTGTGATATCCATAAATGTCATACAAATGTTTTTACTGCGTCTGGGTGTTTACTATGTATTATAAGTATGTATTTACAAAAGAAAAGTAGTTTATGTATTATATACGTATTCTGGTACCCATAACACAAGCATATAAGCTTAGCTTGGGACCAGAGGACGATGTGTGAAATGTCCATGAATATTTATTATTATTATTATATATGACGGAGCGACAATAAGAATAGGCAGGTGTGAGCGTATAATTTGTTAACGTAAAGGATTGTAGACAAGTCGTAACACGTGATTACCCCACCACGCCCCCACTTTTTTAAACTTACGCGATTTGAACTCATAATTTGTTAATATTACCGAGACTATAATCACGTTAATAACTGTTAAAAAGGCACAATAACTCTGCTCCCGACGTTTTAACCGAGTTGCATCGATCGTGGTCACGGATCGACTGGAGTTCTGCTAGCGACGTCTTCGGGAGGCGCGGGTTTCGCGAACTACCCTCGCCTGGTCTTGCACATCCAACAGTTTACTATAGTCGGTATTTCGACACACAACACTAAATACATCACTCTTCTTATGGCTAGTACCGTGCTGATAACGGATGCATTTATTGATGACAGGCCTGTCATCAATAAATGTCATTTATACACCAAACTTAACCAATATGCACCAAAACTTAACAAGTACAATTTGTTAAAAATTTTATTCGAAGTTCCACGCGACAACAACTAACTGATAATAAAACAATCTTCTCTCTCTCCAGCCCATTTACGTCCCACTGTTGGGCGCGGGCCTCCTCCACTTTGGAGGGATTATGGTCTACTATGCCGCGCTGACCAGGCGTGTTGGCACAGTGTTTCTCTCAGAAAAGATGTTATCTGTGTGCCTTATCCCTTAGCTGACTTTTACAGCGCCCTTGGGAGGAAATGGGGTGGTGACACTTGTATTCTTAATCCGTCACCACACAGAGGAATAATACAATACTGAGCCGAAAATCCATACAAAATTTATCAAAAAGAGAGAGAAAGACTTGAGCAAGAAGGGCCCCGTATTAATATACAGTGACCGATACACGTTCACTTTACATAAATAGCGTATTTAGTGCCACAAAGATCATTTACATCGCTTTAGGATACGTTGGTCATTTATATTCTGAATGCAAAGGATATACTGAACAGACTATGCAAATATAGTTAGTATTTTAGATTCAATGTTATGACATAGACCACAATATAGACGTTCTATTATTTCTTCTTCTTCTCTACAGCCCATTAACGTCCTGGGCACGGGCCACTCCACTTTGGGAGGGATTGTGTGCTACTGTGCCGCGCTGACCAAGCGTGTTGGCTCAGGATTTAGTTTTGAGTTTTCCGCCTCTCACAGTAGACGTTAACTGCTTATATTGTACAGCACCCTGGGAAAGAAACAGCGTGATGACATTTGTATTCTTAATCCGTCACCACACGGACCACTTATCTATTATTTAACTACTGGTTATTGCCTGTTACTTCGAAGGCCCGTAATTTCTAATCATTACTAATATTATAACGCTGAAAACTTGTTTGTTTGTTTAAACGCGCTAATCTCAGCAAGCACTGGTCCGATTTGAAAAATTCTTACAGTGTTGGATAGTTTTATCAAGAAACTAGCTGTTGCCCGCGACTTCGTACGCGTGAAATTTAGAAATCAATCCATAGTAAACAGAAATTTACTCGTCTGCTCAATAGATGGCGTTATACGTTTTTTAAATCGCGCTATAGTTTCGTTCCACACATTAACACTTAAGCTCGTCAAAATTATTATTGTATTATCATCCAGATTTCGCACTTATAAATTAGTAAGAATAAGAATAAGACGGAGATATTTTCTAAAAGCTATGCGTACGAAGACGCGGGCAGCAGCTAGTCAAGTCACTACATATATCTGTCTGGTGACGAATTAAGAATACATGTGTTATGTTATCACTATCACCCTTTTTCCATCGAAGGGCGCTGTAAGAGCCAGCTAAGTGATATTGTACATAGATAATATCCTCTGTGAGAGACGGAAAACTCGAAAATGAACCCTGTGTCAACACGCCAACAATGTAATTATTGCATTGTCTTCGGTACTTGATATGCAATTTTCAGATTAATACGACTTTTAAAATGGAGTGAAAATTACTTAGTAAAATCACTAAACGAAGCAAATGAAACAAACCTGTCAAGAGCGAGGTAAGCTCGCACACTTAGGGTTTCGTACCTACTAGACATATAAACATATGTAACTGCATTCAAATAATCAGTTAATTAAACTCAAAACAACTCACCAACTTAATATTGTAGTTGAAATATAGGGAATCGCCTACATTTCAGCTACTTCATAAGTTGGTATTAGTATAAACACTTTTTTACTTGTGATGTGATGACAAATTATAAGTTTTTGGATTTTTTCCTATATCAGCACTATATAGACTTGATCTATGCCAAATTTCAAGGCTCTAGGGCAACGGGAAAGTAACCTGTGAATTTTGATTCCCTAGCATAAGTCGAAAAATTCTTAAAAATGGTCGTAATTCGGTTATATCTTTTAAATGCGTAGAGGTGAAAGGTTGACCGTATTTTTTGCAGCAAGGGACCGCATAGATCTACATATCGGATGAGTTTCAAGTTGATGCCTTAAGCCGTTGCTGAGTAAAAAAAGTTTGACAGACGGACAGACAGACAGACAGACACCGGAGTGATCCTATAAGGGTTTGTACAAAACCCTAAAAATATGATCGGTCTACTATTTTCGGAGATTAGAAAGATTAGATTTTTAGAAAAAAGTTCAACCGACTTCATGTGCCTTTGAAATTTGAGGGTATTTCTCGATTTCTCAGAAGATAGTCATCAGATCCTGATCTGGTGCCAATGGGACCACACGGAAACCACCAACTTTCAAATAAAAAAATCATTAAAATCGCTTCGCCCAGTTAAAAGTTATGTGGTAACAAACAGAAATAAAAAAAAAACATACAGACGAATTGAGAAGTCCATCCTTGTTTTGAAGTCGGTTAAAAACTTTACCTCTTTATTATTAGTATACAAAATACCTCCGAAAGCCTTTGTGTGTTTGCCAATTGTATGTTAAACAGAACAAATCTGATTGTTATAGATACCTGTATTTCGAGACCTATAGATGTTGTATAGGAGATTAAATTCGCAAGAGATTAACATAAATTTCTATACCATTCGTCAAATAGAAATAAGGATAGATGCTAGAAACTTCTACCTACTAAAGTAATTTATTAATTTTGCAATTGACATGCTATGCTTTTATTTAATAAATTGAATTATGGTGGAAAAAGTGATTACCGCAAGTGGGACTTGAACCCACGACCAAAGCAAAGCAAAGCAATCTTGATAGATGGCGTTGTACGTAAAAATATATAAACTCAATCGAGTGACGAATGTGGTGGCTTAATTGATTACTGAAAAGCACGACCGCAATAAGCTCAGTTGGAAGAGCTTGGGAACGGTATTCTCTCCTTTAACTTTCCGTGGTTAGCCATGGGCTTTCTCCTCATCAGGAAGGTATTTGACCTACCTACTATTCGCGTTTTTAGGTCAACCTGGCGGTAGAGTTTCAAGTTTTCCATCTTGTTATCTGTATATGTTTTGTTAAGCTTTGGTTTTTTTATAATCTTCGCGTAATAAGTCGCAGGCCTGTTGCCTAATAGTATACTTTACTAGTATAAAATAAATTAAATCTGACTGCATTAGACAGAGTAGGTGTTGAATAAAAAAATACAAGGACTTAATAATGTTTACTGAAGAATATATAGTAAAAATACCCGAGTTTGTGTCTCTCGTCGCCTCGAATTAATTTTGTGTAAATGTTTGCATTTCGAAGACAGATAGCCGTTGCTGTCTTGACAAACAATGAGAATTTACGTAAAATTTAAAATGAACATAACTTATTAAATCAAAATATTTGATAAAAAATATTGAAACAAAATAAATTGAAAGAAAATAATTTTCATTTGTTGTATATTACATTGTATTATATGATTACAGTACTAGCTGTTGCCCGCGACTTCGTACGCGTAAAATTTAGAAATTAAACCTTAACAAACAGAAGTTTACTATGACAATTGATAGATGGCGTTGTAGCATTTTTTTAAATCGCGCTATAATTTCGTTCGACACATTAACAGTTAAACCCGTCAAAATTTCTATAGTGTCATCAACTCGTTTTCGCATTTAAAAATTAGTAAGGATAAGGATAAGGATTAAATAAAGTAAAACTACTTTTTACGGATTTAGACGCGTATATTTGTTTAGGCCCGACGTTTCGGAGACTTTGCATAAACTGAACGCATAGCTTTAGTATTCATAGTTTTGTCTATGAATACAAAGGCTCGATGAACGGAACGCACTGAGAAGTGTTACCCTTTGCACAGTGCATCAACACTTAAGTACTTACTTAAGTAAATATTGTTTGTGAATACGGGTGTAAGTCCGCCTGTATACTTTTTGTGTATATAAAGTTAAATAAATAAAATATATAAAAAAATTATAACCACAATATAATAGGCATTTTACAACACGTAATGGATCACCCTTCTCTTCTCTCTCTCTCCAGCCCATTAACGTCCCACTGTTGGGCACGGACCTCCTCCTCTTTGGGAGGGATTATGGTCTACTGTCCGAGCTTTCCGTCTCTCACAGTAGATGTTAACTGCTCATATTTTTTCTTGGCTGGCTCTTACAACACCTTGGGAAAGAAAGAGGTAGTGACACTTGTATTCATATTGCGACACCACACGGACTAATTTAGACATAGATACTAAAATATCTATATAACAATTAAGTGCAAATGCTGGGAGAGGACGCCCGAGAAAAATATACACTGACGTCATCGCCGGGATACTCCAAAAGGGGCACTTACAACCGTCAGGCATATAACATGATCAGATGTGTGAGTGTGGCTTCATAAGCCAAGGAAGCATGTTTGTTTGAATCATAGCAAGTGACGCTTTATAGTCTCTGCCTACCCCCATGGGAAAAAGGCATGATATTATGATGATGACCTAACTAAATCACAAAATTTAAAAAGTAATTTTACCCGTAGCTACATTGTAATAAAGAACTTTCTTCTTTGGTGTGTGTTCAAAAATAATTTGCGCTTGAAAATTTAATAACAAGTCTTCAAACTACAGTTACGTTCCACATTTCAGTGTAAAATACCTTCATTTATGAAATTTAATATTGCATGACGACGAAAAATTACGCGTTTTATTTGTAACAGATGGCGTTAGTAGTATAATACGACCAAGGAGGTTGGAATGGTAGATCCTAACGACTTATATACTTATCATGACGCCAGATCTCTTATGTTGTAATCCGGAAGAACAGACTGCCAGACAGATCCACCATTACGGAACACGAAACGGTATTCCGAGGTCGTGTGTTCAAATCCCGCTTATGGTGGTCAGTTTTTCAACTATAATTTTAAGTTTAATTTAATTTTCATCCATCCATCATTTCTCGATGGGTCTCGTGGTGTAGTGGTTTATGTAACGGACTGCCATCCACGAGGTCGCAGGTTCGATTTCCGCACGGTACAATCATCTGAAATGAAATAAAATAGCAGAAGGACCCTTTACTTCTTTACTTAATGTCCTTATTTTTGTATGTATGTCCCTATGTGAGGTTATATCTTCAAAACTATGCAACGGATTTTTACGGATGCGGTTTTTTTTAATAGATAGAGTGGTTCAAGAGGATAATTTTTTTTGTATAAGATTTGGTTTCAAAAATCCACGCGAACGAAGTTGCGAGCTAGTTTATTTATAAACAAAAATCTTGTCAACATTCGACTAATATTTTCTAACACTTGCGTGACTCATTCGTTCCATCTAACCAGTCTCACCCGTGACCATGGTGACTGCAAAGTCTCCGAAACGTCGGGCCAAAATTTAAACATATATACGCGTCTAAATCCGTAAAACGTAGTTTTATTTGAACATTCGACTACATAGTTCAATATCGAATAAATAATTCATATTGTGTATTTAACAGACAATATACATAATAATATAGTGTTGGATTTTATATTCAGACAAGTAAGGGAGTTTCTGTTTAATATTTAATTTTAAATCTATTCACACTTTGCATAATATTTTATCTGTTTGTAAGACATGACAAATATATTATAGTGTTCAGATATTACGTGTTTATTCCTATACTGCCCCTATTGGATTCTAGTGTGATGATATATATCCTAATTGCATGATGATATTATAAGCAGTTAATTATCTACCGTCAGAACAACGAAACGGACGACGGAAAACTCAAAAACAAAGCCTATACCAACATGCCTGATCAGTAAGGCACAGAAGACCACTAACCCTCCGAAGTGGAGGTGGTACGAGCCCAACAGTGGGACGTCTATGGTCTAAAGAGAGAGAAAGCAATTTTACACCTGATCTATCACTCGCACTCGTATATAAAAATAATAAAAGCGAGATAAAAGTATCTAATATATAAGTATATAAGTACTTTATTATCTAGAATTCGTTATTATTAAAAATCTTTATCTCAATCACTAAAATCATCTGGTGGCGGTTCACTTAAATCGGGAGGATACTGATCAAAATTTTAAGTATCAAACACAGATTCTATCACCAGAGTAAATGGTGGTATCATAGTACGTTCAGCAAGACCCTCCCAATCAAAACCTTCATACCATCTATGCTTCTGTACATCATCGATACCGCCTTGTTGGCAACCGATCCTCTTGTAAGGATTTTCTCGACACAACTTTTTGACAAGATCTGAAGCATTCCTTGTCATATAATACGGAAATTCTATAGCATCAATACCCTTTAAGATCTTTTTATATATTTTTACAGGATCATCACCTCTAAACGGAGGAAATCCAGTAAGAAGCTCAAAAATTAGCACTCCTAAAGACCAAAAATCCCTACTAACATCATGGCCTCGATTTAAATCACTTCAGGAGCAACATATTCAATTGTTCCACAGAATGTCCAAGTTTTATGACTAGATTTTAATTTCTTCGCGAAACCAAAATCTATAAGTTTCAGGTAGCCTTTAATGTCTAGAACTAAGTTCTCAGATTTGAGATCTCTGTATACAAAATTTCTAGAATGCATTATACTTTAAAACTTCCAAGACACAGGCTACATCAAATCTGGTTGTAACATCATCAAATTGGCCATGATCTCGCAACAAAGCCCTCAATTCTTCACCAAGACAACACTCTATCAATAAATATAAATATTTAGCATCCCTAAACGTCCTGTACAGTAACAACAAAATCACAATTAACTTCTAACATAATATCCTTTTCTGTTAAAACGTGTTGTTTTTGTTCCATTTTTACAATATCTGACTTCTTCATGCGTTTTAAAGCAAATGTACGGCTGGCATCTCCTTTGATCTGTACCAATGCCACTCGAGCAAAACCACCAACACCTATAAAGTGATCAAGTTCAAATCTGAAAGTGTTAAGTCTGCAAATTCATTTATCCCATTTTTATTATTGTCTTCATCATTGCATTTAGTACCTATCTGGTTAAGAGTTGAGGTCAGGCGTTTGAATGTCTTACGATCTATAACGAGGCAAGTTGTTCCCTCTGATGACTCAGAAATAAAATTTGCAGTTCGAATATCATTATCTTGTTGCATTCTCTCCAAAGAAATCGCCTTTTGTGAGTGCTCTTACAAACTTTTCTTTATTACCGCCAGGATTTTTCTCAGTAACTTTCACTTTTCCCTTATATACGATGAAAAATGTATCCTTGACCTTGTCTTATTATGTAATCGCCATTATTATAGTAAGTCTCTTCTAAAGCGTCAGCAATTTTTATTATAGCATATTCCGAAAAATTCTTAAATATCTGAATATTAAATAAACTAAATTATAGTGGAAAAAATGATAACCATGAGCGGGACTTGATCATTGACTTGATCATTTTTTCCACTATAATTTAGTTTATTTAGTAAAAGCATAGCAAGTTAATTGCAAAAATTCATAAATTAATATCTGAATATTCTTAAGTAGGCCAGTGTATTTAGCTTGACGAATAAGCATCATGATCAACTGAAAACAATGTCGTTCGATAGCCCAAAGAAAGCAATTCGTTGCTGCTATTACAGTAGCCGTGCGTTTACAATCGTAGAGAAGAGCCAGCTCACCAAAAATTCTACCAGGAGCTATTGTACAGATATATTTACCCTCGCGAAATATTTCTACTCGGCCTAATTCCAAAGCATATACGGTACTGCCAAAATCTCCTTCTTTAATAATAACGCTACTTTTAGCGTATTCTGCTGGATACATAGAATCTATAACATGTTTAATTTGCCTCTTCTCAAGGTTTTTCAAGTAATCATTTTCCATAATTGCTCCTTTGAGCAGTTCTTTTGATAATTCACTTTTTTTGATAAACTGTACATGTTTCGGGACTCACATCTTGTAGGAAAGCACTGGTATGCGGTTCAGCTGAAACAGCATGAGCTCTTTGTCTTGTAGGAGCTTCTATTAATGTATCGCATTCAACATTACATTTTTCATTAGTCTGAACACTATTTAGTTGTAAGCGCAGTTCTAAAATCTCTTTATCTCGTTGTTGAAGTAAAGATTCTAATTCAGAAATTCTGTCTAAAAGCTGTTGTGTATTTGTTGGATTTGAAACATTATTCTCTGTATTGTTATCCTGGCTCATATTGATATTTTCTTTATTGGCTATACTTTTCATATAAAATCCTTCTCTGTTAGTGAGAGATTGTTATACATTTGGTGAAGTCTTAATAACTGTTTTATTAAACTTTCTTCTTAATTATACTGTTGACCTATTGATTAGGTACACAATACCTAGCATATGCAAAGCACTCGTGTATATAACTAGCACTCTATTGCATTTAAAAGAATTTTGATCATTACGTATATTTATTGATTGGTAAATTGGAAAGAAACCAGAACTTTTTCATTCTTTATGGAGTAAAACTTATAATAGCACATATAATAAGTAGATATTACCGGAAACCTTTGTAAATATGTACTACTGCTACACTACAATATAGACAAATTATTTTAAATTAACAGAAACACACATAGCACATTTTAGTTCAGTATTGACAATGGCAATAATTATAAAGCATCAAGGACTTTACCTAACTTAACTTAAAATGTAATCATCAGCGTTTTATTTTGATTTATTGGCTATTTCGTTGTGTACATTTAAATTATTTAAATTGGTTTGTCCATATTACATAGCTTTTATAATAAGAAATTTCAGACAAAATTTATTAATCTTTACTTGTTATTAATTACTTGCTATGCTTTTACTTAACAAATTAAACTATAGTGGAAAAGATGAGATATGGATCACCACGAGCGGGACTTGAATACCGTTCCGTAATTAGTTTGGTTTATTAGGAAAATTCAATTAACATTGCCTAATTGTGTTATCCTAGGTACTATCGATTTTTATTTTTTAGTAAAGTTTAGTTATGCATATAGAATTGGTACCAATGTCATGCTATTTTGACATATGTATAATAGTTAACATGCGTGATAATTAAAGACAATGACTTCGTTGAAAGAATTCGTTAAAAGAGTTTAAATAGTATATATATGCTATGGCATGAAATATTCCGTGTGGTGACGGATTAAGAATACAAGTATCACTTCCCCTTTTCCTCCCCTGGAAGCTCTGAAAGCCAGCTAAGGGATATCGTACACAGATAACATCCTCCGTTAGAGACGGAA
Source organism: Orgyia antiqua (assembly GCA_916999025.1). Lineage (NCBI taxonomy): Eukaryota > Metazoa > Arthropoda > Insecta > Lepidoptera > Erebidae > Orgyia > Orgyia antiqua. The sequence continues at coordinate 7,833,481 of OU779874.1, forward strand.
AATTCTAGAATAAACACTGTGTCAATACACCTGATCAGCATGGCACATTAGACCACCATAACTCCCAAAGTGGAGGAGGCTTGTGCCCAACAGTGGGACGTTAATGGAATGGAAAGGAAAACAGAAATAGAGAGATGTTACATAAATCTCTAATTTATTGCTTTCAATATGTCTAAGTATAATACGAGTCTTTTTTTATCGCCTCCTGCCCTGCCGGGACGTGATGGTGCCAAAGCTCAAGAGCTTTACCATGACCCGGCGAGGGACGGCCCCGTCAATCGGGGCCCGAACCGACTGGGGGAGCATTAGGTCCCCCTGTCGCGATGCCGTGACCGACAGCCACATATGCCGCGGTTGGTCTCGGATAACCGACCCGCCGCGCGCATCCACTTCGTCGGGAGGGGCCGCGGCCGGCTACTACGCGGCGACGACCCTTGCCCTGGGCCCTGCGGGGGGGCAAAGTGCCACCAGAGCGTTCGCGCTCCCGCAGGGGTAATACGAGATGTATTATTCAAGTTTGATATTTTCTTTTTTCAATGTCTGTGATATATTTTTCCAAAGCTAGTTAATCGGTCGTAATATTTTTTATTTATACGCGTTGCTCTGACTCTTTGAATACTCTGACTCCAGCCGAGTATAGAAAACATCCCTATCCATTAAATTAAGAGCTACAAAAAATTTTAGAGTAGACATTTTCATACCAATATTTTGTATTTTTTACTTAGAGATTTTGAACATATTTTCCACTTTATTTTGATTCATTTAAAATAATTTTATTTAAAAGGGCAGTCATAAAAAATATACATATTTGTATCTTAGATATTTTAGATTTACGTATTACGATTTGACGTACCTACTAAAAATTCATTTCTGTTTAAGAGGATACCAAAATAGCTTCGTGCATTTTTCTACGTACGAAGTTTTCATTGTTTCTTTAGATTGAATGGCTGGAGATCTAATTTTTAAGTATATGTTTTTTCAATATATGATCTAGGATCGCATAAACTCAGAAACGCGATTGAAAAAAGTTTTCTCGATAGAAAATCTTAGCGAAACAACCTCTCTCATTTTTTATTTTTTTTATTTGTCGGTCTATTATCCCGTATTAACTAATGAAATAACTTTAAAAACATAAGTAACTATTATATAGAAACACGTAAATTAGAATTAAAATATATTTAGTAGATTTTGAGTAAACAAAAAAAATATCCCTAATTCTTCATTTTCTATACCTACTAGCTGTGTTACATGTACATGTACATGTGGTACATGTCGCCGATAATATTGATGTAGGCCCTGAAGTTTAAAAAGAACAATTTGGAGACTTTCGTAACGTCTACGTAATTATTTCTTATTACCTATATTTTATTTACTTAACATAAAATGCCTGATGTAATATATAACATGCTTCCGTTAGTTGGTTCATGCCTATGTTGGCTAAATAACCCTATGAAACGGATTCTTTTAAAATTACTTTCACCCACTTCCAATAGCCGGAATGATCTGAAATTTCACACACATATATTAAAGACTAATGACAGTGCAATAGTTTCAAAATGTATCCATAGGTAACAACACAAAAATTCGCAAAAAAAAATAGTTCTTAACATGTGCTTGGAAATATTGGTGAAGATTCTACGTGCACAACTAAACTTAACTAAAAAATGAAAATTGATAGTGGCAATAACACAACTCCCTAATGTTAACTGAAATTTTAGTTTTAGTCACACAATTCTAAACTTTCTTGTTATAACAACTGTTTATTATAGACTAACGATTATAATTAACTAGCTGCCCCGGCAAACGTTGTTTTGCCATACAATTCTGTGTAAAAATCAACAACAAAAAATTTCATCAAAATCGGTCCAGCCAAATTTAAACTATACTATCTCTCAAGTTGGATCGAACTGCACATGGTGTGCGAATTTTATTATAATCGGTTAAGTGGTTTAGGAGTCCATTGAGGACAAACATTGTGACACGAGATTTATATATATTAAGATATAAAAGTGCACAACAAAATAGCCAAATAATCAAGATACAGCAATATATGTTTTTAATTTTTTAGTTAAGTTTAGATGTGCTCGTAGGTTGGTAGCGTTGCACGTCGGGTCGCACGGTTTCCTACAAAATGGGCGAGCTGTGCGGGGCTGATGTGTGCGTTATACTCGTGAACGGGTGCCTTCTGCTGGGACTGGTCGACTTGCTCCAACAAGTCTATTTTATTATAAAGTTAGTTTTAGTATTAAAAAAGTTAGTTTTAGTTAGTCGTGATAGTACTGATCGGCATCATTCTCACACCAACTGATACAACTAAGTATAATATTGTTGAAGAAAAAAAAATTAAAGGAAATGAAAAAAAAAACATCCATGGAGTTTCTTGTCTGTTCTTCTCCATAGGATTCGCGTTTGGAACAGACACCTAGTTTCTGACGTTTCAAAAGTGCTTGTAAAACATGCCAACTTGAAATAAAAAATTTTGACTTTGACTTTGAATCGGCACTATTATTTCCAAGCACATGTTTAGACCTTTTTTTTTGCACTGGTTATTGGTAATCTGAGTATAAATGTGGAAGGAAAAATGTCTAGAGGAAGACCTAAGAAAAGATGGATGTACTGTGTGAAAGAGGACATGAAAGAAAGAGGAGTTAACACAGACATGACGGCTAATAGAAGACTGTGGAAGAAAAAGACATGTTGCGCCGACCCCAAATAATGGGATAAGGGCAGGAGGATGATGACTGGTTATTGGTAATGCGTGTCACTCTGAAAAGTTTAGTAGCTCTTGAAAACAGTAATCGCAATTAAGCTGTGAAACTGTTGATCGTGGCAAGCCGTAAATTATTTCACATCATAAATTTGGTATGTGGGTGCACTCCGTTTAATTAATGACCCGGTATGTATAAATGCTTTCAATTGCAATAGGGATGGCAATTTAATATGTAAAAGATTGACTTCTAATCGATTGGAATCGCAACCAAATTCGCAAAAAAACTAAAGATCTAGTTATAAATAAAACCACTTGTACGGATTTAGACGCGTGTAAAAAGTAAAAAGTGGTTTTATTTTAACGAAAGTGTCACGCAAGTGTTAGAAAAAAGATCTAGTCATGTAAATTTAAATCTATTTTATCAGATACATAATTTGCTTAGTTATAAAACTGAAAAATACGAACAAAAGCCCTTCACGTCTTTTTAAATTATTACATTGTTATCGGTTATTGGTACCTATGTGGGTGAAAATCTGGGGTATCTGGTATAAAAACATTTATTTTCTTTCTAAATATATTAAAAAATCAAATGCTTAACAATCAAGGCTGTCATGGATTTACTGAATCGGTTCAATAAGTATAACATAATCAATTTAATTTCTATCTTTAAGCCCGTATGATAGATTCTTCGAATAATCAATCTCAAATCACCATCCCTAATGTGTAAACGCTTTCAATTGCGAAGCTTTACCCGTATATATGCTGGATATGTGATTTAATAAACTAGGTTGCAGGTTTTCATCGAATCAACGCGGTCAACGAACTTTTTTTTCACTCTGACGAGTTACTTTGTGGATGACTCCACAAAGTAACTCGTCAGAGTGTAATTTCTTCTTGATTGATATTAAAAATAAAAATATCCTCATAGCTCTTGCAGGCCAAATTCATTTTGTACATAAGACAAAATTTGTACGAGTGTTATGATATCATTGCATTCTAAAATAAAAACAATGTAGGTACCTACTGTAAAAGTGTCCGCATAATTCATAATCACCTTACAACATAGGAGGATTAATATAAGATATAAGTAATTCTACGCTTATAACAGCCTTAAAACCACACAGATTTTCTCTCCCTCTCTCCCTCTCTCTTTCTCTCTCGACAGCCTATTAAGGTCCCACTTTTTTTACAAAATTTTTAGCTCTTTAGCATCACCGTTTTAGAGATAACTGGACCACAAATAGGGCACTATGCTATACCTAACCTGGCGTTTTGGCATAGGGTTTATTTAAGTAGTTTATTTTGGTCTAAAATAAATTAAATAAATAAAACGAAGACCAGAGTGTTAAAAGCTATGCATTAAAGTATTTTGCGTGTCCCATTTTTATTTTCTTCGCTTCCGTCCTATTTATACCTGACAGCAAAAGTGAATTATTATAAAATTTTACAATGAATAAAATCCCTTTCCTCAATCTTCAAACATTATCAAAAGGAAAAACTAAAGTTAAAAGTAATAAATTATACGTCGAGTAAATCCCTGAGATATCCTTTTGCAATTCATATTACCTTATCCAAGTAGATAACCAATGATATAGGAAAACTGCCTCACAGGTAACGAAATATCTACTCCCTAAATATCAGTTAAGTTTATTCTTGCGGAAAAATGCCATATCCATTTTTATAGGTAAGTTATATTTTTTTCTAAATTCTACGCGTAAGAAGCCGCGGGCAACAACTAGTATTATATAATTAAGTATATTTCTTATTCTTTATTCTGTGATTCTTATATATAAAATTCACGTGTCACAGTGTTAGTTATCGTACTCCTCCGAAACGGCTTGACCGATTTTTATGAAATTTTACATGCGTATTCAGTAGGTCTGAGAATGGGCCAACATCTATTTTTGAAATCTTTTTTTTTTTAGTATGGCAAAACAACGTTTGCCGGGTCAGCTAGTCTATATTTAAAAAAGAAAGTTGTGTTCACGAAGTATAGATACAAGGAGTCCGAACGGTATAGGCTTTTCCATAATATTTCGTGTACACAATAATAAACCCAGATCATAGTTCTATTTTCTGCCACTGGCTGCGCAAGTATTCAGGACGTACCGATGCTATTATAGAATATCAGAATATCTCTTGACCTTCTCTGTATTGTTGGGTTTAAAGCACTCGAAAAATTTCTAAAAATTTCCTAAAACTTATATTTAACTCCACGTTTCTCAGAATATTTTTTTCCACAGGTGTCAATAGTTCAAACGAGTACTTCTTGAAAAATGGCGCGCTCTACCGGCAAAAAATCGGTCCCATAAACTGAGACCATTCGTTCAACATTACGTTCGGACTCCTTGTATCTATACTTCGTGGTTGTGTTAGTGGGAACACTTATAACACAAGATCGGCCCAATTGATTTCGCTGAAAATTGATGGGGAAGTAGCTTAGGACCTAAGAAAGGCCATAGGATACTGAAAAGTAGTTTTATTTAAACGAATGAGTCGCGCAAGTGTTAGAAAATATTAAGTTATGGCGTATTTTGATTGATTGGCTAATTCGTTGTCCACATTTTTGTTAATAAAAAAATATAATGTAGATTTTCTAATAAAAAGTTGCATTGCCGAATTGTGTTATTGACACTATCAATTTTCATTTTTTAGTTACATAAGTTAAGTAGTGCACGTAGAATCAGTAACAAAGCCGATGACAATAAAAAAAACTGTGAAATTTCATCTCTCTATCTATTACCGTTAGAGACACAGCCTGACAGACAGACAGACAATTTTTAAATTGCTACGGCTCCCTTTATTGTCTTTTGGTACAGCACCCTAAAACGTGTCTATTAAATTACTATTTATATTGAAATCGTATTAAGAATATTATGAGAAAAAACACAGTAAATCTTAATGATTTGTTGCGTTCCACCCAATCAGATTAAAGTCCGCAAATTCAATTGAGTTGGCGGGAGATTAAGGCGTTAATATGGGCTTTTAATGATTCTATAATTTTGTAGTTAATTTAGTTATAGTATTCATGCAGTGGACAGAAAATAGTTTTTATAAATTTAATTGAAATAAAAACACTTTTTACGGATTTAATTAAACGCGTAGGTATATATTTGTTTTAAATTTTAGCTAAAATTTTCGGTCTTACTGGTACTGACTCTACGTGCTCTTTGACCAGTAGGAAAGACCGAAAAATTTTGGACAGACAGACATACGGACACTGAAGTGATTCTCTATGTGTTGTTTTATTTTTTGCACGAAATCCTAAAAACAAGATATCTAAAACGAATAAAACTATATTTATTTCATCAGCCTTTCTCCGTCCACTGTTGGACATAGGCCGCCCCCATAGAAAGCCACAACGTGCGGTCCTGTGCCGCTTGCATCCAATGTCTCCCCACGACCTTGACGATATCGTCGCTCCAACTTGTCGGGGCCGCCCAACGCTGCGTTGTCCGTCGTCGTCGTAATTTTTGGGAAAATCTGTTTGTATAAATAATAAAATAAATAAATATTCATGGACATTTCACATAACGTCCTCTGGTCCCAAGCTAAGCTTATATGTTTGTGTTATGGGTACCAGAATAAGGAGAAGGTAATGGGTACCAGAATAAAGAGAAGAGAAGAACACATAAACATCACACAAATGATTGTACCTACCGAGCGAGAATCGAACCAGCGATCTCCTGATCGGCAGTCCGTTACATGAACCACTCAATCACGAGGTTCGTCGAATATAATAGTAATACAAATTTAAGTATGTTTATCATTGCAATGACAATATTACTACGGAATAACAACTATTTAGAAACATCCGAGCGATAAGCTAAATTATAAACAAACCCTGACCTTTTAATTCATGATTGTGCTGTAAACTAGCTATTGCCCGCAACTTCGTATGCGTGGAATTTAGAATCAAAACCTTAGCAAATTATCATCCATTACCATCCTGTTTAACCACTTTATCTATTAAAAGAAACCGCATCAAAATCCGTTGCGTAGTTTTAAAGATATAAACCTTCTGTGAGAGACGGAAAACTCGAAAATAAACCTGTGCCAACACGTCTGGTCAGCGCGGCACAGTAGACCTCCCAAAGTGGAGGAGGCCCGTGCCCAACAGTGGGACGTGAATGGGCTGGAGAAGGAGAAGTGCAGTGTAATTTAGCAGTCTAGAACCCTAACGAAAATGTGGGTAAAATAATCCGCGCATTAGATAGTAAAATAATAAAATTGTGTTCATGGACACCTCACACAGTTAACTAAAAATAAAAATTGATAGTGTCAATAGGTAACACATTTTGGAAATGTTGCCTGAAATTTCCTATTAGAAAAACTGTGTATTATAGACTAAAGATTTTAATTAATATAAATGTGTACCTACAATGAAAATACACCGTGGTTGTTTTACGTTTACTTGTCCGCATAGAAGTGCTAACATCTTTCCTTGAGAAAACAATTTAACATCATGATGGAGATTTGTTTATTACTAAAATAATAATAATTATGAAGTTTCCTCTTAAATGTTACGAATTTCGTTCCCTGATAATGATCGAATGACTACACTTTTTCGTCATAATAACAGTCTTATCATAGTCATTGACATAATTCGACGTATTTATTTACTATATTCAATAACAATAATGAAACTTTTTATAGTTTTACAATTGAGTTTATTTTTCGTCTTAATTTCTTCTTACGATTTGTATCAAGGTGATGGTTTTGGAGCGCGAATGTCGTACAAAGAAGTAAAAAAATATGGTTTGTTATTTTGGAAGTGGAAAGAAACAGTGAGTTTTAATTATCCAAATGGGACAATTATCACGGGTATTGCGTGTGTTGACCTTGATCCAAAGAAAAAGGGAATACCTAATATTATTTCCGGAGGGGCTAACTATAGTTATGTGGACATCAGTCTTGAAAGTGAACGAGGTGCTGTGCTGAAGTATATAATAGAAATTTATCAATGGAATATTAAAAAATAATATCTACAACTAGATAGTGTTTTATTATTTAATTAGCATTTAGGTAACGATTTAGAAGTACTTACTAAAATTAGACTTTACTGAAAATAACTTAGAAAATAAAAAAGCTAAAAAAATAAAGAACAAAAAGAAGAAAAGGTAATTTCTTCTTTTTGTAAAATAGATCATTTTATTTTCTAATATTTTCTAACATCTCACCGTGACCATGGTGACTGCAAAGTCTCCGAAACGTCGGGCCAAAATTTAAAACAAATATACGCGTCTAAATCCGTAAAAAGTAGTTTTATTTAAATAGATCATTTTATTCAGTAATTTTGTATTTTAATTAAATTATTTTTTTGTGAACGAATTATTTTTTAAGAATGAATCTTAAATGAATGCATTTTACTCCTGATATCTGATTGGCTGTAAAAAATAACGTGTAGCGCAGTGTGACCAGATTCAGTATTTTAATACTTTTTCAGTATATTTTGCGATTTTTCCGAACATCAGTATATTTTCAGGTATATTGCTGGCAGTCAGTATTTTTGGGTATATTTTGGTTGAAGTTATAAGCAACACCGTAGTGAGTGATCGTCTTTGCGACAATGTTTGCGGAATTCCCCGAAACGCGAACATTGGGGACTTTCCCGGATTTAGTTTATACTTATACATGTTATCTATGAGCAAAGATGAGTAAGTTACAGATATGACAAGAAAGACGGCCAGTGCCGGCGTTGTAGTATTGTAATACTACATATACAATTATCAATCAATACATAGTATTAATCAGACTTGCAGAATGTATGTTCGCCTAAAACTTTACAACTGCTGGACCGATTTTAATGCGGTTTGCACTATTAGATAGAGCGTAATTTCCAGATTGCATACATTCAAATTCGTTGTGTTTCATGAATATCAGTCTACCCGGACGAATTTGGGACGGGCCGCTAGTTTATCTATAATTTTCAAAACAACGTCTAGTTTTTAAGTTTTCAGTTGCATAAATAGGTAGTAGTTAAACTTAAAAGATACTTTATTACTAGTATCAAATCGTCTAATACGGTTCAAGTGAAATGATTGTCTCTTCTGCATTCGACTTAATCTTTGAGGACTTTCTTTCGATAATTCGGGAATTTCCCCAAAATAGGTGATGTTTTTGTCATCATATAAATAGAACGCGATTATTGTTGTTTTTATTTACTTAGTTGCATAATGCATTCATCCGGACAGCATGTCTAGTTTTCAGCAAAGTTATTTAGCTAAGTGGGAACAAATTCCGGAATTTTCTTCGTGGCTTTCACGTTATAAAGATGACGAATTCACCGCATTTCGCAAAGCATGCAATGCGAAACTGCAAAGTAGATTAGCGTCTATAAAACAGCATGCACATACTGAAAAGCATAAATCGAACTTGATAAAATATAAAGGACAGTCAAAGGTAAGCATAACTCGCTTTACTTACCTAGTTCAAGGAGTTTGGATATATTTTAATTTAAAGTTAATCATCCTAGTTTTGTTTCTCAAAATCAGTTAGGTAACAGCTATAAAATGCGGCGCTGTTATAAAAAAAACTAAGCAACCAAGTATTTTTGAAATTTTCAGGTTGACACATTTTTCAAAAAGGCCCCACTGAAAGACGAAGTCAAGAAAGCTGAGCTGCGTTTATGCAGTTTTCTGTCGGAACACAAATTCTCATTTAGAGCTATGGACCACCTTAGTGATGTTCTAGTGAAGTGTTTTACCGATTCCGATATTGCGAAAGAATTTTCCTGCAAGAGAACCAAAGCAGCCGCTATAACTTATAATGTTTTAGGACCCAATTTCGAAAAAGATATGATTGAAGACATACTTGGTACTGCATCTCCTTCAGGTAAACCAGTATATTCAATTATAATCGATGAGAGTACAGATGTTGCAACAGTCAAAGTATTGGCAATAGTAGTTAAATACTTTTCTGAAACTAAATGTACTGTACAAACCAAATTCCTTGATTTAGTTGATTTAAGTGGTGAAACGGCAGGTCATTTATTTAATTCGTTGTCATCAAAATTATCCGAATTAGGTTTAGAAATAAAAGACGTAATAGGATTCGCTGCTGATACTACGAATGTGATGTTTGGTCAACATTCTGGCATTGTTGCAAAAATTAAAGAAGTAAACCCAAAGTGCTTTTTCATAAAATGTGTTTGTCACTCTGCAGCATTAAGTGTTAGCCACGCCTGTAAATACTGCCTAGAAATTTAGAACAAATAGTAAAAGAAGTATATGGATATTTTTCTCAAAGCAGCAAGCGTCAAAGAGAATTTGCCGAGTTCCAAAATTTCACAGACACTGAAAATCACAGAATTTTGCGTCATTACGACATAAGGTGGCTTTCACTTCATGCCTGTATTAGTAGAATAATTGAGCAGTGGAGGGCATTGCAATTGTTCTTTCAAGACCAATACTTGAGTGATCGCAATATGTCATCAGAATTTTTATTTAATTCTTTTACCACTGATATAAACAAATTGTACTTTTACTTTTTGGACTACATTTTGCCGATTGTAAACAAATTTAACATAATTTTTCAAGGCGATTATCCGTGCATTGATAGACTGTATGATGATGCATCTAGTATGTACTTGTCGATTTTGGGTTGCTTCATGAAAGCTAATTACATCAAACGTACGGACAATGTATTTACGTTAGACCCAAAGTCTAATGTAAATTATTTGCCATTGAAAGATATGTACTTAGGTATTCAAGTAGGCCAAGAATTATCAAACACAGGGACAATGTAAACATGAAAGAACAGATTGCTGAGTTTTTCAGAAGGTGCCAATCATTTTTAATTGAGTTGAGCACGCAATTGAAATCACGTTTGCCTTTTGAAAATCCAGTTTTTCGAGAACTGAAATTTCTTGACCCACACACTGCCGTGCATAAAGAATTTCGCAGTTTACGAAATGTGATAGAAACTTTCCCATGCGAAGTACAGCCAGAACAAATGCAGTTAATTGACGAAGAATATAGAACCCTAAAGTTTGATCGCGAAGTAAGTGATTTGTTACAATCTTCCAGCACTGGCTCACCCATCTCGTGTGAACAATTTTGAGTGGAAGTTGGGAAAATTTCTAACAGTGATGGCATGTTAAAATACAAAAATATAACTAGTTTTAGTAAATCTCTTCTATGTATACCGGTGTCGAATGCTGCATGCGAGCGCATATTTTCACAGATAAATTTAATAAAAACGGACTAAAGAAACAGGTTTATAAACAAATATGTGTCAGCTATTTTAAAAACAAAGCAAGGTGTTAAGGATGAAGGAGGTTGTATAAATTTTAATCCTTCGAAAAGGATGTTAAAATATAACTCTAACATTTATTGTGAGTATGAATAGATAAAATGTGTTAAGAAAATCAGTATTTTTATTGGTATATCTGTCCTATGTAAGTCGGTATATTTCAGTATTTTTTTGAGGTGCCTCGGTATTTTCGTAAAATTTAATCTGGTCACACTGGTGTAGCGAATCATATCTCTTGATTAGGTAGCCATTTTCTACTATCTGTCAAAATCAAATAACTTAATGTCAAACAAACTAAAATTACGAAAATCGCGATAAATTTACTTTAATATTTCTAATTCGAAAAGTTAAATTTTATTAATCTTATTAGGATTTAAAATGTCGGAAAATGGCCACGATGCGTAAGAAAACACAAGTTTCATTCGTGATTAGGGATGAGGAGGAACGTCGGCATAAAAATGGTGTTAGTTCATTGCAATTGGATGCAGTACAGGGGCGATTATATTCAGCCGGTCGAGATGGAATTATTCGAGTGTGGAATACAGCGACTGGAGTTCAAGATAGATACGTCCAGAGTATGGAACATCATACAGACTGGGTGAACGATATCGTTCTATGTTGCGGCGGTAAAAATTTAATAAGTGCTTCATCAGATACTACTGTTAAAGTATGGAACGCTCCGAAAGGATTCTGTATGTCTACTTTACGCACACATAAAGATTACGTACGTACTCTAGCGTATGCTAAAGACAAGGAACAGGTTGCTAGTGCTGGTTTAGACCGAGCTATATTTCTATGGGATGTAAACACTTTGACAGCGTTAACAGCTAGCAACAACACTGTGACTACATCTAGTCTTGTTGGTAATAAAGAGTCTATATACAGTCTTGCCATGAACCCATCAGGCACAATATTAGTCAGTGGTTCTACTGAAAAAGTATTAAGGGTGTGGGATCCACGAAATTGTTCTAGGCTTATGAAACTTAAAGGGCATGCAGATAATGTTAAAGCATTAGTTATAAGTAGAGATGGCACACAATGTGTTTCGGGCAGTTCAGATGGTACAATAAAACTATGGTCGCTATCACAGCAGAGATGTGTATCTACAATACGGGTACATTCTGAAGCAGTTTGGGCATTATTAGCGACAGAAAACTTCAGTCATATAATATCTGGTGGTCGTGATAGATTAGTCATAATAACAGAATTGAGAAATTCTGATAATTTTATGATTGTTTGCGAAGAAACCGCACCTATTCTTAAATTATGTTTTACTGCTGATCAAACTGGTGTTTGGGTTTCTACATCTGAATCGGATGTACGATGTTGGAAATTGCCTGCGTTTAATTCTATTGATAGCTATAATTCTAATAATGTGTATCAAACACAGCCTATACATAACATTCCTGGGGGACCGGCGATTAAACACTATACGGTCTTAAACGATAAACGTCACGTTGTAACAAAAGATACCGCAAACAATGTTGCCTTGTATGATGTCTTAAAAGCTTCTAAAATCGAAGATTTAGGGGAAGTTGATTACGATGAAGAAGTGAAGAAACGGTTTAAAATGATTTATGTACCAAATTGGTTTAATGTTGATTTGAAGACAGGAATGTTGACAATACATTTGGGACAAGATGAAACTGATTGTCTTAGTGCTTGGGTGAGTGCGAAAGAAGCTGGTTTGACTACAGAAAATGATCAGAAGGTTAATTTTGGTGCATTATTGTTACAAGCTTTGTTGGATCATTGGAATCATCCGAATAGAGTGAATGAGGCAGGTGTAAGAATGATAGGGAACAGTTATTTTACTGTACCGTTACATACTCCATTGATTTTCAGTGAAGTCGGTGGAAGAACACTTTATAGATTACAAGTAAGTGTTTTCTTGTAATGTATTTTCTTACAGAAATCTTGGTTTTTGATTCAGAAGGTTTTTAGATAGAAGTTATTGTGAAATTTGTTTAATATTCTGCAAATATTTTTGTTCACATAATGTCTAGTTTAAAACATAGTTTACAACATATTAATGAAGCTTGGGAACGTGTCTTTTCACCATATGTACACCCTGATATAATAATCCCATTGGGAAAATAGTGTTCTAATTTTATTACCACAAAGACAAATAAATGCAGAAGAGTGTATGAGTATTGTTTTTACCATTTGTATGTATTGTTTTGATAGCCTAAACTAACAGAAAGCGCACCGTGCTTGTTCTACTAGTTTTTAGGGTTCCGTACCCAAAGGGTAAAAACGGGACCCTATTACTGAGACTTCGCTGTCCGTCCGTCCGTCCGTCCGTCTGTCTGTCACCAAGCTGTATCTCAAGAGCGGTGATAGCTAGAGAGTTGAAATTTTCACAGATGATGTATTTCTATTGCCGCTATAACAAAAAATACTAAAAATAAAATAAAATAAATATTTAAGGGGGGCTCCCATACAACAAACATGATTTTTTTACCGTTTCTTGCTCGATACTAATAACGTTGCCTTATGTTGCATAGATAATGGTACAGAACCCTTCGTGCGTAAGTCCGACTCGCACTTGACCAATTTTTTTAATATTCATTCTTTATTGATCTACTACTATTTTACTTGATCTACTAATATGTTAGTTAATGTTTATGAGGTTTTTAAATCTCTGCAAAATGCTTAATCAAAATTATTTAACCTCCATTTACAAAAATCATAATTAATAGAAATAACTCTCTCCAGCTCATTGAGCTTGAGAGGGATTGTGATCTACTGTGCCACTCTGTGGCGTGTTAGCACAGGGTTAATTTCCGAGTTTTCCGTCTCTCACAGAGGTTTTTACAGAGGTTCTGCACGCAATATCCCTTAGCTGGCTTTAACAGTACCCTGGGAAGTAAAAGGCATTGGGACTTTTGTATTCTTAATCCATCAACACATGACAGAATAACTAACTTAAAGAGCCCAATTTGTGAAGTGAAGTAGAATTAACATACGCATTATTTTTATTGCAGGTAGGTGACGCCGGTGGCGAAACAGAAGGCAATTTACTAGCAGAAACTGTACCATCATGGGTTGTGGATGTAGCTATAGAGATGGCAGCACCTAAATTAAACAAATTACCATTCTATTTATTGCCACATTCCAGTTGTCAGAGCAAACAGGATCGACAGAAAAAGGTAAGAATATTGTATTTTGACGAGTCTTGTGGTTGAGTGGTTCATGTAACGGACTGCCGATCAAGAGGTCGCGGGTGCGATTCCTGCTCGGCACAATCATTTGTGTGATTTCTCTAATTGTCATACAAATGTTTGTACTGCGTCTGGGTGTTTCTATGTATTATAAGTATGTATTTACAAAAGAAAAGTAGTATATGTATTCTATCCGTATTCTGGTACCCATAACACAAGCATATAATCTTAGCTTGGGACCAGAGGACGTTGTGTGAAATGTCTGTGAATATATATTTATTTATTATTTACAGGTTTTGTAAAATGCTCTCAATTTACTGCTTGTATTTTAGATGCTTAGAGCATTTATCCAACAAGAGTTGGCATTATAAGGCGACCCACCGCTGTAAAAACTGTATAAGTCCCTTATGCATTTTACAAAGTTTCACTCGAGAAGAAATCATTGGCCAAAAATGTACCTGGCTCCCGGACCAATAGTGTATGTGTTTGGTTACCTCGGCACCCCATTGACGCGGCAGTGTATTTTCCTTGCTTATTATAAAACAAAGTCGTTATTTTTGTATGTATGTCCCTATGTAAGCTTATCTAAGCTTAGATAGGGACGGGAAGCTTATGTAAGCTATCTTTAAAACTACGTAACAGATTTCGATGGGATTTTTTTTATCGATGGAGGGGTTTAAGAGACTGGCTTTTTTTACCTCTACGCGTAGATGTTTCAGGCAATTCCTAGTTTGCCAAATAAAACAATAATGTAACTGCTCCTAATAAAAATTTTCATTCAATGTTTCCAGGACCGTCTAGTAGCGAATGATTTCATTCAATGTCGTAAAGTAGCTGAACATGTGGTAGAGAAGATAGTTGGAGGCGGTGATGTGAATGGTACCAGCGCTGGGAGTGGTAGAGGCAGTGCTAATGAAGATAGTGGGAATGATGCACCTGAAGAAAGGGTGGAATTGTTGTGTTGTGATCAGGTATGGCTTTTCCATCCATCAATCTTTCCCCGTCCACTGTTGGGACCTCACCCTTGGGTCGCTACAAGCCGCGCTCTTGCGCTCTATGTATCTAGCGACTCTATGCAATTGTCCGGAACCGCCCAACGTTGCATTGTCTGGTATATGGTCGCCACTCGAAGACCTTCCTTCTCCAACAGTCTTTCTTGGCTTTTAGAGTGATGTTATATAGCTTATATATTATTCTGTTGTATAAGCTACTAGCTGTTGCCCGCGACATTGTACGCGTGAAATTTAGAAATTTAACCCTAACCAACAGAAGTTTACTATACCACGCGATAGATGGCGTTGTACAGTTTTTTAAATCGCACTATGGTTGCGTTATACACATTAACACTTAAGCTCGTCCAAATTTTTAATACATGATCAGTTGGATTTCACCACACACCTACAATATTATAAATTAGTAAGGATACAGCTTTAAAATTTAATTAAAATCTTTTTTCTTTTTGTAAAATTGCCATTGACACATTGCTCTGCATAGTGGTGTTTCTTAAATTCTCTTTTATATTTTGTATTTTTTTTCTCAAATTAATCACCATTGTGCTTTGGACGGTTATATTCTTAGTATGCTGGGTATATAAAATTAAAATGTGTAACTTCTTTTCCTCCTTTTTACAACATTGCAATGTATGTAAATATTCAGTACTTGTCTGTCAAGGGTCAAAGGCGTGGGGACCCTTGAAAATCAGCGCTCGGCACTAATCTCCCCGGCATAATGTTGAACGTGTTCCCTTTTGGCGCAGCCGTGGGGCTTGCAAACTATTCATAACTGTTATTCATTGATGTACTAGCACTACTAGCTATAATTAACCCCACTGTCTGCCAAATAAACGTTTTTTCTTTCAGGATAAATTGCCTTAAAATAATAAAATGCACTTGATAATTCTACGTTATTTATATTGTCTTGAAAAAAATAACTGTAATAAAAAGTAGTCACAAAACTATAGTAACTTCTAACTCGATACTAACGCCATCTAGGAATGTATGTGAATATAAAAATAATGTAGAATTTCCAAGTGCGTTTTTTTAGTTTTTTATCTAAGTATATTGTTTCACTGATAAATATATTTATCCTGTGCTAAATTTTCTTTTTTTTTTTCAGGTATTAGATCCAAACATGGACCTACGCACCGTCCGCCATTTTATTTGGAAGTCCAGTGTTGAGTTTACATTACATTACCGTGTTTTAAAACAATGAAACCCAAGTATTTATCAGTTGAGAAAGTATTGTACTTTCCACTGTATGTTTAAATTGTGACTGTGTCAAATTTACTGTGAATTTATACAAGGTTTTAGAAACGTAGCCTGAATAAGCCATTGCATGAGCCTGCCAGTAATACGCTGAACGCAGAATTAAATTGGTTGCTACAACAATAAATAGTCGCCATTTTTGTCGAGTTTATTATTTGTCTTTAATATAAAATAATATTTATTGTAATATAGTTAATAATTTGAAATAAAATTTTCATTTTTTATATATTTTACTAGCTTGGCTATATTTAAAGCCCTTGTATAGTTCATAATAAATATCCAAAAATATTATCAAAAAGCCGACTTCGTAGCTAAAATAACAATGGCCTAAATAGAGATTTTTCCTTAAAGATTTCATGAAAATATGTGCAGTTGAATTACAAATACCTTCCTGGCTGAAGTTGTTAAAAATCAGGTTAAAGGTTATATAATAGTGAAAATTACGAAGTATAATACTTCTTACTGCTTGCTATTAAAACAACTATTTATTGATATGTTAGAGAATGTTTCCAGTTTTGCCACGAATATTCCATGTACTGAAGAATAATAAGTTTACTAAGCAAAAAAGTCTAAAGTACAGTTACAAAATAGTAGCAAGTTTTTAAAAATAAAAAATTAGGTATCCAAATCAGCAAAATAGTACCTACGGATAATTGAATTTTTAAAATTAATGTAAATGCCAAATGTTTAAAATAGCGACATCCTTAGGGCGCAAATCGAACCAATTGTTTAATGCTTGCAATGAACTAATTCAAATATTGTTATTGTGGATCATAGGTACAAAATGTTGTTATACACCAACTACGAGTATTATTGTATGGTTGTTTCAGGCAATAATTTTGTGTCCACGATTAGCCCCTTTTTTAGTTTAAAATTTAGTTTCCCTGTTGTTCTCAAGAAGGGTCCTATGAGTAATCATTACATAATGCTGGCAGTCGACATTTAGATTTTGTCGAATTGTCGACAAAATCTAAATAGTCGACAGATTGCCATATAAAAAAAATTGATATATATGATTTTGTAGCTATGTTGTTACTCACCGAAATCTAGCGAAAATACCGAACCTGTAACATGATTTTAAACATATGTGATCCATTACTTATCTATAATTATTCCAAAAATGTATACATATTAAATTTAATGATAGCTGTTTTCCCGTTCTCGCCATTGCTAGTAAAATTGACTAAAAGTAATAATGTTATCTAAAGACATATAAATCTAAGTTTCCTTTTGAAATAGCATTTTTGTTATCAAATCGAGTAGCACACATTTTTTAATTTTGATGTTTTGTTCAGAAATTAGGTACGTTAAAAAAAATTCTAAACAGTATTTATTCAAAACCCCTTTCAGAAAAGCTCTTGCAAAATATAATATCTTAAGTTGTTTTACATTAAAAATGAAAACAAGAAAGCTATTGTTGTATTAACACATTGATGTTTTTGTTAAGATAATTAAATGGACAAATTGCTAAAATCTACTTGGTTTATTTGTAAATATGTTTGTGTGTCCATTTATTATGTACATGCGTCTTAACTTAAGCATGTAACTTAGTAAATAGCGATTGAAAACTAAATATGAAAAATATTTGCCGTAGTAATATAAATAAAAACAACGATAAAATAAAATAATTATGCGTTAAGACTATTCTGTCCTAATGTAGTTTAGTATATACACCCTTATGTCTACAGGAACGCCAGATATTAAATATCTGTAAATAAGTTATTCCCATTGTAATCTAATGTAATTTCATAACATTTTTGTATTGAGAATGTTGTATTTTTATTTCATTGTAATTATTTAATTTGGTGACAGTTACAGTTGTGATTTTATGAATGCAGCTGTGTAAATAATAATGCTGTTCTACTTCTGTGACATGCTTGTACACTTGAAATAAAGTTGTTAATTTGTATTTTGTATTTTTACTAGCTGTTGCCCGCAACTTCGTACGCGTGGGATTTAGAAACCAAACCTTAACAAATTATACAAAAAAGCCATCCTCTTGAAACATTCTCTCTATTAAAAAAACTGCTTCAAATCCGTTGCGTAGCGTTTAGATATAAGCTCACATAGGGACATATATACAAACATCATACATACAATCATTATAACAACTTTGCTTTATATTAAGTAAAGATATAAAACCGTCACTACCACTAAGATGCAGAATCTTACCTAGAACTAGGAGCCTTTAATATTCCTACAAGACTAATTATTATGTGCTTATGTTTACTATACCACCACAGAAAGATTTTTACGACCTACATTCCATTTCATTTTCACTTAATTTATGGGTTGTAACTCATACTGAAGTTGCATCAGCGTAAGTATTCTTTATAATTTATAGTTTATATTAACTGCATCCTTCACTGTCTGACACTATCACATCAAGCGGTAGATTATTGGATATCATTGACAGAAATAAATGAGCTATTAAATAATCGTGTTCGGAGGAAATTAGGCGCAGCTCTGGTTCATAACATACCATATTAATATTAAACTGCTTTATATAAATTCACACATAATCTCCCTCTACCGAATACAACGTGGCTAACAGAAACATGGCGAATCAACAAAATTCATGATGGCAATCCTAAATCAGCTGTTTTGCTCTGAGAACTGAGAAGTGTCAACTTTGTCAATTCCAATAATATAACCTAAAAATTTGTATTACAGAATCATTTTTTTTAATTTTCTAAATGAAATATTGAAAGTATTAGCTAAACATGAGTGGGAGACTCGTAATACGGTCTATATATTGCAAATTTACAACAAATTCACCTTTAAAATTTACTTCTGTGCCTGATAATGTGTTAAGAGTTCGAGTGTTGGGCTTTCACTACAATAGTTTTTCTACGAAAGCTAAAACTGTGATTGAAGAAAAGAAACACTGTAATGTAGGTACTATAGGTCATGTTGATCATGGAAAGACAACATTAACCGCTGCTATAACAAAAGTGTTATCTAACGATGGTTTGGCTCAGTTTATCTCTTATGATGAAATTGACAAAGCACCAGAGGAAAAAGCTAGAGGTAATAGAATACACTAAAATATTTACTTTACGTTTCTTATTTCTTAAATGTTTTCGTAATCTTCTAATTCTTTATAAGTAAATTACTTTTTTGGTTCCATACTAATGGGTCAAGCAGGACCATATTACTGAGATTATGTAGTCTGTCTATCCGTCTATCACATGACTATGTTTCATAATCTGTTATATCTGGACATTGAAATTTCCATGGATCGTATATTTATGGTATCACTATAACCACAAATATTGAAAACCAGAATACAATAAACTTTTAAGAGGCTATCATATAACAAACGATTTTAATTTAATTTGATAAAACACCTATACAACATGTTTAGGACAGTTATGTATCATTATGACCACACATTGTGATTAAAATGTTATCTAAAGCTGGCAAACCCATTTTTGTGTGGATCCAACATATACTTACCCAGTATTTTTGTATTTATTTTACAGGAATCACAATAAATGCAGCACACATAGGATACAGTACAAAACAACGACATTATGCACACACAGACTGTCCCGGTCATGCAGATTATGTAAGGAATATGATATCAGGGGCTTCACAAATGGATGCGGCGATACTTGTCGTAGCGGCCAATGATGGGCCTATGCCTCAAACAAGAGAACATTTATTACTAGCAAAGCAAGTTGGAATAAAACATATCCTGGTTTATATTAATAAGGCTGATCTAGTTGATAATGAGGTAAGTTCTATTACACATTTTTTAATAATATCATTGAAGTGATTCAAAAAAGATATTGAACTAGAAAATAAAGCAATTGTGTGGAGGTTGAATTGTTCCTTACTTCTACCAGCTAATGGATAAAGATATACAGATAACATCACTAAGAGATGGAAAACTTGAAAATTAAACTCTGGGCCAACACGCTGGTGCACTGATAAAGAGATAACCTCTAATAAACAGAGAATTACGAAATTTTTGTTAAAGAAAAAGTTAATTAACAGAAATCCAGCCAAGGAATTCAAAACAAGTCTTTTCTGCGAGAGACTGAACACACGAAACTAAAGTCTATACCAAAACACCTGGTCACTAAAGTGAATGAGACCTGTACCCAACAGTGGGACAAATATAAGCTAGAAAGGGCTGTAGCTAGAAACTGAATCCACTTACTTTTGTATTTTTTATTTCAGTTATTAGAATTGGTTGAAATAGAGATGCGTGAATTATTATCAGACTTTGGTTATGATGGTAATGAATGTCCTATGATTTATGGTTCAGCTTTAAAAGCGCTTAATGGTGATGAATCAGAATATGGTAAGTAGATGAGCGATTGTTTTTAGGTTTCCATACCAATAGGTTAAAGTGAGACCCACTAAAGGTTTCAGTAATGTATTACTGTTGCTACTGTTCAAACAAAACATCGCCGCTCTTTGGCTTTTGTGCTGACTGGTGACATTATAATATTGACGGGCTTCGTGGTCTAATGGTACATCTAACGGTCTGCCGTCCACGAGGTCGCGGGTGCGATTCCCGAACGGGTACAAACATTTGTGTGATGTTTATAAATCTCATACAAATGTCTGTTCTGTGTCTGGTATTTCTATGTGTTATAAGTATGTATTTATAAAAAAAAAGTATTATAGATATATCCGTATTCTGGTACCCATAATACAAGCATATAAGCTTAGCTTCGGACCAGAGGACATTGTGTGAAATGCCCGTAAAAAATAAAATAATAAAAAAAAACAAAAATATATAGCCAATTTATTATTCAGCGGCCGTATTATGAGCTGTTATTTACAGGCAGTTTGCGCCCTGAATTGAACTGTCTGGCAAATTCGTATTATGAACAAAATTATTAGTCAGTCAGTTCGCTAAACAAGTCATACATTAATATGTTTAAGGAGAAGGTACAACTAAAAGTTAAAGTACTAACTAAAAATTTTCAACTAAAAGTTTTATTTTTGCCATAATACCTAATTTAGCCATGCAGTTTACGGCCTGCCTGGAACTTGAATGATTTTAAAAAGGTCATAATACGCCGGCTGATCTGTATGATACACAGATTTTTAAGTTTCATCAAAATCCATTCAGTATTTTCACTATTTTCTGCGTAAAAGAGCGAGAACACATGGAAGTAGCCTGGGAGCGTTTCGGAGGGTTCAACAAACCCCTTCCGATATGCCGAAAATTCTCCAAAATAAACATAATTCACACATATTCCCCATATATTGTCCGTGTGGTGACGGACTAAGAATACAAGTTTCACCACCCCTTTTCTTTCCTAGGGTGCAGTAAAAGGCAGCCAAGGGATATTATGCACAGATAACATCCACTGTGTGAGACGGAAAACTCGAAAATAAACCCTGTGCCAATACGCTTGGTCAGCCGCTGCACAGTAGGCCATAATCCCTTCCAAAGTGGAGGAGGCCCGTGCCCAACAGTGGGACATTTATGGGCTGGGGAAGGAGAAGAATATATTCCCAGCAAGTCTGCTGCTTTTATAAGAATTGAGGAACCCCAATCTAACTCCAGGCTATATACGCCTATAATTCGTGTAATGTATCTACCATATTATTATAGCAATTGATATTACCTAAACACAGGAACGCCATCAATACTAAAGCTTCTATCAACAATGGATGAATACATACCTCCGATAGTACGAGATCTCAGTTCACCATTCTTAATGCCAATAGACAATGCATTTACTGTCCCCGGCCGTGGTACTGTAGTTGTTGGGACTATTAAATGTGGTGTTATGAAGAGGAATGATGAAGCTGATTTGTTGGGATTCGGATATAATATTAAAACTACAATATCTGATGTACAAATATTCAAGAAAAGTGTGACACAGGTGAGTTATATTTACTTATTATAATAGCAAACTCGTTATTTTTGTATGTATGTCCCTATGTAAAACTTAACTAACTATAAACGAAGTAGAAACCACAGAAACTAGCTAGTTTCTAATAATTTTAAACGAGAAACTACTTTATATCAATCTATTATCCTTTCTCCTCCCACTACCATAAATGGTCCTAAAGCATCACAACGCATAGCTGCTTGCATCCAGCGGCTCTCGGCGATCTTTATTTAAATGATATCGTTGCGAACTTTATCTAAATATAAGACCCTGCCTGAGTCTGTGCTGTAAAATGAAAATTTCGAATTTTCATGTATTTTCCTCGATTGCATTGAAAGGTTTTTCGCGCTGAATTCTAATATATTGTCTACATAAAAGCGCGTCCTCCATAGCTGTATTACTCAAATGTATTTATTTGCCCGATATTCCGTAATCTGTACAATATCTACGCTTGATTTGAGACTAGAGGATGTAGTGTAAAATGTTCGTGTATTTAAACGCATTTCCTATTAATTTCCAGGCTTTAGCAGGCGATAACGTAGGCGTCCTACTTCGTGGTATGAAAATCAAAGCTGTTGAAACTGGAATGCTCTTAACAGCAACAAAATCTTGTCAATTAAGTAATCATTACAAAGCAAATATTTATTTTTTAACACGAAGCGAAGGTGGAAGGAAGAAACCGATATTTTCGAAGTATTCACAACAAATGTTTAGTGGCACTTGGAATATTGCGTGCAGAATTGATTTAGGTAAGTTGAGCTGTATGGAAAGGGCTATGCTCGGTATTTCCGTACGAAATAGGATATACACAGACATAGCCCGAAAGGTTAGCTGAAGTGGCAATGGGCATCGCTCGTAGGACTGATGATCGTTGGGAAAGAAAAGTCCTAGAGTGGCGACCACTTACCGAACGACGCAGCGTTGGGCGGCCCCCGACAAGGTGGAACGACGATATCGTTAAGGTCGCGGGGAGACATTGGATGCAAGCGGCACAGGACAGCGCGTTGTGGCGTTCTATACGGCAGGCCTATGTTCAACAGTGGACAGAGAGAGGCTGATGGATGGATGGAAGTTAAGCTGATGACTGACTTTGTACACGTAGATTTGGAATCTGAATTCGCATTAATAAGTAGCCTATTTCTTTTCTTGGCCTCTAGTCCATGTACTTTCAATCGATTTAGTAGTTTTGACGTGAAAGAGGGACAGACAGAAAGTAACTTTCGTATTTATAATGTTAGTAAGGGCCCATTATTGGGTGCCACGCCTAAATGTATTTGGTTTACATAAATAACACGCTGGTCTTAGGGCGGCTTTTGTAGGCCCTTCTTCTTCACTAGGCACAAACAAACCCAGGGCCTCGTAGTCCCTATTTTATCATATATTTGTACTTTTATCTCCACGTTCATAGCGGGATCTATATCCTATAACCATTAGTAGGTAAAAGATCTGGGATTTGGAACCTTATGAGGGTACTGTACCTACTCCTAATTTAGGTATTTGCCTTAGGTGTTGCTATCCCTATTCCCGAGCGCCGTGCTGAAAGGGACAAATATAGCTGAAGCAGATTTTACCTACAAATTCTTTGAAAAAAAAAGACGTTTCATAGTCCCCTTTTTCTTCGCGAAAGATAAACCGATTTTAATTGTTTTTACGCTTTAATATAGATGAAAAATATATCTATGCTTCTATCACTTTCCTTTTTGGTAACACCTTACCAAATATGTGTGATAGACGCTGCAAATTTATCTAAAGAAAACCGAAAAAAACGGGATTTTCTTTTAGTTATTATGTTTTGAAAAAAGAAAGTGATGGAAGCATAGATATACCTACTCTTCATCTATAATATAGCGTAAAAACAATTAAAATCGGTTTAACTTTCGCAAAGAAAAAAGACTACGATACCCATATTTTTGTATGGAGCATATTTTGGTATGGTGCCCTCTTAAGATTGTGGGGTCATACACATTCTTATTTGAAACGCACCATTTCTTAAGATTATAATTATTTATCTGAGATAAAAAAAAACACTTTCCAGACCCATCCATGCAAATGATGATGCCCGGAGATCATGGTGAAGTATACCTAACACTTCTTAAAGACATGGTGATGACACAAGGTCAACCATTCACAATTAGAGAAAACAATGTGACCGTTGCAACTGGAATTGTGACTGAAACATTGAAATCTATTAATATACCTAAAGGGAAATTGGGGAAACTCGTTATGAATTATAATTAAGTAGTATATTATGTTGTTAATTTATGTAAATAAATGCTATTAAATAAGTGATAGATACTTTTTTTTTACACAGTGTGGTGACGGTTTAAGAATACAAGTGTCAACACCCCATCTCCTCCCAAGGGTGCTGTGTAAAAGTCTAAGGGATATTGCACACAGATAACATCCTCTGTGAGAGACAGAAAACTCGAAAATAAACCCTGTGCCGACATGCCTGGTCAGCGCGGCACAGTAGACCATAATTCCTCCAAAGTGAAGCTGGCCCGTGCCCAACAATGGGACGTAAATGGGCTGAGGAGATAATTTTTTAAGCGAGGACCCTTGCCAATTGTTGAAAGAAGACCATATTGACTTCGATGTCCGTCCTTAGCTTCGTTTAAGGCAAAACAAATATATTTTGTGATAATACAGCACAGTAATACAGGTGGGCAAGTCCCGTATTTCAATGGTGTCACAATGGCATCACAATGACACATTAAAACCTCAAAAAATTAACAATAGACTACCAAACTTAATAAAATTCGCCACTAAACAATTAGTTATTTAGTCGTATATTTGTTTAAAATTTTGGCCCGACGTTTCGGAGACTTTGCAGTCACCATGGTTTCGGGTGAGACTTTATGACGGGCTTCGTGGTCTAGTGGTTCATGTAACGGACTGCCGATCAAGAGGTCGCGGGTTCGATTCCCGCTCGGGACAATCATTTGTGTGATTTTTCTAATTGTCATACAAATGTTTGTACTGCGTCTGGGTGTTTCTATGTATTATAAGTATGTATTTACAAAAGAAAAGTAGTATATGTATTATATCCGTATTCTGGTACTCATAACACAAGCATATAAGCTTAGCTTGGGACCAGAGGACGTTGTGTGAAATGTCCATGAATATTTATTTATTTATTATTTAGTGTTATTGCAAAAAAATGCAATAACTGATTGCTTAGTGGCGAATTTTATCAAGTTTGGTAGTCTATTGTTAATTTTTTGAGGTTATAATGTGTCATTATGATGCCATTGTGACACCATTAAAATACGGGACTTGCCCACCAGGTATGATGTATGAAGCTACAAACAGATTTGAAAGGATCTAAATGAAACTGCAAAGAAATATTTTATTCATTATATATTTTTGTCAGAAGGTAATACAGTGCCAAAAACAGTAACAAAATATTAGTAAGAAAAATCAAGAATGCATCTAGCATTAACTACTCATTATTCAGTTAAATAATAAACCTATAACATTTATAGGATTAAGATATTTTAATATTTTCACAACAATTGAATTCACAGTTGGCATAGTGACTATTTTTTAATAAATATAAATTGTGAACTAGAATAATTATAACACCGATACATCTAATGGATATTTATTTTCTCTAAATTATTATTCGGAGGGTAGTTATGTGCAATATCAATTAAAACATGTGTAGGTAGTATTTAAAATCTGTTAACATTAACATTTCGTTGAAATAAAACTACTTTTTACGGATTTAGACGCGTATATTTGTTTTAAATTTTGGCCCGACGTTTCGGAGACTTTGCAGTCACCATGGTCACGGGTGAGACTTACTTACACTTAGAAAATATTATTAACATTTCGATTTAAAAATTCATAAGTTCGTTAAAAATGTTACAAAACAGTAGGTACAATATTTTTAAGATTTTAGACACTATTCTTGTTCCTTGAAACTAAGGTTTTAATCTATTTTCTGTTACAACTGAATTTTTCATGCATTGGTTGTACCTTCATTCAACATTAATCAATAGCAAACAGGAATAAATAAAGGAAAAATGTTGTTTGCTTGGAAAAATTTAATATGTATGAAAAAAGAAAATCTGACTAGATTGCATAGAAATCAGTCTGTACGGTATATTGGGAAGAGATTTCTAATATACCATTTTCAAGTTGAACCACTACAATCCTTGGTTTAGTGTCAATATTGAGTTAGGATTTTTAAATGCAATTAAGCTTCTAAGACTTCTATTAGTTTATGGCTTTTGGAAATGACACCAAATTGAGGAGATTTTTAAAATAAAACTAAAAACTGAAGGCCGGTAAAATCATCATCATCATCATAACATCACGCCTTTTTACCATGGGGGTAGGCAGTAGAGCGCCATCTGCTACGATCCAAGCATACTTCCTTGGCCGGTAAAAATCATTGAATAATTATAACTACATTTAACTGCTAAGTGATGTGATTACACTGACTTTAGACAAAGGTAATTGATAGTTTAGACAAATGTGTCTGACAGTTTAGTTAGACAATCATGGCTGACAGTATACAAGCCATACTTGTCTATAGTATCAATCAAGTGAATCAACCAAATCAGCATATTTTAGTAAATTGCTGGACGTGATTGTTGAAGAAAATAAGAAAATTAAAATACTTAGATCAATCTAGCAATACAAATATAAATCAAATAATCCTAACGGGGTGACATGTTCGCTGTGCGAACAAACCCCATGCAAATTTAGAAAAAAAAAAAACAATATGAGGAGACCAATTTCTTTGTGAGTGGGTACTTTAAAAATATTGTGTTGGACAACCTTAATGGTTATAAGGAACAAAAAGGTTAATATATAGCTTTGAAAACAAACAGTACAGCCATTATGACGGGCCTCGTGGTGTAGTGGTTCATATAACGGACTGCCGATCATGGGGTCTCGGGTTCGATTCCCGGTCAGGACAATCATTTGTGTGATGTTTTTAATTGTCATACAAATGTTTGTACTGCGTCTGGGTGTTTACTATGTATTATAAGTATGTATTTACAAAAGAAAAGTAGTCTATGTATTATATCCGTATTCTGGTACCCATAACACAAGCATATAAGCTTAGCTTGGGACCAGAGGACGTTGTGTGAAATGTCCATGAATATTGAATATTATTATATTATCCATTCCTAATAAACGGGAGATTCTTAATAATAGCACATAACTACCCACATTATAATACTGCAAGAGCAGAACTGCGACAACCGCATCCAATACGAATCCTGCTCAAAAATCAGTCTGTCACTTGCCACCGTGCCGCGTTTACATCTAACGTTTAAATCACAAAAATCACTGTATACACTGATCCTAACATGAAGAAATACGACACTTTTTAAAAACACCTATTTAAAATGCTATACCGTCAGCGTGATGTGAGCTAATCTTATTTAAATCTTGGTCCATGCGAGCTAACTTGGCATCTTATGAAATACAATAGCTTCGTACAAACCGTTTTTTTTATTTGAAAAGAAATGTAAACGTGGAAACAAATTTTTGGGTACATTTTTATAACTCGTCCGTAGTCGGAGTGTGCATATGTAAGTTGCCAGTACATTATAATTTTTTTTATTGACGTGAATCTTTTACGATCCAAACACTGCCAATTCGACACCCAATAGTATCAAGTGATGGGCAGTTCTTACAGTTTATGGCAGAATCTATTGAGAGTCAGAGACTTGAGTTATGAATGGGCTAGGAATCTTAAGTTATTCGATATACCCATATTATTTTAACGTTATTCGCTTAAATAGCGTTGACTCGAAAAAGTATCAAAAAATTGTTAAGCTTTACAATTTTTTGACACTTTTTAGAGATACCTATATTTCTCGATGAGACTTTTAAATTGTGTCTTAAATTTTACTCAAAAGAAGTAATTTTTAACTCTATAGGTGATTCAAATGACAAAATAAGATGGGTCAGTTTTAGACCTTTAGGGAGTCCAAACAATTTGTTTCCACGTTTCGATAATGCGCGTCTCGACAACTCTAAAAGCGGTCGATTTTTATATAAAAATAAAATTACATCTCAACATTTATTATAGGTACACAACGTCAAAGTTGAGTAAGCAAATTAGTACAAAATCAGACGATTCTAAAATAGATTATTTTTATTTATTTTTAGGACATTTAAATAGTAATTATGATTTGGACATTACGATACGTATTTAAATTGTACATGATAATAGGAGGCGAAAGTGCCATGGGATATAATTTAAATTCCTCTACACATATATCATAAGACTCAAAATCCGTTTTCCCATGGCACATTCTCACATTAAATCAATGTAAACATGGGCGTGAACAGGAAAAGTTGGTAATTTGAACCAAAATACCGCCAAAAAAGTACCAAAATAATCAAATTTTGACAGTATTTATCACTTTCAACGCTTTTCCTTTTCAAGAACTACCCACGAAACGACCATTTTCAATATTTTATCCTCAATTAGTTACTGATGACAGCATACTTTATAGAAAATTTGACAGGAGATAGAAATATCTTACTGATAAACGGGGATTACAGCCTATCCGTGATCGGATCGTAAATGGCCGTTAAATCTAAGTCCTGATCACGCCCATGAATTTCACATACGCAAACACAAAGCTAAATTTGTAGACACATTATATCAATCTGTTTATACTTAAAGCTATATTTAGTTTACATTCAAAAGGTGCTTACAATTTTGTTTCCCTACAAACATTTACGACAAAAACTTGCAGTCACATAATTATATTCAATTCTTATTGGACAGGATACATAACACATATATATAATGTGATAAATGCGATATTTTATATGAATTTGGTATTGGTTAGGCCGTCTGCAAACTGTCAAAATTGCTCTATATGGAGATTTTGATGATCTTTTATTCTTTAATTAAAATTAATTAGGGATTAAAATTATATAAAACAACAATGGGGCCGTTCAAGTATTACGTAAGCAGAATTATTACAGTTATTACAACCCCCCCATCCCCCTTGTCAGCAAAAGTAAGCAAAGCTCTTACCCCTCCGCCTAAGCTTACGTAAATATTTTTCTATTAATGTATTGTATTGTATTATTTTTTGTATGTAATGTATTGTTTTTTAAATATTATAATTATGATTTAAAAAATAATAAAAAACACTGACAGAAAAATTTGACAAGTGAATAGCGCGCGGTAATTCCCCTACTCGGTTCTAAAGCGAGTACCTAAACGTATGCATTATTTGCGGTAATCCCCGAAAATGCGTTTCGTTTTCAAGCAAAGACAATGTGAGGGTTGTCATTCGTGTAAAAAGTAATATTACTACCGATGACGTAATCATCATCTAGACTCCCCTACTCCCCATGTCATCCAAAATAAGCAATACATAGACCCCCCGCCCCCACATAGTGCTTACGTAATACTTGAACGGCCCCAATTGTATTTTGAATTTGTTTACCACTGTTATAAAGAACACGAATTTCAAATTTACAAACCGTGTTTACGCTTTTCACCTCTAAAAAACTAAGTCTATAATAATAATAAGACAGACAATTTTATCATAATATAAAAACTCCTATACTTAGCAGAAAATGCATTAGTTCACAAAGTAAAACTCTTTGCAATTTTTTTTGTTTGTTTGTTTTTGGTTACACAATGCAATTGCATTTTTTTTTTAATTGACAGTGTGCAGACAGCCTGTAGTGACGTCATAATAAGAGACGTGCATTATCAAAGTATACATTAATTAGCACACCACATCCGACATATTATGTCGCAAATACCGACAATCACGGAATTAAGTTTTAATAAGCTCATAAAATTCGATATTCACCACAGACAGTAATATTTATATCTTCTGTATTCATTATAAATATAAAGGTTAACACAGATTTAGCAGACAGTGGCACCAATTCTAAGTACGCAACTAAACTTATCTTAATGCTGGGGCCACACTAATGAGAAATGTCATTAATTATCGCGATAATAATAAAAAACCCTTAGGGTTAACGTCCATTATCGCGATATTTAATGGCATTTCTCACTAGTGTGGCCCCAGCATAATAAAAAAATTAAAATACGGCAAAGTTAACTGAACTTTTTTATTAGAAAATTTGTATAAGACTAACGATTTTAATTATTAAAAGTGTGCACAACGAAATCGCCAATTTTTTTTAGTTAAGTTTAGTTGTACTTAAATAAAAATTTGGACCTTTGTCTCTATGGCTGCAATACTCAATTGGCTTGAAGCCACATAAATATCTATATGTGCGTGAAATACGTGTCTCGGATACATGAAATTTGTACGATTTAGGCTCGATCAAGATAGAACGCGTAGCCACTGTTTGGCAAATCTGTGATAGTTAAGTATTCTTAAAAAACATCTATTTTCTTTAACAAACGGACAGATCCAAAGTTATACACATGAGATAAGGACTAGCGATCAATCAAACTATAGTTTATTTTTTTTTTATTATAGGTAATAGTAATCACGCCTACATAGCTTTGCAAATTTAACAAAAAAAAAAAGTTATAACAAGAAACAATGATAAAAAACAGCTGTTTTAATGGTAGCATTATAGCCAGTGGCAGTGTTTAGAGAAATGCTAAAAAAAATATTGCGTTCATATATAGGCAGATTGATTTTTAGGTCAGTTTTAGGGCAAGTATTTTTTGTTTTATAAAAATCCAACATACTTTGTATGGCTGTTTAATTTTTGTTAAAGAAATATCTGTAAATAATACTAAAGTTGAAAATTTTCTTATTTGGTACCAAAATTTTATGACAAAAAGGGCACGATATTAAAAAAGACGTAAATATAATAGAACAGAAGACATTAATAGTCGTCTTTAATGTAAAAAATTATAATAGGTCAAATACCTAGTGAATTTTTCTTATAAACTGAACTATTTCAAAAAATGATTCTAGCAAGAACGCTAGAAAACAAAAAACAATTCGGCATTTTTAAAACAACTTTAGTATACCTTTAGTATTTCATCTGACTATACTATATAGCTAATATTAAAAACCTATATATCAAAGCAACATTTTTTTAAAATAAAATAAAGACGAAATAAAACTTTCTAAAGCATAATTGTTTGTTACGCAATTAATACATTGTTATGGCATTTCATTGAAAAATGTAATCGGAATAAATGTAGTGAGATTTCGGAACAAACTATATAATATAAATATTACAAATATCCCTAATACACTCGTTTTAGTATAACTGATTAAAACACTGTCACTTAAAATTACAATTAAATACAACTTATTGGTGTTGACAATTAGTGTTTAGCACCACGTAAAAAAAAACTATATCATCTTATACAAGCACTACCAAACTCCAAGTAGCGCAGTTCTTGACCACAGGAAAAAATTACACAAGAAAAATATAACCATTTTTTCCTGTACTCAAGAACCTATCTAATACATGATGCGTACACCAGTTTACCTCAAGTACGTAAAAAAAATTATTCACCAACACTTACTAACTAGAAAAATATTTTAGAAATTCTCACTTACATTTTAAGGAGGAACTGGCAAAATAAATCCTGTATTCTCATGCTTTATACTTTTACTTACTTTCATTATAATTCGACTCACAATTGAATACAAAAAAAAACCAGATTTGGTCCTCACATATAAAATTCATGATGCCATTCCTTATAAATTGGACAGAACTATTCACTGTACGAGTTGGCGAGTAGCAAAAATATTAGTAGACTATGCAACACTAAACAATGGCTCAAAATATCAAATCCATTACAAATACCCAATAATAATAATTAAAAAAAACAATCTGCCTACTTGTTACGGCAAAACCTCGTAGAAGCAATGTTAAACTTAAAAATCTAATAGAGTAAGATTAAAATGGTGGTTAACCGTAGCGCCTAGCGGCGACTGGCTCAAGAACATATCACAATAGACTATCTAAATAGGACTAACCACCCTTATTGTCCACACTCATACAACTATAAATACTATTTTTGCAACTAATATTTAAAAAAAAAAAAACAATATCCCATAGTTTAACACCCCACGTAACTACGAATCAGTATCAAAAAGTGTTTAAAATTCATTAGAATATAGAGTATTTTGTGCACAAGAATGCATATCGCCAGTCGTGGAGCGGTAATTTTTCTAATAAACTACCCCATCTAAGAAAGGTCACATCGATATTATGCTAAACAGTTACATTCCCATCTAAATGAGGAATTTATACAGTTATATTAAAAACATGTAACTATTAGATTCGTACTATAAGCTTTAGGACCGTATCCACCTATTAACTATGTTCACCTAATGGCAAAGGCTCGTGAAGAAACCGTTTCACTACACAACTAGCATCATTTAAAATAGATAAAAAACCAACTAGAATGACACAATTTTGCAGGAATAACTATCAAACATTGTGTTTTGTGTATTTTACTATAGGTTTCTATCTTGATCAGTTATTTTTTTTATAAATATTCATCCGTAAATTATTATCAAATTCGATAAAGCTCTAAGATTGATCCACATTCACATAAATATACCCGAGGAGTCGAGTTTACGCTGAAGCATATTTGAACGCCTTTAGACGCTTCAACAAAGACATACCGTCAATTTCAAAGAAATACCTGTCAATGGCGTTCAAAATAGAAAGATTCATTATAAAAACTAAATAAAAACGGGAATTATTGCAAGAAAACCGACACATGTCGAAACTTGCAAAAAGCTAAAAAATAATAGGTATGAGAAAACCATTATATATCCAGTCTTGCAAACAGTGTAATACTTACTAAAATCTGTTTTTAGCGTTATATTTGACAAACAATTCCATTACGACACTGTTCAAATACTAATTAGTACCTAGACAAATTCCCTTCCTTTGATATTTAATGCCAAATATGCAACAATGCTAAGCGTTATTTAAATACAATTTAGTAGAAATTCTGTTGACCAATATAAATATTGTAATGGTTTTAATATGATTCGTTTGTTTGTCCAATACAACAAAAAAGCAGTCTACACATCCCTAAAAAATAAAAAAAAATCTAGCTGAATTCACTAGGGCGGTGCTTCACACATTTTTGTACATTCAGGATTTTCAAAACTGTATGTGAAATATTTGTCATAATAGTAACACTGACAACAGAAGCTCAAATAATTGAAACTTTCAATCTTATGTGTATAGAAATTATTAATAAATATTTATTATTGTTAAAAAGTTTTAGGCCACTTTAAAACATGCGGTTTAATGATTAGGAAAAGTCGTAATAAGTGTCACTAGTTTTCGAAACTTGGTTATTCTGCAACTCTAGTAGACACATACATACGCGTATGGTTATATTGATCGACCTTATAAACTTCTTTTTCGACCCCCGCTGTATTAGAAGCAGGATATAGTAAAAATATCATGCAAGGATTTGTTTGCATAGGACTTGAGCAATTATTAATAGAATATCGAGCTACTTTTACGAGTTTAATTTATAGCGTTCTACGTACAAAACCACATAACTTTTCTCACTAACACTTAATCAGAACTAAACAATCTAATCACAGATTTTTATGTCTATTTTTTTTTTACATTTTCTATATTTTCTAGACATACAAGCACTTTGGAAAATGTAATTTTGTACGTAACTCGCAGAAAGATATCATTCCGATTTAGACCGTTAACTCAAGTTATAGCGAATAAAAGTAGTAGTAATATTCCGAATAAAGCAGCATTTCGCGTTGCGTCACTTTATGATAAAAATCTTGGAAAAAAAGTGTTACCATGATTTGAAGTGTGTCGCTAATTGAATAAACCGGAATGATATCTCAATAGATACACATATCGCCTAACGAACAACGACAATTTACGAAAATATTTGCGAACAACATGTCTATCGACTAATCTCATATTTTATCTAAACATTGACTAAAATTAACAAAAAAAAGTAACAATCACTATTATGATTATATTCATACAATTTTACTATCTACAAAAATTCTAGCGTTCGTAAGTTCTCTTATAGGCTTAAATCACGCGTATTGATCTCAGGCCAAAATTTTGAGAACGGAATATTAGGAAAATAATTTTTGTCATACCCTCATTTTACCTATTCATTTCAGATCGTTTAGTTTTTATTTTAAATACGATTCGCCTTCAAATATCTACGATCTATCCGAGCAAATTACCTTTAAGGTTGAGCATGACCTTAAAACTATTAAAGCGACACCAACTAAATAAGTTTACTATTCAATTCATAAAATCATTTTTATGAATTCTTAAAAACACAGCTTGGAATTTCAAATGTTCAATGTTATAGTGTCTAAATTCATTTAGCTCCCAGAAATTAAGACAGAAAGTCACCTCAGGCCATTGACGCATCTAAAACGTCAAGCTGTGTCTTTTGTAAGTGACGTAGAATTCATATTTCTTTAGAATCAATCTTAACTTATCGTAGTTATTTGTTGGCTTTAAATTAAGTACTGAATATGTTTGTTTTTTTTTTATATTTTTTTCTTTCATTAAGGACTAAGGACAACATTTGTAATTAGGTTATATCACACAATATTCTTAGAGATATGCTGTTATAAGCGTTGGTCATTGAAATTCAGAAGACATACATTATAAAACATTATTTTTATATAAATAATTAGCATACAGTATTATTCTTAAATGAGAACTAATTTAGGAAAAAACTAAAATGCCGAGAAAGATTGAACGGTGATGGATCAAAAAATGCAGCACGAAGAAGCTTATGCTATGAAAATTCCAATATTGTATGGACGGAAGGAAATATTTATTGAGCTAAAACAAATGGGCTTTCTGTGAGCCTTGCGTTCCTTTGGGGCATTGTAGTATACATTCACAGCCATTAACCGTTAAAGCCGATATGCTATCCATTTTTCAATATCATTAGCTTAATAATAAAAATTGCAACAAGCCACCTGATTCTATAGCCCAAATATTTAAATTTCAGCAATATTCAAAACATTAGGTTGTAATATTTCTGTCGAAAACAAACACATTTGGAAATAAATTTTGTATAAAACAGGAGCAACTCGGAAAGTTTTTGAATATTTTATTAATTTCATAAAAATCTATTGTTTAAACAGTTTATTTTTTATAATTTGGCCAATCAACTTTATGTAATATAAGTTTGTATTATAATCAAAGCTAAGCGATAAACTATAAAATCTCGCATATATTAAAGAATGTTTTATATTTTCTATATAACTCACTCTATCAATGCTAGAGCTTAATAGAAATTTATTTATAATGAGTCTATACGAGTTACGTATAAAAATGTCAATATTTGATCATTACTTCTACAATCAATTAAAAACAATGCCCCATAGGAAACAACTTTTTTAAAAGAAGCTAGTTGTGGCATTTTGCGGTTTGCCATTTATATACTAAGTGTAGTCAGTCCATGCAAGCAATTCAATTCATAGCCAGTATAATAGAATAATAATTATCTATATAAATAATATGTAAATAAATTCATCTGAATAGTAAGGAAATCTAAATAAATAGCGTCGGCTACAATGAATGGTACAGGGTGAAACAATTTCAAAATAAATGTGTTTGTAGGTTTTTCTTTCTTTCGAAATTTATTTTAAACTATACATATAAATATTGGTCCATATAGAATATTTATACTGCATGCGTTTTACTTTTGTAATAGTTGCCTTATAATTTTATAGCATCATATAATCTATAGCACTGCCTTTCACTGTAGCCAAGACCTAATCAAGAATTTATTTAACAAATAATAAACTTTTTAAACAGTAATGTCTTAGTACGTTTTCAATTTGCGCTTCAAAATAAAAAGTATTAATATTTCTACTTTGCAAGACAGTGATTTGAGGTAAATAGTTACTATGTATATGGCAACAACGGAAAACAGTGAAGTTTAATAGAGTTAGCTTTCAATAAGACGAGTAATAATTAACTACCTAATAATTTGCTAAAAAACTAAAAAAAAAATTATATATATTGTGCTAAATATTTTTTCTTAACGAACAATAATATCTTTGACTATATGCTATATACCGCTAAGTGCGAATCGATTGTACTAATATACGTTCAATATATCAAATATTGGAAGCATTACGTATGGGGTTGGCTACATAGTTTACACCAATTTAGACAGTTTTTGAACCAAAAGTAATTATTGTACTATTTAGTGGTTAAGGGCCTACATCAATATTATCGTCGACATGTATCTCTTTACACAGCTAGTAGGTATAGAAAATGAAGAATTAGGGATATTTTTTTTGTTTACTCAAAAAATCTACTAAATATATTTTAATTCCGGTTTACGTGTTTCTATATATAATAGTTAGTTATGTTTTGAAAGTTATTTCATTAGTTAATACGCGATAATAGACCGAAAAATGAAAAAAAATAATTAAAAATTAGAGAGGTTGTTTCGCTGAGATTTTCTATCGAGAAAACTTTTTTCAATCGCGTTTCTGAGTTTATGCGATCCTCGATCATATATTGAAAAAACGTATACTTAAAAATTAGAGCTCTAGCCATTCAATCTAAAGAAAAAATTAAAACTTCGTACGTAGAAAAATGCACGAAGCTATTTTGGTATCCTCTTAACGTGTTTTATTGCACATAGCATTCAGACAAAATTTAATTCGCTTTATGCCGTTTTATTCCAAAACTATATTTGTTATAGCAATGTTATGATAATATCATTCCGGCCGCTTTTAGAGCCATTGATGAAAAATTATCTCAATATATCTTTCATACACTTATGGCCTTATTCATAATGACTTATCGGAGGTTTAAACAGAGATTTTATCGGAGAGATAATAAACGTTTTATCGTAAAACTATTATGATCAACAAGTCTTGACAATTTTCGCGAACCGATTTTAACGACCTTTTAAACCTCCGACAAGTCATTATGAATAAGACCATTAGTATTTTATAATCGAATTTATCAAACGGCATATTCCGGATAACAAAAAACACCTAATAATTAAATAATTTAAACGATATTTCATAGTTTTAATCGAATTTTAGCCAACCCCACCGTCCAACAGCCAGCACTACCAGTGCAAAAATTAAACAAAATAAATAATAAATAAAGCTTATTGCACACGGAAATGCATCACGAGAAATGTTAAAAAACAATCGAGTTAAATTTCTCGTATATTTGTACACTACATTAGGGCATCCAAATGCATGCACATTATAGAAAGGCACTAAATCCAACGAATACTAATAAAAAATAACTATAGCCATTTTTATTTGATTAAATAAATACGTCACTGCCGATTTCTTGTAGTACGAAATAATGAACAATATTATCATCGTATTTTACCGAATATGAATAAGTACTAAATTTTCACGCGATATCGGTAATAATTCTTGCAAATAAAACCGATTACAATAGGATATATACGTATGCCTTTAAGTATATTTATTTATTTATATATGCCTCTAAGCAAAGTGACGACATACTTTTTAAACAATTTAAAAGCTAGCACAAATATAGACCTCAATAAGTGCGTGAGAACCAATTAAAGAGGTACCTTTAATAAATTGAGGTTATAACACCTTCATAATTAAGCGCAAGAGTATATGCCACACAAATTGGTAATGCGCCTGGCGGCCATGTTGGTGACGTCATAGTGACGTATAGATGAGAACATTACATTTTGATAGCTGTAAATTTTCTTTGCTGATGACGTCACAAGGGAGTTATTTTGACAAGGTTCCAGCGCATTATCAATTTGCGTGGCTTTTAGTAAACAGATATTTCATGTCTACCCCCATTTTTAATATGATAATTTTGTACATAGAAACCGGCAGTATAAAGCAAACAATAGAAAAATGAGAAATACAACTAAATAACTATTATATTTTTGTTCTTAAACACTAAAAAAAAAATAATGATGGAAGATTTCATTTAATCCTAACGTTTTGGTTCTATACCGTATCAAAACGGTTTTGTGCACTGTATGAAAAAAAAAATCAGACATTAAAGCATCAGACGTTATTTTGAACCTTTTTCTAAAGGTTATTAACAATTCCTTAGCGTTTCTGAACTTATAGGCGTAGACTAATGAAAATATAAACTATATAGGAACTGACTCTTGTCAATTCGTTTTGGCCGTATATTTAGAACACACATACAACATTGCAATTATATTAATAGTTATGAAATATTTTCCAATTCCCGAGTGCTAAAGTCTATATTTAGTAATAATAAGGCTGGCTGCGAAAGTTAGGAAAGACTGAAAAAGTATTTGAGATTCGAGTTGATTCAGTTTAGTAGAAAAAAAATGTTTGAGTACTGGTTTTTATACAAAAGTCTAGTCCAGTCTTTGATAGTATTAGCATATTTGTGTAAATCTTAACGGTGGGATTTTTAGACCCTAATACACTTTGCAATGTTCCTTAGAATATATATTTAATCAATATTTAAGATTTGGACTTTTTTACACATATAAATTTATCAATAGTGGCTTCCAAAATATTCTGAACGTTGTTTCTAAGTAATAAATCTGGTACATATACTATTTTAAAAATATTTAGAAACCTACAAAGAAGTGATGCGTAAAGTTGATACACCAAACTGCACTATGTGTAATTTGGTAGAAGACATTCACCACATACTCAAAGAGTGTGTCCGAAGCGAAACATATAGGCTAAATTACAAATTGTTAGAATCATATAATGTAGGTGATTACCTTAGTGTACTGTCATCTCCATTATCAGAAGAAGCAAAAAATATTTATAAGATGTGCCAGATAGTACTTAAGGATAGAGTGTAAATGTTTGTATTTATTGTACCAATGTGGGCGACATTATCTTGTATGATAAAGCCTACCTCTTTAATATTTAAATAAAGATTAAAAAAAAAAATTAAGTTATATTAGTAAGACTATTGCAAAGTTCTATACCTACGTTGGTTTATAAACGGAAACAAGAAAATATTAAACAACTATTAATAATTTATATTGGTACCAATTCTACGTGCACAACTAAACTTAACTAAAAAATGAAAATTGATTGTGTCAATAACCCAATTCCGTAATGTTAACGAAATTTTTTTGTTAGCAAATCTGTTTATTATAGACTAAGGATTATAATTATTATAACAGTGCACAATAAAATAGCCAAATAATCAAAATACAGCAATAGTTGTTTTCATTTTTTAGTTAAGTTTAGTTGTGCATGTAGAATCGGCACCATTGTAAGTTTAAATGATTCAACCCTTACTATTCGTATGCTTAGGGCATAAAATGCTTAACAAATTATAATATACAAAGAATTGACGAAAAAACAACTTGCCGACTTCTTAAAAGCGTTCTAACCTTAGGATAAAAACACCAATTACTGGCATAACACTAAAATAAAAAATACATCCTTCACAATGAGCATCGCTTAGAGAGGTAGTTGCAAATAGGTCATTATTTCAGAAAATCCTCATTCCTTATTCTTATATGACCCATAAACCAACGTACCATTATCAGAAGAAGCAAAAAATATTTATAATATGTGCCAGATAGTACTTAAGGATAGAGTGTAAATGTTTTTAATTATTGTACCAATGTGGGCGACATTATCTTGTATGATAAAGCCTACCTCTTTAATATTTAAATAAAGATTTAAAAAAAAAAAAAAAAAAAAAATAAACCAACGTACACATCTACCCTCAATTATTGGACAGGGACAAGCTAGCAATGCCCTTTATCCCTACAAGCTGTTAATAAATTCATTATTATTAGTATGTGAAGGTAATTTAATATTTTTTTAATGACATTAAATTGTTATCCTACCCTCTATTACCCGATTTACTAACATCAACCGAATAAGCACTAAATCTATCTTTACAAATTCATTCGAATTTAAATTCATAGTTTTTTTTTAATATATTTTGTTAAATAAAAAGTGGTACACTTACAAGCTAAATAGTTCATAACTTTTTTATTTTATTTTTATCATTTCATTCGCATCAAACTCGAATATATTAATAGTGTCAAATAATTATTAGAATCATCACATTTTATAGGGCTCCTTTGTAATAGGTGTGAGCGAAACACATATTTTCAGATAATATAAATTTTACTTATTTGTGTGACTAGATAATAGCTAACTGCCGAAATATATATCTAATCTAATATATAATCTGTGGATATCGAAATAAATACAGATTATACAAAAAAAAAAATAGGAAAAAGATCACTTTTGTCCATCGGTCTAACAAATTAAATACGCCCTTTTTCAATATTTTATCTACCCTTGATCACTGCTACTAAAGACAGGCAAACTGTCCGTAATCGCAGAATGTTTATTGAAAATGGCCATTAAAGACTTATCGGAGGTTTAAACGGAGATTTTATCGGAGAGATAATAAACGTTTTAGCGTAAAAAGACTATTATGAATAACGAGTTTAGATAAATTTTCGCGAACCTATTTTAGCGAACTTTTAAACCTCCGATAAGTCATTATGAATAGGACCATTAATATTTAATGACCATTAGACAGCTATAAACCGATTTCACTTACTCATTATAAGCACTAATTTCTCTGAGTCAACGTTGGATTAAACTTAAACACCTGTTGTCTTTCAGAGTTTTTATTGTATAACGCAAATCTTCAGATTATATATTGAGATAATATGATACTAACCTCCATCATCAGTTTTTTTCATAGAAATTAAGAAAGTTTGGTCCTGTATTAATATTTCATTTGTGCAAATATTCTTGGCATATATAGATTGCATTATATCTATGTGCGAGAAGAAAAACAATCATTATACTGATATGAATTCCTATGAGAGTCGTATAAATACTGTTTAAAAACCTATTTAGTAAATTTTCTAACATCTAAATTTTATAAATATTAGTCCACTTTATTGTCAATCTATAATAATGCCAAGAATTTTCATATAAGTACTAAAATCACTTTGAAACATGATAATACTCGTAAAATCTTTTCACACACAATCTACAACTACTTCTAAAACATTCAAATCTAAAAAGCCTACAGGATTTTAATATAGAAAAAACCGTTCTGTTTCACAAATTCGCTCACACCAAATATTCTGACTATCCTCAGCCAACAATAAATAACCCTTAATACTTTTTCAACATTTAAAAACCAGCTAAGCACGACATATAACGAAATCTCGATACTGGCTAACCCTAAACACAGATATTTTATATATGTTTTAATAATCACATTACCAGTTAATATGCACTTTGAATAATCATATTATAAGTTAATATGCATTTTGAATAATCAAATTATCACTTAATATGTTAACCGCATCAATTAACGAGTCTAAAAACCATATTTTTCAATATGTTTTTGTTATAATCAATTAATATGTATTTTAATAATCATATTATCAATAACGTGGTCTCTATTATACCTGTTTTAAGTCTGTTTATAGTGCACTTCTTATAATTGTGTACGCTTAGTAAAATTTTATAAATTTTATCTATTTTTAAATAATTTTTGTCAAATTTACTCGTATGTAGGCTTAAATAAAACTACTTTTTACGGATTTAGACGCGTATATTTGTTTTAAATTTTGGCCCGACGTTTCGGAGACTTTGCAGTCACCATGGTCACGGGTGAGACTGAGCTGTAATGACTCACCCGTGACCATGGTGACTGCAAAGTCTCCGAAACGTCGGACCAAAATTTAAAACAAATATACGCGTCTAAATCCGTAAAAAGTAGTTTTATTTAAACAGATGAGTCGCGCAAGTGTTAGAAAATACGTATGTAGGCTTTTCTCTTTTATTTCATAAAATAAACTATATCAAAAATGTCATTAGGTTACTTACGAAGAACTGGTTCTGATATTTAAATAATTATTGAAATGTTCAATACATTTATTTAATTAACTTAGTTAATTTTTATAATTCTGCAAAAAAACATTCCCTTTAAAACTTTTTAGTACAAATTTTAAATAATGATGGTAATTTTAAACCCAATATGTATGGTACCGATAATTTGCATAATAATTACTAAGCGTACATAAATGCATTTTTAAATTTCAATAATAAAAAGTGCTTTCCTATAACCTGTATTTATTTACTTATAACGTTTAATAAATAATTTTGACAACTCTATACCGTGAATTTAGCAATAAAGTGACACATCTCAAAATTATACAAACACAAAACGCGGCTTAACATGTTATAAATAAGTTATCTAACCATATTTCAGCGTTATAAATGTATTGCACAAGCCAGTTAGTGTTAAGCCCAATTTTGAGTGTTCTAATTTTTGAGTTACATCACTTTATTAGAAAAAAAAATACCGACACGGAAATTAGAAAGATTATTAAACTTTATTATATTTTATCGAAATATAAATAATAAATATTCATGGACATTTCACACAACGTCCTCTGGTCCCAAGCTAAGCTTATACGCTTGTGTTATGGGTACCAGAATACGGATAGAATACTTATACTACTTTTCTTTTGTAAATACATACTTATAATACATAGAAACACCCAGATGCAGTACAAAC
Organism: Orgyia antiqua; assembly: GCA_916999025.1. Lineage (NCBI taxonomy): Eukaryota > Metazoa > Arthropoda > Insecta > Lepidoptera > Erebidae > Orgyia > Orgyia antiqua. The sequence continues at coordinate 7,876,211 of OU779874.1, forward strand.
ATTTGTATGACAATTAGAAATTTCACACAAATGATTGTCCCGAGCGAGAATCGAACCCGCGACCTCTTGATCGGCAGTCCGTAACATGAACCACTCAACCACGAGGCTCGTCTAAACAGATATTAATACAAGTATAAAATATGACTGCCGATCATGAGGTCTCTGGTTCGATTCCCGCTCGGGACAATCATTTGTGTGATGTTTTAATTGTCATACAAATGTTTGTACTGCGTCTGGGTGTTTACTATCAATTATAAGTATATATTTACAAAAGAAAAGTAGTTTATGTATTATATCCGTATTCTGGTACCCATAACACAAACATATAAGCTTAGTTTTGGACCAGAGGACGTTCTGTGAAATGTCCATGAATATTTATTATTATTTATTATAAAAGCCAAGAACGATAGGAATTAGCGATCATAGTAGATCAATTTTAATAGCAATGATACTGTTTAAAAAAATACATATCAGAATAATGTCAAAATTATTTACCAAACATATATAATAAATAAATAGATACTATATAATAATATTTCCTTACAATATTTTGTATGTTGATATGATATTAAGATTGTAACAATCCCTTTTGCTTAAGTCTTATAAGCTTTAATGGTGACATGAAATACTTTAATAGGTATAGAAAGGATTTTAATAAATATACTAGTTACACATTTCTGTTTCACTTTAAAGAAAAGTAGTATATGTATTATATCCGTATTCTGGTACCCATAACACAAGCATATAAGCTTAGCTTGGGACCAGAGGACGTTGTGTAAAATGTCCATAAATATTTATTATTTATTATTATTATTTGCTTTCAGTATTCATAGAAATATTGTAAAAAAAGGGTTTTAACACACCACTATAGCTCAGTTGGTGGTCATGGGAATAGGAGGTCATGAATTCAACTAACTAACTATTAAGGGATTAAAGGTTTTTTAAATATAAACGCTGATACACATAACAGTTCCACGTATAACTAGTATATAAAAACAGATCTCTCACAGATCATCATTATCATAACATCACGCCTTTTTCCCATGGGGGTAGGCAGAGACTATAGAGCGCCATCTGTTACGATTCAAACGTACTTCCTTGGCTAAATAGAGATTAAAAATGGTTTTTCAAAACTAAGAAACCATTAAAAAAATCGTAGAAACATAAAGCATTTCATATCACCATAAAACAAATGGCATATTAATATTTTGTCCTTATATTTTTTTATAATAAAACGCTATATTCGATAAAAATGCGTTTTCAATCTTATTTTTACAAACCGTAGAAAACATCCCTTTAATAAAATTTTCACCATATTAAGAGCGTTCGTCAATAAATTCGTGTTGAATTATTTTAAAAGATTTCATTAATAATTTATTTAATAAATTAATGGCAAGTAGGTATTTCTTAATGCTCAATTTAACATATCTTCAAATACGAATCATATTTGGTTTAGTAAATAACATAGAAATTCATACAGACCTGCTCAGAATACATTTTGAACCTTATTTGTATTAAAAACACAGAATAACTCAATTAATAATAAAATAATTTAAATATCAACTATTTAAAAGATCAAAATATGTTAAACACAAATTAATTAAAAGTTTAAAATGTGCTTTAACAGGATAAATTATATTGTTAAGATATATTATACCCGAACGAGTTATATTAGGTTAAAAATATAACAACCAAAATAATTAGGCTATAATTTAAAAATACAACCATAACCCTCTAAATTATTAGGTTAAATAGTTCAAACCGCATATTTAGGTTAAAATACATTATAATCAAAATACCAAACAGGTCAAAATACAATTTAACCCAAATAACCTACATGTTAAGATATATAATGACCAAATATTCATTGTATTTTCAGATTAGAATACATAATAACCAAATTGCTTAAATAATAGGTTAGAATACACTCTAACCAAATAAATTATTAGGTTAAAATACGTTATAACCAAATTCATTTGAGGGTAAAATACCAAAAAATTAATTAATATGCACAAAAAAGTAATTTCGTGTGCAATTTATAAATAGTTTTTAATTCATTGTTTTTCTTTTTTAAATAATATTTATAGATAATTTGATAAGTTTTATAGACAAATACATTTGTAAGTATTTTTTATAAATAGCTTTTGTCTTAGAGTATATAACCAACAAGAGTCGTAACACACGTTGTTTTCTTTGTTAAATATACTGACGTTAATATGCGTTACCTTGGTGCCGAACATAAACACTAATGTAATTTCATACGTAGTTACAAACACTACAATATCGGCTCACGCTAAAGGTGGCCTTCCGATGTTGCACGACGAGGACCCGCTTTAATTTTATACTGAAAATAGCGTCTGATACTTATATTCGCGCCTCTCACGTCGCGTGTATCATAATATTCGTATCGCGGTCGTGCCTCGCCTACGTCAGAAGGACACCTTTATGTCTATAAAGCCAGTACTACGGTCACCTGACAATACCAACTCGTGTTAGATAAATGCTCTAAGGTTTTTATAGACTAATAAACAATTTAGCTGATATTTTACTATAAATTTGTATGTTATTTTCTGTTATTTTATACAAATAAGGTTCAAATACAATAAAAAGTTTAATTAATAGGTCCTGTAGCCAAATAATGATAAGGATGTCTATTATGCATGAATCTGTTGTTGTCGTACCTTTGATTTTTCTGATAGAAGTCGTTTCTTTGTACTTTCCTGTAGTTTTGTGTCCTACGTTGTTGGTTTTTCTCTTGAGATTTCTCTGTTTGTTTATTTTGTTGTTGATTTGTTGGTTTAGATTCATTTTTCACTTCAGCCTTTGGTGTTTCTTTTGGTTTCTCCTATAAATATTGAAAAAATATATCAAACTAGCTGTTGCCCGAGACTCGGTATGCGTAGAATTTAGAAAACATTCTCCGTTTTACAATATTTTTCACTGATGCTTTGATTCTTATTGGTCAGAGCGTGATGTTATATAGCCTATACTCCTATAGCCTTCCTCGATAAATGAACTATCCAACACAAAAGAATTTTTAAAAATTGTTTTTATATTCTGAGATTTGCGCGTTCAAACAGCTTCTTCAGCTTTATAATAATTAAGTATAGACTAACATACCTCTTTAGTTTCATTATTAGTTTTGGCGTTACTCTGATTATTTGTTGCGTTACTTTCAGTAGTTTGTGTCTTAGGCGCCGCTGTTTGCGTTGTACTCTGCGAGCTGTTATCAGTCTGAAAAAGGATAATTGATTACAAATGTTTAATATCCTCCTTTTAATCTGGAATAAAAACACGAGCGTCACCAACCTATTTCGAAACAAACAAAAAATAACATAAATTTATATAATAACTTATAAATTTGTATGTGTTTATGTGTATGTATGATTGTTCTGTGTATGTATATTAAATTAGATTATTATGTTAACTACTGTTTATTCGCTGTTGTGCACTATTTCTATCCTTAATTAGATATCTCTGTCACTCAAGGGTTTGCTGTCAGAAAACTCAGGTTTGAGTTAAGCTCGCCTTTGTACATCTATTTATTAATGTGTATGATTCTTAATATATTATATTATGATTCAGTGTACTTCTTCTTCTCCAGCCCATTTACGTCCCACTGTTGGGCACGGGCCTCCTCCACTTTGGGAGGGATTATGGTCTACTGTGCCGCGCTGACCAGGCGTGTTGGCACAGGGTTTATTTTCGAGTTTTCCGTCTCTCACAGAGGATGTTATCTGTGTGCAATATCCCTTAGCTGACTTTACAGCACCCTTGGGAGGAGATGGAGTGGTGATACTAGTATTAGGGTTTTCTTAATCCGTCACCACACGGATAATATTCAGTGTACAATGAAGTATAAATGAAATAAATAAATTTATTAATTCTCGATAGATGGCGTTGTATGAAAACATCGCATGATGTATAACTCACATTGAGAAATATTTTATTATTGTGACCAACGAACGGTATTTCCAGGTAGTAGTTTCAAGTCCCGCTCATGTTGACCATTTTTTCCACTATATTTTGATTTATTAAAAAATTGGTCAAGTGCGAGTCGGACTCGCGCACGAACGGTTCCGTACCATTATCTATGCAATATAAGGCAACGTTATTAGTATCGAGCAAGAAACGGTAAAAAAATCATGTTTGTTGTATGGGAGCCCCCCTTAAATATTTATTTTATTTTATTTTTAGTATTTGTTGTTATAGCGGCAATAGAAATACATTATCTGTGAAAATTTCAACTGTCTAGCTATCACCGTTCTTGAGATACTGGGTACGGAACCCTAAAAATCATGTTTGTTGTATGGGAGCCCCCCTTAAATATTTATTTTATTTTATTTTTAGTATTTGTTGTTATAGCGGCAATAGAAATACATCATCTGTGAAAATTTCAACTCTCTAGCTATCACCGTTCTTGAGATACAGCCTGGTGACAGACGGACGGACGGACGGACGGACAGCGAAGTCTCAGTAATAGGGTCCCGTTTTTACCCTTTGGGTACGGAACCCTAAAAAAAAATTACATTCTCGAGAATGCTGCAATACATCCTCGATAGATGGCGTACAACGCCATCGCACGCCACGCAAAAATACGATATAAACTCAATCGAGTGTCGATTGTGGTGATCTAATGGCAGAGCTACGGAACGGTATTTCGAGGTTGTGGGTTCAAGTCCCGCTTGCGGTAATCACTTTTTTCACCATAATTAAATTTATTAAGTTTAATATTATTATAGATACATACCTTAGACAATTCAGTGGCATTATTATGTATTTGTTCTTGTTGTATATTATGTGAAGGCGCTAACGCGACAGTCAAAGTCAGGTCACACCACATAGCGCATCTTGCACGTCTAGCGCATATACTTAGTTGTTTCACTGCTTCAGCTAGTTGCAGTATTGCTGTAAATAAATATTCATGGACGTTTCACACAACATCCTCTGGTCCCAAGCTAAGCTTCTTATGCTTGTGTTATGGATACCAGAATATGGATATACTACATTATACTACTTTTCTTTTGTAAATATATACCTATAATATACAAATAATATATACAAATGTTTGTACTGCATCTGGGTGTTTCTATACACCCAGATGCAGTACAAACATTTGTATGACAATTATAAAAATGATTGTCCCGAGCGGGAATCGAACCCACGACCTTATGATCGGCAGTCCGTTATATAAACTACTCAACCACAAAAGGGGCCCCTATTATTGAGACTCCGCTGTCTGTCTGTCTGTCACCAGGCTGTATCTTTAGAGCGTTGATAGCTCGAGTGCTAAAAATTTCATAGTTTGTGTATACATATATTGAGGTTACAACAACAAATATTCGTCAAAATCATTCGCCCTTATTTCATTGTTTGAGGTCGTTATTTTGTGTTATTTGGGGTAGGTATGACTAATATATTATGCTAATAGCGATACGAAACCCTTTTACTTATTTATGTATTTATTTATAGAACGAGATGCGACCATGTCAACCACGAGATATTGTAAATGGAAAACATCTTCTGTGAGAGACGGAAATCTCGAAACCAAGCCCTATACCAATACACCAGAGGGCCAATCTGCTATTCAATGTTAACGCCATAATGGTGTCATTGAACTATCATTGTGACAACATTGAATAGCAGACTTGGCCCCCATGGTCAGCGCAGCATGTTAGACCCTCCCAAAGTGGAAGAGGCCCTGAAGAGAATGTCTTGTGCGTGGATCGAACCCGCAACCTCGTGAAAAACAGTCCGTTGATACTAACGATCAGCACGTTGATGTCTATGATGTGGTCCGTGATGTGGAGCCAGTTCTCTACGACGAGCTGCTTGTACTCCGCCCACAGCACTGCGCCACGCTAACATCGCACTTTCCACTTCACTGTGAGGAGCTCTGTTCAATCATTTATTTACTTAGATTAATAATAATTGAGTATTTAATAAAAAAAAGTAAACCGACTTTGAAATTTGAGGGTTTTCTTCGATTTGTCAGGAGATAATCACCTGATGCCAATGGTACCACACGGGAACCATTTGGCTTTAAAATATAAGTTTCTCTGTGAGAGATGGAAAACTCCAAACTAAACACTATGTCCACACGCCCGGGCCCCAAGTCTGCTAATATTTTGTCACAATGACAGTTCAATGGCGCCATAATGGTGCCATTGTGATGCCACTATGGCACCATAATGGCGCCATTGTGACAAAAAATTAAGTTTGGTGTCATAATGACGCCATAATGGTGTCATAATGACGCCATAATGGTGTCATAATGGCGAAATTTTACCTTGGTATTCTACTATTAATTTTTTGTCGTAATGACCATATTATGGCACCATAATGACGTCAGTGATTGACCATTATAACAACATTGTAATATGATTGTAATAGCAGAATTAGCAGACTTGGCCCCCAGGTCAGCATGGCACAGTAGACCATAATCTCTCCCAAGTGAAGGAATCCTGTGCCCAACAGTGGGACGTCAATAGGAAAGATAAAGACTGTGAGTTTTAAGTTACATGCTTATTATCAACAGATTACGATTTAGACCTGAGATCTATATATATATATATACTAGCTGTCCCGGCAAACGTTGTTTTGCCATACTAAAAAAAAAAAGGTTTGAAAAATAGATGTTGGCCGATTCTCAAACCTACTGAATACGCATGTATAATTTCATAAAAATCGGTCAAGCCGTTTCGGAGGAGTACGGTAACTAACACTGTGACACGTGAATTTTATATATAAGATATATATATATATATATATATAGATCTCAGATCGCACAGACATTATGGCGACGTAACGCGTTACGTAACGGTCCATAGTTATAACTTTAACAAAAAATATATATCTCACTCACATTTCAGCCAAATTCTTGACATCATCACGCCAAGTATTAGGATCGAAGGTGGCAGGATCGATGCCACTTTCCTTATCCTTCTCAACATCCTGGCCACGTTTCAATACCGTGATCTTGGACTCTTCTGTCTTTTGTGTTTTTTTATTCTGTGCCACACTCACACTAGCGCGTAACGTCTCCATTTTACCCATTAATGTTAATACCTGATAAAAATAATATTAATATAGTTAAAGCTTGATATTTCTGAGACCTTTCAGTCACCATGGTCACGGGTGGGACTGAGCCGTACGGTGTCCTGTTGTTACGTTACAAAACGTCACGCATCGGGCTAATTTTAAAGAAAGAAACAAAAAAAGAAAAAGTTAAAAAAAGGATATTTTTAAAGCAGTCCTACGAGGTAATTTATTAATTTTGCAATTGACATGCTATGCTTTTACTTAATAAATTTAATTGTGGTGGAAAAAGTGATTACCGCAAGCGGGACTTGAACCCACGACCTCGGAATACCGTTCCGTAGCTCTGCCAACTGAGCTTATGCAAAAGCTTGTGCAAAATTAATAAATTACTTCAGTAATGAAAGTCGCGTCATTATTTTCAACCCAATTGTATTCTGTAAAGAATACTAGGTGTCTGGTCGAGATTGTTACAAAACTTTCTCGATAGATGGCGTTGTACGTAAAAATACGATTATAAACTCAATCGAGTGACGATTATGGTGGCCTAATTTGATTACTGAAAGCACGATCGCAATAAGCTCAGTTGGCAGAGCAACGGAACGGTATTCCGAGGTCGTAGGTTCGAGTCCCGCTTGCGGTAATCACTTTTTCCACCATAATTTAATTTATCAATCCTACGAATTTTATCCGTGTAGTCACGGATTAAGAATACAAGTGTCACCACCCCTTTTCAGTAAAGCCAGCTAAGGGATTACACAGATAACATCCTTTGTAAGAGACGGAAAACTCGAAAGAAAATGCTGTGCCTATTTGGACAGCGCGGCACAGTAGGCCATAATCCGTCCCAAAGTAAAGAAGACCCGTACCCAACAACTGGACGTTAATCGGCTGGGGTGAGAGAGAGGGGGGGGAACTATATAATTGTCCCCCTGTGGGAAATACTGGCTTAAAAGTATTTTCACTGCCTTTTAACATATATATTTAACAAATTATCAGCAGGGGGATTCAAACAAGCAACCAAGTCACGGCTCGATAGATGGCGTGATTTATAATTTCTATGATCCCTTAAAAATATATTACCTTAGTATGTTCTCTCAGCATATCGACAGTAAGTCTGTCAACTCTTGTTGGACACGGTGGTAATCTCGGTACTGGTATAGAATTAGATGATGAAACAGCTCTTCCTGGATAAGCCAGTGCTAATCTCGCCTCAGTACGTTTACGTTCACGTTCTAGTTGACGCCATTGTTCGTAGCAAGCGTCTAAACGAGCATGGAGTATACCGGAAGATGTCGCTGCACTTCTGACACAAATTATTATAATATTAAAATAAAATAAAAATAAATATTTACGGACATTTCACACAACGGCCTATGAGGGCCAAGTCTGCTATTCAATGTTGTCACAATCATCAGTCTATGACATCATTATGGCGCCATTGACAGATCATTGTGATCATAATGGCTTCATTGACTGATCGTTGTGACCATAATGGCGCCATTGACTGATCATTGTGACCATCATGGCGCCATTGACTGATCATTGTGACCATAATGGCGTCATTGACTAATCATTGTGACTATAATGGCGTCATTGACTGATCATTGTGACAATATTGAATAGCAGACTTGAACCCCTGGTCCCAAGTTAAGCTTTCTGCTTGTGTTATGAGTATCAGAATACGGATACACACCCAGACGCAGTACAGACATTGCATGAGCGGGAATCGAACCCGCGACCTCGTGAACGGCAGTCCGTTACATGTACCACTCCACCATGAGGCCCGTCAATCGTAGATGAATCAAGAACTGTAAATGAGTCCTATTTTACCTTTTGGTATAGAACCTCAACAAAAATCAAATTATATTACCTCATATTCCTCATGGCATAAAAAGGTGCGAGCAGTGGAAGATCTAACATCGGCGAAGGTAACACTTGTGGTTGGACTGGTGGACTTGGACCTAGTAAGGCACCCAGACCTGGAAAATAACAATAATTAAGTAATTGCAAGGTGTTTAACTCACATTGAGAAGTATTCTCTCTGTGTGGTGTTTAAGAATAGAAGGGTCACCAGCCCATCTCCTCCCAAGGGCGCTGTAAAAGTCAGCTAAGGGATATTGCATACAGATAACATCCTCTGTGAGAGACGGAAAACTCGAAAATAAACCCTGAGCCAATACGCCTGGTCAGTGCGGCACAGTAGACCATAATCCCTCCCAAAGTAGAGGAGACCCGTGACCAGCAGTGGGACGTAAACGGGCTGGAGAGAGAGAGAGAGAGAGAGAGAGAGAGATTAGCGGTGGGAATAACATGTCTTCATCATGCAGTGGGTTTTGGCTGATTTTTAGAAGGGAAGAATGAGAGACAGTATAATATTTAATTAGAGTCTACTAGGAATATTTCTGCAGTTCCTGTTGCTTGTGCATGGCCCGAATAAGTTAGGTATTATTTTACAGTTTTTAAGCAAAAACTTCCTATTTTACCTAGAACTTGTTTGACGTCATTCACATAAAATTCTGGACACATTGTTATTCTAATGATTTGGTAGTGCGAAAATATATTCATCAAGGTCTTTTATTTGAATATTTAATACCTCCAGATTTACGATTTCGTGTTTCATACATTTGAGTTTTTGGAAAAGAATTTAAATCCTCTCTCTCCAACCCATTTACGTCCCACAATTACGCACGGGCCTCCTTTACTTTGGAAGGGATTACGGTCTACTGTGTCGCTCTAACCCGTAGTTTCTGAACAGGGCTTATTTTTTAGTATTTCGTCTCTTACAGAGGATGTTATCTGTGTAATATCCCTTAACTGGCTTTTACAGCACTCTGAGAAGGAAAAGGGGTGATGGCAGTTGTATTCTTAATCCGTCACCAAACAGACTTTAAGTGAATATCAAATCGATTAAATAAATTAATTAAATCACCATTGCTAACGATATTACTTTCCCTATTACCATCTAGAATCCCAGAACATAGTATCATTTATAAACAAGAAACAAAGTATGCAAAATAATCGTAATAATTAATACAAAAATACTTAACATACCCAAATTAAATGGATTATTTTCGTGTAGAAATGACACATCGACGTTTAACGGATTGGGTGGTGGTCTGTTCCTCATTAATAAACTCATTTGACGCGCCAATTCCTGATTCGGTCGCATCAAGTTTGCTTGTTGCATATTTTCTCTTCCAAGGTTATCAAAATTCCTCTCATTAATACTGCTATTCCCTTGGAAATTATCCCTTCCCATCATAGGCATATCACGCCTTTGCATAAAATCATTCTGATTATATCCATTTGGTTTAAAATTCATCGAATTAGCAACCGAAACAGGAGTCTGATTGGCAAAATCAAAATTCTGATTCAAATTGCTTCTATCATTCATCTGAGACATCATATCATAGAAATTATTCTCCCCAAAGTTCTTATTCGGCGGTGCTTGTTGAAAATTCCTGTTATAAAACATTTTATTTCTCTCATCTTGCATTTTATTAAAATCCTCACTTGAATAATGCCCATTTAAATCCATTGGCATCTTAAAATCCATATTATTTACACCATTTTCTTCACGATTCCTATCAGAAGGCATGTTTAATTGATTCAGATATGTCAATATTTCTGTTTCCTGGTTATCTTTTACATAACCATCGTACTTATTTGGAAACCTTTGGCCATTATTAAAAGGCGCATCAAAATTTGAGTTGTAGTTCATGTCTAAATTCAAACTATTTGGTCTGTTGAAATTATTGGCGGAAAACATGTTTGTTTCTGGCAGGGAATTTCTTTGGCTCGGTTCGAAAAAGTTGTAGAACTTTTCATCATATTTATTGGGTGTCGTAAATTGTGCTCCACCGATTTCTTGAGCGGCGAGCCTTAGTAAGTTTAATTGTTCTGGTGTTACTGCATCTGTAGAAGTGTCTGCTACTGGATCCATTCCCAATAACGCATTAACATCATTATCGGAATAATTGACGAAGCCATTGGTATTTGCAAAACCATTTTGCATGTTGAAATTATAACCATTTTGATCATTCTGGTTGAAATTGTACAACGAATTATTCTGATAGTTGTATGACGGTGGTATGAATGAATTCCCTGCGTCGTTTTTAGGGTATTGGTTTGTTTGTATACTGTTTACAGTTTTTTCCGATGGTTGTATAGAGCTGAAATAAATTACAACAAAAGTTAGGAAGCATTTCATGAAAAATTCGCATTATTTATGTTGCATACTCTTACATATATAGTGGATGACTATGGGCTATTAGCGTAATACTAGTGCGAGATATTATCACGGTAATTCACGCAACGACTACGCAACAGACGTTTATTTTAATAGCGAAATACTTAATCGTAGTAATGAGACTAGTCAATGGAATGTAAGAAAACTTCGTCAAGAAAAAACTGGCTAAGTACGAGTTGAACTCGCACACGAAGAGTTCCATTTATAAATATCACACAAATGATTGTCCCGTCCGGGGGACCGTCCCGTTAACCACTAGACCACGAAACCAGTCAATAACGGGATCAGGGCAGGAGAATAGTGATGTATTTTTTGTTGTAGCATCAACTGATGTGTAAATAAATAAATATTCACGGACATTACACACAACGTCCTCTGGTCCCAAGTTAAGCTTATATGCTTGTGTTATGGGTACCAGAATACGGATAGAATGCATATACTACTTTTCTTCTGTAAATACATACTTAGTTATAATACATAGAAACATTATCTGTGATAGAAACAATAGACACGACTTATAATATGTGTACACAAACTGTGAAATTTTTAGCTATCACTGTTCCAGACATAGTTACAGCCTGGTAACAGGCAGATGGACGAACAGCGAAGCCTCAGTATAGGGTCCTGTAATAATAGTTCCGTATCAAAAGGAAAAACTTTTGTTACGGAACTATAATTACACGTTTCGGATCTAAGTATTCTTAAATAATTCGAATTCTTAAAAACAGTCTTAATTCTTCAAAATGTGTAAATGTAAAATGTTGATTGTATTTTTTACAGTAAGGGAGCGTATAAATCTACATGTCGTAGGAGATTCAAGTTGATAGCTTCACCCGTTGCCGTTGACTAAAAAAATTTGATGGATGGACAGACAGATGGACACCGAAGGGTTTCTTTTTTTGTACGAAACCCTAAAAACGACTAACTTCATACATAATATATATTGAAATACTAACCTGCTCCCTTCAGAAGGTCCGGTCTCATCGAGGATTTTTGTGATGAGATCACGGACGATCGAGTTTTCTTCCATAATGCGTTCCGACTGCAAGGTAAACAAAAATAAAGTGTAGTTATCTATAGCTATCGCAATTCCACGGGCGTTCCTACTGCCGTATACATATTGATATGTGGCCCCCAAGCTAGTCGGACGTTGCACGTAACTTTAAGTCTTTAAGTTAACAAAGACGAAACCGATAAACTCGTAAACAGAATCACTTTTGTCGACTTTCTGTCACTAATAAAGTTACATAAAATTGTGTTTTTAGAAATAAGAAAAGTTAGGCCTATTTTTACAGGATTTTAACAACTGATATCTAAGAAAAAGCCAGCAGAATAGCAAGCAGCTGGTATAGGTACAGTAATAGTATGTACAAAACTAAAAACACTACCTTTTCCTATATATTTATCCCATACTACTATATATTTATACCTTTGATCCCATGCCTACTAGTTATTTGCTCATTTTGATAAAGGGCCACTCTAAAGCAAGTTACGTCACTGCAGAATCCTCTATCTATTTGAGAAGAAGATCAGTCTTCCAAGAGAGACCTAGCAAGTGGCAGAATTTAAGACTCGGGATGCCTCTAGACGACTTTGCTAAAAAAAACCCGTTTTTATGGTTCTGTAACAAATCATGCTTAGCTCCTATTTTACATTTTGGCATGGGATCCTTAAAATCAACAGCTTTTTCAATGACATTAGTGATCTTAATTTTTTGCAAATAAAGTCACAAAGTACAGCTAATAAGGTAATATAGTGTCTAGGCTCTTTATGCAACTTTATACAGATGTTATTGTTGTGGACACTAATTGCAGATGTCTCTTTCTAGCCCATTATCGTCCCATTGTTGGGCACAGGGCTCCTTCACTTTGGGAGGAATTATGTTCTACTGTGCCGCACTGACCAGGTGTGTTGGCACAGGGTTTATTTCCGTCTCTCATAGAGCATGATATCTGTGAAGGATATCCCTTAGGCGGCTTTTACAGCACTCTAGGAAGGAAAAGGGGTTATTCTTAATCTACTTTGCTAATAACTAGCAAATTTTTTTAATTAAGTTAAATTTCCAGTTAGGTACATAGTTGTCTAGCATTTAGTTATCTATAGTTAAGACAGGTGAATCCCTGACAAAATATTAATTTAGTTTAGATATGACTCAGAAACATTGAATATAGATATTTTATCAAGATACTTAGATTTCAATGATATCAAAAAATTGGAAAATACATATGTTGTTAATTATCTCATACGCCATTGTCATATTTATTGACATTACAGGCAAACTTTTTTTTAACAAAAATGATTCATTCTTTTATTTTCGGTTGGGTTCTATAGCTTTGTAGTAAATAGCACATTTACAAATAGTTGAAAGGCTGATAGCAAATTTCAAAACAGAAAAAGAAAATGTCTCCATACTGAGAGATTTGATAATCATCCTAATAAATAAGCGGTCCAGTTACATGTCAGAAGTAGAAAACGTTTGAATAATCGTTGGTATACTCTAACCTAGATGATGAAGTGAACTAAATAAAGAAGAAAATCTCTCCCATGATGAGACTCTCCCTTCATTTGTCACATAACAAATTATTTATATAGTCAAAAGACTGATCAGATGGCAAGAGGAAAAAAAGCCATACCATTTTATCGCAAGGGTGGTTTTACAGCACCCTAGCAATAAGCAAATAACATTGTAAATAAAAGATGGAAAACCTGAAAACTAAATCACATGCCAACACTCATAGCAAATAAGTAGAACAAATACCATATAAAAGTGGAGAAAGCCCAACAGTGGGACACTAATGTAATAAGAGGAATATTTAAAAAAATATTCCTTATTTTTTTAGAGTTAGTCATATGTATATTATGAAATTTTTGTATTAAGCTGGTGATATCTCAGGGAAAAGGAAATACTCACAGATTTACCACATGGCGTGTTTGAGTAGGTACATGTTCATGTGAATACACATAATGGTGAATACACATAACTTTAGCCAGGGTTAAATTGTACCTCATGGTCATATAAGATATGGTATTCTCAAATCAAGTGACATAGTAGTTTCTGCAAACTAGTAATGTCAGTTTTACAAGCTCTAAAATTAGTATATTGTTATGACCCTGAATTTAGCAGACAGCAGACAAAATGAAATTACAGATAGGGATATCTATAGCACAATTAAGTTCTTCAAGTTTACGAAATTGGAAATTTGTTTGTCGTTGACATACCTAAAGGTAAAAATAAATAAAATAAAAAATAAATATTCATGGACATTTCACACAACGTCCTCTGGTCCCAAGCTAAGCTTATTATGCTTGTGTTATGGGTACCAGAATACGGATAGAATACATATACTACTTTTCTTTTGTAAATACATACTTATAATAATAGAAACACCCAGACGCAGTACAAACATTTGTATGAAAAACAAGAATAATCACACAAATGATTGTCCCGAGCGGGAATCGAACCCGCGACCTCTTGATTGGCAGTCCGTTACTTAAACCACTCAACCACGAGGCTCGTGAATTTCATATATAAGATTACTATTTACCTCTTTGCAACAGAAATAACAAGAATATTGATATATTTATTTACACAAAAATCTTTGATAATACAGAAACATTATGTTACTACATAGATCAAAAAGAACAGAACAGATTTATGAAAACAAAAATAGTTTTCAGTGACAGATGTTGTTTGCAATAGCACACCTAATACACATATAGCTTTTTAGGAAATGTTCTATCAAGGACATTCTTATTAGTTTCATATTAGTATGTGTATTTTAACAATAACATAATTTTTAAGAATAAAAATCATATCTGTGGTAGCCTGAGAGTTATAGAATAACAACAAGATGTATGCTAAGGGTATATAAACACAATAACTGAATAACTACGCTGTTTATACCAGCCTTCTATGGAAAGGTGTAAGCATATTGTCCATAAAAGAACAAACACATAAAAAGAATTTTATAATATTACATGTCGTCATGCACCATATATATAGTATATTTATAATATGTTACCTTGTTATTTTGTCCTCTAACGTACAAACTACATAATTCTAAAAATATTATGTGCATTCCCTGATGTCATTACATCTTCGTGAAAAAAAAAAACATCGTAACACGACACTTAATATCACAAAAACTTTGCACAAAATTCATAATAAACACTTTTTGCTGTCCAGACACGAAGTAAAAAACACTTTCATTAACTATTTCGGTAATATCATCCGGATTTTGGGTCAGATTGACAGTCCAAGACGTTTACAACACCCATTGAAAAATATGGCACTTTACGAAAACACAAACTTACCTGATCTGTTTCATTTTCCACGGTTTTGTACGCATTACCTATGTGACATAAATCACTGAAGGCCATTTAAATTATAAAATTATTTCTTGCCACGATACACATGAGCTTACTTCTGTTCTAAGCCATTTTTTCCATTGACCTACATGTGTATAAAATTATACGTGCTTGCTTACTCGCGGCGGTGTTGCTGCCTCGACGCGATTATTAATTTGGAAAGTAAAAATTGAGCAAGTTAAAATAATTTCGTGATAAAACTTACTTGTGTATTGGTCCGTCTTGTACAAAAATAAAATAATTAACTTGTTTTGCAAGTTAAATCTTTTATGAATTTCCCGCCTTTTTAAGAAAAATATATTTATTTTTTTTATTATTCACTAAGGTTTGATGTTTTGACAACACTTTGCAACGACGAATGTCAACGGCAAAAAAAAGAAAGTTGGTTGTTTAGAGTGCTTTATTATTATTAGCAAAAGATTAAATACCTAAAAATGATGTGAGGATTAATTAATAATTTCCTAATTATTTAATTGTAAGTTAACTTGCGTATTGTCAGATTCGTTAACAATCAATCAAATTCAATCAAATCAATCAACCTTAATATTTTTGGATTTTCGTTTAATAAATAGCCTTAATTGAACGGCACAAATAAAAAATAAAACACATGTTAAACAAATTAAATGTATACCTATTTATTGCTTTCATTTATATTTATAAAGATTGTAGATCATTATCGACCAAAAAATTCCAGCTACTAATTTCTACTGCATGATGGTAGACAATGGTAGAATTCACGAAGTACCTATATATAGTTCGTGGTAGAATTCATCAAGGCTGACATTACCACAGAGCGTCAATTAAATTTTACTGTTTAAAATTTTTTTATGAGTTATTGTTTTCTGTTTTCTTTTTATCAATATACATAAACACAAAACATGCAGAAAAACTGCATGATAAACAATGCTAGAGCAGAACAAAAAATGTATTTATAATCGTAGTCCTAGCTAGCGATGCCAGCGCCACTAACAGTTTAACAATTCCTGTCAGAAGCTGCAAGCTGCAACTGTCAAAGTGGCGCTGGCGTAGCTTTAATTTATATCGATAATAGTTTTATGAAGGCTTGTTCGGTTTAATTGGTAATCTAGTTATAATAATTTAAAATCTGCATCACAAAAATAACAGAAATGAAACTAGAGCTATTGTGGAATGTGGATTTGATCCGGCTACTTTCAGTTGCTAATGATAGCTCCCTCTATATTTAAAATTAGCTAATTAAATAAAAGTAAACAATACAGAAACTTATTAGAAATGTCACTTGTTAAGAGGATACCAAAATAGCTTCGTGCATTTTTCTACGTACGAAGTTTTCATTGTTTCTTTAGATTGAATGGCTAGAGCTCTAATTTTTAAGTATATGTTTTTTCAATATATAATCTAGGATCGCATAAACTCAGAAACGCGATTGAAAAAGTTTTCTCGATGGAAAATCTTAGCGAAACAACCTCTCTAATTTTTTATTGTTTTCATTTGTCGGTCTATTATCGCGTATTAACTAATGAACTAACTTTAAAAACATAGGTAACTATTATATATAGAAACACGTAAGCCGGAATTAAAATATATTTAGTAGATTTTGAGTAAACAAAAAAAATATCCCTAATTCTTCATTTTCTATACCTACTAGCTGTGTTAATATGTACTTGTCGACGATAATATTAATGTAGGCCCTTAATCACAAGCATAAGTTTCTATCGGTTAACCATTTTTTTCTAGTTGTTAAATCTGCATGGTTGGTATTTCACTTTAATGCAACTTAATTATTTTCACTGAAATACTAAATGTAATGCTTACTAATATAAGCATTAGGTTTTCGTATTTGCGTGCGAGATGGCGCTGATAGTCCCTTATTCAACACTTTATTGTAGTCTAGTCTGTTTTTTTTTTGGAAAAAGAAGCCACGATTTTTTTGTGATCTTATTTTGATAATGCGTAATTTTTTCTTAAGTACAACGATAAATACTTTAAACTTAGGTAACTAGTGCAAATTCATATTATGTTTTACCATTACATTATTATTTTCTTTCTCGGTTGTCCCTGTGGTGACGGATTAAGAATACAAGTGTCACCACTCCATCTCCTCCAAAGAGTGCTGTAAAAGTCAGCTAAGGGATATTGCACACAGATAACATCCTCTGTAGGAGACGGAAAACTCGAAAATAAACCCTGTGCCAACACGCCTCGTCAGCGTGGCACAGTAGACCATAATCCCTCCAATGTGGAGGAGGCCCGTGCCCAACAGTGGGACGTAATTGGCCTGGAGAGAGTAAGAGAGGAAAAACTCGATAATAGGTAAAGCATGCCCGATCAGCGCAGCATAGTAGACCATACCTAATCCTTTCCAAAGTGGAGAAATCCCATAACCATGCCCGTGCCCAACAGTGGGACGGTCACGAGCTGGAGAGAGAGACTTTGCAGTCAATAACTCATAAACTCTCAAATAAACTTATCACGGGGTTAGAGGACGCTGTGTGAATTTTCCATAAATCTAATCTATAAATTCTCGTGTCACAATGTTCGTTCCCATACTTCTCCGAAACGGTTTGACCGATTCTTATGAAATTTTTTACGCATATTCAGTAAGGCTGAGAATCGGCTACTATTTATTTATTTAAAACTTTTTGCACAAGCAAAATAGTGTGCAATGGCGGACTTAATGCCAATGGTATTCTCTACCAGCCAACCATCAGTGGTGCAGAGATAATAAGAGGCAGGTGCTACTTTATCATTGAAAGGTACTATCTATTTTTCATACCCCTAAGTGATTAAGGGCTGCCCCCCCCCCCCTGACATTTGTATGGCAAAACAACGTTTGCTGGGTCAGCTATTATTTGTTTAAGTACGTGTTTTGTCGCAATTTTTTATAGCACAATAATTTGCATTTCGGGAGTGTTTTTATCGTCTAAAACACCACCCCTGGCTACGCCTATGGCACTACGTAGTAATTTACAAAGCACAATCTGAGCAGGTAGACAAGTCAATTAATACAATTGCATTGTGTGTTGCATGTACAAAGAGAATTGTAAACAATTTGCTCGAATGTAATTCACTTATGGGTTCACTGAATCGATCATTTAGACTCTAAATTTTAGAGTAACCAAAACATGGATTAACTAACTTCAACCCCCAGTTTCGCCCGCATTTGTAGTTATTAAGCCCTCCCTTCTCCAATAACATCCAAATCTTAACAAATTATACCTACTAAATTATACTAGCTGTTGCCAGCGGCTCCGTACAAAGTGCAATTTAGAGAATTTTCCCCGCTTTTGCAACACTTTGCACTAATGTTTCGCATCTATTCGTTGCAGCGTGATGAAATAGCCTTCATCGACAAATGGACTAACCAACACAAAAATAATTTTTCAATTTGAACCAGTAGTTCTTGAGATCAGCGTATTCAAACAAACAAACTCTTAGCTTTATTATATTATATAGCTGTTGCCCGCGACTCCGTCCGCGTGGAATTGAGAATTTTCCCCCGTTTTTTGCAACATATTTCACTACTGCTTAGCTTCTACTGGTCGTAGCGTGATGTTATATAGCCTAAAGGCTTCCTCAATAAATGCCCTATCTAACACTAAAAGAATTTTTCAAATCAACCCAGTGGTTCCTGAGATTAGCGCGTTTAAACAAACAAACAGAGTAGTAGAGTAGTAGAGATAGGTTTTAGAATTTCACACACCTACATACGAAGTTAACCGCAACAGCTAGTTAATAGTTAAAATAATTAGTTAAGGGCCTACATCAATATTATCGTCGACATGTACCTATTAACACAGCTAGTAGGCATAGAAAATGAAGAATTAGGGATTTTTTTTTGTTTACTCAAAATCTACTAAATACGGACGGACGGACGGACAGCGAAGTCTCAGTAATAGTAATTATTATACGATAATATTGATGTAGGCCCTTAATGTATTAACGAATTAAAAATGCTCAAGATAGCGCCTGAGAATTGTTGTAAGAATAAGTAATATGATTCTGTTTGTAGTCGTTTTTAGGGTTCCGTACCCAAAGGGTAAAAACGGGACCCTATTACTGAGACTTCGCTGTCCGTCCGTCCGTCCTTCCGTCCGTCCGTCCGTCTGTCACCAGGCTGTATCTCAAGAACGGTGATAGCTAGACAGTTGAAATTTTCACAGATGATGTATTTCTATTGCCGCTATAACAACAAATACTAAAAATAAAATAAAATAAATATTTAAGGGGGGCTCCCATACAACAAACATGATTTTTTTACCGTTTCTTGCTCGATACTAATAACGTTGCCTTATGTTGCATAGATAATGGTACGGAACCCTTCGTGCGCGAGTCCAACTCGCACTTGACCAATTTTTTAATCAAACAGAGATTTAGAATTATTGTCGTACTAAATATTATTTCACAGATGTCCAGGGAAATTCCTACATTTTGCTTATATGTCCGGTGTTTTCACCGTGTTCACCCAGTAATTTCGAAAATGACAGCCACAGTTTGTAAGTATAAAATGATATTTAGCCTAGTTACTACATCAACGTGGCATAGTAAATTAAATACCCTCACAGTGGAGGAGGCCGGTGTCTAACAGCGGGAAGTTATTAAAATTGAGAGATAAAGAGAGAGATATAGTACAGTATAGTAATATTATGACTAATGTGAATAATTACAATTATCTCCGAACGAAAATACAAGACAAGAGACAGTTTCCCGCCTGTTGTAGACAGCCGCCATAACACCCCGTCGCGTTCATTATCCAATTTATTCGTTCAAAAACACGATCATTAAAGTAAACACTGTTCATGACATTCATTTAGATAGAGTTTATTGTTATATCAAAACAATCTACACCCTGCTGTTTTAGTTGCGTTCAATTTATATCAGAAACTAACTGACCCAGCAAACGTTGTTTTGCCATACAAATGTCAGGGGTATAGAAATAATTATAATTTGCAATAAAATAATATTGCGACTACAAATTTAAATGTAAGCTATCCTATCTTTCAAGTTGGGTCGAATTGCACACGGTGTGCAAATCAAATTTAAAATTGATTCAGTAGCTTAGGAGTCCTTCGCGGACAAACAACGTGACACGTAATTTTTATATATAAAAATTATTAGGTACGAACTAGCAAACAGACGTGGTTTCATTTGCATCTATTGTACCATGGTCTAGTGGTTCATTTAACAGATAGCCGGTTACGAGGTCACAAGTTTAAATC
Source organism: Orgyia antiqua (assembly GCA_916999025.1). Lineage (NCBI taxonomy): Eukaryota > Metazoa > Arthropoda > Insecta > Lepidoptera > Erebidae > Orgyia > Orgyia antiqua. The sequence goes on from OU779874.1 coordinate 7,897,067, forward strand.
CCACTCCGTCTTTCTCCAGCCCATTGACGTCCCATGTTTGTCAATTTGCAGTTGCGGATTTGCAGTCGCGACCGCCCTAGGCCCCAAGTCATTAGCCGCCCCTTTCTCAGCATCCACCATATAGACTACATATTATAATGAAATTATTTCATTGCCAACTTTTATCTAAATAGATTAAGAAATTTAGGAGAAAAATTCAGATTTATTTCGCAAGAATATTTTCTATCGTTGTAAATAAGAAACTTTTTTGTAAATCACCGCCCCTAAATCTGGCCGCCCTAGGCCTGGGCCTACCGTGCCTTAGGGTAAATCCGCCACTGTCAATGTGGAAATATAATTTGTAAATTCTTTAAATTCTTTAGCTCAACCCAGAAGAAAACATCGTTTAATTTAGATAGGTAACTCCCTCCTCTCTCTCTCTCCAGCCCATTAACTTTCCACTGCTGGGCAGAGCCTCCTCTACTTTGAGAGGGCTATTGCTCTACTATGCCGCGATCACCAGGCGTGTTGGTCTCCCTCAGTTGCTGTTAACTGCCTGTATATACCTTAGCTTATATACTTTAGCTAACTCTTACAGCGCCCTTGGGAAGAAATCGGGTGGTGACACTTATATTCTTAATCGGTCATCATATGGATAAGTAACGTGTCATCTTAATAAAACCAATAAACTCCATATAATCATGCTTGTTGTAATAGTTCTCCGTGTGGTGACGGATTAAGAATACAAGTGTCACCACCCCATCTCCTCCCAAGGGTGCTGTAAAAGTCAGCTAAGGGATATTGCACACAGATAACATCCTCTGTGAGAGACGGAAAACTCGAAACTAAACCCTGTGCCAACACGCCTGGTCAGCGCGGCACAGTAGACCATAATCCCTCCCAAAGTGGAGGAGGCCCGTGCCCAATAGTGGGACGTAAATGGGCTGGAGAAGGAGAATCATGCTTGAAAATTTTAACTCTCTTGCTATCACCATTTCCGAGATACAGCCTGATGTCAGACGGATGGACGGACTGCGATGTCTCAGTAATAAAGTCACGTGCTACGTTTTAGTATGGAACCAAAAAGAAGAATCAAATTAAACTGCAACGTCGATATTAAAAGCGTGGACAGGTTTTTTTTTTAAGTTAAATGGCTCTACGCGCCTACCTAGAATGTTCGCTACGGCTCTATATAAGTCAGAGTCTCTAAATCCTGTATTTAGAAAAAAACAAGCAGTTAATAAGGACATGCCCTTCCATTGAAGTGAAAAACAAAAGAAATTTCATATAAAGAATTCAATCGAAATCGAATCAAGAATCCGTCTACCATGCGTTAGAGTGAGATAGTGCTATACAAAACTAGATGTGTTAGAAAAGGGTAGAAATATCGTTAATCCTATTGGCTTATACCGGGCGACGTTTGCCGCGATTGGTCGCCGTGCCTTATTGAACTGTCACTGAAGACCGCGGTTTAGGGTGGCAAGCGGTAATTCGGGGGCAAATGGGGGTGTTTAGGGTGGATGGGAGGTCTGGGGGGCAACTCGCAGTTTGGCAATTGACTTGTGGGTAGTTTTCTGGGTTCCTTTGGCAGGGATTTAGAGTGAATTGGATGTTGAAATTTTATTTTGTCTATTACGTCGAGTTTTTAGGTTTGATGTTACTTTTGACAATTTTAATGGATATCTAGCAACTAAAAAGAAATGTGAATTGAAATGTACCTAATGGTGCATTAAGAATACATACTACTGTCACCACCCTAAATCCTCAGAAAGATGTACCACTAATATCTTAATTGTTTTGACTGAGTATTGAGTTATTTATATAAGTACCGATGTCTATTTTGTCTCATTTTAAATCTTTGTGCCTGAAGATTGTTTTTGACAATACACTGTCAATTAATGTCTTTATGGTGCATTGCAGTCTCAAATATACTCGTATCTACTTTTTTGACTATGTGGAGATTTAGTTAGACAACATAAATGTGTGATAGTCCGATATTTATATTACTTTGAAAGTTTAAAATCTTTATGAATATGGATGGCTGGGAAAGGAGAAAAAGATAAAAGAAAAGATGGATGCAATGTGTGAAAGACGATTGGAAAGAAAAAGAAGTTGATATGCGTGTGACGGCTGACAGGAGAGCTTGAAATAGAGGTCGTGCTTCGGCAACCCCTAATTATTTATGATTGTGGAAAGGACGAGTTTTATTTAATTAAAATCGTTCGTCATTGTTAGACAGTTTTTATAATAAACAAGTTCATTTAACATTTTTATGACACGACAAAATATTGACAGGTCCGAGTTTCATTTTTTAGTTAACTTTATGCACGTAGAATTGGTTCCATTTTTATTTAAGTTAAACAATAGAGTTATAAGTCTAGTGCTAGGGGAATAAATATAAGTATAATATCCTAACTCTTTAATATTGTGTGGATATAAAGTAGGTCTAAACAATTGTGATATCAAAAAGCACCCAATTTTGACAGTTCTATTTACTCGCCAAAATTTTCGCGCCCAATCGTTGACTTTTCCTCTATGATGTTTGTTTCCGCAGGCACAAACAACGCCACGCCCTGCCAACTGTACGAATTCTTATTGGGCGATATCAAATGTCATTGTATGTTCAAGTCTCTAGTAGGTAAATAATAATATAGGGAGGAATCTGGTAGTGAAATAATAGCGTAAGTACATCTGAGTATATATCCTAATTCTATAAGGTGCATACGTAAAATATAGGTATAGTTGAAATAAGTATTTATGTTAGCGTATATAACATGTGCAAGAGGTGCTAAGTCGATACTTTTAAATACTATCGGGGTGCTTCCAGATAATACGACGTGATCTTAGTAAAATTTTCATTAATTTGTAGCCATTACAATCTTTTGCAAGTGGAAATATTTATTATCTATCCATTCATCAGCTGTTCTCCGTCCAATTTTAGACATAGACTTCTCTCATTAAACGTCACCACTCACTTTGCGCTTTTTTTATTCATAAGCTCCCTGCCATCCTGACGATATCATCATTTCACCTTGTTGGTACTTAACTTATTTAATAGATAAGATTGACTCTACAAAACAAATATAATTTTTCTTAGCATTTAACTACAAACTCTATGCCAGTCATTGTAGGACCCAAAGTTGGCAATTGCCTTTTTGATGTAGAGAATATAATAAGCATACAGTGGCACGTTAATGAGCTGTGAAGACTGTAAGACCTCATGAAATATTGATCGTTATGCATTAAGGATAAGGAAAATTAAATTCTAATTTAACATTTTTTTATCTCAAAGGCGCAATACTTGGAGAAAGAGAATTGCTAAGAAATAGTTTTTAGCGACATATACGATTATAACTGTAATTACCTACTTATTTACCTTACTAATTTGGTACTGAGCCTTTAAGATTATTCCAACATGTAAAAATTATCAGATGAGCAAAGTCAACGTTAAAAACAAGAATTTAAATTCATAAACGTTATTTGGACAACTTTCACTCAGTCAGTTGCGTATTTTCGCTTAGTAAAATATCAGAGCAAAGCCACAATATAGCGACTGGCTCATAAACGAACCCGCACCTAATTTCGCCTATATAGATTCTAACAAGCATTCAATGTTGTAATTCGAAAACGGAACGTTCAATCTGTGCTGAAATGTACGACGTCATTATTCTAAACGACGCGGGGCCGACGCAACAGCGGCGTAATGCCACAAATTAAAGCTTAAAACGGACGGTTAACAGCTGACCCAAAATCGAAGTGTCCCCCTGTCTGGGGGATAGAGTCAGACACGAAAAGCAATGGGGCGGAGCTTTGCCACGCCTTCGAGCTCACAAGCAATATAGCGTCAAAAGTTCTCCGGTCGCGGTATAACGTGCGCGCCTTTGCTCGTCCGCTCGTTGTAAAAACATAAACGTCAAAAGTGAAACGTCAAGTGAACTGTCACATTTTTGGAGGGAAACGGCTAGGGTATTTCAGTGTAATTTATTTTTATATGGATAAAGTTATAATAGTTAAACGCAGACTTAAAATATATGTATTTACTAGCCGACCCGGCAAACGTTGTTTTGCCATACTAAAAAAAAAAAAGGTTTGAAAAATAGATGTTGGCCCATTCTCAGACCTAGAGGATATGTACACAAAATTTGAGGAAATACGGTCGAGCCGTTTCGGAGGAGTACGGTAACTAACACTGTGACACGTGAATTTTATATATTAGACTAGCTGACCCGGCAAACTTTGTTTTGCCATACTAAGAAAAATAAAAAAAAAGGTTTGAAAAATAGATGTTGACCGATTCTCAGACCTACTGAATATGCATGTAAAATTTCATAAAAACCGGTCAAGCCGTTTCGGAGGAGTACGGTAACTAACACTGTGACTCGTGAATTTTATATATTAGAAGAAGATAAGATTATAATAATAGTTATCAGAAAGATCAAAATTTTTACTTCGATAATAGACTAACAGAAGCTCTGGCTTAGCTAGACCCAAAAAGTAGGTACATAAAATTGTAACTTTCTTTTATACCCAAAGTGCTGATAATTTACGATTCCATCCCCTTTCAACTGTTACTGCTCTGCTCCATGAAGTCAAAGATTTTTATTTCAAATAGTTTACCCGGAGTAGTTCTGAGATATAATTTAATCTTGAATATTTAAAACATTATCAAATTTAATGCAGTCTATCGGAAGCACATGCATACTTTATTTAAATTTGTTTAGATAGAGACCATATAGGCTTAGTTACAAGTACTTTAGAATAAAAGCTACTCAGATAACTGTTTGATTGACACTTACATACTAACTTTCGAGTTTATAGCAAGTATTATATTGAGGAAAAAAATCTCGCTAATCTCTACATTTTTAATACTTAATAGTTGTCAAAACAATTAAATACAACCGATTCCGTTTATGAATAATATTAATCTTTAATTTACAACAATCACCAACACATTTAATATATTGCATAATACAAAAATAGGTTCTATTTAATTTTAACCAACTGTACTAACAAGACACTCGGTGTCAAAAACCGATACAATGTAGCGTCGCTTCGTAGCTGCTACGTAGCGTCTACGGTGCTACGAATTTTTTATGAAGTTTTTATTCATATATTTATTTATTAGGTTAAAAGAAAAGGATAAAAGAAAATTAAAAACAAGTGTAACAATTAATTATAGGATAACATAACATGCATATTATAAAGAAAAATTGGGGACAAGACAAAGTGAATACAAAAATAATAACAATAATATCAATACCTGATTCAATAACATCATAATAATTATTAATTACTTTCACACTAATCATATTTGCACCCAAAATATCAATCCGTATATAATTTAAAAAGAAAACAATAAAAAAAAATTAAAAACAAATTTAAAATAAAATAGAGTATAAAGTAAATTGTCAAAACAGAATAGGGTAGAGAACATCGCCGGCATCAGATGAGTTAATTTTTTGTTTCATTCATTTCATCAAAATGTTACATGAAAATATTATAATCGATACTTATTATAAAAACCCGCGAAAAATACGAATAAAACAAGTTAAAAACTTAAATTTGTAAACAGATCAATAAAATAAATCTACACTAATATTATAAAGAGGAAAGATTTGTATTTTTGTATGTAACGAAAAAACTCAAAAAGTACTGGACCGATTTTAATAATAATAAATAAATATTCACAGACATTTAACACTACGTCCACTGGTCCCAAGCTAAGCTTTTATGCTTGTACTATGGGTACCAGAATACAGATATACTACATATACTATTTTTCTTTTTTGAATACATAATCATAATACATAGAAACACCCAAACGTAGTACAAACATTTTGTATGACATTTGAACCACTAGATCATGAGACCCGTCGATAATAAATGATAAAACTATAAATAAATAAATAAGTATTCTCTCTCTAGAGCTCAGAATAATTAAAAACTTGATTTTTAATTTTAACACAATTTGCACATATTTACTCAGATTTTTCACGATTTATTCGCGAATAAAACTATTTGAGACATCTGTATAAATATAATGATAATTGAAACAATATGTAATACGATATTCAATAAATCAATACCTATATTTTTATGTAATAATCCTTATAACCAATAGAATCGGAATTTCATCTATAGGCCACGCTGACCGCTTACCATCAGGTGGGCTTTAAACTTATTCAAAAAGGAATCACCAAAACGTATGACAATCAAACGTTAGGTGCCAGGACAAAATTGAAATCAATTTGTTTAGACTAAGAAAACAAAATAAGTATAGTCATACAGACCCTATATAACACTAGACAATGGAATAAGGACAAGAATATGATGATAGCAAGTATTTGTTGCTGTAGCATCAACTAATATACACAAACTGAAATTTTCAGCTCTCTAACTATCACCGTTTTGGAAGTATCTACTGCCTGGTTTCGGACGGACAGCAAGGGTTCAGCAATAGTGTCCCGTTTTTACTTTTGGTAAGGAACCCTAATACGAGTAGACTTCTCTTAAATATTTGTTAATACTGAAAATCTCGGATAGTGTCAAATCAGCACAGAGGGAATAAAAGCGGATGAAATTGCGATTTTCATAGTTGATTCACTTAAATGCATTGGACAAAGAATTGGAGGTTATTATAATAATTTTCTTAGTTCAAAAACTAAAAGAAACGCTTGAAAATCCTGAATATCTTTTTAAATAATTCCATTGTCATCGATTCTTGATATATATGCAAAATTTCAAATCAATTCGATTATGTCAAGTGGGTGAAAATCCCCGATATAAATATTTTTTGGAACGACTTATGCATAATTTAGTTTCACTTCTATATTTGATAATTAATCACGTTTAAATCAGTTGCCAAACTAAATGTATTCGCGTATTTCATATCCTCTGCTAACTCTACTCCATTCGTAGTTTTTAAGTAGACATTTATAAGGAAAACAAAGTGATAAAAAGACACAAAATTGTGAAATGCAAGTGATTTAAAGAACATTGTAATAATTAAAGTATAAAGACGGTAAAATGGAAGTGGCACAAACACCTCATCAGATGAAGCAAGACCATGCTGATGGAAGAATGGCAGGTGAGAACATTATTACTATCCCAATGTCAAAGTCAAAAACGTTTAGTTCAAATTGGCACATTTTATTTACCAGCTCTTTTAAAGTCAGAAGCTTTGGAGCGGACGCCTGTTCCAAAGGTGAATTCTATAGAGAAGAACAAGAAACTCCATGGATTTATTTTGTTCTAAGCTCTTCTTCTTAGTTCAATAATGTCCCACTGTCTGGCAGGCACGGGTCTGGTCCTCTACGGGAGATTATCAAGTCTAGCTTTGCCACTTTATTACGCGTCTTGGAAAAGGGGTTTAGACGAGATTGCCGCCTCTCAAAAAAGATTCTATCTGCCTATCTGGCTCCCGGATGATCCATTAGCTGGCTTTTACAGCTCCCTGGAGAGGAAACAGGATGGCGATACCTATTCTTAATCTGTCACCATTCGGATATTCATCACTAACGGGACTATAGACAAAAAAAAAAAATATTACAATGCTATTAACACAATTGACAATACTAATATTGTCTATAATAATTGTGCCTACCTTTGTGGGGTCGTACAGGTATGAATATAACAATTAGTTGTTGCTTACTTCTAACTTCATAATTTACACAACAAATGTAATATACTTTGCTTATGCAAAGTAAAGCTACAAAGAATCTAGCACTATTTAATCATATAACAAAATGCTCAAATATAATATTATAAATTAAAATAACAAATTCACTCCACATCCAAAGAACATAATTTTCATTTTTACGCCATTTCCCGCGCGGCAGCCATGCTTCTCGTTTGTTTTTTTTTCACAGGCAACCGACATTAGTATTCATAGCCATACGGCCAGTAACTCGGGGGTCTATTTGACTGATTTTCAGCCTCTCCATGATTTGCCACTTTACCCGGTCAGAATGTACGTTGAATACAAAACAACCAATAAAAGAGGGGATTTGAAATTTCATTTTCACATAATGGCGTCGCGTTTTGAATATTGGGCTTTTATTAATTTTGTACAGACATGTATAAAGTAATTTACTGTTTGAAGATAATAGGTTTAGACATTTTGATTGAGCTGTTGTTTTTGTGTCGTGGAAAATAATTGGATAGCCTTTTGTAGGTATCTAATACCTATACGTACGTAAGCTTTGCAACCAAGAGCGTTGTCGGCCTTTCACTATTAACAGGATGAGTGAAAATTATTTTGCTGGTGTAAATTGTAGGAAAACTAAGAATAACAATTTTTTCATTTTTGTGTTTCAATTTTTAAATATTGTAATTAGTAAAACATGTTTTTTAAAAGCGTCTTAAATTTTCACGGAATTTTTTTGTTTAAGTTTCTATTAGGAAGGAAATGACAGCTTTTTACCAAGAATATTCATAAATTTAGATCACGTAGTCATAATAGATGCGGTAAAGTCCTATGACAATGTATTTTTAACATAAAAAGTGATAGAAAATCGTAAGTTTACTCCTAAAATGGCGCAAGTAGGTGTCTACATAGAGATATAGAATTGAAATTGGTGGGGAGAATTAATCAGAGGGCTCAAGGGCCGTCGCGTCAAAAGAAAACCAAATAAAACGGCAAGCGACAAAGTTTCCAGTTGAGATCCGACTAATGAAATCTATGGAGAAGTCTTTCGTTGTTTATTTATTTTTACCCTACTAGCACTAATACAGTGAGTAGGTATTCTAAAATATAATGAGTGGCACTCGCTATATCTTATTATAATAATTTCTGCTATTTAAAGGCTAAAAGGAATAGGCTTTAGCTAATAGAAAAACATTTACAAAGATCTATTTTTATGAACTATAAAATTTACAGATTTTATAAATAGTTTTTGACGAACTGCATTAATGAATGCTGTTGTAAAATTTTATTTAATAATTCAAATCACCGCTTTACTCATCATCAATAAAAATGTGATCTTAAAATCTCCAGCAATCAGACATAAAATAGGGTAATTAATATTTTTTCATCTCGATCTCCTCTCACGGGTCTACCAGCACAGATTTATTTTAGTAATATATAGGCTTAAAACAAATGAGTCGCGCAACTGTTAGAAAATAGTATATAGGCTCTTACACTAATGCTTTCATGAATGTATCAACTAATGAAACTCTGTGTAAAATCTGTTACATAAAAATAAATCTATACTAATATTGCAACAGCTAGTAAATATATAAATACTTCTATAAAAAAATATAAAGCCTCGACTCTACAGAACTCTTGTTTTCATCCTTAAGTGTCTCTCTACACAAACAAACATTGATTTATCCTGATACCCCTGGATTTAGACGCTCCAGCCTGCTGACTTCCAATTTCGAAACCCGAACTTTTTATACGTCTTATAAAATTTTCCTTTTATACCTTCCACTTTTGTGTTCACATAATGTATTGTGACATAAATCGGTATTATTTAGACGATGTATGGAGGAGGGAGGGATGAAATTGTACTGTTATGTGACAGGACGGTAAAGTGTTTGATATAATTTAATTTTATAGGTAACTAGCTTTTACCCGCAACTTCGTACGCGTTGAATTTATTAACTAAACCTAAAGAAATTATACAAAAAAGCCATCCTTTAAAATCACTTTGTAAAAAAACCGCATCAAAATCTGTTGCGTATTTTTCAAGATATAAGCTCACATAGGGACATACAATACATACGTACCATAATAACGACTTTGTTTTAAAATATGTAAAGAAGACTATATAATATTCTCTAACACTAGCGTGACTCATTTGTTTAAATATAACTACTTTTTACGGATTTGGAAGAGTATTTGTTTTAAATTTTAGTCCGACATTTCTCAGACTTTGCAGCCACCATGGTCTTTTTACGGATTTAGACGAATGTATTTGTGTACTTGGTAACTAAATAGTTAAATTATAAGTGTTTTTACTTATATTATTAGTTTATTGCAAGCGTACTCATCCCTCTAAGACCAATTTTCATAACTCTACATTTAAAAATAAAGGGTTTAAGCAACTTTCACTTTTTCACATACTTACTTTACACTTAAGGGTTGAATTTCCAGTTTCTTTTTATTGCATCTAAAATTTTAAGTTTATTCGTTTAAAAAATAAAACATACAATATGCTTTTTATATTAGTAGCAAAGATTGACAGTCCTCGTTGTCTAGTGGTTCAGGTAACGGACTACCGATCAAGAGGTCGCAGATTCGATTCCCGCTTGGGACAATCATTTGTGTGATTTTTCTAATTGTCATACAAATGTTTGTACTGCGTCTGGGTGTTTCTATGTATTATAAGTATGTATTCACAAAAGAAAAGTAGTATATGTACTCTATCCATATTCTGGTACCCATAACACAAGCATATAAGCTTAGCTTGGGACCAGAGGACGTTGTGTGAAATGTCCAGGAATATTTATTTATTTATATATACTTACTAGCTGTCTCGACAAACGTTGTTTTGCCTTACCTACTAAAAAAAAAAGTTTGAAAAATAGATGTTGGCCGATTCTCAGACCTACTGAATATGCATGTAAAATTTCGTAAAAATCGGTCAAGCCGTTTCGGAGGAGTACGGTAACTAATACTGTGACACGTGAATTTTATATGTAAGATGACCGTAAGTAGCAGTAAGGATATAAAAATATATCTATGCTATCAATGTTCAAACGCAACCCTTTTTCTTATCTAAATAGACTGTATACAATCATATCTAAACACTTCTACGATCGTATATCGTTGAGTCTCAAATCATAATGTAACCGTTTTAACCCCTAATATCTGGTCCCAGATGTGGTTTCACTCGAGGGACCAATTTGGACATATATTGATTTTATATTGCTCACATATTGTTAGGGTCTGTGACTGTCGGTGTTATGTTGGTAATATCTATATGAAATTAAGGCTTGTAGAATTTATTTTCGTGTCCGTGTAGTATCAGATTAAGAATACAAGTGTCACCACTCCATTTCCACCCCTGAAGTGCTGTAAAACCCAGTTAAAGGATATTGCACTCAGATAACATCTTCTGTGAGAGACAGAAAACTCGAAAATAAACCATGTGTCAACAGACCTTAAACTCTCTAAAGCGGAGGAAGCTTATGCCCAACAGTGGGACGTTAATAGGCTGGAGAGAGAGAGAGAGAGAGAATTTATTTTACACAAGCTGATACCCGAGACTTCGTACGCGTGGAATTTAAAATTTTCCCCGTTTCTGCAAAATTCTTCAGTGATGCTTCGCTCCTAGTTTTAAGATTTTTCATATTACAAAGCAAAAAACCTGGAGTTAGATACGAATAGAGTTAGTAATGAGATTGACGAGTGAATGAATGAAATCGCATTGTTGCTCAGCTAGTGGTACAAATGTAGTTACTGCGTGTGATGTGCCCCTAGCAAATTATCTTGTTTGACGTAGAGATAAGAAGTTATAGACAGAACAATTATAAAACGCTACCAATATAATTCGGTTGTCCAAAACCAAAACCTAGCAAGGGACATTTTTTTTTAAATTCGTTTTCTTAAACCAATATTTTCCATTTTTTTGACTGCGTCTAATGCAAAAACAACTGTATTTCTATCTTAAATAAAAACAGAGATATGAACGTAAATAAACCTAGCAACTAGCACTTCTTGTTCGTTGATTGCAAAATTAAAAAGCTTCTCCTGAAAAATTTACTCAAATGTAGGTACTTGCTAGGTTTTGGTTTTGGACACGATGTGAGGAATGGAATGACATTAAAATCCTTTAATCATATAGATACAATTTCTTAACAAAATTATGCTCTTATGATCAGTCCAAATTTCTTTTCTCAACTACCTGTTCTGAAAATGCAATCCGCTGAGAAAAACCGCCGTGGCGTAAGAAACTCAACAGAGCTCATTTGCTTTAGTATTTTTTTTAAATATTGAATTACAATTCTACTTATAATGCTAATATTAACAAATTACAATATGCATTGCTCCAAAAAATCTCACTCACAAGCTTTATTACCATTAAAATAATCTAAAATTTTATAATACGCCTTTTTACTTAGTATAGTTTTTATAATTTTTTTTAAACATAGAATGAATAAATATAAATAAATAGATCAATATTCATGTACATTTACACAACGTTCTCTGGTCCCAAGCTAAGCTTATATGCTTGTGTTATGGGTACCAGAATACGGATAGAATACATATACTACTTTTCTTTTGTAAATAAATACTTATAATACATAGAAACACCCAGACGCAGTACAAACATTTGTATGACAATTATAAATATCACACAAATGATTGTCCCGAGCGGGAATCGAACCCGCGACCTCATGACTTACCGTTACATGAACCACTCAACCACGAAGCTCGTCTCTTTACACAATATTTAATTCTCTAACATCAATAGGGAGTTTGTAAAGGAAACGTTAACTTGAATGAAGCCTTGTGTTTATAATTATTGACTCTATATTAAAATCAACGAATGGTGACTGCCTACGACACTTGTACTAAATAAATAAACAGAACGTGTCGACAATTGTAATTCACCAATTAATTGTAGCTGCATGTGAATCACAGTTCTTGTCTGTTTAGTAATTGAGTTTGTGTCAGGCAGGGTAGATACGTTGTTTTGACAGGACGAGTTACGGCAAGCTGATGATTATTGACTAGCTGTTATCCGCAACGTCATACGCGTGGAATTTAGAAACAAGATCTTAACAAATTATACAAAAAAGCCATCCTCTTGAACCACTCTATCTACTAAAAAAACCACGTCAAAATCCGTTGCGTAGTTTTGAAGATCACTTAAGGACATACATATAAAAATAACAATTTTGTTTGATAATAAGGAATAAGAAGCGTTAAGAGAGATAGAGCCAGCTAAGAGGAATTATAAACAGATAACATCCTATAAGAGAGACGAAACACTCGATAATAAACTCGGTGCCAACACACCTGGTCAGTGCGACACAGTAGACCGTAATCCCTCCATCCATCCATATATCAGCCCTTTTCCGTCTACTAATGGATATAAGCCTACCCAATAGAACGCCATAGAACTTCTCTCTTAATATGGAGGTCCGTGCCCAACAGTGGGACGTAAATTGGCTGAAGAAAGAGAGATTCGTAATTTGAGTGTCCCATACACGGGTAAAAAGGCCGTAATCCCTCATTCCCTCCTAACATGAAGTAGGCCCATGTCTAACAGTAAGATTTAGGAGGCCACTATAGTCCTAATTCAAGTATTTGTCTTAGGTATCGCTATCCCAATAGGTATCGCTATCCCAAATTTGTCATGTATCACAAATATAGCTGAGGCAGATTTTATCTACAAATTCTTTTGACGTTTCGCAGTCCACTGTTTTCTTCGCGAAAATTAAACTGATAGAAGCAGAGATATATATGACTTGAATACTGTGGGAAAAATCCGTTCCTCTGGAGGCAATATCCACGAAGAAAACATGGGACTACGATGCCCATATTTTTGTATGGAGCATAGTTTGGTGTCGTGCCCTCTTAATGGGCTGAAGAGAGAGAGAAGTTGCAATATTCCTACAGAACTTATCATATCAATTGGTTCGTCTGTACCAATCACTTAATTGATCCAACACATTTTCTACTTAATCTACTTAATACAACATACATCACCCTTTTCCTCTCGTAATAAAGTTCAAGATTGTTAATTCGTACTGTTAAGAGGGTCACACCCCATTTTGTAAAGTAGAAATCTATTAAAATGAAAAGGGTGTGATTTGCAATGGTTATTTTATTAGCTTTATTGAGATTAAATATTTTAGAGTAGTGATATCATTATACCTACGTATTTCTGCGATTGAGGGGTTCTATATTTTCTGTGCTTCTGTAGTCAAATGACTTAGGTCTTTTCTTTGTTATCTTGAGGTCTTGTATTCAACAACTCGCTTTTATTTTTAATACGTCACTTTACGTGAACTTCTTTTTAGTGTCCATGTCCTGTAATCCAAATTTGAATAGGAACTGCAGAAATGAATTCTACTGATTACATCGAAGGTCCTGAGATTTACCAGATCCTAGTACAAAATTGTAAATGTTTACAGTTTTCTATTCCACAGGTGAAGGCAATACATCTCCATTGCGTTGGTCACCACCATCTTCAGCAGCTTTAGTGGCTGCGGCATTGGCACCACCAGCACTTAGACCATGGCTACCAGATCCACCTTCTAAGAAGACCAACCATTTGGGTAAGACAGGTATCAACAGTTTAATTATGAATTGATTTTGGTTTAACACTCGTATTCGTGTTTGACGGGCCTCGTAATCTAGTGGTTTATGTAACGGACTGCTATTCACGAGTCGGGGTTCGATCTACGTATAGGGCGTTCATTTGTGTGATATTGATTTCTGACTTTGTTTTGCATCTGGGTGTTTTCTATGTATTAGTTACTAGCTGATGCCCGCTACTCCGTACGCGTGAAATTTTAGATCCTCATATATTTTGTCACCGTTTAAACCTTCCCTGGACTTTTACAAATATATTAAGACCAAAATTATCGAAATCAGCCCAGCCATTCTCGAGTTTTAGCGAGACTAACGAACAGCAATTGATTTTTATATATAAGACTAGCTGACGCCCGCTACTCCGTACGCGTGGATTTTTAGGAACCGTTTAAACCTTCCCTGAACTTTCATGAATATTTCAAGACCAAAATCACCAAAATCGGACCAGCGGTTCTCGAGTTTAAGCGAGACTAACGAACAGCAATTGATTTTTATATATAAGACTAGCTGATGCCCGCTACTCCGTACGCGTGGAATTTTAGATCCCCATATATTTTGTCACCTTTTAAACCTTCCCTGGACCTTCACGAATATTTCAAGACCAAAATCACCAAAATGGGCCCAGCCATTCTCGAGTTTTAGCGAGACTAACGAACAGCAATTGATTTTTATATATAAGATGAGTGATTATTTACAAAAAAAATATAAATATTTTATTATATTCGTATTCTGGTATCCATTACACAAGCATAGAAATATAGCTTACATTTAGAGAGACAAAAATGGTGCTCATTATGACAAGTTCACATCTATTTTCTCTTTAATTTGGAACAAAACTATTGCAAGACTTTTTACTTTATATTTTCTTTATTTTTCATTTTTTTTACTTTTGTTAATTTTTCCTTTTTCGTGATCTTTATACAATTATTAGACTAACGAGACTTGTTGTAATGTCGATTTTGAGTATTTTTATAAGTAGGTTTCAATATCGTAACTCATTAAGAATACTGATTCTTCAAATTTCCCCCAACGTTCTGTGTAGTCAGTTATAGTATAAATAATCAGATTATTATTATACATATATTTATTTATTTTCCAATAATATAAGATATATCGCCATCAGGTCTCATCTGCGTGGTGTGTGGCGATACAAGTTCGGGGAAGCACTATGGCATCCTCGCATGCAATGGCTGCAGTGGTTTCTTCAAACGATCTGTCAGAAGGAAACTAATATACAGGTTTGTTAAATTATGAATACTATCACATAGAGGCTACTTGGTATGCTTGACCGGGGATATCAACCAGAAATCTTGGTGATCCGACTGAAATATTTCCTGAAAAATATTACAAACTGTACCTCAATATAGATTAGCTGTTTCGCGAATTCATGCGTATTTTCAAATCGTAATATTTAGACAATACTAGCTGGCCCGGCAAACGTTGTTTTGCCATACCAAAAAAAAAGTAAAAAAAAAAAATTTACTATAAACCTCACGGAGCCCGAGACCTTTCCAACGAATGCAAAACCGTGGAAATCGGTCCGTGCGTTCTGGAGTTATAGCGTCAGGAAAGAAAACCCGACTTATTTTTATATAGTAGACTAGCTGGCCCGGCAAACGTTATTTTGCCATACCAAAAAAAAAGTTTAAAAAAATTAAAAAAAAAAGAACTATAAACCTCACGGAGCCCGAGACCTTTCCAACGAATGCAAAACTGTGGAAATCGGTCCGTGCGTTCTGGAGTTATAGCGTCAGGAAGGAAAACTCGACTTATTTTTATATAGTAGATTATTTCTTTATTCATTCATTATCCTATTATTTACATTTTTATACATTACTATAAAATACATTTAACGCATAATAAAATACCAACTAAAAAAAACAAACACTTAACAAAATGAATAGAAATAAAATAAATAAATACACATTCGCACAGTAACCCTTTAAAAATAGAAACAAAAGAGCTCTACTTGCATCGGGAACAAGGTCCAAGGTACCGGTGGTTAGGGCTCCAGAGACTGGACCTTCCTCAAAATACGTGCCTTGTCAAGAATAACTGCCTTCTGCATCAGACCCTTGATACAGCTACCTAACGTTATCCTTTCTAGCTGTTCTATAGCTTGACTTGACTGTAGGTAGGTTCTATCAGTGTAAAAAAAAATTCTATGTTCGAACCAAATACTTTTCTTTTAGAAATTACCCACTATACATACATACAAACTATGCCTTTTTAGGGTTTCGTAAAAACCCTTATAGGACCACTCCGGTGTCTGTCTGTCCGTCTGTCAAACTTTTTTTACTCAGCAACGGCTCAAGGTATCAACTTGAAACTCATACCAAATGTAGATCTACGCGGGCCCTTGCTGCAATAAATACAATCAACCTTTTACCTCTACGCATTTAGAAGATATAACCGAATTACGACCATTTTTAGGAATTTTCGATTTATACTAGGGAATCAAAATTCGCAGGGTACTTCCCGTTGTCCTAGAGCCTTGAAATTTGGCACAGATCAAGTCTATATAGTGCTGATATAGGGAAAAATCCAAAAACTTATAATTTGTCATCACAAGAAAAAAGTGTTTATACTAATACCAACTTATGAAGTTGCTGAAATGTAGGCGATTCCCTGTATTTCAACTACAAAATTAAGTTGGTGAGTTGTTTTGAGTATTATTAACTAATTATTTGAATGCAGTTACTTATGTTTATATGTCTAGTATGTACGAAACCCTAAGTGTGCAAGTTTGCCTCGCTCTTGACAGGTTTTTATTAACAGGCTTATATTAGTTCGATAAGTATCTATCAATGTATTAATCTATGTAACGGAATCTTTATAAGAGATTTTCACCCACTTGCAGTGGTCGGATTGATCTGAAATTTTTCACACTTAACAAGGACCGATAACAAAGCAATAATTAAAAAAAATATTCATGATTTTCAAACGTGTTTTTTAGTTTTTAAACTAAATAAATTAATAGTATAGAATTGACTTGACTTTCACTAATGCATTGTTTCATGCTCCAATTTCTGATTGAGGTTAGTCAACATTTGAGTCACATACTCATTTATCCGTAATACATAGTCGCCAAACATTATTTGTTGTTTTAGGTGTTCAACATCCGTACCAATATCTGTGTCACACTAGTAAGCTATAGGTTTTGATGTACATTGACTTTCTCTTTTCGTTATTTAGTTATTTAATACCTATTTCATCAGTAATCATTAATTATCACATTTTTTGTCCTTCCACAAGGGGGATGGATACATACATCGCATTCTCCTCACTACTCGCAGATTTTTGCTGCTCCAATGTAGCTCCAATCTGTTCATTTACGGGAGGCTAAGCCCTTCCATCGTGGAAAGAAGATCTCAGACGTGCTGTTGCTAGTATGTTAGACAGTCCTATGTCCATCTTTCTCGGGCTAGTGCTCATGGGGGACGAAGATCGTTGAGCTCCTTTCGGAGTTTTTACAAGAGAAAGATTAGAGCTAGTCTCCCGCTAATGCTGTGCAGCCTCTTTTGCGTAAATAACTACTTCAGAATATGAGGCGGCAGCCCCGCCGAAAAATCGGCGTATTTTGAAAATTGACTCATAGACCCGTTGTATTTGTGCGACCCATAAAATTAATGGAGATGAGAGAAAGAAGAAGCATGATTAGGTATGAAATGGTCTCTCTCTCTCTCTCTCTCCAGCCTATTAACGTCCCACTGTTGGGCACGGCCCTCCTCCACTCTGGGAAGGATTATGGTCTAATGTGCCGCGCTTACCAGGCGTGTTGGCACAGGGTTTATTTTCGCATTTTCCGTCTCTCACAGACGATGTTATCCGTGTCCAATATTCCTTAGCTGGTTTTTACATCACCCTTGGAAGGTAAAAGGGGTAGTGACACTTATATTCTTAATCCGTCACCACACGTATAATAAAACAGTCACCAGTTAAATACATAAGTACATTCCCATCATGACGAATGCTTGTACAAAGAAGACCATGCAAATATTGAGCAACGAATATATTTGGAAGATTCATACAATAGTTCTAACTCAAATATACAAACTATTGCAGTTTGTCCAACTATACGTTATATTAACAATTGTTCAAATAAGATGCTTATACTCATCCGTATTTGTTTAATCTAATTTTGTTTCGACATTAATTTGCATTCGTGAAAATTGTTTTATTTTTATCACGCTAGAAAAGATGGATGGACTGTGTGAAAGAGGACATGAAAGAAAGAGGAGTTGACACAGACATGACGGCTAATAGAAGACTGTGGAAGAAAAAGACATGTTGCGCCGACCCCAAATAATGGGATAAGGGCAGGAGGATGATTTTATCACGCTTATATAAGTTCGGTATGTATATATAAATTTATTAATCTATGTAACGGAATCTTTAAAAGTGATTATAACACACTTGCAATAAATAGATTGAGCTGAAATTTTGCACATTTATCAAGGACCGATGACAATGCAATAATTTCAAAAAATATTCAGAATTTTCGAGCATGTTTTTTAGTTTTCGAACTAGGCAGATTATTATCAAGAGTTTTTGGTTTTATGTATTATTTTGTTTATGTATATTCCTAACAATTGGATATTCTTAAAAAAAGTTTAACTGAAGTCATAAGACCACCTCGGTAGTCTATTTTTTATTATTTAGATACATAACATTTGAAAACATTGTGTGTACCTTTGAAATTTTAGGGTTTTCCTCGATTTCTTAGGAGACAACCATCAGATTTTAACCTAGTGCTAATGGGACTACACGGGAACCACCAGCTTTCAAATAAAAAAGGAATTAAAATAGCTACGCCCAGTTAAAAGCTATAACTTTAACTTTATTGAGCAAAAATTTTACAATAGTAACTGATATAATACGAACATTAGCATCTGTACTAATTATGATAATTGTATCACAGATGCCAACGCCTTCCACTTTACACAAATTGTACTACAAAGTATTGTATTTATTTTTAACTATCGTAACTAATTTGATTGTAAGTGTAATTTAAAATTTTATTATCTAGTGAATATAGCATTCAAGTTACAAATTAAATATATGTGTATGTGTGTGTGTGTGTGTGTGTGTGTGTGATTTCATAACAACAAGTCTTAGCGTTGATGACTTATAAGAACCTCTGTTTCATTGTAATCAAGATCTAATAACCATTTTTTAGTTAATGTTCTTTTAAGTTTACTAGCAGGCATGTTGTATATATTTAAAATTCGATTAATCCTATTGTACAATATCGGGGCTAGGCAGTAGTATTGTCGGCCAGCCAGAGAGGTACGGTGACGAACAGGATCACAAACACGATCAGATCTACGTTTAAGTTCAGTGTCAGGGTTATACGTCACCTCAAGATGAATGCGCTGTGTAGTTCGCAGGACAAATAACTGGCGAACCGACAACACTTTACTGATAGAATATAAGTCTGTAGTGGGAAATCGGTAGGGCTTACACAACATGACCTTCAAGATCAACCTTTGAGCACGTTCAACAAACAAAAGATAAGTTTTAAAACTACTACCCCAGGAAACAATGCAGTAATTAACAATTGACTGGGCAAGAGCGAAATATACCATTTTTAAAATGGCTAGGTTTGAAAATGACCGCAATGATTTAAAGACGTAAGTCAATCTTCGCAAACGTTTGGCGAGAGTCTTAATATGCGATGACCAGTTAAATGAGCTGTCCATTAAAACTCCCAGGTACTTAGTGCAGTCAGACATGTGGAGATCTATGAAGTCTCTACCAGTTTGAACCCTAATGCTGAAATTAGGTGGGGGCTGAGTTCTGGCATTGATATAGAAAGGTACTATTTTGGTTTTGGTTCCATTTAAGGTCAAAGAATTTTCGATCAGCCAGTCGGCAACAGATGTAAGGGAAGATTCAGCTCTTAGTTTGACTGACTCCCAAGTAGGACCATTAACTAAGAGAACAGTGTCATCTGCGTAAGCGACTATTTTACAATTGGGCAACCTCATAGTACAAAGATCGTTTACATACACCAAAAACAAAGTCGGACCGAGCACACTACCCTGAGGGACGCCATAAGTCACTGGAAGGGTATCACTGACATAGTCTTTGATGAGAACACATTGTGAACGATTTGACAGGTAACTGTGAAAAATTGCGAGTGGCAAACCACAAACACCAATAGCTTCAAGCTTCCTTAGAAGTATGGGAACGGAGACAGTGTCAAAAGCTTTGGTTAAATCTATAAATATACCTACTGCCTTCAGCTTATTATCGAGGTGCATTACAGCTGTCTTAGCGAGATCATTTACTGCATCCTCGGTAGATTTGCCTTGCCTAAATCCATACTGGTTGTCAGCAATAATATTGTATTTATCAGCAATAATATTGTATTGTTAAAAGCTATGAGGTAACAAACATAAAAAAAACACATACAGATGAATTGAGAACTTCCTTCTTTTTCTGAAGTCGGTTAAAAATTGGTAGAGAAACGAAAAATTATTTTAGGTTGATCATTTGTAACATCATACACCTGGCTAACTGGCAAGCCAATGTTTTCTTGGAAGAAATTATTTACCTACTTTGACGGGCCTCGTGGTGTAGTGGTTCTGGTAACGGACTGCCGATCAAGAGGTCGCGGGTTCGATTCCCGCTCGGGACAATCATTTGTGTGATTTTTCTAATTGTCATACAAATCTTTGTACTGCGTCTGGGTGTTCCTATGTATTATAAGTATGTATTTACAAAAAAAAAGTAGTATATGTATTCTATCCGTATTCTGGTACCCATAACACAAGCATATTATAAGCTTAGCTTACCAGAGGACGTTGTGTGAAATGTCCATGAATATTTATTTTCTTTATTTATCTCTTTTACATCACAATATCTTACATTTTTAAATATATAATTAAATATAAACTAAATAATAAAAAATATACATTTAAAAATATAAAATAAATGTGAGCTCCAACAGGCGGCGGGCACAGGGGCCAAGCCACCGGTGGCTAAGGATCCAGGGAGAGGAACCTCCTCACAATCCGAGCCGTGTCCAAGATTACTGCTTTCTGTATTAGACCCTTAACCCAACGATCCAACGCGAGCCTCTCTAGATGACGGTCGAGGCTCTTGGCAATTAGGCCATTGACAGACACAACGATTGGCACAACGATTGCCGAGTCCACCTCCCACATGTCGACAACCTCGTGAGCTAAATCAAGATATTTAATTTCTTTATCTTTTTCAGCCTTCACGAGGTTCTCATCAATATTTATTATTATTATTATTATCGGGAGTTTTTATTTTTCTCAGCTCTTGGCTGGTTTAAACCACATTTACGGGTCAAGACCAAGTAAATGCAGCGTGTGATGTGTAGGTTATGATGTTGTGTGTTGTGTTAATTCGTTTTCGTCTATTGCCATAAACTTACGGACTATTCTACAGGTATTTAAAATCGCAGCTTTTTGGAGGGTGATGTAAATGGTTTTGTTTAAGTTTAATAATTTGAGACTGTGGTGTAAGTGTTTTGGAACAATACCTGTGGTGGATAAGACAATTGGAACTACATACACTTTAGTTTGTTTCCATATTCGTGTAACCTCATCTTTAAGTTCCGCATATTTACTAATTTTTTCAGCAATGGTTTTTTGAATGTTGTGTGTGTTAGGTACTGATATATCTATTAAGTAAGTTGTTTTATTTATTTTGTCCTGCAGTGTTATATCTGGTCTATTATAATGTATGGTTCTATCGGTTAGTATGGCACGGTCATAGTATAATTTATAATTTGAGTTTTCGAGGATTGTCTGGGGTGTGTATCTGTAATATGGAGTGTGTGTGTTTTCTTATTATTATTATTTATTATTACCTACTGGGATGGAATCTAGAATATGGTGCTAATAAAACAAATGAAACAATACAAATAATAATTTAAGAAGAACAGACAAGAAACTACAATGATGAGGCGAATAACTCGAAATTAACCCATCCCATGTTAAAATTACAGTAAATTAAACTATATATTAAAATTACATAAAATTTTAAGCAAATTTCAATCAGAATCAAAACACTACGAAATATAAACAAACAATAATGATCCTATAATCCTTAGCAAAAATTGCAACATGCGTCTCATCTGTTCTTTGTATATGACAGGATGATAGGGATGAAATACTAAATCTAGTTAATCCATTGCAGTTGGGCGCTTTTTGATATAAGGTGATTGATAAACAAGTTATTTTATTATAGTTTTTCGTAGCTAATTTGGACAAGGACTACACACAACACACAATTTCTACAATAGTTCTTTTTATTCAGGAGATATAACTGTGTACATTTACTATTTATATCTCATTAAAACACTATTATTAGCTCGGTCCGTATCTATCAATGTAATAATCTAAGTAACAGAATTGTTGAAAGTGGTTTTTACCCACTTGCAGTAGTCAGATTGATTTAAAATTTTACACACACACAGCACACTTAACAAGGACCGATGACAATGCAATAATTAAAAAAAAAATCAGAATTTTCAGGCGTGTTTGCTAGTTTTCAGGCGTGTTTAAACGAATTATAATACAAACATTTCCTCTTGAACCACTCTATGTATTAAAAAATTGGTCAAGTGCGAATCGGACTCGCGCACGAAGGGTTCCGTACCATTATCTATGCAACATAAGGCAACGTTATTAGTATCGAGCAAGAAACGGTAAAAAATCATATTTGTTGTATGGGAGCCCCCCTCAAATATTTATTTTATTTTATTTGTTGTTATAGCGGCAATAGAAATACATCATCTGTGAAAATTTCAACTGTCTAGCTATCACCGTTCTTGAGATACAGCCTGGTGACAGACGGACGGACGGACGGACGGACGGACGGACAGCGAAGTCTCAGTAATAGGGTCCCGTTTTTACCCTTTGGGTACGGAACCCTAAAAAAGCGTATTAAAGCGTAGCAATAATAAGAAAATATTAATCAGGGTTTTAAAGCATCACTTTTAGTTTTTGATCATATCAAGAAAATATCTAGAAAATATTTTACTTGCGTATTTTGTTTATTTGTATGTTTTAATTTTGTACCTTCCAAATAAATGAATAGGTTTCTACGAACTTTTTTTTAAACGAATTAACTACAGTTCAAAAGTAAGAAATGATTTTGTTAGAACAAGCCTTTAAAAAAATTTAGTTAGGTCTAGTTTTTCGTAATTGTTTAGCAGGCAATTTCAAATTTGGAATGCCACCCGTCTAACCAGCCATCGATCATTTTATCTGAGTAGCAAAAACATTCAACAATGTCCTCTGAAATGACAATAAAAATATAGGAAGGGAAGGAGCACTTGAACCCACTTAATCCAACGCAGTAGAAAGCGCGACTGTAATTTTTGGTACATCTGTGGCCGCTTGTTAAGTTGTAACACAGTGCGTAAGCGAGCGATTTGGTGCTAAATATTTCACCATTATAGGTCGAGTGGTTTATGTGACGGACTGCCATTCACGAGGACAAATCGAACCCGTGAGATTCGATTTCTGCAAAATAAACAAGAGAAATAGAGAAATATTGATACTTAGAAGTGAGAGAAATATTACATGGTAACGATAATAAATTGCAATAATAATAAATAGAGTTAAATGGAAATATTTACTTTAATTTTTAAGGCTGGCCTGTATTTAGCAATTTGTATAAACATTGCTATACAACGTGGCAATGCGGCCAGTCTTTTGGGCACGTTATCCAATGACTGCGATACAGACGAATTTTTTGATGTCTAATTTAAACCTTTTTTCCTTTCCTATTTTTTGTTTCTGTTTGTACTGTTGTTTTAAATAATTTTAATGTATTAAACATTTTTTTTCCATATTTCCTTTAAATTAATTAAATTAAATATTCATATCAGATTTAAAATAAAACTTAAATGTAAATGAAGCCAAGAAAGTGAGATTAGACTACTTTAGAACATAACAGAGTGCGCTATTTTCTATTGTCTCTAACGGCAAAGAGGCACTACGGTGTAATGATGATAATGGTTAAATTACAATAGTTATGACAACACTTTTTAATAAATCGCTTCCGCTTCTACAATATGTCCACGCTTTAAAGTCGTCAATCGTGGGGGCATTTAAATACGATGTAAATTTATTTGGAGTTTTTATACCAAGTGAATCTTACTTCAATTATGTTGTATTACAGTTTTGATTTATAAATTCAACGTAGACGTTTTGTTTCATTTAAATTTTGTATAAATAAATTGTTCATATTTTTGTAAAACATAGATACTTACTGACAATTTCGTAAAAAGAAGAATTTTTTTTTATACTTTTGAAGTTATTCATCATCAGTCTTCCTCTATCCTTGCAGCGCAAAACGTTATACGCTTTAGATATAACTACACAATAAAAAAATAAAAAAAGTTGTACTATGTCGTTAAACTCATTGCTATTTATAACCTTACCTACTATGTAGGTATATGCCGTAGTTTTCCAGTCTTTTTTTCCATCAAACAAGAAAACAATTTTTTTTTATTTAAAAGCCTTGGTCGCTTTGCGACTATATCGCCCTAAAAAGTGGAAGGAAAATAACGTGCTGCGCCCCCCAATGTAATGGGATACGGGCAGGAAGAAAAATAAGAAACAAGAGAACATTTTGTGTATAAAATTCGCAACAAAACGTGATAAAATAAAAATCTGTTTAACATTTGGCCCGCTCCCTAAGTGGCGTTTCAATTAATTTCACCACCCGTCCTTAATGTTATTAATATTGTGTACGCACCCCTATAATAGATGGTCAAGTGCGACATGTGTACCAGCTTTATGATTCTTTAATCGATTCTTACTTTTTATAACCGACTTCAAAAAAGGAGGAGGTTCCTAATTTGTCTGTATGTTTTTCTTTTTATGTTTGTTACCTCATAACAGTCAGTAACTCTGAACTGGGCTAAGCGATTTTAATTACTCTTTTTTTATTTGAAAACTGGTGCTTCCTGTGTGGTCCCATTGCTACTAAGTCAGGATCTGATGGTTATCTCCAACGAAATCAAGGAAAGCCCTCAAATAAATAAATAAATATTCATGGACATTTCACACAACGTACTCTGGTACCAAGCTAAGCTTATATGCTTGTGATAACAAATCCGTATTCTGGTATCCATAAGGGTACCAGAATACGGATAGAATACATATACTACTTTTCTTTTGTAAATACATACTTAAAATACATAGAACACACCCAGACGCAGTACAAACATTTGTATGACAATTAGAAAAATTGCTCAAGTGCGAGTCGGACTCGCGCACGAAGGGTTCCGTACCATTATCTATGCAACATAAGGCACATAGTTAAAGCGTCTACCTGTCAACGTTATTAGTATCGAGCAAGAAACGGTAAAAAAATCATGTTTGTTGTATGGGAGCCCCCCTTAAATATTTATTTTATTTTACTTTTAGTATTTGTTGTTATAGCGGCAATAGAAATACATCATCTGTGAAAATTTCAACTCTCTAGCTATCACCGTTCTTGAGATACAGCCTGGTGACAGACGGACGGACGGACGGACGGACGGACGGACAGCGAAGTCTCAGTAATAGGGTCCCGTTATTACCCTTTGGGTACGGAACCCTAAAAATCACACCAATGATTGTCCCGAGCGGGATCGAACCCGCGACCTCTTGAATCGCAGTCCGTTACATGACCACTAGACCACGAGGCTCAAATGTCAAAGGCCCACATTATTTCCACATAATTATTAAGTATCTAAATATTCAAAGAGTAGACTACCGAGAGAGTCTCATGAAGTCGGTTATCCTTTGTTTTTAAAAATACCCAATTATTTGGCAATAGTAATGTTTAACTTACCGATAGATCGATTTTTTTTTACGAATCAAGATTTTTGGAGTATACAAAAATAACACAGGGCGTAGTCCGTTCTAGTTTGATTCCCGATCGGACCATTTAGTGAAGATTTTTATTGTTTTGTGGGTGTTTTTAATTAGTTATAATGCTTCGCTCCTATTGGTCGCAGCGTGATGTTCTATAGCCTATAGCCTTCCTCGGTAAATGTAATAACAATACGGAAAGACTTTTTCAAATCAGATCGGTAGTTTCAGAGGTTAGCACGTCCAAACAAACAAATTCTACAGCTTTATAATATTAGTATAGACTATAGATATAAAATGTATGATATTGATACATTTATCCAACAATTTAAACACTATAACGTAACACACACAATATCAAAAGCCGACAACCATTCATAGCTTCATTCAAAAGCTCAAGTAGCGTAAACAGGGTACCACAAGGCACTATATTGGGTCCACTTCTGTACACTGTATAGCAACAAATGTCAACGTTTCGTAAGCCTATTATATGAGGGATTAGCAGTAATGAAATATCTTTAATCTGTATTAGTTTTCTGTAGCAGATTTTTATTGAGTATTAAGCTGGTAGGGTAGGGTCTAAGGAGTATGAAAATACAATTTAGACTTTGATGTAGACTAAGGTATCAATTCTACGCACACAACTAAACTAAACTAAAAATGAAAATTGGTACTGTCAATAACACAATTCGATAATGTTAGCTGAACTTTTTTATTAGAAAATATTTGTATTGTAGTCTAGTCTACCGATTTCAATGATTAAAAATGTACACAACGAAATAGCCAAATTCAGAATATACACCATAGTTGTTTTAGTTTTTTAGTTAAGTTTAGTTCTGCACGTAGAATTGTACCTAAAACAAATACACTCATTTATCTATAGCTGACAAAAAAATCGGCGGTTTTACACATATTAAGAGGGTACTGTACTCCTAATTTAGGTATTTGCCTTAGGTATTGCTATTCCTATTCCCGAGCACCTCGCTGAAAGGGACAAATATAGCTGAAGCAGATTTTACCTACCTAAATTCTTTGAAAAAAAGACGTTTCGTAATCCCCTTTTTTCTTCGCGAAAGTTAAACCGATTTTGATTGTTTTTACGCTATATTATAGATGAAGAGTAAGAGTAGAAATAATTAAAATCGGTTTAACTTTCGCGAAGAAAAAACGGAAGTACGATACCCTTATTTTTGTATGGAGCACAATTTGGTATCGTGCCCCCTTAATAATAACTGCCCCACGCCTCAGCTTTTAGCGTGATGATATAGCCTTTAGGTAATGCTAAACTAGAAGCTATACAGCTGCAAGGTTTCATTAAAATTCTTTGAGTAGATTTTGCGTGATAGACCAATAAACATCTTTATTCTATCTCCAGCCTATTAACGTCTATCTGTAGGGCATGGGCTTCTCCACTTTGGAAGGGGTTATGGTCTACTGAACCACGCTAACCAGGCGTGTTGGCATAGAATTTATTTCGGGCTTACTGTCGCTAACAAAGGATGTTATCTGTGTACAATATCCCTTAGCAGGCTTTTACAGCACCTTCAGAAGGGGTTGTGAAACATGTATTTTTGATCCGTTACCAAACGGATGACATCCTTATACTCATCTATAAATTCTTACAAACGCTCACGTTTATAATATTAGTAGGATTGATATGTTTATAATAATTCATTCATTCATGGACATATCACACAACACCCTCTAGTCCCAAGTTAAAGCTTATATACTTGTGTTATAGGTAGTAAAATATGGATAGACAACATATACCTACTACATTTATTTTGTAAATACATCCTTATAATACATAGAAAACGCTCAGACGCAGTACAAACATTTGTATGACAATTATACACGCAAACTTATTATCCCGTGCGGCAATCAAACCCGCGATCGAGCCGTTTACGACAGGTCGGTCCGTTACATGAGCCACTCGATCACAAAACCCGTCGTAAATATTGTTGTAATGCACGTATGTTCGTATCATCTATTTTAAATATGTCTTTATAATATTTAGGTGTCAAGCAGGCACGGGCCGCTGCGTGGTGGATAAGGCACATAGAAACCAATGTCAGGCGTGTCGACTGAAGAAATGTCTCGCCATGGGAATGAACAAAGATGGTAAGTTTTTCTTACAATTGTACTAGATGTTGCTCGCGAAATATGTGAAGATCGTTGCAAAATATGTGAAGAATACAATCTAACCAGGATAACACAAATATATGTGTGTAGAGTAGGTACTGATTATTTCTTAGATAACTGCTAACTGACAAAGGACTTATTCTAAGGGTTAAAGTTACCTACATTAAAAACGTGTGGGAGATCCTTAAATATTTATTGTATTACCTACATCATGTATGAAAATTTCAAGAAAATTTTCCCCTTTTTTGTAACATTTTTCATTAACGCTTCGCTCCTTTTGGTCGCAGAGTGATGTTATATAGTCTACAAC
The DNA here is from genome assembly GCA_916999025.1 of Orgyia antiqua. Taxonomy (NCBI): domain Eukaryota; kingdom Metazoa; phylum Arthropoda; class Insecta; order Lepidoptera; family Erebidae; genus Orgyia; species Orgyia antiqua. The sequence goes on from OU779874.1 coordinate 7,925,616, forward strand.
CTTCCTCGATAAATGTACTAATAAACGCTGAAAGAATTTTTCTAATTGGACCAGTGGTTCCTTAGTACGTTGAAACAAAATAAACAATATCTTCAGGTTTATAATATTAGTAAAAATTCGGGTTTCCCACATACCCTTTACAAAAAAATACTATACAACAAACATTTCCAAAATTCCCACGTTAAATAAACATGTCAAAACATCTCATAGAGTGGTTATGGCAAATCTGTTGTTCCATTGCACGCGTGCTACGAGTCAATTAAGCGAAACGATATTAATGTGGACAGATTTGACAGGGCGAACAAGGATAGATAATACATGTGTAACGGACTTAATCACTTATGGACTCTATTTAGCTTTTATTAAATTATATTTTAGTAAGGTATTATTTTAGTTTAGAGATCTTATTGCTCTGTAATAAATAATATAATTAATAAATAATAAATATATCAATCTTCTGTACATGTGTTTGTAATTGAACTCCACCTAAACGGCTGGACCGATTTTGATGAAATTTTATTTTACACAGAATTGTATGGCAAAACATCGTTTGCCGTGGCAGCTAGTAAATATTAAATATTCATGGACATTTCACACAACGTCCTCTGGTTCCAAGCTAAGCTTTTTATCCTTGTGTTATAGGTATCAGAATACGGATATAATTCATAAACTACTTTTCTTTTGTCTATACATGTATACTTATAATACATAGAAAAACCCAGACGCAGGACAAATATTTGTATAACAATTATAAATATCCCGAGCGGGAATTGAACCCTCGACCTCGTGTACAGCAGTTCGTTACCTAAACCACTAGACCACGAGACCCGTCAAAGTTGTTTATTTATTTTAGTATACCTATAGAATAGATTTTAAAAGACTTAAAGAATTAGAGATTGTAAAAAATATAAAGACCTCTCTCTCTCTCCAACTCATTAAGGTCGCACTATTGGGCAAGGACCTCCGTGGCGGATTAAGAATACATGTGTCACCACCCCTTTTCCTTCCTAGGGTGCTGTAAAAGCCAGCTAAGGAATATTGTTCACAAATGACATCCTCTGTAAGAAACAGAAGTCTCAAAAATAAACTCTGTGCTAACACGTCTGATAGCGCGGATCAATAGACCATAATCCCTCTCAAAGTGGAAAGGCTAGTGCCCATAGGCGTATTTTGAAAACTGGCGCCCCGGGCCATTTTATTAGTCACCTCGGGCCAATTTAATTAGCCGCCCTATAAATTATTAGAGATAGGGCAAAATTTTAAACTTGAAGGCTTTCGCCGCCCTTTTCAGACTGGCCGCCCCGGGCCATGGCCCCCTTGGCCCTAAGGTAAATACGCCCCTGCTAGTGCCCAACAGTTTTTTCTTTTTTTTTTTATAAATATTCATGGACATTTCACACAACGTCCTCTGGTCCCAAGCTAAGCTTATACGCTTGTGTTATGGGTATCAGAATACGTATATAATTCATAAACTACTTTTCTTTTGTAAATACATACTTATAATACATAGAAACACCCAGACGTAGTACAAACATTTGTATGACAATTACAATATAATAATAATATATAATATATAATAATATATAATATATAATAATATAAATAACAGTGGGACGTAAATGGGCTGAAGAAGAAGAAGAAAGATACTAAGCAATAAGTGAAATAAACAATAATAAATTTTAAATTCTACATAAGTTAATACCCTTAGTTTTAAGCATCAATAACTAAAAATCTTTTCTCCCAAGCACGGCGCACGATCAACCATTTAAATTATTACACCAAATTCATTGTAGTGTACCAAATATAGCACTAAACTAACAAACATATGCACAATTTGTTTGAAGAATAAAATGTTTAAACTTTTTATGGTTTTTGTAAGCCCTCATTTGTATATTGGGCGTAGGAGACACGTGCCTGCACGTGGCTTTACTAAGATGGTTCGCTATTATGGTATAACCCCTTCTGGGTTTTAGTCACGGGGTTTTTAATGTTAAACAGTTAGAAAGAGTTGGTGATTGTTAGAATCTTGATACAGCAAAAGCAGATCTAATGAAGTAAATGTTGGTAAAGTTATAGAACTTCTTTATCTAGTAGTTTTAAGTAAAAACGAAGTCGCTTTTTTGTATGTCCCTTTATAAGCTTAACTAGCTGTTGTCCGCGACCCCGTCGCGTGGAATTTAGAAGATTTTCCCCATTCTTGCAACATTTTTAATTACTGCTTCGCTTCTACCGGTCGAAGCGTGATGTTATGTAGCCTAAAGCCTTCCTCGATAAATGCCCTATCTGACACTGAAAGAATTTTTCTAATCGTTCCTGAGATTAGCGCGTTTAAACAAACAAACAAACAAACTCTTCCGCTTTATAATATTATATTATAGATTAAAATCTTTAAAACTACGCAACGTAGTTGTTTTAATAAATAGAGTCGTCTAAAAGGCGCTTTTACAAAATTTGTCAAAATTATACAAAAAACCACCCTCTTAAACTACTTTATTTATCAAATAAAACCGCAACAAAACGCTTTGCGTAGTTTTGAAGATAGTCACTTAGGGACATACATAAAAAAATTACTTAATTTTTTATTAAGTAAAAACAGTACAATGCAATGATGTTAGTAAATCTTACCATCTTTCTGTAATCGTCGGACAACAAATTATATACAACAAAGTTTTTGTAAAATATACAAAAACATATTTCGTCATCAAACGACCAAACCAAATTAAAAATAATTTTGTTGGTCCGTGTGAAAATGTTCATTAATTAAAAATAACAAACCGCAAAACCATTCACAGATCACGTAATACCCTAAAGCTAAATCTAACACACCCATTTTATAATGAGTGTACTAGGTAGGTACATGGTATTCGTAAAAGAGATAATTGAGGCAAAAACTACAAAGCGATCGCCCTAAGGCCATCACACTTACTGTTACATTCAAATGAGCACCCTCCATTATAAAATTGGATGTTTAACCGCGTAAAATATAGATTTAATAAGGGTGAACATTGTTCCACGATTTATTCTAGTGGTAGCTTAACAATAAATATGTCACCATCTTATTTCTTTCATAAGTTTTGTACAGGCGAGATTAAAGAAATTCTTTTGTTAGAGATGGATTCATTGAAATTAAACATATATGCCTATATAATGTTGTTGGCGATGATTACCTGGTTTGATTCCTGAACTAGATAATTTTCGCCAAACTAAGCTATCATATTGATTAACAGTTAATATTTTTAAACCATTAACATATAGGATCCTATTCAATTATTATTATACAGTTTTGTTACTTTTTAAAGAATTTTAAACATCCAGCGAATAAAACTTGTAAATTAAACCAACACTCATTAATTAAATGAACTTGCGGATTTCGCAGAGGCTTTTGACAAGGTGAACCTAGTACACCATCCGAAAATAATTAAATTGTCGCGTCGACATCTCAAAGCGTAACGAAATTACGCATTCCTTTTCATACCGAGGGTCCCAAAGACCAAAATAATTCAAAGCTTAAAGTGATAAAGGCGTTCCCGTCTGGCGTGCCTCAGGGCACAACTCGGGGCCGTCGTTACCTTTATCTTTTTGACACTTTCTTTTCCCGCGCAAATTGGATCACATTTTCATTGTTCGTTGTTCATGCGTTATGGTAATTTTGTAATGGATGTTTCTCACTTTTATTAAGTTTGTTTTACGATTGCAATTGTTTTGTTAGTTTTGTTATTGATTTTGGTTTACTTTTGTTAATTTTAAATAACTCTGTATGTCTATATAAAATTTGTATTAGGATAATAAGTGCACCTACAACTATTGCCCTTCTCTCTTCTAAAGATCTCCGTTCAAAGGTTGCCTGGCAGAAATTGCTTTTAGCTATAAGGCCGCCCATTGTACCTACTCTATTTATAATTATAATTTATTGTAAATTATATTCTTATGGTGTACAATAAAGTGTATAATAAATAAATAAATAACTCTGTTGCGTAAGTACAGATTAATTTTTGTTATTTTTGCAATATTTTCTGCTAAATAGACAATACACGGGACTTCGGACAATACAAGATAATTCGGACAATAAAAGATTCGGACAATACACGGGACTACAAAGACGGGCTTCGTGGCGTAGTGGTTCATGTAATGGACTGCCGTTCACAAGGTCGCGGATTCGATTCCCGCTTGGGACAATCATTTGTGTGATATCCATAAATGTCATACAAATGTTTGTACTACGTCTGGGTGTTTCTATGTATTATAAGTATGTATTTACAAAAGAAAAGTAGTTTATGTATTATATCCGTATTCTGGTACCCATAACACAAGCATAATAAGCTTAGCTTGGGACCAGAGGACGTTGTGTGAAATGTCCGTGAATATTTATTTATTTATTTATAATACACCATTACAAAAGCTCTTTTCTTTAATAAACTAGTGTATGAGTTCTGGTCAGTGGATAGAGTTTTATTTATTGAAAGCTAGCTGCTGCCTGCGACGCCAAACAACAAAAGCCATCCTCTTGAATCACTCTATCATTAATTTATTAATATTTTGCGATTGACTCGCTATGCTTTTTACTATCACTCTATCATTTTAAAAAAACCCCATCAAAATCCGTTGTGTAGTAATTCAGATTTTGTTTTTTAATAAGGAAATATAAACAATATACCTAAGCTAGCATATATAATTTTTATTTTTTCTAATCTTTACTTATTGTAAAACAAAGTCATTAGTTTTGTATGTATCTCCCTATGTAAGCTTATATCTCAAAACTACGTAACGTATTTTGATGCGATTTCTTTTAATAGTTGTGTGTAGTGGTTCAAGAGGATGGCTTTTTTGTATAATTTGTTAAGGTTTTGTTTCTAAATTCCACGCGTATGAAGCTGGAGGCAACAGTTAGTATCTAATAAATATAACCTATTTGCAGTGCAATAAAAATAAAAGTATTTTTTTTAAATACAAATGTCGCGCGGCGCTAAAATAGAAGAGCGAGAGAGAGTAGAAAGCAGAGAATTAAAGATTCATTTATGAAATTAAATGGTAATGGTAGTGATTTTACATCATAATCCTTTGTCCTATATACTTGGAACAATTTGTAAGCTCGGACTTACCGTGTAACATCGCTGTCAAAAGTGCTTTTGGAAATTACAAAATTTTATTTACGATTTATTATGATTATTTTAGTATTTTCTGTTTTTTAGGAATGAAAACTAGCCTTTTATAATCAACTAGCTGTTGCCCGCGACTCCGTCATGTGAAATTTAGAAAATTTTCCCCGTTTATGCATCATTTTTCACTTCTGCTTCGCTTGTACTAGTCGTAGCGTGATGTTATATAGCCTTAAGCCTTCCTAGATAAACGCCCTATCTAACAGCGAAAGAATTTTTCAAATCGGCCCAGTGGTTCCTGAGATTAGCGCGTTTAAACAAACAAACAAAACACACACTCTTCCGCTTTATAACATTAGTAGGTATAGATTTATTGATAATCGTCAAAGCAGATTCCAGGGTGATTAAAAAAGAAGTTTTTGGAAATTACTTTTGCAAAAGAGTCACAGGATGACAGTTGGTATTAAAGTTCGTATTTTTTAGGGTTCCGTACCCAAAGGGTAAAAATGGGACCCTATTACTGAGACTTCGCTGTCCGTCCGTCCGTCCGTTCGTCTATCACCAGGCTGTATCTCAAGAACGGTGATAGCTAGACAGTTGAAATTTTCACAGATGATGTATTTCTATTGCCGCTATAACAAAAAATACTAAAAATAAAATAAAATAGATATTTAAGGGGGGCTCCCGTACAACAAACATGATTTTTTTACCGTTTCTTGCTCGATACTAATAACGTTGCCTTATGTTGCATAGATAATGGTACGGAACCCTTCGTGCGCGAGTCCGACTCGCACTCGACCAATTTTTTTTAATTTGTTCTATATTTAAAAATTTTGAACGATATCTACTGTTGTAAAAACCGGAATTTAGCTCAGTTAAAAACTTAGTAACAGCTTATACACAGCTTTTCAAAGTTAATTTTTAAATGTGTAAAAAAGGAAATGAAGTATGAAGTTTATAATTTTTATAACTTCTGAAAATAAAAGGCTAAGGTTTATTTAGACTATTCTACAGCCACAACTGAACTTAACTAAAAAACGAAGACATCTATGGCGTATTTTGATTATTTGGCTATTTCGTTGTGCACAATTTTATTAGTTAAAATATTTAGTCTATAATATAAAGATTTTCTCATAAATAAATAATAGTTTAAAAAACTAAATACACGCTTTATATAGAAAACCCAACTAAAAAATAGAAAAAAGAGTTTCTCTGGAAATGCGTGCATACGTAGTTCGCGTACTAGCCCTCTCTCTTACTCTCATGTAAAGGATCCGGAAAGAGATTAATGAATCCTGGCGAATCTAACCAGGATAATCGGATATTTTAATCGAATTATTGCATTGTCATCGGTCTTTGACAGGTGTGCAAAATTTGAATAGGATCTGACCGTTTAAAGTGGGTCAAAATAGCGTCCAAAGGAGTCGGTTACAAACATACAAACAAACATACAAGTGAAGCTAATATAAAGCGTGTAAAAAGTTCTAGTAACATTGCCATTGTGTTATTAACACTATCAATTTTTATTTTTTTGTTAAGATTAGTTGTGCACGTAGAATTAGTACCAATATCTTTTATAATTTAACGACTAGCAATGCTCATAGCAGTGACGTAAATTAATGAAAATACCATCACTACACATGACTTTTAGGTAAATAGCTTAAATACTGTCTCAATAAATCTTTCTTTACTTATTATAAAACAAAGTCGTAATTTTTGTATGTATGTCCCTTTGTGAGCTTATATCTTCAAAAATACGCAACAGATCTTGATGCGTTTTTTTAACAGATGGAATAGTTCAAGACGATGGCTTTTTTCGCATAATTTGTTGGGGTTTGCTGTATATTGGATGAGATATTACCTATAGTAACAAACATTTCCTCCATACATAAGTTTGTTGTACCTCATATAAATAAGGCAGAGTTTTCATTTATAGCTCGCGCGCGTCCGAATTTCTTGGCAAATTTAATCATATCTCATCTTAGGAGATATGACGAAAAAAGAATTACGCGCTATAAAATAAAATACTTAAACTGTTGGCTAAGCAACGCGAACGTTTCCTCGGTCTTCTGTCCATACTCCAATGTTTGGATATGTAAGGATGTTTATTGTGCTTTCACGTAAAGACTACTGGATGGATTTTCATGAAACTTTCCAATGGAAAATGGAATAGAAAATGAACTTATTTTTTATCCTTTTTACCGCGGGTAACACCGCGGGGCACAGCTAGTGAACTATACAACATACTGTGACAACGTAAAAGGGATTTACCTAAGTAGACTAAGAATAAAATCTACTTAATTTAAAAACTAACAAACACGCTTAAAAGTACTGAATATTTTTTTTTATTATTGAATTGTCATCGAACCTTGTTCTTTGAAATCAACAAAATATTGCAAAACCTTTTTGTACATCATATTCCACAACACCCAACATCGTACCCTAACACTTAACGGTTTATACCGTAAGTTAAATCTCCAGTAACAGACACTGATTAATGTGATTTTAATCCTCATCTAAAACCTTCTAAATCCAACCCTGTATTAATATCTAAATAAACATAAAACGTTACTTGTACTTTCAATTCTGTAAAGAAATCTAAGCTTTATATTCGCTAATGTAAGACTGATTTACAAAGGGCCGTGATTTGCAAAATGTTTGGCATGAATCTCTAACTTTTAAAGCGGGAGTCCAAATTCAAAAGGCTCAAGTGTGTCTTTGAAATAAGCGAAATTATTTGAGGTGTGGTGCTACTGTTGGCTTAAGCGTTTTACTAGCGAATTAAAACGCGCGTAAAACTCGAAAATGCATTAATTTATTAATTTTGCAATGAGGCTTTTTCCGGGAGCCAATAAAAAAAGTTTAAAATAGGTTCAATAGATGTCGCTGTATACTGTTAATGTACACAAACATACTTAATACACAATTTTATTTATATTCAGTATGAGTGTTGTATACAAAATGTATACAACACTCGTACTGAATATAAATAAAATTGCATTGTAAAGTTTATGTAACGTTTCGTTTCACGTATTATGAAGAACTCGCTTGTACAGGGGCAACATACAACGCCATCTGTTGAGCATTTTTTACACCATTATTTATTTTTTAATTCAGCTGTCAAAAAGGGTCATTACTTTGTTATGCTTTTACTGAATAAAACAAACTATAGTGGAAAAAATGAACACAATGAGCGGGACTTGATCCCACGACCTCGCAATACTACTGAGCTATCATGGGATCTGCTCTATCCAATGGTATCCTGCTCATCTCATCGCTCATGGTGCTCATTTTTTCTGCTATAATTATTCGAAACAGCATTATTATATGGCCGTGTTCAAAAAATGGGTTACAGTAAATACCTATTAAAAATATCTCTTCGTCTATGCCAATTTAAATCCAGACGAAGGGCACAAGTTATTCTCTACTTCAGAAGGGTTTTTGGTTACATTATCCTTTAGTTGCCTCTCAGGACTCTGTGGAGGGAATTGTGTGGTGAAACTTATATATGCATAGGGGTTACACGTGTTTGATCTTTCTTCTTCTTCTCCAGCCCATTTACGTCCCACTGTTAGGCACAGGCCTCCTCTACTTTGGGAGGGATTATGGTCTACTGTGCCGCGCTGACCAGGCGTGTTGGCACAGGGTTTATTTTCAAGTTTTCCGTCTCTCACAGAAGATGCTATCCGTGCGTAATAGCCCTCATCTGTATTCACTTGTATTCTTAATCCGTCACCACACGGAGAGTTTGATCTTTACTTATTATAAAACAAAGTCGTTATTTTTGTATGTATGTCGATATGTGAGCTTATATCTGCAAAACTACCCAACGGATTTTGATGTGGCTTAATGATAGTGTTTCAAGAGGATGGCCTTTTTGTATTATTTGTCAAAATTTGATTTTTAAATTCCACGCGTTCGAAGATGCGTGCAACACCTAGTCACAGATAAGGTAGTATTTTTGTACCATACCTGTAATTTAAAATAAGACAGCTATAAATAAATTATTTCTTTACCTATATTTCTGAAGTTTTTAATTTATTAATAGCTTGGGCCAATAGCTGGACTATTTTTTCAATTTATTTCTGCCTTAATTCAACCACATCCCAAGATTGTCTTACTTACTTAGTTGCAATTAGCAGTAAAAATACAAACATTATTTAACAGATATTTAGTGATCTTAGCGATTTCTAGTATGAAATGAAAATATTTTAAAAATATTCATTAAGGGCCTACATCAATATTATCGTATATCATCGCCGACACGTACATATTAACACAGCCATTAGGCACAGAAAATGAAGAATTAGGGATACTTTTCCTATTTACTCAAAATCTACTAAATATATTTTAATTCTGATTTACGTGTTTCTATATATAACTAGCTGTCCCGGCAAACGTAGTTTTGCCATACCAAAAAAAAAGGTTTGAAAAATAGATGTTGGCCGATTCTCAGACCTAGCGGATAAGTACACAAAATTTCAGGAAAATCGGTCGAGCCGTTTCGGAGGAGTACGGTAACTAACACTGTGACACGTGAATTTTATATATTAGATAGTTACATAAGTTTTTAAAGTTATTTCATTAGTTAATACGCGATAATAGACCGACAAATGAAAAAAATAAAAAAATTGAGAGGTTGTTTCGCTAAGATTTTCTATCGAGAAAACTTTTTTCAATCGCGTTTCTGAGTTTATGCGATCCTAGATCATATATTGAAAAAACATACACTTAAATATTAGAGCTCTAGCCATTCAATCTAAAGAAACAATGAAAACTTCGTACATAGAAAAATGCACGAAGCTATTTTGGTATCCTCTTAAATCAATAGCATTTAGGTACTAAGAATGTAACGTGAATTTAATAATCGTAAAAGATAATATCGCTAAAAATCAGACCACAAATTTTAAACCCGGAGTAATACAAGAACATTTAAGGAAAACTGATCCTAATAACAATATGGCACAGTTCAAATCACTTCGCTATTAAATGGAAATCAATAACCATTAAGTCTCTCCTTTGACAGAAGTCGTTTATAAGTGAAATAGAAATATGTGATTTTTTGAAGATATGAAAGAGATAGATATAGTTTATTACTTCGTTGAGATTATTTAGGTTCCTGCACCTGATCCTTACATTTTAAGGCGTCGTCCTATTGTCATCGCTCGCGCGATGATGCGATGCGATTTCAACGTGCGATGAAACCGCTCGCACGATGGAAATTCTGCTGTCCTATTGCCATCGCTCGCGCGATGCGTGCGACCGATGCGTTGTACTCGTACCATGCGATCATTCTCGCAATGGCTCTTAACAGAGACGCACAGTTTTTGCTGTCGAGCAATGTTTCTTTAATCGTGAATAGCATTAGAAAAAGAAAACGTACATCACATAGTATACTCTATAAGAACAGAAATCAATGCGGTGAATTCTACAATCAGTATTTCGACGTAAGGAAAAAAGAAGAAGCGCGAGCGGCCTGCGGCACAATGTATCACCCTCCCTTGCCCCTCCTCAGCATAGAGTCGCGCGGCGCCACCGCGCGAGCGCAATAGGACATTCAGTAGTCATCAGTATGTTTGATCGCACGATCGTCCGATCAATACGATGCGTCAGTGGTCGTGCGATGAAAACTAAACAGTTTGGTCGCATCGCACGATCGCGCGGCCGTCAATAGGACATTCAGTAGACATCAGTATGTTTATACGCACGGTCGCACGATCATTTTTATCGGACGCACGCATCATCGCGCGAGCGATGACAATAGGACGACGCCTTAGGGTACCGTACCCTATTACTGAGACTTCGCTGTCTGTTTGTCCGTCTGTCATCAGGCTGTATCTCAGGAACGGTGATAACGAAAACAGAATTTATGTATATCTGTTGATGCTACAACAAATACTAAAAACCAGAATACAATAAATATTTAAGGAGGCTCCCATACAAAACACGTTTTAGTGTATGTAATTTAATGATACCTTTACCCTGATTATCCGTGTGGTGACGGATGAGAAATACAAGGGTCACCACCCCTTTTCCTTCCTAGGGTGCAGTAAAAGCCAGCTAAGGGATATTGTACACAAATAACATGTTCTGCGAGAGACATTTTTGTACAACGCCATCTATTCAGCAGTTTGCACCAACTCCATAGATGCTCAATAGATGACGTTGTACTAAAACATCGATGTTTAACTCACATTGAGAAGATTGTAGTGGAAGATTTGGTAAACATATGCGGGAACCATGATAGGATAGCTCAGATGGGAGAGGAACGGAACGGTATTCCAAAGTCGTGGGTTAAGTCCTGCTCATAGTTATTATTTTTTCCACTATAATTTAGTTTACTTGTATTTACCTAAAATAATCATAGTTATAAAGAAAATCTTGTAAAATTTTAGTCTCAATATAATTATATAAACGTAATTTTATGGTAAGTGCAGAGTGACCCCAATACAAGTATTATTAATAACTTACTGGGGTGGTCATAGATGCTTATTTCATCGCAGTGTCTTGAGACATAATAAAGTTTTTTTTTAACCTATTGTTTCCAAATTTCACGCTTACGAAGTAGCGGGCAACAGCTTGTATAAAAATAAAATTTACCAATAACAATTCAAAAATTAAAAATCACAAACATCCCATTATCCTTTTCTTTTGTATATCAAATTTTATTATACCCATCTCTTTTGCACTACACCGGAAGTGAGAACTCAAAGATGGCTGCGACCGGATGTGGGAGGGGCTCTTTGATTTGTAGTGTGGGTGTAGTGGGAGTATGAAACTATTTGTATGTAGACATTAATATGTTCTCAAACTGTATTTGAAATTTAATAATATCTTCACGGTAGAGTCGTTAGGGAGTAGTATAAAGTTTTCAATATTCTTTCATTAGCATATACGATAATGAAAGAATATTGAAAACTTTATACTACTATGCTCTCCTAAAACATAAATAAAATAATTAAATATTCACGGACATTTCACACAACGTCCTCTGGTCCCAAGTTAAGCTTATATGCTTGTGTTATGGGTATCAGAATACGGATTTACTACATAGTATACTACTTTTCTTTTGTAAATACATATATACCATAAAAATGCCATTAAGTATTTATGGCGGTACCCATAAAACCCTTTTGAGTAAAATGATGATATGCTTATGATGTTAGTAATAATAATGACGGTATGACGATGACAATTATGTTTTAATTAAAATATAGGTTCAAAAAATAAAAATACATTCCTATTTACGATAGGTAACTATTTTATTAAACTCTCAACACCTTATGCTAAGCCTTAAGCCCATGTGTTTAATAGATTGAGCCCGAAGAAATAACATAAACACATCCTTAAGCATTAATATCTATTAGCAGAATACAAAATCGACATAACCCATGAAACGACAACAGCTCTAACTTTTCAAATCAATCTAATTGCTTACCTTTTATCCTTTTATTGAAATCCAATTGAGGAAAATGTCGGAATTAACTTTTCTCGTTTGCATCGAAAAGTCAAAATATAGAAATTTGGGCATGTGTAAGAATCTACGTAATGAGCAGTATTTCTATGCCATTTTTAAGTATATAAATAAAAAACAAAACCGACGAAAATTTACGAAAAAGTAGAAAAAAATCCCAAACTCCTTATTTCAGCGTGTTTCAACCAATGCAATGTTTATAAATTGTTTTTAATTTAATGTACCAAATATAATATGTAAAGAAAGCATTCGTGATGAAATGAATAATTTGGTTGGCTGGTAGGTAATGCCTAGGACATTAAGTCCGCCATTGTACCTTTTTGTCTTTATCCTGTACTTTTTGTGCATAAAGTGTTTATGAATAAATAATGAATAATCCAAAAAATATGGCCAAGGTTTATGATTAGAGCCAAAAAAAAATATCCAAGGACCATAGACATCTAAGGACTGAAAGAGGTTTAATTTAATAGACTATGCCATAATTGCTCATAGTAAAAATTGCTCTATTATTTTTATCAGGCGTAATAAAATTTATTGTAAGTGTAACACACTTCATGAAGTTCTAATTCATAAAAATTGCTTATGATTCAGTCATTTAGTCGAAAAAATAAAGGGTTACCTGGAAAGTTATCCGGGAGTTTTGAAAATTGGTAATTTTATATATTTTGATGTGCTCTTTCCAAATTTCAACTTTGCCACCTCGTATGTTGCCCGTTAGCGCCGCCATATTGTAAAAATGGCGCCCAAAATCAGTTTTTTAATAATAACTCCTTTCCGACGCATTTTACAGGAAAACAATATTTAACCTTCGTATAATTAAAATAAATAATACACGTTGGCGTGGATGTATAATGGTTTACGGTGCTCGTACGCAGAAACTATTGATTTTAGGGAAAAAGAGTTTATGACATAACTGTAGGAAATTTCCTCTACTTTTATTTTGTACAGATATGTTTTCCTGTAAAATGCGTCGGAAAGGAGTTATTATAAAAAAACTGATTCTGGGCGCTATTTTTTCAATATGGCGGCGCTAACGGGCAACATACGATGTGGCAAAGTTGAAATTTGGAAAGAGCACATCAAAATCTATAAAATCACCAATTTTCAAAACTTCCGCAAAACTTTCCAGGCAAAAATACTAAATGATTGGGCTATTAATAATCATTTAAATAAGGAAACAAATACAAGCTGTACTACGTGTCTTCACATTTAGATTGCACTTCCATTTAACATCAGGTGGAATGCTGCAGTCATTTGCCTAAACCTAGCAATAAAAAAATAACAATACAAACATTTCTAACGAATTGAAATCAAAACAATACACTCCCTAAGTTTCCACGCCAATAAAAGAATAAATCGAAAGAGAAAAGGTACGAGTTCAATAAAATGTCACAGGACGTATTTCCTTAGTGCGCGGTATGAGGTGGGTGGTACGTTTGTTTATTGCCACCCCTCAATTGTAAGGGTAAACTTCAGCTACAGATGTGTACTAGACATAAAGCGTGGTTTCTTCTATATTCTATTGTTATTATTTTCTTATGTTTTTACTGGTAACGTAATTAAATTTATGATTTATTAGTGATCGCCTCTTTTTCCACGATGAAATAGAAGTTCTAGTTAGAATAAGATATTATCCCCTGGTATTTCTAAATTCAGATCATTTCGATGCACTGCAATCGAATTAAAATATCTGAATTAACTTAATTAACATGGTTCTTTTTTCTACATGGTTCACATAGATTTTGTGGCATATAATTGTACACGATATTGTATTTTCTATCGACATAAATAAGGAATATGTGGGTCAAACTATCATAAGTGTGTGTGTTGCCTACTCTCCTACTACTTCACTACATAGCGGCAAAAATTACTTAGACTTGCGTATTGCTATGTTATTTTTACCAGGCGTTAAAATGAAATAGTGTTAAAATGTCGATCATCTTATCAAGATGTAGCCATGTGGCTAAAAAATTTAATAAACAAGGTAATGCTTGCTATATTTATCTAAAGATATATTATAATTAATACTAATTAGTATTTGTAATCACTTTTGGTGTTGTAGGTACGTAAATATTAATCGGTTCTGTCGTATCTACCTAGCCTATAAGCTTGTAGAAGTGTTAAAGTTCAATGAAAAGAAATAACATACATACATATTTATTCAGAATCTTTGACGTACTTATTACCATTAGGTAAAACATTAACTTCTAAAAATTTTTGCAAAGACAAGCTATAAATCTGTATATTCTTTCATAGAGAATTCTAAAATGATAAATAACTAAAATAGTTAAGTTACTTCAGTTTACCTCTAGTTACGTGACCGAGACCATTTACATTCTTTGTCGTCCGTTATCCAGCTATCAATCATACCTTACGTTTGATTGAGTAGAAATAAAATGATACAGGTTTAATAAGAAGATTTTGTAGGTGGATAATATTTATAGAAATCTTATAAAGCTGAAGAGTTTGTTTGTTGGACCCCCTAATTTCAGAAACTACTGGTTCGAATTGAAAAATTATTTTTGTGTTCGATAGTGCATTTATCGAGAAAGGCTATAGTCAATATAACATCAAACTACGATCAGTAGGAGCGAGGCAGTCTCGAAAAAGATTGCTATAACGGGATTTATTACACGCGTATGAAATGGCGAGCGGGGTATTTATAGAAATAGTAACAAAATTAGGCAAGAACGAGTCAGTATTGTACTTCATGGGTTACGTACCAAACAGAAATCTTTAACATTTTATTTATTTATTAATTATGCACTTACTATGATTTTACCGGATAAATAAAGTCTGGCCGTGTTGACATAGGGTTTCGTTTCGGGTTTGCCATCTCTCAGTTACAAATGACGTAAATTGCTTATAATGGTACCAATTCTACGTGCACAACTAAACTTAACTAAAAAATGAAAATTGATTGTGTCAATAATAGCTTTTCGTAATGTTAACTGAACTTTCTTATTATAAAAACTGTTTATTATAGACTAATGATTATAATTAATATAAAAGTACACAACAAAATAGCCAAATAATCAAGATACAGCAATAGATGTTTTATTTTTTAGTTATGTTTAGGTGTGCACCTAGAATCGGCACCATTATACCTCAAATGGCTTTTACAGCAATCTTTAGAAGAATTGATGGATGACACTTCTATTCCTAATGTGTCACCACCTGAACTTACTACTATTGTTCAAGCTACTAGTGGCGTACCCTGGGGCAAATTTAAAAATGGGGCCCCACTGCTATGTAAACGGACTAAGTTTTATCGAATAAAAATATGAATGAAATATCCAAATATTTTTAAAATGCTCAAAAAATCTAGTTCAGTACGATGAAGATTTCTGGTAAGGATTCCAGGGCCCCCTGAGCTCGAGGGCCCCGGGGCGCTGCCCAGCTTAGGCCCTTGGTAGCTACTCTACTGTAAGCCACAAGTATTTTATATTATTTTGTTCTCCAGCTGTCCAAAATGAGCGTCAACCTCGCAACACAGCCACAATACGACCAGAAGCACTACGAGACATGGATCAAGAAAGAGCTTTAAGAGAAGCAGCTGTCGCTGTTGGTGTTTTTGGGTAAGTTCATTATCCTACTTCCAAAAAAGATTCTCAATTCGTTGCAATTTATTTATATTAAACTAACTGTTGCCGGCGATACCGTACGCGTGGAATTTAAAAAAATTTCTTTATTGTCGTAACATTTTTCACTACTGCTTCACTCCTTTTAGTCGTAGCGTGATGTTATAATAAATAGTCTATAGCCTTCCTTATTAAATGTACTATACAACACAGGCCAAAACTGAAAGAATTTTTCAAATCTGACCAGTGCTGCAGTGGTTCCTAAGATTAGCGCGTTTAAACATGTAAGGGGTTTGTTTACCCCTTATCTATAAAATACTAGTTGTTGACCGCGTTTTCGTATCCGTTTTTTATATGCGTGTAATTTAGAAAATATTCTCCGTTTTTTAAATATTTTTCACTGTTACTTCGCAACTATTAGCCGTAGCGTGATGTTATAAAGCACTCCTTAAGAGGATACCAAAATAGCTTCGTGCATTTTTCTACGTACGTTGTTTTCATTGTTTCTTTAGATTGAATGGCTAGAGCTCTAATTTTTAAGTATATGTTTTTTCAATATATGATCTAGGATCGCATAAACTCAGAAACGCGATTGAAAAAAGTTTTCTCGATAGAAAATCTTGGCGAAACAACCTCTCAAATTTTTTATTTTTTTCATTTGTCGGTCTATTATTGCGTATTAACTAATGAAATAACTTTCAAAACATAAGTAACTATTATATATAGAAACACGTAAATCAGAATTAAAATATATTTAGTAGATTTTGAGTAAATAGGAAAAGTATCCCTAATTCTTCATTTTCTGTGCCTACTGGCTGTGTTAATATGTACGTGTCGGCGATGATATACGATAATATTGATGTAGGCCCTTAATAAACGTACCTACTATCCAACACAGAAAGAATTTTTCAAATATCAAACCAGTGGTTCCTGAGATAAGCGCTTTCAAATAAACAAATAAACCCTTCAGCGTTATAATATTTAATATACAATCACCGGGCCTACTCCGAGAGAAATATAATTTATTTTAGGTACGATACCTGTTTTTGTCCCGACGACGCGGCGTTTCGATCGACTTGTACCTAAAATAAATTACATTTCTCGCGGAGTAGACCCGATGATTTTATATTAATATGTGTGCAAGCCGCGAAAGTTTAAAAACATTATTTTATAATATTATTACCTATAGACACATTGATAGATACCTACCTACTGAGTTAAAAGCATGTTAATAAAAATTAGGTACAAAAAGAAACAAATATATTGAACAGGAAGAACAGTAGAATTGAACAGTAAACGAGAATTAACAAAACACAATGTACAGAATACTTATATAGAAACATGGTTTCATTACTCGTTGAGCTCGAGCTAGTGAATCCTAAACTTGGCTTTGACTCATCTGTCGGCAACTGGTTTGATAGCCGAGTGCTCCCTTTGTGGAACCATTGTGCTAACGTGTTGAGGTTTTGTGTTTTTTATTATAAATACTATGTAGGTACTGTATTGTTTTGAAAATTTCAAATAACTGTTATTTAATAACAGTCATAGATATACTGGAGTAGTCATTGGTACCGATTCTACGTGCACATAAATTTAACTAAAAGATACAAATCTATAGTGGTACCAATTCTACATGCATAACTAAACTTAACTTAACTAAATATTGAAAATTGATAGTATCAATAACACAATTTGTCAATATTAATTGAACTTTCTCATTATAAAAACTATGGACTGTATAAATGTGCACAACAAAATAGCTAAATAAACAAAATGCGCTATAGTCAAAGTAATTTATTGATTTTGCATTTGACATGCTATGCTTTACATAATAAATAAAATTATGGTGCAAAAATCTTTAGTAATGAACGTCGCGTCATTATTTTCAGCCCAATTGTATTCTGTAAAGAATACTAGGTGGTTGGTCGAGATGTTGCAAAGCAATCTTGATAGATGGCGTTGTACGTAGAAATACGATATAAACTCAATCGAGTGACGATTGTGGTAGTTTTGAAAGCTACAAGCACGACCGCAATACGCTCAGTTGGAAAGAGCTTCGGAACGGTATTCCGAGGTCGTGGGTTCAAGTCCCGCTTGCGGCAATCACTTTTTCCACCATAATTTAATTTATTACGCTATAGTTGTTTTCATATTTTAGTTAAGTTTAGTTGCGCACGTAGAGTCTGTACCATTTTCCATGTAATGGCGGGTTAAGAACGATAGTGACATCACCACATTTCTTTCCTAAAAAACTGTAACAGCCAGCTGAGGGATAGTATAAATATATAATTATCAATTTGTAAATGAACATGTAAATGAACATGCAACAATCAGCGTGGCTTTAGCGGCATAGTAAGACCTTCCAGAGTGGAGGTTGGTGCCTAACAGTGAAGGAGGCCCGTGCCCAACAGTAGAACCATAGACACAGTATAGAAGTTACGTAGATCAGCTAGAATGACATATTTACATAACCTACGTAAAACTTCACCTTAAGCTGAACCCCCACGCGTACCTTATTTAAAACTAACTTAATGTCAATATATAGAAATAGGCTCCTATCCTGCTATTAGTATCGTACGAGTCTAATAATAGCAAGTGACGTGGATGTATCGAGGCGTTTCGATCAAGCATTCAAGTTTCAAGCCATGATCAAAGGTTGTGTGGTGACTGGTCAAGCTCCTTGATGTTTTTTGTTCAGGGTGAATGACTTTGTCGTGTTTTGAACTAACTCAATGCCTTGTGGTGCAAATAGATGACTGAATATTTGTTAATGTTAAAACATAATATTCAAATGAAGGAGCTACGATAGTAATATTCTCTAACACTTACGCAACTCATTTGTTTTAATAAAACCATTTTTTACGGATTTAGACGCGTGTATTTGTTTTAAATTTTAGCTCGACGTTTCGGAGTCTAAGTCTATTGGAAAGTCAAAAAGTGGTTTTATTTCAGCTACGATAATGTTACCAATTTTAATAATACGACTTTACAAAAAAAAATATTGGCAGTGTCAATAACACCATTCGGCAGTGAGGCTATTTCTGTCGCATTGTAAACGTAATCTAACTTAATTAAAATGAATACTAATATGGTGTATTTTGATTAATTTATATTAATTAAAATCGTTAGTTACACAGTTTTTTAATAAGAAATTTCAGTTAGTAAACACTGGAAAGGAAAAGGGGTGGTGACACTTGTATTCGTAATTCGTCTTCACACGGATAGAGATTATTTTAGAAAAAATATTGACAAAACTACAGAAAAATAGATGATAGCATATGATAATCCGAAACTTTCCAGAGTTACAGTTAGGGTCCAGTTTATAACGGAAGTCTATTTGGTCAGTTTTAGTTTTGACAAGTGACTTTGAGACTTTTTTTCCTTCCATTGTTGGGTACCTTTTTAATATAAGCAGAGGAGTTAAGAGGGTACTGTACTCCTTATTTAGGTATTTGCCTTAGGTATTGCTATCCCTATTTCCGAGCGCCGCGCTGAAAGGGACAAATATAGATGAAGCGGATTTTACCTACAAATTCTTTGAAAAAAGACGTTTCGTATTCCGTTTTTTTTTTCGCGAAAGTTAAACCGATTTTAATAGTTTTTGCGTTATATTATAGATAAAGAGTATATCTATGCCGCTATCACTTTCTTTTGTGGTAAAACTTTACCAAATTTGTGTGATAGACGCTGCAACTTTATCTAAAGAAAACCGAAAAAAGTGGGTTTTTCGGATCGTCAGATTTCTTTTAGTTATTATGTTTTGAAAAAAAGAAAGTGATAGGAGCATAGATATTCTCTTTATCTATAATATAACGCAAAAACTATTAAAATCGGGTTAACTTTCGCGAAGAAAAAACGGAAGTACGATACCCATACTTTTGTATGGAGCATAATTCGGTATCGTGCCGTCTTAAGGACTTCCATGATTAACTTTGGAAGAGTATTTGGTATGTTTATGTTAAGTTAACCAGGTGTATTGGTATAGGTTTATATTGAAGATTTCCGTCCCTCACAGAATATTTTATTTGCTAATATGTATCTATTATTCATATGCTGCTCTACAAAGGTTTTATCCTTTCAGCGATCTTTACCCCATTTCTACAAAAATCTAAGTCTACTAACTTTATGGACGAAATTGGGTGACGACACTAACATTCTGATTCCGTCAGTATGCAAATAATCTTCCATATTTGTAGTCAGCATAAAATCCAATCTCAATCAATGATATTTATGATGTCATAAAAACCACTTGTATTTTTACTTGCACTCGTTTTATTCTATAACTTTATATTCATTGCGAACCCCATTATTATTCAAAGGTAATCGAGCTTAGTGTATATTCGTGTATCCATATCATTTATTAAAATTATTCATATATGTTTTTATGAGGGGATGAAGGTGACAAATATAGTTTTTTTAGATAGAAGAAATCGTTTTCTCCTAAAAACCGAATATGAGGAATATATTGACGCGCAATTTTTTAATTTAATTTTATTTGGTTTTTTTCATATTAGCTTTGTACATATTTGCCTATTTTAATTTTTAAACGCAATTATTTTTTAATTAATAATTACTTTTTATCGGCTTGCAGGGCTGTCTTTTACTTTCTTGAGGCCCTGGGTAGGTTAAGATATTTTGCCCGCTATAACTTAAGTAATATTGCAAAAAATTATAAAGAAACATAGCCTAATGGGATGCAATGCGTGAGGCCCTAAGCATGTGCCTAGCACATGGCGCGTTTTGATATTGATTTTGAAAATAATATATTTTCCAGGCCACCAGTATCACTAGCGATGGCGCTATCACCAGCTCGATATCCATTGTTATCACCTCACTACGCGCCCTTACATCCACCACAGCCGCAGCACCCGCCTCTACCAGACTCCTCACATGAACATCATGACGATGGAAACAATCATACGGATAGCGACGGTAAGTATCAAAAATAAATATTTATTCAAGTGCCCACTACAAATCCAGCTTAATCACAGTTTAGGTGTTTGTGCAAGGAATTGCTATCCCTATTTCCGAGAACCGCGCCCGAAAGGGGCAAAGCAAATATAGTTGAACCAAATTTTCTCTACAAATCTATCGAGTGGTATAGTAAACTTCTGTTTGATAAGGTTTGATTTCAAAATTTCAGGCGTACGAAGTTGCGGGCAGCAGCTAGTTTATTTCTATAAAAGCGAGTTTTAATCTGATATTAAAATAATGTTTCCTTACAGATGATAGCATCGATGTAACTAACGAGGAAGACTCTACTTCTTATTCACCGCCAGCTGCTGTTAATTATCCACAGAACTGCACAGCTTACAGGTAAATACTCCTTCGGTGAACTGGCGAACTGCTGATGGTGACCGCTTACCAATAGACGGGCCATATGCTTGCTTGGCGAAAAAGCATATACCCTGTCTTAATGCTCGCCATTGTGGTATAAAAACCTTGTCAAGAGCGGGGTAGACTCACGTACTTAGGATATATGTATAAGTTCATTTATCAAAAACGCTCAAAAATGGTAGTATTTTAGTTATTAAATGCGTATATCTAAAAGGTTGATAGTATTTTTTGCAGCAAGTAACTGCAAACATCTATATATTATATCGTATGAATTTTAAATTGAAACATTCGGCCGTTTTAGAGTACAAAAAGTTTGTAAGACAGACAGATAGACGGACACCGAAATAATCATATAAGGGTTTTCTTTTCAAACAAACCCCTAAAAATGAAACACAAAGTTCTAAACAAGTCTATTTGCTTTTAGACCTTTAGGAGTAGAAAGTGCAGCGGAATCAGCCGCTCGTTTGCTGTTTATGGCTGTGAAATGGGCTAAGAACTTACCTTCTTTTGCCAGCTTGGCTTTCAGAGATCAGGTAATATAATTTTTATCATTTATACTACACTAGTTGTTGGCAAAATAGAGCCCACCATGTATTTGCCCCGTAATTTTTATACATGGAAGTGTTATGTTGTTGTGTTTAGCTTATGTTAAGGATATCACTGAATATTTAAGCATAAAGTAACGTTTAAATTGTTTAATTTGATCACAATACTTCAAATTACATTATACAAATCGTACCACTTACTTTTGACTGCTAATTGGTATAATAATTATTATAAAGCCGAAGTGTTTGTTTGTTTGTTTAGACGCAATAATCTCAGGAACTACTGGTCCGATTTGAAACATTATTTTTTTGTTGGTTAGTCCATTTATAGGGGAATGCTATAGGCTATATAACATCACGCTGGCACCAATAAGAGCGAAGCAATACTGAAAAGTTTCCGTGTGGTGACGGATTAAGAATAAAAGTGTCACCACGCCATCTCCTCCCAAGAGTGCTGTAAAGGTCAGCTAAGGGATATTGCACCAGATAATATATTCTGTGAGAGACAGAAAACTCGAAAATAAACCCTGTGCCAACACGTCTGGTCAGCGCGGCACAGTAGACCATAATCCCTACATAAGTGGAGAAGGAGTAAAAGAATAGTGAAAAATGTTGCAAAAACAGGAAAAAAATTCTAAATTAGACGCGTACGGAGTCGCGGGCAACAGCTAGTAATTAATAAATAACGGGATAAGGGCAGGAGAATGATGATTACACTCATACATTTTGTCACAAGTGGTAAGTTTTACGTATGTATTATACTTACAGGTAATTCTTCTAGAAGAAGCATGGTCAGAACTATTTCTTTTGAACGCTATACAATGGTGCTTGCCTCTAGACGCAGCGTGCGCCGCACTCTTCGGCAGTGATCAGCTTGATCAAGGTATTTATATTATTTAATACCTACTGGCTGACTCAGCATTTCCCATAGGGGTAGGCAGAGATTATAGAGAGCCATCTGCTACGATCTAAACATACTTGTCTTCAAAATTTTTCTTTTTCATTGCAAATCATTGTAACGGATACTCCATGTTTAAATGATTTTGTAAACCACTTTGAATAATTCTGATCGGACTTTTCTTTAAAAAGTTATAACGATATATAAGACTGAAGACATGAATAGAACATAGTATTTCGATTCGATATGGCTATCTTAATCTTCATTTCATTCCTTGTTTAACCTTGAAACCTATTCACATTATTCACATATCTTATATACAACGTGAAACGAAATTACTATAGTATGCTTTCAATGCTACATTATTTAAGCCATGTATATTTGTAAGATGACTATTAAATTTTAATAAATCCATTAGAAAAAACAATTAAAATTTCTTACAAAAAAGTATATTATTTTTAATTTCTTTTGTTAGACAACCCTGACTTTATAAAGACTATTAGAAACCGCCCAATTTTGGGGGCGGAGTCAATGTTTGTAAACAAATCAAAAGAACTTACCATCGATCTTATTTAAATCCTAGGCAGCTTTGTTATTTGAAAACTAGTACTATTAATCCAGTACCTGCAGTTACATCACAATCACAACACAATCACAGGTTAAGTAACTATACCACTAAGTCGGCCCGTACTTGGTCACGGTACCATGCACAGAAGTTATAACCTATGCACCAACCTTCGGAAACAATCGTACGAGGGAAGTCTTCAGTTCATGTACCATTGCTGCCGCGCTGGTATAATTCACTAATACACGGGATTGTTATTTCTCACATTTGCCATTATTATTACGAAAAAATCACTATACATAATATTCATTAGTTGCATAATTTGCCATTATTATTACAAAAAATCACTGCACATAGTATTCATTAGTGGCATAATTTGCCATGTTTATTACGAAAAAATCACTGCAATCCAATACAACCGTCTGGATAAAGCACTCACGGGCGACTAATTATTTTATTATTTATTAGAATAATTTTTGTCATTACCTAGATACCTATAATACTGTAAAAGGGTTGTACACATGCACTTTAGCTATGCCCACAACATATCGATATTATGGTAATTCGATACAATAGAATACACTTAATATTTGTATGTGCTATCAAATTCGTATATTAACCTACAATTTATTACGAAACTTCTCCTGAAATTGAATCTTAGCTACAACCATATTGTGTTTGCAATTTAAGTTTATAAGAAAATGTTACAACGAATAATTATAAGAAAGAAACCAATATGAATAATATTTTGTGGACAGACCATGTTTTACAATACGATATTTTTTAAATAAACACCAGCGATACGATATGACGATCACTTTATAGTGTGATAGTATTTAGCCCGTTCGCGTTGCATTGATTTGATACAATAAAATATCGATACATAGATGACACATCTCTATGTACACGTGTCTTCATGTCGGTTATTCCCCGACTATCGGAGCGGCGCGGGCGGCACTTGAACATCAAAGGAAGTCGGTTTCTTTTGACATAGGTGTCGCTCTTTACAAAGGACTCAAGTAGCTAATCAAGTAATACAATCGGTTGACGTATTTTTAATATTAACCAATCACGATTCGTCAAAAGTGATTAAATAATTTAGAGTGGACAGTCGCATATGTGACTTTTTTACCTAACATAATTTTATGCAAAATTATATCATCGTTAATATGTCAATATCTTCCCTACCCTCGTCACATTTTGCTAGTAGTTGACACTTCACTTTTACTCAATTCACGTTCGTCATCTTCGACATGCAATTAGTCATTCCTTTTTCGGTAATATTACTCCTCAAAAAACTCGCTCATTTTTGTATTCTTCCCACTTTCCTTCCATCAACATCCAACAAAATTTTCTTCACCATCATGGAAAAATTTTAAACAATTTTCTCACAGAGGCAATGAGCTGTTAGGCATATTACGTTAATCTCTATTAAGTACGGGACATGATCACTATTAGGTCAAATAGAGTTCATAAAAACAGCTGATTAGGGTTGTGCAACGTAAAAATTTTGCAAAAACTTACAACATCAAAAATCGTATTAAATTATAATGCAAGTTAATTTCTAACTTCACGTAGTCATTACTGATGACCTAAAGAATGCCGGGTTTCAAGCATAACATAGGAGTTTTGTTTCACGTTGTATAAAATTCACGTGTCACAGTATTAGTTACCGTACTCCTCCGAAACGGCTTGACCGATTTTTATGAAATTTTACATGCTTCAGTAGGTCTAAGAATCGGACAACATCTATTTTTTAAACCTGTTTTTTTAAGTATGGCAAAACAACGTTTGCCGGGACAGCTAGTATTGATATAATAAAATAGGATTAAATTTTGTTTTTGATAGATTTTACGGCATTTCTTTTAAACCTCCAAACTCCCTTCCTTCACGGGAATACGGGATAAATTACACAATTTTTATTTATTTATTTATTTATTAACACTTTATGCTTAAACTATGCAAAGGCGGACTTAGTGCCTAAGGCATTTTCTACCAGTCAACCATAGGGTGGTGCAGAAAAGGGGAAGGTAGAAGTGTAACAAATAAAACTAGATTATCAAAGATTATAGTTGTTAAAGATTTATTAACATAGATAAATACTATATTGAGTACATTACATACACATACATAGAGATACACATAAATCAATACAATTAAACAGATACATACAACATCATACATACAATTTTATTACGCAACTGTTTTGTTCAACTTTCCAGAGAATGGTGTAGACTCAGCAATATTACGAAGACTACGTGAAGTTCTATCTCGATACAGAACAGTGTTCGTTGATCCAGCTGAGTTCGCTTGTATGAAAGCTATTGTGCTATTCAAATCTGGTAAGTAACACACATCCCATAACACAAGCATAATAAGCTTAGCTTGGGACCAGAGGACGTTGTGTAAAATGTCTATGAATATTTATTTATTTATTTATTTATTTATTTATTATTGGTTAATAATTCTAAAGAAAGAAAAAAGTTTTATTTGACGGGCCTCGCGGTTGAGTGGTTCATGTAACGAACGACACGAGGTCGCGGGTTCAAATACGGGACAATTATTTGTGTGATATTCATATTTATCATGCTAGGCAACAAAAGCGATGGATGAAAGAAGAATGCACGTTGCGGAGATGCGAATGTTGAGATGGATGTGTGGCGTCACGCGAATGGATAAAATAAGGAATAAATATATCAGAGGAAGTCTGAAAGTGATGCCAGTGACTGAAAATTGAAGAATGAGCGGATATCCTGGTATGGGCATGTCATGAGACGAGAGGAAAGTAATGTCGTTAGGAGAGTTCTGCGAATAAATGTGGAAGGAAAAAAGTCTAGAGGAAGACCTTAGAAAAGATGAATGGACTGTGTGAAAGAGGACATGAAAGAAAGAGGAGTTGACACAGACATGACGGCTAATAGAAGACTATGGAAGGAAAAGACATGTTGCGCCGACCCCAAATAATGGGATAAGGGCAGGAGGATGATGATGATAATAATTTATAAGTGTCATACAAATGTTTGTACTGCGTCTGGGTGTTTATATGTATTATAAGTATGTATTTACAAAAGAAAAGTAGTATATGTATTATATCCGTATTCTGGTATCCATAACACAAGCATATAAGCTTAGCTTGGGACCAGAGCACGTTGTGTGAAATGTCCATGAATATTTATTTATTTTATTTACTACTGCAAGTGGATAAAAATTACTTTCAAAGATATCGTGACATACTCGTAGATTAATACGTTCTCTATGCTTTTATTATGGTACTTTTGTAAATACATACTTATAATAGCTGTTGCCCGCGACTCCATCCGCGTGGAATTTGGAAATTTTTATTTTTTCGAAATATAATGTAGCCTATGTCCTTTTTCAGGGTCTAAATATTGTCTGTGCCAAATTTCATCAAAATCGGTTGAGAGGTTTAAGGGGAAAAGCGTAACAGAAAGACAGACAGAGTTACTTTCACACGCATCGATAATAGTCGGATTAATTTAAAATTTTGCATATTAAGACGATACCAAAATAGCTTCGTGCATTTTTCTATGTACGAAGTTTTCATTGTTTCTTTAGATTGAATGGCTAGAGCTCTAATTTTTAAGTATATGTTTTTTCAATATATAATCTAGGATCGCATCAACTCAGAAACGCGATTG
The DNA here is from genome assembly GCA_916999025.1 of Orgyia antiqua. Lineage (NCBI taxonomy): Eukaryota > Metazoa > Arthropoda > Insecta > Lepidoptera > Erebidae > Orgyia > Orgyia antiqua. Next base: position 7,952,771 of record OU779874.1, read on the forward strand.
ATAAAAGTTTTCTCGATAGAAAATCTTGGCGAAACAACCTCTCAAAATTTTTATTTTTTTCATTTGTCGGTCTATTATCGCGTATTAACTAATGAAATAACTTTAAAAACATAAGTAACTATTATATATAGAAACACGTAAATCAGAATTAAAATATATTTAGTAGATTTTGAGTAAATAGGAAAAGTATCCCTAATTCTTCATTTTCTGTGCCTACTGGCTGTGTTAATATGTACGTGTCGGCGATGATATACGATAATATTGATGTAGGCCCTTAAGGACCGATAACAATGCAATAATTTATAACGGGACTTTATTACTGCCTCTCCGTCCATCTGTCACCGGGCTGTAACCTCTTGAACGGTGATAGCTAGAGCGCTGAAAATTTCCTAATAAATGTATATCAGTTGATACTATAGCAACAATACCTACTCATAATCATCACCTTCTTGCCCTTATCCTGTTACTGGAGATCGGAGAACATGACGAATATGACTAGCTGTTGCCAGCGATTTCGTACGCGTGGAATTTAGAAATTTTCCCCGTTTTTGCAATATTTTTCACTATTGCTTCGCTTCTATTGGTCGCAGCGTGATTTTATATAGCCTATAGCCTTCCTCGATAAATGTACTATTCAACACTGAAAGAATTTTCCATTTCGAACTAGTAGTTCCTGAGATAGGCGTCCATTCATCCAATCCATCAACCACTTAATGGTTAAATACATTTAGTGGTTTTTTGATATAACAATTTTATAACTAGTTATTTGTGGATTGAAAATCATTTCCTTAATTTATAGGTAATCGCTGGGTTTTGCTTGTATTTTTTACTTTATAACGAACTAGCTGTTGCCCGCGACTCCGTCCGCGTGAAATTTAGAAAACTTTTCATCCCTTTTTTTCGCAATAAAAGGTAGCCTATGTCCTTTCTCAGGGTCTAAAGATTGTCTGTGCCAAATTTCATCAAAATCGGTTGAGAGGTTTAAGCGGGAAAGCGTAACAGACAGACAGACAGAGTTACTTTCGCATTTATAATATTAGTAGGGATTACTGGGTTTGTTTTGTATTTCTTACTTTATAACGAATTGGAAATTTTGTAATGGAGGAATTATTTATTGAAATAAAACTGCTTTTTAAGGATCAGTACTAAAAACCAAAACGGAACCTTATTACCTACTGAGATTTCGCTGTCCGTCCGTTAATCTGTCACTCACCTATCTCTGGTGATAGCTAGCAATCTCCAAGTGTTGGAACAATATTCCACCGCCCTTGAGGGACCAAGAATACATTTAGAAAGAAAATTAAAGCGTTCCTTAATATATTAATATTTTGCGATTGACTCGCTATAATTTAGTTTATTTAGTAAAGCGTTCCTTTTCACTCATCAGTTGATACCTTCTATATTTAGCTTATTTATCTTTTTTATTTTTATTATCCTTTTTAGGGTTCCGTACCCAAAGGGTAAAAACGGGACCCTATTACTGAGACTTCGCTGTCCGTCCGTCCGTCTGTCACCAGGCTGTATCTCAAGAACGGTGATAGCTAGAGAGTTGAAATTTTCACAGATGATGTATTTCTATATCTCTGCTGCCATGCTTTAAGATACTGCACTTTTTGCAGCCACGTGTCAGCCGTGTGTCAATAATGGATGTGATGACGTAAAGCTATTGCTTATGTTACTTTAAACGACGCAACTGTTAAAAGACGCAATCTGTTGGTCGTGCGTGGCTGGCGGTGTTCTGGGTTATGACGTGGCAAAATTTTGTATTTTTTTTTTAATATGTGTTAGTAGTCTGCGCTTAAGCTTTTTATTTGTATTTATTATTTAAGTTTATTTTTAAAGATTCTTTTTTATGTCTTGTCACTAAGCGACCCAACGTAAGATCAGCGCTGGCTCTCAGCCAGCAACGGGCTGAGTTGGGTGCGTTTTTGTAGCGATGCTTATTGTCTATAATATTGTTAATGTTCAGTACTTGTTTCTACATTGTTTTATCTTGTACTTTAACATGTTTGCAAATCAAATTTCATCGTTACAAATAAAACATTTTCTATTCTGTTCAATATTTCGCACTTGTTTTGTATTGGATAGTCCATTTTTCGACGAAGGCTATATAAAAAGCCCAATAAGAGCAAAGCATTAGTGAAAAATGTTGTAAAATGGGAAAAAAATTCTAAATATTGAATTCAGAAATTTTATCCCATTTTTGCAACGTACATATAATAGTCCTAGTATCGAGGAAGGTTATATAAAAATACCAATAAGAGCGAAACATTAGTGAAAAATGTTGCAAAAATGGGAAGGAAATTCTGAATTCCACATTTAGAATTTTTTCCCCATTTTTAAACTTTGGACTTTGGCGCGGTACAAATACAGATATTTGCTACAAAATTGTATGCTCATAGGTAACTGGGTTTTGGGGACTCCGATGTGAATGAATGAAAACTCTTTATTGTACGCCAGAAAATAACTTACAAATATTAATAACAATAAATTATCAATTCTCGACTCCAGGTCGTTTTCTTTTTTAAATGGCCAGGTACGGGCTTGTGCCAAGTACTCTGGTTACATAGTTGTAGTTGTATGGTGTGTGTTTGATACTGTGTTGAGCGTATGCGGATGATGTGTAGATGTTGTTTGAGATGTGTGTGTGTTTCTTTGTGTAGTTTGGAGTGGGAGTGATGTAGGGTTTAGGAATCTTCTAACTATTGAGCATGTATCGATGACTACTGATTTTTGTAATGGAATGTATGTGTTTTCTGGAAGTTGTAGAGTATTCAATGCTATTATAAGTGTTTTCGGGATTACACCGGTTGAAGAGATAACAATGGGGACTATTTTTACTGTTTCTTGGTGCCACATTTGTTTTATTTCGTCAGCTAAGGGTATGTATTTTTGTATCTTTTCTGTGTATTTTTGTTTAAAATTATGGGTGTTGGGAACGGTGATAATTATTATTAATTTTGAAAACAGATTGTTTTTCTCAGCTCTTGGCTGGTCAAACCACATTTACGGGCCGAAACCAAGTAAATGCAGTGTGTAGTGTGTAAGCTAAGTGTTTGTGTGATTGTGTGTTATGATGTCATTTTCGTCTATTTCCATAAATTTTCTAACTATTCTGCAAGTGTTGAGTATGGCAGCTTTTTGTAGAATGGTGTAAGTGTTTTTGTGTAGGTTCAGTTCTTCTTCTCAGTCGTTCATTCTTGGCAGAATGGTCGTGGCTGATGATGCTTCATTTTCATTAGCCAGTGCAGCTCCCGCGATGCGTCTCCACTTGTTGCGGTCCTTGGCGTCTCGTGAATTTTGGACAAGGCTTGTCCTCGTTGCCGCTTTAATGGAGTCTGTCCATATCTCTGTCTGTAGGTTCAGTAGTTTTATACTATTGTGAATATGTTTAGGAACAACGCCAGTGGTAGAAATAACTATTGGTACTATATAAACTTTATCCTGCCTCCATATCCTCGCTACTTCATCTTTGAGCTATTATTATTTCTTTATTTATTCATCATCTTATTAATTACATTTTTAAAAGATTACTATAAAACACATTCACGCATAAGAAAAACTAAACTAAAAACAAATATTTAACACAACAAAATAATTAAAAATAAATAAAATAACATAAATAACATCCACACAATAATCATTTAAAAATACAAAAAACAGAGCTCCACTGGCATCGGAAACAAGGTCCAAGCTACCGGTGGTTAGGGCTCCAGAGACAGGAACCTCCTCACAATACGTGCCGTGTCAAGAAGAACTGCCTTCTGCATCAGACCCCTGATCCAGCTACCTAACGCGAGCTTTTCTATATGCTATTATTATTATTATTATTATTTTTAATAATAATTATTAAAATCCGATATTTTGCATAACTAAAAATAAGGAAGGAAGTTAATAACATATTGATTCTAATTTACTACGTATTTATTTATCTTTATAGTTAATTTGGCACGTAATCTTAATAATTGGAAGTACCAGTTAACAAACACGGCTAGATCTCATTACAAATAAGGAAAATTTGTAATTAAACTTCTTGAGGCCATAGACTTACTAAGTTAAAGTTTAAGGTACACAAGTTCTCATTTTTCTCTAGATATTACATATCGGAGTTTATTAACACTTTTCTAAATTAAATTATGGTGGAAAAAGTGATTACCGCAAGCGGGACATCACTTTTTCCACCATAATTTAATTTATTAAGTAAAGCATAGCATGTCAATTGCAAAATTAATAAATTATTTTAACACTTTTCTAGCAATTTTGTTGCTATTAAAGGATTGATTTTATAGTAGCTCTATCCTGAGTACTACCTTACTGAGTAGAAACGGAGTAGGTAAATAATGAAAAAGGCAATCAGCAATATTCATACTAGCTTTTGCATAATAAGTTGTGTTAATTTAAAAAATATTCCCCGTTTCTGCATCATTTTTCACTGTGGTTCGCTCCTATTGGTTGTAGCGTGATGTTTTATAGCCTAAAAACTTCCTCGATAAATGTACCATCCAACACTAAAAGATTAATACTAATATATACTAAAATTTTAAAGCTGAAGAGTGTGTTTGTTTAAACGCGCTTATCTCAGGAACAACTAGGCTGACTTAAGAAAATCTTTCAGTGTTCGATACATCGAGGAAATCTATAGACTATATATTATCACGCTACGATCAGTAGGAATAATGCATTAGTGAAAAATGGTGCAAATACGGTGAAAATTTTCCAAATTCCACGCGTACGAAGTCGCGGCCAACAGCTTGTTAATATAGATTACCATAACACCTATTTCATTGGGCGTAAACATAGACTGTCGAGCGACATCAGTCTGCTGCGAACTCTAGGTATACTTGATAATATGTACTAAGACAAGTATTTTTTTTTCTAACACTTGCGCGACTTATTTAAATAAAACTACTTTTTACGGATTTAGACGCGTACATATTTGTTTTAAATTTTGGCCCAACGTTTCGGAGACTTTGCCGTCACCATGGTCACGGGTGAGACTGAGCTGTAATGTGTGTACGATCAGGTGCTCAAGTCCACTATTTTGGAACAATTGTCATACCGGCACAATACCGGCACGATACCGTTGCAATTGAAGTCAAATATCCGTAGTCTGCTATATGCCGTCATAACGGTCTTTCAATGGTAATAGAATTGTCGATCTCTTTTATCTATGCATTGAATTTTCGGTCTCTTTTATCTATGGATTGTGTTAGAATGGTATGTATGTGTTGCCGTTTTTAAAAAATGCGTTAGTTGAAGTGATTTTCGAAAAACTACTAATAAATTTAAACATTTAATCATGCTAGACTTCGTTTAAATATATTTGTACATACTATTTATTAGTATAAAAAGCAATGTGAAGTTTAGGAGATTAGATAATTGCAATAAATTACAAAGAACAATTTCTAATATTTCTATCTATCTATTTTTTATTTATGGCAATCTGTCGACACAGGACAATTTAAAAATATTACTGTCAAATTCAAAATAGCAGACTACCGAAACATTTCAGTCATTGAATTGCAATTGTGAAGCAGTTGTGTACGAGACTAGCAATTTATGTCACTTTGACAATTGTAAGACAATGATGAAGTCGTTATGACGACACATTAAGACGATACCAAAATAGCTTCGTGCATTTTTCTATGTACGAAGTTTTCATTGTTTCTTTAGATTGAATGGCTAGAGCTCTAATTTTTAAGTATATGTTTTTTCAATACATGATCTAGGATCGCATTAACTCAGAAACACGATTGAAAAAAGTTTTCTCGATAGAAAATCTTGGCGAAACAACCTCTCAAAATTTTTATTTTTTTCATTTGTCGATCTATTATCGCGTATTAACTAATGAAATAACTTTAAAAACATAAGTAACTATTATATATAGAAACACGTAAATCAGAATTAAAATATATTTAGTAGATTTTGAGTAAATAGGAAAAGTATCCCTAATTCTTCATTTTCTGTGTCTACTGGCTGTGTTAATATGTACGTGTCGGCGATGATATACGATAATATTGATGTAGGCCCTTAATAGTAGACTACCAAAAACTTTACTATTGCACCATAATGGTACAATAATGGTACAGTTGTGACACCGTTGAAATACCCGACTCAGGGCCCAGTTATTACTGGGTTTACCCACAGTTAATTTAATTTTACATTGACCATAAAGATAGACTTTTACCATAAACTATATCATATTAGCATTAATAAACATATAACATTAACGTTATACATATAACATTATTAACTAGAGATATTTTCCTTTCAGAAACTCGTGGCTTAAAAGATCCACTTCAAATAGAAAATCTCCAAGATCAAGCTCAAGTAATGCTCATGACTCATGCGAGAACCGCACATGGGACTGCACCAGCAAGGTTTGGTAGACTTCTACTGTTACTGCCACTACTCCGTCTTGTCACTCCACAGCAGTTAGAAAGAGAATTCTTCGCCAAAACCATAGGACAAACACCAATGGAAAAAGTTTTGGCTGATATGTATAAAAATTAAAAAGTCAACAAAACCAATTAATGTGTTAGTAAAAAGTCAACATTTTAAATTAATATAAGATTTTGCAAACTCAGTAAACCGAAATTGCGCTTTTCGTCGCTTCTAAATATTTAAAAAAAAACAATTATATACGAAAATAGCAATACAAACACAAATGAAGAAAATGTTAGCTTATATATATACAAAGAATTACCAACTCAACAATACCAATTAATGTGTTAATAAAAGCATTTTAAGTTAATGTCAAGTTTAGTATGCTTATATCATTACAGTCGTTATTCCATCTAGTCGCCTTTTATCTATTACAAAGAAAAATCATCAAAAAACCTAACATAAACACAAAAGAAAGTAGGTAATTAAAGTCCAAAATAAATAAATAAATATTCATGGACATTTCACACAACGTCCTCTGGTCCCAAGCTAAGCTTATATGTACCGTATTCTGATACCCGTAACACAAGCATATATGCTTGTGTTACGGGACGCAGTACAAACATTTGTATGACAATTATGGGCGTCTGGGTGTTTATATGTATTATAAGTACCTATGTATTTACAAAAGAAAAGTAGTATATGTATTATATCAGTATTCTGGTACCCATAACACAAGCATATAAGCTTAGCTTGGGACCAGAGGACGCTGTGTGAAATGTCCAAAAATATTTATTTAAAAAAAAAATTTGAAAAAACACAAATGATTGTCCCGAGCGGGAATCGTACCCGCGACCTCTTGATCTACAGTCCGTTACATGAACCACTCAACCACGAGGCTCGTCCTCGTAGTTGAATTGTATAATAATTAAAAAATAAACTCGACAATCTTAATTAATGTGATGTCAAAAGTCATCATGTTTAATTAATGCATAATATTAACTTAAAAACCAAACAATTGTATTTAATGCGTTAATAAAAGTCAGCTTTTTCAATTAATATAACATAACTGTGTATATTATTGATTAGCATAAAATAATATAGTATTGGTACCGATTCTACGTGCACAACTAAACTTAACACGTTGCCTGTCCGTGCATTATACTACACCTTTCTGCAACACGTTGTATATAATGCATTTTTGATCTAACTGTGACGTCTGTGCATTACATATTTAATGCATGGGCCTACTTTTTTTGAATAGGGTTTTATAAACTGGACGGATGAAGAGGAAATTGGAAATATTAAAACACCAATGTCCCGTATTTTTTTTTTATTTGAACGTTACCCGAATTGTCTTACGAAATAGTGGCAACGCAAAAATTCGAATGTTTTAGGTTATACCGGTAAAAATTATATTTGTATATGTATGCTATTTGACAATGATATATAGAAATACAATATAATTACGGAGATATATTCATAACGTCCACATGCATTATTTGTAATTCACGATGTTCTAGCTGCCACGTCCGTGCTAAACTAATGCAAAACTAATGCATGCATGAAAGTCAGTATTTTAGACTTTTTTAACGTTATTTTTTTAAATACTTGCATATATTTCATAAGTATGAGACAATTTAGCTGCAAAATAAAATTGGACGTCACTCCGGTGACTGTCCGGAGTATTTTGTACGTGTACTAAAAAAGAGAAAGTTGATAGTGTCAATAATACCTCTCTCTCTCTCTCTCCAGCCCATTTACGTCCCACTGTTGGGCATGGGCCTCCTCCACTTTGGGAGGGATTATGGTCTACTGCACCGCGCTGACCAGCGTTGGCACAGTGTTTAGTTTCGAGTTTTCCGTCTCTCACAGAGGATGTTATCTGTGTGCAATATCCCTTAGCTGACTTTTTCAGCACCCTTGGGAGGAGATGGGGTGGTGACACTTGTATTCTTAATCCGTCACCACTCGGAAACAATCCCAATAATACCTATTTGAAGCTATTTCGTTGTACACATTTAAATTAATTAAAATCGTTAGTATATAATACACAGTTTTTATAATATAACTAGCTGACCCGGCAAACGTTGTTTTGCCATACTAAACAAAAAAAAGTTTGAAAAATAGATGTTGGCCGATTCTCAGACCTACTGAATATGCATGTAAAATTTCATAAAAATCGGTCAAGCCGTTTCAGAGGAGTACGGTAACTAACACTGTGACACGTGAATTTTCATTGCCGAATTGTGACAATGACGCTATCAATTTTAAATTCTTTGTTAAGTTAAGTTGGGCGCGTAGAATCGGCACCATATCCCTTGTTAGTACTTAGTATTCTGTGGTATTTATATGTAAATATGTACGTTAATAAACAAATATTTAAAACAAAAACTTATAATATAAGTATCTATCTATCTTTAACCACGCAGATAAATAATAGATTAAGTTTTTCTGTAAATATTTTGATAATGATCTCAATTTTATTTTTTAAAATTATATTTTTTTTTTATATTTCGCCCTGCCGCTCGGGTCGGGCCCCGGTTAGCGGGGCCACCCCTACGGGTCATGATAAGGCTCAAGGCGCCAGTAACGGGGGGAGAAAAATTAGGTCCCCCCGTAGCGTTAACGTGGCTGAGTGCCATATTTGCCACGGCGGGTCTACATTTTATTATTGTTGTATTTGTTTAGTATTTTATTATTTTCTTATTTTTAATTAAATCCGAGTAGTAATTTTTTTTTCACAATGTTAATAAGTATGTGTGTGTGTGATTTAAATAAATGTGTTTAGAATTTTGTAAATGTTAGCTTACGCGATGTTGTCTATAGTTAATAAAAATATGTTTATTGTTAATAAAAACTATATTATAATTAATTAGTAGCTAGGCTTTTTTGTAAAGATAGATATTATTACTGCCTAGGTCAAGCCAATAATATGCAATTTAAAAAAAGATGTCATTTTACCAATTTGTAACATTAAATGATAGATAAATAGTGGTACCAATTCTGTTTGCAAAACTAAACTAAAAGGCGTCATAAACGGCACATTAAATACATTAAAAACACGTGTATATATAAAAAAGGCGAGTCGAGAAAGAAATAGATATATCTGTTGGTGAAGTCATAAGTTACATCTTTGTATATTAATATAATAATATATCTGTCTCTTTTTATTATATTAATCTAGATTCCATCCATCAGCCTTTTTCTATCCACTGTTGGACATAAGCCTCATTCATAGAACGACACAACGCGCGGTCCTGTGCCGCTTGCATCCAATGTCTCCACGCGATCTTGACGATATCATCGCTCCATCTTGTCGGGGGCCGCCCAATGCTGCGTCTGGCCAATCTATATTAATATGCCATTTGTGGTGCCCTTAAAGCTTGAATATTAATAAAATATATAAATAAATATTCACGGACATTTTACACAACGTCCTCCGGTCCCAAGCTAAGCTTATATGCTTGTGTTATGGGTACCAGAATACGTATATAATACAATGCATAGGTATACTACTTTTCTTTTGTAAATACATACTATTAATACATAGAAAACACCCTGACGCAGTACAAACATTTGTATGACAATTATTATTATAAATATCACACAACTAATTGTTTGATAGTGTCATATTATCAATAACACAATTCGATAACGTTAACTAAACTCTCAAAATAAAATCGGTCAAGTACTAATTGTTCCGTAACGTAATCATAATTATATTCGTCATATTCCTGACCCCAAACAACGGTATAAGGGTAGTAAGATAATGATGAATATTATTAGTATTTGTCAAGCATCAACTGATAACATGAAACTGAAATATTTAGCTCTCTGGCTATCCACGTTATCCATAAGTACAGCCGATGTAGCTACAGAGATAAGGCGGACAGACGGTCAGCTAAGTCTCAGTAATAATACAGTACCTACCGTTTCACTGGTGCTGTAAAAGTCAGCTAAGGGATATTGCACACAGATAACATCCTCTGTGAGAGACGGAAAACTCGAAAATAAACCCTGTGCCAACACGCCTGGTTAGCGCGGCACAGTAGACCATAATCCCTCCTAAAAGTGGAGGAGGCTCGTGCCCAACAGTGGCACGTAAATAGGCTGGAAAGGGAATCAAAATTACCATGTACCTGGTATTAATTTAATTTAGCAGAAAAGTTAAAGTTTTTGTTGCAACAAATTTGGTACTTCCTCGACATAATTAAGAATTTTATTCAGTAAATTTTTTAAATTAAGAACTATGTATAGCTATTCTATTGTACTTTTAAGTTAATTTAATATTTTATTTATAAATCAAGGTCAAGTGCCAATTGAGAGGATAAAACGAATAGAAAGGCCTCGGCTAAAATCTGAGCCAATTTAATATTATATTATGTATCTAATAGTAATTAGTAGTTATGTTTTAGATATTAAAATAAACAATTAAAATTAAAATTGAGTTATATTTATTTATACCCTTTTGTATCCGACTGTGGTGTCCGACCGATCTCCGTGTGGTGACTGATTAAGAATACAAGTGTCACCACCCCATCTCCTCCCAAGGGTGCTGAAAAAGTCAGCTAAGGGATATTGCACACATATAACATCTTCTGTGACGGAAAACTCGAAAATAAACCCTGTGTCAACACGCCTGGTCAGCGCGGCACAGTAGACCATTATCCCTCCCAAAGTCGAGGAGGCCCGTGCCCAACAGTGGGACGTAAATCAGCTGGATAAGGAGAAGGAGGTACCCGACTGTATTCTATACATAATTATTTACACACACAACAAAAATGCTGCACGACTAAGTAAGTAAATAAATATTCAAGAGCAAATTCTTATTGTACACATATTAAGTACATAATTAATTCAAAACACAAAAATAGGTACTTAGCATAATAGGAATAGGAAAGCAGAAAAATGCTTAAGAAAAAACTAGTTTTATATAAACAAATGAGTCGCTCAAGTATTAGAGAATATTGTTCACGCAGAACAAATGAAAAACCCTTTGCTGGTTTTTACTTGATTTATTGGTATTTTAACCATATCATTATTATTACCATTAATAAATTAACATATCAAAAATGTTAACAATAGTGAAGCGAGCGGTAGGTGAAGTATATTGTGTGTGTTGGACGAATGAATGTGACGTCAGATGACGTATTTGACTGTTTAGTTTGTGTGTGTTGTATATGTATGTAAGGAGTATTTGAATGTGTGTGTAGCGCGTTTGTGGAGTTGACAGGAGTACTGCGGCCGTATTATGAGCTTTTATCTACAAGCAGTTTACGCCGTGAATTGAACTGTCTGGCAAATTCGTATTAAGAACAAAATTCTTAGTCAGTCAGTTCGCTAAACCAGTCATACATTAATATGTTTAAGGAGAAGGTACAACTAAAAGTTAAAGTACTAACTAAAAATTTTCAACTAAAAGTTTTATTTTTGCAATAATACATAATTTAGCCATGCAGTTTACGGCCTGCCTGGAACTTCAATGATTTTAAAAAGCTCATAATACGCCGGCTGAAGCGTTTGCGAAGACGGCGCGAATAATATAATATTTAAGAGAATATTTTCGTAGATCAAAAAACTAAAAAAGCACACTTAAAAATCCTGAATATTTTTAATATTATTCCTTTGTCATCCGTCACCCGTCACCTCTATGAAAATTTTGCTATATATGTATGTACAAACGTCTCCACATACAACTCACTGTCATGCGCATTTGTTGCTCGAGGCTTTTCGAATAACAGGCACACCAACGATTAATTACCCATATGCGAAAGAACAGGCTTTATGACCTTACCATTATGCTAGGCCATACAAAGTTACAACTAATTAAACACTTTACTCTGTCGCGTGATTAAATAAAATTTGTGTGTCTGCTCTAATAGTTATTATTGTAGGTACAGTATTTTCCTTTACCATAATATATTATTAACATAAGTAGTTGAATGTATGAGGAAGCAATTAAAATGACATGACTACCATTCAGACGCCATCTTAAGTACTAAGATATTTGACATGGAGTATCCTTCTTATGTAATCCTTTAATCGATTGCTTACAGCATAGTTTACCATTTATTTAAATAACTAGGTGTTGGTTCGTACGCGTGGAAGTTAGAAAATTTTCCCCGTTTTTGCAACATTTTTCACCAATACTTAGCTTCTATTGGTCGCAGAGTGATATTGTATAACCTATAGCCTGCCTTGATAAATGGGCTATCCAACACAAAAAGAATTTTGCAATTCGAAGCAGTAGTTCCTGAGATTAGCGCGTTCAAACAAACAAGTAAACTCTTCAGCTTTATAATAATAATAATAATATAGACTAGCTGTTGTTCCGTGTAGTGTAGTATGTATGTAGTAAATATACTATTAATAACGAGGTTAAGTTTGTAATATGAGGGAGGTAATCTCTGAAAGTAATCGTTCGATCATAAAAACTTTTTCACTAATAGGAGGCTATAGTCTCCGAGAGTGCTCTAGGCTTTCTATTGTTATGTCTATATAGGTATAGTAATTAGCTGTTGTCACTCTCCGTGTGGTGACGGAGTAAGAATACAAGTGTCACCACCCCATCTCCTCCCAAGGGTGCTGTCAGTCAGCTAAGGGATATTGCACACAGGTAACATTCTTTGTGAGAGACGGAAAACTCGAAAATAAACCGTGTGCCAAAACGCCTGGTCAGCGTGGCACAGTAGACCATAATCCCTCCCAAAGTGGAGGAGGCCCGTGCCCAACAGTGGGACGTAATTGGGCTGGAGAGAGAGAGAGAGAGTTGGTCCGTGACTTCATACGTGTGGAACTTTGAAACCAAACCCAAATAAAATTATCATATCATCATATTTATGTAAGTATATATGTATTAATCTATGTAAAGGAATCTTTGAATGTGATTTTTACTCACTTGCGGTAGTCGGATTTATCTAAAACTAGCTGTCCCGGCAAACGTTGTTTTGCCATACAAAAAAAAAATCATGTAAAATTTCATAAAAATCGGTCGAGCCGTTTCGGAGGAGTACGGTAACTAACACTGTGACACGTGAATTTTATATATAAGATGTCGCACACATGTTAATGACCGATAACAATGCAATAATTTAAAGACAATATTCAGTTTTTTAAGCGTTTTTTTAGTTTTTGAATTAAGCAAATTTTAATAGAAACCTTTCTCTTGAACCACTCTATCTATTACAAAAACGTGTCAAAATCCATTGTATAGTTTTAGGGATTTAAGCTTACATAAGGACAAACAATAATAAACAACTTTGTAAGTAATAGAATTCTCAGACACATAATAAAAATTAAAATAGCAGGAAACTTATTTTTAGCCTCCGAATGACATCGCGTGTGTGAAAAACCTGGATAACATTATGAGTTTCTTGTCACGTAAGCCATGGGACCATGGACTTAATAACACACTTTTATTAAGAGGATACCAAAATAGCTTCATGCATTTTTCTATGTACGAAGTTTTCATTGTTTCTTTAGATTGAATGGCTAGAGCTCTAATTTTTAAGTATATGTTTTTTCAATATATGATCTAGGATCACATAAACTCAGAAACGCGATTGAAAAAAGTTTTCTCGATAGAAAATCTTAGCGAAACAACCTCTAAAATTTTTTATTTTTTTCATTTGTCGGTCTATTATCGCGTATTAACTAATGAAATAACTTTAAAAACATAAGTAACTATTATATATAGAAACACGTAAATCAGAATTAAAATATATTTAGTAGATTTTGAGTAAATAGGAAAAGTATCCCTAATTCTTCATTTTCTGTGCCTACTGGCTGTGTTAATATGTACGTGTCGGCGATGATATACGATAATATTGATGTAGGCCCTTAATTAGCTTTATTAGAATCTATATATATATACCTATTTACATACACAGATTTACAAAATGTTTATTTTGCTACATCACACAGTTGGCTTGAAGCCACTTAAATATCTATGCTAACGTGAAAATGTATCTATGTGTATCTATGATTTAGGTTATACGTCATATGAAATGTCGTTATTGTATGATGTACGATTTAACCAGACTAAAATACTTATTACAAAGCCATTCAATAAGAAGAAGAAAAATTACTTATGACTAGTTATGACGTGTCATATGACGTATAACGTAAATCATAGACACACAGATACATTTTCACGCACACATAGTTAAGTAAGTGGCTTCAAGCCAACTGAGTGATGTAGCAAAAGAAACATTTTGTGTTATTCCACCATCTGGTATAATTGTGTCGTTTTAATAACGCAGTGGGGTGACCCGCAAAAAGGTGGACCGACGATATCGTCAAATGATGTAGTTAGCGCATGACCATGCGTTGCGGTATTCTATGGGAAGGCCACCCACTGGTTCCTCCGGAAGTCCAGCACTCTTTATTCAATAAGCTGTTAAAGCTGAGCTGGAACCAGATTGTAGTAAACTGGCTTTGTTTGTTCTTATTATGTATATATCTATGTCTTTGTAATCCTTTACCTCAATAAAATTATTAATAAATAATAATTCTTGCTTTCTAATTCTTGCTACTGACGAATGGATGGAAGTTTATATGTAGTTATATAATATGGAGTGGTGATCTGATGACACATAGTAAAATGTATGTTACGTATTTATTCTTAAAACTAAACTATGTATGACACAATAGGAAGAATGAATTGATTAATTTTCGCGGTCGCACCCGCGTTTATATTTATTGAGCCCTTACTCCCTTAATACACGCCGAACCTTAGTAAATTATACAAAAAGGACTCGCGCACGAAGGGTTCCGTACCATTATCTATGCAACATAAGGCACGTTATTAATAAATGAGCAAACAACACACACAATACTTAATTAATCACGTTTGTTGTATGAGAGCAAGAAACGGTAAAATAATCATGTTTGTTGTATGGGAGCCCCCCTTAAATATTTATTTTATTTTATTTTTAGTATTTGTTGTTATAGCGGCAATAGAAATACATCATCTGTGAAAATGTCAACTCTCTAGCTATCACCGTTCTTGAGATACAGCCTGGTGACAGACGGACGGACGGACGGACGGACAGCGAAGTCTCAGTAATAGGGTCCCGTTTTTACCCTTTGGGTACGGAACCCTAAAAATAAAACCGCAACATAATCGGTTGCGTAGTTTTAAAGATATAAGCTCACATAGGGAGATACATACCAAAATAATGACTTTGTTTAAACATATAAAATACAGAACATAGTCCAAAGTGCAGTTAATTCAGTTAGTCATATAACATAGGTACCACAAGATGTAATAATAATATTGTTAATGTAGATCACAGGTCATAAACTTTAATTAAATAAATCAATGATTTACTTGGAGTATAAAACTAAGCTAAGGGTAGGTATTGTGCACAGAGATACATCCTCTGTTAGAGACTGAAACCTCGAAAATAAACCTTGCACTGACACGCCTGGTCAGCACGTCATAGTAGACCATAATCCCTCCCAAAGTAGAGGAGGCCCGTGCCCAACAGTGAGACGTTTATAGGCTGGAGAAAAAAGGAAAAATTGGTCAAGTGCGAGTGGGACTCGCGCACGAAGGGTTCCGTACCATTATCTATGCAACATAAGGCAACGTTATTAGTATCGAGCAAGAAACGGTAAAAAAATCAGTTTTTTGTATGGGAGCCCCCCTTAAATATTTATTTTATTTTATTTTTAGTATTTGTTGTTATAGCGGCAATAGAAATACATCATCTGTGAAAATTTCAACTGTCTAGCTATCACCGTTCTTGAGATACAGCCTGGTGACAGACGGACGGACGGACGGACGGACAGCGAAGTCTCAGTAATAGGGTTCCGTTTTTACCCTTTGGGTACGGAACCCTAAAAAAGATCGTGTGTAATTCGTAATGTCAATTATCATTGCCGTCGTACTTATTTCAGCGGGGGTTGCCTTGGAATATCAACTCCTGTCTGGATTAATGCTCATAGATGATTGCTCATGTATGAGGAGATTTTCCACGTAAAGGCAGATTATGGGACAATATAATTATGATGACATAATATGTGTTGTGATTTCCGTGTGATGACGTATTTATTTATACTATCAAATATTATAAAGATGCAGAGTTTGTTTGTTTCTACGCGCCAACCTCAGAAAATACTGGTTTGATTTGAAAAATTCTTTTTGTGTTGGATAGTCCATATATCGAGGAACGTTTTAAGCTATATAACATCACGCTGCGGCCAATAGGAGCGAAGTACCTATCTGTGAAATATGTTACAAAGTCGGGGTAAATTATTCATTTTGACCCACTGGTGGGCACGGGCCTCCTTCACTTTGAGAGGGATTATGGTCTAATATGCTGCGCTGACCAGGATTCGGACGAGACGACTATGCCCAATGCATTTTGTTTATTTTTAAAGTTTTCCGTCTCTCACAGAGAATTTTATCAGTGTAACATCGCTTAGTCGGCTTTTACAGTACCCTGGGAATGAAATGAGATGGTGACACTTGTAGTCTTAATTCGTTACCATTATACATTGCTATTTTTAGATTTTACGTAAACAATGACGTCATAACTCATTATCGTTATATTCCTAGTATTTATACCAGTTAGCAATGTTTACGATAACTCTGTTTATTATAATAATTATTATAATGGATATAATTAAAATGAGTCATGACTGTGTTTATTCAAGTAGATAGTTACAAAAAATCTTGATATGTCGGACAATGGTACCGATTTCACGTGCACAACTGAACTTAACTAAGAAATAAAAACTGATAATGGGGCCAATTCTACGTGCAAAACTTAACTTAACTAAAAAATGAAATCAACTATTGGTTTATTTAGTTTAATTGGCTATTTTGTTGTGTACATCTATATTATGAATTATTATCATTAGTCCGTAATAAACAGTTTTTGTCAAGAAAGTTCAGTTAACATTACCGGATTGTGTTAGCCACACCATCAAAATAATTTTTTTAGTTAAGTTTGGTTTAGTTTTGTTTTGTGAATATTACAATTCAGTAAAGATAATTGAATTTTTTGATTATAAAATCTATGTAATATAGACTAACGATTTAAATTAATAATTGGGTACATTATTAAATTAAATTTTAATTGGGTATTTTTAAATTAAAATAATAATAGGTATGTTAAATTTTCTTTTGATTTCTTTGAGATTTCTGTGACGTAATCTTTACACTGGCTACATCATTTTTGTTGGCAGGTCATCGGCCTTTGACTCCTTATGTTCTGTTGCTTTAAAAAAAAAAATGTGTCAAGTGCGAGTCGGACTCGCGCACGAAGGGTTCCGTACCATTATCTATGCAACATAAGGCAACGTTATTAGTATCGAGCAAGAAACGGTAAAAAAATCATGTTTGTTGTATGGGAGCCCCCCTTAAATATTTATTTTATTTTATTTTTAGTATTTTTTGTTATAGCGGCAATAGAAATACATCATCTGTGAAAATTTCAACTGTCTAGCTATCACCGTTCTTGAGATACAGCCTGGTGACAGACGGACGGACGGACGGACGGACGGACGGACAGCGAAGTCTCAGTAATAGGGTCCCGTTTTTACCCTTTGGGTACGGAACCCTAAAAAGACGTGTGGCACTCGGGGACTGCCACGGTAAAGCTATTGCATAGCATTTTTTATCAACTTATGCATTTAATATACGAGTATAATTGAATAAGTTGGTATAACAGATCTATTATGGTATGAGGTTTTTTATTGATTCCTTACATAAGTAAGGAATCAATAAAAAAACCTGGGTGTAAAAAACCGTCTGGGTGCGTCTATGTATTATAAGTATGTATTTACAAAAGAAAAGTAGTTTATGTATTATATCCGTATTCTGGTACCCATAATATAAGCTTAGTTTGGGGCCAAAGGACGTTGTGTGAAATGTCCATGAATATTTATTTATTTATTTAAGAACTAATTAATGTCTCGGGAAATTTAGGTGCCTATAATTTTTGTTTAGGTATAATAATAAACGTTAAAACCACTATAATAAAATTGTCATTAAAATATAACGTATCTTGGGTTTTCCAATTTTACTTACCGCAGCCTTAACGGGGTTTCCAATCTTTATTGCCCAAATTTGGTGAAGTTAGGAGTGATAGGAGTTTTGGTTTATTAAATTAACAATAGTGAATTGATTCACCGTTTAATAATATGCGTAAATAAATAAATGTTTTATAACAGGATATACCCCAAAATTTTTGTTGCGCGACTATTATGAGTATTATGACAGAAAAACCAAAGTTTTCGACAGATCGTAGTCGCAAACTTAGGCAATAAATAAGCTTATCCTGAGAACCCAAGACGATGTGTGAAATTTCCATGAATATTACAAAAAATACGCACACCAAACTCCAAAAAATCGATCGAGCCGTCTTGGTAGAGTAACAAACACCACGCATTTCATAAAGATTTATGAGATTCTGATGTGTAAGATGTTTCACTTTAACTTGCGTTGTTTCTTTATTTTTGTGGTAATTTTTTTCAATAAGTGGCAACCCTGGTTATTAGCATTATAGTCACTAAGTATACATAATAATAGCTTGTTATTGCAGTCGTACGTCGCAAGAAACTTGTTTTATAAAGGTTGTACAGTTCAGACTTTTGTAAGGATAACTGGTTTTCCAGTTTCTCAAATAAAATCTAGAGAGATGTTGATAGATAACTTTTCCATTGCTAACGGATCCAAAAGCATTTTGTTGAATCTTCAATAAATGGCGTGCCGATCTACTTTCAGACCCTTAATTTTAAGGTTTAGTACCTTAAAATTAAGGGTCTAATAAAAGTAAAATTTGGGAAAAAGGAATTTACTGACCCTCCGTTGTCTGTCTGTAATCAATTCGTATCTCTTAAATGGTAATAGTAGATCGATTGAAATTGCAGCTATAACAACAAAAGCTAAAAACTAAAATACAATAAATATTTAAGGGGGTTCACATATAAAATTATTTTCGTTTATCTTAATGACTAGCTGTTGCCCGCGACCCCGTCGCGTGGAATTTAGAAAATTTTCCCCGTTTTTGCAACATTTAACTACTTCTTCGCTTCTACTGGGTGTAGCGTCATATTTTATAGCCTAAAGCCTTCCTCGATAAATGCCCTATCTAACACTGAAATAATTTTTCAAATCGGCCCAGTGGTTCCTGAGATTAGCGCGTTCAAACAAACAAACAAACTCTTCCGCTTTATGATATTAGTATAGAAGTATAGATATGCTTTGTGGACATGCTTATGCAAGTTTAATGTGATAATTACGATATATTATGACGAATTTATTATGATGATAGACGAAGTCACGCATGAAATTATCTTTGGCCGATCCGAAGTTTAATAAACCTCATTTATTTTCATATCCTTGGAATAGATTGATAAATTGTAACAATTTGTTCATTACTTTTTCAACGACTTCATGAAAAGGAGGATGTTCTCAATTGTCTACGTTTTTTTATTTATTTATTTTTTTATGTTTGTTACCTTATAACTTTTAAATGGGCGAAACGAGTTTGATGATTCTTTTTTAATTTGAAAGCTGGTGGTTCCCGTTTGGTCCCATTGGCACCAGGTCAGGATCTGATGGTTATCTCCTGAGAAATCGAGGAAAATCCCTTAAATTTCAAAGGCACATGAAGTCAGTAAAATTTTTTGTTAAATACTCAATTATTTGAGTTATTGAACCTGTTATTGAAACCAATGCAAATGATTTTAACTAACACATAATATGTAAGTTACTATACTCTTTAAGTGGACTTATTGTTATAGTTATATAGATCTTTAAACACAAATATGGTACATACGTCGTGCGCGAGTTCATCTTGTTTTCGACCGGATTTTGAAAAATCTGTGGATTCAAAATTCTACGCATAAGTAGTCGTTATTTTAGTTCCTTCCTATATTCGATGATAGCATAATAGTAACAATTATCATTATCAAATGATTACACCGTGAGATTATTTATATAGTGTCTGTACTGTGGACAGTTAGAGGAAATGGCAGGTAAACCTTGAAAACGTCATATTTCCTATTTATACGTCTAGTCGTTTTGTGAATAAATTACTCCTTTTTTTACTTTTCAGCCCAGAATGTCAAATTGTTGGGACCGTGTTTAATCCACTTAAGTAGAATGAACCTGTGTAACTATAGGAATACTTAAACGGGCCTCCTTCTCGAGGTCGCGGGTACGATCAGTACAAGTATTTGTGTGATATTTTTATGTATTGTATTATACATAACACAAGCAATTAATATTATAGTACATATTCTATACTGCAGTACTTACAGTACCTACATATTACTCTAAGCACGGCTTTATGCAAATAATCTTAGCTGGAGACCGAGGGCCGTTGCGTCAAATGCCCATTTTTACTTGTTATAAAACAAAGTCTTTATTTTTATACGAATATGAGTTTATATCTTCAAAACTACGCAACAGATTTTGATATGGTTTTTTATAATAGATAGAGTGGTTCAAGAGGACGGTGGTATTTTTTGTATAATTTGTTTAGGTTTGGTTTCTAAAATCCACGCGTACGAAGTTGCGGGCAACCGCTATATTTGTATAAAAAAAAAAGATTTTTTTCACATGTGATGTTTAGGACAAAAGAAAACGTCTCTTAAACACTCCTTTTTTTTACAAATACAAAGTTGACTCACAACTTCACAGGTAGACTGGTTTCTTGGTATTTTTTAATGAATATAAATTGACGGAAAAACCTGTACGATAGGGTTGTCAACTCATTGCGGTGTGCAATTTTGTTTTAGTTTACGCTTTTCATAAATTTCTGTGACACTTTTATTAGCTTCAAACGTATTTTGAAGTCTCTTTTAGTTTATAAGCTAAGCCAATTATTTTGTGAAATTAAACGACACACACAAATAACATACCAGGTGGTCTAGACCGCTATTCAATGTTCAGTGAAAGTTCAATTGAATGGTATCATTTGTAATAAAAAAATAACAATAGACCACCAAACTTGACAAAATTCGCCACTATGCAATCAACAAATCCAATAACTGATTGCTTAGTGGCGAATTTTATCAAGTTTGGTAGTCTATTGTTAATTTTTTGAGGTTATAATGTGCCATTAAGCGATCATTGTGACACAATACATTTACCGGACTCAGGGCGCTGATGTAGTGTCTATGGCTACCTACATAACTCAGTCGGCTTCAAGCCACTTACCTATGTGTATCTGTGTGTGTAAAATATGTATCTATTTGTGTCTGTCTATGATACATATCTGTCGCACATTATTACTTACAGCATAACCAATACCTATACCATAACGTAAGTTCTCCAAGTAGTCTGTGAGCATTATTAGTTTGTGTGTGATTGATTAACGATAAAATAATTACTTCGGCTAGTTTTAATAACGTTAAATAAAGGATTTTTTATAAGCATTTTATTATTCAACAGCGTTTGCCTTGAAATTCCAAATGTTTTTTGTAGTGTCTGCGAAGTTCATTGAATTGAAAGGAGTGCTGACATTCATTAATATAATAATTATAGAAAACACCTTTTTAAAAAATGTATTATATTTTAATTACTTACATTCTTTTAAAAAATGCACTTTTTTAATCATTTACAAACATTGACGAATATGTATACTAACACAAATTTCACCTAATCTAATATCACAGATAAAACAATATAAAAAAAAATACAGACATGTATACAAAAAGTATTTAATAAAATCAAAAACTAAATATAATTTAAGATCTATCACATTCTAGAGAGATTTGAAAATTCATAAAGATCATGCGTTCATTTTTGCGAAAATTTATTGAACACTTTTTAAAAAAGGAATTGCATTAAATTACCAGCTTCACAAATATAAAACTGACTTGGAAATATTAACTTTCCTATATTATTCCTTTAACTGCATGATTTTACACAGGAATACCACAATTTAATTATTTATTAATTAAAGACAGAATTTCCAGCCACAAAACAATACCTTGATGTAATTAAATATTTTAACTTGTTTTACTCATAAATGTAAGACATAATATATTTTATTGGTCAACTTAAAGGTTTTGTTTGAGACCACAAGGAAAATGTAATTGTTCTTTATTATAGTAAATAAACCAAATTTTCCAGTAAATAATACAGTGTTCATAAATAATAAGGATAAATTATAATATTTTTCTACATTGCAAAGTTAGTTTCAATTACTTACTATTCAAACTTAGAACACATGTCACATTTTAGGACTACAGGCGTAAATTAGAGTACCTAAAGTTTAAAAAAATTAAATTAAGAACTGGCAATCTCACATCCAAACAACTAATAAAAAGAATAATGCTTTTTTTCTTTTTATTATCATGAAGGTTGGCTTTGTTTGAAAAAGTTTGCCTTATTTATATAATTTATTGATAGAAATCTGTATTTAGTCAAAAATAGGTACATTTTTTATAATATGATTATGGAAATAAACTTGAAACATAACACGTTATACAAGTTTTCATCGACTATAAATTAAGCAAAGACCATAATTTATGGCAAAAAATATTATTAATTCTTTTTTTAACCAAGTATGGTTGTGGCCAATGTGTTAAATTTTCATATTCTTAATGGAAACATCAGTACAATGAAGGTTCTTTATAGAATCCACCGAAAACAATAGAATTTGTGACTTTTTCTATAATAACATATGTGAAAGGACGGTTTGCATGGAATTGTATGACTCCAATACGGTTGCTAAACTCAGCTGCAGTCACTCCAGCAGCAGATGTACCTTCTTCCGTAACTTCAATCTTTGCTTTATGAACTAATTTAGAGACAAATAATTTATCTCTGGAGATATACGGTAATGAAGCATGTATTGGGTCAAATAAACGTTCGATTCCAAAACGATTCTTTAACACATTAGACATGTCTAAAGTTGATTCAATTTTAAAGCGTGGAATCAAACAATCTACTTCATCATCACCGAATTGTTCTTTAGAAACTCTTAATTCTTTGAAAAATGTATCAAGGTTTACATTCTGGAAGTTTATGAACATTTCTTCCACAGACACACCTTCATATGGCAACATAATGAGCATAGACAATCTGTTTTCTTTTCCATATGGCAACTCAATAACTCTTGCTTGTAATTCCTTTAAATTAGAGAATGGATATGTGTATCTATTGTACATCATATTAACTTCTCCAATTTTGTTGCCTTTGCCATCTTCAAAAGGCATTCTTGTAGTAGATGTTGCATTGAAAGGCACAGTCCATTGTCCTTTAAAATAAAGTGCACTTGTTAATACCATGCTGGTATCTTGAAAGTAGTCAGGTTCAACTATTTTGTCTATGAGTCCTTTAGTTACGTTTGCAATAATATTATTAAGAATATTCGCAGTATTAACACTATCTGTAAAATCTAGAGGTACTACAGTTGTTTCATAGTCTGATTTAGCTCTTTCTCTAAAATCGTTAAGTGGTAAACGTTTTTCGTTAATAAACATAGTGTTAACTTTCGCTAGTTGTATAGTATCCGTATTTACAGTCAACCATTTGGATATTTCTTTGAATTCTTCTCTTGTAGTATTAGCCTGTCGCGTATCTAATCTTATAGCGTTAACGACCTCATCTTTCGTCAACCCAGACGCTCCTTCCGCGATTACAGCTAACACATTCCAAACGGTAATAGGTGACATAATGAAATTTTCTCTATCTTGTAACGTTTTCGCCGTATGATACAAAACTTCTATAGAAAAATTGCCTATACGTTGTGATAATCCATTGTGTAAATTAGTAATTACTGCTGGTTTTTGAACTTGAGAATAAGAAAGAGAAACACAGAACACAAGCACTATTATAAACTTCATCGTGTTAACTTTTTTATCACTGTTTTTGTTATAATATCCGCTGATCCGTTTTTTTATTGTTAGTTACACTTTTTTTCTAAATTTAATTAGTTTTAATAGGTAACAAACATACAATCTCAAAAAAAAAATATTACCATCGACCCGCCTGCACTGGCGTTCGAGGAAAACTGAACTTGTTTTGAACGAAACCAGTGATTTTATATAAACATTACGAGAGGAATATTTATTTATCGCTTATATTGTATTTGCGAGTTTGAATACAGTTATTCAAATATGATCATCGCATCAGATATACTTATAGCTAATTATTTTTTTTATGTTTACCAATGTCTACTAATAATTTATATAAATAAATAAATATTTACGGACATTCCACACAACGTTCTCTGGTCCCAAGCTAAGATTATAATATGCTTGTGTTATCGGTACCAGAATACGGATATACTACATAATAATATACTACTTTTCTTTTGTAAATACATAGGTAAGTACTTAAAATACATAGAAGCACCCAGACGATAAGTAATGTAATGTCCAGTACTGTGCCCTGTTTATCCCGGTTTTTATCAGTGATACTCGTCGTATTTATTTGTCTAATTTACGTTCCTTTCACAGTACCTAATTAATATTATTACAATTATAAATATAAATATTTTTGACATTTCACACAGCGTCCTCTGGTCCCAAAGTAAGCTATATTTCTATGCTTGGGTTATGGGTACCAGATACGGATATACTACATAAACTACTTTTCTTTTGTAAATACATACTTATAATACATAGAAAACACCCAGACGTAGAACAAACATTTGTATGACTAGTATAAACATCACACAAATGATTGTCCTGACCGGGAATCGAACCCGAGACCTCGTGATCGGCAGTCCGTTATATAAACCACTATACCACGAGGCCCGTCAAAGTTTAAAAAAATTATGTATCTTATCTATGAATTACGTCATAGGTCATGGTGATAATTATCAGAGGGTTCAAACCAGATTTCCGGGTTTTAATAAGTTGAGGACTGTCACTCATGCTGCGCTTTTTTTGCAGTTATTATTGTATTGCAGTTATTTAAATACTGTTTCCACGTGTGATCGATTTTTGTATGGTTTCGGGTTCTAATTCACCGGTTATTTTTAGATGAAGTCGGTTAAAAATTATTGTCCGACCGATAGTTCGGTTTCGGTTTCGGTTAGCCGAAAGTTTCGGCCAAAAATCAAGTTTCGGCGGCAGTTTCGGTTTCGGCCAAAATCGGTGGATAAATGATGCAGAAACTGAAACTTGTGTCGCAGTTCACGCACACCCATGCTCGCCCAACTTCGTATCCCGCGACAACGCTTGGACGGCCTTGTTCGGGAACTATGAGAACATAATTTAAAAAATTATAAAAATGTTAATAATTTTTTTTTTATATTATTTAAATAAATGATTCCAACGAAGTTAATATACCTATTGTGTCTCCATTTCATGCCCTAATTAATGCAATATAATAAGTAAAATGCACGTGAGTTTCGGTTTCAGTTTCGGCCGGAAAACCAGTTTCCGTCGGATACTATTAAAAATAAACTACTTCTACTGTAAATTTTTGCGAAGGCACCCGCAGATATATATCTGAGAAGGTACCATACTTAAACACTGTCATATGCCTTTTTTCTATGGGGGCTCCAATGATTTATTATACTCAATAAGGGGCTCAACTGCAAAAGGCACTATACTATACCGTGGCCCAGTAGGAGTGATAAAAATACCATGACGATTTTAAGTAAACATGGAATAATCTGGATTTCCTAGATATATTATGACGTCATCAGTCAACAAATTCTAAATAAATAAATAAAATAAATAAATATATATTCACGGACATTTCACACAACGTCCTCTGGTCCCAAGCTAAGCTTATATGCTTGTGTTATGGGTACCAGAATACGGATATACTACATAAACTACTTTACTTTTGTAAATACATACTTATAATACATAGAAAACACCCAGACGGTACCACACAGACCAGTATAGACATTTGTATGACATTTATGGATATCACACAAATGATTGTCACAAGCGGGAATCGAACCCGAATCGAATAATTTAAATAAAATCTCATTTGCCATAATTATATGAATGAAGTAATTAAATATGTTGTTTATTCATGGGGATATATGCCTCACTGTTTATTATTAGGCAAAGAGTGGAGTATTAGCAGACAGGGTAATTATAGTTTTAGTAAAATTTTCCTGTTTTAACAGACTGCGTAACATCGAGATAATAACCAAAATTAAAATTTACAGTAGACCCGCGTTAATCCGACACATGGTTTGTAAAGCAATTTCGGACTCTGACATTTATAGGTGACACAGACACGAGACTTAGACTTACATACTGATAGGTACCTACGCACTGCAACTACAAAATATAATTAAATAAGACACAAGTAATAAGTTTACCAACATACTTACCACCTTACTAACATCTAAATAAACAATAATTGTCAATACCTACCCTAATAATGATTCTGACTAATTACATATCTCTAAGTCAATGTATGCGACACTGGTAGTTTGCTGGTGCCTAAAGCACAGGTTTTGCCTATATTAGGTGCCGGCAGAACCAAATTTTGTGTTAAGTGTATGAATATTTTATATCATGTAATTATTTCTGTACATTTTGTTGACAATAAATCTTATCTTATAGGTAATTCTTTATTTAGGCGTTTCTTCAAATTAAATTATGTAAGGATAATTCAATGGCACACATGAACAGTACATGTGCTTACAATAGCACTAGATACAAATTAGAATATAATCTATACTATTATAAAGCTAAGAAGATTTTTGTTTTAACGCGCTAATCTCAGGCACCGCTGGTCCGATTTGGAAAATTCTTTCAGTGTTGGATTATGGATAGTACATTTATCAAGGAAGGCTTAAGGCTATATAAAATCACGCTGCGACCAATAAGAGCGGCGGAGCATCAGTGAAAAATGTAGCAAAAACGGGATTTTTTTTTCCAAATTTCACGCGTACCTATGAAGCCGCGGTCAACACCTATTATATAAATAAATTTTGGCTTCCCCCATAATTTAAATAGTAACTGATTGTAACTAGTAGTTCCCTTAATAAATTTTAAAGGTGACAAACAAACATGTAGGTGAAGATAACAATGATTCTATGATCAATCAAGTTCGTGTAATGTTGAATTGAAAATACTTAAGACGGCACAATACCAAATTATGCTCCATACAAAAGTATGGGTATCGTACTTCCGTTTTTACTTCGCGAAAGTTAAACCGATTTTAATAGTTTTTAGTTTTATTATAGATAAAGAGTATATCTATGCTTCTATCACTTTCTTTTTTTTCAAAACTTAATAATTAAAAGAAATATGACGATCCGAAAAACTCACTTTTTTCGGTTTTCGTTAGATAAAGTTGCAGCGTCTATCACACATTTGGTAAAGTTTTACCACAAAAGAAAGTGATAGAAGCATAGATATACTTTTTATCTATAATATAACGGAAATACTATTAAAATCGGTTTAACTTTCGCGAAAAAAAACGGAAGTACAAAACGTCTTTTTTTCAAAGAATTTGTAGGTAAAATCCGCTTCATCTAAATTTGTCCCTTTCAGCGCGGCGCTCGGAAATAGGGATAGCGATACCTAAGGCAAATACCTAAATAAGGAGTACAGTACCCTCTTAAGAAATATCTGTTGGTATAATAGTGCCAAATCTACTTACCCTATTATTAAATTAAAGTCTCAATGGTAGTGTGGGGAGTCTAATGTCCCTCCCGCCCGGAATAACAGGGTCACCCCTTTAACGGGTCATGGTCAGGCTCAAGGCATTACACCATGGCCTAGTAAGGGCAATACAGAAAAAAAAGTAAACTTTCTAATTAAATTGAAGTTTTGCACACAACGTCCTCTGGTACGAAGCCAAGCTTATATGCTTGTGTTATGGGTACCAGAATATAGATAAAATTACTACTTTTCTTTTATAAATACATACTTATAATACAGAAACACCCAGACGCAGTATAAACATTTGTATGACAATTATAATTATCACATTGTCCCGAGCGGGAATCGAACGCGATCTCGTGATCGGCAGTTTGTTACATGAACCACTTAACCACGAGGCTCGTCAAAATAGTAGACCAAAATCCCTCTTAAAGTGGACGAGGCACGTGCCCAACAAAAATGCTATTTAAAGACTCCAGCCCATTGACGTCCATGGGCTGGAGTCTTTAAATAGCATTCTTGTTATAAATAACAATGACGAACTCCTTGCTACTATTACGTCATATTTACAACATGACCGATTTTACAAAATGGATCATTTAAACTGTTATCAGAATGATGTATTACTTATTTACCTTTATTTAAATAAGGAACGATTAATTATGGTAGACATAGAGGCGACGCTAAGGTAAACGAGCGTTCGGCTACATCATAAAATAATCTGCTTAATTCAAAAACTAAAAATCGGTCCAACGAGCGAGAGTAAATAGGAAAAGTATCCCTAATTCTTCATTTTCTGTGCCTACTGGCTGTGTTAATATGTACGTGTCAGCGATGATATACGATAATATTGATGTAGGCCCTTAAATGAAGAATTAGGGATACTTTTCCTATTTACTCAAAATCTACTAAATATACTTTAATTCTGATTTACGTGTTTCTATATATAATAGTTACTTATGTTGTTAAAGTTATTTCATTAGTTAATACGCGATAATAGACCGACAAATGAAAAAAATAAAAAATTAGAGAGGTTGTTTCGCTAAGATTTTCTATCGAGAAAACTTTTTCAATCGCGTTTCTGAGTTTATGCGATCCTAGATCATATATTGAAAAAACATATACTTAAAAAATAGAGCTCTAGCTATTCAATCTAAAGAAACAATGGAAAATTCGTACATAGAAAAATGCACGAAGCTATTTTGGTATCCTCTTAAAATAAATAAAAACGAAACTGAAAATATTTGTTGTATTGAAGCCCCCTAAATATTTGTTGTATTGTATTCTTCCGTCTCCATGAACCTTTCGCCGTCCACAGCTGGACATAGGCCACCCCCATAGAACGCCACAACGCGCGGTCCTGCGCTAACTGCATCCAGCGGCCTCCGGCATATTTGGCGATATCGTCCGTTCACTTTGTTGGGTGCGTCCCACGCTGCGTCGTACGGTGCGTGGTCGCCACCCAAGGAACTTCCGTCCCCAACGGTCCTCAGGTCGCCGAACGATGTGGCCTGCCCATTGCCACTTCAGCAGCGTGATAACTCTTTGGGCTATGTCGTACACACCGGTCTTTCTACGGATCTCCTCATTCCGGATCTGATCACGTAGGGAAACACCGAGCATAGCCCCCTCCATAGCTAGCGTCACTAATAAACCATTTTATTTATAGGAAGGAAAACTTAAAACAAAATGACGAGATGACCGGACTATGTGGCGTGATCATTGTATTATTTCATAACATTTTTACTTTATACTTACGTGTGTAAGACGTAAGAAAATCAATTGTCATGTGTAACACATGTATTATGACACGTAGGCAGTTGTATTTATTAAATAAATACATCGTACGTGCCTATCCGCGCGAGCCAATTTCAAAATAAATTTTATTTTTAAATTGGATCGCGCGGTTTACAATTTGCCACCTGGTTTTTTTAATTTTCATCTCTCTCCAGCCCATTGATGTCCCACTGTTGGGCACGGGCCACCTCCATTACGAAGGTATTATTGACGTACTGAGCAGCAATGTTGGTAGTGTTTATACAACAACCCTTAGCTGGCTTTCACAGCTCCCTGGGAAGATAATGGGGTGGAGACATTTGTATTCTTAATCCGTCACCATGCGGATTCATAAACTACTAGTTGGAATTAAAAAAATCTATTTGTATTGGATAGTAAAGTTATCGAGAAAAATTATAGGCTAGTGACTAAGGTGGAGAAAAGTATGCTTAGGTGGTTTGGTCATGTGGAGAGGATGGATGAGAGACGATTAACATATACACGGCGGAGGTAAGTGGATATACTAGAAGAGGACGCCCGAGAAAAATATACTCCGATATCATCGCCGGCATATTCCAAAAGGGGCAAGTGCGTAGCACTTACAACCGTCGGGCATGTATGACCAGATGTATGAGTGTGGATGAAACCAAGGAAGTATGTTTGGATCGTAGCAGATGGCACTCTATAGTCTCTGCCTACCTCCATGGGAAAAAGGCGTGATGTTAGGATGATGATGATGATTATAGGCTATTTACACCACGCTATGACAAATACCCGATATCGCAGGGACAGTTATTCCTTACTATACATATAACGCCGTATCAAGCCAAAACTACTGAACTGATTCACTTAAATACAATTTGGTGTAGTCTACTACATAACTACAGCAAGGTAGATTTTGAATCGCGCTTGACCACAACAATACAAAAGAAAAAACAACTTTTTTTAAAATTATTTATTCAAGACAATTCTTGTACATCCACAGTTTTATTTTCTACATGTTCTTTATACCCTTCCACTAATATTCTTCCTACAAGCTTCATAAGTCTAACTTTGAACCTAGATACTTCTACATTTTCGTCATAATTCAAAATATCTAAGTCCCTTTCTATGTAATACTGTAGAGTACTCCATAGCATTTCTCGAATCCTCAGTAAATGATCCACTTGACTGAAAAAAAATTTGGGATAGTTAACACAACGACGGTCCTGAAATAAGCGTAGTCATAATTGTTTAATATTACCGGGACTATAATCACGTTAATAACTGTTAAAAAGGCACAATACCTCTGCTCCCGACGTTTCGACCGAGTTTCGAGAGACCACGATCGATGCAACTCGGTCAAAACGTCGGGAACAGAGGTATTGTGCCTTTTTAACAGTTATTAACGTGATTATAATCCCGGTAATATTAACAAATTATGAGCTCAAATCGCGTAAGTTTAAAATCAATAAGCGTACTCAGAGTTTTACCAGGTGGTGTGACGACAGCTAAATAACTCACCTTGCTTGAAGCCACATAAATATCTATGTGTGTAAAATATGTATCTATGTGTGTCTCTGATACACACTATACAGGTTTAATAAAACCTGTGACTAATAATTACTTCAAAAAATAAAAAACACGCTTGAAAATCCAAAATATATTACACTAGCTGACCCGGCAAAGGTTGTTTTGCCATACAAATGTCAGGGGGCAAAAATAGACAGGAGCCGATTCTCAGACCTACTGAATGTGCATATAAAATTTATAAGAATCGGTCCAGCCGTTTCGAAAGAGTATGGGAACAAACATTGTGACACGAGAATTTTATATATTAGATTTACATTATTGCAATGTCATCGGTGTCTAATGTGTGCGAAATTTCAGATCAATCGGTCTACTGCAAGAAGTTGAAAATCTCTTTCAAAGATTCCGTTACATAGATTAATACATTGATAGATAAGTACAGAGCTAATGAAAGCGTGTTAATAAAACAGCGGGCGTATTATGAGCTTTTTAAAAATCATGCAAGTTCCAGGCCGGCCGTACACTGCCTGGCTAAATTACGTATTATGGCAGATATAAAACATTTAGTTGAAAATTTTTAGTTAGTACTTAAAATTTTAGTTGTACCTTCTCTATAAAGATATTAATCTATGACTGGTTTAGCGAACTGACTGGCTGGGAGTAATGTACATATTGCGAATTTGGCAGGCAGTTCAATTCACGGCGTAAGCTGCCTGGAAATAAGAGCTCATAATACGACAGCTGGACCCTGATGAACCGGTAAATTAATGGTGTCACAATGGCACCACAATGACACATTATAACCTCAAAAAGTTAACAATAGTCTACCAAACTTGATAAAATTCGTCACTAAGCAATCAGTTATTGCATTTTTTTTGCAATAACACTAAATAACTAATTGTTTAGTGTCGAATTTTATCAAGTTTGGTAGTCTATTGTTAATTTTTTGAGGTTAGAATGTGTCATTGTGATGCCATTGTGACACCATTGAAATACGGGACTTGCCCACCTGGAAAGTTTGTATTCTGTTCCAGTAATCAGACTTTTTGAATACCAGGGCCCTGAGTCGGGTATTTCAACGGTGTCACAACTGTACCATTATTGTACCATTATGGTGCAATAGTAAAGTTTTTGGTAGTCTACTATTAATGTGTCGTCATAACGACTTCATCATTGTCTTACAATTGTCAAAGTGACATAAATTGCTAGTCTCGTACACAACTGCTTCACAATTGCAATTCAATGACTGAAATGTTTCGGTAGTCTGCTATTTTGAATTTGACAGTAATATTTTTAAATTGTCCTGTGTCGACAGATTGCCATAAATAAAAAATAGATAGATAGAAATATTAGAAATTGTTCTTTGTAATTTATTGCAATTTACTAATCTCCTAAACTTCACATTGCTTTTTATACTAATAAATAGTATGTACAAATATATTTAAATGAAGTCTAGCATGATTAAATGTTTAAATTTATTAGTAGTTTTTCGAAAATCACTTCATCTAACGCATTTTTTAAAAACGGCAACACATACATACCATTCTAACACAATCCATAGATAAAAGAGACCGAAAATTCAATGCATAGATAAAAGAGATCGACAATTCTATTACCATTGAAAGACCGTTATGACGGCATATAGCAGACTACGGATATTTGACTTCAATTGCAACGGTATCGTGCCGGTATGACAATTGTTCCAAAATAGTGGACTTGAGCACCAGAGCACAAGTGATAAATTTAGTTTGAGACCAAAGTATGTTGTTTGAAATGTTTGTAAATATTAATATTCTTAATCTATCATCACACGAACAGTACCTGACGAGGTGAAAGCGGGAGAATACCTAATACCTACTTAATATCTATAGTAAGATCCGCAGGTATTTCCCAAACTTGATCTAAAACTTAATTTAAAAAAAAATTAAAAGAACTTACCTTGTGGGAACATGTATTTTTAATCTGTGCTTTGGTAATTCCAATATGGTTGTATT
This sequence comes from Orgyia antiqua, assembly GCA_916999025.1. Taxonomy (NCBI): domain Eukaryota; kingdom Metazoa; phylum Arthropoda; class Insecta; order Lepidoptera; family Erebidae; genus Orgyia; species Orgyia antiqua. The sequence continues at coordinate 7,985,992 of OU779874.1, forward strand.
TGCCTCATTTGTAATCTGTAAAAAAAATATATTATTAAGTGTTTGGTTTATTTAAAAATGGAACAAGTTTTGTTGCGTCATAAACGAGTGTTCGTCTAAAAATTGAATTAGTAGCTAGGTAGGTAGGTACTGGTTCAACTACTTTTTACGGATTTCAACGCGTATATTTTATTTTTAATCTAACCCGATATTTCGGTGACACATCAGTCACCATGGTTACAGGTAGGACTGAGGGACCTAAATCTTCGCAACGTCTAGCAATAAAGTTTCCATAAAATAATAATAAATACAATATCCGAGGACATTTATCTTTACAATTAAGTGCAATGTATTTTTCATCTTCCACAGGCAAACGGATTATTCGGTTTTGTGGAGCTTATTTAAAGTGTAATGTTTTGGTTCAAAAAATAAAGAATTTTATCTATCTATTTCACACAACATCCACTGGTCCCAAGCTAAGCTCATTTGCTTGTGTACACCCAGTACACAGACCAAACCAGATATACTACAAATATTAATTTTGTATAAATAATTATAATACATAGAAAACACGCAGACGGAGCACAAATATTTGTGACAAATAGATTGTCCTGTGTGGGAATCGAACACGCGACTTCATAAACGGCAGTAAACATAAACCACTAAGCCCCGAAGCCCGTAAAAAGTATAAAGTTTTATTTCAATCTGCTGTTGCTAGCGACTACGTATGCGTGGAATTTAAAGAATTTTCCCCATTTTTGCAACATTTTTCATTGCTGCTTAGCTCCTATTGGTCGTACCGTGATGTTATATAGCTTACAGCCTTCCTCGATAGATGTATTATCCAATACTGAAAGAATTTTTAAGAATTTTTTTTCTGACGGCCTTGTGGTCATTTTCATATCATTTCATTTATTCTTTATTGTACACTCATACAAGTAAGGCAACATAAATTTATGGTGTTACAAATGTGCACAAAGGCGAACTTAACTCATATTTGAGTTTTCTACCAGCAAACCCTCGAGTGTATAGAGAAATGCTATAATTAAGGATAGATAAGTCTAGTGGTTCATGTAACGGACTGCCGTTCACGAAGTCGCGGGTTCTATTCCCGCTCGGGACAACCATTTGTGATATTTATAATTGTCATACAAATGTTTGTACTGTGTCTGGGTGTGTTTCATGTATTATAAGTATGTATTTATAAAAGAAAAGTAGTATATTTATTATATCTGTATTCCGGTACACATAACACAAGCATAGAAATATAGCTATAGCCAGACCAGAGGACGTTGTATGAAATATGCAAAATATTTAATTTTTCAAATCGGAATAACGGTTTCTGAAATTAGCGCGTTTAAACAAACTAAACTCTTTAGCTTTAAAATATAAGTACAGAAAAAGTATTGAAATGAATCACCAAAGTGTCCGAGAATATAATTACTATTTTCATTTCTATATAATTCTGCGTGGGAACAAAATCCAATTACTCATCTACTATATTTCTGAGAGAAATCCAGTGATTTGAAATATAAATGATTCACATTCGGGATTTTGTATTAGCATTTGAAATGTTAAACGACATCAAAAAGTCACGTACATTTAAAAATGGAAACGGGGCATCGCAATGGTATTTCTAGAGAAACGATGACGTCATAATCTTTGAAGTTGGTTTTGACCACAAACCCAGTCAGACTTGTTTTTGTATCTATTTATTGGGATTGTAAGTTGATGGATTTGACATGTTTATATTGAGTCAAATTTGAGGTATAATTTATTTATTTTTTTTATTATTCATGGACATTTCACACAACATCCTCTGGTCCCAAGCTAAGCTTATATGCTTTTTTTATGGGTACCAGAATACGAATATACTACTTTTCTTTTGTAAATACATACTTATAATACAAAGAAACACCCAGACGCAGTACAAACATTTGTATGACAAATATAAACATTACACAAATGATTGTACCGTGCGGGAATCGAACCCGAGACCCCGTGATCGGCAGTCCGTTACATGAAGCACTAGACCACGAAGGACGCCGTATAAGTTGTTTTTTTGTACTGTTTTATGGTTTCTAAAAGTAACGTTTTTAGTTTGCAAAAGCTCTCTCTCTCCAGCCCATTAACGTCCCACTGTTGGTCACGGGCCTCCTCCACTTTGGGAGGGATTATGGTCTACTGTGCCGCGCTGACCAGGCGTGTTGACATAGGGTTTATTTTCGAGTTTTCCGTCTTTCACAGCGGTATTATCTGTGTACTTTATTCCTTAGCTGGCTCTTAAAACACCCTGGGGAGGAAAGGAGTGATGACACTTGTATTCTTAATCCGTCACCACACGGAGGGCAAGAACTACATTTCACATAAGTACTTAAATTATATTATATTTCGTTGACTGGCTTCGTGGTGGAGTGGTTTATGTAATGGACTGCCGATCACGAGGTTGCGAGTTCGATTCCCGCTAGGGACAATCATTTGTGTGATATCAGTGGCGTGCACATATATTTGAAGCAGGGTAGGCTCTTATACTGTAGGTAGTACTCTTATAGATTTTTAGCATAGCCACGCGACGGATCTCTAAGTCGGAAACCATGCCAACAGAACAAATTTAAATCTGAATATCCCGAATCAGTCCACACTGTACTAGAATTACTAAACAATAACTACGTACGTACATACATACGTACATGTACGTATGTACATACGTTTCATAACTTTTAACATGAAATTTTCGAGTTACATTGGTGCCTATTCTATGTGCAGACCTAAACTTAACTTAACTAAAAAATGAAAATTGATAGCGTCTATAACACAATTCGGCAATGTTAACAGAACTTTTTTTATATAAAAACTGTTTATTATAGACTAACGATTTTAATTAATATAAATGTGTGCAAAAAAATAGCGAAACATTTAAGATACAGCAATAGCTGTTTTCATTTTTTAGTTAATACCTATTATACCGTTGTCCGTCCAGCTACGCGTGGCGCTGATTCGATCGGTACCGCGCTCGCATGTTGTAACAAAAAACCTTTATAGCTTCTTATCTATAATACCTAGAGTGAAGACAAATACTACGAAAAATTACTAGAAGACTACAGATGAAATCTATCTATTTTTTAAGATCTGAAAATTTATTTTAAAGTATTAAAAATGAGAACAGAAGAGGACAGAGGAGAAAACATAACAATTCAAAATATAACTCGATTTTACTCTTAAAACTGTGATATGTATGCTATATGTATACTTAATTATAAAGCACAAATCATCTAGTTTATCTTGATGTATAATAATATTAATAATCTATGAACTCATAAATAAAACTAAACTACTTACGACAATCCGCTGGAACTTCAAAACCACTTGTTTACTAAACACAAAGCGTAAAGTGGACTGAAGATAAAAACTGCCATCTAGTGATTATGGATTGTGAAGTAATTCATCAGCTATCTATTACACAACTTATAGACGCAAAAAATAACGCAATTTGTCCATAGATGTCGGTATATCTAATCGTAACTGACTGTTGATACTCGTTTCGATACGAGATTTACCAAAAGTATTTAATTTTAAGCTTTCTTTATATTTTTTTATATTTTATTCTTTGTCGCGGAATGGAAATTATTTAAATCTGAATATCCCGAATCAGTCCACACTGTACTAGAATTACTAAACAATATGCAAGGGAAACAAAATAATTTATTCGTGTGTACACAACCACATAGCCAGTTATACGTTTCATAACTTTTAACATGAAATTTTCTAGTTACGTTACCCTTTTGTTGATTAAGTTGTAACTCGGGTATACATCTACCTATAGACACAATTTGAATTTTTTCACCGAACGACAATTGTGAGAACTTGTTATTTTTAATTTTTAACAAACACACACTATCAACACACATTTCACAATCAAATAACATTTTAAAATCAACAAACGAAAATCCATACAATTATTAAATTAAAGAAACTCAATATTAAACAGTTCAATGAATCACACGATAAAATAACCAAACCGAACGAACCAAAATATTTCTGCTATTTAAATAAATAAAACCTTACTAAACAAAAATGCATACGTGATTTATTAGACTTCCGACCAGTGTTGCCAGAGTGATTTGGTCGAAAGTTACGTTGGCATCCATGAAAAGTTACATTTTTAAACTAAAACTTACGTAGTGGTAATTTTATGAGTGTGAATGTAACAGCCATCAGCCAAATTTATAATTATTTACAAATAGAGTAAATAATTAATAAAAGATTTTTTTTAAATGCGCATTTAAAAAATTTTCAAATTAATAAATGCATTTTTTATAAATATTATTTTTTAAATTATTTACTCTATTTATTAGTAGTTTTAAATTTTTCTGATGTCTGCTACATTCACGCTCATGTAATTTTCAGCTCGCAGATCAAAAATTATTATTATCTTATTTTTTCTTGTACACAATAATTTAAAAAAAATTATATTTATCAATATAATTATAACCTTTTTAATTTTTTGCGGTAGTTTTTGTTTTCATTAAATAAATTTAGATAAGAATATTTTAATTTTTCAAGATTTTTTTTTCATTTTTACCTCTTTTGTAATTCTTGAGAAGTTACTTAAATCTAACTAAAATTGTTTCTTACATACATGTTACATGAACTGATCAAAAGTTACGTAAAATGTAAAAAATGTAACCTTCTGGCAACACTGCTTCCGACTATATTTAATCGGATTATAAGTAACGAACGAACATTGCCGAATACTCGCGATAACATCCGATCGCGAAAGCAGACGGCAGGATTTTCAGTATAAATCGTCTTGGATATGTAAGCCTGTGTGCGTTTGGGAACAGTGCACGGACACCAAAATTTCTACACACATATGAACTCATGGCAGGCGAGCGGCGTGGAGCTTGTCCGACGCGTTCGTCCGACCAATATTATTCCTTCGCCAAACGCCTGGCAAAAAACAATTTGCAAGCACATATTGGTGCTATTTATGAATTTTTAGGTAGGCGTTTTTAAGTTATAATATTTTGTTTAATTAATAGTAAATACATGAATAAAGTCATCTAAATCATACGAACGTTTTATTAAAATATCTGTGAATGGCAAGTAAAGCAGAGCCTATCAGCTTGTATGGAGTGCACGCCACTGTGTGATATCCATAAATGTCATACAAAAGTTTGTACTGCGTCTGTGTGTTTTCTATGTATTATAAGTATGTATTTACAAAAGAAAAGTAGTATATGTAGTCTATCCGTATCTGGTACCCATAATACAAGCATAGAAATATAGCTTACTTTGGGACCAGAGGACGTTGTGTGAAATGTCCTGAATATTTATTTATTTAGACCCTGAAATACGATTTAGCCAGGCTAAAGCTACGTGTCTTCAAGATTGAACGCCAATACACCATATCGTATATCTGTAGATTATAAGTAGCTCCAAATCGTTCGTGTAATATTAGACACAGTGCTGCCCGCCAGTTCTGTTACTTGAACTTGGCTTGACACACTACCGCGTGTCTAGATACTGTAAGTCCTACCTACATAATATAAACACTAATTTAATAACTTACACAGCTTGTAATATCTATATGTATAATGCTATTTACGAAACTATTTACTGACAAACATTTTCCAATACAAATTCATAACATAGGTACCTACGCAGAACAAAATAAGTCTAGAACTAATGTTATAAATCTAAAGCGTTTGTTTGTTTGAACGCGCTAATCTCAGGAACCACTAGGCCGGTTTGAAAAATTCTTTCAGTAAATAAACTAAATTATAATGGAAAAAATGATAACCATAAGCGGGACTTGAACCCGCGACCTCGGAATGCCGTTCCGTCGCTCTCCCATCTGAGCTCAATAGATGGCGTTGTACGAAAAAACATCGCACGATGTTAAAACTCGCATTGAGATGATTGTAGTGGAAAATTTGGTAAACATTTGCGTGGACCATAATAGCTCAGATGGGAGAGCGACGGAACGGCTTACGGCATTCCGAGGTCGCGGGTTCAAGTCCCGCTTATGGTTATCATTTTTTCCATTATAATTTAGTTTATTTAGTAAAAGCATAGCGAGTCAATCGCAAAATATTAATATACTAATTCTTTCAGTGTTAGATAGGTCATTTATCGAAGCAGGCTACAGGCTATAATAATAATAATAATAACCCCTCTGGGCCAGTCGTTACCTCACCATGAGACTAACGCAAAACCTGGAGGCAGATTATAGGCTTTCAAAAATCTTGTGGTATAAACAAAAAATGTGTCACAGGACCTAGGGAAAGCCTACAGACCGCAGGGCAGCTTGTGGCGAGCTGAATGTGAGTGGCGACACTGCGGTCCCGAGTGCCCCTGAGAGTCGGTCGTGGCCTCGCCTTCGGCTTGCCTTTGTTGGCTGGCCGAACTGGAAACCGAGAGTGCCTGGACTCTCGCCTCTGTCTTGCTTTCACCGGCCGGACAGAGTGGGGTCGCCAGAGCTATATGCTCGGGGGTGGAAGTGTCAATTTCAAGGGCGTAATTACGGGGAAACCCGCTCCGGGTCTCGGCCCGCGATGGTGAAACCGGTGCCGCACCGCTCTACACCCCAAGCCGCTCATGCCGGTGTTGCGCCCTGCTGCCTTGTCTGGCGGCTGTGTGGGGGGCCCATCTAGTGAGTCGGCGAGTCACCGTCTGCCACGGTTCAAGAAGTATCAGTATTGAAGGCAGGCGACCGTTATTATTTGCAATAGTTTTATATACAACCAGTCCATCAAACACCTAACACAATAACCCAGTTCGTTTCTTTACATTAATTTGCAATAGATCTACAGCTACCATTGGCATTCCATGACTCCACTTCTATAGTGCAGGCGTGGAGTGTCGGTGGTAGGTGTCCCACCACATTTATTTATTCATTAAAATTCTCAAAGGGCCTCTGCATGTTGGACCCATGTCCCCATGTAAGCCTTAAAAAGGACCGGGTATTTCTAAAAAAATAATAGGAATAACCCGTGAATTAAAACAGAGATACAAATAATAATAATAATCTTTATTTCAGACACATGATCCATATGTTCCTATAGTTAATATAATAAAATTAGAATAATAATAAATACAAGTTAAAATGGTCAAAAAGAATAAAATTAAAATAAAATAAAATTTCATGACATTATATAAATTAAATTATAACATCACGCTGCGACCAATAGGAGCGAAGCATTAGTTAAAAATGTTGCAAACAACGGGGAAAATTGTCTAAATACCACGTACGGAGTAGCGGACAACAGCTTGTTTTACGATAAAAATAAATTAACTCATTTTCCTCAACTGCTAACAATTGTTTACAATCTTGTGGTTTACTACGTATTAAAGTAATAAAGGGATATTAACATTAGTACCTATTCTACGTCCACAACTAAACTAACTTTAAATAATTTATTTCTCGCAATCACAAAGAACACACATACAGCACGGCTGTCCTAAAGAAACGTAGCACGGGATATTTTTTTAAATTCGTTTTCTAAACCATATTTACCATCCTCTTAAGCCATTCAATCTACTAAAGAAAACCTCATCAAAATCCGTTGCGTACTTTCCAAAATATAAGCTCACATAGGGACATACATACAAAAATAACGACTTGATTTTAATTTTTAAAAATATGTGATATTTGCCAATTAATCAAAATACACTACAGTTTTAATTTTAATTAAGTTAAGTTAGGTTATGTATGACGCATCAGAATTGAAGTCATTGTATGTAATATTTATGACGATTACATCATAGTAGAGAAGTGTAATAGTTTGTTGGTCGATGTGGTGTGGTGACGGATTAGGAATACAAACATCACCATCCCATTTCCTTCCCAGGGTGATGTAAAAGCTAGCTAAGGGATATTGTACACATATATTATTAACATCCTCTGCGAAAAACAGAAACCTCGAAAGTGTTAAATGAGAAAGAAAGAAAGAAACGTTTATTGCTGCAACCAAACAATATATAAACATTAATTTTAAAAAAGCAACGACAAACAAATAATAATAATAAAAATAAATAATAAAATAAATAATAAAAATAAATATTCATGGACATTTCACACAACGTCATCTGGTCCCAAGCAGAGCTTATTAAGCTTGTGTTATGGGTACCAGAATAAGGATATAATACATAAACTACTTTTCTTTTGTAAATACATACTTATAATACATAGAAAACACCCAGACGCAGAACAAATATTTGTATGACATTTATGAATATCACACAAATGATTGTCCCAAGCGGGAATCGAACCCGCGACCTTGTGAACGGCAGTCCAGTATATGAACCACTACGCCACGAAGCCCGTCAAAATGTTTGTACTGCGTCTGGGTGTTTCTATCTATTATAAGTATGTATGAAAAGTAGCAAAAGAAAAGTAGTTTATGTGTTACTAGCTGCTGCCCGCGATTCCGTCCGCGTGAAATTTAGAAAACTTTTCATCCCTTTTTTCCGCAATAAAAGGTAGCCTATGTTATTTCTCAGGGTCTATAGATTGTCTGTACCAAATTTCATCAAAATCGGTTGAGAGGTTTAGCGTAACAGACATACAGACAGAGTTACTTTCGCATTTATAATATTAATAGGGATATCCGTATTCTGGTACACATAACACAAGCATATAAGCTTAGCTTGGGACCAGAGAACGTTGTGTGAAATGTCCATGAATATTTATTTATTTAATAGTAAATAATAGACAATCATTAACATTGCGGTTAACCAACATAATATGCTATAGGTATTACCAATTGTTAAACAATTTATTTATTTAAAATTATCTATAATAAAATGACCTCATTTATTTTTCCTAGTGTTTAAAGAACTAGCTGTTGCCGCGATTTTATTCGGACCTGATTCTAAATAACTACAATACTTAATAAATTAAATTGTAGTGGAAAAAGTGATCACCGCAAGCGGGACTTTCTATTGATTTATTAATTTTTGCAATAGACTAGCTATGCTTTTACTAAATAAATGGCAAAATAAGCATAATAAGCTTAGCTTGGGACCAGAGGACGTTGTGTGAAATGTCCATGAATATTTATTTATTTATTTATTTATAAATCAAATTATAGTGGAAAAAATGATTACAGTGAGCGGGACTTGAACACACCTCGGAATACCTACTCTCGATAGATGGCGTTGTACATCAAAATGCGATGTAGACTCAATCGAGTGGCAATTGTGGTGGTCTAATTGGTTACTGTTAGCACGATCGCAATAAGCTTAGTTGGAAGAGCTACGGAACGGTATTCCGATTACATTATTCTGTGAGAGACGGCAAACTCAAAAATAAACCCTGTGTCAACACGCCTGGTCAGCGCGGCACAGTAGACCATAATCCCCACACAGTGGAGGAGGCCCGTGCCCGACAGTGGGACGTAAATGGGCTGGAGAAGAAAGAACACTAAGTGATCGATTGATCGAGTTGGTGCAAACCACTCTATAGATGGCGTTGTACTAAAATTCGCACGATGTTTAACTCACATTGAGTAAAATTGTAATCGAAGATTTGGTTATTATGTGCTGGTCCCATGATAGCTCAGATGAGAGAGCAACGGAACGGTATTCCGAGGCTGTGTGTTCAAGTCCCGCTCACTGTAATCATTTTTTCTACTATAATTTGATTTATAAATAAATAAATATTCATGGACATTTCACACAACGTCCTCTGGTCCCAAGCTAAGCTTATTATGCTTATTTTGCCATTTATTTAGTAAAAGCATAGTCAGTCAATTGCAAAAATTAATAAATCAATAGAAAGTCCCGCTTGCGGCAATCACTTTTTCCACCATAATTTGATTAATTATTAAATTAATACTTACATCATTTTTCAAGACTTCGCCGGGGCAGAACAACAGTGCAGTTTGCGGTGATATTATAGAAGACTTGTAGACCACAAGTGCTCGTCTCTCAGAAGAATGTTGTCCACCAAAGTACGTCAACAGGTGATTGTTAGATGTACGCTTTGTGATGTTATAGTTAACACTCTCACCAGCTATGTGGGCACGATCACCAGTACTAAAAGGAAAATTGTAGTAAGAAATAGCTGTGGCAGAAAACCGATTCAATTTTCAGTCACTTGCAAAATGACAGTACCTACTAAGTGAGAAAAATGTAGTAAGGAGTAGTAATGGCAGAAAACCGATTCAATTTTTTATCTATCGCAGATTCATATAAGTCAGTGACGCAATCGATTCTCATTACCTACCTCTTCAATTAGTTTGTAAACACTCCATTATTAGTCACTATTGCAAAAAACCGATTCATTTATATTCGATATTAATTATAATTTCTCGCAGAATTAAATAGTTTAGTGACATAATCAATTCTTAATATAATTCTTCATTTACTTCGTAAATACTGTATTAATAGTGATTATGACATAGAGCCGATTCAATTATGTTCGTCATATTTTGCAGAACGAAATAGGTCGGTGACATAATCCTTATTAAACCTCTACATATTTATTACATTATTCTCTAGTTACTTTTGTAATATTTAATCACCATGACAGAAAACCGATTCATTAAAAGGTATCGGATTCATTAAAATGAATCGGTTTTCTGCCATTTGACGGATTCATATATTGTAAAATAATATTAATATATTATTACCGTATCGCACATATAGAATCTTACCTTGTAAAAACTCGATTAACGGTCGCCAGTTTCCCTTTAGTTTTGACATGTCTCTTAGTAACTAACAACGAATCGGCACCCGATAACAGTACACCACACATTATTTCTTCAATGGCAGAAAACCGATTCAAATCTTCCGCTTCTATAGTATTTACTAACATGCCAGATTTTAATACTTGTTCTAAATGAAGATTTGATATTGCTGAAAATTGATTTTTTGAATTGATAAAAGGTTCGATATCTAGGAAGGTTAAATATTTAAGAAACTAAAAAAGTTTTAAGAATAAAGGCCTGGCCTATATTTCAGTTATGGCTTGGTCAGCGCGCCACAATAGACCATAATCCATCTAAAGTGGAGGAGGCCCGTGCCCAACAAAGGGATGTAAATGGGCTGGAGAGGAGAGGAGTGGGATGTATAATTAGTAGGTAGGTAGTAGAATAGATTCAATAAATTCGAATCTACAAAAAATTCTTTGTTTTTTTTTTCCTCCTCTCTACCCTGCCGGGCCATGATGGTGCCTTGAGCTTTACCATGACCCGGCGAGGGGTGGCCCCGCTAACCGGGGCCCGACTCGGCGGAAATTTTTATTAGTAGGTATATAATTTAAGAAATTTTTTAAGTTAAAATGATTTATGCCTAGATTATCAACTTATGGGATTAGATTTTGTTTTTTTTTTAATTTTAGTCAAAATTTATTAAAAAAAAAGATTGATATAGGTTGAAGAGAAGTTTAAAGAGGTTGTGGTTTAATGAGGATTATAAAAAATATTTCGAACCCCAGATTTCCAACTTTGAATTGAAGACGCCCGGCGCCATCTTATACATATGCATCATCAAAGCCTTGTAGGTAGTAGAATAGTCGAAAGTAAAATAGTAACATGTAGGAGAATAGGACTAATAGTATAATCTTTTCTACTTTCTATTTTAAAACGAAAAAAAAACCACAAAACCTACTTACAGTTAATAAAAGCAAGTCTATCTCCTCTTAAAGTGTATTTCTCACAAAATCTGTCACTTTCAAGACGACCGCCATCTTGTTGTGACGTCACGAACTGCTCTTGTATACCGTACAGCGCCGCGTGGTCAGAAGTAGAACTATATTTACGTTTAATTTCACGAATTTCTGAAAAATAATAAATTGTGTCGCCATGAAATAATATTCATCATCATCATCATCATAACATCACGCCTTTTTCCCATGGGGGTAGGCCAGGAGTGCCATGTGCTACTATCCAAACATACTTCCTTGGCTTCATCCACACTCATACATTTGGTCATACATGCCCGACGGTTGTAAGTGCTACGCACTTGCCCCTTTTGGAGTATCTCGGCGATGACATCGGAGTATATTTTTCTCGGGCGTTCTCTCCCAGCATTTCCACTTACCTCCGCCGTGTATATGTTAATAGTCTCTCATCCATCCTCTCCACATGACCAAACCACCTAAGCATACTTTTCTCCACCTTAGTCACTACATACTCTTTCAGACCGCAACGTTCTCTTATAACTTCATATCTTAATCATCATTACTATAGTATTTTCGTATTAAAATTTTCGTGATTTTGAGTCATCTCGAAACCTGGGTTGCCATCATCGATCCCATAAAAGTGAATGTCAGCCGGTAACATATATAAGATTTATATAGTATTTGTAATTTGTGTTTTTTTTTACAATTCTGCCATCTTTTTAGCTCAATAAAACCCCATCGTTAGGCAGGTTATCGTTAGGTCTGTTCTACTTCCAGACGGTATTCAATCTACTTGTGCCATTCTGACCAGGCGTGTTGGCATAGGCTTAATTTTCGAGTTTTCCGACTCTTTCAGATGTTACTTGCTTATATTCCCTTAACTAAGTCTTACAGAACCTTAGCTTGTATTTTAATTATTTATTTATTTATTTAAACACTTAATGTACATGGTAGGTACAAAGGCAGCCTTAATGCCTAAGGCATTCTCTACCAGTCGACCTTTGGGTGGTGTAGAGATTGATAAAAGGCAAATGTATTTTTATGGAAATTATGTATTTTTTTATGCATATAGATTCATTTCATGATGGGACCCTAAAAATAATAAACTTACCATCTCGTCTATCAGCCGCGTTACTAAACACTTCAGTGTTGCTATCACAATGCGCTGCTACATTACTCATAGCAACAATGTTGCCAACTATGGCTGAATGTAATAGACTCTTGCCTATACGCGGGTGTAACGTCAAAGATGAAAGAAGACCACCTAAACGGGTTAAATGCTCTTGGAGAGTTAGGGCTCCTGAAAAAAAAAACAACATTGCAATCTTTCTGCAGATTGTAATAAAAATATAAACTTAAAAATAATTGCCACTAGATGGCGTTAACTATTTGATAACTAAGTACCGCTAGATGGCGTTAATATCAAAATTCATAGAGCAGTAAACGTTTAGAACAAAAAGCAGTCAAGAGCGAGATATATTCGCTCACTTAGGGTTCTGTATCTACTAAACTGAACATAACTCACTACTTTAAGATAACTAATTCGCATTGTTCATTTTTTTTTTTATTCTTAATTCAAAAACCATTTCGGGGAATAGAGTTTCTGATCATGATCCATTAGCTTTTTTCGGAAAATTGCTAAATTAACGATTATTTTGCAAAAAAGCAAATGATCTCTATTTGCCCTTGAAATGAAGGACTTAAAATATTAAGGCTTTCTTAGGAATATACTACTTTGTGGTGGAGTTGAAATTGGTCTATTATATCAACTTGGCAACTTTGAAAAGATGTATTGCAATCTGTCTTAAGTCTATCAGGAAAAGGCAATACACAGATTGCGTACAACGATGACGTCACAACATTTAAAATAATATCTTTAAGTATTTTTTAAAAATTCTATAAAGTGAATACATATTTCAATAATATTGAAATTAGTTGCTTATAATAGTCTACATTTTCAAAAAAAAAAATAGAAACAGCCAGTCAACAATTATAAACAATCCCAATTACAGGTATTTTTTTGCAATGGAAGGAGACTTGAGTCTATATGGAAACTGAAACAAATACTTACCAATTTCAATAAGATCATTGACGGCGATTTGTATCGCTTTTATACTTGGAGGCTCAGGTAGTTGCGATAGAAAATGTTCTATTCTTTCATTAGGTGCATACGATTTACAATTTAATACTGTTTGTTCTAGAGGTATTCTGTAAAAGAAGATTGCGTAATTCGCCCAGTTAAAAAAACTAAAAAACACGCTTGAAAATTCTGAATATATTTTTTTATTATTGCATTGTCATCGGTCCTTGTCAGGTATGCAAAATTTCAGATCAATCCGACTACTGCAAGTGGGTCAAAATCACTTTTAAAGATTTCGTTACATAGATTAATACATTGATAGATACTTACCGGACTAATATAAGCGTGTTAAAAAATATTAAAATGGGATCTTCATAATTAGGATTCCATATCAAAAGGTAAAAACTCTGGAAACTGATCATTCGACGTCTATCAGTCTATGTTTTAAATAACCCTGTTTTCGAACTTGCCCATTTTCATTTAAAATGTGATAGGTAATATTTATGGTGACGGATTAAGAATACAAGTGTCACCACCCCATCTCCTCCCAAAGGTGCTGTAAAAGTCAGCTAAAGGATATTGCACACAGATAACATCCTGTGTGAGAGATGGAAAACTCGATAATAAACCCTGTACCAACACGCCTGGTCAGCGCGACACAGTAGACCATGATCCTTCCCATAGTGTAGGAGGCCCGTGCCCAACAGTGAGACGTAAATGGGCTAGAGAGTGAGAGACATAGATAAGTGTAGATTTGGGAACGGTATGACGAATATACAGGGTGTTTGGTACATCGTTTGCCAAATTAAATTTGCTTTAAAACCCAAAAAATAAAAAAAATTGCTGTTAATCGCGTTCAATTTTTCAATTGTGTTCAATTTTTTTTATTTTTTGGGTTTTAAAGCTCAGTTTGGAATTTTTTATCAAAAATTTCAAAGACCAAAAAAAAAAATCTGGCGGCGCAAAAATAAAATTAAATATGCTAAACTATAGCAAATGACACTATCTTTTAGAAATTTAATTTGGCAATCGATGTACCAAATAACCTGTATTATGATAATAACGTTACAAAATGATTATATTACAAAATCTTTGAATTTTCTGTTACCTTAGTATTTCTGGTGTGGTGTGCGGTGCGAATTCATCTTCTTTCTCTTTTGTATACATTCTATAACAATGACCTGAAAAAAATTACAGTCAATTAGGAGTTTGATTCGTTCACTCTCTACTCGTATTTGAAGTATGTATTTACAACTGTTGGACATAGGATAGGTCTATGTCCAACATTAACATCTATTTTTCAAACACCTACCCCCCACTGACATTTGTATGGCAAAACAACGTTTGCCGGGTCAGCTAGTTTAAATATAAAAGTAATTTTAAAGTTTATTATATTTTATATTTATACTAGCTGACGCGGCAAACGTTGTTTTGCCATACAAATGTCAGCTGTTTGAAAAATAGATGTTGTCCGATTCTCAGACCTACTGAATATGCATGTAAAATTTCATAAAAATCGGTCAAGCCGTTACGGTTACTAACACTGTGACACGTGAATTTTATATATTAGATGGACATTAAAAAATACAGTTTAATATTAAAAGTATAATATTAATATTATTAATGTTTAAAATTAATTGTAGATGGCGCTGTATAGTCTGTCTACCACTATGGGGAAAAGGCGTGATGTTATGATGATGATGATGAAATAAACACACTTGCTAACTCATATTCCGTTTAATCTTGGCTGTAGGGCTATAGGTACCTCCCTCAGTAACATCAAAATCAGTCCAACTGTTTTAACATGAAGATTAAACACACCAACTTACATACATAGATATGGTGTCCGATTGTTTGACCAAAAGTCATTTGGCAAAACTACACTTGACAAAAACGTTTGGCAAAACAATGAATTCGCCTATTGATCATTTTACTACTGATCATTTTACAAATGCTTCATTTTGCCAAATGATCAACACTTAAATTGACATTTTATAAATGATTACTTTACAAAACTAACATTTGGCTACTGAGATTAGTGTTGCCCAAATTCAGTCTTGGTCTTGCAGTCTTGGTCTTGTTCTTGCATTTTTGCAAGACCAAGACCAAGAACAAGACCGCGTATTTTTAGCAAGACCAAGACCAAGACTGACCGTGCAAGACTTGAGCAAGAACAAGACTAATCCGGCAAGACTCTTGCGTCTTGCAGCTAGGACTTAGCGCTATTTCACGGAGTAGTTAGGTATAACAGTTCGGTGTACAGGTACGCTTAGGAATTCTATGAGACGCAATAAACTGTATCAAAACTGTATAAAAAACTTAATTTTTAATCCTAATTTTATGCAAGGAATACTAGTTATTTTACCAGCAACATATGTTCCCGTGAAACTAGGCTTATTGCCGTTTCTTTTGATATGCATATATTAATAATTAATTAAATTAATAAAAAAAACAATCAAATTCACGTCTAGCGTCCAGGCGCCTGCTCTAACAAAAGGTCGATCAGATTCGCAATTTTGTTTTTATAATACGTATTTTAATTATAGTGTTTGAGTATGTTTATTTTATAGTAATTTACTAATATTTTAATAAAAACACGTAAATTAAATAAACACAAGACAATAAAAGTTTACGACATGAACGATTTCTTTGGTTACCCGGCACCTACATTTTGAAGACCAAATTATAGTCGATCTAATTCGTGAAACTCAAGCACTTATACAACGTGAAACAAAACTCCTGTGTTATGCTTGAAACCAAGCATTCTTTAGGCCATCAGTAATGACTACGTGAAGTTAGAAATTAACTTGCATTATAATTTAATACGATTTTTGATGATGTAAGTTTTTGCAAAATTTTTACGTTGCACAACCCTAATCAGCTGTTTTTATGAACTTTATTTGACCTAATAGTGATCATGTCCCGTAATAGAGATTAACGTAATATGCCTAACTGCTCATTGCCTCTGTGAGGAAAATTGTTTAAAATTTTTCCATGATGGTGAAGAAAATTTTGTTGGATGTTGATGGAAGAAAAGCGAGAAGAATATAAAAATGAGCGAGTTTTTTTGAGGAGTAATATTACCGAAAAAATAATGAATAATTGCATGTCGAAGATGACGAACGTGAATTGAGGAAAAGTTAAGTGTCAACTACTAGCAAAATGTGACGAGGGGAGCGAAGATATTGGCATATTAACGATGATACTTATAATTTTTCATAAAATTATGTTAGGTAAAAAAGTCACATATGCGACTGTCCACTCTAAATAATTTAATCACTTTTGACGAATCGTGATTGGTTAATATTAGAAATACGTCGACCAATTGTATTACTTGATTGGCTACTTGAGTCCTTTGTAAAGAGCGACACCTTTGTCAAAAGAAACCGACTTCCTTTGATGTCAATGTGCCGCCCGCGCCGCTCCGATAGTCGGGGAATAACCGACATGAAGACACGTGTACATAGAGATGGGTCATCTCTATTATGTATCGGTATTTTATTATATTTTATTGTATCAAATCAATACAACGCGAACGGGGTAAAATACTAGATCATACGATAAAGTGATCGTCGTATCGTATCGCTGGTGTTTATTTAATAAACATCGTATTGTAAAACATGGTCTGTCCACAACAAATATTATTCATATTGGCTTATAATTATTCGTTGTAACATTTTCTTATAAACTTATTTCATTCCATTGAAATCCGATAAACTTTTTTACATTCTAGTAATAGTTACTCAAATTGCAAACACAATATGGTTGTAGCTAAGATACGATTTCAGGAGAAGTTTCGTAATAAATTGTAGGTTAATATATGAATTTGATAGCACATAATTAACACATAGTATTGTTTTTACCGATACAAATATTAAGTGTATTCTATTGTATCGAATTACCATAATATCGATATGTATGTGGGCATAGCTAAAGTGCATGAGCACAACCCTTTTACAGTATTATAGGTACCTAGGTAATGACAAAAATTATTTTAGAGCCAGCACGTGCCGAGGCGGCGCGGTAAAAAGCAAGGAAATGTACTATAAAAAAAGTAATTTAATAGTTAATTTTTAGCACATGTAAGCTTATAAAGCGTAAATGTTTATTAAGAAACAGTTACTCCCATGGAAAACGGCATATAGCTCAGTTGATCACCATGTGGCAGTTAATTTTTCGAATTTCTCATCAAATCTTCAGACATTTATTAATCTGATTGTTCTTTACTATGGCTATGTTAATTCAAGCTCACAATGTTCCAATTCTAATACGTTTTTCTAAGATCTAAAGTAAACTTTAATAAATAGCAATAGTCTAATAGGTAATTGCAAGACTTGCAAGACTCTTGCTGCAAGACCAAGACCAAGACCAAGACTGGGAGCGCAAGACCAAGACCAAGACCAAGACCAGGTGTATTGGCGCAAGACCAAGACCAAGACTGGCTAAGTCTCGTCTTGTTCTTGCATTTGGGCAACACTAACTGAGATATCAGATAAATGTACTATTGGTCTAAAAAATTGGTTTTCTTGTTAAAATGACCAAATTTTGCACATTTTTTTGCAAAGCCAGTGCCCTGGATTTTCCTAAAAGAAAATACTATAAGTATTAATTGATATATTTTATTAAATATAGATAGATAATGAAAAAAAATATGATATTATACATTATTTGCAAAATAATTACTTATTTACCCGTTGTCTCTTTTATTAGATTGGGTTAAGAACTTTAACGTTAGAAGTGAATTTAGGGCATTTCTACCATTAATAATGATGCATGATGATAAATATATGATAAATATATACATACAAAACAACATAATTTACGAAACTTATTATTTGGTGAAATGAAAAAAAGGTCAAATGACATTTGAATACTTAACACATTTGTCAAGTGTATTGTTTGCCAAATGATCATTTGGTGTTATCGTTGTTTGTCAAATGATCATTTGGCAATAATATTTTGGTCAATCATTAGTGAACCCATAGATATACATACCTGGTTGTACTCGACCAGCCCTTCCAGTTCTCTGTTTAGCACCAGCCATAGATACCCACACTGTTTCTAAACTTGATGTACCTATTAACAACATTTTTTAAATAAGTTGTAAAAAAAGTATTCTTTGGCTCTATAGTGACACATTTATTTTAAAAATATGTATACTTTTTAGCTATCACCCTAATATCATCAGAAACTCTCGTCTTAAGAGCACCTGAACATGCCACAACCTTCTACCATAAATCCTTCTCTGCTATTGCTACAAGATTGTGGAATGAGTTGCTTCTGAGGCCGTATTATGAGCTTTTATTCACAGGCAGTTTACGCCGTGAATTGAACTGTCTGGCAAATTCGTATTATGAACAAATTATTAGTCAGTCAGTTCGCTAAACCAGTCATACATTAATATGTTTAAGGAAAAGGTACAACTAAAAGTTAAAGTACTAACTAAAAATTTTCAACTATAAGTTTTATTTTTGCCATAATACCTAATTTATCCATGCAGTTTACGGCCTGCCTGGAACTTGAATGATTTTAAAAAGCTCATAATACGCCGGCTGGAAATAAGACACTCTAAAAGTATTGCTAGTTTTAAATCTAAGGTGAACGGACACTATCTACAGCTTTAGCCTTCTTTATACTCTTATGATTCCGTACATTGCGCATTCAAATTGTTATGTACTTATATCTTATCACTTTTGTCTTATATTTAGAGTTTATCTATGTAGTTCCTGTATGTATATGTATTGTATGTGTATTGTATGTGTATTGTATGTGTATTGTATATGTATTGTACGTATATGTAGGTTTATTTATCCGTATTATAGTATCTGTTTATCACATAGTTTTGAGTACACCATCAACCGCCAAAATTTTTTACTGCCAGTCCATCCAAAGGTTGTCTGGAAAACATCGCTTTTAGCGATAAGACCTCCCATTGTGTCTACAATGCTTGATGTCTAGTTTCAAGTTTAATGTTTGTAAATCCTTGTGGTGTACAATAAAGCATATTCATAACAAAAATATAAATTAATAGTGGTACCAATTCTACACGCACAAATAAACTAAAATAAAAAATGAATTTTGATGTGTCGATAACGCAATTCAGCAATTTTAACTGAACTTTCTTATTATAAAAACTGTGTAATATAGACTAATAACTTAAATTAATATAAATGTGTACAATGAAATACACAAATAATCAAAATACCATAGTATTAGTAATTTCATTTTAGTTAGGTTTTTGACGCATCAGCATTTGCCTTAACAATTTTGCAATTGACTTGCTATGCTTTTACTTAATAAATTAAATTGCAGTGGAAAATGTGATCACCGCAAGCGGGACTTGAAACCACGACCTCGGAAAATTAATAAATTACTTTAGTAATAAAAGTCGCGTCATTATTTTCAAACCAATTGCATTCTGTAAAGAATACTAGGTGGCTGGTCGAGATTGTTGCAAAACATTCTCGATAGATGGCGTTTTACATCAAAATGCGATGTAGACTCAATCAAGGTACATTGTAGTGGTCAAATTGGTTACTGTTAGCACGACCGCAATAATCTCGCAAAGCTACGGAACGGTATTCCGAGGTCGTGGGTTGAAGTCCCGCTTGCGGTGATCACTTTTTCCACTACAATTTAATTTAAATAAACTTACCAGTACGTTCCTTAATCCTGTTCTCCTTATGACTACCAGTATCAATAACATGTACCACATCCGGTATAGTGATAGATGTCTCCGCTACATTAGTAGCTAACACTATCTTACGAATACCACGTGACGGTATTGAAAACATTTTAGTTTGATCTGCTGTTGACAATCTAGAAAATAATTTATTTTTTTATGGGCATAGCACACAACGTCCTCTGGTCCCAAGCTAAGCTTATATGCTTGTGTTATGGGTACCAGAATACGGATATAATACATAAACTACGTCTCTTTTGCAAATATATACTTATATTACATAGAAAACACCCAGTAGTAAAGGAATTTATTAATTTTGCTAATGAAAGTTGCGTCATTAGTTTCAGCCCAATTGTATTCTGTAAAGAATACTAGGTGGCTGGTCAAGATTGTTGCAAAACATTCTCGATAGATGGCGTTGTACGTAAAAATACGATATAAACACAATCGAGTGACGATTATGGTGGCCTAATTTGATTACTGAAAGCACGACCGCAATAAGCTCAGTTGGCAGAGCTACGGAACGGTATTCCGAGGTCGTGGGTTCAAGTTCCTCTTGCGGTAATCACTTTTTCCACCATAATTTAATTTATTAAACACCCAGTAATAAAAAATTACAAGCCGTGTCTCGCAGTTTCACTTGCGTTTTGCGTCTCATTTACTTATTATAAAACAAAGTAATTTTTTTTGTATGTATGTCCCTATGTGAGTTTATATTTTGAAAACCACACAACGAAAGAAAGAAAGAAAGAAAGAAAGAAAAATAGTTTTATTTACAACTTGCAAGGAAAAGACGAGAAATACATAAAAACTAAAGATAACAATTCCAATGCAAGCTGCAAATACGGATCAACTCAGCGTTGTGCTAGTTAAAACTAGCGCTGGTCTTCCGTTGACCCGTATTGGAGCTGCAAGCCATCGCATCTAAATAAGTATAAATAAGTAACGGATTTTGATGCGGTATTTTTTAATAGATAGAAAGGTTTAAGAGGATGGCTTTTTTTGTATAATTTGTTAGGATTTGTATTCTAAACATTCAAGAATTGAAGAATTCGGAATTCAGAAAATTTTCCCCGTGTTGGCAACATTCTTCACTGATGCCTCTCTCCATTGTCGCAGCGTGATGTTATATAGCCTTCCTCGATAAATATACTATTCAACACTGAAAGAATTTTTCTAATCGGAACAGTGGTTCCTGAGATTAGCGCGATCAAACAAACAAACTATTTAGCTTTATAATATTACGTATTTTATTCTTTTTTTTATTTTATTTACCAATTTTTACAGAATATACAGTAAATATTACATAAAATAGCAAAAACAAACCACTAAGGTTTAGACCTATGCTATTGAGTCTAAATTATAAAATAACATAACAAATAAGGTAACAACAATTCAATAACTCTAATCCCTCGTTCACAATATAACGTATAGAAGTATAGACGTATAGATGCGTCACCACATCCGTGTGGACGGATCTATACGTCTATATTTCTATCATTCGTATATTTTTATAATAGTATTGGTTTATAATTAGTTTTAATACATACCTAGAATGTACAGGCAATATCATATGTATACCAGATTGTCCATAATGTTCATCTAATATTTGTTTAGTTTGCTTAATTTCGGACCAGCCGGGAAGAAAAACTAATATAGCACCTTCTTTTTCATTTTTATCTACTGCTTTTATTACTTCTGCTACCTTTAAAATTTAAATTAATATTTGTAAGTAAAATATTTATTGAAATTATAGGTACACAACGTCCCCTGGTCCCAAGCTAAGCTTATATGCTTGTGTTATAGATACCAGAATACGGAAATACTGTATAAACTACTTTTCTTTTGTAAATATATTCTTATAATACATAGAAACACCCAGACGCAGTATAAACATTTGTATGACATTTATGGATATCTCACAAATGATTGTCCCAAGCGGGAATCGAACCCGCGACCTCGTATTGTTTCCTGGTGTAAAATCTATTAAATAAATAAATAAACATTTTTAGCATAAAGGGCTCATTCATAAATTAAGAGGAATGCTTCCAAAGCAATTTGCTGACATTTAAACTCACATCTTTTTATATTCCCATCCATCAGTATTAATTTTTCTTTTATCAGATGTGTTCTAGATTGTAAAGTTGTCTTGAAGAGCGTGACTCCAATGAACCATCTACTCTATATCTCATTAGTTATTATTTCTTTATTTTATATATATTTTTTTTATATTCATGGACATTTCACACAACGTCCTCTGGTCCCAAGCTAAGCTTATATGCTTGTGTTATGGGTACCAGAATACGGATATAATACATAAACTACTTTTCTTTTGTAAATACATACTTTTAATACATAGTAAACACCCAGACGCAGTACAAACATTTGTATGACAATTAAAAACATCACACAAATGATTGTCCTGACCGGGAATCAAACCAGAGACCTCATGATCGGCAGTCCGTTATATGAACAACTACACCACGAGGCCCGTCTTTCTTTGTTTTATTTTACTATGTGATGTCCCTTCTTTTAAGCCTTTTACTGTAGCTTCTCGGTTTTAAAGCAGTAGCAAGCTTGTTAGTGTGATACTCCAATCTATCACGGTATTTTTCAGAATATTTTTTAATTTCCTCTGATAAGGTGGGCATTGTCAACTCCCTGTGCATTTCGGTGTTAGTTACTAGCCATGGTACTCCATTTATAGGGCGCAGTATAGATTTCTGCATTCTTTGTATCATGCTGATATTTGTATTGCAAGCACTGCCCCAAAGCTGTATACCATAGAGCCAAATCGAGAATCGTATCTAACACAAAGAATGTTCCTTGTAAGGCATGAAGATGAATATTCAGATCTTAAAGAAATAAAAGCTGGGCTAGATTTAAATTACTTATTAGCCTTGTTTGGGTAGATTGTAATATTTTGATGATTGTGGTCGCCAAAGACCGGAGTCATCATAAAAAAAAATGTTTGTACTACGTCTGTGTGTTTCTATGTATTATAAGTATGTATTTACAAAAGAAACGTAGTATATGTGGTATATCCGTATTCTAGTACCCATAACACAATTATATAAGCTTAGCTTGGGACCAGACGACGTTGTGTGAAATGTCCATAAAAAAAATATTTATTTAATATTACCTCTTCACATTTAATTTGTGGTCGTCCATCTTCTTTTTTACAATTTCCTAAAGTATTTTGTAATCTCAAACCGAATTTCTTTTGAATATCGTCTAAATAAGATACTTCTACAGAAAATGTTCTTCCTGGGACTTCTATGACGGGACATGATTCAAAATACCTGAAAAAAATATTCAGCTAAGTACAAATTAGACAAAAACACTTTACAACTTTGCAGTTTTAAGTAGTTGCCTGTTATGTATGTATTCTTTGTTACTGTATTATTAATATTATACATATTCTCACTCATATGTTTTTATTTTGTACGTCTATATTCAGACAGAACATGTTGAACATATATTTTTTATTTTTACATCATATTGTATACAAGCCTTTTTGTTCAGTTTAGTTTGATTGGTTTAACTATAGGTACTATTTAATTAAACACTGTTTATTAAAAGAGGCTATCATTAAAATATTTCGTCATTTGTAAGTCTATTTCAAACCTACAACTATTCTGTATTGAACATTTTGTGTTTCTGTTATGTGTGGGTTGCTTTCTATGAAATATAATTAATATTTATAATTAGTTAGAGGCATTTGCTTCTTTGCGGTGGTGTCACTTGTATTCTTAATACAAGTGTCACCACCCCATCTCCTCTCAAGGGTGCTATAAAAGTCAGCTAAGGGATATTGCACACAGATAACATCTTCTGTGAGAAACGGAAAATCACACGGACTATAATATATAAATACATACTTGGTAAAAACTCCAATATCTAATGTAGCACTCATAATAACTACTTTCAAATCCGGATTTATATCCATAGCTCTTTTTAATAGCAATAGGGTGATGTCAGTATTTACGTCACGTTCGTGGGCCTCATCTATTATCACGTGGGTACAGCCTTCAAGACCTGAAAACAGAATTAATACTGCCCATGACTGTGGTTACCTAACTAGTTTCTGCCCGCTCCTAGGCTTTTAGCGCGAAGATATAAAGTCTATGTGTTATTCTGGTCTATAAGCTATACAAATGTAAAGTTTCATTAAAATCCATTCAGTGGGAGTGGAGTGAAAGAGCTACAAACTTGCACATACATACATTTTAACAACTTTTAAGTTAATAACTAAAAAAGATTCATGAAAATCCTGAATGGTTTATCACATTATTGCATTGTCATTGGCACTTCTTAAGTGTGCAAAATTTCAGATCAATCTGAGCACAGCAAGTGGGTGAAAATCCCTTTCAGAGATTCCATTATAAAATAATTAATAAATAAATAAATAAATATTCATAGACATTTTACACAACGTCCTCTGGTCCCAAGCTAAGCTTATTATGCTTGTGTTATGGGTACCAGAATACGTATATAATACATAAACTACTTTTCTTTTGTAAATACATACTAAATATTCATGGACATTTCACACAACGGCCTCTGGTCCCAAGCTAAGCTTATATGCTTGTGTTATGGGTATCAGAATACGTATATAATACATAAACTACTTTTCTTTTGTAAATACATACTAAATATTCATGGACATTTCACACTACGGCCTCTGGTCCCAAGCTAAGCTTATATGCTTGTGTTATGGGTACCAGAATACGGATATAATACATATACTACTTTTCTTTTGTAAATACATACTTATAATACATAGAAAAACCCAGACGCAGAACAAACATTTGTATGACAATTAGAAAAATCACACAAATGATTATCCCGAGCGGGAATTGAACCCACGACCTCGTGATCGGCAGTCCGTTACATGAACCATTCAACCACGAGGCTCGTCTTAATAGGGTCCTGGTGTACCATTTGGTACGAAACCCTAAAAAGTAGGTATGTGAAACTGTGGGGCACAGATAGAATAGATGGTCATGGTAATACCTGAGTGACTACCATGGCCCGGCTAAGGCCGTGGTGGAACCCCGAGGGTTTAGTGGGTAGTTCGGCACCAATAGGCCGGGAGTCCCACACGAAGGTTGCCCCAGCAACCGAAAATGCGAAATATGTAAATGCATTCCCCACGTAAAAAAAAACAGCTAGTATAAATAATCTTACCAGGATTAGTTTGCAGTCTTCTTAACAAAACACCAGACGTACAATACAATACGGAACCACAAGGAGGTCTTGGAGGTTTCGCGTGTAATCTTACTTGATAACCTATTGATTGTCCCACCTAAAATAAAATAAAAACATTAGGTACAGACCTAAGGAAGGATATCGCCGTATTTATTGTCCGCACGAAACCCTAGAAAACCCGGTCCAGAACGTTCAAACTTTAAAAACTTTTCAAGTGCGAGATAGACTCGCACACGAAAAACATAAATAACTGCATTAAAATGAGGACATAATTAAGCTTAAACCACTTTACCAACTTAGTTTTTGTTAATAATGAATTGTTAGTAATGAACGTCGCGTCATTATTTCAACCCATTCGTATTCTGGAAAGAATACTCAAGTGTTGGTCGAGATGGTGTAAAGCAATCTTGATAGATGGCACTGTACGTAAAAATATATAAACTCATTCGAGTGACAAGTATGGTGGTTAATTTGAGATTTTGCAAGTAGACCGCAATAAGCTCAGTTGGAAGAGCTTCGGAACGGTATTCCGAGGTCGTGGGTTCAGGTCCCGCTTGCGGCATTTCACTTTTTCCACCATAATTTGATTTATTAGTTTTTGTTGTTGAATTATAGAAAACCGTCTACATTTCACCTACAATATACGTCAATAAGTTGGTATTAGTATAAACTATTTTTTAGTGTGATGTTAACAAGTTTATGGATTTTCCCCTATATTTCAATGCTCTAGGGCAGGGGTCGGCAAGTAGTTTTAGGTGGGGTCCGGACACTGAGGGAAAATTTTTACAGGGTCCAGAAAAAACTACTGATAATATTAATTGCTTCCTTTTGCCCTAGAGTCTAGGGCAAAAGGAAGCAACGGTTTTGATTCCCTGGCGTAAGTCGAAAATGCTCAAAAATGATTGAATTTGGTCACTATCTTCCAAAATAAGTAGATCGATAAAGTCAATCGTTTTTTTTTGCAACGAGACTGCATAGATCAAACAGACGGGCAGACACCGAAGTGATGCCACAAGGGTTACTTTTTTTTACGAGACCCTAAAAACAGTACCTATTAAGTAATTACAGCACATACCTCTTCACCCATTTCACAAGCAACTCTCTCAGCCAGTCCAATAGCCGCAACCCGTCTCGGTTCAGACACAATAGCGGCAGTGTTCGCACCAAAATGCTGCAATATTGCAGCTGGTACACGCGTAGATTTACCACAACCTGCTGCACCTACGATTATTGCAACCCGAGAGTTTTCTAACGTCGATTTTATTTCTTCCCTGAAATGGTTAACCATCATCATCGTCATCGGTATCCTTGGGAAGAAATGGGGTGGTGACGTGACATTAAATTTGTAATCTATCACCACACGGATAAGTAAAATATTTAGATACATCACATATTAATTTATAAATTTTTGCAATTGACTCGCTATTAGTGAAAAAAATGATCACCATGAGTGGTACTTGTGTTCTGTAAAGAACAGTAAACCGTAAACCGCTCGATAGATGGCGTTGTACAAAAACATCGATGTTTAACTGACATTGAGAAATATTGTAGTGAAAGTTATCACATGCTGGTCCCATTGTAGCTTAGTTGGAAGAGCAACGAAACGAGGTCGTAGGTTCAAGTTGTCCGTGTGGTGACGGACTAAGAATACAAATGTCACCACCCCAGTTCCTCCCCAGGGTGCTGTAAAAGCCAGCTAAGGGATATTTTACACAGAAGACATCCTCTGTGAGAGACAGAAAACTCGAAAGTAAACCCTGTGTCAACACGCCTGGTCAGCGCGGCACAATAGACCATAATCCCTCCCAAAGTGGAGGAGGCCCGCGCCCAACAGTGGGACGTAAATGGGTTCAAGTACTACTCATGGTGGTCATTTTTCCACTAAAATTTGATTAGTTACCTAATGTACATCGCAGTTTAAATTTTCCATCGTTCACAAAAGATGTTGGACATTTGCTTACAAATCCTGATTATTTTTAATGGAAAGAAATGTGTACGGGGTGGTGTGACATGTTTATTCTCAAGCCATCCATATTCGAAACAATAGAAGCAAATATAGAAACTTATATTGAACGTAAAATCCAATCTATGTCACCTACTTCTACGTTGTGAAAGTTTGGTACAATGAAACCGAGAGTGTACGAGAAAGCGTAAGAGACGAGTTTCACGTCAGTGTGACGTATGATACGTCATCATGATGTACAAGACGTCACAGTGACGTATCAATAGCATTGAAAGTGAAACAACGAAAGTGAGAGTCACTTTTAGTTGCGTGACGTAATTATAAGAAACTAACTCCGTGTACCAAGGATTTTGTACTAATGGATTGAATCTCAGTCTTACCGAGAAAAATTGTCATTTAAGAAGAAAATAAGGGCGAAAGAGAGAGATTTTCGCTACGCCAACTCTTTCGTTTCAATTGCCTATTTATTTATCTCTTTCTCACACACATAATTTTGGTACATATTATTTAGTATTATGTGGTACACACATTTTGGTACATATTATTTGAAGATAAGTCTAGATTTTAAAGTAATATGTATGTATATATTATGTTGTATGTATGTATGTAGGTATATTAATATATATTATTATTTTTAAGTATTTATGTATGTATAATTTGTCTTATGTATATTTTATTATCATTTATTTTAAAACTAATTAGTTCTTTTATCTGTACAGAGCAATCTACCCTACCGGTAAACGTTTTTTATCAGTTCTTTCCATCCCGTGGTTACCTGGAAGAAATCGCTTTACGCGATAAGGTCGCCAATTGTACATAATTTTAAGTAGTTCAAGGTTGTATCATTTAAATCGTACAATAAAGAATTATCTATCTATCTATCTATAATGAGTTTGGTAAAGTTAGTCATGATCGAATATATCTTGTTTTTCTATCAAAAGCTTGCCCTGTATCATAGCGTGTTGAGGTCCAAAGAGAAGAAAATTTGGTTCACAAAAACCTTGTTTATACACTTCCAGGGTCCATGTAACCGGGATTCCATATCATTAATACGATAGATACGGCAGTAGCTACATCCCTTCCGTCTACTCACAATAAATATATTTTAATACAAAATTTATACATAGATTATACCTACTTTACTAGCTAATGGTTTTATCCGTTTTTATAGATGATTGTGGTAGGGGGAACCTACCGCTATATACACCAAACCCTAACAAATTATACAAAAAACAACCCTGTCATACTACTGTTCCTGCTAAAAAAATCCGTTGCGTATTTTGAAGATATAAGCTCAGATAGGGACATACATACAAAAATAAAGACTTTGTTTTATAAAAAGACACTCTACAACTGTTCCCTATTAACGACTAAATAATTAGCGAAATAATGAAGTAATGTCTTCTATCATTTGCTTACAGTGGGTGCCCAAAAAGTTTATATGAAGTCCTCTCTCCAGTTATACAGAGTTTGTACTATCTCTATCTACCATTGTGACGTATTCACAATTGAATACTGAAAGTGGTACAACGAAATCGAAAGTAACTTTTATTGTGTGACGCATTCGCGTGGCGTAAGAGATAGACGCCAATAGAACCACGCCTTTATTTCTTGCAGAAATCAGATAGAAACGTTTCATTAGCTTCGCTCGTATCAATTTAAATTATTAATCTATGTAACGGAATTTTTTAAAGTGATTTTCACCCACTAGGAATAGTCGTATTATTCCGAAATTTGCACACATACTAAGGACTGATTCCATCCATCCATCAGCCTCTCGCCGTCCACTGCTGGATTTTGACCTCCCCCATAGAACGCCACAACGCGCGGTCCTGTGCCGCTTGCATCCAATGTCTCCCCGCGACACCGCGAAGGACCGATTACAATGTAATAATTTTAAAAAACTATTCAGAATTTTAGAGCGTGTTTATTAGTTTTTAAAGTAGGTAAATTATTATATTACGACGCTTTCGAGTATTTTGATTGCGGCTAAAGATTTTAACCTTGTATGTTTGCTCCCATTCTTGGGTTTAAGTTTGAAAGGCTCACAAACTACCACGTTTAGAATATACCTTCAAATGCAGACAAAACAGGAGTTTATAAGATGTGCTAAAACATCAAAATCTTTTAAAAACCTTGTAAAAGAGCACTATCTATCCATTAGCTGATAAATATAGCTACTCTTCATATTTTACACTAAGTTTATGTACTGTGTATTTACTATGTATTTGTAGGTATATATGAAATTACTCAATAATTTGTTCTTGAATGTCTATCTATGTAATTTTATTGTATTATTTATTTTCTTTTTTTACTAACTGTACACTGCAACCTCATCTTATTTTATTTACTTCTATTTCCATCCTATGGTTGCCTGGAAGAGATCACTTTATGTGATAAGGCCGCCATTTGTACCTAGTTTTAAGACGGCACGATACCAAATTATGCTCCATACAAAAGTATGGGTATCGTACTTCCGTTTTTTCTTCGCGAAAGTTAAACCGATTTTAATAGTTTTTACGTTATATTATAGATAAAGAGTATATCTATGCTTCTATCACTTTCTTTTTTTTTTCAAAACATATTAACTAAAAGAAATATGACGATCCGAAAAACCCACTTTTTTCGGTTTTCTTTAGATAAAGTTGCAGCGTCTATCACACAAATTTGGTAAAGTTTTACCACAAAACAAAGTGATAGAAGCATAGATATACTCTTTATCTATAATATAACGGAAAAACTATTAAAATCGGTTTAACTTTCGCGAAAAAAAAACGGAAGTACGAAACGTCTTTTTTTCAAAGAATTTGTAGGTAAAATCCGCTTCATCTATATTTGTCCCTTTCAGCGCGGCGTTCGGAAATAGGGATAGCAATACCTAAGGCAAATACCTAAATGAGGAGTACAGTACCCTCTTAAGAATCTTGTCTTTATTTCAATGTCTGTAAAGTGACTCTAAAAAATTTGATGGTGTCAATAACAAACAATAATGCGGCAATGTTAAGTGAACATTCTTATTAAAATTGTGTATTGTAAGACTAACGATTTTATATAAATACTAGCTGCCCCGGCAAACGTTGTTTTGCCATACAATTCTGTGTAAAAATCAACAACAAAAAATTTCATCAAAATCGGTCCAGCCAATTGTGAATCTAAACCATCCTCAAACCCCCTTGAATACACACAACAAATATCATCAAAATCGGTCCAGCCGTTTAGGAGGAGTTCAATTACAAACACACGTACAGAAGATTTATATCTAATATATAAAATTCCCGTGTCACAGTGTTAGTTACCGTACTCCTTCGAAACGGCTCGACCGATTTTCCTGAAATTTTGTGTACATATCCTCTACGTCTGAGAATCGGCCAACATCTATTTTTGAAATCTTTTTTTTTTTGGTATGGCAAAACAACGTTTGCCGGGTCAGCTAGTATACATATAAAGATGCACTACGAAATAGACAATCAATACAAATACGCTTTAGTTATTTAACTTTTTAGTTAAGTTTAGTTTAGTTGTGACCATAGAATTGGCACCATTATTACATTCCAATCATAAGTATTTAAAGTATTTTATTAAACTTCAGAATCGATAGCATAACTTTGCGAAGCTTAACCTACATTCCGAGAGGTCGTGTTAAAAGGTCAAGGTTAATCCAAGAGTATAGAGGTCACAATATAAGGTCACGTCCGCGAATCTAGGTCTCAATGTCATTTATATTGGGTTATAGGATAACTGGGTCACATTGTAGGATATTATTACAAGGTTATTTGATAGTGGACCATGTGTCAAGGTTTTATATTTCATACATGTATGTAAAGATTTATCAGAGAGTGGATACGGGTTCAATCATGAAGACACGTAAATTTAGCGCGGCTAAATCGTACTCTTTATGTGGTGACGGATTAAAAATACAAGTGTCACCACCCCATATCCTCCCAAGGGTGCTGTAAAAGTCAGCTAAGGGATATTGCACATAGATAACATCCTCTGTGAGACGGTAAAATCGAAAATAAACCCGGTAGCAATACGCCTGGTTAACGCGGCACCGTAGACCATAACCCCTCCCAAAGGAGGCTCGTGCCCAACAGTGGGACTTAAATGGGCTGGAAAAGAAATCGTATTAGTAAATACTTAAAGCTAAAGTAATTTATTAATTTTGCAATTGACTTGCTATGCTTTTACTTAATAAATTTGTTTGCGAATGAATGAAATGTTGTTTTGCAAGACATTCTCGATAGATGGCGTTGCACATAAAAAATGCGATGTAAACTCAATCGAGGAACGTTGTGGTGGTCTAATTGGTTACTGTTGGCACGACCGCAACAAGCTCAGTTGGCAGAGCTACGGAACGGTATTCCGAGGTCGTGGGTTCAAGTCCCGCTTGCGGTAATCACTTTTTCTACCACAATTTAATAGACTTAAATCTAGTTAACTTACCTGTATTGACCAATAGGCAACGGTATCAACTGTTCGTCATATAGCTTAAACATATGTCTCGATTGCCGATTTCGTCGATTACGGTTGGTTTTGAAGTTAATATATGGCTAGTTTAGATAATTAAGCAATGGTTTTAGTCACTTTTTAATGCTAATTAATTAACCTGTATAACTTACCTGTATTGATCAAAAGGCAACGTTATCAACTTTTCGTCATATCACTCGAACTTTCTCTCAGTTGCCGATACTATCTACTCGTATTACAGTTGGTTTTGAAGTTATTATATGACGTACGTATAAACAATTTACCTGTAGTTTCAGTAACTATTTATAGGTAATTATTAATCTGTAGCTAACTTACCTGTACTGATCAATAGGCAACGGCGTCAATTCTTCATCATATCGATCGAATATTTGTCTTAATTGCCTATTTCGTCTATCTATTGCAGTTGGCTTCGGGGGTATTATGTTACGCCCGTATACTGGATGGATGTGATGTTTTAATTCTGAGGAAAAATTAAAGACTTTTTTTAGGGTTTCATTAGGTCTGACATCCATCTTGGGTTTCCCGGATTTGCTTTAGTTTGAATCTGGAGGCCGTCCAGGAGAGGTTTGTAAGAGCCCAGAAAAACCCAGACAGTTTTGCCAAACCTATTTAGTAGTTTTTGCGTGAAAGAGCAACTAACGTTCTTAAATTTTTGACAAATTCTATGGTTATATTTAATACTAGCTGCCCCGGCAAACGTTGTTTTGCCATACAATTCTGTGTAAAAATCAACAACAAAAAATTTCATCAAAATCGGTCCAACCAATTGTGAATCTAAACCATCCTCAAACCCCCTTGAATACACACAACAAATTTCATCAAAATCGGTCCAGCCGTTTAGGAAGAGTTCAATTACAAACACACGTACAGAAGATTTATATATATAAAGATTCTATAGATATATTTAACTGATACTAGCTGATGCCCGCTACTCCGTACGCGTGGAATTTTAGATCCCTATATATTTGGACCGTTTAAACCTTCCCTGGACTTTTACGAATATTTTAAGACCAAAATCACCAAAATCGGCCCAGACGTTCTCGAGTTTTAGCGAGACTAACGAACAGCAATTGATTTTTATATATAAGATATAAAATTTCTATTAGGTAAATCTAATATATAAAATTCACGTGTCACAGTGTTAGTTACCGTACTCCTCCAAAACGGCTTTACCGATTTTTATGAAATTTTACATGCGTATTCAGTAGGTCTGAGAATCGGACATCTATTTTTCATCCCCCTAAATGTTAAGGGTTGTGATTTGTATGGCAAAACAACGTTGGCCGGGTCAGCTAGTAATTTTATAAACATTGAATATTACCTGATATATCTTCAACGGTATTTAATATTTCTTCATTATCAGAAATATCATCTGTAAACAAAAATAAGAAAATTACTTACAATACCAAAATAAAGCTATCCACTTAGCATAAGGTTACGTGTTTGATTCCTAAACAGGACAAGTATTTGTATTAGCTATTAGTTATTGTTCGAAACTTCATTTAATTCAACTTAATCTCTCTTTCTCTCAACAAACACAATAAAAACTTTACCTCTTTAATAGTTATAGATGTATATTAACGGTCTTATTCATAATGACTTATCGGAGGTTTAAAAGTTCGCTAATATCGGTTCGCGAAAATTGTCAAAAATTGTTCTTCATAATAGTCTTTTTACGCTAAAACGCTTATTATCTCTCCGACAAAATCTCTGATTAAACCTCTAATAAGTGATGAATAAGACCTATAATGGTTATAGTTGTATTAAGTTCTAACAACTTTTTACGGATTAAGATGCAATTTTTTTTTCATTTAGCCCAACGTTTCGTACACTTTTCAGTCACAATGTTCACAGGTCGAAGCAAAATGAAATATCTGAACTTTATGGTAAAAGTCTAGATTTATGGCTAATGTAAAATTAAATATCAAATGTGAGTAAACCCTGTAACAACTGATCGTAGAAGACACATTACAGCTTAGTCTCACCCGTGACCATGGTGACTGCAGTCTCCGAAACGTCGGGCTAAAATTCAAAACGAATAAACGCGTCTAAATTCGAAAAAAGTAGATTAATGAAATCTAGTAACTGTTGCCCGCGATTTCGTACGCGTGAAATTCAATAATCAAACTTCAACAAACAGAAGTTTACTTTACCACTCGATAGATGGCGTTGTGCCGTTTTTTCAATCGCGCTATAGTTTCGTTACACACATTTAACACTTAAGCTCGTCAAAATTTTTGTTGTGTCATCAATTCGTTTTCACATTAAGTAGTTTAGCTGAAAGGACTCAACCCACACTATGGTCAAAAATGAGATAAATATGCCAAAGAAGTCCTAAAGGTTGGTTCTTTCACCCAGCAAAAAAGATCCGTGAAACTATAAACATACGCATGATTTTTTTAAAACGCGTACCAACCCACATGGGGACGGGTATTTTTCTACAAACTACTGTAACAACCCAAATTCCTTGGGTCGTTTTTACTAAATCTAACTTGAAAGAAGCAGGTCTTTAATAGTCTTTATATAATATAACAGAATTGTTTCAGTTAAACTATCTACACCAGTATATGTTTTTATTCAACTAACATCATTACAGCAATACACACGCAAACTTAAAACCTCAATAAGTCAAAAATTACATATTGTGGGTTGAGTCCTTACTGCTAAACAACGTCCATTTATAAATTAGTTAGAATTGACCAACCTTCATCTATTGTTGAATCCTTCATCAATAAAGCCGGCGATTGTATAATCTTGTGTTTAGTATTATTAAATGTATTTTCATAGATTGGCACTGAAAGACAAACAAATTATTGCATTCATAATTAAGTACTTTAAATAAAATTATACTGAACTTGTGACTTTGAAATTTGAGAGTTTTCCGTGATTTCTCAGGAGATAACCATCAGATCCTGATCTAGTACCAATGGAACGAAACGGGAATCATCAGCTTTCAAATAAAAAAAAAGAATCATCACAATCGCTTCACCCTGTTGAAAATAATGATGTAACAAACATAAAAAGTCCGTGTGGTGACGGATTAAGAATACAAGTGTCACCACCCCATCTCCTCCCAAGGGTGCTGTAAAAGTCAGCTAAGGGATATTGCACACCGATAACATCCTCTGTGAGAGACGGAAAACTCGAAAATAAACCCTGTACCAACACGCCTGGTCAGCGCGGCACAGTAGACCATAATCCCTCCCAAAATGGAGGAGGCCCGTGCCCAACAGTGGGCCGTGAATGGGCTGGAGAAGGAGAAGAAACAAAAAAAAAATAAAAAAAAACATACAATCGAATTGAGAACCTCCTCCTTTTTTTAAGTCGAGTAATTAATACATTTTTGCAATTGTCTTGCTGCTTTTACTTAAGAGGATACCAAAATAGCTTCGTGCATTTTTCTACGTACGAAGTTTTCATTGTTTCTTTAGATTCAATGGCTAGAGCTCTAATTTTTAAGTATATGTTTTTTCAATATATTATCTAGGATCGCATCAACTCAGAAACACGATTGAAAAAAGTTTTCTCGATAGAAAATCTTGGCGAAACAACCTCTCAAATTTTTTATTTTTTTCATTTGTCGGTCTATTATCGCGTATTAACTAATGAAATAACTTTAAAAACATAAGTAACTGTTATATATAGAAACACGTAAATCAGAATTAAAATATATTTAGTAGATTTTGAGTAAATAGGAAAAGTATCCCTAATTCTTCATTTTCTGTGCCTACTGGCTGTGTTAATATGTACGTGTCGGCGATGATATACGATAATATTGATGTAGGCCCTTAACAAATCAAATTATAGTAAGAAAACAATCCATAAAATAAGTGATAGTTTGGTTGAGTTGTGTAAACTGCTTAATAGATGGCGTGTTTAACATAAAACACGATGGGGTGCCTATAATTGAGGAATATTGTAGTGGAAGATTTATT
Organism: Orgyia antiqua; assembly: GCA_916999025.1. Lineage (NCBI taxonomy): Eukaryota > Metazoa > Arthropoda > Insecta > Lepidoptera > Erebidae > Orgyia > Orgyia antiqua. Next base: position 8,021,959 of record OU779874.1, read on the forward strand.
TATTTATTGATCATATTTGGTATTTACTGCCTGACTGTATTCGATCCATATTCTGGTACCCATAACACAAGCATATAAGCTTAGCTTAGGACCAGAGGACGTTGTGTGAAATGTCCATGAACATTTATTATTATTATTTATTACTAGCTGTTGCCCGCGACTTCGTGCGCGTGAAATTTAGAAATTAGTTTACCATATCACTCTTTATGACACCTGCATATTACCTATCCTAACATATGGTTGCCAGACTTGGGCAACCACTAAAAGCCATCTAAGAAAACTAGAAACTTGTGAAAACGCTATGGGAAGGAGTATGATGGGAATAAAACTATCAGATAGAGTAAGAAATAAGTACATAAAAGAAAGGACAAAACTAAAAGATATAAAAGTAACTATAAAAAAACTGAAATGGAAATGGGCAGGACACACAATAAGAATAAAGGAAAAATGGCCGCAAGGCAGACAGACGAAGCCATGAATTTTATATAATGTAATTTTGAAATTTGAAATATGTCTGAATTAATGTATGTATGTATGAATATAGGCTTATTTATTATTATTATTATTTATTATTACCATATCACTCGATAGATGCCGTTGTACAGTTCTTTTAAATCGCGCTATGGTTTGGTTACACACACAAACACTTAAGCTCGTCAAGATTTTTAGTTTGTAATTCCGATATTCACATTTATAAATCAGTAAAGATACCGATCATGTAAGCAGTTTGGAGATACTGCCAGTACACACAAACAGACAGACAACGAAGTCACACTAATAGGGTCCTGTTTAACCCATTGTTATTTGGTTTGGAGCCCTAAAAACAAAAATCTTAAAATAAAAACAAACCTACATATCCCATTTTGGTATTCATTCCATATTTTCTCAGATTTCTCCAATGAACTTTCACTAAGAGACATCGTAATCGGTTCATTTAAGTTACTTTTTATATCTTCTAGAACATTCTTCTTGTATATAGGATGTCCTTTATTGTTTATTCTATTTTCTGTGTATAGCCAATGTATTGCCTGTGTTGCCGCTTTCTCGGCTGCTTGACGTTTTGATATTGCCGTACTAAAGAAAACAAAATAAATAAATGAATATTAATTGACATTTCACACAATATCCTCTGGTCCCAAGCTAAGCTTAAATGCTTGTGTTATGGGTACCAGAATACAGATAGACTACATATAATAGTTTTCTTCTGTAAATACATGCTTATAATACACTGAAACACAAAGTTTATGTATTATATCCATATTATTATTGGAACGCAACCAAATAAGCTCAGTTTTGGAGCAGAGGACGTTGTGTGGAAAGTCCATGCGTATTTATTAATTTACTAGCTAAATATTAACAAATAGAAGTTTACAATAGCATTGTACGGCTTTTCTGAACCGCACTGTGATTGTACATAGGTAAAGTATGTATTATTTTAGTAAAGATAAAGATTTTCTTGTTTTTTGAAACAAAAACGCATTTAAAATTTATAAAGAACACATGAACTAAGTGTCTTCCCCTTTATAGGAAAAACGACGAGCCTCGTGGTTCATGTAACAGACTGCCGATCAAGAGGTTGCGGGTTCGATTCCCGCTCGGGACAATCTGTTGCGTGATTTTTCTATTTATCATACAAACAAATGTTTGTACTGCGTCTGGGACACGTAATGGACACTTTCTGAAATAAATCATAGTTAGCAAGTTTAGTTAGAATTAAATTACTCATTAGTCTGATAGGCTAGATTGTAATGTCTGTGAATAATCTGGCTAACATAGATAATTTATTAAAAAAAATAATGGAAGGCCATAACCTTACCTGACAAATACACCCAAAACATCTACTTATGGCCTGAATGGCAATGGCACGATCTTAAACCGGAAAAAAAGACGTTTGGCACTGCCGCGGTAAAGCTATTGCAAAGCATTTTTTATCAACTTATATAAATAAATAAAATTATTTATTTATTTTATCTAAGCAGTATTTTTTTCATTTGTTTTATTTTTGAAAAAAAAGCCACCTAGAGGCGGGTTGCTGAACTTAAGAGACAAGCGTGATATTTCAAAAAAGTCATTAAAGTTCTGATATTCATTGATAGATGGCAAAACTAAAAAGTATCACAGCTGTGTCGGTTGGAATGGGGGTGTTAGGTTATTTTCGTTACGGAATTTCTGGATTCGTTCTCCACGCTCAAGGCCCGCGATAGAAGCTATGCAATAGCTTAAAAACTATTAAAAAAAAACATTTTAAAATTACCTTTCAAACTTAACCTTCTCCGGCCACGTAAACGTATACGTACAAGTCCAATCATTATGCTGTATTCCTTTCTTTCTGCCTTTCGGCGCCACACTATTTTGTTTATAATATATATCAAATATTTTACTCGGTGTGCGTGTTGCTAGTATATTTAACGTAACACGGGGTTCTGGGAACAGTTCTGTGATTCTTTTTGTTTCTGTAAATAACAAATATACAGCAATTTAATCATTTTCGCAATTGACCTGCCATGCTTTTTAATAATAAATCAAATTACAGTATAAAAATTTTAACCCACTATATTAACATGTACAGGTCCCATGCTAGCTCAGTTGGTAAAGCAACGGAACAGTATTCCGAGGTTGTGGGTTCAAGACCCGCACGGGACAATAATTCGTGTGATGTTTATAAATGTCATACAAATGTTTGTACTGCGTCTGTGTGTTTTCTGTGTATTAAAAGTATGTATTTACAAAAAAAAAAATTGTATATGTATTCTATCTACATTCTGGTATCCATAGCACAAGCATATAAGCTTAGCTTGGGATCAGGGGACGGTGTGTGAAATGTCCATTAACATTTATTTATTTCTTTATACAGCCTGATAAAAGATGGACAGTGAAGTCACCATAATATAGTCATGATTTATCCTTCAGTACTGAATCCTTAAAAATTTTATAATAAAATGACAAACCTTTCCCATGTTGGATATTAAATTCATTCAACTTGTCACTGGATAACTCTTTTGAGCTCCATTTTCTATGTAACAGCAGTTGGTTAGTAAAATCAAACCGTATTGTATTGGATTCACATAATGAACAACTTTTATTCAGTTTTGTCAAACAAAAGTTAATAGACGATGTTACACCTGGAAAAAGGGATAAATTTATATACACTAAAGTCAAAGGCGTATTTTGAAAATTACCGACTTGGGCCATTTGAATTGACGCCCCAGGCCAATTTAATTAGCCGCCCTATAAATTAATAGAGATAGAGCAAAATTTAAAACTTGAAGGCTTTCGCCGCCCTTCTCAGGCTAGTCGCCCCGGGCCATGGCCCCCATTGGCCCTAGGGTAAATATGGCTTTGAGAAAAGTCTATACTAATATAATTAAGCTGAACAGTTCTTGTTCTTGGTTTGTGGCAGTTGAGACTACTTGGCGCAACTCTGCCAATGTCCAGAACATGTAGTGTCGTAAACATTTTAAACGAGATGAAGACACAAAGAATATGATAGGTTGATTTACTGAGACTAAACTTCAACCAGGGTGAACAGTTTGTTTATACATATTTATTTAAACAAGAATGCTTAGTAGTACTACTGGTAATCTATTTACAAAAACTTTTTATGAGTTTATCATAATTTTCATAAGTACAAATTGATGCGAGTGTGGTCTTGTATTATTACCTAATTAGGCCAAAAATTTACCCTGTGTTTAGGATACAGTCCCAGAAAAATTGATAGATATAAAACCTCTTTCAATATAAAAATAAGGTGATGTAATAATAAGACTAGGTGTTGATAATGAGTCTCAAAAACTAGACAAACATAAAAATGTGAGTTTGTAGATTTTACTTCTGCATTCTAAAATACTGAATAGATTTTAATGAAACTTTACAGCTTTATAGCTTATATATCAGATTAAAATATACGTAAAGATAGATAGTATCACATTAAAACCAAATCAGCAGAGCAGTAATTACAAATAAGTGTAAAAAGTTATAAAATATGACTTACCACTGTAATTTCGTGGATACAGAAGTACATTGTTGATAAAATCACTGCAAATTAAGTTTCTCTTCCACAAGGTTCTGTTAAACAATAATTTATTACATAAAAACATTGCAGAAATGTAATTGCAGGTTATATTTGTCTCGAAAAATGTGAATGTTCTTTCTTGATCTTTCTGCACGGATCTTTTTATTTGATTTTATTAAATTTCGTTCACATATGCCATTCTTTTATATTAATGCACACGAAAGCGAGTTTAAAAATTAAATTATCGCGGTTATATCCCGACCAAAAGCAAAATTTTTTCCACAGATCCACAGAATCAGTGTTGCCAGAGGGATTTGGTCGAAAGTTACGTTGGCATCCATGAAAAGTTACATTTTTAAACTAAAACTTACGTAGTGGTAATTTTATGAGTGTGAATGTAGCAGCCATCAGCCAAATTTATAATTATTTACAAATAGAGTAAATAATTAATAAAATTTTTTTTTTTAAATGCGCATTTAAAAAATTTTCTAATTAATAAATGCATTTTTATAAATATTTTTTTTTAAATTATTTACTCTATTTATTTGTAGTTTTAAATTTTTCTGATGTCTGCTACATTCACGCTCATGTAATTTTCAGCTCGCAGATCAAAAATTCTTATTATTTTATATTTTCTTGTACACAATAATTTAAAAAAAATTATATTTATCAATATAATTATAACTTTTTAAATTTTTTGCGGTAGTTTTTGTTTTCATTAAATAAATTTAGATAAGAATATTTTAATTTTTCAAGATTTTTTTTCATTTTTACCTCTTTTGTAATTCTTGAGAAGTTACTTAAATTTAACTAAAATTGTTTCTTACATACATGTTACATGAACTGATCAAAAGTTACGTAAAATGTAAAAAATGTAACCTTCTGGCAACACTGCACAGAATAGATAGAAGATACTCACAGATCAGATCCACCCACGAAGTATAGATCACAGGTATAGATACAAGGAGTCCGAACGTAAGGTTGAACGAATGGTCTCAATTTAAGGGACAGATTTTTTGCCGGTAGAGCGCGCCATTTTTCAAGAAGTACTCGTTTGAACTATTGACACCTGTGGAAAAAAATATTCTGAGAAACGTGGAGTTAAATATAAGCTTAAGGAAATTTTTAGAAATTTTTCGAGTGCTTTAAACCCAACAATACAGAGAAGGTCAAGAGATATTCTGATATTCTATAATAGCATCGGTACGTCCTGAATACTTGCGCAGCCAGTGGCAGAAAATAGAACTATGATCTGGGTTTATTATTGTCAGGGTTGGGCAGTATTTCAATTACATGTAATTGAAATACGTAATTGAAATACAATTACGTATTTTGTAATTGTATTTCAATTACTGCCTCAAAATGTAATTTGTAATTTGTATTTCAATTACCAGACGTCGAAGTAATTTGTAATTAGTATTTCAATTACTTGAGGCTTCAAAATACATTTTTAAAATACATTTAAGTACAACCGTCACTTTATGTAGCCAAAGTATCTATTGGAGTCTGCTTATAGAGTCCGTTATATAAGCTGTGCGCCAAAATTGTTTAACAAAACGCAAACTGTCAATGAGGTAACGGTGGCCCATCAAATTTTACTTTACCAACATTAGTTTGATGTCGGTGCCGAAAATGATCGTTTGCCACAAATAGGATAATCTCATAGGGGCTTATAGTTTTGCGCTGTTTGGGGTAACTATAGTAAATTGATATACAGATATGAAGTTAATTGTAAAATCGATACCTATATTACTGTAAGTTAAACGAGTTAAAAAAATATTTTGGAACCATTGTAGCTTTTGATGAAAGTACTGATTGGTGGAAGGTAATGCTGCTAAAGGCTGGTAATATTTACGAATGGTGGTTTTTCACGCTGGTTCTCCGTGTGTTTACTGATTAAGAATACAAATGTCACCACCCCGGGAACACCGAAATATTCCGAAAAACTTTATTCCGAATTTAGAAATTCCGATTTTAATATAATACCGAAAAATTGTAATGTCTATTATTAAAAATCACGAAATATTTAATAAATTAAATTGTGGTGGAAAAGTGATTACTGCGAGCGGGACTTGACCCAAGACCTCGGAAAGCCGTTCCGTAGCTCTGCCAACTGCGCTTATTACAGTAGCAAGGATTCTCCAGCGTGTTCGCGCTCCCGCAGAGACTCCCTCTTTGCCGCTATCACCTCCCTGGCCAAGGAGGCGACGACAGCACAACATTGTTCATTGAGGGTGACGAATCCTTGCCCAGAACGTCGACGGTCAACACGCTGGGTGTCACAGGCCGTGCACACGGCAAGGGGGTGTTCCCCCGTGTCCACGGCCCCACTCCCACAATTGCGGCACTCAGGATCAAACTCATTACCAACCAGCTCCCACATGTACTTGGCGAAACAGCCATGACCCGTGAGGATCTGGATGAGGTGGTACGTCAGATCCTCCGTCGGTGCCTCGCCTCGACCCACTCCCGAGGACTAGGTGGACCGCCTTGGCGAGCCGCATGCTCGCGGAAGATGGGGTTGCTGACGTTTGTATTCTTAATACTTCATCACGGACAATATTTTCAGAGATAATCCCTACATAAATATTAATATTCCAAAATTTATCTTCTTTCATATCATAGCTTTTAACAACAAAAAGCCGACCTCAAACAGTGCCCTATGATTTTTAAAAGTCGCCATCTAATTCCCTGGACTGCCATCACGAAAACTTAATTTTCCTATCATAGAACCACCTCTGAAACATTTTCTTTCTAACAAAAAAAGAAGCATTAAAATCGATAAACGTCAAATTTATTCGTGAACAAACATTAAACCTCCTGTTTTTTAAAGTTGGGTAAAAATTATAGTATAAATGTATTTTGTAATTTGTATTTCAATTACAAACAGCCAAAACACTGTATTTTGTAATTTGTATTTCAATTACTCCACTCAAAAGTAATTAGTATTTTGTATTTCAATTACTTGCAAAAGCAGTATTTTGTAATTTGTATTTCAATTACAACAAATCATGTATTTTGCCCAGCCCTGATTATTGTGTACACGAAATATTATGGAAAAGCCTATACCGTTCGGACTCCTTGTATCTATACTTCGTGGATCCACCATTTAGGCATTTACATCACAGAATAGATAGAAGATACCACAGAATAGATAGAAGATATGGAAGATACTGATTTACCGGTAAATACCATTATATAAAAAAGAAATACCATCAATTATCCATAGACTTAGGATATAGATAGATATACCTAGATCTAGACGTACCACTCGGTACAACGAATCCGGCGTGCTGCTTTTTTTAGTTGAACACATTAAGAAAAATAAATGATTTATTACCCTGTCTAACTCTTTCTTTTTAAGCGGGAGTAAAAGAGAAAGCAAGGCTACTATTTACTATTTTACTTTTAAACCATAAACCTGCCTGCGGCCCTGCCTTGGAACAAATCTATATTCCCGAGTTGTTAGGTACTCCCTATTTATAACCTTCTTGCAATTATCTTACTCTTTGAGATCCACAGATAAAATGCAACTTAATAAATTACACAAAATCTCGTGCGTATTTGTTAATAGCTAATCTATGGTTTCAATATAGTCTGTGCCGTACACAGTGCTGGTGGTCAAGTCCATGAAGATATAGATAAAAATGGAGTCCAGACTCTGAATACCTACTTGAAGCAAAAATGATGTATGGCTATCTCGCTCACTGTGGTCAAACCCTTTCTTTCTAAGTAGGGTAACCTTTATTGTATTTCTTCCAGGACAAAACTTCAAGTAGTTGTGTTCCATATAGTGTCAACAAAATGTTCACTTCTAAGACCTAGCCCGTATAGATTTTATATTTCGAGATACTTTATGTACTGTGCGTAAAAAAAATACTCAAAAAACAAACTGTTTGTTATCGCGTGAAAGTTTGGATAATTCTAGTTTTTAGGGTTCCGTACCCAAAGGGTAAAAACGGGACCCTATTACTGAGACTTCGCTGTCCGTCCGTCCGTCCGTCCGTCCGTCCGTCCGTCCGTCCGTCTGTCACCAGGCTGTATCTCAAGAACGGTGATAGCTAGAGAGTTGAAATTTTCACAGATGATGTATTTCTATTGCCGCTATAACAACAAATACTAAAAATAAAATAAAATAAATATTTAAGGGGGGCTCCCATACAACAAACATGATTTTTAGGGTTCCGTACCCAGTATCTCAAGAACGGTGATAGCTAGACAGTTGAAATTTTCACAGATGATGTATTTCTATTGCCGCTATAACAACAAATACTAAAAATAAAATAAATATTTAAGGGGGGCTCCCATACAACAAACATGATTTTTTTACCGTTTCTTGCTCGATACTAATAACGTTGCCTTATGTTGCATAGATAATGGTACGGAACCCTTCGTGCGCGAGTCCGACTCGCACTTGACCAATTATTTAACAGTAACTGGTGCTCAAGTCCACTATTTTGGAACAATTGTCATACCGGCACAATACCGGCACGATACCGTTGCAATTGAAGTCAAATATCCGTAGTCTGCTATATGCCGTCATAACGGTCTTTCAATGGTAATAGAATTGTCGATCTCTTTTATCTATGCATTGAATTTTCGGTCTCTTTTATCTATGGATTGTGTTAGAATGGTATGTATGTGTTGCCGTTTTTAAAAAATGCGTTCGTTGAAGTGATTTTCGAAAAACTACTAATAAATTTAAACATTTAATCATGCTAGACTTCGTTTAAATATATTTGTACATACTATTTATTAGTATAAAAAGCAATGTGAAGTTTAGGAGATTAGTAAATTGCAATAAATTACAAAGAACAATTTCTAATATTTCTATCTATCTATTTTTTATTTATGGCAATCTGTCGACACAGGACAATTTAAAAATATTACTGTCAAATTCAAAATAGCAGACTACCGAAACATTTCAGTCATTGAATTGCAATTGTGAAGCAGTTGTGTACGAGACTAGCAATTTATGTCACTTTGACAATTGTAAGACAATGATGAAGTCGTTATGACGACACATTAATAGTAGACTACCAAAAACTTTACTATTGCACCATAATGGTACAATAATGGTACAGTTGTGACACCGTTGAAATACCCGACTCAGGGCCCTGGAGGTTCGGTTGTTAAATTTATTATTCTTTTTACATTTTTAAACACGTAAAATTTCCTAGTTCGTATGTACGATGTACCTATAGAATATTGGTGGGAAATAGATAATTACTAGAACAAAGGTGTAGTTCCTACGGCAATACGAAATTAATGAATGATTGTGAGATCTGCTTGAGATAAAATAATAATAATTTACCTTTATTTCAGACCTAAATACAGGTTACAAATATACAGAAAAATGATTCCAACGAATTGAGAACCTCCTTTTTTGAAGCCGGTTAAAAATAACAAGGTGTTAGTAATTTCTTAGTAAACAAAACAAGTTACACAATAAAATCTATTTGGCATACCTAAGTGGAAACATAACTTTTTGTGTAGGTAGCGTAAAAACGAAAAAGGGTTATTGTACTCATATTTTTAAACATGTACTGTTATTAAGGGACCAACCATGAAATCGCAAAAGATATATGTTTCATTAATTTTGCAGATTAATTAAACATTATGAATACATACTGGACAATAGTTTTTCCTAGATTTCTGGGTTAGCCAATGTATTTCTATTTATTAATGTCAGTTAAAGGGCAAATTCGGTCAATAATACTTCTGAAAAAAAAAATACGTTACGTTGATTAAAATTAGTTTGTCGGAAAATCTGTAGTTAATAGTCATTTTAACTGACAATATGAATGTGGTTAAAAGTGGCTGACGGAAGAACGGAGAATCAGTCAAAATCAATTTTTACGTATATTTCTGTCTACAGCGTTTAAAGGAACCTATCATGAATGGCATGACGGGAGCTAAAAACCTAACCCACCCTTGTCGGGTTGCCCTTGGCTCCCTGTGCCTTGTGTTCCACTACTTGGCGCTAGGCAAGTCAGTTAAAATTACATTTAAACAGCTATATTGGGTAAAATTAGTTTTGAATAATTTCAGTCAAAAGTACTACTGTCGAGAGCTTACAGTCTATTGAGTGGTTATAAGTTTTGACTGTGACATATATCATAGGGGGCTATAATAGGAACGATAATAAAGTTACAAAAAAAGGGCAAAAAAGAAACAACAGCACTTTCCAAATTAAAATCATTTAATAACTTTTCTTTTATACATGACTAAATATTATTGTTTTGTGTAATTTCTGTCTCTTACCACGTAAATCACTAAGTATATTTTCTGTATGACTCTTTAAGTGTTAAAAAATGAATTTGCAATTTTCTTAATTAATACGCTTTCATGCAAATCATTGCAATAAATTGAGTCCGTGATGGGATGCTTAAACATTTCTTGCAACAGAGGAGTAAAATGTTGTGATACAACATTAATTAATTTGTTTTCTATATTGTTTTCTCTGAGTTGGCCCATCAGAAAGGATTACTTTCATAAATGCCAGAGCTAGGATTAGGTACACCCAGAGTAGCTACTTGCCCCATAGACTCTTCCTGTAATGAACTGTCTATCTGAAAATTATAATATATTTTACAAAATATAGCCTTTTGCCATATATTCGAACTACTACATTTCTGAAACATAATAATAATGTAAGGCTCTCATTAGGCAGTCGGATCGGAAGGGGGGGCTGGTTCAGAAAGCAGCAATTATCTCTGGAGCCTTGAGCGCCGGTAGTTTGGAAAATGTTCCTGATACTGGTGGGGTATTTTTTTTCATACTAGTTTTTATATTCCTTATAAATTCAAATATTTAACATTGTATAACATGTGAGACAATTAAAGGAGTTTGTAAATAGATACTTGAAATTTTACCTTGCAAGGTGATACTGCTTCTTGATTTGTAATTGTAGTAGGAACTGCTGTTTGTTTTAAAAAATCCTTGCACTTTCATAAAATTTCATTTTCAATGGTACAATGGATAACCATAATTTCCTCTGGGTACTATTTTTAGGAAATCTAAAAAATAATATTGTAGGTAAGTATATTAATGTTGTAAATAATGTGAAATAAAAATTAAATGACTAAGCAAACATGTATAATTTAGTTCAGGTCCCACAGAAAGTCCTAGATATGTCCTCAGTATGGTCACACTATTTCAAAATTACTTCTTGTAAACAAGAAAAATAAAATTGCACTAAGTCCATGAAATTCAATGTAAGACTATTAGATCTTTACATCGTTATCAGTATAGTTAGTTAGAAGTATGCTGAAAACATTGTTTAATCATTTTATGAAGTATTTAATTGAAAATACAAAGAAATATGTTTGCAGTTATTCAATGCCAGAAATCACGATCTAAACACTTACGCGTGAAATTGTATATCACCTCCTGGACACCACGTACTACCGCAACCACGCACTACACAAGTTTGCACCATTTCTTTAATTATAAAAATAATTAGAGTCGAAAATTTGAAACGAAGCTGTGAACCGTAAAGTAAACAACCGACATATTGGCACAATTTTGTCAACAACTTGACATATGGTGACCAATGTTGCCAAATTACGAAATCCTTAGAAGATAGGGAAAATAATTCACTGATTCGTTAACCATGAAAAGCATCCGTGATCTACTATTTTATTATTTTTAATTTCATTCATCGTATTTCAACTAGTTATTTATAGTTACGATTAAACACTATCAAATGACAGTGTTTAACTTGTGATTTGATATGTGTGGTGACTCTTTTTAAGAATTTACTAGGAGATTTTAATAAGGAGATAGCAGTACTAAGGCCACACTAAAAAGAGAGGTCAGACCACAGAGAGTGAGATAGAGATACGTAGGTATTTGCCTCAAACCGATGTTCCAAGTATGGCCTCCTTTTTTTTATCTATACCTTCATGGTCAAGTCTACTATTTTGGAACAATTGTCATACCGACACGATGCAACTGCAATAGGTACCGTTGCAATTGAAGTCAAATGTCCGTAGTCTGCTATATGAGTTCATTATGGTCGTTCAATGGTAATGGAATTGTAAAGTTTTTGGTAGTCTACTATTAATGTCTTGTCATAGTGGTGCCATTACGACTTCATCATTGACTTACAATTGTGTAAGTGACATAAATTGCTAGTCTCGTACACAATTGCTTCACAATTGCAATTTAATGACTGAAATGTTTCGGTAGTCTGCTATTTTACATTTGACAGTAATATTTTGAAATTGTCCTGTGTCGACAGATTGCCATAAATAAAAAATAGATAGATAGAAATATTAGAAATTGTTCTTTGTAATTTATTGCAATTTACTAATCTCCTAAACTTCACATTGCTTTTTATACTAATAAATAGTATATACAAATATATCTAAACGAAGTCTAGCATGATTAAATGTTTAAATTTATTAGTAGTTTTTCGAAAATCACTTCGACTAACGCATTTTTTAAAAACGGCAGCACATACATGCCTTTCTAACACAATTCATAGATAAAAGAGACCGAAAATTCATTGCATAGATAAAACAGACCGACAATTCCATTACCATTGAACGACCATTTATTAGAGTACTTGAACTCATATAGCAGACTACGGACATTTGACTTCAATTGCAACGGTATTGTAGTTGCATCGTGTCGGTATGACAATTGTTCCAAAATAGTAGACTTGACCACCTGTCCAGCCACTGCTCAAGCCACGAAGTATAGATACAAGGAGTCCGAACAGTATAGGCTTTTCCATAATATTTCGTGTACACAATAATAAACCCAGATCATAGTTCTATTTTCTGACACTGGCTGCGCAAGTATTCAGGACGTACCAATGCTATTATAGAATATCAGAATATCTCTTGACCTTCTCTGTATTGTTGGGTTTAAAGCACTCGAAAAATTTCTAAAATTTTCCTAAAACTTATATTTAACCCCACGTTTCTCAGAATATTTTTTTCCACAGGTGTCAATAGTTCAAACGAGTACTTCTTGAAAAATGGCGCGCTCTACCGGCAAAAAATCTGTCCCTTAAATTGAGACCATTCGTTCAACATTACGTTCGGACTCCTTGTATCTATACTTCGTGGCTCAAGCCATCCATTTATCTACGATTTATTTACTCATATTTAATCTGCCATAAACTAAAAGAAGTTGAAGTTAATCTGTGCTCATATTTACCAAATATTTAATTCTATGCTTGGGATGCGTTTGGAAGTAAAACCGAAAATTCCACAAAGGGTACAAACCAACTAGGTACTGGTTGAATTCATTTAAAATCATTTATGTCCTACAGAGTGCAGTGATGTCCTGTGTTATTGTCCACTTTGAACAAAAATCCATAGAAGATTTTACCGGTTACTATTAATAAAACACTTGTTCTTACCAGCTCCCTAATATCCTGACGTGTACGGGACTTCTTCGCTTCAGAAGGGTATTCGGCAGTATCCGGTCTATTATTATGCCAAGCTGATTATGTACCTATGTTGTCCTAGGATTTAGGTTCCAGTTTTCCTTCTCGTACAGAAAATGTTTTCAGAAGATATATTGATATTCTCTATTACATACAGAAGATATATTGATATTCTCTATCACTTGCGTGACTCATTTATTCAAATAATACTACGTTTTATTGCTGATATTGTACCTGTGCCTGAGTTCTCTGGAAAGGAAATGGAGTGATGACACTTTTCATGTCTTCATACCAGTGACCAAGCTTCAATTTACATACTCTTAAAAACTAACTCTTAACAGGTAGCTAGTTAGCTATTTTTACTTTAAAATTTGTTGAACAAAAACAAAAAAAGCATTGTAAATTTATTGAGAATCTGTGTTGTAACTTCTGTTATGACATAATGTTAAAATACAAGATGATCTCGCCGAAGCCACATGAGAAGCCATTACATGTGCCTGGCAAAGTCTGCATAGCAACCAGATTTTAGGGTTCTGAACCAAAAGGTAAAACTGACCCGTTACTGAGACTTAACTCTTCGTCTGTCTGTCACCAGACTCTGTCTCTGGAACGGTGATGAAGAGAACGGTTTGAGAGTTTAAATATGTATTTTAATTGACTCTATAACTAAATCATCATTTCTCGTGCCCTTATCCTATTTTTGCTTCGCTCTTATTTATTGCGCCGTAATGTTATATAGCCAAAAGCCTTTCTCTATAAACTGGGTATAGCCCAGTCATATTAGGTAAAAAAGGAGTCAACCTCGGAATCAAAGATGATAAGCTGTAATTTGGTCTGAATGTTGTCTCAAAAGTGCTATTGCGTCCGCGTCTTAAGTTAAAGGCCTAAACCTTCAAAATTGGTTTTTCGTGAATATCTCTCTTTCTATTCATGAAATTAGATTTGCACCCATTATAAAAGTTGTGAAGTATAAAAATTTCTAAATTTTTTTTTCATACAATCAACCTTTTTTTGTGGTAGACCGTGAAGTGTGTGCTGTGTAAGCGTAGTCATATGTGGCTTAATGCAAGGACAAGCGAGAGTTATGCGTTATCAGTACGTTGGTAGTACTAGTAAACGAAACGTCGGGCTAAAATTTAAAACAAATACATGCTTCTAAATCCGTGAAAAGTAGTTTTATTTATACATTGTAAAAAGTTAAAAGTTAATTATTTACTAAAAAAATATAATTGGAAATACTTTACCTTATCCTATAAGCTTTTCTATTTATAGCCGGGACAGAATATGTTCTATTGTCATACAAATTTGTACTGCGTCTGGGTGTTTCTATGTATTATAAGTATGTATTTACAATAGAAAAGTAGTTTATGTATTATATCCGTATTCTGGTACCCATAACACAAGCATATAAGCTTAGCTTGAGACCAGAGGACGTTGTGTGAAATGTCCATGAATATTTATTTATTTATTGTATTCAACTTTCTCTTTACAGGGACTGTTTTTTATTAGTCAAGATTATTCGTTAGTTTGAAAACCACATTTTCGCAACGACGGACGTGCGGTTTTAAGAGCTATGGCTGATTTATGTTTTATATGTGATAAGCCACTTTCAGAAGATGCTTCTGTGAATGTCTATCGTGGTTTACAAGCTTTAAAAACTGCAAGTATTGAAAGGAATGATGGACATATAGACTATTTAGACACAAACCCCCTTATTACAAAACGCGGCTCAACGTTAAACCCAGGTTTAACAAAATTTATTTACGAGGAATTGGATAGTTAGACCCGCTCCGACACTAGTTTGGCGTCGATTTAAGACTAAGGTCGTTGTTAGATCTAGGATTTGAGAAAAATCTGCTTGAAATGCGCAATTGAAGTGTTTAAAAACCAGGCTTAAACTGTGGTTTAAACTTAGTCCACGTTTTGTAATAAGGCGGTATAAGTTCTGTGAATCTGCATCCTGAGTGTCGAAAAGAGTACACTAGTAAAAAAAAAGTAAACACTATAGTGGCATCGAAACGACGCACAGAAGAAGGTTCAACGTCAAGTGCACCTGTTAAAAAAAGAAATGAAGTGTTTGATTTCAAAACAATGTGCTTATTTTGTGGCCAAAAGGCTAATAAAGCAGCAGAAAAAAGAAAAGCATATAAGCATAGACGGAGAATAAGTAATGTAGTTGCTCCTACATTCAAAGAAAAGGTAATTAAAAAAGCAGAAGAACGAAACGATTCTTTAGGAGAATTAGTAAAAGAACGTATACTTAACGAGCATGATTTGGTCGCTGCTGAAGCAAAGTATCATAGTTTTTGCCATTCCACCTTTTTTTACCGAGTACCGTCTGATAGTAAGAAGTCTCACCGAAATGATCAAGTCACTCAAGCAATGGAGGCGATATTTTGTTACATAGAAAATAGTAACGATTCTCAATTTACTGTGAAAGAGCTAACAGATATCCTTTCCGAGTATGTACCAGACAAAAAGACGATAATTACAAGACTAAGGGCCGATTTTTCAATCATCGAATAACTGAACGAATAACTAACAAGAGAATTAACTTATCTGATTGATAAAAGGACAAATAAAATTGTTGCATTTTTCAATGGCTAGATAACAAGCGAATAGTTTCTGTGACTTTTATGTTGCCAACTTCACTGCAATATTGTGGAAGCGAGACACGCGTATGGTGTACTGTGTGATAAAAGAGGATAGCAAATGTGTTGACACTCGTTTATTTGACGTTTATGGATAAATAAAATTTGTTAACTTTCTCTTTCTCGTGTGGTGATTTTGTAGGTTAGTTTCATTTATTGTCAGTGATTTGTTATTATTTTGCTATTAATGGAATCTTTTTTTCTCTTTTTGACATTAACTTTTACCATATTAAAAATTAGGAAAAGAATTGTTTTATAAAATTTTAACGTTTAATTTGGAAAGATAGGATCATCTCAGGAGAGGTTTCAGTAAACTATTAATAAAATAAAATAAACTAATATTATAATATTTTCTAACACTTGCGCGACTCATCCGTTTAAACAAAACCACTTTTCACGGATTTACAAACAAAGATTTGCGTCTAAATCCATGAAAAGTAGTTTTGTGTAAACTAATATTACTAAAAACTATTATTTACAATACCGAATTTATACAATATTATTATTTACAATGAAATATTAATACTTTCAATAAAGGAATCTAGTTGTATCTATTGAATAAACGTTTATCTGCCGGTCCAAGAGGTAGATAGATTCATTCCTCAGTTAGGGCTGTTATTGACCAGGGCCCTGAGTCGGGTATTTCAACGGTGTCACAACTGTACCATTATTGTACCATTATGGTGCAATAGTAAAGTTTTTGGTAGTCTACTATTAATGTGTCGTCATAACGACTTCATCATTGTCTTACAATTGTCAAAGTGACATAAATTGCTAGTCTCGTACACAACTGCTTCACAATTGCAATTCAATGACTGAAATGTTTCGGTAGTCTGCTATTTTGAATTTGACAGTAATATTTTTAAATTGTCCTGTGTCGACAGATTGCCATAAATAAAAAATAGATAGATAGAAATATTAGAAATTGTTCTTTGTAATTTATTGCAATTTACTAATCTCCTAAACTTCACATTGCTTTTTATACTAATAAATAGTATGTACAAATATATTTAAACGAAGTCTAGCATGATTAAATGTTTAAATTTATTAGTAGTTTTTCGAAAATCACTTCAACTAACGCATTTTTTAAAAACGGCAACACATACATACCATTCTAACACAATCCATAGATAAAAGAGACCGAAAATTCAATGCATAGATAAAAGAGATCGACAATTCTATTACCATTGAAAGACCGTTATGACGGCATATAGCAGACTACGGATATTTGACTTCAATTGCAACGGTATCGTGCCGGTATTGTGCCGGTATGACAATTGTTCCAAAATAGTGGACTTGAGCACCAGATCGTGCCTATCTGACGATTGAAAAATGCAATATTTTGTTATCTATCTAATAAGTACTACCTGACTGTTTATCTGGGGATTGAAAAATCGGCCCTAAAAGAAAAATATTTATCTGACATAATAATTACAACAAAAACAGGAGCATTTACAATTATATCTTTCCCTGATAGAGAGGTGCTTAATGATAAATAAATATATTATTATGTAAGTATAAAATATCTTCCATTACTGTCGTTTTAACTTAGAATATACTAAAAATGTATAACCCAATCTGACGGAATCTGACCCTCAAAGGTACCAATACCACGTGCTCAACGAAACTTAACCAAAAAGAAATGAAAATTGATAGTGACAAAAACACAATTGGGCAATGTTAACAGAACTTTTTTTATTAGAAAATCTATATTATAATAGACTAACGATTTTCTATCTTTAAATAAATCTGTAGAAAAAAATTTTTGTAAGTACTTACTTTGAATATAGTTCGAAAAAAAAAATAGCCAGGCCCTCAAGTCTCGTATTACAATGGTGTTACAATGGCATCACAATGACACATCATAACCTCAAAAAATTTACAATAGACTACCAAACTTGATAAAATTCGCCACTAGACAATTAGTTATTTAGCGTTATTGCAAAAACATGCAATAACTGATTGTTTGGTGGCGAATTTTATCAAGTTTGGTAGTCTATTGTTAATTTTTTGAGGTTATAATGTGTCATTGTGATGCCATTGTAACACCATTGAAATACGAGACTTGAGGGCCATATGGTTAAAGGACAACCAACAGATCCCATTTCCAGCATTATTGAAATTTTTGTCTGTTTGTCTGATTAGATGTTTGTCTGTGCACGCATCACGTAAAATGTACAACATTTATAAATATAAATGTTATACGCAAAAATTGTACAGAATTCAAGGTATTACTTAGTCTTTGTTTCATCCGAATCGGTCCTCTCAATCAAAAGATATTTACATAATACGAAATTTCTCAATTTTGTTACTTGCAACGCCATCTAGAGGCTAAAAAAAGATCGAAAAAAAATCGATCCACGCGGACGGAGTCGTGGGCACAGCTAGTTTATTAGTAAAAATGTGCACAACGAAATAGCTAATTAATTAAAATACGCCATAGTTGTTTTATTTTTTTAGTTAAGTTTAGTTGTGCACGTAGAATTGGTATCATTATATTCCTTTAGTGACTTTTTAAATTAAAACAAAATTAATATGTACAATCCAAATATAATAATAATAATATACTATAGTTAAATATGTTTAAATCAATTCTCCGTGTGGTGACGGATTAAGAATACAAGTGTCACCACCCCGTCTCCTCCCAAGGGTTCTGTAAAAGTCAGCTAAGGGATATTGCACACAGATAACATCCTCTGTGAGAGACGGAAAACTCGAAAATAAACCCTGTGCCAACACGCCTGGTCAGCGCGGCACAGTAGAGACCATAATCCCTCTAAAGTGGAGGAGGCCCGTGCCCAATAGTGGGACGTAAATGGGCTGGAGGGATATCAATTTACAGCTTATCTTTCATTTCTAGGTAAATCCTCTAATATTACTGGGCTATATTCAACACAAATATAATTAGGGTTTCGTACAAACCCTTATAGGATCACTCCGGTGTCTGTCTGTCCGTCTGTCAAACTTTTTTTACTCAGCAACGGCTGAAGGTATCAACTAGAAACTCATACGATATGTAGATCTATGCGGTCCCTTGCTGCAAAAAATACAATCAACCTTACACCTCTACGCATTTAAAAGATACAACCGAATTAAGACCATTTTTAAGAATTTTTCCGACTTATGCTAGGGAATCAAAATTCACAGGTTACTTCCCGTTGCCCTAGAGCCGTGAGTGCTGATATAGGGAAAAATCCAAAAACTTATAATTTGTCATCACATCACAAGTAAAAAAGTGTTTATACTAATACCAACTTATGAAGTAGCTGAAATGTAGACGATTCCCTATATTTCAACTACAAAATTAAGTTGGTGAGTTGTTTCGAGTTTAATTAAATGATTATTTGAATGCAGTTACTTATGTTTATATGTCTAGTAGGTATGTAAGAAACCCTAAGTGTGCGAGTTTACCTTGACAGGTTTTTTTTCAATTCGAACCACTTGTTTCTGAGATTAGCGCGTTCAAACAAACAAACAAACTCTTCAGCTTTATAATATGACATGTATTGACTAGCTGTTGCCGCACAATAAAAAATAAAAGATTTTACCCGTTGCAAAATTTCCGCTGCTGCTTTGCTATTAGTTGCTGTGTAATGTTAAATATCCTATAACCTGCTTCAATAAATGACGACGACGATTGATGGGTTTCGTGGTCTAGTTGTTTCTATTACGGATTGTCGTTCACGAGGTCGCGGATTCGATTCCCGCCTCGGACATTTATTTATTTATTTATTTGATTTGTGTGATGTTTTTATATGTCATACAAATGTTTGTTCTGCGTCTGGGTGTATACTGTGTATAATAAGTATGTATTTACAAAAGAAAAGTAGTATATGTAGTCTATCTGTATTCTGGTACCCATAACACAAGCATAATAAGCTTAGCTTGGGACCAGAGGACGTTGTGTGAAATGTAAATAAATGTACTATCCAATACTGAAATAATTTCTCAAATCAGACTCGCGGTTCTTGAGATTGGCGAGTTCAAACAAACAAGCTATTCAGTTTGATAATACTAGGATAGACATGTAGGCACTAATATTGATCTTTGTTTTGTGTCTATATATTGATAAACCGGATGTTTTTTATTAACTTTATTTTTATTCTTAAATTGAGATAAAGTAATCGCTATGACGTCACTCATTTTTTTATTTGCAAACATCAATCAGAAATGTGATTTGCTAATAATATTTGGTTTCTGAACTTAAAAACACTATTTTATATGATACTAGCTGCGCCCCGCGGTGTTACCCGCGGTAAAAAGGATAAAAAATAAGTTCACTTTCTATTCCATTTTTCATTGGAAAGTTTTATGAAAATCCATCCAGCAGTCTTTACGTGAAAGCACAATAAACATCCATACATATCCAAACATTGGAGTATGGATAGAAGACCGAGGAAACGTGTTATAGCGCGTAATTCTTTTTTCGTCATATCTCCTAAGATATTCGTTTAAATTGCATGCTGTAAAGAGCAGTTATAATCTATATTAATTGCGTAAACTAACTAAGCTATTTAATTTGATAAAAAATGTTACTATATACACATAAATAGCTTTTGAAAACACCCTATTGAATTTGATAATTTTATTCACATTATTATGGGTACAACGGGTTTCCCTTAAAAGATAGACATATCGCGGACTTTTTTGAAGAACTATAGGTAACAAACAATTCCTCCATACATTACTTTGTTGTACCTCACATAGATAAGGCAGCGTTTTCATTTAGGTATAGAACGCGCGCGTCCGTATTTCTCGGGAAATTTAATCATATCTCATCCAATATACAGTAAACCCCAATAAATTATGCGAAAAAAGCCATCCTCTTGAACCCTTCTATCTATTAAAAAAACCCGCATCAAGCTCCGTTGCGGATTTCTGAAGATATAAGCGACTTTGTTTTATAAGAAGTAAAGATAAAGAAGCTTACGTTTTTCCTAGTGGTACAGTGGATACCGTAGCGAGCTTCGCGAGGTCGCGTGTTTGATTGTTAAATACCTTAAGCGTAATAATTTGACGGGCCTCACGATCTAGTGGTTCAGGTAACGGACTGCTGTTCATGAGGTCGTTGGTAAGATTCCCGCTTTGGGATGATGGCCTGCGTCTGGGTGTTTCTATGTATTATAAGTATGTATTTACAAAAGAAAAGCAGTTTATGTATTATATCCGTATTCTGGTACCCATAACACAAGCCTAATAAGCCTAGATGGGATTTCAATGGGATTTGGGGATTAAAAAAAATAGTTTCTCTTTCTCCAGCTCATTTACAACCCACTGTTGGCCACGGGCCTTCTCCACTTTGGGAGAGATTATGGTCTACTGTGCTGTGCTGACCAGGCTTGTTGGCATAGGATTTAGTTTCGAGTTTTTTGTCTCTCACAGAGGATTTTATCTGTGTATAATATACCTTAACTGGGTTTTACAGCACCCTGGGAAGGAAATGGGGTGCTGACACTTATATACCACTAGCTGTTGCCCGCGACTCCGACCGCGTGGAATTTAGAAAATTTTCCCCGTTTTTGCAACATTTTTCACTACTGCTTCTCTTCTACTGGTTGTAGCGTGATGTTATATAGCCTAAAGCCTTCCTCGATAAGTGCCCTATCTAACACTGAAATAATTTTTAAAATGAGCCTAGTAGTTCCTGAGATTAGCGCGTTTAAACAAACAAACAAACTCTTCATACCATATCCGTTAACATACGGAAATTATAGTTTAGGTTTTATTTATTTACTATTTTGTTTTGCTATTGTTTTATAAGGAAAGGAAGGAAAATATGTAATATACAGCCTCGTCATGAAATCCTTATTGTAGTAAATATACAATCGATTATTGCTTAGAACATTAGCAGTTGCCTGGGACTTCGTACTGTTATAACCATGAAATGTAGGTACCGTATCATTTCCATAGTCTCGTATCGACTAAAGATTATAAACATAAAAGTTATAATAACAACAAAAAATATAAGTTCATTTTTCTCATTTCGGTTTCTGTAACTCGATAATAACTAGCACAGAATCCATATTTTATTTGTACAACATACATACACAATAGATTTTTTTAAACTAATAAAACATAAAATATAATTTAATAACTAAATAATAATACCTATTGTATATGCACAACTAAAGTTAACTAAAACCTTTATTTTACACATTTATATTAATAAAAAAAATTTGTCTTTATTACACAATTTTTATAGCTGTTGCCCGCGACTCCGTCTTCGTGGAATTTAGAATTTTTTTTTCCCGTTTTTGCAACATTGTTCACTACTGCTTTTATTGGTCGTAGCGTAATGTTATATAGCCTAAAGCTCCCTCGATAAATGACCTATCTAACACTGAAAGAATTTTTCTAATCGACCCAGTGATTCCTGAGATTAGCGCGTTCGAACAAACAAACAAACAAACCAACACACTCTTCAGCTTTATAATATTAATATAGATTATAAGAAAGTTTTCATTTTTAACACGCTTAAATTAGTTCGGAACGTATCTATCAATGTATTAATCTATGTAACGGAGTATGTAATGCAGTAGTCGGATCGATCTGAAATTTTGCATACATATTATGTACCGATGACAATGCAATAATTAGAAAATATGTTCAGGATTTTTAAGTGTTTTTTTAGTTTTAGAACCAATTTAGTTAAGTTTAGTTGTTCATGTAGAATTCGTACTATTATGTCTATAATTTAATAACTAATAACTTTTATCAATTAATAAACTGTTGGTTTAGAATAAATACCACTAAAAATCACTGTTGTAGTAGTTTTCTCCATAACAAAATACAAGAACGGTCTGTTCGCATGAAAGTAAGGTGCAGATATCCGATCGGAGAAAGTAGCGGTCGATGACGCTGATGCAACAGTACCTGATTCAGTCACTTCAATATCAGCCTTATGTATAATAGCAGAAACAAATATATTATCCTTCGATACTCTCTGAAAACTAGCTAAATCTGGCTGGAATATATCGTAAACTCCCATATCATTCAATGGTCGATTTAAAGCCAAATTTGTATTAATATGGAACCTTGGAATCTTGACATCTACTTCTTCCACTCCAAAATTATCATTATCCTCTTTTAATCTCTTGAAAATATCCTTTATAGAAACCTTTGTAAAGTTTTGATACATCTCACGTATTTTAACTGAAGGATATGGTAGAATAACTAACATGGAATATTTACCATCCGTACTATATGGCAATTCAAGAACAAAAGATCTTATAGATATTATATTCGAGAAAGAAAATGGTCCTTTTTGATACATCATATTAACAGCACCAATTACCACTTTATCTTCATTGTAAAAAGGTTCTAATACTGTATCTGATTTATTAAAAGGTGAAGACCATAATCCTTTGAATGATATTACGTTTGTTAATATCATTCTCGATTCACGGAAGTCGTCTGACCTCAAAACATTAGAAACACGTCCACCTGATTTTTCAATGTATGTATTAGCGATTCGGGCGGAATTAGGATCGTCAAAATCCAATATTTTTAATGAAGCACCAAAATCATTTTGTAATGTATTTCTAAACGCTGGATATATTGTAAAATCATTGTCCAAAAACACATAATTCTTGCTCACTAAACTAACTCCATTTGATTGTGCTAACACTGAACTTGTTAAGTCTTTGTATCCAGTAATTAAAGTGTTTGCTGATTTTGGTAAGAAGAACGCTCGGCTGAGTTGATTATAACTGTTGCCTGTTGCTCCGAGAGCGATTCCTGTCATCAAAGTCCATATTCCAAATGGTGAAATCACAACATGTCCGTCTGTTTCCATCTGCGTGTAATACAGTAATTCAATACTAAAGTTTCTTGGTCTTTCATTAAATTCAATTTGACAAAAACACGAACCGAAAAACAATAACAAGAGCGCGATGGACCTCATTGTGAACGCGACCGAGTCTGGCAATGTACTGAACAATTAATATGCGAAACGGCGATTGTGACTAATAATTTTAACAATTTATACACTACACATATACGAGTAAAACTGGACTTTGTAATAACTTAATAAGTTGTATATTTCTGTTTGTTTATGTTGTGTTTGCTAGCGAATCCGACGAAACTGGTATTTTGAATAATGTTTTGTTATCTACGTCAATTATGTTGGCCTGTGAATTGGATTTGACATGGATTTCATTCATTTAGTTACGAGTATGTATTAACTTAATATCACACGATATTTTATTATGTCATTACATTTAAAAAACTATTTTTGTACGACAGGGTCGTTATGCTTAAATGCCTCATAATTGCAGGTATTAAATCTTTGCCCTGTGCCCTCCAATTACAAAAATAAACAAATATACTATTATACTGGGTACAGGACTAATTTTTATAAAATTAAAGTATTTATTAGAGTTTGTAAGTAACTTAAAGTAAATGAAGCAAAATCGAGAAGTATTAACATTCTGGACCAACAAAAACAAGATTTTGGTATAATTATTTTCCGACATTCAATTGGGATTGTTCAATATTATTGACCTGCTGTTTTTAAATTTTTTTTAGAAAATATAGACTATTTTAAGCAACTAATTTCAATATTATTAAAATGTTCGAAATATAGAATTTTTTGAAAATATTTATTTATTCTTTATTGTACACTATACATATTATCTTAAAATTAGCTTATACTAAAATACTTAAGAGGGTACTGTACTCCTCATTTAGGTATTTACCTTAGGTATTGCTATCCCTATTTCCGAGCGCCGCGCTGAAAGGGACAAATATAGATGAAGCGGATTTTACCTACAAATTCTTTGAAAAAAGACGTTTCGTACTTCCATTTTTTTTTCGCGAAAGTTAAACCGATTTTAATAGTTTTTGCGTTATATTATAGATAAAGAGTATAACTATGCTTCTATCACTTTCTTTTATGGTAAAACTTTACCAAATTTGTGTGATAGACGCTGCAACTTTATCTAAAGAAAACAGAAAAAAGTGGGTTTTTCGGATCGTCATATTTCTTTTAGTTATTAAGTTTTGAAAAAAAAAAATAAAGTGACAAAAGCATAGATATACTCTTTATCTATAATATAACGCAAAAGCTATTAAAATCGGTTTAACTTTCGCGAAGAAAAAACGGAAGTACGATACCCATACTTTTGTATGGAGCATAATTTGGTATCGGGCCGTCTTAAAGAAATTATTTTAAATGTTGTGACGTCATCGTTGTACGCATTCTGTGTATTGCCTTTTCCTGATAGACTTAAGACAGATTGCAATACATCTTTTCAAAGTTGCCAAGTTGATTTCATAGACCAATTTCAACTCCACCACAGAGTAGTATATCCATAAGAACGCCTTAATATTTTAAGTCCTTGATTTCAAGGGCAAATAGAGGTCATTTGCTTTTTTTTTGAAAATAGTCATTAATATAGCAAATTTTCAGAAAAAAACTAATGAAATTAATGAATGAAACAGAAATTTAGTCTTAAAAAAATATGCACAATGCCAATTAGGCACCTGTATACAGGGTGTGGCGTAAATGGTGGTCCAACGCTAAGGTGGTTTTAGTTCAAGTATTCACCTATCATATATATATATGTATACCTTAGCGTTGGACCACCATTTACGCCACACCCTGTATACCTCTATATCTGAACTAACACAGTTATTTGTATACCTAAATGGGGAAATCCAAATTGACGAGTTATTATGATAGTAAAGTTATACTTGGAGATTAGTATGATTTTTGCCTTATTTGTGTCAGTGACATAATCAGCGTGGCTGTGGAATTCAGCACCGAAATAGCTTTTCTCGTGGAATTGGAATTAGGTACCAGTAAAAGGAAACAAATATGTATGTATCTCAAAATTCGAAATAGATCTCAAGTATATCGGTTTAAAGTCCAATTAATTCCCTCTATAGTTTTTGCATGTCGTGCATACGAACATGCAGACGAATACTTAAACAGACAGATAAAAATTCAGGAAATAGAATGTGTTAGTATATTTCTTGAACATAGGACTCTCAGAATGTTACAAAATGTCCAAAATAATAAAAGATTCCATTATACATTTCGGACGTCTTAATCGTCGCAAAAGAAGTCGTTATGGTTCAGATATTTAGGAGAAATGACAGGCACTTAATGATACACAATGAACTAAATGATATTATGTCTGGGGCTGTGGTCTGGGGTCATTAAAATTCAGTTAAAACTCATTAGTGACGTAACTCTGACCTGGTTTCGAACTTATGACCACATCAGTAAAGAACCGTGCTATGGCTGTCATATATTGCGAAGCGAAGGTGTTAATTAATATTAAAACGTCAGCGATGCCATTATTTCATGAAGTTGGTTTAATATTGACCCAAATTATGGGCTTATAGACTGATGGAAAAGGAATGGCGGGATATTGTACACAGATAACATCCTCTGTGAGAGACGGAAACCTCGATAATAAACCATGTGCAAAGACGCCTGGTCAGCGCGGGATAGTTACCTAACTAGACCCTTTCTAAGTGGAGGAGGCCTGTGCTTAACAGTGAAACACTAATGGGCTGGAGGTTATCTATGTACAATATTCTTTTGCTGGGTTTTACAGCACCATAAGAAGGACTTGATTTTACACATTACAGCAACTCTGGGCCCGTAGTCCGGTAAATGAATGGTGTCACAATGGCATCACAATGACACATTATAACCTCAAAGAATTAACAATAGACTACCAAACTTGATAAAATTCGCCACTTTGCAATAACACTAAATAACTAATTGTTTAGTGGCGAATTTTATCAAGTTTGGTAGTCTTTTGTTAATTTTTTGAGGTTATAATGTGTCATTGTGATGCCATTGTGACACCATTCATTTAGCGGACAACGGGCCCTGTTTTTTGTAAAATGTCGTTTCTTAGATAACAGAGTTTGTTGTCTATTCTGAGACATCTTTATCTTTACTTGTTATAAAACAAAGTCGTTATTTTTGTATGTATGTCCATAAGTGAGCTTACATCTTCATAACAACGCAATGGATTTTGATACGATTAGTTTTAATAGATAGAGAGATTTAAGAGGATGGCTATTTTGTATAACATTTAGAGTTTTGGTGTATACATTCCACGCGAACGAAGTTGCCGGCAACAGCTAGTATTTATATAATCTATAGTTTAGGCGAATGAAATCGCGGATAAATGCTATAGTTGATATAAGTAATGAGGAAGAGGAAATTAGGAAAAACCCAGATCGTAAGAACAGGAATGATGACCCATCCTTCCTTCCAAGTAAGTGAGACCCAAATATAAGATGAAGAATTTAATTTATTTATTTAAGAGGATACCAAAATAGCTTCGTGCATTTTTCTACGTACGAAGTTTTCATTTTTTCTTTAGATTGAATGGCTAGAGCTCTAATTTTTAAGTATATGTTTTTCAATATATAATCTAGGATCGCATATACTCAGAAACGCGATTGAAATAAGTTTTCTCGATAGAAAATCTTAGCGAAACAACCTCTCTTATTTTTTATTTTTTTCATTTGTCGGTCTATTATCGCGTATTAACTAATGAAATAACTTTCAAAACATAAGTAACTATTATATATAGAAACACGTAAACCGGAATTAAAATATATTTAGTAGATTTTGAGTAAACAAAATAAAATATCCCTAATTCTTCATTTTCTATACCTAGTAGCTGTGTTAATTGGTACATGTTGACGATGATATGGATGGATTTAAGGAAATATGAGTAATGAATGCGAATAATGAAAAATTTGCATAGTCAAATGAAATTTTATTGCCATTTATTGTTGGAACCTACTGAGTAGGTACACTACACATTACTTATAGCGATTAATTTTTTTTTTAACATGCTTTAGATAGTGTAGATGTAGATTATTATATAGGTAACTAGCTGTTGCCCGCGACTTCGTACGCGTGAAATTTAGAAATTAATCCTTAACAAACAGAAGTTTACTCATTAGCTCAATCGAACGCGTTATACTCGTACCTACGTTTTTTAAAGCGCGCTATAGTTTCGTTCCACACATTAACACTTATGCTCGTCAAAATTATTACTGTGTCATCATCCGGATTTCGCATTTATAAATTTGTAAGGATAAGGATACGGATGCCATAGGAAGTGCCTATCTAACTGCAGGCAAAAGAGGCTAACTTAATATATGAAAAATTTGAGTCATGCGCTTAAAAATAATTGTGATAATCTTTTGTGCATTGTATTTATAATTTTTCTGCCAGTCATCATATCATTAGACAATTATAATATTATTTTAACTCTAACATCTGTAAATATTCGTAATATTTTTGGGTAGATTTGCTGTTCAGTATGTGTACCTAATCATTTCATTTATCCATTGTACTTATTTAGAATAATTTGCTTTGTTTGAAAATTAAAAATCTTCCTTGAAAATCCTGAATCTCTCTTTCTACGGCCTATTAAAGGCCGCTGTTGGACACAGACCTTCACTTTGAGAGGGCTTATTGGTCTACTATGCCGTGCTGACCAGGTGTGTTGGCACAGGGGTTGGTGTCTAAATTCCACGCGTTGGTGCGGACAACAGCTAGTGAGAATAAATGTAGAGAATGTCTCATTTTGATTATTATCTTACTAATCCATTCTATATTCCATTCTATATTTATAAGAATTTTAAGTTGCGTATAAAATTCCCCATTTAATTTACATAAGGCAATATTGCACAAGCATGTACCTATTACAAACTACTTCACCAGAATTACTTTGGAATAGGTTCTTTGTTTATTTCTTGTTACTAGTTCTTGAAATTGTTAAGGGGAAGTCGAAATCAATTGTTAAGGGGAAGTCGAACATTTAGTTACATTAATTACTCACACTTATAAATATCAACAAAATTAGTACCTACATACTTCGGATACCTTTATCAAGTCCTAAATTATGTAACATTAAGTAATTTCAAGTAAAACCTGGTTTGTACGTATTTTATAGGTTTTGTTTAAATACCGATCTTAGATTTCATTAGCTTATTTTCGTTACGTACCATTTATCCTATACACTACAAACCGTGACCACTGTAGCTGTAAAAAATAGCATCATGTAAAGCAAAAAGTAAAACTGTAGCATCATATTTATAACGCATTCCATATATGATTGGAAAGCCCCATCAAATGATGCCCTGCTTGGCTTTTTCTTAACTGCCTTGATGGGCAATGGAGTAAAATGTTTTCTTTGATTTCTTGAAACGAAACATAACATAGCACAGAATTAAAGTCAAAAATACATTTCAAACTGCCGCCTCTTAATAAAAACCTTTTGTGACAGATTTTCCTTACATATTTATGTAGATGTTTTTCTACTGCAGTCACGATGGCAGATCATTGTATGTAAATTTTAAATACCACATGTCCACCATTTATGGTTTGTTAACATTTGAAACTAACAATCAAATTTTTTTTTAAGTTCATTGTATTTCGAAGATTAGATCGATTCGTCACGGTTAATACTAATGAAAAGACTCAAACAAAACATGTTACGTCATTCTAGTGCGGGGGTTTGCCTTTTCAATCTGAAATGCGTGTTGAACAATCGTGAATTCGCCAGCTAACGCTTACGCGACCAGCCTCCCTTTGCCTGTAGATTACTGGACATGACTCCCGGGCTTGCAACTATACCGTGTGACGCAGTGGAGTACCGGAATCGATTGTGTATTGCCTTGTAAGAATCACGAGCAGTCTCCCCCAATTTGTTAAATTAATTTTCTAGCGGGTCGAACTTTTGAATCATAATAAACTGTAGGTATGTATTTTAAATGTTACATTTTCTCTTCGATATTTCAAAATTATCGCGAAACCCATAAGCGTGGTACTCTTTTCTATATTTGTCACTACCATCCTTTATCACATCATCTCTTTCGCAAACATAGATTTAGCCAGCCGATTTAGGCGGCCAAAGGGCGATAGAATTAGAGATCTCAACTACCTAAGTATTTTATTACACTCATATATCTGGTTATACATTCACAATGGTTGCAAGTGTTACTTGGCCCTATTGCAGGACATCGCTGATGATATCGGCATACCAATGATACCAAAACCAAAGATCCCAAAGATGATCTAGTTATCCAATAATGACGTGGAAATAACCCGGATACAGTACAAATATTTGTTCTTAGACTTATCTGTGATAATCACATAAGTAATTCTCTTGAGTTTGAATCATATTCGTAGTAATTATTACCCTATGGCTATGATTATACCAGTATACCACTATTAATGATATTACAATTAGATCATACAGTGTCGTCATTCCTCGAGTTTCACGATTTTTCCGGTTAACAAAGGTTATTAAGAGGATACCAAAATAGCTTCGTGCATTTTTCTACGTACGAAGTTTTCATTGTTTCTTTATATTGAATGGCTAGAGCTCTAATTTTTAAGTATATGTTTTTTCAATATATGATCTAGGATCGCATAAACTCAGAAACGCGATTGAAAAAAGTTTTCTCGATAGAAAATCTTAGCGAAACAACCTCTCAAATTTTTTATTTTTTTCATTTGTCGGTCAATTATCGCCTATTAACTAATGAAATAATTTTAAAAACATAGGTAACTATTATGTATAGAAACACGTAAATCAGAATTA
Organism: Orgyia antiqua; assembly: GCA_916999025.1. Lineage (NCBI taxonomy): Eukaryota > Metazoa > Arthropoda > Insecta > Lepidoptera > Erebidae > Orgyia > Orgyia antiqua. Next base: position 8,052,616 of record OU779874.1, read on the forward strand.
AAATATATTTAGTAGATTTTGAGTAAATAGGAAAAGTATCCCTAATTCTTCATTTTCTGTGCCTACTGGCTGTGTTAATATGTACGTGTCGGCGATGATATACGATAATATTGATGTAGGCCCTTAAAATAATCTCCTTATAAATCTGTATACTCAGAAACAGCTAAATAAATACGTACTGCGTGCCCTTACCTTACATGACATTCCAAGGTCCAAAGATCATACGTGCAGGACATAGGAAATTAGCTAAAGTTATAAAGATCAATGACTCACAGGCAAATGAGGGAAAACCACTATACTGATGGGCAAAATGATTTTTGCTTATTTTTTGGTAATAGCTCGATTGGCAGAATGCTTGGACGTTCAAAGTCAAAAATTGCGACTTCTGTACAGGGTTTAAGTGTGTAAAAAAGTAGAAAAAGTTAGATATTTTTTTATAAAACAGTTGAAAATTAGTGTTTAGTCCCTGTATTAATTGGCTCACGGAAAGACATTGGTTGCGGGTAATAGACTAATTATTAGTCCTAGACTTTGTTTAAGAAAGAGATCGTGAGTAAATATTTAGTTTCAATCGGCAAATAAATTTGTCATTTCCACTTAATACCATAAATAAAATTTTACTTATATTTTTGCACATATTTTTGCGTCCGAAAAACACCGTTAGTTTTTCAATTATTAATTTCACAGTATACAAATTAATGTAAATTATTTTAATATAGGGAAAATACGGGAATCCTCAATTAAAATAAGACAACCTAAATTAAAATCTCAAACAAAGAAATAGCCGCCAACTGTTGTTCACACATATCGCACTACCCGTAAAAAAGGACGTAAATGAACTTGCGTGAAAAAAATTTTATTGCATAAATAAATCGAGCTTCACGACTTACACGTTCTGTCAAAATCTGGTGAAGCTATCGACAAAAATGAAGAAGTAAATGCCAAAATACTAAAAAGTTGCGACTTTAGAAAAAATAAAACTCCAGATGAAAAAGAGCTATGCATATTTACACTTATTCGCTTTAAAATTTTTTCCGCTCATAAAGTCATAATTACGTTTACGTAAATTTTTACAGAAGATTTACAAAAAAAATTGTAACGCAAATTTACTTAAATACTTATTCCCATGTTTAAGAATCTAGGACTTTTGTGTAATTATAGTTACGTACTTTCTACCTAGCATAACTTTAAAGTGTAGTTGTAGTTACTTCTTCATTACACGAAACATTTCACACGATTGATGTTGGATAATTTTGAATACTTACATGCTTTTATAACGAATAAGCCATAATTGTAGTTACTCCTGCAAATATATTTTGCGTTTCGTGGAATACAGAAGTAACCGTGTTTTTTTAGATTATCTTAAAGTACATAAAGCTCTTCCTAAATTAAATAGCACGTGTAGTTGGAGGCAAGTGTTACCTACGATTTTCTCTTTGAAACTTATTTAATGAACTCATACAAAAAAAATAGGACAGTTTTTTTACGCTCCTGAAAAGTTGGCGAAAATCACTTAATGCTTTCTTTCAGGAATAGTGCGATATATCGAGTTTATTGTATGTTAGGACTTAGGAATACCTTGAGCTAGCCGACTTTGTAATCATAGAATTTCTACATTAATTTATTAATATTTTGCGATTGACTCGCTATGCTTTTTTTTTTTTTTTTTTTAATGCTTTTACTTGAACCCGCGACCTCGGAATGCCGTTCTGGAAAACGGCATTCCGAGGTCGCGGGTTCAAGTCCCGCTTATGGTTATCATTTTTTCCATTATAATTTAGTTTATTTATTTTATCATAGAATTTAAAAAAAATCCCCGATTTTGTAACATTTTTCACTGATGCTTAGCTCCTATTGGTCCCAGCGTGATTTTATACAACCTATAGCCTTCCTCGATAAGTGTAATATCTAACACTGAAAGAATTTTTGAAATCCGACCAGTGTTCCTGAAATTAGCGCGTTTAAACCAACAAACAAACTCTTCAGCTTTATTATATTAGAATAGATTAGACACAGGTCACCCACAGTGACCCACTCTGAGAAAATACTAGTGAAAATTATTTTTTTAAGTTCCGGTTACATTATGGTCATAATTTATTTTTAATATTTGTTTTCTATTTATTTGGTGAATAGTATTTAAAACCATGACCTTCCAGTTGAATATCTCTTCCTTTTAAAGAACTTTCTAAATTCATTTTATAAATATCTTATAAATAAATAAATATTTAATATAATATGAATAAATTAATATAATGGACATTTCACACAACGTCCTCTAGTTTCAAGCTAAGCTTATATGGTTATGTTATGAGTAGGTACCAGAATACGGATAGAATACATAAATTACTTTTCTTTTGTAATTACATACTTTTATTACATAGAAACACCCAGACGCAGAACAAACATTTGTATGATATATTGTGGCGGATTCAACCAGGGCACGACCAGTACCCGTGGCCAACTTTTGACACTAGCCTTCTTAGGTACTACGTACCCCGCCGGTAGCTAGTGTGAAGTGTCCCACGCACCCCTATATGCGTAAAAGGAGGAAACTTCCACACTTGCATCAATGAACCACCAATTTAAATTAGAAGAGGTGGCGGTCTTCTGCGATCGATCTTCCTTTTATTACTGCGACTTTTTATCCTTTTTGTTCTTGTTTCTTATCCTTTTCCTTGTCCGTTCTTGTTCGTTCGTGTTCGTAATTGATCAAAACAAGAGCCCTACTTAAGTGGCTCGGCCCTTTACCGTATTGACGGCCTTGTAATTTACGACCCTTTTGTCTTTCAATTTTCACTTGATCGATCTCTTAAGACTCCTTCCCTCTCTTTTATTATTATAAATATCCTTATACATCTTATTTTGTTAAATACGTCTTACCTTACTATAGTATGTAATATAACAATAACTCTTATTAGTCTAGAATGTAAAAACTTTCTAGTACATAAACATAGAAAAATATTGTAAAAATCACAAAGAACAAACTTAAAACTATTATAGTTTCATTTACTAAGTCAATCTACATTATTTAAACGTTATTTCCATCTCTAAACCCTACCCATTATCATGAAACTTAAAGGGTGAGCATTTATTTAATAATAAGGAATCACATCTTCATATTTCAAAATTTTCATAGTACAAATTCTTATTTCCAAATTATTAAGTTAAACCTTACAAATTAACACTTAATAAATCAAATTATGGTGGAAAAAGTGAAAATGCCGCAAGTGGGACTTGAACCCACGACCTCGGAATACCGTTCCGAAGCTCTTCCAAATGAGCCTACTTGCAACACTTTCAAATTAACCACCATATCTGTTACTCGCATGAGTTTATATATTTTTACGTACACTTACGGCATTTTCACTTTTTCCACCATAATATGATTTAATAGGTAAAAGCATAGCATGTCATATGCAAAAATTAATAAATTAAGGGCCTACATCAATATTATCGTATATCATCGCCGACACGTACATATTAACACAGCCAGTAGGCACAGAAAATGAAGAATTAGGGATACTTTTCCTATTTACTCAAAATCTACTAAATATATTTTAATTCTGATTTACGTGTTTCTATATTTATTAGTTACTTATGTTTTTAAAGTTATTTCATTAGTTAATACGCGATAATAGACCGACAAATGAAAAAAATAAAAAATTAGAGAGGTTGTTTCGCTAAGATTTTCTATCGAGAAAACTTTTTTCAATCGTGTTTCTGAGTTTATGCGATCCTAGATCATATATTGAAAAAACATATACTTAAAAATTAGAGCTCTAGCCATTCAATCTAAAGAAACAATGAAAACTTCGTACGTAGAAAAATGCACGAAGCTATTTTGGTATCGTCTTAACACTTAACATAATTTTGTTACATAATATCTCTTATTACACATAATGATTCTTATTTATTACTTAATTTTTACAGATTTAACAATTCAAATAGGTGAGTGTTTGTGGCGCGTAACTGCGTCGCCGACATATATTAATTGTAGTTATTATGCCGGAATCGAACCCGCAACCTAGTGAACAGCAGTCCGTTACATAAACCACTAGACCACGAAGCCTGTCATCGCTGTCATCAAAGTAATCCTACAGGGAGTTCCTTTTTTGGGAAAGTCTACAATGACAAAAAAAATTCAATTTTCTGTGGTCCCCAAAAGCGCCCATTTTAATCCGCTTAAGTCCATACTTAAGCGGATTAAAATGGGCGCTTTTGGGGACCACAGAAAATTGAATTTTTTTTACATGTGTCTACATTATTTTAGAAATACGTAGGTCCCATGACCTACGTATTTCTAAAATAATGTAGACACAAATACAATACGTTCTATAATATCGCGTATCAAATAAATACAAGTAGATTGACCTTGAGCCTCGTTCGTGATAGTTTCAAGGTCACAATTGTTATTAAACAGTATCGCTGTTCATCTTATATCTTTATTAACTAGGTACCTAATAACAGGCAATTAAAACCAATAGGTTAACTGATTTAAAAAATAGAGGAGATTCTTAAATTCTTATGCTTATTTCCGAATTCTTCGTCTGTTACAGAAAATGTTATCTGTGTACAATTTTCTTTAGCTGGCTTTTACAGCACCCTGGGAAGGAAAAAGGTATGACTCTTGTATTCTTAATCCGTCACCACACGGACAATGTCCTCTGGTCCCATGGTAATCTTATATGCTTGTGTTATGGGTACCAGAATACGGATATACTACATAAACTACTTTTTTTTGTAAATACATACTTAAAATAATTAAATACATAGAAACCACCCAGACGCAGTACAAACATTTTTATAACAATTATGATTGTCACACAAATATTGTTCCGAGCGGAAATCGAACCCGCGTCCTCGTCCACGGCACTAACGGCAGTCTGTTACATGAACCACTAGACCAGACCACAAGGCTGAAGGCCCATCGAATTTAAAACTTAGATATTATTGACTAAAGTAAAGACACACACACACACAATTAACACAATACATGTTAGCAGTAATAGCAGTAAATACAATTAGGTGTCTTACTAATTTATAAATGCTAAAAGCGGATTTAAATCAAGAAATTTTGACGAGCTTTAAGTGTTAATGTGTGTAACCAAACCATAGTACGATTTATAAAAATGCACAACTCCATCTATTGAGCAGTATAGTAAACTTCTGTTTGTTAGGGTTTGATTTCTAAATTTCACGCAGACGAAGTCGCGGGCAACAGCTAGTTTACTTATAAAGAACAATAGGAATTAAAATATTTAGGTATGTGTAAAAATCGATACGATCAATGATTGACATACATGATGTGTATAGGGGCTGGTTTTTACGTTGCAACAATTATTAGGCTAATACTTACTATAGGCTGTGTTCCACTGAACGCGATATAATATCGTTAGATCTGCGTACCTATATTTTAAAATACCTAAGCTAATGAACTAAATTACAGTGGAAAAAATCACAACCATGAGCGGAACTTGAACCCACGACCTCGTGTTACTGTTCCGTCGCTCTCCCAGGCTAGATTTTAATTATACAATACAATACAATACAAAATTCTTTAATGTACCTACACCAAAGTAAAAACAAGATACATACTTTGATTAAGTACCTACAGCATATGGTATGTACAAGCGGCGGTCTTATCGCTAATAGCGATCTCTTCCAGACAACCTATATGGAAACTGTCAAAGAATTACAGCTAAGGGCAAATTAGGTGTATCCCATGGCGTGTAAAAATACTACTGTAATTTACATAACTATAAAAAATAATACTAACGTAACATACACAAATAAAGATAAAAAATAATAGTAATGGAAGAAAATAAATACTAAATAATGATTGTTTTTTTTATTTGAAAGTGGTGCCTGTCTGATCCCTTGGGCACCAGGTTAGGATCTGATGATTGTCTCCTGAGAAATCGAGGAAAACGCTCAAATTTCAAAGGCACATGGAGTCTGTTGAATCTTTTTTTTTAAATACTCAATTATTTTATATTATGTAAAGATACATAAATTTTGAAATATATCGCATAGCTTCTCCTGCAGTGTGCAACGACACAATAGAGAAAGTAATACCATCGACCAGGTATAACATTATCGATGGTAATACTGTTCTTTCATATTGGGTTTATCCACTTATATCTGGGTCGATTAAATAACATTTAAAGAAAATATATATTAGCATTATGTCTGGTATTGATTATATGTATAATTTTAGTAAATGTTTTGCTTATGTTTCGTCATTGGAAAGACCAATTATTGAGCAAATTTCGTCTTGAAAATGATAAAAATATACAGACTTAATAAATCCAATTATAGTGGGAAAAATGATCATCATGAGCGGAACTTGAACCCACGACCTCGTAATACCGTGGAAACGGGCCTCCTTTATCGGATGGTATTTTTTGTGGGTCGACACTGTAGATCATATCTACAGTGTCGACCCACAAAAAATACGGGGAAATAGGTGAAAAAATGGGCAGTAGCCATTTTGAGAATTAATTACTTTTTTAGCGCTCTCATTTATCCATCATTAAATTATTTTAAAATAAATAAATAAATAAATATTCATTGACATTTCACACAATGTCCTCTGGTCCCAAGCTAAGCTTATATGCTTGTGTTATGGGTACCAGAATACGGATATAATACATAAACTACATTCTTTTGTAAATACATACTTATAATACATAGAAACATCCAGACGTAGTACAAACATTTGTATGACATTTATGGATATCACACAAATGATTGTCCCAAGCAGGAATCGAACCCGTGACCTTGTGAACGGCAGTCCATTACATGAACCATTACGTCACGAAGACCGTCAAATAAAAAATAAAATAAAAAAATGCCCCTGCTTTAGAGAATATCTTACCACTAAGGGACCCGAACCTTCTATACCTAATTGATTTATCAAACCATATAAATATTTAGATTTGAATAAAATATGGTGTCCATTTTAAGCACTTATGTACAACGTATGCACAAGTCGTGCTAATCGCCACGATTCCATCTTAATGTTATCTCTGGGTTTTTCCTGCTGACGTATAAATAACAAAACGCAAATGAGGTTTTTGTGGTCACTCGCTTTTTTGTAAAAATCGGTCAAGTACGAGTTGGACTCGCACATGAAGGGTTCCTTAACAACAACAACAAAATTTATTTATTAGGGCACAAGTTCCATGTTATACAAATTCTAGTTATAGAAATTTGATGACATTACCAAAAATACAATACCAACAAATTATCGATATGATAATAATATATTTGTCATATTCCTGACCCCAAAATAACGGGATAAGGGTAGAAAAATAATGATAATGAGTATTTGTTGTCAAAATTTCAACTGTTAAACATGAACTGTGAAATATTCAGCTCTCTAGTTAACACCGTTTCTATGTTACAGCCTCGTGACAGATGATCTGGTGACAGAACGAAGTCTGCAGTCTCAGTAATACCTAAGGTCCCGTTTACCTTTTGGGTACTGAACCCTAATTGTAGTTAGGTAGGTAGGTATGTAATATTTCCTTACGGTTTTGTATTAGTAGCTTTTAGCTTTTAGGTGTGACACCTTGATTAAAGAACTAACTTTGTGATGCTGTGGTCTTAACTTCAAATTCTGGTCAAGTTTTGATGTTTATTATTACGAATTATCTTTTTAACGAGACAATTTAGTTTCTGTTAACTTAAAAATAACATAGGTACGTAGAGATTACCTATAAAAAGTATACATTATGTGATAAGAAGACCACCTTTAATTAATTATAGGTAGTTATTAGTTAGGTACATAAGCAATAAATAGGTACACCGGGCAATTTTTGAGGACTTGTAGTCTGAGGTTAAGGTCTGAGGGTATTGAGCCCGCCAGATCTATGTAATACATGCTAATCGGAAAGCTAAACCACTGCACTGCTAAACTTAATAAATTAATTAATAATAATATCAAATCTGTTCCTTTATTATTTAAGAAATTTGGAGAATACAAAATACACGGACTCGTCCGTACGTAAAAATAATTTAAAATTTGTGTCATCTATTATTTTAATTTGGGACCAATCTTAAAAGATATTATAGTGCCATCTTGTGCGTACATAAGAAACTAACGACACGTTTCTCAGTCGTGCACTAAACATGTCGTAATAGTTTTTACTAAAATTGATAGATGGCAATACATGCTTTACTCGTAACAGTTCCTTTGCTGAAAAACAGATGTCGCTAAATGTAAACATGCTCTGTGAGTAAACGAGGAACTTAACTTTTTAGCATTTAACATAATTTAAAGTTAATAAGATTAATCTTAAAAAGTTAAAAGTTTCTAAAAACCTAGCCGAGTGGGTCCCGGACACCTTTCATACTAAGACAAATCAGAGAAATCCCGTATGGAAGATAGCTCTTTGCTCTAATTAGCAAAACCTTGATATGGATAGCAACAATTAGATCGAATTGTCCAACCAGCAGACCGTGAATTGGTACCTATTAAAGAAACAATGGTATCTTGTCTTAGTAATTCCAGATAATTTAAGATTATAGTAAGTATTTAATTAAATTGATGGAGCAGAGAGGTTTAACGTCATGATCACAGGCACAGTCGTATTTTGAAAATGAGCGCCCTGGGCCATTCAATTTTACGCCCCAGGCCAATTTAATTATCCGCCCTATAAATTAATAGAGATACAGAAAACTTTCAACTTAAAGGCTGTCGCCGCCCTTCTCAGGCTGGCCGTTCCATGACCCCTATGGCCCTTGGGTAAATACGCCTCTGATCGCAGGGAATCGCTGGATGCAGTCGGTGCAGGACTGCGCCTTGTAGAGATCTTGTAGAGTTGTGTTAAGTCTAAGGTTTTCCATCTTCCCTATAATCAACGTACCCCTCTTCGGCGTAACCAAAAGATTTCAGGGGTTCAATCAGAGGCGTAGAGAGGGTTCTGTACTAGCATTACTATTATAATTATAATCGTTATACCGACGTCATCAGGCCGTGTTAGTGTTTCAATCATCAAGATAAACTGAAAACATTAGTTTGTAGTATGGGAACCTTCAGAAGGGCAAATGGATAGCTAAGTCTTTATTTTTTACCTATTGGTACGCAATCCTAAAAACAAAATTTTATTCTATTTCCGACAAATTTTGTTGTTTTTGTCTCAAAATCTCTAAAATAAATGTAGTTTTTGACAAAACAAAATCAGTGAGCAAATCCTGTGTACGTACGTCCCGTGGACTAGTGAGAGTGTACTATGGATACTACATTGTTAATTATAATCTTTAGTCTATAATACACAGTTTTTATGATACGAAAGCCAGTTAACTTTGCCGAATTGTGTTACTGACACTAATAATTTTAATTGTTTTGTAAGATTTGTTAACAATATTTAGCTGGCTTTTACATCACCGTGCGGGAGAAAACGGGGCGCTGACACTTGTATTCTCTAAGTTCCCCTTATCTTCTTCTTCCCAACACATAAATATCCCACTGTTAAGTACACTTCAGGAAATTCCTGATCTACTATGCCGCTCTAACCTTGGCTGTTGGCATTCCCCCTCCAAGCCTTGGATAATTATAAATTTTGTACAGGGTCTAAAGGTCATTGATATACAACATCTTAAGTATTGTGTTCATAATGCGGAAAACTAAGAAACACCGGATAAATTGCACAATATCCTCGGTGAGATCATTTGACAACACACAGTACAATACATGTACACTATGCAAATATATAATGTGTGGCTATTGTTAGTGGTATCACCATTTATCTTTTGCCAACTTAGGGTATTGTGCTTTGGTTTAAAATTAATATCAACATGCAGAGAGAGAGAAAAAACTCGAAGCATAGAGTTAATTACTTTGTCTTCCAAACCAAACCCTATGCCAAGATGATTGGTCAGCTCGGTATGGTAGGCCATCGTAAAGTGAGGAAGGCAGCCCAACGTAATGGGCTGGGAAGAAAAAAAAGATAATACACGTAATAGACATACGTAATTTCTGTATCAAGTAATTGTTAGAGGAGCTTTCCCTCGGGTTCTAGTGAATGATACTCCATGTTATAAAAGTGATACGTTTATTAGGGGTCTTGTTAATTTCCACCACTACAAGGTAATATACTATTTCTCTAGTCTTGTCCAACTTTCATTTATTTATCCAAAATAAGACTGTATCACCAAACATCGCATCTTCATTCCCCAAGACAACCTCTCGCGGCTCTCGCCCCAAAACCCTTTTCACATTGCAATATTGCCAAACTTAAAAAAAAACCGATATCGAATGCCAAGTATTCGATTTAGTATATCGATTAAACGAACCCTAACATAATGATCTGATTGTAAAAAAAGTTCACTAAAAATAGGAAGCTACAGTCTATAGGTATATTGTGTATGTAGTGATTCAAAATCCCACTGCACTAGGGAATCAAAACCTACAGTGTACTTCCGTTTGCCCTAGAGACTTGAAATTTGGCATGGACGAAGCTTATATATAATGGAGGGAAAAATCCAAAAACTTGTAACTTGTTATCACATCACACGAAAGAAGTGTTTATACTAATACCAACTTATGAAGTACCGGAAATGTGGGCGATTCCCTTTACTTCAACTACAAAATTAACTTGGTGAGTTGGTTTAAGCTGAATTAACTGATTATTTAAATGCAGTTATTTATGTTTTTGCTGTCTACGGGACTTTCAGTCTAGGTACGGACCCCTAAGTGTGCGAGGTATCCTCGCTCTTGATAGATTTTCTTTTTGATAGTAGTAGACCAGACGTAATTCCAATAAGATTCGACGGGCTTCATCGTCTAGTGGGTCATGTAACGGACTGCCGTTCACGAGGTCGCGGGTTCGATTCCCGCTCGGGACAATCATTTGTGTGATGTTTATAAATGTCATACAAATGTTTGTACTACGTCTGGGTGTTTTTATGTATTATAAGTATGTATTGACAAAAGAAAAGTAGTATATGTATTATATCCGTATTTTGGTACCCATAACACAAGCATAATAAGCTTAGCTTGGGATCAGACGACGTTGTATGAATATTATTAATAACTTATATTTATATTCTCAACAAAACCGGTACTATATACCTAAAAATAAATTGCTAATAACTATAATTATAAAATCTACTTTAATTGATTCTATTATATGATCGCGTGTCTTCATACATAACATGTATTACATACATATATCATTTTAGCACATAATCCTAATTTATATACAACATGACGAGTGATTTATATCTGTAATTTAATTTATTATAAGCGTAAATGCTTCCTATAATGCCAAACATTTTTGCATTCATATTAATTATATACTTGAATATTATAAAGTAATCTACTTAGTTTAAAAACTAAAAAACACGCTTAAATATCCTGAATATTTTTAAATAATTGCATTGTCATCAATACTCAATTCTATAATACCTACTTACAGAACGTTGACAGTTTATGTTGTCAAAGACATAAGTTTCTGTTGTCACATGTTGTCACAATCGTAGTAAACACAAGTAAACAATTATGATATTTTTACCTGATTCTATAAACAAGGCGTTTTTATGTGAAATTATCTGATTGTATATTATATGAATGGCATACGTAGAAACAAAATAATCTTGGTGAGTATACTCATATACAATTAAACTATTACGTTTATAATTAAAAATACAAGTGTGGTCATGGTGATACTTCAACATGCTATTCTAGTAATTCTGATCAAGGAATAGGGATTATTCTTTTAAATTATTGCATTCTCATCCGTCCTTGTTAGGTGTGCAAAATTTCAGATCAATCCGTCTACTGCAAGTGGCTGAAAATCGCTTTCAAAGATTCCGTTACACAGATTAATACATTGATAGATACATACCAAACTTATAAAAGCGTGTTAATAAAATTAAGTTTTTGTCTGTCAGTCTGTAATTGTCTTAAAACTACTCCTTCATGAACTGATTCGTGAACTCCCTCTACCTAGAAGGGCTTTGGACCACTATACCACTCAGCGTGGTAAAGTAGAACAAAGCAAGTATAGTAGACCCAAATCAGTCGTGTTGGCATAGATAGGGTTTAGTTTTGAGTTTCCTACTCTCAAAGTTGATATCAATCTTTATAATAATACTAGCTGTCCCGGCAAACGTTGTTTTGCCATACTAAATAAAAAAAAAGGTTTGAAAAATAGATGTTGGCCGATTCTCAGACCTAGCGGATATGTACACAAAATTTCAGGAAAATCGGTCGAGCCGTTTCGGAGGAGTACGGTAACTAACACTGTGACACGTGAATTTTATATATTAGATATAAAAATTACGTATCACGTTGTTTGTCCGCGATGGACTCCTAAACTACTGAACTGATTTTAAATTTGATTTGCACACCCTGTGCAATTCGACCCAACTAAGAAAGATAGAATAGCTTACATTTCAATTTATAGTCGCAATATTATTTTATTGCAAGTTATTTGTCTACCCCTAACATTTGTATGGCAAAACAACGTTTGCCGGATCAGCTATTACTTATAGAAATATTCCTTAGCTGGCTTTTGTCAGGGTGTCCTTGAAGAGAAAATGGGGTGATGAAACCTGTATTCCTTATCCGTTACCACGGGGAAAACGAACTTAACACTGACGAAACGCATGACACAAAGAAATTAGATTGAGCCTTATTCTCAGCGTCATTCACCATAACATTGATGTTAATAATAGAGCTATAGACGATAGCGCAAAGAATGTAAAAATATGTAATTTATTATTGTTGATTTTTAGGTTTAGCAATAAAATTCGAAATACTAACTCTAATTATCACCAGCGAGTGAAACTGCAGAACACAACTTGTAAACACACATGTTTTTTGCGCCAGTTAACGTTTTTATAGTAAAAATATATTATGATAAATGTTGCTAATATATCGCGTATTATAATGGCATCGCATAAATACTTATCATCACGCATATAGTAAGGAGTCGTCCATTAACCACATGACGTGTTTTAATTGAATTTCTGATTTCAAGTCGTTACTTGGTTTGGTTTAAGACTAAACTGTTACCATAATCGTGAAAACAGTTAATGCCATCGATGTCAGGATGATTGATGAGGCGATTGCCTATAACTATTAACTATTTTTTGCTCGTGACTTCGTACGCGTGGAATTTAGAAAATGTTTCCGTTTTTACAGTATTTTTCACTGATGCTTCGCTACTGTTAGTCGCGGCGTATTGTTTTATAATAAAATTATTATTCAACTCGGACCAAGCAGTTCCTGAGATTAGCGCGTTCAAACAAACAAACTCTTTAGCTTTATAATATTAGTTATACAACGTGTTTCAAAAAGGTGTAGTCATTTATATGACCATCGTTACACATGGCCGGTGACTAGGCACTAGGCATGGATGAAATTACAAATACTAGTTATATTATGACTTTTATGTGTTCATAAAGTTTAATTAATTTATTAAATTAATCGATCTTCTTTAAATACAACACAACTATGAGGTCATCTTTTATCGTAAGGTTCAATCGCATTCAATAAACCGTAAATATGTCATAATTGATGCGTTTCTGGTAGTTATTTAATAGCAGGCAATAAACAAAAAAAACTTACTAAACTGTATTTTTCTATGTGTAACTGTAATATTTATAATATTTATGGCCTATCTAATGCAATTTTAAATTATGACTACACCTTTCTGCAACACGTTGTAGAAGATATCCTTACAACCATGAGACAGTATGCAGTACATACAGTTACATAAATAAATGTAGAGTTATGAGGCCTACGGTAAACAAAGGATTACAATAAATAAAATTAGATATTCTATATGACCATATAAATACAATATTATAATAAAACATACAATTGTAACGGATTGTCTTAGTTTTTTATTTCACACGCCAATTTATAAATGACGTCATGTTGTAAAAACTACTTCGTGACCGCTAAAAAGTTAATAAAAATATTAGTACCTTGAAAGGCGGATTTTCTTAATGTTTACGTTTATATATACTCGTTATATGTTAATATATTCAGGACTCTAATCTTTGTTGGGCACACTGGGCTGGGTTATTCCGTCCCGTAGTATTTATGTGATTCTATAATAATATATAGCTAAAGCGCTTGTTTATTGGTTTCAAAGAACTGGCCCAATTAAAAAATTCTCTCATGGTTAGTACATTTATCGAGGAAATCTTTAGGCTTTTTATAATCACGCTAAGGCTAAGGACCCGAAATAGGAGCGAAACATCAGAAAAAAATTTACACAAGCGTTGAAGCATCAGTAAAAAATGTTTTTTTAAATTCCACGCGTACGAAATCGCTGGGAACTTCTGGTTAAGGGCCTACATCAATATTATCGTCGACATGTACATATTAACACAGCTAGTAGGTATAGAAAATGAAGAATTAGGGATATTTTTTTTGTTTACTCAAAATCTACTAAATATATTTTAATTCTGATTTACGTGTTTCTATATATAATAGTTACTTATGTTTTTAAAGTTATTTCATTAGTTAATACGCGATAATAGACCGACAAATGAAAAAAATAAAAAATGAGAGAGGTTGTTTCGCTAAGATTTTCTATCGAGAAAACTTTTTTCAATCGTGTTTCTGAGTTTATGCGATCCTAGATCATATATTGAAAAAAACATATACTTAAAAATTAGAGCTCTAGCCATTCAATCTAAAGAAACAATGAAAACTTCGTACGTAGAAAAATGCACGAAGCTATTTTGGTATCCTCTTGGCCACGTAAGGAGTAGCAAATACTACGGGGATTCGCACCTTTAGGGGATTTCCATATTCCCACACTCAGTAGACACTAAAGGGCCTTGTGCTTAAAATGAAATTAAATATAGTTAGAACACTTTTGGTAACTCAAGCTAGTAAAGGCGTGTAGAGAAGTTTGACAGTTCGACGGGCATACATCCTTACTAATATTATAAATGCGAAAGTAACTCTGTCTGTCTGTAAACTGTCTTAAACCTCTCGATTTAGATGAAATTTGGCACAGATAATCTTTAGACCCCGAGAAAGGACATAGGCTACCATTTATAGCGAAAAAAATTTTTCCAAATTCCACGTTGACGGAGTCGCGGGCAACAGCTATCATATAAGGCTAAAGTGGTTGTCAAAAAGTATACGTCGTTCATAAGCCATCTTCCTGAATACTATACCTATTCCATTACGAAAATGATAACACTGATTGTCTATTCTTAGGAGCCCCATTACCCTAAAGTGCCTAAGGCCTTTAGATGAATCACGGCCCCGAATGTAGTTGAACTAAATAAATACATCCTTTTTCATAACTTTATAACCTTAATGACATCCTCAATTAAATGTTTTTGAAGTCATAACATAGTTTCTGATATTTCGCTTAGTTTTAAAACTAAAAAAAACGCGAGTGAAATTACTGAATATCTTTTTAAGTATTTATTCAAAATTTACTTTCGATGATTCTATCACACATATTAATACGTTCGAAACTAATAAAAATGAAAATGACTAAGGTATTTATTTAGTTATACACAGTTTTTTAAGAAAGTTCAGTTAACAGTTCCAAATTGTGTTATATACCCGAAGTCCTCAGAAAGCAAATTTATTGAAATTAATTAATTAATTAATTAATTTTTAATTAATTAATTAATTAATTTATTTATTTTTAACGAATGACCTAATCCATCAAAATAGTTCAATCATTTTATAATATACGTCAAAATTGATCAAATTTATGATTAGATAACCGACACGTCCTAGGTATATTTATGACCAAGGTAAATATTAGCCATAAACTATATTATTAATAATTAATTAAGTTGTCAGAATAATAATTATTTCAAAGATTACTCTTAAGAGGATACCAAAATAGCTTCGTGCATTTTTCTACGTACGAAGTTTTCATTGTTTCTTTAGATTGAATGGCTAGAGCTCAAATTTTTAAGTATATGTTTTTTCAATATATAATCTAGGATCGCATAAACTCAGAAACGCGATTGAAAAAAGTTTTCTCGATAGAAAATCTTAGCGAAACAACCTCTCTCATTTTTTATTCTTTTCATTTGTCGGTCTATTATCGCGTATTAACTAATGAAATAACTTTAAAAACTTATATAACTATTATATATAGAAACACGTGAATCAGAATTAAAATATATTTAGTAGATTTTGAGTAAACAAAAAAAATATCCCTAATTCTTCATTTTCTATACCTACTAGCTGTCTTAATATGTACATGTCGACGATAATATTGATGTAGGCCCTTAATTTGAAGTTTTGATTTGCGAATTAGTACGCACTTTTAAATAAACTATATTTTATTTAAAAAAAACAACTTGCTTTAAAATAATATTTTTATGGTCTTATTTATAATGACTTATCGAAGTTTTAAAACTTTGCAAAATCGCGTTCGCGAAAATTTTCAAAACTTGTTATTCATAATAGTCTTTTTACGCTAAAACGTTAATTATCTCTCCGACAAAATCTCCGTTTAAACCTCCGGTAAGTCATTGTAAATAAGACCATTAGTGTTCTACGGTAAAACGGGGCCCTATTATTGAGACTTAGCTGTGAACCCGTCACAAGGCTGTATTGTGTTATAAAATAATGGAGAGTGACTCTCATAATAGACCAAGATCTCAGGAGTGAATCCTTTGACTTATTTTCTCAGCGATGAAATGTATTGGACAAGGTATTCCTTGTACGTAGCATCATTGTAAAAAGACGCGCAACTCGTTTTGGGATCTTGGTCTATCAAGCAATCTACGACATGTACACATTAGCGAGGCTACCCTAGCTAGAGTAGCATTAATGACTACGTAGAGGAGCTCTGCTACTCTTCCTCTAGATCTCTACATGTATGTAGAAGTTAGAGTGTGGATTAGATTAGTCTCCAAGCTAGTCTAGCTCTATTCTCTCCAGGTGGACGAGGGGTTTAACAGTGATAGCCAGAGAGTTGAAAATATATACAGACATGAAAGCAGTGTGTCCGACATAAATGTATTCATGTATTCTTTTAGCAACGTGAAATTTGACAATAATTTTATGGGACGCACGTCGCAGTCACCCGTCGGGGACTTCCGAATGTCACCTTTAGTCAAAATAATTAATTTTATGTTGCAAAATTCATATTAATGATGTTGCACAATAAATAATGAGTCTAATGAGACACACTTAAGTAATAAACCCATGGACGTTTATTTAAATTGCTTGATTGTGAAAATAATATAATACACACGTTATTACTGTTATGTTTTTATGATAAAATTATTATTTGCTTAAACTATGTACTAGCTAATGCCGGCGAATTCACTTGCTTTTATGGTTATTGACCCCTTTCCCTCCACCAATATACACTAAACCTTAATAAATAATACAAAAAAATAAATTATACAAAAAAAATAAAATAAATTATAAAAAAAGCCCTCCTTTTAAACCACTCTATCTATTAAAAAAATACGCATCAAAATCCGTTACGTAGTTATAAGTTGGAAGATACAAGCTCACATAGGGAATACATACAAAAATGACGACTCTGTTTTATAATAAGTAAAGAAGACAAATAGTCCGTGTGGTGACGGATTAACAATACAAGTGTCACCACCCCATTATCTATCCGGGTACTGTAAAAACCAGCTGAAGGATATTACACAGATAACATCCTCAATGAGATACCGAAATCTCGAAAATAAATCCTATGCCAAAACGCTTTCAGCGCGGCATAGAAGACCATAATTCCTCCCAAAATAGAGGAAGCCTATGCCCAACAGTGAGACATTAATGGGCTGAAGAAAGAGATATGAAAGATTCCTTATAAAGGTGGCATTCGTATCCCGCGATTCGTCGAAGTAAACTGGTCATTAACAAAATGTAAATAAAAACATAAAACTTGCATAACCATAATTGCATTAAAAATTCAAGGTGAAGATTATTTATCTAATAATATAATGTATGTTTGTATGTTTGTCATAATGCCATTTATTAGGCCCAATCAATAAAGTAAATATGTTTGAAATATTTAGTGCGATTAATTGATTTACTTTGATCTAAATAAATTTGATAACTACTATTGAGAACTATTATGAAACTATCTAGGTATCTGATCTATCCTATCTATTAATAGAAAGGATTTTTTCGCATCATATGATTTACAATTAATATTTTTTAAAGTTTATCCTACATCAGCTGTAGGCTTCTTCTTTGTAGCATTTAAAGTCTCAAGGGAACTCACTCACGGTTGTGCACGTAAAGTCAAAGTCTAAATGAAAGTCAAAGTCCAAACTAAAGTCAAATATTTTTAATTTTAGCTAATATAAACAAGCCATTTTAAAATTTCAGAAATAGGCATTTGTTTTTAAAGCGAATCCTATGGACGCAAACAGACAAGAAACTACTCGGATTGTTTTTTAGTTTTATATTACTACGAAGAAGGGTGTGAAGATGATGCTGGTTAAGGTATCAATGTCATGCATGTATACCAGCAGGCGGTTTCACTAATAAATTGTAATACTATAAACAAATTCCACATAACTTATTATATCAACTCAAATAAAAGTCATTTTAAAACTATTGTATTAGTATAATATTTTCTAACACTTGCGCGACTCATTTGTTTGAATTAAACTACTTTTACGGATTTAGACGTTTCGGAGACTTTGCAGTCACCATGTGCATGGGTGAGACTGAGCTGTAATGTGTAGAAACGTCGGGCCAAAATTTAAAACAAAAATACGCGTCTAAATCCGTAAAAAGTAGTTTTATTTGTATTAGTAGTTAGTAGTCAAACTTAACAGTTTTTTGCAAGTTTTTTGTTAAGTTACTGTTGCGTTACAAGTGCAAATTAAAATAAATCTTGTTATTTATAATAATTGCTTTGTCTATAATAAATGATGTAACATAACATGACCTTGATTACATAACTTAAATAATAGCATAAACAAACATAATTAACACGTTAGTGACATAAGAAATGAAGAAAAAATACAAAACAATGAATTAATATCTATGATATACCTTGATAAGGTCAAGTGTACCGGATATGTGGTGATGGATTAAGGATATACGTGTCACCACCACATTTGTTTCACAGAGGATTAGATTCAGCTTAGGGAGATTATAAGCAGTTAACATCAACTAAGTTACGAGTTACGTTAAGTACGCGTCGACTTTTGAAAAGAAACTAAATCAAATGCAATCTATCTATTAACCGTTTCAAAATCCGTTGCGTTGTTTTAAAAACATAAGCTTACGTAGGGACATACATACAAAAATAATGACTTTGTTATAAATTAAGTAAATATATATAATATTATAATTAGCTGTTATGGTTACACCAACTCTGTATTACCCTTACCCTAGGCTATAAAGGTGGACCTCTATAGTAAGTACACAAGTAAAACTGCGTGGCATAGACAGTATAAATCTTAAAACTGTTACTGTTCCCATGACCACTATACTTATCAATTTGCCAATATGCCTTTTAACCAACTAACGACCGGTTAGCCATTGCCAGGTGCTATTCACCTATGCCAGAGCGAGACAGACTATTTGACTTCGGGTTCTGCACCTACTCATGATTACATGATAAGGGCCTAAAATAAAAGACAAACTCAATTTTGTAGCTAAAATGTGGAACTTCAGTTCCGAAAATAGGTTTCTGTACCTAAACAAAAATTATATTTTAACCTATAACAGCAATAAATGCTTGATAGCTTATAGGTTTTGTAGCCTACTATTTCAAATTAGACAACCTTAGGCTTAGTCTTAGTAAGCCTAAGGTTGTCTAATTTTTAATAGTAGTTTAATCGATATTCATATAGCTTGCATAGTAAAGGAATTATTAAAAAAACCAGCTGTTACAAACAGATTTTTTATTATCCCATTGGAATATTGCATTCTTTTGGGATAAAAAGTATAGTAGCCTATATGTTATTCTGATGAATAAGCTACGTTACTGTAAAATTTCATTAAAATCCATTCAATAGTTTTTGTGTGAAAGAGTAACACACATCCAAACATCCATACTCACAAACTTTTACATTTAAAATATTAGTAGGATTTTTACTAACAAACGGACGGATACAGAAGTGATTTTAAAAAGGTTTCTTGTTATACGGAATCCTAAAAAAATAATATTTTCCTCATAACGCACGTGTGTGATGAACTTTTAATTGCCACATCTAATCTTGGCCATCATTGCAACGGGCATTCGATTTACATAATCTTAAAAACCGCTTTCGAACGACGGTCGTAGCAATCACGAGTGTTAGTATAAGTTTGATCAAATTTATAATAAAATTGGTAATTATCAAAGAAAAATATTATATATTTTATGTAAAAAGTTTATGGCTAAATTATGTAGTTATCTTATTTAAGTTATTATAAAACTAATCTCTTCGTTATTACCTATCAAGATTCATCAAAGATAAAATTTGAAGAAAATATACGTACATTTGATAAACTAAATAATAGCGAAAAAAATGACCAAGACGCGGGACTTGAACCCACGTCCTTGGAATACCGTTTTGTCGCACTGACTGAGCCATTATGGTTGCTGCACATGCTTACGAAATCTTTTTTCATATTTACATAATTTTTTTTATTAAGTAAAAGCATAGCAAGTCAATTGCAAAAAAATTATAAATTAATGTAGAAATACATCTTCATAATATGCGTTCTAATAAATTAGGACCTATTTCTTCTAAGTAGCCCATAAACATGGGTGACATTGTCAGGGTTAGGTTTGAGTGTTGATGTGCCCATAAAATGAGTAGATATTTGATATTTTTCTATTTTGCGACTCGTGCTTACACAAAAAAGTCGCACGTCGTGAGGATTTGAATGGGACCTTTACTTAAGCATGAAATCTTTTTATACTAATATCATAAAGTTCGTTTGTTTGTTTGAAACAAATACACTTCAACAGGACTTTACTATTCGGTATAAGTCCAAATGTAAGGTTATATCTTTGAAACTACGCAATGGATTTTGGTGCAACTTTTTTAATAGAGAGAGTGGTTCAAGAGGATGGTTTTTTGTATCATTTGTGTGGGTTTAGTATATATTTCAAATATTATGCGTACAAACTTACGGATAGCTAATTCCAAATAAAATTAAAATAATAAGTAAATGATTTTTTTCATTTAGTTAATTACATTTATTTGTTCAGGAAAAATCTTAATTACAAATTAAAATATATTTTAACTTAACATTATAACAAAACTTATAAATAGCTTAATTAAAATACTGAATTATATAGCTAAATACAGAAAAATACAGCTTAGAGACAAATAATATATAGAAAAAAAAATTCGGTATTTAAAGTTTACCTTTTTGATAGCCACGGTGACATGTTTATGACAAATATTATAAAGCTGAAGAATTTGTTGGTTTGAACGCGCTGATCCCATGATAAAATGAAATAAATGATATTATGATCTAACCAAAATGGGCTAATAAAAGTCAGGGCCCTCTTTTTCTTATTAAAAGCCCTTGGCACACAAGAAGCCCCACGCACATTAGGATATACACCACCCTGTGACCATGTGTGTAAATAAGTAGAAAAATATATA
Source organism: Orgyia antiqua (assembly GCA_916999025.1). Classification (NCBI taxonomy): domain Eukaryota; kingdom Metazoa; phylum Arthropoda; class Insecta; order Lepidoptera; family Erebidae; genus Orgyia; species Orgyia antiqua. Next base: position 8,074,156 of record OU779874.1, read on the forward strand.
ATAAGGACTAGGAGGCCTTGAGTATGACCCAAAGTGCCCAGTGGAGAAGATGGGCCTGATAAAATTAAATAATAAATGCCCTTTTGATTTAACAACACGTCAATGTGGTTTTCGAAGGACAAGTGTAGCACTTATTGTACTTAATTATTACGAGTTGTGAGCATCTGATATTATATCAAAATTTTACTTAATTGTTTGCCCTACATGACATGAATGAGACTTCATACTGAAAAAATGGTTTAAAGCACATCTTACTAATATAGTTACAATAATAAACGTAAAACTTTGTAAAAATGTTTAGACGTAAGGATTTTTCTGGGTATTTCACGCAAAAACTATTAATTGATTTTAGAGAAACTTTGCCAATGAATAGTTTAAAGCTCTGAATAACACATAAGCTAAATATCATCACGCTAAAAGCCTAGGAATTGGACAGTAACTAGGCATAACACAGGCATTTGATAGTCATACGTAAAACGTAGAGGTACAGGTCTTGTTACTAAGTATTAATATAAAAAATGTCCTTGTCTTTACAAAGCGTCTTTTACTATACCGATTATTTATTATTATTTTATTATGCTGATTGTTATTTACTTAATTATATTTATTAATTTAATATGTATTTGAGTATGACATTTATATTGTATTTTATTATAATTTATGAAATGTTTGATGTATGACATGTAAGAATCCCTTAAATGAATAAATGAGTTATGAGTACTTATGAGTTACTCTATACAAATTAGTCATGTTTTAACATTGTTCAAAATTCATTCAGCATTAAATTGCTGTATTTAAGAAGATGTAGTATAGATTGTTATCTAATGTAAAATAATACGTAATGATGAACACAATGTTATTATAATTTTTTATCACATTACTTCTTTAAATGTCCTTGTAATTTTTTATCTAAAATCACTAAATCACACTACGGAAGGCTCTTCATATACTCCAGCAAATAATACTAAGCTACAACTTCTTTGAACTATCAAAAATACAAATTCCTTATTAGCTTCAAAACGATGACCTAAAATCCTATCTTCTAATCCAACTACAGTTGCTGAAGCAGCGACAGTACCTTCTTCAGTCACTTCCACATCCACATTTTGTACCGATGACGAAACATATAGTGGTTCGTTTGAAACACCAGGTAATTTTGCCCTTTGCTTGTCAAAAATAGAATGTATTCCTGTATAGCGCATAGGAGTAACCAGGTCTAATCTAGATGAAACCCTGAATCTAGGAATGAAAGTATCAACTGCTGGTAAACTTCCCTCAATTCTGAATTCAGTCAACCAATTTAAAGGTTTTGAAGCAACACTTTTCAGCAACTGCGCCACGGTTACTCCTTCATAAGGTAATAAAATTAACATTGAAAATTGCTCATTATTCCCATATGGCATTTCAAGTATTTGAGCTCCAATTTCGTCTAAATCTGCCAAATAATGAGGAGCTTTGTGGTACATCATGTTAACAGTTCCTACAGATTTGCCTTGAGAGTTATAGAAAGTTTCCAATTTCGTTTGAGTTGGGTCAAATGGGTGTGTCCAATTGGCTTTGAAGTACAACGCATCTATTAAAACCATTCGTAGATTTTCCAAGTCTTCTGGTTTAACTGCATTTAGAATTCTTCCATCAGTTGCGTAACAGATATGTACGTTGATATCGTGTGCTAATTCAGTTGTATTTTTAGTTTCTGATGCATAAACTGTCATATCATATAGTAAAGCTGATTGACAGAACTCATCAAGAACTTTAATCGTGCAATCAGTAAACATATAAGACTGTCCTTTTATTATAACATCCTGATATTCAGATTTCAAAAGACTTTTGGCAGCTGTATGCAAACATTGAGTTTTTCTTAAGTCCTTTGGTAACCTCAACGTTGAAACTAATTCGGCGAAAGTATCTCCTGATGATCCCTCAGCAAGTAAAGCGAATATGCTCCAAATTGACACTGGTGATATAACGATGTTCTTGTTGCCAAAATTTTCTTCATAAGCGTGTATGTTTTCTAGTAATTGTAATGTGAATTCATTTATTGGAGTAAAGTCTATGGAAGGCGCGGATTTTGAGGTCGCGACGGCTATCAGCGTAAATATCCATAAGTAGTACATTATGCTAGCGAGCTAATGCAATACTGGACGCGGTTCTCGCGTGCGGTTCTCACAATGTATATTATATTACTGGTTAAGTAATGCTTGTGTTTAGGTATATAAATGAGAGATTCTTCTGTTTATAAACTGCATGTAGGGTTAGTGCATTGCTTTTAATATTTCCGTATTGTTTGTCGTATGTTTATTTTTAGAACACAAGTAATTGACACCCTATAGACTTATTACCTATTAGTATTACGTCAAGTATATGGTATTAGTTATATTGATAGGATTTATTGCTCTAAAACCAGCAAAGCATACAGCCTAATTGAATATTAAATTTATACGCTTTTGTTAGTTCAGTACCTATAATAAAAGTACCAGTATCTATAATCTATTAATCTATGTGGCGGAATCTTTGAAATAGATTTTCACCCAGAGTAGTCTGATTTATCTGAAACTTTACACACATGTTAAATAAATAAATATTCATGGACATTTCACACAACGTCCTCTGGTCCCAAGCTAAGCTTATATGCTTGTGTTATGGGTACCAGAATACGGATAGAATACAATTTTCTTTTGTAAATACATACTTATAATACATAGTAAACATCCAGACGCAGAACAAACATTTGTATCACGATTAAAAACATCACACAAATGATTGTCCTGACCGGGAATCGAACCCGAGACCTCGTGATTGGCAGTCCGTTATATAAACCACTATGCCACGAGGCCCGTCTTTAATTCATTAATCCGTCCCGTAATTATATATTATAACCCGTCATTAAGCACTGATGACAAATCAATAATTAAAAAATATTCAGGATTTCCAAGCGTTTTTTTTTGTTTGTGAGCTAAGCATATTTTTATTTAGTTTCCATTAATATTTGAAGCATTTTTATGTTTATTATTTAACAAAAATACTTTATTACGTAATAGAAAATTATATATATAATATGCTATTGTTTAACGACTTGCATTACGTAAATTGACGTTAAACCTTAGTTAGTCATAATCTTATATTGTTATCAGAAAAAACTAACTACTAAACAAAAAGTCAAAGAAATATGAAAATTACAGAAATACTTGATTATATTATTTGGTACTGGTATTTATAAAGCTGTGAAAAATTAAGATTATAAAATATTCGGTTTGACGCATTAAGAATAGAAGTGTCACCATTTCCAATGGATATTGTACACAGATAACATCCAGGCAACAACAACAAACATCCAACAACAGGCCAGTGCCCAATGGTGGGACGTTAATGAGCTAGAGTTTTTGAGAGATTTATAAAGTTAGTTAATATTTTTCCGACCGCCCCGACATGTTGATATAGCGCTCATTTTCGAGACTTCCGTTCCTCACCGAGTACCAACAGACTCAGAGAGTTTCGTACAGTATCAGCTGGCATTTACCCTAGAGACGAAATGGGGTAGTGAGACTTGTATTCCTGATCCGCCATCATCACACAGATATACAAGTCTAGTCTATGAATTTTTAAACGCAAACTTTTCTAAAAATAAATGCACTGTATATTTACTTATTGGATAGTGAATGTCTGCGATCAAGGTTTGTTTATTGCAATGCAATGCAACATGTAATGTCATCGTACTCAAATGCTATTTCATAAAATTCAATAAACTTTATCGTTTAAATTATTCACAAACTGGTAGTACCTGGTTATAGTAAAGTTTTAATTAAACTTGTTATTAGGGTTCCTTACCAAAAGGTAACACGGGACCCTATTACTGAGACTTTGCTGTTCATCTGTCTGTCACCAGGCTGTATCTCTAGCATGGTGATCGATAGAGATGTGAAAATTTCACAGTTTATGTATTTTATTTGATGCTATAACAACAAATATTCATCATTCTCCTGTCCTTACCCCATTGTTTGAGGTCTGGTTATTTGGCGGTTATTGAGGTCAGTATGACGAATACGTTTTAATATTAAAATAACGCTACGTAATCCTTCGTGTGCGAGTCCTACTTGCACTTAACAGGTTTTTTTTAAATAATGGCGTTTATTTTATGTTTATTTATATCCCGACGTTTCGGAAAATTTTGCAAAATATGTATATCAAACCCAGTGATTCCTCCATCTTTTATTGTCACTTCCGAATTCTTTAGCATTTAGCGTGATAGTAGTCTATATGCTGCTCTGATGTAGAAACTATATTTCTGTAAAATTTTATTAAATTCTTATAAGTAGTTTTTAGCTATTCCGTGAATGAATAAAAAATGTCCCTAAAAAATTCTCAAAAACTCTCTTGTTTTATGTAATAAATAATAATACTACTGCACACGATTTGACCAGGCAGCGTTCTGTAGTTAGATACTGCTGCCCTCTTTAGCTCTCAGCGTGATGATATGGTATATAGCCTATTATACATTATTCTAGTTTCTATCTATTTAATATTTAAAAATATAATTTATTTAGCAAACTTTTATTAAAATCCATCTCGTAGTTTTCACATAAAAAGATTAAAATGAATCTTTAGAATAAGCATGTAATAGTAATTCTTTTGTAGAGTTTTGCTGTTTTTCTAAAAGGCCTAAAACGTAGTTTAATTTTTGGAAGATGTTTATAGTTTTATGTGCGAATAAGATTTTTTACGTGTGAAATAAAACCTTCATCCACTGTTCAAATACTAATTAATTAGGCAAAAATATTCAATCGTAAATTGAATTTTCCTCTAATGACGTCCAAAATGACATGTGAGTATGAAAATTATGTTTTATGTGTTTCTAGAATATCCTAATTTGTTACGGCATCTTGGGTCACTGATTGGGTTAATGAGATTTATGTAATACCCGTAATACTTAGAGGGATATTTATAAGGCTTCGTACGTAATAATTACGTTAATATTACAAAACAAAGTCGTTATTTTTGTATGTCCCTATGTGAGCTTATATTTTGAAAACTACGCAACGGATTTTGATGCCATTTTTTTTTTATAAACAGTTTAGTTCAATAAGATTGTTTTTTTTTTTATAATTTTTTAAGGTTTGGTGTAGATTGGGGTTTCTTAATAACTATAAACGCAGGTGAAACAACAGGCATCAGCTAGTTACGATAATAAAGGTTGACTGGTAGAGATTGTTTCCTGAGTTAATTCCTCCTTGTGTAGTCTTGTTTGCATAAGCGGATTAACCGTGGGGTGGGGTCCGTAGTTAATCTTAGTATATCCAGAGGACCTCTTGCCTTTAGGGGCCCGCACTCAGAAATTTCATTACTTTTACTTTACAGCTGCAAAGGCACGGCAAGGTCCAAAGAAGCTAAAGCTAGATAAAGACTAAAAATTCTTCCCAAATAGTGGAGCCCCGTGCCCAACAGTGGGAAATTAATGATCCAAGACTAGAGTTCAATCCATAGATTATACTAAAAGAATTTGCTTAGTTAAATAACTAAGAAAGACGCTTGAAAATCATGAAAATTTCAGATCAATCTGTTTACTGCAAGTGTGTGAAAAAGTGAAAATCACTTTTAAAGATTTCATTAGTTACATAGATTAAATACCTGGGTAGATACGTACCTAATCTTTACTAATTTATAAATACAAAAAGCTGAATTTTGACGAGCTTATGTCTTAATGCATGTAACCAAACCATAGTGCGATTTAAAAAAACTGTACAACGCCATCTATTGAGCGGTAATAGTAAACTTCTGTTTTTTAAGGTCTGATTTCAAAAAATCACGCGTACGAAGTCGCGGGCAACAGCTAGTTAATAATAACGTAATAAATAATTGTGGTGGTAAATTTGAATGCTACAAGCACGACCGCAATAAGCTCAGTTGGAAAGAGCTTCGGAACGGTATTCCGAGGTTGTGGGTTCAAGTCCCGCTTGCGGCAATCACTTTTTCCACCATAATTTAATTTATTAAGTAAAGCATAGCATGTCAATTGCAAAATCAATAAATTACTTTAGTAATAATAACGTGTTAATAAATAATAAGTTCAAATTTAATATTTCATGGTATAAAGAATTTGATTGAAATTCTATTGAGATAGAACGTTTTTTTCCTGTTAGACAATTCTCAGTTGCAAGTATGTTACTCTGATTTGGCAAATTGTCAAGTCTAGAATCATTACCTTTGACGCATGAGGAATTGGCCTTACACACCAAGGCTTTTGACATTATTTATTTAACTGTGCCCGCGATTTCGTTCGCTTCGAATTTAGAACCTAAACCTTACATGAGTATCACATTGTATCTAGATTTTTGTTGACGAGAACGTTGTATAAAATGTCCATAAATATTTATTTATATTTACTTATTTTGTGAGGAGTATCAAATATGGAATCTATATATTTTAATATCTGATTTTGTTCCGAAATCGATGTTTCGGAAACCAAAATGTCTCAAATGGCTGAATGGGCTGGAAAGAGAGAATCATCATCCTCCTGCCCTTATCATATTATTTGGGGTCGGCACAACATATCTTTTTCTTCAATAGTCTTCTATCAGCCGTCATGTCTTTGTCAACTCCTATTTCTTTCATGTCCTCTTTCACACAGACTATCCATCTTTTCTTAGGTCTTCCTCTAGTCTTTTTTCCTTCCACATTTCCACGCAGAACTCTCCTAACATACTAGGACATCCGCTCATTCTTCAAGTTTTCGGTCAGTGGCATCACTTTCAGACTATTCTATATTTTTGTTGCGTAGAGACACACAAGTCTTTACGCCCCTTCTCCATAATTTAAATATCTGTGTTTGCAACAATTTTGTAATATTAAGTAAGTATTTGTCGCAATCAATACCATCTTTATAGATGACATTGCATTACATGGACTGACGCGTTTTATAACGTCTATAGTAGGCGTAACTTTCATATTAAAACTTACAAAATTCAAGGAGATTTTAGCAATATACTTAGTTTAATTCTTGTTAACTATTTCTCAAATTGACGGGCTTCGTGGTCTAGTGGTTCATGTAACGGACTGCCGATCAGGAGGTCTCGGGTTCGATTCCCGGTCTGGACAATACTTTGTGTGATGTTTATATTTGTCATACAAATGTTTGTACTGCGTCTGGGTGTTTCTATGTATTATAAGTATGTATTTACAAAAGAAAAGTAGTATATGTATTCTATCCGTATTCTGGTACCCATAACACAAGCATATAAGCTTAGCTTGGGACCAGAGGACGCTGTGTGAAATGTCCATGAATATTTATTTATATATTTAAAAAAAAAAAAAAAAAAAGAAAAAAAGAAAAAAAGAAAGAAAGAATTATTATCATACTAGCAAACAATTTTAGGTTGTTGTGACCAAAAGTTTACTATACGTCTCGATAGATGGCGTTAAACGTCTGCTGAATTGCTAATTAATCGGATATTGGTATTGATGATTTGGGTTCGGCTAATTGGCTTAAAACTGGTATGTGATATTGATTGGCCACATGGATCGCGGTTTGTTAACGAAACCACGATAACTTCTTTTACTTTCAGTACAAAAAAATCCTTTTTGGAGTAAATTTATAAACGAAATTACGGAAAGATAAAATAAATTTAATATTTTATGTATTATCTTATTGTGATGCAATCAGTAACGAAATTGATGTTTTTTTTTGCAATTATTAAGCATTTTACTAACTCTCTGGAACGTTAATTACTAGTAAAACTTGTTTAAGAACAGTCAAATAATATAACACAATCAAGATAATTAAATCCAATTAAATACTGTAAAGTTTACCATTCACTGCAGTCCTGCCATCTGACAAGCTGGACTCTGTCTTTTCAGCTCATTAACGTCCGACAGTTGGGCGTGATCCCCCTTTACTTTTCCTTTCCAGAGTGCTCTAAAAGCCAGATAAGGTATATTGTACACAGATAACATCCTCTGTTTGACACGGAAGACTCGAAAATAAACCCTGAACCAACACGCCTGGTCAGCCCGGCATAGTAGAAGTACAACAAAGTGGAGCAGTCCCGTACCAAACAGTGAGACTTGAATAGACGAAAAAATCTTATAACAATAAAGAAAGAAAAAAAAGGGATAGTAAATAAATAAAATAAAATAAATAAATATTTATTCACATTTCACACAATGTGTTATGGGTACCAGAATACGCATAGAATACATGTACTACTTTTCTTTTGTAAATACATACGTATAATACATAGAAACATTTGTTTGACATTTTATAAATATCACACAAATGATTGTCCAGGGCGGGAAGCGAACCCCCGACCTCTTGATCGGCAGTCCATTACATGAACCATTAGACCACGAGGGCCGTTAGTAAATTAAATTATAGTGATACTCGTAGTAAGTTTCGAAGATTTGTACATAAATTATAGGTAAATGAATAATAATATGAGCGTCACTTTATCTTGCAGTGCAGTCTTGAATGGTAAGCTTTAACAAAACAAGAAAAACCAGTACAAATGATCGCTAATTGCAGCCGGAACATCGTGAGTCCAAGGTTCGGTTCCATCATTCAGAGTAAACAGTTTTATGTAATTTGTCACGCATATTATGATAAATTGATCTATCAAGATTTATATAAAATTAATATTGGTATTTAATATTGGTAGTTGCGCCACTAGGCCATCGTTAGAGCGTCAGAGAATGTCCGGAACGGGAAGCCTCTGGCGTTCCAAGAAAGACGAGCTGAGCGCCGCAGTTAGGTTTGATGATGATTTAAATAGATAATTATGGACATTTAACACAGTGTCCTCTGGTCCCAAGCTAGGCTTACATGCTTGTGTTATGTGTACCACAATACGGATATACATATAAATTAAGTATGTAAATCAATACATAGAAACACCCAGACGCAGAACAGAATATATTTGTATGACATTTATAAAGATCACACAAATGATTGTCCCAAGCGGGAATCGAACCCGCGACCTCGCGAACGGCAGTCCGTTACATAAACCACTTGACCACGAGGTCCGTCAAATGATGATAATGCTCTCACAGCCGTTTTCGGCTACACTGACCGCCTCAGGGACAAAGGTTATGTATTGGAGCTAGGTTGGTTAGCGCTTTGGTGTGCTCTCCAGTGGCTGGTGTAGCCAGCCAATCTTGTTGGTAAAACGCCGACATTCGGTATTCCGGCTTTCGGTTCTACCTGGGCATCGTTGGTGAGTCCGAAACTACCCACTCCTATCGCGGTGATGACCACGTTGTAAACGTATAGTAAGAAACTTGGGTCAAGTTAAGTTTAAATTTTATTGTAAGTATAATTTATGCAAGATTATGAATCATCTCCTAAACACTTGCGTCATTATTTAATTATCAACTTAATGTATATTTTTGATTCTATTGTATAATATTTACTTCCTTGGTTATAATTTTGACCTTGCTACCCGTTATGATAGCTATGAATTAAAAATATTCATTGGACTATCGTAATATTTAATTTTGAGCGTCTAAGGTGCCGATTCTACGTCCACCACAACTATTGATGTATTTTAATTATTTGGCTTTTTTATTTTGCACATATTTATATTCATTAAAACCTTAGTCTGAAATAAACAGTTTTTATAACAAAAAAGTTTAGTTAACATTGCTGAATTGTATTATCGACACTATCAAAATTCCTTTTTTAGTTAAGTTTAGTATAGTTGTGCATCTAGAATGGGTACCTAAATCGTGAATGGGTCACTAAGTGTCATTTATTAAGATATGGTGGTTATTTTATGAGACATAGTAGATATCACAAAACTACAAAGTTTAAGGTTAAAAAAAATACGTCATTGTGAAGAAAGGTCCTGATCAGATTCTAATCTAAGCGAAAAGAGTTCGTAGGAATTTAGCATGGTTATAGCTTAATCCATCCATCCACCAACCTTTCTCCGTCCACTGCTGGACATAGGCCTATATACCGCCACAACGCGCGATCCTGCGTATCTGTATGCAGCAACCCCCGGCAAATTTGAAGGTATAGTCAGTCCACCTTGTTAGGGTCCGTAGCTAAATATTTAGTTTAATTTCCTGCTAATTACTAACCAAACTGAATAAATTGTAGAAATGTACAGCGTGTTAGTCATAGATTTACTAGATGGCTACATCACTCAGTCGGCTTGAAGCCACTTACATGTCTATGTGTGCGTGAAAATGTATCTATTATGTGTCTATGTTACAGGCTTTACGCATTAATAAAGGAATAGGAATTCCTTTATCAATGGCTCTACGTCATATGAAGCGTCATTATTCTATGAAGTATGCTTATGCCACGCTTTATGCCAGGCCAGGCAAGTTACTTGTCCTCAATTTTAAACGTCAATCCACCATCTGTTATAATTATCTGTGATGTTAGTTAATTAATATGTAACTATGTAACAAATAATTACGACACTTAGCCCGTATGTTACAAGATTTTATGCAAATTAAATAAATTGATAATCATATTTGTTAGGAATATGTATATAGTTTAATAATAACCTAAAGAATTTCTCTAGGTATTTAGTATACCTTTACAAAATATAAAAAAAAGTATTTTTAGGGTAAGGTAAAGTAACACGGGACCTAACCTACCCGGGATAACTGAGACCTCTGGAACGGTGATAGCTAGAGAGCTGAAAATTTCACAGTTTGTTGTGTGATGCCGCAACAATAAAAATAAATACTGACCATCATCATTCTCCTGCCTTATCCTATTATTTAGGATCCCCTTATCTCCGGAATACTGTGAGCTGAAAATTTTGCAGTTAGTGTAGGTATATCAGATAGTGCTGCAGAACCTGCCCTTCTCTCATAGTTTGGAGTTCAGTTATTTAGTGTTATTTGGGGTGGTTATCTATTACACTAATAAGTAATAATAAAGCTGAAGAGTTGGTTTCTTTGATTGTTTGTTTAAACGCGCTAATCTCAGTGTTGGATAGTACACTTATCGAGGAAGGTTATAGGCTATATAACATCACGCTGCGATCAATAGAAATGAAGCAGTAGAGAAGTGAATGTTTCAAAAAACGGAAAAATTTCTAAATTCCACGCGTATGTAGTCGAGAGCAATAGCTTGGAACGTATATATTGTGTTAAAAACGATACGGAACTCTTCGTGTGCGCGTCCTACTCATACTTGGCCTTTTTCAGTAAATACGCAAGTGAAACTGCGGGACATAGGTTACTATATTAAGGTTAAAGAAGCTTATTGACATAACATAACCTTACTGGTATGATTTGTAATCTTCTCAGTAAACCTACTCAATTTGTCATTGATGTATTTTTGGATAACAGTTATTGCGGTTACGAGACTTAAATATTAAATTACGAAAACCTTTTTAAATTACGAAAATTTAGAATGTATATGACCTTCGACCTTATTTAGGAATACATAGGTATGTCATCCATCTCACTATTTACTTTCTGGGTGAGCTGTAAGAGCCAATAAGCGATTATAAGCAGATAACATCCTAGACACACGTAACGAGTAGACGATCTACTATAAAGTTTTGTATACGCCTCGAAAGTAGGACGCACTACGAGGTCGGCAACAGTCGGCTGGAGTGGTAGAGTCTAATGCGAGAGAAACCGATGAACTATACGGGCACGGTCTAGCAAGACCGCTTTCTGCATCTGGGCCGTCACCGACTTGCTATTGACGCCGAATTAATAATAATTGAGAAGCTCTTTGGGGCCAAACCGTTCTTCAATACAACTATCGGGATTATTTCGGTCAATATCACACTCCACATGTCGGTAACCTTGTGCGCCAAGTCCAGATACTTGGTCTTCTTGTCTGCTTCGGCTCTCACGAGGCTCCAGTTATAGGGGTTTGTGATATCCACTAGAAATACCCGAGACTCCGTCCGGTCCATCAACACGATATCAGGCTTAAGGTTTATTGATAATAATTTCTATTCTCCAACTAACACAGAGGATGCTACATGGTCATAATAACCTTTCGGAATGTAGGAGGCCTGTGCCCAAATAGCAGAACGTTGTCATTAACGTCTTCTTAGCTAGATATTAATAAGCAAAAGAAAGTATAGTCCAGCCATCTGTTATGTGAAATTATAAGTTATAAAGCCACATATTAACTTGCTGTTGTTACTTAAATACATTGTTTAAAGTAGTCAATAGATGGCGCTTATCTAAAATCTTTATACTCGAATTAGTCTTTGCTGCAGCGACAGCTTCAGCTAAGCCTAACTTTAGTCAAATGATAAGAACAGTGGATGTAAGCATTCTTCTTTACTTATTATACATCAAAGCTGTAGTTTGTGTATGTATGTTCCTATGATTAATTAAAAAAAATATTGATGTAATTAAAAGCTCTGCTGAGTTTCTCTACGCCGGTTCTTCTCAGCAGATTGCGTCCTGAACCAGTGGTAGGGAAAAAAAATTGGACATGTCATAATCACATAATTTTTCTGAAAAATTGTGTCTACTTGATTAAATGATTTTTCATTTCATTTCATGTGCGCTTAAATCTTTAAAACTATGCAACAGATTTTAATGTAGTTTTTTTAATAGATAGAGTGATTCAAATATAGGTATTTGTAAAAATTTTTAAGGTGTAGTATATATATTTAGGGAGGGAGGGTCTCACTACCTATAAACTCGGGTGAAATCGCGGTTATTAGCTATATCTAAATATAATGAAGCACATTGTTATGGTTAACACACGTACATGCGATATATGTATATGCGGTCGATACACATAACATGGTCGAAATAATAATATACGGGATATTATTACACACAACATGAATAACAAACAAACAAAACATTTATTCGTTGAAAATGGGTAATACAAAGTTGTTAAAATACATGTACATAGTTCATTCCATAGTCTACCAGAAGCTGGTGTACAAATATTTATTCATTTATGTACCTAATTAACATTACATTTATTTATATTAATCTATTGCTATAAATATTTTATTATGCCATTGTTCTTTGTAGTCAAAAAATTCTATAATAGTGTAAAAACATTTATGTATTAATAATGTAAGTAATTTGTTTTTAAATCCAGCTGTAGTATTGCTGTCTTTGATTCTGTTATAATGTTAGATAAATCTTCTAATATATAAAATTCACGTGTCACAGTGTTAGTTACCGTACTCCTCCGAAACGGCTTGACCGATTTTTATGAAATTTCACATGCATATTCAGTAGGTCTGAGAATCGACCAACATCTATTTTTCAAACCGTTTTTGTTTAGTATGGCAAAACAACGTTTGCGGTGTCAGCTAGTCTAATATATAAAATTCACGTGTCACAGTGTTAGTTACCGTACTCCTCCGAAACGGCTTGACCGATTCTTCTCAAATTTTGCATACGTATTCAGTAGGTCTGAGTATCGGCCAACATCTATTTTTCAAACCTTTTTGGTTTTTTTTTAGTATGGCAAAACAACGTTTGCCAGGGTCAGCTAGTTGTTATATATATGTTTTTATAGCCATACAGTACACATTCCTACGATATAAATCAATTATAATAATTCTTTATTATCAGACAGAGTCCATAAAATAGTAACTTAAAACTAATAATCTTGATTCAGTCATTTGGTGGAATAAATAAAGGGTCACGTGAAAAGTTTGCCGGAAGTTTTGAAAACTGGTTATTTTATAGATTTTGATGTGCTCTTTCCAAATTTCAACTTTGCCACCTCGTATTTTGCACGTTTGCGCCGCCATATTGAAAAAATGGCGCCCAAAATCAGTTTTTTGATAATAACTCCTTTCCGACGCATTTTACAGGAAAACATATTTACACAAAACAAAAGTAGAGAAAATTTCCTACAGTTATGTCATAATTTTTTTTTCCCTAAAATCAATAGTTTCTGCGTACGAGCGCCGTAAACCATTATACTCGTACATCCACACCAACGTGTATTATTTATTTTAATTATACGAAGGTTAAATATTGTTCCACAGAATGAAAACCCAGCTAACTATAGTGTGTGTAGTGTGTGATGTTTCTTAGAAGGGAAAGAAGGGGCTTGAAACAGAAGGGACGTATTCCTTTATACCTGCGGAGACATGATACACTATAGTTATTCGTTATATCGTTATTAGTTAGTTAATCTAGTAATTCTGATCAAGGAATTGGGATTATTCTTTTAAATTATTGCATTGTCATCGGTCCTTGTTAGGTGTGCAAAATTTCAGATCAATCCGTCTACTGCAAGTGGCTTAAAATCGCTTTCAAAGATTCCGTTACACAGATTAATACATTGATAGATACATACCAAACTTATAAAAGCGTGTTAAAAAGACAACAAAATATAAATTAAAATAAAATAAACTGTGCACGGATTCCTCCGTGTGGTGACGGATTAAGAATACAAGTGTCACCTACCCATCTCCTCCCAAGGGTGCTATACAAGTCAGCTAAGGGATATTGCACACAGATAACATCTTTTGTGAGAGACGGTAAACTCGAAAATAAACCCTGTGCCAACACGCCTGGTCAGCGCAGCACAGTAGACACAGTTTCCTCAACAAGCTCGACTAATTATTAATACGTATGTTTTTAAACGTAACTAGCTGTCGCTGTCCATGTTGTACGTTTAATTAACCACCATGTTATTGTATAACACATTGGTAACACCGTTTGTGTCCAAGCATAATTTGATTCTATATTATCGATGTTAGTTTAACTATAATAACTATGATTAGCTAGTAATTATATTGATTCAGTCATCGATTATTCGATTCGATTGAATGTAGGTACCGATAAAATATTAGCAGTATTTTTTTTAGAACCTTTTCACTTTCTAATATTTAAGAAAATATTTTGCTTATTTAAATAACTAAATATCACGTTAGAAAATACTGATTTCTTTTTCATTTTTTTTATCAATATCATTACTATAATATAATGATTTGGTAATCGATTAATTATATCGATAAAATATTGTTAGTATAATATTTTCTAACATTTGCGCGACCAAAATTTAAAATAATTACACTCGTCTAAATCCGTAAAAATTAGTTTTGTTTAAATTATCAGTATTTTTTTTCGATTTTTGTTTAAAAAAATATTACTTAGTTCAATAACAAAAAAAAACACGTTTAAAAATCCGAAATATTTTTTAATATTAATTGCATTATCAGCGGTCGTTATCATGTGTGAAAATTTCAGATAAATCCGACTTATGTAAGTGGGTGAAAATCACTTTCAAAGATTTGGTTTCATAGATACATTTATATGTAGATACGTATCGAGTTAATATAAGCATGTTCAAGGAGTCTTAGAATATTGTCAAGTCCGTGTAGTGACTGATAAAAAATACAAGGATCTCCACTTTCTTACCAAGTGTGCTGTAAAAGCCAGCTATAGGATATTTTCAGCAATAGACATATTTTACAAGAGATGAAAAACTCGAAAATAATCCCTTTGCTAAGACCAAATACTCTTCTCTAGCGGTGCAGGCCCGTTCCCCACAATGGGACACCAAAAAGCTGAGTTGATGTATCTTCTAATTAAATAGACACACACACAATATTACTATAAATTATCTCTCTCTCTCTTTCTCTCATTAATGTCCCACTGTTGGGCACAGGCATCTTCCACTTACGGAGGGATAGTGGTCTACTGTGCCGTGCTGACCAGACGTGTTGGAACTGGGTTAATTTTTAAATTGTCTGTCCCTTAGCTGGCTTTTACGGCACCCTGTTAAAGAAAAGGGGTGGTGACACTTGTATTCTAAATCCGTCACTAACGGACAAAATGTTATCATTATAAACAATTAACTATGCCTTCAGCATAATAACTCGTAGCTCATTAAAACTGTAACGCGAACCCCATTTACACTGACATTTTAAAATTATTCATCATTTATTTATTTATGAATTATGGTTTATTGTGGGAGCTCAAGTTTGTTAAATTATTATTTTATGTTAAACTAGATATTGCCCGCGGCGTCGTACGCGTGGAATTTAGAAGACTTACCCCTTTTTTGCAACTTTTTCACTGATGCTTTACTCCTATTAGTCACAACGTGATGATATATAGTCTATAGCAGGGGTGGGCAAGTTGTTATAGGCAGGGTCCGGATACTGGGGAAAATTTTTACAGGGTCCATAAAAAAACAACTAATAATAATTAAGTGATCCATATCCGTTGTTCTTAAGGCACAGGACCGCGCGTTGTGGCGTTCTATAGGGGAAGCCTGTGTACAACAGTGGACGGAGAGAGGCTGATGGATGGATGGAATTAATAAAGATATAGAATACCTTATTTACGTATTAATTTATACAATACAGTACAATATTTGGCGGTCCGAGGTTCAACCTTTCGTGGTCCGGAAACGGACCGCGGAATGTACTACCAACACTGAAAGAATTTTTCAAACCGGCGCGCGGCATAGTAGTTCCTGAGATTAACGCGTTGAAACAAACAAACTCTTCAGCTTTATAATATTAAGTATAGATTTATTTATCCTTGCCATGTTATATATTGCTTATCTAAATTACAATTAATGGTTAAAATGATTATGAGAAAATATATAGTCTCATAAATGTTCCTTTTTATATGACGTATGTATTCCGAGATAAGATATCTAAGTTAGATAATGTTTCTTTATGCTATGCTTTTTTAACAGGCTTCAAAAAAGGGGAATTTCTCAATTCGTCTGTATGTTTTTTTTTATGTTTGTTACCTAATAACTGGGCGAAGCGATTTTAATGATTCTTGGCCATTGGCACCAGGTCAGAATCTTATAGTTATCTCCTGAGAAATCGCGAGAAGACCCTCAAATTTCAAAGGCACATGAAGTCGGTTGGACAGTTTTTTTAAAATACTTACTTAATTATTGTGAATAAAAAAACAAACTGATTTTAAGATTATTATTATTGGGTTTGTGAAATCTTTTGTATATTTTGCTTAACTTGGACTTAACTAATAACTATATTTTTATGTCGGGTCTGGTCATGATCTAGATTTTGTGTGAATGCATTAGTAGTAGAAGTATATTTGGATCGTAAGAGATGGCGCTATATAGTCTCTGCCTATCCCCATAGGAAAAGTAAATATATAAATATGGACAATTCACACAACGTCCTCTGGTCCTTATATGATTGTGTTATTGGTACCAGAATACGGATAGACCAGATATACAACTTTTATTTTGTAAATAAATACTTATAAAATTTAATAAACACCCAGACGCAGTACAGACATTTATATGTCATACAAATTTTGTATGACATATAAATCACACAAATAATTGTCTCGCCAGACTAGAGCAAATCCAGATAAACAAGAATCGTTATGTGTACAATTTGTTACACGATCAAATATATCTATAATTTCTTATGAAAGTCAATGTAGGTTGCCAGTAAAAACATTACCATAATCGAGTCAGTAAAACATAACATACATTTAAAATGATGTATATATCTCTGTATGAAAGAAACCCTCAGAGAAAACCTCTAAGGATGGAGGTGTTTACCGTAAGATAATAATTCCATTGCCCCATCTACTTTAATTTTAGATGACACCTGAAAGATTCACACGGTTGCTAAAATTGTGGTAACACTACCAATGGTTCTCAAATTTGTTTAGTGAGTTTTTGTATGAGAAATTCATTAGAATATAGTAATACCAACAAATCACACGGTGCTCCTAGTCTTCTGGTTCATGTAAAAGACTGTCGATCACGAGGTCACAGGATACCTACATAGGACAGTTATTTGTGTGATATTTGTATTCGTCACATAAATATTTGTACTGCGTTTGCGTGTTCAAAACTAAAAATAAGCTTGAATTTGACAATACTGGAGTTTTTTTTTAATTATTGCATAGTCATTGGTCCGTAATGTGTGCAAAATTTCAAATTAATGCCACTACTGTAAGGGGATGAAAATTATTTATAAATATTCTTTTACATAGATTAATATATTGATAGATAAGTATCGAGTTAATAAAAGGATTGTTAAAAAGAAAAATTATTGTATAGTATATTCACATTCTTGTAACTATAACAGAAGCACATAAGCTTAGCTTGAGACTAGAAGACGTTGTTTGAAATGTCTGTAAATCATCATTCTCCTGGCTTTATACCGTAATTTGGGGTCGGCCCAACATGTTGCTATTTTACAGTTGAGTAAAATATTTTGACGTTTTATTCGAATCCTTGTTGCTCTCTCTCTTTCTCCAGCCCATTTACGTCCCACTGTTGGGCATGAGCCTCCTCCACTTTGGGAGGAATTATGGTCTACTGTGCCGCGCTGACCAGGCGTGTTGGCACAGGTCATGTGAAACGTCACTATTCTATGAGGTACGTTTTAGCCAAGGCTAAAGTTACTTGTCCTCAATTTTAAACGACAACCTTCTTCTCCAGGCCATTCACGTCCCACTGTTGGGCACGGGCCTCCTCCACTTTGGGAGGGATTATGGTTTACTGTGCTCCGCTGACCAGGCGTGTTGGCACAGGGTTTATTTTCGAGTTTTCCGTCTCTCACAGAGGATGTTATCTGTGTGCAAAATCCCTTAGCTGACTTTTACAGCGCCCTTGGGAGGAGATGGGGTGGTGACACTTGTAATCATAATCCGTCACCACACGGAAAGCTGTTGCGAAGGCTCAACAACTATGTAAAAATTGTCAATAGAAATAAAAGAAACTCACATTATTATCACTTGAAAACAATAGTAGTGATCTTATTCTGTGGTAACTGTCATTCTATAAAACGGTAAACATAATTTCGGAGGGGAAACGGTAAATTTTCTAAGCCTGGTACTTTGTTAACACTTTAAGTATTAAAGTGATATAATTGCGGTATTTTATTTCTCTTTATTGTATAAAACTTTTGTTTTAAATTATGGCTTTTCATTGTGGAATGTTTCGTTGTTGAAAATGTATTTTGTGGTAATTAAAAGTTATTAAGATTTATTTTAATGACAAATTTAATAATAATAATAAATATTTATGGACATTTCACACAACGTCCTCTGGTCCCAAGCTAAGCTTATATGCTTGTGTTATGGGTACCAGAATACGGATAGAATACATATACTACTTTTCTTTTGTAAATACATACTTATAATACATAGAAACTATTAGAAGTATATTAATGGAGATCTTCCAATATATTCTCTCAGTCTTTCCGCTCGTTAGTTATACGTCTTCAGGTTTCGGTTGTCCATGTGGTGACAGATTAACGGTCTTATTTAAAATGACTTATCGTAGGTTTAAACAATAAAATAATGTCACTTTATCGGAGAGATAATAAACACACTAGAGACAGTAAAAAGACTATTATGAATAACAATTTTTGTCAATTTTAGCGAACTTTTAAACCTCCGAAAAGTCACCCCTTTTCCTTCTAAGAGAGAGCTGTAAGAACCAGCTAAAGGAAATTGTACACATAAAATTCTTTATGAGAGACGGAAATCTTGACACTAAACCTTGTGCCAACACGCCTGGTCAGCGCAACATCGTAGGCCATAATCGGCATAATCCCTCCCAAAGTGGAGGAGGTCCGTGCCCAACAGTGGGGATTTAATAGGCAAGAAAAGGAGATAAGAGAAGAGAAAGGTTTATTTTCATTAATTTTTTTATTTTTTCATAAATACCCTAGACATAGATATTTCTTTTCCCTATTCTCTTAACTCTCCCTTTAATTAAATAATAGTAATAGAGACAATATTGAAATTATAATGATATTATAATATTGATGAAATGGAACCTTCCGTACGCGAGTAAAACTCGAACTTAGCCGGTTTCTATAAATACAAAAGCTTAAAAAAAATGCTCCTTCTTTCAGCTCATTGAAGTCCCACTATTGGGCACGGGTGTTCTCCACTTTGAGAAGGTTTTTGATCCACTATGCCACAATGACGATGTGTTGGCATAGAGTTCAATTTCAAGTGTTCTGTCTCTCATGGTTGATGTTGACAGCTTATAACATCTCTTAGCTGACTCTTACAGCACTCTGAGAGGAAATAGGGTGGTGACACTTGTATTCTTAATCTATTACGATATCATTAAAAATTAGTACCTAATATTTAAAATAAAAAAATAACCTAAAAACTGCACCAAGAACAAAAGTTTGGCACAGAAGCGATACAATAAATAACACTCGCTACATTAGCTGTTGTATTCCACAATATATCAAAGATGCATTGCTCTCGCTTTTATTTAACTAGGGCTTGCTACTGATTGTATTGAAGACGAAAATACTTTGATAGAAATATTTTTCATGAAATTGATACTATTAGTCTGTGCGCGACAATTGATCGACTTCGTACACGTGGAATTAAGAAAATTTTCCCTATGTTTGCCACAAACATTTTTAACTGGTGATTCGCTCTTGTTGGTCGCTGCCGGATGTTATACAACGTGTTTCAGTAAGGTGTAGTCATATTTGACCATCGTTACACATGGCCAGTGACTAGGCACTAGGCATGGATGAAATTACAAATACTAGTTATATTATGACTTTTATGTGTTCATTAAAGTTTAATTAATTTATTAAAT
Organism: Orgyia antiqua; assembly: GCA_916999025.1. Classification (NCBI taxonomy): domain Eukaryota; kingdom Metazoa; phylum Arthropoda; class Insecta; order Lepidoptera; family Erebidae; genus Orgyia; species Orgyia antiqua. Next base: position 8,094,650 of record OU779874.1, read on the forward strand.
TAATCGATCTTCTTTAAATACAACACAACTATGAGGTCATCTTTTATCGCAAGGTTCAATCGCATTCAATAAACCGTAAATATGTCATATTTGATGCGTTTCTGGTAGTTATTTAATAGTAAGCAATAAACAAAAAGAAACTTACCAACTGTATTTTTCTGTGTGTAACTGTAATATTTATAATATTTAAGGCCTATCTAATGCAACTTTAAATTATGACTACACCTTTCTGCAACACGTTTTATAGTATATAGCCTTCCTCGATAAATGGACTATCAAACACAAAAAGAATGTTTCAATTAGCAGTTCCTGAGATTAGCGCGTTCAAACAAACAAACGGTAGACCATAGTCCCTCCCAAAGTGGAGGAGGCCCGTTCCCAGCAGTGGGACGTTAAAAAGCTGGAGAGGAAGCCTATTAATGTCACACTGCCGGATGACGGCCTTTTTTGGGAGGGTATTGGATCTTCTTAGGCCATACTAACTAGGTTAGTTGTGCATAGGGTTTAGTTTTTAGTTTTCCTTCTTTCAAAGAGGATGTCCTGCATATATTCTTTTAGCTGATTCTTAGAAGAGTAGTAAATAGGGTAGTGATACTTGATTAGAAATTCGTCATTACACGGATAAAATTGATGTACAAGCAACAAAACCATTTTGTACATTCATTCCTTTAATAATTAGTTTCGGCCTCGGTATTTCACTCAACCTCACGTACTAAAGGCCCATCTCTATCCAGCCTTTTGTCCGCTTCGTTTCCACACGAACGCACCGACTGGGTTATCTGTTTCGTCTATAACACAGTTTCTCAAACTTTAGTTACTTTCACCCCCTTATGAAATTTTACTATTGGTTTCGTGTTAATAAATGCAGGTCTTTTATGATAGTAGTTTTTATCCAAAAGTATTTAAATAAATGAGTTAAACAAAGGGATACGCTATATAAATATACTAAGTAAAATTAAATGAGTCGATCGTTCAGTGTTACAGGCAATGCAGTTTCAATTAGCGTCGTCTAGTACAGATAAGATGACACACAATTTATCAATATTTAAAAATGCTTTAGAACAGTGAAAAGTAAAGATAAATATAAATACATAAGGTAAAAGATTTCTACATATTTCTTTTTTATATTTTAGTTTTTAATTGTTAACTAAATAGGTACCTATATAAAACGATAAAAAAATCTGTATCAGGTTACAAGAATATTTATTATAAATATACAGGACATTAAAATACTATATGTATTAGTAAGAAAGTCACTGCCTACCCTCATAACAAAAATTATGGTCATCATTACCTTGATGTTATCTATTTCTGAGAACGAAATATAAAAGATAGCCAACAATTTTAAGAAAAATACTATGCAATATCCATATTCTCGTACCCGTAACACAAGTAAATAAGCATAACTTAGGGCAAGAGGATGTTGTGTGAAATGATAAAAGAAAATAGATAAATATTCATGGACATTTCACACAAAGTCCTCTAGTCCCAAGCTAAGCTTATATGCTTGTGTTATGGGTACCAGAATACGGATAGAATACATATATATGCCTTTTTTTTGTAAATACATACTTGTAATACATAGTAAACACCCAGACGCAGAATCGAACCCAAGACCTCGTGAACAGCTGTCATGATGATCATGAGTATTAGTTTGTTTAGTTCTAACATGAATTTTTGAGCCTCATATAACCTTATTTATGTAACTGTAGGGGGTCAAAAAATCAAACTTTGAGAACCTCCAGCCAACAACATTGTTCATTGAGAACATTTTACAGCCTTTGAGTGTACTTAACGATTAACTTAACCCGCACGGATGCTTTATGAATATGTTTCTGAGTGATTTTAATGTTTTAGTGAATTTAACCTATTGTAGTCCATAACTTAACCTATTGCAACCCATAGATAATTTTGTAGTTTTCAATAATCTTTTCGTCCAAAAAAGTATTATTATTTTGGACGAAAAGAGTTAATTACTAATTTGATACACATACGTTTTAGTTTAAGCTCACATTTGAGTATAAAAATCTAGTGCTCGTGTGACTTAGCCTCGAACATAGGCGCCGAGTTGCTAGTCTCACAGTATTCTACAGACTACATTTCGGAGAGTGTTCTGAGGGGCTGCATGATCTAGTTCCCGCATCACCATTTCTACATCGCACTACCAGATAATCGGAACGTCTCCATCCGTATGTTGTGGACATACCACTTGTCCGTGCTAAACTTTTTGGATCGTCATTCTTGCCACGAACTGCCAGGGACTGGAATAATTAATTTACCGATGTCTGTGTTACCCGAGAGTTACAATGTAGATACGTTCAAAAAAAGGGTAAATAGGCTTCCTACATAGTTGGTACGCTTTACCATCAAAGATTCCATTGTCGCTTACCATCAGGAGGCATGGGATCAAGTGCCAACATGTTTTATGTAAAAAAAAACTGAAAAGATTGATATATTGATGTTAGCTGTGCAGAATACGTATTCCTTAGCTGGCTTTCATAGAGTTCGCGCTCATGTGATCGGTTGTATGTAAATACTACGATGTCTAGTCGCGCGATTTGAAAACGCGCGTCAAAATGTCATCTGAACATGGCCTGAACATGGCCTTAATCCGTCACCACAGGGGCAATATTATAGACTTACGGTCTAATTCATAATGACTTATAGGAGGCTTAAAATTTCGTTAAAAGCGGATTGTCAAAAATTGTAATTCATAATAGTTATTTACGCTAAAACGTTCTATATCTATCCGATAAAGTGACATTATTCCGACTACGGTCTTATTCGTAATGACTTATCAGAGGCTTAAAAGTTAGCTATAAGCGGATTGTCAAAAATGTAATTCATAATAGCTTTTTTACACTAAAGCGTTCTATAACTATCCCATAAAGTGACATTATTTTAAACAAGCTCCAACCCTACTTTAAGCCTATATTAGTGAAAAAAATGGCGTATATATTCATCAGCTGATTATTTATATTGACGTTTGCCCCGTCATTTGCAAAGGTGTTGTTCATAGAGTCACAATAATTAACCAAAAAGTTATTAAACTAACGAGGTTTTATATTATAGTGATACGTGCATAAATCACGATAAATATCCGACACGGAATTTGCTTAATTATACATGTCTTATGAACCCTGCAAAGCATTGCGGCATTAACAATCTTGTTAACAATCGGCGAAGAAAAGTGTACCACTAAAGAAGTAAGATACTTTATTTGGAAGATGAGGAATTCTGAAAGTGGTAGTTTACAATGCGATGGAGGACAATGAGCCCATTATAAAAGGGCTAATGGAACAGCCAATTAAAGTAAATGCAAACCATATGTGAGGTAGAAATGCCGCAATCTTGAAAACTTTTATTGCAAGGCCTTGTAATGAACAAAGTTCACCCTACTTGCAAGTAAATAAAACAAAATAAAATGATTGATTTAATAAATTTATTGTTTTTCATTTACCGAGTTACGGGCTATTTCTATTAAAGAAGAAATTCTTTAATAGAAATAGCCCGTAACTTGAACATCGAAGAACACCGGTGTGAGTGGCTTGGGGTGTAGATATTCTATTTTATATTTGAGTGATTCTTGCTCCAACTTAAAATTTTCAGATTTTTTATTCTCATCATAGCTATTATGTTTGTAGGTTTTGGACCCAGCGCTTGCGAATCTCAAGACATTAGTGGATACAGCAAATCTGCAGGTGTTGGATGAGCTGGTGCCTCTACTGTATCATACATTAAAGATTACCTGATTTTCACTTTCCTGCTGTAGTTTATTTACTACAATAACACTTCTCGAATATTGTGTAAATTACAATGTTTGTTTATAAACGCTATGTCAAGTTTGACAACTAGTAAGATTTTTTTTTCTACCATCCATATTTCACCATGTTTCTACGAAATGGTAACATTCTGTAAATTAGAGACATTTTAGCTATCGGAAGTTTTTTAAACGAATATGAATTAGGATTTTTATCTGACATCTGATAAGCTTAAAAGACTTTTTAACTAATATAGGATTATGCTTTAATTTTTGATTATGCTGATCTTCATCATCTAGTTATTGATGTTTGCAAAGAAGTTGAAAAGAAAAGCCATTAAAATTTTACATTCAATTATAATTCTTAAATATCAAGCCTTACAAATCCTACACAGTATTGGGATTGTTCATAATTTTTGACCTGCTGTTTTTATATTTTTTTTAGAAAATATAGACTATTTTAAGTAACTAATTTCAATATTATTGAAATATTCGCTATATAGTTTTTTTTTTAAATGCTTAAAGATATTATTTTAAATGTTGTGACGTCATCGTTATACGCAGTCTTTGTGTTGCCTTTTCCTGATACACTTATGACAGATTGCAATACATCTTTTCAAAGTTGCCATGTTGAAATAATAGACCAATTTCAACTCCACCCCAGAGTAGTATATCCCTAAGAACGCCTTAACAATTTAAGTCCTTTATTTCAAGGGCAAATAGAGATCATTTCCTTTTTTGGAAAAATAATAGCTAATATAGCAAATTTTCCGAAAAAAAAATTGTGGATCATGATCAGAAACTCGATTCCCCGAAATGGTTTTCGGATAAAGAGTTTTAAAAAAATATGAACAATGCCAATTGCGGCGATTGAAAGTCTTGCTTTTAATCCGCGCAGAAAAGTGAACGTTACGTTTACGAAACTACAAATTCTTCTTCTTATTTTATGGCTTTCCCTCTGTCCAGCCCATTTACGTCCCACTGTTGGGCACGGGCCTCCTCCACTTTGGGAGGAATTATGGTCTACTGTGCCACGCTGACCAGGCGTGTTGGCACAGGGTTTATTTTCGAGTTTTCCGTCTCTCACAGAAGATGTTATCTGCGCGCAATATCCCTTAGCTGACTCTTACAGCACCCTTGGGAGGAGATGGGGTGGTGACACTTGTATCTTAATCCGTCACTACACGGAGAAATTTTTATGGCTTTGTAATTTGGAAGAAACATACCACCAAAATGATTCATAAAACTAAAATAACTAAGTGAGAAAATAAAAAATTATACTAAAAAGAAATAAATCAAGAAAAAAAAAAGAAGAAACAGAAAAACTAATGTAATGAATGAAAATCAAAACTAATAATAGTTTATAATAATAAGATTATTAACAAATAAGTTTGTTTACATTTACAAACAGCGTCAAAGATGCATTTTGTTAACTTGTATCAAAACCAGGGATAAAACTCATAACAAATTTGAATGGTAGAAAAATGCTACCATTCATATTTCACCATTTTTCTACAAAATGGCAACAAAGACATTTTATAGTTATCGGAAGTTTAATAGACGAATATGAATAAAGATTTTTATCTGACATCTGATAAGCCTAAAAGACGTTTTAACTAATATAGGAATATGCCTTCAATAAGCGTTTCAATATGAATAAGACTGTTAATAGTTATTATTAAATAATACATTTGTTTTATTAAAACTTAGACAAGTTAATCAGTATCAAGCTTATTGCAAAAGGAAATTATATTTTGAAATAAAAATGAACCGTATAAACTAAGAGCTTTCGTTCAGTAACTCTCTTATTTCATTTATATTTTGCTAAGTTTAAATACCGATAAAACTTTTCGAACGAAATAAACTTTTCTTATAAAACTGGGCACTGCTTCAACTAATTATGAAAATGTTTTTTAATTAAAGTTCATAATTTCTTAGTTCGTAGCATAAATATAAATAATCATGGTAATTTTATGAAACTTATTTTTAGTTTTAAGAATGCATTTACACACAATCACATCTTTACTCATTGTAAAACAAAGTCCTTATTTTTGTATGTACGTACGATACCAACCGAATTGAGAGCCTATTCTGTTTTTAGAAGTCTATTGAAAATATACGCACGTCTATATCCGTAAAAAATTGCTTTATTAGAATAAATAAATGATACACGCAAGTCTTAGAGATTCCTAAATAGAATATACTTAAGTTATTTTTTGACAGGGGGATGTTTTTGCTTATAGATAATAATAACAATATAATAAATAAATATTCAGGACATTTCACACAACGTCTTCTGGTCCCAAAGTAAGTTATATTTCTATGCTTGTATTATGGGTACCAGATACGGATATACTACATAATATACTACTTTTCTTTTGTAAATACATACTTTTAAGTTATAATACATATAAAACACCCAGACGCAGTACAAACATTTGTATGACATTTATGGATATCACACAAATGATTGTCCCAAGTGGGAATCGAACCCGCGACCTCGTGATCGGCAGTCCATTACATAAACCAACCACCACGAAGCCCGTCTTAGTCTTTTTATGCGAAGTGTGTATATATATTAATTTTATGGTTATGTACCAATAGTTAAAATGGACCCTATTACTGAGACTTGTAACAGGGTTCTTCCATTCGTTCGTATGTCACCAGATTGTATCTCAGGAACGGTGATTTGTACAGAGCAAGAGCGATATTAGATATACTAGCTATGCCCACGACTCTGTCCGCGTGGAGCAATTTTTTTGGTATCGACCCAATCAAATTTTTTAATCTTTTTTAGTCGCTAGATGGCGTTGCAAGTAACCAAATTGAGAAATTTCGTAATATGTACATATTATCTCTTGATTGAGTGGACCGATTGCTATGAAACAAAGACCACCTAAGTAATACCTAGAGTTATGTACAATTTTTACGTATAACATTTATATTTATAAGTTTTGTACATTTTACGTGATGCGTGCACAGACAAACATCTAAACAGACAAAAATTTCAAAAATGCTAGAAATGGGTTCTGTTGGTTGTCCTTTAGCCATCCGACAATTTTTTTTTAATATAATATTCATTGTACAATTTTTTTTAGCTACAGATTTATTATAATTTATAGAAGAATAGATAGATAGAAGATAAGTCAGGCTATACCTCTCATCATTCTTCTGTTCATTCATCCGTTATTTGAAGTTACTCAGAGTCGGTATGACCTGATACCTGACAGTTTTTGTAATGTGATTTTAATATAAAATGTACGATCATGTTCAAAAATATTAAAACACGACATTCTCAAACAAAAATGCTACAGTTGTGCTCTTAATATTTTGTCATGTAAAATACGCAGTGAATTTGCTGTCACGAGATAAGCACGCCTCTTCCTGTGTAGCTGCCGTTGCTTGTGGACATAGAGTAGGCTAACAATTTTAGAGAAATTATTTACTTTAGGTAAATAATAAATTGTTAGATGCTAATTATGTAATAAGTAATTATTGGTCTAACTACTTCTTTCTCTGTTCATTATGTATCAAGGTATGCACATAGAATTATATAGAAACTCCTTGGCTATGCAATTTAATTGCCGGATGAATCTGAAATTTTGCACACGCAGTAAAGACCAATGACAACGCTATGATTTAAAAATATCTAGAATTTCAAGTGTTTTTCAGTTTTTAAATTGTTGTAAAGTAGTGTATATATTCTATCCGCATCTGGTACTCATAACACAAGCATATAAGCTTAGCTTGGGACTAGAGGACGTTGTGTGAAATGTCCATGAATATTTATTTATTATTGTATATGCTTGGCCATAGCCAAGCATATGCAATAATATATATATATATATATATATATATATATATATATTTACATCCCAGAATCATTTTGGCGTCATGCACAAAGCCCATCAGTACGACGTCCCCGGGTTCCCCTTACTTTTGCTAACATGTTTTGATGAATATTGCTTAGTTTTTTTATTTCCAGCTGCGTGGGGTACGTCATTTTTTGATATTTAAATTTTTCGAGATATTCGTCATGCAGTTATGCCCAGACATTTTTGAACCCCGAACCATAATGATACATTACAGGCATCCAGGATATATAGGTGGTACTTCAGCCATGGCGTCGATTATGTAACGTCCTGACAGGACGGTAGGTACTTTGGGGAATGCGACGTTGCCAGATTTACTTTTATCATCTCTTTAGATACCTACCGCTTGCTTGTGACACACAATTTCAACATTTCATATATTTAAACATTTGTTAGTTTTATATCTATAATCTATATACGGATGCCGGATGCCCCACGTGTAATAACATACGACTACTTGCCTACCTTATAATTATCCTATTATCATAATTATTATTCATTATTCATTTATTTCTCTTATAAATTACATTTTTAAATATAAAATAAAAAAATAAAAATACATTTAATGTTGAATTAATCAATATTACTTTCTTTTTATTAATTATTATTTTGGATATAACACTGCCTCGCCTCGAAAGGCGGCAGGACGCACTCCGACGAGGTCCGCAACAGTCAGCCGGAGTGGTGGAGCCTAATGGGAAAGAAACCGACGAACTATACGGGCATTGTCAAGCAAGACCGCTTTCTGCATCGGTCACCGACTTGCTATTGACGCCGAGCCTCTCGAGATTTTGTGAGAGGCTCGTTGGGACTAAACCGTTCACCGATACAACTATCGGGATTATTTCTGTTGATACCACCCTCATAACTATTAAACACATAATTAACACATAATTATTAACAATAATTAACACATATTAATTATTATTATCAATTAATGGATTGAATGGTCAATGAATGTCTTATGCCCATCTTTCACGCAACACCTATTGAAGAACTCTAATGAAATTTGGTAGATTTTGTAATTTCATATTTATTATGATTAAAAAACTAAGAAATACTGGGAACCATGCTTTCTGCTTACAGTTGGTAGCTTACAGTCACATAGTACCGTATATCTTCAATCATGATCATAATTGCTATTGAACGTCCGTATTCTGCAATTGAACGTCCGTATACAGCTATTGGGCGTCTGTATATTGCAATAGGACGTCCGTATTATGTGTACGTACATAGCACAAAGCTTTGCGTCAGTTTGACGATACTAAATAACAAATACTGATAGGTACCAATGTACTGGGCGTAACAGAAAGGTGTAGTCATTTAAAACCAATAATCTATCAACGAAACTGGACAAATTTACCATAAAACATGAGATAGATCTTAAAAACCAAATGTTGGTCTCCTATTCAAAAATATCGATCAGCTGATCTATTTATTATAGGAGTCCAAACATTTGTTTTCGAATTTCAACCTATGTGTCTTGGAGAAAGTTCTTTGTTGTGTTTCATGAGATAATTTACGTCCGGAAAATTGACCAAACCTATCTGTTTCCCTTGTACAATCGGTAGAACGGTTATGCAAACTTCCACCTTTTTTATTTCCTTATCAAATATAATACAAATCGATATAGCAGGTATAGATTCCCTATGCACACTTCTATTCTCCTTTTACCCCTTAGATGATTTCAGAGATAAAAGTATTCAAAGTTCTTTCCCGAGTCTCAAACTAACTTCATATTTTATAAATCAAGTATTTAATGTATCAAATGTGCTGGACAGCATGCTTTAATGAATTGCGAACGTAAAGTAAGGTCTGACCAAGTAAAATGTGTTCCCTGGAAAGGAACCACCCGGCAAATTATAAAGTATGCTCGGTTTTCCAAGAACTACTTAAAGTTACATACCCATTTATTTAAATATTTGTTAGGTTTATAACCTATCTACTAAAACCTTTAGTGAAATTTGGTAGATTTCGTAATTTCTTAATTACAATTAAAAAAAATTAAAAAATACTGAGAACCGTGCTTTCTGTTTATAGTTGGTAGCTTACAGTCATATAGTACCGTCTATCTTCAATCTTGATCATAATTGCAATTGAACGTCCGTATTCTGCTATTGAACGTCCGTATACAGCTATTGGGCGTCTGTATATTGCAATAGGACGTCCGTATTATGTGTACGTACATAGCACAAAGCTTTGCGTCAGTTTGACGATACTAAATAACAAATACTGATAGGTACCAATGTACTGGGCGTAACAGAAAGGTGTAGTCATTTAAAACCAATAATCTATCAACGAAACTGGACAAATTTACCATAAAACATGAGATAGATCTTAAAAACCAAATGTTGGTCTCCTATTCAAAAATTTCGATCAGCTGATCAACTTATTATAGGAGTCCAAACATTTGTTTTCGAATTTCAACCTATGTGTCTTGGAGAAAGTTCTTTGTTGTGTTTCATGAGATAATTTACGTCCTGAAAATTGACCAAAACTATCTGTTTCCCCTGTACAATGGGTAGAACGGTTATGCAAACTTCCACCTTTTTTATTTCCTATATATCGATATAGCAGGCATAGATTCCCTATACACACTTCTATTCTACTTTTACCCCTTAGGAGATGATTTCAGAGATAAAAGTATTCAAAGTTCTTGCCCGAGTCTCAAACTATCTTCATATTTTATAAATCAAGTATTTAATGTATCAAATGTGCTGGACAGCATGCTTTAATGAATTGCGAACATAAAGTAAGGTCTGACCAAGTAAAATGTGTTCCCTGGAAAGGAACCGCCCGGCAAATTATAAAGGATGCTCGGTTTTCCAAGAACTACTTAAAGATAAATACCCATTTATTTAAATATGTGTTAGGTTTACATACCTATCTACTAAAAACTTTAGTGAAATTTGGTAGATTTTGTAATTTAATAAATACAATTTAAAAAAACGAAAATATACTGAGAATCGTGCTTTCTGCTTACAGTTGGTAGCTTACAGTCATATAGTACCGTCTATCTTCAATCGTGATCATAATTGCAATTGAACGTCCGTATTCTGCTATTGAACGTCCGTGTACAGCTATTGAACGTCCGTATACAGCTATTGAACGTCCGTATATAGCCATTGGGCGTCTGTATATTGCAATAGGACGTCCGTATTATGTGTACATACATTGTACAAAGCTTTGCGTCAGTTTGATGAAACCAAATAACAAATACCGATAGGTATAAATGTACTGGGCGTAACAGAAAGATGTAGTCATTTTAGACGGTGTATCTATCAACGAAACGTTCGTCTCCTATTCAAAAATTTCGATCAGATGATCAATTTATTATAGGAGTCCAAAATATTATGCAAACTTCCATCCTTTTCTATTTCCTTATCAGATATAATACAAATCGATACAGCAGGTATAGATTTCCTATACAAGCTTTTATTCTTCTTTTACCCCTTAGGAGATGATTTCAGAGGTAAAAGTATTCAAAGTTCTTCCCCGAGTCTCAAACTATCTTCATATTTCATTAAACAAGTATTTAATGTATCAAATGTGCTGGAGAGCATGCCTTAATGAATTGTGAATATAAAGTAAGGTGTAACCAAGTAAAATGTATTCTCTGCGAAGGAAACCGCTCGGAAAATTATATATGATATATTATTATGATGCAATCATGATCACAATTGCAATTGAACGTCCGTATTCTGCAATTGGACGTCCGTATATAGCTATTGGGCGTCTGTATATTGCAATAGGACGTCCGCATATAGCCATTGGGCGTCTGTATATTGCAACAGGCCGATAGGTGTTAATGTACTGGGCGTAACAGAAAGGTGTATTCATTTTAGACGGTGTATCTATCAACGAAACCTTCGTCTCCTATTAAAAAATTTCGATCAGATGATCAATTTATTATAAGAGTCTAAATATTATGCAAACTTCCATCCTTTTCTATTTCCTTATCTGATATAATACAAATCGCTACAGCAGGTATAGATTTCTTATACAAACTTTTATTCTTCTTTTACCCCTTAGGAGATGATTTCAGAGGTAAAAGTATTCAAAGTTCTTCCCCGAGTCTCAAACTATCTTCATATTTCATTAAACAAGTATTTAATGTATCAAATGTGCTGGACAGCATGCTTTAATGAATTGTGAATATAAAGTAAGGTGTGACCAAGTAAAATGTATTCTCTGTGAAGGAAACCTCTTGGAAAATTATAAATGATGATATATGATGCAATCATAATCACAATTGCAATTGAACGTCCGTATTGTGCAATTGGACGTCCGTATACAGCTATTGGGCGTCTGTATATTGCAATAGGACGTCCGTATTATGTGTACGTACATAGCACAAAGCTTTGCGTCAGTTTAACGATACTAAATAACAAATACCGATAGGTAGGTTACCAATGTACTGGGCGTAACAGAAAGGTGTAGTCATTCTAGACGATGTATCTACTCGTATCTACGAAACGTTCGTCTCCTATTCAAAAATTTCGATCAGCTGATCAATTTATTATAGGAGTCGATACATTTTTGTTTACGAATTTCAACCTATGTGTCTTGCAGAAAGTTCTTTTTTGTGTTTCATAAGTTAATTTACGTCTTGAAAATTGACCAAAACTTTCTGTTTCCCCTATACAATCGGTAGAACGGTTATGCAAACTTCCACCCTTTTCTATTAGGTACCTTATCAGATATAATACAATTCGATATAGCAGGTGTAGATTCCCTATACTAACTTCTATTCTCCTTTTACCCCATAGATGATTTCAGAGATAAAAGTATTCAAAGTTCTTTTCCGAGTCTCAAACTATCTTCATATTTTATAAAAAAGTAATTAATGTAACAAATGTAATATTATATAATTAACTTAGTTCATTGATTTAATAAAGTGATGTCATAACACGAGGGGCGCCGAATAGAACGCAAAACCTATGTGTTCGAAGACTTTGTATATTGTATTGACTGTAGTATTGATATTGTTTGAGTTATAGTCATAATGTTATGGCTCGAGCTGGCAACGTCGCAAATACGGACGCCAAATAACCGAGTCCGTAGCTAGAAATTAGCTTGGATATACGCGTGTGGATATACGCGCTGCAGCAGCGCTTCACCCGCGCTGAGATTTTTTCGGGAACTTATTAATATTTTTTTGCAGCCATTTCAACGATTTTTTTACTTCCGTCGATATTTGTACTACGGCTAGCTGGGACCAATAGCGTCTCAGAGCAACCGCTCAAAAAAGTGGCGTCCGGTATACGGACGCTCAATGCTGGTGGACGCCCGTTTAAATGCACTTTTTCCTTCAGCGGACGGCCAATCGTTTGCAGGATAAATATATATATATATATATATATATATATCGTCATAACGATATAATAACAAATACAACTGCGTAACTGGAGTCTCTACGTAGTATTAATCTATGCAATCCGCCACATTATAGATAGATACAGAGTAGGTATATACAACTTAACACGCTGATTATAACGCTTTAAGAACGTGTTGCGACATATTACTTGAGAGTTAAGTATTGTTTGAGATTTAACGTTATTTTGCTAACATCGTAACATTATGGATAAAATCGACTTATCGGAATTTTGACGATTTAATAATCCTTCTGTCTCGTTAATCTGAATTCAGCCCTCGTTACTCACAGGGTATTATTTTTAAACAGTTTTCTTAATGGTATGATAAAAGATGGTATCATAAATATATGACATTGCTGCATTGGTGCCAATTCTACATACACAACTAAACTTAAATTAACTAAAAAATAAATAAATAAATATTAAATAAATATTTTGGACATATTACACAACGTCTTCTGGTCCCAAAGTAAGCTATATTTCTATGGTTGTGTTATGGGCACCAGAATCCGGATATAATACATATACTGCTTTTCTTTTGTAAATACATACTTATAATACATAGAAACACCCAGACGCAGTACAAACATTTGTATGACAATTATAAACATCACACAAATGATTGTCCCGAGCGGGAATCGAACCCGCGACCTCGTGAACGGCAGTCCGTTACAAGTTTACTCTTCTGCTCGATAGATGGCGTTGTACGTTTTTTAAATCGAGCTATCGTTTCGTTCCACACATTAACACTTAAGCTCGTCAAAATTATTATTGTGTTATGGACTTCGCACTTATAAATTAGTAAGGATTATGTCGGATACTCGGAATACATTAATTATATGCATTGTACTAGGTCATGGTTGTTTAATAGTTGATTATGTTAAGGATATGCAGCAAAATATTTTAAACTCGGTATATTTTTTCAAAGAGGCAATGCTTAGTTGGTGAGCGAAGCGTATGCCTGCTTATTAGAGCATTCATTCATAGTTGAGTGTAAATTTTAATAGGGCTGTACCTTAGTATAACTTTATAGTGCAACTATGGTGCCAATTTTACGTGCACAACTACACTTAACTAAAAAATGAAAATAACTTCGGTATATTTTGATTAATTGGTTATGTCGTTATGCACAAATTTATGAATTTAAATCATTATGGCCTTATTCATAATAACTTATCTGATGTTTAAACGAAGATTTTATCGGAGAGATAATAAACGTTTTATCGTAAAAAGACTATTTTGAATAACAAGTTTTGACAATTTTCGCAAACCCATTTTAGCAAACTTTTAAACCTCCGAATGAATGAACTTTATTTCACTTAAAATAGAGTTAACAAAGGTGTTACATAAATTTGTTACAATAGTCCATCTATTTAGCCACTGAAAGGCATGTGAAAAATTGCAACATTTGACATAACCAGTCAAGTCACATAGATACATAAATTGTCATCGTAATACATAGATATATCTAATATATAAAATTCACGTGTCACAGTGTTAGTTACCGTACTCCTCCGAAACGGCTTGACCGATTCTTCTCAAATTTTACATACATATTCAGTAGGTCTGAGAATCGGCCAACATCTATTTTTCAAACTTTTTTTTTTAGTATGGCAATACAACGTTTGCCGGGTCAGCTAGTATTATTATAAATGTGGATATAAATTTTATTAATTATTATTTATTAATCAATTTCATTTAATTTAACATGTCATAGGTACAGAATTCACATTTTGTAACTAAGTCACTCGATCATACATATCTCTTATATTTATTATAATAGTTTTTTTCCAAAAGCCATGATTTCAGTGATTTTTTAAACTTTTTTGTTGGAAGTGACTTGAGGTAAGCTGGTAACTTATTGTATACATTAATACACATGGCGTAGCAATTTTTTAAATACATCGTGGTTCGAGGCTTGAATGTTAGAACCAATCTATCGGAGTCTCTAGTGTTACGAGGGTGAATATCCCTTGCTGTACAAAACAATTCATTATTATTCCTAACAAATATACACATCTCATAGATATACATGTCAGCCACTGTTAATATGCTATATTTCCTAAAATATGGTTTGCATGATTGATCCGGTGGAATCCCCGCTATGGCTCTAATGCAGCGCTTTTGAGATAAGAGTACCCTTTTGATATCGGCTGAGTTACACCCGATAACTCATCATGAATAAGACCAAGTCTATAATGCACAGATTTTGTAATAGACTGTCTGTTAACATTTCCGATTGTGTTATTGACACTATCAATTTTCATTTTTTAGTTAAGTTTTCCACGTAGAATCGGTACCTATGTCTCTTTCTTATTCTAGTATTTTCATAGTTAACACATTGATATAATACAAACACACACTCTCTATCGCTCCAGCAAACTGTTGGGCACAGGCTTCCTCCACTTTGAGAGGGATTATGGTCTACTACTACTACTGGCGCTACTTCTACCAGACGTGTTGGTACAGGGTTTACTTTCAAGTTGCCTGTCTCTCGTAGAAGATGTTATCTGTGTAAAATATTCCGTGGCTGGCTTTTACAGCAGCCTGGGGAGGAGAAGACACTGTGACACTTGTATTAGCAATTCATACATACGAGTACATACATACGGAAGATATCACACTAAGTCAATACTAATATTATACTGAAGAGTTTGTTTGTTTGTTTGAACAATAATTCGAATTGAAAAAATCCTTTTGTATTGTATAGTCCATTTATCAAGGAAGGCTTTAGGCTATATAATATCACGCTGCGACCAATAGGAGCTAAGCATCAGTGAAAAATGTTGCAACAACGGGGAAAATTTTCTAAATTCTACTCGTACAAACTCGCGAAACAGGTATATTTTTTAGAAGCATATGTATACTTACTGGTATGTTGGTCAGTTCAGAAGTCCCAACACAAGAATAAATTTATCTTCTCTTCTAAAAGCAGAGAGATTATGGTTGAACCTATTACATAGAATTTAAATAAAAACAAAATCTCTTATTCGCTTCTCGACTTATCCGTTCGTTAAAAATTCAAAAATTACTAAGCAGTGAGATTTAAACGGAAAGTTTTTAATTTGAAAATCGACAACCCTGACTGTGAGAGCCTGGGTTCATGTACCTCGTGTTAGTTGCATTTTATTTGCAGCATACTTTTTGTAATATTCATTCGCCCTATAGTCTCAAAGATTAATGGAACAGAATTGAACATATCTCTGTTTGTTTCTTTCAAGCTTAAGTATCTTGTATTATGTAACGCATATCATCATTCCTGCCCTTATCCCGTTATTCGGCATCTGCGCCAATTGACCTGTCCATGTTACAATTGATTTTTACGACTTGCCGCTTTCCTGACGTCAACTATCCTCAGGAATATGCGCAAGTGTTATGCGTGGTGGTTCCTACAGGCGGTTCTTACGACCGCTATCGGCAAGAAATGTATTTTTTAGGTTACACTTGTATTCTTCACCTCACGGAAAATATTTTTTGTTTGGGGCAGGGGAAATGCCTTACCGCACACCCCACTGTTCGGGGATAACAGAAGGGTAGTGTGGGGCCCTCACCCACTAAAACCCCCGCCGTGTGCCTAACTCAGCTGGGGAATGGACACTGGTACTGCGGTAATTCCGCCATCACTTGCCCACCCAGCGGCTGCTCCGAGAGCATCCTCTCACGGGCGACGTCCAGGCACACCCGGACGTTACCTCTACGCGGTGGGCTCTATTGCGAATGGTCAGTCAAGTCAATGCAAAGTCAGGCTTTATGCTATATGGCATCACGCTGAGACGAATAGTAGCGAAGCATCAGTAAAAATTATTGCAAAAACAGGGGAAATTGTCCATACTTATTGGCTTCCGTTGTGTGCGCTGTGTATTCTTAATTTGCGATGTTGCGGGCAGGCCATCCGTCCGTGTGTGGTGACGGATTAAGAATACAATTGTCACCACCCCTTCTCCTTCCAAGGGTGCTGTAAAAGCCAGCTAAGGAATATTGGGTATACACAGATAACATCCTCTGTGACAGACGGAAAACTCGAAAATAAACCCTGTGCCAATACGCCTGGTCAGCGGGGCATAGTAGACCATAATCCCTCCCAAAGTGGAGGAGGTCCGTCCCCAACAATGGGACGTTAAAACGTCTCCAGCCGGAGAGAGATGTTGCGGGCTACAAGTCTATAAAGGCTACTAACTGACCCGGCAAACGTTGTTTTGCCATACAAATAAATAATTTGCAATAAAATAAAATTGCGACTATAATTTAAGATCTAAGCTATCCTATCTCTGAAGTTGGACCAGACTCCTCACGGTGTGCCAATTTAATTTAAAATCGGTTAAATAGTTTAGGAATCCATCGCAGACAAACATCGTGACAGGAGATTTATAATATAAAGACTAGTCTATGTAAAAATATATAAAATGTAAGCTCTTTTATAGACAGGATATTTTTACATTTTGTTTCATACGATAAAATCCAAAATTGGTTATTACAGTGTTCTATATTCAGGAGCACGTGAAGATCATTGAATTATAATATAATCTTTTAAAGCCATGTGTGTATTTAGTACATACGTTGCAGTTACGTGAAGAAGCACGCAGAGATAATCAATTTTTCATATCGGTTCTTTCTTATACAATATGGGACCTCGTTGCGGCTTTGGTGGTGAAATTCTGAAATTCATAAGTATATTTTTACCTATCTCTCCAGCCTATTACTAACTCATTGTTGGGCATGGACATCCTCCACTTTGTGAGGGAGTATAGTCTGTGCGGCACTTAACAGGTGTTTTGGCACAGGGTTTATTTTTGAGATATTTCGTCTTAGACAGAGGATCTGTGTACAATATTCCTTAGCTGGCTTTTATGGGAAGGAAAAAGGGTGCCGACATTTTTGTTGTCCCTGTCACCAAACAGACAATAATAAATACCAGAACATAATAAACTAGCTGTTCTCTACGCGTGTAATTTTGAAAATTTTCCTCGTTTATACAATATTTTTCACTACTGCTTCGCTCCTATTGATCGCAGCGTGATGTTATATAGCCTATAGCCTTCCTCGATAAATGTACTATCAAACTCTGAAAGAATTTTTCAAATCAGACCAGCAGTGGTTCCTGAGATTAGCGCGTTCAAAGAAACAAATTCTTCAGCTTTATTATCTTTCTAACATATAAAATTGACGTGTCACAGTGTTAGTTACCGTACCCCTCCAAAACGGCTTGACCGATTTTTATGAAATTTTACATGCATATTCAGTAGGTCTGAGAATCGGCCAACATCTATTTTTCAAATCTTTTTTTTTTGTATGGCAAAACAACGTTTGCCGGGTCAGCTAGTATTAGTAAAGATTTTTAAAATGGACTCTCATACAATAAACGTTGTGCTAATTGATGATAATATATGACGGACCTCGTGGTCTAGCGGTTCAGGTGGTTTATGAAACGGACTGCTGTTCACGAGGTTGCAGGTTTGTTTACCGCTCAGTTTACAATCATTTGTGTAATATTAATAATTGTCATACATATGTTTGTCCTGCGCCTGGGTGTTTACTATAGATATATTATAAATAAATAATAAATAAATAATAAATAAATAAACAAATATTCACGGACATTCCACACAACGTCCTTTGATCCCAAGCTAAGCTTATATGCTTGTGTTATGGTATAAGTATGTATTTACAAAAGAAAAGTACTTTATGTATTATATCATTATATCCGTATTCTGGTACCCATAGCACAAGCATAATATGCTTAGCTTAGGACCAAAGGACTTTATGTGAAATGTCCATGAATATTTATTTATTGGAACGAAGTTCCTTACGGCAGGCTTGGAGGAGATAGCAATTTTGCTGCGCGACCGAACTGAAAAAAATGTGATAGTAAAACCGTAAGAAAAAAGCGTGGAATAAAACCGTTAAATGAGACGTGCGCAGGCGCGTCATTCGTATACACAAGCGAGTAGTGTATACATACCTTTCTCTTTCTTTCTTTTTTTGCAAATTGTGTCGATTCTACATTAGCCGAAGGAACTTCGTCCCTACCTAGTGTCCCACGACACCACATCTGGTTTTTTTATCATATATGCTTAGCTATGATTTATATATATGAATAATAACAAATACTGCTATGGAACTCTTCGTGAGTTCGACTCTATGTTCACGTTACCAGTTTTCTTAGACTTTTTTTGACTATCATTTTTCCAACAATATAAAGTATGATCAAAGATTGTGATATAGATCTGGGGGCTCTAACTCATATCTAAGATCGCAATATTATACAGTATATACGTGACTTAGCTCCTAACACTGGACCGTCATACTCTTGGGACATATACAACATTTTGTAAGCTTTGCTTCGCCCAAATATAGTTGAACAAAGGTATTTTTATAACTTTGGTTATAGCTACGTGTTTCGGATAACATAATATGTGTTAACCTGATAATGATTCTCTTATCATAGATTCCGTTATAACACGCCTTAATAAGCTTCGTTTGTACCTATGTATGTATTGTATGTATACAGTAGCTGTTGTCCGCGAATTTAAACCACTAACGCAGCGCACCCAACAGAAGAATATGAATAATTTTCACCGTTTTCGCTCTTATTGGTCGCAGCGTGATGTTATATACCTAGCCTAATAGCCTTTCTCGATTTTACCATCCAACACTGACAGAATTTTTTAAATCGGATAATAAATAAGTCGCGCAAGTATTAAAGACTGTCACATATTATAGTGTTTATGTAATTTTATGTTTTGTGTTTTACTTAATATATAACAAAGTCGTTATTTTTGTATGCCCCTATATCTTCAAAAGTTCGCAACGTATTTCGAAGCAGTTTTTTAGTAGATAGAGTGGTGTAAGCGCATGTTTTTTTAACTGACTTCAAAAAAAGGATAGTATAATATTTTTTTATTTATGTTTGTTACCTCATAACTTTTAACTGGGTGAAGCGATTTTGAATATTCTTTTTTTTATTTGAAAGCTGGTTGTTCTCGTGTGGTCTCATTTGCATCAGGTCAGAATTTGATGGTTATCTTCTGAGAAATCGAAAAATATCTTCAAACTTCAAAGGCCCATGAAGCCATTTAAACTTATTTTTAAAAATACTCACATATTTGCTAATTTGTTGAGTTTTTTTTTCTATTTTGTTAATTCCACGCGCATAAAGTTGCGAGCACTAGCTAGATAGATTATGCTTTTAACAAAGCTACTAAAATCGAAGCATTGTGTATCTCATGGGTATCCTAAAACTACTTGTACAAAGCGTCTGTGTCAGGCGTATATTTCACTATGATTGACGTTTTAGAGTCAGAACACTTGCCCGAAGTTAATTGTTATACTAGCTGCTACGTACCTACTTGGTTTTGTTGCTATTTAATAAGGAAGAAGCCTTTTGCACACGGTTTCATGTCCGTATAAATGTTAAACTATTTTATAACACAAATCAGTTCTATATACAATTAAAAACTAAAATATAAAAAAGAAATATGTATGTACAGTATACCTACATAACAACATAAAACAAAACATAAAATAACACATAATATAAAACATAAAATAAAATAACACATTTCTATAACATAAAATTATAACTAATGTCGAAAAAAGAAGAGTTTGTTTGTTTGTTTGAACGCGCTAATCTCAGAAACCACAGGTCCGTTTTGAAAAATTCTTTCAGTGTTAGATAGTAGGTACATTAATCGACGAAAGATATAAATTATATAGCATCACGCTGCGACCAACAGTTCCGAAGCAGCAGTGAAAAACGTTGCAAAAACTGGGAAAAATTTCTCAATTCCATGCATACAAAATCGCGAGCAACAACTAGTTAATAAACTAAATTATGGTGGAAAAATTGATTGCCGCAAGCGGGACTTGAACCGACGACCTCGGAATACCGTTCCGAAGCTCTTTCCTTCTGAAAAGAAAAAAATTTCGGAAAGCTGAAAAGAGAAAGCTGGAAAGAGCTTCGGAACGGTATTCCGAGGTCGTGGGTTCAAGTCCCGCTTGCGGCAATAATTTTTTCCACCATAATTTAGTTTATTAAGTAAAGCATAGCATGTCAATTGCAAAATCAATAAATTACTTTAACAACCAGTTAATTATAATTTGGAATGTTTGCACATTTTAAGAATTATCATCATAACATCACGCTTTTTTCCCATGGGGGCAGGCAGAGACTATAGAGCGCCATCTGCTACGAACCAAACAAACCTCATTGGCTTCATCCACACTCATACATCTGGTCATACATGCCCGACGGTTATAAGTGCTACGCACTTGCCCCTTTTGGAGTATACCGGCGATGACATCGGAGTATATTTTTCTCTGGCATCATTCCACTTTCTCTCACAACTCTCGTATCATTTCCACTTTAAGAACTATCAGAAATGTTAATCAAAATACGATTATACCGTTCTACGTATATGTATACAATGTTACACGTTGGATAGTTGATCGCGAATAATTTCTCAAGGGAGTACCACAGTACATTTGTGTAGATGTAGGCTGGGATCTATATACAGATTGTATGAAACTAGGACACTGTAATGCAGAAAATAATAGAAAATCTAACTAAAAAACTTTTATATGTAGTAAAAACGTATTCTGTAATTATAAGGGCCATAACACAAGCAAATAATATACTTAGGTTGGGATCAGAGGAGGTAATGTGTTCATAAATATAGGTAGGTATTGGGACAGTTTCAGTTATTTTTTTTTTAAGTAACAACGAGTGTTTTTTATAGTGTATTTTTGTATGTGTATTGTTTGAGTTCATTACTGTTTCATCATTGCATTGATAGCACACAATGTTTTACAGAAGAGACAACCTCAAGACTCGTGCTTGTCGACTCCAAACGGCTCTTCCAGAAGACATATAGCTATATAAATATAAAGCTATAGCACATATTTCAAGAAAACATATGGTATCAATCCGTCACTAAATAGAATAGGTAATTGAGTATAAAAAAACCTGTCAAGAGCGAGGTAAACTCGCACACTTAGGGTTTTGTACCTACTAGACATATAAACATAAGTAACTGCATTCAAATAATCATTTAATTTAACTCAAAACAACTCACCAACTTAATTTTGTAGTTGAAATATATGGAATCGCCTACATTTCAGCTACTTCATAAGTTGGTATTAGTATAAACACTTTTTTACTTGTGATGTGATGACAAATTATAAGTTTTTGGATTTTTCCCTATATCAGTACTACATAGACTTGATCTATGCCAAATTTCAAGGCTCTAGAGCAACGGGAAGTAACCTGTGAATTTTGATTCCCTAGCATAAGTCGATTTTTTTTTAAAATGGTCGTAATTCGGTTATATCTTTTAAATGCGTAGAGGTGAAAGGTTGGCTGTATTTTTTGCAGCAATGGACCGCATAGATCTACATATCGTATGAGTTTCAAGTTGATATCTTCAGCCGTTGCTAAGTAAAAAAAGTTTGACAGACGGACAGACAGACAGACAGACACTGGAGTGATCCTATAAGGGTTTGTACGAAACCCTAAAAACGTTTAGCCGGCTTCATTTGCATTTGAAATTTGAGGGTGTTCCTCGATTTCTCAGGAAATAACTATCAGATCCTGACCTGGTGCCAATAGGACTACACAGAAAGCACCAGCTGTCAAATAAAAAAAGAATTAAGAGAAAACGAGTTAACAAACATAAAAAAAGAAAACATACAGACGAATTGAGAACCTCCTCCTTTTTTTGAAGCCAGTTAAACCATTTATCCAAACTTATACCATCAAGTAACGAAGCGAACCAGTCACGTGATATGTGTAATTTTATTTAACACAAAAGATGTATACAAAGCGAACACATTATCTGTAACAAAAGACTAAGAAACAACGAAGATATGTACTTACATATGTGTAGATACAGACTGAGAAAATTACTCTCGAGTTCCTATTGAACGTATAATTACAACGTTTAAGGATAGCACAGACTAGGTGCGTGTGCAGCGCGTAAACGTTAAAGTATAGTTAGAGATATTTCTAGCTGAAGAACGTCTGTTGTTAACTATTCTGTCAGTTGCTTTTGATATAATTGAGTACTTGAGTAATTGATATTTCATGTGCAATTGAAATTTGAGGGTTTTCCTCGATTTCTCAGGAGATAACCATCAGATCCTGAGCTGTTGCTAATTGGACTACACGGAAACCACCAGCTTTCAAATAAACAGTTAAAAGTTATGAGGTAACAAACATAAAAAAATAAACCTGTCAAGAGCGAGGCAAACTCGCACCCTTAGGGTTTCGTACCTACTAGACATAATAATATAAACTTAAGTAACTGCATTCAAATAATCAGTTAATTAAACTCAAAAAACTCACCAACTTAATTTTGAAGTTGAAATACAGGGAATCGCCTACATTTCAGCTACTTCATAAGTTGGTATTAGTATAAACACTTTTTTCTTGTGATGTGATGATAAATTTTTAGTTTTTGGATTTTTCCCTATATGAGCACTATATAGACTTGGTCTATGCCAAATTTCAAGGCTCTAGGGCAACGGGAAGTAACCTGTGAATTTTGATTCCCTAGCATAAGTCGAAAATTCTTAAAAATGGTCGTAATTCGGTTATATCTTTTAAATGCGTAGAGGTCAAAGGTTGATTGTATTTTTTACAGCAAGGGACCGCATAGATCTACATATCGTATGAGTTTCAAGTTGATACCTTCAGCCGTTGCCGAGTAAAAAAAGTTTGACAGACGGACAGACAGACAGACGGACACTGGAGTGATCCTATAAGGGTTTGTACGAAACCCTAATACAGACGAATTGAGGACCTCGTTCTTTTTTGGTATTCGGTTAAAATTTTGTTGCTAATTAGAAGTTGCTAATAAAAAATAAATAATCTAAACATATAATAAATCTGTAGAAAAAAAATTTTTGTACAATGAATATATTTACAAAAAAATAGTCAGATGGTAAAAAGATAACCAACAGAAACCATTTTCAGCATTTCTGAAATTTTTGTCTGTTTGTCTGTTTAGATGTTTGTCTGTGCACGCATCACGTAAAATGTACAACATTTATAAATGTAAATGTTACACGTAAAAATTGTACACTACTCAAGGTATTACTTAGTATTTGTTTCATCAGAATCGGTCCACTCGATCAAGAGATATTTACATAAGTAATACGAAATTTCTCAATTTGGTCACTTGCAACACTATCTCTCTCTATCCAGCGGCTAAAAATTTTATAATCAAAAAAGAAATATCGATCCACGCGAACGGAGTCGTGGGCACAGCTATACCTAATAAAATCAACCTAATAATATCGCATAACAATTCGTAAGTAGTAATGCTATAATTTGCCATATTACACGTCTCGCACAAGCATAACGTGCTGCACACGCATTCGATCTGTGATGACCTTAATCTGTTATATTGTAGTGTATTAAATTCTATGGACAAAAAAATAACAAATTTATGGATTATATTTATGAGAACAATAGACATAATATTATAGGTAAGAAAACTTATTATAACTTTATTAATAACACTTAACGCAAAGATTATTATAAGTTTGATTGTTGTGTGTGGTTTCTTGTACAGAGTAGGTCTTAGACGAATCAAAAATATTGTTATTATTTTTTTCAATTTCAATACAGGTATTCTTACAGTGTATTAAATATGTTTTTAACGAAAATCTCAATAGCATAATTCGGTAATGTTAACTGAACCTTCATAATAATATAGACTTCAGTTAATATAAATGTGCACAACGCAATAGCCAATTTATCAAAATATACTATCGGTGTTTTTGCTTTATTTAAGTTAGATTAAGTTTTTGACTAATGAAGCATTAGAAATAATCAGAATTAGTGCAATTGATAACAAAAGACTTATCTCGTTAGGCCCATGAGCCATAAGGAGAGTCATGACCAAGTATTTCTTTCCTAAAACTCTTTCCTAATATGTTATTACAATAATGTAACATATATGTAAAGTTAGGGCTAACATTCGCTGTTATGGGATCCATAACATGATTCCATAGAATGATATCGTCGATGAATGAGGTTTCGTGCATGTACGAAGCTCATTTTCAGGACCAGTGCGCAGTGGTGTCTGCGACCTTCCGGCGTGCACTGCCTGTCTTAGCCGGTAAAGTAATATTACCCAAAAAACGTAAGGCCGGTAAAAAAAAAGTTTGCCAGTATTAACCGGTGAAATATTTTATTTCTAATATGACTCTCTCTCTCTCTCTCCAGCCCATTTACGCCCCACTGTTGGGCACGGGCCTCCTCCACTTTGGCAGGGATTACGGTCTGCTGTGCCTCGTTGACCAGGCGTGTTGGCACAGGGTTTATTTTCGAGCTTTCCGTCTCTCGCAGCGGATGTTATCTGTGTGCATCCCTTAGCTGGCTTTTACAGCACCCTTGGGAAGAGATGGGGTGGTGACACTTAAATTCTTAATCCGTCACCACAGGGAGAGACTAATATGACTAATACGACTCAAACTCACGAAAATTTCAATACGTCAATACATGTGAAGTGTTCAAAATCTTATCAAATAGAGAACCTTCACTTCGTCACTAACTCATAACAATAGAATTACTAATAAAATTCCGATCACGTGTTTCACATGGAGTCAAACCTACCCTAGTTTATTTGACATTCCTTATATATGTCGCGATAAATCTAATTTGTGTGTACGCATAGCGATTTGTAGTGAATAAACTTTGCCATTTCTTTTTGGTATATAAAGATTTTGTACGTGGTATACATTTGAACTGAGAATGACAATAATTTTTGTACGTGATAAGAAAGATTATTATCCATTCCAATTAGCATTACGTGAGGCGATAAACAAAAAGAATACTAAGTGTCATTTCCCCATGTGTTGCCCGCAGGGGTCGTAAGAATAGCCCTAAAGAACCACGTCGAATGACACCAGGGGGCCAAGTGTGCTATCACAATGTTGTCACAATGATCAGTCACTGATTACTTAATGGCGAATTTTAGCAAGTTTGGTAGTCTACTCTTAATTTTTTGTCACAAATGACGAAATTATGGCTATAATGGCATGTGATTGATCATTGTGACAATATTGTAATGGCAAACTTGGGCCTCTGCGCACATACCAATTGTTTCATTGTTTAGTTAAGTTCAGTTGTGCATGTAGAATTGATACCAATGTTTGAGATGTGATTTTTCAACAATCAATGATAATGCATACCCCGCATTTAGAATAGAATAGAATACTATTTATTGTACACCATAAAGTTATACAGAAGTTTAAAGATTACAAAAACATAGTGAGTACAATAGGCGGTCTTATCGCAGTTTGCGATCTCTTCTAGACAACCTTTGGAGAGGGCTACTTGTGGTGCACATCCTAACAACTACTGATACACTTAAAGATATACAATACATATATACACAAATAAGTCTATATATACATATAATACATATATACAGTACATAGTATAATACATAGTACATAGTATAATACATAGTACATAGTATAATACATATATACAAGAAAACAGAGTATCCAGTCAAATAACACTATTAAATAGCTAGAAGTGACATACTCGTAATACGAAATTATTCAATTGGTTTGCAATGACAGATAATGCTGCCAATTCTACGTGCACAACTAAACTTAACTAAAAATGAAAACAACTATTGCTGTATTCCAATTAGTTGGCTATTTTGTTATACACATTCACAGTAATTAAAATTGTTATTCTGTATAACACAGTTTTATAATAGGAAAGTTCAGTTAATATTGCCGAATTTTGTTATTGACACAATCAATTTTCATTTTTTAGTTAAGTTTAGTTGTGCGCGTAGAATTGGTACCAATGTTCGTTCATTTAGTTGCTAACAAAAATCTCATAATGTTCTACTTTATTTAATGCAGGTTATCTGTGTTTCAAATGTAATAACTCAACACTTAATATAGTTATGACATAGGTGTAACTTAACATTGTTAAGTTAACAACATTATATCACGTGACCAACAAACAATCTACCTAAGTTTGTAGTTGGCAAGTGACAAAGTTTCGCTCTTGAAGATAACTTAATTCTAACTTGTTCGTGTTGTTACCTTGTCTAAGTAATGTGGTTATATTTTGTATTATGTGGTGTCAATTTATAAGTAGTATACTAGTGCTGAAGTGGCAATGGGCAGATCATATCGCTCGAAAAACTGACGACCGTTGAAGAAGAAAGATCTTTTAGTGGCGACCATGTATCGAACACCCTGCAGCAGCCCTGAGAGTTGTGTGACGATATCGTCAAGGCCGCGGGGAGCCACAGAGACAGGCTAATGAATAGATTGATACTAGTGGTTTTCAGCATTAGGACTAAAAGCGTATAAAGTTTCTACAGCGTCAGCGACACGTAAGTCTTAAAATTTCAGACGTACGAACTCACAGGCAACAGTTAGTAAAATATAGTCCGTTCTCTCTCTTTCCAGCAAATAATAATAATAATAAATATTCACGGACATTTCACACAACGTCCTCTGGTCCCAAGCTAAGCTTATATGCTTGTATTATGGGTACCAGAATACGGATATACTACATAAACTACTTTTCTTTTGTAAATAGATACATAAAATACATAGAAAACACCCAGACGCAGTACAAACATTTGTATGACTTATAAGGATACCACACAAATGATTGTCCTAAGCGGGAATCGAAACCGCGACCTCGTGATCGGCAGTCCATTACATAAACCACTCCACCACGAAGCCCATCCCAAATGAATGTCCCACTGTTGGGTACAGGCTTCTCAGGTACTTCCCAAAGTAGAGGAAGTTAAGGAAGTTTTGTTCTACTGTGCCATGCTAACCTGACAAGTTGGAATAGGGTCCACTTTTGAGTTTTCCGTCTCTCATTGTTGGCTTTTACAGCACCCTAGGAAAGAAACGAGGTGGTGATATTTGTAATATTAATCCATCACCACCTGAAAAACTTAGGAACAGATTAAACTAAATAAACGCTTGCAAAATATAGAACGACCCATAAAAATAAATAGAAAAGAATTATACACAAATTCAAAGTACAAAATATTCCTTGCATGAAAAATCAATATCTCCACCGATACTCCTAGAGTTTGTTCTGTAAGGGTTGCTTGTCATTAAATGACATTCGAAGCCTCTCCAATTAACCCGTTCATTATCAACGGGTTAACAGAGTTCAGTGTACAAATAAAACCTCATATCACCTTTACTAGAATATTTGGAATTTATTTTGACCTTTGACGAGATAATTTACCCGTATAATTCTTTGAAAACTGGTCTGGAGCTCTGGTTCTGTAGCCGTAATTTCCCTTTGTTCATTCCCAGCTTATTATTGTCCCACTGTTGGTCACCAGCTTCCTTGTTATGCCGCGTTGATCAAGCGTCCTGGTATGGACACTCAATCTGAAATGAATTACAATAATGCAATTTAAATGAGAAGGTCAAGTAAAACTGTATGTCACAGCAAGTATGCCAAGTATTCCGATATTATATACCGTGTATACCGTATAATAAACAAATATTTTGCAATAATTTATTGCAAAGCCACACTCGCCTCTTTGACATAATAACGCCTGCCACAATGTGATAAACTTATTATACCGGCCCCCGAAACTAGTGAGCGTATTTATATCTCAAATACGATAGATATATTGCAGATAACTGTTGCCCGCGACTTTGTACGCGTGGAATTTAGAAAATGTTCACCATTTTTGCAACATTGTTCCCTGATGCTTCGCACCTATTGGTCTGAGATTAGTGCATCTAAGACAGATGAAACGTCATTATTCTCTGAAGTGCGATTTAGCCAGGCTAAAGTTACATTATCCTCAATTTAAAACGTCAGCCCTGGCATCATCATCTGGTATATCCGTGCTTAAAGATTTATACAGATATTTGCTTCAGGTCTTTTCACTACTTGTAAAACAAAAATCTCCTCTCCAGCCCATAAACGTCCCACTGTTGGGCACGGGCCTCCTCCACTTTGGGAGGGATTACTACTGCGCCGCGCTTTTTTTTGTCTCTCACAGAAGATCTTATCGGTGTGCAACATCCCGTAGCTAACTTCTACAGCAGCTATGGGAAGAGATGGGGTGGTAACACTTGTATTCTTAATCCGTCACGACACGGAGGATAACAAAAATCTATTTAGTTTTCATTCAATAAATTAATAATATGGCGGGCTTTGTGGTGGAGTGGTTCATGTATCGGACTGCCGCTGGTCGTGGGTTCGATTCCCGCTTCGGACAATCATAATTTTGTGTGATGTTTATAATTGTCATACAAATGTTTGTCCTGCCTCTGGGTGTTTACTATGTATTATATGTGTGTATTTACAAAAGAAAAGTAGTATATGTAGTATATCCGTATTCTGGTATCCATAACACAAGCATATAAGCTTAGTTTGGGACCAGAGGACGTTGTGTGAAATGTCAGTGAATATTTATTTATTTATTCTATCCTCAATATCACATTCGGTACAGAGTAGTCTGATACATTTTGAGCACACTTTAATTGTCATTCACAGACCAGTATATTGCTCTGTGGTTAGAAATAATTATGTGTGGAATTCAACCAAACGCAATATTTACAAAGATTCAAAACTAACTAGAAGTGATTTTTAAAGAAGTGTGAAAATGTTTATGTCGTATATCCGTATTCTGGTACGCATGACACAAGCATATTAGCTTAGCATGGGACTAGAGGACGTCGTGTGAAATCTTCACAAATATTTATTTATTATTTATTTATTTCAATTCATAACTTAAATGATTAATTTTCTTACAAATTATAATTCTCTTTAATATAGGCATTAAAGAGAATTATCAAGATAATATGTATCAAACATTTTGATAAAATAATCTTTCAAAAGCAACGGAGTTGAAATATTTCAAAGAGATAAAATAACTATACTCATAATATCTTTACTTACTTCTTTTATAACAAAGTCGTAATTTTTGTATGTATGTCCCTATGTGAGCTTATATCTTCAAAAATACGCAACGGATTATGATGCGGTTTTTTTTAATAGATAGAATGGTTCAAGAGGATGGCTTTTTTTGTATAACTTATTGGGGTTTGCTGTATATTGGATGAGATATGATTAAATTTGCCGAGAAATTAGGACGCGCGCGAGCTTTAAATGAAAACGCTGCCTTATCTATGTGAGATACAACAAAATAATGTATGGAGGAATTGTTTATTACCTATAGTTCTACATAGATTAAATGTCTAAATCGAAAGAAATCACCTGGTTATGATTTAATTACCAGTGAAGTTCTCCAACATCTACCTCGTAAGGCAATAGTTAAACTAACCACGCTTTTAGACGCATTTAGACTAAAGTATGTACCTGATGTATGGAAAGTTGCTGAAATAATAATGTTGCCGAAACCAGGCAAACCCGTGCACGAAACCACCTCATACAGACCAATTTCTTTGCTACCAATCATAGCCAAAATTTTTGAAAAATTGCTTCTGAAGCGGTTACAGCCTATCATAGAAGAAATATACCTAATACCAGACTATCAGTTTGGTTTTTGGAAAAATCATTCAACTATCGATCAGGTGCACAGAATAACGAGCGTGATTGAACAGTGTTTAGAAGGAAAACAAGTCTGCACAACAGTATTTCTAGATGTTCAGCAGGCGTTTGATAGAGTCTGGCATAAAGGGCTCATACATAAACTAAGAAAGATGATTCCAAAACAATATGGCGATATTTTAGAGTCCTATCTTACACAAAAGATGTTTTTAGTAAGGCATGACGATGGATATTCCGACCTTAAACAAATCAAAGCTGGTGTACCTCAAGGAAGTGTCCTAGGTCCGGTACTATATTTGCTATATACTTGTGATATACCAGAATTGGGTAATAATATAATTGCTACGTTTGCTGATGACACGGCTATTATGGCCACAGGATCTACTAAAGCGGAAGCTGTAGAAAAAGTTCAAACATCTGTAAACACTCTGCTCAAGTGGACTAAAAAGTGGCGAATAAAGTTAAATGAGTCAAAATCTACTCATATAGACTTTACCAACAAAAAAGAAAATTACGAGCCTTTGTATCTAAATAATCAGGTAATACCTCACCAGAACACAGCCAAATACCTAGGCATGACATTAGACGCAAAGCTTCGCTGGAAGGCCCATGTCAAAAAGAAACGCGAAGAGTTGGAGCTTCGCTACAAGAATATGTACTGGCTACTGGATAAGCATTCGTCATTTTCAGTACATAATAAATTGCTCTTGTACAAACAGGTCCTAATGCCAATGTGGACCTATGGTATCCAGCTGTGGGGCTGTATCAAAAAAAGTAATTTGGAAATTATACAAAGGTTCCAAAATAAAGTGCTTAGGGGTATTGTGAACGCACCATGGTACGTCCGAAATGCTGACCTTCACAGAGACTTAAAATGTGGACACGGTCGCTAATACAATAAAAAAGTTTGCAGAAGCCCATGAACGGAGGCTTCATCATCACGTTAACGTCGAGGCTATCCAGCTCCTTGACAATACGGATCTAGTTAGAAGACTTAAAAGAACAAAACCGTTCGAACTAGTTCTTTAATAGTGATAGTGTTAATTAGTGCAGTGAGTGCTAACTTTAAGGAACACAAAAACAAAGTGCCTTCGCCTTAAATAGAGACAATAAGAAAAGTGTTGATGGACACATTCTTAGACATTATTCTATTTAGTAATTTAAGTTAGACTAAAATTACCTATTAGCCTTGGTTGGCTAGATTGTAATAGTTTGATGAATGTGGTCTCCAAAGACCGTAGTCATCAGCAAGAAAAAAAAAACCTATAGTTCTTCAAAAAAGTCCGCGAAAAGGGCATAATAATATGTCTATCTTTTAAGGGAAACCTGCTGTACCCATAATAATGTCAAAAAATTATTAAATTTAATAGGGTGTTTTCAAAAGCTATTTATGTGTATATAGTAATATTTTTTATGAAATTAAACAGCTTAGTTAGCTTACGCAATTAATATAGAATATAACTGCTTTTTACAGCATGCAATTTAAATGAATATCTTAGGAGATATCACGAAAAAAGAATTACGCGCGACAATATTGGCTGAGCAACGCGAACGTTTCCTCGGTCTTCTATCCATACCTACTCTAATGTTTGAATATTTTGGTTAATGTTGGATGTATGGATGGATTTGCATGAAACTTTCCTAAATTCGACGCGTACGGAGTCGCGGGCAACAGCTATTTGAGGCCGTCAGCGCAAAAGCGGCCTAAGCCACATTTTTTTTGTTTATAATCTAACTATCGCATACGATTACAAATTGATAAAACTTTAACACAAAAATGGCCTAACTTTGATTTGTTACTTTCATAATAGATGGCGGTACAAAATTCGTTTCTGCATTTTTTTTTTTTTCATCCAGCAATAATGCAAAAGTGGCCTAAGCTTATTAAAATTGACCATAAATTTCTAGTTAGTGGTCATTCATACATGTCTTGTGATCAATACTTTGGCCTTATTGAAAAGAAAAAAAGGTTTTTCAAAAACATTTTTATACCTAAAGATTAACAGGTAATTTTAGCCGCTAGAAAGAATAAACCATTTAAAATAATATCAATGAACAAAGATTTATTATTTTCTTGTAAAACTTTAGAGAAAAACATTACTAACAGAAAAATTGCTACAGATAAAGGTAAAGTAGAGTGGTTAAAAATGCAATGGATTTTGTATCATGACATGCATCCCTTCAAACTTTATTTTAAATATTCTAATAATCCAGAAGTTCTTTTCCAAGAAATTGATTTTAAAAAAAGAAATTTCAGTTATAATTGAAAATCTTGAACCTTTATATCCAAATGGCCATGACATTAGTGAAATGAAAAAAAAAAGATTTATTGGAATTGTTAAACTTTATTCCATGCATTCATCATATCTTTTATAATAGTTTAAAGACCTCAGCAACTTCAAGTGATGTTATTTTCAATGATGACCGTCTTGATGAATAAAATAGGCATAAACTTTATTCATAAAAAGATCATCAATAAAAATTTACTTTAAAATGTTATTTAAATAAAATTTATATGTTTCTCTTATATACCTTGTTTTAATTGTAGCCTAACCTTGTATTTAATTTACAATATCAATCCTAAACTGAAATACAAAAGTGGCCCAACCCTCAAAAATATTACTTAAAAGTATTTTTTTTAACAAAATTTAAATGTTATTACGAAGGCAATTAAGTAAATTAACAAGAAAATCATCACAGTTGACAGTCGTATCCAATTGTTGATCATAATCAATATCACAAAATTATGTCTACCTAAGAATGTTCTTTACTCTAATGTACCTATCTCAAGGTTAGGTCACTTTTGCGCTGATGGCCTCATTTATGTATTATAAAACAAAGTCGTTATTTTTGTATGTACGTCCCTATGTGAGCTTTATATCTTCAAAACTACGCAACGGATTTCGATGCGGTTTTCTTTAATAGGCAGGATGGTTTAATAGGACGAAATAGTTTGTTAAGTGAGTTTCTAAATTCCACGCGTACGAAGTTGCGGGCAACAGCTAGTTATTATTATTATAAAACTGAAGAGTGTTTGTTTGTTTAAACGCGCAAATCTCAGCAACTACTGGTCCGATTTGAAAAATTCTTTCAGTGTTGGATAGTCCATTTATCGAGGAAGGTTACAGGTAAAATAATGTTACGTGTTAGGGTTCGAAGGATTTGGAGAGAAAGACCTGCTGACTCTTCTAGAAGACTTTATTCACTGGCACTAGTTACACACTAAGCACTAGGTCCAAACACTAAGCACTAACAATGTCCTAGATCGTAGCCAAGTTGTAGGTTTCACTGGTATCACTCTTGATCACTTGTTTTCGCTCTCGAAGTCGCCTTTATCGTAGCTCGAACTGAACTGCCCGGGCTCGCCTCCCTGCCGCTATTTATATGCGCCGAGACGAGTTCCAGACTATTCCAGAATGTTCCCGACTGTGCGCGAACGTGATCACCCGGAACGAATGTTTCTAGAAGGTTCGTGCATGTACGGTAGTTCCTCTAACGCCATCTAGTATCTAATAGGGGTTTCACTCTGTTCGGTTCTTTAATTGGTTTTACTAGTTGCTGCTAGATGGCGCTAGCTCCTTTGTGTTTTGTGTGTTCGTAACACTACTCCCCTCTTAGAGATGCTCGTCCCGAGCATCGTTATTACTACCGTGGTAACGCGCCAGACGGTCTATGTGTACCACTTTGAATGTCCCTCTTGGTTGCTTTTGAATCCTATAGGTCACATCATTCAGTCGGGTAACCACTTTGTATGGACCGTCCCACTGGTTCTGCAACTTTGGAGATTTCCCTTTCCGGCGAGTTGGGTTATGCAGCCACACCAGTGACCCTTCCTCGAAGCCACTCGTGTTCGATTTCCGGTCGTATCTGGTTTTCATGTTCTCACTTGACTGTAACCCATTTTCCCGAACCAAGGCGTGTATATAGCGCATCTTTTCCCTTAAATCGCAGACATAGTCTTGTACAGTCTTTGGTCCCTCCGGTGACCCTCCTGTCAATAGGTCTACTGGTATTCGTAGTTCTCTACCGAAATTGACATACGCCGGGGTAGCTTTTATGCTCTCGTGCTCGGCGGTTCGGTAAGACAGAAGGAAGAGTGGTATATACTTGTCCCAATCCTTTTGTTTGTCATCTACCAATTTCGCCAAATGCCTCTCAAGGGTCTGGTTAAATCTCTCAACCATTCCATCAGACTGCGGATGGTACGCGGTGGTCCTCGTCTTATGCATGCCCAAAATTCTGCACACTTCCTGGAACACTTGCGATTCGAAGTTCCTGCCCTGATCAGAATGGATTTCCAGAGGCACACCAAAGCGACATATAACTTCATCGACTAACTTAGAAGCGACTGTTGTGGCTTCTTGGTTTGGTATGGCGAACACTTCGGGCCATTTGGTGAAGTAGTCAATGACGACCATAAAATACTTGTTTCCCGAATCCGTTACAGGAAATGGCCCAGCTACGTCAACTGCAATTCGTTCCCACGGTGCACCGACGTTATACAACCGCAGGTTCCCACGGCTCCTGGTCTGTGGTCCTTTTACAGCAGCGCAAGTAGTACATTTGCGGCACCAATCCTGTACATCATCTCGACAATGCAACCAGTAGAATCGTTCTCGCACTTTTGTTAACGTCCTCTTGACACCTAGATGCCCTCCTGATACGCCATCATGTATTTCACGGAGAACATCTGGTACTCTCGTTCTTGGGACAACTATCTGAAGATGGAACTCTCTGCCGTTAGTCTTCTCCCATTTCCGGTAGAGTATTCCGTTTTGGAGTATCAGACTGTCCCATTGCGCCCAGTACGCCTTAGTGACAGCGCCAGTGGGTGCAACCTCACTCCATATTGGTTTTACGTCACCCCGTTTCTTCCATGTGATGATGTGCCGAAGGTCGTCATCTTTTTCTTGAGCCTCCCTCATAGCATCATTCTCCCAGAGACTCAAAGGATCTGTTCTCGTTAGTTTTAATGTTTCTTCATTGCATTCCTGCTTAACACAATGTTTGCAGTCCTCCGAACACGGCCTTCGTGAGAGTGCGTCGGCATTCCCATGTGTCTTTCCGCTGCGGTGTTTCGTCTTGAAGTCATACTCCTGGAGCTGTTCAATCCATCGAGCTACTTGACCTTCTGGGTTCTTGAACTGCAGTAGCCACTTCAAGGCTGCGTGGTCAGTTCGTAGTAAAAACTGTCTGCCGATGAGATATTTGTTGAAATGTTGTAGCGTCTTTACAACAGCCAGGAGTTCTCGTCTTGTCACACAGTAGTTTCTCTCTGGCTTGGATAAAGATTTGCTGAAATATGCAATAACAACTTCTCTTTCACCCTGTTTTTGAGATAACACCCCTCCAATGGCCGTGTTGCTTGCATCCGTGTCAACTATAAACTGACCTTCAGTTTGTGGATAACCCAGGATTGGTGTTTCACACAGATGTTTCTTCAGTTTCTGAAAAGAATCTTCACAAGTCTCATCCCAACTAAATTGTCGTTTATCTTCTGTCAGCCGATGTAATGGCTTGGCTGTCTCTGCGAATCCCTTAACAAAACGCCTGTAGTATGAGCATAGGCCGAGGAATGCCCGCACTTCGGTTTTGTCCTTAGGGGTAGGCCATTTTTGAACTGCTTCCAGTTTCTCCGGGTCTGTCTGGATTCCATCACTGGAGATAATATGGCCGAGATAGTTGACCTTGCTCCTGAATAAATGACACTTTTCCGGGTTCAACTTTAATTTGGCTCCCTCTATTTTGGCGAAAACTCGCTCCAAGTTTCGCAAATGGTCCTCGAAGTCGCGGCCGACAATGATGACGTCATCCAAGTAGACTAAGCAAGCCTCTCCAACTAAGCCTGCCAGTACACACTCCATGAGTCGCTCAAAGGTGGCAGGTGCGTTGCACAATCCGAAGGGCATGACGTTAAATTGCCATAAACCTTTACCGGTCGAGAAAGCTGTCTTCTCCTTGTCTTTTGGATGAATTTCCACCTGCCAGTAGCCAGATTTCAGGTCTAGGGTCGAGAACCATTTCATGCCACTTAGGGTATCTAAAGTGTCGTCGATTCGAGGTAACGGGTAACTGTCCTTCTTAGTGACATCATTGAGACGCCTATAGTCCACACAAAATCTCGTGCTACCATCTTTCTTCTTCACTAATACAACAGGTGAGCACCACGGACTTGTAGACGGTTCAATAATCTTATTCCTTCTCATGTCCTCCAAAAGGCCTTCAACTTCTTTTTCCTTTGCAATTGGTATCCGTCTTGCTCGTTGACGAATTGGTCTCTCGCTTCCGGTATCTATCCTGTGCTGAACCATCGACGTTCTTCCAAGGTCCCCTTCTTGACTGGAGAAGATATTCGCGTAGCGCTGCAAAAACTTCTTAGCTTTCATGCTCTGCGAATAAGTCAGATTACTCTTACAGTCATCGAGTAGCTTAGTCACTAAACCGTAGTTATTGCTGTTTGCCGAGTCTGCGCCTGTCATCGAACTACACTTTTTCATCCAGACAACTTCCTCGCACTTTCCGATGACGTCACCTTTGTTTAAGCAGATCTCGCGATCACCAAAATTCAAAACCCTGACCACAGCGTTACTGCTTCCACTAACAAGGGTTCTCGCCGTCATCAGTTTTTGTGACGATGTCTTGGTAGGTGTGTCTTCGATCAACACGCATCTGTTTGCCTTTTTCTTTCCAGCTGGCGGCAGTTCCACCAGTACCTGGGCTTCCGCTCGTCCAGGTATGATGATTTTCTTTACACATGCGACTTTCCCGCAGGCGCCTCCAAGAATGAAGATTTCTTCTTCACCACACTTGAAAACTCCGTCAGCGACATTAATTCTGCAGTTGTGTTTCTTCATGAAATCCAAACCCAAGATGCAATCATCCACAATCTCAGCCACGATTACGTTATGAGAGTATGAGGACCCCCCTACATACATCGTAACTGACGTTTCTCCAAGGACGGGTATTGGCTGACCGGAGGCAGTAAGAAGCCGACAGTTAATTCTCCTCTTGTGTCCCGTTGCGGTTTTTACCAGACTTGGGTTCACTATTGTTCTAGAGGCTCCTGTGTCCAGAGTCATTTTGCAATCCGTCCCGTTAATAGTCCCCTGAATCGCAAGACTATTTCCGCTGCATGCCTGAGAGATGACAGTTATCGGGGCTCCCTCCGCGTCAGCCGGCACTCGCCCCTTAGTCCTGTTTCCCTGATCCCGGGCAAGGGACAAAGCCCCCTGCTTCTTCAGCACCTCTATTTGTTCCTCGATTCTTTTCATCCTGGCCATCTGGGTTTCCTTCTGCGGGCAGTTGAGCTGAAGATGGCCCCTCTCGCCGCACTTGTAGCACATGGCTCCAGAACTTTTCTTCGTAGGGGCCTTAACCTCCTTGACTTCCTCAGAGACCTCGCGGATCTTATGGGTATGCCGTATGTCATAACGAACAGCCTCGACCTCCAAAGCATGCGCCAATGCTTCCTTTAGCGAGGTATGGTGACGAAGCCTCACTGCAGCTCTGACCTCCAGGTCTTTGATTCCGTCGACAAATGCTTGAACAATATTTGTGTCTACTATCTTGGTGTCGGCTCCTGGGTGTGCCTTCCTAACGAGTTTTTCAATTTCCAACGCCCATTGTTGTAGTCCTTCTCCTGAGCGTTGGACTCTGTCACGCAGTTGGGCACGGAACACGTGCTCCAGGTGTCGCTCCCCGTATCTGGATTCAAGTGCCTCCATCAGGTCTTGGAACCCATTTCCTGTATGTGGCAGTGCTTCCAGTACTGACAAAGCTTGCCCTCTTAGCGCAACAGTGAGAGCGGTCAAGCATTGTTCTTCCGTCCATCCGTTGGCAGTAGCAACCGTCTGGAATTGCTGACGATAAGCGTTCCAGGGAGTAGTGCCGTCGTATGGCGGAACTTTCACTCTTGGTCCTTGTGCCACTCCGATAGTTCCACTAGAGATCGCAACTCCCGTGGTTTCAAGGCGCACTACTTTCTTCTGTAGTTCAATGAGGCCGGTTTTCACATTTTCGACATCCAATCCTAACCCGGTAACTCGTTCTTCCACTACGTCGACATCTTTTCGAAGCTTAATCACCGTGTTACTAACATCATTTATAGCACAAATCACTTTTTCTTGTGACTCTTGCAAAGCGCCGAGCTTGCGTTCTTGTGACTCTTGCAAAGCGCCGAGCTTGCGTTCTTGTGACTCGAACTTGCGTTCTATCAGTTCAATTAAACTTCCTAATTGAAGTTCTACTTGAGGAACTGACGCTACGGTGCCGCTGGTGGGCGTGGCTTGTCTAGTGGGCGTGGCCTGTGTGGTGGGTGTGGCAAGGTGGGCGGATCCAGTGGGCGGAGCTTGTCTAGTGGGCGTGGCCGGTGTGGTGGGCGTGGCAAGGTGGGCGGGGCCAGTGGGCGGGGCTTGAGTCTGAGTGGGCGGAGCCTGGGCCTGGGTGGGCGGAGCCCGGTGGGCGTGGTCGGTGGGCGTGGCGTGGTGGGCGTGGCCATTGGGCGGGTCTAAGGGGGCGTGGTCGGTGGGCGGGGCCTGGTAGGTGGGGCCAGTGGGCGGGGCTTGGTCCACAGCGGGCGTGGCCTCCGCAGCTCGTTGTGCCCTTGTCCTGACGCCCTCGAAGTCCTCTCTCGGAGTCAATGGCATCTCCAAACCTCACTTCCGACACCAGTTGTTACGTGCTAGGGTTCGAAGGATTTGGAGAGAAAGACCTGCTGACTCTTTTTGAAGACTTTATTCACTAGCACTAGTTACACACTAAGCACTAGGTCCAAACACTAAGCACTAGCAATGTCCTAGATCGTAGCCAAGTCGTAGGTTTCACTGGTATCACTCTTGATCACTTGTTTTCGCTCTCGAAGTCGCCTTTCTCGTAGCTCAAACTGAACTGCCCGGGCTCGCCTCCCTGCCGCTATTTATATGCGCCGAGACGAGTTCCAGACTATTCCAGAATGTTCCCGACTGTGCGCGAACGTGATCACCCGGAACGAATGTTTCTAGAAGGTTCGTGCATGTACGGTAGTTCCTCTAACGCCATCTAGTATCTAATAGGGGTTTCACTCTGTTCGGTTCTTTAATTGGTTTTACTAGTTGCTGCTAGATGGCGCTAGCTCCTTTGTGTTTTGTGTGTTCGTAACAATAACATCACGCCGCGACCAATAGAAGTGAAGCAATAGTGAAAAATGTTGCGAAAACAGGGGAAATTTTCTAAATTCCACGCGTACGAAGACATATTATATTAAAATTTGCGAGATATAATTAGGGTTGCCAAAATTTTGTTTCTTTGCAAATATGAAGGTTGTATTAAAAGCTAGGTATTTCATTTACATATTTTGAAGTATTTTGGTGATTAAAATATCTATCTTGGTTAGTCCCAACTAAACATCAGACCCGTCTATAAACAAATGGCATGTCATGTCAACATAACTCCGTGTTATGAAAATATCTGTGTGTGACGTCACAAATTGTCCCCTATTCAGTTGTGAGATTACAGACGGCAACGCTTCGCAAACTAATTTCTGTGGAAAATTCTCATCCAAATATTACAAGTGAAATTTGATAATGCTAACTGTTAGCTGAAATATAATTTTGTTATAGTATTACTTTGGTATTAAATTTTGGGTTTGGATTTTGTCTCCCTCTCTAACCTATTATTGTCCCACAGCTGGGAACGTCTCTTCCAGTTTAGGAGGGATTACAGTCTATTTGGCCGCGCTGACCAGGCATGTTGGCAAATTATTTTCGAGATTCCTGTCTCTCAGAGACAATCATCTGTGTACAATATCTGTTAGCTGGCTTCTACAGCACCTTAGGAAGGAAATGGGGTGGTGACATTTGTATTCTTAATCCGTCACCACACGAACCATTTTAGCAATGTAATTAACTATTATACGCATACAAATACTAGCTGTGCCCACAACGTCATCTGCGTGCAGTTGTGACTTTGGGTAGCATTTTCAATTCTACTCCGCTCCTATTCGTCGTAGGGTTATGTCAAATAGCTTATGTCATTCCTCGGCAAATGGACAATCAAACACAAAAAGAAGTTTTCAATTCCAAGTAGTAGTTACTGAGTTCCTGAGATTAGCACGAACAAACATTTGTCAGTAACAATTTTAATAAATGCCGAAAATGATTGTATAGCAACTAGAAACTATGGGCACAAATAAGTAAAAGACAGAGGTGTGTACGTAGGTGTTGTAGATATATTAAGATTTGATTTAGTGAATATTGTATAACTGTTCAATAATCAATCTATTTCATTTGTTGACGGTACATTTGTAGCAATTTATTTGTAATCATCGCTCCAATGTTGTAGAAAATGGCGAACAAATTGTGTCGAATTATTTCACAATAACGCGGTCGTCTGCTTATTATTTATGAGTTTAGAATTGAATTATGATGGATTTATAGATGTTATAAATATTTATAGTATTCGTCCCGATTCAATGGGCTGCCACCCATCTGTGATTCCTCGGACATGTCCTAGTTTGAGAAGTCCGAAAGTCTTAAAGCAGAGGTTTTTAAATAGTGCCATACCAGATTAAGAGAGAGATTTGAAAAACTCTGTCTTTTAGACTTTTATAGACATAACTAAACTCGTAATTTTTTTAAATATCATCATTTTCCTGCCATTATCCTACTATTGGTCCTGTAATGTGTAATAAATATTTATTGCGGCTTCCATACAACAAACGTTTTCAGTGTAACTTGATGATAACCCTTAGGCGACGTGATTATGACGGTATAGAACCGTCAGTGTGCGAGTCCAACTCGTACTTGGCCGATTTTCTTCTTTACTCTTGAGTCAAATGTTATATCTGTGTTTACTCTTACTCCTTTCATATTATTATATGAAATACAACATATAAAAAATATTTTTTGGAGATCAATATCTCTGTTCTCTAAACGAATGTCCCGGACAGTTTGGCGCAAGTTATTCAGTAAAATGTCACAGTAAAATAGTGTCCTTATCTCGTCCAACTCGGTGTGTGACGTATTGTGTTTCATAACAGGACACAAAATAGTTTGGGCGGAAAATAGCAACGTTTTAGTAGAATAGAACATTGCTATGTTGAAATGATTTGGTGTTTGTAACGTTTTGTATATTTGTTGGCATGAAAAATTGTCATTTTGCCTTTTTATATGTACTCAGTGGCGTAGCTTGGTAACCAAGGGCCCTGGGGCAAAAAATTAAAAAATGGGGCCCCACTGCTATGTAAACTGACTAGGTTTTATCTAATAAAAATATAAAATATGAAAATATTTTTAAAATTTTATAAAAAAAAGCTAGGTCAGTTCAATTACAATTTCGGGTAACGATTCGAGGGCCCCTGAGCTTAAGCGACCCGGGGCACTGCTTCTGTTTCCCGTATAGCAAAAGAGCAGACTCTAGTCTCGACTAATTCACAATGTTCACAATTTAGGTATTTGCTTATTTGCTGCACCCGCGCCAAAAGAGAAAACTATACGTCAGCCATATAAAATCTTTAAAAAAAAGGTTTCATACTCTGTAGTTTTTATTTTATTGTAAATACAAGAAAAAAAAACTAATTATTTAGAATCAATATTACTCGTTATACTTGTTTTTAACTTTCAAACTACAAGTTTGCTTTATACCTTTTGTTTTCTATTACATAACATTGCAGCATAACATAGAACACAAAAACAGCTATTATATTTCAGTACAATAAATTCTCTATAATCCCTAACCATATAACATTTATAATAATATATTGAGATATAAAAACGAATAAAACCGCGAACTGAGATAAAATCGTGTGATCAATCGAAATAAGCAGACGTATAATCTACATAATACCGACGAAAGAGTAAGTTTTAGGACATAGTGTGGAATGAAGCGGATTAACCATAATTTATTATTATAGTGGGCTATGCTCGGTGTTTCCCTACGTGATAAGATCCGGAATGTGGAGATCAGTAGAAGGACCGGTGTGTACGACATAGCCCGAAGAGTTAGCACGCTGAAGTAGCAATGGGCAGGCTACAACGCTCGACGACCCGACGACCGTTGGGGACGAAAGGTCCTCGAGTGGCGACCACGTACCTTCTGAGTATAGGACCCATAAACACGTAGGGTCCGAATCATTTACAAATTTTGCTATGTGGTTAAAATCTAAACAAATATTATTAAGCTGAAGAATTTGTTTGTTTGAACGCGCTAATCTCAGGAACCTTTTGTTAAAATTGAAAAATTATTTTTGTGTAGGACAGTCCGTTAATCGAGGCAAGCTTTGGACTATATAACATCACGTTGCGACTAAGGAGCGAAGTAAAAGTGAAAAATGTTGCAAAAACAATTAAAAAAAAAAAAAAAATTGTGTGTACGAACTCGCGGTAAGCGGCTTGTAGTAGCTTATGAATTTCACCGCTTATCGCGTATCCCTACAATGTGTTCCAACCATAATACACACAGACATCCGTAATCCACGTAATGGATGTAGATTTGAACGTCTTCGGTGAAATCCTAGCACAGTTTTGTTCAATTATAAATCGATTTGATTTGTTGATGGTACATTTATGCCAATTTATTTGTGATCAACGCTTTGTGATGCAGAATTATTCTGTATGTAAGTTAGACAGGAAATATTTCTGCGAGTATTTGTTTTCTGTTGCCCGTAACTTCGTATGCGTGGAACTTAAAAAATATGCCCCGTTTTTGAAATATTTGTCGCTTTGCTCCTATCGCAGCGTGATGTTATATAGCCTATATATAGTTTTCCGCGATAAATGTACTATCTAACACTGAAATATTTTTTTAAATCGGACCAGTATATTCATTTAAACAAATGAGTCGCGCAAGTGTTAGAGAATATTGTCGGACCCGTAATTCCTTCGATTAGCGCATTTAAACTTTCAATAAATAAACATACTCTTTAGCTTTTAATATTAGTATAGATACAATAATTCCTTTTTCCGTAGGTAATGTAGGCTAAAAATTATTTTGTAAAATTGTAAAAATATGGCCTTTCATACAAACTATTGACGCTTATACAC
The DNA here is from genome assembly GCA_916999025.1 of Orgyia antiqua. NCBI lineage: Eukaryota > Metazoa > Arthropoda > Insecta > Lepidoptera > Erebidae > Orgyia > Orgyia antiqua. Next base: position 8,138,209 of record OU779874.1, read on the forward strand.
TTATCAATACTCTGTGGTCATACTGACCAAATGAGTTGGCATTGAATAAATTTTCAAGTTTTCCGTCGGTTTGTTTTTACTTAAATTATCCCTAATCTCACGCTTACAGGAATCTAGTGAATTACGTATTGATATTTATATACTTAATCTGTTCATATAGAAATGAGTTAGTAAGCTTAGATGTGTTTCTTCCTACGGGAAATAATAAATATTTCTTTTTTTCTTAACTTTTAAAAATAGTTAATAATAAACATTGCATTTTTTTCTTTATTTTGAAGCTAGTTAAACGTGAGTTTACATTATATGTGTTGATATTAGCTTATTCGACTCAAAAGTGATAAAAAACCTAACAAATTAGTATAGTGCAGTAATACAGTGAAAGCATTTTGTTATTACTTGTAAGTGAACACGTAAGGGAAATATGGTGACCATGATTTTAGTAGTTAGGAAATATTCTACTGAGAACTACTTCGATAGGTTGAAACGTTTTTTATCCAAATAGTTGCAACAATGTAAAGAAAATTCATACATTCATATTATGGATGAGACACACTTAAGCAATTTAATGTTAAACGACGAGCCTCGTGGTTGAGTGGTTTATGTAACCACAGATCAAGAGGGACACACTCGGGACAATCATTTGTGTGATTTTTCTAATTGTCATACAAATGTTTGTACTGCGTCTGGGTGTTTCTATCTACTATATAAAAATAAGTCGGGTTTTCCTTCCTGACGCTATAACTCCAGAACGCACGAACCGATTTCCACGGTTTTGCATTCGTTGGAAAGGTCTCGGGCTCCGTGAGGTTTATAGTTCATTTTTTTTTAAATTTTTTTTTGGTATGGCAAAACAACGTTTGCCGTGGCAGCTAGTGTATTATAAGTATGTATTTACAAAAGAAAAGTAGTATATGTATTCTATCCGTATTCTGGTACCCATAACACAAGTATAGAAATATAGCTTACTTTGGGACCAGAGGACGTTGTGTGACATGTCCAAAATATAAAAAAAATAATGTTGATAAGTGTTACTTATTAACATCCGTATTCACAAACAATATTTACTTATGTAAGTACTTAACTGCCGCACTCGGAGACATTTAATGGTTACTTAAGGAGCTCTTTAGTATTGATTTAAAAAAGTTTTAACTTAACTTTTACTTTTTTAAATCAATACTAAAGAGCTCCCTAAGTAACCATTAAATGTCTCTGAGTGCGGCAGTAAGTGTTAAGTGTTGATGCACTGTACAAAGGGTAACACTTCTCAGTGCGTTCCGTTCATCGAGCCTTTGTATTCATACATAGACAAAACTTAGCTATGCGTTCAGTTTAACAAACGCATAGTGCGCTTCACCACTTAACTATTGTTTGTGAAATGATTTTGCTACCCCTGTGCGTCCATGCCTACTATGAGACCTCACAGTAACGTTTGTGAATACGGCTGTAAAACTTTAACTGTGTGTCACTTATTTTATTTTCTTTAAAAAATTCTGTAACTAATTGTGAGATATTAATACTCGGCTTAAATGTCGATGAAAATATGTTTTTAAGTCATTTGTGGGATTTTGGTGACCCTTGCAGTATAAAAGGTTTAGGTATACCGATACCTATGTATGTAAAACTCCTAAGTATCCTCCTATAGGAAATAGTAAATACTTTTTCTTTCTCCCCTTCATACTACAAGAGTCACCAAAATCCCACAAATGACTTAAAATATCCTTTTATCGGCATTTAAGCCGAGTAGTAATGTTATTAGGTCTAAGTCACATATTTTTGTTCCAAACAGGCAAGATTAACAAGTTTTTTTTTAAAAAGCTGAAAGTCTGAAAAGGTGTCTGTTCCAAAAGTGAATCTTCCTTGTGGCTACTTAATTATAAAATGAAATTCTCAATTTTTTCATAATTCATGGTGACTCTACATCTTTGAGGAGGTTGCACTTCGCTTCATGAAACGAATGACCTAGAAACAGCATTTCCACTGTAAAATGTTTCTATAGTGAATCTTTATGAAGATTGACAGTCAAACATGTTAGACAACTGCAGATGGCGCTCTATCGTTACTTATTATAAAACAAAGAAGTTATTTTTGTATGTATGTCCTATGAGAGCATATATTTTTAAAACTACGCAACAGATTTCAATCCGGCTTTTTTAACAGATATAGTGGTACTGGATGATGGTATTTTTGAATAATAAGTGCTGTAAGAGCCAATAAAATTATAAACAGATAACATTCTCTATGAGAGACGCAAAACAAGAACTAAACCCTATGCCAACACGCCATGTCTGCGCGGCAGTAAACTGAAAACAGTTTCAAAGTGAGGGAGACCCGTGCCCAACAGTGAGCCGTTAATATCCCAACTTATTATTAAGATAATCCAGAAATATTAACTTATTTGTATTGATTATAAACTGACGTGTATATTTGTGATTGTTAAATCTAAACATTAATTTATCAATTAAACGATAAAAAATTATGTAAATAGATAAAATGGCATAGTTATAACACATAGATAATAATTTGATAAGATACTGCATTTGGTGTGGTCGATCCATGGCATGTGGACGTAAAAATGGCTAAGAAAAGCAGTAAGAAAGGGACAGATAGTATTGTAGGAAAGAGTCAAAAGAAGAATAAAACTGAAGTTCTAAAAGTAGAGTCTAGTGGTTTATCTGTAAGTATTCATTTTAAAAACTGTGCTATACATTAAGAAGTAAAATTTGTAATATGTATGTAGGAGCTAATCTCTGAAAGTACTGGTCCAATTATAACATTTTTTCACTAATACAGAGATATAGTCTCCGAAAGAGCTCTAGGATATATAAAAGTATTTTGATCTATCTGTAATTAATATTATTGAGCTGTAGTTTGTTTGTTTGAACGCGCTAATCTCAGGAAACGCTGGTCCGATTTGAAAATTTCTTTAGTGTTGGATAGTACATTTATCGAGAAATCCTATAGGCTTTGTAACATTACGCTGCGACCAATAGAAACGAAGCATCAGTGAGAAATGTTGCAAAATTTAAACGTGAGACCCTGTAATTGGTAATATGTTTGTTGATCAAGTTGTTAATTCTTTATAATATAATATATGTTTGCTATTGGGTCTCCCATAAATAAAGAAACAAATACATAAAAAAACGCCACGAGCAAGAAGTTGCGGACAACAGCCAGTTTAAAATATCCAGGATTTCATGCGTTATTTTTTCGATTTTAAATTATCTTCTTTTTTCAGATTAGTTCAATAATATCAGCTGTGATGTTAATAAGTTTATCTTTATTAATTTATTGGGTTTACAAAGATGTAACCCAAATACCTGAAATGCCTCAATTTGATATGAATGTTTGGTGGGGAAAGAATACTACAGATCCTGTAGATACATCAATCAGACCTTATAAAGTTGTATTTTCTGATGCGGTAAGTAACAACTTTACTTAAATAAAACCACTTTTTTACGGATTTAGGCGCGTATATTTCGATAGTCCCTAGGTAAAGTATCGAATTTAGAAAGTTGCATTTTTTTTATTATTACTGTTTTAAACTGTCAATAGACATAAGTTTTTACAAAATTTTCAAAAAGTCACTGCTGACAGGTTTTTACAGACGTATTTTATCGCAACGCAACAGTATTTTCGTCGTACAGCATCTAAAGTTAAGTTTAAATCGCTCTCTTGAAAAGTAACGTTTTTCAATTTCGATACTTTACCTAGGGACCATAGATTTGTCTTTCCCGTGTGGTGATGGATTAAGAATACAAATGTCGCCCCCCCTTCTCCCCCAGGGTGCTATAAGAACCAGATAAGGGATATTGTAGACAGATAACATCCTCTGTGAGAGACGGGAAACTCGAAAATAAACCCTTTGCCAACACGCCTGTCAGAGCGGCACAGTAGAGCATAATTCCTCCTAAAGTGGAGGAAGCCCGTGCCCAACAGCGGAACGTTAATGGGCTGGAGAGAGAGAGAGAGAAATATATTATACACTCTCCAGAAGTGTATGAGGCCTCAACAGTCAAGTATATGAGGGCTGCGCCTAATAATAGGGCGATAATGTTTGGAGTGAAGAATAAATTAACAATTACTCAATAATCATAATTATTGGCACACATCACCTAAACATAGGCTCGACACACAATGACCTAGATAACAAATTGACATGCCTGAAATTGACACAGTTTCCCAAATCATTGCGTCAATTTGTGATAAGTTTTCTCTTTGAAATCATGTTTTTGATATACATATATGAGAAATACGTTTTCTAATTTGGGAATAAAATACAGACAGATACATTTGTTCCGAAATATGACGAAAATTATTTGTTTTCTTTGACATCGGTACCAATTCTACTTGCACAACTAAAACACAAAAAAATGAATATTGATAGCGTCACACACTTCGCCTACCGCAATCTTAACCGAACTTTCTTATTTAAAATCTGCGTTTTATAGACTAACGGTTTAATTAAATATTATAATTGTGCACAAGGAAATACGCAATTAATCAAATTACATCGAAGTTGTTTTCATTTTAATTATGTTTTTGACTCACTCCACACTCACTCCGTGTGGTGACGGATTAAGAATACAAGTGTAACCACCCCATTTCCTCTCAAGGGTGCTGTAAAAGTTAGCTAAGGGATATTGCACACAGATAACATCTTCTGTGAGAGACGGAAAACTCTAAAATAAACCCTGTGCCAACACGCCTGGTCAGCGCGGCACAGTAGACCATAATCCCTCCCAAAGTGGAGGAGGCCCGTGCCCAACAGTGGGACTTAAATGGTCTGGAGACATATGTTTTTGACGCAGATGCAATTAAACTACTAATATGATATTCATCTAGTGCTAAACTTAAGAGGGGGCTGCGGATCTAATTTAGGTATTTGCATTAAGGTGCTTCCTCACCGGGAGCATTCACGTGTATTGTAACATTATAGATTCAACTTTGAGCATTACATTACAATAATACCTCCCTGACTAACGAGCATTTCCGTTTAATGTAACATATTGTCATAGCAAGATGTCAGACGAAGCGTTCGTTGTGCTGAGTGCGGCATTATTAATTCGACATTGTTATTTATGTAAAAAAAAGAGAAGAAACGATATTGGTGTCATGAATTATTTCAAAACCAGCAAAATACAGGTGGTTTGGATATGTTAAGACAACCGTAAAAACCGGGATTTTAGTATGGTATATTTCTTTTAATTATGATATTAAACCTATAAATACATTGCTCTAGACGTAATATCTACGAAAAAACAGGGGAGCATTTTTTGCTATCGTGTCCTCTTAAGTCTGATCTTTTTTGGTAATTGTTTTTTCGTATCTTACCAAATAATGACAGGTAATATGAATATTTCAGATGGAAACCGAAATCCGATGGCTTTTTGAAAGCTATCGTAAATTATACAAAAGGAAGAGTTTAGAAGATTCTGCTTGGACATACGGCGTGAACTCCGATGCTTTCGCTCAATTCTTCTCTTATTGGATCTTTAAATATAAGTTTAGGGAACAAGTTAGATTTTTAAATAAGTTTGAACATTATAAAACTAATATACAAGGCCTGGATATGCATTATATACATGTTAAGCCCAAAGTGGATAAAAATATAAAAGTGAGTAGTACTTATTGACTAATATTATTTATGAAAGCCATAAAGGCTTTTTTTTGTCATAAAAATCTATGTGTTCTATTTTTAGGTATAAAAAAATTATTACAAACTTAACGTTGTAGTTAAAATGTAGGCAGCTCAATATATTTGACTACTAAATTAAGTTGGTGAAATAATTGAAGCCTTATTTTAAAAGCAGAATCAATTATCTGTTTCGCTCTATTAGGTACAGAACTCTCATTGTGTTCTTGACTAGGTTATTTGAACAGAAGCCTTTTCTACATTTTGAGCGTATTTTCTATTCTACAACACGACGTCCAGGGTTTGTTTATGGTTTTGTATAGAGTTTTCTGCCTATTGTTGAAGATAAAAACAATCAAAGCTGATAAGAAAATATACTAAAAAAAAACCAGATTTACAAACTTATTTATGCAGCTGAAATATATGCAACGGTATATGTTTTAAATGCTAAATTAATTTTGTAGTATTTATTCATAGCAGGCACGATTCATAGCTTATAGAACGGAATTCGGTTTATCATCAGACTGTTGTAGGAATGGAACTGGACCGAATATTTTATCCCTTGTTTTTCTACTTTTTAAACTAAACAGATATTACCACTACTCTTAATGCATGGCTGGCCAAGTTCTGTGAGGGAGTTCTATGAAGCTTTCCCATTGTTGACCACACCAAGAGATGGCTACGATTTTGTATTTGAAGTTATAGCTCCAAGTTTACCAGGATTTATTTTTTCGGAGGTAATTATCGGGGATTAATGTAGATTAATTTTTGCGCTGTATCTCAGCAGCAATAAAATGCTATCTTTACGCACCCCATAGTAAATTTTTAACATAAGTATTAAAAAAAATTTGGAGTGAAAAATTATTGTATTATTGGATTGGAAGCACGTGGAGCACCCATTTGTGTGGAAAGATTAAGATCTTTCCACACAAATGGGTAACAAGTCTCATTTGTTTAAACAAAACTTCTTTTTACGGTTTCAGACGCGTGTATTTGTTTTAAATTTAGTCGCACCCATGACCATGGTGACTGCAAAGTCTCCGAAACGTCAGGCCAAAATTTAAAACAAATACACTCGTCTGAATCCGTACAAAGAGGTTTTGTTTAAACAAATGAGTCGCGCAAGTGTTAGAGAATGTTAAGATCCTATAAATTCACGTTACCTGGCACTGGCCTGGTACTGGCGATCTATCCCAGACGGATGCCAATTATTTTTTATTACTTTGCATATGACGGGCTTCGTGGTGGAGTGGTTTATGTAATGGACTGCCGATCACGAGGTCTCGGGTTCGATTCCCGGTCAGGACAATCATTTGTGTGATATCCATAAATGTCATACAAATGTTTGTACTGCGTCTGGGTATTTACTATGTATTATAAGTATGTATTTAGAAAAGAAAGTTAGTTCATGTGTGTGTGTGTGTGTGTGTAGTAGTTTATGTATTATATACGTATTCTGGTACCCATAACATAAGCATATAAGCTTAGCTTGTGACCAGAGGACGTTGTGTGAAATGTCCATGAATATTTATTTATTTATTTATCTGTGTCAAATAAATAATATAAACCGTCTTTACCAAAATTACTATTTATATATTTCCAGGCAGCATCACGTCCAGGTTTATCACCACCTCAAATAGCAATAATAATGAGAAATTTGATGCACAGAATTGGCCACAAACAATATTACATCCAAGGCGGTGATTTTGGCTATGCTGTTGGCTCCAATATGGCCACAATATTCCCTGATGAAGTTCTTGGACTGCATACTAATATGCCAGTGAATTTCGGCAAACAAAATTTGTTGGTTTGGATATTTGGAGCTCTATATCCTTCATACGTAGCTGGGGAATTTGCGCATATGTGGTATCCTTTGAGTGATAAAGTGAAATATTATTTAGAGGAGTTTGGTTATATGCATTTGCAATCTACAAAACCGGATACCATAGGTATGTCTGTTGATTCTATGTAAGCCTTTTCTATGTATTTTCTATGTAAGCAGTAAATAAACCCTGTGCCAATACGCCTGGTCAGTGCGGTACAGTAGACCATAATCCCCCAAAAGTGGAGGAGGCCCGTGCCCAACAGTGGGACGTAAATGGGCTAGAGACGAAGCATTTTCGATTAATTGTATATTTTTCTCCAATTACAAATATCAAGGGAAGTCTAAGAAATAGAAGTAAATGTCGTATTGTTAACTACTTTAAATAGCAAAACTGACGTAAAAATTTTCAAAAAGGAGTTGACAAAGTTATAGCTGTGAGTTATAGATTTATGGGAGTTGATTGAAGACATTTTAGTCTAGTTAGAAGTGACATAAGGGGTCGTTGATTTCAATAAGAAGGCCAATGAAACCGCGGTACATAGACCACTGTTATTACTTACATAGACATTAATCTTTAAAATTAGTAGATTTATTTTATGTCCCATATTCACAGTTATCTAGTCTCTAAGAAGGAAACGTTAAAGCTTTAGCTTGAAAGAGAGGATTTGATACGTTATACAAATTGGAAATTTCATTATATTTTCAGGTATTGCTTTACAAGATTCTCCTGCTGGACTAGCCTCGTATATTTTGGATAGGTTCATGATATTCACTGATCCAGCTAATAAATTAGATCCGGAAGGTGGTGTGACTAAATATTATACTAACGAAAAACTTCTGGACAATATCATGTTGTACTGGATTAGCGGTAGTATTACAACTGCTATGAGATTGTATAAGGAAAGTGTTTTGGATTCTGAACTGCTACAAACTTTGGCTCGGTAAGTACATATTTAAGAAAAGCGGTTATTTATTTATTTTCCTCTCTGCGTCTGTCTTTGTCTCTGTTTCTGCATCTGTTCTTGTTTCTGTCTCTGTTTTTATCTCTGTGTATGTTTATTCGTCTCTTTTTAATATAACAAGTGTGACACGTGTAGAACGTGTCTTAAAAATTATTGCAAGTTGCATGAATATGAAATATTTAGAGTTTGTCTGACTATAAAATTAATTTGCTTACTTTACAAAGTAAGATAAGGGTCAGAAATCCAAAATATTTAAATTATTGCATTGTCCCTGAATAAATATGATAAATTTCAGATAAATTCAATTGTTTTTTTAGAATACCATCTCCAGTGCCCACGTGGGGTCTACGATTTAAGCATGAAGTAGCATACAGTCCTGATTTCGTATTAAAATGGAAGTTCCCTAATCTTGTTGGCACTACAAATTATGATTTTGGTGGACATTTCGCAGCCTTGGAGAGACCAGAAGAGTTTAGTAGTGATGTCTTTAAAGCTGTAAAAGAGTTTCAAAATTTCAAATAATAAATATTTAATGTGATTTTTACCGTTTTTACTCAGGTATGCAATAATAGACAAATAGATATGTTTTGTGTTACAAAAATATACTATCAAATACTATTTTCTAACAAAACAATTTTTCACGGACTCTATGTTTTTTTTTTATTTTACATGAGATGCGACGTTTCGAAGACTTCACTTTTGATTAGTTTAAAGTGCCACTGTGCTCACAGATAATATCTGAATTTTGATAAATGTTAGAATAGATATAAACCAAAAGAAAGCCACAAATAAATTTTAAGTATAAAATTAATTAAGAGGAAGTTTGTAATGAGTATGTAGGGAAATATTTTCACAAGTAAAGGCCCTATTTTAAAAATTTTGTCCTAATAAGAAGCTCAGTCTCCTAGAGTGGTATGTGTTAAGTCGAAGGAAACAGCCAGTTTAAATATAAACCGAGTTTTTTTTAAATTTAAATGGTAAATTCAAAAAAGGAAGGCACAGGCGAAGTTGCGGACGGGCGACGGGAATAATTCGATTTAACGAAGCCGACTAGATTGCAGACGATTACAGCATCGAGTTAGACTTGTTCATTATTTTGTTTTGCGTTTGCGAATTCGATGATTGAAAACTAATGAGGTTATGTTGCGAGACGAGTTTTGTTTCTATTTTATCCTTTTGATTGTTACGGTAATGCTGTAAATTGTAATATGATTAGCGATGTCTTTGTGTTGAATTTAAAAGCACTACCTCGTCTCAGCCTATTCTCTCACCAGCACATAACGTCCTACTGTTGGGTTGCCTCCTTTAATCTGGGATTATGGTATACTATACTATGCCACGCCGACCAGGTGTATTGGCATAGGATTTAGTTTTAAGTTTAAAAGTCTCTTACAGAGGATGTTGTCTGTTTATTTTTTAGATGCAAATAATACGAATTAAAATAGCATTTAAGGAATTAATATTCTATAAGAATTAATTATCAATAAAGGAAATAGTTAAATTCCCTATTTGGTCTCTATTAAATCATAACATCTTTTTACAATTGTGTTAGATAGAGTGAACACGACGGCTGAGACGCTAAAATTGTTACATTGTAAACCTAGGTCTGCATTAGGTTCATTTCTATTTAGCAAAATGTAAAAAGCACTTTATGCAATGATTAGACCACAGAGTAATACACTAACGTGCATTTACAATTCATAAGTTGTATCTTCTAGTCTATGTTCATAAGTAGCTGGCTCGCATAATGGACAAAGAGTATAATAATATTGATAATGGATGCAGAACAATACAACTAGGGCTGTGGAATTCAGGAAAATTGGTCTGAATTTTGAAATTAGGATTAGATATTCTAAATTACGTTATAACGAAACGTTTTGGTGTAGTGTTATAAAAGCAGGACTATGCTACATTTATGGAATATCATGTGAATAAAGTTGGGTTGGCGGTAGAAACACTCGCTGGGTGGGTAACTGATGGCGGAATCACCGCAGTACCAGTGCCCAATCCCCAGCTGAGTTAGGCACACGGCGGCGGTTTAAGTGGGTGAGGGCCCCACACTACCCTTCTGTTATCCCCGAACAGTGGGGTGTGCGGTCAGGCATTGCCCACGCCTCAAACAAAAAAACAAACAAAAAAAAAAGCGGTAAAAGCACTGTTGGTTGAAGGCAGAGGACCGTGTTTTGTGGCGCGAATTAGGTAATGTCTTAGGTCTTAGTCTTGTTAATGTCTTCTTGAATTAGGTAAAATCTATTAACCTTTTGCCAACAAAAACAGTGGTTGGCAAAAGGTGGCTTGAATGCGCTTACGAATCATTCTGATATAATCTTGCATGATAATTATTTACTAATAATTATTACTATTATTTCATTATTATGTTTACCATTTATAAACCCTAAGGATTCAAATTAAGATTCTATTTTAACTTGTTATTAAAGTTAGTTCACCGCACATCCCTGTAATTCATTTGCTTAACAAATATTGAGACCAAACTTAGTATACAGATCTTGTTTTTACAAGAAATTTTCTCGGTTAATCGTTTGTAAATTTCTTTTTAAGTTCCCAAGTGTATTTCAATGTTTCCAAATTCATTTGCATTTTGTTTATGGTTATAAATTTGGTTATAATATTCTTTTAGCATTTGAATTGTATTTCCTTAAATATAAATGAGTAAATTGTGTCAACATAACATAATAATTCTCTGATGAGATGCTTTTCAATATTTTACAATAAAAACCAAAAAATAATTCGATTTGCCTGCCGTTTACGTGGCTGCAGGTTCGATTCCCGCGCAGGACAATCATTTGTGTGATATTTATTAATTGCAAGTGTGTTGCCAAAAAATTGCACGTGCTTTGCGATGAGTATCCATGTATATTGTACTAATAGTAGAAGTAGTAAGCTTAGCTTCGGACCACAGGACATTGAGTGACAAATCCATAAATATAATTTTCTTTTTTTATAATGTAGATATCAAAATATAATAAGTACTTGATGTACGTAATCGTTCGTCTCATTAACCATCGATTGAGTTTCTCAACTGTGTCGTGACGGAAATGAATCCGCTGATCGATTACATCCCTATGATTGACTACCATAGAGGTTGAACAGCGGGAGAGACATGACGGTAGTATTTAGAGAGTTATAATATATTCTTGTGGTTAGAGTTTAAAGTATGAAAGCTTCTTTTGAATAAAAGCTCGACGAGCTCCGTGGTCTAGTGGTTCATATGACGAACTGCCGAACGCAGCGTAAGAAGTTTTTCACAGTAAAAATGTTTATTACTGTCTATAGTTCCGTAATATCATAAAATCTTGTTACAATAAGCGTTACTCCTAACTAATTTATAAATGTGAAAACGAATTGATGATACTATAGAAACTTTGACGAGCTTAAATGTTAATGTGTGGAGCGAAATATAGCGCGATTTAAAAAAAACGGTACAACGTCATCTATCGACTGTCATAGTAAATTTCTGTTTGTTAAGGTTTAATTTCTAAATTTCACGCGTACGAAGTCGCGGGCAACAGCTAGTATACAATAATCTCACTCTCTCTCTCTCGTTCTCTCCAGCTTATCAACGTCCCATTGAAGGGCACGAGCCTCCTCCGCGGAAGGATTATGGTCTACTGCGCTGACCAGGCGTGTTGGCACAGGGTTTAGTTTCGAGTTTTCCCTTTTTCGTAGACGTTACTTATTTATATTGTGTACTTGTTTATATTGCATTAATACATTGCTGAAGAGCGTCAGAATCGCAAGTTAGGGCTTTGCTGAAAATCGGCGTTGTGTCATTTCATTGGATGTCACAACATTGCCGAGCAAAGTTCCTTTTGTTCCCCTAGATGCGACACATCAGTAGTTTGTTCTAGTTTCACGTAGATATAGTTTCAAATAATTTTAAATTACATAATTGTGTCTCTTTCTGGGGAATAATAAAGTCTACTTTCTTTCTTTCTTTCATATTGTCCCTTAGCTGACACTTCCAGCACCCTGGAAAAGAAATGGGGTGGTGACACTTGTATTCTTAATCCGTCACCACACGGACCATTCTACTAATATTATAAATGTGAAAGTTTGTGAGTATGGATGTTTGTAATTCTTTAACGCAAAAACTACTGAATGAATTTCATGAAACTTTACAATAATGTAGCTTTAGACATCAGAATAAGACATAAGCTTCTATTTATAAAGATAATGTGTAAATTTTCCAAAATGTGTCGCTAATTGTCTAATAAGTAGGAAAAAGTTTACCATCTGCGAGTTATTCTGGCGTGCGCTGCCGAAACCGTTACACATATGTAATAGTATGATATGATGGAAATGTTTATCATAAATGGTCCTACAAAAAAGCCGACAATAGTATATATCTATATCTTATGTCTAAGCCATTATAACCAAGAAACAGTGAACCATAACTACAATAAAAAAAGTACAATATTTATAAAATAAGTAGTTCGGGTACAAAACCAGCCCGAAACAGAGCGCTACGCAAATTTGAATAAACCACCCGAGCGGTATAAAAATGATACTGTAATCCGTCTGTGCAAGGAGTTCCGTCGTTGCTGGGAAAATACTTAGATTTGTTGGCGATGGATATTCTATTAAATACTCCATTTCGTAATTCAATATTGAACGAATGACAAGAATACTGACTGCACCGGTGGCAAAGCCAAACCAAAGGGGTTTTTTTAGTTTAGTTCACTTCAAAAAAGCGAAATAGTACCTAAATCATATAGTTCATTTCGCTTTTTTTCACACTTTTTGTGACTTTTTGTCTCAAAGATATTGAACGAAGAATCGAAACCAAATTAAATTTAGGTTTCGCCAATGGATCGGACTCGTCCTCAGTAAATTCGCGTAATTGATCGGTAAAATGCCTGAAAGAAACAAGTATCGGTCGAAGTGCAAAAAAGTGTTACATAAGTGTCAAAAATTAATGTAATCGCTTTAGCTACACTTGGCCTTATTATGGCTAAAAGCGATGTCTTCCAGAAATAAAATTGGTCAAGTGCGAGTCGGACTCGAGCACGAAGGGTTCCGTACCATTATCTATGCAACATAAGGCAACGTTATTAGTATCGAGCAAGAAACGGTAAAAAAATCATGTTTGTTGTATGGGAGCCCCCCTTAAATATTTATTTTATTTTATTTTTAGTATTTGTTGTTATAGTGGCAATAGAAATACATCATCTGTGAAAATTTCAACTGTCAAGCTATCACCGTTCTTGAGATACAGCCTGGTGACAGACGGACGGACGGACGGACGGACGGACGGACGGACGGACAGCGAAGTCTCAGTAATAGGGTCCCGTTTTTACCCTTTGGGTACGGAACCCTAAAAAATGGTATTAACAGGCTGCAAACGCAAAATTTAAAATCCCTTATCCTGCGCCAGTCATATCCTATAATACTGTTCCCCGCCGCATTTGTTGAAAAATGAATACGGATTAATTCGGGCAAATTAAAATTCCTTAACGGCGCGGCATCGTCCACTTTTTGGGGGATTATTCTTTGACGTCGCTTCTGCGATCTTAGTGAAATATTGTATCATGTTGTAACTACTCGTAAATCTTGTAATTTGTTACATTATTAAATGTCTACCCTTTTCCTTGTTATCCCAAGCTATTATTAGGCTACATCTGTCTATTACCTTTACAATTTTGAGACTCATATTAAACAGATATCAACTAAAGTTATTTATTAATTTTGCAATTGATTTGCTATGCTTTTACTTAATAAATTAAATTGTAGTGGAAAAAGTGATCACCGCAAACGGGACTTGAACCCACGACCTCGGAATACCGTTCCGTAGCAAGTAACCAATTTGACCACTACAATGTTACTCGATTGAGTCTACATCGTCTACATCGAGCTACGGAATGGTATTCCGAGGTCGTGGGTTCAACTCCCGCTTGCGGTGATCACTTTTTCCACTACAATTTAATTTATTAAGATAAGAACTACGTACGTGACATGTTGACTCCACGTAAGATATTATGGGTGTCATTCCCCTGGTTCCATCCAAAGGTATTAAATGAAGGGATAAAATAGGCAGATAAAATTCTTCAAAATCTATGCCAACACGACTGGTTAGCATTGCGTACTAGATAAAATTACCCTCTTGAAGTGGAAGAGCTTAACAGTGAAAATTAATGGGCTGGAGAGAAAAAGTATAAAATGTAGTACGTAACTGGTCCTCATAACACAAACACAGATATATAATTATAATAGTTTACTTTGGGACCGGAGGACGTTGTGTGAAATGTCTATAAATATATATTTTTTTATTTATTTCACTTTCAATCCTTTCAGGACTTTTCACACCATGCTTACATAGCATGCAACTCAATACACAAGGAATCTCGTAAACTTTCCAAGTATAAATAATTTTACAGTGGAAGCCTTCATGTTATGCTGATAACTGTGTTATGCAAAACAATGGGTGTAGACGCTCATGAATAATCGCTATGATTCTCAGCGCTTAATGATCAGTAGATGTGATCCGTTGAGATATAACTGAGGTATTCTCCCATGACGGTTAAAACATTCTATCCGTTACAGTATCTTTTTAAAAGGCATTAATATAAAAAATACTTTTTAGAAAATCAGCCGAAACTCGCTGATCCTAAAAGTATATTATTATTAAACATAACGTTACGCCTTTTGACGGGCTTCGTGGTGGAATGGTTTATGTAATGTACTGCCGATCACGGGGTCTCGGGTTCGATTCCAGGTCAGGACAATCATTTGTGTGATATCCATAAATGTCATACAAATGTCTGTACTGCGTCTGGGTGTTTACTATGTATTATAAGTATGTATTTACAAAAGAAAAGTAGTTTAAGTATTATATCCGTATTCTGGTACCCATAACACAAGCATATAAGCTTAGCTTGGGACCAGAGGACGTTGTGGAAATGTCCATGAATATTTATTTATTTATTTATTTCCCCTATGGTATAAGGCAGATACACTATAAAGCACCATATGCTACGATGTAAACATACTTAGTTGGTATAATTTAGACTCATACATGCATATTGCACAACCACCGCGCACCGTAGTGCTTGTCATTATTGAAATTATACAGCTATTATTATGTTTGAGAACTCATGGGAGAGGAAAAATTTTCTTTTTCTCTTTAAGTGCTTTTAGAGATAATTCTGCTGGAAATGGCCTTTTTTGAAATTCCTAGTAATATAAATATTCACGGCAGGTGTTAGTTAGTACCTATACTGAAAATTACCTCTAAGGATATGGGATTTGTTCAACAGACCTAGAATCTGGCAGTCTATCTAGGTGTCCTATATTAAATCTAGAAAATAATATGGTTACTTAGTATCTAATATTATGACGGTATAATATTATCGTACGGTATCTAATATGATAACATTAACTAGACTAACATAACCAGGGCTCAGTCACATAATATATTCGATATTGTTTAATATTAATGCGGTTGATTCAATATGTAAATTGATTGATTAACGGATATAACATTGTGTATTTTAAACAAAAACTGACTTTGTGTTGTCAAGCATACATAATTATTATTATGGTGGTTACATACATGAGAAGGTAATTTTCGGAATTAGTGCAAATTTATTTTAAGGTGCTGTGTTAGAGGGTAAATTGGGAACCCATTACTGGGACTCCGTTGTCCATCCATCTATATATATATATATGTCTGTATATGGTAGATAGAATGTAATATATTCCTCATCATACTATGCCACAATGATCATAATGTTTATCATAATTATTCTACGTTTGGTGACGGATTAAGAATCCAAGTACCACCACCCCATTTCTTACCTAGGATGCTGTTAGAGCTAGCTAAGGGATATTATTTATTTATTTCATTCTTATACAATTGTTAGATACACAATAAAGAATATACAAAATAGAGACAATACATTTCTCTTTTCTTAATACTAGGTTACCTACTTATTATAACTTACAAGAACTTTAGTAAAAGTTTAATTGGATAAAAATCATAAAAAGCATGCAAATTCATAAACAAGATTCAGTAACAACGAATGTTATTAGTTATCAATTTGGCTGTAAATATTAAAATTAAGTAAAATTCAGGGTAAAAAGTTACAACATACAATACAAATACAAAAAAAAATTGTCATGCATATCAGTCCCGAGTATTATTTCATTATTATTTCTTTATTATTATTATGAGCAGACAAGATCTACTATGAGAGGCGTGTTGATATTTTAGTTTCGAGGTTTATTTTAATTTTGAGTTTGCGCAAGCCCGCGAGAAGTGAGTGGAGAAGACCTGTCACCAGAAATGGGACATTAATGGGTTGGAGAGAGAGAGATCATTTATTGTTTTAAGCGTCCCATCAAAATATCTGCACAAAAAGTACTTGCTGTTAACATCAACAGATATACATAATCTGTGAACAACTGTCTAACTATCATCGTTCATGAGATACAGCCTGCTCATAAACGGATGGACGAAATGATGGAAAGAGGGAGGGTCAGCGGGGTCTAAGTATACCATATTATCTGTGGTAATAGGCTTTATTTTTAGTCTTTTGTACGGAATTACATGGCTGAAGTCGATCAATTGATTTAATAGATACGAAACAATAAACAAATTTTTTGAAAAATAGATAGCAAAATACGCACGAAAAGCATTACCCTCCCTTAACAGTGAAATCTAGTTATTTGTAGGTTATAAACTTTGAAAATGTCTGTTCATATTATAAAGTTTAAATTCCTTCAGACAGTTGAATCTAGAACCTTTTATCTGAATTGAATGGCTACCGCTTTCTATCGGATAAGTCTTTTTTGCGATTCAGTTTATTGAGAGTACATAGTACTCCAATTGATTTGATAACTCAGTATACTTTATCTTTGTCCATTTTTATATTAGTAGACGTTTGTAAAGATCTCCATTTCACCTCCATGTAAACAACTTGCTATTTCTGGAATTTGGAATCACTAGACATATACATAAATAGAAACTAGAGATATACATGTTTACTATGTATAATAAATAAATAACACAAGCATGGAAATATAGCCTAGGACCAGAGGACGTTGTGTAAAAAGACCAATAATAAAAAAAAAAAACCTGGTTTTGCAACGTTGTAGAGAGTTGAAATTTTACTTTTAAATCTAAATTTTTTATGATACGACTAACTGTTGCCCGCGACTCCGTACGCGTGACAATTAGAAAATATTCCCCGTTTTTGCAAAATTTTTCATTACTCCTATTGGTCGCAGCGTGATGTTATATATCCTATAGCCTTCCTCGATAATTTTACTATCCAACAACGAAATTTTTTTTCTAATACGGGCTATTGGTTTCTGAGATTAGCGCATTCTAACAAACAAACTCTTCAGCTTTTTTTTTAATAAATATACACGGACATTTCACACAACGTCCTCTGGTCCCAATCTAAGCTTTTAAGCTTGTGTTATGGGTACCAGAATACGGATATACTGCATAAACTACTTTTCTTTTGTAAATACATAGTAAACACCCAGACGCAGTACAAACATTTGTATGACATTTATGGATATCACACAAATGATTGTCCCAAGTGGGAATCGAACCCGCGACCTCGTGATCGGCAGTCCATTACAAAAACCACTCCACCACGAAGCCTGTCAAAAGCTTTATAATATTAGTATAGATAGACTAGCTGACCCGGCAAACGTTGTTTTGTCATACAAATGTCAGGGGTGGACAACCCTTATCACTCAGGGGTTTGAAAAATAGATAGATAGTAGCCGATTCTCAGACCTACTGAATATGCATAATAAAATTTCATAACAACATTGTGACACGAGAATTGTATATATTGTATAATGAAAGAATAACAGAGTTTTATATAATAAAATAAAAACAAAGCAAGCTTGAAATAATGAAATATGTTGGTGATCATTTAAAAGAGCATAAAAAACATATTTGAAGCGTTGAGTACAACAGTTGAATACGTAATAAAGCGTCTACTTAACAAAGTGCATTCATACATTGGATGAGCTGAATATTTCCTAGAGTTTTAGCGAAAAATCTGTTCATTAAATAAATACATACATGGATATTTCAAACAACGTCCTCTGGTCCCAAGCTAAGCTAAATAAAGCTAGCTAATAGTAAAATTTCATCTCTATTCAACGTTGCCAAAACAGGTCGTTTTACACAACGTTCTCTGGTCCTAATTTGAGCTATATTTCCAACCTTGTGTTATGAGTACCAGAATACGGATATATTACATGTACTACTTCCCTTTTGTAAATAATTACTTATAATAGTTATAATACATAGAAACATCCAGATGCAGTGTAAACATTTGTATGACAATTACAAATTTCATACAAGTGATTGTCCCGAGCAGGAAAAGAACCCACGAATCGAAATAATTTTATTCTACTTAGAAATATTACAGAACATGTGGATCACTAGGTAGCTTATCCAACATCCCTGTAATATATTATATAGACCAAGATCCAAGAGGTAAAACATCTTACTTTTTTTCACAGCCATAAAATGTATTGGTTAAAGTAGTCGTTTATCTTTGTACGTACTATCGAACAAGTCAACAAACAGTTCTGTCAGCCATTTTTTAGCAAATGCTTTAGTTTGGTCTAATCTGGTATCTTTAAAACTATTTACGCAACGGATTTAGGCTTATGCAGTATTTTGTAGATAAATTGGTTTAAGAGAAATGTTTAGGTAGGGTGAAGTTTAGAACAATGAGCCACAAAAAGTTAGCAACGTCAAATCTATGGTCCTATTGGCAACATCACCGTTATTTTGGTATTTATCTACAGGAAATTTATATTCAAGAATCAAATGTTGTACCTAGATTTTGATTATCATTTCATTTAACACTAAACTTACGTATAATTTGTTAGGTTGTTCAATGGTGCCAATTCTAAGTGCACAACAAAACTTAACAAAAAAATGCTAATTGATAATGCCAATAACACAATTCGGCAATGTTAACAGAACTTTTTTATTATAAAAACAGTGAAATATACACTACTTATAGATTTTAGTTAATATTAATGTGCACAACAAAATAGCCAATTAATCAAAATACACAAATAGTTGTTTTAATTAGCACGCTTATGTAAGTTCGGTATGTATCTATATCTATATCAATGTATTAATCTATGTAACAGAATCTTTGAAAGTGATTTTCATCTACTTGCAGTAGTCGGATCGATCTGAAATTTTGCACACCTAACAAGGACCGATGACAGTGCAATTATTTAAAAAATATTAATTATTTTCAAGCGTGTTGTTTTTTGTTTTAGAAATAACCTAATTAATTTTTAGTTTAGTTCTGCTCGTAGAATTGGCACCTATATGCGATTTATAATGTACACTTTACAGTACATTAGCAAAAAGCTTAGTATCTGTAGTAAATTGTTTCACGAAATTAAATCACTAAGTCAGGTAACTATCGCGCGCTTGTGAACACAGTTAAAGTTTCGACGGTCGAGAAACTTTACGTACAAATGGGACGACATCAGGTGCAAGCAACAAAGAAAGAATGTTGTGTGAAACTTGTTACGTGGGCGGATTACTTTAGCTTCTACAATTGAGAGAAATGGAATGTATTAAAGTAACTTAATACTCGTATTCTCTGTCTTTCTCTCCAGCCCAATAACGTCCCACTGACGTGAAAGAGCCTACTCCACTTTGGGAGGGATTGTGCTCTACTATGCCGCCCTAACCATATTATATCCATCAGCTTTTCTCCGCCCACTACTGGACATAGGCAAATAATTGACCTAGTGCCAATTATTTGTGTTATATTTATAAATATACTAGCTGTCCCGGCAAACGTTGTTTTGCCATACTAAAAAAAACGGTTTGAAAAATAGATGTTGGCCGATTCTCAGACCTACTGAATATGCATGTAAAATTTCATGAAAATAGGTCAAGCCGTTTCGGAGGAGTACGGTAACTAACACTGTGACACTGTGATAAATGTTTGTACTGCGTCTGAGTGTTTATATATATCATAAGTAAGTATTTACAAAAGAAAAGTAGTATATGTAATCTATCCGTATTCTGGTACCCATAACACAAGCATAAGCTTAGCTTGAGACCAGAGGACAGTGTGTCAAAGTCAAAGATTATTATTTTAGGTAGGCAAAATAAACATACTCTTTTAAAAAGTCAGAAGCTAGGCGTCTGATGCAAAAAGAATCCTGAAATCCCGGAATCCTATGGAGAAGAACAGACAAGAAACTACTTGTATTTTTTTTCATTGTTTCCTTTTTTTACTTAAATTCCTGTTTACAACGAAAAAGGAGTGTGAGGATGATGCAGGGTAGTGCAATGTATACCAGTATATGACGAATATGAGGGTTACCCCAACATAGAAAATCGACAAGTCCCAGCAGAAGGCACCCGTTCACGAGTCTAACGCAATATGCGCCATATACCTACATATAAAACTATGTTTATTTTGATACTGTATGATATCAGAATTACCCAACAACATTTATTCAGTTCAATAAAAGCAGAAACAAAACAAAATAAAAAACTACACAGCTGTCTCCACAATCGCTGATAGAAATTCTCACAGCAAGTAAAACTTTTACTAACAGAACTTGTTACTTATTGGTCGGACGAACTTTGTTCAATGAGAGCAATAGATTTGTCCCTTATCACATTCGAACTTAATACTGTCAGTGGCAAACTGTCGGATAATATACCCGTATCTATCTGGTACTGACAACTCTATTTGTTAAGTTTTTTATCACACTTTATACCATCCATTTTAGTAAAGTATGTCTTAGAAAACTTAATCCAATTAGAGTAGGCTGGATCGAAACCTATACGACAGATTTGGTCTTCAAAAAGGTATTAAAAAGAACAAAAGGAAAAAATGTATAAGAAAGAACCAAAGGGAGAAATACATTTATTAGATATTAGCGATGTTACCTGCGAATTCGTATGTAAGCAATTTAGGAAATTTTTCCCGTTTTGGCAACATTTCTCACTGATGCTTCGCTCCTATTGGTCGCAGCCTGATGTTATATATCCTATAACCTTCTCGAGAAATGTACTATCCAACACTGGAAGAATCATTATTCACATCGGACGAGTAGTTCCTGAGATTAGCGTTAAATAAAACAAACAAACTCTTCAGCTTTATATTATTAGTATAGTATAATATGTAGAAGTATGGATTATGTTCATGAGGGATAGTGTAGCTACATGACGGTGAAAGATTTTTTTGAATCAGTCCAGTCGTTTCAGAGCCTATTCGTTTTTAACAAACAAACAAACAATAAAATTTTTCCTCTCTATAATATTTGTATAGACTATAAATGGTATCCGTATTATGACGGATTAAGAATACTATTTCCGTCACCCCTTTTTTTTCCTTCCTGTGAGAGGTGGAAACCTCGCAAATAAACCCTGTGCCAGTGCGGCCCAGTTGACCATAAGCCCTTCCAGAGTCGAGGAGGCCTGTGCCCAATAGTGGAGCGTAAATGGTTAGATTTTACAAACAATATTATACCAATTAAATAATTTTTTCACTTCACTTTCATTCGTATCTAGAGGGGACGCTTCAATTGAATAGTTCTCCCAAGAGAGGATTTTGTTCCGAAACTAGGAACTAAAAAACTTGCATTTGCTATAACAATTGGATATGGCATTCGTTTTTAGCCACGGTTGCAATTTTCTCACGTAAAATGTACGTGTAAAAAAGGTTTATGTGTATCAAATAATGCATTTTAGAAAAATTAAACTAAGATTCCTTTATGAATCATTTTCTACCTAGATTTTATCAGTGGAGAAGTAGATCTTGTTTTAACATTTATCAAGGAGATTATCTAATCTTAAAGCTGATAAATTTCTTAAAGTGAAGCAATGTTTGACGGACAGAAAATCCGAAATCCGAAGAATTGACCGAGAAATCGGAGTTCGCATTATTAAGAGACTCCCACTGAAATAAAAATCCAGAGTGAGACTTTAAAATGTATATGTGCCAATTTTGTTTCAGTCTCTCTGTGTTTTACACAGATAAAAACAGGACGTATTAAAAATGCTGGTTTTGTACACAAAGCAGACAGAACTCAGATAAAAGGGCTCCTGGATGGTAGCACGCCTTGATTAAGAGTTGAACGTTTCTGTTTGGAGACGCAGATGCCGTATCCTTTTTTTTCACATCATACTGTTCAGGGTCTTACAAACTCAAATCTCGTACTAGCAACAAATCGAATAAGCGTGAGGCGCCTCATCCGAATACAGAGAGAAGCTTCAATGCGAATTCAATTCCGATTTAAAGGCAACTATACCAAGTCTAGATACGCTCTCCTTAATATGAATAAACTTTGAAAAGATTTTAATTTCAAAACTTTACAGGGATTTCTTTTCTTAATAAAATTATTAATGAAGTTATTCCAAGAATCTATTAGTCAATATTGCTAATGAAAAATGCAAAAACGATATTATGATACACTTACTGTTGCCCGCAACTTCGTATGCGTGGAATTTAGAGAACAAATCCAAACAAATATTACAAAAAGCCATCGCCTTGAATCCGATGCGTACAACTACGATCAACTAGCAGTTACCCGCGACATCGTGCGCGTGGAAATTATACATTTTACCAGCTTTTTACAAAAAAATTTGCACTGCTGCTTTGCTCCTACGGCTTTACTTGATACATGGACTATGCAACACAAGAAGAATATTTCAATTCGATCCATCGGTTCCTGAGATAAGCGTGTTTAAACAAACAAACTCTTTAGCTTTATATTATTAGTATTAGATTAGATTCCTTATTAATATGTTTTTGAAAGTTAGAATAATAACCTAGCATATACTCGTAGTTACGGAATTTAGTGAAAACATAAACGTTTTAACTTTAGACAAGTTAGTAATTGTTAGTAAATTGAAACGAAAGTTTTACACATAACATTGTTTGCCTTTTAATATTGTTACTGTCGTATAGTTTTAATGTAAATAAATAAATATTCACGGACATTTCACACAACGTCCTCTGGTCCCAAGCTAAGCTAATATGTTTGTGTTATGGTTACCAGAATACGGATAGAATACGTAGACTACCTTTCTTTTGTAAATACATACATAATATAATACATAGTAAACACCCAGACGCAGTACAAACGTTTGTGTGACATTTATAAATATCACACAAATGATTATTCCAAGCGGGAATCGAACCCGCGACTTCGTGATCGGCAGTCCGTTACATGGACCACTAGACCACGTAGCTCGTCAATGTGTTATCTTTCTTCACTTATACTTAGTACCTTTAATAAAGAAATTACTTAATAAATGAATTGCAGCAAGTCAAATTACTTTAATAGAAATTACTTGCTTATGCTCGCGAATTCGTACGCGTGGTTATTTTAAAACTAAATCTTAACAAATTATACAAAAATTGCATTCTATTGAACCACTCCATCTATTAAATAAAACCGCATAAAAATCTATAACGTAGTTTTGAAGATTTAGGCTAACATAGGGACGTACATCGAACATACAAAAATAACGACTTTATTTCGTTTAGCGACGGATTTAAATACTAGCGTCAGTGCCACCGCTCCATTTCCTCCCCTGCTGTAAATAGTAAAAGGATAGTATAAACAGATTTGCAAGGGGCGGAAAACTTGAATCCAAACCCAACACGCCTGGTCATCGTCATAACATCATGCCTTTTTCCCAAGGGGGTAGGCAACGACTATAGAGCGCCATCTGCTATGATCCAAACATACTTCCTTGGCTTCATGCACACTCATACATCTGGTCATACATGCCCGACGGTTGTAAGTGCTACGCACTTGTCCCTTTTGGAGTATACCGGCGATGACATTGGAGTATATTTTTTACGGCCGTCCTCTCTCAGCATTTCCACTTACCTCTGCCGTGTACCTTTCGTTAATCATCTATCACCAGTCTGTGTATATGTCACGTCTGGTCAGCTCATACTAGACCAAAATACTCTGGCTGAAGGAGGCTGGCCCTCACCTGTGGGATGTAAATAGGCTAGAAAGAGAAAGAGTGACACACATATTGTTTGACTAAATGATTGTGATGTTGTCAGAAACTTTATATTTATAAATATCTGTCGGCGCAAGCAATAAGGACTTAGGAATTGAAACATATTTTGTCACTCGTAGGTAGCGAGCTGAGTACTAAATCATAGATAAAAGATTACCTATAGTTACGATTTAAATATGAAGTAAATTTGGTGATTTATAATTGTTGATTTTAAGAGCCTACATCAATATTATCGTATATCATCGCCGACACGTACATATTAACACAGCCAGTAGGCACAGAAAATGAAGAATTAGGGATACTTTTCCTATTTACTCAAAATCTACTAAATATATTTTAATTCTGATTTACGTGTTTCTATATATAATAGTTACTTATGTTTTTAAAGTTATTTCATTAGTTAATACGCGATAATAGACCGACAAATGAAAAAAATAAAAAATTTGAGAGGTTGTTTCGCTAAGATTTTCTATCGAGAAAACTTTTTTCAATCGCGTTTCTGAGTTTATGCGATCCTAGATCATATATTGAAAAAACATATACTTAAAAATTAGAGCTCTAGCCATTCAATTTAAAGAAACAATGAAAACTTCGTACGTAGAAAATTGCACGAAGCTATTTTGGTACCCTCTTAATGTAACGTAGGTATCGACTCGACAAGTCAATACCTACCCACTACAACTCATCATTCGTTAGTATAAATACGACAGCTTGGCGACTAGAGCAGTCAGTATTGTACGGGTCGTTACGCTGCTCAATTACCGACGTATCGGTGTTGAGTTTGTCTTTGTGGGCGTCGGTGTATGGTCGTTGCGCTGCACAATTCCCGACGTATCGTTTTGAGTTGATCTTTGGGGGCGCCGGCGTCGCCGATTGTCTGCAAAATGTGCTAACGGTGTCAAAACAGCAAGACACCTAATTTTCTTTAATTTTAAATAAAATTATCAATTTTTCTTTTTTATTTATCTAATTAAATTTTAAACCAAATCTTCTTAAATTTCTTGTTATTATATAAATAATATAGTATTTAAGTATATAACTTAGTTTGTTTGCTATACTTACTGTATACTACCTCTACAAAAATTAAAAAAAACTTTAGTCTAAGATAAAATTATGTATGTTTTACCTTTATATAATTTAAAATTTCTTTGTTAAAAAAAAATTGTTATCTATTTAGAAACTAAGATATTGTTATTAATTGTATGTAGTCTGAGCACAATGTAATATAATATAGTTTATGGTAAAAGTCTATCTTTATGGTCAATGTAAAATTAAATTGGATGTGGGTAAACCCTGTAATAACTGATTGTAGAAGACACATTACAGCTCAGTCTCACCCGTGACCATGGTGACTGCAAAGTCTCCGAAACGTCGGGCCAAAATTCAAAACAAATATACGCGTCTAAATCCGTAAAAAGTAGTTTTATTTAAGCAAATGAGTCGCGCGGGTGCCTTGTGCTGGGACTGGTCGATTTGCTCCAACAAGCTATTTTATTATTAAGTTAGTTTTAGTTAGTAGTACTGATCGGCATCATTCTCACACCCCTGATACAACTATGTATAATATTATTGAAAAAAAAAGTGAATGGAATTGAAAAAGAAAATCCATGGAGTTTCTTGTCTGTTCTTCTCCATAGGATTCGCGTTTCGAACAGACACCTAGTTTCTGACGTTTTAAAAGAGCTTGTAAAACATGCCAACTTGAAATAGAATATTTTGACTTTGACTTTGACACACACACACACAGAGAAAGGTCCAAATCTCAATAAAACGAACAATCCATATATATTTAGAACAAAATCTTCACACAAATACCTATTCTTTTTACAAAACTCTGTAATTCAATAGGAATGTTTGTATGTCGGTCACATTTTCCTTTATCCTTTTTTGTCATATCACGTTTATATATTCACCTCTCGTTTTACTTGGATAACACGTAACTGTAGGTGTGAATCTACAGATTTTTATATAAGGACGTTTATTAGCGCCGAAATATCTTTTGAGAAAAATAAACGCCCCGGCAAAATAAGGCCTAACATCTGTTTGATTTTCAATAAAGATAGTTTTAGAATAACAAAAGCCTCCATTATACGTACACAACTTAGCTTGCATGAATAATTTGCTTAAATCAAAAACTAAAAACCAAGCTTGAAAATCATGAATATTATTTTTAACTAGGTGTTGCCCTCGACTCCGTCCGCGTAAAATTTAGGAAATTTTCCCCGTTTTTGGAACATTTTTAACTATTGCTTGAGTGAGAGTATTATAAACGTAAGAGTAAACAAATATAATCAGAATGCTCTGAACTGCTAAGCTATCAGGAGTTACACGTGTTATTGTGAGTCAACCATAAAATTATTATTATGTCTGCATAATTTCAGATCAGACCGACTACTGCAAGGGGTTTATTTTTGATTCTTCCGAGCGGAATTGATCTGCGTACAATATCCCTTAGCTGGATTTTACAGCAATATAGGAAAGAAATGGGGTGGTGATACATATTTGAATACAAGAGTTCATTACAAATTCGTCACTATTATAAAAAAAAACACTAAAAAGTAGAAATGTGGTGACTAAATCTTAACTTTACGACACAGCGTCGATTACTTTACTCAAGTTTAAGAAAAAAACAATTTTTATTGCCATAGTAAGAATAAAACAGAACCTAATTCCTACCCCATCTAGGTAAAGTATTGGCCAATTAATCTATCTTTAGGCAAAATCGTGTGGGCTATTTGTGGATATATATGGGCTGAACAAATTATAATACTTAAATACTCCCTAGAGTTTAGAGAATTTTACCCATCCTACTGCAAATTGATATGAAGTTGTGAGTTACTAAGAAATTGTTTTGTCCTCATTTAATTCCAAAGTTGAGAATAAATAAGTTTAATAAAATATGATAAAACTAGCTGCTGATCGCGACTCCGTACGCGTGTAATTTAGAAAAAAAATCCCGTTTTTCCGACATTTTTCACGACTTCTTCGCTCCTATTGGTCGCAGCGTGATGCTATATAGCCTTTCTTGATAAATGTAGTACCCAACACAGAAAGAATTTCTCAAATCGGCCCAGTGGTTCCTGAGATCAGCGCGTTCAACCAAACAAACAAACTCTTCAGCTTTATGACATTAATTAAAGATATAAATAAATAAATAAATAAATGTTCATGGACATTTTCACACAACGTCCTCTGGTCCCAAGCTAAGCTTATATGCTTGTGTTATGGGTACCAGAATACGGATATGTACTACATAATTATACTATTTTTCTTTTGTAAATACATACTTATAATACATAGTAAACACCCAGACGTAGTATAAACATTTGTATGACATTTATAAATATCACACAAATGATTGTCCAAAGCGGGAATCGAACCCTTCTCGAATCGAATCGAAATATGGATGATATAAGAAAATTTGATAATACTAGCAGTGCCCGCGACTTCGTACGCGTGGAAATAGGAAACGAAAAATTAAATGAACTAACAATAACGCCATTTTACAGCTAATTAGTAAATCGTCAGTGTGGTTCTCTTTTCTTGCACAGATCTAAAGAAGTAACACACACAGCCCAATGTCATTTTAGTAAATGATATCTCAGAGCTTCATCATGCCTTTTTAGGTCTTTGTACAAACCCTTATACTCTCAATACGGTGTCCGTCTGTCTGTCTATCCACTCGTTAACCTTTTTTTACTCAGCCACGGCTGAAGTTGTTAATTTGAAACTTATACCAAATGTAGATCTATGCGGTCCCTTGCTGAAAAAAATACAACCAATAATTTAGATCTACGCATTCAGAAGATATAACTGAACTACAGCCATTTTTGAGTAATTTCCACTTTCGCTAGGGAATCAAAATTTACAGGTTACTTCCCACTATCCTAGAGACTTGAAATTTGGCATGGTCCAAAATGAATAAATAAAAATACTTCATTATATTAAAGCGTATATAAATAAGAATTTTCCACACAATGTCCTATAGTCCCAAGGTAAGCTTTATATGCTTGTGTTATGGGTACCAGAATACGGATAGAATACATAAACTACTTTTCTTTTGTAAATACATACTTATAATACATAGTAAACACCCACCCTTATAATACCATAAACATGGCTCTTAATTTTTTATCCGTGAGGCCCTATAATTCGCTTGCTGATGAATATTTCTTTTTTGTTCATATTGATTGAAAAGCTGTTGGTCTTCCTTGAAATAAATAAAAATTAGATAATTTTGTTGTTCTATCTTTTAATGTTTAAGCAGCGTACGCAAAATAGTTAACTCTTTTAGTTGATATTTTTCCGAAAAACCCAAATATTTTACAGAACCCTAATTTTTCCAAAATAAAATCTAGCCTATTTTAAGCGCAGATAATGTAGCTTTCAAATGGTGAAAGAATTTTAAAAAACAGTCTAGCAGTTTTTGAGCCTATTGACCATACGCCGACGCCGCTGTCGATGCCAACACCTATAAAACTAACTCAGCACCGATACCTCGGGGTTTGAGCAACGTAACGACCATACGCTGGAGGAGTCGGCGAAGCCGGCGCCGGCGCCGGCGACGACGCCGACGCCGACGACGACGCCGACGCCGAAGCCGACGACGACGCCCACGACGACGCCGACGCCGAAGCCGACGACGACGCCGACGCCGACGTCGTCGCTTACGCCGCTGTAGAAGCCAACGCCTATAAAAACCAACTCAGCACCAATACGTCGGGATTTAAGCAGCGTAACGACCATACGCCGACGCCGACACCGATGCCAACATCTATATAAACCAACTCAGCATCGATACGTCGAAATTTGAGCAACGTAACGACCATACGCCGACTCAGACGACGACGCCGACGCCGCTGTCGATGCCAACACCTATAAAAACCAACTCAGCACCGACACGTCGGGATTGGAGCAACGTAACGACCATACGCCGGAGGCGTCGGCGAAGCCGGCGCCGACGACGACGCCGAAGCCGACGTCGACGCCTATAGCAACCAACTCAGCACCGATACGTCGGGATTTGAGCAGCGTAACGACCATACGCCGACGATGACGCCGGCGCCTATAAAGACCAACTCAACACTGATCCGTCGGGGATTGAGCAGCGTAACAACCTGTACAATACTGACTTTTACACACACTAAGACGCCGTGACACATAGTATCTTTATAAATTATTGCATATGTGTTAATCTGATATGTAAGCTATATTATTGCAAAGTTTCACGAAAATCCATCCAGTAGTCTTTACGTGAAAGAACAACAAACATCCTTACATTCATACATTCAACCATACATCGAAACAATGGAGTATAGATAGATGACCGGGGAAACGTTCTCGTTGCTCAGCGAACAGTTTAACTTTATTTTATCACGCGTAATTCTTTTTTCGTCATATCTCCGAAGATATTCATTGAAATTGCATGCTGTAAAAAGCAGTTATTATCTATATTAAATGCGTAAGCTACCTAAGGTATTTAATTTGATAAAAAATGTTACTATATACACATAAATAGCTTTTGAAAATATCCTATTGAATTTGATAATTTTGTTGACGTTCTTATGGGTACAGCGGGTTTTCCTTAAAAGATAGACATATGGCCTCGCGGACTTTTTTAAAGATCTATAGGTAACAAACAATTTCTTCATACATTACTTTGTTGTAACTCACATAGATAAGGCAGCGTTTTCATTTAAAGCTCGCGCGCGTGATTTTTTTCCCCGTTTCTTGCAACATTTTACACTGATGCTTCGCTTCTATTCGTTGCAGCGTGATGTTATATAGCCTATAGCCTTCCTCGATAAATGTACTATCCAACACTGAAAGAATTTTTCAAATCGGACCAGCGGATCCTGAGATTACCGCGTTTAAACAAACAAACAAACAAACAAACAAACTCTTTCGCTTTATAATATTAGTATTAGTATAGTATAGTATAGTATAGATGGCACTGTGAATTTTATTATATTGGACCTGTGTCAAAAATATAGGCGGTAAAAGAATATCCATACTAATATTATAAAGCTGAAGAGTTTGTTTGTTTGTTTGAACGCGCTAATCTCAGGAACCTGGTCCGATTTTAAAAATTCTTTCAGTGTTGGAGAGTACATTTATATATATTTATCAAGGCTATATAACATTACGCTACAACTGATAGGAGCGAATGTTGCGAAAACGGGGAATTTTTTTATTTTTATTTGAACCACTAGACCACGAAGCCCGTCTGCCCGTTAGCTTTAATCAATTTTTATTACATTATTGCTACCATACAAAATACTTTTCACAACTTAATCGTAACAAAAGAAAAACTCCCCACAAACTGATGATGATTACAAACTATTTTACTTAGCGTTCGCTTACAGAAGGGTACAAAACAATAGTTATTTGTTTGCGCGCCCAAGTTTCATCCCTTACACAATATAGCTCTTACTGCGTTCGTTCACTCATTCATTCAAACCCCTTAGCGGTAAGCTGTATAGGTTATGCGCTGTAAAAGAGTGCTCCATAATATTGAGATTTTAATCAAATAAAAATAGGTAACCATGCTAACTTAAATAAAAAAAAAGTCTAGAGCCACATTAAAAAGATGGATAGGCTGTGTGAATGGGATAAAACAATGTGGTTAACACGATGTCTAACAAAAGACTATGGAAGAAAAAATAAGCTGATCTCTAATAATGGGACAAAGGCGGAAGAATGATAAGGTAATTATGCCAACAGGTTTGGACAGCTGAGCCTAGTGGATCAAAAACCCTCCTGAAGTAGAGAAGGGCCATGTCGAAAAGTAAGACGTTAATAGGCTGGTAAGGGTAGGTAAATAAGGAATGGATCGTAACGTTATACAATATTACAAAAAATATTTTAGTGTTAGATAATACATTCATCGAGGAAGGCTTTAGGCTCTATAACATCACGTTGCAACCAATAGAAACGAAGCATCAGTGAAAAATGTTGCAAAAACGTTTATATGTATAAAATATCCACGTGTACAAAGTCGCAGGCAACGGCTAATAATTTCATATATTATATGTCTTTTACAGCACTCTAAGAAGACATGGTGACACTTGTTTGTTAATCCATCACCATATGGCCAAGTTGTGTTAGTCAAAAATCAAGTCAGTGGTAGTACGTACAAACGCTACCATTTCCTATACATTTCATCCAGTAAGATAAGTTATGTCACGGATCTAGGTCTATGTAATATTGCACCATTTATCGTCGTATGTACAATACACATTGATGCATTAAGAGGTATCAGCGATGAGACAATAGCTTTTGTTGTACAATGGCTAACTATCAGATAACTCGACACAATGTCGCTCTATCATTAAACAAAGTAAGCAAAGCTATGGGGTAGGTAGCCATGATTGGTTTCGTGATTTAAATGTTTGTGTCACTGTCTTTTTACGGTCATTTTTTCAATATCATATCTATCCCCAGATGTTGTAAGGAAAAACAAAAATTAAAACATGTGTCATCACTTGAACGGTTTGGTCCCAAAGAGCCTCTCACAACACCTCAAGAGGCTCGGCGTCAGTAGTGAATCGGTGACGGCCCAGATGCAGAAAGCAGTCTTGCTAGACAATGCTCGTATAGTGCGTTGGCTTCTCTTCCAATAGGCTCCACCATTCCGGCCGACTATTGCCAACCTCGTCGGAGTGCGTTCTACCGCCTTCGAGTTGAGGCAGTGTTGAATAAAACTAAATAAAATATTCATGAACATTTCACACAACGTCCCCTGGTTCAAGGGCCGACAATCGAATAGACTGTTTCTTGTCCCACTTGACGGATGGGTGACAAGAAAAGTTTTCGAGTTAAAACGCACTTGCGTCAGCGGTGAAACGCTTGTCGTTCTACTAAAGTACAAGAACGTTTTCAAGCATTCCTTCTCATAGTTCTCATCCATCCATGCTTCACCGATCATGCTATACTTGATTAGAAAATGATTTACAATAAACAATGATAGCAGGACTACAGCATAGGGCTCTTCAAAAAGAGCGTTAAACGGTTCGCATAGCATTGGCAACGCGTGATACCTGGGGGCCAAGTCTGCTATTGAATGTTGTCACAATGATAGTTCAATGACACCATTACAACCACAAAAAATTTACAGTAGACTAACAAACTTGATAAAATTAATTGAAAATTCATGATTTTTATCAAGTTTGGTAGTCTACAGTTAATTTTTTGTCACAAATGATGCCAATATGGCGCCATAATGGTATCATTGAACTATCATGGTGACAACATTGAATAGCAGACTTTGCTCCCAGGCATTGCAAACGAACATAGGCTATGGTAATCGCTTACCATCGAGCTGTATGATAGTTTGTCACCATTGTAGTAAAATAAATGATTCTGATACTATTCTAACACGATGACATAACTTATTTTAATACGTGATGAGTTACTTTATTACTTGTAATAACTTTTTATGTTTCACGTTTCTTCACATAGTTATATGTTTTATCGCAAATTCTAGTTACATACTTTTTTTTACTTGATACCCATATGGCAATGATTTAAACGACGTATAAACTAGTATTACGATTACTTACCTAGATTAGAAATGATGATTGTTGTAGATGAAACGTATTGGAGACAGTTGACAACACAATTTAGTTTCAAGTTAAAGTTATTTTCATACTCAAATATTTAGCGTTTGTTGCGAACTAGTATGTACAAAAGGCGTAAAATTAATTAACAGTGAAAATATCACAAACTGTCTTCAAATAAAGATAATTTTGTCATTGAAATACACTCATGCGCTTTACGCCACATATGTAAGTACATATTTCAGTTAGATACTATTTTTTTCGTAATTAAATAAGTATTACATTTAATTGAAACGAATTACGGATGTTTGGTGTAATTCCTACACTAATTTAAATACCATGTGTGTTATCACCCTGTTGGTATTATGTTCCAACTATGTAGATACTCAAATAAAATCGATTGGACGCGTATTAATTAAGATCAAGTTTCGGAGATTTTTCAGCCGCTATGATCTTAACACCAAATATTACCAAACAGGAACCAACCCAGATAAATAAATAAATATTCCCGGACATTTCACACAACGTCCTCTGGACCCAAGCTAAGCTTATTATGCTTGTGTTATGGGTACCAGAATACGGATAGAATACTTAAACTACTTTTCTTTTATAAATGCATACTTATAATACATAGAAACACCCAGACGCAGGACAAACAATTGTATGACAATTAGAAAAATCACACAAATGATTGTCCCGAGCGGGAATTAAACCCACGACCTCTTGATCGGCAGTTCATTACATAAACCACTCAACCACGAGGCTCGTCGTTGAAGTTAGATTCTAGAAAAATAAGACTTTAGTGGCATCGTGGTTAAGACGATACCAAAATAGCTTCGTGCATTTTTCTATGTACGAAGTTTTCATTGTTTCTTTAGATTGAATAGCTAGAGCTCTAATTTTTAAGTATATGTTTTTTCAAAATATGATCTAGGATCGCATCAACTCAGAAACACGATTGAAAAAAGTTTTCTCGATAGAAAATCTTGGCGAAACCACCTCTCAAAATTTTTATTTTTCTCATTTGTCGGTCTATTATCGCGTATTAACTAATGAAATAACTTTAAAAACATAAGTAACTATTATATATAGAAACACGTAAATCAGAATTAAAATATATTTAGTAGATTTTGAGTAAATAGGAAAAGTATCCCTAATTCTTCATTTTCTGTGCCTACTGGCTGTGTTAATATGTACGTGTCGGCGATGATATACGATAATATTGATGTAGGCCCTTAACTGAAAACCACTGTTTATTAGTTAATTAATACTTACCTTTTAATGTATTTTAGGATTTCTATATCAATCTAATAGCAAATATTTTTGCTGTATAGTTTTTCAGTTTTGTTAAAGTCAGAAAAACTGGTATATTTCGGTCGTCTGCCGTAACGCTGTTTTTTTTTAAACGAATGCGTGATTTAAACGCTTTGTATGAACTAGTTCAATTTTACTCAAAACGTGGGTTGGTTTACTCTTGTATAAATGGGTGAAATTAATAGATGAGTTATAAAATAAACAAGAATGTAATATAAACTCTCTTATCAAAACATACTCACGAACACTGCAGACAATCACTTCACTATTCCATCTAAAATATACTCCGAACAAGCAAAACTAAATGCATTTTCCAATAATATCAATAGCATTGCAGAGAAAGTTTAGACAGTTGAAACCGTAGAGTCCTGATAAGTCCACAGACAGCTTTCAAAGGTTTATCTTAACGTTGAAAATGGGAGTTGAGTGTATTTAAGCAGTGTCATATACCGGGAGATAAGCGAAACGAAAAATAAGCCTTTTTAAGATGCCATAAATATCATTCAAAATATTATACCTAACTATAATTATCTATACTAATAGAATAAAGCTGAAGAGTTTGTTTGTTTGAACGCGCTAATATCAGGAAATGAAGCCAGTGAAATGTACAAAATAATAATAATATTAATGTTAGCAAAATTTCTAAGTACTGTACTTTTTGCAAGACTTGAAAATATGAGCCAGAGAACTTACAAATATTAATGTTAGCAAAATTTCTAAGTACTGCACTTTTTGAAACCCTTGGAAATATAAGTCAGTGAATATTAGAAAAATATAATGCAAATTTTTGAAGTGGGTTAGTATATAAACGACTAAAACCAATTTAATTGTATTACATTACGGGTAGTATTTAAACAATATGACGCTAAAGGCAATAAAAAGCTGATATAATTTATATGTTCCAGCTTTTTGTAGCCGGCACTACATATTTGGCATAATTTTCATCTGGTATTACGATTTCTTATCCTGGAGTATTAATACGACAACTGCAAGCAAATGACACAATTGTTCATTTAGATGTACATACTGTATCATGGATTGGTTAGACAAATAAACATAATATACTCCATGAATTAAAAGTAAATAATTCTGTATGCAATGCGGGCTTTTTTGAAAAAAGAATAATAATGTTTGGTTAAAAAACTAAAAAGCACGCTTTGCAAATTTTTGATGGCATTGTCATCAATTCTTAATAGGTCTGCAAAATTTCTGATCAATCCCACATTGTAAGTGGATGAAAATAACTTACAAAGATTCCATTAAATAAAATAACACACACATTGACTGATTGATAGATAGGTAAGTACGAAAGTTGCAAATAAAAACGAAATAAAAAAGACGAATCATACAAGACCAATATTGTTGACCTTGAATGGATTGCGTTTGCAAAAGAAATGATAAATTAAATTTATTTAGAATTTGTTTCGTGCATAATTAGTGGATATTACATTTAGCTTCTTTTTGTTTAAGGGTCACTCCATGGAATATCTGGTGTTCCAAGCATCCTTATTACTTCTTTTAATGCAATACAAAGGTGGAAAAATTGCTTTTGTCCTCGGCTGCATTATATCAATTGTTGGATGGGCATTGATCAGTTTAGCACAAGATATCAAGATGATCTTTATCGTAGAATGTTTTCAGGGTCTTGGTATTAACAGCCTTTTGACTGTATGTTTCTTAACAATATCAGAAATAGTGGAACCAAGTTACAGGAATACCTGTTTGGTACTTTATGCCGCAGTGCAATCTATGGGCCTTTCTTTAGGAAGCATAATGGGCATTTTTTTGCATTGGAGACAGTTGGGCATTGTAACTATTTGCCCATTGCTTTTAAGTTTACATCTAGTCTATTTTTGGCATGAATCACCCCTATGGCTGGCTTACAAAAAGAGATTTAGAGAATGCCGATTGTCATTTATAAAATTGAGAGGCAATAGTGATAACTCACAAAAAGAACTAAATTTACTGATGAATAGCCATCAAAATAAAGTACACAAGGAACAAAGGAACAACTTACAGCAATTATTTCAAACTATCAAAAGAAGAGATATTCTTGTACCGACCATACATTCTTTTGTGTTACTAAGCGTTATATATTGGAGTGGTAGTATGTCATTATTAATTTATACATCAGACATAATTATGAAATCTTCTGGAAAACCAAACAACAAAGTCAACCTGCCAATGGATTGCATTTTCTTTATTGATTTTTATATTACAACGATTTTAGTCAATTGCTTTAGTGGTAAAAGAGTGCTATTCTACAGCATTTCTTTTTCAGCTGTTTTTATGGCATTGGCTTCTGCAATATTATAACATATTTACAAAGTATCAGTATTCTACCTAAAGATTCAGAATTAGCAGTTTATTCATTGCTTGGGTTTATGGTTTCTATAAGTTTGGGATCTGCTTCTATTGGCTTTACTTTAGCAAGTGAGATAATGCCAGTTAAGCATAGAGGTATTGGAGGTGTTCTCTTTACTCTATTTACTTGTTTCGTGAATACATCTTCTTTGAAATCCTATCCGTATTTAAACTATTATTTAGAAATATGGACTGTTTTCTTGATCTATGTTGTATACAATATTTTTTTCGTAATTTTTATTTGGATGTATATACCAGATACTAAAAATAGGACTTTACAAGAAATTGAACTTTTTTATGATAATGATCATTTTAGGGACAACATTGCTGATAAAAATGATGATGCGCCATTTGTTGATTCTTAAGTTGCCTCAGTAGCGTTTAAGAATTTAGTTATGTATTAAAAGACTCTGTTTTATCTTTAAATGTGTTAAATACAAAATATATATTTATGTTACTATTTATAAACATGTTATTTTATTGATATCTAAAATTTTTAGACTAAATTGTGCTTCATTTACTGTTCATAATTATGTAAGACTAGTATTTAATTTATGAAAATACAAGTTATTGCTAACTGTAATCCTCAAGACGTATTTGAAAGAAACATAATAATGGTCTTTTCATAACTATTAGTTTAATGGTATTTAATAAGTACTTTAGCTGTAATAAAATTGTTTTATGTGTCATGCAAATTCATTTCATAAAAGATTATGAAATTGTCAGTTTAGTTTAAATGTTATCGTGCAATTAATGGTTTCTTGTATTAACGTAAGTGAATATTTTATTAGGTATTTTTGTAAAGACTATGACCTTACTATATTTTAGCCTATTTCAGCAGAAGATGCTAATTTGTAATGCAAAAACCTATATGTTGTATTAAAATTTGTAATATCTTTATGTAAGAATATCGATATAGTAAAGCTGTATATTCGTATGTACTTTTCTTTGCTGAAATAAGGATTATTATTATTAATAAATATACCTATATATCTTTCATTAGTGGTGAAAATTTTAGTATTAAAATATTTGTAATTAAATTATGGGTTCATAAATCAAAAGGCTGTTTTAGACAGTACAATTTCCTTTCTTTACAACAAATATGTTCACAGAAGAACTGACCCTTGTGTTAGCTTAAACATATCACTTTTAATATATAAAGGATGTGTCTGAAAGTCCTTTTCAACATTTTCATGACCCTTCTAACAAGAATTTAAAGTACTGTCATAACTTTGGAACTCTTTACAGTCCTTTCCACTTCAGTAAGTTTGTATAATTTAAATAAAGCGGTTGACATTTGTTTTCGTCTATTTAATCAAGTTTTATTACAAGCGTCTCGGGTACCAGTTTAATATCAGCTTGAATTTTGTTTCATACTTTCTTGAATGCCTTAAATATACTACAGTGCTAAATTTTAACTTTAGATCAGTCCATCCATCTATCTATCGCTAGACATTGATCTTACCCATACAATATGACCCTTGACATGATGTGGCCCTTAGTGATTTTGATGATAATTGTCACACCATCTTACTTGGAGTAATTGTCGGAATTCATTATCACTGTTGTGTTGTGTTCTTAAGCAAAAATTATTCAGTATTATTCTTTTTTTACATATTATTTGCAGGTGAATCACTTAAGTCTTTGTATTGAAATACAATCTGCATGAAGTCTCTTCTGTAGATATGCCTGTATCGCCACTTGCATTACAAGTATGTATCCTGATAGCACCGTTAGACATTATATTACTTATTTTCTTTTAATGTGCAGCTGCATTTTGTTTTGAGGCAAGATTCACTATATTCTTCTGCTTTTTCCATTTCACTTTCACTAAAATATTCTTTTTGTTCTTCCATCTGTTTCTCTGATCCCACTCAAACATCGCCATTGAAATTAATACGTGTACTAAAATAGTATCAAACATAAAATATATGATTTATGTTGCAGTGTTTTGTTGCGGGTACTACATATTTGGCTGCTTTTTCAGTTGGTGTTACTATCACATACCCAAGCGTGCTCTTACGCCAGCTAGCAAATGATACGATTGTAAATCTGGATGTCCATACTGTATCATGGATCGGTAAGATGATTGGGATTGGATTCGCCGTTTTAAAACTTTGACATTTCTCCTACAGTAACATGTGGAAGAGATTTTATCGCTATGGTGTTTTCCTAATTATTGATATTTTCTTTTCTTATTATTTTTGCAGGGTCACTTCATGGTATTGCTGGTATCCCAAGCATCTTATTACCCCTGTTTATGCAGTATAAAGGAAGAAAATTTGCATTCTTTCCCAGTTCCGTTATTTTAATAGCAGGATGGATATTAATATGTTTGGCGCAAAACGCGACGATGCTATTTCTTGGAGAATGTTTACAAGGTCTTGGTATTAATAGTTTCTTGGCTGTTTGCTCTGTAAGTCTATCAGAAATGGTAGAACCAAGATATAGAAATACCTGTTTGTTACTTTATGGAACGATGCAAGCTGCTGGAATATCTATTGGAAGTATTTTAGGCAATTTTTTGCATTGGAGAAAAATTGGCTTCGTAACTGTTTGTCCACTTCTTATTGCTTTACCGATTTCATGTTTTTGGCCAGAGTCACCGTTATGGTTAGCCCACAAAAAGAGATTTGGAGAGTGTCGCCAGTCGTTTGTAAGATTGAGAGGTACTAGTGAAAACTCTCAAAAGGAGTTAAGATCATTATTGACTTCCAACCAAAATGAAGCATTAGTTAAAACAAGAACCACTTTGTTACAGCAATTATCTGCAACTATTCAGAGAAGAGATTTCCTAATGCCTGCTTTACACTGCTTTGTTTTAATAAGTGTACTATATTGTGGTGGAGGCCTTCCCATGGTAATTTATACATCAGATATCATTATAAAATGTTCTGGAAAATTCGATAATAACATCAAGCTTATCATGGATTGTATTTTCAGCATTGGATTTTACTTGACAACGGTTTTAGTGAGCTATTTTAGCAGTAAAAGAGTGCTGCTTTTTAGTATGGCTTCCTCAGCTGCTTTTTTGGCATCTGCAGCCATAGTGACGCATTTGCAAAGCGATTCTGAATTGGCAATTTATTCTTTGCTTGGTTTTATGATATCTTTTAGTTTGGGGTCTGCTTCTATAGGCTTTACTTTATCGAGTGAAATAATGCCAGTTAAGCATAGAGGTATTAGTAGTGGACTTTATATATTATTTAATTGTTTATTGCATGCATTATCTATGAAATCGTATCCTTATTTATGTCTGTATATACAAATATCTGGAGTTTTTTTAATTTATGTTGTGTTCACAATATTTTCTATATTATTTATTTGGTTATACGTACCAGATACTAAGAATAAAACGTTACAAGAAATTGAAAATTTCTATAATATTTGTTATGTTAAAGATGATGTTGATGATAATAATGTTATTGAACCATTTAATGTAAGTAAATAAATATGTAAAAACTATTTAAGTCTAGAATGTTTGTACCTATGGTTAGTTATTGGTTGTACATTAATAAATTAGATTTTAAATAAAACCACTTTTTACGGATTTAGACGCGTGTATTTCGTTTACATTTTAGCCCGACGTTTCGAAGACGTTGCAGTCAATACAAAGATAACCACCTATAGAGGTGTCTCTTATAGCATCCTAGTAAGGACTAGGAAAGAACGCTGTAAGAGACACAAGCGAGAAATTTTAAGCTTCTTCGCAGATGATGCGTAACATGTATATCTGAAAATTCCACTCTGTATCAGCATCAGCAGCGTATATGGGAAGAAACAAAGAAAAGAATGAAAGAAAGGAAGAAAGAAAGAAGGAAGGAATAAAATAAATTTATTTTCTAAGCACAATACAAAGAGAAATCTGCTAGTTTGTCACAAAAGTAGGTATGTTATTCTGTACATTTAAGAGGCTAAATACTTTTCTTGTTCCAGTGCGTTGTGGAGAAAGAAAAAAAGTAATATTGATTTGAGTTTTACCTATTTGAAACATATTCCATTTTCTTCCATAAATAATACATCGAAGTACATTCGTAATAGCCATAATCATCATAATTTGTATTGCGTATTTCGATTTTGCATTTAATGGCTGCCTAGTAATTGGGCATAAAATCGGTACAATTTATCATTCATTGTTATTAGCCTGTATTCAGGTTGAGATTTATTGTAAATCACGCTATGATTTAACACAATCATTAATTTGTGTATAAATTAACCACAGATATGATAGATATTTTTGAAATTTTATTTCTTTGGGGTCTCGTGGTCTAGTGGTTCATGTAACGGGATGTCGTTCACAGAGTTGCGGGCGTGTTGAGATTGAATCTGGTTTCGAATGGCCCGTCTCTGACAAAATATAATATTATCTTCTTATATATAAAAATCAATTGCTGTTCGTTAGTCTCGCCAAAACTGGAAAACGGCTGAGCCGATTTTTGTGATCTTGGTCTTG
Organism: Orgyia antiqua; assembly: GCA_916999025.1. Taxonomy (NCBI): domain Eukaryota; kingdom Metazoa; phylum Arthropoda; class Insecta; order Lepidoptera; family Erebidae; genus Orgyia; species Orgyia antiqua. The sequence continues at coordinate 8,179,344 of OU779874.1, forward strand.
AAATATTCGTGAAAGTCCAGGGAAGGTTTAAACTGTGACGAAATATATGGGGATCTAAAATTTCACACGTACGGAGTAGCGGGCATCAGCTAGTTTACTTATAAATCCCGTACGCTGGCTCTTGTAGCACACTGGAAAAGAGGTGAGATGGTCACTTGGTTTATTCTTCTTTCGATTCTTACCCTTACTTACATTGAACCTCTCTCCTGTCTCCAGCCCATTAACGTCCCACAGCTGGGCACGGGCTCCTCTACTTTGTGAGGGATTATGGTCTACTGTCCCGCGCTGACCAGGCGTGTTGGCACAGAGTTTAGTTTCGAGGTTCCCGTCTCTCACAGTAGACGTTAACTGCTTATATTCTCCCTTAACTGGCTCTTACAGCACCCTGGGAAATAAATAAGATGGTGGCACTTGTATTCTTAATCCGTCACCCTACATGGATAAATATGGCGAATACAACCCATCCTGTACGAGTTCATCTCGTACTTGGCCGTATTTTTCTTAACACTACACAAAACACAAGTAAATAAGGATAGCTAGCAGAGGACGTTGTACGCAAAATGCCCATGATAATAAATTAAAAATAATACTTAATGAAATCCTATATTCTTTTGCACTCGTCTACTTACAAAAAATAAGCATACAATGGTATCGATTCTACGTACACAACTTAACTTAATAAAAAAATAAAAATTGATAGTTTCAATAACACAATCCGGCAATGATAACAGAACTTTTATATTAGAACTAGCTGTTACCCGCGACTACGTCCGCGTGGAATATAGAAAATTTTCCCCGTTTTTGCAATATTTTTCACTACTGCTTCGCTTCTACTGGTCGTAGTGTGATGTTAAATAGCCTAAAGCCTTCCTCGATAAATGTCTTATCTAACGCTGACAGAATTTTTCTAATCGGCCGGCCCAGTGGTTCCTGAGATTAGCGCGTTCAAACAAACAAACAAACTCTTCAGCTTTATAATATTAGTATAGATGTCTATAAAATATAGACCAACGATTTTATTTTAATATTTTTGTTAAGTTTAGTTGTGCTATAGAATTGGTACCAATATGTATTTTATTTTTGATTACATGAATATTCATAACTTTGTTTCATAGTATACCTATCAGTCACTCTAATGACATAGTGAACTTAAGACATATTTTCTTTCCTCGGTAAGTATGTATTAAAATTACTGACTATAAAATAAATTCATTATTTTTGTATGTACTCGTATGTCCCTATGTGAGCTTATATTTTGAAAACTAGGCAACGGATTCTGATATGTTTTTTTTATAGATAGAATGAGACAAGAGGATGGCTTTTTGTATAATTTTCCTGGGTTTGTTTCAAATCATATTATGTCTCCGTGATATGGCTTAAAATACTAATGTCGCCACTGTACTTTAACCTGCGGGTGCTGTAAAATACGAAGAATACGGGCTTCGTGGTCTAGTGGTTTGACTGCCAATCACGAGGTCTCGGGTTCGATTCCCGGTCAGGACAATCATTTGTGTGATGTTTTTAATCGTGATACAAATGTTTGTTCTGCGTCTGGGTGTTTACTATGTATTATAAGTATGTATTTACAAAAGAAAAGTAGTATATGTATTCTATCCGTATTCTGGTACCCATAACACAAGCGTATAAGCTTAGCTTGGGACCAGAGGACGTTGTGTGAAATGTCCATTAGGGTGTCCCTTATATGGAAAAAAAAAATTTTTTTTTGAATTTCGAAACGCATACCCTCTATTTTTTTTATAAATGCTAAAATGTACTTAAATATGTAATTTCATATTTGTAGCATGATTGCAACCCGTGCCGACCGAGCCCTAAAGGAGATGACTAAATAAAGTATGGACGACTGCCCCAGCAATGTACAAACATGGCACCTAGCAGTATATAACACTGAATGGCTGAATATTAGTATTTTATATAAAAAAAGTTCCAGGAACTTGTTATAATTTTGCAATCCTGAAAATAAAATGGATTAACTCCTACGTCAACAGGTACAAAACCTTCAAACAAATGTCATTGCAATGAACTTTTACGTAGGCGTTTGAATGTATCTGCTATAAAATAGTAATAATTGTATTTTTATATTATTAAATAAATAAATATTCACGGACATTTCACACAACGTCCTCTGGTCCCAAGCTAAGCTTATTATGCTTGCGTTATGGGTACCAGAATACGGATAGAATACATCTACTTTTCTTTTGTAAATACATAGAAAACACCCAGACGCACTACAAACACTTGTATGACATTTATGGATATCACACAAATGATTGTCCAAAGCGGGATCGAACCCGCGACCTCGTGATTGGCAGTCCATTACATAAACTATAACTATATTGAATCAATCTACCTACTAGTGATAATCTGATCATAATCTGTTTGTTGATAGATCTGTACAGACAAACACTCTGGGGAACTTAATTAATATGTGATGATTAATAAATCATACTTTCCTGATAACAACCAAGTTCAAGTCATGAACAAACTCAATAACACTGCCAGACCAGAGTATCAGACCCAGGACCTCGTGCTCTGTGGTAAAGGTGTTGAAATAAAGGAAAATAAAAATGCTATTTCTTTACTTATTTATTCATACAGCCAGTCTAACAAGAACATTATCCAAAAATGAAGCCGGAGCTGATATTGTGTTAATTAGGTAGGTTTAATTCCGGTTCTGGCATAGGTCTAGGTGCTGGTTCAGGTCCGGCTTGTGGTTCAGGTGCAGCTCCAGGCAGATTTACCCGTTTTTGATCTTAGTTTATCTGCCTTTGATATCTCATCCAACAGGGATGACATGCAGAATTCATAGCCTAAAAAGTGAATTTAAGGTCATCATTATACTGAAATATAAGGAGATATAAATGTCCACTTACATTAGGTGGTTTAGGGTGTTTATATGTATTATAAGTATGTATTTACAAAAAAAAGTAGTATATGTATTATATCCGTATTCTGGGACCCATAACACAAGCATATAAACTTAGGGACCAAAGGATGTTGTGTGAAATGTCCCGGAATATTAAATATTATTATTTATTACACTACAGCAAGCAAAAATTAAACAATGTAGGAATTAAATACAAACATATAATAAACAAACAAAAATATTGCAAAGAATAGCAGCCAATCTTATAGAAATCAGCCCATAAGTGTCCAGAGGAACAACTTAAGACTTAGGACTTGTTTTTATTACCCAAGTGATTCTATAAACACCTATACAATTGTATTCTATCTTTCGTCACTCTCAAATCATTCTGATTGGATGTTAGCTCAATATGACATTCAGAGAGAGGTTAGAGACAGCTCTGACTACTTATAGGCCGAGAAACTTGATCTCTAAAGAGGAAGATGAACCATGCTACCGGGTGGCCATGTATTATGTTATGAAAGGACTCACTGTGTTTGAAAACGATTTTTTATTTACCTGATGAAAAGCTTGATGTGACATGGGCAAATTCTGCAACATGGGGTCGTATCTTTCCACTACATGGCATCGTATACTACTCACAGAACGACCACATATTATGCACACCATTGTATGGCCAAATAAACGAACATCAGTTAACAAAACTTTTGTTCCATGTTTCTTATATTTATTAGTTCTAGAATGATTCCTGGATATACTTACCTCAATTATTAACCATCGTGCTAAGATAATAAGTAGAACAGCAGGCAATGAAGAGGTGATATGCCGCCGCAGTCTTTGCGTGGCAACACCGCAATTTACGCATTGCATGATGAATTGATTGCAGTTCAAATCCGTGTCGAGTAACGAGTGTTCAATAGGCAGGCGAGCACACACAATTACTCCAAAAATAATAAAACAAAAGTCAACGAAAAGCAAACGACGTCTGATAGTCTGACGTGACGTTTAGGGATGGCGTCGATGGCGATTACTTATTAAAAAATCGATTTTTAAATCGTTTCGAATAGTAACTCGATGCAATAATTTCTAAAAAAAATCATATTTTTTTTAAAATCTGTGTTTATAATTATTTTTATAGCAATATTAAAGTATCAGGTATGAAATAAGACATTTATTTTCTATGTATTTGGAACATTAAAAAGATCTACTTTAATCGATCTCAGTGATCGATATTTATATCGACATTGATCGATGTATATTCGCCATCGCGAATGTCGAGCATCCCTAGTCTGTATGATTGACTTTAACATGTCGGACAATAAAAAGCAATTAAGATACTTTTTTATGTTCAAAAGTTCACGCAAGTTCTAGGAATTTATAAAACACTAAATAATTCATCAATAAATTTTTAAATATTACGAGATATTGAAAGATTCCTGTACATGCTTGGGGCAGTCATTTAGTCATCGCCTTTAGTAAATAATAATTGGTCAAGTGCGAGTCGGACTCGCGCACGAAGGGTTCCGTACCATTATCTATGCAACATAAGGCAACGTTATTAGTATCGAGCAAGAAACGGTAAAAAAATCATGTTTGTTGCATGGGAGCCCCCCTTAAATATTTATTTTATTTTATTTTTAGTATTTGTTGTTATAGCGGCAATAGAAATACATCATCTGTGAAAATTTCAACTGTCTAGCTATCACCGTTCTTGAGATACTGGGCACGGAACCCTAAAAATCATGTTTGTTGTATGGGAGCCCCCCTTAAATATTAATTTTATTTTATTTTTAGTATTTGTTGTTATAGCGGCAATAGAAATACATCATCTGTGAAAATTTCAACTCTCTAGCTATCACCGTTCTTGAGATACAGCCTGGTGACAGACGGACGGACGGACGGACGGACGGACGGACGGACGGACGGACGGACGGACGGACGGACGGACGGACGGACAGCGAAGTCTCAGTAATAGGGTCCCGTTTTTACCCTTTGGGTACGGAACCCTAAAAATGGTGTTTTAGCCTGACATTTTGGTTTGATCCAAAACTAATTAAAATGCAACAAATAAAGTAAATATGAGTAAGAATAAAATAAGATCAACATAAACTTTTATTTAAATACAAATTATAATAATAATTAATTAGGGTAACTTCTCTTTAGTGTAGTTTTTTTACAGTCTGGATACAGTTTTCTGTGTTCCTGAACACAACGCAACAAAAACTGTTTTTGCTCTTCTTCAGCCGTGAGATTTTAATGGACTTACCATTAAAATCTTGCATTAATTTAACAGCTCTTTCATCAGTGTCATTTACGACCTTAAAACGACTTATTCATCTTCTAGCTTCCAAAAAAGTAGGATTGTCACCCCAAGAAGATATATCCTCTTGCATCGTAAAATGTACCGTAAAATTTATCGTTGTAAGAATGTAAGTTAGATGACCTTTGCCTATAAACTTATCAGCTGTAACGAAAGATACATCGTGTTCTCATAGTACTAAAACTTTTAACCTAATTTGCGTCTAAACTATTGCTTGTATTTACATATTATTATTTGATTGTTGGTACATAGCTTAAAAATGTTACCGAGTATATCCAGTTAAAAAAAAAGCCCTTATGTCGCATCAACCCCGTATAACGGAAACATTTAAAGTGATTTTCACCCACTTGTAGTGGACCTAAGGAGCGATAACAATTTTTTTTTGTTACGTGGGGAATGCATTTACGCACATTGTGTGGGACTCCCGGGTCATAAACGGACCCGGACTACTCACTAAACCCCACGATATTCCTTCTCGACCCTTGGTAGTCACTCAGGTATTACCATGACCCGACCGGAGTGGCCCCCTATCGGTGGGGGCTCACTGTGACGGGGCGGGCCCTAGGCGCCCCCGTCAGTCCGACTCCTCTCCCCGGAACACGTGGAGAGAGGCCGTCCGCCGCTGTTGGCGTGACGGGCCCTCCGACCTGCCGCGCGCAGCGTCCTCTTTGGGTGGGGCCGGCAGCTATTGTGCGCCGACGACCCCTACCCGGGGCCTTGCGGGAGGGCAAAGTATAGCCCAAGCGCTCGCGCTCCCGCAGGGCCTCCCTCTTTGCCACCATCACCTCACTAGCGAAGGAGGTGGTGGCGGCCCAACTCTCTTTGCTGCCGGCCATCGATTCGATGACGGCCGGCAGCGACAAATTAGCACCGATTACGCCGGTGAGTCGAGCACGCTGCGCAGTCCAAGCCATGCACAGGACCGATAACAATGCTTTAATATACATTATTATTTTATACTCTTCTATCAGACGTCATATTATTATTTGTGTTTATTCCTATTTCCTTTATATCCTCTATCACACAGTCTTTTCATTGTTTCTTTATAAATGTGTGTCGTTTATAATCACTGAAACACATTCTAGACTACCTTGTACCACAAGAAACAATCGCAAAAATAATTACTATATTACACTAAAAACATAATAAACTCGTACATTTCAATGTAATTAAAGTTATCTTATTTTAATTCTGCATTGTGTATTATTACAATCAGCTTGTGTTAATTTTGCTGGTATTTTATTACTAATTGCGCTAATTTTTGTCTTGATTCCCACATTGGTAATAAATAACTAAATACTTTACAGTAATGATTCATTTTAAAATAAAAATAAGGTTTTCATTATAACTAACCTAATAAATATGCCATGCGGTAACGTATTAAGAATAGAAGTATTTCCTCTATTCGTCTATACTATAGGTTGACTGGTAGATAATAATGCTTTTAGCATTAAGTCCGCCTATTGTACAATTTTGTGCTGAAAGATTTTAAATAAATAAAAAAAAATATTATAAAGAGAGAGAAGAGTTTGTTTGTTTGTTTGTTTGTTTGTTTGTTTGTTTGAACGCGCTAATCTCAGGAATCTCTGCTCCGATTTGAAAAATTCTTTCGATGTTGGATAGTCCATTTAGCGAGGAAGACTACAGGCTATATATATAACATCACTCTGTGACTAACAGGAGAGAAGCAGTAGTGAAAAATGTTACAAATACGGGGAACATTTTCTAAATTCTACGCGTACGAAGTTGCGGATAACAGCTAGCTGGTAATAAATAACAAAATAATTTACAGTAATGATTCAGTTTAAAAGTAAAATAAGGTTTTCAATAAAACTAAACTAACAAATATTCCACGTGGTGACCGATTAAGAATACAAGTGTTTCCCCTATTTGCTCTACAGAGTGGTATAAATGCCTGCTAAAGGATGCAGATAACGTTCCTCTGTGAGAGACAGAATACTTGAAACTAAGCCCTATTCGAAGCTGAAAGATGCCCGTGCCCAACAGTGAGATATTAAATAATTGGTAATAAAGAAATAAAGTAGCGAATAGGAAGGTACTGAAGCAAATTAGTAGTAGTAGTTTTTATGTAGTCTTTTACTCGTAAATACCTTCTGCGTTATTTTATTGTAACTAACTTTGTGGTGTCAGCTTTTCCTATGACGATGTTATAATCGTAAAAATTTACTCTGGCCACTTCTCTAGAGTATCAAAAGAAGAGAACTTTTTAACATATTTTCAGGTTTCATCAACATCATCTTTAACAGTTTTTCTGAAACTCACAAGAGGAAATCTTTACAGCCAAAATGCCTGTACCACCACTTGCAGTACAAGTAAGTTACATCATTTCATCACGACTAATGTCAGTGCCAGTTCCATGGGAGCAACTTTGGTGGGAATATTAATGATGATGGTACGCGACAAACGTTAACGCGTGATTAAATGGAATTAAAATAGTAATTTTAATTCCATTTAATCACGCGTTAACGTTTGTCGCGAAATTCACTCTAGAACCATCGAATTCTTTGGGTGTGCGAGAGATGATAAAATGACATGACCATCAAAGTAATAGATTTGTAGACTCATAACTTTGTTTTGCAAAAACCTAGATTTTGGGAGATTTCCATCCTCGGGGAAGTTTGGAGTTTTTATGCTCTTTGCGATCTGATCGGTTCTTGGGCCTAGTCCACATTCCTCTTAATGCAGTAAATATATTTGACCATGTGTTGTAATCTGAGAATCAGGTATTATGCAGTAAAGAAGAATAACATTCTTTGAATAGAATTTGAAACATTTCAGTTCCTTGTAGCCGGTTCTACACATTTGGCAGCTCTATCAGTCGGCGCGACTATTGCTTATCCAAGCGTTCTATTAAGGCAACTGCAAGCAAATGATACGATTGTGAAATTGGACTTACATAGCTCATCATGGATTGGTAAGTTTTGGTTTAGTTACTTATATGTGATTAACACATTATAGGAAATACTCCCAAAAAAGATTTGTTTTGGGACTCATATAAAGCAGTTATTTCTTACTGATTATTTTACTATAAGGTCATGAACGGTACTGTAAATATTACAGATTTGCGTGTTGCCAAATGCAACACGCAAATCTGTAATATTTACAGTACCGTTAATCATACATAAGACCGATGATCTAGAAGATCTGGAGGCAGTCACGTCCTAGTTTAAAGAAAGTAATAAAAATAATGCCAATATTTTTGTTTTCAGGCTCACTGCATGGTATAGCTGGCATCCCAAGTATCTTATTGCCACTTTTGATGCAATACAAGGGCAGAAAATTTGCATTCATACTTAGCTGTATTATTTTAATGTTAGGATGGATATTTACATGCTTAGCTCAAGGGATCGTTACTTTGTATATAGGAGAAAGCTTTCAAGGTCTTGGTACAAACAGTATTTTCGCTATCACTTTACTGAGTATCTCAGAAATGGTAGAACCAAGATATAGAAATACTTGCGTACTGATGTATGGAACTATCCAAGCAATAGGTATTGCAATAGTTAGTATATTAGGCAATTATATACATTGGAGAAAAGTTGGTTTTATAATGAGTTCACCAATATTAATAGCTTTACCAATCGGTTGTTTTTGGCCAGAATCACCGTCGTGGTTAGCCTATAAAAAGAGATTTGAAGAATGTAAGAAATCGTTTATAGCTTTGCGAGGTACAGATGAAGATTCAAAAAGAGAACTAGATGGATTGTTAAATTCTCATAAAATTGAAAAAATACAAAAGAAAACTCGAGTTAATAACTTGAAAGAAATATTGGATACTATTAGAACAAGAGATTTCCGAATACCAGCATTACATGCACTTGTGTTAATGAATGTTTTATATTGGACCGGAGGAATGACAATTTTGATATATACATCAGATATTATGATCAAGGCTTCAGGCAAATCTAATGATACTATAAAATTACTGTTAAACTGCTTTTACTGCATCGGTTATATTATTTCAACAACTTTAGTTACTTATTTTAGTAGTAAGAGAGTTTTGCTTTTTAGCATGTCTGGTTCAGCCTTATTCTCTTTTATATCTGCTATTATGATGTATTTACAAAATATAGAATTGGTTTCAAAAGAATCAGAACTCGCTTCTTATATGTTGCTCGGGTATATGGCATTTTTTAGTTTAGGGTCTTTTTGTGTGGGTTTTTCTATTGCAAGTGAGATAATGCCTGTTAAGCATCGAGGTATTGGTGGATGTTTATACATTTTATACACGTGTTTATTCCATGCTATTTCTTTAAAAGCTTATCCATACTTATGTGTATATATACAAATATGCGGTGTATTTTTAGTTTATGGTTTTTACGGTGTGTTTTCTATATTGTTTATTTGGATGTATGTACCAGAGACTAAAAATAGAACTTTGCAAGAAATTGAATATTTTTATAATCATGGTACTTTTGGTGAAGCTGTTATTGATGAAACTGTTAATGCGCCGTTAGTTGATAAGTGAAAGTAAAAACTTAAAAAAAATAACAGAGATTTTATTCAATTAAACAAATGTAACAAAATTTTGGGATTGACTGTACTGATAAAAACTTAATCCACATACAAACAGACTTTCATTCATATAAATTGATAACAGGATCACTTCTGAGTAGATTACATATATTATAGCTATTAGAACTTGTATTTAAAAAACCATCACGATACATTAGATGTAAGCAAATCTACAGAAATTTGTGATATCTCGATCTTAAATTAGAAACGTAATAATCTTGATACCCAGACATTGTTATGGAGCGTTCACATTGACGAGCTTTTTAGATAAATCTGATCAAATCTGTGTAAAAACAAAAAGGAAGGAAATTACATTTAAGAATAAAGATTAAATCAGGTTTTTAAAATTGGATAAAGGTGGATAAGGGAAGGGCCTCGTGGTCTAACGGTTCATGTAACGGACTTATGTTTACGATATCGCCGGTTTGATCACCGCATCAGCATTTCTGTGATGTTTATAATTGTCATATAATAGTTTTTAGTGCGTCTAGGAGATTTTGTTTCTCCCAAACAAAATCGCCTTTCTATTTTTGTAGAAGATATTTTTTTATTTTAAATTTTCTCTTTGCGCCCTGTATTCATATCCTTCGGTGTCATTAAAAAAGTGTAAGCATTTTATGAAAAATCATGACCATTCGTGTTGAATTAAGAACAGGTACAAGTGTCACCTCCCCATTTCTTCTCAAGTGTGTTTTAAAAACCTTCTAAGGATATAAGTAGTTAACATCTACTGTGAGAAACGAAAAATTCAAAACTAAACTATTGGGCAAGATTCCTGGTCAGAAACATATTTGACCACAAAACTGAAGTGGAGAAGGCCCGTTTCCAACAGTGGGAAGTTATTGGACTGGAGAGAAACTTGCTAAATTATAAATTCTTAGTTCCAAGAGGTAAAAAACACGCTTGTAAATCCAGATCTTTTTTTAATTATTGGTTTGTTTCCAGTACTTAATATGTATACAAAATTTCAGATCGATCCGAATATTGCAAGTGGGTGAAAATCACTTTCAAAGATTCCGTTACATTGATAGATACGTTCCGAATCCGAACTAATATAAGGGTGTTAAAAAAGTAGTTAATATGTACGCACCTTTATTTCACCGCCATCGTATTTCGACTCCATGAAGCATATTCTAATAATTTGAAGAGCGAGTTAAATCTCATCTTGTGCAAATCAAATATTTAGTTAAGACGATATATCGCACAGACAGACATGTCACAGTTAATATATATATGTAGTTTGTAAACAAATATAAAGCCACGTAGATATTTGAATCGCTGTGGTTAAGATAATCATGTTTTTGATTTTGGATATGTGGTACACAGATGGAAGGTACTGCTACGTTTTGTGCAAGATTGAATTCGAATTTTGATCACACTACTCAATTATCTATGTTATTGGAGATAGCAAAATTTTTTGTCTTGTTAAGTGTTAAGTCATTGGTCATGAAATCAAATTTTGGTATTATCTTTAACGTAATATTATAGCAGACATCTTGAAGCGCTCGAGCTCAAATTTTGTTTTAATCTATTCATTATTTTATTTAGATATTAAATTTGGATGACAATGCATGGTTAAATTTATGACGTCACATAAAATTCAACGTGACTGCACATGCAAATGGTTACTTTCAACGTAAATACAATATAGGTATCAAATGAAAAGTGTTGTAAAAAAATTTTAAAATTCGTAATATTTATAAGCTATTGCATAGCTTCTATCGCGGGCCTTGAACGTGGAGACCGAATCCAGAAATTCCGTAACGAAAACAACCTAACACCCCCCACTCCGTTCGGCACAGCGAGCGGTGATACTTTTTAGTTTTGCCGTCTATCGATGAATAGCAGAACTTTTAATGACTATGAAATATCACGCTTGTCTCTTTAGTTCAGCAACTCGCCTATAGGTGGCATTTCAAGGAAAAAAAAATACTGCATAAATAAAATAAATAAATAATTATAATTGCATAACTTGGTAAAAAAATGCTATGCAATAGCTTTACCGCGGCAGTCCCCGAGTGCCACGTCTTTTTTTTAATTAATCAATGTTTTTTTGTTTTGTTTTTGAATAGGTAGGCTTTTATTTTCAGTTTAGCTTTTAAAAATATAATTTTACATTTTATTAAATATTGTATAAACAATAAACCAACTTACATTTGATATTTTATTACATACTACTTATTTAACGTCATAACAAAGTTTCTATCATATATCTTGTACGAAACTTGCATTTCCAACTCTCTTGACGAAATTACCACAGCGTACCTAACTTACTTACTTGTATGAACTAATTGTGTTAGTAAGGTGCCTTCAGCTTCGAATATTAATAGCAGATTTGTGGAATATTCTCTGGCATCATTATAGGCGCTATGTACTCTGAAATTTAAAGTACTTTGCTTATGACGGCATATGTATTCTATCAGTATTCTGGTACCCATAACACAAGCATATAAGCTTAACTTGGGACCAGAGGACGTTGTGTGAAATGGCCATAAATATTTATTTATTTATTACGCTTGCGTACAAAAAGGTTAGGCAGAAAGTGTGTTTGGATCGTAACAAATGGTTCTCTATAGTCTCTGCCTAATCCCATGAGATAAAAGCGTGATGATGATGAAGACAAAGACAATAAGTTAAAACGGGATATTAATGAGACTGCTCTTTATCCGTCTGTCATCAGGCCGTATGTCTGGAACGGTGATAGCTAGAGTGTTAAAAACTTTACAGTTTGTGTATGTCAGTTGATATTATAACAAAAAATAGTTATTATTATCACTCTTCTGCCTTTATCCTCTTATTTGAGGTCGGAAATATAAAATAACTATCTATTGCCCGCAAATTACGCGTAGAATTTAGAAGCCAAGTCTTAAGAGGGTACTCCTCATTTAGGTATTTGCCTTAGGTATTGCTATCCCTATTTCCGAGCGCCGCGCTGAAAGGGACAAATATAGATGAAGCGGATTTTACCTACACATTTTTTGAAAAAAGACGTTTCGTACTTCCGTTTTTTTTTCGCGAAAGTTAAACCGATTTTAATAGTTTTTGCGTTATATTATAGATAAAGAGTATATTTATGCTTCTATCACTTTCTTCTGTGGTAAATCTTTACCAAATTTGTGTGATAGACGCTGCAACTTTATCTAAAGCAAACCGAAAAAAGTGGGTTTTTCGGATCGTCATATTTCTAATATATATACTCTTTATCTTTAATATAACGCAAAAACTATTAAAATCGGTTTAACTTTCGCGAAGAAAAAACGGAAGTACGATACCCATACTTTTGTATGGAGCATAATTTGGTATCGTACGTCTTATCAAACTATACAAAGTGCCGAAGCTTGAACCATTCTATCATTTAAAGAAAACCGCATCTCAATCCGTTGCGTAGTTTGAAAGATATAAGTTCACATGTGGACATACATACAAAAATAACGACTTTGTTTTGTAATAAGTAAAGATAATTGGGATTGTTCATAATTTTTTACCTGCTGTTTTTATATATTTTTTAGAAAATATAGACTATTTTAAGCAACTAATTTCAATATTATTGAAATATTCATAGTATAGATTTTTTTAAAATAGTTAAAGATACCTATTATTTGAAATGTTGTGACGTCATCGTTGTACGCAATCTGTATATTGCTTTTTCCTGATAGTCTTAAGACAGATTGCAATACATCTTTTCAAAGTTGCAAAGTTGATATAATAAACCAATTTCAACTCACAGAGTGGTCTATTATATCCCTAAGAACGCCTTAATATTTTAAGTCCTTTATTCCAAGGGCAATTAGAGATCATTTGCTTTTTGGAAAAATAATCGTTATTATAACAAATTTTCCGAAAAAAACTCATGGATCATGATCAGAAACTCTATTCCCCGAAATGGTTTTCGAATGAAGAGTTAAAAAAAAATTTACAATGCCAATTGTGCAGAACGCGTGCGCGAGTTCAACTTGTATTAGCCCGGATTTTTTCCTTTAACGTGCAATATCTTTCAGCCAATCTCAGAGCAACCCAATAAACGAATGCAAGAAGTGCCAATAATAATAACAGCGTGAAACTCAATTTAACTTCGTCACGATCTTGTTAATAAAATTTCTGAATTACAAATCAAAGTTTGCTGCGTGATTCCATGACAAAAATATTAAATAGGAACCAAAATATTTCCCTTTTGATTTTGAGAATCTGTCATACCTATTCTACTTGTCATAGGTACCTACCAATTCTATGTGCACAATTAAACTTAACTTATCTAAAAAATTTAAATTGACTACAATTTCGGCAATGTCGACGAGCCTCGTGGTTGAGTGGTTTACGTAACGGACTGCTGATCAAGAGGTTGCGGGTTCGATTCGCGCTCAGGCCAATCACATGTGTGATTTTTAGGGTTTCGTACAAACCCTTATAGGATCACTCCGGTGTCTGTCTGTCTGTCTGTCCGTCTGTCAAACTGTCTTTACTCAGTAACGGGTGAAGGTATCAACTTGAAACTCATACGATATGTAGATCTATGCGGTCCCTTGCTGCAAAAAATACAGTGAACCTTTCACCTCTACGTATTTAAAAGATATAACCAAATTACGACCATTTTTAAGAATTTTGCGACTTATGCTAGGGAATCAAAATTCACAGGTTACTTCCCGTTGCCCTAGAGCCTTGAAATTTGGCATAGATCAAGTCTATATAGTGCTGATATAGGAAAAAACCAAAAACTTATAATTTGTCATCACATCACAGGTAAAAAAGTGTTTATACTATTACCAACTTATGAAGTAGCTGAAATGTAGGCGATTCCCTATATTTCAACTACAAAATTAAGTTGGTGAGTGGTTTTGAGTTTAAATAAAATGATTATTTGAATGCAGTTACTTATGTTTATATGTCTAGTAGGTACGAAACGTATGTTTACCTCGCTCTTGACAGGTTTTTTCTAATTGTCATAGAAATGTTTGTACTGCGTCGGGTGTTTCTATGTATTTTATGTATGTATTTACAAATGAAAAGTAGTATATTATTAATATTATATTATATCCGTATTCTGGTACCCATAACACTAGCATATAAGCTAAATAAATATTCACGTACAGTTCACAAAACGTCCTCTGGTCCGAAACTAAGCTGGAGTAAATGGGTATCAGAATAATTGTGTCTCCATATCGTTTTTACAAAAATATAGCAAATCCTTACACTGCATTTACCAAAACATGGTGTTCTTCCTGCCAATGTGGGAGAAAAATCTATTTTGTATTTTCCCCTTAAGGTTTCTATTACTTTGTATGTAGAAACAGGAAGTAATTTACTTCCTACTGACCGTTTATCAGCACATTGAGCTCATGGTTTATCGTAAGCTTGTGAAGTGAAGGAAACTGTAACATAATGATAATAGTAACGAGTTTGAAGATGAAGTAAATATATTTTGTTATAAATACACGGTCGATAAAAATACAGACGAATTGAGAACCTGCTCTTTTGAAGTCGGTTAAAAAGTAGACATAATTGAGTAAAGTTAAAGTAAAAGTTCAATCGCCTTTATTTGCCTTTGAAATATGAGGGTTTTCCTCGATTTCTCAGGAGATAACTATCAGATCCAGTCCGTGTGGTGACGGTTTAAGAATACAAGTGTCACCACCCCATCTCCTCCCAAGGGTGCTGTAAAAGTCAGCTAAGAGACAATTTAAGCAGTTAACGACTACTGTGAGAAACTAAACCCTGTGCCAACACGCCCGGTCAGCTCGGCACAATAGACCATAGTACCTCCCCAAGTGGAGGAGGCCCGTGCCCAACAGTGGGACGTTAATGGGCTGGAGAGAGAGAGAGAGAGAACTATCAGATCCTGACCTATTGCCAATGAGACCACACGGGAACCACCAGCTTTCAAATAAAAAACGAATCATTAAAATCGCTTCACCTAGTTAAAAGTTATGAGATAACAAATCATATTTATCATAAAAAAAAAACATACAGACTAATTGAAAACCTTTTTTTTTAATCGGTTTAAAATACCCGTACGACAAAAATAAAGTACCAGTTGGACTCGGAATACGGAAAACTCTTTTTGTAGTTTTGAATAAGTTCACATAGGGACATACATACAAAATTAACGTCTTTATAATAAGTAAAGATAAACGTATTCATTAGAATTTAGTAAACTGTTCAATAAATCATTGAACTTAAACATTCATGAAATAAAAAAAAAATTAAACTCAACAATATTGTCATTTGAACCACAGTTATGATGTCAGATTATATGCAAAGTTATTTCTTACATATCACTTCTCTAAAACCTGCAGCAGTTAGCTTTTACTGCTTAAAAAATAGAAGTGATTTTAGATATAGATAAGGTTTTATTAATGAATATTATAAAGTTGGTTTTAACTACAAGGGAAGTCGATTTAAGTTTGGCGTCAACTCCATAATGATTTCATGAATTACAAATCAAAGTTGGCAGAGCGTTTCGCTGACATGTACGGAGTTGATAAATCCACTCCGGTTGATTCATAGTTCAGTTTTTGTTCGAGGGTTTGAAACTAACCAAATATTTGACTAATACTCGCCTCTGTTGAAGTGAATGATGGAAGATAATAATATTATGTTTTCGTGGCGATAAAAAATAAATTAGTTTTAACTTGCTTTGCCCAGTGGCTTAAGTAACGAAGTTACTGTTATTCACAAGGTTGTGGGCTCGATTCCCCCACAACTATTTATATGACATTTATAATAAACTAGCTGGCCCAGCAAACGTTGTTTTGCCATACCAAAAAAAAGTAAAAAAAAATAATGGACTATAAACCTCACGGAGCCCGAGACCTTTCCAACGAATGCAAAACCGTGGAAATCTGTTCGTGCGTTCTGGAGTTATAGCGTCAGGAAGGAAAATCCGACTTATTTTTATATAGTAGATAAATAAATATTCATGGACATTTTACACAACGTATTCTGGTCCCAAGCTAAGCTTATATGCTTGTGTTATGAGTACCAGAATACGGATAGAATACACATACTACTTTTCTTTTGTAAATACATACTTATAATACATAGTGAACACCCAGACGCAGTACAAACACTTGTATGACAATTATAAACATCGCACAAATGATTGTCCTGACCAGGAATTGAACCCGAGACCTCGTGATCAAATTGATGAAATTATCAAATTCAATAGGGTGTTTTCAAAAGCTATTTATGTGTATATAATAATATTTTTTATCATACTGAATAGCTTAGTTAGCTTACGCAATTAATATAGATTATAACTGCTCTTTATAGCATGCAATTTAAATGAATATCTTAGGAGACATGACGAAAAAAGAATTACGCGCTATAAAATAAAATACTTAAACTGTTGGCTGAGCAACGTGAACGTTTTCTCGGTCTTCTATCCATACTCCAATGTTTGGATATGTAAGGATGTTTATTGTGGTTTCACGTAAAGACTACTGGATGGATTTTCATAAAACTTTCCAATGAAAAATGGCATAGAAAATGAACTTATGTTTTATCCTTTTTACTGCGGGTAACACCGCGGGGCGCAGCTAGTACAAAATACAATAAAATTAAAGTTAAGACAGGTAGTCTTAGCTTTAATTTAAAAGTTGGTGTTAAAATCTTTAAGATATGAAAACTTGACAAACGAGGAGACGGACGTAGCAATAAAAAGACCAGAAAACTCAATTTAACTTCGTCACAATCTTGTTAATAAAATTTATAAATTACAAATCAAAGTTTGTTTCATAAGACTCGACCGTGAGAAAAATATTAAAAGCCCACAAAATCTTAGTCGGCTGTCATAACTTAGAAACTTTGTAAAGAAATGTTTTATAAAGATTCTTATATAAATATACTAGCTTCTATCCCCTACTTTATTGAATAGTGCTAGCATTGAAAAGTGTCCGAAACGTTGGGCTAAAATTTCTAACAAATATATGCGTCTAAATCAGTAAAAAGTATTTTTGTGTTTGACGTAATGATTCGCGCAAATGTTATAGAATACTAACCGTCCCGGCAAACGTTGTTTTGCCATTTGAATGTTAAGGGTGGTCAACCCTTATCACTTAGAGGGATGAAAAATAGATGTTGTCCGATTCTCAGACCTAACGGATATGTACACAAAATTTCACGAAAATCGGTCGAGCCATTTCGGAGGAGTATAATTACAAACACCGTGACAGGAGAATTTAATATATTAGACTAGCTGACCCGGCAAACGTAGTTTTGCCATACTAAAAAAAAAGTTTGAAAAATAGATGTTGGCCGATTCTCAGACCTACTGAATATGTATGTAAAATTTGAGAAGAATCGGTCAAGCCGTTTCGGAGGAGTACGGTAACTAACACTGTGACACGTGAATCTAATATATAAAATTCACGTGTCACAGTGTTAGTTACCGTACTCCTCCGAAACGGCTCGACCGATTCTTCTCAAATTTTACATACATATTCAGTAGGTCTGAGAATCGGCCAACATCTATTTTTCAAACTTTTTTTTTAGTATGGCAAAACAACGTTTGCCGGGTCAGCTAGTTTTATATATTAGAAGATGTATCTGCTTTTGTCTAGTACATAGGGTCAGCAAAACATGTCTTCCTCGTTCATGATTTTTCGTTTGACGTCATAATCTGTCTAAAGTCTTTTTTGTCAGAAAGCAATTATTACTGTTATAAACAATAACGCAACTGCAAGTGCTAACATAAATCTAAAACATAATCTAGGCAAATAATAGCGGGAGATAAATTATAGCAATTTAATACCGCATTACTAGCACAGTATTTGACTATAAATCGAAATTTTGCCACACAAATTGGGATGATTGGGGTTATTCCATTTTACTTTGATATAGTTACCATGGAAATATCTAATATATAAAATTCTCTTGTCACAATGTTCGTTCCCATATTCCTCTAAAACGGCTTGACCGATTCTTATGAAATTTTTTATGCATATTCAGTAAGTCTGAGAATCGGTTACTATCTATTTTTCAAACATCTAAGTAATAAGGGTTGTCCACCCTTGACATTTGTATGGCAAAACAACGTTTTCCGGGTCAGCTAGTATTTTAGAAAATGCAAATTATACAAAAAAAACTTTTTTTGCAGATTTAGATGCGTATATTTTTATTTTAATTCCTCGTTTCACAGAATTTTTTACCACTTTAGAGGTTTCCCCTTCCCAGCCCATAAATGTTCTACTATTTATTAAGCGTGGGCCTCCTCCACTTTGAGAAGGATTAAGATCTACTATGCGACGCTAACCAGGCGTGTTAGCACAGAGTTTATTTGCAAGTTTTCAGTCTATCACCGAGGATGTTATCTGCGGACAATATCTCTAAGCTGACTTTTACAGCACCCTGGGAAGGAAAAATGTGGTGAATCTTGTACTCTTAATCCGTCACCACATGGACAACCGAATTATTTAAACGAGAGGAAATAATAAGAGAAGGGATTTAAATATTGTTTAATGGGTTTTAAATTGACTGTGCTGAATTTATTTCGTCCACCTACATAAAGGGTGGTGACAATTGTATTGTTTATCCGTTACCACATGGCAACCTATTTTGAGGATATTATTCAAAACCCCAGGGAAGTTGTTTCAAAGCAATCCCTGGTACCTAAGCAAAAAAGATAATAAATGCTATTTCACTTTGAAAATATCTAATTGCATCACCACCATGAGTTTGTGGTATGTCTTCAATGACGTATCTTTTATTATGTATGTATCTCTTTCCAACACATTGAAAAGTGTAAGTGTAAACGAGACAGATGATCTTCATAATCTGTCAACAAGTAGACGCTAATTGCACACTCGGCTTGTATCGTAGCTTCCATATGATTTCAGGTCTTTTCGGGATAAATTTGATGTATTTTATGAGTATATAGGAAGCCAACGATGTGTGTTTAAGCCCAGGGGGCCCTCGAAGCTGTCGAGCTTTTTATTTAGCATTTTAAAAATACTTGTATTTTTCATATTTTTATTTGATAAAACCTAGTCGAGCAAGCTAGTACATAGCAGTGTGGCCCCATTTTTTAATTTGTCCCAGGGCCTTTGGGTTACCTAGCTACGCCACTAATCTACCTACGGTGATGAGACTATATTCTTTATTCCCAGATTGATGAGTGTGCAAGTTTTTGATTTCAACTCAACACCAAATAATCTACACTAATATTTTAAATCTGAATTGTTTGTTTGCTTATTTTAAACGCGCTTATCTCAAGAACTGTTGGTCCGATTTGAAAAGATTTTTTAGTCTTAGATAGTTCATTTATCGAGGAAGGCTATATAACATACGTTGCGACAAATAGGAGCGAAGCATCCACGAAAATTGCAATAATGGGGAAAATTTTCTACATTGACACGACCTCTCTGACAGAGCTAGACGACGGAGAAGATGTTGTAGGCAATAATAAGTCGATTGCAAGAATAAATAATAATAAAATATTTCTACAGATTTCGCGTTTGGAACACACACCTAGTTTTTGAAGTTTCAAAAGAACTTATAAACATGCCAACTTGAAATAAAAATTTTTGACTTTAACTTTTGACTTTGAGATATCTTTAAAATGGCTACCAACATGATCACCCTATCTACCCAGGCAGTATGAATGCACCTCGTTAATTAGACGGTTTATTAGGGATTCAAGTGTTGTGCTCAACGCTACAGATATGGAAAAGAGATTTCTTTATGTTTTTTTTATTTTTTTAATATTCCTACACTCTCTGTTTATTCTTTGAAGCTGTATGTTGTTTTTATTTAATAAACCAGTTTAATTATCCTCCTCTCTGTAATATTTAAGAATTTTTTTTTCGAGAGAGTTCACTGGGTTAATAATGTAGTCAACTGAATTTTTTAAAAGAAAGCTGTGTATTTGGCTGTGTTCTTTTTTAAATTTCGTAAAATTTTATACACCTACATTGTGTAATTGACGGAATAATGCGGCTACGAATAGGTACTTTCTTTTTCTGCACCACCTAAGGTTGACTGAAAGAGAATGGTTTTGGCATTAAGTCCTCCTGTGTACCTTATTTGTGCATAGAGGATCAGATAGGATAGACAAATAATAAATAATAATAATAAATATTAATGGACATTTCACACAACGTCCTCTGGTCCCAAGCTAAGCTTATATGCTTGTGTTATGGGTACCAGAATACGGATAGAATACATATACTACTTTTTTTTTTGTAAATACATACTTATAATATATAGAAACACCCAGACGCAGTACAAACATTTGTATGACAATTAGAAAAATCACACAAATGATTGTCCCGAGCGGGAATCGAACCCGCGACCTCTTGATCGGCAGTCCGTTACCAGAACCACTACACCACGAGGCCCGTCAATAATAAATAAATAATAAATAATCAATAAATCAATAATGTACCTATTATTAAATCTACTTATTTTTTTGAAGAGTGGTATTATTTTTTCGTGCATTGTGTGTGACACTGACACATACAAATGGTCAGTGATGCTCTAGTATTCTCCATCCAATACCCATTTACTATTTAATAAATAGTACAAAAACCAAAAAAATATGCTTGAAAATCCTGAATAGTTTTTTTTTATTATTGCATTGTCGTTGGTCATTAATATGTGTGATTCGATTACTGCATGTGAGTAAAAAAAGGGTGGTGACACTTGTATTCTTAATCCTTCACCATACAGATCGGTTAATTAAATATATGAAAATATTTATTCTCTTTACGGATTAATTAGAAAATCAACCTCTGTTCACGAACGCTGTAACCTAATTTAAATTTGGAACTAACTAATTTCCTTGGACTTGTACCCAATCGAACTAAAATCTCGGTATGATCTAGTTCAGAGTGAAATAGTTCGCTATCAAAACTTGTTTGAAACGTTGTACTCGGTTCTAATTTCTCGAGATTCGAACTAACTTTGGCTAGTAAAGTTAGACTAACAATGTTCTGATAGATCTTTGTAAAGGCTCTTTGTTTCTGAGTCATGTTTTTTGATGAACATGACGTAATTAAAGTATCAAAGGAATTTCCATTAATAATTTCCGTAACAACTAAATTTGTAACAAAATCAATCACGATACAGTACACAGATCGCCTTCAATAGATAAGACATGAGATTTTTGTTAGTGATTAAACCCACCAACATTGGAGTCAAGCGCGGTATGGAAGGCTGGTACTAATGCATTTTCATTGGTCGATTTCTCTACATACAGTTTTTAGGGTTCCGTACCCAAAGGGTAAAAACGGGACCCTATTACTGAGACTTCGCTGTCCGTCCGTCCGTCCGTCCGTCTGTCACCAGGCTGTATCTCAAGAACGGTGATAGCTAGAGAGTTGAAATTTTCACAGATGATGTATTTCTATTGCCGCTATAACAACAAATACTAAAAAAAAAAAAATATTTAAGGGGGGCTCCGATACAACAAACATGATTTTTTTACCGTTTCTTGCTCTCATACAACAAACGTGATTAATTAAGTATTGTGTGTGTTGTTTGCTCATTTATTAATAACGTGCCTTATGTTGCATAGATAATGGTACGGAACCCTTCGTGCGCGAGTCCGACTCGCACTTGACCAATTTTTATACATAAGCTCGTTAGCACATAAGTTCGGTGTGCATTGATAGCCTTGCTTGCGGAATCTATTAGTCTGATCTGTGATTCCAGTTCAACAATATTTAGTTGAATTATGCTTAACACACTGTTGTAGATCCTGATATTATAAACAGGTAAAGTTTGGAATATGTTTATGAGGTAAAATAAAGGTGTGATCTTCGATGACTTCAGTGTATTCTTTCCTTTCTCTCTAATCATCTATCCATCCATCAGCCTTTCTCTGTCCACTGTTGAACATAGCCCTCCTCCATTGAACATCACAACGCGCGGTCCTGCATCGCTTGTATCCAATAGTCCCCGCGCGGGAGGCCATTGGTTACAACTATCTATAAATACATTACATAACAATGTAATATATAAATTAAATGAAAACTAAATGCCTTAGAGGGAAATCAATTCGAGTGATTACACACGCGGTTGATGTCATTGTCAACTATTTATATTAAGTTCATTGCTCCAAAATCGCCTCACGCGCACTCTATATCTTCTTTAGTTGTCAATGCCAATTCCAGTTGGATTGATGCTCTAATGCTAAAACAGTTATCGACTCCATGAGGCATCTATTCAATTCAGATAAAAGGTTTCAGCTGTCTGAATCCTTTTCAAAGTTATCCTATATTTAGTTAGACAATCCATCTGAAGGAGATTTATAGAGGACTATGTTTTTCTGGATTAGTATCTTTCATTTATTGAAGATTTATATTGCACCTACCTGTCGCCCGCGATTTCGTACGTGTGAAATTTACAAAAACTTGCCCGTTTTGCAACATCTTTCATTGCTGCTTCGCTCCTATTGATCTCAGCGTGATGTTTTATAGCCTACTAGCTGTTGCCCGCGACTGCGTCCGCGTGGAATGTAGAAATATTTTTTTCGCAATAAAAGGTAGCCTATGTCCTTTCTCAGGGTCTAAAGATTGTCTGTGCCAAATTTCATCAAAATCGGTTGAGAGGTTTAAGCGGGAAAGCGTAACAGACAGACAGACAGAGTTACTTTCGCATTTATAATATTAGTGATAGGGATAGCTTTCGTCGATAAATGTACTATCCAAAACTAAAAGAATTTTTCAAATCGAACCAACGATTCTTGAGATTAGCGCGTTTAAACAAACTCATCAGCTTTTTAATATCTTATATATAAAATTCACGTGTCACAGTGTTAGTTACCGTACTCCTCCGAAACGGCTTGACCGATTTTTATGAAATTTTACATGCATATTCAGTAGGTCTGAGAATCGGACAACATCTATTTTTCAAGCCTTTTTTTTGTATGGCATAACAACGTTTGCCGGGGACAGCTAGTATTAGTATAGATAAGGATAAGTATTGTTCTGTGTGTAACTTTTTCAACGTCACCTTACAATGGCTATTGCCAACTCCGGTTAAATTAATGCTCTTAGTTACAGAGACATTATTAATTTAGAGATTAATTAAAAATTTTAATATCATTCTCAATTTATGTTCAAGTATTACTTATATACTAATTACGTAAATTAATTATTTTTTTACTGTCGTTTAAATAATTAATTTTGTTTATTAGTTTTTTTGATGTTTTGAAGTAGACAGCTTTTTAGATTAGTTTTCATTCCTAATAATTAAGATGGGTATTATAAAAAGGTTTTAACCGACTTCAAAAAAGGAGGATGTTCTCAATACGTCTGTATGTTTTTTTTATGTTTGTTACCTTATAACTTATAACTGGGCGAAGCGATTTTAATGATTCTTTTTTTATTTAAAAGCTGGTGATTCCCGTGTGGTCCTATTAGCACCAGGTCAGGATCTGATGGTTATCTCCTGATAAATCGAGAAATACCCTTAAATTTCAAAAACACATGGAGAAGGTTGAACTTTTTTAAAAAATACTCTATTATTAGGGTTTCGTACCGAAAGGCACACTACAACCAGTAGAAGCGAAGCAGTAGTGAAAAATGTTACCTTCATACAGTACACACCCTAACGACCTTAGCAATGTAGCACGGCATGTAGATCATTATCTACTATGCCGCGCCAACCAGGCCAATTTAATTTCGAGTAAATAATTTCTCCTTCTTCTTCTCCTGCCCATTTACGTCCCACTGTTGGGCACGGGCCTCCTCCATTTTGGAGGGATTATGGTCTACTGTACCGCGCTGACCAGGCGTGTTGGCACAGGGTATATTTTCGAGTTTTCCGTCTCTCACAGAAGAAGTTATGTGTGCAATATCCCTTAGCTGACTTTTACAGCATCCTTGGGAGGAGATGGGGTGTTGATTTTCATTAGTTACAATATCCCTTAGCTAGCTCTTACATCTGCTTAGCTAGCTTTGTGGAGGAAATAGAGTGGTCATTTTTGTATTCTTAATCCAAGTGTAGATACGACACTTTGGCGGTGTACAAAACGTCTAACTACTCCGGTTTGATTAATACCGAAATCTCTGTAATAAAAGCAGAAAATTTTCGAAAGTCATAAAAAAGTCATTTATTTAGCACATCACAAAGTCAGTGTTGTTGGTAGTACACAATGTGTTATCTGTTTATCAATCAATTTACATATTGAAGCATTCACATTAATATTTAACAACATCGAATATGTAATGTGACGGTCTCATGGATGGAATTATGATGCCCGTAAATGTCAAAGCTTTAGATACAACCAGCTCTTGGCCAGAACGTGTGAAAGTAGGAAGCAGTATTCTTCGCATTAAAAAGCAGCCTATCTCGTCTCTTTGGCTGTTTCTTATTTTCTTTAACACATAATTAAGTGTAGGTACCTAGTTTTTGGATAGGTCCATCTTGTGACGGAATTATTATACAAGTGTAACTACCGTTTTTGCACTGGTGGGTGCTGTGAGAGCCAGCTAAGGGACATTGTACAAGATAATATTCTTTGTGAGAGACGGAAAAGTTGAAAATAAACCTTGTGCTTCTTATGGGGGTAGGCAGAGACTATAAAGCGCCATCTGCTGCAATCCAAACGTACTTCTTTGGCTTAACTTATGCATTAAAAGTGTTGAATCATTTAGCCTTACCGTGATAACGTTTCGATTATATCTTGGTGAATTACGTCTGCTCGTTATTAAGCAAGAATTATACATATTATTCATGAGCGTGAAGCCTTAAGTGTTGTATACGATATCGGTATCGGCTTCGACGGGAAATCGAACCGGAATCTACTTCGAGTATTAAACCAATTGGAGTCGTTATTAGTCTAACGTGTGGTAACGTTAAAAACACAAGTTAAGTTACCCTATTTTTTTCCCTGGGTGCCGCAAGAGCCAGGTAAGGGATATTGTTCCCAGTAAATAGCAACTGTGAGTGATGGAAATCTTTAAGACCATAGATCCCCCCAAAATGAAGGAAACCCGTGCCCAATAGTGAGACGCCAATGCGCTGGAGATAGGGGTCGTTACACATGCTGAATTTAGTCCAAAAAAATACTGCAAAGACAGGTGCCGCAGATAATGGACTCAAAAACTTACTTACATAAATATCGATTTTGAAATAGTTTGATTATAACAATAATGCGAAGGATTAAACAAATGTATGATTGAGAGGGTACTGTACTCCTCATTTAGGTATTTGCCTTAGGTATTGCTATCCCTATTTCCGAGAGCCGCGCTGAAAGGGACAAGTATAGATGAAGCGGATTTTACCTACAAATTCTTTGGAAAAAGACGTTTCGTACTTCCGTTTTTTTTTTCGCGAAAGTTAAACCGATTTTAATAGTTTTTGCGTTATATTATAGATAAAGAGTATATCTATGCTTCTATCACTTTCTTTTGTGGTAAAATTTACAAAATTTGTGTGATAGACGCTGCAACTTTATCTAAAGAAAACCGAAAAAAGTGGGTTTTTCGGTACGTCATATTTCTTTTAGTTATTATATTTTGAAAAAAAAGAAAGTGATAGAAGCATAGATATACTCTTTATCTATAATACTAAACTTGCTGTTGCCCGAGACTCCTTACGCGTGGAATTTAGAAACAAATTACCGTGTTCGCAACCTTTATCACGATGCACGATGCTGATTGATGCTTCGATCTTATTGGTCGCAGCGTGATGTTATATATCCTATAGACTTCCTTCGATAAATGTACTAACCAACCCTAAATTTTTCAGATTTTTTCAAATTGGTTCAGTGGTTCCTGAGATTAGCGCGTTCAAACAAACAATCTCTTCAGCTTTATAACATCAGTACAGCTATAGATTTCTTAGGTAAATATGTGCGTGTGGAAACAATTTTATTTACATTTATAATTTTCCAAAATTGTTTTTAATGTGTTATTGATTTCGACGATATTTTTTTACTTATTTCAAAATACTTTTTATTTATGTCATAAAAATAACTAGTACAACACGAAATGCAGAAAACTAATTAAAATTATTATCGAAAGAAACCAATTACTCTCTAAGAAAAAGTTATTAAAAGAAACCACTTAGGCAAAGCTTTAATATGCTAGATTTTCGATAAAATGTATTTTCGAAAACTTTCCTATCGTTAAATTTTTTCAATCGAATTTCATTAATCAAGGAAAAACCGTTATTCATTAAACATTGTTATTAAAATTAAATTAATAATGATAATGAGCAGTACTAGATATAAATTGTGTCCAAAATTCGTAATTTAATATACGATCGTCGGGCGCGAAAACGCGGTCATGTTTTAGGCCACACCTTTATTGAAGAGCGGAGCGGGAAAATGAAAAATATTGTATTTATTTTGTTCTATGCGGATTGTGAATACAACTGCTTCTTTAACATTGACCATCCTATTCTTTCCCTTAAGGAGTTATAGTCGAATTAGCAAGGAAATGTAAGCAGTAATTCAGTCATAAACCGTTTACCGGTAGAGCTCTAGGCTAAGTGCAATGTTAGGAAAAATATAGAGTTGTACCTATTACATAATATATTGGACATAGATCTTGGGAATATTTGTGAGGAAAAACATTATGTTTTGTTGTTATAAATTTTTTGTTGATATACGAAAGTCATAACAAATACTTAAATCCTGCTTTTAATGTATAATTATGCTCTCCACAATAATTGGCTGTTTAGGGATCCGTATCAAAAGCTTAAACGGGACCATATTACCGAGACTTCCTTATCTGTCCATCCGTCTGTCACCTGGTGGTACACCTGGAACGCTGATAACTGAGAACTAATAATTTGTATATATCACAGTTAATGCTTATAGCATCGAATACATTATAATATAACATCGTCATTCTCCTGCCCTTAACCCATTTTTTGGAGTCCCATTATTTGTTTATATTGTAATAACGTTACAGAAATTATTCTTTCTTTATTTCTTTTTTACTCCAATTTTTTAAATAAAATAGTAGAACCTTAATAAAATAGTAACATAACTTTCTCAAATGAGTATTCTAAAAGTTAATAGTACGAAGAAACTGTGAGCTTGACAAGTTATCTCCTTGACAAAACTTTGAAATTAAGCGGTTTACTTCTAAAATAGTTATCCAACTTTAAATATTTCACCCTCTTACCGTAACACAAAGGACCTACCCTAACTTTTCAAACTCAGAACATCATTTGCAGATCCCGTCATCCCGAGTATTCACGACAGTAGCTCTCGTGCCACGGGAAGGGTAGAACGTGTTTCTCACAATTTGGCGGGAAAATTGTTGCAATTCTTTTTTCGAACGCGCGAAAGTTTTTTTTTACTTTTATTGTGGTTTTTGACGTTTCTGTTTATTAGAACATTTGTGTTTGAGACTGAATTTTTCGTGGTGTGTTTTGACGTGTCTATGTTTTAGGTAAGTGTTTGTAATTTAAGTTTCTTAGCAGCAAATTAAGTTTCACGATGGCTTCCTCTTCACCGTTTGTTGACAAGTTTTATCTGTCTCCGTACAGAATTAATTATCAACTTATTTGAAAGTTGTGCCGCAAGACTTGAAAGTTTAAATTACTTAGTAAGTCGTCGAAGCGAATTTTAAGTTAAAGTTAGATACTTTAATTCTTTTGAATTGCAAAGTTTCAAATACAATACGTGGAAAGTTTGAAGATGATTTTAAACTTATTATTATTTAGAAATGTAATAATGGGTTTAAAATATTAATAGTCACATAAATACCAGATGGTGGGTTAACGTTTAATATTGAGGACAAGTAACTTTAGCCTGGCTAAATCGTACTTCATAAAATAATGACGTTTCATTTGACGTATAGCCTGTATCATAGACACACTTATATACATTTTTATAGACACTACATCAGGGCGCCAAGTCTGCTATTACGATATTGTCACGATGATCAGTCACTGATTGGTTAATGGCGAATTTTATCAAGTTTAGTGTCATAATGATGCCATAATGGCGTCATAATGGCGAAATTTTATCAAGTTTGGTAGTCTACTATGAATTTTTGTCATGATGACGCCATTGTGGCGCCATTGTGCAATCAGTGACTGGTCCCGTAGTCCGGTAAATGAATGGTGTCACAATGGCATCACAATGACTTGATAAAAAACTTGATAACATTCGCCACTAAACAATTCGTTATTTAGTGTTATTGCAAACAAATGCAATAACTGATTGCTTGGTGGCGAATTTTATCAAGTTTGATAGTCTATTGTTAATTTTTTGAGATTATAATGTGTCATTGTGATGCCATTGTGACACCATTCATTTACTGGACTAGGGGTCCTGATCATTGTTACAACACTGTAATAGCAGACATGAAATGAAATGAAATGAAATGAAATGAAAATTCATTTAATCACGTAGACACAATTTTTCAGAAAAATTATGTGCTTATGACATGTCCAATTTTTTTCCCTACCACCGGTTCAGGACGCAATTTGCTAAAAAGAACCGGCGTAAGAAACTCAGAAGAGCTTTTAATCAAATCAATATTTTTAAATTAAATGTCAATTATACTTACAATGCTAATAACTTTACAATACTTGGCCCCCTGGTATATCCGTGCGGATAGTATTATTTAGGTAATTGTTTTGTTTTAATGTTCAATAGACTAAACTACTATTGTATTACGAAGTCTCTTCCCCTATTTTACCAACAGGCATGACGATGATGATAACTGAATGAATGAATGTTTATTTTATACTGATAAGTTTTTATTTAGCTTTGACCACAGATTAACCAGATGGATAGTCTATGGGCTACATCATTCAGTCTGTTAGGTAAGGGTGCCGATTCTATGTGTATCTAAACTTTACTAT
Source organism: Orgyia antiqua (assembly GCA_916999025.1). NCBI lineage: Eukaryota > Metazoa > Arthropoda > Insecta > Lepidoptera > Erebidae > Orgyia > Orgyia antiqua. Next base: position 8,208,851 of record OU779874.1, read on the forward strand.
AAAATGAAAATTGATGACGCCAATAACACAACTCGGCATTGTTAACAGAACTTTTTTATTAGACAATCTGTATATTAAAGAATAACGATTTTAATTACTAAAAATGTGCACAGCAAAATAGGAAAATAATCAAAATACGCCATAGTTGTTTACATTTTAACAAGCCAGACTTGAACCCACGAACTCGGAATACCGTTCCGTAGCTCTTCCAACTGAGTTTATTGCGGTCGTGCTTTTCAGTAATCAATTAAGCCACCACATTCGTCACTCGATTGAGTTTATATATTTTTACGTACAACGCCATCTATCACTTTTTCCACCATAATTTAATTTATTAAGTAAAAGTATATATATAGCTTATATTATAAGTTCAGTATGTATCTATCAATATATTAATTTATGTACCGGAATATTTGAAAGAGATTATCACCCACTTGCAGTAATCGGATTGATCTGAAATTTTGCACATTATATATCAAGGACCGATGACAGTGGAATAATTTAAAAAAATATTCAGGATATTCAAGCGTGTTTTTTTTAGTTAAGTTTAGTTGTGGACGTAGAATTGGTACCAATATGAATAAAATTTTTACCATAATTTGTTTTTCCAATTCTGGCATTATGTATCAATGTCAAAGTCAGACAAAACAAAAGTGGTTTAAAAGTTTTTAAAGTGGCGGGAAGTTTTATGTCGTCTGCCATCGTCTGCGGTTTTAAGATGAGATTTATTGGACAAGAGAAAAACTTTTCTTTGTTCACTAGTTAAAACTTGAGATAAGATTTTCTTTATAATTTTATAAAATGGTTGTGTTTTATGGACATAATTTTATGTCTTTCGGTCCTAAACTAAATTTTGTGCTTATGTTATTACCGGATTACGGATATATAACATATAAATAAAATAATAAATAAATATTCATGGACATTTCACACAACATCCTCTGGTCCCAAGCTAAGCTTATATGCTTGTGTTATGGGTACCAGAATATGGATATAATACATAAACTACTTTTCTTTTGTAAATGTATACTTATAATCATAGTAAACTTCCAGACGCAGTACAAACATTTGTATGACAATTAAAAACATCACACAGATGATTGTCCTGACCGAGAATCGAACCCGAGACCTCGTGAACGGCAGTCCGTTATATAAACCAATATAAACCACTAGACAACGAGGCCCGTCAAATACATATTCAACTTTTTTGTGAATATCTACTTAAAATGCGAGTATTTAAAAACACCAAGAGTCTAAACATAGAGTTGTATGAAGTCGCGGGCAACAGCTAGTTACTAATTTACTTACGTAAAGTGAAAGTATCCTTATTAGTAAGGACTAATTTATAAATATCGATACGAGAGGACGACGCTTTAAAAAATTTTTTACGAGCTTAAGTGTAAATGTGAACGAAACTATAGTGCGATTTTAAAGGCTGTCAACGCCATCTATCGACTGTCATAGTAAACTTCTGTTTGTTAAGGTTTAATTTCTAAATTTCACGCGTACAAAGTCGCGGGCAACAGCTAGTTTTTGTATAAAACTTATTTACTTTCGTTTTCCAAAGAACCTCAACCATTTGTTGAGTGAATTTTTTGCAAAAACGGAAGTCAATTTCCCCTATGAATATGTAAAGAGAGGCTGTTACTCTGGACCTTTAGGATGTAATTATAGAATACGGCCTACAGACCCTTCCGGTTGGGCCAAACCTATAAAACTCTTCAATAAAATACTCAAAGGAAAATAGGAAATTTTGTTTTTTTTTCTAAAGCCTTATATTTTTTTTCTGTTGTGTTTATCGCAAGGGATGTTTTAAATATTGGAGCAAAGAATTTTAAATGCCTGATACCCTGAGGGGGTACGTCAGCAAGCGCTTTTTCTTCGTAGATATTATATCAATGAAATGTTCTCACAGTATCTAGGTCCTATATATATACTGCTAATACCACGATTTCACCTGCGTTTATAGTGTTTGAAATCCCCTTCCCCAATGTACACCAAACATTAAAAAAATATAAATACGCTGACATAAGGACATAAATACGACTTTGTTTTATAATAAGTAAATTTATTGAATGCGCAAATCTCAGAAACCACTGCAGCACTGATCCGATATAAAAATACTTTCAGTGTTGGATAGTTCCATTCATCGAAAAAATAACACCACGCTGCAACCAATAGCAGCGAAGCATTGGTGAAAAATATTGTAACAAAGGGGAAAATTTATAAATTTCACACGTACGGAGTCGCGGGCAGCAGCTAGTTATAGAATAGTCCAGATGGCGCTCTATAGTCTCTGCCTACCCCCTTGGGACAAAGGCGTGATGTTAAGATGATGAAAACAAATACGGCTTTTGTAAGTCAAGCTGCAAACAGGTGTAGGTGTATATAATTTTAGTTCCCTTACATGATAAAACTTAACTGGGGTTCATTTATGTAGTACGATGTCAGATAACGTCATTCACACAAAGGATTGCCATTATAGTGGGCCCGAAATACCCTTGGGAAATTATTCAGATCTAAATATGTTCGACACTATAGCTATAACTATGTGGTTATTTTGTGCATATATTATAGTTAAATTAAATCGATTCCAAACGTATCTATCAGTATATTAATATATATATAATGAGATTTTTTAAAGGGATTTTCGCCCACTTGCCGTATTCAGATTGATCTGAAATTTTGTATATTGTAAAGCTTCTTCTTTACATTCACAAAATAAAAACATTTAATATAATTAATTTGTTATATTTTTTATAATATAGAAAAACTATTTTACAATCATTTTTCAACATCCTCTCTTCATCTCAATTTCTCAACTCTCCAAATTCTTTTCTTTTTATTTTCAAATTTTAAATTTTTTATTCCTTTTTTAAAAACAAATCTTAAGTGGCCTGTATCATTGTATAGGTTATATTCAATGATCACAACCTTTACATTCTCCCCCCCTTAGAGGATAAAAAAAAAATTATTTTCTAAGTTACAAAAAACTGGACACCCTACCTAAGGTTGGAAAGCATGATAACAAACCAGAATGAACCAGATTAGATCCAGCTAGGACCTAGCTTTTCGAAGCAATACATTTCGAAAAACTTGAAAAGCAAAAAACCAACCAAAAATTGCCTTTCTAATCTTAGTTATCCGAACCACACTAACTACGATGCCCTTATATCATATCACTCTTTTCATAAAATATTAAACTACTTCATCTTTAAAATTGATTTATCCAATAATAAACAAGAGTGTTAAGGCATCCTTAAAACTATCACACCAAGACGCAAAGCATATATCATCAACAATCAATCAGAAAAATGTTCATCACCAAACAATTAATGCTCTTATAAAAACTATCGAGCTTCAATTATGAGGTCAGCATCATAGATCCGAAAGATATGCTAATTTAACAGCTTTCCAGCTTAATGAGAAAATTTACATAAGAAACCATTATAATTGATAGAATCCAGAGATTATCAAATTAAAATTTAAAGTATGCTCAGATAATACTCAACCTTCTTTTCAATTATTTAGGTATAATTTCTACTAAGTAATCCTGAATGCTCGGGAATGACCAATTTATTCCACATTTAGAATTCCTTCTCGTGAGATAAATTTACCAACCATTCTTCTACCACAAGTAACGTTTTAAATAATCAATCATTCTATTATCTAAGTAATTATAAACTATTCGCTAATAATTATTATCTAACTATTACCCAATAAATAAAATAAAAATATTATCAGCAACCTCTCACTATAATACAACTTCTTTCAATTTTCAACCTTTCACATTTCTCTCCTAATGAACAAATACTTTACTCTAGCACCTACTTTCCTAAATCCTATCTTATGAGTTCTATCTCTAACATGCGTGATATCCCAAAACAGGATTCCATGACAAATAGCCTATGGCCTTACCATGTTGCATTCAAAGATATTACCCGTTGATACGACTCATCCAACTAACTCTACCAAGCCACTACCTTCGACATTATAACTCAATACAACCCATTAATATACCTATTAATCGCTCTACCTTAATACTATAATCATAATCTAGTACGAAATACTCACTATCCAATTACTATGTTAATATATTTATCTCACATTTTTAACTAAACATTCAAAATATAAATATGAAAAAATAATTAAATTTTTGATGTGGTTCCTTTTCATTGCATCTTTCTTATGTACAAATTTGCTGACGTCATTATGAAGTCTCGCCGATCCCGAACAATATGAAACACACCAAAATAAAACAATATTAGTAAATTATAATTATCACTATATATATAACCTTAATCTAATTGAATCACTAAACCAATTTACATCATTATGCAAATAATTATTGCGAACATTCTTGGTAATTTACTTCTTGGAACTCTTCCCTTAGTCTATCAAATACCTCCTGCACGCTTTTGCACGTGTCTTTAATGCCCCGGAAGAAAAGTAAGGCGTTACCCCTTAAAAATGAGGGCAATAGTGATAATTTTTCTTCTTCAGACGAGCATCTCTTGAAAGTTATTAAAGCGTAAAACATTTCTTCGAATTCATCTAGGCACTCCTGTGCGCAACCACCGAAAGTTATCGTGGCTAGTTCCATCTTAGTTATAAATAATTTATAAAAATTTAATAAAAAGATACGGCTACTTCTCTGATAATAAACATTTATCCTGTGTCGACCCTTTGCTCGTCAACACATCCCTGGGCGTAGGAGCTGGTTTACCAATCGGGCCGCTATACCCGGCGCGCCTCCACCATTTGTAAAGCTTCTTCTTTACATTCACAAAATAAAAACATTTAATAAAATTAATTTGTTATATTTTTTATAATATAGAAAAACTATTTTACAATCATTTTTCAACATCCTCTCTTCATCTCAATTTCTCAACTCTCCAAATTCTTTTCTTTTTATTTTCAAATTTTAAATTTTTTATTCCTTTTTTAAAAACAAATCTTAAGTGGCCTGTATCATTGTATAGGTTATATTCAATGATCACAACCTTTACAATATATATTGAAGACCAATGACAATATTGCAATGATTCAATATTGCAATGAATCAAACCCGCGATCTCGTGAACGACAGTCCGTTACATGAACCATAAAAACCATTAGCACATCAAAAAAAAATTTTACCTGAATAATTTCACAAGTGTTATCAAAGATGTTATATTGCTATGACCTTACTGCCAACCCTTGATCGTCTTGTTACAATGATATATAATAAGAAATATGACAGACTATTATATTGTACAACTGTCAGCTGTCACCGTCCATGACATGGGTGAAGTCTCCTTGTTATATAAAGCTTGGAGTACTTTAAAGAAAATTAATATTAACTGTATTTAAGTTATTTATTAATTTTGCAATTGACATGCTATGCTTTTACTTAATAAATAAAATTATGGTGGAAAAAGTGGTTTATTTATTTTATTATAGTGGTTTATTTTATTATGGTGGTTAATTTGAATGCTGCAGTCACGACCTCAATTAGCTCAGTTGGAAGAGCTTTTTTTTTACGTAGGGATTCTTTTTACGCACTTACCCTCCGGCTGCAGGGGCAGCCGTCGGACGTCGTGTGGGACTCCCGGGGAGAAGATTCTTGACCCAGCTTACTGCGACGGGGAGGGCAACGTGCCCCCACGTCGGACTGACATCTCTCGGATCGCCGGAACACTCGGCGAGAGGTCGTCCGCCACTAACTGTACTAACTGTACGCCCTTAGCACCCACCTGCTCTAATTTGTCGGCAAATTATATCCTTAGAAGACATTATGATGACGGTATGAAAACTATACCTATTATGATAATGATGGCACGAAACCATTCGTTTACGAGAACAACTCGTACTTGACTGGTTTTGTTTGGTTTGATAGCCATCATCATAGCATTTCTTACAGTGAGGGTAGAGAGACATTATAGATAGAGCGCCATCCTCATCTTGAGTGCCTCATCATCTTGAGAAGTGTGTTTAGTTTATAACTAAATACACTTCTTTGGATGCAGTTAGCGCAAGACCGCGCGTTGTGGCGTTCTATGGGGGAGGCCTATGTCCAGCAGTGGACTGAGAAAGGTTGATGGATGGATGGACACTTCCTTGGCCTCATTTAAACTCAGACACCTACTCATACGCTGTAAGTACTGCGTACTTGACCCTTTCGGAGGACATCGCCGATGACATCAGCATATCTTTTCGGGGCGCCCTTTTTGGCAGTTATTATTTCCCTGCGCTCAAAGTCACAGGGAAAGCTAGTATAATCATAAAATTTGAAGATCGATACATCCAAAATTCCTGTTTACGAAACACAAAAGCAATTATTAATATATAATGACCGGGTCTACTCCGCGGGAAATATAATATATTTTAGGTACGATACCTGTTTTGTCCCGACGTTTGTTGAGTGAATTTTTCGCAAAAACGGAAGTCAATTTCCCCTATGAATATGTAAAGAGAGGCTGTTACTCTGGACCTTTAGGATGTAATTATAGAATAAGGCCTCCAGACCCTTCTGGTTGGGCCAAATCTATAAAACTCTTCAAGAAAATAATCAAAGAAAAATAGGAAATTCACTTTTATCTATAGAATCTTTATTTTTAGCTATTTATGAACTGTTTTGGACTTTTATATATTTTTATGGCAATTTTTGAAAGCCGGATATTACAGGAAAGCAATTTTTACTATCCGTATATTGAAGGAATACTGATTGAGAATACAAATTTTATCACGATTATTATTCTGAAAGGTGACCAAAATCAAATAAAAGTACTTTTTACGGATTTAGACTGTTGTGGTGTTTTATGGGGGAGGCAATGGATGGAGAAAAGCTGATGGATGAAAATGAATAAATAAATATTTATTATAGCCAGGTGATGGCCCAGATACAGAAAGCAGTCTAGCTAGACAATGCCCGTATATTTCGTCGGTTTCTCTCCCATTAAGCTCCAAAACTCCGGCTGACTGTTGCCAACCTCGTCGGAGTGCGCCCTGTCGCCTTGCGAGGCGAGGCAGTGTTGTATATAATAAATATTTTATTTTACTTGATATATTTTCTTTGTTTGAAAATACTAATCGTATGGAATACGCACAATATTATATCAGTGATACTACATAATATCTATCGTTATCCTAGTTTCTACAGATCCTTCTGGAAGCCCCAAAACAGGTCAACTGTAAACATTTGCTCACTGATTACGACCACTAATTCTACACATGAACGAGCTATTTAAAGGAAAACGTTTATGTAGTTAACAAGGAGTATACTATATTGTTCGTTACCATGACAATAAGTATTTTTTCTTGTATTTTGTCAAAGTGGTAATTACAAATACATACACAATAATTATAAAATAGTAATGAAAATACAATACTTAGAACAGATACTAAAAATAAACAAGTTATCTATATCAATATTATAAAGCTGAAGAGTTTGCTTGTTTGAACCGTGTTTGAATGCAATCTCAGGAGCCGCTAGTCCGATATATAAATAAATAAATAAATATTCATGGACATTTCACACAACGTCCTCTGGTCCCAAGCTAAGCTTATATCGTCGGTATAATTGAAGAACTAAATAACTCAAAATTTCATGTTTCGAGATAATCGCGATTTAGTGTTTTTTTGACACTTTTTTTGATATTATTAAGAAATGGAGAACAATTTTACCGTCGGAAATTTTATATGCTCTAGGCATGTCTGCTGACCATTATATGCTTAATCAAACCAATTCCTTTCATTAACCAAAAAAATATTAAAAATCAAAAACCAATTATCTAGTTTTGCCACACCAAGATTTTTGTAAATGTATCGTACTGTACCGTAGTTAGCTAACTTTGAGTAGTAGTTATTCAGTTCTTCCACACATTAGATGAATGTAAATACTCAAAATTGGGTCAGCAAGTACACTTATTGACTTCTGAACCTAAAGAAATATTCAACCACGAACGTTATGCACTTTAGTAAATGTTAATTGGCATAATTTTATCACTGATTATTGACTTCACATGAAATAAAAATACCAAGGTTGGAAGTAGTAACATCGTTTGTTTAAAAAACCTATCAAGAGCAAGATATACACGCACACTTAGGGTTTTGTACCTACTAAATCGAAAAACACAATTCTCTGTCTCTTCAGCCCATTAATGTCCCTCTGTTCGGCACGGGGCTCCTCCACTTTGGGACGTATCATGGTCTACTGTGTCGCCCTAACCAAGGGTATTCGCACAGGCTTTATTTTCGACTTTCCGTCTCTCACAGAGGATAATATCTGTGTACAATGTTCCTTCACTCGCTTTTACTGTACTGTGGGTAGGAAATGGGGAAAATGGGACTCTTATATTCTTAATTCGTTACCACACGGACAGCACAATTAAGTGCATCAAAATGAGCAGTGAATTAAGCTTCACTAACTTTATCTTGTAATTGAAATACAGGATACCGCCTCCATATCTGCTACTCATAGTTTGGTATTGGTATAAACTATTTTTTCGTATTATGTGATAGCCAATTACCATTTTTAGACTTTTTCCTGTATTAACATTACAACAGGAAGAGGTGAAAGCGAAATAGTTATTGAGAGAGCGTTACTTGGGCGTATTAAGAAGGTTTTAAATAGCCTTTTGACGGGTGGCATCATGGTTTCAATTTCTGGCTATTCCTTTGGTGTAATCGAAGGGTATCACTAAATTATAACTAGGCTTAACTAAATAACTCAATTTAGCTCATTTATTTCATACTCAAGTGATCAGAAGTCACAGGTTTGCATTTTTTATAGAGTTATTCATTTTTTCTAATAACATTTAAGAGTTAATTTAAAGATATTCATTTCTTCCACTAAAACACGAAAATGGCTTTATTTTTGGATTGAGTTAAGATTATGAGAATGTAATTACTAAATTATAACTAGGGTTAACTAAATAACTCAATTTAGCTAATTTATTTCATACTCAAGTGATCAGAAGTCACAGGTTTGCATTTTTTATAGAGTTATTCATTTTTTCTAATAACATTTAGAGTTAATTTAAAGATATTCATTTCTGCCACCAAAACACGAAAAAAGGCTTTATTTTTGGATTGAGTTAAGATATGAGAATGTTTGTTAGATCAAAAGATGCGGCACATTTTGGGCTCCACGAAAATGGTAAAAGCTCAATTTAGCCAAAATGTGAGTTATTTAGTTCTTCAATTATACCGACGATATGCTTGTGTTATGGGTACCAGAATACGGATATAATACATAAACTACTTTTCTTTTGTAAATACATACATATAATACATAGTAAACACCCAGACGCAGTACAAACATTTGTATGACATTTATGGATATCACACAAATGATTGTCCCAACCGGGAATCGAACCCGAGACCTCGTGATTGGCAGTCCATTACAAAAACCACTCCACCACGAAGCCCGTCTATCATATTCATGGACATTTCACACAACGTCCTCTGGTCCCAAGCTAAGCTTATTATGCTTGTGTTATGGGTACCAGAATACGGATATAATACATAAACTACTTTTTTCTTTTGTAAATACATACTTATAATACACAGAAAACACCCAGACGTAGTACAAACATTTGTACGACATTTATGGATATCACAAAAATGATTGTCCCAAGCGGGAATAGAACCCGCGACCTCGTGATCGGCAGTCAATTACATAAACCACTGCACCACGAAGCCTGTAAATATGGAAAATTCTTTCAGTTTTAGATAGCACATTTATCGAGGAAAGCTATATTTCATCGCGCTGCGACTCTTAGGAGCGAAGCATCAGTAAAAGATGTCGTAAAACAAGGAAAACTTTCGCGGGCTACTTGGAGATATTTGTAGTCAGTACGACGACGGACGGACGGATGGATGGGGAGGTGACACTTGTATTCTTAAACCTTCACCACACAAAAAAAAATACAGAGTTACTAACCATTCAAAATGTAAGACTTTAATTTCTTTGCGGTAAATACTATAAGGTTGGTGTCACAAAATGTCGTAAATTTATTCATGAGTGTGATCGAGATGCGATAGGTCCCTTGTGGGTTTATTAGACTGTTTACTCCGGTAATGTTACTTGTAAATGGTTGTAAAGATGGTAATGGTAGATTTTGTTAAAACTTGAGTAGAATTACTAATTAATTAGAAAGCTGATCGAGTTGGACTCGCCTACGTATGATTTCGTAGCATACCTATGGGCCCATTTTCTACACTGGACAAACTGAGCAATAGGCATATCCCATTGCCTCCCAATTATTAAGGCCTCCTAGTCTCTAACTTCACCATATTATATTTCTACTTATATTATCTATTTAATACACATCACATTTTGCTTATATCTTATTAACTGTTGGTCCCGTCTTAATACGCGTGGAATTTAAAAAACATTTCCCCGTGTTTGTAACATTTTTCACTAATGCTTCGCTCCTATTGGTCGCAGCGTGATGTTATATAGCCTATAGCCTTTCTAGATTAATGGACTATCCAACATAAAAAGAATTTTCAATTCGAACCAGTAGTTCCTGAGATTAGCGCGTTTAAATAAACACACAAACTCTTCAATTTTATAGCATTAATATAGATTATAATATTTATTATTATCATATCGACGTCTTTAATGGTGAATAATAATAAAAATAACCAGGTAAAACTTCTTAAGCAATATTCATACCGTCGACAGCAGAAGCTAAAAAATACTTAATGTATAAACACGTTAATTTGAGTCAAAACAGAAATTAATAAGTGTAAAAAGTTACATTCGTATACCCTACCAAGTGAAAGATATTCATAAATTGGTAAAATTTTTGTCACTTAGTCGCCGAAATCAGTAAAAATGTGACTTTTTTTAATTACCAAGCGACAACCAGTCATCCTAGCGGGATGAGGGCAGGATCAATCGACGCAGATTTTTTTTCTGATTTCAATGATATTATTATATATAACTCAATATCGCCCAAAATGTCGCTTGGTAATTTTTGCTTTTCAAGCGTCGATATGAATACCGGTCAGGTACGAGTTGGACTCGGACACGAAGGGTTCCGTAGGATGTTATGTTCTTCATCATGATCACGTCGTTAAATTATCACGGCATATAAAATTGTTTGTTTGTATGGTAGCCCCCTTAAATATTTATTGTATTCTAGTCTCTAATTTGTTATTAAAGCGTCAATAGATATAAATCATCTGTAAACAACACTAACTAGAGTGTTGTTTACATCTACTATCATTTGAGATAAAACCTGACAGACGCGCGGTAGGACAGACGGACATGAAATCCTACTGTGACTTCGCTGTCTGTCTAGAGTCCCGTTTTATTCTTTGAGTAGCATGTTGCCCGCAACTTCCTACGCGTGGAATTTTAAAACAAAACAAAATTATAAAAAAAACACCATTATCTTGAACCATTCAGCCTATTAAAAAAAAAATTGGTCAAGTGCGAGTCGGACTCGCGCACGAAGGGTTCCGTACCATTATCTATGCAACATAAGGCAACGTTATTAGTATCGAGCAAGAAACGGTAAAAAATCATGTTTGTTGTATGGGAGCCCCCCTTAAATATTTATTTTATTTTATTTTTAGTATTTGTTGTTATAGCGGCAATAGAAATACATCATCTGTGAAAATTTCAACTGTCGGTATACAACGGTGATAGCTACACCGTTCTTGAGATACAGCCTGGTGACAGACGGACGGACGGACGGACGGACGGACAGCGAAGTCTCAGTAATAGGGTCCCGTTTTTACCCTTTGGGTACGGAACCCTAAAAACAGCATCAGAATCCGTTGCGTAGTTTTCAAGATATAAGCTCACATAGTGACATACATACAAAAATAACGACTTTGATTTATAATAAGTAAAGATGAAAATTGGTGTTTAGGCGAACAAAATGTATAAAACACAAATTAGGCTATTTGGTACTAACTATACCTTCCTTTTTAAAATGGTAAGGTTTTCTTTTGTTAAGAAGGCTCAAGGCGTTTTATTCACATATCAGATGAAACGTAAGAGGAAAACTGTTACGTTTTATCTTATAGTCTAGAGATTATCGGATAACATAGTTCGCAAGAAGAACTGTTATTTTAGTGGTATTATATATTATGTTGGAGTAACATAGATGAGGATGGAATTGCTGTCTCAAAATCAGTCTACAAATTGTAGACACTGTCTTTAAGATGTTCATAAATCAATCTGACATTCTCTTTCACACATAAAAGGTTCCACAGCAGGTCTCCAACCAAATCCCCTATAACCTGCGCCTCTACCACCAAGATAATGATGTTCACACAAAACGTCACCTCTCAATCGTCACTTTACACTTTCTCACAAATACACACTTTATAATTATACACTTGCGATTATGACCGGAATAAACTCTTTATCACTACTGTGAGTGAGCAACTAGTCGGGCAGAGATTCGCCCTGTCTAACGTCTCAATCGATACTGCACAAGTAATCTTTAAGTGTTCAACGAGCAGCGTAACGATTCCCAAGAAAGGTCCGTACTATACGGCGGCTCGAGTGTAACTGCTTCGATTGCCCACCGTTATTTTTACATCGTAATAAACTCTAAAGTAATCAGCTTGGTGGTTTATAAATTAATATTGGAACAATCAAATGGTTTAACTTAATTATTCTAGGTTCTCTAGACTAATTGTTGTGGTTGCGCCGATATATACAATACACACTTTACTAGGAAATCTGAATGCACAAATACTGAATATGTTCGCTAGGGGGTAGAGAGTATATCAAGTAAAATAAAATATTTATTTATTAAGCTATTGTATAGCTTCTATCGCAGGCCTTGAGCGTGGAGACCTATTCCAGAAATTCCGTAACGAAAATAGCGTAATGAAAATAACCTGACATTATCGGCGTTACTGCGCATGCGTAGTCCCCTCTTCGCCCCGCAATTTATTTCATCCTGTTGATACCAAGGGTAAGCGCCTTCCTCAAATTAAACAGCGTATTAAAATAAGGATTTAGAATCAACAACATATATCCTAAATATTCAGATAACAGCGTATTTTAGATTTTATTTTCCATTCATCAGCCTTTTCCTGTCCTTTGCCTCCCCCATAAAACACCACAACAGTCTAAATCCGTAAAAGGTTGTTTTATTTTATTTTGGTCACCTTTCAGTATAATAATCGCGATAAAACTTCACTCGCGTTTTTAGTTTTTTTTTTCCTGGACATTTCACACAACTTCCTTTGGTCAGTTAACATTGCCGGATTGTGTTACCGACACTATCAAATTCAGTTTTAGTAAAGTTAAGTTTACATAATATTTTCTAACACTTGCGCGACTCATTTGTTTAAATAAAACTACTTTTTACGGATTTAGACGCGTATACTGACCCGACTGACAGTCTCACCCGTGACTGTGGTGACTGCAAAGTCTCCGAAACGTCGGGCCAAAATTTAAAACAAATATACGCGTCTAAATCGGTAAAAAGTAGTTTAAATAAAGTTAAGTTTAGTTGTGTGCGTAGAACTGGTACTATTAACTCTGAATAGGAGAATGTTGAATGTACCTAATTTTGATCTGGAAACCCTGGAGCAAAGCAGAAATTCAAGCTTTAAAACCGTTAGTGGTATTAAATTATATTTGAAAAAGTATTTTAAAAGTCATTTAAATACTGTACACAAAGGTTTCATCTTATAGTAAGAAATTCTCGATATTCAGAATAAAATTAATATCATACAATTAGTACAAGCAATAATTAACGCTTATAGCATTAAATGAATCTTGACTGAAATAATTACAGTGAATTTACTTTGTTCTCTGTCAAGATCTGTCATAATTATATACGCGTTAGATATAGCAACGAGGCGAGACGACTTGATGCTTTAATATATTTAATTTCGCGGGTTCGATTCCCGCACGGGACATTCATTTGTGTGATATTTATAATTTTTATACAAATATTTGTGCTGCATCTGGCTGTTTCTATGTATTATAAGTATAAATTTACAAAAGAAAAGTAGTTTATGTATTCTATACGCATTCTGGTACTCATAACACAAGCATATAAGCTTAGCTTAGGACCAGAGGACGTTGTGTGAAATGTCCACGAATATTAATTCCTTGATCAGAATTACTAGAATAGCATGTTGAAGTATCACCATGACCACACTTGTATTTTTAATTAACCACGTAATAGTTTAATTGTATATGAGTATACTCACCAAGATTATTGTGTTTCTATGTACGCCTTTCATATACAATCAGATAATTTCACATAAAAACGCTTTGTTTATAGAATCAGGTAAAATTATAATAATGGTTTACTTGTGTTTACTACGATTTTGACAACATGTGACAACAGCCGAACGCGGCGTGCTGCTGCTGTGCCGAATGTGGCACACGTGATGGGGGGACCTAACGCTCCCCCCACTGCGTTGAGCCCCTCGTAATGGGGCTACCCCTTGCCGGTTCATGGTCAGGCTCAGGGCACACACCATGGCCCGGTTAGGGTGAGGCGACAAAAAAAAAAAAAAAAAAAAAAAAAAAAAAAAAAAAAAACATGTGACAACAGAAACTTATGTATCTGACAATATAAACTGTCAACGTTTTGTAAGTAGGTAACATAGAATTGAGTATTGATGACAAAGATAATGCAATAATTTAAAAAATATTCAGGAAAGGTTTTTTAGTTTTTAAACTAAGTAGATTTGAATACAATTTTTATGATGGAATTTTCATTCTTTACTTGCTTCACAAAGATTTGCTAAGGCAAGTTCCCAGAAGAGATTTTCAGCGCTTATAAATCATGGTGTCGGCGAAGAAGACTCTTCGGGAATGCGCCCATCTCTCCAGCCCATTAATGTTCCACTGTTGGGCACGGGCCTCCTTCACTTTGGAAGGGATTATGGTCTACTGTGCCACGCTGACCAGGCGTGTTGGCATAAGGTTTACTTTCGAGCATTCCTTCTCTCACTGAGGAAGTCATCTGTGTAAAATATCCCTCTGGGGAGGAAATGGAATGGTAACACTTGTATTCTTCAACGAGCTACAGATAGTAGGTAATAAAAGTCAGATGTAAGTTAAAAAAAATATTATTATTTAGCATATTCCAGTTATATCTCTTGTAGAATCTTTTTATTTCCATTTGAAAATGTAAGTCAATACTAAAGTAATTCTCGTTTCTTCATTCTTAGAGGAAATGAAATGTCAATTCACGAACAAATTACTTTGGAATTTTAAAATAAGAATTGGAACTCTTACATTGATTGCGAGATTCATTAATTCTATTCGTTCATTCATTCATTCGTTCTTTCCAGTTAATACTGTCTGACTAATATTGTTTCTGAAGAATTTAAATAAGTTTTCGCGAGTTAGTTTATATTTAATAAAAAACGTTGCTTCATTATTTTAAATTATTATGTTTTATAATCGGCCCGCACTTTTTCAAAACACGCGTTTATGTATGTATCTATTTATGTACTAATTTATATAACGGAATTTCTAAACATAATTTGCGCCAACTTGCAGTAGTTGGATTGATGTGAAAATTTTGCATACATATTAAGGACTGATGATAATACAATAATATAAGGTAAGGTAGACCATAATCCTTCCTCAAGTGAAAGCCTGTGCAAAACAGTGTGACGTAAATAGGCTGAAGAAAGAGAGAGAGAGTAAGAGAGAACCGAGAAAAGTTCTGTAACAAAACTGAAATATTTCGTTATATTAAGGTATACATGTTAATATAAGGGTTCCATGTCATGAGCAGAGTACAGCCTCGGGCTCCACAAGATATTCATAAGGGTGAATTCATTTTGGATGTTTAATAATGTGACGTTTTATTAACTTATCCTTTACCAACCAAATATGTATTGTAAAGGTTGTGATCATTGAATATAACCTATACAATGATACAGGCCACTTAAGATTTGTTTTTAAAAAAGGAATAAAAAATTTAAAATTTGAAAATGAAAAGAAAAGAATTGGGAGATGAGAAAAAGTACATGAAGAGAGGATGTTGAAAAATGATTGTAAAATAGTTTTTCTATATTATAAAAAATATAACAAATTAATTATGCTAAATGAATTTATTATTTATTAATTATGCTAAATGAATGTAAAGAAGAAGCTTTACAATTGGTGGAGGCGCGCCGGGTATAGCGGCCCGATTGGTAAACCAGCTCCTACGCCCAGGGATGTGTTGACGAGCAAAGGGTCGACACAGGATAAATATTTACTATCAGAGAAGTAGCCGTATCTTTTTATTAAATTTTTATAAATTATTTATAACTAATATGGAACTAGCCACGATAACTTTCGGTGGTTGCGCACAGGAGTGCCTAGATGAATTCGAAGAAATGTTTTACGCTTTAATAACTTTCAAGAGATGCTCGTCTGAAGAAGAAAAATTATCACTATTGCCCTCATTTTTAAGGGGTAACGCCTTACTTTTCTTCCGGGGCATTAAAGACACGTGCAAAAGCGTGCAGGAGGTATTTGATAGACTAAGGGAAGAGTTCCAAGAAGTAAATTACCAAGAATGTTCGCAATAATTATTTGCATAATGATGTAAATTGGTTTAGTGATTCGATTAGATTAAGGTTATATATATAGTGATAATTATAATTTACTAATATTGTTTTATTTTGGTGTGTTTCATATTGTTCGGGATCGGCGAGACTTCATAATGACGTCAGCAAATTTGTACATAAGAAAGATGCAATGAAAAGGAACCACATCAAAAATTTAATAATTTTTTCATATTTATATTTTGAATGTTTAGTTAAAAATGTGAGATAAATATATTAACATAGTAATTGGATAGTGAGTATTTCGTACTAGACTATGATTATAATATTAAGGTAGAGCGATTAATAGGTATAATAATGGGTTGTATTGAGTTATAATGTCGAAGGTAGTGGCTTGGTAGAGTTAGTTGGATGAGTCGTATCAACGGGTAATATCTTTGAATGCAACATGGTAAGGCCATAGGCTATTTGTCATGGAATCCTGTTTTGGGATATAACGCATTTTAGAGATAGAACTCATAAGATAGGATTTAGGAAAGTAGGTGCTAGAGTAAAGTATTTGTTCATTAGGAGAGAAATGTGAAAGGTTGAAAATTGAAAGAAGTTGTATTATAGTGAGAGGTTGCTGATAATATTTTTATTTTATTTATTGGGTAATAGTTAGATAATAATGATTAGCGAATAGTTTGTAATTACTTAGATAATAGAATGATTGATTATTTAAAACGTTACTTGTGGTAGAAGAATGGTTGGTAAATTTATCTCACGAGAAGGAATTCTAAATGTGGAATAAATTGGTCATTCCCGAGCATTCAGAATTACTTAGTAGAAATTATACCTAAATAATTGAAAAGAAGGTTGAGTATTATCTGAGCATACTTTAAATTTTAATTTGATAATCTCTGGATTCTATCAATTATAATGGTTTCTTATGTAAATTTTCTCATTAAGCTGGAAAGCTGTTAAATTAGCATATCTTTCGGATCTATGATGCTGGCCTCATAATTGAAGCTCGATAGTTTTTATAAGAGCATTAATTGTTTGGTGATGAACATTTTTCTGATTGATTGTTGATGATATATGCTTTGTGTCTTGGTGTGATAGTTTTAAGGATGCCTTATCACTCTTGTTTATTATTGGATAAATCAATTTTAAAGATGAAGTAGTTTAATATTTTATGAAAAGAGTGATATGATATAAGGGCATCGTAGTTAGTGTGGTTCGGATAACTAAGATTAGAAAGGCAATTTTTGGTTGGTTTTTTGCTTTTCAAGTTTTTCGAAATGTATTGCTTCGAAAAGCTAGATCCTAGCTGGATCTAATCTGGTTCATTCTAGTTTGTTATCATGCTTTCCAACCTTAGGTAGGGTGTCCAGTATTTTGTAACTTAGAAAAAAAAAATTTTTTTTTTTGGAAAAAATTTTTTTTTTTATTCTCTAATGGGGGGGAGAATGTAAAGGTTGTGATCATTGAATATAACCTATACAATGATACAGGCCACTTAAGATTTGTTTTTAAAAAAGGAATAAAAAATTTAAAATTTGAAAATGAAAAGAAAAGAATTGGGAGATGAGAAAAAGTACATGAAGAGAGGATGTTGAAAAATGATTGTAAAATAGTTTTTCTATATTATAAAAAATATAACAAATTAATTATGCTAAATGAATTTATTATTTATTAATTATGCTAAATGAATTTATTATTTATTAATTATGCTAAATGAATGTAAAGAAGAAGCTTTACAGTATCCAATTCTTATCAATTCTTACTTGATTCTGCTTTGTTTTAGATTTATATATAATATTATGCTTTATATTGCAACTTGTGATACTACAACTTGTAGTGATTCATCCGGCTCGCATAGTTTATTTTGTTTTTGTTTATATTTTGTTGTTCTTAGTTTTTAAATTATTTATATATGTATGGACTGTGTCTGAAAATAAAGAATTATTATTATTATTATTATTTAGATAGATAGATAAATTAACTCTTTATTGTACAGATTTACAAGAAACAGAAAACAGAAATTAAGCTTAAAACTAGGTACAAATGGCGGCCTTATCACATAAAGTGATCTCTTCCAGGCAACCATGGGATGGAAAGAAAAGTTAGGGACTAAAATAAAGTGGAGCTGCAGTGTACAAGTAGATTAATGTAAAGAAAGAAACAATGATGAAAATAGTGAAAATAAAAGCGACAACATTTGGTTAGTTCAAAAACTAAAAAATATGCTTGTCCTTTACCAACGAACTGTGTATCATCAAATCTTATCTATTTATTTAATATGCACTTTAGAATAGAATAGAATAGAATACACTTTATTGTACACCATAAATTACATGTCACTTAACTAATGTAAAAATAAAACATGTACAATTGGCGGTCTTATCGCATATTGCGATCTCTTCCAGACAACCTTTAGATGGACTTAGTTTATTTGGAAAGGGGTATTAGTGGTGTACTTGCTATGTATAAATTCCAAGTAAAAAGAAAAATCTTATATTACGCATAATCAATACATACTACAGATATACATACACATATAGAGATATAGATCCATAAATGTACATAAACCTATACATATATAAATAGAATAAAATACATAAATATATACATAAACATAATGATGAGAAGTTTGGATTGAATTTTACGTGGTTTGTAGCGGTAGATAATGTTCATTGATACGTTTATTAAACGAAACAAAAGATTGCGCATTTTTAATGGATTTTGGTATTCACTTTACTTTACTTTGGTATTCACTTTACTGTACATCATAAGAATAAAATTTACAAGAAATTATAAATGTGGGCGGCCTTATAGCTAAAAGCAATTTCTGCCAGGCAACCTTTGGATGGAGATCTTGTGAAGAGAGAAGAACAGGAGTTGTAGGAGTACTAATAAAAAAAATCATGCAACACATATCACATATTCTAAAGACATACACATAATATAATATAATACATACAAATAAACATTCTGCTTAGCTTTAGTGAAAATAAAAAATTGGTCAAGTACGAGTCGGACTCGCGCACGAAGGGTTCCGTACCATTATCTATGCAACATAAGGCAACGTTATTAGTATCGAGCAAGAAACGGTAAAAAAATCATGTTTGTTGTATGGGAGCCCCCCTTAAATATTTATTTTATTTTATTTTTAGTATTTGTTGTTATAGCGGCAATAGAAATACATCATCTGTGAAAATTTCAACTCTCTAGCTATCACCGTTCTTGAGATACAGCCTGGTGACAGACGGACGGACGGACGGACGGACGGACGGACGGACGGACGGACGGACAGACAGCGAAGTCTCAGTAATAGGGTCCCGTTTTTACCCTTTGGGTACGGAACCCTAAAAACGCTAATTTACTCAGTTCAAAAACTAATAAATATGCTTCAAAATCCTGAATATTATTTCACATTATTGCATTATCTCTCTCTCTCTCCAACCCATTTACGTCCCACTGTTGGGCACGGACCTCCTCCACTTTGGGAGGGATTATGGTCTACTGTGCCGCGCTGACCAGGCGTATTGGCACAGAGTTTATTTTCGAGTTTTACGTCTCTCACAGAGAATGTTATCTGTGTGAAATATCCCTTAGCTGATTTATACAGCTTGGGAGGCGATGTGGTGGTGACACTTGTATTCTTAATCCGTCACCACACGGAGAGATTGCATTATCATCGGTCCTTAATATGTGTGCAAAATTTCAGATTAATTCTACTTCTGTAAGTTGGTGAAAATAACTTTTAAAGATTCCGTTATATCTACTATATAAAAATAAGTCGGATTTTCCTTCCTGACGCTATAACTCCAGAACGCACGAACCGATTTCCACGGTTTTGCATTCGTTGGAAAGGTCTCGGGTTCCGTGAGGTTTATAGTTCATTTATTTTTATTTATTTTTTTTACTTTTTTTTGGTATGGCAAAACTACGTTTGCCGGGCCAGCTAGTAGTTTAATACATTAATAGATAGGTACGATCAACGCGATCTAATAATATCTACTTCTTCGGTAACCCGTAACACGATTCAAAAATCTGTTTTCCTGCTATACAATAATGACTAAATATCTCTTTAGATTAAAAACTAAATACTAGTAGATATTGAAAATCCCTATCTTTTTAAGGTTTCGTGTCAAAAGATAATACGAGACCCCATTACTGCGGCTTCGTTGTCCGTCCGTCAATCTGTCTGTGCTAAAGCCTTAAGACGGGACGATACCAAATTATGCTCCTTATAAAAGTATGGGTATCGTACTTCCATTTTTTCTTCGCGAAAGTTAAACCGATTTTAATCGTTTTTGCGTTATATTATAGATAAAGAGTATATCTATGCTTCTATCACAAAATCGGTTTAACTTTCGCGAAAAGAAAACAGAAGTACGAAATGTCTTTTTTCAAAGAATTTGTAGGTAAAATCAGCTTCATCTATATTTGTCCCTTTCAGCGCGGCGCTCGGAAATAGGGATAGCAATACCTAAGGCAAATACCTAAATGAGGAGTACAGTAGCTCAAGGCACCATCATGGCCCGGCAGGGTAGAGAGGAGAAGGAAAAAAAAAAACCTCTTAACTCCGGAACGTTGATAATACGATGATATAGCTTAATTTTTGACCATTTAGTTATATCAGTTGATGCTACAAAAATAAATAATCATCATTATCACTCTCCTACCCTTATCTCATTATTTGGAGTGCGTATGACGATTATGTTATGATAATAACGGTACTGAACACATTGTGAGCGACTCCAACTCGACTTTGCTGTTTAAATTAAACTTATAACGCGCATAAGTGTTAATATTATGTATGAATATACTTCATTACGTTTCAATCAACATTATATATGAAGTTCTTCCATATCATCAAAGTTCAACACATCAATTCTCTCATCAGTGGAATGACAAATTCAATATAAAACCGCGTAACTTGCCAAAGTTTGTGGAGCGAATGTTCGGTAATGAGTGTGGTTTCTTAGATGAGAGTTGTACGTTAAATTACTACGGCGACAGTTATTCGTATTACGTTTGAGTTTCATGAAAGTTTCGTGTCTTCATCAAAACTTTATTAGTTAAGAGTAAATTGCGGTTTTGGGTATTTAATCACCCGATATCGTAAGCGATACAAGCGATTCTGTCGAAGCAAGTCACGAAGACTTGTCTTTTCTCGTACATTAGTAGTACATTTAAAAAAATGTTAAATTTATAGAAAGAAAAGAGAATGTTTCAAAAATGTTTGAAGTTATACTTCTTACAGGAAAAAAAAACTAGAACATTATTCTATACTAATATTATAAAGCTAAAGAGTTTGTTTGTTTTTGTTTGAAAGCGCTCATCTCAGGAATCTCACGTCTGAAAAATATTTCTAAAAAAAATTTGTTCTGAAAATTCTTTCACTGGTGGATAGTACAGTTATCAAGGAAGGCTTTAGTTAGGTATTATAACATCACGCTGCGACCAAAAGAAGCGAAGCATCCGTTAAAAACGGTGCAAAAACGGGGAAAGTTTTCTAAAAACTACGTGTAGTAGGTCGCGGGCGAGCGCTAGTCTTTACTAAATGAAATTATGGTGGAAAAAATTTATTACCATAAGCTCTAAAAGCATAGCAATTAAATTGCAAATATACGTGCGCCTTTCAACACATAAAGGCTGACAACAGGAAGTTAGCTTATGTTATCTTTTTGGTTTTCTCTTTTTTTTACACACGTCCACACTCCTGAAAAGTTACTAGTTAAAATTTTACTTTTCCTTTCGCATACCTGTTACGCCAAAACAGTATAATTTCTTATGTGCGCATAAGTATTAATACCAATTTTTTTTTAATTTGAATTCTGGAATATTTTTTCCTTTTTTGCAACGTTTTTATTAATGCTTCGCTCCTATTAGTCGCTGTACAAATCCAACACTGAAAGATTTTTTAAATCGAACCACTAAGGTTAGCGCGTTCAAACAAAGAAACTATACAGCTTTTTATTATTACAATAAAATAAAACAAGCACGAATTCTGCCTCTTAATGAAATTAAAAAAAAAGCAAGTACATTTCGGCCTCTTATATTAATAATAGAAACTCTTTAAACAACGAAATATCATTGTGTTGTAACTCAACCACAAAATTTAATTTTCTTATTATTCCGTTGACTTAAATAAATACGAGAATATACTTTATGTGGCAAGTCTTCAAATCTTGCAGTCTCCGAGTAGCATGTTAACTTAGAGCATTAATGAAACAAGAGTTGGCGTTTTCAAACAAACGAACACTGAACAGACTTATCGTATAACGGACATTCTAGTCTCTTAGTTTACGTAAAGCTATTTAAGGCGTGTGTTGTTACCAATGAAAATACTTTATACTATTTGTATATGCGTTAGTTCAGCACATGGCTGACCTGACAGTATAAGTGAAAAAACAGCGTCTATTTTTATACTGCAAAGGTGAAAAAGAAGTACGTAATACGGTGACTGATGGTTAGTGATTATCGTAGCCTATAACTGCCTTATTTATAATGATAACGTAATAATACGTAATACTTTGCAGTCACCATGGTCACGGGTGAGACTGACCCGTGACCATGGTGACTGCAAAGTCTCCGAAACGTCGGGCCAAAATTTAAAACAAATATACGCGTCTAAATCCGTAAAAAGTAGTTTTATTTAAGTTTTGACAATTTTCGCGAACCTATTTTAGCGAACTTTTAAACCTCCGATAAGTCATTATGAATAAGACCATAAATGCTTACAGCACCAGAGGTACCATTTGGTGACCCTCTCTCTCTTGCCCATAATCGTCTCCATGTTGGGTGCGGGCCTCATTCACTTTCGAAGAGATTATAGTCCATTATACCGCGCTGACCAGGCGTTTTTCGAGTTTTCCGTCTATTACAGAGGATGCTGTATGTGTACGATATCCTCATCAGGCTTTTATAGCACCCTGGGCAGAAAATCGGATGGTAACACTTAACTAACTTTAAACCGTTACTACACAGAAAATCAGAACTTGCTGACGCTAACGTTACTAAAACTGAACTATCTACCCCAAGTTGTGTGTACCCACTCCTGTAGTTTTTATACTTTATGTTAATAAACAACAAAATATAAACTTTATTTTCTATTTAGAGAAGCAATTTCATGCAAAGGACACTTCTCATTCAGCCTTGTCAAGTTATGATAATCTTACACAACTGTGGCCCTTTCAAATTTTGTTTTGGAGAACTTTTTGCTGAATAAGGACGAATCAAGCTTGATTTATTGCGTAAATATTTTGCTATAATATATTTTTTTTGTATATTTGTTATAATTAAAATTGGTCTTTGAAATTAAATTATTATAAGTAAACATACATTACTAAATTTCATCCTATATTTGTTTTAGGTACAGATATTTTCTTTTTCAGGATTGGAAAATGTACCAAGCTAGTGTCTTTATATTTTTAGCACTATAGTTCTCAAATGTCATTTACTAAACTTTATTCTTCTTTTTATCATATTCACATTGCTAAAAATGTTAAAAATCGTTTCACATTTTTCTTTTGTAAGTAAACGAACTCAACTATGATAATGTAAAACAGTTTGCGCCACTTGAGACACGGTAACCGGCTCATAAATATTAATAGAAGTCAACACTTGCATGACAAATTGCACAATACAGCTTAGTTGGGAGCTGAATTTCTGAAACGAGTTTTGGTATACATGATTTTAGGGTTTTTTGGAATAGTGTTTGATTTATACATGACATGTAACACTCATGACTATACCATTTTTTCTTACGGTATTGTGAGATCTTAGAGGTGATAGTTATATCTTCTAATATATAAAATTCACGTGTCACAGTGTTAGTTACCGTACTCCTCCGAAACGGCTGGACCGATTCTTACGAAATTTTGAATGCACATTCAGTAGGTCTGAGAATCGGCTAACATCTATTTTTCAAACTTTTTTTTTTAGTATTTCAAAACAACGTTTGCCGGGTCAGATAGTCTAATATATAATATTCTCGTGTCACAATGTTCGTTTCCATACTCCTCCGAAACGGATTGACCGATTCTTATGAAATTTTATATGCATATTCAGTAGGTCTGAGAATCGGCTACTATCTATTTTTATGCCCCTAAGTGATAAGGGTAGTCCACCCCTGACATTTGTATGGCAAAACAACGTTTGCCGAGTCAGCTAGTAATATAGTATATAGAGTAAATGATACGGAGCCAGCTAGAGAATTAGGCTTATTTCTGGCATTTTATAGTTTCACTAGCTGTTGTCCATGCTTTCGTACGCCTGGAATTTTGGAATTTTTCCCCATTTTTGCTACATTTTGTACTGATGCTTCGCTGCTATTGGTCGCAGCGTGATGTTATATAGCTTAGAGTCTTCCTCGACAAATGTACTATCCAACATTGAAAGAGTTTTTCAAATCGAACCAGTAGTTCCTGAGATTAGCGCATTTAAACAGACAAACGAGCTCTTCAGCTTCATAATCTTCTATTATATGAAATTTCCATGTCACATTGTTTGTTACCGTACTCCTCCGAAACGGCGCGACCGATTTTCGTGAAATTTTGTTTAAATATCCGTTAGGTCTAAGAACCGGAAATCTATTTTTCAAACCCTGACTTTTATATGGCAAAACAACGTTTGCCACGTCAGCTAGTATTAGTATATATACGCTTTTTCTGTGAAAGAATCTCATGTCTAATTGTGGTATATTTAGGTCCTATGAAGAAAAATCCAATTACAATTATTTCAACAATTATTACTACGCATATAGCAAAACATTTTACATCACAATATTATTTTTAATTTCGACGTACAGCGAATTCAAACCCATTTGCCCGTACATTAATATTTCATTGCTTTCTTTTCGAACTGCGTACGCTAAAACCTTTTGTAATCCGTTGACTTTTTTTTCAACATGTGTAGGTACTGCCGTACCCCACGGCATGATAATGTCTTTCAAATAAAAATCCTTATTGGATTTCCCTTGAAACTTCTGATAAAATTTTTCAATGACTATTGAATGGTCTATCATCATCATCATCGTGATGATGATGATGATGACACTACTTTTCTTTTTTAAATACATACTTATAATACATAGCAACACCCAGACGCAGAACAAACATTCCTATGACAAATATAAACATCACACAAAATGATTGTCCTGAGCGGGAATCGAATCCAAGACCTCGTGAACGGCAGTCTGATATTTGAACCACTAGACCACGAGGCTTGTCAAGGTAGACTTACATCTAAATTATTATTAAACTTTTATATACCGTGTTGACGTAATTTTCTCACTCAATTTAAGTCTTTTTTTAACGTCATTGAACAGTGAAATAAAAGGAATATTTTTTATTATATTAAAAAAAAATCTTTCTAATTTACCAATATAGTTAGTTACAATTGGTAAGTCCATATCTCGTCGAATTCTCGGCATAATATTCTTAAAATGCTAATTCAACCACTATTCAAATAAAACTTTAACTGTTCTCGACAGAATCGTCAGTTTGACTGTGTTAAAATCTTTCTTAAAATATGGTAGAGTCGAGTGGATGCAATAAATTATTAAAATGTGCTCACTTTACAAAATTATGCAAGTGGAATACTTAAAAAATGATTGTAAACCAATATGGTAACACTACAATAATCATTCAGCTACTTGAGAACGTATAAAACATAATTTATCGCTCCTACTGTTAAAATTAACAAGTGGCCCTTAGTTTGTTTTGACTAGTATATCTATATATAAAGAAATTTCGAGAACTCACACTAAACTTGTAAAACAAAACTTAATGGTAAAAATCGTTTTTGTATTTAACGTTTCTGTTTAAAAGTCAGTTAATAATTTATTTTTCGGGTCCGAGTTGATTCAAGTATATTTAATGCTAAAAGGTTGAAAATCCTTCCCAAATGGCACGTCAAACGACTTTTCAAGTAGCTATCAGATTTTTCGTGATGGTATAAAATATCGAAGTCTTATTTAAAAATAAACCGGCCAAGTAAGAGTTGGACCGACACACCAAGGATTCCTTACCGTTATCATCACGGTATATTGCTTATAGGTACCGACCCACAAAATAACCGTAAACGGATGCCTTAAGGCAAGATGACCTATACTTACTCAATATTATAAAGCTGAAGAGTTTGTTTGTTTGTTTGTTTGAACGCGCTACGATCATTAGGAGCGATGCAGAAGTGAAAAAAGTTGCAAAAACGGGGCAAAATTGCTAAATTCCACGAGTACGAAGTCGCGGGCAATAAGTAGTAATAAATATAAATAAAATAAATATTCATGGACATTTCATACAACGTCCTCTGGTCCCAAGCTAAGCTTATATGCTTGTGTTATGGGTACCAGAATGCGGATATAATACTTAAACTACTTTTCTTTTGTACATACATACTTATAATACATAGAAAACACCCAGACGCGCTACAAACATTTGTGTGACAGTTAAAAACATCATACAAATGATTGTACTGAACAGGAATCGAACCCGACACCTCTGAACGGCAGTCCGTTACCTGAACAATAGACCATGAAGCCCGTCAATTATAATTTTGATAAGCAATTCTAAGGCTAAGCGTATGCTGAGACGCAGGCGACGCAGACACGTGTCTGCTCTGCTCTGCGCCTCGCTCTGTCTCTTTCAGTATACGCTCGAGGCCTATGTCTGTCTCGCCTGCCCTGCGCTGCTAAATCTGTGCTGTGCTGCGCTACATCGCATTGATCCCAGCATACGCCTAGCCTTAATCTTGTTGTCTGTAGAATGTATAGCATTCATGCTCATATCTCCTGATTACGTGAACATTGCATTGCTTTTAGAGCATTGGTTATGAAATACGAGGCTAGGAGTGTTCGAAATTAATTCTACCACCAGATATAAGTTGACCTATACTCTCTCTCTATCTCTCTCTCTCTCCAGCCCATTTATGTCCCACTGTTGGGCACGGGCTTACTCCACTTTGAAGGGATTATGGTCCACTGTGCCGCGCTGTCCAAGCGTGTTGGCACAGGGTTTATTTTCGAGTTTTCCGTCTCGCACGCAGGATGATCTGTGTGCAGTATCCCTTAGCTGACTTTTACAGCACCCTTGGGAGAAGATGGGGTGGTGTCACTTGTATTCTTAATCCGTCACCACACGGATGACCTGTACACAAAGGTGCCTAATTAGAAATAAAGAAATTATTATATTTATCGCATTATAATTATCGAGAACAATATACACCAAACTCTAATTATATTCTATGCTTATAAAAATAAAATTTTAAAATCAAAATAACTATTCATAGAAGTTTACAACGTACCCTGGTCCAAAGCTAAGCTTATATGCTTGTATTATGGGTAGCAGAATACGGATAGACTTATTGTATTAGATTATAAATATATTATTAAAAAACAAAGTCGTTATTTTCGTATGTATTGTATGTCCCTATGTGAGCTTATATCTTTAAAAGTATGCAACGGATTTTGCTACGGTTTTTTTAGGAGATAGAGTGGTTCAAGAAGGTGGCTTTTTGTGTAATATGTGAAATATATATTCATGTGAATATAAATTTTCCTAATTTTGTATAAATTGAAATCAGTTTAAACATAACATCATTACTTTTATAAAATTAATTGTAAAACATTTAACAATAAACTGAAACATGTTTTAATTATGAAACAATTCGAGATTGTGCTAAAAATATCTGAAAATTAACTCTCGCAAGGGCAAGTTTTTCAGTTGGTTGAGTTTAAGCGAAATTATAATATGGCTGTTAATTGTTTGTGTACGTTTTTAGGGTTCCATAGCAAAGAATCAAATGGGTCCGTATAACTGAGATCCCTGCCTATTCCTTCGTTCCGTCTGTGTGTTATCAGGCATATAGGAAGTTTTTTCTTAGATAATGTATTTCTCTTACCGCTATAGAAATTAATATTAAAAGCCAGAATAAAATAAATATCAAATAAAAATGAATAAATATTCATTTACAACGTCCTCTGGTCCCATGCTAATGTTATATGCTTGTGTTATGGTTGTATCAGAATACGGATAGAAGACATACATATACTACTTTGAATAAATATTTATTTTTATGGTTTACTAGCTGTTGCCCGCGACTTCGTACGTGTGAAATTTAGAAATCAATCTTTAACAAACAAAAGTTTACTCTTCTGCTCAATAGATGGCGTTGTACATTTTTTTAAATCGCGCTATCTTTCGTTCCACACATTAATACTTAAACTCGTCAAAATTATTACTGCGTCATTATCCGGATTTCGCATTTATAAATTAGTAAGGATAAGGATTAATCCTGCTTTATTGTAAAAATGGTTGTCTTATATTTATTTCTATATTTTTTGTGCTAATGGCGTTGATACGCAGTTAATACAAATAATTTTGAATTAAATTTTTCAAAACAACCTCAATATAAACCAAAATACGAGCAACCTTTTGTTCTATACACTTTATTGTGTGTCACTCACTCTTATCAGACAAACTTCGGAATCGAACACTCAGCTATTGTAACTCCAAATAAAGATATTTCTCCAACTGTCTATTGAGTTTTCTTGACAAAAAAGTTAATGGTGAATGACGTCCACTTGAATCACCGAATAAAAATGTGTATCATTTATTAGGGTTCCGTACCCAAAGGGTAAAAACGGGACCCTTTTACTGAGACTTCGCTGTCCGTCCGTCCGTCTGTCACCAGGCTGTATCTCAAGAACGGTCATAGCTAGAGAGTTGAAATTTTTACAGATGATGTATTTCTATTGCCGCTATAACAACAAATACTAAAAATAAAATAAAATTAATATTTAAGGGGGCCTCCCATACAACAAACATGATTTTTTTACCGTTTCTTGCTCGATACTAATAACGTTGCCTTAAGTTGCATAGATAATGGCACGGAACCCTTCGTGCGCGAGTCCGACTCGCACTTGACCAATTTGTTTTTTTATGGCATCGAGTACTATAATGTTAAAGGAATTTTGAGACAAGTCTTTCTCAAATCACTATGTCAAACATCTTTTGTTATGAATAACCGATTCTTTTTTCTTAATTTTCTTGGCGTTTTGATTTACAGTGGAAAAGGAAATATTGATATACCAGCTGTCGCCCGCAACTTTGTAGGTGTGGAATTTAAAAGACAAAAAAATCCTTAAATTAATTTTTTTTACAAAAAAAAACCATGCTTATGAACCACTCCATCTATATAAGAAACCCGCATCTAAATCCGTTGGGTGGTTTTGAAGATATATAAACTCACATAAGGACATACATACAAAAATAACAACTTCGGTTTATAAAAAGTAAGGATTAAGGATTTTACTTAATAAATTAGATTGTAGTGTAGTGTAATTGCAAAATTAATAAATTACTTCAGGATTAAGTATTTTGGCTTAAAAAGCACTTCGATTTTATAAGTGAGTGTAATAAGATTTATGTAAAGATTTTTTTGTTAATAATTAATCAAATCACAGCTAACTCCATAATACATTATTTATGTGTTCCTGCACCCTGCGCCTCATAAGGACCCTATGGTACTTTTGTCACGCTCTTTTCTCTAGTAGACAGAGCGATGATTGATAGATCAGACCGCTCTATCAATCGTCGTACTGTCTGACGTCATATCTGTATTTTCTCCTCTTACTTGCATATCCGCTTTTTCGCAATCCATCCATCTTTCCTACGGCCTTACTCTACCTTGGATTCCCTCTTTAATCATCCTCAGAACACTTCGAATAATGCTACTGCATTATCTAATGCTTCATTTAGTTTTAGGATTGTATGTTGTAGTTTACAAAGATCTATACTCCTATCTATATCCTTAAAGCTGAAGACTTTGATTGTTTGATCGCGTTAGTCGTAGGAACCACTGCACTGATCCGATTTGAGAAATTCTTTCAGTGATTTATAGTACTTTTGCCAGGGAAGGCTACTATAACATCACGCTGAGACTAGAAAGAGCGAAGCATCAGCAAAAAATATTACAAAAACGGAGAATATTTTCTAAATTCCACCTGTACAAAGTCGTAGGGAATAAGCTATAAAGAATATATGCAATAGAACACCACCTAACAGCAAAGTTTAGTACAATAGCGGAACATTTATTCCAGAAACTTTTATATAAAACGGGCACAAGGCTTCATAGTCGGAACATATTCTCTCTCTAGGGAGAAACTAAGTTACAATTTTAAACACTCATACATGATTTTGTTTGCACAACTTAGACCATTCACGTACCCCCGAGAGCTATTTGAAATCCACATATTTGTGTAACAAGTTTATAAGTTTTGTATAGATATGGAAGTTTCAGTAAAAAAATGGTTGTAACTATTAGGAATTATTATTCGACGAGCCCCATGGTCGAGTAGTTCATGTAACGGATTAACGTTCACGAGGTCGCGGGTTCGATTCCCGCTCGGGACAATCATTTGTGTGATATTTATAATTGTCATACAAATGCTTGTACTGCGTCTGGGTGTTTCTATGTATTGTAAGATGTATTTACAAAAGAAAAGTGTTATATGTGTTCTATCCGTATTTTGGTACCCATAACATAATTATATTAGCTTAGGTTGGGACCAGAGGACGTTGTGTGAAATGTCCATGCATATTTATATTAATTTTATATGTTTTAATGTCTGTTACAAAAAATTCCATCATAAATGCGATTTGAATCAACGTGTACTAGCGTAAAGTAGTAATAATATCCATAATTTTTACAGAATTCCCCTCAAATTGTAAACTCTACTACATTCTATAAATTTTAAGATTCAAATTCACAAACCTATAACAACAGCCATTACTTAGCAGTTAAACATCTTGTTGAACGAAATTAAACTTTGGAAGAAGCAAATATGCTTTAAATTTAAGTGTGAAGGTTCAAGCTGATGGTGTTACTATACCTATATTTTGTGGAATAACAAAATGATGGCCACATTAACGATAGGCTTTTATTAAAGTATTTTAGTAAAGGGAGCTTGTAAACTTTACATCGTGGGGTTCAATTACATTTTTAGACATAATTTTCCCATATTTTTTAGATAAATTCAGCGGTTTTATAGTTTATAAGAAACATGATGACTACGTTGTTTTTATGTTTATCAAATTGTTAGGTTTATTGTAAGTTGTAAGTTGTTGTAAGTTTATTGCAGCCTACTGCTGTATATTGGCCTATTCATAGTTCCCGTTTGGTTCCATACGATCTGATGGTTATCTCCTGAGAAATGGAAAAATACCCTCAAATTTTAAAGGCAAATGAAGTCGGTACAACTTTTTTTTTAATAATACCCAATTATTAAGTCATCTCTCATGCCTGTTCTGCTACAAACGTCTGTACTATAAATTCTATTACAAGATTTTTGAAGCCTTACTTTATAAGTACGAAGTTTGTTCAAAATTTCTACACAGTCTAAATCTTTTATAATTTTGAAGGAACGAGTTACTGTTAATGGTGTTATTTGACCTACATTTAGAACGTGAGCGAAATAATAACAATGTCGGGTGTTTATTACACTACATATTTTAGTAAGGGATGCTTCATAATAGCCCTAGCCACAGTAATGATCTTTTATAATTACTTACATAAGTTCTTGTCGAAAATTCTTAACAACAAAAGCAACACAATTTATAAAACATCAGTATAGATATTGTTACGTGTTAAGGTTCGAAGGATTTGGAGAGAAAGACCTGCTGACTCTTTTAGAAGACTTTATTCACTAGCACTAGTTACACACTAAGCACTAGGTCCAAACACTAAGCACTAACAATGTCCTAGGTTTTAGCCAAGTCGTAGGTTTCACTGGTATCACTCTTGATCACTTGTTTTCGCTCTCGAAGTCGCCTTTCTCGTAGCTCAAATTGAACTGCCCGGGCTCGCCTCCCTGCCGCTATTTATATGCGCCGAGGCGAGTTCCAGACCATTCCAGAATGTTTCCGACTGTGGGCGAACGTGACCGCCCGGAACGAATGTTTCTGGAAAGTTCGCGCATGTACGGTAGTTCCTCTAACGCCATCTAGTATCTAATAGGGGTTCCACTCTGTTCCGTTCTTTGAGTGGTTTTACTGGTTGCTGCTAGATGGCGCTAGCTCCTTTGTGTTTTGTGTGTTCGTAACAATATAAATTGCACACATAAAAATCATTTTCTCTCTCCAGTCCATTATGTGTTAATAACTGCCATTAGACTGCGTTCTGGCCACATACCTCTTAATAAATTCGTTCACCTGATGAAGAAATCCTCATCACCTCTTTATTCAGAATGTGGCTTACCAGAAGATGTGCTGCATATAATGATAGAGTGTGAGCGGAATGATGACGTAAGGAATGAGGAGTTCTCCATCGCTGAGAAGTTGCGTAGTGTTGGAGGTTGCAATATTATATTGGCACATCCCTTATCAGATGAGGCTCTGTTTATATATAAAATAGTGACTGAACTGAACTGGTGTGCAACGTCGGCCTATGTCTATAAGTTAGTCTGTAATAAAATATTGTGTTGACCTTACGGAGTGGCATCAGCCCAACAAATGACCAAAGATGAAAATTCTTCTGAAACGTCGGGTTATAACTAAACGCAAACACATCAAACATAACTAAATAAAAACGAGTTCATAAATTATTTTTCAAACCTTATTTTATCGAGTATTTTTAATGTTGAAAGGTTGAAAATCTTTCTCAAATGACATTTCAAACGATTTTCCTTGTACCGATTTTCATTGTGGTGAAAAATATCGAAGGTTTTATGTAACGCGGTTACGCTTTCATTCAATATTTCATTATTCTCTTTGTACTATTAAAATTGCGAATAATATGATCGGATTATATTACTTATTATATTATATTTTATGATTAAATAAATATTCATGGACATTTCACACAACTACCTCTGATCCCAACTAAGCTTATACGCTCAATACCGTCTTTACCATAAGGGCACACGGGGCCAGTGCCCAGGGCCCCCATTCTTAGGGGGCCCCGATTGTCCGAAATTTTTTCTCACACATCGAAATATTTTTGTTTTCACAAATCAGTGATCTTATCAGAAGGTATTAGAAAGGTGAAGAGAAAAAAGTATGTATTCTTTTAATGGGACAGCAAGTTTTGAAAACCATTGTCAAAGAACGTAAATCAGAAAAGTACTATTCTATTAACGCTTCTATGCCAAATCTGTCCCACGGTTTTTACTTTTAAAAAGGGCCTCAAATTCTTGTGTGCCCAAGGGCCCCAGCTTAGTTTAAGACGGCGCTGTATATGCTTGTGTTATAGGTATCACAATACGTATAGAATACATGTATACTACTTTTCTTTTGTAAATACATACTTATAATACATAGAAACACCCAGACGCAGTATAAACATTTGTATGACAATTAAAAACATCACACAAATGATTGTCCTGACCGGGAATCGAGACCCGAGACCTCGTGAACGGCAGTCAGTTACATGAACCACTAGACCACGAGGCCCGTCTGTATTAATTTAAAAAAAAATATTCAGGATTTTCAAGTTTTTTTAATTTTTATACTAAGTAGATTATTATATTATGTTTATCTTATAACGCGCTGAAACTACTGAACCGATTTAAATGAAATTCAGAATACAAATAGAGCCTGAGGAAGGACATAGCCACTTTTAATGAGACCTACGGACACACCTACGGAATCGTGGACATCAACTAGTAATACAGGCACTAATTTGGCCATTTGACATAGTCACCATAAATTTTCAGAGTGCCCGTATTTGGCACTACACTATTCTACCTTATTGGCAATAACCTATCTTTGTCCACTACAATTTTGATTTATATTCGTTAGAGTGCAGCTTGTAGCATTGTTCGCATTCAGTTTTATTTCATATCTGTAACTTTGTGTATATGTTTTGCCAAAATGCATTTTCGTTTAAGTCTGTTATTGCTAATTTTACAAACGATTTTATTAGCTCGGTACGTACCTATTTGTGTATTAATTAACGTAATTTTCACCCACTTGCAGTAGTCGGATTGATCAAAAATTTTGCACACATATTAAGGACTGGTAGTTGACCTGGTCACAGTTATTATAAAAACAAACGCAGAAGCACATGAACATAGACTTCTCCATCATGTGAATGTCAAGGTATTCCAGCTCCTCGACAACACGGACATAGTAAGAAGGCTCAAAAACAAAACCTTTTGAGTTACTTTATTAGATACCTAATAGTGATGTGTAGTGTAGTGTGTCAGTGCTACGTATAAAGAACACATGAACAAAGTGTCTTTCCCTTAATAGAGACAGTAAGATTTGGACACTTTCTGAAGTAACTCATAGTTAGCAATTTAAGTTAGAATTAAATTACTCATTAGTCGGATTTATTTTCTGGTGTATTAAAATTATAAAAAAAATTATGGACTGATGACAATGCCATAATTAAAAAAAAATATTAAGTGTGATAATTAGAAATTAATTTACATTAGACACAATTTCTGCGTACCAGTTTTTGCAGACAACCATTTTTATTTAAAAACTAGCTGTTGCCTGTGACTTCGTACGCGTGAACTTTTGAATATTTTCCACTTTTTGTAATAATTTTCACTGATGCTTCGCTCCTACTAGTCGCAGCGAGATGTTATGTAGCCTTACTCGATGTATGGGAAAATCCAACACTGATTGAAATATTAATTCAAAACTGTGGTTCCTGAGATTAGCGCGTTTAAACAAACAAACAAACTCTTCCGCTTAATAATATAAGTATAGAATTATATATGCATCAAGATGGACAGTGGACATAAAAATTTTAAAATTGAAGTATTTTTCTTACGAACAATATGCAGTAAAAGTATTGAAATAAATAAATAGGTAATAATGAATAAAATATTCATGTACATTTTACACAACGTCCTCTGGTCCCAAGATAAGCTTTATATGCTTGAGTTATGGGTACCAGATTACGGATAGAATACATTATACTACTTTTCTTTTGTAAATACATACTTATAATACATAGTAAACACCCAGACGTAGTACAAACATTTGTATGACAATTAAAAACATCACACAAATATTTGTCCTGACCGGGAATCGAACCCGAGACCTCGTGAACGGCAGTCCGTTATATGAACCACTGGACCACGAGGCCCGTCATGACGTCAATGTCAAATAACACAGAATGTTTACTGATACCAAATTTGTGTTTCCTTATTGCTAAAAATAGACAAGCAACCAGCTTACAGCTTTTACTAAATAAAAAGATATTCATTTCACTTAAAACAACGCAAAGCCTCCAGTAATCACTCGGGATTCCTCTGTAAAGTGCTTTGAGCAATAAAACCTTATTGTTATACTCCTATCTTGGATTGTATTGTTAACCACTGGGATTTATACTTGTAGTTTTTAGTTAATTGTTATATTTAAGACTTGAGTGTTTTGTAACAGTCTGTATAATTATCAGAAACAGCCCATGGTTTAGCTGCGGTGTCAAGAATATAAATATCTGTGTGATGACGGATTAAGCATACGAGTGTCACCACCCTATTTCTTTGCTATGAGAGCCATCTAAGGAACAATATAATCAGTTAACGTCTACTCTTATAGATGGAACATGTACAAGAGTTTTTTCCAATTATTTGGGTAGAGTTTATTTCATTTTGTTATAGAACAAGTTTACTAAACAACAATGTTTTATTGGTTTCTAAAAGTAAAAGACCTGTAGCCTTACTGGTGGAGAATGCCTTGGGCATTAAATCCGCCCTTATACGAATTGTATGTGTATAAAGTTTAAAATCAAATATCCGAGGAAAAGGGGTATTGTGACATTTGTATTCTTAACCCGTACATACGGACATATCATAACCCTTAATATCGTGTGCATTATTTTCATTACATTAAGTTGTTGTGTTGCTTGTTACGCTATTTTTTAATCATAATTATTATTTTATATATATAATAAAGATTCTACGAATAGCTAAAGATGGAAAGAAAATTCCACGAAAATATAATTTAAATTGAAATTCCTTGAATTCGAATTAAGTAGATTCCTAAAAATATTTCCAAAATTCCTAAAATTAATTTTATCACTTCACGCGTCAAACATTAAATACAAATTTATGAAATATAATTTATAATAATTATTCACTAATTTTTAGTACACCGAAAGTCGCCTATTCTGCCTCGGTCAAATCCATCTTATGGTTGTCTGGGAGAGATCGCAGCTCGCGATAAGACCACCCTTTGTACCTATGACATGTCTGTTATGTAAGCTTTGTAAATCATTATGGTGTGCAATAAAGAATATTTTACTTTTACTTTACAAAAATATATGTATATATATGTTTATATTCGACGGGCTTCATGGTCTAGTGGTTCAGATACAACCTGCCGTTTACGAGGATAATCATTTTGTGTGATATTTATAATTGTCATACGTAAATGTTTGTCCTGTGTCTGGGTGTTTACTATGGATTATAAGTAAAATGTATTTGTAAAAGAAAAGTAGGTTCTGTATTATTTCAGTATTATGGTATCCATAACACTAGCATAATAATATAAGCTAAGCTCGGGGCCAGAGGACATAAGTTGTGTGTGTGTCCATGAATATTTATTTCTTTATTATTTACTAGCTGTTGCCCTCGACTCCGTTCGCGTAGAATTTAGGAAATTTTCCCCGTTTTTGCAACATTTTTAACTGCTGCTTGAGTGAGAGTATTATAAACGTAAGAGTAAACAAATATAATAAGAATGAACGAACTGCTAAGCTATCAGGAGTTACACGTGTTATTGTGAGTCAACCATAAAATATAGATATGTGCTGTCTCGGGATATTATTTAGACAACTTTATGTAGAATATTTCCGTTATACATGATTTCTATGTAACTTTAACCATTAAGGCTGCACACGCGACGGAAGCTTAAAAAATGGAGCACCTTTTCCCGTTTTCCCAACATTTCCCTTCACTACTCTGTTCCTATTGATTGTAGCGTGATGAAAAGTATACTATAACCTGCCCAGGGGTATGAAGAATAATTGTACCAAGTTTCGTTAAAATCCGTTGAGTAGTTTTTGTTTCTATAAGGAACATACAGACGGACAGACAGACAGACAGACAAAAATTTTACTGATTGCATTTTGGCATCAGTATCGATCACTAATCACCCCCTGATTGAAAATATATTTCATGTACAGAATTGACCTCTCTACAGATTTATTATAAGTATAGATTTGTCAAAAATACACCATCTGTAATAACTTTCACCCACTTGCAGTGTAGTCGAATTGAACTGAGCTTTTACACACATTAAAGATCACTGAAACGCAATAATGTAAAAAAATATTTAGGATTAGCGTGTTTTCTTTTTCTTTTAAGCAAACAAATTGTTGTCTTTGACAAGGAACCCTAGTTATATAGTTAAGATAATATCATGCAGTCGTAAATTTTATAAAATATGCTTGTTTTGTTCTCGCCCTTTGGCCCTTTCATCAGGGTTTTAAATGAGTACTTTGGGTAGACAGTGTTATATGTTTACACCTGAGCTTATAGGCTGCAAAAACCACAAAATGTTGATGAAAAATTTTATTTTTTAAAAAGGTACAGAGTCCTGTTTACATCTTCATATTTTATATACCTAGACAAAACTTACATAACTGTATACCAACGTATCCACAAACTGTAACGAATTTAGTGCAAGAAAAGAGGCTTGCCAGAAGATTGTGGCAGAACACAAAATATCCCTTACACAAAAAACTGTATAACATTCTAGCTAAAAAACTCAAAAAACTTTTAGAAGCGATCAGAAATGAAAATATGAAAAACTTTATGCTCAACCTTGACGCCACTGCGGCTACGGATTACTCGCTGTGGAAAGTTATAAAGAGAGTCAAAAAGCCAGTTTCCTATCAATCACCTCTATGTACAGAAGACGGAAACTGGGCTAGAAGCGACGTCGATAAGGCAAAACTTTTTGCAAAACACTTAGCCCAGACTTTTACTCCAAATCCTGATTTAGGGTCAACAAAAACAAACGAAGTTAGGTCGATCCCAACCTTATCTCACCAAAGTTCACCATCTATTAAAAAATTCTCCAAAAATGAAGTGTACCAAGCCATCCGTAATCTGGACTCTAACAAAGCCCCAGGTTATGATCTCATAACTGCAAAAACTTTAAAGGAATTGCCTGACATCGGAATAATATTCTTAACGCAAATCTATAATGCTGTCTTGAGACTCAAATTTATGCCCGATCAGTGGAAGACAGCTGAAATAATCCTTATACTTAAACCGGGAAAGGAGCCGGACAAAGTAAATTCTTACCGCCCCATTAGCCTTCTACCTATTACCTCTAAAGTGCTGGAAATTCTTATCTTGAAAAGGCTCTTACTAATAATTAATAGAACACAAATAATTCCGTCGCATCAGTTCGGCTTCCGTGAAGCCCACGGAACTGTGGAACAAGTCCATCGACTGATAAGTAAGATAAATAGCACTTACGAACAAAAACAATTCTGTTCGGCCGCCTTTCTAGATGTCTCGCAGGCCTTCGACCGTGTTTGGCACGACGGTCTCTTATATAAGATCCTAAAAACCCTTCCTTATTGCTACTACCTATTATTAAAGTCCTACTTGTGTCGACGCCATTTCTACGTAAAGGTGGGCGAGGAGAGAACCAAATTGCACGATATTAAAGCTGGGGTCCCTCAGGGAAGCGTAATGGGTCCAGTCCTATACCTCATTTACACATATGACTTACCAGTAACCAGAGATGTTCTCGTAGGAACTTTCGCAGACGATACAGCGTTGTTAGCTACTCACAGTAATCCCGTTATCGCATCCAACATGTTACAACGTAGCCTCAATGAAATATCGGTATGGCTACGTGATTGGCGCATCAAGGCGAATGAAGCCAAATCCGTACATGTGACATTCACGCTCAGAAACGGCACATGCCCTTCTGTTGATTTAAACGATATACAAATACCTCAGAGTAGTGAAGTGAGATATTTAGGAGTACATATGGACAGCAGACTGACATGGAAAGGGCATATTTTCAACAAAAGAAAAGCACTCGGGTTACAACTTAGGAAAATCTACTGGCTAGTGTCTTCCAAATCAAAATTGTCACTAGAGAATAAGCTCCTACTTTATAAAAGTATATTAAAACCAATATGGTCCTATGGAGTCGAGTTGTGGGGAACTGCATCGAACTCAAATCTCGAAATCCTACAGCGTTTTCAATCGAAAACACTTCGTATGATTGCAAGTGCACCTTGGTATATCACCAATAATCAGCTTCATCGTGACCTGAATATCCCAACTGTGAAACAGGAAATTACAGCCAAAATTAAGACATATACAAAACATATTGAGATGCACCCAAATGCACTGGCTCGTTATTTGATGGATAAGACTACACGCTCTTTTAATAGATTGCAGAGAAAGGCCCCACAAGACCTTGTATAACACAAGATGTCTTGGCAAAAATGAAATGGATTAGTCATAGGACTAACTCCATACAAGCTTATTTTGTCTTAAATCTAAAACTCCAGCTAAATGCCCGATGGATTGGGCAGATCGCAGGATACTACAAATTAAAAAAAAAAAAAAAAAAAAAAATATTTTATAAATTACATGCTTAAAATTTCTATAAATTCAGGTAAAAAGTACAGCTGTATGTTGTTTTTAGGTTTTCGTATTCAAAAAGTAGACAATAATTTTCTTCGAATATAGCCTTCACATGCCTTTCGCATGTCTTCAAAATATAAATAATAATAAATAAATATTCATGGACATTTCACACACCGTCCTCTCGTCCCAAAGTAAGCTATATTTCTATGGTTGTGTTATGGGTACCAGAATACGGATATACTACATATACTACTTTTCTTTTGTAAATACATACTTATAATACATAGAACCACCCAGACGCAGTACAAGCATTTTTAGACAATTAGAAAAATCACACAAATGATTGTCCCGAGCGGGAATCGAACCCGCGACCTCTTGATCGGCAGTCCGTTACATAAACCACTCAACCACGAGGCTCGACAATATTTGTTCGTATGTAAAAACCATCAATAGTATCAATATTATTGTAATCTTATTAAGTACTAGCTGTTGCCGGCGACTCCGTACCCGTGGAAATTACAATATTTTTCTCGTTTTTACCACCTTTTTCATTAATCCTTATAGATACGGATATACTACATAAATATTTTATTTTATGTAAATACGCTTCATAATATTAGTAATGATAATTTAGTAAAAGGGGCAAGTGCGTAGCACTTACAACCGTCGGGCATGTATGACCAAATGTATGAGTGTGGATGAAGCCAAGGAAGTATGTTTGGATCGTAGCAGATGGCGCTCTATAGTCTCTGCCTACCCCCATGGTAAAAAGGCGTGATGTTATGATGATGATAATTTAGTTAGTTAATTAAGTAATATACTGTACTAATATTATAAAGGTAAAGAGTTTTTTTTTAACGCGCTTATCTCAGGAACCACTGGATCGATTTGAAAAATTCTTTCAGTGTTGGATACTACATTTATCGAGTAACGGTCTTATTCATAATGAGTTTTACGGAGCTTTA
Organism: Orgyia antiqua; assembly: GCA_916999025.1. NCBI lineage: Eukaryota > Metazoa > Arthropoda > Insecta > Lepidoptera > Erebidae > Orgyia > Orgyia antiqua. The sequence continues at coordinate 8,249,876 of OU779874.1, forward strand.
AATGTTCGCTAAAATCGGTTCGCGAAAATTGTCAAAACTTGTTATTCATAATACGCTAAAACGTTTACTATCCCTCCGATAAAATCTCCCTTTAAACCTAAGCGTAAGACTATAGGCTGTATATTATCACGCTGCGACCAACAGCAACAAAGCAGTAGTGAAAAATGTTTCAAAAAAAGTTTTTTTTTTAATTCCATGGGTACGAAGTCTCCGTCAACAGCTAGTTAATGGTATATGTCTAATAAAGGATATAAATAGCATATAATAACAATATACTGCAGTAACACAGCATTATTACTAATGTAAGGAACATCGTTAGTACCAAATGTTACAGAAGGGTCATCGCATACTGAACACATTAAATATAAAAATGCAAACTTCACGTGTAGTTGCAAAAAATGCAACAAAAACGAAACAGACAGCCAGCCTAATTATGCTACGTAGAATATTCTTACAAAATTACAATTTTCACGTAGTCAAACAAAAAAAGGGTACTCCATTGCTCTAACTAGCTACAAAAACAAAAAGTTTCAAGGGATTGTATTAAGACAGTAACGTTAAATATAGCTCAGGTTCCGTATGATAAAGATTGCTGTTAGAAATTGTATGTTTTTTAAAATAAGTTTTTAATATTTTTTGTTTTTATAATCTCTAGTACATCAAAATGAAACGCAATAAAAAAAAACATATTTTTACTAAAATCTCCAAAAAAGAAAGTAAAAATAAGTATAATAAGTAGTCTAATCCTGTAACTTTTTGCCGTAATTGACACCAACGGCCGGTGGATGAAGCCAAAGAAGTGTGTTTGGATCGCAGCAGATGGCGCTTTATAGTATCTGTCTACCCCCATGGGAAAAAGGCGTGATGTTATGATAGTGACGAAATTCAAATATTTTTATTATGTGTCACAGATACAAAAATGTTGTTACGCAAAGTTGATCAGCTATGTCCCGCCTCATGGCCTCAACCTTATCATAAATTATTCATTTAAAAGGAAATTATTACATTTAATTTAATTATAATATTTATTTTCCACGTAACCCTAAAACACGTACAAAGATACCACAAAAAGGAATAGGCCATATATATAGATGTTATATTGAGCACAGTAACTACGCATCATTAGCTTAATGGCAAAGATATGCTCGGTTTGAGGCTTTTAACATTTTGTGTTGCACTTTCATTCACTATAGATAGATAAGAGATGAAAATGTAAATTACATAACGTGGTATAGTTTTCAAAAGAAACTTAAATAATCTGTATGTTAATATAGGGCATTCTTTCCAATATATCTAATACTAGGCCTGCAACTTCGTACGTGTGGCATTTAGAAAAACATTCTCGTTTTTGCATCATTTTTCACTGATGCTTTACTCCTGTTGGTAGCAGCGTAATGTTTTTATATAGCCTATAGCCTTCCTCGACAAATGTACTATCCAACACTAAAAGAATTTTTGAAATCGGACCAGTAGTGCAGTAGTTAAGATTAGCGCGTTCAAACAAACAAACAAACTCATCAGCCTTATAATATTAGTATACTTATGAAAGAACGCCTCAAATAATAGTTATTCGTTAGTCACACTAAAACTCCAGAACATCTAAAACGATTTGGCAAGTTTTGGTTTTAAAATATTCGCAGAAGTCCTGGAAAAGTTTAAATGGTAAGAAAATATGCGGAAATTGTCTTTTAATACAAACAATGGGGTACAAAGTTTTACTGAAAATGAAAACCAAGTAAATACACGAATATCACAGTTATTTAATCTGAAAAAAGAAATTGTAATGCATCGAAACCCGAGTCAATATTTCGCTACCAACGCTTCACTCGGAGAGATTATATTATTATACTAAGTATTACCAATTATCACTTAGCTTACTATAATCATCTACTGTAAAAATTTAAATACTTAAATAATTCCAGAGAAAAGTAATTTATTATTTTTGCAATTGGTATGCTATGCTTTTACCTAATAAATCTAATTATCAAGCGCAAGCGGGACTTAATAAGCTCAGTTGGAAGAGCTACGAAACGGTATTCCGAGGTCGTGGGTTCAAGTCGGCGGCTTCGTGGTGGAGTGGTTTATGTAATGGACTGCCGTTCACGAGGTCGCGGGTTCGATTCCCGGTTGGGACAATCATTTGTGTGATATCCATAAATGTCATACAAATGTTTGTTCTGCGTCTGGGTGTTTCTATGTATTATAAGTATGTATTTACAAAAGAAAAGTAGTGTATGTAGTTTATCCGTATCTGGTTCCCATAATACAAGCATAGAAATATAGCTTACTTTGGGACCAGAGGACGTTGTGTGAAATGTCCTGAATATTTATTTATTTATTATTTATTTATAATTTGATTTATTAAATTCCAGAGAATTTAATTAGATTATTTTTATTTGTTACAGAATTGAGCGGTATGTATTTATTTTGCTTACTCATCGTTGTTGCTGTCATAAGAAATATGTGTAAGTAGTTTGTTTCTCTTTTTCTCTCTTTTCAGCTCATTAGCGTTCCACTGTTGGGAACGGGCCTCCCCCACTTTAGAAGGGATTACAGTTTACTGTGCCACGCTGACCAATCACACATACTAATATAACTCCCTATTGATGTAAGAGAATTAAATAATTCTAAATTTAAAAAATTCATTAAAACTAAATTATGTAAAAAGGCGTATTATAAAATTTCTGATTATATTAAAGATGATAAAGCTTGGGAGTAGGTTGCTCTGGAGCAATACATATTCTATATTGTAAAGTTATTAGCATTGTAAGTATAATTGACATTTAATTTAAAAATATTGATTTGATTAAAAGCTCTGCTGAGTTTCTTACGCCGGTTCTTCTCAGCAGATTGCGTCCTGAACCGGTGGTAGGGAAAAAAATTGGACATGTCATAAGCACATAATTTTTCTGAAAAATTGTGTCTACGTGATTAAATGATTTTTCATTTCATTTTATAAAACTTATTAAAATACTAGCTGTTGCCCGCGACTCCAACAGCGTGGAATTTGGAAATTTTTTTTTCACAATAAATGGTAGCCTATGTCCTTTTTCAGGGTCTAAAGATTGTCTGTGCCAAATTTCATCAAAATCGATTGAGAGGTTTAAACGGGAAAGCGTAACAGACAGACAGACAGAGTTACTTTCGCATTTATAATATTAGTAGGGATAGCGACCTGTGTAAGTATCTATCTATACTTATTGTCTTATTCATAATGACTTATCGGAGGTTTAAAAGTTCGCTAAAATGGGTTCGCGAAAATTGTCAAAAATTGTTCTTCATAATAGTCTTTTTACGATATTTTAGACGATATTTCAACCAATAGCGAAGCATCACTGGTCAAATTCCACATATGCGATGTCGGCAACAGCTTGTCCGAAATATAAAGTTAATTTAATTAAATTAGTCATTTACATAAAAATAACAGCGTAAGCGTCTCCGTGTGGTGACGGATTAAGAATACAAGTGTCACCACCCCATCTCCTCCCGTGGGTGCTGTAAAAGCCAGCTAAGGTATATTGCACTCAGATAACATCCTCTGTGAGAGACGGAAAACTCGAAAATAAACCCTGTGCCAACACGCCTGGTCAGCGCGGCACAGCAGACCATAATCCCTCCCAAAGTGGAGGAGGCCCGTACCCAACAGTGGGACGTAAATGGGCTGGAGAAGAAGAGAAGAACAGCGTAATTTCAAAATACAAATACATTATTCACAAGCAAATATGAGACAAAATGTATTTTTCATTTCTTGAATAAATAAACGTTTTTATTATGCTCATTTTATTTTCAATCAAAACCGTAGCCAAGAAGCCTTTTAATAGCTATTACACAATCATCTTGGTACATTTTTATAATGAAACCTTATATATTTTATTGGAATTAATATTTGACGAAGATAAATACTTTCATTGTTATAAAAATGTTAAAAGATGTTGATGTGTCCCGCAATTTCTCTCCAGCCCATTAGTGTCCCACTGTTGGACATGGGCCTTCTCCAATTTGGGAAGGTTTATGATCTGCCATGCCACGATGGCCTTCTTTATTAAAGTTTATTTTAGATTTTTCCGTCTCTCACAGAAAGAGAGTAAAAAGCACACTTAAAGCACCCTTAGGAAGAAATAAGATGGTGACCTTTGCACAGTAATTGATTTTTTTATACGGGAAATGGGGTAGTGCCACTTGTATTCTCAATCCGTCACTACAATGAACAATGAACAGCGAGACTTACCAGCAATGGATTTTTATGCCTAAAAAGATGGACTTCCGAACGCATAAAATGTAGGAAAGTTCGCATTTGACAGCGATTTGATTGACATCTTTAGCAAATTCAACGCAGACCACATCAAAGCTTAGTAACTTGTACTACAAATGCTCACTAATGAACCCCGGACTAATTAACGCAGTCTGAAATCCGATTCCATTGTGCAAAGTACTATGTTGCGTGAGTTTTTTCTGTAATTAGACAATAAATTACAATTAAATGTAACTTGAGCAACGATTTATTGAGAAGAATAGTAAAATAATAATTTTTTGTGCTGCTCAATTATTATTTTATCCATCCATCAGATATTCTCCGTCCTTTGCTGGACTTCCCAAAGAATGGGCACCATGCAATCTTGATAACATCCTCGTTACTGCCAGGCTAGTCTTCTCTTCTTTACCGGGCACATGCCTAGAGCGTCGCGATTATTAGAAAGAAAGAAAATAAATTTAATAGTGGTAAGCACTACACATACAAAGGGTAAAAAGCAAAGCATGAAAAGTAATACAATATAACAAGATATTAAGAAAACCAAATTTTATAGAACTAGCTGACCCGGCAAACATTGTATTGCCATACAAATGTTAGGGGTGGACAACCCTTATCACATAGGGGTCTGAAAATACATAGTAGCCGATTCTCAGACCTACTGAATATATATAAAATTTCATAAGAATCGGTAAAGCTGTTTCGGAGGAGTATGGGAACGAACACGAGAATTTTATATATTAGAGTTTGTTGTACTTGTAGAGATTACAAGGAAAATGAAAACAAAATAAAATGATTCCCTTACAGACGATAATTATCTGTGTACAATATTACTTAGATTTTATAGTACTCTGGGACGGAAATGCGGTGGTGACACTTGGATAAACGTCAGCTTACTCTATTATGTTTCGAGCCTCGTGGTTAAGTAGTTCATGTAACGGACTGCCGATCACGAGGCAGCGGGTTCGATTCCCGCTCGGGACTATCATTTGTGTAATATTCATAATTGTCGTACGAATGTTTGTTCTGCGTCTGGGTGTTTCTATGTATTATATGCGTGTATTTACAAAAGAAAAGTAGTTTATGTATTCTATCCGTATTCTGGGTACCCATAACACAAGCATATAAGCTTAGCTTGGGACCAGAGGGCGTTGTGTGAAAGGTCCATGTATATTTATTTATTTACACTGTTATTTCTACTGATATTAGCACGTAATTTACATTTATATCTTCCGGTATCATTATTATGACGATTCAAGCACGAGTGAATAGAGTTAGTTATGTCTCAATTCATTACACTCCTATTGTGTTGAAGATTGAGTTACCAAGTCGAGAATATCCGAAACGAACGTTAGTTTACTTACTGTACAGTATTTTGAAAGGGCAATAGATTTTTTGTTTTTAGTTTTTTTCACACAACGTCCTCTGGTCCCAAGCTAAGCTTATATGCTTGTGTTATGGGTACCAGAAGACGGATATCTATACTTATAATAAATCTGTAGAGAGGTTAATTCTGTACATGAAATATATTTTCAAAATAACTATCAGGGGGTGATTAGTGATCGATACTGATGCCAAAAATGCAATCAGTAAAATTTTTGTCTGTCTGTCTGTCTGTATGTCCGTCTGTATGTTCCTTATAGAAACAAAAACTACTCGACGGATTTTAACAAAACTTGGTACAATTATTCTTCATACTCCTGGGCAGGTTTTAGTATACTTTTCATCACGCTACAATGAATAGGAGCAGAGTAGTGAAGGGAAATGTTGGGAAATCGGGAAAAGGTGCTCCATTTTTTAAGCTTCCGTCGCGTGTGCAGCCTTAATGGTTAAAGTTACATAGAAATCATGTATGACGGAAATATTCTACATAAAATTGTCTAAAAAATATCCCGAAACAGCACATATCTATATTTTATGATTGACTCACAATAACACGTGTAACTCCTGATAGCTTAGCAGTTCGTCCATTCTGATTACATTTGTTTACTCGTACGTTTATAATACTCTCACTCAAGCAGTAGTTAAAAATGTTGCAAAAACGGGGAAAATTTCCTAAATTCTACGCGGACGGAGTCGAGGCCAACACCTAGTAATACATAAACTACTTTTCTTTTGTAAATACATACTTATAATACACAGTAAACACCCAGATGCAGTACAAACATTTGTATGACAATTAAAGACATCACACAAATGGTCGTCCTGACCGGGAATTGAACCCGAGACCTCGTGACCGGCAGTCCGTTATATCAACCACTCCACCACGAGGCCCGTCAAAACTATATTAAATTCAATCAATAATAATTCCGTCAATAATAGATATATTCTTACTAATATTATAAAACGAAAGTAACCCTGTCTGTCTGTCACTCTTTAACTGACTTCAAAAAGAAGGAGGAGTTTCTCAATTCGTCTGCATGTATTTATTTGTTACCTCATAACTTTTAAGCGGCCGAAGCGATTTTGATGATTCTTTTTTTATTTGAAAGCTGGTGGTTCCGTTTGTTCCCATTGGCACCAGGTCAGGATCTGATGGTTATCTCCTGAGAAATCGAGGAAAATCATCAAATTTCAAAGGCACATGAAGCCGGTTAAACTTTTTAAAAAATTTAATTTTTTTGAATTGGCTTTACAGATAATATCTTAATAAATTAAATTATGGTGGAAAAAGTGATTGCCGCAAGCGGGATTTGAACCCACGACCTCGGAATACCGTTCCGAAGCTCTTTCGAACTGAGCTTATTGCGGTCGTGTTTGTAGCATTCAAATTTACCACCACAATCGTCACACGATTGAGTTTATTTCTACGTACATTTTTCCACCATAATTTAATTTATTAAGTAAAGCATAGCATGTCAATTGCAAAATCAATAAATTACTTTAGATAATATCTTATCATTTTTTGGAAAAACCTTCACAAGTTTGTGTGATAGATGCTGCAAGTTCATCTAAAGACAAAAAAATCGGGTTTTTTAGATGGTCATAGTTCTTATGATTATTATGTTTTGAAAAAAAAAAGTAATATGTAAGACCTAGATACTGTGAGAAAAATTCAACGCTCTAGAGATAATATCCATGAAGAAAACAGCGGACTACGATGTCCCTATTTTTGTATGGAGCATAGTTTGTTCTCTTAAACTTAATTCCTTGGCAAAACCTACCTACCAATATTATTCTATACTAATATTATACGCTGCATCAATTAGTACCAAAAGTAGTGTAAAATGTTGCACAAACAGGGAAAATTGTCTAAATTCCTGGCGTGCGAAGTCGCGTGTAACAGCTAGTAACCAATATAAATACATTATTTAACTTTATTATGAAACACATCGTCATTGAGATAAAATAATTTGAATAATTTGAAAATTATGGCAACAGAGTTAAGCTTTCCACTTAGCTGAGCACTTTGTGTATCAGTTATAATGTGGCTGATATTAACGATAATTTACGCAATGGATAAATGTAGATTTAATATATAATCTTAATGCTACTATATTCGGCAATGCAATTAACAAAATTAATGTTTAACTTAAAACCTGGTATTTGTTTGTGATGATTTTAAATTGATTAATTGTATAAGATTACTAGCTGACCCGGCAAACGTTGTTTTGCCATACTAAAAAAAAAGGTTTGAAAAATAGATGTTGTACGATTCTCAGACCTACTGAACATGCTTGTAAAATTTTATAAAAATCAGTCAAGCCGTTTCGGAGGAGTGCGGTAACTAACACTGTGACACATGAATTTTATATATTAGATAAATTAATTAAATAAATATAAAATGTTTATGGACATTTCACACAACGTCCTCTGGTCCCAAGCTAAGCTTAAATGCTTGTGTTATGGGTACCAGATGGGTACGGATATACTACATGAACTACTTTTCTTTTGTAAATACATACTTATAATACGTAGAAAACACCCAGACGCAGTACAAATATTTGTACGACATTTATGGATATCACGCAAATGATTGTCCCAAGCGGGAAACGAACCCATGACCTCGTGAACGGCAGTCCATTACATAAACCACTCCACCACGAAGCTATAATTATTAAGTACTAGCCACAATGCCCGTAGTTTTATCCGCGTTTCTAGTTACAGCCCCCACTTTCCCAATATACAACATACCCCAACAAATTATACAAAAAAGTCTTTCTCTTGAACCACTGTATCTATGTTGTTACTGAACCAAATATTAAATATTGTATTCACATTGTCTTGTCCCCAATTTTTTTTTCATAATAAATTTAGCTGCTGCCCGCGACTCCGTCCACATGGAATTTAGAAAATTTTTCCCGTTTTTGTAACATTTTTCACTACTGCTTCACTTCTACTGTTCGTAGCGTGATGTTATATTGCCTAAAGCCTTCCTCGATAAATGCCCTATCGAACACTGAAAGAATTTTTCAAATCGACCGTGGTTCCTGAGATAAGCGCGTTCAAACAAACAAACAAAACTCTTCAACTTTATATATTAGTATAAAGATATAGATATACATAGATGCATGTTGTGTTATCCTATAATTAATTGTTACATTTGTTTTTATTTTTATCAACTAGCTTTGTAATGTGATTGTATCAGTGTAAACAGTATTGTTGGGTAACCTAATAATGAATAAATAAATAAATAAATTAAAAAAACCGCATCAAAATCCGTTGCGTAGTTTTGAAGATATAAGCTCACATAGGGTCATACATACAAAAATAACGACTTGGTCTTATTTATAATGACTTATCGGAGGTTTAAACAATAACTTTATCGGAGAGATAATAAACATTGTATCGTAAAAAGTATGAACAATATATTGACAATTTTAGCGAACTTTTAAACCGCCGATTAGTCATTATGAATATGACCATTAGTTTTTTAATAAGGAAAGATGACCAGCAAACAAAATTTCAGTATTTACTGTTGTTGTACAAAAATGAGATGGACCACTACACATCAATAAAACGTGCCAATTTTCCAATACATTTGCAGTTTCAAACGAGGATAAACCAAATATACCGAGTGTTGAAAAGATTGATGGCATCTATTAGTAAAGGAAAAGGAAAATGCATCGATTAATTTCTATTTACTGAATAAAACCACTTTTTACGGATTTAGACGCGTGTATTTGTTTAAAATTGTAGCCCGACGTTTCGGAGACTTTGCAGCCACCATGGTCACGGGTGAGATTTTCAGTCTCACCCGTAACCAGTGTCAGTCTCCCGCCACCATGGTCACTTGTGAGATTGTCAGTGTCCGGAGACTTTGCAGTCACCATGGTCACGGGTGAAACTGATACCGAAACGTCAGGCTACAATTTAATACAAATTTACGCGTATAAATACGCTTTTTATTAGTTCGATATCTTATTTTCTAACACTTGCGCGACTCATCTGTTTAAATAAAACTACTTTTTACGGATTTAGACGCGTATATTTGTTTTAAATTTTGGCCCGACGTTGACTGCAAAGTCTCCGAAACGTCGGGCCAAAATTTAAAACAAATATACGCGTCTAAATCCGTAAAAAGTAGTTCGATATCTATCAATGTATTAATCTATGTCACGTACGTAATCTTTGAAAGTGATTTTCATCTGGTCGGATTGATCTGAAATTATACACACACATAAAGAACGACAATGACAATGCAATAATTTAAAAGATAGCTATTTAGGATTTTCTAGCAAGCTGTTTAGTTTTTGAACTAAGCAAAATATAAGGTACGGTATACCCCTAGTATATCAGTCTACTTCACTCTTGACTACTATTTACAAATTTTTGTGTTTTAGGTACCTAACTCAAAATACCTCAGATTTCAAGCAAGGAAAAAATAAGTATATGTTATTTTTAAGTTAAAATTCAGTTTAGTTTTACTTTCCAGACACATACTTACTTTAGTCTGACCCTCTGCACATTACATACATTGAAAAATGTATGAGTTTTCCCTCTTCTATCTGTGTAATAGTGTAAATAGCTCCCAGCAAATAGTCTTGTACACCACAATTCATTGCTCCTATCGGCCGCCATGTTTTTTTGATAAACCTGAAAGTATGTTCGGTCTGTACGAGACATTATTTTACGTAAAGCTTTTAAGGAAGGGTGGAAAAAGTAAAAATAAAGTAAAGAAATATTAATAGATATTTTACACAACACCTTCTAGTCCCAAACTGAGCTTATTTGCTTGTTATGTGTACCAGAATACGGATATGCTTTTTGTAAACGCGTACCTGAGAGTGTAATATACGCCCAAATAAAGTACAGATATTTGTGTAATAAAAATAAATATCACACACAATATAATTGTCCTGTGCAGGAATCGAACCTCTTCAGAATGGAACCTGAGCGCTTGGAATAAAAAATCTATTTTCTGAGGTGAAAATAATTTAATAATTTAGGAGAAATTGTCTAAAACGGGCCAAGTACGAGTTGGACTCGCAAATAAGAGGTTCAGTAGCAACATCATACTATCAGACCGTAACAACAATGTTGTCTAAGCATATCATCAAGTTGAACTGAAAACTATTTTACTTATTTGTCCTATATCTATATCCTTTCAGTATTAGTTGTTATTATATTTTTTGTAGTGGCTAATCAGGCTACGTCACGACTAGTATCACTGCGACCAGATTGATCTATTGTGATCGCTATTTTCTACAGTTCTCGGTCCAAACCTGTTGCCATGAAGAACTCCAGGATCTTTTTGGCAAGAAGTTTGGTCTCTTCTGGGTGCATGGTATAGTTACCAAGAGATTTGTAGTTATAACGGCATTTATAGATGTCCTCTGTGAAAATTTTAATTCATGAGAGCTTGGTGACAAGTGAACGGACAGCCTAACGGGCAGCAGAGTCTCAATAATATGGTTCGGTTTTACCTTTTGATACGGAACCTTAAAAAAGTTAAATGGTATCTCAACAAGTAACTGAAGTCAGGAGGACGTGGGTCACTTTTTGAGCATACATTAAATGTTAATAAAATGTTACGGAATTCTAAATCAAGTTGTTCTAATATTTATTAAGTATCTCCCGTTTATTGTGTATGCGTTTTTTATATCTCAATCAAAATGAAATGTTTTTGAAGTAAAATGAACGCATTGTTATAGACCGAGATCCGAGGGGTGAACCGTTTTACTTTTTTTCTTTGCGATGAAATGTGTTGGAGTTGGATAAGGTAGTCTTTGTACGTGTTAAAATATCCGCACATATGTCGTAGGCGATTTTCGGCAACTTGACGCTAAAATCTAGTACCTAATGAATTTTGAAATATTACCTATATACCCGTCATCACCATATCGTCTTAAGCTATTGCTTCGAAACCCGGAGTCGACTTTCCGGCTTTTTCTGCTCCAATAGTGAGACCTATAGCGAGTAATAGCGACGTCAAGCCAGTTAGTCAGCTTCATAATAATAAAGATTGCATCATGCAATGCTTGAAAGAAATCCATAGTACTAAATTATTAAGACATAGCAAGGATTTCGATAAGAGGGTAATTGAAAGTTCAAATCTTTGGTTTAACTTTTATTACCTAAAGAAAGAGACAAATGAAAAAAATATTTTCTATTTTATCTTTTAAATTTAGAAGCAACTATCCATGATAATGAAAGGTAAGCTAGTTGCTGTGTGAGGACAAGTTATCAAACTAATATCTTCAAATGAAGTCCAAAGTGTAACCATAGTTAAAGTTCATTGGACAAGCATTTGCCTGAACCACGAGCATTCTGCACAATAATCAACAAGAAAACTTCTTCAATTACTGTGAGTTAATTGTTTCGAGTTCCAACCTGACCTGGTTCACTTGTTGAGTACACATCAAATATTAATAGAATACGGAGAACTCTGTTAAGTTGATTTTCTATTCATTTTGTATCTCTCGCTTATAGCTCGTGTGTTTTTATCTCGATTGAAATTTATGCGTTTTCTTTGGCATCTAAATTTAGTCTTAATAGTAGGCTTAAGGGGCAATGTGCCGTACAAATAACTTTTCAAAGCTGGTATAGAATTTACGACCCTGTAACACTACTTATATTTTGGAACTCGTCAAACCTGAGTTTGTAGTACGTCCATAGACTGAAAGTAGAAAGTAAAACTCGTTAACACATTAAAAAGGCAAGCAATTTCCAAAATTTTAATTGCAGGAACCAACCGTTAATTTTCCAACAATACGATTGCGCTACCAATTGTTTTCCAGAATTGCTATTATATCACACAATAGTTGGAGTATTTTACTGTGACAGTTTCTGATGAAGACTGAAATATAATCTGGCAATGACGTAAAAGTTGATTGAAATTTGGGCATACTGTGTTTTCGCTTGAAATTCATTAAGCATTTTCTGAATCATGACGAGAGAACCTACAATATTATTTAGCTGTCTTCAGCGTGCAATACATTTGAAATTATACTTCTCTTAGCGATTCTCCTCCGATTTGGTGTTTCCGCCATTCCTCTCGATCTTGTGCCACTTGCATCTAATGCATCCCTGCAGACTTCATAATGTCATCTTTTTAGCGCATTTGTGGTCTTCCTTTAGGTCTTTTCTTCAAGACCTCCAACTGGTTAGGACCGCTGTAGCCTACGAGCCTTGCTTTCGAGCTGTACCTAGCCCATTGCTATTTGAGCCCTTTGAAATTATACACAGAGAAAGATTACTCATTCTCGTATAAATATCTAGAAGGCTGCTGAATTGACAAATGAGCAGATCTCATAGCTCGCAGAACTGATTTCCACTGGGGACCAAAAGTTCTTACGTAGAAATTACATACCAAGTCACTGTGTACGATAACCCTCAACAAGATGGAGCGACTATTTTAATCAAATTGGCAGATCCACTAGATGCAAGAGGCACAAATTGCTTATTGGGACTTTGAGAAAGCCTATGTCAAATTGCAGTGGTCGGATATTGATTGCCTGAAGGATATACATTATACATTTTAATCCATCACACAAAGAACTTGCAATGGAATAAGGGCAGGAAAATAATGATAAGACAATTCCTCAAAAGAAATATGTTTCCTACATTCATCTTTTTTATTCTCCCTGTATTCGCCCCCTTCAAAGTATCATTACGCTATCTGTTAGCGGAAAAGGGTCGATGTTTCCTGTCATTAGAACATACCGCTTGCCACAAGCTTATCCGGAAACTCTTAGGGAGCTTACACATTTACATTCCAAGGGATAAGTTTAAACGTTTAATTTTAATACATCTAAAAGCGTATATAAGTTAATCATTGCTAATTAATTGACTAGCCTCGTGTACGAGTGGTTCATATAACGGACTTTCGTTCACGAGGTCGCGGGTTCAATTCCTGCTCGGGACAATCATTTGCGTGATATTTATAATTGTCATACAAATGTTTGTACCGGGTATTAACACCCGAACGCGGTACTAACATATGTAATTATGAAAGAAAAGTAGTTCATAGTATATCCGTATTCTAGTATCCATGTTTGAAATACTGCGACTGCTTAGATACATTATCCATATACGAACTTCGCGGAAACAACATTCTTTGTCTTCTATTCGGCTTTCAAATTGATAAGTATGTATTTACAAAAGAAAAGTAGTTTATGTATTCAATCCGTATTCTAGTACCCATAACACAAGCATATTATAAGCTTAGCTTGGAGCCAGAGGGCGTTGTGTAAAATGTCTATTAATATTAATATCTTTTTCTTTTGTTAATATTACTTTAAATTTTGTACAAGATAGTGGTCATTTTCACTTTTTCAACTTAACTATTCGAAATGAGTTATTCTTTATCTTTTGAAGTGCAAACTGATGCTAACTAGCCATCAGCCATAGCATCAAATTTTGACACTGAACAAATACTTAATTTTTTGTTCGGTTTTCAGCGTGTTTACTTTATGACCAGTGGATATTCTTCTTAACAATGAAGCTCGTGGGTTTACCAGTTTTTAGCGCATGACATAATTACACGTTATTTCGTTCTTTAGGGCTGTAGAATTGTAGTTACATGAAGGGTCTTAGCTATTCTTATTGTGATATTATTTGACATTTCTTACACTAAGACTCACATAGACTTTTAAGAATGATTTCTTGACGATTTAAGGTGACTTTCGGAAATCCCGCTACCCGGTCGTGCGACCAACTTTGATTTTGTATTGAAAATGCCGTCCGATTCTTATATTCTGCTGGCTGGCCATATCTGCCACAGAACCGATGGAGCAGACGAGTTCTGGAGTGGAGACCGCGACTGGGCAAGCGTAGGGTAGGACGACCCTGCCAGGTGGACCGACAACCTGAAGAGAGGTCGCGGAGAGGGACTGCATGCGGAAGGCGGAGCACCGTATATTGTGGCGTGAATTGGGAGAGACCTATGTCCAACAGTAGACTGCAATAGGTTGATATGATGATGATGATTTAAAAATAACTCTGTATAGTTTTATTCTGTCTTCATCCAAATAAAATTACTATAATGTTTATTCACTTCCGTTATAGATCATCCTCAACAGATTCCGCACACAAAGCGACCATGGCCACCGAACGTATCCGTCATCCGCGTATGAGAATTCGGCCTGTCATGCCAGTGATTGAAAAATTGAAGAATGAGCGGATGTCCTGGTATGGGCATGTCATGAGACGAGAGGAAAGTAACATCGTTAGGAGAGTTCTGCGTATAAATGTGGAAGTAAAAAAGTCCAGAAGAAGACCTAAGAAAAGATGGATGGACTGTGTGAACGAGGACATGAAAGAAAGGGGAGTTAACACAGACATGACGGCTAATAGACGAATATGGAAGAAAAAGACATGTTGCACCGACCAAAATAATGGGATAAGGGCAAGAGGATGGTGATGATGATTTTGCTACGACCAATAAAATACATTTTTTCTTTATTCTATACCCCGCGGAACCCGTCTATCTCAAACGTTGGTACGTTTAGGCGTTAACACAATCTCATAATGTGGTATCTGTTTGAGATGATCTGTGTCTGTCGTTAATCAATGATGAAATACAAAGTAATTAGTGAACATTTTCCCAACGTACTTGCTAATAATAGCTGTGATGGCAACATTGCGTGGGTCTGTAATTCGATTAATAGATTATAATGATAACTTTACTACCT
Organism: Orgyia antiqua; assembly: GCA_916999025.1. Classification (NCBI taxonomy): domain Eukaryota; kingdom Metazoa; phylum Arthropoda; class Insecta; order Lepidoptera; family Erebidae; genus Orgyia; species Orgyia antiqua. Next base: position 8,265,200 of record OU779874.1, read on the forward strand.
AAATATAAATTCAAGCTGAAATGTTATCAAATTGGTTTTATCACGTTATATTTAGGTAGTATCATAAACCTCCGTATACTGACGGATTAAAAATACAAGTGTCACCACCCCATCTCCCCCCAAGGGTGCTGTAAAAGTCAGCTAAGATATGTTGCACACAGATAACATTATCTGTGAGAGACGGAAAACTTGAAAATAAACCTTGTGAAAAACACGCCTGGTCAGTGCGGCACTATAATCCCTCCCGAAGTGAAGGAGGCCCGTGCCCAACAGTGGGATGTAATGGGGCTGGAGAGAGAGAGAAAGTTGGGGAAACATAATTCTAAGTAGTATTCAATATGATAAACGTATAAATAGAACTAAAACACTGAAGTTTTTTTTTTATTCTTTTTTCTTTCGGTGTCATGCTTGTACACAGTAGGTAAAAAAAAATTATTTCTCTTAAATTTTTATGGTATTCTAATAAGTTTGTGTCAAAATCTTAGTGTTCAATTTTTCTTGTTGCTATTTAGTTCTTTTGTAGTTGTTGTTAGTATAATCGTGTGATGTCCTCCAAATACGGCCCAACGGAAGACCAGCGCTGGTTTTTAAACCAGCATCATGCTGAGTTGGGTCCGTATTTGTGACTGCTCACATTGTTATTATTTATTCTAAATATTATGTTTTTTTTTCTGTATGAGTGGTTGCAAATAAAAACTTTCTTTCTTTCTTTTCTTTCTTTCTTTACTGGAGTGATTATCTGTTTGTTTGAACGCGCTGATCTTAGCAATCACTGCTCCTATAGGGTATATAACAAAGTCGTGGTCAACATTAATCTATAGATATGACCACAATATAAGAAAGAAAGAAAGAAAAAGTTTTATTTGCAACTTACACGGACAGAAAAAGAAGTACATGGAAACAAGAGATAAATAAATTGAATTACGGTGGAAAAAGTGATTACCGCAAGCGGGACTCGAACCTACGAACTCGGAATACCGTTCCGTAGCTCTGCCAACTGAGCTTATTGCGGTCGTGCTTTTCAGTAATCAATTTGGCCACCGCAATCCTCACTCGATTGAGTTTATATCGTATTTCTACGTACGGTAATCACTTTTTCCACCGTAATTTAATTTATTAAGTAAAAGCATAGCATGTCAATTGCAAAATTAATAAATTACTTTAACAAGATATAAAATTACCATGTAAGCTGCAAATAAGGATCAACTCAGCATTGTGCTAGTAAAAACTAGCGCTGGTCTTCCGTTGATCCGTATTACAGGTGCAAGCCATCGCACGTACAACAGTACATATAAACACTTATTACTAGATATAAATGGAGAGCTTTTAAATAAAACTACTTAATTTATTAATTTTTACAATTGACTTGCTATGCTTTTACTAAATAAACTAAATTATAGTGGAAAAAATTATAACCGTGAGCGGGACTTGAACCCACAACCTCGGAATACCGTTCCGCTGCTCTCCCATCTGAGCTGTCATGGTTCCCGCATATATTATGTTTGCCAAATCTTCCACTACAACCTTCTCAATGTGAGTTACACATCGTGCGATGTTTTGTGTACAACGCCATCTATTGAGCGGATTGCGCCAACTCGATCAATCGATTTCTTAGTTTTCTTTACAGAACACAATTGGACTGAAATAATGACTGTACATGTATTTCTACATTAATTTATTAATTTTTGCAATTGACTTGCTATGCTTTTACTAAATAAACTAAATTATAGTGGAAAAAATGATAACCATGAGCGGGACTTGAACCCACGAATAGCGATTGACCTTGGAATACCGTTCCAAAACTACTTTTTACGGATTTAGACGCGTATATTTGTTTTAAATTTTGGTCCGAAGCACGTTTCGGAGACCTTGCAGTCACCATGGTCACAGGTGAGACTAAGCTATAATGTGTCATCTACGATCAGTTATTACAGGGTTTACCCACAATCGATTTTAATTTTGGAGAGCTTTTATGTTATGCTAGATTGTGCCAAAAGAAATATATTCATTTCACTTAAAACAAGTGAAAGCCTCCGTAATTACTCCGGACTCCACCATAAAGTGGTTCGAGCAATAAAACCTTGCTGTTATGCGGCTCTATCTCGGATCGTTTTGTTGGTTTTATCATTTCGTTACTGGTAAAGATTTTGAATTTGTTTATGTACCTATATATTTTTACTAGCTATTACCCGTGAATCGGTCCGCCTCGATTACTGTTACTTACGCAGCGCACGCAATGAGTAAAATAATCTTTAGGGGGCTTTCTCTCAAATATGGATAATTTTCTCCATTTTGCAACATTTTTAACTGATGCTTCTTTCCTAATGGACGCAGTGTGATGTTATAAATAAAGAGTTTTTTGGAGTTTTTTGAATGGACAATTTTTTAATAATGGAACTGAATACAAAACAAGATTATAAACGAGCTTAAGGGCCTACATCAATATTGTCGTCGACATGTACATATTAACACAGCTAGTAGCTATAGAAAATGAAGAATAAGGGCTATTTTTTTGTTTACTCAAAATCTACTAAATATATTTTAATTCTGATTTACGTGTTTCTATATATAATAGTTACTTATGTTTTTTAAGTTATTTCATTAGTTTAATACGCGATAATAGACCGATAAATGAAAAAAATAAAAAATGAGAGAGGTTGTTTCGATGTTCGTAAAAAAAAAAAACCGTTCAACCGACATCATGTATGTTTGAAATTTAGGAGTTTTCCTTGATTTCTCAGGAGATAACTATCAGATCCTGTGCCAATGGGACCACACGGGTACCACCAGCTTTCAAATAAAAAAAGAATCATTAAAATCGCTTCGCCCAGTTAAGAGTTATGTAACAAACATAAAAAAAAACATAAAAAATGCTTACTCGTCTTAACTTTGATATAAAAGAGTTTGTTATCGTACTTTAATCTATTAATTTTATTTAAATTCAAACGCTAAGTTAGAAAAACGATATAGTAATTTAAATTTGCTATCCAAAACGTTGCTTTCGCAAAATTAAGCACAATGTTATCAGTTCGAAAGTGTAATTTAATTTTGTTACGTAGAACAATACTTATAAATCTTGTAAGCTTCATTGACTTGATATTGACGTGGAGTTTTACTGCAGATGAGATGAGCCCTACTTATTTCAAATTTAAATTTTGTTTAATAAAATTCTCTAAAACTTGCGTGACTATAATTAGTTGTGTCTGTTAGTGAGTCATTATGCTAAATTAGACTGTAACTAGCTGTCGCCCGCGAATCGGTCCGCGTGGAATTTAGAAAAAAAAATCCCGTTTCTGCAATATTTTTTACTATAATATAGCCTTCGTCGATATATTATGTACTATTCAACAGTTTAAGAATTTTTATAATCGGCCCAGTTTCTGATATTGGCACGTTTAACCAAACAAACAAACTCTTCAGCTTTATTATATTAATTTATATATATTTTTTTATATTTTGGACATTTTACACCACGTCATCTAGTCCCAAAGTAAGCTATATTTCTATGCTTGTGTTATGTGTACCTACCAGAATACGGATATAATACATATACTACTTTTCTTTTGTAAATACATACTTATAATACTACAGTCCAATTTACTCCTACTAAGACACAAGTATGCGCGTTCACCACTAAGAAAGCCCCATTTACTGTAGCGCCAAGATTCGAAAACACAGCCCTGACCATCTCGAATCACATAGGGATCTTAGGAGTTGACATCTCCAGTGACGTCCAATTTCGCTATCATCTAGAAGACAAGGCCAAGTTGGCCTCTAAAAAGCTCGGTGTGCTCACCAAGGCTAAGCGGTAGGTACTTCTCTTCGCGGCAAAGACTCATCCTGTACAAGGCTCAAGTCCGGCCGCACATAGAGTACTGCTGCCATCTTTGGGCGGGCGCTCCTCAGTACCAACTAGGGCCTTTTGACTCGATCCAAAGACGCGCTGTGAGGATTGTCGACGATCCCGTGATTACAGGCGGCATTGAGTCCTTAAGTCAGAGGAGAGACTTCGCCTCCTTGTGTGTGTGAAATGGTGCCAACGGCTACTTTTTATCACCGCACTTCTCGGCATCGGCTGCGAGTTCATTCGCACACCTTGGAACCATTACCATCCCGTACCGTACGATTTAATAGAAATTTTATCCCACGTACAATTAGGTTGTGGAATGCCTGCCGAAGTTTTTCCAATGGACTACAGCATGGGCTCTTCAAAAAAGGGATTAAAAGATTTCTGCAGGGTCGGCGACGCGCAAGTGACACCTATAGTGTTGCAAGCGTCCATAGGCTACGGTAACTGCCTAAAATCAGACAGGCCGTAAGCTTGATTGCCACCGTATAAAAAAAAAATAGAACACAACCAGACGTAGTAGACACATTTGTATGACAATTATAAACATCACACAAATGATTGTCCCGAGCGGGAATCGAACCCGCAACCTCGTGAACGGCAGTCTGTTATATGAACCACTAGACCACGAAGCTCGTCTATATGTATGGTATTAGTATAGATTAATGGTCTTATTCATAATGACTTATCGGAGGTTTAAACGGAGATTTACGTTTTATCGTAAAAAGACTATTACGAATAACAAGTTTTAACAGTTTTCGCAAACCAATTTTAGCGAATTTTTAAACCTCCGATAAGTCATTATGAATAAGACCATTATTCGGTAACTAACCGTTGCCCGCAACTTCATACGTGTGTTTAGAAACCAAACTTTAATAAATTGTACAAATAAAGCATTCTGTCCGCCTGTCAAATTATTTCAATTTAGGTGCTAATAACTTGACTTGCTATAACTTGACTTGCTTTAACTTGTGTGGTGATGGATTAAAAATACAAGTGTCACCACCCCATCTCTTCCCAAAAGTGCTGTAAAAGTCAGTTAAAGGATATTACACACAGATAACATCCCCTGTGAGAGACGGAAAATTCGAAAATAAACCCTGTGCCAACACACCTGATCAGCGCGGTACAGTAGACCATAATCCCTCCCAAAGTGGAGAAGGCCCGTGCCCAACAGTGGGACGTAAATGGGCTGGAGAGAGAGAGAGAGGTACTAATAACTGTTTCATTAATAATCATGTTATAGTTTAATAAATCAATAAATATATTTCACAATAGTGTTCTCTTTAATAAAATATAGTTTATCTAAATAACGTAGTCCCATTTCGACCCTCGTCTTATTGCCGCCACATAATTATGTTATGTTTGTGTTATTTATTGTCGATCTCTTAGTGATAACCGTTTATGTAATAAAGTTAATATTAAAACCAGAATACCATTCTGAATTAACTTACATATACGTTGACGTTATTTGATTGCTTACTAAACTTTATGACATAAAAAGAAAAATGAGTTAATGAGAATAAGATGACAGCTGATAGGAAAGGTTGGAATAAAATTATAAAGTATTTTCAAAAAAAATGTCCAACAGACTTCATGAGCCTTTGAAATTTTAGAGTTTTCCTCGATTTCTCAGGAGATAGCCATCAGATCCTGACCTGGTGCCAATGGAACCACAAGGAATCACCAGTATTCAAATGAAAAAAATCTTTCTATCTTTCTAAAAAAAAAAAAATAAACGGACGAGTTGAATGAAATATATCTATCTCTTTCTATGAAGTTGGGTAAAAATGAATATTGATAGTGTCAATAACACAATTCGGCAATCATAACTGAGCTTTCTTATTTCACAATCTGTATAATATAGACTAACGATTTTAATTAAGGGCCTGCATCAATAATATCGTCGACATGTACAAATTAACACAGCTAGTAGGTATAGAAAATGAAGAATTAGGGATATTTTTTTTGTTTACTCAAAATCTAATAAATATATTTTAATTTCGGTTTACGTGTTTCTATATATATTAGTTACTTATGTTTTGAAAGTTATTTCATTAGTTAATACGCGATAATAGACCGACAAATGAAAAAAATAAAAAATAGAGAGGTTGTTTCGCTAAGATTTTCTATCGAGAAAACTTTTTTCAATCGCGTTTCTGAGTTTATGCGATCCTAGATTATATATTAAAAAAACATATACTTAAAAATTAGAGCTCTAGCCATTCAATCTAAAGAAAAAATGAAAACTTCGTACGTAGAAAAATGCACGAAGCTATTTTGGTATCATCTTAATAAAATGTGCACAAGAAAATAAATCTATGCTAATAATATAAAGCTGAAGAGTTTGTTTAATTGTTTGTTTGTTTGTTTGAACGCGCTAATCTCAGGAACCAATGGGGCGATTTGAAAACTACTTTCAGTGTTAGATAGGGCATTTATAAAGGAAGGCTTGAGGCTATATAACATCACGCTACGAACAGTAGAAGCGAAGCAGTAGTGAAAAATGTTGCAAAAACGGGGAAAATTTTCTAAATTCCACGCGGACGGAGTCGCGGGCAACAGCTAGTATATTAATAAAAATACGCCTTAGTTGTTTTCATTTTTAGTTAAGTTTAGTTGTACACGTAAAATTGTACTTATTTGATACCAAAGATTGGACTTATCTTCGCTAGAGTAGGTCAGATGTTATTACAGATATCAGTCCACTGGGATCAGGGTTGTGTCTATTACTAAACATAAATATCGAATCAACTGAACGGATGTTTGGGAAGCCTAACCTCGATAGGTTAGACCATATCACACTAACCAACCGGGTCAGCAATGTCCATTTGCAAAAGACCTATATAAAATTGGCTACAAATATCGGTAAAAAATCTTGTACTAATAGGCTTTTGCGGTGTTTTTGTCTACTTAAAATCTCGTTTCCATAACTTCTGTTTCCATAGACTTAACTTCTGATATTGTTTAAATTTATATTAAAACTAGCTGACCATGTAAACGTTGTTTTGCCATATAAATGTTAGGAGTGGACAACCCTTATTACATAAGGGGTGTGAAAAATATATAGTAGCCAATTCTCAGACCTACTGAATGGAATGTGCATATAAAATTTCATAAGAATCAGTCAAGCTGTTTCGGAGGACTATGGGAACGAACATTGTGACACGAGAATTTTATTTATTAGATCAAAAAACTGAAGAACTGGTTTGATTGTTTGAACGCTCTAATCTCAGAAACCACTGGTCCGATTGGAAAAAAATATTTCAGTTTGAACAGCACATTTATCAAGGGACTATAGACTATATAACATCACGCTGCCTTGGAAAATATTGTCAAAATGGAGAAAATTTTCTAAAATACATGCGTACAAATTCGCGATACAGCTAGTAATTAATATTTATAACATGTGACTTTTCCCTCCTTCAATTTCTGGTTTGTTAACAACAAGTAGGTACAGTGAAAACGGAACCAATATCATAAGTAGTTATAGAAAAGAAATGATCTTAAGATGTCGAATATCAACCGTAGAAAACGAGCAAATAAACTCACATTGACATTTATAGCGACGAAGAACCATAAATCTATATCCCTATAAATGTCAGAGGATATCTTATCCTACATCATTTCTTAAATTACGATATCTTGATGCTCTTGTCAATCAACATAAGCGTCTATAGACCAAGAACAAGAATTTTTGCGTCAAAAAGCCAGTCTTATAAACAATATAGTATACTTAAAATAGATAAAATAATCTACTTATTGCAAAAACTAAAAACACGCTTAAAAATCTAAATTTATTTTTATAAAATATTGCATTGTCGTCGATCCATAATGAGCATGCAAAATTTCAGATCAATCCGACTGCTGTGAGTTGGTGAAAATTGCTTTCAAAGATTCCGTTACATAGATTAATACATTGATAGATACCTACCCAACATAATTAAGCGTGGTAATAATAATTAAAAAGGCTTAAATGCAGTACAAATATTAGTTGCACCTATGTTACACAAATGAATCTAGAATAAGACTAGAATTGGCGACGTAATGAATGAGAGTTCGTCCCATACAATACCTCCCAAAGGGGAGGAGGTCCGTGCCCAACAGTGGGATGTTAAAGGTCTGGAGAGAATATTACGGAACCCTTAGGTAGTGAGTTCAATTCGCACTCAGCTGGGTTTTGGCTTTGAACGGATTACGGTTAAATTCGTCCCTGTTGTTGTAATATTCAGTCTTGTATTATCCAGTTAATACCATTTAATACCGTTTCATTGCTCTCTCATAATTACAAGATACTAAAGCTACCGTATTGTTTATACAATAACAACATGTTTTGAACTGGATTTGGTCCACAAAGGCAGTCATAGTTTGTGTATTTGCTATTATAAAATATTTGAAAGTATACAGTTTTTTTTTCTTCTTTTAGTACCTATATGGCTTTAGTATTATAAAATTTGCCAACTTCGAAAATAAACAATACATAAATACTCTTATTAACCATAGAGGCTAAAAGCTCTAAAAGATTCTAGAAAAAATAGTACTGTTGTTTTATAGGAAATATTTTACCTATGCAACTGAAATAATTTCAATACATTCCTAATGTATTGAAATTATTTCAGTTGATTCCTTTTTGGAACAGACGCCTAGCTTCTGACTTTTTAAAAATATATAAAAATAAAAATCTATGACAGATTTGCTTTAGTAAAAATACGCACACTAACATTATAATATCATTATAATATCATTATTACGAAGTAAGTCCTCCAATTGTGTCAATGGTGAGTAATTTGTTTATTTACTGTAGTTAGTGATGAGCCTGAAATAGTGACCCGTTGAATATTCATAAAAGAATCCTTCCAAACCAGTTACACGTGTCGAAAGCCACGGATCTGAGAAAAAACTATCTTGTTCTATCCTAATAGAACAAGATAGTTTTTTCTGTAAATGGTACAACTATGTACTTAGCAAATTATCTATTATTTATCCTACATGTCATGATTATTTTAAAGAGGCATTTCACATAACGGCACAATTTTAAACCTGTCAGTAAAACTTGTATCCACAAAATTATCTAAATTAATATAAATTATCTTGACAAGCGGAATTGGAAATTAATTGTATTTACAACAAAGATTACTCTCAATAGATTCCGAACGCAAGGTGAATAATATACATCGAACATAATGGGCTTACGAATAATAGTTAATATTAATAGATTTTGCTACAACCTTAAAGCATTAAGCCCACAGGAGCTGTGTTGTGACATTATAAGGCGACCTCCGCTGAAAAAGAAAAAGGTACAAGAGCAATGCTCATGCTCATTCGAAATTGCCAAAGCATTCATCAATCTAAAGGCCTTGTAATACTGGACCAACTAACTACATTAACTACAACATTATATTAACTACGATGAGCGAGATCCGTGGCTTTCGACACGTGTAACTGGTTTGGAAGGATTCTTTTATGAATATTCAACGGGTCACTATTTCAGGCTCATCACTAACTACAGTAAATAAACAAATTACTCACCATTGACACAATTGGAGGACTTACTTCGTAATAATGATATTATAATGATATTATAATGTTAGTGTGCGTATTTTTACTAAAGCAAATCTGTCATAGATTTTTATTTTTATATATTTTTAAAAAGTCAGAAGCTAGGCGTCTGTTCCAAAAAGGAATCCTATAAAGAGGATGGGAAATAGCGTGCGTAATAGCCATCTGTTGATTTAATATGCTATAAGGATAGCAACGAAAATGTATTACATCCATCCACCAACGTAGGCGTCTTTAGTCGTTAACAAAAATTTTGTAATGTTCTATCTATTGCAGATGATCTGTGGTATATAATAAACAAAATTGAAAAAGCAATATTATATCTTTTTCCTGTTTATTGTTTATCAAAGATGTTATTTTGTTATAAAATTGTAAATATTTGATTGATGGGTGCCGAGGTAACGCCAATTTTCCGGTCTAATTTTGTTTAACTAAATTGTTGCTACATAATAAATACGATCTATATTCTTTGGAAACCATTTTGTATTGTGATTACCTCTGCTGAAAAAAAAAATTGGCCACCTTGTTCTTTATTTATTACCATGCTTTTACGTACAAGAAAGAAACCCGCATACCGTCACTTCGATGTCCGTCTCTCTGTCTTTTAAATAATGGCTAAAGGTAACCTTAAAAATTTTATGCAGTTAATTACTGTTCTCGGTGAAATAGATACGAAACCCGAATTTTGCGAATAAATTTCGCTCTTGACAGTTTTTTAGTGTATCGAAGGCACTTTTTCGCGACGAAACTATTTTATAGCGTTTTGTTGAAATCGCTTAGTGTTAATCTTTGTGTTTATTTTTTGTTTGTTATTTATTTCTACATCAATTAAGTTATTATGGATCCAATTAAAAAATATAAATATATTTAAAGAATATGGTAGTGGTCGCACTTGTTTTATTATTTGAATACTTTGGGCGATCGATATTTGAGCAAACTTAGTACCTACCTCCATGCGATGTTTACTTTTTTCTTCTAATTATTATAATCATAAAAATCGGTGACCCAATTTTGATGAAATCTTGTACCTAAAAGTCTTACTTATAGACACACATATAGATTCAAATAAAGGAATAAGTAACATTCTGTAGTCATTATCATATTAAACCGTCAATCCATACATATGATGAAATATAAGTTGAAATTCACTCGTTTTTCATAATATTATCTGAGTAATATTGCGAGTGGATTGTAATATGACAGTTGACGTGGCAGTATGGAGTAGCTAACTCCTTATAAATGTCATTGTTTATATGATTTATATAACGCTTTCATTTTGTGAAGAAATTTGCACGTGAAATACAATTTTGGGCTTCATACTGATAAGGCAAGCAACGTGGATGGATGGATGGTCACCGGTGGGACTGAGCTATTTATGATAACTGATTTAAAATGAACATGGACTCACAGATAGGTAACCAGATGTATATGTATTGTATATAGCCTGTATCATAGACACACATAGATACATTTTCACGGACACAGATATGGAAGTGGCTTCAAGCCGGCTGAATCTATGGCTATATAGCTATAAACTATCGTCTGGTATATCTGACGAGCCTCGTGGTTGAGTGGTTTATGAAACGGACTGCCGATCAAGAGGTTGCGGGTTCGATTCCCGCTCGAGACAATAATTTGTGTGATTTTTCTAATTGTCATATAAATGTTTGTACTGTGTCTGGGTGTTTCTATGTATTATAAGTATGTATTTACAAAAGAAAAGTAGTAGGTATATGTATTCTATCCATATTCTGGTACCCATAACACAAGCATATAAGCTTAGCTTGGGATCAGAGGAAGTTGTGTGAAATGTCCATGAATATTTATTTATATCTGTGCATGGGCTGATTTAAAAGTGGTTTTATCCGTAACATTTTTCAAAAGTTTATGAACCTCATAAGATATTCTTACAAATAGTATTGAAATTCAAATAGTAATCAGATTATCAAGCATAAATAAATAAAGCTATAATGCGAAGGTTGGTGATATCATCGAATCCTCTTTTCGATCTAGTAACATCTTATACCGACGTGAATGGGAACACTTAAAGATCTTAGATAAGTTACAGTTGGCTAAGCAAATATAGATAAAAGACAGATAAGTGTGTGAGCTGGTACATGAAGGGTTCCGTAGTATTATTGTCAGATATCTATTGCAAGATCATTCCGGTGTCCGTCTGTTTGTCTGTCCGAATGTCTGTCTATCTGTCAAAATTTTTTCTTAACGACAACTGAAGTTATCAAGTTAAAGCTCATGCCACTTGTACAGTTATACATCCTTACTTATTATACAACAAAGTCGCTACTTCTGTATATATGTCCCTATGTGAGCTTATATCTTCAAAACTGCGCAACGGATTTTGATGCGGTTTTCTCTTATAGATAGAGTGGTTCATAAATTTTTTTTTGTATAATTTTAATTTGTTACGTTTTTTCTGAATTCCACGCTTAAGAAATAGCGGGCAACAGCAGCTAGTTTATCTATAAATAAATCGAAATCAAGGTCAAAATGTACTGTACAAAGTCTTGTTTCATCCAGTTAATACCAGTTCAATGATAGCTCATAATTACAAGCAACTAAGCTCTTATGTCAAGCTTGTTTGTTATCAAAATCCTTGCTTTAATGTTGATACAACAGAATTGTAAGCTTAATTTGTATGATGTATTATTATTAAAGCTCTTGCAAGCTTTACAAAGCAACTGTAGACGTAATATATATGGTCTTTAAACATTCAGTTAAAAAAGAAAGTAGAATATAGAAGAAAGTAATAGAGCATACATAATACTCTTCATCTATAATATGGCGTAAAAATAATTAAAATGGGTTTAATTTTCGCGTAGAAAACAGTGGACTACAAAACTTCGTTTTTTCTAAGAACATCTAGGTAAAATCTGCCTCAACTATATTTGTCCCTTTCAGCGCGGCGCTCGTGAATACAATACCAATACCTAAATTAGGACCCCTCTTCAAAGGCATACTTCAACAGCAGTTACCTATTCTAATTTCGTGCTTCTTCTGGCACACGCAAATTCGCTTCCATATAAAAACAATGTACAGGCAATAACAGGCATTGGTAACAATGAGTTGTAAAAGAACGTTGCGGTCTGAAATAGAATATTGTGACTAAGTTATAGAACCATATTCTTGAAACAATGTCTGACTTGTCCAAAATTCGCTTCCATAAAATGCCATAGGTACCTAACAATGAAGCCATAAGAGAACGTTGCGGTCTGAAAGAGGATGTAGTGACTAAGGTATCGAAAAGTACTCTTGAAAAAATGTCAGACTTTCAAGAGATGCAGATTAAAAACTTGAATATTCTGTATACAAAGTCTAGATGCTATTTGTAAACAGAATTTATAAGTATTTGCAAAGATTCTGTGAAATTATTCTCTAATTGGACCTGATTGTAAAGCAGATAGTGTTTTCCGTGGCAAATAATAATACTAAAGATTAGTAAATAATTTAAATAAATAACAAAACACAGCTGCACAAAACGTCACACACACACACACACACACACTAAGACACGACACTGTCTCTACGTTATGAGTATGAACATTACTCTTTTACCATTTTCAGTAAAGTCGCCCAAATTTTGTTTTTTACACATCAGCTAATTGTAGTTGCCACATCATCCATACCATATCCTCATCATACTATCACAGTATTGTTGCTCTACAGAGTTATTTTTCTACAGTTTCTCTTCTCCTCTCCAGTCCATTAACGTCTCACTGCTGAGGACGGGCCCACTCTACTTTAGGAGTATGATGGTTTACTGCGCCACGCTGACCAGGCGTGTTGACACAGGGTTTAGTTTCGAGCTTTCTGTCCTTCACAGTAGACGTTATCTGCTTATATTGTCCCTTAACTGGGTCTTGCAGCACCCTGGGAAAGAAACAGGGTGGTGACATTTCTACCTACCTATTCTTAAACTGTCACCACACGGATATTATGTTACTCTCTAGACCAGTCATTTGTAAATAAATATTTCTTTCAATCTAAATTGTAATAATATCAGACACTAATCCCTACTTATCCTACTAATATTATAAATGCGAAAGTAACTCTGTCTGTCTGTCTGTTACGCTTTCCCGCTTAAACCTCTCAACCGATTTTGATGAAATTTGGCACAGACAAACTTTAGACCCCGAGAAAGGACATAGCCTACCTTTTATAGCGAAAAAAAAAATTCCAAATTCTACGCGGACGGAGTCGCGGACAACAGCTAGTATTGAATAAAAGTATTGCAAACCATTGGCGCCATTGTTCCCTTCATTCAAACACTTCTAGTCTACGCTTCTCTTGATTGAAAAATAATGTTTTATTTATATTCCATTGGTTTCTCAATTTGTTTTTGATTTCAATAAATCAATTATGGAAACAAAAGCGAAATACTTAGCTCCTTTAAATATTATCATCATCATTATCCCACAGGGGTAAGCAGAGACTAAAAGCGCCATCTGCTACGATCTAAACAGATTGACTTTTAGAATATTAATAACTAGCTGTTGCCCGCGACTTCGTACGTGTGAAGTTTAGAAATCCAACCTTAACAAACAGAAATTTACTACTACCGCTCAATAGATGGGGCTGTGCAGTTTTTTTAAATCGCACTATGGTTTGCTTACACGCATTAATACCATAAGCTCGTCAAAAGCTTTACTTTCATTGATTCATTCTGTCGGCTTTTCGCATTTATAAATTAGTAAAGATAAGGATTAAATTAATCCTAAATCCTAATGAGTACTTATATTTTATATTACACCACTTGCACTCTTGCAGCCCTTGCAGGACTAATTAGTTCTTTTTAATATTAATGGACATTCCACACAACACAACGTCCTCTGGTCCTAAACTATGCTTATATTGCTTGTGTTTTGGGTACCAGAATTAGGGGTGGGTCGTTAACAGATTTTCCGTTAACGAAACGTTAACGTTAATTTGAGTTCGTCAACTAGTTGACGAACTAGTTAATTTCATCAACAAAATTACGCGTAAAAAAAAAAAAAAAAAAAAAAATTGAAAAAGAATTATTTATTACTACCATGCCACGCTGACCAGACATGTTGGCACCGGGTTTGTTTTTCCTTACCTGGTTTTAAGGAAATGGGGTGGTGACACTAGCATTCCAGTATTTCGAGTTTTCCGTCTTTCACAGTTGACGTTATCTGTGTAGGTAGTACCAGAATACGGATAAAATACATAACACGACTTTTCTTTTGATTGTCTCAAGCGGGGATCGAACCCGCGACCTCTTGATCGGCAGTCCGTTACATGAACCACTAAACCACGAGGCTCGTCACCTGATTAAAGAGTTTGAATTAAATAATAATAAATAATAAATAAATATTCATGGACATTTCACACAACGTTCTCTGGTCCCAAGCTTAGCTTATTATGCTTGTGTTATGGGTACCAGAATACGGATAGAATACATAATTTTCTTATACTTATACATAACTTAAATTAGGTAAATTATTATGGTAAGATATAAATTGATTATGTAGATACTTCACAACTCAGTATAAATATAAATTAAAAAGCCAGGTGTAACTAAATGTAGAGTAAATATTATTTTGTTATTCTATTTGTAAAGTCTAGACTTTCAACAATTTGTATACAGAATTTGTAAGCAGCTAATTGGAGAGTTTTCTGTAAGATTGTTATGTAATTGGACGTGACTATAGAATTATGTTTTAGCTTTTTTTATTAGTAGGTAAAAGCTCAAGTAAGGGAATGAGAAATATACTTAACTTGCTGTTGCCCGCAGACTTCGTACGCGTGGAATTTAGATTCAAAAACCATTCGCTTAAACCACTCTAAATTATAATCGTTAGATAATATATAAGTCTCCGTGTGGTGACGGAGTAAGAATACAGGTGTCACCACCATCTCCTCCCAAGGGTGCTGTAAAATTCAGCTAAGGGATATTGGATACAGATAACATCCTCTGTAAGAGACGAAAAACTCGAAAATAAACCTTGTGCCAATACGCCTGGTCAGCGCGGCACAGTAGACCATAATCCCTCCAAAAGTGAAGGAGGCCCGCGCCCAACAGTGGGACGTAAATAGGCTGAAGAGATTATATAATTGGTACACTGTTTTTGTACCATGGAAGTCCAGTTAACATTATAAATAAATAAATATTTATGGACATTTCACACAATGTCCTCTGGTCCCACGGTAAGCTATATTTCTATGGTTGTATAATGTGTACCAGATACGTATACATATAATACATATTATTATATACTTTTTTTTTGTAAATACCTATAATACACTAGCTGTCCCGGCAAACGTTGTTTTGCCATACAATTCTGTGTAAAAATCAACAACAAAAAATTTCATCAAAATCGGTCCAGCCAATTGTGAATCTAAACCATCCTCAAAACCCCTTGAATACACACAACAAATTTCATCAAAATCGGTCCAGCCGTTTAGGAGGAGTTCAATTACAAACACTCGTACAGAAGATTTATAAACATTTCATCAAAATCGGTCCAGCCAATTGTGAATCTAAACCATCCTTAAACCCCCTTGAATACACACAACAAATTTCATCAAAATCGGTCCAGCCATTTAGGAGGAGTTCAATTACAAACACTCGTACAGAAGATTTATAAAAATTTCATCAAAATCGGTCCAGCCAATTGTGAATCTAAACCATCCTCAAACCCCCTTGAATACACACAGCAAATTTCATCAAAATCGGTCCAGCCGTTTATGAGGAGTTCAATTACAAACACTCGTACAGAAGATTTATATACGAGTAAATAAAGATAATACATAGAAAACACCCAGACGCAGTACAAATATTTATATGACATTTATAAATATCGCACAAATAATTGTACCGTGCGGGAATCGAACTCCAGACCTCGTGAATAGCAGTCCTTTACATGAACCACTAGACCACGAACCCCGACAATACATTACGCAATTATGTTATTGACACTTTCGATTTCATTTTTTAGTTAAATTTAGTTATTCACGTAGAATTGGTACTATTATATCTTTATGTAGTGAATATGGTGATTCGGAATACAAGGTGTTCGGTCAACAACTAGTTATTAATATGTATACTATTGTATACGAACGATACGTTTACTCTCTAGCTCTAATAGCCCCTGTCGAGAAACAATTGCAACAGTTATACAAAATAGCTCAACATAGAACAATGTGTTTTATTTTCTGTGAAACACGCTCAGTTAGTTTCATTCACTCATCATTCATTCACTACGTCGGTCTTCACTTTAAGCTATGTAGATGTACATTCATAATGTAGTTGTTTTAAATTGTTGTTGGGATTTTTACTGACTTCAAAAAAAGAAGGAGGTTCGCAATTCGTCTGTATGTTTCGTTTATTTTGTATTTTTATGTTTGTGACCTCATAACTTTTAACTGGGCGAAGCGATTTGAATTATTCTTTTTAGGGTTTCGTACAAACTCTCACAAGTCTCACTACGGTGTCCATCTGTACGTCGGTCAAACTTTTTTTACTTAGCAACGGCTGAAGGTATAAACAGTAACTTGAAACTCATATCAAATATACAGTAGATCTATGCATTCAGAAGCTGTAACCGAATTACAGCCATTTTTTAGTATTGTCGACTTACGCGAGGAAATCAAAATTTACAGGTTACTTCCTGTTGTCCTAGAGACTTGCAATTTGTCTTTCATCCATCACTTTTGTTTCCCACTTCCTCAAATTAAACCACTCCATATGCGTCTAAATCCGTAAAAAGTGGTTTTATTTGACGTAAAATACATTCCTAATATATTTTTATATCTTCTAATACTACAGCAAGATGCTAATTATCAACAGAATACATTATATACACAATATTAACGTGAGGGGTTCTCGTTACACAATATGGCCGCGAGCGATACACGATACTCACAACGTTGATTTCGTTTCGGTTCCTTGATAATGTAACCTGTTATTAATATCTTGTAAGCTTGTAACAGAAAAACAGAAATAGCATATACTATTAACGTGTTATGGGCCATTCACACAACGGTCTCGGGTCCCAAATTAAGCTCTATTTCTATGCTTGTGTTATGGGTACCAGAATGCGGATATACCACATATACTACTTTTCTTTCGTAAATATTATACTTATAATACATAGAAAACACCCAGACGCTATCTAGGTGTCCGTGGGTTGACGGATTAAGAATACAAGTGTCACTGCTCTTATTCCTTCCTAAGGTGAAAGCCAGCTAAATGATACACAGATAACATCCCATTTGGGAGATGGAAAACTAATAACTAACGAAAATTAACCCTTTGAATTCTACTATCGTTCTTTTATCGTTCTGTTTTCGTTCTTTTATCATTGCTATAAGGTTCTTTTACCGTTACATTATCGTTGTGTTATCGTTCAATTATTGTCGTATTATCGTTCCATTACTGTTTTATTATCGTTCCATTACCATTCTATTGTCGTTCTATTATCGTTATTTTACCATTCCATTATCGTTATATCGTTCTATATGTTATCTGTAGTGCATTTTAAATTAACAAAATATAGGATACTATATATACAAATAATAAAGAAACTCCTACGATACAGATATTCCCAGCTATATTTGAAGAACACTCTGGTACTAAGGTAATTAGTGAGCGCCTCATTACTATGTAGTTTATTGCTTTGATAAGTTAGTATCCTTTGACGCGGTCTGTAATCAATTTGAGAGGCAAATCGAATTTGTAGAGGAAATGCAGTTGAAGAGTGTTGTAGATTGCAAAAGTTAGTACTTGTCAAGTTATGTATAATTGTAAACTAGCCGTTAAGCGTACGCGTAAAATTGACAAATCAACCTTAACAAATTATGCAGAAAAGTCATCCTTTTGAACCACTCTATCTATTTAAAAAATCCGTAGTTAACAAAATCAGTTGCGTCAATCAGCGTAGTAGCTTTGAAGATATAAGCTCACATAAGGACATACATTTAAAAATTTATTTATTTATTTATTTATTTATTTATTTATTTATTAAGGATAACAACAGTCTTCACAAACAAATCTACATATTTAGAATTACTTAAGAATAGACCAATTATAGCTATCCAACTTATACTTAAACTTAAAGTAGGTATCAAAACAGCAATAGTGATCGAGCCGGCGCGGTAGCATAATGGTAAGTGATTGTTAACCTTAAATAAAATATCAATATAATAATAATTATGCCCAAAACTAATGTTACTTATTTAGTCTAATGAATTTACACTATTATTATTATGTGGTTTCATTTTATCTCTTTTACTTACATTACAATTGTCAGTTGAAATTATACATAATGTTCGAGAATAACAATATTAAAAATAATGACTATTAAAATAATGAATATTAAAAAATAATGACTTTGTTTTATAATAAGTAAGGATAAGGATGAAACATCTAAATAATTTCATAAAAGAAATAAGTATGATGTCACGTCACCTGTCACGTTATATTTCACTCACAATATTACCCAGACAATTTGAAAAATGAGAGCCACTGAATTGTAACAATATTTCAGTGTTACATTTTTATATAGACGCCTTAATATCGTTTTGCAGTGATATTCTTAGCGTATTTTGATGGCTATAGCATTTGAGAGGAAAGTACCTGTTGAAGTCCTGGTGTTCGGGTGAAATAAAATAGTGGACTGTATTTAACAATAGGCTGGTTTATTCGCCGTAATTATGGATTACAATTTAGAAGTATTTATACAGAACGGTGTGAGGTCTATGAGCTTAGATGCAAGAGTAAGTATATCTTCGGTCGCCCCCGCCGCCGCCGGTTGACCCCCCGGTCGCACCCCGCCGCCGCCGCCGGTTGACGATCATCCAGCTATCGCGCCGCGCCCGCACCCCTCAAACTCAGGCGTCGCGCGCTTATGTATTATGTCGTTGTAGATGCTACAACATGCTCCCCGGGTTGAAGGCTGGAAGCTTCAAGATCTGGAAGTGGACAAATATTATTGTTTGCCCGACGAATGGTGCCGCCTGGTGTCTTCAGCTCTACTACTCTAGTGACACCGTCACTGCCTGGATACAGTTTTATCACTCTTCCTAAGGACCAAAGAAGAGGAGGAAGTGTTTTTTCCTTAATAAGTGCAAGAGAACCAAGTTTCAGTTCTGACGAAGTGGACTTCCATTTTGTTTTCGCCTGTAGTAGTGAAACATACTCCAAGCTGAAGCGCTTCCAGAAATGCTGCTTTATAAGCTCTATTCTTTTGTAGCGTTGAAGCGTATTGATATTATTCGCCAATACTGCTGGTTGCGGAATCGACGTAAGTGGTCGTCCAATTAAAAGGTGGGCAGGAGTGAGAACAGAAAAATCAAGTGGTTCAGAGGAAAGGGGGGTAAGAGGACGAGAGTTCAAAACTGCCTCGATCTGAGTTAGGCAAGTGGTTAACTCCTCATAAGTAAAATTAGTAAGTTGAAGAAGTCTACGTAAGTGATGTTTCGTAGATTTGACAGCGGCTTCTGCTAAACCATTGAAGTGGGGACTATAAGGAGGAACAAATTTAAATTCAATACCTTCCTGTGCAATACGACCTTCGAGATTAGATTTAGTAAGAAATTTAGTTAATTCGTTAAAGGTACCAACGAAGTTAGTGCCATTATCGGAAACTATACTAGAAGGCTTTCCACGACGTGATACAAAACGGTTTAATGCGGCTATATAAGCTTCTGTTGATAATGCCGTAACAAGCTCAATATGACAGGCTTTTACAGAATTGCAAATAAAGATAGCCAAATAAGATTTACTGAGTTTACAACCTCTACCCTTTCGGTCTGCTACCATTACTGGCCCAGCGTAATCTACGGAGCAATGTAAAAATGGAAATTCTAAATTAGTACGTGAGGCGGGTAATTGCCCCATTATAGGCTGAACAATTGCAGCTTTGTACCTGCAACATTTAATACATTTTCTAACAACAGCTTTTGCCAAGTTTCGGCCACCTAAAGGCCAATAAGTTTGTCTTATATTAGCTAAAAGTAATTGTGGACCAGCGTGTAAATATTTCAAATGAAAATAGGAAAATAATATTTTACTAAAATGATGTTTACTGCAAATTAGAATAGGATGTTTTGTGTCATAACTATATGGAGAGTTATCGAGCCTGCCACCAACTCGAATAATATGATTAGAGTCTAGAAAAAGCGACAAAGATGTAAGTCTGTTCTTACTAGGTAGTGCCTTTCCTGTCCTCAATAAAGCATGTTCTTCAGGAAACATCTCTAATTGAACTTTGTATATAATTAAATGTAATGAGTTTCGTAACTCAGACACAGATAAAAAGCCTTTTAGTTTTATTTTGTTTCTAAAATTGTAAACAAATCTTTGTACATATGCTATTATTCTTTGTATATTTATTAAATTTGATTTATTTTTAATTAAATTACTAAACAAGTCTATGCTTTTATTTTCAACTGTAATAGAACAAGAAATAAGCTCAGGTAGATCTTGCCTCTCGTTAGGGAACTTCGGCCATTCGCTTTCATGTTTTATTAAAAAGGCGGGACCTGACCACCACAATGAAGAGATACCGATGGAATCGGCCTTCACCCCCCGAGAAACGAGATCCGCCGGGTTATCCTTCGACGGTACGTAGTTCCACTTGTGACTAGCTGTACTTTCCTGAATTTCATGAACCCGGTTTCGAATAAAACTTTTTAATTGATGTGGTGCGGTATTTAACCATCCTAATACAATAGTGGAGTCACACCAAAAATAGCATTTATTTATATTAAGTGTTAAAGACGATAATACCTTTTTGTAAAGTCTCGCGGCTAATAAAGCTCCGCAAAGTTCAAGACGTGGAATTGTCGTGGGCTTGATCGGTGCTACTCTATTTTTAGAAGTTAAAAGGTGTACAAATTTTGTATGCGAGTTTTGTAATGAACGGATATATAAACAAGTGCCATAGGCTTGCTCAGAAGCATCTGAAAAAATATGTAATTCAAAGGTATCACAGTCATCACTAATAACCCAACGAGGTATGTGTAAATCATTAAGAAAAGGAAGACAATTTACAAAAACTAACCAACGATTTTTAATATGAACTGAAACTTCATCGTCCCATGCATACTGCTTAATCCATAAATTTTGCATAATTTTTTTGGCCTCAACTATGCAAGGACCTACGAGACCCAATGGGTCGAATATCTGACTAATAACGGAAAGTATATGACGTTTAGTTATTTTCTTAGGGATTTCAATATTAATGGAAAATGATAATACATCCGAATCACAGACCCAGTTCAGTCCTAATGTTTTAGAAGCAATATTTTTATCGCTTTCTGAGAACTTCATGACATTATCTGCATTATTACGATATGAAGATGTTAATCCTTGTAATATTTGCTGGCTGTTTGACCTAAATTTTCTTAAATTAAATTGAGCTGACTGAAGAGTGGAAATTATGCCCTTACAAATGAAAATTGTTTCACTAACTGAAGAAGATCCACCTAGGTAGTCGTCTACATAAAAATCTCTTTCAATAGCTTGCCTTACATAATTATTTGGTGCACTTGAGGCTAAGCTAACAAGACATTTTGTAGCTAAATAAGGCGCCGAGGCAGTGCCATATGTAAGTGTATTGAGAGTATAAGTTTTTAAAGGCTCATTTAAATTATATCGAAAAATTATTTGTTGCAGTGAGCGTTGAGACGGATTGAGTTCAATCGCTCTATACATTTTTTCTATGTCTCCGGTGACAACATACTTATGCTGCCGGAAACGTAGCAAAATGGAATAGAGATCATCTTGTACCGTTGGACCGATCATCTGGATATCGTTAAGTGATATACCAGTGGAAGTGACCGCAGAAGCGTCAAAGACGGTACGAAGTTTGGTGGTATCGCTTGACTCACGAGTGACACCATGATGTGGTAAAAAGTATTCAATGGTTTGAAGACGAGAAGGTGATGATGATTCATTCAAGTCAGAATTTTCAGTCATGTGACCTAAACATTCGTACTCTTTCATGAACTGCATGTACCTACTCCTAAGGACAGAATCCTTTGAAAATTTACGCTCTAAAGACAAGAAACGATATTTTGCTTTTAAATAAGACTCGCCTAAGACTTTGGGGTCATTCTTCAAGGGCATAGTTACAACAAAACGACCATCATTATTGCGTGTCGTGTTTTTTAAAAAATGCTGCTCACAGAGACACTCCTCTGGAGACAATGATGGCTTAACTTCTACCGTGTCTAACTCCCAAAAGCGAGATAAATCCGGGTTTGATTCCTGATTTATAAAATGACAAGAACTGGAAGAAGAGTTGGACTTAGGACGCCCAACATAACCAGATACTAACCAACCTAATTTGGTTTCGTATAGTTTAGGAAAATTTTTACCTAAATCTATGGAATTATTCCCTAAGACTGACCAAAAGGTTTGGGCCCCGACTAATATGTCTATAGACGCAGGCTCATTGAAGGAAGAGTCAGCTAAGAATAATCCCGAAGGAATATGTATATGCTCAAGATTTATAAATGAAGACGGTAAAACTCGGGTGATTTGCGGTATGACGTGACAATTGATTGTAGTTGTAAAATCATTATGAAGAGATTTTATCGTAAGACTACACGAACTTGTACTACAAGAAATATTATTGTTAATACCTGTCACAGTGGCGCTCGTACGACGACGTGACAAACCCAGCTTACCGCAAAACGATTCTGTGATGAGGTTGGCAGTGCTGCCATTATCTAGCAGTATCCTGGCAATGTGCTCGACACCATTGCAGTCGTGCACCTTCACACGCGCTGTGGAAAGCAAGACATGTGCAGGAGTAGTAAGCTGTTTACATTCAGTTGAGTTAGCAAAATTATTAACTGAAACAATAGGCTCGCTAGCCTCTGTATGTAAATGTAATAAACTATTATGAAATTTTTTGCAATATCTACAGGAGACAAGTTTACATTTATTTTCTGTATGTCCTGGCCGCAAGCAATTTAGACAGACTCTAGAATCCCTCGCCTTTTTTATGCGATCTTCAATAGAAAGAGATCTGAATGTTTCACAGTTAAATAAGAAATGATTTTGATTGCACATAGGACATTTTAATGATTTTTTATTCAAGTGATTATTGTTTTGATTATAATTAGATATTTTATTTTGTTGTATTTCTGTTAGAAAATTAATGTTAGGTTTAGTTGATTCATTTTTATTTAATTTAATTATTTTACTTTCTTGTAACGTTTCTAATAAGTCCGCCCTACTGCAAAGAAATGTTATGAAAATATCAAGTGAAGGTGGATCACTAAGTGAGTTTCTATGAGATTCCCACTCTCTTCGAGTTGTAGAATCAAGCTTTTCTGCCATCATGTGAATAATCAATGTGTCCCAATGCTGCGTAGGCTGATCTAGAGTTGACAGAGCACGTAAATTCTTATTCGTGATATCTATAAGATGCCGGATGCCTCGAGAAGACTCTTTATGAATTTGTTCAATATTAAACAAAGCTTGAACGTGATTATTTACAAGTAACCTTTTATTGTCGTACCTACTGCATAACAATTGCCAGGCGTTCGCGTAATTATCGCCTTTTATGTCTAGACTATCGATAACTAGTAAGGCACTACCCTTTAAAGATGCTCGAAGATAATGTAGTTTATTAATGTCATCCATATCAGACCTGGAATGAATTAAAGAAATAAAGGTGTCCCTATACTCTAACCAGTGCTGGTAGTGACCATGAAAGGTGGGTAATTCAATTTTTGGCAATCTTATGCTATTAAATTTTGGAAAACATGCCTGGGAATCATCTGAACTTGCTGCGGCACCTGCATGAAGCTCGCGATGCGTAGACGGCAATTCGCCAAGAAGATTACGCGCCTGAGCAATAAGTCCGTGGTACTCGTTTTCAAATAGTTCCCGCTCACTACACTCGCAGTCGGAATCCTCAGATAATATTTCAATTTCATCCTGTAATTGATCGAAAACAGCATATAAGGTATTGAATTTATTAAGCCTTCCTTCTAAATCTAACAGCTGTAAATGGCTGAGTTCTTTAGAGCTTTTAAGCAAAGTAATATAATTCCCGAAAATAGTAAGCCTAGACTTAATACCTCCGCGTCTTTTAATTAATTTATCCATCTTAGCTTCAGCCATATTACCTACTTAACGATGCAAGCGTAAAAAAAAATATTACAAAGAAAGTAGCAAAGCAGGTAGCAAAGTTGTTCTATAAATAGAAAGGAATGCAGCGAGCGAACGATAAGAATTATGTGAATAATAACAAATACCTACAAACGAGCCGGCCGATCAGCTGATGTTATACTTAACGCGATAGTTAAAGTTAAACGAAGTTAACGGTTATAATTTTCAACCGTATGTAGGTAATTATAAGCTTGAAAAAAGCGTGCGAGAAAAAAAAAATTGCAAAAAAAATATTTATTTTCGTTACTTTTAAATTTTAAGCGTTAATATAACGGTTTTTAAGTAAGATATTAAACATATGTATGAAATGATTCAGTAAGTAAGCGTTTAAAATTAGCACTCACTAAGCAAAGACAGTTTTGAACCTAGGAAAATAAGACGAAGAACAGGAAGTTAAAACTAGGATAAATTGGAACGAACTCACAAATTTATGATCCTTCCGTAAAATGATGATTTTAACTCCTTCCTCGCAAGAAGACTCGCAGGGTCCAAAGTGCGTTTGGTCGACCTCCGTTTCACCTTATGTCGGGCTGTTGTAGATGCTATGCAATTGTTGAAATGGAAGCAATCTGCACTGCTGAAGTCTACAATGAAGAGCTCCGTGGACGGTTCCTTGACCTTCTTCGATGCAGTCCAAAAAATAAAACGGCGAGATCCTAAAGGACCATGTTGAAGTCCTGGTGTTCGGGTGAAATAAAATAGTGGACTGTATTTAACAATAGGCTGGTTTATTCGCCGTAATTATGGATTACAATTTAGAAGTATTTATACAGAACGGTGTGAGGTCTATGAGCTTAGATGCAAGAGTAAGTATATCTTCGGTCGCCCCCGCCGCCGCCGGTTGACCCCCCGGTCGCACCCCGCCGCCGCCGCCGGTTGACGATCATCCAGCTATCGCGCCGCGCCCGCACCCCTCAAACTCAGGCGTCGCGCGCTTATGTATTATGTCGTTGTAGATGCTACAACAGTACCAGTTGATCTTCATCATTTTAATAATCCTTTTCCATTAATGGAATGTTTTATATTTATAGATTTAAAGTTGTAACTAAGCTATTTTAAATCTATTCTAAAATTATCAGGAATCACTGGTGAAATTTGAAAAAATTGTTTAGTCTTAAAGTATATTTCTTGATAAATCTACTATCGAACACTGAAAGAATTTTTCTAATCAGAAAAGTGCTTCCTGAGATTATTAGCACGTTTAAACAAACAAAAAAACAATTTCTTCAGCTTTGATATCAGTATAGATTAATATATTTCGTAAATAGTTCATACATATAACATCTTATTCATATAAATCAGAATGGAATCTTCATTAACACGAAACAATTGTTATCTTACATTGTAATAATACCCAAGAGGATCCTTCTGATATATAAACAGAGCTACTACATCACATAGGACGTTATAACGTGCAATTATGACGTTGAAGAGAACCAGTCCCATATTTTCTTTTGTTAAGTAGTGTTTACACTGTCAGTTCCGGTAAAAGATAATAGTAATACGTTAAATACCATGTAAAATCTTTTACCGGATCTTTATGACGGGCTTCGTTGTCTAGTGGTTCATGTAACGGATTACCAATCACGAGGTCTGGGGTTCGATTCCCGCTCGAAACAATCATTTGTATAATAAGGGCAAATTATACAATGGTGACAACCATGTGACGACACAGGTGACAAGTTGACAAACGGCGACAGTCACAGAAAGAATAAAGAAACAAAAGTTCTCTAAAAAGCTCTTATTCTTCCACTACATCACATAGGGCTCCTTAAAAAAACGCCGAACTTCGAGACCCTGCGCCGTTTGCACTCCTTCAATCCCAAGACCCCATATAAATCATCACAATGTATGAAACAAAGACAAAAATCGTCACCCCTTTTATAATTAGATTTTTTGGAGAATTTAATTTGATGAATGAATTTAGTTCAGTTTGAGAGGTTAGTTCTTTGGAGGAGCCCTATGAACCAGAGGTGGTTCCAAGGCTACTATCAATCCTCGTCTCCCGGTTTGTGGCCGCCGCATATGTACTTACAAATTTGAATCATGGATCAAATCTGTGCTCTTAAAACCTATCACAGAAAGTTTAGAACATATTAGTCTGTGCTGAACAATGGCAACACTAAAATTAATGTCATGGACAGACATGACGCCTTTCAAAACCTAAGTTTCCTCAAATTTCCTCTGACGTCCGCTGTCACAAAATAGTTGTCTATGGTTTCTTCTAAGATTCCGGGCAGTGTGTTGTACACAATGTACACTAGCGAGTAGCGGGGTCCGCATACGTCAGTGTCAACATGTCAGGAGTGTCAAATCAATGTCACCTTGGTGTTGACCATAGACTATAGTTTATTTTGTTTGATGCACTTTGAGAATTCAATTATATTTGTCATGAATATGTCTCCTTTTCTTTTATTTTACGGATTGTTTGTTATTTTATACCTTATTATATTATCCTAAGTGTACGTATGTTATTTTTATTGTTGTTAGGTTAGTTGTTTATTTGAATTATGTTGTATAAGTAATGCTGCTTTCTATAATTATGTCAAACTCTGTATATGTATGTAATAAGTATTAAGTTGGTGTGTTAGTATGTTAAGTATTCATATTATGTGTATATTGCTAAGTATATAGTTGTTTGTGGAATCGCGTGACGTCCTCCAAATACGGCCCAACGGAAGACCAGCGCTGGTTTTTAACCAGCATTATGCTGAGTTGGGTCCGTATTTGTGACTGCTCACATTAATATTTTGTCATTATTTTTATTCACTTTTACTGTATGAGTAGTTACAAATAAAATTTTTCTTTCTTTCTTTTCTAATTTTTATAATTGTCATACAATTAATGTTTGTACTGCGTCTGGATGTCACTATGTATTCTATGTATGTATTTACAAAAGAAAAATATGTTTATGTAGTATATCCGTATTCTGGTACCCATAACACAAGCATATGAGTTTAGCTTGGGACCAGAGGACGTTATGTGAAATATTTAATAATATTTAATATTTTTTATTTATTTATTATTATTATCTTAATTTTTTATATAAATTTGTATTAATTTAAAACGATTGAAATCGAGCTAAATTAAATTAAAATGAATTATATTTGCAAGTTCTTAGTTACTGGTACTATTTTTATTATCAATGAAACTAGTTCATGTCGTAGAACTGGCCAAGTCAGACCTTAGGCTACAATATATTTCAGGATTAACCACTGAACTTGGCACCCATTTTGATATAATTTCTTTTGTCATTGAAGACAACAACCAAGGCATGTGCTGTTTGAACTTGTCTTTCATTTTGTGTGATATTCGTAATTGTCTTATGTTTGTACTACGTCTGGGTGTTTCTATGTATTATAAGTATGTATTTACAAAAAAAGAGGTTGGTGTATTATATCCGTATTATGGTACACATAAAAAGCGTTTAAGCTTAGCTTGGGACCAGACGACGTTGTTTGTAATGTCCAGGATTAATTATTTATTTATTTCATATTATTTTGTGGTTTTTTTTACCCATTTAGTCTAATCTGCAATCTGCAAGGGCCTTAACGATGTAAGGCTGGGGTTCTACCAAGCGGTATGTTCTAATAACGGGAAACGTATATCCCTTTTCGCTTACAGATAGCGTAATGATACTTTGAGGGTGGTGAAGGGGCGACTAGGGATGTAAAAAAATTGTATGTGGGTGGAAAACATTCCAAATTACTTGTTAACAGTTTTTTTTAGATCTTTCTTCAATCGATCCTTGATGTTTCGTGGTAGGGTATTAATCAAAGAAAGAGAGAAAGAAAGAAAGAAAGAAATATTTTATTTGTAAAAAATTAAAAGCTATTATATTAAAGAAAACATTTGATAACAATTAAAGATAATACTTTTCATTGAGTTTTTTGGTGCTTAACTCGAAGATAAGGCGTTACTAAGGACACATCACAAAATTTTAATTGTATTTTTTAAATTATCACTTTTCATAGGTAAAAAAGATTACAGATATTTTGGTAACATAATGATCAAATACACAATTTAGTTACCTACTCTATTTTTTACTTACTGCCCTTATCCCAAGCTACTTGGGGTCTAAGTGGCACGTTTTTTTCTTCCTAGTTAGAGAAAATTTTATATTATTATTAAAGTGATATATATTTATTTTGTTGCAGAAAGAAGCAAAATGCATCTCATTTGTTTGGTCTTTGCTGCTGCAGCCGTCGTACATTTATGTAAGTAAATAAAAATTTTATTTTAAATAATTTCAAGCCCGAAAGAAGGAATTTTATTTGTACGAAACTCTAGAACGAGACACGCATAATTTCTTAATTGTGTTTAAAATTACCGTCTTACAAATATTGATCCACTAGGCATAGCCCACGACATCGTACGCGTGGAGTTTAGAAAAATATCCGCATTTTTGCAAAACAATTTTTTTTTTCATCTACGCGTACGAAGTCGCTGGCAATTGTTACTATTTTATACCTTCTAAAAGCCTAGATCTTAAAGGTTAATTTATATTTTGCAGTAAGGAACTGCATAGATATTTATACGTTATACATATCGTATGAGTTTTAAGTTGCTGCCTTCAGCCGTCACTAAAAAGATAGCTTAACAGACGGACAAACACACGGATAGACAGATGACACCGAAGCCGCGAAGTGAGACTAAAAAGAAGCTACTATATGCCGTCACGTCACCTGTCACGTTACAACTCACTCACATTATTACCCAGACAATTTGGAAAGCGAGAAGCTTCAAATTCCGACAATATATCAGCGTACATATTTCAAATGATAGCTTAATACTTATACAGGATATTCTCTTTGGAGTCTACATTTTGTGAATGAAATGTAATGAATATTTTTCAATCAAGAGAGAAAACCTTAATAAATGTGGGAAGCATTTGTTTGGATTTTGTGGATCAATTTAGTAATTTGTTTTTTAACCGACTTCAAAAAAAGGTGGAGTTTCTTAATTCGTCTGTATAATTTTACGTTTGTTACCTCTTAACTTTTAACTAGACGAAGTGGTTTTATTTTTCACTAGCTGTTGCCCGCGACTCCGTCCGCATGGCATTTAGAAAATGTTCCCCGTTTTTGCAACATTTTTCACTACTACTTCGCTTCTACTGGACGTAGCGTGGTGTTATATAGCCTATAGCCCTCCTCGATAAATGCCCTATCTAACGCTGAAAGAGTTTTTCTAATCGGCCTAGTGGTTCCTGAGATTAGCGCGTTCAAACAAACAAACAAACAAACTCTTCAGCTTTATAATATAAAGTATAGATTTTTTATTCCAAAGCTGATGATGCTTCCTGTGTGGTCCCATTGGCACCAGGTCAGGATCTGATAACCCTCAAATTTCGAGGGCACACATATTGCTTTCACATATTACTTATGTATCTAAATAATCAAAGTGTAGACTATCGTGGTAGTCTTATGAAATCGGTAAAACCTTTTTTTTAAATACCCAATTATTTTGTTTTTAGGGTTCTGTGACAAATTTAAAATGGGACCCTATTAGTAAGATTGTGCTAACCGTCCGTCCGTCTGACTCTCTGTGCATGTATCTGAAAGGAAATGAGCTGAAAATATCAAAGTTTGTTGTATCATTTGATGCTATAACAAAAAACACTCCTCATTGTCATTTTTCTATGTTTATCTCAATAATTCATTATATATTTTTTAAGCTGGTTCTTACAGCATCTTAGGGAGGAAATAAGATGGCAAGACTTATTGTCTCAATCCGTTATCACATGGGCAATTGTTCGGATTTCTGATCAGGCTAAGTTATATTAAACACGTTTCGATTTCTGTATACATATAAGTATACTTCTATACTAAGAGTTTGTTTGTTTGTTTGTTTGAACAAGCTAATCTCAGAAATCACTGGTCTGAAAAAAATTATTTCTTTGTTGTATAGTATATTTATCGAGAAAGTCTATTATGACATCACGCTACGCTGCGCAGCATTTTACGACTGCCAGCCTGACACCAACCCTCCTTGGGTATATGCACAGGTGTTATGGGTCGCGGTTCCCTCAGTCGATTCTTACGATAGGCAAAACATGGGGAGGTGACATGTTTAATCCCTTTGCTCGTTAAGCCAAAAATAATAATCAAAACATCTTATCTTTATAAACTCTACCTGCCCATATTATACCATTCATATTCGCTGAGTCATTAGTCCCTTCTCCCGTCCCCATCTCTGATCTTAAAGCACTCATTAACTTCAGTAACTTATTGGCTTGTTATCTAACGAAGATTAAAGATTATAACATTCTTCAAAACGTTAGTAGGTCTTATGATTTTGACGAGTCAGGTGGTTTATAACTAATGATTTTTACACGCTTTATATTAGCTTCACTTGTATGTTTGTTTGTATGTTTGTTTGTATGTTTGTAACCGACTCCTTTTGATGCTATTTTGACCCACTTTAAACGGTCAGATTCTATTGAAATTTTGCACACCTGTCAAAGACCGATGACAATGCAATAATTCGATTAAATAAAGCGTGTTCTTTAGTTTTTTTAAACTATTATTTTATTAAGTATTGACTTACGCGATTTGAAGTTGAACTCATAATTTTGCTAATATAACAAGGACTTTTTTTTGACCACTTTAATTATTGAAATAAAACTACTTTTTACAAATTTAGACGCTCGTATTTGTTTTAAATTCTAGCTGGACGTTTCGGAGACCATGGTCACGGGTGACGCGCGTCCTGCAAGAGTTAAAGAATATCACTGTTATTATTTTTAAAACGCTAGACATGCCGCTGCGTCCAATAAGAGCGAAGCATCAGTGAAAAATGTTGCAAAAACGGGGAAATTTAGCTATATTCCACGCGTAGGAAGGCGCGGGCAACGGCTAGTACTAAATATTAGTGACCAAAATACATGGTGCCATTAAAGTACTGGTAGGTATATACTTTCATAAAAAATTTGAGCCTTGCCATAACTCAGGTGTTGTGAGTGTAATACAATGTTACTCATCAAACCGTTTTTTCATGATGAAATGACTTGTGTACAAAACTCAGAGCATAATTCGAACCGGAGTCGGCATTGCCAGGCGATACCCGTGAAATAGGTACGGGAGCTGATACTTATAGTGTACAAACAATGGTACCATTTCTACGCACAAAACTTTACCAAAAAATGATTTTTATAGTGTCGATAACATAGTTCGGGAATTTAGAACTTTTTTGTTAGGAAAGCTGTATATTGTGGATAAAATTTTTTAATTAATATGAATGTGCACAAGCAAATAGCAAATTTATCAAAATACACCAATAGTTGTTATCATTTTTAGTTAAGTTATTAGTTGTGCACGTAGAGTTGGCACCAGTGCTGTCTTTTTTACAGTTTCCGTTTTCTTTGAATGAGCGTCTTTTTTACGTTATGTATTCGACGTTTCATAAAAAATGACACTTTCAGACACAAGTTCATACTAGAGTCAGAGAAACTGATATGTCATAGAGATAATTAAGAAATGGAAATAGTTTATTCTAGGTATGTGATGCGTGGGCGATAAATGAAATTTCGCTTGTGTATGTGTGCGTCACAACAGCACCTACGACCTTACATATTTAACTAAAAAACAGCTTGTATAACTACTCCTATTGGTTTTTCGCTCAGAGGTACAGAAAAAGTACATTTTACAGACTTTATGACTCTGTGATGTTATCGTGAATTTGTAATTTTCTTGTTGATGAAACAAATTTTAGACTAAAACTTGGCAGCCATTTTTTAATATTGGACTATTTGATGTACCCTGGGATTAGGCTGGTGTTTAATAGAAAGTTGAAATATCTTGAAATGAAATACTAAATTGGAAGAGATATACTAGCTATGCCTTACAGTTTCCCTTGCGTACTTCTAGGGGCATAAAATTAAAAAAAATATAGGTATAATAGGAACGAAATAAGTATTTTTTTGAAAATTTGTGTACACATTGCGTGGGTCTTAGAAACAGTCAATACCTATTTTTTTTTATTTTTTTTTTATTTTTAACTCCTGTTAAAAATTTACAAGTAACTAATGAACGATATGGGTCTCACCCGTGACCGTGGTTTTTTTGCGTAGATTTTACTTGTTTTTAGGGTTCTGTAACAAGATGTAAAATGGGGCTCTATTACGAAGATTTTGCTGCCCGTTCATCTCTTCTGTACCCCAGACTGTATCTCAGAACAGATCATAGCCAGAGTTATAATTTTCGCAGATTATGTATGTATATCTGTTGACCTATTACTAGAAAATACATTCTTCTCACTAAGCATTTAGTTCTTCTCCGTGTGGTAACGGATTAAGCATATAACTGTCTACACCCCAACTCCTCCCAAGGGTATTGTAAAAGTCAGCTAAGCTGATCGACTTGCTCTAACAACGCAATCATGTCTCTAAATTAGTTATTAATTGTAGTCTAGATAACATTAATCGGCATCATTCTCACACCACTCCAACAATGTAAAATAATATTGAAAAAAAAGAAGAGAAAAAAAAATCCATGGAATTTCTTGTCTGTTCTTCTCCATAGGATTCGCATTTGGAACAGTTGCCTAGTTTCTGACGTTTCAAATAAGCTTTAAAAAATTGCCAACTTGAAACAAAAATTATTGACTTACCATAATACATAATTTAGTCAGGCAGTGTACGGCCTGCCTAGAACTTGCATGATTTTTAAAAAGCTTACGCCCGCAGTAGACCATAATGCGTCTCAAAGTGGAGGAGGGCCGTCCCCAACAGTGGGACGTAAATAGGCTGAAGAGAGAGAGAGAGAAGCATTTAGTTTCTAATTATGTTAATGTTAAAATAATACTATAATTTATCGTTTAAAATTGTTATACATCTTTTCCCTAGACAATAGAATATACTCGAGCTCATTTTGTAAAAGCGTCTGAAATAAACTGTTTCGTTTTATAACTGCTATTATTTTTGAATGGATGATGTTTTGTTACATTAATTATAACTGACAGCATTATTTTTTTATCTAACTGCCAGAAAAGTGTATTGTTTTTCGCTGATGTGTAATTTTTTACAGACTTCAAAAAACTTTTTTAAAAACTTTTTTATGTTTGTTGCTTCATACTCGTAACTTTCAACTGGGCGAAGCGATTTTAATTATTCTTTTTTTATTTGAAAACTGGTGGTTTCCGAGTGGTCCCATAAGAACCAGGTTAAGGATCTGATGGTTATCTCCTGAGAAATCGAGGAAAACCCTCAAATTGCAAAGGCACTTTTTTTTTAAATTACCTAATTATAATACTGGCTGTTGCCCCCGAGTTCCTCCGTCTAAACACTGTTTTGAATTGACTGGCTTCGTTGTCTAGTGGTCCATGTAAGGGGCTGCCGTTTACGAGGTCGTTGGTTCGGTTCCCGCACGGAACAATCATTTCTGTGATATTTATTATTGTACAAATGATTGTATTGTGTCTGGGTGTTTCTATGTGTTATATATGTACAACTTTTCTTTTGTAAATACATACTGTATTTACAAAAAAAAAGTTGTACAAGTAGTCTATCCGTATTTTGGTACCTATTCCACAAGCATATAAGCTTAGCTTGGGACCAGAGGAAGTTGTGTTAAATGTCCATGAATATAAAAAGACACACACGTCGTTTTATTTTCCCTGAGTATTTTTGTACGTCCCAATTAACACAGAAGATAATCCTCTTAATTAGTTTTGTTAATTGAAGTGTAATTATGTCTTCAGATGTGTATCCATCAATACTCAATTATTTTACACATGATATGTTTTTTTACGAGTTAACTGTTGTCCTCGACTTCGTACGCGTGGAATTTTCAGAACATACCCTAATAAATTACAATAAAATACCATTATTTTGAACCGCTCTTTCTAGTAAAAAACGTTATCAAAATCTGATGCGTAGTTTTGAAGATATAAACTCACATAGCAAAATAAACATACAGAGATGGTAAGAAAAGTTCTAAGTCAATATTTAATTTAGCAATCCAAGTTTACCAATATATCACTGAAAACGGTTGTCAATTATATGCAGTAGTTTTAACGTGATGCGTGTACAAGCATCAGACGGACAGACAGACAAAAAGTCTATAAACCTTTGTTATGGCTTCTATTGCGGCAACAAGACTGCCTATCCATATTTTTTTCAATATCCTCGAAATACAGACATCGACATTTTATAGTTTTATAGATAACACCTTTTTAACAATAGATAATTACAGATAATACCAGTTAAAGTAAAATATAAAATGGTAAGAATTTTGTGCGAAAATTCCCAGTACCTCCTTGGTATTCCAGCTCAGGTCTTCACATTCCAAAAATATCCTCAGTAAGGTATTTCTGTGCTTAAAATAGTTTAAGAAAGGTTTCGCAAACGTGGCTGTTATCACAAGCTATTATTATTTTATCAATAATGTTAGAACACGTGTGTAACTTAAAAACCTTACACAAAAGCACCATCCTATTGAACCACTCTATCTATAACAAAAAACGCATCAAAATCCATTGCAGTTTGGAAGATATAAGCCCACATAAAAATAAATAAATAAATATTCATAGACAATTTACACAACGTCCTCTGGTTCCAAGCAAAGCTTATCATACGTACAAAAATAACGACTTCATTTTATCATAAGTAAAGGTTCTTTACAGGGTTTGTTTTTTCCATTACATGATGAAATTGAAAAAAAAGTAAATAGTAGAAATCCCACTCAGTTGTATACGCCTCGTCATAGACTTCACTTGTACAGCAGAAATGCTTATTGTATGGCTATTACTCTTTATATTAAACTACCAGCTCAATTGAAAACACTATCATTCAATAAATTTAGGAAAAATTTGTACAGCTGGTTGGTAGACAAATGCTTTTATACAGTGAAGGAATATTTGTCACACAGATAATACTTTATGCTTATGTATTAATATATAGTAACTGATGTTGACAATATGCTAACTAAGCTTATGCTGACTATTATAAGTTTAATTATATTTCTACGCCGGCTTACGGTAGAATATGTGTGACTGCAATATGCACCTATATGCAATATGAATCTATTGTACCATATTCTTGGAAATAAATGACTATTCTATTCTATTCTATTCCTCTTTTCATCAGAATTATACTTCTAATCCTAACAAATAATTATTTAGTTGTTGTTATTGAATATTATTATTTAGTAACAATTTCACAGAAAATATTGTTCAAAAGCCGAAGGCTGTTTTTCATTTTAAAAAACGCTTGCCAAACGTTGACCCACAATTCACAATTTCGTTGTATATTTTTGGCACAACCCATTAAACATTATTGGAACGCGGCGTGTATTAAAATTTCAGATAATCGATGGCACAGCTGTCTTTAATTATTATCAATAGTGTCATAAATTATCTGTAGTACATTTCTACATAAATTTATTAATTTTTACAACTAACTTGCTATGCTTTTTACTTGATAAACTAAATTATAGTCGAAACAATGATCACCAAGCAAAACTTGAACACATGACCTCGGAATGAAAACGTCTTTCATTGCTCTTCCATCTGAGCTATCATGGTTCCTGCACATGTTTACCAAATCTTCCACTACAATTTTTCTCAATGTGAGTTAAACATCGCATCGATGTTTTTGTACATCGCCATCTATCGAGCGGTTCGCGCCATGCAAAAAATATTAAATTAATGTAGAAATACCTGTACAGTCATTATTTCGGCCCAGTTGTGTTCTGTAAAGAACATTAAACAATCGATTGACTTTCTTGTTCAGACGGCCTCTTGGTCTCGTGGTTCATATGTATGTATGTTGCCCACTATATTAAACGATCTACAGGACGATATTGTAACAAAAATTGTAATTAACCCAGACAAATGTAAATCGATTCTTAGATGTTGATACGGCGGTATCAACATCTAAGAATCGATTTACATTTGTCAAAAAAAAGAAAAAAATAATGTTTGTGAGTGAAGACAGCGACACATAAACATTTATAGTTTCTGTTGCTGTAATGTATTGATATATAATGTACTGTATTTTATACCATGAATAAATAAATAAAAAAAAATTAAAAATATATAACGGACTGCCGTTCACGAGGTCGCAAGTTCGATTCCCGCACGGGACAATCATTTTTATGATTTATAATAATTGTCATACAAGTGTTTTACTGCGTCTTAGTGTTAGCTATGTATTACAAGTATGTATGAACGAAAGAAAAGTAGTTTATGTAGTATATCCGTATACTGGTACCTTTGTCGCAAGCATATAAACTTAGCTTGAGACCAAAGGAAGTTGAGCGAAATGTTCATAATTATATTATTTTTTACCTTTTGGTACCGAACCCTGAAAACCAGTTTAAATAAACGTACATTTTGGTATCATTCCAGTTTCCCTCATAACTTTCATAATGAAAATTAAAATTTAAACACACACAAAATTGTTCAACAGGGACTACAAATTATCTAAGTTGTGCCAACAAAATCATATACATGTGTGTTTAAAATTGTAACGTAGTTTCTATCTAGAGAATAGAGAACGAACACAGATAATCTTCAATAGATAGTACAATACAAGATTTTTCCTAACAACTATTATCATAATAACATCACGCCTTTTTCCCATGGGGGTAGGCAGAGACTTTATAGCGCCATCTGCTACGATCCAAACATACTTCCTTGGCTTCATCCACACTCATACATCTGGTCATACATGCCCGACGATTATTCTTTATTTTCTCTTTAACAGATCTAATTTATCCATGTATTTAGATTTGCACTGTCTTTGTGTTTGTGTTCTTTATCTGTTTCTAAGATTCTTGAACCTTATACGTATGTAAGCGTCATATTTTTATAAAATGATGCATCTCTCTCTGTCTCTGTCTATAGCCCTTTAAGGTTCTACTGTTGGACATGAGCCTCCTCCACTTCGGAAGGGTTTGTGGTCTACTACTCTGCATTGACCACACGTGTTGACATAGAGGTTATAGAGGTTAGTTCCAAGTTTGCCGTCTTTTACAGTAGATGTTAATGACTTATAATATCCCTTACAGCACTCTGGGGAAGAAGTGGGATGACGATACATGTATTCTTAATCCATCACCACACAGATACGACGAAATGATGTATATATAATGTAAAACAACGCTCATTTTCCTTGAATGAGAATCTTTTTACGGGAGCTGTCACCGAGAAAATCAATAAATAGAAGTAATAAATAATAAATTGATATTCATGGACATTTCACACAACATTCTCTTGTCCCAAACTAAGCTTGTTATGCTTGTGTTATGGGTACCGAATACGGATATAATTCATATACTACTTTTCTTTTGTAAATACATAGTAATTATATAGTAAACACCCAGACGCAGTCCAAACATTTGTATGACATAAATATCACACAAATTATTGTCCAGAGCGGGAATCGAACCCGATCGATTTCGTGAATAGCAGTCCGTTACCTCAACCACAAGATAACGATGTCCGCGAAAATAAACACCCCAACGTTAGAGGAAAGCCGGGTTGCGTGCGTTAAGTAATGCATTTTCGTTTTTCATTTAGATCTTGCGTGGGGAATCTATTGAGAGTGTTCTATGAGAACTAGCTATTGTGAAGTGTTGTTCTCGTTTTGTAAAAGTTTGCGGAACAACTGTTCAGTTTTACAACTGGTATATTTTTTACTAGGTACGTCTGCGTCAACTTTTACTACAGAATATCTTATTCTATACATTGATATTGTATTCTTTTAAATATTATGATTATATGTAGTAAGGTTTTTTATTTTGATTATTACCCTTTGTCTTTTGATTATTTATTATTTAAACGCGACGTAGTCCCATCGTTTCTTACCGCTTCTGAAGGCAAGACATGGAGAGATGACATTTGTATTCATTTTGTCCGTCACCCCACGATAACTATTATAATAATGGCTCATCAGAGTTTTCTACAATATTAATTTGCTTTGTACTTCAACCCGCTTTGTACTTCTATCAAAATCTTAAAAATTCATGAATAATCATGCATTCTGAATAAAAAACAAACTCAGTCCATTCAACTGCTGCAGAAATATTTAATATGTTTGCAACAAGTTTTATAGGTCAGGTTTCAACTCGAAACAATTAACTATA
Organism: Orgyia antiqua; assembly: GCA_916999025.1. NCBI lineage: Eukaryota > Metazoa > Arthropoda > Insecta > Lepidoptera > Erebidae > Orgyia > Orgyia antiqua. Next base: position 8,303,862 of record OU779874.1, read on the forward strand.
ATTGAAAAAGTTCTGTGAATGAATGTAGAAGGAATATAGTCTGGAAGAAGACTAAATAATTGGTCAAGTGCGAGTCGGACTCGCGCACGAAGGGTTCCGTACCATTATCTATGCAACATAAGGCAACGTTATTAGTATCGAGCAAGAAACGGTAAAAAAATCATGTTTGTTGTACGGGAGCCCCCCTTAAATATTTATTTTATTTTATTTTTAGTATTTGTTGATATAGCGGCAATAGAAATACATCATCTGTGAAAATTTCAACTGTCTAGCTATCACCGTTCTTGAGATACTGGGTACGGAACCCTAAAAATCATGTTTGTTGTATGGGAGCCCCCCTTAAATATTTACTTTATTTTATTTTTAGTATTTGTTGTTATAGCGGCAATAGAAATACATCATCTGTGAAAATTTCAACTGTCTAGCTATCACCGTTCTTGAGATACTGGGTACGGAACCCTAAAAATCATGTTTGTTGTATGGGAGCCCCCCTTAAATATTTATTTTATTTTATTTTTAGTATTTGTTGTTATAGCGGCAATAGAAATACATCATCTGTGAAAATTTCAACTCTCTAGCTATCACCGTTCTTGAGATACAGCCTGGTGACAGACGGACGGACGGACGGACGGACAGCGAAGTCTCAGTAATAGGGTCCCGTTTTTACCCTTTGGGTACGGAACCCTAAAAAGGATGGATTGATTGTGTGAAATAGGATATGAAGGAAAGAAGAGTTAACACAGATATGACGGCTGACAGAAGAAAGTAAAGAACATGTTTCGCTCACTCCAATTAATGGAATAAGGATTGGAGAACTCGCAATTACAAAAGTTCCCAGATCAGGGCAGAACAACTCTCTGTTATTTATTAAAGGGATATATTTATTAAATTGGTACATTTATAATTAGTAGTCTGTAGCCTTCCTCGATAAATGGACTATCCAACACCAAAAATATTTTTTTAATTCGAACATGATGTAATGTGTGTGTCTGAGATAGATAGAAGATAGATGTCATGTGCCTGAGATTAGCGCGTTAAAACAAACTCACAAACAAATTCTTTAGCTCAGTTTCACCCGTGAGCTTGGTGACTGCAAAGTCTTTAAGACGATAATTTAAAACAAATACCTACACGCGTCTAAATCCGTAAAAAGTATTTATACAAATGAGTCGCACAAGTGTTAGAAAATATTAAACTCCATAGCTTTATAACTATAATATAGATGAGAATTGAAACACCTCATAGATCCCTACGGCGTATATAAAAATAATCTTGGTGAGTCTACTCATATACAATTAAACTATTACGTGTATAATTAAAAAAATTGTGTAAAATTATGATATAAAATTTGTATAAAATTATTAATATGACTGTAAAGGTGTGAGCATTTTGCCATTTTGTATTTCTCTTGATTATTTAATATTGTATTTTCTCTGTCTTGTGTATTGTCAAATGGTGCAAGTTCGTCATGCTCACTCAAATGTCTCGAAGTTGGCAGCGTTGCACGTCGGGTCGCACGGTTCCCTACAAAATGGTCGAGATGTGCGGGGCTGATTACTCGTGAACGGGTGTGCCTTCTGCTGGGACTGGTCGACTTGCTCTAACAAGGCAATCTTGTCTCTAAATTAGTTATTAATTGTAGTCTAGATAGCATTAATCGGCATCATCCTCACACCACTCCAACAATGTAAAATTATATTGAAAAAAATAATTGGTCAAGTGCGAGTCGGACTCGCGCACGAAGGGTTCCGTACCATTATCTATGCAACATAAGGCAACGTTATTAGTATCGAGCAAGAAACGGTAAAAAAATCATGTTTGTTGTATGGGAGCCCCCCTTAAATATTTATTTTATTTTATTTTTAGTATGTGTTGTTATAGCGGCAATAGAAATACATCATCTGTGAAAATTTCAACTGTCTAGCTATCACCGTTCTTGAGATACTGCGTACGGAACCCTAAAAATCATGTTTGCTGTATGGGAGCCCCCCTTAAATATTTATTTTATTTTATTTTTAGTATTTGTTGTTATAGCGGCAATAGAAATACATCATCTGTGAAAATTTCAACTGTCTAGCTATCACCGTTCTTGAGATACTGGGTACGGAACCCTAAAAATCATGTTTGTTGTATCGGAGCCCCCCTTAAATATTTATTTTATTTTATTTTTAGTATTTGTTGTTATAGCGGCAATAGAAATACATCATCTGTGAAAATTTCAACTGTCTAGCTATCACCGTTCTTGAGATACTGGGTACGGAACCCTAAAAATCATGTTTGTTGTATGGGAGCCCCCCTTAAATATTTATTTTATTTTATTTTTAGTATTTGTTGTTATAGCGGCAATAGAAATACATCATCTGTGAAAATTTCAACTCTCTAGCTATCACCGTTCTTGAGATACAGCCTGGTGACAGACGGACGGACGGACGGACGGACGGACGGACGGACAGCGAAGTTTCAGTAATAGAGTCCCGTTTTTACCCTTTGGGTACGGAACCCTAAAAAACAGTATGAAGAGAATAGAAAAAAAAATCCATGGAGTTTCTTGTCTGTTCTTCTCCATAGGATTCGCGTTTGGAACAGACACCTAGTTTCTGACGTTTCAAAAGAGCTTGTAAAACATGCCAACTTCAAATAAAAAATTTTGACTTTGACTTTGAAAAATACAAGTGTGGTCATAGTGATACTTCAACATGGTATTCTAGTAATTCTTATCAAGAAATTGGGATTATTCTTTTAAATTATTGCATTGTCATCGGTCCTTGTTAGGTGTGCAAAATTTCAGATCAATCCGTCTACTGCAAGTGGCTGAAAATCGCTTTCAAAGATTTCGTTACACAGATTAATACATTGATAGATACATACCAAACTTATAAAAGCGTGTTAATAAAATAAAATATTGGTTACAGATAAATTATGATATATTACTACTGGAAATAATTAAAAGCATCTGTGCCATTGATTGTCTCATATTTAATACAGGCCACGTTCCAATAATATTTAATAGCTTGCATGAAAATATATGGTTTATTTGTTTAAAATTTTGATCCATATCTATACATATAATAACATTTTGACGGGTGTCGTGGTCTACTGGTTCACCTGAACCAGTAGCTACCGCTGTTGACGAGGTCGCGGGTTCGATTCCCGCTCGGGACAATTATTTGTGTGATATTTATAAATGTCATATAAATGTTTTTACTACGTCTGGGTTTTTCTATGTATTATAAGTATGTATTACAAAAGAAAAGTAGTTTAAATCCGTATCCTGTTATCCCTAATACAAGCAAATAAGCTTAGCTTGGGACCAGAGGACGTCATGTGAAATGTCCATGAATATAAAAATAATAATGTAAAAAGTTGATGACTGTGCTTTGAAGATATTGACAAAAAGAATGGATAGAAGGCGGTCTTTATTGGCGTAATAGCCAAAACAATGATTTATAGAAATGTTGTCTGTTTGTCTGTGTACGCGCATTACGCCAAAACTACTGGAATATACATGGAATTGAATACCGTAAAAAAATTAATAAAACAAACTTCCTTAATGATATAATGTACAGAATAATAATATTATTAAAGAAAAATAAATACAGCTTTTTAGCAAGGGAACAATTTAATACTCAATTTAAAAATAAAATATAACATAAACAGTAGTTTTCCCAGTATATTTCCTAACGCTAGTAACTCAACACTCAACACAATAACAACCTAATGAACCGAGTCGTATCTCGTAACTAACCCTATTCATTTCCTTATAATACTGAATACGTGATCACAATTTGAATTTGGACATTCATCTGTATATTAAACTACCTGATACCCACGGTTTTACATGGGTACCTATGTATGCTTGAAGTGGCAATGGGCAGGCCGCATCACTCGGTGACCTGATGACTGATAGGGACGGAAGGTCCTTGAACCAGGTAAAGGAGGACACAGCGTGGTGGTATGACAATATCGTCAAATACGCCGGGGGTCGCTGAATTCAGGTAGCGCAGGACCGCGCATTATGGCGTTCTATGGGGGAGGCCTATGTCCAGTAGTGGACAAAGTAGGGCTGATGAATGGATGTATGTTTGTTTTTTAATATTTTATCTAGTTTCGATTGTGATATTAAGACAAATCTAAATTGTTCTTACTTGCTTTTAAATAAGCTACTGACAAATGATCAAAAAATGATCCCACAAATGTATCAGTGCTACAGGCTATATACAAAAATAAATTGGTCAAGTGCGAGTCAGACTCGCGCACGAAGGGTTCCGTACCATTATCTATGCAACATAAGGCAACGTTATTAGTATCGAGCAAGAAACGGTAAAAAAATCATGTTTGTTGTATGGGAGCCCCCCTTAAATATTTATTTTATTTTATTTTTAGTATTTGTTGTTATAGCGGCAATAGAAATACATCATCTGTGAAAATTTCAACTGTCTAGCTATCACCGTTCTTGAGATACTGGGTACGGAACCCTAAAAATCATGTTTGTTGTATGGGAGCCCCCCTTAAATATTTATTTAATTTTATTTTTAGTATTTGTTGTTATAGCGGCAATAGAAATACATCATCTGTGAAAATTTCAACTGTCTAGCTATCACCGTTCTTGAGATACTGGGTACGGAATCCAAAAAATCATGTTTGTTGTATGGGAGCCCCCCTTAAATGTTTATTTTATTTTATTTTTAGTATTTGTTGTTATAGCGGCAATAGAAATACATCATCTGTGAAAATTTCAACTCTCTAGCTATCACCGTTCTTGAGATACAGCCTGGTGACAGACGGACGGACGGACGGACGGACGGACGGACGGACGGACGGACGGACGGACGGACGGACGGACGGACGGACGGACGGACAGCGAAGTCTCAGTAATAGGGTCCCGTTTTTACCCTTTGGGTACGGAACCCTAAAAATGGTAAAAGGCACGTATAATGATACTGCTATCGTTCACGAGGTCGCGGGTTCTATTCCCCCACTGGACAATATTTATGTGATATTTATAATTATTATACAAATGTTAGTACTGCATCAGGATGTTTTCTATGTATGTATATAAAGTATGTATTTACATCAAAAAAGTTGTTTTTAAAGCAGATATATCCGTATTCTGGCACCTATAACTCAAGCGTAAGAACTAAGATTTGGAAATGAGGACGTTGTGTGAAATTTTCCTGAATGTTTGATTATTTTGGGTCAATGTAATTTCAGAAAGCTACAAGAATACTTAACGTATCAAACTACATCTTTTAAATTCTAATAACAATATAAAATAACAAAATTATTCGTATTATAAAAGCTCAGTAATATATTTATGTCGTTACTAGAACAATAAATTGCAATTTGTGGCCTCACCATCGGTTAATGAGGCTTCATTCATGCTTCCACTGAAAATTTCACTGTGAAAATTTCAATTTTCGCTACAAATTTAACAAGTCGTATTCAACTCTCTGTGAAAGTATGCTTTTGCATTTCTGCTATAGACAAAATGTTGTATAGAATAATTACATTTTATAAGGATAGTTAAGGCCATAACAGATATAAGTATTATAAATGGAATATAATTTATAATATAATTCTTTTAAAAAGTAATACCGACTTCATGTGTCTTTGAAATTCGAGGGGTTTCCTCGGTTTCCTAGGAGATAGATAATTACAGTACTAGCGAGTCCAGATCGTACATTGACGAGCCTCGTGGTTGAGTGGTTTATGTAACGGACTGCCGATTAAAAGTCGCGGGTTCGATTCCAGCTCGGGACAATTATTTTTTTTATCATTTCGGGATTTTTATAATTGTCATACAAATGTTTGTTCTGCGTCTGGGTGTTTCTATGTATTATAAGTATGTCTTTACAAAAGAAAAGTAGTACCTATATGTAGTCTATCCGTATTCTGGTACCCATAACACAAGCATAGAAATATAGCTTAATTTGGCACCAGAGGGCGTTGTGTGAAATGTCCATGAATATTTATTTATTTATTTATTGGTATCAATTCTACGTGCATAACTAAACAAAACTTAGCTAAAAAATTTGCTTAGTTCAAAAACTAAAAAACACGCTTGAAAATACTGAATATCTTTTTAAATAAAATCTTTTTAAATTAAAAAAATATTTAGGATTTTCAAGCGTGTTTTTTAGTTTTTAAACTAAGCAGGTTATTAAATAATTGCATTGTCATCGGTCCTTGATATGTATGCAAAATTTCAAATCAATCCGACTATCGCAAGTAGGTGAAAATCGCGTTGAAAGATTCCGTTACATAGATTAATACATTGATAGATACATACCGAACTTATAAAAGCGTGTTAATAATGAAAACAACAATGGCGTATTTTGATTAATTGGCTGTTTCGTTGTGCACATTTTTATTAATTAAAATCCTCAGATGCACTAAGGAATTTAATTAATAAAAATGTAATATACACATATTTTAATTAAATAGTTAAGTATAAATTTTCATTTTTAGTTAAGTTCAGTTGTGCACGTAGAATCGATACCATTGTCTGTTTTTTTTTAGTTAAAAGTCTTATACTTTTAACCTGTTCTTTAAACCTATAAATAAATAAATATTCATGGACATTTCACACAACGTCCTCTGGTCCCAAGCTAAGCTTATTAAGCTTGTGTTATGGGTACCAGAATACGGATATAATACATAAACTACTTTTCTTTTGTAAATACATACTTATAATACATAGAAAACACCCAGACATAGTACAAACTTTGTATGACATTTATGAATATTACACAAATGATTGTCCCAAGCGGGAATCGAACCCGCGACCTTGTCAACGGCAGTCCAGTACATTACGCCACGAAGCCCGTCATAAATATAAACCTATAACTAATAATCTTAATATTTCAATTTAATTTGCCATGTCAGATTGAGTGTAAATGATAAAATAATCCCGTCAATTAAATATAATGTATTAATATTATTAGTCCATATTTTTAGCGAATTTCGTAAACTGATTTATATAAAACTATTGTTAACTGCCTATCTGGCGAATTAGTTATTTATGTTTTTATACTGATGTAATCTAATATATAAAATTCACGTGTCACAGTGTTAGTTACCGTACTCCTCCGAAACGGCTAGACCGATTTTCCTGAAATTTTGTGTACATATCCTCTAGGTCTGAGAATCGGCCAACATCTATTTTTCAAACCTTTTTTTTTTTAGTATGGCAAAACAACGTTTGCCGGGTAGCTAGTCTAATATATAAAATTCACGTGTCACAGTGTTAGTTGCCGTACTCCTCCGAAACGGCTTGACCAATTTTTATGAAATTTTACATGCATATTTAGTAGGTCTGAGAATCGGCCAACATCTATTTTTCAAACTTTTTTTTTTTAGTATGGCAAAACAACGTTTGCCGGGTCAGCCAGTATGTATTTAAGTGTACTTGCATGCTTTGCCTCCAGGCGAAATGTAATAACATAAATTTAATTTACTACCTATCTCATTTAAGTGAACTGTATAGTTCTTATGAGAAATAAAAAAAAAATCTTTAACCTTAATAAAAAATTCTGATAATTGTAATCATTATCAACATTAATCGATAGACATACACTCTCAATGTGTTAAAATTAACTGGAATAACCGCTCAGTTAATTGGCATTAAGTCTGTTTATGATGTGATTAAGTTGGATTATCCATGAAAAATTTAATACAGTGAACGTAATTGGGTTAATTTGCGTGGAAAATTTGTTTTTAACCAATTTCCAGAAATTGATTATTAGAAAATTTTGTTATAAACATATTTCTTAGTAAGCAATCCAAGCAAGAAATAGGTTTTAACTTGTATTGAATACCTATTAACTTATCTTTACTTATTACAAAACTAATGGTCTTATTCATAATGACTTAACGGAGGTTTAAACGGAGATTTTATCGGAGACATAATAAACGTTTTAGCGTAAAAAGACTAGTATGAACAATAAGTTTTGACAATTTTCGCGAACCGATTTTAGCAACCTTTTAAACCTCCGATAAGTCATTATGAATAAAACCACTCCGGTGTCTGTCTGTCCGTCTGTCAAACTTTTTTTACTCAGCAACGGCTGAAGGTATCAACATGAAACTCATACCAAATGTAGATCTACGCGGCCCCTTGCTGCAAAAAATACAATCAACCTTTTACCTCTACGCATTTAAAAGATATAACCGAATTAAGACCATTTTTAAGAATTTTCGACTTATGCTAGGGAATCAAAATTCACAGGTTACTTTCCGTTGCCCTAGAGACTTGAAATTTGACATAGATCAAGTCTATATAGTGCTGATAAAGGGAAAAATCCAAAAACTTTCAATTTGTCATCACATCACAAGATAAAAGTGTTTATACTAATACCAACTTATAAAGTTGCTGAAATGTAGGCGATTCCCTATATTTCAACTACAAAATTAAGTTGGTGAGTTGTTTTGAGTATAAATAACTGATTATTTGAATGCAGTTACTTATGTTTATTATTATTATTATTATGTCTAGTAGGTACGAAACCCTAAGTGTGCGAGTTTGCCTCGCCTCGCTCTTGACAGGTTTTGTATGTATGTCCTTATGTAAATTTATATCTTCAAAAACTACGCAATGGATTTTGATATTTTTGATGTGGTTACTGGTTTTTTTTATTAGATAGAGTGTGAGTGGTTCAAGAGGATTGCATTGTTGTATAATTTTTCTGCTTTCATGACTTAGAACAAAATGTAATACGTCCATAAAATTATAACGGAAGCTGAATGACAAGCGTATGAATGGTAGCTTTAAAAACATTTATATCATCTAAAGAGTATGTCAAGGCTGGTTTACACTTTGATTAGTGTGAGTGCAGGTGATTAGTGCGAGTACAGGTGTGTAGTGCGAGTAGTGTCCAATTCACTGCCAGTAATTTTCTTAGCCTCTTGCGCATGTGTAGACTTCAAGTTTCTTATTTTAGTATAAACTTCTTTACTTCCAAACCCTGGTATGTTCATAGCTTCACTTATATATACAAGGGCCGTATCTCGGGCTCCCTTAATTTTGTACCTAGTGGCTTTACAGTTGTAAAGGCATTCATGTTTTATATACTCCTGCACAAATTTATAAGTTGTGTCTTCGGTCCACTTTACCAATTTGTATAACAACAAGCGTCCGACGCTACACACTAAACGCTAAACACTCTTTTCCAGACGTGTTTAGTGGCAGGCACGCTGCGATTGAGGGGGAAGGGAGGGTGCGCGGGACGTGGCTACTCGCAGTCCACTCGCAAAAAAATAGAACACGCTTCTATTCACTTTACTACACAGCCAACTAATCACTTGCACTAATCAGTCGCTGTCCACACCTAGTCACTAAGCACCTGCACTAATCACCTGCACTCGCACTAATCAAAGTGTAAACCAGCCTAAAGACTAAGTAATACCTTGAGTTATGTAATATGTATAATTTTTACGTATAACATTTATATTTATAAGTGTTGTACACTTTTCGTGATGCGTGCACAGACAAACAGACAAAAATTTCAAAAATGCTGAAAATGTATTCTGTTAGTTATCCTTTAACCATCTGACAATTTTTTTTTTAAATATTTACAATGTACAAAAAAAATTTTCAACAGATTTATTATAATTATGTATAGATATTGTATCAAAATATCGCAGTAAATTCAACCAAGTCATAATTCGTAAAGTTAATATAATGTAATCTTTACTGTAACGTAATCAAGGTTTATAAAGCGTAAAACAATTTCAACTTTTACGATTTACCATAAAACCAGTGGTGCTTTTATTGTTTTGAATTCAAATTTGGAATCGTTAATTGTTACGAATAAAGTTTTGAAGTCTTCTGTTTGTCTTTATCTTCCGTTTGTTTAATGTTTGTTGTTAATTGTGGGTAGTTACATATTCTCGTTGAATTTCTATGAAATTGTGGGTAGTTAGACATTTTGTTTATTTACCAGATTATATGTTACGGTTCAATTCGTTTTTAAACTTAATTATATATGCTACAAAAATGTTGTTACATGTCTTTATAACTTTACTTAGGTATACTTTATTTTGTAAAAATGGTAAAAAAATTGGTCAAGTGCGAGTCGGACTCGCGCACGAAGGGTTCCGTACCATTATCTATGCAACATAAGGCACGTTATAGAACCAAATATTCTGTGAATAGTTAAAGCGTCTACCTGTCAACGTTATTAGTATCGAGCAAGAAACGGTAAAAAAATCATGTTTGTTGTATGGGAGCCCCCCTTAAATATTTATATTATTTTATTTTTAGTATTTGTTGTTATAGCGGCAATAGAAATACATCATCTGTGAAAATTTCAACTGTCTAGCTATCACCGTTCTTGAGATACAGCCTGGTGACAGACGGACGGACGGACGGACGGACGGACGGACGAACAGCGAAGTCTCAGTAATAGGGTCCCGGTTTTACCCTTTGGGTACGGAACCCTAATAAAAAAAACTAAAAAAAAAACTATGTAAATTAAAGATACATAAGTTCTTATTCTGAATATAATATAGTCTTATTATGAAAGACTATATTCTATATGACATCACGCTGAAGCTAACAGGAGCGAAGCATCAGTAAAAATGTTGCAAAAACAGAGAAAATTTTCTAATATCTACGCGTACGAACTGGCAGGTAACAGCTAGTTTCATGTAATAAGTAAAAATTTTACTCAATCTCTAATATATAAAATTCTCCTGTCACTGTGTTTGTAATTATACTGCTCCGAAATGGCTCGACCGATTTTCGTGAAATTTTGTGTACATATCCGTTAGACCTGAGAATTGGACAACATCTATTTTTCATCCCCCTAAATATTAAGATAACAACGTTTGCCGGGTCAGCTAGTCTAATATATAAAATTTCCATGTCACAATGTTAGTTACCGTACTCCTCTGAAACGGCTTTACAGATTTTTACCAAATTTTATATGCGTATTCAGTAGGTCTGAGCATCGACTACTATCTATATTTCATACCCCTAAGTGATAAGGATTGTCCACCTCTGACATTTGTATGGCAAAATGACGTTTGCCGGGTCAGCTAGTAATAAGTAAAAATTTTACTCAATACTTTTGTAGAATCAATAGTAAATTACATAATGGAGTAGGTACATGTATCCAGCCAGTAATAGCTATACAATGATCTCTTGCAATATTCAACCACAATTTCATATCCGTTCTGACCTAGTTTTAGCTGAATGTCTCAATGTAGTGGTCGGACAATACTGAGGCAATAAATCTCTATATAATATTGCATTGTATTTAGTAATTTAGCTAAGACGTTAAGTATTAATTGTCATAGTAAGTACTAACCTGTAGAAGTTACTATGCAGTGGCGTGCACAGGAATGCACTGGGTATGCGGCGCAGTACTCAGTCACAAAAACTTTTTCTTTTATAGATTTTTAGCATAGCCACGCGACGGAACTCTAAGTCGGAAACCATGCCAACAGAAAAAATTTAAATCTGAATATCCCGAATCAGTCCACACTGTACTAGAATTACTAAACAATAACTACGTACGTACATACATACGTACATGTACGTATGTACATACGTTTCATGACTTTTAACATGAAATTTTCGAGTTACATTACCTTTTTGCTGGCTTAGTTGTCGTAACTCGGGTACACACCTACCTTTAGACACAATTTGAATCTTTTCACTGAATGACAATTGTGAGAACTTGTTATTTTTTATTTTTAACAAACACACATTTTCAAGACACTCCTCACAATCAAATAACATTTTAAAATTAACAAACGAAAATCCATACAATTATTAAATTATAGAAACTCAATATTAAACAGTTCAATGATTCACATGAAAAAATAAAATGGCCTCCGTCGAACCAAAATATTTCTGCTATTTAAATAGATAAAAACTTACTAAACAAAAATGCATAGTGTGCATACGTGATTTAGTAGACTTCCGACAATTATTTTTTATTCGAATTATAGGCAACGAACGAACATTGCCGAATACTCGCGGAAACATCCGATTGCCAAAGCAGGCGGCAGGATTTACAGTACAAAGCGTCTTGGATATGCAAGCCTGTGTGCGTTTGCGAACTGTGCACGGACACCAACATTTCTACACACATATGAATTCATCTCATGCGGGCGGCGACCGCCTGACTTGATTAGACATATGACAGAGAAAGCAATATTATTCCTTCGCCCAACGCCTGGCAAACATAAGCACCAATTTGCAAGTACATATTGGTGCTATTTATGAATTATTAGGCGTTTTTAAGTCATAATATTTTGTTTAATTAATAGTAAATAAATGAATAAAGTCATCTAAAACATACGAACGTTTTATTAAAATATCTGTGAATGGCAAGTAAAGCACTGCTTTTCTGCCTATAGGGAGCGCACGCCCCTGTTACTATGTATTATATACATAGGTATGTATATAATACATAGTAACAGAGGCGTGACCATTAGACTGTATGAGAGAGAGAGTTTATTTAAAGGTTCTATACTACATATATAGAACCTTTAAATAAACTCTCTCTCTCATACAGTCACAATATTTATTTACAAACACTCTCCAGCCCAGTAATGCTACTTTGCTATGTCTACTTTGGAATGGATTATGATCTACTGTGCCGCCCTAACCAAGCGTGTTGGCACAGGTTTTATTTTCAAATATTACGTCATGTCCGTGCTGGCTTTTACAGCATCCTGGGAAGTAAATGGGGTGGCGATACATGTATTTTTAATCCGTAACGTATGGTGACGCATTAAAAACTACAAGTTAAATATAGTGGATTTTAAATGAACACTAACTTATCATAATACTTTCATTTCATCGCTGTGAAAAAAAGCATTGTTAACCGGTTCTTGTATTTTTCTTCTTTTCTCCAGCCCAATTACGTCCCACTGTTGGGCATGGGCCTCCTCCACTTTGGCATTATGGTCTACTGTGCCGCACTGACCAGGCGTGTTGGCACAGGGTTTATTTTCGAGTTTTCCGTCTCTCATAGAAGATGTTATCTGTGTGCAATATCCCTTAGCTGACTTTTACAGCACCCTTGGGAGGACATGGGGTGGTGACACTTGTATTCTTAATCCGTCACTACACGGACACTTGTATTTTTATATGAGACTTTATACCAGAATTCTTTTAAGGTATTAAATTTTGTTACAGGTAGCACAATCACAGTTCTTGTTCACAAGAAGCATGATGATCATATGATGAAACAGTACCAAGGGTGAGTGCCGTTACTTTTGTCTCTAGGTTATAGTCACGGTCAAGATTACTAACCAATTTAAGTATGATTTTCGTTTCACTGATTTTTAAGCCGCACAAGACTGTGTGTTTTGGAGTTCAATGCAGGAGGCCGATGTCCAGTAGTGAATGGAGAAAAACTTATGGATATATTATATTATTGCGAAAAAAAAAAAATTCCAAATTCCACGCGGACGGAGTCGCGGGCAACAGCTAGTTGTTTATATGACGGGCTTCGTGGTGGAGTGGTTCATGTAACGGACTGCCGATCACGAGGTCGCGTGTTCGATTCCCGCTCGGGAGAATCATTTGTGTGATATTTATAAATGTCATACAAATGTTTGTACTGTGTCTGGGTGTTTACTATGTATTATATGTATGTATTTACAAAAGAAAAGTAGTATATATAGTATATGCGTATTCTGGTACCCATAACACAAGCATAATAAGCTTAACTTGGGACCAGAGGACGTTGTGTGAAATGTCCATGAATATTTCTTTATTTATTTAAATTTCTTTATACACATGTGACTTAGACTTAGACTGACATGGGACTTATGGTCCGGGAGCCAGGTAAATTTTTGCTCAATGATTTCTTCTCGAGTGAAACTATGTAAAATGCATAAGGCAGCCAGGAGAGAATATCTATGCTTCTATCATCTACTTTCTTTTTTGGTAAACCTTACCAAATATGTGTGATAGTCACTGCAACTTTACGTAAAGAAAACCGAAAACAACGGGATTTTCGGATGGTCATATTTTTTTTAGTTATTATGTTATGAAAAAATGAAAGTGATACAAGCATAGATATACTCTTTATCTATAATATAGCGTAAAAACAATCAAAATCGGTTTAACTTTCGCAAAGAAAAATGAGGAGTACGATACCCATATTTTTGTATGGAGCATAATTTGGTATCGAGCCCTCTTAAGTACTACTAAGCGAGTATGACAGTTCTTGTTCATAGGCTAATAGATAAATTGTTTCAAAATAAATAATTCCCCATTAGTCATAGTAGGTTTTTTTCTCCATGTTTGGAAGGCTGCCACTGCCCAACCCACCCACGGAGTCGCAGCTGACGGTCGCGAGTGTTCATAGTATTAGTCCCTCATGCATTTCTCGAATTTTTGATTGGGAGGGACTTGGTCATGAAAGTCTGTCACTGGCTCCCGGACCATTAGACTTCACAGAATATAAGTTACGATCAAATTAGAATTTAGATATAATAGTACAGCTAAAAATATCTTCATATTAAGATAATATATGAATTATATGAGACATGCATTATTGTATTCGAGCATAGGCTCCTGCAGTTGATATCATGCGTATTGGTGAGGCCAACACATAAGCCTACTACAAGTTCTTACCACATCCTAATTAGTTTTCACATCTAAAACATAACTTTAATCTTATCATTAGCTTATAATCAAATCTTAATATTGTTAATACTAATTAAGAATTCGAGTATTAAATCAGAAGATTTATGGAAAAATTTTAATCAAATTCGTTCGGTTTTTTTTCAAATACAATTTCTTGTAATTTTCCCCGAATTCCATTGAAAATTGAAAAACAAAACCCCTTTTCTTTAAACATTTAAAATTTTCACTTGACAGTTTATCGGTTGGGTACAGCTAAATAAAAAAGTGCTTATCAGCTATGTCGAGATGGTACGTTTTATTGGCTTTAAAGTTTTATGTCCTCGACTGTACCAATAAAGATGAAGATACACTTGGTACATCTTATCAAGCTATTTATGTAAAAATGTGATGTAAAAATCTTAAAAATCAGGTTCAGAAGTATAATAATACTATCTTGCTATTCAAATTAATGTTAATAATAGAGTTATGGATATTTACTTAATAAAAGTCAAAGTCGTCATTTTAATAGACTTAAAAAAAGGAGGTTTTCAATTCGTCTGTATGTTTTTTATGTTTGTTATCTCGTTAATTTTAACTGAGTGAAGCGATTTTAATAAATTTTTTTTTTATTTAAAAGCTGGTGGTTCCGGGTAGGTCGTATGGTTAGAGATAATATCCCTTAGCTGGCTTTTACAGAACCCTGGGGAGGAGACGGGGTGGTGACACATGTATTTTTAGTCCGTCACCACACGGACGTATATGTCTGTGTGGTGACGGTATGACGGTATGAGCTACATTATTGTAAATTTTCATTAAAATCTATTCAGTAGTTTTTGCGTAAAACAGTAACAAACATCCAAACACCCATGTTCACAAACTTTCACATTTACAATATAAGCAATATTAATGAATGTACTACATATTAATTAGAAAAACCTTGTCTAGGTGTATCACAAACCTATTTATTTAACGCCAACAGACAACGTAACAAAAGGGACGCGACGAAATGGTAAATTGGGAAAGAGGTATTAAATTCCAGTAAATTTCAACTCACTGCTTACTGCGTGTTTAAATGAGGATTAATAATTATGGTTAGATAAATAATAAGTAAATTTTCACGGACATTTCACACAACGCCCTCTGGTCCCAAACTAAGCTTATATACTTCTTGTGTTATGGATACCAGTTTTCTTTTGTAAATACGTACTTAAAATACACAGAAACACCCAGGCGCAGAACAAACATTTGTATCCGTATAGCTTTTCTAAACATCACACATATAATTGTCTCGAGCGGGAATCAAACCCGTGACCTCGTGAACGGCAGTCCGTTACATGAACTACTAGACCACGAAGCCCGTCATAATGAGTGTCTAAATGCATGTCTAAATGTATGTAAATATGATATTGACACAGTATAATTGCGTCTACCGAGTGGTGATGGCTTATGAGTTCTAGTGTCACAACCTATTGTGCTGTAAAAGTCAGCTAAGGAATATTGTAGGTACACAGATAACATCCTCTGTAAGAGATAGAAAACCCAAAATTTGAAACTTTGCAAAATCGCCTGGTCAGCGCAGCATGATCCCTTCTAAAGTGGAAGAGGCCTGTGCCCAACAGTGGACCTTTAATTGGCTAGAGACGAAGAGAAAGGTTAAATTAAATTCACAATAAACTATTTGTTTTAAAATTAAATAATAAATATTTTATTACAAACTTATTTTGTCGTCAATTATATTTCTAATTATGGCTATTGTTACAGTGTTGCTCGGGTATACCCGGCCCACGGGATTAATGATGACATCCCGGACTATCCCGGGAATTACGGTGAGTAATGGACACGGTTATTAATACATCCCTAGGGAACTGTATGGTGATTATTTACGTGTAAATTTCATATTTCTATTATAAGACAATTCTTTACTTGTATTATAAAGTAACTAATAAAATTCATTTTAAATTATGAATTAAAGTGAATGTCACTTTGTAATCTGCAGCCTTACACTGCTCTTAGCCTTCCATGAATCCATCCATCAACCTTTCTCTGTCCACTGCTGGACATAGGCTTTACCTATAGAACGCCACAACGCGCGGTCTTGCGCTATCTGCGTCCAGCGGCTTCCCACACACATTTGACGATATTTGCGAGTTGCGTATCCCACATAGCCCGAATGGTTAGCACGGTGAAGTGGCAATGGGCAGGCCACATCGCTCCTAGGACTGATGATCGTTGGGGAAGCAAAGTCCTAGAGTGGCGACAACGTACCAGACGATGCAGCGTTGGGTAGCCCCCGACAAGTTGGAGTGACGATATCGTCAAGGTCGCGGTAGACATTGGATGCAGAAGAATGATGGACGGATTTAAGATGCAGGATGGACGGAGAGAGGCTGATGGATGCATGAATGGAGTGATCAGAAGCTTAAGTTTTTATGTTTCATTGACTAAACTATGGCGAGCGCGTAATTACAAAGCGAGATGATTGTTACAATCTTCTTATTATTATTATTTTTGGTTTTGTGGCAATCTGCTGATTAGTGTAGTCAATCAGCAATTACTGCCAACGTCATGTAATGGATACTCATGGGCTTTTTTGACACCGTTTTAATGACTATTTTCACGTCTACCCACATTTTACGGTGTAACTTTACGATATCAATCAGCAAGTACGTATATATATCTGGTATCGTAAGACGACGAATTTTACGACAAATTTATGCTTCTTATAAACATAACAAGTACGAGTTTATGTGTGCTTCTGAGTTATGCTTGAAATTATGTAAATGTATGCTACCCAACTTTGTGTCTTTATACTTATTAGGCTTAGTTATGTATTATGTATCTGGCCATTGATAAAGAATATAAGTGTCTCTTCTTCATTTTATTCAAAGGCCTGTTAGAAGCAGTTAATATTAACTGTGAGAGATTGATAAGATGTTATTTACGTACAATATCCTTAGCTGTCTTTTACTGCACTCTGGGTAAGAAAAGGGAGATGACATTTGTATTCTTAATCCGTCACTACACGTTCATCCTAGAGAAAATATCCACAAAGAAAACAGTGAGTACGATTTTGTACATGGCTAACTGTCGAGCCCTCTTAAACAGTTCAAAATTCAACAGTAAATTGTCTAACGTAGAAATTTCAACAATTACAGTAAATCATTCGTAATGGTTACTTAGAGACAGTAAATATTATATTATGTTTGTATATTTCATAAATTGTTAGTACTTAGTTCAAGTTAGGTACGAATGCTAATGGCTGTTCAGTTTAAATTCAGAAGATAAGATATATTGTTAAAAGATAAGATATTAATTGTTTTCTAATGAAAGTGTAGCGAATAGTGAAGCTGCCTTTTGTTTTGTCTTGGGTTCAATTTCATGTTTTAGGAAACTATATCTATACTAATATTATAAAGCGAAAGAGTTTGTTTGTTTGTTTAAACGCGGTAATCTCAGGATCCGCTGGTCTGATTTGAAAAATTCTTTCAGTGTTGGTTAAGACATTTATCGAGGAAGGCTATAGGCTATATAACATCACGCTGCAACGAATAGAAGCGAAGCATCAGTGTAAAATGTTGCAAGAAACGGGGAAAAAAGTCACGCGCGCGAGTTTTAAATGAAAACGCTGCCTTATCCATGTGAGTTACAACAAAGTAATGTATGGAGAAATTGTTTGTTACCTATAGTTTTTCAAAAAAGTCCGCGAGGGCATATGTCTATCTTTTAAGGGAAACCCGCTGTACCCATAATAATGTTGAAAAAATGATCAAATTCAATAGGGTGTTTTGAAAAGCTATTTATGTGTATATAGTAATATCTTTTATCAAATTAAATAGCTTAGTTAGCCTACGCAATTAATATAGATTATAACTGCTCTTTACCGCATGCAATTTAAAAGAATATCTTAGCAGATATGACGAAAAAAGAATTACGCGCTATAAAATACATAAACTGTTGGCTGAGCAACGCGAACGTTCCTCGGCTTTCACGTAAAGACTACTGGATGGATTTTCATGAAACTTTCCAATGGAAAATGGAATAGTAAATGAACAGATTTTTTATCCTTTTTACCGCGGGTAACACCGCGGGGCACAGCTAGTATAATATTATAAAGCTGAAGAGTTTGTTTGTTTGAACGCGCTAATCTCGGGAACCACTGGTCCAATATACAAAATTCTTTCAGTGTAGGACAGTACATTTATCGAGGAAGGCTATAGGCTATATATCATCACGCTGCGACTAATAAGAGCGAAGCAGTAGTGAAAAATCTTGCAAAAGCGGATAAAGTTTTCTAAATTTCACGCGTACGGAGTCGCGGGCAATAGCTAGTGTGTAAAAAAGGCAGATGCGTCTAGGTCTTACATATTTTGGTACTTAAAAATCTGATTAAGTTCTAGTTGCACTTACACTTAAAGGGCCTTGTACCGTTACTATCATAATTATATTCGTCATTTTCTTGACCCCAAATAACGGGATAAGGGTAGGAGAATGATAATGATAAGAGTTTGTTACGAAATTTTCAGTTCCCTAACTATCACCGTTCTAGAGATACAGCCTGCTGACAGACGGAGAGACAGCTTAGTCTAAAAATGACATATATATTCTCTCCAGCCCATTATTGTCTCACTGTTGGGCACGGGCCTCGTCCACTTTGGGAGGGATTATGGTCTACTGTGCCGCGCTGACCAGGCGTGTTGGCACAGGGTTTATTTTCGAGGTTTCCGTCTCTAACAGAGGATGTATCTCTGTGCACAATACCCTTAGCTGGCTTTTAGAGCACCCTGGGGAGGAGATGGGGTGGTTACACTTGTATTCTTAGTCCGTCACCACACGGACAACATAAATATTACCACTAGCCTATTTTGAGATCAATGAACTTTGTATAAAATGTTTGTGAATATTTTAGAGAGCTGTTGGCCGCGACTTCTTAAGCGTGAACATTTTTCACCAATACTTTACTTTTATTGGTCGCAGCATGATATTATGTAGCCTATAACCTTCCTCTATAAATAAACTATCCAACGCAAAAAAAAAAAATTCAATTCGAACCAGTAGCTCGTGATATTTGCGCGTTTAAACAAATAATCTACTTATTTCAAAAATTAAAAAAAAACACGCTTTATTAAATTATATTGCATTGTCATTGGTCCTTGATATATGTGCAAAATTTCAGATCAATCCAACTACTGCAAGTGGGTTAAAATCACTTTCAAAAATTCCGTTACATAGATTACCTAATACATTGATAGATATATACCTACTGAACTTATAATAAATAAATAAATAAATAAATAAATAATAAATATTCATGGACATTTCACACAACGTCCTCTGGTCCCAAGCTAAGCTTATTATGCTTGTGTTATGGGTACCAGAATACGGATAGAATACATAAACTACTTTTCTTTTATAAATACATACTTATAATACATAGAAACACCCAGACGCAGTACAAACATTTGTATGACAATTAAAAACATCACACAAATATTTGTCCTGACCGGGAATCGAACCCGAGACCTCGTGAACGGCAGTCCGTTATATGAACCACTAGACCACGAGGCCCGTCATAAGCGTGTTATATAAAATACTCTTCAGCTTTATAATATTTGATTAGAAATATAGATGTGTATAAATAAAATGTTATTAAGTCTTCACCATTAAATAAAAACTCGTAAAATCAGAACAGAATTTAATTTCCTTTCAGTATGAAAGGGAGCAATTAAATTCTATAATAGAGGGAAAACCACTAAACTTTTAGTAAACTGTTTAAGAGGGTACTGTACTCCTCATTTAGGTATTTGCCTTAGGTATTGCTATCCCTATTTCCGAGTGCCGCGCTGAAAGGGACAAATATAGATGAAGCGGATTTTAACTACAAATTCTTTGAAAAAAGACGATAACTCACCTTCTTCATGGTACTTGGTTTTTGATTCATAAAAAAAATATAATTTTATTTATTAACACGTTTAAATAAAACCACTTTTTACGGATTTCGACGCGTGTATTTGTTTTAAATTTAGACCGACGTTAAAACAAATACACGCGTCTAAATCCGTAAAAAGTGCTTTTATTTAAACAAATGAGTCGCGTAAGTGTAAGATAATATTATTAACACGCTTTTATTAGTTCGGGTGTATCTATCAATGTATTAATCTATATAACGGAAACTTCGTAAGTAATTTTCATCCACTTGCATGAGTTGGATTGATCTGAAATTTTGCGCATCTATGATAAGATGATAATGCAATAGTTTAAAAAAATATTTCCTGGACTTTTTAGCATGCTTTTTTCTGTTTTGAACTAAACAAATTATTTTTTAAATCATTTAAACCTGTCTGTTAAGTTTCATTAAATACCACTCATTATATAGAATTTGAGTAACTACGTTTTCTGACTGATTTATCGTATATACGTTGTAATGGCACATCACTAGCCTATACCGCAAGCGGCAGAAAGTTTGTAGTACTCTGTAGTGCATCGGGAGTTAGTTTACTAGTGGGTACCTAGTTTTAAACTTAACCGTTTGGAAATTGGACTACTGAAGTACATTTATTGCTTTTTATTTTACTCCAAACTTTACTAAGCGCAGTTTGTAAATAAAATATGTAGCTAGCTAGTATTTAATATTTTTGAATTACCTAATTGATTTAATGGGAGTTTTTAAGAGCCCATTATCTAGACCGTACTTACGTAACTACATAGCAACTTTTACACGATATTTAAAACATTTTTAATAAATAAATGCCACATCATATCAGGTAGAGCCGCGCAAATAAATCTTTACATAAATAAAATAATAAATATTCATGGACATTTCACACAACGTCCTCTGGTCCCAAGCTAAGCTTATTATGCTTGTGTTCCTCCTCCTCCAGCCCATTTACGTCCCACTGTTGGGCACGGGCCTCCTCCACTTTGGGAGGGATTATGGTCTACAGTGTCGCGCTGACCAGGCGTGTTTGCACAGGGTTTATTTTCGAGATTTCCGTCTCTCACAGAGGGTGATATCTGTGTGCAATATTCCTTAGCTGACTTTTACAGCACCATTGGGAGAAGATGGGGTGGTGACACTTGTATTCTTAATCCGTCACCACACGGAGAAAAAAAACGTAAATATTGTATGAGAAATATAATATTACTCTTTTTTTCTATTTTACCATATTAATTTCATCGCTGGTTTCTACCGCAGGCAACGTAAAGTTTGTAGTGCAATAGAAGTTTGTAGCGGTACTTTTAAACTAAACCGTTTGGAAAATGTAGGATCAAGTTGTTTTTTTTTTATTTCAAAGTTGGTTAACGTAGTTTATGAATTTGTAGTTTTAAAGTGCAGGGAATATGTATTTATATTTTATTTACGCTTTCTTTGCAAAATTTTATTAATGTGCATATGTGTGCGATGATAGTGCGATGAATTTAATTTGAACCGAACACAGTTGATCGGATCTCTTCGTGTGTAATTAAATATGTACGGGTCCCCGGTTTTAAAATTTCATGCATTCATCCATCAATCGGCTTCGTGGTGGAGTGGTTTATGTAATGGACTGCCGATCACGAGGTCGCGGGTTCGATTCCCGCTTGGGACAATCATTTGTGTGATATCCATAAATGTCATACAATTAATGTTTGTACTGCGTCTGTTTTCTATGTATTATAAGTATGTATTTACAAAAGAAAAGTAGTAAGTATATGTAGTCTATCCGTATCTGGTACCCATAATACAAGCATAGAAATATAGCTTACTTTGGGACCAGACGACGTTGTGTGAAATGTCCGTGAATATTTATTTATTTATTTATTTATAATCTTTTTCCGTTCACTCTTGGACACAAGCCTCTCCCATAGAACGCTACAACGCGTGGTCCTGCGTTGACTGCATCCAGTGGCCCCCGGCATGTTTGACGATATCGTTAGTCCACCTTGTTGGGAGCTGCCCCACGCTGCGTCGCCATTCGAGGAACTTCCGTCTCCAACGGTCATCAGATCGTCAAGCGATGTGGCCTGCCCATTGCCACTTCAGCGTGCTAACTCTTCGGGCTATGTCGTACACACCAATCCTACTACGGATCTCCGCATTCCGGATCTCATCACGCAGGGAAACATCAAGCATAGCCCTCTCCATAGCACACTGCGCATCTCTTTAGTTTTCTTAGGAGGCCGACATTCAGAGACTACGTTTCAATTCCATAAGTCATTACTGGTAGCACACACTGGTCAAAGACCTTTCTTTTCAGGCACTGGGGTATTTTTGACGTTAGGAACTGCCTAAGCTTCCCGAAAGCTGCCCAGCTGAGTTGGATTCGTTGGTCGTCGGAGGCCGATATATAAAATTACAATATTTTAATTAATATAAACGCTGTACATCATAAATAAAATTGGTCAAGTGCGAGTCGGACTCGCGCACGAAGGTTTCCGTACCATTATCTATGCAACATAAGGCACGTTATTAATAAATAAGCAAACAACACACACAATACTTAATTAATCACGTTTGTTGTATGAGAGCAAGAAACGGTAAAAAGATCATGTTTGTTGTATGGGAGCCCCCCTTAAATATTTATTTTATTTTATTTTTAGTATTTGTTGTTATAGCGGCAATAGAAATACATCATCTGTGAAAATTTCAACTCTCTAGCTATCACCGTTCTTGAGATACAGCCTGGTGACAGACGGACGGATGGACGGACGGACGGACAGCGAAGTCTCAGTAATAGGGTCCCGTTTTTACCCTTTGGGTACGGAACCCTAAAAATAACAAATGGCTTCATTTTAATTTTGATTTCAATCAGACAATTTAAACGTCTGAACTAAAATACTGTTAGTAATTTGTTCAACAAATTACGTACTCCTGTAATATTATAAACCAATTATTCAAATGAGATATATTTGTGTTACCTCTGGTGCTCGAGTCCACTATTTTGGAACAGTTGTCATACCGGCACAATACCGGCACGATACCGTTGCAATTGAAGTCAAATATCCGTAGTCTGCTATATGCCGTCATAACGGTCTTTCAATGGTAATAGAATTGTCGATCTCTTTTATCTATGCATTGAATTTTCGGTCTCTTTTATCTATGGATTGTGTTAGAATGGTATGTATGTGTTGCCGTTTTTAAAAAATGCGTTAGTTGAAGTGATTTTCGAAAAACTACTAATAAATTTAAACATTTAATCATGCTAGACTTCGTTTAAATATATTTGTACATACTATTTATTAGTATAAAAAGCAATGTGAAGTTTAGGAGATTAGTAAATTGCAATAAATTACAAAGAACAATTTCTAATATTTCTATCTATCTATTTTTTATTTATGGCAATCTGTCGACACAGGACAATTTAAAAATATTACTGTCAAATTCAAAATAGCAGACTACCGAAACATTTCAGTCATTGAATTGCAATTGTGAAGCAGTTGTGTACGAGACTAGCAATTTATGTCACTTTGACAATTGTAAGACAATGATGAAGTCGTTATGACGACACATTAATAGTAGACTACCAAAAACTTTACTATTGCACCATAATGGTACAATAATGGTACAGTTGTGACACCGTTGAAATACCCGACTCAGGGCCCTGATTTGTATCTCGTATAATAATAAATTTTCCAAACCTAAATGTAATATCTGTACCACAAATTTTACAAAAGAGATTATTATCTAAACCCGAAACCTACTTCGTTGAGAAAATAATAGGTACTGAATGTTATTTTAGTAGTTTTGTGTTTAGGTAAATGAGAAAACTAATGGAGTATTAAAATATCGTATTTTGTATTCGAGTAATTGCTTGTTTTTTGAATAGCAATATTATAAACGTAAAGGTTTGTCTGAATGTATGGATGAAAGCACAGATTTTCCTGATAGAGATATAATAGTTTTGCTAAACTACAAACCAAGAAGGATAAAGCCACTAAACGCTGTAAACTGCACACGTCACTTTTATAAAATATAAAACAAAGATGATATAAGAAAGAGAGGAATTGTTTTATTAATCTATTGCTCATGATATGACGTATAGCCTATATTAGAGATACACATAGTGTGTGTTACTTAGTACGCGAAAACCGAATAAATTTCAATCAAACTTTGCAAATATGTATATTATATAGTTTATAGACCGAAATGAAACCTTGGTTAAATATCATCCTCTTCCTTTATATCAAAAGAATTGTCAATAGCAGTATTCCTAATGTATTATTAGTTGACGGGTGTCGTGCTCGAACGGTTCATGTAACGAACTGCCGTTCACGAGGTTGCGGGTTCGATTCCCACTCGGGACAACAATTTGAATGATATTTACAATTGTCATACAAATGTCTGGGTATTTTCTATGTATTGTAAGTATGTATTAACAAGAAAAAAGTAATGCTATGTATTGTTTTTGTATTCTGGTACCCATAACATAAGTATAATAAGCTTGGGACCAGAGGACGTTGTGTGAAATGTCCATGAATATTTATTTATTTATTATTGTTCTTCAACTTAACTATCCTAAAACTTTGCGTTATTTGTTTACAGATCAAGTACAATACCTTCAGATGAGAACAAAACTTACAGAAAATGAAAGTTACAAACATAGGTGAGTTAAGTACCATAATATATTTTTTTTGTCTCATCTTTCACCAAAATTCAAGATGGTTTTAAAGAACTAGGAGATATATTATGTGAAATATCTGTTATCTATGTTAACATTATAAAGAGGAAACTTTTAATTGTTTGTTATTTATATATTATATTATCAATCGTTAAACTTTATTTAAAATACCAATACAGATGGACTATACATAAATTACAGAGGTACGTTGTGCATCAAGCCTGTTGATACTACCGCTCGTGCCAATGCATAGTAATGTAGACTTGAAGTGAAAATAAATGGAACGTGAAACTTGCTTGATATTATATATTTATATAGACTGCTTGCGCAATTTCATGTAAATCCAATCACAAACAGTAAATAATTTACATAATACGGCTGTTCTCAAATTATAAAAAGCCTAAATAAAATTGAAGAGTAAATATACGTCATTTGTGAAAATAAATAAATAAATATCCATGGACATTTCACACAACGTCCTCTGGTCCCTGGCTAAGCTTGTGTTATGGGTACCAGAATACGGATATACTACATATAGGTACTACTTTTTTTTTGTAAATACATACTTAGAATAAAATACATAGAAACCTCCAGACGCAGAACAAACACTTGTAAGACATTTATAAAAGGTTGCCCGAGGCGGAAATCGAACCCGCGACCTCATGATCGGCAGTTCGTTATACGAACCACTAGACCACGAAGCCCGTCAAATAAAGAAGTAGTATAAAATGTTGAGAAAAAGGTAGTGCACTTAAATATATGATCTTTGAAGAATTGATAGATTGATCATCGATTCCTCCCGCTCATTACATAAATAAATCATCTTGGTGTGGTATCTTAGAAATGCGATTCGATGATTATGTCTACTTAGGACAAAGAAGTCAGTTAGGTAAAACTTCGAGAAAGATCTGGCTGCCAATCCGACTCGGCTTGGCAACATTCAGGGAGCCTAGGCTTCACGTCCAAAAATCGACAGAGCCTAGAACAAGAGTCAGACAGCGGGGGCCCTGAGCTCTTAATGAGCCGGACATGCGGACCCTAATAAGACGCGCAAAAATTGTAACGCTGTTTTTCGGGAGGCCTAAGACGATGGAAGAAAAGCAGATGGATGGATGGATTGATGTGCAATTCGCGAAGCCCATTTACAACTTACTTGTTCTTAAACAAGTTTATGAAACTTTTAACTAAGTTAATAAATCAAATTGTGGTGGAAAAAGTTGGTCACCGCAAGCGGGACTTGAACCCACGACCTCTGAATACCGTTCTGTAGCTCTGCCAACTGAGCTTATTGCGGTCGTGCTAACAGTAATCAAATTAGACCACCACAATCGTCACTCGATTAAGTTTATATTTTATTTTGACGTACAACGCCATCTATCGAGAATGTTTTGCAACAATATCGACCAGCCAGCATTTATTAAGTAACAGCATAGCATGTCAATTGCAAAATTAATAAATTACCTTAGAACTAAGTTATTGAAGTGGGGTTTATACGGATCTTGTATTATTAAGCTTCAATAACCGCAGAAAGTCATTTAGTTTGCTGTAAAAGTTTTTATTGTATGTGGCAATTTAACTCTGACGAGTTAGTTCGTAGTTGGCAGGTTTGTAATGTAGTTTCCGCTGCACTAATAATGTAAGCTAGTAAATATTTTACTCCGTAGTTTGTGGTATAAATTATATAATCAATTTGTTGGTTCGGAATAAATTTGTTTGGGCTATGTTGTAAAGTGTTGGTGCTACTTTACTATTGGTTTATAGCAAGAAAATGACACTATATCTTTACTTATTAAAAAACAAATTCGTCATTTTTGTATGTATATCCCTATATGAGCTTATATCTTGAAAACTACACAACAGATTTTGACTCGCGCTTTTTTCATAGTTTTTTTGTTTTTAATCTTTATTTAAATATTAAAGAGGTAGGCTTTATCATACAAGATAATGTCGCCCACATTGGTACAATAATTACAAACATTTACACTTTATCCTTAAGTACTATCTGGCACATCTTATAAATATTTTTTGCTTCTTCTGATAATGGAGATGACAGTACACTAAGGTAATCACCTACATTATATGATTCTAACAATTTGTAATTTAGCCTATAAGTTTCGCTTCGTACACACTCTTTGAGTATGTGGTGAATGTCTTCTACCAAATTACACATAGTGCAGTTTGGTGAATCAACTTTACGCATCAAGTATGCAAACTTGTTTAAAGGGAGGTGTCCTGAGCAAAGCCTAAGAGCTGTAACAATAGTGTGCCGACTCATATCGGTGTCTGCAATCCATAATCTATGCGGCAGTACTGGTTGCATTATCTTATTATTTTTCATAGATAAAGTAATTCTAAAGGAAGACTACTTTTGTAGAATTTGATGTGGTTTTTAAACTCCATGTGTACGAAGTTGCGGGCAACAGCTTGTTTAATTATTCAGGAAATTTCTATAACTAAATGGTACATAAAATATCATACAGACCTAAAAACGCTTAGATGTATTTTCGTAAAAGATAGTTACATACTAAATTGTGAAACGTCCCTATCAAAATATAAAATATGAAACTCATTCTATACATAAGCATATATCCTAATAAATCTGTGTTATTATAAACTCACACATACACGTGTGGTGTGAGTATGTCTGAGTTTTAAGTATAAATTTAGAAGAAATATCACACTTCTATGATCATTCAATACAAAAACATTGCGGTATTGGGCGTCAATCAGTGAAACAAGACGTGTTTGAAATAAGACTGTTCTTTATTATTAAAATTACAATGCTTGTATGTGCATCTAGTTTATACATATACTCTTATACCACCAGTAAAACATAAAAACAATCAAATCAAAAAAGATAATTTCGTCAAATTATTGCCTCGTCAAACGATAAAAATAAACAATAAACATCAGTAGAAGCAAACATAAGTACTTTATGATAATAATTTCATCTCCCCATATAACCTGAAGCTAATTAAGACCGTATCTTCACTTTATATAAACCTCTTTTACATAACCCATTTTGTAATTTCAGAATAAACAAAATAAAGAGCTACATAATTACCAACGAGGCGTGGCTTAACAACATTTAACTTAACTATGCATAAATTAAACTAAGATTAATGAAATTACCGTACATGGTTGGGCCATGCCGGCGCATAATGCTCTCAATTTAAATTTATTGCTGTGTTCATAACACCTTGTTTAGCCTGTCATTTTATGGCCACACTGTTACAGAATATTTGATTAATAAATTAAACTTAAGCGATGATTTGATTAAGAATTACGCAAGGATTTAAATTAAGAATATGTGATTTAATTAAACTTACGCAATAATTTAAATTAAGAATACTAGTGATTTAATTAAACTTATTCAATGTTTTAAATTAGGAATATTTTATTAATCCAAACATGTGATTACATGTTTGGATATTACTATCCAAACATGTGATTATATGTTTGGATTATTCATTATCAAGGATTTAAATTAAGAATATGTGATTTAATTAATTTATAAGTGACCCGGCAAACGTTGTTTTGCCATACAAATGTCAGGAGTAGATATGAAAAATAGATAGTAGCCGATTCTCAGACTTACTGAATGTGCATACAAAATTTCATAAGAATCGGTCCAGCCGTTTCGGAGGAGTATGGGTACGAACATTGTGACACGAGAAATTTATCACAAAAATGATCAAGATGTCGCGGGTTCGATTCCCGCTCGGGACAATAATTTGTGTGATTTTTCTAATTGTCATACAAATGTTTGTACTGCGTCTGGGTGTTTCTATGTATTATAGCATATGAGCTAAGCTTGGGACCAGAGGACGTTGTGTGAAATGTCCGTGAATATGTATTTATTTATTTATTTTATTAGATTTAGTTAAACTTATACAGTAATTTAAATTAACTCTTCTCTCCTCTCTCTTCACAAGATCTCCATCCAAAGGTTGCCTGGCAGAAATTGCTTTAAGCGATAAGGCCGCCCATATTTATAATTACGATTTCTTGTAAATTTTATTCTTATGGTGTACAATAAAGTGTGGTGTATATAGTAAATAATAAATAACATAAATAAATTTAGATCCTTGTGTAAAAAGGTATAAAGTCATTAAATAGGCTATCAAATAGAAATAAATGTTTTATTGACGGGCTTCGTGGTCTAGTGTTTCATATAACGGAGTGCCGTTCACGAGGTCGCGGGTTCGATTCCCGCCTCGGACATTCATTTGTGTGATGTTTATAAATGTCATACAAATATTATTTGTTCTGCGTCTGGGTTTTTACTATGTATAATAAGTATGTATTTACAAAAGAAAAGTAGTTTACGTATTCAATCCGTATTCTGGTACCCATAACACAAGCATAATAAGGTTAGCTTGGGACCAGAGGACGTTGTGTGAAATGTCTATAAATATTTATTAATATTTATTATTTTTGCAATGAGATGGCTATCAGTTTATATATAAACAATCGCCAGTCTTGAATATAATTTTTAACTGAACCTATTTTATATTTGCAGATCAAAGAAACATCAGAAAACAAACAAAATACCAATGCAAGTTCAGGCATATGAAAATCATGGTAAGGTTTTTTTTTAATTATAATTTTCTTTTGAATTGCCAACACACGTATCCACACTCTCTTCTAAAAGATAATTAGGGTGCTGTAAAAGCCAGCTAAGGGATATAACATAAATAACATCCTCATTGAAAGACGCAACAAAAATCCTGTGCCTCCACGAAAAGTAAAAACTTTTAACTTTTCCTGAGTTAGGAAAACCTAAAAATATTACAATAGAGAATTCAGACAGGACAAAAAGATACTCCAAATAGCTGAAGAATAGATGTACTCTCTATGACCACCTAGCAAAAGGCAGATTACAAGCAAATTTACCTTACAGCAGTTTATGTATGAGTGTGGATGAAGCCAAGTAAGTTTAGATAAATAAATATTCAGGACATATCACACAACGTCCTCTGGCCCCAAAGTAAGCTATATTTCTATGCTTGTATTATGGGTACCAGATACGGATAGACTACATATACTACTTTTCTTTTGTAAATACATAGGTACTTATAATAATTGAAAACACCCAGACGCAGTACAAACATTTGTATGACATTTATGGATATCACACAAATGATTGTCCATTTAGATCGTAGCATATGACGCTTTATAGTCTCTACCTACCATGTTCATGTAACGGACTACCGTTCAAGAGGTCGCGGGTGCGATTCCCGCCTCGGACAATTATTTGTGTGATGTTTATAATTGTCATACAAATGTTTGTCCTGCGTCTGGGTGTCGCTATGTATTATAAGTATGTATTTACAAAAGAAAAGTAGTTTATGTATTCTATCCGTATTCTGGTACCCATAACACAAGCATAATAAGCTTAGCTTGGGACTAGAGGACGTTGTGTGAAATGTCCATGAATATTTATTTATTTATTACTATGAATTTAATTACTAAATAACTGATAATAAAGAAGTGTTGATTCCTAATTATTTATTTTTGTTTGCAGTGCAGTTTATGAGATACAAGAGGGACTTATCATCAGGCAATATAATCATAACACAACACTTTACAGAGAAAATAGTCACTCCAGGAGAAGAAGTAAGAATAATTATGTATTTAAATGTGCTAACTCTTCAGTCTATCGAACACATCGGTCCTTCTACGGACCTTCCCATTCCTGATCTTATCACGTAGGGAATATCAAGCATAGCCCTCTCCGTCGCACGTTGCGTGACGTTGAAGTGGCAAAATCTGATGAACATTGGGTACGGAAGGTCCTCGAGTGGCGACCACGCACTAGACGACGCAGCGCAGGGCGGCCTCTAATAAAGTGGACTGACGATATCGTCAAATATGCCGAAGGCCTCTGGATGCGCTTAGCACAGGACCGCGCGTTGTGGCGTACTATGGGGGGAGCCTATGACCAGCAGTGGATGGAGAAAGGTTTATGTAAGGATGACTCAAATGTAGGTTTTGTAAATTTTTTATCGACATTAATATTATGATTGATAACATTTTTAGATAACTCTTCAATGTACAGCTACAGCAGACAGGCCTCCAAGATTTATATGGGAAAGAGACGGAGTTGTTATTTCATCTAACACTGATCAAAGGTACGTTTTCAATAATAAAATAATTCCTTCACTACTTCAAAAAATGAAGGAGGTCCTCAATTCATCTCTATGTTTTTATTTATTTCTTTTTTAACACGCTTAAATAACTTTAGTATGTATCTATATAACGGAATCTTTGAAAGTGATTTTCACACACTTGCAGTATTTGAATTGATCTAAAATTTTGCACATATATCAAGGACCGATGACAATGCAATAATTTAAAAAATATTCAGGATTTTCAAGCGTGTCTTTTAGTTTTTGAACTAAGTAGATATTTACTAAACTATTTGTTACCTCTTAACTTTTAAGGATTCTTTTTTTATTAGGGTTCCGTACCCAAAGGGTAAAAACGGGACACTATTACTGAGACTTCGCTGTCCGTCCGTCCGTCCGTCCGTCCGTCCGTCCGTCCGTCCGTCCGTCCGTCCGTCCGTCCGTCCGTCCGTCCGTCTGTCACCAGGCTGTATCTCAAGAACGGTGATAGCTAGACAGTTGAAATTTTCACAGATGATGTATTTCTATTGCCGCTATAACAACAAATACTAAAAATAAAATAAAATAAATATTTAAGGGGGGCTCCCATACAACAAACATGATTTTTTTACCGTTTCTTGCTCGATACTAATAATGTTGCCTTATGTTGCATATATAATGGTACGGAACCCTTCGTGCGCGAGTCCGACTCGCACTTGACCAATTTTTGAAAGCTTGAGGTCCCGTGTCGTCCTGTTGGCATCATGTCTGGATTTGATGTTTATCTCTTAAGAAGAGGTATGCCCTCAAATTTTAAAGGCACAAGAAGTCAGTTCAACATTTTTTTTAATACTTAAGTAATTATTCTACCACTAAGGTAGCCAACTAAATTATGTTGTGAAACATGTTTTTAAAAGTAGCATTACCAAAATTTCCAGGTATACATTAGGGCAAATGATGTCATCGACTGGTGTGGGAGTAGTCTCACAGTTAAATATATCCAGATCAAGAGTGGAAGATGGAGGTTTATATTCTTGTTTGGCTTTCGAAGGAGAATCTAATGCTGTACATACAGCTAGAATTGATATTTATGGTATACATTAATTATTATAATTATTATTCGTATTTATACTAATCTAAAATATAAAACTCTCGTGTCACAAAGTTCGATCCCATACTCCCCCGAAACGGCTTGACCGATTCTTATGAAATTTTTTATGCATATTCAGTAACTCTGAGAATCGGCTACTATTGCC
Source organism: Orgyia antiqua (assembly GCA_916999025.1). Taxonomy (NCBI): domain Eukaryota; kingdom Metazoa; phylum Arthropoda; class Insecta; order Lepidoptera; family Erebidae; genus Orgyia; species Orgyia antiqua. The sequence goes on from OU779874.1 coordinate 8,336,413, forward strand.
ACCTTTAACATTCTCATGGCAAAAAAACGTTTGCTGGGTCAGCTAGTCTTAGATGTATATAAATAGTCTCGCTAAAACTTGAGAACGGCTGGGCTGATATTGCTGATTTTGGTCTTGAAATATTTGAGAATGTTCAGGAAAGGTTTAAACGATTTCAAAATATATGGGGATCTAAAATTCCACGCGTACGGAATAGCGATCATCAGTTAGTCTATACTAATATTATAAAGCTGAAAGTTTCGTTTGTTTGAACGCGCTAATCTCAGGAAACACTATTGCGATTTCTAAATTATTTAGAAGGCTATAAGGCTACATAAAATCATGCTACAACTAAGTAATAGGAGCGAAACATCAGCGAAAACTGTTATAATCTGACATAAATCTATATAATTTTTTTTATTTGTTATAAAAAAGTCGCTAATTTTGTATGTATGTCCTTATGTGAGCTTAAATCTTTTAAACTACACAAGGGATTATGATGCGGTTTTTTTAAAAGATAGATTGAGAAGAGGATGGCTTTTATGTATAATTTGACGAGATTTGGTTTCTAAATTCCACGCCTACGAAGTTGTGGGCAACAGCTAGTTTTAAATATAATCCACAGAATAATACAGAAGGAGCGCTCGGCAATATTTGAATGCATCACAGTGTGTCCCTAAACGACCCCCGCGCGGACGAGCGCACCTCCCTTCACCTCCGCGAAGTGTTGCTAGCTCTCGAGTCATTTCCTACTAATTCTCACTTTTGGGGAAAATGTCAATTTTTTTCTTTACTTATTATAAAATAAAGTTGTTATTTTTGTATGTATGTCCTTTGTGAGTTTATATCTTCAAAATTACGTAGGTAATGGATTTTCATAGAGTTTTATTTTAATAGATAGTGATTAGAGAGGAAACAAACATAAAAACAAAAATTGAAAAAAACATACAGTAGAATTGAGAACCTCCTCCTTTTTTGAAGTATGTTAAAAACATCATATATCACAAAAAAATTTTTTTTCATGAAATTAATACTTTTTGGACCAAATTTTAAAAGCAAGTCATCTATGATCTTTAAAATTTAACATAAACGTTGTCAAAATATTTACGTTAATATACAGGTCTTGACAGGTTACTAGCCATTATGTGACTAAGACGTACTCACAAAGAGTGCGCCGCATCGACGCGCCTCATGGGGTGGCAATGCGACGATCGGACACTACTTCTGTCTTATTCTATATTCTGTGATATAATCGTAACCACAGTAGCTTAGTTGGTATAGCTATTTAATGCTTTTTTTCCGGTAATTGGAATAGATAACACCCATCTTTTATTTCCTTCAATAAGTTTGTGTTTTATTTTAGGTCCACCTTACATAAGAACATTACCACCTATAAAAGTCCAGAGTGGTGAATCATTAAAGTTAAGGTGTCCATACTATGGTTATCCAATCAGGTGAGTAAAGTATCTTCAAATTCGTAACTATATATCTCTCTCTCTACAACCCATTAACGTCCTGGGCACGGGCCTCCTCTACTTTCGGAGGGATTATGGTCTACTGTGCCGCGCTGACCAGGCGTGTTGGCACAGGGTTTACTTTCGAGTTTTCCGTCTCTAACAGAGGATGTCATCTGTAAAATATCCCTTAGTTGGCTTTTACAGTACCCTGGCGAAGAGATGGGGTGGTGACACTTGTATTCTTAGTTCGTCACTACACGGACGTAACTATATGATAAATTTAAATTGTACTGAAAAAATGGCTACCACAAGCGGGACTTGAACCCAAGATCTCGATGTAGACTCAATATAAAAAGAACGTGGTGGAAAAATTGATTGTTCACTTGTAAGCCCTTACTAGCTCAGTTCATTCAAGTTCCACTTGTGGTGATGACTTTCTCCACTGTATTTTCGCCAAATTTATCAAGTAAAAACATAGTCAGTCAATTGCAAAGTCAATAAATTTCTTAAAGTATTCAACTCGGCATTAAGGTTGTATTTTTTTTATAGTAAATTAGAATGGGAACACAGAGGCAAGAAAATTCTAAGCTCAACGCTTACACAACATTCTCGTTACAAACGAACATATTTAACCACATCTGACAATAGTAAGAATACTAAAAGAAAACGTAAGAAAAGACAATTATTTGAAACTAGAGAAGACGGGGTTTTAAATATAGCAACAATAGTTAAAGAAGAAAATGGAGAAACTTATACGTGTATAGTTTATAGTCCCTCAGGAGAAATGGCTAGAAGGTAAGAGTTTTTATATATTTTCACGGCTGAAGTCATTGGAGATTAACTTGTACTAGAATAAACAAATTGATCGATGGAAATAATGTTGAAATACTGAAAGACAGGACCAATTCTCTGTAATACATGTTCTTCTTCCTACCCTTATCCCAAATCATTTGGGGTTGGCGTAGCACTTTTATTCCAAACTGTGATATTTTCAACTCTCTAGCCCTCAACTACCCAGAGATACAGCCTGGTGACAAAAGAACGAAAGTACGGACGGATAGCGAAGTTTCAAAAGTGGCATAGAGTAGAATAGGATCCTGTTTTACCTTTTGACACAGACTCCTAAAAACGACGGAATAGCGAAATTCTTCTCTTCTTCTCCAGCCCATTTACGTCCCACTGTTGGGCACGGGCCTCCTTCACTTTGGAGAGATTATGGTCTACTGTGTCGCGCTGACCAGGCGTGTTGGCACAGGGTTTATTTTCGAGTTTTCCGTCTCTCATAGACGATGTTATGTGTGTGCAATATCCCTTAGCTGACTTTTACAGCACCCTAGGGGAGGAGATGAACACTTGTTTTCTTAATCCGTCACCACACGGAATAGCGAAATTAAAAGTACTTTAATGTGGTCTAATAAAAATTTAATGAACTAGGAAATGTGATTGCTTTCAGATCATTTGAAATACAAGTAGTAGAAGCACCAGAATTAGATGAACTTCGTATGGGTACTGGACTTAAAGAAGGTCAAATTGTACAAATTACATGCAACATAATCAGTGGTGATCCTCCTATATATTTCTCATGGTTAAAAGATGGAAAGAAACTTCCAGCGAGTTTGAAGGTATAGTTAGATATATTTTGTTTTTGTGGCGATCCTTATTTCCTAGGAACCCATAAATTGGCAATATCGCCTCTCCGTTGTAATAAATATTATAAAGAGACTAGATGTTACGCGTAGAATTTAAAAAAATTCCATATTTTGGCAGCATTACCTATTCACTAATGCTTCGCTCCTTTTGCCTGCAAACCTTCTTCGATAAATGTAAAAGAATTTTTCTAATCGGAGCAGAAATTCCTGAGATTAGCGCGTTCAACCAAACAAAGAAAGAAATTCTACAGCTTTATAATATAGATAAAATTTGTAGTTCCTACTGTACCTATGTAATAGAATCACCCACAGTCGTTCCAGTTCAGATTGAGGACTGTGGGTAGTTCCGATTAGTGATTTTTAGGATCGCTCCATTACTTTCAGAGATTAACCCCTACACATAAAGAGTATCTACCTAAATATTTCAATGAAAACTTTATAGTGCTGAATCAAGATGTTTTAGATGATTTAAAATATTTTTAGCTTTTTCTCTAAGAAATGCTTGTTTTAAGGCGAATTTATTAACAAGGCGCTTTATTTTGCCTCGTTCGTATACCTATGAATCTTTGAAAGTGATTTTCGCTTACTTGTCTTGACAATACTCGGAGTGTTCTGAAATTCATTCTTTTTGGGAATCGATGTAATCAGGCATTTCAAGCGTGTCTTTTTGTTTAAGCAAATTATATTTTTTTTCAGATCACAGAGCGAAGTTCAGAGTTATTTAGCGTATTGATAATCAAACGGGTTTCACTGGAGCATTGTGGGAAATATACTTGTATTGCGACTAATCACGTGGGGAAAGTTAACCAAACTGCTGACCTTTATATTAATGGTAAGTTGGTTAATTTGTATCAGTCAGATACCGTAGTAAAGACTTTTCGAATTTAATCTATGCTAATAAGACGAAAAATTAGTCAAGTGCGAGTCGGACTCGCGCACGAAGGGTTCCGTACACCATTATCTATGCAACATAAGGCAACGTTATTAGTATCGAGCAAGAAACGGTAAAAAAATCATGTTTGTTGTATGGGAGCCCCCCATAAATATTTATTTTTTGGTAGTTGTTTGTATATGTGGTGATACGTGGCGTGTGTACCAGTTTAGTGTATGGGTACGTACCCTCCGGTGTATCTGCTTCTCAACGGCTGGTGTTCTTAACACGGTGAAGTAAGCTGGTAGGCAGGCAGTTGCCGTACGATCCAGGTTAAGTAAGCAAGCAAAGGGTTAGCAGAATAAAGCTCGTAGCACTGATACAACAACGTATATTTAAGCATACACAATCACACAGTAATATACACTATACACCAAGCACAGAAGGAGAGAATAAGTTTACAGTTTATAATTATTAAGAATAACTAAGCGATAGTTCGATAGCACATAGAAAGCAGAAAATATTAATATAAAGCGGGTGGTAACAACAAGCGGTTAGATGCGAGCAGCGTGCGCTCCGCGTCGGAATCAAGTTCTGACTGATGTTCGGCGGTAGGTGAGGCGCGCGCGCAACCTTTAATAAAAGCAGTCTTAATGTTACGTTTTCACTAATGAAACCGGCGCCGGCGGGCAGCCGGTATAGAATCGGATCGATTTTAAATACTGGATTATAAGTATCTGTAAATGTTGTGTAAATATTGTATGTGTATTTTGTATGAATGTATTGTGTATGTAATTTGTATTTTGTAAATAATTTGTATGTATGTATTGTGTTCCTTTAGGAACATAACGTGGGAGTAGCCCACATCACTCCCCCCCAGAGACCTGGTTAGGGTCGATAGTAATCCGGATACCGAACACGTCGTCCGGACCGGGTGGTTTTATGTATCGTGTGTGGTGGGGTTGGTGGAGTAATCGTAAGAGGTGTATTGTTGCGTGCAGGTGTTTTTGGCGGACATGCGTAAAGTGGAGGTGTGTGTGATGTGCCACCAAGCAGATCCTCTTCGTCCGTGAGCACATAGGCGGGTTTGAGGCGGTCTACTGAAACAGTGACGGGCTTTCCTTTTACACGGATTTTAAACACCTTATCTCCTCTCTCCATTACTTTATGGGGGCCCGTATAGGCCGGTTGAAATGGCGCACGCGAGGCGTCTTCGCGTAAAAAGACGTGTTCTACGGTCGCCAGGTCCTTAAATATAAATACCTGGTGTTTACTGTGGCGCGAAGTTGGCACTGGTTTTAATTTCTCGGCGAACGAACGTAGGCGTGCAGTAAAGTCCGACAGGTCAGAAGTACCTGGTGTGCTCGGATTAAAAAACTCGCCGGGGAGTCTCAATGGCTCGCCATACAGTAGTTCTGCAGAGGAAGTCTGCAAGTCTTCTTTGAAGGCACTGCGGATGCCGAGCAGCACCAAGGGTAATATCTCCGTCCAGTTTTGGTCAGCATGGCAGGTGATGGACGCTTTGAGTTGTCTATGGAAGCGCTCCACAAGTCCATTACACGCTGGGTGGTAAGCGGTTGTCCGTTTGTGCTGGAATCCGGTAGTTTTTGCGAGATATTGGAATAGTGCGGACTCGAACTGTCGGCCGCGGTCTGTCACAATATCTGTAGGACAGCCGAACCTGGATATCCAGCCAATAAGAAGCGCCTTTGCCACCGTTTCCGCAGTGATGTCAGGTATTGGCACGACTTCAGGCCACCGGGTGAACCGGTCTACAGCCGTGAGACAATATCTGAATCCTTGCGAGACGGGAAGAGGACCTATTAGGTCTATGTGGACGTGCCTGAAGCGTGCGCGGGGCAAGTCGAAGGTACCCAACTGTGAGGATACGTGTCGGCTTACTTTTGCGCGCTGACAGGATATGCAAGCCCGTGCCCAGTCTCTGCAATCTTTTCTTACTCCGGGCCAAACAAATCGTTCTGCGACCAATTTGGCAGACGCGTTGGCTCCAGGATGACTAAGGGAGTGGAGACTCTGGAACACCTGCTTCCTTAACTCTTTTGTGACGAATGGCCTCGGAGTGGGTGTGCTGATGTCGCAGTATAGAGTGATCAGGCTCCCTGGGAGTTGCATCTTTTTGAGACGGAGGGATGAGGTGTCGGTGAGGTACTGAGCCAGTTCAGGGTCTGTGTCTTGAGCTTGAGCGAGATCGACCAGGCAATTTGGAGCGCCCAGTGCTTCTACGCGAGATAAGGTGTCGGCGACGACATTGTTCTTGCCGGATATGTGCCTTATGTCGGTTGTGAACTGGGAGATATAGTCCAAATGCCGGAACTGTCTTGGCGAACAGTTATGTTTCCTTTCATGGAAGGCATAGCTGATCGGTTTATGGTCGGTGTAAATGGTGAAGTGTCTCGCCTCAAGCATGTGCCGGAAGTACTTTATGGCCTCATAGATAGCGAGGAGCTCGCGGTCGTAAGGTGAGTATTTTTGCTGGCATGGGCTCAGCTTCCGGGAAAAGAATGCCAGGGGTTGCCATACGTCGTCCTGCAACTGTTGCAAGACTGCCCCCATAGCTACGTCTGACGCGTCTGTAACCAATGCGAGCTTTGCTCGGCAATCTGGATGCGCTAGGAGAGTGGCCTTAAGAAGGCTTTCTTTGGTGTCTGAGAAAGCCTTTAGAGCGTCGTCGGTTAGCGTGATGGGTGTAGAGCCTTTGACTGCTCCCATCAGAAGTGCGTTAAGAGGTGCTTGTGTTTGAGCGGCGTTGGGCAAAAATCGCCTGTAAAAATTGGCCATGCCTAAAAAACGTCTCAACGACCTGATGTTCGTGGGTGGGGGGAAGTCGCGTATGCTTAAAACTTTCTCCTCAAGTGGTTTGGTGCCGCTCTCCGATATACGATAACCTAAAAAGGTTACCTCGGGAGCCCCGAAAACACACTTGGAAACGTTGATAACCATGCCATAGTCCCGGAGTCTGGTGAATACCTGACGCAGATGGTCTTCGTGTTGGGTTGCACTTCTGCTAAAGATCAAAAAATCGTCCAGATAACAGTAAACGAAGTCCAGCCCGCGCATCATCTCGTCGACAAACCTCTGGAATGTTTGACCAGCGTTCCGCAGGCCAAAGGTCATGAAGGGGAATTCAAACATACCGAAAGGGGTGGTGATCGCCGTCTTGGGTATATCCTCCGCACAGACGGGTATCTGATTGTAGGCCTTTACCAGGTCTAATGTACTAAATACCTTACAACCAGATATGTTGTGTGCGAAATCGTGTATGTGGCGAATTGGGTATCTGTCCGGTATAGTGCGAGCGTTGAGCTGCCTATAATCACCGCAGGGTCGCCATCCGCTGTCTTTCTTCGGCGCTAGGTGCAACGGTGATGACCACGGGCTCTCGGAAGGCCGGGCGGTACCGTCAGCTAGCATAGCTGCAAACTCGTCCTTCGCGATCTTAAGTTTGTCCGGAGCTAGACGTCTAGGTGCGCAGGAGACAGGAGGACCTGTGGAAGTGCGGATGTGATGTTGTGTGCTGTGAGGGATTATGCGATGTGTACCTGCCGGTCGCGTGATGGATGAAAATTCGCGAGACAGTAGGTGATGATACCGCGAATCGCCAGTCAGAACCTTAACAGACAAGACACTATTTACATTACAAACAGGTAAAGCTGATGTAGATAAGGTAGTTACATCGTCAATTAGTTTTTTATTATTACAATCCACAATTAAACGGTAATAGGACAAAAAATCTACGCCTATAATGGGTTTCGTCACGTCAGCAACCACGAATTTCCATGGGTAGTCGCGACGGAGACCTAGGTCCAGTTTCAGGTGCGCGTAGCCGTAAGTATCTATAGTCGTGCCGTTGGCTGCGGTCAGTTTATAGGTGGTAGGCTCACGTCGCTCCCGTAGCTGTGACCGTGGAAAAACGCAGAGGTCGCTGCCAGTGTCGACCAAAAACTGGGTTTTCGTGGTGCGGTCTGTCACGAAGAGGCGACCTGGTGAGGAGGGGCAATCGTCTGTCGCCATTACCGACTGCCCATTGCGTTTCCCGCCTTGTAATCGCAGGGTTTCTGGCACTTGCTCGCTTTAGACCCGAACTTCGCGTGATACCAGCAGATGGGGTAGCGCTGGTAGCTGGACGTCGATCTAGACCGGCTCCTCCTGGTTGTTTGACGCTGCTGTGATCTAGAACGATCATTGCTGCGAGACGCTCGGGTATGCTCGTCTAGTTTTGTCGCCATTTGCTGTACCATTCGGCGCAGCTCAGCGATTTCGCTAGAAACTGCGTTGGTATTCATGCTGGGTGTTGAGGCTGCCGCGACATTTGCAGGTGCTGTAATGTCCTGTATTCGGTCTGCTAGGTCTGCCAGCTGCTCCAGAGTCTGATTAGGCTGCGATGCCAACACTGACTGGATGCTGGTAGGTAGACGGCTACTCCAGATAGATTGCAGGAACTCCTCGGGCACGTCCGGTCCAGCCAAGTCCTGCAGGTGCCGGAAGAACTGTGAAGGCTTTCGGTCTCCTAGTTCTTCATGGGTCAACAGCTGCTTGACCTTTTTCTCGTGAGAGGCACTTAGACGCTTGATAAGCTCACTTTTTATTTTACGGTACCGGTCGTTATGTGGAGGTTTAAGGATAATGTCCTTTACTGTTTTAGCAGTCGATATATCCAGGTTACTTATGACCTTCTGGTATTTGGCGTGGTCTTCCGTGATGCCAAAGGTGTCAAATTGGCCCTCTAACAATGCGAACCAAAGTTCAGGGTCGTCCGGTGAAAATGCCGGAACCTTTAATTTACATTGCCGGACGTCGCCGGATCGGTCAGTGGATATGCGCATTTTTCTTGTTTTGCGTGTAGTCACATTTGATTTAGCTGTTCCTGCGCTATCACTGCTATCACTCATGGTGCTCTTTTAGGGGTCACCAGTTTAGTTTTTTTTTTAGGTTGCGCGCGCGCCTCACCTACCGCCGAACATCAGTCAGAACTTGATTCCGACGCGGAGCGCACGCTGCTCGCATCTAACCGCTTGTTGTTACCACCCGCTTTATATTAATATTTTCTGCTTTCTATGTGCTATCGAACTATCGCTTAGTTATTCTTAATAATTATAAACTGTAAACTTATTCTCTCCTTCTGTGCTTGGTGTATAGTGTATATTACTGTGTGATTGTGTATGCTTAAATATACGTTGTTGTATCAGTGCTACGAGCTTTATTCTGCTAACCCTTTGCTTGCTTACTTAACCTGGATCGTACGGCAACTGCCTGCCTACCAGCTTACTTCACCGTGTTAAGAACACCAGCCGTTGAGAAGCAGATACACCGGAGGGTACGTACCCATACACTAAACTGGTACACACGCCACGCTCCTCCACAGTGGTGACCCCGACGTGATTGGAAGCAGCCTTCACTCAGAGCAGATCCAGTCATCATCGCTATCTTCGCCGCCGCCGCCATCTTCGCATCCACATCCTTACCTCATCACTCACAGCACTCAGCCAGCCAGCCAGCTCACAGTACGGCCTCTTTGGTATACCACAGCCTGCAGCCTGCACTCCAGCCTGGTATACCCTACGGCCACATCGCGTCTAGGCTTCACAGCACCCTGCACTACGGCTAACAGAGAAACTACCTCTCACCGTCTAGCAGCAGCCAGAAGCCACTACGCAGCAACCAAGTCCCGACTCACTGCGGACTTAGCGGATTACAAGCCCCGACTCACTGAGGACTTCGCCGCAGCAACTACGTCCCGACTCACTGTGGACACTTCAGTTCCGACTCACTGGAACTATACAATTCCGACTCACTGGAATACGCAACCTACTACTGATCCTGGCAAGAGCATATCTACAATCAACCACCGGTCTTGGAGGGGAGTGATGTAGCGACATCTAGTGACTAATAGCTGTCACTACATAGTACAGCACAATAACAACAGATGGCGTTAAATGTCAAAATATGACGTCACAATGAATTCTACATCGCGAAAGCAAGATTTGCATACGAGTTAAGATAGCTACAACATCTGAACATACAACAGTGGGGCGAAAGCCCTGGCCAGTGCTGATCACCTAGCCTGGCCGGAGAATTCTCCATTTGTGGTTGGAGGAGCCCGATCACCCACGCTCCTCCACATTTTATTTTATTTTTAGTTTTTGTTGTTATAGCGGCAATAGAAATACATCATCTGTGAAAATTTAAACTGTCTAGCTATCACCGTTCTTGAGATACAGCCTAGTGACAGACGGACGGACGGACGGACAGCGAAGTCTCAGTAATAGGGTCCCGTTTTTACCCTTTGGGTACGTAACCCTAAAAATTATTTTTTTTTTGAAAAGATCGATTCTTAGTCTGCTATACTGTTTTAAATAAGTAGGTACCTAGGTTGTATTTTGTTTTAAAAAATTATGTAGATTATTTGCCCAAAATAGGAACAATGTATGCCAAGGTACCATAATTTTGGAAAATTCAGGTATATCAAGGTAAGAACAAATACCTAGTTTTATCATCATTATGCCATCTTGAAGGTCCACGATTCAGTACACTTTCGTTAAGTTGTGCAACCAGAAATATCTCCAATAGGAAGTTAATCAGAAGGGAATAGCCACACCTTGAAAGGCGGCAGGACGCACTTCGAGAAAGGCAACAGTCTGCCGAAGCGGTGGAGTCTAATGGAAAAGAAACTGACGAAGTATACGGGCATTATTCAGTAAAACCGCTTTTTGCATCTGGGTCTTCATTCACTTAACATGTTAATTATTGTTAATGGTACCAATTCCCTACATACAATTAAACTTTATCAAAACATGAAAATTGATAGAGTCATCAACACAATTCGGCAGAATTAACTGAACTTTCTTATTATGAAAACTGTATTTTTACGTACATTAAATTAATTAAAAACGATTTTAATTAAAATACACCATTGTTGTTTTAAGTTTTTATTTAAGATTAGTGTAGGTGTGCACGCAGAATTCCCACTATTGTCTACGATGACCGATTTATTTTGTTTTAGTTGCCCCAAAATGGATTGACGAACCTACAAACACTTCTTTACTATTGGGACAAAGAGGTTTAGTCTTCTGTAATGCTAATGGATATCCTACTCCTCAAATTCATTGGATGAAACGAGATGGTAATATTATTATACTTATACAATCAATTGAAATTCTCCAAAACTAATTTTAAACTAATTTATTGATGGAAGAGAATGTGTGTATTCGACATAGCTCAAAGTGTTAGTACGCTGAAGTGGCGATGGGCAGGCCATATCACTTGAAGAACTGATGACCGTTCAGGAATTGGGATTTTTTTTAACTTGATGACAACCAATGCCATCTAGATGTGTTTTTTATAATCCCAAGAGAACAACGAATTTTCACGAAATTCGAAGTATAAAAGCTGTGATGTTATCAGTCTTAGTGCTTAATTTGTTTTAGGGCCCTTTGAGCTTGAATATGTAACAAAGTAACAAACGTATATATATAATATTAACACCTAAGCAGCATTTCAAATAAATAATACGAAAAAAATTCTGTACATTTATTATCCAGTATTCATAATATCATTTTGCTACTTTTAGAATATCCATTGCAAGTAATTACAACTGTCAACCAATCATTATGCAAAATAAGACTTAAGTAGACGATATGATCTACTTCATAATATTGTTTAAGATTGATATTCTCCTTGGTAGACCTTACAATAGTATGATTGTATTACAATTACAGCAACTTTAGGCATTTGGAGACCAGTACTAGATTTAGCTGGTGGAGGTGTTATGAGCTATCCTAATGGTACCCTCGTTATTGAGGTAGTATCACTGTCTGATGAAGGAATGTACGCTTGTAACGTTGAGAACGGAGTTGGTGATGCATTGAATAAAAATCTTTGGATCAGTGTTAATAGTAAGTGCTTTGTTTAAGTTTTATATATATATATCTGGTGCTCAAGTCCACTATTTTGGAACAATTGTCATACCGGCACAATACCGGCACGATACCGTTGCAATTGAAGTCAAATATCCGTAGTCTGCTATATGCCGTCATAACGGTCTTTCAATGGTAATAGAATTGTCGATCTCTTTTATCTATGCATTGAATTTTCGGTCTCTTTTATCTATGGATTGTGTTAGAATGGTATGTATGTGTTGCCGTTTTTAAAAAATGCGTTAGTTGAAGTGATTTTCGAAAAACTACTAATAAATTTAAACATTTAATCATGCTAGACTTCGTTTAAATATATTTGTACATACTATTTATTAGTATAAAAAGCAATGTGAAGTTTAGGAGATTAGTAAATTGCAATAAATTACAAAGAACAATTTCTAATATTTCTATCTATCTATTTTTTATTTATGGCAATCTGTCTACACAGGACAATTTAAAAATATTACTGTCAAATTCAAAATAGCAGACTACCGAAACATTTCAGTCATTAGTTTGCAATTGTGAAGCAGTTGTGTACGAGACTAGCAATTTATGTCACTTTGACAATTGTAAGACAATGATGAAGTCGTTATGACGACACATTAATAGTAGACTACCAAAAACTTTACTATTGCACCATAATGGTACAATAATGGTACAGTTGTGACACCGTTGAAATACCCGACTCAGGGCCCTGGTTGACCGAGTTTGGTCCAGAATGATTTTTTAGGAAATGGATTTTTTTTAAATATTAGAATTAAAAAAGAAGAAGTATTAGCTAAAGACTATGCCTAAGGTTAAAAAAGAAGAAAATGTCTAAAAATGTACCTGAAATTTTTTGTTATTTTGAACCGCCAAGAATTTGACCGCCAGTGGCTACATAAGTGATCTATATTCTCATTAAATTTTTTTTTAGCTGCTGATTGATGACTTCCATGTCAGACAGTTTTATTTTTTCATTAGAATAGATATACTATTCAGATAATTATTTCTAGAGCCGGTGCATTTTGAGTCTGTGGGAGCTAATTTAACAACCAAAATGGGTCTACCTGTAACCATATCTTGTAAACCGCTAGGAGATAATCCTATAAGGATCAAATGGACATTAGATGGCAAACATATTGATTTTACATCATCCAGGTATTTGATATCATTATTTACAATTGTGTGGAAGAGAAGACGCTCAAACCATCTGCTATATCAATGTTACGCTAAACAAACCCGGAAAACACAGATATATCAGATGTATAGATTGTGGCTACATAACTAAGTCAGCTTGAAGCCATGTAGGTACACATCTATGTGTGAGTGAAATATATTATGTAATCTGTGTGGATCTCTGATACAGGCTATATGCTATATGTTATACTAGCTGTTGCTCGCGACTCCGTCCGCGTGGAATTTGGAAGTTTTTTTTCGCAATACAAGGTAGCCTATGTCCTTTCTCAGGGTCTAAAGATTGTCTGTGCTAAATTTCATCAAAATCGGTTGAGAGGTTTAAGCGGGAAAGCGTAACAGACAGACAGACAGAGTTACTTTCGCATTTATAATATTAGTAGGGATGAAACATCTTTATTCTACGAAGTACGATTTTGCGGATTTTGCCAGGCTGAAGTTCTTTGCCTGGAAATTTCAATCCGTTTTTTGCGTAGATAAACCGGGCTAGGAACTTTTCTCGATTAGAACTTTTTTTTTTAACTGCAGTATAGGTGCTGTTAACTATACTCATAGGCCATAGTTACCTGTTATTTTGTAAATCACTAGAAATTGTGAAGTTTTAATAAAACCGAAAATGTTCAACGCTTCATTTAAATTGTATTTAGCGTCCTCTATCATTTCTCTGTAATATTTTTCCAGCAGCAAGTAACTTAAGTCAGTTACTGTACCAAATTTTTCGGAACTCGAAACACATCCTACTAAAAGTTTTATAAAACGCCAACAGATGTCACTGTTTAAAATTTTATTTTTTTACAGAATAACAATAACAGAAACTGTAATACATAACGGTTTAAATAGCATTATCAATATAAATTACGTTGAAAGTAGAGATGGTGGTACTTATGAGTGTAGAGCCAGCAATCCTTATGGCATAGCTGCCTTCAATGTGCATTTGAATATTCTAGGTAAGTTCACCATGTTTTCGACACGCCTAAGTATCATATTTTTTATACTATTACCTAACTATAATAGAATATATTGATTATTTGTCTCAACATGCAGTGTTATTAACATTAAAGTAAAACACTACATTGGGCTCCATATTTTATTAGCAGAGCAATTATACAAAAACATTTTAACAAACGTGACACACCATTTTTGTTAACCAACACAGTAATACCAGTTACACAAAAGTGTTGCCAGTTAGGGATATTAATTTATCTATGGGAGTGTTATTATAATCTCAACACAGCCCCTCAATTTACAGAATTTAGAATTACTGATATATCAACTACTAACATTCTTAAATTGCTTAAAATAAGAACAAAAGATGACTTCTCATTAATAACAATTGTAACACAATTATAGCAAATGTTTATGTACTTTACATAAAACAGTATCTATTAACAAGTTCAACACGAAAATACATCCCTCTGCAACATATGACTATAAAACAATTACAAGTTTTAAATAACATTACTGGTTGTTTTATTCCTGTTTCACTAAAACCTAAATCCAATAATTATGAATTTAATAGCTTATATCTTAGCTATACACACTTAGTTAACATAAACCAAAACTAACTTAATGTTTTAACAAAAACTTCTTGATATTTTAAAATCTTATACTTATAATCTTATACTTTAAATATAGCATCATAACAATCTAGTGAGTACTAATATTTCAAATCAAATTTAACTTAGTACAAAAGTAAGTATGTTTCTGAATAGATAGTGACTTTGTAAATATATCTGAAATGTTCTCATCAGTAGGTACATATGAGACATACACTAATCCCTTATTTACTAAATCCTTTATGTAATGATATTTTATTTCAATATGCTTAGCAGCTTTAGTATTCATTTGATTCTGAATTAGTTTTATGGTACTTTGATTATCAATTAACAAATTTGCTGAAATAGTATTACTAACTAAAAATTCAGATAGTATGCCTTTTATATGAATGAGTTCTGTCACTGTAAGTGCTCCTGCAACATATTCAGCTTCAGCTGTTGAAAGTGCTGTACATGTCTGCTTTCTTGAAAACCAAATTATCAAATTCTTTCCTTGATAAATAGCACAACCACTTGTGCTTTTGCGGTCAGTTCTATCTGCAGCCCAATCTGCATCAGAGTATGCATCAAGCTTAGAAAAATCACCTGCTTTTGTATATAACAGCCCCTGAGTGCATGTTCCTTTGAGGTAACGTAATATTCTTTTACCTGCTAACCATAATTCCTTTGTCGGTTTATCTAAAAATCTGCTTAAGTAAGATACTCCAAAGGTAATATCCGGTCGACTGTTCATTGCAATGTATAATAGTGAGCCTATCAATTCTCTAAAGGGTACATCAATCACATCTGATGGTGCTGGTATATGTGCATTAAAATTTACTTCCATAGGTGTCTGGCTGGGTTTACAGTCTTGCATTTGAAACTTTTCTAGTAATCTTTTAATCATTTCAGTTTGTCTTATTTCAAGTGTATCCTTCTTTCTTATTATTTCCAGTCCTAAGTATTTCTTCAATTCTCCTAAATTCTTTATTTTGAATTCCTTTTCTAAAGATTGTATAAGATCTGTGTCATATCCAAGATATAAAATGTCGTCAACATATAATAGTAACCAAGTCTTTGCTTTTCCATATAAACATGAATCATATTTAGATTGTGTAAATCCTTTCTCTGTCATAAAATCATGAAATCTTTGATTCCAACACTTAGGTGCTTCTTTTAATCCATATAGAGCTTTTCTTAGTTTTAAAACTTTACCTTCCTTTATTTTCATACCTTTAGGACATTTTATGTAAACATCATTATTCAATTTTCCATTCAAAAATGCTGTTGGTACGTCAAATTGTTGTATTGTTAAGTCTTGTTGGACGGCTATACTGATCATCAGTCTGATGGTAGACATTTTAGCTACTGGAGCATAATAATTATCACAGCTCTGTTGCTGAAAACCTTTTGCTACTAATCTTGCCTTCTTAATTCCATTTTGCTTTGTTCTAAAAATCCATTTCGTATCTATAGCCTTGTTTCCTTTTGGCAATATAGTTTCTTCCCAAGTTTGTAATTCCTTTTGTGAATCTAATTCTTTCTTTATAGCCTTTTGCCAATCTTTATCTTTAATAGCATCTTCATATTCTTGTGGATCTTCTGTTAATAAACAGTATGCTGTGTAAACCTCATAGTCTTCAAGTTTCCTTGGCTTTTGAACATTTCTTCCTAATCTTGTTGTATGTTGCTGTTGTTCTTGACTATTCTTTTCATCCTGACTTTCTTGACTTATTGTTTCTTCTGTATTTTCTTCATCTATCAATTCTATTTCAGAGCTTTTTATTTCTTCATGATCTTCCTCGTCATCATATCTAGGTAAATATACTTTCTTCTCTGTTTCGTTTCTTTTCTCATCAAAGATAACATTTCTTGCTATTACAATTGATCCAGTTTCTTCGTCATAGAGTTTGTAACCTCCTATAGCATATCCTATCATTATCATTTTTCTTCCTTTATCATCAAGTTTTCTCCTTAATTCCTTAGGTACGTGATTGTATGCAGTACATCCAAAAATTCTTAAATTTGAAACATTTGGCTTCCTGTTTTCCCATAGTTCACTTGGTGTCTGCTCTCTTCCTGAAACTGGGCTTCGGTTAGTCACATAAGCTGAGAATAATACCGCTTCTCCCCAAAATTCCTTTTTCATTTTTGAATCAATTAATATTGTTCGTGCTTTGTCCATCAGTGTCCTATTCATACGTTCGGCTACACCATTCATCTCTGGGTTATATGCTACTGTGTGTTGCATCATTATGCCCCTTTTATCACAAAAGTTTTTAAAGTTATTAGAGAGATACTCTCGCCCATTGTCTAATCGTAATTTATGAAGATTAGTATTAAAATGATTTGTTGCTAAATAGTAATAATGTCTAAATTTATCAAACACTTCAGATTTATTTTTCATTAAGTAAACTATTGTAAAATGTGTATAATCATCAATGAATGTAACAAAATAATTATTATTATCAAATGTACTTGGTGAGATTGGCCCACAAACATCAGTGTGTACAAGTTCTAGAGGTTGTTTAGCTCTATATCCTATTTTATTAAATGGCTGTCTACATTGTTTGCCTAATACACATGATTCACATAGATCATCACTTATTGTTTTATCTTTTAATTCTGATAAACCATTAACCATATTTTTCTGAACTAATAATTTTAAATTTGACTTGCCTAAGTGACCAAACCTCCTGTGCCATAATTCTGCCTCATCTTGTTTTGCTTTAGTAGTGAAATTACAAGTGTTTACATTACTTTCTAAGTGTATAGTATACAATGTTTTAATTTTATCTCCTATTAACAGTACACAGTTATGTTTGAATACTCTTACCTTTTCTTTATTAAATTCTACTTTTAGCCCTGCGCTTGCTAATTTTGATACACTTAATAAATTCTTTCGTAATTCTGGTACATATAATACATTACTTATAGTACAATAGTGTTGTTGTTTACCTACATAGCTTATAACCTTTATATTGCCTACTCCTATGGCTTCAAAATTAACACCATTTTTAGCTAAATTTATTTTAATTGGTATCTTTAATTTTATGTAATCTACAAAATGATCTTTAGTGTTTATTAAATGGTCTGTACATCCTGAATCAATACAAAATTCTAATTTTGTACTATTATTATTTGACATGTTACCTTGCAATACATTACTCATGAATACATTGTGTTCATAACCTGCTAAGTTTGCATCACTCTGTCCTCTAGTCCAGTTATTTCCTCGGTTTCCATATCCACGTCCTCTTCTATGTCCTTGTCTCCAATAATTTCCTCTTCCTCGATGCCTTGTGTCTTCTTGTGCAGTATCTCGTTGCTTTAAATTGTCCTGTCGTCCTCTTCCTACATAGTGTCCAAATCCTCTATTTTTCTGACATTGGAACTTTTTATGACCGGGTTTCCCGCAGATGTAACAGTTGAATGCTGCTTGTGGTTGATCATTTGGTTTAGAACTTTGTCCTTGACGCTTCTCATCTTCTGCAAGTAATCTTTTCTTTGTAAAAGGGTAAGTTAATTCACTTTGTGTTTCAAGCGCTGAAATAATGGAACTGAAACTTTCTGGTAACGATAGTAATAGGTAATTAATCTTTTCTTCTTCTGTTAGTTTAACTTCTGCGCCATCCAATTCATTAAAAATTCTTTCTATTTCCACTAAATGTTCGAGGAGACTAGTTTTCTTTTCATCATACTTTATTTGTGCCAACTTTCTTCGTAAAAACAATGATCCAACTGTGCTCTTTTTCATAAAGTTATCTTCCAAGCTTTTCCACATAAGATACGCTGTTTCTTTTTTCATGTAATCGATGTGGGTGTCCGCTACGCCAGCAATCAAAATGGCTTGTGCCCTTGATTCGACCTTTGAATTTTCAGTTCTCTTCTCAAACTCCTTATTTTGTATGGCGGCTAAACATTCATTTTCTCTTAATATGCTTTTCATCCTGAATGCCCATGTTGTGAAATCCTTTCCGCAAAAAGGTTCAATAATTCTATATTTTATCGACTCCATCTTGTTTTCTTCCTTTGTTCATGAAATGCTCGTCATACTTTTTCTTCAACTTATTTGGCAGCAGCGCAGTGGAAGCGTATTGATTATTTGTCTCAACATGCAGTGTTATTAACATTAAAGTAAAACACTACATTGGGCTCCATATTTTATTAGCAGAGCAATTATACAAAAACATTTTAACAAACGTGACACACCATTTTTGTTAACCAACACAGTAATACCAGTTACACAAAAGTGTTGCCAGTTAGGGATATTAATTTATCTATGGGAGTGTTATTATAATCTCAACAGAATAGTATAGCACGGGTTTATCTGCTTTGCTTGAAACTAAATAACTAAACGCAATAATGTATGTTTTTCTGAAATTTAACCTTACCAAAGAATCCCTGATTACAACTTTATGATTAACTTTTAGGATTAGCTGGTTTATGCTTGTGGTTAAATCGCGTTTATAGTTTACAGATTTGCAGAGATTTCTGCTCTACAATTTTATATATATTTTCTTCAGAACCACCAACGCCACCTTTAGATCTTCAAGTGGATTCCGTGACCAGTAATTCTGCAAAGCTATCTTGGCGTGATACCATTAGTACACACGTACAATACTATACTATGCAGTATACATCCAATGATTTTATGATGTGGGATACAGTGAAAAGTATAAATATTACTAGGTAAGTGACATACATACAGTCATACATTTATTCCAATGGGTTAAACAGAGACTACGGACCTCTATTCTCAAGACTTTTTTGTAAAAAAACGCCATCTATCGGGCCCTATTGAGTTTAATAACCATTAAATAAATGTTTAATAGCATTTCAGTATTGTGGATATCGATATGAATCTATATTTCACATTCTATTTATCAAATAATTTCGTCATCAATAACATACTGTCACGCATTTTTCCCATAGGGGTAGACAGAGATTATAAAGCGCCATCTGCTGCGTGTCTATGCACACTTTTTTGGCTTTTTTTACACTCATACATCTAGTCATATATGCAAATATTGTATGTTATATTTTCAGACAAGACAATGAAATTCGTCAAGGTATTGAGTTAAGAGATCTTCAGCCAGCAATGGACTACAGAGTAAGATTGGCTTCAGGAAACCAAGTAGACCTCAGTCCTTACACACAGCCTGTGCATTTTACAACCCAACAAGAAGGTAAGTAAAGTGATATGACCATCCGAAAAAATTCTTAAGAGCTTTAATCCAACAGGACAAGACAACCCCCGCTGAATAATTTACAAGAGCAGTGCTCATACTCATCATCTATAGTTGTCACTTTCGGTGCGGTGCTCGGGAATAGGTTTTTTTTTTTATATGCTACTAAAGGGTGACAAAAAAACATACGGTCCGCCTGATAGTAAGTAGTTACAGTAGTTTGTGGACGTTTGCAACACCAGGCATGAATGTCATTTGATCAAATAGGCACAAAATTTTACAAAAAAGAATGTATTTTATAATACTTCAAAGTTTGCTACTTCAAACTTTTTATCCCTATCACCGGGACATTCAATCCGCTGAGAAGAACTGTCGTAAGAAACTCAGCCGAGCTAATTAGCTTAAGTCATATTTCTTTTTCTTAAATAATAAATTACATTAACCTTTACGATGCTAATCTATGCAATATAAACATAAAAAAGACGTGTGTCACTCAGGGACTGCCGCGGTAAAGCTATTGCATAGTATTTTTTATCAACTTATGCAATTATAATTATTTATTTATTTTATTTATGCAAGAATCTAAATACCATAAAATAAAGTAAGATTAATAATCCTTATTTACTGATGCTTACATCTGTCCATTGTTTATGGTAATTATGATAAAATAGCGATTGTCAATCAAATGTCAATAAAATAAAAACTAACGCCAAAACAGACATGAGTCACCAGCGCGAACAGCGAAACGGCGTTGGCAGTAGCGCCGATGTATAAGGTTTTTTACGCCGTTTATTTCCGTTACCTACGGAATTTAAATTTCAAATTTTGTGGATTTAGTCTCCACGCCCAAGGCCCGCGATAGAAGCTATGCAATAGCTTAATTATACTCGTAATTACAATATGTGTTGCTTCAGAACAAGGGATAGGAATACCTAGCACAAATACCTGAATTCCGATTTTCTCGGCTCTATAGTCCGCTTTCAGTAAGTCTACTAATGCGAATTATCAAACTAAATATCATTTTAATACATAATAGTTGTATACATGGACTAAAATTAAAGATATAACAATCGATACAAAACTAATCAACAATATTACTACTTATCCAAGATTTGTATTCATAAATATTAGTGTAGACACTAGGAATATTCTTTAAACCACATGGATGGCTACCAAAACTAACTATTCCTACAGCTTCATATATTTTGTTGTTTTTGAACATCAAAGGTATTCCACCATCTCCCTTGCAAGATTCCTTTCCTTTTTTACCACCAGCGCATATCTGACCTTTCCATAGAGTAGTATTACGGTTAGATGAAGAAAAACTTGTTTGGCATTTCTATAAAAAATTAAGCAGAACTGTAAACTACAGTATAATAAATAATAAATATATATGACTAGCTGATGCTACTCCGTACGCGTGGAATTTTAGATACCCATATATTTTATCGCCGTTTAAACCTTCCCTCGACTTTCAGGAATATTTCAGGACCAAAATCGGCCCAGTTTTTATCGAGTTTTAGCGAGACTAACGAACAGCAATCGATTTCTATATAATAATATGTTTATGAAGATACGTGATCATATTATTATTTACTACATAGCTATCCTCACAGCTAGCCTCTTTAAGGGAATCCCTTTTTCCAAATTTTGATTCATCATGGTCATGTCAACCTCCTGCTGTCCACTTTTAGACATAGGCTTTTCTCAATTGGGGTTACAACACAGAGTCGTCCGCCTGCCGTATTCAGTCCAATCCTACTACCCTTTTAAGGTTACCTGTCCACCTACAGCAAGATTGAATGATTCTGCCACATTTACCAAACACCAATGACAATGGCAATATAAATCCTAACACCCATGATTGGGATGTTTAATTAAAGGTCAATGTTTTATTATTTCACCACATTATCAACATCCAACAGGATTCCCTTATTTCATCTCTTCCTTGCTCCTTGGACGATATTTTTCTTCGATAAATGATAGGATTATAAATAACCACAGGAAATAATCTGAATTAAAGACTAAATTATGAACTTAACGAATACAATAACTTACTTCATGGCTGACAAAGGACAGTTCTACTTGAAGTTTGACTGGACTTAAACCAGAAATTTGTCCCCAACCAGCTTTTATTAAATAAAATGAATCTGTTTTAAGTGTCACATCTATGGTTGGTAGACAAATGGGGCGGCTAAAATCTGCAATAACAATAACATACCTATGTAATTATCAGTAAATCCGTATACCTAGCATCTACATTAAAAAATATCTAATATATAAAATTCACGTGTCACAGTGTTAGTTACCGTACTCCTCCGAAACGGCTCGACCGATTTTTATGAAATTTTACATGCATATTCAGTAGGTCTGAGAATCGGCCAACATCTATTTTTCAAACCTTTTTTTTAGTATGGCAAAACAACGTTTGCCGGGTCAGCTAATAATTATATAAAATTATAGGAGTTCTAAGCGCAACTAGAATTTTTGTCCTCGGAATACTGTTACTGTTTCTCTGCCCTTGAGCTATTGTGGTTAAATGTAGTATCTGCAAGTTTCAATAAACCATTCTTTTGTAATGTTTCTCAATTAAGCATCGGGTAACGCCAACTTTCGAGAAGGTGTGCACATTCTTCGATTTAAAACGAGAATTACAGAAGCGTAGCAACAAAACCACGCCAAAAAATCCATAATATTATTTTTCATTGTTGCATTGTCATCGGTTCTTAATATATGTGCAAAAGTGGTGAAAATCACTTCCAAAGATTCCGTTACAAAGATTGCATTGATAGATATGTACAGAACTAATAAATGCGTATTAAAATAAGAACCCAAACCTGTATAAGGTGCTATTTGCGCCATTCTTATCAATGCTATATCATTCCATCTACGAGTTTGGTGATAATAATCATAATCTGGATGAGGTATCATTTTCTCAATAGGTATCCTTATTACACCATCTGTGCAGTCTATTTTATCATCAGATATTTTCATGCAATCTGGACCATCATCACGTGTGTCGTAATCACCAAGGCGAATATTTTTTCTAGTTAAAAGTATAAATAGTTATTATTAGGCACATAATTAAATAAATAAACATTCATGGACATTTCACACAACATCCTCTGGTCCCAAACTAAGCTTATGTTATGGGTATATGCTTGTGTTATGGGTACCAGAATGCGAATATACTACACAGACTACTTTTCTTTTGTAAATACATACGTATCATACATAGTAAACACCCAGACGCAGTACAAACATTTTTGTATGACATTTATAAATATCACACAAATAAATAAATAAATAAATAAATAAATATTCATGGACATTTCACACAACGTCCTCTGGTCCCAAGCTAAGCTTATATGCTTGTGTTATGGGTACCAGAATACGGATATAATACATAAACTACTTTTCTTTTGTAAATACATACTTATAATACATAGTAAACACCCAGACGCAGTACAAACATTTGTATGACAATTAAAAACATCACACAAATGATTGTCCTGACCGGGAATCGAACCCGCGACCGCGTGAACGGCAGTCCGTTACATGAACCATTCCACCACGAAGCCTGTTTTCATCACATAACTAACAAAGCATTCATTGTAGTGATTGATTTAGACCACATAAATATGTAAGTATCCCTTTCCGGCCCAATAAAGGACTACTGTTCAGTACGGGTCTCCTTCATTTTGGGTCTCTGGTCTACTATACCGCGCTAACTAGGCGTGTTGACATAAGGCTTAGTTTCGTATATTCTGTCTCTAACAGAGTATGTTAACTGCTGATTAATATCCCAAAAATATTCCTCCTGGGTCAGCAAGGTGTGAGTGATACCTCCGGAGTTGCAGAAGTCTATTGTCTACGGTGACTGCTTACCATCAGGCTGGTTATATGCTTGTATATCCCACTTGTTCTCAATATAAAACTCGTACTTACGGCTTACCCACACGTAGTACCAGTCCAGTTACACAATGAGCCGCAGTTAGAACATATTTTCCACTTATAAGAGCACCACAGCATAACATCTTCAGAATTCCATTTTTATCGTATTCTATTAACGCTAACCATGGGTATTCATCAATTCTTGTGGTGGAACTACCTGAAAATATAGATTTAGATTTCACTGCAGGAAATTCAGTAACTTTTTTTCAATTTTGACAACATTTTGTTTGTCCATGTGGCGAGGGATTAAAAATACAAGTAGCACCACCCCATCTGCTCCCCAGGGTACTATAAAAGCCAGCTATGGGATATTGCACATACATGTCATTCAAGCGAGAATTAAACGGTGTGGAGATCTCTCTCCAGGCCGTTTGATCGTTGATCGACAGGAAATTTTACTTTTTATTTTTTTAAATTTTTTATGAGGATGTGAATCTCGAATATTCTATTGAAAAATGCATATTAAAATTACTTACTAATCACCGTATTGTCGGTTCTGTCAATACCACAGCAACCACTTGTAGGCTCGGGTGGATATGCTGAAACTTCTGCGGCACATGAATTTAATTGGGCTGTGAAATATAAAGTTATTATTAGTACCACATTCTTCGCGTGACGAAAATTAGAGTTATTTACTTGTTATATTTCTTAGCTAGCTCTTACAATAAACTGGGAATAAAATTATGGTAATTGCCTACATAATACATCACTATAGATATTTATAAAAAGAATGTTGTCTAGAGACAACATTTTTTTTTATAAATACTTAGTTACATAGAAACACCCAAAAACAGTCCAAATATTATATTTATTACACTATTTACATATAGGTTTAAACTCTAACCAACATTGACGTTTAAAATAAAACATTTTTTATCAAGAAACCCATTACAATTATTAATTTTATTCTTGATCACACACACGTTCAAGTTTTGACTCCATTATACATACAGGTAAACAACATGTAGTTTTGTTTAACAATTTACAAGAAAAAACTGGTTTAGTGTGATTGGATAAGGAAAATGTAATAATTTTAATGTATTCGTAAGAATTTTTTACTTAACTTCCCTAATAAAATGCGTTTCTTTTTAACTGTTTTTAAATAAGTATATACGATATACATTCGTTCACAAAAATGTTATTACTGCATAACAATCTCTTTGTTGAAGTGTTTATGTCGCACGTCTCAGAAACGGCTTGACTGACTTACAAACTGAGTAAATTTAAATGAAATCCTGCATGTCAATCATAAGATAGTAAAAATTGAGTATTTTTTGGAAAAAGTTTAACCCACTTCATGTGCCTTTGAAATTTGAGGGTTTTCCTCGAGTTCTCAGGAGATAACTATCAGATCCTGACCTGGTGCCAATGGAACCTTACGGGAACCATCAGCTTTCAAATAAAAAAAGAATCAGTAAAATTGCTTCGCCCAGTTGAAAGTTATAAAGTAACAAACATAAAAAAATGAAGATTTTATTTTTTATGTCACAACTTTTTTATAGACGAATTGAGAAACCTCCTCCTTTTTTTCAAATTGGTTAAAAATATTATTTAAAAAATTGAAAATATTAACATACCCTTTGATATACAGCAGTAACTGAAGAAAATGAATAAAAATAGTAAACTATACATTTCACAGACGGACTTCCAGGAGGTTCCTACGTGTAAACTAAACAATAATAAGATATCAAATGAATTAAAAGTTAAAGGGTCTATGTATTTTAAATAAATTATGAAACTTGATAATTATGATAATACATCAATTGATTATACTTAATTGTTGTTGTAATAAAAAATTACAGGAAGACATTGTTTTGACCAGTTCAACTTGTAATTTTATACTTACTCATAAATTAAAGTTTCCGGAATCTAGTAGTTTAGGTGATAGACTGTCCTTCACGAGGTCGTGGATTGGATTCCTGGACAACTTTTTGTATGATGTTTAAAATAACATAAATGCTGCAATTTAAAAAGTATAATCTAATTTTGGTACTCATAACACAAGAAAGAAGGCTCAGTTTAGGACCAGAGGACGTTGTGTGAAATGTTCATTAAATATAAATAAGAAAATATATCCATGGATATTTCACGTAACTCTATCTTGTCAATTTTGCTGGTGTTATGGGGTGGTGCCCATAACAGCAGCAAAATTGACTAGAGAGATATATTTTCGAACACTTGCGCAACTCATTTGTTGAAATAAAACTACTTTTTACGGATTTAGACGCGTATATGGTGACTGCAAAGTCTCCAAAACGTCGGACCAATATTTAAAACAAATATATGCGTCAAAATCGTATATTATACTTATTTAGATTTTAAATCATTTATTCCGAACCTTTCCAGCCCCATCTTCAACCCCATTAGGACTTCAAGTTCACCCAACAGAAAACCCTGGAGAATTAATAGTACAATGGCTACCACCACCAAGAGAAAGTCACAACGGATTGTTACAAGGATATCATGTAAAAGCTGTGCCAAGAATCAGTGGCGAACCTGGTAAGATGATGAAATTAGACCTCACCTTTAATATCCTTATTAATCCCCTGTTTTAATCCCATGACTGGCAGTCGACGCAACGTGTCTTTTTCTTCCAAAAACTACGAAGTTTACAGTAATATAGATTACTGTAAACTTCGTAGTTTTTGCTGTATATATGATAGGGGACCGCCGTTTTTGCTCTAATATTTAGTGCTGCTTTATATTTACTTTGCTTTTATTGATAAGCTAGCAACTTGATCTTTAAATAGTTTATTGGTAACACTCTCTTATTAGGTTTAAACGTATCTATCTATTTATTAATCTATGTAAAGCTATTAAACTTTGAAAGCGATTTTCATCCACTTGCAGTTGTCAAATTGAACTGAAATACACACAGCGTTTGCAATGTAATAATATAAAAAATAGTCAGTGTTTTCAAGCGCGTTTTTTAATTTTCGAACTTAGCAAATAATTATTTAAATTTTGCTAGTAAATGATCGTTATAACTATAGAATAAATATTATTTTTTTCAGTTCCAAATGACACACAAACGAAAATGGTTAAAGTGGTAGCCAGAAATGGGAAGCAAGAAACTATATTGACTGGATTGCTCAAAAATATGAGGTATATTTTATGAACTTTATCAGCCATACATTCTTATTTTCCTCCGTCCATTACTGACTCTATATTATCTAGCCGTGGATCGCATGGTATAAGCCGACCTACCCCATTGAATATTAGATACGTGGTCGCTTCTTGAGAACTGTAATACCCTATCAATTGCCAATTCTTCAAGCGATGCAGTGGGCACACTGCCACTTTAATTTGAAAATATATATCTGTTCCTTTTCTGGTTGGGTGTGTTGGGTTAAGAATATTAGTGTCATCACTCCATGTCCTCCCAGGGAGCTGTAAGGAGGACTAAGGGTCTGACTTGGCTCTTACAGCTTGTAAGCAGCTAAGATCTTCAGTGAGAGAAGGAATATAATAGCCCTATGTCAACATGTCTTGTTAGCGTGGCATTACCCTTCCGAAGCGAAGGAAGTCCATGCCCAATAGTGGATTAAGAAAGGAAAAGAAAATAGAAAGAAAAATAATTTTCAGATACGCTGTATCAGTGAATGCCTTCAATTCAGCTGGAAATGGCCCGTTTTCTTTACCAGTCTACCAAACTACAAGGGAAGGCGGTGAGTTTACTAAAAATGTTCATGTTATTTGGATGTAAATCTACTTCGCTTTTGACTGATTTTTTATTGATTCCAGCTCCAGAATTACCGCCATCTGGTGTAGAATGTCGAGGTGTGTCATCATCGTCTCTAAGAGTAGCGTGGCAGCCTATTTCAGCCCAAGGAACGTCATTACTTGGATATTCAGTGTATTATAGTACTGAAGGTTAGTATTTAACCTGGTTTTTAGGGTTCTATGCCAAAAGACGAAACAGGAATACTGAGACTTCGCTGTCCACCGGGTCTGTCACCAAGACGGACGTCTTGGTGACAGACCCGCTGTATTGAACGGTGATAGCTAGAGAGTTAAAATTTACATAAATGCTAACATCATCTTAATATCTCATGACACTATGCTATAACAAAAAATACTACAAACCAGAATACAATAAATATTTAAGTGTGCTCCCATACAACAAACGTTTTAGTGTAACTTGATGATACCTTTAGACGAGATTATTAGTGCGTAGTAGTATTACTATAATAACGGTACGAAACCCTTCCTGTGTGAATTCAACTCTGAATAAATAAATAAATAAATAAATAAAATATTCTATATTGTACTACGTATTGCTTTACAGAACTTACTTACTAGATTTAATAATAGGTACAAAGGGCGGTCTTATCGCGAGCTGCGATCTCTCCCAGACAACCTTAGGATGGACTTGACCGATACTGAATAGGTGACTTGTTGTGTACTAATATTATGCTAAATATATGCAAAAAAATAAGTGAAAATACTAATATTAAATACAATATAAATACATCTCAACTCTACTTGGGCGCTTTTTTCTTATTAATTTGATTTAATGTGTAAGATATCCCAATTTTGCTTATTATTGTTTACTAATATAAGATTTTTTTTTCTTTCAGATGGCCCGTGGCAAAACATAAGCTCACCCCACACTGAATTATATCTTCAAGCATTGTTGAAATATACAAACTATACATTAAAAGTTGCTGGGTTTTCTAATTATGGATTAGGACCTTTCTCATATCCTATTGTTTGTACTACATTACAAGATGGTATGTGTTTAAATTTATTATTTACTTTTAATCCTTGTGCTCAAGTCCCGCTTGCGGTAATAACTTTTTCCACCACAATTTGATTTATTAAGTAAAAAAGCATACCAAATCAATTGCAAAATTAATAAATTACTTTAGTGATAAAAGTCGCGTCATTATTTTCAGCCCAATTGTATTCTGTAAAGGTGGCTAGTCGAGATTGTTGCAAAACATTCTCGATAGATGGCGTTGCACGTCAAAATGCGATGTAAACTCAATCGAGTGACTATTGTGGTGGTCTATTTTGGTTACTGTTAGCACGACCGCAATAAGCTCAGTTGGCAGAGCTACGGAACGGTATTCCGAGGTCGTGGGTTCAAGTCCCGCTTGCGGTAATCACTTTTTCCACCACAATTTGATTTATTACGCCCATAAATATGTATTTAATATTTATTTATCATTTTTACCATCTTAATCATTGTTTTTCAGTGCCCGGTCCTCCAGCAGCTATCAAAGTGTTAGTATCATCAGCTACTTCTCTCCTCGTTAGTTGGAAGAGACCAGATCAAGCAAATGGAGACATCACTTACTATACTGTTTATGTCAAACCTATGTCAAGGTCAGTACTGTAATTATTTCGTATGGTTGTTTACTGCCTATGTATTATAAGTGTTACAAAATAATCTACTTAGTTCTAAAACTAAAAAACACGCTGGAAAATCCTAAAGATTTTTTTAAATTATTGCATTGTCATCTATACTTAATGTGTCCTAAATTTCAGATCGATCCGACTAGGTAAGGGGGTGAAAATCGCTTTGAAAGATTCTGTTACAGAGATTATACATATACGTTCCAAACTAATGTAAGCGTGTTAAAAAAGTTTACATACGCATATGTAGTGTTTCTGTGTCTGGTACCCATAACTCAAGCATAGAAATGTGTAGCACTTGTTTTCTTAATCTGTCCCCGCACAGACAGCGATGACTGATAAGATAAATATTGGGAGAAAAACATATTCCGATGTCCTTCAAAAGGGTCATCTAGTGCGTAGCACTTATAACTGTCGGGCATGTATGACCAGATGTATGACTATGAATGAAGCCAAGGAAGTGTGTGTAGATCGTAGCAGATGGCGCTCTATAGACTCTGCTTACTCCCATGAGAAAAAGCGTGATGTTATAATTTTCATTAGTGATTATATTTATTTCTTTTTCAGTACAATATCACCTCAAAGCTACAGAGTTGAATCAACCCAAGAAACATCTCTACGTCACTTAACATTTCCACTATCAGGTTTAACCACTGGTAGACAGTATGAGGTGTTTGTAAGAGCACATACTGCAGTCGGTGAGGGTACTCCGAGTAATAGAGTGCAAATTGATTTGAGTTCTAAAGGTACGCTAGTTTATATTGATCCATTAGCCCTTCTCCGTCCACTGTTGAACATAGGCCTCCCCCATAGAACGCCACAACGCGCGGTCCTGCGCTAACTGCATCCAGCGGCCCCCGGCACATTTGACGATGTCGTCAGTCCACCTTGTCGGGGGCCGCCCCGATTAATTATTATATCTCTCTCCAGCCCATTTACGTCCCACTGTTGGGCACGGGCCTCCTCCACTTTGGAAGGGACTATAGTCTACTGGCACAGGGTTTATTTTCGAGTTTTTCGCGGCTAAGGGCACCTAAGAGCTGTACACAAATAACATCCTCTGTGAGAGATAGAAATCTCGAAAAAAAAGTAAAAACCCTGTGCCAACAAGCGTGATCCACAATTTCTCCCAAAATAGTGGAGCGCCGTGCCTAACTGTGGGACATTAATGGGCTGGAGGGAGAAAGAGAGAGTGAAGAGTGAGAATTTATTTCCGTCTTTCTTTTTCAGTTGTTGCTGGAGTAGCTTCGTTGGGAGGTCCAATCTCAATAGGAGTGGGCAGTTCCTTGCTCCTAGTATGTCAATGTGTGGGCATACCACCACCTCGTACAGTGTGGTATCACAAACACAACATCATTACACACCATCCTAGGTTCACTAGGAATCATGATGACAGTCTACTTATAAATAGTAAGTCATTGGTAGCAATACTGCGTGCACAACTAAACTAAACTTGACGAGCCTTTTGCCGATCAAGAGGTCGCGGGTTGGATTCCCGCTCGGTACAATCATTTGTGTGATTTTTAGGGTTCCGTACCCAAAGGGTAAAAACGGGACCCTATTACTGAGACTTCACTGTCCGTCCGTCCGTCCGTCCGTCCGTCCGTCTGTCACCAGGCTGTATCTCAAGAACGGTGATAGCTAGAGAGTTGAAATTTTCACAGATGATGTATTTCTATTGCCGCTATAACAACAAATACTAAAAATAAAATAAAATAAATATTTAAGGGGGGCTCCCATACTACAAACATGATTTTTTTACCGTTTCTTGCTCGATACTAATAACGTTGCCTTATGTTGCATAGATAATGGTACGGAACCCTTCGTGCGCGAGTCCGACTCGCACTTGACCAATTTTTCTAATTGTCATACAAATTTTTGTACTGCGTCTGGGTGTTTCTATGTATTTATAAGTATGTATTTATAAGTATGTATTTACAAAAGAAAAGTAGTTTAAGTATTCTATCCGTATTCTGGTACCCATAACACAAGCATACAAGCTTAGCTTGGGACCAGAGGACGTTGTGTGAAATGTCCGTCAATGTTTATTTATTTATTATTTAAACTTAACTAAAAAATGGAAACAACTATTGGTAAGTATATTTTGATTAATCGGCTATTTTGCTATGCAAATTTTTATTAATTAAAATCGTTAGTCTATAATATACAGATTCTCTAAAAAAAGTTTTGGTTAAGTTTAGTTCTGCTCGTAGAATTGGTACCATTGTTTAACTTAAGAATAAATAAGCTGATAAATTTTATGAAATTTGGCAT
Source organism: Orgyia antiqua (assembly GCA_916999025.1). Taxonomy (NCBI): domain Eukaryota; kingdom Metazoa; phylum Arthropoda; class Insecta; order Lepidoptera; family Erebidae; genus Orgyia; species Orgyia antiqua. Next base: position 8,367,792 of record OU779874.1, read on the forward strand.
CAACAAGCGCTTGTAGTGTTCGGTAGTTCTCAGCTCGACTGCGTAATCGTAAGACATTAGACATCTAATTTTAGCCAGTGTGTAAGCTCAGACTCAAAAGATATCAAACTTCTTTGCACCAAAAATATGCCAAAGTTCTTCGTGGCAACGTGCTAGGATTGAGAACTATATTATGAATTGGCAATCACAATAGATCAATCACAGTGGTAGTGATACTAGGCGTGACTATAGCCTGATTAACCTCAAAGAAAAGCCCAGAAGGCTGAAATAGGGAGATTTATGAAAAAAATCAGGAATGCCATATGGTGTGGCAATCCTGTCAAGTAGTCGACAGCAATGCATAAATCATATTTTGTGCCTTTTTTTCAGACATAGACCAATCTTTAAGTGGCAACTACACATGTCTTGCCAAGAACTTGTACGGTTCGGATTCAGTCTCATACACGGTCACCGTTTTGCCAACTCCAGAACCACCAGCTATAAGAGTCACTTCACATAAGAATGCTATATATTTACAATGGGAACAACCTATTAAAATTGGGGGAAAGTCGCATAAGATAAGTAAGTTTAAGTAATCCTTAAAATCCATTAATACTTAGGTAGGTACTTAACCTTCTTCTTAATTTTCTCGAATGGACTGTGTGCAATAGTAAAGTATAAGGTAACGCAGATATGACGTCTGAGAAAAGAGTATGGAAGAAAAGTTGCGCAAACGTATTGCGCTGACCCCATATATAATGGGTTAAAGACAAAAGAATGATGATAAGGAATTTATAGCAGGCATCTTCTAGTTATAAGCAGAATTTTTGAAATATTTTTATTCTCGTATTGAAATTTTCGTGAGTTTGAGTCATATTAGAAATACTATATTACCGGCTAACACTCACAGTTTTGGGATCGAAGATGTCGACCCAGGTTTCGAGCATATCCGATGCTATATCCGATGTGGATATGCTCGAAACCTGGGTCGACATCTTTGATCCCAAAACTGTGAGTGTTAGCCGGTAATATAGTATTTCTAATATTTTTATTCATCAACATCGTCATACTGTCACGCTCTTTTGCCATGGGGGCAGGCAGAGGCTATGGAACGCTATCTGTTACGATCCAAACACACTTTGATACTTTTGATGTAGTACCAAATCATGAAGACAAGGCCTAGTTACATTAAGTACGTTTTTTAACCTTGACATGATAACGAACTTTTATTTATTCCAGGCTATAACTTAACCTGGAAGGAAACAAGCAGCAGTTGGCAAGATGCGTGGTCTAGTAAAGGTACCACTTTACAAGGCATTCAAGAATACACACTACAAGGGCTTAAATGTGGTACAAAGTACTCAATAAGGATGACAGCAGCTAACAGTGTGGGAGCCTCACAACCTACATATATTGATGCAACTACTTTGGGTGGAGGTAGGGCATTATTTATTAGATTCATTTTAGGCCCAACTCAACACAACAGAAAAGGCAGTTGGCTGGCCATATCTATCGAAAAACTGATGAACAAAAACGGGACGGGAATTTGGTGAGGTCTATGGCCATTAGCTGACTACAGTATGCTGACATGGTGAATTTAAACTACTAATCTTGTCAATTTACATGAATACTGAAGTTAGTGACTGATATTTTCCCATCTATACTAATTTAAAGCGGAAGAATTTGTTTAAACGCGCTAATCTCAGGAACCACTGGCTGATTTGAAAAATTCTTTCAGTGTTAGATAGGGCATTTATCTAGGAAGGCATTTGGCTATATAACATCAAGCTACGACCAGTAGAAGCAAAGCAGTAGTGGAAAATGTTGCAAAAACGGGGAAAATTTTCTAAAATCTACGCAGACGGAGTTGTGGGCAACAGCTAGTCTAATATAGAAGTGAATTATTAAATTATAGCCTACTGTGCACTCCGCGTAGTGACAGATGGGGAATACAAGTGTCACCACCCCATTCCTTCTCCAGGGTGCTGTAAGAGCCAGCTAAGGGATATTGTTAGTAGTTGACATCCGATCTACTGTGAAAGACGGAAAAGTCGAAACTAAATGCTATGCCAAAACGCCTGGTTAGCGCGTTTGCAATGCCTGTGCCCCACAATGAGACGTTAATGTGCTATTGAAAGAGAAAAAGAGAATCTAATGCGAAAATACCTCAAAGACTAATAAAGATGATATGTATTGTCAGCATAGTCTAATAGAAAATAACTATAAGAGTTGAGATTGGATTTACTGATAAGATAAAACTGATAAAATATATCAAAACATTAAATCAGTTCTGACCAAAGTAGTCTTATAGGTCGGTTCAAAGAGCTTAGTACCCTGAACATCAATGGAACACTTTTGCCTATTTTTTCAGTGCCCATCTCACCAACAAGTACAGAATTGTTTTGGAGTAATGCAACCCATATTTACATACAGCTAAGTGGATGGGATGACAATGGATGTGAGATCACTAGGTTTGATGTAGAATACAAAGAATTTGGCAGTAAAATGTGGAGGAAAGCTGAAAATAGACTGGTAAGGTTTTTTGAAAAAGTTTCCTATAGTAAATTATAGCAAAATCGGTCTCCAGTTCTGCACGGGTAACATTATTTGATAAGAGTTGCTATTTTTCCAGACCTTGATACGAAACTTTTCAGGATAATCAATATTTTGTAATTTTTATTTTTAAACGATGAATACGTGGGCAACCCCCAGTGAAATAATTTATCGGTCAACAAGTTAAGAAACCTATTCATTTCAAACAAGCCAATAATCAAATCATTATGATCATCACAAACGGGACATGAACTTGACCTCGGAACTTCATTCTACTGCTCTGTCCTCTGAGCTATTATGATGAACTGTTGTTAACTTAAAAGATAGAGCACCTATTTCTTTTGGTTTAATAGCGGTTCATGCACATTGTTATTTGAACCGCAATAGTTCCGATACATATTGTCAATACGTCCGTTATTTTAAAGTTAAAGTAATTCTTAATCATTCCAGCCACAACAAGATCAGTCATGGAATCACTACATCATTTCTTCAATTATAAATCAACCAAATTCCTTCGTGTTGGCCGATTTAGTACCATCACAATGGTACCAAATACGTGTTACTGCTGAAAACGCAGCCGGTATATCTACTTCTTTGTATAATTACGCTACTACGACAACACAAGGAGGTAAGCAGGTTGTACAAGAAGAGTCAGTGCGTAATAAGCGCTCTATTTTCGTGGTATACTATTTTGGTTTTTAATCACGTGTACTGCATATTAAATAAATATTCATAGACATTTCACACAACGTCCGCTGGTCCCAAGCCAAGCTTATATGCTTGTGTTATGGGTACCAGAACACGGATATACTACATATAGAAAGAAAGAAGAAAGAAAGAAAAACGTTTATTGCTGCAGTATCCACTAGAACATACAATATACAAAGATATGACTTAATAAAAAGTAAAAAATTACTAATAAAAACAACAGGTACATAATTATAATTAGTTTTGGGACAGCAGCAATGGGTGCCCATTTCAGCATATGTCAAGTCTTAGGGACTTGACGCTGGTTTTCAAATGGGCCCCTTGTGTGAAGTCGCGGATGCCCAACAAGCAATCATTTAAATAACAACAGTGACATAAACATTATTACATAGACAAAGGCTACGTACTAAACAAAGGTTTGAAACTGATTGAACAGTATCAATATAATATTATATACTAATAAAATAAAAAAGACATTACATATTTATACATTATATGTACATAAAAATACATACATACAAATAAGAAAGAATAGGCTGTAAAATTAAAATTATTCTAAAAAATAGGTAATATACTAGTTTTCTTTTGTTAATACATACATATAATACATAGAAACACCCAGACGTAGCACAAACATTTGTATGACAACTAGAAAAATCACACAAATGATTGTCCCGAGCGGGAATCGAACCCGCGACCTCTTGATCGGCAGTCCGTTATATGAACCACTCAACCACGGGGCTTGTCTCGGATATATAAGTGCGATAAAATATCCTATGATTGTAACGTTACGGAACTCTTCATGTCAGAGTCCAATTCGTACTTGATCGTTTTCTTTTTTTTACAGAATCAATAGGACCACCATCAGAATACTTGGATCTAAACATGTTGGTAATAATTTGTAGTTCAATTCTACTGATGATTTGTTCACTAACTTGTGTCTATATTCTTGTTAAAAAACACAAGTAAGTAGTATCATTTGTATAACTGAATTAATCTTTACTTATTATGGTCCTATGTGAGTCTATATCATCAAAACTACGGTACAGATTTTGATACAGTGTTTTTAATAGATAAGAGTGGTTCAAGGGGATGGCTATTTTGTTGAATTTGTTAAGGATGCATAAAAAATTACGCACGTACGAAGTTGCAGGCAAAAGCTTGTTAAAATAAATAAACAATAAACGGTTGAAAATATAAAGAACTGTTGAACACGGGACTATGTTTTACTATGCTGCGTTGACTAGACGTGTTGCCATAGGTTTTATTTTAGGGGTTACTGTCTCTTACACAAAATGTTATTTGTGTACAATATCCCTTAGCCTGCTTTTACGGCACCCAGGAAAGGAAAAGGGATGACGACGCTTGTATTCTTAATCCAACACCACGCGGATGATTTCAAAATACGGGACTGATATTAGTAAAAATTGATGAAAGACTATATACTTAGGTACGTGTAAAAGGGGCCGCTTGTGCTATTTTTACTAAAGCTATGTTATACGAAAGAGAATCTACGTCACTATACGAACCTAATAGTGATTTCAAATTCCAGATGAACAAGTCGCGTGTAACAGCTAGCGCAATATATCTATGATCTTTTTCAGCCAACAACATTTAACAGAGTACAGAAACTCTCTGACTGCAGAATGTAAGTCTGAACGTAGTAATGTGACTGTGAACACACCACAAGGTATACCGAATGATATGAACAACAGGGTATATAGCACTCCTGTACATCTTAATACTGAGAATAAACATGGTAAGTTTTATTTTGCAGTTGACTTGCTATGTTCTTATTAAAATTTAATAAATTAAATTATACTGCAAAATATGATCATCCCAAGCGCGAAATGAACCTACGACCTCGGAAAACCATTTCGTCACTTTCCTCCTCTTCGCGAGGATGTTTATTCTACTACACCGTGTTGCCACTTGAAATTTCGAGATATTTTGTCTCTTACCGAAGAAAATATCTGCTAAATATTTTTCTTAGCTGACTTAAGAGCCGAGAGATACTTCTAAGTTCTAAGACCGGGGGAGTGATTGGGAGGAATATGTCTGGTAACATCCTTTTTCCGTCACGAATAGTTTCACCCAGTAAAATATTTCTGGTATATTTCCAGAATTATACGAGATAAGTCCATATGCTCAATTCGCAATTGGTTTCCGTACATTTGGACATGTTGATAACCAAGAAGTGCCAAGTAGAGTTCATCTACCTGGCAACAGCAAGTCAAGATATGACAGTGGTGAGTTTAAAAAACCTGCATTTTCCTTCAACTAAGTTACACGTGGACTGGGGACATAGTAAAATGTGCTGGAAGTTGCTGAATGCAGATGGCGTACGACCACACCGTGGCGTTCTATGGCCACTGTTTAGCAGTGGAAGCAAATTAGAGACTATCCATCCCAAGTAAGCGACAACCCTTGGTTTTGTGCCGCTTGAACCCAAATACTTCTTTTGAAATATTTGTTTGTTATTTAGCTCTGAAACTATTGGACCTATTTATATAAGATATTCTTTTACGATCGCTTAGTTAGCTAAAATATTCCCGGTGAACACAGAACTACTTAAAAAAGTTTACCTAGAGATTTCTTCTACAGAATTGTTATTATACTTATGCTATGGACTCAAATACAAATACATCAAGCACTGTAGCTGTAAAATTTAAGAAGACAGATAGCTTAATTAGTTTTATAGAGAAAAAATTTCATGATTTTTTACGTGCCATTAAACTGTTTTCTGTTTATAGAAACGAGTTTTCAAGTTAGATCAGAGTCGGAAGAAAGTGACTGCGTATCTAGAACGACAACACTCAAAAGTGCACCTAGAAGTAAGTATTATTAATTTTTAACAATCCTTTATCAGTAACTCTTCATCACTTGGTGCGTTTTTAGGGTTCCGTACCCAAAGGGTAAAAACGGGACCCTATTACTGAGACTTCGCTGTCCGTCCGTCCGTCCGTCCGTCCGTCCGTCTGTCACCAGGCTGTATCTCAAGAACGGTGATAGCTAGACAGTTGAAATTTTCACAGATGATGTATTTCTATTGCCGCTATAACAACAAATACTAAAAATAAAATAAAATAAAGATTTAAGGGGGGCTCCCATACAACAAACATGATTTTTTTACCGTTTCTTGCTCGATACTAATAACGTTGCCTTATGTTGCATAGATAATGGTACGGAACCCTTCGTGCGCGAGTCCGACTCGCACTTGACCAATTTTTGAAAATGAGCGCCGCGTACCCTATTTGATTTGCTGGCCTAAAAATTAATGGAGAAAAAGCAATATAGCAAAAGTGAAGGCCTTGGTCGCACCTCTCAGGCTGCTGCCTTGGGCCATGGCCCCTGTGGTTTTAGGGTAAATACGCCTCTGGCTATAGAGGAGGCCCGTATAAGAAACTTATAAGGTTAAGTTTAGAGTTTTCCGTCTCTCACAGAGGATGTTATCTGTGCACAACATCCCTTAGCTAGCTTATACAGCATGTTAGGAAAGGAATGGGAAAATGACACTTTTATTCTTAATCTGTTAACACACGGACATTGCTATTGATATCAATAATAATAAATAATTGTTATTTTTTCAGAAACCTGCAGAATACCACACCATAGGTAGCTGAGAAATAAGCATTCCAATTAGTTTCTAATTTTGTATGGTTGTGTTCATGTCATTTTACTCAATGATAATAGTTTAATTATAAATAGCCAGTTCGTATTGTGATTAGTCAGTAATGAGAGTGTTTATTGCAAGTGTTAAGTAGAAGCAACGTTTGACAAAACTATCATACGTGTGTCGTTTACTAATGTTTAAATTGACACCAATTTTGATGCGTCATAAACTTAACTAATTGATTTGATATATAAAACTAATTTTAACGGATTTAGACGCGTATATTTGTTTTAAATTTCGGCCGACGTTTCGTAGACTTTGCAGTCTAAATCCGTAAAAAGTGGCTTTGTATATCAAATGAGTCGCGCAAGTGTTAGAAAATATTATGAAATGAAATTTGTGTATTTTGTTTAATATATTTATTATTTCATTTAACACATTCATATGAATTATAATCGTTATTCTATATACACAGTTTTTATGGGTACTTAATAAAGTTCAAGTTTAGTTTACGTTGTGCGATTTTGTTAATTACAATGTCAATAATTTTCAACATTTAGGTAAGTTTAGTTATGCAAGAAGAATTGGTACCACTGACTAAACATAAACACTCGCATCATTACTAATCAGTAAACAAACAGCACTTAACTTTTAAGAAACTTAAAAGTAACACTAGTCATTTGATAAATAAATTAAATAAATAAAATAGCAAATAAGTTTTTTTAAACATTTAATATAATTTAGAATAAATTTTATAAAACAATTATTAAATTTTATAAAGGATGTAAACCTTTTTTTGTAATTTTATTATAGAAAAAATATGAATTAATAATAATAATTGATTATTGAAATCAAAAATGGAGGTTTGATTTAGATATATTAATTAATTGGCATACAAAATCTATGGTGTCCGATTGTGTGACCAAAAGTCATTTGGCAAAACTACACTTGACAAACAACGTTTGGCAAAACAGTGAATTCGCCTAATGATCATTTGACTACTGATCATTTTACAAATGTTTCATTTTGCCAAATGATCAACACTTAAGTTTACATTTTACAAATGATTACTTTACAAAACTAACATTTGGCAACTGAGTTATCACATAAATCTACTTTTGGTCTAAAACTTTGGTATTCTTGTTAAAATGACCATCTTTAGCATATTTTTTGCAAAGCCACTGCTCTGGATTTTACTAGAAAGAAAATACTATGAGTATTAATTGATATATTTTATTATAATATATAGATAAATAGAATGAAAAAAAATGATATTTTACATTATTTGCAAAATAATTACTTATTAACCCTTTGTTACTCTATATTAAGTCTTTGGAGATATTTATCTCTTTTATTAGATTGGGTTAGGTTAGGTTAGAATTGTAACCCCAAACGCCAGAAGCGAATTTAGGGCATTTCTCCCTTTAATAATGATGATAATACATTTAAAACAACTTAATTTACGAAACAAATCATTTTGTGAAATGACAAATAGGTCAATTGACATTTGAATACTTAACACATTTGTCAAGTGTAGTGTTTGCTAATGGATCATTTGCTAAGTAAATTTTTGTAAGATTATACTTTTGTCAAGTGTATCGTTTGCCGAATGATCATTTGGTGAAACATTTTTTGTCAAATGATCATTTATAAAAATTTTTTGGTCAATCATTAGGGAACCAAAATCTATATCACATTTTGACAAACCATTTTAAAATCTTAACACGCTTTTATTGTCTTCGTTCGTATGTATTCCCATTTAAAAATTTGTCAGAATCTTTAATAGCGATATTCATTCACTTATAATAGTCGGTTGTAAAAAAAAACAGTAGGCACTTTTCAGGATGAAAACATTGAAGCGTGTTTTATTTACTTTTTACTTATGTTAAGTTTAAAACTAAAAATCCACGCCTTTTTAAATTATTTCACCTATCTGTACTAGAAACAACATAACAGGGGGCCAAGTCTGCTAATTCTGCTATTACAATCATATTACAATCAAATTACAATGTTGTTATAATGGTCAGTCAGTGACGCCATTATGGCGTCATTATGACAAAAACAGTAATAGTAGAATACCAAATTTGATAAAATTCCGCCATTATGGCACCATTATGGTGTCATGTCATAATGACACCAAACTTGATTTTTTGTCACAGATGATGCCACTATGGCTCCATAATGGTGCCATTGAGCTGTCATTGTGACAACATAGCAGCATTAGCAGACTTGGGGCCCAGGTATGTCACTGGAAGAGATGACTTGTTTTATTAGACTGTGCAATTTTAATACGTATTTAGGTAGGGCATAATCTTTGATAGTAATGGTCCGATCTTCAAACTTTTGCTACAATTAGGAAGCTACAGTATCTAAAAACCTATAGGCTATATTTTATTTGACAGTTAGGTCACACGAACGAAGTAACTTGCAACAGCAGCTAGTCTTTAAATAATATATCTATCTTTTAACTATGTTGCGTGCGCCGCATTTTTGAGTTTTGAAATTGTAATTAGCTAAATTAATATATACAACTAAAAAAAATGAAATTATCTTCAAAAAGACTGATTGTTTAATGTTTATTTTATAATATAATAAGTACAGACTTACCAGATAGTGTCTACAACGTGTTACAGAAAGGTGTAGTCATATTTCAAGGTTGCATTGAATAGGCCTTAATTATTATAAATATTACAGTTACACATAGAAATATACAGTTGGTAAGTTTTTTATTGTTTATTGCCTACTATTAAATAACTATCAAAAGCGCATCAATTATGATATGTTAACGGTTTATTGAATGCGATTGAACTTTACGATAAAAGATGACCTCATGGTAGTGTTGTATTTAAACAATATCGATTAATTAAAAAAAAAAATTTATGAACACATAAAAGTCATAATATATCTAGTATTTGTAATTTCATCCATGCCTAGTGCCTAGTCACCGGCCATGAGTAACGATGGTCAAATATGACTACACCTTTCTGAAACACGTTGTATAGCTACATCACACAACCAGCATGAAGCCACATAAATATCTATGCGTGAATTAAGTATCTATGTGTGTCTGATACAGGCTATACGTGATATAAAACGTTTTTAGACTACGAAGTATGATTTAGCCTAGCTAAATACACTAGCTAATTCTCCATGTGGTGACGGATTAAGAATACAAGTGTCACCACCCCATCTCCTCCCAAGGGTGCTGTAAAAGTTAGCTAAGGGATATTGTACACAGATAACACCCTCTGTGAGAGACGGGCAACTCGAAAGTAAACCCTGTGCCAATACGCCTGGTCAGCGCGGCACAGTAGACCATAATCCCTCCCAAAATGAAGGAGGCCCTTGCCCAACAGTGGGACTTAAATGGGCTAGAGAGAGAGAGAGAAATATACGTGTCATTAACATTGCAATCCGTACTTAATATCTGGTAATTCTGTAATAATATGTAAATCCTTGATTTACAATAGAAATAAAATTTCAAAAATAATAAATGTTAGTACAGAATGAAGTTTGTTTTATTTTTAACCGACCTTAAAAAAGAAGGAAAGTTCTAAATTCGTCTGTATGTTTTTTATTTTATTTCTTTATGTTTGTTAGGTACCTAATAACTAGAGGTCGAAATTAGGTAGAGTTATTCATGTACTTACACTGATTTCATACAGCGAAAGAATAAAGTGGATATGCCTCAAATCCCGGGATTAATTTCAAAGAGAAGAAAAAATCCCGTGATTTTTTAAATAGAATTGATTTATAGCGACTGATTCAGTCGCTATCAAACCATCCAAGTATTAGCTTGTATTTATAAAAAAGGCGAAATATGCGTATGAGAATTTGCTCAAGACTATCAATAATTTGTATTGTGAATTAATGTAAACTAATAAAAATTTTATGTTAACATACAATTATCTTTGTTCTATTTGTCTATTTCTGAGGTTTTTATTATTATTTATTTCACCACACGGGATTGCCCATTAGAAATCCCGGGAAGGTCCACATTAGTATCAACATTTCGATACAAATACATAAATAACTACCTAATTCCGACCTCTGCTCATAACTTTTAACTGGGCGAAGCAATTTTAATGATCCCTCAAATTTCAAAGGCACATGAAGTCGTTTGAACTTTTTTTTAAATAATATAATCTACTTAGTTTAAAAACTAAAAAACACGCTTAAATATCCTGAATATTTTTTTAATGATTGCATTGTCATCAATACTCAATTCTATGCTACCTACTTACAAAACATTGACAGTTTATGTTGTCACAGACATAAGTTTCTGTTGTCACATGTCACAATCGTAGTAAACACGAGTAAACAATTATGATATTTTTACCTGATTCTATAAACAAAGCGTTTTTATGTGAAATTATCTGATTGTATATGAAAGGCGTACGTAGAAACACAATAATCTTGGTGAGTCTACTCATAAACAATTAAACTATTACGTGTATAATTAACAATACAAGTGTGGTCATAGTGATACTTCAACATGCTATTCTAGTAATTCTGATCAAGGAATTGGGAGTGTTCTTTTAAATTATTGCATTGTCATCGGTCCTAGTTACGTGTGCAAAATTTTAGAACAATCCGTCTACTGCAAGAGGCTGATAATCGCTTTCAAAGATTCCGTTACACAGATTAATACATTGATAGATACATACCAAACTTATAAAAGCGTGTTAAATACTCACTACAGAACAAGTATTGTTTTATTTTTTTTATCTTATTGAAGATGACATTCTACAACTAGTAGATATACGTATAAACAGACTACATTAAAAAAATATTTTATAAATGGCCGGTGCTAGTCGTCCGGTTATACGGACGACTAATATTCAATATAATATTCAATATTTGTCCGGTTATCGGATGAATAAAATATCGCATTATTACGCATTATCGCTGATGCTGTTGTTTTCATCAAATTAGAAGGCTGTTGATAATCGCACGACAATCGTATGAATAAAAAATAATTATTTATACGACTACTTTATTATTTGTACTAATTACGTTTCATATAACTTTAGAAATTAAATAAAATAAGGTTTTCGAAATAAAAAATAAAAAACCCTAACCTAACATTCACTCGGTTAGCTTCGAGATCAAGTAACTCCGCAATTTTTTCCTTTTACTCCTTAGTTAATCTTCTGCTCCGTGGATAGTGCCGAAAAAGATTTTCACTTTTTTCACGAAAAAAATTCTTAGTAATAAATTTAATAATAAAAATTGCGGAGTTACTAGATCTCAAAGCTAACCGAGTGAAGGTTAGGTTAGGGTTTTTTTTTTCGAAAACCTTATTTTATTTAATTTCTAAAGTTATATGAAACGTAATTAGTACAAATAATAAAGTAGTTGTTTAAATAATTATTTTTTATTCATACGATGTGGGTGCCATTTATTTAACACAAATAAATTTCTACCTTCTTTATTTTTTTTACCGGACGACTAGCAACAGCCTTTATAAATATAATTATAGGTAAAATAAAAACATCTATATTTTAGTGTATTTGTTTCAATCATTATTTCTAGCTAGGGTTGTCAATTAATTTGATGAGAAGAACAGACAAGAAACTCCATGGATTTTTTTTTCTACATTCTTCATAACTTTTATTTTTTTTCCCAATAATTATACAATATTCATGGTTGTATCAGGAGTGTGAGAATGATGCCAATTAGTACCTACTACAGTTAATCTCAGGAACCACTAGTCTGATTTGAAAAATTCTTCCAGTGTTGATTCGTACATTTATCAAGGAAGGCTATAAGCTATGTAACGTTACGCTGCGACCAACAGGAGCTAAGTATTATCGAAAAATGTCTGAATTTGTAGTAAATTTTGTTATCATGTGCTGGTCTCGTGGTAGCTTCGTTGCAAAAGCAACGGAACTACCACGAGACCCGCTCATGGTGATCAGTTTTTCCACAAAAATTTCATTTATAAAGTAAAATCATAGCAAGTCAATAGGAAAAATTAATCAATTAATTAAAGTATGTTTGACAACCCTAGAATCAGCACAGCATGCTAATATAAATAAAGAACTACTAAGATTCATTTCATAACATTAGTTTAGGTCATCCTTATCACATTATTTTGGTTCGGATATTTTAAAATGAAAATAATTATTACTTTATCCATTTTCCTTAAAAGTTTTTGTGTGGTCAATGGAGGTAAGTTTAGACATGTTCTTATTATTTAACTTTATGTTATTATGAATAGTTAACTGGTTTGCTATTTCTATCGAATAACTGTTGTAATGAAATGAAATAAAATTTTAATCTTGTAGACATAATTTTTTTAGCCATGATAAGTTCTTAGGAAAAGTTCAAAAATTTTTTTCCCTACCACCGGCCCAGGACGCAATCTGCTAAGAAGAACCGGTGTAAGAAACTCGGCAGAGCTTTTCATAAAATCAATATTATTTTTTTAAATACCTACTTAATAACAATAATACTTACAATATACAAAATGTATTTCTCCAGAGCAACCTACTAATAATCTTTATTATCTCGCATTTAGTTTTAATGTTTTTTTTATTTCATTACATACTTTGAGTTCATTATAAAAACGGTTCATTAAAAAAAATGTCGTAGGAAACTTGATTAAAATAGTTTACTTAAGGATTCTTAGCTTTAACTTAGCTTCCAAGATTATGATTACGTAATTGATTTTGTGTAGTTAGTTGGTGAGATTGAATGGGGACCCGTTGAATATTCATAAAAGGATCCTTCCAAACCAGTTACACGTGTAGTAAGCCATGGGTCGATCTCATCGTAGTTAATAGAATTTTGTAGTTAACGTAGTTAGTTTGTCCAGTATTACAAGACCTTTAGATTGATGAATGCTCTGGCTGTGGATACAAGTGATGTCTATGATGTTTTCCGATATATACAATGACCCATGAAAGAGTTACATATTTTGTGGAGACGGGTTACATGCATTACAAGATTGTGTTCATGCCTTGTGTTAACATGGGTTTGTATTGTATTGACGGATGCCGCGGGGTCCTGGAAAAGCAGATCTGCTAAGGTGGACCGACGATGACCTTATATATATAAACTTTATTTTCAGAGAAATTTACTGATAAACCTTGTTCGGATTTGACTGCTCTTCCACCAGATCCTAAAACTAAATGCTGCGGAGTCGACGCCAGTGTTCAAAATAAAATAATAGGTAAATTTGAAAGCATGACGTTTAAAATGAAATGATTATTTGTGTGGTATTTGTATTTCGAAGAGCCTCTTGGTTGAGTGGTTCATATCACAGACTCACGAGCTCACAGGAACAATCATCTGTGTGATATTTATAATTCTCAAACAAATGTTTGTACTGCGTCTGGGAGTTTCTATGTATTATAATTATTTATTTACAAAAGAAAAGTAGTAATAATATAATAAATAAATAAATAATAAACATTTAGGACATTTCACACAACGTCCTCTGGTCCCAAAGTAAGCTATATTTCTATGCTTGTATTATGGGTACCAGATACGGATAGACTACATATACTTACTACTTTTCTTTTGTAAATACATACTTATAATACATAGAAAACACCCAGACGCAGTACTAACATTTGTATGAAATTTATGGACATCACACAAATGATTGTCCCAAGCGGGAATCGAACCCGCGACCTAGTGAACGGCAGTCCATTACATGAACCACTGCGCCACGAAGCCCGTAGTATATCCATTATATCCGTATTCTGGTACCCATAACACAAGCATACAAGCTTAGCTTAGGACCAGAGGTCGTTGTTTGTAGTGTCCATAAATACAAAAAAAATTGTAATTAAGTTACCTATTTATTCTGAGTACGGCAGGCGGCAAAATGCTTATAGCGCGCCCACTCTAGGATTAATAATAAAAATCTACTTAATAAACTAAATTATAATGGAAATAAAAACTGGCCAAGTGCGAGTCGGACTCGCGCACGAAGGGTTCCGTACCATTATCTATGCAACATAAGGCAACGTTATTAGTACCGAGCAAGAAACGGTAAAAAAATCATGTTTGTTGTATGGAAGCCCCCCTTAAATATATATTTTATTTTATTTTTAGTATTTGTTGTTATAGCGGCAATAGAAATACATCATCTGTGAAAATTTCAACTGTCTAGCTATCACCGTTCTTGAGATACAGCCTGGTGACAGACGGACGGACGGACGGACGGACAGCGAAGTCTCAGTAATAGGGTCCCGTTTTTACCCTTTGGGTACGGAACCCTAAAAATGACAATCATAATAATAATAATATGAGCTCTTTTTTTATGATAACTGGCTTTTTAAAGGTTATCTTGTCTGCGATTTAATTTATGAATTACCTGTGTATTTTGTGACCTTAAACTAAGATGATGCAAAAAATATTATTATAAGAGGAAAACTGTCATAGAACTATATAATTTATTTATTTATTTATTTATTATAAAGAACCAACAGCTTTACAATAATAACTTAGAAACTATATAGCAACAGAAAGCTAATTATAGGTTCTCGCCAATAGAAACAATAATAGGTAAGAAACAAAAATTACATCAGTGGCGGAGTATAGTAGATATTGATACCTAATTAATTATAAATAACAAAAGCGAAAAACAACTAGGTACAATAAATAAAAGCTGCACAAAGCAAATGCACAAGCGGGTGTTACCCCTGCCGACAGATTATGTGAAAAAGCTATTACTCATGGAAGATCTAATGGAAGTGGTAGACGTATTAAACAGGTCAAAGTCATAGTCCTTTGACAATTTATTGAAGCGGCTGCAATCTCTCCATAAGTAAGAATTCTGTCTGTAGTAAGTTGATACTAAAGGGGTGTGCAGTAAATGGCTATGCCTTAACGGTCTAATTGGCACATTCAACATAATTTTAGATATTAGTTCCGGGGAGTCAACCAGATTATGTGTTATTTTTAATAGGTATGTTAAATCAGCTATATCTCGACGTATGTGCAGCGGCAATAGGTGGTGTTTCTTGCAGTAGGTGTAGTATTGCGATGAGCTAAACTGGTCTCCAAGCCGGAAACAAACATATCTTATAAACTTCTTTTGTATATTTTCTAATCTAGTAATGTAAGTATTATACTTGGGATTCCATATTTGAGAGGCATATTCCAGACTACTTCTCACGTAAGTGCAATAAAGAATTTTAATAGTTTTTATATTAGTGAAAGCGCGTGAGGTACGTAGCACGAATCCTAGAGCTTTAGAAGCTTTATTAATAATGCTATTTATGTGCTTGTCGAATATTAATTTTCTATCATGAATAACTCCCAAGTCACGTATATTGACACATCTAGAAAGCTCATAATTGTCAATGGTATAATTTGACTGAATGATTTTAGTTTTGCGGGTAAAAGTTATCACGGAACATTTCGAAGGATTAAGGTCCAACCTATTATTGGTGCAATAATTAGAAAGACGATCTAAGTCATATTGTAACGCCTTTACATCATCACTCGATTCAATGACGGAGAATATCTTCATATCATCTGCAAAGCACAAAAGGTGGGAGTTTTTTAGACATTTGTCAATATCATTCACGAAGATATTAAAGAGCAGGGGCCCAAGTAATGAACCTTGCGGTACACCACTAGGTATATGCACCCAGCTCGAAACATAATTATTTATAACAACTGCCTGAGACCTGTTATTTAGGTAGGATGTGAACCATCGGAGCAAGTCACCTCTGATCCCGATTGTAAATAATTTGTTTAGTAACAAGCTATGACTAATACGATCAAATGCTTTACTGTAGTCTGTGTAGACTACGTCAACTTGCATACCATTGTCCATAGAATCTGTTAAAAAATCATTAAGAAGAACCAAATTAGATACGGTTGAGCGACCCTTACAAAACCCATGTTGTTTCGAGTTGAGAGAATTTTTGAATGCTGCATAAACTTGGTCGTACTTATATAATACGCTCAAACACTTTACCAATGATACTAAGCTTGGAAATTGGTCGGTAATTAGACACTTCAGTTCTTTGACCTTTCTTGTGAACTGGCGTAATGAATAAAAAAATATAAATATTATATAACAAAAATCTGGTCAAGTGCGAGTCGGACTCGCGCACGAAGGGTTCCGTACCATTATCTATGCAACATAAGGCACGTTATTAATAAATGAGCAAACAACACACACAATACTTAATGAATCACATTTGTTAAATGAGAGCAAGAAACGGTAAAATAATCATGTTTGTTGTATGGGAGCCCCCCTTAAATATTTATTTAATTTTTAGTATTTTTTGTTATAGCGGCAATAGAAATACATCATCTGTGAAAATTTCAACTCTCTAGCTATCACCGTTCTTAAGATACAGCCTGGTGACAGACGGACGGACGGACGGACGGACGGACAGCGAAGTCTCATTAATAGGGTCCCGTTTTTACCCTTTGGGTACGGAACCCTAAAAAGAAACAATGTTATTAGGTGTTTGTTTACTTAGTATAAATAAATTAACATTCTTGGCCATTCTACTCAACGTCCTCTGGTCCCAAGCTAAGCTTATATTATGCTTGTGCTATAGGTACCAGAATACGCATAGAAATAAAGCTTAATTTCGGACCAAAGAACGTTATGTAATTTTTTATGAATATAAAAATATAAATTTTTAATACTGAAATTGCCCCAGGCATTGAGACGCCTTTGTACCATTATTGTATAAAAATGTATAAAAATTATTTATTTCAAACAAAAAGTTCGACAACATCTTTTAAATGAGCTGACCTAATATGCTATGATATAGTGTGTATATTTTGGAATTTAGTGTGTTTATAATTGTGTGTGTGTGTTAGTGTAGTTATATTATTATGGTTTGTATTATGTGTAATATTGTATTGTTTTGTGTATATTTGTTGAGTATATTATGTATTGTATATCTTTTGCGTGGCCCCGAATATGTTTAAATTATGTGTATGTAGTAATTGTAAGTAGTATAATTTATCTATTTCTCGTTTTTTTTATTGTACTCTGTATATGTAGGTATGTATTTATTATTTTCTATTTTAAATTGTGCCTCGCATTTTTTAATGTGCCTCCCTCAAATCCTCTCTGCATCACCCATGGTTGACTGTTAGAGAATGCCCAAGGCATTAAGTCCGCCATTGTATATTTTTATATGCATAAATTAAATAAAAAATAAAAAAAAATTCTCATCGGTACCAACGAGGACAACTAAACTTAACTAAAAAATGAAAATTGACAGTGTCAATAACACAATTCCGTAATGTTAACTGAACTTTCTTGTTAGAAAAACTGTATAAATAGACTAACGATTATAAATATTATAAATGTGCACAACAAAATAGCCGAATAATCAGCAACAGCAACAGTTGTTTTAATTTTTAGTTAAGTTTGGTTGTGCATGTAGAATCGTCACCATTGTCATAATAACACGCCATTTTCCCATTTGGGTAGACAGAGATTATAGAACGCCATCTGCTACGATCCAAAGATACTTTCTTGGCTTCATTCACACTCCTACATCTGGTCATACGTGCCCGATGGTTGTAAATCAATAAATAATTTGAAACTTTATAGGTGGAAACGGTACAAGCGTGGAACAGCACCCATGGCTTGCACTTTTAGAGTATGACCAAAATGGTGAACTGAAGACACTATGTGGTGGTGCACTTATAAGTAGCCGATATGTACTTACTGCAGCGCATTGCATGATATCATCGCAATTAGGCAAAATGTAAGTTCCGTTTACAGTTTATATCCATCTATCCATCAGCCTCTCTCCATCCACTGTTGAACATAGGCCTCCCCCATAGAATGCCACAACACGCAGTTTTGTGCCGCTTGCATCTAATGACTCCTTTAACCTTGACGATGTTGTGGCTCCACCTGGTCGGGAGCCACCTAGCGCTGCGTCATCTGGTACGTGGTCGCGGCTCTAGGACTTTTCTTCCCCAACTATGATAAGTCAAGATATGAAACTCACATAGGGACATACATACAAAAACAACGGCTTTGTTTTATTATAAGTACCTAAAGATTCGGATGGGTTTTTTAACCTTTTTGTTAATTACAGTAAAAATGTTCGTCTTGGCGAGTATGATACAAGTAATGAGGGTCCTGACTGCCAGACTGTTGACGGTGGTTCTGATTGCACAGAAGGTGTTGTGAGAATACCAATAGAAAAGACCATAATACAGCCACTATACAAATCGGAAAGACGTTCCCATTCGTACAACATTGCTTTAATAAAAATGGCACAAGCAGCCCCTTTTACAGGTATGTTTTCTTCATTATAATGTTATAATAATACTAGCTGCCCCAGCAAACGTTGTTTTGCCATACAATTCTGTGTAAAAAAAATTTCATCAAAATCGGTCCAGCCAATTGTGAATCTAAACCATCCTCAAACCCCCTAGAATACACACAACAAATTTCATCAAAATCGGTCTAGTCGTTTAGGAGGAGTTCAGTCACATACACACGCACACAAGAAATATATATATTAAGATATAATAATAAATATTCACGGACATTTTACACAACGTCCTCTGGTCCCAAGCTAAGCTTATATGCTTGTGTAATGGGTACCAGAATACGGATATACTACATAAACTACTTTTCTTTTGTAAATACATACTTATAATACATAGAAAACACCCAGACGCAGTACAAGCATTTGTGTGACATTTATGGATATCACACAAATGATTGTCCCAAGCGGGAATCGAACCCGCGACCTCGTGATCGGCAGTCCGTTACATACACCACTCCACCACGAAGCCCGCCAAAGTGTTAAGGCGTATCTAAAAAAATACGTGTAGTGATAAAATAAAAATACAAAAAACACCCCTATTCCTGCCTAGAGTGCTGTAAGAGCCAGCTAAGATCACAGATTAATCCTCTTTGAGAGATGAAAACTTGAATAAAAAAAATCTTGTGCAAACACACTTGGTCAGCGCTGCATAGTAGACCATAATCTCTCCTAAAGGGCTAATCCTAAAAGGGCTCCCAATGGGCTGAAGAGAGAGATTTAAAAAAATTCCTATGACGTGAAATCACTAATATCTAAATAGCCGTCATAAATATTGTGTTTATGTAAGCACAATATATTTATCTCGCAAGTTTAATATATGAGCTATAATTGGGAGAATTATGTCGATAGTAAATAATATAGTTAATATTATATTATAGTTAAACTATATTATAGTTAATAATATAGTTTTTGAGTTATGAGAGGATCAAAATTCGCTCCAAATTGTCAGTGTAAACACACGGTGCAGCTAGCAGCTCTGTTATTTGACCTTGACTTGAAACGCTACCGCATGTCTAGATCTAAATAAATAATAATAATAATAAATATTATTATGGGTACCAGAATACGGATAGAATACATATACTACTTTTCTTTTGTAAATACATACTTATAATACATAGTAAATATAATAAAACGTTATTTATGTTTACAGATTTCATTCGTCCCATTTGTCTGCCAAGTGTTGACATGACACTAAGAACTGATGATTTTCGCATGATCAAAGCTGGCTGGGGGCAAGTTTCTGGCCTAAGCCCAGTTAAACTTCAAGTGGATTTACCATTTGTTAAACAAGAAGTAAGATAATTCAAAATTATGAGATGGTGGTTTTTCATGGATTAAGAAAAGACCTGACCACGGGGGGATTATATTCACAATCCCTCCTGAAGTGAAGGAGACCCCTACCCAACAGTGGGACGTTAATGGGCTGGAGAAAGAGACAACTACGTCGCGCTGACCATGTTAGCGCAGGTTTTATTTTCGAGTTTTCTGTCTCTCACAAAGGATGTTTTCTATGTACAATATACCTTATGGGTTGGTTTACAAAATTATAAAAATAATTTCTGATTTACAGGACTGCCATAAAGCTCTTTCGAATATCTCTAAAAGAATCTCTTTGGAAAATGGAGAATTTTGTGCCGGTGGTGAACTTGGCAAAGACTCCTGTAGAGGTGATAGTGGAATACCTTTGGTTTATGAAAACGGTATAACATTTGAAGCTATTGGAATAGTCAATTACGGTGCTTATCCTTGTGGTCAAGAAAATGTTCCTAGCGTGTATACCAATGTATATGAATACAAACCCTGGATTCTTGACAACATTGAAGCGTAATTTGATGTTTTTAGAAATTAAAAGTGGTTTTTAAATCTATTTTTGTGTCTATTTAATTGCGTTTGCAGATAGACCAGAAGCAGTGTCTATGACTACATCTCTTAGTCGGCCTGAATCCACTTACATATCTAAGTGTGCGTGAAAATGTATCTATGTGTGTCTATGATACAGGCTATACGCCTAGGTTACATGTCGTGGAAAACGTCATTATTCTATAAAATACGATTTAGCGAGGCTTAAGTTACATGTCCGCAATTTTAAGAGGATACCAAAATAGCTTCGTGCATTTTTCTACTTGCGAAGTTTTCATTGTTTCTTTAGATTGAATGGCTAGAGCTCTAATTTTTAAGTATATGTTTTTTCAATATATGATCTAGGATCGCATAAACTCAGAAACGCGATTGAAAAAAGTTTTCTCGATAGAAAAACTTGGCGAAAAAACCTCTCAAATTTTTTTTTTTTTTTTTTTGTCGGTCTATTATCGCGTATTAACTAATGAAATAACTTTAAAAACATAAGTAAGTATTATATATAGAAACACGTAAATCAGAATTAAAATATATTTAGTAGATTTTGAGTAAATAGGAAAAGTATCCCTAATTCTTCATTTTCTGTGCCTACTGGCTGTGTTAATATGTACGTGTCGGCGATGATATACGATAATATTGATGTAGGCCCTTAAACGCCAACTCACCATCTTTTATATCGGTCGTTGCGTTTGAATTCTGATTAAATGTATGTAGTAAAACTTAAAAAATAATCGTGGCCGTGAGTTCAAATCCCGCTCATGGTAATCATTAATTCCGCTATATTTTAATTTGTTAAGTAAAAGCATAGCAAATCAATTAAAAAATAAACAAATTAGGTACTGTATTACATTTCCTTATTTTTAACAGGCTTCTAAAAAAGGAGGAGGTTCCCAATTTGTCGGTATGTTTTTTTATGTTTGTTACCTTTTAACTGGGCGAAGCGATTTTAAATTCATGGACATTTCAAGCTAACCTTATATGCTTGTGTTATGGGTACCAGAATACCGATAGAATAATATACTAATTTTCTTTTGTAAATACATACTTATAATACATAGAAACACCCAGACGCAGTACAAACATAAGTATGACAATTAGAAAAATCACACAAATGATTGTCCCGAGCGGGAATCGAACCCGCCACCTCTTGATCGGCAGTCCGTTACATAAACCACTCAACCACGAGCCTCGTCAAATATATGAAGCTGGTTCAACTTTATTTAAAAAAATACTTAATTACTATCTTTTTGCTGTTTATAACATACATTATTACAAGAAACAATAAGTGTCGGTTAACATACAAAATACCACCATACAAAACATAAATAAAGATAATGGAAAAGACGTAAAACTCTTTATTATAGCAATTACTATAAACAGTTAAATGTTAAATTATAAAATGAGCAAAACACACAACAAACAAAATTTGCAAATTAAAATAAAACAAGTACAGCTAAACAGAGACAATGCATGGGAATATACAATATATGTATTTATATTATTATGTTTATCAATAATGCAGCACTTATTATTATTATCATATTATTAAGGCAGTCCACATGCTGCTTTGGGTCAACGCTAGGTCCACGTTATTATCAATAACAGGCTTTTATTTTTTTACTCTTTTTGTGTGTATTGTCTATCGCTAATAAATTTCTTTTCTTTCTTTCTTTCTTTCTTTTTTTTAGTTCAGTGTGTATCTGTTAATATATTAATTGCAATTATAAATTAAATTAAATAAATTATTCAGGGTTTTCCGTCTCACACAGGGTTTAACATATGTGGCTCTTACTGCTCCCTAGGAGGATAAGGAATGGTGACACTTGTATTGCCATCTATCTTTCAATTCTATTTTGAATCGCTAGATGGCGTTGCAAGTAACTGTAATAAGTGTTCTTCAATATCTTAATACCAATTTGGTATTTTCTAAATATCTCTTGATCGAGTGGATCAATTGCGATAAAACAAAGACTTAATTATACCTTGAGTTGTCTATAATTTTTACGTATAACATTTATATTTCAAAGTGCCGTATATTTTACGTGATGCGTGCACAGACAAACAGACAAATATTTTTTTTCTACAGATTTATTATATGTATAGATGTGATCAGCATGTAAATAAAATGATAAGTTAGAATCCATAATAATACCTAAGTCACGTATCGATGTAACTCTGATAATAATGTTAATGTCTAAGAATATGGATGTTAGGTTTGTACTAGGTTATATTAATAACTAGTTAGTACCCGTTATTTCAAACATTTTTCCGGTTTTCACATCATTATTCACAGCTGCTTTCCTCCTATAGTCGCAGCGCAATGTCATATAGCCTAAAGCCAGTTGACCAGTGCTTCCTGAAATTACCGCGTTCAAACGAACAAACTCTAACAAGCTTTATAATAAACATAAAAATAACAGAAGCATATAAAGCTTAGCTTAGGACCAGAGGACTTTGTGTGAAATGTCCGTGAATATTTATTTATTTTATTTATTTTATTATTATATTAGTGATGTTAGTATAGATTTATATACGGTTTTGTCTCTTAGCGTGCGTCTGCCGTCCATGGCCGAGAGCGAACGATGTTGGGCCGCCGTCGCCACCTTTGCTCGGGAGGTGATGGCGGCAAAGAGGGAGGCCTTGCAGGAGCGTGAACGCGTTGGCGACACGGTACCACCCCGCAGGGCCCCGGGCGGGGGTCGTCGACGGGCAAGAGCCGGCGGCCCATCTCGAAGAGGTGGTCGTGCGCGGCGGGTCGGTATTCAGAGACCCGCCGCGGCAAATGTGGCACTCGGCCACGCGGCGGGGGGAACAATAGGTCCCCCCGTCGAGTCGGGTCATGGTAAAGCTCAAGGCACCATCATGGCCCGGCAGGGTAGAGAGGAGACGGGAAAAAAAAATCAGCGGTGGGTGTTCTGTTTAGTGACCAGTGAAATTATGATATTATACAGGGTGTGGCGTAATTAATGGATAAGCCTGTGCCTGTGGATAAGCCTCCTACTGCGCTATACGAATATGTATATTTTTAATTAATCCTATGTATGGTCTTGAAAAAAATGGCATAAGTCATGTTTTTCATAAAATGACTACTTTCACTAACCAATTCTGCTACTGTTGCCACAATTTTCAAAAGTTTTGCTTTCTGTTTTTTTTATAATACAGCTTAAGAGTTGAATTATTGCAAGCAATAAAGAATTCGCTATTCGTAATACAAATTTTTTGAAAATTATGCATGAAATATCAAAAAAGGGTTATTGATTATTCAATTTGTTGACTTTGTACATCGTCTAGCTTAAAAAATCTTTATGGGAGTTGATTTGCCCAATATCTTAAAAACATGCTTGTTTTATGCAGTTTCCGAAATGGTATAATACTTATTATAATACTTATTAAGTTTGATGTGATATTAAAGAACCAAATGACACTCGTAAAAAAATGTTCTTATTGTGATTTAATTAATCAAATTAATACTGTTAACTTAAACAAACTGTCAGTGGTATTTTAACTTATCTGTCTGAGTTTACCAGTAGGAATGTTAGTCGTTGAAAAAAAATAACAACTTATTTTATTTTTTTTATTCTAAAGATGCAAACACTACATAAATTTTATTTTACAAAAAATGTTCGAAATGGCGGCCACCTGCGGCTATGCAGGCCCTGCATCGACGGATAAATGACCGCTTTAGGCGTCGGATGAAGCCGGAGCTCTTGATTTCATCAGCGGCTTCAAAAATCAGGGCCTTTAGTTGTTCCAGGGATGCTATTTCTTTTTTATACACTTTTTCTTTTAAACACCCCCAGTAAAAAAAGTCTAGAGGGTTCAAATCAGGGGACCTTGGTGGCCACAAAATGGGACCCAAACGACCTATCCACCTCTCATTGTACTCATCATTGAGGTAGTTCCGTACAATTCGTGCGTAGTGAGCGGGACAACCATCATTTTGTAACCAGTAGTTTTCTGGCACATTTAAACTTTGTAATAGTTCCGGCAACGTATTTTGCAGAAAATTTAAATAATTGGGACCTGTTAGTGTCTCGGATAGTTCGACGGGCCCAACTATTTGTCCATTTAAAATTCCTGTCCAAAGGTTCACTTTAAACTGGACTTGAGCTCGGTCTTGCCTTATGTTTCTCGGATTGGTTGCCTGCCAACTATGAAGATTGTGCATGTTGACGTAGCCATTTCTTTTACATGATGACTCATCGCTCCACAGTATTTTGTCAAAAAACGCCGAATCTTCGCGTATTTTTCGCAACATGACGCGACAAAATTGGACTCTAGGCTCATAGTCTCGTGTCATTAGTGTTTGCACCCTTTGATAGTGATACGGGTGAAGCTCATGCCTGTGCAGAATTCTGCCCACAGTACGCGTATCTACACCGGTTCCTCTACTTAACTCACGAATTGATAACTCTGGATTAGCACGCACAGCTTCTAGAACTTCGTCATCACGATGTCGTCGAGGTCTGCCTTCCGAAGCACCACCAACACCGGTACCAGGCATTCGCCCTTCGCTAAAAGCGATGTGCACACGTGTAAACACCCGGTAGTCTGGGTGTCGCAAATCGGGGTATCTTCGACGATATTCGCGTGCAGCTTCATTTGCATTGCAGTTACACAGGCCGTAAATAAGATGCATATTTGCATACTCTTGAGGAGTGCACGTATGACGCGGCATGATCAGTAGTCCAGGGATATGTAGAAGTCGTCGATAATATCACAATTGTCCAATTCGTATAGCAAAAACAGAGTCCGTAGTACATAAGCCAAATTCACGTCACAATAACAAACACGATAGAGCAAACGATATGTGCGCAAGAGACGATAGTCAAAAGAGCACTAACTTTGTTAAACAAGTTCAAAAGCTGTTTTGTTGTTTGTGAGAATAATAAAAATCTATCTCTGTCGCACAACTGTTATTTACCTGACATCAAAATGCTTTGTCTCTGTCTTATGATAAGACTAACCGTCTGGATTTGCCGTGCGATAAACAACCACAAGTAGTTGACTTAGAGTCGTTATCTGCTTACCCTATTCATGGTGGATGACTACCTGCTCCCGAGCACCCAAAAAAGGGTCCATTCAAACTGTTTACAAAGACATGTTTAAGATAAATTAATAATTCTGTTAAAGAAAATTAGGGTATTTTTTTACAACTGTCGTTTTTTTTTAAAACCTCGTGAAATGTAATAAGTATTATACCATTTCGGAAACTGCATAAAACAAGCATGTTTTTAAGATATTGGGCAAATCAACTCCCATAAAGATTTTTTAAGCTAGACGATGTACAAAGTCAACAAATTGAATAATCAATAACACTTTTTTGATATCTCATGTATTTTTTCCCAAAATTTGTATTACGAATAGGGAATTCTTTATTGCTTTCAATAGCTCACCTCTTAAGCTGTTTTATAAAAAAAACAGAATGCAAAATTTTTGAAAATTGTGGCAACAGTAGCATAATTGGTTAGTGAAAGTAGTCATTTTATGAAAAACATGACTTATGCCATTTTTTTCAAGACCATACATAGGATTAATTAAAAATATACATATTCGTATAGCGCAGTAGGAGGCTTATCCACAGGCACAGGCTTATCCATTAATTACGCCACACCCTGTATATAGAGTTTGTATGCATTGATACCACCGACCAGGCAGTGTTCCATATCTTCAAGGCCTTACAAAAAGCAGTTACCAAACTTTTTTGTACGACATAGCATTATGTCCACAATTGTGTACTTTTGACATCCCTAGTTCAGTAAATGTTATAAATAACATACATATTATAAAGATTAACGTCAGTTCTACAAATGGATAATGATGGATTAAGCCATCAAATTGTACGGGTTGTGACAGATTGAGATTGAATACAAGTTATAACTCTATTTTTTCAGGGAGCTGTAAGAAACCGCTGAAGGGCAATAATATTTGGATAGTAAAGAGACATTATATGACGGGCTTCGTGGCCTAGTGGTTCATGCACTGGACTGTCGGAATCGAATCCGTGACCTCGTGAGCAGCAGTCCATCACATGAACCTCTAGACCACGAATCCCGTCAAATAATTTCTCTTTACTATCCAAATATTATTGCCCTTCAGCGGTTTCTTACACCTCCCTGAAAAAATATGGTTATGACTTGTATTCAATCTCAATCTGTCACCATTATTTTATTAGTTCTGTGAACAGTGTTGTATTCTTTTTTTATCTTTTTATGTAAATTTTTTTTTGTTTATTCTCTTATGCGATTGCCAAGAAGCTTTTGCAACAAGCGGTTAGAATATACTTCCGGAAAAAGGCCACTTTTGCGTCAGCAATATACCAGAAAATAACTTCTGCTTGGATAGTGGTGGAATACCGCTGATGATTCATAACGGTGATAGAATTGAAGCTATTGGAATAGGCAGTTATGGGTTTGATTCTTGTCAGGAGAATATTCCAATTGTGTTCACTAATATCCGCACTTACAAAGATTGGATTGATAGTACTATTTATTCTTAATTTTCATTTGATATTAACGTAATATAGTCCCTTAGTTTTAAATACAATAAAAGTTATTTTAAATTTAGTTAAACTTTCTCAAGATTAAAGTTCAAGCTTGTATAATGCAAAATTGAATGTCTCTTAATTTTAATAAATCAAATGGTGGTGGAAAAAGTGATCACCGCAAGCGGGTCTTGGACCCACGACCTCGGAATACCGTTCCGTAGCTCTGCCAACTGAGCTTATAGCGGTCGTGCTAACAGTAACCAATTAGACCACCACAATCGTCACTCGATTGAGTTTACATCGTATTTTGATGTACAACGCCATTTATCAAGAATGTTTTTGCAACAATCTCGACCAGCCACCTAGTATTCTTTACAGAATACAATTGGGCTGATAATAATGACGCGACTTTTATTACTAAAGTAATTTTTATTAATTTTGCAATTGACTTGCTATGCTTTTACTTAAGAAATCAAATTGTGGTGGAAAAAGTGATCACCGCAAGCGGGACTTAAACTCACGACCTCGGAATACCGCTCCGTAGCTCTACCAACTGAGCTTATTGCGGTCGTGCTAACAGTAACAGTCAAAAGGATCAAATTAAAAAAGAATTTTGCAAAAACAGCCTAAGAGTATGAGCAAGAGATGTGGGCTGATTCTCAGATCTGTGTCAATTTTGAGGAGATAAGTGGCAAAAATAAAATTATAAAATATAAAATTCTCGAGTCACTGTGTACTCAATAATTTTTTAAACAAGTTAAGACGCACAAAATTCAATAGTAACTATAAATCTAGAAATACTAAAAATAACAAAGCGTATAGTACCAATTACTATGGATCAGTTCGGATTCTATCTGTAATTACCGCGGTAAAGGAAACACACAACTAATCTAAGTTTCATCCCAAATGTTTAGTAAGGCTGTAATCATAATGACGAAAATAAATAATAATTTATTACTGAGAAATTAAGCTATATAATAACAAAATTTTAACGAGCTTAAATGTTAATGCATATTCGAGATTTGACGAGCCTCGTGGTTGAGTGGTTCATGTAACGGACTGCCGATCAAGAGGTCGCGGGTTCGATTCCCGCTCGGGACAATCATTTGTGTGATTTTTCTAATTGTCATACAAATGTTTGTACTGCGTCTGGGTGTTTCTATGTATTGTAAGTATGTATTTACAAAAGAAAAGTAGTATTTGTATTCTATCCGTATTCTGATACCCATAACACAAGCATATAAGCTTAGCTTGGGACCAGAGGACGTTGTATGAAATGTCCATGAACATTTCTTTATTTAGTTATTTATTTATTCAGCAGACAGTACAGCATCATCTATCGAAGCGTATAGTAAATTTCTTGCTATTACAACCTATAATTGCGCGTAACGGTTTAAGTAGTAACAAGCGCAAGCAATACACTCAATTGCTGACTAAACTTGAAGATTTGGTGAAATATATCCTAAAATGAATACGTACTAAAAGTCTAGTTCGAGCTGGTCTTGCATACGAAGAGTTCCCTGTACAAAAACTGTAACATTTTCAGTTCTTTAGCCGTCGTGTGTTATTCTGATGTTTAAGGTCATAGCTCATTAGAGCCACCCGGCACCCATTCCGCACCGCCTCGCCTCGTGCGGTTAGTATTCTTGATATGGATTAGTATGGGTATGCGCTCACTACATCAACTCCGTAGCGTCACCGGGTCGCCTCTGTCGTAAGCACTCCACGCGCGGACAGCGGGTGTACCACTCGGTGACAACTTGCTACTTGCATGCTTGCCTTGTGCTGACTGCCCATCGCCAACGCGCGGGTCCGAAGCGACCCGTGTCAATTGTTAACAGACTACACGAAAATTCCTGGACTAACCGGTCTCCAGTCGTAGACAACGCGGCGTCCACCAGCGGTCAGCGCGGGGTTGACGTTTATTGGTGACGGTGGTGCGGTGTCAACCCGTGGACCACCTGTCGACAACGAGTGGACGCCGTGTGACGAGGTGCGGGGTGGGTGCCGGGTGGCTCTAATGAGTTATGACCTTTAACCCTTTCAGGACCATAAGGTTTCCAGCGATAAATCTAATATATAAAATTCACGTGTCACAGTGTTAGTTACCGTACTCCTCCGAAACTGCTTGACCGATTCTTCTCAAATTTTGCATACATATTCAGTAGGTCTGAGAATCGGCCAACATCTATTTTTCAAACTTTTTTTTTAGTATGGCAAAACAACTTTTGCCGGGTCAGCTAGTCTAATATATAAAATTCACGTGTCACAGTGTTAGTTACCGTACTCCTCCGAAACGGCTTGACCGATTCTTCTCAAATTTTACATACATATTCAGTAGGTCTGAGAATCGGGCAACATCTATTTTTCAAACCTTTTTTTTAGTATGGCAAAACAACGTTTGCCGGCACAGCTAGTATATGTATATATCTAACTTTTTTAGCTGATTTGGGTGTGAAATGAACAATTATGTACAGAAAAACAGAATAAAGCCTATAGTTTTCTTGGAATCTCACGGTAAATATTTTTCCATGTGGTCCTCAAGGGTAACCGAAGTAACAGTAAGGTTTACATAGGAAGTCTTTCAAGCCAGTTTCTAATACGCGACACAAACATCTTATAACGATAGAATAATATAAAAAATTATATAGAATAGTCTTTTTATGATATTTGGCGAAACAATTTTGAATAGTTACGTAGCGCGGACTTAAATTGCACATAGTATATTTATATTGAGACTTATTTTGTATGCGCTTTTTAGTAAAAGTTACGCATATTTTCATTACTTCTGTCTTTTACATATTCTAAGCTGGCAAAGTGCACTAGTTGTCAATATGAAGCTTATATAAAATTATGTATAGCTTACGCAAACTATCTATGCCCTTTTAGATATAACTACGGATATCTAACATATCAAGAGTCGGAGCTAAAAGCTGCGAGTTACCTATAACATTTTAAGATTTGTTTTGGTTTATAGGTTCCAAAATACTTATGTAATTATTTTACTATAACAACATCCACATTACGATTAATTTTAGTAGTTCTTGCTGGCCTCTCTATTATAGCAAAATACGTGTGGTACATATAAATTTCTTCGCAAGGCGACAGTTAGCTTCTGTGGCACCCGAAGTGAAAAAATACATATTTTTTGTAGCTAAATACTACATTATTTCTTCAACATGTACGTGAAACTCTTAGCATCCTCTTATAACCATTTATGTAAATAAGGGATATGATAAGCACATTTAAAAACCAAGAAAACTATTAGATATAGTAGAGTACCATACTGTTGTACAACTATATAAATATGACCGTTGTGGACCACTGGGAACAATATTTACCTTTCGAGAATGTTGCATTTTGAGACATTTGTGCTAATTATTTGCAGTTATTAGTTTTATTATTTATATTTATTTCTCATCGATTATAAATATAAGTACAATTATAGAAGCAAAACAGTCCGTAGATCAAGCAGGCTTCAGGAAAGGATACTCTACCATTGACCACATCCACACCATTGAGTTAATTATAGAAAAGTATCAAGAACTCCAGAGACCTCTTTACATAACTTTCATTTACTATCAAAAAGCATTTGATTTGGTCACGCACACAAGTATATGGGAAAGTCTAAAAGAACAAGAGGTGCCAGATAAATATATAAATATAATTAAAAGTATATACAAGAACAACAAAGGAAAAATAAAGCTCGAAACCATAGGCCCCGCCTTCAACATAGAAAGAGGCGTAAGACACGGGGACCCGCTCTCACCCACTATCTTCATAGCCATTCTCGAAAACATCCTGAGCAAGTTGGATTGGAATAAAAAAGGACTCCTACCTACCTAAGTCCTCTGAGGTTCGCCGATGACCTAATACTTCTGTCAGAGACAGCTAACGAGATGCAAAACATGATAGAATCGTTACAACAAACTAGTGTGAAAGTTGGTTTGGAAATGAATCTAACGAAGACTAAGATAATGACTAATACACGAATAAGACCTATAACTATCAACTGTAACCCCTTAGAATACGTAGCTAATTATATCTACCTGGGAAAAAGAATAAGTTTCGAGAAAAACAATAACATCGTAGAAATAGAGAGAAGTATTCAACAAACTTGGAATAAATATTGGAGCCTAAAACAAATAGTTAAAAACAACATATCAATAACTCTCAAAGATAAAGTTATGAACTCATGTCTACTACCAAGCTTAACTTATGGATGCCAGACCTGGAAATTCTCTACACAAGCTATAAATAAAATCAATGCATGCCAAAGAGGTATGGAGCGAAGCGTGTTAAACATAAGAAAAATGGACAAAATAAGACACATGAAAATAAGAGACATCACTAAAGTTACAAACGTTTTGACCTTTGCTCTAAAACTGAAGTAGCATTGGGCTGGTCATGTAGCGAGAATGTCTGACAGAAGATGGACCACGCGAGTTATTCAGTGGAAAGGACCACCAGGCAAGAAGGGGAAGGGGAGACCCTTAGCCCGCTGGGAAGACGACCTGAAAAAACTAGTTGACATAAACTGGCACTCCATAGCACAAGACTGACAAAACTGGGCATCTTTGGAGGAGGCCTTTACCCAAACCGGGATTTCCTGTTAATTTATATTATAATTATTTTAAAACACATACTTATATTACTAACATACTTATATTACTAACATAATTTAAGCTATTTTACTAACACAAATCAAATAATATGTGTTTACTATGATATTTTATCTACCATATATTGTAAAACAAGAAATAAATAAGGCTTTATTATTTTTATATAAAATTATACATACCAAACTTAATAAAACAAGTGAAACAATACTGCAAGTTTATGATTGTAAGTCTGAAAAACCTTACTGTAATATGCAGTTTAGTCTGCGAATATTTTGACTTTTGCGCGAAAGATATATGATAGTGATTTTCTTTGTAAACGCTCCGAAATGCATTATATGCTGGCTACATATCTTCTGTTATGATATTCAATCAAAAAAATATGAATTATGTAGCAATTGAATAAACAGTTGTGCATTTTAAAGATGGGAAACATATTTCCCTTGGTCCTCAAAGGGTTAAGCTACATTATTGTAAAGTTTAATTAAAATCCATTTAGCAGTTTTTGCGTGAAAGAGTAACAAACATTCAAATATCCATAAACATACACATTTATAATATTAATTAAGATGATTTAAATAATCTTTGACCTATATAAAACCTTCTTTACTATTCTACCCTTAGCTTTCCTATAAGTTTTGATAACACTTAGGACCCTTAATCATGTCGTTGCAAATGAGGAAACTATTGATGGCCAAACTGATCTCGATCAACTTTATACGTAGTGGTGTAACTTTGATAAATTACTTTGATAAACTTTGATACGAAGGCTAAACAAAATTCTGTTTCACCACACATTATTATTACACTGCTTAGTAACTGGAAAATTGATTATAATTAATTAATAAATAAGAAATAATAAAAATATTCACGGACAATTCACACAACGTCCTCTGGTCCCAAGCTAAGCTTATATGCTTCTGTTATGGGTACCAGAATACGGATAGAATACAATTTTTTTTTGTAAATACATACTTATAAATACATAGAAACACCCAGACGCAGTACAAACATTTGTATGACAATTATAAATATCACATAAATTATTGTCCCGAGCGAGAATCGAACCCGCGACCTCATGATCCACTCAACCACGAAGCTAGTCGAAAATGAATGATTATTAGTAAACCCTCAGCAGTGTGGGTTACCAGTGATGAGTTACAGAACTGAAGAAGTGGTACTGAATGTCTGCCTTTTAAATAAACTCAGAGTCGCGCAGCTTACTATGGAGAAGACTATGCTCGGTGTTTCCCTACGTGAAAGATCCGGAATGCGAAGATCCGTAGAAAGACCGGTGTGTACGACATAGCCCGAAGTGTTACCACTCTGAAGTGCCAATGGGTAGGCCATATCGCTCGACGATCCGGCGACCTTTGGTTAAGAAAGGTCCACGCGTGGTGACTTCGTACCGGATAATACAAAGCGAGGCGTCCCCCAATAAAGTGAAGTGATGATATCGTCAAATGCGCTGGGAGTCGCTAGATGCGGATAGCGTAAGACCGCGCGTTGTGGGGTCATATAGGAGAGGCCTATGTCCAACAGTGGACGAAGAAAGGCTGATGTTTGGGCTAAAACATACCAAATAAACGAAAAACATACCAAAAAATGTTTTAATTTATGTAAAGTAAGCATCAACGGTGAATCTACAAACATTCTTAGGAGTTGAAGGTGGAACCGGTAGATCATTGGGCAACGGACATCTAGGAGATTCCTGAACAGTTGTCCTGCAGTTATGTGAATGTCGACATTGACATTTCTGTAAACAAATATTGAAAATTATATAGGTATAATATAAAAAAAAAAAATTTGTACATTGAAATATATTTTCATAAAACATAGTCAGATAGTTAAAAGACAACCAACAGAACCCATATTAAGCATTTTTTTAAATTTTTGTCTGTTTGTCTGTTTAGATGTTTGTCTGTGCACGCATCACGTAAAATGTACGACACTTATAAATATAAATGTTATACGTGAAAATTGTACATAACTCAAGGTATTACTTAGTCTTTAGTACTGAAATAATTTTTAGACGGGCTTCGTGGTCTAGTGGTTCGTATAACGGACTGCCGATCATAAGGTCGTGGGTTCGATTCCCGTCTCGGACAATAATTTGTGTAATGTTTATAAATGTCATACAAATGTTTGTTCTGCGTCTGGGTGTTTCTATGTATTATAAGAATGTATTTACAAAAAAAAAAGTAGTATATGTAGTATATCCGTATTCTGGTACCCATAACACAAGCATCTTGCTTAGATTGGGGCCAGAGTACGTTGTGTGAAATGTACGCGAACATTTATTTGTTTGCCTCAACTAACTTTTATCCGAACCCGCCTTCTAATCTTCAAGACGCTAGGTCTTCTACATAAGCATCTCTGCATCTGTCGTCTTCTAGCTGATTCTTGCATTCGTAATCTGAATTGGTGAAATGGACTGCAATAACCACCAGGACAGCTGCAACTTGACCCTGAAAATGTAATCATTTAGTTACCAAAAATTCGTGTGATTAGGATTACTAATACCAGTGTTACCATCTTATTCCACTTGTATTCTTAATACCCTTAATTTCTTTATTTAACTTGTAGAAGATAATTATCTACTCCCATTTTATTAAACTTACCCATTACATTTTTATAATTAAAATTGTTAGGTTATTATTTAAGTCATTTTATAAGACCATCTAGATTTCTAAGCAATGTCTATTTATTAGGTATATTCTTATGCATTTTGCTACATCTAAAGACGTTATTTTTAACGGACTTTAAAAAAGGAGGAGGTTCTCAATTCGTCTGTATTTTTTTTTAAGTTTGTTACCTCAAGACTTTTAACTGGGCGAAGCAGTTTTAACGATTATTTTTTATTTGAAAGCTGGTGTTTCACGTGTGGCCTCATTAGCACCAGGTCTGGATCTGATGGTTCTCTCCTGAGAAATCGAGGAAAACCCTCAAACAAAGGCGCGCACATTGTTTTCACATATTGTGTATCTAAATAATCAAAGAATAGACTACCAAGGTGGTCTCATAGAGTCAATTAATTTTTTTTTACAATTGTGTGTATGTCCATAATATCTTCAAAACTCGGCAACGGCTTATGATACTGTTTTTTAAATAGATAGTGGTTCAAGAAAATGGTATTTTTTTATTTTGTTATTATTAGTATTTGTTATGTATTTTGTTATGCCTTTTATTTTATTAATGATTTTTTTTAACATCTACGCGTACGAAGTTGCGGACAACAACTATTTCAGAATACAAGTGACTTGTCCACCTCATTTCCTCCCCAGAGTGCTTAGTGGCAACTCAAAAATAATACAAGCAGCTAACATAAAACAATACGTTTGTTTGTTCATTATAAGAGAACAAACACTTGCAGCTCGTTTCCTGTTTTCTTAATATCAACACATATACGCTACGTACGTACACGTTAGTCGATAACTTCCTGAACCGTTATTTACCTAACATAATAACAAACATAAAACTTAAAGGGTACCACAAACGACATATATTAATATAGCAAGAAAGAGACAGATGTATATAGAAAAAAGACGAGGCGGGAAAGATATATATTTATATTATTAATATACCAAGATGTATCTATACTTATGACGTCACCGACAGATATATCTATCTCTTTCTTGCTATATTACTATATATTAATAAGCCGTTTGTGAAGCCCTTAAAACTGTACATTAAATTTTGTAGGCACAACGGGCGATCTTAACGCTAAAAGGGATATCTTCTAGACAACCTTTGAATGGACAGTAAAAAATTTTGTCAGTTGATGGCGTACTCATATAATCTATAAAATTTGTCAAAAATAGATAAAAAAAATTCTTCACTGCATTCATCAAAAATTATATTTTTGAAAACAAGTTTTTATCAATGTTTGTCTCCAGAACATATGAAACAAATACCTGATTTCTGAATGCCGACCTCATAACAAAACTCAGAGTCGCGCAGCATGCTACAGAGATGGCATGCGCCTATATACTGCGCTCAGTTTTCCTCTACCCAAGAGTAGCTAGTCCAAATGGCACGCGGACGTGGCAATAAGCAGGCCACAGTGCTCGATGACACGACAAGTAGTGGGGAAGGACGATCATTGAGTGGCAGCGACAATGACATAGTTATTAACATAATCGATAGCAACGATTCGGACGATGCAGCGCGGCCCTAAATAAGTTGTAACGACCATATCGTCAAGATTTCTGGAAGCCAATGGATGCAAATAGACCACGCGTTGTGGCGTTCTATTTGAGAAGCCTCTATCGACAGAGAGAAGCTGATAGATGGACAGAAAAAGACTCAAAATCTAAATTCATTATCATTACATCACGCCTTTTTCCCATGGGAGTAGGCAGAGACGGTAGAGCGCCATCTGTTACATCCAAACACACTTCCTTGCCTTAAATCATTCATTTAGTAAACAACGTTTCCCAGTGTAGAAAACTATGGCCGGAACAATATTTAATTATTAATCACAGTTTGAAATATTCACAAGTTATATAATATAGATCGAACTAGACAAACTGAAACAAGTAATTAAACTGTAGCTACTGTAGATTAATTATTTGTTTGCGCCTCAAACTACGTAGAAATGTTGTGGTTACTACTATTTGATTTTATATGTATTAAACTTAAGTGAAATGGAATCGAGTTTTATTCGAGAAACATCCTTACTAATTTAAAATTCTGTTTGCTAAGATTTGATTTCTAAATTTCACGCGTGCGAAGTAGCCGGCAACAGCTAGTATTTTAATATACTAACCACAAAATTGTATAGCAGTTTGATCTCCCACTATTGATAGCGGATCTCAACCGCTACGAGAAGGTATCTGGTTTACTTATGCCATGCAAATCTCTTGGTTTCCCATGCGGGTTACTTTAAATTATAGAGTGGTTCAAGAGAAGGGCTTTTTTTGTATTCTATATTCCACGCTTATAAAGTTGGAGGCAACAGCAGTTGTAAATAAATAAACAAATAACTCACTAATATGAAAACCAATGGTAGGTGATATTCAAAGGAAGACCGCACACAAAGTCTAACTTTATACTATCGGAGTTCTCAAACTTGTCGCGGTTCCTACGAAAGTGTTGCCTGTGTGCATAACAGTTAGTTTATTTTGAATTATTTATAATGAGAATCTCTAATCTCTCTAATATAATCTATCTATCTATTTTCTAATATACAGAATTCTTGTGTCACAATGTTCTTTCCCATACTCCTCCGAAACGGCTTGACAGATTCTTATGAAATTTTATATGCATATTCAGTAGGTCTGAGAATCAGCTACTATCTATTTTTCATACCTCTAAGTGGTTGGGTTGCCCACCCCTAACATTTATAATGGCAAAATAACGTTTGCCGGGTCAGCCAGTATGTCTATATTATACTAGCTGACCCGGCAAACGTTGTTACGCCAAACAAATGTACAAATATTCCAAAATAGCTAGTCATAACATGTTCATCATATTATATTCGACCCAAAATAACAGGATAAAGCAAGAGAATGATAATAATAAGAGATGAATGAGTATTTGTTGCTATAGCATCGAATATTATGTAATTGTATAAAAATAATGTCCATGTAAGAATATTCGAAAACTCAATGCAATATGTTAGCACAAAACACGCTGTTGAAAACACATACATTCTCATTTATTTTCTCATCTGCAACATTTTATTTTAAACATAAAATGTTACAGAATAATGTAACACAATGGTGTTTTGTTTTTATGTAAAAATAAAGTTTGCGTCTGATGGCTATTGTGATAGTGAACAAAAGATCTGCAGTTGATGTACATATTATGCATATTATTCGCATATGCTTGCGACACAATCTTGTATTTGATTTTTTTACTTGATTTTTTATTGTTTTTTAATATCCGTGGACATTTTACACAACGTCCTATGGTGCTTAGCATCTTGGCTGTGGCAAGTAAAATCATCCATCTTTGTCTGATGCGGCGGCGGGCCAAAGCGTGCCCTCAATGATTTTTCTGCCAGTGCGTGGTAGATTTTCTCGACCCAACAGCACTATATTGGATTAAATGGCTATAACTTTGCGAAACTTAATGTAGGTGTTCAGATTTTTTAGACTATTGGTCTATCGGTATTATTTTTTATTTTGATATTTATTTCAAATGACTGTTTGTTTCCCGGATTGATAAATAAATAAGTTAATAATTTATTTTACTTAGAAGCTATTGGAAACTGTTAATGAAATAAACACGTTATCTTACCAATAGTATTTAAGAATTAATCTAAATTTCTTAAGAAAATCTTCAAAGATCATGAACACTCAATCAGAATAGGTAATCTTTATTATTAGTTGTGCTACAGTATATATTTTAACAGTACGGAAACTGAAGATAGAATACATAATAATATCATTGACATTAGATTTATTACTATAAACACAGACTTCAAATTGATAACTGATGATATTAAGTTTGATTAAATTATGATTTTTTATGTTAATTCTCCTCTTTGTACATAATATATATTATGCTAAATAATAATAATATGGTAAAACAATTTTATTTTATTACCAATTTATAAAATTGCATTACTTTTCAAATTAGGTATTAGTCCCACCCATGGTGATCTTTTTTTCCACTATTATATTATTTTTAATGTATTAAGTAAAAGCATAGCAAGTCAATTGCAAAAATTAATAATTTACTGTAAAAGTAATTTCGTAATTTATTTATAACAAGAAAAAGGTAATTTCGTCGTTTGGTCGTAACCGTTGCGTAGTGTCGCGACAACATTTAAGGCGCAGATATGAAGCGAAAATGTTTATTTAAAAAATAAATCATAGTTTCTCTACTGCTTTAGCTATTTATACTGTGGTTGTGTGTTTCATTTGATATTCTGTGTTATTAGCAAGTCCGTTTTAAGCCTAAGGCTATTTTAGTTGTTAGTGTTGTTACTTTTACTATCTGAAATCAATTTCCTTTAGTCATTAGGACTTTACTGGTAGGTACATACTCTCTCAAGCCCATTAACGTCCTACTGGGACGTCATTCTGACCTCGCGTGTTTGTATAGGGTTTATTTTCGAGATTTCCGTCACTCACAGAAGATGTTATCTGTGTAATATTCCTTTGCTGGCTTTTACAGTACCTTGGAAAATAAATAGGGTGTGCAAATTGCTCGATTGATGGCGTTATACAAAACATTTTCAACTTGACTTATACCTATATAGTATATATATCTTATATATAAAATTCACGTGTCACAGTGTTAGTTACCGTACTCCTCCGAAACGGCTTGACCGATTCTTCTCAAATTTTACATGCGTATTCAGTAGGTCTGAGAATCGGCCAACATCTATTTTTCAAACCTTTTTTTTTGTATGGCAAACCAACGTTTGCCGGGTCAGCTAGTATATATATATATATACTTCGCATATCTCTCTAAAATGCAATTAAAAACTTATGCTATATATCAAAATATATGAATCTGTTCAAAGTCACAACTCAAACTGTGTCGGGATCGCAGGTAGAATAAATTAACGTGGAGACCCTGTGGATAAACATTAATCCATAATATTAAAAACAATTTGATGTGGCATCGGTAGTAGCAATTTTTGATGACTGAATGAACTGTGTGATGATAGATTGAAAATACAAGGTGTAAACACCCCTTTTCTTTTCCTGTATAAGCCAGCTAAGGGATATTGTACACAGATAATATCCTCTGTGAGTGACGAAAAACACCAAAATAAACCCTGTACCAACACGCTTGTTCAGCGGGGCATGGTACACCATAATCCCTCCCAAAGAGGAGGAGGCCCGTGCCCAAGAGTGTGACGTTAATGGGCTGGGGAGAGAGAGACATGGAAAGAAAGAGAGAGAGATGAAGATAGAATGAACCAAATAGTTTTTATATTCTACAAATATTACACATAGATGTATATAAATTCCCATCGCAAGTGCTTATTATCTAGGATATCTATTTTAATCCTCTACTAGCTGCCTCTGCATAGTGTTATCCGGGGTTAAAAATTTTAGGAAAAAAACAAAAAGAAAAGAAAAGACCCAATTTTATAATCACTTAGAGTACAAAGTAATGTATAACTAAATATAGATGATAACTTTTCACTCTTTCACGCAAAAATTTCTGAATTTGTTTTTATTGAAACTGTACTATTTAAAGGCAAAGAATATATGTCGTAGGAGACTTGATTAAAATGCTTTACTTAAGGATTTTTAGTTTTAACTTAGGTTCCAGTGAAGTGGGTCCTTAAATGGTGTCAATGGTGAGTAATTCCTTTATTTGATGAGTTCGAATGGTGACCCGTTGAATATTCATAAAAGGCGCCTTCCAAACCAGCTACACGTGTCGTAAGCCACGGATCGATCTCATCGTAGTAGAATGTTGTAGTTAACGTAGTTAGCTTATTCAGTATTACAGCGTGTTTGGATTGGAGACTACCCTGGCAATAGTTACAGGTGATGTCTACGGTGATTTTCTCCGATATCAGAAGTGGGATCGAATAGTCGTTATTCGATTTTGTTTTAAAAAAAAAACTAGAACAGTAAAATTAACCGTAACCAGCGTTCTAGTAAAAATTTAAAGTTTTCGCAAAGTTTCTTTTTGGATAAAAATTACTTTGATTATATTAACAAGCAAAGACTGATAATAACAAGTCACAGGTAATTAGTTAATTACACTGTAACTACGTAACAAAAATTAAATGACAATGATTTATTAGTAATTTTATAAATCTACAGTGTTCATTTGCTTAATTTATCTCGTGTATCAATCAATAAATAATTGTGAAATCGTTTTACTTGATTGCGAACAGAAATATAGTGTGGCTTTATCAACATTCAACACTTCGTTTCAAAGTGTTCGTGAAAAAAGTTATAAAGAAAAATAAAGATTTAATCTCCGCCGTGTAATAATGTGTTATTACATATTCTAACGCGTTATTAAACTTTGTTATTTGTGACTGGCAAATAATATCGCAAGAAACTTTCACCTTGATGAGAGGTAGTGAGAAAATCTAAATCATGGTTGACTAAATACTCAAGATTAGACCAACATGTAGTTACATGTAGAAGATAGAGTTGTGATAAAAAGAGTTTGACGAAATATTCGTTTAAAATTTTAAATCCTTAGACAGCGAAAGAAAGTTTAGGAAATCTATATACGTGCCAGTCGTTTCAGAAATACTGTTTCGAAAAATCTATTTACCATTATGATCTCGACTGTGCTATTGACGTATGCAGACGTCCTGTAAGTCGTTAATAATATTGCCAACGCAACTTATTGTAGTGTACCTATAATATGCGGTTAAATTCGTCCTTTCTAAAATATCTAGCTATAAATACGAACCTGACGGTGCTATTGACGTATGGAGACGTCTAGTAACCATTAATAATTATTAACATCACTTTTTGTGGTGTATAATGAGTTTTTGAAATCTTTAACTTACTGACGTGTGAGACGTCTAGTGAGGCAGTAATAATATTAATCACACGCTTTATTGTGGCTTACTCAGTCAGTTCGTGAAATATTCTGTTTAAAACATCTACTTACAAATATGATTTTGATAACGCAGAGACGTCTTGTAAACTATTAATAACATTAACCACACGTTTTATTGTGCTTTACCTATAACATGTTTCTAAAATTTTCATAGAGATGTCCAGTATAGCAGGTTCATCTTATTACAAATATTTAATTCCAAAATGCCTTTAATGCCCATACAATACTTCAGTTGTATTTTGATTTAAATGTATGCGACTAATATTATTGGTCTATGCAGGCTGAAAAAAAAAAAAAATTATCACTAGCAATCTGCAACTGTTTCGCGTGGTTCTCATTGTAAATAAAGTCTACCGTTTGTTTTTAACTTTATTACTTTCCGTTTATTCGCGCATACGACCCTTGTTACAAATTATCGAGGTGACAGGAGATCACCTCTGAGTATTCACGAGCATAACTTTTGACCTTATTTACTTGAACAAGAATCTGTCGTAGTGGATTGACTATAGCAGATCTACATACCGTAACAAATTATCTACCGCTTAAATTTTAATTTGCGAGCGTTTTTGGTGTACAGAGACGTTCAGTGAACTATTTATAGTATTAACAAAGCAGTTTACTGTGGTGTATCCACGAGTAAACTAATTATTATTATTAAAAGAGCTGTTGGCGCGTGGAGCGTTACAGTAAGCCAAAAATAAAAGATGCTATTGGCGTGTGGAGCCGACCAATAAGCCAAAAAAAAAAAAATTAAAATAAATCAATAAATAAAAGATGCTATATTGGCGTGTGGAGCCGACCAATATAAGCCACTATAACTATCCTATCCTGAAAGAATAATAGTCCCCTGTGTACGACGGCGAACAGGACCGCCTATGGCACAGCATCAACCTATCCTTTTATTCCTAGGGCCCTTGCCTACGCGGCAACGTCGACCTTTCCCTTACCTATCCTTCCCAAACCCTTTATCCTTCCTAAATCCTTAATCCTTTGTATCCTTCAGACGCTATACGCATAAATATACCACGTTACGATACTATGCACCAACGGTTACTATTCACGATTTAGGTGTTTAGTAGCAACAGCTAAAAGAGTTATGTAGGCTTAACTTCTACTTGAGCTACAAGTAGGAGGTAAAGTAACAGTGTTTATTCGTATGCCAGTACGAAAATTCTAAATTCAACTTTTTATTCACTGATAGTTTAATCATTAGCATTTAAACTAAATTAGAAAATCATTCCTTTACTGTTGAATCCGTCTAGATCAGCAGGATAGGCCAAACGGAAACCCTTCTATTTTGTTTCAAGTAGATAGGGAACACACGAGGACGCGTGCCTTTGCAGAATGGCCGTGTGACAGTTAAGAAAAAGAAAACAAAGTAAAGAAAGGAAAAGAAAAGAAAGAAAAAGAAAAGAAAGAAAAAAAAAAAGAAAGAAAGAAAAATGAAAAAAAAAAATTTTTTTAAATGTATTTGCCAACGTAGCTAAAAATCTTTTTCTGAGTAGTTTACGATTAATTAGCTTAATTCTAAATAATTCGTTATCAAATTACAGCCGAGTGGTTGTCTTTATGAAAACACAATTTTAATGTGTAGTGGATTTGATGATTAGAAACCATCTATTTAATGCTACAATTATATTGGCTCGATAAGTCGATACGAACCCACTACAACTTAAAGTTCGTTAGCAATAATGCGAAAAACCTGACAACTAGAGCAGTCAGTATTATACAGGTCGTTACGCTGCCCAGTTCTATAACTTAAACAATTAGAATATCCTCCAGTGTTATTGCTTAGTGTGTATTTGTGAGAACGTGCAAAGTAACGATAATGCGGAATTAATGTAACTGACCGAGTGTGAATGTTGAATTATTGTGGAAATTGTTGTAACTGACCGAGTGTATGGACAAATCTTAGTTGTGGATTTCTTTATTTTGCGACTTTATATTGGGTCAGATTTAGCCGAGCGGAAAAACTTAGATCTATTGCAGATTTACACACGGGGACGTGTGTATTCGCAGAATGGCCGTGTCGTAGGAGACTTGATTAAAATGCTTTACTTAAGGATTTTTAGTTTTAACTTAGGTTCCAGTGAAGTGGGTCCTTAAATGGTGTCAATGGTGAGTAATTCCTTTATTTGATGAGTTCGAATGGTGACCCGTTGAATATTCATAAAAGGCGCCTTCCAAACCAGCTACACGTGTCGTAAGCCACGGATCGATCTCATCGTAGTAGAATGTTGTAGTTAACGTAGTTAGCTTATTCAGTATTACAGCGTGTTTGGATTGGAGACTACCCTGGCAATAGTTACAGGTGATGTCTACGGTGATTTTCTCCGATATATATAATTACGTTAAATCAATTAGCAGTACAGTAACTACAAACGCCAAAGAAACCGTAGGCATTAGTTATTGATCAATAAAATGCCTTTTCCCTTAACAACAAGCTTAAGCTCATTATTACGCAAAAATTACCTCATCCAATTACTGTAAATCTGGTACACTATCCCCTTCCTCCATATTGCGGGCATAATCTGCATCTCGTTACGAGCCGTGTCTCAACTCATCCATAATTTACATAATGAGGACAAGCAGAATACTGTGGGAGGCGAATTTAGATAATCAGGGAGTACGATATTTGAATTTCCTGGTTTTATGGGATGTGGTTTTGTCTGATGTGTTGATTTTATTATTTCGCCAAAACATTAAGACACAAATCTATAACATTAACTTTAGCTTGTTTCTGCATTTGGTAGATATGTAGGAATCAAGGAGATCAAGAAGAATCTTTATTAAGAGGATACCAAAATAGCTTCGTGCATTTTTCTATGTACGAAGTTTTCATTGTTTCTTTAGATTGAATGGCTAGAGCTCTAATTTTTAAGTATATGTTTTTTCAATATATGATCTAGGATCGCATAAACTCAGAAACGCGATTGAAAAAAGTTTTCTCTATAGAAAATCTTGGCGAAACAACCTCTCAAATTTTTTATTTTTTTCATTTGTCGGTCTATTATCGCGTATTAACTAATGAAATAACTTTAAAAACATAGGTAACTATTATGTATAGAAACACGTAAATCAGAATTAAAATATATTTAGTAGATTTTGAGTAAATAGGAAAAGTATCCCTAATTCTTCATTTTCTGTGCCTACTGGCTGTGTTAATATGTACGTGTCGGCGATGATATACGATAATATTGATGTAGGCCCTTAAGATTATTAACTAAACTTGTTGTAAAATTTTGTTATTGATAACCTTGATAACAAAATGTTGTCCTATTTCCCACAAATGAAAATCATTTTGTACTGGGTCTGGGTCGTTTACTATATTATTATGTGTTTACTTTTATAAGTAAGTATTTACAAAAAAAAAGTAGTT
The DNA here is from genome assembly GCA_916999025.1 of Orgyia antiqua. Lineage (NCBI taxonomy): Eukaryota > Metazoa > Arthropoda > Insecta > Lepidoptera > Erebidae > Orgyia > Orgyia antiqua. The sequence goes on from OU779874.1 coordinate 8,412,778, forward strand.
TATGAAGTATATTGGTATTGTGATACTTATAACACAAGCATATAAGTTTAGCTTGGGACCAGAGGACGTCGTGTGAAAAGTCCATGAATATTTATTGAATTTATTTATTGAATTTGTAGTACAATATTCATAAATAAGCCTCATAGAAAAAATTTTCGTCCTGTCATTAAGAATCTTTTTGATACCATAAAATACAATTTTGATTTTAATTTCTTGTGGCAGACGCTAAATTTACATTTGCTAATCTCAAATTCTGTATCCAATATTTTGCATCTATGAAATTATTTCTTACACTCTGTTTCTGGAAGCATAAGATTCAATTTTGAATTGACCTGAATGTTATAACTGCTACATTTATGAGATAGGAAGAGAATTTATCAAGTTTGCTTATAATGTTGATATTTCAAATTCCAAGTCTTTAATGGAGCGAATGTTTACATTGTAAGGATTGTTAGCGTTAGGCATCTTATTAAAATAAAGTTTATGATTGCTTCCGCTTCATTCAATTTAATATCAACGTCATATTCAATATAATATGTTTAATATTATAAAGCTGAAGAGTTTGTTTGTTTGAACACACTAAACTCAAGAACCGATGGTCCGATTTGAAAAAGTCTTTCAGTATTGGATAGTACATTTATCGAGGAAGGTTATGTTACATTAAATCACGCTACGACCAATAGGCGCAAAGAATCAGTTAAAAATGTTGCAAAAACGTGAAAATTTTGTAAATTCGCCTCTTCCGAAGTCGCGGCAACAGCTAGTTTTATATATTAAAGAGTCTGTGCTAATATTGTTTTTAATTTCTTGGGGCTTTTGTTTTTCGGCGGGCTTCGTGGCGTAGTGGTTCATGTAATGGACTGCCGTTCACAAGGTCGCGGGTTCGATTCCCGCTTGGGACAATCATTTGTGTGATATTCATAAATGTCATACAAATGTTTGTACTACGTCTGGGTGTTTTCTATGTATTATTAGTATGTATTTACAAAAGAAAAGTTTATATCCGTAAGGTTTATGTATTATATCCGTATTCTGGTACCCATAACACAAGCATAATAAGCTTAGCTTGGGACCAGAGGACGTTGTGTGAAATGTCCATGAAAATATATTTCTTGATATTTATTTAATTTATTGAGCTAATAATCGAAATAATTATAATTATTTTCGTAGGAATCCACAGAAACCTTACAAATTTCTATTTCTTTTAACAACGTAAACCGTGGCGGCGATTATAAGAATATGATTTTAAATTAAAATTTATGTACCTTGTGGCAATCCTTCCATCTTTTCCTTGGTACCCTCATTATATCGTCACTACTTTATCCAATAATTAAGTATTTTTCAAAAATAAAGTTGAACCGACTTCATGTGCCTTTGAAATTTGAGGATATTCCTCCATTTCTCAAGAGGAAACCATCAGATCCTGATCTGATGCTAATGGGACCAAACGGGAACCACCAGCTTTCAAATAAACAAATAATTATCAAAATCGCTTCGCCCAGTTAAAAGTTACGAGGTATAAAACAAAAATTATAAAAAATACTTATTAGACGAATTGAGAAACTCCTCCTTTCTGTGAAATCTGTTAAAAAGATAAACAGATACCATAAGGGCCATCTGCTACGATATAAATTAAGGTCTAAAGAATTTTATTTATTTCTCAAAAGAACAATACAGTTCACTTATATGAGATAGGTAGTGAATTACATTTGTTATTACATAATATTTAAGAGGATACCAAAATAGCTTCGTGCATTTTTCTTTGTACGAAGTTTTCATTGTTTCTTTAGATTAAATGGCTAGAGCTCTAATTTTTAAGTATATGTTTTTTTCAATATATGATCTAGGATCGCATGAACTCAGAAACGCGATTGAAAAAAGTTTTCTCTATCGAAAATCTTGGCGAAACAACCTCTCAAATTTTTTATTTTTTTCATTTGTCGGTCTATTATCGCGTATTAACTAATGAAATAACTTTAAAAACATAGGTAACTATTATGTATAGAAACACGTGGATCAGAATTGAAATATATTTAGTAGATTTTGAGTAAATAGGAAAAGTATCCCTAATTCTTCATTTTCTGTGCCTACTGGCTGTGTTAATATGTAGGTGTCGGCGATGATATATGATAATATTGATGTAGGCCCTTAAATTAACACTCTTGACTTTAAATTAACACTCTTGACTTTATTAACACTTATACATCTGGTCACACTTGCTCGACTACTTACTACGCATATGTTCCCCTTGAAAGTCATCGCCAAATTGCCTTTTTTTAAAGATTTCTCTCCCAGCGTTTCCACTTACATTTGCCGTGTCGATTCAACTAACATAATATAGAATTTTAAAAAACATTGACATAAACCATCCTACCAGATGTAAGTAATTTGTTATTTCATTATTACTAACAGTATAGCCGGCTGGTCTAAATCCTTCTAAATGCTATGCAATTAGTGTTCAACATTCATCAATGAAGAAATATACTGTTACGTGTTAGGGTTCGAAGGATTTGGAGAGAAAGACCTGCTGACTCTTTTAGAAGACTTTATTCACTAGCACTAGTTACACACTAAGCACTAGGTCCAAACACTAAGCACTAGGTCCAAACACTAAGCACTAACAATGTCCTAGATCGTAGCCAAGTTGTAGGTTTCACTGGTATCACTCTTGATCACTTGTTTTCGCTCTCGAAGTCGCCTTTATCGTAGCTCGAACTGAACTGCCCGGGCTCGCCTCCCTGCCGCTATTTATATGCGCCGAGACGAGTTCCAGACTATTCCAGAATGTTCCCGACTGTGCGCGAACGTGATCGCCCGCAACGAATGTTTCTAGAAGATTCGCGCATGTACGGTAGTTCCTCTAACGCCATCTAGTATCTAATAGGGGTTTCACTCTGTTCGGTTCTTTAATTGGTTTTACTAGTTGCTGCTAGATGGCGCTAGCTCCTTTGTGTTTTGTGTGTTCGTAACACTACTCCCCTCTTAGAGATGCTCGTCCCGAGCATCGTTGTTACTACCATGGTAATGCGCCAGACGGTCTATGTGTACCACTTTGAATGTCCCTCTTGGTTGCTTTTGAATCCTATAGGTCACATCATTCAATCGGGTAACCACTTTGTATGGACCGTCCCACTTGCTCTGCAACTTTGGAGATTTCCCTTTCCGGCGAGTTGGGTTATGTAGCCACACCAGTGTCCCTTCCTCGAAGCCGTTCGTGTTCGATTTCCGGTCGTATCTGGTTTTCATGTTCTCACTTGACTGTAACCCATTTTCCCGAACCAAGGCGTGTATATAGCGCATCTTCTCCCTTAAATCGCAGACATAGTCTTGTACAGTCTTTGGTCCCTCCGGTGACCCTCCTGTCAATAGGTCTACTGGTATTCGTAGTTCTCTACCGAAATTGACATACGCCGGGGTAGCTTTTATGCTCTCATGCTCGGCGGTTCGGTAGGACAGAAGGAAGAGTGGTATATACTTGTCCCAATCCTTTTGTTTGTCATCTACCAATTTCGCCAAATGCCTCTCAAGGGTCTGGTTAAATCTCTCAACCATTCCATCAGACTGCGGATGGTACGCGGTGGTCCTCGTCTTATGCATGCCCAAAATTCTGCACACTTCCTGGAACACCTGCGATTCGAAGTTCCTGCCCTGATCAGAATGGATTTCCAGAGGCACACCAAAGCGACATATCACTTCTTCGACTAACTTGGAAGCGACTGTTGTGGCTTCTTGGTTTGGTATGGCGAACACTTCGGGCCATTTGGTGAAGTAGTCAATGACGACCATAAAATACTTGTTTCCCGAATCCGTTACAGGAAATGGCCCAGCTACGTCAACTGCAATTCGTTCCCACGGTGCACCGACGTTATACAACCGCAGGTTCCCACGGCTCCTGGTCTGTGGTCCTTTTACAGCAGCGCAAGTAGTACATTTGCGGCACCAATCCTGTACATCGTCTCGACAATGCAACCAGTAGAATCGTTCTCTCACTTTTGTTAACGTCCTCTTGACACCTAGATGACCTCCTGATACGCCATCATGTATTTCACGGAGAACATCTGGTACTCTCGTTCTTGGGACAACTATCTGAAGATGGAACTCTCTGCCGTTAGTCTTCTCCCATTTCCGGTAGAGTATTCCGTTTTGGAGTATCAGACTGTCCCATTGCGCCCAGTACGCCTTAGTGACAGCGCCAGTGGGTGCAACCTCACTCCATATTGGTTTTACGTCACCCCGTTTCTTCCATGTGATGATGTGCTGAAGTTCGTCATCTTTTTCTTGAGCCTCCCTCATAGCATCATTCTCCCAGAGACTCAAAGGATCTGTTCTTGTTAGTTTTAATGTTTCTTCATTGCATTCCTGCTTAACACAATGTTTGCAGTCCTCCGAACACGGCCTTCGTGAGAGTGCGTCGGCATTCCCATGTGTCTTTCCGCTGCGGTGTTCCGTCTTGAAGTCATACTCCTGGAGCTGTTCAATCCATCGAGCTACTTGACCTTCTGGGTTCTTGAATTGCAGTAGCCACTTCAAGGCTGCGTGGTCAGTTCGTAGTAAAAACTGTCTGCCGATGAGATATTTGTTGAAATGTTGTAGCGTCTTTACAACAGCCAAGAGTTCTCGTCTTGTCACACAGTAGTTTCTCTCTGGCTTGGATAAAGATTTGCTGAAATATGCAATAACAACTTCTCTTTCACCCTGTTTTTGAGATAACACCCCTCCAATGGCCGTGTTGCTTGCATCCGTGTCAACTATAAACTGACCTTCAGTTTGTGGATACCCCAGGATTGGTGTTTCACACAGATGTTTCTTCAGTTTCTGAAAAGAATCTTCACAAGTCTCATCCCAACTAAATTGTCGTTTATCTTCTGTCAGCCGATGTAATGGCTTGGCTATCTCTGCGAATCCCTTAACAAAACGCCTGTAGTATGAGCATAGGCCGAGGAATGCCCGCACTTCGGTTTTGTCCTTAGGGGTAGGCCATTTTTGAACTGCTTCCAGTTTCTCCGGGTCTGTCTGGATTCCATCACTGGAGATAATATGGCCGAGATAGTTGACCTTGCTCCTGAATAAATGACACTTTTCCGGGTTCAACTTTAATTTGGCTCCCTCTATTTTGGCGAAAACTCGCTCCAAGTTTCGCAAATGGTCCTCGAAGTCGCGGCCAACAATGATGACGTCATCCAAGTAGACTAAGCAAGCCTCTCCAACTAAGCCTGCCAGTACACACTCCATGAGTCGCTCAAAGGTGGCGGGTGCGTTGCACAATCCGAAGGGCATGACGTTAAATTGCCATAAACCTTTACCGGTCGAGAAAGCTGTCTTCTCCTTGTCTTTTGGATGAATTTCCACCTGCCAGTAGCCAGATTTCAGGTCTAGGGTCGAGAACCATTTCATTCCACTCAGGGTATCTAAAGTGTCGTCGATTCGTGGTAACGGGTAACTGTCCTTCTTAGTCACATCATTGAGACGCCTATAGTCCACACAAAATCTCGTGCTACCATCTTTCTTCTTCACTAATACAACAGGTGAGCACCACGGACTTGTAGACGGTTCAATAATCTTATTCCTTCTCATGTCCTCCAAAAGGCCTTCAACTTCTTTTTCCTTTGCAATTGGTATCCGTCTTGCTCGTTGACGAATTGGTCTTTCGCTTCCGGTATCTATCCTGTGCTGAACCATCGACGTTCTTCCAAGGTCCCCTTCTTGACTGGAGAAGATATTCGCGTGGCGCTGCAAAAACTTCTTAGCTTTCATGCTCTGCGAATAAGTCAGATTACTCTTACAGTCATCGAGTAGCTTAGTCACTAAACCGTAGTTATTGCTGTTTGCTGAGTCTGCGCCTGTCATCGAACTACACTTTTTCATCCAGACAACTTCCTCGCACTTTCCGATGACATCACCTTTGTTCAAGCAGATCTCGCGATCACCAAGATTCAAAACCCTGACCACAGCGTTTCTGCTTCCACTAACAAGGGTTCTCGCCGTCATCAGTTTTTGTGACGATGTCTTGGTAGGTGTGTCTTCGATCAACACGCATCTGTTTGACTTTTTCTTTCCAGCTGGCGGCAGTTCCACCAGTACCTGAGCTTCCGCTCGTCCAGGTATGATGACCTTCTTTACACATGCGACTTTCCCGCAGGCGCCTCCAAGAATGAAGATTTCTTCTTCACCACACTTGAAAACTCCGTCAGCGACATTAATTCTGCAGTTGTATTTCTTCATGAAATCCAAACCCAAGATGCAATCATCCACAATCTCAGCCACGATTACGTTATGAGAGTATGAGGACCCCCCTACATACATCGTAACTGACGTTTCTCCCAGGACGGGTATTGGCTGACCGGAGGCAGTAAGAAGCCGACAGTTAATTCTCCTCTTGTGTCCCGTTGCGGTTTTTACCAGATTTGGGTTCACTATTGTTCTAGAGGCTCCTGTGTCCAGAGTCATTTTGCAATCCGTCCCGTTAATAGTCCCCTGAATCGCAAGACTATTCCCGCTGCATGCCTGGGAGATAACAGTTATCGGGGCTCCCTCCGCGTCAGCCAGCACTCGCCCCTTAGTCCTGGCTTTTATTCGTTTCCCTGATCCCGGGCAAGGGGCAAAGCCCCCTGCTTCTTCAGAACCTCTATTTGTTCCTCGATCCTTTTCATCCTTTCCATCTGGGTTTCCTTCTGCGGGCAGTTGAGCTGAAGATGACCCCTCTCGCCGCACTTGTAGCACATGGCTCCAGAACTTTTCTTCGTAGGGGCCTTAACCTCCTTGACTTCCTCAGAGACCTCGCGGATCTTATGGGTATGCCGTATGTCATAACGAACAGCCTCGACCTCCAAAGCATGTGCCAATGCTTCCTTTAGCGAGGTATGGTGACGAAGCCTCACTGCAGCTCTGACCTCCAGGTCTTTGATTCCGTCGACAAATGCTTGAACAATATTCGTGTCTACCATCTTGGTGTCGGTTCCTGGGTGTGCCTTCCTGACGAGTTTTTCAATTTCCAACGCCCATTGTTGTAGTCCTTCTCCTGAGCATTGGACTCTGTCACGCAGTTGGGCACGGAACACGTGCTCCAGGTGTCGCTCCCCGTATCTGGATTCAAGTGCCTCCATCAGGTCTTGGAACCCATTTCCTGTATGTGGCAGTGCTTCCAGGACCGACAAAGCTTGCCCTCTGAGCGCAACAGTGAGAGCGGTCAAGCATTGTTCTTCCGTCCATCCGTTGGCAGTAGCAACCGTCTGGAATTGCTGACGATAAGCGTTCCAGGAAGTAGTGCCGTCGTATGGCGGAACTTTCACTCTTGGTCCTTGTGCCACTCCGATAGTTCCACTAGAGATCGCAACTCCCGTGGTTTCAAGGCGCACTACTTTCTTCTGTAGTTCAATGAGGCCGGTTTTCACATTTTCGACATCCAATCCTAACCCGGTAACTCGTTCTTCCACTACGTCGACATCTTTTCGAAGCTTAATCACCGTGTTACTAACATCATTTATAGCACAAATCACTTTTTCTTGTGACTCTTGCAAAGCGCCGAGCTTGCGTTCTTGTGACTCGAACTTGCGTTCTTGTGACTCTTGCAAAGCGCCGAGCTTGCGTTCTTGTGACTCGAACTTGCGTTCTATCAGTTCAATTAAACTTCCTAATTGAAGTTCTACTTGAGGAACTGACGCTACGGTGCCGCTGGTGGGCGTGGCCTGTGTGGTGGGTGTGGCAAGGTGGGCGGATCCAGTGGGCGGAGCTTGTCTAGTGGGCGTGGTCGGTGTGGTGGGCGTGGCAAGGTGGGCGGGGCCAGTGGGCGGGGCTTGAGTCTGAGTAGGCGGAGCCTGGGCCTTTGTGGGCGGATCCCGGTAGGCGTGGTCGGTGGGCGTGGCATGGTGGGCGTGGCCTGTGGGCGGGTCTAAGGGGGCGTGGTCGGTGGGCGGGGCCTGGTAGGTGGGGCCAGTGGGCGGGGCTTGGTCCACAGCAGGCGTGGCCTCCGCAGCTCGTTGTGCCCTTGTCCTGACGCCCTCGAAGTCCTCTCTCGGAGTCAATGGCATCTCCAAACCTCACTTCCGACACCAGTTGTTACGTGCTAGGGTTCGAAGGATTTGGAGAGAAAGACCTGCTGACTCTTTTAGAAGACTTTATTCACTAGCACTAGTTACACACTAAGCACTAGGTCCAAACACTAAGCACTAGGTCCAAACACTAAGCACTAACAATGTCCTAGATCGTAGCCAAGTTGTAGGTTTCACTGGTATCACTCTTGATCACTTGTTTTCGCTCTCGAAGTCGCCTTTATCGTAGCTCGAACTGAACTGCCCGGGCTCGCCTCCCTGCCGCTATTTATATGCGCCGAGACGAGTTCCAGACTATTCCAGAATGTTCCCGACTGTGCGCGAACGTGATCGCCCGCAACGAATGTTTCTAGAAGATTCGCGCATGTACGGTAGTTCCTCTAACGCCATCTAGTATCTAATAGGGGTTTCACTCTGTTCGGTTCTTTAATTGGTTTTACTAGTTGCTGCTAGATGGCGCTAGCTCCTTTGTGTTTTGTGTGTTCGTAACAATACGTTTTGTTACTGCTGTAAATTGGAAATTGTTTTAAATAGGTAATTACTTGTGATTTAGGACCTAACTTTGTTTAAGTCATGAAGCAAAATGTTGTCGACTTGAACTATTTTTACAAGACACCATCCATCCTGATGGATGGACGTCTGGTGTCTGACGAGGAAAGGCTGATGCCTTTTCTCGTCCGCTGTTGGACATAAGCCTCCTCCATAGAACGCCACAACGCGCGGCCTTGTACCACTTGCATCCAATGACTCCCCGCGACCTTGACGATATCGTCACTCCACCTTGTCGGGGGCCGCTCAAAGCTGCGTCGTCCGGTACGTGGTAAAGCATTGACAAATAGTTAATGCCATGATAACACGTCTATGAGTGTTAAACTAAGAAAATACGCTCAGATTGTAGCAGATGGAGCTCTATAGGTTTCTCTGCCTAACCCCATAAGAAAAAGTCGTGACGGTATGACAATTACTATGACCATAAGTACCAGGTTCTATAATATTTTAAATAAATAAAGTATACACAAAAACGTATTTTTATCGTAGTAAATTAGGTCATCGATTCATGCCAGGCATCCAATTTTACGGTGCGTAACTCTTGCCCTTATTGGATCAAAGTCCTTAATGTTACTTCTAAAATATGTTTCTTTTTATTAATGTCAGCGCATATTTATTTGACGGGCCTCGTGGTCGAGTGGTATAAGTAATGAACTGCCGTACACAAGATCGCGGGTTCGATTTCCGCTCAGGACCTATCAGACTAATGATTGTCATACAAATGTTTGTACTGAGTCTGTATTTCCTATTTAAAATATTTAATGGTCGTGTTGACACACCAGCCTTCGTTAGTAAATTTGCTTTATATTCTCCACGAGCTGCTCTGCTCTGTACTTCATATTCCCTTAGTTAGAAGTAACTACAGACAGAACGCGTATAGGATTCGCGCGAGTTACATGTACAATGCGGCCTGTCAGGACACTGATATCGAAATTTTTTACACTAGTGAAAGAAAAATGAAAAATATCTTAAGTGATTGTTTCTTCAAGTAGTGCCTTATCTTATTATTACATAATTTAATATTAGTTTAGACCACTACCGATTTGTATGTAATAATGTATTCGATCTATGTATCTGTGGAAACTTTTAATTGGCCTTCTTATACTATATTAACTTATTGATTGTTAAATCTGGCTGTAAGTTTTCCTAATAAATAAATAAATAAATGTCAGGGGTGGACCCTTATCATTTAGGGATATGAGAAATAGATAGTAGCTGATTCTCAGACCTACTGAATATGAATATAAAATTTCATAAGAATTGGTCAAGCCGTTTCGGAGGAGCATGGAAATGAACATTGTGACAAGAGAATTTTAAATATTAGCTGTCGATTTATTTTTCAGTTACTCAATCTATTTTTTTTTCATTATGTGGCATCTCACTGGCTTAGTGGGTTATTGCCAGGCTCATGTAATGGCTTCTCATGTGGTTTAGGCTTACTCAATCTACTTTTAATTATCAAATCATAGGTTAGAAAAATTTCACTTTGATTATTGGCTTGCCATGAAACATTTTTAATAGATTCTTTCTATACTGACAATTTCTAAGAAATTAAAGAAATTAATGTACACTGGAAGACAAAATGTAAAATTTAATAATTACTCAAAGAACATAAAAATCTCATTATACGCAACGCCCTTGGATTCTCAAATTACAATTTCTACTGAAAATTACTTCAATTTTCTGTTATACATAGCCAAGTTCTTGTATCAAGCCTTTATCAATTTACATCCAATTAGTGTAAGTTGCTCGTATCTACTTTGTAATACATTATATGCATACTCATAATTTTATTTGCAAATTTTGGTTGTAAGAGATATGAAACGCCAAATATTTTGTCAGTTTTAATCATTTTCCTTGCTTGCTTAGATACTTATGGCCTTATTCATAATGACTTATCGAAGGTTTAAAAGTTCGCTAAAACGGGTTCGCGAAAATTGACAAAACTTGTTATTCATAATAGTCTTTTTACGCTAAAACGTTTATTATCTCTCCCATAAAATCTCCGTTTAAACCTCCGATAAGTCATTATGAATAAGACCGTTATTGGTTAACAAAGTTGTTGTTCTTGTATGTATGTCCCTGTTTGAGCTTTATATCTTCAAAACTACGCAACGGCATGACAATTATAAATATCAAACAAATGATTGTCCCATGCGGGAATCAAACCCGCGACCGCGTGAACGGCAGTTCTTTACCTAAACCACTAGACCACGAGCCCACAAGTAATTCATCAAAGTTACACCAGTTCTTATCAAAATAGATTAGAATCAGTTCAGCATTCAATAGTTTCCTCATTCCATGATTAAGGATCCAGAAAGTTATTCAAACTCACTCAGAGTTTTAAGGGGATAAAGATAAGCGTTCCCTTACAACAAACGCTCATCATCATTATCCTGCCCTTATCCCGATGTTCAGGGTCTGCGTAACATGTTTACAATTCATGTTACAATTGGATTTGATTGATTTTTGCGACCATCCTCCTCCTCCTCCTGCCTGACGTCAATTCTTCTTGCGTATGTGCGCAGGTGTTATGCGACGTGATTCCCTCGATCGGTTCTTACGTGCTACGGGCAAGATATGGGGAGGTGACACTTGTATTCTTTTTATCTGTCTCCCCTTGGGAGATGGTTAAGGATCCAGAACGTTATTCAAACCCACCCAAAGGTTTAAGAGGATAATGACAAGATAAGATCTCTTCAATAACGGCTGATTCAGATAAATTAGGTTAGTTTTTTTTTACATCTACCTGTACCTACTTAAATTTAGTGTCGGTGTGATGATAGATTAAGAATAAACGTGTCACCACCCCTAATCTTACAAAAAAATAGTTTATACCAACTCATGAAGAAAGCGGAAATGGAGGCGGTTTCCAATATTTCAACTACAAAATAAAGTTAGTGAAGCTTAATTCACTGCTTATTTACATGCCTAGAAATGTGATGTCTGTGTAATGACAGATTAAGAATACCAGTGTTCCATACCTTATCCTTCCCAGGGTGCTATAAAAGCCAGCTAATGGATATTGTGCAATGTAAGCAACGTTATGAGAGACAGAAAACTCGAAAATAAATCCTATGCCAACAAGCCGGACTTACACGGCACAATATTTTTTATTATTTTTTATTTATTTTCTCTCACAAACATTTACATTCAAAATATAAAGTAACAATTGCCAGAGATTCATTTTGTGAGAGACTGGTATCTGTTGTAGGTAGACCTGTGTTACAGATTACCAGGCTCTCACCCCCTATATATAATTTCACTGTACATACATTCAACAGAGTAACAAAAGAGAAGAGTGTAAACATTCATATAAGTTAGTAAGGTTATGCGTGTTTGTTGTGTGAGCGTGTGTGTGCGTGTGAACAATAGATCATAATCCCTCCCTAAGTGGTGAAAGCCCGTGCCCAACAGTGGGATGTTTATTGGCTAGAGAGAGAGAAAGATATATTTTTTGGAAATTCGACTTTACTTAAATAAAATTATGTAGTTTCATCCTATTTTCTTCAATTAAACTTTTTTTTACAACTTAATTTTTAAAAAAATCCTGTCAAGTACGAGTTCGACCCGCACACGTAGGGATCCGTATCGTTATTATCTTAATATAACCTCGACCCCAAATTACGACATTAAGGCTAAAGAATGATGATGATGACTATTTGTTGTTATAGCATCAACTGATAAACACAAACTGAAATTTCAAACTCTTTAGCAAGCACCTTCCTCGTGTAGTGACAGATTAAGAATACAAGTGTCACCACCCCATCTCCTCCCAAGGGTGCTATAAAAATCAGCTAAAGGATATTGCACATAGATAACACTGTCTGTGAGAGACGAAAAACTCGAAAATAAACCCTGTACCAATACGCCTGGTCAGCGCGGCACAGTAGACCAATATCCCTTCCCTCACTAATCTCCGTCAAAGTCCTCCTGGAGGAGGCCCATGCCCAACAGTGGGACGTAAATCGGCTGAAAAGGGAGCTAGCACCATTCCAGAAATGCCTGGTAATAGACAAACAGATAGATAACAAAGTCTCAGTAATCCCGTTTTACCTTTTGGTAAGGAACCCTAAAAAAACGTCCTAGAAACCAGTTCAGTACTGTTTGAAGTATTACCACGAGCTCAAAGAGAATGAATAAATCAACTTATGTTACTGGTAAAACAAGGGATATTGTACCTTATGCAAATACATTTAGATCGTAAGCAAAGTGAAAGAAAAAATTGTTACTTAACTTAAAACATTCAAATATGCAAATAAGCTACAATCTAGATGCATACAAGAGAAGTCGCGTGTTATTGTTAGTTTTTAATCAAGACTTAAAAGTATTATGTTTTAACACATTCTTTAATTTCGATTGTATCTATGAATCAACGGGCATCGTGGTGTAGTGGCTTATGTAATCGACTGCCGCTCACGAGGTTGCCGCTTCGTTTTCTATGTGTTATATAAGTACGAGTATGTATTTACAAAAGAAAAGTAGTTTATATAGTCTATCCGTATTCTGGTACCCATAACACAAGTATTGCTTAGCTTGGAACTAGAGGACGTGTGTAAAATGTCCATGAATATATTTTGTTATTTATTTAATACTAGCAGTGCCCGCGACTTCGTACGCGTGGAATTAAGAAACGAAAAATTAAATGAACTAACAATAACGCCATTTTACAGCTAATTAGTAAATCGTCAGTGTGGTTCTCTTTTCTTGCACAGTTCTAAAGAAGTAACACACACGGCCCCAATGTCATTTTAGTAAATGATATCTCAGAGCTTCATCATGCCTTTTTAGGTCTTTGTACAAACCCTTATACTCTCAATACGGTGTCCGTCTGTCTGCCTATCCACTCGTTAAACTTTTTTTACTCAGCCACGGCTGAAGTTGTTAATTTGAAACTTATACCAAATTTTAATGTAGATCTATGCGGTCCTTGCTTGCAAAAGATACAACCTATAATTTAGATCTACGCATTCAGAAGATATAACCGAACTACAGCCATTTTTGAGTATTTTCCACTTTCGCTAGGGAATCAAAATTTACAGGTTACTTCCCACTATCCTAGAGACTTGAAATTTGGCATGGTCCAAGCCTACATAGTGTTGATAAAAATCCAAAAAACTTATAATTTAATACCACATCACATGAAAGATTTGCTAAAAACTAATACGAACTTATGAAGTAGCTGAAATGTAAGCGATCCCCTTTATTGCAGCTACAAAGTTAAGTTGGTGAGTTGCTATATGCTTAATTAACTGTTTATTTGTATTTAGTTTTTTTTTATTTTTCGGTCAAGTAGGTACGGAACCCTAAACGTTCCAGTATACCTCGCTCTTGATAGGTTTTTGTTAGGTAACCTACCTAACAAAAACCATCAAGAGCGAGGTATAATTAATAATTTGGGCAGATAATCGCGAAAGAGTCACAGAGAGACAGAATTGCTTCCGTTGCTAAGTTATTGAATGCGACTTTCTTCACATGGAATTTGAAATCACTGCATTTAATGAGTTAAATCGAGGTAGTAAAATTACAACAATCCTAGAACAGATGATAATCACGTATTTCTTTCCTTGTACCAGTCGAAGCTATCAAGAAAAATACTTCACCTTCCCGGCGAATAACACTTGATTGAAATTATTGTCAAAATAAGAATTATCATAAACAGGACTAAAACCCACGACCTCGGAATAACGTTCTGTTGTTCTCTCAATTAATTAAGTTAATCACAAAATGAATAAATACAAATACTTCATTATATTAAAGCGTATATAAATAAGAATTTTCCACACAATGTCCTATAATCCCAAGGTAAGCTTTATATGCTTATGTTATGGGTACCAGAATACGGATAGAATACATAAACTACTTATCTTTTGTAAATACATACTTATAATACATAGTAAACACCCACCCTTATAATACCATAAACATGACTCTTAATTTTTTATCCGTGAGGACCTATAATTCGCTTGCTGATGAATATTTCTTTTTTGTTCATATTGATTGAGAAGCTGTTGGTCTTCCTTGAAATAAATAAATCTCATAAATAAATAAAAAATTAGAATATTTTGTTGTTCTATCTTTAAAAGTTTAAGCAGCGTACGCAAAAAAAATGGTTAACTCTTTTAGTTGATTTTTTTCCGAAAAACCCAAATATTTTACGGAACCCTATTTTTTCCAAACTAAAATCTAGCCTATTTTAAGCGCAGATAATGTAGCTTTCAAATTGTGAAAGAATTTTAAAATACGGTCTAGCAGTTTTTGAGCCTATTGACCATACGCCGACGCCGACGCCGCTGTCCGATGCCAACACCTATAAAACTAACTCAGCACCGATACGTCGGGGTTTGAGCAACGTAACGACCATACGCCGGAGGCGTCGGCGAAGCCGGCGCCGACGACGACGCCGACGTCGAAGCCGACGACGACGCCGACGTCGAAGCCGATGACGACGCCGACGCCGACGCCGACGTCGATGCCGATGACGACGCCGACGCCGATGCCGACGACGACGCCGACGCCGACGCCGACGCCGACGCCGACACCGACGCCGAAGCCGACGACGACGCCGACGCCGAAGCCGACGCCGATGCCAACACCTATATAAACCAACTCAGCATCGATACGTCGGAATTTGAGCAACGTAAGGACCATACGCCGACGCAGACGACGACGCCGACGCCGCTGTCGATGCCAACACCTATAAAAACCAACTCAGCACCGATACGTCGGGATTTGAGCAACGTAACGACCATACGCCGGAGGCGTCGGCGAAGCCGGCGCCGACGACGACGCCGAAGCCGACGCCGACGCCTATAAAAACCAACTCAGCACCGATACGTCGGGATTTGAGCAGCGTAACGACCATACGCCGACGATGACGCCGGCGCCTATAAAGACCAACTCAACACTGATCCGTCGGGGATTGAGCAGCGTAACAACCTGTACAATACTGACTTTTACACACACTAAGACGCCGTGACACATGGTATCTTTATAAATTATATATATTAATATGTGTTAATCTGATATGTAAGCTATGTTATTGCAAAGTTTCACGAAAATCCATCCAGTAGTCTTTATGTGAAAGAACAACAAACATCCTTACATTCATACATTCAACCATACATCGAAACAATGAAGTATAGATACTCGTAGATGACCGGGGAAACGTTCTCGTTGCTCAGCGAACAGTTTAACTTTATTTTATCACGCGTAATTCTTTTTTCGTCATATCTCCGAAGATATTCATTTAAATTGCATGCTGTAAAGAGCAGTTATTATCTATATTAAATGCGTAAGCTAACTAAGGTATTTAATTTGATAAAAAATGTTACTATATACACATAAATAGCTTTTGAAAACATCCTATTGAATTTGATAATTTTGTTGACGTTCTTATGGGTACAGCGGGTTTTCCTTAAAAGATAGACATATGGCCTCGCGGACTTTTTTAAAGATCTATAGGTAACAAACAATTTCTCCATACATTACTTTGTTGTAACTCACATGGATAAGGCAGCGTTTTCATTTAAAGCTCGCGCGCGTGACTTTTTTCCCCGTTTCTTGCAACATTTTACACTGATGCTTCGCTTCTATTCGTTGCAGCGTGATGTTATATAGCCTATAGCTTTCCTCGATAAATGTACTATCCAACACTGAAAGAATTTTTCAAATCGGACCAGCGGATCCTGAGATTACCGCGTTTAAACAAACAAACAAACAAACAAACTCTTTCGCTTTATAATATTAGTATAGATAGATATGTGTTAATCTGATATGTAAGCTATGTTATTGCAAAGTTTCACGAAAATCCATCCAGTAGTCTTTATGTGAAAGAACAACAAACATCCTTACATTCATACATTCAACCATACATCGAAACAATGAAGTATAGATACTCGTAGATGACCGGGGAAACGTTCTCGTTGCTCAGCGAACAGTTTAACTTTATTTTATCACGCGTAATTCTTTTTTCGTCATATCTCCGAAGATATTCATTTAAATTGCATGCTGTAAAGAGCAGTTATTATCTATATTAAATGCGTAAGCTAACTAAGGTATTTAATTTGATAAAAAATGTTACTATATACACATAAATAGCTTTTGAAAACATCCTATTGAATTTGATAATTTTGTTGACGTTCTTATGGGTACAGCGGGTTTTCCTTAAAAGATAGACATATGGCCTCGCGGACTTTTTTAAAGATCTATAGGTAACAAACAATTTCTCCATACATTACTTTGTTGTAACTCACATGGATAAGGCAGCGTTTTCATTTAAAGCTCGCGCGCGTGACTTTTTTCCCCGTTTCTTGCAACATTTTACACTGATGCTTCGCTTCTATTCGTTGCAGCGTGATGTTATATAGCCTATAGCTTTCCTCGATAAATGTACTATCCAACACTGAAAGAATTTTTCAAATCGGACCAGCGGATCCTGAGATTACCGCGTTTAAACAAACAAACAAACAAACAAACAAACAAACTCTTTCGCTTTATAATATTAGTATAGATTAGTATAGATAGCTGTTACCCGCAACTTCCTATGCGTGGAATTTAGAAATCACACCCCAAAAAATTATAGAAAAAGCCATCCCCTTTAATCGCTCCATGTAATAAAAAAATCCGCATGAAAATCCGTTGCTTAATTTTGAAGATATAAGCTCACATAGGGACATACATACAAAAATAACAACTTTGTTGTATAATGTAAAGAAGCATAATTGCCTAACTAGTTTTAAATATTAATTATAATTCATATAAAGCAACCTACACATAACACAAACATAAAATGTTCGATACAGAATAGTTGTGGGTTTGAAATAGACTTACAAATAACGAAAATATTATATTGATAGCCTATTTTACAAGTGAACGTATTAAGAGAAATATATATATCTTCGTGTGGTGACGGATTAAGAATACAAGTATCACCACCCCATCTCCTCCCAAAGGTGGTGTAAAAATCAGCTAAGGGATATTGCATACAGAAAACATCCTCTGTGAGAGACGCAAAACACGAAAATAAACCCTGTGCCAACACGTCTGGTCAGCGCGGCACAGTAGACCATAATCCCTCTAAAGTGGAGGAGCCCGTGCCCAACAGTGGGACGTAAATGGGCTGGAGAGGAATTATGGAACTAGAAGTTTATCCGTATTACTTTTACTACTGATTTGATTGATTTCATAAAACTCAGTAAGAGGGCTTATCTTTTTCTTTTAGAAAAGTGGCTCCTCTCTCCTCTCCAGCCCTAACTGGGCTGCCTCTGGAGGAGCCTCTTTAAATAAACAGAGTTTAATTAAGTAGTACCTATAGTTAAACATGATCAAAGTAAACTGAACTAAAAGGCTTGTATTACTAATAAAATTTACTTATTACAAAACCTGCCTGAGATAGACTCGCACACTTAGGGTTTCGTAGATACCGAGAAAGTACCTATAGAAATCGAAAACCTACACAAAATTATATTTCTCTCTCTCTCTCCAGTCCATTTACGTTCCACTGTTGGGCACAGGTCTCCTCCACTTTAGGAGGGATTATGGTCTAATGTGCCACGCTGACTAGGCGTGGTGGCACAGGGTGTATTATCGAGTTTTCCGTCTCTCACAGCGTATGTTTTCGGTATGCAATATCCCTTAGCTGATTTTTACATCACCCTTGGGAGGAGATGGGGTGGTGACGGAGATATATATTTCTCTAAATAAGTTAATTTATTTGCAAATATTATGAAAACTAATTCGAAACACACATCCAAATAATTATACGAATCTGTTCAAAGTCAGAATTCAAACTGTTGGATTCGCAGGTAGAATAAATTAATGCAGAGATACCGAGGTAACATTGAGATCTATCTGATGTTATTTGATATGGTAACATTTAAAACATTGTCTATAATAAATAAAAATTGCAACAAAACATTAGCATCTGTAGTAATAAACGGGCGTCAACACTTAAAGGGTGTCACAAACAGTATCTTAGTTTAAGTTTATTTGGTTCTTGTTTTGTATTTTAATATTTTTTTGTATTTGGCACCCACACTGTTGCTCTGTACTACCACTGGTTGGCTGGTAGATAATGCAAAAGGCATTAAGCCCGCCATTGTACTCTGTATGTGCATGAAGTATTAATAAATAAATAAATAAATATCTTAATATAATAAAATATCAATATAGCTAGAAAGAGACAGATATATCCGTCGGTGACTTCATAAGTATACAACGTGTTGCAGAAAGGTGTAGTCATATTTTCAGGATGCTTTGGATAGGCCTGAAATATTATAAATCTCTTAATAGATCTCAGATCGTGGTAGCACTTAGATTGAGGTCAGCAGCCGTATTATGAGCTTTTATTTACAGGCAGTTTACGCCGTGAATTGAACTGTCTGGCAAATTAGTATTATGAACAAATTATTAGTCAGTCAGTTAGCTAAACCAGTGATACATTTGTACAGTTGTACCGTCTGCTTAAACATATTAATGTTTAAGCAGACGGTACAACTAAAAGTTAAAGTACCAACTAAAAAATTTCCATTTTTATTTCCAATTTCCAGTTTTATTTTTGCCATAATACCTAATTTAGCCATGTAGCTTACGGCCTGCCTGGAACTTGAATGATTTTAAAAAGCTCATAATACGCCGGCAGGGCACTGTCCATTGAACAAATTTCGTTTTTCTCATGAAAAGATCTGATTCCCCTAATTGTGAAACGTGTGGTGTACTGGAAGATGTGCACCACTTGTTAATGGAATGTGTCAGGCACAAAAGTGAGAGAGACATATTGATAGCCTTGTTAAATTTGAACAGGTTCGACATTGGCATGTGGCATGGTGTATTGGCTGACCCATCATCAGAGGCACAACATCAGTTTATAAATATGTTTGTCATTAAGTAGGCATGTTGTGGTTTTCTTTAGGATAGGCACGATGGGATTGTCATCGTCACTTACGTGTACAAATATCCCTAAATTAAAAACTGAAGTAAAAAAATAATTACATATAAATATTACAGTTACACATAGAAAAATGCAGTTTCTAAGTTTTTTGTTGTTTATAGCCTACTATTAAATAACTATTGTGCGATGTTTACGGTTTATTGAATGCGATTGAATCTTACGATAAAAGATGACATTATAGTGGTGTTGTATTTAAACAAGATCGACTAATTTAATAAATAAATTAAAGTATAAATACATAAAAGTCATAATATAACTAGTATTTGTATTTACCTACACCTTTCTGCAACACGTTGTATACACACATACTTACATAACTATAGATAAAGTATAGTATAGATAATTTATTAGTACCGGATAAATTAACGTTTGTTGTTTTTTTTTTAAGTAAGACACGTAAAGACGCAGATTAATAGATAGTTAAATATATTGACGAGCCTCGTGGTTGAGTAGTTTATGTAACGGACTGCCGATCAAGAGGTCGCGGGTTCGATTCCCGCTCGGGACAATCATTTGTGTGATTTTTCTAATTGTCATACAAATGTTTGTACTGCGTCTGGGTGTTTCTATGTATTATAAGTATGTATTTACAAAAGAAAAGTAGTATAATGTATTCTATCCGTATTCTGGTACCCATAACACAAGCATAATAAGCTTAGCTTGGGACCAGAGGACGTTGTGTGAAATGTCCATGAATATTTATTTATTTACTCATTCATTTATTCTCTTATTATTTACATATTTTTTTAAAAAAGATTATAAAAACAACACTCATTCAAATTAAAAAAAAACACAATAAACACACTATAAATACAATATACACACTTAATAAAAACATGCACACATTATAACCTTTTTAAAAAAATATATAAAAAATAGTGCACCACCGGCATCGGGTACAGGGACCAAGCTGCCGGCGGTCAGGGATCCAGAGACAGGAACCTCCTCACTATGCGAGCCGTATCGAGGACGACTGCCTTCTGCATCAGACCCTTGACCCAACTGCCTAACGCGAGCCTCTCTAGATGTTGGTCGAGGCTCTTGGCTATTAGTCCATTGACTGATATGACTATCGGTACAATGATCGCCGAGTCTACATCCCACATGTCGACAATCTCGTGAGCTAAGTCCAGATATTTCATTTGTTTATCTTTCTCTGCTTTCACGAGGTTCTCGTCATGAGGGATGGTGACATCGATTATCATTGCGCGGCGCGCTGATCGATCTACCACCACGATATCAGGTCTATTAGCAACAATAGTCCTGTCCGTGATGATAGATCGATCCCAATACAAAGTGATACGACCACTTGCTAGAACCGGCTCAGGTACATACCTGTAGTATGGCGCCACGGAATCCACAAGGCCGTATCGTAGAGCAAGTTGCTGATGGATAATCCTGGCCACAAGGTTATGCCTGTGCAAGTACTCGCCGTTAGCTAGACGCGAACATCCGGAAACAATATGTCTGAGGGACTCCCCTCGCTGGTGACAAGCACGACAAATGTCAACAGTGCCATCCTTCAGAATATATTTCCGGTAGTTGTTCGTCATGATAACTTCGTCAGTAATTGCACAAACAAAACCTTCGGTTTCCCCAAAGAGGTCACCGAATCGTAGCCAGGTCACGGAAGCCAATAAGTCAACGTCGGGCCCGTGTAGGGCCCGATAGAATCTTCCATGAAGCTCCTTGCTCTGCCATACCTCCAGGCGGTCCCTAGTGCTAAGTACCGCAGGCATGCGCCAGTTTTTCTTAGCCAAGGTTAACGGGGTGAGACCGAAGTCTGTCGTAACCACGTCTCGATGCATCTCCGTAACAGCGTGAATAAAATATTCTCTGAGGTTGCATATCTCCCGATTATGTAAAGTCTTAGCATTTAAAAAGCCTCGGCCTCCACATTTTCGAGGGATATACAACCTCATTACTGAAGAACGCGGATGATGCATTCGATACGTAGTCAAGAGAACACGAACTTTTCTATCTATAGTTTCAAGTTCAGTCTGAGTCCACTTGAGTATGCCAAAGGAGTACATTAGAAGTGGCATGACCCAACCGTTGAAAGCCCGCACCTTGTTACCACCCGATAAAAGACTGTTTAGTACTTTTTTCAGGCGGCCAAAGAAACGCACCCGCAACGATTGTTTCATGTCCACTTCATTGATGCACAAGGCCTGTGACATACCCAAGTATTTGTAGGTATTGGTTTCGAGAAGTGATCGGAAATGTAGAGAATCTGAAAGCTGAATTCCCTCAGATTCTATAACACGTCCTCGTTTTACATGCATGACAGCACATTTATCCACACCAAACTCCATTTTGATAGATGCACTAAAGCATTCAGTGATCTTTAATAAATCTATCATCTGTGGTCTGGTGTGAGCAAACAGCTTTAGATCATCCATGTAAAACAGGTGTGAAATCAACCGCCCACCCCTTCGAAGCCTGCAACCTAGCCCTGAACCCTCTAGTAGAGTACTAAGGGGGTTAAGAGCTAGGCAGAACCAAAGGGGACTCAGACTGTCACCTTGAAAGATACCCCGCTTAATCCTTATAGGCTCACCGTACAAAGGAATCTGGCGACATGCAGGATAGCATAAAGTTGTTTTCCACTGCCTCATACATGCCTTTAAAAAGGTACACAGTGCCGCATCAACTTTGTACAACTCCAATACCCTTATAAGCCATGTATGTGGCACAGAATCATAGGCTTTTTTATAGTCTATCCAACATGTCTCCAAATCCCTCTGCCTACGGTGAATATGTTTGCAAATGGTCATATCTATTAGGAGGAGCTCCTTAGTACCACGTCCGCCACTCTTACACCCATTCTGAGAGACGGACATAATTGAATTTAACTCTACATGTCTAGCTATTTTGGTTCTCAGAATAGATGTAAGAAGTTTATAAATTGATGACAAACAGGTTATTGGTCTATAATTACTTGGATTCGTGGTACTACCTGATTTGTGAAGCAAATGTGTTGTGCCAGTCGTCATAAATTCCGGCAACGTCCCAAACTCTAAAGCCGACTGGAATTGAGACGCCAGACGAACATGTGAGCTACGCAGCCACTTCAACCAAAAGTTGTGCAGTCCGTCCGGCCCTGGAGATTTCCAATTTGATAAAGAACGGACTGCACACGCCACGTCTTGGCTTTCTATTAAGACACTTTCCATTGGTTGAATACTCTCACATGCTCGTCCAACATCCCCTATCCAGTCGTCCTCACTGTGAACAACAGGCACCGACCAGATGCTGCTCCAAAACTCTTTCGTGGTCTCAGCATCCGGCAACTGCATGTCGCTCACATTAGATTGAGGGCGTTCCCAGTTTCTATAAACTGACTTTTGGTTGTTTTGAAATATGCGATTAACTTGGTACCGATCCGTGCGTTTTTTATACCTACGAATTCGGTTAGCCCATGCAAAAACCTTCTGCTTGAAGAAGTCGATACGCTCAGTGGCACGGACAGCATAATCATAAGGTCTAACATCAGTACCTAAAAAGGCCTGCCTAACATAGCGCATCACCCTCGGTCTATTATTGCCCATCTTGAAACAGTTAAGTTTACCGATAAGTACTCTCGCCTCGGCGATACGACACTCGATCCTAATCTGCCAGGCTGGTTTACACCTCTGTCGCATAGCAGCATCTTTTTCAAGAGGTTTTTGTCCTGCTATGCGACAAGTCGCAAACGCCGCACAATATAGTATCGAATGTGTATCGCCCAGGTTATCGCTTGTATCAAAATAACTAGACAAAAGTGAGTCAATAACACCAACTAGCGCTATATTCTTTCTATGCATGGGTAACCGCGGTAGGCGTGGCCTAATATCAATAGGCATGTATCTGTACTCAGTAATCGCATATTCCAAAACACTCCTTACCTCCTCTTTGTATTGGTTATCCCGATAAGTAATACCTATGCCCTGATCTGCGCAAGACGAATGAACAGGCAATACATGCACTGTATCAGTTCTTACTCCTGTTTGCACTGATATTGGGGTGATATCGCTTATCAAGAATTCAGCACGTATCCGATCAAGCACGGCGTCATCTAACATGTGACAACGCTGAATGGCCCGCACCTGATCTGATAGTCGTTGCGCCGAAACGTTGACAGTTGGCTCAAGACCCTGGAACAGAAGAAGCATACGATTATGGTACGCAGTGAGGTTAGTTCCCCCCTCTGTTGCCCCAAAATATGCGCGCATGACATTTTCATTAATGTTCGATGTCCATTTCATGCGCTGCACATTACCACCGGCAGCGAGGACCCTATTCGTAGCCGATGGGCTACGGGGTCCCAAGCAAGCCGGGGGCCGGCCTCTTCCCCTCCGACGTACAGGCGACGGCGACGTTCGCGGGGAAAAATACTCGCTGCTTCCACTCGACGCACACGACGATGCTCGCGTAGCTTGCGATGGTGGCGTAATGGAGCGGGGCGGCGAGTCCGGGGTTGGATCTTGTGCTGGAAGTCCTAATCTGGCTTTGGCCCTCGTAATCATTGTGTTCTACATACTCAATTTCTTATTTTTTTGGTTTATTTCGGCTGACATGCTATGACATTTGTCTGTCATTGCTAATGTATTTTCATGTACTTTAATATTTGGTATTATTATCATGATTTATTGTTGAAAACTGATTTTTCGTTATAAAATTAGTAACTTGTTATCAAATATAAAGTTTATGTTTGTATTAAAACATTAAAACTGAATTTTAAAATATGATATATGAATATGAATATAATGTTATTTATTTATTTATTATGATAATAATAATAACGAAGCTCATAAAAACGTGTTAATATCACTCAACAGAATAAAAAACGCTATTAATTCTAACTTCTATGATAAATGTTAACATAGAGAGAAATTACAGGTAGAAAATTACCTTATCCAATTTTAGTACTTACATCTTGAACTTTGTTCCCCATCCTTCATGCTACGAACTTAATCTGCATGTCGTTACGAGCTGTGTCTCAACTCATCCATAATTCACATAATGAGGACAAGCAGAACACTGTGGAGTAATAAGTTATTCTGTAAGCATTATATTTTGATGTGCTTAACCATTGAAGTGCCAGTTTGTGAATAGGTCATTTGATTGTGCTTGAAAATGTCTGGTTGACGGGCCTAGTAGCTTAGTGGTTTAACTCATGGAACGTAGTGTCTACAAAAATTTTTTTTTTTTTAAATAAATAATTAATAAATCATGGACAATTCACACAACGTCCTCTGGTCCCAAGCTAAACTTGTATGCTTGTATGATGGGTACCAGAATACGGATATACTACTTATATTACTTTGCTTTTGTAAATACCTACCTAATTATAATACATAGTAAACACCCAAACGCAGTACAAATATTTGTATGACATTTATAAATATCACACAAATGATTGTCCCAAGCGGGAATCGAACCCGCGACTTCGTGATCGGCAGTCCGTTACATGAACCACTCCACCACGAAGCCCGTCAGGGTTTAGAGTTCAGAGAATTAGCTATTCTGTGGTTTTGGATAGCCGTTTACGAGGTCGCAAGTGAGTTAAAAACCGGCCAAGTACAAGTTCTATTCAGACATAATGTGGATAGTCGTACGGAACCCATTATAAAAACATCACGAAACATTAAAAGAATCTATACTTTCCATACTTATTAATGTTACAAAGCTAAGAGTTTGTATTTGAGCTTTCTAAAAGATAATTTTCTTAAATAAATAAGTAATAAATAAATAAATATTTTGGACATTTCACACAACGTCCTCTGGTCCCAAAGTAAGCTATATTTCTATGCTTGTGTTATGGGTACCAGAATACTGATAAAATACATATACTACTTTTCTTTTGTAAATTCATACTTATAATTCACTAGCTGTCCCGGCAAACGTTGTTTTGCCAGACAATTCTGTGTAAAAATCAACAACAAAAAATTTCATCAATATCGGTCCAGCCAATTGGGAATCTAAACCATCCTCAAACCCTCTTGAATACACACAACAAATTTCATCAAAATCGGTCCAGCCGTTTAGGAGGAGTTCAATTACAAACACACGTACAGAAGATTTATATATATAAAGATAGAACACACCCAGACGCAGTATAAACATTTGTATGACAATTATAAACATAACCCGCGACCTCGTCAACGTCCGTTACATGAACCACTATGTTAAATGTAATAACATTTATCAATAAAATTTTCAAATCCGACTAGCGGTTCCTAAGATTAGCGTGTACAAAACACGCTAATCTTAGGAACATGTACTATCCAACATTGAAAATTTTTTCAATGTTGGATAGTACATTTATCGAGGAAAGCTTTAGGTTGTATAACATCACGCTGAGACCGATAGGAGTGAAGCATGACTGAAAACTGTTAGGAAACGGGTAAAATTTTCTAAACTCTACACGTACAATTTGAGTGTTGAATCACGTATTACGTAATAAATATTTTTCTTTTTTTCTTTCTTCTTTCTTTATTTCTTCTTTCTTTCTTTCTTTGTATTTTTGCTACAACTCTATATCGTCATCTATTTCTATTTTGTAAAAGTTGTATTAAAACACATGTTAACTGTCAAAAAATTAACGCAGAACCAGTTGGACCAGAATTGAAAAAGTAATATCTTCAAAGGGAATACTGAGATGGACCTATTTAATCCAAGGACTTGTATATTGTAGCCTGTATCACATACAGCTAAAAAGCTTAGACAACTTTAAATAATATATGATACTAAAATATTGTTTGAAATGCAAATAAAATCTTTGAAAAATTAGGTTAAAAACTCCTTTTTAGGGTTCCGTACCCAAAGGGTAAAAACGGAAACCCTATTACTGAGACTTCGCTGTCCGTCCGTCCGTCCGTCCGTCCGTCTGTCACCAGGCTGTATCTCAAGAACGGTGATAGCTAGACAGTTGAAATTTTCACAGATGATGTATTTCTATTGCCGCTATAACAACAAATACTAAAAATAAAATAAAATAAATATTTAAGGGGGGCTCCCATACAAAAACTGATTTTTTTTACCGTTTCTTGCTCGATACTAATAACGTTGCCTTATGTTGCATAGATAATGGTACGGAACCCTTCGTGCGCGAGTCCCACTCGCACTTGACCAATTTTTTTATTAACATAAAAAGGAGTTTTTAACCTAATTTAAATAAACAAAACGAAATAAAAATTAATCTAATTGTTTATTAGAATAAATAATAACAATTTGCTTAGTTCAAAAACTAAAAAAAAACACGCTCAAACATTCTAAATATTACTTTACATTATTGTATTGTCATCGGTCCTTAACATGTGTGCAAAATTTCAGAGCAATCTGACTATACAAGTGGGTAAAAATTACTATAAAGATTAAGTTACCTACATAGATTAATACATAAATAAATATAAATAAAACTTAAATAAAATTGCGAACATTTGTATCCTAGAAGATGTGGTTTCGTGGGGGCCGAGCGACCCCCACAAAACCAGCTACGTTAGTCAATTTTACGATACCATTTAAGGGTTAATCATTCTATTTTATTTGAAAGCTGGTGGTTCCCGTTTGGTCCTATTGGCACCAGATCAGGCTCTGATGGTTATCTCCTGAGAAATCGAGGAAAACCCTCAAATTTCAAAGGCACGTGAAGTCGGCTGAACTTTTTTTTTTAAATATTCATTAATCTAATATATAAAATTCACGTGTCACAGTGTTAGTTACCGTACTCCTCCGAAACGGCTTGACCGATTCTTCTCAAATTTTACATACATATTCAGTAGGTCTGAGAATCGGCCTAATCTATTTTTCAAACCTTTTTTTTTTTAGTTTGGCAAAACAACGTTTGCCGGGTCAGCTAGTAAATAAATAAATATACAAGGACAACTGGTCCCAAACTAATAATAAACAAAGCTTATATGCTTGTGTTATGGGTACCAGAACACGGATATACGAGTACAAGGTAAACTACTTTTCTTTAGTAAATACATACATAAAATACATAGTAAACACCCAGACGCAGTACAAATAATTGGCTACATTTATTCTTTTGGTAGGTACGGAACCCTAAAATGCTGGATATTCTTGTAAGCAGTACGTATAAAGCAATTGTATGAAAGTAGGACGTTTTTGTCCACGTTTAGTTTCACGCTTAGCGCGTTTTTTGTGAAACTCGTTTCAGAACTAGTTTGTTCCTCGTTATTTGAATGTGAGGGTATTGAAAAGAGCTTTTGTTATTAGGTATGTTACTTGCGTATATTGTGTTTTAGTATTCGCTTTATAGAAAGGCGAATATTATTTGTTTTACAAAACTAACCTTTGTCTAGCGGCTTTGTCCATTATACCACTTGCTTTTAGGAAGTGCCTGTGGTGACATATCTATACTATCCATACTAATATTATAAAGCTGAAGAGTTTGTTTGTTTGTTTGAACGCGCTAATCTCAGGAACTACTGATCCGATTTGAAAAATTCTTTCAGTGTTGGATAGTACATTTATCGAGGAAGGCTATAAGTTATATAACATTACGCTGCTACTAATAGGAGCGAATCATTAGTAAAAATGTCACAAACACGGGGAAAATTTTCTGAATTCCACGCGCACGAAATCGCGGGCAATATTTAAGAATAAAAATGTCACAACCTTGTTTCTTCTTGAGGTCGGTGTAACATGCAATTAAGAACATACAAAACATGGACATTTCACACAACGTCCTCTGGTCCCAGGCTAAGCTTATTATGCTTGTGTTATGGGTTTTTTTTTTTTTCTCCTACGCTTGGCCCTGCCTGGCCATGATGGTGCCTTGAGCTTTACCATTGTGTTATGGGTACCAGAATACGGATATACTACATAAACTGTATATAACATAGTAAGCACCCAGAGGCAGAACAAAAATTTTTATGATAATTAAAAATATCACACAAATGATTGTCCCGAGCGGGAATCGAAACCGCGACCTCGTGAACGGCAGTCCGTTACCTAAACCACTAGACCACCAGGCCCGTCGAATTATAGCCCTCTAACGCATAATAAACATTTTTGCATTATATTTCAAAATAACTTCACAAATATTTATTCTTATAGCTCATTCTCAAGTGACTCTTGTCAGTATAAATAATTTTCGAATCCGCTTTTACAAAAACACCACAATTGTTCAAATTCATATCTGAATTCGAATACCAATCGATTTTAATGCACAGTTTTAATTCCATTGCGTACTCTTGATAAGAAAAGCAATAAAATTGGCTTTGAGCTTTCAAACGATATGGTAATGCAAGAGCATCGTTTTACATTCGAACCACGATGGCGATATTTTACGGGCAGATCTGTTTGAATTCAGATAAAGTAGGTGGTTAACGTGGAGTTGGTTTTAAATTGGAACTAAATAATTGGGATCACATATTTACCTGATAGAATGTACTGCATCCCTTGGCCATATGGCGATAAGGCCGCCTTTTGTACATATTTTGTTCTATAGTACGTTTGTTGTATAGAACAGGTTTTTTCTCTTCACAATAGAATACTTGTTTTATTGCTAGTAAAAATGACGTTTGTAGCTTGCGAAAACTACTGTCACTTGAATTAAAAATAACCATATCTTATTAGACCATGAAGTATGATTTCTCTCTCTCTCTCTCTCCAGCCCATAACGTCCCACTGCTGGGCACGGGCCTCCTCCACTTTGGGAGGGATAATGGTCTACTATCCCACGCTGACCAGGCGTGTTGGCACAGGATTTAGTGTCGAGTTTGCCGTCTTTCACAGTATATATTAACTGCTTTTATTGTCCTTGCTCTTACAGCACTCTGGTAAAGAAATGGGATGGTGAAACTTGTATTTTAATCCGTCACCACACGGATAGTGTGATTTAGCTACGCTAAATTAACGTGTCTTCAAGAACGTATACACTATTTGCTAGATCTGTGATTGGCGATGATATTTATAGGCCAATTTATCTATTGCTTTGGTATTTACGAGGGTGCTTTTGGTGGAATGGGAATGTTTAATTTGCATAGAGTTACGACGTGGTGGACGGTACAACACGTACTAGTCGTTATTTTATAACTAGCTGACTCGGCAAACGTTGTTTTGCCATACAAAAAAAAAGGTTTGAAAAATAGATGTTGGCCGATTCTCAGACCTATAGAATATGCATGTAAAATGTCATAAAAATCGGTCAAGCCGTTTCAGAGGAGTACGGTAACTAACACTGTAACACGTAAATCTTAATACATATAAATCTTGTGTCACAATGTTTGTCCTCAATGGACTCCTAAACCACTTAACCGATTATAATAAAATTTGCACACCATGTGCAGTTCAATCCAACTTGCGAGATAGGATAGTTTAAATTTGGCTGGACCGATTTTGATGAAATTTTTTGTTGTTGATTTTTACACAGAATTGTATGGCAAAACAACGTTTGCCGGGGCAGCTAGTTTTATATATAAGAAAATTTCATAAAAATCGGTCAAGCCGTTTCAGAGGAGTAGGTACGGTAACTAACACTGTGACTCGGGAATTTTATATATTAGATGTAAATTCTATATGTGCCTTAAGCTGCTGTCCGTACGCCAAACTCCTTTCCGTACCTACTCTGCGCTGGGTCGTTGGAGAGAGATTGGAACGGAGATCCTCTGGTGCCCTATAATAACCGGGAAGTAAGACGTCGTAGTCTGTTTC
Source organism: Orgyia antiqua (assembly GCA_916999025.1). Lineage (NCBI taxonomy): Eukaryota > Metazoa > Arthropoda > Insecta > Lepidoptera > Erebidae > Orgyia > Orgyia antiqua. The sequence goes on from OU779874.1 coordinate 8,442,991, forward strand.
TAGGAGGTATTCTGATGCCTACGGCATGGGCGAATCCTACATAGTTTTGGATCATACATGGTCAAAAGGATGCGTAAAAGCATTTTGTCCGTAGAGGGATTAAGAATACGAGTGTCACCATCTCTTTTCCTACCCAGGGTGCTGAAAATGCCAGATAAGGGATATTGTACACATATTACCATCTTTTGTAAGATGTGGAAAATTCGGAAAATTCGAAAATAGACTTCCTAATGTGGTGGTGCCGAATGGGACTTTAATGCTCTAAAGAGAGAGAATAAGGACTCCTCAATATTATTAAGGCATAAGAGTTATAAGAATATTAAAAAATTGGTCAAGTGCGAGTCGGACTCGCGCACGAAGGGTTCCGTACCATTATCTATGCAACATAACAACAACATAACAACAAACATAACAACAACATAACAACGTTATTAGTATCAAGCAAGAAACGGTAAAAAAATCATGTTTTTTGTATGGGAGCCCCCCTTAAATATTTATTTTATTTTATTTTTAGTATTTGTTGTTATAGCGGCAATAGAAATACATCATCTGTAAAAATTTCAACTGTCTAGCTATCATCGTTCTTGAGATACAGCCTGGTGACAGACGGACGAACGGACGGACGGACAGCGAAGTCTCAGTAATAGGGTCCCGTTTTTACCCTTTGGGTACGGAACCCTAAAAACTAATAACATTAAGTTAGAGTCCACAACCACATTTAAGCTAAAAAAAAGCCATTTCCATGCTATGTAACTAGGTAGGTACTTTGGAGGCAAATTGCAGGCTTCTATTATAGTGACTATTCAGATTTCAATAGCTCATAGTACTAGTACGGGATCCGTAGTACATTTTTTTCACTTGATTACTATCAAGCTGTTTTTCCGTGAGTAGCTTTATTATGACGAGACGCCCAATAATTTTTTATTCCAAAATCTCGATTGTGGTAGCTACAGAGATCTTTACAGTTTGTTAAAACAAAAAAACTATTTGGCAAAGTGATTATCTGAAAAACGGTCTACTAATGGAGAATTTGTACTTTCTAGAGATTTATAAACATGGTTCACATCGAACTAATTCAATTAGAAGTTCCGTCATTGCAACAAAGTGGATAAAACATATAAAAACACGTGCAGAGCAGTGCAGACACGTGTCTGCTCTGCCTCTCGCCTGCCCTGCGTTGCTAAATCTGTGCTGTGCTGCGCTACATCGCCTGCGTCCCAGCATACGCTTAGCCTTACAAAATCTGCGCCGCCCTGCCCTGCGTGGACCTGCGTCGCCTGCGTCTCAGCATACGCTTAGCTTGTTGGTTCATCGCCTTGCGTGTGGAATCTATTAAGGTGATCTATGGAACATAAAAACAGGTGAAGCAAATAAAAGTGTGCTAATAAACCAGGATTCAACACAATTTTTATATTAAAATGTAAGCCCACTTTTAATTTATGAAAACATAAAATTCAACCGTCCTAATTACAAAGGATATCAAAATACGTAGTAAGCACATTTTTGTCAGTTTTCACTAGAGCATTAAATTTCCAACGTACCTTCAACGTTTTTCGTTTTGGCAACACTCCAAATGGCATTGGTTTTTAAATTTTTAACTCATTCGAGGTAAAACTCGCTGAATTGATGGCAACATTAATGTTTCATTCGTGTATTCGTTGCAAAATGTGTTGCTGTTTTTTGGGTCAATCTCTTTTAGAGGAATTCAATTTGAGACTATGAATTGGGGATGACAAGGAATATTGTTATATCCATACGATATTTGGTTATCAATATAAGCTAAAAAAATGGTGTTTATACTGACAACATACATACGAAGTTCGATCCCCGCACGGAACAATTCTTTGTGTGATATTTATAAATGTCATTTAAATGTTTGTTTTGCGTATGTATTAAAAGTATTGTTACGTGTTAGGGTTCGAAGGATTTGGAGAGAAAGACCTGCTGACTCTTTTAGAAGACTTTATTCACTAGCACTAGTTACACACTAAGCACTAGGTCCAAACACTAAGCACTAGGTCCAAACACTAAGCACTAGGTCCAAACACTAAGCACTAACAATGTCCTAGATCGTAGCCAAGTTGTAGGTTTCACTGGTATCACTCTTGATCACTTGTTTTCGCTCTCGAAGTCGCCTTTATCGTAGCTCGAACTGAACTGCCCGGGCTCGCCTCCCTGCCGCTATTTATATGCGCCGAGACGAGTTCCAGACCATTCCAGAATGTTCCCGACTGTGCGCGAACGTGATCGCCCGGAACGAATGTTTCTGGAAACTTCGGTAGTTCCTCTAACGCCATCTAGTATCTAATAGGGGTTTCACTCTGTTCGGTTCTTTAATTGGTTTTACTAGTTGCTGCTAGATGGCGCTAGCTCCTTTGTGTTTTGTGTGTTCGTAACACTACTCCCCTCTTAGAGATGCTCGTCCCGAGCATCGTTGTTACTACCATGGTAGCGCGCCAGACGGTCTATGTGTACCACTTTGAATGTCCCTCTTGGTTGCTTTTGAATCCTATAGGTCACATCATTCAGTCGGGTAACCACTTTGTATGGACCGTCCCACTGGTTCTGCAACTTTGGAGATTTCCCTTTCCGGCGAGTTGGGTTATGCAGCCACACCAGTGACCCTTCCTCGAAGCCGCTCGTGTTCGATTTCCGGTCGTATCTGGTTTTCATGTTCTCACTTGACTGTAACCCATTTTCCCGAACCAAGGCGTGTATATAGCGCATCTTTTCCCTTAAATCGCAGACATAGTCTTGTACAGTCTTTGGTTCCTCCGGTAACCCTCCTGTCAATAGGTCTACTGGTATTCGTAGTTCTCTACCGAAATTGACATACGCCGGGGTAGCTTTTATGCTCTCATGCTCGGCGGTTCGGTAAGACAGAAGGAAGAGTGGTATATACTTGTCCCAATCCTTTTGTTTGTCATCTACCAATTTCGCCAAATGCCTCTCAAGGGTCTGGTTAAATCTCTCAACCATTCCATCAGACTGCGGATGGTACGCGGTGGTCCTCGTCTTATGCATGCCCAAAATTCTGCACACTTCCTGGAACACCTGCGATTCGAAGTTCCTGCCCTGATCAGAATGGATTTCCAGAGGCACACCAAAGCGACATATAACTTCTTCGACTAACTTAGAAGCGACTGTTGTGGCTTCTTGGTTTGGTATGGCGAACACTTCGGGCCATTTGGTGAAGTAGTCAATGACGACCATAAAATACTTGTTTCCCGAATCCGTTACAGGAAATGGCCCCGCTACGTCAACTGCAATTCGTTCCCACGGTGCACCGACGTTATACAACCGCAGGTTCCCACGGCTCCTTGTCTGTGGTCCTTTCACAGCAGCGCAAGTAGTACATTTGCGGCACCAATCCTGTACATCATCTCGACAATGCAACCAGTAGAATCGTTCTCGCACTTTTGTTAACGTCCTCTTGACACCTAGATGACCTCCTGATACGCCATCATGTATTTCACGGAGAACATCTGGTACTCTCGTTCTTGGGACAATTATCTGAAGATGGAACTCTCTGCCGTTAGTCTTCTCCCATTTCCGGTAGAGTATTCCGTTTTGGAGTATCAGACTGTCCCATTGCGCCCAGTACGCCTTAGTGACAGCGCCAGTGGGTGCAACCTCACTCCATATTGGTTTTACGTCACCCCGTTTCTTCCATGTGATGATGTGCCGAAGGTCGTCATCTTTTTCTTGAGCCTCCCTCATAGCATCATTCTCCCAGAGACTCAAAGGATCTGTTCTCGTTAGTTTTAATGTTTCTTCATTGCATTCCTGCTTGACACAATGTTTGCAGTCCTCCGAACACGGCCTTCGTGAGAGTGCGTCGGCATTCCCATGTGTCTTTCCGCTGCGGTGTTCCGTCTTGAAGTCATACTCCTGGAGCTGTTCAATCCATCGAGCTACTTGACCTTCTGGGTTCTTGAATTGCAGTAGCCACTTCAAGGCTGCGTGGTCAGTTCGTAGTAAAAACTGTCTGCCGATGAGATATTTGTTGAAATGTTGTAGCGTCTTTACAACAGCCAAGAGTTCTCGTCTTGTCACACAGTAGTTTCTCTCTGGCTTGGATAAAGATTTGCTGAAATATGCAATAACAACTTCTCTTTCACCCTGTTTTTGAGATAACACCCCTCCAATGGCCGTGTTGCTTGCATCCGTGTCAACTATAAACTGACCTTCAGTTTGTGGATACCCCAGGATTGGTGTTTCACACAGATGTTTCTTCAGTTTCTGAAAAGAATCTTCACAAGTCTCATCCCAACTAAATTGTCGTTTATCTTCTGTCAGCCGATGTAGTGGCTTGGCTATCTCTGCGAATCCCTTAACAAAACGCCTGTAGTATGAGCATAGGCCGAGGAATGCCCGCACTTCGGTTTTGTCCTTAGGGGTAGGCCATTTTTGAACTGCTTCCAGTTTCTCCGGGTCTGTCTGGATTCCATCACTGGAGATAATATGGCCGAGATAGTTGACCTTGCTCCTGAATAAATGACACTTTTCCGGGTTCAACTTTAATTTAGCTCCCTCTATTTTGGCGAAAACTCGCTCCAAGTTTCGCAAATGGTCCTCGAAGTCGCGGCCGATAATGATGACGTCATCCAAGTAGACCAAGCAAGCCTCTCCAACTAAGCCTGCCAGTACACACTCCATGAGTCGCTCAAAGGTGGCAGGTGCGTTGCACAATCCGAAGGGCATGACGTTAAATTGCCATAAACCTTTACCGGTCGAGAAAGCTGTCTTCTCCTTGTCTTTTGGATGAATTTCCACCTGCCAGTAGCCAGATTTCAGGTCTAGGGTCGAGAACCATTTCATGCCACTCAGGGTATCTAAAGTGTCGTCGATTCGAGGTAACGGGTAACTGTCCTTCTTAGTGACATCATTGAGACGCCTATAGTCCACACAAAATCTCGTGCTACCATCTTTCTTCTTCACTAATACAACAGGTGAGCACCACGGACTTGTAGACGGTTCAATAATCTTATTCCTTTTCATGTCCTCCAAAAGGCCTTCAACTTCTTTTTCCTTTGCAATTGGTATCCGTCTTGCTCGTTGACGAATTGGTCTCTCGCTTCCGGTATCTATCCTGTGCTGAACCATTGACGTTCTTCCAAGGTCCCCTTCTTGACTGGAGAAGATATTCGCGTAGCGCTGCAAAAACTTCTTAGCTTTCATGCTCTGCGAATAAGTCAGATTACTCTTACAGTCATCGAGTAGCTTAGTCACTAAATCGTAGTTATTGCTGTTTGCTGAGTCTGCGCCTGTCATCGAACTACACTTTTTCATCCAGACAACTTCCTCGCACTTTCCAATGACATCACCTTTGTTCAAGCAGATCTCGCGATCACCAAGATTCAAAACCCTGACCACAGCGTTTCTGCTTCCACTAACAAGGGTTCTCGCCGTCATCAGTTTTTGTGACGATGTCTTGGTAGGTGTGTCTTCGATCAACACGCATCTGTTTGACTTTTTCTTTCCAGCTGGCGGCAGTTTCACCAGTACCTGAGCTTCCGCTCGTCCGGGTATGATGACTTTCTTTACACATGCGACTTTCCCGCAGGCGCCTCCAAGAATGAAGATTTCTTCTTCACCACACTTGAAAACTCCGTCAGCGACATTAATTCTGCAGTTGTGTTTCTTCATGAAATCCAAACCCAAGATGCAATCATCCACAATCTCAGCCACGATTACGTTATGAGAGTATGAGGACCCCCCTACATACATCGTAACTGACGTTTCTCCCAGGACGGGTATTGGCTGACCGGAGGCAGTAAGTAGCCGACAGTTAATTCTCCTCTTGTGTCCCGTTGCGGTTTTTACCAGACTTGGGTTCACTATTGTTCTAGAGGCTCCTGTGTCCAGAGTCATTTTGCAATCCGTCCCGTTAATAGTCCCCTGAATCGCAAGACTATTTCCGCTGCATGCCTGGGAGATAACAGTTATCGGGGCTCCCTCCGCGTCAGCCAGCACTCGCCCCTTAGTCCTGGCTTTTATTCGTTTCCCTGATCCCGGGCAAGGGGCAAAGCCCCCTGCTTCTTCAGAACCTCTAGTTGTTCCTCGATCCTTTTCATCCTTTCCATCTGGGTTTCCTTCTGCGGGCAGTTGAGCTGAAGATGGCCCCTCTCACCGCACTTGTAGCACATGGCTCCAGAACTTCTCTTCGTAGGGGCCTTAACCTCCTTGACTTCCTCAGAGACCTCGCGGATCTTATGGGTATGCCGTATGTCATAACGAACAGCCTCGACCTCCAAAGCATGTGCCAATGCTTCCTTTAGCGAGGTATGGTGACGAAGCCTCACTGCAGCTCTGACCTCCAGGTCTTTGATTCCGTCGACAAATGCTTGAACAATATTCGTGTCTACCATCTTGGTGTCGGTTCCTGGGTGTGCCTTCCTGACGAGTTTTTCAATTTCCAACGCCCATTGTTGTAGTGCTTCTCCTGAGCGTTGGACTCTGTCACGCAGTTGGGCACGGAACACGTGCTCCAGGTGTCGCTCCCCGTATCTGGATTCAAGTGCCTCCATCAGGTCTTGGAACCCATTTCCTGTATGTGGCAGTGCTTCCAGGACCGACAAAGCTTGCCCTCTGAGCGCAACAGTGAGAGCGGTCAAGCATTGTTCTTCCGTCCATCCGTTGGCAGTAGCAACCGTCTGGAATTGCTGACGATAAGCGTTCCAGGAAGTAGTGCCGTCGTATGGCGGAACTTTCACTCTTGGTCCTTGTGCCACTCCGATAGTTCCACTAGAGATCGCAACTCCCGTGGTTTCAAGGCGCACTACTTTCTTCTGTAGTTCAATGAGGCCGGTTTTCACATTTTCGACATCCAATCCTAACCCGGTAACTCGTTCTTCCACTACGTCGACATCTTTTCGAAGCTTAATCACCGTGTTACTAACATCATTTATAGCACAAATCACTTTTTCTTGTGACTCTTGCAAAGCGCCGAGCTTGCGTTCTTGTGACTCGAACTTGCGTTCTTGTGACTCTTGCAAAGCGCCGAGCTTGCGTTCTTGTGACTCGAACTTGCGTTCTATCAGTTCAATTAAACTTCCTAATTGAAGTTCTACTTGAGGAACTGACGCTACGGTGCCGCTGGTGGGCGTGGCTTGTCTAGTGGGCGTGGCCTGTGTGGTGGGTGTGGCAAGGTGGGCGGATCCAGTGGGCGGAGCTTGTCTAGTAGGCGTGGCCGGTGTGGTGGGCGTGGCAAGGTGGGCGGGGCCAGTGGGCGGGGCTTGAGTCTGAGTAGGCGGAGCCTGGGCCTGGGTGGGCGGATCCCGGTGGGCGTGGTCGGTGGGCGTGGCATGGTGGGCGTGGCCTGTGGGCGGGTCTAAGGGGGCGTGGTCGGTGGGCGGGGCCTGGTAGGTGGGGCCAGTGGGCGGGGCTTGGTCCACAGCGGGCGTGGCCTCCGCAGCTCGTTGTGCCCTTGTCCTGACGCCCTCGAAGTCCTCTCTCGGAGTCAATGGCATCTCCAAATCCCACTTCTGACACCAGTTGTTACGTGTTAGGGTTCGAAGGATTTGGAGAGAAAGACCTGCTGACTCTTTTAGAAGACTTTATTCACTAGCACTAGTTACACACTAAGCACTAGGTCCAAACACTAAGCACTAGGTCCAAACACTAAGCACTAGGTCCAAACACTAAGCACTAACAATGTCCTAGATCGTAGCCAAGTTGTAGGTTTCACTGGTATCACTCTTGATCACTTGTTTTCGCTCTCGAAGTCGCCTTTATCGTAGCTCGAACTGAACTGCCCGGGCTCGCCTCCCTGCCGCTATTTATATGCGCCGAGACGAGTTCCAGACCATTCCAGAATGTTCCCGACTGTGCGCGAACGTGATCGCCCGGAACGAATGTTTCTGGAAACTTCGGTAGTTCCTCTAACGCCATCTAGTATCTAATAGGGGTTTCACTCTGTTCGGTTCTTTAATTGGTTTTACTAGTTGCTGCTAGATGGCGCTAGCTCCTTTGTGTTTTGTGTGTTCGTAACAGTATGTACTTACAAAAGAAAAGTAATTCATGTATTATATCCGTATTCTAGTACCCATAACACGAGCATATAAGCTTAGCTTGGGACCAGAGGACGATGTGTGAAATGTCCATGAAAAAAAAAATAGCTTCCTTTTTACCTTTTGGTAAAACTTTACAAAAAGTTGTTTGTAGAGGAAATCTAGTATTACAATATAAAACAGTCTTTTGTGCATATGAAAGTGGGTCATCCCATTTCTCTATTACACTGCAGTGCATTGAAATTGGTTAAATGTTATGGTATTTTCAAATGCATTTTCTTTTGCATTAGAAATTGAGCAATATTGATTTTGTTTTTGTATGTTCGGAAAGGCTTCAATAACAATTTCGTGGACGCTAAACGCAGTCGTAGATAACGGGAACCAATCATTTTTTTAACACGCTTATTTAAGTTCGGTATGTATCTATCCATGTATTAATCTATGTACCTGAATCTTTGAAAGTGATTTTAACTCACTTGTAGTAGTTGGATTGATCTGAAATTGAGCACATATATCAAGGACCGATGACAATGCAATAATTTAGCAGTTTTTACTACTAAAGATAGCCGAATTATCTCAATAATCTTTCCCGTCATTTGTTTTACTTATGTAGATATTATGTAGTGTAGATATGTAGTGTATTCATAGTACTATGATATAAGTACGTGTACTATAGTATGTATATTCAGTTTTTTTATGTATAATAAGTTAAGCTAATATTATAAAGTGAAAGAGTTTGTTTGTTTGTTTGTTTGTTTGTTTGCTTGTTTGTTTAAACGCGGTAATCTCGGGATCTGCTGGTCCGATTTGAAAAATTCTTTCATTGTTGGATAGTACGTTTATCGAGGAAGGCTATAGGCTATATAACATTACGCCGCAACGAATAGAAGCGAAGCATCATTGTAAAATGTTGCAAGAAACGGGGAAAATAATCACGAGCGCGAGCTTTAAATGAAAACGCTGCCTTATCTATGTGAGTTACAAGAAAATAATGTATGGAGAAATTGTTTGCTACCTATAAGTCTTTAAAAAAGTCCGCGAGGCCATATGTCTATCTTTTAAGGAAAACTTGCTGTACCCATAAAAACGGCAAAAAATTATCAAATACAATAGGGTGTTTTCAAAAGCTATTTACTCGTATGTGTATACTAGCTGCCCCGGCAAACGTTGTTTTGCCATACAATTCTGTATAAAATAAAATTTCATCAAAATCGGTCCAGCCAATTTGTAGCCTATGTGTTATTCTGATGTATAAGCTATATTGTGGTAAAGTTTCATTCAAATCCATTCAGTAGTTTTTACGTGAAAGAGTAACAAACATCCATACATACAAACTTTCGCCTTTATAATATTAGTAGGATGGTAAAAATTTTTATCAAATTTAACACCTTAGCTAGTTTACGCATTTAATAAAGATTATAACTGCTTTTTACAGCATACAATTTAAATGAATATCTTAGGAGATATGGCGAAAAAAGATTTACGCGTGGCAAAATAAAATACTTTAACTGTTGGCTGAGCAACGCGAACGTTTCCTCGGTCTTCTATACATAGACATACTCCAATGTTTTAATGTTTGGTTAATGTTGGATGTATGAATGTAAGGATGTTTGTGGTTCTGTCACGTGAAGACAGCTGGATGGATTTTCATGAAACTTTCCAATAATATAACTTACAGGTCGTTACGCTGCTCAATCCTCGACGTATCAGTGTTGAGTTGGTTTTGGCGTCGGCATTGGCGCCGGCGTCAGCGTCGCCATTGCCATCGGTGTCGGCGTCGGCATCTGCGTCGGAGTCGGCGTATGGTCGTTACGCTGCTCAAATCCCGACGTATCGGTGCTGAGTTGGTTTTTTTTAGGCGTCGGCGTCGGCATTGGCGTCGGCGTCGGCGTAAATCCTGACGTATCGACGCTGAGTTGGTTTTTATAGGCGTCGGCGTATGGTCGTTACGCTGCTTAAATCCCGACGTACTTATCGGTGCTGAGTGGTTGTTTATAGGCGTCGGCGTCGGCATCAGCGTATTATCGTTACGCTGCTCAAATCCCGACGTATCGGTGCTGAGTTGTTTTTTTTTAGACGTCGGCGTCGGCATTGTCGTCAGCGTCGGCGTAAATCCCGACGTACTTATCGGTGCTAAGTGGTTGTTTATAGGCGTCGGCATCGGCATCGGCATCAGCGTCGGCGTCGGCGTGTGGTCGTTACGCTGATCAAATCCCGACGTACGTATCGGTGCTGAGTGGGTATTTATAGGCGTCGGCGTCGGCATCGGCATCGGCGTCAGCGTTGGCATCGGCGTCGCCATTGGCATCCGCGTCGGCGTTAGTTTTTAGCAAATCTTTCATGTGATGTGGTAATAAATTACAAGTTTTTTGGATTTTTATCAGCACTATGTAGGCTTGGTCATGCCAAATTTCAAGTCTCTGGGATAGTGGGAAGTAACCTGTAAATTTTGATTGTATCTTTTGGAGCAAGGGACCGCATAGATCTACATTTGGTATAAGTTTCGAATTGATACCTTCAGCCGTTGCCGAGTAAAAAAATGTTTAACGGGCGGATAGACAGACAGACGGACACCGTAGTGAGACTATAAGGGTTTGTACGAAGCCCTAAAAAGGTAAAACTCTGAGATATCATTTACTAAAATGACATTGGGGCGAGGTGTATTACTTCTTTAGAATTGTGCAAAAAAATAGAACCAAACGGACGATTTATTAATTAGCTGTAAAATGGCGTTATTGTTGTTGTAAAATTAAATGAACTAATTTAATTTTTTGTTTCTAAATTCCACGCGTACGAAGTCGTGGGCACTGCTAGTGTAATTATATTCGTATGTAGGATTTATAAGTTTCATTGCTAACACTCTCTATTTTTATTCTCTCCGACTATCTAACACACCTACTACTGCGTCTTTCTGCACCACCTAAGGTTGACTGGAAGTCCACCAACTGGACTGGACTGGACATTTCGCTGCCCGTCCGTATTTCAGCGCGTTAGTCCTTCATGTAGTACGTGTAGTGATGGTTTAAGAATGCAAGTGTCACCAAGTTTTTCCTTCCCAGGGTGCTGTAAAAGCCACGTAATGAATATTGTACACAGATAACATCCTCTGTGAGAGAAGAAAAGCTTGAAAATAAACACAGTGCCAACACGTCTGTTCAGAGCAGCATAGTAAACCATAATCCCTAAAGTGGAGGAGTCACAACAGTCCCAAAAGAGAAAGAGAGAGAGAAGCCACCATGGTTGACGGTATTGGAGCTATGGTGTTACAAAGAAATGTCTTTGTAAAATATACAACTAATTTTACTTTAAACCTTCTTCTATATATGATATTTACAAAAAGGAAAAAGAAATACTGACATTTTTAAATGCTGAAAAATAACTGTCAAAATTATAAAATATTTTAATTATTTTTGTTTAATATTCGTATGTTAATAATTAAACAGGCAATATCTACAATAATAAAATGACGGAAAAGCCAAAGCGTCCTATGACAGCCTTTCTCTTATGGCTAAATAGTGTAAGAGAAGATATCAAGGCTAAAAACCCTGGAATCAAAGTGACAGATGTTGCTAAAATTGGAGGTGAAATGTGGAGGAAAATGGATGATAAAAGCGTATGGGTGGAAAAAGCAGCAAAAGCAAAAGAGCAATATGTCAAAGATTTAGAAACTTACAGAATTAATCTTGGTGCTGGTGAAACGTTATCACCATGTTCTTCAAGAACTGATACTGAAGATTCTGAATCTACTTCATCTGATGAGCAAAGAATATGAATTGTGATACACAGTCAACTAGGTCAACCAGGGTAACTTTGAAATGATTTGGCATCCATAATCCGACCGCTGCTAACCCGACACTCATTCACAAGAAGCAATGGAATCAATGAGCTGAAAGGTTCACGGATGTATTCTATTGAAATTCAAAGACTTGTGGATAAGGTATCCATCCATCCAACAGCCCTTCTCCGTCCACTACTGTTCATAAGCCGCCCCCAATAGAACGCTACAACGCACGGTTTTCAAATCATCAGTCCACCTTCTTGGAGGCCGTTTGATAAATCCACTCCTTATGCGTTTCGTTATATTTTTGAAGAAAAGTTATGTGAATGATTTATCCAGTATACCAATTAGGTTTACCCAAGTCGACACTAATTTTAAAATTAAAACTAATATTCTTTTATTAAAATCTCGAGGGAAAAGCAGTCTGATAGTCTGGGCTATGAAACTGATTTTCGCTTTGAGTTTTTCTAACATTTTAGCTATGAATTATGTTAATTGTTATTGTGTTCTGATGAAATACATTATTGTCTATTGAATACGTATATTATGTTTTATTGTTTAACATAAGCACTTGAGCATAAGACAGTATGTTGTGAAGTGGCAAAAGATATAATCTACTGACCTCTAGGGTCAGGTAAATATTGAGTACTAGAGGTACTCAATATTTACATCTACATTAATTTTATACTGCTGAAAAGTTTCTTTGTTTGAACGCGCTAACGCAGGAATCATTGGCCCGATTTGAAAAATTCTTTCAGTTTGGTTAGTGCATTTATCGTGGAAGGAATATATAACATCATGCTGCGACAAATAGACGCAAAGTATCAGTGAAAATGTTGCAAAAACGGGAAAAATTTCTAAATTCCCTGCAAAGTTGCGGGAAGTATAGTTGATTAATAACTACACAGATAGATTCATACTATGGATTCATATATACACAGAATGATAGCTAGATTTATCGATTCAAAAACTGTTGGATAGATACCTACAAAGAAAGCTCTTTCTCTCTCTCTCCACCCCATTAACGTCCACTACTGGGCACGAACCTCCTCCACTTATGGAGGCGCTGACCAGTCATGTTGGCATGGGGCTTATTTTTCAGTTTTGTGTAAAATCTTAGGTGACTTTTACAGCACCCTGGGGAGGAAATTGAGTGGGGAGACTTATATTCTTAATCCGTCACTATTAATACAGATAAAAAACGAAATTACTAAAAGCTCCTTATAATCAAAATTTTAGATATAGTTTTGTTAATATTTTGGCCTAAAGTGTAAACCACCTTATGTTGACCATCCGTTTGGTGTCTCACAGTTTCCAATTAGTGCAGCAGATTTTGTATCCCGTTCAATTGTCAACGTTACTCCAAAATTCATACTGTAACGTTGTACGAGAAATTGTTCACATTTTGTTTGGATATTTTGTTATTATTTTGACGGGCCTCGTGGTGGAGTGGTTTATATAACGGACTGCTGATTGTCCTGACCGGGAATCGAACCTCATGGTTCGATTCCCCGTCAGGACAATCATTTGTGTGATGTTTTTAATTGTCATACAAATGTTTGTACTGCGTCTGGGTGTTTACTATGTATTATAAGTATGTATTTACAAAAGAAAAGTAGTTTATGTATTATATATATATCCGTATTCTGGTACCCATAACACAAGCATAATAAGCTTAGCTTGGAACCAGAGGACGTTGTGTAAAATGTCTATGAATATTTATTTATTTATTATTTATTTATTATTTATTTATATGAGAGAATTTCAGCCAGAGAAGTCCAGCTATTCTTTAGTCATGTCCTTAGCAAATTATTAAGTAATCACATCTATATACGGCGTTTTATGTTATAATATTTAATCTAGTTACATAGGCTGTTTTAGTAGGAACACTTATAACTCAAGATCGCCTGAAATAATTTAGCAAAAAATTGATGGAATGGTCGCTTAGGACCAGAGATCGGATATAGGATAAACATTGATAAAAATATACAACATAAACAGTGAAAAATTTACTAATAACATGAAATAAAAGAAAAATATTTTTCCCATACAAAATGTTCAGGCTTCACAACTGTCAAACTTATTTCATCCTATTGATACCTAAGGTTCTTCTGTGCCTAAGGTAAACGCCTTCATCAAATTAAACAGTGTATTTAAATAAGGATTTTGAATCAACAACATTTCAGACTATAGCGTATTTTATATTTTATTAATGTATACATAGATATACGTATTCCTACTAATAATATTATAAATGCGAAAGTAACTCTGTCTGTCTGTCTGTTACGCTTTCCCGCTTAAACCTCTTGACCGATTTTGATGAAATTTGGCAAAGACAATCTTTAGACCCTGAGAAAGGACATAGGCTACCTTTTATTGCGATAAAAAATTTTCCAAATTCCACGCGGACGGACGGCTAGTAACCAATAATTACATTAGTACAAGGAAAATGAATTTCATAAAACAAACAATTTTTCCGAACATTAGGGCAATACAAAAATTTAAAGGATTTAGGTGCAGCTTAACTTAACTCAAGCTGCCACTGGAAATTCATTCCGTCCGAGTCCTGAACGCTTGACCGCGCTGGCTAGATAACATGTTGTTACACGCTGATGTTGTGTTTACATTTAAAAAGACTGTTTTTTATTTTTTCTGAAGTTGCATTGAGTAGGTCACCTTTACTATCATCTTTACTAATACTAGCTGACCCGACAAACGTTGTTTTGTCATACAAAAGTCAGGGGGGTTTGAAAAATAGATTTTGTCCGATTCTCAGACCTAACGGATATGTACACAAAATTTCACAAAATCGGTCGAGCCCTTTCAGAGGAGTACGGTAACTAACACTGTGACATGGATATTTTAAATATTAGATTATAAAGCTGAAGAGTTTGTTTGTTTGAACGCGTTAATCTCAGGAATCACCAGTCCAATTTGAAAAATTCTTTAATTGTTGATTAATACGTTTATCGAGGAAGTTAAATAACACCGTGCTACGACCAAAAGTGCAAAAGGCATCAGTGAAAATATTGCTAAATCAGGGAAAATTTTCTAACGCGTACGAATTCTCGAGCGACAGCTAGTACCTATTCAAATAATAAACATAGGAAGATTTTTAGGACTACTAGGTGTCGCAGGTTATGTGTGGTGATACAAGTGACACACGTGAAAGAAAAAGAGAAAAAGCAGAAAGATTCATGAATGAATGGATGTTTTTTTAATAAATTATTGTGGTTTTGTGCCTTATTGCGCATATAAAATGTTTTTTTCACACTTAAAGCACCTAGTTAGCTTATAAAAAAAAACGCTTGAAAATCCTGAATATCTTTTAAAATAATTGCATTGTCATGGGTCCTTGCAAGTGGGTGAAAATCGCGATGAAAGATTCCGTTACATAGATTAATACATTGATAGATACATACCGAACTTATGAAAGCGTGTTAAAAAGAAAGAAACTGGTATTTCACAATATAACATAACAATTATAACAATAATATAATATGCATTACGCGACCGATATTACATGACGCATGTTCCGTGAGATATGAATTTTTCTTTAATCTTTGCCTACCACCATGGAAAAAAGGCGTAACGGTATTATAATAAAGATGAATAATGTATTCAAGTGAACTCTCCTATGTGAACGCTCACGTAGAGCTTGTAGCCGTATCATTGGAATATCGGATAGCCCGCATGGCGTCGCACTGATGCGATAGCCACCCCAATTCTGTTACCGAAATTACAACGAATTGGTTCGTACTCGTATATAGGTTATTTATGTATGTTTATATCGATAAAATTCTTTGATTTTTATTTGTTCAAGTTGCTTAAAAGGCTAGGCTATTTGTAAATTTGTCTTTTCGTGTAGTGTTAATAAATACTAATGGTCTTATTCATCCTCCGATAAGTCATTATGAAAAAGACCATAAGAAAAGTTAAAATTTAATAGTTGTAAGATTAGGTTGTCTGTCTGGTGGCAGACTAATGACTAATGAAGTGTTAGTAGGCCATCTCCTCTCCGTGGTGCTGTAAGAGCCATCTAAGGGGTATTGTAAGGAGATATCTTCTTCTGTAAGGGTTGGAAGATGATTGGTCAGCTTGGCATAGCAGATTAAAACACACTCTTGATATAAAAGAAGGAAAAATAGAAGTAGCACCACCTCAATTTCTCCCCAGCGTGATATAAATCCAGCTAAGAAATAACATCCGCTGTGGATAAGGGATAACAGAGACAACATCCTCTATGAGAGACGAAAAACTCAACAATAAACCAACGCGCCTGGTCAATGCGGTTGTGTAGACTTGGGTAGTATGTCCCCAGCAGTGGGACATTAGGTAGAGGAAGGATGATTAACAAGCTTCTTTAAAACGTCAAAATCTAGATGTCTGTTACAAATAAAAATCAAAGTAACGGGAGAAGAGAACACACAAGAAATTCGAAGAATTATTTTTTAAAGTCTTAAAGGTTGTCTTGATTTATATATTGAAATAAAGCTCCTATTACATTATACTATGCAGGGTACAGCTCTGATGCGGTGAATAGCATCTGGCCGTACAATTTGCATAGATATAGCGCCGCATGTAGCCGTAAGTGGCGTGTAATTTCAATGGAATTGGACAGAAATGCGATAGAAATGTAGTTTGCTGCAGTAATGCAAGGGATATGCAATTTAACTTCAAGTACATCAAGTTAAATTGCAGTTATGCTATTGTCGATATATAACTAAAAAAAGCACAGGTCACATTCATTACAGTTATAGTTACTGTCCTACTTTTCCCGGGATTTCTAATGGGCAATCCCGTGTGGCCAACAATATTACGAATAAATAATAATAAAAAACTCCGAAATAAATAAATAAAAAAAATTGGTCAAGTGCAAGTCGGACTCGCGCAAGAAGGGTTCCGTACCATTATCTATGCAACTTAAGGCAACGTTATTAGTATCGAGCAAGAAACGGTAAAAAAATCATGTTTGTTGTATGGGAGCCCCCCTTAAATATTTATTTTATTTCATTTTTAGGGTTCCGTACCCAAAGGGTAAAAACGGGACCCTATTACTGAGACTTCGCTGTCCGTCCGTCCGTCCGTCCGTCCGTCTGTCACCAGGCTGTATCTCAAGAACGGTGATAGCTAGAGAGTTGAAATTTTCACAGATGATGTATTTCTATTGCCGCTACAACAACAAATACTAAAAATAAAATAAAATAAATATTTAAGGGGGGCTCCCATACAACAAACATGATTTTTAGGGTTCCGTACCCAGTATCTCAAGAACGGTGATAGCTAGACAGTTGAAATTTTCACAGATGATGTATTTCTATTGCCGCTATAACAACAAATACTAAAAATAAAATAAAATAAATATTTAAGGGGGGCTCCCATACAACAAACATGATTTTTAGGGTTCCGTACCCAGTATCTCAGGAACGGTGATAGCTAGACAGTTGAAATTTTCACAGATGATGTATTTCTATTGCTGCTATAACAACAAATACTAAAAATAAAATAAAATAAATATTTAAGGGGGGCTCCCATACAACAAACATGATTTTTTACCGTTTCTTGCTCGATACTAATAACGTTGCCTTATGTTGCATAGATAATGGTACGGAACCCTTCGTGCGCGAGTCCGACTCGCACTTGACCAATTATTGAATGAAGATAATAATGGCTAGCTAAGTCTAAACATTAATTTCAATAGACACAATAGATCTCAAATTCAGGTTACGAAATCGCAATTTCCATACCAACTCGAGTCTACCTAAGTCAATATTGATTCAGCTTTCACAGCTTAGGTAGGTCATCGGATTAACAAACAAACATATAAACTGATTTCTAAGGAATATTAGTGTTTAGCTGAGATATTTAACTGGATATACTACTCTCTCTTCAGCCCATTTACGTCCTACTGTTGGGCACAGGCCTCCTCCACTATAGGAGAGATTATGATCTACTGTGCCGCGCTGACCAGGAGTATTGGCACAGGGTTTATTTTCGAGATTTCCTTCTCTCACAGAGGATGTTATCTGTGTGCAATATCCCTTAGCTGACTTTTACAGCACCCTTGGGAGGAGATGGGGTGGTGACACTTGTATTCTTAATCCGTTACCACACGGAGAATATATATCTATCGGACAGATATACTACTATCGGACAGATTAATTTTATTTAAAAAAAGAGTTATAGAATTTAAAACTATTACTATTATATTTATTATTATTTAAAACTTCCACCTATACTAATAATTTACAGATAAAGAGTTTGTTTGATTCGGAAAAATATTTTTCTGCTTCTAGCACCCACAGCTTTTGGTTTGGCTGGTAGATAATGCCTAGGGCATTAAGGCTGCCAGTGTACCTTTTTATGTGCATAAAGTGTTTATAAATAAATTATTTAAAAAGTGCATATACTCATCTTCAGAACAATTAAATTCAAGTTTGAAACACTTGGGATACAATAATTACACAACGTTCTGTTTTGGCTATGCGCCAAAATGTGGTCGGTGTACTTGGTTTGGACATCTAGCAGAAGGAGATACTTGAAAATTGTGGGCTTTAATAGTTATGTTGTGTTTTAATTAATCAAGATTGATTTTTTAAGGTTCCATTTCAAGGAACCGTATTTTGTCCAATCTTTTTTCATCCACTGGTGGCCATAAGTCGCTCTCATTTAGCGCCACACCTCGTGGTTCCTAGGAACTTGACGCTATCTTCACTGCACCTTGTCAAAAGCCGCCCTTTGCTGCGTCTTCTGGCATGTGGTCGCCTCCCAAGAAGTTTTCTTCCCCAACCATTTTCGGACTAGTAAATCCTTCGAGCGACATTTATAAATTACTAGCTGACCCGGCAAACGTTGTATTGCCATACTAAAAAAAAAAATGGTTTGTAAAATAGATATTGGCCGATTCTCAGACCTACTAAATATGCATGTAAAATTTCATAAAAATCGGTCAAGCCGTTTAGGAGAAGTACGGTAACTAACACTGTGACACGTGAATTTTATAAATAAGAAGATTAAGAAAAAAAAAGTGGCCTGCTCAGTGCTACTTTAGCCTGCTAAGTTTTGGGCTATGTCGGTTACTGATGGTTCTTTGGATCTCCGGGTTGAAATGGTAGGTGCGGAATTCTATTTAAACACTTTAGTTTCTGATATTTCAAAAGAGCTTGTAAAACGTGCCAACTTGAAATCAACATTTGAGTTAGTTAATATGCCTGGTCTGCATGGTGTAGTAGATGAAAGACCCCCTTAAGGAGTTAACCTCCTAAACAACGTGGGGAATATCTTGGTCTTTCATTTCAATAATGGAAATTTCCAGTACCCAGAAGATATTATTTTGACAAAAACAAAATATAAAATATACGTAAACACAAATTCAATTTGTAACAATTCCGTGCAGTGTCTCCCTTCGATTGTAGGAATCACATTAATCGCTTTATCGAAAATCAAATCGATTACATCTTACCGAATGTTGGTAATCGAATGAGTTTCGACAAGATGACTGGGATTTGATGTTGCTTCTATTTTGGTATTTCACTAATATGATATATTATCAAACCTTTATAGGATTTTGAAATATAAAATTAATATAGAATGTCCATATGTCATATCTGTTTAGCATGGCATGGCATTGGCATTAGCCGTAATAGCCATAGCACACTAAAACACTTTTAGCATCGACTATCGGAGACAAGTCGTTTTCTAAAAATTAACTACGGTGATACTTTCTGAAATGTGACTTAATTGTCAAGTGTGTCGATATTTGTGTAATATTTATAATAGTCACACAAATGGTTGCACTACGTCTGTGAGTTTTCTGTATAGTACAAAAATGGTGTACACAAGCATAAAAATATAGCTTACTTCTGGATCAGAGCACGTTGTGTGAAATGTATATAATACTAGCTGACCCGGCAAACGTTGTTTTGCCAAACTAAAAAAAAAAAAGGTTTGAAAAATAGATGTTGGCCGATTCTCAGACCTACATGATGATACTTGATGCATGTAAAATTTCATAAAAATCGGTCAAGCCGTTTCGGAGGAGTACGGTAACTAACACTGTGACACGTGAATTTTTTTTTTTTTTTTTTTAATATTCATGGACATTTCACACAACGTCCTCTGGTCCGAAGCTAAGCTTATATGCTTGTGTTATGGGTACCAGAATACGGATATAATACATAAACTACTTTTCTTTTGTAAATACATACTTATAATATATATAACAATGATTTGTATGACAATTAAAAACATCACACAAATCATTGTCCTGACCGGGAATCGAACCCGAGACCTCATGATCGGCAGTCCGTTATATGAACCGCTACACCACGAGGCCCGTCGAGGCCATTTTATATATTAGATTTATTTTATTTATTGATCATCAAAGAAACCTGCAATTTTGATTCCGCAATCGATTAATTATTGAAATGAAAGACCAAAATCGAACGCAGAGTTACTAGTACCAAAATACGATGAACATAATATGCATGATTTTCGCTGACATATATATTCATAGTGTATTGTGGTCCTAACTAAAACTTGCTCGACGTCCTAGCCAACAAATCCAAGACACAATTCTCGTTACTTTCAGAAGCAAAAATTAAATACAACAGCAAATAAACCAATGACCCAAATATCGTGAACGCAGTAAAGAAATTCCGCGTAAAACAGAGGTTTGCAAGAGGTTGCGGAAATCCGAACAGTAACACCGCTTATAATATAATACGGTATTATTTTTCCTTTCATTGGGCGGACAATACGGATCATAAAGTTTTATCGTGGGCTGGCAACACTATACTATATTAATTTTTTTGTTTTTATACTATTTATTTTATTATAAATAGAATTATGTACAATAGAGTGTTTATTAAGAACACATGTTAAAATTTTCTATCACATATTTTTATGCTTTTTTCACGCAAACTCCTTAATTATGCTTAGCTTGCAGCAAATAACGATGTGTTAAATGTCCGTGGACATTAAAAAAAATGGCGTAAAAAGCTAAGATGTCAAAAACAATAAGCATACGAGACTAATCGATGTTCTATCCATCCATCTATCAACCTTTCTCCGTCCACTGCTGGACATAGGCCTCCCCCATGGAACGCCACAACGCGCGGTTTTTGCCACGCACAACGCATTTGAAGATATCGTCAGTCCACCTTGTTGAGGGCCGCCCCACGCTGCGTCGCCGGGTCGTGGTCGCTACTGAAGGCCTTTCCGTCCCCAACGGTCATCACATCGTCGAGTGATGTGGCCTGCCTGTTGCCACTTCAGCGTTCTAAATCTTCGGGCTATGTTATACACACAAATCCTCCTACGGATCTCCCCATTCTAGATCTTATCACATAGGGAAACACATTCATGTTAATCCATGTTAGCCCAGAAGTTTCAAGTGATGAAATTGTTCTCTATAGCCATGGTTTGTCTTTGTAATGAACTGAGAATACTAGGTTACCCCATTTACTGTCCAAAGCGCGCAAGTGCCAGCTAAGGGTCAACATACATAGAAAACATTTTCTGTGAGGAACGGGAATCTTGGCCACTACTCCAGATACAGTGCTTAGTAGAAGAAGGCTTGTGGCCACTAGTGGGGTATCAATGAGCTGAGAAGAACAAGTCATAGGTTCAAATCCAGCAGTGATCACGCCACTTTTTGATTATTGTTTCTCGATTCCGTTTGTAGAAATCATTTTGATCAACAATCGGATTCCGTGATCTAATGCTTCCTGTAATGTACTGCCGTTCACGAGGTCACGGTGGACAATTATCTGTCTGTCTGATATAAATATTTGTGTGACAGATAAATCACACAAATATTTATCTATGTCTCTGTGTTTTCTATGTATTTTAATATGTATCTATAAAAAATTGGATTACGTAGTATATCCATCCGTATTATGGTATTCAAAACACAAGCAAATAAGCTTAACTTAAGATCAGAAAATGTTGTGTGAAATGTCCATGAATATAAATATTTTTATTTATTACTAGCTCTTGCCCGGGACTAGGTACGTGTGGAATTTCTTAAATTTTTCCTGTTTATGGAACATTTTTTGCTGATGCTTCGCTGCTATTGGTAGCAGCGTCATGTTATATAGCCTATAGCCTTCTTTGATAAATGTACCTACTATTCAAAACTGAAAGAATTTTATAAATCGGAGCAGTAGTTTCTGATTTTATCGCGTTCAAACAAACAAACCAACTCTTCTGCTTTATAATATTAGTTAAGATGAAAATTTTCAAGTTGTTAAGCTTAGGTTATCGGTATAACCGACCTCTTATATTTCAAATCATTCCCTTTCTCGGATTAGTGAGGGTAGCACTTAAGATTTTATTTTTCGTCGTTCCTCTTACATCGTAAAACTTGTACGTGGCTTTTATGTTTAGAAGAGTGAAATTTGTGTATGCAGACTTTTATAGGAATGATTTTGAGAAAAGTGTGGGATTACTGTCATATATTTTTATTTCAATAAAAAAACTAGTCAAACGTGAAGTGGATTCTCTTTATGGGATTTGTACAAGACTGAATAATAGAAAAAATTATTTCTTTTTTTCCCTATTAAATTCCCACTCTTGGGAACGGGCCTCCTTCTCTTTGGGAGGGTTTACTACTATACCGCGCTAACCAAACGTCTTGGCATAGAGTTTGATTTCGAGTTTTCTATCTTTCACAGTTAATTGTTGACATCCAAAGGGGTCAGAGCCTGCTAAGCAGAGTTCTTTCTCAGTGAACACTGCTTAGCTACCTCTGACCCTTTTGGATAAAATGGAGTGGTGACACTTGTATTTTTAATCCGTATTGATCCCTATCACTGGACTTATTCCTTGTCATTAGAAGTTTATTTAGTTAGTTTTAATTTTGCAATTGACTTGCTATGCTTTTACTTAATAAATCAAATTGTGGTGGAAAAAGTGATCACCGCATGCGGGACTTGAACCCACGACCTCGGAATACCGTTTCGTAGCTCTGTCAACTGAGCTTATTGCGGTCGTGCTAACAGTAACCAATTAGACCACCACAATCGTCACTCGATTGAGTTTACATCGCATTTTGACGTACGACGCCATCTATCGAGAATGTTTTTGCAACATTTTAATTTAGTTAGTTTTAATTAATGTTCAAACTAAATGAACGCAACCAGAAAGTATAATTTCTAAAATTTACTCCATATAAAATGCATCAAAATAAAGATGTTGTTTTAGCGTGATAGTAACATGAATATAATATAGAGTTGTTACAATACCAACATTATTCCCACGTTGACCTGCGATCTCCCGGTGCGACTTACGAGTAGAAGCGAAAGCAATCTTCTAACTTGGAGCACACTTTTATAGCTTTATATATGTCAAATACAATTTAATATTATTTGTTAGTAACTACGTTAGGGGCCCGTTTGAAAATCAGTGTAAGGTCTTTAAGATCTGACATCATAATATGCTGAAACGGGTACCCGTTTGCTGCTATCATCAAAATACGGGATAATCTTAGGTCATATGTGTAATAACTTACTGTTAAGTTGCGTTTAATGTAAGCAGCAATAAAAGTTTTTCTTTCTTACCTAATAAATAAATAAATATTCATGGATATTTCACACAACGTCCTCTGGTCCCAAGCTAAGCTTATATGTCCCACTGTTGGGCACGGGCCTCCTCCACTTTGGGAGGGAATATGGACTACTGTGCCACGCTGACCAGGCACAGAGTTTATTTTCGAGTTTTCCGTCTCTCACAGAGGATGTTATCTGTGTGAAATATCCCTTAGCTGACTTTTACAGCACCCTTAGGAGGAGATGGGGTGGTGACACTTGTATTCATAATCCGTCACCACACGGAAAAATAAATATTAATATTAAATATAAATGATTATTTTTAACTAATATCTTTTACCCACTATACTTAAATTAATTTCAAGATGACAAAATCAGTAATCTAAGTTAGTTTAAAACGGTGTCATTCAAAGTTTGTATAGGGACGCCAGCAATTTGTGAACCAATTTAAGCTGATGTGAAACAATGCTATCGATTCTCAGGCGCGCTATGGAATTAAGCGTTGTCCTGTTTCGGCTTTTAATAAAATTCATTTCATTTTATTTTCATAAAATCATTTAATTTTAATAAAATTCATTAAATTTTATGATTAAAAAATTTATACATCATTAAAATCATATTTCCCGAAAAGTCTTTAAGTTCAAAAAAACATTTTTATTGCACTAATACTAAAATAACAATCATCCATATTTCTTTTATCTTTTAACGTTTGAATAACATGTTAAATATTGTTGAAAATTAAATGATCTAATATATAAAATTCACGTGTCACAGTGTTAGTTACCGTACTCCTCCGAAACGGCTTGACCGATTCTTCTCAAATTTTGCATACATATTCAGTAGGTCTGAGAATCGGCCATCATCTATTTTTCAAACCTTTTTTTTAGTATGGCAAAACAACGTTTGCCGGGTCAGCTAGTAATATTATATTTTTCGTTAGTCAACCAGTCTTATAATTTAATTAATTAAAGTGAAACTGGAGCTAATCATTAATTGTTAAAACAGGAACACGCTGAGTAATTCTCGACTAGATAGCTATTCGATTGTACAAATACCTTTAGAAGGATTTGTCAAATGTTTGATCAAATTGTTGAAGAAGGAATCTCCTGTGGTTGTTTGGCAAACATTTGAAACAAACTAGGTTTTTTAGTCTTCCTTAAATAGGTTTGTTGAGCTTTACAGTTGTTTAATCGATTGTCCAAATAAACATAAAGGGAATTAGATAAACCCATTCCATTTGAATATTTTTAACCAGCTGACGCCCGCTACTCAGTGAAATTTTAGATCCCCATATATTTTGTCATCGTTAAAACCTTCCCAGGGCCCCAGGTCTGCTAGTTGAATTGTGGCACAATTCAATTAGCAGATTTGGGGCCCTGGACTTTCACGACTATTTCAAGACTAAAATTTGGAGGAAGCTCTGTCCAACAGTAGGACCTTAATGGCCGATTCTTACGACCCCTGCAGGCAAAACATGGAGAAGTGACACTTATATTTCTATTGTCTGTCACCTCACGGACATGGTTGTTAGTTTTATAAATGTAAAAAATCATGCAGTAAAAGTGCCTTTTAGGACATCACTTCTTATCCCACGGGAACCTTGCATTTTTTCGGGATAAAAAGTAGCCTATATGTTATTCTGATGTATAAGCTACATTATCGTAAAGTTTCATTAAAATCCATTCAGTAGTTTTTGCGTCAAAGAGTAACAAACATTCAAAAATCTATGCTCATAAACTTTCACATTTATATTATTACTAGCTGTTGTCTGCGACCCCGTCGCGTGGAATTTAGAAAATGTTCCCCGTTTTAGCAACATTTTTAACTACTGCTTCGCTTCTACTGGTCATAGCGTGATGTTATATAGCTTAAAGCCGTCCTTGATAAATGCCCTATCTAACACTGAAAGAACTTTTCAAATCGGCCCAGTGGTTCCTGAGATTAGCGCGTTCAAACAAACAAACAAACTCTTTCGCTTTATAATATTAGTATAGATTAGGATGTGTTAGTTTAATAAACCTATCGTAACAAACAACTATAATAAGTTCGTATAATATACTAAAAGCATAGTTCATCACAATAGCCACGAGCAAACAATTTCACGAAACTTTTCAATTGGCAAGTTCATTGGAAATATGGCAAAGTTGGTATGACCTTTAAAACTTATTTTATTCAAGCGAGTTTGTTCGATTTTATTATAGAGATTTTTATAAGCGGCAGTTATTTTTTAATATAATTGGACTCGTGTTGAGATGGATGTGTGGCGTCACGCGAATGGATATAATAAGGAATGAATATGTTAGAGCAAGGCTGAAAGTGATGCTGAAAAATTGAAGAATGAGCGGATGTCCTGATATGGGCATGTCATGAGACGAAAGGAATGTCGTTAGGAGAGTTCTGCAAATAAATGTGGAAGGAAAATAGTCTAGAGGAAGACCTAAGAAAAGATGGCTGGACTGTGTGAAAGAGGACATGAAAGAAAGAGGAGTTGACACAGACATTACGGCTTATAGAAGACTATGGAAGAAAAAGAAATGTGGCGCCGACCTCAAATAATGGAATAAGGGCAGGAGGATGATGATGGACACGTGTCTCCTTAATTATACTAATAAAAACAAACATCTGAACCAAAAATAAGCTATAATATTTATAGGCTTGTGTTATTGGTACCAAATACGAATATACACCATCTTTTTTAATTTATATGTAGTGAGAATTATATATTAAAGTCCGTCTAAATCCGTAAATAGATAATTTAATCATTAGTTTCAATTCATTAGAATCATCCAAGTTTTAGAGAAATCAAGTATTATGTAGTATTTTTGCCACTAAAATGTTGCCTATATGAGTAAATGATTTAATTTTTTTCTCAAAGTAAAAAGTCTTGAAGCAAGCATCTGTATTAACGCTTTCCGTCGATTGTAGGTAAATTCCAAGAATTCTTAGTGTCTTGATACACAGAAACATACATTTTCACAATTTTGCTCATTCCTTTTTACCCGAAGATTACAGAAAATCCTATTAAGCAGCAATTCGTGGGGGAATTGTGAGAAAATTATACATTCTCACAACGATATTCGTATTTTCATGTAACAGAACTCATTTGGACAAGTAAACATTTTCAAAGGTAATTCTCGTGTGTGCAGCCTGCTAGTTAAAGAGACCGTGACTCGGTAACTAAGCTTCCTTTTCTATACTTATAATAAATCTGTAGAGAGGTCAATTCTGTACATGAAATATATTTTCAAAATAACTATCAGGGGGTGATTAGTGATCGATACTGATGCCAAAAATGCAATCAGTAAAATTTTTGTCTGTCTGTCTGTCTGTCTGTCTGTCCGTCTGTATGTTCCTTATAGAAACAAAAACTACTCGACGGATTTTAACGAAACTTGGTACAATTATTCTTCATACTCCTGGGCAGGTTATAGTATACTTTTCATCACGCTACAATCAATAGGAGCAGAGTAGTGAAGGGAAATGTTGGGAAAACGAGAAAGGGTGCTCCGTTTTTTAAGCTTCCGCCGCGTGTGTGTTAATGGTTAAAGTTACATAGAAACCATGTATGATAGAAATTTTCTACATAAAATTGTCTAAAAAATATCCCGAAACAGCACATATCTATATTTTATGGTTGACTCACAATAACACGTGTAACTCCTGATAGCTTAGCAGTTCGTTCATTCTGATTATATTTGTTTACTCTTACGTTTATAATACTCTCACTCAAAATTCAAAATTCCTAAATTCTACGCGGACGGAGTCGAGGGCAACAGCTAGTTTAAAATAAATAAATATTCACGGACATTTCACACAATGTCTTCTGGTACTAAACTAAGCTTATATGCTTGTGTTATGGCTAATAGAATACGGATATACTACATATACTTTTCTTTTGTAAATATATACTTATAATACATAGAAGCACTTTGACGCAGAACAAACATTTGTATGACATGACCTGTGGGGGAATCGAACCCGTGACCTCGTGAACTGCAATCCGTTACATGAACCACTAGACCACGATGCTCGTAAAATAAATAAATACATCCCAAGTAATTCCAGCAATAGATGCTGGTAGTCAGATAGATACAGTATACTTAGATATTAAAAAAACTTATGACGCGAATGATCACAATATCTATGGAACGAAGTTCCTTATCTCGCGTTGCGAAAGGGGGCTAGACGGAAAAAATTAAGACCAAAAGTTGTAACGACACTTTTTGCTATATGTATGCCGTGCGGCGTGCGCATGTTTCTCTGTCTGTCTCTCTCTCTCTCTCTCATTCTCTCTTATAACAGTGTGGTGTAGCGAAGATTATTTTTGTGGAGTGTATACAGGTTTTTTGTCCATAATAAATAATAAAAATATATTTATTATGTACAAAAACCTGTATTTAACAAAGGAACTTTGTTCCATCCGGGTGTCCCTTGACACCTCTCAAGTGGTTTCTCTCTTCAAACCTCTCTCTGGATGCGCACCACATATGATAAAAATTTCGAAAATGTTATGAGAGACATATGAGAAACACACATTGTTTCTCATATGTCTCTCATAACATTTTCGAATATAACGGATTTGAATCAAAACCATACTTTTCAGGATCTGGTGTGAATCAGGGCAGCAACTTGCGGCCATTCCATCTTATTTATACCCAAAAAGGGTTGACATCAGGCAGGTGGCTAGTCGTATAAAACAGGTACAACCTACTGTAACATAAAATAACGGAATCAGGGCAAGAGAATGATGATGAATGTCTTAATCTAAGCTTAGAAAATATAACTTATATAAATTAGTAAAATGTCGAAGCGAAAGCAAAGCAATTATAGATAATTATACAAAATGATTGGAGGATTTAATGCTAATGTCGGCAATAAGTCCGCCATTGAACCACTAAAATATCATGAAGTCTTAAATAAATAAAGATAAAATAAAAAAAGCGAACTACAATTACAAAACAATAAATTTATAATGAACAGCTTCAATATTTATCGCAATATCTACGAGATAGTCAAAACGTAAAAACAAGTTTTTGTTCCGAGCTCTTAGACTATACACACAAGTCCATTTATTTGCCAAGGGTTGGTGGTTGCGAGAACGTATCGTTTTGCTTCGTAATTTACAGGATACCAGGTTTAAGTTGGAAGTTACTTGGTGTAATTAAACCTACTCATGTTTTAACCTCTTGGGTGTAAAAAGAAATTTCGCACAAAAAATTAAATTTAGGTATACTATGTATTTTGAACATAACGAAACTGTCTTTCCTAAAATGGGCAATAACGCCTCCTTGTGGGAGCTGCAAGCTCAAAGCTAAGACGGGCGGCAAGAGACCCAAAAAAGGTGTTATGGTGGTTTTTAAGTACTTGAAAAATAGGGAGCGGGACTGGAACCTACGACCTCGGAATACCGTTCATTGCTCTTCCAATTGAGCTACCATGGGATCTGACACATGACAACCAGAGTTCGAGCCCCGCTTATGATGATCATTTTCCGATCACGAGGGTTCGATTCCCGGTTGGGACAATCATTTGTGTGATATCCATAAATGTCATACAAATGATTGTACTGCGTCTGGGTGTTTTCTATGTATTATAAGTATGTATTTACAAAAGAAAAGTAGTATATGTAGTCTATCCGTATCTGGTTCCCATAATACAAGCATAGAAATATAGCTTACTTTGGGACCAGAGGACCGTTGTGTGAAATATCCTGAATATTTATTTATTTATTTTTCCACTTTAATTTTATTTATTAGGCAGTAGTATAACTGTTAAAATTAATTAAGAGATACACTAGCCCCCACAAAAAGATATTAAAATCAATTACACAAGTTCCAGAAAGTTATAACACTCAAACTTTTAGCTTCTAATTTATGACGTAAATTTGACACACACGATCCCTTAGAATATAATTGCGTACATTAAAACTCAATATGTTTTCTTCAAAACAGAAGTCCGTATACAGATATAATATCGCTAATATGTATTACAAAATTACTTTACATTCCAAAAACTTACAAACCAAGCTAAAATGTTTCCTAAGTCTTTTGAATACGAAACAAGAGGTAGGAAAACAAAATAATGTTGGGTGTGAAATATAAAATGGCGTGGTATGACAGGGATGATATTCCACGGTTCAGTACACAGTACGTCGGTCGACGTTGCATGAAACGGGCGTGTGTTCGTTTTTGGTTAACTCGCGAAAATAAGTTCGAAATTTAAAAAAGTTTTCCAACAATGTCGGACATATTGGATTTTTTGTGAAACTTTTCTGTGTTAAGGTTAATTACTTTTTATTTGAATTGGATATGTGGACTATTTAAATTGGGTGGATTTTTCTGGTAAGAATATTAGTATAATAAGTTCATATCTGTATGCAATGTTATACTAGTATATACGTTATAATGAGGCTCTACAAGATATTCTAAATTGAAATGATTATTATGTGGTAGCTGTGAATCCTTTACAAACAAAAGATTTCGTTTGGAATTAATTTTAGTAAAATATTACTGATGTTAAAAGGGTGTTAAAATTAATTAAGCTTATACCCTTATCTCTACCTGTGATCTCTACTATATTAACGTACAAAGTTACAACCTTTTTATTACATTTTGTAATAAAAAATATGATTTTATGGACAAAATTAAAAATGAAAGTTCGTGAAAAAGGAAAGCTGTAACTGAAATGTTATTCTACGTTTACTGTCTAAATTGCTGTCTTTTTGGAGTAGGCAGAAGGAACGAAGTGCCAAAAGTTACTACTCTTAGAAAAACTATCTATCTAACAAAATAAAGATAGTTTTTGATAAAATAAACGAGGCTCTAACATTTTACATTTTTTTTTGATTTTACAATACAAATAAAATAAAATACAAATAATTGATTTTACAATTTTTACAATTGGATTTTACAATTGTCATTTGTACGTATTACATACAGAAGTGACACAAAAGAAGAAATACAAAGACCATAGAGAATATTGAAAAAGGTAATATATCAGAGGCGCAAATTTAAATATGTAACAGTCTTTTGTTTATTTGTATTTAAAACCGCCTACTTCTTTTTAAGTCCATTTTCTTATTAGATAACTCTTAAATATAAGAAAATACAGATTTAGTCTACGATAATATTAAATATAAAAATAAGGTGTGATAGAAATTTTGAATCGATAGATACAAAATAAGTAAGACACGAAAATAAGCTAACTTAGTCACACAATAAGTAAACGCCGAGTAACACATAGATAATTGTTTTTCAAAATCAGAAATTTATAAATAACAAAAATATAGCATTAACATATAATTTTGTAACATTAAAAGAATTTTTTAAATAAGTGTTTTAGAGATGTCAGACACTAAAATACCTAGCAAGTTTTATAGGTAGTAATAAAATTTGGTTGTGCACAATATATGTTATGTTTATATAAATATGTTGATATTCCACAATTTTCTGCATCATTAAGAGGGTACTGTACTCCTAATTTAGTTATGTATTTGCCTTAGGTATTGCTATCCCTATTTCCAAGCGCCGCGCTGAAAGGGACAAATATAGCTGAAGCAGATTTTACCTACAAATTCTTTGAAAA
Organism: Orgyia antiqua; assembly: GCA_916999025.1. NCBI lineage: Eukaryota > Metazoa > Arthropoda > Insecta > Lepidoptera > Erebidae > Orgyia > Orgyia antiqua. Next base: position 8,473,914 of record OU779874.1, read on the forward strand.
AAAGACGTTTCGTAGGTACTCCCCATTTTTCTTTGCGAAAGTTAAACCGATTTAATTATTTTTCCGCTATATTATAGATGATCTATGCTTCTATCACTTTCTTTTTTGGTAAAACGTTACCAAATATGTGTGATAGTCGCTGCAACTTTACCTAAAGAAAACCGTAAAAAACGGATTTTCGGATGGTCATGTATCTTTGAGTTATTATGTTTTGAAAAAAAGAAAGTGATGCAAGCATAGATATACTTATCATCTATAATATAGCGTAAAAACAATTAAAACCGGTTTATCTTTCGCAAAGAAAAATGGGGAGTACGAAACCCATATTTTTGTATGGAGCTTTGAGACTTTGTGTGTGTATAATAAAGAATAAGAATAAAATACAAATCTTTTCTCATAATATTTAAGAAGAAGCATTCTGACTTTATTAAGCAAAATGTAATTTGTAAATTATTTTTTTATTCCCTTTTTATGTCAAGTAGTCTTGAGTAATTGTAATTACTTACTAATTCTCAGAAGATCATAAAAGAGTCTGCTTTTCATTTAAATAATTGACAAAGACTTAATGAAAATATCAACTAGATTTGTAATAATTGACTTTACAAAATTTTGTCATTATTTTTTTCTTAGTTTAGGAGACCATGGTCATATATAAATTACGTTGTTAAAGGAAAAGGGATGATGACACTTGTATTCTTAATCCGTTACCATATGGACATGCGTGGGGAGACATTGGATTCAAGCGGCACAGGACCGCGCCTATGTCCAAAAGTGGACAGAGAGAGGCTGATGGATTAATGGATATCCATCCATCAGCCTCTCTCCGTCCACTGTTGGACATAGGCCTCCCCCATAGAACGCCACAACGCGCGGTCCCGTGCCGCCTGCATCCAATGTATCCCCGCGACCTTGACGATATCGTCGCTCCACCTTGTCGGGGGCCGCCCAACGCTGCGTCGTCCGGTACGTGGTCGCCACTCTAGGACTTTTCTTCCCCAACGATTGTCAGTCCTACGAGCGATGTGGCCTGCCCATTGCCACTTCGGCGTGCTATCCTTTCGGGCTATGTCGGACTCGCCAGTTCTCCTACGGATCTCCATATATCGGATTTTATCCCGTAGGGAAATACCGAGCATAGCCCTCTCCATAGCATGCTGTGCAACCTTGAGCTTATTTACGAAACCGACATTTAAAGACCACGTCTCTGTTCCGTATGTCATCGCTGGTAACACACACTGGTCATAGACCTTCGTCTTCAGGCACTGCAGATGATGGATATGGACATGGATAAACTAGCACACAGTTTTATTTTCATATATGGGGTTGGAGCCTATGACTTTGTAAACAGTTATCCATTATCACTAACTACACCCGTAAAAGAATCGTAGCACTCTCGTAGAGGCTCTACGAACGCTACTGTAAACGTTAAATAACACTTCATTTGAGATACTTCAAAAGTAATTAAACAAAATTACTGTTTAATATTTATTCACGCAACATTAACGTGTAAATATATTTAATTCGTTCTCTCTTTCTGAGATGTTTGTCAACAGTATCGTTTGGGATTTAATTTGAAGTATTCAGTGAATTTGTTGACTCAACATTGGCAACGATAATTTGAGATTTAACTGATCCGCTTATGGTATTACGCAAATGTATATTTTGTAGGTACTATACCATTTGGTTTAATACGATTTAACATTGATATTATGTATCTGTAGGCTTGGCTGTGTGGTAAAGGATATAAACTAATACTAACTGTAGCTGCAACTTTGTACGCGTGGAATTCAGACAATAAAATAATTAAAATTGGTCAAGTGCGAGTCGGACTCGCGCACGAAGGGTTCCGTACAACTATGCAACATAAGGCACGTTATTAATAAATGAGCAAACAACACACAAAATACTTAATTAATCACGTTTGTTGTATGAGAGCAAGAAACGGTAAAAAAATCATGTTTGTTGTATGGGAGCCCCCCTTAAATATTTGTTTTATTAAGCTATTACATAGCTTCTATCGAGGGCCTTGAGCGCGGGGACCGAATCCAGAAATTCCGTAATGAAAATAAACCTCACGCTCCCCACTCCGACGGGCACGGAGGTGTGGCTTGAAGGCCGTGCATTGTCTAACGTCGTTTCTTTTCGGCAGTCTTCGACACGGTGTTTGTTTGCGTGGAACTAGCCCTATTGTGCGACTCTACGAAGCTCGCACGAATCGAGACGAGCTGCTCCGAAATCGGACGAATACATAAACAGCTGTTTAAGAGAAAGTATATAGGTGTATAGGTATTTATGTATTTAAGAAAAAGAAATACTGCATAAATAAAATAAATAAATAATTATAATTGCATAAGTTGATACAAAATGCTATGCAATAGCTTTACCGCGGCAGTCCCCAAGTGCCACACGTCTTTTTTTATTTTTAGTATTTGTTGTTATAGCGGCAATAGAAATACATCATCTGTGAAAATTTCAACTATCTAGCTATCACCGTTCTTGAGATACAGCCTGGTGACAGACGGACGGACGGACAGCGAAGTCTCAGTAATAGGGTCCCGTTTTTACCCTTTGGGTACGGAACCCTAAAAAGCTATAAGGTATTCAAATTATACAAAAAAGTCATTCTTATGAACCACTTTATCTATAAAAGAAAACCGCATCTAAATGCGTTACGTAGTTTTGAAGATATAAGCTCACATAGAGACATACATCCAAAAATAATAACTTTTTTTAGTAGGGAATATCAAGATATCGATGAATGATATGAATCGGACGGGATTTTAGTAAAAAACTGAGCAGATCGCGCAACCCGGTCGTAAACATCGGATGGCCACCTTTACTTCCTGGATCAATTTCAAGATAAATTATATTAATAAAATATTAAGAAAATCATTATTTTATGTATTATTAAAGCTAATTAGCTCACCTCTTATCATACGATCGAAATAAGCCATACAATAATAAAATACAGCGGGAATTAAATTATTAAGCACGTAAAATTTTACGAGGGATTAAAACATTCATTACTTTTAGAGGGTAGGTATAGTAAAATGTATGTCATTCAGCTTTATTGTGTACCACAGATCAACCCCAAAAGATACCGCATCACGAGATTTTTTTTAACTACTAAACGCACCAACGTTGGAGGAATGCGTGGGTTGTGAGGTCCTTGTCAGCCCATGACGGGCCTCCTGGCCGAGTAGTTCACGTAACGGACTGTCGTTCACGAGGTTCGATTCCCGCACGAGACATCCATTTGTGTGATATTTATAATTATCATACAAATATTTGTACTGCATCTGGGTGTTTATTTTGTATTATAAGTATGTATTTACAAAAGAAAAGTAATTATGTGTTATATCCGTATTCTGGTACCCGTAACACAAGTGTACACAAGTGTAACATAACATATAAGCTTAGTTTGGGACTGTGTGTATTGTCCAGGAATATTTGTTTATTATTTATTTACTTTCTACTGTTGGGCATGTGTCTTCTCCTCTTTGAGGGTCTTGGTTTGGGAGGCTACTACTACACACTGACCGGATGCATTATTGGATGTAGCAAAATAGCACGCTACGTTCTCATACATTAGCGTTACATAGCGCAAACGTTTGGTGTGCGTTGATATCCCTGCGTGCGGAATCTTTTGCAGGTTATCTATGTTGCATTCTGAGCGCTTTAGGGTGTAAAAGTTTTATATTCTTGTATTCGCGATGACTACTGAAGGTACCTTGTGATCTTAGAGCCTTAAGAGGAAACAGTAAGGCAGAGTGAATTGAAAATTAGGTGTTTGTAAAATGTAAACTATTGGTAGGTATTTGTAAAAATGTAAATGAAAATTGCTTCGCCCAGCTAAAAATTATGAGGTAACAAACTTAAAAAAAAAACATACAGACACACAGGGACCTACATACAAAAATAGTGACTTCGATTTATAAGAAGAAAAAAATACCAACACATTAATAGATGCATTTTATAAAAACAGGTTCTATTTCAATTCAGCCAACTGTACTTACAAAGTCTACACGGTGTCAATAACCGATATAATGTAGCGTCACTTCGTAGCAGCTACGTAGCGTCTACGTTGCTACGAATTTTACATTATTTCAATTTATTAAAATGTTATTTTTGATTTTATAAATCTCATATTTAAATAATATATTAAAAGGGGTATATCTATACTAATATTTCAAACCTGAAGAGTTTGTTTGTTTGTTTGAACGCGCTAATCTCAAGTACCACCGACCGGTCCAATTTTAAAAATTCTTTTAGTGTTGGATAGTGCATTTTATGAGTAAGGCATAACATCACGCTTCGACCAATAGGAGGGAAGCAGTAGTGAAAATAGTAGTGAAAATGTCGCAGGCAACGGCTAGTTTTATAATAAGTAAAGATTGTCAAAAGTCTGAAAATTTACATTTTCAAATTACTCTTAAAGAAATACAGAATCTTTTAAAAATTTAAAAAAATATTTTCATTATATTATACCGTAATCATAAGATATTAGTATGTATGTTAACAAATGCATTTAATTTTGACTTAATTTTTAACTTAATTTTTTGTCTACTTTTATCATTTGTCTGTATCTTTAGTTAACTTTGTGGGAAGTGCGAGACGACTCCAACACTAGTATTTTCTAATAACTTAATGGGGTCGCCTCAACTATTAACATTATGAATGAATGAATGAATCGACTCTCTCTTTATTTATTACTCTACGCTTTATTGTATGCCAGAATAACATTACAAACTTAAATATACAAACAATATATAAGCAAGGTACAACTCGCGGTCTTATCACAAGTTGTGATCTCTTACAGACAACCTTAAGATGGAATTAGCTTATTGTCTAAAAGGCATGTTGTGGCGTAGCATGAATGTAGAAAATACACTACATAAAGAATACAAGTAAATAAATACATACAGTTATACAAACATAAACAAATACCTACAGACATTACAAACATTATGTAAATAGTTTGAGACAAATAAATAGTCTTTCATTTTCTTATAGTTCTTTTCATCTGTAGTTTTATACAAAACAGACCTTAAAAGAAAATAAATGAGCATCTAACACAATCATTGCTTTTTACTACAAAGCATTCGAGTTACGAGTGATTGAATCATTTCGCTATACATTGAATGGTTTGTACGTGGGTTGAAAATATATTACGTATATTACCAGTGATGGACGTTTATAGCTGCGATAGAATTTAGATATCGTAGTGTAAACACATAAAACATCGGTGGTAAAGCCTGCATACAGAATAGCAGACGGATATAATAGATAACGTTATTTTTGGTGGTTTAGGTAATAAAAACCCTTTGGTCTTGATTCTGGGATTCCGTACATAAAAAATGAGAATGCTTATTTCATATTTTTCGTTCTTGTCTGCCTTCACGTTAACCAAATAGATTGTTTGCAATTTTTTGTAGTCAATTTAAAGTAAGTAGAACAGGAATATTAAAGTAGTGATTATATAAATCTCCCAAATCCTCATATCTCTATAATATGTATTTTTTTAAACTTCAATACGAGAGCGCTTGATAAGGGAACCATTGAGACCCATTTATGTATATTAAGCCCTTAATTACCAGTTAAACTGGGGACGTCATTCAACGAAGGTTTTAGATTAAAGGCAGTAAAATCTGCAATTCAAATAGCGCAGTAGAATTCAAATGAAGAAGTACCCTTATTTGAGTACGCTTTATAGCATTGAAAAACATTTTGTCCACAAATGGTTTATAAGTCGGCTTAAATTCTGCATAGACGTGAGAGCACCGTGAAAACACAATCTAGATATACCTTATATTTTTTATAGACTAAAGGTGGCATTCGGAAATATCGCGACTTGGTCGCACGACCAGCTCTGATTTTGTATTGAAAATGCGACACGGTCGCGTCGCTTAACAAAGCGAGAGCGGAGTGACAGACACAAAATATATTCTTGTCTTGATTTGGCAACGTGAAATTGACACGTGATGGTACGTGCGTCGTGGTCGCACTGTCTTTGACTTCCGAATGCCACCTTTTCATATCGCAAGCCCTTTTAGGTAGATAGAGACCTATTCTTGTGAGAGCATAATATTGTGCAAATTTCTGCGATATTTAATTAGCGTTGTTATTTGGCTTCTTTTTACTCATATGGTATATGTTAATAGTACTTAAACTACGTAAAAAACTAAGGTTCTCAACATAGTTCGCCGACTAAGCTCACTGAGGTGAAATGGGCTGGCGATATTTGCGCAAAATACCATTGGAATGTGATGCAGACGAGTGAAAAAGAAGAAAAAGAAGGTGGAGCTAAATGCGGAAGGTGAAAGATCATGTTTTGTGGTAAATTGTGAGAGGAATCCTCTCTTTGGTTGGAGGAGAAATGGACTGCAATATGCGGACATGATGATCATGCTCATACATAATTTTACAGAAAATTACTAATTATATAAGAGTATTTCTTCCTCAGCTATTCTCTTGGCGTATATTGAACATATTTCTATAAATAAAATAATTAGAATGCATCGACTAGAATTTCTCCCAAAACGACGAAAGAAAACGCCAAAAAACAATTTGTTTCCAAATAAACCCTAATGTATTGAGCTATCCTTTCCCTGCTATTTATACCTATTTATACCCTTATCCCTTACATGTAAATATGGCATAATTAAATAAATATCACATTAAGAGTATACCGTAACAAGAACCCTTGCTAAATTAAACAAATAACTTATATTAACGATGCCGGTCCCAAATTCTGACAATTAGTAACCTTAGCTTTAATGTAGACATTTAATGTGTTAGAAAATATTGTTTTTTGGGAATAGGAAATAAAATTTTATTTATAAACACCTGTTAAAAATTGTTCGAGCCATTTCGGAGGACTCCACGGGCCTTAACAAGCCTCGCGGTCGAGTGGTTCACTTTTAAGGACTGCCGTTCACGAGGTCACGGGTTCGATTCCCGCTCGGGACAATCATTTATATGATACTAGCTGACCTGGCAAACGTTGTTTTGCCATACTAAAAAAAAAGGTTTGAAAAATAGATGTTGGCCGATTCTCAGACCTACTGAATATGTATGTAAAATTTGAGAAGAATCGGTCAAGCCGTTTCAGAGGAGTACGGTAACTAACACTGTGACACGCGAATTTTATATATAAGACTAGCTGACCCGGCAAACGTTGCTTGCCATACTAAAAAAAAAAAAGTTTAAAAAATAGATGTTGGCCGATTCTCAGACCTACTGAATACGTATGCAAAATTTGAGAAGAATCGGTCAAGCCGTTTCGGAGGAGTACGGTAACTAACACTGTGACACGTGAATTTTATATATTAGACTAGCTGACCCGTCAAAAGTTATTTTGCCATACTAAAAAAAAAATGTTTGAAAAATAGATGTTGGCCGATTCTCAGACCTACTGAATATGTATGTAAAATTTCATAAAAATCGGTCAAGCCGTTTCGGAGGAGTACGGTAACTAACACTGTGACACGTGAATTTTATATATAAGACTAGCTGACCCGGCAAACGTTGTATTGCCATACTAAAAAAAAAAGTTTGAAAAATAGATGTTGGCCGATTCTCAGACCTACTGAATATGTATGCAAAATTTGAGAAGAATCGGTCAAGCCGTTTCGGAGGAGTACGGTAACTAACACTGTGACACGTGAATTTTATATATTAGATTTATAATTGTCATACAAATATTTGTCCTCCGTCTGTCTGGGTATTTCTGTGCATATTATGGATGTATTTACAAAAGGAAAGTAGTATATGTATTCTATCCGTATTCTGGTATCCATAACACAAGCATATAAGCTTAGCTTGGAACCAGAGGGCGTTGTGTGAAATGTCCATGAAGTGAAACAAGCAAGTGATTTTTAACGTTGTAACTATAAGATAGGTACGAGTACATGCGCGTGTGTGCGTGAATAAAACAAAGTCAAGTCAAGTCGCTTTTGTCGTTGGAAACAGACACGAAGGGTACCATACAATTATTATCGTAATGAATAGGAAATAAGTGTTGCATCAGTATAGGTCTTTCTCAGAAGGCAAAATAATGTACTCGATTAAGCTGTTTCTCTGAACAAATTCTATCAACAGACCTCTCTTTATCACAGAGTAAAAATATCGCAATCAGTCTATACACTTTGCCACAATGATCTAAACAACTCTCTACGACAAAAGGGCCGGTACCTTTTTCCTTAAGCACTTTATTATAGGGTATTTCCGTTTGCCTTTGGAGAAACTCTTTTGGGAATTACTGATTACTAAGGAGGTCAAATTGTGGATCATATAGCTATAGATAGCTTTTTTTTTATAAAAAAGTCAGTTTAAGGTTATTGTTATTTGATGGCGTATTTCTTAAAAGCAATTTAAAACAAATTACTCCTTTGAAGCTTTAACTTGTAATATATTTTTATAATAAATTGATTTTTTTAACAGTTACTTGCGGGACTCATTTGTTTAAATAAAACAGCTTTTTACGGATTTAAACGCGTATAGGTATTTGTTTTAAATTCCTGTTGCCCGACGTTTCACAGACTTTGCAGTCACCATGGTCACGGGTGAGAGTGAGCTGTAATGTGTCTTCTATGATCGACAATCAGATATTACAGGGTTTACCCACATTCGAATTTAATTTTACATTGACCATAAAGATAGACGTTTACCCTAAATTATATTATACTAGCTGACCCGGCAAACGTTGTATTGCCATGCTAAAAAAAAAGGTTTAAAAAATAGAGGTTGGCCGATTCTCAGACCTAGTGAATATGCATGTAAAATTTCATAAACATCGGTCAAGCCGTTTCGGAGGAGTACGGTAACTAACACTGTGACACGTGAATTTTATATAATATAAGATTACATTGTGCTCAAACTACATAAAATTAATAAAAAAAAATTTCCAAAGTCAAAGTCATAATTTTTTATTTCAAGTTGGCATGTTTTACAAGCTCTTTTAAAACGTCAGAAACTGAATGTTTGTTCCAAACGCGAACCCTATGGAGAAGAGCAGACAAGAAACTCCATGGATTTTTTTTTCTATTCTCTTCATTTCTTTTCATTTTTTTTCCAAAAATATTATACATTGTTGTATAAGGAGTGTGAGAATGATGCCGATTAGTACCTACAATCAAGACTAACTAAAACTAACTTAATAGTAATAAAATAGCCTTGTTGGAGCAAGTAGACCAGTCCCAGCAGAAGGCACCCGTTCACGAGTATAACGCACACATCAGCCACGCACAGCTCGACCATTTTGTAGGGAACCGTGCGACCCGACGTGCAATGCTACCAACTTCGAGACATTTGAGTGAGCATGACGAAGTCGCTCCGTGGCACATTTTAGTTTTCTAAATACAATAACAAATCATAACAATATTAATAACAAGATCGTGGGTTCGAGTCCCGCTGATTGTGATCATTTTTAGGGTTCCGTACCCATAGGGTAAAAACGGGACCCTATTACTGAGACTTCGCTGTCCGTCCGTCCGTCCGTCCGTCCGTCCGTCTGTCACCAGGCTGTATCTCAAGAACGGTGATAGCTAGAGAGTTGAAATTTTCACAGATGATGTATTTCTATTGCCGCAACAAATACTAAAAATAAAATAAAATAAATATTTAAGGGGGGCTCCCATACAACAAACATGATTTTTTTACCGTTTCTTGCTCTCATACAACAAACGTGATTAATTAAGCATTGTGTGTGTTGTTTGCTCATTTATTAATAACGTGCCTTATGTTGCATAGATAATGGTACGGAACCCTTCGTGCGTGAGTCCGACTCGCGCTTGACCAATTTTTCCACTATAATTAGATTTATTAAGTGAAAGCTTAGCAAGTCATTTGCAAAAAAAATTATTAATGAATTCATTATAAATGTTAAAACACTAATTAATCATCTAATTATCCCGCGAACAAAAAACAATAATTCAAGTTATCTAACTCAATAAGAACATCATCAAAAAAGATGGAAAACCCATAATTAGTAGGATAACGAGAGACGACATTCGACGTCGGTATTAGATTAAAGTCTGTGAAATCTCCAATTCAAATGCAGAGGTGGAATTTAAATGAACGGATTCCCTTACCAAGTGTTTTTTGGGACAGTTTGTACTGTATTTGTGAATTATATGAAATTGGTTTATAAATCTTATGAACTCATTGTGTTAATCTATAGTAATATTATGAAGCTAAAGAGTTTGTTTGTTCGCGAAAATCTCAAAAACCTGACACTGGTCTGATTTGAAAAATTCTCTCAGTATTGAATAGTACATTTATCGATAAAGGCTATTAGGCTATATAACATTACGCTGCGACCAATAGGAGAGAAGCATTAGCAGAAAATGTTGCAAAAACTTTTTTTTTTTTTAAATTCCACGCATACGAAGTCGCTCACAACAGCTAGTAGGCTAGATAACGACAATAAAGAAGCACTAAGAATTTATATTAAATAACTTCAAGTTAAATATTACAGGCAGTCCTCGTACTTACGGCATGTTAGGTTCTCGAAATACGCGACGTAAATCAAAACGACATAAGTCGATACATATTTTTTCATAATTATGTCAAAGATGTAAAAAAAATTGGTCAAGTGCGAGTCGGACTCGCGCACGAAGGGTTCCGTACCATTATCTATGTAACATAAGGCACATAGTTAAAGCGTCTACCTGTCAACGTTATAAGTATCGAGCAAGAAACGGTAAAAAAATCATGTTTGTTGTATGGGAGCCCCCCTTAAATATTTATTTTATTTTATTTTCAGTATTTGTTGTTATAGCGGCAATAGAAATACATCATCTGTGAAAATTTCAACTCTCTAGCTATCACCGTTCTTGAGATACAGCCTGGTGACAGACGGACGGACGGACGGACGGACGGACGGACAGCGAAGTCTCAGTAATAGGGTCCCATTTTTACCCTTTGGGTACGGAACCCTAAAAACTAACGTCTTGATTGTCCGTTATTCATGAACTAACTGAACAAAACTTGTCGCGGTGATTACTGCGCACATGCCACTGATTTTGTTGCAGTTGAGGACTGCCTGCACTTAAATAATAAAAAATCAGTCGTCTGTGAAACACCGCTTCACATAATTAGGATTCCGTACCTACCTCCATGAACAAGTAAGCTTTATAAATAGTCTGTCATGGAATGTATCAGGCACAAAAGTAAGAGAGAGAGATTGATAGACTTGTTAAATTTGAACAGGTTGGACATTGGCATGTGGCATGGGGTATTGGCTGACCCTTCATCAGGGGCGGCAATATCGGTCTATGTGTTTTTACAATAGGCGGGCATGTTGTAGTATTGTTTAGGATAGGCACGATGGGATTGTGATCGTCACTTACGTGTACAAATATCCTTAAATTAAATGTTGAGAAAAAAAATCTCTGCCTACCCGCATGAGAAGAAGGCGTAATGTTATTATGATAGTTATGACAAATACACAAACAGAGTGGCTTTTGTCGTTTCCTTTCTGTTGAACACTAAAATATATAATACTTTTGCGAATCCTATTACCATTATTATTTATTACGCATTAGCATCACATAGCTATAGTAATATAGTTGTATAAGTGACTATTGTAGAAATATTTCATATCGGAGTACTAGTATAGGCTGGCATTGAGCCCTAATGTCAAAGACGAAAGTGCCACAATTTGTTCCAGTTATATGCTCTAATAAATTTCTTTACTACATTGTAATTGTAAAGTGGCACAATAGGTCTATACCTATTGTGCCACTTTGTAGTTTTGATGTTCAGACCAAAATAGTGACTCAATTTGTTTAGTTTAATAACTAAAAAACTTTGCTTGAAGATCCTAAATATATTTTTTTATTATTACATTGTCATCGGTCCTTAATATGTGTGCAAAATTTCAGATCATTACGACTACTACAAGTGGGTGACATTCATTTTCAAAGATTCCGGTACATAGATTATTACAAGAATAGCTTCGAACATATCTATCAACATAGATACGATAAGCTTTATTAGCTTATCGTATATATAGCAGGTTTATAACAAATATAGACTTCTATATTTGTATAATATATTATAATAAAGCTTATCGTATCTATGTCCTGCTATAATGTATCTGTAATATCTAATAAAGCTTATTGTACAATATATCTGCACATATATGCACGTTGCGGAGATGCGAATGTTGAGAGGGATGTGTGGCGTCACGCGAATGGATAAAATAAGGAATGAATATATTAGAGGAAGTATGAAAGTGATGCCAGTGACTGAAAAATTGAATAATGAGCGGATATCCTGGTATGTTATGAGACGAGAGGAAAGTAATGTCGTTATGAGAGTTCTGAGTATAAATGTGGAAGGAAAAAAGTCTAGAGGAAGACCTAAGAAAAGATGGATGGACTGTGTGAAAGAGGACATGAAAGAAAGAGGAGTTGACACAGACATGACGGCTAATAGAAGACTATGGAAGAAAAAGACATGTTGCGCCGACCCCAAATAATGGGATAAGGGCAGGAGGATGATGATAGACTTCTTGTATCTATATTACCAAGTAGCTGGCACCCGCAACTTCTTACACGTGTGATTTAAAGACCAAACTTAAAGTATTATACAAAAACTAAATAACAAAAAAACTAAAACAACACTTCATCTTGAGGCGTGGTCGAGAGGTTCATGTAACGAATTACCGTTCATGAGGTCAAGGGTTCGATTTCCGTACGGAACAATCATTTGTGTGATATTAAAAATTGTCATACAAATGTTTGTACCGCGTCTGGGTGTTTTCTATGTATTATAGTACGTATTTACAAAAGAAAAGTAGTTTATGTAGTAAATCCGTATTCTGGTACCCATAACACAAACATATAAGCTTTACTTGGGACCAGAAACCAGGTAAAATGTCCATGAATATAAAAAAATCCTGTATTATATGACGGAAAATTACTTTGATTTGATTCTGAAATTTTCTTGTCGAAAAAAGAAATATGAATCTCTCAATAAATGAACTAAGATGGCTACCATTACTAATAGTCTCCCGTGGGCCTCGTAAAATGTAATTAAATTATAGCCAGTAGCCAAATGTTCCTTAATTACTAAAGTTAACGATTACTGCTCAATCAGGCCAGATTTTGTTTTAGGATACCTTATAAAGGGAAATGCCCATTCTCCTTAGGGTCTGGGGCCACTCATGGACTGCAAATACTGATATATTTGGTATGCATTTCAAAATCTTAAATATATCAGATATCTGAAAAACATATTTAAAATGCCGCTATTACTTTAAAATAAGTAGAAAATGAAAAAAACTGTTTTAGGTTTAATAATGTGCCTGGCAGTACCCTCACTTGCGACAAGCGAAGTTGACTGTTTGACATTACATTTGTTATGCATTTGATTAACTTTTTTCTTTTAAAAATGTTTTTAACCACATTATTAATTACGAAATGCATATTTTATGCGTGCATAAAAATATTTTATAAAGATAGAAAACTCAGGATAAAGTTTTAAGCACTGACAATATTTTGCTACGCGACTTTTGTAAGGATTTTCAAACAAAAATATTTTTTTTTATACGAAGCATAATTTTTTTCAGTGGCGGGTGTTTAAATATACGTAAATTTCATATGATTAAATAACAACATTATTGTACTATATCTTTTCTTGCTAAAGTGGTGTTTAAAGGTGGCCGAAAGTTGGCTATGCCCTTTATATTAATGTTTATAGAAAACGATAAATGATGATACTTTCGATATTTAATTTAGCTACACATTATGCTTAAATACTCAAAACATTTCACACAACGTCCTCTGGTCCCAAAGTAAGCTATATTTCTATGCTTGTATTATGGGTACCAGATACGGATAGACTACATATACTACTTTTCTTTCGTAAATACATACATATAATACATAGAAAACACCCGTAGAACGGTGATAGATAGACAGCTGAATATATCACAGTTCATCAGTAGATGCTACAATAGCAAATACTAATCATCATAAGTTTTCTGCGGTTACCGCATTTTTTTATGTATATTTGTTCCATAAATAACGGTACGAAACTCTTTGTGGGCAAGTCTAAGTCGTACTTCACCGGTCTGTGTATAATAATAATATATTAGGTATTGCTAGTATGTGATTTCGATTGTTAGTATTCGAAGAAACCTTTTCGATTTTCATAATAGACAGATATACAAACTTACAGATGGAGCACAAAAAAACGCTCGGAAGAATTCTTTCTGTCAATAAAAATCATTAATACTTTTATTTTAGAAGGTACAAACTTTTAATCTTTACTTATTATAAAACAAAGTCGTTATATTTGTATGCATGTGAGCTTATATTTTTAAAACCACGCAACGGATTTTGATTCCGTTTTTCTAATAGGTAGAGTGGTTCCAGAAATTTTCTAAGCTATTGCATAGCTTCTATCGCGGGCCTTGAGCGTGGAGACCGAATCCAGAAATTCTGTAACGAAAATAATGTAATGAAAAAACCTTACATTATCGGCGCTACTGCGCATACGAAATCGGCGTAAAATGGCCGGCTATCCAAAACAAAAACAGACAGTTTCGGACAGATTTCAGACCATATTAAAACAGATTTACATTTGATTGACAATCGCTATTTTATCATAATTACCATAAACAATGGACAGATGTAAGCATCAGTAAATAAGGATTATTAATCTTATTTTAGTTTATGGTCTTTAGATTCTTGCATAAATAAAATAAATAAATAATAATAATTGCATAAGTTGATAAAAAATGCTATGCAATAGCTTTACCGCGGCAGTCCCCGAGTGACACGTCATTTTTTTACATAATACATGTTTTTGCTTGACTACATTCCACCTAATGGTAAGCGGTAATGCAACCTTGGGTGATAAAGCGCAACAACTATGGATGTCGATGGCCTTTTTGTATCATTTGTTTGGGTTTTGTCTTTAAATTCTATGCGTATGAAGTAGGACAACAGCTAGTATAACGATAAATGGAACGTTAAGACTCACAAAGAAAATTACAGACAGTAAACAGTTTAAGAAAACATGCAACAATATTTGAAATTTCAATTAAATTATCATAGTACTAAGTGTGCGACTATCCTAACTTTATTGCCACTTCAACGTAAAGAACGCTTGAATCGCCTTCGCCACCTTATTTAAATTTATTTTAGAGTTCCGTCCAAAAAAGAATGTTGTTGGATGTAATCGTGAATTGGTACCGATTCTACATGCACAGCTAAACTTAATTTAAATAAAAACTGGAAACAACTAGTATAGGGAGTGTTTTGATTAATTGGCTATTTCGTTGTGCATATGTTTATTAACTAAAATCTATAATATACAGTATACAGATATGTACTCATAGTATTTTTACAGATTTTCTAATAAAAAAGTTCTGTTTACTTTGCCGAATTAGGTATATTATTGACACTATCAATGTTCATTTTTAGTTAGGTTTGTTAGTGCACGTAAAATAAAAAATAAAATCGGTACCAATTCACGATTATATCCAACAACAAATATTTTATCAAATCAAATAAAAAATTTATGATTGTTGTATCGAAGCCATTAAATCATTTAATTATTTGATTGGACTAGATGTAACGGAACCCTCAGAATGTCAACCCCGTTTGCACTTGACTGACTGTTTTATTCTTTAATTTATTAAACATGATATTACAAAACTTGTACTATTATTTAAAGCGTAGATTATCCTCAATATAAAAACTAATATAAAATACAGTTGAGTACAATCCCTTTGTAGCGATTATCTCAAGAAAAAGTTATTTAATTGCTTCAAGATTTAGAGTTAACATTTTCCCAATCTTTTTATTAGTCTCCAAGCAGCTTTATAGCTTTCTACGAACAACGCTTCTTGCTTTTAACGTTTACGCCTATTTCAATTTACATGATGGGAAAATGGCTACCTTATTATTACGAAATAATAAATAATATTCAGGTTGCTTAGAATTTAGGAAAATTTATGCTTCTTTTTATGGTGTATCCTTACTATTTTATAATTGTGTAACAGTAAAAATTTTGACGACCTTAAGTGTTAATGTGTGTAAGGAAACTATAGCGCAATTTAAATACTGTACAACGGCATCTACCGAGCAGTATAGTAAAGTTCTGTTTGTTAAGGTTTGATTTTTAAATTTCACACGTACGAAGTCGCGGGCAACGGCTAGTAAATTTATAAAGCGTATAAAATATGCTGTTCGTGTGATGACGTGTAACAAAAACATAAGGCAAGCAAGACTGTTGTCGGGACTTCACCTTAAGTTTTTGAACAAGAACAATAGATGACCCAACAATGTAAGGCAAAACAACGTTTGCCGGGGCAGCTAGTATTTCATAAATAATTGTCCCACGCGGAAATTGAACCCGTAACCTTCTGTACTGCAAACAGCTACATGAACCATTAAGCGACGAAGCCTTTAATACTCTTACTGCCGCACTCAGAGACATTTAATGGTTACTTAAGGAGCTCTTTAGTATTGATTTAAAAAAGTTTTAACTTAACTTTTACTTTTTTAAATCAATACTAAAGAGCTCCTTAAGTAACCATTAAATGTCTCTGAGTGCCGCAGTTAATAAAAGAAAATCTCAGTCTATTATTCAACAAATCATTATTACTACCAAACATATTTGCGTACAATCCCTCTACGACGATTAACTTCATAAAAACTCATTTTTATTAAATGCTTCAAGATTTAGAGATAACATTTACCCGATCATTTTATTATTCTCCAAGTAACTTTACAATCTTCTGCGAACAACGCTTTCTGCTTTTATCGTTTACGCCTATTTCAATTTGCAAGACAAGAAAACTGCGTCCCTGTTATTACAAAATTAAAATATAAATTTTGATGTTTGTGTATATAATCTTTTTGGATGTTTCAAATAAATCTAATATATAAAATTCACGTGTCACAGTGTTAGTTACCGTACTCCTCCGAAACGGCTTGACCGATTCTTCTCAAATTTTGCATACATATTCAGTAGGTCTGAGAATCGGCCAACATCTATTTTTCAAACTTTTTTTTTTAGTATGGCAAAACAACGTTTGCCTGGTCAGCTAGTTTTATATACATTTTCGTAACATTTATTAAAACTAGTTTTTGTGCTTCGTACACGTGGAATTCAGAAAATATTCCCCGATTTTGGAACAAATGCTTCTCTCCTAATTGTCGCAGCGAGACATTATATAGCCTTCCTCGATAAATGTACTATCCAACACAGAAAGAATTTTTCAAAACGTACCAGTTGTTCCTGAGATTAGCGCGTTCAAACAAACAAACTATTTACTATGAAGTAAACCGTAGACCTTATTCGCCATCTCAATGGGTAACAAATACAAAAAAAAAATTAAAAATACACCTAACAACAACCCGCTTAGAATAATTATATATTTTTTAAATGGATTCAATTTCTTTGTCATACTCTACAAAAACTTCAGTAGTCGATAAAAGCCAAATTTTCACTTTTATTTTTGTTCTATAAAATATTGGAACAATTGTTCGAAGTTATTTTTTTCGTTTATGAATTTTTCTTTTGTTGTTTTCAAGTGTCTGTGCTGTGATTTAGGGTTCAGGGGAAACTTGAACGGCCCTCTTTTGTTAAAAGATAAACGTGGGCAGGTGTATTGTTTACTTACATACTCTTTGTTCGAGTGTGATTACAGGAATTTTCTTTTTATTTACGAGTTTTTATTTTAAGATTACGTATCTTTATATAGATAGATAACACTTTATTTGCACATTAATGATTTACATTTCATAAAAATTAGATTACAATGACAAATGCACAAAGGGCGGCCTTATCGCGAAATGCAATCTCTTACAGGCAACCTTAGGATGGACAAATAATTGAAATATAGTAGTTGAAAGTGTTACATAAGTTTACAAATACATAAAAACGAATATCAATACACATACACGAATATAAATAAACGTAAACAAATTCAAATTCACATACACATAAATATATACTACTTAAATATATAATATTACTACTTATATTATGTCTGAAGTGATGTGTAATAATGAGTAAGTTTTGATTTAAAATTTGTTAAGGACTGCGCTCTTCTAATTTCTACAGGCAAAGCATTCCAGAGGCGTACGGCTTCAACAGTAAATGATTTTGCATAAAAATCCGTTGAGTGTCTGGGCACGCTCAGTTTCAGATATTCGGATGACCTTTGAGGTCTCAGGTGTGTGTCATGAACAAAAACAAAACGTTTTTTAAGATAACTGGTATCTTTATGTTAGGTTTGTGGTTGATAGATTGTTATATCCAAGAATAATAAGAAAATAATAATAAATATTCATGGACATTTCACATAACGTCCTCTGGTCCGAAGGTAAGCTTATATAGTGGTGTTATGGGCACCATAATACAGATATAATACATATACTACTTTTCTTATATCATACTTATAATACATAGAAACACCCAATGCAGTACAAACATTTGCGTGACAATTATAAATATCACACAAATGATTGTCCCGAGTGGGAATAGAACCCGCGACCTCGTGAACGGTAGTCCGTTGCATGAACTACTCGACCACGGGGCCCGTCACTGTACGAAGATAACATCTGAGAGAAGGAAGACTCGAAAATAAACTCTCTGCCAAACACGCCTGCTCAACGCAACACAGCAGACCCTGATCCTAAAGCGGATGAGCCCCGTACCCAACAATGAGTTTACGTGAAATTATCAGAGACAGAATTTAAGCAGTAAGCAAAGGTAATGTTATTTTTAACAGCTCACAAGTTACTAAGTTAAAGTTTAAAACAGCTCTTTAGAAACACATTTAAAAGAGATACTATTGCAGGTTAGGTAAGGTTCACTTCACATTAAGTATATAGATACTTAATGTGAAGTGAACCTTAGAATTCTTGTCTACTTCTTGTTTCGTAACTCTACTATTAGGAGGTTCAAATTGTCTTTTATTATTCTGGTGCCAAAAGAGAAGTTTTTAATGTCACCAGGCATTTTGCGCTAAGTAACTAATCGTATACTAACTCTTGTTTATTTCGCTATAAATTAATGAAAGAATATGACTGTCGTGTATAGCGCCTCATGCTGTGCAACAAAAGCGATGGATGAAAGACGAATGAACGTTGCGGAGATGCGAATGTTGAGATGGATGTGTGGCGTCACGCGAATGGATAAATTAAGGAATGAATATATCAGAGGAAGTCTGAAAGTGTTGCCAGTGACTGAAAAATTGAAGAATGAGCGGATTTCCTGGTATGGGCATGTCATGAGACTAGAGGAAAGTAATGTAGTTAGGAGAGTTGTGCAAATAAATGTGGAAGGAAAAAAAGTCTATAGGAAGACCTAAGAAAAGATGGATGGACTGTGTGAAATAGGGCATGAAAGAAAGAGGAATTGACACAGACATGACGGTTGATAGAAGACTATAAAAAAGACATGATGCGCCGACCCCAAATAATGGAATAAGGGCAGGAGGATGATGATGACCCAGGTATCGTATATTTATTATTTATTTATTTACAACAAAAGTCAGTCGAAGTCAAGGAAGTATGTTTGTATGATAGCAGATAGCACTCTTTAGTGTCTGCCTACCCAATGGAAAAAGGTGATGATGATGACGCGCGACACATTCAAATGAAATTACTTTTACTGAATTATAAGCATATGTTTTTTTAAATTTTAGCTTGACGTTTTGAAGACTTTTAGTCACCATAGTCATGAGATGATAACTAACAGAAATAGCAGTTACTTTTAACAAAAACCTTTGGAAAAACGCGATAGAAACAATTAAGCGTAGTTTTATTTCAATAAAATTCGATACTCACACAATATAATTACAAACTTCACAAATATAACCAAAGCAAATTAATATTTACCGATTTTAAAGAGTATTAATTTCAACTATCCATTTTCGATTTCTGCATTTCAAACGCACATAATTTCAATCAAATATATGACTAACTAGCATTCCAATAAATCGTTTGAAACATTAATGATATATACTTTGTGTATCACAGTGATTGGCAAATGT
This sequence comes from Orgyia antiqua, assembly GCA_916999025.1. NCBI lineage: Eukaryota > Metazoa > Arthropoda > Insecta > Lepidoptera > Erebidae > Orgyia > Orgyia antiqua. Next base: position 8,493,937 of record OU779874.1, read on the forward strand.
TTAACAATTTAGCTTACGATACATTTTGGCTTCTGTAATAGTTATTTTTTGTCCGATTGGTGACTGATTAAGAATACAAGTATCACCAATTCTTTTCTTTTCTAGGGTGTTGTAAAAAGAAGCGAAATTGTACACTGATTACGTCCTCTGTAAGAGACGGAAACCTCTAAAATGAACCCTGTGCCAACACGCACGGTTAGCAGTCCATAATCCTTTCCAAAGTGGAGGATGCCAGTGCCCAACAGTGAGACACTAATGCACACGAGAGAGAGAAAGAGATGCAGAAAGCAGTCTTGCTAGACAATCCTCGTATTCGTCAGTTTCTCTCTCATCCTGCCTGTGACTGTTAGCCAACTTCGGCAGAGTGCGTACGTGTAGCGACTTCTAGTGAACAATAGATGTCACTACATAGTACAGCACGCAAACTATAGATGGCGTGGAATTATTAATGTAACGGTACAAAGCATCCTGTATCGCACTTGCAAAGTTTGTACACCAGTTGAGACGGCAACAAGATCTGAATATGTAATCTTGGGGCGAAAGCCCTGGCCAGTGCTGATCACCTAGCCTGGTCGACCAGGCTAGGTGATCAGCACTTCACAACAAAATTCCTGTAATGGAGAGTTCGAACTCTCCATTAATGGTAGAAAGACTCCGATCACTCACCGTCCTCCATATGCGTCTTTCGAGGTGAAATTGTTTCCCATCTCATTTAAGAAGAGTCAAAACAACGTAAGTTTATTCTGTGACTAACGTAGCAGATATTTGCAAGCAATGGCTAATAAACTAACACGTTATTAGATCTAATATAAGACGTAACTAACACAATTTAATCATAAAACTTATGAGCTCGTATAACACCGAGATTGGTCCCAAGTTAGTGCTGTTTAATTAGGAAACTTCTGTATCGTCTGTGTAAAAACTTTTATAATAAGTTGATGAAAGCTCTTAGGTAATGTAATAGCTTATTTAGATGCAAGTCCTTACTTATTATAATACAGAGTCGTTATTTTTGTATGTATGTCCCTATGTATTACACGTTTCAACTGAAAATAGGATTGGCAATGACCTTTAGTTGTCAAAAGTGATTAGAAAAGTACTGTCAGCAACGTAACTTTATTTGCGTATCAATAACATTTTTTTTTTCTTTTACCTAAACTCAAGCGCAACTGTCAGCAACTCAAGTAATTTGAAGCGAAAAACGTCATATATTATTTAGTAATATTAGTTATAATATTATTAAAAAAGAAATACTATTTTCTTTCAATAATTTCGTTGTTGGATAGTACTATGATATTTAGTATTAGTAGTTTAATCTTTAACCACATATACAGTTTGCTTTTAAATTTATTAAATGGAAGCTGCCTCAGACTCTCCGGTAACTTATTAAATATTCTAATAGTCATAGGATAGCAATTGTTTAAATAATACCGAGTATGTATGTTTGGGAGTAACAATTTCGTAGGATATCTACTATTAAAATTACAATGATCACCATAAGTTTCAAAGAGATTATTATGTTTTACACTAAATACACTACATACACTACATACACTACATATACTAAATACACTACATTCGTATATGTAAATGCAAGGTAAGCTCAGCAAATTTAGTTTCTAAAACAACTTCTTACATGAAGTCATACTATTAACATTAAAAATAGCTCGAACAGGTTGCTTTTGAGCCACAAAGACTGCCAATATCAACGGCGTTTCCCCATAAGATTATACAATATCTTAACTGTGATGCTATGTAACCATGATAGGCAAGCAGAGCTACTTTGACATTGCAGATTCTGCCCAATCTCCAGAGCGCGTAGCAAAATCTGTATTTTTGCACAAACATTTTCGACATGGTTTTTCCATGAGCATTGATTATCATATATTGATTTACCAAATTTGTGTAATAGGCCTGGCGCTGCAAGTTCATCTAAGACAACCGTAAAAATGTGTTTTTATTAGTCATATTTCCTTTAATTATCGTGTTTTGAGCAAAAGAAAATAATAGAAGCATAGATATATATGAACTAGATACCGTAATTCATTGCTCTAGAGTGAATATCCGTGAAGAAAACAGCTGACTACGATGTCCACATTTTTGTATGGAGCATGTTTTGCCGTCGAGTCCTTAAAGCAGAAATTACTTACGAAAAAGCTACAATTTTACGCGCATTTCTGCCCAGAACGTATTCTCAACCGTGAAATCTCTGGGGTATACCCCATATCACGTAATTTAGGATGGCAGGTCTCTTATATTAAGTTGATGTATTCTATGTAGACTCTCCTTGCCTTGATTTTAATAATACAGAGAATACCTTAGAGGATATAATAAAAGCCATTTCAGTGTAGTTTTTGAAGAGATTTGGTTTCAGATTTGGTTTGGGATTGGATTTCAGGTGATAAAAATGCAATTATTCTCTAATAAAATTATAAATGAAAAATAACACTGTTTGTCTGTCTCTCTGTCTGTCTGCCTACCTGTCTTTCTATCTATCGCCTTTTTGGGCCAAACCTAGTTTATCGATTTCTAAGAAATAAATAAAACATAAAAATAAATATTATTGGACATTTTACACAACGTCTTCTGTTCCCAAGCTAAGCTTATATGCTTGTGTAATGAATACTAAAATATGGATATAATACATACACTACTTTTCTTGCCAAATAAAATAAACCAAATTAAATATTTAGTTTACAAATAAATCTAGAAACTGATCTCACTGATCTCAGTACTTTAGATGCAGAAAAAGAATAAATAAATAAATAATAAATAAATATTCATGGACATTTCACACAACGTCCTCTGGTCCAAAGCTAAGCTTATATGCTTGTGTTATGGGTACCAGAATACGGATATAATACATATACTACTTTTCTTTTGTAAATACATACTTATAATACATAATAAACACCCTAATGAATGAATGTCTAAAGACTCCCAATTCCAGGAATACGAAGTCGCGGCAACAGCTTATTGTTATAATTGGTGTCCGATTGTTTGACCAAAAATCATTTGGCAAAACCACACTTGACAAACAAAGTTTGGTAAAACAATGAATTCGCCTATTGATCATTTTACTACTGATCATTTTACAAATGTTTCATTTTGCCAAATGATCAATACTTAAATTGACATTTTATAAATTATTACTTTACAAAACTAACATTTGGCAACTGAGTTATCTGATTAATCTACTATTGGTATAAATATTTAGTATTTTTGTTAAAATGACCACATTTAGCACATTTTTTTTGCAAAGCAACTGCTCTGGATTGTCCTAAAAGAAAATACTATGAGTATTAATTGATATATTTTATTAAATATAGATAGATAGAATGAAAAAAATGATATTTTACATTATTGAAAAATATTTACTTATTTACCCGTTCGTCTTTGGAGATATATATCTCTTTTATTAGATTGGGTTATGTTAGGTTAGAACTATAACCCATAAGCGACTTTAGGTCATTTCTCCCATTAATAATGAAGCATGATGATAACGATACATTTAAAACAACATAATTTACGAAACATATCATTTGGTGAAATGAAAAAAGGTCAAATGAAATTTGAATACTTAACACATTTGTCAAGTGTAGTGTTTGCTAATGGATCATTTGCTAAGTAAGTTTTTGTAAGATGATACTTTTGTCAAGTGTATCGTTTGCCAAATGATCATTTGGTGAAACATTGTTTGTCAAATGATTATTTGTCAAAAATTTTTTGGTCAATCATTAGGGAACCGTTATAATTGCATGTTAACAAGGTCCAGAAAACGGTCAACATCTATATCCGTGGGTCATAATTATGACCCCATATGGGGGACCCCATTTATGACCTAGTATTATATTCAGTTTTCTCATTACATAACTGTACCAAGATATGCGCAATTGCGCATCCACATCATTCCTCACTTTCATAGTTCCTTAGACTTTCTCCAATGTTTTATTATTATTTTATGAAATATACAGTTTCACCTTAATTATAAATTTTTCTTATTAGATTTTCTCGTGACATAATATAAACAGACAGATAATTTACAAATACAGTCACGCACGCCCTCATTGTTAAACGTATTTTATTGGACCTCTTGAAACAAAAGTTGATAGGTCAATAAATTTCATTGACATTAATCTTATCAATATATTTACGATTCGTATTAAAATCTACATAAAAAATACAATTTTTATAAGTATGTGTAATCTAATATTTTGAACACTTGCGCGAGTCATTTACTTAAATAAATTTAAAAATTTAAAACATATACGAGTATATGCGTCTGTATCCGTAAAGGGTAGTTTTATTTGTGTGTAATCTATATTAATATTATGAAGAGTTTGTTTGTTTGTTTGAACGCGCTAATCTCAGGAACCACTAGTCCGATTTGAAAAATTATTCCAGTTTTGGATGGTACATTTATCGAGGAAAGCTATAGGCTATGTAACATCACGCTGCGACCAATAGGAGCGAATCATTAGTAAAAAATGCTGTAAAAACGGGAAAAATTTATGAGACTATATGTTTCTTTTTACTGTAGGTATCAAAATAAATAAGGTTAAAGTAATTTATTAATTTTGTAATTGACATGCTATGCTTTTACTTAATAAATCAAACTGTGGCGGAAAAAGTTGATCACCGCAAGCGGGACTTGAACCCACGACCTCGTAGTACCGTTCCGTAGCTCTACCAACTAAGCTTATTGCGATCGTGCTCACAGTAACCAAATAAGATCACCACAATCGTCACTCGATTGAGTTTACATCGTATTTTGACGTGCAACGCCATCTATCAATGAATGTTTTTGCAACAATCTCGACCAGCCACATGGTATTCTTTACAGAATACAATTGTGCTGAAAATAATGAGCGACGTTCATAACTAAAGTAATTTATTAATTTTGCTTTGACATGCTATGCTTTTACTTTTAATCAAATTGTGGTAGAAAAGTTTGATTTAATAAAAAAGGTTGCCCAAAATTACGAACAATGCCTACAACAAGCTTGCTAATTAAAAAGGCACTTATATTCTAAAGCTATGCTGACCACGACTGTACATCTAAACCGTTACATTGCACTAACTAAAAGCTTTCGTCAACTTATTACTGAAGTTAATACGGTGTAAGGCAACAGAGAAGTTTCCTAATTAAATGACTTTATGTACCCTTACTAAACCTTTGTTAGATGAGCTTAGTACATCAACTGGCAAGCTATCTATCTATACTCTATGTTATTAATAAAGAGGTAAAGTTTGTAATATGTAGGTATCAATAGGTAAGCTACCGAGAGTGCTGTAGGCTCTTTAATATGTCTATATAATAATCTAATATATAAAATTCACGTGTCACAGTGTTAGTTACCGTACTCCTCCGAAACGGCTTGACCGATTTTTATGAAATTTTACATGCGTATTCAGTAGGTCTGAGAATCGGCCAACATCTATTTATCAAATTTTTTTTTTTTAGTCTGGCAAAACAATGTTTGCCGGGTCAGCTAGTAATAATATAAATATTCACGGACATTTAACGCAACGTCCTACTACATATACTACTGTTATTTTGTAAATACATACTGTTACGAACACACAAAACACAAAGGAGCTAGCGCCATCTAGCAGCAACTAGTAAAACCAATTAAAGAACCGAACAGAGTGAAACCCCTATTAGATACTAGATGGCGTTAGAGGAACTACCGAAGTTTCCAGAAACATTCGTTCCGGGCGATCACGTTCGCGCACAGTCGGGAACATTCTGGAATGGTCTGGAACTCGTCTCGGCGCATATAAATAGCGGCAGGGAGGCGAGCCCGGGCAGTTCAGTTCGAGCTACGATAAAGGCGACTTCGAGAGCGAAAACAAGTGATCAAGAGTGATACCAGTGAAACCTACAACTTGGCAAAAACCTCTAGGACATTGTTAGTGCTTAGTGTTTGGACCTAGTGCTTAGTGTTTGGACCTAGTGCTTAGTGTGTAACTAGTGCTAGTGAATAAAGTCTTCTAAAAGAGTCAGCAGGTCTTTCTCTCCAAATCCTTCGAACCCTAACACGTAACAACTGGTGTCGGAAGTGAGATTTGGAGATGCCATTGACTCCGAGAGAGGACTTCGAGGGCGTCAGGACAAGGGCACAACGAGCTGCGGAGGCCACGCCCGCTGTGGACCAAGCCCCGCCCACTGGCCCCACCTACCAGGCCCCGCCCACCGACCACGCCCCTCTAGACCCGCCCACTGGCCACGCCCACCATGCCACGCCCACCGACCACGCCCATAGGGCTCCGCCCACCCAGGCCCAGGCTCCGCCTACTCAGACTCAAGCCCCGCCCACTGGCTCCGCCCACCTTGCCACGCCCACCACACCGGCCACGCCCACTAGACAAGCTCCGCCCACTGGATCCGCCCACCTTGCCACGCCCACTAGACAAGCCACGCCCACCAGCGGCAGCGTAGCGTCAGTAGCACTTCAATTAGGAAGTTTAATTGAACTGATAGAGATGCAAAGGGCTGAAATTCGGTCAATGAAGGAGTCACAAGAACGCAAGCTCGGCGCTTTGCAAGAGTCACAAGAACGCAAGCTCGGCGCTTTGCAAGAGTCACAAGAACGCAAGCTCGGCGCTTTGCAAGAGTCACAAGAACGCAAGCTCGGCGCTTTGCAAGAGTCACAAGAACGCAAGCTCGGCGCTTTGCAAGAGTCACAAGAAAAAGTGATTTGTGCTATAAATGATGTTAGTAACACGGTGATTAAGCTTCGAAAAGATGTCGACGTAGTGGAAGAACGAGTTACCGGGTTAGGATTGGATGTCGAAAATGTGAAAACCGGCCTCATTGAACTACAGAAGAAAGTAGTGCGCCTTGAAACCACGGGAGTTACGATCTCTAGTGGAACTATCGGAGTGGCACAAGGACCAAGAGTGAAAGTTCCGCCATACGACGGCACTACTTCCTGGAACGCTTATCGTCAGCAATTCCAGACGGTTGCTACTGCCAACGGATGGACGGAAGAACAATGCTTGACCGCTCTCACTGTTGCGCTCAGAGGGCAAGCTTTGTCGGTCCTGGAAGCACTGCCACATACAGGAAATGGGTTCCAAGACCTGATGGAGGCACTTGAATCCAGATACGGGGAGCGACACCTGGAGCACGTGTTCCGTGCCCAACTGCGTGACAGAGTCCAACGCTCAGGAGAAGGATTACAACAATGGGCGTTGGAAATTGAAAAACTCGTCAGAAAGGCACACCCAGGAGCCGACACCAAGATGGTAGACACGAATATTGTTCAAGCATTTGTCGACGGAATCAAAGACCTGGAGGTCAGAACTGCAGTGAGGCTTCGTCACCATACCTCGCTAAAGGAAGCATTGGCGCATGCTTTGGAGGTCGAGGCTGTTCGTTATGACATACGGCATACCCATAAGACTCGCGAGGTCTCTGAGGAAGTCAAGGAGGTTAAGGCCCCTACGAAGAAAAGTTCTGGAGCCATGTGCTACAAGTGCGGCGAGAGGGGCCATCTTCAGCTCAACTGTCCGCAGAAGGAAACCCAGATGGAAAGGATGAAAAGAATCGAGGAACAGATAGAGGTGCTGAAGAAGCAGGGGGCTTTGTCCCTTGCCCGGGATCAGGGAAACAGGACTAAGGGGCGAGTGCCGGCGGAGACGGAGGGAGCCCCGATAACTGTTATCTCCCAGGCATGCAGCGGAAATAGTCTTGCGATTCAGGGGACTATTAACGGGACGGATTGCAAAATGACTCTGGACACAGGAGCCTCTAGAACAATAGTGAACCCAAGTCTGGTAAAAACCGCAACGGGACACAAGAGGAGAATTAACTGTCGGCTACTTACTGCCTCCGGTCAGCCAATACCCGTCCTGGGAGAAACGTCAGTTACGATGTATGTAGGGAGGTCCTCATACTCTCATAACGTAATCGTGGCTGAGATTATGGATGATTGCATCTTGGGTTTGGATTTCATGAAGAAACACAACTGCAGAATTAATGTCGCTGAAGGAGTTTTCAAGTGTGGTGAAGAAGAAATCTTCATTCTTGGAGGCGCCTGCGGGAAAGTCGCATGTGTAAAGACAGTCATCATACCTGGACGAGCGGAAGCTCAGGTACTGGTGGAACTGCCGCCAGCTGGAAAGAAAAAGTCAAACAGATGCGTGTTGATCGAAGACACACCTACCAAGACATCGTCACAAAAACTGATGACGGCGAGAACCCTTGTTAGTGGAAGCAGAAACGCTGTGGTCAGGGTTTTGAATCTTGGTGATCGCGAGATCTGCGTGAACAAAGGTGATGTCATTGGAAAGTGCGAGGAAGTTGTCTGGATGAAAAAGTGTAGTTCGATGACAGGCGCAGACTCAGCAAACAGCAATAACTACGATTTAGTGACTAAGCTACTCGATGACTGTAAGAGTAATCTGACTTATTCGCAGAGCATGAAAGCTAAGAAGTTTTTGCAGCGCTACGCGAATATCTTCTCCAGTCAAGAAGGGGACCTTGGAAGAACGTCAATGGTTCAGCACAGGATAGATACCGGAAGCGAGAGACCAATTCGTCAACGAGCAAGACGGATACCAATTGCAAAGGAAAAAGAAGTTGAAGGCCTTTTGGAGGACATGAAAAGGAATAAGATTATTGAACCGTCTACAAGTCCGTGGTGCTCACCTGTTGTATTAGTGAAGAAGAAAGATGGTAGCACGAGATTTTGTGTGGACTATAGGCGTCTCAATGATGTCACTAAGAAGGACAGTTACCCGTTACCTCGAATCGACGACACTTTAGATACCCTGAGTGGCATGAAATGGTTCTCGACCCTAGACCTGAAATCTGGCTACTGGCAGGTGGAAATTCATCCAAAAGACAAGGAGAAGACAGCTTTCTCGACCGGTAAAGGTTTATGGCAATTTAACGTCATGCCCTTCGGATTGTGCAACGCACCTGCCACCTTTGAGCGACTCATGGAGTGTGTACTGGCAGGCTTAGTTGGAGAGGCTTGCTTAGTCTACTTGGATGACGTCATAATTGTCGGCCGCGACTTCGAGGACCATTTGCGAAACTTGGAGCGAGTTTTCGCCAAAATAGAGGGAGCCAAATTAAAGTTGAACCCGGAAAAGTGTCGTTTATTCAGGAGCAAGGTCAACTATCTCGGCCATATTATCTCCAGTGATGGAATCCAGACAGACCCGGAGAAACTGGAAGCAGTTCAAAAATGGCCTACCCCTATGGACAAAACCGAAGTGCGGGCATTTCTCGGCCTATGCTCATACTACAGGCGTTTTGTTAAGGGATTCGCAGAGATAGCCAAGCCATTACATCGGCTGACAGAAGATAAACGACGATTTAGTTGGGATGAGACTTGTGAAGAATCTTTTCAGAAACTGAAGAAACATCTGTGTGAAACACCAATCCTGGGGTATCCACAAACTGAAGGTCAGTTTATAGTTGACACGGATGCAAGCAACACGGCCATTGGAGGGGTGTTATCTCAAAAACAGAGTGAAAGAGAAGTTGTTATTGCATATTTCAGCAAATCTTTATCCAAGCCAGAGAGAAACTACTGTGTGACAAGACGAGAACTCTTGGCTGTTGTAAAGACGCTACAACATTTCAGCAAATATCTCATCGGCAGACAGTTTTTACTACGAACTGACCACGCAGCCTTGAAGTGGCTACTGCAATTCAAGAACCCAGAAGGTCAAGTAGCTCGATGGATTGAACAGCTCCAGGAGTATGACTTCAAGACGGAACACCGCAGCGGAAAGACACATGGGAATGCCGACGCACTCTCACGAAGGCCGTGTTCGGAGGACTGCAAACATTGTGTTAAGCAGGAATGCAATGAAGAAACATTAAAACTAACGAGAACGAATCCTTTGAGTCTCTGGGAGAATGATGCTATGAGGGAGGCTCAAGAAAAAGATGACGACCTTCGGCACATCATCACATGGAAGAAACGGGGTGACGTAAAACCAATATGGAGTGAGGTTGCACCCACTGGCGCTGTCACTAAGGCGTACTGGGCGCAATGGGACAGTCTGATACTCCAAAACGGAATACTCTACCGGAAATGGGAGAAGACTAACGGCAGAGAGTTCCATCTTCAGATAATTGTCCCAAGAACGAGAGTACCAGATGTTCTCCGTGAAATACATGATGGCGTATCAGGAGGTCATCTAGGTGTCAAGAGGACGTTAACGAAAGTGAGAGAACGATTCTACTGGTTGCATTGTCGAGATGATGTACAGGATTGGTGCCGCAAATGTACTACTTGCGCTGCTGTAAAAGGACCACAGACCAGGAGCCGTGGGAACCTGCAGTTGTATAACGTCGGCGCACCGTGGGAACGAATTGCAGTTGACGTAGCTGGGCCATTTCCTGTAACGGATTCGGGAAACAAGTATTTTATGGTCGTCATTGACTACTTCACCAAATGGCCCGAAGTGTTCGCCATACCAAACCAAGAAGCCACAACAGTCGCTTCTAAGTTAGTCGAAGAAGTTATATGTCGCTTTGGTGTGCCTCTGGAAATCCATTCTGATCAGGGCAGGAACTTCGAATCGCAGGTGTTCCAGGAAGTGTGCAGAATTTTGGGCATGCATAAGACGAGGACCACCGCGTACCATCCGCAGTCTGATGGAATGGTTGAGAGATTTAACCAGACCCTTGAGAGGCATTTGGCGAAATTGGTAGATGACAAACAAAAGGATTGGGACAAGTATATACCACTCTTCCTTCTGTCTTACCGAACCGCCGAGCATGAGAGCATAAAAGCTACCCCGGCGTATGTCAATTTCGGTAGAGAACTACGAATACCAGTAGACCTATTGACAGGAGGGTCACCGGAGGAACCAAAGACTGTACAAGACTATGTCTGCGATTTAAGGGAAAAGATGCGCTATATACACGCCTTGGTTCGGGAAAATGGGTTACAGTCAAGTGAGAACATGAAAACCAGATACGACCGGAAATCGAACACGAGCGGCTTCGAGGAAGGGTCACTGGTGTGGCTGCATAACCCAACTCGCCGGAAAGGGAAATCTCCAAAGTTGCAGAACCAGTGGGACGGTCCATACAAAGTGGTTACCCGACTGAATGATGTGACCTATAGGATTCAAAAGCAACCAAGAGGGACATTCAAAGTGGTACACATAGACCGTCTGGCGCGCTACCATAGTAGTAACAACGATGCTCGGGACGAGCATCTCTAAGAGGGGAGTAGTGTTACGAACACACAAAACACAAAGGAGCTAGCGCCATCTAGCAGCAACTAGTAAAACCAATTAAAGAACCGAACAGAGTGAAACCCCTATTAGATACTAGATGGCGTTAGAGGAACTACCGAAGTTTCCAGAAACATTCGTTCCGGGCGATCACGTTCGCGCACAGTCGGGAACATTCTGGAATGGTCTGGAACTCGTCTCGGCGCATATAAATAGCGGCAGGGAGGCGAGCCCGGGCAGTTCAGTTCGAGCTACGATAAAGGCGACTTCGAGAGCGAAAACAAGTGATCAAGAGTGATACCAGTGAAACCTACAACTTGGCAAAAACCTCTAGGACATTGTTAGTGCTTAGTGTTTGGACCTAGTGCTTAGTGTTTGGACCTAGTGCTTAGTGTGTAACTAGTGCTAGTGAATAAAGTCTTCTAAAAGAGTCAGCAGGTCTTTCTCTCCAAATCCTTCGAACCCTAACACGTAACAATACTTATAATACATAGAAACACCCAGACGCAGTACAAACATTTGTATGACAATTAGAAAAATCACACAAATGATTGTCCCGGGCGGAAGTCAAACCCGCAATCTCTTGATCGGCAGTCCATTACATAAACCACCCAACCACGAGGCTCGTCTATAGGGCTTATCTATCCATCTATGAGCTATTCTCTGTCTATTGCCAAAATCAGGCCTGCATCATAGAACGCCACAATGTACGGTACTGGGGTATCCTATAGGGAATGATTTAATATTCCACGCGTAAGTCGCGGGCAACTTCTAGTAATATAAAAGAGAGGACTGATAGAAGCTAGGAATCTAAAAGTTTTATAAGATTTTATTCTGTAGGAAATCTATTCATGTTCTATACAAGCAAATGCCCGCAATTTCGTACGCGAGAAATTTTAGGAGCAAACCTTAACAAATTAAACAAAAAATTATAAACCTTTTGAACCATTCTATCTATTAAAAAAAAGTCTCATCAAAATCCATTACGTAATTTTAGAAGTTTTGGCTCTCATAGGGACAAACAGAAAACACGACCTTTTTGTTTTATAACAAAATAACTGTTGCGCGTGGAATTTAGAAAACTTTTCCCGTTTTTGCAACATTTTTCACTACTGCATCGCTTCTACTGATCGCAGCGTGATGTTATATAGCCTAAAGCCTTCCTCGATAAATGCCCTATCTAACACTGAAAGAATTTTTTAAATCGGACTAGTAGTTCCTGAGATTAGCGCGTTCAAGCAAACAAACAAACAAACAAACTCTCCAGCTTTATAAATTAGTATAGATAAAAATAATGGATATTTGACTTTGCGTAAACAAAATCGCAGGTAAAAGATTAGTAAAATTAATCTATAAACGGTGGCTAAAAATATTTAACAAATTGCCTATAAATTATCCCACGTCATTAAGCTTGATATAGAATTGACGTCTAATTTATTATTAGTCTTAAAGACTAGCGTTAATTGAAAAATTTTTTTCAATATTCCTAAACATTAAAAGGCTTTGTCTGAAGCAATGGAAATAAATGGTTTTATACTGAGTAGGTAATACTTTTCTAGCATTAATACCATTTCTTTATCTTTATTTCTTAAAAAAACAAAGTCGTTATTTTTGTATGTATATATGAGCTTATAAATATCTTCAAAATTACGCAACGGATTTTGATGCGGTTGCCGACGTCGCCACGCCTTTTGCCGCTGCTGTATTCTATTTCATTTTATAGTCATATTTTAGCTGGCTATCTCTCACTCTCTCTCTCTTCACAGCCCATTTACGTCCCACTGTTGGGCAAAGACCTCTTCCACTTTGGGATTAAGGTCTACATTGGCAGTGGTGTTGGCATACGGCTTATTTTCCAGGTTTTCTATCTCTCACAGAGGATTTTATTTGTGCAACATCCTTTAGCTCGCTTTATACCACCCGTGGGAAGGAAATGGGGTGGTGACACTTATATTCTAAACCCATCACTAGACGTACAATCTGGCACACAAAGTTCTATTTTCAGATAATATTTACTAAAGCTTATTGATTCATCACAAAAGATTTACATAAAATTGAAATATAAATACAGCTTTATATTCAACACCTAAGTATTACGAATGGAATTGGACTTTGATCTAAAACTACCAACCAGTTCAAACAAATTCGCAGATGGGCTTTAAAAGTATCTTTTGTAACACATCGTGGCTGATTTTTAGGGTACCGTACCAAACGGTAAAACGGGATTCTGATAAACTCCGCTGGCCGTCGTCGGTATGTCCGTTCTTGCATCAAAATAGACCAACTTGAAAGACTTGGTATCTAACAGACAAGCTTTTATTTTAAAATTTTCCCCGTTCTTGTAACATTTTTCACTAATGCTTTGTACCTATTTTGGTCGGAGCTTGATGTAATATAGCATATAGCCTTCCTCAATAAATACACTATTCAACACAAAAAGAATGTTTTAATTCAAACCATTAGTTTCCGAGATTAAAACAAACAAACTCTTCAGATTTATAATATTTAAGTATCGATTGATAATACACAAACTTATGCAACTACTATCTTAATCTTTACTAATTTATAAGTGCGAAATCCGGATGATAACACAATAATAATTTTGACGAGCTTAAGTGTGGAACGAAACGATAGCGCGATTTAAAAATTGTACAACGCCATCTATCGAGCAGAAGAGTAAGCTTCTGTTTGTTAAGGATTGATTTCTAAATTTCACGCGTACGAAGTCGCGGGCAACAGCTAAAATGTCCATTGCAACAGCTAAATGTGAAAGTTTGTGAGTGTGGTTGTTTGGATGTTTGTTACTCTTTTACGCATAAACTACTGAATGGACTTTAATGAAACTTTACAATAATGTAGCTTATGTGCCAGATTAACATATAGGCTACTTTCTATCCTGAAAGAATGCCATGTTCCCTTGGGATAATAAATTGAGGGTAAGTTTTCTAAAAGTCAGCTAAGGAATATTGAACACAGATAACATCCTCCGTGAGAGACGGAAAACTCGAAAATAAACTCTGTGCCAATACGCCTGGTCAACGCGGCACAGCAGACCATAATCCCTCCCCAAATTGGAGGAGGCCCGTGCCCAACTGTGGGACGTAAATGGGCTGGAGAGAGAAGTTTTCTAAATTCCACGCGTACGAAGTCGCGGGCAACAGCTCGTAATTTATATATGAGTTAGCCAAAATTACCTTGTTATTGTGTTAATAATGTTACTTACACAATATGACCTTCATAAACTTGTATTATTATTTATGAGAGAAACAAAATTATGCTATTATTAAAGATTACCATTTTACCTACGTCTTTGTCTGGCTTAACATCAAGATTTAGAAATTTAGGAGAAAAAATTCAGTTTTATTTCGCAAGAAAATTTTATTTTGTTGTAAATAAGAAGCTTTTTTGTAAATCACCGCCCCTAAATCTGGCCGCGCTAGGCCCGGGCCTACCGGGCCTTAGGGTAAATCCGCCACTGCTGCTGATGGCGAGAAGTGCGATGGTAAAAACAAGAACATAAACAACAACTCGAAAACTAAAACAATAGTTGAAATAAACTACCTATTAAACACAGATGTTTCTGAACATCACACGAACTTCACTAATTACAGAAGTTTGTACCAGATATTGTGGATACGAGCCAAGTAGAATACTCGTTATGTAAATGTATATTCAAAATTATTGTTCTTTTTGTTCGTGTGGTGACGGCTTAAGAATACAATTCTCACCATCCCACTTCCGCAAGGTGCTGTAAAAGTCAGCTAAGGGATATTATACCAACCTACCTTCTACCTAAATTCATGTTAATATGTATATATATTTATTTTTAATAATATAATTTATCATGGACATTAAACACAACGTCCTCTGGTCCCAAGCTAAGCTTATAGGCTTGTGTTATGGGTACCAGAATACGGATATACTACATATACTACTTTTCTTTTGTAAATACATACTTATTATACATAGAAACACCCAGACGCTGTACAAACATTTGTATGACATTTATAAACATCACACAAATGACTGTCCCGAGCGGGAATCGAACCCGCGACCTCGCGAATGGCAGTCCGTTACATAACCCACTAGACCACGAAGCCCGTCGATATTATTTGATAAAGGCACTGTACTCTTTCTAATGTATGTTTAAAGGAGTATTGATAGAGCGAAGCAGCGAGTTGCCCGGAGTGTATGGGATGTGCAGAATATTTGTGAGGTCCTGCACATCTCACATGCTTGAAATCCTAAATAATTTATAAATGTAAAAACGAGCTCATGACACTAACAAATTTTGACGAGTTTAAGTGTTAATGTGCGGAACGAAACAATAGCGCGATTTAAAAAAACTGTACCACGCCATCTGTCGAGTGGTGCAGTAAACTTCTGTTTGTTAAGGTTTAATTTTTAAATTTCACTCGTACGCAGTCGCGGGCAACAGCTAGTATAATATAATTGTTGAATTTTGTTCGACATGTAATAAGTGTAATGCTATTGTTTTGGTTTGTACTGTAAGCTTGTATGCAATTAAATAAATACACAAATAACATCCTTTGAGAGAGATGGAAATCTTAAAAATAAACCCTCGTGCCAACACGTTCGATCAGCGCGGCACAGTAGATCATAATCCCTTCGGAGTGGAGGAGGTCCCTTCCCAACAGTGGGACGTTAAAGAGCTGAAGAGAGAGTGAGAGAAATGACACGTAGAATTGGCATCAAGTGAAGAAATTCATGTTAAGAAGAAAAACAAAGATATGACAAGAAATTCTTAGTATTTTTTTTTCTTCTAAATTGCTACAACACAACATCTTCAACAACTAATAGCCATCTTTGACACTTTTTATTGATGAGTGTACTATTAATCTTGATCATTTCGCCTTTTCTGTGAAGGAGTTTAGTTTCACTTAGCGACAGACTGTTTTTTGCAACTCATTGAGTTTATGTTCGATGTAATATAAGTAGTTTATACTTATAAAAAAAAAATAGTAGATAAATGTGACGATAACATCCTCTAGGAAATTTGCAAATAAACTCTGTGCCAATACGCCTGGTCAGCGTGGCACAGTTTATTATATCTCTTAAAGTAGAGGCGACCCGTGCCCCCACAGTGAGATGTAAATAAGAGAAAAAAAAAGAAATCTTTTTCGAAAACACCGGGACCTCATACTGTAATAGATAATAAAACATGCATTAAAAAAAAAACAAAAGAAATAACTTTGTACAAATAAAAAGGATATATAAAAGAAAAAAAATGACAGCGACCCGTGTGTCGGAGAAATAGGAACGCTGCTCGGCTATTGGCTCACAACGCCGATTTTCAGCAGCGTCCGGCCCGTATAAACGTGTCATCAGTCGGACGACCACTGGGCCGATTTGAATAATTCTTTCAGTGTTAGATAGGGCATTTATCGAAGAAGGCTTAAGGCTATATAACACCATGCTACGACCAGTAGAAGCGAAGCAGTAGTGAAAAATGTTGCAAAAACGGGGAAAATTGTCTAAATTCCACGCGGACGGAGTCGCGGGAAACAGCTTGTAAATAAAATAAAATAAATATTCATGGACATAGCACACAACGTCCTCTGGTCCCAAGCTAAGCTTATATTCGTTAGTTCCTTATATATTATTACAAGCTTAGTTTGTATGCTTGTGTTCCTTAAAATATTCCTTATATAAATGTTACAATGTATATAATAAGGAAATATGTAAAATTTCTAATATATGACGCATATAACCCGTCCATTGCGTATAATTTACGATAGCATACACATAAAACTATGTCATATCATAAAACATATAAAACTAGACGATATAAAGACCAAGTTAGGTTGATTTTACGATCTGTAGTTACAGTTTCATGACTGTCATGAATTTTCCTCTTTATTTGATATGATAAATTAACGATCTTGTATTAAAATAAGTATATGCTATGAATGTTGTAGTCATAACTATAGGATAAGATGACGGGCAAAGATAGGACCGTCATAATTTTATAGTTTAACGTAGAATTTACATTTTATTAAGAAAATAAAAAGATATAAATAAATATTCATGGACATTTCCCACAACATCCTCTGGTCCCAAGCGAAGCTTATATGATTGTGTTATGGGTACCAGAATACGGATATAATACATAAAACTACTTTTCCTTTGTAAATATGTAAAATAAAATAAATAATAAATAAATAGTACAAGCATTTGTATGATATTTATAAATATCACACAAATGATTCTCCCGAGCGGGAATCGGACCCGCAACCTCGTGAACGGCAGTCCGTTACATGAACCACTAGACCACGAAGCCCGTCGCATTGCGATCTCTTCCAGACAATCTGTAGATGGACTTAGTTGTTTTGAAAAGGAGTATTTAGTTACGTACTTACTATAGAAATTGCAAGAATAACTTACATAATATTTTCTAACACTTGCGCGACTCATCTGTTTAAATAAAACTACTTTTTACGGATTTAGACGCTAAAAGTCTATCTTTATGGTCAATGTAAAATTAAAAGCGAATGTGGGTAAACCAAGGAGGTTATACGTAGGGAGGAACAACTCGGGAACATAGATTTGTCCCAAGGCCCGGCCCGTTTACGGTTTAAAAGTAAAATAGTAGCCTTGCCTTCTCTTTTCTTCTTAGTAGCTTTCTCTTTTACTCCAGCTCAAAAAGAAAGAGTTAGAAAGGCTACTAAATAGGCTCTTTGTCATTAATTTTTCTTAATGTAGCTAAAAAAAGAAACAGGCCGGATTCGTTGTACCGAGTGTTACGTCTAGATCTAAATCGTAAGTCTATGGGGTAAACCCTGTAATAACTGATCGTAGATGACACATTATAGCTCAGTCTCACCCGTGACCATGGTGACTGCAAAGTCTCCGAAACGTCGGGCCAAAATTTAAGACAAATATACGCGTCTAAATCCTTAAAAAGTAATTTTATTTAAATAACTTAAATTACATATAATCAATACATATTAAAAGTATAAATACACATATAGAAATATAGATACATAATATACATAAATCTACACAGAATTAACAATGTATTAAGAAAACAGTATGGAAAATATATACGTAGCTTTTAGCCTTTCTACAATCTGTATCTTCGAACAAATTCACAAATTAGGTATTTGTGTTAGATATTCTTATCCTTATTGCCGAGCGCCGTAAGGGACAGCTAAACATCAGCCAGATTT
Organism: Orgyia antiqua; assembly: GCA_916999025.1. Taxonomy (NCBI): domain Eukaryota; kingdom Metazoa; phylum Arthropoda; class Insecta; order Lepidoptera; family Erebidae; genus Orgyia; species Orgyia antiqua. The sequence goes on from OU779874.1 coordinate 8,512,338, forward strand.
AACCTATAAATATTAGACAAATAAGATGAAATGAAAATCATTTAATTATGTAGACATATTTTTTTAGCTAAAATTATGTACAAGTCCAAAAATAGTTTTTCCCAAAAAAAGTTCCGTACACCGGTGTTTTCTTCGTGAAAAATAGACTGTCCATATTTTTGTATGGTGCATGGCTTGTTGACGTACTCTTTTAAGAAAATTACATGCGCAAAATATAATTTTTGCCTCTCGACAAACTGTATCTGCTGATAAAACAGATTGTAGTGCATAAATGGCTATCTTTATGGAACCATAATAGTATTATCTACTTGGTCTGTGATATTCATGTATCTATAGTTATATTAGAAAGCTGGAGAGTTTGTTCGTTTAAATGCTTTAATCTCAGGAACCACTGGTATGATCTGAAAAATTCTTTCAGTGTTAGGTAGCACATTTATCGAGGAAGGCTATAGGCTATATAACATCTCGCTGTGACCAATAGGAGCGAAGCATTAGTGAGAAATGTTGCGATAACTGGAAAATTTTCTAAATCCATGTATATGAATGAATTCTTTAAATATGTAATAGTAAACTAAAACAGTATGTACTATGAGAAATAAGAGCAATCAGTTTAGATAACCCTTTTGAGCTTCGTAAAAAAATCCTATGCATTATTTACAAAGACAATTTAACTTCCTAATACATATTTGTATTCTTTAAAACTTCAACAATTGCGAGATATCCCTAAAAATGTTACAACAACAGCCATTTTAACATGGTCTTTGAGAACAGTTAAATTATACCTAAATTGTTGACAAAATGATTGAATGAAAAGGTCAAACATTCTGGACAAATCTGTCTGGAAGTTATATCTAGATGTTTTATTTGACGCAACAGCGGGTAGGAACATAAAATAAAGGATTGGGTACAGAAGTAAAAACTTCGAAAGATGAAATCCTTTGTCATTACTATTCCTATAAAAATAGTTGATATAAAAATGGTAATATATTTTACATTGAAATTTCATTCATGAATTCATCTCTAATATTTGAAAGTAGTGAAAGTACTTTAGTAATAAAATTGTTATTCGGTATTTTGAGATAGGAGTTTTATGTGCCGGATTTATTTTTAATGAACGCGAATGTTGCGCGTTACTCTGTACGCCTGGCATATCCTTACTAATTTATAAATGCGAAAATTCGAATTACAAACTAATAATCTTGACGAGATTATGTGTTAATGTGTGTAACCAAACCACAGTGTGATTTAAAAAAACTGCACAACGCCATCTATCGAGTGATATGGTAAACTTCTGTTTGTTAAGGTTTTCAGTTTTCACGCGTACGAAGTCGCGGGCAACAGCTAGTTATATATAAAAGCGAATGTGAGTTTGTTTGTTCGTTTGAGACGTTATCACGCAAAAAAGTGATAATTTTTAGTCCTGGAAGTAACATAGGCTATATATTATTTCGCTTAAAACTCTGTATAACACAAAAAATGAAAACTTTTGTAAAATATGGTATAAAATAATAGAACCGCTATTTTGGTTATTTTGCAGTTGTCAACACATGGAATCCATCAACTTCTATGGTCAACTTTTAAGTAGGTATTTTTTTTCGGCAAAAAGTTTCTAATCCCAGACTGACACATCCTATTTACGCGGTAGCTTGGAATAAAAACTTCTTGTTTCGAAAAAAAAAAAAAGTTTCGACAATTTTTTTTTAGTTAGCGCTTTCCTAATTAAAAATTTATTTTCTATATCATGTCGATTGCAGTATTCAATTAATAGTTTCTTACAGTTTAAATTTTAGTTAATAATAATATAGTATGAGTATCGAATTTTGCCGCGGGCAGAAGCTAGTAGAAAATAAAAAAAAACTTTATCAAATCTTACAAAAATGCCATTCAAATTGCAATTGGAAGATCACATTACATAAAAAAATAACGACTTTGTTTCTTAATAAGAAAAGATAAACAAATGCGAAATGAGCAGACGATCTGATCTGAAGAACTACTATTTTGATATGAAAAATTCTTTAGTGTTGGATAGTATATTTATGGAGGAATGCTAGGCTAGGCAAATAACATCAAGCTGCAATCAGTAAAAACGGGGAATTTTTTTGTAACTCTACCCGTATGAAGTTGTTAATAATATCACTTCTTTATAATAAATCTCATAATTAATTAAAGTCTGAGCTTTAAAATTGTAATTAAAATCCTTCTACGTCTGAATGTAGCAGTATTTGCCGAGATATCATTAGAGGAAAAACTCCTGTCAACATTAACTGAAGTAGTATCAAGTGTTGCCAACTTTCCGTGTTTTTGAAAGCGACACTCAAAGGCGTGTTAAGTATTACTTTAGAGGCTTAAGACGTTCTAACTTTTTAAGATTTTTAGCTTTTCGTAATAAATGGTAAGAAGGGAAACCTATTCTGCCGTCCTTCCATCCGTTTGCCACTTAGAAACAGCTGGTCTTGAGTTTAGACAGCTAGAGAAATGAGAGCTTCACATATGATTGTATTTTTATTTATTATTTTATATTATTATATATTATTTTATTGTATTGTTAATACAATACTTCTTACGTTCTTTAAAATAAAGAATAAATAAAATGATAAATAAAGAACCTTAATACAATGAATACAATTTTTTTATTGCTTTCAGTATTCAGGTACAACACAAGCATATAAGCTTACAGTGGGACCAGTGCACGTCGTGTCGTGTGAAAAGTACATGAACATTTAAAATCATACATGAAAATCGGTTGTGTCATTTCGGAGATGTATAATTACAAACACCGTGACAGGAGAATTTTATACATTAGAAGATTACTTTATTTTAGAGTGACTTATACTGAAAACAAACAAATGAACTTAATATTATTTTCATGTTATAGTACCAGACCCTCAGTGCAATAGCCCGACTCGTAGGTACTTGACTGGTTTTTTACATTGGTAACATTTGTTTACTTTGATATCCGCCGTTATATTAGAAAAGTTAAGCTTTTATGGCATTTTGTAAGTAACAAAGGAGATATTTTTGATTTGAATTTTTTTGAGAATTGTCGACAAGTATCAAGTTTTAATCTTCGTGAATTTGAAGACTTTTGGGATTAATCTTTCTTTTATCATGTTTTTTTATATTTCGAACGAATTTTTTGTAGATGGCACATAACGAGTGGAATTTTTGTGAAATACGAGTGGCTACACAAAAACTTGTGGCAGTATGAAATACGCATTTAAGTAAATATTAGAAGGACACATGGTTTTTTTAATTTCTATCTTATTTGTTTTGTATTCTGTCATAATTATTTTTAGTTCAAGCTTCGTGGTAGAGTAGTTCACGTAATGGACTGCCGACCACGAGATCGCGGGTTTGATTCCCGCTTGGGACAATCATTTGTGTGATATTTATAAATGTCATACAAATGTTTGTACTGCGTCTGGATGTATCTATGTAGTATAAGTTTGTATTTACAAAAGAAAAGTAGTATATGTACCTATTCTATCCGTATTCAACCCATAACACAAGCATCTATGCTTAGCTTGGAACCAAAGGATGTTGTGTGAAATGTCCATTAATATTCATATTTATAACCACCTGAGATCTAATTAAATACAATTTTGTTTCAGATATTTTCATCATGGCTGGAAAAGTGTTAATTTTCTTTGCTTCAATGTCTGCGTTTATAATTGGTAAGTTCTGCTCTTTATTTATTAGGATTTAGGTGCTTAGGTCGCGGGAAGCCATTGGATTCAGACGGTACGCGTTGTGGCTTTCTATGGGACAGGCCTATGTCCAGCAGTGGACAAAGAAAGGCCGATGGATGGACTGATGAAAGATTCTAGGTTACTTGATCCGTGATTTTTGTTAACAACGAATGCGTGGGTTGCAGGGTATAAAATAATGCATTTTCATGGGTCGTAGCAAAATCCCACGCCGAGTTCATAATACATATATTGCCCATGTGACTTTAACGCATACGTTCGATGTGCGTTTATAGCCTTGCATGTGAAATCTACTAGGGGTCGTCTGTGTCTTAACGACAAATTAGCATCAACTTAAAAAGTAATTAATTATTTAAATTATTAATATTTGTTCAATTTATTAATATTAGTAAATGACGGCTTAATTCAAAAATTGTTAGTTGAGATTTTATTTTTATTACATAACTAGTGGATGCGCACTACTCCGAGCGCGTGAAATTTTAGATCCATATATATTTTCTCATCGTTTAAACCTTCTAGTACGGGATCCGTAATACATTTTTTTCACTTGATTACTATCAAGCTGATTTTCCATGAGTAGCTTTATTATGACGAGACGCCCAAAAATTTTCTATTCCAAAATCTCGATTGTGGTAGCTAACAGAGGTAACAAGGATAAAATATCGTACTATTACTGGAAGAAAGCAGTAAGTGATTTTTTTGAAATTTTTGCTTTAAAATTTTTGACGCAAGTTCACTTACGTCTTTTTTTTTACGGGTAGTATGATATTTTATCCTTGCTATCTCTGTTAACTACCACAATCGAGATTTTGGAATAGAAAATTATTGGGCGTCTCGTCATAATAAAGCTACTCACGGAAAATCAGCTTGATAGTAATCAATTGAAAAAAATGTACTACGGATCCCGTACTATTCCCTACGAATATTTCAAGACTATAATCACCAAAATCGGCCCAGCCTTTCTCAAGCTTTAGTGAGACTAACTAACAGCAATTGATTTTTATATATAAGAGATATATTTTGTCATCGTTTAATCCTTCCCTGGGTTTTCACGAATATTTCAAGACCATAATCACCAAAATCGGCCCAGCCTTTCTCAAGCTTTAGTGAGACTAACTAACAGCAATTGATTTTTTGTATATAAGAGATATATTTTGTCATCGTTTAATCCCTCCCTGGGTTTTCACGAATATTTCAAGACCATAATCACCAAAATCGACCCAGCCTTTCTTGAGTTTTAGTGAGACTAACGAACGGCAATTGATTTTTATATTTAAGAGATAATATTAATTTCACCTTTTTCTTTACTTATTAAAAAATATAGTTATTATTTTTGTCCCTATGTGAGCTTGAGTTATATCTTCAAAACTACGAAACGGATTTGATGCGATTATTTCTATAGATAGAATGGTTCAAAAGGAAGGCTGTTTTGTATATTTTAGTATTGTTTGTTTTTTAAAATCCACGCGTACGAAGTTGCGGGCAACTTTTAGTATATTATACAAAGGAGTAACATTAAATGTTTTAGAAGTTTAAAAAGTTGTTTAATGTTATACCGTGTTTCTGATAAATATGTAAATTGTTAGAATATTTATATGTTGTTGTTTTGTAGCAAATGAAGCCGATTTTACAGAAATTTCTGATAGCTAACTTCGCAACAAAAGCAATTTATATTGTATAGATTACAAAATCATAACCAAAATGAATTACTTATATACTTTGATTTTGATCATGTATTCAATGTTCAGGAACTCGTGTTTATATTTTTTTTGTAAAACGTAGAAAGAAGGTTTAACACTCATTTTTCTTCCCAGGGTGCTGTAAAAGCCAGCTACGGATTATTATAGATACACAGATGACAATGGTGCCAATTCTCCATGTATAACTAAACTTAACTAAAAACTGAAAACAGCTATTGATTTTTTTTTATTAATTGGCAATGTTGTTGTGCGTATTTATATTAATTAAAACCTGTTTTTCTTTTTTTTTTTTCTTTAAATAAATATTCAAGGACATTTCACACAACGTCCTCTAGTCCCAAGCTAAGCTTATTATGCCATGTTTATTGTATGTACACTTACAAAAAAAGTACTTATAGGTATATTATGTAGTATATACGTATCTGGTACCTACCCATAACACAAGAATAGAAATATAGCTTACTTTGGGACCAGAGGATGTTCTGTGAATGTCCATAAATATTTCAAAAAAAAATAATAACTATATTCCACATGAATAATATAAAATTTATGAAAGTTAGCAATAAAATTTAACATGATACAATGGATTCTACAAAGAGATTAAGTTATCAGTATATAACATAACGTGAATAACATAACCTTTTACTTAAAAGACTTATTATAATAAAATTAGGCGCATATTTTATGAAGATTTTAAATATTGCATTGTTATCGATCCTTGTTAAATGTGCAAAATTTCAGATCAATCCGAAGATTCTGTTACACAGATTAATACATAGATTAGATAAGAAACAAAATAAATATCGCCGCTTAGACTTTATTTAAGGAAGGCCTGTGTGAAGTGATCGTCATTAAGATATTACTGACAATTTTCACATACCTAATATGTGAAAATTATGACAAGCAGCAGACTATAAAGCGCCATCTAGGTTTCATTATAAAAAGTAAAGCATCAAACATTTTTATTTCTATTTCAACCTGTAAGCATCTCGCAGTCTGCTTTGTATAAAAAGTATATAATCCTCTAGCTTGTCCTTAATGACGTCACTTCATGCATTTTAATGAACATCGTACGTTTGCAAATGCCAGAATATTTTAGCTAACTGTTTTGTATGAAGCAATGGTTTTTGGTGTCTATTTTTAACACACTTATATCAGTTCGGTACGTATCAATTTTATTATTTTTACATACCGAACATAATATATATACAGTTATGTTTTATTTGTATGAAAATAATTGAGATTTACAAAGCTAATAAAAAAGAAGAGAAATCAAATAAAATGAAATAAATAAATTACGCGTCAAAGTATTCCTCTGCATCGTCCTCAACTGGCAAAGTGCCCAGAACACTGGCAGCATTGCCACGTTGGATGGCAATACTTATGCGTTGCGCAAAATAATGGCCAGCGCTCTGGTCACCGGAGGCGTCGACTAGCCGCTTCGATAGCTCATTGTAAAATGAGCGAGTCGTCGGACCCCACGGTCCGAGCGTTTCGACCCCAAACGGCTCAAATAAGTAATCTCCGACAAGATTACTGTATTTGCGCCGCTTGAGGGTCTCCGCTGATGCAGCAGCAGCGCTAGCAGAACCCGCGCAGCGCCAGCAGAACCCGCAAACGTACCCGTACGTATCTATTGTGTATTAATCTATGTAACGGAATCTTTGAAAGTGATTTTCACACACTTGTAGTAGTTGGATTGATCTGAAATTTTGCACATATTATATCAAGGACCGATGACAATGCAACAATAAAAAAAATATTCAGGATTTTCAAGCGTGTTTTTTAGTTTTTAAACTAAGTAGATTATTAGTTAACACTTTTATATTAGCTTGGAACGTATCTATCAATGTATTAATCCATGTAACGGAATGTTTGAAAGTGATTTTCACCCACTGACAGTAGCCGTAACGATCTGAAATTTTTCATAAATATTAAGTACCGATGACAATGGAATAATTTAGAAAAATAATTAGGATTTTGACACGTGTTTTAGTTCTTGAACTAAGCCAATTATTTAGTTGATTATTGATGCACTTAATAAATGTTAGCTACTTATATTTTAAGTGGAAACGTAACATAAAAACAAGTCAACTACGGGTTAGACTCAAACGTGGACGATGTGGAAGCTAAGTTCCGTATTGTTATTATCATAAGATATTCGTCGTACCGTCATAATCATATGATTTAAGGATATCATCAAGTTGCACTGAAAACGTTTGTTGTATGATACCACACTTATATAAATATTTATTTTATTTACGTTTTTAGTAGGTGTTTTTGTTGTAGCATAAACAGATACACTTATGTGTATCTGTTTATGCTACAACAAAATTTTAAATTAAATTATTTAAAATTTTAGCTTTCGTCGTTCCTAAGATATAACCTGGTGACAGAAGGATGCTCCGACAGATTTTCGGATGGACAGAAGGACAGAAAAGTCTCAGTAATGGGATCCCGTTGTATCTTTAGCACAGAGCCCTAAGAATTTAAAATTTTAGCACCAGCCTTCTCCACTTTAGAAGGGTTTGTGGTCTACTGTGCTGCGCTGAACAGGCGTGTTGACATATTAATTTCAAGGTTTCTGTCTCTCACTGCATACTTTAATGTAGAAAAGAACTTTTTGTAAAATACACGCAATCTTGTGGCATCTAATATAACGTGTCTTTTACAAAAATAATATGTCTCAATTTAACTGCGCACCCTTGAGGGAATATGAAGTAATATTGTCTCTTTTTTCATATTCCTCAAAGGTATATTGCAGTTGCAATTTCTTTGTAATATAACGGAATAAAGGAGTGTTTCAAAGATGCTGTTATTAAATATACAGGCAAGATTTGCACTGAAATTTTTAAGAATATATTTTAAAATTTTAGTTCATTCCTCTGCTATTAAATAAAATCTCGCCAAATCGTTCTATTCGTATTTATCTCATAAACCGCCAGATCTGTCTGTTTGCAATAATCTTAAAAACTACTGCATTCAGTAGTTTCTAAGATTATTGATGGATTTTGATAAAAAACTAAAACTAAAAACTAAGCATTGTAAATTTCATTAAAAGATATTTTTTTAGTATTTGTTTTAAATTCTTTGAGATATCACGATAAATATTGAATATTTCTGAAAAAATAAATAGCTCTTGCATAGACTCTTGCAGTGCCCTGGGAAATCAATGGGTGGTGTCACTTGTATTCTTATTCCACTAAGACAAGACTATGAGACTGACCATACAATTAGATGGCTCTGCACATTATTATTACTTCTGTTTAACACTGTATTGAATAAATTTGAGTTACGTCACTTTCACATAAAAAGTCAATATGGGACAATTAAATTCCAAAAGCAATACGCCAATTAATTCAAAGTTTTTCCATTACAATGACCGAAAAAAAAGACGTGTGGCACTCGGGGACTGCCGCGGTAAAGCTATTGCATAGCATTTTGTATCAACTTATGCAATTATAATTATCTGTTGTACATAAATACCTATACACCTATATACTTTCTCATAAACAGCTGCTTATGTATTCGTCCGATTTCGGAGCAGCTCATCTCGATTCGTGCGAGCTTCGTAGAGTCGTACAATACGGCTAGTTGCACGCACACAAACACCGTGTCGAAGACTGCCGAAAAGAAACGACGTTAGACAATGCACGGCCTTCAAGCCACACCTCCGTGCCCGTCGGAGTGGGGAGCGTGAGGTTTTTTTTCGTTACGGAATTTCTGGATTCGGTCCCCGCGCATATTTACATAATAAAATCAGAGAATGACAGCGTTTCAATTTTGTCATCCAGTCAAAAGTTTTAATTATACCTCGAAATTAATTTGAAATTAACTTTTGGCGTTCATTTATATTTGAAGCGTTTTATAACATTGATTTCAATTATTTCTGTGTATGAATACCTCTGATTGGCTATTACACTGATTTGCTTAAATAAGAAAACCTTTGATTAATTGGTCATATTTTTTTAAATAAATAAATAATAAATATAATAAATATTCATGGACATTTCACACAACGTCCTCTGGTCCCAAGCTAAGCTTATATGCTTGTGTTATGGGTACCAGAATACGGATATAATACATATACTACTTTTCTTTTGTAAATACATACTTATAATACATAGAAACACCCAGACGCAGTACAAACATTTGTATAACAATGAGAAATATCTACATCATCGATCGATAGATCGATATTTCGTATCTATCCTGTGCTAATCAGGAGTGTTTATATAGGATTTAGTTTTGAGTTATCCGTCTCTCACAGAGAATGTTACTGGCTTACAATATTATTTATAACTAGCTGTTGAATTTGGAAATTTTTTTTTCGCAAAGAAGGTAGCCTATGTCCTTTCTCAGGGTATAAAGATTGTCTGTGCCAAATTTCATCAAACTCGGTTGAGAGGTTTAAGCGGGAAAGCGTAACAGACAGACAGAGTTACTTTCGCATTTATAATATTAGTAGGGATAATACTTTAGCTGGCTTTTACAGCATAAGGCTCCTGTGATAAAACCAGGTATGTATTTATGTACGCTTTTATTAGCTTGATAAGTATCTATTATCACTTTATTAATTTATGTTACAAAATCTTTGAAAGTAATTTTCACATTAGTTTGACGGGCCTCGTGGTCTAGTGGTTTATATAACACCTGCCAATCACGAGGTCTCGGGTTCGATTCCCGGTCAGGCCAATCATTTGTGTGATGTTTATACTGTCATACAAATGTTTGTTCTGCGTCTGGGTGTTTTCTATGTATTATAAGTATGTATTTACAAAAGAAAAGTAGTATATGTAGTATATACGTATCTGGTACCCATAACACAAGCATAGAAATATATCTTACTTTGGGACCAGAGACGTTGTGTGAAATGTCCAAAATATTTATTATTATTATTTATTAGTCGGATTGATCTGAAATTTGCAAACTTATTATGGACCGATGATAATGCAATGATTTAAAAAATCATTCAGGTTTTTCAAACGTGTTTTTATTGTTTGAATTGGGCAAGTTCTTTTTGCGTAGAAAATATTTGTGTAATCTAATTACGTAACGACCTCTCTAGGTCTATCAATTTGTCAAAACAATGTTAAAAGTTTTAGTTCAATTTGTCGCTAAAATCCCGCGACCTAAATGAAACTTTGTAATATTTTCTATTCATTGTTTTCAATTCGTTGCGGACCTCCGGTTTCTTTCATTGACTCGAAATATCTTTTGAAATAACCCAAACAATATTTTCACAGAACAAGATTTTACTGTGCAAACACAATTTAGATTTCAATTTCTGAGAGTCCAGACAACAATTTGGCATTGATTTCGTTAAAGTGAAAAGATATTTTATGAATTGAGGTGTAAAAACTAAATAAAGGTAGATTTTGTCTATTTTAGTAACGAAAATTACAAAATCTAGTAGACTGTTCTATACTAATACTAGCTGACCCGGCAAATGTTGTTTCGCCATATAATATATTTACGGACATTTCACACAACATCCTCTGGTCCACAGCTAAGCTTATATGCTTGTGTTATGGGTACCAGAATACGGATAGAATACATATATGTACAACTTTTTTTGTTGTAAATACATACTTATAATACATAGAAACACCCAGACGCAGTACAAACATTTGTATGACAATTAGAAAAATCACACAAATGATTGTCCCGAGCGGGAATCGAACCCGCGACCTCTTGATCGGCAGTCCGTTACATAAACCACTCAACCACGAGGCTCGTCAGGCTTGTTTTGCCATATAATTGTTAGAACGTGACCGCTTTCCATCAAGCGGGCCGTACGCTTGTTCGCCACCTCAGAAGTATAAAAAAAAGAAACATAGCTTACTTTGGGACCAGAGGACTTTGTGTGAAATGTCCATGGATATTTACTATTTGCTGCCCACGTCTTCTTACCTACAAAATTTTTAAAAAATTTCCCCTTTTTGTAACATTTCTCCTTCTTCACCCCTATTAGTTGTAGCATGATGTTACATAGCCTATAGCCTTCTTGATAAATTTACTTTCAACCCGTTCGAATTCGCTGGCAACAGCTACAAAGATAAAATGGGATGGCGTTAATAAATCGTATCGTTATTTAGATACGGACCCCGGTAGTCATTAAAAGTTGCATAGCTCGATGACTTTACCAGTGCTGTTGTGTTGACAGGATTTTTGTTTGAAAAATAAATATTCGCCTTCTGTCTTATTCATCAGTATTCGACCAATTGAATTTCTTTGGAATTTTGCAAGCTGAGTTATGTAGACCATAAATAAAAAATAAATAAATATACGACCGCGGGCAACAAGTCGATTTTCGAATTTTCAATCGAATTTTCAGTCGATTTTTCAATCGAATTTTGGTCCATCACTCGCAAGTTCCATGAGGGGACCGCATTAAATGCCAAATGTTTCTAGTACTTGATTGATCAGAAATGAACATGTACGCAGTTGATGCTTCGAGTAGGAGACGTTCAGCGTGACCACTTTTAGTAGTTTTGTACTATTTTCAAGAGTGCACGGCGGTATAAAAGCACATTGCATAAACGTCCCCCTCTTACCTAAGAAATAGGTCGATCGCGACTCAATTTTAAAATGAAAAGTAAATCTTATGTACACAAAAGTTGGCCACCCCCGATGTAGACGATGGAAGCATTTATCTAAAAACAACACAAAGTCGTTATTCTGTATGTATGTCCCTATATGAGCTTATATCTCATTTTTATGTTATTTTTTTAATAGACATTTTAATTCATAAGGATATTTTTCTTGCATAATTTGTTACCTAAGGATTTTTATTTCATAAATTTCTCGTGTACGAATTTGCGGACGAGAGCTAGTTTATTAAAATTTTTATTTTATAATTTTACAGTTTCCTCTCTCATTCTCTCCAGCCGAATAACGTCCCACTGTTGGGCCGAGCCTTTTACACTTTGGAACTAGATTTTCTAACGATCTTCTATCAGAATAATCTTTGTAGTTTAAGAGTAAAAATAAAATTATTAAGGAAAGTTGGCGGAAATTTTGTGAATAGCTAATAAAAATAATTTGGCCTCTCTCTCTGTCTCTCTCTCTCTGTCTCTCTCTGTCTGTCTCTCTCTGTCTGTCTCTCTATATCTCTTTCTTTCTCTTTCTCTCTCTCTCTCTTTATCTCTCTCTCTTTCTCTCTGCAATCTAATAACATCCCACTATTGGGCACGACTCTCCTCCACTTTGAAAGGGATTATGGTTTACTGTGCCTCTCGTAGTGGATGTTATCGTTATACAATATTTCTCAGCTGGCATTTATAGAACTCTGAAAATAAAAGTGTTGGTGACACTTGTATTCTTTATCCGTCACCATACGTACAAAATATAATGATTACAATTGATGTTATTACAAACTTCACACAACTGTAATCACAAAATATCACGTATAGTGCCTATCTCATTGATTTCTTAATAACCTATTATTATGGTATTCTGGTACCCATAACACAAGCATAATATAAGCTTAGCTTGGGACCAGAGGACGTTGTGTGAAATGTCCGTGAATATATTATATATATTCTTAATAACCTAAACTAAATTATCAAAGAGATTGTACATATACATTATACATATTCACAGAAAGATTATGTTATCAAAATATAGCCTAGATTACTTGCTTTATATATTATAATGTTTACATTATAATATATAAAGCAAGTAATCTAGGCATGCACTTAGAGCATTAATATCATAGGAGTGGGCATTGCAGGGCGACGCCTGTTAAAAAAATTCCGAAAGTTTGCATTGTGGGGCGGCACCTGTTAAAAAGTTACTAAAACTCATACTTATAGTATACGTCTCGTGTCGTATCCTCTCTTAGTATTAGTGTGCCGATTTTGTGCAGCAAGTGCTTGGTGACCAATAGAATTACGATAGTGTTTGTGTGCATAACACAGATCATCCAAATAGATTTTACAAGCTAGACGTTCAACACATGCCAAACATCATACCTATGCGTTTATTGAGCATATGTATGAATACTGGGTGTAAGAGAACTCGGCGTATAATTTTGCTACGACCACTGAATATGAGTCAAGACAAACCGCGCTTTCCTGAAACGTTGGTGCATTTAGCTGCTATCTAAAATCTCATTAAAGCTATTCCAGGTTCTCTGTAGTGCGTTACCTCATCACTCTACTGAAATCTATAGGTACTAATATTATTAAGCTGACAAATTTGTTTGTTTGTTTGAACGCACTAATCTCAACCACTTACATGATTTGAAAAATCTGTGTAGTAAAACATCACGCTGCAGCCAATAGGAACGAAGCAGTAATGATAAAAAATTTGCAAAAACGGGAAAAATTTGTGGCAGTATATTTGTCCAAGAATGGCGTGTGTATCTACTCTTGTTGGTTTAATACTCGAAGGTTATATTTTGTGGTATATAACTACAAAGTTTACTACTAAGGTTAATATTTATGTTATACGTGTATTAATATACTAGCTGTTGCCCGCGACTTCATACGCGTGGAATATAGAAAAAAATTCCCGTTTTTGCAACATTTTCGGCTACTGCCTAGCACCTTTTGATCGCAGCGTGATGTTTTATAGCCTATAGCCTTCCTTGATAGATTTTCTATTCAACAGTGTAAGAATTTTTCAAATCGGACCAGTGGTTATTGAGATTAGCGCGTTTAAACAAACAAACAAACTCTTTCGCTTTATAATATTAGTATTTATAGTGGTTATATGGAAACATAATAAACTATATCTTAGAACAAAATGGTTACCTTAAAATTTTTCAGAAATTTTAATAGAGGTTGTTCTGATTTCATAGCGTTTAATATATTTAATTATGCTTTTTTATATCATCGATTATACTATCAATATTTGAAAAACAAATCAGAAAATTAACCATAACTTTGAAAAACCCCAATTGCCTATACTAGTATTATAACCAGGTTAAGTTTGTAATATGTATGTAGGGGAGTAAAGTAGCAGCCCGAACATACTTTTTTAAATAATAGGTACTTGCAGTTTCCGAGAGTGCTAAAGACTAATGGGCGAATCTGCTAAAGAAATAACAATATGTCCATATGAAGTGAATCCAAATTCTAAGCGAATGCAGATGAGGGCTAAAGGCTACTTGCTAAATACAATTTTCTGCATAAGATAGTCATTTGAAACATGATAAGTAATATTAATAAGCTTTTTATTGATAACAAAAATAGATTTACAATTCATTTGAACCCTGCCACCTGGACTAAGTAAATACCTGTATCCCAGGAAACAGTTCGTGCCCCAACACTTATTTCATTAGTCATTCCATTTTTGTTTGACAAGATAATAATTTACAATGAAATTAAATGCATGCTTTTGAAATCGCTAAAATATTGAGATTTTTACTGATATTCCAATCATAATATAATAATATGTATTTCAAACCATTGTCATGGAAATACCTAAATGACTACCATAGCCCGGTTAAGGGCGAGGAAGAACACCGAGGGGGTTTAGTAGTAATAGGCCGGGAGTCCTACACAAAGCCCGAAGGTTGCCCCGCAACCGGATAGGCAAAGTTCGTAAATGCATTCCCCACGTAAAAGAAAAAAAAAACCATTCCTAAATATATGATTAACGTAACATAAGTTAGAAATATATCCCTCAACACATCTCCGTCAAAATGACTCAAGAAAATGTACGAAGGAATTGACGTGAAGAATGTAGGACATTTATCATATTATGGATATTACAAACAGTGTGTTTTTAGAACCACCTCTGTGAATGAGGGGTGTTTTGTTTGTGTTTGTGTTTTATAACATAGGTGTTTATGTAATGGAGGTGTTATGATAAATTTTATTTATTGAAATTAAATTAAATACATCCAACAAAATTTAAAACAAATACACGCGTCTACCTCCGTGTGGTGACGGATTAAGAATACAAGTGTCACCACCCCATCTCCTCCCAAGGGTTTGTGAAAGTCAGCTAAGGGATATTCCTCACAGATAACATCTTCTGAGAGAGACGGAAAACTCGAAAAGAAACCCTGTTCCAACACGCCTGGTCAGCGCGGCACAGGAGACCATAATCCTTCCCAAAGTAGAGGAGGCCCGTGCCCAACAGTGGGAAGTAAATGGGCTGGAGAAGAAGAAGAAGACACACGTCTAAATCCGTAAAAAGTAGTTTTATTTAAACAAAAGAGTCGCGCAAGTGTTAGAAAATATTAAATAAAATACACACTTGTTTTTATATATTTACTAGCTGTTGCCCGCAACTTCGTATGCGTAGAATTTAGAACCAACTCTAACAAATGTTACAAAAAAGCCATCATCTTGAACCACTCTATCTTTTAAAAAAACCGCATCAAATTCTATTACGTAGTTTTGAAGATATAACCTTACATAGGGACATATATACATGGGACATTTTTAACTTTTCTTAATTATTTGTATCATTTCTGTTTAATTATAAGCTGGCCTTTACGAAGGCAGTGTCAGAAGAATTAGTTCGAACCAAGGGCAGAATCCTACCAATATGTATTGTCAGACCAGCTATAGGTAAACGACATTTTATTAGACCTACATACTTATCTGCGTTTATTGTTGGATCCGAATAGGATAGACATATAAAGGACATAAAAGGACATATAAAGAACCGAACTTCTAGGGATACAGTCAGTTCACACATTGTAGAAAATATCGAAATAATATAACGAATTCTTTATTTTCGTTTATATATATATAATAAAATATATATTATATTATATAATTGACGGGCCTCGTGGTCTAGTGGTTCATATAACGGACTGCCGATCACGAGGTCTCGGGTTCAATTCCCGGTCAGGACAAATATTTGTGTGATGTTTTTAATTGTCATACAAATGTTTGTACTGCGTCGGGGTGTTTACTATGTATTATAAGTACGTATTTACAAAAGAAAAGTAGTATATGTATTATATCCGTATTCTGGTACCCATAACACAAGCATATAAAGCTTAGCTTGGGACCAAAGGACGTTGTGTGAAATGTCCATGAATATTTATTATTATTTATTATTATTTATAATAAAACGAATTCTTTATTTTCGTATGTATGTCCCTATGTGAACTTATATTTAAAAAAATACGCAATGGATTTCGATGTGGTTTCTTTGAATAGATAGATTGATTTATGAGGATGGCTTTTTTCTATAATTTGTTGAGATTGGATTTATAAATTACACGCGTACGAAGTTACAGGCAATATATAAATAATATTTATATTAGATTTAAATTATCTATCTAATATTATAAAGCTGAAGAGTTTGTTTGTTTATTTCAACGCGCTAATCTCAGGAACCACTGGGCCGATTAGAAAAATTCTTTCAGTGTTAGATAGGGCATTTATCGCGAAAGGCTTTAGGCTAAATAACATCACGCTACGACCAGTAGAAGCGAAGTAGTAGTGAAAAATGTTGCAAAAACGGGGAAAATTTTCTAAATTCCACGCGGACGGAGTCGCGGGCAACAGCTAGTTAAATAATAAGAATAAATTATTTTATATTAGAGTTTGTTTGTTTGAACGTGCTAATCTCAGGAATGGCTGACCCGATTTGAGAAGTTCTTTCAGTGTTGGATAGTACATTTACCGAGGAAGGCTATAGCAGTCTATTCAAATACCTGCAAATCGATTCTTGCAAAAAATATTAAATCTTAAAAAAAATTTCATGTTTTAAAACTAAAATACTATAAAAAACTGGACATGTTGCATAAAGTTCTAAAAATACACAAAGCTCGTGTCTGAACATCAAAGGCTTGTACAAAAATATTGTAACAGAACGACAGATAATATTGTAGCTTGGTAAAGGAACCTTTTGGAGAACTCATTAAAATATCTACAGCCCGATGCGCTCTACAGTGTCATTTGCAAAAACAGTATTTTTGTTTAGTAAAGAAATTAATATTAATGGTGTTATTCATAATGAATTATCGGAGGTTTAAACGGAGATTTTATCGGAGAGATAATAAACGTTTTATCGTAAAAAGACTATTATGAATAACAAGTTTTGTCAATTTTCCCGAACCGATTTTAGCGAACTTTTAAACCTCCGATAAGTCATTATGAATAAGACCATAAGTATCTTTTTCTATCATTGTTTCGATTCCATTCATCCAGTAGCCTCTCTGCGTCCACTGTTGGTCATAGGCCCCCCTCATAGAACGCCACAACGCGCAGTCCTGTGCCGCTTGCATTCAATGTCTCCCCGCGAACTGGACGATATAGTACTCCACTTTGTCGGGGGCCGCCCAACGCTGCGTCGTACAGTAGGTACGTGGTCTCCACTCTGTGACTTTTCTTTCCCAACGATCAACAATTTATTGTATGTTCATAAAAATATTCATATTTTTACAAAAAAAGCGACCACCATAATGTTAATACAAGGCATAAACAAAATCTTGTGATGCATGTAACCCGTCTCCACAAAATATGTAACTCTTTCATGGTTCATTGTATACGATTTTATAATAAACTCCCTATTGATGTAAGAGAATTAAATAATTCTAAATTTAAAAAATTCATTAAAACTAAATTATGTAAAAAGGCGTATTATAAAATTTCTGATTATATTAAAGATGATAAAGCTCAAAAGTAGGTTGCTCTGGAGCAATACATATTCTATATTGTAAAGTTTTATTAGCATTGTAAGTATAATTGACATTTAATTAAAAAAATATTGATTTTATTAAAAGCTCTGCTGAGTTTCTTACTCCGGTTCTTCTCAGCTGATTGCGTCCTGAACCGGTGGTAGGGAAAAAAAATTTGGACATGTCATAAGCACATAATTTTTCTGAAAAATTGTGTCTACTTGATTAAATGATTTTTCATTTAATTTCATTTCATCAGTTCTACGAGCAATGTGGCCTGCCCATTGCCACTTCGGCGTGATAATCTTTCGGATTTATCATATTTTTTGATCATCCGAATTTATAATTACTTTGATAACTATTTGTCAAATAAATATTTTAAAAGCTGTTGCCTGGGACTTACTACGCGTGAAAAAAATTATAAAATGTTTTGCATACTGTGACTATTTTATAATAATTTATTTCGGCGACGGGCCTTGTGGTCTAGTGGTTTATATAATGGACTGGCGATCACCAGGTCTCGGATTCGATTCCCGGTCAGGACAATCATTTTTTGTGATGTTTATACCTGTCATACAAATGTTTGTTCTGCGTCTGGGTGTTTTCTATGTATTTTAAGTATGTATTTACAAAAGAAAAGTAGTTTATGTATTATATCCGTATCTGGTACCCATAACACAAGCATAGAAATATAGCTTACTTTGGGACCAGAGGACGTTGTGTTTAATGTCCAAAATATTTATTATTTATTATATTATTATTTATTCTGGGATGGAGTTTGCAATAGCGAAGTAAATAAATTTTAAAAATACATTAATAAATACACATTTGACGGGCCTCATGGTCTAATGGTTCAAGTAACGGAATGCCGTTCACGAAGTCGCGGGTTCGATTCCCGCACGGGTCAATTACTTTTATAATTGTCATACAAATGTTTACCCAGCGTCTCGGTATTTACTATGTATTATATGTATGTATTTACAAAAAAAAAGCAGTTTATGTATTATATCCGTATTCTGTTACCCATAACACAAGCATAATAAGCTTAGATTGGTACCAGAGGACGTTGTGTGAAATGTGCATGAATATTTATTATTTTATTTACAAAATACAAATACACTACCTAATACAAATAATGCCCCAAACCGCAATTTCTTATTTTACTGCGTACACTACCAAAATACTTAACCTTACATGAAAACTTTACAAGATTAAATACTTGTTTATATGCTATAAAGTACATAACTAAAGTATACATAATAAATAACTTAACCACTTGAACTTTAGCTGTAGTAAGCTTTTTATCTTGGAAAAGACTTTTTATTGCTCATCGTAAAAGAATCACACGGGATGTATAATAGAAACCTTAAGACGGTACGATACAAAATTATGCTCCATACAAAAGTATGGGTATCGTACTTCCGTTTTTTCTTCGCGAAAGTTAAACCGATGTTAATAGTTTTTGCGTTATATTATAGATAAAGAGTATATCTATGCTTCTATAACTTTCTTTTTTTTCAAAACATAATACTTAATTAAAAGAAATATGACGATCCGAAAAACCCACTTTTTTCGGTTTTCTTTAAATAAAGTTACAGCGTCTATCACACAAATTTGGTAAAGTTTTACCACAAAAGAAAGTGATAGAATCATAGATATACTCTTTATCTATAATATAACGAAAAAACTATTAAAATCAGTTTAACTTTCGCTAAAAAATCACGGAATTACGAAACGTCTTTTTTCAAAGAATTTGTAGGTAAAATCCGCTTCATCTATATTTGTCCCTTTGAGCGCGGCGCTCGGAAATAGGGATAGCAATACCTAAGGCAAATACCTAAATGAGAAGTACAGTACCCTCTTATAGCATTCATTCTACAGGAGTTTACGTTGCGGACGCCGCTGTAAAAGGTACGAGAGCAATGCTATATTATACTTATTGCGTACGGACACTGTCGTATGTTAGTGTGCGTGAAGCGAGTTTAGGGCAGCGTGCGTTTAATAATATAATGTGCTAAACAGTCTCGATAGATGGCGTTGTACATCAAAATGCGATGACTCATTCGAGTAACATTGTAGTGGATAAATTGGTTACTGTTAGCACGGCCGCAATAGCTCAATCGGTAGAGCGATGGAACGGTATTCAAAGGTCGTGAGTTCAACTCCCGCTTGCGGTGTTCACTTTTTCCACTATAATTCAATTTATTAAGTAAAAACATAGCAAGTCAATTGCAAAATTAATAAATTACTTTAGAATATTTATTATTATATATATTATTAGAATAAATAATATTTATATTTACTAATTTAGAACGTTGTGTGAAATGTCCATGAATATTTATTATTATTACTATAAGAATATAATTTTCCTCAGCGTGAGTTAAAAATATCGCATCGATGTTTTTGTACAGCGCCATCTATCGAGCGATTTGCACCAACTCAACCAACAAGATTTGGTAAACATGTGCAGGAACCGTGATAGTTCAATCTACTTCAATCGAGTGAGCGACGGAACGGTATTCCGGGTTCGGGTCCAGCTTATGATAATCGTTTTTTCCACTATGATTTCATTTATTGGCACGTAAAAAGCATAGCAAGTCATTTGCCAAAAAATATATAAATTTGTTTTATTATCATGTTACACTTATACTTATGCTATGTACAAAAAAAAATACATAGAAAACAACCAGACGTATACAACCAATACATACATTTGTATATGACTATTATAAATATCACACAACATGATTGATGATGACTATCCCGAGCAGGAATCGAAGCCGCGAACTGCAGTCCGTCACATGAACCACTCGACCAGGAATCCCGTTGAAATGTTTATTGTATGAGAGCCCCCTTTTAGGGTTCCTCAAATGCTATAAGTAGAACTCAAAGGTTTTTTTTTAATTATTACATGTTAAAGTTTCGTCGAAAACACGGCTCTTTAATTCGGATTACAAAGTTCCCTTAGTTAGAGTTTGTCAAGCGTAGCTAATGAACATTTCAACTGTAAGCTGCGTAGTAAATCTGTATTGGGAACATTTTCGCCGTTATTCGCTTTGTCATTTTGTTGATAATAAGCAACATAATAGTGTCAAAGATTTAGCTAACATGAGATTTTTTTGTTGTGAAAAATTATCTTTAACAACTGACTTCAAAATAAATATGTATTTAAAAAAAAATTTTACCGACTTCATATGCCTTTAAAATTTAAGGAGTTTCCTTGATTTCTCAGGAGATAAGTATCAGACCCTGACCTGGTGCCAATTGGACCACACGGAAACTACCAGCTTTCAAATAAAAAGAGAAATATTAAAATCGCTTCGTCCAATTAAATATTATGAAAAAAAAAACATTGAGACGAATTGAGAACCTCCTCCCATTTTGAAGTCGATTAAAAAGTTCTGTTAACATTGCTGAATTGTGTTATTGACACAATCAAAATACATTTTTTAGTTAAGTTAATTTCAGTTGTGCACGTAGAATCGGTACCGTTTTGTGAATTGTCCAAAATGTAACGATAAGTGTTAAGTAAGTTGTAAGCAACTGCTTGTTTAACGTAATTTTCAACGTAATAAAAGCTTTATTGCCATTTTACATTCCACTATCTATATCCATCCATCCATCAACCTTTCTTAGTCCACTGCTGGATATAGGCCTCCCCCATAGAACGCCACAACGCGCGGTCCTGCGCTAACTGCATCCAGCGACCCCGGGGTATTTGACGAAATCGTCAGTCCACCTTGTTGGGGGCCGCTCCACGCTGCGTCGTCCGGTTCGTGGTCGCCACTCGAGGACCTTCCATCCCCAACGGTCATCAGATCGTCGAGCGATGTAGCCTGCCCATTGCCACTTGAGCGTGCTAACTCTTCGTGCTATGTCGTACTCACCAGTCCTTCTACGGATCTCCGCATTCCGGATCTTATCAAACACCGAGCATAGCCATCTCCATAGCACGCTGCATGACTCTGAGTTTTGTTATGAGGCCGACATTTAAGGACCACGTCTCAGTTCCGTCTACTATATATAAAATATATCAAATAGTATCTATATATATATAATAGTATTTTGTTTGTTTGCAGATGCGTTACTTGTCTCCAGTACACACGACTTAGCCAATGTTGACACAGCAACTACGAAATATTTTACCAACAAGTAAGTTGAAATATCAACCTTAACTTAATATGCTAAGATTTTATTTCATATATCTGACATTTGCATTAAAATTCTAGTTTCCATGTTTTCTTTACATTAAACTTGCAATAGGGTTTCGACTTTATATAACGCTACAGAGGGTTTTGTTTTATTTGTAAAGATATTCTGTTAGCTTATTCACAATATTTCGCAGGTCGCCTTCCGATGTTTGCGACTGGATCGCGCGACCTGCTCCAATTTTGTATTCAAAATACTATTCCGTTCGGTCGCAGCGTAACCGAAGCTCTCAATGCGTTTTATGAAAAGTAGGCATGAATAACTTAGACCAACTGAATACAAAAAATGGATATTTATAACATAATATTTTATTACCAAAATTAAAATGATAATACAATAATGCCAAAATTTCTGCTCCTTTTCTCTGAAAAGAGGTGGTGACACACAAAGAATAACATAATGAAACGGAAAAGTATATACGAGTACACAAAACTAAGAAATCACAGTGTTCGATTCAGCACAAGACAAATCCCTTCACGTCAGGCATTGAAACTTTACCAAGTCGGCTTACAGTTAGTACAGTTGTAGAGAAAAGTGTTCGAAGTTAAGACTTTATGTATTATTATGTAGTTGGCGTTGTCTTAATTTATATAACAGGTCTTAGTCTTTTCTTGTTTGTATTGCATAAAGTCAAGAAAAAAAAACTTTATCGTTTTATTAATTTGAATAACATCATCATTCTCTTGCCCTTATTCCACTATTTGGGGTCGGCGCAAATGTTATTTTCCTCCATAGTTTTCTGTCTGCCGTTATATCTGTGTTAACTACTCTTTCTTTCATGTTCTCATTCACACAGTCCATCCATCTTTTCTTAGTTCTTCCTCTAGGCTTATTTCCTTCCACATTTATTCAAAGAACTCTCCTAACGATAATACTTTCCTCTCGGCTCGTTACATGCCCGTAGCAGGACAGTCGCTCATTATACGAGTATTTTCTAACACTTGCGCGACTCATCTGTTTAAATAAAACTACTTTTTACGGATTTAGACGCGTATATTTGTTTTAAATTTTGGCCCGACGTTTCGGAGACTTTGCAGTCACCAAGTCTCACTCGTGACCATGGTGACTGCAAAGTCTCCGAAACGTCGGGCCAAAATTTAAAACAAATATACGCGTCTAAATCCGTAAAAAGTAGTTTTATTTAAACAGATGAGTCGCGCAAGTCTCACTCGTGACCATGGTGACTGCAAAGTCTCCGAAACGTCGGGCCAAAATTTAAAACAAATATACGCGTCTAAATCCGTAAAAAGTAGTTTTAGTTAAACAGTCGCTCATTCTTCAATTTTTCTGTCACTGTCATCACTATTAGACTTCCTATATATTCATTCCTTAATGTTAATTTGACTAATAGGGTATTAAAATAAAATATACCTACGTTATAACAACCTATTCTAATAATTTTCTTTATGGTTTAAACTCCTTTAGTGTTTATTTATTATGGATTTCTAAAAAATTATCAAATTTTGTATACAGTACTTACTAATATTTATTTTATTTTACAGGTCATCACAACAACTGCACCATCAGGGTAAGTAAAGCGTGAAGATATGTTGCGTTCGACTTAATTAGTTTAATTACAAACGTAACTTAACGTAAAGGACAAGCAGAGAAGTAAAACTGCTAACGTTATAATTTTTATTTTTATTTTTTATATCTGAACTTGACAGACGATCTAGTGGCTTACCCGACGGTAATTTCGGGTTCCACCGCGCCTATTGTGGCCGGTGACGATGATAGGACTATTGGGGACCAAATGTTCCCCCGCCGAGTCGAGCCCCCTATAAAGGGGCCACCCTTAGAGTCACAGTAACGCTCAAGGCACAACGCCCAATAGGACTGAAGGAGGAAAATAAAAAAAAACCAAAAAAATAAGTAACAAATCAAAATTGATATTGCAACTGAGTGAAAAAGACGTACTTTTAAAGATTTTACGTTACATAATTAATTAGTGCATTTATACCAACCAAGGTAACAAAAGTGTGATAATAATCTAGCCGATCTAATACTAGGAAGGGTTGCCTAGGGCGAACTTTCAAAGAGGTAGATATTTTTTCCTTATCTCCTTTAGGCTATATATTTAAATAGTGTTTTCGGTAAGTCTCTTACAGTAGGTTTGAATTTCTTGATAGTTTTGCAAGATAACAAAGGGATAAGCCACAAAGCGATTACTAATATAAAAGATTTCTTTATGTTGAATTCATAGAAAGCGAGTGTTTTTGTACAGAATGTTTTGTGTAGTAGCTTTTTAAGGCTACCTTATTGGGCTGAAGAATGAAAGAGAGAGAGATTACTGAGTCTATCCGTGGTTCAGTTGTAGAACTGTGTTGTTGAGTTCGAGACATTTTCAGAGAGGATATATTTCTATTGCAATACTTGATATACGTGGGGTGACATAAGGGCTATGGCCCGCGGAGCCTGTGAAGGACAGCACAAGCTTTCAATTTCAATGTTTTGTCCTTGTAGGATCCGGGATGCCAATTCAAATAGGCCCGTTGCGCTAATTTTCAAGATACGCCAGTAGTACGAATTGTTCAAGTAGAATTCGCACCCTTGGCGGATCTTACTGCAACTAAACTTAACTAAAAAATTATAACAACATTAATGTATATTGATTGACTTGCCGATTGCCAGCGACTCCGTACGCTGTTTTAGAAAATTTGTCCCGTTTTTGCGACATTTTTTCAGTAATGCTTCGGATCTGTTGATCGCAGCGTGAAGTTATATAGCCTATAGCCTTCCTCGATAACTGAACTATCCAACAGAACGAGAATTTAACAATTCGAACCAGTAGTTCCTGACATTAGTACGTTCAAACAAACACTCTTCAGCTTTGTAATATTAGTATAGTTTGGCTATTTCGTTGTGCATATTTATAGTAACTAAAACAGTTATTAGAGTAATAAATAACGTTCAATTCTCTTTGTCTATCTCCAGCCCATTAACGTCCCACTGTTGGGCCCGGCGCTCTCACAGTTCCCCTACTTTGAGAGGGATTATATAGACTATAATGCCGCGCTGAACAGGCGCGCTGGCATAGGGTTTATTATTAAGTTTTCCGTCTCTCACAGAGGAATATCTGTGGACAATAACCCCTTAAAAAGGCTGGCTTTTAAAGCACTCTGGAAAGGAAACTTGTATTCTTAATCCGTCATCTACACGGGCAAGTTCAATTATCATCGCCAAAATGTGATATTGACACTATTTTAATTTGTTTGTTAAAATTGGTTATGCACGTAGAACTGGTACGACTATGTGTAAGTAACAAACGCTAGTATAACAGTTTCAAGTTCTCGCTTCAAGTACTATTAAGCTTGAAATGGTCCATAAAGTTTTATTTTCTATCTGTTGCCAAAGTTTGTTACTTCAAACAAACAAACAAGTTCTACTAGATACTGTTGAAGATTTGGTCTATAAAATATAAGATATATTTATCTTTACTTCTTATAAAACAAAGTCGTAATTTTTGTATGTATGTCCCTATGTGAGCGTATATCTTCAAAAATACGCAACGGATTTTGATGCGGTTTTTTTAATAGATAGAATGGTTCAAGAGGATGGCTTTTTCGTGTAATTTATTGGGGTTTGCAGTATATTGGATGAGATATGATTAAATTTGCCGAGAAATTCGGACGCGCGCGATCTATCAATCGAAACGCTGCCTTATCTATGTGAGGAACAACAAAATAATGTATGGAGGAATTGTTTGTTACCTATAGTTCTTCAAAAAAGCCTTAAATGTCTATCTTTTAAGGGAAACCCGCTGTACCCATAATAATGTCAAAAAAATTATTAAATTCAATAGGGTGTTTTCAAAAGCTATTTATGTGTTTATAGTAATATTTTGTATCAAATTAAACAGTTTAGTTAGCTTACGCAATTAATATAGATTATAACTGCTTTTTATAGCATGCGATTCATATGAATATCTTAGGAGATATGACGAAAAAAGTATTACGCGCGACAATATAAAATACTTAACTGTTGGCTGAGCAACGCGAACGTTTCCTCGGTCTTCTGTCCATACCTACTATAATGTTTGGATATTTGGTTAATGTTGGATGTATGGATAGATTTTCATGAAACTTTCCTAAATTCCACGCGTACGGAGTGACGGGCAACAGCTAGTACAGTATATTATAAGCCTCAATACTTCTTGACCTTGTACTCAGGTATATTTGCATTTAGCTATGTAAACAATTTTAGATTGTTTACGGTTCTCTCTTTCTAGTCTAACATCCCATTGTTGAGCACGCTCATAACTATAGAAAGGATTAAGGTCCACTATGCTACTGTTACTAGGCGTGTTGGCACTTGGTTTATTTTTGAGATTTCTATCTCTCACAGATGATGTTATCTGTGCACAAAATCGTTCAGTTGGCTTTTACAGCACAATGGGAAGCAAAAGGGGTGATGACACTTGTATTTTTAATCCATCACCACACAGACAATGCAACCTTTATACAAGAACTAGCTGTCCCACGCAAAATCGTTCGCCTAAAATTTGCAATATATAGCAAACCTAAACAAATTATACAAAAAAGCCATCCTCTTGAACCACTCTATCTACTAAAAAAGACCGCATCAAAATCCCTTACGTAATTTTAAAGATAGGCTCACATAGGGATATACATACAAAAATAACGACTTTGTTTTATATTAAGTAAGGATATAAATCATTCAATATTTACCATTACAGCTCATATTTATCAAAACACTGTAATCTAAACTTAAAGTATTATTTTAGCAAAGACTAAAATCAGGGTGTTACCGGATTGAACTAGATTTATGCAGTTCAAACCAGCTTTCGTTTGAGACGTAGAAAATGCAAATGTGGATTTAAAGGTAGATCAGAGTGGGAATTGTATGAGTTTTATGTTGATCCATTTAATGCTCAGCTTTTTGTGTGTCTGTGATGAAAAATATGTTACTGTTTCATACTTTTGTACTGTATTTTGGATTACAAAGGTTTGGAAAAATAGGTTATTTCAGTTTTAAATAATAAATAATATATAAATAAACTAGCTATCCCGGCAAACGTCGTTTTGCCATACTAAAAAAAAAATTTGTAAAATTGATGTTGGCCGATTCTCAGACCTACTGAATGTGCATGTAAAATTTCATAAAAATCGGTCAAGCCGTTTCGGAGGAGTACGGTAACTAACACTGCGACACGTGAATTTTATATATAAGAAGATAAATACTCATGGACATTTCACACAACGTCCTCTGGTCCCAAGTTAAGCTTATAATAATATGCCTGTGTTATGGGTACCAGACTACCAGAATTCGGATAGAATACATATACTACTTTTCTTTTGTAAATACATAAATTGTTGTCCAAAATATTTTCTAGAGCTTAATAATTGAAGTACATAAACATTTTACGGGCATTGTGGTGCAGTGGTTCAAGAGGTCTCGGGTTCGATTCCCGGTCAGGACAAATATT
Source organism: Orgyia antiqua (assembly GCA_916999025.1). Lineage (NCBI taxonomy): Eukaryota > Metazoa > Arthropoda > Insecta > Lepidoptera > Erebidae > Orgyia > Orgyia antiqua. The sequence continues at coordinate 8,539,995 of OU779874.1, forward strand.
TGTGTGATGTTTTTAATTGTCATACAAATGTTTGTACTGCGTCTGGGTGTTTACTATGTATTATAAGTATGTATTTACAAAAGAAAAGTAGTATATGTATTCTATCCGTATTCTGGTACCCATAACACAAGCATATAAAGCTTAGCTTGGGACCAGAGGACGTTGTGTGAAATATCCATGAATATAAAGTAGTTTATGTATTATATCCGTATTCTGGTATCCATAACACAAGCATATAAGCTAAGCTTGGGACCAGAGGACGTTGTGTGAAATGTCCATGAATATTTATTTATTTATTTATATTTATTTATTATTTATTTATTATTATTTGTTAATATTACCGGGACTATAATCACGTTAATAACTTAAAAAGGCACAATACCTTTGCTACCGACGTTTCGACCAAGTTGCATCGATCGTGGTCACGGGTCGACTGGAGTTTTGCTAGCGACGTCTCCCGGAGGCGCGGGTTTCGCGAACTACCCTCGCCTGGTCTTTCACATGTAAATGTTCACTATAGTCTGTACTTCGACACACAACACTAACTACGTCACTCTTCTTATGGCTAGTACCGTCCTGATAATAGATGATTTCCATACCTAACTTTGTCTCTTACTTTTCCTTTTAATTTTCCAACTACATCGTACAGAATTAACTGTGCCAAGGTTTCATTAAGTGTAATAATAAGCCCCAGTTCCAAGTAATTAATTTTAATAATTTTGCAACGCACAATTTCTGTTTTAAGTAGGCAAGTTGCAATGAAAAGCTACAAAACAACAACAAACATTTTGAATATAATTTATTATGAAAGATGCTCTTCACAATTTACTTTTCTCGTGTGTTTTCATTTTAAACATCTATTAAAAGTTACAGATATATATGTGTGTAAGAGTGAAATGTTTAAAGACAATTATTATACCGCGCAGTATTTAAAATAAATCCCCGTTCTTGCAATATTTTTCACTATTGCTTCGCTCCTATTGGTCGCAGCGTGATGTTATTTAGCCTACAGCCTTCCTCGATTAATGTAGTATCCAACACTGAAAGAATATTCAATTCAAAGCAAACAAACTCTTTAGCCTTATAATCTTAATATAGATGTTAGTATGATATGATTATGTATTATATCCGTATTCTGGTACCCATAACACAAGCATAATAAGCTTAGCTTGGGACCAGAGGACGTTGTGTAAAATGTCCGTGAATATTTATTATTTATTATGTATTATATGCACAAAAAAAAACAACACTACACAAAAATCAAGCTGTTGTAATGCCCGCTCGAAGTACCTAACCGGCTTGTGTAGTCTGGACTACATTTGATTCCGGTAAATAGTTCTTATATCATATCTCCATGTGGTAACGGATTAAGAATACAAATGCCACCACCCCTTTTCCATCCCAGGGTGCTGTAAGAGCCAGCTAAGAGATATTGTAGACAGATAAAATCCTCTGTGAAAGACGGAAACCTCGACAATAAACCCTGAACCAACCTGGTCAGCGCGACACAGAATAACATAATCCCTTCCAAAGTTGAGGAGGCCCGGGCCCAACAGTGGAACGTTAATGAGCTGGAGAGAGATAGAGAGAGAAAAATAATTCATTATTTATTATTTACAAATTTAAATTATACAAAAAAAACCATCCTCTTGAACCACTCTATCATTTAAAAATAATTACATCAAAATCCGTTGCGTAATTTTGAAAATATAACCTGACATAGGGACATACATGTCATCTATACTTACTAAAATTATAAAGCGGAAGAGTTTGTTTGTTTAAACACGCTAATCTCAGGAACCACTGGGCCGATTTAAGAAATTCTTTCAGTGTTAGATAGAGGATTTATCGAGAAAGGCTTTAGGCATATATAACATCACGCTACGACCAGTAGAAGCGAAGCAGTTGTGAAAATTTTGCAAAAACGGAGAAAATTTTCTAAATTCCACGCGGACTGAGTCGCGGGCAACAGCTATATAAAAGTAAAGACTTTGTTTTATAATGAGTAAAGAAGCCTTCCTGTTGAATCACTATCTACTCCAAAAAACTACATCTATATTAGAAATATTATATTACCGGCTAACACTCACTGTTTTGGGATCGACGCAGACGCCGCGCGCCGCTGCGCACTCGTCCTGAAGATGAGCATCGGATATGCTAGAAACCTGGGTTGACATCTTCGATCCCAAAACAGTGAGTGTTAGCCGGTAATATAGTATTTCTAATATGACTCAAACTCACGAAAATTTCAATACGAATCATAGAATACAATATATCAAAATTTGTAATTTTGAAGATAAAAGCTCACATAAGGACATACATACAAAAATAATAAGTTTGTTTTATAATAAGTAAAGATAGTCATAATTTTTGAATTGTGACAATCTCATAAATAATTTCAGCCTACTACGAGGTGACACGACGGCACCAAACAGTCATAAATATTCTAGTGTAAGCTTTCTCGTTGCTAACACTGACAGCATATGTAATGTTACAATTTAGAAACTTGTTAGGCGTTAATTAGTTTTAATATACAAATTTACATACACGTATACAGCGTAATTATGTTAAAAATTTAACATGGGATAGACCCATAGCGTGGTTACGCCTGACGGGTGTTTCTATGTATTACGAGCTGACCAGGCAAACGTTGTTTAGCCATACTAAAAAAAAAAGTTTGAAAAATAGATGTTGGCCGACTCTCAGACCTACTGAATATGCATGTAAAATTTCATAAAAATCGGTTAAGCCGTTTCGGAGGAGTACGGTTACTAACACTGTGACACGTGAATTTTATATATAAGACTAGCTGACCCGGCAAACGTTGTTTTGCCATACTAAAAAAAAAGTTTGAAAAATAGATGTTGGCCGATTCTCAGACCTACTGAATATGCATGTAAAATTTCATAAAAATCGGTCAAGCCGTTTCGGAGGAGTACGGTAACTAACACTGTGACACGTGAATTTTATATATTAGATAAGTAAGTACATATTTGCAAAAGAAAAGTGGTTTATGTAGTTCATCTGTATTCTGGTACCCATAACACAAGCATATAAGCTTAGCTGGGGACCAGAGGACGTTGTGTAAAATGTTCGTAAATATTTATTTATTTATTTATATACTAGCTGTGTCCTGCGGTGTTACCCGTAAAAAGGATAAAAAATCTATTCGTTTTTATTACCACACGGGGAAAAAAAAAAAAATAAACAAATAAAAAAAAACCCACGGGAACATTGCATTTTTTCGAATAAAGCCTATATGTTATTCTGTTGTATAAGCTACATTATTGTAAAGTTTCATTAAAATCCATTCAGTAGTTTTTCCGTGAAAGAGTAACAAACATCCAAACATCCATACTCACAAACTTTCACATCGTTAATATTATTAGGACTAGCTAATGCATGCAGTTTCACCCACGTTCATAGATATTGAACTCTGTCTACCACAATAACAAAACCCTAACAAATTATTTAAAAAAATCCATCCTTCTAAATCACTCTATCTATTACAAAAAACCGTTTCAAAATCCGTTGCGTAGTTTTTAATATATAAGCTCACATAGGGACAAACATAGAAAAATCACAACTTTGTTTTATAATAAGTAAAGATAAAGATAAAGAAACACAACGAAATACCCAATTAATCAAAATACGCCATATTTGATTTCATTAACACGCTTTTCTAAGTTCGGTATGATCTATCAATGTATTATGGTCTTATTAATAATGATTTATCGGAGGTTTAAACGTAAATTTTATCGGAGGGATAATAAACGTTTTAGCGTAAAAAGACTATTATGAATAACAAGTTTTGACAATTTTCGCGAACCGAATTTAGCGAACTTTTAAACCTCCGTTAAGTCATTATGAATAAGACCATTACTCTATGTAACGGAACCTTTGAAAGTGATTTACACCCACTTACAGTAGTCGGATTGATCTGAAATTTTGCACACATATTAAGGACCGATGACAATGGAATAATATAAAAAAATATTTAGGATTTTCTAGCGTGGTTTTTTAGTTTTTGAACTAAGTAGATTATTTAGTTTGGCTTAGTTATGCACGTAGAGTTGGTACCATGCATTGTCTTGTTTTACCTTTGGTACGGAACTTCATAAACATACCGTATTATATTAAAACTACCCAACTAAAAAGATACGCAAACATATTCCAAAAACAGTTGTTCTAGAACTTTCGAGAGAATTGCTCCATTTTCTAGAAAATTACGACAACAAACTCATTCAACATATATATTCCAACAAGCTTTGTATAAATTTCAGGGCAGAACTTAGAGCATTTATCCAACAGGGACAACAGGAGTCGATATTTTAGGCAACCACACTCAAAAAGGTATGAAAGCAATGCTCGCACTCCTTGTTTTCGTACACTGGTATCAATATAATAACCTAAACTTTACTGAAAAATGAAAATAACTATGATGTGTTTTGATTAATTGACTATTTTGTTGTGCGCATTTATATTAATTAAAATCTTTAGTCTATAATGCACAGTTTTTATTATAAGAAAGTTCTGTTAATAATGCCAAATTGTGCTATTAACACTATCAATTTTCATTTTTTAGTTATTTTATTGTATTTATGTCCGTGTGGTGACAGATTAAGAATACAAGTGTCACCACCCCATCTCCTCCCAAGGGTGCTGTAAAAGTCAAGAGATATTGCACACAGATGACATCCTCTGTGAGAGACGGAAAACTCGAAAATAAACCCTGTGCTATCACGCCTGGTCAGCGCGGCACAGTAGACCATAATCCCTCCCAAAGTGGAGGAGGCCCGTGCCCAACAGTGGGACTTAAGTGGCTGGAGAGAGAGAGTTATTTTATTTGCGCACAGAATGGATTCCACTATCGTCTCCTAGAGCGTGTGAAATGATTTTTGCGAGGCGTGCGTATTGTACAATGAAATTACGTTATGCTGTTTATGTGCGATACCTCTGCATCCCATCGACGTGGCAGTCTATTTGAAGCCGAAGATAGAAAGAAAGAAAGTTTTACTTGCTGTGTTACATAGATTTTACTAATAAAATAGTTACAAGAATAACATACATTTTGTTACAAAAGTTAACACTATAGTACACAACGTGTCACACCAGCAAACAGCGTGTGTAACTCTAGTTGCTTTAATGCTCTAAGGGATAGAAGAATAGTCTACAAACAGTATGTCATAAAAAGTTTGTTTACTTTTCAGTTTTTGTTGAAGAAAATATGTATATTAGAACATTTGTATGTATGGGTCAACTTTACTTATCCACGTAATAAAATAAGATGTTCTAGTTATTGATAGAAATAGGAAGTTTACTTTGTGTAGGTTTTTAGGGTTCCGTATTCTCTTACTGCCTTATATTCTTGCCGCTAGGTAGATGGTTTTTTTTACATGGGAAATGTTTTCCGCACTTCGCCTGCTCAGTGGCGTGGGCAACCTTCAGACGTCGTGGGGAACTCCCGGCTGCAGCCGGACAACCCACTAAACCTTATGGTGTTTCTCCGCGCCCAGATATCTGGCTATGATTTGCTCTGAGCATTACCACGACCCGGCAAAAGGCTTAGCCCCGCAGATAGGGCCTGACTCGATAGAGGACATTAGCTCAAATCAATCAAGTCAAATTGTGGCGTCTCACCGAAAGACTAGATGAGAGGAATTAATTATTTAATTCACATTAGGCGCGGCAGGTCACCCGGCCCACCGCTAGCTATACTGTAAAGCATGTAGATAGTGCTAGATCTCACGATGTAGTATCCCAGAAATTTTAAACTTGAAAACGTTAAACGGGAAGCTGTTATTAAGGTTTCACTGTCCATCCATCTGTCACCAGGCTGTATCTCTAGAACGATGATACCTAGAGAGCTGAAAATTTCACAGTTTATGTATACTAGTTGATACTGCAACAGCAAATACATCTCTTCAGTATCATTTTCCTTTATCCCGTTATTTGATGATAACGTTTTTGATGACAATATCGGTACAGAAACCCATGTTTGCGAGTTCAACTCTCATTTAAACGGTATTTTTTTTTTATTACATATCGTTAGAATACATTTACATAACATCATCTGAAACTATTTATTTTATACTTTGTATTTATTTTCAACAAATATATACTAAAAATGTATTGTAAAATCGTTTGTATGTTATGCAATGAGGCCATTAGCCAGAACTAAGGGATTATACCAAATCTGGGCCGTGGACGTCAGCACTAAGCCTCCAATTTATCGTTTGTTATTCCCACAAAAGCTTGCGTGTGTTTATATCAAATAAAATTATTTTGTATCATATTGTAGAAGAAGAAACACATACACACATACACACCACACATACTTTGAGAAGTATGTGTGGTGAACTTTGGTGTGACTTTGAAAGATAGATTAAGAAATGAAGTTATTAGAGAACGTTGCAGTCTGAAAGAGGATGTAGTGACTAAGGTGGAGAAAAGTATGCTTAGGTGGTTTGATCATGTGGAGAGGATGGATGAGAGAGGCTTAACGAAAGGCATATACTCGGCGAAAGTAAGTGGAAATGCTGGGAGAGGTCGCCCGAGAAAAATATACTCCGATGTCATCGCCGGGATACTGCAAAAGGGGCAAGTGCGTAGCACTTACAACCGTCGGGCATGTATGACCAAATGTATGAGTGTGTATGAAGCCAAGGAAGTATGCGTCGATCGTAGCAGATGGCGCTCTATAGTCTCTGCCTACCCCCATGGGAAAAAGGCGTGATGTTATGACGGTGATGATGATGATGATTGTACTTATCATATTATAACCATTATTTTACATTAAGAATTGAATTTTATTATTATTTAGTGTAGGAATGGATTTGGAATACAAGTGACGCCACCCCATTTTAACTTCAAAGTGTTGCTAGAGCTTCCACTAGTTAGGAAATATGTATAGAAAAGTCTCAAATTGTGGTAAACGTTTATATTCAACCATGTTATTTCTATTGAAATACTTGACAAATAAAATAGCCAGTTTTAAACAAAGAACTACTTTAATTATTTTTAATTAATTTAATTATTTTTATATTAATAGGCTTAGCTCAAAAACTAAAAACACGTTAGAAAATCCGGAATATATTGTTTTAAATTATTGTATTGTCATCGGTACTTAATATGTGTGCAAGATTTCAGATAAATGCGACTACTGTAAGTGGGTGAAAATAACTTTCAAAAATTCCGTTACATAGATTGATACATTGATAGATACGTAGCGAACTAATAAAAGCGTGTTACAATTAAGTGGTTTTATTGGGGCATTTTATATCTTCGTTTATACTATACTGTATGCAGTCCAATTTATGCAACAAGCATTTGCAAGGCGTAAATTTATGCGTCACACAGCTGACTAAGCCAACCGAATTGCCTAGAAACGTTTTAGTTCCATGTTTCTCTATTTCGAGGAGGTATAAACACCTCTATAAATTCTAATATATCTATAGAGTTGTTAATACCGTATTGCTACAAAGTTAATCACTCTGTTAATAGTTTTATAGTTATTTTACGAATATGTGGGATTTAAATGAAGCTAGCCCAATACATTATATTATTATGAGGAGCAAATTAAGACATGAAAATATTGTCGCTGTGGTGGCGGATTAATAATACAAGTGTCACCATTCCATTTCGTCCTGAGGGTGCTGTAAGAGCCAGTTGAGGGATATTGAACATAAATAACATCCTCTATTAGAGACGGAAATCCCAAAAATAAACCCTGTACCAATACGCCTGGTTAAACGGCACAATAGAACATAATCCCATTGGATATAAATGGGTTTGTAGATGTTTTAACATTAAAAAATATATTCTTTAAATTCAAATTTAATTTACAACCGTCGGGCATGTATGACCAGATGTATGACATGAAACCAACCAACTCCATGAAACCAAGGAAGTAGGTATATTTGGATCGTAGCAGATGGTGCTCTATAATCTCGGCCTTCCCCCATGGGAAAAAGGCGTGACGGTATGATGATGATGATTAATTTATTTAATAAAATAATAAAAAAATAGTCTTTGAATACAGTAAAAATATAATATAATGCTAAAATAATAACCCTAATACTTTCTTTACTACGATTTCGATAATATATATTTATAGAAATCTACTCAAATAAATAAACCGATCTTTGAATTGTAAAAAAAAAGTCTGTAAAATCAAAAGATTATCAAAAACATGTTTTTATTAAAAGAATCCCTTTGGATTTCTTTACAAATCCCTTTTATTAGAATCACAGACCGACTTGTTTTATTTACGACAAATAAACTCAAGTATATGTTATTCAACGTATCTAAAAGTCAGGACGAATGATGTGTGTTTTAAATTATAAGCGACAGCATTTCATCACTTCATCACTAGAGATACGATAAGTTAACTAAACCTCATAACATAAATACCAAAGCACAGATTCACCAGAATTCCACTGTCTGGTACAGAATTACAGATACGAGTACACACTTAAATATTATTTATGTGACTTCAAGCCAGCCACACTATCTGGTACTTAAAACTTTGCATGTAGGTATTTCATGTTATGTATATTCATATACCATTTTCTCGTGTTGGTTATTAAAATATTTATCAAGTTTTATTCAGTATTGGACATACTGCAAAAAAAAAACTAATTTAGTATTGGAAAAGGTTGTTCCGATACTTACCAAAGGGTTGTTCCCACATTGTATACTACACACGATCACGCCTGTTTTTTACGATTTATGTAAAAAGATCAAACATCGTAACAGTTTTATTTAGCCACATAAAGTTGTCGTCAGAGACGATCACAACTCAGTCTTTTAATCTAAAATAATTGGTCGACCATAAAGTAAAGATAGTTGCTTCTAATGTCATATCTATAAATTGAATTAGCCTAAAAGACACCCCAAAAGTCTTATGAAATCTCTCATCTGTGTCTTAAAACTTGCCCATAAAAGTGCGTTAATAAACATGAACCAAATTGGAACATTCAATAAACATTGACTATTTTTGTTCTCTAATCCCTAAAGTCGTATCCACGTATGTGTAAGCAATATACCTAACACTATTCGAACGCAATAGTAAAAGTATCACTTCGCTATCGCCTTTAAATTGCGCCATTCATACATAATTCAAGAAACCGTCTGCCGCTTAATGTATTAGAAACGTAGGTAAATATTTATATGTGATCCGCCAATCTACTAATGAATTTTAGCAATGCGGTATAATTGCTCTACATAGGAGGTTCATGATTTATTCATTGAAATGGAAAATTCTCTTATGGTTATTGTGACAATAAGACGTTTGTAAGACAATTTTATTGTTGTTAAAGATTTTTCAGCGTGTAGATAGTGTAGATGCAGGTAGAAGTTAACTTCGCGGGTTCGAGTCCCGCACTGGCACATTCATTTGTGTGATATTTTACAATAAAATTGTCAAACAAATGTTTGTCCTGCATTTGGGTGTTTAGTACGTATTGTTACGAACACACAAAACACAAAGGAGCTAGCGCCATCTAGCAGCAACTAGTAAAACCAATTAAAGAACCGAACAGAGTGAAACCCCTATTAGATACTAGATGGCGTTAGAGGAACTACCGTACATGCGCGAATCTTCTAGAAACATTCGTTCCGGGCGATCACGTTCGCGCACAGTCGGGAACATTCTGGAATAGTCTGGAACTCGTCTCGGCGCATATAAATAGCGGCAGGGAGGCGAGCCCGGGCAGTTCAGTTCGAGCTACGATAAAGGCGACTTCGAGAGCGAAAACAAGTGATCAAGAGTGATACCAGTGAAACCTACAACTTGGCTACGATCTAGGACATTGTTAGTGCTTAGTGTTTGGACCTAGTGCTTAGTGTTTGGACCTAGTGCTTAGTGTTTGGACCTAGTGCTTAGTGTGTAACTAGTGCTAGTGAATAAAGTCTTCAAAAGAGTCAGCAGGTCTTTCTCTCCAAATCCTTCGAACCCTAGCACGTAACAACTGGTGTCGGAAGTGAGATTTGGAGATGCCATTGACTCCGAGAGAGGACTTCGAGGGCGTCAGGACAAGGGCACAACGAGCTGCGGAGGCCACGCCCGCTGTGGACCAAGCACCGCCCACTGGCCCCACCTACCAGGCCCCGCCCACCGACCACGCCCCCTTAGACCCGCCCACTGGCCACGCCCACCATGCCACGCCCACCGACCACGCCCATCGGGCTCCGCCCACCCAGGCCCCGCCTACTCAGACTCAAGCCACGCCCACTGGCTCCGCCCACCTTGCCACGCCCACCACACCGGCCACGCCCACTAGACAAGCTCCGCCCACTGGCTCCGCCCACCTTGCCACGCCCACCACACAGGCCACGCCCACTAGACAAGCCACGCCCACCAGCGGAACGGTAGCGTCAGTTCCTCAAGCAGCACTTCAATTAGGAAGTTTAATTGAACTGATAGAACGCAAGTTCGGCGCTTTGCAAGAATCACAAGAGCAACAAAAAGACCTCCAAGAAAAAGTGCTTTGTGCTATAAATGATGTTAGTAACACGGTGATTAAGCTTCGAAAAGATGTCGACGTAGTGGAAGAACGAGTTACCGGGTTAGGATTGGATGTCGAAAATGTGAAAACCGGCCTCATTGAACTACAGAAGAAAGTAGTGCGCCTTGAAACCACGGGAGTTGCGATCTCTAGTGGAACTATCGGAGTGGCACAAGGACCAAGAGTGAAAGTTCCGCCATACGACGGCTCTACTTCCTGGAACGCTTATCGTCAGCAATTCCAGACGGTTGCTACTGCCAACGGATGGACGGAAGAACAATGCTTGACCGCTCTCACTGTTGCGCTAAGAGGGCAAGCTTTGACGGTCCTGGAAGCACTGCCACATACAGGAAATGGGTTCCAAGACCTGATGGAGGCACTTGAATCCAGATACGGGGAGCGACACCTGGAGCACGTGTTCCGTGCCCAACTGCGTGACAGAGTCCAACGCTCAGTAGAAGGACTACAACAATGGGCGTTGGAAATTGAAAAACTCGTCAGGAAGGCACACCCAGGAGCCGACACCAAGATGGTAGACACGAATATTGTTCAAGCATTTGTCGACGGAATCAAAGACCTGGAGGTCAGAGCTGCAGTGAGGCTTCGTCACCATACCTCGCTAAAGGAAGCATTGGCGCATGCTTTGGAGGTCGAGGCTGTTCGTTATGACATACGGCATACCCATAAGATCCGCGAGGTCTCTGAGAAAGTCAAGGAGGTTAAGGCCTCTACGAAGAAAAGTTCTGGAGCCATGTGCTACAAGTGCGGCGAGAGGGGCCATCTTCAGCTCAACTGCCCGCAGAAGGAAACCCAGATGGCAAGGATGAAAAGAATCGAGGAACAAATAGAGGTGCTGAAGAAGCAGGGGGCTATGTCCCTTGCCCGGGATCAGGGAAACAGGACTAAGGGGCGAGTGCTGGCTGACGCGGAGGGAGCCCCGATAACTGTTATCTCCCAGGCATGCAGCGGAAAGACACATGGGAATGCCGACGCACTCTCACGAAGGCCGTGTTCGGAGGACTGCAAACATTGTGTTAAGCAGGAATGCAATGAGGTAGCGTTAAAGCTAACGAGAACGAATCCTTTGAGTCTCAGGGAGAATGATGCTATGAGGGAGGCTCAAGAAAAAGATGACGACCTTCGGCACATCATCACATGGAAGAAACGGGGTGACGTAAAACCAATATGGAGTGAGGTTGCACCCACTGGCGCTGTCACTAAGGCGTACTGGGCGCAATGGGACAGTCTGATACTCCAAAACGGAATACTCTACCGGAAATGGGAGAAGACTAACGGCAGAGAGTTCCATCTTCAGATAATTGTCCCAAGAACGAGAGTACCAGATGTTCTCCGTGAAATACATGATGGTGTATCAGGAGGTCATCTAGGTGTCAAGAGGACGTTAACAAAAGTGCGAGAACGATTCTACTGGTTGCATTGTCGAGATGATGTACAGGATTGGTGCCGCAAATGTACTACTTGCGCTGCTGTAAAAGGACCACAGACCAGGAGCCGTGGGAACCTGCGGTTGTATAACGTCGGTGCACCGTGGGAACGAATTGCAGTTGACGTAGCTGGGCCATTTCCTGTAACGGATTCGGGAAACAAGTATTTTATGGTCGTCATTGACTACTTCACCAAATGGCCCGAAGTGTTCGCCATACCAAACCAAGAAGCCACAACAGTCGCTTCCAAGTTAGTCGAAGAAGTGATATGTCGTTTTGGTGTGCCTCTGGAAATCCATTCTGATCAGGGCAGGAACTTCGAATCGCAGGTGTTCCAGGAAGTGTGCAGAATTTTGGGCATGCATAAGACGAGGACCACCGCGTACCATCCGCAGTCTGATGGAATGGTTGAGAGATTTAACCAGACCCTTGAGAGGCATTTGGCGAAATTGGTAGATGACAAACAAAAGGATTGGGACAAGTATATACCACTCTTCCTTCTGTCTTACCGAACCGCCGAGCATGAGAGCATAAAAGCTACCCCGGCGTATGTCAATTTCGGTAGAGAACTACGAATACCAGTAGACCTATTGACAGGAGGGTCACCGGAGGGACCAAAGACTGTACAACACTATGTCTGCGATTTAAGGGAGAAGATGCGCTATATACACGCCTTGGTTCGGGAAAATGGGTTACAGTCAAGTGAGAACATGAAAACCAGATACGACCGGAAATCGAACACGAACGGCTTCGAGGAAGGGACACTGGTGTGGCTACATAACCCAACTCGCCGGAAAGGGAAATCTCCAAAGTTGCAGAGCAAGTGGGACGGTCCATACAAAGTGGTTACCCGATTGAATGATGTGACCTATAGGATTCAAAAGCAACCAAGAGGGACATTCAAAGTGGTACACATAGACCGTCTGGCGCGTTACCATGGTAGTAACAACGATGCTCGGGACGAGCATCTCTAAGAGGGGAGTAGTGTTACGAACACACAAAACACAAAGGAGCTAGCGCCATCTAGCAGCAACTAGTAAAACCAATTAAATAACCGAACAGAGTGAAACCCCTATTAGATACTAGATGGCGTTAGAGGAACTACCGTACATGCCCGAACCTTCTAGAAACATTCGTTCCGGGCGATCACGTTCGCGCACAGTCGGGAACATTCTGGAATGGTCTGGAACTCGTCTCGGCGCATATAAATAGCGGCAGGGAGGCGAGCCCGGGCAGTTCAGTTCGAGCTACGATAAAGGCGACTTCGAGAGCGAAAACAAGTGATCAAGAGTGATACCAGTGAAACCTACAACTTGGCTACGATCTAGGACATTGTTAGTGCTTAGTGTTTGGACCTAGTGCTTAGTGTTTGGACCTAGTGCTTAGTGTTTGGACCTAGTGCTTAGTGTGTAACTAGTGCTAGTGAATAAAGTCTTCAAAAGAGTCAGCAGGTCTTTCTCTCCAAATCCTTCGAACCCTAGCACGTAACAGTATTTACAAAAGAAAAGTAGTTTATGTATAATATCCGTATTCTGGTACCCATCATGGGTACCAGAATACGGATATTAGCCATGCTTATTACGCTTGTATTATGATAATACAAGCGTAATAAGCTTGGGACCAATAAAAATGTTAATGATTGAATTTAATAAATTAATATTTTGTTGTTAAAACTAAAGTTAGACACGCTACATCCTACAATTTAGTTGTAATATTTCACTATATTGAGAAACAAGCCGCATTGCACTGGAGCTCTGACGTTCTTGTCCAATTTAGTTTGCACAGCAAACAACGTCACGCATAAATTTACACTTGGGGAATTGCTTATAGCATAAATTTATGCAACCTGGTTTAGTTTCACAGTTCTGGGAAATAATTTGATAGAATAATATGAACAAGAAAATAAATACTCTAAAAAGAGTATATATGCTTAAGAGGGCATGACCAAATTATGCTCCAAACAAAAATATGGGCATCGTAGTCCGCTGTTGTCTTTGTGAATATTAAAAAAAGAAAGACTATAAAATTTTCAGCTAAAATGAACGATAAGATTTTCATAACAACACCAAGCCTATAAAATTACTTTTACGATAACATAAAATTGCCTATTCCACATTTTACCCCTATATCCGACCTAGTATTAAGGAAGTAATCACTTCAAACTAAATCCTACCTATCTCCTATCTCGCAACTGCATTACCACGAACTTTCCGTACTATATATAGGTTTTAGAGCATTATTCCAACAAGGGTTGTAACAAAAGGCGATCCGCGGCTGAAAAAGGTCGAGAGCAATAGACATTGTGTACTGACACGTCGTTTCTTAGTGATCGAATGTAGATTTTGGGCGGGTCTTCCGTAGTGACAAATGAAATTATATTATCGTGTTTATGCGCGTCACCTCGGCTCCTTGCTGACATGGCAGTATTTGTCAAAGAAAATAGTGTTTGTGTTGTTTGACGCGTTTATTTGACAAGCTGTTGCCCGCGACTTCGTTTTCGTTCAATTTAGAAAAATTTTCCGTGTTTGCAACAGTTTTCACTGATACTACGCTCCTATTTTCCGCAGCGTGATGTTACCTTTAAACCTTTCTCAATTAATGTGCAATCCAATACTGAAAGAATTTTTTTATCAACCGTTCCTGAGATTAGCATGTTCAAACAAACAAACTCTTTAGCCTTATAATGTTACTATAAATTCAAATATTTAGCCCAATTTGGTTGGTAGCTCCTGTCAGTTAAATACTCTAAGGTTTAGATAGGTGCATGAATACAATATGGAGTGCACCTGCACGCTCGCATCGTACAGATTTCGGCGGAAAATCCGATTGCATTTGCCTAAATCCTACTTGTCTATGCAGTAGAATTATAGTAACAAATTAGTGCGATAATGAGAAATATTTATATTGATTTAGAAATGGGATACCGTTATAAATGCATTCAAGAATTGTAATGATACTTACTGTGTCTCTTTCTCTCTCTCTCACAGTCTCTCTCTCTCTCTTTCTCACGCTCCAGCCCACTATTGTATAGAATAGAATAGGATACACTTTATTGTACACCAAAACATATTACATGTCACTTATGTAACGAAACTAAAATAAAACATGTACAATTGGCGGTCTTATCGCATATTGCGATCTCTTCCAGACAACCTTTGGATGGACTCAGTTGATCTGGAACTGGGGTAAAGTATATATCGCTTACGGGATATTTATATCTGGTATGTGTTATACCTACCAGATTTAGTGTCTGTGGCTACATTACACAGTCGCAGTCGGCTTGAAGCCACTTATTTATCTATGTGTGCGTGAAAATGTATCTATGTGTGTCTATGATACAAGCAATACGTCATATGAAACGTCATTATTCTATGAAGTACGATTTAGTCAGGCTAAAGCTACTTGTCCTCAATTTTAAACGTCCGCGTCACCCCACCATCTGGTATGACGGTGGTTATCAAAAATTTAGCAACAAAAATAGATACGTAATATAAAAAAAACTGAAATCCCTATTAAAGCCAGGCTATTTTTACTGAAAGCATATGAAGCTTAAACCGTTTATGACGTAGAGATTTTTAAAATCCTTGTAATAAAAGCCGCAAAAATAAATGGTTTTTATAATCCTAATTTACGTGTTTTTTTTTCACTTTGTATTGTAATTTATAAATCTTACTACGTTACCGAATCCGTGAGACCACGAACAAAATTAATACAAGTGTCACCTCCTCATTTCTTGCCTGCGGATGTCGTAGCGAACAAGGGAACTACGCACGCGCATGACACCTACATTTTACATATACCAGAAGCGGGTTGACGTCCGACAGATCGTAAAAATTTTACCAAACCAACATGCAATCATGTTGCACAGACCCCTTTATTTCTTTTTCTCCCTTCACTTGTCCGCGCATTATGGAGCCACGAGAACCCTTTCGGACTGCACCGCAACCCTGGTAGTGGACACAAGCCCAACGGGGCCCCTCTGACGTACTCTTGGAATCAACGGGGGAACGCGTACGAAATAACGCGTCATCGGCACGGGCCTAGTCTGTTCAAATGACGAGCCGCCCCATGCTCGCCACCCAGACCCGCGCCTAAGGTGGTCGGAGGTCATCCCAGATATTTTGCCGCTCCGGGCGTGTACTTTGCACAGACCCCTAATAACAGTATAAGGCCAGGAGAATGATAACTACCTTACCAAGTGCATACTAATAATAAAGAGGAAATTCTATACTAAATTATAAACCTAAAGAGTTTGTTTGTTTGAACCACAGAAGAGTTTACTCTTCTGTGGTTTGAACGCGCTAATCTCTAGAACTACTGCTCCGATTTGAAAAATTCTTTCAATGTTGGATAGTATATTTATCAAGGAAAGCTATAGGCTATAAAACATCCCGTTGTGACCAATAGAAGCGAAGCATTAGTGAAAAATGTTGCAAAACGAAGAAAATTTTCCAAGTAGCGGGCGTTGTATGGTAATATAAATGTAGGGGTAGCTACAATTTTACTGAGTGCTATAGACTACAACATAAAATTCCGCATTTATTCGGACGAACTCGCAGGCACCAACAAGTCATGTAATAAAGCCTAATCTAACTAAGCGAGATTACAGTGTTATTGGCTCTGTGCCGGATATGGTCGGATAAATACGGTTAGAACTGGTTTAATCCAGATATGCGCAGTTCTATCTAGATTTGCAGCTGGTTGGAGATTTCTAAATATGGTTATGCTGTGGATTAAAGTGATAATGGATTGATGATACGAATATTTATGTTATTTAATGAGAATCTATGCGAAGTTACAACCCATACTAATATTATAAAGCTGATGAGTATCTTTGTTTGAATATTTTAATCTCAGGAACCACTGGTCCTATATGAAAAATTCTTTCAGTGTTGGATAGTGCATTTATCGAAGAAAGACTTTAGGCTGTATAACATCATACTGCGACAAATAGGAGCAAAGCATTAGTGGAAAATGTTGAATAATCGGGTAAAATCTTCTGAATTGCACGATATAGATCACTCTCAATACCCAGAGGCGTATTTACCCTAGGGCCATAGGGGCCATGGCCCAGGGCGGCCAGCCTAAAAAGGGATGCGAAAGCTTTCAAGTTTAAAATTTCGCTCTATCTCTATTAATTTATAGGGCAGCTAATTAAATTGGCCCAGGGCGTCAAAAAAATGATTCAATTTCATAATCTATTATTTACACGGAAAATGTTTACTCAATCCAGATCATAAGTCAAGGTTTAACGCCACTCTGCAAATGAACTCTTATGATGCATCTTGATAGCTCTCTTATGTGCTGAGTTTTTTTATTAATATGCGCGTCACTCAGTTGAAACCAAGGACTCAATACAGTACTTAAGTTGAATCTAATAATTAGAGCAGCAACTCAATATCGCTCTCAAGATCGATCTCAGATTTGAAAGTGATTTATATATACGGGCCAGTATCTCATAAATAATTTAAGGTAAATATCACCAATATTTTATCTTCAACCCTACATTTTGTTTACTACAGTAAACTCACTGAAACTCGCCTATTGTTATCAAAGACAATGTAATGTTATCATCTCAAGTGTTTACACCAACTTCGCTATTATCTAACTTGTTAAGTGACGTTCTTGATCATATTGTTGTTAACTTGATATAAATATTAATGTATAAACTGTATAATATTCTTTAACACTTGCGCGACACATTCGTTTGAATAAAACCACTTTTTACGGATTTAGACGACAAAATTTTTTTTTTTTACATTTCACACAACGTCCTCTGGTCCCAAGCTAAGCTTATATGCTTGTGTTATGGGTACCAGAATACGGATATGCTACCTATACTACTTTTCTTATGTAAATACATACTAATAAATACATAGGAACACCCAGACGTAGAACAGACATTTATATGACATTTTTATAGATCACACAAATGGTTGTCCCGAGCGGAAATCGAACCAGCGACCTTGTGAACGGCAGTCCGATACATAAACTCGACCACGAGACCTGTCATCAATTATGAACACGCGTCTAAATCCGTAAAAAGTGGTTTGTTATAAACTGTATTTTAAAATAATTTATTAATTTTGCAATTGACATGCTGCTTTTACTTAATAAATTAAATTATGGTGGAAAAAGTGATTACCGCAAGCGGGACTTGAACCCACGACCTCGGAATACCGTTCCGTAGCTCTGCCAACTGAGCTTATTGCGGTCGTGGTTTCAGTAATCAAATTAGGCCATCGTAATCGTCACTCGATTGAGTTTACATCGTATTTTTACGTACAATGCCATCAATCGAGTGACGATTATGGTGGCCTAATTAGATTAGTGAAAGCACGACCGCAATAAGCTCAAATGTCAGAGCTGCGGAACGGTATTCCGAGGTCGTGCGTTCAAGTGCCGCTTGCGATAATCACTTTTTCCACCATAATATAATTTATTAACTGTATTTTACCTTTAATTTACACGATTTTGTTAGTTCGATACGTAGCATAGACATATAGATAAGCTCTCTTGGGACCAGAGAATGTTTTGAGAAAATTTTCTCACGCCTGCTATGTTACAAGCTGTTGCCCGGGACTTCTAACGCGTGGAACTTAGAATTTTTTTCCCGTTTTTGCAACATTTTTTAGTCGTAGCGTTTTAAACTTTCTCAATAAATGGACTATCCAACACAAAAAGAATTTTTCTATTCGGACCAGTAGTTCCTGAGATTAGCGCGTTCAAACAAACAAACTTACTCTTCAGTTTTATAATCTTTATATAATTGTATAAAAATTACGTGTCACGATGTTTGTCCGCGATGGACTCCTATAGAAACTATTGAACCGATTTTAAATTTGATTTGCACACCGTGTGCAATTCGACCCAACTTGATTGATAGGATAGCCTACATTTCAATTTATAGTCGCATTAATACTTTATTTCAAATTATTTGTCTACCCCTAACATTTGTATGGCAAAACAACGTTTGCCGGGTCAGCTATATTCCTATAGATAACGTCCAAGTGTTTTCGTAAACATCCTTTTAATAGATTCCTTTAGAAATCCCTTCAATCACAGTCCCACTTGTTTTATTTACAGGAAACAAACCCGAGTATATATTATTCAACTTATGTAAAGTTAGTACAAGTGTATTAAGTTTTAAAACATAAGCGAGAGCGTGTAATATACCTAATAAGTTAACGTAGCCGGCCACTCCATCTCCTCCATCTGTCTTCTCTCCAGCCCTATAACAACCCACTGCTGGGCACAGGCCTCTTCCTCTTTGTGAAGGATTACAATCTACTGTGCCACGCCGACCAAGCGTGTTGGCACACGGTTTAGTTTCGACTTTTCCGCCTTCATTGTAGACATTAACTGCTTATTATTGTCCGTTAGCTGGCTCTTACAGCACCCTGGGAAAGAAATAGGGTGGTGACACTTATATTCTTAATCCCTTACCACATGGACCTCCGTCTAAACACGGACCATCTCCCTAGGGAGCTATAAAAGCTAGCTAAGGGATATTGCATACAGATAATCATCTGTGAGAGACGGAAAATTCTAAAATACACCCTATGCCAATACACCTGGTCAGAGCAGTATAGTAGACCATAACATAATCCATCCATGTTAAGGATGCCCGTGGCCACACTGGGACGTCAATGGGCTGAAAAAAGGCGAAAATTTCTAACAAAACAATGACGCTATCGCCTTTATATTGCGCCATTCATACATAATTCAGCCAACCGTCTGCCGCCTAATGTATTAGAAACGTAGGTAAATATTTATATGTGATTCGCCAATCAACTAATGAATTTTAGCAATGCGATATAATTGTTGCAAATGTTGGTAGATAAATTATTCATAACAAGACGAGTTAATTTGTTACAAGGAATTGTATTACGTTGATAAATGTTTCAGAATTTAATTCTTGGTCTAACCATTTAGCAGTAGAATTTGTTTGTTACTTTCTGATTCTTGTAGTTGACTTTTAAATCGATAGATGGCGTAAAAACACATTACGTAAAAGTCGAAAGTAAAAATGTATTAGAGCAACTCATTAAAGAGTAATAGTAAATAACGTGATAGCTCGGCGATTAAATTACTACAACAGTGTTTCAGAGGTTTTGAGTTCAAGAAAGAAAGAAAGAAAGAAAGAAAGAAATATTTATTATTCCCCCTTGGAGGACATAAACATATTAACAAAAATGATACAATAGGCAAAATAAAACGTGAGAAACATATGAAACCTACTACTTAGCTGAAATTCATTCAACGCACTCTTTCTCTCCAGCCCATTTACGTCCCACTGTTGGGCACGGGTCTCCTCCACTTTGGGAGGAATTATGGTCAACTGTGCCGCGTTGACCAGGCGTGTTGGCACAGGTTTCATTTCCGAGTTTTCCGTCTCTCACAGAGGATGTCATCTGTGTGCAATAGTGCAATATCCCTTAACTGACTTTTACAGCACCCTTGGGAAGATATGAGGTGGTAACACTTGTATTCTTAATCCATCACCACACGGAGAAGAAGAGAAGAACACTGAATCCGACTCGAAGTCAACAGATTTTTATAGATCTGCTAAAAATAAAGCTTAACTTTTTTATCCAGATATATAGTGCGTATTATTAAGTGTTTTTATTTAAACAAACAAACAATTTTAGAACAATTTTAAGCCACTAAATATTTTGCATTTTTGGGTTTGCATATTTCGCTTGTTATAATTAAGATATCTTTAAATAAAACCACATTTTACAGATTTATACGCGTGTACACTATGGTCACGGGTGAGAGTGGTGAAAGTGGTTTTATATAAACAAATGAGTCACGCAAGTGTTAGAAAATATTATGTTTTCTTTTCTATAAATCACTTAGGAGTGGGTTCACACGGGGTGGTTTTTAAATAATCGTTTACTTTAGTCGTGAATTCTTCCATCGTAGGTACAGTAATTTGTTCAACCATTTTATTGGCAACGTTCCGATCGCCGTTAAAGTTGTCAATAGCTTTACGTCCTGGAAAATAATAATAACAATTATTAGTTTTGCATAAAGGCCACCACAAAAGACATATTATTACTCGTAATATACATTAATATAGCGAATAATATCTAAATAGAAGCAGAACAGTAGAATAAATGCTGTAGAGGTGTGCTCTTTGAGAAGTATGTGTGGTGTGACTTGAAAGATAAATTAAGAAATGAAGTTATAAGAGAACGTTGCGGTCTGAAAGAGGATGTAGTGACTAAGGTGGAGAAAAGTATACTTAGGTGGTTTGGTCATGTGGAGAGGATGGATGAGAGACGCTTAACGAAAGACATATACACGGCGAAGGTAAGTGGGAATGCTGGAAGAGGACTACCGAGAAAAATATACTGCGCGGTCATCGCCGGCATACTCCAAAAGGGGCAAGTACGTAGCACTTACAACAGTCGGGCATGTATGACCAGATGTATGAGTGTGGACGAAGCCAAGGAAGTATGTTTGGATCATAGCAGATGGCGCTCTATAGTATCTGCCTACCCCCATGGGAAAAAGGCGTGATGTTATGTATGTATGTAATATAGCGAGAAAGAGACAGATGTATATAGAAACAAGACGAGGCGAGAAAAAACAGATAATATACTGAGATGTACCTATACTTATGACGTCACCAACAGATATATTTTAAACTTCTCTCTCTATTCTGGTACTTTCCCTTTTTTATGGCGCAATGCTTATGTTCGCCCATTACCTAAAATTTCAAATCCCTGTCTTCCTAATCACTATCGTCCTATCTCAATTCTTCCCTTTATTTCTAAAGTGCTTGAGTCTTGTGTCTACCAACAGCTGTCGAAATTCATACACGGTAACAACTTCTTAAGTCCATATCAATCTGGGTTTAGAGCGGGTCATAGCACAGTCTCAGCACTTCTTAAAGTATCTGGTGATATCAGGCAGGGTATTGAAAATACTTTGGTTACTGTTCTGGTGCTTATTGACTTCTCTAACGCCTTCAATGTAGTTGACCATGACATCCTTTTAGCTATTTTATCTTATTTCAACATTTCATCGGGTGCGCTAAGCTGGTTTGCTTCATATCTTCGGGGGCGTCAGCAATCTGTCCGGGTTGATGATAGATCGTCTGAATGGTGTAATTTACAGGCTGGTGTCCCGCAAGGAGGGAAACTTTCTCCTCTTCTCTTCTCTCTTTTTATCAATTTCTTAACACCTGAGCTTGGCTGTGCGTATCATTTGTACGCTGATGATCTGCAGATTTATACTCAGTCCAGGGTGGAGAACCTGTCAACTGCTATTGATGATGTAAACCGAGACTTAAAAGCTCTACAAAATTGGGCGTCTAGGCTTGGCCCGGCAGTAAACCCAACAAAATGCCAAGCCCTTGTTTTGGGTAGCCCGTTTATGATACGTAAACTTAACTCAGAAGTATTACCCTCTATTACTTACAATGGATCAGTAATTCCCATCAATACCGACGTCAAAAACCTAGGGTTACATATGGACTCTACACTGGAATGGCGAACACAAATTACGAAGATCTCACAAAAGGTTACGGGGACGCTTCGTGCCTTTTATCGGCTAAGGAATTTTTTGCCTGTAGCAGCCAAGACAGCGCTTGTGCAAACTTTAATTTTTCCCATCATCGATTATGCTGATGTGTGTTACCTCGACCTGAATGCAGATCTGCTCAATAAACTTGACCGTCTTCTCAACAATTGCATTCGATTCGTTTTTAATCTGCGCAAGTACGATCACGTGTCAACTTTTCGATCCCGTCTGAATTGGCTGCCAATACGTCAACGACGCAGTCTACATGCTTTAACCACCTTGTTCACCATTTTGAAAGGCACGGATTCTCCAGCGTACCTAAAGTGTCATTTTCAGTTTATCCAACCGACGCTTGATCGTAATTTGCAGTCGTCTCGTAATCTTCTTCTGTCTTGTCCGGTTCATACTTCTAGTCTTGTGCACTCTTCTTTCTTTGTCCAATCTATCCTCTTTTGGAATGCCCTCCCTCTTGAAATTAGAATGGCTAAAACCAAAGCAGCTTTTAAAGCCAAATTGCGTCGTCACTATATTATGCTATTGGCAGAGTCAAACCGCTAGTTTAATTTCCTCACTGTGACAAATATTATGTATAAGTACTTATGTAGATATTTTATGTATGTTTATATAATAAAACTTATTTGTGTAAGTTTAAATAGATTATGATTATTAGATTTACTTAGATAAAATTGCGTAATATTAATTGTTTAAATTAGTAGCATCCCTTTTTTTATTGTATTTTTGATCCACACTCTTTTATCTCTGCACTGCCATGTGGTTGGCTGGTAGATAATGCCTAGGGCATTAAGCCCGCCATTGTACCTTTTTGTGCATAAAGTGTTTATAAATAAATAAATAAAATAAATATATCTGTCTCTTTTTTGCCTTGCCTTTTGCTATATACATCTGTCTCTTTCTCGCTATATTCATATATATTAATATGCCATTCGTGACGCCCTTAACCATTGGATGCAAGCGGCACAAGACCATCCATATCCCGTTTTTTACGTTTGTCTTAAGATCAACTTGCAGCGTCTATCACACAAATTTGGTTATAAATTTCCCAAAAATAAGTAGAAACATAAATACACACTTCGTTATTTCTACTGCGTTAAAATTTGTCTATTTTAACACGCATATATAAGTTCAGTATGGATCTATCAATGTATTTTAAGGGTGTTTCTATGTATTATAAGTATGTATTTACAAAAGAAAAGTAATATATGTATTCCATCCGTATTCTGGTACCCATAACACGAGCATATTATAAGCTTAGCTTGGGACCAGAGGACGTTATGTGAAATGTCGGTGAATATTTACCTTATTATTTATTAATTTATTAATCTATGTAACGGAATCTTTGAACGTGATTTTCACCAACTTGCAGTAATCGGATTGATCTGAAATTTTGAACACCTAACAAGGACCGATGTCAATGCAATAATTAAAAAAAATATTTGGGGTTTCAAGCGTATTTTTTAGTTTTTAGACTAAGTAGATTATTTACGTTTGTCTTAAGATAAACTTGCAGCGTCTATCACACATATTCGATTATCTTTCCACAAAAAAAAAAAATAGAAGCATAGATATACACTTCATCATTGCTATGGCGTTAAAATCAGTCTATTTTTAACACGCTTTATAAGTTTGGTATGTCTCTATCAATGTATTAATCTGTGTAACGGAATCTTTGAAAGCGATTTTCAGCCACTTGCAGTAGACGGATTAATCTGAAATTTTGCACACCTAACAAGGACCGATGACAATGCAATAATTTAAAAGAATAATCCCAATTCCTTGATCAGAATTACTAGAATAGCATGTTGAAGTATCACTATGACCATACTTGTATTTTTAATTATACACGCAATAGTTTAATTGTTTATGAGTAGACTCACCAAGATTATTGTGTTTCTACGTATGCCTTTCATATACAATCAGATAATTTTACATAAAAACGCTTTGTTTATAGAATCAGGTAAAAATATCTTATTTGTTTACTTGTGTTTACTACGACTGTGACAACATGTGGCAACAGAAACTTATGTCTCTGACAACATAAACTGTCAACGTTTTGTAAGTAGGTAGCATAGAATTGAGTATTGAATCACGAATAGTTTGTAGACCAGCCAAATTCTAACTTTTACTAGTAGTTAATCTCTCCTGTTTATGATACTAGCATCACATACATTGGCAGAGTCTTGAAAAAAATACAAAGACATAAAATAAAAAGAAGAAGAATTGAGTATTGATGACAATGCAATCATTTTAAAAATATTCAGGATATTTAAGCGTGTTCAAGTATCTTCTATCTATTCTGTTAGCGTGTTTTTTTAGTTTTAAAACTAAGTAGATTATTTACGAAGGAAACAGTACGAAACGTTTTTGTAAGGATTTTCGAAGTAAAATCTGGCGGATCTATAGTTGTCTCATTCGGTGCAGCTCTCGGAAATAGGGATAATAAATAAATAAATAAATAAATAAATAAATAAATAAATAAATAAATAAATAATAATAATATTAAAATTGTGAATTTGACGGCTCTATAGTCCACTCTCAACCTTAAAACTTACCCATTTCTTCTTGCGTATAAAAGACACCCTTAATAACTTTAACTTTTCCGTTAGCGTGTACGTAAATCTTACTGTGTGTAAAGTAAACATAAGTTCTGTTGCCTATCGTCTCCTCTTTGTACTTTGATACGATAGTTATATTAACATATTCTGAAATTAGAAGTTGAAAAATTGAAGAATGAGCGGATGTCCTGGTATGGGCATGTAATGAGACGAGAGGAAAGTAAGATTGTTAGGAGAGTTCTGCGTATTAGTGTGGAAGAAAAAAAGTCTAGAGGAAACCCTAACAAAAGATGGACTGTGTGAACGAGGACACGAAAGAAAGAGAAGTTAACACTGATATGACGGCTGATAGAAGACTATGGAAGAAAAAGACATGTTGCGCCGACCCCAAATAATGGTATAAGGGCAGGAAAATGATGATAGCAGCTACACGTCATGCTGTTTTCTATGTCAAATATACTGCAAAGTCACTACAGAGGTGACGCACACAGACACTGACGTAATTCCATTGGTTGCTAAGGATGCACAATATGCACATACACAACATAAGCACACAGGCACACTCACTGATAAGCGACATTGAGGCCAATTCTAATGGATCATAAACTTAACTAAGATGAGGACAATTGTTGTATTTTAATTAATTTTCTATTTCGTTGTTAAATATACTTAAACTAATATTATAAAGCTGAAGAGTATGTTTGTTTATTTGAATGCGCTTTTCTTAGGAACCACTAGCCCGATTTGAAAAATTGTGTCAGTGTTAGATAGTACATGTATTGAAGAAGGTTATATGCTATACTAGCTGCTGCCCGCGACCTCATACGCGTGGAATTTACAAAACTTTTCCCCGTTTTTGCAACATTTTTCACTTATGCTTCGCGCCTATTGGTCGCAGCGTGATGTTATATAGCCTTTCCCTATAAATGGACTATCAAACAAACAAAGAATTTTTCAAATCGGACCAGTAGTACCTGAGATTTATGCGTTTAAACAAACAAACTCTTCCACCTTATAATTATTAGTATTAGTATAGATAACATCACGCTGCGACCAAAAGGAGAGAAAAATGTAAAAAATATTGCAAAAATGGAAAAAAAAAATCTATATTCCATGTTTACGAAGTCGCGGCTATTATTAATTAAAAGCGTTAGTCTGTTAACACAGTTTTATAATAAGCAAGTTCAAGTTCAATTAACTAGTAGAAAATAATTTACCTGCTGTCATTACATAGAGTCCTGTATGCTTTTCAAGATTTGCGTCACCGATTGCACCGTTAACTTCATAGAAACTGCTGTATGTTAGTTTTGAACAATTAAAATTATATGTCATTGTCATTGCTTGGTCGTCAACTCTAAAATACAAATTAAAATACAAATACATATTTAATTTCCTACGTGATAAGATCAGGAATACAGAGATCGATAGATGGCTTGTACCGTTTTTTTTTTTAAATCGCGCTATAGTTTCGTTCGACACATTAACACTTAAGCTCGACAAAATTTCTATAGTGACATCAATTCTTTTTCACATTTATGAATTAGTTAGGATTAGGATTAAGATAGATAAAAAAACTATAAAAGTAGGAACGAACAGAATTTAAAAAAAATATGTTTTTAGCGTTCCAGAAAATTTGTAAATTTTGAGTTATCCTGTATTAGCATGGGGGGCGACAAAAAAAAAAATATTTAAAATACTTACGATTGTGTTACATTACATGTTCCCAAACCATACATTAATATTTCATAAAATTTGAACTTCATTCTTGAAACATGCCCTTCATAATTATTTTTATATGAAGGGTCTAACTCTTTTTCTTCTGTCATAGCCACATGATTCTTTCCCAAGTCGTTCATTGGACAATTGTGTTGGTTTTCAGCCACATTACCTTAAATAAGTTAATTTTTTTAACACGCTTTTATAAGTTCGGTATGTATCTATCAATGTATTAATCTACTAGCTGATGCCCGCTACTCCGTACGCGTGGAATTTTGGATCCCCATATGTTTTGTCACCGTTTAAACCTTCCCTAGACTTTCACGATTATTTCAATACCAAAATCACCAAAATCGGCCCAGCCGTTCTCGAGTTTTAGCGAGACTAACGAACAGCAATTGATTTTTATATATAAGACTAGCTGATGCCCGCTACTCCGTACGCGTGGAATTTTAGATCCCTATATATTTGGACCGTTTAAACCTTCCCTGGACTTTTACGAATATTTTAAGACCAAAATCACCAAAATCGGCCCAGACGTTCTCGAGTTTTAGCGAGACTAACGAACAGCAATTGATTTTTATATATAAGACTAGCTGACTCTCGCTACTCCGTACGCGTGGAATTTTAGATTCCCATATATATTGTCACCGTTTAAACCTTCCCTGGACTTTCACGAATATTTCAAGACCAAAATCACAAAAATCAGCCGAGCCGTTCTTGAGTTTTAGCGAGACTAACGAACAGCAATTGATTTTTATTTATAAGATATAACGGAATCTTTGAAAGTGATTTTCAGGCTCTTGCAGTATTTGGGTTGATCTGAAATTTCGCACACCTAACAAGGACCGATGACAATGCAATAATTTAAAAGAATAACCCCAATTATTGACAATAATTGACATGCTATTGTAGTAATCTACAATAGCATGTTGAAGTATCACTATGACCACACTTGTATTTTTAATTATACACGTAATAGTTTAATTGTATATGAGTAGACTCACCAAGATTATTGTGTTTCTATGTATGCCTTTCATATACAATCAGATAATTCCACATAAAAATATAGAATCAGATACAAATATCTTAATTGTTTACTATGATGTTCTTCTGTGTATCATTGTGACATTGTTGTGACAACAGAAACTTATGTCTCTGACAACACAAACTGTCAACTTTTTTGTAAGTGGGTAGCATAGAATTGATAATATAACTAAAATAGTGACTCGATGATCGATGACAATGCAATTATTTAAAAAAAAGTATTCAGGATTTTCAAGCGTGTTTTTAGGGTTCCGTACCCAAAGGGTAAAAACGGGACCCTATTACTGAGACTTCGCTGTCCGTCCGTCCGTCCGTCCGTCCGTCTGTCACCAGGCTGTATCTCAAGAACGGTGATAGCTAGACAGTTGAAATTTTCACAGATGATGTATTTCTATTGCCGCTATAACAACAAATACTAAAAATAAAATAAAATAAATATTTAAGGGGGGCTCCCATACAACAAACATGACTTTTTTACCGTTTCTTGCTCGATACTAATAACGTTGCCTTATGTTGCATAGATAATGGTACGGAACCCTTCGTGCGCGAGTCCGACTCGCACTTGACCAATTTTTAAATTTTAGACTAATCGGACTATCTCTAGTGGGTGAAAATCTCTTTCGTATATGCCGTTACATATTTTTTTTATAATGTCCTTTGGTCCCAGGGCTTATATGCTTGTGTTACGGGTACCAGAACACGGATATACTACATACTATTTCTCTTTTGTAAATACATACTTTTAATATATAGAAAACACACAGACGCAGTACAAACATTCGTAAGACATTTATAAATATCGCACAAATTTAATAATAGTCCCGTGCGGGAATTAAACCCACGACCTCGTGAACGGCAGTCGTGGTCGAGTGGTTAGTGTTACGCACTAACCACTCGACCACGAGTTGACCACGTCAAAGAATAAAAGGTCAGTAAAAGATATAGGCTTATACGAGTACATACACATTTAAATAGATAGATAGGAACCCATTTAAAAATATTCATGGACATTACACACAACGTCCTCTAGACCCAAAGTAAGCTATATTTCTATGCTTGTGTTATGGGTACCAGATACGGATACTACATATACTACTTTTCTTTTGTAAATACATACTTATAATACATAGCGACACCCAGACGCAGGACAAACATTTGTATGACAATTATAAACATCACACATATGATTGTCCCGAGCGGTAGTCGAACCCGCGACCCCTTGATCGGCAGTCCGTTGTCTGAACCACACGACCACGAGGCTAGTCAAAAACGGTCGTCAAATTTATTAAAAAATTATTAAAAAAAAATGTATAAACTTACTTTGAATGAAGTAAAACTTCAATAAAACTAATACGAAAAATGTCGTATATGAAGACCACATTTTGTCGAATTTCTTCCAAAATACTAGTTTTTTTCGACATTTGTCATAGGTACTTATATACCTAATTAACCCTAGAATGCCCGTGCAAAGAGCATTTTGCCACCCGCGCCACAAATACTATGATAGTTTGTAAACTAATTGCCAACTAAAATTGGGTTTTTAGCAGCTGGACATATTTTTAATTCGTAACTCGTACCTAAAAAACAATCCTATCAGTGCACGGAGGACTAAATGAAGAGAAGATTATTAACACCAAGTAACACCAAGTAACCAAGTAACACTGGCGTACTTCATAGAAAAATGACGTTTAATATGACGTATGGTCTGTATCATAGACACACATAGATACGTTTTCACGCACACTTAGATATGTATACAGACACGACATCTGGTATCTATAGCTATCTGTGATGCAGTTGGTGTAATTTTCAGAAAGAGAAAACAGGGTGTCATTTATGCTCAATCTTTCTGTGCAAGGTAGTTATCTATGTGTGTCTATGATACAGGCTATACGGCATATGAAACATCATTTATTTGATGTACGATTTAGCCAGGATAAAGTTACTTGTCCTCAATTTTAAACGTCAACCCACCATCTGGATTGTCTGTGTATTAAGATATATTATACTGAATAATTTCGGAGAAAATGACTAAAACAATAATTTAATAATTTTGGAGAATATAGCAAGCGCATTCAGACGTGACTGGGAACATTTAATAGTTAAAATTCCTTATATTTTTTAATAAATCAAATTGTGGTGGATATAGGTGATCACCGCAAGCGGGACTTTTTGACGTGATCAACTTTTTCCACCACAATTTTATTTATTAAGTAAAAGCATAGCATGTTAATTGCAAAATTAATAAATTACTTCCATAAATTTTATCTGAAACTGATAGCTAACAACCAAGAAAAATACGTTTAAATTGTAAGTAAAAATTTTATCAAATTTCTTTGTAATAAATTTCTAATTAGCAAGTAATTTCTATGCATCTCATAGATATATGGACATGAAAAAAACAAGTTTATCAAGTGCGCAATTCATTTATTCAAATGCACTACTTTTATGAATTCTATTTTGTTTATTTCTTTACCAACATTGTCTATTTATTTAAGTATTTCAGCTACAAGAAAACTAATGAATCGAACTCTTATTTAATTGTTTTACTCGAACGAAATGGCTTAAATAAACCAGATACCCCCTGAAATAAAGGAGGCCCGTATTTAAAACGATAAAATAAATAAATTGTAGATAATTCCTGAGGCATTAAGGCCGCCATTAAGTCCGTCTTATGTGCATAAAGTTTTAAATAAAATAAATAAATAAATCAATTATTTATTGACATTTCACACAACGTGCTCTGGTCCCAAACTAAACTTGTATGCTTGTGTTCTGAGTACGGATATAAAGTATTTTCATTTGTAAATACATACTTATTATACATAGAAAACACCCAGACACAGTGTAGGTACGAACGTTTGGGTGTTAATTTGAAATATCACACAAATGATTGTCCCGTAGGTACAGGAATCATGCGTGCGATCTCGTGAATTGTGGTCTGTTAAATGAACCATAAATTACAGGGCCCGTCAAAAAATAAAAATGCCCTATATCCCTTAGCTGACTTTTACAGCACCCTGGGAACAAAGAAAGAAGAATACAACTTACTGACTCCTCCGACCACCGGCCGAGGGCTGTAAAAATTTATCGCGAACCCGCTGTAACATGGATACATGTTGCGCAGACTCCAAAAGATGGGATAAGGACAGGAAAATAATAATTATGTTTATAAGAAATGTATTCAGAGCATATTTATAAAAGAAAAAGAATCATTGCTTTATATTATCCTTAGATCCCAAGAGATTCTATTCATTTAATTTGAAGATCACTTATGCAAAAAGCTCAAGAATTTGAAATAGTTCTTAAGTTGGATACTTAGAAAGATCTGGAGCCTCAACCGAGATTTGTACACACTTAAGTTTGTCTTTGTGTAATGCCTATTTACGGACGTTTACTAGAAGGATTTTTAATAAAATGTAGGTTGTAGTTTGTTGAATTATTATTTCATGGAATATACAATATTTTTTCGATCCAATTTCCCACTTCTGGTGATCACTTATTCCACTGTAATTAAATTTATTAAGTAATAACCATAGCAAGTTAACTGCAGAATTAATAAATTACTTTACAATTAGGAAAATTAAATATGATAAATAACGAACCTTTTTCTTCATTTTTGTAAGATTATGCACGAAAAACGTGTCTTAGTTGAAAAAGAACTGAGTATTAAAGCTTCCTTTAATTTCATTCGCATAATTTAAACAATTTATTGTATTGTTTTCCGGAAAACGCAACGCTAAACACGTTGAGAGTAGTACAAAGAAGGAGGATAGCGCAAAAAAGAAGACCTCAACAACAATAAAATGCAAAAAGTTATAAAATATCAAACCCATTCATAAATTAATACATTCAATCGCAATCGATTGAACAATAAAAAATAAAATAAATTATTCCTCAAAATTTTTAAAAGTGAGTTGTGCTCTTTTACTTAGTTGCGGCAAACATCCTTAACTAAACACGTAGACAAGTTGGTTGTCAAACTAAACTGATATATCGGACTGGTTGGGTATTACGTAGATTATCTTGTCAATATTTGTACGCCAATATGTTTTATTGGCAGCTAGGGATTTAGCCAAAATGCGATCGAGTAATGCTAGAGGCCTCAGACCTCGAAATGATATTTATGTGTAACTAGTTATTGGAACTTGGAGAATTTTCCCCGTTTTTCCAACATTTTTCACTGTTCCTTCGCTCCTATTGGTCGCAGCGTGATGTCATATAGCCCATAGCCTTCCTCGTTAAATGTACTATCTTTCTCACAGTATCTAGTTCTTATGTTTCTATGCTTCTATTACTTTCTTTTTTTTCCAAAATACAATAAGGAACTAAATAAAAAAACACGACCATCAATCCCGTTTTTCACGGTAGTCTTAAGATTAATTTGCAGCCTCTGTCTGCTTTTCCAAAAAAGAAAGTAACTAACAGAAGCATAGATTATACTCTTCATCATTATCTACAATATTACAATCTAGCCTGCTAAGGCTAATAAATAATTTTGATCTAACTTAAATTGCTAAATAGAGTTTTTTATAAGAATGTGTCCATTAACACCTATCTTAATGTCTCTATTATTGTAAAGACTCTTTGTTATTGTGTTCTTTGTTACTAGTACATAAATCACTACATATAACTAATAGTCACTATCACTATAAATTTCAAGTTTTTTAAGCCGATCATCAAAAGATTTTAGCACCGTGAGGATTCTGTCAAGTTTTTCATTGGTATTTTTTTCTAACTCAGTTTCAACCTGGGGCACAGATTTGGTTTTTTGTGCATAGGTTATGTTGGCAACAACGGGGTTGTTTGTGACTAGCTTTTGTTCACTTGTTGCTGTTGAAATAGAAATTGTCCGAGCTGGAATGGTTTTCGCTTTTAGGGACTTATTTTAATATTTTGTAGTTCTTTAGCTACGACACATCCTCTATAGCTAGCTGGATGTGGTTCTCCACAGTGGACACACTTTGGTTTTACGTCTGGTGGTTTTGTGCAGTCTCTGGTTAGATGTTTTCCAGTACATTTGACACATCTTGGTTCCTTTGAACAATATTTTTGTGTATGGCCGTAGGCTTGACATTTTTTGCACTTGGCTGTTCTCAGTGGTTTTATGTCTACTTTGCATCCTAAAATAGACTTTATACTATAAATTTTGCTTATATCTTCTTCTTTGTCGAATGAAAGTATAAACATGTTTAGAGGTTCCTTTTTTCTTCAGCTCAGCTTGTTAACAGCCTCCTGGATTTGGTACCCATTAGCTTTGAGGTCCTCGACTATATTATTTGGCAAACACGTAAAGTGTAGGTTTTTTGCCATTACCCTTATAGGTCGGTTTTGCTTGTTTTCATAAGAATGCCACTGGTAGTTGTTTTCTATCAACATCTTTGAGATGATCCGGTAAGAGTCTTCGTTGTCTGTGTTTATTTTAACACATTCACCGCTCATAATTTTTGTAAGAAAAGCTTTTCTGGTAAGTTTTGTCGTCAGAAGATCATAAAACTGCTGATAGTTCTTAATGCTCTCGACTATTATAGGTGGAGGATGTGCACCTTTCTTCTCCTTTTTTGATTCCACCTTTTTTGATTGAGTCATTGGCAGGGTCGGTGACAGGTTTAACTTCCATTTTTTCCTACTTTTTTGACGGACCCACTCAGTTTCTTTTGCCAATTCCTCTTCATCCGT
Source organism: Orgyia antiqua (assembly GCA_916999025.1). Classification (NCBI taxonomy): domain Eukaryota; kingdom Metazoa; phylum Arthropoda; class Insecta; order Lepidoptera; family Erebidae; genus Orgyia; species Orgyia antiqua. The sequence goes on from OU779874.1 coordinate 8,573,496, forward strand.
CTCATAACGAACTTGTTGAGAGGAAGTTTGGGTTTCAATGTGACGCTTATCTGTCTCACATGTTTGCTCCTGCGACTGCTTTATCTGTAGTTTGATGCTACTTTTTTCTTTTTTAAGGTCGTTTACTAGGCTTTGCAACATTTCTCGTACTGCCTTTTCTTCTGTATAATACCGGTACATTAATTTTTCTTGCTCGGTTTTTAATTTTACGCTAAAAACTTTAGCCATATTGTAATCTTTAGAAAATTACGCCTTGACACTTATTATAAATAAACGTGATTCATTATTTTCAAGTAGGTCATCGCGTTGCATTCGCGGCCGCCATGGCGCAACAGCAGGAACTGCAGCGTCAGCGCGATTTACAAATACGTATTATGCGAGCGACACTAACACAACTGTCTTTAACGGAAGTCGAATGATCACTCTCATCTATAATGTAGCGTTAAAATTATAAAAATCGATAACCTTTATGCGAAGAAAACAATGGTCTACGAAACGTCTTTTTCATAGATTTTGTAGGTCTGACTGAACTATATATGTCCCTTTCGGCGTGGAGCTCGGGAATAGGGATACCAATACTTAAATTCGAGCTATAGTCCCCTCCTAATTAATATAATTTGTAACTTTAACTTAAGAAATTAGTATAATTCCTCTACACAAAATTACTTAGATCTCAAGAGAATTTTCTAATTGCTTAGTATTTATTCACTTAATTTGAAGACCGCTCTAGTAAAAAGCTTATTTAGAATTGTCGAGCCAATTTGCTTTTGTGTGATGGCTTCTCTTGACTCGACTTTGATCTTTTGAATTTTGAATACCGGGATAAGGGAGACTTCAATGAACTTCTTTTATTTCTTGTGACAAATACTTTATTCTTCAGTAGGTAGTAAATACAGTTATAAATGAAAAGTTAATAAATTGATATAGTTGTTAGGTAGGAGAAAAAAACCTAAATTTCTCGCGTTAGAAGTCCCGGGCAATAGCTAGTCTACACTACACATATGTTTGCACTGCATCTGGATGCGTTCTATATTATATTTAAGTTATAATAACTAATTTACCCAAAAATTAATCCGTATTCTGGTATTTATAACATAGAAATGTACTAATGTAGCTTTAACGGACCAGAGAATGTTACGTGAAATATTTTTAAACATTAAAAAGAAACCTTTTAGCTTTTGTTTAACCTTGATCGATTAGTTTTACTGTTTATTTCAGAAGATATTTCCTATCCTAAATTTCCTTTCCATAATATATTATTTTTATGCATTTCCTTACTAATTTATAAATGCGAAAATCAGAATTAAAAACTATTAATCTTGACGAGTTTAAGTGTTAATGTGTGTAACCAAACCACAGTGCGATTTAAAAGAACTATACAACGCCATCTACCGACTGTCATAGTAAACTTCTTTTTGTTAAGGTTTAATTTAGAAATTTCACGCGTACGAAGTCACAGGCAACAGCTAGTACCTTATAAAGCTAGAATGGGCTCTCGAGCTATAAAATAAAACAGCCCCATTTAAACGCCCCATAACAAAAGCCTATCATAAGATTAATGTGTTACCCTCTTTTGCACATGTCACACGCATAAACGCGCACTTTGTGTCTTTATGTACAGATTGTAAAAATATTATAATAATACGGAGGATATTATCCTCCTCGTGGTCAAGTGGTTCATATAACGGACTGCCGACCTGACTGGATGGATATTAGGTTCTCTTGTCAATATTCTACGCCAACGTGTTTCACATCGTGTTCAGGCTAAATGTTGATACATTAATTTCCAAGAGACTTGCTTTATATAACTCGTAGTTAAATTTTGTATGACGTCATTTCTTTGTACACATTAAAATAAATGAGTTCGCTTTTTTCAACAAAAACAAAGAATATATACATATGGTATTATTCATAACTAGCTGTTGGCCTCGACTCCGTCCGCGTAAAATTTAGGAAATTTTCCCCGTTTTTGCAACATTTTTAACTACTGCTTGAGTGAGAGTATTATAAACGTAAGAGTAAATAAATATAATCAGAATGAACGAACTGCTAAGCTATCAGGAGTTCACGTGTTATTGTAAGTCAACCATAAAATATAGATATGTGCTGTTTCGGAATATTTTATAGACAATTTTATGTAGAATATTTCCGTCATACATGATTTCTATGTAACTTTAACCATTAAGGCTGCACACGCGACGGAAGCTTAAAAACTGGAGCACCATTTCCCGTTTTGCCAACATTTCCCTTCACTACTCTGCTCCTATTGATTGTAGCGTGATGAAAAGTATACTATAACCTGCCCAGGAGTATGAAAAATAATTGTACCAAGTTTCGTTAAAATCCGTCGAGTAGTTTTTGTTTCTATAAGGAACATACAGACGGACAGACAGACAGACAGACAGACAGACAAAAAAAATTTTTACTGATTGCATTTTTGGCATCAGTATCGATCACTAATCACCCCCTGATAGTTATTTTGAAAATATATTTCATGTACAGAATTGACCTCTCTACAGATTTATTATAAGTATAGATGACTTATCGGAGGTTTAAAAGTTCGCTAAAATCGGTTTACGAAAATTTTCAAAACTTGTTATTCATAATAGTCTTTTTACGCTAAAACATTTATTATCTCTCCGATAAAATGTCAGTTTGAACCTCCGATAAGTTATTATGAATAAGACCACTATACCAATATTATAAAGCTGAAGAGTATGTTTGTTTGAACCCACTAATCTCAAGAACTACTGGTTCGAATTGAAAAACTATTTTAAACTCTTATTCTGTTGGATAGTCCATTTATTGAGAATGGCTACAGCCTATATAACATCACGCTGTAACCAATAGGAGCGAAGCAGCAGTGAAAAATGTTGCAAAAAGGGGAAATTTCCTAAATTCCATGCGTACGAATTAGCGGGCTAGTAAAGAATAAAAACAAAACTTGTTTTAAAAATTACGCTGATTATTGCCGTGCTTTTTGTGGAATAAACTGCCTCTCAAAATCAGACAGGCACAGTCCTTTCATAGCTTTAAAAATAGATTAAGTGAATACTATTTATCGAAACAATAGCTTACCTATAATTACGAGTATATTATTATGTGTATTTATTTTTATGTATGTGTATTGTATATTATATTATATCTTTACGTATTTAACTGATTTATTTAAGTTTATCTTTTTAATAGAGTAGTAATAGTGTCACCTAACTCATCAGGTCAGACACACTCCTATCCATCCAAGGTTGCCTGTAAGAAATTGCACTAGCGATAAGGCCGCTATTTTGTACTAGTACGTAATGACTTAATTCTAATGTAATTAATAATTATGTAAAAAGGTGTACAAATAAAGAGTTATCTATCTATATATCTATCTTAATGGTTTTATCTTTACAATGCTTTCTGAAATTTTTACCAAGTATTCGCAATTACGATTATAATATTTGCTAAATCTGAACAGCGGACTGTCACATCATCACGGATACCCTTATCAGGCAAACGTGTCCATTCACGAACCGAGCTTATTTGTGACGAGGGAATATTAGACCAAACAGATAAACAGCGGTTTTATTGTATTTGATTGTTGCTTAATCTTGAACGAATTAAAAAAACCGGCCCCTACGAATTGGACTCACGCACGAAGGATTTCGTACCCTTATTATATCTACTAATATAAAAAAACTGCAGAGTTTGTTTGTTTGAATACGCTAATCTCAGGAACTTCCAGTTCAAATTAAAAAGTTCTTTTTGTGTTGGATAGTCCATTTATTTTAGAAGGTTTAAGCTATATCACATTATGGTGCGATTATTAGGAACGAAGAATCAGTGAAAACTATTGCAAAAAACGGGAAAAAATTTTGAAATTCCACGCCATCAAAGTCGTGGCCATGGAACACTGAAAAAAAATTTTAAAAATCAGACTAGCGGTTTTTGAGATTAGCGCGTTCAAACAAACAAATAAACTCTTCAGCTTTATAATCTAACTAGCTGACCCGGCAAACGTTGTTTTGCCATACTAAAAAAAAAAGTTTGAAAAATAGATGTTGGCCGATTCTCAGACCTACTGAATATGTATGCAAAATTTCATAAAAATCTGTCAATCCGTTTCGGAGGAGTACGGTAACTAACACTGTGACACGTGAATTTTATATATAATCTAATATATAAAATTCACGTGTCACAGTGTTAGTTACCGTACTCCTCCGAAACGGATTGACAGATTTTTATGAAATTTTACATGAATATTTTACTTTTTTTTTGTATGGCAAAACAACGTTTGCCGGGTCAGCTAGTCTAATATATAAAATTCACGTGTCACTGTGTTAGTTACCGTACTCCTCCGAAACGGCTTGACCGATTTTTATGAAATTTTTCATGCGTATTCAGTAATTTTTTTTTTTAGTATGGCATAACAACGTTTGCCGTGACAGATAGTATTAGTATAAATTTAAAAATAAAATTGTGTTTATATAAAGAAATACAACTAAGTCCGTCTATGATACATAATACTTCATATTAACTTGTCATGCAAGCTCAGTGGACTGTCAAACTAAACTGATATATTGGACTGGGGTATTTCGTAGATTATCATGTCAGAATTGTGACTATACCAATATGTTACAATACCGACAAGGGATTCAGACTAAATACGTTTGAGTCATTCGTAATTAAGACTAGGATCTAATTCTGATGATTTTGAGAAATATTGGACGTAATCACAAATGAAACAGATGGTGGGTTGACGTTTAAAATTGAAGACAAGTAACTTTGGACTGGCTAAATTGTACTTCATGGAATAATAACCCTTCATATGACGTATAGCCTGTATCATAGACACATATAATATGTAAGTGGCTTTAGGCCTACTGCGTGATGTAGCCAAAACCGAAAAATATTTTAAATCTCCGATAAAAAAAAATTCTTTTGACAAATACTCCAAAATTTGCATGATATCGACTTATTACAATTTTCTTATCATTTATAGAAATGTAATTAAACCTGCAAAGATTTTGACAGCTGGCCTGTCAAAATATCATCACAGCTACCCTCATCAAGCAGACATGTAGCCATAATCCTCGGTTATCTGTGACTGGAGAAAATTGAATGATTTACTATAAATACAGCGTAAAATTTTGTTATTGCTAAATTCAATCATCTATTAAAATCTAATATAATAAAATTCACGTGTCACAGTGTTAGTTACCGTACTCCTCCGATACGGCTTGACCGATTCTTCTCAAATTTTGCATACATATTCAGTAGGTCTGAGAATCGGCCAACATCTATTTTTCAAACCTTTTTTTTTTTTAGTTTGGCAAAACAACGTTTGCCGGGTCAGCTAGTCTAATATATAAAATTCACGTGTCACAGTGTTAGTTACCGTACTCCTACAAAACGGATTGACCGATTCTTCTCAAATTTTACATACATATTCAGTAGGTCTGAGAATCGGCCAACATCTATTTTTCAAACTTTTTTTTTGTATGGCAAAACAACGTTTGCCGGGTCAGCTAGTAATAATATAATATTTGTATTGTTATAATAATAAACAAATAAATATTCATGCACATTTTACATAACATCCTCTGGTCCCAAGCTAAGCTTATATGCTTTTATTATGGGTACCAGAATACGGATAAATAAATAAATAAGTAAATATTCAGGACATTTCACACAACGCCCTCTGGTCCCAAAGTAAGCTATATTTCTATGCTTGTATTATGGGTGCCAGATACGGATAGACTACATATACTGCTTTTTTTGTAAATACACACATAAAATACATAGAAAACACCCAGACGCAGTACAAACATTTGTATGACAATTATAAACATCACACAAATGATTGGATAGAATACATAAACTACTATTAACGACATAAACTGATTTCAAGTTCATATTTCAGCTCTTATTAAACCATTCTCTTTCTCCTCTCTAGCCCATTAATGTCCCACTGTTGGGCACGGAAAACTCGAAAATAAACCCTGTGCCAACACGCCTGGTCAGCGCGCCACAGTAGACCATAACCCTTCCCAAAGTGGAGGAGGCCCGTGCCCAACAGTGGGACGTAAATGGGCTGGAGAGAGAGAGAGATGTATAGATAACGAATTTATGAAACGCAATTTTTGAAACATTATTTTACGCCTACTAACCTGATAAAATCTCCATGCCCTTCACATAGAAATATGAACTCTATTGAAAAGTGCCAAATAGAAAATCCCATACATATTTGATAATAATCCTCGTTTGAATGGAAATTTTGACGCCACAATGCTTTAGTTATTGGAGCGTATATAGAAAGGTCGTGGTTTATCTCTCGTCTCAAATAATATTCTAAAACTATTATTAGAATTTCAAATACAAGTAGTTTTTGAATATTTTGCGTATATCATAACTTCAAAAATTCTCCATTTGTCTGTATGTTTTTTTTTATGTTTGGTAGCTCATAACTTTTCCGGTTTCCGTGAGGTCCCCTTGGCACCAGATCAGGATCTGATCGTTATCTCCTGGGAAATCGCGGAAAACCCTCGAATTGCAAAGGACCTATTATTGCCAACAGGATTTAAACTTGCGCACTGTGCTTACGCAATATTTATAAAATATTATTTAATATAATTTTTTTGTGTATTATTGTCTGTGCTTGGCAACAATAAATATTTCTTTCTTTTTAAAAGACACATGACAGGTTGCCTGGAAGAAATCACATTAGTGATAAGGCCGGCCTTTATACAATAGCTTTTAAGACTGTCTTTTTAAAACTCTGTGTAAAATTGGTGTTTGTGCAAATAAAGAGTTTTCTATCTAGCTATGACCTTATACTATGTCTACAGTGCACAGCACTAAGTTCTATGGTTGATTAGATGAGTAGTGACAATAAAACCTTGATACGGTGAACATGTCTTTTTATTTACGCAAATTCCACTACAAACAAAAATATCATAAGGCCTGAACAATATTTTCAATCTTCTTTATTAATATTAAAAAGCTAAAAAGTTTGTTTGTTTGAGCGCGTTTATCTGAGGAATCGCTGGTCCGATTTGAAAAATTCTTTTAATTTTAGATAGTAATTTTATCAACAAAGGCTATAGGCTATATAACATCACGCTGCGACCAATAAAAGCGAAGTAGCAGTGAATAGTCTACTTAGTTTAAAAACTAAAAAACACGCTTAAATATCCTGAATATTTTTTAAATGATGTATTGTCAGTAATACTCAATTCTATGCTACCTACTTACAAAACGTTGACAGTTTATGTTTTCAGAGACTTAAGTTTCATTGTTACATGTTGTCACAATCGTAGTAAACACAAGTAAACAATTATGATATTTTTACCTGATTCTATAAACAATGCGTTTTTATGTGAAATTATCTGATTGTATATGAATGGCATACGTAGAAACACAATAATCTTGGTGAGTCTACTCATATACAATTAAACTATTACGTGTATAATTAAAAATACAAGTGTGGTCATAGTGATACTTCAACATGCTATCCTAGTAATTCTGATCAAGGAATTGGGATTATTCTTTTAAATTATGGCATTGTCATCGGTCCTTATTAGGTGTGCAAAATTTCAGATCAATCCGTCTACTGCAAGTGGCTGAAAATCGCTTTCAAAGATTCCGTTACACAGATTAATACATTGATAAATACATACCAAACTTATAAAAGCGTGTTAAAAATGTTGCAAAATCGGAGAAAATTTCCGAAATTCCACGCGTACGAAGTCCCGCGCAACTGCTGTTTTCAGGGTTCCGTAACAAAAGATAAAACGTGGCTATATTATTACGACTTTGCTGTTCGTCCGGTCGTTTATTTACCAGGCTGTATCTTTGGAACGGTGATAGCTAGAAATTATAAAGATAACTGTTGTTGTATATCAGTTGATACTATAACAACAAATACTCGCCATCAGAAGAAGCACAAAAGTAGAATAAATGCTGTAGAAATGCGCTCTTTGAGAAGTATCTGTGGTGTGACTTTGAAAGATAGATTAAGAAATGAAGTTATTAGAGAACGTTGCGGTCTGAAAGAGGATGTAGTGACTAAGGTGGAGAAAAGTATGCTTAGGTGGTTTGGTCATGTGGAGAGGATGGATGAGAGACGATTAATGAAAGGCATATACACGGCGAAGGTAAGTGGGAATGCTGGAAGAGGATGCCCGAGAAAAATATATTTCGCGGTCATCGCCGGCATACTCCAAAAGGGGCAAGTGCGTAGCATTTACAACCGTCGGGCATGTATGACCAGATGTATGAGTGTGGATGAAGCCAAGTAAGTATGTTTGGAACATAGCAGATGGCGCTCTATAGTCTCTGCCTCACCCTTTTTCCCATGGGGGTACCATGGGAAAAAGGCGTGATGTTATGATGATGATGACTCTTCATCTTTCATTTTCCATCTTTCACCTTCCTCGGGCAAACCAATTATTCGGTTTTATGGAGCCTATTTACTGTGTTATGTTCTGGTTTAAAAATAAAGAATTTTATCTATCTTTTATCATCTCCCATTATCCCATTATTTGGAATCAGGATAAGACAAACATATTATGGAAAATAACGTTGCGGAAATCTTTAGTACGTTACCAAATTTTTACAGTGTGTTATGAAAAAGCCAATTTGAATTAATATCAAGAAAATATTTCACACTGATTTTATCTCATACAAAATTTATAACAACAAAAATAAATCCATAACTAAAATTCAATAACAAAACTTTTCTCTTAAGAAATTTGCATCAAAACAAAGATAATCTTCTCACCTTTGTTTTAAAATAAGTCTACTTCGGATTACTCTCAACTTCATAATCGGATTTGACACGATAAAATGAAGGTCTTATTTACAACGAGAAGTGAAACCCAGCTTAAATTAATAATGATTGTGAGAAAATGCACACACTATTTAGTAACCTTTTGTTGTAAACTTTTGACCGTGTGGTGACGGATTAAGAATACAAGATTCCACCAAAAGGTGCTGTAAGAGCCAGATAAGGAGTAATATAGGCAGAAAAAATCTTTAAAGAAGGAAAATTCGGAACTAAACCCTTTTTTCTAACACGTCTTGTGAACATAGGTACCATAAGTCGACCCCAATAAAAGCAGGACTACGATCTCCATATGTAAGTATGGACCATAGTTTGCTATCGATCCCTGTTAATTTTAATCATTTTGTTTTGTTACAGGTACTGTTTTAAATTCAAATCTACGGCGAGTAGTTGCACAAGAATTAAAAAGGTACGTAACTAAATAATGTTAACTTTATATACAAAAGTAATTCCTAACGAAACTTACAGATGTAGATAATTTACATTTTGATCCATTTTCTATTTTCTTCAATTGATATGGACTGGAATACCATCAAATGGTATCACGTATTGATTATTAATTATCAGACATTGAATATGGCACTGAAAATATCTGTGTAGTGACGCATTAAAATTTATATGTCACCACCAAGTTCCCTTCCCAGGGTGCTGTAAAAGTCAGCTAAAGGACTTGGATAACATTCTTCGTGCAAGCAGAAAACCTCGATAATAAACCCTGTGCCAACACGCTTGATCAGCGCGGCATTGAAGACCATTATCCGCACCGGACATTAATTCGCAGAAGAAAGAGAGAATATGGCAAGTTTTTGTCCAAAATTCCGCTATTTTATTTATTACTAGCCGTTGACCGCAACATCGTATGCGTGGAATTTTAAAAAAATCGCCAGTTATGCAACATTTTACACTAATGCTTCGCTCCTTTTGGTCGCAGCGTGATGTTATACAGTTATGCAGCTTTTAGCCCTCCTCGATAATTGTACTATCCAATACTAAAGGAATTTTCCAAATCAGACCAGTGGTCCCTAAGATTAACGCATTCAAACAAACTCTTTAGCTTTAAATATTGAGTGTACATTTTCAAAAGCATCGTTAAAAACATATGTTAATTAATTTGCGTACACAACAAGATACTTTCTAATATTATATGTTAAATAAAGATTCATTACATAATGTCATTCTTCCATCCTTAGTACTTACTAGTAAGTGCCAACATAAACATCTTTGCCATAATTCTTAGCTGTCTCAGTGCAATACCGTAGAGTGGTTAAGACGTGAGCCAAGTGCCAATAAGCTAATGTTTCGTTCCTTGTACGGAATTATACGCAGGTATAGTCATATTTTCTTTTACTAGCTTTAACCTACTACTTTATCTGCATAAAATTATGTAGAAACTGCTGATGTGTGCGTTATACTCGTGAACGGGTGACTTCTGCTGGGACTGGTCGAGTTGCTCCAACAAGGCAATCTTTTCCTTAAGTTAGTAATTAATTATAGTCTAGTCTAGACTCCAGATAGCATTAATCGATATAATTCACACACCCCATAACTTATAAAAAAAGTTATTTAGAACACAATATACAGAGTGATACAAAATTATCTTCGTTACTTATTTTAAAACAAAGTCGATATGTTTGTATATATGTCCGTATGTGAGATTGTAACCTCAAAAGTACGCAACGGATTTAGATGCGGTTTTTTTAATTGATAGAGTGGTTCTTGAGGAGGGTTTTTTATAAATTTCTAAAGTTTTCTTTTTTATTTTCTAAATTTCTCAAGCTCGCAGGCATCTCTCATTAAATAATATATACCTAGTTTTTAGGAAAACCATTAACTATGTCAGAAATTTAAAATAAACTAAACCGAGAGTTCAAAAATAAAATTAAGCCGTGAAATTGTTCGATTTGTTTTCAAAACAAAATTGAACAAATCTTTTCGCAACTATAAGTCGATTGGCTAAAGTTTCAAAGTTCGACGTGTAGGGATTTGTCTAGAACATTGCGTTCTATATTTGCTTTGTTTGAACATTGTGATTACTTAGTTTTATACATAGTTAGTTTTTTTCTTTGATTATATACGAGAAAAGTTGTATAGAAAAACAATCTGAACAATGTGAAAACAAAAAGTGACTGACACAAAATACACGTCAGCACAAACAAATCAAATAATATTTGTTTGTTAAGTTATGACTATGTTTAGTATTCTATATATAATTATATTACTAGCTGTTGCCCGCAACTTCGTACGCGTAGTTTTTAGAAAATAAACATAAAATGTAATACATTAAATCGTTGTGAAAAAAGTGATCACCGCAAGCGGAACTTGAACCCACGACCTCGGAATACCGTTCCGTAGCTCTGCCAACTGAGCTTATTGCGGTCGTGCTAGCAGTAACCAATTTGACCACTGCAATGGCACTCGATTGAGTCTACATCGCATTTTGATGTACGACGCGATTCCACCACAATTTAATTTATTAAGTAAAAGCATAGCAAGTCGATTGCAAAATTAATGAATTACTTTATTAAACGTAAAATTTATTCAAAAAAGCCATCCGCTTGAACCACTTTATCATTAAAAAAACCCGCATCAAAATCCGTTGCGTAGTTTTAAAGATATAAGCGCACATAGCAACACACATACAAAAACTTTGTTTTATAATAAGTAAAGAAGTAATTTTGTATCTAAACATTTCTGAAACTGGCATAGGGCGCTGGTAAAAATCATGTCGAAATGTTTTCATATTTAGGTAGTTATCAAGTGCGACACTGATAATTTAACAATAAAAATTGTAGTGTACGAATCAAAGAATTCTGTATCTTTTAAAAACCTTCATTTGGGACATGATGTTACGTAACATACAAATCTAATGTAATTGTGTGTGTGTGTGTGTGTGTGTGTGTGTGTGTGTGTATTTGTGTGAGTTTGTCATTTCTTTACGCTCTAACGGCCTGTAGATTTAAAATAATTCTAATATTTTAATATTCCAAAAAAAAATGCGTCGTTCCTGTGGGAAGAAAAGAACTCTTATCGGCAGCTTCTGATGCAGGGCATAACACTATTGCAGGCCGTAGGGACTGTCCCATACAAGCCTACAGGGATTATGTAAGTAAGGATACAATAAATAAAATCAATAATAAAAATAATTAATTTAATAGATAATTTACTAAATATAAAGTCTAAATACAATAATAATAATAATCACAAAAAGAAATATAATTTATAAAAAAAACATTGTTATTAAATAAAATTGTAGTACTTACTAGCATAAGTTTTAAGAAAATTGTTTCTAACTTTTATATGGACCTGGTCTGAAATAAATGTTTTATTATTATTATATTATTATAACTAGTTTTCCCTAAAATACACGCATCCTTTATAGATTTATAACATACTTTTTGTAATATCCAAATGATAAATGTCCCCTATTTTTCATGTCAAAGTCTTCGCATATATCTTAAGACATTTTGACGGTGACATATTAAGGTAATTTATTTTTTGATCAGTCTGTATATGGCCCGCTAATAGTTTAGATACACGGAACTAAGTTTAGTAAAGTTTATTCGGGTTAAACTATATTTAGTGTTCACTAGCTCTGTCATACAGTTTCACCTGCATATTAATTTAAACTTCCTAAGACTTAGAGAAAAATTATTAACTATGAACTATTCTCATCGACGGGCTTCGTGGTGGAGTGGTTTATGTAATGGACTGCCGATCACGAGGTCGCGGGTCCGATTCCCGCTTGGGACAATCATTTGTGTGATATCCATAAATGTCATACAAATGTTTGTACTGCGTCTGGGTGTTTTCTATATATTATAAGTATGTATTTACAAAAGAAAATGTAGTTTATGTAGTCTATCCGTATCTGGTGCCCATAATACAAGCATAAATATTAAATAAATAAATCTTTATTATTAACAATAACATTGAACATTAACATTAAATTCTTCTAATTTACAGTTTGAAACATGCATAAATACAATAAATTTGTACGTTATATATTATGACAATGATTTGTTCAATTTGAGTATCTTATGCTGTGATTGTTCAATATACAAAATAATGCAGCTGCAGCTGAACTAGGAAGATCCTGTGCTTCAGCTTTAGCTTATATTTACATTATTTTCTATTCTAGCATTGTAATTTAATTTAAGCATAGAAATATAGCTTACTTTGGGACCAGAGGAAGTTGTGTGAAATGTCCTGAATATTTATTTATTTTATTATTTATTCTCAGACCTATTCTACACGTAGTTGTGCACGAGGGATTTTTAGCTTTTTGTTTGAACGCCGGAATCTCAGGAGCCGCTGCTGGTCCGATTTGAAAAATTCTTTCAGTATTAGGATAGTACATTTATCCAAGATGGCCATGGCTTATATATTACTAGCTGTTGCCGGGGACTCCGTCTGCGTGGAATTTGGAAAATTTTTTATTTCGCAATAAAAGGTAGCCTATTTTATTTTCTCAGGGTCTAAAGATTGTCTGTGCCAAATTTCATCAAAATCGGTTGAGAGGTTTAAGCGGGAAAGCGTAACAGACAGACAGACAGAGTTACTTTCGCATTTATAATATTAGTAGGGATTACGCTGCAACAAAAATAAAGGGAAGCGGTAGTGAAAAATGTTGCAAAGTCAGAAAACAATTCTAAATTTCACTCGTACGGAGTCGCGGCCGTGTGATAGTATTACATAAACCGTTCTTAATAAATTTAATTATGGTGGAAAAAGTGATTACCGCAAGCGGGGCTTGAACCTACGACCTCGGAATACCGTTCCGTAGCTCTTAACCCTCTTAGCTCCTCGAATGGTATTCCGAGGTCGTGGGTTCACGTCCCGCTTGCGGTAATCACTTTTTCTACCATAATTTAATTTATTAAGTAAAAGCAGCATGTCAATTGCAAAATTAATAAATTACTTTAGTAATAAACCGTTCTTTTAAATTTTCATTATAAATTCATAGTAATGAAATACCAAAGGAAAAGAAATGATAAAAATTATTCTTTACTAAGCAAACGACCCAGCTTTGTTTACAACGGCACTTGTAAACGCATCGAGCTGAAGAAATTTTAATGATTGTTTTCATTGAAGCTGTTCTAAAGCATTTTCTTGGAAGAAAAAATATATATCGGAGAAACAAAACTAGAAATTATCTGTATTTACAGCCAGCCAGAACAGTCATCTATCTAAAGCCCTTGTAATTCTGGACAAACTAACAACGTTAACTACAACATTATATTAACTACGATGAGATCGATCCGTGGCTTACGACACGTGTAACTGGTTTGGAAGGATCCTTTTATGTATACCATTCAATACGGGTCACCATTCAATCTCACCAACTAACAAAATCAATAACTTACCATTGACACAATTTGAGGACTTACTTCATAATCTTGGGAGCTAAGTTAAAACTAAAAATCCTTAAGTAAACTATTTTAATCAAGTCTCCTACCACATATATTATTTAAAGTATTGTGTTTGCAGTACTTTCTATAGGAAATATTAAACAATTTGTGTTTCTCTCTCTCTCCAGCCCATTTACCCCCCACTGTTGGGCACGGGCCACCTCCATTTGGAGGGATTATGGTCTGCTGTGCCGCGCTGACCAGGCGTGTTGGCGAGGGTTTAACATTTTTAAAATTTTCCGGTCTCTGACAGAGGATGTTATCTGTGTGCAATATCCCTTAGCTTACTTTTACAGCACCCTTGGGAGGATATGGGGCGGTGACACTTGTATTCTTAATACGTCAACCCACGGAGAAATTTGTGTTTATTTAATAACAATTTGTGTTTATTATAATAATAAAGCATTAGTGAAAAATTTGGAAAAAACGGGAAAAAAGTTATCATATTTTTATAATAAGATATAGACAATAAAACGCTGAAATATTGCTATCCTTGTGTAACTTTAATATATAAAATAATAATATATTACATTACAAAAGTAATTTTGTTTTAACTAATGATATGGTACATTGTGCCGGCTCATTCCTTTATTATAATTATTATGAGCATATTTTATTTGAGTACTAGCTGTAGTCGCAACTTCGCACGTGTGGATCTTAGAAAGTGTACCCCATTTTTCAGTGCTGCTTTGCTCCTAATGTTGGCCAGCTTGATGTTATATAGCCTTTCTCGATAAATGAACTATCCAATACAACAAGATTTTTTTTTAATTCCAAGCAGTAGTTCTTGAGATTAGGGCGTTCCAACAAACAAACTCTTAAGCTTTAAGACATTACCTAGTATAGATAGTATTTTAATAGGTATAAGTTACGTATTATACTCAGCCTTTATAAAACAGTAATGAGGCGCAAAAGTAAGCAGCCAGTAAGTAAAACCAAACCCCTTCTATGGACAAATGATCAAGATTAATTGCGCGCTCATCAATAACGTTGTGTCAACGAAGGCGATTGCTTATTGAAGACGCTGAGTTGCGCTGGGTGTTAAATTGAGATGTAAATATAACTAATATTGCCAGCGACTTTGTACGCGTGAAATTTAGAAAACTTTCCCCGTTTTTGCAACATTTTTCACCTTTTTTTTGACGCAGTGGACAAGATGCGTTTACGCATCCCCTCTGCTATCGGCTGAGGGGTATGTAGAACTCGCCGATGCTTGCGTTGGTAGCGTCGAAATACCTACTAAAACCGACTGCGACATCTTACTTCCCCGATTGTTACGAGGCACCAGAGGATCTCCGTTCCGAACTCTCTCTAGTGTCCCCGCGGAGGCCCATGAGGACCACGGACTAGAGTTGGGTAAGGAGTTGGGCGAAGTGACGCCTCCTCCTCCCGGGTCTTGCTAGTGTGTCGGTGAGGGTATTTGCCTCACGTTCTCGTTCTGCTGCTTCTTTTACCAGCATTACAGCTTCGTTGTAGTTGGCTACCCCTTGCAAGCCTCTATCGCTGTCTACCATCGCTTTCACGATTGCAGTCAGCAACAGATGCTTCGCTTCCATTGGTCGCTGCGTTTGATTAGAAAAATTATTTTGTGTAAGATATTACATTTATCGAAGAAAGCATGTTATATAACATCACGCTGTGATAGAAGACATAGATAACGGTTATCTAGGTCTTCTGTAAAAGCATTGCCTCTAGAGCAAGGATTTGCTCTAGAAGCAAATTTGCTGTTCCTCTCGAGAACCAAACTATAAAAAATTGGTCAAGTGCGAGTGGGACTCGCGCACGAAGGGTTCCGTACCATTATCTATGCAACATAAGGCAACGTTATTAGTATCGAGCAAGAAACGGTAAAAAAAAATCAGATTTTTGTATGGGAGCCCCCCTTAAAAAATTATTTTATTTTATTTTTAGTATTTTTTTTTTTTTTTTTTTTTTTTTTTTTTTTTTTTTTTTATTTAGACAAATCTCTGATTTATTTGAGTAATTAACACACCAGTTTGCTTTGAAAATCGAAGTCCAGTAGATGGAGCCACTGTGAGTTGAGGGTGAAGTTATGAAGTAAACTTAATTCATCTACAAATGAACCAATATAATCTGAAAAACAGAAATAACAATTTCTCCATTATTATAATAATATCATAACACAGCAATGTGCCTGTCAATATCAAAGAAATTACAATTTAAATAAAATAGATTCGCATTGTTTCCTTTCATTGTAACTGGTCGACTTGCTCTAATGAGGCAACCTCATTATTACATTAGTTAGATCTGGGAGCAGGTTAGATTTGACTTATCAACTGATTACGGAAAAACCGCAGTACCAGTGTCCATTCCCCAGCTGATATTTTAATTTAATTTAATTTAATTTATTTAATATTATTACATGCAAATAGTATAAAGCAAGAACATATTGTTAAATAGTTTACATGAGTTATACAGCAACTATACTAAATTGGCTTTGGTACCCATGGTAAGATTTAACTTGTGTTATGGGTACCAGTACCTCAAACGTAACAATTTAAAAGGTAATATAATATGTATTGTATACTAGTTAAACAGATACAACATTAAAATATGTCCTATGTATGTTTACAATAATATTATTTTAGTCAAATTATAGACAAATGTTATAAACCTGGGTGTATTTGATATGGATGAGTGGGGTGTGTGTGTGTGTGTGTGTGTGTGTGTATATGTTTACTGTAATTTATGAATTTAGTTTTATATAGGAGTGATTTTTAATAAAGTTTCAATTTGTTCATAGTCTTGTTCCAGCAGCCACTCTAGGACTTTTGTTTTACATTTATATTTTGTTAGTAAATAAATTCCACAGTATTTATTTATCATATTGTATAAATGACCAGCGATAACAGAATAATGTCGTTTTGCAAGAGAACTTCGGAAGGTATTAGTTGGGCACACACTATACAATCGACGACCAACCAATACGCTGGAGTCATAGGGTAAGGTGTTGTGTTTACGCAAAACTGTTTGGAGCACAAAGAGCTTGCGAACAGTGAGGACTTTGCAGTCGATATATAGCTGGGTAGTTGGGTACCGAAATGGCTTAAAACTCATCACCTTCAATACAGCCCTCTGCGCCCGTTCTAGTTGTAGGAAAACTGTTTTACCTGCACCACCCCATACAGTGATGCAGTACGAGACAACTGACTGACAGAGCGAGTAGTAAACCATTTTAATTGTATTTTTATCTGCAGAGTATCTTAATTTTTTGAAAATATGTATGAGCTTTCGTACACGGGAGGTGAGATTATTAATCTGAGTTTGCCAGTTTAGGCGATTGTCGATCACAACACCAAGGTATCTGGTGTTACTAGTTCTATCCAATTCTGGACAATTGCATTGTGTAGAGACAGTGGGGTCACAAGAGTGAGCTCTAAGCGTAAATGAATCAGTATTGGGCTGCGTCACTAAGTTGGGGGAGAAAGTCATATACTGAGTCTTTTTCACATTAAGTGACAGAAGATTATTACGAAGACATATCATGACCCTCCGCAAGGCAGACTCAGCTAAATAGTGCGTCTCGGACCAAGTAGGGCTAGATATTAGGAGAGCGGTGTCATCAGCGTAAGTAAACACAGAGCAGTTTTTTGCAGATATATTGCAGAGGGAATTAATGTACAGCAAAAAGAGCGTCGGGCCAAGAATAGAACCTTGCGGAACACCAAAATCAAGAGGTAGGTCATTACTAATAGCAGATTCTATTTTCACACATTGCGTTCTACCAGTAAGGTAACTTTTAAAGATGTTGAAAGAGTACCCACGAATGCCCATCTTTTCCATCTTGTTAAGCAGGTGGGGAATAGAGACAGTGTCAAAAGCCTTTGCAAGGTCTAGAAAGATTCCAATACATTTTTGTTTATTGTCCATCTCATGGACAATTTTATTAATAAAAGATGCTACAGCGTCCTCAGTAGATTTGTTATTTCTAAATCCAAACTGATTACAGGCTATGATCTTATGTTTATCTAAGAAGGCATTAAGTCTTTTGTGCAGAATTTTTTCTAAAATTTTAGATAAGCAGGGCAATACCGATATTGGGCGATAATTATTGACACTGTCTCTGTTCCCGTCCTTAAAAATAGGATGCACTATTGCTCTTTTAAATACCTTAGGAAAGACACCAGTTTCGATGGATATGTTGCAAATGTGTAATAGGGGGAGCTAAGATGTCAGAATAAGACTGAAGCATGCTGGCAGATATGCCGTCCCATCCCACCGCCGAGTCTCTCCGAAGACCAGCTATTATAGTCTTAACCTCATCTTCATCTGTTGGTAGGAGCACTAATGAGTTAGGAAGATTAATTTCTTGTGAGTTCTCATTAAAAGATTGGGGGTTAAATTTATCTGCCAAGACACGACCGATGTTTGCAAAGTAGGAATTTACTTTGTTGACAGAAGCTTGAGAAGTCGAGTCTAATTGTAAAAGTTCCAATGGTGAGTTTTTCTTGGTCTGAGTATTTATTATATTTTTAACAACATTCCAAGTAGCCCTAATATTATTTTTTGCTTTTGAAAATTCGTTTTTCTCATAATCCCTTTTCAGGTTTTTTAACAGTTTATTGCAAAAGTTTCGGTATCTTTGATAGGTAATTTTTAACGTGTAATTTACATTATCAGTCTTTAGTTTACGGCCCATGTTGTCCCTATGGCGTATACACCGAAGCAACCCAGGTGTTATCCATGGTTTTAGAATATTATTTTTAGATGGAATGTGTGTTATCACTGAGTGTCGCTCAATGGTGGCTTTTATCGTATATTTCATATTGTTGATATATCATATTTGTTGATATAGCGGCAATAGAAATACATCATCTGTGAAAATTTCAACTCTCTAGCTATCACCGTTCTTGAGATACAGCCTGGTGACAGACGGACGGACGGACGGACGGACGGACGGACGGACGGACGGACGGACGGACAGCGAAGTCTCAGTAATAGGGTTTCCGTTTTTACCCTTTGGGTACGGAACCCTAAAAACTGCCTCAAGACCGTCGGTGTAATTTATCACATTAATGTTAGGTCTTGTGTTTTATATTCAGAATTTGATTTGATATTAAAATAATAAATACACTTAATTATTAGATATCAGTTGTTTTTTTCTGGACACTGTAAAAATTTTCCCTCAGTATCCGGACCCTACATAAAACTACTTGCCGACCCCTGCTTTAGAGTAACGAATAAACTCTTTCAAAAAAAGAATACAGCGGAGTACGACGCTTATAATTTTTGTATGGAGCATGGCTTGTTATCGTATCCTCCTACATAGATACTAAGGGTAACAACACTGTGTTTACGCTTAGAGTTTGAATATTGTTCTGGCATCTTTTTCAGAGAGTGTATTCTGTTAAAACTCTGTTTGATTCTGGAAAAAATCCACTTATTAGGTTAAACTAACTTTCTATATTTCAAAGCCAATTCCAAAATTTTTTGTTTGATGTTGGCATGTTTTACAAGCTCTTATAAAACGTCAGAAGCTAGATGTCTGTTCCAAACGCGAATCCTATGAAGAAGAACAAACAAAAAACTCGACGGATATATTTTTCTCTTTTCCTTTCTTTTCATTATTTTTTTCAATGTCATTTACATAATAATATATTCATACATTAACATAACAATCATTAAACTACACCCGCATACCCAATATTCTGTAAACTTCTCTAATTAGTGAAGTTGGTATTATATTCAGAAACATCTGTGTTTAATAGTTTGTTTCAACTATTGTTCAGGATTTCAGGCAGTTATTGTTATATGTATGTAAATTTGGAGGATATTAAATAACTTTATACATTACTGGTATAAATACCACTAGCTCACTGTATTTGGTTTGCAGAAAAAATTGTAATAACCATATCATTTGAGTAATTTTTATAAATGTCATACAAATGTTTGTACTGCGTCTGGGTGTTTCTATGTATTATAAGTGTGTATTTACAAAAGAAAGGTAGTTTATGTATGCTATCCGTATTCTGTTACCCATAACACAAGCATATAAGCTTAGCTTGGACCAGAGGACGTTGTGTATAATGTCCGTGAATATTAAAAAAAATATTAAAAAATAACTTCAGGATTTGTAATAAAGCCTTTTATAATAAAGACAAGTACAGGAACTACATATACCGATAGACATATGTATAAATTCTACTAACTTAACTAAAATATTTGCTTAGTTCAAGAACTAAAAACACGCTTGAAAATCCTGAATATCTTTGTAAATTATTGGTCCTTGATATGTATGCAAAATTTCAAATTAATCCGACTATCGCAAGTCGGTGAAAATCGCGTTGAAAGATTCCGTTACATAGCTCAATACATTGATAGATACATACCGAACTTATAAAAACGTGTTAAAAAACAACTATGTCGTATTTCTTTTAATTGTCAATTTCGTTGTGCACATTTTTAGGGTTCCGTACCCAAAGGGTAAAAACGGGACCCTATTACTGAGACTTCGCTGTCCGTCCGTCCGTCCGTCCGTCCGTCCGTCCGTCTGTCACCAGGCTGTATCTCAAGAACGGTGATAGCTAGAGAGTTGAAATTTTCACAGATGATGTATTTCTATTGCCGCTATAACAACAAATACTAAAAATAAAATAAAATAAATATTTAAGGGGGGCTCCCATACAACAAACATGATTTTTTTACCGTTTCTTGCTCGATACTAATAACGTTGCCTTATGTTGCATAGATAATGGTACGGAACCCTTCGTGCGCGAGTCTGACTCGCACTTGACCAATTTTTATTAATTAAAATCGTTAGTCTATATAATAGACAGATTTTCTAATAAAAAAGTTCTGTTGTAATTGCCAAATTGTGTTATTGACCACTCTCTCCCTCTCCAGCCCATTTACGACCCACTGTTGGGCACAGGCCTCCTCCACTTTGGGAGGGATTATGGTCTACTGTGCCGCGCTGACCAGGCGTGTTGGCACAGGGTTTATTTTCGAGTTTGCCGTCTCTCACAGAGGATCTTATCTGTGTAAAATACCCCTTAGCTGACTTTTACAGCACACTTGGGAGGAGATGGGGTGGTGACACTTGTATTCTTAATCCTTCACAACACGGAGAATTGACCACACCACCACCTAATCCATACGGATGTCTGGAAGAAATCGCCGAGTGCGATAAGACCGCCACTTGTACATCTAGTGTTCCTGTTTGTCTACCTTATGTAATCCTTGTGTACCTATACAATATATAGTGAAATAAAAAAAATAAAAAAATTGACTTTATCAAATTACATTTTTAGTTGAGTTGTGCACGTAGAGTCGGTACCAATGTGGTTAACTTTAATAAAAACCGCAAAAATTCATTACTTTTTTGATGTTAATACCTCTTAGATGTTCAGTTGTATTTAGTAAAACATTATTATTCGGACATTACAAACAGATACCTTAATTTAATTGATTTACATAATGTTTGTAATTAAAAATAATATACTAAGCTATTTGTTTCTTTTTTTTTCTCACCATGGTAACTGCAGTCTCCGAAACGTCGGGCCAAAAGTTAAAGCAAATATACGTGTCTAAATCCGTAAAAAGTAGTTTTATTTAAATATATTAAGCTGCTAATCTCAAGTAGCAAAATGCAGGTCTAATGCATTTACGAACTCCGCGAACACATTACCATACTTCGTCGCCATTAACGCCCGTTGTGTAACGTTAGAGCTACTTAATTAAGCAACTTAAGATCATATATCCAGTAAGCTGAGTTGAGTAGCAAGTACTAGGTAATGAGCTATTATTTTTTATTTTATAACATAAGTTTACGGTCTTGTAAAGTTTCTAAGTAATCTTGTATAATATAAGTCTTTACTTATTAAAAACAAAGTCGTTATTTTTGTATGTATGTGAAGCTGAAATCTACTATTTTTTCTAGATTTTTGTGCCGTTCTTTTTAATAGATATAATGGTCAAAGAGTATGGCTTTTTTGTGTATTTTTTTAAGGTTTGGTCCCTATATTTAACGCATACGAAGTTGCCTTTTTAAAAAAAGAACCGGCAGTAACGTAATGAATATCGAGCAAACTAGACGAAAATTATTTTAGACACCGTCAGTAAAAACTGATATGAGCTACAAAAAGTAAACAGGCGTTAAGTGAAATCGTACCCCTTCATAGACAAGTGATCAAGATTAATTGGTCGCTCATCAATAACGAAGTGTCAACGACGGTGATTAGTTATTGAGGACGCTATTTTGAGCTATTTTCCCTAAGAATTATTTGTGATATAAATAGTCTCATGCTTATTTCAATGCATTAGCTAAAATACCATAAAGAACATTATGTTTAAATAAGAGTTTCCATTAAGGGCCTACATCAATATTATCGTCGACATGTACATATTAACACAGCTAGTAGGTATAGAAAATTAAGAATTAGAGATATTTTTAGGGTTCCGTACCCAAAGGGTAAAAACGGGACCCTATTACTGAGACTTCGCTGTCCGTCCGTCCGTCCGTCCGTCCGTCCGTCCGTCCGTCCGTCCGTCTGTCACCAGGCTGTATCTCAAGAACGGTGATAGCTAGACAGTTGAAATTTTCACAGATGATGTATTTCTATTGCCGCTATAACAACAAATACTAAAAATAAAATAAAATAAATATTTAAGGGGGGCTCCCATACAACAAACATGATTTTTTTACCGTTTCTTGCTCGATACTAATAACGTTGCCTTGTTGCATAGATAATGGTACGGAACCCTTCGTGCGCGAGTCCGACTCGCACTTGACCAATTTTTTTGTTTACTCAAAATCTACTAAATATATTTTAATACTGATTTACGTGTTTCTATATATAATAGTTACTTATGTTTTTAAAGTTATTTCATTAGTTAATACGCGATAATAGACCGACAAATGAATTTTTCAATCGCGTTTCTGAGTTTATGCGATCCTAGATTATATATTGAAAAAACATACTTAAAAATTAGAGCTCTAGCCATTCAATCTAAAGAAACAATGAAAACTTCGTACGTAGAAAAATGCACGAAGCTATTTTGGTATCCTCTTAAATCTTCTTTTTTTAAGCTATTGCATAGCTTTAGCGCGCCTTGAGCGTGGAGACTAAATGCACAAAATTCCAAATTTAAATTCCGTAACAAAGATAGCGTAACTAAAAAATGCTACACACGGCACTACTATGCGCTACGCAATAACGCCGCTTCGCTGTTCGCGCTGGTGACTCATGTCAGTTTTAGCGTTAGTTTTTATTTTATTGACACTTGATTGACAATCGCTATTTTATCATAATTACCATAAACAATGGACAGATATAAGCATCAGTAAATAAGGATTATTAATCTTATTTTAGTTTATGGTATTTAGATTCTTGCATAAATAAAATAAATAAATAATTATAATTGCATAAGTTGATACAAAATACTATGCAATAGCTTTACTGCGGCAGTCCCCGAGTGCCACACGTCTTTTTTATTAAATATTCATGGACATTTCACACATAAGCTACATTTTCTTTGCTTGTGTTATGGGTACCAGAATACGAATCTAATACATAAACTACTTTTTTATTGTAAATACATACTTATAATACGTATAAAACACCCAAATGCAGTACAAACATTTGAATGTCAATTATAAATATCACATAATAATCCGAACGGGAATCTAAATCGCGACATCGTGACCAGCAGTTCGTTACATAAACCCCTCGAGCACAAGGCCCGTGGTGCTTATAATATTCGTTTCTCGTGTTAATACAAAGCTATTTCTAAAGTGGTAGTAAGTCTGTCTGTTGTCTTCATTTTGTTATTAATATGTACTGTCTATTTGTCTACTTCTCCTGTGTAATCCCTACTAATATTATAAATGCGAAAGTAATTCTGTCTGTCTGTCTGTTACGCTTTCCCGCTTAAACCTCTCAACCGATTTTAATGAAATTTGGCACAGACAATCTTTAGACCCTGAGAAAGTACATAGGCTACATATTGTTGCGAAAAAAAAATTTCCAAATTCCACGCGGACGGAGTCGCGGGCAACAGCTAGTAATTAATAATATTCCTTTGAAGTATTATGAAAAATGATTTTCTTTCTTTTAAATACGGAGTCATAGTGTTCTGCGTGTGGTGACGGATTAAGAATACAAGTGTCATCACCCTATCACCTCCTAAGGGTGCTATAAAAGTCAGCTAAGGGATATTGCACACAGATAACATCCTCTGTGAGAGACGTAAACCTCAAAAATAAACCCTGTGCCAAAATGCCTGGTCAGCGCAGCACAGTAGACCATAATCAATTCCTAAGGGAGGAAGCCCGTGCCCAGCAGTGGGACGTAAAAGGGCTGGAGAGAGAGTGCTCTAAAATCTGTACCTACCTATTAAATGTTATACTTCAATAATCAATTAATGCTAAAAGCTGCATCAACTAAAAGCTTTTATTAACATATTACAAAAGTTCATGCAGCGTTAGGCGACAGTCATGTTGCCTTATTAAACCACTTTGCATCTCACGATTGTACTTAGCATTAGGCTAAGCGTATGCTGAGACGCAGGCGACGCAGACACGTGTCTGCTCTGCTCTGCGCCCCGCTCTGTCTCTCTCAGTAGTTTTTACGCTCGAGGCCTATGTCTATCTCGCCTGCCCTGCGTTGCTAAATCTGTGCTGTGCTGCGCTACATCGCCTGCGTCCCAGCAAAGCCTTACAAAATCTGCGTCGCCCGGCCCTGCGTGGAACTGCGTCGCCTGCGTCTCAGCATACGCTTAGCCTTATTATTGGTACCGTTAGGGATGTCGGAAACGAAAAAAAATATCGATATATCAATATATCGATATATCGGCAAAATTAAAAACTGACATCAAATTAAGAAGCTTCAAATCGAGTCTACCAAAAAACAAAACAAAAGACAAAAAGCTATTTGTCAAAAAAAAAATGTTAATACTTATATAAAAAGTAGGATACCTACTTGGTTTTCGGTCTGAAAAAAATATCGACTCTATTAAATTTTTTGATATATCGATGTACGATATATCAAAAATCGATAATATATATCGATAATTTATATTGAAAAAATAATATTGATATATCGATGTATCGATATTTTTTCAACAAGCCTAGGTACCAGTTTGACGTGCACAACTAAATTTAACTAAAAAATGAAAATTGATGGTGTCAATAACACAATTCGGCAATGTTAACTGAACTTTTTCATTAGAAAATCTGTATATTATAGACTAACGATTTATATCAATAAAAATGTGCATAACGAAATACAGCTTTTATGTTTTATTTTTAATTAAGTTTAGTAATGTACAAATTCTATGTGCATAGGATTTGTACCGTTGTATCTCATGAATAAGGAGTTCGTAAGTTGCGGTGTGGATATGGATGGACGGATAGACAGCAGATGCCCGATAGGATCCTGAGTCAAATTCATGTGCACGCTACTGTTTATAAATGTAGGTACTATCCAAGACTAAATTTTTCAAATCGGACCAGCGATCGACCTGAAATTTGGACGCGCTAATTTCAGGTCAAACAAACAAACAAACTCTCCAGCTTTATAATCTTCTTTCTTCTTATATATGAAATTCACGTGTCACAGTGTTAGTTACCGTACTCCTCCGAAACGGCTTGACCGATTTTTATGAAATTTTACATGCATATTCAGTAGGTCTGAGAATCGGCCAACATCTATTTTTCAAAAGCCTCCCCCCCACTGACATTTTTATGGCAAAACAACGTTTGTCGGGTCAGCTAGTATTAGTATAAATATTAAAAGCTAATTATAAAATGTATAAAAATAATAATTAATTACTTTGTGAGCTCGAACATGAAGCCATGTAAAGTCCATAATTATTATATTGAGTAATTAGACCGTGTGGGTTGATAAATACTGGGCTATGATATTAATATTTTCTTTGTTAAATTCAGAAGTTTATTAAAAAATTGGTCAAGTGCGAGTCGGACTCGCGCACGAAGGGTTCCGTACCATTATCTATGCAACATAAGGCAACGTTATTAGTATCGAGCAAGAAACGGTAAAAAAATCATGTTTGTTGTATGGGAGCCCCCCTTAAATATTTATTTTATTTTATTTTTACTATTTGTTGTTATAGCGGCAATAGAAATACATCATCTGTGAAAATTTCAACTGTCTAGCTATCACCGTTCTTGAGATACAGCCTGGTGACAGACGGACGGACGGACGGACGGACGGACGGACGGACAGCGAAGTCTCAGTAATAGGGTCCCGTTTTTACCCTTTGGGTACGGAACCCTAAAAACTAGCTGTTGCACGCGAATTCGTACAGGTGGAATTTTGAAAATATTTCTTATTTTTGCAACATTCTTCGCTGCATCAGTGAAGAATGTTTAAAATTAAAAACTGGCTAAGTGCGAATAGGACTCAAAAGGTTTCGACATCAAATTAAGAAGCATCAAATCGAGAGTCAACCAAAAAACAAAACAAAAGACAAAAAGTAATTTGTCAAAAAAAATATGTTAATACCTATATAGAAAGTAGGTACCTACCTACTTGGTTTTCGGTCTGAAAAAAATATCGATTTTTTTTACCATTTCGATACTTGAAATTTTATATCGTTACATCGATATATCGAAAAATTAAATATTGCCGATGTACCTATATCGATAATATATTGTATTCCTTATTTAAAATATTCCTTATTTTTACAACATTCTTCACTGATGCTTCGTTCCTGTTAGTCACAGCGTGATGTTACATAGCCTATACTCTTCCTCAATAAATTTAGTATCCAACACTAAAAGAATTTTTCAAAAGCCTTAATTCCTTGATGTATGTAATATCCAATACTGACAGAGACCAATCGGACCAGTGATTCCTGAGATTAGCGCGTTTAAACAAACAAACAGTTCAGCTTTATAATATTAGTAAAGATATAGATAACCCACAGAATAATATTATTCTATATTCTGTGAGATAACCACTCCTATACATCGCCGTATTACAGTTCTAATCCCTCGAAAAAATTTGTAGTGACACCAACGCACATTTAAAAGACGTTTTAGTTTCAAACATAGTACAAGATAAAATATATCCTCCAAGGTTTTTTGTACAATTTGCAAACTTAAACAGACAAGCATAGACCTACATAAAATACAACACTTTAATATTATGGATCTAACCATCATAAATAACATGAAACGGGGTATTCTCTTGAGATTTGTGGTTGAAAACACTGTTATGGTACCTTGAAATACACGTGTAAATTTCTATTTTTCGTTTCACACATTTCACACAACGGCAACGTCCTCTGGTCCCATGCTAAGCTTACATACTTGTGTTATGGATACCAGAATATATAAATACGGATATACTACATAAACTAGTTTTCTTTTGTAAATATACAGGATGTGGCGTAAATGGTGGTCCAACGCTAAGGTGGTTATAGATCAAGTATTCACCTATTATGTATATAAAAAAAAATTAACCATTTTTAGCCATTGGTTTCGGAAATATGATTTTTTTTATTTTTTTGTAACCAGAACGCACGAACCGATTTCCACGGTTTTGCATTCGTTGGAAAGGTCTCGGCCTCCGTGAGGTTTATAGTTCTTTTTTTTTTTTTTTTACTTTTTTTTGGTATGGCAAAACAACGTTTGCCGGGCCAGCTAGTATTTTATAAATGAGAATGTAACTTCGACAAATGACATTATTTTTGAGTGTGTTTTTTGTGTTGTACAGGCGAGTACTAGCACTAGCACATGCATTTTCGTTTTTTCATGTAAACCCCAAAAATAAACGAAAAAATAAAAAAAACTGAAAATTAATTTCTCGTTTTTAACAAATCATGCATTTTAGATGTGAGTAGTGTAAAAAAATGGCTAAAAATGGTAAAATTTTTTTTTATATGATAGGTGAATACTTGAACTATAACCACCTTAGCGGTGGACCACCATTTACGCCACAACCTGTATATACTTACTAGCTGACCCGGCAAACGCTGTTTTGCCAAATAAAAACTAAAAAAAATATTTGTAAAATAGATGTTGGCCGATCCTCGGACCTACTGAATACGCATGTAAAATTTCATGAAAATCGGTGTAGCCGTTTCAGAGGAGTACGGTAACTAGCACTGTGTCACGTGAATTTTATAATATAAGAATATGATATACGTGAATTTTATATAATACGCAATTTGCAATACTTTGTCACCATAATTAAATAAATAAATATTAATAAATATTTCACAAATGGTCCTCTGGTTCCAAGTTAAGCTTGATGCTTGTGTTATGTGTATACGGATACTACATATACCTACTACTTTTCTTTTGTAAATACATACTTATAATGTGTAGAAACACCCAGACGCAGTACAAACATTTGTATGACATTTATAAACATCACTCAGATTATTGTCCGAGGCGGGAATCAAACCTGCGACCTCATGAAGGCAGTCCGTGACATGAACCACTAGACCGCGAAGCCCGTCTCTATTATTTTCTTACCATAATGTTTGTAAAAACTCCTCCAATAGTCGTTCTAATGTATGCGTATCTATAATATGATTGGCATAATATGAAAGATGGGGTTCTTTTGTTGCGGGTTTATGTCGGATCCTCGTTCAATTCATACAAAATGTGAGATGTTAGAGAGTGCTTTTGGGGTTATTCATCGTACCATCGAAGATAATACACGGTATAAGAATTCTTATATATTAAAATAATTACATTTGGTTTCGGTTTTTAAGTTTCTTTAGGTTGTTAAAAATATAAGGCAAAATAATTAAAAATAATCTATACTAATCTATACAGTGGTCTTATTCATAACAACTTATCGGAGGTTTAAAAGTTCGCTAAATTCGGTTCGTGAAAATTATCAAAACTTGTTATTCATAAAAGTATTTTTATGATAAAACGTCTATTATCTCTTCGATAAAATCTCCGTTTAAACCTCTAATATCTACTTAGCGAGGAAGGCAGTAGGCTATATAACATCACGCTGCGACTAAGAGGAGAGAAGCAGTAGTGAAAAAAGTTACAAAAACGGGGAATATTTTCTAAATTCTACGCGTACGAAGTCGCGGGCAACAGCTAGTAATTCATACAATGAAGAAACTCATGCACACTTACGCGCAAAGATTACTTAATATTGGAAGTGATCAGGGCCCAAGTCTAGTAAATGAATTGTGTTATAATGGTAGCTCAATGACACATTATAACCTCAAAAAATTAACAATAGACTACCAAACTTGATAAAATTCGCAACTAAGCAATCAGTTACTTAGTGTTATTGCAAACAAATTGCAATTGCATTTGTTTTCAATAACACGGTTATAATGAGGTTATAATGTGTCATTGAGCTACCATTGTGACACAATTCATTTACCAGACTCGGGGCTAAAAAATTCTGGTGAAGGTCAGGCCTTCACCAGAATTTTTAATGTTTTTAATTTTTTTTTTTATTTAAAAATAAAACACCGTAACAACAAATTTCAAACCTTAAATCACAAAACAAACAATTGAAAACAACAAAAGAGGAATTCATAAATAAAAATAAATATCCAGGGCAGTTCTTTGAATGTTATAAACAACAAAAGTTAAAGCCGAAACTTGACATTTATTCACTGCTCAAGTTTTATTTTCTGAAGTGTATGTAAAACAAATTAACAAAGGCGGAAAAAATATTCAGTTGTTATATGACTTTCTCTGTTTTAGGCAGTTTGCATTATGGAGTAAGAATTTTAATTGTGTTAATTTAAATACCATTGTGAAATCATGGTATGGAGTTTGTTTCTTTGAACTCGCTTATCTCAGAAATTACCGGTTGGAATTGAAAAATTCTTTCAGTGTCGGATAGTACATTTATCGAGGAAGGCTTCAGGTTATATAACAACGCTGCGACCAAAAGGAGAGAGAGAAGCATTAGTGAAAAATGTTGGAAAAACGGGGAAAGTTTCCTAAATTCCCTTTCTCTTATTCTTTATTCCGGGTTATTTCAGGTTAGTGCAATATATTGTCTGAATGTTGCAGTAGGTTTTCGCAGATTGTTGTTACCTGACGGATGTCAACCCTCCTCGGGTATATGCGCAGGTATCATGCGGCTTGGTACCCTCAGACTGTTTTTTCGTTATCTGCAGGCAAGGCAATATACGGTTTTATGGCAATTTCTAGAAGTATTATATTAGAAATCTAATCAAATTGTATACAGTTATTATCAAAGGTTTATTTTGACGATATCGACATCCGCACAAGTTTTATTATACTTTATTATTTTTTTACAAACACTCAACTAACCATTGTGAAATACAATATACTTTTTTCGATTCACTGACTTGTAGAAATATCGGGAAATATGTGTGTTATTACCAGTTTGTATAGAACTATATTGAATTACATATTCAATTTGTTAGAAGCTTAAGTTATACTGGTGTTCTATATAGTATTAACCAGACAAACTAGATATGTCATGATAGGATGTATTACAAAGTATAGGAAATAGGACATTAAATGTGACTTTTGCCCCTTCTTTTTTATTGGCGTATGAAAATGTAGGATCTTATAAAGCTGAAGAGTTGGTTTGTTTGAACGCGCTAATCTCAGGAACTACTTATACGAATTGAAAAACTTTTTCAGTGTTGGATAGAACATTTATTGAGGAAGCCTATAGGATATACAACATCACGACAAACTTCTCCGTGTGGTGACGGATTAAGAATACAAGTGTCACCACCCCATCTCCTCCCAAGGGTGCTATAAAAGTCAGCTAAGGGATATTGCACACAGATAACATCTTCTGTGAGAGACGGAAAACTCGAAAATAATCCCTGTGCCAACACACCTGGTCAGCGTGGCACTGTAGACCATAATCCCTCCCAAAGTGGAGGAGGCCCGTGCCCAACAGTGGGACGTAAATGGGCTGGAGAAGATATACAAAAAAGTATTTATTTGTGCATCTTTTAATAAGATTTACGAGAACACAGCTATTAAATTACTAATCTATTTTCCTCGAGATAATTAATGAGTTTTCATAAGCAGCTTTACTCTATACAAATTTTAAAGGTTTTTCCTAAAAACAAGTCTGATTTTATTGATTTTAAACTTATGCGATTTGAACTCATAATTTGTTAATATTATCGGGAAGTCTGATTTTTTAATCAAACGGGATTTATGTGTTACTGTGTGTACTAACCCGCGTGAAAACTTCTAGTTCAGTGAAGCGTAAGTCTCTAGACGTATCGAGTATATGAAATATAAGGTTTCTAATGGCTGCTGGCAGGAGGGGAGAAGACTGACCTCGCTGCTCCGGTTGCTCCCTGGTGCTGTCTTCCCGTAGTGATGTCTCAATCCAGTTTTGCACCTGTGCTGTTCGGTCTTCCAGGTCTTCATCCACGGAGTCGTCGTCTTCACGCTGCGTCATCTCCAACCGGACGCGTACCAGCTTCGACGCTGCCTCCACTTGCTTCAGCTCCAGGCGCGCTAATTCTTCTCTGGCTTCCAGCTCGCGTCGCCTAGCGGACGAACTCGTAGTCTTCGTGGACCCGGCTTGACGACTGACCCCCGTCGGTTTGCGATACCTAAGTCGGATTTAAGAACTTTTTAGTCAGAATAAATTATTGATTAAACGAATAATAGAAACTCTCTCTGTCTCTTTAGCCCATAGACGTCCCACGGCTAGGCACGAACCTCTTACACTTTGGAAAAGGTTACGGTCTACTGTGCCACACTGATTGAGCGTGTTGGCACAGGGTTTATTTTCGAGATTTTCGTTTCACAGGGGATGTTGTCAGTGTTCAATATTCCTGAGCTGGCTTTTACAGCACCCTTGGAAGGAAAAGGTGTGGTGACACTTGTATTCTTAATCCGTCACCACAAGAATATTAGACTTTTAGTTTTCTTACTATTAGTGCCAGAATAAGTGGACATAGACAAATCTTTGCCAATGAGGAAATGTTGCCTAAATTAATAAATAAACACAATATTGTGAATAGTAAAAACAAATTTTGTCATAGCTTTCCAAGCGATGTGCTGAAAGGACAAATTATGAATCAGTAGTGTCCACAAGATGGCGCTGCTTTAACCAACAGCTTGAATAATTCATGAAGCGCATCTCTAGTCTTATTTCAAACAACATGGCGAATGTAGGCGAAATAGCATACGTTAGATTCTGATATTTTAAGAAATAGTATGGGGGTATACAAAATATATACCTAAATAGTTTCAGAATTTTAGCCCAACTCCATCGTGGTGCATGTGTGCAATTATTTGTGTAACCGACTGCTGTTTACGAGGCGACAGATTGGATATCCTCACAGAACAATTAAGGTCTACTGTGCCGCGCAGACCAGGCGTATTGGCACAGAGTTAATTTTCGAGTTTTACGTCTCTCACAGAGGATGTTGTTTGTGCACAATATTCCTTAGCGGGCTTATACAGCACCCTGAAAAGATATAATGATGACAATTGTATTCTTAATCCGTCCCCATACAAATAAATAACATCTAGTCTCAATTAAAACTATAATATTTGTGTGCACATATTCAATCATGTTAAATGTCCCTGAAAAAAGAGCAGTTATTCGAATCCCGATATGTATTCCCATAACAAATCTGATAGTTTTTTAATCAATTCTTGGTTATGTATCCAGCTAGCTCGCATCGACATGAACTGCTTCTAGTTCAATGGAGCGGAAATTTTCTGGACGTATCGGGTATATGAAACACGATGTTGATTTTTTATTTATTTTTGTGAACTTTTGAGTGAAGTAAGAGGTTTTTGCATCACTAGCTGTTGCCCGCAGCTTCGTACGTGTGGAATTTTGCAACATTTTTCAATAATGCTTCGGTCCTATTGATTGCAGCATGATGTAATATAGCTTATCTCTCCAGCCCATATACGTCCCACTGTTGGGCACGGGCCTCCTCCACCTTGGGAGGGATTATGATCTACTGTACCGCGCTGATCAGACTTGGCATAGGGTTTATTTTCGAGTTTTCTCTGTCTCTCACAGAGAATGTTATCTGTATCATCTGTGTGCAATATCCCTTAGCTGATTTTTACAGCACCCTTGGGAGGAGTTGGGGTGGTGACACTTGTATTCTTTATCCGTCATATAGCTTATAGCCTTCCTTAATAAATGAACTATACAACACAAAATGAATTTCAATCCAAGTAGTATTGCAAACAAATTAGGTATAGTATAAATAATAATAATAATAGAGTTGCCACGAATAGTGATTTGGCCGAATACCATATGAATAAGACCATAAGTGTTTGGTTTCTATTGCCACACGAACGTAATCGTAGGCAACGGCTAGTTTAATATTAAAGAAGAAAATATCCCACTGTTTTTATGAGAAACGATTACGGTCTTATTCATAATGACTTAAGGGAGGTTTAAACGGAGATTTTATCGGAGAGATAATAAACGTTTTAGCGTGGAAAGACTATTATGAATAACAAGTTTTGACAATTTTCGCGAACCTATTATAGCGAATTTTTAAACCTCCGATAAGTCATGAATAAGACCATTAGTATTTTATTACCTACTAGCTTTTGCCCGCGATTTCGTGCGCGCAGAATTTAGAACATTTTCCCGGTTTTTGCAACATTTTTCACTAATGCTTCGCTCCTATTAGTCACAGCGTAATGTTATATACCCTATAGCCTTTCTCGATAAATGTACAATCCAACACTGAAAGAATGTTTCAAAGCCGACCAGTGTTCCCTGAGATTAGCGCGTTTAAACAATAAACAAACAAACAAACTCTTCAGCTTTATTAGTATGGATAAGATAAGCAAAAAATCACTTTATACCTAATATCACAAAGGTACCTAGATAGCAAATATCCTGCCTAAACTTAATATGTAAATGTAACCCTTCAAACGAGCTTATTTATATCACTAAAACATGTAACAAAATAATATTTCATATAATATTTGCTCATATTTTTCCTGTTTTATAGCTTAAGGTAAAGTTTCTTTCATTAATGTTACAAGTTTGAATTACATTATGTAAATTGGCATTGCTAACATAACAATTTTGTATTGACGAGCAAATATATAGAATACTAGCCGTTGCCCGCGACTCCGTCCGCGTGGAATTTGGAATATTTTTTTATCAATAAAAGGTAGCCTGTCCTTTCTCAGGGTCTAAAGATTGTCTGTGACAAATTTCTTCAAAATCGGTTGAGAGGTTTAAGCGGGAAAGCGTAACAGACAGATAGACAGAGTTACTTTCGCATTTATAATATTAGTAGGGACAGGGATAACATAGATTTAGAGTTTGTGAGTATGGATGTTTGGATAAAAATCGCCATCCATTAAAATCGGTCCAGCCAATTGTGAATCTAAACCATCGTCAAACCCCATTGAATACACACAACAAATTTCATCAAAATCGGTCCAGCCGTTTAGGAGGAGTTCAATTACAAACACACGTACAGAAGATTTAAATATATAAAGATGATATGTAGGTATGTCTATTCAATATTGTATTTACTGTTTATGTGGTATTATTTTATGTATCTATTATTTATGTATTTTTATAATTATATTATATATTTAGTTTATGCAGGCATTTAATATACCTATATAGCCACATTCTTCGGCAGCTATTGGCTTTGTACTTCTTCTCTTGTAGCTAATGCACCTACCTATTTTGCTTTCTACACTCCCCAATGGTTGACT
This sequence comes from Orgyia antiqua, assembly GCA_916999025.1. Taxonomy (NCBI): domain Eukaryota; kingdom Metazoa; phylum Arthropoda; class Insecta; order Lepidoptera; family Erebidae; genus Orgyia; species Orgyia antiqua. The sequence goes on from OU779874.1 coordinate 8,608,375, forward strand.
GGCAGAGAATGCCTTCGGGATTAGGTCCGCCATTGTACTATATTATTTGTGCATAAAATTTATATATAAATAAATAAATAAATAAAGAAGAAGCTTTCTAATAAATACATAATAGTAAAAATAAACAGATTAAACAAAATAATACCTTTACAACAACATTTACACCTGTAATGTAAAGCTTTTACTAAAATAAACACACACACACACCTCCCCTATTCACTCCACAAATGTGTTTTCTGACCGAAGTGAAGTGCTAAGACAGGAAAAGTAAATATAATTTTAAGCATTTTCCTCACTATGGCATACGATATATTCCTTTGCATTTTAACAAGTCTTGCATAAAATACAATACGGTAAAACGAAGAGTATATTATTATTCTCTAACACTTGTAGCTCAATCATTTAGTATTTTTACCTGAAAAGTTTTCCGGGAGTTTTGACAATATAATCCATACATATGTAAGCCTTTCTCCGTCCACTGTTGGACATAGGCCTCCCCCATAGAACGCCACAACGGTCTAAACTAAAACAATCTCTTCTAAACTAATAATAATATGTAATAGATAGATACAAAACTTTATAAAAGCGTGACTCATAACATAAAATGTTTTAACTATATGAAATAGTACGAGTGTATGTACGTAATTAACATAAAACATAGTATACTACTTCTACAACTAGAATACTAGTAAAATTTTATAGTTTTAGGGTACCGTATAAAAAAAGTTAAACACCGTACTAAGATTCCGCGTAAGTACCTACTGAGATTCAAGTCTGCTAATGAATTGTGTTACAATGGTAGTCCAATGACACCGTTATAACCACAAAAAATTCACAGTAGACTACCAAACTTGATAAAATTCGCTACCAAGCAATCAGTTATTGCATTTGTTGATTGCATAATAGCGAATTTTATCAAGTTTGGTAGTCTACTGTTAATTAATTTTTTTTGTCATAAATGATACCTTTTAATTGAACTTTCACTGAACATTGAATAGCAGACTTGTTTGGCATCATGTCGTATCTCATTAACGGTAATAGCTAAACACTTGAAATTTTAACAGGTTTCTAAAAACTAGAATAAAATAAATACGAGGATTCTTATCATCATACGGAACCATTTGTACGCGAGTCCAACCGTTATTTTCCACAGTTTTTGAGTGTACTCATCAAATTCTCTATGTTTATACAACACGCGATGTTAACAAGAAAAGTTTTAATAGACGAGGACAGTCTGTGAGTCTGCGAACATAATGTGGCACATCTTTTGACGCCAAAGTTATAGCGCCTTCAGAGTTAAGTGTTTTGAAAAATATAAAAGCAGAGAATGTTTTAAATTACTGACTGTTTTGTATATTTATGTTTGATGGTACTAAAGTGTGTGATTTTTTGCATCTAAAACTGTATATACTATTTCTTCTTCTATGTCGTCTCGCTCTTGTCAGAGCGGTCGTGAGCACGTTGGTACATCCGTGTCATTGGTGGAAGTGGACACGACTTTATGCCCAATTTGTCGCCACCTCTCCCTATTGCTGTAATATCTAGTGCACTCTGAAACTCCAGTTCCCACTGCACTTTTCACTTGGTCAGTCCAGCGCATAGGTGACCTGCCCCGCGACCTAGTGCCCTCCACTTTGCCATGTACAACTAACCGCTCTATGGAGTCATTACTCCGCCTTAAGATATGACCAAATTATTGCAGTATACGTGACTGTACTACTGACAGATGATAAACGCTGTGTGATACTTGGGTATCATCCATAGTACAGTCCGCACCAACGCATCTATACTCCAGGAACCAATTCCTGGAGTATGGATACGTTGGTGCGGAATGTCGTCCATGGAAACCTAAGCATCTTCCTCCAGCACCATATCTATAGAGCATTTATCTTCCCCTATATTATATACTATTTAGGGTTAACTAAAACACGCTTGAAAATCCCAAATATTGTTTTCATATCATTTAAAATGGGACTACAGTCCCAATTTATGTATTTCCCTCAGGTACTGCTATCCCTATTCCTAAGCGCCGCGTTGAAAGGGACAAAATAATTTATTTGAGGCAAATTTTACCTACAAATTCTTTAAAAAAATTACGTAGTCTGCTGTTTTCTTCGCGAAAATTAAACCTACCTAAATTAATTGTTTAGGCCATATTAAAGATGAAGATTTGTGTGATAGACGCTGCAACTTCATATAAAGTAAATCGAAAAGAACGGGATTTTTGGATAGTCATATTTCTATTAGTTATTATGTTTTGAAAAAAAGATAAAGATAGAAGCATAGATATATAAAACCTATCTACTGCGAAAAAAATTCGTTCATCTGGAGGCAATATGTACGAAGAAAACAGGGGACTACGATGTCCATATTTTTGTATGGAGCATAGTTTGGAGTCGTACCCCTGTAAGTTTTAAAAGTAAATTTTCTTTTAAAACTTTTTAATATAAAGCTAAGATAATAGCAATCCTAAGAAGGGTCGGACATGTTTGAAGTTGACCACAACTTTTGTAGTATTGTCCAAGATTGTTTTGTTTATCTTTTAACAAGTTACATAAGTAAGCTATTTTGTTTTCTATGAATATAAATGAGGGTAATGTTTGAGAAATCATTTTTACTAACTTTATGCTGCATACATATTTCTTTGTTATTTTGTTTTAGGATTCTGTAAAACTTTGAAAGAAATTGCTTTAAATGTTCAGTTTCTAACTTTGGGATTTTCCCCTCAGATTTAAGGGGTAAATAAGTGAGATGGGATATTTAGAGGTCTGATATTTTTAGGGGTATTTTTCACTAAAAATATCACTATATTTCCAGGGATTTTTTTGACCCTAATTATTGCACTTTAGCCAGTATGGAAAAAAATCGTTCAAAGTGATTTAACTCCCGTATATGTATGACTCTAAAAATAAAATGTGGAAATAAATACAATTGTACTCATATCAGAAATCACTTTTCATTTTATTTCACGAAAAAATTTGTGTAATTAGAACACAACAGTGGGTATGGCTTGAGATACATCTTTTTTTACGAGTTTTTTAACTAAACTGTTAGATATGAAATTCTTCACGCCTGAATCCATCTCGCGCTCTTCTGGTTTTCAATTTATATTAAAATTTAATAAATTAAATCATGGTGGAAAAATTGAATTGCCGCAAGCGGGACTTGAACCCACGGCCTCGGAATACCGTTCCGTAGCTCTGCCAACTGAGCTTATGGCGGTCGTGCTTGCAACATTCAAATTAACCACCACATTTGTCACTCGATTGAGTTTATATATTTTTACGTACAACGCCATCTATCAAGATTGCTTTACAACATCTCGACCAACTACTTAATATTCTTTACAGAATACGAATGGGTTGAAATAATGACGCGACGTTCATTACTAAAGTAATTTATTAATTTTGCAATTGACATGCTATGCTTTTTACTTAATAAATCAAATATTATATATATTAAAATTACTTATATTTATAAGTCACGTAAAATTTGGTCAAGCAATTATTAAATAGCATTTTTGTCCATAAATTTTTCACTACGTATCAAATAAGATTATTGTTCAAATGAAACTGTTGGGGTCGCGTACACGATCATTTTCAGCTCCACTGGTCTGAATAATGTTATTTATATACTCTAATAACCACATCCGATATACAAATAAGTAAAATTATTTTTCGCTCTGATACTGTTATAGAAAACGGACTAGTTTATATATCTATACTTCTATTTAATATTATAAAACTGAAGAGTTTGTTTGTTTGAATGCGCTAATCTCAGGAAACACTGTTCCAATTTGAAAAATTCTTTCAGAGTTGGATAGTATATTTATCGAGGAAGGCTATAGGCATATATAACATTGCGCTACTATTAATAGGAGCGAAGCAGTAGTCAAAAATATTGCGAAAATGGGGAAAAGTTCTGAATTCCACGCGTACTAAATGTTAGGCTATTGGATTAATATATCCATACTATCTTTTTCTTCCCAGCACATTAGTGTTCCGTGTTGGACATGAGCCTTCTCAACTTTAGAAGGGATTTTAAAAATTTGTAGTGGAAGATTATGTAATAGTGTGCAGGTATCACGATAGCTCAGTCGGTAAGGCGACGGAACGGTATTTCGAGGTCGAGAGTTCAAGTCCCGGTCATGCTGATAATTTTTTCCGCCATAATTTAATTTATTAAACTTGTTTCACACAAATTATCCGGACTACCTACACAAAAATTCTTTGAGAAATTTACATAGAAAATCGTATAAATCTCCTACATGTACAATAAGAGGCAATAACGGGCTCATTTCTGCATGACAGGTCAAGAAAATAAACTTGTTTCAAGTGTTATATTATTGCGTTCAAGAGGTTTGCCAAGTGTGTACAATATGAGAATATTGTCCTGAAAAATTTTTTGAAGCGGTTCGTGTTGGAAATACATTTGTTAGATTTTGTTATTGGGTGAAAATATTTTATAATTCCGTGTGGTGACGGATTAAGAATACAAATGTCACCACTCCAATTCCACTCAAGGGAGACGGAAAACTCGACAATAAACCCTATGTCAATACGCCTAGTCAGCGAGGCGCAGTAGACCATAATCCCTCCCAAAAATGGAGGAAGCCCGTGCCCAACAGTGGGACGTTTATAGACTGGAGAGAGATTTTAAGGGAGACAGAAAGCGGAGGTCATGTGTTATAGACTACTTTTTATCCTGAAAGAATACAATGTTCCCGTGGGATAATAAAAAACTTTTTTATCATTGTTACCGCGGGTAACAGCGCGGGGCATAGCTAGTTTCTAATAACTTTCAAGTAGCCTTTGCAATTTGCCACAAAATGGGGAGTAACAACTCGGGAACATAGATTTGTTCCAAGGCAGGGCCGCCCTGTTTATGGTTTAAAAGTAAAATAGTAAATAGTAGCCATGAAGGTATAGATAAAAATGGAGTCCAGACTCTGAATACCTACTTGAAGCAAAAATGATGTATGGCTATCTCGCTCACTGTGGTCAAACCCTTTCTTTCTAAGTAGGGTAACCTTTATTGTATTTCTTCCAGGACAAAACTTCAAGTAGTTGTGTTCCATATAGTGTCAACAAAATGTTCACTTCTAAGACCTAGCCCGTATAGATTTTATATGTCAAGATACTTTATGTACTGTGCGAAAAAAAAATACTCAAAAAACAAACTGTTTGTTTTATTTTGAATAATTCGAAAGAAAGTTTGGATAATTCTAGTTTTTTAACAGTAACTGGAGGTTCGGTTGTTAAATTTATTATTCTTTTTACATTTTTAAACACGTAAAATTTCCTAGTTCGTATGTACGATGTACCTATAGAATATTGGTGGGAAATAGATAATTACTAGAACAAAGGTGTAGTTCCTACGGCAATACGAAATTAATGAATGATTGTGAGATCTGCTTGAGATAAAATAATAATAATTTACCTTTATTTCAGACCTAAATACATGTTACAAAGATACAGAAAAATGATTCCAACGAATTGAGAACCTCCTTTTTTGAAGCCGCTTAAAAATAACAAGGTGTTAGTAATTTCTTAGTAAACAAAACAAGTTACACAATAAAATCTATTTGGCATACCTAAGTGGAAACATAACTTTTTGTGTAGGTAGCGTAAAAACGAAAAAGGGTTATTGTACTCATATTTTTAAACATGTACTGTTATTAAGGGACCAACCATGAAATCGCAAAAGATATATGTTTCATTAATTTTGCAGATTAATTAAACATTATGAATACATACTGGACAATAGTTTTTCCTAGATTTCTGGGTTAGCCAATGTATTTCTATTTATTAATGTCAGTTAAAGGGCAAATTCGGTCAATAATACTTCTGAAAAAAAAAATACGTTACGTTGATTAAAATTAGTTTGTCGGAAAATCTGTAGTTAATAGTCATTTTGACTGACAATATGAATGTGGTTAAAAGTGGCTGACGGAAGAACGGAGAATCAGTCAAAATCAATTTTTACGTATATTTCTGTCTACAGCGTTTAAAGGAACCTATCATGAATGGCATGACGGGAGCTAAAAACCTAACCCACCCTTGTCGGGTTGCCCTTGGCTCCCTGTGCCTTGTGTTCCACTACTTGGCACTAGGCAAGTCAGTTAAAATTACATTTAAACAGCTATATTGGGTAAAATTAGTTTTGAATAATTTCAGTCAAAAGTACTACTGTCGAGAGCTTACAGTCTATTGAGTGGTTATAAGTTTTGACTGTGACATATATCATAGGGGGCTATAATAGGAACGATAATAAAGTTACAAAAAAAGGGCAAAAAAGAAACAACAGCACTTTCCAAATTAAAATCATTTAATAACTTTTCTTTTATACATGACTAAATATTATTGTTTTGTGTAATTTCTGTCTCTTACCACGTAAATCACTAAGTATATTTTCTGTATGACTCTTTAAGTGTTAAAAAATGAATTTGCAATTTTCTTAATTAATACGCTTTCATGCAAATCATTGCAATAAATTGAGTCCGTGATGGGATGCTTAAACATTTCTTGCAACAGTGGAGTAAAATGTTGTGATACAACATTAATTAATTTGTTTTCTATATTGTTTTCTCTGAGTTGGCCCATCAGGAAGGATTACTTTCATAAATGCCAGAGCTAGGATTTGGTACACCCAGAGTAGCTACTTGCCCCATAGACTCTTCCTGTAATGAACTGTCTATCTGAAAATTATAATATATTATACAAAATATAGCCTTTTGCCATATATTCGAACTACTACATTTCTGAAACATAATAATAATGTAAGGCTCTCATTAGGCAGTCGGATCGGGGGGGGGGGCTGGTTCAGAAAGCAGCAATTATCTCTGGAGCCTTGAGCGCCGGTAGTTTGGAAAATGTTCCTGATACTGGTGGGGTATTTTTTTTCATACTAGTTTTTATATTCCTTATAAATTCAAATATTTAACATTGTATAACATGTGAGACAATTAAAGGAGTTTGTAAATAGATACTTGAAATTTTACCTTGCAAGGTGATACTGCTTCTTGATTTGTAATTATAGTAGGAACTGCTGTTTGTTTTAAAAAATCCTTGCACTTTCATAAAATTTCATTTTCAATGGTACAATGGATAACCATAATTTCCTCTGGGTACTATTTTTAGGAAATCTAAAAAAATAATATTGTAGGTAAGTATATTAATGTTGTAAATAATGTGAAATAAAAATTAAATGACTAAGCAAACATGTATAATTTAGTTCAGGTCCCACAGAAAGTCCTAGATATGTCCTCAGTATGGTCACACTATTTCAAAATTACTTCTTGTAAACAAGAAAGATAAAATTGCACTAAGTCCATGAAATTCAATGTAAGACTATTAGATCTTTACATCGTTATCAGTATAGTTAGTTAGAAGTATGCTGAAAACATTGTTTAATCATTTTATGAAGTATTTAATTGAAAATACAAAGAAATATGTTTGCAGTTATTCAATGCCAGAAATCACGATCTAAACACTTACGCGTGAAATTGTATATCACCTCCTGGACACCACGTACTACCGCAACCACGCACTACACAAGTTTGCACCATTTCTTTAATTATAAAAATAATTAGAGTCGAAAATTTGAAACGAAGCTGTGAACCGTAAAGTAAACAACCGACATATTGGCACAATTTTGTCGACAACTTGACATATGGTGACCAATGTTGCCAAATTACGAAATCCTTAGGAAATGGGGAAAATAATTCACTGATTCGTCAACCATGAAAAGCATCCGTGATCTACTATTTTATTATTTTTAATTTCATTCATCGTATTTCAACTAGTTATTTATAGTTACGATTAAACACTATCAAATGACAGTGTTTAACTTGTGATTTGATATGTGTGGTGACTCTTTTTAAGAATTTACTAGGAGATTTTAATAAGGAGATAGCAGTACTAAGGCCACACTAAAAAGAGAGGTCAGACCACAGAGAGTGAGATAGAGATACGTAGGTATTTGCCTCAAACCGATGTTCCAAGTATGGCCTCCTTTTTTTTATCTATACCTTCATGATAGTAGCCTTGCTTTCTCTTTTACTCCCGCTCAAAAAGAAAGAGTTAGAAAGGCTACTAAATCATTTATTTTTCTTAAAGTGTTCAAATTAATAAAAAATGCTGCAGGCCGGATTCGTTGTACAGAGTGTTACGTCTAGATCTATATCCTAAGTCTATGCCACAAACATATTAAATACAACTGACAAGTTAGACCAAAATTAAACTTTACTCTTACCAAGTAAACTACAATTTTACTCATTTATTTACCAAATATACACTGTATTTGTATATTTAACTATATTTTTGTATGTTGAAGGTTGTTTTTCGCTTGAGAATTCTCTTTGAAGACATTTTCTGTATATCTGACGGGATTTTGTTTCGAGATTCGCTTCTCACAATAGGCGGAGAAATATTGCTGGCTAAATATAAGAGGACAGCTGTGTTGTTTCTTATCTAAATATATGATAGCGTAACGTAAGGATGGAAAATTTTATATCTGACAATAACAAATTATTTACCTTTTAGACCAAGATCTGAGAGGTGATTCCTTTTACTTACTCTGTCAGTGTGTTGGATGAAGTAGCTGAGGAAATAAGTAAAAATACTCACCTCTTGTATCTCAGTCCATTTTTAAGATATTTATATTAGCTTCTTTCGTATCTATATATACATAATATTAAAAAACTGAAGAGTTTGTTTGTTTGAACTCGCTAATCTTAAAAACATCTGGTTCGATTTAAAAAATTCTTCTAGTGTTGGATAGTAGGTACATTTATCGAAGAGGGCTAGTTATTATATAGCCCCAGTGTGACGTTATAAAGCGTATAGCCTTCCTCGATAAATGTAATATGCAACACTGAAAGAATTTTTTAAATAGGATCAATTGTTCCTGAGATTAGCGCGTTCAAACAATCAAACTTTTCAGTTTTATAATATTTTGACTTTGTTTATTAAATAACTAGCTGTTGCCCGCGACTCCGCCCGCGTGGAATTTGGAAAAAGTTTTTTTTCGCAATAAAAGGTAGCCTATGTCCTTTCTCAGTTTCTTAAGATTGTCTGTTTCAAATTTCATCAAAATCAGTTGAGAGGTTTAAGCGGAAAAGCGTAACAGACAGACAGACAGAGTTACTTTCGCATTTATAATATTAGTAGGGAAAAGTAAAGATAATAAAAGATGTGTAAGAAGACTATTCTATCTGTGTAATACTTATAATTTCAAAGCATTTACCAATCTTTTTCTAGTCTAAAAGAGCCATAGTATTCCACGAAGATCCTTTTAGGTAGACGCTATTCATCAAGTCCGCATTCATGTAAAGCATATGATGCATTGGGTGTCATCTTTTATGACAGCAACCTTACATCAAGCTGGCTAAGCATATTTGTCTTACAGGTGATATTAAAGTAGGTATTTTTACTTATTATAAAACAAAGTCATTATTTTTAACACGCTTATATTAGTTCGGAACGTATCTATCAATGTATTAATCCATGTAAAGGAATCTTTGAAAGTGATTTTCACACACTTACGATATTCAGTAGGTTTCATTTGTACGATTTTGAACTGAAAAAGGAGTCACAGATTGCTATTGAGATCAAATTTTATCGTTTGAATCCATCAGGGAGCCAATTTGATACGATTGCTATTCAACAAAGTTTTCCTTAAACGTAATGACTTTGAGTATTAAATCAACCGTAGTAGTTACGCATTTTCTTTATTTATTTATTAAGGAGCATCAACAACATACATATACGGCACTGACAGTAAGATAACAATCCACAACAACAATTTCTTATAATGTACCTACCTATATCGATTAAAGATGACCACAACATTTGCAATGGCAAACGAATAATTCCTCCATTTTCTTTATATATATTTTCTATATATCTGATATAAAATTATTGTGCTCATTGTCAATAGCGAGTTGAGGTAACAGACACAAATACAACTTAATTCCATTGGTCGCTCTTTTTTGTTTTTGACAACCAAGAGCGTGAACAAACATACGGCTCGTCTGATGGCAAGCGTTCTCCGTAGCCAATAGACTTCTGCAACACCTATGGTAATAATTGCGATGTGACCTTGCGAAAATCAATTTTTCCTTAGTTATTTCAATTGGAAAACCTTCGCAGATAGTTCATGCCACAACTTGTATGTTGCTACGCACACATCGCACTTAGTCGATATACACACAAACACACACACACACACACACACACACCGAGACACTGCACTGTCTATACTCTAGTCAAGTTTTCCTTTGGTAACCATAAAGCAATCAACTCCTGTTGAATTAAAGCTCTAAGGTTGATGACGGTGAATTTTAATATTCTATGCGGAGTCTCATTTTCAAATCTTATCACGTTGAAACTCCATGCCTTGTATTTATCATTAATTTTGACGTTTTTAAAGAAAATATATTAACGTATTTATTTTAGTCAGCTTGTTTTAAAAAAAAGTGTTAATTGAAATGTTGATGACTGCAAAAAGAGAGCCAGACCAAAGAAAACATGGATGTACTGTCTGAGAGACGATATGAAAGAAAACCTGTCAATAACTAGCTGGACTCGCCCATGGTTCTGTATCACAACAATTATATGAATATCCATATTTATAAGTATCCACATCAGTCACACCGCCCCATCACAACGCCAAATAACGGAACCCCAAACAATAGGATAAGGGAAGCATGATGATGATGATGATGATATTGTGATAAAGAATAATTGAGTATTTTTTTTAAAAGACTGAGGATGTAGTGACTAAGGTGGAGAAAAGTATGCTCAGGTGGTTTGGTCATATGGAGAGGATGGATGAGAGACGATTAACGAAAGGTATATACACGGCGGAGGTAAGTGGAAATGCTGGGAGAGGACGCCCGAGAAAAATATACTCCGATGTCATCGCCGGGATACCTACTCCAAAAGGGGCAAGTGCGTAGCACTTACAAACGTCGGGCATGTATGACCAGATGTATGAGTGTGGATGAAGCCAAGGAAGTATGTTTGGATCGTAGCAGATGACGCTCTATAGTCTATGCTTACCCCTATGGGAAAAAGCGTGATATTATGATTTTTAAAAAGAGTTTAACCGACTTCATGAGCCTTTGATATTTGAGGGTTTTCCTCGATGTCTCAGACATACCTAACCATCAGATCCTGCCCTGGTGCCAATGGGATCAAACGGGAACCACCAGCTTTTAAATAAAAAACCTGTCAAGAGCGAGGTAAACTCGCACACTTAGGGTTTCGTACCTACTAGACATATAAACATAAGTAACAACTCACCAACTTAATTTTGTAGTTGAAATATACGGAATCGCCCACATTTCAGCTACTTCATAAGTTGGTATTAGTATAAACACTTTTTTACTTGTGATGTGATGACAAATTATAAGTTTTTGGATTTTTCCCTATATCAGCACTATATAGACTTGATCTATGCCAAATTTCAAGGCTCTAGGGTAACGGGAAGTAACCTGTGAATTTTGATTCCCTAGCATAAGTCGAAAATTCTTAAAAATGGTCGTAATTCGGTTATATCTTTTAAATGCGTAGAGGTGAAAGGTTGACTGTATTTTTTGCAGCAAGGGACCGCATAGATCTACATATCGTATGAGTTTCAAATTGATACCTTCAGCCGTTGCTGAGTAAAAAAAGTTTGACAGACGGACAGACAGACACCGGAGTGATCCTATAAGGGTTTGTACGAAACAGCTAAAAATTATGAGGTAACAAACATAAAAAAATAAATATTTACTAATATTATAAAGCTGAAGAGTTTGTTTGTTTGAACGCGCTAATCTCAGGAACCTCTGGTCTGATTAGTAAAATTCTTTCAGTGTTGAATAGTCCATTTAGTGGGGAAGGCTATATAAAATCAAGCTGCGACTAATAAATATAATAAATATTCAGAACATTTCACACAACGTCCTCTGGTCCCAATGTAAGCTATATTTCTATGCTTGTATTATGGGTAATAGGAGAGAAACAGTAGTGAAAAATGTTACAAAAACGGGAAACATTTTTTAAATTATACGCTTACAAAGTCGCGGGCAATAGCTAGTTTAAAATAAACATATAGACGAATTGAGAACCTCTCCTTCTTTGAAGTCGGTTAAAGATATAGGCTAAGATAAACGAATTCCTCATTTCTAAAATCTTTGATTATCTACATCAATATCTTGATAACCCAACAAATACCTGTGAGCCGATTTATATTATAATTTGAATAGATTGGAAACCTTCAATCTGAGACCCTTTGACCCTTAACTTTATGGGCCGCAAATGGAGGAAAGTTTTGCAAATTTGAACGCAAAGCCCTTAAGAAATTGGTATTCAAATTCATTTCAACCTTTTGTGTAAAAAAAAAGTACTGTTTTCAAAGAAAAATCATTAAATAAATTAGAAAAGTAGTCATAAAAGTAATGTAAGCCTTATACCTATACCTTCACTCCTTTTTTCAGGAGGTAGGCAGAGACTATAGACCGCCACATGTTACCATTTAAACATCATATGTTGATTAATACTTCCTAAGGTATTGTATTGATTAAGTTGTAGTGATTAAGAGTAATTGAGTAACTGAGCGGATTAGTGGTAAGGAAAAAATATAGTAAATAAAATAATTTTAAGCAAAATTTTAATAAAAAAAATTTTCATCAAATTTTGCAACAGTCTCACCCGTGACCATGGTGACTGTAAAGTCTCCGAAACGTCGGGCCAAAATTTAAAACAAATATACGCGTCTAAATCCGTAAAAAGTAGTTTTATTTAAAAAAAATTTGCTCTCTTTAATTATTCATTTTCGCTCATATAAAACTGCTCATACATGCAAATGTATCTGGTGCGTAGAATTGACTAGTCATAAATTTACACTCATACAGTGTAAATTAAGACAAGGAATTTTTACTGATAAAAAAATCTGAAAAGTTTGTTTTAACTCGCTAATCTCAATAACCACTGGTTCGGTTTGAAAAATTCTTTCAGTGCTGGATAGTACTTTTATCGATAAAAGCTAAAGGCTATATAACATCACGCTGCGACCAATAGGAGCGAAGCGTCAGTGAAAATATTCCAAAAACGGGTTTTTTTTTCTAATAACTACGTGTACGAAGTCGCGAGGAACAGCTAGTTTTACACCCGTATTCACAAACAATATTTACTTAAGTAAGTACTTAAGTGTTGATGCACTGTGCAAAGGGTAACACTTCTCAGTTCGTTCCGTTCATCGAGCCTTTCAGTCGTATTCACAAACAATATTTACCTGAGTAAGTACTTAAGTGTTGATGCACTGTACAAAGGGTAACACTTCTCAATGCGTTCCGTTCATCGAGCCTTTCAGCCGTATTCACAAACAATATTTACCTAAGTAAGTATTTAAGTGTTGATGCACTGTGCAAAGGTTAACACTTCTCAGTGCGTTCCGTTCATCGAGCCTTTGTATTCATAGACAAAACTTAGCTATGCGTTCAGTTTAACAAACGCATAGCGCACTTCACCACTTATGTATTGTTTGTGAAATGATTTCGCTACCCCTGTGCGTCCATGCCTACTATGAGACCTCACAGTAACGTTTGTGAATACGGCTGTTATTATATCGTAGCATATTCATAATATAGTCTGAATATTAATTGTTATTGTTCATGTAACGGACTGCCATTCACAAGCTCTGGGGTTCGATTCTTGCTCGGGACAATTGTTTGCGTGATATTAAAAAAGTAATTGTCATAGAAATGTTTGTATTGCGTCTGGGTGTTTACTATGTATTATAAGTATGTATTTACCAAAGAAAAGTAGTTAATGTATTATATCCGTATTCTGGTACCCATAACACAAGCATATAAGCTTAGCTTTGGACCAGAGGTCGTTGTTTGATATGTCCATGAATATTTATTTATTTTTTATTTAAATAAATAAATATTCATGGACATTTCACACAACGTCCTCTGGTCCCAAGCTAAGCTTATATGCTTGTGTTATGGGTACCAGAATACGGATATAATACATAAACTACTTTTCTTTTGTAAATACATACTTATAATACATAGTAAACACCCAGACGCAGTACAAACATTTGTTTGACATTTATGGATATCACACAAATGATTGTGTCCTGACCGGGAATCGAAACCGAGACCTCGCGATCGGCAGTCCATTACATAAACCACTCCACCACGAAGCCCGTCAATTATAGTTGATTAATGTCATTTATAGTATCTTAGCATACTATAGTCTGCAGGTTAATTATTATAGGTATCACGCCTTATGATTAAGGCGTATAAATCTCTATAACCATACATAATCACGTCTGTTTGATCTATGCAAGGGTCCAGCAGAAATCTAACCCTATTCCAACCCCTATTTTTACGCCTATTTTCACATGCATAGAGGCACACAATGATACATTGTTATAACAATAGAATGCAAATGAGAACATTAATAGAATTGTTATCTATATACTATCTACAGTAATATAAAAAAACTGAAGAATTTGTTTGTTTGTTTCTACGCACTAATCTCTGGAACCACTGGCCCGATTTGAAAAATTCCTTTAGTGTTGGATAGGGCATTTATCAAGGAAGGCTATAGGCTATATAACATCACGCTGCGACCAGTAGAAGCGAAGCTGTAGTGTAAAATTTTGCAAAAACGGGGAAATTTTTCTGAATTCCACGCAGACGAAGTCGCGGGCAACAGCTAGTAATATTATAAAGCTGAAGAGTTTGTTTGTTTGTTTGAACGCGCTAATCTCAGGAACCACTGATCACATTTGAAACCCGTTTTTGCGTTACCTCAGCACCCCGACGATGTGGTAGAATATTTGTCATAGAAAACATCTTGTGTAACTGCCATTGCTTTAATGCTCTAAACAGCAAAGTTATAAGTAGTAAAGTTTCAAAGTATACAAGTCAAAAGCTTGTACACTTACCGGGCGCGTGGTTGCGCATAGTTCTGCATAATATTTGAATCTGTTTTATATGAAAACTATGTAACTAATAGACACAAAAAAATTTTAAAAACTACGACTGGATGCCTATCTTTCATATCCTTTTTATACAATTCATCTTTCTTCCGATTTTTGTCTACCCTTGATTCCATCTCTATCTCTCTCCAGCTCATTCACGTCCCACTGTTAGGCACGGCTCTCCTCCAATTTGAGAATGATTATAGTAAATTGATTATGGCGTTGGCTTAGGGTTATTTTCGAATTTTTCGTCTCTCACACAGGATATAATCTATGTACTTACATCATTCCCTTGCTGACATTTTCAGCACCCTCGGAAGTAGGGGTGATTTTATTGTATTTATTTGGAAAAATAAACAGTTATACATTACAATTTACAAACTTATAGTTTTTATGACAATTTGTACAGTTTTGATAAACGTATAACCTACATAATTGTCCACGACATGTTATAATACTAGCTGAGCCGGCAAACGTTGTTTTGCAATTCTAAAAAAGTTTAAAAAATAGATGTTGGCCGATTCTCAGACCTACTGAAAATACATGTAAAATTTCATAAAAATCGGTCAAGCCGTTTCGGAGGAGTACGGTAACTAACACTGTGACACGTGAATTTTATATATAAGACTAGCTGACCCGGCAAACGTTGTTTTGCCATACTAAAAAAAAAGGTTTGAAAAATAGATGTTGGCCGATTCTCAGACCTACTGAATACGCATGTAAAATTTCATAAAAATCGGTCAAGCCGATTCGGAGGAGTACGGTAACTAACACTGTGACACGTGAATTTTATATATAAGAATATATACGTGTGAGGAGCATTTCGAAATACACATAAATACAGATGAATGAATAGACTAAATATACTAGAAACATACAGGTAATAGAACTTTAAAAATCAAACCAATTCAAGAAACACCTATAATTGCTGTAATCGTTATCTTTGTTGACTGTGACGTCCCTTATATAAATAATAAATAAATATTCATGGAATTTCAGACAACGTCCTCTTGTCCCAAGCTAAGCTTATTATGCTTGTGTTATTGGTACCAGAATACGGATATAATACATAAACTACTTTTCTTTTGTAAATACATACTTATATTATATATTCTTTATCCGTCATCACACGGACAATACGTTAATCACAACAATACAAATTATTACAACATTATAATCGCCATAACAATTACCGAATGTACAATACGAATTCCCTTGATATTATTAGTCAGATAAATGGAAGGGTTTTATCGATAAAATTTTAAGACCCTTGTCAAATGTTACACCAAATGTTATCAGGTCGAGGTAAACAAGTTATTTTAGACGTTACTAAATATCAGAATATAGTGATAATGAGAGACCTGGATTTACACTGTAATAAGTATATCTCTCTCGAGCCTATTAACGTCTTACTAAATATAATAATATAAATATAAATATTCATGGATATTTTACACAACAGCCTCTGGTTCCAAGCTAAGCTTATATGCTTGTGTTATGGGTACCAGAATACGGATAGAATACATATACTACTTTTCTTTTGTAAATACATATTTATAATACATAGAAACACTCAGACGCAGTACAAACATTTGTATGACAATTAGAAAAAATTGGTCAAGTGCGAGTCGGACTCGCGCACGAAGGGTTCCGTACCATTATCTATGCAACATAAGGCAACGTTATTAGTATCGAGCAAGAAACGGTAAAAAAATCATGTTTGTTGTATGGGAGCCCCCCTTAAATATTTATTTTATTTTATTTTTAGTATTTGTTGTTATAGCGGCAATAGAAATACATCATCTGTGAAAATTTCAACTCTCTAGCTATCACCGTTCTTGAGATACAGCCTGGTGACAGACGGACGGACGGACGGACGGACGGACGGACAGCGAAGTCTCAGTAATAGGGTCCCGTTTTTACCCTTTGGGTACGGAACCCTAAAAATCACACAAATGATTGTCCCGAGCGGGAATTGAACCCGCGACCTCTTGATCGGCAGTCCGTTACATGAACCACTCGACCACGAGGCTCATCTCACGGTTAGGCATGAGCTTCCTCCACTCGGAGGTGTTTATGGTCTACTGTGCCGCGCTGACCAGGCGTATTAGAATGGGGTTTAGTTTCGAGTTTTAACTCTCTCACAGTAGATGGTAACTGCTTACCCCTTTGCTGGCTCTTACTTTATTTATTTATTAATATACAACTGCTTACTCCACTTACAGTTACCCAACGCGTGAAGTAAGCTACATACTAAGTGTATGTACAGTTTATATACAGTTTTACATTGCATATTATGAAATTTTTACATAAATTAAGAAATATATTCAAATTGTTGAAAAATATATCAACCTCAGGGCACTGAGCAATCAAAGCATTGAGTAGACTTATTGCCTGATTAGAGCACCTTGGTGGAAGAAATGGCGTGGTACACTTGTATTCTTAATACGTCACTACACATATAAAGCGTTAAATTCTGTTAAAGTAAGAATAATCTCAAAGTATGTCATAAAAAGCAATATTAATATAATTTTGTGAAATCAATATTGTAAAAGTACGAGAATCGTTTATAAACTTCTCTCTCTCTCTCTCTCTCTGTCCATCACATTAACATCCCACTGTTGGACACAAGCCAATTTGGGAGGGATTATGGTCTAATGTGCTACGTTGACCAGACGTGTTGGCGCAAAGTTTATTTTCGACATATCCGTCTCTTGCTGAGTATGTTATCTGTGTACAATATCCATCAGCTGGCTTTTATAGCACACTGGGAAGGAAATGGGTTGGTGACACCTTGTATTCTTAATTCGGACACCATACGGACAATTGAACCATTTATAAATAAAATCCGCATAAATTTTAAGTTTCTTTCAAAACCAAATCAATAAAATCAGTTAAATCGTAATTTTGTTTACCTATAGAATTATTTCAATTTGTTCAATTGAAATCAACATCAAAGCAAACCTTAACATTGTAAACTCGTTTAGTAAATGTAACACCAATCGAAAACTAATTAACAACTTTAGAGTATAATTATAACTATAGAGCGCAACTGTTACACCAGTCGCTCAATAAAATACGTAAGTAAGATGTACTGGGGTATTGGTTGGTTCTGGTGTAGCTTGTATTTTTTGCCCGTGGAGTGAGGGACAAAAAGAAGTGCCAAGGCTCCATGCTTACAACACAGGGAAACATCACATTACACCTCCGCTCATACCCAAAGCTGGCAGTCGTAAAAATTAGCCAAATCCCATTGCAACATGTGCAATTATTCTTGTAGGGCAGAAAAATAATAAAGCTTTAGGTGTAGCTAAATGAAATTGGATGCAGGTGGCACAGGACCGCGCGTTGTGGCGTTCTATGGGGGAGGCCTATGTCCAACAGTGGACGGAGAGAGGCCTCTGGTTAAGCTTATTATGCTTGTGTTATGGGTACCAGAATACGAAATAAGAATAAGAAGAAATGAAATTGGCCCCGAATACTCAAAATTGTACAAAATAATTGAGTATTTTTAAAAAGAAAATTCAACCGACTTTATGCGCGTTTGTAAGTTAAGGATTTTCCTCGATTTGTCAGGAGATCAGATCCTGACCTGGTGCAATGGGACCAAGTGGGAATCATTAGCTTTCAAATAAAACAAGAATCATTAAAATCGCTATATATATCGGAGAAACACCGTAGACATCACCTGTATTCACAGCCAGAGCAGTCATCCATCTAAACACATTCTAATACTGGACAAACTAACTACGTTAACTACAACATTCTATTAACTACGATGAGATTGATCCGTGGCTTACGACACGTGTAACTGGTTTGGAAGGATCCTTTTATGAAATTTCAACGGGTCACCATTCAAACTCATCAGCTACAGTAAATAAACAAATTACTCACCATTGACACCATTTGAGGACTTACTTCATAATCTTGGAAGCTAAGTTATAACTAAAAATCCTTATGTAAACTATTTTAATCAAGTCTCCTACGACATATATACATAATTATATCTCTTATCTATATCCCTTAGCTGACTCTTACAGCACTCACGGGAGGAGATGGGGTGGTGACACTTGTATTTTTAATCCGTCAACACACGGAGTTTTAACATTATTTTCGACATATTTAGTCTTTATTGTCTCGAAATCCCACTCAAAATGAAACAGAATTGGAAAAATCAATCTAAAAATGAATGCTGGTAAACGTAGATGAGCTGTTAATTTAGCTATTGGTATTGGTTGAAAAACACGCAATACAGGAGGAATATAATAGTGTAAAAGACCTTATAACACGTCGTCAACACTGAATTTTGTCTGCCCTTTGATAACATAGAAAATTACGATGTTCTCACTTGTACTTACAGTTCTCAATCGGTAATCCATGCTCTATAGTTACAGATAATCTAAATTATTATTTTAATTGTCATACAAATGTTTGTACTGCGTCTGGGTGTTTACTATGTATTATAAGTATGTATTTACAAAAGAAAAGTAGTATAAGTATTATATCCGTATTCTGGTACCCATAACACAAGCATATAAAGCTTAGCTTGGGACCAGAGGACGTTGTGTGAAATGTCCATGAATGAATGAATATTAGTAAATTTTAATACAAGAGAAACGCAATAATAAACGCTTTCAGTAAATCTGTTAAGATGGTTGTTAACGAACTTTGAATACCTTTGGCGAGGTAATAATTGCCTAAGTTTGATGCCTGACTTATGTAAAGTTTAATATTAATAAATAATAAATATAAATATAAATATTCATGGACATTTCATACAACGTCCTCTGGTCCCAAGCTAAGCTTATATGCTTGTGTTATGGGTGCCAGAATACGGATATAATACATAAACTACTTTTCTTTTGTAAATACATAGGTACTTATAATACATAGTAAACACCCAAACGCAGTACAAACATTTGTATGACAATTGAAAAAAAACATCACACAAATGATTGTCCTGACCGGGAATCGAACCCGTGACCTCATGATCGGCAGTCCGTTATATGAACCACTACAGCACGGCGCCACTATTATGTTGGTAATGTAGTTTCATAAGAAGATACGAGGTGGAATTAAGGAATTAGAATTATGACTCTAGGAAATACAAGTATGTAAAGTATTTTCCGCTGTCTGCGTGGTGACGGACTTAGAATACGAGTATAAGTGTCACCTCCCCTTTTCTTTATTAGGGTGCTGTAAAAGCCAGCTAAGGGATCTTGTATACAGATAATATCAGCAATAGACAGCAAACTCGGGAATAATCCCTGTACCAACACGTCTTGTCAGCACGGCCCAGTAGAACAAAACCCTCTAGAAGTGGAAAAGACCCGTGCCCAACAGTAAAGCAATTAATGTACTTAACAAAAGAACACCAAAACAAATTTTTTTTTTTTATATACTGTTATCTGTTGCCCGCAACTTTAACCATTTCCAATAACAAATTGTACAAAAAAGCCATCCTCTTGAACCATTCTATCTTGTATCTATTTACAAAAACCGCATCAACATCTGTTGCGTAGTTTTGAAGATATTAGCTCACATAGCTCACATAGCTCACATACAAAAATAACGACTGTTTTTTAATAAGTAAAAGACAAAGGTAACAAACACGCATACGGCTCGCCTGATGGTGATCGCCTAGCGGAGCCTAGGAATAAAATTTAGAACCAAATTCTGTTTAATAAATAAAAAGTAAATAAATATTTATGGATATTTCACACAACGTCCTCTGGTCCCAAGCTAAGCATATACGCTTGTGTTATGAATACGGATATACTACATAAACGGATATACTATTGTTATATACTACTTTTCTTTTGTAAATAGATACATATGACACATATTAGATTAGGGTATTGCGTTAATGGTTCTGGTGCAGCGCGTATTCCTTTTGTCCGTGGAAGTAGTACGAACATTTATATGGCATTTAAAAATATCACACAAATAAATGTCCTGAGCGGGAATCCAACACGCGACCTAAACCACTTGACCACGAGAGAAGTCAAAATAATTGTATTTAATACCAATAGGTAACTATTATATATAGAAACACGAAAAAATTATAAGCCGACTGATCGACGCCTCTCGTGACCAGAAGGCTGGCCTTTATTTCGTTCAAAAAATAAGCATTGCCATCCAACGTGGCAATGCCGCCAGCCTTCTGGGCACACTTCCGGTCGACAGCGATGGGGAGGAGTATTTTGATGCCTAGTTTTTAAGTATATATGTAATTTTAATTTAATTTATTTTAAAGGTAATACCAATTATAAACTAATTAGAAAGAAAATGATAATAAAATATCTACGCAGTTAGTTAACGCGTTCTCCAAATCTGTTGGGATGGTTGTTAGCAAAGTTTAAATACCTACTGACTTAATAATTGCCTAAGTTTGATGTCAAACATACGCCAAGTTATTACTGTTACATAATATCATGAGATATAACGAGCGGTGTCGGTTCAAGGAATTAAAGTTAGAAATTGTGGTTAGGACTTCGTTATAATGATTATGATCGTCATTTGTGAACAAGTTCAGTATAATAAACGATGCTAAGGAAATAAATGTACATATATTTCGCGGTCGGGTTCGATTCTCGCTCGGTACAATCCCTCCATCCATCAACCTTTCTCAGTCCACTGCTGGACATAGGCCTCCCCCATAGAACGCCACAACGCGCGGTCCTGCGCTAACTGCATCAAGCGGCCCCCGGCGTATTTGACGATATCGTCAGTGCACCTTGTTGGGGGCCGCCCTCGTCCTCGGACCTTTCGTCCCCAACGGTCATCAGATCGTCGAGCGATATGGCCTGCCCATGTATGCCCCATGGCTGAAGTGGCAACGGGACAATCATTTATCTGATATTTATTGTCATACAAATACTGTAAATAACATAATAAATACGTACTGCGTCTGGGTGTTTCTATGTATTATAAATATGTATTCACAAAAGAAAAGTAGTATATGTATTCTAGCTGTATCCTGAAAGCCACAACACAGGCATATAAGCTTTTGTTTTAAAGTTAAGAAACTCTTGAAAAATCAGATTTTTTATTTAATTATTACATAGTCATCAGTCATTAAAATATGTACAAAATTTCAGATCAATACGACTACTGCAAATGTATGGTCGTGGGTTCGATTCTCGGACATTACAAGTATTTGGGGGTTATTTATAAAATTCATAAAAATTGTTTGTACTGCGTCTGTGTGTTTTCTATGTATTATAAGTATGTATTTACAATGAAAGAAGTATATCCGTATCTGGTACCCATAACATAGACTTACTTTGTGACCAGAGGACGTTGTGTGAAATGTCCACAAATATTTATTTTTATTATTTATTTAATACGATTACCAAAATACAGAAAGATCGCTACTGACTACAACTCTAATAAAGATGATATTACTTTTTATTCAATATCTCCAATATATAGAATAGATATTATTGTATTTTATAAGAAACAAGATATTTATATAATAGAAAATAGAGGAAAAATTACGAGAGTGTTATATATTAATCTTATTTGTAATCTCATACAAGACAGCCTGTCATGTCATCAATTAGATGGTTATGTCTTAGTGTCCTAAATAAATATAGAAGTGGGATTGGGCTTATTGTGATAGTCATGATGTGTGTATGTGCGGATGTAAATGTTAAGTAGGTGTACATTTGTATACTAATTCTTAGTATGCTTAAGAATATTAGGGTTATGACACATTTTAAATCCACTTAGTGTACTTCTATGCATGTAAGATTTAGGAATACATACTCTCTCTCTCCAGCCTGTTGATCGAACTGGTTCTCCAGTCACGGAACTCCTCAACTGTAAATGGAATTGGAAGGAATTATGGTCTGGCGTGAAGGCACACAGGTCCGAGTAGTGACGAATTAAGAATACAACTATCCACTCCATCTCCTCCCAAGGGTGCTGTAAAAGTCAGCTAAGGGATATTGCACTCAAATAACATCTTCTGTGAGAGACAGAAAACTCGAAAATAAACCCTGTGACAACATGCCTGGTCAGCGCGGCACAGTAGACCATAATCCTTCCCAAAGTAGAGGTGCCCAAAAGTGCGACGTAAATAGGCTGGAGAAGAGAAGTGTACTGGGTTTATTTTTGAGTTTTTTGTCTTTCACAGAGAATATTATCAGTTTACAGTATCCCTTAGCTGGTTATCTGATGCGATCTAAGACATTTCTTGACTTTATTTAATTTAATACGTCAGGTCATACACTCACAATGGTTAGTCTTAAGAAACCTGGATCTTTTTAAAGAACACTGCTGATCGGATCGGAGTATAGCTTTCTTGAGTGTATCTTTCATAGTTTCCGCTTATCTGAGCTATAATATTATAGATTAAACGATGATCTTCATCATCATCACAATACCCTTACGCCTTTTTTCCATGGGGGTAGGCAGAAACCAAGCGTCATCTAACAACCCATGGAAGTAGATAGAAATCCGTATTCCGTTGTCTTTCGAAACCACGAGAAACAATCAGTATTTATAAGTAGCTTTATATTGAATTTTTTATAGAATCTATTTGAACATTTGTTTGATATTCATATTATATTCCCAAAAGATATAAGTACAATGTTATGAAACAAAAGTTGAGGCAGTTCCCATTTATTGGTAGCGTACGAACTGTGCGTACGAAGCAGACTTATTGTTATGAAACAAGGTAAAATTACACAAAAGCTTTTCATTGTAATTCTCGTGTAGATATCTTTTTATTCTTTGCACATAAGTACTTCATAATTTTGACTTTATATTGGGGCAATGAATATATGGTATGTAAACTATTAATTTATCTACTAATTATTAGCTGAATAAATTATTAAGCTGAAGAGTGTAGTGAACGCACATCACATTACTGGCGGTTGTCAGTGTCGTT
Organism: Orgyia antiqua; assembly: GCA_916999025.1. Taxonomy (NCBI): domain Eukaryota; kingdom Metazoa; phylum Arthropoda; class Insecta; order Lepidoptera; family Erebidae; genus Orgyia; species Orgyia antiqua. Next base: position 8,632,253 of record OU779874.1, read on the forward strand.
TGATACTGACAGTGACAGCCGACGTTCGTCTATGTCGTCGCTTCTTCCCTTTTTCTCGATGGTCTGCATGCGTATAAGTGTAAAACATATCCAAATTAATCATAATAAACATAAACCTTTAATCAAGTATAGTGTTGTTATTTATTAATAAATAATAAGAAATACCTACTACATGGCGCAGTCGGGTAGTTTGTTTGGTTTAACGCGCTAGTCTCAAGAAACCCTACTCGATATGAATAATTTTTTGAGTATTGGATAGTAGGTACATTTGTCAAGGATAGGCTATATAACATCAAGATGCAACTTGTAGAAGTGAAGCGTCAGTAAAAATGTTGCAAAAGCGGGGCAATTTCCTGAACTTGACGCGAACAGTGTCGCGAGCCACAACTATATTATATAGAATACTAGCTGTGCCCCGTGGTAAAAAGGATAAAAAATAAGTTTGCTTTCTATACCATTTTCCATTGGAGAGTTTCCTGAAAATCAATCCAGTAGTCTTTACGTGAAAGTACAATTAACATCCTTACATATCCAAACATTAGAGTATGGATAGAAGACCGAGGAAACGTTCGCGTTGCTCAGCCAACAGTTTAAGTATTTTATTTTATAGCGCGTAATTCTTTTTTCGTCATATCTCTTAAGATATTCATTTAAATTGCGTGCTGTAAAGAGCAGTTATAATCTATATTAATTGCGTAAGCTAACTATGCTCGTCAATTTGATAAAAAATATTACTATATACATATAAATAGCTTTTGAAAACAGCCTTTAATTTTTTTGACATTATTAAGGGTACAGCGGGTTTCCCTTTAAAGATATATACCCTAGCGGACTTTTTTGAAGAACTATAGGTAACAAACAATTCCTCCATATAATAGTTGGTTGTACCTCACATAGATAAGGCAGCGTTTTCATTTATAACTCGCGCGCGTTCTCGGCAAATTTAATCATATCTCATCCAATATACAGCAAACCCCAACAAATTATGCAAAAAAAAGCCATCGTATTTTTAAACCAAAGTATTTTTGAAGATATAAGCTCACATAGGGACATACCTACAAAAATTACGACTTTGTTTTATAAGAAGTAAAGATAAAGATATTCGAGCCTCTGTTTTAATCTACATTCCTTATTTCATAACTCACCAATTTCTAAGTCAACAGTACTTAAAACTTTAATCCTTTGCTAAGATCAAAATTAATCGCTTACAATAACTTAAGGATTTCAGAGCTGTAAAGTGTAAACATAAACTATCACCGAAGGATTTTCTTTGTTATATATTCTGTTTTAATCTACAACCTTTTTGTATGTATGTCCCTATGTGAGTTTATCTTCGAAGATACGCAACGGATTATGATGCGGTTTTTTAACAGGAAGAATAGTTCGAAATAATGGTTTTTAGGGTTCCGTACCCAAAGGGTAAAAACGGGACCCTATTACTGAGACTTCGCTGTCCGTCCGTCCGTCCGTCCGTCCGTCCGTCTATCACCAGGCTGTATCTCAAGAACGGTGATAGCTAGACAGTTGAAATTTTCACAGATGATGTATTTCTATTGCCGCTATAACAACAAATACTAAAAATAAAATAAAATAAATATTTAAGGGGGGCTCCCATACAACAAACATGATTTTTTTAACGTTTCTTGCTTGATACTAATAACGTTGCCTTATGTTGCATAGATAATGGTACGGAACCCTTAGTGCGCGAGTCTGACTCGCACTTGACCAATTTATTTGTATAATTTGTTAGGGTTTCTTATTTCTACGCGTACAAAGTTTCGACGGAACAGCTAGTAATATAATAATGTATGTAATTTAAAAAAATATATTTTAACATTAGACATACATCTAGTCCCACTGTTGGGGACGGGCCTCCTTCACTCTAAAAGGTATGTAGTCTACTACGCCATGTTGACCAAGTGTGTTGACTTAGGTTTTAGTTTCAAGTTTTCCATCTTTCACATAAAATGTTATCTGCTTAAATTATCGCTTAGGCACCTACTTAACATCGTCATCATCATCATTCTCCTGCCCTTATCTGGATGGGGGTCTCTTATTCGGAGTCGGCGCGATATTACTTCTTGTTCGTGTTTCAACCAGATTTGGCTAATTACCGTGTTATGAGCTTTTTCAAAACTACGCAATGGATTTTGATGCGGTTTTTTTAATAAATACAATGGTTTAAATGGATGGTTTTGTTTTATAATTTGTTAAGGTTTGGTGCCTGAATTTCACGAGTACAAAATTGCGGGAATCATCTTGTTTAATATAAATTAAGTTTTTGAGGCATCAGAATTAGCCTCATTATGTAAAGACGTCTGTCTATTTGTCCATTTGACCCATTCATCTGGACATTTCCCACATATTTCGACCTACTATATAATTGTGAATAATCTTGAAAGCTTCTGCCCTTCTACCCACATGTCATTACAATTCACAGACCCTCCGCCAGATTAGGTGACCGCTACCTAAAACTTTACTAATTAAAAGTACCCTACACCACTCCGAGACTGTTAATTAATGCTATATACATACATTATATTTATTGCGTAGCTTATATGATACTATGTACATTGTTAAAGACCGACAGTATAAAAAGGCGTAGTATTCTTACTAATTTATAAATGCGAAATCGAGTCGATGACACTATAGAAATTTCGAGGAGCTTAAGTCTTAAAGTGTCGAACGAAACTATAGCGCTATTTAAAAAATAGATACAACGCCATCTATCGACTGTCATAGTAAACTTCTGTTTATTAAGGTTTACTTTCTAAATTCCACGCGTACGAAGTCACAGGTATTTCCTATATAATTAAAATTTTTTAACCCACTGCCTATATCCCACTTACGGTCATTTTCAATATTTTATCTATCCTCGATTCTTGGTATTAAAGTCAGACTAATCTAATAGTTTGTCTCTATTTGCACTTCATTACCTAAGCTACTAACTACAGCATTTTCTATTGAAAATTTGATTGGAGATAGAAATATCTAACTGACAAACGAGGATTATAATCCATCCCTAATCGTCGATTGATTATAAAAAAACCTGTCAAGAGCGAAGCAAACTCGCACACATAGGGTTTCGTACATACTAGGCATATAAACATAAGTAACTGCATTCAAATAATCAGTTAATTATACTCAAAACAACTCACCAACTTAATTTTGTAGTTGAAATATAGGGAATCGCCTACATTTCAGCAACTTCATAAGTTGGTATTAGTATAAACACTTTTTTCTTGTGATGTGATGACAAATTATAAGTTTTTGGATTTTTCCCTAAATGAGCACTATATAGACTTGATCTGTGCCAAATTTCAAGGCTCTAGGGCAACGGGAAGTACCCTGTGAATTTTGATTCCCTTTTTTTTTTTTTTTTTTTTTTTTTTTTTTTTTTTTTTTTTTTTTTTTTTTTTTTTTTTTTTTTTTTTTTTGGCGGGTCTAAAATGTTCCTAACCGCACACCCCACCGTTCGGGGCGAAACAGTGGGGTAGTGTGGGGCCCTCACCCACTAAAAAGACCCGCCGTGCACCTACTTCCGCCAGCTGGTGGGTGGGCACCGGAACTACGCAGGCTTCTCGGTTGCCCACCCAGCGGCTGCTCCGTGAGCACCCTCTCACGGGCGACGTCCGGGCGCACTGGGACGTCACCCCCTCGCGGTGGGCCTTATCCCGGGTGGACGGGTATTGGTCCCCGATCCGACCACCCGCGGCGACGACTAGGGCGGCATATCGCGCGCATAAGCGCGCCTCTGCTGCCCCACGCGCTTTCGGCGGATCGGCTCAGCCAGGAAATTTTCCTCCCTGAGCCGCTCCGCCGCCTCCTTCTGCAAGATTACTTCCTCACAGAAGGTCGCGACCGCTGTCCAATTTCTCTCGCTGGCGACCATTGCACGAACGACGGTCGGCAGCGAGAGATCCGCACCAATTACTGAGGCGAGGTCACGGCGCCCCACCTCCCAAGCAGGACACAGCTCAAGCGTGTGCTGCGCCGTGTCCTCGCTGCAATCGCAGTGGTGGCAGACTGGACTCGACTCTCTCCTTGCGACCGTGTACAGGTATTTACCGAAGCAACCGTGCCCCGATAATACCTGCACCAGCCGGAAAGTGAGGGTCCCGTGCTGCCGCCCTGCCCACTCTTCTAACACGGCCTGGAGCGCCTCTACAGTCCAAAGACCGGCCCGAGGCCTCTCCAGCCGCTCCCTCCAACGGGCCATTGTGGCCCGACGAGCGTCGTTCCTCCACACGCTTTTTTCTCTCGGCAGAGGGCTGCCCCCCTCCGCGCGCGCCTCCGACACCCGCCGATATACTTCGGCGAGCACTTCCGCTTCGAGGTCCCAAGGGGGGGATCCAGCCAATGCGCACGCTGCCTCGGTCGACACCGTGCGGTACCCGCGTATAGCCCTGACCGCCACTACTCTCTGTGGTCTCCACAGGAGAGGTCTATTAAGGGCAGTTAGGGAGTCCGCCCACACCGGTGCGCCGTAAAGCGCCATCGACCGAACGACCCCCATGTAGAGTCGTCGGCAACCTATACTTGGTCCGCCCAGGTTAGGCATTAGCCGCCCCAAGGCGGACGCGGTACCGACGAGTCGCGGCGCCAACCGCCGGAAGTGCTCGTCGAAGCGCCATCTTCCGTCCAACACTAGACCCAGATATTTCATCTGGCCCTTTACTTCGACCGGGATCGAGTTCACGACGATCGACGCGCCGGCAGGTGGTCCGCGTCGGGGCCCGTGGAACAACAGGGCCTCTGACTTGTTCAGGGCCACCTTAAGCCCCAGCGCCTCGATACGTCCTACCACCAACGATGTACCAGTTGTGGCCAAGCTAGCTGCTTCCAAAAAGTTTTTGCCCCGAGCCGTGACGAGGGTGTCGTCCGCGTAACAGATGACGCCCAGCCCGGGGGGGAGACTGCCACGAAGGACCCAGTCGTAGCCGATGTTCCACAGGAGTGGTCCCAAGACAGACCCCTGCGGAACACCGCACGACATGGGCCTGCGTACAACGTCCCCTACGCTATCTACGTAGAGAACGTACCGACCCACAAGATAGTCAGCCACCAGCCGCCTCAGGTACGTGGGCACTCCGTGATATCGAAGCGCCTCCCTGATGCAGCTGAATGGCAGACTGTTAAATGCGTTGGCGATGTCAAGCGACACCGCCAACAGCATGCCACCACTGGTGACCGCCTCGCGGGCCGCGGCCCTCAGGCGAAGCAGGGCGTCAATTGTCGAACGGCCCGCTCGAAAGCCGAATTGGTCGTCCGACAAATCGGGGCCGACCTCTCCGAGGTGCTGGACGATGCGAGCAGCGAGAATCTTCTCGAATAACTTGCCCGCCTCGTCCAGCAGCACTATAGGCCTGAAAGCTGCGACCGAGTCAGGCGGCCGTCCCGGCTTTGGCAGAAGCACTAGCTTTCCCTCTTTCCAACAGTTTGGGAACCGCCCGGACGTCAAGCACGCGTCGAACAGTTCCCTGAGGTTTTCTTCGAGGTGGTCGAGGGCCAGTGCCAAGACCCGCGGAGGAATCCCGTCCGGTCCTGGGGCGGTATTCCTGGAGCGTATCCTAGACGTTGCCTCCCCCATTTCGGACTCCGTGATAGGAGGCACACTTTCATCAGCCTCCCTTTCGTCATTCGGCAAAGCCATGACCGGCGGTGTGTGCTCCGTCCTATTTGGGAAAAGGCCCTCTACCACCTCAGTGAGGAAACCGGGCTGGAGGGTTTCAGTGAGCGGTGGGCCCTGGGTGCGGAGCTTGTTTAATACCGTGCGGTATGGGCGACCCCAGGGGTCACGATTGAGACCCTCCAGCATCTCCTCTCTTTTCGTCTCCTTGGCACGACGAATAGCGAGCTTTAAAGTCGCACGCGCCTCTCGGTATGCTTCATAGAGCTGGTCCTCCAACTCCTCGCCGTGATGCCGCCGGCGGTAGCGAGTATAGGACCTCCGGGCACGAATACATGCCACGCGGAGGTCCGCTAATTCCTGGGACCACCAGTAGACCCCCTTTCGAGGGGGCGGACGTCGCACACGAGGCATTGCCGCGTCGCAGACTTCCGTCATCGCGGTGCGAAAACGAAGGGCCTCAACGTCCACATCCCCTGTCGGGGGTGGTAAGGAGAGCCATGCCTGCACGGTGGCCGCCTCCGCCAGTAGGTCCCGGTCCAGCCGGCTGACAGCCCACCGTGGGAAGCGAGTCTGTTGGGCCCCCGGCGCGCTCCGGAGGGTCCGGGAGATCGCTATTCGGATATAACGATGATCTGAAAGCGTCTCGACCTCATCCAAAACGCGCCAGGAGCCGATGCGTGATGCAACAGCGGGACTAGCGAACGAAAGGTCCACTATCGACCCACCCCGCTGTCGCACACACGTTAGGGTGGAACCTCTGTTCAAGAGACACAGGTCCACTGATGCTGCCCATTCTTCGACCGCTACCCCGCGAACGTCAGTCCTCGGGGACCCCCACGCTGTAGATTTAGCGTTGAAGTCCCCTAACACCAAGACATGGCTAGGTGCCAAGCGCCTTAACGAGGTTTCCAGGTTGGCGAGGAAGATCTCGAAGTCACTCTGGGGTCGATTCGGGGAGAAGTACACTCCAAAGAGAGTGATACCTCCCCACTCAACAGCTACGTATCCCATTCCCCTGTCTTTTACCGACTGGGGATGCGAATGGCGTACTGTCGACCCGATAATTACTGCCACGGTGCCATCCCGACTGCCCACCCAGTTCGGGTGGTCGGGTATAAAGTAGGGCTCCGAGGCTACGGCCGCACCGATCGACCACTCCGCCATAGTTTGCAAGAAAAGATCTTGCGCTCCAGCGGAGTGGTTGAGGTTCGCCTGGAGGAGGAGATTGTCATAATCCGTGATTATGTGATCATGGCCTCCCCCTCTTGCTGCGGCAATCGAGTTGCCCCCGAGGCAGCCAGAGTCGATTGGCTGTCCTGTTTTTGGCTCGTGGCGAGCCTGCATCCCTCACGCCCGACGCTGTGATTGGCGGGCGCATTGGCCGCCGCACACACTGGGCAATGAGGAGGGGCGATGCAAGTCGCCACCTTGTGCCCCTCCTGGCCGCAGCGGAAGCACAGTCCACCGCAGTCAAAGCAATTGGTGCACGTCGGCCGATTGTGACCGACCGACATACACTTAAAGCACCTTGCAGGTCTGGGCTCCAGGACGGTAATCCTGGCTGAGCTCCAGCCGACCAGGAGCCTTCCCGCCTCGGCCAGGAGTTTGGCCGCCTCGACGGGGCATTGTGCCCAGACCGCACCGACGCCACCAGGACCGGGGCGGATGGCTCCTACCCTCACATTTTCCAAGGGGCACTGCGTCTTGGAGGCAATTGCCTCCTTAACGTCCTCGGATTCGACAGAGTCGTCTAGACCGGTAATGCGCAACTCTGCGCACTTAACCGGCCTGGCAACTCTAACATAATCCTCCCCAGCAAACAGATTTCTGAGCCTCGCGGCTACGGTGTCCGCTGTTGTGGAACCCTCTGCTCCAGGAAACTCGAGAATACGAGCTCCCGTCCGGGCTTTGCGGGTTCTCGCACCGAAGCTCCCAATGTCAGAGACGTCGACTTCCCGCCGTGCCCTCTTCATGACAGTCTCATAGCTTAGACCACGATCCGCTGCCTCTGGTAGCACAGTGATGACCACCGCGGCTGTCTTTGGCTTTCGAAGCATGGTCTTTTTCTTTTTGGTCCCTCCTCCACTTGGTGTGGTAGGGACGACGATCTGGGTGACGTTTGCTTCACCTTTTCTCTTTTTTCCGCTGTCTTTCTTGTTCCTCTTTCCATTCTTGACAGTCTGCCAGCCCTCATCAGGCGGAACAGGCCCAGAGGGTGCAGAAGACGCAGGTGGTAATGCTGCTGATGTGGACGCAGGCGTGGCAATTCTCTTAGGAGCAGGTTTTTGTGTCCTGCCCCTACCTCGCGTAGCCGCAGCGTAACTAACACGCCCACCTTCGCAGGGCAGTGGCGTCGCCGCTGCTGAGGATGCATCCTGCCGATCAGTGGCAAGCGTTGGACGAAGCGACCTCCCTTCCATTCTCTCCATACGCGTGTTCATAGCATTTAATTGTGCCATCATCGCACGCATTGTCTCCGCTACCTCACCAAGAGAGGGAGAGGCTTCCGTGTTTGAAGTCTGATTTGGTGTTACCAGGTTAGGCGGAACTGGCCCATTTCCGGTAACATGCTCCCTAAGTGACGCTACCTCCGCGCGGAGAGTAGCAACGTCTGCTTGTAAGGACTCATACTTGCACACGATGTTGCTTATAAGCAGTCCATGCTCAAGCGACGCTTCTTTCATGGCACGTACAAAAGTCCCCTTCAAGTTTTTGGATTTGGCAGCCACCTTATCATAGATAGCCACTACATCCAGAGACCTCTCTCCTAATTGCGCCACCGAGAGCTTGTCGATTGTCGTTCGCGTCGAACGAAGCCTATGCGCAATCTGCTCCACTTCTTCTTCAGCAACAACTTCCTCTTCTGCGCGCCGCTGGGCAGTGGTCTCGGATCTTGACGTCTTCAGATAAGCCGACGGAGTTATAGCTCCCGGCCTATGGTTGCCTCTACCTCTGGAGGCCGTCGTCACCTTTGGTGGTGGCATTTCGCTGACACTGGCGTCACTTTCGGAGTCAGCTCCTACCCTGGAGGAGGAACGCTTTCGCCAAAGTCGATCTGTTGATGCAGAGGCCACTACCGCCATCGGATCAGACAGAGCTTGCGTTCTTGGGCCCCCAGTTAGCGGTGTGCTCTCACCTTCCGATCTTACTGATGCTTCAGACTCAGCGGCAGTGTTAGCTGCTGATTCCGAAGCTGAAGCGCCTGAAGCTGCCTGCTTTCCCTTTCTACCTTTTTGTGCACCTCTGCGTTTTACCTTTCCTTTCTCTCCTTTCCTATCTTCTACGTTCGCTTTTACGTTAGCGGCTGTTGTCCCCCTCGTATACGTGGGACAGACGGAGGCAAGCGATGGCGAGCTTTGCTGCTCGCCATCATTTGTCTCCGTGAGGGATTCCCTCGACGCGTTGCGTTGAGGACCCTCCCGAGGATTCTTTGTATTGTTACAGTCCGCCATTGTGGGTTTAAGTTTAAGTCCTTCGACTTCGCCACTCTCGCGACTCCTCTCGGTCGCGTGTCCCCTCGCCGAGTGGCTAGGCTTGGGATTGGGTAATTTTTTAGAGGGGTTTTCTTCCCCGCGGTCTGATGACCCCCGGCTCTGACTGAGTCCAGCCAGAATTACGGGTTGGGCCGAACGGTGGTCTGACGTGAGACCGTGCCCGCCGTTTGCAAAAGCAAACATTGGGCCCGACGCCCCTCAGGCTTATTTAGCCCCCTCCTTCCTACGCTTACGCGTAGATTGCGACACCGCTGCTTGGAATATGCCCAAGACGCCGTCGAAGCCCGTCCTACTCCTCGTCGCCGCTACTCAGAATAAGTCCAAGACGCCGACGAGAAACACGACCATGTTCTCAGCTATACCCTCTGCTTATCAGAGGGGTACGCAGAGCCCACCACTTGCCGGGCGTTTAGCCAGCGACCAACAATTCTCTATGTCTAGGGAAGTTATTGATCGCTGCCCAGGGTGCACCGTCCCGAAACACTGCTCTTCCCCCCGAATATCATTCGAAAGGGAACCGCAGCGCCCGAGCACTCGAGGAGGTATCCCAGTCCCACACCCCTGATTTTTTTTTGATTCCCTAGCATAAGTCGAAAATTCTTAAAAATGGTCGTAATTCGGTTATATCTTTTAAATGCGTAGAGGTCAAAGGTTGATTGTATTTTTTGCAGTAAGGGGCCGCGTAGATCTACATTTGGTATGAGTTTCAAGTTGATACCTTCAGCCGTTGCTGGATAAAAAAAGTTTGACAGACGGACAGACAGACAGACAGACACGGGAGTGATCCTATAAGAGTTTGTACGAAACCCTAAAAATGGCCATTAGCGGATCACGATAATCTTATAAAGTTAAAAGGTAACTTATGAAATAAGTTGTCAATTAAATATATATATTACTAGCTGACCCGGCAAACGTTGTTTTGCCATGCTAAAAAAAAAAGGTTTGAAAAATAGATGTTGGCCGATTCTCAGACCTACTGAATATGTATGTAAAATTTAAGAAGAATCGGTCAAGCCGTTTCGGAGGAGTACGGTAACTAACACTGTGACACGTGAATTTTATATATTAGACTAGCTGACCCGGCAAACGTAGTTTTGCCATACCAAAAAATAAAAGGTTTGAAAAATAGATGTTGGCCGACTCTCAGACCTAGAGGATATGTACACAAAATTTCAGGAAAATCGGTCGAGCCGTTTCGGAGTAGTACGGTAACTAACACTGTGACACGTGAATTTTATATATTAGACTAGCTGACCCGGCAAACGTTGTTTTGGCATATCAAAAAAAAAAAAGGTTTGATAAATAGATGTTGGCCGATTCTCAGACCTACTGAATACGCATGTAAAATTTCATAAGAATCTGTCAAGCTGTTTCGGAGGAGTACGGTAACTAACACTGTGACACGTGAATTTTATATATAAGACTAGCTGTCCCGGCAAACGTTGTTTTGCCATATTAAAAAAAAAGGTTTGAAAAATAGATGCTGGCCGATTCTCAAACCTACTGAATATGCATGTAAAATTTCATAAATATCGGTCAAGCCGTTTCGGAGGAGTACGGTCACTAACACTGTGACACGTGAATTTTATATATTAGATATACAGAGTACATACAATTATATACAGAGTTGTCAATTAGTAATTTATGCAATAAAGGAATTTGGCAATTCCTTCCTTTGTCGAATTCGCTGTCTGCTTTGGTGTTCCTGAACTCCTAAGATATAGAATCTTTCAAGCGAGGCTTGAAAAAGCATTTTGAATGCGGCTTGTGCATAAATAGTATACTGTCCTTACATTTAGATTACACTGCATCAGGTGGAATACAGAGCTACAAAAGTGGGAAGAGTCCCGTGTCCAACAGTGGGACATATACTGATTGAAAAGAAAAGCTTATATTATACAAGGAATCTACTCCTTGTAACTAGAAATTCTAAGAGTAATCTATAAAGTTAAAAAGGCTATCGTCACCTTTGTAATGGATAACTTCATAGTCTTCATAGCAAAACGTAATCTGAAATGTTTAGATCAAAGGGTTTTTCGAATAACAAAATATTCTAAATACTAGCTCGAAAATGTCTTTGATAGTATAAATCAAAAACACCTACGACGGTTGATCTTTTCAGGGTTGAAAAAAGGAAGTCAACTCAACTACTTCTATTTTAACAGGGTTTGATCACGAAAATGAATATTTAGAAATTTTATCGGAGAACTTTTTAAAACTTCGCCTCTTAAGTTTAATGTTGATTTCTTCTGTCCTTGTGTGACTACCAAGTCCCACCCGTGACCATGCTCACTGAATTTGAAACAATTATTTAAATCCGTAAAAAAATACCCATAACTCTGTATAACTGGGTATTTAAAAAAAAAGTTGAACTGACTTTTTGTGCCTTTGAAATTTGAGGGCTTTCCTCGCTATTCCACTATTTCTCAGGAGATAACCATCAGATAAACCTGATAAACCTGGTGCCAATGGAATCACACCGAAACCACCAGCTTTTAAATAAAAAAAAATCATTAAATCGCTACGCCCATTTAAAAGTTATAAAGTAACAAACATAAAAAAAATTGGTCAAGTGCGAGTCAGACTCGCGCACGAAGGGTTCCGTACCATTATCTATGCAACATAAGGCAACGCTATTAGTATCGAGCAAGAAACGGTAAAAAAATCATGTTTGTTGTATGGGAGCCCCCCTTAAATATATATTTTATTTTATTTTTAGTATTAGTTGTTATAGCGGCAATAGAAATACATCATCTGTGAAAATTTCAACTGTCTAGCTATCACCGTTCTTGAGATACAGCCTGGTGACAGACGGATGGACGGACGGACGGACGGACAGCGAAGTCTCAGTAATAGGGTCCCGTTTTTACCCTTTGGGTACGGAACCCTAAAAAGCATACAGACGAATTGAGAACCTCCTCCTTTTTTGAAGTACGTTAAAACGTGGTTATATTATAATCTTATAGTAGGTACCTAATACAAAATATTCTTTTATAAAAAACACATGATAAAGTATCAAAGTAGATACGTGTGAAAAGATGCACAATAGGATTTAAAAGACTGAGTAGGTACATTGTAAAGCCTATTGTTCATTTACACGTTTTTTTTGCATATAAAGCTGAGAATCCTATTAGTTGTATACGAAAGCTTCAACAGTCTTTATACCAAATTTGAAATCTATGTTGCAGAGGATTGTCATATTCAAAATATTCCTTTATGTGACTGAAAAGTTGAGGAATGAATTGGCTGTTCTGGTGCGATCCTATTGTAATGAGATGAGAAGAAAGTCATAATATATTATTTCTTTTAGTTATTATGTTTAAAAAAAAAAGAAAGTAATAGAAGCATATAATAATATATGCAAGACCTAGTTACTGTGAGAGAAAAGTTAGTTACTCTAGAGACAATATCCACGAAGAAAACAGCGGAGTACGATGTCCATATCTTTGTATGGATCAATGAAGTAAAAAATATTTCCATGTGTACTTACTTAAGTACATACATTTTTCATATTTAAATATATCAAATTAATAATATTTATTGCAAATACAATATTTGAATTGTTCTTCAAATTATTTATTAATATATTCAACTTAAAGACAATCAAATAACTTAAAATTGCTAATATTCTCGGTAAATGAAAATTCGAGACGTAGACCCTAAAGTTAAAGAGGCTATTGTCACCTTCGAAACCTTGACAGCAAAACGATATCTAAAAGCTTTAGAGTTTAGATCAAAGGTTTCAATAAACAAAATTCAGTAAATACTTCGTCAAGAATGTCTTTGATGGAAATCAGAAACACCTGTAAACTTTGCGCAGTAAAGCCAGCGATTGTCTTTTAACCAATCTTAAAAGGGGGGATTCTTAATTGGTAAAAATCTTTAACAGTTGCGTCACTCATTTATTCGATCACTGTCTGTCACTTTTTGCGAGACTATATCTCTCTCTCTCTCTAGCTAATTAACGTTCCACTGTTGGGCATGCTGCTTCTCCACTTTGAGAGGAATTATGGTCTACTCCACCGCGCTGACCAGTATTCAGTAAGAAAAAGTGAGGTGAATTTTCGGTGAATCTTGATCACGTGACAGCGCTCCTCCAATAAAAATATAGAGGAGCGCTGTCACGTGATCATCAAAGGATTTATTTTCTTCCTTTCTCTCTGTTACAGAGGATTTTGTCTGTGTGCAATATCTTTTAGCTGTTTTTTTTTAATTTATCGGAGATAGTAATATTTTAATGTTAAATGAGGATACCAATCTATCCGTAATCTTAGATTAGTTATTGAAAATGGCCGAAAGATTTAGATTTCAGAAATTTCACTATTGCAGAGTAGATCTCAATTATTTAATTTTTATTTAAAAACCAAAATATACTTTCAATCTTTTCAGAATTTCTTTTCTTCTAACTTTGATTGTTTCTTTTGAATTTCGCTTGAATAATTATGTTCAAAAATATTTTGTTTTTAATTAATGTGTTATTTTACAATTAATATACAGTTTTATTTCGATACCTTGTTCTTCAACTTCGAAATAATTTGAATAAATCTACATACATTTTCGTGTAAATGTATTTTTAAGACTTTTGGCAGTTGAAAAATTAGGTCAAATTGTCTTAAAGTTTAATCGACTAAAAAATAACTTCAGAATTTTAATAAGTTTTAACGCTATAAGCTTTAAATTTTTGAAGACTGTATGTATGTATAAATATACATACATACAGCCTACATAAATATGTATTGTCTATGTTATGACTGGAAATGGATTAAGAATACAAGTATCATCATTCCATTTTCTACTCAAAGAAATGTAAGAATTAGCTTAGTGACAACACAATCTGAAAATATCTTCTATGATAGACGCAAACCTTGAAACTAAACTCTATGCCAATAGGCCTGGTTAGCGTGACCAGAGATCAGACACCCTCGCAAAGTGGAGTCTGTGCCCAATAATAGCATTTTAATGGATGAAAAGAAGAATGAATATACATAAGGGAGGTATGTATGGTCACTCTAATACTATATTAGAGTGACCATGGACTGGACGACGCAGCCAAGGTGGAACGATGATATCGGGGCCATGATGAGGTCGCAGGGAGCCATTGGATGCAAGCGGCGTAGGATCACGCTTTGTGGCGTTCTATGGGGGAGGCCTATGTGTAACAGTGGACGGAGAGGCTGATGGACGGATAGAATAATATAATAATTTGTATATCTCTCCGCCGATAATTATGTTATTTGTGTAGGTATTTGGTTAACTAACGCCACGAGTTTCAAAATTTCTAAAGACATATAAACTTTGAATACATTACAGAATATTAATTTACATCTTACATAATAACGATAACGTTTCCCTATGAATAACCCATTATTGAATAGCTGAGTTATAATAGTTTGGTTATACTCTTTAATCTTTACCCATCAAGCAATTAATATCCTAAGCATATAAGGAAAGCTCCGATAACTATTCCATCCTTTCATCAATTATATGCGACCCTTACCCAAAGATCTTTGAAGCAGTTTCCATGGTAATAGATTGTTTAATCTTGATAACGATGGGGTTTTACAAGCTTAGGGGTATTTTGAATGAGGTATATTTCACAAATATTTGACAGGAATTATAAAGATGATTGTAATTCTATGGATTTGAATGGTATTGGGGATAAATATTTGTGAAAGACCGTTATAGAGTTTATTGGATTCCGATTGATAATCGCTCTGTTCATCTGTCTTGGTATGAACATGTGATGAGACAGAATAAGAGTGGAATTTCCATGAAAGTTATAAGCAGATGGACATAAGGCCAAAGGCCGACCCGAGAAAAGATAGACTGTGTAAAAGAGGATATAAAGAAAGGTGCAAATCAGATAAGACGTTTGACAAAAGAAAAAACATATAGCAATGGCCCCTAGTTACTAGGAAAATAGGCAGGGAATTATGAAGAGTAAAGAAATCTGTTGATGACGACTTACAAAATAATGCTTTTCCACGTAAGAATCAGCTAGTGTCTATGAAAGACAAAATATTTCGGAATAATACGGACAAACAAAAAGCCTGTTCAGAGTATCATAAATATTAGAATATTAATAGTTAATATTATAATATTATAGAGTTAAAATTAGAATATTATAGAGTATCATAATTAATAAATATAAATATTAGAAAGGCATATGGTTTAGCCATACACCTTTCTAATTCGGAGGGGAACAATCATAGACTAAAAGCAAAAAGGGAGGTCAACATTTATCGCAGTATTATTATAATAATTATTTCTTGTTTCAGATTTGCAACTACAAATCAGAGAAGTTCTGCTACCGGTAAGTACCTATTTTCTAAAATTTAGTGATACCATTTTGAAAGTTCTCATCTATAGATTAGCAGTCATGATCATGAGGATATTTTCCATCTTTCGTAGATTATCTATAACAGTTTTATAGCGTTTAGTTTATGAATTCACCACCATACAGGCAACTTAAGCTCTTAAACCAAAGTTTATTTCAAACAATAAATTTAATGACACGGCAAGAAAATGATCAAATTCTGTACTTTTGCTTTAACTTTTATCACGATTCACTGTAAATAAATGTTTTGAACGAAACTTTAGAAGTTAAAGGCCCATTGTCACCTTTGTGAACATTATCTTGATAGCGAAACGAAATTCGCTTTAGATCAAAGCTATTTGAAGGACAAAATTCTCTAAATACTTGTTCAAAGTTGTCTTTGATCGCATAAATCACAAACACCTGTTAAAACTGTTCTTTGTGGTGCGGAAAAATCTCGAGAATTTTAGGCAAAACTTTGCTGTTTTGTAAAGGCTCGAAATTCTTGTAAATAATTCTTCATAGCTATTCAACCCTAGATTTTTATTATGTTTTTGATTTTATTTAAAACATTATTTTGTTCTTGTTTTCAACAGACTTCTAAATATGTTTTCATTTCATCAGAATGTTTTATTCTTTAGATAAAGTATAAACAAGTAGCCATCTACGGTTCTTTGGACCTGGTAGCTAAGTATACTGAATGCGCTGGGGGCGCATTCAAGACGTGTGGGGCTGAAAGGCGGAGGTGAGTAGGTGGTAGGTAATGTTGGTACTCACGTGTTAGGATGCTGAACTCGGACGAACAGGTTATCGTGTCTTCTGTGAGCTAATTTGGGCACTTATTCACTGTATTGTTAGTACGGACGCGAAAGTTGCAACTTATTCTGCGCGAGCAACCCTTTGCGTACGTGAGTCTCGAAAGAAGGGTGCGAGCTGAGTCGGTTCAGAGAGCGGAATGGTCTTTCGTCCGAGGGGCGCGAATACTGTGAGTGGAGTCTAGTGTTCAAGTGTTCAGTGATATGGTCCATAACATATTACAAAGGGTTCAATTGTTCTGTCGTCGTGCTGACTAAATAAGTCGCGCGAACATTACAATAATGAATCTGACTAAAAAGGACCCAATTTTTTTTTGTTTTTCAATACCTTTTGTTTGTTGATTGTTTTTCTAATTTCTAAATCACAATTTTAGCTCCAAACATTATCATTTTTTGACGAGCCTCGTGGTTCTTATATTCTTTATTGCAATTGACTTGCTTTTACTAAATAAACTAAAATATAGTGGAAAAATGATAACCCACGACCTCGGAATACCGTTCCGTTGCTCTCCCATCTGAGCTATCATGGTTCCCGCATATGTTTACCAAATCTTACACTACAATCTTCTCAATGTGAGTTAAACATCGTGCGATGTTTTGTGTACAACGCCATCTATTGAGCGGTTTGCACCAACTCGATCAATCGATCACTTAGTGTTCTTTACAGAACACAATTGGACCGAAATAATGACTGTACATATATTTCTACATTAGTTTATTAATTTTTGCAATTGACTTGCTATGCTTTTACAAAATAAACTAAATTGTAGTGGAAAAAATTATAACCATGAGCAGGACTTGAACCCACGACCTCGGAATACCGTTCTGTTGCTCTCCCATCTGAGCTAACATGGTTCCCGCATATGTTTACCAAATCTTCCATGGGAACCATGATAGCTCAGATGGGAGAGCAACGGAACGGTATTCCGAGGTCGTGGGTTCAAGTCCGGGTCATGGTTATGCAATAATATCTGTTAAACCATTTAACAGTTGGAGCTGAAGTAGGATACATACATATAAGACAAACATAATATAAATCTCTTGGGATAAAAGAACAAACCTAGTTACTAGCAGTTACACAGTTACAAATAAGTTTTGCAATATTTTATTTTGTTTTTTTATTTATAAATAAATATTCAGGACATTTCACACAACGTCCTCTGGTCCCAAAGTAAGCTATATTTCTATGCTTGTATTATGGATACCAGATACGGATAGACTACTTAAACTACTTTTCTTTTGTAAATACATACTTATAATACATAGAAAACACCCAGACGCAGTACAAACATTTGTATGACATTTATGGATATCACACAAATGATTGTCCCAAGCGGCAATCGAACCCACGACCTCGTGATCGACAGTCAATTACATAAAACACACCACCACGAAGCCCGTAATATGATACGTAATTTGTGTCCGCATACACCGCCAGTTAACAGTCACTGTGTGGTATGGGGTACTGTTAATTAGTAAAGTTTTAGGTAATGGTCACCTAATCTAATGAAGGGTCAAAGATTGGTAATGACGTGTGGGTATGCTTAGTAAGTAATGAATGTCCGATGTGAATGTCCGAGAACAATAAGGAGGGAAGCAGAAACAGGAGGGAAAGATCTATATTCAATACTAATATTATAAATTGGAAGAGTTTGTTTGTTTGTTTAAACGCGCTAATCTCAGGAACTACCGGTCCGATTTGAAAAATTCTTCTTTTGTTGGCTAGGCTATAGGCTATATAATATCACGCTACGTCTAGTAGAAGCGAAGCAGTAGTGAAAAATGTTGCAAAAACGGGGATTTTCTAAATTCCACGCGGACGGAGTCGCGGGCAACAGCTATTTAATATTATAAAGCTGAAGAGTTTGTTTGATTGAACACGTTAATCTCAGGAACTGCTGGTTTGATTTGAAAAATTCTTTCCGTGTTTGATAGTACATTTATCGATAAAGTCTATAGGCTATATAAAATCACGCTGCGACCGAAAGGAGCGAAGCATTAGTGAAACAAGTTACAAAAATGGGGAAGATTTTCTAAATTCTACGCGTACGAAGTCGCGGGCAACTTTTTAGATAATAGACTGAAACATACTTTCCATTTCATTTCATTTATTTGTTTGCAAATATAGGTTTCACATGTTGTATATTTTTGAACTGTATAACATGTGAAACCTAACCTGTATATTCGGTCTTTCATATTTCATTTTATTAAGCATACTTTCACTACTGCTTCGCTTCTACTGGTCGTAGCGTGATGTTATATAACGATAAATGCCCTATCTAACACTGAAAGATTTTTTCAAATCGGCGCAGTGGTTCCTAAGATTAGCGCGTTCAAACAAATTCGAATTCGATTATTAGTAGTTTGGTAAGGTTAGGTTAGGTTAGGTTATCTTTTTATCTTATAAACTACTAGAAATCCTCTTCGGCTTTGCACGCAAAAAAATATAGCATAAGTTTACCGGGGATAGCGTAGCTACACAATGGTGATTTTTTTTTTAACTATATTCCAAGTTTCAGTTCCTATTCATTTTAAACAAACAATCATATCTTTCCTCTGTATATTAAGTACCTACTAGCTGATACCCGCGATATCGATCCGTAGAATTTTTAAAAATTCCACATTTTTTGCAATATTTTTCACTTTGCTCCTATTGGTCGCAGCGTGATATTATATAGCTTTCTTCGATAAATGTAGGTATTATCCAACTCTGAAAGAAAGAAAGAATTTTTCAAATCAGACCCGTGGTAAACAAACAAACTCCTCAGCTTTATAATATTATTCGAAGTATATAGATATACTCATAGATAATGTAGTAAATTGAATAGGTATCCTTTATTTTGATAATTTTCGTCAAGAATGGATACCAAATTACACTTCAAGAATTACAATAGAATACAATTCTTCTCTTCTCTGTCGTCTCGCTCTTGTCAGAGCGGTCGTGGTCACGCTGAGGCATCCGTGTCATTGGTGGAAGTGGACACGATTTTTTGCACGATTTGCCGCCATCTCTCTCTATTGCTAGACTGTCTGGTGCACTCTGAAATTCCAGTTCCCACTGCACATTTCACTTGGTCAGTCCAGCGCATAGGTGACCTGCCCCGTGACCTAGTGCCCTCCACTTTGCCCTGCACAACCAATCGCTCAATGGAGTCATTACTCCGCCTTGAAACATGGCCAAAAATATTTCAGTATACGTGACTGTACTACGGATGATACAATACATAAATACAGTAAATTCTTTATTGTACACCACAGAAAAGACAAACTACATAATATGATATAGTACAGCTTAAGGTATGTACAAGCGGCGGTCGTGTCGCTGGTAGCGATCTCTTCCAGACAACTTACAACACACAAATAATTACTATAACGAATTATATACAGAATTACTATAACGATAAGTAATAATTTATAAACCTACTAGGTTGTATTAACCGTTTATATCGAGTCTATTTTCAAGTAAATATCACATTCTATTCAATAGAAAAGAAGCATCAAAGAACCAATTTAATTTTGCATCTGGTTCGCTTGTAGAAAATTTCCCTCAGGAAATAAGCTAAGTTTGAACTACCAAATTGAGTTGGAAGTGCCGTACAAATAACAAAGGGTACAGTTTAGACGATCCATTTAGAGGCTCTATACCAAATATAAACCCTTACGAGACCTTTCAAGTTAAGGAGGGACCTTGGAAAGCTGAATTTGCCTTTACATTTCAATTTTATTTAGTGCTAAGACGTATTTTAGGTAACTTTTATTTTCAAATTAGTTTTTTTCTAATTTGAAGAAAAGCTTTATGGTTATTTTTAAGATACCGCACCAAAACCTAGAGGCCTTATAACTGACACCTTGGTGTCTGTCCGTACGGCATCGGGCTGTTTCTCACGAACGATGATAAAGAGTTGAAATCTTAGATAGAGAGTTGAAATCTTAGATAACGTATATCTGTCACCGTTATAACAATAAATAAACAAACTAAAAACCAATATACATTATTATATTTGAGTATCTTGATGACAATGACATGAAAGAAATTGAGGCAAAAATCTTATGTGCCATATTGTCGCTCGAAATACTTGATAATCCTTTAGGACCCGAGTCATTCTACAAAATAATAAACCACCTTAAATTACTTGCTGAAAAAGCCTATTACGACGGCAATGTCTTCAAAAATATGTCAAGCTCTTCCGAGGGCAACATCTTGGGTAATGGAGTTTGTGAAATATAATAGATTGAATTAAAATCTATTGAAAAAAATCTAGTTATAAACGCTTCGTTACATGACTATAAGTTAAAAATTGTAAATTAAATAAATAAATAAATATTCATGGACATTTCACACAACGACCTCTGGTCCCAAGCTAAGCTTATATGCTTGTGTTATGTGTACCAGAATACGTGTTGCGTTCAACCTGGTGTTTTAATTAATAATAGGTTAAGTGGAAGCGTGATATCTCTCAGGCGCGAGAGGAACGAACATATACTGTATATCACAGCGTTAACAAATTTACAATAGTACAAACTTACCCTGTTTTGTTCTTCAACAATGTCTTCACTGTGTCAAGCCCTAGCTATAGCTTCATTAACTAACTACGATAAATTGGCCAAAATAACGCAGAATGCTAATCAAACTATACTTAACTTTATACAGGCAGACACGAACTCTTGAAGTCCACAAAAGACCACTCCTTTGGCGCGACTCAAGCCGTGAACTTTCACCAATCGTCTTAATGCAATTATACTATCACAATTATAGTTATCAAACAGTTCAATTTACATTAAATAGTATTAAGTATGGAGACACAAAATTCACTAGTTTTTATAACGCATTTATGTCATACAAAAATGGCGAACATTACATTTCGCGGTGACATTTCAAGGTTTTGTTTCAATTGTAATTATCGATTCACACAACAAGGATAATTAGTTTTATCAACAATTAATTCTAGTGACAATTTTAACTCGCGAAACAGTTGCAAGAAAAACGCTTCAAATCTCATTCAAATCGCGACGTAGTTTGCAAACAAGATGTGTTTTGCGACTGACGACCGAGCCAAGGTCACCGCGCGGCGCACCCGGCTCGCCGGCGATACATCAATAGTGAAGTTACCATCTCCTAGGGAGGCGCGCGCGCAACTCGATACGATAGGTTAAGTTTGGTACATAACAATACGGATATAATACATAAACTACTTTTCTTTTGTAAATACATACTTATAATACATAGTAAACACCCAGACGCAGTACAAACATTTGTATGACAATTAAAAACATCACACAAATGATTGTCCTGACCGGGAATTGAACCTGAGACCTCGTTAACGGCAGTCCGTTATATGAACCACTAGACCACGAGGACCGTCAAAATTAGAAACGTATTTTCGTTTAAGAAATAAAATGGGCGGCTCCCATAATAGCTCAGGTGGCAGAGAAACGGGTGAATTTTTTTAAAAGTCGTGGGTTCAAGTCCCGGGCCTTATGATATTTTTTTTCAAATCATCACTCAAGTAAATCAATTGCAAAAATTAGTAAACGATTGTCATTTTCATTTTAGAGTTTCGTTCGTATAGAACATAAGATCACTTCGGTATCTTCTGTCTGTCAAAATTTTTTACTCAACAACGACTAATGGTGTTAATTTAAACTCATACTATTTATAGATCTATGTAGTTCTTTACTGCAAATAAAATCAATCTTCTTGAGCTATGAATTACAAAGTATGACTGATTAACAACGCAATTTTTGAGCTTCTACGACTCATGCTAGAGAAGGAAAACCTACATGTTATTTCGATTACTCTCTACTAGCAGGTTCTCTCTCTCTCTCTAGACCATTGTCCCACTATTGGGCACGGGCCTCCTCCACTTTGAGAGGGATAGTGGTCTACTGTGCCGTACTAATCGGGCGCGTGTAGGCACAGGGTATAATTTCGAGTTTTTCATCTCCCAGAGGATGTTAACTGTGTATAATGTTCCTTAGCTGGATTTTACTGCACCCTGGGAAGGAAAAGGGATGTTGACACTTGTCTTTTTAATCCGTCACCACACAGACAGAGCAGGTTTATTCTTAAACAATGAAAATACCATATTGTTTATGAGTGCGCAGGTTCTTAGCAATGAAAATACCATTTTGTTTATTTTTATTTTGCTTTCGTAGTCTGATCTATTAAGCCTAAGACCTGTCAGTCTCACAATTTACACGAGATAAGAAATAATCCTTACTTATATAGATATTTAGGATAACAATAATACTGTAATCCATCGTAACATGACAGGCATCAGCCTTGCACGAGATTACAAACAAGATTATAAGATAATCTTATTCCTATTGAGAATATGTTTATTTACAAGAACACATTATTGTACATTAGAACTTTGTACGCCTGGAAATTCATAATAATATAGAAATACTATGGTATGTGACTATATGGTATGTGATGTGACGGAAAAAGAATGATGGAGGGATATGGAAATACTGTAATAGCTTATAGCACTCTCGGAGACTGACCTATTAGTAAATTAAAATATTTGTTGTCCGACCATTAGTTTCCGAGATTAGCTCCGATCATATATTTACAAAATATGATTACAGAGAAGGCACGTACATAGGCGAGCTTAATTCATAACTCAATTTTCTTCCAGCAAACCTGTCTTTAGAAATAAATTTAAGTAAGAGGGGCTGATAGTGTACAACAACTAAAACAAATTAATTAACCCCTACATTTTTATTATTGGTAAATATATATAACGGTCAGCGTGACTTTGTAGACCAGATGCCCTCCCAAAATTAAGGAAGGCCTCCTTAATTTTGCGAGGGTATCTGGTCTACAATTGCACCCAATAGTGGGACAGTAATAAAGGACTATTAAATATGTACATACAACTAAATATAATCTTTACACCAACTTGTTTTAGAATCAACAAACGCAATAAATATTTTTAAAACACATTGAAATGCCACGTAAATTCCTGAACAGTAATTCCATAATCCGACCCAACCCATAAAATCTACAAGTAAAACTACAACAATAAAGTTGGCATAAGCTGGACATCAAACTTGGGCTATTATTAAGTCGGTAGGTATTCAAACTTTGATAACAAACATCCCGAAAGATTTATTGAAGGCGTTGATTATTGTTATGTTAATATTTACTTTTAATGAGTTTTTAGTTGCTGTTAGATTGAGAATTATAAGATTTCTGTTATTGTATTTTTGTATTTATATTGATTAGTAGTAGAGTCTCTCTCTTCAGCCCATTTACGTGCCTTTGTTGGGCACGGGCCTCCTCGAATTTGGGAGGAATTACGATCTACTGTGTCGCACTGACCAGGCATGTTGGCAAAAGATTTATTTTAGGTTTCCGTCACTCACAGTGGATGTTACCTGATCTGATAATAATATCCCTTAGCTGACTTTTACAGCGCCCTCGAAAGAAGAAGGGTTGGTGACACTTGTAGTCTTAATCCATCACCAAACCGCTAATAGCTAATACGTAATCAATAAGAGGGATACGGTATTTTTGTTTATCACATAAATAAAGTGAAATTTTCATAAAAATATGTATATACAATTCCGCCAATTTTTCGCCAGGTCAGCAAAGAACATAGAAGTTACGTAATTATTGTAATGATTACATAATTAAGAGGTGTACACCTCATTATACGTTACAAAGCGCGGACATTTTTGTTCACTAATGATCACAACGTGATTCCGATTGTTCCCTTCATACGTAGTAGTACTGTAGTTGGATGCAACTTAAAGGACAGTGATATTGCACATGCCACCCGCATTGCTAAACTTTCTTCTAACAGTCCAAGACCACGCTCTATTGTCATACAGTTGACGTCGCCAAGGGTTCGGGACCAGCTGTTGGCGTCAACTATCCTATATAATAAAAAAAATATAAATAATAAATTAAATACTGCCGATTTTGGTATAGCGGGTAATAAAACGCCAGTCTATGTGGTGGAACATTTATCCGCGGCAAACAAATCCCTACATGCTGCAACAAGAATAAAAGCAAAGGAGGTGGGATACAAATACGTGTGGATAAGAAGTGGTCGGATTTTTGTCAGAAAAAATGATGATGAGCCTCATATGCTTATTAAAAATATGGACATGTTAAGTAAGATGGCGTAGATTGGGAGTTTTTACATATTAGTGTTTTCTTTTTCTATGTTAACGATATTGTAGTGTTATTTGTTAAAATTCAGTAAACTACAAATATATTATCAAAACTGTCGAGGTCTAAGAACGAAAACTCGTAGTTTCTACCGCAATATTTGTTGTACCAATTACGATATTATTGTTATAACGGAAACTTGGCTTAATAAATCTGTAATGAGCGGTGAGTTGTTCGACAACAGGTATGTGGTCTACAGAAGAGATAGAGGAGATTCCACGCTAAATCATGAGAAAGAGGGCGGTGGTGTTTTAGTGGCTATTAAAAAAACTTTTAACTCCAAACGTATGACAAATTGGGAAAGTCAATGCGAGGATCTTTGGGTCACGATACAATTGCCAATATCACAGTCTGTTCGTCGAATATCTCTCTGCGCTGTATATTTGCCACCCCCATTAACTCGTTCTTTATTGGAGAATTACTTAGATAATTGTAACAGAGTTTTTGAACAGAATTTAAGCACTGATGTATGTATTATTGGTGATTTTAATTTGAGCAGTATTGATTGGAAGCGAGTGTATAATGTTAATTGTAACGTTTCATTACCTATATTAAATGAAATCCTATTGGATTTTTTGTACGTCAATGGACTAGAACAATCTAATAGTATTGAAAACTCAACTGGTCGCATTTTAGACTTAGTAATGTCGACACGCTCATTGTGTAGTGTCAGTGGCTGCATGCACCCTATTAGCAATATAGATAGTTATCATCCTCCACTAGAAATTGTTATTTCTTTAGACCCAGAGATCAGACTGCCATATAATAATGAAATCCATAAATTAAACTTCCGAAAAGCTAACTATTCACTAATACAAAAAGCACTTAACGAATATAGTTGGGATGCAGTATTTGCAGGGTGTAGTGGTGTCAATGAGATGCTGGGTAAATTTTACGATATTCTAGGTAATATTATAAAAAAATTTGTACCGTCTCTTTCAACAAAACGAAAAAAGTATCCACAATGGTTCGATGGTAAATTAATTAACATTTTAAAATCAAGAAACAATATTAGGCAGCGATATAACAAGTATAAAAATCCCCTTGATGCTATTGAATTGAAATTAATCTCTAAACGCTGTGACAGGCTGGCAACTTTATGTTACAACAAGTTCCTAAACACATTGGAGGAAGGAATTGCTCAGAACCCCAAACTGTTTTGGACACATGTAAAAAATAAAAGAGGAGGAACTAGCTCTTACCCTAATAGTATGTCTGACGGATCAATAACAACTTCCGATGGCACAGAGATTTGTGAGTTGTTTGCTGGGTACTTTTCTTCAAGCTACAACCCCATTGTTGAATCGGATTGTGAGATAAGATCAGAATCATTAAAGTTACTTGAAACTAATAGTCTTAGCCTAAATACACCTTTATTCGACAGTGACACAGTACTTAAGATATTGGAATCATTAGATGGTAGTAAAGGGGAGGGTCCCGATGGGATACCTCCAATCTTTATTAAGAAATGTGCATCTGAACTGGCCCTGCCGCTGACCCTGATTTACAGTAAATCACTTAACTCTGGAGTGTTTCCTTTGAAATGGAAATTGGCAAAGATAGTACCCATATATAAATCTGAAAGCAGTGACGTAATTAAGAATTATAGGCCAATATCAATACTGTCCTCTTTTGCTAAGATATTTGAGTGCCTGTTATGTCCCCATATTCAAAAACACTTAAAATTATATATAAATGACTATCAACACGGATTTTTTGGATTGCGGTCCACAGCTACAAATCTAGTTCCTTTCACAGAATTACTGATAAAAGCAATTGACGCGGGGCATCAAGCTGATGTTATCTACACAGACTTCAGTAAGGCTTTTGATAAAGTTTCTCACGGGATCCTGGTATCAAAGTTGAGGGCCTACGGATTTACGGAGTCTTTGCTCACATGGATTACTTCTTACTTGAACAATAGGACGTTCTTTGTGGTTGTAAATGGCTACCAATCCACTGTGCATAATATACCATCTGGTGTACCGCAAGGCTCGCATTTAGGGCCTGTACTATTTAATTTTTTTATAAATGATATTGGAGACTGTTTCAGACATTCGAATATATTTATGTATGCTGATGATTTGAAATTTGTGAACATAATTAAGTCTGATGAAGACGTTTTTGACTTACAAGAAGATCTCTCCAGCCTTGCTCAATGGTGTGACCATAATAGAATGTATTTAAACCCGAAGAAATGTTATCATGTAAAATTTTCTAAAAAACGTACACCCTTAAACTCGTCTTATTTTATCAATCATGAACTACTCACGGAACTAGATAATGTGCGTGATCTTGGCGTACTGTACGACACAAAACTGACGTTTATACCTCACATAGACAATATTGTCAAACGAGCGTCTAAAATGTTAGGATTTGTCATAAGAAACAGCAAAGAATTTCGATGTGCTAAAACTAAAATCGCATTATACAACTGTCTGATTCGAAGCGTTTTGGAGTACTGCAGTGTGGTGTGGAGACCACATTATGCAACCCATTCCTTGCGTATAGAGCGTCTTCAAAAACGCTTCTTGTGGCATCTTGCTTTTAGCACTGGCGTAGCTAATAAATTCCGATCGTACCAGAAAAGAATTGAACATTTCAAGATGATAACTCTTGACAAGCGCAGACGTATGAATGATGTTATATTTGCTTGCAAAATTATTAAAAATCAAATTGACTGTTCTCAACTACTTTCGTTGTTCAAATTTCACGCGCCCGCGAGAATACCCCGCAACTGCATTACACCACTTTGCCCGGCTTTAAGACGTACCGTCTTGGGTGCTAATTCTCCATATGGTCGGTTGTGCAGGGAGGTTAATACCTACTCTGACATAATCGACATACATTTTAATTCAATTAACCAAATAAAGTATCAGATTATGAACTGTAATGATAATTATTAAGATAGATGTTAAGGTTGTGTATCCCTCTGTATTATTGTCTGTTTTTTTTTTTACTATACACTCATATTTATGCATGCGGTGTTTACCTGTAATTAGTTGTTACAATTTAATTACTGTTTGGCAAATGTCTGTTATATTGTGTGTTTTGTAAACAACTGTTGGTAAACCTAATAAATAAAATAAAAAATAAATAAAAATAAAATACGTAATGACGTCTGCTTTATGCTCGTGTGTGGTGTGCAATCTATAAAATTAAAATTTGATGAGAGATTGCTGACAAGAGAGTTTGCGATACAGAATCTCTATAATAATTTTGAATCCCTATTATCAGCATACGTTTTTGGTATGAGTTTCAACTTAATATATAGCGAAATGTTGCTGAAAATAAAACTGTGTTTAATGATCCTGTTACATAGATGAATTTTATTTATACATACATAGGTACGAATACAGTTAATAAAAGCTTGCTAAAAACAAGGTCAGCGATACCTTTGCGACACTCAAGTGTCGTTTATAAGCTAGTGTAACCGCTTAACATTAGGCGGGATGTTAGTTTATTTGGTAAAAAAAACAAAGATTATTAAATAATTTTACAATAGAATTTTGTCTCATAGTGGTAGGTTCCGTCCACTTCACACACACACCGAAGTCAAATTCACTCACACATTCTCATCACGATTACTGAAAAGGCTCGAATGGCGCTCCACAATGGCGTGTTGTTGGCGAATGTTGGGTATGGCAGAAGAAACATGAAAGTAGAATAAATGCTGTAGAGATGCGCTCTTTGAGAAGTATGTGTGGTGTGATTTTGAAATATAGATTAAGAAATGAAGTTATAAGAGAACGTCGCGGTCTGAAAGAGGATGTAGTGACTAAGGTGGAGACAAGTATGCTTAAGTGGTGTGGTTATGTGGAGAGGATGGATGATAGCCGATTAACGAAAGGTATACACAGCCGAGGTAAGTGGAAACGCTGGGAGAGGACGCCCGAGAAAAATATACTCAGACGTCATTGCCGGTATACTCCAAAAGGGACAAGTGCGTAGCACTTACAACCGTCGAGCATGTATGACCAGATGTATGAGTGTGGATGCAGCCAAGGAAGTATGTTTGGATCGTAGCAGATGGCGCTCTATAGTCTCCGTCTACTCTCATGGAAAAAAGGCGTGATCTTATGATGATGATGACATTCTCATCACATGCACTTCTACCCCCACTCACACGTGTTCTTTTATGCATTTCTTGTTGGAAGGTCCTGGTGTCTGTCAAACAGTTGATACTAGCTTACGTTACTTACTAAATTACGTTCTATAATGAATTACTAATCAATCTTTGTATTTATTTGTTTTCGCACAATAAATTGATGTAAAAATGTAACTTATTTGTAATTTTAAGCTGTTTTAATATTCATTTATTTTGGTTATATGCATGTATTGAATTATGGTCTTATTCATAATGACTTAACGGAAGTTTACACGTTTTAGCGTAAAAAGACTTATGAATAACAAGATTTGACAATTTTCGCGAACAGATTTTAGCGAATTTTTAAACCTCCTATAAGTCATTATGACTATATTGACTGAATAAATAATATGATATGAAAAACAAAACAAAAACGTGTCGCTTACGCTTTATATTAGGTATACTAGCTGACTCGGCAAACGTTGTTTTGCCATACAAATGACAGGGGTAGACAAATAATTTGCAATAAATTAAAATTGCGACTATAATTTGAGATTTAAACTATCCTATCTCTCAAGTTGGATCAAACTGCACATGGTGTGCGAATTTTATTATAATCAGTTAAGTGGTTTAGGAGTCCATTGAGGACAAACATTGTGACACGAGATTTATATATATTAAGATTATAATAATTACGGTACTACGAGGTCTTGAATAAAATTCCAAAAGTGGTGACAACTTTTTGTCCTTTATTTGATTTGTTAACAAATAAAGACTTTTCTCAATAAAACTTTATAGAACTGTAAGTTTCTAAACTAAATTTCTTCCAGACGATTGTACAACTATACTCTTGAGAATATTGAAGATCAAATAAACGATCAAATGTTTCAGTAGAAACTTCTAGATGTTTTAAAGTTCCCAATAGTTTATAAGATTTATTTCATTGGTTTTGTTGGACAGGGAAGTTGTGAAACTGAAAACTTTTCTAGACGATACTATAATAGTATCATAAAATATTATAAAGCTGAAGAATTTGTTTGTTTGAACGCGCTTATCTCAGAAACTAATGTTTCGAATTGAAAAATTATCTTTGTGTTGAATAGTCCATTTATCCAGGAAGGCTATAGGCTATACAATAACATCACGCTGAGACCAATAAGAGGCAAAAAGACCAATTAGGCAAAAATGTTGCATAAACGGGGAAAATTTTCTGAATTCCACGCGTGAAACAGTGTGAGAGATGATATGACAGAAAAACTTTCAAGTTTATCACATGAAAATCTTGGAAGAAAACACTTTTGTTGCTCTGCCTCAAATATGGGATAAGGGCAAAAAGAAGAATATAAGAAGACACTTTGATGGAAGTAGGATTTTCAACATAGTGAAAGCTTTTACATATAAGAACGCTAAGTTTGTTAATAAATAATAATAATAATAAATAATAAATATTCATGGACATTTCACAATAGTTTTTATGTTATGCGGTCACCGTGATAGCTCAATTGGGAGAGAAATGAAAGCTATTTCGTGGGTCGTGGTAGACTATGGTAATATTTTTTCTGTTATGATTTGTAAACCCATTGCAAAAGATGAAAGTAGAATTGTCATTATTGAAAAAGCTTTTACCGCTAAGAAATTTAAGTAAGTTAATAGTTTTTATGTTATGTGGTCACCGTGATAGCTTAGTTGGAAGAGTAAATGAATACTATTTCGAGGTCGTATTATTTTTCTTCTATAATTGGCTTATTAAGTAAAACTACAGCAAGTCAATTGCAAGATTTAGCTATTATTATTTATGTTATTTTAGTAGCAAGAATTTTTTATGCAAAATAATGAAAGTAAAATATACAGTCGGTTTTTCATTACGCAGCTGTCAGACATGTTGTATTGGACATTTTTCAATTTCCGCCTTATTTCCTGCCAGTTGTTCGTTCAAACTACATCAATACACTATAGTTTATAATAAAGTCCTTTATATAATCTTTCTTTCCCTAGCCCATTTATTGATCCACAATTTGGAATGAGCCCTTTAATTCGAGAGGATAATTATTAGTCTACTTTGGCTACGTTAACCAGGCGTGTTTGTATAGTTCAAGTTTTCCGTCTCTCACCGAGGATGTTATATCTTTATATTGTTTCTTAAACTGTTCTTAAAGCACCCTGGGGAGATTATGGCATGGTGATACTTGTATCTCTCCTGTCTCCAGTCCATTAAGATTCCACTGATTACCAGGTTGCCTACTGCGTTGACCAGACGTGTTGGCATAGGATTTTTTTTTACACAACGTCTTCTTGTCCCAAAGTAAGCTATATTTCTATGCTTGTGTTATGGGTACCAGAATACGGATAGACTACATATATATATTTCTTTCTAATTACATACAAATAATACATAGTAAACACCCAGTCGCAGTACAAACGTTTGTATGACAATTATAACTATGGCACAAATGATTGTCCCGAGGGGTAATCGAACCCACGACCTCGTGAACGACAGTCCGTTAGATGAACCACTACACAACGAGGCTCGTCAATATTAAATGATTATTATTATCAAATATTTATGGACATTTCACACAACGTCCTCTGGTCCCAAGCTAAGCTTATTATGCTTGTGTTATGGGTACTAGAATATGGATAGAACACATAAACTACTTTTCTTTTGTAAATACATACTTATTATGAATGTAAACATCACACAAATGAATGTCCGAGGCGGGAATCGAACCCGCGACCTCGTGAACGGCAGTCCGTTATATAAACCACTAGACCACGAAGTCCGTCTATTATATTATTATGTTTTAAGTTTTACGTCTCTCACTATGATATCCCTTACCAAAGGAAAAAAATGGGGTAATTAATTTAAAATAAACAAGTTCATTTAAATTCAACTACACTCGTAAACTTTACAGAATAAAAAAGCAGTATCTTCAAGTGTAGTTTATTCTTCTTTTATCCGCATCTTTCTATTCGGCGCGTCTCGCAAATTGTCTGTTAACTACTTGTGCCTTAACAAGCTTCGGTACACAACCGGTAAAAAATATAGGACAAATTCTATTTCGTAACTTCTGTACCTCACAAAACTTATTAAATAATAACTAAACAACTCAAAATAAATTTGAGTTATTTGTAGTTTATAATATCTTCAAGTACACCAACAACTAAAAGAAAAAAAGAAAAAAAAGTTTTTATTCCTCCCCCATAGGGACACAACAAAATACATAATATTACAACAAAAAAAAAACATATACGAATAAAAAAATGAAAAATCACAATGGAAACAAAAAGATACAAATAAAAAGATAATTGTACATATACTAACAGAATAGAGCTCTCCTTCGCTGGGGAGGTGATGGCGGCAAAGAGGGAGGCCCCGCGGGAGCGCGAACGCGCTGGCGAAACCTTGCCACCCCGCAGGGCCCCGGGTAGGGGTCGTCGGCGCGCAATAGCCGGCGGCCCTCCTCTAAGAGGTGGTCGCGCGCGGCGAGTTGGCATTCAGAGACCCGCCGCAGCAAACGCGATCAACAGGACCATCCCTTACCGGGGGTCATAGTAAAGCTCAAGGCACCATCATGGCCCGGTAGGGCAAAGCGGAGAACCAAAAAAAAAAACACAGAATAGTGCTAATGTGTCCCACCCATAGGAGAAAAAAGGGACGTTACTCAGCTTTATGTTGCGGTTTTTTTTTACTACCACTCTTACCTGCAGGCATGTCTCCATTCAAAGGTTGCCTGGTAAAAATCGCTATTAGCGATAAGGCCACCCATTGCACTGTAATATTTTAAGAAATGTCTATCTGTTTAATTAAGTTATGGTGTACAATAAAGTATAAAATAAATAAATGATGAATAAATAAATAAATTACTGAGTTTATAATATTGAAATTAGGCTTAGACATGCCCAATTCTAATATTCTAAACTCAGTAATTCAAAATGTTTTAGCCCAAAACTGAGGCGCCGTGTTGTGATGGATTAAGAAAACAAGTGTCACCACCCCTTTACCTTCACGGGATACTGTAAAAGCCAGCTAAGGAACATTGAACACAGATAACATCCTTTGTGAGAGGAGGAAAACTCGAAAGTCTGTGCCAACACGCCTGCTCAGCTCGGCACACCCAAGTCAATCCCTTCCAAAGTGGAGGAGGCTCGTGCCCAACACAGGGACATTAATGTACTGGAGAGAGAGAGAGGCCTCATCTGCCCAGTTCAATAATATCCTGCTGTTGGCCTCGAACTTCCTTTACTTCAGAAGAGTTTTTGGTGTATTATGCTATGCTGACCAGACGTATAAGCATAGGCGTGAGGCACCAAAAATGAGTGCAATTCTCATCAAATATATTTAACGTAATTTATCTATTTTATTATCATTGATATTTAAGTGAATGTTTATCGCATTTTAGGCTCCAGACGATCAATAGTCAATTTAAATTATCTACAAAAAGTCTTTTACAATATTTTATCGTTTGTAGTCTTGACAACATTATGTTTCAAATTTAGAAAATATAAAGAATAACTTTAGCTAATATTATTCCTCAATCCCAAATTTTCAATTTTCAATATGGATTAAAGAATAAACTAAAAATAATATTTTCCCATTAAATTTGGCCCCAAGTGCAATAGGCTCGTTACACGGTGAGAGCTCTGCAAACACAGGGGTCCCAGTTTTTGTTAGAGTATCTCAATTTAACTTGCCTTTGTTTCAACCCTATGCTATTATTAGAAGCTTTCACTGATTAGGTAGGGTGAAAGGGCTATATCATTCTATTAGAGAGTTTCCTTTATTGGAGTTAAAGACTTGGGCCCAAATCGTATGTTTATAAATTGAATGATGACTGGTGTTTATGGGATGCTTATTAGAAGTCAAAATTATTTTTTAAGGTTCCACAACCTAAAGTAATACCAGGACCCTTAACTGTCTGACCTCCAACTGATACTTTTGCCGAGTCTTCAGAACTCATGAAGATGTAGCGAAAATCACCCAACGGACCTTTGAGAGACATGGCCATTAATAGTATTACCTACGCAGTTAGTGAGAGAAACTGAACCAACTTTTAGGTATGTTGTTTGTGAAACAAAATGCCAATGAAAGATGTTTCAAACCTCAATATTTTCGGATCGGAAGTTGAAAAATGTCGTCACAAAATCAGTTTTAATTACGAACCGCAACTGTCAAACGTCAAAGAGAGAAACCGGCGGATGTGCTCGGGAAATTTCAATATTCACTGTGATGACACAGAGCGGGAGTTACACTAGATGAGTTTTTGATTATGAACGGGTCTTGTTTTTGTTGGATAAAGAATAATGCGTTTTTGAACATATTCCTACACATAAACGCAGAAATATAAACGTTTCAGGTTCTGACGTTGAGGTAACTATATCCGAAATTATGACACTGTCAAAGGTTATTATTGGATATTTTATTCAACGTCAATTTGTAATCCTGTCTCAAGCTATGTTTATAGCATTAACAGCAGTGTCCGCGGACTCCGTTCTGTCTTAGGAAAACAAATTCACACACCCACCGTTTGGGTCCTGAACCGGCGATAGGGAAAATATTGTTTGGAACTGTCATAAGCACGTCATAAATTTCTCAAAATTATGTTTACATGATTCAAAGTCAAAGTCAAAATATTTTATTTCAAGCTGGCATGTTTTACAAGCTCTTTTGAAACGTCAGAAACTAGGTGTCTGTTCCAAACGCGGTTCCTATGGAGAAGAACAGACAAAAAACTCCATAAATTATTAAATAATTTATCATTTTATTTTCATTTCATTCACACACCCACCAACGTTATCTCTTTATAATCTTTATATATACATATAAATCTTCTGTACGTGTGTTTGTAATTGAACTCCTCCTAAACGGCTGGACCGATTTTGATGAAATTTGTTGTGTGTATTTAAGGGGGTTCGAGGATGGTTTAGATTCACAATTGGCTGGACCGATTTTTACACAGAATTGTATGGCAAAACAACGTTTGCCCGGGCAGCTAGTATTAGTATAAATGGGTACCAGAATATGGAAATACATTTTTTTTTCTTTATAGATACATTTGATCACAGTGCAATAGTTAGGTACTTGTAATTTATGATAAATACAAATACATCACTATATAAATCTCTACTCAAATTCCAAATACAGGCTAAACAATTCTAAATGAAATAGAACTATATGACTTGTTTAATTTCCAATCATCATATCTCATTTAGTGAATTTTTGTATCTTTGTCGAACTTCAAAAGTGCCTTGAACAGAAAAGCCTTAAAAGACTTGCGACATAAATTTTATGAATTAAACATTTTTCTAATTTATTTCATCTTTTTTTTTACTTTGAAAGCCCTTTTCTACACAAAAGCTTTGGATAAGTTTTGGCACCCATTTCTCAAGGAATTCTCGTTTAAATTTGCAAAACTTTATCCCATTTGCGGCCCATAAAATTAAAGGCCAAAAGGTCTCAGATTGAAGCTTTCCAATCTATTGAAATAAAATAAATTGCCCGTCAAGAAATTTTCTTGGTTATCAAAATGTTGATGGAGATTTGCCTTAATTTTTGACAGGTTTGTTGAAATACTGATGAATATTTCTATTCAGAGTAGCTTTGTGAGATTATTTAACTAAACTATATACCTACTTTATTCTTATTTTTTATTTTTATTCTCCATGTTTTGACGGCTTAAGAATACAAGTGTTACCACCCCATCTCCTCCCAAGGGTGCTGTAAAAGTCAGCTAAGGGATATTGCACACAGATAACATCCTCTGTGAGAGACGGAAAACCCGAAAATAAACCCTGTACCAATACGCCTGGTCAACGCGTACAGTAGACCATAATCCCTCCAAAAGTGGAGGAGGCCCAGCCCAACAGTGGGATATAAATGGGCTGGAGAGAGAGATATACTTTAGTAGGTAGTTAATACTCGTGGATTTACCCACATATAGTTAATGCCCCAGTCCTTGGCTATTATCGTAATGATACTTATGTAACGGTAAAAATAATAAAAATCTGTTCGTTTTTTTCATCCCATGGGAACATTGCATTATTTTGGGTTAAAAACTATAATTTATTTTGATGTACATTATTGCAAAGTTTCATTAAAATCATCAGAAAGTGAAACAAACATCCATACCCACAAACTTTCCACATTTACTCGTATAGCATTATTAGGATATCCTATGTATTATGATGAGGGGGTGGAGCGTGTCCACAAATTCACGTACATCGGTAGCGTCGTGTCAGAGACTAGGGGTAGTGAGGAGGACATCACCTCACGCATTGCTAAGGCCCGAGCAACATTCGCACAACTCCGGCCTGTGTGGCAGTCACGGAAATTAACAAATCGTGTCAAAATTAAAATCTTCACGTCCCATGTAAAATCCGTGCTTCTATATGGGTCTGAGATCTGGAAAGTCGCCAAAGTTATCTCACATAGGCTCCAGGTCTTCGTCAATCGCTGTCTTCGTCAAATCCTCGGTATCTTTCGGCCAAATAAAATTTCCAATGAACATCTCCTGGAACGTAGCCACGAAGCCAATCGACCTTGCCTCGGCCGAGTCACGTCCTCACTAACCGAGCTGCTTCGCGCGGCAAATGCCTCGCGAGGCTGCTCGTTCAGTGTGGACGCGGCTAATGGATCGGCCACATCCTGCGTAGGGATTCTAATCACATTCCTAAACAGGTACTTGATTGGAATCCGCAAGGAAAGCGTAACCGTGGTCGCCCCAAGCAAACATGGCGACGCACAATTGCAGACGAGGCGAAGAACATCGGAAAGACCTGGAGCGATATAAAAAGTGCAGCTCAAGATCAATCGCGATGGCGAATCACCGTGGACGCCCTCTGCCCCACCTGGGGGACATAGAACATTCACAATGCAAAATATATCACTTGGAAAAAATTTATGTAGAGGAGTATTATTAGTAAGAATCAGAAATTAGAAAATTATTTTAACGTTTTTTTTAAATAGATTTTCTTTATTTCCAGATCAAGAAAACACAAATTTCTTCGAAGATAATTTGTAAGTACTTTCAATATATATTTTAACGCATGATTTTTAAGTGCTAATTGTTGGGATTTGAAAAATTCTGTCATTTTTGCATAGTACATTAATCGAGGATGTCTATATGACATCACGCCACGACCAATAGAAGCGAAGCATTAGTGAAAAACGTTGGAAAAATGGGAAAAACTTTCTAAATTCCACGCGTACGAAGTCGCGAGTATAACATCATCATCTTCCTGCCCTTATCCCATTATTTAGGGTCGGCGCAACATGTCTTTTACTTCCATAGTCTTCTATCAGCCGTCATGTCTTTGTCAACTCCTCTTTCTTTCATGTCCTCGTTCACACAGTGCATCCATCTTTTCTTAGGTCTTCCTATAGACTTTTTTCCTTCCACAATTATACGCAGAACTCTCCTAACAACATTACTATCCTCTCGTCTCAGCTAGTATAACAATATATTGCGAAAGATGTTAAACCTATTGAAGCTGTGAGGCAGCACAGCGAGTAAGTAAACAATTTTTAATTAAAATGCCAGCTTTTACTGATGTTATGAGTTTCTGAAGAGTAAATAAAAATAACTCTGGCTGTGCAAATCTTGGATATCAAAATACATTTTATTTATACTAGCTACATACGCGACTTTATATGCGTGGAAATTACAAAATAAACCATGAAAAATTATACATTTATTTATTTATTTACTTATTGGCAATAATTATTACAAGTCATCGATACAGGAATAAGGGCACATAATGTGTCCATTCTTATGTTATACATTATACAATTGTACATTTATTTGATTATAAAAACTATTATATTAACAATATATTATATTATTAAATCGACTATTATAACAATATGGTAAACTTTTTCTATCCACTTATTATTAGTACAGTATCTACCTACGTCAAGTAAAAGGTTGTTTCATAAAATCTTGGTTTATTTCATATATTTCCATCTCTAAAAGCCTCTAAAAGACTGAAAGTCTTCTTTTAAAGATCATAATGGAAGCCGCATTTCTGACGTCTATTGGCAGCCGATTATAAACCGAAGGACCTACGACCCTTATGGTATTTTCGGATATTTTTAGTTTGTGTGGGACAGCATGTGGTCTTTGTCATATAAACGTTCCTATTGGATCACTCTATCTATGAAAAAAACCTCAACAGAATCCAGTGACTAGTTTCAAAGACTGAAGCTCACATAGGACAATGCCTGGCCGAAATTCCCGTTTTGCAATATTTTTTACTGATACTTCGCTCCTATTAATCGCAGCGTGATGTTATATACCATATAGAATTTCTTAATAAATGTGCTATCCAACAGTAAAAGAATTTTTCAAATCTGACCGATGGTTCCTGAGATAATCGCGTTTAAACAAATAAACTCTTCAGCTTTATAATCTTATATATAAAATTCACGTGTCACAGTGTTAGTCACCGTACTCCTCCGAAACGGCTTGACCGATTTTCATGAAATTTTACACGCACATTCAGTAGGTCTGTGAATCAGCCAACATCTATTATTCAAACCTTTTTTTTTGTAGTATGGTAAAACAACGTTTGCCGGGTCAGCTTGTATTAGTATAGATTTGATTTTCCTTTGAATAAATCAATAGATATTTAAATACACCCAATTATATTTTTCCTTGGTTATGTCAAAATTAGCATAAGTAAAAGGCTTAGAGTTTCGACGTGATAGGATTTGGAAATGAGGTGCGCCGTAGAATATTAAAGTCACCATCAAAATGTTCAGGAGTAAAATCTGGACCTATTTATCCAAGAAAGAACCAACCTACGAAAAGTTATTTTCAATAAAATGAGACTTTTGCGAAAAAGTAGGTAAAATATTAACACTTTTTATAAGTTAATGAATACCTATTTGGAATACTAATTGGTCTAGGGATGTTTAATTGTTTATTGTGTATATTATTGTGTTTGTTATTTTAGTAGGTTTTAACATGAATTTAATGGCAAAAAGCTTTTTTGTATAGCTTACTAGCTGTTGCCCGCAACTTCGTACGTGTAGAATTTAAAAAAAAACTCTAACTTATTATACATAAAAAAGTGTTAAAAACGCAATCCTCTTATATTGGTCTATCTATTAAAAACGTATTAAAACCTATGCGTACTTTTGAAAATATAAGCTCACATAGGGACATACACACAAAAATAACTATTTTGTCTTAATTATAAGTAAGGATTATAGTTTTACTGAAGTTGGAAAAAGCACACAATTATTTCAGACGTCCGTTGGTCAATAGTAATTTATTTTTAAATATGGAACGACTGATTTATCTTTGTATTTTACTTAATTCCTCTTAAAATGGGTTGCTTCCCTCTTACATAAATCGGTCCAACTGCAAAAAACGGATCAAATTGACTTTGTCTTTGTTATTTTAGATTTCAATGCAAAATTTTTAGGGAAATGATAATATGATAATAATACTCATTGACATAAAATGTGAAAAACGCTCTATCTATCGCCTATGTAGGACAAAAGGAATGATAATGAAATTGAATATGAAATTGAAAAAATACTTTCAAATACTAATAGTTATTGAAAGTATTCTTTATGTATTTTGGTTTTAAATACTGAATTAGTCTAATCAATTGTCCTTAACTCATCTTAAATAGTATTTATTACAAGATGCAATAATAATTAAATAAATTAAGCTAAGCTTATACATATACTTGTGTTATGGGTACCAGAATACGGATATGCTACATATACTACTTTTCTTTTGTAAATACTTACTTATAGTACATAGAAACACCCACCCCAAATATTATTTACTTTTGATATTTGTACCACAAAAGTGGAATATATATCCTTAGTAGTACTTGATAATATTGAGATTCACTCGACAGCTTGTTCAGTCAGACATCTTCAATACGCCATGTTGACTTTGTGAAGTTCAATATTTGATGAATAATTACCGTTGTTGGATCATTTCTTATGATATTATATAGATCTTTGAAACTTTTATTGAAAACATAATAGGATTGCAATAAATAAATAAATAAATACATATTCCTGGACATTATACACAATGTCCTCTGGTCTCAAGCTAAGCTTATATGCTTGTGTTATGGTACCAGAATACGGATATAATACATAAAATACTTTTCTTTTGTAAATACATACTTATATTACACTAACTGACCCGGCAAACGTTGTTTAGCCATACTAAAAAAAAAAGTTTGAAAAATAGCTGTTGGCCGATTCTCAGACCTACTGAATACGCATGTAAAATTTCATAAAAATCGGTCAAGCCGTTTCGGAGGAGTACTGTAACTAACACTGTGACATGGGAATTTTATATATAAGAAGATAATACACAATCAGACGCAGTACAAACATTTGTATAACAATTATATATATCACACAAATGATTATCCCGTGCGGGAATCGAACTCGCGACCTCGTGAACGGCAGTCCGTTGCATGAACTACTCGACTACCAGGCCCGTCAATAAAAGAGCATTTTATACCATTCCAGAAGAATCTAAATACTTTTGTCCTTATCTTATTATTTGGGATCGGTGCCAAATGCGTTTAGAATAAAATGTGAAACAGGTTCCTATTACTAAGACTTCGCTGTTCACTGTTCATCCGTCCGTCCACGTGTCTATCGCTAGGGCCGTGCCCAACAATGGGGTGTTAATGGGCTGCAGATCTGTTACCAGTGACGGTGTGTTACCAGTGATGACTTATGGAACTGAGACGAATGTCTGAATGTCGGCCTCATAACAAAACTCAAAGTCGCCCAGCGTGCTATGGAGAGGGCTATTGGCGGTGTTTCCCTCCGTGATAAGATCTGAAATACGGAGATCCGTAGAAAGACCGGTGTGTATGAAATAGCCCGAAGAGTTAGCACGCTGAACTGGCAATTGGCAGGCTACATTGCTCGACGATCTGATGACCGTTGGGGACGGAAGGTCCTCGAGTGGCGACTACGAACCGGACGACGCAGCGTGGGGCGGTCCCGAACACGGTGGACTGACAATGTCGTCAAATACGCCGGGGGCCGCTGGAATTCTCAATCCAGCAGTCAAAATCAAGTCAGTGGATTAAGAAAGGTTGATAGATGGGCTGCAGATAGAGCGAGAGAGAGGAAAGAACATATTTCGAGATTAGAAGACCGGATGCATTTTAACAGAGTTTTTCCTGTTTCATTTATGTTCATGTACAAGTTCTTAGATAGCATTGTCTGCGAACTGAATTGTAGACATAACAAAGGAATAGAACGGGCGTCGTTGTGCATAAAGCTTATTTAACAACGGGAAGTCTGAACTTTCTTTTTTGATTCTATTGTATGAAGTTTATTGATTCGTTTAGAAATACGTGGGTATGTGTCTAAGTTACTTTGTATCAATGTGAGGTATAAATATCTAAAGATTAGAAGTATTAAGCAAGAAAATATGCTGATAGAATCTTAAGAGTTTTATCTTAATATACTAGATGTTGATCACGACATCGTACGCGTGGGATTCAGAAAATTTTCCTAGTTTTACGCAAATTTTTTTACAAATGCTTCACTCCTAATAACAGCGTGATTTTATATAGCCTTCCTCGATAAATGTACTACCCAACACTGAAATACATTTTCAAATCGGACCATTGGTTCTGGGTATTAGCGCGTTCAAACAAAAAAGCAAACTCTTGAACTTTTTATTATTGGTATAAATTTTATTGCTGAAAACATTGACAACAACAGCATTTTATTAATATAAAAACCTTTAGATCGATTTACCACTCCCAAAACCTTAACACAAACTCAAAATACTTAAAAAATATTTACAAGGCTTTTCGCCAACCGACCTTTTTGCCCTATTACTTGAATTTGCCCTTTAAGGTATCCATTTGCATTTCATAAAACGTGTGTCTATTTATTTCTCAAACACACACTACCGCAGTGTGAAAGCACTTTCACTGATTGCAAATGTGAGTCTGCATCTTTGATACACTAGAAGCAACTAAGTGTTATTTCTCTTGGGGTGGAATATTTAATATTTATAGTGCTAATGGCTTGAAAGCTGAGCTTGCTATTTGAGGCTTCATAAAAAACCAGTCAAGTACGAGTTGGATATTCACATGAAGAGAATTTCCAACCCCCTAATAACGAAATAAGATCAGGAGTCTAAGCCAAATAACGAAGCATTTGTTATTGTAGAATCAACTGAGATACATAAACTGTGAAATTGTCAGCCCTCTAGCTATTATATTGCTTCAAAAGAAAGCTGCCACGAATCGGGCGATGTTAGACGGTTCCCATTACGTAGATCGACGACTTAATTAATTATTAAACTCTGAGAATCGTCGTTGGAAGCATAACTGTATTGTAAGAAGTAATCTATAACCAAGTAAATTATCCTTACTTCCGTATTAAAATGCGAAAGTGTCTGTCTGTCACTCTCTCAGACCAAAATTACTCAGCCAAGATTTGATAAACGAATAGAATAATAAATAAATAAATAAATATTTTGGACATTTCACACAACGTCCTCTGGTCCCAAAGTAAGCTATATTTCTATGCTTGTGTTATGGGTACCAGATACGGATATACTACATAAACTACTTTTCTTTTGTAAATACATACTTATAATACATAGAAAACACCCAGACGCAGAACAAACATTTGCATGACTAGTATAAACATCACACAAATGATTGTCCTGACCGGGAATCGAACCCGAGACCTCGTGATCGGCAGTCCGTTATATAAACCACTAGACCACGAGGCCCGTCAAAAGTAAAGACTAGAGCCCGAGGAAAGATCTAAAATATAGGATCGTGTTTTTCATACTAATAAGTAGTTTATGTATTCTATCCGTATTCTGGTACCAATAACTGGGTACCAATAGCTTAGCTTGGGACGAAAGGACGTTGTGTGAAATGTCCATGAATATTTATTTATTTATCTGCATGTTTCTGCTACTAATTCGAAAAATTGCGATTACAAATTCCACATGTACGAGGTCGAAGGTATCTCTAGTAATAGCACAAAAGATTTTCTAAGTTAACAATACGTAAAGCAGTAAGTTATCAATTCAGGTGTGCTTTACACCTGAATTGATTACTTAGTACAAAATGAAAATGTGTTGGTATAGTATATTAAACTATAAAATGCTTGTATTATCTAGCTGCCATATATCTTTGTGAGTGACTCAGCTTACGTCAGGTGTTCGCTTCTCTGAGTACGTACTGAAATATTCAAGATCTTAAGTAGCTACTGAAATTTTAAACCATCTCAATTTTTCTCTAGTAATATTTATAATTTTTCTTAGAAGGTGAGAAAATGTACTCATATTTTTTTAAGTGCCTGAATATTGAGATTGTTGCTATTCACTGGATATACAAGGTATAGAAAGACTATTTCGATCTATAAGTATTTTATTTTATAATCCAAATCAGCTAGTGTCTTCGTTCGCGTCGTCCTTCGTTTTTTGTATTATTTGTCACTAGTGCTGAACTCCTATTGGTCGCTGCATGATGTCATATATCCTAACTTCCGTTATATATCCGAACCTTTCTCGATAAATGTGCTAACCAACACTGAAATAATTTTTAAACCGCACCAGCGTGCAGCGGTTCCTAAGATTAGCTCGTTCAAACAACAAACAAACTCTTCAGGTTAATAATATTAGTAGTTAAAGATGTAGGATAGTAACTTTAGATAGTAACTTTGTAGGATAGTAACTTTGGCTTCTTTACTTATTATAAAACAAATTCGTTATTTTTGTATGTAAGTTCCTTTAAGAGCTTATATCTACAAAACTACGCTACGGATTTTGATGTGATTATTTTTATAAAATAGAGTGGTTC
Organism: Orgyia antiqua; assembly: GCA_916999025.1. Taxonomy (NCBI): domain Eukaryota; kingdom Metazoa; phylum Arthropoda; class Insecta; order Lepidoptera; family Erebidae; genus Orgyia; species Orgyia antiqua. The sequence continues at coordinate 8,675,608 of OU779874.1, forward strand.
AAGAGGATGGCTTTTTAAATAATTAGTTAGGGTTTGTTTCCTAAATTATAGATTCAGATGTATAGTAACGTATATATACGTCGACGCGTATTTATACGTTAATAGCTAGTGTGTTAAATAAAGAATCTGTCATATAACCAGACGCCCAATGCATCACATCCCTAAGATGAATGCTGGCGTGATGAATAGGGCTATTCTACCGCGATCCTTTTAGTCAGACTATAAAAGCATGGATATAAAGAAATGATAGCATTTTTTGTGTATAAAAATTTTAACTTTATTAGTACTTAGAGATAATAGCTTTGTGGAGGCAATTATTTAAATGTTCTAAGGTTCCATGCCAAAAAAAAGACTTCGCTGTCTGTATGTATGTCTGTAATCAAGCTGTATCTCTGGAACCACAGATAAACAAATTGGCCTGAATTTAGACTGACTTTATAATTCTTCATACAATAACGACGATACATAATATGATGCCTGTATCATAGGCACACATAGATACATTTTCACGCACACATAGATATGTAAGTGGATTCAAGCTGATTGAGTGATGTAGTCAGAGATATACCATATGGTATATCTCTGTCTGGAACGGTGAAAGCTAGATAGTTGAAAATTTATCAGTTTATGTATATCAGTTGATGCTATAACAACAAATACTCATCATCATAATTCTCCTGCCCTTATCTCGCTAGTTGGGACGAATATATCCTGATAATAACGAGAAAGAACCCTTCGTATGAGAGTCCAACTCTTACTTAATCGGTTCTTAAATAATTCTGAAAATTATGAACAATTCTCACTGTTTTTCATATACGAATTTTGCGAGAGACGGAAAACGCAAAAGTAAATCCTATGCCAACAAATTATCTGGCCATAAGTTCGGCATAGTAGACCATATTCCCTCCTAAAGTGAATGGGTTCCATGCCCAACAGTGGGACGTTAATGGACTATTGAAAGAGATAGCTCTCTCTCTCTCTCTTTTCTCTCTTCTCTCATTCTCTCTCGTTGCATAATAAAAATAAAGTAATAGCTACTCTACATATTCCCACACACTTCCGTACATTTATACGACAAACATTAGAGCTGTCGTCCTATATTTAGCACACAATATTTCTCCGCCCTTTTGTGGAGGACATATTCACGAAAGAAAATCCGGTTATTTCAAAACATCTTGGTAGCAATAACAAACGAAAAACACTTTTAAACAACGCAAGTAAAGTTACATTTTCTTTGTATATTAAAATTCTTGTGTTGCATTACTGTAGGATGTTTTTAAAAGTTCACTTCTTTAGAAAAATATAGCTACTTACAAATAATCTCATGCCTTTCTTCTAAAGGTAGGTAGAGACTATGTAAAGTTGCCTCCTACCTTCTATACACAGTTCTTTAGCTTCATTTATACTCGGACGACAATTTAAATGTGATTATTGAGATAATGGTATTTATATTTATGTAGGTAACTCTTCATTCTATATTACATATTAACTGTTGCCCGCGAGTTCGTACGCGTATAACTCTTACTTACTTGACACTTATCGTCACATTTTGGACAATTCACACAATATCTTTATAAATTGTAGCCTGTAGAATAACATATTCTGATGTACCTATAAGCTACATTATTGTAATGTTTCAATAAAATCCATTCAGTAGTTTTTGCGTGAAAGAGTAACTGATATCCATACTCACAAACTGTATTATACATTTTTTCTAATAAGATAGTTTAGTTAACATTGCCGAATTGTGCTATCGACATTATCAATTTTTATTTTTTAGTTAAGTTTAGTTCTGCATTAATTCTTTATATTGTTACAATATGTTAATGTATTTTAGAAACTAAAATAATGTTATTGATTTTATGTAGTCTGAGCACAATGTAATATGATATAGTTTATAGTAAAAGTCTATCTTTATGGTCAATGTAAAATTAAAATCGAATGTGGGTAAACCCTGTAATAACTGATCGTAGAAGACACATTACAGCTCAGCCTCACCCGTGACCATGGTGACTGCAAAGTCTCCGAAACGTCGGGCCAAAATTTAAAACATTAAACAGATGAGTCGCGCAAGTGTTAGAAAATGTTAGAAAATATTTAGTTCTGCACCTTAGAATTAGTACCAGTATAATATCAAACTAATATATGTATAGTTATTTTGATTAATAAGTAAACAAAACAATAAAACTACTTTTTACGGATTTAGACGAGTGTATTAGTTTTAAATTTTAGCCCGTAATTTAGGAGACTATGGTACCAATTCTATTTGCACAACTAAACTTAACTAAAAAATAAAAATTTATAGCGTTCATAAAACAATTCGGCAATGTTAACAGCTCTTTTTATTAGGAAACCTGTATATTATAGACTAACGATTCTAATTTAATTAATATAAATGTGTACAACAAAATAGTCAATTAACCAAAATACACCTATAGTTGGTTTCATTTTTTAGTTAAGTTTAGTTGTGCACTTAGAATTGGTACCTTTGCAGTCACCATGGCTACGGGTAAGACGGAAAACAAATTGCTGTAAAACTTTTCCAAAAATTATTACAAAATTGCTTTTAAAATCAATCATAATTAGAAAACCACACAATCCGTAAAATGAAACAATCCAATCTAAAATTATTTATCAAACAAATTAACAGTTTCATGACAAAAATAATTCAACTCATTTATATACAGGCTGTTGTCATTTGAGTACATAAATAACATTATACGGACCAGTGAGGCTGAAAATTGTTGTGTACACATCGACGATGGTTTCATTTGCAAAATAATCTTTTTTGGTTTGTATCGATGTTCGTTCGTGTGGAAATAAATTATAATATGTATTAAAGATTTCTTCTTGACACTTTTGTTGTTGAAATCGTGTTAAAAAACCTGCCAAGAGCGAGATAGACTCGCACATTTAGGGTTTCGTATCTACTAGACAGAAAAACATAAATAACTGCGTTTAAACAATCAGTATATTGAGCTTAAACCAACTCACCATCTTAATTTTGTAGACAAAATATAGGAAATCGCCTACATTTTCAGCTACTCCATAAGGTGGTATTAGTATAACCTATTTTTTCGTGTGAATGTGATAATAAATGACATTTTGTTTGTTTTCCTATATCAGCACTATATAGGCTTAGTCCATGCCTTTCAAGTTTCTAAAGGCAACGGGAAATGACCATGTGGTGACGGATTAAGAATACAAGTGTCACCACCCCATCTCCTTCCAAGGGTGCTGTAAAAGTCAGCTAAGGGATTTTGCACACAGATAACATCTTCTGTGAGAGACGGAAAACTCGAAAAGAAACCGTGTGCCAACATGCTTGGTCAGCGTGGCACAGTAGACTATAATCCTTCCCAAACTGGAGGAAGCCCGTGCCCAACAGTGGGACGTGAATGGGCTGGAGAAGAAGGCAACGGGAAATGACCTGTAGGTTTTGATTACCTAGGGTAAGTTAAAAAGTAGACGTAATTCGGTTATATCTCCTAAATGCGTAGATCTAAATGATTGATTGTATTTTTGGAGCAAGGGACCACATAGATCTACTTATCGTTTGAGTTTCAAGTTGACAGCTACAGCCGTTGCTGAGTAAAAGTTTGACTGACGCACAGACAGACCGACAGACAGAGAGACACCGTAATGAGACTATAAGGGTTTGTACGAAACCCTAAATATTATGAATAGGTCAGTAAAAAATGGTCATGTATGTTTGTATGACCGTATATATGAATACATTACATCATACTATTGACAGACCAGTCCTAATAATAGGCAAAAGTATGCCCCAAAATAACTGAATAAGGAATAAGATAAGATAGAGTAGGTAGTGCCTTTGGTTTCTGGAAAATATTATGAATATTTCATTAAAATTCAGTTCATTGCACTTTAATAAAATGTACATTAATTTTAAAGCTCACCGCACGAGTAAATAAAACTGTACAAACTGAAATTGAGCTGTCAGTTTGTATTTACTAAAGGCCCCTACACACCTTACGATTTATCGAACGAAAAGTCGGCCGACAAAACTGTGCAGTTCAATTTGGGTATTCTTTTTTTTAAAAATGTATGACAAATCGCTGCAAATCGAATCGTTCGTCAAATGTGCGTTGTTTAGCGCGCACTAAATTATCGTACGATAAAACTGTGCGATCTCTTGATCTTCGATTTTTCGTTCGTTTGTAGAACATTTGCTGCGAATTATCGTTCGTCGAAGGAAGATACAATTTTTATTTCTTAAAATCGTTTCGATTTTCTGACCGCTTGATCGACGGTCCTCGTGATCTAGTGGTTCATGTATTCTACTACTGCGGCCGTTCAAAAGGTCAAGGGGTTCGATTCCTGCGCGGGACAGCCAATTCATTTTTGTTTTTATTTGTTACACAAATACTATAATAATAAATATAGGTACTGCGTCTGGGTATTTTTAACCAACTTCAAAAAAAGAGGAGGAATTCAAATCTTTTGTATGTTTTCTTTTTTATTTATGTTTGTTACCTCATAACTTTTAACTGGGCAAAGCGATTACAATGATTCTTTTTTTACAAATCTGCTGATTCCCGTGTAGTCCCATTGGCACCAGGTCAGGATCTGATGGTTATGTCCTGAGAAATTGGGTCGTCTCAAGGGCCTGCAAGGGACCTGGGGGTGCCGGTCGAACTTAGTTTATTTCGGCGGATGACTCGATGACGAATTTGGCGGTCTCAGCGTCCATTCTATGGATAGGGGGTTTAGGAGCGGCAGGCGCCACGGTTGGAGCGGCGGGTGCCTGTTTCGCAGCGAGCGCGCACACGATGCACACGGCGGGCGGTGCGGACTGCTCAGTGGGCGCCGTTACTGGCGGTGCGGCTTGTTTGGGCGCCTTCTGGCGGGAGGGTGCGGACTCGATTTTCGCTGCGGCGGCATTTTCTTCTTCTCTTCCTTTTAGGGGAGGCTGCATTGGCGCCAGCTGCGTTTGCCGCCGCCACCAATGAGTTGGGCGCACTGTCTACCGTAGCGACAAAGGTCACTACTACGGGTTTGGCTGCTGATGTAGTTGTCGTGCGCGACACCGTTCCCGCCCGTTTGTTTCTTGCTTCCGTGCGAAACACGCAGCAATGACGTGACGCTGTTGGCGGTGTGTTCGCCGCCGCACGGCTGTCCAAAACCCAAACCTAGCAAGTTACAATTTTTTAACAGATTCTTTTTCATTTTGTAATCAACAAGTATGAAGTGCTGGTTGCTAGGTTTATACATGCTTGTATCTGTGATTCTATGTAAGATAGAAAAAGAAATACAGTTGTTTTTGAATTAGACGCAGTAAGAAAATTGGGAAATATTTGGTTTAGGAAAAAGAATTAAAAAAACGTGACTTGCTAGGTTTTGGTTTTAGACAGCCGCGCAGTGTCAAGGATGTTGTTGTGATTGATGTTTTATAATCAAACTAGATGGCGCCCCGGCAACCCTCGGTGCCACACGAAAAGTTGTAAAAAACGTTATAAATAATGCCATCTACCGCAAAAATGCATTACTATTTGAACGCTTGAAGAATATTACTTGGTACCGTATGAAATACTACACTAGAAAAACAACAGATGTCAGACTCAGTACCAGACTACCAGCTGTTTAGAGTTGGTCATATTTCACAAATGTTTACAACAACGTATCACATGGCGCCACTCAGCCTGGTGTAACCGCCAATAACAGTTCCGTAAACTATTCTAATAACTATCTATCTACTATCTACCCATATCACAGGCATATTTATAAGCTTAGCTTGGGACCTGAGGACAATGTGTGAAATGTACATAAAATTTCTATTAAGTATATGCATTATGCAGTTTATGTACTTATGTAATACTAAACAAATATTTTGTCAAGGTTATACGTAAATGCGTCAAACGAAATAATAGCGTGATGTAGCGAGACGGCACAACGCCATCTATCGAGTCGGATAAAAACTTCTTGTGACATTTGTTTATTTAATAATATAATTTATCGTCTGTACTGTTGACGACATGCTACTTGCACGAGCTTGTGAGGAGAACTGACGACCGCGGTCGTCCATAAAAATCGTTCGATAAAACTGCGCAGTTTTTTCGTTATGGTTTATCGTAACGTGTGTAGGCGGCATAACTAAATAATTTATATTTCTATTCGTTTTCAAACGGAATTACAAATGACTATGAAACAGTATCATTTGAAAGCTACGTTATCAAGTTTAATGTACGTAATGGAAAATAAACGATATATCAGCTCTTTTAACATCCCCTTTGGCAATATACTTAATGGTGCATTTATACAACATGTTATTACATTCGTATGACTTTGTCCATGGGCAGGCCACATCGCTCGGCGACCTGACGACTGTTGGGGACAGAAATGTCCTCGAGTGGCGACCACGTCACGTGAACAACGCAGCGTGGTGCCGCCCCCAACAATGTGGACTGACGTTATGATCAAACACGCCAGGGGCCGCTGGATGCGGTTAGCGCAGGACCGTGCGTTGTGGTGTTCCATAGGGGAGGCCTATGCCCAGCATTGGACGGAGAACAGTTGATGGTTGGATGGATAACTTTGTTCGCGTCACTGCATGATGTCGCACGTAGGTAATGGCTTATTTAAACAAACATAATTGAAATGCATAAGTAACACGCAGTTATAACTAAGTTTTAAATTCTATAGGCAACCCCCATAACTGCCATTTCCTTTTCACAAGACTTAAATGTCTGAATTCATCATAATTAAGATTTTTTCCGTCCGTGTGGTAACGGATTAAGAATACAAGTGTCACCACCCCATCTCCTCCCAAGGGTGCTATAAAAGTCAGCTAAGGGATATTGCACACAGATAACAAGTTCTGTGAGAGACGGAAAACTCGAAAATAAACCCTGTGCCAACACGCCTGGTCAGCGCCGCACTATAGACCATAATCCCTCCTAAAGTGGACGAGGCCCCTGCCCAACAGTGGGACGTAAAGGGGCTGGAGAAGAGGAGAAGAAGTTTTTTTCTCATTGTGGTAGGCAGTGACTATAGAGCGCCATCTGCTACGATCCAGACATACTTGCTTGGCTTCATTTACAATTTTCATTTATCCATACATCTATTTGGTCATACAGCCACGACGGTTGTAAGTGCTATGGTAGTTACATACTTGGCCATAAGAAAAACTACTTACTTAATTCTGTAGCCTGTGATTTAATTTTTTTTTTGTACAGTTACGTACGGAACAAGCATAGCTTTACAAATGATTTATGAAAGTGCTCAGTCTTACTTGAGCCCGTCAATCAGTGTTATAAACAAAGTTGTATATTGACACTGATTGACATTGATTAAACAAGATTTCGATATTTCATAACTTATTTTCACTCTAGTAAGTTTTAAGTTATTGTCATTTGTTATTATTGTTTTATTTGTAAGTTTATTTGCTATGTTGAAACGAACGTAATTCAAGCAATGTTCGCTATTTATTAAGTATTTCATTTATTACGTAAAAGCATAGCATGTCAATTGCAAAATTAATAAATTACTTTAGTAATGAACGCCGCGTCATTATTTTGAACCGAATTGTATTCTGTAAAGAATGCTAGGTGGTTGGTCGAGATGTTGCAAAGCATTCTTGATAGATGGTGTTGCAAGTAGAAATAAGATATAAACTCAACTGAGTGACGATTACGATGGCCTAATTTGATTACTGAAAAACACGGCCGCAATAAGCTCAGTTGGCAGAGCTACGGAACGGTATTCCGAGGTCGTGGGTTCGAGCCCCGCTTGCGGTAATCACTTTTTCCACCGTATTTTAATTTATTAAGTAAAAGCATAGCATGTCAATTGCAAAATTAATAAATTACTTTAGTAATGTTCGCCAATATTCTAAAATATTAGTTTTTCTCATTCACTGGAAAGACTTGCCCGTCTTTACAAACATCACGCTTTTGGTTTATTAACTTCGGTACATTATTAGCATTATACTTGTAAAGGAATGCAAAAATGTGATGTTATGGGAACAGTGCTTAAAATATTTCATATATTAATATGGTTGTTTTAATGGATACCATCATCTCTTTTGACAAAAGCATCATGCGATCCAAAACTGAAAAGTAGCCCAAAAATACAAACCTTACTCATGAGGTTAGCGATATAAAAAATAGGGTATTTACAAAAATAATCCAAATAGTAGGTAATTAATGTAGTTAATGAGTAGTTTGATCTCAAAGAACTTCTCACAACATTTCAAGAGGCTCGATGTCAATTGTAAGCCAGTAACAACCCAAAAACAAAATGCAATGCCCATAATCAGTCGGTTTTTCTCCCATTATCACTCGCGGACTGTTGTTAATTTTTCGAAGTGTGTTTTGCCACTTTCAGAAATGATGAATGATTGAATTTAGTTGCAATATTAACAAACCTTCTGTTTCATCACAATATTATGTAAATATATCTAATTTCCATTTAATGCTGGTTGCATCGAGAATTTTTTCTTACTACAAACAAAATATATAATTTCCTCTCGAGAAACCAATATTCCACTCTTATGTTTCATCTTGAATCACCCCAAATAACGATCCAGGAAAACATTCTGATATAGCACACACTTCGCAAGCTGTTTGATCGCAATAATATTACACTTAAAACAAGTTTATTTTCTTGACCAGTCATGCAGAATTTTGCCCGTTATTGCCTCCTGTAAAAGTGGATCTTGTGTGTAAAATATTGCGTATATATTTGAGAGGATCTATTGAGGATTATTCGTGACTATAAATGAGTTGTCTGTATCTTTGTTTTTGATGTTATTAAACAAAATTCGCAGGCATGAATTTTGAAGTTCTGTGCATTTTTTTTTTTCAATTCGGCTCACCAGTTCCTGAGCTTAGCGCGTTCAAACAAACAACCTTTCAGCTTTATAATCTAATATATAAAATTCACGTGTCACAGTGTTAGTTACCGTACTCCTCCGAAACAGCTTGACCGATTTTTATGAAATTTTACATGCATATTCAGTAGGTCTGAGAATCGGACAACATCTATTTTTCAAACCTCTCCCCCACTGAGATTTGTATGGCAAAACATGGTTTGCCGGGTCAGCTAGTAGAAGACCCTAAAAGATTCCGTCTTAAGATTTTGATTTCAAGTATATAGGAAAACAAAATGCAAACTGGCCCATTCATTTCCGAGGATTCCGGTGACATACATAAAAAAAATCGTTTTAAAACGAAACTTTTATAGAAGTTAGATAAGAACTGCACAACGCTACAAAATAAATTGTCAGTAAGTCACAGTCTAAATAATATATAAGAGCATTCGTTTTCAAATGGAACAGCAAATAAAAGTAATGAAATACTCAGTGTTTTATAGCAACATTACTGAGTTTAATGTATGTAATGAAAAATAAATAAGTAATAATAATAAATATTCACGGACATTTCATATAACGTCCTCTGGTCCCAAGTTAAGCTTTTATGCTTGTGTTATGGGTACCAGAATACGGATAGAATACATATACTACTTTTCTTTTGTAAATACAATATACTATAATACATAGAAACACCCTAATAATAAATAATGAAAATTTTCCAGGCCAAGATGGCAATTAATATTAATTACATCAATAAAAATGTGAAAAGCTCTTTCAAAAATTCTGTTACATAGATTCATAAATTGATGAATACGTACTGAGCTAATAAAAACGTATTAAAAAGATAATAAGTTACCTTTATTTAAGTAAACAGCATTAAAATCCCCCAAGCAATTTCTCGCATCTTTAGACACAAACACGGCCCCATAATTTGAATGCTTTCCAAACTTTTATATTTTCCGAAACACTTAACTTTGAGGGCGTTATAACTTGGACGCCAATGGATGACCCACCTAATGATGCTGGACCGTTTATTAAAACTTTTCTTGTTATACGACGTGCATTGTTGTATAAACAAAGTTTGGGAACTTTATGGGGCTGAATAAAAAAGGTGGTAAAACTACATATAAAATGTAGATGTTGAGTAAGTTGGAGTGAAGTTTCTATAAGAAGGATTCTTTATCGCTTCGCTCAAATGTTAACAGATGCTAATGGTATTTAATTTTTAAGTTCGGTAAGTTCTTGCCTAACAGTCCCCACAGCCCTTGCCTCCTCAACTTTAGGTGGGATTATGGCCTACTATGGAGCGCTGACAACGCGTGTTGGCACAGGGTTTCTTTTCAACTTTTCCATCTCTAGCAGAGGATGTTAACTGTGTAAGATATCCTTCTCCTTGGGAATGAAATTGGGCAATAACACACCACACGAACGATTAAGTTAGGTTAGAAATAAGGCTTTACGAAATTATATAGGGGGAATCTATGACGCCAAAAAATAATTATTCCATTAATTTCAATGGATTTATAAACTGCAACAGGTCCCCGACTAATGTAAAATAACCGTAATTCAAATTTTGATAAAATGAATAGCGAGTTATACAAGAGTCACCATCCCATTTCATCTCCGCAGTATCTGCACGCTGAAGTCCCAATGGCACTGTTAGCAAAGTAAAGTTCTCGAACAGCAACGGTGTTGATGACACGGAAGGAGGCCCCTAAAATGTGGAGCGACGATGGATCGATGGATGGATCTAGCCGTGGACAGAAAAAAGGCTGATGAATAGACGTCTAAAAACGTCCATAATGTTAACGTCAAAATACACGAATAAAATAATCAGTTTGTTAACATGGATAGGCCATTAAAGATAGACCTGTCAAAAGCCACATGCGAGATATCTGCAACATATTGTATTACATCACAAACAATGCGGGATCTATCTCGCCTGGTTAATTCGACATTTTTTTAATAACCAATATAATATGCTCTCTCTATCAATACATATTGTAGACCAATATAGATCTTTATATAATGGTATTTCAGCTAGTATTTCCTGATGTTTTGACAATTCACTGAACTGTTTAAAAAGATATTATGTTACAGTTACGTGAACATCTATGGCATGTTAACATCAGAAACTGCCAGCTATTTATAATTCTGGTTGAAATATTTTTAATCTTTTTACTGACAAAATACATTTATCAAAAAACTACATTGTCAGTATAAATCACAGCAGTGCTTGAAAAAGTAAACGAATACAAGAATCTTTTACAGCCAACAATATACATTAATGTATGTCATGTGCAGCGAACTGAGAGGTTATGAGTTTTGGCATCTCTTTGTACAGCTACAATAAGATATTGTGACTACAGACGCGATATTAATACATACCTGGATATTTCAATCTTATATTTACGCTGTTTATAAAATACTAGATGTTGCCCGCGACTCCGTCCGCGTGGAATTTAGAAAATTTTCCCCGTTTTTGCAATATTTTTCACTACTGCTTCGCTTCTACTGGTCGTAGCGTGATGTTATATAACCTAAAGCTTTCCTCGATAAATGCCCTATGTAACACTGAAAGAATTTTTCAAATCGGCCCAGTGGTTCCTGAGATTAGCGCGTTAAAACAAACAAACAAACTCTTCAGCTTTATTATATTAGTATAGATAATTATCTCCGTGTGGTGACGGATTAACAATACAAGTGTCACCACCCCATCTCTTCCCTAGGCTGCTGTAAAGGCCAGTTGTGGAATATTTTAGACAGATGACATCCTGTGAGAGACGGAAAACTCGAAAGTAAACCCTGTGCCAACACGCCTGGTCAGCGCGGCATAGTAGACTGTAATCTCTCCCAAAGTGGTTGAGGCCCGTGCCCAACAATGGCACGTAATTGGGCTGGAGAGAGAGAGAGATATTTAGAACAAAGTTACGCTGTTTTTTAAAACATAAAGTATAAAGTAAAACAGTTTTATTCGCTGGTTGAAAACAGCACCCCTATGTTTTCTAAAAAACATACAATCAGCTTACTTTGGGACCAGAGAATGTTGTGTGAAATATACTTAAAATAAGCAATAAGTTATATTGATACATTGACACTTTTTTGATAAAAAATGTTAGTTAATATTACGGAATTGTGGTTTGACACTATCTATATTTTTATATTCAAAATATTCATGGACATTTCACACAACGTCCTCTGGTCCCAAGCTAAGCTTATATGCTTGTGTTATGGGTACCAGAATACGGATAGAATACATATACTACTTTTTTTTTGTAAATACATACTTATAATACATAGGAACATTTTTGTTTAATTATCTTTAGTTTCTTTTTCCTTTTTTTTTTTATTTTAATTTAAAGTCTTTATTTGCAAAAAGGAAATCTATATACAATTAAATATACAAAAAAAAGGTACATTATAAAATAAATTAAAATTATATGTATAAATAGACTAGGCATCAAAGTATTCCTCCCCATCGCTGTCGACAGGAAGTGTGGCTTTAGTTTGGATGAGATATAAGAATTGGAACCATAAGCACTATAGGTATAACAACATTTAGTCACGAATTTTTATAATTAATCTACATTAATCAAGAAGAAACGTTCACAGAAACTCAACGGTATTCATTATTTTAAAGAAAATTATCTTTAATTAAAGTAATCTGTAGGGTAGCTGACTTCAAATATAATTAATGTGAGTAAAATCATTAACCGACTTCACAAAAGGAGGAGGTTCTCAATTCGTCCGTATTCTTTTTTTACGTTTGTTACCTCATAACTTTTAACTGGACAAAGATGATTATTTTTTATTTGAAAGCTGGTGGTTTCTGAGTGGTCCCATTGGCACCAGGTCAGGATCTGATGGTTATCTCCTGAGAAATCGAGGAAAACCTTCAAATTTCAAAGGCACGTGAAGTCGGTTAAACTTCTTTTCAAAAATTGACAATTATTTTTAAACATCAAAGTGTAAAATTGTCTTTTGCGTTTTACACCCACACTGCTTTATCTCTGCACTGCTATCTGGTTGGCTGTTAGATAATGCCTAGGGTATTAAGTCCGCCATTGTACCTTTTTTGTGCATAAAGTGTTTATAAATAAACAAATAATTAAATAAATAAAAAATTGCTCAAATAAGAGTTGGACTCGCGCACGATAGGTTCTGTACCGTTAATAGTATTACATGTTCATCATACTAACCTCTAATAACCAATATCAATTGGGCCCCTAAATAATGATATAAGGACAGGAGAATGATGATGATGACAACTGGTTATTGTAGCATCAACTGATATACACAATCTGTGAAATTTTCAACTCTCTAGGAATCAACGTTCCAGAGATGACACACAAAATCTCATAGGTACACGCAAACGCGACTCACACATCTTCACTCTTTAAATAAATTAGACTAAGATCACAATTAAATATAATTTCTATCGTTTCAGATTTACATTTCGGCATCCTGTACAAGAGTCTATCAAAGGTTAGTATAAATAATAATTAACTTGCATTTGATAATTTTTTTTTCATCGATGCATGAAATTATGTTAGATTCGTAAGAAACTTCGGAAGAATCCGAAATTCGGATAGGTCAAAGTTCTGAGAAAGTACGGTTTTTTTCATTAGCCATCCATCCGTAACTGTTTCTCTGTTCACCGTTGGGCTTAGGCTTCTCTTCGATCAGCTCCACACGATAATAGTCTTGATGACATCGCAGCTCCACGATGTTGAGGGTCAGCCCCGCGAAATCGCACGGTGCGGCGCGTGGTTAAGAAATTACGTTATTTTGCAATTATTCCATATACATAAAACAGATATCACCAATAGCCAAAAATATTCTAGTATTGTTAATATCAACTTATTTATAAAAAGTTACAATACATATTTCATTCATATAAAGTTAGGAGGTTTATACACACGCTTCGCACTCAATTCAGACATTTCAGTTGGCTCGGCGTTACGTAGATAAATAATGGCAATAAATAATCTGGCCGTGACACCGGCCGTGTGGAGTGGGCTTTACTTCACGTCACCGATTGTGAGTGACTGCATTTACAACGAATTGTAATATGTTTGGTGGAATTAAATTATTTGAGTTATCAAGTTTCTTAAAGAGAATTTATGTTTACTTTGTTTCATTCATGATATTTCCGTCTACAGTTTGGCATAGGGCTCTCATAAAGGACGCTCGCGCGCGGAATGTTTTTGATACTGCACCTTTGCTTCTCCAATTAAATTCCCCATCTTCCTAGTTACCTAATACTCCCGATAATGTATTTCGGTTCATAGGTCTATCAAGCAAACAAATCCACATGCGCTGCTGGATATAGGTCACTCCCAATTCACGCTCCTGTGTAGCCAATCACATTTTACAATTTTCTTCACCCCGTCGGCTCAACTAGCAGGGTAATTTACATTTGTTTAATACCGGTCTCCACTCCAGATTTCATTTGGTCAATTTGGTATATGTAGTCAATCCCACCTTGCAATTTACGTCAGGCCGTTGGCTCACCCAGCAGGGTATATTTCATCTGCATAACACCGACCGTTATGAAGTAGATCCACTCCAGATTCCATCTGGCCGATTCTCTATCGATCTTTTTGACATATTCTAATAACACTCTAGTAAGCTCACTTTGCAAACTATATTGTTGAATTTCGGTGTTAATTTCTTGGTATTATTCAACATGAACATATAAAGCGTATTATTAAGGTACAACACGGTTTGATAGCTGCCAATTTTATTGAAACGCCTTTTGTTGTTTCGGGGGTACATTCATGTTTGTTTTGTTATGTAATGATTCATAGCAGTAACAGAGGTATTCAACGATGCTTGTGTAATTCACTTCGACTTGATATCGGGGAGCGTATGTAACCTGGTTTGGCATATTCTGGTTCTATTATTTGTTAAAAATAATGCGTAAAATTTGACGTTTTTTATCGATTTCTGCTCACCGTATAAACGTTTTTCTGACAAAATTTATAAGTGAAGAGCATTTCTATCAAACCCATTTTTGATAAAAATTGCGTATTAATATACTTTAGACGGAGCGTAAGGTAGTAATCCCCAATACTGAAACCTAGGTTTATAAGCCTATTTTTTTATTTCTTACTCCTTTAAATGAGTTAATTCCTTTTTAACGTCGCATCGTAAACCTTTCTATTTTATTATAACTTTCAGCACGTATATAAATTAATGCTAACCAACTAACTCAAGCACATATTACTATACTATTACATACACACGTACGTCTGTACCAGCTCAAAGCATAGGCAATCATAAGCTATAATCGAAGTTTGCGGTTTCACGATGAAATGGGCTGCCAGAGACCTATCAAGCAACATAAATGTAGGTACAGCTTTGAAATCTTAACCATTTAATCTAAATATGGTTTTGATTGATTTTAAACAGGATAATGGATATTTAATCGAATACTTGCCAGAATCTTTGTAGTTTCATAATTTACTAAGCTATTGCATAGCTTCTATCGCGGGCCTTGAGCGTGGAGACCGAATCCAGAAATTACGTAACGAAAATAGCGTAATGAAAATAACCTGACAATATCGGCGTTACTGCGCATGCGTAATCCCCTCTTCGCCCCGCAAATTATTTCATCCTGTTGATACCAAGGGTAAACGCCTACCTCAAATTAAACAGCGTATTAAAATAAGGATTTTGAATCGACAACATATATCCTAAATATTCAGATAACAGCGTATTTTAGATTTTAATAATGTAAAATAATGTTTATTTTATTTTATTGACATTTGATTGACAATCGCTATTTTATCTTAATTACCATAAACAATGGACAGATGTAAGCATCAGTAAATAAGGATTATTAATCTGATTTTAGTTTATGGTATTTAGATTCTTGCATAAATAAAATAAATAAATAATTATAAATGCGGAAGTTGATGAAAAACGCTGTGCAACAGCTTTACCGCGGCAGTCCCCGAGTACCACACGTCTTTTTTATTCGTAAATGAACTCTCTATAAATTGTCATATAATTTAGTGGATACGTTAAAATAACTGATTAGCTACATGGCCGTAGCCAGAGGCTTCTATTGTTCCTTACTCCTTCGAAATATTGTAAATTGTGACAAAAATCAAGATTAGGCACTATTTCCGACGAGTTTAATCTTTTTAGGGTTCCGTACCCAAAGGGTAAAAACGGGACCCTATTACTGAGACTTCGCTGTCCGTCCGTCCGTCCGTCCGTCCGTCCGTCCGTCCGTCCGTCCGTCCGTCCGTCCGTCCGTCCGTCCGTCCGTCCGTCCGTCCGTCCGTCTGTCACCAGGCTGTATCTCAAGAACGGTGATAGCTAGAGAGTTGAAATTTTCACAGATGATGTATTTCTATTGCCGCTATAACAACAAATACTAAAAATAAAATAAAATAAATATTTAAGGGGGGCTCCCATACAAAAAACATGATTTTTAGGGTTCCGTACCCAGTATCTCAAGAACGGTGATAGCTAGACAGTTGAAATTTTCACAGATGATGTATTTCTATTGCCGCTATAACAACAAATACTAAAAATAAAATAAAATGAATATTTAAGGGGGGCTCCCATACAACAAACATGATTTTTTTACCGTTTCTTGCTCGATACTAATAACGTTGCCTTATGTTGCATAGATAATGGTACGGAACCCTTCGTGCGTGAGTCCGACTCGCACTTGACCAATTTTTTGTCTGTTATACCTATGTACAACGAAAGTATCATTAATGCTTCTCTTAAGCATCTTGAACCTAGGTCTGTGATAAGCTGGTATATTAACCCTCACTTTTACTAATGTTATGAGTACGAAAGAAACTCTGCTTTTCCGTTGCTTTTTCACATGACAGCTACTTACTATACAACTGTATACTTCAAGTTAAAAGACGTCGACCAATTTATTTTGAGAATTTGACCTACACGTGGACATTTTATTTATTTTAATATTGTAAATTACTTAAAGACGACTTTTCATAATTTGCTTTGTTTGAAACGCTTGTTAACGGCTTAGCCGGCTTATATATTTAGTACACAGATAGTTTAGAACCTAATAAAGGACATGGGCTACTTTTTAATACAAAAAATACTATGCACTTTTTTTCAGCGGCAACGGCTAGTTTAAAAAAACAAAAAGAATCATTCTAATCAAAATTTTCGTTAACTAAAGCTAGCAGTATAGTAGTAGCATGATTGTTTCAAATCATGATTAATATAATAAGAACGAGGTCACATAAACGGGTCATCATACCCCTATGAGGCGTCGAGACCTATCGGAAACGTGCCTTAATTAAAAGCCCATCAATTTCCAACCCACATCAAAGGGAATCTTGCAATTGCTATGCAGTTAAAGTTGTACATTAATATTGGTTTCTGTGACTTCGAATTAGAGAACTATAATATAACTATGACCAATTAGTGTCAGTAATTATATTCGAAATTTATCTAAATCTCCGTGTGGTGACGCATTAAGAATACAAGTGTCATCACCCCATCTCCTCCTAAGAGTGCTGTAAAAGTCTGCTAAGGGATATTTCACACAGATAACTTCTTCTGTGAGAGACGGAAAACTGGAAAATAAACCCTGTGCCAACACGTCTAGTCAGCGCGGCACGGCCCGTGCCCAGCAGTGGGAGAGATATTCTAAAAAATTTACTGAAATAAAAGAAATTGCCGTGTGTGTGTTCCTTTCTAACACCCTTTTATTAGTTCGGTACTGATTTATCAATGTATTAAGAGGGTACTGTACTCCTAATTTAGGTATTTGCCTTAGGTATTTCTATCCCTATTCCCGAGCGCTGCGCTGAAGTGATAGAAGCATAGATATACTCTTCGTCTATAATATAGCGAAAAAAGGGGAGTTCGATACCCATATTTTTGTATGGAGCATAATTTGGTATTGTGCCCTCTTAAACTATGTATCTATGTAACGACTTTTTACCCACTTGCGGTTGACGGATTGATATGAAATTTTGCACACATATTAAGAACCGATGCTGACAATGCAATAATTTAATTCAATATTCGGGATTTTCAAGCGAGTTTTCCAGTTTTTAAACTAATATTATTTCGGATTTAGATGCGTTTATTTGTTTTAAATTTTGGCCCGACGTTTCGGAGACTTTTCATGGACATGGTCAGTAAAAATTAGTTTTATTTAAACAGATGAGTCGCGCAAGTGTTAGAAAATATTAATATTATTTCAACACGCTTTTATTATTTCAAGTATTCCGTTAGATAGATACTCGTACAAGTATAATACACTTGTATTTGGTTTTTACACATTTTTTCATTTCTGTCATATCTATGTAACAAAAGCATTATAATTTTTATACCAAATTTTTAACACTTCCTAATTTAATTAAATTCAACCACTTTTTACTGACTTAGGCGCTTATATTTAATTTTGATTTAAAAATTATAAATGCGTAAAAAAAAATCTATTTCAATAAATTTCTCGCGTATAATATGTTGGAAAATATTATTATTATCCTTTTAAATTTAAAAGTTAGATTTAATAAATTATCAGAAACCTATCGCGACTATTTTATAAGATTTATAAGATTACTTGTAAAATAAGTATTATTTCATGACTACAATTTAAATCAAAATTTTAGACAATTAAATGGCAACTTTAGGCTTTAAGACTAACGTTTTACTGTATATTAACTGCTTGAACAAATTATTTTAAGAAAGTTTCAGATAAAGTCTGAGATATTAAGCCCATTACTAAGTATTATTACAAATTTTATAGGCAATCTATTTCATATAAAGTAAGAATAACAGTTTATTTAAAGAAAATGTAAAATGATAGAGCAAAATTTAAAAGATTATGCGATCATTACAAATTCGAAATAAAATATATTATATACCGTAGACCTAGGGCTATCATCCGTGTGAGTTTCCCTGAATTTATCCTAGTTTAAAGGCTCCTGGGGATGTCCGTGTCTCCAAAATACAAGTGTCACCACCCTATTTCTTCCCGTGGGTGCTGTAAAAGCTTGCTGAGGCATCCTCAGTGAAAGACGACAACGCGACTGGACCGCGTGGCATAGTAGACCAAAAACCCTCGCAATTTGGGCAAATTTTGGCATGTGCCCAACAATAGGACCTCAATGGGCTGAGAATGGGAAGGATGACGGTTTTGAAGAGTCCTGGGAAAGCCTGAAGATACATGTTGTCAAAAACTTATGTCAAATCACAAATAATTTGAGTTGTACTGGGTAAAGTAGTATTTTGACGAAGTATCCGGGGTTTTTGAGGTTTCATTCGTCTTCGGTTAAGTGATGGCAGTCCGAAATAGACCCGTCTCAAAAAGGAAGTAAATTTAAAAAACTAACGGAAGTATAATCCAATAATAGAATGTTTTTTTGAGCTGGGATAAAATAAAGACCATAAAAAAAAGGATACATAATACATAGATCCGCATAAAAATGGATGTATTTCGTCTGATATAGCCCGAGGATGAAGTGATAACTGTTGGGAAAGTAAAGTTTTCGATTGACAACTTCAAACAGGCGACGTGGCGTAAATTCAAAGAAAAGAGAGCCGCAATAATAAATAGAAAGATTGCAAGAATATGATAGACGTGGCACAAAATCGCCTGCCTATGTCGAGCTGTCGACCTGGAAGAGAGGGACTTATGAATTCAAGTAGCATTCATAAGCCCTGGTCTTCCAGACGGTTTTATTAATTACTAGCGGCCCGTCCCGGCTTCGCACGGGTAGACATAAATAGGTACAGATATTTAAGTTATAAGCATGCTAATTAAAACGACCATGAATCAATAAATTAGAAATAATTGGTCAAGTGCGAGTCGGACTCGCGCACGAAGGGTTCCGTACCATTATCTATGCAACATAAGGCAACGTTATTAGTATCGAGCAAGAAACGGTAAAAAAATCATGTTTGTTGTATGGGAGCCCCCCCTTAAATATTTATTTTATTTTATTTTTAGTATTTGTTGTTATAGCGGCAATAGAAATACATCATCTGTGAAAATTTCAACTGTCTAGTTATCACCGTTCTTGAGATACAGCCTGGTGACAGACGGACGGACGGACGGACGGACTGCGAAGTCTCAGTAATAAGGTCCCGTTTTTACCCTTTGGGTACGGAACCCTAAAAAATTGTATGCTTATATTAAAGCCTCCCTGTACACTACGTTGGCTGTGGTATTTCTATCAATTTCTTAAACGTTAAAAAAGTAGTTATAGTGACGTAACTACAATAGTTAGACATGGTCTCGCGAAATTTTTTGTAGACATTGATATATTCTATAATATGTCGAACATTTTTTGTCCTATCATTAAAACCATTCGCAGCGATTGCGATAAAAGACATTTTATGGCAAATTTTTTTACACCTTCGGTTGATTTAAATAGGAATTTCTAAAGATTTCCATAGTAATCTAGTACTAAATATAAGCCCATGTTACTAAGTGATAATGTAGCTTTCTAATGAACAAAGAATTATTAAAATCGGTCCAGTACTTTTTGAGTTTATTCGTTACATACAAAAATACAAAAATACAAATCTTTCCTCTTTATAATATCGCACTACCCGTAAAAGAAGGACGTAAGTGAACTAGCGTCAAAATTTTTTATTGCATAAATAAATAGAGCTTCACGGCTTACACCTTCTGTCAAAATCTGGTGAAGCTATCGAAAAAAATGAAGAAGTAAATGCCAAAATACTAAAAAGTTGCGACTTTAGAAAAAATAAAATTCCAGATAAAAAAGAGGTATGCATATTTACACTTATTCGCTTTAAAAATTTACCCGCTCATAAAGTCATAATTACGTTTACGTAAATTTTAACAGAAGAGTTACAAAAAAAAATTGTAACGCAAATGTACTTAAATACTTGTTCCCATGTTTAAGAATCTAGGACTTTTGTGTAATTATAGTTACGTACTTTCTAACCAGCATAACATCAGAATGCATAAAGTGTAGTTGCAGTTACTTCTTTATTACACGAAACATTTCACACGATTGATGTTGGATAATTTTGAATACTTACATACTTTTATAACGAATAAGCCATAATTGTAGTTACTCCTGCAAATATATTTTGCGTTTAGTAGCTCGAAGTACATAAAGCTGTTCCTAAATTAAATAACACGTGTAGTTGGAGGCAAGTGTTACCTACGATTTTCTCTTTGAAACTTATTTATAGAACTCATACAAAAAAAATAGGACAGTTTTTTTTACGCTCCTGAAAAGTTGGCGAAAATCACTTACTGCTTTCTTTCAGGAATAGTGCGATATTAGTGTAGAAAACAGACAGTTTGTGTTTAATCAATAATTAGTAAGTAATAACAAAAGTTAATATAATCTAAGGACTATCTTGAAACTATTTCCTCAATCTTAGTGAACAAGTTGATGTAATTGAAGCCTCCCTCTATCTCGCCTCCACTCGCTGCAGGCTACAGAACGAAATCTCACTGATTGATTAGCTGAAGACGGTACCAATTAATGTTCGTACTACTGTATCTACACTTCAAACCAAAAATAGTGGTCAACTATTTAATTAGATTTTTTATTTATTAAATAATTACTTCAATTTCTTACATAAACAATGTTAATCTAGTTTATCTCTCTTTTTAACCCACTAACGTTTCACTGTTGGGTCCATACCCAACAGTGAGACGTTAGTGGGTTAGAGAACGTAGAGAAGGCCCATGCCTTCTCTACTTGTTAGCGCAGGGTATATTTTCGAGTATTCCGTCACTCTTTTATGGTAGGAAGCCAATTTTCTTGTACTACTTACTGTGTTTGGTGTGACAACCATATAAATAGTTAAACACTTTATTATTATTTTCTAACACTTGCGCGACTCATTTGTTTAAATAAAATACATAAAATTAAAATCGAGTGTGGATTATTATTATAACTAAAAACTAAGTATTTCGATATATTAATTTTTTTTTTATTATCATGACTATTTACAAGAGATTTATACTTAGATACTTAGATACAAATGCTAAATAAGAAACTATAGCGGCGGGTTAGATTAGTTAACGCCATCTATCGAGCGCCAATGTAAACGGCGCAAACGTGGTGTCTATTGTTTGTGTTATGATACAATAATTAAATAACAGGAATTTTTATATAATAAAAATGCCTAATAATTACTTTAGGTTTATTAATTAATTTAAATAATCCATGTGTTAGATTTTGTAACTCTTGTGCAAATTATTACATAATTATAATATCTATTCTTGTACCGCTTATGGCCTCGAGTGTACAGATAGACACTTGAGCTTTAATCAACGCTTTTACGGCCAATCCTGAATATCACTAGCATATTGGTCCCAACACGTTCGTTGCTTAGCAATGAGTAGCAACGGGCGGCAACGAATGGCAACTGGCAGCAACGGATGGGTGAAAATTCATGTAAATCAGGCACTTAGTGACGTCACTGATGGCAATTAATTGCGTTTCCCTTAGCTCCTGACACAGATCAACTCTGATAGATAGAACATGACGAGATTTTTGTTAACTAAACGCACTAACGTTGAATGAAGGGTTACGGGGTATGGATTAATGCATGTTCACGAAGTCGTGGGTTTCGATTACCGCACGGGACAATCATTTGTGTGATATAGTCATACAAATGTTTATACTGCGTCTGGGTGTTTTCTATGTAAAGTCAGTAGGCATGTATTTACAAAAGAATAGTAGTATATGTATTCTATCTGTATTCTGGTACCCATAACACAAGCATATAAGCTTAGCTTGTGACCAGAGGATGTTCTGTGAAATGACCATGAATATTTATTTACTTATTAGTCGTAGCAAAATCATACGCAGAGTTCACATACATTCAGTTGGCGTACATTGGCTCGTTAGCGCATAATGTGTAGCAGTGTGCGTTGATCGCCTTGCGTGCGGAATCTATTATGGGTGATCTGTGTTTTAGCCCCTAGCAGCCATAATTGGTGTAATATCTGCCCTTGAGAGCGCTTCACGTTTGATATGCAATGACAAGTGTTTTTAAGTGAATTGGAAATTATTCGCTTTACTGGGTAAAACTTTTGACTTATTGCATTTGTTTGATGGCAAAAGTTTTTATTGGCTTTTCTCGGTTCTGTGCTCATAGGTAATTATGACAATAATCTCAAAATTAATGTAAATATTAGGTAAAATATCTTTGAAAGTACCGTAATTAAGTAGTAAATGGTAGGTACATTTAGTACAGAAATCACGCAAAAATCAAAAACGTGGTCCAAATTGATTACACTTAACTAAGGGACCAGCTACGGAGTCGCGGGCAATAGCTAGTATATACCATAAATGCGATACCAGGGTTATGAATACTCATGTTCCGTGTGGTGACGGATTAAGAATACAAGTGTCACCACCCCATCTCCTCTTAAGGGTGCAGTAAAAGTCAGCTAAGGGATATTGCACACAGATAATATCCTCTGTGAGGACGGAAAACTCGAAAATAAACCCTGTGCCAACACGCCTGGTCAGCGCGGCACAGTAGACCATAATTCCTCCCAAAGTGGAGGAGGCCCGTGCCCAACAGTTGGACGTAAATGGGCTGGAGAAAGAAGGGTAATAAGCATGTTCTGTGAGAGACGGAAAACTTGAAATTGAACCCTCATAAGATGCTAGATACTCTACCGAAGTGGAAGAGGCCCTTGCCCAATAGTAGGGCCTAATGGGTTGAGAAGAAAAATAGTCTAAGTTATGCTAAGTTACCTACCTAAAAATGGTCCGTGTGGAGATGGATTAAGAATACAAGTGTCACCACCCCTATATCTTCCCAGGGTGCTTTAAAAGCTAGCTAAGCAATATTGTATACAGAAAACGTCCTCCATGGGAGACGAAAAGCTCGAAAATAAACTTTGTGCTAATACGTCTAGTGACCGCGGCACAGTAGACCACAATTCCTCCCAAAGTAAAGGAAGTTTGTGCCCACCAATGGGACGTTAATGGGGATAGAGATTTATGGTCTTATTCATAAAGATTTATCGGAGGTTTAAACGGAGATTTTATCGGAGAGATAAAAAGCGTTTTATCGTAAAAAGACTATTATGAATAACAAGTTTTGACAATTTTCGCGAACCGATTTTAGCGAACTATTAAACCACCGATAAGTCATTATGAATAAGGCCTTAAGTCTACATTAAAATATCATTCCCACATAATAACATAATATCGTAACCAGAGCAGTGGTAAAAACATATTATAGAACAAGTGTCGTAAACTTCAGTTGTGAAAGTTCTTGAAACTTGGGCCAGATGTTTTTATACAGCTACCCATTGTCTAGCCATTGTTAAAGTTTTATTCAGTTCCGAGAGGTACTATTTACTCAATGCAATCTAGTTTTATTTGTAACTAGCTCAGTATTAACCACGGTTGAAAGAGACACACAAACAGACAGATTGAAAAAGGACAAAATTTCTAACTTAACGCGAACTGCTTAGGTAGGCCATTTGTGTTGCTGTATTATTCCAAGCGAACACCACATTTTTCAAGTATACCTAGAAGTAGCATAAGACTTTTTATGAATGAAGGCCATCTTAGTACCAAATTTCATTTCAATCAGATGGACAGTTAGAACGTGAAGCAGCACACACACATAAACACATACAAACTTTCGTATTTTTTTATTTTTATGTATTACCAGATATATGAGTGTAAATGAAGGCACGAAAGTGTGTTTAGGTCGTAGCAGATGGCGATCTATAGTCTCTGCCTACACCCATTGGAAAAGGCGTGATGGTGAACGTGAAGAATTAGTAACAATAATTACAAATAGAGGTTGTTATTTTTCCTCTTGTTTAACGGCTGATTAAAATCAATTTTTACTTTAAACTTAATTTCTGCTGTTTCAGGTTTGGATAGAAGAAAAAGACTATCTTCTGATAGCAGAGTGGTGATCACTCAACATTTCACAGAGAGGACAGTCACTCCTGGTGGAGATGTAAGTGTATTTTATTTAAAGTAATTTTTAATGCCGGCGGCATATTCCAAAAGGGGCAAGTGCGTAGCACTTACAACCGTCGGGCATGTATGACCAGATGTATGAGTGTGGATGAAGCCAAGGAAGTATGTTTGGATCGTAGCAGGTGGCGCTCTATAGTCTCTGCCTACCGCCATGGGAAAAAGGCGTAATGTTATGATCATGATGATAATTTATTAATTTTGCAATTGACTTGCTATGCTTTTACTTAATAAATTACAAAAAAAAAAAAAAAAAAGTAAAAAGTGATCATCACTTTTTCCACTACAATTTAATTTAAGTGGGTCCCACAAGACAGGCCTAGCCTAGTGTGGGTTTGCCGGCAAGACCAATGTTATCATAGGGACACATGATACATTGTAACTACTTTAAGTTAATTTGTACTAATAATTGTTATGTGATTGTATTTTGTGTAATAAAGATAATTTTAATTTAATATTTAAATGATTATTTTGTTAATTATTCTTTTGAATGATAATTTGATCTTATCTCTCAAAATATTGCATCATTGCTCATCTTTAATTTTCAGATAAGTATGCAATGTGCAGCAAGTGGAGACAGACCACCACAGTTTATTTGGGAGAGAGACGGCGTTGTAGTTTCAAGCAATACAGACCCCAGGTAAATATAACATAATAATATATCTATCATATATGTTGATCGCACCTTAATGAATCCAGGTTGTCCAATCTATGCTGGCTGCAATTAGCACAGGACCGCACGTTGTAGCGGTCTATGGGAGAAGTAGGCTTCTCCCAGCAGCCAGCTGCCAGCAGTGGACGGAGAAAGGTTGATGGATGCATGGATGATGATATAAACTAAAAGACTTGAATAACAATTAGGTAACCAATCCAAATTTTCCTTGATTTCGTAATCTAAAAAGTCCCAAATTCCATTAAGGTAATGAGGTTTATTTTAAAGACATTTCATTGTCATTGGTCGGTAATAGTGCATAATTCTAGATTGATCCACCGTTTTGAAGGGGATGGAAAATGTAGGTCAAATATTCAGACAGGCTTTAAGTTTTCTTTCCATTACAGATACGCCTTAGGTCAAGTAATGACTTCAGATAATTCCGTAGTTACCCAACTAAATATCACAAGGGTAAGAGTTGAAGATGGAGGGCTATATTCTTGTACAGCAAAGGAAGGCGATTATGCCGCTGCTCATGAGAATAGACTGGATGTTTATGGTGAGAAATCTTATGAAAAGTCGTTAAATATATGGCATAATTTTAAAAAAAGGTACATAGTTAATAAGTCCTCAAAGTTGCTGAAAAATGATATGTTTGCATTCGCGGCTCTGTATCTGTCTATCACAGCCTCAGTTCCCACTGTTGAGCACAGGCCTCTTCCAGTATGAAAAATTATCTTGTCTACTTACATCACGCTGACCAGGAGTGCTAGCAATAGGTTTACTATTGCTAGCACTCCTGGTATAACACTATTATTTTAAGTTTGTCATCCTTGTTGTGGTTGTCATCTGATTCTAATGTCCATTATCTGGTTCTTACAGCACCTAGTAATAGATAATTGTATTATAATATTTTCTTACACTTGCGCGACTCATTTGTTTAAATAAAACTACTTGTTACGGATTTAGACGCGTATATTTATTTTAAATTTTGGCCAGACATTTCATAGTCTCACCCGTGACCATGGTGACTGCAAAGTCTCCGAAACGTCAGGCCAAAATTTAAAAAAAATATACGCGTCTAAATCCGTAAAAAGTAGTTTTATTTAGATAATTGTATTCTTAATCTGTATCCCCACGGACGCAATTCAGCAACTAGATGAGCTATAAGTAAAAACTTGACAAAATGTGTAGTTCTTCTTCCACTCTCTACCACTTTAAATGAATATAATTTTGTACCCAGGTCCTCCATACATTAGATCATTACCACCAATAAAAGTGCAGAGTGGAGAATCAATAAACTTGAGATGCCCTTTCTATGGTTATCCAATAAGGTAAGTCACTGTGATTTATACGCAAAATTAATTTACAATTTCCATTTATCGTAACTACTAGCTAATACCCACGGCTATACCCGGGTTTATATTTATTGAGTTCCTAAAACTTCAACAAATTATACAAAAAAGCTATCCTCTTGAACCACTAGAGATTTATTAAAAATATTATGTGGTTTTATGAAACCACGGTAAAAGTGAAACCATTTTTCATATTATAGACATTTAACTAAAAATTTTTAGAATAATATTCCATTAAGGGTATAAAAATCGAGCGAGGATAAAGTGAAAGGCGCTTTGGCGAGCGCCTTTCACTTTATCCCTACTCCGCGGCCAACCGTCACGCGACATGCAACACACAGACCAAAAAGTTTGATTCGATCTAATAAAAGTTTCACTTTAAAAAACTTCAGAGCTTGATCCAAAACTTCCATTTGCTACCTTGGATTAAATTGTTACTATTTAAGCAATGATCTATAATCTTTATAAAAATAAAATGTAGCTTATCTTCACCGGGGATAATGTCGGGGTCTATTCAATTCAAAACAAACAAACAAGTCAAGTCGTCAGTATAATACTAGTATAGATTTATACAATCATATCATATCTTCACAAACATTTGTAATGCCAATTGTACATGCCAATTGTACATGTTTTATTGTTACATTAGTCAAGTGACATGTAATTTATGGTGTACAATAAAGTGTATTCAATTCTATTCTATTCTATTTGCGCCACTCGTTTGTTTAAATTAAAACACTTTTACGGATTTAAACGCCCCACCACCAAACGTAAACCACATTCTACGATTTAACCCCACTCGTGACCATGGTGACTGTAAAGTCTCCGAAATGTCGGACTAAAATTAAAAAACAAATATATGCGTCTAAATCCATAAAAAGTGGTTTTAATTAATCATAGAAATCTTTCCATATTCCAAATATTCACATGCAATTTCTATGTTTTCAAAATATCAGTATCATAATACAGGAAAAGTATGAAATATGCACTGAAAACTAAATTTCCATTTCGTGTACTGGCTTTCCTAAGGTTGGCTGCTTTTTTCCATAGCGTAGAGATTCAATTTCCAGATTCTACTGTAAAGGAATAGATATCTTTTACGGGTACGCTTACCACATATTGAATTTGTAATAGATCCCGACGCTTCTGTTGTGTTCGGAAGTTGAGCTCCGGGGATTGCACCAAAACGATGGATTAATTCACTTAGGGGCACTTAACTACAGATAATCTGGCAGAATTGGAACATCAATATCAATTATAAATTGATTATTAGATTCTGGTCTTTGATAATCTAAAGGTTTTTACGGTTTCAAATAGCAAACGGTTATTACTTTTGGGGGACAGCTATATCCAGCACTGTCTAAAGGGGAGTTTATCGATGAATGAATAAATTCCAATTTGCACATGTTTCTTATATTTTTGCGGTTTCAATATTAGTAGTAGTTGTGTTTAGAAATCAAAAGCAATTAGTTAAAAAACTGAAAACATGCTTGATAGACCTATAATATTTTAAAGCTATTGCATAGCTTCTATCGCGGGCCTTGAGCGTGGAGACTAAATGCACAAAATTCTAAATTTAAATTCCGTAACAAAGAGAGCGTAACTAAAAAATGCTACACACGGCACGGCGCTAGTAACGCCGTTTCGCTGTTCGCGCTGGTGACTCATGTCAGTTTTGGCGTTAGTTTTTATTTTATTGACATTTGATTGACAATCGCTATTTTATCATAATTGGCATTGTTCATTTTTTTTTTAAACTCTTAATTCGTTCGGGGAATAGAGTTTCTGATCATGATCTACTATTTTTTTTTCGAAAATTTGCTATATTAGCTATTATTTTTCCAAAGAAGCAAATGATCTCTATTTGCCCTTGAAATAAAGGACTTAAATTGTTAAGACGTTCTTAGGGATATACTACTCTGGGGTGGAGTTGAAATTGGTCTATTATATCAACTTGGCAATTTTGAAAACATGTATTGCAATCTGTCTTAAGTCTATCAGGAAAAGGCAACACAAAGATTGCGTACAACGATGACGTCACAACATTTAAGATAATATCTTTAAGTATTTTTAAAAAATTCTATTTAGCGAATATTTCAATAATGTTGAAATTAGTTGCTTAAAATAGTCTATATTTTCTAAAAAAATAAATAAAAACAGCAGGTCAAAAATTATGAACAATCCCAATTACCATAAACAATGGACAGATGTAAGCATCAGTAAATAAGGATTATTGATCTTATTTTAGTCTATGGTATTTAGATTCTTGCATAAATAAAATAAATAAATAATTATAATTGCATAAGTTGATAAAAAATACTACTCGTATGTAATAGCTTTACCGCGGCAGTCCCCGAGTGCCACACGTCTTTTTAGGGTTCCGTACCCAAAGGGTAAAAACGGGACCCTATTACTGAGACTTCGCTGTCCGTCCGTCCGTCCGTCCGTCCGTCCGTCCGTCCGTCTGTCACCAGGCTGTATCTCAAGAACGGTGATAGCTAGAGAGTTGAAATTTTCACAGATGATGTATTTCTATTGCCGCTATAACAACAAATACTAAAAATAAAATAAAATAAATATTTAAGAGGGGCTCCCATACAACAAACATGATTTTTTTACCGTTTCTTGCTCGATACTAATAACGTTGCCTTATGTTTCATAGATAATGGTACGGAACCCTTCGTGCGCGAGTCCGACTCGCACTTGACCAATTTTTTTTTAATTATTTCATTGTCATCGTTTCTTGTTAAAAACTTAGATCAAACCGACACATGCAAGTGGGTGAAAATTACTTTGATAGATTTTTAAGAATCTTGACTTATCATAAAACAAAGTCATAATTTCTGTATGGGCCCCTATGTTAGCATAAATCTTCGAAACCATGTAACGGATTTTGATGCAGGTTTTTTAGGGTTTCGTACAAACCCTTATAGGATCACTCCGGTGTCTGTCTGTCTGTCTGTCCGTCTGTCAAACTTTTTTTACTCAGCAACGTCTGAAGGTATCAACTTGAAACTCATACAATATGTAGGTCTGTGCTGTCCCTTGCTGCAAAAAATACAGTCAACCTTTCACATCTACGCATTTAAAAGATATAACCGAATTACGACCATTTTGACGGACCTCGTGGTCTAGTGGTTCATATAACGGACTGCCGTTCACGAGGTCTCGGGCTCGATTCCCGGTCAGAACAAATATTTGTGTGATGCTTTTAATCGTCATACAAATGTTTGTACTGCGTCTGGGTGTTTACTATGTATTATAAGTATGTATTTACAAAAGAAAAGTAGTATATGTATTCTATCCGTATTCTGGTACCCATAACACAAGCATAATAATAAATAAGCTTAGCTTGGGACCAGAGGACGTCGTGTGAAATGTCCATGAATATTTATTTATTATATTATTATTTTTATGAATTTTTCGACTTATGCTAGGGAATCAAAAATCACAGGTTACTTCCCGTTGCCCTAGAGCCTTGAAATTTGGCATAGATCAAGTCTATATAGTGCTGATATAGGGAAACATCCAAAAACTTATAATTTGTCATCACATCACAAATAAAAAAGTGTTTATACTAAT
This sequence comes from Orgyia antiqua, assembly GCA_916999025.1. NCBI lineage: Eukaryota > Metazoa > Arthropoda > Insecta > Lepidoptera > Erebidae > Orgyia > Orgyia antiqua. The sequence continues at coordinate 8,705,992 of OU779874.1, forward strand.
ACCAACTTATGAAGTAGCTGAAATGTAGGCGATTCCCTATATTTCAACTACAAAATTAAGTTGGTGAGTTGTTTTGAGTTTAATTAAATGATTATTTGAATGCAGTTACTTATGTTTATATGTCTAGTAGGTACGAAACCCTAAGTGTGCGAGTTTACCTCACTCTTGACAGGTTATTTTTAAATTAGACTGGTTAAAGTTAAAGGTGATATATATTGGAGGAGAGGGCTCAATAACTATAAAGGCCGTTGAAACTATTAACTAGTCGTTAATTTGATATTTATATTATTTGTAATCATTACTAATCAATTTGCTTATCATGAAATAATCAATGTTTACAGTAAAATAGACTGGGAATACAAAGGAAAACTTCTAACTTCCAACGCAATCTTCCAATCACGGTACAAAAGATCTCATCTGAAACGAAAATCGAGACGGAACGCTCCTAGCGTCAATATCAATGGTATTTTATCGATACCTGAGATCTCTAAAGAATCAAATGGAGTTGTATATACGTGTATAGTTACAAGTCCTTCAGGTGAAATGGCTAGAAGAGCATTTGAAATTCAAGTCATAGAAGCACCAGTTTTAGATGATTTACTTCTTGGAACAAATTTACAAGAAGGACAAATAGTTAATATTTATTGTAACGTTAGAACTGGAGATTTGCCGATCCATTTTGAATGGCTAAAAGATGGTAGAAGAATTCCTAGTAATTTAAAGGTACGAGTGTTTTAATTTTCATGGAAAAAATTCTTTGGACTACAAAGTAAATTATTATTATATCTTACTAGCTGTGGCCAGCGACTTCGTACGCGTGGAATTTAGAAAATTTTCTTCGGTTTGGCACATTTTTCACTGCCGCTTCGGTCCTATTGGTCACAGCATGATGTTGTATAGCATAGCCTTCCTCGATAAATGTACTATGCAACACTGAGAGAATTTAAAAAATTGGACCAGTGGTTCTTGACATTAGCGCGTTCAAACAAACAAACTCTTCAGCTTTATAATATTAGAATAGATAACCGACGATTTTTTCCAAATGTAGCATTTATCGTTCATAATTAAGACTAACACTGAATAAATAAATCTCTCTAGCCAAACATAATATTCTTGCTTAGAAATTTTCCAATAATTTTAACGGAAAGTTTTATGGTGTGATTACTTTAGATTTTATGTATTTACAAAAGAAAAGTAGTATATGTATTCTATCCGTATTCTGGTACCCATAACACAAGCATATGAGCTTAGCTTGGGACTAGAGGACGTTGTGTGAAATGTCTATGAATATTTATTTCATTTATTAATTTATTTATTTAGATGTTCTAAAATATCTTTAAATGTTTTTAAACAATTCTTTCTTTGGTCTAAGATTTTAATAAATGCCTTATAATTACGTAATTTACTCATTATTTCTTCATTTTCAGGTGGTAGAAAGAAACTCTGAGCTGTTCAGTGCTTTAGTTATCAAGAGAGTGTCACTGGAACATTGCGGCACATATACATGTGTTGCATCTAATCATGTTGCTAAAGTTAATCGTTCTACTGAATTATACATAAAAGGTTAATTTTATTTGATATTTGCAAAAATATGCCTTATTTTTGGGACTCGTCATTATGACGTGTTCGTGTGTTTTTGTGTATCTATTATCTGAGCATGCCTTAGTAGACCATTAAGCCCAGAGGAGTTGGCATTATCAGGCCAGCCCCGCTAAAAAGGTACGAGAGCAATGCCCATACTCATCGTGTATAGACACTGTCGTCTCTTGGTGTGCGTGAGATGATATTTGGCGGAGCGTGCGTAGTATCCAATGTATTTACGTTATTATATTTAAACAACGTGAGTAGCTGCTCTAGTTGGCTTAAGACCTAAAAGAGCGTGCACTTCTATCTATGCATGTGTGTAGGCACAGTTATATAGTTTATTAATGTCTTCTTCAGTGGCTCCAAAATGGATGGAAGAACCAAACAATTCATCGTTATTATTGGGTAGAAGAGGTGCAGTCTCATGCAGCGCAAGTGGATATCCTCTACCACAAGTACATTGGATGAAGAAAGACGGTATGTAACATCTTCACTTGATTAAAAGCTCCAAAGTCATCGTAATATCGTATTTTGCCTAGAGAAAAATCTTATAACCATTTACTTATCTTAAAAATTTTTAAAAACATATTTATTTCCATCACAAAACGTTGAACTTGATCAAATGATCAAATGCCACTTTTATTAAATAATGCTTCTAGAACTTTCTATTTATTAATAAATTAAATTGTAGTGGAAAAAGTGATCACCGCAAGCGGGACTTGAACCCACGATCTCGGAATACCGTTCTGTAGCTCTGCTAATCAATCGCAAAATTAATAAATTACTTTCTATTTATTATATAATTTTAGATCAATAAATTTCATATTCCAGCACTTCTTGGCACATGGCAACCTGTGCTGGAATTAGCTGGTGGTGGAATATTGAGTCTTCCAAATGGGACTCTTGTTATTGAAGAGGTTTCACTCACAGACGAGGGCTTGTATTCTTGTAATGTTGAAAATGGGGTTGGAATGCCTTTAAGCAAAACTGTGTGGATGAGTGTTAATAGTAAGTAATTATTTATGCTCTAAAATAATAAAAAGGGATACATGACTATAGATACTGACTTTGGGGTTGGAATGAATTAGATATACGTAAACTGAACTATGTAAATAGGTAGATGAGGGATCCCCAATTACCTTCCATAAGTGCTGCAAAAATTAGCTAAGGAAATATCTAAGCAAATAACATCATTATTCATCATTATCTTGCCCTTATCTCATTATTTGGGGTCGGTGCAACATAACCCCTGTTCATGTTGCAGTAGCTTTTGACTGACTTTTACAACCGGCCGCCTGCTTTACGTCAACCCTCCTTGGGTATTTGCGCAGGTGTTATGCGATGTGGTTCCCTCGGTCGGTTCTTACGCAGGAAAGATATAATTAATAAATATTCATGGACATTTCACACAACGTCCTCTGGTCTCAAGCTAAGCTTATATGCTTGTGTTATGGGTACCAGAATACGGATAGAATACATAAACTACTTTTTTTTGTAAATACATATTTATAATACATAGGATTTTTTTTTGGATCCTGTAATACAGTTTCTACTAGCACGGGATCCAGAGTTATGTAAGCAAAAATTGTAATCAAATTAGAAAAATTAAATATTATCATTATTATTATAGGAACACCCAGACGCAGTACAAACATTTGTATGACAATTAGAAAAATCACACAAATGATTGTCCCGAGCGGGAATCGAACCCGCGACCTCTTGATCATGACATATGATATGAAGAGATATACCTATCATTGAGATATGGGGAGGTGACGCTTGTATGCTTTTTTTTCGTCATCCCACGGACATAACAGATAACGTCTTCTGTAAAACTCTAATTTCCATTTATTTCATGTTACGTAAAGACGTCCTATATGTATTAATCTGTTCAACAGTCAGATGGTGGTGAGGCTAAGAAGAAATAAACGAGTTAAAATTAATAGTTCATTACTTTTAGAGCCAGTTCATTTCGAGGCATCATCGGTGAATTTGACATCAAGACTTGGGCATCCGGTGTCATTGCAGTGTAAACCATTGGGTGATGAACCTATTAGAGTCACGTGGACACACGATGGGAGTATGTTGGATTTTACGAACCAGAGGTAAGTTAAATATAGTGCAGTTATTTGTTTTTACAATATAGATGATAAATCCTAACTAGGAGGCAAGTATGCCAAAAAAAAGTTATCCCAACAGATTCCATTGCCTACTTACTATCAGGTGGCATGAGATGTAGTGCCAGAACGTTTTGTCAGTGGAACAATTATGGTAAGCCATAAGCCAAAAGAAATGTGCTAAAGTGTGATAGACTAGAAATCTAAAAACTATCGCTTTTATATTTCCGAACTAGTCCATTTATGTCAATGCTTTGTGCTTTTTGTGCCATGCTTCATGCTAAATGGTTCTTTATATCAATATTTACTTTATTTTCAGAGCAAAAATCTCTGAAACTAAAACTGCCATGGGTGTAATAAGCACAGTAAACGTACAGTATTCAGAGATAGGTGATGCTGGAGTATATCAGTGCAGGGCTACAAACCCTTATGGTACTTCTAATTTTAATGTACACCTTACTATATTAGGTAAGTGTTATTATGTAAGCTACATTTTGAATAACAGGAGGTAACCAGGGGATTGGTAGGGTTGAATCCAAGGAATGCCGATTCCTGTAAATCTAAAAAATAAGGCGATAAGAACATTATTTCCGTCATATTTAGTGTTTTTGCCTTACAGTTTCTCCTTAGGGTGCAGTTACAGCTAGCTAAGGGATTTTGTAATGGACGTATTAGGCATTTTCACTCAAAATATCATTTTGCGCGTCGAATGCGGAGAAAGATTATAAACAGATACTCACCATACCAGAGAGACGAAAAACTCAAAACTAAATCCTATGCCACGACTCCTGCCTGCCAAGTCAGCGCCGCATAAGTAGACCAGAAAGCTTCCTAAAATGGAGGAGGCCCACGCCCAGCTGCGGGATACCAAAGGGCTAAAAAGAATAAGTAACTTTAATTCCTTTCTAGAACCACCAACGCCACCTTCAGAGTTACGTGTTGACTCTGTCAGATCAAGAACTGCAACGATATCCTGGCGTGATACACTTCGAACTCATGCTCGACATTACAGCTTACAATATACACATCTACATTATAATGATGCTGTATGGGATCATGCTACTTCTATTAATATAAGCAGGTATTTATCAAAATATTCTGAATATTCACGAGTTTTCCAAGGCCTTTCTGTTTTAACATTTTTCTCTTCAACGGCCTGTTAAAAGTTGTTGATAGGTGTTGAAAAAAGATAAACTTCTATGGCTACGCTATTAGAGAATGTGGCTGTTAACTAGAGATAAAAATTGCAGGAAATGCGTCTGCCCAGGTTTTATTTAGAGAATACTCAATAAATTCACCTATCTGGAATTACCTCATGATTCCACAAACAAGTTCGCACATTTTAACAGCAGCCAGTAATATGATTGCTGTTTTAGTAGATTTTTAAAAATCTCTAAATTATTCTCTCTATTTTCAATTTCATTTACTTTAAACTCAAAATTTTGCCTAAAAATGACTTTTCTGATAATTTTTAATTTCAGAAAAGAGCAAGATCTTCATCAATCCATGGAACTACAGAATCTTCGTCCAGCAACAGCATATGCTGTGCGTGTAGCGACTGGTAACCAAGTTGGTGTCAGTTCATACACGCCAGCTGTACATTTTACTACCCATGAAGAAGGTATGAATAAAAACAAATCTGTTTACCAAACATTGGCATAATAATTTTTGTTCTAAATAATTGCCACAAATGTTTTTTTTTAACACGCTTTTATAAGTTCGTTATGTATCTATCAATGTATTAATCTATGTAACGGAATCTTTCAACGCGATTCTCGCCCACTTGCGATAGCCACAGTGATTTAAAATTTTGCATACATATCAGGGACCGATGACAATGCAATTATTTAGAAAGATATTCAGGTTTTTGAACTAAGCAAATTATTATATTCATGGACATTGTGCAAATGTACTTATGTAAAAAAAGAAACGATATTAAAATCACTACGATCAGTTTGGAACATCGATTATTTGAGACATCCAGGCATGTGCTGCTTCTCAACACATTAATGTGTCTAAATAAAACTACTTTTTACGGATTTAGACGCGTATATTTGTATTAAATTTTGGCCCGACGTTTCGGAGACTTTGCAGTCACCATGGTCACGGGTGAGACTGAGCTGTAAAGTGGCACACACAATAGTTTCTGTGTTGGCATACATATTGCACATATATTATATTATGATACTCACCCGTGACCATGGTGACTGCAAAGTCTCCGAAACGTCGGGCCAAAATTTAAAACAAATATACGCGTCTAAATCCGTAAAAACTAGTTTTATTTAAACAGATGAGTCGCGCAAGTGTTAGAAAATATTACATTAATGTGTCGCTGTATTAGACGAGGGCATTCTTCATTTGAAGATTTTTGCGTCTCAATTACGTTAATTACAATAAATTATCCTTATATAATTTTGAAATTCTAGCTCCAACATCAGCGCCAATAAATGTTCAAGTGGAACAAACAGAAAATCCCGGAGAATTGTTCGTCTCGTGGTCACCACCTTTGAAGGAGTCCCACAATGGCGTTATAATTGGATACCATGTTAAAGCAGTTGCACAAACCGTTGGAACTGGTAAAGTCAATTATTTTTATATACCCCTCAATCTATTAATGTTCCACTCTCGAACACAGACCTGTATTTAGTCTCTATATAACGCTGATTTGGCCTAAGATTTATGTTCATACTTAGCTGATTTAAAGTGCCCAATGTAAATAAGAAATGTTAAAATTTAAAAAAAATAATAACATATTATTCAGTTTCAGATGAAACAGATACAAGAACAGCCAAAATATCCCAAATGCCAGGCAAACAAGAAACTTTGCTGAGTGGTCTTCTTAAAAATACCAGGTTTTTATTTTATTTCACTTAAAATAAATACATTTTCATATTTAACTTTTCTGATGCTTCCCAAATATTTCCAGGTACTCAATTTCAATATCAGCCTTTACGAATGCTGGATCTGGGCCTTTTTCCTTGCCGGTTTTCCAAGATACTAGAGAAGGAGGTATGTGTAATATTAGCATTATACGAAATTCATTAATATGCTACAGAAAACCGCTTTTTAAGAAATCGTGTAGCACAAATGTGAAGTAAGTTGTACTGACTGTGCGTAATCTACGCTCTAAGGAATTAAAAAACGCGCAACCCTACTATTATGCATTCCTAATGCTGCTACCTTGAATACCTGTGTAAAAACTGTCACGAGAACTAAATAATAATATTTAAAATTGTCCACCATATTGTGGTACTAATTGTATGAATATTATTTTTCTTTTTCCAGCTCCAGAGCAAGCACCTTCTTCAGTGGAATGCACGGCAGTTTCTTCCACATCTCTTAGGGTCGGTTGGCAACCTATAGGAATGCCAGGACAAGGAAGTTCCTTAGTTGGATATACCGTTCTTTTTGCTACTGATGGTGAGAAATTATTTATAAGGTTGCGCCACTCTCTCTGGCATACAGTTTGATTTCCACTTGGATGAAAAATATGTGTGCCAACACAGAAACTATGATGCCCAATATTTCTTTTTATAATGGTTTTAAAATAATGATGATTTTTCAGAAGCGGCTTGGCAGAACCAAACGTCACTACATACGGAACTCTATCTACAGTCTCTTCAGAAATATACCAACTACACAGTAAAAGTCGCTGGTTTTTCTAACTTTGGAATCGGACCATTTTCATACCCTATTGTGTGTGCCACTTTACAGGATGGTAAGTTTATTAATTTTATATTCATTTTATGTCCAGCAGTAGACGGAGAAAGGTTGATGAATGATAGATTAATTTTATGAGGGATAGTTTACAAGACACAGCCAGAAAAGTCCGTTAGTTTCTCACACATCAAGGTCTAAGCTTATCGTTGCCTATACCTTTCTGAGGCAGGGGCAGTGTCAATATATCTACGCACAATCAGTATTATATTAAAGAGCTGTATAAAAATCGTATTTCAGTGCCTGGTCCACCAGCAGATATCAAAGTGTTAGTGCTGTCATCATCCGCTCTACTGATCAGCTGGAAACGTCCAGTGAATCCCAATGGAGAGTTACAACATTATACTGTTTATGTCAAACCATCTTCTAGGTAAGTTTTCTAACAAACTACTAACTACCTAATAAGATAAGAAATAGTAGACATAAACTACTTAAATTATACCTAGGTACTTCTTCTTAGCTCATTTTAGTCTCAATAATTTGGGCACAACACATACAGGCCTCATGTCGAAAATGTGTTTATGCCACGCTGATCAAGAGTGTTGGCATAGCGTATAGTCTCGTTGCAGCAGATGGCGGAATCACCGCAGTACCACTGCCCATTCCCCAGCTGAGGTAGGCACACGGCGGGGGTTTTGAAACAGTGGGGTGTGCGGTTAGGCATTTCCCACCCAAGAGAAAAACGAGTATAGTCTCGTTTCTATTTGTCACAAAGATTGATGTCTGTTACTTAGTAGTGAACGAAACGCCTAGTACAGCATATCAATTATCACAGCAATGGTCCACCACAGACGTACCGTGTGGACTCCGAGGGTCGAACTACTGCAGAAGTCAAGGATCTTGTCTCTGGAAGAACGTATGAAGCATGGGTCACTGCTAGCACTAGTGCTGGTGAAGGATCTGCTACTAGAAGAGTTACCCATACACCAACTCATAGAGGTTAGCTTTAGACCTGTAATAATGATACTTTACAAAGATCCCTCTACTCACAATACTTGTTGCCTTTCCTTAAATTTCACTCATACTAGCAATGCTGCCAGAATTTTCGGCACTAAGTCAGTTGATAGCGATGGGCGAATTCGTTCAGCCAATTCTTTTTTTTGGTAAATATTTTTCTGCTTTTAATGTTATTTTTTAATTATGCTCATTTAAATAAAGAAATGTTTATGATATTTTTCAAGATAAATTTAAATTATTATATATTAAACATATTTGTTGCAACTTTTTAACTCAGTGGTAGCCGGCGTCGCATCTCTCGGAGGCGCAATCTCAATAGGAGTGGGCAGTTCCTTGCTCCTAGTATGTCAATGTGTGGGCATACCACCACCTCGTACAGTGTGGTATCACAAACACAACATCATTACACACCATCCTAGGTTCACTAGGAATCATGATGACAGTCTACTTATAAATAGTAAGTATAATATTATTTTCATAAATAGCTATCTATCACTTTTTCTCTGTCCTGTGTTATGTCTTATCCACGTACTACTTAGAACGTATTGTAAAGCGACATCTAGTAGACATTATTTTTCACTATAGTAACAATACAACGATAAAAGATGGCGCTAAGCAATGTAATATAAACCTGCATCGCACTTCAAAAATTCGACAGCAGTTTCAACGAGTTTATTACAACATTTGAACATCACGCTTATTTTGAAATTATGATTGTGTGAATTATTTTATCTAAAAGGTATTCTTTTGCAGATATAGACCAATCTCTAAGTGGTAATTACACTTGTCTAGCAAAAAACCTCTACGGTTCGGATTCAGTAGAATATAGTGTAATTGTGCAGCCTCTACCAGAAGCACCAATACTTAGGGCAACTCCTTACAAAGACTCGATATTAGTAGAATGGGAACAGCCTTATTACTCGATGAGTAATAAAAGTGCAAGTCAAAAAATAAGTAAGTACTTTTGAAAACTAACAACTCCTGAACGGGTTTCACTGATTCATAATCTAATTTCAAAACATTTCGTTTTAGCATACAGTCTTACATGGAAAGAAGTGAACAGTCCTTGGAGAGAAGCATTATCGGCCAACAAGTTGCCCAACTTATCTGGGGTCCAGAAACATGCATTAACAGGACTCAAGTGTGGTACCAAATATTCCCTAAGGATTACTGCGACAAATAAAGTTGGCACTTCACAACCAGCTTATTTAGATGTCAGTACTTTAGGGGGAGGTAATTATTTACTATTATGTGCTTTTTGTTGCGGATCCGTACCTAAAGATAAAATGGGACCCTATCGGAGAGACTTCATTGTTCGTGCGTCCCTCTGTCATGAGGCACGCGTTTCACAGTTGGTGTACCTACATCAGTAGATCCTATAACAACGAATACTCATCACCATCATCATCATTCTCTTGCCCTTATCCCGTTATTTGGGTATATTATGATAATATAATAACTCTTTGTGTGCGGTCCAACTCGTACTTGACCGGATTTTTTATAAAACAAGTGAAAGAGCATTGAATTTTATGAACATTCCATGAGACGACGTCGAGAGATATGACCCTCACCTTTTCCCTCTCTCCAGCCCATTAACGTTCCACTGTTGGGCACGAGCCTTCTCGAGTTTGGGAGGAATTATAGACCACTATGCTGCACTTATCAGGCGTGTTGGCATATGATTTCATTTCCTGTTTACAGTCGCTCATAAGTCATCTGTGAACAATATCCCTTAGCTGGCTTTTACAGACCACTGGGGAGGAAATCGGATGGTAACACTTGTTTTCTTAATCTGTCGCTACACGGACGACACTCATCGAATTTTCAATGAAATATAGTCTGATCTGGTTATCAGCACTAAACAATGAATTAACTATTTAAACTTTTCAGTACCGCTACCTCCAACAACAAATGAATGGTTGTGGAGTAACTCATCTCATATCTACGTTCAACTGGCTGGATGGGATCATGGTGGATGTGCGTTAAGGTCTCTTGAAGTGGAATACAGGCAACTTGGTGCTAGATCTTGGATCAGGGCATATAATAATTTGGTATGTTACTTATATATATCCGTATATATAGTCTAATTTTATTATATATTTCATATTTTTTTTAAATTATGAAACGCCCTGCTGTCTTGCCTTGCTGTCTTGCCTTGCTATTTTGCCTTCTTTGTTTCAGCCATATACAGATTTATCTTGGAACATACAAAGTCTCTACCAAACTAAAGTACCAACATACGCCATCGCTGACCTGTCAGCTGGAACCTGGTACCAAGTAAGAGTGACAGCCACTAACGAAGCTGGCAGTGTTGTGTCTACTTATAATTACGCGACGAAAAACATTGATGGAAGTAAGTAATATCCATTTGTTTTTCTTTATCCACTAGACACAGATCTCAACCAAGGTCACTTGTATCTTGCCGTTCCATCGGCCACAGAAATATATCATCTGTGAATCTTATCATGCAACACTGGTTCACTGACGAGCAGCATAAAATAAATTTATTTCTAAGTTATTTCTCTTATAAACAACAGCTCCCTGTATTCGTTATAATATCGTCAATACATGGGAAGGGGTTGCCAAAGGGGGTGCCAGGGGTTTTAACGCAGATTCTTTTCAATAGATTGCATATTCTGAAACCAAAGCAGGGGGAAAAGATAGAACATTTCATACGAAATTATTTTGATACTACCCTCTTACCATACTAAGTAATCTTAGGAAGTAAAACGAAATATTGAAACTATTAGGGTCTGAAAAAGAGGTGTAATACTGATTTGTTTGCTTTTACCTCAATTTTTATACATTAGGTACTACATTTTCAGGTGAAGTCGGTCCACCATCAGATTACTTCGACATAAATATGTTAGTAATTGTCTGCAGTTCAATTTTACTTACAATATGTATACTCAGCTGTATATACATTCTAGTTAAGAGACAAAGGTAAGAATAACACTCAAGAGTTCCGTATATTTTTTTACTAAACATTTTATACAACAAATACTGAATTACGCTCAAATTACAAATTAACGTCCCTGATTTGGGCACAGACCTTCTCCAGTTTGGGACGGGATTATGGTCTACTGTGCCGCGGTGACCAGGCTTGTAGGCATCCAGTTTAGCTTCGAAGTTTCCATTTTTACAAATGTTGTTAAATATTTATAATATCGCTTAACTGGTTCTTACAGTAGCTTACAGAAAAGGGGTGGTGACACTTGTATTTTTAATGCATCCCTACAAGGACAAATTTATTACGTTTATAGTATACTAGCTGTCCCGGCAAACGTTGTTTTGCCATACTAAAAAAAAAAAAGTTTGAAAAATAGATGTTGGCCGATTCTCAGACCTAGAGGATATGTACACAAAATTTCAGGAAAATCTGTCGAGCCGTTTCGGAGGAGTACGGTAACTAACACTGTGACACGGGAATTTTATATATTAGATAATACTATTACTGTTAATGGTAATAATGACTATAGACATAGTCTAATTCGTGTGGTCATGGATTAAGAATACAATCGTCATCACTGCATTTCCAACCCAGGGAGCTCTTAGAGCTAGCTTAGGAATATTAGGAGAAACTCGAAACTAAACCTTATTCCTACGCAACACTCATTTTACACCTGGTCAACGGAGGCTAGTAGACTCTCTCTCTAAGTTGAGGAGACCCGTGCCCAACAGTGGGCTGACTAAAATGCAGGACTTCTGATTAACCTAGTTGCGTGGAGATTGGTACTTATATCGTTTTCCTTCCTTTCTATAATGTGGTTAGTTACTGTTCAGATATCCTTAATCTGTCACTGCACGGAAAATCCAACCACAAAATGTATTACTCAAGGATTTCACCTGAATGTCTTTATCGAGGAAGGAAATGGGTTAGTGACATATCTATAGGTATGGATATGATATGACTTGATGTCTACACAAGTGAGATATTGAAGAAAAAAATAACATGGCAATCTTTACTTTAAATCATTATCTGCAAATAAAATGTTCGTTCATTCATTCATTCAATAGTCAAGCTATATACGTACATATAGCTCAATAGTCTCTAGCGTCTCTACTCATCTACTTCGGAAAAAAAATGTGACAGCAGTGATGCCAACTCCGGGGATTTCCCCCCCAGATTTAGGGGAAAAAAATGTAAATAGGGATTTTTTAGGGGGTGAAATTTTTTGGGGATATTTTTAGGGATAAAATATTATTTGTATTTTTTTTTAATTTTCTACGTACTAAAAAAATACTGTTAAAAAAAATACTGTTTGATAGGTCGAAATACGCAGATTATACTTATATATTTCGAAAATGAGAAACTATTATCAAGATTTAAATAAAACTAGGTAAAGAATGAGATTTAGATTAACTAATTATTTATTGTTTTTATTTATTTCTTTACTTATATTGTAATGAATAAATACTTGGTCCGTCGTCGTTGGGGAGTTTTGTTTTGAATTTAGTGGTTTTTGAAATTGCTTTAGGGGAAAGTTTTCAAACAGTTGGCGATAATGCGTGACGGTGTAATAATGATGATTATTTATTTTTTCAGATCCGGTAATTTTACCGAATACCGTGATTCAATAACGGTAGACAATAAATCAGAAAGCGGTAACCTCACCGCTAATACTTCACATACTAACCTCGCTAACGTGAAAGAAAACGCCATGAATGCTCAAAATAGGATATATAGCGCACCAATACATATGAGGAATAATAGTAAACATGGTAAGAAAAATATTTAGTGTAAATAAAATCATTTACGGATTTAGACGCGGACTTAGACAATCACCATCGTCACTGGACCGTCTAAGTCCGTAAAAAGTGGTTTTATTGAAATAAATGAGACGCGGAAGAGTTAGAGACAAAAATATTTCGTTATTTATCTTACTTTACTTCCCTTATTGTCAACTCAATAAGGTCCACTGTTGCGCACGGGCCTTATGCACCTTGAGAGGGTTTCTGGTCTACTATGCCGCACTGACCAAGCGTGTCAGCACTGGGTTAAGTTTCGATTTTTCTGTCAAGGGACATGACCTTGGGGAGGAAATGGGTTGGTACTGTAAAAAGCATGTTACAATACCAACTAACATCTATAACCTACACATGGTTTAATGTTTCAGTTTGATACCACTTCCCTTAGGTACTTCACCAAAGTAAAATTTAAATTTTTAGAATTGTACGAGATAAGCCCATACGCACAGTTCGCAGTAGGTTTCAGAACATTTGGACATGTGGAGAACCAAGACTTACCCAATCGACATAACAAACATAGCAGATACGACACAGGTTAGTTTTAATATCCCTAGACTTATTATTGTCTTATCTAAGGCTGCTTGTAAGATTTCGTAATTAGCGCCAATACCGCTAATCGTATATTCGTTGGTTTATTCTTACGAAAATATATCTAATTAGAAAGATTAAATAACAGAGTTGGAATAACCCAAAAAGAAGAGATAAAAACTTAAATCAGGTTTAGATTTTTGATGTTACTAACTCTTTTAATACGTACCAGGGTTATCGATGGGACTAAGTTATATATATTTATCGCTATTGCACCCAAGCACGAGGTTACCGGTCTCAAGTTTGGGATTAGAAGCCTAAACTTTAGTGGCTGATAAATTCAGCAAAAAATAACACAACAAGCAAGCTTGGTGAAGTGAATCATCATTCTTTTGCTCCTATCTCGTTATTTGCGGGTCGGTTCAAGATGTTGCCATGTTGCAGTAAGTTTTGGCTGATTTTTACGACTGGCCACTTGCCTGATGTCAGTCCTACTTGTATGATTGTGATTATGCAACGTAACCACGTTGCATAATCACAATCACACAGCTCAAGTTGTAAAAACCGACTGAGGGAACCCCCTCAGTCGGTTTTTACAACTTGAGCTGTCAAGACTTGGGGAGGTGACACTTGTATTCTATTTGTCCGTCAACCCACGGACATTTGCTAACTTTATGAACCTATATAAAATTCAATAAATGAGTCGCAGAAGTATTGAAAATAATGCCATATTTTTAAATTTTTTAGAAACAAGTTTTCAAGTATGTTCAGAATCTGAAGACAGTGATAGTATATCAAAATCTACACTCAAAAGTGTACCTAGAAGTGAGTATAAATACTATATGTAATACTAGCTGTAAAAGGATAAAAAATCAGGCAGTAGAAGGTGCTTTTAGAACAACACTACTTGACGGGAACCTTTCATTCTTTTGGGATAAAAAGTAGCCTATGTGTTATTCTGTTGTATAAGCTACATTATTGAGAAGTTTCATTAAAATCCATTCAGTAGTTTTTGCGTGAAAGAGTAACAAACATCCAAACATACTTACAAACTGTCACATTTATGATATTAGTAGGATTATTCAACCAAATTCCAATGTAGTTGTAACCACTGTTACCATTTATGACTTACAGAAAGTCAAACTCAAGGTCGCACAGAATGCCATGGAGAGGGATATGTTCGGAATTTCTCTACAGAACAAAGTCACACATTTATTCGCAAGAAAGCAGCTGTATCTGACATAACCCGAATGGTTACCATGGTGAAATGACAATAAGCACGCTAAATCATTCAGAAATTAAAAAAAAACATTTGTGGGTAGATTTGCGTGAAACTGAATTTAATATACATTTAATCTCTTTTCAGAAGTATGCAGGACACCCCATCATAGGTAACTAGATAAAGAAGAGCTTTCATTTTAAAATAAATGGATTTAATGGACCTTGCCATATTCGATGTCAATAAAACGATAATCTGTGATTTGGCCCGTCTCCTCCACTGCGCACACTATGCACATGACCAGAACCTGGTGGTTATTGGGACCCCTTAGTCCATACTTCATCATTTTCTTTCACAATATCTCATAGATCATAGGGGGCAAATAGCCTAATGTGCCCAAGCTCTATTCAAGGGGAAAGACGGCCTTGTCTGTGGCTAATTTAAAAGCAAAACTTGAAACCAAAAATCATTAACTTGCTCTATAGTTAAAATATTTATTTATTTAAAAACTTTATGCACAAATAATACTAATAGTACGGGATCCGTAGTACATGTTTTTCACTTGATTACTATCAAGCTGATTTTCCGTGAGTAGCTTTATTATGACGAGACGCCCAATAATTTTCTATTCCAAAATCTCGATTGTGGTAGCTAACAGAGATAGCAAGGATAAAATATCGTACTACCCGTAAAAAAAGACGTAAGTGAACTTGCGTCAAAAATTTCATACTTATTTATCAAAAAAATCACTTACTGCTTTCTTTTACTCACGGAAAATCAGCTTGATAGTAATCAAGTGCAAAAATGTACTGCGGATCCCGTACTATAACTGGTGGTCAAGTCTGCTATTCAATGTTCAGTGAAAGTTCAGTGAAAGTTCAATTGAATGGTATCATTTGTAACAAAAAATTAACAATAGATCACCAAACTTGACAAAAGTCGCCACTATGCAATCAACAAATGCAATAACTGATAGCTTAGTGGCGAATTTTATCAAGTTTGGTAGTCTATTGTTAATTTTTTGAGGTTATAATGTGCCATTGAGCGACCATTGTGACACAATTCATTTACCGGACTTAGAGCCCTGTACAATGGCGGACTTAATAACGAAGCCATTCTCTGCCAGTTAACCATTGGGTAAAATGTACATTTAATAAAGACATAATAACATAAAGTATAGCCTTAATAGTATCGTAATTTTCTCTAACATTTGCGCAATTTATTTACTCTGATATAACTACTTTTAGCTTTCGTAGGTATCAAAACCTTTCAAGTTTCGTAGGTGACCCTGTTACCGAGAGTTCGCTGTCCGTCCGTCCATCTATCTATCACCAGGCTGTGTCTCTGGAACGGTAACGACAGTTGAAAGGACGGACGGACGGATGGACAGTTTTTATAGGTAAATATTTCTATATTTTTTAAGATAAATACATTTTTTTTCATTTTTGATAAAGCAGTAATAATCACGTAATGTAATAAGATGTAACTTCCATATAATTAATAAAATTTTATTTATTTGCTAAAATCTCAAAATCTATTATCATTTTTGCAATAATTATACATATTTTCCTTGGCAATTAACTTCAAAATGGATTCGTTAAGTTGTTTTTGTTTTGTCCTTTTTACCTTATCATAATAGCTAATCACGTCACAGTTAACTTATTGGCGTCACAAAATGCTCAAATGACGCTTAAAGTTAGAACTAATCGTTAAAATATCAATATGACACAAACAAATATTATTTATACCTGTTTCAAACAGGATATTTTTGGAAATTTAATTTAATTAAATATTGTTTAACTATATACATAAATAATTACCTGTGTTTAAAATATTTGATTTATTTATAAATCAAATATTTTTTCGTTCGAAATTTAAATAAACACTGCCTGAATTTGCATTGTCAATAAAAAAAGAAGTACGTAATTCGAATGAAATTTGGTTTGTATTCAATGTTTGTGCATTTAAATAAAATTAAAATAAAAAGAAATACTTTATTCTTAATTCAAATAAAATATTAGGCAGGTATGTAATAAAAACATTTAAAAAAAATATTGTGTTCTTAATTCAAATAATAATAGACAAATAATTTATTGCCATTTTTTTCTTAAAAATTAATAAAATGATATTACAATAATTTTATAAACCAATGTTAAATGATTTGAATCAGATTTATAAAGGAACTTACTACTACTGCAGCTGACCCCATAAAACTTAATGACAACATCAATGCAACGTCAATAAATTAACGTGAAACTATAATTATATCGGTCAAACGCTTCTATACACGTAGTTGTTTCCCGCGATTTTGTCTAATCACTGCATATAGACATAATATATTATTATGTAGGACTAGCTTTTAGCACTCTCGGATACTATAACTTTCTTTTAGTTAAAAAAATTCGATATTTTTATTATTATTATTTTAAACTGTCGATTTCACATAAATTTTTATACGCTTGTTCAATTAACACGCACTTATTTGCTCGGCACGTATCCATCAATATACAGGGTGTGGCGTAAATGGTGGTGCAACGCTAAGGTGGTTATAGCTCAAGTATTCACCTATCATATAAAAAAAAAATTACCATTTTCAGCCATTGGTTTCGGAAATATGATTTTTTTTATTTTTTTGTAAAAAATCGATAAATATTTTATAACTGAGAATGTAACTTCGACAAATGAATTATTTTTTGAGTGTGTTTTTTGTGTTGTACGGGCGAGTACTAGCACTAGCACATGCATTTTCGTTTTTTCATGTAAACCCCAAAAATAGACCAATAAATAAAAAAAAACTGAAAATTAATTTCTCGTTTTTAACAAATCATGCATTTTAGATGTGAGTAGTGTAAAAAAAAATTGCTAAAAATGGTTAATTTTTTTTTTATATGATAGGTGAATACTTGAACTATAACCACCTTAGCGTTGGACCACCATTTACGCCACACCCTGTATTAATCTATGTAACAGTATCTTTGAAAGTATTTCCACCCGCTTGCAGTTGTCGTATCTAAAATTTTGCACACATACTCGTACTAAGAACCAATGACAATGCAATAATTAAAAAAGAATATTCAGGATTTTCAAGCGTGATTTTTTAGTTTTTGAATTAAGTATATTGAAATTAAATATTAACATATTGAAAAGAATACGCTTTAAATCTATAAAATGATTCATAAAATTAATAAATTAAATTGGATTATTTTATGAATTAAACTAAAAACCGCAAATTCCAGAGTCGAAGTTTTAATTCGTCACTACATTATTTAGTTTTGACCTTTGTAAGTTTGTGACGTCATATCAAAAGCCGTGCGCAAAATGTTTTGTGACCTGTTGCAATACCGCAAGTATATTTCGGAGTATGTTTGGTACACAGATGCGGGTGGGGCAAATAGCAAGTGTTCTGGGACGCCCGTCTCAGTTCTCTCTCTCTCTCTCTCTCCAGCCCACTTACGTCCCACTGTTGGGCACGGGCCTCCTCCACTTTGGAGGGATTTTGGTCTACTGTGCCGTGCTGACCAGGCGTATTGGCACAGGGTTTATTTTAGAGTTTTCCGTCTCTCACAGAGGATGTTATCTGTGTGCATGTGCTGACTTTTACAGCACCGTTGGGAGGAGATTGGGTGGTGACACTTGTATTCTTAATCCGTCACCACACGGAGGACGGGTTCTAACACCTACCAGGTAAAAATCTGGTCTAGTTCCATATGTGTTTTGAGGTTCAGATCGTCTTCCTACCTGTTGTGTTGCCGACCGCGTTAACCTTCTCTAAGGTGGCAACCTGTTAACAATTAATTAAAAACTAATTAAACTACTGATATTGAGAATTTTCCCGTAGACCTTATCATAAAACTGTAAACAAATGGACATTCGTACCAATTCTACGTACACAACTAAACTAAAAAATGAAAACAACTATGGTGTATTTTGATTGATCGGCTATTTCGTTGTGGACATTCGGCCATTGCCGAATTGTGTGTCACACTTTCAATTTTCATTTTTTAAATAAACTAAATTATAGTGGAAAAAATGATAACCATGAGCGGGACTTGAACCCACGACCTCGGAATACCGTTCCATTGCTCTCCCATCTGAGCTATCATAGTTCCCGCACATGTTTACCAAATCTTCCACTACATTCTTCTCAATGTGAGTTAAACATCGTGCGATGTTTTGTGTACAACGCCATCTATTGAGCGGTTTGCACCAACTCGATCAATTTAATTTCATTTGTTAGATAAGTTTAGTTGTGCTCATAGAATCGGTATCAGTGTTAACAGAACTTTCTTGTTATAAAAACTGTTTATTATAGACTAAAGATTTTAATTAATATAAATGTGACCAACAAAATATACATGTACTAACATTATAAAGCTGAAGAGTTAGTTTGTTTGAACGCGCTTATCTCAGGAACTACTGGTTCGAATTGAAAAATTCTTTATATGTTGGATAGTCTATTTATCGAGGAATCATCATCACGCTATGACAAATTGGAGCGAAGCATTAGTGAAACATCTTGCAAAAACGGAAAATATTTTCTAAGTTCCACGCTTGCGGAGTCGCGGGCGACAGCTAGTAGCCAAATAATCATAATACAGCGACAGTTGTTTTAATTTTTTAGTTAAGTTTAGTTGTGAACGTAAAATCGGTACCATTGTTGATCATAATATCAATGTACCTAATCATTTTATTGAAATAATATTTAAAATCTATTGTTGTTTTTAAAAGGATAGAACTTGGGAAGTCCGAAGGAAATCTGTACATTATTTTACCTGTCATTTTATTTTATGCTTTAGAAAAATTTTGCTATATCTACTAATTTGATTTTTTTATTTACAATGAGCATTTTTGTCAAAAAGAGTGTTGAGCTAAATTTTACCCCACTCGTACGCCGTAACTAATGACTTTATGAAAAAAAGCGTATGCATAAATTTTAGGAAATTTTCTTTAGAATTATTTCGCATAAATATGTTTCCCTATAAAGTGCGTCTGAAAAGAGTTGTTATTAAAAAACTGCTATTAGGTGCCATTTTTCTAATATGGCGGCGGAAGCCTCGAAGATACGAGGTGTCAAAATGGAAATTCGGAAAGAGCACATCAAAATCTATAATATTGCTAAAAACTCCCGGAAAACTTTCCGAGTAAAACTACAAAATTATCGTAGTATTATTGTGACTTGTATTTAGAGAAATTTATGATGCTATCATTCAGTCTCACAAGTTTTTTTATTCTCATCTTTTTTTATGTACGAGTAAATACACTGTAATTCTGAGGCTAATGGAACTAATTAGTTTAAATCTTCGAATGCGCCGGGGGCAGCTGGATGCAGTTAGCGCAGGACCGCGCGTTGTGGCGTTCTATGGGAGAGGCCTATGTCTGACAGTGTAATGTTTGTTATACTTATTGTATTTTCTACTTTTCTTTGAAATTTTGTATATAGATTCTGTAGTATAATTTAAGTATTTCTTATGTATCTTATTACCTTTCTTTGTGTTTCTTTTATACTATTTTGGTCTTAAAAATGTGTAAAATTTTAATGTTTATATTATTGTGAGTGACAAATGTCATGTCACAAATCTTTTACTTTTTTTTTATTAAGTAATTTATTTATTCTTAAAACGATAGAGGTTGAATGACATTTGTTAACCTTATATTTTTTATGTCCTTCTCTTAAAATTTGAATTGTAGAATTCTGGTATGGAATTAAAGATTTAAATTTAAAAATTGAAATTCGAAAACTTTGATGGATCTTGAGAAGATTCATTCAGCTAGAGGAATTGAGAGAGAACGGTAGACTGTTGGAATTCTAAGGTTTCCTGTGGATACTAAAAGGCATTCAGCTAGAGGAATTGAGAGAGCACGGTTGACTGTCCGGATTCTAAGATTTCCTGTGAATAGTGGATTGTGAATCATTTTAGAAAGGTCAGTGACTTAATCTTTAAACTCTGCAATACTTGAACTCTCCAGGCCTAACTACACTTAAGGTCTTGGACTTACTTTCTGAGTGGATTGAATCTCAATAATATAGCTGACTGCCACCACCTTGCTCTTGGGGAGCCTTTGCCGTTACTGCTATCATTGACTAATACCGCCTGCTGCTGTTACCACTATTGATGAGGTTGACGAACTGAGTTGAAGACCTAACGAATTATTGCTCAACCGCCATACCAGAATCCCAACTAGATTAATTTTTTTTAAACCCCAAATAGATTAATTTACGTTTACCTTTCCTTTTTTTTTATTTAAAGTGTTTTCCTTTTTTAATATAAACTCTAAATATTATCTTAATTCTTGTATTTTTTTTGTTACTTGTTAGGGTCCTAATAGTACCTTACAAATTAACAATTGTGACTTGCCTCTTTCTCTCTTGAAGGAGTGCAACGTTACAGTTTGGCGCCCAACTAAAAGAACCTTCTAAATTCTTAAATTCACTCTTAAATTTATTCTCTAAATTCTAAATTAATATTTGCACAAATAGGTAATTATTTTTGATATTTCATTAGGCTCTCAAATCATTATTAGGCTCTTTCAATTTTTATTAGACACTACTTACATTCTTCAATCTTTAACTCTGAACGTAGTACACTATACAGTACTCCTACAAATTACACCGCACCCCACACACTGTTACACTACTTACGGATTGCTCACGGCAATCTACATTCATTCTTCTCTTGGCAGTGTTCTTAAAACCATTCGTGGTCACTGACAAGTTGGGGTTTGAAATACTCTTCGGCGTGCTGCAGGACAATATCCTGTAGTAGACGCACATGCAGGTTTTCGGGCACATCCTGGGAACTGAAGTCTAAGACATTCATAACATTTTTGAACCTTCATCACATTATTTTCATCTTTGTAGTTGTCGAAAATATTTTATTTTTTGATTTTTTAATTTTTGACAATCAACAAAATGTGTAACTAAGACAATAATTAAACTAAAATCTATGATACTTGACTAAAAAGGTTGGTTCTACTTTCTCAATTCCTTTAATTATTTAACTTAGCTTTGTATTAAACGAACTTTTACATATTTCGATATTTATAAACTTTAATGTTTTTATAATTTTTCTCTGTATCTTTTTTCTAGAAATGTAAAACTATTTTATTTTATATTGTATCTATATTCAATTATAACCAAACCCTTTAGGCTTCATTATTTTATTCTTTTTTTTTTAATTTATTTTCTATTAATAACTTGGGTAATTATGTAGTTGGATTATTACCTTCTTAATTCTTAAATCTCCTTAATGCACAACGTTGCCTTGGAGAATCTTAAACTCTTAATTCTAATAGACTTAAGTCTATCTTTCTTAAATTTCCTTGTCTCAAGGACTTCTTAAGGGTAAATAAGTCTTAATATCTTGTAAATATTTTGTTCTTTAGGGGTTTTAAAACGGTGCGGGTGACGACACCTATATAAATAAGCCTACGTTAATGTTAATGAATATGTCCTTGTGGAGTATGCGTCATTGAATGTGAACCATATCCCCTAAGTATGCTAGAAGGTGAGTGATTGTAGAAACGAAAGACGTGTGTGATAGAGCAAGGTACTATTCCA
Source organism: Orgyia antiqua (assembly GCA_916999025.1). Classification (NCBI taxonomy): domain Eukaryota; kingdom Metazoa; phylum Arthropoda; class Insecta; order Lepidoptera; family Erebidae; genus Orgyia; species Orgyia antiqua. The sequence goes on from OU779874.1 coordinate 8,728,421, forward strand.
TAGCCTCAAAATTTCCAATGAGTTGTAAATTTTTCAGGGGTTGTTGGGGAAATGTAATGTTTGTTATACTTATTGTATTTTCTACTTTTCTTTGAAATTTTGTATATAGATTCTGTAGTATAATTTAAGTATTTCTTATGTATCTTATTACCTTTCTTTGTGTTTCTTTTATACTATTTTGGTCTTAAAAATGTGTAAAATTTTAATGTTTATATTATTGTGAGTGACAAATGTCATGTCACAAATCTTTTACTTTTTTTTTATTAAGTAATTTATTTATTCTTAAAACGATAGAGGTTGAATGACATTTGTTAACCTTATATTTTTTATGTCCTTCTCTTAAAATTTGAATTGTAGAATTCTGGTATGGAATTAAAGATTTAAATTTAAAAATTGAAATTCGAAAACTTTGATGGATCTTGAGAAGATTCATTCAGCTAGAGGAATTGAGAGAGAACGGTAGACTGTTGGAATTCTAAGGTTTCCTGTGGATACTAAAAGGCATTCAGCTAGAGGAATTGAGAGAGCACGGTTGACTGTCCGGATTCTAAGATTTCCTGTGAATAGTGGATTGTGAATCATTTTAGAAAGGTCAGTGACTTAATCTTTAAACTCTGCAATACTTGAACTCTCCAGGCCTAACTACACTTAAGGTCTTGGACTTACTTTCTGAGTGGATTGAATCTCAATAATATAGCTGACTGCCACCACCTTGCTCTTGGGGAGCCTTTGCCGTTACTGCTATCATTGACTAATACCGCCTGCTGCTGTTACCACTATTGATGAGGTTGACGAACTGAGTTGAAGACCTAACGAATTATTGCTCAACCGCCATACCAGAATCCCAACTAGATTAATTTTTTTTAAACCCCAAATAGATTAATTTACGTTTACCTTTCCTTTTTTTTTATTTAAAGTGTTTTCCTTTTTTAATATAAACTCTAAATATTATCTTAATTCTTGTATTTTTTTTGTTACTTGTTAGGGTCCTAATAGTACCTTACAAATTAACAATTGTGACTTGCCTCTTTCTCTCTTGAAGGAGTGCAACGTTACAACAGTGGACGGAAAAGGGCTGTTGGGTGGATGGAACTAATTAGTTTAATATACCATGCTGAACAGGTCGGTTCGCACAGAATGGTTTTAATACCTCCTCAGTCTGGCCACCCCTGGCCATGGCCCCTGTGATAAAATTACTACTGCCGACATGGCAGTACTTTTGTCAAAGAAAACAGCATGTGTAAGCTCCTGTTGATTTTATGCTCTAAGTCCACAGACAAATAAACAACAGTGTAAAATAATAGTTCATAATTAAAATCTGTACATTATAAATGAAATAAATCTCCATTTAAATATATAGATACCTATTCTACATAGACTTATATTTATTGTCAATATTTAAAATAAAAAAAAGTATTCTGGCAATGCGACTAAGGTCTATGACTGCGTTTCACCACGAGTCTTGACTCTAATGGTCTTATTCATAATGACTTATCGGAGGTTTAAAAGTTCGTGAAAATTGTCAAAACTTCAATTCATAATTGTCTTTTTACGTTAAAACGTTTATTATCTCTCCGATAAAATCTCCGTTTAAACCTCCGATAAGTCATTATGAATAAGACCGTAGCTATTTTCCGTAAGGTAGGTACTGGCTGTGCCCGCAGTTTCACTTGGATACATAAAAAAAATACTTAAGTTCGAGGTACAGTTCTTCCCCAGAAAGTTAACCACATAACTAACTCCATATAAAGAAAAATTTTAATCCGTTTCAATCTTCATAACTCTATGCTATTAGCAAAGATTGGCGCGCGTCGTACTTAAGAGTAAAACGAAACACAGACACACACATAAGACAATAAAACCTTAAAATAACATTGCTATCTATGATTTGCATTTTTTTATGTTAACAAATCAATTTCAATTTTTTTTTATGTTGTTAAAATTACATGATTTTGGTTACCTATGTCATTACCTACCTAATCCTACTAGGTTATGGGAGTTTTTGAGGCGATCCTGTATAAGTCGTAGGACATGGTCGCATAGCATAAAACATTTTTAGGTTTTAGAAACCAACTAAACTGTGTCTGCACTTCAAAAATCGTGACATTTTTAACATTATTTGTATTAAATTGTAAATTATCATTAAAATAAATCATAGAATTAAGTAAGTAAAATTTTATAAAATTGTAGACTTAAAAATATATATCTACAAAAAGACTGATAATAATTGTATAGTATGTATAGTTGTATAATTTTGTTAAATTGTATAATTAATTTAAATAAAAAATAATGTTCTGTTTCTGTATAACTTTAATCTAATATTAAAAAAGAATGATTAAATGTTAGCTAAATATTATCGTGTTTTATTTACATTGTGAATATTGTGATTCTATATTATCTTAGCAGATGGCGCTCTATAGTCCGCTTGCCCCCATGGACGAGCCTCGTGGTTGAGTAGTTCATGTAAGGAACTGCCGATCAAGAGGTCGCGGGTTCGATCCCCGCTCAGGACAATCATTTGTGTGATTTTTCTAATTGTCATACAAATGTTTGTACTGCGTCTGGGTGTTTCTATGTATTATAAGTACGTATTTACCAAAGAAAAGTAGTTTAAGTATTCTATCCGTATTCTGGTATCCATAACACAAGCATATAAGCTTAGCTTGGGACCAGAGGACGTTGTGTGAAATGCCCATGAATATTTATTATTTATGGACAAAAGCGTGATGTTATGATGATGTTGAAGGAATGGGGAAGTTTAAAAAAGTTGGAGTAATTTCCTTGATTCCCTGGTTTATTAACGAACTAGCTGTTGCCTGCAACTTTGAACGGATGGAATTTATATACTTAATTTAAATAAAACTAATTATACAAAAAGGAACAACCTTTTGAAATATTTTATTTATTAAAAAAAATCGCATCGAAATGCGTTGCGTAGTTTTGAAGATAATCAAAAATACAGACATACATACAAAAATGACAACTATGTTTTTTACATAATAAATCAAATTAAAACCGCGGTCCCGCTTGCGGCAGTCATAATAAGTACCTAGAGATAATTTATTTTTAACACGCTTTTTGCGATTTTCACCCACTTGCGATAGTCGGATTGATTTGAAATTTCGCATACATATCAAGGACCGATGACAATGCAAATATTTAAAAAGATATTCATGATTTTCAAGCATGTTTTTTAGTTTTTGAACTAAGCAATTTGTAACTGAAACAGGCTATTGAGAAATATATAATTTTGATTTTAAAGGTATAAAAGATCCTTTAGGATAAATAAAACATACAAATAAAATAAATAATTGTATTTATTAGTCTTTTAAACTTTAGTTTTAAGTACATAGCAAATCTCTTATTTGCTTGCTTTTTAAAAAAACTGCTAATATTTAAAAATATGTTACACTTTCTCTTTTAATCTTCTCGTTTGATCGATATTCTTTCATTAAAATTCAATTAACAACTCTCCAAGACTCAAATTCCAGAATAATAATAATTTACTATCTAATAATAATGAAAATACAACTAACAGTCGAAAATTTAAAAATACCTACTATCTCTAGAATTTAAAACTTCAACAGCAATTAATAGCCAATCCAAATGATCAGTAACTTTAGTATAAAGACCAGGTAAATCTTTAGTACCACATTTAACACTACCAGCACTCGTCACTCCCCATAATTCAGTTCGATCTTTAACCCAAACTAAAGGACCTCCAGAATCTCCTCTACAGGTGTCGATTCCTGGAAGGCCACCAGCACAAATAGTATGGGAAGGGACTTTCAAAGGTTTGTAAGCAGTTTCACAGGCTGTTTGCTCCCAAAGGGGCAGAGGAATTATTTTTTTAGTTGGACTGTAGTAACCTCGACGAGGAATCTCGCCAAATCCAGATGCTGCAAATGTTATTTTATGCTGTAACTCGCCACTTGGTAAGCAGACTGGACGGATAAAATCTGTAAAGTAAAAAAAATATTATTAGATTATATTTTTAGGGTTCCGTACCCAAAGGGTAAAAACGGGACCATAATACTGAGACTTCGCTGTCCGTCCGTCCGTCCGTCCGTCCGTCCGTCCGTCCGTCTGTCACCAGGCTGTATCTCAAGAACGGTGATAGCTAGAGAGTTGAAATTTTCACAGATGATGTATTTCTATTGCCGCTATAACAACAAATACTAAAAATAAAATAAAATAAATATTTAAAGGGGGCTCCCATACAACAAACATGATTTTTTTACCGTTTCTTGCTCGATACTAATAACGTTGCCTTATGTTGCATAGATAATGGTACGGAACCCTTCGTGCGCGAGTCCGACTCGCACTTGACCAAATTTTTTTCTAAAATATTCAAAATTAGAATGTTTAAATTCGCTTTTTTTGACTTAATTAAAAGTATCCTTTAACTTTAAAACCAAGTATTTATAAAGTGAATTAACAAACTAAATATAGATACATTGACATTTCACACAACATCCTCTGGTCAATATAGCGACAGTTATAATTCAATGAATGCTAAAGTAAATTATTAATTTTGCAATTGACATGCTATGCTTTTACTTAATAAATTAAATTACGGTGGAAAAAGTGATTACGGCAAGCGGGACTCGAACTCACGATCTCGGAATACCGTTCCGTAGCTCTGCCTACTGAGCTCATTGCGGCCGTGCTTTTCAGTAATCAAATTTGACAACGGTAATCATCAATATTTTTTTTATAATATACATATAATTATAATATAAATATAATAATTTTTAATATAATAAACAATCAATGAATGCTCATAATATACTTAGGTCTTCGAAGCTAATAATAAAAAATATATGTATTTCGTTACGAAAGACCTATTTTCCAAATAGAAGGACAATGTGAGGCTCTATTTAATAAGCGTTTTAATAAAATATTCCCTCTATTGCGATGAACAAGTTCTCTTAACTGATTTTTACGTAAAGCCCTTGCTATTAGCAGTCTGTACAGGATTTATCTCCGTGTGGTGACGAATTATGAATACAAGTGTTACCACCCTATCTCTTCCCAAGGGTGTTGTAAAAGTCAGCTAAGGGATACACATAGATAACATCCTCTGTGAGAGACGGAAAACTCGAAAATAAACTCTGTGCCAATACGCCTGGTCAGCGTGGAACAGTAGACCATAATCCCTCCCAAAGTGGAGGAGGCACGTCTCCATGCGTGGGACGAGTAAATGAGCTGGAGAGAGAGAGGATTTATAATAGTACATATGGGTTTTTTCTTCTATCAAATGTCGTCAGTCCTTACCTGTATATGGAGCGTCAGCTTCAAGTTTCAGTACAGCGATATCATGTTCGCTACCATCATAATCAGGATGTATAATAACCTCAGTGACTGCTAATCGAACAACTTTTTCTGAACATACATTATCTATACAATCTATAGCTTTCGTCAAATCATATTCTCCTAAACGTGCTACAATCCTGTAACAAAAAAAGAAATGGATATTCATAAAATGATTTTCTAATAAAGTTGATACTATTTTAATCTACGAAATGCTCTGCATAAAAGCAATTGACGAGTCTCGTGGTTGAGTGGTTCATGTAACGAACTGCCGATCACGAGGTCGCGGGTTCGATTCCCGCTCGGTACAATCATTTGTATGATATTTATAATTGTCATTCAAATATTTGTACTGCTTCTGGGTGTATCTATGTAATTTAAGTATGTATTTACAAAAGAAAAAATAGTAAAATGTATTCTATCCGTATTCTGGTACCCATAATATAAGCTTAGCTTGGGACCTGAGGACGCTGTGTGAAATGTAAAAAGAATCTAAGAAAAAAATATTGTAGAAAGACAGAATAATTATAAAAAAATTTATATTCATTCTTAATTCCTACTCAGTGCTCAACTAGAGCCTCCTAGACAAAAAGAGTTAAATTTGGTCAACTACGAGTAGGTATATCACGCTAACCGAACTTGTTAGTATAAAAATCAAAGTCTCAAATATTACTTAACCGAATATTGGCTTTAGTTTCTCTCTGCAGCCATGAGTAAATAAATGTGGAATCATATCATTTACTCAAAACGGTTTATTTCTTTCATTATCTTTAAAAAATAAATTTAAGCAAACATATTTTATCATAAATGGAATACAGGAAAATATATCGATATTTATGATAATAATCACCGTTAATAAGGGATACTGGGAGAATTATACGTATCCAAAGTCCATGGAATTCCCATACAATTAACGAGTATATTATATAACAAACATTATGTAAATTATCAAAGCAAATGGCTTTATAATAAGGAATTCCCTAATAATTAATTAGATGCAAATAACATAAATTAATATTTACAACAATAATACACAAAATTAACGAATTGGTCTTAAATAAAACTACTTTTCACGGATTTAGACGCGTATATTTGTTTTAATTTTAGCCCGACGTTTCGGTCTTAATTTTTTGTCACCAATTATAAGTTTTTGTGTAAAAGCGATACAAAGGAGTAAAAACAAATATAAATAAATATTCATGGACATTTCACACAACGTCCTCTGATCCCAAGCTAACCTTATATGCTTGTGTTATGGGTACCAGAATACGGATAGAATACATAATACTACTTTTTTTTGTAAATTGGTACATATTTATAATAATAAATAAATAAGTAAATATATTTGGACATTTCACACAACGTCCTCTGGTCCCAAAGTAAGCTATATTTCTATGCTTGTGTTATGGGTACCAGAATACAGATATAATACATATACTACCTACTTTTCTTTTGTAAATACTTACTTATAATACATAGAAAACACCCAGATGCGTCTGGGTGTTATGTATTATAAGTAAGTATTTGTCATACAAATGTTTGTACTGCGGTACAAACATTTGTAGATATGGTAAGGAAGAGGCGCCTGTCTCTGGAACCATAGCTACAGCTACCTTAGTCCTTAAATTGATCTAGACCCGCGGGAAGCGTATCAAGCCAAGTTCAAGAAATAGAACTAGCGAGCAAATGGGCGAGCAGCACCATATGTAACGAATTTTGACTGTATGAGCGCCATCTGCTACGATCCAAACATACTTCCTTGGCTTCATCCACACTCATACATCTGGTCATACATGAACGACGGTTGTAAGTGCTACGCACTTGCCCCTTTTGGAATATCCCAGCGATCACATCGGAGTATATTTTTCTCGGGCGTCCTCTCCCAGCATTTCCACTTACCTCCGCCGTGTATGCCTTTCGTTAATCGTCTTAAGTATGTTTGGATCGTAGCAGATGGCGCTCTATAGTCTCTGCCTACCCCCATGGGATAAAGGCGTGATGTTATGATGATGATGATGATTTGACTGTATGTTATATACAAAATATTTTATGGTTCCATTCTATTTCAACTGGTTGAACGACAGCAGCTTCGCTTTTGTAAAATGTCATTAAAGAATTTTCAATTCTTTCAATTAATCGACCCTTATACCCCATGTTTGACATAGGGTTTCATGTCAAGGCTTCCGTCCCTCACAGATGATGTTATGTGCTTCTATTATCTCTTAGCTGAATTTTACAGCACCCTTGGAAGGAGATATATGTTGGTGATAGTACCTATATAAAAGTATTACGTAAAGAGAATATAAAGTACAATTACCTTGTAAATTTAGGTGTAGTAATACAATGAGCTGCAGTGATTAGATGCCGACTGTCGATTAGACTAGCAGTACATCTGATATCAGTACGATATTCTTCTCTCCAATATTCCAGATATACAGTCCAAGGGTTTGAATGAATAAGATTTGAACTTGCTTCTATTCCACACACTGGATCTGATAGAGAAAAAAAATGGAAACATTTTACATTTATTCATACAAAATAGTGCTGTTTATAGAACTACAAGATATTGGAACCGATTCTACGTGCACAACTAAACTTAACAAAAAAATCAAAATTGATAGTGTCAATAACAGTTTTCCGTAATGTTAACTGAACTTTGTAATTATAAAAACTGTTTATTATAGACTAATGATTATAATTAATATAAAAGTACACAACAAAATAGCCAAATAATCAAGATACAGTAATAGTTGTTTTCATTTTTTAGTTAAGTTAAGTTTAGTTGTGTACCTAGAATCGGCACCATTGTCCACAACTTCGTACGCCTGGAGATTAAAAACCAAACCATAATAAATTTTGTACAAAAAAGGCCATCCTACTGAATCACTTTATCTATTACTGCATGTATGCATTTTTCACTACTGCTTCGCTTCTACTGGTCGTAGCGTGATGCTAAAAAGCCTAAAGCCTTCCTCGATAATTGCCCTATGTAACACTGAAATATTTTTTCTAATCAGCCCAGTGGTTCCTGAGATTAGCGCGTTCAAACAAACAAACAAACTCTTCAGCTTTACAATATTAGTATAGAAAAGAAACCGCATCGAAATCCGTTATGTAATTTTGAAGATATAAGCTCACATAGGGACATACATACAAAAATAACGACTTTGTTTTATAATAAGTAGGTAAAGATAAGCTTGAATTTTGCTTTATTTTATTTTTTTAGTATGTATTGTATTTACAAAAAAAAGTAAGTAGTATATGTATTCTATCCGTATTCTGGTACCCATAACACGAGCATATTAGCTTAGCTTGAGACTAGAGGACGTTGTGTGAAATGTCCGTGAATATTTATTTATTTATTTTATTATCTATTATTGCCATTTATTGTTCTAACCAGAGCATTAGTTATGCACTTAGCTTATTAACTTTTGGTACATTTTTGTTTTTCTTTATTTATTTATATTGTACACAATATTATCAACAATAATAAAGAGCAGAGAGGTTGCTTTCTCGGGAACCTTAACCACCGATGGCTTGGTACCCGACACCGATGGGCCTCCGCGTAATTTAATATTTTAAAGTGTACTGTTTAAAATGTATATTTTATATTTAAAAATGTTATTTTTTAATGAAATTAAATAAAGAATAAGATAACAATAATAAAATACTACTTTTCTTTTGTTAATATAATACATAGTAAATACCCAGACGCAGGACAATCATTTGTATGACAATTATAAATATCACACAAATTATTGTCTCGAGCGGGAATCGAACCCGCGACCTCGTGAACGGTAGTCCGTTATCTAAACCACTAGACTACTAAAATAAATACGGGTAAAAAAGTTTGTATTTTTCATAAATGAAATACTTTCGTTTAAATTACCATAAATTTAGAAATTAAAAAAAGAATCTAATGAAGTAAAAAAAATATTACCTATTTTTATTCTAAAACCCAAAGCCTCTGTAAGGCATATAAACAGCAACACTAAACGAAACATGAAAAATAATTAAATTTAACACAAATTAATTTGAAAATTAATCCTTTACAATTTATATGCCATATTTTAACCGTACAAAATGCAGAATTGTTATAAATCAAATATTAACTGTAAGCGATTTATATATCAAGTGGGAATACCGAAGTTATTACACATTTATTCAGAAGGAAAACAATGTATCACCTGAATACGTCAAATACAATTATTGCATAATTTAATTCAGTGCAATTAAAATTTATAAGAAGCGTTAGTGTCGCTAAAAAGCTATCTTGGGAGTTCAAACTTCTTTAACGTTGCCAGAAATCTTTACTTAGTATAAAATATCAAGAGAAAGAAAAGATCAAAAGGTCGCGGGTTCGATTTATTATTTATTATTATTATAATAAAGTCATTATTTTTGTACATATATACAAAAACTAGCTAACCCGGCAAATGTTGTTTTGCCATACAAATGTCAGTAGGGGGAGGGTTTTGAAAAATAGATGTTGTCTGATTCTCAGACCTACTGAATATGCATGTAAAATTTCATAAAAATCGGTAAATCCGTTTCGGAGAAGTACGGTAACTAACACTGTGACACGAGAATTTTATATATAACTAGCTGACCCGGCAAACGTTGTTTTGCCATACTAAAAAAAAATGTTTGAAAAATAGATGTTGGCCGATTCTCAGACCTACTGAAAACGCATGTCAAATTTCGTAAAAATCGGTCAAGCCGTTTCGGAGGAGTACGGTAACTAACACTGTGACACGTGAATTTTATATATAAGATATAACGATATAAACTACACTCTACCGGATTTTAACCGAGAATCCTATCATATGAAAACTACGAGTATTTATACATTGTCTACATTACTAGTCCACAGGATGCCTCTTCACGCCTTGTTTGAAAGACGAACGTTATTGTCAGGAAATATCATGCGCAAGAAGCGAGTTGCAAGGAAAGGAGTTATGTTTTATCTCTAATTTAATAAGTCGCCTCAATTTCCAGCTTTTTAACGTCCCAATTTTGGGCACGAACCTTGTCCACTTTGGGAGGAATTATGGTCTACTATGCCGCTCTGGCCACGCGGTTTTGGTTCAGGGTTTGTTTTCGAGTTTTTCGTCTCTAAGAGAGCGATGGTCGCTAGGTAGAGTATCGATTTAGAAAGTTACATTTTTTTATTATTACTGTTTTAAACTATCAATAGACGTAAGTTTATGATAGCGTTTACAAAATTTTCAAAAAGACGTGTTTTTACAGACGTATTTTATCGAAACGCAACAGTATTTTCGTCGTACAGCATCGAAAATTAAGTTTAAATCGCTCTCTTGAAAAGTAACGTTTTTCAATTTCGATACTTTACCTAGGGACCAGGGGTAGTGACATTTGTATTCTTAATCTGTCACCACACGGAGGTGACCTGAGTTACCTATTAGCATTTGAATATTGAGGAAAATGATATACAGGGATAGCGTTTCACTTCAAAGAGCACGACACCAAACTATACTCCATACAAAAATATGGGCGTCGTAGTCCGCTGTTTTCTTCGTGGATATTGCCTCTAGCTGGACCAATGATCGTATATATCTACGCTCCTATTACTTTCTTTTTGACTATGACCCTTCAAAACTCCCGTTTTTTTTTTAGTTTCCTTTAGATGAACTTACAGCGTCTATAACACAAATTTGGAAAGGTCTCACCAAAAAAGAAAGTAATGAAAGCATAGATATACTCTTCATCTACAATATGGCGAAAAAAAAATTAAAATCAATTTATTTTTCACGAAGAAAACAGCGGACTACGAAACGTTTTATTTCAAAGAATTTTTAGGTAAAATCTGTCTTAAATATATTTGTCCCTTTCAGCGCTGCGCTTGGGAATAGAGGTAGCAACACTTCAAGCAAATACCTAGCTTGGGGCTGAAAGACCTCTCTTAAAGTAAGAAGCATTATTGAAATAACCTGGGCTTGATAGTCCCATATAATCCCATATGTGGAAGAGGATATGAGCAGCCTATGTTATGTATATAAATTGTGTAATGAAGGAATGTCCTATGACGTCATTATTATGTTTTATCACGTCACATTAACAGTTATCCTCGTCAATTGTTGTGTATGGTTACTGCCTACTTAGAGAACAATAAAAGGAAATTATTATATAGGAAGGTTATATTTAGATTTAATTAAAACTAAAGTTCGTATACCTACAGATTTCCTGGTAAAAGTGTGGGATGACGAAAGACGGTATTCAGTATGAACGCGTAATATACTTTAATTTTAAAATATAAATATAAATATTCATGGATATTTCACACAACGTCCTCTGGTTCCAAACTAAGTTTATTTGATTTTGTTATGGGTACTAGAATACTGCGAATTTTTTAGAAATTGAGAAATTGTTAGAATGTTGCCTCTAAGTAGCCCAGTAATAATCAACTGAGTCCATTCAAAGGTTGTCTGGAAGAGATAGGAACATGCTATAAGACCGCCAATTGTACATGATTTATTTTTATTTCGTTACTAAGTGGCATGCAAAATGTTATGGTGTACAATAAAATGTATTCTAAATAAACTAAATTATAGTGGAAAAAAGTATAACCATGAGCGGGACTTGAAGCCACGACCTCGGAATACCGTTCCGTTGCTCTCCCATCTGAGCTATCATGGTTCCCGTACATGTTTACCAAATCTTCCACTACAATCTTCTCAATGTGAGTTAAACATCGTGCGATGTTTTGTGTATAACGCCATCTATTGAGCGGTTTGCACCAACTCAATCAATCATTTCATTTAATCAATGGTTATCATTTTTTCCACTTTAATATAGTTTATTTAGTAAAAGCATAGGAAGTCAATTACAAAAATTAATAAATTAAAGTGTATTCTATTGTATTCTAATAATTTGGGGAGGCTTTCCAATTCCATTAGATCTTATCTGCTAGAATGACTAGATAGATAAATAATGCTTAACTTTTTTAAATCCACTATACTTTTGTATGTATGTCCTCTATGTGAGCCTATATCTTCAAAACAACGCAAATGATTTTAATGCAGTTTTGTTAATAGATGGAGCGGTTCAGGAGGATGACTTTTTTGTATAATTTGTTATGGTAATGAAATCCGTTGCTTAGTTTTGTACAAAAATTTAATGTAAATATTTTTTTTTTTATAAAGATTAGGTAGAGCCATAGATACAGAAATAACGACTTTGTTCTATACAAAGGGCCGATTTTTCAATCACCAGATAAACAAAGAAATAACTACCTAACTAGCGAATAAACTTATCTGATTGATAAAAGTACAAATAAAATTGTTGCATTTTTTAATGGCTAATTAACAAGCGAATAGTTATCTGTGATTTTAGTTGCCAACTTCACTGCAATATTGTGGAAGCGAGACAGACGCATATGGTGTACTATGTAATAAAAGAGTATAGCAAATGATTTGACACTCGTTTATTTTACGTTGGATAAATAAAAATTGTTTATTTTCTCGTGTAGTGGTTTTGTAGCTTGGTTTCATTTTTGTCAGTGATTTGCTATTATTTTGCTAACAATGGAATTTTTTTTTCTCTTTTTGTCATTCACTTTACCATATTAAAAATTATGGAAATAATTGTTTATAAAAATTTTACGTTTTATTTAGAATGATAGGATCAGCTCGGGAGAGGTTTTAGGAAATAATTAATAAATTTATTTTATTTTATTAATTATTATTATTTAATTATTAATTTGTTTATTTTTGATTATTATTATAATATTACCAAAAACTATTACATACAATACATAATTTATACAATATTATTATTTACAATGAAATATTATTGATTTTCAATACAGGAATCTAGTTGTATCTATTAAATAAACGTGTATCTGCGGGTCAAAGAGGTAGATAGATTTATAGGGCCGTTATTGACCAGATAGTGCCTATCTGACGATTGAAAAATGCAATATTTTTACTTACTACCTTGTACCTGGTTGTACTACCTTGTACCTGGTTGTACTACCTGACTGTTTATCTGGGCATTGAAAAATCGGCCCTAAGTAATATTGTATTACCTATATCATTTGAAGAACTTTAATCGAACATAGCGACATGACCTAAATAAATTATCATATTTATAGTTACACAAGATTGAATAGTACAAAGTCTACTGATATCGCCATTTAGGAGGTAAAGACGTACATACAGATCAAAGTACAACGGGATATTTATACTTCGAACTATATTATTTATTTATATTTAACTAGCCCGCGACCTTACCCGTGGAATTCCTACTTACTTGACACTTATCTTCACATTTTAGACAATTCACACAATATCTTTATAAGTTATAGCCTATGTGTTATTCTGATGTATAAGCTACATTATTGTAAAGTTTCATTAAAATCCATTCAATAGTTTTTACGTGAAAGAGTAACAAACATTCAAACATCCATACCTACTCACAAACTTTCACATTTATATTATTAGTAGGATTAAATTAATATCATCATCATCACAAAATCACGCCTCTTTCCCATGGGGGTAGTCAGAGACATTAGAGCGCCATCTGTTACGAACTATACATACTTCCTCGGCTTCATCCACACTTCATACATCTAGTCATACATGCCCGATAGTTACAAGTGCTACGCAATTGATCCTTTTGGTGGACTTGGTGTGCGATTACATCGAAGTATATTTTTCTCGGACGTCTTCTCCCAGCGTTCCCACTTCCCTCCACCGGGTTTACGCCTTTCGTTTATCGTCTATTATCTCTTGATATGACCAAACGTAGCCTTCACAACCTTAGCAACTACATTTTTCATAATGGTCCGGGAGCCAGGTACATTTATGGTCAATGATTTCTTCTCGAGTGAAACTTTGTAAAATGCATAAGGGAGTTGTACTATGAATACTCGCGACCGTCAGCTGCGACTCCGTGGGTGGGTTAGGGAGTGGCAGCCTCCCAAACAAGGAGAAAGAAAAATTTTTTTCAGTCATTACCTCTCATTTGAAAATTTGTCAGATTATAGTTTATCGAGTGCTTTGATAGATAAACAAAGTCAGCTGACTATAACACGGTGGATTATATTATGTTAGCTGGCTACTTAAACATGAAAAAAATATTATATTTTATATGATTTCCTCTCAACTAAAAATTTACCTGGTGAATGTTTATATACTACTATGAATGAAAATTAATGTTAGCTTGCTGTATCTCAGTGGAAAGTTTGTCAGCTGGTACCTTGAAAGGAGTAACGCAACAGCTTTAGATTGAGAAATTTACACGTACATATAATTATGTAAATTGCTCTTTTATTTATTCTATCTATTCTGATCGGACTTTTCGTTTAATATCACGGTTTGATTAAGTAGCAAAAATATGATTTGCTATTTAATCAAACAATTTTACCTGTAATAATTCTAGGGATCCTCCCTCTTCCAGAAAAATATAATAATGAACACAGCTAATGCCATTTGCAATAAAAATAAAGCAATTTCTTGCAATTTGTGGTTTTATTTATTATTATTTATGAATATCAAATAATGCTAAGTGGGTGGGTACTACTGGGTACCTAGTACCTACTATGACTAATGAGAAATTATTTCTTTCAATGAATCTTTTTTTCTTAACATAATAACTAAAAGAAATATGACCATCCGAAAATCCCGTTGTTTTCGGTTTTCTTTGCGTAAAGTTGCAGCGACTAACACACATATTTGGTAAAGTTTACCAAAATAGAAAGTGATAGAAGCATAGATATACTCTTCATCTACAATATAGCGTAAAAACAATCAAAATCGGTTTAACTTTCGCAAAGAAAAATGAGGAGTACGATACCCATATTTTTGTATGGAGCATAATTTGGTATCGAGCCCTCTTAAGTACTACTAAGCGAGTATGACAGTTCTTGTTCCTAGGCTAATAGATTAATTGTTTTAAAATAAATAATTCCTCATTAGTCTTAGTAGGTTTTTTTCTCCATGTTTGGGAGGCTGCCACTGCCCAACACATCCACGGAGTCACAGCTGACGGTCGCGAGTGTTCATAGTATTAGTCCCTCATGCATTTCTCGAATTTTTGATTGGGCGGGACTTGGTCATGAAAATCTGTCACTGGCTCCCGGACCAATACAAGAATTTTTATAGAAGTTTCTTATAATGAAACTGGATATAAAAGGGGACTTTTCATTACCCACTGCCATCTAGCAGAAAACAGCGGAACTAACTTCGCTTCACTAATATTTATGATTCACTTCAGAATAATTGTACTTAGGTACTATTTATCTTTCTAGTTTCCGTATGGTGACGGATTAAGTATACAAGTGTCACCATCCCATTCCTTCCCCGGGGTGTTATATGGCTATAGGTTTTCGCAAACTTTTACGACCAGCCGCCTTCCTAACGTCAACCCTCCTTGAGCATACGCGCAGGTGTTTGATATGCAAATTAACATTAAAGAATAAAAAAAGTCACAAATCTGTTCAAAATACTTTAATTATTATGTTTTTACTCTATCTTACTTTACAATATTTTATTTACAATTTTTCACATAAACTTTACAGTCATTTAAAATAATTATTGTTGTACTTTCTCAGTCTGTGAAATAGCTTATATAAATATACAATAAGATATCTTATATATTATTATAATCTAAGATTACAGATATACCAAATGTAGTGTGTATGGCTACATCACTCAGTCGGCTTGAAGCCACTTACGTACCTATGGAGTGCGTGAAAATGTGTAATGTGTGTCTATGATACAGGCTATATGTCATATGAAACGTCATTATTCTATGAAGTACGAATTTGATTTGAATTGACGACAACGATCAAGAGATCACGGGTTCGATTCCCGCTCGGGACAATCATTTGTGTGATTTTTCTAATTGTCATATAAATGTTTGTACCGCGTCTGGGTGTTTCTATGTATTAAAAGTATATATTTACAAAAAAAAGTAGTATATGTGTATTCTATCCGTATTCTGGTACCTATAACACAAGCATATAAGCTTAGCTTGGGACCAGAGAACGTTGTGTGAAATGTCCACGAATATTTATTTATTTATTTATTTAATTAGGCAGGCTAAAGTCACTTACTCCTCAGTTTTAAACGTCAACGCACCATCTGATATGTCTGTGTCGAAGATGATAAATATTATACAAGATGTCATACCTTTTAATACTTATCGAGTAGAGAGCATGAATACAAAAGGAGTTTACATTGTTTTTTAGAAGGTCTAAAGTACAAACAGAAAATTCTACCAAAAAGAAACAGACACTAATGGTCTTATTAATAATGACTTATCGGGGGTTTAAACGGAGATATTATCGGAGAGATAATAAACGTTTTAGCGTAAATAGACTATTATGAATAACAAGTTTTGACAATTTTCGTGAACCTATTTTAGCGAACTTTTAAACCTCCGATAAGTCATTGTGAATAACGCCATTAGAAAACGCATTACGAGAAGACGCATTTACAAATTTAATTAAGTTTACGTACTTATTTGAAATTTTTTGCCATTCAATCATGGTATTTGATTGATTAGAAATCTAATCAAATTACAACAACAACTCATAAACGTACCTGGAGTACCCCCTAATCCCAACGGTGTTCCTCCTCGACCCTTGGCCGGGCCATGGTAGTCACTCAGGTATTACCATGACCCGACCGGCCATCTAGTGTTATTATTGTCAAGTAAACTAACCAAATTCTATTTCTTGTATTTCGAATAGCTTTTAATTTAAAATTTTTGGCATCAATATAAATAGAAGAAATAATATTGCTATTACTAATCAGTACAATACTTAAAACAAAAATTATAATGGAATGTTTTGTCATATCAAGAAAGATGCTCTACTATCTATACAACGTGTTTCAGAAAGGTGTAGTCATATTTGACCATCGTTACACATGGCCGGTGACTAGGCACTAGGCATGGATGAAATTACAAATACTAGTTATATTATGACTTTTATGTGTTCATAAAAGTTTAATTAATTTATTAAATTAATCGATCTTCTTTAAATACAACACTACTATGAGGTCATCTTTTATCGTAAGGTTCAATCGCATTCAATAAACCGTAAACACCTCATAATTGATGCGTTCCTGGTAGTTATTTAATAGTCGGCTATATACAAGAAAAAAAATACAAACTAAATTTTTTCTACGTGTAACTGTAATATTTATAATATTTAAGGCCTATCTAATGCAACCTTAAAATATGACTACACCTTTCTGCAACACGTTGTATAAATAATCTATCCATCCATTCCATCTGTCCATCATAGAATGGTAGTAAGTGGGGGGTAGCGCTGTTTGCTTAATTATAATAAAATAATTAAATAAGTACAATAGAGAATGTTATGTAATATTAAAAATTTCATATTAAAAAATTACACATTATTGTTTTTAAAAACCACAGAATTTGAAGTTCTGCAATCTCTTAATATATTGAAAAATCACTAAGATTTTAAAAGTCTTTATAAGTAAGATAGGCTATGTAAGCGACGGCCACCTAATATTCCCCCCACTGGGTTGAGCCCCTCGTAATGGGGCCACCCCTTGCCGGATCATGGTCAGGCCCAGGGCATACACCATGGCCCGGATAGGGGGAGAAGAAAAAATACCCAGGAGGGTCCTGGGTATTTTTTCTTCTCGCCTGATCCGGGCCATGGTGTATGCCCTGGAGGACCCTGATTTCCATAAATTAAGTAAAAAAAACAATATCTATAAAGTTATTTCTCCACATAGTTATATGTTATAATAAATAAATAAATACATTGCAAAACTAAACCAAACTAAACTAAAACATAAATATTGAAATAGTCAATTAATTTCGCAATGACATATATAAAAATAGAAAAGTGATTTTATTAAAAATTATAAATGTGTTCAGCTTTATAACCTTTAAATAAAAATACACCGTGGTTTTAGATTAGTTTGGTTTTTGGTGCAACAGAATTGGCACAATGCATTTTATGCTATCAAAGTCTCTTTAACTCCTTAGTTTCAAAACGTTTCACAAAATTACTTTTTAAAAGAAGCAGTCACTTTATGTATCCAATCGATATGAGATGAAACTCTGGTATAAATACCGGGTAAATTTTCTACACCACAAGGGAAACTTCCACCACTGGTTACACCCCAAAGTTCTATTTGTTTAGCTACGCGAGTCAGAGGACCACCGGAATCACCACTGCAAGTATCAATTCCCTTTTCACCACCAGCGCATATAACTTTTTGGGGTATAATGCTGTGTTTGTAAGAAGCTTGGCAATCTTCTTCAGGCCAAAGCGGCAATGGAATGATTTTCTTCACGTGGCTATAAATATTTTGAGTTGGTATTATACCCCAACCAGCTGCGACGAATGTAGTATCTGCCTCCAAGTTTCCACTAGATAAACAGACTGGACGGATAAAATCTGTAAAAGATAATTTATATGTAAATGGTAATGGTTCTTGCAGGATACCCCATTAACAGATCCAGATTGGAAAATTATGATATGAAAGGATAATGAACCATGAAAGGATACAAAATGCAAAGAAAGAATTTCCCTAATCGGAACAGGCGTTCTCGAGAAAAATACCATTAATTATGTTGGAAATCCTAGAAGGGCGTAACCAGAATTTACTTTTGGCGAGAGGTTCGTCAAAATAAGTGCTTTTTAGCGTAACTAAAAAGCACTTATTTTGACGGAAATAAGTACCAAGTCTCGTTTTTCGGCATCGTTTTCAACCAAGAAACCCATACCTAAAATCCTATCAGATTTGGAAGGCATGGTACTTGTTTCCACTTTTCTATTCAGGCTGGAAACAATGCTAAACCAACTGTCAGCTATATCTATGCAAGTTTATAAATGTGCACACAGCTACGCTAATAGTACGCGCGTGGTTACCGACAGACGGTCAGCATTGACCGTCGGTCTAGCGTTATTTGCAGCCATAGACTTGCATATATACAGCTACACCGACCAACATTCAGCGCTGACGGTCGTTTTAGCACTGTTTCCAGCCCTGAATACGCAAAATCTCATCCAAGCCTAAGCCCCAAATTGTTTCCTAATAGAAACTGAGAGAAGTACTAACCAGTATAAGGAGCATCTTCAGCCAATCTTAAGATTGCAATATCATTTTCTTTGCCGTCATATTCTGGGTGTGCAATATATTCTTCAATATCAATAGTCACAACTGGATCAGCACACACGCCTTGTACGCAATCGGTCTTCGAATATAAGTCATACTCGCCAAGACGGGCTTTGATACTGAAAATTAAAAAATGAGTTTGTTAGAACAAATTTTTATAGTCAATCTTAAGTTTAAGTTTTTGATAATACTAAAATCTTGTTAAATTGTTTACTTCTCTAGGAAGTGTGCTATCTTCATACCACTTTAAAGCACTCCCGGGGGCATTATTTCCTTTATCACGTAGATTCCAGGGAGTTAAAAAGAAATTAATTTTTAATGAAATAATTTTTTTCGCAATGAAACCTAGCCTATGACATTTCTTATTTTTTAGACTATGTGTGTACTAGTTTTCATTTAAATCGCATTAATGGTTTTGATGTGAAATTCAGACGGACCTACTTTAATAAAGATAAAGAATCTTACCGACTAAATCGAGTTTTTTTGATGCAGTGAGCGGCAGTGAGGAGGTGTCTTTTGTCAATTAACGTAGCAGCACATCTAAGTTCAGTTACTTCGTCACCACGCCAGTATTCAAGATCGACCAACCATGGATTGTGATGAATCAGATTTGTACTAACTTCAACCCCACATTGGTTTAGATCTGAAACGAAGAAATATTATTTTTAATACAAATTATAAACAAAAAACCTGTCAAGAGCGAGGTAAACTCGCACACTTAGGGCCTCTTTCACCATTCTTAATTAAAGCACCAAGTAGACTAATCGCTAGTTAAAGTCACCAGTAACTACACGTGCGACGCTCACGACATAATCTTAAAATTAAAAAATTGAAATTGACAGAAGATACTCGTAACTATTACTTGACAATTAACGCTAATCGATAAGTAACTAATCAACGCTTTACTTGAAGATGGTGAACGAGGCCCTTAGGGTTTCGTACCTACTAGACATATAAACATAAGTAACTGCATTCAAATAATCAGTTAATTAAACTCAAAACAACTCACCAACTTAAGTTTGTAGTTAAAATATAGGGAATCGCCTACATTTCAGCTACTTCATAAGTTGGTATTAGTATAAACACTTTTTTACTTGTGATGTGATGACAAATTATAAGTTTTTGGATTTTTCCCTATATCAGCACTATATAGACTTGATCTATGCCAAATTTCAAGGCTCTAGGGCAACGGGAAGTAACCTGTGAATTTTGATTCCCTAGCATAAGTCGAAAAATTCATAAAAATGGTCGTAATTCGATTATATCTTTTAAATGCGTAGAGGTGAAAGGTTGACTGTATTTTTTGCAGCAAGGGACCGTATAGATCTATATATCGTATGAGTTTCAAGTTGATACCTTCAGCCGTTGCTGAGTAAAAAAAGTTTGACAGACGGACAGACAGACACCGGAGCGATCCTATAAGGGTTTGTACGAAACCCTAAAAAGATACATTAATTTATTAATTTTGAAATTGACTTGCTATATGCTTTTTTTACTTAAATAAATCAAATTATAGTGGCTCAGATTGCAGAGCAATAATGAAGCGAGCGGTATTACGAGACCGATCACGGTAATCATTTTTTCCGTGATTCCCACGTAGGACAATGATTGAGTCTGAGTACTTTCTATGTTAGAAAAGTACATCATAACATAATAGAAATATGGCTTAACTTGGATCCAAAAGACATTGTGTAAATTGTGGGGAAATTTGATATCACTTTTCCGTTTTATTTTGACGGAAAGCATTAATAATAATTAAATCGTATAAGGAAAATAAATACAAACAGATTTACTTTATGTATTAATATACGTCATCTAGTTTGATAACATCGCAGGGGGAATGTTTGTAGAAGCACAGTCAGGTAATAAACCTGATATATTCTTATGAATAATACTTTAATACCTATGATTGGTTGTTATTAATTAACTAGCTGTTACCCGCGACTTTGTACGCATGGAATTTAGAAAATGTTGCTGGATTTTGCAACATTTTTCACCAAAGCTTCGATTCGATAGTTGCAGCCCTAAAGCCTCGTTGAATAGACTATCTAACATAAAAAGAATTTTTCAATTCAAACCAGTAGTTCCCGATACTTAATAGGCAAAGGTAATGCACACAAACAACCATAATTTTGAGCATTGCTCTCGTAACTTTTAGCAAGAGATCGTAAAAAGTTAGAAATTAAAAATAACTGCATAAGTAAATGAGTAAATTTCTAGGAGATCCCTAGCCTTTAATCACAGTAATTGAAAGTTATAATTTGTTAGTGTATTGGTAATTCACAAAGAAATGAGTAATTTTGATAAGTAAACCACTAAGAATGTTTTCAACAATATTGAGGCCTCGTTGCGTCATGTAAAGAGGCGACTGACGCGTGCTATACAGAAAGTCGTCTATATAAGATCATAAACAACTAATACTATATTAGCAAAAACATGTTTACGTAGTATTTTTAATTAGTCATTAGAGGAAATCCCGTGTTAAAATCTTTAACAATAACAAAATCAGTAATCCTTAAGAAGGCATGACACCAAACTATGATTGATTATGAAACCATTCAAAAATGTAGGCATCGTAGTCCGCTGTTTTAGGAATAGCAATACCTAAGGCAAATACTTAAATTGGGGCTGTAGTCCTTCTAATTATTTCTACATTATGTAGCATTAAAATTGGAAACTAAAATAGTTTGATAAAAGCTTATCACGTTGTTCGCGAAAAAGTTATATACGCACACACTCACATGTTATATATTTTTTATAAGAAACTAGCTGGCCCGGCAAACGTTGTTTTGTCATACCAAAAAAAAGTTAAAAAATAATAAAATAAAAATTAACTATAAACCTCACGGAGCCCGAGACCTTTCCAACAAATGCAAAACCGTGGAAATCGGTTCGTGCGTTCTGGAGTTATAGCATCAGGAAGGAAAACCCGACTTATTTTTATATAGTAGATAAGAATTACGAAATTTTATCATTTATCAATGTTATATACAATAACAAATAACAATATCTTCCAATTACTCTGAAACAGATGAATTCACAAAAAGATCTAAAGTTTAAGATGTATTTTACAGTTCATTATTATCATGGTTCTGCCGTTATCCTGTTAGTTGGTGTTAGCGCAACATGTTTGCATGTTGCAGAGGGTTTTGGCTAATTCTTACGACCGGCTGACTGCCTGACGTGAACATTCCTCGGGCTCAGCTGTTAACAGTACTGATCGAGTAGCAATTAAAAATTTGCTTTAACATTTAATTTATAGTTATATTTTTCTTTAGACCAATTCGGAAAGAGATTTTTCTTATTATTTAAAATATTAATATAAAGGCCGCTCTCCATTTGAGATAAAATACAGCTAGGCTATAAAAATCTAAGAAAAGCTACGTTTAGCTATGCGATTAAAATCTACGATATCGATAATATATATACTGAATCGCTAAAAAACCTGAGCAGTCGCCGGCAACTTCTTATGCGTAGAATTTTAAATATACACCAAACCTATACAAAGCATACAAAAAACCATCCTCTTGAACCATTGTATCTATTTACAAAAACTGCATCAAAATCTGTTGCGTGGTTTTAAAGATATAAGTTCACATAAGGACATACATACAAAAATAAGGACTTTGTTTTATAATATTAATGATAATGATAATGCAACTTACCATTAGCCGGCATTTTCAAGTGCATACAACAAACTACGTTGAACACAGCACTACAAACTATGAAAGCTTCAACAAAGACCATTCTTAAGTGATTTTTCTTTCCAATGTACTTTGTATCCTAACCTTTATAGGTTTATAAGGATGAAGCCAGCGGTACAACTACAAGGCAGAGCCTTTTTTAGTTGACCGTTCACTTCGAAGCACTGATCGTGACTGAACAATCTGTAACAATGTATTGTGTTTTATTGTAACATAATTTTCCTTGTGTCAAATGTGCTACGTATGCTTGTGGAAATTAATGAATATGGTGTTACTATGAGGAAGATGTTATCGCAGGTCTTAGGTACTAGCATGGGTGTGATAAGGACACGTGGAGGTGCCCTAATTCTTTAGTGCGTCCACAAAAAAATGGCTAATTTTGTTTGAAGCAGTTGCAAGTTTTTATTGTGCCACAATTTTCGGATTTTCGGGTGTGTTTTACTACCTAGATATTCCCCCTGGCTACGCCCTTGGTTAACAGACTTTCGTTAACCATAGGTTTGGTTTACGTTGTCAAATATATTTTTTTAAATAAAATAAATATTCACGGACATTTTACATAACGTCCTCTGGTCCCAAGCTAAGCTTATATGCTTGTGTTATGGGTACCAGAATACGGATATAATACATAAACTACTTTTCTTTTGTAAATACATCCTTATAATACATAGTAAACACCCAGACGCAGTACAAATATTTGTATGACATTTATGGATATCACACAAACTATTGTCCTGACCGGGAATCGAACTCGAGACTTCGTGATCGGCAGTCCATTACATAAACCACTCCACCACGAAGCCCGTAAATTTGTGTGATAGATAAATATATTTGTTTTAGACAGATTAGTTATGATGATCTGATACTCTGAATAGATAGTTCTTTATTAATTATATCCTCCTAAAGTGAAAGTGACCCTTGTTTAACACTGGGACACTAATGGACGGAGATAATAAAGTAGAAGCTTTTTTTTTGACAAAAAGGTATATTTTACAACTATCTGGTATCAAAACCACCCCAACCAAATTCTCAAACTCAAATTTTGAAAGAAATAACCTGAATTTCGGTAGAATTCGACAACACTGAATGAAAACTCATTTATACAGGTATGTCCCGTAACAACACAAAGGACACCTTACAGATCTATGTTTTCCTAACGTCGCCGTCGTCGGGCTAAAATTCACAACAAAATATACCCGTCTAAATACTTAAAAATTGGTCAATTGCGAGTCGGACTCGCGCACGAAGGGTTCCGTACCATTATCTATGCAACATAAGGCAACGTTATTAGTATCGAGCAAGAAACGGTAAAAAAATCATGTTTGTTGTATGGGAGCCCTCCTTAAATATTTATTTTATTTTATTTTTAGTATTTGTTGTTATAGCGGCAATAGAAATACATCATCTGTGAAAATTTTAACTCTCTAGCTATCACCGTTCTTGAGATACAGCCTGGTGACAGACGGACGGACGGACGGACGGACGGACGGACGGACGGACGGACAGCGAAGTCTCAGTAATAGGGTCCCGTTTTTACCCTTTGGGTACGGAACCCTAAAAAGTGATTTTATTTGAACGCATGTGAAGCATCAAGCTTTTTGTTTCGTTTGGAAGTTTTTTATAACTTTAGTAGTTTTAGCTATGCGTTTAAACGTCAGTCAGTCATTCAACTTTCATACACATATTATTATTTTTATACGTCAATAGTTTGTTTAATAACAACAAACAGCGTAATAAGAGATTAAAAGTTTTCTGGAAATGAGTTAAATGACGTCAATTACAAAGTATTGGAAATTTCTCTCACGTATGCATGCAGTATGTAGGGATTGCTTTTACGTGTAATGATTCCCAGCACATAGACGTCCCACTGTTGGGCAACTATTCAACTTCGAGAAGATGAATGAATGAATGAATACTCTGTATTGTACGCCAGTAAAACATTACAATGAATTATAACAAACAGTACTTAAGCTAGGTACAATAGGCGGTCTTATCACAAGTTGTGATCTCTTACAGACAACCTTAGGATGGAATTAGTGCATTATAGAGAAGGTATATTGTGGCGCAACATAACTTATAAATATACTATAAATAAACTATAAATAAATAGATAAATAATCTTTTATTAAGGTTATCGAAGTTTTAAACAAAAAAGGATAAGCAGATGTATGAGTGTAAATGAAGCCACGGAAGTATGTTTAGACAGTAGCAAATGGGGCCCTATAGTCTATATACCTCCAAATGAAAAAGACGCTATGTGATGAAATAATCTACTAAACTTAGTTACAAAACTAAAAAACACGCTTAAAAATCCTGACTATTTTTAGGGTTCCGTACCCAAAGGGTAATAAAAATAATTGGTCAAGTGCGAGTCGGACTCGCGCACGAAGGGTTCCGTACCATTATCTATGCAACATAAGGCAACGTTATTAGTATCGAGCAAGAAACGGTAAAAAAATCATGTTTGTTGTATGGGAGCCCCCCTTAAATATTTATTTTATTTTATTTTTAGTATTTGTTGTTATAGCGGCAATAGAAATACATCATCTGTGAAAATTTCAACTGTCTAGCTATCACCGTTCTTGAGATACTGGGTACGGAACCCTAAAAATCATGTTTGTTGTATGGGAGCCCCCCTTAAATATTTATTTTATTTTATTTTTAGTATTTGTTGTTATAGCGGCAATAGAAATACATCATCTGTGAAAATTTCAACTCTCTAGCTATCACCGTTCTTGAGATACTGGGTACGGAACCCTAAAAATCATGTTTGTTGTATGGGAGCCCCCCTTAAATATTTATTTTATTTTATTTTTAGTATTTGTTGTTATAGCGGCAATAGAAATACATCATCTGTGAAAATTTCAACTCTCTAGCTATCACCGTTCTTGAGATACAGCCTGGTGACAGACGGACGGACGGACGGACGGACGGACGGACAGCGAAGTCTCAGTAATAGGGTCCCGTTTTTACCCTTTGGGTACGGAACCCTAAAAAAATCTTGATTTTTTTGTGGAAATTCTTTTCATTACGGATTTAGTTTGGACTAAGCCGGAGATTCAAACTCGCCATGAAATGATTATGTACTAATTTCTTACAAAATTCCCGGAATCCCTACTAATATTATAAATGCGATAGTAACTCTGTCTGTCTGTCTGTTACGCTTTCCCGCTTAAACCTCTCAACCGAGAAGATGATTTTGATGAAATTTGGCACAGACAATCTTTAGACCATGAGAAAGAACATAGGCTACGTTTTATTGCAAAAAAAAAATTAAAATTCCACGCGGACGTAGTCGCGGGCAACAGCTAGTGGCATATATTTTCGTTGTTAAAATCATTTACGTAATAATAAGTTAATTAAAATACATGTATACAGACACGTATTTTAATTAACTAAATTAAAATACATGCTAAATATTACTTTCCCGCCGAATTAATAAGATAGGTAATTTTGGTAACGCCTAGATACCTAGCAGGCAGTTACGTATTCAGTAAAGTACGATTGTATACCTAATACTAGCAGTACGTAGGTACTAGCAGACATTCTCTATATCAACAGTCTTTTATTGGCTCGGTACTTATCTATCAATCCTCCGTGTGGTGACGGATTAAGAATACAACTGTCATCACCACATCTTCTCCCAAGGGTGCTCTAAAAGTCAGCTAAGGGATATTGCACACAGATAAAATCCTCTGTCAGAGACGGAAAATTTAAAAAATAAACCCTGTGCCAACACGCCTGGTCAGGGCGGCACAGTAGACCATAATCCTTATATATAACCTTCAAAGTAGAGGAGGCCCATCCCCAACAGTGGAACGTAAATGGGCTGGAGAGGAGAGAGAGAGAGAGAGAGAGAGAGAGAGAGAGAGAGAGGGGGGTATCTATCAAAGTATTAATCTATGTAACGGATTCTTTTAAAGTGATTTTCATCCACTTGCAGTAGTCAAATTGATCTAAAATTTTGCTCACAAGGATTAATAGCGAAGTCTCTGTGACTAGGTCCCGTTTAACCTTTTGGTAGGAAATCTTAAAAACTGCAAACAACAACAGTGAATGGTAGGCTTAAATATCACCCAGTGTTCAACATACGGGAAAGAGAAAATATTATAAATAAATAATAAATATTCACGGATATTTCACACAACGTCCTCTGGTCCCAAGCTAAGCTTATATGCTTGTGTTATGGGTACCAGAATACAGATATAATACATAAACTACTTTTCTTTTGTAAATACATACTTATAATACATAGAAACACCCAGACGCCAAATCTGTTTTATCAAGCCATGGATTGTTACCTACTTCATTTGTGCACCATCTATGGAAGGAAATGGGGCATTCTTAGTGCGTCATCATACGTACAATAAGGCCAATGCTGATGCGTTACAAACTTAACCTAACTTTTAATAAATTGAATAAATAATAAATAAATAAATATTCATGGGCATTTCACACAACGTCCTCTGGTCCAAAGCTAAGCTTATGTGCTTATGTTATGGGTACTTAAATAGTGATCGACTACATAAACTGCTTTTCTTTTGTAAATACATACACCCAAAATGAAAATAATTACGGTTTAATTTAATTAATTGGTTAAATCGTTGTACACATTTAATTATGTTTATTACAATCGTTAAATAAATATTATAAAGGGTTTTTATTAACTGGGTAAATATCTATCAATGTATTAATGTAACGGAGTCTTTGAAAGTAATTTTTAGGGTTCCGTACCCAAAGGGTAAAAACGGGACCCTATTACTGAGACTTCGCTGTCCGTCCGTCCGTCCGTCCGTCCGTCTGTCACCAGGCTGTATCTCAAGAACGGTGATAGCTAGACAGTTGAAATTTTCACAGATGATGTATTTCTATTGCCGCTATAACAACAAATACTAAAAATAAAATAAAATAAATATTTAAGGGGGGCTCCCATACAAAAAACTGATTTTTTACCGTTTCTTGCTCGATACTAATAACGTTGCCCTATGTTGCATAGATAATGGTACGGAACCCTTCGTGCGCGAGTCCCACTCGCACTTGACCAATTTTTTCTCCATTTGCATATATGTATAATTATTAACAACCGATGACAATGTAATAATAAACAAAAAAATTCGGGCTTTTCAAGCGTGTTTTTTAGTTTATTAACGAAGCAATTATAATAAAGAACGTTAAATTAACATTGCCGAATTATGTTGTTATTGACACTATCGATTTTCATTTTTCAGTTTAGTTGTGCACGTTAGATTGGGACCATTGTTATTATACTATATACTAAATAAATATTTTATCTGCGATAGATACGAGCTGTAGGTATTAGTTAAATTCAAGTTATTTGTGACACGCGCCGGATATCGTAAAACCGCAAGGTATTGTAAATTTTAAGAATGCGTCATGATGCGTTTGAGTCATGATATGAGTATGTAAATGTTTAGGTCTTATCATGTCTTTCAGCTATGTTAAAACTATGAGTATTCATTACCCTTATGAGTATTCATTACCATTTCCTCGACAGTCTCCATAAAGGTTGTCTGGAAGAGATCGCTATTAGCGATAAGACCGCCGCTTGTACATACCTTAAGCTGTACTATATCTAATTATGTAGTATGTCTTTTCTTTGGTGTACAATAAAGAATTTTGTATTGTATTGTATTGTACCCTCATATCGCATTTATAGTATAATCTATCTATTGCCCGCGACTCCGTAGGTACGCATAGAATTTTGAAAAATTATAAACATTTTCGGTGGAACTCCGCTCCTATTAGTCACAGCGTTGTGTTTATATACTACCACGCCTGATCATCGTCATAGTAGACCAAAAGACCCCGAAGTGGAGAACCCTCGTGGTTAACAGTCGCCTTAATGAGTCAGAAAAGAACTAGAATGGAATATTTTTTAAATTTATATTTACACTAGCTGTTGCTAGCGACTCTGTACGCGTGTAATTTAGGAAAATATCCCTGTTTTTGCAACATTTTTAGTGATGCTTCGCTTGCTGGTTATTAGTCACAGCGTGATGTTATAGCCTTCCTCGATACATTTACTATCCAAAACTGAAATAAATTTTCAAATCGGACCTGATCGGTTCCTGAGATTAGCGCGTTCAAACAAACATACTCTTCAGCTTTATAATATTAGTATAGATAACATCATCCTGCCCTTATCCCGTAATTTGGGCTCGGCTTATATGTTACCTACTAATTTACTATAGGTTTTAAATGACACATTTCTAGTGTAACGTTTAATATTATAATTCATTTATTTATTTATTTTATTTTGTTAGGGTAGCTTACACAAACTAGGAAACTAAAATGCCAACTAAAAAGCTAATGATAAGCTACCACATACAGGTGACTAAATACAGCACAGCGTTGAGAGTTTAGGCAAAAAGGAAAGTTATGACGGGCCTCGTAGGCTAGTGATTCAGGTAACGGACTGCCGTTCACGAGGTCGCAGGATCGATTCCCGCTCGGGACAATCATTTGTGTGATATTTATAATATTGTCATACAAATGTTTATCCTGCATCTGGGTGTTTACTATGTATTATAAGTATGTATTTACAAAAGAAAAGTAGTTTATCTATACTAATATTATAAAGCGAAAGAGTTTGTTTGTTTGTTTGTTTGTTTGTTTGTTTGTTTGTTTGTTTAAACGCGGTAATCTCAGGATCCGCTGGTCCGATTTGAAAAATTCTTTCGGTGTTGGATAGTACATTTATCGAGGAAGGCTATAGGCTATATAACATCACGCTGCAACGAATAGAAGCGAAGCATCAGTGTAAAATGTTGCAAGAAACGGGGAAAAAAGTCACGCGCGCGAGCTTTAAATGAAAACGCTGCCTTATCCATGTGAGTTACAACAAAGTAATGTATGGAGAAATTGTTTGTTACCTATAGATCTTTAAAAAAGTCCGCGAGAGCATATGTCTATCTTTTAAGGAAAACCCGCTGTACCCATAAGAACGTCAACAAAATCATCAAATTCAATAGGATGTTTTCAAAAGCTATTTATGTGTATATAGTAATATTTTTTATCAAATTAAGTACCTTAGTTAGCTTACGCATTTAATATAGATAATAACTGCTCTTTACAGCATGCAATTTAAATGAATATCTTCGGAGATATGACGAAAAAAGAATTACGCGTGATAAAATAACGTATGGTCGTTACGTTGCTCAAATTCCGACGTATCGATGCTGAGTTTGTTTATATAGGTGTTGGCATCGGCGTCGGCGTCGGCGTATGGTCGTTACGCTGCTCAAATCCCGACGTATTGGTGCTTAGTTGGTTTTTATAGGCGTTGGCATCTACAGCAGCGTAGGCGACGACGTCGGCGTCGGCGTCGGCGTCGGCATCGGCGGCGGCTTCGGCGTCGTCGTCGGCGTCGGCTTCGGCGTCGGCGTCGGCATTGGTGGCGGCTTCGGCGTCGTCGTCGGCGTCGGCGTCGGCGTCGGCGTCGGCTTCGGCGTTGGCGTCGTCGTCGGCTTCGGCGTCGGCGTCGTTGTTGTCGGCGCCGGCTTCGCCGACGCCTCCGGCGTATGGTCGTTACGTTGCTCAAACCCCGACGTATCGGTGCTGAGTTAGTTTTATAGGTGTTGGCATCGCCAGCGGCGTCGGCGTCGGCGTATGGTCAATAGGCTCAAAAACTGCAAGACCATTTTTTAAAATTCCTTCACCATTTGAAAGCTACATTATCTGCGCTTAAAATAGGCTAGATTTTATTTTGGAAAAATTAGGGTTCCGTAAAATATTTGGGTTTTTTGGAAAAAAATCAACTAAATCAGTTAACTATTTTGCGTACGCTGCTTAAACTTTTAAAGATAGGACAACAAAATATTCTAATTTTTTATTTATTTATGAGATTTATTTATTTCAAGGAAGACCAACAGCTTCTCAATCAATATGAACAAAAAAGAAATATTCATCAGCAAGCGAATTATAGGTCCTCACGGATAAAAAATTAAGAGCCATGTTTATGGTATTATAAGGGTGGGTGTTTACTATGTATTATAAGTATGTATTTACAAAAGAAAAGTAGTTTATGTGTTCTATTCGTATTCTGGTACCCATAACACAAGCATATAAAGCTTACCTTGGGACTATAGGACATTGTGTGGAAAATTTAGTTTATTTATTCATTTTGCAATTAACTTAATTAATTGAGAGAACAACAGAACGTTATTCCGAGGTCGTGGGTTTAAGTC
Organism: Orgyia antiqua; assembly: GCA_916999025.1. Lineage (NCBI taxonomy): Eukaryota > Metazoa > Arthropoda > Insecta > Lepidoptera > Erebidae > Orgyia > Orgyia antiqua. The sequence continues at coordinate 8,759,774 of OU779874.1, forward strand.
CTGTTTATGACAATTCTTATTTTGACCATAATTTCAATCAAGTGTTATTCGCCGGGAAGGTGAAGCATTTTTCTTGATGGCTTCGACTGGTACAAGGAAAGAAATACGTGATTATCATCTGTTCTAGGATTATTGTAAATTTACTACCTCGATTTAACTCATTAAATGCAGTGATTTCAAATTCCATGTGAAGAAAGTCGCATTCAATAACTTAGCAACGGAAGCAATTCTGTCTCTCTGTGACTCTTTCGCGATTATCTGCCCAAATTATTAATTATACCTCGCTCTTGATAGGCTTTTGTTAGGTAGGTTACCTAACAAAAACCTATCAAGAGCGAGGTATACTGGAACGTTTAGGGTTTCGCACCAACTTGACCGAAAAATATAAAGAACTAAGTACAAATAAACAGTTAATTAAGCATATAGCTACTCACCAACTTAACTTTGTAGCTGCAATAAAGGGGATCGCTTACATTTCATCTACTTCATAAGTTCGTATTAGTTTTTAGCAAATCTTTCATGTGATGTGGTATTAAATTATAAGTTTTTTGGATTTTTATCAACACTATGTAGGCTTGGACCATGCCAAATTTCAAGTTTCTAGGATAGTGGGAAGTAACCTGTAAATTTTGATTCCCTAGCGAAAGTGGAAAATACTCAAAAATGGCTGTAGTTCGGTTATATCTTCTGAATGCGTAGATCAAAATTATTGGTTGTATCTTTTGCAGCAAGGGACCGCATAGATCTACATTTGGTATAAGTTTCAAATTAGCAACTTCAGCCGTGGCTGAGTAAAAAAAAGTTTAACGAGTGGATAGACAGACAGACGGACACCGTATTGGGAGTATAAGGGTTTGTACAAAGACCTAAAAAGGCATGATGAAGCTCTGAGATATCATTTACTAAAATGACATTGGGGCCGTGTGTGTTACTTCTTTAGAACTGTGCAAGAAAAGAGAACCACACTGACGATTTACTAATTAGCTGTAAAATGGCGTTATTGTTAGTTCATTTAATTTTTCGTTTCTTAATTCCACGCGTACGAAGTCGCGGGCACTGCTAGTGTATTATATCCGTATTCTGGTACCCATAACACAAGCATCGGTATGTCTGCCGATGTCTTTGGCACCAACTAATTAATTGTTACTTTTTAAAGAAATGTCCTACCATTGAGACGTCATGATGGCCGCTGCTTGTTCTTATGGTGACGGATTAAGAATACAAATGTCACCACCACTTCTCCCCAGGGTGCTGTAAAACCCAGCTAAGGAATATTATACGCAGACAATATCCTCTTTGAGAAACGGAAACCTCGAAAATAAACCCTGTACGACACACCTGGTCAGCGCGGATCGGACTATAATCCCTCCCGAAGTGGAGGAGGTCCGTGCCCAACAGTGGGTCATTAGTTGGCTGGAGAGAGAGAAAGATGACTGCTCAAATATACATTAAACAAAAAATATGTTTCAGGAATAATTTTTAAATCCTTGCTACATTTCCATCCATCCATCCATCAGCCTCTCTCCGTCCACTGTTGGACACAGGCCTCCCCCATAGAACGCCACAACGGGCGGTCTTGTGCCGCCTGCATTCAATGTCTCCCCGCAATCTTGGTACATTTCATTTAGTCGAAAATATAGTAAAATTTGGATTTTCTGGGTAACTTTTTCGGCATATCCTTTGTTTATGCCCATCCTTAGCCACGCCCATTTTGGTAATGACTTTATGGAAGTATCCGTTGTAGCCACGGAATTGTAGCCTGAAGGCCTATCGAAGGAAAAAGTAATAATATCATTTATTATCTTTTCCTTTTTGATTCATTTCCATGCATTTGACTTTATTTGGAGGTGTGTGTTGGTGTAGTCATGTATAGATTGTAAAAGGAAAAGCCCTAGTCACTCGTCGGAGTTTTTTTTATAACGTCTAATATAGACATACCATATTTCAATAATTAATCATAAGTAAAGTAAGTAAATATTCACGGACATTCCACACAACGTCCTCTGATACCAAGCTACTTATATGCTTGTGTTATGGTTACCAGAATACGGATAGAATACATAATATACTACTTTTCTTTTGTAAATATATACTTATAATACATAGAAACACCCAGACGCAGTCCAGACGTTTGTATGACATTTATAAATATCACACAAATGATTGTCCCGAGCGGGAATCGAACGCGCGACCTCGTAATCGGCAGTCCGTTGCATGAACCACTCAACCACGAGGCTCGTCTTGTTGAAGTAGAGTAAGATAAGTAGGATCACGCGTGTGGTGACAGATAATGATAACGTATCACCACCCCGTTTTCTCACCAGCAGCCAGGAGGTAAGAGGTAAGAGTCAGGTAAGGGATATCTTAAGCAGATAACGTCCTTTGTGAGAGACAGAAAACTCATTACTGAAACCTATTTCAACACGCCTGATCAGCGTGGCAGTAGACCAAAAGACCCCGAAATGGAGACACCTGGCGCTCAACAATGACCTTAACGAGCTACGGTCTTATTCATAATGACCTATCGGAGGTTTAAACGGAGATTTTATCGGAGAAATAATAAACGTTTTAGCGTAACATGACTATTACGAATAACAAGTTTTGACAATTATCGCGAACCTATTTTAGCGTATTTTTATACCTCCGATAAGTCATTATGAATAAGACCATTAGAAAATAACTAGAATGGAATATTTTTTTATTTCATTTCCATATTAGATTTTGCCCGGGACTTCGAACGCGTGGAATCTAGATTTTATTTTCAGTTTTTGCTAAATTTTTTACTGATGCTTCGCTACTCTTGATCGTAGCGTGATGTTATACAGCTTAAAGCCTTCCTCGATTAATGGAGTATCCAACAAATAATTTTTTTTCAATTCGAATCAGTAGTTCCTGAGATTAGCGCCTACAAACAAACAAACTCTTCAGCTTAATAATATTAGTAAAGATAGACAAGAGGACGTTATGTAAAATGTTCATAAATACTTATGGTCTTATTAATAATGCCTTATCGGAGGTTTAAAAGTTCGCTAAAATCAGTTCGCGAAAATTGACAAAACTTGTTATTCATAATACGATAATACGTTTATTATCTATTCGATAAAATCTCCGTTTAAGCCTCCGATAAGTCATTTTGAATAAGAACGTTATTATTTAATTGAAAAGATTGGATATAAAGAATAGTTTACCTCTTATTTAAAGACTTCAACAGAAGATTATCAATTTATCTGTTCGTTGATCACTGTTTACAGAATACTTATAAAAGTTAACAACTAATTAAACAAAAGTTTTGTATCTAAAATTAATGATATAAACACCGTATTAAATTACTTTTCTTATAAATTTCTACTGTTCACGAAGTTGTTTACACTCAAAAATAGTTTTATCAAAAATAGTTTTATTTTTTTTTACGCTTTAACACAGTTATTTTTCTAATATTTACCAAATTTACACTACTTAGTTCACAAAGTTAGTAGTAGTACTTAGTTTACAAAGTTTACACTAGACAAAAATTGATTTACTTTCTTTAACACTTTAACTAACAGTTATTATTCTACTGTTTACCAAGTTTACACTCGTCAAAAATAGTTTTAATTTCTTTTACACTATAGTTATTATTCTACTGTTTACCAAGTTTACACTCGACAAAAATTGTTTTAATTTCTTTTACACTTTAACACACAGTTAATATTCTACTGTTTACCAAGTTTACACTCGTCAAAAATAGTTTTAATTTCTTTTACACTACAGTTATTATTCTACTGTTTACCAAGTTTACACTCGTCAAAAATAGTTTTAATTTCTTTTACACTACAGTTATTATTCTACTGTTTACCAAGTTTACACTCGTCAAAAATAGTTTTAATTTCTTTTACACTACAGTTATTATTCTACTGTTTACCAAGTTTACACTCGTCAAAAATAGTTTTAATTTCTTTTACACTACAGTTATTATTCTACTGTTTACCAAGTTTACACTCGTCAAAAATAGTTTTAATTTCTTTTACACTACAGTTATTATTCTACTGTTTACCAAGTTTACACTCGTCAAAAATAGTTTTATTTCTTTTACACTACAGTTATTATTCTACTGTTTACCAAGTTTACACTCGTCAAAAATTGTTTTAATTTCTTTTACACTACAGTTATTATTCTACTGTTTACCAAGTTTACACTCGTCAAAAATTGTTTTAATTTCTTTTACACTACAGTTATTATTCTACTGTTTACCAAGTTTACACTCGTCAAAAATTGTTTTAATTTCTTTTACACTACAGTTATTATTCTACTGTTTACCAAGTTTACACTCGTCAAAAATAGTTTTAATTTCTTTTACACTATAGTTATTATTCTACTGTTTACCAAGTTTACACTCGTCAAAAATAGTTTTAATTTCTTTTACACTTTAACACACAGGTATTTTTCTACTGTCTACCAAATTTACACCATTTAGTTAAAAACTTTTTTAATTTTTATACACTTTTACTCAGTTATTTTTACAGGTTTATTTTGGTAAGTGATTTGTAAAATAATAAGCACAGTTTTATATGTAGACAAGTTTTCCTTATGACCGCGTTTAGATGAATGAGCCGAGCTTCACTCACCGTACAGCGGCTGAAAAGATAAAGTAAGCTATAGTGTCATCGTTTAAATAAACTAATTAGTAAGAACAACTAATGAACTGCGAACCGGTTCATGTGCTTCATCCCCTAAGGCGTTAAATCGTCATTCTCCTGCCCATATCCCGTATTATATGATTGCCTGTTAATTATAATATTGACTGGGCAATAAATAAATAATGAATAAATAATCTCTCTATAATATAATATGTCGTAGGAGACTTGATTAAAATAGTTTACATAAGGATTTTTAGTTTTAACTTAGCTTCCAAGATTATGAAGTAAGTCCTCAAATTGTGTCAATGGTGAGTAATCTCTTTATTTAATGTAGTTACTGATGAGCTTGAAATGGTGACCCGTTGAATATTCATAAAAGTATCCTTCCAAACCAGTTACACGTGTCGTAAGCCACGGATCTCACTCATCGTAGTCAATAGAATGTTGTAGTTAACGTAGTTAGTTTGTCCAGTATTAAAAGGCCTTTAGATTGATGACTGCTCTAGCTATTACAGGTGATGTCTACGATGCTTTTCTCCGATATATATAAATAATAAATATTCATGGACATTTCACACTACAAGCTAAGCTTATATGCTTGTATATATAATAAATAAATAATCTCTCTCCGTGTGGTGTCAGATTAAGAATACAAGTGTCACCACCCCATCTCCTCCCAAGGGTGATGTAAAAGTCTGCTAGGGGATATTGCATTTAAAGATAACATCCTCTGTGAGAGACGGAAAACTTGTAAATAAACCCTGTGCCAATACGTCAGCGCGACACAGTAGACCATAATCCCTCCTAAAGTGGAGGAGCCCCGTGCCCAACAGTGAGACGTAAATGGGCTGGAGAATGAAATAAATAATAATCATTTACGGACATTTCTGGCAACGTCCTCTGGTCCCAAGCTAAGCTTGTATGCTTGTGTTATGGGTACCAGAGTACGGAATAATGATAAGGAACTTAAAGCAAGTTTTCCCGAAGGAATCAGATATTATCCTGGGATAAATTGCAGATGATACTTTAAATTAGATCTCTAGCATGTACTTACTAGATCTGTAGCATGTACTAACGGTATGCAATTCTATGCAATAGTTTTGGCGTGATCCGCTTACAAACATACAGACAGAGCGACAGACAACATTTTTATAAACCATTGTTTTGATTTCTATTGCGCCAATAAAGACGACCTACCCAATTTTTTCTTCAATATCTTCAAAGTACAGATTCATTTTCTTGACGGGCCTCGTGGTGAAATGGTTCATGTAACGGACTACTGCCGTTCACGAGGTCGCGGTTTCGACTCCCGCTCCTCGGGACAATCATTTGTGTGATCTTTATAATTGTCATACAAATGTTTGTACTGCGTCTGGGTGTTTCTATGTATTATAAGTAGGTATTTAAAAAAGAAAAGTAGTATATGTACTATATCCGTATTCTGGTACCCATAACACAAGCATAAAAATATAATATAATTTGGGACCAGAGGACGTTGTGTGAAATGTCCATGAATATTTATTTTTTTATTTTTAATGAATTTTATATCTAGATTTCCGAACTAATCATCTTGGCAGCCTTTTAATTATCATTCCTTGTATCTTTAAAGTCAACAATCAAAGCAATTTATAATATTCAACTTGGCTTTCATTTCACATTTATGTTTTTGATGGTATTATTGTGTTACCACACGGACAGGGGGAACTTATATCATCATCATAAAATCACGCCTTTTTCCCATGGGGGTAGGCAGAGCGCCATCTGCTACGATCCAAACATACTTCCTTGGCTTCATCCACATTCATACATTTGGTCATACATGCCCGACGGTGGTAAGTGCTACGCACTTGCCCCTTTTGGGGTATGCCGGCGATGACATCGGAGTATAATTTTCTCGGGCGTCCTCTCCCAGCATTTCCACTTACCTCCGCCGTGTATATGCCTTTCGTTAAGCGTCTCTCATCCATCCTCTCCACATGACCAAACCACCTAAGCATACTTTTCTCCACCTTAGTTACTACATCCTCTTTCAGACCGCAACGTTCTCTTATAACTTCATTTCTTAATCTATCTTTCAAAGTCACACCACACATACTCGTACTTCTCAAAGAGCACATCTCTACAGCATTTATTCTACTTTTGTGCAAAAAGCAAACTTATATATACATATCTACTATATAAAAATAAGTCGGGTTTTCCTTCCTGACGCTATAACTCCAGAACGCACGAACCGATTTCCACGGTTTTACATTCGTTGGAAAGGTCTCGGGCTCCGTGAGGTTTATAGTTCTTTTTTTTTAATTATTTTTATTACTTTTTTTTTGGAATGGCAAAACAGCGTTTGTCGGGCCAGCTAGTGTATATATAGATACGGTTTCTATTAGTAATATTCTCTCTATTATTATATGTATATTTTAATATCGTATGAATAACGTGGAATAACGTTAAAACCATAGGAGGACTAAGCACTTATCAAAGTGGTTTTCCCTTCCTATAAATAGACCATGATGGTACCAATTCTAGATTCGCAACAAAACTTATCTCAAAAATAGTAAAAAACAAAAATATAATTGGCATTGTTCATAATTTTTGACCTGCTGTTTTTATAATTTTTTTTTTAGAAAATATAGACTATTTTAAGCAACTAATTTCAATATTATTGAAATATTCAATATATAGAATTTTTAAAAAATACTTAAAGATATTATCATAAATGTTGTGACGTCATCGTTGTATGCAATCTGTGTATTGACTTTTCCTGATAGACTTAAGACAGATTGAAATACATCTTTTCAAAGTTACCAAGTCGATAAAATTGACCAATTTCGACTCCACCACAGAGTAGTATATCCCTCAGAACGCCTAAATTATATTAATATTTTTTATTAATTATTATTTTTATAATTTATTAATATTATTAATATTTTAAGTCTTTCATTTCAAGGGCAAATAGAGATCATTAGCTTTTTTGGAAAAATTATTGTTAATATAGCAAATTTTCCGAAAAAAACTATGGAATCATGATCAGAAATTCTATTCCCCGAAATGGTTTTTAAATTAAGAATTTTAAAAAAATATGAACAGTGCCAATTACATTAATATAATCCTATATTTAACCAAAAAATAAAAACTACTATTGCTGTATTTTATTATTTGGCTATTTTGTGGTGCACATTGACCTATATTAATACTATAATAATTATATTATTATACTAGCTGTGCCCCGCAGTGTTACCCGCGGTAAAAAGGATATTAATAAGTTCATTTTCTATTCCATTGTCCATTAGAAAGTTTCATGAAAATCCATCCAGTTGTCTTTACGTGAAAGCACAATAAACATCCTTACATATCCAAAACATTGGAGTATGGATAGAAGACCGAGGAAACGTTCGCGTTGCTCAGCCAACAGTTTAAGTATTTTATTTTATAGTGCGTAATTCTTGTTTCGTCATATCTCCTAAGATATTCATTTAAATTGCATGCTATAAAGAGCAGTTATAATCTATATTAATTGCGTAAGCTAACTAAGCTATTTAATTTGATGAAAAATATTACCATATATACATAAATAGCTTTTGAAAACACCCTATTGAATTTGATAATTTTTTCAACATTATTATGGGTACAGCGGGTTTCCCTTAAAAGATAGACATAAGATCGCGGACTTTTTTGAAGAACTATAGGTAACAAACAATTCCTCCATACATTAGTTTGTTGTACCTCACATAGATAAGGCAGCGTTTTCATTTATAGCTCGCACGCGTCCGAGTTTCTCGGCAAATTAAATCATATCCCATTCAATATACAGCAAACCCCAACAAATTATGCAAAAAAAGCCATCCTGTTGAACCATTCTATCTACTAAAAAAAACCACATCAAGATCCGATTGCGTAATTTTGAAGATATAAGCTCACATAGCGACATACATACAAAAATTACGACTTTGTTTTATAAGAAGTAAAGATAAAGATTAACTGCCTTATTCATAATGACTTATCGCAGGTTTAAACGGAGATTTTATCGGAGAGATAATAAACGTTTTAGCGTAAAAAGACTACTATGAATAACAAGTTTTGACAATTTTCGCGAACCTATTTTAGCGAACTTTTAAACCTCCGTTAAGTCATTATGAATAAGACCATAAACCTATATTTATTATAGACTAAAGATTTTAATTTTACAGACACATTATTATATAGATAATAAACAGTTTTTATTACAAGAAAGTTACGTTCTCTCCAGCCCATTAACGTCCCACTGTTGGGCACGGGCCTCCTCTATTTTCGGAGTGATTATGTGAGTGTTGGCACAGGGTTTATTTTCAAGTTTTCCATCTCTCACAGAGGATGTTATCTGTGTGCAATATCCCTTAGCTGACTTTTACAGCACCCACGGGAGGAGATGAGGTGGTGACACTTGTATTCTTAATCCGTCACCACACAGAGAGAGATTATTTATTTATTATATATTATAGAGAGATTATTTATTTATTTATTAATTGTCCAGTAAATATTATAATTAACAGGCAATAATATAATACGGGATATGAGCAGGAGAATGACTATTTAACGCCTCAGAGAATGAATTGGAATTCAAAATAATTTTGATTTAAAAAAATATCCAAAAATATTATAAAGAGTGTAATCGTTAAGACTCAGTATTGAACTTTAGTCTTGTTTCATTACCCCGCTCTCTTAACCACTTGGTCACAGTAATCTGACAGCTGGCGGCAAAATTATGCATCCTATTCTAATGAAAAAATTGCTAGATCGTTGTATCGCGCCCAAAACCGCCGTTTCCAAGCCGTTTCCAAGATCCCAAAAATATAGGTATATTCAAGATTTATTCGTAGTAATAACATATTATTGTGGTTTACTTAATTACAGTAGCACAGGATGTAGTAGTTCTAATGACTAATATAATACTACTAGTTTAGCCCTCAACTTGGTACGCGTAATTTACAAACCAACCCGTAACAAATTATGCAAAAAAGCTATCCTTTTAAACAATTATATATCATAAAGGATGATTTTTTAAACATTGTTTTTTTTTTAAATCGTATATAACACTGAATTTGCATCATGTATTTTTTTTTATTGGAATCGATAGCAAGGCTTTTGCCATTTATATTTTAAATATTGCGACTCCCTTTCAAGTGTTCCATTCGCAAGGTCTAATTTTGAGTCACTGGCCTGTATTCCATGAATTACGCGTGTTATGTTTCCCATTAGGTTTCAATCGTGTTCGGGCTGTCTACATAGACTAACGGATTTACATAACCCCACAAGAAATAATCAAGAGGCGTTAAATCATCGCTAAACACAATATTTCGATAAAACAGTGGATTTTCATGCAGCTGTTCCAAGGTCCATTCACCAAAAATTAGACATTGTCGTAGGTCATTCAGCATCAATTCTTGAAGAAGTTGAATTTTTTAGGCCTTCAAATCCAAATCGGCACGTATAATTTTCTATGTGGTTGAGTAACAGAGGCCTAAATGTTGAGCACGTATTTTGATAGTACTTAAATTTCTACAATTTGCAATCATCACTCATTGGTAAGTCTTTCCATGATGAAATGGGAGAGTTTACTGAAAACTTTTCACTACCGGAGATGACTATTGGACGCCATAACCAATGGAATCTTAAAAAATCACCCTATATAAAAAACCGCTTCAAAATCCGTTGCGTTGTTTTGAAGATTTATGCTCAAATACATACAAAAATAATGACTTTGTTTTATAATAAGTAAAGATCTTTAATAATTAATAATTCTATGGTAAAGATTTAACTACAAACCACTATGATCACCATATAGTTACATAGAGTGGCCCTAATTATCTATGCAATTAAGTACACAATACATATGTATTATATTCGACACTGAATCATAAAACAGTATTATGTCTCATTCTAAGTGATAGACATTTCGTCGGGATTAAAGAGATAGATATATTTTGACGAGTATGCGTGTTGAAAACCGTGTGACCATAGGATTTATATACTTATCATCCTAGGTGGTGACGGATTAAGAATACAATCACACCATCTCCTCCCCAGGGAGCTGTAAAAGCCAGCTAAGGGATATTTTACACAGATCACATCCTCTGTGAAAGACGGAAAGCTCGAAAGTAAAGCCTGTACCAACACGCCTAGTCAGCGCAGCACAGTAGACCATAATCCAAATGAAAAAGGCGCGATGTTATGATGATGATGATGATGAAATAATCTACTAAATTTTGTTCTAAAACTAAAAAAAACACTTGAAAATCCTGACCCTTTTTTATAATTATTGCATTGTCATCACTACTGAATATGACATGTGTGCAAAATTTCAGATCGATTCGACTACTGTAAATGGATAAAAGTCACTGTCAAAGATTCCGTTGATTCCGTTGATAGATACGTTCCGAACTAATTTAAGCGTTTTTATAAAAAGGACTTAAGTCGAAAATACTATCATCACTAAACCGGAGATTCAAACTTGCCATGAAATGATTTAAGTACAATTTTTTTACAAAATTCCCGGAATAGCTTATATTTTCGTTGTTAAAATCATTTACGTAATAATAAGTTAATTAAAATACATGTATACATACACGTATACACTTAATACACTTAATTAACACTATATTTTAATTAACTAAATTAAAATACGTGGTAAATATTACTTTCCCGCCGAATTAAATAGGTAATTTTGGTAACGCCTAGATACCTAGCAGGCAGTTACGTATTAATTAAAGTACGATTGTATACCTAATACTAGCAGTACGTAGGTACTAGCAGACATTCTCTATATCAACAGTCTTTTATTGGCTCGGTACGTATCTATCAATCCTCCGTGTGATGACGGATTAAGAATACAAGTGTCACCACCCCATCTCCTCCCAAGGGTGCTATAAAAATCAGCTAAGGGATATTGCACACAGATAACATCCCCTGTTAGAGACGGAAAACTCGTAAATAAACCCTGCGCCAACACGCCTGGTCAGCGCGGCACAGTAGACCATAATCTCTCCAAAGTGGAGGAGGCCCATGCCCAACAGTGGGACGTTAATGGGTTGGGAGAGCGAAAACCTTTAAATTGTTTTAGACCTGCACGTAAAATAGGATAAGTTTAAACATTTACTTTACTAACAAAATTTATTATGCCGTTCACAAGGTCGCGGGTTCGATTCCCGCTTGGGACAATCATTTGTGTGATATCCATAAATGTCATACAAATGTTTGTACTGCGTCTGGGTGTTTCTATGTATTATAAGTATGTATTTACAAAAGAAAAGTAGTTTATGTATTATATCGGTATTCTGGTACCCATAACACAAGCATAATAAGCTTAGCTTGGGACCAGAGGACGTTGTGTGAAATTTTCGTGAATATTATTTATTTATTATAAAAGCATAGCAAGTCAATTGCAAAAAAATAAAAAATTATGAAGGATAAGTTTAATTTAGAAAAAAATCCGTATTTAGCGTCACAATTATAAAGTAAAATAACACACTTGTCATAACTTGTGGAACTAAAACTCGATATCGATAGTTTCGAACTCACGTCATTAGTCGGCAGCCATGATATGTGATAGAAAGATTGTAGGTATGCACGCTATTTCGATAGGTTATCATCATCATACCGCATCTATATCTCTTTCATCTATGTGACAGATAGACAAACTGAGAAATAGAAAAAGTAAAAAGTAGAAGAGTGCAGGTTAAAAGGTTATGGGCCCGCCATAACCTGTACGAAAATAACATAATTAAACTTCGGTTTGCACGATATCAATGTAAGTAATTGTGTATTTTCTAAAAAATTTGAACCGACTTTATGAGACCACCTCGGTAGTCTATTTAGATACATAACAATTATGTAAATACAATGTGCGCCTTTAAAATTTGAGGGTTTTTCTCGATTTCTTAGGAGATAAACATCAGATTCTAACCTGGTGCCAATGGGACCATACGGAAAACACCACCTTTCAAAGAAAAAAAGAATCAATTAAATCGCTTCGCCCAGTTAAAAGTTATGAGGTAACAACTAATAAACATATAAACTACTTAGTTCTAAAACTAAAAAAATACGCTAGAAAATGCTGAATATTGTTTTTGATTATTGCATTGTCATCGGTACTTAATATGTGTGCAAAATTTCAGATCGATCCGGCTATAGTAAGTGGGTGAAAATCACTTTCAAAGATTCCGTTACATAGAATAATACGGATAGATACGTTCCGAAATAATATAAGCGTGTTAAAAAAGAACATACATACTAATTGTGAATCGCCAAATCCTTTATTCCCCATTATATTTATCGGTTATTCCCCAATAAAATAAAACCATAAACAAACCTTTATGAAACATAGCATGAACATAGACAATAAACTGTCAAGACATATTAAGAGAGTTCCCCAAATGAGTCATTTTAAATAACTGTGAATAATTATATGATTTGTATATTTTAGTATACCTGGGAGCCAAGTCTGCTATGACAACGTTGTCACAATGATCAGTCACTGACAATAATGGCGTCGTTTGTGACAAAAAAACCTGTCAAGAGCGAGGTAAACTCGCACACTTAGGGTTTCGTACCTACTAAAAATAAAAAACTGCATTCAAATAATCAGTTAATTAAACTCAAAACAACACACCAACTTAATTTTGTAGTTGAAATGTAGGGAAGCGCCTACATTTCAGCTACTTCATAAGTAGGTATTAGTTTAAACAATTTTTTCTTGTGATGTGATGGCAAATTACAAGTTTTTGGATTTTTCCCTATATCAGCACTATATAGACTTGGTCTATGCCAAATTTCAAGTCTCTAGGGTAACGGGAAGTAATCTGTGAATTTTGATTCCCTAGCATAAGTCGAAAATTCTTAAAAATGGTCGTAATTCGGTTATATCTTTTAAATGCGTAGAGGTAAAAGGTTAATTGTATATCTTGCAGAAAACGACCGCATAGATCTACATTTGGTATGAGTTTCAAGTTGATACCTTCAGCCGTTGCTGAGTAAAAAAAGTTTGACAGACGGACAGATAGACACCGGAGTGATCCTATAAGGGTTTGTACGAAACCCTAAAAATAAGAGTAGACTACCAAACTTGATAAAATTCGCCATTATGCAATCAGTGACTGATCACTGTCACTCAATTCATCTGTTATAACACAGATATACCACAAGTAGTGTCTATTGCTATAACACTCAGTCGCGCTTAAAGCCACTTGTAATATCTATGTCTGCGTGAAAACGTATCTATGTGTGTCTATATAATTTATTATGATTCTATTTACATAATTTTAAGATTGATTAAATTTTTGACATTAATTTTTGACATTTGTAATGTTAATAATATGTTATACTTTTTAATTTTAATTATTTTTATTTAATTTTTGTACGCCACCTACAGTGGTAAAATGTAGCGGACAAATCTATATTGACAATTTGTTGTAACATCTACTGAAACCTATGTTTACAAAATAAATATTTGATTTCATTTGATTTCGATTCGATTCGATTGAATTTGGCGATACATCACATGAAACGTCATTATTCTATGAAGTACGATTTAGCCAGGCTAAAGTTACTTGACCTCAATTTTAAACGTCAACCCACCATCTTGTATACTGTGGCTAAGCGGTAATAAAACAATCTAAATTAAAACTTACTTAAGGACCAGAGGACACACATAGTTTTTTTTCATTCTTTTCTCATGTCAATATATTCATGTCCTACGCTATCTGCATCCAGTGGCTTAATGCAAACTGGACGATATCATCAGTCCATCTTGTTGGGAGACTCCCCACGCTGAATTCCACTCGTAGACCTTGCTTCCGCACCGGTCATCGGATAGTCAAGCGATATGAATCCCTATTCCGCGAACGACAAAACTTAACTAAACCTAACCAAACTTAACTAGACTTAACTAGACTTAACTAGACTTAACTAGACTTAACTAGACTTAACTAGACTTAACTAGACTTAACTAGACTTAACTAGACTTAACTAGACTTAACTAGACTTAACTAGACTTAACTAGACTTAAATAGACTTAACTAGACTTAACTAGACTTAACTAGACTTAACTAGACTTAACTAGACTTAACTAGACTTAACTAGACTTAACTAGACTTAACTAGACTTAACTAGACTTAACTAGACTTAACTAGACTTAACTAGACTTAACTAGACTTAACTAGACTTAACTAGACTTAACTAGACTTAACTAGACTTAACTAGACTTAACTAGACTTAACTAGACTTAACTAGACTTAACTAGACTTAACTAGACTTAACTAGACTTAACTAGACTTAACTAGACTTAACTAGACTTAACTAGACTTAACTAGACTTAACTAGACTTAACTAGACTTAACTAGACTTAACTAGACTTAACTAGACTTAACTAGACTTAACTAGACTTAACTAGACTTAACTAGACTTAACTAGACTTAACTAGACTTAACTAAACTATATAGATTTTGATAGTGTCGCTAACACAATTCGTCAATGTTAACGAAACTTTCTTGTTATAAAAGCTGTTTATTATAGATTAAGATTTTTTAATTATTATAAAATTGCACCACAAAATAGCCAAATAATCTAAATACAGCAATAGTTTTCATATTTTTGTTAAGTTTAGTTATGCACGTAGAATTGGCGCCATGGCCTGCTCATTGGCATTGTTCATAATTTTTGACCTGCTGTTTTTATATTTTCTTTTAGAAAATATATACTATTTTAAGAAACTAATTTCAATCTTATCGAAATGTTCATTGATTGAATTTTTTTTAAATACTTTAAGAAAATATTTTCTACAAATGTTGTGACGTCATAGTTGTATGCAGACTGTGTATTGCCTTTGCCTAATGAACTTTTACAACACATTAATCTATATCTTTTCGAATTATGAGTTTAAAAAAAATGGACAATGCCAATTGCCACTTCAACGTGTTTTCGATCTCTATACCTACATCAAAATATTATTAAAAGGCGAGCCTATTTTCTAATTAAGGATAAACATACAATTAATTATGACGTACCTAAATCGTCATAGCGTTTATCTATGATTTTACGTCACATAATATAATATGTGGTATGCCATGGAGCAGGAAATTAAATTATTTATGTTAAGGTCAATAATAGTAATTGAGATATCTATCTAATTATGTAAAGCAATATCTCTCTATCTTTCTCTATACAGTCCATAGAGGGCTCCACACACAGAGACAGATATAAATTAATATACAGAGATGTACTTATGACGTCACCGACAGATATTTATTTATTTATTTATTAGATTTTGAAGAAAGCTTACAGACTAATTTAATACAAATTAATACAACTTAAATAAACAATTCGCTATTAACAAGCTTCCACATATATGTAACTAAAACAGATTGAGAGAAAAAACAAAACAAAACATCAGTGACAAAGTATATATACATTACACATATACATATATATACATACACATATAAGATAGGAATAATAATACATACATACACTTATACAAATAGATTAGGTGCGTGCCATTTTACTTGGTGCCTACATTATTAAAATATGACTCGGCCAAGAGCCGTTTTACGGTCGCCACACCGGTGCAGAACAGGTCAATATCATGGTCCCGAAGAAGTACATTAAAATTAAATGCACTTCTCACCGAGAAGGCATTCCGCCCATAATTAGTCCGGACGAAGGGAACATTTAATATCGGTCGCTGTCGAAAGCCTAATAAGTTTGTGCGTATAGATATGTTGGCGAGGAGCTCGGAGCAGTCGATGGTGCCATTTGCTATATTTAGTAGTGTAGTTATATCAGCAATATGGCGTCTCATTTCAAGAGGTAAGAAGTGGTATCTTTTACAACGATGGTCATAATCTTTAGATCTTTGTTGTGTACGGTAGTCCAGATATCGCAGAAATTTCCGTTGGACGCCCTCTATACGAGACTTATAAACTTCGTATTGAGGGTTCCAAACTTGAGATGCATACTCTAGATGGCTGCGTACGTACGAACAATATAGTACTTTTATTGGCTTTAAAGAGCGAAAATTTATCGTAGTTCGCAATATAAACCCCAGAGCTTTAGACGCTTTTTTAACTATACTGTCTATATGTTGATCAAATAGAAGCTTGCTATCTTGTAAAACTCCCAAATCTTTAATGTTATTCACTTTATTAATAGCATGATCATTTAAGGTGTACCTATAGTTAATTAAAGACGTACAACGTGAAAAAGACACTCGAAAACATTTGGACACATTTAGTTCAAGTTTGTATCTCTTACAATATGTTTCAAACCTATACAGGTCTTCCTGCAATTGATATGCATCAGATATATCACGTACGACTTTGTGAATCTTCATATCGTCAGCATAAAGTACGATATACGAGTGATGAAAGCACTGTTTAATGTCTGCAATAAATAATATAAACAGCAGAGGTCCCAAGATGGAGCCCTGTGGCACACCAGATGGGACAAAACTCCAACCGGAGGTGTAGCCCTGAAGAACCACAGCCTGCGTTCTATTTTCTATATAAGAGGAGAACCATCTGTACAAATCTCCGTGTATTCCCGCCAGCAGTAGCTTCTCAAGTAGCATACTATATTTTATATTCCTTAAATTCCTATAGCCTTTTTCTCACATCGTCTTTTTTCTAAATACAACTGTCTCTTTTTCGCTCTATTAAATATTAATATGCCGTTTGTGACGCCCTTTAACATAAACGGCCTGTAAACATCATAGATACACATAGATACTATATGATATATTTATCAAGCACATCGATATTTATGTGGCTTCAAGCCGGGTGAGCGATATATCCTTAGACACACTATATATAGTCGATACATTTACCTGAAATTTTATATTACTACTAGCTGACCCGGCAAACGTTGTTTTGCCATACAAAAGTCAGGAAGGGGGGAGGGGTTTGAAAAATAGATGTCCGATTCTCAGACCTAACGGATATGTATACAAAATTTCACGAAAATCGGTCGAGCCGCTTCTGAGAAGTACGGTAACTAACATTGTGACATGGAAATTTTATGTATTAGATTGAGCTTTTATATTCTTCACATTTCTTATCATATTTACATTTTTCCAACGAAAAATTCCCGGCAAATAATTGAAAGAAATCTCTATAAAACATAACAAAATACAATCTATTACATAGGTAATAAATAAAACTCGCTACGTAATTAATATAGATTACGTAGCGAGTTTTTCAATGAAGTTATTTATTTACAAATTATCCTTATAGTCTATGACGTTTTGTAATTGTGACATTAGTTTTACGTATGGCTACAGTCGACTCTTGTTAATTCAAACCTGCGATAATTCGAACCTCTCTATAATTCAAAGTTATATATACGAGTTCCCTACAAAATCTCTTTATATTTCGAACTAAATCAATACATTTTTATGCACTTGGTAATTCGTACGAAAAAATCATTGCTATATAACAAAACCACGCGTTAATTCAAAGTCATTGGCCTCCTACACTCGACAATTCAAAGTTGCAGAGAGAAAGAGGCGAAATGATTGTTAGTACATATAACAGAGTTCTTTCAAAAGATTAATTAATTCACATTATAAATATTTATATACGTACATGAATGGACACGAATGTACCTCTAAACTTTTGTCATTATTATAGAATATGTAGCAGTTATCAAATAATAATTGATCAACACTTAATAATTCAAAGTTTTTTTATTTTCTCTCACAAATTTCGAACCATTTGATATGTCAAACACTCGATAATTCGTAATATTTTAAGCGTCCCTCGAGTTTCGAATTAACGAGAGTCGACTGTATTTTATTTTGTGATTTTATCCTAAATCAACGCTACATTTATTATTCAGAGTTTAAACTCTAGTTCAAAGAACTAGAGTTTAAACTTTGAATAAACTCTAGTTTAAATAAAACTACTTTTTACGGATTTAGACGCGTATATTTGTTTTAAATTTTGGCCCGACGTTTCGGAGTATATTTTAAGTAAATATATCTTGACCCTATATTTTCCTTTCATTTTAGTATGCAGAAACTACTTATAAGATGCGGAAAATATTATTATCCTGTTATTCTCGTAAACATATTAGGTATATACAAACATATTATGACGTATAGAAATATCTAACACCATTGTTTTATACTACCGTTACTGTATGTTATGTGATAATTTTGTATTTAGGCATAATTCTATGACATCAAGTGGATTTCACATTGAAAACTAATGCATTGACTAGGTGTTTATTATACACAGAGTTTATCTTCGAATTTCCGTCTCTCACAGAGGATGTTATTTGTGTACTATATTCCTCAGCTGGCTTTCACAGCACCCTGGGAAGAAAAAGGGTTAAAGACACATTATTCTTAATCCGTCACCACACATACAACTAGGTTAAAGGTTTGGGGCAGGCCTCCTCCACTTCAGGAGGATTTATAGTCTAAGGCCCATAGCACACGGCGTATTTTAAACGCGCAGACGACGCGCGTTTCAGGAACGCGCTTCTTCGGCGCCGTAAACGCTGATTGTTGCGTTTGCATTGATAATAGAAACGCGCGCATGAAGCGCGTATACGCGCATTTGAAGCGATACAAACGCGCGTACAAAGGAGCGGGGTACGGGCAGAGGGGGGCTGGGATGCTCACGCCACCACTGCGCCCGCGCCTCTGAGTCTCTTATCGAAATTCGACTACAGCGCGTCTGTACAGCTGTACCTGCGCGTATACGCGCGGTAGAGACGCGTTTTACAATCGCCCCGTGTGCTTAAGTTACAAGGTTGCGATCAAATCTCGTTTAAACCACGTATACGCGCGTCGTCTGCGCGTTTAAAATACGCCGTGTGCTATGGGCCTTATATGCCGCGCTGACCATGGTGTTCGCATACGGTTTGATTTCGAGTTTCCCCTCTTTCACAGGGGATTTTATCTGTGCACAATATTTCTTTAGCTGGCTCTTACAACACCCTGGGAAGGAAAAGGGCTGCTTAGTGACACTTCTATACTTAATCCGTCACCACACGGATAATTAGATACCTAAATCATATTAATTTAATTAGGTGTCAATTCCCGGTATAGTTTTCTAATTTATCATCATTTTGGCCTTATTAAATAAGTGTGACGTTATATCGTTTTGTCCTTCTGTCTATTATCCTTAACCAATTACATACTAATAATGTAATATTTATTACGTATGTTATGACTTTACGTTTATAATATTTTCCTATAAAAGCTGTTGGGAATTCAAAGGCAAAATCATTGATAAAATATTAATTATACCGAAATTCAGGTTTTTATTAGTTTTGTTCGTATCTATCTATTGATCTATGGATATCTTTAAACGCTATTGGTAAAAATTCTACGCGCAAATGAATTTTATATGTCGATAACACAATTCGGCAATGTTAACTCAACATTCTTGTTATAAAAACTGATGAAAGATTTTAGTTAGTATTATGTGCATTTTATTAGAAAATCTGTATATTATTGACTAGCTGTTGCCTGCGACTCCGTCCGCGTAGAATTTAGAAAATTTTCACGTGCGACGGCGCGATGACTTATTTCATGTATAAGTTTCGTGTTTCTATACCGATTTCTATGATTTATTTTTTATTGAATAGGTAATAATGTTAACTTTTTAAATTAGGGATGAGTGAGAGTATTAGAAACGTAAGAGTAAACAAATATAATCAGAATGAACGAACTGCTAAGCTATCAGGAGTTACACGTATTATTGTGAGTCAACCATAAAATATACATATACGCTGTTGCGGGATATTTTTTAATTTTTACCATAAAGGCTGCACACGCGACGGAAGCTTAAAAAATGGAGTAACTTCTCCCGTTTTCTCAACATTTCCCTTCACTACTCTGCTCCTATTGATTGTAGCGTGATGAAAAGTATACTTCGTCGAGTAGTTTTTGTTTCTATAAGGAACATACAGACAGACAGACAGACAAAAATTTTACTGATTGCATTTTTGGTATCAGTATCGATCACTAATCACCCCCTGATAGTTATTTTGAAAATATATTTCATGTACAGAATTGATCTCTCTACAGATTTATTACAAGTATAGATTAACAATTTTAATGAATAAAAATTTGCACAACAAAAGAGTCAATTAATCAAAATACACCTATAGGTAGTTGTTATCATTTTTAAAAGCTTAGTTGTGCCACTTTCACGTAGGTAATTCCATTGGTGTTTATATTTTTATATTTGGTATTTATATTTTTCATATTTGCTTGTCGCACACTAAAAGAAGACACTAACCATACAAAATGGGTGTCAGCATTTCTTTCGTACCTTTTTCAGAAATCGCCTGACTTAGCCAACTTAAAATAATTAACTACCCACCCACATTTTTATATAAATTCTGTCATTAAAGTACTTATTACACTAACGCTAGTTAAAGACACTTCAAGCAGTGCTAAATGCAAGCAATAATGCCATCAAAATAAACAACGACTAATTCTCATACGCCAAGTGCCCTAGGTCCTGGGATAATGTGCCACTATGAGGAGACTACCGGGCCTAAATAATCACAAGGTCATGTTCCTTGTGGAAAAGACGGTTCTCGTTTTCTTTCACTTTTCTCTATTTATAAATTACAGCAAAGTGTCACAGGCACTATATACAGATACGGTACTACGATAATTTATTACTATTAAGTATTTACAAAATATTCAACTGCCGTAAATTAATGGCGAAATATGTTATGCACTGTTAGACAGTATGACTTCTGTATTTACCACATTATATGCAAATAAAAACAATAAGATAATGGCTATTATTTCGTGAAATAAACGACCGGCTTTCGCCACAAGGGCGTATTAGTGATGTGGCGCAAAGCTAAATTTAACTTGAGTTAACAATCGAAAAGTTGAATCGATAACAAAGATGGATTCGAAAATAAATTTATGTTACTCAGTAAAAGTTTAAAAGTTCGCTAAATAGGTTCGCGAAAATTGTCAAAATTTATTATTCATAATAGTCTTTTTACGCTAAAACGTTTATTATCTCTCCGATAAAATCTCCGTTTAAACCTCCGATAAGTCATTATGAATAAGACCTTTAATGTTATATCATATTATCAATATGTAAAGAAAAAATTAGTTATAATATACTTAAAATTGTATCACGATGGTGTAACTCAACTGACACGAGAACCAAAGCTAAATGAGTAGAGGTGTTCTATTCTAGGTGTGTAATTCTAGGGCCATGGCGTTGACAGCCTTAGAAGGTCGACGCAAGTCTTTTGCGTTTAATATTAAGTTCTTTCTCTATTTCTCTCGCTGTCTAGTCTCGCTGTCGCTAGCTGTCTTAAGCACGAATGTATACTATTTGCGGATGACACAACTTTAGTAATTAAATGTGAAAACAAATATGAAATTGAAAGAGAGACAAATAAGGAAATACAAAAGATATTAGAATGGTTAGGGAAAAATAAACTACAAATTAACGCGGCTGAAACAAAAATTGTAATATATAGCACGTGTAAAGATAAAACTACAACATGCGACCTAAATATCAAAGTGGATAATTCTAAAATAAATATAGTAAACGCAGCGCCGTTCCTTGGTTTAAAGATAGATAAAGAACTAAACTGGAAGGAAAATATTAATACAATTTGCACAAAACTAGACAAATTTGTATTTGCTCTCAGAAAACTTAGGCAGACGGTTTCTAAAGAAACTGCCCTCATTGCATACAACGGTTATGTCGCGTCGTTGCTTCGCTATGGGATAGTGATATGGGGAAACTCTGTAGAAGAGCAAAGGGTATTTATAGCGCAAAAAAGTGCGTACGTGCGGTCTACGGTGCTGAATATTTAGCGCACTGTAGACCGATATTTAAGGATTTAAAAATTCTAACACTACCAGGCTTATATATCTATGAAATTTGCTTGCAAAAAAATCCTCACTTTTTCCCATTACATGATGAAATTTTAAAAAAGTTAATAGTAGAAATCCCACTAAGTTGTATACGCCTCGTCATAGACTTCACTTGTACAGCAGAAATGCTTATTGTATGGCTATTACTCTTTATAATAAACTACCAGCTCAATTGAAAACACTGTCATTCAATAAATTTAGGAAAAATTTGTACAGCTGGTTGGTAGACAAATGCTTTTATACAGTGAAGGAATATTTGTCACACAGATAATACTTTATGCTTATGTATTAATATATAGTAACTGAGGTTGACAATATGCTAACTAAGCTTATGCTGACTATTATAAGTTTAATTATATTTCTACGCCGGCTTACGGTAGAATATGTGTGACTGCAATATGCACTTATATGCAATATGAATCTATTGTACCATATTCTTGGAAATAAATGACTATTCTATTCTATTCTATTCTCCCTCTTTCTCTCTATCTCTCCAGCCCATTAACGTCCCACTGTTGAGCACGGGACTCATCCAATTTAAAGGGGATTATGGTCTACTGTGTCATATACCGTGTTGGCACAGGGTTTATTTTGAAGTTTTCCATTTCTCACAGAGTATGTTATCTGTGTACAATATTCTTTAGCTGGCTTATACGGCACCCAAGAAAGAAAAAGAGGTGTTGATACTTGTATTCTTATTCCATTTTTCCACTCGAGTTAAATTTAAAAAATGCTCGAGTTAAAGCGGGCAGTAAAACTGGCTACATTCTACATCACTATATGAAAATAAATGCACTAGCAATGTATTCAAATTTTACTGTTGAAAATGTGTTTGTGGACTGTAACACTAGTTTTATTTGCCGTGTGTTCGTTTACCGATGGCTGTGAGTACCTATATATCTGTTTTACCGATTACAAAAAAATATTTTTAATTCAGTTATGTTCAGTTTTTTGGAGCAATTTTAATAGTATTTTTAAGGAGCAGTTTATATCCGATTGAATAATTTTAAAAACATCTTTATAAAACTATTTTAATACCATATTCATATTCGATTTTTTTAATTATATATATGATTAGGTAAATAATAATTGTGATTTCGCAATAATTTGCGCATTTGAATATTAATTAATATTATTAAGTTGAGACGTTATTTTTTTTAAAAGTACCTAGTAAAATTTACTTATATTTTTGATAATAAATAGGTAAATGTAGAACTAATTTGATCTTTCTTATAAAACGCTACTAAGAAATATAAAATTCCAAGTAATATGCAATAATTTTGCATATTTAAATAATTAACATTGAACTGAAATTGAAGGTAAATATAAAGATGTTTAAGTTATCACCGATACATAAATAAAAGCAATGTGCTATTGTATTGTGTTGACGGGCCTTGTAGTGCACCAGTAGTTCGATGTTCACGAGGTTGTGGGTTCGATTTCGGCACATGACAATTATTTGTGTACGCGAAACAAATATTTAATTTTGAACTATGCATGGGTGTTTTCTGTTTTTATTTCACACTAGGGACGGTTGTAAATACTTTGTACTACTTTTCGGACGCTCTTTTGGACAAGCGTAAGTAGATATGCTAGGTGTTTCCCTACGTGATAAGATCCGTAGAAGGCCCAGTGTGTACGGTATAGCCAGAAGAGTTAGTATGCTGAAGTGGTAATAGGCAGGCCATATTGCTCGCCGATCTGTTAACCGTTGGGGAGTGAAGGTTGGGGAAGGTCTTCGAGTGGCGACCACGCACCGGACGATACAGCGTCCCCCAAACACGGTGGACGGACGAATTCGTCAAATATGCTAAAGGCCGGTGGATGCATTTAGCGCAGGACCGCGCATTGTGGCGATCTATGGGGGAGGCCTATGTCCAACAATGGCCGGAGAAAGGTTAATGGAAGAAGTAGGTATCTATCATAATAATAAATAATAATAAATATACAAGACATTTCACACAACGTCCTCTGGTCCCAAAGTAAACTATATTTCTATGCTTGTACTATGGGTACCAGATACGGATAGACTACATATAAGTACTACTTTTTTTTGTATATATATACTTATAATACATAGAAAACACCCAGACGCAGTACAAACATTTTTTTTTAAACATTTTTTCATTTACAAACATTTGTATGACATTTATGGATATCACACAAATGATTTTCCCAAGCGGGAATCGAACCCACCCGTGATCGGCAGTCCATTACATAAACCACTCCACCACGAAGCCCGCCATAATCTATCATCTATCATAATTCTATGCTTTTGAAATTGAAGAAGATCGCCTATGACATTAGCTGAAGTCATTTTCGGGCGACTCCGCATTTAATTATTTATTTAGTTATTACTTTCATGCGTTTTCTGTCACACATATCTATTTTCTATCTATATACATAGAAAACACAGAAACGCAGTAGTTACATATATTTGTGTGCCGAATAAAAACAAGACACTTAATGACACATTTTTTTGTTTCTTTTTTAGCACCATACTCATGTACCGCGATAAATGGATTAAAAGGAAAATGTGTATCATTATTTGATTGTCAACCGCTCCTTGATATAACGAATAAGCCCAAAATATCACTACAGGAAGCTTATCAATTGGAACATTCACATTACGGTTGTGAAACTAAAACTGCTACTGTAAGTTATTAAAATTCATAAAACCCCTTAATTCATGACGTATCTATCCATGTATTTTTGATCTATATAATATGTATCTAATTTTAATTTGTGTATGTATGAATCTTTGAAAATAATTTTCATCCTGCAATTGTGGAATTAATCCAACTATTGCTAAGGACCGAAGATGACGAAGGACACTTCTATTCTTAACCCGTCACCACACGGACTTTTTCTTAGGGTACCAGTTACGATAACCCTGTTGAAATTCTTCTTATATATTTTAGGTATGTTGTACAACCCAAGTCGAAGATACACAAGTGTATGTAGCTAACAAAAACTGTTTTACACCCGAAGGTAAACTTGGCCATTGCATCAGTCTGTATTCCTGTCCGAACTTAACAAAGTTACTGCGTCCACCTTTTTCTGATGAGAAGATACATTACGTGGAAAAATCAAAGTAAGTATTGTCTTTAAACAATTATATTATTGACGAGGTACTAACAGCCGTATTCACAAACGTTACTGTGAGGTCTCATAGTAGGCATGGACGCACAGGGGTAGCAAAATCATTTCACAAACAATACTTAAGTGGTGAAGCGCACTATGCGTTTGTTAAACTGAACGCATAGCTAAGTTTTGTCTATGAATACAAAGGCTCGATGAACGGAACGCCCTGAGAAGTGTTACCCTTTAAACAGTGCATCAATACTGTACTTACTTAAGTAAATATTGTTTGTGACGTACGTATGAAATTTAGTAAATTTTCTTGTTTTTGCAACAATTATCAATAATGCTACGCTCCTATTGGTCACAGCGCAATGTTATATAGCTGAAAAGTTTGTATATTTATTTGAACACGCTAAACTCAGGAATCACTGGTCCGATTTAAAAAATTCTTTCAGCGTTGGATAGTACATTAATCGAGGAAGGCTATATAACATCACGCTGCGACCAAAAGGAGCGAAACATGAGAGAAAAATGTTGCAAAAACAGACAAAAAGTTCTTAATTCCATAGGTACGAACTCGCGGGGAACTGCTAGTCTTCATTATGTTGACAATATTCCAGTTAACAGTAATTGCAATATAAAATCAACCACGGCCTTGATAATTAACAAATTATCGTTATTGTTTAAAACAACCTTGTAAACATAAGGAAGTATTTTCTGCACCTAATAATTTATACACATATTATAAAGCTGAAGAGTTTGTTTGTTTGTTTAAACGCGCTAATCTCAGGAACCACTGGTCTGTTTTGAAATATTCTTTTAGTTTTGGATAGTATACTTATCGAGAAAGGCTATAGACTTTATAACATCACGCGGTGACTAAAATGTTTTGTATAAAAAAAACAACAAACATCGTTCCATCATCCATAAACTCGTACCTTTTTAACAGATTTCAAAAAAGACCTCGTCCTTTTTTTGTCTCAAATTTCTCCTTTCTCAATTTATTTCAATTTGTCTGTATGTTTTTTGTGTTTTTTATGTTTGTTACGTCATAAATTTTTACTGAGCCAAGCGATTTTTTTTTATTCTTCTTTTTATTTGAAAGCTGGTGGTTCCCGTTTAGTCTCATTGGCATTCTATTCTATTATCTAAAGGTCCTGAAAAATCGAAAAAAACCTCAAATTTCAAAGGCACATGAAGTCAGTTCAACTTTTTTTTTAAATTTCTAATTATTAATAATAAATCGTAATATTTCTTATGACGGGCTTCGTGGTGGAGTGGTTTATGTAATGGACTGCCGATCACGAAGTCTCGGGTTCGATTCCCGGCCAGGACAATCATTTGTGTGATATCCATAAATGTCATACAAATGTTTGTACTGCGTCTGGGTGTTTACTATGTATTATAAGTAGGTATGTATTTACAAAAGAAAAATAGTTTATGTATTATATCCGTATTCTGGTACCCATAAGACAAACATATATAAGCTTAGCTTGGGACCAGAGGACGTTGTGTAAATGTCCGTGAATATTTATTATTATTATTATTATTTCTAGATGTCCCGTTCCATATCAGCACAGTGTATGCTGCGGTCCAGTACCAGATTTTGCTGCATTGGAACAAAGCAGTTGTTCTACAAAATTGTCTGCATTCCCACCAGATCCTAACACAAAATGTTGTGGTGTGGATAGTGTTGTTGGCAATGATGTTCGTGGTAAGTTATTTGTATTTGAAGCCATATTGGTATTTTCATAATCGTAATCTTGATATCATGTATATCGTGGATATGTGTAAAGAGTTTGGTCTTATTTATAATATATATAATGACTTATCGGAGGTTCAAACAATGACTTTATCGGAAAGATAATAAACATTTTATCGTAGAATACTATTATGAATAACAATTTTTGATAATTTTAGAGAACCGATTTTACCGAACTTTTAAACCTCCGATAAGTCATCTATAAATCGGTTTTTTTGTATTCTTAATCCGTCACTTTATTTGATGATGACTGATAAGAATAATTTTACGTAAATACCGTTTAAATTAGAGATGAAACGGATAGTAGTTTGGCCGGATACCGGATACCGGATATTCGGCAAGCTACTAGGCCGGAGCGCCGGATATCTGGCTGCCGGATATTCGGCCCTTTATTGCGTCGACGCAATTAGTTTGATTTCAATATTGGCGCGGTGAAGGAGATCGGAAATATTCAGGCACATTCGGGTCGCACGTAAGCGGAGATCGGGTCGACTCGGGGGCGTTCGAGTGTTATCGCGCGTGTCAGTTTGTCGTTGTTTCTCAGTTCGTTTGTTGAATAATAATACAAACATTTTAAATGTGCGATTATAAAAATAAACGGTGTCCATAACCTACTGGAGTATGATTTGCCTTGTGTAAAATAATGAGATTTTTTAAAATTTTACTATCCGGTATCCGGCCGGATACTGTATTACTATCCGGTATCCGGTCGGATAGGCCGGATACTGGATAGTTACCGGATATCCGTTTCATTTCTAGTTTAAATGAAACAAAAATTTATTCCTTATTTAGGCAATCTACCGACAACGATAGATCAGTATCCATGGTTAGCAGTTATTGAGCATGAAGACAAATCTGGTGTATTCAAGGCGTTATGTGGTGCAGCTCTGATCAGCGCCAAATATACCTTGACTGCGGGACACTGCGTTATTGGGGATGCATTGGCTATAGGTATACCGTGAGTATCTTTCAATTGTGTTGATTTAGAACTAGTCAACAAGTAAATATTCACGGATATTTTACACAACAACGTCCTATGGTCCCAAGCAAAACTTATCTGCTTGTGTTATTGGTACCAGAATTCGGATATATTACATATACTACTTTTCTTTTGTAAACACACACTTATAATACATAGAAACACCCAGACGCAGTATATTTATAAATATAACACAAGTGATTGTCCTGAGCGGAAATCGAAACGGCGTCGTGAACGGCAGTCCATTACATGAACCACTAGACCACGAAGCCTGTCAGGCAATAAAATCTTGGAGTCTTCAAAAGTGTTATAAGAGTCAGCTAAACAACACAGTAAATGATTCTGTGAGAGACGGGATCATGGACTTATTCAGGTTTGATTTAAAGGTTTATCGAGTATTATATTAGAAAGATCATCCATCTACCTACCTCTCACATAACAAGAGCCGTTTGTGAATTTGATTTTACTCAACCATCTTCCAACGGAGGGGTTCTGAATTCTTTGGAATGTTTGTTTATTGATTATTTAAGCGATGCGAAACCTTTATTCTCGAAAATGTCAGAACCGATTCAAAAGTCACATAGTCATTAAGGTTTCTCCTGGAGAATATCCAAAAACTCTTCGGATTTTGTACCGACATTTTTTTTATACCTTTAAGGTGGTGAACAGGCGTACAACCCGCCTGATGGTAAGGGGTTACCGCAGCCTATAGATGTCTGTATCACACTACCACCAGTGGTATGACTCACGCACCTGACCTTCAGAAATCTCGTCACTCTTTTTTTGAAAAACCCCATGCTGATATCCGATGGGAAAATCTTGGCAGGAGATTTTCCTTTATCTATTTATCGACATAAAGCTATTTGGCTGTATTTTATTTAATTTACAGTACCAGTGTGCGTCTTGCGGAGTATGATGTGTCACACGAAGGTCCTGATTGTGCTAAACTTGAGGCTGGAGGTGAGAGATGTACAGAAGGTGTCACTAGAATACCTATAGAGAAGTTAATCCCGCACCCTGAGTATGACCCAGCTAACCAACAGCGCAGACATGATATAGCACTGATCAGATTGGCGCAAGTTGCTCCCTTTAATGGTAAGTTACTATAAAAAGTAATAGACGGAAAACTCGAAACTAACTGTCTGAAATGTTTAATTTCGAGTTCTCGATGTCGCAAAGAGGACGTTATCGGATTTTTATCCTTTTGGCGGATCTTACAGCACCCTGAAAAGGTCATTACTTTCTCAGAGTGCTGTAAGTGGTGACAATTGTATTCTTATACCGTTACCATACGGTTACGTACAGTATTTTTCAGTTAACTACATCCCTTATTGGATATTAAAAGTTTTTTTATTATTTATCTTCTTTTTGGTCATGGCTTTTGTATTATACAATTTCGCCAACGTCCCGTAACAGTATAGGACTCCAAATGAATGAGATTATATAGCTTTGCTAGCTCATTATTTCTTTTTCAGCCTTCATCCGTCCAATATGTCTACCATCTGAAGATGTTACTTCAAAAATTGTAGCCTTCAACTTTACTGCGGCTGGTTGGGGCACAGCAAATGTGGAGCAGACCAACAGCTCCGTTAAGTCACACGTCCACTTACCTTTCATTAATCAAACTGTAAGTACTAAGAGTCCAAGTGGTGATGGAAAAAGAATACAAGTATCTTCATCCCATTTCCTCCCCAAGGTGCTGTAAAAGGCAGCTGAGGGATATTATACACAGATAACATTCTCTGTGATGGACGGAAATCTTGAAACTAAACCCTATGCCAACACATCTGGTCAGCGTGGCATATTAGACCATAATCCCTCTCAAAGTGGAGGAGGCCCGTGCCCAACAGTGGGACGATAATGGGCTGGGGGAAGGAGTGAAGAAGGTACCTTATTGTACGTACGTATTAAGAATACTAGTGTCACTATACCTTTCCCATTCCAATAAGTAGGAGAGAGAGAGAGAGAGAGAAGTACTAAGTTGATATTGCTCAAAAAATGGTATTTGAACCCACGACCTCGGAATACCTTTCAGTTACTCTGCCACCTGAGCTATCACGGTGCCCGCAAATGTTAACTAGTTTCCACCACAAGTTCAAGTGCCGCATTACTGCATTTTTATGTATATACCAAATATAAGTGCTTTATTCTTGCAGCGTTGCCAATCATTTTACCAAGTGCCAGGCCGTAACGTGACTCTATGGAGAGGTCAATTATGCGCAGGTGGTGATGAGAACATAGACCCATGTAAAGGAGATTCAGGCGGACCATTGATGTACTGGACTGGTAATTATTATGAGATATCCGGTATAGTTAGCTTCGGTCCTATACCATGTGGCTCACAGAATATACCAAGTGTATTTACTAAAGTATATGAATACATTAATTGGATAAGAAATAATATTGTACAGTAATTAATTTGTTTTATTTTTTAACTTGCTCACGCCTTAGTAGGCGTGGAATTTAGAAACCAAACTTTCACAAATTATAGAAAAAGTGCATCAAAATCTGTTGCGCAGTTTTCAAGATTACGCAGTTTTTAAGCGCACATAGAGACAACTACAACTAACGACTTTTTTTTTCTTATTAAAGAATGTGTCATTATTTACGATTCAAATTTGAAATTGGCGTAGTGTAGTTCACGTTGCAGAAATTCTATAAATTAGTAAAACTATTGTGAAGTAATTTATTAATTTTGCAATTGACTTGCTATGCTTTTACTTAATAAATTAAATTGTAGTGGAAAATGTGATCACCGCAAGCGGGACTTGAACCCACGACCTTGGAATACCGTTCCGTAGCTCTGCCAACTGAGCTTATTGCGGTCGTGCTAACAGTAAGCAATTTTGATGTGCAACGCCATCTATCGAGAATGTTTTGCAACAATGTCGACCAGCCACCTAGTATTCTTTACATTTTTCATTCTTTACAGTATTCCCGCTTGCGGTGATCACTTTTTTTACTACAATTTAATTTATTAAAAGCTATTGTGTTTATAAAGATTAGCCTCCACTAGTCACACTATATACAAGCTATAATTTATAGTATAGCTCGAATGTAATTTACTATTACTAAACACAGGCTAGAATTGTAGGAGTGAAAAATAGATTTTTAGCTACCCTTCTACATAATAATAATATTTAAGATATTATTCTTAAATCTTTTTATTTCGCTTTCATGTTAATTTATCATTTTAACTGTCTGTACTTTGTGGGATAAGCTTTATGCCGTATTAACTATAGTAATCTTCTCAGACATGCTTTACAGAAAGACCACAGATCACCCCATTGGAGATGAACTAGACGATTCAAACGACAGTTTACGTGTCAAGTGTATGCATTTCTTATTTTGTACTGTTTAATTTTAAATAAACTCACCCAACCAGGAATATTTTAGGATATACGCAAATAAAACTCAAATTTGGAGACATACTGATATAATATTCACCCATTTTTTATCAATTACATACGTTTTCATCTTAAAATTAACAGTTTAGTACATCAGAACATTCTAGAGGGTTGGTTTTAGTAGAATTGTAATTCTAAAGTAACAATGACAAAAAAATATTAAGTAAATGTATGTAATTTTTGAAGTCGGTTATTCCAGACCAGAAAACGTATATTTAGAGATTTCTGTGGGATTTTTCAGAAAGAAACGGGTTGATGACACATAACATTACTACACAATTTGTAGACTACTAAATAATATGGGTTTTTTTAAAGATAGACTAACGCCTAGATTAGATAAGTTTTCGCTAAGTTTTCTAGTTGGCATTTGAAATTAGCATCGGACGTTTTAAATGGGCTTTTAAAAAATGCCAATTTGAAATAAACATTTTTGAATTTGAATTTCTTGTTATGTGTATTAATTTTAATGCTATTAATAGTGATTAAGATGGCTATTAAGTATGCAAGGCTATATTAAAATCAAAATTTGTAGTATAAAAAAATAAGAGTTTGATCATATATATATAATCTAATAAATAAATAATAAATAAATATAAAATCATTGTTACTTCAGATGTGATACAATCTACTAAAACAGTAGCAAATGAAAGGAATACACCATCAAAAGGAGGGATATTTAGGGATAATTCGGCAACAACGAATATGGACGTACGTACAATACTATATTATGAAGATATGTAAACATCTAACCTACATCTATAGACACACTTAAACTATACATAATATATATTATATTATGTTAGCATTCAGTACTGCTCGTCGCAAACTATAGAATAAAAAATGTTCAAAAATAAACGAGCGAATAATATCTAACAAATATATAATCTATAATTTTAGTCTATTTCATATATTTAGTCTCGATATATTAAGGCAGTTTAATTTACCATTTAAGTTACAGAGACTATATAAATGAGAAAAACTATTGTGTTAAAAAGATTAGCCTCCACTAGTCACACTATAACCAAGCTATAATTTATAGTATAGCTTGAACGTAACTTATTAACTAACTTTTTTTTAGGCGTGAAAAATATTTTTTGTCTACCTAAAAACTACAGTTTTGCTCTATAAAACGCTATATTTAATATAAACACATTCATGCAAATATATTAACAGTTATTTAAGGGTGGGTTCTACAGATGCGACAAGGCAATTTTATAACATGAAAAAATTAATTACATGAAATAATAATTTTTTTTCAATTAGGTCAACCTAATAGAGAGATTTCACCCGCCTATAAATTAAAGGTTTCCTATTCAGAATACAGAATTGATTCAGTTAGTAGTGCAACGGAACGGAATTCCGAGGTCGTGGGTATAAGTCTATCTCATAGTAATTTATTAAATAAAAGCAAGTGAATCGCAAAAATTAATAAATTAAATACAGGATTTTAATCAAAATGGATTGCTATGACGGTATTATTACCCATAAACATGTTAAGTCGACAGATCTTTCACTATTACGATAAACCTAAAGCGATAAATTTTACGCTATCGTATTTATAATATTGCCTTTCGAGTCCAGTGGAATCAAAATGCAATTAAAAATATAATATAATTTAAATATAGCTTACTTTGGGACACAACGTCCGTGTGAAATGTCAATGAATATTTATTTATTTATTAATTACTCGTAATATTACAGCTACCGAATCAAGTATATATTTAATGATTAAGCTACCACACTACATCATTAAAAATATTTATAAACCATTATATAGCATTTACTAAAAGAAACTATACTTCATAGCTATACAATAACTATTCCTAGTAATAATATTCACATAAATATAGCTTTCAATATAAACAATTTATTGCCGATAATTTGTTTAATGAAAAATGTTTAAAACTACATAATTTATAAAAAATTGTCGAGCCAATAGAACCACACCTTTATTGCAAAAAGTCAGGAGATATGTCAGTTTACATTTCTTTAGTGTTTTAGGTTAATATTATAGTATACTACAAAATGTTAGAAAAACACGAACATTCACATATAAGAAACGATCAATCGCGATTGGGGTTACATCGATTGCGTTTGAGGTTACACCAATTGCGATAGATGTTACATCACTTGCCATAGATGTTACATCACTTGCGATAGATGTTACATCAATTGCGATAGATGTTACATCAATTGCGATAGATCATACATCAATTGCGATAGATCTTATATTGATTGCGATTGACGTTACATCAATTGCGATAGACCTTACATTAATTGCGACTGACGCCACATAAATCGCGATTAACGTTACATTAATTGCGATTAATATTACTTTACAAATGCAGTCAACCATATTCAATTTATTAATATTATTAGGTATATTCCAATAGCAAAACGTGTAATGTTTTTAATGTGTTAAGAGTTTATTGATATATTCACTTAAAACTATTATTTATTTATAATTTTAAAACCGTATTCATTATTATACAGCCACAAAGGGATTGAAGAGTATTTTAAAAAAGAGCAGTCGTAGGTATTTATTTTTCTTAATAGTAACCAATAAGGCTTGTTTTCTTGGACGAATGATTAAATATCGCAAAGGGAAGAATAAGCAAAAGGCTATTACGCAAATTTAGGACGTCAAATAAAAGGTGGCTTGAATGTAGAAATACATCGTCAATATGCCATTCTATTATTTTAAATACAGAGACGAAAAGGCTAATTTAAATATTTCATATCATAGTTCTCACCATTTTGAGGTAATGCTGATGGTCCTATTTAGGAACCCAAATTTACTAAACTTGATTACATCGAACAGTAAGGTGTCTTGACGTCTTACATAAAAAATGAATTTAAACATTAACCCTCAAGCAATATTTCATCAGTTGAAGCTCTTCCTCAATCTAAAATCCTACTCAGATTTCATAGTTTTTGGCAGTTATAAACATATTCATACATCAATCATTAGTGTAATACCTATAAATCCATTTTCTCAACGGTACAAGTAAAGTGCCCTGTGGCATACCAAAATGTAATATTTCAACATTTATGTCCCATTTCAGTAAATATTCGTTTTAAAGTTTCCATTTTGATATAAATTTCGTTTTATATACAGTTTTTATAAGTTCGAAGTTAATAAATCAATCTAATTAATGTAGATTGAATATACTATTTATTATACATAGCTGTCAAACGCTGATGCAATGTCCACACAGAAAAATCTGTTTGAACTTGTCGTTAAAGAATATTATTATTTTGAATGTTTAGACATCATAAAGATGTGTAAAACCATTCGTAGAATTTTCCAAATCTTTTAATTTGCCCACTAGTAGCATTGGCCAAAATTTTATTTTGTCAAGTCAAACATTTTACAAAGTGTT
The DNA here is from genome assembly GCA_916999025.1 of Orgyia antiqua. Classification (NCBI taxonomy): domain Eukaryota; kingdom Metazoa; phylum Arthropoda; class Insecta; order Lepidoptera; family Erebidae; genus Orgyia; species Orgyia antiqua. Next base: position 8,794,904 of record OU779874.1, read on the forward strand.
ACAATTAATTTTTTAACACCCTTGCTCGTAAAGTTGATGCAATTCCACCGGTTTTAAATATGTAAAGCGGGTCATAACAAACGCGTGTGTTATCAAATCAAATAGTTAAGTTATAGTCCATACAAATTTCATAACAGTATTATTTGCCATTTCAAATATGGAACTGACCGCCGCCGCACAACTCGAGCAGCGCGCTGTTGCTATTCAAATTTCGAACATATCACAGATGGAGTTTGTTTAAAATAAAATAAAAAACAGTTTATTCGGTAAACTTGGCTGCATGCTCTAGCGTCTTTGCCAACATTTTCACGCAGCCACGGCAGAAAGTAATCCTCGCGCTATTTTTCTCAAATTTTCTTTTCTTTGTACTTTGAACAAAATATAAAATGTTTTTTTTCTGTTTCCTCGCAAATGTGTTAAAAAACGTCGTACGATATACGTGCGTATTGGTTATAACATGCTCGACTCAATTACGCCCTCGCCTTCGGCTCGGGCTGAAATTCCGCCTCGCATGTTATAACCATCTTTACGCACTAATATCGTAATGTACTATTACTATCGCGTTTTATGTTATTTCATCCTTTCGTCATTTCATATAAGACTATTACTCAGTTAAACTTAACTTATTCTATGTGCATATCATTTCCTATTTGGCTGATCTAGTGACAATGTTTTGCGCCTATTTGTTTGGAATCTACTTTCAATCTATAAATCCGGCAGCTTAGTATGAGACTAGAGGACGTTGTGAGAATGGTTAGTGAATATTTATTGTTTCCTTATTTCAACCATAAGATATAACCGAAACTACAATAAATCTAACAACGGCAAAGTGATAAAGATATCATTGAACGGGAATACAGAGTTAAAATAACAATAGGGAAACTTGAAAACATATGTTACAAAACATTAATATTTTGAAGTTTTCCTCTTGACATTCTATTTATAAATGTGGGCATATCCTGGATGACGAAATGTATAAGAAAAATTTGTCAAGTTTTTACAAATAATACTTATTATCTAAACAGAATTAGGAATAAATAGATGGTCAGAGGTAGGATTAAGCTGTAAGATGTCCAAATGAATGAATGAAATATGCGCGTCTAAATTCGTAAAAGTTTTAGCCAAATGAGTCACGCAAGTGTTAGAGATTATCCATCCAAACGCTCCTTACAATTTAAATCAATTAATCTCTGTCAATTAATATTAATACATATTAATTGAAATAGAACAACTCTCACAATTTATGATAATCTATTCGTCATTTGATAACACAATAATGCGAGTGTTAATTGTGAATGTTGTACAGTTAGTAGTCAAACACTCATCCACGTATCATTAGTTCTTTTACTAACACCAATTTAGTTAACATTTGCAAACACTACGATAGCTCAGCTGTAAGAGCAACGTTACGTATTCGGAAGTCGTGGGCTCGATTCCCGATCACGGCAATCATATGTCCGTTATAATTTGATTAATTAATCACGTAACAGCGAGATTTAACACTCACATTAACACTAAACAACATAAAAACAAGCCTTGAGTGATAGTTAACAGGTTCTTAAATTCACTCCTTTTTTCATAAGTGTGGGTAGATTATGACATTAAATGATTATGTAAGTAAACTTTACATAATTAGTTATATAAAACTAACGTATTTTAGGCGCAGAACGATCGTTGCACTGTTTGTTGCGCTTTAGTGTTGCGCCGCGTTTTATTTGTTCCATTAATGATGTGTGACATACTCGGGGATCTGGCTGTAGAAAACAAATACATATTTAAACTAAAGACATTAATTAAGAAAGAAAGAACAAAAGAACTGATCACAGTAAAGTAAAAGAAAGGGACAAAAGAATAAGTCACATTAAAAATAAAGGTAGGGAAATTGGATAAGGAAGAATTACAGGAAAATGAAAAAGGAGGAAAGATGAAATTCAGGAAAGCAGAAAACATGTAATAAAGAAAATAAGCAAAGCAGAATATAGGAAGCTAAAAGAGAGAAATAAAAGTAGAATGGAACGAAAGAAGCAACAAAGGACAGCAGAATATAAAAGAGGAAGGTAAGACAAACAGACTGGAAGAAAGGTAAAAAGATAAAAAGAAAAGTTAAAGTGGGTAAAGAAGAATATAGTTAAAGAAAAGGTGACAAAACTAAAGAAACAGTAGTATGGAGGAAAGGCAAGAAATAAGAAAGTAAGAGACTTCTAGTGAACTGTACGTGGGAAAGCAAGAATATAGTAAAGGAAAAGATGTCAAAACTAAAGGAACAGCAGTATGTAAGAAAGGCTAGAAACAAGAAAGGAAGGGAATTCTAGTGAATTTTTACTATTTTGTATTTACCTGTGCGTGTGTATTAATTATTTCTCTAACACATTTAGCTCGGGAGGAATCTAATTGCCTTCGTTGTTGCTGTATCGTTGCTGATAACTTGTCTAAGAATGCTGGCTGTACCGCGGCGGGTAATGAACCTGGGAACACAATATGTACATAATTATTTGTATTTTAACACTAGGCGTATTCAACAGCTTGGTTTGCTTAAAATTAAGAAGAAAAAATAAGATTAGTGAAACTGTTTGAATGATTAACTGTAGTATATTAAAGTAATTTATTAATTTTGCAATTGACATGCTATGCTTTTACTTAATAAATCAAATTATGGTGGAAAAAGTGACTGACTTGTAAAGCAATCTTGATAGATGGCGTTGTACGTAAAAATATATAAACTCGATCGAGTGACAAATGTGGTGGTTAATTTGAATGTGGCAGGCACGACCGCAATAAGCTCAGTTGGAAGAGCTTCGGAACGGTATTCCGCGGTCGTGGGTTCAAGTCTAGTTTGCGGTAATCACTTTTTCCATCATAATTTAATTTATTGACTGTATGTTTTTTTTATGTTTGTCACCACATAACTTTTAACTGGGCGAAGCGATTTTAATGATTCTTTTTTTATTTGAAAGCTGGTGGTTCCCGTTTGGTCCCATTGGCATCAGGTCAGGATCTGGTGGTTATCTCCCGAGAAATCGACGAAAACCCTCAAATTTCAAAACCACATGAAGTCGGTTGAACTTTATTTTTGAAAATACTCAATTATTAATAATATTTTGTCATGTCATCCGGAAAGGCAGTCACAATTACGTTAAAAAATTCCGTTACATGATTATATAGATTAACAGATCAAAACATAGATACGAAAAAAGCTAAAATAAACTTGTTAACAAAAATAATCAAACATCTAATATTAATCTTACCTTTACCTTTAGGCACCTGATCGGCGTGAGTTATTGTTGATATAGCACGACGTGATGTACGCGGTGATAACTGTGGCGCTAGTTTCGCACTAAGACTTGCGATTAAACCGCCATCTATTGTCAATAATTATTTATAAATTAGTTTGAAAATTACTAAAAAAACGCTTTAAAATCCTGGTTATTTTTTCGCGGGACATGAACCCACAACCATTTGCAAGCACCACGATAGCTCAGCAGGAAGAGCAAAATGAAGAGTATTCTAAAATCGTAGGTTTAAATCCCGCTCATTGTAATAATTTTTGAACTATTACTTTTTTAGGGATCGCACATATCAGATATATGCTGCAAAAAAATATAATCAGGCTTCAATGTCGCATTTGGAAGATATGAACAAAACCGAAGTTACATAAATCTACCCTCACTTTTAAATTCACCCACATATTTTTCATATTCGATTCCCGCTCGGGACAATCATTTGTGTGATATTTATAATTGTCATACAAATGTTTGTTCTGCGTCTATGTGTTTTTTGTTTTAATATTCATGGACATTTCACACAACGTCCATACATAGAAACACCCAGACGCAGGACAAACATTTGTATGACAATTAGAAAAAGAACACAAATGATTGTCCCGAGCGGGAATCGAACCCGCGACCTCTTGATCGGCAGTGCGTTACCAGAACCACTACACCACGAGGCCCGTTTGTTTCTATGTATTATAAGTATATATTTACAAAAGAAATGTAGTATATGTATTCTATCCGTATTCTGGTACCCATAACACAAGCATATATGCTTAGCTTGGGACCAGAGGACGTTGTGTGAAATGTCGATGAATATTTATTTATTATTTATATTGTTGTAACAAATTGATGATTATAACAATTTGTACATTACTTTTTTGAGTCATGGAGCCTGTTGCATATGTAAGTAAATAATAAATATTAAATAAATATTCACGGACATTTCACACAGCGTCCTCTGGTCCCAAGCTAAGCTTATATGCTTGTGTTATGGGTACCAGAATACGGATAGAATACATAAACTACATTTTTTTTTTGTAAATACATACTTATAATACATAGAAACACCCAGACGCAGAACAAACATTAGGATGACATTTATAAACATCACACAAATGATTGTCCGAGGCGGGAATCGAACCCGCGACCTCATGATCGGCAGTCCGTTATACGAACCACTAGACCACGAAGCCCGTCAGTAGCTATACTCTTTATGTAGACTTAATGTTTTTGAGTTAATAAAGATCTTTAAACACAAAACGGCGGATTCGAGATGTGCTAAGGAATAAAAACAGGTTATTTCCTATAGCACAATATTTCACATGAAAAGTTTGACAGGCGGACAGAAAAGCCCCCAAAAGTGATCCTATAAAGTTTTTTTTTATGAAACCCTAATAAATTACTGTAGAATACTTACGTTCGACATGATGTCTATCAGCCGAGTGCGATCTAGCTGCTATATTTTTACGTAAAGCTAGCGGACTGAGTGCGTCATGTCTTGACATGTTGTTGAAGCCAGCTATGATCTCTGAAGGCTGCGCGTAGATTGTATTCTGACCGTATTTCTTATCTTGTTGGAGTTTGAAACCTGAAAAAAAAAATAAACCGGCTAAGTACGAATTGGCATCATTCATATTGTTTTAAAACTCATAATTCGAAAACCATTTCGGGAAATAGAGTTACTGATATTGAACCATTAGTTTTTTTCGGATGTTGACTATTTTTTGGAATTACTTCTATTTTGTAGATAGCTTTTACTTAAACACCATGACAATATAGATTAAAAAAAAAATAATTATATCCGGTATAAAAATACGAAAATAAAAATTATTTCAAAAATTCCCGCTAAAACGCTCCAAGCTGTCAAATGACGGCGATGACGTCAGAGGCCTAATAGTAGGGGTGTCCACTTAGAAAAAAGATCGATGTTTTTATCTATTAATTTAGATTTTATTCTTTCTTAAATAAATAGGTCTAACTCATTTTATAATCAGTATTCAAAAATATTAAAAAAAAAAAAAAATTGCACTCTTTTCAAAAAAAGTATACATATACTTTTTAACATAATATAACCGTATTATGGTACCCACCCATAACAAAAGCAAGAAAGTATAGCTTAATTTGGGACCAAAGGGCGTTGTGTAAGATATAATCCAATTTCTATTAATAAATTATTACATACCAGTTTGTCCATAATGTGATTCATTAGACATCCTCGGTCCAAAACTAGAGAAAGAGTTGTTCTCGCCGTAACTTGGAGTCGAAGGGCTTGAGCCGTGAGGTGAACCCCGACCCTCTCCATATATACCTATATAAAAAATTAAATAATATTCATATCCCTCCGTGTGGTGATGAATTAAGAATACAAGTGTCACCACCCCATCTCCTCCTAAGGGTGCTGTAAAAGTCAGCTAAGGGATATTGCACAGATTACATTCTCTGTGAGAGACGGAAAACACAAAAATAAACCCTGTGCCAACACGCCTGGTCAGCGCGGCACAGTAGACCATAATCCCTTCCAAAGTGGAGGAGGCCCGTGCACAACAGTGGGACGTAAATGGGCTGGAGAGAGACAGAATATTCATATCTCACAAAACATCCTCTGGCCCCAATTTAAGCTTATTTGCTTGTGTTATTGGTACCAGAACACGGATATACTACTTTTCTTTTGTCAATTTATACTTATAATATACTAGAAATCCACATAGTATGAACGGGATATGAACCAACGACCATTTGCAGGCACCATTATAGCTCAGTTGGCAAAGAAACGGAACGGTATTCCGAGGTCGAGGAAATTCTTTCAGTGTTGAATAGTACATTTATCGAGGAAGGCTATATAACATCACGCTACGACCAATAGGAGCGAGGCAGTACTGAAAAATGTTAAACGGAGAAATTTTTCTAAATTCCACTCGTATATAAAAAGTACTCACCCGAAGTATCCCTTATCAGATCTGAATTTGAGCTGTTCAGGCTATTCTTTCTTACATACATACTATTCTCAACATAAGCCATTATTCTATGACCTGTCTGTCCATATATAGGATTTAAATTCCCAGTGCTATTTAAACTGGTACTTGATGAGAAATTAGTCTTCGCTTGTTGAAATGTACTCAAAGATGGTTGATTTGGTGATTGGGGGTTCGCGTTATTTTGATTCTGCAATTGTTGTAGACTACGACGAACGATTCCGGGTGATGCAGGCATGTGTTTCAATTCTGTTAGTTGCTTTACCGTTTCCGCTACATTGATGTGTGCTAAAAATGGTAATAGTTGAATTGAATTTTAAATCAATCAATACTAATATTATAAATGTAAAGCATATATTTATGCAATAATTAGGAATTAAAAAAAAATTGTTGAACCCATTGATGACACCACCTCCGTAGTCTACCTACTCTTTGATTATTTGGATACCTGATATGTAAAAAGAATGTGTGCCTTTGAAATTTGAGGGTTTTCCTTGGTTTCCTAGGCTATCTAACTATCAGATCCTGACCTGGTACCAATGGGACCACACGGGTAGCATCAGCTTTCAAATAAAAAGAGAATCATCAAAATCGCTTCACCCAGTCAAAAGTTATAAGGTAACAAACATAAATAATTTCCTTAGTTCAAAAATTGAAAAACACGCTTAAAAACCTGAATATTTTTTAAAATTATTGTATTGTCATCGGTCCTTGACATCTGTGCAAAATTTCAGATCAATCCGACTACTGCAAGTGGGTGAAAATCACGTTCAAAGATTCCGTTACATAGATTAATACATTGAAAGATACATACCGAATATATAAAAGCGTAATAAAAAAAAATACGGACGAATTGAAAACCTCCTCCATTTTCGTTTAAAAAATCATGCAGTTTTAGTTCACACCAAAATGTAATAAAAATTGGTCAAGTGCGAGTCGGACTCTCGCACGAAGGGTTCCGTACCATTATCTATGCAACATAAGGCACGTTATTAATAAATGAGCAAACAACACACACAATACTTAATTAATCACGTTTGTTGTATGAGAGCAAGAAACGGTAAAAAAGTCATGTTTGTTGTATGGGAGCCCCCCTTAAATATTTAATTTACTTTATTTTTAGTATTTGTTGTTATAGCGGCAATAGAAATACATCATCTGTGAAAATTTCAACTCTCTAGCTATCACCGTTCTTGAGATACAGCCTGGTGACAGACGGACGGACGGACGGACAGCGAAGTCTCAGTAATAGGGTCCCGTTTTTACCCTTTGGGTACGGAACCCTAAAAAGAGCATTTATTAAAAATTTTAAAAATAATTATTGATGTCATAATAATAATCCGGACAATGTAATAATAATAATGTCATAATAATAGGACCGCCTGGAGGTATGGCAGAGCAAGGAGCTACACGGAAGATTTTATCGGGCCTTACACGGGCCTGATGTTGACTTGTTATCTTCCGTGGCCTGGCTGCGATTCGGTGACCTTTTTGGGGAAACTGAAGGTTTTGTCTGTGCAATTGCTGACGAAGTTATCATGACGAACAACTACCGGAAATATATTCTGAAGGACGGCACTGTTGACATTTGTCGTGCTTGTCACCAACCAGGTGAGTCCCTCAGACATATTGTTTCCGGCTGTTCGCGTCTAGCTAACGGCGAGTACTTGCACAGACATAACCTAGTAGCCAAGATTATCCATCAGTAGCTTGCTCTGCGATACGGCCTTGTGGAAACTGTGGTGCCGTACTACAGGTAATTGTCAATGGTCGTATCACATTGTATTGGGATCGATCTATCATCACGGACAGGACTATTGTAGCTAATAGACCTGATATCGTGGTGGTAGATCGATCAGCGCGCCGCGCAATGATAATCGATGTCACCATTCCTCATGACGAGAATCTCGTGAAAGCTGAGAAAGACAAACAAATGAAATATCTAGACTTAGCGCACGAGATTGTCGACATGTGGGATGTGGACTCGGCGATCATTGTGCCGATAGTCATCTCAGTCAATGGACTAATAGCCAAGAGCCTCGATCAACATCTAGAGAGGCTCGCGTTAGGCAGTTGGGTCAAGGCTCTGATGCAGAAGGCAGTCGTCCTCGATACGGCTCGCATAGTGAGGAGGTTCCTGTCTTTGGATCCCTGACCACCGACAGCTTGGTTCCTGTACTCGATGCCGGTGGTGCACTATTTTTTATATATTTTTTAATTAGATTATAAATGTGTGAGTGTGTTTTCAATTAGTGTATTTATTGTGATTCTTTTTTATTTTTATACAGTATGAATGTCTTATTTTTATAATGTTTTTAAAAAATATATGTTAAATATGAAAATAAAGGAATGCGGAAATAATAATCCCAGTCATAATCAAAATTTATGCATTTATGTGTCAAGAACAATAAAATTTATAAATTTACATGCAGTAAGTATAATTGATTTCTAATACAGGAATTGTTAATTCGTATTGTTTTCAATTATCGCCATCTTAATATTATGTATTGCGTAGAAAATTTAATATTTATCTGACTATTACAAGTGGGTGACACGTATGAGGACTGTAAATAAATTAAAAATACAAATGTTACCACCACAATTCTTCCCCCAAAGTGCTGTAAAAGCCAAGTAAATGATAACATCAACTGTGAGAGATGGAGAGCTCGAAACTAAACCTCTTATGCCAACACGCTTGGCCAAATACCGGACTGGACAAGGCCCGTGCCCAATATTCATAAATAAAGAAAAAAATATTCATGGATATTTCACACAACGTCTTCTAGTCCCAAAGTAAGGTATATTTCTATGCTTGTGTTATGGGTACCAGAATACGGATAGAATACATAATAATATATTACTTTTCTTTTGTAAATACATACTTAGAATACATTAGCTGACCCGGCAAACGTTGTTTTACCATAGCCATACAAATGTCAGGGGTGGACAACCCTTATCACTATGAAAAGTAGATAGCCGATTCTCAGACCTACTGAATATGCATATAAAATTTCATAACAATCGGTCAATCCGTTTCGGAGGAGTATGGAAACGAAAATTGTGACACGAGAATTTTATATATTAGAGATAGTAAACACCCAGAAGATTATTGGGCTGAAAAGAAACAAAATTTCTCATGCTGTTAGTCCACAGAAAAGCTAAAATAAAATCACACAATAAAATAAATAAAATATAGTAATACAGTCATCATAATCACCACCGCTAGTTTCATTGTCCGGTTGCAGAAGAAACGCTGGTGGTGGCGGCAAGTTGTCAGCATCTATTGTACTCAGTTGTTGAGGTTGACTGTTGTTCTGGAATATTATAAATAAATAAATATTCATGGACATTTCACACAACGTCCTCTGGTCCCATGCTAAGCTTATATGCTTGTGTTGTGTGTACCAGAATACGGATAGAATACATATACTACTTTTCTTTTGTAAATACATACTTATAATATACATATACGTTTATAGAAACACCCAGACGCAGTACAAACATTTGTATGACAATTAGAAATGATTGTCCCGAGCGGGAATCGAACCCGCGACCTCTTGATCGGCAGTTCGTTACATGAACCACTCAACCACGAGGCTCGTCGATTTATTTTATTAGAAATAAATATAATATTGGTACCGATTCTCTGCGCACAACTAAACTTAACTTAACAAAAAAAAAATAGAAAGTGTCAATAATACAATTCGGCAATGTAACAGAAACTTTTTTTTTTAAATATCTGTGTATTACGCACTAACAAATTTAAATAATGTACGCAACTAAATAGCCAATCAATAAAAATATACCAATAGTTTTTTTCAATTTTTAGTTAAGTTCAGTTTTGTTGTGTACGTAGAATTGGTATCATTAGTAAATAAATAGCTGGCAACCCCCGCTGAAAAAGGTAAGAGTACATATGTATACGTATGGCCATACTCATCGTGTACCGACACTATCACCTTTTAATGTGTGTGTTTAATAGTGTGCAAGCTTCAATCCAAAATCTCTTGGTATTGTCTGGCTGAAAAAATTACGAGAGTAACACTCTTACTGTACGGACATTTTCGTCTCTGTCACTAACCTTGCAGTATCTATACCAATATAATAGAGCTAAAAAGTTCGTTTGCTTGTTTGTTTGAACGCGCTAATCTCAGGAACCGCTGGTCCGATTTAAAAAATTCGTTCAGTGTTCGATAGTACATTGATCGAGGAAGGCTATAGGCTAAATAACATTACGCTACGACCAATAGAAGCGAAGAATCAGTGAAAAATGTTGCAAAAACGGGATAAATTTTCTAAATTTCACGCTAAAGAATTTTGACTAAATCAAATTAACGCATTTGAGAAAGAAAACAGCGTGTCTAACATCTCCTGTTAGTTCATTACTCGAAGTCTCGGTAGCATTGTAAACCGCAAAGAAGATTGTAAAATCAAAATCGAAATGTTCTTTTATAACATACCTGTACGTATAGAGGTCGTTGTTGTCTCGATATAGACGAAGACCTGCGCACTGGAGGCGGTGGTTTTCCTAAAGAACTGGAAGAACCGCGACGAGACCATACTGTCGCTGTAAAATATAAAAAAAATAGATAAAATAAAGAATTTTGATTATCAAATCCACAATTGACAGAAAAATCTGTGAACATACATACAAAAAAATGTACGGTCGAACGTGGAACCCCCTACTTTTTTAAAGTGGGTAAAGACTTAATATCAATGCGGTAACAAAAAGTCTTAATATCAATGCGGTAACAGGATGGAAGTTAATTTATGAGGTTTTGCAATTGACTTGCTATGGTTTTACTAAATAAACTAAATTATAGTGGAAAAATGATAACCATGAGCGGGACTTGAACCCACGACCTCGGAATACCGTTCCGTTGCTCTCCCATCTGAGCTATCATGGTTCCCGCATATGTTTACCAAATCTTCCACTACAACCTTCTCAATGGGTTCAAGTCCCGCTCATGGTTATCATTTTTCCACTATAATTTAGGATGGAAGTTACTAAGGTAACAGGATGGAAGTTACTAAGGTATCAATAACTTAATTTTCGTTTCACATGTTTTTTTTATTTTTCATATTAACTACTAGCTGATGCCCGCTACTCCGTACGCATGGAATTTTAGATCCCCATATATTTTGTCATCGTTTAAACCTTCCCTAGATTTTACCGAATATTTCAAGACTAAAATCACCAAAATTGGCCCAGCCGTTCTCGAGTTTTAGCGAGACTAATGAACAGCAATTGATTTTTATATATAAGAAGATTATATCTATACTAATGTAATAAAAAGAAAAGATTTGATTGTTTGTTTGAAACTAATATGCTCTTAAAGTACTGGACTGATTAAAAAAAGTCTTTCATCGACGGCATATACTCTCTGAATGTAGGCTATATATTATTTATTTATCAATAAAGTTACGTATGCGAAGCCGGGGCGGATTACTAATTATTTATAACTTTAAAACAAAAGCTTGTGTGCATAAAATCACTCAGCATTTTGCAACAACACAAGTAGACAAAAAGCTAATAAAACTGCTGACAAAACCATGCAAAAATTATTTTTATCTAACATAAGATTTCTTAAAATGCAAACAATGCTTACCGGTCAAAAATTATAGACGGTTATAGACTATCTGCTTCTGCTGAAAACCTATAGAGGTAAAGAACTACTACTCTCTTTAATAACCATCATCATACAAAGTTGGTCAAGTTCAAAGGTCAAGGGTCAACGGTCAAAATCTCACATCGCTAGGCGGACAAAGCTATGTTCTTTTCTAACACTTGCGCGACTCATCTGTTTAAATAAAACTACTTTTTACGGATTTAGACGCGTATATTTGTTTTAAATTTTGGCCCGACGTTTCGGAGACTTTGCAGTCACCATGGTCACGGGTGAGAATGGAAACGTCGGGCCAAAATTTAAAACAAATATACGCGTCTAAATCCGTAACAAGTAGTTTTATTTAAAGCTATGTTCATTACTTTGCTAGAATATAACGTAACATAGCGTAAATCGGGCCACTTTGCTTGACGAACAGAAAACCTTCATTGCACTGCTCTTATCCCTTTGCTTGAATTCAGCGCAACATTCCTTTCAAACTATGACCTCATATCTGTTCACCTCTCTCTCTCTCTCTCTCTTGCATCCTCTTTCACAAAATTCATTACTTCTCAGTTTTCCACAGACCTTCCACAAACCTTCCTTCCTTCGTTAAGACAAAAATAATGTGGTGACTCTTCATAAAATGCAAATCATACTTTACCATTACTATCCAGGCTTAATCAGCTTCCACCAAGAATCTATGAACGAGCCAAAATACAATACAATCTTACCAGCCATAGAAACGGGTCGTCTTTTAGGTACTGCCGGTTTCTTCCCGATTGTGGCAAACGCTGGAGTTTCGCTCGCTTCGTCCAAAGACCTGACAGCTTCTTCTAAACTTCCAAGTGAGATAGAGAAACTCTCTCTAGCCGCTGCGACTGACGCATCGCTGTCTCGACGTAGAGTGACGATCTCTGATTCTAAGGATGCAGGCAGGCATGCAAAGCGACATTACAAACAAAACAAAACAATATAGTTGTTGACATATAAATATATGAACTTATATCAGTATTTATAGCAGTGTTTCCCAATGGGGCATTTTTTTTAAGTTTGGGGCAATTTAAAAATTGTCTACCGTCTTCAATCATCTATTTATATTTCTTCAGAGAACGAAATAATTTTTAGACGTTCATAACATAACTGTGAATGGGCATCACAAAAATTTTACCTATGTTAAGGTGGGGAAGGTGGGGTATTGACGGATTAGGAAGTCCACACCTTCTCCTTCGCAGGGTGCATTAAAAGCTAGCTAAGAGACATTTTACACAGACAACATCCTCTATAAGAAACGGAAAACTCTCGAAAAAGTGAAGGCGGGGCTCGTAAAGGAGAGAGAAAGAGATGGGGCATGGCCTATAAATGACTGATGTTATAATACTTCTTTTGAAGTCGAATAAAATGTATATAAAATAGAGTGAAAGCTACAGCAACTATATCTGAGGTTCAAATATTTACACGATAAGGGAGCCAATATTTTATTCCCAGAGAGTTTTTAGTATGTAAGTCAATTAATGTTAAAAATATAAAACGTCCATATAATCATAAGTCGACGCAAAAACACAATAAAAATAATTAACACTCGCATTAACACTAAACGACAAGCGACAGGCGTTTATGAATGTATGTTGTATGTATTTTAGTTTTCATAACTTGGATCATATTAATACTTTATCTAACGCATTCAGTCGACATACATACATACCTACACATAATTTTATGAGTTATTTTCCCATCGATAAGACTTTATTTCTGTAATTCATTCGTGTCGGCTAACGATAAGGCTTCACTTCATGAATGTTAAATCCAATGGGCATTGTTCATATTTTTTTTAAACTCTTAATTCGATAAAACCATTTCGGGGAATAGAGTTTCTGATCATGATCCATTAGTTTTTTTCGGAAAATTTGCTATATTAACGATTATTTTTCCAAAAAAGCAAATGATCTCTACTTGCCCTTGAAATGAAGGACTTAAAATATTAAGACGTTTTTAGGGATATACTACTCTGAAGTGGAGTTGAAATTGGTCTATTATATCAACTTGTCAACTTTGAAAAGATAAAGTGCAATCTGTATTAAGTCTATCAAGAAAAGTCTATACACAGATTGCGTAAAACGATGACGTCACAACATTTAAAGTAATATCTTCAAGAATTTTAAAAAAATTCTGTATAGTGAATATTTCAATAATATTGAAATTAGTTGCTTAAAATAGTCTATATTTTCTGAAAAGAATATAAAAACAGTAGGTCAAAAATAATGAACAATCCCAATTGATCTTAACCTTTTATAGGAACATAATGTGAACGCGTTATTTTGTAATAACAACAAAAGAATTATTTGACAGGCATACACAACTAATAAAAGGGGTTTATTTTAATACGGAACCCTAATAAAAATACGTGATGTTTAAGTTAGTTGGATTTCTAGGCAAAACAAAAAATAGTAAAGCATGTCTAAACATAGAGTAAAAGGCAAGACAAAAAAGCAAATGGGAGTCACCAGAAAGAGACCTGAGAGGATATGTCACCCTCGAGGGTTAACGTAGGGCTAATGAGTTAAATAATAACCAAATTAAAAGTAATTGAGCAATAATTCTTAGGTTTTCCCTTCTAGGGTATCAAATTGCCTTCATCATCATCAAGTCCACCTATTACAGTCCCCTGCTCGACAACTGGGAACAATACAATATGTTCTTTCGTTCCCACCCAGTCCCCTGTTCCTACCCAGTTCCAAGCTGGTGTCGCCCATGTATTACTAAATAAATATAACTTCTAAACAATCTAAACTTCGCATTTCGATAATAAGAACTGCCTTACCATCAGCGTGTTGCGCGTGATGTTGATGTGCATGATCTTCAGCAGCAAAAGCTCCTTGACTGCCATAACCACTTGAAGATTCAAGCGAAGATTCACTAGCACTGCTCTCGGAGCATACCTGCAATTTGCAAATACGGTTTTAGTAACTAACTTTTTGGTGACGGATTAAGAATACAAGTTTCATCGCTGAGTTTCCTGACCAAGGTACCGCAAATGCGAGTAAGCATAATATAATAATACAACATTCTATGGGAGTTAGAAAACTCAATACTTAACTCTATGCTAACACGCCTGGTCAACTTGACATAGCAGAATACAGTGGCGGAATTACCCTAAGGTAGGTAGGCCCGGGCCTAGGGCGGCCAGATTTAGGGGCGGTGATTTACATTTTTTCATTATGTAGTCTATAGTGTGGATGGTGAGAAAGGGGCGGCTGATGGCTTAGGGCCTAGGGCGGCCGAGACTGCAAATCCGCCACTGGCAGAATACTCTCTCAAAGTAGAAGAGATCCAAGCTCAATGACCGTGCCAGCTACAAAATAAGGACCACTCCCTTTTTTCTTTAACCTAAATTGAGTTACCAGTTAATTTCATCAATTGAAAAGTATTGATTGGCTTCGTTTAAGCAAATTATATTATATACTAGCTGTGCCCATGACTCCGTCCGCGTGGATCGATTTTTTTTGTATCGACCCAATTGTTGATTCTTTTTTAGCCACTTTGCAAGTAACCATACTAAGGATATTCGTATTATGTAAATATCTCTTGATTGAGTGGACCGATTATGATGAAACAAAGACTAAGGTTGAGTTGTCTACAATTTTTACGTATAACATTTATATTTATAAGTGTTGTACATTTTACGTGATGCGTGCACAGGCAAACATCTAAACACACAAACCGACAGACACAATTTCAAAAATGATGGAAATGAGTTCTGTTGGTTATCCTTGAACCATCTGACTATTTTTTTTTTAATATATTCAATGTACAAAATTTTTTTTTCTACAGATCTATTATATGTATAGATGCTTCATACGAAAAAATTAAACTCTGTAGAGGACAATTTGCTTAGCGGATCCTTAATAATTCGCAGGATAGCCAAATTTTGCGAAATTACGCAGTACTTTGCGAGATTCCTATACCTATAAGACAGCGTAAGAACTAAAATATTTAAACATTCTCAACTTAATTAATAATATCATTGTTAAGAAGTTTATTTAATCTACTAAATACATAATATAGAAGACTAATGCTACTCGCATTGTATACAATATAATTGGTTACATAACACATTGTAACAACGGTACATAATACAAGTTTTCAGGAACGCGAACAACGGTTCATAAACATTATATTTATACGTGGTTGTAATGGATTTGATACTTTTAAGATTTGTTGTTAATGGCAAAATCATTAGGTATCAATAAAATGTATATTAAAAGTAATGCTATTTGTTCTAAATACAAGAGATATAATACGTTCCAATAGTCAACGTGATATTGGAAAATATTTTTAATTTGGTTTTCTTTCATTTAGGAACGAAAATATAATCTTACAAAAAAAATAGACTTGTATATTCTAAAACTAATAAATTCTTTCTTCTCTTCTGAATTGACATGAATTAAAACATTAATTTTCTGGTTAGGATAGTAACCATAACTTATACCTATAGGTTTTAAAGTAACGTAATTTTACATAAGTTATAATAATATTAAACCTCATTCTTCATTACATCGCAGGAGTGATCTCAGTTTAAGAAAATACAACATAATTTCTTATTAATAGTAGTATTAGCAAACCACTAGGTACTACACTACTAGTATTTTTGAAAAAAGGTTCCATTATAGGTCCTTTAACTTTTTTCGACTTAGCTAACTCACAATGTTAATTGTTTAATTTAAACCGTATGAAAATCTTTTTTTACTAGTTATTAGTTAATTGCAAACAGAGAGGCCGACCGACAGGAATAAAAATCATTTATTGATAAACAACATCGATTTTAACAACATCTTTGCTAAACATCGTCAAATATTTACTTTACTACCCGTTATAGGCAGCGGGCACTTTGTGTTATAACAATATGTAACAAAGATGTCAAGGATCAAAAACATACAGTCTGGCTACAATACGTCGCATATTATTGAACACACATATATACACAACAGTTAAGTATGAATAGAGCCCCAATATAACGTTGTTCTCAGTAAAGTTATATCGCAGTTAGTGCATTCACTTGTACAGCATTTGTTTTGTTTAAACTACTGATTTAAGAAGTTTGTTAGTTAAGTGTAAAATGTTTGGGAATACGGTTCATTTTATTATTCATATATTGTAAGTATATATAATCCATATTCAAAACTGGAATAATTTGCCAACGTCTTTGTTTCCGGACAGTTTACAATATAGAAACATTTAAGAGGAGGGTGAATACGGCGAATAGGCTTCTAAAATAGTTGTTGCGCTTCACCATGTAAGGTTACATTACCACCAGGTGGATTGTAGTCGACCACCAACATGTATTATGTAAAACAAAAAAAACATTTGTCATTCAAAATCAAGCATTGCTTAAAATAAGTGTAATTGATCTAATTTATAACACTGAACTTGTCGGCTGGTATAAAAATTGGTTATAGGTTTTTCGTCCGTGTGGTGACGGACTAAGAATACAAGTTTCACTACCCCATCTCCTCCTCAGGGTGCTGTAAACGCCAGCTAAGGGATATTGTAGTGATTAACATCAACTGTTAGAGACAAAAACTCGAAACTAAACCTTGTGCCAACATGCCTGGTCAGCGCGGCACAGTAATCCCTCCCAAGGTGGAGGAGGGCTGTGCCCAACAGTGGACGTTAATAGGCTGGATAGAGATACGGTATATAATGCAATATTTTAGTGACATTGATCTGATGTGATGATGGAGCTGGTATGTGGTCATATAGAAATTTAATTATGCATCATTTTATTGATATTCGTTATGATTACAGAATTGCTGCAAATATTGAAATCGGTCAATCGTGGTAAGTGCTTTAACATAAACTAACAATATCGTTGTAAGATAATTTCATAAAAGGTTTTCAGCTATTGCATTTAGGTATACTCGTAAGGCCGACAGACCTTATGTTCTGGTGATTCATGTTCATTCATAGAAAACACCCAGACGCAGACAATCCTTTGTGTGACAATTATAAATATCACACAAATTAGGGTGCCGTGCAGAAATCTACTAGACCACGGACCCCGTCGAAATGTCCATAAATATTAAAATAATAAACTTGTTGACCATCTAAATTCACAATGAAATAATTCAGTCCAGCAGATGACGCATCCGAAGCCAAAAGCGCTTACAAATCCGGTGAGATCCACGATCAACCGGCACCGATCACACTTGACAAAATTAAGTTCAAGTTGAAACAGAGCGAAATCTTCAACTGGGAAGACCCAAACCTAACAGATATGGAGAGGAAGGAAATGACCAAAATGTTTGACGCTGTCGAAATTATGGTAAGACATTAATGACTTTACCATACGTTTGTTCTGCTTCTTAGACCAAAAACAAATACGCAACCTGCTGTGTGCAAATAGTAGTAACGCTAACCCCGAATAAATTGAGAATAATATGCTTAGTACAAAAACTAAAAAACACACTAGGAAATCTCGAATATTTTTTTTAATTTTTACCATGTCATCGTCCCCTAATGTGTGTGCAAAATTTCAAATAAATGCGACTATTGCAAGTGGGTGAAAATCACTTTCAAATATTCCGTTACATGGATTTATACATTGATAGATAGCCAAGCCAATAAAAACGTGTTAAAGAGGGCAGAGAATAACGGATAATTGGTGATGACTGATGACTGATGAAGTTAAAGATAATTGATGATAAATGATGATGATGA
Source organism: Orgyia antiqua (assembly GCA_916999025.1). Taxonomy (NCBI): domain Eukaryota; kingdom Metazoa; phylum Arthropoda; class Insecta; order Lepidoptera; family Erebidae; genus Orgyia; species Orgyia antiqua. Next base: position 8,813,471 of record OU779874.1, read on the forward strand.
TGATAATGAATGCTGATCGGTGGTGACCGGTGACAATCGTCGATGACTATCATTGATGGTCGCTGATGACTGATCGATGATAATGGATACACTAATCATTTTTTTCTTTAACCAATTTATAGATAGCCTCTCGCAACCGACAGCCTGCCAGCGCACAATCAATATTTTCCTCTCTACGTGTGGTAGAAAGGGTTGTTAAAAAGCAACTGAAAGAAGGCCAGATATCAGAATCTCTGGCAGCTAAATTCAACTGGGATAAATTGTAAGCATAACATTTTTTAGGAATTTGTAACAAAAGTTAAAACAGGACCCTATTACTGAGATTTCACTGTCCGTCCGTCTGTCGCCATGACCTATAATGATAATAATGATAGGGACCCTTCGTGAGCGAGTTCAACTCGCACTTAACCAAACCAGGTTTTTTCTTCATGTCTGGATGACGGTTTTTAACCCATAAACGTCCCAATATTGGGCACGACTCTGTCCATACAGGGTATTTAATAGTATTTATGCTTTTGCTGGGTGAAACTATGTTTGTGACATGAAATATCGGCAGATAAAAAAAGATAAAAATTTTTGTAATGGCGACATTACAAAAATTTTTATATTTTTTAGATCATTTGAACTTAATATTTTCTAACACTTGCGCGACTCATTTGTTTAAATAAAACGACTTTTTACGAATTTAGACGCGTATATTTGTTTTAAATTTCGGCCCGACGACGTTTCGGAGACTTTGCAGTCACCATGGTTACGGGTCATGGGCGTGCGCTCCATAAAGGCAGAAAAGCATTGCTTTACTTGCCATTCACAGATATTTTAATAAAACGTTCGTATGTTTTAGATGACTTTATTCATTTATTTACTATTAATTAAACAAAATATTATAACTTAAAAACGCCTAATAATTCATAAATAGCACCAATATGTGCTTGCAAATTGCTTTTTGCCAGGCGTTTGGCGAAGGAATACGAAAGGACAAGCTCGATACCGCCCGCTTGCCATGAGTTCATATGTGTGTAGAAATTTTGGTGTCCGTGCACAGTTTACAAACGCACACAGGCTTGCATATTGAAGACGCCTTGAACCGGAACTCCTGCCGTATGCTTTGGCGATCGGATGTTTCCGCGAGTATTCGGCGTTCGTTCGTTACCTATTATAATCCGAATAAATATAATAGTCGGAAGTCTAATAAATCACGTATGCATTTTTGTTTAGTAAGGTTTTATTTATTTAAATAGCAGAAATATTTTGGTTCGACGGAGGCCATTTTATTTTTTCGTGTGATTCATTGAACTGTTTAACATTGAGTTTCTATAATTTAATAATTGTATGGATTTTCGTTTGTTGATTTTAAAATGTTATTTGATTGTGAAATGTGTGTTGATAGTGTGTGTTTGTTAAAAATTAAAAATAACAAGTTCTCACAATTGTTATTTGAAAAGATTCAAATTGTGTCTAAAGGACAACTAAGCCAGCAAATAGGTAGGTAAAGTAACTCGAAAATTTCATGTTAAAAGTTATGAAACGTATGTACATACGTACATGTACGTATGTATGTACGTACGTAGTTATTGTTTAGTAATTCTAGTACAGTGTGGACTGATTCGGGATATTCAGATTTAAATTTATTCTGTTGGCATGGTTTCCGACTTAGAGATCCGTCACGTGGCTATGCTAAATAAATAAATAAATATTCATGGACATTTCACACAAAGTCCTCTGGTCCCAAGCTAAGCTTATATGCTTGTGTTATGGGTACTAGAATACGGATAGAATACATATACGACTTTTTTTTTTTAAAGCTAAAAATCTATAATAGAAAAAGTTTTTGTGACTGAGTACTGCTCCGCATACCCACTGTCAAATTCCTGTGCACGCCACTGTTACGGGTGAGACTGAGCTGTAATGTGTCTTCTACGATCAGTTATTACCCAGGTTCGATTTTAATTTAAATTAACCATAAAGATAGACTTTTACCATAAACTATATCATCAAAGTCATCAAAGCTTTTCAACAGTTCAACTGATTTAAATAAAACTATATTTAAATCAGTTGAACTGTTGAAAAGCGTCAATATGATGAGGAGTTTTTACAAATTATTATTTATTTCCCTATTCTGTTTTTTTTTTATAAAATTTTCTTAATAAAGTATTTTTTCCAGGGCCAACCGCACGAGACGAGATATACCATCATACCAATACAACAACACGACAAATATGAGAATATTTAAATTAAAATAGTCAAACAAACCCTTTATTTTATTAATTTATTCAATATATTTTATTTAACAAATCAAATTATGGTGGAAAAAGTGACTGCCGCAAACGGTACTTGAACCCATGACCTCGGAAAACCGTTCCAACTGAGCTTATTGCGGTCGTGCTTGTAGCATTCAAATTAACCACCACAATCCTCACTCGATTGAGTTTATATCGTATTCCTACGTACAGGCGGCAGTCACTTTTTCCACCATAATTTGATTTGTTAAGTAAAGCATAAGCATGTCAATTGCAAAATTAATAAATTACTCAACATATTTTACATTAAAATTAAGGTAGATATATTGATAAGAGGAAATGAAACTAGTAAAATCTGAATTTCATTTTTTGACACTGCATCTTTTTACAGTCATCATCATCATCATCATCATAACATCACGCCTTTTTCCCATGGGGGTAGGCAGAGACTATAGAGCGCCATCTGCCACGATCGAAGCACACTTCCTTGGCTTCATCCACACTCATACATCTGGTCATACATGCCCGACGGTTGTAAGTGCTACGCACTTTGGAGTATCCCGGCGATGACATCGGAGTATATTTTTCTCGGGCGTCCTCTCCCAGCATTTCCACTTACTTTCGCCGTGTATATGCCTTTCGTTAAGCGTCTCTTATCCATCCTCTCCACATGACCAAACCACCTAAGCATACTTTTCTCCACCTTAGTCACTACATCCTCTTTCAGACCGCAACGTTCTCTTATAACTTCATTTCTTAATCTCTCTTTCAAAGTCACACCACACATACTTCTCAAAGAGCGCATCTCTACAGCATTTATTCTACTTTTGTGCTTCTCCTGCCACACCCAATATTCGCTTCCATACATAAGCGTAGGTAACAACACGCCATTGTGGATCGCCATTCGAGCCTTTTCAGTAATCGCTTGGTTAGCCACAATAGCATGCAAGGCACCATTCAGCTTATTTCCCGCTAACACCCGTCTTTCCACATCAGTATCAACCTTACCATCTCTTGTAAAAACACTTCCCAAATAAACAAATTCTTGTACCTGTTCCACACTTTCATCATCTATTTTAATATTACACGCAGACATACACTCCTCTTTTTCAAACACTATAACTTTCGTCTTGTGTACGTTTACTTTCATTCCTTTTAGTCTAAATGCTTCATTCGTTCTAGTTACCATATCTTGCAATTCTTCCGCAGATGGTGCAAGTAGAACTTGATCATCCGCGTAAAGAAGACACTTGATAGGCAGCTCACCCATAACCAATCCATCATCACTCTCTCTCAAATCTACCAGACAACTATCCATGTATAGATTAAACAGCCATGGTGACGCTACACATTTACAGTCAGACTATGGAAATAATATTTATTTTAAAAGAAACTGTAGAATCTGATAGTGAAATAGAAAAAGCAGACTTCACAGATTTCCTATCAGCGACAGTTGCTGCTAAGTATTATTTTGTTTGTTCCGCCATTGTTTTCAAAATTCACTTCCTTGAATATTTCCATTTTTACATAACGCAATCAATCAAATATTCTTGCTTTTAATAACATCATTGTTATAATAATTTATCAGTAACATTTTACCAAATTCTTCCGCATACTGTTTATCTACGCAATATGGATTTGTTCTGTCAATAAAATCTTGTAAAATTGATTCATCACTAGCGTTTGATATTGACAATCCCGTATTGTACTTAATAAATACTTTATATACCTCTTTATGTCTATACAACATTGATATGTGGGTATCTTTTTCTTTTAAATAAAAATTCATCAATTTTTCCGCTTTAGACGTCAAAGTTTCATGCACAATGTCATTTGAAGCGACATCGAAATTAAAAAAGTTATCTTCTTCATCATTATCATCAATATTTGTAGTATCTTCGATAGCTTTCATTATTTCATTTTGAAACGCCATTTTTATTTTGTTATGATGTTTATCGTCCATATACTTAAACCATTTATCTTTAAACCTCGGATAAGATATTGCAGCTATCGCCGCATTCATATCGCTATCTTTAGATAAATTAAAATAATTATCATAAATGTTCTGAACTGTTTGTAAATATTTTAAAGGTAAATTTTTATATCTTTCATTAGTGTACTGATAGTTTTCATTTAAAAGTTCTGTGAGTTTCTTTCTCAATGATAATAAACAAGGTAGGGTAATACCATAGAAATAATTTGGACCGTCTTGCAACACTTCCATAGTTTCTGCAACAGGTGTAAAACTTCTCATAAACTCTTTCAATTTTACAAAATCTGTTTCTTCAAACGGATCTTTCAGTTGTAAAGCGTCATGCAACACAATATTTTTCTGTTCTAGCAATAATATTTTTTGTAAAGGTCTATAATAATTCCAACATGGCCAAATAAAATCTTGAGGTAAACTAAACGTTTGCCCGGTAACGTTACGAATAATTTCGGCATTAATTGAACTTTTTGATGCTTCCCATAATATAGAACATTTTTTATATATTTTAGGATCCAAGTCAGATCTAATAGCATCACCAAAATACCTTGAAAAATCGTGAACGATACATGGATAAAGATAAATTTCTTCTGTAGGATCCATAAAATCTGCTAATGTAATAATACCGTCTTGTAAATGATACATTTTAGATTTCTTATCAACCTTAATAGCATTTTCAGCTTTAACTAATTTTCTTAAATTATTAACACCAGTAAGATTTTCAAAAAATCTACACCTATAACCATAAAAATCTGAAGTACCATCATAAAATGGTTGACAAGAAATAGCGTACGATTTTCTCTTCAAATCTGATGTTATCCAGTTACAAGTCGTGACCAACCATTCCAGTTTCCATGATTTTCTTATAAGATACTCATAGACACAGACATGTTTAACATTCTTTAGTTGTATTTTAACATCATTCCTAATGTTTTCATACAAATTATCGATGGTTTTATGCAAATCTGGTGATTTTATTAAAGTTAACCCCAATTTATTGACATTTAGTACTTCGAATAGTTTTCTAAAATGTTGTTCATCTATATGTTTTATCGGCAGTATATTAAATAGAAAGTAATCTACGATTTGTTCATCAAATTCCTTTTGCGTTATCACAATTGAATTAGTACGTTCGCACTTTTTTATACTGTCTTTATTTCCACCATTTCCTTTATTCACTATTTTGCATATTTTGTTTAATTTTCCCGTTTCCATATTATTTTGCTTCGTTATTTAATGTTGATATTATTATTGGAAGCACCTAACAAACGAATCGGCTAAGGACTTAACGATAACTAAATTTTTAATCTATTACTTATAGCGAGACAGTGTTGTCATGATAACATTAATTGGCGATATTTATGATTTTATATCTTATCATTGTCACCAATACAAATAAAAGTACAATTTTGAGCCAAAATAAGGAAGTGTAATGTCAAAGAGTAAATGAAGTCAATAAAGGAAGTTATTCTATAATTTCTGTATGCGCCCATCTTCTCCAATACATACTCGGGGCCTCCCGGTTATTAGGGCCTTATAAATATAAATTTTATACGTAATTAGTTTAAAAACTAAAAAACACGCTTAAATATCCTGAATATTTTTTTAATGATTGCATTGTCATCAATACTCAATTCTATGCTACCTACTTATAAAACGCTGACAGTTTCTGTTGTCACATGTTGTCAAAATAGTAGTAAACAATTATGATATTTTTACCTGATTCTATAAACAAAGCGTTTTTATGTGAAATTATCTGATTGTATATGAAAGGCGTACATAGAAACACAATAATCTTGGTGAGTCTACTCATATACAATTAAACTATTACGTGTATAATTAAAAATACAAGTGTGGTCGTAGTGATACTTCAACATGCTATTCTAGTAATTCTGATCAAGGAATTGGGAGTATTCTTTTAAATTATTGCATTGTCATCGGTCCTTGTTAGGTGTGCAAAATTTCAGATCAATCCGTCTACTGCAAGTGGCTGAAAATCACTTTCAAAGATTCCGTTACACAGATTAATACATTGATAGATACATACCAAACTTATAAAAGCGTGTTAAAAACTGTGCACAACTCGTGGTATTACTTAGTCTTTGTTTCATCGCAACCGGTCTATTCAATCTAGTGATATATACATAATACGAAAATCCTTAATATGGTTACTTGCAACGCCATCTAGCGGCTAAAAAAATCATAAAATATTTTATTGGGTCGATAGAAAAAAAATCGATCCACGCGGACGGAGTCGTGGGCACAGCTAGTTGTAAAATATATTATTAATACTGCTTACCTTCTCTTGCGGAGGATGTTCAGCGTTATGTTGTTGTGCTCTAGAGGCAGCCAATGTTGCCAGCTCTGACATATTCACGTACAAAGCTTGAGGCATCTCTGAGGAAAGGAAATATTTATTTAGTACAAGTAAAAAATAATAGTTTTTGGGCCGATTGCGTGGACTTAGAAGGTGGTTCATTAGAATTATCTATATAATATTTATTTATTTATTTATTAGATTTTGAAGAAAGCTTACAGACTAATTTAATACAAATTAATAACAACTTAAATAAACAATTCGCTATTAACAAGCTTCCACATATATGTAACTAAAACAGATTGAGAGAAAAAACAAAACAAAACATCAGTGACAAAGTATATATACATTACACATATACATATATATACATACACATATAAGATAGGAATAATAATACATACATACACTTATACAAATAGATTAGGTGCGTGCCATTTTACTTGGTGCCTACATTATTAAAATATGACTCGTATATATATATATATATAGTATGTATATGTGAGTTTTACCTTTAGAGCTTTATGCTATGCACCGTGCGGGAATCGAACTTTAGACCTTGTGAACGGCAGTCTGTTACATAAACCACTAGACCACGAAGCTCGTCATATATATATAATAATAATGATAATAATGAATTTATTTTCTCCACAATATACAAAACAGGTTACATGTAGTTATAAAAGTGATATTGATTACAAATAATTGAACCAGTAAGAACATTGTGGGAGACTGGTGCCTAATTTAGGCTTGATGCCTGTGTTTCAGGTCACCAGGTTTCCCTCCTAGGTATAAATAACATAATATTGGTTATCGCATATTTTACCATTAAAGACATTTCTACAATATTGCGGTGTGATCAAAAATTCTATTATGTTGTTGTGGTATGTACGTTTGTGTTTGCGTGTGTTAATGTATGTGTTTGTTTGAGAGTGTAAATGTAAGTGTTTGTTTGAGAGTGTAGATGTGAGTAAATATATAACTTACATACAGTATTATGTCGCCATCACAAGGAGATAAACAGAAAAATAGACAAGGCACTCATAAACGAATAAAAAGGATTTGTTCAGTTTCACGGTAACTCAATAATAACTAACTAATAACTCAATTGTTAAATAATAACTCAATTGTTGCAGCCACCCAGTAACTTTCATTTTACATTTTATTTTTCTGAGCTCGTATATGGATAAGATTCTGTTTATTTTGTTGTATAGGTATGGGCCAAGGTGGCAGAAAAATCTTTTATAGTACATAGTTGAAAACTTTAGGTTGCCACACACTACCGGATCAAATCGCCTTTTGCCAAGGGACAAAGAAGGATCATATTTCAAAAGGCAATGCTGCTTTAATATGATTCGCTGTATAAACAGCTGCCGTACTGTAAGAACTTTCGCTTTTTCGTATAAGAGCGAAGTGGGTTGTCTAATCGGCAAGGACAAGGACACTTTCAGCAGTATTCTTTGGGCCCTTTCCAGTTCAAGAATGGTGGTTTGCGAGGCCCCCGCCCAGGACGTAATGCAGTAAGTCAACAATGATTGAGCTAGAGCAAAGTATACGTTTTTGATTAGTTTTTCACTAGCTGTCAGTCTTAGGATCTTAAAGACATATATCAACTTACGCATTCTATTGCTAAGATTGTTGATGTGTTCGTTGAATCTGAGACTGCTATCTATTATCACTCCAAGATATTTAACAGATTCCGCTTTGTGGAGCTTAGGGCAAGAACAAGTATTATGTTGGGGGTATGTACATGTGTGTGCCACTATAGAATGTGTAGTTGGGGGCTGGGATGCTGCTCTGTTTGTGATGGTAAACGTTAAGTAATGGGATTTCTTAGTGTTTAGTGTTAGAACGTTGCATTGAAGCCATTTTGAGACTGTATTAAAACCTAAGTGCGCATTTTTATAGACTTCACTCCACGTGTCCGCACTAAATAGAAGAGCAGTGTCATCTGCAAACGCTATTATTCTACCCTTTTTGAGTTCAAGTAGGGTGAGGTCATTCATATAAATAAGAAAGAGAGTCGGACTAATAACACTGCCCTGCGGTACTCCATAGGTGATTGGGCGTTCGTCGCTGATGTGTTCATCTATTTTAACGTACTGGAATCGATCACTGAGGTAGTCTTCAAAAAGTTTAAGTTGGTTACCTCTAACGCCTAGGCTTTCCATTTTACTAATAAGGATAGGCACAGACACCGTATCGAAGGCCTTCGAGAGGTCGAGGAATATTCCAAGAACCTTTTGTTTTCGATCCAGGTTGGTGACAATATAGTCAGTTAAGTCATGTACCGCATCCTCCGTGCTTCTACCGGCCCTACAACCATACTGTGTCGGGGAAAGAATGTCATTCCTAGTCAAGTAATCAACAAGCCTATTATTCATGATACGCTCCAGTACTTTAGACAAAGCAGATAGTACAGCTATAGGTCTGTAGTTGTCCATACGACTCCTGTCCCCCCCCTTATATACCGGATAGATAATAGATTTTTAAAAGGCCTTAGGAAATTGGCCACTACTAAGAGCAAGATTATAAATGTAGGTTAACGGTGGAACCAATAGAGCTGTGTGCCTTTTAAGAAGATTGGTTGGAATTAGATCCCATCCGACAGCACAATCAGTGCGAAGGGAATTTATTAGTTGCTCGACTTCGGCTTCATTTGTTGGCAGAAGAGCCATAGATTGAAGGAAATTGTTAGTTTTACTATCGGAGGGCTCCCCTACACTACTAGATACCTTCTGTGCGAGATTTCTGCCTGTTATGTACCAAACGATTAATTTATCATATTTTGTCTGCGCACGGGCATCTCTAACTATTGATAACGTCACTATCGATGACGTCAAGAACTGACCGGTGCATTTGTCCTGGTGGCTCGTTTCCGCGCGCGCGACACGGTTACCGAGCGCGCGTTGTCAGTCGCAAAACACATCTTGTTTGCACATTACGTCGCGATTTGAAAGAGATTTGAAGCGTTTTTCTTGCAACTGTTTCGCGAGTTAAAATTGTCACTAGAATTAATTGTTGATAAAACTAATTATCCTTGTTGTGTGAATCGATAATTACAATTGAAACAAAACCTTGAAATGTCACCGCGAAATGTAATGTTCGCCATTTTTGTATGACATAAATGTGTTATAAAAACTAGTGAATTTTGTGTCTCCATACTTAATACGATTTGTGTGTCTATATTTAATGCTATTTAATGTAAATTGAACTATTTTGAAATTGAACTATAATTGTGATAGTGTAATTGTATTGGGACGATTGATGTCATCAGGAGCCCGTGAACCACCCGTGTTGTGTTGTTGAATAAGCTAGGTAAGCTTGATTATTTATTTTAATATTGGCCAATATTTTAATCGATAGTTATGCAATAGCTAGGGTGACACGGTGAAGACATTGTTGAAGAACAAAACAGGGTAAGTTTGTACTATTATAAATTTGTTAACGCTGTGAAACACAGATTTTAAGTTCGTTCGTGTTGGCCTGAAGAATTAATACGCTTCCACAAACTAACACACAAAAATCCCAGGTTGAACGTAACATATTTTTGGTACCCAGAGCGTGGTTTAAACTCCGTTTCTCGAATGTTCCATGTTGAACAAACTATACCCTCATTATTTGTGAAAATTGATTTAATTAATTTAATTAATTTAATTTGATTAATTTGGTTGTTTGTTTGTTTAATCTAAATTGTTGGTATAGTTTTGAATAATTAATTTGAGCACTTGAATTGGCAATTAGATTTTAAAGGATTTGATAATTATTTGTGCTATTGCTAATCGTATTTGTTGTTGCTCAGGTTATTATTTAATATAAATTATTATTTAATTATTGTCTAATATTGAACAACGTTATAGTTAAATTGTGGCGTTGTGCGTTTGTATAATACAACATTTATTTTATACGTTTGTTTGTTTTGTTGGTTACCTTAAAATAAATAATTTAAGTCTTAAATTAGTTGCACATTGGCAAGGAATTGTTTGTTTGTTTGATTTAAAATATTTAAGATTTGATATTTGTTTAGAGTAATAGCGGCTTGTCTCATTGAAAGATATTTTGTTTTTCGTTATTGTAATATTGTTTGTTTGTGAAAGATATTTGTTTTTTTTTATTGTTATTATAAGATTGTTTGTTTCGTGCCGTTTGTGCTTTGAAGATGTCTGCCGCCGCGTATAATGTTGTCCGCGAGACATATTCCGGGATTGCGACTCATTTGAGATGGTTCACGTCAGCTGCCGCCTTGGTGAAAAGGGAGAACCGAATCGAGGCATTGTTGGACAGGCATGAGAAATGCCCTACACGACTTCAGGAGGTGGAGGCGCTTTACCGGCGCTTCATCTTGCATCTGGATGATGTGCCCCTGGAGTCATTCCCCCAGGAGCGACGGGACCAAGTCCACGAGGACTACGTCCAAATTATGGACCTTGCCGACGACATCGCCCAGCGCGCGCGGGAGATTTTAGCCTCGCGCGCCGGAGTACCGGCTCACCGGGCCCCCTTGAAGACTCCCGTGGGCCTTTTGACTAGGTTACCCAACTTGGATCTTCCACGTTTTGATGGTCGACTAGACATGTGGATGGGATTCATTGGTTTGTTTGAGAGCCTTGTGGACTCGAGGGACGATTTGGGTCCGTCTCAAAAACTGGCCTATTTACTCTCCGTGCTTGATGGAGAGGCGAGGGGCTTAGTACAGCACCTCCCAATATGTGACGGGAGCTATGGGATCGCGCGGGCGTTGCTCACCAAGCGCTATCACAACCAGCGCTGTCTGGCAGATACCCACGTTGACCAGATCTTGAACCTTTCCGTCGTGAGCAATGCTGCCCAGTTGAGGACCGAGCTGCTGAACCCCCTCCTAATAGCCACCAATTCGCTCAACCGCTTAGGACTGCCGGTTGCCAAGTGGTCTTACCTACTGGTGCGTATCGTACTCAAGCGATTGCCGGTGTCTTTGAGGGCACGTTTTGAACAAGGGCACACTAGGGATGAGGCATCTGCTCTCCCTACCTTTGACCAGCTCCTGACGTTCCTGGAGGACGAGTGTCGCATGGGTGACGTCATGGTCGCCGACACGCCGGTGGAAGCATCACGTCCCAGACCCACCAACCAACGGCGCAATGCCCAACCTGCACCAAGAGGAGGTACGGCCGCCCGCTTCGCTGTCGCTCAAGCTGCGCCACCGGACTGCCGGTTTTGCAAGTCGCAGGGACACCAAACGGTGCGGTGCCCAGACTTCGCGGTCCTGCACGTGGCCGCTCGTAGGCGGATTGCCCAGGCCCGCGGCTGGTGTTTCTCTTGCCTAGGGGACCATTACCAGCGCGCCTGCCCCGACACTCACCCGTGTCCTATTTGCGGAGGGCACCATTTGAAAATCCTGTGCGCCAACGCGAATGGCCGTCGCGACCACGCGGGGTCGCCTTCGGGCGGGTATGCCAGTGGACACCGGGACCAGTCCCGCAACTTGGAGTCCGGCTCATCACCCCCACGCCGCGCAGACTGTGCTGCCATCGATCGCCGAGTTGGTTCGGCGCGCAGCCCCACGGGCGGGTATGAAAGCGGGCCCCGGGTTCAATCCCGCACCTTTGTGTCCCGCTCGCCCTCCCCGCTTCCACGTGATCAAGCGAGATCACCTCCGGTAGTGTACCACGATTACCGTGACGCACGTCCTGTACCACTACCGTCCCCCCCTCTGGCGGAACGTCCCCGTTTGGAGACGCGCAACCCTCGGTACGGACGCTCCAGGCGCTACGAACCGCCGTCTATGGCTCGTGGCAGTCGTCACCGAGAGGAGGCCGAGTTTAGGCACTACCCGCACTTTGATTTGCCGTCTCGGGACAACGGCGCTCAGTCGCCGCCACGCCAGCATTAGGATGTTGGCGTCTGCCCCCGCTATGCACCGCCCCCCTTTGAGACCGTCCTCTTGCCCACGGCCCATGTCAGGGTCTGGGGACGGACGGGCGCCTCAGTTGTAGTCCGAGCGATATTGGACACAGGCTCACAGGGGTGCATAGCCTCGTCTTGGTTGGTAGGGCAGACTGGCCAGACTATTGAAAAATATTCAGATGTAATAAGGGGTGTCGGGAACGCCCCCGTGGCCACGGTTGAGGGTCGTGTTTTGTTTGAGTTCTCCCCCTCAAATTCTCCACGTCCGACGTTGGAATCGTCGGCCATTGTGATGGAGAATATCTTGGGCAATCACCCGCAAGTTCGTTTGTCTGCGGATGCGGTAAAATTGACCGCGGATTTGAATTTGGCCGACCCTAAATTTGACCTGCCTGGCACGGTCGATTTGTTGCTTGGTGCCGATGTTTTGGGTAAAATATTACTCGGCAAGGATCGTGTTTTGCAGCCAGGTGGCTTGGTAGCCCTCCGGACCATATTTGGGTTCGCATTGATGGGGCCTGTATTGAGGACTCCCCCCCCTGCCGAACTTGGAACGGCCTTGATGGTGGGGTCCGCCCTTTCTGACGCCGTGCAGAGATTCTGGGAAGTGGAGGAGCCACCACAAGCTCCCCGCTCTGATCCGGAGCATGAAGAGTGTGAGCAGTTCTACAAGACCAACACCAGTTATCTCCGTTCTGGCCGGATCATGACAAGATTGCCATTTCTCGCCGTACGTCCGCCACTTGGCGTCTCGCGGCCTATTGCAGAGAAGCGTTTGTTGGCGATGGAACGCCGTATGAGCAGGGACCCACTACTCAAGGAGAAGTATATTGACTTCATGCGGGAGTATGAGGATTTGGGACACATGTCTGTGTCAAAATTGGATTGGCGTTCGACGGAGCACTTCTTTCTTCCGCATCATGCTGTAATAAAACCATCCAGTGGTAAGCTGCGCACAGTATTTGATGGTTCTGCGCAGACTACTTCAGGAGTGTCATTGAACCAGTGTCTGCATCCTGGTCCCAAATTGCTGAAGGACCTTTGTGACGTCATCACGCGGTTTCGACGTCATCAATTTGTTTTTGTGGCTGACATCAAGATGATGTTCAGGCAAACGGTAATTCACCCGGATGATCGCCGATACCAGCTGATATTGTGGCGAGAAAACCAGCAAGATCCCATGCTTGTCTACGAGCTCAACACGAACACATACGGGCTGAGGTCTAGCCCCTTTTTGGCTATACGTTCGCTTTGGGAGCTCGCGGATCGAGAGCGTATGTCGTTTCCTCGCGCAGCCGCCATTTTGAAGGAGGACCTATATGTTGACGATGTGTGCACTGGCGCGGCCACGGAGAGAGAGGCCCTGCTCTTGCGTGACGAGTTGATTGGCATTCTAGCCTCCGCAGGATATGAGTTGCGTAAATGGATCTCCAACTTACCTGCGCTCTTGGACGGGCTACCGGATGACCACCAGCAGGATCCTCACCTATTTGAGAACCGTGACAACCCTACCATGATGTCAGTGCTTGGAATCCAGTACAGACCATTCCAGGACATCTTTACATTTAATGTCGATTTGGATTCGCATCACACTTGGACGAAACGACTGGTTCTGTCGACTGTCGCGAGAACCTTTGATCCCAATGGCTGGATATGCCCGGTCATATTCTGGGCCAAATGCTTCCTGCAGAAACTTTGGACTGCAGGTCTTGGATGGGACGAGCCACTTCGCGAAGCTGTTTTGAAGGACTGGCTCCTATTTGCTTCCTCATTGCCTGCCATCAATAGGATATCGTTGCCCCGTGCTCTGCTTCCGCCAGGGAAGCACACCGCGTCCCTTCATGGTTTCTCGGACGCTTCGGAACGTGGGTACGCAGCAGCCGTATACTTGCGCACCGTGACCACAGATGGTCAGGTGAAAGTGTTGTTGGTCATGGCGAAGAGCAAGGTCGCGCCTCTTCGAACTGCCTTGACAATCCCTAAGTTAGAGTTGTCAGGGGCGGCCCTTCTTGTTCGCCTTTTGAATCACGTCATGTCTACCTTGTGCACGTCAATTGACATTTCCACGATATATGCATGGACTGACAGTCAGATTGTGCTATGTTGGCTGAAGACGTCAGTTCACACCTTAGAGGTGTTTGTAGCAAATCGTGTCTCTCAGATACAGAAATCGGAGACCCCGTTGGTTTGGAGGCATGTGCCTGGCGAGGTCAACCCTGCTGATTGTGCGTCACGGGGATGTATGGCCCCCCTTTTAGTTGAGCACTCTCTGTGGTGGGGACCTGAGTGGTTGACCAGATCAGAATCTAATTGGCCGCGAACTCCGGCCTTAGACATTGTCGCACTGCCTGGGTTGCGAACGCTTGCGCTCGAGCGGCAGGACCGTCCGTTCGACCCCGATTTCTTACTTAATCGTTACAGTTCATTGGACAAATTGTTGAGTGTCACCGCTTGGATCAAGCGCTTCACGAAAAATTGTAGACATCCACAGAACAAATGTTTGGAGGCCTTCTTATCGCCACAAGAGCTCCAAGATGCTCTTCTTCACTGGGTTCGTTCTGTGCAAGAGGCACATTTTGAAGACGAGATTGACATCTTGAGGAAAGGCAAATCCAAGCTGTCTGGAGCCATTTGTAAGCTGAACCCTTTTTTGGATAGTGAGGGTCTTTTGCGTGTCGGAGGGCGTCTTAGGAACGCAAACCTCCCTTATGGATCTCGTCACCCCCTCTTATTGCCCAAGAGTGGCCACTTGGTGAACCTGTTGGTGACTGATCGTCACATCAAGAACTCCCACGCCGGCTGTAATGCCTTATTGGCCATTTTGCAACGGGAATTTTGGATTTTATCGGCCCGTCGGACGATCCGTAGTGTGGTCTTTCGTTGTATGCCTTGCTATAGGCTCAAGGCCCCTACCATGCAGCCTATCATGGGTGACCTTCCTTCGGATCGGGTCACTGAGATAAGGCCCTTTGCTGGAGTTGGTACGGACTTTGCAGGCCCCTTTTTTGTTAAAACCTCGACCCTCAGGAACAGTAAAACTGTCAAGGCTTATTTGTGCGTCTTTGTCTGTCTGTCCACCAAGGCGGTACATTTGGAACTCGTCTCAGCCCTCTCGACAGAGGCATTTGTTGCGACGTTAGATAGATTCGTGTCACGACGAGGACTACCGTCCTTGATTCGGTCGGATTGCGGTACCAACTTCAAAGGCACAAACAACTATTTAAAAGCGATGTATGATTTTTTGTCGGCTAACGAGACTGAAATTGCGTCTAGACTAGCTACACGTAGAATAACTTGGAGGTTCAGTCCCGTGTCATGTCCCCACTGGGGAGGAATATTTGAAAGCGTAGTAAAGGTTGCTAAGACACATTTGCGACGGGTAATTGGCGAGTCTGTATTGACCTTTGAAGAGCTCGCAACTGTGTTTTGCAAAATCGAGGCCGTTTTGAATTCACGCCCGTTGTGCCCGATCACTTCAGATCCTAACGACTTGGAAGCCCTCACGCCGGGCCATTTTTTGATTGGGCAGCCACTGAACGCCCTGCCGGAATATCCCTTTGTTGATGTGAGACCTAATCGTCTCTCGCGGTTTGAATTGGTCCAACAACTCACTCAGAGCTTTTGGAAACGTTGGAATTTAGAATATTTGCACATTCTCCAGCAGCGCGTTAAGTGGACCGACAAGACTGATCCACCTCATGTTGGTGACCTCGTTCTGGTTAAGGACGCTAACTCACCGCCACTGTGTTGGCGCAGGGGGCGCATTCTCAACCTCGTCTTTGGAGCAGATGGAGTGCCCCGTTTTGCTGAGGTCCGGGTGGACGGTTCAATTTTGAAGAGAGCTGTATCAACCTTGTCGCGACTGCCAGTGAATTAGCGGCCAGGTAGTCCTGGCCGAGGCGGGTAGATGTTATGTACCAAACGATTAATTTATCATATTTTGTCTGCGCACGGGCATCTCTAACTATTGATAACGTCACTATCGATGACGTCAAGAACTGACCGGTGCATTTGTCCTGGTGGCTCGTTTCCGCGCGCGCGACACGGTTACCGAGCGCGCGTTGTCAGTCGCAAAACACATCTTGTTTGCACATTACGTCGCGATTTGAAAGAGATTTGAAGCGTTTTTCTTGCAACTGTTTCGCGAGTTAAAATTGTCACTAGAATTAATTGTTGATAAAACTAATTATCCTTGTTGTGTGAATCGATAATTACAATTGAAACAAAACCTTGAAATGTCACCGCGAAATGTAATGTTCGCCATTTTTGTATGACATAAATGTGTTATAAAAACTAGTGAATTTTGTGTCTCCATACTTAATACGATTTGTGTGTCTATATTTAATGCTATTTAATGTAAATTGAACTATTTTGAAATTGAACTATAATTGTGATAGTGTAATTGTATTGGGACGATTGATGTCATCAGGAGCCCGTGAACCACCCGTGTTGTGTTGTTGAATAAGCTAGGTAAGCTTGATTATTTATTTTAATATTGGCCAATATTTTAATCGATAGTTATGCAATAGCTAGGGTGACACGGTGAAGACATTGTTGAAGAACAAAACAGGGTAAGTTTGTACTATTATAAATTTGTTAACGCTGTGAAACACAGATTTTAAGTTCGTTCGTGTTGGCCTGAAGAATTAATACGCTTCCACAAACTAACACACAAAAATCCCAGGTTGAACGTAACACTGCCTATGTCCACAAAGTAATTGTTCACGAGATTGAGAGACTCTAGAGGTGTTTTTGCCGTTGAAAGTAGTTCGTGTGCGTTATTTTTCTTTTTCTTTCTGCTCGTTATTGCATTTATATGAGACCATAGCTTTTTAGGGTTTGTACCGGCATCATTTATATTCTTTTTATCATAGTCTACTTTGGCTTGTTTTAACAATTTAGCACAGTAGTTTCTGTAGCGTTTAAAGCACGTTTGTAAACTTAAATTATTTGGATTACTTTTAAATCTCTTACATAAGTTATCGCGATTACAACGTCTTGCGTTGTATGCGACATCGCGACCTGGGGTGATCCAAGGCCTTAAGATCTTTTTGCGGTTAGGGACTTTGTTTGTTTTAGTGTTTATGTCAATTGCTTTAGTGATGAGGTTGATCATCAGGTCAGCTGCAAGATAGGGATCCTGAGTTGAATAAACCTGGCCGAAATCAGTTGATTGCAGATCGGATGCAAGCTGCTCATGGTTAATTTTAACGACTGTTGTGTTTTTGAATATTTGAGGTGCTTTTTTACATAAGAATAACAAGACAGTGTTATGGTCGGTGATTGAAGAATGCGCCACCATCGTATACGCCGGTAAGTCTGTTTTCAAGCAAACGTGGTCAAGACAAGCCTGAAATCGTGTTGGAAGTTCATGCGCAGGAAGGATGCCGAGTGAGGCCAGTAAATTCAGGTAAGTATTTTGTACTGTGTCCTGACATTGTTGATGAATATTAATATTAATGTCACCTGTGATGATAATATTCTTAAACGTGGATATATTGGTAAGAGTCGTCTCAAGTGAAGTTAGGAAGTTATTAACATTCTTATATCCAGGAGGACGGTATAAGGCCAGGAGAATGGTATTTCGGTCAATTTTAACCTGGAGACAGTTTGCTTCTGCAATTATGACCTCTTCCACCGACACCATGAGGTCCTGTAGCACATATACAACCACGCCCTCATTTTGTGTAAAGTTATTATTAGTTTAAAAGCAATTATAGCCCTCTAGTGTTGGCACATAGTGCGTGTTGGGAAGCCAGCACTCTGTCAAAACGATAATGTCCCACTCAACAGGGGTCCTGGCCAGTATGGTGTGTAGACCTGTCATATTTTTGGTAATGCTTCTAATATTTTGGTTTAGTATTTTAAGACAGTGAGTGGGAGTGAGGCCAAGCGGCACACATTCCTCCAAGTCACTGAAGAGTCAGATACAGATATTAAGTCAATATTTAACATATTTTGTTGCGAGTTATCGAATTTTATAGTATTATAACTATACTAACAACTATTGTGACTATTTTATGTGTACCTAGCAAGGCCCCAGAAAGACCACCTGGCCATGACAACATATAACTCATTAAAAACGCTGGCCATATGTCAGTATAAGATTGAGAGGTATTATAGGTAAGTTTGGTGTGAATGCAGCACGGACCATAAGCAAGTGCAAAGGGAGCTCCTCCAACAAATGAAGTAACAAAAAGATATTGTTCAGATATAATATTGGTGTCCATTTTATCTTGTTGTAACATAAAATTAAAGCAATTCTTAAAGTGTATGTAATTGTATAAAGGTGCATTAATATATAAGTTTGTCCAACTAGTTTTGAATGTCAAGTAACACTGCATACTATATCCATATATTAATTCATGACTGCCATGTGTATAGGTAAACAAGAAGGCATCAATGAATGAGAGTATTTTATTATATATAATGGTCAAGGTGGTTTGTACAAGATTATTGTACACTTCAACTGTACTGTAGGCCTGGAAGTAAACATTTATATTATAAAGGTTAATTCCACTAATTACAGTGGACCAATAGGTTTGGATGTGTCTGCAGTCCCCTTACTTTAATGTGTGGTGAGTTTTATATGGGTAGAAATTGTTAATATAAATTACAATCCTACTAATTGCTATATTCCTGTATGTTTTAATATAATTATTATATTCGCTACAGATCCCATAGTGGTAGGTATTTTGGTGTACTTTTAAATATAAGTCGGCCATTAGAATTGGAATAGTACCAACAAGGCAGTAATTAAGGTGACAGTAATTACTGAGTACTCTGAGATAGCTAAACAAATAGGTTTTTTTTTTTTTTTTTATAGCTGGAGTAGACAAATGACTACACTCCACCTGATGATAAGTGGGGTGCAATCCAAATGTTAGGACGGCTAGTGCAGTGTCAATGCACTAGCCACCCTCACCTTGCCGGCTCACAAGATGCTTTTTCACGCCTCGCTTGAAAGACCCCATGTCGTAGGAATCAGGAAACACATGAGCAGGGAGTGAATTCCAAACCTTGGCGGTGTGACAAAGAAATGAGTTGCCAAATTTCTTGGTGCGAGATGGTATAGTGTCTATGGTGTAAGGGTGACATATCAAACCTGCGCGTGTAGTACGATTTAGGAAAGGAGAGGGAGGGATAAGGGAAAAAAGCTCCTCAGAACATTCACCATGGTAGATCCTGTAGAATGCGCTAAGTGCCGCAACATCTCTGCGCAGTTGGAGAGACTCGATGGATTTCGAGACCTCAGCGTCGTCGATGATGCGGATGGCGCGACGTTGTAACCTGTCCAGAGCATCGAGCAAGTACTGTGCGGAGCCATCCCAGAGGTGCGAGCAATATTCAACGCATGGCCGGACCTGACATTTGTACAGTAGGCACAGTTGTTGTGGCGTGAAGAACCGCCGCACCCTGTTTAGGACACCGAGTCTGCGTGATGCTGATTTGATCACAGTTTCTATATGGCTCTTGGGATTAAGGTCACAACGCACCTCTATTCCCAACATGGTGATGCTGTTCTGTGTCGTTAGTGGGATGTTATTGAGGGAGGGTAGGGGAGAGAATGGTGACTTCTTGGTGGAAAAGACGCACACCTGTGTCTTCTTGGCGTTGAACTCAACCAGGTTAGAGGTGCCCCACTGAGAGATGAGATCCAATACCTGGTTGAGCTCAGCTACAAGATGCTCTCGTTTTTCCACAGTTTCGGCCGGTCCAGCGGTAGCGTGCCCCAGGTATCCTGCGTGAACCGTACTGTCATCTGCATAGCAATGAATGCCTCCGAGTGGAAGCATGTCATTGATATGCAGAAGAAAGAGTGTTGGAGACAACACAGATCCCTGGGGCACCCCAGCGTTTACTGTGTGATACTCCGAAGCGCATCCATCCGAATATACCCGGATTTTGCGCTCGTGCAGGAAGCTGGCTATCCAGGTGCAAAACTGAACAGGCAGACCGTATGCCGGAAGCTTGGAGAGAAGACTTTTGTGCCAGACCCTGTCGAAGGCCTTCGCGATGTCGCGCCGCGCTTGTCAATCGCTTCACCCCAGAGGTGCGTTACGTACGCTAGAAGATCACCTGTCGATCGTTTCGGTCGAAACCCGTACTGACGATCGTTGATGAGACAGTGATCCTCTAGGTAACGGATCAGTTGGTTATTGAGGATCCGTTCCATGATCTTGCACAGCACTGGGGTGATTGAGATAGGCCGGTAATTAGCTGGGTTAGAGCGGTCCCCTTTCTTAGGGATTGGTTGCACAATAGCCTCTCGCCAAACCTCCGGCACACACCCCGTAGAAAATGAGAGTCGGAATAGGCGCGTGAGCACAGGAGTCAATTCCGCAGCACATTTAGTGAGCACTACCGCAGGTATGCCATCGGGACCACTTGCCTTCCGAGCATCGAGTGATTGCAACTCCGCACGTACATCCCGCTGCCTAATTTTAATATCGGGCATCGAGACACCACAATAGGGGACTGTTGGCGGCGGAGTACTACAATCACTGATTCGGGAATTAGCTGCAAAGAGACTTGCCAGAAGATCGGCTTTTTCCTGCGGCCTAGTGATCCGTCTGGACATTTGAGTGGCGGTAAGTATGTGGGCACTGTTGTTTAAGTGTAAGCCTCCCGCTGTCCAAGTAATATGTAGCAACCCTATATATGTACTATGAGGGAGACATAAACAAGTAGTGATTAATGTATGATAAGGGTTGATTGTTACTTGTGTTTTAGTAAACAGATTAGTAATTATTTTATACATCTTGAGCTCAGAACAAACAACTACATAAGCAATATTTGAGTGATTTGTCAAACTGACCAGCTGTAATCTTTTTGTGGGTTTACATTTAGTAGGGTTTGAATATTCTCCCCCCAAAGAGTTCCAATAACGTATAGGTAAAGTAGTTATGTAATATTATAATATGTAAAGAATAATTATGTGTAGATAAGGTAAGTTGTGTGAATATGTGTAAAGTTTTCCAATACATAATACTATTAAGGTAAGCAAAAATAAGCCTAATAAAGTAAACTGATAAATGTTTTATAATAACACAACAATAGCGAACATCAAACAACACATATTTATTTAGTAGTCACTTTGTCTTTCGAAGTTTAATAAGATCGTCTTCAGTTCTTATAAGGTGGCTAGGTTTCCCTTCTTTTTTGCGCACATAGACTTTGCCATTTGCAATCCAGCATTGTTCGTAATTCACAAGGTTTTGTAAGTAGTAGTAGGGATAGACACTACATCTAAAAGTCTGTACTATACGTTTCAAATGAGAATAGCATTGGCACCTTTAGTTGTCAAAAGTGATTAGAAAAGTACTGTCAGCAACGTAACTTTATTTGCGTATCAATATTTTTTTTTCTTTTACTTAATCTCAGTAATTTGAAGTGAAAAACCTCTTAAATTATTTAGTAATAATAGTTATAATATTAAAAAGAAATACTACTTTCTTTCAATAATTTCGTTGTTGGATACTATGATATTAAGTTGAATTGCCAACCGCCATTTTGTTGTTGTTGGCATGCCTTGTCGAGAATATGAATTATAAGGCGTTTTATTTTAAATTCTGCTAGTTATGTGGTTGTTTCCCATAAAAAAAATAAAATTGTTGTTATTACTCATTGTTTTTGTATGTTGGTGTTGTTATTTTGAACTTGTCGTTATTTGTTATTGTTTTTAATTGTATTTGTCTCACTATGTGCTCGAAAATTAGTAAACGATAACGATAAAGTGATACTTAGATAAATTATATAATAAAAATATCTTGTTTTGCTGACCCTACCAAAATTGTTCAAATTAACAACTATGACGTCGCAAAATGACGCGAGGTCAATCCTATTCTCATTTGAACGGCATAGTACAACAAACAATTAAATCTAACTAATGGCAAAGGAAAGTAGCCTTTGATTAAAGTAAATATACGCTTCCTGCTCTTCCTCCTCCTCCAGCCCATTTACGTCCCACTGTTGGGCACGGGCCTCCTCCACTTTGGGAGGGATTATGGTCTACTGTGCCGCGCTGACCAGGCGTGTTGGCACACGGTTTATTTTCGAGTTTTCAGTCTCTCACAGACGATGTTATCTGTGTGCAATATCCCATAGCTGACTTTTACAGCGCCCTTGGGAGGAGATGGGGTGGTGACACTTGTATTCTTAATACTTCACCACACGGACACAGCTAGTCTATGAATAATAAATAATGATATGAATAATATGAATAATACCTTTAGTGAGATGCGGCGGTAATGATGAAGGCTTGCTAGGTTTGAACTCATGTTGGCACGTGTTCGCGTTACCAGATTTACCAGGAACTGTTGGACGTTCCAATGATGAACATCTCTGCGAAAAAAAATAACAATCATCATCATAATCATAACATCACGCCTTTTTCTCATGAGGGTAGGCAGGGACTATAGAGAGCCATCTGCTACGATCGAAGCATACTTCCTTGGCTTCATCCACACTCATACATTAACAAATTTATTACTATAACATTTTCTAACATTAGCGACTGATTTGTTTAAATAAAACTACTTTTTACGGATTCAGACGCGTCGGGCTAAAATTGAAAACGTGCCAACACGCCTGGGTGGCAAGTCTGCTAATTCTGCTATTACAATCATATTGCAATATTGTTACAATGGTCAGTCACTGACGCCATTATAGTGCCATAATAATAATAATAATAAAATATTCACGGACATTTCACACAACGTCCTCTGGTCCCGAGCTAAGCTTATATGCTTGTGTTATGGGTACCAGAATACGGATAGAATACATATACTACTTTTTTTTGTAAATACATACTTATAATACATAGAAACACCCAGACGCAGTACAAACATTTGTATGATATTTATAAACATCACACAAATGATTGTCCCGAGCGGGAATCGAACCCGCGACCTCGTGAACGGCAGTCCGTTACATGAACCACTAGACCACGAAGCCCGTCATTACGACATAATGAAGTCATTACGACAAAAATTGGTCAAGTGCGAGTCGGACTCGCGCACGAAGGGTTCCGTACCATTATCTATGCAACATAAGGCAACGTTATTAGTATCGAGCAAGAAACGGTAAAAAATCAGTTTTTTGTATGGGAGCCCCCCTTAAATATTTATTTTATTTTATTTTTAGTATTTGTTGTTATAGCGGCAATAGAAATACATCATCTGTGAAAATTTCAACTGTCCAGCTATCACCGTTCTTGAGATACAGCCTGGTGACAGACGGATGGACGGACGGACGGACAGCGAAGTCTCAGTAATAGGGTCCCGTTTTTACCCTTTGGGTACGGAACCCTAAAAAATGAATAGTAGACTACCAAATTTGGTAAAATTTCGTCATTATGACACCATTATTGCGTCATTATGACACCAAACTTGATTTTTAGTCACAATGGCGTCATTGAACTGTCATTGTGACAACATAGGTGCCTATTCTATGTGCAGAACTAAACTTAACTTAACTAAAAAATGAAAACAGCTATTGCTGTATCTTAAATGTTTGGCTATTTTTCTGCACACATTTGTATTAATTAAAATCGTTAGTCTATAATAAACAGTTTTTATATTAAAAAAGTTCTGTTAACATTGCCGAATTGTGTTATTGACGCTATCAATTTTCATTTTTTAGTTAAGTTAAGTTTAGTTCTGCACATAGAATAGGCACCATTGTATGTACTTATTAGCAGACTTGGACAGCGCGGTATAGTAGACCGTAATCTTCCAAAGTGGAGGAGGTCCGTGCCCAACAGTGGGACTCTAATGTGCTGGACAGAGAGAATACATACATAACATGACGCCTTTTTCCCATGTGGGTAGGCAGAGACTATAGAGCGCCATCTGCTACGATCCAAACATACTTCCTTGGCTTCATCCACACTCATACATCTGGTCATACATGCCCGACTGTTGTAAGTGCTACGCACTTGCCCCTAGAGAATATTTCAAATATATAACTCACAGTAGGTAATGGTGGTCTTGCGTATATGCCACCGTCTCTATTCTGCGACACCTCTTGTTCACAATGCGTGAAGGTATGAACGCTGAGAGCTGGCCGTGGATGATTGCGTTCATATCCTACAATACAAAGATTATAATAAAAAGACGTGTCTCACTCGGGGACTGCCGCGGTAAAGCTATTGCATAGTATTTTTTATCAACTTATGCAATTATAATTATTTATTTATTTTATTTATGCAAGAATCTAAATACCATAAACTAAAATAAGATTAATAATCCTTATTTACTGATGCTTACATCTGTCCATTGTTTATGGTAATTATGATAAAATAGCGATTGTTAATCAAATGTCAATAAAATAAAAACTAACGCCAGAACTGACATGAGTCACCAGCGCGAACAGCGGAACGGCGTTACTGCGCAGTAGCGCCGTGTGTAGTATTTTTTAGTTACGCTATCTTTGTTACGGAATTTAAATTTCGAATTTTGTGCATTTAGTCTCCACGCTTAAGGCCCGCGATAGAAGCTATGCAATAGCTTAAAAAAACCGGCAAGTAAATAAATAAATAAATATAATACAATTATAAATAAATATTTAGGGTCATTGCACACAACGTCCTCTGGTCCCAAGCTAAGCTTCTATTTATGCTTGTGTTATGGGTACCAGAATACGGATAGAATACATAAACTACTTTTCTTTTGTAAATACATACTTATTATCACAAAAATGATTCTCCCGAGCGGAAATCGAACCAGTCGACCACGAAAAAGTTGTTTTATAAAAAAATTGAATTAATATTATTATCATTAAGCTTTGAAGATAATGGTTCCTCTTTATACGGAACTCCAAAAAGTAGAATCCTATGTCATAAAAATATTATTCTTAGTTTCATGTTTATTTGCTGCCCGTGTTGGTAACAACTCATTAACAAGAGTGTCATCACTCTATTACCTTTTTGAATCTCAGAAAATAAACCCATTCAGTCACAAATGGCATTAATATACCAAATAAGCTTCCAGAATGGAAGAGCTCTGCGTCCAATATTATGAAAATAATAGGCAGAGCTGAAAAGACACATGTTTAAATCAGGAAAACTAAAAACTACAACATACCAGCAGATATAGTATGTGGTCTACCACCCATGATAGCAGAGGCTGCTCTCTCAAATTGTGCAGTATCCTTCAGATCTGGCCATGTCGCTGATGCTGTGAATAAAACGATATTGGTGACAATTTTACTGCGTTTAACACTAATCTAAACTAAAATGAAACTAAGTATGGATGGAGATTTATTTTTAATTACGCTGTACATGTACACACTAGCTGTTGCACGCGACTTCATATGCGTGGAATTTAGAAAAACTGATGCTTTGCTCCTATTGGTCGCAACGTAATGTTAAATAGCCTATACTGGCCTATAGCCTATCCAACATAAAAAGAATTTTTCAATTCAAACACGTTGTGTGAGACGCAGTACAAACATTTGATAATTAGAAAAATCACACAAATTATTTTCCCGAGCGGGAATCGAACCCGCGTCCTCTTGATCCGCAGTGCGTTACATGAACCACTCAACCACGAGGCTCGTCCAGATAATATTTAGCACCTAAGTATAATATATAAGCAAGTATAATATTAGTACATGTAGCTCGTTCGAGTAACATTGTAGTGGATTGGTTATTGATATTGGTTACTGTTGGCACGGCCGCAATAGCTCAGTAAGTAGAGCGACGGAACGGTATTCCGAGGTCGTGGGTTTAAGTCCCGCTTGCGATGATCACTTTTTCCACTATAATTTAATTTATTAAGTAAAAGCATAGCAAGTCAATTGCAAAATTAATAAATTACTCTAGTTAACATTGCCAAATTTTGCTATTGACAAGCAATTTTCATTATTTAGTTAAGTTTAGTTTAGCTGTGCGCGTAGAATTGGTACTAGTGTCCAGGGTTATTATATTTACCTGCGTTACTGATGACGTCACGTGTATCATCACAATTATCATCATCAACGTTACTCTTCGTCTGTGTTATACATTCGCTGCTTACGCTCTGATTGTCAGAACCCTACAAACACACAAATAATTAATTACATATATACAAATATAGCTTCATTTGGGACTAGAGGACGAAGCATGTCCAATATTCACTACGTAATTAAATAAATAAATAAATATTCATGGACATTTCACACGTCTTCTGGTCCCAAACTAAGCCTAAGCTTGTGTTATGGGTACCAAAACAGGGATATACATAATATACATATTACTACTTTTCTTTTTAAATAAAACTACTTTTTACGGATTTAGACGAGTATATTTGTTTTGAATTTTGGCCCGACGTTTCGGAGACTTTGCAGTCACCATGGTCACGGGTGAGACGAGAGAATTTAAAACAAATATACGCGTCTAAATCCGTAAAAAGTAGTTTTATTTAAACAGATGAGTCGCGCAAGTGTTAGAAAATATTATACTTTTCTTTTGTAAAACACTCAGACGCAGTACAAACCTTTGTATGACCATTATAAATAATATCACACAAATGATCGTCCCGAGCGGGAATCGAAACCGTGAACTCGTGGTCCATCAAAAAAAAGAACAAAAAAAACAATAATAAAGTTACATTGTCAACGTAGAGCGAATGTCGTTGTAGTGTGTCTTGAGAACGGAAACCGGAATCTGCGCTGCAAACGCTCGACATCCGGAACGTGGACTAATGTGACGTAAATTATAAAAGAAAATAAAACATAATAAAACAAAAAAAAAAACACAATTAAAAACAAAAAAATTTAAAAAAAGAATCAAAATAAAAAGTACATTAAAATTGTCTTTAAATACAAAAATATTACGTTTCACTTTATACACAGGATAGAGATATTTCGTAACGAATAAAAACAATTAAAAAAGTAAAAATAAAAATAATTTTCAACAAATCAAATAAAGCAGAAAAATTGACATTTAGAGCTAGATGGCGTCAGTACAGATTACATGACGTCATACCGGTGTTAGTGAATCGCTAGCTGGCGCCGGTATCGTCCCAGAAGACGACGCATTTGATATAGGAGTAGAACAGCTCACGGTTGAACCAGAAACTGAAAGAAAATAATGTTTTAAAGAAAAATAAATAAATATTCATGGACATTTCACACAACGTCCTTTGGTCCCAAGCTAAGCTTATATGCTTGTGTTGTGGGTACCAGAATACGGATATAATATATAAACTACTTTTCTTTTGTAAATACATACTTATAATACATAGAAATACCCAGACGCAGTACAAACATTTGTATGGCAGTTATAAATATGACACAAATGATTGTCCCGAGCGGGAAACGAACCCGCGACCTCATGAAGCTCGTCAAATCAAAGTTTCTCATTATCAGAACTGCACCAATTTGAAATGGCTTTAAAACCGGTCATGTACGAGCTGACTTGCACACGAAATGTTCCGTTCAACACAAGTGTCACCACCCCATTTCTTTCTCAGAGCGCTGTAAGAGCCAGCTAATGAGGGACAAAATAAGCAGTTAACTTCTACTGTGAGAGACGGAAAACTCACTACTAAACCCTGTGCCACCACGCCTGGTCAGCGCGGCACAGTACAGTCTGCACATAAGGGCGATCCCTAACAACAGTACTAGCCCAATATGACAATACTGAAGGCATCGTGTAATTTTTCAATATCAAGTAGTTCATTAATGTGGGATTTATTATATTGAAGTAAGGTAGGTTTAAAATCTGAACTGAACTGAATGTATGCTCTGGTATTAAGAGTCATATTCATACATTTTTTTATAGTTAAAATTCGTTATTATGATTTTCATAAAAACTATTCCTAATGTACCTAAAGGTATTATTTGTTCAATCGAGGAATTCATTAAATTGATGTCCGTTATATTCAGGTTGCAGAGATACAATCTGTTAACAGACAGACGGATAGTAAAGTCTCAATAATATGGTCCCGTGTTACCTTTTGATACGGTACCCTAAAAATACGTCTACTAAAGATCTAATTTACCATGTTGTTGATCCGAACATTGGCTGTTGAGTGAAGATATGGAAGTGAGAGAAGACTTGCGACTTCCTAAACGTGACGAAGCTGAAGGCGAGTGTGGAGCTGATCCACTTTCAGCCCATCCACTGTAGCATGATTTCACATCACAAATGACCTGGAATATCACCAAAAAATGGCTCTTTAAACTCGTCATTTTAGACGTATTAAGGTGGCTTTCCGAAGTTTGCAAGTGGGTCGCACGACCCGCTCTGATTTTGTACTCTTATTACAGTTCGATTCTACCGTACTCTTAACGCCTTGTATAAATGAAAGTGGGCGTGGCTAAACGCATAAGTAACCGCAGTATTGCCACCATTTACGGCGCGACATGGTGGCGGGTCCGTCCAGAGCGGTGTGCCCGACATAACTGTGTTTTTGTTTACTTGTCGCAACATGTAGATTGGACATAGATTTGACAAATCGCGCGTCCCTTACTAATGTAAGGGACGCGCGATTCGTTTTATTCGCGTATTGTTCGTTTCATTTGGTATGTGGGTATGAAAGAATAAAATAATGTAAGATTTCCATAAATACTACTTTTGGAATTTCTAGGGGAGGGTTGTAAAACCATCGTCATCATCATATCTTCACGCTTTTTTTCTATGTGTGTAGACTTTTATGCCTTGGCTTCATTCACACTTATACTTCAGGTTTTACATGGCCGACGGTTGTAAACCCACAAATAATAATGAATATTCATAGCCATTTAACACAACGTCCTTTAGTCAAGCTAAGCTTGTAATATTATGCTTGTGTTATGGGTACCAGAATACGGATATACTACATTATCTACTTTTCTTTTGAATGTACATACTTATAACACATGTGTACATAATATCAAATTCGTTATTTTAATATGTATGTCCCTATGTGGGCTTATAACTTCTAAAATACACATCAGATTTGGATGCGGTTTCCTTCATAGATAGAGTGGTTCAAGAGGATGTTTTTTTTGTTATATAATGTGTTGAGGTTTGGTTTTTAAATTCCACGCATAGGAAGTCGCGGGCAACAGCTAGTTACTATTTAATTGAATTTTGGTTTAGTCCCTCATAACGTATTATACAAGAAAGTGGGTACATTATTATTGGTCAATCTTGGGTTTGCCACGACTATAAATATTGTTAACATTTTGATAAACAAAGATAATTTGTGGCATTTAATTGTTCATAAATCAACATTATCGTACATTTGACATCAGTTGACCTGGAAAACTTGTTTTGATATTCTAGTCTATATAGGCAATCAAGGAAAGTAAAACGTATCAAGAGTAGAGGAAGATCAAGGAAAATGTGTATGGGTGTTTTGCCCACTATTGTAGAAAAGCTTGCATATTCTCGTATGACCATATATATCTATCCTAATATCATAAAGCTGAAAAGTTTGTTTGTTTGAACGAGCTAAACACAGGTACCACTTGTCCGATTAAAAAAAAATCTTTAATGATGATAGTACATTTATCGAGGAAGCTATAAACATCACGCTGCGTCCAATAGGGAAGCATGAGTGAAAAACGGTGCAAAAACTGGGAAAATTATCTTTATAATTTGAAGGGTATTATTATTATTTGCTGTTGCGCAACAAAATAAATAACCCTGAGGCGCTAGGTCGCTGCGCCCTGTACGCGCCGCGCCAGTACGCGCGCCTGCGCTCGCGCCCCCTGTTTGCGTCGCCCGCGGTCCGAACCTGCGAGGCTGAGCACGCTCCTACTAATCGTGTCGTGGCGATGCTCAACACTCTGATTACCCAACATCAGCAAGTCGATATTTTTTTCGACACATTTAATACATTTTTTAACCATTGTAAAATGTTTTTAAATATTTAATATTCTTATAATTATGTAATAAATAATAGTTCATTACACGTCTTGGGAGACTGTAAGTGCAATGAGCAGTTGATGTAATAAATAAATAAATATAATAAATAAATAAATAAATAAAGGGTACTTTACGTGTGCTGCTTAGTTGTTTAATGGTTTATATTATTTGTTTTCTAATTTACACGTGTATGAAGTTGCGGCCAATCGCTTGTAAGAATATTAAGCTAAGGATGTCTCTTTAGCTCGTAATCTATGCCAACTACCATTGGAAAGATAGTACCTGTAAACTTGCAGCAGGCAACGTTCGAGGTTCAGCTGTATGTCTGACGAGTTGTTCGCTGCCCTCTTGTAAGTGACCTACTTCTGCAAGCATTGCCACTTCAGATTCCTGCAATAATACGATTAAGAATTTAGCAATTACTTCAGACTAATCAAATCAGCCTCATCTAATACAGAATACAGGTGTTACCACTCTATTTCCACCCCAGGGTGCTGTTCAAACCAGCTAAGGGATATTGTGTTTACAATAGAATAGAATCTTCCATATTTCACAGAGGATGTTATCTGTATAGATAACACCCTCTGTGAGATATGGAAGATTCTATCAGAAACTTTATACCAACAAGCCACGGTCCGCATGGCATAGTAGAGCCTAATGCCTCCCAAAATGAGGGACCCGTGCTCAACAGAGGGACATTAATTGGCTGGAGGGAGGGAGAGAGATAGAGAGACGCTGAACAAGTCCAAAACTTACCACCACCGGATTAAGCAGTGACACGAAGTGACAGAAACGACTACGTTCTTCTATTAGTGCTGCTTTAACAGCCTTCTCTTCCATCTCCTCGAGCTGTTGTTTGCGTTCTTGTATATCCTGCAAGTTATATCCTTTAGTATAGTTCTAGTATCTATAACCTGATATAGGACATTGATAAGAATAATTTTATTAAAACCAACCACATACAGGACATGTGAATCTTTAATTTTTTTTACATTCATGGATTTTTCACACAACGTCTTCTGGTCCTAAGTCTGGTCCCATCTAAGCTTATATGCTTGTGTTATGGGTACCAGAATACGGATATACTACATGGATAAACTAGTAAAAATTTTTGTAAATGTGTACGTACATACTTATAATTCTTAAAAAAACATCCAGAGAGAGTACAAACATATGTATGACATTTATAAATACCATACAAATGATAATACCGTGCGGGACTTGAACCCGCAACCTCATGAGGGCAGTCCATTATATTAACGACTAGACCACGAGGCCCGTCGTACTATATCTGCCTGCCTTTATTTCTGTAGAGCTAATGTGCATCATAGCTTTCTCGTGTTATAAATCCGAATTCTGCGAATCTCGAAGAGATTACAATCTGGATATTCATTGCTATGGCTTTGACACCAGACTATTGTTTAAGGTCAATCTCACCTGCATACACACATCATTCCTCCGCTTGGCATCAGGTGGCGCTCTTCTCGCTTTTCTAGCGTGACGTTGCGCTTCTGTAACACGGCGACGTAATTCCGCTCGCGCTCGCTTACATTCGCGAGCATGTTCGCGTCCAAGCGCACCCGTAGTGCACGCACCGCGACGCCATTCGTCAGCACGTTCCGATAGTGGTGTAATTAACGTATCCATTAGTACACTGAAAGAACAGAATTATTTATATTTAAAAACAGTCTGCACAATAGAATACATTGATGGGCTTAGTACTAAAAGCATTTGTGGATTGTTATTTAAATTTCATCTCTCTTATTGAAATTGCGCAAGATTTGGATATTTATCATTTTTAGTTTTAGATAGATAGATAGATTAACTCTTTATTGTACACATTTACAAGATACAGAAAACAGAAATTAAGCTTAAAACTAGGTACAAATGGCGGCCTTATCACATAAAGTGATCTCTTCCAGGCAACCATGGGATGGAAAGAAAAGTTAGGGACTAAAATAAAGTGGGGCTGCAGTGTACAAGTAGATTAATGTAAAGGAAGAAATAATAATAATAATGTAATTATAATAATAAAATAAATAAGTAAATATTACATACTTAAAATATACTATACATAAACTACTTATATACCGTTAATATCATATACATACGTTTTAGTGTAGTAACTATTGTACTTATGTATTTAAATCAATTAATCAATCAATCAATATTTTATTTTTGTAAATATAGGATATAAGATGTTACAATTTGTGTTTGTTACATTCGTCCGCTACATTTGACCACTTAGGTGGTGTACAAAAAATTAAAAACAAAAGATAGAATAAATTAAATAGTTCGATCAAACATTTCTAAGATACTAAATATAAATATCATGCGTCAAAATTAAAAAAAAATAAAAATAAATAAATATTTAGGACATTTTAAACAACGTCCTCTGGTCCCAAAGTAAGCTATATTTCAATGCTTGTATTATGGTTAAGTACCAGATACGGATAGACTACATATACTACTTTTCTTTTGTAAATACATACTTATAATACATAGAAAACACCCAGACGCAGTACAAACATTTGTATGACATTTATGGATATCACACAAATGATTGTCCCAAGCGGGAATCGAACCCGCGACCTCGTGATCGGCAGTCCATTACATAAACCACTCCACCACGAAGCCCGTAAAAAAGAAAAGAAGGAGAATTGGGATATACTTAAACGCTGGTTTTTTAGGGTTCCGTACCCAAAGGGTAAAAACGGGACCCTATTACTGAGACTTCGCTGTCCGTCCGTCCGTCCGTCTGTCACCAGGCTGTATCTCAAGAACGGTGATAGCTAGAGAGTTGAAATTTTCACAGATGATGTATTTCTATTGCCGCTATAACAACAAATACTAAAAATAAAATAAATATTTAAGGGGGGCTCCCATACAACAAACATGATTTTTTTACCGTTTCTTGCTCGATACTAATAACGTTGCCTTATGTTGCATAGATAATGGTACGGAACCCTTCGTGCGCGAGTCCGATTCGCACTTGACCAATTTTTATTTAATTGTTTACAACAAATATGTAATTTATTTTATGATAGGTAACAAATTATGCATGCCTGTTGCATTCGTAGCATCAGTCAAGGGAGCCATTTGAAACCAGCATCAAGTCCAAAAGACGAGGCATAAGCTGAAATGGGCACCCATTGCTGCTGTTCCCTAAACACTAATAGTCTTATTCATAATGACATATCGGAGGTTTAATTTAAACGGAGATTTTATCGGAGAGATAATAAACGTTTTAGCGTAAAAAGACTATTATAAATAACAAGTTTTGACAATTTTCGCGAACGGATTTTAGCGAACTTTTAAACCTCCGATAAGTCATCCCTACTAATATTATAAATGCGAAAGTAACTCTGTCTGTCTGTCTATTACGCTTTCCCGCTTAAACCTCTCAACCGATTTTAATGAAATTTGGCACAGACAATCTTTAGACCCTGACAAAGTACATAGGCTACCTTTTAAAAAAATTACAAAATTACACGCGGACGGAGTCGCGGGCAACAGCTAGTTTTACATAAGACCATTAAACTAAGAAACGTATACGCATAACTAAACTAATGTCTTATTTTACTCTGTTATAATTTATGAAAATAGTTACTCTTTATAGTGTAATTGTGGATTCTGCAGTAATAAAAGTTTCTGTCTTCTATAATTTTTAGTACATTTTAACTAACCGGCCATATTATGCGACACGCAGGAAACATACGCGTCAAACAATTTATCGCAATATTTTGTTCTAATAAGCCTAATTAAAAAGTACTAGCTGTTGCCCGCGACTCCTTACGCGTGGAATTTAGAAAACTTTTCCCGTTCCTGCAACATTTTTCACTACTGCTTTGCTTCTACTAGTCGTAGCGTGATGTTATATAGCCTATAGCCTTCCTCGGTAAATGTCCTATCTAACACTGAAAGTATTTTTCAAATCAATTGAGATTAGCGCGTTCAAACAAACAAACTCTTCCGCTTTATAATATTAATATAGATTTTTGTAGTAATAACTAAAAAAACTGGTCAAGTACGAGTTGGACTCGAACACGCAGGGTACCGTACCGTTATTATCATCGACTAACGAGATATGGGCAAGAAAATGACTGTAATAATTATTTAGTAACTCAGCATCAACTAATATACATATAGTAGTGTTTGGGTAGGACCTATATAGTCCTAGTACGTACAAGTACAACACTATCTCGAACTTACTTGTGGCGGCAGTGATGCCAACTCCGGGGTTTTCCCCCCAAATTTAGGGGGAAAAAATCTAAACAGGGATTTTTTAGGGGGTGAAATTTGTGGCGGGGCGCGCGACATTACAGCGCGAGCCACGAGCTAGAGCGGACGTGCCGCCTGCGCACACAATTAGTTGTCGAGCCAGTGAAATCGTGTTACAGGTACACTACACATACATAAACGGTGAAATTTTTAGCACTCTAGCTATCACCGTTCTAGAGATCCAGACTAGTAATAGACGGACGGACGGGCAGCAAAGTCTCGCAAAATGTAATATCTGAACTTTATGGTAAAAGTCTATCTTTATGGTGAATGTTAATTAAATATCAAATGTGGGTAAGCCCCCGTAGCACCCGTGATCACGGTGACAGAAAAGTCTCCGAAATGGGGTAAAAATTTTAAACAAATATACACATCTAGATCCGTAAAAACTAAATTTTATTTGAGTAAATTAGTCGCTCAATTGTTTTTTTTTTTCCGCCTCCTGCCCTGCCGGGCCACGATGGTGCCTTGAGCTTTGTCATGACCCGGGGTCGCGCAATTGTTAGAGAATATTATAAAATAAAATAACTTTAATAATCTACATTAATTTATGAATTTTTGCAACTGACTTGCTTTTACTACTATTTTACTAATTTATGCTTTTACTACACTACAGATGGGAGAGCAACGGAACGGTATTCCGTGGTCGTATGTTCAAGTCCCGCTCATGGTTATCATGTTTTCCACTATAATTTAGTTTATTTATTTAACTTTAATGATGTTATCTCTTAGCATAGTTAAAATTGGAAACCCCGCCAGTTACTGATAGCATAGGTCAGCTTTTAGTATATCCATGTTTTATGTTAGTACGTAACTTGAAGCAAAAACTTTGTACCTATCTATTTTTATAAAAACAACGTAGATGGATGAATCAGTGTGGTGACGGATTAAGAATCCAAGTGTCACCACACTCGTTAGGTTGCTGTAAAAGCCAGCTAAGGGATAGTAAGCAAAAAACATCCTCTGTGAGAAGGAAATTTTGGAAATAAACCCTGCGTCAACGCGCCTGGTCAGCGTGGCATAGTAGACCAAATATGCTCCTGGAGTGGAGGAGGCTTGTGCCCAGCTGTGGGATATTAATGGGTTGGAGAGAGAGAAAGATAGATGTGACGATATTTTCTTTATGATTAGACCATTACTTTCGTAGATTACTACATACATAATGTGACCAGACGTTCCGTTTTAAACGGGACTGTCCCTTTTTACAACTACGAGTCCCGGTGTCCCCGAAACTACCTCTGGGACGCAAATGTGTCCCGTTTTCGGAAACCGAACTCCAGTAGAAAGAGTATTTTCCGTAATGAACAAATTGTGGACGTCTGAGTCAACTACAGGTATAGGTCGCGTCATGTAAAAAGAACGCTGGCGGTCAAGCTGCGCATAGGCGATTTATCGGTTTTCTATGTAATACCTATTAAGAATAACAAATATGTAGGTACCAAGCCACAACTCGCCAGCGAAAGCCTAGTTCAAAAATAAAATAATAGGCCCATAACTTTCGTGCGAGAGTGTACCCATGCGGAAAGACGCCCCTACCACTTTCTTCCAGCGTTCTTTTTACGTGACGCGTGCTATATCAGTTTTAAAGGCGATGTTGATAATGAAGATTAATATTTTAAAAAAAACATGTCCAGAGTATATATTAAAACAAATTTGTTCTTCTGATAAATATAATTAAACCTAACATTTTTATGACACTAGCCCTTTGTGAATTAATAACTTAAAAAGTGTTGTTTTTTATTTAATTTAAATTTAAGTACCTACAAACCGATGTCCCGTTTTGAGTCAAAGAAAAAAATGGTCACGTTATACATACATACGAGGGTCATCAACAAGTACTTAGCCTCTTCGCCCTATGGCACTGCTATTACAAAAAAAAATTACCATAGTACAGTGCAATGTTTTTAAAGCCTACTGTCAAAGTTTTAAACAATGACCTCTATTAGTTTTGTTTCAATAGCCTTTGAAAGCGAACGTGTCGGTCAGTTAAACAAAAATGGAAAAAGAGCAGTATCGTTCGGTGATTAGATTTTTATTTTTGGAAGAGAAAACGCGCAGTGAAATTAAACATCGCTTGGATATTGTGTACGGTGACTCTTCTCCTTCGATGACAACCGTCAGAATTGGTTTAACGAGTTTGCTCGTGGCTGCAAGTCGGTTTTTTATGAGCCACGCCCAGGTGCCCCGAAAACGGCTACTACGGAGGAATTTACAAAAAAAAATGGACGATCTCGTGTTGCCAGACCGCCGACTGAAGGTTCGCGAGATAGCTGACACTGTGGGCATTGCAGAAGAAACGGTGGGTCATATCTCCACGAAGAACTGGGCAAGAGAAAGCTGTCAGCGCGATTGTTGCCGCGTTTGCTCACACTGGCCAACAAGCGTAACCGTGTGACCATATTGGCGACGTGTTTGGCGCTCTTTAAGCGGAATCTGTCGGAGTTCTTGCCAAGTGTATTGAGTTAAAAGGAGACTATGTAGAAAAATAAATCGTCACTTTTAAAAATTTTCCTTATTCTTTTGTAGGCTAAGTATTTATTGAACGACCCTCGTAATATCACAAAATGTACCTCTTTATTAATAGTATAAGGTTAAATACTCATCATTATCATTATCCTGAGCTTATCCCATTATTTGGGGTCGGAAATATGACGAATATATTGCGACAGAAACGGAACAGAACTCTTCGTGTGCTAGTCGAACTTGTAGGTACTTCACCGGTTTTTATCATCTTAATGCTTTGCATACATATTATAGCTGTTATTAACTACGCACGCGTGGAATTTAGGAACCGAATCTTAAAAAATAATCCTCCTGAATCATTATCTATTAAAAAAACCACATCACAATCCATTGCGTAGTTCTGAAGATATAAGCTCACATATAGGGACAAACATACAAAAGTAACGTCTGTTTTATAATAAGTAGAAGTGGTTGTAGTAAGATGGTCATTTTAATTTTGTAAAACCTTGTACACATAAATGTATTATGTTAATAATGAAACAAATGAGACACAAATATTGGGCTCGAGTAGAAAAAAAAACCCTGCAACTAAATGTGCAACTAATATTCAATACTTAGATTTCTAATTTTAGACGAAATTCTCGGACTTTCTTTATACAAAATGTCAAAGTTTATGTCACTACTATCATATGATTACCTTATGAATGTTTTCATTCTGGTTTCAATTGCGCGATGACGTAAGCACACGCGGGTTAAAGCTGTTCCTATCTCCTTGGTAGCACCTGAAACAAAAATATTATTATGCGAATGTATAAATTACGATTCTCTCTCTCTCTCTTAACAGCCCATAATACCCATTAACGTCCCACTGTTGGGCGCGGTCCTCTCCCACATTGGGAGCGATTATGGTCAACAGTGCCGCGCTGACTTGGCGTGTTGGCACAGGGTTTACATTCGAGTTTTCCGTCTCTCACAGACGATGTTATCTGATAACAATATCCCTTAGCTGGCTCTTACACGACCCTCGGGAGGAAAAGGGTTGGTGACACTTGTATCCTTAATCCGTCACCACATGGAAATTACGATTAACGAACTTTATAACATACACGGCAAGAGTTAATGGAAACGTCCGAGATGTTCTTCAAAAGGGTCAATAGCACTTCCAACCGTCGGGCAATGGGTGTAGAATTGTAGATAAAGCCAAGGAAGTGTGTTTAGAATCGTAGCAGATGGCTATAGTTTCCGCCTACCCCCGCAGGAAAAGGCGTGATGGTATGATGATAATATTGATGCGTACATACATAATATCAAACTTGTCTGTGTGGTGACGGATAAAAAATACAATTGTCACCACCCTATTTACTGAGGATGCCGTAAAATTCAGTTTAAGGTACCAGTGATATACCAGTCAAGAGCGTTTTTAACATAAACACAAGTAACTTTGTAAGGAGAATAAGGACAATCTAACAGCCGTATCGACACAATACTAAGCGAAATGAACGATCTATTTGCATTATATTCTTGGTGTTTTCTATGTACTATAAGTATTTACAAAAGAAAAGTAGTTTATATGTATTCTATCCGTATTTTGGTATCCATAACACAAGCATAATAAGCTTAGCTTGGGACCAGAGGATGTTGTGTGTAATGCATACGAACTTATTTATTTAATGACGCAAGACAGAAGAGTATGGAAGAAAAAGAGATATTGCACAGACCGCCAAATAATAGTATGATGAGATAAAAGACAGGAAAATGATGATCGCTGAAATTATGCATTATCTAAATTGATATTTATTTATTTCCATTTTGTAAGATTCATAGTACCAAAATCGTAAAAACAGTGTTGATATGGTAATCAGTTACCAGGTCACAGGTCAGCAAAGTTATGTCAAAACAATAACAAATTAACAGTTAATTTTATCAAGTTGAAGTCATATAGAATAAATCTTAAGAATAATGATTTTTATTTAAATTAGTCTATGCAGTACTCTCGGTGACATAGAACGTGTGTTAACTGTACCGCATAATATTGTTACAATGAATTTATTGAAACAAATATTATTAGTTATTATTGGAGTCTGTTGTATCGTCAAAGGCCGTAAGTTTTTTTATATCAACAAGTGATTTTAACGTATATTTTTGGAACAATGGTACCAATTCTATGGTCACAGCTAAACTTGACTGAACTAAAAATTGGTCAAGTGCGAGTCGGACTCGCGCACGAAGGGTTCCGTACCATTATCTATGCAACATAAGGCAACGTTATGAGTATCGAGCAAGAAACGGTAAAAAAATCATGTTTGTTGTATGGGAGCCCCCCTTAAATATTTATTTTATTTTATTTTTAGGATTTTTTGTTATAGCGGCAATAGAAATACATCATCTGTGAAAATTTCAACTCTCTAGCTATCACCGTTCTTGAGATACAGCCTGGTGACAGACGGACGGACGGACGGACGGACGGACGGCCGGACGGACGGACGGACGGACAGCGAAGTCTCAGTAATAGGGTCCCGTTTTTACCCTTTGGGTACGGAACCCTAAAAAATGAACATACGTATTGTGTATTTTGATTATCTGGCTTTTTTATTGTGCACATTTATATTTATTAAAATCTTTAGTCTATAATACACAGTTTTTAATATAAGAAAGTAGGTACAGTTAAAATTGCCCAATTGTGTTATTGTATGAATGTTCATTTTTAGTTAAGTTTTGTTGTGCACGTAGAATTGATACCAATATTTTTAATCAATGTTCATAATATGACCGACACAAATTTCCTATCAATGTAGTGACCACAGATCAGGCGATTTTTTGATTATTTTTAAACCAATTTTTCCTCAACGCACGCAATGTCAGCGGTATATAAGCTATTTACAATTTCTAATTTAGATATTTTAGATGCCAGGGCATTTTGGCTTCAAAAGGAATAAAAAGTGATAGTTCCAGCGATTTTCCTCTCTCTGTAAATATTGCACGAACTCTGAGAATTCGATCGAGTGCAATTCAAATGGCAAATTTTTTTAACGATATCGTTTTATTTTTGCTAAACGAAGAATGGTCTTAAAGAAAGGTCAGCATACCTAACGCGATAACCGTAATTTGTTATGTAAACTAAGATAGCCTAAATGAGCAATTGATTTATCTTTAACTAATACGAGTATATTATTATAGTTACTACATTTATATTTTAAAATGTTTGATGCTGTAGGAAATGCTAACACTTAAACCCAACCTTTCCCAAAGTGGGCGAAAACGCCCCCTCATTGGCGCTACAGGCCTACAAGGAAGCTGTAAGAGACCCAAAAAAATGGGGGTTATAGTGGATTTTAAGTAGGCGAAAAAATGGGGAAGCTAAAAAATAATTAATACGCAAAGTGGGCAGTAAATATAAAAGTTTAGGAACCCCTGCTTTAAATGGTATATGTTTATTTACAGAACGCATTTGTCCAGTAGTAAATGGAAGAAGGTTACAATGCAAATCGATAGATGATTGTCCAATAATAAATGCAGCTGTCAAAAATCCAAATAATACACCAACTCAAAACGTATATCTACGAAGCTTACTGTGTGGATGGATATATAAAACGGCTAAAGTAAGTCATTGCGATTGGAGCTGCAGACAGATAATGCAGGTCAATGCAGACATTGACTGGGACCGGGGACATTAGACCTTTAATAAGAGTAATAATTATGCCAACATTTTCAACACAAAACTAACAAAAACATTATTACCTCGGAATAAAGTAGATTCAACAAAGGGGAAATCTATGCATATTATATCTGCGAAAAACAGGAAACTCCACACTTAACCTTGCATCATGTCAACGGTTTATCTTATCTTATAAATAAAATTGTCAAAATGTTAGGTTATTTTTATGAAATTTTATGTCTGGGAATCGGCTGCTATGTATTTTTCATACCCCTAACGTTTATATGGCAAAACAGCTTTTACCGGGTCAGCTAGTAACATATAAGAAAAGGCAATAGATTTTCAATCTAACAAATCACTTAAAAAAATAAAATTATCGGAGATTTAATGAATATGTGGCGACAATTGGATTTACAAGATCACTAAACAAAAACATAAACATAAATTTATTTCTCTCAAAAAGGTACAGATTTACATAATAGAACATGTACAAAATAACAACCTTATTGAGAGCTGGAGTCTGTACTAGGCTCCCTCCAAAAGACCGAAACACTATTTTTATTAAAAGTTACATTAATATTTGGGTGTGTAAAAATTAAATAGTTACAAAGAGGGAGTAAATAGGTAAAATATAATTCATTATTTCTAACATGCGATTAATAAAGAACTAACTACTCTTCCTCCTCCAGCCCATTTACGTCCCACTGTTGGGCACGGGCCTCCTCCACTTAGGGAGGGATTATGGTCTACTGTGCCGCGCGTGTTGGCACAGGGTTTATTTTTGAGTTTTCCGTCTCTCACAGAAGATGTTATGTGTGTGTAATATCCCTTAGCTGACTTTTAGAGCACCCTTGGGAGGAGATGGGGTGGTGACACTTGTATTCTTAATCCGTCACCACACGGAGTAGAGTAGTAGAAAGAACTAACTTAAAAAGATATAAACATATTCTAGGTATGCTGTACTGAAGAAGTCACTACTACCACTACAACCACCACGACTACAACGACAACCACAACCACGACTCGTGCACCACCCATCAACGCGGAATGTTATACTCCTGACAACAATCCTGGAAGATGTATAGACTTGTACTCTTGTTTGAGTCTGATAAACATACTGCATTCTGGCCGTCAAGATGGTATGGAGTATTTAAGTAGATCACAGTAAGTATATTTTGGATCAGGATTTGGTGGAGTGTAGTTACGCTACAAAATTGTGAACTATAATGCGATTGGTTGACGAAACTTGTTGCAGTCGCTAGCGATGCATGTTAGTAACATGGCGTAATCGTTTATACCGTTCTCTTTAACGATAGATATTTAGGTAGGGAAGCGTATTTCTAAAGAGTTTAAAGAAATAATAACCTCTTCAAGAGAAGAACACATGCAACTAGACCTAGTATCAACATGTTTGGTTAGCACGCGATAGCATAATAACAAATACATTGTGGTGGATCCCATCGGCCAAAATTGGGATATTATGCAAAATTAATTGTCATATCAAACGAATGTATGCTTCAGATTATATATAGCAAATAGCTTACTATGCTTTTATTACCAGAAAAAGTGATAAGCGCGAGTAGTTAATTGATAAGGTGAAAAATAAGTACATTTAAAATACTTGCTTAACGCAACCTTAACTAATGATTTTAGCTGCAGTGGTAAAGCAGACACCATTGTATGCTGCGCTACGGGTGCAAGAATTGTGAACACT
Organism: Orgyia antiqua; assembly: GCA_916999025.1. Classification (NCBI taxonomy): domain Eukaryota; kingdom Metazoa; phylum Arthropoda; class Insecta; order Lepidoptera; family Erebidae; genus Orgyia; species Orgyia antiqua. The sequence continues at coordinate 8,855,853 of OU779874.1, forward strand.
TCCGGTTCAAGTAATTCGGGTTCCAGTAACTCGGGTTCCAGTAAGTCGGGTTCAAGTAGCTCGGCTCCTCAGAACTCTGCTTGTGCACCACAAATGGCTGCATTGCTGCCGGATTCCAGTACCGGATGTTGCGGAAGGCATGCCGGAAATATAAACAAAATTAAAGGTTCGTATCTTTTCACCCTTAACCACGATGATGTTTTATCAGCTTTATTTGGGTACCTTTTGTTGTATACAATAATTGCTGAGAACTACGCTGTTAATCTATTGTAAGCTTTGAGAAATATATAAAGTTTGAATATTTTCAGGTGGTAGCAGTACAGGAATTGACCAATATCCGTGGTTAGTGCTCATAGAATATACCACCCCTAGATTTCTGACTAAAACTTTATGCGGTGGATCCCTCATTAGCGGTAGATATGTGATGACTGCTGGACACTGCGTGGTTGGGCCAGTACTGGATATTGGCACACCGTAAGTATAAATCTACATCTTGGACAACACATTTTAGGTGGACATCAATGCTTCCTGGTCAAGTCTGATTGAAATCTGTTTAGCTAATCACAAGACTTTGGCTTAGGTCTGAGGCAGTGAAAATGATGCGGTTACATAATTAATTTCTCATCCATTCAACCGTGTGTGACTTATGCAATTATGTCACAGCAAGGTGTAGCAGACTTTAGTTAAAAATATAAAGTGTCTTAAGCACGAGCAAGACACATTCTTCTCCAGCGCACTTACATCCCACTGTTGGGCACGGGCCTCCTCCACTTTGGGAGGGATTATGGTCTACTGTGCCGCGCTAACCAGGCGTGTTGGCACAGGGTTTATTTTCGAGTTTTCCGTCTCTCACAGAAGATGTTATCTGTGTGCATATCTCTTAGCTGACTTTTACACCACCCTTGGGAGAAGATGGGGTGGTGACACTTGTATTCTTAACCACACGGAGGAGCAAGACACATTTTAAGTAAATAAATAATTATTCATGGACATTTCACATTTATAACGTCCTCTGGTCCTATTCAAGCTTATATGCTTGTGTCATAAGTAATGTCATTTAGAAGCGAACACCGTATACATATACTTAACATTTTGTTAAAGTACAAACGTCCGTCTTGGGGAATACAACAAAACACACTCAGGTCCAGACTGTATCACGGCTTCGGGCGGTGGCGTGGACTGTACCGAGGACATCACCAGAATACCTATAGAAAGGATAACCGCTCATCCTCAATACAACCCTAGTGATACAACGCTAGGGTATGACATAGCACTTATTAGGATGAAAAGAACTGCAACATATACATGTAAGTTAAGAAACACATCTGCAATGAAAATAAAAACGGGGCAAGTAACTACGTGTTGGACTCGCACACGAAGGGTTCTGTACCGCTATTATATCATAATATATTCGTTACTCGATCTCAAAACGGGATAAGAGCAGGAAAATAATGATAATGAATATTTGTTGTTATAGAATCAACTGACTTATGCCAACTGCGAAAAGTTCAGCTCTCCAGCTGTCACCTTTCCAGAGATACAGCCTGGTGACAGACAGCCGGACGAAAGTCTTAATAATAGGGTCCCGTTTTACCTTTTGGTACGGAACCCTAATAATACGTATACAGATCAACCTGACCTATTAATTGAGATAACAATACACAGCCTAAACTATTGTTTAAATCCAAAAATTATTATGCTGGTTCCGTTTCAAGGTTTCTAGTGTTCCATCGAAAATGTAGATGAAGTATACGGGACCCTATTGCTGAGACTTCGCTGCCCGTCAGTCACCAAGCTGCATCTCATAAGCGATGATAGCTAGAGAGCTGAAAAATTTTAGATGTATTTTTGTTGCCGCTATAACAATAAAAACCAAAATAAAATATATATTTAGCTCTCCCACACAACAAAAATAATTTGCGTATTTTGATGATAATATATGTTTAAGACAATGTGTTTATTACGGCACAATATAATGTTAAATGTTACGGAACAACTCGTGCGCGAGTTCAACTGATACTTGGCCGGTTTCTCTGTAGATAAGCACTAAGAAAGTATATTAAGGATCCAGTAACTAAGTAAGAGAATTAATGACGACCTACTCCCCATTATTTAGATATTGCAATGGCTCCAATATTTTTCTCATCTCCCAAGTTATTATCGTTTCACAGACTTTATTAGACCAGTATGTCTGCCTTCAGAAGACATTAGTCTAAGATCAAACTTCAAAACGATTGCCGCCGGTTGGGGTGCCGTAAACTCCACTTGGAGAAGTAGCCCAGTCAAACAACACGTGGAATTGCCATTCGTCTCACGAGAAGTAAGTAATAACGATATCTGCTGTCCTAAGCTTGTATGGTGATGGATAAGAAATAAAATAGTAATCTCCAGAGACAACAATGGTAAAACATTTTCTGTATACAAAGAAACCCAAAAGAAAGCCCTTGCATTTTCTCTACATGAAATCAGAAACTGCAGTTAAAATACGACCCCTTTTGCAACATGAGCATGATATAAACCAATTTCAATTTCTTTAAACTTATTAATATTTTAAGAAGAAATTAATGATTGATTCATTTCGTTACAGGAATGCCAATTAGCTTACAGCGGTCCTTCTCTCAGAGCAAATCTCTGGAAAGGTCAGATTTGTGCAGGCGGTGAGAGAGGCAAAGACTCGTGCAATGGAGACTCGGGAGGACCACTTATGTACAAGAACCATGAAACTCTAGAAGCCATCGGAGTTGTCAGCTTCGGTCCAAATCCATGTGGACTAGAAGACGTAGCTGGAGTGTATACCAATGTCTACGAATTCAATAGCTGGATAAAAGAGACCATTGTTCCTTAGGAGTCGAATGAGGGAAAACATCATTAAACCTAATAAGACTGGTTAACCCCTTATAGTTATGGCAGTGAGATATTACGCAATTATTATTTTTAGTCACACACCTTAATGGTGATACTGATAATAGAGTTATTAGGTTTAGGTATGGATAAAAATTAATTAAAATATTACAATAGAAATTATTAAAGGAAATGCCAGTACCTGTCTACTTGCGATTTCATGGTTTGGATTTCCGGCGGTAGGGAAAAAAATTTGGACATGTCGTCATAAGCACATAATTTTTCTGAAAAATTGTGTCTACTTGATTAAATGATTTTTCATTCCATTTCATTTCATACGAACCGTATTCGGTATTAACAACATTTCCCGAAGAATAACGACACTTTCTCGTGCAAAACTATGGGCTGCACGTGGTCCCCCACTTAATTATACCAATTCCCGCAGTTTAAGCCCATAACCTATTGTAAACCGTATTATAGACTAAATTTTAATAAATTATAATATCAAATTATAACTGGTTTCAATATCAAAGCGTATTAATTTTGTTCTATTTGTTTCCTCGTGTCTTTTAATTATAACTTAACCTTTAACGTCATGATTATAATGTGTACTAATTTCCAAATGCTCATATTATCTATCTTCGCTAGCATCTTTGCAGTTAATGGAATTATAGAACATGATTTTAACGAATTAATAAGTCGCCGTATTTAACTGATATTCTGCTAACTTAAACATTGAAAATGCAGGAATTATAAAAAATATGTTTATTATTCTGAATCTTGACTGACTTGGTCTACTATACAACACTTACTAGACTTCCTGACAGGGTGTTAACGTCTCCTTCGGCTGTTATGGCACTCAATTTATAAAAAGAGTGCCAATATTTGTACCCTAAATCCGCTAAGTAAACGCCAATAGTTGCTTAAAACATTGACGCTAAATTCTCTTTAAGAAAACAGAACTTGGATAACAGATCTTAACAAAACTAACAAAAAAAATGCCATTGGATATTCCAAATAACACTATGAAGTCACATTCAATACTGGTCTTCAGTCTAGTTAAATACGAGTATCAACCATACAAAAACACACTTAGCATTGCAAACGATAAAGATTTAAATGGTATAATAATATTTGCAAGTTACTGATGCGGTCATCAACCAACACTAGCGGACATGGATTACTCAGTTTTTATTATATTTGTAGTATAGAACCGGCTTTCGTCCGACAAGGACGTATCTGTATTTAGTGTATAAGTGTAATTTAAATTGTGATAAATAAAAACAATGAATTTGTTACTAAGATTTTCAGTTTTTTTTACCGTTTGCTTCATAGTCAATGCCCGTAAGTTCTCTTTTGTTAATAGTGAAGGTACCTACATGATGTCCAGTAATGTTTTTGTACCAATTATGTCTTTAGTTAGAACATTATGTTTTGAACTTTTGTTAATATTAGCCTTCGCAATAACGCCTGAACTGGTTTTGTGTAGTACATTATATTTTTTATAAATTATGTTTCTATTCAATTTATTCACTTCTTGTTGTAAACATTGAGCTTTTGACCGAGGTACATCCTTATCATCGTAGACTAGAAAATCAACTCTATATACTAAGACTTATAAGAACGACCTGACACATTGCTTGGTTAATTCTATAAATATCAGGACCTTGGTTTTCAATTTTGAAAAAAAACATGCCCATATTACGAGTATGTTCTTATTAGTCGTAGGCTCCATAGATTATTTTCACTGAAAGATTTTATGTTTTTTTCGTGCATTTTTGTATTTAGGAGATAATAAAAACATCATTTACGTATTACAAATACCTGAATTCCTCACATAATTATTTCCAATTTTTTCAAGAGATACCTTAAATCATAAAATTTTGTCCGCAACTCATATAATGACCATACTTACCAAAGACTATAATTACTTTTTTTATCAAAAATCTGTTAAACATATAATTATTATCATTATCGTAATTAGCAATGATTGGGTAAGTAAGGAACCGGTTAACTTTTAATAGATTTCTACTTATTCATAGCGGTTAGTCCCCGCAAGCAATACCTATGTTTGAACTGAGTTTGACGTCAACATTGAGGTCTACATTGATAAACGGGATCGTGGTTTTCTCTTATTTTTCATAGCTATTAACCTGTCCAAGCTTCACACAGGTAGCGACAATTAAAGTTCTAAATGTGTTGACATTTTCCGACATTTTCAATAAAACCTTAACACATTATACACCAAAATTTTCCTCATGAATCGATTAGTGTAAAAGACATAAAAGTCCATTCAATTGGTTTTTAAGTACATCCCGAACAGACACTGGCACATGCAGCGGGATAGTGACTTTGTTTTATAATATGGAGAAAATTGTAAAAATAAGAATCCCTGCATAATGCAGTATTCCTTAGGCAACCTCGCCATCATTCCCGTTTTAAACCGGTTTTGCTTCTTATAAGTATTTTTCTTTGCATTTCTGGGGTAAGTTTCCGCAAAATTATTTTTCATAAGAAGTCACCTGACCTCTTATTCTAAAGCTATACTAAACTATTCCCCTATAATATTCGGCATCGGTCTTCACCACAAGGTGGTCAGTTTCATTTTTTCCAAGTCTCGCATAAGATATTATCTGCTTTAAATTATCGCTTGGATGGCTTTCAAAAAATATTGGGAAGAGTTAATTAAATCTTATTTTCTGAACTCTACAAGGAAAAATGTATCATTTATGCCGTCATGACCTTCATGTGCCTCCCAGCCTTCTTCTCGAGACACATATCCATTTTGAATTTAAATTTTTCGGCGTGTAATATTATGGACATCGCAGATTAATAAATTAGATATTTTACGATCCAAGTAAATAAGTACCATAGAATGGGCATACGTGGCCAGCTATAAATTGATGCCGAACGGACGAAGGGCGGTCGCTTAGTAATATGATAGAATTTTTTTTTTTTTTTTTGAAATAAATATTCATGGACATTTCACACAACGTCCTCTGGTCCCAAGCTAAGCTTATATGCTTGTGTTATGGATACCAGAATACGGATAGAATACATATACTACTTTTTTTTGTTGTAAATACATACTTATAATACATAGAAACACCCAGACGCAGGACAAACATTGGTATGACAATTAGAAAAAGAACACAAATGATTGTCCCGAGCGGGAATCGAACCCGTGACCTCTTGATCGGCAGTCCGTTACCAGAACCACTACACCACGAGCCCCGTCAAGATGAAAAGTTTTCTAAATTTCACGCGGACGGGGTCGCGGGCAACAGCTAGTTAGGAATAAAACTGATATTATTTTATTTGCATCAATCAGTGATTAAGCTTTATTATAATATTTCAATCGAGAACCGTTCGTCATCATTATTATTATATGACACGCTATCAATTTGCATAAAACTATAATTTTTGGCATTTACAGAACAAGATTCATGCATAGCGGTAAATGGAAGTAAGGGAACATGCAAATCTTTATACAAATGCCAGCCGCTACTGGCAATCATAAATAAACAAGATAGAACGCAACAGGATTTAGATCTGCTGAAGAAGTCACATTGCGGTTTCGATGGAAAAGATCCTGCTGTAAGTTTGGTTAACCATGATCATTGCAATCTTTCAAGTAAAAGATATAACAATCATAAGACTATATCAGTTATTTATATCTGGTGAACCGTATGTTGTGACTGCTAAAACTAAACGGGGATAATTCCTAAATGCTACCTATACCCTGATACAATACCCTGATTCTTAATATGAACAAGCGGAGTAAAATGAAGCAAGTAAAGCGAAGGTCCCTTTAGAAATTGTCATGACAATCAACAACGTTGGAGTATATGAATAAGTACAAAGTATATAATATTGAAAATAATGTCACAGATGTGAATCATCACAGCGATCATTTTGACCTTCGCACTGGAGATATTTGGATTCCTATTCATATTGACGTAATATTAAATATGTTCCAGGTTTGTTGTCCCGCACAAGTAGAGATTACGCCAACACCAGCGGGCTCACAATGCTACACTCCAGATGGCAAGCTCGGACAATGCATTAGCTTATACTTATGCCCGAATCTGGCAAACTTATTGAAACCACCTGTGCCTGACGAGAAGATACGATATGTGCAGAGATCAAAGTGAGTTTTTTTAGTGTTTCATATTACTTTTATGTGCAGACTAGTCAAATGCAACCATCTTTGCCACATACAGGACACAAAACCTTCTTCTTCAGCCTCTCTCCGTCCACTGTTGGACATAGACCGCCCCCATAGAACGCCACAACGCGCGGTCCTGTGCCACCTGCATCCAATGTCTCCCCGCGACCTTGACGATATCGTCGCTCCACCTTGTCGGGGGCCGCCCAACGCTGCGTCGTCCGGTACGTGGTCGCCACTCTAGGATCTTCCTTCCCCAACGATCATCAGTCCTACGAGCGATGTGGCCTGCCCATTGCCACTTCAGCGTGCTAACCTTTCGGGCTATGTCGGACACGCCAGTTCTCCTACGGATCTCCGTGTTTCGGATTTTATCCCGTAGGGAAATACTGAGCATAGCCCTCTCCATAGCACGCTGTGCAACCTTGAGCTTATTTACGAGGCCAACATTTAAGGACCACGTCTCTGTTCCGTATGTCATCGCTGGTAACACACACTGGTCATAGACCTTCGTCTTCAGGCACTGCGGAATGTTGGACGAGAAGATATGCCTAAGCTTCCCGAACGCTGCCCAGCACAAAACCTTACCTGTAGCCAATTCTGAAATATGAGAAGAAGGAAAATACATCCACAATTTGATATCATACCACGCAATTTCTTTTATTAAAACCAATGGAAAGCTTAATTTTTGCTAAGAAACATTTTACACAATTTAATTTGATCGTCAGCGATTGACCAGAATCGGCCACAAATCCCACAATAAGTATCGAGTCCAAGCAATACATTGGCCTCATTTCCAGACTTAAGAGTTGAAATAGACAAAGTCTACTTGTTTACAAACACACAAGGAAAATTTTGCAATAAACAGCTAAGAACGCGTATTACGAATGCCAAGGATTACGAGCAAGCATTCACTATATTGCTTCCAATCGCATTTAACTAATAACAAAGAAAACTACTTTTTACGGATTTAGACGCGTATATTTGTTTTAAATTTTGGCCCGACGTTTCGGAGACTTTGCAGTCGGTATTTAAACAGATGAGTCGCGCAAGTGTTAGAAAATATTATAATAACAAAGAACTTAATAACATTAGTTTCTGAAGGTTGATGTAACTGCTTTTGTTGATGTAGATGTCGTAAAAGCTGTCAAACTCATCCAAGATTTTACAAACGTATGCAAGTGGGCTCATGATAATGGATTGGTAATGAACGCAAAAAAAACTAAAATTATACACGTTCGCTCAAATTATCTGATAGATTACCAGCAACCCATTAAAATCCATGCCCATGACCATAACTGCCTTCATGGGACGGCAGCTTCATGTGACTGTGTGTGCCCGTCGTTGGAACAAGTCTCTGTGTACAAGTACCTGGGAGTTACGGTGGACAGCAATTTTTACTGGGGCCAGCATATAGACCTAATTTGTGATAAGCTTAGGGCAATGTTGGTTAAATTCGCAATTTTAAAGCACAAAGTTCCGTATACATTACTTCTCAATTTATATAATGCACTGGCAGAATCTATAATAACTTACGGGATCACAAGTTACGGTCGCACATTCAGAACTTATCTTCGATAACATCTATAATTTACAGCTGAGGCTCTTGAAAATAATATTAACACACAGAATTAAATTAAAAATCAAGAAAACCTTATCGCTTTACGCGATAAGGTCGCCAATTGTACATAATTTTAAGTAGTTCAAGGTTGTATCATTTAAATCGTACAATAAAGAATTATCTATCTATCTATCTAAAACCGAGAATATGATTGAAATATTTAAATTTTGTAAGATACTGCCTATTCACATGAAAGCTGAGATGCTAATTTTATTTGAGTATTATAAACATAAAGAAATTCATTTAGAGGAGATTAAAAGTAAATATGAAAGAAGGAAAATCACAACATTTGAATTACCTAAAACCAATAACTACTATGGCAGGAGAACCAATAATTACTTAATACCCCAGTTGCTGAATAATATTCAGTCATCTAATCAAAAAGAAATAACTAAACAAAACCATAAATTAAAATTAAAAAAACTATACTTGAAGAAATTAGAACAGGTCCAAAGTACTTAATGCAAAAAAAAATTATATATACTAGCTGTTCCAAAATTCAACGATAAGCGGGCACCAGAAGTTAGACCTACTTAGGACTACTCAAGAAAAAAAAAATATCGTAATTTATTTTAGAGATATCAAAAAAGTATTAAAACCTTTGAAAATTGACACCCCCTAATGTATTTTAACTATAATTACCACAATTTTCCAAATATTTCCGATTTCTTTTTTGGATCGGTAACCGTATTAGTACTGCTGACAACCACAATATTTAAAATGCCAACAGTACATAAAGTTTTTACGCAATAAGCAATCAAAGTTGATATTTTCCCTAAAATTTTGAAGGTTTTTTACTCTTAGTTCATTTTCACTTTGATATCTCTAAAATAAATTACTATATATTTTTTTTATTTTTTCTTGAGTAGTCATAAGTAGGTCTAACTTCTGGTGCTCGCTTATTGTTGAATTTTGGGACACGTTGTATATTATAAATATTAATTATATTATAAATTAATGAAATAAATAAAATAAAAGTTACATCCTGTATCCTACACAAGCGAAGTCTTGCAATAAATACACTTTATTTATTGCAAGACTTCGCTTGTGGCACGAGTGATTGTCAACGGACCGAGGGTAGCCGAGACAAACTTGTTAAAGTTTTTATGGCTACCTGTTTATATAATAATATGTTTGTGTTGTAATTGTAATTGCAATAAAAAAAAATTTAAAAAAAAACTATTTTTCAATGCTCATTTTGAAAAATGAAATTACAAATATGAAATGAAATTACAAAATACATTAATGTGATGTTTATTGTGTTTTACAATGCACAAAATTACATAGGTGCATTATATACGAGTAGAGTTGCTTTAATAATAAAAGTTTAGGTTAACGTAGTATAACTTCACAAAGCGAGTTTTAGTACCGATAACTGGACTTTGCATTCTAAGTCAAAAACGTTTATTGTCACATTTTATGGAACAAGGACAAGTCACCTCTACCAATAAAATATTGCTTAAATTTTCCTATACAAGCAAATAACAATTATTTCTTTCAGATGCATTGGTCCAGATCAATACAGTGTATGCTGCGGTCCAGTGCCGTCGTTTACACCAGTTAAAAAAGGCAACTGCGCCTCCAAAGTGACCGCATTCCCACCAGATCCCAAGAGTGACTGCTGCGGTCTCGATAGTAATAATGGCAACAAAATATATGGTTCGTATTACTTTTTATATGTCAAAATAAGACTGTTTCGACAATTTCTTATTACAAAAATATGAATGCACTCATTAATTCGTGTGTCTGTTTGTCAAAAATATGTTATAGGGTGACCAGAAGCGATGAGTATCTCTAATATATAAAATTTCCATGTCACAATGTTAGTTACCGTACTCCTCCGAAACGGCTTGAACGATTTTCGTGAAATTTTGTGTACATATCCGTTAGGTCTGAGAATCGGACAACATCTATTTTTCGATAACGATAAAATTGTGTAGAAGTGAATCACACAAATGTAAAAAAAATATAATAAAGTAATTCTTAATTTTTCAGGTGGTACAGCAACTACAGTTGACCAATACCCGTGGTTAACGATCATAGAATACAAAAAAGAAGATGTTCTAAAACTGCTTTGTGGCGGAGCTCTCATCAGCGGCAAATACGTCTTAACTGCAGGCCACTGCGTCGTTGGACAAGTACTAGCTCTTGGCACACCGTGAGTTACTTCATAAATTAAGGCCTATGATCAAGAATCTCCTTATCGAGCCCATTAACGTCCCACAGTTGGGCACAGGCCTCCTCCACTTTGGGAGGGATTATGTTCAGTTCTACTGCGCCGCGCTGACCAGACGTGTTGGCACAAGGTTTCTTTTCGAATTTTCTGTGTTTCACAAAGGATGTGATCTGCGTACAATAACCATTACCTGGCTTTAACACCACCAAAGGGAAGAAATGGAGTGGTGACACTTGTATTCTTAATGCGTGGCGGATTAAGAATACACGGAAAGATCAAGAATAGATAGCAGAAAATACAACTTTTTTTAATTATTACAATAAGATAGATAATACAGTGAATGTTAAATGAAAGTTCCTGACTGGAGTTGATGGATAATTTTGTAATATTAATTGGACCACTTTATTATTAACCTACATTCATTTCAATTAGATACTTGGTAATAATTCTTATGTAGTTATTCCATGACGGGCCTCGTGGTGGAGTGGTTCATATAACGGACTGCCGATCACCAGGTCTCGGGTTCGATTCCCGGTCAGGACAATCATTTGTGTGATGTTTTTAATTGTCATACAATCGTTTGTACTGCGTCTGGGTGTATAAGTATGTATTTACAAAAGAAAAGTAGTATATGTATTCTATCCGTATTCTGGTACCCATAACACAAGCATAATAAGCTTAGCTTGGGACCAGAGGACGTTGTGTGAAATGTTTATTTATTTATTATTATTATTTATTATTTAGTTCCTCCAGAAATGGAAGAGTATTCTATAGGTTTCAAATCTCACTCATGGTAATCAGCTTTACAGCTTCATTCGATTTGTTAAAAATTAACCACTGTTGACAAGAGCAAGTCAATTTGCACTAATGTCTTAGAATAATGGCCCGAGCTGTTAAACAGTCAATACATAATACAAAATGCAATTATTTAATATCTCTTCCCTCAGTCATGGTAAAATCTTTTTCACTGATTTGTTAAAAACATTGTATTAAATAAAACTACTTTTTACGGATTTAGACGCGTATATTTGTTTTAAATTTTGGCCGACGTTTCGGAGACTTTGCAGTCACCATGGTCACGGGTGAGACTGAGCTGTAATGTGTCTTCTACGATCAGTTATTACAGGGTTTACCCACATTCGATTTTAATTTTACATTGACCATAAAGATAGACTTTTACTATAAACTATATCATATTACATTGTGCTCAGACTACATAAAATCAATAACATTATTTTAGTTTCTAAAATACATTAACAAATTGTAACAATATAAAGAAATTTTTAAATTATATAAGGTAAAACATACATAATTTTATCATAGACTAAAGTTTTAATTATTATAGAGGTAGTATACAATATAGCAAGCAAAACTAAGTTTATATACTTAAATACAATATTATTTACATAATAACAAGAATTTTTAAAAAAGAATTATTGGTTTGGATAAGCAAAACGAGTTTCATGACTGCGATTAAATGGTCAGCAAACGTAACATGAGTAGTATACTAGTCAGCTTCAACTGTAAATCTTTGAAGAGATCTATAGAGGGGATCCGAGCGCTGTGTAAAGACGCGGATATACTGGCGTTACAGGAGACGTGGTTGCTCCCGCACGATTTGCCCCTACTTGACACTATACACGAGGAATTCGGGTGTACGGGAACGTCAGCTGTGGATACGTCGATGGGTGTTCTGAGAGGTAGGCCGTATGGTGGCGTAGCAATCTTGTGGCGGAAAAGTGCCTTTCAATCCGTATCTATCATTGACTGTAATAATGCGCGTATGTGTGCTATTAAAGTGAAGGCGCAAAATAGGTCGGTATTAATATTTAGCGTTTACATGCCTGTTAATGACAGTGAAAATTTACACGTATTTACGGATTGTCTTGGAATAATTAAATCTGTGTTAGAGACTAATTTTGATAATGAGGCCGTCTATGTTCTAGGCGATTTTAATGCTCATCCAGACGAACTGTTTTGTGATGAGTTGTTGAGTTTCTGTTCGGAGCATGACTGGTTTTGTGTTGATATGGAGTTATTAGGTCCGCAGTCTGACACATATACATTTACAAGCGAGGCATATGGATGTCGTAGATGGTTGGACCACTGTGTAGTAACCAAAGCCGCCCGAGATACTATACGAAATGTTTGGGTGCAGCATGACGTGTTTTGGTCGGATCACTCTCCTCTTTATGTGGAATGTGATATTGATAAAGTAATTGTAAAATGTGATAGGAATAATAATTTGTTAAATGACGGTGTGATCTGGGGTAGAAGGGAAGTCAATCAGATAAATATGTATCACGACCTATGCCACGAGCAGCTTAAAAGTATACATTTCCCTGTGGAATTCACAATATGTGCTGATGGCTTCTGTTCTGACCCGGAGCATACCAAATTGATAGATAATTTATATTCTAATGTTATAGATATTTTAACAAGTTCATCTGTGCAATCTTGTAAACGTGTGTGTCCGCGAAGGAATGGGTATATCGCCGGTTGGAACAGGTACGTCGCGGGCACTCACAGGGACGCTCGGCTGAATTTTCAGTTGTGGTGTTTAGCAGGTAAGCCTTCGTTTGGTCCTGTTTATCAGAAAATGTGTGACAGTAGAAAGGCTTTCAAGGCCAGGTTGAGGTGGTGCCAGGATAGACAAGAACAAATCAAAATGGATATCCTGGCATCACATCATTCTAAAGGGAATTTTGTAGATTTTTGGAAAAGCACTAATAGGTTAAATCCTCGACCGGGCGTGCCTGTGAGTGTCAGCGGACTCAGTGATCCAAAGAGTATTGCCAACAGTTTTAAGGATCATTTTCGAATAAAATCCCCCTTAGGTGCGGGAATGACTACTGAGTGCGATGCGGCGGCCGCCATGGCTGGATGTAGGCCCTGTGAGAATGCGCAGCGGTTTTCAGCTAAGCAAGTAGGTGCTGCGATTCAAAGCATGAAGAGAGGTAAATCACCCGGGCATGACGGTCTCAGTCTCGAGCATTTTAAGTACGCGGGAGTACACTTACCGCGTGTGTTGGCAGTGCTCTACTCGTTGTGTATAAATCACTCATATCTACCCCAATCAATGATGAAAACTGTGGTTATACCCATTCTTAAAAACAGGACGGGCAATGTGTCAGATGGGTCGAATTATAGGCCCATCTCGCTTGCAACTTCAGCTGCCAAAATACTTGACAGTCTGCTTAATGAAAGTCTCAGTGGATATTTACACTTACATGACGCACAGTTTGGTTTCAGAGCGGGTTTGTCCACTGAGAGCGCCATATTGTGCCTTAAGCATACTGTCAGGTATTATACGGAGAGAAAGACGCCGATATATGCCTGTTTTCTCGATGTCTCCAAGGCTTTCGACTCGGTTGTTTATGACATACTGTGGCGGAAGCTCGAGAGAATGGGTGTGCCGGCACACCATATTAACATACTTAAATTTTGGTATACCAATCAAATAAATCAGGTGAGATGGGCGGATACTTTGTCTGACGAGTATAAAATGGAATGCGGAGTGAGGCAGGGTGGCCTAACTTCTACTGGTCTCTTTAGCCTGTATGTTAATGAGTTGATCGAGGAGCTCAGCGGAACGCATGTCGGATGCTATATCGACGGTACTTGTCTCAATAACATTAGTTACGCAGACGACATGGTTTTGCTGGCCCCTTCGGTCAACGCCTTGAGGATTTTAGTTAAAATTTGTGAAAACTACGCGTCTGAGCATGGTTTCACATACAATCCTCAGAAAAGTGAGGTACTGGTTTTTAGAGCGGCTAGACAGAGACCTACAACCGTGCCTTCAGTAATTGTTAACGGGAGGGCCTTAAGGATTGTTACCAGTTTTAAATACTTAGGCCACATTGTTACAGAGGACCTTAAGGATGATATGGACATTGAACGTGAACGCAGGGCGTTGGCGGTAAGGAGTAATATGCTGGCCCGTAGGTTTGCACGATGCACTGACGAGGTGAAAATCACACTCTTTAAGGCCTACTGCCAATCCTTTTACTCCAGCAGCTTATGGGTTCGGTTTACTCAACGAGCCTACAACGTCCTGCGTGTACAGTATAACAACGCATTCAGAATGTTGTTGGGGCTCCCACGGTATTGTAGTGCCTCATTGATGTTTGCGAATGCTCGCGTTGACGGCTTCCATGCTATAATGCGTAAAAAGGTGGCGTCACTACTTCAAAGACTACGCGTTAGCACTAACAGCATTCTGAACACGATTGCAGACCGTAGGGACTGTCCCATACAAACCTACTGGGTGGGGGTCGTTACGGGGAACATATAAGTAAAAAAAAAAAAAAAACACAGTAAATAAAATCAATGATAACAATAATAATTTTAATAGATAATTCACTAAATTTAATATACAAAAACAATAATTATATTAATCACAAACTATTTAATAAAATGTATTGTACATATAAATTAAATATAATAATAAGTTTAAATGTATGTATGGAATAGACAAAATATAAATTTTAAAATGAATGTAGTTTATAAAGTAATGGAATAAATAAAATTGTAGCGACTAACATAGGTTTTTAAGAAAATTGTTACTAACGTTTTATATGGACTTGCTCTGAAATAAATGTTTTATTATTATTATTATTATTAAGATTTAAATTAGTTTATATTAAAAAGAAATTGTTAATTTTATTTGAATTTATAGAAAATTAGTATTTATTTTAATTATTTAGTTTTTATTATTTTATCTAATATACTACCACCAGACCGGAACGCGTCCCACTTGAGAAAGATCTGGCAAGAAAACTCAAGGGGAGTCAAAGAAAATTATTTATTATTAACTTTATGTTGTCGGTCTAAAGTGAAGTTAAGGGGATTTTAAGTCTTGTTGTCTGCAAAATGTGCTAACGGTGTCTTGCTGTTTTGAAACCGAGTGTGTTTTGGATTTTATTAAACTAATTACAGGATCCCAACTAGGTGCCAGATCCCAACCGTCTTCTCTATTAAAGTTTTTATGTTTCTTTATTTCAATAGCCTCGCGAATCATTCTGGGTCGGTATCGATTTTCCTTGGCGAGGATTTGAGGTTTATCAAACCGGATGTAGTGGTTAAGGCGATCCTGACTGTGTTCACAGATTGCAGACTTTGTATTGCGTCGGTGCTTCACATCAGCTATGTGCTCTTTGACCCGAGTTCTAAAAGATCTCTTTGTTTGCCCGATGTAAGAGAGACCACAAGCACAATCAAGCTTGTATACTCCTGCATCTTGTAAGGGAATATGGCACTTGACAGGTGGTAGGAATTGGCTAATTTTATTTAAGGGCTTAAAATAGGTCTTGATTGATTTGAGTATATAGCCAATCTTGTGGTCTCTCTTACATCGGGCAAACAAAGAGATCTGTTAGAACTCGGGTCAAAGAGCACATAGCTGATGTGAAGCACCGACGCAATACAAAGTCTGCAATCTGTGAACACAGTCAGGATCGCCTTAACCACTACATCCGGTTTGATAAACCTCAAATCCTCGCCAAGGAAAATCGATACCAACCCAGAATGATTCGCGAGGCTATTGAAATAAAGAAACATAAAAACTTTAATAGAGAAGACGGTTGGGATCTGGCACCTAGTTGGGATCCTGTAATTAGTTTAATAAAATCCAAAACACACTCGGTTTCAAAACAGCAAGACACCGTTAGCACATTTTGCAGACAACAAGACTTAAAATCCCCTTAACTTCACTTTAGACCGACAACATAAAGTTAATAATAAATAATTTTCTTTGACTCCCCTTGAGTTTTCTTGCCAGATCTTTCTCAAGTGGGACGCGTTCCGATCTGGTGGTAGTATATTAGATAAAATAATAAAAACTAAATAATTAAAATAAATACTAATTTTCTATAAATTCAAATAAAATTAACAATTTCTTTTTAATATAAACTAATTTAAATCTTAAACCAATAATTCTTTATAAAAAATTCTTGTTATTATGTAAATAATATTGTATTTAAGTATATAAACTTACTTTTGCTTGCTATATTGTATACTACCTCTATAATAATTAAAACTTTAGTCTATGATAAAATTATGTATGTTTCACCTTATATAATTTAAAAATTTCTTTATATTGTTACAATTTGTTAATGTATTATAGAAACTAAAATAATGTTATTGATTTTATGTAGTCTGAGCACAATGTAATATGATATAGTTTATAGTAAAAGTCTATCTTTATGGTCAATGTAAAATTAAAATCGAATATGGGTAAACCCTGTAATAACTGATCGTAGAAGACACATTACAGCTCAGTCTCACCCGTGACCATGGTGACTGCAAAGTCTCCGAAACGTCGGGCCAAAATTTAAAACAAATATACACGTCTAAATCCGTAAAAAGTAGTTTTATTTAAACAGATGAGTCGCGCAAGTGTTAGAAAACATTGTATTATTTCCGAGCACAATAAGTACAACAACAATTACATAATATAATTGTTACAGTACAAGTGTTCGTCTGGGAGAATACGACACTACAAACGAAGGTCCAGATTGTATTCCAGCCGAGGGTGGTGGTATGGATTGCACTGAAGGTTTTACTAGAATCCCTATTGAAAAGATAATACCACATGCTCAGTACAACCCAGCTAACGCACAGAGAAGAAATGACATAGCCTTGCTCAGATTGGTAGAAATGGCACCGTTTACGGGTGAGAAATAAAATTACGTTTTTCAAAAATCGTTAAAATATAAAACATTTAAATGAAAATGTTTACTTCTACTCCTAAACTACGTGTAACTGTATTGCTTGCGCATTAATTAAAAACAAAATAATGGATAAAAAGTAAATTTTAGAATTGAACGTAACTACTGAATATTAATACTTAATATATTTTTCAGATTTCATCCGCCCAATCTGTCTTCCAACACAAGATATTACTTTGAAAACTGAAGCCTTTAACGTAACCGTTTCCGGTTGGGGCGCTGTAAGCACACGACAAAGCAGCAGTGCTGTCAAACTGCACGTACAAATACCTTTTGTAACTCAAGATGTAAGTATGTAGCGATATGCCTCGTGTTGCAGACTTCTATATGCTAAGTTGACCGCTTACCACTAGGCGGGCCGTATGCTTGTTCGCCACAAAGATGTCAGATGAAATTCAGTGAAATTCCAATAGTATTTTATAAAACTTCAGTCTTGAAAGCATCATGAGATGAATAATTAACAACTGATATTTTTCTCCTTATCACACTGACCAACTATGCCTCTAGAGATATTCTCTAAACCGGTTTTCAAATAACAATGTCACCAAAGCCAGATTGGACCCAAAGGGCGTTTCGTTGTACATAAACATTTACTAAATATTCCCAATTCTAATTTCAGCAATGTCAAACAGCGTACAGAGCTCCCGGTCGTACAGTAACCTTATGGAAAGGTCAGATTTGCGCTGGAGGTGAAAAAGGTAAAGACTCTTGCAAAGGTGACTCTGGAGGTCCGCTCATGTACGAGAATTTCAACATATACGAAGCAGTCGGAGTAGTCAGTTTTGGCCCGACACCTTGTGGTTTGGAAAACATTCCTGGAGTCTATTCTAATGTCTATGAATACGATACATGGATCAGAAGCAATATCGTACCTTAGTTATTCATAGTTGAAAGTAGAGGTTATGAGTGATCTACGAACTATTTGTGTATTTGGAATAAAAAATACTAACTTTGGTTCAAGACTGTCACTATCTAGAACATCCTCAAACTTTAAATAAAACTACTTTTTACCGATTTAGACGCGTCTATTTGTTTTAAATTTTTGCCCGACGTTTCGGAGACTTTGCAGTCACCATGGTCACGGGTGAGACTGAAACTTTGCTATATAAAGCAACAGTATTAAATTGCCACATTGTTAATAATGTTTTAATGATGCTTAATTGAAAAATTGTGTTGTGATTCTTCCTATTCATAATTGCGGTGAGGAATTTGTATACCTAATATATGGACCGGAAAAATATAAGAACCTAAAATGAATATTAATATAAATCAAAAAAATAATAAATCAAAAAATATTAAAATAAGTTTAAGAACAATAAATTAAATATGCTTTGTAATTTTGTTTTATTATCAATCAACCACATTTAAGTTGGAATGTTATTGCAAATAGGGTTCCCTAATGATTGACCAAAAAATTATTGACAAATGATCATTCGACAAACAACGTTTCACCAAATGATCATTTAACAAACAATACACTTGACAAAAGTATCATCTTACAAAAACTTACTTAGCAAATAATCCATTAGCAAACACTACACTTGACAAATGTGTTAAGTATTCAAAAGTCAATTGACCTTTTTGTCATTTCACCAAATGATATGTTTCGTAAATTAAGTTGTTTTGTATGTATCATTATCATCATGAATCATTAATAAAGGGAGAAATGCCAATGCCATGAAAAGTCTGGCACTCGCCGGCCGCTACGGCGGCACGCTCGCTTTGCTCGGTCGGCTCGTCCGTTTGGGGTTATAGTTCTAACCTAACCTAACCCAATCTAATAAAAAAGATATATATCTCCAAAGACGAACAGGTTAATAAGTAATTATTACACAAATAATGTAAAATATCTTTTTTTTCATTCTATATAATAAAATATATCAATTAATACTTATAGTATTTTCTTAAATTCCAGAGCAGTGGCTTTGCAAAAAAATAAACAAAAGATGGTCATTTTAACAAGAATACCAAATTTTTAGACCAATAGTAGGTTTATCTGATAACTCAGTTGCCAAATGTTAGTTTTGTAAAGTAATAATTTATAAAATGTAAATTTAAGTGTTGATCATTTAGCAAAATGAAACATTTGTAAAATGATCAGTGGTAAAATGATCAATAGGTGATTTCATTGTTTTGGCAAACGTTGTTTGTCAAGTGTAGTTTTGCGAAATAACTTTTGGTCAAACAATCGGACACCTGCAGATAGGCATTCACCGCAATATTAATAATATCCAATAGTCTCATCGAATAATTCACTTTTGTAGATTTATACTTATATAATGAGGTATAATTTGCCATTAATTTCTATGTAGGAGTAATCTCCAAAAGTAATGGTCTGATTGTAAACAAAATTTCACTAATAGGAAGTTACATTCTCCGTGACTTCCGTGAGTGCTATAGCCTCTGTAGATTTTATTGCGATTTGAGTTTAGGCGAAGTCGCAGGGAAGCGAAGGAGAAATAGAGATTCAGCTAAAATGACAATAGAATTTTTTTGTATAACGATGTTGCATTGCCACAGCTGTTATTTTGTACCGAATATTTTTCCTTAACTAATAACATTCAGGAATATTCATATTAATATTCAGGAAATAAGATGATACAGTAATGGCAATATAAAGGATGTGTAAAGGCCACTATACATCCTATGCCTATCTTATCATGAAACAGATACCGACACAAATACGTAGGTAGGTACACATTACTCCGGTACGGTGGTTTATCGGCACTTCGCAATGACAAGACGCTCGAAACAATGCTGTACTCAGAATTATCCACCTGGCGTAGTGAGTGCCTGGCCACAGTATTATAGGCAGATTAACAGAATTAAAAATTCTGCTATTACAAAGAATAGGTATATTAACAAACATATCAAGGTAACCAAAAACCAAATACTTTCTACCAAAACTAAAAACCTACTAAAATGTAAAACAGAAACATTTATTTACTCATAAAACAAATTACTTTTGCAAGATTCTTGTAAGAACCTGAAAAAGGCTTTGGTCAAAACCTTGATTTAGATTGAAAAATATTGGACTACAAGATTTGTGATAATCTGTGGTTCATTCGTAAATTAAAATTAATCTTTGAGCCTTGAAATTTTATTTGGGATTTCTGTAAGTTAAGTCTTAGTCAGGGATTTAAAACTGAATCTAAGGATTTGAAAAGAATTCTCATTCGAGCACATCGTCAACGGGCACTTCCTAAATTATTTTATTACATCCAGTTTTCATGTTCATATTATGTATTGTTTTAACATTTCTTTTAACCTCAATATCATCATCAGCATACCGTCACATCTTTTTCCCATGGGGGTAGGCAAGAGACTATAGAGCGTCATCTGATGCAAACACTTCAATGTATTTTTTCCTTCTTATTTCATTCATTACTCTACGCTGTTAAACCATTCTATGTATAAAGTAGCTAAGGACTTCTTTCGTCAGGTTTATCAATTTTTCAATCTTCATCAAAAATGTCTGGTTTTAACAATAATAAGCTCACAATGTTATCTTTATCCCATTCAGTATTCACCAACTGTGTATATGCTGCATGAAATCATTCAGGTACCTTAGTCAGTAGTTTCGGATATGTCTTAATACGTTAGTTAGTCAGTTAGCTTCTTCTTTTGTTATACATAGATAACACCGATTATTCATAAACTAGAATGATACTATGATGTAATTATTATAAATAAACTGTTTACAATAATTACATCATTCATTATATATTCGTTATGCGTCAAGCGCAGTTTTTTGTTAGATTACACTGCAAGACTGATTTAACTAATGGGTCAGTTTTATTTTGCTGTTGAGTCAACTTGTTTTGTATTTTATGGTTTAATGCAGTTTTTTGTCAGATTACACTGCAAGACTGATTTAACAAATGGGTCAGTTTTATTTTGCTGTTGAGTCAACTTGTTTTGTATTTTATGGTTTAATGCAGTTTTTTGTCAGATTACACTGCAAGACTGATTTAACTAATAGGTCAGTTTTATTTTGCTGTAGAGTCAACTTGTTTTGTATTTTATGGTTCAATATATAACGTCTAGCTTAAAAGACGGTTCAAACAAAGGCTACAACTAATTTGAAAATAATCTATCTATGGCAGGTCGTCTTCAGAACTTCTTATGAGATTCTAGACGAGGTTTTATTGCCATTTTGAGTCGAGTATAATATTCTTTTGAAGTCCTTTAAAACATGTGCCATATCAAGGTACAAAAGTAATTAAGTGGTTGTCAAACTCTGATACGATTGTTTATAAACAGTTACATATATTGTTTTGCTACAAGGCAGAACAACCTGAGCGACAATAAAATTGTCGTTAGAGAATTATATTTTCCCAAATATTTAATGTCTTTGAAACTTACACGATCCACCGTGACGCTACGAAATATTTTATTATTATTCTATAGTTTGCAATTCGGTAATATTTACACCACATACACATCAGGTCAATAAAATTCATTCATGAACAGTATTAAAGATTTTTTGACAATAATAGTTTACTAGTCTGCAAACAAAACGAACCTCCTTCCTTGTAAAAATCAGTTATATTTCAAGTTTTCATTCACACGCATGTTTATAACAAAAAATAAATTACAATGTATTATACATTTTTGCAGATTTATCGACCGTGAATGCTTTAAAACAACCTAAAGACCAAGATCTTATTTTATTTAGAGTAACGCCTAATTTTGACCGAAAAAGACGTATTAAGTTAAAGCATTCAAATAGTGAAAAGTTGACTGAAAAAGACGTAACAGAATGAAGTTATTGATTTATATATTAATCTTAAATATCTTCAGTGCTCAAGTCATTGGCCGTAAGTAATAACTTCTTATAAAAACCGTTAAAAGTAAAATTGATCTGCCTGTGTTTTTTATCTTTTGTATTTGCTTAGGATTTACGACTGACTTTTGTGAATTTTAATTGATGAATATACTTGAGATTTATCCTTAAGATTATTTAAAAGGCTCAGATTTATGGGTGCCAAATTTTATACAAATATACTTTAATTAAAACATTTTTGTAAGGTTTGCTAAACCGGTTTTATGTTTATCAAATATCCGTTAAATGAAAATAAACACCTTAGATATAGGTAGAAATAAAAAGAATCAATAAATTAACTACTGAAAACGATTCTAACGATGACAAATCTAACTTAATCAAATAATAATAGGTATTCTCGAAAAATAATTACCCACACTAAAGTTTTTAGCCCATCTAAGTATCTCAAAACGGGATTTCTCATAGATCTAGAACGAAATCATCATACTTAGTTTAATTTAGCAAATAGACATAACCGCTTTGTTAAGATCTGAAACATTTTAATGAAGCGTTTTAATGTTGTTCTTTCGTCACCAGCGGTAGGTCTGCTACACTTAACAAATCAAATTATGGTGGAAAAAATTGAGTGCCGCAAGCGGGACTTGAACCCACGACCTCGGAATACCGTTCCGAAGCTCTTTCCAACTGAGCTTATTGCGGTCGTACTCGCAACACTCATTTTAACCACCCCATTTGTCACTCGACTGAGTTTATATATTTTTACGAACAACGCCATCTATCCAGATTGCTTTACAACATCTCGACCAACCACCTAGCATTCTTTACAGAATACAATTGGGTTGAAAATAATGACGCGACCATAATTTGATTTGTTAAGTAAGGCACAGCATGTCAATTGCAAAATCAATAAATTACTTTAGTAATGAACGTCGCGTCATTATTTTCAACCCAATTGTATTCTGTAAAGAATGCTAGGTGGTTGGTCGAGATGTTGTAAAGCAATCTGGATAGATGGCGTTGTACTTAAAAATATATAAACTCAGTCGAGTGACAAATGTGGTGGTTAAATTGAGTGTTGCGAGTACGACCGCAATAAGCTCAGTTGGAAAGAGCTTCGGAACGGTATTCTGAGGTCGTGGGTTCAAGTCCCGCTTGCGGCTCTCAATTTTTTCCACCATAATTTGATTTGTTAAGCAAGGCATAGCATGTCAATTGCAAAATCAATAAATTACTCTGCTACACTTGTTCTATTTCAGCGAAGAGTGCTTACCAGATGTAATTGGCATTGTTCATATTTTTTTTAAACTCTTAATTCAAAAATCATTTCGGGGAACAGAGTTTCTGATCATGATCCTTTAGTTTTTTTCGGAAAATTTGCTATATTAACGATTATTTTTCCAAAAAAGCAAATGATCTCTATTTGCCCTTGAAATGAAGGACTTAAAGTATTAAGGCGTTCTGAGGGATATACTACTCTGTGTTGGAGTTGAAATTGGTCTACATATTATATCAACTTGGCAACTTTGAAAAGATGTAATGCAATCTGTCTTAAGTATATCAGGAAAAGTCAATACACAGATTGCGTACAACGATGACGTCACAACATTTAAAATAATATCTTTAAGTATATTTTAAAAATTCTATATAGTGAATATTTCAATAATGTTGAAATTAGTTGCTTAAAATAGTCTATATTTTCTAAAATAAATATAAAAACAGCAGGTCAAAAATTATGAACAATGCCAATTCATAACAACAATGATGTCAGTCAATGATGTCAATACGTCACAATGAGTATTGCTCCGTTTTTAAATGGTTTTTAACAATAGATATTTCTCAGAATTATTTCAACTACAAGTTAGACAGATTAATCCGCACCTATTCTCTGAACCAATATTTAATTTGAATACAATACAAAACATAACATCTATCAAAAACACTGTAATATTATATTATACATGGTGACAGAGCAGGAAAATAGTGCTAACTGATTAATATCTATGCGGGTGCAATTGCGTAGTTAACGAGTTCATTTAAAAAAAGTCTGATACTTAGTTTTTTTTGTCTGTTTTGTTACAACTGTGACATCCATAAATGTCATACAAATGTTTGTACTGCATCTGGGTGTTTACTATGTATTTTAAGTATGTATTTACAAAAGAAAAGTAGTATATGTAGTCTATCCGTATCTGGTACCCATAATACAAGCATAGAAATATAGCTTACTTTGGGACCAGAGGACGTTGTGTGAAATGTCCTGAATATTTATTTATTTATATTTAACTGTGCTGATTGTTGCTTTATACAACCTAGTCAAGATCTGGGAACCGCGGAGGACTTTTTAAAAAATACAATTTTTATTTTAAAAGACCTTTATTCGTTACAAGGATTCTTTAACTTATATTAATTTTTTTTTTTCACGATTATACAAATATAATTCAAGCTACAAACTATTAATATAAAACAGGAGGAAAAAAGGAGGTAGCTTAAAATTAGGTATCAAAAAATTCATCCGCATCGCAGTCATTGGGAAACGTGCCCAAAAGACTGGCCGCATTCCCTATTTGTATAGCAATGCTTATACGAATTGCTAAATGCAGGCCAGCCTTTTGGTCACGTGAAACGTCGTCGACCAGTCTCTTAGAAAGATCTTTATAAAGAGACTGCGCACTCGGGCCCCATGATCCAAGCGTCTCTATTATCTCTATCTCTATATTTAATACAATAATATTGTCAGAAGGCGATGCCACCGTGAAGCGGATGGTGTCGCAAGTCGCAACATATTCGCGTTAACCTGAGTCAGCGCTCTTAGAAGATGGAGCAACGAGTTGTGTTGTCGTTAGGGTTGTGACGTATATCATGTATATCCGACGACATAACTACCTGACGCAAGGCCTACGGAAGACATTTGGTCCCTTTTATTTCGATGATCAGTCACGTTGGCACAAGGTTTCGTTTACTTCATAGACCACAGATTATCCAAAATTTTGCAACTATTATCTCCATTTACAGAACAGTATCCTTGCATAGCAGCAGATGGCAGCGTGGGAACTTGTAAAACCCTGTACCACTGTCAGCCTTTACTTGCAATTGCCAATAACCCATACAAGTCTCTACAAGATATTGATTTGCTGAGAGTATCACATTGCGGCTTTGATGCAACAGGATGGGCTGCTGTAAGTCATCATTGTGAATTAACTGTAAAGACTTCAATGAAATCGAATTTCTATCTGAAACATTAGAGACGCTTTCGACGCAAAAAATAGTCTAGTCTCTAGTCTGGTAAAGGCACTAATAAATAAATATGTGGTAAACAATTCGTGTAATTAAAAAATATGGTTATGTGTATTGAAATGTAATAAAATAAAACTATGTTATCTAATTTAAATTGTAAGTATTGTTTTTATATTATTATACCTAAATAAGAAATAAAAAAACTAGAAATTTCACAATTAATATATGTAATATTTATGTAACTTAGATAAATTTGACAATATAATATGTAGTTATGTATTATTTAAACCAATTTATGTACTAACCGGAGCTGCAACTGCCAACAAACTGTGTAACAGTTTGGCAGTAGTAATTAATTATTTGTTATATGCATGTATTAAGTGAATAAAAATCTTTTTTTTTTTTGTTGTTGTTGTTGTAGGAACTTTAAAAGAACTAAATTGCTTTGTCCAAGGTTATTCGGGTTTCAATGAATTAAAAAATTCTGCTAAAGAATATAATAACGGAAACCATTTAAAAGCGTAATGCTAAATTAAGTTTTTATTATACCTAAGTAAAAATGTGCAGTTAAGCTATACATTTATAATCTACTCCTGATACAGGTGTGTTGTCCCGGGCAAGGAATTTACATGCCAAAATTTACTACTAGCTCACAATGCTTTACTCCTGAAGGAAAGCCTGGACACTGCATGGGTTTACAATACTGCCCAAATTTTGCAAATATAGTGCGACCTCAGCATGAGACGATAAAATACTTGCAGAGATCAAGGTAAGCACTTCTAAAGGTGAAAGATGATTAAGTTAATTATGATCATCATGAAGTTATTATTTTTTTGTTTGAAACGGATATACCACGCCAATAAAAAAGCAGATGGAATATTATCAATGACTAGCTGTAGCCCGTAACTTCGTACGCGTGAAATATAGAGAAATGTTTCATGTTTTTGCAACATTTTTCACTGATGTTACGCTCCTATCGGCGCAGCGTGATTTTGTATAGCCTGAAGGCTTCCTCGATAGATTTACTATCTAACACTGAGAAAAATATTCTAATCGGAACAGCTGTTTCTGAGATTAGCGCGTTCATATAAACAAACTCTTCAGCTTTATAACATTAGTATAAATAGCCAGATTCATATTCGAAGCAGATTTTTGGACTTTCTATTTTTATGATTTACTTTTCAGATAGTAAAAGAAGCGTTCATAAAAGTGTGATGAAATTATAAGGTACAGCTAGACTGAACCTTTGCGGGTTATTTAGCCAGTAAATTAATATTTCAGATGTACTAATAGCCCAGACGAATACAGCATGTGCTGCGAAAGCGTAACCAACAATCCTGGGAAAAAAGAAGAGTCGCCATTACCAAGCATCGCAGTGAGTAAAGATATGTACCCAGTGACAAGTCTCCCTGTTGATAAAGAGAAGACTGCAGTGACGAGCTTGTCTACAGATAAAGTGATGCCCATAGAGCAAAGGAAAGGAAAATGTGCATCATCTATATCAGCATTACCACCAGATCCGAAGTCTGACTGCTGTGGAATCGATGCCACTGCTGGCAACAAGATAGTTGGTTAGTAACCGGAACTCCCTTTTACAACAATCATTGAGAGAGCTTTTCTTATTGTCATGACCACGTAATACATAAAGTAGTATCAAACTACAATGTCTTATAGACATAATAATTATAAATGTAAATATATTTCAGGTGGTGTACAGAATGCAATAGATGAACACCCTTGGTTAGCTGTTATAGAATTCAACGACGACGCCGTCATTAAAGTCAAATGTAGTGGAGCTCTGATAAGTGGAAAATACGTTCTGACTGCAGCTCACTGTGTAACTGGACAGGTGCTGAAGCTTGGCACGCCGTCAGTATCATTATGTTTTTGTTTATGAATATTAATCGAGAAATTCTTTTCTGATACCATACGCAATTCACTATTACGGAACCGGCTTCTTCCCCAACAGGTGGTTATTACGTTTGCTATACCAGATTGACCAGATGACTTATTTGATGACTAAATCACAACATTCGAGTTAATGGCTGTGCCTAAATATTTGTTCTACCTCTACTAGATATCTCAGCTCTAATCAAGAAACTTTTTTAAGAATATTAAGACAATTTCAGTTTTATTACAGGTCAAATATCCTTCTCGGGGAATACGACACTTCACATGAAGGTTTCGATTGTGTACCGGCTGATGCCGGCGGTGAAGATTGTACAGAAGGCATGACAAGGATAGCTATTGAGAAGACTATACCACACCCTGAGTACAATCCGGCAAATCCACTAAGAAGAAATGATATAGCGTTGATTAGATTGGCAGAAATGGCACCATATACCGGTAAATTTTCCTCATCAAACATTATAAA
The DNA here is from genome assembly GCA_916999025.1 of Orgyia antiqua. Lineage (NCBI taxonomy): Eukaryota > Metazoa > Arthropoda > Insecta > Lepidoptera > Erebidae > Orgyia > Orgyia antiqua. The sequence goes on from OU779874.1 coordinate 8,883,784, forward strand.
AATCTTATCTCCTGACGAATGATGCCTTAAAGAAGTATGCAATTACCTATAAGGGTTTCCAAGCATTATACTTAATAAGGCCAGACATTGTTAGTAGAAGAATTAGGACAATGTGTTTCCCTTTCTTGAAACACCTGCAATATTGTCTCCTGTTAATGCGTTATTTTGCTTATTTTTTAGACTTCATCCGTCCAATATGTTTGCCAAAGGAAGATGTCACTCTGAAAACTGAGGTTTTCAACTTAATTGCGGCAGGTTGGGGATCTATCAATACAAGTCCGAATGGGACCACCATTACTACCGTGAAATCAGATGTCCGATTGCCTTTCGTAAATATAACTGTAAGTGATAAAATTAAAATGAGATTTATAAGAACGTTAATAAATTTAAACAGATAATTCTGCTGATCAAATATCTAATAATACAATTCACAGACGTCTTTAACATGCCATTAGATTTATCTAGAATATATATAGGTATAGCCAGAAATGAATAATAAAATTATTAAGACATTATCAAAATATTAGTTAGATTGCCACAATATTAGTATAATTAAGAGACATGATACAAGTAAACACATATTTAGTATAGCTGTCATTTCTACAATGATTTATTAAGAAACATTTGTGTTACTAATCTGAATTGTCTAGACTCTAGACCAACCCAGTAAAACCAAACCGCCAGCACTTCCACTATATTACATCAGCAAAGATTACGTTGAAAAACTCGAACATGATTTAAACAAAGCAAATTACCCCATAACAATGACATATAAATTTGATTACAGGAATGCCAAGAATCTTACAACGCTCCAAGACGTAACGTTACTTTATGGAAAGGGCAAATTTGCGCAGGAGGAGAGAAAGGCAAAGATTCTTGCAAAGGCGATTCTGGTGGTCCACTAATATACGAGAACGGCAAAATTTTTGAAGTCGCCGGAGTTATCAGTTTTGGTCCGGTACCTTGCGGCTTGGAAGATGTGCCTGCAGTTTATACTAATGTTTACGAATATGATAGCTGGATAAGAAGCAATATTACACCTTGATATTTTAGGTTTTATTTTTATTGGAGAGAATTTAGGTTGACTGGTAGATAATGCTTTTAGCATTAAGTCCGCCTATTGTACAATTTTGTGCTGAAAGTTTTTAAATAAATAAATAAATTTAGCTATTCGATAGAAATTAATTTAATGATTTTCCATCACTAACTAAAGAAAGTTTTACTCAGACTGTGCAAAAACCTATTTTTATACTCCTTTTATGTTGTTTTTCAAAATAGGAGGGAAAGTTTTTTTTGAAAGTCAGCAAGGAGTAAGTGATGACTCCGGCGTTGGAGACCTCTTTAGACTATGGTGAGCTTTTACCATGAGTCGGTCGTGTGCTTATTCACAGCTTTATTACCCTTATATAATACCTACATAAAACTACGAGTATTTTTATACAGGACTACAATATTAATGTGGATTAAAAGTTCCATATAAGCATTATTTGTCATGTCATCATAACAATCACCCTATTAAAAAAATATTTTCCCTATACTGATAAGCAATGAGCATGAGTGCTAGTGCTAACAAATTGCTTTATTTTCGTTTATTTGATGCAATTAATAACGATCGATTGAAAACCTGTTTATAACAGTTGAGACTTCTTGAGCGAGAGCAAATTTGAAAGAATTGGTCCTGTAAAATAAAAACGCAGTTTGTTACACAGATGACGTACAAGTATTTTTTTTGCCGCTATTGAAACAGAAATACATCATCTGTGAAAATTCCACATGCCTAGATATCACCGTTCATGAGATCCAGTCTAGTGAACCATCGAAGTTGATACAGTAATTTATTATTTTTTGGAATTGACTTGCTATGCTTTTACTTAATAAATCAAATTATAATGGAAAAAATGATGAAAAAATCCCGCTCATGGTGTTCTTTTTTTCCACTGTAATTAGATTTATTAAACAATGTTGCTGTTATAGGGTCCAATTTTACCCTTCGGCACAAAACCCAACAACCACCCTCTACAGTTTAAGTTACATGTGTTTGGAATTTATATGTTAGCCGGCTTTTCTATAAATTACAATTTATTCCTTCCCATTACCATGGTACCTGACAAGTTTCTAAAACATCATACCTTTAATTAAACGACATTACTGATAACATTATTGATTAAAATTATATTATATTATATTATATTATATATATATTATATTGATTATAATTATATTTATATAATTTAATTATATTAAACTTCACAGAATTACTCAAGTAACTGAAACTCAAACGTGGTATAAACCCAAAAGGAAGTATAAAATCTATATAAATTTTATGGTTTAAATAAAGGATGTTTGTAGCTGGCTGTCGTCATGTGCTGGAAATTTGCGTATGACTCAATTATTGACCAAAGCATTGCCAAAACCACAGAAGCTAGATAAAAACCTGAAAATTTTCATAACATTTTATTTTACACTGAACCACTCAGATTGAAAAATTCAGACTTCAAGAACGGTAAAAATGGTTTATTGTGCAGGCGCTTAGTTGTAGATATGAGGATGTTTTGTGAAATGTCAATAACTATTAAAAACAAAAGCTATTTACAAATCATGACATTCCACCATATAAAGTAGAATGACATCATAATAATGCTCTAAGTGGATATCGAATTGACAAGCACATGTATTCAGAAGGTAGTAAATATACATATGCAACTGAGCCCGCATGTTTGATACGAGATCAATAAATATCAACGACTTATGTGACTTCTTTCAAAGGTAGGGGCCAGCTAACCATAATCAAACGATCTTCGATCGAACGACGATCGACGAACCCCTTCACCTACCGAGGGTGCCGTAAAAGCCAGTTAAGGTATATTGTACACAGATGACATAGGTACTTTGTGAGAGACGTAAAACTCAAAGATAAATCCACACGCTTAGTCAGCGCAGCATAATCCCTCCCTAAGTAGAGAAGTCCTGTGCCCGACAGTGGGACGTTTATAAAATAAATAAATGACACAAACAGGAATGAATTTTTGTAGAGTATGAAGACTTGAAATTAACCTTATACCAAGAAGCCTGGTCGGTGTAATTCTTTCAGATAAAATATCTTTCTGTAATGGTGAAAGCTCATAGGGGACTTTGCATCAGCCATATTAATAATATTAGGCTCATAATCAGAAGCAAGAAGAGCTCTGTAAATATTGAAGAAAGATTTCTTTCCCTTTTGGCATCTCAATTCATGAATCCTGATCATGTTCAATTGTGGCTTCTCAACATCCGTGATTCATGATATCCTCTTCACTGCGGAGCAATCAGACTAATCAAAACAGTTTAGTATCTTTCCTTGTACTAACACCAACCTTGAACTCTTCGCGAGACCCAAAAGCCTCTTAGAAACCAGTTATCCTCTAATACCTTATTCTTACAGCAATAAACATCATATTTGTATAAAACATTACTTAAACGAAATTGGTATTGTAAATTATTTATTATCACATATAGAGACGCTGAATCAAGTTTTTGCCATAGTTGAACCGACTGTCGGCCGGTAAAGACGTAAAACAAATTAGTTTAGTGTATGTATGTTGTGATATTATAACTATACGATGAAAAGGATTAAAATATTGTTTATTTTCATCGCTACTTGTTGCGTGGTCAATGCCCGTAAGTAATTTATTATTAAACTGGTTTTTATAAGCGTAGCTTTAATCAATATAGGTACTTATCTATAGATGTGAATCTTCAAACATAATTTTAACATTTTCAAACCGTAGGATTAATCTGGAACTAAGCTCATGTATCAAGGTAGTCTAAAATTAAGCACACGTAATTAATGAAGGGAAATAGCGAACTTTATATAATTAACATGATTTTAATACTTTCTTTCTTTTTTAATCTAATTATGGATGTTAAGGAATCTTTAAACGTATTTCTTGACCCTTTCCAAAAATCTGATTATTCTTTTTAACATTGTTATCACACACAGGCCAATAAGGCAAGGGCGGCTAGTGCTTTCACATTGTACTACCAGTCCTCACATTTGGATTGAACTACCACTAAACATCAGGTGGAGTGAAGCTATAAAAAGCTATCTATTCGGCTAACCATTTAACAAACGTTCGTCTTGGCACTAAGGCAGGATAAAACCTTTGAGTAAAACGAGATGAATATAAATGTTGATATCGAAAAAGGAAAGTAAGTAAAAATGGATGAGCTGTTTGAGAGATGCTATAAAAGAGAAAGAAGCTAAAAAGAGTGCGACAGCTGAGGCCGATTGGAAAAGTTATCGTGTTGCGCCGATTCCGAATAATTTGAGACATGGCCAGGATTCGGCTCTCACTTACAGGCTACTCCTGTAAGTGAGAACTGGATCCTGATCATGATCTCAATTTTTAGCCGAGGTTTCGAGTATTTTCGATGCTCTTCCTCTTCAGCCCATTTTCGTCCCACTGTTGGGTTGGGCCTCTTTCACTTCGAAAGGGTTTTTGGTCCACTATACCATGGTATAGTGGACCTAAACTCTATGCCAATACGCCGAGTCATGACCCGGCGTATTGGCATAGAGTTTAGTTTGGAGTACCTATCCAATTGACGTTAATCGCTTAGTATACCCCTTATCTTGTTCATATAGCACCTTGGGGAAAAAAATTACGTGGTGACACTTTTATTCTAAACTAGCGGACCCGACAGACGTGTGTAAAATGTTCTAACATCAACAACAAAAAATTTTATCAAAATCGGTCCAGCCAATTGTGAATCTAAACCATCCTCAAACCCCCTTGAATACACACAAAAAATTTCAGCCAAATCGGTCAAGCCGTTTTCATGCTATGTCGTGACAACGGAAAACGGGTTTCATTTTTATATATATAGACTAGCTGTTGCCCGCGATTTCTTACGCGTGGAATCTAGTAAATTTTCTCCGTTTTTGCAACATTTTTCACAGAGGCTTCGCTCCCGCCTTCCTCGATAAATGTACTATACAACACTAAAATATTTTTTAAATCGGACCAGAGGTTCTAGAGATTAGCGCGTTAAAAAAAACAAACTTTTTAGCTTTATAATGTTAGTATAGATACGTCACCACACGGACAATGCAACGCTTGCTTATCTTTAATCGAAACAAGAGTGTGTTTATTTAGCGCTTCAACAACTCCATAAGAGGGCACGATACCAAATTATGCTCCATACAAAAATATGGGTATCGTACTTCCCTTTTTTCTTCGCGAAAGTTAAACCGATTTAAATTGTTTCTACGCTATATTATAGATGAGGAGTATATCTATGCTTCTGTCACTTTCTTTTTTCCAATACATAATAACTTAAAAAAATATGACCATCCGAAAATTCCAATTTTTTCGGTTTTCTTTAGGTAAAGTTGCAGCGCCTATCACACATATTTGGTAACATTTTACCAAAAAAGAAAGCGATACAAGCATAGATATACTCTTCATCTATAATATAGCGTAAAAGCAATTAAATTCAGTTGTCATCGCCGGGATACTCCAAAAGGGGCAAGTGCGTAGCACTTACAACCGTCGGGCATGTATGACCAGATGTATGAGTGTGGATGAAGCCAAGGAAGTGTGCTTCGATCGTGGCAGATGGCGCTCTATAGTCTCTGCCTACCCCCATGGGAAAGGGGCGTGATGTTATGATGATGATGATGATGATGATAACTTTCGCGAAGAATAAAGGGGAGTACGAAACGTCTTTTTTTCAAAGAATTTGTAGGTAATATCTGTTTCAGCTATATTTGTCCCTTTCAGCACGGTGCTCGGGAATAGGGATAGCAATACCTAAGGCAAATACCTAAATTAGGAGTACAGTACCCTCTTAACAAAATAGGTATAATGCTTTGAACGAGGAAGACCACTAGTTTTGTATAGGCTTAGTAATGTCGTTCAATATAAACAACTTTCGTTAACTTACCTTGATCTTATGTCATCTATACATACAATAAAAATCTAAAAAGTCGATGTCTGTATTTTGAAGACATAAAAAAAATGGGAAAGTAACAAATCGTTATCGGCGTAATAGAAGTCAAAACAATGGTTTATATAATTTTTGCCTATCTGTCTGTATGTTTGTAGGCACATCACGTCAAAACTACTGCATGGAATTGAATACTGTTTAGTGATACCTATGTTAGTAAAGATCTAACTTAAAGTATAGCCTACAATTTATCCCGGAATACTATGTAATTTCTTCGAGAAAACCCACTTCAAGTAATTGCCCATTCATCAAAAATTTCATGTGAACGATTTCGCGAGTAACAGCTAGTATTTTAAATAAAGCAATGATTAAGGAAACAAAAACTATAATGTTCACACACATTCGAACCAGTTACCGGTATCATTATATACAATGGTCTTTGTATGTTGACCTCATAACAAAGCTCAAAGTCGCATAGCGTGCGATAAAAGGCGACATAGCATATTGGTATTTTATATGATTTGTATTCACAATATTGTAAATTCAATCTCTTAACAGGACAATTAATTTCCACCTTCGGTACAGTTACGGACCGGAGGACTTTGTGTGAACTGTTAACAAAACACTACTTTTTTTAAAGCCAGTAAGACCCATCTAGTGTGTTGTTGCATATTGCGCATCCCTCGCATAATCACAAGTCATCATCATCATAACATCACGCCTTTTTCCCATGGGGGTAGGCAGAGACTAAAATACTAAACGACTAATCACAAGTTTATTTTCATAATCGCAAGTTTTTTACAACTTCTAAATTGCGTGTTCTTTCAGGCCCTACGCTACAATGCTGGTCTAATATACCTAATTCAAAAATAGGTTAAGTCGGTTGTCAAAGAAATATTATGTTTTCGTGGTTGAATTTGATGAGCTTGCTTAATTTGTTCCGAAATAGTACAAGCCCTTTTTTCTTTAATTTATTTTTAATTGATCAACATAAAGATAGCCTTAAGTAAGCTTAAGCCATCTTTATATTCATACATCTTTATCTTAATGCTGAAAATTATTGACCACCTAAGCAAAGGTGTGGGAAAAGGCGTAGATATAGAGATTTTACTTGTATAGTATTTCAAATGATAGCCGAACTTTTAGTACACACAAAAGCTTAGATGCTAATTAGCTTAAGACCTATAATACCATCATCATTTAAAAATAATTAAAATAAGAGTATTTAAAAATATATATATGTATATATGTGTATTTGTATATTTGCTAAAGTTTGTTATGGTGAACGAACTTTAATCAAGTCTGACATCCTCCAGACATGCCAGGTTTATTTTAATCCATGTATTTTTATCGTTAGCACAGGATATGCAATTATCTAACACCTATCTTATTGGCAAATTATTATTTTTTAGGGTTCCGTACCCAAAGGGTAAAAACGGAAACCCTATTACTGAGACTTCGCTGTCCGTCCGTCCGTCCGTCCGTCCGTCCGTCCGTCCGTCCGTCCGTCCGTCCGTCTGTCACCAGGCTGTATCTCAAGAACGGTGATAGCTAGAGAGTTGAAATTTTCACATATGATGTATTTCTATTGCCGCTATAACAACAAATACTAAAAATAAAATAAAATAAATATTTAAGGGGGGCTCCCATACAACAAACATGATTTTTAGGGTTCCGTACCCAGTATCTCAAGAACGGTGATAGCTAGACAGTTGAAATTTTCACAGATGATGTATTTCTATTGCCGCTATAACAACAAATACTAAAAATAAAATAAAATAAATATTTAAGGGGGGCTCCCATACAACTAACATGATTTTTAGGGTTCCGTACGCAGTATCTCAAGAACGGTGATAGCTAGACAGTTGAAATTTTCACAGATGATGTATTTCTATTGCCGCTATAACAACAAATACTAAAAATAAAATAAAATAAATATTTAAGGGGGGCTCCCATACAACAAACATGATTTTTTTACCGTTTCTTGCTCGATACTAATAACGTTGCCTTATGTTGCATAGATAATGGTACGGAACCCTTCGTGCGCGAGTCCGACTCGCACTTGACCAATTATTTAATAATTTGATACACTATGACATGTTACTTCATTTCTTCCTCAGGGTGCTGTTAGCGCCAGCTAAGGCTTACTATACGCAGGAAGCATCAACTGTGAGAGACGGACAAATTCTGTCAAAATGACAGTCAGCGCGGCATAGTAGACCAGAAGCCACCCCAGAGGGGAAAAAGACCTATGCTCAGAACGTTAATGGGCTGGGAAGGAATCAATTTACTTATAGAACAACCGTTGTATGGGTCTACATACTTCTGATTGAAAAGACTAGAGAGAAGATCATAATAAAAGATTAAATATGTATGTGATTTCCAGAACAAGGACCATGCACCCCTCCCAGTGGTGGTAGAGGCCAATGCAAGTCCATCTATGACTGTGAAGCATTATTGTCAATACTCCACAACCCGCAGAGGACATCACAGGATATAAACCTTTTACAACGGTCTCAGTGCGGGTTTAGTGGGAACGATCCTCTTGTAAGTTTCCAAACATAATTTTAACATACAGAAAGCCATCACTTTCTGCCCTTATCTCAACAACTTGAGGTCAGCTCTTTCACACAATCAGAAAAAAGCCGAAGCTAATTTAATTATTAACGATCCTCGTGGTCGCATGATTCATGTAACGACTGCCGTTGACGAAGTCACAGGTTCGATTGCCGCTCAGGACAATCATTTGTGTGATATTTATAATTGTCATACAAGTGTTTGTAATGCGCCTGGGTGTTTTCTATGTATTATAAGTACATATTATCAAAGAAAAGTAGTATATGTATTATTTCCGTATTCTGGTACCTACCCATAACAAAAGGATATAACTTAAGCTTGGGACCAGAGGACGTTGTGTGAAATGTCCATGAATATTGATATATTTCGTTATAAGACTATTTTTATAGCTTTCGTCATTAATCTATTTCCCATCTCTCTCCAGCTCATTAACGACAAATTATTGGGCACGACGGGTCTCCACCACTTTCGGAAGGATTCTGGGCCACTATGCCGGGCTAACCAGGGGGGTTGGCACAGTGTTTATTTTCAAGTTTCCCGCCTCTCACAGAGGATGTTATTTGTGTACAACATTTCTTAGCTGGTTGTTCCAGCAACCCTAAGAAAAGAAGGATCATAATAATATTGTTATAGCTGCCTCTATCTTGGAATGAAATGGGTTGTTACCACTTGTACTCTTTATCCGTCATCACACAGAATTGTTCTTAACTGCTTTAAACTGCAATAGTATCAACAATTTCAATGAATGCATATTGATATAGTTAAACAAGAAATACAGGTTTCTATACATGAACCATTAATATAATTATTATTGTCATACAAATGTTTCCACTGCGTCTGGGTGTTTACTATGTATTATATGTATTTACAAAAGAAAAGTAGTTCATGTATTATATCCGTATTCTGGTACCCACAACACAAGCATATAAGCTTAGCTTGGGACCAGAGGACGTTGTGTGAAATGTCCATGACTATTTATTTATTTATCTATACTTATAATAAATCTGTAGAGAGGTCAATTCTGTACATGAAATATATTTTCAAAATAACTATCAGGGGGTGACTAGTGATCGATACTGATGCCAATAATGCAATCAGTAAAATTTTTGTCTGTCTGTCTGTCTGTCTGTCCGTCTGTATGTTCCTTATAGAAACAAAAACTACTCGACGGATTTTAACGAAACTTGGTACAATTATTCTTCATACTCCTGGGCAGGTTATAGTATACTTTTCACCAAGCTACAATCAATAGGAGCAGAGTAGTGAAGGGAAATGTTGGGAAAACGGGAAAAGGTGCTCCATTTTTTAAGCTTCCGTCGCGTGTGCAGCCTTAATGGTTAAAGTTACATAGAAATCATGTATGACGAAATCTTTTATGGTTGACTCACAATAACACGTGTAACTCCTGATAGCTTAGCAGTTCGTTCATTCTGATTATATTTGTTTACTCTTACCTTTATAATACTCTCACTCAAGCAGTAGTTAAAAATGTTGCAAAAACGGGGAAAATTTCCTAAATTCTACGCGGACGGAGTCGAGGGCAACAGCTAGTTTATTAATATAATTTCTTAGCTACGAGTATAGTGTTAGTGCACCAGCAGAGTCTTCTGTCTGTCACCAGGCTGTATTACTAGAATGGTGATAACTAAAGCTGAAAATTTCACAGTTTTCATCATCATTTTCCTTCCCTTGTCCCGTTATTTGGGTCCCATTGTTTGGGGTTCGGATGATGATTTTATGATAACAACGGTACGGAACCTTTCGTGTGCGAGTCCACCTAGTACTTGACAGGTTTTTTAGACTTCTGGGATTCTTGAATGACTAAGTACATAATAATATGTTTCGAGTCGGATTGATAAAAATTTCATGCCCATTTTATGTTGTAAGTGCTGTAAAAGTCATAGTCAAAAATTTTTATTTCAAGTTGGCATGTTTTACAAGCTCTTTTGAAACGTCAGAAACTAGGTGTCTGTTCCAAACGCGAATCCTATGGAGAAGAACAGACAAGAAACTCCATGGTATTTTTTTTCATTTGTTCCATTTTTTTTTTCAATAATATTATACATAGTTGTATCAGAGGTGTGAGAATGATGCCGATCAGTACTATCACGACTAACTAAAACTAACTTAATAATAAAATAGCCTTGTTGGAGCAAATTGACCAGTCCCAGCCAAAAGCCAAGGAAACACATTATTCGGAAGGAAGGAAAACGAGACACTGAAGATTTTACGCTTTTTAACATGCTTTTATTATAATATTTTCTAACACTTGCGCGACTCATCTGTTTAAATAAAACTACTTTTTACGGATTTAGACGCGTATATTTGTTTTAAATTTTGGCCCGACGTTTCGGAGACTTTGCAGTCACCATGGTCACGGGTGAGACTTAAAACAAAATTTAAAACAAATATACGCGTCTAAATCCGTAAAAAGTAGTTTTATTTAAATGCTTTTATTAGTTCGGCTCATATCAATGTAACAGAATCTTTGAGTCATTTTCGCCCACTTGTAGTAGTCGAATTGATCTGAAATTGTGCACACATTTTAAGGAACAATGACAAGGCAATAATTTACAAAATTTACTACTTAGTTTAAAAACTAAAACACGCTTAAATATCCTGAATATTTTTTAAATGATTGCATTGTCATCAATACTCAATTCTATGCATATTACTTAAAAAACGTTGACAGTTTATGATGTCAGAGACATAAGTTTCTGTTGTCCACATGTTGTCACAATCGTAGTAAACAATTATGATATTTTTGCCTAATTCTATTAACAAAGCGTTTTTATGTGAAATTATCTGATTGTATATGAAAGGCATACGTAGAAACACAATAATCTTGGTGAGTCTACTCATATACAATTAAACTATTACGTGTATAATTAAAAATACAAGTGTGGTCGTAGTGATACTTCAACATGCTATTCTAGTAATTCTGATCAAGGATTTAGGATTATTCTTTTAAATTATTGCACTGTCATCGGTCCTTGTTAGGTGTGCAAAATTTCAGATCAATCCGTCTACTGCAAGTGGCTGAAGATCGCTTTCAAAGATTCCGTTACACAGATTAATACATTGATAGATACATACCAAACTTATAAAAGCGTGTTAAAAATATAGGACTATATGCGTGCTTTTAGTTTTTGAACTAAGCAAATTAGTTTTAATATCAATATGGTAAAAACGTACCTATACGTAGTAAACATATACAAATCGATATAATCAAGCAATGACCTTTTTATATCTTTACCAGTATGAGTTATGAAGATATTATTAAATTAATAGTTACCAATAAATATCTATATTTTTCCTCGAAACTGACGTTTGTTTTTCAAACATTTTGTATTAAATTAAACGCAGTTCTATGATAATTTAGTAGGTCATAATAATGACTCGATAATAATCCTTCAATTTATATCCTTCGCCTTGTCTAGCAAAATGTGCTGACTTATAGAAGCTTAGAGTACTTTAATCTAAAAGGAGTTAAGATTACTTATACTCATACTTATTATGTACGGCTCATAATGTGCGTGAGGCGATTTTGAGCGGGAAGTGCTTATAGCACGCGTCACATAAAAAGAACGCTGGAAGAAAGTGGTGGGGGCGTCTTTGCGCATGGGTTCACTCTCGCACGAAAGTTATGTGCCTATAATTTTATTTTTGAACTAGGCTTTCGCTGGCGAGTTGTGGCTTGGTACCTACATATTTGTTATTCTTATTAGTTATTACATAAAAAAATATAGATAAAATGAATTAAAAACATGTTTGAATTATTTATTAAAGAATTTTTAAGAGAAATAAAATTAAAGTAATGTTGAAACTCAAAAAAATTATTGTTAAAATAAAATATTGTAAAAAAAAATTTCTAATTAATTAATGTAAAACCATTTCGTATTTCATTTGTCTGCTATGGTACTTCTAACTGACGCACCAATAGCGCACCGGCAAACATGCGGTGCGTGGCTTTTACAGCACACTTGGAAAGAAATGGAGTATTATAATTCTGTCTTATTCTGTCACCACACGGATACTAACTTATGTTATGTATTAATTTCAGGTTTGCTGTCCAGTACCGACAATACTAAAGCCCGTTACAAATCAATGTACTACGCCGGAAGGCAAGCCTGGAAAATGCACCGGCCTGTATTCCTGTCCAAATATGCTCAGTATACTAAAGCCACCATTATCCACGGAGTTGTATGATTTCATCGCAAAATCTGAGTAATTATATATATATATATATTTTTTGTTTTAAAATGTTAGTAATCTTGAGCATGGTTCAATCAAAATATTGTTCAGCAATTCTGAATATAAAATAGACTGCATTAGTTACGTCTAAACGCAATGGTGACCACTTACCATCAGGCGGGCTGTACGCTTGTTCGCCAATTTAGGGGTTAAAGATAAATCCTCTCCTCAGATCCAAATACAAATCATTGACAGATTTAAATAAAATTACTTTTTACGGATTTAGACGCGAATATCTGTCACCCGTGACCATGGTGACTACAAGGTCTAAAACAAATATACGCGTCTTAATCCGTAAAAACTAGTTTTATTTAAACAAATGAGTCGCGCAAGTGTTAGACAATATTACATTGATAGTTTTTTTTTACTGCTTGTGGTGGCAGACTAGCTAACGTCCACCTGATGGTAAGCAGCATCCTTTGCACATGGACTTAGTAATACCAAAGTACAGCCAAGCTACTGTCTACCGTGGATAGAGACATATTCCATAATAACTATGAGAGTAATTGGTAGGGATCAGAGAATCGGTAATGGATTTGTTAAAAAAGTTTGCCATCGCAATTAGTTGAATTAGTAAATATTTGTAAGAATTGGCTTGCTTATGCTTACAGCATCCACAAGAGTAACCGTGACCGTAGCATATGAATAATCTATCGCCAGAACAACAAAAAACCTAGGCCGAGACACCAAAACACGAAGGAAAATGGCTAATCATTTCAAAATACTTTAAAAAATATGTTAAAACCAATTAATTTTAGATCTTAACACAAAATTGTCGTGAATACAAGTTTTTTTTACAAATACCTATTTTTTTGTATGCTATGATTTATTAAAAAAAAAAACATTAAATGGAATAACCCGTTTGGAGAATTTTATTAGATAAGATTAAGGAAAATGTTGCTGTATTTTATATTTATCACAGTATTAAAAATATTTAAATTATTTTACGGCCACAAACAATTTTGCACAAAAATTACAGAACTGTACTGTAATACAGGATTTTAAATAAACCCATAATAGGCACCAGCTCTCACAATGTTGATTCGTTTTGTGAAACTTTATCTGCTTAATCATTTTTATGCATGTAATTGTATCTACATTGCTACATTGTAATAAAAATAAATCTAAAATAAAATCATTATAACTATAGATCACCGAAAGAAAATAAGTAACCGCTCACGACACGAACCATTTCTAAAAATATATAAAACTAGCTGTTGCCCGCGACTCCATCCGCGTGGAATTTAGAAATTTTTTTTTTCGCAATAAAAGGTAGCCTATGTCCTTTCTCAGGGTCTAAAGATTGTCTGTGCCAAATTTCAATTTCAGAGGTTAAAGCGGGAAAGCGTAACAGACAGACAGAGTTACTTTAGCATTTATAATATTAGTAGAGATTTATATTTATTTATAAAAATTTATTCACTGGTGTCCATACAATAAAGTTCGGAAGAGAGGCAGGCCATGCAAACGCTGGGCGGACGATATTAAAGCAACGGCTGGCAATTTGTGGACTAGATTGGCGACAGATAAGAGTTTTGTGGAAACAGATGGGAGATGCCTTTGCCAAAAGGCAAATAGATACACTCCCGTAGCTACTTCTTGCAGCATTCATGGGAGAAGTAGACTGATTATAATTACTATATGCGAAATTCTCAGATTACTAAATTTAACTAGCATTGTTTTTTTATTTCTAGGTGCCAGGGGCCCGAGGAATATAGTGTGTGCTGCGGACCCATTCCTGATGTAGTCAGATCTCAAAAGGGGGGCTGTGAATCTAAAGTGACCGCATTACTTCCCGATCCGAAAACTGATTGTTGCGGTGTGGACGCTTCGACTGGCAATAAAATTGTTGGTAAGTACCTACCGTACCTACTGGCACGGTAATTTCTTCAATAATACCTATAGAAATAAATAAGACAGAAACGGATTTAAAAAACACAATATCACGTAGTGAGATCCTGACTAATCCTAAGACTTTGAACACGGTATTATTGCAACGTAAACTCTTATATAGACATAAATTTGAAACACGCACACGATATGAACTAATATAGCATATGCGAGTAAAACAAACAGGTAAATTATCTATTTTTGATTATTTAAATATAATTAGTCCCAATCCTGAGGAGACTAACGGCCAAGGAAGGAAACCTGTACGCATACATAAATCTAGAGAGGAAATTAGTACATATAAACTGTGACCGTCGTAGTATTCGAGACGTTCAATAACTTACCAATGTGAGATAAGATTATATGACAGAGGCACAGGACAGAAGGTATTCCAAGTGTCTTAGCAATGAAACGACTGATATTGGGAATACTTTCATCACGTACTGCGTACACGTACTACTAACAGCGATAAATTGATAAGTTGGCAGAAAAAAGATAGAACTTAATAAGCGACGGGAACTGATGTATCTTATGTTTAACAGTAAATGAATAGAAGCGGACGTAATTATTAAGATAATCTGCAACTTCTGATTACTTCTGTAGTTAAATAATCAATATCAATATTTCAGGTGGTACAGCAACAGCCGTGGACCAATACCCATGGATGGTTCTCATCGAGCATAAGTCAACAGGTATTGTTGATACACCTTGTGGTGGAGTTCTCATCAGTGCAAGATATGTTCTGACTGCAGCTCATTGCGTCGCTGGTAGATTGCCGGCATCTGGCAGACCGTGAGTTCCAAGAATAAACATTTTATTTTCTCAGGTAATTGGTCCTTGGTTCCAGAATATTTATGACTTACATTGAGGTTATTCAGAGATGTGCTCTGTAAAGTCATAGAAAAATTACAATTTATTGTCACACAATAAAGTAGTAAGAGCAAATTCTACGATGAGTTCGATCGGTTCCGTTAAATCCAAATTTTAAATAAATACTTTCCCTCATAAGACAACAATTTCGTTCAATCGTGTAACCAAGAACTATAATTCTATTACAGTACACATATCCGCTTGGGAGAATACGATACCAGTAACGAAGGAGCTGATTGTGCGCTAGTTGAAGGCGGCGGTAAAGACTGCACGAAAGGAATAACCAGCATACCTATAGAAAGAATTGTTACACATCCGCAATACGCTCCAACGAGTCCCTTAAAAAGGCATGATATAGCCCTAATCAGAATGAGGCGAAACGCCCCTTATACAGGTATGTTTTAAGTATCCTTATAGTCTTCATAACTAGTCGAAAATGCAATGCCAAAGTAGACACTAAATACAAACAAAATATTACAGCTAAACCACTTCTTATTTTTCAGAATTCATCCGTCCAATTTGTCTTCCGAGCGCAGATGTAACAGTAAAAAGAACTCCTTTCAACATGACTGCGGCTGGTTGGGGGATGGACGAATCCGGTCAAAACAGTGCCATTAAATTAGACGTGCAGTTACCTTTCGTTCCTCTAAATGTGAGTTTCTTTATTACCTTCATCTTAAAATCTTACAATCTTATATCTAGTGATTGGAGTGCGGATATACATAGATTAAAATAATTTTGTTTCTTTTTATATTTTGTAATTAAGTATATTTGTATATTTTATGGAAACAATTTAAACAAAAACTGGGTTCATTATGACCATGGCATAATTTTCAGAAAACCAAATTTTGGTTTGTCTTAATCCACCAATTTCTATTTCACAGCAATGTGCTCCAAACACTACGATCGGTAATTTATGGAGAGGTCAACTATGTGCTGGTGGATTGAGAGGTCAAGATTCATGTCGAGGCGACTCTGGAGGTCCACTTATGTACGAGAACGGAAGACAATACGAAATCGTCGGTGTGGTCAGTGTTGGTGCAGTTCCGTGCGGTTCGGAGAGTTTACCCGGAGTCTACACTAACGTTTACGAATATATTTCATGGATTAAAAGCAATATTTACTCATAAACTGTATAGACTGCTTAATTATAGGTTTTAACTAAGTTTATTTAGAAGAGAAAAATATTATTACTATCCAGTGTTTACAAGATTTGCATCAAATAATGTCTATTCCATTATTGATTTATTTATCTGCGCTTCTCTAACTATAATAAACCTTCATTTACGACAATAACACCTGACATTTACGATAATAACACTTAGTAATAGGTAACTTTTACGAAAATACTAATAATTGCGATGCAAGTCATCATTAAATTAATTAAGTAAAATGCCATTTTATAATACTTAAAGTAGTACATTAATAAAATCTTAGATATATTAACCACGATAATATGATCCAATCAAAATGTCTGTAGATCCAACTGTCCTAGTACAGCACAAAATTTGTTTATTTTTATCAAAATTGTTGTAATCAGTCCAAACATGTAATATAGGGGTTCGAAGTTCTAGCGATCTCTATGACACAAGACCGATACGGACTTTATTAAAGGCAGGACTATTTTTTTATATACAAAATGTACTTACAATAAATAGAATTGCTGGATATATTCTGTATTTTATTTATTGCCGATCTAACATAGATCTAAAATCGAAATCTATAGATAAAGTATACTTATCATTAAGTTATTTCTTTACCATTCCTATTACTTGGGAATGTCGTAACATCCAACCATCCATCCATTAGCCCTTCTCCATCCACTGCTGGACGTGGACTTTCCTCATAAACATAACGTGCGGACCTGCCCTAACTGCATCCAGCGGCCCCCGCTGCGTCACCGTCGTCCGGTACATGGTCGCCAATCGAGGAACTTCTGTCCCAGAAGGTCGTCAGGTCGCCGAGCGATGTGACCTCCCCATTAATTGGCGAATATAGGTTGAATATAGGTTGAAGTGGCGTAATATAGGTTCTATTTTCAGATATACTCTTTTCTGAACTCCTACTCACTTCAATAGAGATTAGAACACTAAAAGCTAAGCTCATGATAAATACCACTGGTTCACTCACCTCTTGCATTTGTTGCTGCGTCTGCAATCTTCTGGAAAGCGTCTAAGAACGCAGCTATCGCGACCAGTGCTGATCTGTGGAAACAAAAACATTATCTGTTTACCTTATTTACAATATATAGTATTCACTTTAAATACGAAGCTGTTATTCAGTTCAAACAATATATAAATTTCAAGAAATTGTTTGTTTAGGTTTATCGGCGTTTTAAAAGTATTGTCGACAAGTCCTAAATCCACGTTAGGGCGATTTGTTCCCGTTTGTTTAGATATATAAAAGCTGTACAAATGCAATTTCTCCGTATGGTGACGGATTAAGAATACAAGTGTTACCACCCAATCTCCTCCCAAGGGTGCTGTAAAAGTCAGCTAAGGGATATTGCGCACAGATAGCACCCTCTGTTAGAGACGGAAAACTTGAAAATAAACCCTGTGCCAATACGCCTAGTCAGCGCGGCACAGTAGACCATAATCCCTCCCAAAGTGGAGGAGGCCCGTGCCCAACAGTAGGACGTAAATGGGCTGGAGAGAGAGAGAGAGTACAAATGCGAACTTATAACATGCATGACTATTAGTTCAAGACTGTCCAACTGACTAATTATTGCAGCGTCCATCTGAGATAATGGGAACATCTCATATCATTCTAAAGCACTATAAGGATCAGATACTCACGAATTTCAGTCTCAGCTCAGCAAAAACCAAATTCTGAATAAGACCATCTGACATTTCCAGATTTTGATCTTATTTAATATTATTTTTGAAATGACAAAGACTCAAACTTGACCTTCAATCTGACTGCAACTGTATCAAACAACAGAGTAGAAGACTTGTTATGTTCAATTTGCAAGTCAATAGCAGTATAAATTGTCGCTAAACGATTGTAAATGTCTAAATGTCTGTGTAATAAAGGTTTTGTTAGCAAGATAGACTGCAACCAATTATTGCAGTAAATTCTCATTTAAAGATCAGATCAGGGGTATAGCTACCTCGGTATCAGACGTATCAGTATGATACATAGAAAAGTAAGTAAGCAACATTTTCCTGGTTATAACTTTACCCCTTTGAAATTATTTAAAAAATTCTCTTACTTTTGACCTCTCGAAGGCAATCATATCATACTTACCATAGAGTTCAGGTAGAATACTCTAACTATAAGACACACTCTTTTATAAATTTTCGTAAATTTTTTATTTTTATAATTTTTTATTTTAAATTTTCGTAAAGTTTTGTCCAAATAAAAAAATAGATTACAAGTGGTTAAATAAAAAATTGCTTACTTCAATGCTGAATGCAGTTTGGTAGCCTTCGATATGAATTCCTCCCACATAGGTGCACTGTTCTGAAATAGAAATACAACAAACTGTGAGTACCATGGGTCTGATATTTCTTAAACAACTTTGATATGGACAGACAAGACATATTTGTAAGTACTTTATTGCAGGTAAGGATGAAATTAGGGTTTAAATTAACCTAGATTAGTTGAAATTAAATTTTAAGCAAATTCTGAAAATAAGTACGTAGTTCCTGATACAGTTATGTTAGCAACATATCTATTAAGCTTCGTTGCTGTGGTAAACATGAAGGCATCGATACTCTGAGAATTTTTTCTTATAAAGTATATTGATACACAAACACGTCTATACTAATCTATACTTATATTTTATATTTTCGTATTGAAATTTTCGTGAGTTTGAGTCATATTAGAAATACTATATTACCGGCTAACACTCACAGTTTTGGGATTGAAGATGTCGACCCAGGTTTCGAGCATATCCGATGCTCATCTTCAGGACGAGTGCGCAGCGGCGTCTGCGACCTTCCGGTGTGCACTGCACCACGTCCTAAAGATGAGCATCGGATATGCTCGAAACCTGGGTCGACATCTTCAATCCCAAAACTGTGAGTGTTAGCCGGTAATATAGTATTTCTAGTATTTTATATTTTTGTATGTTTGTTGCGAATAGACTCAAAAACTACTGGACGGATTTCAATAGTTCTTTTATCAATGTTACATTATCCCTATCATATTATATAGTGTGTTGGGACCATACATTTATATAGCATATAGCAGGTTTAACAAAACTGTAAGTGATTGACTGCAAAAATATAATTATGACTATGACATGACTGTAAATATGATGATAGTGATTAAATGAAACACACAGATAACATACACAAAAACATACAAACATATACAAGCACAAAAAAAAACTACACATGAACACACCGTGTATTGGTAAAATTCTATATTAGTGCAAAAAAAAAGTTAGACAGACGGACACCGTAGTTAGACTATATGGGTTTGTACGAAACTCTAAAAACGGAACTAAACTGGTCTTTTAAACAACAATATTAGTTCAGGGACAATAAATATGTTTATGTCAATAAATATATTTCTATTCTGTTCCATAGTATGCTATAATAAGTAAAGCTATTTTAGTGATATTAAATAGCGAAAGTTAGTAAGAAATACATACGAACGATGACACAATGTCAAGTAATTTCAACCTTAACCTTAACATAAAACTTGCAATATAATTTCATAAACATATATCTAATTCCTAAAGTTCAATCTTTCAAGATTGAACCTTTGAAATTTACCAAAACTTATTCGAAAAGACTTTGAATTAAGCCTTTAACGTTGAAAACAGAATGTAAAGTAAAATGTCAAGGAGTTTGGTAAGGATGGAAATAATTTATCAGATAACACATGCATATAGGAGAACGGATAGCAAATAGTAATTGTAACGATACATGAATGATGACATTTTGAAATAAACTCTATTGAAATATGGAGGGAAATTTTCTCCTAAGCAATTATTTGAACCAACGACGAAAAAAGATATTAAAGTATAGGTTTAATATGTATCATGCATTATATCTCCCGAACAGAAGAAGCTCTTTTAATTTAGTTTTTTTATGCGAATATTATTATTACATATTATGCGTTTTCCATTTTTTTTTTTTTATTTCGTCCTGCCAGGCCATGATGGTGCCTTGAGCCTTACCATGACCCGGCGACGGGTGGCACCGGTAACCGGGGCCCGACCCGACCGGGGGGAATAATAGGTCCCCTGCTCGCGTTGCTTGCATATTATACTTAGTAAAGATCATCACATTCCGTTACGCTAAACCGATACAATGCGTGCAATGCTAAACGAAGAAATTAATATAGGAGTTAAAACTCCGTGTAGTGACGGATTAATAATACAAGTGTCGCCACGACTATTATTTCTCAGGGCACTGTGAAAGACAGCTAAAAATTATTGTACACATATAAACTCACAAATAAATGCTATGCCAAAACGCCTGATCAACGCAGAATGGTAGACCATAAACCCTCCCAAAATGGAGAAGGCTCGTACCCAACAGTATTCAGTGGGTCGTTAATGATTTGGAGAGAGAGAGAGATACTAATACATATGTGTTAAATGATTAGATCAACATTGCTTTAGTCAATTACGTTATGAACACAGCAAATAAAAAAGCTACTTCACAAATTAAAACACTTGACCTTTAATACTAAACACATTAAATAAATCTTTCTCACATCAATGCGCTCGCAAGCATATAATATTATAGACCAAGAGACGATCTAACACCGAGCTTCACCCATATAAATAATTTGCTTAGTTCGAAAACTATAAAAACACGCTTCCCTTAATAAATACCAATTTTCTTTTTATATTAACACAAAAGCTACTAAAAGCGTGTTAAAACCAGGCAAACCATTTCTAATAACATTTTATCGATTTCATGAATGAGCACGTTTATGAGAGCTTATTCAATAAGCAATAAGCTATGACTCATAATTTTAATTGCATATTTGCCGGAAGAATCTTACCTACATATATTTACATTATTGTGCTACTTGGTGCACATACCAAATGAGTTTTCATAAATTCTATAAAATGTAATTATACCTTGTAAGCCTATATTTTGTCAGCTAAAAGTCCTTCATAACGTATTATTGCGTTACTTACGAATGCTATCAATAGACATATGATTTGAAATTAGCTTGCATAATCATGAGTCAAAAATTATTCTCTGGTTATATCTAATTAGGAAGACGATAGGATGTCAGGTGAAGATCAGTGCCGAGCCGCCCCTATGTGCGAAGTGTGCGGCGCACACGGGTGCCAAGACAATAAGGGCGCCACCGCGGTCGTCATCGACATTATTTTTGTTATAATAATATTTTATAACACATATTATCTCAAATCTGTAAAAATTCAAATCAAAATCTCTCTAAAAAAATATACAGCCGCACTTGGATTCTCCTCATTTGTTGTCAAGTCGGTTAAAAAAGAGGCGCTTCATAGGTTTCGCACACAGGCGCTGAAGGTGTCAGCGCTGCCCTGGTGCAGATCAATGTTTGAACGTCTCCTATACTATAACGTATTGCTAAAATTATAGCTGACGTACCTATACAGAATATTCTCACTAATTAATTTGTTTGCGACACAAAAATTTGGGAACATATCAATCAGTATCGCATATAACATGATTATAACGACCGTTTTGTGAATACGCATTGGCATAGTTGAATAACATCGGCCATTAAAAACGAATTGTCTTAATGAATGATCTTAGATTCGTTAAAACTCACTACATTTTAGAAGGCCATCGGGTAGAATAATCATAGGTTGTAGTTTAAGAGTCCGAAGTTAACAGAATCACGTCATAGTGAGCTACAAGTGCTTTAACAATGCTTCTGTGTTTCCGTCCCGCTCATGGTTATCATTTTTTCCACTATAATTTAGTTTATTTAGTCAAAACATAGCAAGTCAATTGCAAAAATTCATAAATTAATGTAAATAAATATTACTCGACTCAGCCAAGAGGGAAAGCCTGTGCTCAACATCCCACTGTTGGACACGGGATTACTCGCAACTGGGTTGTTATTTCGACTCGTAAATGAAGCTAACGATGCGAAGTCTCAAAAAAAATGAAAGCACGACGTACACCGAAGTGATTGTAAGGGTTATATTTTCTATTCTTGTACGGGACCCTCGGAAAAAGATTCTTTTTTACAACGTCGATATCAAAGTAGCTCCATATTTTGGGGACACCTTACTGATAAGTTACGCTATGAAATTGACAGCAAATCCCAATATCTCGACTGGTTAGACGATAAACATATCCTTTACAAATAAAATATTTACAATTCCCACGGGACAGCTGTCAATGCCGACATATTTTTTATTTCGATTTGTATAAGACTTATGATTTTAATTGCTATTTCAATAATTATACTCTATTTGTTTTATTTGGGTTTTAATTTACTATAACTAATTTCACTGTACTGTCGGTGAATACATTAGCAGATTGTAATGGTTACCATAGATTTCTCGCATTCTCGGATTGCACTTCTGTACAATATTAGGTGGACTGCATTTATTTGCCTATCCTAAGTAAACAATATTTTCGAGGGGTGACTGAAAGCCCAACCCTTTCGTAGGCTATTTTCATGATATATTTGACTCTAAGAAAATATTGTAGACTCTCTTGTTTCGATAAAAAAATTTAATCCAAGCTGGTATAATAGGATCACGAAAAAGATCATTTTAACACAAACACATTCGATCTCGACTCACCCCGATACAGATTCAATATCCTAAGATTAATCACCTCATCAATGTGTTCCTTAACCTATAAAGCGTGTAATAATGTTCCATCCCCGACATTCATTGAGTTTATTTAGGATCCACGATCGAGGTTTATTAACGAGGTTATTAGCTAATGAATTTGCTACAATTCGTATGACTTAGTCAAATAATTGTCTTCAAAGTAACGGCAGATTTATTTAAATACCTTAGAGCGCTAATTATTTGTATTAAATTGGCAGAAAACTAAATTTTAGATTCAGTAAGGGAACTTGTGGAGCAATCGAGCCGTCCCGTTGGGCACTTGCCTCCTTCACTTTGGGACGGATTATGTTCTGTTGTTCCGGCACAGGGTTTACCTCCGAGTTTTCCGTCTCTCACAGAGGATGTCATCGGTGTACAATTTCGCTTAGCTGGCTTTTACAGCACCCTGGGAAGAAAAAGGGGTGGTGACTCTTGTATTTTTAGTCCGCCAGCACACGGACGAAGAACATTGTCACAGAAAACATTGTCAGTACTAGTGACAATAAATAAACTCATCAATCTATAAAGTTAACTGATCCTTACTTTTCATTATTTATAGAAAGCTGTCGCAAAGACTCATTTAATTAACCTTTAAAGACAAAGCAACAGAAAACAATGCTAAAAAATACGATCAAAGCAACAACGAGGCACAAAAAATAAAAATTCTATTTTTGGCACAAACAATTAACCCTCTCAAAAGAAGGGTATCCAACCCTTTAATAAACGTACCACTCAGCGAAGTCCGAGTTGTCAGTGCGTAATAATGTCTTTGACACCTGACATTTTAGAGTTGACGATACGGAGACGATGCGACAATGAACAGAAATGGGTTAAGTATTTGTAATATAAAAGAAACAGCTACATAGCTTTGATAAAGCTGTTGCTAAAGGCTTGCACTCTGTATGACAATCTAGTCACATTGATTGATTATTGGCCTATTATTTGAATAACCACGATTTTTAGAAAGACCAGGAAGCCTGGAACGATTAGCTATGCCTGGCAATATGCAATTGATAAACTAGTATCACTGTATTTGAATCTGTAGGTAATTACTAATCTTCATAGACAATATTAAGCGTATTTTATTTTCTAACTCAAATTCAAAACAATTTGAATCCACAGAAAAACTACATTCGGTAAATTATAAAATGAGGGTGGTAGCTTTAAAATACGATTTATTTGTAAACAGTCCTACAAAAGATTCGACTCTTGAAACACTAAGACCCACTAGATGTTCCACGCAGTCATAATTGACCGATTGATGAGAATTGATTGAGCACTTGTGTCCAAAACAGAAAGATATAGGGTAGAGACTAGAGAACATTTACTAGGTACTCTTCTTATAGCGTACGAGACGTGACCGATACGATATTTATAAATATTTACCGATAGTAAAACAGCAGAACTATGCTACGTAAACAAGCCCCGAATAAGATGAATGATTCATGCGGATCAATTTAATTTATTTCGTTTTAAATAAAACACCGTTGTCGTTGTTTGATTTTGAATGTTCTAGACTGGTAGAGAATGCCTCAGGCATTAAGTCCGCCTTTATACAAAATTGTGTATATAAAGCTTGAAATAAATAAATAAATGTTCCCTTAAAATGCAAAGACAACGGTTTTAACTTCTCTGTTTTAAAATTGTATTAACTGGCTTCGATAAAGCAGATGCTTCATGTCTTCTTTCTATTTTGCATAAAAGAACGTACTTTCAAGGAGGCTCTTACAGTCAAGTAGCAGTTTGATGGTGGAATTCTAGACAAATCAAAGGAATTTAAAATCTTAAAAGTACATGCGTGTTAAAAATACAGCTGCAAGTGGACAGTAAAGTTCGTTACTAAACATTACTGAGAAAAACTCGAGTGGGATATTAATTCTTGGAGTTTCAGAAACCATTTGTTGCAAAAAACATGTAGATATTTATACCTCATGGTAACATACATATACATCGTGTAGTCAAAACAAATCCCATTACTCCATCGTAGCGTGTAAGTGAGGACTATAAAAGTCAACGACCCCAGCTTGTTAGGGAAATTGTTGTCGGCTCGCAAACTGGAGCTCATTTACAAGACATTAGGCCTAGCTTGTGATGCTGGGTTTGTACTAAGGTCCAACATGAAACGAATAAATATTATATGTAGTTACTTAGATGCAGTTTTTTAACGTATTATCTTTTCCCGAATCAGCGAAAACTTTACTATAATATCTGCTCCTTCTCAGTCCATTAAGCGGCCCACTATAAGGCACGGGCCTCCTTCACTTAAGAAGGGTATTTGGTCAACTTATGCCACACTGACCAGGCATCCTGCCACTGGGTTTAGTTTGGAGTTACTCATCTCTCTCAGAAGTTGTTGGTTTATTATTGGCCGTTATACGTTGGCCGTTTCATCATCCTGGAGAGGAAATTAATAAAAACACCGATTCAAATATTTTACAGAATTAAAACCAAATATTGCCTGATTTTCGACAGTCGATTAGGTATTATTTATTAGATAATTTTCGATTTTCAACAAAGTCGTTATTTTTGTATGTATGTATGTTCCTATGTGAGCTTATATCTAGTTTTTGATGCAGTTTCTTTTAATAGATAGAGTGGTTCAAGATGATGGCTTTTTTGTATAATTTATTGAGGTTTGGATTTCAAATTCCATACGAAGTTGCGGGCAACAGCTATACTATTATAATTAGAACGCAAAATCATACATCAATCACAAACAACATAAAATGTTTACAAAAACGTTCATAACATCAGTTACACAATTTTGCAGACTACCAGATTTACGTGGCCCCGTTATAAAATATCGTGTATTTATTTGAAGATTTAACATAATGATGGTCAGTTTATATTTATGGGAGTTATGTTTTGATAAACTGTGGTTTATGATTTATATTACGATTGATGTAATCATAATAGTCTGGTAATCTCATTCGCTTTATGGGCTTTATACAGATAACGATAGACAGTTGTGAAAAGAAAACTAAATTTCAGGCCCAAAATTGAGGATAATCTGCAGACTTACAAGTAACTACTTTCAAAACATATCCCTATCGCGCATAGCACACACTACTACTTTACAACGACTAAGAAGATTTCATAAGTTACTGTTTTTACAGTTCGTTACTAAAAAGAAATTCAAATTATAGTCTCACTTATTTGTCAAGTAAGTCAAGTAAGTATTATAACAGTTTATTATAACAAAACATGGACAGTTCTAAGTTACCACTAAACTACTATACTAACAGAATTTAATTCTGTACATTTTATTTCGACAAATTACGTAACTACTAAGGACTCTAGGATCTTAGACTATTGCGCGCGCTCTACAATACTTATAGTCATTTATATTAAAACGAATCGTACATTTAGTAATTTTATTAAAACTACACTAAACACATAATTAAAACCATCATTATCATTATAAAATTAATGTAATACCATTGTCAAAAGTAATATATCATAGAAGAATTATAGACGGTTTTATGACAAACGACGTGTCCATTCGTGCATCTGAACGTGACAAAAATACAGACTATATTAAATCAGGGTTGTCACTTACGAGATGTCTTTTAAAAAAATATTAAAATGTACGTAAACGTACAATATTGAGTAATAAATCAAACAAATAATCTTTACTTATTAAAAAACGAAGTCGTTATTTTTGTATATCCTTATGTGAGACCTTTAAAAGTAGGTACACAACAGATTTTGATGCGTTTTTTTATTGCCCGCGGCGATATGTTGTACTGCCTACGGCCTTCCTCGATAAATGTACTATCCAAAATTAAAAGAATTTCCCAAATCAGATCAGCGGTTCCTGAGATTAGCGCGTTTAAACAAACAAACTCTTCAGCTTTATAATATTAGTATAGGTAGTCCAATATCACTAGTTATTACTTTCAGTAGGAAAGAAATGCGTAAATCATTATTAACAGGGTTAGCAAAAATTCGATATCAAAAGGATGGTCAATCACACAAATTACGTGTGGACCATGACGAAAGAATTATGTATTTCATTATTAAGAATTTTCCAACAAGTGCCACCCTAAGCAGGCTAAAATACAAGTATAACATAGTCTGAATATAAAAAAAAATGTAATAACATGTATGCTGATGGAACGGTGCAAGATTAGCCGCGCGTGCTGTTTACATTAACCAGCTTAGATGCACACAATCGGATCTGCTGTTTATTGATCTATGTACCATGTGGTGTATAGGTAGGGCTGCTAACACCTAATTTACAGAGGCACGATAAACACTGCAAAAATAACCTGACATTGGAACAAAATATGGTTATACCTAATGTGACCAGACGTCCCGTTTTAAACGGGACTGTCCCTTTTTACAACTACGAGTCCCGGTGTCCCCGAAACTACCTCTGGGACGCAAAATTGTCCCGTTTTCGGAAACCGAACTCCAGTAGAAAGAGTATTTTCCGTAATGAACAAATTGTGGACGTCTGAGAAAACTCAGTTAGTCAGTCAGTTTTAAAGGCGATGTTGATAATGAAGGTTAATATTAAAAAAACATGTCCAGAGCATACTTTAGTATAATTTAGTATTCAAGCAAATTTGTTCTTCTGATAGATATAATTAAACCTAATATTTTATGACACTACTAGCTTTTTGTGAATAAATAACTTAAAATGTTGTTATTTTTTCATTTAATTTTAGTTTATGTACTTACAAACCGATGTCCCGTTTTGAGTCAAAGAAAAAATGGTCACGTTAGTTATACCGCTGACATTATTGAAAAAGTATTTTTGCTATAGACATCGTCATCATTATCATTCTCCTGTCCTTATCCTGCGCACTTGACTTGTTTTTCAATGTTTATGTTACAGTGGGTTTTGACCGATTTTTACGACCGGCCACCTGTCTGACGTCAACTCTCCTTAGGCGATAAAGACATCGTTAGGCATAATTGTTTTGCCTCCCCGTACCAAAAAGCCACAACAAACGGTCGTTCAAACTGGTGCAAATCAGGGAAACCCGGACAAATGGCAGCCCTAGATTTAAGGTAAAAGAAAACGAGTACATTGCACTTTCTATATCAAAAATAACGATTGTTTCGTTTACACAAAGTGCAATGTACGGTGAAAGAAAATAGTCTCAACTCATTGTTTTGAGTTCAATGTGTACATAATTTGAAAGAATCTAAATGTTTGTCTAAATCTGATTAAAAACTGAAAATAGATCATATACCTATACTAAAGAGTATTATAAAGCTGCAGAATTTATATGTTAGAACGCACTAATCTCAATAACTACCTAGAATTTCAAACATATTTAAGTGTTGAATGTACTATGCAATATATCGAAAAAGGTATTAATTATGTATTTCATGACGCTGCGACCAATAGGAGAAAAGCATTAGTAAAAAATTTTGTAAAAACGTTCTAAATTCAACGCGTACGGAATAGCGGGAAACAGCTAGTGTTTGTCTAAATCTGATAAAATCTCTCTCTCTCCAGCCCATTTACGTCCTGCTGTTGGGCACGGGACTCCACTTTAGTAGGGATTATGGTCTACTGTGTCGCTCTGACCAGGCGTGTTGGCAGAGGGTTTATTTTCGAGTTTTCCGTCTCTTACAGAGGATGTCATCTGTGTACAATACAATGACTTTTAGAGCACCCTTGGGAGGAGATTGGATAGTGACACTTGTATTCTTAACCCGTCACCACACGGAGAGAAGTTTAGAATTAACTATTCAAAACTAATTGCATAAGTGAATGCTATTGTATGTAAATGCATATTATTATAATCATCATAAAAATGATACAAAAAGTAATTTAATTTAATCAAATATTCGTAACAGGTCTGGTTGTTTGTTTGTATATCAGGTTTTTAATCGTAATTCGTTAATTTTATTATGTTCGTTAACAGTCAGGCGTGACATTTAACAATTAAAGAACTAACTGTGTTTGATATAGGCGTTTACTTATAATATTTGACTTTATACAAACGAGGGGGAACAAGGATAACTGAAATGAATGAACAACAAGAATTTTAATAGCGATTTTATCATCTTTACTAATATAAAAAAAAAAAAAATTATATTTATGACTCCGTTGTAATTGTAATAAAAGAATAAAAACATTGATACCAATTCTACGCGCACAACTGAACTTAACTAAGTTTTTAGTTATGTTTAGTTGTGCACGTAGAATTTGAGAATTGTTTTGGTCGGGGTCTTCATATTAAAATAATTCGAGAGATTTTATCATCCAACCTTAAAAACAGTACTACCATCCAATGCGCTTTCTTAAAAACTATACCAAACGTCGAAAAACTAGTTAAAAAACTAACCATCTGTTTTATTTTCGTCTCAAACCCATATACGTAGAACGACCGACATTTTTAAGTATTCATCTTTTTTTGGGAAGCGTATAAGAATGACAGGAGTTTCCCATAGCTATTTGGACCATAATTAGTTGAAGCGCCACGCAATGATGGCGACTATCAAAGGCAAACTAAAATAGCAACGCTGAAAGATTTAGGGTAAAATAACTGTTTATTATGAAACACTAAGAGCCATTTCACGTTTTCGCACGAAATTCTAATATTTTGGGCTCCTAAATCACCATAGTCTGTAACACCTAGAAGTTATTGAATACGCACAAAAAATGGGCTAAGGTTTCGTGTTGAGGTTTAATGAAACACATTTACTAAAAATGACTTGTTTGATCTATAGTAATCAATTTCCCACAACCATTTTTTTCAGAAAATTTCAAAAAGTTTCAAAAAATTCATTCATTGGACACAGGGCTGGGCAAAATACATGCTTTGTTGTAATTGAAATACAAATTACAAAATACTGCGTTTGCAAGTAATTGAAATACAAAATACTAATTACTTTTGAGTGGAGTAATTGAAATACAAATTACAAAATACAGTATTTTGGCTGTTTGTAATTGAAATACAAAATACAAAATACATTTATACTATAATTTTTACCCAACTTTAAAAAACAGGAGGTTTTTTTAATGTTTGTTCACAAATAACTTTGACGTTTATCGATTTTGATGCTTCTTTTTTGTTGGAAAGAAAATTTTTAAGAGGTGGTTCTTTGATAGGGAAATTAGGTTTTCGTGATGGCAGTCCAGGGAATTAGATGGCAACTTACAAAAATCATAGGGCACTGTTTGAGGTCGGTTTTTTATTCTTAAAAGCTGTGATATGAAAGAGGATAAATTTTGTAATACATATTAATATTTATTATCTCTGAAAATATTGTCCGTGGTGAAGTAGGTATTAAGAATACAAACGTCAGCACCCCCATCTTCCGCGAGCATGGGGCTCGCCAAAGTGGTCCGCCTAGTCCTCGGGAGTGGGTTGAGGCGAGGCACCAACGGAGGACCTGACGTACCACCTCACCCAGCTCCTCACGGGTCATGGCTGTTTCGCCAAGTACCTGTGGGAGCTGGTTGGTATTGAGTTGGACCCTAAATGCCGCAATTGTGGGAGTGGGGCCGTGGACACGGGGGAGCACACCCTCGCCGTGTGCACGGCCTGGGACACCCAGCGTGTTCACCGTCGGCGTACTGGGCAAGGATTCGTCACCCTCAATGAACAATGTTGGGCTGTCGTCGCCTTCTTCGCCAGGGAGGTGATAGCGGCATGTTGAGCGCGCGGCGGTGATAAATCCCACTTGCAGTAATCACTTTTTCCACCACAATTTATTTTACTAAATATTTCGTGATTTTTAATAATAGACATTACAATTTTTCGGTATTATATTAAAATCGGAATTTCAAAATTCGGAATAAAAGATTTTCGAAATATTTCGGTGTTCCCGGGGTGGTGACATTTGTAATCTTAATCGGTCAACACACGGAGAACCAGCGTAAAAAACCACTATCCGTAAATATTACCAGCCTTTATCAGCATTACCTTCCACCAGTCAGTACTTTCATCAAAAGCCACAATGGTTCCAAAATATTTTTTTAACTTGTTTAACTTACAGTAATATAGGTATTGATTTTACAATTAACTTCATATCTGTATATCAATTTACTGTAGTTACCCCAAACAGCGCAAAAATATAAGCCCCTATGAGATTATCGATATGAGATTATTATGACGGGTCTCGTGGTCAAGTGGTTCAAATAGCGGACTGCCGATCAAGAGGTTACGGTTTCGATTCCCGCTCGGGACAATCATTTGTGTGATTTTTCTAATTGTTGGTAAAGTAAAATTTTATGGGCCACCGTTACCTCATAGATACTTTGCGTTTTGTTACCCAATTTTGGCGTACAGTGATGCAGCTCCAATAGCTACTTTGGCTACATAAAGTGACGGCTGTACTTAAATGTATTTTAAAAATGTATTTTGAAGCCTCAAGTAATTGAAATACTAATTACAAATTACTTCGACGTCTGGTAATTGAAATACAAATTACAAATTACATTTTGAGGCAGTAATTGAAATACAATTACAAAATACGTAATTTTATTTCAATTACGTATTTCAATTACATGTATTTGAAATACTGCCCAACCCTGATTGGACATATATTTTAATCGTCCTTTAATGTAAAAGATTATTGAATTGTATTACCATTATTTTGTAAAAAAATAAACCAATAGGCCAATTTTTGAGGTTAACGTTGCAATTATATCGTGATTTTTGGTTTAAATACACAGTAATTATGGAAATAAAATTATTCCAAAATAAACTACGTTCATTAGACAACCGATTTCTACAGTGATATTGGAAATTCTTGCATTATTTTTGTCAAAATATTGATAAAACTTCAATCGAAATTCCAATAAATTACGATACACAAGTGGCTGTGGCTATCACTTACTATGGCGCGAGCGCCCGTCGACGAAGGACTTGTCTCTTTTTCCCGCGTCGCGCGTTGTACAGTAAAGGTAATATACTGCGACCACATAGTATTGATTCACTTTGTATTTTTTTCATAAGGTAAATCATTCTCCTGTCCTTATCCCATTATTTGGGGTCGGCGCAACATGTCCTTTTCTTCCATAGTCTTCTATCAGCCGCGATGTCTGTGTTAACTCCTCTTTATTTCCTGTCCTCTTTCACACAGTCCATCCATCTTTTCTTAGGTCTTCCTCTAGACTTTTTTCCTTCCAAATTTATACTCAGAACTCTCCTAAAGGCATAACTTTCCTCTCGTCTCATGACAATTTTTCATAAGGTAAAGTTTGGTTTATAATCAAGTATAATGTATGAACTTGTAGAATAAAAGGATTGTGTATATTGTTGTCTAAAAAAAAGGAAACGTGATAATAATCATAGATAGAAAGGCAAGATCAATGCCTTTACGCCAAATATTCATATAACGTAAGCATTTATTTTGTTAACCGACAATAATATGTTAATTATTGTAAGTTAAGAATTTTCTGTTTACCTAGCTTAAACATTTCATTAGACTAAATAAAATGTATAACTTTTTGTTAATCTCATATAAAATCACATTACGGCTCAAGATTGTTTCGTCCGCCTAGGCTCTCGCGTTACATTGTTCATGTTACGTTTGAGTGCGTAGCTACGCACACATAAACAATGATGCAGTATTTTACCTAAACTCGAGCGTAATCATTTTGTGAAATGGCTCTTAATGAATTTAAATTATGCAATCGTTTGTTCTATGATTGATAGTAGAATTTTATAGAACAATTGAGAATTTTAAAAAAAGTTCATCCAACTTCGTGTGCCTTTAAAATTTAAGGGTTTTCCTCGATTTCTCAGGAGATAACCATCACATCCTGACCTGATCAGGATCAAGAATAGGACAGGCCGAATTGAGTGCCTTCTCCTTTTTTTGAAGTCGGTTAAAAACAAGGGGGCATAGATCTACATATCGTAAGTTTCAAGTACCTTTACTATAGGTACTAATAATATACTGATAACTGAAGAGTTTGTTTGTTTGTTTGTTTGAACGCACTAATATCAGGTATCACTGTCCGATTTGAAAAAAATCTTCAGTGTTGGATGGTAGATTTATCGAGGAAGGCTATAGGGTATTTAACATCACGCTGCGATCAAAAGGAGCAAAGCATTAGTAAAAAATTTTACAAAAACGGGGAAAATCTAAATTAAAATTCTAAATTTCACGCGTACGAAGTCGCGGGCAACAGCTTAGCAAATAATTGAGTCTAAGCGAGAGAAGTCGCGTGCAAAAGCCAGTTGTTTATAAATTCATTTCTTTCTAGACCATCAGGAATATAGCCCTGATGACAAGTCAGAAAATTCTCCGTCTAAATAACTATGTCTCATCTCAAGGGATACGCTTCAGTTTCTCACAGCTGTATAACTCAAAGCTTGGTTGCGTCTTTGTATTCAACCTTCAATGCTAATTGTAAGAGGTCGTTGGAGTAAACTTAACGTTGGTTTTAATTAGCAAAACTCAAATGTTAGGAAGTTTTCATAGATTAAATTGTTTGTTTCAGCTTTTGTTATTACCGGACTAACGACAAATAATAATATTCTAGTACTTAAGAGACTTACTATAGGAAATTTTTTTTTTTTTTTTATGGCAAGGTTTAGGCAAATGACTACACTCCACCTGATGTTAAGTGAAGTGCAATCCAAATGTGAGGACGGCTAGTACGGTGTGAAAGCACTAGCGACCCTCACCTTGCCGGCCCGCAAGGTGCCTCTTCACGCCTTGCTTGAAAGACCCCATGTTATAAGAAGAAGGGAACACGTGCGCAGGAAGCGAATTCCATTTTTGGGAAGTTCTGCAAATATACATGGACATAGGCTTTCTTGATCTTCTTTATAATAAAAAGGTAAATAGTTTATTAATATACCGCACGGACAAGTGATTCCGTGTGACGACTAATGGACTGGAGAGAAAGTGAAGTAATTCGTGGTTTAACAACAATGGGCATTGTTCATATTTTTTTAAACTCTTAATTCGAAAACCATTTCGGGGAATAGAATTTCTGATCATGATCCATTAGTTTTTTTCGGAAAATTTGCTATATTAACGATTATTTTTCCAAAAAACAAATGATCTCAATTTGCCCTTGAAATGAAAGACTTAAAATATTAAGGCGTTCTGAGGGATATACTACTCTGTGGTGGAGTTGAAATTGGTCTATTATATCAACTTGGCAACTTTGAAAAGATGTATTACAATCTAGCTTAAGGCTATCAGGAAAAATCAATACACAGATTGCGTACAACGATGACGTCACAACATTTAAAATAATATCTTTAAGTATTTTTTAAAAATTCTATATAGTGAATATTTCAATAATATTAAAATTATAACAGTCTATATTTTCAAAAAAAAAATATAAAAACAACAGGTCAAAAATTATGAACAATGCCAATTCCATGCGTAGTTTTCGCGGGAAAATTATCGAACATCGACAAACCCTCACACAATTTTCATAATAGCACCATTTTACCTTCAGGTTCTCGTAATAATGTTAGACTGTCTTAATGTATAAGATATAGGACACAGAAGCCATTCAATCACGACTATCATGTGTAATTAAGATAATGTTAAAAAGTGTGTCATTTGCATTTTTGTGCATAATTAATTACATAATGAGCGACCGAGTTTCCATCGGCATCGTAGTTCAATTATTTTATGGGAGAAAATAAAATTCATGTAACAATAATTTCAATAATATCAATCATTTCATCACGGTTTGTAATACGTAAGTAAATATCATAACTCTATGTATTCGAGACTTCTTCAAAATCTCCGTGTGGTGACGGAATAAGAATACAAGTGTCACCATCCTATCTCCTCCCAAGGGTGCTGTAAAAGTCAGCTAAGAGATATTGCACTCAGATAACATCCTCTGTGAGAGACGGAAATCTCGAAAATAAACCCTGTGCCAACACGCCTGGTCACGCTGACCAGGCGTGTTGGCACAGGGTTTAGTAGGGCACAGTAGACCATAATCCCTCCCGAAGTGGAGGAGACCCGTGCCCAACAGTGGGCTACAAATGGGCTGGAGAGAGAGAGAGAGAGAGAGATGTGTTCGAAACCAAAGCATATTTTTAAATTCATACATCATATTACCATGCTGCCGCATACATTTTCCTTTAGCTGACTCTTACACAGTACCCTGGGAAAGAAATAGGGTTGTGATACTTGTATTCACACCACACGGACTTAGTTTTAACATTGATCATTGTAAAGGTATTAAATAATTTTTACAAAATGAATAAAATATTATTCAAAGAAAACACGAAAACAAAATGAGAACCATTCCATTGTAAAATTAATTAAAATATCGTTGCCACAACACCAGCCGCACACCCGTGTCAATTTCCAAGACGAAGCGTTCTGAGAAATGTTCTCAAATTCTGCTATCAGACAACAGATTTGATTAAGTTATTGTAACTTGAATACAAATATTATATTACTAGCAAACAATCGCTGTTTTGCTCGCGCCACTGATTAGTAAGCGACTTACAATGATGTCAACGTGATGATAAATTATGATTATACTGGTTAATACGTGCGGTTTCACCTGCATATATTATACAGTTACAGTCTTTGACTTCAAGCGTAAAGATATTTAAAGCGTATGTTTTAATACAATTTATAAGCTCAGCTGTAAATTTAATTAAAATTGATTGCATGACAAATTCTACATAATTGTATACTAGCACAAGCTGTTGCCCGTGACTCTGTCCGCGTGGAGTTTAGAAAAAATTGTCCGTTTTTGCAACATTTTTTACTACTACTTCGCTTCTACTGGTCGTAGCGTGATGTTATATAGCCTAAAGACTCCTAGTCCTCGATAAATGCACTATATATCAAATCGGCCCAGTGGTTCCTGAGATTAGCGCTTTCAAACAAACTCTTTCGTTTTATAATATTAAATTTACAATAACACACAAAAAAAAAATTTTAATAATAGATATTATATGCATAAATAATGTGCAAGTTTGAATCCAGTCGGTAACAATAGGTCCCCATTTCAGCATAATGTCAAGTCGCAAGGACTTGACGCTGATTTACAAACGGGGCCTGCGGGTGTTGTCACGATTAGTATAGATAACTATGTGGTTTCATTTGTATTAGTCTCTCGTCATCATCATACTTTTCTACCTATATCTAATAGGTCATAGCGGGGCGTATGACTTATCGGACGTTTAAAAGTTCGCTAAAATCGGTTCGCGATAATAGTCAAAACTTGTTATTCATAATAAATAGTCTTTTTACGCTTAAACGTTTATTACCTCTCCGATAAAATCTCCGTTTAAACCTTCGATAAGTCATTATGAATAAGACCATTAGTGTATATGGCTTCTAGTGTGCCCTAGGTTCTAGTGGGCTCTAATAGGTAAAAGATGGTCCTTGACTTTAAAATATTCATTAACTAGCTGTTGCCCACGACTTCGTACGCGTGAAATTTAGAAATTAAACCTTAACAAACAGAAGTTTACTATGACAGCCGATAGATGGCGTTGACAGTCTTTTAAATCGCACTATAGTTTCGTTCGACACATTAACACTTAAGCTCGTCAATATTTTTATTGTATCATCTTTTCGTTTTCACATTTATAAATTTGTAAGGATTACCCTTCTTATCCTAGGTAGGTAAATTTTAATTTCAGAATTGAGTTTGTCACAATAATGGCTTAAACTTTATTTAAAGGTATAAAGATGCTTTTGTTCGGTAAAAAGTTTTTCTCCGACGTCTTTATGAAAAAGCAATAAATTTATCCCTGTCTTCGATATACAAAAGGGGGAGCTAATAGAAATAGATTATTATAGACACAAATTGACGATATTGAATATGGATTTGGCAAATACATTATGATTCGTTTTGTTACCGTCTCTGCCTAAGAATAACGGGCTCGGATTTAACGGAAGAAGAATTCATCTTTTTTATCCTTTTTAATATAAATTACTAACTCTTTAAACTATAGTAAATAGACATCGATATTAGAGTTTTATATAGAGACTAGCTGTTAACTGAAATAAATGTGTATCACTTGTTTTCCTCCTATTTAATTATGTAGCCTATGTACCTGTGTCATGAAAACCATATACCTAACAGATTATATGATCATAGGTAACTACGTTAGAATGGTTTATTTTCACACATATTAAATGTTCGGCGTGGTCGATGGTTACAGGTATTGCAAGCATAAGGTTTTTAGATATTCTTAACTCTACTAACAAAGGTAGTAACATGGCAATAAGTAAATTCCTTTAAAAATAAATATAATTAATTAATAATAATAAATTTAACATAGGGTTGTCCCACCGCTGTGCTTCAAATAAATAAAAAGCATAATATAAAAAGTAATAACATAAAATAATGATAATATTTATAAAAACCATACAGTACCGCAGTTGGAATTGCAGAAGAAGAGTTTCGTACCATTATTAACAAAATATATTTTTCATACCGACCCTAAATAGCAGGATAAGGGCAGGAGTATAATGTTGACTAGTATTTGTTTTAGCGTCAACCGATATACACTCAAAATGTGAAATTTTCAGCTCTCTAGTCGTTCCAGATACACAGGCAGGTGACAGACGAACAAACGAGTGGACAGCGAAGTCCAAAGTTACCCAAAGGGAAAACGGGATCGTATTACTAAAATAGGGTTCCGCTTTACCTTTGGGTATAGAGTCGTAAAAATAAATAATATACCTAAAGGGTCTCGCTGTCATGACGGAATTATAATACTAAAACTGTACAATATTAAAACTTTACTTTCAAATAACATGAAAACCTGCAGCAAATTTAAACCAAATGTCTGTCTTATATAATAGATATTAAAATTAAAAACGTTAAGAATCACGCAAATATTATATATAAATGACTGAAACAAACAATGGAGATACAATAACAAAGTTAATGATCGAATATTGTTTATGGCGACCAAGAACATTTAAAATATTTACTCTTGACGAGCCTCGTGGTTGAGTAGTTCATGTAACGGACTGCCGATCAAGAGATCGCGGGTTCAAGTCCCGCTCGGGACAAACATTTGTGTGATTTTTCAAATTGTCATAGAAATTTTTGTACTGCGTCTGGGTGTTTCTATGTATTATAAGAATGTATTTACAAAAGAAAAGTAGTTTATGTATTCTATCCGTATTCTGGTACCCATAACACAAGTATATAAGCTTAGCTTGGGACCAGAGGATGTGGTGTAAAATGTCCATGACTATTTATTATTATTATTTAAGAAACAAGGATATTCTTTATTTTATCAGACATAGAAATACTCCATCTGTTGCCCGTGACTTAGCGCGCGAATAATTCAAAAAATTATCAACAATTTTCACTAATGTTTCGCTCCTATTGATCGCAGCATGATATTATATAGCCTAAATAAATGCCTTATCGAAAACTAAAAGAACTTTTCACACTGGACTGGTGGTTCCTGACAAGAACCTGACTAAAGAGTTTGTGTGTTCGAACACGCTAATCTCAGGCATCGCTGGTCCGATTTGAAAGATTTTTTGTGTTGGATAGTAAATTATCGAAGAAAGCTATAGGCTATATAACATCAGGCCGTGGCCAAAGGAGCGAAGCATCAGAGAAAAAGATTTCAAAAACGGGAAAATAAATTCTAAATTCGACGCGTACGAGGTCCGGGCCACAGCTAGTTCTTAATAATGCTTAAATTGCATTGCGAAACATGTCTATGTGTCCTTAATCAGATTATATGAGAAATCAAACGAAGCAAGCCTTTGGCTATATGCTATTAAGAACCCATATGATTATAAAACCGCCTACAACAGTTGAAGCAATTTCCTGCCCTGGTTATTCCTCCAGTATTGTATTGTGAAAGTTACGCCAACGATATATTAAGGCTTAGCATTGCATCTTTGTTTCTTTGTCCATGTAGAGACGGATTAAGAATACAAGTGTACCCCTTCCTTTCCTTCCTAGGGTGCTGTAAAAGGACGCTAAGGGATATTGTACACAGATAACCTCGAAAATAAACCCTACGCTAACACACCTGGTCAGCACGGCACGGTAGACCATATTATTATAATCACTCCTGAGGTAGAGGGTCAGATCATTTTCATCATTAGTTTCACTCCTATCACAATACAACGATTCAAAGAAGTCGAAAATGATTATCTGGAGACAAATTGGCGATAAAGTCACTCCATTCACAGATGCTAAATCCGTCGGTGTTAGCCGATTGCACTGAATTCTTGCCTATTGTATATTAATTGAAACCTCGTTCTCAATCTTATATTCATTTGCAACTGACCATATGCGAATCACTATGACATGCGAATCTGATTTTCGTAATGTCACTTGCAGTTTTTTACATAAAATTTCTGTGCTCCAATTAAAATCCTGTCAAGTACGAGTTGGACTCGCACACGAAGGGTTCCTTACCACTGTTATCATAATATTTTCGCCATACCTACCTTAAATAATACCAAATAACGGGACTTTCAAACAACGTGATAAGGGCAGGAGAGCAATGGTGATGAGTATTTGTTGTTGTAGCATCAATTGATATACGCAAGCTGAAAAAATTTTCAGCTCTCACCGTTCCAGACGAAAGACGGACGTATGGACGCGAAGTTTCAGTAATAGGGTCCTGTTTTACCTTTTTGTGCGGAACCCTCAAAACTATTAATTGCGGTAGCTAATCTTAAAAACTATTTTCATTGTGATGGATAGTTTTATTACGTCCATGATGGCAACATCAAAAACTCCTACATAATACTAGGGATATGGCGTTGTCATAAATCAGAGTGGGGCGTATATTAGAGTGAGTTGTCACTAATAACTTTTCTAACGGATATATCTTAAGGGTATCTAATGAAAGAACTATGTACTAGTGAGAAAAAGGGAGATCTTCTTTAGTTATTAAAAAACAAAGTCTTTATTATTGTATGTGTATATGTCCCTATGTGAGCTTATATCTTCAAAACTACGCAACAGATTTCGATGAGTTTAATAGATCATAAGTGGCTCAAGAGGAAGGATTAAATTTTCTAAATTCCACGCGTACGAAGTTGCACAGCAAATAATATATAAAACTTAGATAAAAACCGCATAAAAAGCAATATTCTATTACTTATAGTGTAACAGACATGTATGCCCCTTTAGGGAGTAATTTATATAAACAGAAATTCCACATATTAATGTTATAAGATCAAAACCAAGCATGTGTAAACACAATATCGATAACTAGTTGTCGAATGTGAAGAGACAATCCGTTTTTCACTTTCCAAACTAATTAAAAGTTTATTATTACCCACGTGAATCCTATCAACATAACCCGAATCGAATGGTCTAGTGGGCGAAGTTAAATCAATCCATTTATAATCCGTAAATACAATAATCTGTTTTGTATGTATAAAGTTAAAGACTACATTCAGTCGTACTGTCAACAGTGAATGTAATGTAGGCAAAGTAATGATGTGAACGTGATCAGAATATCGATATCGATAATTCAACATTCGTAGCAGACATCTTGACATTTATTTCGTGTGTAGAATATGGGATTTCCTTATGATTGAGACAAATGAGGTCTCGTATTATATCCGTTTGGTGTGAATATATTTCCTTATACTTTCAGATGCCTATTCCTGAATATTTATTATACGGTTTTTATTCAAATATATTCTACGAAAATAATTTTATAAATTCTCCTCTAAACTAACATGCACTTTTTGGGTGAATATTTTTCTTACCACATTGTTTCTTTAATTAAAGTTACCTCCAAAGAGTTAGTGGCAAACCAAATACTAAATACGTTATTACCTGTAATGAAAATAAATCATTAATTACATTAGATAAAGATCAGAAAGGCAGCAGACGTGATAGTTGTTTATACACACGTTATAATTTTTTTTATGTTGTACATAACCCTAAAAGAAACACATTTCTTGTAAAAATATCGATATTAATTAAAAAGTACGTTGTATTTTATAATGTAATCAAGATCGTCGACCATCACTATCTATCGTCCTACTCTAAGTTCG
The DNA here is from genome assembly GCA_916999025.1 of Orgyia antiqua. NCBI lineage: Eukaryota > Metazoa > Arthropoda > Insecta > Lepidoptera > Erebidae > Orgyia > Orgyia antiqua. Next base: position 8,924,984 of record OU779874.1, read on the forward strand.
TGAAGGGCGTAGTTCATCGATTATGAAAGGTTTTGACACATCTTAGACCCTTATGATGAAACCACATAACAAATTCTTAATATATCTTTGGAATAAGATGAGTGAGCTTTCATCTGTGTGTATGAAGGAATCATCTCTACACAATATATGTAGTTAATGATAAAGATCGCAAAGAGTTTTATAAAAGATAATTGGAAGATAATTTAACGATAAATCTAAATTTCAAAATGAAAATATAAAACACAGGAAACATATTTATTTAAAGTCAACAGAGTTTCTAGAAATACAGAAAGAAGAACAAGAAGAAATAAAAGCACCGTCCTAAGTCAATGAGGTAATTTAAAAAAATTATCAAGCCTAACTTAAGCGTACTAAACCCATCCCTTAAATTAACAAAAGTCGTTGATTCCTACACCTCATTTCTGTTCAGTTCGTTTAACTATATTCAGTTAGTGCTGTGGTATTACCCATAGTAACTTAACATCTAAAATGCGCAGGATTTTGAAATCAACAACCTTTTGAATATGATCTGGATGGGGAAACCAAACCTAGAGGCTGAGCTTATTATAATAACCTATCAGCCTTGTATGCTGATTGCTTGTAGACTGAAACTAAGTGTCTAGTAAGAGAAGTCAAAAAATTATACTCCACCAAAGCAGAGCCCACCCAACAACCAAAACCAAAGCAATCGCCACTGTCATATTATGAAACATAGACGAGTTTTACGGTGACCCACTTTCGTTCTCTCACTCGGCTCAGATACGACCTTGACATACGCCCATTGTAACTGTCTCCATTGATCATTGTGACATGATGACTTGTTTTTAGACCCATCTGAAGACTTGTTTTTGGATAGACGAAAAGTTGCAAGTCTCTAGCTATTTAGCCAATTACAAAGAACTAAGTTCTATTACAACATAGAATTGCGCTTGCGTTGCCGCGCTGGTTTGAGCTAGTCGAGCAAACACCTGATGACTTTTTACCCGATCCCATTTGGTTTACATATTCGCCATGTACGTATTCCCTTCCCGTGTTTTCAGATAACAATTTGACATTACAACTTTAATATTTTTTTAATCCTCTTTACAATATTCTTAAATTTTCTATTGCCAAATATTTATTATATTTTTCGTTCCTACGCATTTGGAGGAACTGAACCTACAGATGTGTCGTCTCACGGGTTCATTAATGTATCATAATTAATAAACAATTCTCCAAAATTCCCGCAATAAGAGACCTTGTGTTAGTTAATATTGGCAATATGCCAGGTACCTCAAGCTGGATGGTTTGTAGAACACGACTTAATTAGATTCTGTCGTAATTAAAGAGGTGATAATAATATGCATGTTACTAGTATGGCTATTTGTAACGAGCTAACTTTATGATAAGTATGTAGAGATTAATATAGGAAAGTAATGATGCGATCATAGAAATCTTGTCACCAATAGGCAGCTATAGTCTTCGAAACTCCGCTTCAAAAGCCATACACATAGTTGTTATTTTTATATTAATACTAGCTGTTGCCCGCGCCTTCGTACGCGTGAAATTTAGAAATCAATCCTTAACAAACAGAAGTTTACTCTTCTGCTCGATAGATGGCTTAGTCCGTTTTTTAAATCGCGCTATCGTTTCGTTCCACACATTAACACTTAAGCTCGTCAAAATTATTATTTGTCATCATCCTGATTTCGCACATATAAATTAGTGAGGATGAGGATGCATCAAAAGGATATTTTCGGGATTTAAAAAACCTATCTGGAATTTTTGCACGTAATAAAACATTTGTACAAAGGCATAATGCCACCGGCATTCTCTACTAAATAAATGGTTAGTTGCCAAAATCAATATCATTAATTATAATATTCTTTAACACTCGCACGACTCATTTAATTAAGGGAAACCATTTTTTGGGGATTCTCTCTCTTTCCAGCCCATTAAAGGGCCACTGTTGGGCACAGGCCTCTTCCACTTTACGACGGATTATGGCCAACATTGCCGTGCTGATGAGGCGTGTTGGCACAGGGTTTATTTTCGAGGTTTCCGTCTCTCACAGAAGATTTAGCTGTGTACAATATTTCTTACCTAGCTTTCACAGCACCCTGGAAAGAAAAAGGGGGCGACCATCGTATTCTTAATCCATAGGTACGGAAAATGATTGGGCGGATTCAGAGGGGTATATTTTGATTGAGATGATTCAAAACAAACGCGTTAAACTACGTAAAAATAGGTTTTATCCAGGCACAGTCTTTAGGCACAGTCAATATTCATAATTTATTAAAGTTTTTTTATATTTAGGCAAGTAAGCCATGTTTTTGTGCGGTAGTTTATACTCAAACTGTTTAGCTTTCAAAGCAGTGCCCGTATAAAAGCTCCCACTTTACGGTTTGACCTAAAAACTGTGGCACGTTGATGGCTTGAGTTTGCCGCGTTAAATTTTCAATTTAGCTCAGGTAATCTTGGCTTTAGTATATCGCTTTATATAATGACTTGATTCTAAAACTGTTTTGGGTCCTAGTTTGTTAGTTCTAATTAATTAGACATAACAAAAGTCTGATTAAACGAACAAACCTACGACTTGTTCTTAGACCTAACAAGTATTTATAAAACTTTACAAAAACTTATCAAACTAGTTCGACGCATTTCGATTATAATCACCGTAACACTAGATAGTTATATTAAATATACTAATAGTAATAACAACATCAGTTAGGTCGCCGATCCTAATCAAGTCGGTCAAGTTACGAGTGGGATTCGCACACGAAGGGATCCGTGCCGTTATTATCATAAATCATAATATATTCTTCATACCGACTTCAAATAACACCAAATAACGGGATAAGGGCATGGTAATGATTTTATTTACATGGGGAATGCATTGACGCACTTCGCCTGTCCAGTTGCGGGGGCAACCTTTGTGTAGGACTCTCGGCGGCGGCCAGACTGCCCACTAAACCTCATGGTGTTTCTCCGCGCCCAGAAACCAGGCCGTGGCAGTCACTCAGGTATTACCACGACCCGGCTAAGGACATGATAATGATGATGAATTATAATAATAGTTTATGAAAGAACCATTGTTTTTTTTTTATTAATATTTTTATTAATAAAAAAAAATCGAAAAAGAAAATTTCTTGTTCAATATTACAAGGATATTACCTAAAATTTACTGAATTAACAATCACACTAAACAAACCTATGTTGAGTGGACCACCTTGGAAAAATTAGAACGCCTTTATATTGCTAACATACCTCATTAGTTGCGGTCGTGATACTAAATGATTCGATTGTGTCATACCGAACAAAGAATAATTTATAGATGTGGCGTCATCAATGAACTCATTGATGTTATTTGACATTAATAATCTTTACTCATTATAAAACAATGTCGTTATTTTTGTATGTAAGTCCTTATGCGAGCTTATATCTTTAACAGATTTAAGATAGAGTAGTTCAAGAGGATGGCTTTCAGTACAATTTTTTAGGATCTTGTTTCTAACGCGAACGAAGTTGCGAGCAACAACTAGTATCTAAATAATCCTCTCTCTCTCTCTCTCTCTCTCCCTACCCCTCCCTCCCAATAACGTTCCACTGTTGGGCACGGGCCTCCGCCACCATGGAAAGGATTATGTTCTACTGTGCCGCACTGACCAGGCGTTTTGGCATAAGGTTTATTATCGATATTTCCGTTTCTTACTTAAGATGTTATCTCTACACAATATTCGTTAGCTTTTACAGCATCTTGAGTATTTCTTTGTTTTTAAATTTCTCCGCCTTGCCCTGCCGGGCCATGATGGTGCCTTGAGCTTTACCATGACCCGGCACAGCATCTTGGGTATGAAATGGGGTGGTGACACTTAAATTCATAATAGAATCCCGTTTAACAGCAAAATACTAAAAGCCAAAAAGCAATATAAATATTTGAGTGAGCTACCATACAACAAATGTTTTCAGTGTAACGTGATGATTCCCTTACATAACATGAATATGATGACTTGACGAATATATTATGAAAATAATGGTACGGACCCTTTGCGTGTTAAACTAACTAGTTTGAACTGTTTTTGAACGTTATACGTACGTTAAAGGTGCATTTAACATGACGAGAGTGTGTGACCGACACACATGCATTTTCGTCTTCTTTTGGCAACACAACAGACACTAATTCGATGATGATGATTTCGGTGAACATTGACCCTAATTTGATGGACCGTGCGCCGCAGTTGGGGCCGCGGAGCTTCCGAATGCCACCTTAACGGGCGACTTTCAAACGGCTAACAAAACCCTGTGACACAGGTGGTCTGGTGTATTTTTAGTAAAAGGTTCTCTTAGAAGGAGCATGTCGTTGCATATTCATACACACTGTTGACTTTGTTACACAAGTTTTGGTGCCTTTGTGCGTGAACAATGGCTACGGAAGACGCAAGACATTTTTTTCTCAATTTCTAGAGCTCTTAAAATATTTAACAATAGCTTCTTTGAAACACGAAAATTCTTGTAAAATAATTGAATTTATAATTTTATCGACCATTGAACCTATTAGACGCCTATCAGCAAGTTGAATATGTGCACAATTGTGCCAGTTTTAGGCACAGGGCTATGTCCAGCAATTGACTGAGAAAAGCTGATTGATAGGTAAGCATTTGCTGCTAAGCAAACTAACAGGGCTTAATGTTTCATGGAGTTTCTTCTCTGTTCTTCTACATAGGATTCACTTTCGAAACGGGCTTCTAGCTTTGGGCTTTTTAAAAGAGCATGTTAAACACATAAAACTTAGACTTTGTAAAAAAATGGCAGTCACAGTTATTCGTATCATCAGTCAAATCTAAGCCTCGTGTATTATTTAATTCAATATGTTTCAAGCCCTTTACAGGAACTAATATTTTACTAGCGAATAATACTAAAATATCTAACAAACATAAAGCAATGCAAACAAGCCTTTAATATAACACTTGTACTAATTAACATAACTGTAAACTATACGCAAGAGTTTTGAATAGTTTACTACAAATTTATCTTAACATTTTAATTGAAAAGTAAGAAAAAATCTTTATCGTATTGCACATGCTAAAATATACCTGGTCCGTGTGGTGACGGATTAAGAACGCATTCATGTATAAGTATAGCATAAGTTTCACCACTTGTTTTCTTTCCCAAGGTGCTGTAAAAGCCAGCTAAGGAATTATGTTCACAGATAACATCCTCTATTAGAGACGGAAAACTTGAAAATAAACCCTGTGCTAACACGCCTAATCAGCGCGCCACAGTAGATCATAATCCCTCCCAAAGTGAAGGAGGCCCGTGCCCAACAGTGGAATGTTAATATGCCGGGAAAGAGAAGGAAATATGCTTGCGTGTGGTTTAAGAACCAATTTGTTACTAAACCATTTCTTTCCACAACTTACATAGAAGGCAGCTGAAGAATTCGATATGTTTAATTTGGAGGCTGGCATTCAATGTCGTAAGAGGCAACTGATTGAACAACTCACTTGGTATAACTAAACGTTCTTCAGAAGATCGCAATAACAAAATCGCTTTCAAAATGCAATATCCTATCCAAGTTGTTTTGCACAATTGTAACTACAGTAACAAGAGGCATATGAAACAATAGTACTGTACAATTTCGTAATATTTATTATACATACATACATATTTATAGGTATATACCGTAGGCAACCCGGGCGTATCGAAATGGAACGACCAAGACTCACAATCGCTAGGTAAACAGTAGAACTATGTTGGACGTAGTTCAACGATCTTAGTAGTCTTAATTTTAATACCACCATCAACAGAAAGCGACGAAGTAAAAAAACTGGTACTTTTAAAAATATATTACTATGCGTCTACCCTCCGTGTGGTGACGGATTAAGAATACAAATGTCACCACCCCATCTCCTCCCAAGGGTGCTGTAAAAGTCAGCTAAGGGATATTGCACACAGATAACATCCTCTGTGAGAGACGGAAAACTCGAAAATAAACCCTGTGCCAACACGCCTGGTCAAGGCGGCACAGTAGACCATAATCCCTCAAAGTGGAGGAGGCCCGTGCCCAACAGTGGGACGTAAATTGGCTGGAGAGGATGCGTCTACTGGAAAATCTTTCATTCTCACTTAGGGTGGACACAATTGACAAAAGACAAAAACGCCATTAATTATATCCTCCCTTAGCTGGAATCAACTAAATTTTACAAGTAATCTGGTAAACGCACAAAATTCCGATCAGAAAAACCGTTCTGTTGAGAACATAATGAGTTGTACTTGTACTGTCCTTTTTCTCCTCAAAAAAACAAAACATTAAAGTGCCGAATGTATAATTTAAAAATATTGAGTGGCACATGAAACCTTTCCTTAAAGCAAGGATATACTATGATCGTCAAGAAAAACTAAATTGATTCCTAAAACCAAGAATTGTATGTGTGTAAGGTCGCCCAAGACACGAAAGGTTTTCCTTTAGTGAAACTATTATTAAGAAATCCAATATTATCCTCTATGGCGAAATTGATCCGCTCGTGTGGAGGAAACCCGAGTTAACTCGGGGGAAGTGTTGGCTAATAAAAATCGGTACAGACCATTAGATGAAGAAATACCAACGTAGTTTTTTCGTTGTATTTATCGATTACAGTTAGAATGAATAACTAGTTGAAGTTAATAACATAACAATGTTAACGCCAAAGATATTGGTCAATATAACGTAATAACGTATAAGAGATCTTCATAATGTAGGTATAGCTTAGCTTGGGACCAGAAGTTTTGGGTTAAATGGCCATACATATTTAATTATTTATTCTTTCTTAAACATAATATATAATTTCGTCAGTATAATGTACGAAGGAATAAAGGTCTACATCAAAATAATACATTAAGTACCTTTTCACCATACTACTCGTTATTTGTCAAATGTTTTAAGTTTTCACTTCTACCATATGAGAAGTCAAACTCTTCAAGATAGATAGATAGATAGATCTCTCAAAGATATATTCGCTTATTCTGGTTCCTTCTGCCTTTCCATAAAGGTAAAATTCTACTACGATTTTCAGTATTAGTCACACTACAGAATAACATGAAAAAAAAACCATCACTTTAGTAAGAAACCGGCGGCAATAAACTTGATTAAAAAATATTTTTGTCCCCAATAAATATACATAAAACACAATCGTTAATCACACGTAGCTACATTGTTCTGCTACAAACTAGTTATTAAAAACTGTTTACTTTCACGTATGTCGTAAATAACATGAATTAGGTCAATTCTGTATTTACAGCAAGCTAATGCCGGTATACAAACCGGACAGTAATCAGGAATTTTATGAAGAGAGTGACGCATTATGTATCATGGTGCTGCAAGTTACCATATTACTATTTACTCCATAGAAACTAGATGGATATGTTTTTATTCCATTATTTTAGTACATTTCTTATATCTTATGGCAAAAATAACGGAATACGCTGATCCAAGCTTTTATGATCAATTGGCAATTTTTTTTGGGACATTTCACACAGCGTCCTCCGGTCCCAAAGTAAGCTCTATTTCTATGCTTGTGTTATGGGTACCAGAATACGTATAGACTACATATACTACTTTTCTTTTGTAAATACATACTTATAATACATAGTAAACACCTAGACGCAGTACAAACATTTTTATGAGAATTATAAATATCACACAAATGATTGTCCCGAGCGGGAATCGAACCCGCGACCTCGTGAACGGCAGTCCGTTACCTAAACCACTCGACCACGAGGCCCGTCTATTGACTATGATATGATGATTAATTGGATTTCTCTCTCCAGCCGAATAACGTCCCATTGTTGGGCACGGTCCTCCTCCACTTTGGCATGGATTATGGTCGAATGTTCCGCGCTGACCAGGCATGTTGGCACAGGGTTCTTTTTCGAGTTTTCTGTCTCTCAGAAAATGTTATCTGTGTATCGGATTGTGTACAATATCCCTTAGCTAGCTCTTACAGCAACCTTGGGAGCAAAGGGGGTGGTAACACTTGTAATCTTACGGAGATATTGGGTATTGATGAATTGTGTCTGATTAAACCGCTGTTTATTTACAAGGACTTTTGTCTGCTTGGTTTGTCTGGCTGTTTTCCGACCCATATCCAATAAGACTTGACGATAGCACGCAACACATAATTTGATATAGAAAATTTAAAGAGATAGCGTATGACCTAAATAAATAAAGCAATTAACGTTCCATCTGGTAACTTTAACAATTTCGCTTTGATTCCCAAAAGTCTCTCGTTTCAACCTTTAAAAAGATTCTTTTAAATCCAAAAAATCAAGTAACGAATCTAATCGGCTTGTAATATAAGCAGTACTTTATTCGATCGCAACGTCCTATTAAACTAATAATCCTGTGTCTAGACAGTCTCTCGATAAAATACTTGACACTGTAATGAGGTTTTGTTTACTGTGATGTTTTACGATTTTGCTTAGGATTTGCCCTACAAGTGATATTCACTTGGAAATGAATACTTTATACGCAACAAAGTTTACACATGATGAATTCTTAAAGCATGTATGGGCAATACATGCTTTAAGAATAAAATATTTATTTCTTTGAATTTGAATAGCATATTTATTATTATTATTTGACGAGCCTCGTGGTTGAGTGGTTCATGTAACGGACTGCCGATCAAGAGGTCGCGGGTTCGATTCCCGCTCGGGACAAACATTTGTGTGATTTTTTCTAATTGTCATATAAATGTTTGTACTGCGTCTGGGTGTTCCTATGTATTATAAGTATGTATTTACAAAAAAAAAGTAGTATATGTATTCTATCCGTATTCTGGTACCCATAACACAAGCATATAAGCTTAGCTTGGGACCAGAGGCCGTTGTGTGAAATGTCCATGAATATTTATTTATTCAAATGAATTAGAACCAAAACCCGTGCAAGAAAAAATTTCGACCGTAAAGCATTCAGCGCTGATCAAGGATCGATTCACCCACAATTTTTACCCACATAAAACACGGACATTTAAAAAAAAACATATTTAAAGTAATTTATTAATTTTGCAATTGACATGCTATGCTTTTACTTAATAAATTAAATTACGGTGGAAAAAGTGATTACAAAGATGAAGTCCCGCTTGCGGTAATCACTTTTTCCACCGTAATTTAATTTATTCAATATGTTTAACTAAACTCTTTCTCTATAACTATTTATCGTCGTCCTTCGTCATACGGGTGAGATAAATTAAATACAGATGCCATGTGTGTATTATGAAAAAAAAAAATTATAAGTTTTCGCATCCTGGTCCCCAAGTGTCCACGATTAATATAAGTTAGGGATGCAAGCTGCAAGAGGCGAGCGATATCAGTTTTCTACAAGTATTGATATTTTTTAGACATTATTTGTTGCCGACTAAGAGCCACGCACTCCTTCTCAAAGCGGGACTTTGGGGCTATCTTAAAATATTCATATTTCTTTTTTCTTGCTGTACTCCACTTCGTTTCTAACAACTGAACGACAGTCATTTATGAATTAGGAATCTCAGCAATAATTAGCCAGAAAATCCGTATTCCTGGGATCGCAGGGAGCTGGCGGATTTGTGCTACAGAAAACAAACGTTATGATCAACGGATGATAGGTAGATAGTAGGCAGAATATACATATCTCAAAGACCGCTTCCGTTTATATTTCATACCACAAACAAAAAAGGGTCACAGAACCGCTACACCAGCCGCGCGGGCGCCGTTGTGTCTGCACAACCGTTACTGATACAATTCTTGTTGCAAATTATATCAGTCCCTTTTACCCATGTGCTTTAAACATATTAGCTGTATACTCAGAAACAGGAGCGCGCCGTGGCATCAAAAGTATTTTCTTCCAGGCCCATAAATGTTTCAGTATAACGCCTTCAAATTAGGAAGGTATTTATTATAAGTAGGAAGGTATATATTCATACCACGCTTACCAGGCTTATTGACATTGTATTTGTTTCCAGTTTTTCGTCTCTCACTGAAGAATTGCTACCAAAGACGACGATAAACGAATTAAACTACCACGAGATGCGATAACTTCTCACGGACTCGTAACACTTGGAGCAAATAAAAGCCATTAATGAAGTGAACACACAGAGAAAATGTTCTTCAGATGAGCTCACGCTTCACGCAGTAGATTGATGGATAATATATCATCCCAGAGTTCATACGTGGGATAAATCGTCTTTGGAACCATGACGTATCAGACCTTAACATAAACAAGCAATAGGAATAAGCTTTTCTTGACCGATTTTCTTTCCTAAGTAAGGAGCTATATTTACCGGAGTGCTAGTTTTACATTCATCAATCATTATTATATTGGCCTTTCTACGTCAATTACTATATATTTTTCGTGTGCACACAAACCTTGATTTTTAATGTCCCGATCATTACTGACTGGTTTGCTTAGTGTGGGAAACGAGTGGCTTTATAATGCGTACTATTGTAACTATTCCCATTATGAACAAAATGGGAGAGACTTATAAATACGTATAGTTGAAAGTGCGTTTGGCAGTTTACAGGTCATCGAAGCCCTAGCTAAATAAACCAATTGTTGTAAAAATCACAAAGAGTACCTAAAATAATTGAAATATATATGAAGATAACAGAATCTTATCGAGAACGTATTCGTTACGACATCTCCTGTATTCTGATGGCATATACATTTCCTGATGAAAAGTATACCGGTAGCATTAATACTACCACCATAAAGAGGTAGATAATGATTGCACACATGGTAATCACAATTCCGTTGAAACAATTTGGAACCAAATATGTTAAGTGCAATTAAATACACTGGGTCATAATAATGCATTCACCTATAAATGATGGTACACAAGTAGAGTCACTGTTATTCACAAAGAGAGGCCATCGAATATGAGTAGATTCAGTTGATAGGAAGCAATCTAAACACATCAAAACCATTTTACATACAAAAGTGGTCAATTAGAGGTGTTCAATACGACTTTTGAGGAATTAGAGATACAAACATTTGTCGGGTCACCCAGTAAACCTATCATACAAATGAAGCAATAGAAATATACAAATCTATATAAGATTTCACCACATTTAGAACTTCCCACAAGGTTCGCCTCATTACTGAACTAATACATTTAGAAAGTTTCACTTCTAAGGTCATGGCTTCGATCAGATCGGATCAAATTACCTTAGTATGTAGTTTGCAATATATAATGGCTTAATCTTTTACTAGTTATTTACTACAGATTTTTTCTTTGGCATGATGAATAGGAAATATGTATTCCATTCCAACTTAGCACGATTTTCATTTGATGAACCCAGCTAATTAAACCGCATTGCAATGGAATTCAATAAAATAAATTAGAAGAAATTTTGGTTTCATTTTTAGCTCTTGAAAGACTTAATTTTTATCATTAGTAAAATATTTTGTCTATAAAAGTGTTTTCTTGTAAAGCAAACAATGTTTGGTAAATCTTTCACACCCTCAACACTACAGTCCACTGCTCTCGACCAAACGCGTGCATTTGACAGTCTGCCAAGCATCGCCGTCGAGTATTGTACTTAGAAACAATAGTAATGGTTCTAGACGACTATGCTGCGTGTTAAAACCTTCTTTTGTCGAAGCTATAACGATACAATACCGAGAAAGCATGTGTGTGTTCGTGTTTTGGATTATAGACACATTCTCGCATAGTAGGTAGGTGGCAAGGTTTTCGAGGGATTAATAGTTAAATAACTTAAAAATAAAAATATATCTGCCTAATTATTTATTCTCTAATTATATAAAATGAATTAAATACACATCTTCAGTTCAGGACCAGACTTGCTTAAAACTTTTAACAAAACATTTGATTCCGGTTACAACCTAATATAGTTTTGAACGTGATGTATTAAATTCATACATAGCTACTCAACTGCAATGCGTTCATTCAAAATGTTATCACAGGAATGCCATATTCCCAAAATAATTATGGAGTTCACCGTAGTACTTCCACAAAATTAAAGTATAGGTGTGTCCTACACAAAACGTGTGTTATGTTAGGGGGAATACAAAAGGGTGATGGTGTATGAACGCTACTTTTATGTCCGTGCATTAGCCTGTGCGCTATTGTTAAAAAAAACATCGAAGCTATGGTAATCACTGGAAAGCACTGCATATCTGCATCAAGTCTATGCATTAAAATAAAACAAATACCTCACAAAAGGGCTCCTGTTACATGAATGTGAAAGCTGCACATGAGTAAATGCAACATATTTGGCACTATGCTTTACTATGCTTTCTTTTCAGAAAGCATAGTAAAGCATAGTGCGGTGCAGTAGCAGTGCAGCAGTCGTATGTACTTTCGTACATATAAGACTGCTGCAATTGCATTTGTATTTCAGAATAGGTCCTAATTCAATTCACGTTTGGTACAGTCCACATCCGAATTTTGCCATTCATGAAAAATCTTGAAGTTTCAAATTCGCTACGGTTTATTCTAAATTAACAAAGTCTGGGATAATTAAGGTATCTGGAAATATTCATAGAAAACACTGAACAGCTAGAGAAAAGTGCGGAGCTGGTCTTATAAATCAATGCCATTCTAAAATATAAAAATATTGTTTCCTAATCAAATTATCGACTATACCGATTAAACAATAAACAGTCCCTTTCTTGTGAAGGGCTGCCCCGACCTCGACCTTATGAACCTTTTAAATAAAACATCAACAAGTTGGGCCGCACGAATCAATTCTATATGACCTTAAACGTTTAGGTGCTGTTAACCTAAATTAAGACGCTAATGAACGCTTATCTAACTCACAGTTTGAATGACATAATTCATTACTAGTACACAGAACTACTTACAACTGAATGGTATTTGTTTAAGATAAATTGTATAAAAGAACTTTGTTTGATGTCAATGGACCACTGTGAGTTATGATGACTTACTGGCTCTTAAAATTAAGGTTAAATTTAAGAACAAAAAATTATATTTTTCAGCACAGTTCGTAACACCTTCCTTCCCTGATTGGTAAAGAGTAAAGAGTTAAGAAAATAAGAGTCTCTCCATTTCCATCCACTTTTATCTGAAAACTAAGACTTTGAGGACTTGGGAAGGAAACCTTAGAAACGTGTAAAAAATTAAGAAATTAATTGGGTATATAAAAGTACAGTACTACCAAGATAGCCAATACAATCCATCAAGCAGTATCTTTCCATCGAGTACTGGACACAAACACAGGCAGGCTGGCTCTTAAAGTACCCTGGGGAGATGAGGTACTACAATACGAGTAAAAGCTATGCAGATGAAATATCTCATCTATACAAGGGAGGTCATTGACACGCACACTTTTTGCTTTAGGTCACGCGCGCTTCCGACACAATAGACGCAACGTAACGCAACCTCACGATTGACAGCGATCATGGTTATACCACTGAATAAATAAAACAATTTATGTTTTTAACCTTCTAATAGCGACAAAACATAAACATAAAAACTGAACTAGATCACAATCTAGTTCAGTTTTTATGTTTATGTCGTCTGATTAAAAACTGAAGAAAAAAGGCGTGGGTGTGATTAAAATATTATCTCAACGATCGAACTCGAAAATCAGGTCTTACTAGTTAGGTACAGAACTGAGATAGATTGATTTATGACCTTCCAACCTAGCATACTAACTTTTATGGCATTCGTGAATATTGTTCAAAAGATTATTTTTTTCATTAAAGAAAAATACAACAACTCCTACTCAAAAGATTTACTATTTTGCCTACAATTTTCCTACCTCTTTAGCAAGAAATATTCACGAGTGTTCATAATATGAATGCAATTACATCAGAATCCCGCTATGATACTACTTACTTGACTAATGGTAGTCCTAAAACTATACATTTTATAACCATCACTTAGTATTTGGCTGTAACAGAACGGCCGTAGATAATGATAAGCCATCCTCAGCCGGCCTATTAAGTCCTGTTATACGTCTTACACTGCGGATACTAAATAATCACGATTCGCACGATATTAACCGCTTCACTGGCGACTTGAGCTTTCAACATAATTTAATAAATATTATAAAAAGAAACTGTCAATTGTGAACCGGGCCGCGCAAAATATGATATGCAGTATACGGCGGATTATTCTGTTCTTGAAGAGCTATGATAGTCAAGTAAAAGAGATGATGGTATTGAAACTTAGAATTGGCTTTTGGCACTAGGTTTTAGGAACATTTTTGTTTTGCTAAAACCTTTCGCATTCGGCAATAGAAAAGGCCCTGAAATGTCTACTCATGTACGATTTCTAAATCAATCATCAATCCATTCAAAAATCACACAATACCCCCATGGAAAATAATGTCTCGGGCACTGCACGACTTTCCCTTGCGTGATTCAAAATAACAATAGACAGCAAAAGTCACGTAAAGCCTCACGATAACCTATCTACATAGCGTGCTGACTATTTACGATCATCTCCAGCTAGTATTGATACGACGTAACAATTGAGTAATAATTTCATGTGATGGATTAAGATTAAGAATACAATTGCCAACACCAAGTAAGTAAGATCGGCTAAGAGATAACATAAATAAGTTGACTAGCTTTATGGCCAAATTAAAGCTCATAGTATAAGATAAACCAGCATGCTAGCTTCCAGGTTCCAAGCTGCAGTAGTTTCGAATTTGTTAATTAATAAATTATCCAGTCAATCAGCTTCCTTCTCCAAACTAGTGTTCTATAAGAATTATTAAGATGCTGTTCTGTAAGATACTGTTGAATCCGTATGCAGTACGATATAGTAGATCAAACCAATTACCGAAGTGAAAGAGGCCAGTGTCCAGTAATGGAACTGTTATGGGCTGATGATGTTTTATTTTTAAACTGTTCTCTTAACTTCGATGTTTATGTTACCAAATTTTCTGGTGGGCGTAACTTAATTTTAGCCAGACTTATCGTCAATACTCCCACATGAATTAAAATTATCTTTACTAAAGTCTCAAGGCCGCCCACGTAATGTGAAATGAAAATAAAATGAATTGATAAACATATTCGGCGCTGTTTTTTATCGGTAGATGGATGTGTCTGAAATAAATGTTAATACTATTGATCCCACGTAAAAATCGAGTCGTGACACGGTCACGCAGTAATGGCTCCAAATACAATACGTCCTAAATTTCTTAGGTTAGGAGTATAAAAATTCTCTTGACGTGGTTTTTCTTACCAAATTTTTCCGAATTTTGTGTGCATATCGGGTAGATCTGAGAATCTGTCAATATATATTTTTATATCCCTAAGTCATTATGTAGGGCACTTCAGTCAGTATCAATGTTAAAGGTTTTAGTATAAAATCAAATACGACATAGATTCGAATGAGTAAATATTTCGTTCTTCTAGTCTAGAGATCACAAGCAAAACATTTGTTATTTTTCTTTTCAATGAGCAGTATTTTATTTGTATTTCAAAAAAAACATTCTGAAAGACATTCTGCATGAGTGTGATTACTTACCTACATTACGCGAGAAATTCATTTTATTTCGACAGAATGATTGATTTCAACAAAAGAAAATATAACGTAACGTATTTATAAAGTTCCATTTGTTCTATGATCTTCTGTATTCTTGAAAGTATTACAAATACAATAGCCATTTTTGTTTCTCATTTTTGATCTCTGTGGCAGATTCATTAAACCAAGCAAAAGGTTTCAATAATCTTTTGACAGGGTCTTTGATCAACCAAACATTCTCTAACATGTCAAACTTGCGGTTATCATTTAACTGCATATTTCAATCAACGCTTTCTCTTGAATCACGTTAACTATCAATTTCAATTTCATGGCTTTGATTATGTCAGATGTTTTCACACGGTATGAAATAACAGGTTCAATACAACTTTTAACTAAGTGCAACGATCACCGCCGCATTCTCAAAACAACCATGTAAATCTTCACCGGTAAATAATTAACTAGCAAATTGGACAAATACCGAAAACGCTACGAAAACACGTCGTAGGCACCGATACTTCTGTTTAGCTTCAGCATGCAGCATGCAGGCAAGACCTTTTCTTTATTGTTATTAGAACTTCGTAAAGAAAGGATGTTTAATATTAGGTGTAAATCATAAGAATAAAGTCCTCATGATCACTTCCAGTGATCACGCAATCAACATCATTGTGGACCTTCATTTTAGGACTACATTATGACTGTTTTGTTTGATCGCAAGAGTTTCTAAGTATCAGGAGCGAGCCTGTTTTGCAGATTTCTGATCTTATTTTCAGCATTCGCTTTATTCCTTTTAACATTATTGAAAATGACTAAGAAAGTAGTGTAAATGTGTGATTCACAGTTACCACAGGTACTGTCCATATAATAAATCAAATTCAGCTTTCTTAGAATACCAAACACCAAAAAAGCGAAAACACCGCTATCGAATATCACAAATCTATTGGATATCAATGTCGCGGTTTGTGGTTCAGACTGACTTGGTTCATTTCACATCCATAACATTGTTAATGCCAGTTCCTTATAGAAACATTTGGAACGTGAATCCGCGAGAAAACTAGAACAAACTATTAACTATTACGATAAACTACTAAAGTTGCAAAGTTTAATTTAGATATCGCAAGTTAGTGACAGTCAACGGAACTGGATACGTGTTAGAATATAATTTACAAGTAAATCTATGTTATGCGCACATTTCGCTCTATTAAATAATACTTTGAAAAAAGAGATTCTGTAATCGACAAATCGTAAAAATGATGACAGACCGTATCATCAGATTCAACTTATGTCCTAAATCGCTTTTTAATATTCAATTTTAACTTATTTCTTTCCTTTTAAGAAAATCACTATTTGAGACTAACTTTACAAACTTTAACAAGATCGCGAAAAATATCAGCAAATACAGATAGGTAGCAATCAAATTGAATTGAGTTTTCAGCGAGGGCCCAATATGCCACCCTGAGGAAACCCCTAGCTTTTACGTTGAATGCAATTCAAAAGACACATTTGTAGTTCATCGCCTCCATTTCCTCTACTTTCCCTATTCACTGATCGAATTACAAATCAAGGAAAGTGGGCTCATGTTTGGGCCCCATTCGAAAACAGCTATCATAAGAATTTCGTTCTTTTTAGTATGCTTTAAAGCTTGCTGTGGCATATCAAATGTCTATGATAGAATCGTAAATTCTAAGGCGGCGTGATTTGCATCACTTGAATGATGCACGACTAAGTATGTATAGATCTACTTGCAGTTTAAAATGTAAATAAGTATTACGCCTACTACGTCAAGTTTAAAATGCATAATTCTTTTTCTAAATTTGAATTGGTGAATAATAAATCTACTATATAAAAATAAGTCGGGTTTTCCTTCCTGACGCTATAACTCCAGAACGCATGGACCGATTTCCACGGTTTTGCATTCGTTGGAAAGGTCTCGGGCTCCGTGAGGTTTATAGTTCTTTTTTTTTCTTTTTTTTTCTTACTTTTTTTTGGTATGGCAAAACAACGTTTGCCGGGCCAGCTTGTACTTAATAAGTATTAATGGGTTCCTAACTTTTAAGCCATGAAATAGTAACACAGATATTTCGACTGTTACACTTATAAACAATGCATCCGTGCGAAAATGCTGGCACCGATGTTTTATCTGATCCACTCTAGAACCGATAGTGAGAATAATAAAGTGAGAATAAAAAGTTATATCGTTATCGTTGCTTGTTCAAAATCAATGTCAAAGGCAACAGATTCTCACGGTTCTACTAATAAGCCCAACTTGTACGACAACATGACGTGAGAAACATGGCCATCGGTCATGATCACACGTTTTAGAAATTTGTTTCGTTACTAAAGTATTTATATTTGTGAACAAAAACGTTGCAATCTGTTAACAATTAGAGCACTCCAAAGGATACGTGAAAGAATATTCATAAGGGAACACCATCTCGCATGGTAAAACGCATAATCCATAAAATATTTGCTGTAATAACTAAATATGTAGTTACTTTTATATTTATTTGTTCAGGAACCCAAATAAATTGTTCCAATTTTGAAGCTGTATTCATAATTATGAAAGATTATTGTGGTTGAATAGCTCTAACTAGCAATCTCTCATTCAAGGAATTTTTTTCTCATTCAAGGGAATTTGAGTCAGCGATTTAATAAAGCTTTTCGGTTTATATTAGAAACATATAACTAACTGTAGATTACTACGCAAAGAGACCCATCAAAAACGTAGTTAGTAACCAGTTTTAAGCTGTTCAATTGTGTCCTACTATTACTCCCTTTGATTAATAATACAACACATAAACAACCTACTGCATAACTCATATAATTAGCGATATTTTCATCAAAATAACTAGCCTTAATCACATTGAATACATTATTAACAGAATTGCGAGAGACAAAGTGGCAATTTAGACATAATTATACGTTTATTAAGGGTAACTGCGACCCGAGGTACGATTTTAAGAAGCAATTCATTATACATGGAATAGATAAACGATATTACAGACTCAAAGGCCTTATTTAGTCTAACTAAAGCAACAATCAAATTTAACAAGGTTAGAAATATTATTAGATGTCTATTAACTAGTCTTAGATTGAAATAAAGGAACCAATATCAATTTCGGTATCATCAATCTGAACAGAAGATTACACAAAACACCAAACTATTCACCGACTAATGGAATAAAAGACAGCCAAGGAATAATTTAAGGATATAACTAATAACATAATAAACGCATAGGCAACGTAGTATGTCTTTGTCTGTATCTATAATTATTCCGTTGTGTAAGCCTATGTCTAATAATAGCACGATGAAAGTTTAAGAAGTAGCTATTAAAATTTATGCTAAAGTTCTCCTCATTTCCAAAATATAGATGTAACTAGAAATAAATTTGTATTATTTAAATGTGTTAGAAAAACGGATAGCCACACAAAAAGGGTAGGCGTAGTTACAAAGTAGCCGGCGATTACCAAGCTAATATGAATGCACGTTAAAAAGCAATTTACGCCAACAAAACCGAGTATAAGCACCCCGCGCAAAGCCATTCATCTCATAAACTGTAGCAAACACAGACCAGACCACCTCTCTACTATAACTCATAATAAGTTTCGGTCCAAATGAAACAGCTAAACGTAAACATTATATTTTTAAACTTGCTTTTGCTTTTACTGGGTATAAATTATTTAACAGTCCGTGCCTTAGTCATTATTTACATTGCCTTTTGTGCTTAATAGATGCAATTCCTATTCATGACCATAATTATAGTGCGACTAAATTTTATTTAAAAAGAAGTTCAATATTACCAGCATCTAATAAATTTTTACTTCATACGTTTAGGTTGGATATTATTGAGCTACGACCAGTAACCAGTTAGTAAAAAGTTTAAGATCACCTGAAGCATGAAATTACAAATTCTAGTTGAACGAATTTTGTGCTCCTTATATACATATACTCGACGAAACTTTGCATGAAGGCTTTGCGGTCAAATTTCCTCAAACTACGACGTACATCATCATTCTCTGATCTTGAGGTCTACAAAACATAGTATTTCCGGTATTTCCAAACTAAATAAATGTTTTAATCCGTGCTTATTCTAATAGTTTACTCTCTCAACACAATCCCTCCACATTTTCTTAGGATTACGGTTTGCCATATCTATCCGCAGCAATGTTTAAAATTTTCATTGCATCTCCCCTATCGGCCTGCATCGTATCGTATCTATAGTATCATAATTATGTTAAAATGCATACAGTAATTGAGATACCATCTTGTTTATATCGTTCTAAATGTCAGTTATAACGTAATATACAACGCCGGAAATACGGTTCGTGTTTACAAATTTTGGACTGTATCCAGAAATAGGCACACGTTCATGTTTTGTATTCCATTACTCAACAAATATTGAAGACGCCTTTGGGTTTTTTAACTGATTTATTTGATTAGATATGTACATTGATACATAAATTACTCCCACTGATTGTTTCCTGGTCTGGATATCATCTTATAAGTGTCACATTAAATGTTTCAATGCTAACCAAAAATCTCTCAGAAGAAAGTGAGATCTTGATTTTTTGGGTTTCGTACCAAAAGGTAAAACGGGACTCTGATACTTATCTCTTGAACGATGATAGCCAGAGAGCTGAAACTTCTACAGTTTATGTAGTTATATTAATTGGTGATTGAAATATTCATTATCATCTTCCTGCCCTTATCCCGTTTTTTGGGTTCTCTTAATTAGGATAACGGGAAGTGGAACCCTTCGTGTGCAAGTCCAGCTCGTACTTGACCAGTTTTGATTGTGTACTCGTAATTTATTGGAACAATTAAACGACTAGATTAAATGGCGAGCGATGTTATGGACGTTTCAGTTACTAGGTCATAATATCCTATTATTAGACTGTTTGTCAGTGGAAGTCATCGAGCTCGGAATTGCTTTATTATTGCATTAGTTGCGTGCGACGGGGGATGGTGTAGTGTGACCATGATTTCCGGGGTACAAAAGGACTATTTAATTCGCTCCCATTTAATGTGTGATTGCTACAATAGATAAAACATCCGGAACAATCTATTTACTAATCTCTTTTATCCACTGTTAGACATAAACCTAAAGCGAAAAACAACCCAAAGGACCCAGTGTGTCTATATTTCTAATGTACCTGAATAACACTCTGTCTAATAGTAGCAGTCGAATCGTCTACGCTTCGCAGGTGGTTATTGAGAATTTTTCTTCTCCGGCATTCTGTTCATTCAGCCATGCGAAATGCCTACTATATTAATACAATTTAGTAGTCAAGTAGTTATGCTATTTATTGAGTCCTATGACTATTTTAAAGTGTTATAGATGGGAAATATTGGAATGTTACACTGAACGGAAACATTAGACGTCTACAAATCGCTGAGAAATAAAATGATAACGGTTATTTACATCTTGTAAGTGTAATAACAATACTTTTACTTCATCTCTTTGAACTCCGACTATGTCCTGAAAAAACCTAACGTTTGGTCATCATTTTGTGTGCAGCCCGCTGGTAAATAGCTTGCGGTGGCATGTTAGAAACGTTTACAGTTCTATAAACTGTTGTAGTTAGGTTACGTGTTGGTGGGATTTAGTGTACGTGCTGTAGATAGAAGCGTAGGGCTTATTCATAGAATCTATATGTATACGTCATTTTCAATAATCAGCCAAGATTAGCAATATGATATTACCCATTCACATCAACTTTCCAATAGAAAATGTTATCCGCCAGTAGTTTATAAAAAGTAAGAACAAAAGTTCTAAATGGCGTTATTTAACTAGTTATTACCATATTCTTCTAATCTAATTCATCCCTAAGCTTTTAAATATACAATAGAATACTGCATATAAGATAGCGTTTTAAGTAATGCACCTAGATAGAAACAGGCCAAACCGACGGAACGACTTCCGAAACGGCGCGGCGGCAGTGTCGGAGTGCCCCAGTTCATATTTTCTTTGTACTACAATCAATACTCATAGTCATCACAATAACTTTAAACATCTCTATTTATTAAATGTGACATCAGACTTTATCAAATAACTAGCAAATTGTAAATAAAGGAAAAGTAAAAGGAATGTTACACTTGGCTTTTTCTGGGAAATAAGTCATCCAAGAACATCATTCGATAGGATATGACGATACGAAACACATCATGTTCCCTATTATATTTTCTTCCATGGGTCCTGTAAGAGCAAAGGAATCGTCTGAGTAATTAAATTTCATATAGCGAGGAACAAACAAAAAAAAAATCCAAACTAAACCAGTAATTTTGTAGGTCAGATTTTAAAAGCAATAAGGATATTTTTTAGGGTTCCGTACCCAAAGGGTAAAAACGGGACCCTATTACTGAGACTTCGCTGACCGTCCGTCCGTCCGTCGGTCACCAGGCTGTATCTCAAGAACGGTGATAGCTAGACAGTTGAAATTTTCACAGATGATGTATTTCTATTGCCGCTATAACAACAAATACTAAAAATAAAATAAAAATTTAAGGGGGGCTCCCATACAACAAACATGATTTTTTTACCGTTTCTTGCTCGATACTAATAACGTTGCCTTATGTTGGATAGATAATGGTACGGAACCCTTCGTGCGCGAGTCCGACTCGCACTTGACCAATTTTTATTTATAATTATGTACACATTGGTGTTTCTTAGTCTTTTCTATAATAAGCCTTTTCTAATTTGATTCAATTTTGTGTTTATTTATATGTCATGTCATGGATGATTATTGTTTAATAGTTCCTCCCGAAGTGGAGGAGGCCCGTGCCCAATAGTGGGACATTAATGGGCTAAGAGAGAGAGATGTATAGCTACGCTTAAACTACGCACATATCAAGACCATTATAAGTTATTGAAATGCTTTTCTATTCAAATTAATTGTAATTGGGTACTACAATGAGAGGAAATCCCTAATAATTAATGTTTAAGACTACACTAAGTGTTCAGGGAAAATTCCTGAAAGACTTTTAAGTGGCAATTACCGAGGGGTCGGGGCTTAAGGTGATCGACAATCCTAAAGGTTAAGTAGCCCTCTTAATTTATTCCTACCATCGCTTGCTTTTAGGGAATTTTCGGAACGCCAAATTTCAATTTCGCTACCAGGGCGTCATTTTACATATTCTGTAGCACTCTTCACAGCTCATTATTGACCCACTGTTAAGCACGGGGTCTCCAGAAGGAGATCCCGCGCTCAAAACGACAAAACTTTCGTTTTTGAGTTTTCTGTCTCTCACTCTCTACTGTACACAGAAAACAGAGAAAGATGGAAAACTTGAAACTAAACCCTATGCTAACATGTCTGGTCAGCGCGGCATAGTGGGTTATAATCCCTCGTTAAATGAAGTAGGTCTGTGCCCAACATTGGGACATTACTAGGAAAGAGAGAGTCAGAAATCTATTCTTTTTATTTAAATATGCAACAAAATTTTAACGTCGGAAAATAGGTTACTCGGAAGTAATGAGGTTATTGATTTTCCACCAGTACTGTCACATTACGTATTGTCGGTTCAATATACACTAATAATATTTGTCGACAAGATTAAAACTGAAAGCTGATTTATTAATACTGTGTGGAATATTGTAAATGATTGATGATTTATTAACCAAATTTAAAACTAAGTGCATTTTAGCAAGTAGTTAATTGTTATGGGGTTAATTCCGGATGCGTTACGTGGCGGAATTGTTGTTAGTTCTCACTATCTCGGCAAGTTTAAAGTAGTCATAATGTATCGTCTTTTAACGGATTGAATTCAGTGACTTTTCAAATGTTCGAAAATACTGTACCTAATAAGCACAGCAATACCAGATGGTGGGTTGAAGTTTAAAATTGAGGTACAAGCAAGTCACTTTTATGACTTATTATATAGGTAACTTTAGCCTGGCCAAATAGTACTTCATAGAATAATTACGTTTCAATATATAACGTATAGCCTATATGATAGACACAGTTTCACGTACACATTGATAATAATATGTAAGTGGCCTCAAGCTGGTGAGGGATGTAGCCATAGACACTACATCATCTATCTGTGATAATAAGGAATAATTATTGAAATTGTTTAGGTACATTTTAACTTACAACAATGAGGTCAATATCCGCGTCTTTGTCTTAAGTCGTAAGATAAATATTATAACTATAAATATAATGATAAAGTATGCAAAGACGTCATAAATCCAACCCATCTCAAAAGCACAAACAGATTGGAAACAAACTTTTATTGGGCCTCAAATACTGAACGAAGGGTATACAAATACACTCTTATCTAAAAGACCCTTGTCAAAACAGAAACGTTTAAGAAAAAAAAGTTAGTAAATTAAGTCCAAGACAAACTTCCACTCTCAACACTTCGACTTTGTACCATCCAAAATTATAATTAAATGCCATAAACATATATTCATAATTAAATTTATCGAATAAAATTAACAGACTATAACTAGTTACAGGTAAAATATAAATAATATAATATAAATAAATAAATATTCAGGACATTTCACACAACGTCCTCTGGTCCCAAAGTAAGCTATATTTCTATGCTTGTATTATGGATACCAGATACGGATAGACTACATAAACTACTTTTCTTTTGTAAAAACATACTTATAATACATAGAAAACACCCATAATAGTTACAAAAGCTTTAAGTTTAGAGCTTTAAGTTTAAAAAAAAAACTTGTAGGGTTTCGTACCTACTAAACATAAGTAAATGCATTCAAATAATCAGTTAATTAAACTCAAAACAACACACCAACTTAATTTTGTGGTTGAAATATTGGGAATCGCCTATATTTCAGCTACTTCATAAGTTGGTATTAGTATTTATAAACACTTTTTTCTTGTGATGTGATGACAAATTACAAGTTTTTGGATTTCTCCCTATATCAGCACTATATAGACTTAGTCTATGTCAAATTTCAAGTCTCAGGGGCAACGGGAAATAACCTGTGAATTTTGATTCCCTACCATAAGTCGAAAATTCTTGAAAATGGTCGTAATTCGGTTATATCTTTTTAATGGGTAGAGGTAAAAGGTTAATTGTATTTTTGCAGTAAACGACCGCATAGATCTACATATCGTATGAGTTTAAAGTTGATACCTTCAGCCGTTGCCGAGTGAAAAAAATTTGACGTATGGACAAACAGACAAACGGACACCGTAGTGAGACAGGGTTTGTACGAAACCCTAAAAAGCTATATGTTTAGAAATTACATATTTCGACAGTAACAATCTTAACATGAATTAAGTAGCATCGAAGTTGGTTTATTACTGGCTAGTTATAGCTGATAGCCGATTCCATATTTCAATGAAAATCTGCAAGTTATTTACAAGTAAATTGTAATCGACTTCGGAAAGAGATTATCAATTCGTCTGGTACTTTGTGTAATATCAAGTTACATAATTATGTTAGCGGCATTTTTTTCTTCAATCCTCGAATACCTTACACCCGAAATCTAAAGATTTTGTAAAAGACGTTATCGGATAACGCGTTCCGGTTCAATAAAGCGGGTCGGCGGCCTGGAAGTCGGTCGAAGGGTGTTCAGTGGACACAGCTGACTTTCATACGTTGTTGCCGTGTTAAAACATTTCTAACACACCCATGAATTGCTGAAGAGTCGTGAAATAAATTCGATGCAACGATTTGCAGTAAAACATATAACTATAAATATTCATGGGCATTCCAAACAGGATCTAGGTTCCAAGCTAAGCTTATTGTCTTGGGTTATGGGTACTATAATACGGATATTATTCATAATCTATTTTGTAATTATACATATTTACTTATGAAGATGATAGAAATTAACGTTAACGTTAAGATGTATTTGTTTAGTAAATATTTGTTTGACAAATGTAAAAATTCCACAAATAATTGACCTATCCAGGATTCGACCTCACGACCTCGTGAAAGACAGTATGCTACACCAACTACTACGGGACAGTTAACACTGAAAGGTAAATAATGAGATAAATCCCGATAGCACTAATTGGCCTGTTGTACAACATATTCTTGGCGTTATTGAAAGATATTACAAATTAATTTAACTATAACGTCGAATAACAGTTTAAATCCCCCTATTGTAGGTCAGTTGTAGTGCAACCACATTCATTATTTTTGATTGGATATTCTCTCGTCACTATTTATTATGCTGTGCCTGAAATCTAGAATTTAAATATTATCATCTAATTACATAAACAAATCAATGTATTGTATGAAATACGATATTATGATGCATATCGCAAGTGCCAAAACCACATAAAATTGGGTAAGTACTAGCATTTAACATTAACTACTGTTAAGATTACAAGTTTACAACCAATTGAGGCATAAATCACCGCTGTCACTAAAAAGGATTAATTCTACTTTTAGCTCTGTTCGCAAACCAGATGGGAGTCGGTTTACCAGTTATGATCCAAAAGTAAACAGGAAATGCGAACTTTATCTAAATACTTAAATATCAATCGATAATTAATTTTAAGGACAATGTCCCAAATTTTTTACGGTATCATGGCAACACTAGCGATTTGTTAAGGCCAAGTGAACGGTTATTCGGGGATAATTTTACCGCTTCCTTTCAAGCTAAGGTGTTGAAACTCGTTATCAATTGAATAAATATATGAGTGCCATCATACATTGGTTTATCATACAAGGAGAGAAAAGATGTTCGCGAGAAGCTTGTTGCCGAGATGACTCGCTCGAATAAATAAATACTTTTTTTGAGTAATCGATTATTGATTTTGTGAGTGCTTAATTCATTTATTATAGACCTATTATTTGCTTTATCTGTCAACCCCCATAGGAAAAAGGTATGATGATGGTAATTTTCATCGTAATTTCCATTTCGGATTTACCCTAAGGCCCAGCAGGCCCAGGCCTAGGGCGGCCAGAATTTCATTATGTAGTTTATAGGTGGATACTGAAAAAGGGGGCGGCTAATGGCTTGGGGCCTAGGGCGGCCGAAACTGCAAATCAGCCACTGCGGAACCCTAATTATAATTGTACCGAAGCTAGTCACTCTGTGTAACCAAAAAGCGCGGTAAAGCGTAACATTATACTCTAACTTAGCTTAGAAAAATTTCTTCAAAACTATTAAGTACCAACATATGAATAATACATAGGTCTGTTTATTTTATGCGGTTCATGATATCCATTAATTAAATATTTATTTATCGTTGTGCGTGCTTTATAACTAAATAATAATGTAGATTGATTCAAATAACAGTTATAAAACTCGAGTTTGGTTCATAAAACGGTATTGATGTATAAAATTTGCTTTTTCGCATTTAGAACTTGTTTATTCAATCAGATCTACATCTATGGTGACTAATCATAAATTTTGGTGTGTTTTGTGTAGGCTATTTTATTATTTACTAAAACCCTAATATGAAACGCAGTGGGATTAGAACGTGTGAAGTTTTTAGGAGCCATTATTTTGAAGTAGTTATGACAATAACGATAGATGCATTCTTAACCGTGACCACACGGATAATGTAAAATTTCAAGTGACTAGTTATCTTTCTTTAGTCAGCCCATTTATAAACGTCCCACTGCTGGGCACGGGCCTCCTCCACTTTGGGCGGAATAATGGTCAACTGTGCCGCGCTGACCAGGCGTGTTGACACATGGTTTATTTTCGAGCTTTCCGTCTCTTACAGAAGATTGTTATCTATGTACAATATCCCTAAGGTGGCTCTTACAGCACCAACGGGCGGAAAATGGGTGGTGATATATTAAACAACACCACCGTGACGGATTAAGAATACGAATTTTGTATTCTTAATCCGTCACCACACGGAAAGTAGTGCTAGTTATCTACAACTCCAAAAAATAATAAAACCATAACATACCTAACCATTAGACTTCTACACGAGTATGTAAGTATAGCATTCAATAAAAAATAACACTTGATACTTCGTAAGTCTATATTTAATAATAACTCATACTATACAAGGTTAAATCCAAGGTCCACTTGAATTTAAAAATAATAAACCTTACCTATGACTCTCAAATGGGTGTTAGACTTTGAAAGAGGTAATTCACAACAGATTTATAAATACATAATATAATAATATATATATGCAACTTAAATAAGTACCTAAAATTATTGATATGATCATATGAACAATCATGTAAGGCCACATAATCTGCGAGTGTGCACATCTGATCGTGCCCGTGGTTAAGAATACGAGTGTCACCCAATTTCCTCCTATAGGGTACGGTAAAAGCCAGCTAAGGGATAAAAGAAGTAAATAACATTCTTAGTGAGATGGAAAACTCGACAACAAATCCTATGTCAACATGCTTGGTCAGCGCGGTATAGAAGACCATAACCATAACCTCCCAAAGTGGAGGCAGTGGGACGTTAATGGGCAGGAGAGAGAGAGAGAGACCAAAAGAATAATAGAAGTACATAACATCCTCTGTAAGAGATGAAAAACTAGAAACTAAAACCTATGCCAACACGCCTGGTCAGCGCAGCACAAAGTTTTATAATATTTATGTCAGAGGTTATCTCCGGCAGTAGTTAATGGTCCGATCATTTTCCACTAATAAGAAGCTAGTGAAGCTACATTTTCCGAGAGTCTAATATTACCTATGCAGGCATGCTATAAGCAGCCATTCAAAATTCCAGGTGTACGAAACCGCTGCACGCTGGCGGGAAGTATTTTATGAAACCTGTCGAAAACTGTTCATAGCTATATTTACACTTAAGCAAACGGACTGATGACCTCTATAATAATATAAATTTTGTTTCTTACATTCAATCTATAAATTCGCAGGATTTCCGCAATTAACTAGTTTTTTAAGTATCTACTTGTTACTTATAAATAATAAAATCTGAACGCAAAAAATACCGATAAATATCATTCGGTCCGAGATAAAACTTTTAAAATGATGCATGCTTAAAATGATGATGAATGCTAAAGTTTGCGAGGATATCTTTGTAACTTCTTAACTTAAAGATGCTTACACTTTGGATTAACACAAATGGAATGTTGACCGTAATTTGACTACAGACTAAAAAAACACGCTATGAACTTCAAATCAGCAGTTCAATTACAATTGTAATGGCAAATTACTGTACATATCGCTATTGAGACAATTGAGACGATAAATGATTTACTAAATATCACATCAAATACATAACCAGAGCAAGCAATGAGGCTGATGGCTAGATGGATGAACCAGAGCAAAGAAGAACCTATTAAAAGCAACCCCTATACCAACTCACCAGATCAACCTGGTTGCAGACCAATTAGCTCTAAAGATATCGGTCACAATTAATCAAAATCATGAAAAGATAAAATCGGTATCTATATTCCGTTATCTAGCGTAACATAACGGTAATTAGACATGGTTGTGTGCGTTCACGCATACACGTAGATGAAGATGTATATGGACGTCATTCGTACACAAGTTAAATGTATGTCTTAATTAACCATACAACTGGTCATGGTAAAGTTCATACATACATACCGGCTCCTATCACCGAAAATAGCTATGCTGGACAAAAACTTGACAAAAATGTGTTGCGCCAATCCCAAAGAACTAACAAGGGATCAGCTCGAAAAGTACAGTAGCCAGTACATCCCAATGTAAATGAAAATATCCCAATTATCCCAAACGCTGATAGCCCTGCTCCTAGTTCAAGCTGTACAAGTAGGTATACATACACATCTGTCAGATGCTATAGTTTATTTTTGGACAGTCGCAAACAAATGGACGTCTTCAGTAGTTTTTAAGAATATTTCCGTTTTAGAGGCAAAAGGAAACGACGGCTGCTACATTGACGGTCATCTTCCTGTCATCTACAATTAGCATTAAAAGATTGCGGTTGAAATTAAAATATATGAAAACCTCGTGGATTGTATCAGATACAAGATGAATTACATTGCTAAAATAGTTACTTAGAAGAAGAAAATTTGTGCATCATGTTTTAAAAAACATTTAACGTTTAAGACAACGTACTCTGGTTGCCTATCAAGTTTAAGAAACAAATAATTGTACCGAATAAGAATTGTACGGTTAGATACGTTAGTTACCGTAACGCGATTGAAATAACAATTAACAATAAGAGTGAAATTGTTATTTCACTCTTATTGTTAATTGTTATTTCAACGTCTGATGATACACCAGACGCTATTTGTTAAGTTTCATCACAAACGCGCCTTAAAAATATTCTTCAGTTTGTTTGACTAAAGCCCAAAAATAACCACATCTCTATTTTAAAGCTAAAGAAATAAAGCAAGT
This sequence comes from Orgyia antiqua, assembly GCA_916999025.1. Classification (NCBI taxonomy): domain Eukaryota; kingdom Metazoa; phylum Arthropoda; class Insecta; order Lepidoptera; family Erebidae; genus Orgyia; species Orgyia antiqua. Next base: position 8,954,690 of record OU779874.1, read on the forward strand.
CACCATATGTTGATAAGTATAGCAGCTAAAAAAGCGTTTTAAAAATATCACGGCCTACAATCTTATCTAACCAACCTCATTTTCATCATAACATAGCCTATCCAGATAGTGCGGAACATAATTTATACGAAACCTCCGCATTGTGCGCGGCGACTGCCTGACATGACCGAAATCTCACGAACTGACAATGGATATATTAAATAGCAATTTAGTAGACGTGAATGTTGAGCTCCATTTGTAAACTTAAGGTAATCAGCCTACTTCTAGCAACGTATGTCTGACAAAAATATAAAAAATAAATAATTTACAGCTAGTTAGCCAGATGCATTGAATTAATTTATATTTTAATACTGTTAAAGATCAAAATATTTAGATTTAATCGTCGAAGAAATATTTTAAATTCAGTAACTGTAACTGATCGTAAATCAATTGTGTCACGGCTGATTCGAGAAAAAAACACGCGTATTCTTCATCAAGGGAGGACATTCTTTTAATATCATATACAGCCGTTGCCGGACACTGTAATGAGACTATAAGGGTTTCTTTTTAGTAAGAACCCCCGAAAAGATTCGGCTTAAAAAAGACCAACATCTTATCCCAGAGTACACTGATAAAATAAAGATTAGAAAGAAAGCCAAGTTTAGACCGATTCACAAAAGTAATTGACTACTGGGTACATAAAAACCTATACATGGTACACGGAACAACAGAGTCGTTTCGGAGTTTTTCCTCCTTGTAACAGCTACGCCAAATCCTTAACAAGATCCTGTAATTAGTTGACCTTAATCTTACCCAAGATGTGGATGATCCCGTGCTCAAACAACATTAATCTAACTCCATTTCCCTTACAGAATAAATACGCTATCGTAAAAGTGTTAATGCCGTTCCTGTAGAGTGTAATCCGATTTGCAGTAATAATGGAAAAGTAGTTAAAAGCTGCTGCATCGCTTTAAGGCACTTGTATAAAAAGCACGTTTTAAGCTTTATTCGTTCCTGTTCTACTTTTACGAGAAATGTTTTAATATGGACATGCAATGAGAATTGTTATATACATGGGTGTAATGACTGTTGCTATGGTAATAAAACTGGGATTTGGCGAACTGTATAATATTTCGAAGTCAGTAATAGGGTTATGATGACGTTTACAAGACGATTGTACTGCTTATTGCCAGGTCAAGTCAATTCTTTTTCTCCTTCATTCCTCTAGATATAATTTTTTTTTTATTATACAACTAAGAGTAGTATCTTACCACTAAAGCATGTTCTTTCCCTTTCAATGGTTTGTTACCAGACCATTTGGGGAGTAAGTTTAAAGTCTATCATGTCATTAACTTATCATAACTTACTAGACCTTTGTTTCTGAAACAATACTTAAGAATTACAAAGGGTATTTATAAACGTCACATTGCCACCAAGTTTGACGTCATCCATCCTTGAAACTCAACTAACTGAAGCCAAGTAAATTGTCCAATTCGTGCTGAAGCCAATTTATTACAAGATCCTCGTTTGCTAAGAACAATTCAGTGTATGACAAAATTGATTACGTTGTTCGTAATAATTCCACCTCACATTTGTCAATAAATGGCAGAACGAATTAGTGTGAAACTGAAATTAGACTACAAAAGACTTATCTAAGATAAATAATTGACTTGAATTTGGATACGCGTTTGGAAGCAATCCTGTTCAATTCAATGCGGGCTTCGTGGTGGAGTGGTTTATGTAATGGACTGCCGATCACGAGGTCGCGGGTTCGATTCCCGCTTGGGACAATCATTTGTGTGATATCCATAAATATCATACAAATGTTTGTACTGCGTCTGGGTGTTTACTATGTATTTTATGTATGTATTTAAGGTTAAAGAAGAATTTATTTTCTCAAAAGAACAATACAGTTCACTTATATGAGATAGGTAGTAAATTAAATTTATAGTATTACATTTCGCCTGGAGGCAAAGCATGCAAGTACACTTATATACATATTACATCATTATAAATAATAATAGTTTAAAAAAACTAAAAAACACGCTTTATTTAATCGAATTATTGCATTGTCATCGGTCTTTGACAGGTGTGCAAAATTTGAATAGAATCTGAACGTTTAAAGTGGGTCAAAATAGCGTCCAAAGGAGTCGGTTACAAACATACAAACAAACAAACATACAAACAAACATACAAGTGAAGCTAATATAAAGCGTGTAAAAACATAAATAACTAATTCTCCAGATGGGCAGTTAACAATAGTTTATACAAATCAGCTTACAAAATTCGCTAAAAATACGGACTAATAAATATTAATACATTATATTTAATTGACGGGATTATTTTATCATTTACACTCAATCTGACATGGCAAATTAAATTGAAATATTATGATATTTAGTGAGCGTAAACAGATGGCAAACAATTCCAGGTATACCCACATTATGCGTATGCGGCACTCAATTGGTTTCATCGCAACATGCCAATCCCAGTGTACCCACCTTGAGAAATTATACATAGTCTAAGAGAGAGCATGCTGTCATTCTTCACTGTTCTTAATTTTTTTTTTTTTAATTTTTTTTTTTTTATATATATTATATATATATATTATTATATATGTCGGCTAGGCGTAAAGGACATGGGTTTTAAAAGAATATTAAAGTGTTTATAACCAATTTGTAGGTATACGAAATTAGTTCTTGATTTACTTATGCCCAATTAGTTAGTTAAATCTCATTTAGATTAGTATCTGATTAATGTCGAGATATTAACTAAGAATATGCCCTAAAGATATTGAAGATTACATAACTCTTATCATGGCCGTAATGTTAAGATTGTATTATGTCGCAACTCCCCCACTACCCCCACTCGCAAGTTGCTTTAAATACGATAGGCGAACGTGGCTGAGGTTCAGTATTATTCGAGAATTCGTGCTGTATACATCACGGCGTATTAGTGTGTGTGTAGAAGTTGGTATTGTACGAGTCGTCGCGCTGCTCAATCTCCGACGTATCGGCACTGAGCTGGTCCTTATAGGCGTCGGCGCGGCGTGTATCTGTGTGCGCGTGTGTACGTGTATTGTGTAAAGTCGTCATGTACGTGTTTGCGCGTACATGTATTCCTCATTGTGTGAACGTAGTGATGATTCTTCGTTGCGAGGCTTGGGCACTGGCTATAAGGGGTTGATGTGGAGGCCAGTTATCCTTATAAGTGTGCAAGAGTATGATAGATTGAGGTGTGAATATCGGTAAGACAGTTCTTACGCTATGTGCTCGGATTCCTGTTCAGGCCTCTGGTCTATTCTCCGACATCAGAAGTGGGATAAGAACTACACGTAGCCCACATAGTGATCGCGAGGGTTTGGGAGTGTATTCGTAAAAATATAGGTTAACAGTGAACAGTGTGCGAAAATAAGTAGTCATGATTTTTTATCCATGGTCCTATCGAGGATTGGTAGTAAAATAGTGCGTAAGAAATGGTGATAGTGGCAAGGAATTTAGTGTCCGAAGCAGCAGGCACGTGAGTACTGAACGTCGTATTCGGTAAGCAATATTTTTTTTACTTTAAGTGAGTAAAATGTTTAAAAGTAAACGAAAGTGGGTAGCACAAACCGCAAAGAATATTTGGGCGTTATTAGCTATCTAAATGCAATGTTTGTTTCAAGTAAAATGTCGAAGTTATTTATAAATAGAGATGTTAAAAAGAAAGAAACATAAAGCTATCTGAAATGTTACGATATGCCTAGTCTATAAATTTAATGCTTAGGTACAGTGAGAAATTATTAACAGAGATATTTTGATATACGTTATGAACAGATATTGTTGAATACTGAAGATATATTTCGATGCGCACTAGATATACTTTGGGGAAACATTACGTGATAGCAATCATATTATAAAAGCAGAAGTAGGTAACTGCCTGATTAAAATTCAGTATGTGATATTTGATATGTGCAAGGAAATAGGTAACCTATAGAGTTCACTCGTTTAATGTTTGTCACTGAACGATTCATAGATCACTGCAGTTCATACATCTCTGATCAGAGTAATATTTTCATAAAGAGCAGAATAAGTTTAGTAATGGCGCCACATACTTTCAGTCGGATCGGTGCATATCAATAACCGAGTAGTTATTCAGTCAGTTCTTTTATGTAAATACTGCCAGGCAAACTTAACGTAGGTAGGTACTTGGTTTGTTCTACCGCCTTTGATATGTGAAAGGTGTTGCCAGTATAGAAATATTTGAAAAGGATTTAACATTCGTTAGAAAACCTAGTAATTGTGTGGGCGTAATCTAAAACGAGAAAGCATCTTGAGAATTATTTTATTCTTTATATAACGGATAATCACGTTTTTTTTCCTGAAGTGTCCCAAAAGGATGCCAAGTCAAAAAAAAAAAATAAAAAAAAAAATTACAAATTGATATGAAACTATTTTTGATAAAACATTATCAATTTAGTTTGGCTGTATGAGACAATTCCTCTGCGTTACGTATTTAAGGGTGATGTATTAGTTTCCTACCGTCATGGTGTTTTATAAAATACTTCTGTAAGTACCGTCAGTGTTATGAAAATACAAAGTTACTCCAATTGTGGGACCTTTAAAACCACATAATAATTACGATTGTTTTGTAATATGCGTGTGTGTGTTCAACATGTACCATACATGTACTCTTAGTAGAAAGAGCGGGACAAAAATGACTTATTTTAACACTAAATTTGAACTGGTTTATTATGATTTAAAATAATGTTGTAAACAGTAATGTGACATAGTAAAGGACATAGAGGCTGTGTCTGTCGTGAGATATTTTGTGTTTGCTTATTCTATCGTTTTATTTAATGTAGTTGGTCGTGCCGAGATAAATCATTGAAAGTTTACAATTAAGTTTAAAGTGATATTGTACGCAAAATACCTACTGGTAAGTGAAAAAGAGTTTTAAAATTTTGAAGTTAGTGTGAAAAGTGCTTTGTGGTAGATAAAACACCAACCTTGGTGAAGTAAGTTAATTCGAATCGATTAAGTTATTTCGTGCTTTCGTAAATAATAAACTGACACCCTAATTAACATTGACGTGACCAGAGAGTTAGTGAGGATAAATTTAGATCACGTTATCTAAAGATGTAGGGCTTATACCTGTTACTAGTTAAATGTAGGTGATATGAGTACTTAAACTGAGTGATGAGTACAACAGAGCGTTTACAATTTTAGAACTTTCAGTTTGAAACTTTAGTATTGTTGTCGTTTGTCAAATTTGTTTTTGACTCTTGTAATCTACTTAAAGGTCAGGTAAGTTCATGAAGACGTATGTAATGTATGGTACCAAGTGTTAGCTTTAAACAAATTGAATATAGACTACAGTGACTCGGTTATATACGGTTTAACACCAGATAATCGTATGACCGCGGAGTTTGCTGCGTGGTGCTTTTACTAGACTATAGCTACCTGGAACCGCTTTAGATTTTAGAGAGGTTTTTTTTGGATAACTATAATACTATGCGCCTTTAAACTTGATGATGAAAGCAATATCCAAAGCAGCCATGTGTGTAGGCTTAACACCCATTTGAGTTACACGAAGGTAAGGTTGAAAGATCTCTTGGACATTTATCTTCTACATAGTAACTTTCAACAGTAATTAAAGAGGAAGGTTTCTCGATTCAACCGTGTTTATGCTTTTTCGTCGTTTGTGAATCGATATTGGTGATACATTTTTTGAGGAAAGATATTTCAAAGGTGTGTCTGTGTTAAAGAAATAGGGCTATGTGAAGTCAATTTCTTTTTGTTAAAAATTACATCACAAGTAAAGTAAAGAGTAGGTACTATTTATTTCTGTTTATTTCATCATAAAGGTGGTACAGCGGAGGTCACCGACGCGACGCCTTAAAGAATTTTACTTGTGCAAGGCCTACTTAAATAGTGCTTATGGTTGGTGGTCAATGGCGTCTTTAACAGTGGATGCGACTGTGGTATTACGCGATGACCTGACGATAATTTTATGATACCCAATAATTTTGTTTGACGAATACTTTAAATCTTTGAGAGGTGCGTGTGTGGTGTGGCTTTGAGGGATAAATAAATGGATAACCATGGACGTTTCACGCAGCGTCCTCTGGTCCCAAGCCGAGCTTATTGTGCTTGTGTTGTGGGTACCAGAATACGGATGGAGTGCGTAAGTTGCTTTTCTTTTGTAAATATACACTCGTGATACACGGTAGAGGCCCGGACGCGGGACAAACGTTTGTATGACATTTGTAAAGATCACACAAATGATCGTCCGAGGCAGGAATCGAACCCGCGACCTCGCGGGCGGCGTTCCGTTGTATGAACTACCGGACGACGAAGCCCGTCGATAGATTGGGAGATGGAGTTATGAAGGGATATTGCGGTCTGAAGGAGGGCGAGGTGGCCCAGGCAGGAGGGCGAGGTGGCCCAGACAGGAGGGTGAGGTGGCCCGAAATAGGGAGTGGAGTGGCATAGTGGCCCAAATGTTAGTTGGCGAGGTGGCATAATGATAAAGTAGTGAAGTATGACTAAAAGGCCACAACCAAACAAATACATGGCCGTGGTTATTTAGAAATTGTCTATTGTTATTAGTTACTTAGTACTATAGTAATCAACATGCTAAACACTTGTTAAACCACTTGTGAAAAGGTCACTAACTAAATTGAGGAAGTGTGCCTTATTGAATTGTCCTTTTAATTATTTTTAACACTCTTTTATGTGTTCGGTGTGTGTCTGTCGGTGTATTTCATTCAGAGTCGCTGGAGTGGCTCGTTGCAGTGTCACTGTGAGCACACTTGTGTGTTTGGTTATGCACGTAATAGTTTTGTTGTGTATGAGTGGACTCACCAGGATTGTTGTTTCTCCGGTATGCCTTTCATATACAGTCGGATAGTTTCACATAGGATCGCTTTGTTTAAAGAATCAGATGGGAATGTTTTGGTTGTTTGCTAAGATTGTGACAGCATTGTGACGGCGCAGACTTGTGTCTCTGATGGCACGGGCTTTCAGCTTTTTTTGTGGGTGGGAGGCATAGAATTATTTTGTAGCTAGAATAGCGACTCGGCACTCCGGGTCGGGCCGCTTCTTTTTAACGCACTTATATTGGTTCGGTAAGTGTCTGTTAATGTCGAATTGATCTGAAGGTTTGCACACGTTTTGGGTATCGATGGCGGTGCAGTCATTTGGAATGGTATTCGGATTTTCAAGCGTGTTTTTAGGTTTTTGAACTAAGTAGATTATTCTATGCGAAAGTGACGCGGACAGATGCAGGATGGACGAGCGGTTGTATGAATAGTTTTGTATATTCCAATCAAACCCAAGTTTATTATCGCCCGAGGACGGTCGCTGGTCAGAATGGCCGTGTCGGCTAGGCGTAAAGGACATGGGTTTTAAAAGAATATTAAAGTGTTTATAACCAATTTGTAGGTATACGAAATTAGTTCTTGATTTACTTATGCCCAATTAGTTAGTTAAATCTCATTTAGATTAGTATCTGATTAATGTCGAGATATTAACTAAGAATATGCCCTAAAGATATTGAAGATTACATAACTCTTATCATGGCCGTAATGTTAAGATTGTATTATGTCGCAACTCCCCCACTACCCCCACTCGCAAGTTGCTTTAAATACGATAGGCGAACGTGGCTGAGGTTCAGTATTATTCGAGAATTCGTGCTGTATACATCACGGCGTATTAGTGTGTGTGTAGAAGTTGGTATTGTACGAGTCGTCGCGCTGCTCAATCTCCGACGTATCGGCACTGAGCTGGTCCTTATAGGCGTCGGCGCGGCGTGTATCTGTGTGCGCGTGTGTACGTGTATTGTGTAAAGTCGTCATGTACGTGTTTGCGCGTACATGTATTCCTCATTGTGTGAACGTAGTGATGATTCTTCGTTGCGAGGCTTGGGCACTGGCTATAAGGGGTTGATGTGGAGGCCAGTTATCCTTATAAGTGTGCAAGAGTATGATAGATTGAGGTGTGAATATCGGTAAGACAGTTCTTACGCTATGTGCTCGGATTCCTGTTCAGGCCTCTGGTCTATTCTCCGACATATATATTTATTTTATTGTATTTTTTATTTTAATGCATGCAAACTAAAATAAAAGAATGTTACATTTTTGCTAGTATTATTGATTTACAAATTTTATGAATTATTTTCATGTTAATGCATTACTAAAATATATTATTTAAATTATTTACTAAAACAGTGATAAAAAGTTTATAATAAGTTATTTCTGAATATATGCTAGCAACTTCTTTTTAAATAGACTAAAACTTCGACAATCTTTAATTTCATTTGGAAGTTTGTTATATAAATTAACTCCTTCATAAAGAAAGTTCTTTTTGCCATACTTTTCTGTTCTGGGTGGACGTAGAATCAATTTATTTTTATTTCTTAAGTTGCGTGTATTTGTGTATTTCTCCAAAATTATATTTGTTTGTACATTTTTATTTAGAATTTTTTTAACAAGTATGCATAGTTTATAAATATGTATTTGAGATAAATTAAGTAGTTTAGTTTCTTTGTATATTTGATCAGTAGGTGTAAGAAAGTCGTAATTATGTAATCGTTTAATTAGTTTATTTTGCACTCTTTGTAAGTTTTTTAAGTTTGTTTTCGCGGCGGACCCCCAAACCTCGATTAGGTATTCTAGGTTTGGTTTCACTAAGGAGTTGTAAACTGCACATTTCACTGAGCGTGGAAGACAGTTACAGCCCATTTTTCTAAGACAACCCGAGAGCGACGACAGTTTGGACCTGACGTGCTGGATATGCGGCTTCCAAGTTAACTTATCGTCCAATATAAGCCCAAGATATTTTTCGGTGTCAGATTGCTTAATTTTATCATTATTTATACTAAGAGGTGTATGAGGTGGAATCTTTTTATTTTTTGCGGAAAATATTATGTAAGAAGTTTTTGAAGTGTTGATTGAGAGTAAATTATATAAAAACCATTCGTTAATAGTATCTAAATCGTGTTGAGCTTCATTTATAATGTCTTCTATATTGTTTTTAAAATAAAATAAACTAGTATCGTCGGCATAGAGCGTTAGATATCCTTTGAGCCCTATCTTACTGATGTTATTTACGTAAATTAAAAATAGTGTTGGACCCAAAATCGATCCTTGCGGGACAGCAAATGTAATGTTTTTACTTGAACTAGCATAATCACCTATTTTTACCATTTGCATTCGGTTCGTCAAGTAAGATTCAAAAAGGTTATAGGCTACTCCAGTGATACCCAAATTATAAATTTTTTGCAATAGCTTATTATGAGAAACCGTATCAAATGCCTTTTTTAAGTCGATAAAGACTCCTAGACATATGTTTTTTTGATCTATATTTGTGTTTATTTTCGTCATTAAGTCAATTGTAGCAGATAGAGTATTTGAATTCTCTCTAAAACCATACTGTTCACTAATAAGAAATTTTTTTGCTTTTAAATAGTCGTGTAATTTGTAATAAATAATTTTTTCAAAAATCTTGGATATCACTGGCAGCACCGAGATAGGCCTGTAATTATTCGGATCAGATTTTGCACCAGATTTGTGAATAGGGGTCACTTTTGCAACTTTTAGGCAATCAGGAAATAAGCCATGATCAAAACATTCATTTATACAGTCTACTAGAGGTCTCACGATGAAATCTTTGATGGATTTGATCGTTTTTGTGCTTATACCGTCTGCGCCAGTACTAGTATTAGGGTCTAAATCATCTATAACGCTTGCCACCTGTTCCGCTGTGCAGTGTGAAAAATTTGTGAGTGTTATCTCATGTTCGTAATTATGATCGTACATTAGTGTATTACCTGAGTGTAAATGATAATTTTGCGGAATTTTTTGAGCTAACTCTTCGCCAATTGTAGAAAAGAATTTATTGAATGCGTCACATACATCGGTACCACTGGTCAGAACCTGAGAGTTTATGATGAGTTTCGGAATATGTGTCTCTTTCTTAGCTTTGTTTGCTGCCAGGAAGTTAATCAGTTCCCATGTTTTCATAGGATTTTTACTATTTTCTTGAAATAGGCTATAGTAGTACTTATTTTTGTCATTTCTTATTTTCTTGCGTACTTCATTTCTTTCCTTTTTAAATTCTTGTTTCAGAACCTCATTATTCTTATCTGTTTTAAGTTTATGCCATAAAATGTTTCTACGATTGATGATGGCAATGATTTCTCTATTAATCCAATCTTCTTTTGGTAAATTCATTATTTTTGTCTTTATTTTCCTGTGCTTTTCTATGTGCGATTTAATGTAATTCTGTAGATAACTGTAGTCGTTATATTCATTTAGGTAGGTATTTTGTAAGATACACTTGCATAAATTTTTATAGTCTATGGCCTGGTACTGACTTCTTTGTTTTCTTTGCGTCTTGCACCTTAGGATTTCAATATACAATTGCTTGTGATCAGACATTGCAGAGTCAATTATTGCAAAGTGGAAACCATTCTTATCCAAATCCGTCAAGACATGATCTAGTATGGTATTTGTAGTGCTAGTTTGTCGCGTGGAAAAACTGGCATCTATTTTATTAAGCAATTCATATCCGCATTCATCCAATGCCGTTAGATATTGGGCAATGCAACTATTAGTTGTTAGTAGGTCTAGATTAAAATCTCCGAATACAATAGATCTCTTTCGGTCTTCTAATTGAGGGGTAAATGTTTCAATAAACTCCACAATATTTGAGTCCCCTTTTCTATATATGCCTCCTACATGTAAAGCATATTTTGGGAGATATACCCAAAGAAAGTGGTTACCATCCTTATGTTGCTCTTCCGTCATCTCAAATTTTATACTATCGTGGACATAAATGGATACTCCTCCTCCTCGACTGTTATGTCTGTAGCTAAGAGAATGGTGGTAGTTCGGAATATTGTGGAGAATGCCATCATGCTCGCTTCTTAACCACGTTTCTGTCAAGATTATTATGTGAACTGTGGTAGGGATGGCTTTAAGAACACATTGCAGTTCATCGAATTTGCCCGGCGTACGGATACTCCTGACATTTGCATAAAATATTTTGAGAAATGATGCGCTTGTATGTAAATTTTTATAGTCGTTTGTTATTTGATATGTGATAGTTTTTAGGTTTTCTGTATTAGCTTTTACGTTTTGTACACTAGTCTGCTTTAGTTTTTTGACAAATTGTCGTTTGTGATAATGCAAGGCACTCCTTTGATATATTTAATAGTTAGATTACTTTCACCATTCAGCTGACGTTGTTTAATTTCATCCTTCAGGTTTCGCATAAATTTCCTTTGAGCAATTGTTTGATCTGAATAAACCTTTATCACTTTAGGAAACTTTGACCGGTTTTTCAGTAAGTGTCTTGGTATATAGGGATCTTCAAAAAATACTTTTATAGGTCGAGGATTATTATCAGAGTATTTGCCTAACCTCATTATTTTCAGGGGAAGCGGACAGTTTCGATATACACTTTTTAGCATAACAGTTACATTGTCGTAGTCTTTACAATTCTCCGAGGTAATAATACCTTCATCTTTTGTTGTTACCTCTTTTAATCCAACTATTATGACATTTCTTTCTCTTTGCAATCTATCCTGAATTTCTAGCATCATTTCTTGTTGCAATTTTGGCAGTTCTCTGTTTTCTATCTCATTATTTTTTAAATAGCTTAGTTCATTTTCAATTATATTTATTTTATCTTGTGTGATTTTATTTGCTAAGGTGATGTTTTCAACAGTTTTATTTAAATTTTTACATTCCAAGGTTAGATTTTCAGTTGTTGATTTTAGTTCATTAATATCTAGTTGCATTTTTTGATGCATTTGAGAGATCTTTTCCATTTGAGTCGATAATGCATCGTTCAGGCAATCCATAATTTGGGTACGAAAATCATCAAAATCTTTTTTATAATCATAATCCAAAGTGTGAGGTCTTCGTTTCCGAGAGTTCCTACTCTTAACTTCTTCTTCATCTTCCCAATTTGATAGGTTAGAATTTGATCCACCACCACTCTCGATAGCACCAGACAAAAAAGTATGTGAAGATGTTTGTGGTATACTCATTATTACAAAAAGTTGAGAATTGGAGGCAATCTGGCTCCCCGACTATTTGTACTTGCAATTTTTCGTCGTGTTGTCTTTTGCTTACACGGAATAATGCACTCTATTCTGACACACACAGAGTCTATTCGTGATCACTTTATATTTTTATTTTAAATAAATTAGCACGTAATACAAAGGACACGACTGCACGCTTCGCCTTCCAACGAAATTCCTTCAATTCATTTACAAAAGAAAAGTAGTTTAAGTAGTCTATCCGTATCTGGTACCCATAATACAAGCTACAAATATAGCTTACTTTGGGACCAGAGGCCGTTGTGTGAAAAGTCTTGTAAAACAAAATAAAAAAAAAATGCATTATAGGAATGGGTTCTTTTTAGGGTTCCGTACCCAAAGGGTAAAAACGGGACCCTATTACTGAGACTTCGCTGTCCGTCCGTCCGTCCGTCCGTCCGTCCGTCCGTCTGTCACCAGGCTGTATCTCAAGAACGGTGATAGCTAGACAGTTGAAATTTTCACAGATGATGTATTTCTATTGCCGCTATAACAACAAATACTAAAAATAAAATAAAATAAATATTTAAGGGGGGCTCCCATACAACAAACATGATTTTTTTACCGTTTCTTGCTCGATACTAATAACGTTGCCTTATGTTGAATAGATAATGGTACGGAACCCTTCGTGCGCGAGTCCGACTCGCACTTGACCAATTTTTTCTCTTTTTATTTAAAGGGCTAGGTCGCTAAGCATCTATAGCCAGTTCTTTTTTGGACGATGTTAATTCCTAAAATAATTTCATAATCTCAATATCCTTCTTCATTATGCAAATGCATTAGCAATATGTAAATGCAAATAGTGCATTTTAACATATGGAAAACTGTTTAACAAAATCTAACTAGATATCAATAGACGTTGCTATACTTTAGGCAAAAACGCCTTCAAACTGTTATTACGTATTATTGTGCCATTGTTAAGAGAATATCAAGTCAAACTACGTAGATTATAATGACACTTTCTTATGAGACGTAACTTATTCACTTTCTAGATTCAAGAGCCGGTAAATTACGCATTAACCATGCGGAGCACGCTGAATTCACAGCACATACGGGCAAAATACATCAATTGGCCCATCGACAAAATGTACTAAGATTTTTGGGTATGACTAAGGGCCTCGTTCACCATCTTCAAGTAAAGCGTTGATTAGTTACTTATCGATTAGCGTTAAGTGTCAAGTAATAGTTACGAGTATCTTCTGTCAATTTCAATTTTTTAATCTTAAGATTACTGCTACTCGAACGTCGTGAACGTCGCACGTGTAGTTACTGGTGACTTTAACTAGCGATTAGTCTACTTGGCGCTTTACTTGAGAATGGTGAAAGAGGCCCCTAGTCTTACTTTTTAACGGGCACCATAGTTAATTGATAGTTATCATAGAATACATTACATATAGCTAGCTAATCCACAAGTTTGATTGCAGCACTGACAAATTTTTTGGTATGGTATGTCATAGAGATATTTGTACTGCGTCTGGAAGTTTTCTATGTTACTATTTAATTAAAAGTAACTACCTAATTATTAAACTTTAAATAGTTATTTTATTTACAATTTATATTGAATTTCAGCTTTTTGATTAGTTAGAAATCAGCTTACAAAACGTGTTCTGAATACCATTTATTAGTACAAAATAATAAATTCTGAGAAAACATCAAAGGAATGGTTCTTTGAAAAGAAAATCGACAAAGGTACGATTTTGATAATTCTACGCACCATGTCAACTTGTAAGATGATTTAATTTTCTTTTGATCTGTGATTAATTTTCTTTTCAGATTCTCGGTAGTGGTATTCTCGTACCTTAATATACCTTTATCTTTACATAATAAACGGCCCACTAAATTGTATAAATATTCATGGACGTTACATACAACCTCTTGTGTACACAAACTAAAGTAATATGCTTGTGTTGTGTACCAGAATACGTTTATACTACTTTTATTTTGTAAATTAAATACATACTTACAATACACATAGAAAACACTAATGGTCTTATTCATAATGACTTATTGGAGGTTAAAAAGTTCGCTAAAATAGGTTCCCGAAAATTGTCAAAACTTGTAATTCATAATAGTCTTTTTACGCTAAAACGTTTATCTCTACGATAAAATCTCCGTTTAAACCTCCGATAAGTCATTATGAAAAGACCGCCAGACGCAGCACAAACTACTAACTGTAGTTCCTGTCTACTTTCATGATTTAAGGGCGTGACGGTATATATGTAACTAACTACGTTTCAAAAATCTCAGGCATATTGATACTAGTGTTTTCTGCTAGGTTATTTTGTCAAATCCACCCCATTTCATTTCCTTCGATGGCCGCTACTGTAGCAGCCATATAAAGAAATGGGGTGGCGACATGTTTTCTTAATCCGTCACCACACGGTTAAAAACATGACAACTTAAGCATGGTACCCACTACAAAACAAATAATACATAATTTACCATAAACACGTTCGTTCTACGTGACTGTGATGTCAAAAAGATAGTCCGATACCTAGCGGTGCCTTTTCGAGTTGGAAGACGTGTTCGCAGTTTTTAAAGGTCAGTATGTCAAATTGTTTGTTCTTGTCAGCTCATAAATGTCCAAATATTTGACATGGGCTTCAGTCACAAAGCGACGGTATCCAACTATTTAATCAACCACATTTTTTTAGGTTTTGGCTAATTACACCATGGTTTAGGCTAGTAACACGAAGATCAGGATTGATTCTTTGTGATCACCACTTCCTATACCTCTCTATCGGGATTATTGTCGTAAAGAACTGCAGGATTTCATATTGTCGAAAAAAGGACAGGATTCCTGTTTAATTTCTTCATGGTACACGATATGTTTACCCAGAATAGACTAATCCTTCGCCAACCGTGAGTAATCGGAATTGCGGAGCTCGAAAGAAAAAGGACATATTGCGCCGACCCCAAATAAACGTATAAGTAAGGGGAGGGCGATGATGATTTCCGTCGAATCATGTCTCAATCATAAATACTTAAGAAGGCCAAACTGAAAATTGAAAAAATTGCGATCCAATTTCTGTACCTATCAGGCAATTGGAATTGTTCATGTTTTTTTAAAACTTTTAATTCAAAAACCATTTCGGGGAATAGAGTTTCTGATCATGATCCATTAGTTTTTTTCGGAAAGTTAGCTATATTAACGATTATTTTTCCAAAAAAGCAAATGATCTCGATTTGCCCTCGAAATGAAGGACTTAAAATATTAAGGCGTTCTGAAGGATATACTATTCTGTGGTGGAGTTGAAATTGGTCTATTATATCAACTTGGCAACTTTGAAAAGATGCATTGCAATCTGTCTTAAATGTATCAGGAAAAGTCAATACACAAATTGCGTACAACGATGACGTCACAACATTTAAAATAATCATCAATATTATCGTCGACATGTACATATTAACACAGCTAGTAGGTATAAAAAATGAAGAATTAGGGCTATTTTTTTTGTTTACTTAAAATCTACTAAATATATTTTAAATCTGATTTACGTGTTTCTATATATAATAGTTACTTATGTTCTTAAAGTTATTTCATTAGTTAATACGCGATAATAGACCGACAAATGAAAAAAATAAAAAATGAGAGAGGTTGTTTCGCTAAGATTTTCTATCGAGAAAACTTTTTTCAATCGCGTTTCTGAGTTTATGCGATCCTAGATTATACATGAAAAAACATATACTTAAAAATTAGAGCTCTAACCATTCAATCTAAAGAAACAATGAAAACTTCGTACGTAGAAAAATGCACGAAGAATTTTGGTATCCTCTTAAGTATTTTTTTTAAATTCTATACAGTGAATATTTCAATAATATTGAAAATTAGTTGCTTAAAATAGTCTATATTTTCTAATAAAAATAGCAGGTCAAAAATTATGAACAATGCCAATTACTTTTTAGAACAGCTTAATAGTTTCATCACTACTAGTGGTGTACACTAATTTAATTCAAGAATATACAAGCGACATAACAATAATCCACGCTTTCTTAACACCAAGTAAAAGTATTTTTATAATATGTGTGCATGTTTTTTATCTAACGTCAATAACTAACTATAATGTACACTTCTTAATCAACATAATCTAGCCACCGACAATTTAATTGACAGCTAAACATAATTCTGATAAGCTGAAACTGCCACATTGTTTTAACATTAAAATACAGAAGCAAGAACCAAAGAAATGATCTGATTTTTTTTTCCTTACTCTAGTTACATACCGACAAGAATTTTGGTAAATCGCTCCTAAAGTGGAGAAGACCCGTGACTTATTAGGGAGGTTAATGAGCTGGTGTGAGAGAGGAAGAAAGAGAGAGACATAATAAGTTCGATATAAGTGGTAACTTTGGTATTCTCCAGCCTATTAACTTCCCACTGCACGGGTTACCAGTTAGCTGATCCCTTAATATACCACCCAAAAAAAATTTCGAATTTTAAATGTGGCAATGTAATTTTCATAACTAACTAAGTATGCCTTTCATGGAATAATTAAAAAAGTCGTATCAATAACCGCATTGATTAGGTACCCTAAATAATTACTATGACATAGTTATTGTTACAGTTCCACGAAGTCCCTATCAGTATTTTGACGTCATCAATTAAAGTACTGTAAAAATATGTAGTTGATACCTGCTGCTAAACCCGAGTTCATATTTACTGCCCCGTTCCTTCGTTTACAGCGGGAAGATATAAAGCCCGTGTTATTCTGATGTGTAAGCGATAGTTATTTAAAAGTCTATAGGTAACTGCAAAGTTTTATCAAATCCTTTGAGTAGTTTTTGTGTGAAAACGCAACTAACATCCTTAAATCTATCCATCCATGTCTGTGTTTCCCGAGAGTTACAATTTAGTACGTTCAAAAAATTGGTCAAGCCGTGTCGGACTCGCGCACGAAGGGTTCCGTACCATTATCTATGCAACATAAGGCACGTTATTAATAAATGAGCAAACAACACACACAATACTTAATTAATCACGTTTGTTGTATGAGAGCAAGAAACGGTAAAAAAATCATGTTTGTTGTATGGGAGCCCCCCTTAAATATTTATTTTATTTTTAGTATTTGTTGTTATAGCGGCAATAGAAATACATCATCTGTGAAAATTTCAACTCTCTAGCTATCACCGTTCTTGAGATACAGCCTGGTGACAGACGGACGGACGGACGGACAGCGAAGTCTCAGTAATAGGGTCCCGTTTTTACCCTTTGGGTACGGAACCCTAAAAAAGGCTAAATAGGCTTCTTACATAGTCGGTACACTTTACCATTAAAGATTCCATTGTCGCTTACCATTAGGTAGTATAGGATCAAGTGTTAACATGTTTCGAAAAAAGAAAAAAATATTCAGACATCTATAAATACGTTCTTAGAAACTTTCGCGTCTATAATAATAAGTTTATAAGATTTGGGAATATTTATTTAAGCAAAAAAAGGTATAGACATCATCATCATAACATCACGCCTTTTTCCCATGGGGGTAGGCAGAGACTATAGAGCGCCATGTGCTACGATCCAAACATACTTCCTTAGCTTCATACACACTCATACAACAGTCGGGCATGTATGACCAGATGTATCTGGTCATACATGCCCGACTGTTGTAAGTGCTACGCACTTGCCCTTTTTTGTATAGACACTTTTTTGAAAATATAAAAGCAAACAAAATTAAGACAAAAAATAATCCATAGCGACTTAAATCAAAATGTTCAAGTTGTTATAAACGTAACCCTAACCTTGTACAAAATCAATACGCACCCCAACGTTAAACCCCCAACACCCCTATTAGTAGGTATATTGAATAGACTATCATAGCAACCGACGTTACACTCAAAATATTATCAAGAGTAATTTCTACGATAATTTCTCATGAAATTAAAAGTTTACCATTCAAAATCAACATTAGAATTTTGTTTTTATTTTATGAACAAAATTAAATTATTAGAAATATTATGTTACCGGCTAACACTCACTGTTTTGGGATCGATGATGTCGACCAGATGAGCATCGGATATGCTCGAAACCTGGGTCGACATCATCGATCCCAAAACAGTCAGTGTTAGCCGGTAACATAATATTTCTAATATGACTTAAACTGACGAAAATTTCAATACGAAAATTAAATTAATTAGATTAAATAGTTATTTATGGAAAGTCTTTTCCCCGTGGAGGTAGGCAGAGACTATAGAGCGCCATCTGCAACTATCCAAACATAGGGTAGGTACATTTGAAGTTGTTCGTAATAGCGCACCTGCTATATCGACTTTTATCCAACGTTTATGTAGGGAGTCATATTGTGTGCGAGACAATAACTAATTAGACAATGGTACCAATTCTACGTGCACATCTAACCTAAACTAAATAATTTCCTTAGTTCAAAAACTATAAAACACGCTTGAAAATCCTGAATATATTTTTAAATAATTGCATTGTTATCGGTCCTTGATATGTATGCAAAATTTTAAATCAATCGGACTATTGCAAGTGGGTAAAAATCGCAGTCAAAGATTCCGTTACATAGATTAATACATTGATATATACATACCGAACTTATCAAAGCGGGTTAAAAATGAAAACAACTATGGCGTATTTTCATTAATTGGCTTTTTCGTTGTGCAAATTTTTATTAATTAAAATCGTCAGTCTATAATAGTTATACAGATTTTCTAATCAAAAAGTTATGTTAACATCGCCGAATTGTGTTATTAACACTATCAATTTTCATTGTTTAGTTAAGTTCAGTTGTGCACGTAGAATCGGTACCAATGAACACGTAGCAAATACGAGATAGTAATACGAAAGTTTAGTTAGTTATAGTAGTTAGTTCACTAATTGGAGACACGGTGTACAATATTATATTTAGCTAATGTTATTAACAAAAGTCACAAGTTCGTATAATTTAAGTAACATGAATGCAAGGGTCTTACTCCTTTTCCTTCATAGGATGCCAGGTAAGGGATACATCCTCTCAGCGCAGCATACTAGACCAAATTCCTTCCGAAGTGAAGAACCCGTGTCCAACAGTGGCAACATAATGGGCTAAGCAGGAAGATATAGCCCAAGTCTTAACAATAGTCAAATCTAGGACACCTATCTGTGTAATCGTATCGTAACAAGCAATTCTTTTTAATAACAGAGATGCTTTGACTATAATTAGATATGGCGAAGCAATTTGTACAAGTGTTATATTTACGTTGCCTAGTTACATTTCACTATGTGAAAGTAACAAACGATTTACTTAGGTCGATGGTAAATACTTAGTTAGCAATAAATAAAACGGTGCCCGTGTGGTAGCAGATGTGGAAGCTGTAAGAACTGGCTAAGAGACAATTAGCATAAAAATCTGTGAGAGAAGAAAAGTTCTTATTTAAACCTTATGCTAACAAGTCCAGTGAACGCGGTATCATCAAACAAGACGACCTTTCGCTGTAAATGAGGCCCGTGTCCAATTGTGGACCACATTTGAGCTGAGAAGAAAAAGCAGAACAGATTAGTAAATAGTTAACTAGTAAAATTTGTGAAAAGATAAGAGTAACCTAACGGAATCTAATAAATCACGTCTTGAAACATACGTAGGTAGTTAGTAAGGGCCTAGGCCTAGACAAGTTCGGTATTTCGCTAAATAGACTATTTTTTTTAAATTTTCGAATGGAAGCACTCTATATAAGGTTGGGGACTTCCAAATCTTTAACCATATTAAAAACCTTAATTGTTTGTTTCACGGGCAATAATTGACAAAGGCACAATCTATTTCAGTGCATGCTCACCCTATTTCTCATTGTGGAACAGACGGTGCGCTCCAGTTTCCACTACGGTAACCGGTATGGATTTCGCAACTGGTTTCAATCCAGTTGAACTCTTTAATGGCCTATTCACACATGTCCGTGACGGTACAATTATAAATCGTCTGTTTGAAATTAAAAGCCTATTGTTTCATTTTCAGGTAAACATTTGTTTGAAAAATATGTAACAATCGTTGTGCATGCATGAACAGACGTAAATAAAGCATAAATAAAGCCAAAATGTTTAGATTGCAACAAAAAGTATTATAATATAGTCATAGCGTACCCCCATGTGGATAAAAGCGTGACCGTATGTATGTTGGTATTGGGTATCGATAATTTTAGGAGTTGATTTGGGGGATAACGCGTTTCTGAAACATTTCTTGGTTGAATGAGAAAAGAAAGTAAATGTTTTACAAAAGTAGAAGATAACGAAACTAAGTAACTAAATTAAATAGCTGATAGAAACATACACTAATACAAGTCTTAAGACCACTATTTGTGCAACATATACGTGAAAGCGCGCCAAGCAGTCTGCCCTAGTTGTCACATTTACCCACAAATGTTGCTTGCATTTTAAACTGATTTTCTAGTCACGCTACATGTAATCACACGTTTTCTGTTCCAATGGAAATAACATTTAAGTGTGGCGCTTATTACACTTCGCTAAAAAAGTGTTCAAAATATTTAAAATAATATATAGTGAACGACGGCTCTTCATCCCCGATTATAAATTTGTGTTAAATTGGAAGATTAATAAAAAATTCACTCAGTAACTGATCACGATTATAACAAAAATAAACAAATCTTTAACCTCGAAATCGTTTAGGAATTAATTAAAACTCAGATAGACGCCTAGATAAACAGACACATTGTAGTTACTTTGACTTATTGAGTTTTAAGAACCTTCAGGGTATAAGGCTAACATAGCTCATTCATGAGTTCCGACTTCCAGTAGAATTCCTCCATGAGCTGTAAGCTTCGCCTATCGGTTCATAACATCACCGCATACGATTGCGTGACGGATTGGCAACGGTCGGGTGGTGGTCTACTTCTGTTTACAGGACATAAACGCACAATAATTGGCCTATTTACCAATGAACGCGCAAATAAACGGTAATGTTTATAAATTACGCGAACATACTGGCAGGACGGGTATATTAAATCTTATCGTTTTTAGGGTTCCGTACCCAAAGGGTAAAAACGGGACCCTATTACTGAGACTTCGCTGTCCGTCCGTCTGTCACCAGGCTGTATCTCAAGAACGGTGATAGCTAGAGAGTTGAAATTTTCACAGATGATGTATTTCTATTGCCACTATAACAACAAATACTAAAAATAAAATAAAATAAATATTTAAGGGGGGCTCCCATACAACAAACATGATTTTTTTACCGTTTCTTGCTCTCATACAACAAACGTGATTAATTAAGTATTGTGTGTGTTGTTTGCTCATTTATTAATAACGTGCCTTATGTTGCATAGATAATGGTACGGAACCCTTCGTGCGCGAGTCCGACACGGCTTGACCAATTTTTATAATACTGTTAAGTCGCGCATCGCTTATTCGCACGTAACACGTTGCAAAACTAATGTAACAGTTAATTGGATAAAACGCGACCGAGTTGCTCACATCCGCTTGTTTTTATTCTTTAATGCCAAATTATACAAAAAATAACAAAGATAAACGAGACAGGTGATTTTATTAGTGCTTATAATTACGCCTCTAGTGATTTGTGGTAATCAAAGGTGATACTTCCTTTCCTTTCGTTACGTTCCTTCATAAAGCTGGAACGATGATATCATCGGACAGAGGACAGAGAGAAGCAGATGGATGGAGAGTGGATTTAAAGGTAACTAGTTATCATAACTACCGTCCGTGTGGTGACGAATTAAGAACACAAGTGTCACCACCCCATTTCTCTCCCTGGGTGCTGTGAGAGCCAACTAAGGGACAATATAAGCAGCTAACGTCTACTGTGAGAGACGTAAAACTCGAAACTAAACCTTGTGCCAACATGCCTGGTCAGCGCGGCACAGTAGACCATAGTCCCTTCCATAGTGGAGGAAACCCTTGCCCAGCATTGGGACGTTAATGGGCTGGAGAGGAGTTACCATAAAGCCAAAACGGAAACCTGTTATTTAAACTTTGCCGTCATTCCATTCGTCTGTCAGCTACAGGAAGGCTGTATTTCATGAACGGTGATAACTAACTAAAGACTTGAAATTTTCTCCGTTGACGTAGTTATTTCTGTTGTCGCTATATATATATACAACAGCAAAATTAGAAGATACCCTTAGGCGGCATGATTATGGCGGAATTATATTATGATGATATCCACATTTATTTTGTTCTCTCTAAACACTAGTTAATTTAATTATTGTTAGGAAGAGTCGTATGAACGGTCAATGAACTTATTGTGCTGTTATTCGTATTCTTTTTACAACTAAGTTGGTACATTTTATTTCAAGTAACATGCATTTAAAATAAATAAAATGATAATTAAATTCTTTCTTTCATTTGCATAAATTGTATAAATTGTTTAAAACCAGTTTCTGTTAGTAATTTTCGTATTTTGGTTGTTGTTGATTTAGATACTAAACAATTGCAGTTTTTGCGGAAACCGAAAATATTATGTAAAAAAATATTCTAGTTAACTATTACTTTCAAAACTATTTCAAATAAAAGAAATAACTAGAAGTTTTAACTAGTCATGTGGTATACTTTCAATAAGATTCTTTTAACAGCTTGAGCGTGAAGAAGTAACAAACTTTGAACCAGCTAAGCATAAGAAGATAACATTATCTGTAATTGACGGAAAAGTAAAACCTAAACCCATAGGCCTAGTCAGCGCAGTATAGTAGACCTAAAACCCATCTAAAGCGGAGGAGGCCCGTGTCCAATATTGGGACGTTTTTATGCACTGGAGCTAGAGAAATACAAACTATAACTAACTCTGTACATTATACAGCTTCTCTTTCTCTCTTCAGCCCATTAACGTCCCACTGTTGGGCACGGGCCTCCGCCACTTTGAGAGGGATTACCGATTAAGTTCTAATATACCGCGTTGACCAGGCGTTTTGGCACAGGGTTAATTTTCGAGTTTTCCGTCTCTCAAAGAGGATGTTATCTGTGTAATATTCCTTAGCTGACTTTTACAGCACCCTAGGAAGGGAAAAATTATGTCTACTTGATTAAATAATTTTTCATTTCCTTTCATTTCAATGGAGTGGTGACAGTGGTGACACTTGTATTCTTAATCCGTCACCACACGAACGCATATAATATATGTATACATAGTTATGTCAGCTTACTCACGCTCCATTAAATATTGAAAAACTGTTAGTTGTTAGACTAGCATAAAATTGGTGTATTCGTTTGTAATTGAACAGCTTTTTTCTAAGTTTAATCACCAATTATCACACTGCGTTTGCCCGACTACAAATGGACGAGTAATATTGTTGTAGTTTTATTACATGCAGTTGTGTGTGCATATTTTGCGTGAACTAAATACCATATTAGGATATTGTATTAGGATGTTATACACATTATGTTTTACTTAGAGAAATGTAATACCTAAGTGATTTAATGAAAACAATAAGACAATCCACGTATAACCAGCTGACAAAATAACTGTTCATACATTAGAACATATAATATATCGCTTGTACAATGACTAGAAAGTTACTACATATTTCAAAATTATTATAATAGATAACAAAATGACACAAAATCCCACGCATTCCCTAAACAAGACACATAAATGACTCGTTGTAAATGTAATAGAAAGTTTAATTTGCAGAACAAACTAACAACTGTAAATATTTTTATATATTATATAATATATATATAAAAAAACAATTGCTGTTCGTTAGTCTCGGTAAAATTCGAGAAAGGCTGGGCCGATTTTGGTCTTGAAATATTCAGAAGAGTCCTGGGAAGATTTAAACGGTGACAAAATATATGAGTAACTATATAAAATTCCACGCGTACGGAGTAGCGGGCGTCAGCTAGTTTAAAATAACTATCTGATGTCCGCGACTTCTTACGTGGAATTTAGAAAATTTTCCTAGTTTTTGCAACATTTTTCACTACTGTTTCGCTCTTATTGGTTACTACGTGATGTCATATAGCCTATAGATTCCTCGATAAATGAACTATCCAACACTGAAAGAATTCTTCAAATCGGTTAAGCGGTTTCTGAGATTAGCGCGTTCAAACAAACAAAAAAACTCTTAAGCTTTACAATATAGACTCGTTTCTGTCAAAGTCAGCCTAATCTAAACTTTTGTCCTCACTAACTTGTTTAATAAAGTTTAATAATAAGCCCCTGATGACAGCATTCTGTATTAAAAATATGACAGGAGATAGAAATATCCGTAATTGTAGATTAAATACAGAAAATTGTGGCTAATAGTTACACAGATAAAAGACACTGAATGCGTCAGGATCGTAGTAGCTGGCGCTCTATATTCTCAGCCTACTCCTATGGGAAAGAGGCGTGTTGTTATGATGATGATGAGGTAATAGACACAAGGAAAAGTTCTGTATATCCGTCAAAATTGTAAGAATAGAAACTATTAAGGAACCATGCCACTTACAACAACTTCACACTCTAGTTATAAAAGAAAGTAGTAAAACTATTACTACGTTTCTGTATAACACTAATTAGGATTATCATCATAGAATTAAATACAAAATATTAAAAATGTTTTTGAAGTTATCTTTTGGTCACTTAAAATTGAGAGTGAAATTTATACGATAAGCGGTCATTGAAACTACTAAAAGCGAAATTAATGTGATAACGAATTGCAAGCATGCATTTTTATCTTGATTTTTAAAATAGGAATAATTATTATGGTGCAGTTTGAGTCCCGACGCTTCATCGTTTTTACAGTTTTAAGATAAGTATTGTTGATCAGAAATAGTTACATGCGCTGTAGCTTCCGAAAGCAGCACAATTGCTAGTTGGACTTAACTTTGAGTAACTTTTTAAAAAAGATATGAAATTCTTTAGTATAGTTTAGTTGTGGACGTAGAATTGGCACCCACGTCTTGCGCCCACTATCGTATCTTCATTCGCGAGGCTCTGTGTTGCGTTGGATTACTTCATGAGCATTGAGCTGTAAGCTTTGCCGAGCACTTCATAGGAATGGGTGTGAGGATTGATGCCCGTCTGATCATGTAGTCTACATAGGGTACTAATCATCATACCATCACGCCTCTTTCCTATGACGGTAGGCATAGTCGCCATCTGCTACGGTCCAAGCACACTTATTTGGCTTCCTTAGCTAGTACTAACTGCACCTAGTAAACTAAATAAATGTCTAACATAAACTAATGACTAGGCTGTCGGAGATCGATAAATATATCAACTCCGTTTGAAACACCGACACAAGTTGCCAAATGCTTAAGCTGACAGTAATGAGCGATAAGACGATAGGAAAGTATCGGATGGCAGTTACTTAGTTATTACCATTTAGTTATCTATAAACAACATGTCAAACGAGTGTTTTAAATATTCATTAACAAGTGTAAAAGTAGAAAAGATATTTTCCGTGTGGTGACGGATTAAAAATACAAGTGTCATCACCCCATCTCCTCCCAAAAAGGGTGCTGTAAAAGTCAGCTATGGGATATTGTACACAGATAACATCCTCTGTGAGAGCCGGAAAACTCGAAAATAAACCTTATACCAACACGCCTGGTAAGCGCGGCACAGACCATAATCCCCCCCAAAGTAGAGGAGGCCCGTGCCCAGCAGTGGGACGTAAATGGGCTGGAGAGAGAGAGAGAGAGAGAAGTATAAAAGTAGACATTTTAATAGACTTTTGTAGGCCTCGTCTACGATAGATTAAAATAATGGAGACCGATTCTCTCATAGGGCAATGACTACCCTAGCTAGAGTATCACTATAGTCTACGTAGACAAGCTCCGCTACTCTCGCTCTAATGATTCTACGTGTACGTAGAAAATGCCAAAAGACAAAAAAGCGGTCCATTTTTATGTAATTTTTGTACGAAACCCTAAAAATGAAATAAGCTTTTCTGAACTTGTGGCTTACGCTTGTATCTAGAAGCAAAGGTAACATGTACGAACCCTTAGGCACCCTTAACCCTCATCACATCGCGATCCGTCTGTCTGCTTGTCTGTCAAAAATGTTTATCTCAGGAACATGTGGAAGTAACATGTTGTAATACATAATAATATGCGCATGTTCAAATTAGTTAATTAATATTTTAAAATATTAAACTTTATGATATAAAATTTAGAGAACTGTTTAAAAATAAATAGTTATTTCTAATCAAAACTCGACAAGTCATATTGTATTAATAAAATGGATTACGATGTAAATTTCCAGTGGCTCCATTAGTGAAAAAAAAATGTAGAAAATAAAATCCCGTCAAGTACCTAAGCATGAAGAATATTTTCACCATTGCGACTTGAAATAACAGGACCGCAAATGAGGGCAGGAGAACGATGATGATGATGAGATGATGATAAGTTATTGTTGTTGTAGCATCAACTGATATTTATAAACACACTGTAAAATTTTCTGCCCTCTAGTTATCACTACTCCAGAGATAGAGCTTGGCGGCAAAAAAACGGATGGACGGCAACATATCATTACAGAAGGAAGAATGGACAGTAATGTGTCAGTAATAGGGTTCCAGTTTACTATTTGGTATGGAACCCTAAACAACTATGTTAAAATAATAAAATGCTATTTAAGTGTACCATATGAAGATAATCCATACAAATATTATAAAGCTGAAGAGTTTGGTTGAACACACTAATCTCAAGAAGAACTGCATTGGTCCAATTTAAAAAATTCTTTTAATTTTGGATAGTACATTTATCGAGGAAGGAAGAATATAACATCAAGCTGTGACTAATAGGAGTGAGGCATCTGTAAGAACGGTTGTAAAAATGGTTTATTAGATCAGCTTTTATATTTAGCAATTACAACAATGATGAACAAAGATACTATGCACAATACATTTAAATTAATGTTTGTGATCATATGAATGATAATTTAATATGGTAATTGAAATGCTAAAGTGACATTGACATTCTTATGGCATAGATGATTCTGTTTGCAAAATCTTATGAGATCATTATGCAAAATATTTTATTTATTTATTTATTCTTTAAAAACGTAATAGCTATCTTTACAGGGTACAATCTAATACAATAGTGTCGCTACTACATACTAACTACTACTAACTTACAAACTAAATCACAACATATTTACAAACATGTATTAAAATTAAATTGGCAATAAAAATTTACAATTAAAATAAACAACCAAAAGGTGGTGAGTCCCAATGGCCCCGGTGTAAAGGCCCCCTGCATTTGTGCATAACTAAACATAATTAGCAAAAAACCTACAGTTATCATAAAAACTAGTTATATTCATAATATACAGTCATAACTATGTTGCTTAAATGTTTCACAGTAATTAATAATTTTCTTCTATTTTTTCTAGTATTTGTTATTATAGTTAATTAGTGTAGGAAACTTAAACTATGTTTATTATAACTTACTAACTATGTATATTAGTATTAACTATGTAATTAGAATCATCAATTTTAAATTTAGGGGTTTTCTTGATTTCTTAGGAGATAACCATCAGATCCTGACCCGGTGCCAAAGAGACCACATGGGAAGCATCAGTTTAAAAAAAAAGGATCATTAAAATCGCTTTGCCCAGTTAAAAGTTATGAGGTAACATAAAAAAAACATACAGACGTATTGAGAACCTTTTTTTGAAGTTGGTAAATATTTTTTAAATACAGAATTGTGTACATTTTTTATAGTTAGGTAGTATTCGGATTCTGTGAAAATAAATTAATCAATAATATGGTTTGCTAAAAATATGTTCAGGATCAGCCAAAATAGAAAAATAATAATTTGAAAAACAAATTAACTAAATATTAAAAACACATTCCTGCTTTTTTTAAACTACCCTGCATACCACCTCATAAATAGTAAAACTTCTCATATTTACTTAATAGGAAATTATCGGAGTAGCAAAAATCATGCGTTCAACACGAAAAGTTTACGAGGGCGATTTCTTAGACAGATGTGGGCCATACGACCGGTTCAAATACTTCATATTTATGTTGCAGCCACAAAGAAAGGTTTATACACCATATATGACCTACCTTCATATCTGATGCTATCTGCTGATACAGATTCCATAACGGCGAACAATCCTTCTCAGTAGTCCCCTCCATTTTCGTAAACACACAACACAAAAACAATCAAATTACACTCGAAAATCCACCATCGATCGCGTCAATGTAAATGTAAACCAAAAATAACTGTTGCATTTCCATTTATTGGCAGCTTAAAACACAATATTTATTAAATTACCTACATTTCATTTTATTATTCAATGCACATTAATAAATCATGAAAACACACGAAACAAATCAATATTTATAAACATGTATGCCCACTTCGGAAATTAAAACATTATGGATATCGTCGTTTCATCACATAAACTCACTTATCATGCTGATAACTATTATTGTTTTCTTTAATTACTGGACCACTTGACCCTTATTAATTTAAGAAAACAATTTTTTCATTTGTTTTCATAAACAAACATCCGATTTAAAATGCTACAATCGCATAATCCCGCTCATGCCAGACGACAGACAAGACAAGCAGAAACAAACAAACATCACTGCAGTCGAGACTGGAACTGGAACAGTGGAACGGTCGAAATTCATTCACGAAATCACCTTGATTGTTTGGCTTTGCCATGGAGACTAGAAGAAAGGAGGAATATCTTGTATGGGGGATCAGTCCAAAAAGTGTCCACTTGTAAACAGCAAATAACACTCACCGAAATAGCGCTAGTGTAGCAAGTGGAAATGATATGAATGTAGCAGTTATAAGCAGAGTGAAGCGTGCTACTGTTGCGGTAATTCTTTAATACTATTTTCTATTTGCTATTTACAAATATTTGGGGTACTTAAAAACACCGTATAATTATGATAATAATTAATATAAATTTATTTCATAGTCATGTTTGTCTATATGTATAATATATTAATTAAAAAAACTGCTCTGTAACAAAGCGGAAGTTTTTCTTTCCTTTCTAATAATTTGTGGCGCTCTTTTTAAAATTCTTCCACTTGCTACTATGGCGCCACATTAATTTGCTGCCTTTCAGCGGACACTTTTTAATATACTGAGATATTCCTCCTTTCTTCTAGTCTCCATGGGCTTTGCTTCGCTTCGTTTAGTTCTTTCACTTGTTCGTTCATTCATTCATTCATGTCATATCAAAATTTAGGGTTGCCAGTGTATGTTATAACTAGGTTTATTTAGATCTTATACTATGTAAAGTAAAAAAGTTAGAGTGATTGAGTTTTCAAATAACTTAAAGATGGTGTGTGTAATGTAAACGTATATAAGAATCTTTGCTGGAGATTCTTCGCACTCCCTAACCCGCCGTTACCGGGCCCGCCACTGTGAGCCAACAGAATAGCGGGGCTGCTGTGAGTGGGGGCCACGGGTATTTTGTATATTTTTGTATGCTATCTTAAGGGGTACTTGCTATAATCGCGACACTTTGAAGGTGGGTTGGCTCCCTTAATCGCCTTTTGAGACAGCCACGGGAAGAGATGGCGAGGTGCAATTTTTTCTGGGGTGAGCTAGAGATGAAAATATCGAGAATTAAAAAGTAAATACCGAAATATAAACTGGCAAGCTCAGATTAACAATCTCACCTCCCGTATACGAATGCTCACACATAAGTAAAATTCTGCAGATAAAAATATAATTAAAATGCTTTATTACTCTCTTTGTCAGTCTGTTGTCTCGTACTGTATCCCTGTATGGGGCGGTGCAGGTAAAACAGTCTTCCTACAACTAGAACGAGCGCAGAGAGCTGTATTGAAGGTGATTACTTTTTTAGGGTGTATGTGTGTCATCGGTTAGAGGATAAAATGGAATACGTCCGGACTTGTAAGGTGTTTATTTGCGACGACATATTTGATTATAATAATAACTTATATAGGTGGCGAGACCAATCGCCTCTATACATTCCTAAATCTGATGACACGCGTCGTCTTGCATACAATGAATCTATACATAATATATTTGTATATATGTAATAACTTAGGCGGCGAGAACAACCGTCTTTATACATTCGTAGATCTGCTGACACGCGTCTTCTTGCACACAATGAAATCATACATACTGCCCCTAACTTTTGTAGACTGATTGTAAAAATATGTACTTACTTTATACTACCTGCATTTAATAAATAAATAAAATTAATAAATAAATATTTTTTTTTACTTATTTACCCCTATATACGAAAATTAAATTTTGTATCAAAGTTTGTTTTTGAAAATCAACACAAACAGCTGGAAATATTTTGTAAAACAATAACTTTCTCTGAAAAGTTCACATGATTACATCATAACACAAAATAATTGATGATCACCACTCTCACATTCTTATCCCGTAATTTTAACGGCGCAACGTGTTTCCATGTAACAGTAAGGTTTGGCTAATTTTCTGCCTAAACAACCCTCTTCGCATACACACGTGGATCGCGAATAGATACACTAGACAATAAAAAAATTTTTGTAAATTTTGCATGGGCATAGTCAGGATTTAGTTTTGAGGAGATTTTGCGACACTTGGTTTCATTTTTGTCTTGAGTCATGTCAAAACTTTCGGTGTTTTGTCCACACCCATTAACCTGCTTCAAACATCAAACATACATCACTGGGGATAGAACAATTATATCTCTGATTGGAAACAGTCAGAGAATTTTAGATTACGTAAGTCGGTCGTTTGTCTTCTCATGTGGCGTGGCGTCTTGTGTCACATCGCGTTGTATGTTGGACGCAATAATGTTGAATTCGGCTGTTTTAAATAAAATTTATGATTCAAGTAAAGAACAATGGGCATTATTGTATGGGTTGCGTCCCAACCCTTGTAACATGTTGCGACTAGTTTAAACATGTTCACTTAAGTTTTTTTTTTATGAATAATTCAAGTTTTTATTATAATTGCGTGCAGGTCAAAAGTTCTGGGGTGTAAATGAAAAAAACAGTTTTTGTATTAAATAATGCTTTATAGACTTTTTTACATTTTGTGTTACATACTCACATAGGTACATATTACGTTCATAATAATTGTACAGTAATCACAGTCAGTAATCGTTATTTTAGACGGTTATTAATAAATACACAGTTGAAAATGGTACAATTATGGCTGAATAATTCTCAATAACTTAAACAATGCACTTTATACACTGCTACTTGTGATACAACAATCAGTTTCTTTATCGTATCACAGTATTTATATTTATTTATATTAGTAGTACCTATCCTTTAATAATGGACACTATCTACAACAATGTCATCCAAAAAAGTCGCCGGTAACAAAATGCTTGGCTGGTGTCTTGCCCAGCCAAGGTACCAAATAATACTCATTATGTGAGCGCAAGTACCTATAGTTCTCTTCCCAGTCAAACATGAGCAATAATAATGAGCAATTGATTCTCTCGGTGTTTCTGCTCTATTGTTATTCAAAATGTACGAATAATAAATTCTACCATATACGTGTCCCGATTTTATCCGCCTCTTCAAAAGAATACCATCTAAAATGTTTATATTGTATCGCACAAGGTTTGGAATAGCTCCTATGCATATTTCTAATGTGTTTATGCAGTTTCTTATGTGTTCACTCAAATCTTCTTCTGCTAATATTGGAAATTGCAATATATGATCATCTGCGGTGATAGTACAAAAGAAGCTCGCTGTCGATTATACACACTTTATATTACACTTAGACAGACTGTTAGCCATATGAATTCTCCTATTTAGCACTTCTATTATTTCGTGAGCTCGAGGATGGTATTTTAAAGGCTCTCTAAAAGTAGTGTGGGCTTGATAGCCCCAAGTCTCTAAGGTTGATATGGCGTCTCTGAAACCTCTGTCTAATAAAAATGTATCATTATTTTGAAGGACATAATGAATTGGATTTATTTCATTTTCAATATAGGCATTCATTATCGTCGCATCTGAAGTCGTAGCAGCATGAGTACCAGTCACATTTACTATATAGCCATCTGTGCATATTGTCAGAAAAGGTTTTAGTCCTATAGTTATTAAAAGACTAATTAATTAAGATATAATTAACATTTTTATGAAATTAATAATACCACTATAACAGTTTCTCTGCACGAGATACGGAGTTATGCCCATACAAAAAGACATAACACTTGTTGAGATCTTTCAAATGATGTAGGTAGAAAAATGTTACAACACTTGGGACGAAACCGCCCATTGTCCTTTTTTTTTGCACTTACTCCCCGTTTTCCAATCAGCGCACAAAAGCGCATTATGCGGCACAATGCTCAACGTTGAGTGTTCCAATTACAGCACCGCATCGTACAATTGAGCACTCTCGAAAGTAATGCGTGCAATCCATACCAACTTCAGCGACAGAAAATTAACAAGTATTTTTTCTTTAAATTGGCATTGATTGAAATTTTATTTATATATTATCGTTAGTAATATTATTTATTGTTAAAAAAAATTTGAGGCTTTCTTTTCGTCGGAGTTTTCTGGAAATATTCAAAGTTAATTCAAGCTGTGTTAAAAATAAATGAATATAAGTATGGATGAAGGTATAAACAAATTTTTTTTCAACACTGAACTTAGCGCACTCTGCTGGCGCATTTTAAAACTAATTCACGTTCCAATTAAGCGTCAGCATTGTGCGGCATTGTGCGGCATTGTGCGGCACAGAGTCGCATTATGCTCTGCCATTGGAACACGGGGACTACTTAAAGCCAAAGTCAAAGTCAATGCGAAGTCATCTGACGGGCTTCGTGGTGGAGTGGTTTATGTAATGGACTGCCGATCACGAGGTCGCGGGTTCGATTCCCGGTTGAGACAATCATTTATGTGATATATATAAATGTCATACAAATGTTTGTACTGCGTCTGGGTGTTTTCTATGTATTATAAGTATGTATTTACAAAAGAAAAGTAGTATATGTAGTCTATCTGTATCTGGCTCCCATAATACAAGCATAGAAATATAGCTTACTTTGGGACCAGATGACGTTGTGTGAAATGTCCTGAATATTTATTTATTTATTTATTATACTGCGATATGTTCTTTATCTAAGCTAGAAACACTGAATGGTAAACAAAGAAAGATCCACTGCCGTAAATAAATAAAAAAAAAAAAAAAAACAAAGAAAGATATGTTCAATGTTCATTCAATTCTAACTCATTCAATCTTGTTTTCGGAATTTCGGATATTCGAATCGCGTTCGCTAAGATAGGAAATAGCGGGTTACATTATTATATTTCTTTAGATTTGTGATTTCATATGAATTTATAATGTGTAAATAATAAGTAGTAACAATGTCTACAGTGATAAATAAGAAAGGCATCAAAGCCGGTTGTATCTACAGGATAGCCCTTGAAAACTTCGTGTAAGTAGTTTTTGGCGCGTTTTTTGTTGAGTAATGATTTGTTTTTACACAATTATTTGCAATTTAATCTCACAGCTGTGGTTTTTACACTGTTGCTTTTCAGATAAATACATGACCACCCTTACTTTGTAAAATTAAAGTCTCAGTAACTAATTTAGAAGTAAATAAACTAATTTAATTTCAGTACTTACAAAAGGGTAGAACTCCTTCCTGGGCCATCATTAAACCTGATAATAGGTCCAAATGGAACTGGCAAGTCTACATTTGTATGTGCCATCATATTAGGACTATGTGGAAGAACTACAGTTATTGGAAGGGCTAAAAAAGTAAGTTAAACTTGTTCCTTCTTCTGTCTTTGATATATAGATTGTTTATACATATATTTTATACGTACAATTAAGTTGTGGATTGAATTATTTTTATTAATTATTTATTTATTTATTTATTTCAAGCTTTATATACACAATTTTGTATAAAGGAGGACTTAATGCCTGAGGCATTCTCTACCAGTCAACCTTCAGGTGGTGCAGAGATATATAGAAGTGGGTGTGTATTAAAAAGGTCTGAGTAAAGCGTAGTTGAATACGAAATACAAAAAATATATGTATAGACAAATAAGGTGTTAAACTCGGCAACTAATACAGAAATGAATAAAATTACACATAAATATACTACCAATATATAAAATACTACATATACATAAATAGATATAATAGGTAATACACATACATAAGTCCAATAGACAATACACATACATAAATAATAATGAAAAAGATGGCAACTATTATTGGGATAATTCGGCCACTTTCAGTAATAGATACTGTTTTAATCTTTTTTTGAACGTCTGTCGGTTATTTAGCATCCTGATCTCGGAGGGCAATGCATTTTTAACTATATATTTCCTGTACCATCCTGTAGTCCTTAAGGTCTTTGACTAACTTGACAATCACTTGCCATTAGTTAAGCTGTAACTGATAAAAGACAGAAAAAATCTATGCAACAAACTGTCTCAGGAATCATCAAATCAATAAATGTTTGTACTGCGTCTGGGTGTTTACTATGTATTATAAGTATGTATTTACAAAAGAAAAGTAGTTTATGTATTATATCCGTATTCTGGTACCCATAACACAAGCATAATAAGCTTAGCTTGGGACCAGAGGATATTTGTTACTATTAACATTTAGGCATCATGGCATTCAGTGCCTAGACATACATCTATAAGAGAGGAATGCATCAACTGGTCTGTTTTCTCATAATAAGATTGAAGGCAGCCACCACATCTGCTGATAAAAAAAATCTTTTTTTTACAGATCTCCGAGTATGTAAGGCACGGCTGTGACACTGCGACTATAGAGATAGAATTGTACCGTGAGCGTGGACAGAGGAATGTCATCATAACTAGGAGTTTTAACCGTGATGATGCTACAACTTGGTATATTGATCATAAAACTGCAACTACTAAACAGGTTCATGAACTAATAACATCATTGAATATTCAGGTAAGAAATTGGTAATGAAAATACAGTCAAATCACAGATTTATTAGATAGTACCATAATAATGTTTCATATGACATATAGCCTGTATCAGAGACACTCATATCGTGCACACATAGATATTTATGTGACTTTTAAAAACTATATTTTATATAGTTTTTGTTCCTATATGTTGTATGTAACTATTACTATACTACTTTCGTCCTTTGAATCTTTGAACAGACAAATCTAACCCAAAAAAGCCTCTATATAAACTAAACAATTGTAAAGCCTATACCAATGCTTAAACTTATACTTTTTAGGGTTCTGTACCCAAAGGGTAAAAACGGGACTCTATTACTGAGATTTCGCTGTCCGTCCGTCCGTCTGTCACCAGGCTGTATCTCAAGAACGGTGATAGCTAGAGAGTTGAAATTTTCACAGATGATGTATTTCTATTGCCACTATAACAACAAATACTAAAAATAAAATAAAATAAATATTTAAGGGGGGCTCCCATACAACAAACATGATTTTTTTACCGTTTCTTGCTTGATACTAATAACGTTGCCTTATGTTGCATAGATAATGGTATGGAACCCTTCTTGCGCGGGTCCGACTCGCACTTGACCAGTTTTTTTTTATTTGTATGAAGTACATGATACGAGTACATCAAGTACTTTTGTGTATGAGGTGTGAAGTACAATAAGTACTTTTTGTATGGACTACATAGTATACAAACAATACTAATAATATATAAACTTACTACTACATAGTATATAAACTTTCTTCCATTAAGTAAGAGCTTTATGCCCAAAAATGGAGCATTTATGGCTTGAATTCCTTATAACTATTGTTTGATTTTCTACATTATCTTAATAATAATTCACCCACATTTTGCTTTTTAGGTAGAAAATCTTTGCCAACTTTTACCCCAAGACCGTGTCCAGGACTTCTCTAAAATGAATCCTCAAGAACTACTAAGAAGTACATTAGCTGCGGTTGGTGGACAGGAGAGTGTGGATCAATTGGACGAGTTAATAAATTGTAGAAAACAACAAAGAGATAGTGCAAATAAAACTCAGAATAATGAACAAATTATACAGGAACAACAACGACTTAATGATAGGTGTGTTATGTTTTGTTTACACTAATTATACACCCACATTTTCAAATATGGAAAAATATCTGCTATATTCTCTATTGTATGAAGTACTTTAATGTATGAATTACATAATAAACTGAGATTTCTTTTGTGTGAGGTACACAGTACTTTTTTCGTATGATGTCTGTTGTACACTGAGTAATATTTTTTGTATGA
The DNA here is from genome assembly GCA_916999025.1 of Orgyia antiqua. Classification (NCBI taxonomy): domain Eukaryota; kingdom Metazoa; phylum Arthropoda; class Insecta; order Lepidoptera; family Erebidae; genus Orgyia; species Orgyia antiqua. The sequence goes on from OU779874.1 coordinate 8,990,823, forward strand.
AGTACATAGTACAGTGAGTACTTTTTTGTATGACATACATTGTACATTGAGTACTTTTTTGTAGGATGTATGTTGTACACCGAGTACTTTTTGTGTGAAGTATTTATTTATCATTCATATTACCTTGTTTTTTTTATAAGTGCTTAGCTCACATACTACTTTATTGTATGAAGTGCATAAACATTTTTTTCGAATTTTTATTTATGTTATGATAATATTAGTATATAATAATAAATACTCTTTTCAGGTTAAAAGTTAAAATTGACGCGATGGTTGAAAGAAAAGATATAGAAAAACAAATAAGTATATGTGAAAAGAAAAAACTTTGGCTACAATATATAGAATTAAGACAACAAACTGCAGATTATGTACGTGACACAAAACTAGCTGTTAAAAGTGTTGATACAATTAAAACTGAATTAGCGCCTATGGAAAAGACTATTGAGATTGCTAAGACGGAAATTAGTAAAATGGAGAAGCAAAAATTAGCTGCGGTAAGTCTTCTTCTTTTTATTCTTCTCCAGCCCATTGTCGTCCCACTGTTGGGCACGGGCCTCCTCAACTTTGGGAGGGATTATGGTCTACTGTGCCACGCTGACCAGTGGTCTTGGCACAGTGTTTATTTTCGAGTTTTCCGTCTCTCACGGAGGATGTTATCTGTGTGCAATATCCCTTAGCTGACTTTTACATCACTCTTGGGAGGAGATGGGGTGGTGACACTTGTATTCTTAATCCGTCACTACATGGAGGGTGCGGTAAGTATAGAATAAATATTAGATTCGCGCCCGAAGGGTTCCTTAGCTTTCTAATCTATACATATAATAAAAAATGAAGTTGTTATTTTTGTATGTATGTCCCTATGTGAGTCCCTATATCTTCCAAACTATGCAACGTATTTTGATAAAGTTCTTTTTGTTAGATAGAGTGTTTCAATAGGATGGTTTGTTTTGTATAATTTGTTAAACCGTGATTTCTAAATTACACGCGTACGAAGTAGTGGGCAAAAGCTAGTATATTATAATAATACATAATAATAGCCTTTTATTCCCAAACATAGGGTTACAAGAGGTCCCTAAGTTCGGTGTGAACTTAGGCCTCCTCCAATTCCTTCCAATGGGTCCTTCTTCTTCTTCTTCTTCTTCTACGGGCGGTATCCACAACTCGACGACTTAAGTGCGCCTATTTTGTGTGATGGAGGGTAGTGGGCTGGTTACTCCAGATATCCCAGCTCCACCAGGAAGTTCCCCAGCTTCTTGCCGTCGCCGAAGACCTCCCGGAGGCTACCCGGTGATCCCAGGTAGTTCGCCCGGTAAATTGCCACTCCGCTGCAATCTAGCAGCACGTGAGCAGCCATGCATGCCCTGCACAGGGGGCTGTCCGTGATACCTAGGTTAAAAAGGTGTCTGTTAAAATTGCCATGACCTGTCAATGCGCCAGTTATGAGACGCATCTGAGATCTGTTTAGCTGTAGTAGTGCTCTTGTGAACCGACGATTAACTCTTGGAAGCGCCAGTTTGGCTTGTCTGCATTCCTCCAGGCTGTTCCAGAGGTCGTTGTGTAGTTTGTCAGTGCGTTGACGTTCCAATGGGTCCTGTCCCTTGCTACTCTCAATCAGAATGGTCCCACTGTCTGTTTCAAGTCATCTTCCCATCTCCTGACTTGACGTCCTCTACTTCTATTGCCGTCTCTTGGTTGCCAGAGGATGACTTGTTTGCTCCATTTGTTAATGGGGTAATAATAATACATAACCAAATTAAAACAATCAGTTTTTTATTTATTTCTATGTTTTCTACAGAACAAAAGTTATTATGAATCAAAGAACAAAGTAGATAAAACCTTAAGTGCAATTCGCTTACAAGAACTAAAGTTACAAGAAATAGAAAGTTCATATGAAGAAATGATTAGGATCAATAGAGATTCAGAGAGTGAATTATTGAGGGCCAAAGCAAAACTAGACAAATTGGTTACAGATAAGAGGAAATTGGAGGAACAGAATGGAGATGGTAATTATTTTTTAATATGTTTCACTTATTTGAATTAAAAATTAAATTGAAAGTACGAAATGTACTTGCACACGGAGGGTTTTTTTTTAATTTTTTTTATTTTTTTTTTTTTTTTTTTAAATATTCATGGACATTTCACACAACGTCCTCTGGTCCCAAGCTAAGCTTATATGCTTGTGTTATGGGTACCAGAATTCGGATAGAATACATATACTACTTTTTTTTTGTAAATACATACTTATAATACATAGAAACACCCAGACGCAGTACAAACATTCGTATGACAATTAGAAAAATCACACAAATGATTGTCCCGAGCGGGAATCGAACCCGCGACCTCTTGATCGGCTGTCCGTTACATGAACCACTACACCACGAGGCCCGTCATATACGCCCGTTTTGTACCAATAGTTTAAATGAAACCCTATTACTGAGATTTGCTTTCCATCCGTTCGTCAGTTATTGGCTATCCAATTATTAGGGGTCTCTGACTAGGATAACGGGTAGGGAATCCTTTGTGTGTGATAATAATTTTTTTTTGTCATGCATATGCAATCAAACATTCTAGTCATAATCAGATGTGTTCCAGAAACCAGAATTCTAGCGAATCTAGTCTTTTGTCAATATCGAGCTTTTGAATTATCGGTTCTGAGATCTCTTTCGCAATATCGAAAAGAAAAGTTTTTAACGTTAAGGAGTTTTTAATTGAAAATGTAATGACTTCGTGTCAACAACATGCTAACTCTATCTTTTCAGCCCACTTACGTCCCACTGTTGGGCACGGGCCTCCTCCACATTGGAGGGATTATGGTCTACTGTGCCGCGCTGACCAGGCGTATTGGCACAGGATTTATTTTCGAGTTTTCCGTCTCTCACAGGATTTTATCTGTGTGCAATATCCCTTAGCTGACTTTTACAGCACCCTTGGGAGGAGATGGGGTGGTGACACTTGTATTCTTAATCCGTCACCACACGGAGAGTGCGAACGTGTTAACTACTACTACAATATTTCTTTATTTGTTTTTCAGAGACAAAAGTAAAAATGGAATTAGCGGAATTGATGAAATCAATATCAAAAACGAACGCTGGTATAAACAATTTGAAAAAACAACAACTTGAAGTACAATTACATATGAGTTCTGAAGTAATGCCACAGATTGCGTCCTGTAAGCATAAGTATGTAATTTTTTTATTTGTTTGACTTTGAAGGTCTGGTCCGAAATCAAGCAGGAATTTGGTCCACTTACTTTTGAGATATTATAGGAACATACATAATAAGCACGATGAAGTGCCAATGGCAGACCACATCGCGCGAAGATCTGATGACCGTGGGGATGGAAGGTCCTCGAGTAGCGACCACGAACCGGACGAGACAGCGTGGGGCGGTTGCGGGGGTTCGCTGGATGCAAATAGCGCAGGACCGCGCATTGTGGTGCTATATGGGGGAGGCCTATGTCGAGCAGAGGACGGAGAAAGGTTGATGGAGGGATGGATGGACATAATAAACATGTTTCCTGGCGTTTTAAATGTTGAAAATTTAACCGATATAGTGACATATTTTAGATAGATAGATTACTCTTTATTGTAAGTACACCATTTTACATTACAGTAGCTTAGTCTATATTTTCTTCCTAAGTCTCTATATTCTACTCCTAAGTCTATATTTTCCTTGTAATATCGAAATAAGATATTGATATTTTTGTAAATATCGTTATATTTTTTTGTTCCGATATTCCTACGCCTAAATTTTTTCGTTACCACCGGTTTAGCATCTGTAATCTACTGGAAGAACCGTCTTAAGGAATTCGTCAGTCTTCGTAAAATTTGTTAAACATTCTTTGTAAAATATTATAAAGCTGAAGAGTTTGTTCGTTTGAACGCGTTTATCTCGGGAACTACTCGTTAGAATTGAAAAAATCTTTTAGTGATACATAGTCTACTTATCGAGGAAGGCAATAGGAACGAAGCATTAATGAAAAATATTCTAAATAATCTACTAGTCGCATTGTAGAAATACATGAGCATCTACAACTACCCACCATTAAAGAGGTAGCCAAAGCTCACTGCACAAAATATAAGGAAAAGGCTACAAAAACATGAGAATGCCCTTGCAAAAGCCCTCTTAAATCGCAATACCCTAATACCACGCCTCAAAAAGTGCAACATTCTTGACATTGACAAAAGACTATAATGTCTGACTATGTAGTGACTAGGCCCACTGGGGCTCTAGTTAAATTAATGTGTAACAATTATGAACCTATCTGATTATGACTACACTAGTCGATTGCAGATGTGAAAGGAAGAAAAAAAAAATCTACTTAGTTCAAACACTAAAAAACACACTTGAAAATTCTTAATATATTTTTTTTATTATTGCATTGTCATCGGTCCTTGTTAGGTATACAAAATTTCAGATCAATCCGACTACTGCAAATGGGTGAAAATCACTTGCAAAGAATCCGTTATATAGATTAATAACATTGATAGATACTTACCAAACTAATATAAGCGTGTCAAAAAGGCGAAAATGTTCTATATTCTACACGTAAGAAGTCGCGGGCAACACCTAGTACTCAAATAAATTCATTCATATTTTTACAGGATACGTGAGCTGGAAGATGTGAATCTAAAACGATTGAAAACTCTTCAAGATTACAGTGAAGATTCTTATAAAGCGGTTCTATGGCTCAGAGAGAATAGACAGTTGTTCAAACATAATGTATATGAACCTATGATGTTAGAAGTCAGTATTTAATTTTATTTATTTATTTTACAACTTTTTGCACACAATAAACAATATATTTTCTAACACTTGCGCGACTAATTTGTTTAAATAAAACCACCCTTTTCGGATTTAGACGCGTGTATTTGTTTTAAATTTTGGCCCGACGTTTCGGAGACTTTGCAGTCACCATGGTCACGGGTGAGACACAGTGACTGCAAAGTCTAGGAAACGTCGGGCCAAAATTTAAAACTACACGCGTCTATATTAGTATAATAATAATATTCATGGACATTTCACACAACGTCCTCTGGTCCCAAGCTAAGCTTATATGCTTGTGTTATGGGTACCAGAATACGGATATAATACATAAACTACTTTTCTTTTGTTTTTGTATCTAATATATAAAATTCACGTGTCACAGTGTTAGTTACCGTACTCCTCCGAAACGGCTAGACCGATTTTTATGAAATTTTACATGCATATTCAGTAGGTCTGAGAATCGGCCAACATCTATTTTCAAACCTTTTTTTTTCATATGGCAAAACAACGTTTGCCGGGACAGCTAGTATTATATATATTAGTAAAAAGTAGTTTTATTTAAACAAATGAGTCACACAAGTTTTAGAAAATAAATGTTGTCATTATTTTGAATACTTTTTTTACAGATACAATTCACGGATCCAAAATTCGCCAGATATTTAGAATCGACAGTGTCTGCAAGAGATCTTGTTGCGTTTACATTTGAAAGTACTCAAGATATGAACTTATTTCTACAAAAAGTGAGAAATGAGTTAGGTTTGAAAAGAGTTAATGCACTTTGCAGTCAAGGGGGAGCTGTGGAGTTGCGTAGTAGAAATATACAGCAATTGAGGTGAGAGATTAATATATGTGTCTATATAATCTTCTATCTATATAAGTTTATATAACCTTCTTGATATAGACACAAGTAAGTATGTATACTATGTGTCTATATCTATATCTTTTTGACACCTGCATACTACCAATATTAAACATGCAGTCAAACATGGAGTATAGCAAGATATAATATTAATGAACTTTCTGTTTGCCAACGCAAAATGGAAAGAAGTATGCTGGGAATCAAAAAAAGGGACAAAATAAGAAATAATATTATAAGGAAAAGAACTAAAATCCAAGATGTAACCCTGAAAATTAAACGTTTGAAGTGGAAGTGGTCAGGTCATATGATACGAGGGAAAAACAAATGGAGCAAGATAATCTCTCAGTGGTATCCTAGAGAAGGCCAAAGAAAAAGGGGTAGATCGCTGAGCAGGTGGGATGATGACATAAGAAAAGTAGCTGGAGTGACATGGTACAGAGTGGCAATGGAGCGGCAGGAATGGAATAGGTTGGAGGAGGCCTTTGTCGAAGGACAAACGGATTTGCAGAATGTAGTTAAAGCCCGGATAATAGAATAGACAAAACCATTATAAAAATATTGTGAATTCCGAATAAAGGCTATTATTATATTATATTATTATATATAATCTTCTATCTATATAAGTTTATATAACCTTCTTGATATAGACACAAGTAAGTATGTATACTATGTGTCTATATCAAGAAGGTTATAAATAGGGAGTAACAACTCGGGAACATAGATTTGTTCCAAGGCAGGGCCGCCCCGTTTATGGTTTAAAAGTAAAATAGTAGCCTTGCTTTCTCTTTTACTCCAGATCAAAAAGAAAGAGCTAGAAAGGCTACTAAATAGGCTCTTTGTCATTTATTTTTCTTAATGTGTTCAACTAAAAAAAGCAGCGGACCGGATTGCGATTGCGGACTGCGAGCAGACGGCTCGCCGAGGCGGTCCACCCAGTCTTAAGAGACTGGGTTGAGGCGAGGCACCGGGATCCGACGTATCACCTTACCCAGCTTCTCACAGGTCACGGCTGCTTCGCCAAGTACCTGTGGGAGGTGGTTGGTATCGAGTCGGATCCCGTTTGCCGCAATTGTGGATACGGCGGAACACACCCTCGCCGTATGTACGGCCTGGGACGCCCAGCGCGCTGAACTCGTCAACGTGCTGGGTCAGGACTTGTCGCTCTCGGTCGTCGTCTCATCCATGGCCGAGAGCGAACAGTGTTGGGCCGCCGTCGCCTCCTTTTCTCGGGAGGTGATGGCGGCAAAGAGGGAGGCCCTGCGGGAGCGTGAACGCTCTGGTAGCACTTTGCCTCCCCGCAGGGCCCCGGGCAGGGGCCGTCGGCGCGCAGTGGCTGGCCGGCCCCCCCGACGAGGTGGTCGCGCGCGGCGAGTCTCTATTCAGAGACCCGCCGCGGCAAATGTGGCTGCTGGCCACGCGACAGGGGGACACAGTGCTTCCCCTGTTGGGTCGGGCCCCGACTAACGGGGCCACTCCTCGCTGGGTCATGGTAAAGCTCAAGGCACCATCATGGCCCAGCAGGGTAGAAGGCGGAGAGTTAAAAAATTACTACTTTTAATTATCTTAGTTTTCCTTTGCCACCGTGTTTCTAAACCCAAAATGCACCATTTTATTTTTTTAAACTTAATTTTTTAACACGCTTTTATAAGTTTGGTATGTATCTATCAATGTATTAATCTATGTAACGGAATCTTTTAACGCGCTTCACTCACTTGCAATAGTCGGATTGATTTGAAATTTTGCATACATAATAAGGACCGATGACAATGCAATTAATTAAAAAATATTCAAGTGTTCAAGCGGATTTTCAAGCGTGTTTTTTAGTTTTTGAACTAAGAAAATTTTTTTTTTCCAGTTACCTAGGATTTTACACATATTTAGTTGATACAATCACTGCACCGGATGCAATAATCCGATATTTATGTAGAAACTATCAGATAGACAGTATACCTATTGGTAACGATCATACATACAAGAACAGTGGAAGAGTACCAGATTTTATCAAATATTTTTATACAGGTTAGTAAAATGAATGGTTAATTTATACATATAATAAATCTGTAGAAAAAAATTTTTGAACATTGAATATATTTAATAAATCAAATTATGGTGGAAAAAGTGAAATGCCGCAAGTGGGACTTTAACCCACGACCTCGGAATACCGTTCCGAAGCTCTTCCAACTGAGCTTATTGCGGTCTACTTGCAACACTTCAAATGTCAAGTGACAGAAATGGTGGTTACCATATCTGTCATATTTTTACGTACACTTTTTTATTACGTTTGATTTATTAAGTAAAAAGCATAGCATGTCAAATGCAAAAATTAATAAATTACTTTAATTGAATATATTTTCAAAAAAATATAGTCAGATGGTTAAAGGATAACCAATCGAAGCCATTTCCAGCATTTTTGAAATTTTTGTCTGTTTATACGTTTGTCTGTGCACGATCACGTAAAATGTACAACACTTATATTATATTATACACTATATACTTATAAATGTTTTACATAAAAATTGTACATAACTCAAGGTATTACTTAGTCTTTGTTTCATCGCAATCGGTCTATTCAATCAGAGTTATTTAGAAAAAAACTAAATTACTCAATTTAGTTACTTGCAACGCCATCTAGCGGCAAAAAAGAATCAAAAAATTAATTGGGTCGATTGGGTTTAAGCAAAAAAATAAAAGGAAAATTATAAATGCCTAATATTGACTCGTGACCGACTTCCCTCGTGCTCTAGTGGTTCATGTAATGGACTACCGTTCATAAGGTCTCAGGTTCAATTCCTGCACTGTTATTCATAATTGTCATACAAATATTTGTACTGCGTCTGGGTGTTTACTATGTATTATAAGTATGTATTTACAAAAGAAAAGTAGTATATGTATTATATCCGTATTCTGGTACCCATAACACAAGCATATAAGCTTAGCTTGGACCAGAAGAAGTTGTGTGAAATGTCCATAAATATTTATTTAAACTATTTATGTAGCCGAGACTGTAAAAAAAAATATGTAAAATGATGACCTGATTCATTTCAACCACAAATATATCAGATGTATAGTCTATGGCTACATCACTCAGTCGGCTTGATGCCACTTAAATATCTATGTGTGCGTGACAATGTATCTATGTGTGTCTATGATACAAGCTGTACGTCATTATTCTATGAAGTAAGATTTAGACAAATAATGGGATAAGGACAAGAATGATGATACACTTACAACAGTCGGGCATGTCTGACCAGATGTATGAGTGTGAATGGAGCCAAGGAAGTATGTTTGGATGGCGTTCTATAGTCTCTGCCTACCCCCATGGGAAAAAGGCGTGATGTTATGATGATGATGAATGATGATGCTTTTATTATTTCAGAAAACCACAGATTCGCAATAAAAGTGTCTGCATATAGTGGTGAGAAATCAAGTTCAGTGAATGAAATAAGACCGGCGAGATTATTAGCCAACACTGTCGATGCTGAACAAATATATAATTTGAATCAAGAGTGAGTATCTATACTATACTAGCTGGCCTGGCAAACGTTGTTTTGCCATACCAAAAAAAAAGTAAAAAAAATAAATTAAAAAATTTAATCAGTATTAGTATCAATTTAATTAGTAAGTATTTGCGATAACTTTGTTTTTGTTTATTGTTGTGCATTACGTGCCCATCTTCCACAAATTACGTAACAATAAGGTTTGCTGGAAGAAAATTCCATAGTGAATTAAGCTCGCCTGTGTACATTAGATTTAAATTTCAAACTCTGTAAATATATTTTATATGTACAATAAAGAATAAGAATAAGAATAAAAAAAAAATGAACTATATACCTCACGGAGCCCGAGACCTTTCCAACGAATGCAAAACCGTGGAAATCGGTTCGTGCGTTCTGGAATTATAGCGTCAGGAAGGAAAACCCGACTTATTTTTATATAGTAGATAAAGCTAATAACACTATAAAGCTGAAGAGTTTGTCTGTTTGTTTGTTTGAACGCGGTAATCTCAGGATCCGCTGGTCCGATTTGAAAACTTCTTTCAGTTAATGTTTGTACTGCGTCTGGGTGTTTCTATGTATTATATGTATGTATTTACAAAAGAAAAGTAGTTTATGTATTATATCCGTATTCTGGTACACATAACACAAGCATATAAGCTTAGTTTGGGACCAGAGGACGTTGTGTGAAATGTATTTATTTATTTATTCAGTGTTGGATAGTCCATTTAGCGAGGAAGGCTATAGGCTAAATAACATCACGCTACGACCAGTAGGAACGAAGCAGCAGTGAAAAATGTTACAAAAGCAGGGTGAATTTTCTTAATTTCACGCGTACGGAGTCGCGGGCAGCAGCTAGTTTTTTATATGTTTTGATTTCTTATGCCTGTAATTAGGGTACCATACCATAAATAAATCTCCTAAGGGTGCTGTAAAAGTCAGCTAAGAGATATTGCACAGAGATAACATCCTCTGTCAGAGACGGAAAACTCGAAAATAAACCCTGTGCCAATACGCCTGGTCAGCGCGGCACAGTAGACCACAATCCCTCCCAAAGTGGAGGAGGTCCGTGCCCAACAGTGGGACGTAAAATGGGCTGGAAAGGGACCAAAAATAAAACGGGACTTTTATTTGCTGAGGCCCGCAAAATATGCATATTTTATTAGACCGGCTATGTGGTGGAGTGGATCATGTAACGGGTTGCCGTTCACGAGGTCGCGGGTTCGATTCCCGCTCGGAACAATCATTTGTGAGATATTCATAAATGTCATACAAATGTTTGTACTGCATCGTTTTCTATGTATTACTAGCTGCCCCGGCAAACGTTGTTTTGCCATACAAATGTTGGGGGTGGACCACCCTTAGCATTTAGGGGGATGAAAAATAGATGTTGTCCGGTAACGGATATGTATGTACACAAAATTTCACGAAAATCGGTCGAGCCATTTCGGAGGAGTATGATTACAAACACCGTGACAATGACACACAAGAGAATTTTATATATTATACTAGATATATTATTTTTTAGATTATCGCGTCAAGAACGAAAAGCTCAACAGAAGAATAATGAATTGAATAAAATAAATGACAAATTGGTTATTTTAGAAAATCAAGTTCAAACGTTAAATGGAAGTAGAAAAACTATATTAGATGGTGTTAACAAGGTATGAACACTTTTTATATATCTTAAGCCCAATAACGTGTCCAACAGTGGAACAACTGTTGGACACGGGCCTCCTTTACTTTGGGAGGGACTGACCAGCGGGCGTATTAGGAGCTTTTTAAAAATCATACAAGTTCCAGTACCGTAAATTAACTGCTTGGCTAAATGATATATTATGGCTATGGCTGGTTTAGCGAACTGACTGGCTGGGAGTTATGTTCATAATACGAATCTGCCAGGGAGTTCTAATCACGACATAACTTGCCTGGAAATAATAAATATTCATGGACATTTAACACATCGTCCTCTGGTCCCAAGGTAAGCTTATATGCTTGTGTTATGGGTACCAGAATACGGATAGAATACATATACTACTTTTCTTTTGTAAATACATACTTATAATACATAGAAACACCCAGACGCAGTATAAACATTTGTATGATATTTATAAATATCACACAAATGATTGTCCCAAGCGGGAATCTAAGCCGCGACCTCGTGATCGGCAGTCCGTTACATGAACCACTCTACCACGAAGCCGAATATAGGAGTTATGTTCATAATACGAATTTGCCAGGCAGTTCAATTCACGACGTAACTTGCCTGGAAATAAAAGCTCATAATACGGCCGCAGGCGTGTTGGTACAGGGGTTATTTACGAGTTTTCCGTCCCTAACAGAGGATGTTCTGATGGATCTTGTGATCTGTCATATTCCTTAGCTGGCTTTTACATAATGTGACCATACGTCCCGTTTTAAACGGGACTGCCCCTTTTTACAACAACGAGTCCCGGTGTCCCGGAAACTACCTCTGGGACGCAAAATTGTCCCGTTTTCAGAAACCGAACTCCAGTAGAAAGAGTATTTTCTGTAATGAATATATCGTGGACGTCTGAGAAAACTCAGTTACAGGTATCAGTTTTAAAGGCGATGTTGATAATGAAGGTTAATATTAAAGAAACATGCCCAACGTTCTAAATATTTTCAGGTGCAACTAATATCAACACAAATAAAACTTCAAGCTAAAAAAGTGGAAGAGTTAGAAACACAACCTGTTTTCAATATTCAGGAAGAAAGAGAGAAATGTAGGTTGAAGAAAGTTGATTGTGTGTTGAAACAATGTCGATTACAAAATGAATTAACTGATATTATGAGAACTGTGTATGAGAAGTCACATCTTGTTGATATATTAAAGGTATTTACGAGTTTAATTATAATACACTTTAAAGATTAAAGTGTCAAATATATTTAGAATAATTGAGTATTTAAAAAACAAGTTCTACCGACATCATGTGCCTTTGAAATTTGAGGCTTTTTCATTAAGAGGATACCAAAATAGCTTCGTGCATTTTTCTACGTACGAAGTTTTCATTGTTTCTTTAGATTGAATGGCTAGAGCTCTAATTTTTAAGTATATGTTTTTTCAATATATGATCTAGGATCGCATAAACTCAGAAACGCGATTGAAAAAAGTTTTCTCGATAGAAAATCTTAGCGAAACAACCTCTCTAATTTTTTATTTTTTTCATTTGTCGGTCTATTATCGCGTATTAACTAATGAAATAACTTTAAAAACATAAGTAAATATTATATATAGAAACACGTAAATCAGAATTAAAATATATTTAGTAGATTTTGAGTAAATAGGAAAAATATCCCTAATTCTTCATTTTCTGTGCCTACTGGCTGTGTTAATATGTACGTGTCGGCGATGATATACGATAATATTGATGTAGGCCCTTAAGAGTATTTTTAGTTTTTAAAAGATGTAGGTAGTAATGAAAAGACGAACCTAAATGACGCAGTGATCCACTTTCTGCTCATTATATTTTAAAAATAGTAATATCAGTCTAAATTATGCTCATTTTGGGACTAATGGACTGCATTTAAAATATTTTTTATTTATAATTGTTACAGTTAAAACTAGATCTAAGTCGACAGTCAATAATTGATCAGGAATCAGCTCTGCGTGGTCTGCGAGAACGATTAATAGATGCACAGGTATTTGTTATTTTTAATCCCTATAGTCGTCCATGTGGTGTCAGATTAAGAATACAAGGATCACTACACCTTTTCCTTCCCAGAGTGCTGTAATAGTCAGCCAAGGGATATTGTATACAGATAACATCTTCTGTGAGAGACGATAAACTTCAAAATAAACACTATGCTAACACGCCTGGTCAGAACATTTCTGAGGCCTTTCACGGGACTCCTTCACTGGCAGGAATTATAGTCTACTGTGCCGCACTGACCAGACATGAAAGCACAGAGGCTGTTATCTGTGTACAATATTCCTTAGCTTACTTTTACAGCACCCTGAGAAGAAAAACAGGAATTTGATGCATGTAATGATATTCTATGTCGGTGTGGTGACGGATTAAGAATAAAAGTGTCACCACCCCGTAATATAAGCAGTAGTGTCTTTGTGAGAGACGGAAAACTCGAAACTAAACCCCGTGCCAATAAACCTGGTCAGCACCGTATGTCATAATCCCTCCCAAAGTGGACTGCTGTGCACAGACGGAGGTGAGGGACGTAAATGGGCTGGAGATCGAGAAGCGACCTAACATATGCTGTAATGGGAGCCTATTTGCTGTTGCGACACAATGGTGCCGATTCTACGTGCACAACTAAACTTAACTTAACTAAAAAATGAAAACAACTATTGTTGTTTCTTATTTATTTGGCTATTTTGTTGTGAAATTTTATATTAATTATAATCGTTAGTCTATATAATAAACAGTTTTAATAACAAGAAAATTCAGTTAATATTACGGAATTGTGTTATTGACACTATCAATTTTCATTTTTTAGTTAAGTTAAGTTTAGTTGTGCACATAGAATTGGTACCAATATATACCTTTATACATGTTGTTAATTACATTCTTTTAATTTTTCAACTACTTATGTATTATTTTTTAAGTAAAATTTAGTGTATATATTTTATTTAAAGAACTGTATATTGTGTACCTAATGCAGCAAATAAAACTTTCTTTCTTTCTTTCTTTTCTTAGAAGCGGCATGATTTTCTATTTGTGTATTAATTGTATCTAAAATGTTTCAGACTACATTAGAAAATTTACAAAACTTATTGACAGCTGCCAAGTCAAAAGCCAAAGAGAAACTTCTCGAAGCTAAAAAGAATTGTAATAACAAAATGTACGGACAACCTGATTTTCCTTACGTTGAAGAGTTTAATAGTATACCATCAGATATAATGAGTTTACAAGAACATTGTTATGAGTTGCAAACTAGAAGAGATTGTATGGACCCCGGGAATGAACAGGTATATTATATTTCGACTCAGTTCGCGTGGAATTTAGAAAATTTTCCCCTTATTTACTACATTCTTCACGATGATTTGTTCCTATTGGTTGCAGCGTGATGTTACATAGCCTATAGCCTTCCTAGTGGATTTTGATGCGGTTTTTTTATAGATGGTTCAAGAGTATGGCTTTTTTGTAGGTTTATTTTCTAAATTCGATGCGAACGTAGTTGCGGGTAGCGGTTAGGATGATGATTACCATAACAGGGACCTGATCCCATGACCTTATTAATACAGTGCCGTTTTTCGGCCTACTGAGCTATCACAGTACCTTTACATGTTAATCAAATTTTCTACTACTACGTTGGTCAATTTAGTTATAAATCTATACGACGTAACAAACTGTACAACGCCACCTATCGAACGTTTGCACAACCCGATAATTTGTTTTTCAACTTTTCGCAAATTTACCGTTGTTATCGCACATAATGGGTTCCGTATCCGAGTCCAACTCGTATTTATCCGGTATTTTGTTAATTTTTTAGGATATAAAAGATTATGAAGAACGTGAAAAGCTAATAGTAAGATTGAAAGCTGAAGCTGAGAATTCCGGTATTGCAATCAAACAATTGGAAAAAAAGATGAAAACTATCAAGTATGTAGCTTACGCTTTTGGTTACTGCCCAGCTCCTTGGCATTTAGCGTGATGTTATTGGATTTGTAGCCTTTGTGTTATTCTGTTAAATAATAATAATAATAAATATTCATAGACATTTCACACAACGTCCTCTGGTCCCAAGCTAAGCTTTTATGCTTGTGTTATGGGTACCAGAATACGAATATACTACTTTTCTTTTGTAAATACATACTTATAATACATAGAAAACACCCAGACGCAGTACAAACATTTGTATGACATTTATAGATATCACACAAATGATTGTCCCAAGCGGGAATCGAACCCGCGACCTTGTGAACGGCAGTCCAGTACATGAACCACTACGCCACGAAGCCCGTCAAAAATAAATAACTTATACAACTGTAAAGTTTTTAGATTAAAGATATAGACGCGTGTGTTTTGCAAAAATTTAAAACAAATCCACGCGTCTAAACCCGTAAAAAGTAGTTTTATTTAAATTATATTTTATTTCTTCATAGGTCACGATGGCTGCCTCCGTTAGAAAGATTATTGCAAGATATTGATGCTAATTTCGGTAATATGTTCAACAAATTGGGTGGCGCTGGTGAAATTAAATTAGAAAACGGCGGACATGGTGTAAGTAACTTGTTATACATTTATAAAATTTACAAGTCATTTCTTGGATGCATGGATTTTTTTAAATATGGGATTGAGGCGTTTATATTTTTAATCCGTCAGTGCACTTATATCTGCTTACTTTTTAACATTATACAAAAAGGCGTGACCTTTTTCTCATGAAGTGTCATTTGCTACCATCAGACGAGCTTCGTGGTCGAGTGGTTCATATAACGGACTGCCGTTCACGATGTCGCGGGTTCGATTCCCGCTCGGGACGATTCATACAAATGTTTGTACTGCGTCTGGGTGTTTCTATATATCATAAATATGTATTTACAAAAGAAAAGTAGTTTATGTATTATATCCGTATTCTGGTACCCATAACACAAGCATATAAGCTTAGCTTGGGACCAGAGGACGTTGTGTGAAATGTCCATGAATATTTTTTATTTATCTAGTCATAAATGTACGACAATTATATTTACTTACTCGATGTTAATTATTTCATTCCAGGATGACTTCGATAGATACGGTATATGTATAATGGTTAAGTTCCGAGATTCAGAACAATTACAACAACTAACAAGACACGCGCAGTCAGGCGGTGAACGAGCTATATCCACCGCACTATATCTCATGTCGCTGCAGAGACTTACTACTGTGCCATTTAGGTAATTATTTAAATTATGGTTACGGCAAAAACTCTGTTTTAGTTACGTCAAAAACTCTGTTTTAGTTACGTCAAAAACTGTTTAATTACGGCAAATATTTGTTTTTAGTCACGATCAAAATTCCGTTCGTTATACTGCAAAAATTGTGTTTCCATCCAGCCTCTCTCCGTCCACTGTTGGACATAGGCTTCACCCATAGAACGCCACAACGCGCGGTCCTGTGCTGATTGCATCCAATTAAAAAATTGTGTTTAAGTTATGATGAAAACATTTTCTACTTAGACAGAAACTCTGTTATAGTTTCTAAAATTTTTCTGTTTGAGTTGCGACCAAAATGCTATGTTATAGTTACTGTTAAAATTCTGTTATAGTTACTCTAAAAACCTTTTTAGTTAATGCAAAAAAATTTTTAGAGTTATAGCAAAAATTCTGTTTAACATAATATTCTTTAACACATGCGTGAACACATTTGTTTAAATAAAACTACTTTTTGCGGATGAGACGTTTCGCCCGTGACAATGGAGACTGCAATGTCTTCGAAACGTCGGGCTAATTTAAAACAAATACACGCGTCTTAATCCGTTTCATTTAAAAATTCTGTTTTAATTACGTAACAATTATGTTTTAGTTACGAAAATTATCTGTTTTAGTTACGGCAAATATTGTAAGAGAGTTACGGCAATAACTCTGTTTCAGTTACGGCAGTTTGTTATACTCGTGATTTTCTGTTATATATTATAATATTTTGTTTTCCTCAGGTGTGTGGATGAAATAAATCAAGGCATGGACGCAATAAATGAACGAAAAATGTTGGAACTACTATTCGATGTTACTACAGAATGTGATAATGCACAGTATTTCTTATTGACACCTAAGGTAAGATAACGAATTTACGTACTATGCGGTTCAAATGAGACTAAGATTGACCCCGCGCTATGTTGTGACGTCATAGCTGTCAATTCGAACAATTTTAATAGGGTCAGCAAAACAAGATTTTTTATAATATAATTTATTTATCACTATCGTTATCGTTTACTCCTTTTCGAGCAGTTAGCGAGATAAATACAATTACAAACAATAGCAAATCGAGACAAATACTACATAAAAACACTAACAAACAAAAACTGCGACAAATAGAAAAAAAAAAAATTTATTTAACGAGGAACAACCACATCGCTAATAGCATTAAAAATAAAACATAAGCAAGCTTCAAAATTCGACCAGGCACAATAACAACGACAAAATGGCGGTTGGTAGTTGAACATAATATTATCGTTTTCAACGACGAAATATTGAAATAAAATAGTTTTCTTTTTTAATAATGTTATAAGTATTATCACTCAAAAATTTTAGACATTTTTTCACTTAGAATAACAATAATTGAGATTAGACAAAAAATAAAAAATAATTTATTGATTCGCAAATAAAGTTTCGTTGCTGTCAGTACTTTTCAAATCACTTTTGACAGACAGAGGTCATTGCCAATCCTATTCTCATTTGAAACGTGTAGTACGAACGTATTACTCATTTAACTAGATGACTGACTGACGTATAAATTGGAAATTCGACTTTGTTTTTTAAGTTTCTAGATTTTCGTCGCTGTCGAATTACAATAAAATTGGTCAAGTGCGAGTCGGACTCGCGCACGAAGGGTTCCGTACCATTATCTATGCAACATAAGGCAACGTTATTAGTATCGAGCAAGAAACGGTAAAAAAATCATGTTTGTTGTATGGGAGCCCCCCCTTAAATATTTATTTTATTTTATTTTTAGTATTTGTTGTTATAGCGGCAATAGAAATACATCATCTGTGAAAATTTCAACTCTCTAGCTATCACCGTTCTTGAGATACAGCCTGGTGACAGACGGACGGACGGACGGACAGCGAAGTCTCAGTAATAGGGTCCCGTTTTTACCCTTTGGGTACGGAACCCTAAAAATCAAAACAATTCTGCTAAATATCTCTGGCCGATTCTTCTCAGTGGTTTGCATGACCTGAACTCGGGAGAAAAATATTGGATTTTTACAGAAAAATAAAATAAAATACCTATAAATATTTTATTCTCTCTGTCGTCGTTTCACGCAAATCTACTGAAGAGATTTAAATGAAATTTGGTATTATTTAGTCTATTGTCTGAAAAAAGACATAGATTACTACTTCGTAAGCCGAAAAAGGTTCGGTTTCATTTTAAGTTCTGGGTGCAGCAGATTTTGTAACTAATGTGTATCTTTTGAGAATAATGTCTTATTTTGTCTTAACTAGAATTATATTTTATTTATATTTCAGCTTTTAACAAATTTGCCGTACAGCGACAAGGTGATAGTGCACACAATAATGAATGGACAAAAATTAATGGACTTTAAGAAATGGCAGTACAATAGGTTTATAAGTAGCGCACGGACTTATAGTCAAGCTTCATAATAAAGGTGGCGTTCGGATGTTTGCGACCGGGTCGCGCGACGCGCTTTTTTCTTGTGCTGAAAATACCATTAAATAATGGTAGATAAAGCCGCCTATGAATTATATTGTGTTGAAAGTTTTCAATAAAATAAAAAAAAACATTCAATTCTACTAAGGGATGGTTCATATCTGGCGGAACATGGGTCGCGTAACGTCAGTATATACAAATGTATAGAAAAACACATAATTTCACACTTCGATGATACGTTAGTGCGTCAAGTGTGACAGAAATGAACCTTCCCTTCAGCCCCTCACTGCGCTGTATGAAAAGTGGGTGTGGTTAAACGCAAAAGCGTCGCAGAATTAGCGCACAGATCATTTTGACATTAAGAGAGTGGTGTTACCACAGAGTGTGACTGACGTTAATCTTGTCTACTTTTGTCGCGTACATCGGAAGGACACCTTAACAAATAAGAATAGCTCAAGTGCGAGTAAAACTTTTATAATTAAGATTCCACACCATCTTTAACACCAATACTTATTAAGTTTCAGTATTGTATTTTTAAAACTTGATATTAAACGGTTTCACAGAAAGATGGACTCTTTCTCTCCAGCCCAATAACATTCCACTGTTGGGCACGGGCCTCCTCCACTTTGGAGGGATTGTGGTCTACTGTGCCGCGCTGACCAGGCGTGTTGGCACAGGATTCTTTTCGAGTTTTCCGTCTCTCACAGACGATGTTATCTGTGCGCAATATCCCTTAGCTGACTTTTACAGCACGCTTGGGAGGAGATGGGGTGGTGACACTAGTATTCTTAATCCGTCACCACATAGACAATCGTATAGGTGCATATTTATTTATTGATTCTATTCCTTTGTATGTATTTTTTTATGATAATGTTGATTAGTATCTACCTCCAAAAAGGTAATTGTTTTTATCTTATAATATTGTATTTATATAAAGGTGACTTTTCTATGTTTTGTTTGTATTACCTCACGCACACACAGTACACACGACAGTGGCACCGATTCTACGTGCACAGCCAAACTAAACTTAACTAAATAAAAATTCACGGACATTTCACACAACGTCCTCTGGTCCCAAGCTAAGCTTATATGCTTGTGTTCCCATAATACGGATAGAATACATGTACAACTTTTCTTTAAGAAAACTAAGAAAATGAAATTGATAGTGTCAATAACAGAATTCAGCAATGTTAACGAAACATTTTTACTAGAAAATCGGTATATTATATACTAATGGTCTTATTCTTATTGACTTATCGGAGGTTTAACCAATAAAATAATCGGAGAGATAATAAACATTTTATCGTAATAAAAAGACTATTATGAATAACAGTTTTTGACAATTTTAGCGAACTTTTAAACTTCCGATAAATCATTATGAATAAGACCATTATGGTCTTATTCATAATGGCTTATCGGATAAAATTGTCAAAACTTGTTATTCATAATAGTCTTATTGGACGGGCCTCGTGGTCTAGTGGTTCATATAACGGACTGCCGTTCACGAGGTCTCGGGTTCGATTCCCGGTCAGGACAATCATTTGTGTGATGTTTTTAATTGTCATACAAATGTTTGTACTGCGTCTGGGTGTTTCTGTGTATTATAAGTATGTATTTACAAAAGAAAAGTAGTTTATGTATTATATCCGTATTCTGGTACCCATAACACAAGCATATAAGCTTAGCTTGGGACCAGAGGACGTTGTGTGAAATGTCCATGAATATTTATTATTATTACGCTAAAACGTTTATTATCTCTCTGAAAAAATCTCCACTTAAACCTCCGATAAGTCATTATGAATAAGACCATTACGATTTTAAATAATAAAAATGTGCACAACGAAATAGCCATTTATTTAAAATACGACATAGTTGTTTTTATTTTTTAGTTTAGTTGTGGATATAGAATTGGTACCATTGTCCGTAAACAATGAGTATGAGCATTGCTCTATGTCACCTCCTTGAATAAATGCTCTAAGATGTTATGTATTTGAAAGTACCTAAAATTATGGCTTTATTACCACTGATTATTACTTTATGATAATTGTACAGTTTTTAATAAATGGTTTTTATAAAAAAAATGTTTTATTCGTCTTTTTTGAGCTTGGTTCGTATCTATGTAACTGAATCTTTCAAGTGATTTGCACCCACTTGCAGTAGTCGGATTGATCTGAAATTTTGCAGACATATCGAGGATCGATGACAATACAATCGGTGTTTCCCTACGTGATAAGATCCGGAATGCGGAGATCCGTAGAAGGACTGGTGTGTACGACATAGCCCGAAGAGTTAGCACGCTGAAGTGGCAATGGGCAGGCCACATCGCTCGACGATCTGATGACCGTTGGGGACGGAAGGTCCTCCAGTGTCGATCACGAACCGGACGACGCAGCGTGGGGCGGCCCCCAACAAGATGGACCGACGATATCGTTAAATACGCCGGGGGCCGCTGGATGCAGTTAGCGCAAGACCGCGCGTTATGGCGTTCTATGGGGGAGGCGTATGTCCAGCAGTGGACGGAGAAAGGTTGATGGATGGATAGATAACAATACAATAATTTAAACAAATTCTACAGGCACATCTAAACAAATAATTAAAATAACTGGAGTATTTTATTAATGGGCTATTTTATTGTGCACATTTATATTAATTAAAGTCGTTATTCTACGGTTTTTATAAGTTAACGTTGACGAATTCTGTTATTGAAAAAAAGAAAAATAAGTTTATTTGTGAAATTACATATTAAAAGTTAACAAGAATGGAATAGAATAAATAAACTAAATATTCACGGACATTTCACACAACGTCCTCTGGTCCCAAGCTAAGCTTATATGCTTGTGTTATGGGTACCAGAATACGGATAGAATACATAAACTACTTTTCTTTTGTAAATACATACTTATAATACATAGTAAACACCCAGACGCAGTACAAACATTTGTATGACAGTTAAAAACATCACAAATGATTGTCCGGGAATCAAACCCGAGACCTCGTGAATGGCAGTCCGTTATATGAATCACTCCACCACGAGGCCCGTCAATATAAATAAGAATAAAACATTAGAGTAACGTATCCGTCACAGACTACAAGTTTAATTACCTATATATTTTTTGTATTCACGGGCATTTCACACAACGTCCCCTAGTCGAAATCGAAACTAAACCCTATGCAAACATGCGTGGTCAGCGCGGAGTGGTATACCATAATTCCTCTCTAAGTCCACGGTCTGTTACGCCAGTTCGTCAAAGTGGATTGCATGTCCTGAACCGATGGTAAAGGAAAAAAATTAGACCTTGCGCAATTTTCTGTTCAAAATTATGCCTACATGAATATATGATTTTCTATTCTGTTCTATACTGTTTTGTTCTGTTCTACTCTGTTCTGCTTTGTTCTGCTCTGTTCATGCATCAAATCATCTTTACTTCTTATAAAACAAGTCGTAATTTTTGTATGTATGTCCCTATGTGAGCTTATATCTTCAGAAATCCGCAACGGAGCTTGATGCGGTTTTTTTTTAATATATAGGATTGTTCAAGAGGATGGCTTTTTTCGCATAATTTATTGGGGTTTACTGTATATTGGATGAGATATGATTAAATTAGCCGAGAAATTCGGACGCGCGCGAGCTATAAATGAAAACGCTGCCTTATCTATGTGAGGTACAACAAACTAATGTATGGAGGAATTGTTTGTTACCTATAGTTCTTCAAAAAAGTCCGCGATGGCATATGTCTATCTTTTAAGGGAAACCCGTTGTACCCATAATAATGTCAAAAAAATTATCAAATTCGTTAGGGTGTTTTCAAAAGCTATTTATGTGTATATGTTAAAAATTTTTATGAAATTAAATAGCTTAGTTAGCTTACGCAATTAATATAGATTAAAACTGCTCTTTACAGCATGCAATTTAAATGAATATCTTAGGAGATATGACGAAAAAAGAATTACGCGCGACAAAATAAAATACTTAAAACTGTTGTCTGAGCAACGCGAACGTTTGCTCGGTCTTCTATCCATACTCCAATGTTTGGATATGTAACGATGTTTATTGTGCTTTCACGTTAAGACTACTGGATGGATTTTCATAAAACTTTCAAATGAAAAATTGAATAGAAAATGAACTTATTTTTTATCCTTTTTACCGTGGGTAACACCGCAGGGCGCAGCTACTCGTATATAATTTGTCACTGAAATCTTAACTCTATTCTTTTTCTCTCTTAATTTTATTTATTTAATGAAGTACTTACTAAGTCCCAAGCTAAGTTTATATGCTTGTGTTATGTAAATACATACTTATAATACATAGTAAACACCCAGACGCAATACAAACATTTCGTATAACATTTACAAACATCACACAAATGATTGTCCCGTGCGGGAATCGAACCCGCGACCTCGTGAACGACAGTCCGTTACATGAACCACTAGACCACGAAGTCCGTCAATAGAATAATTTTAGTTTGATTGTAAGAAAATAATAAAAAATATGTAACTGTATTTCACTTTTTAGTTTAGTTTAGCTGTGCACTTAGAATAGCTATCATCGAGTATGTTGATCATCATCATCATATTAACATCACGCCTTTTCCCCATGGGGGTAGGCAGAGACTATAGAGCGCCATCTGCTACGATCCAAACAAACTTCCTTGACTTCATCCACACTCATACATCTGGTCATACATGCCCGAGCATGCATGTTGAGTTTATAAATAACCCAATTGGAACCATTGCTATAATAAAACAACATCAATAATAAAAAAAATATTTAGTACTTGCAATAAAATCAATTTCATATTACAATCAATAGATGCCATGTTACATCATCTAAATTCACTTAATTGTAATTAGCAATAAATAAATAAGAATTCACGGACATACTCTGGTCCTAAATTAAGCTTAACATGTCATACTTTACATACAAGACCAAATATCCAAACGCAATATATTTTTAAAAATATCAACTCGCATTTAATTTTAGCAGTCATAGCTTAAAAATTGCTCGTTTTAATATTTAAAATAAATTGTGTTGAGAATTTGAGCTCAAACAATAAACATCTAAAAGAGTAATATAAAGTGATAATTTCAGGCTAATTTAACTATTCAGCCATTTAGCAGACGAGCGTTTCTTTTTAAGCTATTGCATAGCTTCTATCGCGGGCCTTAAGCGTGGAGACTAAATGCACAAAATTCGAAATTTAAATTCCGTAACAAAGATAGCGTAACTAAAAAATACTACACACGGCACTACTACGCAGTAACGCCGTTTCGCTGTTCGCGCTGGTGACTCATGTCACTTTTAGCGTTAGTTTTTATTTTATTGACATTTGATTAACAATCGCTATTTTATCATAATTACCATAAACAATGGACAGATGTAAGCATCAGTAAATAAGGATTATTAATCTTATTTTAGTTTATGGTATTTAGATTCTTGCATAAATAAAATAAATAAATAATTATAATTGCATAAGTTGATAAAAAATACTATGCAATAGCTTTACCGCGGCAGTCCCCGAGTGAGACACGTCTTTTTTATTTTTAAATAAAGCTGAAATAAATGTCTATAATTGTAATAATTATTCTTCCAGCACCAATATATTGAGTTTACACTTGTTTAATCATTATTCTGTAAACGTGTTAGCTCTTAAACTACTAAATCGATTGTGATGACACTTTTAAAACCGATAATGCAACATTTTTTAGATTAGTTCGTGATGCATACAAAATTTCATTAAGACAATCGTATATTACTAAAGTAATTTATTATTTTGCAATTGACATGCTATGCTTTTACTTAATAAATCAAATTGTGGTGGAAAAAGTGATTACCGCAAGCGGGACTTGAACCCACGAACTCGGAATACCGTTCCGTAGCTCTGCCAACTGAACTTATTGCGGTCGTGCTAACAGTAACCAAATTAGACCACCACAATCGTCACTCGATTGAGTTTACATTGTATTTGTATTGTATTGTTTGTTGTGTGAAATGTCCATGAATATTTATTTATTTATTTATTTATTTTGACATACAACGCCATCTGTTCAGAATGTTTTGCAACAATCTTGACCAGCCACCTAGTATTCTTTACAGAATACAATTGGGCTGAAAATAATGACGCGACTTTTATTATCGAGCGACGATTGTGGTGATCTAATTTGGTTACTGTTAGCACGACCACAATAAGCTCAGTTGGCAGAGCTACGGAAAGGTATTCCGAGGTCGGGGGTTCAAGTCCCGCTTGAGGTAATAACTTTTCCACCACTATTTGATTTATTAAGTATATTACTAAGTCAAAATTTTAAAGCATATTTAATCTCAACCACATTAAGTGGTTAGTTCTTTAAAGCCCATGTCCAGAAAGTGGACAAAAAAGCTGGAAATGACAAACTAGTATAATGACGTCACTGCTGCTATGATGACGTCACCTTTGTGATGAATTCGTAACTGTTGTGATGATGACGTCACCTTTGTGATGAATTCGTAACTGTTGTGATGATGACGTCACTGTTGTGATGATGACGTCACCTTTGTGATGAATTCGTAACTGTTGTGATGATGACGTCACCTTTGTGATGAATTCGTAACTGTTGTGATGATGACGTCACTGTTGTGATGATGACGTCACTGTTGTGATGATGACGTAACTGTTGTGATGAATTCGTCACTGTTGTGATGATGACGTCACCGTTGTAATGATGACGTCACCGCTGCGATGATGACGTCACTGCTGCATCTGTACTCCTTTCCCTGTCCACTGTTCATCCAACTTAACATCACATTCTAAATCGCGTAGCGCCGACTTTATATCAAAACCGAAATCTTTATTAAACTTCTCGTATGATGCGTTTAATATTGTTTCTATGCCTGATTCGTGAAATTTGGAGTTATGTTCTTTACATCTAGCAACCATATTACGTATTGCCCAGCAACCATTTTTCTGAAACATAAATAAAACATAAAGAAATCTTTCCATCCATGCATAAGCCTTTCTGCGTCAACTGTTGGGGAGCGATTTCCTTGTGGAAGAAACGGTGTGAAGACACTTGTATTCTGAGTCTATCACCACACGCACGATATGTTAATTTACTTAATATAAAACAAAATCGGTTTTATCCGACTTCAAAAAAAGGAGGAGGTTCTCAATTCGTCTGTATGTTTTCTTTTTTAATAGGGTTCCGTACCCAAAGGGTAAAAACGGGACCCTATTACTGAGACTTCGCTGTCCGTCCGTCCGTCCGTCTGTCACCAGGCTGTATCTCAAGAACGGTGATAGCTAGAGAGTTGACATTTTCACAGATGATGTATTTCTATTGCCGCTATAACAACAAATACTAAAAATAAAATAAAATAAATATTTAAGGGGGGCTCCCATACAACAAACATGATTTTTTTAACGTTTCTTGCTCGATACTAATAACGTTGCCTTATGTTGCATACATAATGGTACGGAACCCTTCGTGCGCGAGTCCAACTCGCACTTGACCAATTTTTTTATGTTTGTTGCTTCATAACCTTTAACTGGGCGAAGCGATTTAATGATCTTTTTTAACACGCTTTTATAAGTTTGGTATGTATCTATCAATGTATTAATCTGTGTAACGGAATCTTTGCAAGCGATTTGCAGCCACTTGCAGTAGACGGATTGATCTGAAATTTTGCACACCTAACACGGACCGATGACAATGCAATAATTTAAAAGAATAATCCCAATTCCTTGATCAGAATTACTAGAATAGCATGTTGAAGTATCACTATGCCCACACTTGTATTTTTAATTATACACGTAATAGTTTAATTGTATATGAGTAGACTCACCAAGATTATTGTGTTTCTATGTACGCCTTTCATATACAATCAGATAATTTCACATAAAAACGCTTTGTTTATAGAATCAGGTAAAAATATCATAATTGTTTACTACTATTTTGACAACATGTGACAACAGAAACTGTCAGCGTTTTATAAGTAGGTAGCATAGAATTGAGTATTGATGACAATGCAATCATTTAAAAATATTCAGGATATTTAAGCGTGTTTTTTAGTTTTTAAACTAAGTAGATAATTTATATTTGAAAACTGGTGGTTCCCGTTTGGTCCCATTGGCCACCAGGTCAGGATCTGAGATATCGAGGGAACACCCTCAAATTTCAGAGGCACATTAAGTCGGTTGAACTTTTTTTATTGATAGGTAGGTACTCAATTCTTTTTGTACTATTTTGATGCGGTTTCTTTTATTAAATAGAGAAAATATGCGTTTTTGTGTAATTTGTTAGGGTTCAGTCTCTAAATTCGACACGTACGAAGTTGCTGGCCACAGCTAGTTGATTTGTCAAAGTCAAAGTCAAATGAAATGAAATGAAAAATCATTTAATCACGTAGACACAATTTTTCAGAAAAATTATGTGCTTATGACATGTCCAATTTTTTTCCCTACCACCGGTTCAGGACGCAATCTGCTAAGAAGAACCGGCGTAAGAAACTCAGCAGAGCTTTTAATCAAATCAATATTTTTAAATTAAATGTCAATTATACTTACAATGCTAATAAAACTTTACAATATAGAATATGTATTGCTCCAGAGCAACTTACTCCCAAGCTTTATCATCTTTAATATAATCAGAAATTTTATAATACGCCTTTTTACATAATTTAGATTTAATGAATTTTTTAAATTTAGAATTATTTAATTCTCTTACATCAATAGGGAGTTTATTATAAAATCGTATACAATGACCCATGAAAGAGTTACATATTTTGTGGAGACGGGATACATGCATCACAAGATTGTGTTTATGCCTTGTATTAACATTATATTTATTATTGTGTTTATGCCTTGTATTAAATTTTTTTATTTCAAGTTGGCATGTTTTACTAGCTCTTTTGAAACGTCAGAAACTAGGTGTCTGTTCCAAACGCGAATCCTATGGAGAAGAACAGACAAGAAACTCCATGGATTTCTTTTTGTGTTTGAAGAAATGAAAATATCATTTCTTTTTTTCTTTAATATTATACATAGTTGTATCAGGGGTGTGAGAATGATGCCGATCAGTACTATCACGACTAACTTAAACTAACTTAATAATAAAAAGCCGTGTTGGAGCAAATCGACCAGTCTCAGCAGAAGGCACCCGTTCACGAGTATAACGCACACATCAGCCCCTGTGTCAATAATGGTTTCTTTTTTTATACGGAACACTAACCTGTACTCCAGCATCATTGGGATGCACCTTCAAACACTCCACAATAACTTCAGGTGCACCATTCTCCAAGAACTGTTTGCTATGATCCGGCTCACGAAGGGCCAACGCTGCTATACATTTTAATGTTAAAGCTGTCGCCGTTGCATTATTCTGAAATTAAAATATACATTAGTATGCAATTATGTGGAATTTTTTTCTGCCAAATAACCTGGACGAACAAAATACACGTAACATAATTTTTAGACAAAAAAATAAATAATAATAATAATAAATATTCAGGACATTTCACACAACGTCCTCTGGTCCCAAAGTAAGCTATATTTCTATGCTTGTATTATGGGTAGATAATCCAGATACGGATAGACTACATATACTACTTTTCTTTTGTAAATACATACTTATAATACATAGAAAACACCCAGACGCAGTACAAACATTTGTATGACATTTATGGATATCACACAAATGACTGTCCCAAGCGGGAATCGAACCCGCGACCTCGTGATCGGCAGTCCATTACATAAACCACTCCACCACGAAGCCCGTCTAAAAATAAAAGAAATCTTTTGATCAGGGGCATAGCGTGTCTTGGTTGGGCTCCGTAAACGGGCCCTTATGAAGGGTAAAGCTTTTTCAAGAAAAAGGGGACCCCGTATAATTGATACGGCGGCGGTAGCTACGACCCCTTTAATGTTGAAAAAGTTGAAGAAACAGATTTTTTTTAAAATTAATCAAAATTGGTCCTGCAGTTTTAAAACGTTAATAAACAAAATTTTGTTTTACATTAAGAAAGAAAGAAAGATTTTCACATTATTATCCTATTCTTTGAAAAATCAAATCGCAAATGCGATTAAAATTGCAAGATGAACAAGTAGTCATGTTGCGCAGATCTCGAATAATGGGATAAGGGCAAGAGAATGATGATGATATCATGTAAATTTCATCCAAATCGGTCCAGCTATATATTTTTATAATTATATTAGATCACAGAAATTTCCCTAACAACATTTTATAATACTAATTAAAAGAAAATCACATATTAATATACTGAGTGCAACGATTTCGATATTGTTTTTCAGGATATTCCTTAAAATATAAGCACGGTAAGTAGACAAATACAAAAAAAAATTGCGACAAAAAACTAAAAAATTGCGAGAAAAAAATTTCAAAACTGCGTGAATAAAATTACCAAGCTAACCTGAAGCATAAAGGTATATTCAAACAAATATAAGAAATTACAAAAAGTAACAATTGCCTCCAGAGAGATTTGAACTCTCGACCCCTGGTTTACAAGACCAGTGCTCTAACCCCTGAGCTATGGAGGCGACGAACATAAGCGTGAAATAGGCTTTCTGTTCATTTTTAATCATTTTGTAGAATAGAATTATGCTATATCTCTTACAGGGTAAGCAGGAAAGACTTATGACGTCAGTATTTGATAATTATGCAAGAATTGAAAATCACGTTTAAAGATTCCGTTACATATATTGAAAGATAGATACGTACCAAGCGAATAAAATATTGTATTACACAAAATTAAGCACAGTTTGCTAAGGGAAAAACACATTTTAAATGATCAATTGACATATGTAGGTACCAATTCTATATTCAAAACTTAGTTAAAATGATGGTGTTAATAACAGAATTCAGACACATTCATTGAAATTTCTTATTATAAAAATTGAGTAAATGTGGACTAACAATTTTTATTAATGTAAATGCGTAAACGACCTCGTCAATTATTAAAAATACACCATAGTTGTTTTCATTTTAGTTAAGTTAGGTTAAAATTTTGACG
Organism: Orgyia antiqua; assembly: GCA_916999025.1. NCBI lineage: Eukaryota > Metazoa > Arthropoda > Insecta > Lepidoptera > Erebidae > Orgyia > Orgyia antiqua. The sequence goes on from OU779874.1 coordinate 9,020,231, forward strand.
CATCAATTTTGGCCACATTGACTATAAAAACTAAGCATTCGTTTATCGCAAAATAAAATTAACGAAACAAATAACTTACGGAATGTCTGTTGAGAACTGATACAATAATCGGTACGATACCGCTTTTAACCAATTCCCTTTTTACATCATCATGGCCGGCAAGCGCTGTTATTCTGAAATAAACAAAATATTTTTGTGTAAATAGGTGTTTCTATGTATTATAAGTATTTATTTACAAAAGAAAAGTAGTATATGTATTCTATCCGTATTCTGGTACCCATAACACAAGCATATAAGCTTAGCTTGGGACCAGAGGACGTTGTGTGAAATGTTCATGAATATTTTAAAACGAATTTAAAATATTTTATTTTCCGTGTGGTAACTCATTAAGAATACAAATGTCACCACCCCTTTTTTGCTATAAAAGCCAGCTAAGATATATTGCACTTAAATAACATCCACTGTGAGAGATGGAAATCTCGAAAAAGTCCCCATGCCAACAGCGCGGGTTTTTGCGGCGCGCCGCAGGGCTTTAATCAGAATTTTTTTTTAGAATTTAGTTTTTTATTTATTCTCTAGTTTATTTTTACATTTCACCTAAATTTCATTTCATTTTACAGTGTATTTCATTGTGTCCGCCTAGTGGGAGCTTTTGAAAACTATCTTGTTTCCTCATTGCATTGGTCAGTGTAGCATAGTCTACTATGATATAATCCCTCCTAAAGTAGAGAAGGCCCGTGTGTTGGGCACGAGACGTTAATGGGCTGAGAAGGGAGAAAAGTATTTTATATAAAAGAAAGATTTTATGTGGCAACCCTACTTTAAAGGTTGGCAAATCTGTAAAAATATACTATAAACCACTCCTCATCTTGTATTAGCCCATTAACGGTCCACTGTTGGGCAGGGTCTTTCTCCATTTCAATATTTGGTATACCTACTTATATTAAGCTGACCAGGCGTAGTGGCATATTTTAGTTTCAAGTTTTCCGTCACTCATAGAAGATTTTAATGTCACTTAGCTGGCTTTAAAATCACTCTAAGGAGGAAATAGGGTGGTAACATATATATTCCTAACCCGTCGCCACACATATATTACCATAACCCTAAATCAAAAATATTTCGAACAGTCGTAAATGTTTGAAATATTATGTAATTAGGGCGCTGAGGTGTTCCTAAGGGAAACAAAGGGATCACTAGGACAACAGAATAATTCCTATAACAACGATATATCGTTAATTCAATAATGTTACCAATTCTAAGTGCACGACTAAACCTAACAAAAAATTAATGAAAATTGTTAGTATCGATGACACTATTCAGCAATGTTAGCTGAACTTTCTTGTTATAAAAACTGTGTTATAGACTAAAGATTATTATTCGTGTACACAACGAAACAGCCAATTATTCAAAATACACCATACGTGTTTCCATTTTAGTTAGGTTACGTTTTTACCGCATCAGAATTGGCGTCCTTGTTTTGTCTTTTGTATTATTTACAAATAAGATTCATATGAATACATTAGCACAAAGCGGGTAGACGTGCGTTAAAGAATAGGCGAGTCTTTGAGAATTACAATTAAATTTAAATAAGTTTGATATCGTATTTAGATACTTTCAGATACTTCAAAAATCTTTAGAATTCGCACACGAAAGATAAAAGAAATGTCCACAAGAATGACTACAGCTGAAAACGGCGACTACCTATCATTCGGCGATCGAAATTTCGCATTGTCAACAATCAAAGTATGGCATGAACATAACCAGAAAATATTAAAAGGAGACATTATAAAAACTACTGATAAAAACACAGCTATAACTAAAAACAGCATTATCAAGGTCAATCATACTTCATGCGAAGATTACAACGACAGCACTGACCAACTAAAACATCGAGCAAGACATATTAACTATTGGAAATCAGAACTAGAACGAGCTATTAGAGACATGGATACCGAAATTAATGTTTTGGAGAATATAAGGCAACAGCTTAAAAATGCTGCAGACACTTTGAAGATTCCTGAATATATCACAGAAGAATGTTTAGATTTAAGAAGATTGAGGATGGAATCAGATTTGATATACGATGAACCTCAAGAAGATTTATTTACAGAGCTCGCATTGATTGAAAACGTTAAGAAATTGCACAGAGAACTGCTAAGAGAAATAGAGTATCAATTAGATATGAACGTCGCTTCTAAAAATGGACTGGAAAGAGACTGGAGCGACAAATATTTGGCTTTCAAATACGAAACTGATAATGTTGATTTAGATATCAAATCAATGAATATTAAAGATTCTGCTGGTGCTACGAGACTATCAGAAGGTAACCACTTTATTTTTTATACGAAAGTTTTTCCGATAATGGTATAAGTGAGTTTTAATAATTTAATAAATCAAATTCAATAAATCTATTTTTTTTTAATAATTGCATTAGGTAGGTAGGCCCTTTAATAGGTAAGCAACGGGCAAATCTAACAAGATAAGTAAGTTTTTGGGACTAACACGTCTTTCTTTCTTCCAACCCTAAACATAACGATTTGGAAGTGATCTGTATGTAACCGGGCCTGGGAAAAATAAAATAGCTATGATAGATGTGGGAGTCCTACTTAATAAAGCCAAAATTTCTCTTTCAGGTCAATCTAACGTACCATCATGGGAGCAACATACAATTAACGCGCTAAACGACTTCAAAACTGCTGCAGACAAATCAAAAGCATTACGAGCTAAAGTTGATGCAGTTCTTATAAACACGTCCCGAGATTTACGTTCTCAAGATATCAAAGTAAACAAATCATTGAGCGAACGCATCGCCAGAACCGAACAGGTTAAAATCGATTTGGAAAATCAATTGAAACTTACTCTACAGAAAATTGTGGAAACGGAGAATATTCTGGAGACTTTACATGAAGAAATGTTGAAAGTATCGCAGAGAATACAAGTGGCTCAAACGAGATTGAATACAAAGAACTGCAGGCCTAATGTTGAGAATTGCAGGGAAGGGTCCTTGATAGCCTTGATTGAGGAAGTCAAGGATTTGAATGATTGTATGAGTTTGTTGCAAAAACGGGCTTTAGAGACGGAAAAAACAAGAGGCAAATTGATACACGAAAGATCTTTGTTGGAGAACGAAATAATTGTAAAGAAGAAAACACTTTACATTGATAATGAAAGGTGTTTGTTTTTAAGATCGCATTACCAGTCCGCGGAAAAAATGTGCGGATTTTAAGATATTCTGAAAGAAATTGGCGATTCCCTTTTTCAAATCAATATTTCTAGGGTAAAATTTTCTAATCGACTTATCGACATCACTAGAGCTAATGTTTTTTTACTGTCTGTACGTTAGCGGTTAGCTATTCCCTGTATTTTATTACAATTATTAAATTTAAAGAAATCGATTAGCTTCGATAGAAATCCTACCGATAGGTACTATCGTAGTCATTTAATGTTATGGTCTTATAATTCTATTAATTTAAATGTAGAATTAGAAATTCATTATTTAATAAATAGATACACAATAAATATGTTTCATTCTATTTCAAAACATTTTATTAAAGGAACATTGAAGGCTCATTTATGAATGCAGCTAGAAATCAAAAGAAAAAAGCTAGAAAATTAAAGTTGTGCGTTTACAAAGGTAGCTGAAAATCTAAAATATAAATCCTACTAAGCGAAAGTTTGTAAGAACGTATGGATGGATGTTTATTGTTCTTTCATGCAAAAACTATTAGAGAGATTTTAATGAAACTTTGCAGATGCATAGCTAGTAGCAGTATGACACATAGGCTATATAATCACGCTAAAAGCCAAGGAGCATTAGCAGTAACATTAAAGCAAGCAACACCTTGAGATATGCTAGAAAAAAATTTTATAGTAGAAAGTAGGATGGAATTTAATCATTATTAAAGGTGCATTTACGAAGATAGCTATAAATCTAAAATAACATAAATAAGTATACGTACAATTTATCAGCTTGTTGTACGACCCCAACATTATCAAAGTTATCAGCGAGAACAGTAAATATACAACTAACACCAGCGTCAGCCGCCATTTTGCATAACTCGTGACGAACTAACAAACTTGCTATTGTTAACATTAGTTCTGATACTAATGGAGGTTTTGTGTTTTCTGTAACAACAATAAAATATATTTGTGGATATTTTATATAATATCCTCTGGCCTTAATTTATTAATCTATCCTAGATATTTTATCCATCCTAAGGTTGCCTGGGAGAAATCACACTAGTGATAAGGCCGCTCTTTGTACAATACCTTACTTTAAGAATTTGTTATATAAGTAAAATGTATCTTTGTGGTGTACAAATAGTGTTTTCTTGTAATTGACTTGCTATGCTTTTACTTAATAAATCAAACCACTCGATAGATGGCGTTGTACAAATAACTCTCTACTGTTAACTCACATTGAGAAATATTGTAGTGGAATATTTGGTTATCATGTGGTGGTTTCATGATAGCTCAGTTGGAAGCGCAACGGAACGGTATTCCGAAGTCGTGGGTTCAAGTCCCACTCATGGTGATCACTTTTTCCACTATAATTTGATTTATTAAATATCCTATGGTCCTTAATTAAGCTATGTGTTATTATGCACATGTCTACTAGAATATATAAATAAGTACAAAGATGTATGATTTATATAGTAGACTTCGTATGCGTTTAAGTTTGTAAATACAAATATCACACGAATGATCCCGTGCGGGAATCAAACCCGCGACCTCGTGAACGGCAGTCCGTAACATAAACCACTACACCACGAGGCCCGTAAAAATGTATTAGCTATATCTCTCTCTCTCTCTCTCTCTCTCATGCTCATTAACGTCCCACTGTTGGACACGGGCCTCCTCCACTTTGGAGGGATTATGGCCAACTGTGCCGCGCTGAACAGGCGTGTTGGCACAGGGTTTACTTTCAAGTTTTCCGACTCTCACAGCATGTCATTAAAATATCCCTTAGCTGGCTTTTACAGCATCCTTGGGAGGAGATGGGGTGGTAACACTTGTATTCTAGTCACCACAAGATTTAGTTATATAGTTAATATGAATTATTTTATTACCTTTAAGTAAATTGGTGAGTGGTTCCAACATCTGAGCGCCAAGTTCTCTTGCATGTTCATGTGCTTTACCAAACTCAACACGCACATCATCGTCTAATGTTAACTTCCTTATTACTTGAAGAGTTTCACTTAACAACTGTAACAAACAATGTACATACATAGTTAGAAGTGCGGCATCGACTGTAGTGATCTCCCACGCATGTGTGGAACCAGGTGTTCAAACAGGTGGGCACAAACTGTGTATCTCGCTGCCGCTAGTCACTTAGGGATTAGTATCTCTCTTTTCGAAACGTCGGGCCAAAAGTTAAACCAAAAATCATTTAAAGTTTTCTATTAATATTTTTCAATTCGATAGACCGGATCCTAAGATAAAATATCGATTTAAAATTACGTAACCGCTATGTATTTACTAAAGTATTGATTAATTTTGCAATGGATGCTTTTACTTAATAAATCAAATTGTGGTGGAAAAAGTTGATCATCGCGAGCGGGACTTAATTGGGACTTGTTCAAGTCCCGCTTGCGGTGATCAACTTTTTCCACCACAATTTCATTCGCTGTGTTTCTTTTAATACAAAACAAATCCGATTATCACTTACTTTTTGATTACCGCAAACATTTAACAACAGTTTCAAATCCTCAGCAATGTTTTTAGCAAATAACTTTTGCCTATTCATTTCATGTTTAACACAACATGTACTCGTCCATCTTAATGTTGCTGCTATTATATCATCGTTTTCAACATTGTCTAGAATACTGAAAAAAAATAATGGATATTTAATTTTTAACATTTAAAATAAGGCACAGAGAAAAGGTAATTAAGTACCAGAGAGCCATAGAAAGAAGCACATCAGAGTTAAATTTATTAGACAAAATGAGAAGCATAGATGTAAGGCTAAACGCAAAGTCCACTGACATTCAATCACGAATTGATTTATAAAAATGGAAATGGACTGGGCATATGCTCTGCTGTAACCAGGAGAAATGGAACAAACAGGTCTGGTATCCAGGAGATGGAAACAAGAACCATGGCCACCAAGTAAAAAAATGGAAAGAAGAAATATAAATAACAGTGGGTCCACTATGGCAACAGATCGGGCACCATGGAAATCGTTAGAGGAGGCGCTTGTCTTGGGATCAAATAGCTTTGAATAAATGGCTATATTTTTGAGCGGGCCTCGAACCCACGACCTCAGTATACCGTTCCGTTAATCTACCTACTGAGCTATCATGGTTCCTGCACTTATTCACAATGTTTTTGTACAGCTCCATCTATAGAGTGGTTTGCAACAATTCTATCGATTGATTGTTTACATATTGTTAAAAATATTACGTTTTAATAAGTTCCACTCCTCTTGTATCCAATAAATCTGGTTGCATCTCCATTAATGCTGTCAATGTATCTAAAACATTTACTATTAACATCACATCATTATCGCTAAGCTGTTGTAGCAACTGTTTTGTGAACAGTAAGTCTATAAGTATTTTGTAAGCACCATCTTTGCCAGCACGAACTCTATGTGCTATATCTTTGTTACATTCTGCCTGAAAGTAAAAAAAAATAATTTGTAAAACAAAGTATAAGTAATTTGTAAAAAAGACAAAATCCTTTTTCTAAAAAGAAAGAGAAAAGAAAAAGAAAATTAGTTACTATTTTTAGTAATTTCAAAAAGAAAAACTAAAGTAAAAATGTTTTAAATAAGTTTTACCTTCAAAACTTCCAATTCTTTAAGTATTCCTTTAACATCATGCTTATCAAAAGCACACAGTTTCTTCAACCTGGTAACAGTTTCTGTCACCAGATGATTGTCGCCAGTGCTAAGAGCCAAGTCTTTCATTATGTTTGATAAGTCGACACCCTGGAAATTGAGTAGTTAAGTTAGGATTAATCTTAGTTTTAAATTAAGCCATGTTAGTTGGGCCATAATTTCAAATTCTGTAATTGGATCCTCTGGTGTTGCTAAAAAATAAAAAAGCCCACAGGAGTAATACATAATGTATTACTCCTGTGGGCTTTTTTATTTTTTTTGTATTAAAATAAACTTTTTTTGTTTGTTAAATGAAAATAAAGCTCATTTATAGCCATGTTAGTTACACCACTTATAAATCAAGAATGGCTGTACTGGTTTTGCTAGAAATTTGGTAGGCAGGTAGCTTAAAACCAGGAACCAGACATAGGATACTTTTTAACCTTTAGATTTCTTTACTTTTTTTTTACTAACAAGCTGGTCTCCATAAGTACTTTAGGCTATGTAGGTAGTAATTCAAGGAACCAGGCATAGAAAGTCGCGGCAATCAGCTAGACTTTAAATTCAAGAATACTTAGGAATAGATACCTGACAGCTATAAGTATATAATTTTTAAGTTACTAATCAAGCAGTAATTCCGTGTGGTGACGGATTAAGAATACAAGTGTCACCACCCCGTCTCCTTCCAAGGGTGCTGTAAAAGTCAGCTAAGGGATATTGCACAGAGATAATATCCTCTGTGAGAGACGGAAAACTCGAAAATACACCCTGTGCCAACACGTCTGGTCAGCGCGGCAACAGTAGACCACAATCCCTCCCAAAGTGGAGGAGGGCCGTGCCCAACGGTGGGACGTAAATGGGCCGGAGAGGAATCAAGCAGTAGGTAATAAGTTGTTATAATACTGCCATCATAAAGTTATAGGCAGTAATGAATACCGGCAAGTTCTTCCGAATAATGACATAAGCCTTATAAATAACAAATTGAGTAAGCGGTATGTAAATATTCCGGGTTAAAACAAAGAGTACGTAATCTGTATAGCATGATGATGCATACCTGTGCCTCAAACTGAGCAATAGCTTCCTTAGTCGCATCTTCAGGGCTCATTTCAAATTCATCAATATTCTCCTTAACTACCTCATCAAAGGTTTCCTGAGTTATTACACGTACCATTTTTATAATTCTCCTTATTATAGTATAAGTAGTAGAGTAGTAGTGGTTTGTAATTGATAATTATTAGAAAAAACCGGAATTTTAACACTTCAACTTCAACTTCTTTTAGTTTATGGCTTTTGTATATACAATTTCGCCAACGTCGCGTAACAGGATAGGACACCAAATGATGGAGATTTAATAAAAAAAAAAAGAACTGGAGGCCGGTAAAATCATAAAATAATTATAACTATAACTACATTCAACTGCTAATTGGTGTGATTAAACTGAAACAAACAAAATATTAACTAATTATTACAGATACAACTAGTGTTGAACAAACATTAAAACTAAGACTAAAAATTATATTATACATCTAAATTAATTAAATTCTAATCCTATTACTAGTTATATATTCACAAAGTATTTAATTTTAATTGAATTTTAACACAGAAGGCGAATGCGATGATCGAATTCTTGAAATATGTCGAATATGTCAAATGATCAAAACAAATGAAACGTCAGAAAGGAGACGTTCCAAAATGTGAATAAGCTATTAGATTAATTTAGATTGACTTCGTACAAACATAAAAATAATGTATAAATTCACTTAAAATGTTATTACATACCTACTCATATAAAATATTCATAAAATTATTTTGCTATCAGGTATAAGCTTAGAGCATTTAAGGCCAGATAGTTATTTTCAGGGTAAATAATGTTTATATATTAATAATGTTTAAATAAATAAATATTCATGGACATTTCACATAACGTCCTCTGGTCCCAAGCTAAGCTTGTGTTATGGGTACCAGAATACGGATAGACTACATATACTACTTTTCTTTAGTAAATACAATACTTATAATACATAGAAACACCCAGACGCAGTACAAACATTTGTATGACAATTAGAAAAATCACACAAATGATTGTCCCGAGCGGGAATCGAACCCGCGACCTCTTGGTCGGCAGTCTGCTACATGAACCACTCGACCAAGAGGCTCGTTTATATTCACTATGTTTATATTCACTTAAAATGTTATTACTGATATAAAATTTTCATAAATTATTGCTTTTGAACAGATCTCAGTTCCAAAGATATGATACAAAGTTACAGAGACATCCAAGCGCCACCAGCGTGGCCACCAGTTTCGAAACTGTTTCGCTATTCTTAAATTTGATTTTGACGCTGGCAAATGCAAAGCGAAGCCAACCCTCTTGAAGAAGAAGAGGGAAAAAAAAAAAAAAAAAATTGATTGCGTTATATTTTGACAGCGAAATTAAGCGTTCAAATAGTTTGTTTAAAATATTTGTAAGTTCACCAAACCAAACCAGTCTCCGTTAAATATTTCATATAATGTTTAGTTTTACGTTAGAAATCACTACTCTCTCTATCTACCTATATTAAAACATTCACTTGTGTAATAAACTTAATTTTTAAAATAATTATGATTTGATGATTATCATGCAAGTTTCAGCTGATTTGTTCACCTCTAGTAATAATGTTCTGTGGTTCACGTCATAGATAATACACTATATACTAGAGGTGATCGTTATATTAGATAGCTGATAAAATAATCTAATATTTATTAATAATCATTCAACCTATTATTTATTACAACTGGCAAGCGTTATTTATGTTGAGTGATTTATTTTTTATTTTTATTAGTTAAGACCCATTATCTACCGTTAGCTACGACATCACATGCACTATTCGAAACGAAACGGAACGTCCCATTCAAAGTCGATTGCACTTGGCTGAATAATATTTTTGTCACCTACCAAATTATACTCTAAGGTGACCGCATAAGAACTATTTCCGTTAAATAACAAAATAATATATTAGTTTGCCTAATATATTTATTAAATATATTACATATGCAAACTAATATATTTTGTTCGGCTAATAGCGTAAGCGCTAGGATAATTTTTGTTTGAATACAATAATTAAATCAGTGCGGCTACTTCGCTAGACCACGTATGGTATGACGTCGTTGATTTGATTACCGTGCGTTTGTGAGAGACGATTAAGTACTGATTGTTTGTAAATAAATAATAGAGATATAATAATTTAGTGCAAATGTAGGTTAAATGTTTTCTGTAAATAGTTTGAAATGCCACGAAAAGGACAAATTTGGAACTATTTTTCTGTGGCGGATGAACTTGCCAAAAAGGCGGAATGTAATTATTGTAAAAAGACCCTGTCGTTTAAAACTACTATATCAAATCTAAAAAACCATTTGAAACAAAAACATCTAGTTGTATATGAAGAAATATGTAGCAGAGAAAATGCTAAAAATCTATAACGATAATCAAAACGGGTCGTTATACGAAGCGAACTAATATATTATATAATATATTATAGCGTATAAAATAATAGGCGTTTTAAAAGTAGCGTATCGTTATAACGCGTTTGCAATATATAGCCGTTGCGAACACCCCTACTATATACTAGATATATACTTGGTTGACTATATACTTGGTTCACGTTTCGAATGTCACTTAGATGACGCATACTCCAAAAGAAGTGAATCGAAAAAATTAAATAATACATATTTCCTACGTAATTATTGAGACATCTGTAAGCATATTACTTTATTTAGTTTCTAATAGGTTTATTTAATTACTACAATGAGTTTTCTTGGGAAATTATTTGGTGGAAAGAAAGAGGAAAAAGGACCCACTACGCACGAAGCTATACAAAAATTACGTGAAACTGAAGAGCTATTGCTTAAAAAGCAGGAATTTCTAGAAAAGAAGATTGATGTAGAGATCCAAACTGCAAGGAAACATGGTACCAAGAATAAGCGCGGTAAGTCTACGATTATTCTTTTATCATAGAAATTACACGATGTAGTTATTGCTTTGTTGACATGATACGTTTCTGACCTTGTTATATAGTTTAACTGTAATTGCCTAGAATTTTGTTGCCTTAATCAGCGAATAAATACAAATCTGTAGGTGGTAACTATAGTTATCTATTCATTTTGTGAATATTTCTATAATACTACTTAATTATACTTTCTTTTTTAAACATTAGATAATAATTAACAAAGGAGTTTAAATAGAACAACTTTTTACGAATTTAGAAGCGTATATTTGTTTTAAATTTTGGCCCGACGTTTCGGAGACTTTGCAGTCACCAGGGTCAAGGGTGAGATTGTTTTTAAAACAAATATACGCATCTAAATCCTTAAAAAGTAGCTTTATTTAAACCAATGAGTCACGCAAGTGATAGAAAATACCAAAGGAGTTATTAATTGCAGTGGTTAAAGTATCTTAATATTAAACAGATGCACTAAGACCGTAATTGTTATATTACAGATATAGACCGTACCACATACCATATTAACAAATGAGCTTCATTTCCACATAACAGACAGAATATTTCAAAATAATTTTTTTAAAGTGCAATTCTTGTTATGTTGCTCCTATCTTGGGTAAAAGCCTCCTCCATATTTTTTTATTTTTCCCTATTTTTGGCGACAGATATCCAGTCATTTATGCCATGTTAGCTGTGCTGTACCACATATCATCATATACTTTCACAAATATTTCTGAAGTGTTTTATATAAGCCAGTACAAAGAAATGTATGTACAAAAATTATGTTAAAATATAGTAACTTCTCTCAAATAGCTTGGCAATAAAAAAAAGCTTTTTTTCAAAGCAAAGCTTAGAAAACCCTTTTTATGTATATTTGGTAGATCTGTGTTATTTAGATGCTATCATTATTAGCAACATAATTTTTTTTTTAGGGTTCCGTACCCAAAGCGTAAAAACGGGACCCTATTACTGAGACTTCGCTGTCCGTCCGTCCGTCCGTCCGTCTGTCACCAGGCTGTATCTCAAGAACGGTGATAGCTAGAGAGTTGAAATTTTCACAGATGATGTATTTCTATTGCCGCTATAACAACAAATACTAAAAGTAAAATAAAATAAATATTTAAGGGGGGCTCCCATACAACAAACATGATTTTTAGGGTTCCGTACCCAGTATCTCAAGAACGGTAGTAGCTAGACAGTTGAAATTTTCACAGATGATGTATTTCTATTGCCGCTATAACAACAAATACTAAAAATAAAATAAAATAAATATTTAAGGGGGGCTCCCATACAACAAACCTGATTTTTAGGGTTCCGTACCCAGTATCTCAAGAACGGTGATAGCTAGACAGTTGAAATTTTCACAGATGATGTATTTCTATTGCTGCTATAACAACAAATACTAAAAATAAAATAAAATAAATATTTAAGGGGGGCTCCCATACAACAAACATGATTTTTTACCATTTCTTGCTCGATACTAATAACGTTGCCTTATGTTGCATAGATAATGGTACGGAACCCTTGGTGCGCGAGTCCGACTCGCACTTGACCAATTATTTAATTATAATTTATAACATCTGATATGAGGTGAAGGTAGAATACGCATAGTACCTTCACCTCAATAAAAACAAAAATTTAGCTTTCAGTTTTAATACAAGCAATTATACAGCTATTACAATAACAATATATTGCATATAAATTATAAAAGTTAAAAGGAAATAATTTATTAAGACGATACCAAAATAGCTTCGTGCATTTTTCTATGTACGAAGTTTTCATTGTTTCTTTAGATTGAATGGCTAGAGCTCTAATTTTTAAGTATATGTTTTTTCAATATATGATCTAGGATCGCATGAACTCAGAAACGCGATTGAAAAAAGTTTTCTCGATAGAAAATCTTGGCGAAACAACCTCTCAAATTTTTTATTTTTTTCATTTGTCGGTCTATTATCGCGTATTAACTAATGAAATAACTTTAAAAACATAAGTTACTATTATATATAGAAACACGTAAATCAGAATTAAAATATATTTAGTAGATTTTGAGTAAATAGGAAAAGTATCCCTAATTCTTCATTTTCTGTGCCTACTGGCTGTGTTAATATGTACGTGTCGGCGAAGATATACGATAATATTGATGTAGGCCCTTAATATGAATATTTAAATGAATATTTTTTTACACTGAAACTTTGTTTTTCTTTTGAATTTTTGCTTCATTATTAATTAATTCATACATTTGCTTTATTAGTTAAAAGTCAATTGCAAAAATAAATAAATGACTGTAATAGGTACCTGTGCTTTGCTGTCATTATTTAGGTCCGCTTGTGCTCTCTAAAGAACACTAAAGTTTTTTTTTATTATTATATTTTTTAATCTTAAATGGTTATACGGTAATACACCTACCTTGGTTATTTCTGCATCACCCTATGGTTGACTGGAAGAAAATGCCTAAGGCATTAAGTCCGCCTGTACAATTCTTTGTATAAAGTGTGTAAATAAATAAATAAAGTTACATCAAACTGAAATCAATCAATCAAGTTGGTGTAAACCGCTCGATAGATGGCGTTGTACAAAAATATCGACCCGATGTTTGACTCACATTGAGAAATATTGTAGTAGAAGATTTGGTTAACATGTGTATCATGATAGCTCAATCGTGAGAGTCACGGAACGGTATTCTGATGACGTGGGTTCAAGTCCCGGTCAAGGTGGTAATTTTTTTCCACCATAAATTGCTATATTAAATATTTTCGCCATTTACGCTTGTACTTGCAATCCTCAAAAGTTCCTGATACGCCATTAACTAATTTATGTTTCCAGCTGCAATCGCCGCCCTTAAACGCAAGAAGCGTTACGAGAAGCAGCTCACCCAAATTGATGGAACGTTAACACAGATTGAAGCACAAAGAGAAGCATTAGAAGGAGCCAATACTAATGCACAGGTCCTCAACACTATGCGTGAAGCGGCCAACGCCATGAAACTGGCTCATAAGGATATGTTAGTATTTATATTTCGTTTTACCTCATAAACTTCTTTATAAAGTTCTTCGGGATATTGTCACCTAAGTCTGACAACGGTAAACAAAAAAAAAATAAGCAAAAAAAATGTTAACAATTCATATTGTGAAATTAAAAAAAAGTTAGAGGGGTGAGTCCAACAAACGGAAGGTTTTTTTAAAGAGCCTACTCAACTTGAGGGGCAGGTGGTCCCTTGCCTGGGGTGTCACTCAGTTGGCCCCAGGCACGTGTAAACGGTGCTCTGGGCCTCCTTCGTCTGGGGAGGTCATTATTGGCATCTGGTGTTGGTAGCGACGTCTGACGCTGAGTAGGTGACTCGACGCGATTTGTAGACCATACGATGATCTGTACACACTGTGACATCCATCCATCCATCAGCCATTTTCTTTCCACTGCTGGTCATAAGCCTCCCCGTCGAACGCCGCAACGCGCGATCCTACGCTAACTGCATTCAGTAGCCCCTGGCATGTGAGACGATATCGTCAGTCAACTTTGTTGGGGGTCACCCCGCGTCGTTCGGTGCGTGGTCGACACTCGAGGACCTTCCGTCCCCAACGGTCATCATTATCGTCGAGTGATGTGGCCTGACCATTGCCACTTGAGCGTGCTAACTCTTCGGGCTATGTCATACACACCGTTCCTTCTATGGTTCATACTGTTCATCATACAAAAGAGATTGTTAATTTTATTTGAATTTATAGAAAATTAGTATTTATTTATATTATTATATTTATATATTATATTATTATTATTATTATTTATATAAATTCAAATAAAATTAACAATCTCTTTTTAATATAAACTAATTTAAATCTTAAACCAATAATTCTTCTTTTTAAAAATTCTTGTTATTATGTAAATAATATTGTATTTAAGTATATAAACTTAGTTTTGCTTGCTATATTGTATACTACCTCTATAATAATAATAAACTTTAGTCTATGATAAAATTATGTATGTTTCACCTTATATAATTTAAAAAAAAAAAAAAAATTTCTTTATATTGTTACAATTTGTTAATGTATTTTAGAAACTAAAATAATGTTATTGATTTTATGTAGTCTGAGCACAATGTAATATGATATAGTTTATGGTAAAAGTCTATCTTTATGGTCAATGTAAAATTAAAATCGAATGTGGGTAAACCCTGTAATAACTGATCGTACAAGACACATTACAGCTCAGTCTCACCCGTGACCATGGTGACTGCAAAGTCTCCGAAACGTCGGGCCAAAATTTAAAACAAATATACGCGTCTAAATCCGTAAAAAGTAGTTTTATTTAAACAGATGAGTCGCGCAAGTGTTAGAAAATATTATAACAACACAAATAATATGATTTTCACAATAACCTCTATATTACAGCGATGTGGACAAGGTACACGATATAATGGACGACATCGCGGAACAACATGACATATCTCGTGAGATCACTGACGCTATCAGCAACAACGTTGCCTTCCCTAATGATATCGATGAAGATGAGCTTGAGAAGGAATTGGAAGAACTTGAACAGGTAATGGACTTTTCTCTTGTGTTTATTCTTCTTTATGCGTTTCCTGAAATGAGGGTAGGCAGAAAATGGTTTTTCTAGCCGTAATTAATGTTTCTTTTTACGCGACGAAAAGAAGACGAAAGTTTCCTTTTTTTTCCCAGCTCATTACGTCCCACTGTTGGGCATGATTCTCCTATTTTAAGTTAAATGTTAACTTGTGTGCCTAATGATCCAATCTTAGAAGCCGACTGTCGAAATAATCGCACGTTCGTTGTGATATGAATATAAAAGCGCGAAATTTTCCCGATTCTTTCGCTCGTGGAGTCAGTGTCTAGCTGTTGTCCGCAATTTCGTACGCTTGGAATTTACATAATGAAACCTTATTAAATTATACAAAAAACGACATCCTCTTGAACCAATCTATCTATTAAAAAAAAACATATCTAAATCCGTTGCGTAGTTTTATAGAGCTTACATAGGGACATACATACAAAAATAACGACTTTAAGAGGATACCAAAATTCTTCGTGCATTTTTCTACGTACGAAGTTTTGATTGTTTCTTTAGATTGAATGGCTAGAGCTCTAATTTTTAAGTATATGTTTTTTCAATATATAATCTAGGATCGCATAAACTCAGAAACGCGATTGAAAAAAGTTTTCTCGATAGAAAATCTTAGCGAAACAACCTCTCTCATTTTTTATTTTTTTCATTTGTCGGTCTATTATCGCGTATTAACTAATGAAATAACTTTAAGAACATAAGTAACTATTATATATAGAAACACGTAAATCAGAATTAAAATATATTTAGTAGATTTTGAATAAATAGGAAAAGTATCCCTAATTCTTCATTTTCTGTGCCTACTGGCTGTGTTAATATGTACGTGTCGGCGATGATATACGATAATATTGATGTAGGCCCTTAAATAATAAGTAAAGATTAGCAATATTTTTAAGTTCTATTTAAAAATAAACCGGAGTACAGTGTTCTGTCTGTTTGTGAAACATTTTTTATTGACATCATGTTTTATTAATATTTACAGGAAGATCTGGATAAAGAAATGCTTGGTATCAGTGTACCGACAGACAATCTGCCCGATGTACCATCTTCAGAGCTTGTGCGTGATAA
Source organism: Orgyia antiqua (assembly GCA_916999025.1). Taxonomy (NCBI): domain Eukaryota; kingdom Metazoa; phylum Arthropoda; class Insecta; order Lepidoptera; family Erebidae; genus Orgyia; species Orgyia antiqua. The sequence continues at coordinate 9,036,671 of OU779874.1, forward strand.
ACCAAAGGCTGGCAAGTCTAAGACAGGTTCGTAATCATTTATATTTTATACTTTTATAAGTCTCATTTCTTGAGTCTATCTATCCGTTAATTAGTCTATGCTTCAATCTTTCTATTCTTTTATGAGTCTCTCTTCTCGTCTTTTAAGAGGTCACAACACCAAACTATGCTCCACACAAAATATTGGCATCATAGTCCCCTGTTTTCTTCGTGGATTGTGGCGCCAGAAAAACGATTTTTCTCATAGTATCTCGGTCTTATATATCTATGCTTGTATTAATTTCTATTCTCCAAAACATAATAATTAAAAGAAATATGGCCATCAAAAATTCTTGTTTATTTTTTTTGGATTTCTATATATGAACTTGCAGCGTCTATCACATAAATTTGGTAAGGTAAAAACATTTTAAATGGTTTTAATTTTGACGAAGAAAACAGCGGACTACGAAACGTCTTTTTTTCAAAGAATTTGAAACTAAAATCTGCCTCAACTATTTGTGGCTTACAGTGCGGCGCTCGGGAATAGGGATAGCAATACCTAAAGCAAATACCAAAATTAGGGCTTAAGTCCCCTCTTAATCTATGTATCATTTTATTGGTCTATCTATCATTTTATTTTGTCTATCTTTCATTTTATTAGTCTATCTATCATTTTATTTAGTCAATGTATCATTTTATTTAGTCTATCTATCATTTAATTTGTTTATCTATAATTTTATTTAGTCTGTCTATAATTTTATTAGACTATTTATAATTTTATTTAATATGTCTATTTATTATTTTAGTTTATCTATCATTATATTAGTCTGTCTATCATTTTATTTAGTCTATCATTCTATTAGTCTATCTATCCTTTTATCGGTCTGTCTATCCTGTAATTGGAACAGTAGTAGCTAGAAAATTATATTTATATTATTTTTATTTTATTTTCAGAGGATGACGATGAATTGGCTCAATTGCAATCGTGGGCTACATAAATGTACAGTTTCGCTTTATAAAATAGCTTGTTGTACCTTTGTGATATCTTATAGGTACTGTATAGTAACTGTATGTATTAATATATTTGTGGGATAATATTACTAATACATCCCAATGCTGGACATAGTACTGTTGAAATCAGTCTTTTATATCAACTTGACAACATTGAAAAGATGTATTGCAATCTGTCTTAAGTCTATCAGGAAAAGGCAATACATAGATTGCGTACAACGATGACGTCGCAATATTTAAAATAACATCTTTGAATTATTAATATTGAAATGAGTTGTTTAAAATAGTCTATTTTTTAAAAAAAATATATGAAAATAGCAGGTCAAACATTATGTACAATCACAATTGGACCCGGTAGGTAGCGTTGCAGTCGGTATCTTTAAATTACTCGTGCGCAGCCGGGACGTATTACTTGTATAGATATAATAATAAGGATGGTTCACTGACTGACATACTGACTCGTTTATTAATTACTGAACCTAGGAACATGAAAGTTTTCATTGCATTCTATAAAAAGAACTATACATTAGAGATGAAACGGATATCCGGTAACTATCCGGTATCCGGCCTTGTTTTCACTATCCGGCCGGATACCGGATAGTAATACAGTATCCGGCCGGATACAGGATAGTAAAATTTTAAAAAATCTTATTATTTTACACAAAGCAAATCATACTCCAATAGGTTATGGACACCGTTTATTTTTATAATCGCACATCAAAAATGTTTGTTTGTCGACAAGTGATAAACAATGAAATAAACAACAAACTAAATGAGAACCAAACACAAACTGACACGCGCGATAACATTCGAACGCCCCCGAGTCGACCCGATCTCCGCTTCCGTGCGAGCCGAATGCGCCTGAATATTTCCGATATCCGGCGCTCCGGCCTACTAGCTTGCCGAATATCCGGTATACGGCCAAACTACTATCCGTTTCATCTCTACTATACATACTATAGTAGCTTCCCCTTACGATTTTTTAACCGACTTCAAAAAAGAAGGAGGTTCTCAATTCGTCTGTATATTTTTTTGGTCCCATTTGCACCAGATCAGGGTTTGATCGTTATCTCCTAAGAAATCAATGAAAACACTCAAATTTCAATGGCATGAAATCGGTAAAATTTTTTAAAAATACCCAAATATTCTAAGGTCGGTCTGTTACATTCCGAGGGATGACGGATAAGACCCATTTCTTGGTCGTGGGTTTCGTAAGAACCGACCGAGGGAACCAGTGGACTTCTCAGTCCCGGACCACCAAATAGGGTTGAATTCTTTAGGAATTCCATTGCAACATGAGCAGTCGTTTCATAGTTGAGAAGTGAAAGATTACCCCACAAATATCTTTTTAATACAATAATGTATAATATGTTCTAACTAGGATTCGCTTTCTCAGTAATAAATATATACTCTGCCTTATATTTATAAAAATATTCATATTTAGTCAAAATATTGATGGTAAAATACTTTGAGTGTAGCCAATTATGGGGTTTTGGGGGTTGTGACCCATACCACCATTAGACCATGAGGTCCGCTCATTGTCTAGTGGTTTATGTAACGGACTGCCGCTCACGAAGTCTTAGAGTCGATCTACAGGATATAGTTATTTTTGTTATCTACAAAATAAAAAAAAATATTGACGGGCTTCATAGTTCATGTAACGGACTGCCGTTCACGAGGTCGTGGGTTCGATTTCCGCACGGGACATTCATTTGTGTGATGTTTATAAATATCATACAAATGTTTGTTGTGCGTCTGGGTGTTTCTATGTATTATAAGTACATATTTACAAAAGAAAATTAGTATTTTCGTATTCTGGTACCCATAACACAAGCATAATAATATAAGCTTAGCTTGGGACCAGAGGACGTTGTGAAAAAAAAGTATTCTGGCGTTTTCAAAGTTAAGTGTTTTTGGTTTCTGTACCAATAGGTAAAACTATAATATCCTCCGTGTGGTGACGGATTAAGAATACAAGTGTCACCACCCCATCTCCTCCCAAGGGTGCTGTAAAAGTCAGCTGAGGGATATTGCACACAGATAACATCCTCTGTGAGAGACGGAAAACTCGGAAAAGAATCCTGTGCCAACACGCCTGGTCAGCGCGGCACAGAAGACCATAATCCCTCTCAAACTGGAGGAGGCCCGTGCCCAACAGTGGGACGTAAATGGGCTGGAGAGAAGAAGGTAAAACTGGACCATATTACAATGACATCGTTGTCCGTCCATCCGTCTGTCACTAGGCTATATCTCTGTCACGGTGATAGCTAGAGAGTATAATTATATTATTCTTGACCAATGAAAAATCCCTCCCAAAATTGGTTAAGCTCAAAGTAATAACGTTTGAGGGTAGGCAGATCTTATGATTTTATTCATTTGTTATATTAAACTTAAGTAACATATAAATAAAGTTCATTTTTATTTAATAAGTATTGTGTAAATTTGTGTATTTTTTATTCATATGTATGTTTTTAGGTTTAATAGTACATATAATTATATTTTTAAATAATTTAAAGTGTTTTTTTTTTTATATTTTCTAACTAATAAATAATAATAGTCTTGGATTTTATTCCCAGGTTAAGAAAAAATCGGCTTTTTATAAAATAATAATAAGTTCGGTAATTTTTAAAATTTAAACTATAGCCTTGTATTTGTAAAGTTCCATCAATATTTGTTTTAGAGGTAATAGCTAACAAACATCCATATTACATTCTTACAAGCTTTCGCATTGAAACAAGTTAATGCCCGCAACACGTGGGATTTAGAAATCAAACTTTAACATTTAGGTGTATATGTTGTGGTGCGACGGTTAGAGGATAAAAATGAAATACGTCCGGACTTGTAAGGCGAATTTGGGACTCAATATGTTTGATATAATAATAGCTTAAATAGGTGGTAAGAACAATCGTTTCTATGTATTCCTAAAACTGCTGACACGCATAGTGTTGCATACAATGAATCCATATATAATATATTTGTATATAATAAATTAGGCGGCGAGCAAACATTAGGACCATATGTACTGTAATAAATATATTTGTATATAATAACTTAGGTGGCGAGCACAATGGTCTCTATAGATTCGTAGATTTGCTGACATACGTCTACTTGCAAACAATGAATTCATACAATGTGTCCCTACAAACAAATCTATACTCAAGTAATTTATTAATTTTGCAATTGACTTGCTATGATTTTACTTAATAAACCAATATGTGGTGTAAAAAGTTGATCACCGCAAGCGCGGCATGAATCCACGACCTCGGACTACCGTTCCGTAGCTCTGCCAACTGAGCTTATTGCGGTCGTGCTAACAGTAATCAAATTAGACCACAATCGTCACTCGATTGAGTTTACATCGTATTTTGACGTACAATACCATCTATCGAGAATGTTTTGCAACAATCTCAACTTTCAACTTTTTCTACCACAATTTGATTTATTAAGTAAAATCTATACTCATAATATTATAATTCTGAAGAGTTTGTTTGTTTCAACGTGCTAATCGCAGGAACCGATAGTCTTATTTGAAAAATTCTTTCAGTGTTGGATAGTCCATTTAGCGAGGAAGACTATAGGCTATTAAACATCACGCTACGACCAATAGGAGCGAAGTATAAGTGAAAAATATTGCAAAAACGGGGAAGTTTTGTAAATTCCACGCGTACGGAGTCGCGGGCAGCAGCTAGTATTATTATATAGCTGAAGAGTTTGTTTGTTTGATCGTGCTAATCTCAGGAACCGATAGTCTTATTTCAAAAATTCTTTCAGTGTTGGATAGTCCATTTAGCGAGGAAGGCTATAGGCTATATACATCACACTGCGACCAAAAGGAACGGAGCTACAGTGAAAAAATAGCAAAAACGGGAGAATTTTTTAAATTCCATGCGTGCGGAGTCGCCTGTTACAGCTAGTCTTACATATAAACCTTCCTTTTGAACCACTATTAAAAAGACCGTATCACAATCTGTTGCGTAGTTTAAAGATATAAGCTCACATAGGGACAAACAGAAATAACTGCCAAATTAGTCTCTCGCTAAAGTAATTTATTAATTTTGCATTTGACATGCTATGCTTTTACTTAATAAATCAAAATATGGTGGAAAAAGTGATTACCGCAAGCGGGACTTGAACCCAGGACCTCGGAATACCGTTCCGAAGCTCTTCCAACTGATCTTATTGCGGTGGTGCTTTTCAGTAATCAAATTAGGCCACCACATTCGTCACTCGATTGAGTTTATATATTTTTACGTACAACGCCATCTATCAAGATTGCTTTGCAACAAATCTCGACCAACCACCTAGTATTCTTTACAGAATACAAATGGGTTGAAAATAATGAGGCGAAAAAAATCAATCGAGTGACGAATGTGGTGGCCTAATTTGATTACTGAAAAGCACGACCGTAATAAGCTCAGTTGGAAGAGCTTCGGAACGCTATTCCGAGGTCGTGGGTTCAAGTCTCGCTTGCGGTAATCACTTTTTCCACCATAATTTGATTTATTAGTCTCTCGCTGTTGAAACAGAAAAAATGATTTCATTAAAAAATATTTCATTTGATAATATATTTTATTTTAAGAATAATTTAGTGTTTTATTTATTAAATACCCTTAATTTTTATGGATGTTTCACACAAAGTCCTTTGGTCCCAAGCTAAGCTTATTTGCTTTTGTTATGGGTACCAGAAAACCTTAATATTCTTGTGTAATACATACTTATATAGTTATTATCCATATTATACTATTTATAACACAAGATCAGCTGTAGGTACCAATTTTACTGAAAATTGACGGGGAGGTAGCTTAAAATTAGGAGACAGACATAAGATAGTTTTTAACCTCGGATATTCTTAGATAGATCATTACCTCGCCTCGAAAGGCGACAGGACGCACTCCGACCAGATTGGAAACAGTCGGCTGGGAAAGAAATCTACGGACTACAAGTGAAAAGATTAGGAAATATACAGAACTACAAGAAGAAATAAAAAGAATTTGCAAAATGGAGCGAGTCACAATTATTGTTCCCTTAGTAGTTTCTATAACAGGTGTAATCCCTAAACATCTATTTTAATAGCCTCGACATACTACTCAATCTCTCAAAATATACATATCTCACGTTCACATCACACGTCATCGTGTTCTCTTAATAATACCGGGAAATCCGAGAAACTGTAGTTTAAAAACAAAATAAATAATAAAATAAAGTTTATTGCTCAGAATACACAATCGTTAGTGCGCTGTACATTTATGACTATACTTAACTAATATAAATTTCGAACCGATGGCACCCAAAGTAAGATTCAACTTGTGTTATGGAATATAAAATATAATAAAAACAATAATACACTATTTATCAATTAATTACATCACCCAGTACAATGTACAATAAATCTTCATGTAAATACAATTAACATGCGGGCATGGCATGACATGTTTGTGAACTGAATTCTAATATTGTTCGGTTACTTGGTATGGGATACTTTCTCTGATGCCGTACTTATTCTGATTGACGATATTGAAGCCAAAATCGAGATCGAAGTGAAGTCACTGCATTGTTCAGTTCCAATAAATAAACATCAGTGAAATTCTATTAAACAATAGCATGTGAAATAATTGATTCAAGGATGTTTTTTTAAACCTACTTATTGTTTTTACGTTTAAATCGGGTGTTGTTTTAATTTACACACTTGGCACTTGTAATAATCGCAACATCTTACAAACTAAATCTACACCAGAGGCGAATAAACTTCATTATAATTTTCATAATGAAAAAATTAAAAAGATTGTTCTATGTGCGCACTATGAAAGAGCTATGAGAGATTGTTCTATTAGACCTTGCTTTGTCCTTCGGCGTCACAAGTAATAACATTTCTGAGCTTTCGGGGGCCCTAGAGGCCCGGTGCCTGTCTAAACTTAATGATATTTTATCTTGATATAAGATTTCACCCATTGGTTGGATGGAAGAAAATGCCCTAGGCATTAAGCCTAACTTTGCATGGTTTTGCATAGTGTAAATAAATAAATATTTAAATAATATTCCTGATTAGATAAAACCTTAAGACGATACCAAAATAGCTTCGTGCATTTTTCTATGTACGAAGTTTTCATTGTTTCTTTAGATTGAATGGCTAGAGCTCCAATTTTTAAGTATATGTTTATTCAATATATGATCTAGGATCGCATCAACTCAGAAACACGATTGAAAAAAGTTTTCTCGATAGAAAATCTTGGCGAAACAACCTCTCAAAATTTTTATTTTTTTCATTTGTCGGTCTATTATCGCGTATTAACTAATGAAATAACTTTAAAAACATAAGTAACTATTATATATAGAAACACGTAAATCAGAATTAAAATATATTTAGTAGATTTTGAGTAAACAAAAAAAATATCCCTAATTCTTCATTTTCTGTGCCTACTGGCTGTGTTAATATGTACGTGTCGGCGATGATATACGATAATATTGATGTAGGCCCTTAAATGATTTATATATTGGTCCATAATAATTGTTATATCGTATAATTAAACTGCTAATCAAACATTTGTACGATTTACGTGAACTGTAGGCATTAGCGAGTAATGAATGTAAATAATCAGAATAATACTTTATTAAATTTTGGTGCTGCAACCAATGCTTTATATTAAGCACCACTGATCCTTCGACGGTCAAACGATTTATAGTGCTTGCCTGCCATTGCCAAACAACATGAGGAGTTTTATTGTGGTGAGTAATATATAATTATTTTTTAATTTTAAGATTGTACCCAGGATGTTTAGTTATGCCATTAGCCATTAGAAGCTAAGGCTAGAAAAAGATAATTTGGGCCATTTATTTAAAAGTATTTTTTAGATTTATTCCATCCACTTGATGGTAAGTAGTAATGTATCCTGGATAGTACAGAGCAAAAACTATGTAAAATTCTATTCTTAAATATTTCAATTTGTACTAAAATAAGAGCAGCCCGAGAAAAGTATACTCTGATGTCATCACAGGTATACTTCAAAAGGGTCAAGTGCGTAGCACTTACAACCGTCGGACATGTATGACCAGATGTATGAGTGCGGATGAAGATAACGGAGTATGTTTGGATCTTAGCAGATGGCGCTCTATAGTCTCTGCCTATCCCCATGGGAAAAAGGCGTTATGTTTATGATGATGATGATGATAAGATAAGGGCGACAGAACGAATTTGCAAGATTAAAGTGAATCCCATTTCTTGTAATTAAATTATATCACTATTTTCACTTATGTAATAATTCGCCTATGTAAATACCTGTGGCTAATACAGGTATACTCCTTTTTGCTGTCTATACGTTTACGTCTTTTCTGCAGCAGATTGTAGGCTTCAGAAAAAGAACTGACAATACATATTTTTGGAACGAAGTTCCGTATGGCGCGTTGCGGAGGGGTACCATAGCCGGCAAAAAACGTCCGTAACGCGATGAAAAATCGTAACCTTTTTATGTATAGTCTATGTATGGTGGCTATACACTGTCTAATGTATAGTCTATGGGATGACTGTTATTATTATTTTTTATTATTTATTTATTTTTTTGCAAATTGTGTCGATTGTACCTTAGCTGAAGGAACTTCGTTCCTGCCTGGTGTCCCGCGACACCAATTTTTTTTATTCAAAGCAGAAGAATTTAGATCATCTCGGTCGTTATATAATCGTAAATATTGATCGTCATTTTTTGATTACAGATTATTCTTATCTTCCACACAACGACAGCAGTAATAGACTTCTACACATTTCACTCGAAAGCAGCTACTAAGATACAGAATTTACAAAATAAAGCGACGAACACATTTCAACAAATCACAAGCGATATAGATTTGGACAAATTGAAACCGACTTATTTATTGAACATAATAATACCGACATTAAAAAGCCAAGGACAGATAATACATCAAGAAATTGAGAAACTTCCTAAATATAGGCCGATTATTATGCAGTTTATAGAAAAGTTAAAAAATGTATCGGGACAAGATATCATATCGGCGTTTGATTTAGAAAATGTGGATAGAATCGATACTACTGAAGAAATTGACTATCGATTATGAAATTAAAGATTATTTATTGTTAATTTTATATTATTATCATAGTACATACATAAATGAAGAGGGAAAGCCTTTTGAAATTGAAAACATAATGTCCCACTTTTGGGTGAAGGTCTTCACTTTGGAAAGGTTTTGGGCTACTATGTCACACTAATCAGGCGTTTTGGCCATAGAGTTTTGTTTCGAGTTTTCCATCTCCCAGATAATGTTAACTGCTTATGATATCTCTTAGAAGGGAAGAATGAGTATGAAATGTTATGTTACCGGCTAACACTCACTGTTATGCGATCGGCCGATTACAATAACAGTGAGTGTTAGTCGGTAACATAATATTTCTAATACGACTCAAAACTCAAACTCACGAAAATTTTAATGCGAGAATGAAATCTATATATATGATATTGATTTGATTAAAAGCTCTGCTGAGTTTCTTACGCCGGTTCTTCTCAGCAGATTGCGTCCTGAACCGGTGGTAGGGAAAAAAATTGGACATGTCATAAGCACATAATTTTTCTGAAAAATTGTGTCTACGTGATTAAATGATTTTTCATTTCATTTCATTTCAATCCAGAAAGGAAAGTTTTACTGCTAACTTATTAAATTAAACAACAAATAATACTAAATAAATATTTATTCAGCAACATTCAAATCATTTAACAACTTATCAAAAATATCATTTCTATCTACACCACTAGTTTTAGGGAGGAATTCGTCGAGGAGTCCATTTTGGAATTCACCAAAATCTTCTTGGACTGTATCGGCTAAACCAAGTTCCGTAAGTAAAGTTAGATTATCCACATTCGACTTGTCCGTTTGGTCGAAAGTCACATTTTCAAATTTGTCGAAGTCAGGCAAAAGTTGTTGCGATGACTCGGTGTTATCATTATCTTTGTTTTGACGACGATTCATCAATTTCGGTTCTTTGTCAAGATCTGGAATGTCATGGTATTCGTGCATTTCCTTGCCATATTCTATTTCTTCCTCGTCATCTTGACTGTCCTGTACAAAACATTATTTTATAAATATAAATACACCTTTTTAAACCCATTCTGGGGCACTGGCTTGCGCCCTATAGAATGGACATAGTGCAATCAGCGAAGGACCATAAGTTATAGTGGTCTTTGGGAGATGCCTATGTCTAGCAGTGACGGAAAGCTGAGTGATGAAATGGCTGACCAGGCAGATTGTTAAAAGGTAAAGGGGTAGTTACTCTTGCAGAAGATTTTATTACATGTTAGATATTTGAACTATCTATTGTTTTGGTCCTTCAAGCCGGATAACAAATACAAACTACGCATGAACGTTGAAAGTATAAGTATTGAAATTTAATTACTTGTATGATCTGCGCAGTAGATTTGTACTGGAAGGCGTTTTGTGATAAATCCACTTCCACTGGAAATAATGTCGCATTTTCTGTTAGATGTTGTACTGTCTCGCTGAAAATAAATGAAAATTTTAACATTTTCGAAATCCCCATCCCTCAAAGGAAGCTCCGTTCTATGGGGAAAGCCTATGTCGAACGGTAAACCAAAAACGGCTTATGGGAGGATGGATGTATGCGAAAAACAAAATTTGAAACTATGTCACACTAATTTAGTCCTTAATAAATTGAATTATGGTGGAAATAGTGATTACCGCAGGCGAGACTTGATCACTTTTTCCACCATAATTAAATTTATTATAGCATAGCATGTCAATTGCAAAATTAATAAATTACTTTAATTTAGTCCTTTTTTAAACCGCCTCAAAAAAAGAGGAGGTTATATGTTCGGCTGTGTATTTTATTTTTCTCAAAAGAATTGAATTAGATTTAATGGAATCGGAAGCCCTTACCAAAACCAAATCAAGGCTGCGCCCATAGCCCTGCTAGATTTGTTAGTCCTGGAAAGTTATTAATTAATTGGAACCACTCACTTATGGTAAACCGCTAATCCTTGTATGAACCTCCTTAGCTGGTATGCGACATCCTGAGTTCTTTTATTGTCAAGCAGTTCCAACTTCACCAGCACATCAGATCTCAAACGAGCGAATCTGGCTCTTGCATCTTGACGACATCTTAGTATAAGTCTGTAACAAAACGGATTGCCATTTTTTTTTCTCGATGCCAGATCTAATTGATCCATCGATCCATTTATCGGTCGGAGACTAAAAGGTACATACAATTTCTGACAACAAAAGTCCCAAAAGAATGTAGCAGACGCAGTACAAACATTTGCATAAAAAATACAAATATCACACTGTGCCGGGATCAAACCTTGTGAACGGTAGTCCTTCACATGAACCACTAGACCACTAGAGTCTGAAGATTCTTAATCTTTTATTACATGGATCTTACCTATATTCATAGTTTCCAGTCTCAACCCTATACAAAGGTTCCTGTAACGCATTATATCCATATTCCTCATCATCCATTTCCTTGACCTTCAAGCAGTATGATAGATATTCAAATTTGGTATCAGCATACTTGCGAATAGTGAGCTTGGTATCAGGGATTGCCTTAGTAAGATACGTGCCCATATCTGACAGAATCTAAAAAAAAAATGGGTAATTAGGACTAAAAGATTCTTGGCTAACAAAGAGATTAAAAATATCACTATTTTTGTGCCCTTATTCCGTTATTCTGCGCCACATGACTCAGTTTTTACGAACCCCGCAGTCAAGACATAGGAATGTTCACCCCTTGTACAATTTTCATTTAATCTAACATCCGTAACCGAAACTATCCGAAATTTACGGATAATCCAAAATAATCGCATATAAATAAATAATAACGACTTCGGTTCGGTGGAGAGGGCTTCCCTAGTTCCATGGTTTCCGACCATGGCACTAGGGAAGTCCTCCCCACCAGGGGATCGAAGGATCAGTGCATAAAAACGTATTCATCCAAAGAATTGCTTACAGGTTTTAAAGCCTTCAGCATCTTGATACCATCTCGCTCCAACATCCGATGGTACTGTCCAAATTTTGTGAAAGCTTCAGAAGCTCTCGCTTGTGGCTCCCTTACTCCAATACCAGCGAATATATCACCTACTGCTTTATATGTTTGGAGCAGATCAAAATATGCTTTTAACATCCTGAAAAGAGTTAGTTTTTTTTGGATTTCGTGTCTGCCTGATTTCCCAGAGTGCTGTAAAAGTCAGCTAAGGAATATTGTAAACAGATAACATCCTCTGTGAGAGACGGAAAGCTCGAAAATAAACCCTGTGGCAACACGCCAGGTTAGTAGACCATATCCCTCCCATATTGGTGAAGGTCCCAGCAGTGGGACGTTAATGGGCTGCAGAGAGAGAAAGATACCTTTTAGCGTTCTCCACAAGTCTTTTATAAGTCCCTTCAGTCTCTCTCAATTCATTTAATTTCGCAACTAAAGTATCATTACATAGAATAGCTCTAGACAATCCTAGTGCATCAGCTGCTCCTGAAGACATGTTCTCAACAAGTCTGTGTTTCATCTTCTTCATTATAATGTCTAATGATTTACCCTGTTTGGGATCAGCGTGAAGTTTATTGTAATTTATTGTTACTTCATCCTGTAATACAAAATCTTTGCTTTAGTTACTTATTTGGTAAAACGTTCTTGGTATTGTCAAATATCTTTTATTTATTTTAAATACATTTTTATGGAGATTTTACTAAACGTCCTTTGGTCCCGTGCTAAGCTATATTCCTAGATAGATATGGGTACCAGAAGAATACAGTTAGACTACATAAATACATTTCTTCTGTAAATACATACTTATTACAGATAGAAAACATCTAGACGCAGAACAAATATTTGTGTCACAGATATTAAGACCATACAAATAGTACTGTGCGAGGATCGAACCCGATATTAAACAATAGTGCGTTACATGAACTACCTAGATCACGAGACTACAAATATATACCTACTTTTTTTTGTAAACACACGTTTATCACGTAGAAGATAAGAGATGTGACATAGAACGGCTCCCAATAAGTTGGATCGATATTGTCAAGATCGTGGGGGCTGCTGGATGTAAGTGACATATGACCACGCTTGTGAAATTCTACGGGAAGGACATTCCAGCGCGGACAAAGAAAGACTAAAAAGGATAAAAACCCTGAGCTTACCTTAGCTGATTGTATCATCTTAGCCACTTCAACTTTGGTTTTTCCTTTCACCGTTTGTCCATTAACACCAATCAGCTCATCACCACTTTGTAAGGTGCCATCTTTGGAAGCTGGAGTGTTGTCAAAGATCTAAAACAGACAGCGAAATGAAAAGATTTAAAATAATTAAAATTAAATTATAGTAGAAAATATCATCACCATGAGCGGACACCCACAACCTCAGAATGTCGTTCCGTTGCTCTTCCAGCTGAGCTAACCAAATTTTACACTACATAATTTTTCAATTCAAGAGCATCGATGTTTTTGTACAACGCCATCTATCGAGCAGTTTGACAATCCTCTGTGAGAGACGGAAAACTCGAAAATAAACACCACGCCAATACGCCTGTTCAGCGTGGCAAACTAGACGATTATCTTCCCAAAAGTGGAGAAGGCCCGTGCCCAGCAGTTGGACATAAGAGAGAGAGATTACATGATTCCTTAGCCTATAATATTTGGTAATGCTAGCTAGAGGCGTATTTTAAAAATTAGCGCCCCGGGCCATTTGATTTGTCGCCCTGGGCCAATTTAATACGCCGCCCTGTAAATTTATAGAGATAGAGCAAATTTTAAACTTGAAGGCTTTCGCCGCCCTTCTCAGGCTGGCCGCTGGCCCTAGGGTAAATACGCCTCTGATGCTAGCTAAGATTACCTGTACGATGTAGAGACATGGACATAATGGTGCTCCACCTCCTATACTAATACCTATAAGATTCTTTTCATCTTTGCTGAGGACAACACTGCCTGATGTTACTGTCATACCCCTGAAAATGGGAATGTCATTCAGTAAGTATTTTGATAACAATATCCATGGTCCATCACTATTGTAAAATATTACACTGATTTAGAAAAAATAAGAAAAGAAAAGAATGTCCATGGAGCTCCTTGTGGATTCACTTTTGGAACAGACACATAGCGCTCTGAATTTTTAAAGGAATTTGACACACAAGCTTTCTTAAAATAAAAAAAAATAAGTTCGATTTATTTAAAACTTCTTTCCTACTCGTAGCTTGGATATAAATAAATTAAGTCAACAATGTAAGTTTAGCTTGGAATCAGAGGACGTTCTGTGTATTGGCCATAAATATAAAACAATGAAATCCAGAATTAAAAACCAAGGTAAAGGTACGAGAAAACATAATTATCTTACCTTTAAATACCTTTTGTATTTACGACCTCAAAAAAATAGTTTTGCTATAGTCTTTCTAAAAAAATATTTAGTCGAGCGTGTGTAATTTTTACATAGTGTGAAGATTATGTGAATCAAACGAAAATTGTGTAGGTAATATTTGCGTACCTATAGATAGCAATAGCACAGTACTAGGACTAGGCTAATTACCTAAGTACAATAAAACACCATTTTATAATAAACAATTTTTATTTTAGCGTTCACTCCAAAATACAAAACATAATCATGTTGTTTTTTTACATAATACACGTTGGTGCTTCACTACATTCTATCTGATGGTAAGTGGTGGTGGCTATTATTTTTGTATTTTTGTAATTAATATTGATGCAGTACTTAGCTATTTTATGGTCTTATTCATAATGATATATCGGTCGTTTAAACGGAGATTTTATCGCAGAGATAATAAACGTTTTCGCGTAAAAAGACTATTATGAATAACATTTTTTGTCAATTTTCGCGAACCGATTTTAGCGAACTTTTAAACCTCTTATAAGTCATTATGAATAAGACCGTTTCATAGGTATACTTGTTATTCTACGTACGTTTGGAATTAATACCAATTATACAACAAGCCTATGCATTAGTTGTTTTTTACTGCACCTTGGGGAGAAAAAGCGATAGTATATGTATTCACACATGTATTCTTAATCTGTCACCAAATGTACAAAACTTAGCAAACACAAATACAAAATATGTATTTTAGTTTTCGTTGAATACATTGGTTACAGTTTTCATATACTATAATGTCGGATAAGAGGTGACTTTCAAACACTAACAGTTTTAGCTCTTTAATTTCAAACCTTTAAAACCTAAAAATCTTTCTTTCGGCTATACTCAAAATTATTTTCAAACTACAAAAAATATTTACAATACCAAAAACATCTTCAAAATACAAAAAATATTTTATAATACAAAAAATATTCCGAGCTCTACATTCTTAGCATAGCAACACACAAATCAAGAAATAACTCACATGAGATCTTGATGTTGTACCATATACCTTTCGAACCTCAAATCATTGAAGATACATTCCGTAATATCGGAATTTTGTTCAACATCCTTTGGTATATCTTGTTCGCTAGATGCAATTGACATAAAATAAATTAAATTATATAAAAAAATATTATATTATAATAAACATGGTAACTAGCCATGTTTCTTATAATATAACTAGCTGTCCCGGCAAACGTTGTTTTGCCATACTAAAAAAAAAAGGTTTGAAAAATAGATGTTGGCCGATTCTCAGACCTACTGAATATGCATGTAAAATTTCATAAAAATCGGTCAAGCCGTTTCGGAGGAGTACGGTAACTAACACTGTGACACGTGAATTTTATATATTAGATAATAATTCGAAAAAAAATTAGAAAGAATATGAAAAACTGTTTAAAAATGTAATGTCAATGATTCCATACCCAAGCACAGCACCAAATTACGAAGTTAAATGCAAAATACACAGTAAAAGTAACCCATTGCTAAACTAATTTTACGCAGTTACGACAACGTATTGTTTACAGAAAATCTGTAGACTTCTATGCAAATTTTTTCTGTAGACAGAAAGAGCATTTAAAATATCTCTATGTAACCATGTATGCTTTACATTTTAACATTCTTTTTTCTTTTCCCTCAACTTGACTGGGGGTTGGCTTCGCATCATATTAACATTATTACTTCTTAAAAACAAAATGGTCTAAATAGGTCTTAACATCATACAGGGTGTAAAAAAAAAAATTACAGAAAAAAAAACGTAAACTCTTACTCCTCGAAAATATTTAAATCAGGAACTGCTTTCTGTGTATTTTCTTCGACCTTTGCTTTGATGCTAAAACATGAAAAGCGATCAGTTATTATTTATTTATTTAACACTACTATATACACAAATAAGGTACAAAGGCGGCCTTAACGCCGGAGGCATTCTCTTCCAGTCAGCCTTAGATGGTGCAGAAAGAGGAAATAGTAGGTGTGTTATATAGTGTATTATTAGGTTTTTTGATAGTAGATTCGATTTTCGGTAACGAGATTATTTCTCATTTCATTATTAAATTTACATTTCATTATAAAAAAAATATTTTACTTACTTTTCTTCGACTGGTAGTAACAAGGTATTGACTTTATCCTGCTTGCTGTACGAAAATAAAGAAATTATGAAAAACAGTTGGTATTAGCACTATTTTAAAATCCAAACAAGACCGCGTTTTCCACGCATTTTCAATAAAAACTATGTTGAGTTGCACCGTAAAATATACGACAGGTAGGAACCTACCTAAGTATGGTAAAATTCGCATTTTGAATAAAAATTATTTTTCGTTGCACCGTAGTTTTACATATACATATGATATCTAAGACAGGTAATAAAGTTATTAAAAATATTTACTTATTGTTATAAAATCTCTCTATCTCTCTCTATGTGAGTTTAAACCGTCGAAACTACGCAACGGATTATGATACAGTTTTTTTAAAGCATAGAGTGATTCTAGAGATAGGTTTGTAATATATGTATGATTTGTTAAGGTTATTTTGATTACAAATAATTATAAATGGTTCCTAAATGCTATGATATATTACTAAATATTTAAACAAAATTAGATACAACATAATGCCTTACAAAAATATATTTTTCCTACAGGAAAATAAGTTTACACAATCAAACTAAATTTAACTAAACAATGAAGATTGATAGTGTCAATAACACAATTTAGCAAAGTTAATTAAACTTTCTTATTATAAAAACTTCTTATCAATTTTGATAATAAATATAAACGTAAACATAATGTGACCATTTTTTCTTTGACTCAAAACGGGACATCGGTTTATAGGTACTTAAACTAAAATTAAATGAAAAAATAACACTTTTTAAGTTATTTATTCACAAAAAGCTAGTAGTGTCATAAAATCTTAGGTTTAACAAAACTCGCTCATTTTTTGTATTCTTCTCGCTTTCCTTCCATCAACATCCTACAAAATTTTCTTCACCATCATGGAATTTTTTTTATATATATACTGGTGATGACTTCAAATAGAAATGATACTCTAGGCATGTTTTTGTTAAATTAACCTTCATTATCAACATCACCTTTAAAACTGATACCTGTAACTGAGTTTTCTTAGACGTCCACAATTTGTTCATTACGGAAAATACTCTTTCTACTGGAGTTCGGTTTCTGAAAACTTGACAATTTTGCGTCCCAGAGGTAGTTTCGGGGACATCGGGACTCGTAGTTGTAAAAAGGGACAGTCTCGTTTAAAACGGGACGTCTGGTCACATTACGTAAACAGCGAAATAGCCACTTGATCAAAATACACAATAGTTGTTTTCATATTTAAGTTAGGTTTAGTTTAGCTGTGCATATAGAATAGGTACCAATGTTTAGATATTTAAAACAACTAAATAAATTAGGCATTGAAAAATCTAAGGCTAACTAAAGTGATGCCAAAATAATCTCAGATAATGTAACAAAAATTAAGAAAAAAAAAACATTTACATTTTATCTTCAAACATATTTAGTAGAGAAGCTTGTATCTGCGGATTAACTCTTGGATCATTGAATATATAAAACGGGCTATTCTGTTGCCACATCACGTTAAAAAAATCAATAACAACACAATATTGCCACCACGTGTATGTTAGACCGTGGTATTTATACGACTGATAAACTGTAACAAAGGGATGTGTGATAGCGGAATGAGATAAGGAAACTAATGTTTGGAACGATACATCAGTGTATGGAAACGTAAATACAGTGCCATAATGTCAATAAAATGCGTGGCGAATTAGCAAACTTCATAGGAAAATAAACGTAACAAATCTTCTCGCTGCTGAAAAAAAAATAAAAAAAAAAATTTGGTGACGGATTAAGAATAAAAGTGTCACCACCCTTTTTCCTTTCCAGGGTGCTGTAAAAGCCAGCTAAAAAAATATTGTACACAAGTAACATCCTCTGTGAGAGACTCAGAGACAAACCTTGTGCCAATAAGCCCGGTTTCCACTGCGAAAGGGTAATGTGCGGAAAATGGTTAGGCGGAACGGACTCCTTTTTAATTAAATAGGTTTGAGTTTCCACCAACGAAGAGTTGGTGCTCCCTAGAACTGAGCGAGCTCATTTCTACTCTTTCTACACGCTCGGCTCTTTCCGTCCGACTATTTGTTGGTGGAAATACAAGTATGCAGTTTGCGTTTGCGAGTTTAACGAAGTCATTAATGGGTCCGTTCCGCTCGCGGTGGAAACCGGGCTTTACGCCTGGTCAACGCGGCTTATTAGATTTTATCTATCTCAAATTGGAGGAGGCTCGTGTCCAATTAAATCTGCCTATTCCAGCATTCGTAAGGGATAGCGGATTGGTGTTCTTTATCAAAACACCCTTTACAGAAGATGTTCTCTGCTTACAACACCTATAAGCGGATTTTACAGCACCGTAGGAAGAAAATGGGATGGTCGTGTAGTGACACTTAATCTGTCACCACACGACTGATATCGCTGTATCCCATGACTATATCTAAAATATAATAAAAGTACGATTAATGAACCATTGTGTCGAAACTATTTAAGCCCCTATAACTTTTGGAATACGTTTAGGATGTTCGTGGTATGTTAACAAAGCGTTTAGTGCTAAATAATACAAGTAAATAGGAAAGTCAGTGAACTTTATAATTGAAAAACGGTAGCAGTCTGTCTTTTTATTTATGTAACATACAGTGGTTTAAACATGTACCTATTTTATATTATGATGATCATGTAATAGTCAAAAAATTACACTTCAAGTTTACACAATGAAAACGTCGTTCTTACAAGGTCTTTTCTTCTGTTAACATGTACCTAGCTAAAGTACCACTTTATATAATATACATCTATCTGTACATGTTATATATAGTGGAAGAAATGATCTGCCACTACTGCTCTGATTAGAGAATTATGGTCTTATTCATAATGACTTATCGGAGGTTAAAAAGTTCGCTAAAATCGCTTCGCGAAAATTGTCAAAAACTGTTATTCATAATAGTCTTTTTACGCTAAAACGTTTATTATCTCTCCGATAAAATCTCCTTTTAAACCTCCGATAGGTCATTATGAATAAGGCTATTAGTCTATAGGTCTATAGGCTTAAAGTTAAGTTTTTTTAGTCTAAGTTAGCATTCGTCATTCCATATTCCACAACTAAATCCATTTTCGTATGATTTTTTCTAAGTAAGCTAAGTAGAATTTATTGCCATTTAATTAACTTTTACGGCTAGTGTACAAATATTTACCGGGTAGGCACTTCCGTAAAATATATCACTCCGATATAGAATAATTATAATAAATTAATTAAATAATATACGTACAGTTTATCCTCTTCGAAGAAGAAATCATCATCATACTCTTGCATCATTTTGTAAATACAAAATAATATTATCACTCACAGAAGAATGTCAACGTTGTTGAAATTATTGATTTTTGGCGCCATTTTGTTTTACCACGTGGGTCGGTAAAACAGTAGAGAAGTTTGAAGACATGCGCAAAAAGGTTGGTCACGTTGTTGAGTTTATTAACGTTTTATCATCACGCAAGATTCCTTATTAAGTAAGCAGACGGAGTAAACTGGAACTAAGTTTTATTCTAATTTGAATTATTTATTTATAACACATTCGACGACAAGATCATTTACGCCATGTTGTTTTATTTAATTTTATCTAATAAGCCTCTACTACTCTACTTTACTTCTTTTCCATGGTTACTGTTAAGTTCTAGGAAAATCTAAGCAGACAGTATAATTTCAACAACAATCAACCGAAATCAGAATAGAATATTTCTGTGGATTGTTGTCGAACTTTTCACATTAGTTAGAACTATATACAAACAAAAAAATAAATATTTGCGTTCGTTATGTTACGAACACACAAAACACAAAGGAGCTAGCGCCATCTAGCAGCAACTAGTAAAACCAATTAAAGAACCGAACAGAGTGAAACCCCTATTAGATACTAGATGGCGTTAGAGGAACTACCGAAGTTTCCAGAAACATTCGTTCCGGGCGATCACGTTCGCGCACAGTCGGGAACATTCTGGAATGGTCTGGAACTCGTCTCGGCGCATATAAATAGCGGCAGGGAGGCGAGCCCGAGCAGTTCAGTTCGAGCTACGATAAAGGCGACTTCGAGAGCGAAAACAAGCGATCAAGAGTGATACCAGTGAAACCTACAACTTGGCTACGATCTAGGACATTGTTAGTGCTTAGTGTTTGGACCTAGTGCTTAGTGTTTGGACCTAGTGCTTAGTGTGTAACTAGTGCTAGTGAATAAAGTCTTCAAAAGAGTCAGCAGGTCTTTCTCTCCAAATCCTTCGAACCCTAACACGTAACAACTGGTGTCGGAAGTGAGATTTGGAGATGCCATTGACTCCGAGAGAGGACTTCGAGGGCGTCAGGACAAGGGCACAACGAGCTGCGGAGGCCACGCCCGCTGTGGACCAAGCCCCGCCCACTGGCCCCACCTACCAGGCCCCGCCCACCGACCACGCCCCCCTAGACCCGCCCACTGGCCACGCCCACCATGCCACGCCCACCGACCACGCCCACCATGCCACGCCCACCGACCACGCCCACCGGGCTCCGCCCACCCAGGCCCAGGATCCGCCTACTCAGACTCAAGCCCCGCCCACTGGCCACGCCCACCTTGCCACGCCCACCACACCGGCCACGCCCACTAGACAAGCTCCGCCCACTGGATCCGCCCACCTTGCCACACCCACCACACAGGCCACGCCCACTAGACAAGCCACGCCCACCAGCGGCACCGTAGCGTCAGTTCCTCAAGTAGAACTTCAATTAGGAAGTTTAATTGAACTGATAGAACGCAAGTTCGAGTCACAAGAACGCAAGCTCGGCGCTTTGCAAGAGTCACAAGAACGCAAGCTCGGCGCTTTGCAAGAGTCACAAGAAAAAGTGATTTGTGCCATAAATGATGTTAGTAACACGGTGATTAAGCTTCGAAAAGATGTCGACGTAGTGGAAGAACGAGTTACCGGGTTAGGATTGGATGTCGAAAATGTGAAAACCGGCCTCATTGAACTACAGAAGAAAGTAGTGCGCCTTGAAACCACGGGAGTTGCGATCTCTAGTGGAACTATCGGAGTGGCACAAGGACCAAGAGTGAAAGTTCCGCCATACGACGGCACTACTTCCTGGAACGCTTATCGTCAGCAATTCCAGACGGTTGCTACTGCCAACGGATGGACGGAAGAACAATGCTTGACCGCTCTCACTGTTGCGCTCAGAGGGCAAGCTTTGTCGGTCCTGGAAGCACTGCCGCATACAGGAAATGGGTTCCAAGACCTGATGGAGGCACTTGAATCCAGATACGGGGAGCGACACCTGGAGCACGTGTTCCGTGCCCAACTGCGTGACAGAGTCCAACGCTCAGGAGAAGGACTACAACAATGGGCGTTGGAAATTGAAAAACTCGTCAGGAAGGCACATCTAGGAGCCGACACCAAGATGATAGACACGAATATTGTTCAAGCATTTGTCGACGGAATCAAAGACCTGGAAGTCAGAGCTGCAGTGAGGCTTCGTCACCATACCTCGCTAAAGGAAGCATTAGCGCATGCTTTGGAGGTCGAGGCTGTTCGTTATGACATACGGCATACCCATAAGATCCGCGAGGTCTCTGAGGAAGTCAAGGAGGTTAAGGCCCCTACGAAGAAAAGTTCTGGAGCCATGTGCTACAAGTGCGGCGAGAGGGGCCATCTTCAGCTCAACTGCCCGCAGAAGGAAACCCAGATGGAAAGGATGAAAAGGATCGAGGAACAAATAGAGGTTCTGAAGAAGCAGGGGGCTTTGTCCCTTGCCCGGGATCAGGGAAACGAATAAAAGCCAGGACTAAGGGGCGAGTGCTGGCTGACGCGGAGGGAGCCCCGATAACTGTTATCTCCCAGGCATGCAGCGGGAATAGTCTTGCGATTCAGGGGACTATTAACGGGACGGATTGCAAAATGACTCTGGACACAGGAGCCTCTAGAACAATAGTGAACCCAAGTCTGGTAAAAACCGCAACGGGACACAAGAGGAGAATTAACTGTCGGCTTCTTACTGCCTCCGGTCAGCCAATACCCGTCCTTGGAGAAACGTCAGTTACGATGTATGTAGGGGGGTCCTCATACTCTCATAACGTAATCGTGGCTGAGATTGTGGATGATTGCATCTTGGGTTTGGATTTCATGAAGAAACACAACTGCAGAATTAATGTCGCTGACGGAGTTTTCAAGTGTGGTGAAGAAGAAATCTTCATTCTTGGAGGCGCCTGCGGGAAAGTCGCATGTGTAAAAAAAATCATCATACCCGGACGAGCGGAAGCTCAGGTACTGGTGAAACTGCCGCCAGCTGGAAAGAAAAAATCAAACAGATGCGTGTTGATCGAAGACACACCTACCAAGACATCGTCACAAAAACTGATGACGGCGAGAACCCTTGTTAGTGGAAGCAGTAACGCTGTGGTCAGGGTTTTGAATCTTGGTGATCGCGAGATCTGCTTGAACAAAGGTGACGTCATCGGAAAGTGCGAGGAAGTTGTCTCGATGAAAAAGTGTAGTTCGATGACAGGCGCAGACTCAGCAAACAGCAATAACTACGGTTTAGTGACTAAGCTACTCGATGACTGTAAGAGTAATCTGACTTATTCGCAGAGCATGAAAGCTAAGAAGTTTTTGCAGCGCTACGCGAATATCTTCTCCAGTCAAGAAGGGGACCTTGGAAGAACGTCGATGGTTCAGCACAGGATAGATACCGGAAGCGAGAGACCAATTCGTCAACGAGCAAGACGGATACCAATTGCAAAGGAAAAAGAAGTTGAAGGCCTTTTGGAGGACATGAGAAGGAATAAGATTATTGAACCGTCTACAAGTCCGTGGTGCTCACCTGTTGTATTAGTGAAGAAGAAGGATGGTAGCACGAGATTTTGTGTGGACTATAGGCGTCTCAATGATGTCACTAAGAAGGACAGTTACCCGTTACCACGAATCGACGACACTTTAGATACCCTGAGTGGCATGAAATGGTTCTCGACCCTAGACCTGAAATCTGGCTACTGGCAGGTGGAAATTCATCCAAAAGACAAGGAGAAGACAGCTTTCTCGACCGGTAAAGGTTTATGGCAATTTAACGTCATGCCCTTCGGATTGTGCAACGCACCTGCCACCTTTGAGCGACTCATGGAGTGTGTACTGGCAGGCTTAGTTGGAGAGGCTTGCTTAGTCTACTTGGATGACGTCATAATTGTCGGCCGCGACTTCGAGGACCATTTGCGAAACTTGGAGCGAGTTTTCGCCAAAATAGAGGGAGCCAAATTAAAGTTGAACCCGGAAAAGTGTCATTTATTCAGGAGCAAGGTCAACTATCTCGGCCATATTATCTCCAGTGATGGAATCCAGACAGACCCGGAGAAACTGGTAGCAGTTCAAAAATGGCCTACCCCTAAGGACAAAACCGAAGTGCGGGCATTCCTCGGCCTATGCTCATACTACAGGCGTTTTGTTAAGGGATTCGCAGAGATAGCCAAGCCATTACATCGGCTGACAGAAGATAAACGACAATTTAGTTGGGATGAGACTTGTGAAGATTCTTTTCAGAAACTGAAGAAACATCTGTGTGAAACACCAATCCTGGGGTATCCACAAACTGAAGGTCAGTTTATAGTTGACACGGATGCAAGCAACACGGCCATTGGAGGGGTGTTATCTCAAAAACAGGGTGAAAGAGAAGTTGTTATTGCATATTTCAGCAAATCTTTATCCAAGCCAGAGAGAAACTACTGTGTGACAAGACGAGAACTCTTGGCTGTTGTAAAGACGCTACAACATTTCAACAAATATCTCATCGGCAGACAGTTTTTACTACGAACTGACCACGCAGCCTTGAAGTGGCTACTGCAATTCAAGAACCCAGAAGGTCAAGTAGCTCGATGGATTGAACAGCTCCAGGAGTATGACTTCAAGACGGAACACCGCAGCGGAAAGACACATGGGAATGCCGACGCACTCTCACGAAGGCCGTGTTCGGAGGACTGCAAACATTGTGTTAAGCAGGAATGCAATGAAGAAACATTAAAACTAACGAGAACAGATCCTTTGAGTCTCTGGGAGAATGATGCTATGAGGGAGGCTCAAGAAAAAGATGACGACCTTCGGCACATCGTCACATGGAAGAAACGGGGTGACGTAAAACCAATATGGAGTGAGGTTGCACCCACTGGCGCTGTCACTAAGGCGTACTGGGCGCAATGGGACAGTCTGATACTCCAAAACGGAATACTCTACCGGAAATGGGAGAAGACTAACGGCAGAGAGTTCCATCTTCAGATAATTGTCCCAAGAACGAGAGTACCAGATGTTCTCCGTGAAATACATGATGGCGTATCAGGAGGTCATCTAGGTGTCAAGAGGACGTTAACAAAAGTGAGAGAACGATTCTACTGGTTGCATTGTCGAGACGATATACAGGATTGGTGCCGCAAATGTACTACTTGCGCTGCTGTAAAAGGACCACAGACCAGGAGCCGTGGGAACCTGCGGTTGTATAACGTCGGTGCACCGTGGGAACGAATTGCAGTTGACGTAGCTGGGCCATTTCCTGTAACGGATTCGGGAAACAAGTATTTTATGGTCGTCATTGACTACTTCACCAAATGGCCCGAAGTGTTCGCCATACCAAACCAAGAAGCCACAACAGTCGCTTCCAAGTTAGTCGAAGAAGTGATATGTCGCTTTGGTGTGCCTCTGGAAATCCATTCTGATCAGGGCAGGAACTTCGAATCGCAGGTGTTCCAGGAAGTGTGCAGAATTTTGGGCATGCATAAGACGAGGACCACCGCGTACCATCCGCAGTCTGATGGAATGGTTGAGAGATTTAACCAGACCCTTGAGAGGCATTTGGCGAAATTGGTAGATGACAAACAAAAGGATTGGGACAAGTATATACCACTCTTCCTTCTGTCTTACCGAACCGCCGAGCATGAGAGCATAAAAGCTACCCCGGCGTATGTCAATTTCGGTAGAGAACTACGAATACCAGTAGACCTATTGACAGGAGGGTCACCGGAGGGACCAAAGACTGTACAAGACTATGTCTGCGATTTAAGGGAAAAGATGCGCTATATACACGCCTTGGTTCGGGAAAATGGGTTACAGTCAAGTGAGAACATGAAAACCAGATACGACCGAAAATCGAACACGAGTGGCTTCGAGGAAGGGTCACTGGTGTGGCTGCATAACCCAACTCGCCGGAAAGGGAAATCTCCAAAGTTGCAGAACCAGTGGGACGGTCCATACAAAGTGGTTACCCGACTGAATGATGTGACCTATAGGATTCAAAAGCAACCAAGAGGGACATTCAAAGTGGTACACATAGACCGTCTGGCGCGTTACCATGGTAGTAACAACGATGCTCGGGACGAGCATCTCTAAGAGGGGAGTAGTGTTACGAACACACAAAACACAAAGGAGCTAGCGCCATCTAGCAGCAACTAGTAAAACCAATTAAAGAACCGAACAGAGTGAAACCCCTATTAGATACTAGATGGCGTTAGAGGAACTACCGAAGTTTCCAGAAACATTCGTTCCGGGCGATCACGTTCGCGCACAGTCGGGAACATTCTGGAATGGTCTGGAACTCGTCTCGGCGCATATAAATAGCGGCAGGGAGGCGAGCCCGAGCAGTTCAGTTCGAGCTACGATAAAGGCGACTTCGAGAGCGAAAACAAGCGATCAAGAGTGATACCAGTGAAACCTACAACTTGGCTACGATCTAGGACATTGTTAGTGCTTAGTGTTTGGACCTAGTGCTTAGTGTTTGGACCTAGTGCTTAGTGTGTAACTAGTGCTAGTGAATAAAGTCTTCAAAAGAGTCAGCAGGTCTTTCTCTCCAAATCCTTCGAACCCTAACACGTAACAGTTAAATACATTACGTGGTTCACTGAGAATACAATCGTTGAAAGAGGAAAAAATACTAGTAAGTATTTCTGTTTGTTTTGTACCTACTAAAAGGTTATTAGTGTAAAATAAAATAAGAGTTTTATAGATTTAGAGACTATTAATTTGTCAATTTATTAAAATGCAATGAAATGTGTAACAATATAAAGCTTTATCTTTCAATTTAACAGAACTGTTATTACATAATTACAACATGGAACTGTTATTACATAATTACAACATTTATACTCAATAATAAATAGCAGTAGACCGTTGTTAACTGTACCAGCGCTTAACCACCACTGAGCACGAAGCAATGGCGACATCCCATTTTATAGAGAAGTGTGGGGATGTCGCCGCATAATTTTACAACTACCCATATTTTAATATTCTTTTATAAAATGTTTGCATTAATAACTACTATTGTTGTTTTGTAGCTAAGTACTCGAGTTGTTGGCATAAAATAATATAAAAGGAAGTGTAACATGGCATAATGCTTACATTAGTATAGTAAATAAGAAAAATCGTGATTGTGCTTAAGAGGATACCAAAATAGCTTCGTGCATTTTTCTAAGTACGAAGTTTTCATTGTTTCTTTAGATTGAATGGCTAGAGCTCTAATTTTTAAGTATATGTTTTTTCAATATATAATCTAGGATCGCATGAACTCAGAAACGCGATTGAAAAAAGTTTTCTTGATAGAAAATCTTAGCGAAAATACCTCTCTCATTTCTTATTTTTTTTCATTTGTCGGTCTATTATCGCGTATTAACTAATGAAATAACTTTAAAAACATAAGTAACTATTATATATAGAAACACGTAAATCAGAATTAAAATATATTTAGTAGATTATGAGTAAATAGGAAAAGTATCCCTAATTCTTCATTTTCTGTGCCTACTGGCTGTGTTAATATGTAGGTACGTGTCGGCGATGATATACGATAATATTGATGTAGGCCCTTAAAAGTTGCGAAGTAGAGTCTAGTTCGGACTCTGGCGCCACTTTCGAAATTATGAGCTTATCAAAATATCATTAGCATCATGTTTCATATCAAAGAAACACACAATGAGTGGCTAAAATATAGCCAGTTTGAGTAAATGTAGGTTTTTATTTTTACAAGATTTTAGTACCAGTTCTACGTTCATAACTAAACTTAACTAAAAATTGGTCAAGTGCGAGTCGGACTCGCGCACGAAGGGTTCCGTACCATTATCTATGCAACATAAGGCAGCGTTATTAGTATCGAGCAAGAAACGGTAAAAAAATCATGTTTGTTGTATGGGAGCCCCCCTTATATATTTATTTTATTTTATTTTTAGTATTTGTTGTTATAGCGGCAATAGAAATACATCATCTGTGAAAATTTCAACTCTCTAGCTATCACCGTTCTTGAGATACAGCCTGGTGACAGACGGACGGACGGACGGACGGACGGACGGACGGACAGCGAAGTCTCAGTAATAGGGTCCCGTTTTTACCCTTTGGGTACGGAACCCTAAAAATGAAAATAACTATGTCGTATTTTGATTATTTGACTATTTCGTTGTGCACATTTTT
Source organism: Orgyia antiqua (assembly GCA_916999025.1). Classification (NCBI taxonomy): domain Eukaryota; kingdom Metazoa; phylum Arthropoda; class Insecta; order Lepidoptera; family Erebidae; genus Orgyia; species Orgyia antiqua. The sequence continues at coordinate 9,064,537 of OU779874.1, forward strand.
ACTAATTATTATAATCGTTAGTCTATAATATACAGATTTTGTAATAGAATGTTCTGTTAACATTTCCGAATTGTGTTATTAGCACTGACATTTTTTAAATTTTTTAGTTAAGATTAGTTGTGCGCGTAGAATCGGTACCTTTATCTAGCTTCGCGATGTCGTATCGATAATCTTAACTATTTCAATTCAAAGGACTCTTTCCATCCCATTAACGTCCCACTGATGGGCACGAGCCGGAGGAGACTCGGTTTTTTGAAGAATTTTGGTCTACTGTACCGCGCTTAGCAGGCGTGTTGGGACAGAGTTCATTTTCCAGTTTTCCGACTCTCGAGAGAAAGTTATCTATGTCCAATGTTCCTTGACTGGCTTTTACACCATCCTGGGAAGGAAAAGGATATTCACATAGATATTCAAAGGACTATTGGTTTTAAATCTATTTGAAGTAAGTTAATCCACAATCAGATACAGCTATTTAACTACTACGCCGTATTAGCAGACCCTCTACATTCTGATCGTGACCACACTTGCTTAACATACCTAGTAAGGCACCAATCTATAAATGTTACGTATCTCTTCATTCACAAAAAAAATGTTAGCCAATCCTCGTGACGTAATCAAGACATTACAACAAGTTAAGCAACGTGAACTCCTTTAGAATCATGTAAAAGTTGCATTTAAACTTGTTTGGATTTTTGTCAGTACACATTCTCGATTGCCGCGGACTGGTCATAAATTAAAAAAATAACTAGGATGTATAAATTATTATCTGTGAGTAGCTTCTGTTTTTAAATATGTTTTGGCGGTTATTTGTTTTTTTTTCAAAGGCAATCAAGTGATTTTTTTTCTTAATTTAATGGCGTTAGTGTTGTGATTTTGTTTTAGTGCTATATTTTATACATCCGTATAAAATATACTCGTAGTTATGTCATTAAGCACACCATGTATATATTTATAAGTGCAAAAAGTTTAAATTTGTTTACACTTAAGTATTTAATAGAACCTTGAATGTGTGACTCGACTCTACAAAATGTAGAGTCGAAGTTAAATAGAGCGGGGCCCCAGTTCGTGATTAACATTCCTCTGATCCATAAGGATCAGGGGAAAAAGCATACTGTACTTTGACAGAATTTATATAAATTTTTGTAGGAGTATTAGTAAGATTCTGTTTGAAAGCTTTAGAAATATATTGAGAATACAGAAAAAGTAAATAAAATTTGTAATGATGGCTTGTATAATGCAATTTTTGTGTCAATGCTCCGAAATTGCAAGTCGTTAAAATCAAAATTAAATTATAATGAGTGTTAACTAAATACTTATTATCTAATAGTATATTAATGACGAGTTCTTACAATATATTTAGAAATTGGATACTATTTTCTAAATTACTTTTTTATTGTTTTACTTGTTTGTTGTTGTTTAGTTCTGTTTTGTTTATGTGGAATTTATATCTATTTAATATAAGATATTTTTATCTGTTTGTTTAATTTGTTGTTTTACTTAAATATTGTTCAGGTGTTTTTGTGTAATACGCAAAGATGCTAGAAAGAATTTTGTGATTTTAACTTCAGTTGTTGTGTTGTAATGATGATTTCTGTATCACATTTTTATTTATATCTCCAACTAGCTGTTGTCCGCGACTTCGTACGCGTGAGTTTTATAAAATTTTCTCTGTTTTTGCAACAGTTTTCGCTAATGCTTGGTTCCTATTGATCGCAGCGTTATAAGTGTACTATCCAACACTGAAAGAATTTTTCAAATCGGACAAGCGGGCGTATTATGAGCTTTTAAAAAATCATGCAAGTTCCATACAGGCCGTACACTGCCTGACTAAATTATGTATTATGGTAAACATAAAACATTTAGTTGAAAAATTTTAGTTAGTACTTAAATTTTAGTTGTACCTTCTCTATAAACACATTAATCTATGACTGTTTTAGCGAACTGGATGGCTGGGAGTTATGTTCATATTACGCATTTGCCGGGCAGCTCCATTCACGGCGTAAACGGCCTGGGAATAAGAGCTCATAATACGGCCGCAGAGCTCCCTGAGATTAGCGCGTTCAAACAAAACAAACTCTTCAGCTTTATAATATTAAGAGGATACCAAAATAGCTTCGTGCATTTTTCTATGTACGAAGTTTTCATTGTTTCTTTAGATTGAATGGCTAGAACTCTAATTTTTAAGTATATGTTTTTTCAATATATGATCTAGGATCGCATGAACTCAGAAACGCGATTGAAAAAAGTTTTCTCGATAGAAAATCTTGGCGAAACAACCTCTCTAATTTTTTATTTTTTTCGTTTGTCGGTCTATTTTCGCGTATTAACTAATGAAATAACTTTAAAAACATAGGTAACTATTATGTATAGAAACACGTGGATCAGAATTAAAATATATTTAGTAGATTTTGAGTAAATAGGAAAAGTATCCCTAATTCTTCATTTTCTGTGCCTACTGGCTGTGTTAATACGAGTATGTACGTGTCGGCGATGATATACGATAATATTGATGTAGGCCCTTAAGTAAAAAAAGTATACAACGTTCTATAATAATTTTAAGAATATACCGATTGCGTAATTGATAGCTGTGTTTCGATTTAATAATTATTTCCCGAATGTTTTTTTTTTCAGCTCGCCTTTTGTCTATTACTTCTATCTGAGGCAAAGGCACAGTCAGTGGGGCCTATAGCTGGTTTCATTCGAACAAACTTAATCGGTCATCCAGTTATACATGACAAAGTCTCTTGGGTATTCGATCCTGATGTATCGATAAAACGAAGAAAACAATTTATAGAATTACACGGTGATAAAGGAGAGAAATTAATCGAGCGACTCGGTCTTGGCATCGATGGAAATGAAGACGAAAGATTAGAACAGCAGAGAGCGAGAGATGAAGGACATCTCGGTGGATTAAATGCTTTTAGTCCTTAGTTTTATTTTATTAGTGTTTATTTAAAATGTCAGGGTGCTATGGACTATAATTTTGTTAGCTGATAACATCTGTAAAAAACTCGGAACTTAATGCTTTACTAACACAAAAAAACTCCTTTTAAGGAGGAGGCCTGTGTCCAGTGGCTTAGCTAGGTAACCAAAGGCCCTGGGGCAAATTGAAAATGGGGCCCCTCTGCTATGTAAACTGACTAGGTTTTATCAAATAAAATATAAAATACACAAATATTTTTAAATAGATAAAAAAGCTAGTTCAGTTCGATCAAGATTTCTGGTAAGGATTCGAGGGCCCCCTACGCTTGAGGGCCCCGGGGCACTGCCCCGCCTAGCCCCTTGATAGCTACGCCACTGCCTGTGTCCAACATTGGGAAGTTAATGGACTGGGAAGAAGAAGGGTGTGATTAGTTGACGGTTTAGGGGTGTGGGGTTATGAAAGTTGTAAAGATATGATCTTGTGTTTTGTGGGTTGCACCTTCCACCTTCAGCATCTGTAGCTTGCAGCGCTTATTTTTAATTAAAAAACTATTTTGTTATGTTTCTAAACCAAATGTAACCAAACGCTTTAGAGAAGAATATTTTAAAAAGTCACTCTACTCATCATAAAGTCTGTGACCACAAATAAACATTTTTCATTTTTTTTTGTTACTTAGTTTTTGTATTAGAAATAACAGCTGTTGCCCGCAACTTAGCAGGTAGGTACGCGTGGAATTTAAAAACTAAACCTTAATAAATTACATAAAATAAAATTATACATATAAATATCATTTAAAAAGACCTCTACCAAATCCGTTTGCTAGTTTAGGAGATATAGAGTATAGAAGATATTTTTTTGTCTCTATGTGAGCTTATAATAAGCTACAAAAAAACATGACGGCTTTGTTTTATATTATGTAAAGACTAGTTTATTGTTTAATTCTAAATATAGACTCCGTCTGTTACATGGAACTTATAACAGAAGCTTCTTGGTCTGTTCAAAGGAAAACAGCGCAACGGTATATTTGTATTAGTGGTATTAATGTAAAAAAAATAATTGAAAAGTTCTGTTGAATCTTCGATTTCTTTTGATGACATCGATTGCTTGATGTTATTGGAAGACTATGGTGCCCATTCTGAGCGCACAACTAAACTTAACTTAACTAAAAAATTAAAAGTAATAGCGTCATTATCACAATTCGGCAATGTTTACTGAAGTTTCTTATTATTAAAATTGTGTATTATAGACTAACGATTTTAATTAATATAAACGTGTACAACGAAATAGCAGGTAATAGCTATATTGACACTACCAATTTTCATTTTTTAGTTAAGTTAGGTTTAGTTGTGTACTTAGAATTGGTACCTATATGCAATATTTCAAATCTACAAGTTTTTCTACAAATTGCGCGTATACATTTCACTTTACCTTGAGTTTTACAGTATAAAATTGACTATAGAAACATATTTCATACCGTAATACGATTATAAAAGTTATGTCGTAACATACAAAGATTTCGTAGTTGATTCTTCGAGATACAAATGTTAATGCCGTAATAGTGACTAAATCGATTCTTTTTATTTTTAACTTAACTATTTTTCCTTGACCCAATGAAGATTACAATAGCATGTTCATATTATAAACTAGCTGTCCTGACGCTTTTTAGCCGAACATACATGGTGACAGCGTGGTAAAATTATTCAAAAACGAAATAAACAGTGATCTTCATAATGGAAGAGTTAAAAAGGCAACTAGACGTGCAGATGGCAATAATTGAGCAACTGCAGGGACAAATCCTCACCCAAAGCCGGTGCTCGCAATCCAACACCATCGAAACCGCCAACTTTTTGCCCGGGATCTCGACGCCACAGCCGCAGCAATTTAGTTTTTAAGCAATAGACTGGCCCAACTGGATTACAAGATTTGAGCAGTACCGGGAAACCACAAGACTCAAACTTTTGCCGAGCGAAACCCAGGTAAACTCTCTGTTATATCTCATGGGAAGTCAGGCTAACAACATACTAACATCAATGAAGCTTAATGCGGAAGAACTGAAATCCTACGATACTGTTAAAAACAAGTTTGATGCTTACTACACCGCCCGAAAAACAAAAATGTATTCGAGGGCGCGATTTAACCAACGGGTGCAGAAAGTAGATGAAAGTGTTGATGACTTCATAACCGATCTACACAATCTGGCAAAAAAATGCGAATTTGGTTCTCTAGAAGATGAGCTTATTAGAGACAGAATAATAGCTGGTATGACAAGCATGGAGCTATCCAAAGCAATCCAAAACCTAGAAGATGAACTCAAATTAGAAACCGTCATTAATCGCGTGAGACATGCTGAGATCGTAGACGCGAACATGTCAGCATTACACCCATCACCCCAAGCACCAGAAGTGCACTTAGTACACAAAAAAATAATAAAACAGCCAATAAACCGAACATACATAAACTAGCTTATGCTTACAGTTTCACCTGCTTTTACTATGTGAGTTGATATCTGCAAAACCACGCAACAGATTTTGATGCAATTTTCTAATAAATAGCTATCCTCTATTTTTTAGAAAATTGCATCAAAATCTATTTTTGTTTAATTTGTTAGTTTTTAAATTCCACACGCAAGATTTTGCGAGCAATACCTACTAATGACGACTGTTAAGACTTTCAAGCCACAGACAAAATTGTAATAAAGTTTATTGACAAAAGCGACATCTATTTATTGTTTCCTCAAAGATTTTTGGCTCACAGTTCTAAAATATGTTTTACATACATTTAATAGATGGCGCTGTTAAATTTTAAACTGTGACAATTGAATTTGAAACTTACTACTTTGGTCATTATTGGCTGGAATATTTCTGAAGGCCGCGCATTACAGACAGGTTGTAAGCTCTCCAATTACACTGCCACTAGTACGAGATACTTATTTTAGGTATTTATTAATTTATTAGGAAAACTTAAAGACAGAAAGAACAAGTTAATGGTGCCGATTGCCGATTCTACATGCGCAACTAAACTTAACTAAGATTTGGCACCAATATAAGTATGTTAACAAGTAATAAGTTAGTATGATATATAAGTGTGTTACAAATATTACAAATCTGCTGGGATATACAATTTCAGGTTCATTGGTGTTTTGTGAAATGAAATAAGAATGTAAGTATCATTTCATTTATTTATCGCAAATCATTACAATATCGAAAGATATTCCACAACATTGAATGGAAACTTAAATCTATAGATAATAATACATATCCTAGAAGTCATAAAATTGTAGCCTAGCTATCTAAACTGAATGATATTTGGAATACAAAAATTAATAATCGATAAATATATCGAAATAACGAAACCTATATTCGAAATTCCGAGACACTTATCAGTAAGTGGGACTTAACTAAGTGTAATAAACTTTTTATTTTAATGGCAACATTGCGTTAAAAAAATGCTGTCATTATTTAAATAAAACAAGTTTACGGATTTAGACCCGTGTATTTGTTTTAAATTTTAGTCGGACGTTTCGGAGTTTTGCAGCCACCATGGTCTTACCCGTGACCATGGTGGCCGTAAAAAGTAGTTTTATTTTAACAAATAAGTCTTGCAAGTGTTAGAAAATATTAAGTTATATTTTTAATAGTTATGTTTTATTCGTAATGATGTAAGTAGATCTCTCATATATAAAAATAATCTATGAATGAAGTAAAATTAAATATTTTGACTAATATGTTGCCATTAAAATAAAAATGTACTTCATACCTCTAAAATAATAGTCTAACGTGAATTCAACATGGAATAAAAACAAATAAATGCATAGAGCATTTATTTTTTTTAATCCCACGTCAGTAATGATATATACTAGGTTCTTCAGAGGAGATAATAAAGTAATACGATTATTACTGAAATACAAAATAGTAATAAATGCGTAATAAGAGTTGCATATCCGATAGATACTTATAAGCTAAAGAAAAAAAAAATATTTTGTGACTATTCCCTTATAACTACGACATTAAAAATACAAAGATATTTTTTCGAAAAAGCATTTTAAGGCACCTCGCATTTTTGGTTTGCATCAACAGAAGGAATTTAAGAACGAGAAAATTTTATGATAAACTATTATCTAATTATTTAATTGTATTTAAATTATGATTCATAGTTTAATTAACTTAGTCCGCCTGTAATAGCTACATCCATCCGTTATTACTAATTATTTATAGCATTGCGTTTCTGTTATTTGATATTGAATGCAGTTAATTATATTCGTATCGATTATATATTATGTTCACGATACTCAAAACTTTTGACTATTCATTGTGAAACATTATACCTAATATTCCGTTCTATTTTTTCTTGTAATTCTTGATAGATCTCATTAAGTTTCGCTAACAAGATTACATGTCGTGAAGAATTCGTTTTATACCCTTTTTACTTTTTAAGAATATTGTAATATTCTAAAAGTAAATCAATTATTTGCAATTCGAACTGAGTTATAAACTATAAATCATAATATCATAACCTATTATGGGATCATTTGTCTTTAATTTGATGGAATTAATTATTTACTTGCATAGGTTTCATCAATTTAACAAAGTTACAATAAAGTTAAATTGTTTAGTAAAGTTACAATAACTTTAACTCTACACCAAAATACGTGACTGTCGCTATCTAGAGATACTATGTGTAACTTAAGTACAGTTTTAGGATTTAAAAAGTAGATGGCGCTGTATTGAACTTTAAGACAAAAGACCCCATTTACAATCTAAAATACAAATACCAATGAAGTATTATACTTTAATATGGCATAACATTCATAAATAATTATCCATTAAGAGATCAAAATTAAGTTACTTTTGTTATAGAAAATATAAATTTCTTTTGAACCATTATTGTGCCAAAAAATTGTTTTTGCATAGATTTTTGTTCTTGATTTAAAATGTATATAAAAACGCGGCAAATTGAATGCAAAATGTGTATTTTTTAATACCCATCACACACATTGACTTTCCTCTTGTTTAGAAAGCGAAAACTTTAAAATGTTGCCAGTTAATTCTATTTTGCAGAATTAATGAATATCTGATCTTGTTCAAAGATAAAGTGTAATTTATTACGTATGTGTTTGTATTTCATGACATAAGATATTTTTTGCAGTATTTGTTTTTTAAAACAAGTTTTGCAAAATCATGACACAGTATTATGAAACCTGTTTTATGAATACTTTTTTTAGAAATCGATGATTTTTAAACGATATATTTGTTTTTCGAACGTGTTATTTTTTTATTTCGCTGGCTGTATCGCATATTTTCCGAAGTCTGTAGTAATGTGAGGTATATTTTTTAAAATTAAGATGGCTTCTAGTCGTCTAGATCGTAACATCGTTTTAGTTAATGTGGTTGCACACAGCTGTCACTAAAGACATCGTGGACCTGAAAAAGAAAAGTAAATTATTGAGTAAATTTCATATTTAACAATCGTGAACGAATGACCAAATGTAGGTATCTATATATTTTATATTATGAAGCTGAAGAGTTTGTTTGTTTGTTTGAACCTGCTAATCTCAGGAACCGCTCTAGTCCAATTTAAAAAACTATTTAAGTGTTGGATATTACACTTATTGAGGAAGAGCTAATAAAATAAAGGCGAAAGGCTATATAAAATCACACTGACCAATAGGAGCGAAACATCAGTGGAAAATGTTGTAAAATGGGGAATTTTTTTCACGATGTCTCAGGGAAAAGCTAGTGTATAAAATGAGTAGTAAATAAAGTCAAGGAAGTGTATTCAGAGATCATACCATAAGGCGCTCTATAGGTTCTGCCTATCCACATAGGTAAAAGGCGCTATGCTATGATAATAAATAAATAAAATGTGCACTTAATTGTGCTGTCCGTGTGGTAACGACTTAAGAATATAAGTGTCCCATTTTCCTCTTTTCCTACCCATAGTACAGTAAAAGCGAGCGAAGGATCATTGTACACAGATATTATCCTCTGTGAGAGACGGATAATCGAAAATAAAGCCTGTGCCAATACCCCTGGTTAGGGCGACACAGTAGACCATAATACGTCCCAAAGTGGAGGAACCCCGTGCCCAACAGAGGGACATTAATGGGCTGAAGAGGCAGAGAATTGTGTTTTTCGATTTAGTAGGTACAAAACCCTAAGTGTGCGTGTATATCTTGCTCTTGATAGGTTTTTTAAACAAACGATGTTAATACTTCCAACCTTGGTATTTTTATTTCATGTGAAGTCAATAATCAGTGATAAAATTATGCCAATTAACATTTACTAAAAGTGCATAACGTTCGTGGTTGAATATTTCTTTAGGTTCAAAAGTCAATAAGTGTACTTGTTGACCCAATTTTGAGTATTTACATTAATCTAATGTGTGGAAGAACTGAATAACTACTACACAAAGTTAGCTAACTACGGTACAGTACGATACATTTACAAAAATAGTGGTGTGGCAGAACTAGATAATTGGTTTTTGATTTTTAATATTTTTTTGGTTAATGAAAGGAATTGGTTTGATTAAGCATGTAATCGTCAGCAAACATGCCTAGAGCATATAAAACTTCCGCCACTAAAATTGTTCTCCATTTCTTAATAATGTCAAAAAAAGTGTCAAAAAGTTATCTCGAAACTTGAAATTTTTAGTTATTTAGTTCTTCCATTATACCGACGATATAATAATATTTAATGTTTAGATAAACTCGTATACAGACAGCTTTATATTTTAAATATTAATAAATAACCTAACACTAAGCAGGGTACAGAGCCAAATCGGCATCCAAAAAACCAGCTTTAATAAGTACGAGTACGTTTTATAGTTCCCAGTGAGTTTTCTATTGCTCAAAATATACCGTTTAAACCTTTACCCATACATCTACGTCATTTGAATACACTATAACTGAATCACAGACAAAACAAGCAACAAACGGTACACACCCATAGCGGCCTATCGTGTTGTGAGATGAAAAAAAATCCGACGAAAAATCTTAAGAGCCGCCATAACTGACTTATCTTGAGACAGATCTTCGGACGTTGTATGATGTTTAGCGGAGATTAGATTTTTTATGCGAACTTAGGGTTGTCTAACGTAAGATTTTTAATTTCGTATTATACGATTTGTCGAAATAAAATCGAAGTTTGAAAGTGTTGCCAGTAACATAAATGTTAAAATGGAATTGTCTGTCTTGAATGGGAATGGGATGAGGAAGGATGAAACTCATTTGAGTAAAAAGGTTAACGTTTTAAAGACTAGAAAACGACAGGAAGATCAAAGGTAAAGCAGATGGTATGTTTGAGAGATTATATGAAAAAAAAGAGTAAATAATTGATAGTGTGATGAAAATAAAAGAGTAAATAATTGAAACATATGAACTCCTTGGGTTGTATGGGAGGAGTTTGGTTACTGCTTAACCTATTTATCAACCAAAGGAGCATTGGATTCAACCGACGACATAGCGTTGGACAGCCCCTGACAACATGAAGCGGCGATATCGTTAAGATCGTGGAGAGCTATTGGATGCAAGTGGTACAAAACCACGCGTTGTGGCGTTTTATGTCCAACAGTCGAGGGAGAGATGCTGGTCAGTTTGGATACTAATTACCAAACTCCTGTGAAACAGGTCTACTAGACCAGATTACTTTAGCAAAACGTGTCACAAGAAATTTCTTTTAAATAAATTAACTGACAGAGGTACCAATTCTAAGTGCAAAGCTAGACTTAACTAAAATATGAAAACAACTATGGCATATTTGGATTAATTGGCTATTTCGTTGTGCACAGTTTTATTAATTAAAGTCATCAGTATATAATATTCAGATTTTCTCATAAAAAGTCCTATTAACATTGCCAAATTGTGTCATTGACATCAATTCTCATTTTTTAGTTATGTTTAGTTGTGCGCGTAGAATCGGTAGGTACTAAACTCTGAAATTAAAGTTTATTATTTTTACAATATGTAATTAAAAATATAATAACATCGAAAACCTTCAACTAATGACATTAAACTTAAGTTAAATTTTAACTATGCCGTTGCATAAGTATTTATAAGGATTGCGAAACATATTACATTCCGATTTGACCTCATCCGAGAGTCTATAATTTATCTACTGCTAAAATACGTAAAAAAAACTAAATAATTTAAGGAGGACTTATCGGAGGTTTAAAAGTTCGCTAAAATCGGTTCGCGATAATTGGGATTGTTCAAAATTTTCGACTTGCTGTTTTTATTAGTTGCTTAAAATAGTCTATATTTTCTAATATAGACTATTTTAAGCAACTAATTTCAATATTATTGAAATATTCACTATATAGAATTTTTAAAAATACTTAAAGATTTTGTTTTAAATGTTGTGACGTCATCGTTGTACGCAATCTGTGTATTGTCTTTTCTTGATAATCTTAAGACAGATTGCAATACATCTTTTCAAAGTTGCCAAGTTGATATAATAGACCAATTTCAACTCCACCACAGAATAGTATATCCCTAAGAATGCCTTAATATTTTAAGTCCTTCATTTCAAGGGCAAATAGAGATCATTTGCTGTTTTGGAAAAATAATCGTTAATATAGCAAATTTTTCGAAAAAACTAATAGATCATGATCAGAAACTCTATTCCCCGAAATGGTTTTCGAATTAAGAATTTAAAAAAAATATGAACAATGCCCATTGTCAAACATTGTTCTTTATAATAGTCTTTTTACGCTAAAACGTTTATTATCTCTCCGATGTGTAGAGTACTACAGTAAGAAGTTGTAAGTGTCTATGGTTTTTTCATTCAACGATCCCTTCCCTTATCGTTCTTTTATTGAATCTTCTAATATTAACTATTAATATTGCGAAATTGTGCAATATTGCGGACACATTTAGATTTTTTATATTAAATCAATTTTTACGGAATCGAACGGAAATCAAATCAGATAAAACAAACTAATGAAATCGCAAACTTAAACCAAAGAGAAAAAGACCAGTACTAAAAGGTCTCTTTATCTAATTTAGTGTTAAATCAGCTAAATTTAATATCTGAGAACCTGAAAGCTTTTTTAATCCAATTAAAATTATTTACTAATTACAGTTCAGTAACCGAAGGATGTCACGGATTAAGAATATTAGTGTCAACACCCCATTAACTAATTAGGGTGCTGTAAGAGACAGCTAAGATAAATAACATACTCTTTCCTTCTCCTCCTACTTCGGGAGGGTATTTGAATCATCTATACTATACCTTTCACTGGCCGGGTCATGGTAATACCTGAGTGACTACCATGGCCCGGCTAAGGGCGAGGAGGAAAACCGTGGGGTTTAGTGGGTAGTCCGGCACCTGCTCACAATATCTCTTAGCTTTTAACCTCGGAAGGAAATGGGATGGTGACTATTTTATTCTCAAACTAGACGGACCAATTTTATTGCTATTAAACTGATTGATTGACAGATTCAATCTACATACACATTACTTAGAGAAAAAACAATCGCGTCATACTGTGTAATTGATTTTCATTATTAATTACGAACATGGAATCGAAGATTACGATCAATATTGAAATAAGCGCAGGTTATTGACCGTAAAATGATTTTGTGGTCATAGACTATGGGCATAGTCTCTGATGAAAGAAATATGTATAAAAAAGATTTATTATATTTTATCAAAAAGGCGATACAATTCTAAGGAGAGTATTCTTTTACTTATATTAAAACTTGTCATTGTTCGCCAAAAAACCAGACCTTACAAATCGATCCTCATCTATCATCTATATAAAACTCGTTGCGTAATTTTAATGATTTAAGCTCAAATATATTAAACTAGCTGCCCCGGCAAACGTTGTTTTGCCATACAATTCTGTATAAAATAAAATTTCATCAAAATCGGTCCAGCCAATTTGTAGCCTATGTGTTATTCTGATGTATAAGCTATATTGTGGTAAAGTTTCATTCAAATCCATTCAGTAGTTTTTACGTGAAAGAGTAACAAACATCCATACATACATCCATACTTACAAACTTTCGCCTTTATAATATTAGTAGGATAATGACTTTGTTTTATAATAAGTAAAGATAAAGAATTTAAATCGAGTAATTTTAATTTTACGTTATTTGGAATTGTATTCTTCTAATACTATATTAGAGTAGCTACGATTATTTAAATGCCTTTTGTTTCGAAATATATAAAAATAGGTATTTCGGTCACGTAAATCAATGCTCCGTGGGAACAAATATTTGCATTGTACATTTAAATATGTTCAAAGTCTAGGAATGCATATTTTATTTGAAATACTTTTATACGATACTAGCTGTTGCCAGTTGTATATATAATTATACAAAAATTATACAAAAAAACATCTTTCTGAATCACTGTATACATAAAAAAAAACCGAATCTAAATCCGTTGTGTGGTTTTGAAGATATAAGTTCACATACGTACAAAATTAACGACTAGGTTTCATAATTATTTGACGAGCCTCGTGGTTGAGTAGTTTATGTAACGGTCTGCCAATCAAGAGGTCGCGGGTTCGATTCCCGCTCGGGACAATCATTTGTGTGATTTTTCTAATTGTCATACAAATGTTTGTACTGAATCTGGGTGTTTCTATGTATTATATGTATGTATTTACAAAAGAAAAGTAGTATATGTATTCTATCCGTATTCTGGTACCCATAACACAAGCATATAAGCTTATCTTGGGACCAGAGGACGTTGTGTGAAATGTCCATAAATATTTATTATTTATTTAATAATTAGATATTGGTTATTTATTAAAAAAGAAAATCTTCTGTACCGGGAGGTCCTTAAGAACTAAAGACGTTATAAGTTTACGGCTATTTTCAATATTCTATCTATCCTCAGATGCTGCGACTAAAGATAGAAAATTCAAACCATAGCATGTCAATAATCAACTGATCAACTAATGACAAATAAAAAATATCGATAACAAATATCTTACTGATAAACGTAGATAACAATCTATCCGTAATTGTAGATTGATTATTGAAAATGGCCGTTAAAGAGAACAATAGATAGAAGCGAAAAGGGTTTTTTTATAAGTTTCAGAAAAATACGACGATTGCAAGGGTGTGGAAATCACTTTTAAATATTTACTTTAATGGTTTGCAATGGTTTGTTATACTCAGTTACGAACAAAGCTAATATGACGAAAAATTTTGTTTTTCTCTCCTCTCCTTCTCAAAGGGATGGAAGCCTATGCCCAACAGTGGAACGTTAATGGACTGGAGAGAGAGAAAGATGCCGCGATGAACTAGGGTTTATTTTCGAGTTTTCTATCGCTCACACAGGATTTTATTGTGTAATATCCCTAAGCTTTTCAGCACCTTAAGAAGGAAATGGTGGCACTTGTTTTACTCGGTCACCACACGGGTTCAATGAAAATTTAACAAATAAAATTTTACTTACAAAAATTTCATATTAAATAATCTGGTTCTAAATTAACCAAAGGCAAAGGACACTGAATGAAATGGCCACGAACATTGATTTAATAAATTTATCTAAGACCTCAAGGAAGTTTCAATTGAAAATAGCAATAAAACTTGAAGTGTAAATAGTCTCTAAATAAACCATAGACATACATAATTCAAGTCTTATTTATGGCTATTTATAGTCGAGCCGTGGAATAAGACTCGCAATAACAAAAACTAGTCATCTAGACAACAGTGTTTTTCAAACTGGTTATTAGACCCCCGGGGGGCTACGCTTGTAATTGGATAATACAACGAACACTTAATAATTTTAACTAGATTAGTTTTAAATGATCTAAAAAAGGTGTCTTATTTTTACTCAACTTCAAGGAAAGAGTTAGTAAAAGTTTCAGTATAAGTTCCTTTAATCGATAATTATTAAAGGCCAAAGTTACTATTCACACAGCTAGTATTAAAAATATTTCGTATAACTATAAGTCTAGAAGGTCATTATCATGACATTAAAGTATAAATAAATAAATATTCATGAACATTTCACACAACATCCTCTGTTCCCAAGCTAAGCTTATATGCCTATGTTATGGGTAGGTACCAGAATATGGATATACTAAATAAACTACTTTTCTTTAGTAAATACATACTTATAATACATACTATATATACAGACAGAATACAAATGTTTGTATGACAGTTATAGATATCACACAAATACTTGTACCGAGCGGGAATCGGACCTCGTGAACAGCACACCGTTACCTGAACCACTCAACAACGAGGCCCGTCGAAGTATGGTTAAACATTGAGAAACACTGGCTATACAGGAACAGGAATGAACTGTCTATATCGGTATTCATATCCTTTACAGTAGGGATCAGGTAGACGTATCAACATGAATGTGTATGCGTGTGTGTAACAAACAAGATTTATCTTTCTTAAGATATATATTTAAAGAGATTTTATAGTACTAGTTAATGCCCGCGATTTCACCGGCGTTAAAAGTTATTGATTTTTTTTAAATTCCACGCATAGGAAGTTGCGGCCAACAGCAAGTTTAGCATAAAGCGAAAAAGTGTTGCCAGTAATTACAAACACGTCTGAAAACCACTAGATAGTGGACAGATATAATCCAAATTGCGAGTTATTTTTCATTAGTTAAGTTATAATATGACCTGCACAATAGGTGCGGTGTTGTCGTGTCAAAACAAGGCGTAGTCCCAAGTACTAACAGGTGCGGCTCAATTAGTAGAATTGTCATTAGTTTTCACAAATTGCGAGTAGAATAACCTTGGCTTGGACTATAGCTACTAATTTGTACTAAATTGATTTATATTGTAGCTATTAAAGAGATAGGTGGGCCTGTATATATGCTTTGTATATTTTTGGATATTTCTTCAGGCCCCAAATAAAGCTTTATTTCTGTGTTTTCTTGTATTATGGCTACATACAATACAGATGTATTGAAAATAGAAAACACCCAAACTCAGTACATACATGTGTGGGGTTTGAACTCGTTGAATTTGTGAATGGCAGCCTGATTTAAGAATATGAATCACTAAACCATAAGACATAATATGTCCCTTTGAAGTGTTTTGTTTTGTTATATTTATAGCATAGAGTTAATTAATATAAAACTAATTGTCGAAATCGTGGTGTAGTGGTTCTGGTAACGGACTACCGTTCAAGAGGTCGCGGGTTCGATTCCCGCTAGGGACAATCATTTGTGTAATTTTTCTAGTTGTCATACAAATGTTTGTACTGCGTCTGGGTGTTTCTATGTATTATAAGTACGTATTTACAAAAAAAAATGTAGTATAAATATGTAGTCTATCCGTATTCTGGTACCCATAACACAAGCATATAAGCTTAGCTTGGGACCAGAGGACGTTGTGAAATGTCCATGAATATTTCTTATTTATTTATCTCTTAGAAAGTTACGAGGTAACAAAATTATGTGTACATACATACATAAATACCAGTCCTTGATAGTCGACAATATAAGAATCGCGAAATAATATCTCTCTCTCTCCATTCCATTCACGTCCCACTGTTGGGCACAGGTCTCTTCCCCTTTGGGGGATTATAGTCTACTGTGCCGCGCTGACGATGCGTGTTGTCTTATGGTCTTATTCATAATGACTTCTCGGAGGTTTAAAAGTTCGCTAAAATTGGTAATCGCGAATATTGTCAAAACTTGTTATTCATAATCGTCTTTTTACGCTAAAACGTTTATTATCTCTCCGATAAAATCTCCGTTTAAACCTCCGATGAATCATTATGAATAAGACCATTAGGGTTTATTTTTGAGTGTTCTGTCTCTCACAGAGAGTGTAATTAATGTGTAACCATCTCTTAGTTGGTCCTTACATTTCCAATAAATAATCCTATAATGTAATATAACTATTAACTACACTAAATGCACTAACATTTTACAAATACAAGCATTAGAAACTAACGTAAATTGCAAATTGTTTTAGTAATAATGTGATGTGCTTGTGTTTTGTAAGCATTTTCGTGATATGCCAAGACTTTTCAATATATGTATTGTGAAAATCAATATAGACTTTAGTTGTTTGTATCAAGATGGCCTTATTTTATAGTGATGCTTCTAGGGAGATAAGTAATGTCCCAATATTGGGCAAGAACCCTGGATTTCGGAAGTGTTGGTCTATAAACAATACTGGTGTGAATTCTACGTGCATCTAAACTGAATATAATACAAGTACGAGTCGGACTCGCGCACGAAGGGTTCCGTACCATTATCTATGCAACATAAGGCACGTTATTAATAAATGAGCAAACAACACACACAATACTTAATTAATCACGTTTGTTGTATGAGAGCAAGAAACGGTAAAAAAATCATGTTTGTTGTATGGGAGCCCCCCTTAAATATTTATTTTATTTTATTTTTAGTATTTGTTGTTATAGCGGCAATAGAAATACATCATCTGTGAAAATTTCAACTCTCTAGCTATCACCGTTCTTGAGATACAGCCTGGTGACAGACGGACGGACGGACGGACAGCGAAGTCTCAGTAATAGGGTCCCGTTTTTACCCTTTGGGTACGGAACCCTAAAAAGAATGAAGATTGATAGTGTTATTAACACAATTCGGTAACGTTAACTGAAATTTCTAATAATTAAACTGTGTATTAGATACTAACGATTTTCATTAATATACTCGTAAATGTGTACAACTAAATAGCCGATTGATCAACATACACCATAGTTGTTATCATTTTAGTTAAACGCATCAGAATAGAATTGGCTTCTATGGAGAATGGTCCACAGGAGAGAAACAATAGATAATATATGTACTTTAGAAAATTTTGAAAATAAATTTCACTTATATGAAACTTGTTACATATATTTGCGATTATACTTACCATTTAAAGATATAACGTAGGCACCCTTTTCTGAGCTCCCAAAGACAATTTGTTACCAATCTTCTTGTAGCTTTCATTTTTAACCCTAGATTTTGGTTTCTCTGGATCTGGACATCCTTTCAACTCCCATACAAGATTCGTCAGAGATTTAGGCCGACTCAGCTTTCTGGATCTCTTCTCCGGAAGTTTTGGACCATTCCCTGAATCACCTGATGTTCTTCCACCAGAATGACTGGAATCTAAAGTTCCATCAAGTTCCATAGCTTGATGGATGTTCGACAAACTCTTATATCTTATATTAAAGATCGGAGAGTCTCCTTTAATCGGCCTTACTGGACTAGCTACAGGACTAGGTGCCTCTTTAATAGGCGAAGTACTTTTTTGACGGAAAACCATCCTATTCTTATTGTTATTAACATTATTTTTTATGTATAGTTTGGGCAGATTTGCAGCTGGAGCTATTGAGCATTTCTCTTTATAGACAGTAACTGGGGTTTCTTTTACTGGGATTATTGCTTTTCTGGTTCGTTTCTCCGCTTTTTGAATATTTAGCGGCTTCTTTGTTGGGATCGTTTCAATAGGGGGTGGTTCTGGTTTTATTTCTGTGATTAAAGGCATATGGATTGGTGTAGCAGCAGGAGAAGATGGTGCTGATTCATGCCTAGGTGATGGTTCATTAGAATATGAGGCTTTAATGTTTTTAGGAAGTGGAGCAAATCCTCTAACATAATCATATATTTGATCTATTTCATCATATTCATCTGGTATGCTATTTTCATCTCGATGACTGCTGTAGATGTGATTGTGACGGGAAATATGTTTATGTTGATTTGCAGAATCTGAAGATGCACTCCTGCGTAGAAAGTATCCTGTTTTAACTAACGGTGGTGCATGTAATGGTCCATTCAACAATCTCTTCGGATCACCAAGTTTTCCGTCCAACACATGTATTCTATCAACTACGTCTACTAACAAACGATTGCACTTTTCCACTAATCTAGAGAATTCCATAAAATTCTTTATTTGATCTTCATTTTTGCATTTCTGCATTTTAAGAGGAGCTGCCAAAGGCAAAGCCACTAATGCATTACCTTCTTTCGGGAGAGGTAAAGCAAATACATGGTCTTCTTCAAACATTGACAATAATCTTAGCTCTGGCACGAAATGACTGGCACTTTTCAAGCCTCTCGGTGGTGTTCCATGTACTAATCTCACAGTTATTGGCAAACGTTTAGTGAGCAAAGTCTTTGCTGTGTGGACCCCACTGATGTTTTCTTCTTTCGCAACAGCTGAAAACTTTCCCCTCTGATCTAAGCTCAATAGAATCATATCACCTTTTGTATCTGTGCATTTCAGATACTTATTTTTACCCAGATACGTTTCGCCTCTTGGCATTATTATTTCACCAGTTGGTAAATTTCTCGCACCATCGGCTGTAATATTACCATCTAGGTCTATTTTAGCACAAATAACTCTAATAGGTTCTCTGACTAGACATCCATCATCCAATTTCCGTCTAGCTAATTCAGATACGGACTCAATACATCTCACAGCTCTGCCTTCTTCACTTAGTAGTTCAAAGTACCCTCCGTATGTATCAGGAATAGCTATCCTCGGACCAACACTAACCATTCGTTTGCCTTCCTTTAATTTTATTGCCTGAGCAATTATTTTCTTTCTTTTTCCTGCCGATACGAGTAAAGCTGTACTCTGTAAGCCAGGACTTGGCAAAGTTGGTACACCGAGGCCGCCATATTGCCCTTTGATGATCTTGGCGACGCATGGCAAGCGGTTCTTTGCTGCGAATTCCCTGAGGTAGTTGCCCTCGTCCGACCAGCGGGAAGCTGCGACGACTACTTGGCCGTCTGTGGCTGCCATGACGGGTTTAGTCACATCTGTGGAAGAAAAAAAAAGAGTTGTTAGTCAAAATTCAACTATTAATCTATTTGGGGCGTTTTTTGGACAATTCGTATATACAGACATCTGTAGATACAGTAAAGCTGCATAAATATCTAGAATCTATGTCTAGTTGATATGTTTTAGCCAGATTGGCTAAAACATATCAACTAGACATAGATTCTGAAATATTTCTTTTTTATAAGCTAACGTGGCACATTAAATAATTATAGAAATAGCAAAATAAGTACATAATTGAAGATAGAATTTGATACTATGGCGATGCTATGCTATATCATGATAACTGTCGGGTCTTTCATAAAAATTTCTATTTTGTGGATTTCCTTATAAATGGTATCCCGTAACTTTAGCAGTCTTGAGAAAATGGTGACATATTTTCCTATCGCGAGTAACACCGCGGAGCACAGCTAGTATGATATATTTCTTCACTCTACAGTAACATTGCGGTTACTTTTTACTATAATCTAAGAAATCAATTTCAAGTGCAACGTGTTATATTTTTTTGCGTTGTGGAATGTACGATATAAGAATTGGATGGATGGCTTTCACGTCTATGTAACCGTTAAACTTGGTTAACCCACAAGAAAATATAGATATAGTGATAGTAAAAAAAATATAAACTAGCCTTAAGATGCGTCTTTGCGTTGATTTACAATGATGTCATGGCATTATATACGAAATTCGGTACGCTTGTATGCATTTTTAAGTATTACTAATTTGGCGAGAGGTTTAAGCGATATGAAAATAAAAGAATGATTATTTCATAAGATTCTTATACGAAGTGTGCCTTTACTTATAATAAAACACAGTCATTATTTTTGTATGTATGTCCCTATGTGAGCTTATATCTTCGAAATTACAGAATGCATTTTGATGCGGTTTTTTTTCAGTTAACAAAGTACCTACTTAGTTCAAGTGTATAAATTTGTTTTGTTTAACCAACAGTAATCTGTGTGGTAATGCATTAAGAAAACAAGTGTCACCACTTCTTTTCCATACCAGGGTGTTATAATAGCCAACAGAAAAATATTGTACACAGACAACATTCTCTGTGAAAGACGTAAGCTCTGTGCCAACACGGCTGGTCAGCGTGGCACAGTAGACCATAATTCTTCTAAAAGTGGAAGAGGCCCGTGCCCAACAGTGGGCAGTTAACAAAGAGAAGAGAATAAGAGAGAAAATCTTAGTGAGAAGTATAAATGAAATTAGTTTGTAAGCATTTAAACCATAATTTGTGGTATCATTCGTCGATAAACCTATACTAATGTAAGCTAAAAAGTTTGTTTGTTTCAACGCGCTAATCTCCGGAACGAATGGTCTGATTTGAAAAATGATTTCAGTGTTGGAAAGCACATTTATTGAGGAAGGCTATAAGGCTATATAACATCACGCTGCGTCTAATAGGAGCATCAGTGAAAAATAAATAATGCATAAATAAATATTCATGGACATTTCACACAACGTCCTCTGGTCCCAAGCTAAGCTTATATGTTTGTGTTATGGGTACCAGAATACGGATATAATACTTAAACTACTTTTCTTTTGTAAATACATACTTATAATGCATAGTAAACACCCAGACGCAGTACAAACATTTGTACGACAGTTAAAAACATGACACAAATGATTGTTCTGACCGGGAATCGAACCCGAGACCTCGTGGTCCGTTAGTCCGTTATGTGAACCACTCCACCACGAGGCCCGTCTAAAAATGGGTAAAAATTAAATAAATAAATTAAATAAATTTCATACATAAAAAGTCGCGGGCAGCGGCAAATATTTGCTAATGTCGTTTTATATATATTTGTCGTCAAAAGATAGGTACACATGTAGCTTACACTCAAAATTTCAGATACATATGTGAACATTTCTATTGAACCTTGGTTAATTAAAGCGTAACGTGTTTAAACAAACGCACAAGTTTAAGGTCAACGCACACAAACAATGGTATTACATAACGTATATACGCTACCGCATATTAAACTATTACATAAAGATATAAATGTTCGGTTACCGATTTACGATATTTACTGTGAATAATCGATATTACATATTTATTGATGCTGGTTTTTTTTATAATTTGGGGTAATTGATTGGTCGATTTGTGTTTGTGGAGCTTTTAATAACCAAATTCGCAAAAGTTTCATATTATGTCATGTAGCTTAAGAATAATTGAGATTTTTCGTTTCAATTTAATTATTTATTGTAATAGCAAAGAATGTTGAAAAATAATCTACTTAGTTCAAAAACTAAAAAACACGCTTGAAAATCGTGAATATTTTTTTAAATTATTGCTTTGTCATCGGTCCTTGCTAGGTACGCAAAATTTCAGATCAATCCGACTACTGTAAGTGGGTGTAAATCACTTTCAAAGATTCCGTTACATGGATTAACACATTGATAAATACATACCGAACTAATATAAGCTAGTTAATGAAGAAATTTCGTTGGCTATAGTACATTTACATTCGTACATTTTAGTATTGTTTTCTACATTTCAGAGAGGATTCGAACCGCATAACCCTTTTCCTTCCGACGCGAAGGTGCTGTAAGAGTCAGCTATTACACATAGGTAACATCCTCTGTGACGGAAGGAAAACTTGAAGATAAACATCGTGTAAACTCGCCTGTTTAGCGCGGCACAGTAGACCATAGTTTCTCCCAAAGTGGAGTGTAGAATGTGCTGAAGAGAAGGAAAGAGAGAGAGAGAGGGAAAACCCTGTGGCTCTGCCCATAGAAAGCGTGTAGGAAGGAGAAGTCAAGCCCAAACCCTATTACCACAATAACCAACTTTATCGCTGACAGCGATTTTTTCCAGACAATCTGATATACTTATACAAAAATACAATTAAATACAAGGAAACCTATTCAATACAAAGGATGACTTTAGAAAATATTGCGATTGTAGATAAAATGTATACAAAATTAAAAAAACACTGTCGATCGAGATCATTCAGTATATCAGATTGAAAGAAATTACGTTGCAGAATATAAAAACGTTAGAAAAATATATTTGCTGTGTCATTCATCTAACTAATAATACAGTATTTGTTTGCTTTATATAGGTTTAGAGATATTTAGTGATATTTAAAACTAGCAGATTCATCGGTTTATTCGCTACTAACTGTTGCCCGCGACTCCGTCCGCGTGAAATTTAGAAAACTTTTCATAACTTTTTTTCGGAATAAAAAAATAATGCCTATGTCCTTTCTCAGGGTCTCAAGATTGTCTGTGCGAAATTTCATCAAAATCCGTTGAGAGGTTTAAGCGGGAAAGCGTAACAGACAGACAGACAGAGTTACTTTCGCATTTATAATATTAGTAGGGATATAAGACCATTTTTCGGCTTTTAGCTTCATTTTTTGTCCCTATCTACGAATAAATGGTGTCGGCTTAACATGTAGTTCTTTCTTTCAAACTCTTTTGTCAGTGATCATAATCAAATTCGAGTGAATATATCACTCCTTATTCTTTCGTTATCTCCTTTCACACAACTCGTTTAGCTTTACTAGTATCTTCCTCTCGATCCCTTCTACATTTATAAATAGAATACTCCCTAAACAATATCAGTGTCCTCTCTTTTCATTACGTGACCATGCTAGGATATCCAATTGGGATTGTTCATAATTTTTGACCTGCTGTTTTTATATTTTTTTTAGAAAATATAGACTATTTTAAGCAACTAATTTCAATATTATTGAAATACTACCATATAACACTAAATAGAATTAAAAAAAATACTTGAGGTTATTTTAAATGTTGTGACGTCATCGTTGTACGCAATCTGTGTATTGCCTTTTCCTGATAGACTTAAGACAGATTGCAATACATCTTTTCAAAGTTGCCAAGTTGATATAATAGACCAATTTCAACTCCTCCACAGAGTAGTATATCTCTTAGAACGCTTTAATATTTTAAGTCCTTCATTTGGAAAAATAATCATTAATATAGCAAATTTTCCGAAAAAAAAGACTAATGGATCATGATCAGAAACTCTATTCCCCGAAACGGTTTTCGAATTATGAGTTTTAAAAATTATGAACAATGCCAATTATTCTTCATTTATACATTCACTGGTATCAATTCCAG
This sequence comes from Orgyia antiqua, assembly GCA_916999025.1. Taxonomy (NCBI): domain Eukaryota; kingdom Metazoa; phylum Arthropoda; class Insecta; order Lepidoptera; family Erebidae; genus Orgyia; species Orgyia antiqua. The sequence goes on from OU779874.1 coordinate 9,088,283, forward strand.
ATTTCTAATCTATTCATTCCTAATTTATTGATTCGCGTGACGTCATACTTCCTTTTCAACATTTGCATCTCCGCCGCTGCTGCTCTTATTACACATCTATTAGTCTTTTATCGCTTTTGTAGTCCAGCATGAGGCACCATTAATGATAAAAGGTGTTATCGGGATTTAGTAATTTGCCCTTCGATTTAAGGGTTGTTTTGAGAAAGTAAATAGACAAATCTGTCAACTATCAATCCATCCGTCCATCAGCCTTACTCCGTCCACTGTTGGAAATAGGCTCCCACATAGAACGCCACAACGGACGGTCTTGCGCGGTTTGTACCAAATCTGGCAACATTTCTTCTGTATAATATATCTGATATAGCCAATACGTCGTTCTGACATTCTCTTCTCCAGCCCATTTACGTCCCGCCATTGGGCACAGGCCTCCTCCACTTTGGGAGGGATTACGGTCTACTGTGCCGCTCTGACCAGGTGTGTTGGCACAGGGTTTCGTTTAGAGTTTTCCGTCTCTCACAGAAGATGTATCTCTGTGCCGTATCCCTTAGCTGACTTTTACAGCAACCTTGGGAGGAGATAGGATGGTGACACTTGTATTCTTAATCCGTCACGTAGGGTTCATACATTAAAATAAGTAAAATGCGTATTGTATATTATATAGCAAACCACTAAAGCCTCAAAACTTATTTACAACAAAGTACAAAAGAAACCACATAAATATTATCAATTGTCGCTCTCAAACATGTTTAGATTATCGAAAAATATTGACCATGTATGAGAGACAAAATGATATTAAAATTTTTTTGATTTCTTTAGATTTGACCACCCCAACCACATATGAAAGGCGAAATCTTTGCTTATTATAAAACTAGCTGTTGCCCTCGACTCCGTCCGCGTAGTATTTAGGAAATTTTCCCCGTTTTTGCAACATTTTTAACTACTGCTTGAGTGAGAGTATTATAAACGTAAGAGTAAACAAATATAATCAGAATGAACGAACTGCTAAGCTATGGAGTTAGACGTGTTATTGTGAGTCAACCATAAAATATAGATATGTGCCGTTTCGGGATATTTTTTACACAATTTTATGTAGAATATATCCGTCATACATGATTTCTATGTAACTTTAACCATTAAGGCTGCACACGCGACGGAAGCTTAAAAAATGGAGCACCTTTTCCCGTTTTCCCAACATTTCTCTTCACTACTCTGCTCCTATTGATTGTAGCGTGATGAAAAGTATACTATAACCTGCCCAGGAGTATGAAGAATAATTGTACCAAGTTTCGTTAAAATCCGTCGAGTAGTTTTTGTTTCTATAAGGAACATACAGACGGACAGACAGACAAAAATTTTACTGATTGCATTTTTGGCATCAGTATCGATCACTAATCACCCCCTGATAGTTATTTTAAAAATATATTTCATGTACAGAATTGACCACTCTACAGATTTATTATAAGTATAGACAAAGTAATTATTTTTGTATATACGAGTATATCCCTATACGATCTTCTAAACTACGCAATGGATTTTGACGGATTTTGGTTCAAGAGGATGTTTTCATTTGTATAATTTGTTAAAGTTTGGTTTCTTAGCGAGGTAAGAGCTAGTTTCATATAAGTAGGTGTTTATCTTTGTCACAACTTCATGCTTAAATAACTTAACGGATTTGAATGAATAAATAATAATAATAGTTTAAAAAAAACTAAAAAACACGCTTTATTTAATCGAATTATTGCATTGTCATCGGTCTTTGACAGGTGTGCAAAATTTGAATAGAATCTGACCGTTTAAAGTGGGTCAAAATAGCGTCCAAAGGAGTCGGTTACAAACATACAAACAAACATACAAACATACATACAAACAAACATACAAACAAACATACAAACAAACATACAAGTGAAGCTAATATAAAGCGTGTAAAAATTGAAATTTGGATTAACATTTGAGACAAATTTATTAGGCTTTTGTTAATCGAAAAAAACTCCGTGTTTCTGTGGAAAAATCAAATATGTATATTTTATTTGTCATTTAGTTAATTTTATTTGTTTTTATGTACAGGAAGGAGTCTGAGCTGAAGCCCATGAGCCTACAAATACCACGGTAACGCATATTTCTAAATAACTTTTGATTTGTAGGGTGCATAATTAACATTGCACATGTCTGAAGCTACAAAAAACTATCACTAAGGAAAAAATGTTATACAAAAATATTTATAGCCATGTCACGATTTGTATAACAAAAATGTATAAATTTTGTATAGTGCCGTTGTGGAGTTGAGTGCACGACTGTATCGCACGATTAAACCCATTGTGAGAGGCTAGATAATATTGTAGGTAACTGTACTCGATCGGCTGTAGACAAATAAGGAGTGAATTGTGGAGCTATGAAATAAGCAAGCAAATATGTCTGTTAGATTTTAATTGACAAATGTAAATAAGAAATTTGAAAGAAATTGTGAAAGAGTGACAGGCTTCGTGGTCGAGTAGTTCATGCATGTAACGGACTGCAGTACACGAGGTCGCGAGTTCAATTTCCGTACTCATTTGTGTGACATTTATAAATGTCATAAAAATGTTAGTACTGCATCTGGGTGTTTCTATGTATTAGAAGTTTGTATTTACAAAAGAAAAATAGTTTATGTAGTATATCCGTATTCTGGTACCTAAGTATAATAAAAGCAAATAAGCTGAGCTTGGGAGCTATTTAAAAAAATATTAAAAGACAGTAAAATCTTCATTGAAAAAAAGGAATAAATAGAAAATGGAATAAGTAAAGGTTCACGGAAATTTTACAAACCCTCTTTCGTAATTCTAAGTTCTCTCTCCCTCCAGCCCATTACCGTCGCACTGTTGGGCACAAGCCTTCTCTAATTTGGGAGAGATTATTGTTTACTATGTCGCGTTGATTAGTCGTGTAGGCACAGGGTTTAATTTCAAGTTTCCTATTTCTCACAGAGGATGTTATCTGTGTGCAAAATATTCCTTAGCTGATTTTTACAGCACCCTGGGTCGGAAAAGGGGTCACGACACTTGTATTCTCTGTCCGTAACCACACGGATTGAGCAAGCACAACTAGCCCTGCAAAACTAATTTCCATTATTAGTTTGATTTCAGCCTACAATGTTGCGAATCGCGTGTTTAATGGCCATACAAAACAAGAACTTAGTGATGGACCAGAGAAACGAGTTTCCCATGCCATGCTGTTTTAAAACTAGACCCATACAGAACCTAATTTGGCATCATATTTATATCCTTTGATAATTATAAATTTTATTATGATGTGAAAATGGTGGTTTGCCTTAAAGGGTTTGTAACGGGGTTCTACCCATAAGGGTTTATAGCATAGTGCCTCGCAGTAGATAGATTATCCATAAGGCAATGGTACCGATTCTACACGCATAACTAAACTTAACTAAAAAATGATGCAGATGGCGCTCTATAGTCTCTGCCTACCCCCATGGGAAAAAGGCGTGATGTTATGATGATGATGATGACTTCTTCTTCTTCTTCTTCTCCAGCCCATTTACGTCCCACTGTTGGGCACGGGCCTCCTCCATTTTGGGAGGGATTATGTTCTACTGTGCCGCGCTGACCAGACGTGATGACACAGGGTTTATTTTCGAGTTTACCGTCTCTCACAAAAGATGTGATCTGTGTGAAATATCCCTTAGCTAACTTTTACAGCACCCTTGGGAGGAGATGGGGTGGTGACACTTGTATTCTTAATCCGTCACCACACGGAATATGTAATTTTTTTTTTTGAATGAAAATTTATAGTGTCAATAGCACAATTTGGTAATGTTTCTTATTATAAAAACTAATTTGCTAATTCATTGTTTACATTACGAATGATGAATTAGCGAATAGAAGATATATTGACACTATTAATTTTCATTTTTTAGTTAAGTTAAGTTTAGTTGTGCATGTAGAATTGGTACCATTGTTAGTCTTGCTAAGCGTTTATTTTATTTTTACACTTCATGCAACATACATTTATGCATAGACAGACTTATGGCCTAAGGCATTAAAAAACAACAACGGATGGTTCCGTTTATCAATTCATAGTATTTAGTGTCTCGTTCTCCGTGTGGTGACGGATTAAGAATACAAGTGTCACCACCCCATCTCCTCCCAAGGGTGCTGTAAAAGTCAGCTAAGGGATATTGCACACAGATTACATCCTCTGTGAGAGAGAGAAAACTCAAAAATAAACCCTGTGCCAATACGCCCGGTCAGCGGCGCGGTACAGTAGACCATAATCCCTCCCAAACTGGTGGAGGCCCGCGCCCAACAGTGGGACGTAAATGGGCTGGAGAGAGAGAGACAGTTTCTTTTAACAAACAGCAAAACGGATCCCCATTACTGAGACTTCATTGTCCTTCCGTCTGTCACCAGGCTGTATCTCCCAAACGGTGATAGATAGAGAGCTAAAAATTGTACAGTTTGTGTATATGATGGGCCTCGTAGTCTAGTGGTTCATATAACGGACTGCCGATCACGAGGTCTCGGGTTCGATTCCCGGTCAGGACCATCATTTGTGTGATGTTTATACTTGACATACAAATGTTTGTTCTGCGCCTGGGTGTTTACTATGTATTATAAGTATGTATTTACAAAAGAAAAGTAGTATATGTAGTATATCCGTATCAGGTACCCATAACGGGTACACCACAAAAAGACGAAAAACTTTATTCCGAAAGTCACAAATACGAATTTCATGATACCGATTTTCATAATTCCGAATGGTTCAAAATTCCAAATATAACAACTCCGATGTATCATTACTCCGATTTTCATAATTCCGAAACTTCAATATTCCTAACGATTATAATTACTATTCTCAAAATTCCGAACTTCAAAAGGCCGAATAATATAAAATCCGAATTATTGGTAATTCGAAATACGTAATAAATAATATGAATTCCGTTGTATGTATGAATACCGTTAACACAATTAATTTTAAAGAAAAATCTATATGATGAAGTACACTTTTTGCAGTGTATTGGTTGTCATTTAAAAATATGATTGTTTACTTTTTAATAAAAGCATTTTGTTTCGATTAAAAATATTTAGTTTCCTTAGTCACAGTCCTAACATAACCTAAGCGACGCATCAATAACATAGGGGATTTGCAGCATGCAAACAAGCAGGCAAGGACAAAACATGCATGCAGGCAGCATGCAAAATGCAGACAGGCAGTATACAAGCATGCAGCATGCAAGCAGCCATGCAGTATGCAAGGCGCCATGCAACATGCAGCAAGCATTATTATGTCACGGCTCCGGCGCTGCGGGGTATAGGCGACCCCACGCAAGCTTATCGTCGCTAATGACTTGAAGGCTCTCCGGCGCTGTTTCGGCTTACGGGCCGGCAGAGCCGGCCAGCATCAACCGCTACGGCGAGCCTTCAAATCACTTGCTCCTCAGCTCGCGGGCCGTCACACCCCTCCGCGCCTACGCGGGCTTAAATTGCACTCTAGGGTAGGGCAAACAAGTCTACGTAAAATCGGCTTTGCAGCGTTTCGTTTAGTCACAAAATTTTGTAGCTATTCTTTAGTTTATTCGAAGTGTTAAAAGTCGGAATTTCGTTTTTCGGACTAATAACCCTTCGAGCTTTTGACTCTTCAGACAAATGAAAATCGGAAAAGTAACAAATCGGATTTATGACTTTCGGTAAAATGTTTTTCGTGATTTTTAATAATAGACATTACAATTTTTCGGTATTATGAAATTCGGACTTTTGAAAATCGGGATTTCAAAATTCGGAATAATGTTTTTTGGAATTTTGGGATGTTCCCACCCATAACACAAGCATAGAAATATAGCTTACTTTGGGACCAGAGGACGTTGTGTGAAATGTCCAAAATATTTATTTATTTATATTAGTTGATGATATAGCAAAGCAACAAATACTTATCATCATCATTCTCCTGCCCTTATCCCGTTATTTGTGGTTTCGTTATTTGTTTTTACAATTCTTTCTATGTACGGGGAATCTATAAAAGTAGTGGTTCAATCTTATTTCCTTTCTACTTATAGTATGCTTCAAGTACAGACTTCTTGAATAATATAGACTAAAATTTGATTTTAGGTGAATAAAGTCATGATATAATGGCTAGTTTTATTTAAATCTGTAAATTTTTTTTTCTGTTAGCATTTAAGCTTAGCTTGGGACCAGAGGACGTTGTGTGTAATGTCCATAAATATTTATTTATTTATTTTAGGTATAATTCTCTTAAAGAATGTGACAGGTTCTATAAAAGGTAATATGAACCTTTACTAACTTACGTAATATCACAGACCTAGTAAAAAAGTAAAGAAAGTGTAAACGGGACCCAATTACTGCAACACCGTAGTCCGTCCTCCTATCGTCAAAATTTTAGTTACTAGTACTCAGAAACCCAAAGACAATAAATATTTAACAGGGATACAACAAATATATTTACTTTAACTTGATAATTCTTACGGCCATTTTCAGTAACCAATCTTCGATTAGGATAGATTACCCTCGTTGTTAAGTAAGATATTTCTATCTCCTATTGTTTTCAATAGAGACTGGATTTCAGGAGCTTATCGATATAATAAGTCATCAGTCAGATATCGAATTAGTAAGGGCAAAAGTTTAGATTAAGTAGACTTTGGTAGCAAGAATCAAGGATATCTAAAATATTGGAAACAGTCGTCAGGTGACATAATTATGACGATAACGGTATGGTTATAGGTTATGATATTATGATGATAATGTTACCCTCAAAGGACGAGCCTTGTCCGTTTAGCCATTTTTTGTGAACTAAAGTCTGATTCAACAACGCAAGATTTTTCATTCCTTCACTACTAAACTTCATTTCGCTCCGTCTTTGTATATTTATAAGTCCAAGTATAGTGTATAGTTTGAAGCCTTTATAAACAAACCTTTTGTTAGACATTTTATGTCTTGTACAATATTTCTCTGACGTGTAATTTTATATTCAAATGCATTTCTAAGAAAGATGAATAGTTGACAGATATATGCGGAAATTAAATAACTAGGGGTTATCGTGGCATACTTTTGTTGTATGTGATTATGAGTTTGAATCCGGGTAAAGTTAATCAAATAACAAGATAATTATTGCAATTAATATATTTTGTTATTTTTGGTTACCACTTTTTAAAAAATTGAAATTAGCCATGTGGCAAAATCGGTATTACAAATAGCTTTTGTGCTTAAGGTTGCAAATTTGGTCCCTAATGGGTATCTATCCATTAGCACGTTATTAATATAGATAAGGGGCGGCCAACTAGACCCAAGGTTTCTAACGAGTGTGAGCTTTGTGTTGCGCGAATCCGAAATGACCGATACATATGTGACCGATTTTTTTGAATAATTTGTTAAGTTTAAATAAAACCACTTTTTACGGATTTAGACGCATGTGTTTGTTATAAATTTAAGCCACACATTTCGGAGACTGCAGTCACCATTGTCACGGATGGGATTGCGCTGTAAAGTGTCCTCTACGGTCAGTTGTTACAGTAGAGGACACTCTCCGAAACGTCGGCTAAAATTTAAAACAAATACTCGCGTTTAAATCCGCAAAAAGTGGTTTTATTTAAACAAATGAGTCGCGCAAGTGTTAGAGAATATTATAATTTGTTAAGGTTTGAAGGTTTGACTTTTTAATTCCACGCATGCGTAGTCCCTGGCAACAACTAGTTTGTTTATACACATTTTGAATGGGACAAAGTTCTGTTTAGTAATCTTTAGTTATTACAAAACAAAGTTTTTAATTTGCTTATATCTTCAAAATTACGCAACGGATTATATGCGGTTTTTTTAATAGACAGAGTGGTTCAAGAGAATAGCATTTTTATATAATCTGTAGGCTTTTTTAAATAAGGTTTAGTGTCTCAATTCAACGCTTAGGAAGTTGAGGGCAACAGCTAGTATTTTTATAAAACAACTGTAATTAATAAGAGTCTTATTCATAACTAGCTGTTGCCTGCGACTCCGTCCGCGTAGAATTTAGAAAATTTTCACGTGCGACGGCGCGTTGTCTTATTTCATGTATAAGTTTGGTGTTTCTATACCGATTTCTATGATTCTTTTTTTATTGAATAGGTAATATTATTAACTTCTTTAAATTAGGGATGAATGAGAGTATTATAAACGTAAGAGTAAACAAATATATATAATCAGAATGCTCCGAACAGCTAAGCTATCACGAGTTACACGTGTTATTGTGAGTCAACCATAAAATATAGATATATACTGTTGCGGGATATTTTTTAGACAATTTTATGTAGAATATTTTCGTGATACTTGATTTCTATGTAACTTTAACCATTAAGGCTGCACACGCGACGGAAGCTTAAAATATGGAGTAACTTCTCCCGTTTTCGCAACATGGGAAATGTTCACTACTCTGCTCCTAATGATTGTAGCGTGATGAAAAGTATACTATAACCTGCCCAGGAGTATGAAGAATATTTGTACCAAGTTTCATTAAAATCCGTCGAGTAGTTTTTGTTTCTATAAGGAACATACAGACGGACAGACAGACAGACATTTTTGGCATTTTTGGCATCAGTATCGATCACTAATCACCCCCTGATAGTTATTTTGAAAATATATTTCATGTACAGAATTGACCTCTCTACAGATTTATTATAAGTATAGATGACTTATCGAAGGTTTAAAAGTTCGCCTCAATCGGTTCGCGAAAATTGTCAAAACTTGTTATTTATAATAGTCTTTTTACGCTAAAACGTTTATTATCTCTCCGATAAAATCTCCGTTTAAACCTCCGATAAGTCATTATGAATAAGACCATAAGTTATTAAGATCTAAACTAGGTTTTTGTTAACTTCACACCATACAAACGAAACCCATTGTACATTTACAAACACAATTTTACCACTAACGCACTATACTAATCACTTTATTTATATTAAATTAAAGTTGAAAATTGCGTGACTGTTTATCTGTAAACAGTAATTTTAATTGTGTAATTATATCGTTAAAATACCAACTTAAGGGCCTACATCAATATTATCGTCGACATGTACCTATTAACACAGCTAGTAGGTAAAGAAAATGAAGAATTAGGGATATTTTTTTGTTTACTCAAAATCTACTAAATATATTTTAATTCCGGTTTACGTGTTTCTACATATAATAGTTACTTATGTTTTGAAAATTATTTCATTAGTTAATACGCGATAATATAACGACAAATGAAAAAAAATGTTTCGCTACGATTTTCTATCGAGAAAACTTTTTTCAATCGCGTTTCTGCGTTTATGCGATCCTAGATTATGTATTGAAAAAACATATACTTAAAAATTAGAGCTCTAGCCATTCAATCTAAATAAAAAATGAAAACTTCGTACGTAGAAAAATGCACGAAGCTATTTTGGTATCCTCTTAAACAATCAACTGATAAACAAATTAAATAACTTTAAATATAAAAGTATTAAAGTTTAAAATGCAATGATTTTATGTTTGATGAAGTGTATGTGAAAACTTGTTTTGATGAATGAATGTTTTCGATGTGCTCTGTTTGGTTAACGAAAAAATTCACGGTAGTGTGATATTCAATGAAGCATGTTTTTATTAGTAACATGAATGTATTTTTACATTCATTCAATATGTATGAAGAATCATTAACTAAAATTAGGCGTTACAAATTAATGTTTCAGTAATTGGGTTAGTGTTCGGCACGTACAATTTAACTGGCACAAAATACAATGAGGTTATTTAAAAAGATGTTTACAGTTCTAAATTTAAACAGTGATTTTTTTCTTTTTTATGTGGCGTGTGGTATTTGGTGATTTGTCAGTGTATAATTTTTTAATGAGTATTAATACCGTCATAAAATATTCTTCGGCCAATCACAACCAACTTATCGCATCCTTGTTGACAAATGTCCTTAAGACTTTTACAAATATTCATGCGTATAATATGTTTTTTTTTAAGTATGATAATAAATAATAAGAAATAAATAAAGCCTTTATTAACAATCTATTACATTCAAATTCGGTTTTAGGTATAAATTTTGAATAATATAAAAAAAAAGCAAACGATTGATTGTTATGGAGAACCACTAGAACTTTCCACCATAGGCCTCCCCAAGAGGGGAGGCCTATGGTGGAAAGCAAGACAATCGAGAAACCGGTGTCTAACGGAACCAACTTTATTTTTTTTTTTCAAGTATGATAATTAATAACAACTCTTGAGAATGTCGTTAAAAGTCGACAAACCGTGTTTAACCGGGATGAGAGGTGGTTTCAATACTAATATTACAATGCTCAAATCTCAAGAACCACTGGTTCGATTTGAAAAATTCTTTCAGTGTTGGATAGTACATTTATCGAGGGAAGGCTATATATTGCTGGGACCAATAGAAGTGAAGCATAAGCGAAAAATGTTGTAAAAGCGGGGATTTTTGAAGTGATAACTTCTTTAGGCGCGTTGGGCGTTTTTGGAGGGGAAAAACTTATAGGGTCGCGTCGCCGACATGTTTATGCTAATAGCAGGGATGCACAGACTTATGTCCACGCGTACGAAGTCGCTTGCAACGGCTAGTTAAAAATATAACAAGCTTATAATTAAAACATAACAGCAAAGACTCATTTCCAAGGTCTAAGAAGGGAATACATATTACATATTATTTTTAACTTCAAGAAGGTTGCGATATACACGTTTTACTGTCACTTCTGAGATAAATACCTACATTGTTGTTTGCATATTACTTTTAAATTTTTAGAGCATTTATACAACAGGAGTTGATAATAGTACCAATTGTTCATATTTTTTTAAAACTCTTAATTCGAAAACCATTTCGGGGAATAGAGTTCCTGATCATGATCCATTAGTTTTTTTCGGAATATTTGCTATATTAACGATTATTTTTCCAAAAAAGCAAATGATCTCTATTTGCCCTTGAAATGAAGGAATTAAGGACGTTCTTAAGGATATACTACTCAATGGCGAGTCAAAATTGGTCTATTAAATCAACTCGGCAACTTTGAAAATATGTATTGCAATCTGTCTTATGTCTATCAGGAAAAGGCAATACACAGATTGCGTACAACGATGACGTCACAACATTTAAAAGAAGATCTTTAAGTATTTTTTAAAAATTCTTTTTAGTGAATATTTTAAAAATATTGAAATTAGTTGCTTAAAATAGTCTATTTTTTAAAAAAAAAATATAAAAACAGAAGGTCAAAAATTATGAACAATCCCAATTCTACTAAAAAAATGAACTTAACTAAAAAAATAATTTTGATAGTGTCGATGACGTTTTTCGGTAATGTTAACTGAACTTTCTTGTTATAAAATCTGTTTATTATAGACTAAAGATTTTAGGGGCGGGGCATGCGTAGCGACCAATGAAATTGCGTTATTGTGTTTGTGTGCGTTACCTCGGCACCTCGCTGATATGGTAGTATATTTGTCGAAGTAATACATACAAAAATATACATTGCTTTATTGTTTTTTTAAGTAAAGATACTCTAGCACTTGCGCCGCGGCTCATTTTAGTCCAACGTCATCGAACGACTGTAAAGTCTCCGAAACGTCGGGCTAAAATTTAACACAAAGTAAGTGTAAAGTATGTGTGCCTATCTGCCTCCTACATAGATATGGTAAGATTGAGCGATGAACTGTATCTGTACCAATATTATAAAGCTGAAGAGTTTGTTTGTTTGAACGCGCTAATCTCAGGAACAACTGGTCCGATTTGTAAAATTCCTTCAGTGTTGGATACTAAATTTATTGACAAAGGCTTTAGATCAGGCTATATAATAACATCACGCATTTAGGTTATATAATTCTTCGAAGGATCAGCGAAAAATGTTGCAAAAACGGATTTTTTTTTTAAATTCCATACGTACGGAGTCACGTGCCACAGCTAGTGTTTAATAAGCGTGTGTTCTGAGATAACATCTGTCTTACTTCATCCCTTAAACCTGTTTATTGTAGAAGGGCGAGGTAATGCATATTCTTCGAAGTTGCGTGCTAATAACGAGTGGACCGGTCCACACCGTTATATGATTCAAACTTGATGTTCAAGGATTTATAAAGAACTGATTACACTGTTGGCCAATAATATCGACACAGTTAAATATATATTTTTTACATGTAACCTTTATGTCTATACTTAACACAGAAAGAAGGCTCAGTACCGTTGGCCTACGTACCTCCTCATGCACGAAAGATTCCATACTATTATTATCATCATAATATCGTACCATCATAAAAATGTCATCATTACATTAAATTGAAAACATTTGTAGTATGGGAGCCATCGTAAACTTTATTTTTAAGCTATTGCATAGCTTCTATCGCGGGCCTTGAGCGTGGAGACTAAATCCACAAAATTCGGAATTTAAATTCCGTAGGTAACGAAAAAAAGTTACATTATCGGCGTTATTGCGCATGCGTAATCCCCTCTTCGCCCCGCAATTTATTTCATACTGTTGATACCAAGGGTAAGCGCTTTCCTAAAATTAAACAGCGTATTAAAATAAGGATTTTGAATCGACAACATACATCCTAAATGTTCAAATAACAGCGTATTTTAGATTTTAATAATGTAAAATAATGTCAAAACTAAAATTGTATACCAACAGATTGACATTTGATTGACAATCGCTTTTTTAACATAATTACCATAAACAATGGACAGATGTAAGCATCAGTTAATAAGGATTATTAATCTTATTTTGGTTTATGGTATGTAGATTCTTGCATAAATAAAATAAATAAATAATTATAAATACATAAGTGGATAAAAAAATGCTATGCAATAGCTTTACCGCGGCAGTCCCCGAGTGCCACACATCTTTATTTATTTTTTTGCTTTTGTCTAATTTTTTGTATATATTTGTTGTTATAGCGGCAATAAAAGCAAATTATAAGAAGTATAGAACGCGAAACAGAATATTTTATACAAAAACGAATCGGGTAGCAATATTTACAATCAAAAGTAACTAAGTCAAAATATTATGTTCTTCTTTGATAATCTTTGTTTCAGAAATATTTGCGTTCTGAATACTAAAGCAACCGAGTCAGTATGATAAATATGATAATATTTATCATACTGACTCGGTTGCGAATATGATAATATGATAAAATTCATTCATAAGTATTTATGTTATGTACCGGTAATAAAGCAAAAATGGATTTAAAAACACAATTAATTAAAATTCTTCGACTCGACCTGAGATCTGGAATATTTTTGCGAAGATTCTTTAAAAAGCATATTTTTTTTAAAGATTTAAGTATTTTTACTTATACTTCTTAATAAACTATTATTTTATTTAAATTATAGTAACGAATAATTAAGTTACGCGAGCAAAATTTCTGCCTAACAGTCAGTGAAATTTGATTGATATTTCATTTTAAAGTGATGCAGATCGTGCCCTTATTTTTGTCCCGACTTGTAAAACTGTATAACTTTTTGTTGCACAGCATAACAGGGTGAATGTCCTGTCGGCTCGGCCTAATGTAACGAAAAACTCTGTTTGTGTATCAGCCATTTATTATTTACTAGCGAGTCTGTCAAATTTTATTCTGCTAAATCCTTAATGAATGGCTTGAAGAATAATTTCTGTATTGTATTAAAATAATTGGGTATTTAAAAAATAAAGTTGAACCGACATCATTCGTCTTTGAAATTTAAGGGTTTTTCTCGATTCCTTAGAAGATACCCATCAGATCCTGACCTGGTGCCAATGAGACCAAAAGGGAACCATCAGCTTTCAAATAAAAAAAAGAATGATTAAAATCGCTTCGCCCAGTTGAAAGTTATGAGGTAACAAAATGAAATTAAAAAAAAACCATACAGAAGAATTGAGAACCTCCTCCTTATTTTACAGTCGGTTAAATTGACGAATAACTAACATTTATTTCGGAAACTAATCTTTCGAGCTTTAAGACATACGATTGTCGTGCCACAGTTTGTTGTCGAACTCCTTCGAAACGGCTAGATCGAATTTTAAGAAAGTCTGTATTTTATCCGTGTACAATATTCCTTAGCTGGCTTTTATAGACACATGTTTTCTTAATCCGTCAACACAAGAACAAGATTTATTTAATGTAATTTTATAAACACTGAACCCGGATATATTTTTTCGAATACCTAATAAATAAATAAAAAAGCCCTCTAGATATGTAGTAGGTAATATCAATTCTTTACGAATAATGTTTTGTTTCAAACCGATAATAATCCTATAAATTATACTGTGAAATCTTAAATTGGCTAGTATAATAAAATTTTATATTTCAAATCATTTGAAACAGACGAACATATTTGCAAAAAAATGGTTAGTTAATATTTTTGTAGTGGAATTAATTTACTGATAAATGTAATTTGGGAATTGAAAATTGTGTTGGGTGAACTTTGAACTTCCTGGATCAAAGTTCAATACCTGAATTTCAAATTGTCTTGTTTTTAAATGCATTTATGATTGTTCGAAATATTTAGTATGCACTTTATCTACTAAATATTTAGACATAGAAAACAGAGACGTACTACAAACATTTGTGTAACAATCATGTATTTGTAAAAGAAAAATAGTTTATGTACTACTAGCTGTTGCCCTCGACGTCGTCTGTGTGAAATTTAGAAATAAAACCTTAACTAACAGAAGTTTACTATATGACTCGATATATGGCGTTGTACGTACGTTTTTAAATCGCACTATGGTTTGGTTACACACATTAACACTTAAGGTCGTCAATAAATGTTTTGGATATTATTCCGCTTTTCGCATTTATAAATTAGTGAGGATAGTAAGTAAGTGGTACCCAGAAAGTCCCATAAGTTATGGGACTTTATGGGTACCAGAATACGGATATCTTTATCCTGACTAATTTTTAAGTGCGAAAAGCGGAATAATATCCAAAACATTGGGGCATATATGGGCCATAACACAAGAAAATAAGCTTAGCTCGGGACCAGAGGACATTGTGTAAATGTCATGTCCACAATATTTATTTACTAACTGTTGCCCGCGACTTACGCATGAAATATAGAAAACGTTTGCCATTTTAAATTTTTTCACGAATGCTTTGCTCCTATTAGTCGCAGCGTGATGTTATTATAGCCTATAGCCTTCTTCAATAAATCTCCTATCCAAAACTGAAAGAACTTTTCAAATCGGAGCAGTTGTTCCTGAGATTAGCACGTTCAAACAAACAAACTCTAGCTTTATAATATTAGTATGGATTTTATTTATTTATTCTAGGATAGCAGATCCATTTTATTTTGCTAACAATATGCATAGCAGGTGTGGCCAACTTTTGTGAACATAATATCTTCTTTTTATTTTAAAATTGAGTCGCGATCGACCTATTTCTTAGGTAAGAATGAACGTTTGTGCAATGTGCTTTTATATAAGCCACGCAAATTGGTAATGCGCTGGAACCTTGTCAAATTAACGCCCTTGTGACGTCAACAGCAAAGAAAAAGTATAGCTAACAAAATGTAATATTCTCATCTATACGTCACTATGACGTCACCAACATGGCCACCAGGCGCATTACCAATTTGTGTGGCGTACAGCCGTGCACTCTTGCGAGTTCTAGCAACATACATAAATATTTATTTAATGGGTTAAAAACCTTTGTCTCTAGGGGAATGGAACTTGCGAGTGATCGACCAAAATTGGTCGCGCGATCGTCTTGTTGGCCACTCCTGTGCTATAGTACTTTATAGGTTACTTGTAATATCAACACAAAATATGAACTTATTCACGAACAATGTTCTCTTTAGACGTTATACTAAACAGTTTAATTTGTAAAATGCCAACAACATTGTAAGCTATCAAAATCATCTATTTAATGCTGTATTTTGTATACAAAATGGTTGCAATAGTAAGATGCTACGAACATAGATCTATCTTAGACTAAAGTGCTTGCCTACGTTTAATTTCTTCCTGGATAAACACTGCAGTTTGGTTTAAGTTAAAAGCGATTTTTAAAACTCTTGTGGTCTAGTCCAGGGGGCTCCAAAACTTTCCAGCTTTAGGGCCATACTGATTACTCCAGTAGGTTCCGAGGGCCAAAACCATATTATCATTGTTGCCGGTGGTTAAAAGTGAAATAGTCCACTGATGAAAAAATAAAAGTCCGCAACGTTTAAAAAAGTGATGTATATAATTATTCAACATAAAATTAGAATACTTCAGTAAACTATATTTAATTTGCTATAAAAAATATATTATGTTCTCTAAAAGGAGTTTTCAAGTATGCTAGCTCTCCGCGGGCCCGACGAAATCTGTCCGCGGGCCGGATGTGGCCCTCGGGCCGTAGTTTGGAGACCCCTGGTCTAGTGGTTTAACAGACTGCCGTTTAGGAGGTTGCGGGTTTGATTACCGCACGGGACAAACATTTGTGTGATATTTATAATTGTCATACAAATGTTTGTACTTCGTCTGGTTGTTTTCTATGTATGTATTTACAAAAGAAAAGTGGTTTATATATATCTGTATTCTGGTACCCATAACACAAGTACATAAGGTTAGCTTGGCACACTTAGTTCAGTCGGGGGTTCGATTCCAAATCAGAGAAATTATTTGTATGATAAATATAGACATTTGTTAATGCCCTCAACTAATTGATTTTAGGGCAGAAGTTTGGACTTGTATCAAAATCGATTAGTAAATCTCCGATTCGAGTTCGAGATCGATAAACACTGTCATATTATTTTCTGATTTACAGTTTATCTGTTCGAAAAGTTACAGCACTAAGTTATAATCATCCAGTCACGTTATAACGTAATTGAATTTAAACTTATTTTATATAAACACATCTTAACGTTACATTTCTTTACGATAATCGAGTTTAAAAATTATGTTATAAATAATTTTACAATAGATGGCGTTGAAATTAATTTTACTTGAATTTTATACTTCGCCACGCTCAAATCTTCCATTATATTGATACAGTTTTTCTTCGGCCTGTTTTTATTGTGAAATAAACGGTCCAATTATATGGTATTTTTTTGCGATTCTGTAGTTACTTTAATTGATTTGGATGTAATCGTAACCTAAAGTAAACTATGAGCTCATTTGTTGATTACTTGCAACGTTGAAAAATATTTTTTTGCTTCCAAGTTATTAAATTGATTTTGATTGAACAAAATCATTCGTTAATTTCTTTTTGTCCGAAAATATCTTTTCAAAAAGTATGCGATAGCTAATTGAGTTGTTAAACTGCATGTTCTCAACCTTTGTGATTTTTCTATCTAGTAAAAAAAAACTGCATTAATATTCGTTGCGTAGTTTTCAAGATATAAGCTCAAATAGGGAGACATACATACAAAAATAACGACTTTGTTTTTGTAATAATTAAAGATTAAAATACACTTCAAGGCCAATTACAAGTTTTCACTGATATAACTTACGCGTCTTATTCCGTAAAAAATGTTTTAATTAAAACTGACTTTGCAGTCATCATGGTCACGGGTGAGACAGAACAAATATACGCGTCTAAATTCGTAAAAAGTAGTGCAAAGTGCAAAGTAGCAAGTGTTAGAAAATAAAAGTGTTTTACTAAAGCGTTTTTATTTTAGACCACACAACATAGCACTAGTTGCAATTGATTGAGACGAGTCTAACACCGAGTTAATTTGAGACTCATTTAACGGGATCTGCCCTAGCTGGCTTTATCTTTAATTGCTACAAACCGCCATAGAAGGCTCTATTGAGGCACGCGTTTTGTAAAGCCTTTATTTGTTGGCTATTGTTGATAGTGGAACTATTTCACAACTTAATATAACTGTCTTAGTTTTAATTATTTCAAATGTCTCGCCTTAAAAGGATGGGAAGTAGTTTAGTTTTGTATGTTAGTTCAGTTTTATTATTATTAACCGATTTTTTAAGAAAGTATTCAATTTAAAGTTTTTCTTTACGTCTATTAGATAGGATAACTTTATTAAATAACTTTATTAAATAATTTACTAGATTAAATAAATAAATATTCATGGACATTTCACACAACGTCCTCTGGTCCTAAGCTAAGCTTAGATGCTTGTGTTATGGGTACCAGAATACAGATAGAATACATATCCTACTTTTCTTTTGTAAATACGTACTTATAATACACAGAAACACCCAGACGCAGTACGAACATTTGTATGACAATTAGAAAAATCACACAAATGATTGTCCCGAGCGGGAATCGAACCCACGACCTCTTGATCGGCAGTCCGTTACATAAACCACTCAACCACGAGGCTCGTCAAATAATTCGGCTCGTCGAATACTTATTGGACAAGAATATTTCACACAACCTCCGCTTGTTCCGAGCTAAGTATAGTTGCTTGTTATAACCTGAGGGTAAGATATAGGAAAAGCAGACAAAATTTTATGAAAATCAATTGAGCCGTAACTTTTATTTTGTGTAGTTTCTGTAAACAAGAAAGAATGAAGCTATTTTGGAGAAGTTTGGTGTTTATTCGATTGTTATCAGCGTAACTATATAGAGAAGAATTTTTTTATAGATTTTATTTACTGTTAGGAAAGTGATTTGTATCAGCTAATCTTAGCTTTATTTTAATAAAATTTTTAACAAGAATATTTAACAGATTGATTTTTCCTGAGTTTACGAAAAGTGGTTCATAAACTTAACACCTTATGTTAATAATTTTATATGACAAATTACTATTTACCTTACAAACATCCACATAAAGTTGATTATCTGGCTGGTTACTCCGGAATCTGAAACAAAATAATATCAAAATTAAAATTTTATTTAAATTGGCTCAGCAATTTGGCAAGATAGACACATAGGGGTATTTTCGTATTCTTAGTATAAATACATTTATTTTTATCACCATTAAATAGCAAAATACATATTTTTATTTTTTAAAAGACTAAAAAAGCATGTTTAAAAATCCTAAACATTATATTACATTATTACACTGTCGTCGGTCCTTGTTAAGTGTGCAAAATTCAGATCAATTCGACTACTGTAAGTGCGTGAAAATCGCTTTCGAAGATCCGGTTACACAGATTAATACATTGATAGATACGTGCCGAGCTAATTAAAGCGTGTTAAAATAGGTTCAGTAGTTTTAGCGTGTAAGAACGACAAACAGACAGGCAGTACTTTCGCAGTGACAAAATCTATTTTTAACTACCATTTTATAGTAAAACTAGCTGTTGCCCGCGACTCCGTCCGCGTGGAATTTAGAAAATTTTCCCCGTTTTTGCAACATTGTTCACTACTGCTTCGCTTTTACTGGTCGTAGCGTGATGTTATATAGCCTAAAGCCTTCCTCGATAAATGCCCTATCACACATTGAAAGAATTTTTCAAATGGGCCAAGTGGTTCCTGAGATTAGCGCGTTTAAACAAACAAAGAAACTAATAAACAAACAAACAAACAAACAAAGTCTTCAGATTTATAACATTATTATATATAGTATAGATACTTATTGTACGGATACCAAAGTAAGCTCAATATTGATGGTACTTAGTTAGGATTAGCGCAGAGTAATGATGACATTAAGTATCTAAGTATAATAATACAAGCTGTTGCAAGCGAATTCGTACGCGTGGAATCTAGAAATTTTTCTCCGTCTGCAACATTTTTCATTTCAATGCTGCTCCATTCCTATTGGTCACAGCGTGATGTTATATAGCCTAAAGCCTTTCTCGATAAATCTGCTATAAATTACTAAAAATTTTTTTCAAATCGGACCAATGCAATGGTTCCCGAGATTGGTGCGTTTAAACTCTTGTAGTCTTTTCTTGTAGTTTATTCTACTATTGTACTCTGTGTCTTCACTTATGACGGTACGATACCAAATTATGCTCCATACAAAAGTATGGGTATCCTACTTCCGTTTTTTCTTCGCGAAAGTTTTTGCGTTATATTATAGATAAAAAGTGGAAGACCAGCGCTGGTGTCAACTAGCATTATGCTGAGCTGAGGCCGTTTTGTGAAGGGTTCACACATCTTTTGTTTTATTCCTTATCTATACTAATAAAAAGCGGAAGAGTTTGTTTCTTTGTTTAAACGCGCTAATCTCAGAAACTACTGGTCCGATTTGAAAAATTCAATTTTTTTGGTTAGTCCATTTATAGGGGAAGGCTATATGCTATATAACATCACGCTACGACAACTAGAAGCAAAGCAGTAGTGAAAAATGTTGCAAAAACGGGTAAGTTTGCTAAATTTCACGCGGACGAGGTCACGGGCGACAGCTAGTTACTTATATATGTATATATACTTCTCTGTACCTATCTTCTCTGTACCTGTGTATTTGTGTGATTATTCTTCCATTAAATTTAATTTTCTTTCTTTACAAACAAACGAACTGTTTAGCTTTATAATATTTGTATAGATTATGTGTCTTAAAGGCATATTAAATTCTAGTATTTATGATGAACATAAATAACATGAAATTTGTTTTTCCTTATTTCTTTTTTAATTTTTTTTTTATTAAAATTTTTTTAACCCTATTTTATGTTTTGTAAATAATTATATTGTAAATACTACTGATGAATAAAGCTATTAATTGAAAAAAATAATAACATGAAATTATTATTAATTATTATTAATAACATTGTATTATAACATGGACCACCCACGAATAAGGCTATATTTGCTACAATGTTAGGCTTGTTATGTCTACATCCGGTATTTAAAGATTCTTAGTTTTCAGGTAATAGTAACATAGTAAAGGTTCTTGGCTCCAGGTTTATAACTTGATAGACAACGTGTACTATTGAGAACTTTGCAACAGGAATACATAGGTTGTAGAGGATACCAAAATAGCTTCGTGCATTTTTCTACGTACGAAGTTTTCATTTTTTCTTTATATTGAATGGCTAGAGCTCTAATTTTCAAGTATATGTTTTTTCAATATTTAATCTAGGATCGCATAAACTCAGAAACGCGATTGAAAAAGTTTTCTCGATAGAAAATCTTAGCGAAACAACCTCTCTCATTTTTTTTTTTCATTTGTCGGTCTATTATCGCGTATTCACTAATGAAATAACTTTCAAAACATAAGTAACTATTATATATAGAAACACGTAAACCGGAATTAAAATATATTTAGTAGATTTTGAGTAAACAAAAAAATATCCCTAATTCTTCATTTTCTATACCTACTAGCTGTGTTAATAGGTACATGTCGACGATAATATTGATGTAGGCCCTTAACCTGAGGCTAACGGCGATTTTAAATATTCTATCAACGATTACCGATAAGTTGTGATCCTAGTTTATCAGTTAGACAATTAGAAAAAAAGAAAGAAGTAAGAAAAATGTTTTATTTCCTACATTGGAAAAGCTTACAATAAAATACAAGAGAAAAAAAAAAACAATAACAAAATAGCTCAGAAGTAAATATACATAAATTCATTTTTAATGATACTAGTTTTATTTCTATCTCCTGTAAAATTTTTAAGAATGCTGTCATAATTGTCTTATAGATATGAAGACGACAAAAGTTTAGATTAGTTTCATTTTATTACATAAATTTGTTTTTATATTATAATATATGAATGTTGCCAGTTTAGTAACTACTTTTGTGAATTAACACGTTAAATATTTCGCAAGAATTACTTAGAATTTAATTTCAATAGAAGATTGCATCTGCGTCAGTACAAAAGACATCAACGCGCTATAGTAAATTATCTCCACATTCATGAGCATATTTATAGGAGTATTTCTGCCGAGCTTATTATGAGAAATAGCGTGAAGATGCATCATCGTATCACAATCGAGTAAGGCTACTCGACCTTTCGCCTACATATCGGTCACTGTCTCATTAACGGGACGCTATGCGTTGCGTAAAATATAAGCGGAAGCGATTATGCATTTTATTAACACCTATTTTAAAACAATAAAAGACGCCAATAAGACTAAATTATCGACGGATGAACATTTATTTATGATATACACTTTTTTATGCCCAAATATTTAACATAATGTTGATGAATTGATAGCATTCTTTCTATGGTCGCCGCCTACTACCACGGGGAATAGTTTTGTCATAAATACTTTTAATTTTATAGAAAGAAAAACATATTAACCATCAAACACTAAATAGAGAGGATTTTATACCACCTATGGTTGCTATAATATTGAAATATGGGAAATTGTAGAGTACATCATTTCCCAGACTACTAAGTTCACAAAGAGAAACTATACAAACTAAAACTTTTAAACTATGCTTTTTTAAATTATATTTAATTATCGATCCTCAACATGTGTGCAAAACATTAGATCAATGCGACTATTGTAAATCGGTGTAAAATACCCTCAAAGATTCCATTGCAGTTAATATATTGATAGACATGTACCAGATTAATAAAAGCGCGTTAAATTTATTTATTTTATTCCGCTATCACTTGCTCTTGTACCACACATAGTTCAAAGGCCCGGTCAAGTGTTTATGTGTATAAATAAGTTAAACTATTACTCAACTATGTCCCCGATGTAACAGTGTTAAGTGATGTACAAAGTAAGTTAGCGCCCTTGAATGCACAGCGTTCATACCATAATTATATACTTGTTAGCCTAAATATTTTATAATTTTATCACGTTGTTTTATACAATGTATCATACATATTAAATAAATAAATATTCATGGACATTTCACACAACATCCTCTGGTCCCAAGCTAAGCTTATTACGCTTGTTTTATGGGTACCAGAATACGGATAGAATACATAATAATATACTACTTTTATTTTGTAAATACATACTTATAAAACATAGAAACACCCAGACGCAGATCAAACATTTATATGACAAATATAAATATCACACAAATGATTGTCGCGAGCTGGAATCGAACCACTCGACCAAGTATCCCAATTTAGGCTAACATTAGGCCCATTAACGTCCTACTGTTGAGCACGGGCCTCCTCCACTATGGGAGAGATTATGTTTTACTATGGCACGCTGACTAATTGTGTTGGTATATTGTTTATTTTCGAGTTTTCCATCTTCTACAGAGGATATTATCTGTGTACAAAATCGCTTAGCTACTTACTCGGCCAGTAGGTAGTTGCAGAGGCGTATTTACCCTAGGGCCATAGGTCCCATAGCCTGGGTCGGCCAGCCTAAAAAGGGCGGCGAAAACCTTCCAGTTTAAAATTTTGCTCTAACTCTATTAATTTACAGGGCGGCTTATTAAATTGGCCCGGGGCGTCAAATCAAATGGCCCGGGGTGCTAATTTTCAAAATACGCCTCTGGGTAGTTGGCTTTTACATCAACTTAAAAAGAAAGAATTTTGCAAATACATAGAAAACACTCAGAGGCAATACAATCATTTATCACATAAATGATTTTCCCGTGCATGAACATAAACATGAACCTCTAGACCACGAGACCTGTCTCTATCTTATACTTGTTTGACATGTCTAAAATATCTCTCTTATGACGCCATCCTGTTTGTCATATTTTTTTTTTAATATTTATAATATTCATGGACATTTCACACAACGTCCCCTGGTCCCAAGCTAAGCTTTATATGCTTGTATTATGGGTACCAGAATACGGATAGAATACATATACTACTTTTCTTTTGTAAATACATACTTATAATACATAGAAAACACCCAGACGCAGTACAAACATTTGTATGACATTTATGGATGTCACACAAATGATTGTCCCAAGCGGGAATCGAACCCGCGACCTCGTGATCGGCAGTCCATTACATAAACCACTCCACCACGAAGCCCGTCGACATTATTTATACCTAAGTATTTAAGTTGTGAAATTTTCGCACATACGTTTTTTAGTAACTTGTTATCGACTCTTTGGTTTATTTGACATTGAAGTTACGAAATATATGTAGTATTGTAATTTTTAAAAAAATAGCATAAGTAATTACTGACATACTGTATTTAACTACTATACTTACGTCTATGACAAAGGTAGTAGATTCTATTTCCACATAAAACATTTTTGTTAACACGCTTTTATATGTTCAGCATATATCTATCAATGTATTAATCTATGTAACGGAATCTTTGAAAGTGATTTTCACCCACTTATTTTCACTTTCAGCGATATAATTTTAGGGCTTTGTACCAAAAATGATTACATAATATTTATCATATAAGCTCCTCTAATATAAGTTTATTTAAATGAACAATAAGGTACATTTTACCAAAATTTCATGTTTATTGTTTCCCAAACACGGAAGGTGAGAATAAACATATCAATGGATTGATAAACCGATAGATTTATGATAGTTGTGTCGTGTAAATTCAGTGGGTAGCTGGTTCGATTCCGGAACGACCCACGTTCAATATATTTGTGCAATAGAGAAATTCAATATTGAATAGTCTTGTTTTATTACTATCACGTAGATTGTATTACTTGTGATCGATTGTTGAAATGATTTAACCAGATTAGGATTCCTTACAATAATAAAGTTTTATAGCTTCACTAGCTGTTGCCCGCGACTCAGTACACGTGGAATTAGGAAAATTTTCCCCGTTCTTGTAACATTTGTTACTACTACTTCGCACCTATCGGTAGCAGCATAATATTATATGGCCTATAGCTTTCCTCGATAATTGTACTATCCAGCACTGAAAGAATTTTTCAAATCGGACCCGTGGTTCCTGAGATTATTGCGTTTAAACAAACAAACAAACTCTTTAGCCTGATAATATTAGTCATCATCATCATCATCATAACATCACGTCTTTTTCCCATGGGGGTAGGCAGAGACTATAGCGCCATCTGCTACGATCCAAACATACTTCCTTGGCTTCATCCACACTCATACATCTGGTCATACATGCCCAACGGTTGTAAGTGTTATGCACTTGCCGCTTTTGGAGTATGCCGGCGATGACATCGGAGTATATTTTTCTCGGGCGTCCTCTTCCAGCATTTCCACTTACCTCCGCCGTGTATATATACCTTTCGTTAAGCGTCTCTCATCCATCCTCTCCACATATATAATGTTAGTATAGATTGTCCGGAGGGATTAAGAATATAAATGTCACCGCCTTATTTTGTTCCTCAGGGTGCTGTAAACGCCAGCTAAGGGATATTGTGGTGTTTTCTATGTATTATAAGTATGTATTTACAAAAGAAAAGTAGTATATGTAGTCTATCCGTATCTGGTTCCCATAATACAAGCATAGAAATATAGCTTACTTTGGGACCAGAGGACGCTGTGTGAAATGTCCTGAATATTTATTATTATTATTAATGTTATAAAAATTGTTAAAATTCTAATCTCAAACCTACCGAATATATCGTACACAGATGACATCCTATGTGAAAGACGGAAAATTTAATAAAGCCTCTGCCAATATTTTGTCTGATCAGTGCGGCATAGTAGACTTCTCGCAAAATAGATAACTCACAAAGTGAAGGCAGCCTATGCCCAACAGTAAATAACAGCATAATATGTAAAGATACCAGTAAAACCTAGATTCATCTTTGAATGCAATAAAAATATACAGTTTCATATCTTAAACATTATATTAATATCGTCCTGATTTTTATCTATATTGGTCTTAAATTTTGTTCAAATTAGCCATCTTAATTATAACTGTTGAATAATTAACTCAATCGTAGTAACTGTATTTTAATTAATATCTATATTTATACTTCCATACTAATATTATGAAGAAAAAGAAGGAAACGTTGTATTACGGTATGTTTGCAACGTATAATTTAAAAAAAATGCTAGACAGGATTTGAGATAATGGTACATTGTCCTTGAGTGACTAAGGCATCATTACTTAATACAAAACAAAGAGTCATTTTTGTATGTATGTCCCTACGTGACCTTATATCTTCAAAATTACGCAACAGACTTTGATGCGGCTATTTTTAATAGATGGAGTGGTTCAAGAGGATGGCTTTTTTGTATAATTTGATTAACTGAGACATATATAGAAGACGGGCTTCGTGGCGTAGTGGTTCATGTAACGGACTGCCGTTCACAAGGTCGCGGGTTCGATTCCCGCTTGGGACAATCATTTGTGTGATATTCATAACTGTCATACAAATGTTTGTACTACGTCCCAGACGTGTTTTCTATGTATTATAAGTATGTATTTACAAAAGAAAAATAGTTTATGTAGTATATCCGTATTCTGGTACCCATAACACAAGCATATAAGCTTAAGCTTAAGCTTGAGACCAGAGGACGTTGTGTGAAAAAAAAAATAAGTAAATATAATGTAGTGATTTTAAATTTTACGCGTACGAATTCACTTTCAACAGCGATTTATTGATTTTTATTGACCAGGCGTTTATAGAATTTACGAGGGGAGGTCCAAAAGTTCGTGGAATGGAGGGGATGGAGTGGGGATAGGGGCGCTCGCTTAGTGTCATACTAATTGGGGACTCATAATTAGTATATAAATGGAGTTTCAGCCCTATTGCGTCATTCGTTTACGAACACTCGCCTGCTAAACACGTCAATCCGGAAGAAAACTGAAACTATGGAGAAAATTGAACACCGTGCGGTCATTAAATTCCTTACCAAGCAAGGAAAGAACGCTCAGACCATTTTGAATGAAATGGAAACTGTTTACGGGGAACAGTGCCCTAGTAAATCAATGATTTACAAGTGGCATGGTCTTTTTAAACATGGTCGGGAGTCGATTGAAGACGACCCCCGCTCAGGAAGGCCAGTTGAGGCCACCACATCAGACATCGTCGAAAAAGTGGAAAAAATTGTACTGGAGGACACCCGTTTGAAGAAAAAACAGTTATCTGCATTAGTTGGAGTATCAGATACCACCATTCTTCGAATCCTACATGACCACCTGGGTATGACAAAAGTCAGTGCAAGATGGGTACCGAGAATGCTCACGCCGCTTCAAAAACAGCAGCGCGTCGAAGCGTCAAAACATTTTTTGGAGTTGTGTGGCGACGATCCTGGACCGATTTTGGAGCGAATTGTTACCGGCGATAAAACATGGGTTCATCACTTTGAGCCTGAGTCCAAACAAGAGTCCATGCAATGGCATAAAAAGGGGACACCACCGCCAAAGAAATTCAAAGTGTCGGAGTCGGCTGGAAAGTTGATGGCTACTGTTTTTTGGGATTGTGAGGGGATAATACTGATTGATTATAAAGAAAAGGGCAGGACCATAACCGGAGAATACTACGCAACAATACTAGAAAAATTAAAGGATGCCATCAAAGAAAAACGTCGGGGAAAATTGACCAAGGGCGTGTTGCTCTTGCAAGACAACGCGCCGGTTCACAAGAGCAAAGTTGCAATGGCTGCTCTACACACGCATGGCTTCGAATCACTAGTCCACCCACCCTATAGTCCAGATCTGGCCCCAAGTGATTTTTATTTGTTCCCCAATTTAAAAAAAGACTTAAGGGGAAGGAAATTTTCCGACGACAATGAGGTAAAGGAGGCAATTTTGGCTCATTTTGAGGGAAAAGATAAAAAATATTTTTACGATGGTTTAGAAAAATTAATTCATAGATCTAATAAATGTATTCAGCTTAAGGGTGATTATATTGAAAAGGAAAAATAAATTTACTGTTTCATTTTTACTAAAACCCTTTCATTCCACGAACTTTTGGACCTCCCCTCGTAGTTCCGACTTTTCTGTCTCTTACAGTAGATGATAACTGCTTATAATAACCATTAGCTGGCTTTCAGTACCCTAGGAGCGAATTGGGGTGGTGACACTTGTATTCTTAATTAATCAATACACAGTTTATTATAGTAATTTCATGCTAAAGAATAGAGAATAGAGATTTTCATTTATCTAAGGCAAGCAATTTTCAGAATAACTTTTAATATAAGATAGAATATATTTGAAAAGCGTTGGCTTCTAAATGCAAGCCTCTATTGAAAGGCTTCGGTTACTATTCTAATGTATTGGCGCTTAGTAGCAATTGAAAATAGTATTAGATGGTAACTACTGTTTGTATTGACGGTGTAAACTAATATCTAGAGGTAATCTCCTTGGGTGGTCATTTTATATGCCTATAACTTGACAGACCTCTTGGTTCATGTAATAGACTACCGTTCACGAGATCGCAGGTTTAATTCGCGAACAGGATTATTATATTTTTCATCATTTCGTCTTGGTGTTTTCTTTCTATTATAAAAAAGTGTATTTCAAAAAAAATGATACAATAGATAACCAGATGTATGAGTGTGCACGAAGCGAAGAAAAAAATATAATGATAAAAAAGACCGAAATCATGTAGCTAGTAGCAAATTTATGAGATGTGAACGCGCACGCACAGGTAGTAGTTATTTAGTCAACGGTACAACACTATACTAAAACTTAATATAAATATTTAAATTCATATTCATGGACATTTCACACAACGTTTTCTGGTGCCAAGCTAAGCTTATATGCTTGCGTTATGACTACCAGAATACGGATATACTACATATACTACTTTTCTTTTGCAAATACTTATAATACATAGAAAACACTTAGACGCAGCGAGTACAATGATTTGCTTAGATCAAAAACTAAAAAACACGCTTGAAAATCCAGTTAGGCAGCGGCGTAACCTCCGAGCTCTGACTACCCTGTTTTCCATTTTAAATTGTCCGAACTCTCCCTTGTATTTAAAATCACTTTTTCAATTTCTCTTTTCCACCCACGATCGAGATTTACGCTCTTCTCACAATCGTCTTCTAACATGTCCACCTCACACCTCTAGCTTAGTACATTCTTCCTTCAATATTCAAGCAATTCTTCTCTGGAATGCCCTTCCTCTTGAGATCAGGATGGCAAGGTCCCGGGAGACATTTAAAACTAAAGTTCGCAATCATTACATTACATTACTAGCGGAATCTAGTCATTGAGTAATTCCTCTCTGTTCTATTGGTTATTTAAGTATAATATATGTATTATAATGTATGTAGTTTATGTATTATTACTAAGTATGTTTATATTATCCGTATATGTATGTATATATTATATTTATTTATTATAGTTTAAGTATTAATGTTATTATCCCACTAATGTCATTAGTGTAAATTGAAATTTATCTTCACCTTTTCTGTATTAAAGTAGCACCTACCTCTTATTTTCTCTGCACCACTGATGGTTGGCTGGTAGAGAATGCCATTGGCATTAAGTCCGCCATTGTACACTATTTTGTATGTGCAAAAAGTTTTAAATAAATAAATAAAATCCTGAATATTATTTTACATTATTGTATTGTCATCGATTCTTAATACAAGTGCAAAATTTAGGATCAATCTGACTACTGCAAGTCGGTGAAAATCACTATCAAAGATAGCGAATCCACAAAGTCCAATAGCATGTTAAATTATCACAAATAACTGTATATTCACGTAATATTTACCCTTAACATTTGACCGGATTTGAACCTATGACTATCACGGAAACTATTTGCCCTAAGGGTAAAACATAACGGACTTGAAGATTACAAACAACAATAGCCTAACACCGACGCATATCTGCAAACATTGTGAAGGTATGGTTTATGAGTTTATTTTATCAAATCTCTATAGTAGGGGAGCCCAAGAGGGGATTTCGGAATTTACTAAAGCGCGACAGATTAATATACAGGGGGACACCTTGTACCCGGTTAAGTACCTCCACCAAACACGAGCTCAAATCAAATATTTGTTTTACAACAACGAGATGATGCAGGTTAATGCAATGACAACTGGGTATATCTCTACTTATTATAAAACAAAATAGTTGTTTTTGTATGTATGTCTCTAAGAGAGATAGAGAGATTGATCTTCAAACCTACGCAACGGATTTTGATATAGTTTTTTTTTGGTTGAGAGTGGTTCAAGAGGATGGCTTTTCTGTATACTTAGATAAGGTTTGGATTTTAAATTTCACCTGAAGTTGTGAGCAAAAGTCTAGTTATTTTTATAAATACATTCTCGGAGAGTGCAATTTTTTAACGATAAACAATAAAATATAGGATCTGACTATTGATCGAATTAACGAATGGCTGAATAAATAAATAAATAAACACACAACGTGGACATTTTACACAACGTCTTCTGGTCCCAAGTTGAGCTTATATGCTTGTGTTATGGGTACCAAAATACGGATAGAATACATAAACTATTTTTCTTTTTTAAATACATACAAAACACCCAGATGCAGTACAAACATTTGTATGACAATTAAAAACCCGAAAAAATCGAACCCGAGACCTGGTGAACGACAGTCCGTTATGTGAACCACTAGACCACGGAGCCCGTCTTCCGTTTTTCGAATCCCTGAATGAATAAATAGTTTATTTGCAGAACATGGATTAACAAGTTATGATAACAGTAGTACCATATTACTTTTAGGTTATAACCATACATACAAATTACAAACTTTAACTCTTAAAAGTAACTCAACACAGAAGATTCATAAACTATTTATAAATACAATTTGTTAATATATAATCACATACGATGTGTGAGTTTCTCAGTAATTCAATATTGTGAACAAGTTTTTAATTACTCAGGTAGAATCAATTATAATATTAATCTTAATGGGTAACTGGATATGCGTGGCTTGAACCGTGAAATAAGCATATGTTTATTTCGACATCGGAGGTGTATTTTATTTAACCGACTGCCAAAATAGGTTGTATTTAAGCATATGCGTTTAATTGGGTAACCCTACAAAAGAGAATTTTTAACATATTGTAATATTTTGTTTGTTTAAATTTTTCTCAGGTAGGGTTAAGTTTCAAGTTTTCCGTCTTTCACAGAAGATGTTAACTGCCTATAATCTTATAGTTGGCTCTTACAGGTGAGGAAGCAGAAGAGAAGCAAAATGAGGTGGTGACACTTGTATTCTTAATCCGCTACCACACGTATAATATCTGTACATAGTGATTCAAATTTCAAAGCGTACTATGTCACGCGCAATAGTATTTGATATTGTTAATATTCACTTTAAGTAATTGTATTATAATAATTCAAGGTAATGTTACCAAAGACGTGTATTTAAATTCTAATCAAACGTCTGTATGTGGTAGAGTAAGCATTCAATTTATAGTGACGTTGAAAATAACGGTTTAAATGTGTTAAGTTAAATTATTACATAACGTAGTTAATAACATAGTATGAAATAACATTAAAACTAGCTAAGTACGAGTTGGACTTGCAAATAAAAGGTTCCATGCCATTTTCAGGATATTAGTCAGCATTATCATACTTAGCTTTTGTCGGCAATTTAAATATAGGGAATCGACTACATTTCTGCTACATCATAAGGTGGTATTAGCATAAACACATTGTTCTTGTGATGTGATGACAAATTATAAATTTTAGAATTTTTCCCTATATTAGCACTATATAGACTTGGTCTATGCCAAATTTCAAGCCTCTAGGGTAACGGGAAGTAACCTGTAGGTTTTGATTCCCCAGCATAAGTCGAAAATTCTTAAAAATGGTCTTAATTCGGTTATATCTTCTAAATGCGTAGATGTAAAAGGTGAATTGTATTTTTTGCAGCAAGGGACCGCACCACAGATCTACATATCGTATGAGATTCAAGTTGATACCTTCAGCAGTTGTTGAATAAAAATTGTTTGACGGACGGACACACAGATTGACGGACACCGTAGTGAGACTATAAGGGTTTCTAGAAACTCTAAAAAACCGCATCAAAATCCATTGTATAGTTTTGAAGATATAAGCTCATATACATACATATAAAAATAACGACTTTGTTTTATAATAAGTAACGATTTAAAACATGATATCTGCTTCTAAATAACTGAGGAAATAATAAAATAATAAATAAATATTCATGGACATTACATACAACGTCCTCTAGTCCCAAGCTAAGCTTATATGTTTGTGTTCTGGGTACCGGAATACGGATAGGATACGTGAACTACATTTTTTTTGTAAATACATACTTATAATACATTGAAAATACCATTATGAAACCATATAACGATAAGTGATAAACTTAATTATAATATAAGTGTTTCGTATTAAAGTAAGACTTCTATATGCAAAAACAAGTAAACAAAATCACGGTCAGTACAGTACATACATGATTCAGATATAGTGACGTTCCATACTCGATAATATACTATCGATATATCAATGCCATCGTTTGTACGGCTATACTCGTAAAACGCAAACGACTTTATACCGATCGTAAAAATTTAATAGATATCGATATTTATAATGTCAATTCTATTTGTTATGTTCTTACTAAAGTTATTGTATAAAGTCGAGCTAGTTTAGTGCTGTTTTTAGAGCTCTGTACAAAAAGGTTAAACGGTACCTGTTACTGAGATTTCGCTGTTCGTCCGTCGGTCAACAGACTGAAACGGTGATACCTAGAGTGCTCAAAATTTTATTTGCTCCCACATACAATCCTCCCGGGTCTCCTGGCTCTCCCTCCTGGATTTGCATTATACAAAATTTAGTAGTAAGTATAACATATAAGTAGTAATGGCAGTAAGCAAAATACATTTTCATAAGATTATTGTGAACACTAGCAGTAGGATAGGAAAAGAATAAACTAGGTAGTAGTAACAAATACTTATTATTATATTTTTTCTGCCCTTATGCCATTTTTTGGGGTCTTATTATATGGTGCTATTTGGGATTTGTATGACGAATATATTATGACTAGCTTCTTCTCGTTTTTGCCATATTTTTCATAGATGCTTCACTCCTATAGGTCGCAGCGTGATGTTATATAGCCTTCCTCGATAAATGTACTATCCAACACTGAAAGAATTGTTCAAATCGGATAAACAAACAAACAAACTCTTCAGCTTTATATTATGAGTATAGATAATAACAGTACAGATCCCTTCGTGTGTGAGTCCAGCTCGTACTTGACCGGTTTTTTTATCTATGCCTGTAAATCAAGAGCAAAAGTAATCGGTAATAAAATATATTTATACACTTGATTTTATTATTGTTATATATATTATATTCAATGCTTAAGAGGGTACTCTACTCCTAATTTAGGTATTTGCCTTAGGTATTGCTATCCCTATTCCCGAGCACCATGCTGAAAGGGACAAATATAGCTGAAACAGATTTTACCTACAAATTCTTTGAAAAAAAGACGTTTCGTACTCCCCTTTTTTCATCGCGAATGTTGAACCAATTTTAATTGTTTTTACGCCATATTATAGATAAAGAGTATACCTATCTATGCTTCTATCACTTTTTTTTTGGTAAAACCTTACCAAATATGTGTGAGAGTCGCTGCAACTTTACCTAAAGAATAACAAAAAATTCGGATTTTCGGATGGTCATATTTCTTTTACTCTTTTACTCTAAAAGCAAAGATACACTCTTCATCTATAATATAGCACAATATAATATAACATAATATAAATAATTAAAATCGGTTTAACTTTCGCGAAAAAACTTTCGAAGAAAAAATGGAAGTACGATACCCATATTTTTGTATGGAGCATAATTTGGTATCGTGCCCTCTTAAGATAAGGGCACTAAACAATGCATTCAATAAAATTGCAATTTGGCCCTAAATTAAGCTATATTTCTATGCTTGTGTTATGGATAACAGATACGGATATAATAAATTGCCCGCCTCTTCGTATGCGTGGATTTAAATCATTTTCCCGTTTTGTAACATTTTTTAATAATGTGTCTCTCCTATTAGTAGAAGCGTGATGTTTTATAGCCTTCCTTGGTAACTCCTTTGGTACTATCCAGCACCGAAATATTTTTTCGAATCACATCAGCGGTTGGTGAGATTAGCGCGTTCAAACAAACAAATTGTCCAGCTTTATAATAATAGTATAGAATATTACTTTCTTTTTTAAATATATACTTATAATATATAGAAAAAACCCAGATGCAGAACAAATATTTGTATGATATTTACAAATATTGCACAAATAATAAAATAGTGCAGTGCGGGTTTCCAACCTGTGATCTCGTGAACGTCAGTCCATTGCGTGAGCCAAAAAACCACAATAATACCTTAAGAGGATACCAAAATAGCTTCGTGCATTTTTCTATGTACGAAGTTTTCATTGTTTCTTTAGATTGAATGGCTAGAGCTCTAATTTTTAAGTATATGTTTTTTCAATATATATGATCTAGGATCGCATGAACTCAGAAACGCGATTGAAAAAAGTTTTCTCGATAGAAAATCTTGGCGAAACAACCTCTCAAATTTTTTATTTTTTTCATTTGTCGGTCTACTATCGCGTATTAACTAACGAAATAACTTTAAAACTTTAAAAACATAGGTAACTATTATGTATAGAAACACGTGGATCAGAATTAAAATATATTTAGTAGATTTTGAGTAATTAGGAAAAGTATCCCTAATTCTTCATTTTCTGTGCCTACTGGCTGTGTTAATATGTACGTGTCGGCGATGATATACGATAATATTGATGTAGGCCCTTGTAGCGACTACAAATTTAATATATAGGAAATCACTTATGCATTCGTTTATGAAATACCTATCCACATTACATTATTAGTTGTACAAATAACGGTAGCTATGTTCAAATAATCTTTAGTGCGTTTCTCACGCTTATATGAGCAATTTGAATTTTTATAAAGATTCTAAACGCTTAGACGTAGATAAGCACGCGTGAAATTAGCCTTTAACTAACAAACAGGATTTCTAAGAAACTGTATACCTATTATAGACCTAGATCCGAGACGTGATTAACTTTCACCAATTTTATTTGGTAACTCATCTTTAGAAAGATGAAATGTATTGGACCAGGTAGTCTCTGTACTGTTAGACCTCTTTGTATGCCTAAGTGCAGACTTGTCCATATTGTTGTCGTTTCAGCATTTCTTCTAGCAAACGTAGATCTAAACCTCGCGTACCGCAGTTAGTTCTTCTTTATCCTTAGCACGAATAAGTTATGTAAATTAAATGTATTAAAATAAATGAATTGATTAAAATATTCTTTTTTAAAACCTATCGTGGAGCTTCCTTGTAACTGTAAGTATTGTGCGAACTGTATTACGTGCTAGGGTTCGAAGGATTTGGAGAGAAAGACCTGCTGACTCTTTTAGAAGACTTTATTCACTAGCACTAGTTACACACTAAGCACTAGGTCCAAACACTAAGCACTAGGTCCAAACACTAAGCACTAGGTCCAAACACTAAGCACTAGGTCCAAACACTAAGCACTAACAATGTCCTAGATCGTAGCCAAGTTGTAGGTTTCACTAGTATCACTCTTGATCACTTGTTTTCGCTCTCGAAGTCGCTTCGATCGTAGCTCGAAATGAACTGCCCGGGCTCGCCCCCTGCCGCTATTTATATGCGCCGAGACGAGTTCCAGACTATTCCAGAATGTTCCCGACTGTGCGCGAACGTGATCGCCCGGAACGAATGTTTCTAGAAGGTTCGAGCATGTACGGTAGTTCCTCTAACGCCATCTAGTATCTAATAGGGGTTTCACTTTGTTCGGTTATTTAATTGGTTTTACTAGTTGCTGCTAGATGGCGCTAGCTCCTTTGTGTTTTGTGTGTTCGTAACACTACTCCCCTCTTAGAGATGCTCGTCCCGAGCATCGTTGTTACTACCATGGTAACGCGCCAGACGGTCTATGTGTACCACTTTGAATGTCCCTCTTGGTTGCTTTTGAATCCTATAGGTCACATCATTCAGTCGGGTAACCACTTTGTATGGACCGTCCCACTGGTTCTGCAACTTTGGAGATTTCCCTTTCCGGCGAGTTGGGTTATGCAGCCACACCAGTGACCCTTCCTCGAAGCCGCTCGTGTTCGATTTCCGGTCGTATCTGGTTTTCATGTTCTCACTTGACTGTAACCCATTTTCCCGAACCAAGGCGTGTATATAGCGCATCTTTTCCTTTAAATCGCAGACATAGTCTTGTACAGTCTTTGGTTCCTCCGGTGACCCTCCTGTCAATAGGTCTACTGGTATTCGTAGTTCTCTACCGAAATTGACATACGCCGGGGTAGCTTTTATGCTCTCATGCTCGGCGGTTCGGTAAGACAGAAGGAAGAGTGGTATATACTTGTCCCAATCCTTTTGTTTGTCATCTACCAATTTCGCCAAATGCCTCTCAAGGGTCTGGTTAAATCTCTCAACCATTCCATCAGACTGCGGATGGTACGCGGTGGTCCTCGTCTTATGCATGCCCAAAATTCTGCACACTTCCTGGAACACCTGCGATTCGAAGTTCCTGCCCTGATCAGAATGGATTTCCAGAGGCACACCAAAGCGACATATCACTTCTTCGACTAACTTGGAAGCGACTGTTGTGGCTTCTTGGTTTGGTATGGCGAACACTTCAGGCCATTTGGTGAAGTAGTCAATGACGACCATAAAATACTTGTTTCCCGAATCCGTTACAGGAAATGGCCCAGCTACGTCAACTGCGATTCGTTCCCACGGTGCGCCGACGTTATACAACCGCAGGTTCCCACGGCTCCTGGTCTGTGGTCCTTTTACAGCAGCGCAAGTAGTACATTTGCGGCACCAATCCTGTACATCATCTCGACAATGCAACCAGTAGAATCGTTCTCGCACTTTTGTTAACGTCCTCTTGACACCTAGATGTCCTCCTGATACGCCATCATGTATTTCACGGAGAACATCTGGTACTCTCGTTCTTGGGACAATTATCTGAAGATGGAACTCTCTGCCGTTAGTCTTCTCCCATTTCCGGTAGAGTATTCCGTTTTGGAGTATCAGACTGTCCCATTGCGCCCAGTACGCCTTAGTGACAGCGCCAGTGGGTGCAACCTCACTCCATGTTGGTTTTACGTCTCCCCGTTTCTTCCATGTGATGATGTGCCGAAGGTCGTCATCTTTTTCTTGAGCCTCCCTCATAGCATCATTCTCCCAGAGACTCAAAGGATCTGTTCTCGTTAGTTTTAATGTTTCTTCATTGCATTCCTGCTTAACACAATGTTTGCAGTCCTCCGAACACGGCCTTCGTGAGAGTGCGTCGGCATTCCCATGTGTCTTTCCGCTGCGGTGTTCCGTCTTGAAGTCATACTCCTGGAGCTGTTCAATCCATCGAGCTACTTGACCTTCTGGGTTCTTGAATTGCAGTAGCCACTTCAAGGCTGCGTGGTCAGTTCGTAGTAAAAACTGTCTGCCGATGAGATATTTGTTGAAATGTTGTAGCGTCTTTACAACAGCCAAGAGTTCTCGTCTTGTCACACAGTAGTTTCTCTCTGGCTTGGATAAAGATTTGCTGAAATATGCAATAACAACTGCTCTTTCACCCTGTTTTTGAGATAACACCCCTCCAATGGCCGTGTTGCTTGCATCCGTGTCAACTATAAACTGACCTTCAGTTTGTGGATACCCCAGGATTGGTGTTTCACACAGATGTCTCTTCAGTTTCTGAAAAGAATCTTCACAAGTCTCATCCCAACTAAATTGTCGTTTATCTTCTGTCAGCCGATGTAGTGGCTTGGCTATCTCTGCGAATCCCTTAACAAAACGCCTGTAGTATGAGCATAGGCCGAGGAATGCCCGCACTTCGGTTTTGTCCTTAGGGGTAGGCCATTTTTGAACTGCTTCCAGTTTCTCCGGGTCTGTCTGGATTCCATCACTGGAGATAATGTTGCCGAGATAGTTGACCTTGCTCCTAAATAAATGACACTTTTCCGGGTTCAACTTTAATTTGGCTCCCTGTATTTTGGCGAAAACTCGCTCCAAGTTTCGCAAATGGTCCTCGAAGTCGCGGCCGACAATGATGACGTCATCCAAGTACACTAAGCAAGCCTCTCCAACTAAGCCTGCCAGTACACACTCCATGAGTCGCTCAAAAGTGGCAGGTGCGTTGCACAATCCGAAGGGCATGACGTTAAATTGCCATAAACCTTTACCGGTCGAGAAAGCTGTCTTCTCCTTGTCGTTTGGATGAATTTCCACCTGCCAGTAGCCAGATTTCAGGTCTAGGGTCGAGAACCATTTCATGCCACTCAGGGTATCTAAAGTGTCGTCGATTCGAGGTAACGGGTAACTGTCCTTCTTAGTGACATCATTGAGACACCTATAGTCCACACAAAATCTCGTGCTACCATCTTTCTTCTTCACTAATACAACAGGTGAGCACCACGGACTTGTAGACGGTTCAATAATTTTATTCCTTTTCATGTCCTCCAAAAGGCCTTCAACTTCTTTTTCCTTTGCAATTGGTATCCGTCTTGCTCGTTGACGAATTGGTCTCTCGCTTCCGGTATCTATCCTGTGCTGAACCATTGACGTTCTTCCAAGGTCCCCTTCTTGACTGGAGAAGATATTCGCGTAGCGCTGCAAAAACTTCTTAGCTTTCATGCTCTGCGAATAAGTCAGATTACTCTTACAGTCATCGAGTAGCTTAGTCACTAAATCGTAGTTATTGCTGTTTGCTGAGTCTGCGCCTGTCATCGAACTACACTTTTTCATCCAGACAACTTCCTCGCACTTTCCGATGACGTCACCTTTGTTCAAGCAGATCTCGCGATCACCAAGATTCAAAACCCTGACCACAGCGTTACTGTTTCCACTAACAAGGGTTCTCGCCGTCATCAGTTTTTGCGACGATGTCTTGGTAGGTGTGTCTTCGATCAACACGCATCTGTTTGACTTTTTCTTTCCAGCTGGCGGCAGTTTCACCAGTACCTGAGCTTCCGCTCGTCCAGGTATGATGACTTTCTTTACACATGCGACTTTCCCGCAGGCGCCTCCAAGAATGAAGATTTCTTCTTCACCACACTTGAAAACTCCGTCAGCGACATTAATTCTGCAGTTGTGTTTCTTCATGAAATCCAAACCCAAGATGCAATCATCCACAATCTCAGCCACGATTACGTTATGAGAGTATGAGGACCCCCCTACATACATCGTAACTGACGTTTCTCCCAGGACGGGTATTGGCTGACCGGAGGCAGTAAGAAGCCGACAGTTAATTCTCCTCTTGTATCCCGTTGCGGTTTTTACCAGATTTGGGTTCACTATTGTTCTAGAGGCTCCTGTGTCCAGGGTCATTTTGCAATCCGTCCCGTTAATAGTCCCCTGAATCGCAAGACTATTCCCGCTGTATGCCTGGGAGATAACAGTTCTCGGGGCTCCCTCCGCGTCAGCCGGCACTCGCCCCTTAGTCCTGTTTCCCTGATCCCGGGCAAGGGGCAAAGCCCCCTGCTTCTTCAGCACCTCTATTTGTTCCTCGATCCTTTTCATCCTTGCCATCTGGGTTTCTTTCTGCGGGCAGTTGAGCTGAAGATGGCCCCTCTCGCCACACTTGTAGCACATGGCTCCAGAACTTTTCTTCGTAGGGGCCTTAACTTCCTTGACTTCCTCAGAGACCTCGCGGATCTTATGGGTGTGCCGTATGTCATAACGAACAGCCTCGACCTCCAAAGCATGCGCCAATGCTTCTTTTAGCGAGGTATGGTGACGAAGCCTCACTGCAGCTCTGACCTCCAGGTCTTTGATTCCGTCGACAAATGCTTGAACAATATTCGTGTCTACCATCTTGGTGTCGGCTCCTGGGTGTGCCTTCCTGACAAGTCTTTCAATTTCCAACGCCCATTGTTGTAGTCCTTCTCCTGAGCGTTGGACTCTGTCACGCAGTTGGGCACGGAACACGTGCTCCAGGTGTCGCTCCCCGTATCTGGATTCAAGTGCCTCCATCAGGTCTTGGAACCCATTTCCTGTATGTGGCAGTGCTTCCAGGACCGACAAAGCTTGCCCTCTTAGCGCAACAGTGAGAGCGGTCAAGCATTGCTCTTCCGTCCATCCGTTGGCAGTAGCAACCGTCTGGAATTGCTGACGATAAGCGTTCCAGGAAGTAGTGCCGTCGTATGGCGGAACTTCCCTCTTGGTCCTTGTGCCACTCCGATAGTTCCACTAGAGATCGCAACTCCCGTGGTTTCAAGGCGCACTACTTTCTTCTGTAGTTCAATGAGGCCGGTTTTCACATTTTCGACATCCAATCCTAACCCGGTAACTCGTTCTTCCACTACGTCGACATCTTTTCGAAGCTTAATCACCGTGTTACTAACATCATTTATAGCACAAAGCACTTTTTCTTGTGACTCTTGCAAAGCGCCGAGCTTGCATTCTTGTGACTCTTGCAAGGCGCCGAGCTTGCGTTCTTGTGACTCTTGCAAAGCGCCGAGCTTGCGTTCTTGTGACTCGAACTTGCGTTCTTGTGACTCCTTCATTGACCGAATTTCAGCCCTTTGCATCTCTATCAGTTCAATTAAACTTCCTAATTGAAGTGCCACTGACGCTACGGCACCGCTCGTGGGCGTGGCTTGTCTAGTGGGCGTGGCCTGTGTGGTGGGCGTGGCCTGTGTGGTGGGCGTGGCAAGGTGGGCGGAGCCAGTGGGCGTGGCTTGGGTCTGAGTAGGCGGGGCCTGGGCCTGGGTGGGCGGAGCTTGATGGGCGTGGTCGGTGGGCGTGGCATGGTGGGCGTGGCCAGTGGGCGGGTCTAGGGGGGCGTGGTCGGTGGGCGGGGCCTGGTAGGTGGGGCCAGTGGGCGGGGCTTGGTCCACAGCGGGCGTGGCCTCCGCAGCTCGTTGTGCCCTTGTCCTGACGCCCTCGAAGTCCTCTCTCGGAGTCAATGGCATCTCCAAATCCCACTTCTGACACCAGTTGTTACGTGCTAGGGTTCGAAGGATTTGGAGAGAAAGACCTGCTGACTCTTTTAGAAGACTTTATTCACTAGCACTAGTTACACACTAAGCACTAGGTCCAAACACTAAGCACTAGGTCCAAACACTAAGCACTAGGTCCAAACACTAAGCACTAGGTCCAAACACTTAGCACTAACAATGTCCTAGATCGTAGCCAAGTTGTAGGTTTCACTAGTATCACTCTTGATCACTTGTTTTCGCTCTCGAAGTCGCTTCGATCGTAGCTCGAAATGAACTGCCCGGGCTCGCCCCCTGCCGCTATTTATATGCGCCGAGACGAGTTCCAGACTATTCCAGAATGTTCCCGACTGTGCGCGAACGTGATCGCCCGGAACGAATGTTTGTAGAAGGTTCGAGCATGTACGGTAGTTCCTCTAACGCCATCTAGTATCTAATAGGGGTTTCACTTTGTTCGGTTATTTAATTGGTTTTACTAGTTGCTGCTAGATGGCGCTAGCTCCTTTGTGTTTTGTGTGTTCGTAACAGTATTATCATTTTGAAAATACTTCTGTCTTTTTTCGTCACTCATTTCTGAGATATTAGATGCTAAAAACTAT
Organism: Orgyia antiqua; assembly: GCA_916999025.1. Taxonomy (NCBI): domain Eukaryota; kingdom Metazoa; phylum Arthropoda; class Insecta; order Lepidoptera; family Erebidae; genus Orgyia; species Orgyia antiqua. The sequence continues at coordinate 9,129,401 of OU779874.1, forward strand.
TACAAATAGTATCATTTATATCGAATTATACATCTTTTCCATACATCTATCAGCTTTTCTCCGTCCACTGCTGGACATTCCCCTTTTTTCTATTTGAAAAAAAAAAAAAATATCTGTGAAGATGAGTAAAAGTTTTATGTGTCGGATCTTGATATTTTAGCCTATTTGGGGCAACAATGGACATTTCGTCTCACTTATACTCGTAGTATGTACAAAACAGTTAAACTATTTTAATACATCCGTATTTGGGTAGCGAATATTTAAGAGCTTGTTACACTTGCTTAAAATAGTGTACTACATGTATTTACTTTGTCACAGAATATGTGCGACATTGCAGTTTAATCTCCATCTGTCTCAATTTTGATGCGAGGCATAAGCAGACCAGTGAAGCGGAAGAGTTCCAAGCCCATTAATATGAAATAAAGTAAAAGGACGTTAATAGCCGAGAAGAAGAAGGAATAAAGTGATGTATAAATATCGATAAAATATGAACATCACTACGCATTAATTCAGCTTTGTTAGTGACAACGTGATTTCGCCCACACGGATTCCTAAGTCACCGTCATAGCCTTGTAGCCTTGAGACCTGACCTGGATAGGACAGACATGCAGACTTTGATGTTTTGTAATGTATTAAAAGTGCTTATATCATAGATTTAGTATGCGTTCTATAGATAGGCAATGTCAATTGTCAGACGAGACTGGAATTACTTTCTATGTTTGTGTGGAGTGTTACTTTTCTTCACAGACATACATATTCCTCTTAATAGCAGTAGCTAAGATATTCCAAATTAAAAGGGACTTAGTCTAGGTTTTCTCTTCCCAATGGAATACTTGTTTTATTGCGCATAAAAGTGACGTTTGTAGTTCGCGAAAACTACACGTCAAATGAATACAATATTTTATCAGACCCTAAAGTACGTAGAATTCATGCACTATCTGGTTTTGTGTCATCTATAATTTAGAGGTTTCCTAAGGTAGTAACGCAGTAATGATACAAAAAATAATATTGTTGAAATATTTATTATCTTACTGAAACTAGACCAATACGGGTCTATGCGTGTATGACGTGATGATAAATATTTATGGCACTAAAATGAAGTGCATATATTCTGTTTTTGTCGTTTTGCCAATCTTACGACACTACTAAATCTGTGGTTTTTTTGTGTAGATATTTAAAGTCTTTTGGCGTACTGTACTTGCACTCGATATCAACAGTAATTTAAATTTTTGCGAAATCCGGTTAGTGGACCAAGTTTAAGTTAGCTAATACTTTGAATTTAATCTAATGGTAAAATCACTAGGTATAGGCATCTAAGTGTAATTTTATATTGATACTAGCTGTTACTTGTCGCTTGGTACACGTGGAAAAATCTAATCCCCACTGATAATAATCAAAAATTTTAATGTGTGTAACCAAACCATAGTGCGATTTAAAAACGTACAACGCCATCTATCGAGTGGTATAGTAAACTTCTGTGGTTTGATTTCAAATTTCAGCTACACTAACAGCTAGTAATGTAATAAAAAAGCCGCATCAAGATCTGTTGCTTAGTCTTAAATATTCCTGGAAATTTTACACAACGTACTCTGGTCCCTAGCCAAGCTTATATGCTTGTGTTATGGGTACTAGAATACGGATATAATAGGTACATATACTATTTTTATTTTGTAAATATATACTTATCTAATATATAAAATTTACGTGTCACAGTGTTAGTTACCGTACTCCTCCGAAACGGCTAGACCGATTTTTATGAAATTTTACATGCATATTCAGTAGGTTTGAGAATCGGCCAACATCTATTTTTTGAACTTTTTTTTTTAATATGGCAAAACAACGTTTGCCGGGTCAGCTAGTAATACATATAAAGCACACAGACGCAGTACAAACATTTGTGTAACTATAAATAATCACACAAATGATTGTCTGTATTGGGTAGTACCTACCTTTATTAAAGAAGGTTATAGGCTATAGCCTATTGTTATAACATCACGCTGCGATTGATAGGAGCGAAGCATTACTAAAAAATGCTGAGTGAACGTGGAAGTTTTTTTTTATTTCCACTCGAACAAACAGGTATACGGAAAAAAGCACTAACATTTTGTTAACTATGATCAGTAATAAAAATACTTATCTTAAAACAAGTTTAAAATGCACTAAAATAACATTGTAAAAATGTTATAATAATATGTTATTACATCGTATTTTGTAAAAAAAAAACTATTAAAAATTTACAGCCTCCTAATAGCATTAAAATAGGCTTTTAGATATCGTAAAAGATATGAAACTTTTTATAGCCCAATGCAATGAACTGTTGTAAGGTTTTATAACATAATATTATATTATGTAAACTTATTTGGGTTGCCGCTTATTGCAGCTCTTCGATTGAACCAGGCTCGGCATCAATATCAACGGCGATTACAGCATTCACTTCGATTTTCAGACGATATCGTGGTCATGGCGGAATCCCTATAGGATCTGATGACTTTAGGAGTATTTCCCAACGGGTTGGTTTAAGGATGAACATGGATAAAAGGTTATGTTCAATGTCCATGTCCCTCCGGCACCAGTATCTTTTGGTAATGCGATTCTCGAAGTTGACTATCATTATGTCTACCTAGGACAGACAGTTGGGCAAATCCGAATTCGAATAAGACCGACCGACGAATCCAACTCGGCTAGGCAGCGGTCGGGACTTAGGCTCATCCTTACGTCCAAAATTCGCCCCCAACAAGGTGGATTGACGATATCGTCAAATGCGGCGGGGATCGCTGGATGCAGTTAGCGCAGGACCACGCGTTGTGGCGTTCTATGAGAAGGGTTGATGGATGCATGGATTTGGGTTGCCGGATTAAGACAAAAAGTGTCACTACCCCAAATAAATAAATAATAATAAATAAATATCACGGACATTTCTTATATGCTTGTGTTATGGGTACCAGAATACGGATATACTACATATACTACTTTTCTTTTGTAAATACATACTTATAAAACATAGAAACACCCAGACGCAGAACAAACATTTGTATGACATTTATAAACATCACACAAATGATTGTCCTGAGCGGGAATCGAACCCGCGACCTCGTGTACGGCAGTCCGTTACATGAACCACTAGATCACCAGACCACTGAAATGATGAAGCCAAAGAAGTATGTTTGGATCGTAGCAGATGGCGCTCTATAATCTCTGCCTACCCCCACGGGAATGTTGGCGTGATTCTATAATGATGATGATGATTATTTAGCATGATTAAATTGGCCTTCCTAAGAAAACTTTAATGCGACAAGTCATAAAATTTAATATTTACGTAGATCTTTTATATAAAAGGACGATTTAGCCTCGTTAGTGGTGATTGCTCGTCTAAAGATCGTGAGCTTTCCTTGAACTATAGATACACGTCATTAGGTACGGAAATATTACTTTTGTAAAGTTAAACACTAATAGTCGATTAAGCAATAACTGTTCTACTATCTAACACTTGCGCAACTCATTTGTTTAAATAAAATCACTTTTTACGGATTTAGACGCATATGTTTTAAATTTTAGCCCGAAGTTTCGGAGATGATTTTCAGTGTAAGATATAAATAGAATATGCTGCTTACTAATATCATAACAGTACAAACATACAGATGTTAGTTTGAATAGTTAAATATAACCGCTCACAGTTTAGTTGTGGAAACACTATGATTATAGAAATTAGACGGTCTTAACTGCTAACGGGAAAGAAAACTATTGGTTATGTAATACGCGATTGACATCACTTTACACGGAGCTTAATGCAGCCATTAATTGTAGGACTGCAAAGTGGATCAGCGCTTATAAATAGAAGCTGACTGAAATATTAATGCAAAGACAAAATTACCGAACCGAGGAATTTCGAAGTTTAAATAAATTTTTCTATCAAATTATTTACTTCCTCAATCGACAGCCCATTCATGTCCCACTGCTGAGCACGGGCCTCCTCCATTTTGAAAGGGATTACGTTCTACTATGCCACACTGATCGGGCGTGTTGGCACAGAGTTTATTTTCATGTTTTTCCTTCTCATAACGGTTGCTATCTTCTTTCTAATATATAAAATGCTCCTGTCACGGCGCTTGTAATTATACTCTTCTGAAATGGCTCGACTGATTTTCGTGACATTTTAGTGTACATATCCGTTAGGTCTGAGAATCGGACAACATCTATTTTTCATCCCCCTAAATGTTATGGGTTGACCCGTTGATACATTAGCATGGCAAAACAACGTTTTCCGGGTCAGCTAGTCTATTTATAATATCCCTTAGCTGGCTTTTACAGCACCCTTGGGAAGAGATGGGGCGGTGACACTTGTATTCTTAATTGTATTCCTACACATAAGAGGAAAGAAGTGAAGAAAGAAGATGGTAAACAGAAACGCTAGAATAAACGCAAGCTTACCCTGGCTGAAAGAAAGAACAGAATCAAGCAGAAGAAAGAATCTTACATCAAGAGATTTCAGGCCCAGGCAGAAGCTTAAACTTACAAAGTACCTAATAATTTTTGCGAAGGAATTTACTTAACGTATATGTATTTATATTTCTAAGTTTTTTAAGATAAAATATTTTTAAGAACTTGTGATGTGGGTTATCTAAACTCTTGTTACTTATTTTTAACTGTAATTAATTACTCAATAGTATTTTAGGATAACTACATAGTTGCAATCATTTTAAGCAACTATCTGATGGTGTCCGTGTCACCATTCACCAGGGGCCCGTTTGAAAATCAGCGTCAGGTCTTTAAGATCTGACATTTATGCTGAAACGGGTACCGTTTGCTGCTATCATCAAAATACGGGATAATCTTAGGTCATATTTATAATAACTTACTGTTAGGTTGTGTTTAATATAAGCAGCAATAAAACTTATTTTCTTTCTTTCTTAACAAAATTGGATAAGAATGTAGACGATGATAAGTATGACACTTACCTCTCACGTGATCTGCAATCGCTTACAACACCTGAAAAAAACCAAATTTATTTATAGAGTTTTATAACAGTAGATTTTATTTATGTATAGGAATTTTTTCACACGCTTTTATCAGCTCGGTACGTATTTATCCATGTATAAATATACGAAACGGAATCATTGAAATCCATTTTCAATCACTTGCAGTAGTCGGATTGATGTGAAATTTTGCTAACATATTAAGGATTGATGACAATGCAACAATGTGAAATAATATTCTTAGTTATATTTTTAGTTTAGTTGCCCGCGACTACATACGCGTAGAATTTAGATGATTTTCCCGTTTTTGCAACATTTTTCACTGATGCTTCGATATTGGTTGCAGCGTGATGTTATACAATATAAAGACTTCCTCGATAAATTGATATTATTAACACTGAAAGAATTTTTCAAATCAAACCAGTAGTTCCTGAGATTAGCGCGTTCAAACAAACTAACTCTTCAGCTGTATAACATTATTGGTATTAGTATAGAAGATTGTAAAACAATGGTCAGACATTGGCACAATGTCATTGTCATTTTCTTTAGTTTATTGACCTATAAAATTATATAATTTGTTCATATGTTACGCTTTAGCGAATAAAATGAGGCAACGCTTCGGTAGACACCCTACGCGACATACCATAATACAAAACAATACAAAAACAACTCAAATAACCTTTACTATAACGTATAAATTACCATAACATCGTTATGACAGCAAAATTACATCTCTGTAATGTAAAATTAAATTTTATTATGTTGCCTTTGGGTATGGATTTGATTGTAGTTAAGAACTCGACATGCCGTGACGAATTCGTGGTTTTAAAATGAGATATTTTCGCAAAGGAAATTATGGACATGTGAAGGAAATATATAATATAATACAACATTTGCACGGTTACGGTATTTAATAGGTACTATACAGGTTTTTAAATAATATAGGCAAGACTTGGGAAGTGTGCTTAACATGATTTATGCCTGTGCTTAAAAAAATATAACCTGGCTTGGGAAATTTACATTATGCCTATTTTTTAAAAAGGAATTATCCTGAGCATGGCAAAAACAAAATTGAAAACAAAAACCAAAAAATTAGGCTCTATACTTGATTTAATGTCTTAGCCAAGGGAAAATAGTAATAGAGCTGCATAACAGAGCTACTCTATGGTTTTTAGCGACTGTTCGTTTTTCAAAATCAGACCATATTAATTTAAATTTTTAATGTGAATCATTAAACTTTCGAGTGTAACCCAACCAGTGGTTTTGTCAAAATGGTATTTTCCAAAATCTTCCTGCCTTTTTAACTGACTTTAAAAGAAACAAAGGGAATATAAGTTTCGACTGTTTATATTTTCACTCCGGTACGAGTGAAAACCATTTAATGACATTTTTTATAAATATATTGTTACGTGCTAGGGTTCGAAGGATTTGGAGAGAAAGACCTGCTGACTTTTTTAGAAGACTTTATTCACTAGCACTAGTTACACACTAAGCACTAGGTCCAAACACTAAGCACTAACAATGTCCTAGATCGTAGCCAAGTTGTAGGTTTCACTGGTATCACTCTTGATCACTTGTTTTCACTCTCGAAGTCGCCTTTATCGTAGCTCGAACTGAACTGCCCGGGCTCGCCTCCCTGCCGCTATTTATATGCGCCGAGACGAGTTCCAGACCATTCCAGAATGTTCCCGACTGTGCGCGAACGTGATCGCCCGGAACGAATGTTTCTGGAAACTTCGGTAGTTCCTCTAACGCCATCTAGTATCTAATAGGGGTTTCACTCTGTTCGGTTCTTTAATTGGTTTTACTAGTTGCTGCTAGATGGCGCTAGCTCCTTTGTGTTTTGTGTGTTCGTAACACTACTCCCCTCTTAGAGATGCTCGTCCCGAGCATCGTTGTTACTACCATGGTAGCGCGCCAGACGGTCTATGTGTACCACTTTGAATGTCCCTCTTGGTTGCTTTTGAATCCTATAGGTCACATCATTCAGTCGGGTAACCACTTTGTATGGACCGTCCCACTGGTTCTGCAACTTTGGAGATTTCCCTTTCCGGCGAGTTGGGTTATGCAGCCACACCAGTGACCCTTCCTCGAAGCCGCTCGTGTTCGATTTCCGGTCGTATCTGGTTTTCATGTTCTCACTTGACTGTAACCCATTTTCCCGAACCAAGGCGTGTATATAGCGCATCTTTTCCCTTAAATCGCAGACATAGTCTTGTACAGTCTTTGGTTCCTCCGGTGACCCTCCTGTCAATAGGTCTACTGGTATTCGTAGTTCTCTACCGAAATTGACATACGCCGGGGTAGCTTTTATGCTCTCATGCTCGGCGGTTCGGTAAGACAGAAGGAAGAGTGGTATATACTTGTCCCAATCCTTTTGTTTGTCATCTACCAATTTCGCCAAATGCCTCTCAAGGGTCTGGTTAAATCTCTCAACCATTCCATCAGACTGCGGATGGTACGCGGTGGTCCTCGTCTTATGCATGCCCAAAATTCTGCACACTTCCTGGAACACCTGCGATTCGAAGTTCCTGCCCTGATCAGAATGGATTTCCAGAGGCACACCAAAGCGACATATAACTTCTTCGACTAACTTAGAAGCGACTGTTGTGGCTTCTTGGTTTGGTATGGCGAACACTTCGGGCCATTTGGTGAAGTAGTCAATGACGACCATAAAATACTTGTTTCCCGAATCCGTTACAGGAAATGGCCCCGCTACGTCAACTGCAATTCGTTCCCACGGTGCACCGACGTTATACAACCGCAGGTTCCCACGGCTCCTTGTCTGTGGTCCTTTCACAGCAGCGCAAGTAGTACATTTGCGGCACCAATCCTGTACATCATCTCGACAATGCAACCAGTAGAATCGTTCTCGCACTTTTGTTAACGTCCTCTTGACACCTAGATGACCTCCTGATACGCCATCATGTATTTCACGGAGAACATCTGGTACTCTCGTTCTTGGGACAATTATCTGAAGATGGAACTCTCTGCCGTTAGTCTTCTCCCATTTCCGGTAGAGTATTCCGTTTTGGAGTAACAGACTGTCCCATTGCGCCCAGTACGCCTTAGTGACAGCGCCAGTGGGTGCAACCTCACTCCATATTGGTTTTACGTCACCCCGTTTCTTCCATGTGATGATGTGCCGAAGGTCGTCATCTTTTTCTTGAGCCTCCCTCATAGCATCATTCTCCCAGAGACTCAAAGGATCTGTTCTCGTTAGTTTTAATGTTTCTTCATTGCATTCCTGCTTGACACAATGTTTGCAGTCCTCCGAACACGGCCTTCGTGAGAGTGCGTCGGCATTCCCATGTGTCTTTCCGCTGCGGTGTTCCGTCTTGAAGTCATACTCCTGGAGCTGTTCAATCCATCGAGCTACTTGACCTTCTGGGTTCTTGAATTGCAGTAGCCACTTCAAGGCTGCGTGGTCAGTTCGTAGTAAAAACTGTCTGCCGATGAGATATTTGTTGAAATGTTGTAGCGTCTTTACAACAGCCAAGAGTTCTCGTCTTGTCACACAGTAGTTTCTCTCTGGCTTGGATAAAGATTTGCTGAAATATGCAATAACAACTTCTCTTTCACCCTGTTTTTGAGATAACACCCCTCCAATGGCCGTGTTGCTTGCATCCGTGTCAACTATAAACTGACCTTCAGTTTGTGGATACCCCAGGATTGGTGTTTCACACAGATGTTTCTTCAGTTTCTGAAAAGAATCTTCACAAGTCTCATCCCAACTAAATTGTCGTTTATCTTCTGTCAGCCGATGTAATGGCTTGGCTATCTCTGCGAATCCCTTAACAAAACGCCTGTAGTATGAGCATAGGCCGAGGAATGCCCGCACTTCGGTTTTGTCCTTAGGGGTAGGCCATTTTTGAACTGCTTCCAGTTTCTCCGGGTCTGTTTGGATTCCATCACTAGAGATAATATGGCCGAGATAGTTGACCTTGCTCCTGAATAAACGACACTTTTCCGGGTTCAACTTTAATTTGGCTCCCTCTATTTTGGCGAAAACTCGCTCCAAGTTTCGCAAATGGTCCTCGAAGTCGCGGCCGACAATGATGACGTCATCCAAGTAGACTAAGCAAGCCTCTCCAACTAAGCCTGCCAGTACACACTCCATGAGTCGCTCAAAGGTGGCAGGTGCGTTGCACAATCCGAAGGGCATGACGTTAAATTGCCATAAACCTTTACCGGTCGAGAAAGCTGTCTTCTCCTTGTCTTTTGGATGAATTTCCACCTGCCAGTAGCCAGATTTCAGGTCTAGGGTCGAGAACCATTTCATGCCACTCAGGGTATCTAAAGTGTCGTCGATTCGAGGTAACGGGTAACTGTCCTTCTTAGTGACATCATTGAGACGCCTATAGTCCACACAAAATCTCGTGCTACCATCTTTTTTCTTCACCAATACAACAGGTGAGCACCACGGACTTGTAGACGGTTCAATAATCTTATTCCTTCTCATGTCCTCCAAAAGGCCTTCAACTTCTTTTTCCTTTGCAATTGGTACCCGTCTTGCTCGTTGACGAATTGGTCTCTCGCTTCCGGTATCTATCCTGTGCTGAACCATCGACGTTCTTCCAAGGTCCCCTTCTTGACTGGAGAAGATATTCGCGTAGCGCTGCAAAAACTTCTTAGCTTTCATGCTCTGCGAATAAGTCAGATTACTCTTACAGTCATCGAGTAGCTTAGTCACTAAACCGTAGTTATTGCTGTTTGCTGAGTCTGCGCCTGTCATCGAACTACACTTTTTCATCCAGACAACTTCCTCGCACTTTCCGATGACGTCACCTTTGTTCAAGCAGATCTCGCGATCACCAAGATTCAAAACCCTGACCACAGCGTTACTGCTTCCACTAACAAGGGTTCTCGCCGTCATCAGTTTTTGTGACGATGTCTTGGTAGGTGTGTCTTCGATCAACACGCATCTGTTTGACTTTTTCTTTCCAGCTGGTGGCAGTTCCACCAGTACCTGAGCTTCCGCTCGTCCTGGTATGATGACCTTCTTTACACATGTGACTTTCCCGCAGGCGCCTCCAAGAATGAAGATTTCTTCTTCATCACACTTGAAAACTCCTTCAGCGACATTAATTCTGCAGTTGTGTTTCTTCATGAAATCCAAACCCAAGATGCAATCATCCACAATCTCAGCCACGATTACGTTATGAGAGTACGAGGACCCCCCTACATACATCGTAACTGACGTTTCTCCAAGGACGGGTATTGGCTGACCGGAGGCAGTAAGAAGCCGACAGTTAATTCTCCTCTTGTGTCCCGTTGCGGTTTTTACCAGACTTGGGTTCACTATTGTTCTAGAGGCTCCTGTGTCCAGAGTCATTTTGCAATCCGTCCCGTTAATAGTCCCCTGAATCGCAAGACTATTTCCGCTGCATGCCTGAGAGATAACAGTTATCGGGGCTCCCTCCGTGTCAGCCAGCACTCGCCCCTTAGTCCTGGCTTTTATTCGTTTCCCTGATCCCGGGCAAGGGACAAAGCCCCCTGCTTCTTCAGAACCTCTATTTGTTCCTCGATCCTTTTCATCCTTTCCATCTGGGTTTCCTTCTGCGGGCAGTTGAGCTGAAGATGGCCCCTCTCGCCGCACTTGTAGCACATGGCTCCAGAACTTTTCTTCGTAGGGGCCTTAACCTCCTTGACTTCCTCAGAGACCTCGCGGATCTTATGGGTATGCCGTATGTCATAACGAACAGCCTCGACCTCCAAAGCATGCGCCAATGCTTCTTTTAGCGAGGTATGGTGACGAAGCCTCACTGCAGTTCTGACCTCCAGGTCTTTGATTCCGTCGACAAATGCTTGAACAATATTCGTGTCTACCATCTTGGTGTCGGCTCCTGGGTGTGCCTTTCTGACGAGTTTTTCAATTTCCAACGCCCATTGTTGTAGTCCTTCTCCTGAGCGTTGGACTCTGTCACGCAGTTGGGCACGGAACACGTGCTCCAGGTGTCGCTCCCCGTATCTGGATTCAAGTGCCTCCATCAGGTCTTGGAACCCATTTCCTGTATGTGGCAGTGCTTCCAGGACCGACAAAGCTTGCCCTCTGAGCGCAACAGTGAGAGCGGTCAAGCATTGTTCTTCCGTCCATCCGTTGGCAGTAGCAACCGTCTGGAATTGCTGACGATAAGCGTTCCAGGAAGTAGTGCCGTCGTATGGCGGAACTTTCACTCTTGGTCCTTGTGCCACTCCGATAGTTCCACTAGAGATCGCAACTCCCGTGGTTTCAAGGCGCACTACTTTCTTCTGTAGTTCAATGAGGCCGGTTTTCACATTTTCGACATCCAATCCTAACCCGGTAACTCGTTCTTCCACTACGTCGACATCTTTTCGAAGCTTAATCACCGTGTTACTAACATCATTTATAGCACAAATCACTTTTTCTTGTGACTCTTGCAAAGCGCCGAGCTTGCGTTCTTGTGACTCTTGCAAAGCGCCGAGCTTGCGTTCTTGTGACTCGAACTTGCGTTCTTGTGACTCTTGCAAAGCGCCGAGCTTGCGTTCTTGTGACTCTTGCAAAGCGCCGAGCTTGCGTTCTTGTGACTCTTGCAAAGCGCCGAGCTTGCGTTCTTGTGACTCTTTCATTGACCGAATTTCAGCCCTTTGCATCTCTATCAGTTCAATTAAACTTCCTAATTGAAGTGCTACTGACGCTACGCTGCCACTGGTGGGCGTGGCTTGTCTAGTGGGCGTGGCAAGGTGGGCGGATCCAGTGGGCGGAGCTTGTCTAGTGGGCGTGGCCGGTGTGGTGGGCGTGGCAAGGTGGGCGGAGCCAGTGGGCGGGGCTTGAGTCTGAGTAGGCGGAGCCTGGGCCTGGGTGGGCGGAGCCCAATGGGCGTGGTCGGTGGGCGTGGCATAGTGGGCGTGGCCAGTGGGCGGGTCTAGAGGGGCGTGGTCGGTGGGCGGGGCCTGGTAGGTGGGGCCAGTGGGCGGGGCTTAGTCCACAGCGGGCGTGGCCTCCGCAGCTCGTTGTGCCCTTGTCCTGACGCCCTCGAAGTCCTCTCTCGGAGTCAATGGCATCTCCAAATCTCACTTCCGACACCAGTTGTTACGTGCTAGGGTTCGAAGGATTTGGAGAGAAAGACCTGCTGACTTTTTTAGAAGACTTTATTCACTAGCACTAGTTACACACTAAGCACTAGGTCCAAACACTAAGCACTAACAATGTCCTAGATCGTAGCCAAGTTGTAGGTTTCACTGGTATCACTCTTGATCACTTGTTTTCACTCTCGAAGTCGCCTTTATCGTAGCTCGAACTGAACTGCCCGGGCTCGCCTCCCTGCCGCTATTTATATGCGCCGAGACGAGTTCCAGACCATTCCAGAATGTTCCCGACTGTGCGCGAACGTGACCGCCCGGAACGAATGTTTCTGGAAACTTCGGTAGTTCCTCTAACGCCATCTAGTATCTAATAGGGGTTTCACTCTGTTCGGTTCTTTAATTGGTTTTACTAGTTGCTGCTAGATGGCGCTAGCTCCTTTGTGTTTTGTGTGTTCGTAACAATATTTTTTTATTCATTTCAATTACAACACAAACATAATATTGTATAACAGTATTGTATAGCCACTGTTTCTCAAATATAATGTAGCAGTTTAATCATGAAATAATTATTGTAATTCGTCCTGTAGTTTATCAGTGTAGTCGTTACAAACATACAAAAATACAACGTTCATTATAATATTTGTGTAAAACAAAGATAAAACAAAATTTATAAAGCAAAATATGTAATTAAATGATAGGTTTTAATAAATACATCTGTTAAATTAATATGCTGCCATAGACAACTATATCCTTTTGAGGTAAACCTTGTACGGATGTCCTGTGCCTCGGTGTACATATTAATGTCTTACTAGATAAGTTGTTAGAACTGCTGGAAGAAAATTACAGACGGAATACTTACGCTGTGTATTACTTCTACTATTTTCCTTTTGAAAAAAAAAAGCTGTAAAAGCGTAAAAAAATATTATCTTTCCTTTCAAAAATAGTCTTTTGTCTATACATACCCCCTTAATTTGCCTATATAGCGAAGATATTAACCATGTGGCCATGTATTAAGAATAATGTCACCACCTTATTTCAAAGCTAAAGCCCGTCAAACCCAACGTTTAACCTTATAGTACAGAACTATAAAAATATACGTAAAATTATACCCAGTAAATATTTTAAGATCTTACGTTGATGCACTGTCATGTCCACGTCATTCTAACCAATCATTATGAAAATATCTCTTCGTCAAATAACAATAATTTGGAACGGCATTTTACTAACAAAATTGCCGTAAAAGTAGGCGTATATTATGGAAAAAAATATAAAGTTAAATCTAGTTTTCATATGTTTACATATTTCTATTATAATTGGTTTTTAAAGACTACACGCATATCAGGACTTCGGTAAAGAAATAAAAAAAACAAAATAAGCGTTTACCATCAGTTTCTAGTCATTGGTGCCAATTCTACGTGCACAACTAAACTTAACTAAAATATAAAAACAACTATGATGTATTTTGATTATTTAGCTATTTTGTTGCACACATATATAATTATTAGTTATAATCGTTAGTTAATATTATACAGTTAAGCTATTGCATAGCTCCTATCGCGGGCCTTGAGCGTGGAGACCGAATCCAGAAATCCGTAACGAAAATAATTTAATGAAAAAAACCTTACATTATCGGCGCTACTGCGCATGCGTAATCGGCGTAAGACGGCCGGGCGCTTACTGCGCATGCGTGGATTACGCATGCGCAGTAACGTCGTTTTATGACTCATGTCAGTTTCGGCAGATTGACATTTGATTGACAATCGCTATTTTATTTGTTGTGCTTGTTATTGACAGTATTGACAGTATTAATTTTCCTCTTCATCCTTCATTTTTTAAATCTTCTAAAGTATGAAACGTATTGTTTTTATAGATAGAGTGGTTCAAGATTTTAATATTTTTATGAATTTAGTCGAATTTGGCCTAGTGCCACAGATGTTTTTAAATAAATTTTTTGCAAAGGAATTTTACTTACTAAAATCTTATTTGACAGAAATAAGATTTTAGTAAAAAAAAAGTTTTATTTTTAAATTTAATTCAAGGCACAGGCAACAGGGGAGCGCACAAGTTATCTTGACAGTCTTATTTATGAAACCATCCCAGTTTTGGTGTTGACACAGTTAAATAAAACTACACTGGGGACCTTTGAGTATTGCATCAACAGGAGTAGCAAGACACAATGTTTTCTCTGTCAAATATACAGCCAGGTCTGTAGTGCCTAAGTATCGCACACAAACACTACATTGTAAGTGGATTGTACAATGTAAGTTGGTTGTAGTAATAATGTTTGCGCAGCGCGCGGCCGCGCATACATCGTACAATATCGGCACTTGGCTCTTGTTATGTATAAGATACGACTGTTCTTATACTTTTTCCAGTGATGGTGGTTTAATTATATTACCAATTCTATGGGCATAATTAAACTTAACTAAAAATTTTAATTTGACAGCGTCCATTCGGCAATGTTTGATAAAATTGTGAATGAAAAAATTGTGTATTATAGTGTAACGATTTTAATTACTATAAATGTGAACAACGAAATAGCCATTTAAAAAAAATAAATACACAATAGTTGTTTTCGTTTCAGTTAAATTTTTTACACGTCAGAATGGGCCTCAACGATATCTCTTGTTGGATGAATGCTCTATGCACGAGAGGTTTTATTTGCCCAACATTGTGAGAGAGCTCATTCATGGAGTAAGACATAATAATATTTGTTTTGAAGTTATTTCGGATAAAAGAGACAGTTTAGTATGGTGGTGTGAATAGTATTGTGCGAAATTTGATTGTATGCTCTTTTAAAATATTTCTGTCATATTTTAAGGGCTTAGTTTTGGGTTTGGTTCCTGTTTCAATTTTTTTTTTTCATCAAATATGTATCCGTGTCTAAAGAAATCTCTTAAACTCTCTGGTTTATTTTAAGATGAAAAATACCGTTTTAACTTAAATGAGATAAATAAGTTAATTTTTTTTTATTGTCAAGCATGTAGGCAAAGGCAATGCTTTTGGTGCCGTCATATCTAGTTTTTAAATTTAGAGATTTATAAAGAATATATTAAAAATTTATGAAGTAGGTTTTTCGAAAATCGAATCAACAAAATCGAAAGTAAGAAATAAATTATGAAGATAGAAGATAGTAAAATTGACTTAAAAGAGCCCGTAATTTTCTTAAAAAAAATTAATACCATTTTTTTTGATTTTTTATTTATTTGTTCGCTTTTATATTACCAGCTATGTACATAAATTATGCCTGGTTAGTGGTTTACATTTCATCTTATGTTATCCTTACTGATTTATAAGTACAAAATCCGGATGATAACACAATGATAATTTTGACGAGCTTAAGTGTTAATGTGTGGAACGAAACGATAGCGTGATTCAAAAACGTACAACGCCATCTATTGAGCAGAAGACTAAACTTCTGTTTGTTAAGGAGTGATTTCTAAATTTCACGCGTACGAATTCGCGGGCAACAGCTAGTTAATAAATAAATTTGCGTTTTAATATCGCAAAAAATACACAATTCCTATTGTCTTTAAGGATGTGGAATACCAGTTCCTGTGACGTCACGGGAAGTATGAAAATCATTTCTTTTACAAGAATTACTATCACTTGATTAATATGCGAATCTAGTGCATAGAACAATGGATGGTTCATTATTATGCGAAGTGGTATAGCGCCATCTTTCGGTGACGTGGGAGAAATCTTAATTTCATTATGGGCGTAGCGTTACGGAATATTAATTTGAGCATTTCTGTTGAGTTTAACGCTTGGTATATTTATATTGTATTTATGCTAAGTATAGTGTTTTATTTTTACATAATTATGGGTAATATTTGTTTATATTAGTTATTTAAAATCTACCGTATTTTCTTTTTCGCTATTTAAATTAGATTTTCTTTAAGTAGGTGGTTTTAAATAGAGCATGTAGGTTTAAGCTTTTAAAAATACGGAAATTATATTTTTTGTTTAAGTAAAACCACTTTTTACGGATTTAGACGCGTATATTTGTTTTAAATTTTGGCCCGACGTTTTGGAGACTGTAGTCACCATGGTCACGGGTGAGAGTCTCACCCGTGGCCATGGTGACAGCAAATATATGCATCTAAATCCGTGAAAAGTAGATTTATTTAAACAAATGAGTCGCGCAAGTGTTAGAAAATATTATATTTTTTTGTTTAATGAAAACATTATAATTCAGGAAATATAAACCAAACTTCTATAAGAATGCATTTTTAGGTGCGAACGAGAATGTAAAACGCATTAAAAGTATTATAAAATTCTTAAGAATCTTACTTACTTTCCTTTGTCATAAGTCAACAGAGTACGTCCTCTTGTAATCCGCAATATGTAAATTATTCACATTATACATAAAGTTACCATTCACGGAAGGATTGCAATATAGACTGTGTAAGCTCGTTACAAAACGCTATTTATATTTTAATCTTCACTTATTATAAAATAAAGTCGTTAAGTATGTATGTATGCCTTAATGTAAGCTTACCTACATCTTCAAAACTACGCAAAAGATTTTGATGCTGTGTTTATTACAATGTTGTTTTTTTTTTGTATAATTTGTTAGAGTTTCATGTTTAAAATACACGCGTACGTAATTGTGGACCAAAGCTAAGTAGTAATAAACATAATATTATTTTGTTCCGTTTCTGTCGCTTTTAAATTACGTATTAAACATCAATTTCAAGAAAAAAAATGTTTTAAGGTCTATATGATTCCACATTTCAGATAGGATTCATCACCCTTACGGGTTTGTAACAAAATTAGCCGCATATAGAGTCGTTAACGTCTCCGTGTGATGACGGAGTAAAAATACAAGTGTCACCACCCTAACTCCTTCCAAGGGTGCTGTAAAAGTCAGATAAGGGATATTGCACACAGATAACATCCTCTGTGAGAGACGGAAATCACGAAAATAAACCCTGTGCCCACACGCCTAGTCAGCGCAGCACAGTAGACCATAATCCATCCCAAAGTGGAGAAGGCCCGTGCCCAACAGTGAGACGTAAATGTGCTGGAGAGAGAGAGAGAGAGAGAGATAGAGAGAGAGAGAGAGAGAGAGAGAGTCGTTAACATGTCCCGTAAGAAAGCACATTTACAGTCCTGCACAGCCGTCCTACAGTGAATGGTCTAGTTTAACTTTACCGAGACTCGAGAATGTATAGAGAATAGTGAGGTATTGTTGCGGCGGATATTATATCCGAAAGCCATTATAATTTAATATAAGCGGTTTGTATCCGCTCCTCGGTCAACGGACTTTCAATGAGCCGAGAACTTTATATATTTTTTATTTCTTTTTTTTACGTAATGTTATAAATAACTAGATGTTATAATAAAAATAGCGTTTTATAAGTTGTAAATATAGAATAGAAAATGTAAGTTAATTAGTATACTGTCTTATTGTTAATTACGTAATAAATTAGGTTTATTTATTTTAAAAAATTGTGTTTTATTTTCTTGGCTGTGGTCGTGCTACTATTTTTCCATGTGTTTAATCCTAATCTTTACTAATATTATAAAACGGAAGAGTTTTTTTGTTTGTTTGTTTAAACGCGATAATCACAGAAACTACTGGGCCTATTTTAAAAATTCTTTTCTTTTTGGATAGTCCAGTTACAGGTGAACGCTTTAGACTATATAACATCACGCTGCGATCAATAGGAGCGAAGCAGTAGTGAAAAATGTTGCAAAAACGGGGAAATCTTCCAAATTCTACGCGTACGGAGTCGCGGGCAACAGCTAGTCCTAATAATATTATAAATGGATGAAAGTTTGTGGGTATGTAAGTTTGGATGTTTATTACTCTTTCACGCAAAAACTACTGAATGGATTTTAATGAAACTTTACAATAATGTAGCTTATATACCAGATCAAAATATAGGCTACTTTTTATCCCGAAAATATGCAAGATATATATATATATATATATATATATATATATATGTTTCTCTTTCACGATAAACGGCTATAATTTTTGTTTTTAAGCTATTGCATAGCGTTTATCGCGGGCCTTGAGCGTGGAGACCGAATCCAGAAATTCCGTAACGTAAATATCGTAATGAAAAAACCTTACACTATCGGCGCTACTGCGCATGCGTAATCCCGTCTTCGCCCCGCAATTTATTTCATCCTGTTGACACCAAGGGTAAGCGCCTTCCTCAAATTAAACAGCGTATTAAAATAAGGATTTTGAATCGACAACATAATTATATCCTAAATGTTCAGATAACAGCGTATTTTAGATTTTAATAATGTATTATAAATATATATTATACTAGCTGACCCGGCAAACGTTGTTTTGCCATACCAAAAAAAAAAGTTTGAAAAATAGATGTTGGCCGATTCTCAGACCTAGAGGATATGTACACAAAATTTCAGGAAAATCGGTCGAGCCGTTTCGGAGGAGTACGGTAACTAACACTGTGACACGTGAATTTTATATAATAGATATATATTTAATAATGTAATATGTGATTGTAATAATGTAAAATAATGTTTATTTTATTTTATTGACATTTGATTGACAATCGCTTTTTTATCATAATTACCATAAACAATGGACAGATGTAAGCATCAGTAAATAAGGATTATTAATCTTATGTTAGTTTATGGTATTTAGATTCTTGCATAAACAAAATAATAAAATAATTATAATTACATAAGTTGATAAAAATGCTATGCAATAGCTTTACCGCGGCAGTCCCCGAGTGATACACGTCTTTTTTTATAATATATTTATCGTTTTTACCGCAAGTATCACCTCGGGGCACAGCTAGTGTTCTATAAAAATACTATCCAGTTATCCATATCCGTTCATATCAAAAAAAACTGTATTCCAAAGTTTTTTTTTCTATAATAAACGCAATAAGCTATTATATTCAATTACAGGAAATTCTAATAGTTACTGACTTTTAAACGGGATTACATTAATGTTAAACATTAATGTTAATTTAACTAGTAATAACTACATATACTAATTCTATAGTTATAACATTAATTAAACAAATTAGAATAATTATATTTAAACTTCAAATAATTTGCGTAGATCAGAAACTAAAAAACACGCTTGAAAATCCTGAATATTTTTATTAATTATTGCATTGTCAGCGGTCCTTAATATATTGCAAAATTTCCAGAAAAATCCGACTAATTCAAGTAGGTGAAAATCGCTTTCAAAGATTCCGTTACATACATTGATAGATACATACCGTGGTAAAAAGGGAGGAGGTTTTCAATTCGTTTTTTGTTGTGTCCGCATAACTTTTAACTGAGCCAAGCGATTTTAATGATTCTTTTTTCATTTGAAAGCTGGTGGTTCCCCTGTAAACCCTCACCTCACCCTGAAAATCGCTTTCAAGGTTTAATTATAAATAAATAAAAATAAATAAATAAATATTCAGGACATTTCACACAACGTACTCTGGTCCCAAAGTAAGCTATACATATGCTTGTATTATGGGTACCTACCAGAATACGGATATAATACATATACTACTTTTCTTTTGTAAATAAATACTTATAATACATAGTAAACACCCAGACGCAGTACAAACATTTGTATGACATTTATGGATATCACACAAATGATTGTCCCAATCGGGAATCGAACCCGCCACCTCGTGATCGGCAGTCCATTACATAAACCACTCCACCACGAAGTTCGTCTGTCACCAAAAATATGTATTATAAGTATGTATTAACAAAAGAAAAGTAGGTAGTATATGTATTATATCCGTATTCTGGTACCCATAACACAAGCATATAAGCTTAGCTTGTGACCAGAGGACGTTGTGTAAAATGTCCATGAATATTTGTTAATTTTTTTAATTCAATACGGATAACTAAACTATAATTGAGTATATTTGAAAAAGAGTTCAACGGACTTCATGGGCCTTTGAAATTTGAGGGTTTTCTTCGATTTCTCAGAAGATAACCATCAGATCCCGACCCGGTGCCAATGGGACCACACGGGAACCACCAGCTTCCAATAAAAAAAGAATAATTAAAATCGCTTTGCCCTGTTAAAAGTTATGAGGTAACAAACATAAAAAAAACATACAGATGAATTGAGAACCTCCTCCTTTTTTGAAGTCGGTTAAAAATATGCCCATCCCTATCCTTCATACGCATATGCATAAAATGCTGTATTTAAAATGAATAATTTGTTCCTCGTAATTTAAATTATAATGTACACTGTAACGATGTTTTGATGAGCTCTGTGCAAAAGAAATATACAAGTTTATAAACGCGGTTTTGCTTACGAATGCTGTATAAAGGCAATTATTCATTGCCAGGTATAATTAACTTAAGTATGTAGAATTGAAATATTGACTGCACTGAGTACTTGAGTAATAGTTTGAATAAGAATCTTTCTTAAATTAACTTTACTTATTATGAAACAAAGTCGTTATTTTTGTATGTATGTAAGCTTATATCTTCAAAACTACTCAACAGATTGAGATGCAGTTTTCTATAAATGATAGAAAGGTTCAAGAGGATGGCTTTTTTGTATAATTAGTTAAGATTTGATTTCTAAATTTTTTATTGTTGTTACTTTATAAATTTTAAGTGCGCGATGCGATTTTAATGAATTTTTCTTTATTTGAAAGCTGGTGGTTCCTGTGTGGTCCCATTGGCACCAGGTCGGAATTTGATGGTTTTCTCCTGAGAAATCGAGGAAAACTCTCAACTTTCAAAGACACACACATTGTTTTCACATATTATGTATCTAAAAGATCAATGTGTAGACTATCGAGGTGGTCTCATGATGTCGGTTCAACTTTTATTTTTTAAATATCCAAAATAAATCCGTTAAAAAGACATTGAATCCATCTCCATTTATCGCTAAGACTATTAGACCAGGGTCAATAATTTTTAATACCAAAAAGAAATTGTAGGATTAAACCCATTAGAAAAGGAGGGGAATATTATAAAAAAATTGATCAAGTGCGAGTCGGACTCGCGCACGAAGGGTTCCGTACCATTATCTATGCAACATAAGGCAACGTTATTAGTATCGAGCAAGAAACGGTAAAAAAATCATGTTTGTTGTATGGGAGCCCCCCTTAAATATTTATTTTATTTTATTTTTAGTATTTGTTGTTATAGCGGCAATAGAAATACATCATCTGTGAAAATTTCAACTGTCTAGCTATCACCGTTCTTGAGATACAGCCTGGTGACAGACAGACGGACGGACGGACGGACGGACGGACGGACAGCGAAGTCTCAGTAATAGGGTCCCGTTTTTACCCTTTGGGTACGGAACCCTAAAAATGAAAGGAAAAATTACTATATTTTTTTTTACTTTTTATTATTTATAAAGGCTTCTACCCTGGTCTATATTTCACATGCATGTTATTTTCATGGTTCATTATTAAAGGACTTGGTTCTAAGGAATGCTAGGGTTGATGGATTCATAATGATGATTAATCATTGGCTGAATGGTACGTCATTTGCCTGAGCGTGGATAAACAAAGGTTATGAATAGTTTAAGAAACTTTATAATAATGCGATAGGCTGTGAGATTCTGACAAATGTATGTGGGCTGAATGTAAATAAATAAATAAATATTAACGAACATTTAACACTATGTCCACTGGTCTCAAGTTAAGCTTATATGCTTGTGTTATGGGTGCCAAAATACGGATAGAATACGTTATACTATTTTTCTTTTGTAAATACATACTTATAATACATAGAAAACATCCAGACGGCAGTACAAACATTTGTATGGTAACAAGTTATTGTCCCGAGATTTTTTATCTTTTCCCCGAGAAATTGATGATTATTAACTGAACATACGAAGCCGTGGCTAACAGCTAGTGTAATAAATAAATAATTATAAATATTCTTAGTTACTATTTATTTATATTATATTATTTAGCTGATTCTCAGACCTACTGAATATGCATTTCAAATTTATAAAAATCGGTCAAGCCATTTTGGAGGAGTATGGTAACTAATACTGCGACACGAGAAAATCGTTTCATTATTAAATTAAAATCGTTTTTCATTAGAATATTGGTCATCTCCCTAATATTAGGCTACTTTATCTGCTTCATCGTAAGTATGACACACACAGACATACCGTTATGTTGTATTTAATATTCATAACCGATATCAATTATTATTTATGAAGGTAAAAGGATGCCATTAATATAATGGGGACATGCATTTTTATTTTCTTTTGCAAGTGTATAATATTTAGTAGAAGTAAAACTCTCTTTTATTTATGGTTATTTACGGTTTATTATACTCTATTATTACTCTATTATACTCGGTTTATTATTCTATATTATACTCTATAATAAACCGGTGTACTCGTAATATAATCATTTTGTTAATATGTAAATAAATAAAACTCCTAAAACATTTCTGAACATCTCATATTAACAACATCACGCTGCGACTAATAGGAGAAAAGCATTAGTGAAAAATTTTGCAAAAATGAGATACTTTTCAAATTCCTCGCGTGAGAAGTCGCGGGAAGCAGTTAGTTTTTGAAATAACGACACAAATAAAAACATAAACAACACAGGAATCAAAATCTGTGTCATGCAAATCTTGTCCTCATTTATAACCAGTGACCAAAAGGGTCTGAAATGGAAAGGTTTACAGTTATACTTAGAGCATTAAAGTAACAGGAGTACACGCGCTGTATTCTTTGTCCTATATACTACTAAGACAGTAGGTGCCGAGGTAACGGACATAAATGCTATAACATAATTTCAGTGGTTACTACGTACATCCCACTCAAAATTGCCTGCAAAAAACACGCACACATAGAGACGACATTGAGACCAATTTTGTTGCGTCTAAAACTTAACCTAACACAACGAAAATGATAACTAAAATGAAAATAAATATCTTCTAATATATAAAATTATCGTCTCACATTGTGAGTTCATCCGAAACGGCTTGACTGGTTTTTATGAAATTTTGTAGGCATATTCAGTAGCTCTGAGAATCGGCTACTATCTATTTTTCATACCCCTAAGTGATAAGGATTTTGGTTCACCCCCTGACAATTGTATGGCAAAACAACGTTTATCGGTTCAGCTATCTTCTAATATATAAAATTCTCCTGTCACGGTATTTGTAATTATACTCCTCCGAAATGGATCGACCGATTCGCGTGAAATTTTGTGTACATATCCGTTAGGTCTGAGAATCGGACAACATCTATTTTTCATCCCCTTAAATGTTAAGGGTGGTCCACCTCTGACATTTGTATGGCAAAACAACGTTTGCCGGGCCAGCTAGTAGAAATATAAAATGGCTATTTCACTTAACACATTTATATTAATTCAAATCGTTAGTCATCGTCAGTTAGTATAATACACAGTTTCAATAATAAAAAAGTTCAGTTAACATTTCTTAATGGGCATTGTTCATAATTTTTTAAAACTCTTAATTCTAAAACCATTTCAGGGAATAGAGTTTCTGAACATGATCTATTTTTTTTTTCGGAAAATATTCTATATTAACGATTATTTGTCCAAAAAAGCAAATGATCTCTATTTGTCCGAAATGAAGGACTTAAAATAATAAGGCGTTCTTAGGTATATAATACTCTGTGGGTGAGTTGAAATTGGTCTATTATATCAACTTAGCAACTTTGAAAAGATGTATTGCAATCTGTCTTCAGACTATCAGAAAAAGGCAAAACACAGATTGCGTACAACGATGACGTCACAACTTTGAAAATAATAACTTGAGAATTTTTTAAGAATTCTATATAGTGAATATTTCAATAATATTGAAATTAGTTACTTAAAATAGTCTATATTTTCTAAAAAATATATAAAAACAGCAGGTCAAAAATTATGAACAATCCCAATTGTGTTATGGAATTTTGATTTTTTAGCTAACCATGGTTATTTAGACCTAAAACTGGCACCAAAGACCATACACAATAAGTATAAGCATTGCTCTTGTAACTTTTTCAGCGCGAATCGCCTGATAAAGCCGACTCCTGTTGAAACAATGCTCTAAGTTATATGGGCTCCTAAGATTTAAACTCAACAGACATAAAGTAACGGCTCAACAATTGATAAAACAACTCACATAGTTATTTGACAGATAAATTATAATGAACACCAGAATACGTATATGGATTTTCAATTAGATGATTCATATTATAACTATGTTTGGTTTATGTAGGTAATTTATATTAAAAAAATTGGTCAAGTGCGAGTCGGACTCGCGCACGAAGGGTTCCGTACCATTATCTATGCAACATAAGGCAACGTTATTAGTATCGAGCAAGAAACGGTAAAAAAATAATGTTTGTTGTATGGGAGCCCCCCTTAAATATTTATTTTATTTTATTTTTAGTATTTGTTGTTATAGCGGCAATAGAAATACGTCATCTGTGAAAATTTCAACTGTCTAGCTATCACCGTTCTTGAGATACAGCCTGGTGACAGACGGACGGACGGACGGACGGACGGACGGACGGACAGCGAAGTCTCAGTAATAGGGTCCCGTTTTTACCCTTTGGGTACGGAACCCTAAAAATAGATGAGACATTCTTTAAAAATCTTTTAAGGTATTATCAATTTCCTGTTCTCATTCCATTTTATATGCCATTTACTTAGGGTACTTATATTAGTTGATCCGGCAAACGGTATATTGCCATGCAAATGTCAGGGGTGGGACAATCCTTATCACTTAGGGGTATGAAAAATAGATAGTAGCCGATTCTCAGACCTACTGAATATACATATAAAATTTCATAAGAATCGCTCAAGCCGTTTCGGAGGAGTATGGGAACGGACATTGTTACGATACGCAAAACTCAAAAATAAACCCTGTGCCAACACGCTTGGTCAGCGCGGCGCAGTAGACCATAATCCCTTCCAAAGTGGAGGAGGCCCGTGCCCAACAGTGGGACGTTAATGGGCTGGAGAGAGAGATATATACATATATCTCTCTCTCCAGCCCAAAAGGCATTTCACATAAGCGTAATATATACATGTACTAGCTGACCCGGCAAACGTTGTTTTGCCACACTAAAAAAAAAGTTATGAAAAATAGATGTTGGCCGATTCTCAGACCTGCTGAATACGCATGTAAAATTTCATAAAAATGGGTCAAGCCGTTTCGGAGGAGTACGGTAACTAACACTGTGACACGTGAATTTTATATATTAGATATATTACGCTTATGTGAAATGCCTTTTTATAATAGACAGAAGACACCACAGGCGCAGCACAAATTATCTGTATTAATAGTAGGTACGAACAAAATATCACTCAAATATGTGCTCAAATTGAACTTGCAACAGCTGTTGTGTCAATACTCCTTTATATCTATCGCAAGAGAGAAATTAAACTCAAAAATAATTTCCTACATTCCGGTTTGTTTAAGTACATTAAATGAACTAACAGTTGCAGTCGAGGTAAAGGAAGGATGTATTTAACTGAAGACCGTGGGACTTTATGACCGGATAGTACAGTGGTTTAAATGGGATATTACACAATATGCTCTTTTTTATTTTTGTTTTAAACTTTGTTGTGTTTGATTAGAAGAAAGGGTCATTTAAATCTAAAGAAATAAATAAATAATAATGGTCTTATTCATAATGACTTATCGGAGGTTTAAAAGTTCGCTAAAATCGGTACGCGAAAATTGTCAAAACTTGTGATTCATAATAGTCTTTTTACGCTAAAACGTTTATTATCTCTCCGATAAAATCTCCGTTTAAACTTCCGATAACTCATTATGAATAAGACCATAAATACTTACGGACATTTCACACAACGTCCTTTGGTCTCAAGCTAAGCTTATATGCTTGTGTTATGGGTACCAGAATACGGGAATGCTACTTAGACTACTTAAAAAAACAATGACTAAAAGATAAACAATGACTAAAAGATATAACTACCTAACAATGTAATTACATTTTTAATTTAAAAAAATAAATAGTTTGTAGTTACATGTAACTATAATAACTGTTTATTTTTTTTAAAAAGTTCTACCGATTACTTGTTGTACCGAGTACCTTTGAAATTTGAGGGTTTTTTCGATTTCTCAGGATACAACCGTCCATGTGCCACCATGGTGCCACTGGGACCAAACAGGAACCACCGGCTTTCAAATAAAAAAAATTATAATTTAAATCGCTTTTCTCAGTTAAAAGTTACGATATAACAAACATAAAAAAAAAAATTAAAAAAAAAAAACATACAGACGAATTGAGAACCTCATTTTTTGAAGTCAGTTAAAAAGTAGAGAAATAAAAGTAGCAGTTTCATTATTTCTACGTTTTATAGTTTGTTAGAGGCCTAAGTGTAACCGCAATGGTTCTACAAGCATTACGTTCAAGGTCGCTAAGCAGGGTGGCAAGCAGAAAGCGTTTAATATTAATTCACTTTCAACCGCTTCTTTAAGTAGGTCACTTTCTTTATTATTGTCTATTATGTACTTAACTTAAAAATAGTAAATATTTATGGGATAAGAGCTGTGCTAGCGACTTCGTAGACAGCGCAAAACAATAACTTATAGTAGCACTATTTTTTTTATCCGTGTGGTGACGGATTAAGAATACAAGTGTCACCACCCCATCTCTTGTTATTGTGATGATGACAAACGAGAAAGACTTTTTAGGGAGACCTAAGAAGTGCAATATCTATTCTCTCATTCCATAACCCAGTTATGAATGCATACCCGTCCTTTACTTTTTATAAAACAAAGTCGTTATTTTTGTATGTATGTCCCTATGTGAGATTATATCTTCCAAACTACGCAAGGGATATTGAAGCGGTTTTTTTGATAGATAGATTGGTTCAAGAGAATATTTTATTTTGTATAATTTGTTTATTTATTTCAAAACTTCTGTATACAGATCAGGGTACAAAGGCGGGCTTAATGCCTAAGGCATTCTCGTCCAGTCAACCTTTTGTTTAGATTAAGTGTACATTTCAAATTTTACGCGTACGAAGTTATGGGCAACAGCTAGTATCATAAAGAGATTCAGTTTATAATAATTTATAATTGCAATCATGTTTAAACAATAGTAACGATTGCACAGATAGCGATCATATCGTCTAAAGCCAGCTGGAGATCAGGAATTTAGTTTAACTGTTACGAAAGGTCCATTATAGTCTTATATGCAATTGATTGACATTGTACAAGTACAATACATTGTGTATCTAAGAGCATTAATTCAACAGGACGCGACCAAGATAACAGAGGTACGAGAGCATTGCTCATACTCAACCTAGTAGTTATTTATTGTATTTTAACCTATTAATACTCGTAGAACAAATAAGCAAAAAGTTATTTTGTTTTGTAGAACTATTGTCAGCAATAGTCTCAGGACTTCGCCGTTATCCGTCTGTTTGTTACAAGGCTGTACCTTAGGAATGGTGATTGCTAGAAAGTCCGTCTCCGTGTCCGTGTGGTGACGGATTAAGAATACAATTAGTGTCACCACCCCTTTTCGCTTCAAGGGTGCTGTTAAATAGCTTTTATCTCAGCTAGCGCTAAGGAATATTGTACACAGATAATATTCTCTGTAATAAATATCGAAAATTAACTAACACGCCTGACTAGTGCAGCATCGTAGACCATAATCCCTACCAAATGGAGGGGGTCATGCCCAGCATTGGGATGTCAATGGGCTGGAGGGAGGAAAAGAGAGACATATGCTCTCTTAGAATATATTTTCTTTTGTAAAAGTGACTCTAAGATATTATAATTGAATATCTTTTTTTTAAAAAGTATACGACTTCATATGTCTTTGAAATTTAAGGGGTTGTCCTTGATTTCTCAGGAGATAACCATCAGATCCCAACCTGGTGCCAATGGGACCAAACGGGAACCATCAGTTTTCAAATAAAAAAAAATTATAAAAATCGCTTCGTCTAGTTAAAAGTTATGGGGTAACAAAAATTAAAAAAAAAACATACAGTAGAAGAGAACCTCCTCCTTTTTTGAAGTCGGTTAAGAATAATAAATAAATAAATACTCATGGACATTTCACACAACGTCCTATGGTCCCAAGCTAAATAAATAAATAAATAATAATAAAGTAATAATAAAGTAGTAATAAGTAGTAATAATAAAGTAATAATATAAAATACAATACTATCAGCTTATAACGGTACTATTTATAAACGTATTATCGTCCTTAACTTAATTAGTATTCTGTTACATAGGGGTTATAAGATATAATCCCGTTATGTATTGAACGAAAACACTTGTAGCAATTGACATTGTTCATAATTTTTGACCTGCTGTTTTTATATTTTTTTTTAGAAAATATAGACCATTTTAAGAAAGTAATTTCAGTATTATCGAAATATTCATTAAATAGAATTAAAAAAAATACTTTATAAAATATTTTCTTCAAATGTTGTGGCGTCATCGTTGTATGCAGACTGTGTATTGCCTTTGCCTAATAAACTTTTACAACACATTATTAATCTATATCTTTTCAAGTTGATTTATTAGTCTATGCGGAAGTTTAAGTCCCATTTCGAGGCCAAATAAAGTTCATTTGCTTTTTTTAAAAATTAATCCTAAGTATAGCAAATTTACTAAAATAAACTTATAGATTATGATCAGAAACTCTATTCCCCGAAATGGTTTTCGAAATATGAGTTAAAAAAAAATGAACTATGCCAATTGCTGTCCTTAACCATTGTAAGTGCAATTGACTTGCTATGCTTTTACTTAATAAACTAAATTATTGTGGAAAAAATAATCACCATGAGCGGGACTTGAACCCACGACCTCCGAATAACGTTCCGTCGCTCTCCCATCTGAGCTATCATGGTTTTCATGGGCACATGTTTACCAAATCTACAATTTTTCTCAACGTGTGTTAAACATCGTATCAATGTTTTTGTACAACGCCATTTATAGAGCGGTTGGCAACAACTTGATCGACGACGACTCAGTTGGTAGAGCGACGGAACGGTATTCCGAGGTCGAGGGGTCAAGTCCCGCGCATGGTGATAATTTTTTTTTACTATAATTAAGTTTATTAATTGTACTGTTTCTTGGATTTCGATATGGAAAATAATAAAATAATAAATAATTATTTATAATAAATATAAAATAATAATATTTTTTATTTATTGTATTATTATTTTCTTGGACAGGGTAGATAGATTAGTATGTACCCTGCCCAAGTTGTGACGGCTTAGGAAAACAAGTGTTACTATACCATTTGCTTCCCAGGATGCTGTAAAAGCCAGCTAAGGAATATTGTACACAGATCACATCCTCTGTAAAAGATGTAAAACCCTAAAATAAACAGTTGGCATACCCCTGGTCAGCGCGGCATAGTAGAGCATAATCCCACCCAAACTGGAGGAGGCAATAAGTACAAGTAATTTCCTCCTTCCGGCTTTTATTGCGTCTCAAAAATTCTCTAAGCCCATAATCTATGAATGTCTTTGAACCTGCGTATATGGGGTTAAAGTAATAAATAAAACTATATTTTTGTTAAAATGATTTAACAACCGTTACAATATTTTATTGGCAAGACAACATAATTAACCTTGAAGTTCTCACATAAGTTATTTAAGTGCTTATTACATTTACGCTAAAAGCAGGTTAGACATTATTAGGTATTCGTACATTCTACTAATGCGTGTGGTGACGGATTAAGAATACAAGTGTCACCACACCATTTCTTTCCCAGGATGCTGTAAGAGTCAGCTAAGGAACAATATAAATAAATATTCAAGGACATTTCACACAACGTCCTCTGGCCCCAATGTAAGCTTAAATGCTTGTGTTATGGGTACCAGAATACAGATATACTACATATACTACTTTTCTTTAGTAGATACATACTTATAGTACATAGAAACAACCAGACGCATAACAAACATTTGCATGACAAATATAAACATCACAAAATGTTAGTCCCGAGCGGGAATCGAACCCGAGACCTCGTGATCGTCTACTGTGAGAGACGGAAAACTCGCAACTAAAACCTATGCTAACACGCCTGGTCAGCGCAGTACAGTAGACAATAATCCCTTTTAAAGTGGAGGAGGCCCGTGCCCAGAAGTGGAAGGATAATGGGCTGGAGAGGATACATACTATGTTAACATGGACGACCGTAGGCAGCTCCTACAGCACCCTGAGTAAGAAATAAGATGGTGATACTTGTATGCATGCAGACCGGACATGTTGGGACTCCCCGATGATGTGGAAGTGGATGCAGCTTCACACTGCATTCAATAAACTGTTTTAATATAAGTATAATTAACTAACATTAGTTTTTAAGCAAAAATTTTTACTAACATTATAATTATGGACTATGTCTGAAATAAATGATTGAATGAGAAAAAAATGTATTCCTAATCCCTCAACAGCGTCACCACACGAATTGGTACTAGTTTTGTCTAATTTACAATATTTTTGCAATTTATCGAAATGCAATAAACCCTTATGATAATATAAGAGTTATATATTTTAATGTATGTTTTCACTTAGCAATGTTAAAACAAATATTTTAAATACGAATAGTTTCATAATAATTAATAATCAGTTTGTTACTTAATTTGGTTTTAGAACGGGGTTCGACGTTTTCGTCTGAAATGTGTAGGTAGCCCATATTCTTTAGTTTCCTAAAAATCATTGGAGCCGTTTCCAGTCTTCAAATTCTATTTTTAAAATAGTAATTTCTCTTTTATAGATGTTAGAATACAAGTGTCACCACCCTATCTCCTCCGAAGGGTTCTGTAAAAGTCAGCTAAAGGATATTGGACATAGATAACATCCTCTGTGAGAGACGAAGTTCGTAAATAAACCCTGTGCCAACACGCCTGGTCAGCGCGGCACAGTAGACCACAATCTTTCCAAAGTGGAGGAGGCCCGTGCCCAACAGTGGGACGTAAATGGGCTAGAGGGGAGAGAGGAAGTGTTTGATTAATAGATAGGGAAACCAGAGTATAAATTTGCTCCTTATTTAACAAAATTTTTAAATTCGTTGATGCATTGTATTTCTTTTCACAGTGTAATAACTATTTACATAAAATTAACATATTTTTCTCGGTCACACTATCATTATGCACATAGAAGTTTGTTGTACATAAGTTTACGGTCAAGGATATAAGGCTAAGTAAATATTATTTAAGCTTTTATTAGCCTGACAGACCTAGTGGCCGTATCGGCATCCGATTTGAGTGAACGAGGTCAAGAGTTCAATTCTCGCATAAAATAGAATTCGTTTGAAGTATACAGATGTTTATATTAAGGTTCCTGGTACTCAATGAGTAAAATACTCTATTTCTAAAATTTCTCTGCCTGTCTGTCTATTACTAGGCTGCATCTCAAAAACAATCATAGATATTTAGTTGAAATTTCCACAAAACATATACATATATCTGTTGATGCTATAACAACTTCATATATCTTCTGTGGGAGACGGAAAACTCGAAAATAAACCCTGGGCCAACACGCCTGGTCAGCGCGGCACAGTAGACCATAATCCCTGCCAATGTAGAGGCGACCCGTGCCCAACAGTGGGACGTAAATGGGCTGGAGAAAGATGCTATAACAACAAAATACTAAAATTTAAAACTGTATAATACCTTAGCAATAATAAAAATAAGTATTAAAACTGGTACAAGCTAGACACACATGCGAAGGGAAAGTTGAAAAGTGTAGGTAACAAAGATAAAAAAAAATTACCTTCTCCTATTTTTGAAGTCGGTTAAAAATTTCAATTTACATGAGAGTTATAGATAATATATTCTAACACTTGCGCGACTCATTTGTTTAAATAAAACTCAGGTTTAAATAAAACCCGGGTCAGACTCTCACCCGTGACTATGATGACTGCAGAGTCTCCGAAACGTCGGGCCAAAATTTAAAACAAATATACGCGTCTAAATCCGTGACAAGTAGTTTTATTTAGAGTTATAGATGACAATTTAGTTATATTTGGAGCAGAATTTTTGCTTACTTTTGGCTCATAGCCAAACAGTATCAATTTGCTTATTTGTCGCTTATACTACAAAAATGTCAAATCTATTTGCATAATGTAATTGTATAAGTTAGATTTAGATGCAGATTACATAATATAATATAGTATCATAAAGAGTAACCGTCGTATTTTTGTATGTTTGTAACGAATAAGGCGAACCGTCCACGTTTCCGCACCGTATAGAAAAATGCTGAAACCAAGCTTCTCATCAGGCGCACTTTCGTGGCTTTGGTGACTGTGCGGTTTTTTTTTTTCGAAGGAATGCTTTTTACGCACTTACCCCCCGACTGCAGGGGCAGCCGAAGGACGTCGTGTTGGACTCCCGGGGAGTAAAATTTCTCTCGACCTAGCCTACCATCTAAACCTACGGTGTCCTCCTCGCCCGTTGCCGGGCCGTGGTAGTCACTCAGGTATAACCACGACCCGACACGGGGGGCCCCCTAGCGGTGGGGGCTCACTGCGACGGGGTGGGCAACGTGCCCCCCCGTCGGACGGTCACCCCTCGCCCGAACACTAGGCGAGGGGTCGTCCGCCACATTGGGCGCGACAGGTCCCCTGACCCGTCGCGCGTGGCCTCCTTGCGGGCCGGGGCCGCCGGCTATTGCGCGCCGACGACCCCTACCCGCGGCCCTGCGGGGGGGCAATGTTTGGCCCGCGCGTTCGCGCTCCCGCAGGGGGTGATTGTGCGGTTGCACCAGATTCTTTTAAGTCTGTCAACAGCGGATCGTGTAATAGCACATCTCCTTCGAATTTCGTCTTCACATCCGCCATTGTTTGTGATAGCAGAACCGAGGTACACATACGATTGGACAATCTCACAATTGCCAATCTCAGAGATGTCAGGATGGTTTAGTTCAGCTCGACCGTAACAAGTGGAGGCGCGTCGCTCGGGCTGCATTGGCTACCGAAAATGCAACATCATCAACCACGACCATTCTGCCAAGAATGAACGACTAAGAAGAAGAAGAAGAACAACGAATAAACTTAAAAATTCTTAGACTTGGGGCTTCGATAATCTTTTCACCATTAGAACACTAGGTTATCCCTGAATAATTTAAAGTATGATAAGAGAATGACGGGCCTCGTGGTCTAGTGGTTGATGTAACGGACTGACGTTCACGAGGCCACGGGTTCGATTCAAACACGGTATAATCGTTTATGTGATATTTATAATTGTCATACAAATGTTTGTATCACGTTTGGGTGTTTTCTATGTATTATAAGGATGTTTATGCAAAAGAAAAGTAGTTTATGTAGTACATCCGTATTCTGGTACACATAACACAAACGTATAAGCTTAGCTTGGGATCAGAGAACGTTGTGTGAAATGTCCATGAATATTATTTAATTACTATTTTGGATGACTGGGCAATAAGAAACTTAAAGCAGGTTTTCCCAAAGGAATTAGATATTATCCCATAATAAATTGTAGCCTATGTACTTTAAGTTAGATCTCTACCAAGATATGAGTGACAACGGTATTTCATTCCATGAAGTAGTTTTGACGTGATGCGCGTACATACATACAGACAGACAGACAAACCGACAAAAATTCTATAAACCATTGGGCCATGACTTTTATTACGCCAATTAAGAATATCTTCAAAGAACAGATATCGACTTATTAGATCTCTATTATCATCATCATCATAACACCACGCCTTTTTCCCATGGGGATAGGGAGAGACTATAGAGCGCCATCTGCTGCGATCCAAACATACTTCCTTGGTTTCATCCACACTCATACATCTGGCCATACATGCCCGACGCTGGTAAGTGCTACGCACTTAACCCTTTTGAAGTATACCTGTGATGATATCAGAGTATACTTTTCTCGAGCGCCCCCTCCTAGCGTTCCCACTTACTTCCACGGTGTATATGCCTTTCGTTAAGGGCCTACATCAATATTATCGTATATCATCGCCGACACGTACATATTAACACAGCCAGTAGGCACAGAAAATGAAGAATTAGGGATACTTTTCCTATTTACTCAAAATCTACTAAATATATTTTAATTCTGATCCACGTGTTTCTATACATAATAGTTACCTATGTTATTAAAGTTATTTCATTAGTTAATACGCGATAATAGACCGACAAATGAAAAAAATAAAAAAATTGAGAGGTTGTTTCGCCAAGATTTTCTATCGAGAAAACTTTTTTCAATCGCGTTTCTGAGTTCATGCGATCCTAGATCATATATTGAAAAAACATATACTTAAAAATTAGAGCTCTAGCCATTCAATCTAAAGAAACAATGAAAACTTCGTACATAGAAAAATGCACGAAGCTATTTTGGTATCCTCTTAATCGGCTATGATCTAATATATAAAATTCTCGTGTCACAATGCTCGTTCCCATACTCCTCCGAAACGGCTTGACCGATTCTTATGCAATTTTATATGCATATTCAGTAAGTCTGAGAATCGGCTACTATCTATTTTTCATACCCCTAAGTGATAAGGGTTGTCCACCCCTGACATTGGTATGGCAAAACAACGTTTGCCGGGTCAGCCTGTTATATTTCTATTATATGTATAAATATCGATTATAACAAGATTTAGGATTAGCAATGTAAAAGGCACCTTGCTATCTCATAAGATTGTAACAATAACTTAGTCCCAATAGATAGGTATATTATAGTCTCAACAAGAAACAGTGGTTTGTCAACATTCAAAGTGATTCATATTGAGTTACAGTACTAGAATATTTTATTGTTTTGCAATGCATTGTTCTGTTAAAACCACTTAAGTTATCGGTTCATTTAACTGACTTTTAGGTCTAATCTTAATTAATTTAGCACTTAGATCTTGTAGTTCCGCCTTGTTGGGTATTATTTAAGTCCAAATATGCTGGTGAACAAGATAAGATATATATTTACTATTAATATGCTTTGTATTGTGTCGATTAGCATTCTCGATTATACTCGTACATATTTTACTGATTACCGTACGCAATTTTTTTCTTAAGTACAGACAGTACTTCTGCAAGATTTTTGCATCCTGCAGATGTAATGTATATAAGGAAAATTTCACTGTGATAAAAATACATTTTGTACAAGACTAGGATGTGTTGGCTTGATTTTCACCTGCCAAGGATATCGGGTACCTAATGGGAAGTGAGTTAGTTGTACATAGGGTGTATCAGAAAGCGCTCATAGAAGGTCACATTTGGGTATTTTTCTATTGCTAATTGACCCCTAGCTGACTTTTATAACTCCCTATGAAGGAAATAGAAAAATGAAAAATAAATTTATTGGAAGAATAATCACGCAAATACAATAAAATTATGTCCAGAGAAGAATATATATAAAGAACAAAACAAAAGATGTGTGAATCCTTCACAAAACGGTGGCCGCTCAGCATAATGCTAGTTGATACCAACGCTGGGTAGGTAAATAAGGTGATGATGTATTCTTAATCCATCATCACACGGTCGATTATTTCTTTTTTCTACAGAATCGTATTAAATACTGTCTGTAGTAAACTTAAAGTCATGCAACAATCCGTCAGTAAAGAAGATCAGCAGTGGTATTCAGTAAGAAAAACTGAAGTGAATTTTCGGTGAATCTTGATCACGTGACAGCGCTCCTCTATTTTTATTGGAGGAGCGCTGTCACGTGATCAAGATTCACCGAAAATTCACTTCATTTTTTCTTACTGAATACCACTGCTGACCTTGGTACAAAGAAACTAGGCACACATAATAAAATAACGAATAAAAACACGTTTTTTTGTTACGATTGTTACCGGTTATTGTCAAAAAACTCATCCATTATGACTATTATGATGTAAGACTATTTCTAATCGGTTATAACCGATTGATCGTAAATATTAACACATTCACTGCGTTACGGCAAGTATTTGGCCGTATTTGACTCTTAGCCGGTGCGGCATCTCGTTTTCCTTGTTTTGCGCTCGGTGCGGGAGCAATTTAACTAAGTTCCCGTACGCGTTGGAAAGAGAAAGTGATCTTTTCAATATTGTCGCTTCTAATATAACAATATTGTATATTAATAATATACGGCAAAATAGTTGCCGTAACGCACAGTAAGATCATTATTTTCGTCCAGTGCGGTACGGCGAATATCTTGCCGTATCCCCGCAACCCCGCACGACACTGCATGCGTTCTCGCAGCGGTTCTGTTTGGATTAGTGCAGGACGTAAGCGAGACTTTAAGTGCTCGATATTTTTTTAAACAAATTATTCACACTTTAGAGAAAATAGAAAAAAATTAAAAGGTTTTTTATTGTTACCGCAATCTTAGAAAAGACTTCAGCAGCCGTGAGACTGATAGAAAAGTTAAAAGAGTGCGTACATTTTGTCAAGAATGTCAAAAGGCTATGTGTTTAAATTGCTATAATGATAATAATATATGTTAATTTTGCTACAATATTCGCTGTAAATATCTGTAAATTTTTATTAGTTATTTTTTTATGTCTGAGATAATTCTTGATGCAAAAGATGTCGAGTGTAAAAGTTATTCCGTGTAGCAACTACTTACCAAGCTTCATAAAATTACTATATTAGTTTTTTAAATTTATTTTGTCAAATATAAGTTCCTAATATTTTGTGAACTCATTTTCAAAATGATTCAGAAGTAATTATAATGATTAAGTACATAATTATGCTGATTTATATTACTAAATATAACTTGAATGTTGTATCTAGAATAAAAATATTTTTAAACTATTGATTATGACTTCAAAAGTAAAACCCATCCCACCATCCCAAAATGCTAGATTTTGTCACTTCTACGTTATACGGCATATATATTGCCGCAAATGATTGATTTTGAAAAATCTTTGTATCTTTCAAAATATCACAAAGAACCCTGAGCTACTGCAGCTAGTTATATACAAGGATGTAATCTATCGATTAATTGATAAAAATAATTGATATCGGCGGTGCCCACGTCTGTATGGACCTTGAAAGCCAGGTTCTGGTACGGCAAAATAGAAGCCGTAACGCATATCAGGAAATATAGATACGGCAATATGTGTCTCGTATCGCACTAGCAGAAAGTTTAGATTTAATGCTGCCGCAGTGAATGTGTTAATAGTATTAAATTGTGGGTACCAAAGCGATGGTGATGTTGCCACTTTTCTTATGTGCAAGTGTGGTTCTATCTATCTCCAGCCCAGTAACATCCTACTGCAGCAGTACGGGCCTCCTCCATTTTGGGAGGCAATACTGTGTTCGCACAGGGTTTAGATTCGAGTTTTCCGTCTCTCACAGTAGATATTAACTGCTTATATAGTCCCTTAGCTGGCTCGTACAGCACCCTGACAAAGAAATGGGGTGGTGACACTTGTATTCCTAATCCGTCACAACACGGACGAAAGTGTGGTTCACGAAATAAATAAAAAAAACTCTTTGACTTTTAACCAAAATTATTAACATTGTTAAAATTACTAAGCACTACTGCTGTAGCCCACAAAATTGTACGCGTGGAGTATGGAAACCTACTCCTAAAAAACTAAAAATTAACAATCATCATCATCATTATAATTTGACGCCTTTTTCCATGGGGGTAGGCAGGGACTATAGAGCGCCATCTGCTACGATCTAAACATACTTCGTTGGCTTCATCCACACTTAAACATCTGGTCATACGTGGCCGACGATTGTATTCTTGTTTCATCATCAAATCAATCATCAATCATCTCTCCTGTCAACCTGTTGAAATAAACTGTTACCTAACCATCAACGAACAAACTTTAACAAATTGTACAATAAAGCCATCATTGTGAACCAAAATCCGTTGCGTATTTTTGAACACGCCTGGTCAGCGCGGCACAGTAGACAATAATCCCTGCTAAAGTGGAAGAGGCCCGTGCCCAACAGTGGGACGATAATGGGCTAGAGAGGAGAGAGAGTGCGCTAACCTATACTAATCATTAATTATTATAAAACAAAGTTCTCATTTTTAGTGTTCCGTACTCAAAGGGTAAAAACGGGACCCTATTACTGAGACTTCGCTGTCCGTCCGTCCGTCTGTCACCAGGCTGTATCTCAAGAACAGTGATAGCTAGAGAGTTGAAATTTTCACAGATGATGTATTTCTATTGCCGCTATAACAACAAATACTAAAAATAAAGTAAATTAAATATTTAAGAGGGGCTCCCATACAACAAACATGATTTTTTTACCGTTTCTTGCTCTCATACAACAAACGTGATTAATTAAGTATTGTGTGTGTTGTTTGCTCATTTATTAATAACGTGCCTTATGTTGCATAAATACTACATAAAAACACTAACAAACAAAAACTGCGACAAAAAACAAAAAAAAAAATTATTTAACGGGGAACAACCACATAGCTACCAGCATTAAAAATAAAACTTAGGCAAGCTTCAAAACTCCACAAGGCACATTAATAATTGGTCAAGTGCGAGTCGGACTCGCGCACGAAGGGTTCCGTACCATTATCTATGCAACATAAGGCAACGTTATTAGTATCGAGCAAGAAACGGTAAAAAAATCATGTTTGTTGTATGGGAGCCCCCCTTAAATATTTATTTTATTTTATTTTTAGTATTTGTTGTTATAGCGGCAATAGAAATACATCATCTGTGAAAATTTCAACTGTCTAGCTATCACCGTTCTTGAGATACTGGGTACGGAACCCTAAAAATCATGTTTGTTGTATGGGAGCCCCCCTT
This sequence comes from Orgyia antiqua, assembly GCA_916999025.1. Classification (NCBI taxonomy): domain Eukaryota; kingdom Metazoa; phylum Arthropoda; class Insecta; order Lepidoptera; family Erebidae; genus Orgyia; species Orgyia antiqua. The sequence goes on from OU779874.1 coordinate 9,168,058, forward strand.
AAATATTTATTTTATTTTATTTTTAGTATTTGTTGTTATAGCGGCAATAGAAATACATCATCTGTGAAAATTTCAACTCTCTAGCTATCACCGTTCTTGAGATACAGCCTGGTGACAGACGGACGGACGGACGGACGGACGGACGGACGGACGGACGGACGGACGGACGGACGGACGGACGGACAGCGAAGTCTCAGTAATAGGGTCCCGTTTTTACCCTTTGGGTACGGAACCCTAAAAACGACAAAATGGCGGTTGGTACACATAATATTTTATTATCGTTTCGACGAAATAATGAACGAGTAATTGACGAGCCTCGTGGTTGAGTGGTTTATGTAACGAACTGCCGATCAAGAGGTCGCGGGTTCGATTCCCGCTCGGGACAATCATTTGTGTGATTTTTCTAATTGTCATACAAATGTTTGTACTGCGTCTGGGTGTTTCTATGTATTATAAGTATGTATTTACAAAAGAAAAGTAGTATATGTATTCTATCCGTATTCTGGTACCCATAACACAAGCATATAAGCTTAGCTTGGGACCAGAGGACGCTGTGTGAAATGTCCGTGAATATTTATTTATTTATTTATTTAATGAAATAAAATAGTTTTCTTTTATAATAATTTTGTAAGTAATATCGCTTAAAAAATTTAGACGTTTTTTCACTTAGAATGACTGAGATTAGATAAAACATAAAAAATACTTTATTCATTCTCAATTAAAGTTTCGTTGCCGACAGTATTATTCAAATCACTTTTGACAGATAGAGGTCATTGCCAATCCTATTCTCATTTGAAACGACCCTGACTGTATTTATTTTTTTATTCAATATCCCCAAGACTTAATAAATGTTCGTATAACTAAAAATAACCATAACATAAATAAAAATAAATAATATATGTGTGTCATACTTTTACATGTATAACCACATACAGAATCCCATTAAACTGTCTGTAATATGACTACTCCATAAATTATGTGATATCATAAAAATATAGCCATTTAAAACATTTTTATATGTGTATTTTTCTATGTGTAGATTCGGTGAGACGTTAAAATGCTGCATTCTTTCCTAATAATATAAAAATGCGTGTGTTTGTTTGTTACGCGTCATAACAGGTAATTTCTTCGCTTTGCAGACGTTTCTTTGTTCCTTTCATAGCTATCATCACCACTCTCAAAAACCGTGCACATTTACTTTGCGATGCTGAACACCTAGAAGATGAGTTAACGCATGTTCAAAAGGTATTAATACGCAACGGATACAGACCTGTTGGCAACAAATTGCAGAGGAAGCGTCTTAAAAAGCAGAGTGCGGAGAGGGTGCCCGCGTTTCTGCCCTACATCAAAGGAGTGACGGATAAAATTGGAACAGTACTAACTCAATACTCCATAAAGACTGTATACAAACCGTATTCAAAGGTGGCAAGAGAGCTTCGGACCCCTAAGGACGTCATCCCTTTTCAAACTCCTGGTGTGTACAAGATAGATTGCAGTGGTGGTAGTTCCTACATCGGACAGACCAAACGGACAATAGCTGAAAGGGTCAAGGAACATATCACAGCTGTTAAGAACCGCCAAGTCAACAAATCAGCTATAGCGGAGCATTTATTGGAGGCAGGAGCCAATCATTGGATTGAACTACACCAACCTCGAGTCGTATCTACTGAGCGTCACTACTTTCCTAGAATGGTACGTGAGGCAGTTGAAATAAAGAAATACAAAAATTCAACCGAGAAGATGGATATCGACTTTCACCGACGTGGGGGCCTGTCATCAATAAATGCATCCGTTATCAGGACGGTACTAGCCATAAGAAAAGTGACGTAGTTAGTGTTGTGTGCCTTTGTACAGACTATATAGTGAACATTTAGATGTGCAAGACCAGGCGAGGGTAGTTCGCGAAACCCGCGCCTCCCGAAGACGTCGCTAGCAGAACTCCAGTCGTCCCGTGACCACGATCGATGCAACTCGGTCGAAACATCGGGAGCAGAGGTATTGTGCCTTTTAAATAGTTATTAACGTGATTATAGCCCCGGTAATATTAACAAAGTTCAAATCGCGTAAGTTTAAAATCAACTATTGGTCACAGTGTGATGTTATAAAATCTGGTAAAGTGGCATAGCCTTCCTCGACAAATGTACTATTCAACACTGAAAGAATTTTTCAAATCGGTCCGACGGTTCCTGAGATTAACGCGTGCAAACAAATAAACAAACTCTTCAGCTTTATAATATCAAGTATAGATTTTAGTGCAAAAAAATCATTAAAGTCCTTATCCATCATCATCATCGAATATAGAGCGCCATCTGCTGCCATAAAAATTAATACATGGAATAAATAATTCTTTGTATAAATTTTTACTTAATACGTTTTACACATTTGTCTTTGTATGCTTAGAAGAAGTTAACGCAATTAAAACACAAACAAATATGCAAGTATCTTCTTAAAACTACCAAAATCTTAGTAAAGTATTGTACGTAATTACTGTCCATGTAGTGAAGGATTAAGAATACAAGTGTCACCACCCCTTTTCCTTCCCAGAGTGCTGTAAAAGCCAGCTAAGAAATATTGTACACACATCTCCCTGAAGAAGAAACCCTGTGCCAACACGCCTGGCCAGCGCGGCACAGTAGAACTAAATCCTTCCCAAATTCAAGGTGGCCCGTGCCCAACCGTGGGACCCTGGAGACAGAGAGATGTAATTACTACCTTATTTGCATAGATCGATCGAAAATGTGTAGCAATTTCTAAGATTATTACAATACCTACTATTCCATTATATCTGGACACAAATTGAGGAAATTAACATTCAACTCATTTTCCGTATTATGTAAGTCATCTTCCTACCACACGAAATAGTAATAACGTTATACTAAAGCATTAATACAACCGGAGGTGACATTATAAGGCAAACTCCGCTGACAAAGGTATGAGAAAACGATCATACTGACTAAGGCATTTTGCTACAAAAGCTGGTTGAGCTATCCCAACAATAGTTATTTATTTACTTATGTATGTATGTATATGTATATTATTAAAAGCGTATTTTTTGCATGTGTACTATAACATGTTGGTATATTGATATGTAAGTCCCAGTATTTAAATATTTATACACCTTCCATCATTTGTTTCTGCAACCTCCTTTGGTTGACTGGAAGAGAATATCTAAGGCATTAAGTCCGCCTGTATACATGTCTGTATATAAAGATTAAATAAATAAATAAATCATACTCATTGTGTACGGACGCTGTCGTCTCTTAGTGTGCGTGAATCGATTATGTACAGGGCGTGCGCAGCGACCAATGAAAATTACGTTATAAAATTTGTGTGCGTTACCCCAGCACGCCACTGACGCATGGGGAATCGTTACGACACAAACGGCAGTTGCAGCGTTTTCTGTTAGTATTGAACCCGTGGTAGAGAAATAATATCACGGTACGAGCAATAGGAGCGAAGCAACTATGAAAAATGTTGCAAAAGCTCGGAAAATTTTGTAAATTCCACACGTACGAAGTCGCGGGCAACAATTTGTATTTTTGCGACGTTGCAGTATATTTGTCATTGAAAACATCGTTTGTTTATTATTACGTTGTTATTTAGCTAGTATCTCCTGCTGGTTTAATACTCTAAGAATGTAATCGACTTGTTTTGGGACGGTACATTTTCTATAATAGCCTATGATTATATACCGAGGCGAAATTCTCAAGGTAAAGGTTTATTTAATGTATTGAAAAATTGTGTGTACCAAATTTGGTACAAAATTGAGACGCTAGTCCTAATTGGGTCAAGTTTGTGCCTACACAGAACCTTCAAATAACAGAATATTTATTATTTAGGAATTTGTTAATTTGATTTAATTTATGTTTTGTTTACTAAAACATTGTTAATTTTAGATGTATAAAATGGTTATACAGCGTCCATTGATCTATTACATTAATAATAATAATAGTCATGGAAATTTCACACAATGATTACATTGATCTATTGTTTTGAAAAAAAAGCCAAAAAAATGTAATTATTAAAATATGACGGGTCTCGTGGTCGAGTGGTTTATGTAATGGACTGCCGTTCACGAGGTCGTGGGTTCGATTGCCGATCGGGACAATCATTTGTGTGATATTTATAATTGTCATACAAATGCTTGTACTGCATCTGGGTGTTTACTATGTATTATAAGTATGTATTTACAAAAGAAAAGTAGTATATGTAGTCTATCCGTATTCTGGTACCCATAACATAAGTATAACATAAGTATAAGCTTGTGACTAGAGGACGTTGTGTGAAATATCCGTTAATATTTATCTATTTATTTATTACTTAATATAAAAAAAAAACTACAGATTCTTTATTTAAAACGGCTCAATGTATGTAAGCTGTTATTATAATGATTGGTATTACATGTTCTCAAGCTTAAACATACGTTGAACCGAACACTACGCCTAGTTCATTTGCAAGCAACATTTTAGCACAACTATTCGTTTTGCGTGTCCTCTCTCACGCAATATGACTATCATAACACTGTTAGTATTAAATATTATGTTCTGTTTGCTTTTAGTTTAGTTCTAAATTTAGTACTAGCCTATTAAATATATTTTATTTAATACTAGCCGTGCTCCACGGTGTTACCCACGGTAATAAGGATAAAAAGGTTAGTTTTTTATTGTCTCACGAGAACATTGCATTCTTTCGGGATAAAAAGTAGCATAAAGGTTAATCTGGTACAAGCTATATTATTGTAAAGGTTCATTAAAAATCCATTCAGTAGTTTTTGCGTGAAAGAGTAACAAATATCCAAACATACATATTTATAATATTACTAGCTGACGCGGCAAACGTTGTTTTGCCGTACTAAAAAAAATGATTTGAAAAATAGATGTTGGCCGATTCTCAGACCTACTGAATATGCATGTAAAATTTCATAAAAATCGGTCATGACGTTTCGGAGGAGTACAGTCACTAACACTGTGACACGTAAATTTTATATACATATAAGATTGAGATCTGGCTTGTGTACGCTGGTGGCAAAACCTAATCTGAAATTCGAACAAAAAATTTAACGTGAATTTTATACTAAAATCCAAAAAAAAATGTGCAGAAACCTATTATAAAATCGATACTAAAATCAACACCAACATCATAACCATTATCGACTCGGCCAATCGATAATTAAGGGAAGTGAGCTTTTTCTCAACACATCAACACCGCACTATTGGGGACGGAACTCCCCCACTTCTGCTGAGTTTATTACGCCGGTTCTTCTCATCAGATTGCGTCCTGAACCGGTGGTAGGAAAAAATGTTTGTACCTTATGTCTACATGATTAAATGATTTTTTATTTCATTTCATCTTAAGTAGTAAATCTAGATTTAAATTATCAGATTCTCTTGCAAGGTCAGCTACTCCTTATGACCCTTTGTAACCTTTTAATTGCTGCATAATAAAGTCAATGAATGTCAAATTTCCTTGACTAAACGGATGTTTGAATAACAAAAGATCCTTGATATTACGGATACTTTAGAGCCTGTGGCTAGATATTTTAATAGCTGGTTGACTTTGTAAGCGTGGGATATAGAAAATTTTCCCCACTTTTGCAACATTTTTCACTAAAGCTTTATTCCTTTTGGTCACAGCGTGAAGTTATATAGCCTAATCCTAAATAAATGTCCAAACTGAAAGAATATTTCAAATCGGACCAGCGTTTCTTGAGATTAGCGGATTGATATAAAAAAATATACGCGTCTAAATCCGTAAAAAGTGGTTTTATTTGAATAAATGTTACGCGCAAGTGTTTGAGAATATAATATTCTTGTTTTTAAAAATTATGCAACTGGCAACATGATCAAAACTGGTTCGATTTCTATACATTTTTTTATGTAAATTAAACACAAATTTTCACATACAGATATCCTTTTTCTAAACGAAATTAAAATTCAATCAAGTTGCTTAACAACTTCTCCTATTATAGCGCATTTAATAAAGTAAAAAAAAATACCATAGCTATTGCAGAAACGAGTAATGGTAACATCGGTTAGAGCCAGTCAAGTGTGAAGTTAAAACGACTTTTAAGTGGTTCCGTACGTAGAATAATAGTTTTTATCATATATGCAGACTGTAATGTTATACATACTTATTGTATTTTCTACTTTTCCTTGAAATTTTGTATATAGATTCTGTAGTATAATTTAAGTATGTCTTATGTATCTTATTACCTTTCTTTGTGTTTCTTTTATACTATTTTGGTCTTAAAAATGTGTAAAATTTTAATGTTTATATTATTGTGAGTGACAAATGTCATATCACAAATCTTTTACTTTTTTTATTAACTTATTTATTCTTAAAAACGATAGAGGTTGAATGACATTTGTTAACTTTATATTTTTTTTGTCCTTCTCTAAAAATTTTAATTGTAGAATTCTGAAATGGAATTAAAGTCGCGCAAGAGTTAGAAAATATAAATGTACTGGTAATACAAAGGTTCTTTTTACGGAACTCTAATGATATCCTGAACATAATTATTATCGTCCTTACTATAAAAAATATATTTTAATATTCTATGAGAAGGTATAAGATAATTACTATTTTTACCGCGTTTCAAATTAGTATCTTATCTCGGATCAATTTTTCCAATCAATTTGCTAGATCCAAGTTATAAGGAGTGGTCTGAAATTGTAAAAATAATTACAATGCCTTTTAAAAAACGTTTATCGGCGTGTAGGATAAATGGGTTTTTAATTAAAAGCGTTATTATGCGAAAATTACTAGAAAATTATTAATAAAACTACGGGTTTTAAAGAATTGTTATTTGGTGCCAATTCTACATGCACAACTAAACTTAACTAAAAATTAAAACAAATATTGCCGTATTATACATTTTTCGCTATTTAGTTGTGTACTATATTAATGAAAATTTTTAGTCTTTAATAAACAGTTTTTAAAACAAGAAAGTTTAATCAACATTTCTGAATTGTGTTATCGACACTATCAAAATTCATAGTTAAGTTTAGTCGTGCACGCAGAATTAGTACCTTTTGCTGTTAAATTAAGTTTTGAAGAATGGAATTTGTATTTATTTTTTCTTTGCAATGTAATTGTTTATATCCTGTTGGTTAATTTTGAGTTTATAAAGTCACTAGCTGTGCCCCGCGGTGTTACCCGCGGTAAAAAGGATAAAAAATAAGTTCATTTTCTATTCAATTTTCCATTGGAAAGTTTCATGAAAATCCATCCAGTACTGTCCAGTAGTCTTTACGTGAAAGCACAATAATAAACATCCTTACATATCCAAACATTGTAGTATGGTTAAAAGACCGAGGCAACGTTCGCGTTGCTCAGCCAACAGTTTAAGTATTTTATTTTATAGCGCGTAATTCTTTTTTCGTCATATCTCCTAAGATATTCATTTAAACTGCATGCTGTCAAAAGCAGTTATAATCTATATTAAATGCGTAGGCTAACTAAGCTATTTAATTTGATAAAAATATTACTATATAGGTACATATAAATAGCTTTTGAAAACACCCTATTGAATTTGATAATTTTTTTATCATTATAATGGATACAGCGGGTTTCCCTTAAAAGATAGACATATGCCTTCGCGGACTTTTTTGAAGAACTATAGGTAACAAACAATTCCTCCATACATTAGTTTGTCATACTGATCCTAAATACCACCGAATCCCTACTAATGTTATAAAGCTGAAGAGTTTGTTTGTTTGAACGCACTAATCTCAGGAACTACTGGTTCGAATTCAAAAAACCTTTTTGAGTTGGATATTCCATATATCGAGGAACTCTATAGGCTTTATAACATGACGCTGCGACCAATAGGAGTTAAGCATCATTGAAAAAATGTTGAAAAGTTACAGTTTTTAGAGAATGATGATGATAAGTATTTGTTTTATAGTATCAACTGATATACATAAACTGTAGATTTCAGCTCTCTAGCTATCACTGTTATAGAGATACAGCTTGGTGACCGACGATTAGACGAATGGACAGCGTAGGTCCAGTAATAGGGTCCTGTCTTATCTATTGGAACAAAACTTTAAAAACAAATGAAAGGGTCACTGCATACAAAACTTACGGCCTTATTCATAATGACTTATCGGATGTTTAAACGGAGATTTTATCGGAGAGATAATAAACGTTTTAGCGTAAAAAGACTATTATGAATAACAAGTTTTGACAATTTTCGCGAACCTATTTTAGGGAACTTTTAAAACCTCCGATAAGTCATTATGAATAAGACCATTAGTATTTGCGCTGTTTCAATAAGTAAAAAAAATATATACTCGTATATAAATGTGAAATCCGCAAAGGCAGTTTTTAATTATTTTATAATGCTTTTAAAAGAATGCAGTAGCCATACTAAGAAACTGGATAACTATTAATACAAGAAAATATTAAATAATCGCATCCCGATTGTTAGTGCAAGAAGCTTATCCGATTGAATCGATTTTTGTATCGATACTAGATTATTACGTATGCAAGCTACAGCACTTACGGTAATCGTATAATAAGCGATATCGATGTAATGACTCGATTCCGCTCCGGTTTAATTGCGCATCGATATTTGCATTACAAGCCGCCATTTTCATTTCATAGACAAGACAGATATTAGTCTGTGGTTGTTATGGATTTCATACGGTGTTATTATCATTAAAAATGATGAAGAAATTATACTGAAAGCGGTGAAATATGAAGAAATCACTTGAGGTCTTCTGTTAGAGCCGGAAATCTCGTAAATGAAACTGGTTACAAAACATATGGTCAACGTGGTGTATTAGATCAAAATATATGCTATATAAAATAAAATGCTATAAAATATGCTTTATAGCTATGAAATAAAAAAAATTAAAGTTTTTTTCACGGTTTATCGACCGAAGTGTATTAAAAATGGGAATAGCTTCTAGATTATAGGTAAATCATAGCGCCAAAACCTAATTGGCAAAAGCTATATATATAACAACTGGGTGAATCATTAGTGTTAGCTAGTATAACAATTTTATTTGGATATAAAATAAGATTTCTTGTGAAACAATATGATAGATTGAAAACACAATCAAATCACAATAAAAAGCAAAAAGAAACATCAAAATATAATTGAAATCCTGCGCAATCTGCAGTCATTAAAATATAATGAACAACAAATATTCCATTCTCGTACCAACCGTACCATAATTATTTATTCTGGCCACACCTTCATCGGTCAATGCCTCGTATGACAGCTATTTTATTAAAAAAAAAAACCTGTCAAACATTGACATCTGAAAAATTCGAACTTCGAACGCCTTGACATTTCAATTAGCTGTTTCCGTAATTTGCTTTTGTAATTTTTAAGTTCCTTTCATACAAATAAGAAAAAAAAATCTATTTATATATTTGACGTATATAAACCTTGGAGTGTACACATACACTTTTTCCTATATATCTTACTTTTGGCCAATAGTCTAACATTCCCAGCCCAAAATATAGGCATAAAAAAGATTACGCGGGCAAATATACAAGCATTGACGACGAATCTTATATATAAAAATTTTAAATAAAAAAATTCGTACATAGATAGCGTGTGCACTTTACATGTGGGTCAACAAAATTTTTCTACATATTAAGTAAAAACATCACGCGAGCAATTGTGCTAGATCTAATAAACTAAATCTAATAAACTCCATGAAAACGAGTACATTTAAGATTTTGGCATAAATTTTTTAAGATTTTGTAGTGATTGAAAGTTTATTATCATTTGAACCATGTTACAATTTTATCAAGTTTGGTGTCATAATAACGATAAAAAATTAATAGTAGTCTACCAAACTTGATAAAATTCGCCATTATGCAATCAGTGACTGCTCATTATGACTACACTGTAATAGCACTTGGGCCCCAGATCGAAGTATAGCGTGTATCATAGATACACATATATACATATTTCATGCACACATAGATACGTAAGTAGCTTCAAGCCGACTGAGTGATATAGCCATAGACACTACATCTGGGCATATCTGTGGTAGTACTTTGGCTTGCATTTTGTAGAGTCGCTTAAAAACAACGCCAGAATCTTGCATTTTTCTAGCTTTAAGTTTTTTGCTAATAGAAATCATATTAACTCATAAATATCCAAATATTGGGTATAGATGTGAACCGGAATGGGGAGGTATTCATACAGCCTTTGATATTGTGGGGATCAAATATTTTTGAAATGACTTTTCGGTCCCTCGGAAAAGACATCAGCATTATAATATTGCCACGTCTTTGTCTCATAGGTGTAGGCAGAGACTATACTCTGAACGCTGAAAAGGCTAAATTTAATAGAAATAAACGCGTCTAAATCCATTATAATTATATTATAAAATTAAAATGAAGGAATAAATAAATAAATATTCATGGTGATCGGCAGTCCATCGGCATAAACCACTCCACCACAATGGTCGTCATAGATTTGTTACTTATAAATAAGGAAAAAAAATCGGGGTTTACTTTTTTGTAAATACATACTTATATAATACTTAGAAAATGAATCACACAAATGTTAGAAAACATTACTTTGTCGACTTTTAGAATCAAATAGAACACAGATTGTACAAAATGTTCTATGATTTTATAACACAACTAGGTGTTAATCCACTTTTACTCTCAAACAATAGACATCTTAAATGTTAACTTTCTCTAAATGCACGCCTACAACATACACAATGAATATTACCAATAATATATTCTTTAAATATTATGTAGTCGTTCTTTATGGAATTAAGACAATATACCATATTACCTGTTTCAATATTGACTGCTTTTGGCGGTGTAAAAATATGAAAAAAAAAACTATAATTTGTGGTATCGAAATTAAATTAATAATTAATAAATATTCATGGACATTTTACATAACGCCCTTGGTCCCAAGCTAAGCTTAAATGCTTGTGTTATTGTTACCGGAACACGGATATCCTACTTAAACTACTTTTCTTTTGTAAATACATACTTATAATACATAGGAACACCCAGACGCAGTACAAATATTTGTATGACAATTAGGAAAATCACACAAATGATTGTCCCGAGCGGGAATCCAACCCTCGACCTCTTAATCAGCAGTCCGTTACATGAACCACACGACCACAAGGCTCGTCGATATAGAGTCCTAAATGCAAATTAACCAACATTAAATTAACAATTTCCGTTTGCAAATTAGTTTTTATATTTTTTTTACAACGGTATAATCTTGCGAGCTGTCAGAAATTATTCATAACATCTAATTTAACATTCATACTGCTACACTGATGATTGCGAACATTGCGAACATGTTGCGAACATCAAGAACATCACACCTCATGACATTTAGACGTCTATTGTTTTGTAACACATAATACTTGTCGACAAGTATAATATAAGGCTGAGGACATAAGAATAAAAATAATGTAATTGGCATTGTTCATATTTTTTTAAAACTCATAATTCGAAAACTATTTCGGGTAATAGAGTTCCTGATCATGATGCAGTAGTTTTTTTCGGAATATTTGCTGTATTAACGATTATTTTTCCAAAAAAGCAAATGACTTCTATTTGTCCTTGAAATGAAGGACTTAAAATATTAAGACGTTCTTAGGGATATACTACTCTGTAGTGGAGTTGAAATTGCTCTATTATATCAACTTGGCAACAATATATATTAATCTATATAAATAAATATTCATGTACATTTCACACAACGTCTTCTGGTCCCAAGCAAAGCTTCTATGCTTGTGTTATGGGTACCAGAATACGGATATACTACATATATACTAGTTTTCTTTTGAAAATACATACTTATAATACATAGAAAACACCCAGACGCCGTACAAATATTTGTATGACATTTATAAATATCACACAAATAATTGTACCATACCAATAGATATATCTGACGGTGACGTCATAAGTATAGATATATCTTGGTATATTAATATATATCTTTCTCGCTTCGTCTTTTTTCTATATACATCCCTGTCTCTTTCTATCTATATTAATATATTATAATATGCCGTTTCTAGTGCCCTTTATGATATTAATGTACCCGAGAGGTGTACCTTCCTGTCTTAGTTAAACAACTAATTTAAGTTTTATAAGTTTCATACATAGTTAAAACACTCTTGGGTTACAGTACAGTCAATTAATTAACTTTTACTGATTAAAGGACTATAGTAACTCAATCTTCTGACAACTAACAAAACTAATGAAATATTAATATGTGTGTTGCCTTTAAATGACGATAAATCTGTACTAATAACAGCTGTTGCCCGCGACTTCGTACTCGTGGAAATTCTACTTACTTGCCACTTATCGTCACATTTTGGATAATTCACACAATATCTTTATAATTTTTGTAGTCTATATGTTATTCTGATGTATAAGCTACATTATTGTAAAGTTTCATTGAAATCCATTTCGTAGTTTTTCCGTGAAAGAGTAACAAACACACACAAACTGTCACGTTTATAATATTAGTAGGATTATAAAGCTGAAGAGTTTGTTTGTTTAAACGCGCTTATCTCAGGAACTCAAAATTTTTATAAATTCTTTCACTGTTCGATAGTACATTTATCGAGGAAGGCTATAGGCTATATAACATCACGCTGCGACAAATAGGAGCGAAGCATCAGTGAAAAATGTTGCAATAACGGAGATTTTTTTTTTAATTCTACGCGGGCTAGAACCAATAATAAATCTTCTTATATATAAAATTCACGTGTCACAGTGTTAGTTACCGTACTCCTCCGAAACGGCTTGACCGATTTTTATGAAATTTTACATGTATATTCCGTAGGTCTGAGAATCGGCCAACATCTATTTTTCAAACCTTTTTTTTGTATGGCAAAACAACGTTTGTCGGGTCAGCTAGTATTTATATTATAAATACTAGCTGACCCGACAAACGTTGTTTTGCCATACAAAAAAAAATGATTTGAAAAATAGATGTTAGCCGATTCTCAGACCTACTGAATATGCATGTAACATTTCATAAAAATCGGTCTAGCCGTTTTGGAGGAGTACGGTAACTAACACTGTGACACGTGAATTTTATATATTAGAAGAAGATTACAGTGTATAATTAGCTTTACGTAATGTGCACTCGGCTAAAACAAAAAGCGTTAAGATTAGTTACAAATAATACAAAATTATACCTTTTCTATATGACGGATGATGATCGAAATCTGAAACAAAAAATTGTTGTTAAAAAATACAATAATTTGTATTATTAAGATGTATTTCCGTGTTCAAAATGATTCAGGGATGCTATGGCAGAAAAAAATTAATAAAAACTAATAAAGTGCGAAATAGAAGTGCAATCTGAGGGTTCTGTAGTTAATTTTTATTGTATTCGATTCCATTTTTTGCCCGTATTCGCTTCATTTTAATGAATTTTCTTTTTTTATGTTTATGGACATTTCACATAACGCGCTGGTCCGATTTGAAAATTATTTTTTTATTTTAAATAGTCCATTTATCTTAGAAGGCTATAGGCTATATAACATCACGCTGCGACCAATAGGAGCGAAGCAGTAGTGAAAAATGTTGCAAAAACGGGCGATAGCTGGTCTTTACTTATTATAAAACCAAGTCGCCATTTTTGTATCTCTATGTAAGTTTACAACTTCATACCTACGCAACGAATTTTGATGCGGTTTTTTTTATTAGATAGTGGTTCAAGAGGATGGCTTTTTTGTTAGGTTTTGTACTGTTTTCTAATTAGGTTTGTCCTCTAAATACCACACATACGAAGTTGCAGGCAACAGCTAGTGTGATATAAATAGTATAATTTCAAGTTTCTATGATAACACTTTGTAGTATCTTTATCTTTTTAAATTGTTAGGTTCAAACGTTCAATGCCATACTATAAGATGTTCATAAAAGATAGTATTCAACCTGTAAGATTATTATCAACATTTTCCCAGTTGGTTACCCATTATTGTTTGGTCTCAATAATAGAGTTATTTTCACACAATACTAGATACGTAAATAAAGCTTGTTCTTTATGGATTACACAGATAAAAAAATTGTATTTATAATCTAACTAGCTGTTACCCGCAACTCCGTATGCGTGGAAATTAGAAACCAAACCTAAGAAAATTATAGAAAAACTAGCTGAACCGGCAAACGTTGTTTTGCCATATAAATGTCAGGGGTGGACAACCTTAACATTTAGGGGGATGAAAAATTGATATTGTCCGATTCTCAGTCCTAACGGATATGTACACAAAATTTCACGAAAATCGGTCCAGCCATTTCGGAGGAGTATAATTACAAACACCGTGACAGAAGAATTTTATATATATTAGAAAGCCATCCTTTTGAACCATTCCAGCATTTGTTACGAATACATTTATGACGAATCTCGTGGTTGAGTGGTTCGTGTAACGGACTGCCAATCAAGAGGTCGCGGGTTCGATTCCCGCTCGGGAAAATCATTTGTGTGATTTTTCTAATTGTCATACAAATGTTTGTACTGCGTCTGGGTGTTTCTATGTATTATAAGTATGTATTTACAAAAGAAAAGTAGTATATGTATTCTATCCGTATTCTGGTACCCATAACACAAGCATAATAAGCTTAGCTTGGGACCAGAGGACGTTGTGTGAAATGTCCATGAATATTTATTTATTATTTTATTTATTTAAAAGAAACCGCATCGAAAATCATTGCGTAGTTTTAAAGACATAAGCTCACATAGGGACATACATACAAAAATAACGACTATGTTTTATAATAAGTAAAGATGTAATCCACAGTATTATTACAACAATAATTTTGTTATTTAACAAGCAAAATTATTGGTTTTATCTCACCTTATTACAACCTTCATAGAAAAGAATAGTTGTACTTAACTTTTATTACACAATCGTTACGTCTAAAATACATGTTACAATATACTGAAATTATTTTAATAACTTAATATTTCTTCTTATGATAACACGCTTTTGTTATTTATATTATGTTATGTAAGTTAGTTGTGTGTTTGAGTGTTGCAAATAGAAGGGCTTTCATTAAGAATAATGATACTGTTTCTTATGGTGTTGTTAGCTGTTGTCATCTATGAAGCGAAAATTGTTTTAAAATTAAACTGATTAATATTTTGATGATTTTGATTTTAAAATGTCTTCATCACCTAATGTTTGTTACAAAAATTGCATAAAATTTAATTTATTCTTATTGTGTCTAATCATAAAACTGCTTTTTACGGATTCAGACGCGTGTATTTATTTTAAATTTTGGCACGTTTCGGATAAGACTTTGCAGTCACCATCGCACGCGTCTAAATCCGTAAAAAAATAGGTTTATTTAAACTAATGAGTCGCGCAAGTGTTAGAGAATATTATGTGTCAAATCATTAGTGTCTGACCGAAACTGGTTTTCCGGCCGAAACCGAAAGCGAATGTTCGGCCGTGGCTTCAGTTTCAGCCAAAACTGAAACCGAAACACACGTGGTCAAGTATAACATTTGTTAAAATACTGAAATTTGATAATCATTTTACCTATTTTTTTTTGCATTAATTAGGGCATGAAATGGAGACACAGTATATTAAGTTCGTTGGAATAATTTATTTAATATAATTTCAAAACATATTAGTAACATATTTATTATTTTTTAAATTATGTTCTCATAATTCCCGAATAGGGCCGTCAAAGCGTTCCCGCGGGTGACGAAGTTAGGCGAGCATGGGCGTGCGTGAACTGCGACATAAGTTTCGGTTTCGGCAAAAGTTTCGGCCGATTTTGGCCGAAACCGAAACTGCCGCCGAAACTTGATTTTTGGGCGAAACTTTTGGCCAACCGAAACCGAACTTTCGGTCGGACGCTACTAATCATATCTAATATTGTTCCTTAGACTAAGCGCGTCTATATAAACTTATTGATCCTATATATATTTTAAACTACTTTTTTGTAACGTAACAAAAACACTAAAATGTGAAAATTCTGGACATTATTTGAAATTATGAAATTGTCATCGATCTTTCATAAGTTTGCAAAAGATTTCTAGGGTTTTTGATGACAATTATCTTTTTGTAATCTTCATAACAACCTATTTAGAGATACATCATCATCGTCATAACATCACGCCATGCGGGTTAGTAGAGACTAAAGAACGCCATCAGCTACGAACCAACCATACTTCCTTTGGAGATACATTACACTACAATTATAAATATTAAATTTTAAAGAAATATGATACTTGTATTCATTTTATTCGCTGCCCCCTATACTAACTATAGACACAGATAAAACACCGGGCATTAACAAGTTAAAAATATGTATGACATAAAATGGGTGTCATTTTTATTCTAATAACATCACCTTATGACAATGCAATAGTAAAGTAATTAATAATGTTTCACTTATGTGAAGTAAGAGCATATTGTATTCTAATTAGCGACCTCTATATGCCATCCTACGCAAACTTTCTCTGCTTCTTACGTAGGGTCTAATAATACTAGGTTAACGAAAGTGTCGGCCTCAATACAACTAAAATTTATAGCTGGTTCTAACTTACATGCTTAATGTGGTTCAAGTTTCAACTAAGTTTAAAAATAAGGTTTTATTAGCTGTTATCGCGACTTCGTACGCGTGAAATTCATAAAGTTTACCCCGATTTTGCAACATTTTTACTGATGCTTCAGTTTTATTGGTCATGATGTGATGTTATATAGCCTTTCTTGATAAATGGACTATCCAACACTGAAAGAATTTTCCTAATCGGACTAGTAGTTCCTGTGATTAGCGCATTCAAACGAACAAACTCTTTAGCTTTATATATATAGCCTAATATAATAATATAAATAGCCTAACCCTAATATCATTTCTACGTGTGGTGACGGTTTAAGAATACAAGTGTCACCATCCCATCTCCTCCCAAGGGTGCTGTAAAAGCCAGCTAAGGGATATTGCACAGAGATAACATGCGCTGTGAGAGACGGAAACCTCGAAAATAAACCCTGTGCCAACACGCCTGGTCAGCGCGGCACAGTAGACTATAATCCCCCCAAAGTGGAGAAGGTCCGTGCCCAACAGTGGGACGTAAATTGGCTGGAGAGAGAGAGCTGTTGCCCGCGACTTCGTACGCGTGGACTTTTGATGTTTTTTCCGTTTTTGCTACATTATTTCACTGATGTTTCCCTCCTATTGGTTGTAGCGTGATGTTATATAGTAATGTACTATCCAACACTGAAAGAATTTTCTATATCGAACCAGTGGTTCCTGAGATTAGCGTGATCTAACAAACAAACTCTTCAGCTTTATGATCCTAATCCTAATATTATAAACATAAATGTGAAAGTTTGTGAGTATGGATGTTTGTTACTCTTTCACGCAAAAACTACTGAATGGATTTTAATGAAACTTTACAATAATATAGCTTATTTACCAGATTAACATATAAGCTATTTTTTATCCCGAAAGAATGCAATGTTCCCATGGTACAATAAAAAACGAACAGATTTTTATTTTTAAGAGGATGTAGTGACTAATGTGGAGAAAAGTATGCTTAGGTGGTTTGATCATGTGGAGAGGATGGATGAGAGACGCTTAACGAAAGGCATATACACGGCGAAAGTAAGTGGAAATGCTGAGAGAGGACGCCCGAGAAAAGTATACTCCGATGTCATCGCCGGGATACTCCAAAAGGGGCAAGTGCGTAGCACTTACAACCGTCGGGCATGTATGACCAGATGTATGAGTGTGGATGAAGCCAAGCAAGTATGCTTCGATCAGGCGAAAAGGCGTGATGTTATGATAATGATGATTTTTTTATCCTTTTTACCACGAATAACACCGCGGGGCACAGCTAGTAATAATTTTTAATAGTCACGTGTTTACAGTGATTGGCTTTGTACACTTGCTTTTGCTTCGGAACCAGATTTACCGGATTTTGATACGGAATGTAATTTTGCAACAGTCGTTTTGCAACACAACAAATACATTCATGTGTATGACATTGAAAACGACAGAGCTACTGTTCACACACAATGACTTTACGCAGTTATGAATTGCCACACCTCACTATTCTGTGCAAATTATTATTAAATTATATTTTAATTAATTAAAATTTAGGTCAAATAATCTTCGAAACTTATTTATAAATTTACTAGCCAATGCCCACAATTTTATTCGCGGTTTTGGTTATTATGTCCATCCTTCCCAAATAGACACCAAATCTTAACAAATTATATAAAAAAGCCATCCCCTTGATCCACTGTATTTATTCGAAACATAGTAACATAGTTTTGAAGATATAAGCTCACATATGGACATACTTACAAAAATAACGCGTTTGTTTTATAATAAGTATAAATTAGCAGTTACCAGTAACCTAATACTCGTAAAATTTAGATGATAAACCTTATCAAATTATACACAAAAACCTAGCCCTTAAACCGTTCTGTCTGTTAAAAAAACTGTATTAAAATCGTTAGTGTAGTTTTAAACAGCATACAGAAAAATAACGATTTTCTTTTATAATAAAGACCAGCTGATGCCCGCTACGCGTAGAATTAAGGATTTTCATTTTTATTTTTTTTTATTTAAATATTTATGGACATTTCATTGGAATCGAACCCGCGACCTCGTGAATGACAGTCCGTTATATGAACCACTAGACCACGAAGCCCGTCAAAAAGGATTCCCATATATTTTGTCACCGTTTAAACCTACTCTATACTTCCATGAATATTTCAAAACCAAAACTCACTAAAATCGGCCCCGTTATTCTCGAGTATTAGCGAGACTAACGAACAGCAATTGATTTTTATTTAAAAGATTTAACTTAGCATTTAACTTATGATACAGAACCTTAAAAACGTAAGGGAATCCCTTCACATCATCGCACTGTTGGGCACGGCCTCTTCCACTTTGGAAGGGATTGTGATCTACTATACCGCGCTGTCCAGGCGATTTGGGCGTAGAGTTTATTGTTGAGCTTTCCGTCTCTCATAGAGGATGTTATCTGCTTGTATTATCTCTAAGCTAGGTCTTAGAGTGGCCTAGTGAGGAAAAGAGATGGTGACACTTATATTCTTAATCCGTCACTACACAGACAGTCAATAGCTTAGCCCTGGTCATATTAATATGATCTTATTGGCTTTCTCTCATGTCAGGGTCACGCACCCAATGTTTTTGAAAGTGAATGTGTCCTACATATATCACTCAGTTATTATTTGTTTTATAGATAAACTAGAAGAGACAGTTTTTCAAATATTATTTATCATCATCTCATTATTAGATTATGGAGTGACATTTATTGCGATCAAACCACAGTTCTTTGGCTTCATCGTGTATTATAAGTATGTATTTACAAAAGAAAAGTAGTTTATGTAGTATATCCGTATTCTGGTACCCATAACACAAGCATAAAAGCTTAGCCTGGGACCAGAGGACGTTGTGTAAAATGTCCGTGAATATTTATTTATTTATTTATTTACACTCGTGCATCTGGTCAAAATATGATTTCATCGCTGTTGCCCGGGACTCCGTACGCGTGGAATTTTGAAAATTTTTCCTGTATTTGCAACGTTTTTCACAAATACTTCACTCCTATTCGTGATGGTGGTGCGTGATGTTATATAGCCTTTAGTCTTCCTCGATAAATGTACTATCCGACACTGAAAGAACTTTTCAAATCGGAGAAGGAGTTCCTGAGATTAGGGCGTTCAAACAAACAAACTGTTCAGCTTTATAATATCAGTATAGATTAGCCAATGCTCACCGTTTCATCCACGTTTATAATCTCTGCCTCGCCCCTCTAGGAGCTCATATAGGGACATATATATACAAAAAATAACAACTTTCTTTTATAATAAGTATAGATAAAGAGGTGAAAGGTTGTAAGAATAACTGAATGTTCGGATGGATGTAGGGATTTTTGTACAGAACACTTGGTGTGGAAATCTGACCCACACTTGACCGCTTTTTTGCCCGCTCTTGTATGTTATTGCTCTTAAAAATAAACAGAAAATTATATTTTTACATAAATTGTGTATGCTGTAAGACGTTAATTACACAATGCACTTTGTCCCTGTCTAATTATCAAGTTATAAAGTTAGTAATAAAATTTATTAAGCACAAATAATAGTTTAACGTAAGGAATTCTTCAAAAAATTTGACTATAATTATTTAGATGTTCTTGAGAATAATCATAAATAAATATTCTTAGACATTTACAGGATTTGGTCCTAAATTAAGTATTATTTTTATGTCTGTAATATTATGAGATTAAGGAGGAGGCGTTACTTCGTCTGACACCTTACCTTACTCTAAACCGTATAATCTTTGTACCTAAAGGTGACCTTCTGATGTTTGCGGTAATTCGCTTTGATCTTATACTGGAAAAAAAAATTGCTATATAAAAATAATGTACTGAAAAATGTTAATTTATTTTATACTGTAAATTTTTATATATATATTTTTATATAGCATATTACTTAGTAAGTTATAATAAGCGCTGTTATGATACAAACATAATATACATAACTATAACAGAATTTTAATGTAAAAATAGTGAAAGTGGTCATCTTGACCCCAATTGTGTGTTAGATAAACAAACATACGAGAAAGTACGCAAAAACCTTTCTAGCGGAAACTTGTGTTATTAAAAAAGAAAGAATGTAGTAGATACTAGATGTTGCCTGTCTCGTGTGGTGAAGGATTAAGAATACAAGTGTCCCCACCCCATTTCCTCCCAAGGGCGCTGTAAAAGTCAGCTAAGGAATATTGCACACAGATAACATCCTCTGTGAGAGACGGAAAACTCGATAATAAAGCCTGCGCCAACACGCCTGGTCAGCGCAGCACAGTAGAGCATAATCCCTCCGAAGTGAAGGATGCCCATGCCCAACAGTGGGACGTAAATGAGCTGAAGAGGAGAGGAGAGCTGTTGCATATCTCCGTGTGGTGAAAGATTAAGAATACAAGTGGGGGAAATGGGGTGGTCATATGTGGTCACATGTATGCTATCAACATTTCTTCACCAAGGTGATTTAGGAGCCAGCAATAAGATGTATAGTAAGCAGATAATAACTATAGTGAGAGAAAGAAAAAACAAAACCCTTCACGCGGCAAAGTAGACCAATAAAGGGAGTCATGAACGGCATATTACTATACATTAATATAGCAAGAGAGAGACAGATGTATATAGAAAAAAGACGAAGCAAGAAAGAGACAAACATATCTGTCGGTGATGTCATAAGTATAAATACATCTCGGTATATCTGTCTCTGTCATTTTCTCCCTATATTAATATATCTTAATAAACCGTTTATGGTGCTCTTAACAGTCCAGAAGTGTATGAGGCTCGTACCCAACAACGTCTCACACGTTAATGAGCGGGAAGATTACTTATACGGAAAGCCAAAAGCTATAAAATTAAAATGCTATTTTTAAACAAATTATAAATTTAAATTAGTTTGAAATGGTAAAACTAATGTTATAAATAGTTCTTATTAGTTGTCACGTTATGCATGTTAAGTGCATAGCAACTTGTTAATTTATTGCTATGTTCAAGCTTTAATCATAATACATAAATCTTGTGAAAATAGAAATGTATAGAACTATTCTATTTTATTGTGCTTGATTTGATTAAATATTTAATTAGTCTTTACTTATTATAAAACAAAGTCGTTATTTTTGCATGTATGGGGCCATACATACAAAAATAACGACTTTAAACTTTAAAAGATATTATATTTTCAAAACTACGCAACAGATTTAGATGCGGTTTTTTTTTCAATAAATAGAGGGCTTAAGGGCCTACATCAATATTATCGTATATCATCGCCGACACGTACATATTAACACAGCCAGTAGGCACAGAAAATGAAGAATTAGGGATACTTTTCCTATCTACTCAAAATCTAATAAATATATTTTAATTCTGATCCACGTGTTTCTATACATAATAGTTACCTATGTTTTTAAAGTTATTTCATTAGTTAATACGCAATAATAGACCGACAAATGAAAAAAATAAAAAATTAGAGAGGTTGTTTCGCCAAGATTTTCTATCGAGAAAACTTTTACAATCGCGTTTCTGAGTTCATGCGATCCTAGATCATATATTGAAAAAACATATACTTAAAAATTAGAGCTCTAGCCATTCAATTTAAAGAAACAATGAAAGCTTCGTACATAGAAAAATGCACGAAGCTATTTTGGTATCCTCTTAAAGAGGTTGGTATTTTCTGAAATGCGGTAAGGTTTTTTATTTTCTAAATTCCACGCATACAAAGTTGCAGGCAACAGTTATTTATTGATAAATTATAGTATTTCTCATGCTCTCATCATTCTCTTGCCCTCATCCCGTTATTTGGGGTCGGTGCAACATGACTATTCACGTTGCAATGGGATTTGGCTGATGTTTACCACCGGATACCTTCCTGACGTTAACTCTTCTTGAGTATGAGCAGGTGTTATGCGACATGGTTCCCGGTTGGTCTTGGACTTGGACTTTGGACTTGGTCGGTTCTTAAGATCCCCACGGGCAAGACATGAGGAGGTGACACTTCTATTCTCTATACTCAAAGTGCTGCTGTGTTGTACTGTTTATATTTATATAATTGTGGCTGACTGTATGCTTGTTTATCATTTATTTATTTTTGTTTTTGTAAAATGTGTGTTTCTTAAACTGTTTTTTATATTTTGTATTTTTTTTTCTCACGTGAATCACCATTGTGCTTTGCACGGTTAAGCTCTTAGTTTGATGGGTATATAAATTTGTAAGTTCTTTTCCACCTATTTATAACATTGCATTGTATGTAATATTCGGGACTTGTCTGTCAAGGGTCAAAGGCGTAGAGACCGTTGAAAATCAGCGCTCGGCACTAATCTCCCCGGCATAATGCTGAACGTGATCCCTTTTGGCGCAGCCGTGGGGCATGCAAAAAGTTCAAAACTGTTGTTCATCGTTGTACTAGCTTTAATTAACCCCGCTGTTTGCCAAATAAACCTTTTTTCTTTCTTTCTTTCTATTCCCTTTTTCCTCCCGTGGACACACGGATATTTCTCGTGCTTCGGTTTGTTGAAATTTAAACTAATCAGTTATACCTCATCTTAAGCACTGTAGCGTTGAAATCAAGTGCGCTTAGATTTTTCTCAATTGTGACTAACACATCTAGTTGTTACATATCTGTGTAACATTCGGTCAAGTCTTATATCTGGGTTAAATACACACGTGTTGTTTTAATCATATAGATTATTGCTCGTTCTAATAATGTACTATTTGTGAACATTCATGTTTTATTGCAATAGTAACCGTAAATTAAAAAAAAAATTACGTGATTTTGATTGTATGCTGACGTCACCGCTTCAGCCAGCTTAGGGATATAATAAATAAACCCTATGTCAGTCAGCTTCGTAGACCATAATCCCCTCCCCCCAACGTGGGACATCATATGCTGGAGAGGGAGAGAAAAAAGTTAATTTCATCACTTTTCTCTAAAAATATTTGTTTTAAAGTGAACAGTGAAAATCAAACTTATTATTATGAAAGTGATGACTGACTGATGACTGACTGACACTTGAACATGATGTCCCACCATGCAATAAACATGTAATGCCCTCAGTTTTACCCCCTTTTATAGTTATTGAGCTATCCCCCCCCCCCTCCCGATATACACCAAACCCCAACAAATTATACAAAAAAGCCATCCTCTTGAACCACTCTATCTATTAAAAATAAACCGCACCAAAATCCGTCGCGTAGTTTTGAAGATATAAGCTCACATAGGCACATACATACAAAAATAACGATTTTGTTTTTTATTAAGTAAAAATAAATATGCAATTTCATGAACAATGTTGAAACTAACCCCATGAAGCAGATGGTGTATGAATAATCAAATGCGTGGGTAGTAACAGCTCTATAATTATCTTTAAGTTTCTATGGTTTCACAATTCTATGTTAATTTTATTTGTTTGGTTATACGTTCATTGTCTTTAAAGAATATTAAATCGCGTTTAGAAGTACTATTTTTAGGGTACCGTACTATAAAGGTATCCCTATTACTTAGACTCTAAACTAAATTATGTAAAAAAGCATATTATAAAATTTCTGATTATACATTAAAGATGATAAAGCTTGGGAGTAGGTTGCTCTGGAGCTATACATATTCTATATTGTAACGTTTTATTAACATTGTAAGTATAATTGTCATTAAGTATTTAAAAAAAATATTGATGTAATTAAAAGCTCTGCTGAGTTTCTTACGCCGGTTCATCTTAGCAGATTACGTCCTGAACCGGTGGTAGGGAAAAAAATGTTCGGACCTGTCTCATAATTTTCTAAAAACTTATCAAATAGACTTGATTTAATCAAGTAGACTTGATTAAGTGATTTTTCATTTCATTTCACTCTGCTATTTGCCTGTCTGCTTTTAGGCTGAATCTCATAGGTTTGCTGTTAGAATAGGTCATCTTAAATTATAACGCTCGATTTTGAAAACGGTGATATTCTCGTAAGTACATACGTAAAATGTATCTACCAAATAATATAAATCTGTCTATACTAATATTTTAAAGCTAAAGAGTTTGTTTGTTTGAACGCGTTAAGCTAAGGCCAAACCAACGCGTTCAATTCGCGTCCGCGGTGGCGTGCACGGTGGCGATCAGACCTTGTCCAGAAAGGGCGAATTCGCCGCGATTCTCTTGCGCGTATTACGCGCGACCGTTGCGTCCACAAGTTGCGTATCAACGCGCGAGCATTTGGGGAGGAATTCAGTTCAGCTTTAGAATTCGCTCTAGAGTTCGCGTGTTAACTGGACGCAACAAGGCCTCCCTAGTATCTCGACTCGCGCGTATTGCGCTCGAGTCGAGAGTCTGGCGTAGTGCACGCGATTTACGAGCGTATTTTGAATTCGCACGATGCTTGTGGACGCGATGTATTGATGTCTAGTACCTCGACAACGCGGGTATGAATTCGCGCGATACGATTCGCGACGAATTCGCCCCTTCTGAACAAGGTCTCAGTTGTTGCGAAACTTGTACGCAACAACTGATCGTCACCGTGCACACCACCGCGGACGCGAATCGAACGTGTTGGTTTGGCCTTAGCTTGAATCTCAGGAACCGATTCTCCGATTTAATAAATTCTTTCAGTGTTGGATATTTACATTTATCAAGGAAGACAAAATCTAAAAATGTTGAATAAACGGAGAAAATCTCTAAATATATTCACGTACGAAGTCGCTGTCAACAGGTAGTATTACTATAACAATTATATTTCAAGTATAAGATCTTAAGTTATTATGGATATCATATTAATTACAGTAATTAACTAAAACAATGGCTTATAGTATACTGAAACAACTTGACCTTAGTAATATCGATCATAATCTACAGGTCAAGCCATAAACCTCTTGGACCTTAGGTTAATAAGGTCTGTGGCCGATATTAAGCACATAAGCTATTAAAGTTCTAATTGAGTTTATTCGTGGCATATTGAAGACGGAGTAATAATTTCTATGTTTACTATTGCTTTTTCTCTCTCCAGCACATTTACGTCCCACTGTTGGGCACGGGCCTCTTCCACTTTGGGAGGTATTATGGTCTACTGTGCCGTGCTGACCAGGCGTATTGGCACAGGGTTTATTTTCGAGTTTTCCGTCTCTCACAAAGGATGTTATCTGAATGCAATATCCCTTAGCTGACTTTTACAGAACCCTTGGGAGGAAATGAGATGGTGACACTTGTATTCTTAATCCGTCACCATCACGAAGAGCCTGCTACTGCTACCCTACCATTATTATTTCTTTATGTAGGTACTAACGGATTAAGTAGTCACCATCTCATTTCCTCAAAAGGCAGCTAAGAGACAGTATAAACATATACACAACCGCACACCCCCTGTCCGGGGGCAACACTGAGGTAATGTGGGGCCCTCACTCACTAAAAGATCCGCCGTGCACTGACTCCCTGCCAGCTGGTTGGCGGACACCCGAACTACGCAAGCTATTCGGTTGTCCGCCCAAGACTATGCTAACACGCCTGGTCAGAACGACATCTCTCTCTCTCTCCAGCCCATTTAACGTCCCCTGTTGGACTCGGGCCTCACGGGCTATTGACACCCCACGATAGAACGATTTTTTTTGACATGGCGAATGCATTTACGCATTTCGCCTGGCCGGCGCACAGTGGTCTGAAAATCGAGCTCCCCTTTCATAGAAAGGCAATGTGGCATTTTCATAAAACCAAAATATGGAACGTGTCAGGTATACATTACTTTAATGCATATTGTAGTATGAACGATTTTAGTTACTCCGAAAAAAAAAATTTTTTTGTATGTGAGAAATTACATAAAGTCTTATATTATTACATAAATTCTTGCGACTGAATGAAACTGAAAGGCTGGTACTCATACGAGCTATTGCCGCTGTTAGGGCGATTAGGTTGACATACCACTCGTGTACCTTTAGGTGCCGCTTCACACGTAGGAATTTTTTGAAATTTCGAATTTTCGGTATTGAATTTTTTAAGTATGTGACGCATTTAAATTAAGTTGGTACGGAATTTGGAATAATATATTTATAATATGTCGCAAATACGCGCCTAGTGTTCAATTACTTTAACTCAAAAAATAAGTTAACTTTAGAAATTCGTTTTTTTGTAAGCCCTATTCGTTTTTAAGCCCTAAAATTACCCCGGCCGCGGCGGGGGTAATCTTACGGCTTCGTGTGGGACTTATTGCCCAAAAACCACACAAATTTTATACAAACGAGTTGTAGCCACACTCCAGTACCGATATCTATCTTAAGAACTGCAATAAATTTGTAACATTATTACCGTAGTTTATGCATAGCCACTTAAGGACCAATTTCAACATTTCTTTTTTTGTCTAACATTTTATTCTCACACTTTTATCAATATTAGTTACGAATTTATTGCTGTTTGACAACCTCAAGTAGCACGTCCTTTAAACAAAACGGGATCGCTATTTTTCTTGTAGAACGTAAGATTAGTAATAAGTTAGTGGTTAGTCATAGTTTGGTCTTGGTCGAGAATAAACGTCTTACGAACTATCATGTGGAGTTATATTACAACACGCACCTTCATCTCACTACCTCTCTACAAACCTCCACAGTGCTGTGATGCATAGAAATCGAAAAAAAAAATAAGGACAGCTACTGATACAGAGGCAATAAAATCAATAATATCACCAATTATCTACCAATTATTTCTAAATTTGGTAGCTTTATTAGTAGAAATATTTTAACTACTTTCTTAAAGAAATATTTTAACTACTTTATTTACAAATGTTTAACTTCCAATGACCTGGTAACATCGTTATAAATATTAATTGTGGGCGGGGAATCGAACTCAAGATGATCTTGTTAATTTCGTGACCACGTTCCTATTAATATAGAGATCTCATAAGATGATTGCTTTCTTTATATTTGGCTTAATTTTGCTGTTGTGTGTTGGTTACCATTTTGTTTTTATTGTAAGGTTCTTGGTTCAATTTACGGGTCAGACTTTATTTAGAAATAGGATTCCAGTAATTTTAAAATTATATTTTTCTTTTCAATGTAGTGATTACAGATGTTAGCCGTGTGGAGACAGATTAAGAATACACTTGAATACTTAATCTGTCTCCACTCGACCCACATCACCACCCATTGTCCTTTCCAGGATGCTGTAGAAGCTAAGGAATATTGTACACAGATAACATTATCTGTGTGTGTAAGGAGTAGCGGATAACAGCTCCAGTAGCTAGAAGATAACTAAATCTCGTAGGAAAACCGACAGATTAGTTCTACTTAATGAAGTATTTTAAAAAAAATTCAACCGACATCATGTGGCTTTGAAATTTAAGAGTTTTTCTCGATTTCTTAGGAGATAACAATCAGATCCTGACCTGGTGACTTGAATGGGACCACACGGAACGGACCAGCTTTCAAATCATTATAATCGCTTCACCCAGTTAAAAGTTATGAAGTAACAAACTTAAAAAAAAACATAGAGACGAATTGAGAACCTCCTCCTTTATTTGAAGTCGGTTCAACATAAACAAACACAATTTTGTAATAATATTTCACATTCCATACTTTGATAAGAACATAATAAACATAGCCTTATAAGAGACGATGTTAAAATACTGTTTAAACAAGCTAATGGAGTTTCCTTTCCTTAAAGCTGAAGTATTTGTTTAAACGCGCTTGTCCCAGGTACTGCGCTAGTCTGATTTGAAAAATTCTTTCAGTGTTAGATAGTACATTTATCGTGGCTATACAAGGCTATATTCCAAAAAAAATAGTATTTCTTTTCTAGATTTTAAACCGAAGTTTTATTGATAAAACCACTTTTTACGGATTTAGACCTTATTTGTTTTAAATTTTACCTGACGATTCGGAGACTTTGCAACACCATGGTCACGGGTGGGACTAAGTTATAAAGTGTACAGAAACACGCGTCTAAATCCGTAAAAAAGTAATTTTATTTAAACTAATGATTATAATTTCATCTTATTAGATAATATTATAAACTTTTTTGAATTTAATTCAATTTTTTTTTAAGAAATCAGTGTACAATTAGTTCTAAAAGTAATTTAAATAGAAAGTATAGTACATTAAAAAAGTATGTCGCTTTAACAATAAAGTTTAAAGTATGAATAATTACGGGTAATGTAACTAGTTCGCCCACGCGACTCCGTATAAGGTATTGTGAGTTACACCCGGTAGTTTTAAAACTGATTTGCATTGTTTGTATGTTTCTTCCTAACAACTACTTATAGATACATGTTTAAGTATTGCTATCAATAAATAACTGCACTAAAATATCTATCATCGTATTGTGATCGCTGTGTGAAATGTCCATGAATATTTATTTATTTATTATCATCGGCGGGCCTCGTGGTTCATGTAACGGCCCGCCGTTGATGAGGTCGCGAGTTCAATTCCCGGTCAGGACAATCATTTGTGTGATGTTTTTATTTGTCATACAAATGTTTGTACTGCGTCTGGGTGTTTTCTATGTATCATAAGTATGTATTTACAAAAGAAAAGTAGTTTATGTAGTATATCCGTATTTTGGTAGCAACAACACAAGCATATAAGTTTAGCTTAGGACCAGAGGACGTTGTGTGAAATGTCCATGCATATGAATATTAGAAAATAAAAAAAACTTAACAATATAAACGAAAAAAATATCCTCTTGAACCACTCTATCTATTAAACAAAACTAAACTATAGTATAACTATTAAAAATATTCAAAATAACACCATGACAGTCTTCGACAATTGGGCAAACATAAATCTTTACATAATATAAAACAAAGTCGTTATTTTTGTATGTATGTCACTATGTGAGCATAAATCTTCAAAAGAACACAATGAATTTTGATGCAGTTTTGTTTATTAGATATGCAGTTTCTAGGCGATATTTTGCTTTGTATCATTTGTTAAGCTCTGGGTTTGCATAAAACAGTTTTTGACAGTCAGCCAAATGTATAAAGTATCATCAAAAAGAATGCAACCAGTCCAGTCTAGTCAGCATGTTTAAAAAGACATACCAAAAGCTTGTTCAAAAGACAAGAAAGCTATTTCATTATGTTATGTTGCTATAAACTTGTAAGAACAAATGTTATATTACGTTATACAGCATCATAAACAATCAGGTCTAACAGCAACATTTTAAACATGTTTAATACTAACGATATATAAAGGTGTGATTACACTTCGGCTTTCACACTTCGGAAGTTGTTAACCGCGGCTATCTTTAAACTGACATTAAATAACACAAATATGGAACACAATAATAATCTCTTAGGGGATTATATTTTTGCGCCGTTCGGGGTCGAAACGCTAGGGTCATGGGGCCCGTTAACTTTATAAAGATTTAGCGGGCGCCTGATCGACGCCTTTCGGCTAACCTTTATTTTGTCCAAAAAATAAGCATTGCCATCCAACGTGGCAATGCCGCCAGTCTTCTGGCCACACTTTCAGTCGACAGCGATGGGCAGGAATATTTTGATGCCTAGTTTATATACCTATATAATTTTATTATTATTTTATTACTGTAAATAGTTTTTTTATTAGGGTTCCGTACCCAAAGGGTAAAAACGGGACCCTATTACTGAGACTTCGCTGTCCGTCCGTCCGTCCGTCCATCTGTCACCAGGCTGTATCTCAAGAACGGTGATAGCTAGAGAGTTGAAATTTTCACAGATGAATGTATTTCTATTGCCGCTATAACAACAAATACTAAAAATAAAATAAAATAAATATTTAAGGGGGGCTCCCATACAACAAACATGATTTTTTTACCGTTTCTTGCTCGATACTAATAACGTTGCCTTATGTTGCATAGATAATGGTACGGAACCCTTCGTGCGCGAGTCCAACTCGCACTTGACCAATTTTTATATTAGGTTTTAATTGCATATAGATTATTTTGTATATATCAGCGTGGTGACGGATTAAGAATGGAAGTGTCACCACCATATTTCTTATTCAGGATGCTGTAAGAGCCACATAAGAAAAATAACATATTTGTGTCACATTAAAATAGAAAATCTTATACCAACTACCTTCAGAGTAGTTTAATAGACTAAAAAACCCTTTCGGATTAGAGGAACCACAGTGGGACGTTGATGAGTTGGAGAAAGAGATGTGAAGAATCAATTTTAGTTCATTTGCTTCACAAATAAATTGTCTGATATACACAAATACGCTAATCGAAGTATGGACACACCATTAGAACTGTAAACCCCGCGTCTCATCACCATAATCATCACCGTTACTTACATTTACATAAACAGGAAATTTAACTAGTATCTATATGTATATGTCTACTATCAAATATATATAAATTTACTTAAAAATATACATCGGTACCAATTCTACGTGCATAACTAAACTTAATTTAACTTAAAAATAAATAAATATTTATGGACATTTCACACAACGTCCTCTGGTACCAAACTAAGCTTATATGCTTGTGTTATGGGTACCAGAATACGGATATAATACATATTCTACTCTTCTTTTGTAAATACATACTTTTAATACATAGAAACACCCAGACGCAGTACAAACATTTGCATGACATTTATAAACATCACACAAATGATTGTCTCGTGTGGGAATTTAACCTATTTCGTTATGCATATTTTTATTGATTTAAATCGTTAGTCTATAATACATAGTCTTTATAATAACAACGTTCAGTTAACATTGTCGAACTGTGATAATGACGCTGACAATTTTAATAATTCAGTTAAGTTTAGCTGTGCGTGTAGAATCGGCACCATTATAATATAATGTATTCTGTTATTCATTCTTTCTTTTTGTGCACAAAGTTCAAAGCAAAAGCTCCGAATCATCAGGCTAAAATTTAAAACAAATATGCGTCAAAATTCGTAAAAAGCTGGTTTTGCTAAGCTAAGCGTAATTTCGCTAAAGTACAGTTTTCTTTATCCTTCTTTATTTATTTAAAGTCGCTATTTTTAAGCTATTGCATAGCTTCTATCGCGGGCCTTGAGCGTGGAGACTAAATCCAGAAATTGCGTAACGAAATTAGCGTAATAAAATAAACCTGACATTATCGGCTCTACTGCGCATGCGTAATCAGCGTAAATCGGCGTTACTGCGCATGCGTGGATTCCCAGTCATTATAGGAATTTCACCTCAGAATTCCGAGCTATCTAGCTAAGAAAGCTGCCAATATTTGTATATACCCTAAAGGTTGTCTCAAAACCTACATATGGTAGCGTGCACGCAACTGTTAAATTTCAAGGTCTAAAGTCGCAAAAATCGGGTGTTTGCGCTTTTTTCGTAAAAATCTCATTTCCTATGAGTTTTTTGCTATTTGTATGTACATAAATATTGTAGACCACAAAAATATTCTCTACAAATTTTGTGTATAAACATTTTTTTTGTCTGTATGTCCCTATGTGAGCTGATATCTTCCAAACTACGCGATGGATTTTGATGCAATTTATTTTAATATATATGTAGTGGTTCAAAAGGATAGTTTTGAAGTATCTTACAAAAGAAATTACTCAAGAAATTAATAACAGTATTATCAATGACAATTCATCGCGTAATATATTAATCCCAAGGTAAAAATCCCAAATAATTTCATAAAACCAGACCGGTTAAGACAATGCTTTAAGAACAATCGGCGACACGAGTTGATTTCGTAATAGAAATTGAGCGTCTACGCGTCTGTGTTTTGTAAGTGCAGATTAAATAGCACTACAAATGGCATATTAATTATATATATACTAGCTGACCCGGCAAACGTTGTTTTGCCATACTAAAAAAAAAAAAGTTTGAAAAATAGATGTTGGCCGATTCTCAGACCTAGAGGATATGTACACAAAATTTCAGGAAAATCGGTCGAGCCGTTTCGGAGGAGTACGGTAACTAACACTGTGACACGGGAATTTTATATATTAGAAGATATATATATTAATACTAGCTGACCCCCGGCAAACGTTGTTGTGCCATACAAATGTCAAGGGTGGACAACCCTTATCACTTAGTGGTATGAATAATAGATAGTAGCCGATTCTCAGACCTACTGAAAATGCATGTAAAATTTCATAAAGATCGGTCAAGCTGTTTCGGAAGAGTACGGGAACGAACATTGTGACACGAGACTAGCTGACCCGGCAAACGTTGTTTTGCCATACAAATGTCATTTTGAAAAATAGATAGTAGCCGATTCTTAGACCTACTGATGACGCATATAAAATTTGGTAAAAATTGGTAAAGCCGTTTCGGAGGAGTACGGTAACTAACGTTGTGACATGGAAATTTTATATAATAGAAGAAATATCTGGGCGAAAGGGCTTCGCTCGGGTGGTGTGGCCAAAAAGAAAAAAAGCAATAAAATGACATTTTCTAAAAATGATTCCTAGCTAGATCGATTTTTCGCCCCCGAAACCCCCTATATACTAAATTTTATGAAAATCGTTGGAGCCGATTCCGAGATTCCAATTATATATATATACAAGAATTGCTCGTTTAAAGTAATAAGATATAGCGAGAAAGAGATAGATGTATAGGTATAGAAAAAAGACGAGGCGTGACAGAGACAGATATATATTAATATACCGAGATGTATCTAATTATGACGTCACCGACAGATATATCTGTCTCTTTCAAGCTATAATATTATATTAATATACCGTTTGTGACGCCCTTAATTTCAAAAGATCAAAGACGGGCTTCGTGATCTAGTGGTTCAAAAATCGTACTGCCGTTCACGAGGTCGCAGGTACACTGTATAATCATTAGTGTGTGATAATATTTATAATTGTCATACAAATGTTTGTTGAACCGATTTTAAATTTGATTTTGAACACCGTGTGCAATTCGACCCAACTTGAAAGATAGGATAGCTTACATTTAAATTTATAGTCGCAATATTATTTGACGGGCTTCGTGGTGGAGTGGTTTATGTAATGGACTGCCGATCATGAGGTCTCGGGTTCGATTCCCGGTCAGGACAATCATTTGTGTGATATCCATAAATGTCATACAAATGTTTGTCCTGCGTCTGGGTGTTTACTATGTATTATAAGTATGTATTTACAAAAGAAAAGTAGTTTACGTATTATATCCGTATTCTGGTACCCATAACACAAGCATATAAGCTTAGCTTGGGACCAGAGGACGTTGTGTGAAATGTCCATGAATATTTATTTATTTATTTAATATATAGCTACATAATTAACAATGCTAATTTGCCAGCCGGCTGCGATCAACACATTAAGATGAGACAAATATTCAATCTTTAACAGGTTTAAAGACTTGTTTTTAATAAGCTCTTAATTTTTAATATTATTTAGAAGCAGTTGCGCAGTAAATAATAGCAAATTTTTTATGTGCATATTCTAAAAAAATGGTCAAGTGCGAGTCCGACTCACGTACGAAGGGTTCCGTACCATTATCTATGCAACATAAGGCAATGTTATTAGTATCGAGCAAGAAACGGTAAAAAAATCATGTTTGTTGTATGGGAGCCCCCCTTAAATATTTATTTTATTTTATTTTTGGTATTTGTTGTTATAGCGGTAATAGAAATACATCATCTGTGAAAATTTCAACTCTCTAGCTATCACCGTTCTTGAGATACAGCCTGGTGACAGACAGACGGACGGACGGACGGACGGACGGACGGACGGACGGACAGCGAAGTCTCAGTAATAGGGTCCCGTTTTTACCCTTTGGGTACGGAACCCTAAAAACAGGTCTTCACTTCCAACGACATTCCTCTTGTATTGCTTCTAAAAGTAACGTTTGTAGTATGAGAAAACTACTGTGTTATTGAAATTGAGAATACCTTTAATGATATGATGTTGTGTTTGTTTATTTAATTATCGAGGAAGGCAATATAACATCACGGTACGACTAATAGAAGCGCAGTATCAGTGAAAAATGTTGCAAAAACGGGGAAAATTTTGTTAACATAGCCGAACTGTGTTATCGACACTATCATTTAGTTAAGTTTAGTTAAGTTGTGCTCGTAGAATTGGTACCATTATCACTCTTTTTCTATTACATTTTTCCTGATAAGTGCGAAATATTTCAGATTTCTCGTAACATGTTTAAAGGGGTGAAAATCACAAAAACAGATACAAACGAAGCTAATAAAAGCGTGTTAAATAAGTGAGCCGTAAACCACACTTCCACTCATTCATTATTATCATTAGTTTTAACTTTCCTGTATAGAAAATGAAAACAATTGTCACTTTCTAAACGTTTAGACGTGGGTATTCTGATACATTTTCCAATTTATTTAAAATGCTTTGTCAACAAAAGTAGGTCGGGAAATCGCGTGAAAAGATTTTATGTCTTTATAGTCACAGATAATTATACGAGATGGTGGGTGGACGTTTAAAATTGAGGACAAGTAACTTTAGCCTGGCTAAATCGGCCTTCATAGAATAATGATGTTTCATATGACGTATGGCCTGTATCATAGACACACATAGATACATTTTCACGCAATCTGTAAGTGGCTTCAAGCCAGCTAAATCTTACAGACATAGACGCTAAATCTAATATATTTGTGCATATAAATAAAGTAAATCTCTCAACCGATTTTGATGAAATTTGGCACAGACAATCTTTAGACCCTGAGAAAGGACATAGACTACTTTATATTGCGAAAAAAAAAATTCCAAATTCCACGCAGACGGAATAGCGGGCAACAGCTAGTAAGTAGATAAAGATGTCTAGATAAAGAAGGCTGTCGACACAACATTAAGACGATACCAAAATAGCTTCGTGCATTTTTCTATGTACGAAGTTTTCATTGTTTCTTTAGATTGAATGGCTAGAGCTCTAATTTTTAAGTATATATTTTTTCAATATATGATCTAGGATCGCATAAACTCAGAAACGCGATTGAAAAAAGTTTTCTCGATAGAAAATCTTGGCGAAACAACCTCTCAATTTTTTTATTTTTTTCATTTGTAGGTCTGTTATCGCGTATTAACTAATGAAATAACTTTAAAAACATAAGTAACTATTATATATAGAAACACGTAAATCAGAATTAAAATATATTTAGTAGATTTTGAGTAAATAGGAAAAGTATCCCTAATTCTTCATTTTCTGTGCCTACTGGCTGTGTTAATATGTACGTGTCGGCGATGATATACGATAATATTGATGTAGGCCCTTAAGAGCGCTTATTATTCTTACACTTAGAACTGGTAAATAAATAGGCAAATTATATTATTGTGCTTGTGTTACGGATACTGAATTACGAATTTGTAGTTAGAATTATAGAAAACTAGCTGCCCCGGCAAACGTTTTGCCATACAATTCTGTGTAAAAATCAACAACAAAAAATTTCATCAAAATCGGTCCAGCCAATTGTGAATCTAAG
This sequence comes from Orgyia antiqua, assembly GCA_916999025.1. Taxonomy (NCBI): domain Eukaryota; kingdom Metazoa; phylum Arthropoda; class Insecta; order Lepidoptera; family Erebidae; genus Orgyia; species Orgyia antiqua. The sequence goes on from OU779874.1 coordinate 9,203,914, forward strand.
CCATCCTCAAACCCCCTTGAATACACACAACAAATTTCATCAAAATCGGTCCAGCCGTTTAGGAGGAGTTCAATTACAAACACACGTACAGAAGATTTATATTTAAAGAAAATACTTAGACGCAGTAGAAAATATTATGATATGTGTTTGTTGTAATAATTATATTTCTAAGTCAGTGTCATACCAGAGTCAGCGCTCGAGGTTGCGTCGTGTACTGTAGTCAGTTTACAGGCTTCATAAAAAAAATCCCAAACTGCCTATTGAGAATATTTTAATTAAATTAATTGGAAATATCAACAATAAATGTAACTTAATAAACTCAATTAGAAGAACAAAGTTCTTGAAAATTAAATGAAGCGAAAATTCTTAGAAACACACCTTAAACAAAAGCAATAGAAACAAATTATCATACACACTACCGTGTACAGTAAACGGTGATAAATAACATAAAAAAGCGGCCAAGAGCGAGTTGATATCGCGCACGAAAAGTTCCGTACCCATATACCAGATGTAGTGTTATGTGATACTTACATATCTAAGTGCGCTTTGAAAATGTATCTATGTGTGTCTATGATACAGGCTATACATCATATGGAACGTCATTATTGTATGAAGCACGATTTAGCCAGGTTAAAGTTACTTGTCCTCAATTTTAAACGTCGACCCACCATCTGCTATATCTGTGTGCGTAACTACTTCGTACGCCTGTAATTTCTGATCTCTGCATAATTATAGACATATGGTCTTATTCATAATGACTTATCGGAGGTTTAAAAGTTCACTAAAATCGGTTCGCAAAAATTGTCAAAAATTGTTATTCATTCTTTTTACGCTAAAACGTTTATTATCTCCGATGAAATCTCCGTTTAAACGTCCGATAAGTCATTATAATTAAGACCAATAATAAACAGCTCATAGCACTCTTAGAGTATCCGTGGAATGACAATGTCACTATTTCTTTTTCTCCCCAGGCTGCTGTAAAATCTAAGGGATATTGTAAAACACAGACAGTTGTACAGATAAAAACCTCTGTGAGAGACGGAAAATTCGAAACTAAACCCTATGCCAATACGCCTGGTCAGCGCGGCATAGTAGAGCATAATACCTAAAAAAGTAGAGGAGGCCCGTTCCCAGCAGTAGGACATTATTATAAGCTGAATGATACTATAGGAAGATTATTTTTTAAATAGGTATTGAATTTAAGCACTTCGCCTGTAAAGTTCTTGTGGGACTCCCAGCAGAGGGGCGGACTACCCACAAAACTCCGTGGTGTTTCTCCTCGCCCAAAAACCGGGCCATAGTTACTTACCACGATCCGCCTAAAGGGCTTCTACGATACGAAGAAAGATATATATACACTATCTGTGGTCCGTGACTCCACCCGCGTGGAATTAAGGAAATTTTCCCCGTTTTTGCAACATTTTTAACTACTGCTACGCTCTTTCTAGTCGCAGCGTGATGTTATATAACCTAAAGCCTTCCTCGATAAATGCTCTATCTAACACTGAAAGAATTTTTCTAATCGGCCCAGTGGTTCCTGAGATTAGCGCGTTTAAACAAACAAACCAACACTTCAGTTTTATAATATTAGTACAGATGTGATGTACCGTGATAGCTAGATTAAAATAACAAACAGCGATCCCTAAAAAATAACATAAACATTTTATTTATGCAATCAATTAATATAATATGTTTCCTACATAACATAATTGTATGATCGTGAGATTCCATCAGACTACTAAAACTATGACTTTTATAACCTTCACAAATAACATTGGAACATCACCTTAATTAAAAAAATAATAATTACTCATACTCAATTTGATGACGTGGTAGTGGTTCGATTTCTATTTAAGACAATTACAGATTACAGACAATAATCGAATTCAAACAAAAGAAGAAGGTTCTCAATCTGTTTGTTTTTAAATTATTATTTTTTATGTTTGTTACCCCAATCATAACTTTTGACTGGGAGAAGCGATTTTGATGATTCTTTTTTTATTTTAAAGCTTGTGGTTATCGTTTGGTCCCATTGGTACCAGGTCAGGATCTGATAGTTATCTCCTGAGAAATCGAGGAAAACCCTCAAATTTCAAAGACACATGAAGTCAGTTGAATTTTTTTTTTAAATACTCAAATGTTACGATCGAATACGCAACAAAACCCGCCCAAACAAATATTAAACCCAGTTTTTAATTTCCTCTAGGTGTTATAAATGAATTATTCAATTAATTTTAATTTAAACTAACTTATACAAACAGTTAGCATAAATTAATGGTTTTTTTTCACTAGTTATGAAACTATTAATAAAATGCATTATTTTATAACAAATTATGATAATAGAACTAATTCATATTATACGAGTATTTATCAATTTATGTATTTGTTTATGTAAAAACATAGGCTTTACTTTCGTTTCGTATGCCAATAAATATAATGGAGACGTTAAACAGGTTTAACTATGTGTCTGTCCTAGCGGTGACGGGCAAAGAGAATACTAGTTTTACCTCCCCAAGTCCTGCCCACGGGTCGTATAAATTGAGGGGTCCACGAAAATAAATAAATATTCATGGACATTTCACACAACGTCCTCTGGTCCCAAGCTAAGCTTATATGCTTGTGTTATGGGTACCAGAATACGGATATAATACATAAACTACTTTTCTTTTGTAAATACATACTTATAATACATAGTAAACACCCAGACGCAGTACAATCATTTGTATGACAATTAAAAACATCACACAAATGATTGTCCTTACCGGGAATTGAACCCGAGACCTCATGATCGGCAGTCCGTTATATGAACCACTACACCACGGGGCCCGCCCGAAAACCAGCACCTACGAATAAAAATTAGACAAAACCTATTGTAACACGGTAACATGTTGCACCGACCTCATACTACGGGAATACCTTCGGGAAAACAGCAGACTATTTTATGAAAATTAGAGTGTAGTCGAAAGAATTCACAGGCAATTAGTTAATTATTAATAGTACCTAAGCTACATTAACTTATACGGAATCATTAACTCATTCATCACACATTTTTTACTACCTAATAATGATTATTGAGTAATGTCTTTTTTTACTAAACTCTATAGTTTCCGCATTAATAACGTGATGGTTAAAACCTTCTTGGTTTAAAAATTAACGCATGACTAATTTTTGCTAGCAACATTAGGAAGCAAATGATGGCAACACAGAGGCATCCGTGACGCCATTATTATTATTACTATGCTATTATTATACGGAAGCGCTAATGCTTATTTATTTGTGGTTTTTAACGATTATGTTCTATACGACGGGCTTCGTGTTCCAGTGGTTCATGTAACGGACTGGCGTTCACGAGCTCGCGAGTTCAATTCCCGCTCGGGACAATCACTTTTGAAATGTTTATAAATGTCATACAAATGTTATTCTCTAACAAATATCTGCACTTTAATATACAAAATTACATAATCTTATTATTTATTATAGATAAATATTATTTAACTTTCTCTCTCTCCAGCGCATTTACGTCCCACTGTTGGGCACGGGCCTCCTCCACTTTGGGAGGGATTATGGTCTACTGTGCCGCATTGACCAGGCGTGTTGGCACAGGGTTTATTTTCGAGTTTTCCGTCTCTCACAGCGGATGTTATCTGTGTGCAATATCCCTTAGCTGAGTTTTACAGCACCCTTGGGAAGAGATGGGGTGGTGACACTTGTATTCTTATTCCATCACCACACGGAGAAATATTATTTATAGTTAATATTATTATTTATAGTTATAATATTAATTATGCGATACAGTTTAAACTACATTTAACGGTATATCATTATGACCAGTATTTTATAATAACTGGATTTGGTGGTTATTTTTGCGGAAATCGAACGGGTATACATTTTAATAATATCCGTATACCAATAACAGATGATAACTAGTTTAAAAACTTAAAAACCATACTTAAAAATGCAGAATTTTTTTTTTGAAATATTGTATATTGATAATAAATAAATAATAAATAAATAAATATTCACGGATATTTTACACAACGTCATCTGGTCCCAAGCTAAGCTTATATGCTTGTGTTATGGGTACCAGAATACCGATAGAATACTTTATTTTGTATATATTACTTTTTTTTTGACGCAGTACAAACATTTGTGTGACAATTAGAAAAATCACACAAATGATTATCCCGAGCGGGAATCGAACCCGCGACCTCTTGATCGGCAGTCCGTTACATGAACCACTCAACCACGAGGCTCGTCATAGATAGATATATTAGTATATAGATATGGACGACCAAGAGTTAATTTGGGCGCTCTTAGAACCGAGAACGCCTCGCTGCTGCGGCGTTCGCAGCAAGTCATGTCGCAGAGAGCTGCAAGGGCGTATCACACCATCTCGTTCGAGACGGCGTGCAAAATTTCCGAGAGCCTCCCCTGGGCCTCGAGGGCCCTAGCAGAGGTGTACCGAAGGAGGTACCTGATGCGGCAGTCGTTAATTAAACCCCTCCCCGAAAAGATCGTTCGCTGAAGGAGGGAATGTCGCGACGATCTCTTCAGGAATGGGCCGCGAGGTTGGAAGGTGTTTCTTCGGGCGGGTAGCTGATCCAACATAGCAAGCGACAAGATAAGCGTAATCACTTCGCGTCTAATATAGCAAACAAAATCTACTTTATGATACAGACAAATAACAGAGAATCCAAATCAATTATTAACATTTTTTGTGTATTAATTAACAAATTAAAATTCGACAAGAATTGTATGCTCATCTGTGTTGTTTTTGTGGCTGTACAAAAACACGCAATACACGGTGTAATATTGGCATAACACGATTCACGAGTCAGATCCTATCAATATGGTTAAATCTTTTTAAACGACTTCAAAAAAGGAGGCGGTTCGCAATTCGTCTGTATGTTTTTTTTTATGTTTGTTACCTCATAAATTTGAACAGGGCAAAGCGATTTTAATGATTCTTTTTTTTATTTGAAAGCTGTTCCCGTGTGGTTCCTTTAGCACTAGGTCAGGATCTGATGGTTATCTCCTGAGAAGTCGAGGAAAACCCTCAAATTTCAAAGGCACATGAATAAAAGTTAGGTAAGAAACATAAAAAATAATTCAAACGAATAGAGAACCTCCTTCTTTTTTTGAAGTCGGTTATTAAGCTTAGTTTTATTTTGACCCTGTTGCTAAAATGTATGAAGCACACCGATCCCTTAATTACACGTGTTCCAATATTTTTTTATCTAAATACAATTTCAATAATATTTATCATTAACAATAGTTTATTGTAGAGGCCAAATGAGATCATACATTTATTCATCAATCATTGAATTTTAATACATCAATCAATTGTAAGAATTACACGCCCACAACTGGGTTTATTTACTACATAGAGTAGATGTTTTAACTGACTTCCAAAAAAGGAATAACACGATTTCTTAGTCTTGGAGCGATTTTATAATAAACTAGCTGACCCGACGAACGTTGTTTTCCTATATGCTAGGAGTGGACAACCCTTATCTCTTAGAGGTTTGAAAAATAGATAGTAGCCGATTCTCAGACCTACTGAATATGTATGTAACATTTTATAAGGTCAAGCCGTTTCGGAGGAGTATGGGATATGGTGACGCGAGAATTTTATATATTAGATAGTCATGTACATTTCATACAGCGTCCTTTGGCCCCAAGAAAGCATATAGCAGAATACGGATATCTTGACTTATTAAAAAACAAAGTCGTTATTTTTGTATGTATATCCGTGGTACGTCCCTATGTAAGCTCAAGCTCATATCTTTCGAACTACGCAATAGATTTTGATGCAGTTTTTTTTTGTATAGAGTGATTCAAAATGATGGCATTTTTTATTTAGTATCCAATTTCCACACGTACAAAGTTGAGACCAACGGCTATAATAAATAAATAAATAAAATAAATAAATATTCATGGACATTTCACACAACGTCCTCTGGTCCCAAGCTAAGCTTATATGCTTGTGTTATGGGTACTAGAATACGGATAGAATACATATACTACTTTACTTTTGTAAATAGATACTTATAATAGGTACATAGAAACACCCAGACGCAGTACAAACATTTGTATGTCAATTAGAAAAATCACACAAATTATTGTCAAGAGCGGGAATCGAACCTGCGACGTCTTGATCGGTAGTCCGTTGCATAAGGCTCGTCAAATAATAAACACTCATGAAGATTTAACACTCTCTTTCTGAATTCGTCCTATCTATCTATCTATGTATCTGTAAGGGAATCTTTGGAATTGATTTTCACCCACTTATAATATTCGAATGGATCAAAAAATTTTCAAGTGGGGTTTTCAGTCTTCTAATTAACCAAATATAAATTAAAAGTAGCTTATTATTTATCTTATTTATGACATATCAGCCTATTAACGAAGTGGTCAAAGGACTCGATAACAGGATGATTAATCATTGGAAGCACTCATTTCAAACTCATCACCAAACAATACATTGAATATAATCTAAACAAAATATCTTATAGAATTTAATAAACAGTGTTACAAACAGAAACGATGACATTTATACTCGTAGATAATAATGCAATTGTGATTATCATGCTGTTAGCTATCTGTTGTATCATAAATCTTAGAAAGGTAGACGTAACCTTTCTTTACTTATTACGATACTGTCGTAGTGTACCTACGTATGTTTAAAGATTGTTGTCAATTTTATGAAGAATGAATTGCGTAGAATTTAGGAACAAAAACATACAAAATAAACAAAAAACTATTTAAAAAAAACTGCATCCAAATCCGTTGCATAGTTTTAAACATATAAGCTCACATAGGAACATACATACAAAAATAACGATTTTGTTTTTAATAAGTAAGGATTTACTGCTATTTCTATTAAAAAAAAACATCCATCAATTTATTATATAAAAAAAAAACAATCCTCTCGAACCATTTTATCTGTTAGAAATCGCATTAAAATCCTTGCATAGTTTTAAAGATATAGATACAAACATACTTTGTTTTATAATAATTGAGTATTTTAAAGAAAGGGCAAATGACTTCATGTACCTTGAAATTTGAGTGTTTTCCTCGATTTCTCAGGAGATAACCATCAGATCCTCACCTAGTGCCAATGGGACCATACGGGAACCACCAGCGCTAAAATCGCTGCACCCAGTTAAATGTTATGAAATAACAAACATAATAAAGAAAAAAGAATATACAGACGAATTGAGAACATCCTCCTTTTTTTGAAGTCGCTTAATAAGTAAAGATAATAATATAATCTTCGAACTCCAGAAATAGTAGTTTGTGTTTTTAAGCTATTGCATAGCTTCTATCGCGGGCCTTGAGCGTGGAGACTAAATGCACAAAATTCGAAATTTAAATTCCGTAACAAAGATAGCGTAACTAAAAAATACTACACATGGCGCTATATGCGTATATGGCGTACTATACAGTAACGCCGCGGCGCCGCGCCGTTTCGCTGTTCGCTATGGTGACTCATGTCAGTTTTGGCGTTAGTTTTTATTTTATTTACATTTGATTGAAAATCGCTATTTTATCATAATTACCATAAACAATGGACAGATGTAAGCATCAGTAAATAAGGTTTATTAATCTTATTTTAGTTTATGGTATTTAGATTCTTGCATAAATAAAATAAATAAATAATTAAAATTGCATAAGTTGATAAAAAGACTATGCAATCGATTTACCGCGGCAGTCTTCGAGTGCCACACGTCTTTTTTTACTTAATGCTGTAGTTGTCACAACATTTGGTAAAAAAATACAAGCTCTAATTACTTACATAATAAAGATAAATCGATTAACCGTTTTGAAATCTTTAACCAACATATTTTCCTTATCCATCAATCAATATGACCCATTTCTGAACGATGTTTACTTTAAGATTGTTATGTCATTTCATAATAAATTCCTTGCACATTCTCAAGCATTGTGTTGTAACATCTTATGACTAAATAAATCGTGTTATTTGTGACATTATATATTTAATTCAGAAGGTTAAAGGGAACTTTGTGCCTTAGTGTCTGTGTGGTGACGGAATAAGAATACAAATATCACCACCCCTTTTTTCTCAGGATGCTGTAAGAGCCAGCTAAGTGTTTCTTTTTTATAAAAAACATCCTATGTTCCCAAACCAAGCTTATATGCTTGTATTATGGTTTTTTTTTACTGTAGGAATGCATATACGCACTTTGTGTGGGACTCCCGGGTCAGAAGAGGACCCGAACTACCCACTAAACCCCACGGTGTTCCTCCTCGCCCCTTAGCTGGGCCATGGTAGTCACTCAGGTATTACTATGACTTGTGTTATGGGTACCAGGATAAGGATATACTACATAAACTACTTTAAAATACTTTTAATACATAGCAAAACACCCAGACGCAGTACAAACATTTCTATGACAATTATAAGTATCACACAAAGAATTGTCTCGTGCGAGAATTGAAGCCGCGGCCTCGTGAGTAGCAGTCGGTTACGCGAACAACTAGACCACGAGGTTTGTCAAAACCGACAACAACCTCTGTGAGAGACGGAAATCTTGTAAATAAACCTTGTGCCAATTCGCTTCTATTGGTCGTAGCGTGATGTTATATAGCCTAAAGCCTTCTTTGATAAATGCCTTAGCTAACGCTGAAAGAATTTTTCAAATCGGCCCAGTGGTTCCTGAGATTAGCGCGTTCAAGCAAACAAACAAACAAACTCTTCAGCTTTATAATATTCAGTATGGATGACACTAGGTCATTGAACTTGTAATAACCTAAGTTACCTACATAGATATCAAAGGTTAAATGACAATTAGCCAAATTAAATTACAACTGAACCCGGACATTTGGCCTTTATAACAGAATATTTGAATATAAATATATAACCGACTAAATTATGAATTGAATTAATTACGTAACAAATTTATATAACGTAACATAATATTATTATATAGTAAACTAGCTGTTGCTCGCGATTTCGTACACGTGGAATTTAGAAAATTTCCCCGTTTTTGCAACATTTTTCACTACTACCTTGCTCCTATTAGTCGTAGCGTGATGTTATATAGCTCATTATGTTCCTCAATAAATGTACTATTCAACACTTAAAGAATTTTCCAAATCGGTGCAGTGGTTCCTGAGATTAGCGCGTTTAAACAAACAAACTCTTCAGCTTTATAATATTAGTATAGACTAGTGGTAGCCCGCGACTCTGTACGCGTAGCGGTAAGGAAATTTTCTACGTTTTTGTAACACCTTTCGCACTTACAACTAATGCTTCGCTCCTATTGGTCACAGCGTGATGTTATATAGCCTTATAGCCTTCCTCGAGAAAAGGACTATCAAACACAAAAAGATTTTTTTTTTTAAATCTTTATTTATAAAATAAAATACAAAGAACGTGGGCTTTATCTTCAAGATAATGTCGCCCACATTGGAACGATCATATAAAGAATCAAAAAGAATCATCAAATCAAAAAGAATCAATCAAAAAGATCAAAAAGAATTTTACAATTCAAAACTTCAGCTTTAAAATCTTCTTTCATATTGTACATAAAAATCAATTAGTGTTCGTTAGTGTCGCTAAAACTCGATAACGGCTTTGCCAATTTTGGTGATTTTGGTCTTGAAATATTCGTAAAAGACTAGGGAAAATTTAAACGGTGACTAAATATATTCCACGCGTACGGAGTAACGGGTATCAGCTAGTATTACTACAGATTAATGTGCCAAGATGCTGTTACGTAATTCTTACGTCACAAAGTGCACGTGATTTAGGTGTTAGATTACGGTAAGGGCTACATTACTAAAAAACGTAAATTGATAATGTAATAACACAATTCGGAAATATAACAGATTTTTTTTATAAAAAATCTGTTTAATGTCGGCTAAAGATTTTAATCAATAAAAATGTGTACAACAAAATAGCCAATTACTTAAAATACGCCATAGTTGTTTTCATATTCTAGTAAAGTTAACTAAACAACTAAAAATGACAATGAAAATGTGCACGTAGAATTGGTACCTATATGGCCTCTCTGCAGCCCATTAACGTCCCACTGTTGGGCACGGGCCTCCTCCACTTTGGGGGTGATTATAGTCTACTGTACCGAGCTGAACATGCGTGTTGGTACAGGGTTAATTTTCGAGTCTTTCGTCTCTCACAGAGGATGTTATCTGTGTACAATATCACTTAGCTGGCTTTTACAACACCCTGGGAGAGAAAATGGTGACACTTATATTCTTAATGTTACCACACGGAAATGCAAGATGTGGCTACGTAATTCTTACATCACAGAGTGCACGTGGTATAGGTATTAGATTACGGTAATGGCTGACTCTATAAACTTATTGTTTGATAAAATATTACTAATGTTTAGAAACTAACATCCAGGTGTTTATGTTAGAACAAAGATACGAGTAAAGTCATACACGTATAGATAACTAGCTATGCCCCGCCGTGTTACCTGCGATAAAAAAGATAAGAAATCAGGCAGTAATGGGTGCTTTCAGGACTACTAATAATAATATAAAGATGTAACTTTAACTGTAACTTTAACAATTGGAAATCAAGAAGTTTAATTAAGGGTAAGGGTCTCCGTGTGGTGACGGATTAAGAATACAAGTGTCACCACCCCATCTCCTCCCAAGGGTGCTGTAAAAGTCAGCTAAGGGATATTTCACACAGATAACACCCTCTGTGAGAGACGGAAAACTCGAAAATAAACCCTGTGCCAATACGCCTGGTCAGCGCGGCACAGTAGACCATAATCCCTCCCAAAGTGGAGGAGGCCGTGCCCAACAGTGGGACGAAAGTGGGCTGGAGAGAATTAAGGGTAAATAGGCTTTCTACATAGTTGGTACGCTTTACCATCAAAGATTCCATTGTCACTTACCATCAAGTGGCATGGGATCAAGTGCCAACGTGTATTATATAAAAAAAAATTTGCGTAAGAACAATTTTATTGGTAAATCTACTTACTACGGATTCAGAACGAAGCGTCGGGCTAGATTCGCGTGCAATTCTGAAAATAAAAAGGTTATTTATTTAATAAATATGTCACACAAAAAGAGAAAATATTTGAGAAAGAAAAACACAAGAAAGATTGAAAAAAATATACATATTGAAATTACAATCAAAACTGGTTATGCACTAGTTGGACAGACGAAAGTTTCAGTCATAGTCAAGTCATATTCCCAAGTCCAAATAACGCCACATGGGGAGGAAAATGATGACGATGAGTAAAATTTATCAAAAACTGAAAAAAATCAGTTGTTATCGTTTCAAAGATACAGCTTGGTGTCAGACGGACAGGCATACAACGAACACCCAATAATAGGGACCCGTTTCACCTATGTAATGTAAAATAAAGAAGGTATATGCAGCGACAGTATACAACAAATGTCTAAATAATTTAACATAATGATACTACTTTAAGTACTAAGATTTTAAATGGCTTTGAGTCTGAATAAGAATTGAAGTGTATAAATCGCTTATAAATTAATCTTAAGCTGAAATTTCTCTCACCATCCAATAAATGTTAAAGTAAAATAAAGTGCATTACACAGATTACTTTGGTAAATCGTATAAAAGCATAAGTACGAGTTTTCACATGGCTAACAGTTTGTTGCTAATAGTTTGTGCTAGAAAATTTTAGATGGAGCTGTGTATATTGTAAATTTCTTAATGAAGGTACTTTTTGTTATAAAAAATGTAGAAATAATTATTTAATTCATCACGAGAAACATCTTTACTTATTATAGAACAAAGTCGTTATTTGTGTATGTATGTCCCTATATGAGCTTATATCCTCAAAACTACGCAACAGATTTTGATGCTATTTTTTTTTAATGGGTTGAGTGGTTTCAGAGGATGGCTTTTTTGTATAATATGTTATGGTTTTTTTATTCTCTGAATTCTACGCATACGAAGTTGCGGGCAACGTTGCGTAGTCTTAAAAATATCCAAAACAATTTTACTATCCACTGTAGAACAATTAATGGTCCTTACAAAGCACATACACGAGCTACATAGTCATGATTTATTTAAACTAACCAAATTTAGGCCCACTAAAACTCTGGTAATTACAGAAATGAACATCGGCGTGCATAAGAAACTAAAAAGAAACGCTAACAGTGAATCGAGGGTATGCGAATAATTTGCAGAAAATCATTCGCTAAGAGTGTACTCATCCTAAAACATTACGCCTTAGAATAGTGCAGTCGTGATTAATTGCTAATGTGCATCATTAAATGGCTACTATTAAGAACTGATTGGTTGCTGCTAAGACTAAGTATTCAAGATATTTTACTAAGATATGCCAATGGGATGGGAATGAAGGAAAATGGGATTACATAGGGTTGGCAAATATCATCAACTTCGAAGGGAGACAATGGAAGTAAGCGGTAGAAGATCACGCCTTGTTTGCTATCTATGGGGGGGGAGGTCTTGTCCGTGTGGTGACGGATTGAGAATACAAGTGTCACCACCCCATTTTTTCCCAGAGTGCTGTAACAGCCACCTAAGGAACAATAGAATTAATGTCTACTGTGAGACACGGAAAACTTGAAACTAAACCCTGTGGCAACACGCCTGGTCAGTGCAGGATGAACCATAATCCCTCCCAAAGTAGAGGAAGCCTGTGCTTAACAGTAGGAAGTTAATGGGCTGGACACAGGAGTTTAATTTAACTGTATCTCCCCTACTTATGACATCATAATTCTTCTGGCCTTATCTCGTTACCCGGGGTCGGCGAAACACGTCCTCATGTTGCAGTGTGTGGGTTATCGAAAATTTTTACTCTACGCCGTCTGCGATGTAATTTCCTCGGTTGGTCCTTACGACAACCACAGACAAGATATGCGGAAGTGTCGGATTCTTTGAGAACGTCACCCCACGGACACCCACTTATGACCTAGTTTTAATATATAGCTGATCGATTAATTCATCTACGCGTTAAGCAAACAAAAATTATAAAAATTAATTAAGTCGGTTTGAAGGAGTTTGGTATGAAATACATTGACACGAGAATTTAATGTAGTGACAACCCTAGAATAAATAATATTTTTAAATTGCAGCATTTTGTATAAATTAGTTAAAGTATTTTTATAAATATTTATCTAGAAATAATAACGCCACTTTGAGCAGAAAACCTGACCTAGTAATTTCCAAGCCCTACAAATTGCGAGAAGCGTGTAAGCAAGATTATAACTTAGTTATTTCTTACGTATGTTATAATTTTCTTATTACCGTACAAAAAGTAACAAACATAACATAATATTTAGGTTTAAAATAGGTAGATATTTAATAAACTGTCGCGCCCCAGAGCAAACTAAAACTAATAAAATATAGTTAAAAAAATACGAAATCTTTGGTAAGTAAAACGCGAATGGTCACAATCTTTTAAAAATAGAGAATGAGGTTCTTCAGGTAAGCCTATTCGCAGGCTAATACATTATTGCCCGCCTAAAAGAACCCTAAAAAGGCCTTGAGTTGTTTAATAAGGTTCCGATAGGTTCCAAAAATTTGTTCAAAACCGGTCAAGTAATAATTGGACTCGCGCGCTAAAGGTTCCTTACCGGTATTATCATACTCGTAACTACATTCCTCATAAAGATATAATCATGCCATCTAAGGGTGTTATCAAGTACACTGTAGTAAGTATACATTGAAAACGTTTGTTGTATAGGAGCACACTTAAATCTAGGTTTTTAGTATTTGTTGTAAAAACCAAAATACTTAATGTAAGTAAATGTAATTTCTAATTTTTTGCTATCTCCGATTCTTAGATATAGCATCATGTCAGACGGACTGACAGCGTAGATTCTCGTTTTAAACATTTGGTACTTGGATATTTATGGCATTTCTTATAAAAACTTGTTCAAGTGGGCGTTATTTGATATGTTCTAGATATAAACAAATGAGATAATCATTTAAACGAGTGCAACATAACCTATATTTATTATAATCAAAGAGATTAGATCACTATATATAATTAAGTTTTTGGGTGTATCATTTGGGTCGAATAGTTATAATCGTAGATTTAAAAAAAATATTATTAATTGGTAACAGTTTATTTCTTGACAACAGTATCCTTAGTTCCATTAGTGTCTAGCTAGATGGCACTAAATATGGCGTTATTTGTGTTCCCACTAATGCCACCTATTAGAACATTGAAGAAAAGAAAATTAGCTAGTAAAATAGCCAGTATTAGGGGGATACCATATTTCTGTATGAGTTCGTGTCTCTATATGTATACTTTGTACCTGCTTGAAAAAAAAAAACTATGAGGAGTCTTTGTTAATGTCTATTTTATCTCAATATTAAGAAGGTTAAGGAAAACAAGTGTCATTAACCCAGGGTGTCATAAGAGTCAGCTAAGAGGCTAATATCAAATGCGAGAGACGGAAACCTCGATACTAAGTCATATGACAACACGCATGGTACGCACGCGGGGGCATTGTAGACTTTAACCCCTCCCAATCTGAACGAGGCCCGTGGACGTTGTGTGAAATGTCCGTGAATATTTATTTATTGTTATACTAGCTGTTGCCCGCGACTTCGTCTGCGTGTAATTTAGAAATCAAACCTTAACAAACAGAATTTTACTATACCTCTCAATAGATGGCGTTGTACAGATCTTTTAAATCGCACTATGGTTTGGTTACACACATTAACACTTAAGCTCGTCAAAATTTCTTTGTTTTTAATCCGCTTTTCGCATTTAAAAGTTAGTAAGGATAAGGATTATAACTATTAATTTTTTGTCATGACATCATGCAATCAATGACTGATCATTATGACAACACTGTAATAGAAGACTTGGGCCCCAGGTGTCATACAACGTGGTTCCCTCGGTCGGTACTCACGACCTCCACGGGTAAGATATGGGTAGGTGACACTTGTATTCTTTTTATCCGTCATCCCACGGACAACCAACCCCGTATCCACCATACGTACTAATAACTCATAAGTGGTTCACCTAGTTAAAATATAGATTTCGGTCAAGTGCTTTAACTAACTTTCACATACAAATGAAAACATTGTTATCGACAGGAAATTCAGGTTATCAGACGACACAATTCTGTGTTGCGTCAAAATAATGATTGGGCAGTTTGATAATAATTATTATTATCTATTAAAATATGTGTAATAACAATATAATAATTGGGCCTTGGTCAATAGTTATTCAGTCACAGTTTTAAACATTTATAAACAATTATTAAGAAATGAAAAGATTATTTTCGCTTTGCCCTGCCGGGCAATGATGGTGCCCTGAGCTTTGCCATGATCCGGCGAGGGATGGCCCCGCTAATCGGGCCTCTGGATGTCGACCCGCCGCGTGCGTCCTCCTCTTCTTGCGCCGGCTATTGCGCGCTGACGACCCCTGCCCGGGGCCCTGCGGGGTGGCAAAGTTTCGCCAGCGCGTTCGCGCTCCCGCAAGGCCTCCCTCATTTAACTAGATGTCGCTCGCAACTTCGAACGCGTGGAATTTAAAACAAATTATGCAAAAAAACCGCATCAATATTCGATATTATCAAGAAATAAGCTCACATATGGACATACATACAAAAATAACCACTTTGTACGTACAAAAACAACCATAAGTAAAGATTATTCTTTGTTTTATGCAGTAGTCTGTTCATAAGTTAATTTTTAAAATTGCCACATAATAATATTATTCTCTAACACTTGCGCGACTCATTTGATCAAATAAAACGACTTTCTTAGGGATTTAGACGTCGGGTCAAAATTTAAAATAAATACACGCGTCTAAATCCATAAAAAGTAGTTTCATTTGAATTGCCACATAGTTAAATTAATATAAAGGTTTTTAGATCAATTTTAAAGTAAAGATTTTTGGGGCAATATAACATGATAAATTGTACAACTATAGCCCAATTATCGGCAATAAGAACAAAATTAATGTTATTTATTACACAAATAGTATTAATTGGACTCGAATTGACCGTGATTGGTTATTTTAGCAATATCTTGCATAAGTATTGTTAGATATTTTGTTAGTTTCCAAATCATAATCTAATTGCTGTTACAGAACCAATTTTCTTTAGTATCTGTTAGTCAGTTGTAGAAAATTGAAAAAAAAAAGGAATCTTCTGTATTTAATTACTCTATAACCATAATATTTTCTAACACTTGCGCGACTCATTTGTTTAAATAAAACTACTTTTTACGGATTTAGACGCGTATATTTACTAACCATGGGCACGTGTGAGACTCACCCGTGACCATGGTGACTGCAAAGTTTCCGAAACGTCGGGCCAAAATTTAAAACAAATACACGCGTCTAAATCCGTAAAAAGTAGTTTTATTAAAACCTAATTTACTTATTACACACCAATACACTCTTCAAAATACCTAAATAAATTTGGAAAAACCGAAATCGATAATTTGTTCCTTTCACTTGCATGCTGTGAAGCAAAAAACCATTTAGCTCTGACGGGATTTCTAGACAGATGGTTTAAATTACTTTGATTATAGACCTTTGAAAAGATAACGGTCTTCAAACAGAATATGTACGAAAATTCCTGATTCTTAAATATTAGAGTTTCGCCTGTGACTAGGTCCATCTAAACAGCAATATCTATTCATAATCAGAGATTTACCTCTTCATCTTTCCTCCACCTTCTCTCCGTGTGGTGACGGATTAAGAATACAAGTGTCACCACCCCATCTCCTCCCAAGGGTGATATTGCACACAGAACACATCTTCTGTGAGAGACGGAAAATTTAAAAATAAACCCTGTGCCAACACGCCTGGTCAGCGTGGCACTGTAGACCATAATCCCTCCCAAAGTGGAGGAGACCCGTGCCCAACAGTGGGACGTAAATGGGCTGGAGAGAGAGAAAATACGCATTCAATCTGGAATAATCTTGAGCAACTTTAGCCTGGCTAAATCGTACTTCACGGTCTAATAAAATATGGTATTCATGTGACGTGTAGTTTTCGCAAACCACAAGTGTCACTTTTATAAGTAATAAAACAAGTATTCTATTGGAAACAGACAGATATTACAATATAATATTAACCTGTGTACATGTGTAAGTATCCTCTGAAATTCAAACACTCCTGAATATTGATCAATTAGTCCAGGTTACTATGGTGAAAAGCAATAACAGGTTATAAATAGGGGACTTTGTAATTATTTCAGCTGAAAGATAAAAGTACTTTGATAAAAACGTTTATTACATTTCATTTAAAACCGACAGTATTGCTTATTGCCATGTTGAACGACCGATAAACATTTTCATTCTCTCTCAAGCCTGGGAGTACCCCACTGTTGGGTAAAGTCCTTCTCCTCTTTGCGAGAGATTATTTTCGAGTTTCCATCTAATACAGAGAATGTTATCTCTGTACTATATTCTTTAGCTGACTTTAACAGCATCCTGGATCCTTTCCAAGGTGCTGTAAAAGTCAGCTAGGAGCTGGAGAGTATATAGGGTTGTGACACATATATTCTTAATCATAATTAATCGGCATCATCCTCACACCTCTCCAACAATATAAAATGATATTGAAAAAAAAAGTATGAAGAGAATAGAAAAAAAAATCCATGGAGTTTCTTGTCTGTTCTTCTCTATAGGATTCGCGTTTGGAACAGACACCTAGTTTCTGTCGTTTCAAAAGAGCTTGTAAAACATGCCAACTTGAAATAAAAAATTTTGACTTTGACTTTGAATCTGTCACCAAAGTACCAAATTATAGTTAATGAAAAATTTTTATTAAGTAAAAGTATATCAAGTCAATTGCAAAAATTCATAAATTAATGTAGTACTTAATTGTTTTTCTACCATTTTCACCTTATCTCCATAGTGTTGTGGTGTCTTACAAAAATTTTAAAACATAGATTATACATAAATTTAGTTTACACAAAAATTTTGTAAATACATACTTATAAGTATACATATATTATACAACTCGAATAAATTCGAGTTGTATATGTAACAGAAAACCTAATATTCTGCTTTGATTTTCTCTTAGTTGGCTTTATTAACTTCTTGGGATGTAATGGGATGATGACATGTTTTTTCTAAGTCTATCACCACAAAGTGTAGTTTCTAATGATTAGAATCAAAATTCAATGAAAGATTACCACAATCTTTGTATAGTCCTAGTTTCATTTATATGTGATAAGACTTATCACAAATGTAACGTTATCATTTCTCAGTAAACACAATTTCGATCTAATTGTGTATTTTGCATAGTAGTGTAGAAATATAATGTAATGCGTCTGGGTGTTTTCTATTTATTATAAGTATGTATTTACAAAAGCCAGTAGTTACGCCAGTAAAGACAGCCTATACCATTTTTTTCGATATCTTCAAAGTACAGCCATCGACTTTTTAGATATTTTTTTGTTATACGTACTCGTATCTAGATACTATAAATCACTCGCGCACGATTATCATCAAGTATCAAAATCCATAAAACGATGTATAACAGAAAAAAATTAAAAAATAAAAATATCATGGACATTTCACACAACGTGCTCTGGTCCCAAGCTAAGCTTATATGCTAGTGTTATGGGTACTAGAACGGATAGAATACATAAACTACTTTTCTTCTTCCTTTATTTACTTTTAGAAAAACACGTACAAAATAAAAATTTTTGCTTTACAAAAGAACATTGTTTTGTGAAACTGTAAAAATATTGATGAATTCCCCACATTTTGACCTTTAAACTTATATAACAATAAAAACCACTTCCGTATAACTATCATTGTTGTCGCATCAACCATAAACTTGTGCGCTTTTAACATTAGTTAGGGTTGTCCAAAATTACAATTTTAATTTTCTCTAACACTTGCGCGACTCATTTGTTTATATAAAACTACTTTTTGCGGATTTAGACGCCTGTATTTGTTTTAAATTTTAGCCCGACGTTACGGGGACTTTGCAGCAATTTCATAGTTGTCTCACCCGTGATCATGGTGATTGCAAGTCTCCGTAACGTCGGGCTAAAATTTAAAACAAATACACGCGTCTAAATCCGTTAAAAGTAGTATAAAAAGTAGTAATAGTCACTTTACCTATTTAAAAGTGGCAGCCCTAGAATAGATGGCAATAGCCATCTATTCTTCGGAAATATGACATAATTGGCATGAAAATAGACTAATAGAACTGCTTAATAGTTCCAATCAAGGTAAGCCTTGGAATTAGTCCTTGACTGTAATATCAATTGACATAAATTTCTATAAAAGTCTATAGGAAATTTAATAAAATTTAACGTTGCAGTACATTTTAATATGGTTTTAATAGTTTGACTAATATTCAATGTATCTATGTAACGAAATATTTGAGCCGAAGCAGACAAGAGGATCAAGTATCTGGACCTGACGCACGAGTTTACCGACATGTGGAGGGTAGTATCGACAGAAATAATCCCGATAGTTGTATCGGTGAACGGTTTGGTCCCAAAAAGACTTTCTGACGTCGGTGATGGCCCAGATGCAGAAACCAGTTTTGCTAGACAATGCGTACCTATAGTTCGTCGGTTACCGTCCCATTAGGCTCCACAACTCCAGCCGACTTGTCAGCTCTTAAGTTTCATAATATTAGTAAGTATAGACTAATATAGTATAAATGAGATTGTATAAATATTATATTCTGCAGTTATTAAAAGTTGAACAAACCCGCAATATTACCGGGAGCAACACTAAAGGTCGCGTATGACATCATAGTATTGAACAATACAAAATATTTAACGTACTAATAAAAGTGAGTAAAAATTTTGCATGAAAGCGAAGTCTAAATACACATACATACATACATACAAAAATAACAACTTAATTTTATAATAAGTAGATTATTCGTACTTTTTAAATATTTCATTATTAGACGAGCCTCGTGGTTGAGTGATTCATGTAACGGACTGTCGATCAAGAGGTCGCGGATTCGATCCCCGCTTGGGACAATCATTTGTGTGATTTTCCTAATTTTCATACAAATGTTTGTACTGCGTCTGGGTGTTTCTATGTATTATAAGTATGTATTTATAAAAAAGTAGTATATTTATTCTATCCGTATTCTGGTACCCATAACACAAGCATATAAGCGTAGCTTGGGACCAGAGGACGTTGTGTGAAATGTCCGTGAATATTTATTTATATTTATTATTTATAAAAAAAAAGTAGTATATTTATTCTATCCGTATTCTGGTACCAATAACACAAGCATATAAGCATAGCTTGGGACCAGAGGACGTTGTGAGAAATGTCCATGAATATTTATTATTTATTTACGCTTAATTTCGGACAATTACGCAACATGATAACCATCAATAATTACAAACATATTCACATAAAATAATAAGCAAAGTTGTGAATAAAACATAGTTAAATACAACAATAGATATTGCTTTTTGTTAGCGCATACTATGAACCTAAGACCTTGATGTTAAAAGAGGTTTAACCTGTCACTTTAACATACAAGTATATACCTATATGATTTCGCAACACACTTGAATGTTGTATTGACAAAATTCAATGCATTATTGCGTTTATTGCTTATTAGATTCACAGCAAATAATAAACTTTATTATGAATTTGATACAATGTAAACAATTGTAGTTAAATATTTCGTATTTTCTGTTTTAAGGACTTAATAATTATTCTATAACACTTGCGCGACTCATTCGTTCAAATGAAACCACTTTTGTTGGATTTCGACGCGTGTATTTGTTCTAAATATTGGGGTGATCACGGTGATTGCAAAATCTCCGAAACGTCTAGCTAAAATTAAAAAAATATACACCCTCCTAAATCCGAAAAAACTGGTTTTATTTGTTGTAAGTATTTACTAACTAGTTTTTAGGGTTCCGTACCCAAAGGGTAAAAACGGGACCCTATTACTGAGACTTCGCTGTCCGTCCGTCCGTCCGTCTGTCACCAGGCTGTATCTCAAGAACGGTGATAGCTAGACAGTTGAAATTTTCACAGATGATGTATTTCTATTGCCGCTATAACAACAAATACTAAAAATAAAATAAAATAAATATTTAAGGGGGGCTCCCATACAAAAAACTGATTTTTTTTACCGTTTCTTGCTCGATACTAATAACGTTGCCTTATGTTGCATAGATAATGGTACGGAACCCTTCGTGCGCGAGTCCCATTCGCACTTGACCAATTTTATTAAGGTTTATAGAATCCTATTTTACCTTTTGGTATACCAAAAGGTAAAATAGGATTCTATTCATGAGATTTCGACTCTCACCAGACTGTATTTTAGGAGCGATAATAAATGGTTGAAATTTTCATAGACGATGTACATCTGTGGATAAACAATAATGGTCTTATATTCATAATGACTTATCGGAGGTTTAAAATTTTGCTAAAATAGGTTCGCGAAAATTGTCGAAACTTGTTATTCATAATAGTCTTTTTACGCTAAAACGTTTATTATGTCTCCGATAAAATCTCTGTTTAAACCTCCGATAAGTCATTATGAATAAGACCGTTAATATTTAACCAGAATACAATAAATATTTAAGGGGAATCCCATACAGCAAACGTTTTCAGAGTAATTTGATGATACACTTATGATCTCAGTTTGAAAGCAACGAAACGGTATTCCGAGGTCGTGGGTTCAAATGCCGCTCATGGCAATAATTTTTTTCCAATATAATTTCATATAGTCAATTGCAAAAAAATATTAATGATAATAATGGTTTGGAATCCTTCATCTTTTTCTCCAGCCCATTTACGTCCCACTGTTGGGCACGGGCCTCCTCCATTTTGGGAGGGATTATGGTCTACTGTGCCACGCTGACCAGGCATGTTGGCACAGGGTTTATTTTCAAGTTTTCCGTCTCTCACAGAAGATGTTATCTGTGTGCAATATCCCTTAGCCTACTTTTACAGCACCCTTGGGAGGAGATGGGGTGGGGACACTTGTATTCTTAATCCGTCACCACACGGACGAGACAGAGTATGTGAGTTTAAATCGCGCTCGGCCCTTTCCCACTTATGAATATGAATAATTTTATGCATTCCAAATTAATCGTGAGTCAGTTCTTATGATATAACTGAAAAGAATAATTCGTCCTCTTTAAAACAACAGTTACACATTGTTCAGAAAAGTATTTGGAATGACCTGCAAAATGTTACCGTACAATAAAATAATACAGTAATGTTATATCTTAAAAATTATTACTTAATAATATGCATGACTCTACTTTGACCGATTTCATTATTTTAGCTTAATAAAACAAAAAATGTTGCAAAACCAGAAAAATATTTCTAAATTCCACTCGTATGAAGTCGTGGTCTAGGACCTCATACGAGTGGAATTTAGACTTTTTTTTCTGATTTTGCAACATTTTTCAATAATGCTTCGCTCCTATGAGTCGCAGCGTTATCATATATAGCCTATAGCCTTCCTCGATAAATTTACTATTCAAAACTGTAGTGGTATTCAGTAAGAAAAAGTGAAGGGAGTTTTCGGTGAATCTTGATCACGTGACAGCGCTCCTCTATTTTTATTGGAGGAGCGCTGTCACGTGATCAAGATTCACCGAAAATTAGGCTATAGGAATTTCTCAAATCGGACAAATCGTTCGTGAGATTAGCGTCTTCAAACAAACAAATAAATTCTTCAGCTTTATAATGTTAGTACAGATTTGCTAATATGCTAATTCCTGCAAATTCAAACGCGTTTCCAGTAAATGCTTCGCTCCTAGACTTTTAGCGTGCAGTAAGTTTGTTTGAACACGCTAATCTCAAGAACCGCTGGTCCGATTGAAAAAATTCTCACAGTGTGGGATAGTACATTTAACGAGGAATTCTATAAGCCTCGTAAATAAGCTCAAGGTTGCACAGCGTGCTATGGAGAGGGCTATGCTCAGTATTTCCCTACGGGATAAAATCCGAAATACGGAGATCCGTAGGAGAACTGGCGTGTCCGACATAGCCCGAAAGGTTAGCACGCTGAACTGGCAATGGGCAGGACACATTGCTCGTAGGACTGATGATCGATGGGGAAGAAAAGTCCTAGAGTGGCGACCACGTACCGGACGACGCAGCGTTGGGCGGTCCCCGACAAGGTGGAGCGACGATATCGTCAAGGTCGCGGGGAGACATTGGATGCAGGCGGCACAGGACCGCGCGTTGTGGCGTTCTATGGGGGAGGCCTATGTCCAACAGTGGACGGAGAGATGCTGAAGGATGGATGGATGGATATAACATTACGCTGCTACTAATAGGAGCGGAGAACAAATGAAAAATATTGCAAAATTAGGGGAAAATTTTCTAAGTTCCACATGTGTACCTACGCGACTTCGTACGCGTGAAATTTAGAAAATTTTATTATTTTAGGGCAACAGGGTGTATTACAAAAATACCGTGTCTTATGTCACCTGTTAACCCGAAAACGTACGTTAAGTAGAGAATTACCGTACTAACTTATAAGTGAACACTTTCCGTACAAAATTAACTAAACAATGGACACTTAACAGTTATAACTGACGCAACTCATTAACTTTCAATGTTCGCGCCATTAAATAAAACTGAGCACAACAATTACAATTTAACATTAGTTTTTTTTGTGTGACCGTCACATAATAATTAAGACAACTGGGTCAAATGAAAATAACATAGTAATTTACAGTTTTGTATTCGCAAAATAAAGTAAACTTAAGTTTTTACAATGGTTTTCAATGTCTCTACTATTTTATTAGATTTGTTTGTATTTAACTATCTATGTTCTCCGTGTAGTGACGGATTAAGAATACAAGTTCCACCACTCCATCTCCTCCCAAGGGTGCTGTAAAAGTCAGCTAAGGGATATTGCGCATAGATACACCCTCTGTGAGAGACGGACTACTCGAAAATAAGCCGTCATTCGCACCTATCTATCTATTTATGTATCAATCTATATTGTAACAGAATCTTTAAAAGTGATTTTTACGCACTCGCCGTAGTCAGACTGATCTAAAAATGTAAACCTATGTTTTTACAATTGTTTCCGATCTGTATACCTTCTAAAACGCTTTTTTATTAGCTTTGTTCGTATCTATCTACGTATAAATGTATGTAATATACTTAACAGAATTTTTTAATGTAATTTTCACTCACTTGCCATAGCTTGGTTGATCTAAAATATACACATTACTTATGGTAAATATTTCCACCGAATCAAAGAAAGAAGAAAGAAAGAAAGAAAGAGCTATTTATTGCTGCGTTAAACAACATGAAAATTAAATATTACATAAAAAAGTGTACAAAGAAAATAGCACATGTTTCCAAGCGACAGCAACCAGGTACATTTCAGCATTATGCTAGGTCCTATGGACCCAGCGCTGGTTTTCAAATGTGACCCTGCGAGTGACGCCACGGAGTGACGCAAAGGACATCATCATCATTTTCCTGCCCTTATCCTGTTATATCCTGGGTCGGCGCAACATGTCTTCGTGTAGCAGTGAGTGTTGGCCGCCAGTCCAGTATGTCCACCCTCCTTCAGCATATGCGCAGGGGTCATGCGACTTAGTTCCCTCGGTCGGTTCTTGGCAATAGTTGACCTAGTTCTTCAAGAAATAAATAAATGAATATTCACGGACATTTCACACAACGTCCTCTGGTCCCAAGCTAAGCATATATGCTTGTGTTATGGGAACAAGAATACGGATATACTACATATACGACTTTCTTTTTTGTAAATACATACTTATAATATAATACATAAAAACACCCAGACGTAGAACAAATATTTGTGTGACATCTTTAAATATCAAACAAATGATTGTCCGAGGCGGCAATTGAACACGCGACCTCATGATCGGCAGTCCGTTATACGAACCACTAGACCACGATGCCCGTCATGGAGAGGTGACACTTTTATTCTTTTTGTCCGTTACAAAACATGAATAATAAAACAATGTCTAACCATCTACATTAATAAGAGACATTTATTTCCTGATTCGCCATATAAAATATTTTAATAAATAACACAATAATCAGTCACGATTTGTTTTTTGAGGTCAAGATTACTTGGATCATCCTAGTCTCTGATCATCAATGATGATCGTCAATGACGTCACTGTAATACAAAGAATATTTTCAATTTAGCACGATTTCTCTTAGAGGTGTTGTAGTTACCAGTCCTGTGGTTTTTATGAGCGAATAAAGGTTTGAAAAGTTCAAAACAATGACTAATATTTATATGAATTTGACTCATCATCATATTGTTTTATGTTTACTTGGTAATTTTGTAATAAAATAATGTGAAATAATACAATACAATTCACGTAAATATAAAAAAAAATAACTTTTAAAGTCAAATGATAAAAAGTTAATAAGTTATTAATTATTTTGTTTAGTTCAAAAACTAAATATACCCGTCAATAATATGTGTGTAAAATTTAACATCAATCTGACTACTACAAGTGGGTGAAAATCACTTTCAATGATTCCGTTCCATAGAATAATACACTAATAGATACGTATCGAACTAATGAAAGCGTGTTATGTAGTTACGAGAATATCATATGGAACATACAAATATTGTCCAAAAGACAATGAAATACACATCTTAGTATTTTTGAAATAAAAAACAAAATCCCTATCTCTCTCTCTCTCTTTCTCCAGCCCATTAACGTCCCACTGTTGGGCACGGGTCTCTTCGACTTTGGGAGGGATTATGGTCTACTGTGTCACACTAGCCAGGCATGTTAGTACAAGGTTTATTTTCATTCCATTCTCCCAGAGGATGTTATCTGTGTACAATATCCCTTAGTTAGCTTTTACAGCACCGTAGGGAGGAAATGGGGTGATGACACTTGTATTCTTAGTCCTTCAACACGTGGATAACCTTTAATATTATGTAATTCTCAAAAGAAACATATACATATATGGTCTAATAATATAACGCAACACAAGCAATAGTTTTATGTAAATCGTCAAATCAATGCAAGACATAATACACTTTGATTTTAATTACAACCGATTAATCGATTCTGAAATAAAAGAATCGATTAATTTGTTAGGTCATTGTCAGTACGATTATGTTAATTATATCAAAATTATCTGCTTTCTAAATTATTATAATTAATTAATTTTCAAGGTTAAAAATGTATACTGCATTGTAGGTTACTTAACATTTAGGCTACTGAGGGCTTTATGGGAGCAATAAAATAAAAAAATAATAAATAAAATAAATATTCATGGACATTTCACACAACGTCCTCTGGTCCCAAGCTAAGCTTATTATACTTGTGTTATGGGTACCAGAATACGGATATAATACATAAACTACTTTTCTTTTGTAAAACATACTTATAATACACAGTAAACACCCAGACGCAGGTCAAACATTTGTATGACAATTATAAATATCACAAAAATGATTGTCCCGAGCGGGAATCGAACCAGCGACCTCGTGAACGGCAGTCCGTTACCTGAACCACTAGACCCACGAGGCTCGTCAATGGTTATAAAATTCGTCCTTCTTTCAGAGGGTATCAGGTCTACTTATGCCGCTATGACCAGGCGTTAATACGGCGTTGCTTAGATTTGACTTTTCCTTCTCTCACAGACATTGGTACCTATTCAACGTGGACAACAAAAATTAACGAAAATTGATAGTGTCAATAACGGCTATGTTCATAGAATTTTTTTAATAGAAAATTAGCTGTTGTCGCGACTTCGTACGCGTGAAATTTAGAAATCAATCCTTAACAAACAGAAGTTCACTCTTCTGTTCAATAGATGGCGTTGTACGTTTTTTAAATCGCGCTATCGTTTCGTTCCACACATAAACACTTAAGCTCGTTAAAATTATTACTGTGTTATCATCCGGATTTCGCAATTCTAAATTAGTAAGAATAATGTAGGTATATTAATAAAAATGTGCACAACGGAATAGCCAATTAATCAAAACACGCCATAGTTGTTTTCATTCTTTAGTTTAGTTTAGCGATGGGTTATAACAGCAAAAAGGTGATATCTGTTATTCCTGTTACTGTTAACCAAAATAACAGGTGCCGATACCTGTTGTTAAATAACAGGCTGTTATATTTAGAATGAACAACCATGACTTTAATTTTTCACAGCAAATGCAAGGCTGTTCTGTTACTAGTTTGTTATCGAGTATCTGCGGTTAGTATTGACAGTTGATAGTGATTGCCTGTTATTTTTAATAACAGGTATTTCTTAATCGCAGCAACAGCTAGATCTGGTATCTTAAAATACCTGTGACGTCTACCTGTTATGATAAATACGCCTCACTCCTAGTTTAGTTGAGCAAGTGCACGTAGAATTGTTACCAGTATCTGGTAACTGTAACTGCTTAGTGCTTATTACATGGATGGAAATGGGTTGGTGACACTTGTATTCTTAATCCTTCATCGGACAGATTTTTTTTTGGCACAGCTACAAGATAACAAGATAACAATAAATTAAAAATTATCAATTTCTAATAATCTAAAACGCAACAACAGAAATCAATCACATACAAAACGTGTTTAATGTCCTTCAAAAATAGGTGAAAACAAATGATAAGATAGTTTTAGAGATAACGATAGATGTACATACTTACATTACAATATCGCAAATTTGTGCAAAGAGGCCAAATTATGTAGTTATCTGATAATCAATATTATTGTGTTATAAGCTATTGATAACTTCCGATAGATGGAGTTTTACGAGATTTTTCTTAACGAATAAACGCATAAACGTTAGGGAAGTCACCAAGTGGTTTATGTAACGAACTGCCGATCATCGCTTTCACAATAATTATAAATTAGTAAGTAAAACAAATGTACGAGAAAAAAGTGTGTTTAGACTGTAATAGATGGCGCTCTATAGTGTCTACCTTCTAACTCAGTCTGTTAGTTTTTAAATAAATTGAGTTATTAATTAAGCTAATATTATCTATGCTAATATAAAATAATTGGTCAAGTGCGAGTCGGACTCGCGCACGAAGGGTTCCGTACCATTATCTATGCAACATAAGGCAACGTTATTAGTATCGAGCAAGAAACGGTAAAAAAATCATGTTTGTTTGTATGGGAGCCCCCCTTAAATATTTATTTTATTTTATTTTTAGTATTTGTTGTTATAGCGGCAATAGAAATACATCATCTGTGAAAATTTCAACTGTCTAGCTATCACCGTTCTTGAGATACTGCGTACGGAACCCTAAAAATCATGTTTGTTGTATGGGAGCCCCCCTTAAATATTTATTTTATTTTATTTTTAGTATTTGTTGTTATAGCGGCAATAGAAATACATCATCTGTGAAAATTTCAACTGTCTAGCTATCACCGTTCTTGAGATACTGGGTACGGAACCCTAAAAATCATGTTTGTTGTATGGGAGCCCCCCTTAAATATTTATTTTATTTTATTTTTAGTATTTGTTGTTATAGCGGCAATAGAAATACATCATCTGTGAAAATTTCAACTCTCTAGCTATCACCGTTCTTGAGATACAGCCTGGTGACAGACGGACGGACGGACGGACGGACGGACAGCGAAGTCTCAGTAATAGGGTCCCGTTTTTACCCTTTGGGTACGGAACCCTAAAAATGAAGCGGTTGTGTCTTTGTTTGAATGCGCTAATTTCAAGAACCACTTGTCCGATTTGAAAAATTATTTTAGTGTTGGATAGTAAATTTATCGAGGCTATAGGCTATATAACATCACGCTGCGACCAATAGGAGCGAAACATCAGCGAAAAACGTTGCAAAAACTTTTTTCTAAAGTGGACGTATACGAAGTCGCGGGCTACAGCTAGTTTATAATAATTTAGAAAATAATTAATTTAATAACTAATGCATTTATTAACCTCACATTTATAGTTACAATGAACCTATTTATTTATAATTTATTATTATGTATTATTTCCGTAACAGTCGAGTCGCTGTTTACGAGATAAGAAATACAATGTTATTGTGTACATTGTTAAATAATAATAACATAAGTCATTTGTATTGCTAATGTCACCTCATTTCCTATTTTCCTTCCAGAGTCCACTAAAAATACGAGTGCGAAAACTTTAAAAACAAAAATTTTATTGCATTTTCTTTTTATACAGTTATGTTTTTTTAAAGTTTTCGCACCAAAAATTTGACTTGAACTTTGACTTCTCATAAATGTCACTAGACCTAATTAATACAAAATACGGATGCAATGGTGCAGTGGTTAGCGTAGTGGTGGTTAACGAGGTCGCGGGTTTGTTAGTCATACAGATATTTGTACTTAATCTAGGTGTTTACTACCTAGTTAAGTATTATATATTCTAGTGTCTAAAACACATAAAAATAGGCTTATATTGGGACCAGAGGACGTTTTGTGAATTATCTGTAGATATTTCATTTAGAAACTTATTAACTAGTAAAATATATCCAATTGTAAACCTTTTTAGGGTTCCGTACCCCAAGGGTAAAAACGGGAACCCTATTACTGAGACTTCGCTGTCCGTCCGTCCGTCCGTCCGTCCGTCTGTCACCAGGCTGTATCTCAAGAACGGTGATAGCTAGAGAGTTGAAATTTTCACAGATGATGTATTTCTATTGCCGCTATAACAACAAATACTAAAAATAAAATAAAATAAATATTTAAGGGGGGGCTCCCATCCAACAAACATGATTTTTTTACCGTTTCTTGCTCTAACTAATAACGTTGCCTTATGTTGCATAGATAATGGCACGGAACCCTTCGTGCGCGAGTCCGACTCGCACTTGACCAATTTTTATTTATTTCAAATCAAGATAGTTCCAAAGACGCAAAACACACTTAAAAATTAAAATTTTTATATCGTACAAAACTACTTTTTTTAAACACTAACTTCACGTAATAATTACGGAATAATTATGATGCAACGGAAATGAATTTTAAGCAGTACAAATAAAATAAGAGCAGAGATTGAATAATAAACACATAATATCTTCGTGAAAAAAAAGATGAGTTTAAAGCACGTTATTTTTTTGCTAAAGGTTAAATCTCCTGCAGCTTGCTTAGCTCACTTTTTCCAGTATCTCTATTCTAACCAGGACAGACTTCCCCGTTCTTCTAACGACCTTTTACTTTCTTGTATACCCCATAGGACTAACTTTATGTATGTTTGTATGTATATATAATATATGTACCTATTGTGTATCTAGTATGTATTTTGTATGTATAGCGTACTCTGTATGTATAATGTATTTATTTTAGTAAGATCACTGTATATTGTATGTAATCTATTGACAGTAATTATAAAAATTATTTATTATCACAGAATATACACCTACTCCATTTGTTTCTGCACCACCCAAGGTTGACTGGTAGAGAATGCCTACGACATTAAGGCCGCCTTTATACAATTTGTTTGTATATAAAATTTTAAATAAATAAATATTCTAATTAAAACTTACTTCATAACACTTTGTGGTAAAAAACAACCTAATAAATATCTAGGACTACAAAAAAACATTTTTAATACATCCATAATCTAAAATGTTTTAATTGCACAGCCTCCTATCTTTTACCAAAGCAATATGGAATCACAAAATAAAAAGTCTTTGCCATTGAAATAAAAAAAAAACTGTGGCATTATGACCAAGAAAAAAAGTTGAAATAAAGAATTATATAAAACGGCCAGTAACATTACATTCCACGATAGGGTGACCACTAACTACATAAAAAGATTGAATAAAAATTGGTCAAGTGCGAGTCGGACTCGCGCACGAAGGGTTCCGTACCATTATCTATGCAACATAAGGCAACGTTATTAGTATCGAGCAAGAAACGGTAAAAAAATCATGTTTGTTGTATGGGAGCCCCCCTTAAATATTTATTTTATTTTATTTTTAGTATTTGTTGTTATAGCGGCAATAGAAATACATCATCTGTGAAAATTTCAACTGTCTAGCTATCACCGTTCTTGAGATACTGGGTACGGAACCATAAAAATCATGTTTGTTGTATGGGAGCCCCCCTTAAATATTTATTTTATTTTATTTTTAGTATTTGTTGTTATAGCGGCAATAGAAATACATCATCTGTGAAAATTTCAACTCTCTAGCTATCACCGTTCTTGAGATACAGCCTGGTGACAGACGGACGGACGGACGGACGGACGGACGGACGGACGGACGGACGGACGGACGGACAGCGAAGTCTCAGTAATAGGGTCCCGTTTTTACCCTTTGGGTACGGAACCCTAAAAAACAACAATTACTAAAATATTTACCGCAATTCAAGCAAGCAGTGGGTACTACATTGTATACTAGAAATTTTTTTAAGTTTGCAAATGAAAAGCAACATCAGCTGCTTCAAGTAAAAGTCAGTAAACCAAACTGGTTATTTACCTATGACCAAAGACTACGGTTTGCACCTGCAATCATTGTAAAACCTTAGAAAAAGTAGTTATTCAGGGCAAACTTTTTAATATTTATTAAATACACTCAGAATAGGCATATTCAGCATTATGTTATACTACCTACTAACTGTGCCTCTCTGTTTCACTTGCGTATTAACTTTAACTATCCCCACTTGTGATCTAGTGTACCTATAAAAATTGTAAATAAATGTTCTATATTACCGGGTATATTTGTTTTAAAATTGAACGCAACGTTAAAAAAAGTTATTGTTCTGATATCAGGGTTTACATTTCACATTTTGAAATCCATGGAGTAAGATCTTATTGTGGTTCTCATTGTCAACAAGCTATTGAGCTGTTTAAGAAAACAGAAACCGAACAACACTTTTTTATCTTACCGAGGAACAAACTCGACTATCTTTCACAATATAAGCAGAAACTTGCGCTACGAGGCCAACGAGCTATTTTTTTATTGACTAGATATCTTGCTGATGGACAAGCGCGTATTACCACGCTGGTCAGACAGGTTCCTATAAGATTTGATTTCTAGTTTTTTCTTCTCTTGTTTTCATTATATATGCTGGAATTTTGCTTCTAGCTAGCGCTTGCATGGGAAAATAGCAAGTTATGTGATATTCCCTAGATAACCCGCATACTCTTTAAAATCTAGAATATTATTTAAAAATATTACATTGTCATCGGTCCTTAATATGTGTACAAAATTTCAGATCAATATATCTAATGCAAGTGGGTGAAAATTAGAAAATCAATTTTAAAAATACGTACCGAGCATAAAAGCATGTTAAAAACATCTTAATATGTTAAAAACTAAATTAATTTTTGGGAGATAAAAGAGAGACTTGATACAATAATATCATAATCTCTTTACTCGTATGGTATAAATACAATGGTTAAACAATTTATTTATCCTGATTATTCAGTACTATGTCTATCTGAAATGTCATAGCGACATTAATAAATATAAAACAGTGATCAACAGAAAAAATATTAATTACTTAAATAAATCTATATGTAGTGTCTATATAACTGTTAAATTAAAATATATTTATAAAAGTAGCTTCTTTGAGAGAAATTTATAGTTTACTAACAGTTGCGCGACTCATTTGTTTAAATAAATCGTATCGTAGAAGACATATTACAGCTCAGTCTCACCCGTGACCATGGTGACTGCAAAGTCTCCGAAACGTCGGGCCAAAATTTAAAACAAATATACGTGTCTAAATCTTGACAATTATTAAAAAAAAATTCGCTCTTTTCTTTTCGCATTTCATTCGCAAATATTCTGAAAAACAAATTTTTGTTTCTAATTTCTAATGTTAAATGTACTTAGCACACATCACCATCATTGTAACATAACGCCATTCTCCCATGGGCTTAGGCAGAGACACCAAAAACTATAGAGCGCCATTTGCTGCGATCTAAACATACTTTCTTGGCTTCCTTACTTAATTGTACACTTTATTTAATAGTAGTACAATGATAACTTTAAGCATTTTTATTATAATGTCCTGCAATGTAGCTTATTTCCTATGTTAATTATTGATATTTGTTTAAATTTTTATTCTATTTCTATTAGTAGTGCTAGCGTAAAAGAGAAAAAATACGAACTTATATTTTGTTCTCGTAATATTTAGTTACAGTTATGAGATACGTTGCTTTTTAAACGTTAAAATGCCAAACCTGTCCTATTTTTTATTTTTACATGGCAACTCCATACTTACCAACTGAATAAGTCGTTTACAATCGTTCTCATTTTTGTTTCCATTGGTAAAAACAGTGTGCAAAATAAGATATTTAATATAGACTGTAATTACTTAATAAGTATAAATAAGTACATAAATACATGTTTTAAGCTTATTAAAAACGCAAAAGTTGGTTTTAATAAAAAATTGGTCAAGAGCGAGTGGGACTCGCGCACGAAGGGTTCCGTACCGTTATCTATGCAACATAAGGCAACGTTATTAGTATCGAGCAAGAAACGGTAAAAAAAATCAGTTTTTTGTATGGGAGCCTCCCTTAAATATTTATTTTATTTTATTTTTAGTATTTGTTGTTATAGCGGCAATAGAAATACATCATCTGTGAAAATTTCAACTGTCTAGCTATCACCGTTCTTGAGATACAGCCTGGTGACAGACGGACGGACGGACGGACAGCGAAGTCTCTTTACCCTTTAGGTACGGAACCCTAAAAAGCATTACCATAGACTATATAATTGACAGCTGAGACTGTATTCTTTGTTTGAATTTTTATAGCTCCATGCATCGACATACTGGCAGAAAACAAGCCAGTATATACCTACATATTCATTCCACACTTGTTTTTTATTGCACGTAGGTAATAGGGGCTGTATCAATTGGTGGATATTGACGGTTTTATTCTTAATGACTTATCGGAGGTTTTTTTTTTACGTGAGGAATACATTTACGCACTATGTGTGGGACTCCCGGGTCAGAAGCGGACCTGAATTACCCACTAAACCCCACGGTGTTCCTCCTCGCCCCTTAGCCGGGCCATGGTAGTCACTCAGGTATTAACCATGACCCGACCAGGGGTGGCCCTCTATCGGTGGGGGCTCACTGTGACGGGGCGGGCCCTAGGCCCCCCCGTCAGACCGACGCCTCTCCCCAGAACATGTGGAGAGTGATCGTCCGCCGCTGTTGGCGCGACAGGCCCTCCGAACTGCCGCGCGCGGCCTCCTCGTCGGGTGGGGCCGCCTGCTATTGCGCGCCGACGACCCCTACCCGGGGCCCTGCGGGGAGGCAACGTGTCGCCCTAGCGGAGATGTTATCGGAGAGATAATAAAAGATTTAGCGTAAAAAGACTAGTATGAAGAACAATCTGTGACAATTTTTGCGAATCCATTTTAGCGAACTTTTAAACTCCGATAAGTCATTATGAATAAGACCATGAGTCTTCGAAATCTATAGTAATACTGAGAATTCTCTAACTGCATGTATAGGTCCTATATGTAAAGGATTTAAGGATTAATCACTCTTTTGGAATGTTTCTGATAACACTTTTGATAATGACTAATGATAATATCATATTTTTATTAAGCTTATACGAAAAGTTCTTTAATGAAAATCTTATTAAATATTTTAAAAAAATATTGAACTGACTTCATGTGCCTTTAAAATTTTACGGTTTTTCTCGATTTATTAGAAGATAACCATAAAATCCTCATCTGCTGCCAATGGGACCATCAGCTTTCAAATAAAAAAGTTATGAGGTAGCTCCTAGTTAAAAGTTATGAGGTAACAATCAAAAAAGAAATATGCAAATGAAATGAGAACCTCCTCCTTGTTTGAAGTCGGTTGAATAGCTATAATCTTATGATAATAATTAACAGTTGCATTTAGAACCTTCTCTAATTCTGAAACAAATAAAAAATCCCAACACGAAAAATCGAACCTAATGCCTAACAACTAATAGTGGTAATAAGCGCTATTAAGAATATCAAGATAATTTTATTCCTTTTATCTGTATTATGTTACTGTATTATAATCATTTTCCAATAATCTTTTATCATAATATTCAATCTTTTATCACTTTCTCTAACAAATTTTTATCATAATAATTATGTAAAACATAAGCCGTGTAAAGAACTAACAACTCGATATAAATATCCTAGTTATTATAGTAAATAATGGTAACCCTATTAGTCCTGAAATAAAATCTAACTCAATAAAATAACACACAAATTATTTTTTAACTGGCAATATTGTAATTTTTTGTAATTAAAAATATAAATATTTAAATTAAGAGCTACAAAATTCAAAGTACTTAGGTAGGTACTTACCAAAATGTTATTCCTATAGTTCAAGCTGAAACAGACACAGCACAAACTTTGAACACATAAGAACCATTTAGATTCTTGTCAATGCAACGCAAACTTTCTACTTGAACTCGACAAATAAAACCACTGTTGCACTCGTTATTTAAATCAAAAACAATTACAAAATATTAAATGTAATCGAAAACACACTTATTGGAATACAAAAAATAAATATTTTTTAAATTTCGAACGTAAAAGTTTTTTTTTTATGCGAACGCAAAGTGCGTGCGTTCGTCGCGGAGTTAAGTTAGCATCTGGCAAATCAACTGACGGTGTCTGACCTTCGCTTAATCAGAATCATTCTATAGCGAAGCGAAGTTGGCTATGGACCGGTTGGCTTTAGGCAAAAGTTGTACTTTTTTCCTTCACTCATGCATGCTGCTTGAGGTTGTATTATTATTTTAATCAAGTTCAATATGGGGTTATTCAGATAGAAACTGCCACTTTCTGATTTTATTCAAAACGGCACCTTTTTAATAATGATAGAGTTAGCTCTAAAAAGAAGAAACTCTCAGAAGATGAGATCTCAAAAAAGAAGTGGAAATCTTGGGAGTAGACCAACTTCCTTACGAATGGATATTTGTTATTTTAAGACATTTATTAAACAATTTGGTCATGTCCATATAAAATGCATATACTGGTGATTTAATGTCAACTCGATATAAAATAATCTTTATAAAGTCATAGATGGCTTTATTAACGCATTTAAACCTTTTTGTTCGTTAGCAAATAAATAATATGATTCGAAATATGCATTTAATGAATTGTAAATTACTTTTTCAAAAACCTTTGAAAGTATTGGGACTAGTGCAATAGGCCTATAGGATGACATATTTTCCTTATAATTTTTTTTAAACATAGGTTTGATTACGGAAACTTTGAGCCTATCGGGAAAAGTGCCTTGCACAATACACAAATTCACTACATGGCTTAATACCGGTGAGATAAGTTTTGACACAAGTTTTACAACCTTCGTGCTTATATCATCATGTCCAGTACTGTAAGTGTTTTTTAAGCTTTGAATTATTTCATAGATATCTTGGCGGATTGTTGGCTTCATATATATAGAAGAGGGGCTGTTATTAAAAATAGCATGTGACTCCTACTGTCTATCAGTATGCTTTTGTTGGTTAATATAATAATCATTAAAGCACTCTGCCATTTCGCGGGGATCGCAATACTTTCTTGAGGGAAATTATGCTTTTTATTATTTATTATTTTGTTTTTCTTGTTTAGAGAAAATAGATATTTAATCAATCAGATATATGTATCAAGAATCTATATGACTGTATTCAATTGCAATTTCTAGTAATACATTAACAATGATAAAGTTGTCGCGCTGTCACTCCGTTTTAAATTGCTGTGCCCGACAGGGTCCATAATTGTATCTTAAATATTTAGTTTTATCAATCACTGTATACATTATGGAACGCAATAAATAAACTAAACTATATTTCAATATGAAGTAGGTGTTTAGTTTTTAAACACAGACGATTATTCCCTCGGTTTGTTCTTACAGCACAAGTCTTACACGAAAACTGGAGTGGAGTTTCTTGTGTGTTCTTCTCCACAGGGTTCGAATTTAGAACAGACACCAAGTTTCAAAAGAGCATGTAAAACATGCCAACTTGAAATAAAATTACTTTTGACTTTGACTTACTAACTTAAAGATATTAGAGTCAAACATTGCATGGTATTAAATAAACAAAGTATTATAATACAAACAGTAAAACATTATACACTGGCAAACTCACGCAAATTTAAAAAGAAAATAAATAAAAATAAAACCGGTCGTCTTCCGCGAAGCGCATTTAAATGAATCAGATTCGATGCTCGGAACAACAATTTACATTTATTTAATTATCTTTATACTAAAGGAGTGAAAGATTTTGTTATCAAGAATTTTATTAAACAGGCTTTGACAAAACCTGAATAGGTTTTTTTTGGATTCTATTAAATATATCTTTACTAATACTAATAAATAATAAATAAATAAATAAATATTCATGGACATTTCACACAACGTCCTCTGGTCCCAAGCTAACCTTATTATGCTTGTGTTATGGGTACCAGAATACGGATATAATACATATACTACTTTTCTTTTGTAAATACATACTTATAATAAGTACATAGTAAACACCTACAACCTACCTAACGCAACCAATACTAGCTGTTGCCTGCGATTTTGTACGCGCGGAAAAGAAAATTTTCCCCGTTTTTGCAATATTTTCACTAATATTCCTATCCTATTGATCGCAGCGTGATGTTATTTAGCAGGAGTGGCCAACAAGTCGATCGCGTGACCAATTTTGGTGGATCACTTGCAAGTGCCATGAGTGCATTCAATGCCAAATGTTTCTAGTACGAATGAACATGTACGCAGCTCATGCTTCGAGTAGGGAGACGTTCAGCGTGACCACTTTTAGTAGTTTTCTATTATTTTCAAGAGTGCACAGCCGTATAAAAGCACATTGCATAAACGGACGCTTATGCAATGTGTTCGTCGTCGTGATCGACCTATTTCTTAGGTAAGAATGGGGACCCATTCTTACCTAAGAAATAGGTCGATCACGACTCAATTTTAAAATAAAAAGTAGAGCTTATGTGCACAAAAGTTGGCCACACCTGTTATATAGCCTATAGCCTTCCTCGATTAATGTATTATTCAAAACTGAAAGAATTTTCAGATCTCTTCGGCTAATCTCAGAAACTGGCTTGTCCGATTTGAAAAATTCTTTCAGTGTTGGATAGTACACTTATCGAGAAAGGTCTTAGACTATATAACATCAAACTGCGACCAATAGGAATTTTTTATAAATCTTTGTTTACTTCAAGTATATATAATTAAAACCAGTTTCATTGGTATGTTGTTTGCCATATGGCTTCCGGTGAGTTTTCCTGGATGACTGGCTTCTTGGGACCATACTTTCATGTATGGTATATTTTATTGGTTTTGCATGGTTCCTTACTAAAAGGTAAAACGGAATTATCTTACTAAAACTTTTGTTTTCCGTCCGTCCATCATTTCATCCATTTTACCACAAAAGAAAATGATAGAAGCATAGATATACTCTTTATCTATAATATAACGCAAAAGCTATTAAAATCGGTTGAACTTTCGCGAAGAAAAAACGGAAGTACGATACCCATATTTTGTATGGAGCATAATTTGGTATCGCGCCGTCGCAAAAAAAATAACCGAACGTTCAGACTTTGATTTGGGCGCCCACAAATCAAGCTATCAAAACCATAACCCTTTTTGAAAGGGATAAAATAAAATAATTTGATATGAAGATAAATTTTATTTTAATGTTACATATCATAACTGGCCAAGCACGAGTTATTATAAATGTGAAAGTTTCCGAGTATGGATGTTTGTTACTCTTTCACGCAAAAACTACTGAATGGATATTAATGAAAGTTTGAAATAATGTCGCTTATGAACCAGATTAACATATAGGCGCACTTATTATCCCGAAATAATGCAACATTCCTGTGGCATAATCGAAAAACAAACTGTGGTTTGTTTTTCCTTCACACTAAAGGGCTTTAATTTTTGTTTTTAGGGTTCCGTACCCAAAGGGTAAAAACGGGACCCTATTACTGAGACTTCGGTGTCCGTCCGTCCGTCCGTCTGTCACCAGGCTGTATCTCAAGAACGGTGATAGCTAGAGAGTTGAAATTTTCACAGATGATGTATTTCTATTGCCGCTATAACAACAAATACTAAAAATAAAATAAAATAAATATTTAAGGGGGGCTCCCATACAACAAACATGATTTTTTTACCGTTTCTTGCTCGATACTAATAACGTTGCCTTATGTTGCATAGATAATGGTACAGAACCCTTCGTGCGCGAGTCCGACTCGCACTTGACCAATTTTTATTTATATTTATCCTTTTTACCGCGAGTATCATGGATTTATATTAATTGTTGACGGGCTTCGTGGTGGAGTGGTTTATGTAATGGACTGCCGATCACGAGGTCGCGGGTTCGATTCCCGCTTGGGACAATCATTTGTGTGATATCCATAAATGTCGTACAAATGTTTGTACTGCGTCTGGGTGTTTTATATGTATTATATGTATGTATTTACAAAAGAAAAGTGGTTTATGTAGTCTATCCGTATCTGGTACCCATAATACAAGCATACAAATATAGCTTACTTTGGGAGCAGAGGACGTTGTGTGAAATGTCTTGAATATTTATTTATTTATTAATTGTAAATTGTAGCGTAGGTATGTGTTATTCTGATGTATAAGCACAGTATATAAGCTACATTATTGTAAAGTTTTATTATATGGATTTTATCGAAAATTTTATGTAGCTTATCAAAAAATATACACCAATATTTTTGTTTTAACTTTTATAAAGGTTAAGTTTCTGAATTCCACGCGTACGTAGTTGCGGGTAAAAAATAGTATAAATTAAACGATTAGTACGGGATCCGTAGTACATTTTTTTCACTTGATTACTATCAAGCTGATTTTCCGTGAATAGCTTTATTATGACGAGACGCCCAATAATTTTCTATTCCAAAATCTCGATTGTGGTAGCTAACTGGAAGAAAGCAGTAAGTGATTTTTTTGAAATTTTTGTTTGAAATTTTTGACGCAAGTTTTCTTACGTCTTTTTTTTACGGGTAGTACGATATTTTATCCTTGCTATCTCTGTTAGCTACCACAATCAAGATTTTGGAATAGAAAATTATTGGGCGTCTCGTCATAATGAAGCTACTCACGGAAAATCAGCTTGATAGTAATCAAGTGAAAAAAATGTACTACGGATCCCGTACTAGATAGTTACTTCCAGTTGTAAAAGTGCAAGAGTTCATAAACCTTACGTAGAAACGAAACCTTTCTTTAGTGTAAATTTATTCAAATTTATATAAAAAAACATCTCCTGCGCCTCTGTCCTTAGCACGTTACTGGGAGTGAGCGAGATAGATTATACAAATCTACATGTGAGTGATAGAGATGGATATGTTTGTGTTATTTCGTGTTAAAAACTCGTTTAACAATAGCTAAGCTGTATGACGTGATGTGCAAGTGCAATGGTTTTAAAAAAACTTTGTGCTTAGTTTTTTTTTTAATAAATAATTCATTTAATTATAAGAAATACCAAAAATGACTGGCCTCGATGGTCGATTGGTTTATGCAACATAGACTGCAGACGGAAAACTCGAAAATAAACCCTATAACAACACGCCTGGTCAGTCATAGTAGACTGTAATCCCACAGTGGAAGTGGCCCGTGTACAACAGTGGGATGCTAAGGCCGGAGAAAGAGAGAAATAAAAAATTTCTAAGCCTCTTAGAGATAGAAAATGTTTACTTATTATAAAACAAAATCGTTATTTTTGTATGTATGTCCCTATGTGAGATTATATCTTCAATACTACGCAACGGATTTTGATGCGGTTGTTTTCAATAGATAGAATGGTTCAAGAAGATGCCTTTTTATGCAAAATGAAAATCATTTAATCATATTGACAATTTTTGTTGCCCTAAATAAAAAACGTGCTCTTATAACGTGACCAAATTTTTTACCCTACCACCTGTTCAGGACATTTAATCCGCTGGGAAGAGCCGGCGTAAGAAACTCAGCAGAGATTGTTATCTTTGGTCATATTCTTCATTATAATTATGTTTAGTTTCAATTCCGAACGAATTGGCGAGCAGCAATCTATGGTAATCCTTGCTAATATATAATTGTGAAATCGAGATGATGACGCTAAGAATCTTGACGAGCTTAAGTGTTAATGTGTGTCTGTGTAACCAAACCATAGCGCGAAATAAAAAATCTGTACAACGCCATCTATCGGGTGGTATAGTAAACTTCTGTTT
This sequence comes from Orgyia antiqua, assembly GCA_916999025.1. Taxonomy (NCBI): domain Eukaryota; kingdom Metazoa; phylum Arthropoda; class Insecta; order Lepidoptera; family Erebidae; genus Orgyia; species Orgyia antiqua. The sequence continues at coordinate 9,244,941 of OU779874.1, forward strand.
GTTAAGGTTAAATTTCTAAATTCACGAGTATAAAGTCGCTGGCAACAACTAGTGTTATGTACCAAACGATTAATTTATCATATTTTGTCTGCGCACGGGCATCTCTAACTATTGATAACGTCACTATCGATGACGTCAAGAACTGACCGGTGCATTTGTCCTGGTGGCTCGTTTCCGCGCGCGCGACACGGTTACCGAGCGCGCGTTGTCAGTCGCAAAACACATCTTGTTTGCACATTACGTCGCGATTTGAAAGAGATTTGAAGCGTTTTTCTTGCAACTGTTTCGCGAGTTAAAATTGTCACTAGAATTAATTGTTGATAAAACTAATTATCCTTGTTGTGTGAATCGATAATTACAATTGAAACAAAACCTTGAAATGTCACCGCGAAATGTAATGTTCGCCATTTTTGTATGACATAAATGTGTTATAAAAACTAGTGAATTTTGTGTCTCCATACTTAATACGATTTGTGTGTCTATATTTAATGCTATTTAATGTAAATTGAACTATTTTGAAATTGAACTATAATTGTGATAGTGTAATTGTATTGGGACGATTGATGTCATCAGGAGCCCGTGAACCACCCGTGTTGTGTTGTTGAATAAGCTAGGTAAGCTTGATTATTTATTTTAATATTGGCCAATATTTTAATCGATAGTTATGCAATAGCTAGGGTGACACGGTGAAGACATTGTTGAAGAACAAAACAGGGTAAGTTTGTACTATTATAAATTTGTTAACGCTGTGAAACACAGATTTTAAGTTCGTTCGTGTTGGCCTGAAGAATTAATACGCTTCCACAAACTAACACACAAAAATCCCAGGTTGAACGTAACATATTTTTGGTACCCAGAGCGTGGTTTAAACTCCGTTTCTCGAATGTTCCATGTTGAACAAACTATACCCTCATTATTTGTGAAAATTGATTTAATTAATTTAATTAATTTAATTTGATTAATTTGGTTGTTTGTTTGTTTAATCTAAATTGTTGGTATAGTTTTGAATAATTAATTTGAGCACTTGAATTGGCAATTAGATTTTAAAGGATTTGATAATTATTTGTGCTATTGCTAATCGTATTTGTTGTTGCTCAGGTTATTATTTAATATAAATTATTATTTAATTATTGTCTAATATTGAACAACGTTATAGTTAAATTGTGGCGTTGTGCGTTTGTATAATACAACATTTATTTTATACGTTTGTTTGTTTTGTTGGTTACCTTAAAATAAATAATTTAAGTCTTAAATTAGTTGCACATTGGCAAGGAATTGTTTGTTTGTTTGATTTAAAATATTTAAGATTTGATATTTGTTTAGAGTAATAGCGGCTTGTCTCATTGAAAGATATTTTGTTTTTCGTTATTGTAATATTGTTTGTTTGTGAAAGATATTTGTTTTTTTTTATTGTTATTATAAGATTGTTTGTTTCGTGCCGTTTGTGCTTTGAAGATGTCTGCCGCCGCGTATAATGTTGTCCGCGAGACATATTCCGGGATTGCGACTCATTTGAGATGGTTCACGTCAGCTGCCGCCTTGGTGAAAAGGGAGAACCGAATCGAGGCATTGTTGGACAGGCATGAGAAATGCCCTACACGACTTCAGGAGGTGGAGGCGCTTTACCGGCGCTTCATCTTGCATCTGGATGATGTGCCCCTGGAGTCATTCCCCCAGGAGCGACGGGACCAAGTCCACGAGGACTACGTCCAAATTATGGACCTTGCCGACGACATCGCCCAGCGCGCGCGGGAGATTTTAGCCTCGCGCGCCGGAGTACCGGCTCACCGGGCCCCCTTGAAGACTCCCGTGGGCCTTTTGACTAGGTTACCCAACTTGGATCTTCCACGTTTTGATGGTCGACTAGACATGTGGATGGGATTCATTGGTTTGTTTGAGAGCCTTGTGGACTCGAGGGACGATTTGGGTCCGTCTCAAAAACTGGCCTATTTACTCTCCGTGCTTGATGGAGAGGCGAGGGGCTTAGTACAGCACCTCCCAATATGTGACGGGAGCTATGGGATCGCGCGGGCGTTGCTCACCAAGCGCTATCACAACCAGCGCTGTCTGGCAGATACCCACGTTGACCAGATCTTGAACCTTTCCGTCGTGAGCAATGCTGCCCAGTTGAGGACCGAGCTGCTGAACCCCCTCCTAATAGCCACCAATTCGCTCAACCGCTTAGGACTGCCGGTTGCCAAGTGGTCTTACCTACTGGTGCGTATCGTACTCAAGCGATTGCCGGTGTCTTTGAGGGCACGTTTTGAACAAGGGCACACTAGGGATGAGGCATCTGCTCTCCCTACCTTTGACCAGCTCCTGACGTTCCTGGAGGACGAGTGTCGCATGGGTGACGTCATGGTCGCCGACACGCCGGTGGAAGCATCACGTCCCAGACCCACCAACCAACGGCGCAATGCCCAACCTGCACCAAGAGGAGGTACGGCCGCCCGCTTCGCTGTCGCTCAAGCTGCGCCACCGGACTGCCGGTTTTGCAAGTCGCAGGGACACCAAACGGTGCGGTGCCCAGACTTCGCGGTCCTGCACGTGGCCGCTCGTAGGCGGATTGCCCAGGCCCGCGGCTGGTGTTTCTCTTGCCTAGGGGACCATTACCAGCGCGCCTGCCCCGACACTCACCCGTGTCCTATTTGCGGAGGGCACCATTTGAAAATCCTGTGCGCCAACGCGAATGGCCGTCGCGACCACGCGGGGTCGCCTTCGGGCGGGTATGCCAGTGGACACCGGGACCAGTCCCGCAACTTGGAGTCCGGCTCATCACCCCCACGCCGCGCAGACTGTGCTGCCATCGATCGCCGAGTTGGTTCGGCGCGCAGCCCCACGGGCGGGTATGAAAGCGGGCCCCGGGTTCAATCCCGCACCTTTGTGTCCCGCTCGCCCTCCCCGCTTCCACGTGATCAAGCGAGATCACCTCCGGTAGTGTACCACGATTACCGTGACGCACGTCCTGTACCACTACCGTCCCCCCCTCTGGCGGAACGTCCCCGTTTGGAGACGCGCAACCCTCGGTACGGACGCTCCAGGCGCTACGAACCGCCGTCTATGGCTCGTGGCAGTCGTCACCGAGAGGAGGCCGAGTTTAGGCACTACCCGCACTTTGATTTGCCGTCTCGGGACAACGGCGCTCAGTCGCCGCCACGCCAGCATTAGGATGTTGGCGTCTGCCCCCGCTATGCACCGCCCCCCTTTGAGACCGTCCTCTTGCCCACGGCCCATGTCAGGGTCTGGGGACGGACGGGCGCCTCAGTTGTAGTCCGAGCGATATTGGACACAGGCTCACAGGGGTGCATAGCCTCGTCTTGGTTGGTAGGGCAGACTGGCCAGACTATTGAAAAATATTCAGATGTAATAAGGGGTGTCGGGAACGCCCCCGTGGCCACGGTTGAGGGTCGTGTTTTGTTTGAGTTCTCCCCCTCAAATTCTCCACGTCCGACGTTGGAATCGTCGGCCATTGTGATGGAGAATATCTTGGGCAATCACCCGCAAGTTCGTTTGTCTGCGGATGCGGTAAAATTGACCGCGGATTTGAATTTGGCCGACCCTAAATTTGACCTGCCTGGCACGGTCGATTTGTTGCTTGGTGCCGATGTTTTGGGTAAAATATTACTCGGCAAGGATCGTGTTTTGCAGCCAGGTGGCTTGGTAGCCCTCCGGACCATATTTGGGTTCGCATTGATGGGGCCTGTATTGAGGACTCCCCCCCCTGCCGAACTTGGAACGGCCTTGATGGTGGGGTCCGCCCTTTCTGACGCCGTGCAGAGATTCTGGGAAGTGGAGGAGCCACCACAAGCTCCCCGCTCTGATCCGGAGCATGAAGAGTGTGAGCAGTTCTACAAGACCAACACCAGTTATCTCCGTTCTGGCCGGATCATGACAAGATTGCCATTTCTCGCCGTACGTCCGCCACTTGGCGTCTCGCGGCCTATTGCAGAGAAGCGTTTGTTGGCGATGGAACGCCGTATGAGCAGGGACCCACTACTCAAGGAGAAGTATATTGACTTCATGCGGGAGTATGAGGATTTGGGACACATGTCTGTGTCAAAATTGGATTGGCGTTCGACGGAGCACTTCTTTCTTCCGCATCATGCTGTAATAAAACCATCCAGTGGTAAGCTGCGCACAGTATTTGATGGTTCTGCGCAGACTACTTCAGGAGTGTCATTGAACCAGTGTCTGCATCCTGGTCCCAAATTGCTGAAGGACCTTTGTGACGTCATCACGCGGTTTCGACGTCATCAATTTGTTTTTGTGGCTGACATCAAGATGATGTTCAGGCAAACGGTAATTCACCCGGATGATCGCCGATACCAGCTGATATTGTGGCGAGAAAACCAGCAAGATCCCATGCTTGTCTACGAGCTCAACACGAACACATACGGGCTGAGGTCTAGCCCCTTTTTGGCTATACGTTCGCTTTGGGAGCTCGCGGATCGAGAGCGTATGTCGTTTCCTCGCGCAGCCGCCATTTTGAAGGAGGACCTATATGTTGACGATGTGTGCACTGGCGCGGCCACGGAGAGAGAGGCCCTGCTCTTGCGTGACGAGTTGATTGGCATTCTAGCCTCCGCAGGATATGAGTTGCGTAAATGGATCTCCAACTTACCTGCGCTCTTGGACGGGCTACCGGATGACCACCAGCAGGATCCTCACCTATTTGAGAACCGTGACAACCCTACCATGATGTCAGTGCTTGGAATCCAGTACAGACCATTCCAGGACATCTTTACATTTAATGTCGATTTGGATTCGCATCACACTTGGACGAAACGACTGGTTCTGTCGACTGTCGCGAGAACCTTTGATCCCAATGGCTGGATATGCCCGGTCATATTCTGGGCCAAATGCTTCCTGCAGAAACTTTGGACTGCAGGTCTTGGATGGGACGAGCCACTTCGCGAAGCTGTTTTGAAGGACTGGCTCCTATTTGCTTCCTCATTGCCTGCCATCAATAGGATATCGTTGCCCCGTGCTCTGCTTCCGCCAGGGAAGCACACCGCGTCCCTTCATGGTTTCTCGGACGCTTCGGAACGTGGGTACGCAGCAGCCGTATACTTGCGCACCGTGACCACAGATGGTCAGGTGAAAGTGTTGTTGGTCATGGCGAAGAGCAAGGTCGCGCCTCTTCGAACTGCCTTGACAATCCCTAAGTTAGAGTTGTCAGGGGCGGCCCTTCTTGTTCGCCTTTTGAATCACGTCATGTCTACCTTGTGCACGTCAATTGACATTTCCACGATATATGCATGGACTGACAGTCAGATTGTGCTATGTTGGCTGAAGACGTCAGTTCACACCTTAGAGGTGTTTGTAGCAAATCGTGTCTCTCAGATACAGAAATCGGAGACCCCGTTGGTTTGGAGGCATGTGCCTGGCGAGGTCAACCCTGCTGATTGTGCGTCACGGGGATGTATGGCCCCCCTTTTAGTTGAGCACTCTCTGTGGTGGGGACCTGAGTGGTTGACCAGATCAGAATCTAATTGGCCGCGAACTCCGGCCTTAGACATTGTCGCACTGCCTGGGTTGCGAACGCTTGCGCTCGAGCGGCAGGACCGTCCGTTCGACCCCGATTTCTTACTTAATCGTTACAGTTCATTGGACAAATTGTTGAGTGTCACCGCTTGGATCAAGCGCTTCACGAAAAATTGTAGACATCCACAGAACAAATGTTTGGAGGCCTTCTTATCGCCACAAGAGCTCCAAGATGCTCTTCTTCACTGGGTTCGTTCTGTGCAAGAGGCACATTTTGAAGACGAGATTGACATCTTGAGGAAAGGCAAATCCAAGCTGTCTGGAGCCATTTGTAAGCTGAACCCTTTTTTGGATAGTGAGGGTCTTTTGCGTGTCGGAGGGCGTCTTAGGAACGCAAACCTCCCTTATGGATCTCGTCACCCCCTCTTATTGCCCAAGAGTGGCCACTTGGTGAACCTGTTGGTGACTGATCGTCACATCAAGAACTCCCACGCCGGCTGTAATGCCTTATTGGCCATTTTGCAACGGGAATTTTGGATTTTATCGGCCCGTCGGACGATCCGTAGTGTGGTCTTTCGTTGTATGCCTTGCTATAGGCTCAAGGCCCCTACCATGCAGCCTATCATGGGTGACCTTCCTTCGGATCGGGTCACTGAGATAAGGCCCTTTGCTGGAGTTGGTACGGACTTTGCAGGCCCCTTTTTTGTTAAAACCTCGACCCTCAGGAACAGTAAAACTGTCAAGGCTTATTTGTGCGTCTTTGTCTGTCTGTCCACCAAGGCGGTACATTTGGAACTCGTCTCAGCCCTCTCGACAGAGGCATTTGTTGCGACGTTAGATAGATTCGTGTCACGACGAGGACTACCGTCCTTGATTCGGTCGGATTGCGGTACCAACTTCAAAGGCACAAACAACTATTTAAAAGCGATGTATGATTTTTTGTCGGCTAACGAGACTGAAATTGCGTCTAGACTAGCTACACGTAGAATAACTTGGAGGTTCAGTCCCGTGTCATGTCCCCACTGGGGAGGAATATTTGAAAGCGTAGTAAAGGTTGCTAAGACACATTTGCGACGGGTAATTGGCGAGTCTGTATTGACCTTTGAAGAGCTCGCAACTGTGTTTTGCAAAATCGAGGCCGTTTTGAATTCACGCCCGTTGTGCCCGATCACTTCAGATCCTAACGACTTGGAAGCCCTCACGCCGGGCCATTTTTTGATTGGGCAGCCACTGAACGCCCTGCCGGAATATCCCTTTGTTGATGTGAGACCTAATCGTCTCTCGCGGTTTGAATTGGTCCAACAACTCACTCAGAGCTTTTGGAAACGTTGGAATTTAGAATATTTGCACATTCTCCAGCAGCGCGTTAAGTGGACCGACAAGACTGATCCACCTCATGTTGGTGACCTCGTTCTGGTTAAGGACGCTAACTCACCGCCACTGTGTTGGCGCAGGGGGCGCATTCTCAACCTCGTCTTTGGAGCAGATGGAGTGCCCCGTTTTGCTGAGGTCCGGGTGGACGGTTCAATTTTGAAGAGAGCTGTATCAACCTTGTCGCGACTGCCAGTGAATTAGCGGCCAGGTAGTCCTGGCCGAGGCGGGTAGATGTTATGTACCAAACGATTAATTTATCATATTTTGTCTGCGCACGGGCATCTCTAACTATTGATAACGTCACTATCGATGACGTCAAGAACTGACCGGTGCATTTGTCCTGGTGGCTCGTTTCCGCGCGCGCGACACGGTTACCGAGCGCGCGTTGTCAGTCGCAAAACACATCTTGTTTGCACATTACGTCGCGATTTGAAAGAGATTTGAAGCGTTTTTCTTGCAACTGTTTCGCGAGTTAAAATTGTCACTAGAATTAATTGTTGATAAAACTAATTATCCTTGTTGTGTGAATCGATAATTACAATTGAAACAAAACCTTGAAATGTCACCGCGAAATGTAATGTTCGCCATTTTTGTATGACATAAATGTGTTATAAAAACTAGTGAATTTTGTGTCTCCATACTTAATACGATTTGTGTGTCTATATTTAATGCTATTTAATGTAAATTGAACTATTTTGAAATTGAACTATAATTGTGATAGTGTAATTGTATTGGGACGATTGATGTCATCAGGAGCCCGTGAACCACCCGTGTTGTGTTGTTGAATAAGCTAGGTAAGCTTGATTATTTATTTTAATATTGGCCAATATTTTAATCGATAGTTATGCAATAGCTAGGGTGACACGGTGAAGACATTGTTGAAGAACAAAACAGGGTAAGTTTGTACTATTATAAATTTGTTAACGCTGTGAAACACAGATTTTAAGTTCGTTCGTGTTGGCCTGAAGAATTAATACGCTTCCACAAACTAACACACAAAAATCCCAGGTTGAACGTAACAACTAGTATTAAATAAATAAAGGTTCCTTCTCATTTAGTGCTAAAATATGTTTATCTAAAAACGAAAGGTTAGCGCTTTCGAAATAAAAGGAACAAAGGGTATACAACTTTACATTGTGGTAAATGCAAACTTAGGGTGGTGGCACACATGATTACAAAATTAATTAAAATTTTTACGAGTGTGAAAAGTTCAACAATAATATCCGTTCAAATTATGATTTGCAATATCATAATGTCTCTTCTTTTCCCCTTAGAAATAGGCGGGGACTATAGAACGCCATTTGCTGCGAGCTAAACAAACTTTCTTGGCTTCATTTACTCTTACACATCTAGTCATATCTACATGCACGACGATTGTGAGTGTTACGCACTTGATCCTTTCGAAAGATATCAGCGACTACAGTAAACATTATAACAAACTCGATACAATTTCGACGAGTCTCGTGGTTGAGTATTTCATGTAACGGACTGCCGATCAAGAGGTCACGGGTTCGATTTCCGCTCAGGACAATCATTTACTCGTATGTGATTTTTTTCTAATTGTCATACAAATGTTTGTACTGCGTCTGGGTGTTTCTATGTATTATACATAAGTATGTATTTACAAAAGAGAAGTAGTATAATTATGTATTTTATCCGTATTCTGGTACCCATAACACAAGCGTATAAGCTTACCTTGGGACCAAAGGATGTTGTGTGATATGACCATGAATATTTTATTTTTTATTTATTAATTTGTAAAAATATGGAACATTTTTTCAAAATTACTCGCTACTATCTACAAAGCTTTAAAATTAAAGAATTTACGAGTATTACTAAGTGCGTCACCAACTTTATAGTGAAGCGAGTATGCAAACACTGTTGTTAGAAACCAAAAGTAAAAGGTTGTTATGAGAGGCACACCGATGCTCGTACAACCATAGATCTGTTAAATATATTTATTTCTGTATGTTTATTAAAATACTAGATTTTGTCTACGACTGTGTTCAAGTTTCTGTGTAGACTGACGTACATACATACATAGATGACAATGGTATGAAATTCTGTGCAGTATTTTTAAGTCTTTCCTTACAAACATACAGACAGATAGACAGGCAGAAAAGGAAACAGAAATTAATATAAAAGTGGTTTTATGTTAATACTAGCTTGTGCCCTCAACTTCGTATGTGTGGATTTTAGCAAAAATTTCCCGCTTATACAACATTTTTCACTGATGCTTCGCTCCTATTAGTCGCAGCGTGATGTTATATACCCCATAGCCTTCCTCGGTAAACGTACTATTCAACAATGAAGAATTTTTTAAATCGGACCAATCAATGGTTCCTGAGATTAGCGAGACACAAAGAAACTCTTCAACTTTATAATATTTTTAAAAATTGTAAAACAAAGTCGTGTTTTCTGTAAGTACGTCCCTATGTGAGCTTAACGGTCTTATTTATAATGACTTATCGGACGTTTAAACGGAGACTTTATCGGAGACGGATTTTAACGTTTTAGCGTAAAAAGACTATTATGAATAACAAATTTTGACAATTAAGCGAACTTTTAAACCTCTGATAAGTCATTATGAATAAGACCACAATGGTCTTATATTTATAATGATTTAATTTAAAAGTTGCTTAAAATCGTTTAATCTTTAAAATTGCACAGCGGATTTTAATGCTATTTTCTTAATAGATGGAGTGGTATAAGAGGATGGCCTTTTGTCGTATAAACTCTATGCTTACGAAGTTGCAGGCAACAGCTAGGCTAGGTGCCTTATAAAAGATAGAAGTGCCAGCTTGTCTAAGCGCGTCTAAGTGTATTGTACACTCTACATTCTAAACTTTATGTTATCTTTTAGCAACTAATTAGTACGCTTGCCTTCTATTTACAATGACACCTTTTTGTACTTTTGTTTTTATTTAGAAAGTGAACGAATGCGCTACTGTGTTGCTTTTAACATTTGTTTTCTGTTTCCTTAGGAGTCTTTGTTGTATATCTTAGGAAGAGATAGACTGTTAATTAAAAAGATAAATAGGTAGAGATATATCAAAATTTAGTTTAATTGTTACATAAATTACAATATGCCTAATAGCAATTGATTTGAAACTAACGGGATTTGAACTCATAATAAGCTTAGGCATATCCTCACGTCCAATATTCCGCAGTGCCTAAAGACAAAGGTCTATGACCAGTGTGTTTCCAGCGATAACATACGGAACAGAAAAGTGGTTTTTAAATTTCGGCTTCGTAAATAAGCTCAGGGTTGCACAGCGTGCTCTGGAGAGGGCTATGCTTGGTATTTTTCTACGGGGTAAAATCTGAAATACTGGAATCTGCAGGAGAACGGGCGTATCCGACATAGTATGAAGGGTTAGCATACTGATGTGCCAATGGGCAGGTCGCTTGTAGGACTGATAATCGTTGTGGAAGAAAGGTTCTAGCGTAGCAGCGTAGGGCGGCTCCGACAAGATGCAGCGACAATATCGTTAAGTTCGTGGGGAGCCATTCATGCAAGCGGCACAAGACCGTGCGTTGTGCCGTTCTATGGGGAGGCCTATTTCCAACAGTGGACGTTGAAACGCTGATGGATGGATTACGTGTTTCTGGAGTCTGTGTACAGAACCTTAAATATTTAAACAATGCGTCATACCACACAAAATTCTCGTTACAATTTATGACTTTTTTCAGAATTTCTTAATATGTACAAAGCAGTGTTGGCTTGTACAATATTTATGTAATTATATTTCTTTTATAGGTCACATGGCCCCATTAACAGCGCAATAAACCAGGGAGTGCTGTGACGTCATAACGTTTAAGGTGGACAAACAACACGGAAATATTTAGTACGACAGTTAATTGTGTTTTCCAAGTAAACCCTTTCGTTATATTGCGTGGATTAACTAAATAAATAATTAATATTCATGGACATTTCAAACAACGTCCTCTGGTCCCAAGCTAAGCTTATATGCTTGTGTTGTGGGTACCAGAATACCGATATACTACATAAACTACTTTTATTTTGTAAATACATACTTATATACTCGTACATAGAAAACACCCAGACGCACTACAAACATTTGTATGACATTTATGGATATCACACAAATGATTGTCCCAAGCGGGAATCGAAAAGATGAAGAATGGTCATATTTATTTTAGTTATTATGTTTTGAAAAAAATAAAGTGATAGATGCATAGATATATAAAAGGTACTGAAAAAAAATTCGTTCCTCTCGAGGCAATATCCACGAAGAAAACAGGGGACTACGATGCCCATATTTTTGTATGGGGCATAATTAGGTATCGTGCCCTCTTAATATTATATGCAAAGCGAATGTAATAGCAGACAAAATTGCAGGAAAAACATAGTTTACTAATAAATCAGTACCTAGTACTAAAATATACCAGAAAATCTAAATTTAGTACAAAAAGTTTGTGCGCATTATCATTTGCTTTACAGAGTTTCTCAAAGTGGCTCTGTACAGATACCCCCTCTTTTTATTTTAAATCCATCCTTCACTTGACCACGCATTATGGAACTACAAGAACCCTTTCGGACTACACCGCAACCCTGTTAGTAGACACAAGCCCAACGGGGCCTTCTGACATACTCTTAGAATAAACGGGGCAACGCGTTCCAAATAACGCGTCATCGGCACGGGCCGTCTGTTCCAATGACGAGCGGCCCCGTGCTCGAAGATACAGATACTACAGATACCCCCCTGCCAGATACAGATACCCCCCCCCCCCGATACAAATACCCCCTAACGTCCCTACAATGTAAGTAATTTTATTGTCTTTAATAGTAAAAAACTTCCGTGATTGGTTCTTAGGAAATGTGTATGATTCACTAACTTCTATGGTGAAATCTGCGAGTAGGTAATTTGTCGTTATACTGTCCCCACCCATTATGGTCCCATTGCTGGACACGGGCCTCCTCCAACCCAGGAAAGATTTTGGCCTACTTATAACCTGATAACATGCTGAACAGGCGTGTTGGTAAAAGGTTTAGTTTCGAGCTTTTCTGCTTGTAGTAATAGCTAGAACGGCAAGTAAGCAGCAACAAGGGAAAGAAAATGAGGTAGTGACACTTGTATTTTTAATCCATCACCACATGGACAAGTCACATTAAGTAAAACTGACATAATATATCGACAGACTGTTTCTCCTTAACACAGGTTGCTTGCAAACTAGCTAGGAGAACAGAAAGCCACTATGTTGTATACTTTATATTAAAGTCAAACCATTTTTGTAAAATGTTTTTATATAATCAAATACTAATAAATAAATTACTAAAAAATATCGACAGAAAAAAAGCATTATCTCCTTCAAAATGTGTTCCTATCTATACTAATATTATGAAGCTGAAGAGTTTGTTTGTTTGTTTGTTTGTACGCGCTAATATCAGGAACCACTGGGGCGATTAAAAAAATTCTTTCAGCGTTAGATAGGGTATTTATCGAGGAAGGCTTAGGCTATACAACAACACGTTACGACCAGTATAAGCCAAGCAGTAGTGAAAAATTTTGCAAGCACGGAGAAAAAAATTCTAAATTCCACGCAGACGGAGTCGCGTGCAACAGCTAGTTTTAAAAATAAACCTTAAACCCCTTGCTTAGTCTATTTTATCTATTTAGTTGGGGTCTGCGTACTAAGTTTGAGAAACACAAATGTAAAATACCGCTAATCGTCCTTTGACACGAAACATTCTAATTATCGTCAAAGCTTAGAATAGTTTGTATAAATATAAAGTTCAAACTGATCCTCGCATAATTATAAACTTGGCTAGTTTTAAAACTGTAATAGCGCTAGATTAGCCTCCATGTAGTTCGCGACAAACTTTTTTAAAATACGAATTACTTAGTTGCAAAAAGTTTTTGCAACTAAAATTTATTTTGCCTAACTTTTATTCTGCGGATAGTTTAATTGGATCAACGTAAAAATGCCTAAGGCATTAAGTCCGCCTGTACAATATTTATTATGAAGTGTGTAAATAAATAAATAGATACAAAAGAAAATAAATTTCGATTACATTTTTAAATAGGTATAAAAGAGAGAAATTTTAATAATTTTTTATAAAATTTATCTAGATTATTAGAACTTCTTTTTTAATCGAATCGAACGTTCGATTAAAAAATTTCATTCAGTGTTGTATAGTACATTTATCGACAAAGGCTGTAGGCTATATAACATCACGCTACGAATAATAGAAGAGAAGCATCAGTAAAAAATGTAGCAAAAACGGGAACATTTTCTAGATTCCATACGTTGTTGCGGACAATAGCTAAAGTTTGTTATTATTATTATAATAGTAAAGAATTTTATCATCTCTTTCCCTCTCTCCAGCCCATTACCGTCCCACTGTTGGGCACGGGCTTCCTTCTCCTCGTTATTTTATCATTTTTTGTTTGATGTTTAGTTAAATTTGTATACATATTAATTTCCTTACGAAGAAAGTGCCGTTGTCAGACTTCAGTCTGGTTAGCTGACTCTGCCCAACAGACAGATCTTTTACGAACACTTTGAAGACTTGGTTCCACTCTATTGCCTCTTTAATGCACTTGGTATTGTAGAGGCGAATATCGCGTCGCTGAATGCAAGCGGCGCAGGACCACGCATTATGGCGTTCTATGGGGAGGCTTATGTCCAACAGTGTACAGTGTATATATTAATTTCCTAAATAAAACAATTTACATGAAAGCGAAATAAAAGATGTACACAACATTAAACTTGTACAAGCGATTAACTTCAGTAATATTTTATATAGCGTGTTCTTATTTTAACCATGACATTGGCAACACCGCACCCTGTATAATGTCACGCGATATCTAAGCTTCTCCTTGTAATTACTATGCAGATTTTATTATAATGTTTACTTTGTGTATAAATTTATAAATTAAACGTTAAAAAGATTGGATTACTAGTTTCTGCCCGTGAGGTGACGAATTAAGAATACATGTGTCACTATCCCTTAATTAAAAAGAAAATTGAAAAAAAAAGGAATCTTCTGTATTTAATTACTCTATGACCATTTTTACTTCAATGCAAAACGGTAAAGGGCGCAACGAACGGCATATTACGATATATTAATATGTCGGATTAAGGTGACGGATTAAGAATACAAGTGTCACCACCCCATTTCTTTCCCAGGGTGCTGTAAAAGCTAACTAAGGGATATTTTACATAGATAATATCCTATGTGAGAGATGGAAAGCTCGAAAATAATCCCTGTGCCAACACGCCTAGTCAGCGCGACTTAGTAGACCATAATCCTTCCCAAAAGTCGAAGAGGCCTGTGCCCAACAGTGGGATGTTAATAGGCTGGAGATAGAAAAAGAGATTGTCTAAGAATAATAATGTTAAAAACAGTCAAAATCCGTTTAACATTCGCGAAGAAAAAAAGGGACTACGAAACGTCTTTTTTTCAAAGAATTTGTAGGTAAAATCTGCTTCAGCTATATTTGTCCCTTTTAGTGCGGCCGGCGCTCGGAAATAGGGATAGCAATACTTAAGTCAAATACCTAAATTAGGAGTACAGTACCCTCTTAACTTTCTTACTTCTATTTTTGTTTACTTTGGTAACTCCTTTCTATGCAACATCTCGAAGAAATGGAACTCGCTCTCTTCACTCGTATTTCTTTGCTTCTACAAAATGGGGTATTTCAAGTAAGGCGTAAATGATTCTTACTTTTTAGCGGTTGCGTGTTTAAAATAATTCGTATATTGAGGTCATCTGATACGGTACATAACACATTGATTGGTATATTATTGTAGTTTTACGTGGTTACTATGTGTACTCCTATAATGATCAAGATCATACATGTGGAGGTCCGTGTGGTGACGGATTAAGAATACAAGTGTCACCACCCGATCTCCTCCCAAGGGTGCTGTAAAAGTCAGCCAAGGGATATTGCACACCGGTAACATCCTCTGTGAGAGATGGAAAACTCGAAAATAAACCCTGTGCCAACACGCCTGGTCAGCACGGCACAGTAGACTATAATTCCTCCCAAAGTGGAGGAGGCCCGTGCCCAACAGTGGGACGTAAATGGGCTGGAGAAGATACATAAAGTACGTATACCTAGGGGGCGTCCATTAATTACGTGAGGTGTTCTAGGGGGGGAGGGGGTCAAGCGAAATCTTTTCAAATCTCACTTAGGGGCGAGGGGGTCATAGCAAATATCACGTAATTTCTTTTCTAGCAGAAAATGGTGGTAAATTATGTGATAAATTACGGTAATATTGACAAATATACTAGTCTTAAATAAAAATAATACAGTAACTTGTGGTTTTTTTTTCTCAATAATAAATAATTCAACTTATTTACAGCCAAAACATAAATTTTGAGGAAAATCTTACGAAATCTTACCAAAGAGGTTCGCAAAATTCTTAAAAATGCCTCACGTAATTAATGGACGCCCCTCTACTAGATATTGGCCCGCAACTTCGTACGCGTGGAATTCAAAAACCTTAACAAATTATAGAAAAAGCCATCTTGTTGATACCTATGTTTTTTTATCTCGTCTTTGTACACAGTTTCAACAATAAAAATCTTTGACTTAGCTTTTACAGTACACTAGAGAGGAAATGGTGTGATAACACTTGTATTTTTTATCCGTCACTACACGGAACATTTTCATCAAAAACTCTCAAATCACAAAAACAGTATTTAAAAGATTTCTTTATAGATTTAGATATTTCCATGAAATTATTCGTAAGCAATCTAGACATAAGAAATATTTTTATAGGAATGTCTTCGTTTGAAGTCGACAAAAAATCTATCTCGAATTGTTTTAGCTAAACAATGAACTAGGTTCTTTGTTATTTGAAGACAAAACCAAAGGATCGTTTGTATTTTCTATGTATTGGGTGTTTTCTATGTATTATAAGTATGTATTTACATAAGAAAAGTAGTTTATGTAGTATATCCGTATTCTGGTACCCATAAGACAAGCATATAAGCTTAGCTTGGGATCAGAGGACGTTGTGTGAAATGTCCGTGAATATTTATTTATTATTTATTTATTTATTTATTTTTAATACATTTTTATTACCTTATTTTATTATTACAATAAGGTTTTGGGCTCAGGGCCGAGCCGCCCCTATGTCCGAAGTGTGCGGCGCATACAGGCACCAAGACAATAGGGGCGCCGCGTCCACCATCAAAATTATTTTTGTTATATTTTAAAACACGTATTCTGTTCTGAGCATAAAGTGACAATCTTTCAATAGGCAATTTTCCTCAAGAACAACTCTTATCTCAAATCTCTCTAAAAATATACAGCCGAACTTGGATCATCCTCCTTTTTTGGCAGTAGGTTAAAAAAGAGGCGCTTCATAGATTTCGCACACAGGCACTTCATAGGTATCGAACACAGGCGCTGCAAGGTCTCGGCGCGGCCCTGTTTGGGCTGATCTGACCTTTTACAGATAATTTTTGCAGAATTTTTTTATTAGATGAGAAAAAATCTGAAAATACCTTGCTATTAAAATCTTTTCTGAGTATATATTAGACTAGCTTTTGTCTGCAATTTCATACGCAAGGAATTTAAAAACCAAACCTGAACAAATTACACAAAATATAATGGCAATACCATCCTCTTAAACAACTCTATCTATTTAGAAAACTGCATCAAATTCTGTTACGCAGTTTTTAAGCTATAAGCTCACATAGGGACTTACATACAAAAGTAACGACTTTGTTTCATAATAAGTAAATTATTTATATTAAGTTATTATATATTAAGTTAGTCTTGTCGCGGCGAGAGATAAAGAGTGACCTCTTTAGTACAGAAATACGGTCTTATTCATAATGACTTATCGGAGGTTTAAACGGAGATTTTATCGGAGAGATAATAAACGTTTTAGCGTAAAAAGACTATTATGAATAACAAGTTTTGACAATTTTCGCGAACCTATTTTAGCGAACCTCCGATAAGTCATTATGAATAAGACATTACTCTATAGCCTTTGAAAGGACATAGGCTTTGTCTTAATCTCGTTAAACTCCGGAGCAAGGCAGTCAAAGCAAGCGAAAAATTGGACGTTAGGCCGTTTTATTTTTCAAAAAAAGGTATTAATCGTAATTGAGAACTTGGCTGTCATCTTTAAGCACCCATATCAGTCAAACTCAAAACCATTAATTTTAAAGAGCCAAACTTTTTAAACGGTTTTGTCGGAAGGTGTTTCGCAATCCAGAACTGACAGGGAAATAAAAAGATTTAAGATGGTATTACATGGCGCGGACTTTGTGATAAATTTGTGATGCGTTAATGCGGTTTCCAAGTAGCGCAGAAAAAAAAACCTGGGACCATCCTGCTGGAATTACGAAAGCCCAGTCACTTTTTTAGACAGGCGAAATAAATTAAAGAGTAATATTTTTATTTAAGTTTTGCGTGTAAGTCCCTTTTCTCGTCCAAATATTGCCACGTTTATCCGCCGTCATCAATTTTGGTCCACCATACTACAAGGCAAGTAAACTTAGTGGTTGTGCTACACACGATCTATATTTTCTATACTAATATTATAAAGCTGAAAAGTTTGTTAGTTTGAACGCGCTAATCTCAGGAACTACTGGTCCGATTTGAAAAATTCTCAAAATCTTATCTAGAGTCTACTTTCCGATTTAAAATTTTACAAGGTGCGAGCATGTAAACCCACCTTAACTATAGTCCGAGACCCATTTAAAATTTTATCGTCGTTTTTTAAAGGTTCTTCGAAAACGAAAAATATATCTTTTAAAAATAAAATATGGATGTAGGTCAATATGAAGCTCCCTTATATGCTCTTCTTTGATTATATTTTTAACTAGCTGTTGCCCGCAACTTCCTATGCGTGGAATTGTCGCTTATGCTTCGCTCCGATTGGTCGCAGGGTGATGTTATATAGTCTAAAACCTTCCTTATTAAATGTATTATCAAACACTAAAATAATTTTTCCAGCCAAACCAGCAGATCCTAATATTAGCGGGTACAAACAAACAAATTCTTCAGCTAGTAGAGATTAATTACTTTATAATATACAGTTTTTAAAATAATCAAGTTCAGTTAACATTGCTAATTTGTAATATTGAAAGTATCAATTTTTTTTATAAATTTTTCTTTTTTTTAAATTTTGACATGTTCGCTGTGCGAACAAACCCCATGGTTTGTTCGCACAGCGAACATGTCACCCCGTTAGGATCATGTTACATAGTCTTAGAACTAAAACAACTATGATTGTATGCCCTCTAAAAGAAGTTTATACAACACTCTGGCTAAGTCACCCATTTGATAGGCAAGTGCACTATTGATGTTGCCAACATCCATCCTATTTGTCTTGGAATTTTTTATCAATAAGTTTAGTTTAATTGTGCGTTTAGAATTGGTACCACTGTTATAAAAGTTTAGGGCATAATTTATCTAAACTCTATAAATAGATTAAAAACAAAGACTGACCGTACATTCGGTACCATTTGTTACTTTTATCTACTTTCTTTTATTGTTGCACTTTGCTTGCACTTTAGGTAATTAATTCTCTTTAGAAACCTGTAGTCTTAGAGCATTATTTAAAAAACCTGTCAAGAGTGAGGCAAACTCGCACCCTTAGGGTTTCGTACCTACTAGACATATAAACATAAGTAACTGCATTCAAATAATCATTTAATTAAACTCAAAACAACTCACTAACTTAATTTTGTAGTTGAAATATAGGGAATCGCCTACATTTCAGCTACTTCATAAGCTGGTATTAGTATAAACACTTTTTTTTGTGATGTGATGACAAATTATAAGTTTTTGGATTTTTCCCTATATCAGGACTATATAGACTAGATCTATGCCAAATTTCAAGGCTCTAGGGCAACGGGAAATAACCTGTGAATTTTACTATAAACTATATTATATTACATTGTGCTCAGACTACATAAAATCAATAACAATATTTTAGTTTCTTAAATACATTAACAAATTGTAACAATATAAAGAAATTTTTAAATTATATAAGGTGAAACATACATAATTTTATCATAGACTAAAGTTTTAATTATTGTAGAGGTAGTATACAATATAGCAAGCAAAACTAAGTTTATATACTTAAATACAATATTATTTACATAATAACAAGAATTTTTAAAAAGAATTATTGGTTTAAGATTTAAATCAGTTTATATTAAAAAGAAATTGTTAATTTTATTTGAATTTATAGAAAATTAGTATTTATTTTAATTATTTAGTTTTTATTATTTTATCTAATATACTACCACCAGATCGGAACGCGTCCCACTTGAGAAAGATCTGGCAAGAAAACTCAAGGGGGGTCAAAGAAAATTATTTATTATTAACTTTATGTTGTCGGTCTAAAGTGAAGTTAAGGGGATTTTAAGTCTTGTTGTCTGCAAAATGTGCTAACGGTGTCTTGCTGTTTTGAAACCGAGTGTGTTTTGGATTTTATTAAACTAATTACAGGATCCCAACTAGGTGCCAGATCCCAACGTCCGAAACGTCGGGCCAAAATTTAAAACAAATATACGCGTCTAAATCCGTAAAAAGTAGTTTTATTTAAACAGATGAGTCGCGCAAGTGTTAGAAAATATTTGTCAAAACTTTTTATTCATAATAGTCTGTTTACGCTAAAACTTTTATTATCTCTCCGATAAAATCTCCGTTTAAACCTCCGTCATTATAAGTCATTATGTATAAGACCATAAGTATTTTAAAGAACAGTACAAAAGTAAGCATCGCGGTGACTATCTTGTTAAGAATGCGACGCATAACTTGAACAAACGAACTAACAACTGATTTGAATATACATGCACAGGTGGAATCTTTAAAAGGGCATTTTGTATAAATAAAATGTATTAAGTACATGACATCGTCTTCGTTCATCCATTTATATATTTTTTAAGATAACTCAAACTCACGAAAATTTCAACACTTAAATTTTATTGTTTATGTATTAGGCAATATAGCATACATCTAATATATAAAATTCACGTGTCACAGTGTTAGTTACCGTACTCCTCCGGAACGGCTAGACCGATCTTTATAAAATTTTACATACATGTTCAGTAGGTCTGAGAATCGGCCAACATCTATTTTTCAAATTTTTTTTTAGTATGTCAAAACAACGTTTGCCGGGTCAGCTAGTCTTATATATAAAATTCACGTGTCACAGTGTTAGTTACCGTACTCCTCCGAAACGGCTTGACCGATTTTTATAAAATTTTACATGCATATTCAGTAGGTCTGAGAATCGGTCAACATCTATTTATCAAACTTTTTTGTAGTATGGCAAAACAACGTTTGCCGGGTTAGCTAGTAAATATATAGTTAACTAGCTGACCCGACAAACATACGTTGTTTTGCCATACAAATATTAGGGGTGGACAACCCTTATCGCTTGGGTTACCCGTACACCGTAAAAAGTACTACCTACTTTTTACGGTGTACGGGTAACCCAAGTGGGAACAAAGTTCCTTTAATCGTGCGTTACGAAAGGCTAGACGGAAAAAATTAAGAGGGTACTGTACTCCTCATTTAGGTATTTGCCTTAGGTATTGCTATCCCTATTTCCGAACGCCGCGCTGAAAGGGACAAATATAGATGAAGCGGATTTTACCTACAAATTCTTTGAAAAAAGACGTTTCGTACTTCCGTTTTTTTTTCGCGTAAGTTAAACCGATTGTAATCGTTTTTGCGTTATATTATAGATAAAGAGTATAATAATATCTATGCTTCTATCACTTTCTTTTGTGGTAAAACTTTACCAAATTTGTGTGATAGACGCTGCAACTTTATCTAAAGAACACCGAAAAAAGTGGGTTTTTCGGATCGTCATATTTCGTTTAGTTATTATTTTTTGAAAAAAAAGTGATAGAAGCATAGATATTATACTCTTTATCTATAAAATATAACACAAAAACTATTAAAATCGGTTTAACTTTCGCGAAGAAAAAGCGGAAGTACGATACCCATACTTTTGTATGGAGCATAATTTGGTATCGTACCGTCTTAAGACCGCAAGTTGCAACGACACTTTTTGCTATAGTTGTAAGACGTGCGACGTGCGCGCGTTTTTCTCTCTCTCTCTCTCATAACATGAATAAAATAGAAATATAATATTATTTTTATGAATTATTGAGTATCTATTGTATTATATAACATTTTATTACAATTCCAGCACTAATTAATCAAAGGGAAAAAAACTGTATTAAAATCTGTTGCGTACTTTTAAAGATATAGGCTCATATTCACATAGGCCCATACATACGAAAATAATTAGTTTGTTTTATAATAAGTAAAGATTATAACGCAGGTGGTATCTTAGCATTAGAAACATCCGTTATTCTCCCTAATCATAACTAAAATATATACAATTGCTTTTATTTTGACTATCGAGTCGTGCATACTACGAAGATAACGAGAGACCAATATGGCGACCATAATGAGCTTCCTAACTCCATAAGCCTTATGCGGACTTGTCGCACCAGCTTGGATACAGAATAGGTTTAAATAGGACGCTTTGTTTGGCTTATTTACTTATTATCACGCTTATATCTAACAGAATGGGTGAGTAAATACCTATTTAAACTTTTTTAGGGATCAGCAAAATATGATCAAATACCCAAATACTGATCTGTATGTTTCGATGTACCTACGCTTTTATGCTTTTAATGTTATTATTTATGACCTTTGCTGTTATATAAAAAACCGAAAACGACGGGTTTCGTGCCGTTATTTTCTATACTTATACTCGTATACTTAATATTATAAAGCTGAAGAGTTTGGTTGTTTGTTTGAACGCGCTAATATCGGGAACCGCTGGTCCTATTTCAAAAATGTTTTTGTGTTGGATTTTGGACATTTTAAAGGAAGGTTTTAGGCTATTTAACATCGCGCTGTGACCAATAGGAAAATAATTTGCATAGTCCAAAAACTAAACAACACGCTTGAAAATCCTAAATATCTTTTTAAATAATTGCATTGTCATCGGTCCTTGATATGTATACAAAATTTTAAAACAATCCGACTATCGCAAGTGAGTGAAAATTGCGTTGAAAGATTCCGTTACATAGATTAATACATTGATAGATACATACCGAATATATAAAAGCATGATAATAAAATTAAAAAACAGCACAGCGGCTAGTCCTATATATTTGTAGAACTCCTGATCCATAATTACGGGTTAAGGGCAGGAATCAGCGATTTCTTAATAAAAGAGCCCGTTTTACTATGTGTGGAACCATCGACCAATGGTCGGTGGTGGAACCCTAAAAATTAATCAATAATGTTTTACTGTTAAGCGCAAAGAAATTAAAACCGTAATAAAAACAAAAAGTTATTCCCAATAGCTCAGACCTCAGATAAGTAGCGTAAAAATTTGAAAATATAATTATTTTATTTGAAATGGTAAACTATTATAATCTCATAAGCAACTAGCGACATCTGTATATTACGATCCGTATTAATATGACATCAAGGTGTTAAAGTAACATTGACGGCTTGGAAAAATACTATATTGTTCTTGATTGTTATTTTACGATAAATAATGGAAAAGGAAAATTTGAAGCATGTAATAATATCTAATTAACAACCATAAAATTCTGCTACACATTTTAAGCCAAATTCTCATTCATTGCTAACCGTGACATCTAGTAGCACACTGTAAAACTACTTAACCACGTAGGTTTAAGTTTCATGCTAGCTTAAGCTCAAGACGTCTTAGTATGATTAAAATTTAATAGATGTCGCAGTAATAAAATACCACAAAACATTAAAGTTTTGTCAAGTTTTAATAGAAATCTCCGATTTCTATAGATACCTACTTAGCCCCCTTATATCTTAAATCAAAGTTTTTTTTAACATAATATTCTCTAACACTTGCGCGACTCATTTACTTAAATAAAACTACTTTTTACGGATTTAGAGGCGTGTATTTGTTGTTGCGTAAAAAGGAGTTTTTTTTAAATTTAGCAGCCATCTGTCTGGCTGTATGTTAGTTGTTACATGGTTGTTAGCACAAAAATCTGAACTGCTTATTACATGGAAAAGATTTCATGTGGTTAGCACAATTTCATAATTTCTCCGGACAGGCGCCGTTTTTTTTCTTGCAAAAGGGTGTTCCAAGATGGCGTGCGTGTGACGGGTTAGTCAATGGGTAAAATAATATAGTGCGTGCAATATAATATACAAGACTAGCTGTTGCTTGAGACTTCGTACAAGTGAAATTTAAAAAATATTTTTTTCCGTTTTTGGCATCATTTTCAGTGATCTGATGCTATGCTCCTGTTGGTCGCATCGTGATGTTATATAGCCTATAGCCTTCCTCGCTTAAGGAACTATCTAACACTGAAAGATTTTTTTAGATTGGACCAGAGGTTCCTGAGATTAGCGAGTTCAAACCATAGGTTCAAACAAACTAACTCTTCCGCTTCTTTACTTCTTATAAAACAAAGTCGTAATTTTTGTATGTATGTCCCTATGTGAGCTTATATCTTCAAAAATACACGACGGATCTTGATGCGGTTTTTTTAATAGATAGAATGGTTCAAGAGGATGGCTTTTTTCGGATAATTTATTGGGGTTTGCTGTATATTGGATGAGATATGATTAAATTTGTCGAGAAATTCGGACGCGCGCGAGTTATCAATGAAAACGCTGCCTTATCTATGTGAGGTACAACAAACTAATGTACGGAGGAATTGTTTGTTACCTATAGTTCTTCAAAAAAGTCCGCGAGGGCATATGTCTATCTTTTAAGGGAAACCCGCTGTACCCATAATAATGTCAAAAAAATTATCAAATTCAATAGGGTGTTTTCAAAGGCTATTTACGTGTATATAGTAATATATTTTATCAAATTAAATAGCTTAGTTAGCGTACGCAATTTATATAGATTATAACTGCTCTTAACAGCATGCAATTTAAATGAATATCTAAGGAGATATGACGAAAAAAGAATTACACGCTATAAAATAAAATACTTAAACTATTGGCTGAGCAACGCGAACGTTTCCTCGGTCTTCTATCCATGCTCCAATGTTTGGATATGTAAGGATGTTTATTGTGCTTTCACGTAAAGACTACTGGATGGATTTTTATGAAACTTTCCAATGAAAAATGGAGTAGAAAATGAACTTATTTTTTATTCTTTTTACCGCGGGTAACACCGCAGGGGCATATTATAAGTATTAGTCTAAATACACAGTTTATTTTCATTACTAAGCGCACGAAAATACGGCAATTACCCTTTACGTAATAAAACTCTCGGACTCAATCATTCTCATTGAAAATTCAATTACAAAATGGCCATTAATTTATCAAAGTGTTAACTTTAAAGCAATAATAGAAAACGTTACAATATTGTCCAATAAAATAATGTTACAACAATCGTAAACAAACTTAAGGGCCTACATCAATATCATCGCCGACACGTGCATATTAACACAGCCAGTAGGCACAGAAAATGAAGAATTAGGGATAATTTCCCTATTTACTCAAAATCTACTAAATATATTTTAATTCTGATCCACGTGTTTCTATACATAATAGTTACCTATGTTTTTAAAGTTATTTCATTAGTTAATACGCGATAATAGACCGACAATTAAAAAAAATAAAAAATGAGAGAGGTTGTTTCGCTAAGATTTTCTATCGAGAAAACTTTTTTCAATCGCGTTTCTGAGTTTATGCGATCCTAGATCATATATTGAAAAAAACATATACTTAAAAATTAGAGCTCTAGCCATTCAATCTAAAGAAACAATGAAAACTTCGTACATAGAAAAATGCACGAAGCTATTTTGGTATCCTCTTAATGTTCAATTAAATAACTTGTCCAATTTAAGTATTACATAGAATATAAACTCAAATAGCTTTAGGTTTTATTGTTTTCTGTACCTAATTATCAGGAACTAAGTATTAGTGACAAAAATATATTTGTGATGTGTGTCCTCCGTGTGGTGACGGATTAAGAATACAAGTGTCATCACCCCATTCCGTCCCCAGGGTGTTGTAAAAGTCAGGTAAGGGATATTTAAGATAACATAACATCCTTTGTAAGAGACAAAATCTCGAAAGTAAACCCTGTGCTAACACGCCTGGTCAGCGCGGCACTGTAGACCATAATCCCTCCCAAAGTGGAGGAGCGCGTGCCCAACAGTGGGACGTAAATGGGCTGGAAAGAGAGAGAGAGGTATTTGTGAACTTATCCGGGTGGTGATGGATTGAAAATACAAGTGTCACCACCCCATCTCCTCCCAAGGGTGCTGTAAAAGTCAGGTAAGGGATATTTAAGATAACATAACATCCTTTGTGAGAGACAAAGTCTCGAAAGTAAACCCTGTGCTAACACGCCTAGTCAGCGCGGCACAGTAGAACATAAACCCTCCCAAAGAGGAGGAGGCCCGTGCCCAACAGTGGGACGTAAATGGGCTGGAAAGAGAGAGAGAGGTATTTGTGAACTTATCCGTGTGGTGATGGATTAAGAATACAAGTGTCACCACCCCATCTCCTCCCAAGGGTGCTGTAAAAGTCAGGTAAGGGATATTTATGATAACATAACATCCTTTGTGAGAGACAAAATCTCGAAAGCAAACCCTGTGCTAACACGCCTAGTCAGCGCCAAAGTAGACCATAAACCCTCCCAAAGAGGAGGAGGCCCGTGCCCAACAGTGGGGCGTGAAAGGGCTGGAGAGAGACTACCTACTTTCACAGAGGATGTTAGCTGTGTGCAATAATATCCTTTAGCTGACTTTTCACACTTACAATAATCGAATTGATCTTAAATTTTGCACACATATATTAAATACCGATGACAATGCAATAATAAAAAACAAAAATTTGTATTTTTAAGCGTGTTCTTCTAGTTTTTGAACCAAGCAAATTATATCTCGGTTGCCATTTAATTGTGTAAAACATAAAATGTTCGTTTCCCATAAAATAGCGTTTCATTTCGAATTGACTTGTTTATTTATTTATTTATTTAAAAGATTTTACACCAGGAAACCATAGTAAATACAGACATAAGAAAAGTAGTGTAGGGATCCACATATTTCTAAAAGAAATCTCTACCTGTAGACCCGCGAGAGGAGATTGTGAAAAAAAAGATTGACCATGGGTGTGTAGTGTAGGGTGACAGAGATACGGTGAACTATTTAAGTTAAAATAAATTTATACTAAATACATAAACATACATAGATCCTTAACAAGCCTACATAATATATACAATAAATACACAGTACATAAATATATATATCGACCAATAATAATAATACATAAAACATACACATACAATACATACAAACCTATAAAAGCACATAATACAAACATACTAGTTGAACAACACAATACGATGACACAATTACGAGATTGTTGATAAGTAATGTTGACGGGTCTTCAGTTTGAATGTAGAAACGGAACGGGACTCTCTAATGTGGGACGGTAGTGAATTCCACAATCTGACTGCATGTATAGTAAAGGAGTAGGAGAAAAAGTCAGTTTTGTGAGCAGAGTATTTGAGTAGTGTGCGAAGGTTTGTCCTAGCATCGGAAGAATGAGCGAAAGAGAAACGCTCACGTAGATAAGAGGGAGAAGCAGGATTGTGAAGAATATTATAGAGAATGCATAGAATTCGAGTGTTCCTACGTAGTCGTATAGGGAGCCATTTCAGTTTTTTGCGATAGTGAGAAACATGATCATATTTTCTAAGATTAAAAATAAACCGAATGCATAAATTCTGTAATCTCTCGAGTCTGTCCAGTAGTTCCTCATTGGCGTCCAGGTAAGAAGCGTCCGCATAATCAATTATTGGTTGGATAAGTGTTTGAGCAAGGTTGATTTTAACTTTCGTAGGTAAGAAATTCTGTAGGCATTTTAGCGAATGGAAAGCATAGTGAACCTTCTTACTTACCTCCTTGACATGTTCATGCCATGAAAGGGTACTATCCATCATGATACCCAGATTCTTAACGGAATCGCAAAAGGGGATAATGTTACCAGATAGGCAAATAGGGTGTAGAGAGGTGACGTCAACTCTGCCACGAAAGTGTTTACTTCCTATGACAATGGCTTGGGACTTTTTAGGGTTGATATGTAGACCATATGCTCTAGCCCAATCATTTAACCGATTTAGGTCGTTGTTCATGTCAGATATAGCAGTGTTGATTTCAGCTTCAGATGAATGCAGGTACAGCTGAAGGTCGTCAGCATAGAGGTGAAGATGAGAAGAAATGTGCGGAGTTACAGAGTTAATGAAAATAGAGAAAAGGAGAGGCGAAAGAATACTACCCTGAGGGACACCTGCGGAAAGATCATACCAATCGGAGGAAGCATCATCAAGGCATACACGCTGTGATCTTCCTCGTAGATAGGAATCGAACCAAGATAGAGCTGAAGTGGAGAAATTAAGGGATTTAAGTAGACCTAGCAAGATATCGAAGTCAACGGAGTTGAAAGCACTGCTGAAGTCAAGCAAAACCAGGATAGTAAGTTGCTTATTTTCCATAGCCCAGCGGATGTCATCTGTTACCTTAACAAGTGCGGTCACAGTGCTATGGCCTGCTCGAAAACCTGACTGAAAGGGGCTGAGTAAGTTGTATTCAGATAAGAAAGAAGAGACCTGTCGATGAATAATGTGTTCAAGAACTTGTTTAATATCACAATAAACATAATGAATGTTTCAATTGTATAAGTTTTGTGAGTTTACATAATTTTCATTTGAGTTCGTGAATTAAGGTTTTTGGATGAATGAATGAATTTATTTTTACATAAAATAAAGTTGATAAAAACGTTTTTTATTATTAACTAGCTGTACCCCGCGGTGTTACCCGCGGTAAAAAGGATAAAAAATAAGTTCATTTTCTATTTCATTTTCCATTGGGAAGTTTCATGAAAATCCATCCAGTAGTCTTAACGTCAAAGCACAATAAACGTCCTTACATATCCAAACATTGGAGTATGGATAGAAGACGGAGGAAACGTTCGCGTAGGTAATTCTTTTTTCGTCATATGTCCTAAGATATTCATTTAAATTGCATGCTGTAAAGAGCAGTTATAATCTATATTAATTGCGTAAGCTAACTAAGCTATTTAATTTGATATAAAATATTACTATATACACATAAATAGCTTTTGAAAACACCCTATTGAATTTGATATTTTTTTCGACATTATTATGGGTACAGCGGGTTTCCCTTAAAAGATAGACATATATATATATATATATATATATATATATATATATATATATATATATATATATAATAATAATAATAATAAATAATATATAGCCCTCGCGGACTTTTTTGAAGAACTATAGGTAATACACAATTCCTCCATACATTAGTTTGTCGTATCTCACATAGATAAGGCAACGTTTTCATTTATAGCTCGCACGCGTCCGAGTTTCTCGGCAAATTTAATCATATCTCATCCAATATACAGCAAACCCCAACAAATTATGCAAAAAAAGACATTCTCTTGAACCATTCTATCTATTAAAAAAAACCGCATCAACATCCGTTGCGTATTTTTGAAGATATCAGCTCACAGACGGACATACATACAAAAATTACGACTTTGTTTTATAAGAAGTAGGTAAATACTAGCTGTGCCGATGTAGCCCGAGACACAACGTTGAAATTAAAAAAATATATCCCCGTTTTTGCAACATTTTTCAGTGATATTTCGCTCCTAATAGTCGTAGCGTGAGGTTATATAGTCTATAGCCTTCCTCGATAAATGTACTATCCAGTACTGAAAGAAGTTTTCAATTCGGACCAGTAGTTCCTGAGATTAGCGCGTTCAAACAAACAAACTCTTCAGCTTTATTATGTTAGTATAGATACAATTGACCATGATGTTATATAGAATGACATCATAATGTTATACCGTCATCATCATCATCATATCATCACGCCTTTTCCTCATGGGGGTAGGCAGAGACTATAGAGCGCCATCTGCTACGGTCCAACCACACTTTCTTAGCTTCATCCACACTTATACATCTGGTCATACATGCCTGATGATTTTAAGTGCACGGTCATAATTATGTCCTCTAAGCGTATCGTGTTACAATGAAAACGTTTGTTGTATGGGAGCACACATAAATATTTATTTTATACAGATTTTTAGTATTAACATGTTATAGCATCAACGGTTAAATAATCAGTTGTGAACATTTCAACTCTCTAGCTATCACCGTTCATGAGATACAAGCTGGTGACAAATGGTCCAACAGACCTACAGCAAGGCCTCAGTAATAGAGTCCAGTTGTACTGTTTGGTACGGAACCCTAAAAAGATAAGATGTTACTTAAGCCATATTATTATGCTAAGGAAATAACTAGGGATAGAGAAGAGCTGTGAAGATTCTCGTTAAACCCCTTTTTATTAGCCAGCCTAGCGAAGGTCAATTGTTCCTACTAGAAAAGTTTAGTATAGGTTACAAAATATGAGGGACAGCGGTTATAGCCTTATGTATTAACTTAATTTTAAAAGGTTCTCTTGTATTTAAGTATAGGAAATCTGTACTAACATTGCAACGCGCTTATCTCAGAAATTGCATCAGTGAAAAATGTCACAAAAACAGGAAAATTTTTCTAAATTGCATGTGCAAGAAGTCGTTTGCAGCAGCTAGTCTTTGAATAATAATCGTCGGATTGATTTGAAATTTTGAATATATGAACTAAAACTAGACTCTTATTAATTTTCTAAAAAAAACCCGGGACAATTATTTGTGTGAATTTTTTCACAGATATTTGTACTGCGCTATATAGATGCTCTTTTTTGCAAAAAGTTTAATTTCGAAAATTAATATAATTGTTGTTTAAATAGGTTATTGGTATTTAAACCATATTCTAGTATTCTTAATACAAGCTTGGGTCTAAGCACGTTATGTAAAATATCAGTGAATATGTATTTATTTATATTTCTTTCTTCATTACTCTATGGGGTTCCAAATAAATAAAGCCTGGGATGCCAATTGTCAAAATACCGCGCTTTATTGCTATAAAAGATCAGCATAGTAAGAATATTTCTTGCCTATTCGTTACGCTTATAACTTGTACCACACAGCGTTTTTGCAGACGCTTGTAATAAAACACAAGCGACATGTGAACATAAACCGCAGACCCAAGTGACATGCATACTGCTGACTGCTATTGTTTTGTGTTTATTTGTTAACAAGTGACATCTAGTAGCACTGGTCCACATCAAGAGACTCTTCACAGAATATCCACACGCCTATAAAATTTATAGCACATTAGTGTGATTAATTTTTTCCCCAAAAAATGTGCTCTTAGATCGTTATGCATGTATAACTTGGTAAGATCAGCTTATCGACGCTGGTAAAAGATTTTTAGGTCAGGTCTAGAAGTTTCAGAGCCTCGTTTAAAACCATAAAACAATCAAACCTTTCGATTTTAGAATGTTAGTTTAGACGTTCGTATGCTGACAATTTAAGAAAACAAGAAATGTCACCACCCCTTTTCTTCCTACAATCTTCTGGAGATATTAAGAGCAGTTAATAGCAACTACACGAGTTAGAAAACTTTAAAATAACCCTGTGCCAAGATGCCTGGCCAGCGTTTTATCCATCCATCCATCATCATCCTTTCTCCGTCCACTGCTAGATATAGGGCTCCTCTATAGGACGCCACATCGCGCCGTCCTGCGCTATCTGCATCCAGCGGCTTCCGGCACATTTGACGATATCGTCAGTCGCCACGTTGCGTCTTCCGGTGCATAGTCACCATTTGAGTAACGAGCGTATTGTTACGTGTTAGGGTTCGAAGGATTTGGAGAGAAAGACCTGCTGACTCTTTTAGAAGACTTTATTCACTAGCACTAGTTACACACTAAGCACTAGGTCCAAACACTAAGCACTAAGTCCAAACACTAAGCACTAACAATGTCCTAGGTTTTAGCCAAGTCGTAGGTTTCACTGGTATCACTCTTGATCACTTGTTTTCGCTCTCGAAGTCGCCTTTCTCGTAGCTCAAACTGAACTGCCCGGGCTCGCCTCCCTGCCGCTATTTATATGCGCCGAGACGAGTTCCAGACCATTCCAGAATGTTCCCGACTGTGCGCGAACGTGATCGCCCGGAACGAATGTTTCTAGAACGTTCGCGCATGTACGGTAGTTCCTCTAACGCCATCTAGTATCTAATAGGGGTTTCACTCTGTTCGGTTCTTTGATTGGTTTTACTAGTTGCTGCTAGATGGCGCTAGCTCCTTTATGTTTTGTGTGTTCGTAACACTACTCCCCTCTTAGAGATGCTCGTCCCGAGCATCGTTGTTACTACCATGGTAACGCGCCAGA
Organism: Orgyia antiqua; assembly: GCA_916999025.1. Lineage (NCBI taxonomy): Eukaryota > Metazoa > Arthropoda > Insecta > Lepidoptera > Erebidae > Orgyia > Orgyia antiqua. The sequence goes on from OU779874.1 coordinate 9,276,104, forward strand.
CGGTCTATGTGTACCACTTTGAATGTCCCTCTTGGTTGCTTTTGAATCCTATAGGTCACATCATTCAGTCGGGTAACCACTTTGTATGGACCGTCCCACTTGTTCTGCAACTTTGGAGATTTCCCTTTCCGGCGAGTTGGGTTATGCAGCCACACCAGTGACCCTTCCTCGAAGCCGCTCGTCTTCGATTTCCGGTCGTATCTGGTTTTCATGTTCTCACTTGACTGTAACCCATTTTCCCGAACCAAGGCGTGTATATAGCGCATCTTTTCCCTTAAATCGCAGACATAGTCTTGTACAGTCTTTGGTCCCTCCGGTGACCCTCCTGTCAATAGGTCTACTGGTATTCGTAGCTCTCTACCGAAATTGACATACGCCGGGGTAGCTTTTATGCTCTCATGCTCGGCGGTTCGGTAAGACAGAAGGAAGAGTGGTATATACTTGTCCCAATCCTTTTGTTTGTCATCTACCAATTTCGCCAAATGCCTCTGTAGTACGGTAGTTCCTCTAACGCCATCTAGTATCTAATAGGGGTTTCACTCTGTTCGGTTCTTTGATTGGTTTTACTAGTTGCTGCTAGATGGCGCTAGCTCCTTTATGTTTTGTGTGTTCGTAACAGTATCATAGTAGACCAAAAACCCTCCCAAGGCGGTCCAAGCTTAACAGTGGAATGTTAATGGGCTAGGAAGAAGAGAAAAATAGACTTTTAAATAAATTAATGCGGCACCACTCTTTACAAAGACTTCAAGTTTCTTTTCACATCTGTTTTTAGTGTTTCGTACAAACCCTTATATAGTTTCACTACAGTGTTCGTCTGTCTGTCTGTCCGTACGTCAAACTTTTTTTACTCAGCAACGGCTGAAGGTATCATTCAATTGAAACTCATACGATATGTAGATCTATGCGGTCCTTTGCTGCAAAAAATACAATCAATCTTTTACATCTACGCATTTAGAAGATATAAGCGAATTACGACCATTTATAAGAATTTTCGACTTGTGCTAGGGAATCAAAAGCTACAGGTTACTTCCCGTTGCCCTAGAGACTTGAAATTCGGCAAGGACCAAGCATATGTAGTGCTGATGTAGGAAAACATCCAAAAATCAAACAATCATCCAAATTATACCAATACCAACTTACGAAGTAGCGGAAATGTAGGCTATTCCCTATATTTCAACTACAAAATGAGGTTGATGAGTTAGTTTATGTTTAATTTACTGTAGTGTGATTATTTTAATGCAGTTATTTATATTTTTTGGTCTAGTAGGTATCTACGGAACCCTGAGTGTGCGAGTTTGCCTCGCTCTTGACAGGTTTTTTTCGTTTCACGCCAACGTTGACAAGTTTGTAATCAAATTTGCAAATTCATATTGAATTCTGTCCGCTGAATACTAAATTAGCCGTGGTTTGCCATTTGTGTTATAAATCTCGACCTACTTTGTATAATTTGAATATGACATTTCCACCTGTATGGTAATAAATCATGATGTAGTATTTGTGTACTCGAATCACACCATTGTACTGCGTCTGGGTGTTTCTATGTATTATAAGTATGTATTTAGAAAAGAAAAGTAGTTTATGTGTTATATCCGTATTCTATGTAGTACCCATAGCACAGGCATATAAGCTTAGCTTGGGACCAGAGGACGTTGTGTGAAATGTCCGTGAATATTTATATTTATCGAAAATAAAAAGCAATAACTTGTGATAAAGGGGAATCCCCCACGACAGCGTCAAGCTCTTTTGTGGGAATCCTCGAATTATACAAAGAGCCAAGCCAGTGCTAGTGGAGCAATCCCCGAAAAGAAATTTTTGTGTTAGCGATTTTATTTTTTTTGTTTGTACATTGTTCTTAAAATTGAGAGACCGGGTGGGTGTCACCCGCAAAAAAGGTGACACCCGGACGGACAGCCAAGTGTCACTAATACGGTCCTATTTTCCCTCTTGAAACGGAATCCTAAATAGATTTTAATTCTACTTTTATGTATCACTACACAAAGTTTATCTCGTATATATTTCTTAGAAAATCCTTTCAAATAAACAGAAGAAATGTTACGCTACTAAATTGAATTCCTCAACGAACATATAAGCTACTATTGCACTTAGAGCATTTATACAACAGGAGTTGGCAATGTTTTATATCTATAATAAATATAGTAATATCTGTACTCTGGTACCCTTAACACAAACAAGGTTCATCAAGCTTAGCTCCAGCGTTTCGTGAAATGTTCTTAAATATGTTTCTCTAACACTTGCATGACTCCTTAGTTAATATGCGTTATATACGCGACTAAATCCGTGTTTTAAAAATATTATGTACTTAAATATTTAATTATTATTTATTTATATTAGGTGAGTCTAAGATACAAGAGCAATGTTCATACTTATAATGCACGGACGCTATCGTCTCTTATGGTGCGTATGCCTATGTTGTGCGGTGTGTGTTTAGCGACCAATAGAATTACGAGTGTTCGTGTGCGTTGCTTCGGTATTGCATATCACTCCCAAAAGCTTCTACACACAATATGTATGAACACTCGGCGTGTGATTTTGCTACGATGAATGAAAATGCACACACCACAACCAGCGCTTTTCTTCAACGATGGTGCGTTTAGTCGTTAACAAAAATCTCGTAATTCTCTACCTATTGAAGGCAAAATGTGCCTCGGCTTATGTGACCCTATATCATCAAAACTACGTAACGGATATTGATGCGGTTTTATTTTAAATAAATAAATATTTGAAGAGGATGCCTTTTTTGTATAATTTGTTAAGATTAACTTTATATAGAGATATAGCTCAGTCTGTAGAGCGACGGAACGGTATTCCGAGGTCGTGGGTTCAAGTCCCGTTTGCGGTGATAACTTTTTCCACTATAATTTAATTTATTAAGTAATTGCATAGCAAGTCAATTGCAAAATTAATTAACTTAAGATTAACTTTTTCTATTCCACGCGTAGTAAGTTGTGCGGAACAGCGAGCATATGTTGAAAAGAACAGCCACTCCTGTTGGTTTTTATGCTCTGAGTTTTTGTAGTTAGTGTACGTTTTATGTTTTAAAGCCGGTTGTTATTTGTAGGAGATTTGTACTGATTGTATCTACACCTGTTTAGAAAAATCAGCCAAGTACGTGTTGGACACAAACACGAAGGGTTTCCTACCGTTATTTATTATAATAACGAGATAAGGGCTTATAATATATAAATTTCACATGTCACAGTGTTAGATACCGTACTCCTCCGAAACGGCTTGACTGATTTTTATGAAATTTTACATGCATATTCAGCTATCTAATATATAAAATTCTTCTGTCACGGTGTTTGTAATTATACCTACTCCTCCGAAATAGCTCGAACGATTTTCGTGAAATTTTGTGTACATATCCGTTAGGTTTTAGAATCGGACAACATATATTTTTCATACCCGACATTTGTATGGCAAAACAACGATTGCCGGGTCAGCTAGTCTAATTTATAAAATTCTCGTTTCACAATGTTCGTTCCCATATTCCTCCGAAACGGCTTGACCGATTCTTATGAATTTTTTTATGCATATTCAGTAGGTCTGAGAATCGGCTACTATCAATATTTCATACCCCTAAGTAATAAGGGTTGTCCACCCCTGACATTTGCATGGCTAAACAACGTTTGGCGGGTCAGCTAGTAATTAATATTTCTTCTTATAGAATCAGCTGATATCTAACTGTCGCCGTCCTAAAGTTAAAACCTGGTGACAGATTGACGGACACCAAAGTATTTGGGTTTCAATTAACATTTTGTTACGGATCTCTAAAAATCTCTATAACAGTTCTATTTAATCCAACTATTGTAATCTGAACACCCAGTTGAACATTCTAATAACGTTATCATATTATCATAATTTATCTGATCATTGCAGTTCATTGAATACATTATCGTTAATGCACATTTTGGTCATAGTGAATTTATGTCAAAAACATTAGTTAGTAACTTCATTTCATAGATAATAAAGTTTGCACGGTTTTGTTATATTCCCGCTCAATAATTTACGTGAAGCAAGCTGAAGTGACAATAGGCTAGCAATCACTAAGAGATTTGAAAAATAGATAGTAGCCAATTGGCCAATGGGCTTCGTGGCGTAGTGGTTCATGTACTGGACTGCCGTTCACAAGGTCGCGGGTTCGATTCCCGCTTGAGACAATCATTTGTGTGATATCCATTAATGTCATACAAATGTTTGTACTACGTCTGGGTGTTTTCTATGTATTATAAGTATGTATTTACAAAAGAAAAGTAGTTTATGTATTATATCCGTATTCTGGTACCCACAACACAAGCATGATAAGCTTAGCTTGGGACCAGAGGACGTTGTGTGAAATGTCTATGAATATTTATTTATTTATTTATAAATAATAAGAATCACTCAAGCCGTTTCGGAGGAGTATGGGAACGAACATTGTGACACGAGAATATTATACATTAGACTAGCTGACCCGACAAACGTTGTTTTGCCATACAAATTAATGTCAGTGGGGGGAGGGGTTTGAAAAATAGATGTTGTCCGATTCTCAGACCTACTGAAGTGCATGCAAAGTTTCATAAAAATCGGTCAAGCCGTTTCGGAGGAGTATGGTAACTAACACTGTGACACGTGAATTTTATATATTAGAAGATTGAGATTTTACTGGTCGTACCTCGTCTCTCTCTCTCTCTCTCCAGCCCATTTACGTCCCACTGTTGGGCACGGGCCTCCTCCAATTTAAGAGGGATTTTGGTGTACTGTGCTACGCTGACCAGGCGTATTGGCACAGATTTTATTTTCGAGTTTTCCGTCTCTCACAGATGATGTTATCTGTGTGCAATATCCCTTAGCTGACTTTTACAGCACCCTTGGTAGGAGATGGGGTGGTGAACCTTATATTTTTAATCCGTCACCACACGGAGGATGTACCTCGTCTATATCTTCGTTTATTAAAAAAACTGCTCAAGTACGAATTGACCTCGCAGACGAACGATTTCGTACATTCGTTAAACCGACCTCAAATAACGGAGGCAGGGTAATAATGATGATGAGTATTAATAGTTGTACCGTCACCTAATATACATAAACTGTGAAATTTTTAACTCGCTAGCTATCACAGTTCCAGAGATAAAGCCTGATAACAGACAGACAGGTGACAGCGAAATCTCAGTAATAGAGGCACCTCTTACCTTTCTGTATGGAACCCTAAAAAGAAGACTTGTATGTCCTAAAACTGTACCATAAAACATTATTTTCTTATAGATATTTTCTCATATTAATCGAAAATTATTTTTCATGTTTTACAACGATACGATAGTTGGAAGTTTCCGTTCAATCGAGTACAATGTCCTTCGTCTCTATTTCCGCTTATACTTGATGGTATGCCTGCGATTTTAAACTGTACTGGTTAAATTGGATGGCTTACTGGGTCGTACTGTGAGAAATAGAAAATCGTGAATTGTTTTTTTTTTGTTTTTTATTATTTTATATTATATTAGGTATATTATATATATTTAATATTACATATTTTGAACACTTATTAAAATAATATGAAGTGTCAGTAAGCAGACCACATCGCTTGTAGGACTGATGATCGTTGGGTAGAAAAGTTTTAGTGTGGCGACCACGGACCAGACGACGCAGAGTAGGGTGACCCCCGACAAGATAGAGCAACGATATTGTTAGGGTCGCAGGGAGCCATTGCATGTAAGCGGCACTAAACCTCGTGTTGTGGCGTTCTATAGGGGAGGCCTTTGTTCAACAGTGGACGGAGAAAAGCTGATGACTGGATATAATAATAAATTTCTTGCTTCTTCTCGCCCGTAGACCTATTATTTGGCACAGACCTCCTCCACTTCGGAACGGTATTCGGTTTACTTATGTCACCTTGACCATTATTTCCCATTTTATTGATATCAAATTGTACAAAGGCGGGCTTCATACCCACTCTATCAATTATACAAAGCCGCATCTCAATCTGTTGCGTAGTTTTAAGAATTAAGCACATATAGGGACATACATACAACAAAAACGACTTTACGTTTTATAATGAGTAAAGATTCTGTTTTTCTATAGCAGCCCCAATTACACCCCTGTATCTCAAGTATCGAGAACCGCTTTGCTTGATACGTTTTAAAAGGCTATGCAGTTTTCTATTTTTATGACGTTATTCTGGTTTACTTATGATTCTAGTTTGAATTGGATATTTTGTTACTAGCGTTCATATTATTTGATATGAATTTTCTTACTCTTAGAAAAATAGTCTGCCAAGCAATAAAGTAACACATTAAAAGGTGTTTTCTTTGTTTATTAGTAACATTTCTATATTAAGAAGACACACAGATCATTATTAAAATTTACACCAAAAATTCAAATATAGAAAACTATGTACGAATAAAACAAAACATAACAAAACATTACGCGTCTAAGTATTCCTCCGCATCGCTATCACCCGGTAAAGTGCCCAGAACGCTGGCAGCATTGTCGCGTTGTATAGTAATACTGATACGTTGGGCAAAATATAAGCCAGCGTTCTGGTCACCTGAGGCGACGACAAGTCGTTTAGCCATAAAGAGAGTGAGCACTCGGACCCCACGGCCCAAGCGTTTGTTTATTTGAATATATAAAAGTCTTTTAGCTTTTCTTAAACAAAATAACATCGCACTCTTGGGCGCGGGCCTCTTCCACTTTGGGAGGGACTATGGTCTAATCTGTCGCGCTGACCAGGCGCGTTGGCACAGAGTTTATTTTGCACAGTTTTCCATCTCTCACGGTGTCCGTGTCCAGTATCCTTTAGCTAAAACCTCCATACTATGCCGACTGGTCAGCGGTGACGGTTGGTCTAGCAAAGGTTTGGTCACTTTTCGTAGAGCTGTTACAACGTAGCGGCAATCAACAAAAAGTCCTTCAAATTGCAGGTATTTTATAAACGTTTTGCTTATCTAAATACAAGCCTACTTAGGTATATTGAATTTCTTCACCTAGTATTCATTAAGTCAAAGTCAAACTCAAATATTTTTCTCAAAGTTAGAAGTTAAGGGTCTGTTCCGAAATTGAAATCATAAGGAGAACAAGAAATTACATGGTTATTTAATTGCTTTTTTTCAATTCAATATTAATAAATAAAACTACTTTTTACGGATTTAGACGTGTGTATTTGTTGTTTTAAATTTTGGCCGGACGTTTCGGAGACTTTGCAGTCACCATGGTCACGGGTGAGACTATAGATAGAGAAAACAAATATACGCGTCTAAATCCGTAAAAAGTAGTTTTATTTAAACAAATGAGTCGCGCAAGTGTTAGAAAATATCAATATTAATAATATATTAATAATAATACTATATTATCGTCATGGCATATATATAGTCATTTTTTCAATATGACGTCACCATTATAAGGCTTTGTACTGCAAGTGCAGTTCATATTGAGAGTCACAATGGCGTCTAACAATAACGACGTGCTCAAAGCACTTCTTAGGAATACAATGCTCTAGAACCAAGCCTAAATATGTCTTTGGTTTGAACTAGGTTTTGTTCAACTGAGAATAGACGACTATGTCTTATTCATATACATAAAACTCTTTGTAATAGAACTATCTGTTGCCCATGACTTTGTTTACTTTAATACGAGATTAACTCTGTCTGTCCGTGTGTCTGTCGCTCTTTCAAGCAAGCACACTATACCTTTTGAAACGTTGGTGCACAGATATTCAAGAGACAAAGGCTACTTTTGGATACTAAAAAAGCACTTAAGGGATTTCAAATTACTCATATGGAAGGTGTTTGAAAATAAATATACATAATGTTGCAAGTTTCTTCTAAATTACTAAAAAGTTATTAACAAAAAATAAAAAATTATAAAATTAGTTATAAAATTTATTTTTTTCACGAAATTAGTAGTTGCTCACAACATCGTACGCGTGGAATTTGAAAACCTAATCCCAAATAATTATGCTCTTGAACCCCTCTATCCGTTATAAAAAAAAAGCGCATCAAAATCTGTTGCGTAGTTTTGAAGATATAAGCTCACGTAGAGCCATTTATACGAAAATTACAACCTTGTTTTATGATAAGTAAAAATATAGACAAATTATGTGTCATTGTGTGTATTTCTCCCTCTCCGGCCCATTAACGTCACGTTGGACACGGACCTCTTCCACTTTGGGATGGATTGTGGTTTACTGTGCCGTGCTGACCAGGTGTGTTGGCGCAAGGTTTACTTTCGAGTTTTCCACCACTTGCAGAGTATGTTATCTGTGTACAATATTAACTGGCTTTCACAGCACTCTGGGAATGTGGTGACACTTGTATTCTTAATCCGTCACCACACAGACGGAATATATTATTACCAAGCCTCCTAAAAGCATATCAGAATGCCTCTAATGTCAAATATGCAGTTATAACATACGATAAGACCGAAGCCTCTGTGCTATTAATTCATAATAATGGGATCACCCATTAAGCGGGACTTGAGCATATTAGATGATATTTGTAGTAAATTCCATTGTAATAGAGGTTTCTGAGTATGTTATATAAGGCGGTGTTCATAAGGAAACCTCATATTCAAAATAGTTTTAAAATACTTGTTTTGAGAAATATAATGGAAGTAAACATCTATACTAAGATTATAAAACTGAAGAGTTTGTATGTTTGTTTGTTTGAACGCGCTTATCTCAGGAACCACTAAGCCGATTTGAGAAATTCTTTCAGCGTTAGATAGGGCATTTATCGAGGAAGGCTTAAGGCTATATAACATCACGTGAAATCATCATCAAGTGAAAAATGTTGCAATAACGGGGAAAATTTTCTAAATTCCACGCGGACGGAGTCGCGGGCGACAGCTAGTTAATTTGTATAAATTGTTTGTTTTTTTTTCTATTGTTACATCAAAGAACATACTTTTTAGGGTTCCGTACCCAAAGGGTAAAAACGGAAACCCTATTACTGAGACTTCGCTGTCCGTCCGTCCGTCCGTCCGTCCGTCCGTCTGTCACCAGGCTGTATCTCAAGAACGGTGATAGCTAGACAGTTGAAATTTTCACAGATGATGTATTTCTATTGCCGCTATAATAACAAATACTAAAAATAAAGTAAAATAAATATTTAAGGGGGGCTCCCATACAAAAAACTGATTTTTTTTACCGTTTCTTGCTCGATACTAATAACGTTGCCTTATGTTGCATAGATAATGGTACGGAACCCTTCGTGCGCGAGTCCCACTCGCACTTGACCAATTTTTGTATTTTTATTTCTTAGTGACACCATTTTAAACATCCTAACCTTTCTGCACTCAATTATAAAAGAAATTTAGAAACACAACTTCATTAACTTTATCCTCCACAACGGCTGACGAATATTATTTAATTTTTAAATGAATATACAGCAGATCGAAGAATAGGTTGTTATCTATTTAAACCCCTAACGTCTGTTTCCAATATTTTAACTATCCACAATCGTTGCTACCAAAGACAGACATAAAATAAATTTTGTCCTTACTTGCTTATATAAGTCCTGATGATAGCATTTTCTGATACAATGAATGGAGATAGAAATATCTTAATGATAAACGGGGACAACTATCTATCCGTAATCATAGATTGGTAATTGAAAATAATAAATAAATATCTATGGACATTTCACACAACGTTTTCTGGTCCCAAGGTAAGCTTATTATGCTTGTGTTATGGGTACCAGAATACGGAGAGAATACATCAACTATTTTTCTTTTGTAAATACATACATAGTAAACACCAAACCATAAAATGGCCTTTAAGAGGGGACTACGGTACTAATTTAGGTATTTGCTTTAGATCTTGCTATCCCAATTCCCGAGCGCCGCGCTGAAAGGGACAAATATAGTTGAGGCAGATTTTACCAACAAATACTTTGAAAAAAAAAGACGTTTCATAGTCCCCTTTTTAATCGCGAAAATTAAATAGATTTCAATTTTTTTGAAAGATATTATAGATGAAGAATATATCTATGCTTCTATCACCTTTTTTGGTAAAACCTTACCAAATTTATGTGATAGACGCTGCAACTTCTTCTAAAGAAAACTAAAGAAAACGGTATTTTTGGATGGTCATACTTTTTTTAGTTATTATGTTTTGAAAGAAATAAGAAAGTTGGTCTTATATATCTATGCTTCTATGCATAGATATATAAGTACTGTTAAAAAAACTCATTTCTCTTGAGGCAATATCCACGAAGAAAACAGGGGACTACGATGCGCTTATTTTTGTATGGAGCAGTTTGGTGTCGGGCTCTCTTAATCATTCGCTTACAAAAGCCAAGTGAATATGTAGGGTAAGGTTGTATTGTTACAAAATATTCTCCAATATGGCGTGTTCCTAAGTTAGTGTGCACGTTTTCTTTAATGACGTCACGTGTGACCTGATGTCGACCCAAACTTATGAACGATGATGTCCCTTACAGGTCACTAAAATTTAGTACGACAATTTGTTTGAAGAAAAATCTCTGCCATTGAAACAGAATGATAGTATAAGGGACAGGAAGAATGTATTATTTTCTTTCTTTCTTTCTCCAGCCCATGAACGTACCATTATTGAGCACGGGCCTCCTCCACTTTGGAAGGGATTATGCTCTACAGTGCCGCGCTGGCCAGGCGTGTTGACTTAGGGTTTATTTTCGAGTATTCCGTCTCTTACCGAGGATGTTATCTATGTACAATATCCCTTAGCTGCCTCTTATAGCACCCACGGGAGGAAAAGGAGTGGTTACATTTGTATTCTTAATCCGTCACCATACGGCAATTTATAGATGTGTTATTTGATCTAATCTAACCCTCCGTGTCCCATTCATGCTTGTAGAGTGGATAGAAAAAATAAATTTTCTTTAAAAATAAACTAGCTGTTGCCCGCAACTTCGTACGCGTGGAGTTCAGAAACCAAACTTTAACAAATTACACAAAAAAGCCATCCTCTTAAACCACTCTATCTATTAAAAAAACCGCATCAAATTCCGTCACGCAGTTTTGAAGATATAAGCTCACATAGGGACATACATACAAAAATAACGAATTTGTTTTATAATAAGTAAAGATACTATTATTGAATTTATTTATTCCTGTCATGTAAGAATTTGGTTAAAGCTTTTAAACCCATACATGAACACAAATACATAGCACACATATGTATAATGGTTTGCAGCAATTAGCACGAACATTTCTCACAAGAACTGGGGTACTAATCCAAGTATATGTAGTGCGGTTTGCACTAAAAGCTTTACTCTGTATACTTAGAGTTTTACATGTTTCAGGTATTAAATGGTTTCCTTAGAATCAGCTCTTGTTATACTTTAACCTATATTCTGGATTTGCTGGAGTTTGAATAAAATTAATTTAAATAAAACTACTTTTTACGGATTCAGACGCGTATATTTGTTTTAAATTTTGAATGTGGGTAACCCTGTAATAACTGATCGTAGAAGACACATTACAGCTTAGTCTCACCCGTGACTACGGTGACTGCAAGGTCTCCGAAACGTCGGGCCAAAATTTAAAACAAGTATACGCGTCTAAATCCGTAAAAAGTAGTTTTATTTAAACAAATGAGTCGCGCAAGTGTTAGAAAATATTACAAAATTAATTTTGGCAATTTTATTTACACTTAAAGTGAATACATTTAACTTAAAATAACGCTTTTTTTCCCATGGGGTAGGCAGAGACTATAAAGTGCAATCTACTACAATCCAAACAAACTTCCTTGGCTTCACCCACATTTATACATGACGATGGTTGTAAGTGCTACGCATTTGACCCTTTTCAAGTATATTATTTAGTTAAATTTTTAGCAACATAAAAACTATACGATCATTTTTTAGTTAAGTTTAGTTGTGCATGTAGAATTGGTAACCCTATTAGCAAAATAAAAACTATACGAAAACGAACAAAGCCAATTCCATTGAACCATTGATAACACCAATTTCTCATCAATTTGTCGGACGTCACCCTACATTTTTATCTCTCGCACGCAGTCCGTACATTGTGCACGGTTATGTTGGCAATTTCAATTTATTATTGGAAATATGAAACGCTAATATTTTGTCGCTACCATTAGTTGTAGATAAATGAAATAATCATGGAAATTTTTCACACAACGTCCTCTGGTCCCCTGGTTAAGCTTATATGCTTGTTTTATGGGTACCAGAATTTGGATATACTACATTAACTACTTTTCTTTTGTAAACACATACATTATAATACAAAGAAAACACCTAAACGCAAGACAAACATTTGTATGATAATTTTAAATAACAAATGATGGTTTTGTGAATCGAAACCGCAAACTCGTGAACGTCAGTCCGCCACGTGAACCACTTGCCCACAAGGCCCGCAAGAAGAAGTAACCGTAAAACAAGAAGTAAGTAATATTTATTTAATACTAGCTGATCCCTGCTACTCCGTACGCGTGGAATTTTAGGAACCGTTTAAACCTTCCCTGGACTTTCATGAATATTTCAAGACCAAAATCACTAAAATCGGCCTAGCCGTTCGCGAGTTTTAGCGAGACTAACGAACAGCAATTGATTTTTATATATAAGAAGATTTTCTAATACTTGCGCGACTCATTTGTTTAAATAAATCAACTTTTAACAGATTTAGACGCGTGGCACAGTCACCATGGTCACGGGTGAGAGTCTTACCCGTGACCATGGTGACTGCAAAAAAAGTTATATTCATTAACACCCGTATTCAAAACAATATTTACACAAGTAAGTACTTAAGTGTTGATGCACTGTGCAAAGGGTAACACTTTTCAGTGCGTTCCGTTCATCGAGCCTTTATATTCATAGACAAAACTTAGCTAAGCGTTCAGTTTAACAAACGCATAGTGCGCTTCACCAGTTAAGTATTGTTTTTGAAATGATTTTGCTACCCCTGTGCGTCCATGCCTACTATGAGACCTCACAGTAATGTTTGTGAATACGGATGTCAGTCTATGTTTGTAAGTAAATAAAAAGAATAATCTACTTAGTTTAAAAACTAAAAAACACGCTTAAGTATCCTGAATATTTTTTTAATGATTGCATTGTCATCAATACTCAATTCTATGCTACCTACTTACAAAACGTTGACAGTTTATGTTGTCACATGTTGTCACAATCGTAGTAAACAGAAACACAAGTAAACAATTATGATATTTTTACCTGATTCTATAAACAAAGCGTTTTTATGTGAAATTATCTGATTGTATATGGAAGGCATACGTAGAAACACAATAATCTTGGTGAGTCTACTCATATACAATTAAACTATTACGTGTATAATTAAAAATAGAAGTGTGGTCATAGTGATACTTCAACATGCTATTCTAGTAATTCTAATCAAGGAATTCAGATTATTCTTTTAAATTATTGCATTGTCATCGGTCCTTGTTAGGTGTGCAAAATTTCAGATCAATCAGTCTACTGCAAGTGGCTGAAAATTGCTTTCAAAGATTCCGTTACACAGATTAATACATTGATAGATACATACCAAACTTATAAAAGCGTGTTAAAAATATGTAAATAAAACTACTTTTTACGGATTTAGACGCGTATATTTGTTTTAAATTTTAACCCGACATTTCGGAGACTTAGCAGTCACCATGGTCACGGGTGAGACTGAGCTAAACAAAAACTAAACAAATACACGCGTTTAAATCCGTAAAAAGTAGTTTTATTTAAATTAATGTGTCGCGCAAGTATTAGAGAATATTAAATTATGTAGTCACAGGATAAAGCTACTATTAAATAAATTAATAAAACATAGTAACAAATAACCGTTTTAGTAAATAAAAGTAACATACAATGTATCACATGTCGTAATATAAGATTCATGACAACATAAACATCAGACTCAGGTAAGGATTTCATTGGTACTAAACCTACTCCGAGTAGAGGACATAGTGAAATAAAGCGCTTTGTCTAAGACGAAGTTGTTGTACTTTATTAATTTAGAATTAGTTTGTTCTACGTGTATAAGCATTCTTTTGCTGTTATCGCATTATTTTCTTCCACAGTCTTTTGTCAGACGTCATTCATCGATTAAATTCTTTTTCTTTTCATCATCTCTCAATCTCCAGCCTATTGACGCCCAACTGTTGGGCACGGGTGTGCTCCATTTTGGAAGAAGTTATGGTCCACTGTGCCGATCTGACCGGAAGTGATGGCACAGGGTTTATTTTCAGGTAATCCATCTCTCACGAAGGATGTTGCAATATTCCTTAACTGGCACTTACAGCGCCCTAGGGAAGAATTGGGTGGTGATACTTGTATTCTTAATCCGTCACCACATGGACAAATTTATCTTTATTTATTACTAGCTGTTGCCCGCGACTCCGTCCGCGTAGAATTTGGAATTGTTTTTTTGCAATAAAAGGTAGCCTATGTCCTTTCTCAGGGTCTAAAGATTGTCTGTGCCAAATTTCATCAAAATCAGTTGAGAGGTTTAAGCGGGAAAGCGTAACAGACAGACAGACAGAGTTACTTTCGCATTTATAATATTATTTATAGGGATAAAACAAAGTCGTTATTTTTGTATGTACGAGTAAAGTATTTTTGTATGTCCCTATGTGAGCTTATATCTTTAAAACTACGCTTTTTATGCGGTTTTTTATTAGGTAGAGTGGTTTTTCCGTCTCTTACATAAGATGTTAACTGTGTACAATATCCCTTAGCTGTTAGCTGGCTTTTACAATACCCTGGAAAGGTAAAGTAGTGGTGATCCTTGGATTCTTAATCCATCACCAAACGGACGTCTTAATCTATCTTATAATTATAATTATTCATAAAAAATATTATATATTTTTTTTTTATTTCATTCTGTACTACGTATATTTTCTTTATCTTCCCAGCCTATTGTTATCCCACTATTGGGCACGGGCCTCCTTCACATCGGCAGGATGTTTGGTCTACTATGCCTTGCTGTCTAGTTATCCTTGTCCTATGGAAGCTGTTATTTGTTGCAGTTACAGGTAATATCCCTTAAGTGTTCAACGTGCTTCAAAAGATAGCAGGGAGAGGAAATGGAGTGGCGACAGTTGTATTCATAACCTATCCACATCTACATATAATATCTGTATCATTTGTCCATCCGTTCTCTACGGAGACACAACATATTACGCGTACGGAGTCGCTGGCGACTACTGGAGTTGCCAGCGACTCCGTACGCGTGGAATTTAGAAAATGTTTCCCGTTTTTACATCATTTTTCATTTAGGTATGCTTCGCTCCTATTGGTCGCAGCGTGACGTTATATAGCCTATAGCCTTCCTCGATAAATGTACTATCCAACACTGAAAGAATTTTTTTAATCATACCAGTGGTTCCTGAGAATAGCGCTTTCAAACAATCAAACTCTTCAGCGCTATAATATTAGTTAAGATTGCTTTATTTCATAGTAAATAGTTCATACTATCTAGTCCCAGGCTCAATTTATATTTGAGAACATCTTAACCTACATTTGAAAGTATAATATTTGAATTTAATATTCTAAGAATATGTTTGCTAAGTTTTCTTAGAATCTATTCTAGTGTTCTTGTCTATAAATCTGAATATATGCGAGTAGTATGGACTTTAAATATTTTTTTTATTATTTCATCCTCGAATTATTACGATTACGATTGAAAGAATATTGTTAAAGAATTATTATATTTTATATTATTTTCATTGAATGATTATATTTTATACTAGCTGTTGTCTTCGACATCGTACGAATGGAATTTTGTAAAATTTTCCCTGTTTATGCAAGATTTTTCACTTATGCTTCCCTCCTGTTAGTCGCAGCGTGATAACAAATAGCCTATAACCTTCTTCTACAAAATAAGGAACTAAATATTAATATTGTATACTTTAGTATGTTTAGCAGTGGACTGCAATAGGTTTACATGATGATACTTTAGCAGTGTGGCAATAGATAATTTCTTTCTTTGTTTCCAACACTGAAAGAATTTTTCAAATTGGACCAGTGGTTCCTGACATTAGCGCATTCAAACAAACAAACATACAAACATACAAACAAACAAACAAACAAACAAACAACCAAATAAACAAACAAACAAACAAACAACCAAACAAACAAACAAACCATCTCTTCAGCTTTTTAATATTCATATAGATACTAAAGTCACTATAGATATAACTAAAAACGAACTTACAATTCTTAACATTTACTAAGAGGCAAATCTTGTACAATCTCAACAATATTAAATTAACTAAACAAAAGGAACATAAAGAAAATAACAATGTTTTGCTGAGAGGCTTCTAATTTGCGCGTTTCACTTGGCAACTATCCAAGTTTATAAACTCTTGGCTGTTGCAAGCATTTTGTTGTGAAAAAAAACTTGATTAGCAATGCAAATTATTACCATCACTTTATACTATGCCTTTATTAACCGACTAGCTGTTAGCCGCGACTTCATACGCGTGGCTTTGTTACATTTAAAATGTAATTCTAAATTATTATTTACAACTATTATATTACTACTATTATTATTTACACTGTTTTTGTCTACAATAGCGCGCGTGGACTGAGTGCGATCATTATTTCATTTGTTCGAAGAATGAACAACGCATAAAGGTCTTGCTACACTATACGAGTCAAATACATAAGGGAAGTGCTGCACTAGATGTAAATGATAATAAAAGACGAGCCTCGTGGTTGAGTGGTTCATGTAACGGACTGCCGATCAAGAGTTCGCGGGTTCGATTCTCGCTCGGGACAATCTCGGGAAAAAATATTATAAGTATGTATTTACAAAAGAAAAGTAGTATATGTATTATTCTATCCGTATTCTGGTATCCATAACACAAGCATATAAGCTTAGCTTGGGACCAGAGGACGTTGTGTGAAATGTCCATGAATATTTATTTATTTATTTATTATTTAAAGTATTACATTTTATATGTAACAGCTTTTAGAAAAGTTTTTCCTGTTTTTGCTACGTTTTTCACTAATGCTTCGCTCTCATAAGTCGCAGTGTAATGTTATATAATCTATAGCTTTCCTTGACAGAAATACTATCCAACACTGCAAGAATTTTTCAAATCGAACCAATGGTTCCTGAGATTAGCGTGTTGAAATAAATAAACTTTTTTGCTATTGTACGGCAAAAAAAATTATTTATTAAGTATAGATTTAAAAAAAATAACGAGGTTCTTAATTGAAGTGTCAACACATACTTCCTTGCTTCATATACACTCATACATCTGGTCATACATGCCCGACAGTTGCTTGAACTGTATTTTTTGTTATCTCAGAACCCTCGACTGAGTGAATCGATTTTGTATTTTTTTATTTTATTTAAAAGCTATCGTTAGTTCCATTTTAATTATGACCAGTTCTGTTAGCGACATCTTTGATACGTTTTCATGTCTCTGGTTTGTCTTCGTATTAATTTTAAGTAGGTGTTTATTAAATTTTCAGCTAAAGTGCTAATAACGTTATAAGTAGTAAATCTAATCTCTATTCTGCATTATCTTTCTCTTTCCAGCGCATTTACGCCCCTGTTGGGTACGGGCCTCGGATTATGGTCTATTATGGTGCACTAACCAGTTGTGTGTATAGGGTTGTTTTCGAGTTTTGCGTCTCCCACAGTGTGTTATTTGTGTACAACAGCTTAACGGAATTTTATAGCAACCTTGGAAGGAAATGGGGCGGTGACACTTTCTTAATCATGACGCATTGACGCATTCTTAATCAGTCACGAATAAAAATAATCTGTAAACTAATAAATGAACTCCAAATTTTGTTGTGTAAAAAGTCCTATACAACTTCCACGTAAAGGATTTTGTAGTTTTTATGTTTGCCTAAATACAGTCTAAATAAAGATCCTTGCATAGTGCATAATGTATGTTTACATATAAAATGCACGCTTTGAGTGGAATATTCTAGAAGCGTCCGCTAGATTGAATGAGTTGGCGGGTAGATTTTGTTTGAGTTTGCATGTTCAGCAGAAATTCTGCTTACTTTGTTGGTCAAATGCAATATACTGGATTGCAAATTGTAGAGTGACTTATTTCTGAAAGATAGCTGGATTACTGGGAGTAAACTTTTATTTTTGAAACATATTACCTATCATTCTCCATCCTCTTTCCGTTATTCGGGGTCATCGCAACATTTGATGATTTTCTAATTGGACCAGTGATTCCTGAGCTTCTCTTCTCCAGCCCATTTACGTCCTGTTGGGCACGGGCCTCCTCCACTTTGGGAGAGATTATGGTCTACTGTACCGCGCTGACCAGGCGTGTTGGCACAGGGTTTATTTTAGAGTTTTCCGTCTCTCACAGAAAATGTTATCTGTGTGCAATACCCCTTAGCTGACTTTTACAGCACCCTTAGGAGGAGATGGGGTGGTGACACTTGTATTCTTAATCCGTCACCACACGGAGTCCTCTCCTGAGCTTAGCGCGTTCAAACTAACAAATTCATCAGCTTTATAATATTAGTATTTAGCTTTAAAATCGACATCATTTTCAGATCCCGCAACAATGTAAAATAATATTGAAAAAAAGAAATGAACAGAAAGGAAAATATATGAAAAACATCAATGGAGTTTCTTGTCTGTTCTTCTCCATAGGATTCGCGTTTGGAACAAACACCCAGTTTCTAACCCTTTAAAAGAGCTCGTAAAACATGCCAACTTGAAATCAAAATCTTTAACTTTGTGTTTAACTTAGTGTAACAGTACCGAATCCTGCGTCAACGAGTCTAACTCGAACTTTTTTATATTTATTTTTATTTAGGTTAGTTAGAATTATTGTGATAAAATTATTTTTTATACTTAAATCTTCATCATCATATCATCGTCATACCATCACGCTTTTTTCCATGAAAATAGGCACAGACTATTGAGAGCGATCTGCTGCGATCCAAACCATTTCGTTAGGTCTTTTGTTTAATTAAAAACAGCAATCTTATAGTAAGTAGTTATGTTTCTAATAGACCAAGATCCGAGGGATAAATACTTTGATTTATTTTCTCAGCTATGAAATGTATTCAATAAGGTAGTATACGAGTATATAAAATACCTGCAACTCTATCCTATCGGCAATTTTTCAGCAATTTGATGCTAAAGTCTGGTAAAAATATTAATATCTTTTATTTATTTAAATAAAACTACTTTTTACGGATTTAGACGCGTATATTTGTTTTAAATTTTGGCCCGACGTTTCGGAGACTTTGCAGTCACCATGGTCACGGGTGAGACTGGAAAGTCCATGGTGACTGCAAAGTCTCCGAAACGTCGGGCCAAAATTTAAAACAAATATACGCGTCTAAATCCGTAAAAAGTAGTTTTATTTAAACAGATGAGTCGCGCAAGTGTTAGAAAATATTATCTTTTATTTATTTTTAAGCGCTCAAATTTACATGACGCGTATAAAATTACATTACTTTGAATAAAAGCTTCATAGTTAGGTCCGGAAATATTTTTGTAACTTTTCTTAAGTTAGCTTTGTTTATAATATTTGATTTATATATGACATGACATTCCTTCCCCCCGATCGGGACATGGTAATACCTGAGTGACTACCATGGCTCGGCCAAGGGTCGAGGAGGTATTGTCGCTCTCGGCCATCGTTCCGTCCATGGCCGAGAGCGAACGGTGTTGGGCGCGCCGTTGCCACCTTTGCTCGGGAGGTGATGGCGGCAAAGAGGGAGGCCTCGCGGGAGCATGAACGCGCTGGCGACACGTTGCCACCCCGCAAGGCCTCGGGTGGGGGTCGTCGACGGGCAAGAGCCGGCGGCCCTTCTCGAAGAGGTGGTCGTGCGCGGCGGGTCGGTATTCAGAGACCCGCCGCGGCAAATGTAGCACTCGGCCACGCGACAGGGGGACCTATTATTCCCCCCGCCGAGTCAGGCCCCGGTTAGTGGGGCCACCCCTCGCCGGGTCATGGTAAAGCTCAAGACACCATCATGGCCCAGCAGGGTAGAGAGGAGAGGAAAAAAAAAAAGGGTCGAGGAGGAACTCCGTGGGGTTTAGTGGGTAGTCCGGGTCCGTTAATGACCCGGGAGTCCCACACAATGTGCGTAAATGCATTCCCCACGTAAAAAAAAAATTACATTCCTTCCAACACATTCCATCGATGAGAAAATAAGTAAAAAGATTCACCTCTCGGATCTTGATCTATAATAAGTTCTAAAAGTGTGTCATTATTGTCACACTAAAACACTCAAACATATAAATATGAAATGCATTTGTAGCAAAAATCCTTATAATAGTAACGTAATACTCCCACGAGGCAGTCCTCGTAGCGAATACTGAAGTCGTAGCACTCGTAGCGCTTTTAGAGAAACATTTTCAATAATATTTCTTTTGTTATCAAATACTATATTAGATAGTGATAAAAATCCTTATACATATCATATTATGAATTTGAATGTCATTAATCCGTGACCACACATGCCTCTTATTAAAATTTGTTTGTAAGTACTACCTGTAGTATGTTATTGACAGAGGCGCATTTTGAAAATTAGCGCCCCGGGCCAATTCCATTAGCCGCCCTATAAATTAGTAGAGATAGAGCAAAATTTTAAACTTGAAGGCTTTCGCCGCCCTTCTCAGGCTGGCCACCAAGGGCCATGGCCCCTGTGGCCCTATGGTGAATACCCCTTCGGGTGTAAATACCTAACAGTGTAAATCAAGTACTGTTTGGACTCGTACACGAAAGATTCCGATCCCATATTATCTAAATAATGAAATAAGGACAGGAGAATGATGACGTTAAGTAATTGTTGTCGTAGCATCAAGTAATATACATAAAAAAAAAAATTAATATTAACTATGACATTTTCTGCTCTCTGACTTTCAACATCCCTAAGATACAGATTGGTGACTGACGAGCTTGGTGGTTGAGTGGTTCATGTAACGCACCGCCGATCATGAGGTCGCGGGTTCGATTCCCCTTCGGGACAATCATTTGTGTGATATCTATAATTGTCATACAAAAGTTTGTACTGCGTCTGGGTGTTTCTATGTATTATAAGTATGTATTTACAAAAGAAAAGTAGTATATGTATTCTATCCGTATTCTGGTACCCATAACACAAGCATATAAGTTTAGCTTGGGACCAGAGGATGTGGTGTGAAATGTCCATGAATATTTATAAAAAAAAATGATTCCTTTTTTGATTTGAGAGCTGGTTCTGTGTGGTTCCATTGGCATGGTTATTCCTTAAAAATCGAGGAAAACCCCCAAACAAACTTAGGCGATTAAACAAAGGAAGGCGGTTCAACTCTTAAAAAAATACCCTAATATTTGCTACGGTACAAAATAACTAAAGTGAACTAAATACATGAATGAGAAACTTCAAATTAATGTTTACAGCCTTTTCTTTTTTTCTCCAGCACTTTTACGTCCCACTATTGGGCACGGGCCTCCTCCACTTTGGAGGGATTATGGTCTACTGTGCCGCGCTGACCAGGCGTTTAATTTCGAGTTTTCCGTCTCTCACAGAGGATGTTATCTGTGTGCAATATCCCTTAGCTGACTTTTACAGCACCCTTGGGAGGAGATGGGCTGGTAACACTTGTATTCTTAATCCGTTAACAGCCTTATAACTTAGTTAATAAATATATTTGTCCTATTCGACCTTCCCTTTGCCTTTAATTGAGAAACCACTTGAATACCTAAGTCCTAATAAACAACGTATAAAATTATTTTACGAGATATAAAATTAACGGTAGCCCTAAATTTTCTATCAAAAGTTAATTTTATATACTTGACCTAATAATAAATTGTATCGTTTTGCACCATAGTTGCAAAAGGGATAAACTCCATAATTGGAAATAATAAGAAATGATTGAAGCCTATGTATGTTCAACTGAGGACGGGGAAATACTCAAGGATAAATAATAATAAATAAATATTCATAGACATTTCACACAACGTCCTCTGGTCCCAAGCTAAGCTTATACAACGTGTTGCAGAAAGGTGTAGTCATAATTTAAAGTTGCATTAGATAGGCCTTAAATATTATAAATATTACAGTTACACATAGAAAAATACAGTACTTTTTGTTTATTGCCTACTATTAAATAACTACCAGAAACGCATCAATTATGAGATGTTTACGGCTTATTGAATGCGATTGAAGCTTACGATAAAAGATGACCTCATAGTAGTGTTGTATTTAAAGAAGATCGATTAATTTAATAAATTAATTAAACTTTTATGAACACATAAAAGTCATAATATAACTAGTATTTGTAATTTCATCCATGCCTAGTGCCTAGTCATTGGCCATGTGTAACGATGGTCAAATATGACTACACCTTTCTCAAACATGTTGTATATATTAGTTACATTAAATCATCTTGAATATATTAACGAACAGACCGTTCTTCTGTCTCTGTAGCTTATTAATGTCCCACTGTTGGGCACGAGGCCTTTTCCAATTTGAGATAGATTATGGTCTACTTTGCTATATTTATTTTTGAGTTTTCTGTTTCTCACACAGGATTTTATGTCTGAAATATCTCTTAACTGGTTTTCTCAGCATCCTGAGAATGAAATGGGGTGGTGACACTTGTGTTTTTTATCCGTTATCCCGCTCTTGAACCTATTTGATCATTATTGTAAAATTATCGATGAAAATTTTATGACTTACGTATGTAAAAAATACTTGGATTATAATTGTAATTATCACTCCAAAAGGTCAGATGCGAATCTATGGTCTCAAACACGAATAAAATTCTAATCTAACTCTAATCTACTAAATATGAAAATTTTGGCTTTTACTTTTTCAACCATTCAGAAAATTTATTAAATCAACTCACTTTTTTTTGCAAAAAATGGCTTTATGCACCTTTTTGCCAAAAGCATATTAATTTTATGCGAGCTTACCTTTCGGTGGTTACTAATTAAATAGGTTAATATTACTTGGCTATGAGTAGGTTTATTACTCTTTGGGTCAGCGCTTATAAGACTCGTTATATTAATAGGCATGTTTTGACATATATACTATCTGTTACACGCAACTTCGTACGCGCGGAATTTAGAAGCCATATATACCTTTACAAATCATACAAAAAACCTTCCTTTGCAACAACTAAAAAAAAAAGTTCAATTGACTTCATGTGTCTTTGTTTGAGGATTTTCCTCGATCTCTAAGGATATAACCATTAGATCCTGACCTGTTAAAATGGAACCACATAAGAACCACCAGCTTTCAAATAAAAAAAGAATAATTAAAATCGCTTCGCCCAGTAAACAATTATGAGGTACAAATTCAGAACCTTCTCCTTTTTTTGAAGTCGATTAATAATAGGTACTTTTGAAAAACATTTTATTTATTTATTATAAAACATTTACAATATCCTTTACTAACATATTCCTTTCTTACAAATGAAAGCAAAATTCATGGAACAGGAATAACACAAAAATGTCTATACAATCGCATAACAATTCTACGGCACTATGACCAAAAGAGCGGAAGGGTGCACCTGTTGAAAATGTTGTACTATGACTGAAGGCCAGCAGCCTGTGTAATTTCTTTAAAGATTTCCAAACCGCTGGACTCGAAATAACTGAGGCTTCCATTAGTGCGTAAACTTTAAGATAATTTGTGAATAGTTTTGTATAACTATTTCACTTTTGGCACTTGTAAAAAAGTTGTATGTGGAATAAGAGCAATTTATATTGTGTTAAATTTATGCATAGGCATAATTTTTATAAAATAAAATACTCCTCTCCTCACGGATTTAGACGCGTATATTTGTTTCAAATTTTGGCCGTATATTTGAAACAAACGCGTCTAAATCCGTGAAAAGTGGTTTTTATTTAAACGAATGAGTCGTGCAAGTGTTAGAAAATAAAATACTCCTCTTTCTTTCATGTCCTCATTTACATACAGATATGACGGCTGACAGACTATGTAAGAAAAAGATCCCAAATTATGGGATAATGGCAGGAGAATGGTGATATCTATACTAACATCATAAAGCTATAGAGTTTGTTAGAAACTGCTAGTTCGAATTAAAAAAAATCTTTTTGTAAAGTAATTTATTAATTTTGCAATTGACTTGCTATGCTTTTACTTAATAAATCAAATTGTGGTGGAAAAAGTTGATCACCGCAAGCGAGACTTGAACCCACGACCTCGGAAACCGTTCCGTAGCTCTGCCAACTGAGCTTATTGCGGTCATGCTCACAGTAAACAAATTAGATTTATAAAATCTTTTTGTGTTGGATAGTTCATTTATTAAGGAGGCTATAGGCTATATAACATCATGCTGCGACTAATAGGAGTAAAGCTGTATATGTGTAGTGTAAATGTTGCACAAACACGGGAAAGTGTTATGAAAACCTTACTTTTGGATTTTAAGAAAAACCAATTTATACTTGCACAATTCCATGTGCGATGTTCCGAATCCCAGAAACCTTTTTAAAACATTTTCAAAAGCTTTTGCATATGAAGCAAATGTTTTGGCCAACGGATTGGCTAATAATAAAAAAAATAAAGAGACCAGTTTTAACTAGTTTTACAGATTTTCATTAATTTTTTGCCAATCTTTTTGGTGTTTCGGTCATTGAGCTTTATCTTTTATTTGACGGGCCTCGTGGTGTAGTGGTTCTGGTAACGGACTGCCGATAAAGAGGTCGCGGGTTCGATTCCCGCTCGGGACAATCATTTGTGTTCTTTTTCTAATTGTCATACAAATGTTTGTCCTGCGTCTGGGTGTTTCTATGTATTATAAGTATGTATTTACAAAAAGAAGTAGTATATATATTCTATCCGTATTCTGGTACCCATAACACAAGCATTTAAGCTTAGCTTGGGACCAGAGGACGTTGTGTGAAATGTCCATGAATATTTATTTATTTATCTTCCGATTGATGAATTTCTTTGGAAGATATTGGTCAGGGTAGCATAGTAGACCTGGATTGGAAGGGACTTGTGCTATGCCTAACAGTGGGACAATAATAGACTTAGAAGGAAAAGTTATAAAAATTGGTGTTTAAATAGATGCAGGCAAAGGGGTAATTTAGACAAAACCTATTTTCTCCTCAGAGTATTAATGTCCCACAATTTTATTGGAAACGGACCTCCACCACTTTGGGGGAGTTCGATTATGGTCTACTATACCGCACTGGCCAGGCGTGATGGCAGAGGGTTTTTCGAGTTTTCTGTATACTATACTAGCTGTTGCCCGTGACTACGTACGCGTGGAAA
This sequence comes from Orgyia antiqua, assembly GCA_916999025.1. NCBI lineage: Eukaryota > Metazoa > Arthropoda > Insecta > Lepidoptera > Erebidae > Orgyia > Orgyia antiqua. The sequence goes on from OU779874.1 coordinate 9,301,276, forward strand.
TAAAAAATCTTTTCCCGTTTTTGCGACATATTTCACTACTGCTTCGCTCCTATTAGTCGCAGCGTAATGTTATATAGCCTATAGCCTTCCTCGATACATTTACTATCCAACACTGAAAGAATTTTTTAAATCGAACCAGAGGTTCCTGTGGTTACGGAGTAAGAATACAAGTGTCACCACCCCATTTCCTCTCAAGGGTGCTGTAAAAGTCAGCTAAGAGATATTGCACACAGATAACATCCTTTGTGTGAGACGGAAAACTCGAAATTAAACCCTGTGCCAATACGCCTGGTCAGCGCGGCACAGTAGACCATAATCCCTCCCAAAGTGGAGGAGGCCCGTGCCCAACAGTGGGACTTGAGAGGAGTGGCTGGAGAGGAGAGAGAAAGGAGAGGTTCCTGAGATTAGCGCGTTCAAACAAACAAACAAACAAACAAACTCTTCCGCTTTATATTATTAATGTAGATTCCTTAGCTGGCTTTACAGTATCCAGGGTAGGAAAAGGGGTATTGACACTTGTATTCATAATCCGTTACTACAGGGACAAGTCAGGTAATACTACCTACAATTTATTAATATGAATGTACAGTCAAATATTTAGTTTTTTAACACAAGCATAATAAGCTTAGCTTAGGACCAGAGGACATTGTGTGAAATGTCCATGAATATTTATTTTTATTAACACGCTTTTATATATTCGGTATGTATATATCAATATATTAATCTATGTAACGGAATCTTTGAACCCGATTTCACTTACTGGCAGTAGTTGGATTGATTTGAAATTTTGCATACATATAAAGGACCGATGACAACGCAATTATTAAAAAATATATTTAGGATTTGCAAACGTGTTTTTTAGTTTCTGAACTAAGACAATTTTTCAGTATAAAATGTTATGAACCTTGAGTAGGAAACGGGGTGGTGACACTTGTATTCTTAGTCCTTCACCAAACAGACATCATAAAACGTACAAAACAACCTAATTACATGAAAACAAGCACTTAAAGTTAATTGCTCTGAGCACAATTAAGTTACAACTAGGAACGCTTCAGCAAAACATCTCTTTAATTCTAAAGTAAATCTCTTTAGAACTTAATGCTAACTATAAAGAAGATGGCGCTTCATCTTTGTGTTTGAAGCACTTAATTATACTTCTCACTAGTAGTGTAGTGGACAGTATTATCGGTAGTTCACTAGATCGCGGGTTTGATTCCCGCAAATAATAATTATTTGTGTAATGAACTCGGGTATAATATATAGTATGTAGTACTAGCTGTCCATTATTGCAACATTTTTCACTGATGCTTCGCTCCTATTGGTCGCAGCGTGATGTTATATAGCCTATAGTCTGTCGATAAATGGATTATCCACTACAAGAATCTAGTAGTTCCTGAGATTAGCGCGTTCAAACAAACAAACTCTTCAGATTTATATAATTGATATAGATATCCGTATTTTGGTACCCATAACACAAGCAATAAGCTTTGTTTGGGACCAGAAGATGTGTGAATACCTGTGAATTATATAAAAATGTATCATTTGTTTAAAGAACGCTTGTAATACCATAATTTGGTTTAAACTATGATACTATGATTTACAAATGAATTATTGTTAATGGTATTATAAAAAGAAATATGATTCTGAAATGGAACTTAAACTGAAGCAAGAACAAGGAAAATTCTTCAAGTAGTTTTAATGGTCCACGTTATTGTAACTATGTAGAGTAACAAAGACATAGAGTTGGATAGTTTTGATGTGGTCTTTGTAAACAGTTTAAAGTTAATAACTATGGAAACTATTTGATCTTTGTACAAAGAAAAAATAGTCAAATGCGTATGTCCGACCAGAGATTAAAATCTGCCTCAACTATATTTGTCCCTTTCAGCGCGTCGCTCGAGAATAGGGATAGCAATAACTGGCAAATAACTAAATTAGCACTGTACTCCCTTCTTAATAGTTACTTATTTTCATACGCGTACTCCTTTTTACGGATTCTTGTCGACCCGATTTTGAGGCAACATATCGTTTTTTTCGTCTTAATAACAGACTTTAAAAAAAAGTTCTCAATTTGTCTGTATAGTTTTTTTTTTAATATTTGTTACCTCATAACTTTTAACTGGATGAAGCGATTCTAATAATTCTTTTATTATTTGAAAGCTGATGCTTCTCGTGTGGTCCGTATGATACCAGGTCAGGATCTGAAGTAGGTTCAATTTATTATTTTATTTATTTTATTTATATCATCCAACTTGTCGTGCAATTTTCTACAACATTATTATAATTCTATGTGAAATACTCTCTCCAGCCCATTTACGTCCCACTGCCAACAGTGGGACGTAAATGGGCTGGAGAGAGTATTGGAGTGGAGGAGGCCTGAGCCCAAGCTCAGGCCTCCTCCACTCTAGGAGAGATTATGGTCTACAGTATTGCCGTTACTAGGCGTATGGGCACAGGGTTTATTTTTGAGGTTTCCGTCTCTCACAGAGGATGTTATCTGTGTAAAATATCCCTTAGCTGTCTTTTACAGCACCCTTGGGAGGAGATGGGGTGGTGACACTTGTTGTTTTTAATCCGTCACCACACGGAGATATATGAAATACTAAAATCTTTTAATACAAAGTTGTAATATTTTTTACAAGGCATAGTTGTTAAGTAAACGAATCATTCCCCCCACTCCGTTTACACAACTCTTAAAGAATAATAACTCTACATTAAAACTTGTACAAGAATATATTGGGGGTCTTTTTAGGGTTCCTTACTAGGAACCTCGATGACCCAACGACCTTTGGGGACGGAAGATCCTCGAGTAGCGACCGTGTACCGGACGATGCAGCGTAGTGCTCCCGTCAAGGTGGACTGACGATATAGTCAAATGTACCGGGGGCCGCTGGATGCAGATAGCACAAGATCGCGCGTTGTGCGTTCCATGGAGGAGGCCTATGTCTGTTTCACGGACGGGACAATAGCTTTTGTGAAGTTTATAAACTTTATACAAATGTTTGTACTGCTTCTGGGTGTTTTCTGTTAAGAAAAGTAGTTTAGGTATATAGTATATCTGTATTCTGGTATCCATAACACAAGCATAATAAGCTTAGCTTGGGACCAGAGGACGTTGTATAAAATGGTCATAAATATTTTTTATATGTTTTGTTTATGTTTTTGACGGGATAAGTAACTGTCTTTAAATTAAATAAGAAAAACTGTATGCTTTGAAAGAATCCGTACGAATATAAAATAAATAAATAAATATTCATGGACATTTCACACAAAGTCCTCTGGTCCCAACCTAAACTTATATGCTTGTGTTATGGGTACCAGAATACGCGTATACTACATATACTACTTTTCTTTAGTAAATACATACTTATATAGAAACACCCAGACACAGTATAGTTGTCATACGAACATTTGTATGACAATTATAAACATCACACAAATGATTGTCCCGAGCGGGAATGGAATGAACATTTATTAAATTTCTTTTATTTATATTTTTGACGAGATTAGTAACTGTCTTGAAATTAAATAAAAATAATCTACTTAGTTCAAAAACTAAAAAAACACGCTTGAAAATACTGAATATTTTTTAAAATTATTGCATTTTCATCGGTCCTTGATATACTCGTATATGTGCAAAATTTCAGATCAATCCGACCACTGCAAGTGGGTGAATATCACTTGCAAAGAATTCGTTACATAGCATAATACAATAATAGATACCTACCGAACTAATATAAGCGTGTTAAAAACCATATTACGCTTTGAAAGAATACGTACGGGTATAATAGAACCTGTTCAGCAAATCGTTTCGCACTTGACTGGTTTTTTTAAAGCTTATTTATAAGTGACATCTGTTGGCTGAAAATGATTAAGTTACTTAAAGAAGTAGCTCTGTTTACTGTTTGCTGGTGATAATTTAATTTTGGTGTTTACTTCTTTAATTTTTGTCATTGTTTTAGATGTTTGAAAGATGAATTTTTACTAACTGTTACCCGTGACTTCGTGTGGTAAGGATTTTCATTCATTGTATGTAGACTTATTCTGTAGGCTATTGAACTATGGAAGACTGTAGCATAATAATATTATTAATGAAAAATAGTATCGGACCATTACTTTTGGAGATTTTGCCCTAAATACATATTTTTTAACATTCTCTTTTTTTTCTTCATTTAACGTCCCACTGTTGGGCACGGGACAGTTATCATTTTTTAATTTGTTCAAAGAATGATAGATTTATTTTGTATTTCAATATTTGTTGTTATAGCGATTGTGATAGTTAAGGAAAATATCATCTCTCTAGCTAGCCCTGGCTCTCTACTCATACAAAACAAAGTCAATAATTTTGTCTGTATGTTCCTATGTGAGCTTATATCTTCATAACTATGCAATAGATGTTGATACCGTTTTTGTTAAAAGTGGTTCAAGAGTATGTTTTTTTTATATAATTTCTTAGGGTTTGATATCTAAATTCCACAAATATGAAGTTTCAGGCAACAACTGAAATGAGATACAGAAATGTTACATGTTCTTTAAAATGGGGTTGTGTGTGAATCATAAAAATCAATCTCCTCTCCAGCCCATTTACGTCCCACTATTGGGCATGGGCCTCCTTCACTTTGGAGGGATTATGGTCTACTGTGCCGCGCTAAGAAAGCGTATTAGCACAGGGTTTATTTTTGGGTTTTCCGTCTATCACAGAGAATGTTTTTTGTGTGCAATATCCTTTAGCTGACTTTTACAGCACCCTTGGTAGGTGACACTTGTATTCTTAATCCGTCACCACACGGAGGAAATCTATGTCAAAAATCAATGAACAATCTAATATATAAAAGTCACGTGTCACAGTAGAGTACAACGCCATCTATCCAGAGTATTTTGCAAAAATCTCGACCAGCCACCTAGTATTCTTTACAGAATACAATTGGGTTGAAAATAATGACGCGACTTTCATTACTAAAGTAATTTATTAATTTTCAAATGACATGCTATGCTTTTACTTAAAAAATTAAATTAAATTATGGTGGAAAAAGTGATTATATGGCAGAGCTACGAAACGGTATTCCGAGGTCGTGGGTTCAAGTCCCGCTTCCGGTAATAACTTTTCCACCATAATTTAATTTATTAAGTAAAAGCATAGCATGTCAATTGCAAAATTAATAAATTACTTTAGTACTGAGATGTATCTTTACTTATGACGTCATCGACGGATGTATCTGTCTCATTGTCAGCTCGCATTTTTTCGCTATATTATTATATATTAATATACTGTTTGCGATGCCCTTTATTTGATTTTGAACTTTTGGCTAATTCAATTAAAGGGTGCGATGGTAATCATTTGCTTAGTGCAAAAACTAAAAAATACAGTAGACTATAGTGGGACGTTAATGGGCTGGAGAGAGGGAGAGAGAGAGAGAGAGAGAGAAAGAGTGAGAGAGACAATAAAATAAATATTTTGTAAACCTTGTAAACGAAAATTACCGTGTGTATATATAACTGATATTTTATAACTTTATAAATATCTACCTACTTGTGGTTTAACGGCATATTCCTGAGTCACACTTCAAGTTACTGTAGCTTTTAATGTCACCGTGACAGTGCAATAAAACACGTATTGAAAAACACAATTATTGTTTAAGTTTGTGAAATTGATATTAATTATTAAACCTTTTATTCCTAAGAATAATATCTGGGGGTCAAGTCTGCTATTGAATGTTGTCACAATGATAGTTCGATGACACCATTATGGCGCCATATTAGCATCATTTGTGACAAAAAATTAACGGTAGACTACCGTACTTTATAAAATTCGCTACTATGCAATCAACATAGAGGCCACGAGGCCCGTCAATGAAATGAAATGAAATGAATGAAATGAAATATGAAATGAAATGCGCTAATCTTGGAACCGCTACCTGGTCCGATTTGAAAAAACTCTTTCAGTGTTGGATCGTACATTTATTAAAGAAGGCTATAGGCTATATAACATCACGCTATGACTAATAGGATCGGAGATTCAGTGAAAAATGTTTTAAAAAACGGGGAATATTTTCAAAATCCCAGGTGTGCGAGGTCGCAGGCAATAGTTTAGGGTTTTAAATAATTTCCTGTCTCCCTTTCGGATACAACCTTCCTTTGATATAACTTTTGCTACAGTTAATGAGAGTTAAGGGTCCTTATAATTAAGTAAGGCCTTTGACTAATAATATGTCTCAAGTGATTCATATAGAGATTAGTTTTTATTAAATAACTTGTTATTACATTAGGACATGTGGTGATGAGTTAAGAATGTAAGTATAATATTATAGTACCTGTAGCCCGGGACGCGTGGATTATAGCAGATTTTTCCTATTTTTGCAACATTTTTCACTGATGCTTCGCTCCTATTAGTCGCAGCGTGATGTTATATAGCCTTTAACCTTCCTCGATAAATGTACGATCTAACACTGAAAGAATTTTTTTAATTGGACCAGTCATTCCTGAGATTAGCCTGTTCCAACAAACAAACTCTTTAGCTCTTGTAATATTAGTTTAGATGTGTCTTGAATAAATAAATAAAATAAAACAACTTACCTACTACCCATTTTGAAAACTTCATAATATTTTCTCAAAACAATACTCTTATAGTCCAAATCCTTCCCGTCTTCTTAAAATAATGGCAACAATGACTGACAAAAGTATGACATAATATAACTAGAATATCAACATCCACCCATTTCTTTTATCATTCCAGTCACGTCCATCCTTGTCCGTTCCACGTCAAATTCCAGAATTTATATCCCGAGCGAAAACCCCGGGTTGCATTATTATTCCTCCGTGTACTCTGCATCTTAAATGCTAAATGCAATTTTGGCGGACATTGCAAGAATGTAAAACATACATTTCTAGTTTTGTTTGGTATATTACGAGTTGTTTCTTTAATAAAATTTCCTTGGCATTCTAATTTGATATAAACTCGCTATGCAAACGTTTGTATTGTACTTTTAACACGCTTATATATGTTCGGTATCTATCTATCAATGTATTAACGGAATCTTTGAAGGTGATTTCCACCCACTTGCAATAGTCTGATTGATCTGAAATTTAGCACATAATATATCGAGGACCTATGACAATGAAATAATTAAAAAAATTATTCGGGATTTTCCAGCGTGTCTTTTAGTTTTTGAACTAAGTAGATTATTAACACGATTATATTAGGTTCGGTAAGTATCTATCAATGTATTAATCTTTATAAGGGAATCTTTGAAGGTGATTTTCACCCAATAGTCTGATTGATCTGAAATTTTGCACACTTAACAAGGACCAATGACAAAGCAATAATTTAAAAAAATATTTTGTATTTTCAAACTAAGTAGGCAAATTTTATTAAAGTTAAGAGAGTACGAACAAAGAATGCTCCATATAAAACTGTGGACTTCGTACTTCCTGTTTTCTTCATAGATAGAGTAACAAATTTTTCTCAGTGTCTAGGTTTTATGTATGTGTTGTAATTTATATAAATTGTAAGAACCATATTGTAATGAATATTAAAAAAAGATTAATATGACAAAGGATAACGATATCTGCTGAGTTTCTTACGCCGGTTCTTCTCAGCGGATTGAAAGTCCTAAACAGGTGGTATGGAAAAAAATTTTTGGACATATCATAGGAGCTTTTTTTTTTGGCAATAAGACAATATAGACGTGAATAAATGATTTTTGATTTTGATTTTTGATTTTGTATCTATGTTTCTATTTCTTTCTTTTTTCCAAAATATGATTACTAAAAGAAATATGACTATCTGAAAATCCTGTTTTTTACGGTTGTCATAATATAAATTAGCAGCTTCAGTCACACGAATTTATAGGTTATAATAGGTTATAATTTATAGGTTTTATATAGGCTTTTCCAAAAAACGAAAGTATTGAAAGCAAAGATATACTCTTCGTCTATAATGAGGCGTTAAAATTATAAAAATCTATTTATTTTTACGAAGAAAACAACTGACTAAGAAAGTCTTTTTTCAAAGATTTTGTAGTTAAAATCTGCCTGAGCTATATTTGTCCCTTTGGGCGCAGTCCCGTTCCGAAATAAGGATAGCAATACCTAATTTAAAGTTGTAGTACGCTTTTAATACAATTTTGTTAGAAAGGACATTTGATTATAGTCATATGACTGATGACAAATCAAATCAGAAAAAAAAAGATAATGTTAGAAAGCTGAGAGAAAAAAAGTTAAACTAGAACAAACGCAATAAAAGCATAGCAAGTCAATTGCAAAAATTAAAAAATTAATGTAGAACAAATGTCTTAATCATCAGTAAAAAATATATAAATACAGCTAAAAAGCCTTCTACATATTTTTCTCTTACATATTAACCGGGTTATGTATTATATGTCATAAAAGAACATATAAAATACACGTCAAATATTTTCCTTAACTAGAATTCTCATAATTCTATACGTAGGAACCAATATGTCTAAAGAATTTCCTGTGAGTTAGGTCACAGATTTTCAATAAAATATGCATGAAATCTTTCAAAGTATTTATATACGAGTAGATTTTTAAAGCTTTTTGAATGTATTTAAGATTTTCTTTACTATATTAAAATCTCGTCCGGATGTATTAAGAATATAAGCGTCACTAACCCATTTCCTCCCCAGGATGCTGTAAAAGTTAGCTAAAGGACACAATGACATACATAACGTCCTCTGCGATAGAGAGAAAATAAAAAAAAAATACATATGCCCAAACACCAAGTCAGCGTGGCGTGGTAGACCCTAATCCCTCCTATCCGGACTGGAGAGAGAGAGACAGGAAGAGTGAGAGAAAGGGGGAGAGAGAGAGATAAAGACCATAACAGGGTTTTTCCATTGGAATCAGCGCGGGGCTCTTCAAAAAAAGGAGTGACACCTATGTGGTTGCAAACGTCATTATATCATTACTAAAGTAATTTATTAATTTTGCAATTGACATGCTATGCTTTTTTACTTAATAAATTGAATTATGGTGAAAAAAGTGATTACCGCAAGCGGGACTTGAACCCACGACCTCGGAATAACGATCCAAAGCTCTTACAACTGAGCTTTTTGCGGTGCTTTTTCAGTAATCAATTATGCCACCACATTCGTCACTCGATTGAGTTTATATATTTTTACGTACAACGCCATCTATCAAGATTGCTTTGCAATAATCTCGACCAACCACCTAGTACTCTTTACAGAATACAAATGGGTTGAAAATAATGACGCGACGTTCATTACTAAAGTAATTTATTAATTTTGCCAATTGCAAAATTAATAAATTACTTTAGTAATGAACGTGCTATGCTTTTACTTAATAAATTGAATTATGGTGGAAAAAGTGATTACCATACCATACCATAATTCAATTTATTAAGTAAAGCATAGCATGTCAATTACAAAATTAATAAATTACTTTAGTAATGAATGTAATAAACTCAATCGAGTGACGAATGTGGTGGCATAATTGATTACTGAAAAAGCACGACCGCAATAAGCTCAGTTGGAAGAGCTTCGGAACGGTATTCCGAGGTCGTGGGTTCAAGTCCCGCTTGCGGTAATCACTTCTTCCACCATAATTCAATTTATTAAATAAAAGCACTATTAATAATGTTTCTAAAAACAACTCGATCGAATAATCTTTATCAAGGGGATACTTATTTATCACTCAGGCACGTCATAAACTTCAGCGAGACGGAAAATGTCGAGATAACGGAACGTTGAGTCCGGTTGTCATCTAAGTATTAGACAAGAAAAGGACAAGCTATCTCTAAGATATTAACAAAATATAAGAAAATATCTAAGTAAGATTTCAGTAAGAATCGGACGTTGTGAAATATTGAAAATAGAACCTATATCGTATGAAAAAATATATTTCTTTACATATTGTAAAACAAAGTCGTTATTTTTGTATGTATGTCCTTATGTGAGCTTATATCTTCAGAACTAAGCAACGTATTTTGATGGTGTTTTTTTCAATACATAGAATGGTTCAAAAGGGTGGCTTTTTTGTAAGCACTTACTGTAAACCACTTTTTACAGATTTAAATGCGACGTTTCGGAGACTTTGCAGTCACCATAGTCACGGATGAGAATGTCGGGCTAAAATTTAAAACAAATACAAATACACGCGTCTAAATCCGTAAAAGTGGTTTTATTTAAACTCTTCAGCTTTATAATATTAGTATACAAATACAGATGTATTAATATATTCATAAAATAAAACCCTATAAATATATTCATAAAATAAAACGTAATTCAAATATTGAATCCCAAAAGGTGTAATATAATCAGTGGCCTAAAAAGTCACAACCAGTCAACTCGTTGGGGTCACAAATAAATCGTTGTCATAAATCATTCCTAAGGGAAAATAAAAACAGGTAGCCCTTGAAATGTTGAAACGTATCAATTTGTAAATATACCTCAAAAGGGAACGAATATTTTTAAATGAATAAATAATAATTTGACCGTCTTTTTTTCCTTTAGTGACACAAGATTACACTTTTGTTGGGTATTAAAAAGTATATTTATACACGAGCTATCGGTCGCGAATTTGTATACTTAGAAACTATCGTATAATCTATTCTTTCTCTCTTTCCATTACGTTCGTTGGGCACGCCTCTTCCACTTTAGGAATGATTTTGGTCTACTATGCCGCGTTACCGACGCGTCTCCGTGTGGTGGCGGATTAAGTATACAAGTGTAACCAACCCATCTCCTCCCAAGGGTGCTGTAAAAGTCAGCTAAGAGATATTGCACACAGATAACATCCTCTGTGAGAGACGGAAAACTCGAAATTAAACGCCTGGTCAGCGCGGCACAGTAGACCATAATCTCTCCCAAAGTGGAGGAGGCCCGTGCCCAATAGTGGGATGTAAATGGGCTGGAAGAAGAAAAAGTATATTTAAAGACAAGCTACTGTACACTAAGACGACACAACGTGGGGCGGCTCCCAAAAATTTGATAGATGATATCTTCAAATGTGATGTGAGCCGCTGGATGCAGAGAGCGCAGGACTGCGCGTTTTGATGTTCTATGGGGGAGGCGTATATTGTTGTAATGGGCAGAGAAAGGTTGATGGATGGATTTAAAATGACGAAATATGCTACCTATATGGAATCTCGTGCTCCACAGTGGGACATTGATGGGCTTGAGGAAGAAAAAAAAAGCCGGGGATAGGTTGGGTACTTGTTTTCATACCTGTGTTTTAACTAAGATAGGTAATAATAAGGTATTTCTACCGTTTTTTTTATTATATGTGTCTCGTGTAAGAGAAAAAGATCATATTTATGAAGAACTAAACAGTCTATGCTGTTTTCCTGCTGATAGCTTCGTAAATATATCTTATATATAAAATTCACGTGTCACAGTGTTAGTTACCGTACTCCTCCAAAACAGCTTGACCGATTTTTATGAAATTTTACATGCATATTCACTAGGTCTGAGAATCGGCCAACATCTATTTTTCAAACCTTTTTTTTTGTATGGCAAAACAACGTTTGCCTGGTCAGCTAGTTTTATTATATGTATCAAGATAAGGGAAGTTTCTAGAAGATTTTTATGTACATTTAACGATACATTTATGTTTTTATTATAATAGATTCCAAATTGATAGCATGTTTATTGCAAAGAAATTTCATATGATATTTTTTCTATTCTTTTGAGGACAAATACTGCAATGATTTCCTGAGATTGCCATAAAAACCTAATCAGGCTCAAATACCTGGCTAGGTTTTTACGACAATCACAAAACAGTTATATTATTATAGTTGTTAGTTGTTGCCCACATCTTCGTATGCGTAGACTTTCAACAAAAATCTTAATAAATTGTACAAAAAAGCCATGAACTTGAAGGGAAAGAAGAAAATGCTTGAGCCACTCTGTCAATAAGACAATAACAAAAACCACATCAAAATCCGTTGTGTAGTTTTGAAGATAATTATAAGCTGACATAGGGACATACATATATAAATAAATATAAATATTTATGGACATTTCACACAACGTCCTCTGGTCTCAAGCAAAGCTTTATATGCTTGTGTTATGGGTACACAATACGGATAGAATACATAAACTAATTTTCTTTTGTAAATACATACATAAAATACATGGTAAACACCCAGACGCAGTACAAACATTTGTATGACAATTTAAAACATCACACAAATGATTGTCCTGACCGGGAATCGAACCCGAGACCTCGTGAACGGCAGTCCGTTATATGAACCACTAGACCACGAGACCCGTCAAGTCAATATAAAAATAACGACTTTGTTTTATAATAAGTAAAGAAGTGACACAACGACAGTGCTATCGGTACAACGCTATCGCAACGCATTGTGTGAAATGACTTTAACAAAATAATTTTAAAACCTGTTTAAAGTTTTTGTATAAAATTTATATAAAAATGAAATTTTCAACTCGGTAAACAGATTGAACAGAATTTTACTCAGTTTTCATTATTTTGAAGAACAAGGTATATATTTACATAATTGTAAGCGAATCTTCCTTATTTACGTTATCGGCAAGGGAACGCGGAAGTATCTGTTGAGGGTTTTATAACTCAATCAAGCGGTCCTGAAGTGAACCGTTTAAAAGAATAAAAAACAATAGGTACCTATTAATAGTTAGATATTCTTGGCAGTTGGGTAAAAATTCTAGGAAGCTTTTTTCACAAATATTCATAATCATTTCTTGTATATCTGTTCTATAACAAAATTGTGTAATATCAACTGCGTAAATAATGAAAATAGCTCTAATAATCTATAACTAATATTGTAAAGCTGAAGAGTTTGTTTGTATGTTTGTTTGAACCTTACGATAAAATTTCATCCACGCCTAGTGCCTAGTCACCGGCCATGTGTAACGATGGTCAAATATGACTACACCTTTCTGCAACACGTTCTATAAAATTTTCGTGTCACAATGTTCGTTCCCATACTCCTCCGAAACGGCTTGACCAATTATTATAAAATTTTATATGCATATTCAGTAGGTCTGAGAATCGGCTACCATATATTTTTCATACCTCTAACTGATAAGGGTTGTCCACTCCCTGACATTTGTATGACAAAACAACGTTTGCAGGTTCAGCTAGTATTTAATATAATATTTCATCTTTCGCTATTAAATCCTTTTCAAGTTTAATGATGAACAATAAAACGTAACGTTTTCTGTGTTATATTTAAGTAAAATAATTAGCATAAGGTCAGAAGAAATTTAAGTGTAAATCTGTTCTGAAACTCAAAGATAACACGGAGTTTCAAACTAGAGGCATTGTAATTGCCGAAGTGGGGTTTACATTTACAGCGAGGAACAGAACAAATATTAAAATTAATTAACCTTGTCATCTATACTTATAATAAATCTGTATAGAGGTCAATTCTGTACATGAAATATATTTTCAAAATAACTATCAGGGGGTGATTAGTGATCGATACTGATGCCAAAAATGCAATCAGTAGAATTTTTGTCTATCTGTCTGTCGGTCTGTATGTTCCTTATAGAAACAAAAACTACTCGACGGATTTTAACGAAACTTGGTACAATTATTCTTCATACTCCTGGGCAGGTTATAGTATACTTTTCATCACGCTACAATCAATAGGAGCAGAGTAGTGAAGGGAAATGTTGGGAAAACGGGAAAAGGTGCTCCATTTTTTAAGCTTCCGTCGCTTGTGCAGCCTTAATGGTTAAAGTTACATAGAAATCATGTATGACGAAAATATTCTACATAAAATTGTCTAAAAAATATCCCGCAACAGCATGTATCTATATTTTATGGTTGACTCACAATAACACGTGTAACTCCTGACAGCTTAGCAGTTCGTTCATTCTGATTATATTTGTTTACTCTTACGTTTTTAATACTCTCACTCAAGCAGTAGTTAAAAATGTTGCAAAAACGGGGAAAATTTCCTAAATTCTACGCGGACGGAGTCGAGGGCAACAGCTAGTATCAAATAAATAATGATAATTTGTTACTAATATTATAAAGTTAAAGAGTTGGTTTGTTTGAACGCGTTATAGTCTCAGGAAACGCTAGTCCGATTCAAAAAATTCTTTTAGTGTAGGATAGTTTATTTACGGAGAAAGGTAATAGGTTATATTATAACATCACGCTGTGACGGATAGAATTGAAGCATTAGTGAAAAATTTTGCGAAAATGGGATAGAAATCCACGCGTATGAATTTGCGGCCAACAGCTAGATTATTTAAAATATCACTAACTAACTATATTGCCTGAAACTTTTTATGCTTAGAATTAAGATATTGAACTTTATCAAACTATACTAAAAATCCATTCCCTTGAATCATTATCTATCAATATTCCCAATATTCTAGGAATCAGAGTTTTTAGGTAGGTGTTTAATTATTTTTTTATAAATTACATATTATTATTTTTTTGTTTCATTTTTAGTTTTTAGTATTTTTTTTTTAAGTAAAGACTTTGAATGTAATGGACAGCGATACTTTTCCGTTCCTTTTACCGTTCGGTTAGGAATCCTTTAAAGAATTACTTATTTGAATTATTATTCAAAAGCCAGTTAGATATCACAGAGTTACTTGGTTACATAATTGCTTTGAGACACAATGTGTGTCGGCATACAAAATAATTGTAGGAACATTTCCTTATGATTCAGATGGGAGTCGTTTGTACGAATGTGTACTGTTCACAAAGGTATTATTATACCTTAAATTATGCGTCTACTATCTTAGAACGCTAAAAAGGACAATTTATGAATGTATGCACATAATATGAAAACTTGTTTAGTTTAAAACCATTGAAATACTATGGACTCGTATTAAGAAGAAGAAGAAGAAAAATAATTTATTTCAGGCCACAAGCACATTAGGCAAACAACAACTTTTTTTTTAATGTTGTGGGCTAGCTATGCCGCTATAGCTTAATGCGATCGTGTTGACCGCAGTTCAAACCTCAACAGATAAATTGCTTTTTTGTGCCTTATTGAATTTTGGCTAAGTGCTTTGGGAATGTTTACAACATGCAATTATATTAATACCAGAAATAACACAATTGTTATGAGATGGGGAAAAATAGTAATAATACTATTTGCTGAGGAGGAAGTTTACTTTTTTGTTGCAAGATAAGTGTCCACTTTATTAGTACCTGTGCTGTGTCCCGACTACTGTAACTACACAAACATTTAGAGTACAAAACCTGACTTAAAATCTGTTATAAAGCTCGAAGAGAAGGAATCATCAATTCAATCATCTATTCTGTCAACCTGCTGAAATAAACTGTTACTTAACCATCTACGAACTTGGATTATTTGATTACCATTTTATGTGTTAATAGAGGACGCTTCCAGTATTTAATTAGTACAGAGAGTGTAACCTAAAATAATAAGTATTAATAGTAGAATAATTAGAATAAGTATTTTAAGTGTATAAAAATGGGTGCCTAGATACTTTATTTTTCGCTGTATAGAGCATTTGTATTGTTAGTAGTAATTTTAATTAAATAAGTAATTAAAAGAGTTTTATAAGGAAGAAGTGAAAGAGATGACTAATAAAGTATGGGATGGGGTGAAAGACTTTAGTTTAGAAGAAACTTGGGAGCTGGTTAGAGATAGTATGATACAAGTAAGTACAAAAGTATGTGGTGTTATGAAAAGGAAATGTGGGAATAGAATGAGCAGAGTTTGGGTAGATGATGAAGTAAAGGGTTTGGTAGGAAGGAAAAAGCAAGCATGGCTGGATGTATTAAGTTGTAAAGCGCAAGTAAGAATGATGAGGAATGGAAATAATGCGCTAGATATAATGAAAGAGAAGTATAAAAAGCTAAAAATCAAAGTAAAAGAGCTAGTAAAATTGAAGAAGAATGCATGGGAAGAGAAAGAAAACGTAAAGTTGTGTGATAATTTTCGTGTAAATATCAAACTATTTTGGAAGAAGGTAAAAGAAGCCCGTGGATCAACAGGAACGTTAAAGATGAATGCTTAGAAAGTGAAGAATGTAAGGTTTTGGAACGTTGGAAAGGTTATTTTGAAGGTTTATTTAGGTTGCAAGGTGATGTACAGGATGTAGGAGAGCGGTTGCAAGCGAGAAGCGTGGAATCATATAGTGAGAGTATAGGTGAGGGCGACGAAAATCAGATTGAACTGGATGAGGTTCTGAAAGCATTGAAAGGAATGAAACTTAGAAAGGCAGCTGGATATGATAAAGTGTCCACAGAGATGCTGAAAGGCGGTGACGGGGTGGTAGCAAGTCTGTTGTGCCGGATCTTTAATATGTGTAGGAGACACGGCCGTGTACCAGACGACTGGTGCAAGGCTGTTATAGTACCACTGTATAAGGGAAAAGGTTCACAGCAGGAATGCAAAAACTACCGCGGCATTAGCCTTTTAAGTGTTGTAGGCAAATTGTACGCTAAGGTCTTAATTAATTGAGTGATGAGTATGACAGATCAAAAATTATGGGATGTACAAGCAGAATTCAGGAAGGGAATGGGATGTGTGGATCAGGTCTTCTCCCTAAGATGTATAGCCGAAAAACACCTGGCTAAACACAAGAAAGTCTTCTGCGCTTTCATAGACTTGGAGAAGGCATATGATAGCGTGTGGAGGGACGAATTGTGGTCGACACTATCTATGTATGGAGTTGACAGGCGCTTGGTGCAGGCATTGAAATCTCTTTATAGGGATTCCAGAGCCTGTGTCAGGATAAATGGGGCATACACTGACTGGTTTAGCATCTCTAGGGGTGTGAGACAGGGATGTGTAGCGTCACCATGGCTGTTTAATCTATACATGGATAGTTGTCTGGTAGATTTGAGAGAGTGATGATGGATTGGTTATGGGTGAGCTGCCTATCAAGTGTCTTCTTTACGTGGATGATTAAGTTCTACTTGCACCATCTGCGGAAGAATTGCAAGATATGGTAACTAGAACGAATGAAGCATTTAGACTAAAAGGAATGAAAGTAAACGTAAACAAGACGAAAGTTATGGTGTTTGAAAAAGAGGAGTGTATGTCTGCGTGTAATATCACACACTTTCATCATCTATTTTATAGATGATGAAAGTGTGGAACAGGTACAAGAATTGGTTTATTTGGGAAGTGTTTTTACAAGAGATGGTAAGGTTGATGCTGATGTGGAAAGAAGGGTGTTAGCGGGAAATAAGCTGAATGGTGCCTTGCATGCTATTGTGGCTAACCAAGCGATTACTGAAAAGGCTCGAATGGCGATCCACAATGGCGTGTATTTACCTACGCTTATGTATGGAAGCGAATGTTGGGTGTGGCAGAAGAAGCACAAAAGTAGAATAAATGCTGTAGAGATGCGCTCTTTGAGAAGTATGTGTGGTGTGACGTTGAAAGATAGATTAAAAAATGAAGTTATAAGAGAACGTTGCGGTCTGAAAGAGGATGTAGTGACTAAGGTGGAGAAAAGTATGCATAACCACTCACACGTTCAAGGATACTTTGATATCCAAAAAAAATAGGGCGACTTACGTCCAAGGATACTTTTATATCCATAGCGACATATTTTATAAAATCGACATCTATGGATAAATTGCGTTGTTTTTTGCATCTTTAAGTTGTGTAGTAGATAGCTGATGAATTACTTTACAATCACAATTACTAGATGGCAGTGTAAGAAGCATCAACGAATAAAAACAAACTTTTTTCTTCAGTCCACTCTACGCTTCGTGTTTAGTGAACAAGTGGTTTTGAAGTCCCAGTGATTATGTCGTAAGTACTTCAGTTTTATTTATGAGTTCATAGATTATTATACATCAAGATAAACTAGATGATTTGTGCGTTATAATTAAGTATACATATCACAGTTTTAAGAGTAAAATAGTGTTATATTTTGAATTCAAAGTTCGAAAAAAATAGCGTAAGAGCGGCCATTCTTGTTGTTGACCAAATTTTAGTTATTTTTACGTAGTTTTTCAGTAAAATATTGTTTAAACAACGATTAATAGTTCGTCATAAACATAATAATACACTTTAAAAACAGAAATATACAATAATTACGGAAGATTCCTTAAAAATATCTTTGTGTTCCTCAGGTGTTTAAGCATGGATAGATTACTATCCACGGACGGAACTAAAATGGTTCAAAATAAGGGTGTGTACAAACTGCAAAATATGTTTGCAATATTTTTGTGTGGTGGTGTGTTTCTTCGTTTGTTTGATATAATAATGTTATGCTTGTTAACAATTGTCGAGTTTTGCTATCATTTTTAAATTTTCGTGATGGTTTCACTTTTTTTCTCTTGTTAGAAGAATTTAATTCTCATATTTTATCAAAATTATTAATATTTCGGTTTCCGGTTTTAAGCCTATTTGTGTCGGGCTTATTATTTTTTTAATATTGATGTCATTATTGTAATAATTATACCATGTGCATACTTAGTATTGCTTGAAGATACGCTGCTATTAAAATGTGAATGTTTGTTATAAGTTACTAGCTACTGACTCTGATATTTCTAATGCATCATGCACATTATTTTTGCCTTTTGCCTTGATGATATTGATAGTTAAAATTAATACATACACCAATTTTAGATCAACAATTGAATTTTCCTTGGCTCGTGGAAGTCGCACACGTGGACGAGGGGTTCGTACTAGAGGTGGGAGCGTACTTGTAAAAGTGTCTTCAAAGATTATTATTATTCTATTTACAGAAATAAATATTATTTCATCATCATTTCATTTGTTTTTTTTTTTTATTGAATAAGGATTAATAAATAAAACACAACATATAATTT
Organism: Orgyia antiqua; assembly: GCA_916999025.1. Taxonomy (NCBI): domain Eukaryota; kingdom Metazoa; phylum Arthropoda; class Insecta; order Lepidoptera; family Erebidae; genus Orgyia; species Orgyia antiqua. The sequence continues at coordinate 9,320,023 of OU779874.1, forward strand.
ATTATTGCTGTTTAATTTAAAAGCCCAACTAAAAAAAACATAGCCGCCTTTTTTGAGTTGCGTAAATAAGTCTGAACGAGACCTTAGGCGGCCATCTTGCTTATATTTTGACTTCGCGAGCGAGTCGAAAGCGTTCGGGGCCATCACGATAAAATTATGAAGAAAGGTGTTTTGTTTCGATTTATTTAACTACTTAGGATTAATTAAACATAATGATCCATGCATCGTTTTACAGGAAAACACTTCTAGTTTATTGTTACATTGTTTAATTGGTAAAATAAACAATAATTTTTCGTTGTGGTGTAAATTAATACAATATAAATGTTATGTTTTCTCCAAATTCAATATTTACACCTATTTTTAATACTTTAAAATAAATTTTCAGATCTTAAAAAATACATAGATTTCATCTGTAGTCTTTTAGCAATTTTTCGTAGTATTTGTCTTCACTCTAGATATTATAGATAAGAAGCTATAAAGGTTTTTTGTTACAACATGCGAGCGCGGTACCGATCGAATCAGCGCCACGCGTAGCTGGACGGACAAGGGTATAATAGGTATTTATGTCGGGACGTGTGAGTGGTTAGGTGGTTTGGTCATGTGGAGAGGATGGATGAGAGACGCTTAACGAAAGGCATATACACGGCGAAAGTAAGTGGAAATGCTGGGAGAGGACGCCCGAGAAAAATATACTCCGATGTCATCGCCGGGATACTCCAAAAGGGGCCAGTGCGTAGCACTTATAACCGTCGGGCATGTATGACCAGATGTATGAGTGTGGATGAAGCCAAGGAAGTATGCTTCGATCGTAGCAGATGGCGCTCTATAGTCTCTGCCTACCCCCATGGGAAAAAGGCGTGATGTTATGATGATGATGATCAATCATCGTCTATACTGATCGATTAATTATAAAATAGAAAACTTATTTCAAATGAGTGATTTTAAACGGATAAACTCATGTTTTCGCATTTACTGAACGATAAACTATACGAATGAATATTTCAAGTAAAATATTTATTGGTGAAAGCGTTTGTCATCTGGTTTTCGTCAGTTGTCGCCCGTTGACGAGGGTTGGTTGTCGTCACATATTCAATATTCCCAATATTTTAGTGACTGTCGTAACTTTCATTAAGTTTACTGTAGCGATGATAGAAATACTGAAGTTAAAAATAGCTCGCTCCAATTTAAGAATGCAATTTAGAATCACTACATCATCGGCATCATAACATAACGTATTTTTCCTTCAGCGGTAGGCAAGGTATTAGGCGTATTCTGCTACGATCCAAACATACTTCCTTGGCTTCATTTCCACTCATAGATCTCATACATTATAATTACTACATAGGCCAAAAATATAAAAAGATATTAATACTGATATCATCGGCGATGTCTTTCAAAAGTGTCAAGTAAGTAGCACTTACAACTGACTTATGACTAGGCGTATGAGACTGTAAGTGTAAGAGAAGCCAAAGAAGTGTATTATGTCTTGTAGATGGCGTTCTTTAGTCTCTGCTAACCTCGAAAGGAAAAAGACGTAACGCTATTATGATGATGTTGATAGCATGTAGCACTCTCGGAGACTGTAGCTTCCTATTAGCAAAAACATTTATTTTCTTTGTCGTCATTTATACTCATATCACTCATGTGACTCTTTTGAAGGATACTACTATATCTATTCTCTCTCCAGCCTAATTACTTCCACTGTTGAACATGGCCCTCTCCACTTTGGGAGGGATTACGATCTATCTATCATCTTAATCCGTCACCACACGGACAACATGATACATTACCTTATTTTCAAGTTAAACATTTCTTGCAGAACATCTGATTTTTCTATTGCCAAAGTTTAATGAGCAACATTAAAGTTTTAGCTCATTTCTCTTAATTACATCTTAAATATCTTCAGGGCTTTTCAATCTAATTACTTGTAATTTATATTAATCATAATTACTTTTCAAAAGATATGTAGGAATACTGAATGAAATAGAATTGTAATTTAATGGGGATTAGACAATGATAAGTACATACACAGATAAAGAACACTTAGACAAATAACTGAGCTCTTAATGTGGCTTAATGAGTAACTCATACGACTTTTTTTTGTTTTTTGTCTATATAAGCATTTGGTTCAAGTTAAAACAATATAATTCATAAAGTATATTCTCTATTTACTAATAGATAAAAAATACATAGGTGGAAACTGAAGTACAATCACATAAATCCGGCTCGAAGGAGCAAGCTCGAAAGACCATAGGTGTGTATGGACTTTGAAGTTTCGCAGCATGTACATTCTGCTAACTGAATGGCACACATTTTGGTTAGATGGTTGTATGAAATAATGATTTATTTGATATTTCCACGGATATATATAACAATAATAATAAAAATAAGAAATGTTAGGATAAAGGACGGTTAAATGTGTTATTAAAATTCAATACTAGGTATTAAATCATAATTGTGAAAATAAGCTGATGACGTAATAAAAATTTTGACGAGCTTAAGTGATAATGTAGTGTAACGAAGCTATAGCGCGATTTAAAAAACTGTACAACGCCATCTATCGAGCAGAATAGTAAACTTCTGTTTGTTAAGGTTTGATTTCTAAATTCCACGCATACGAAGTCGCGGGCAATGGCTAGTAATGTTATAAAAAGAACGATCTGCAAATGAAAAACAGTAATCTATTTCAGAAAACGTTTATCTAACTATTCTCTGTAAACATTCACATTAGTTAGGCAAATCCCCCCTAGGCTTCAAATTCCTCAACAAATAAAGCATCTCCTCCGCCGTAAAGGAAAATGTATAGCTAACTTATGTTTAACTTTATCTTGATGAATAACGTCTACATAAAGTCAGTGAAATATTTTATTCAAATCTAAGCTAAGCGTGTGAAAATAAAAACCATTGTTTTTATTTTAAATGGATTTTGTTAGCTTTGTTTGTTTTTATCTTTGGATTGTTTTGGAAAAGATTTTGACACCGAATTGAAATGGATTGATCTAAAATTTTATAGACATGATGACAATGGAATAATTCAAAAATATTGCGATTTTAAAGCGTCTTTACAAATTTTTAACCAATGTATATTATTACATACTACTGACATAAACCAACTTTACTATACCTGCAAAACGCCTAAATCAAAAGCACTTATCATTTATTTTATCACCATGGAAGCACACTTTGTTTGCAATAAAAATTTGACATTGAGTTGGAGTTTGATATTAAATATGCTTAATTTAAGGGACTATGTGATGCAGTGACTGCCGTCACTTGGTCTCAGATTTAATTCCTCCACATGACAATTATTTGTGTGCTACAGAGACTTGACTGCGTCATTCTAACCATAATATGTTTTATAAAAAAATATTAGTTGTATATCTCTAGTAATATACAGCTGTATAGTTGGACTTATAATTCGATTCCACATTTGACATTAGCTACTGTCATTTTGTAAAATGATGATACCACATTTTATAGTGTAGTGATGAACACAAAAATGGATAAACAATCGCGATTTATCTTTATGTTATCATAATATTGGTGTGCCAATTAAAAACTAAATTATAGATTGCTATTTAAATAAATACATTATTATTCATAATAATTATTTGACGGGCCTCGTGGTCTAGTGGTTCATATAACGGACTGCCTTTCACGAGGTCTCGGGTTCGATTCCCGGTCAGGACAAATATTTGTGTGATGTTTTTAATTGTCATACAAATGTTTGTACTGCGTCTGGGTGTTTCTATGTATTATAAGTATGTATTTACAAAAGAAAAGTAGTATATGTATTATATCCGTATTCTGGTACCCATAACACAAGCATATAAGCTTAGCTTGGGACCAGAGGACGTTGTGTGAAATGTCCATGAATATTATTATTATTATTTTTTAAAACATTTTTGTTTCTCCCTTTTTATTTTGGGGTAATATCTAAGCTTTCGTGCGGGCCATAGCCAAGCACAAAAGCCGGTTTTAGTCAATTGACAAAAATTTCCTAACAATCCTACATGTGTTAAGAATGACTGCTTTCTGTAGAATGATGTATGTGAGTGAGTGAATGTCTAACAGTTTCAGGCTTGTGTGTAGAGTGTGTGGTATGATTCCTGTGGAAGAAAGGACGATGGGTACTGTTTTAACTGTATTAACTCTCCATTGGCATTTAATTTCTATGGCTAAATCTGTGTATTTGCTTAGTTTTTCTGTATGTGTAGATGAAAGATTATGTGTGTTAGGGATGGCTATGTCTATTAAGTATACAGTTTGTTTTTTCTTGTCGTGTAATGTTATATCAGGTCGGTTGTAGTGTACTGTTTTGTCTGTTAGGATAGTTCTATCCCAATAGAGTTTGTAGTCGGCTGTATCCAGTATAGGTTGTGGTGAGTATTTGTAATATGCTATTTTTTCTGTTATGAGTTTGTATTTATGTGCAAGATTTTGGTGAATTATTGCTGCTACCTGGTCGTGTCGATGTTTGTAATCTGTTTGGACTATTGCTCTACATGCTCCTGTTATATGCTGAATAGTTTCCGATGGTCCTTTACACTTTCTGCAGGAATCATCGGTGGAGTTTGGTGTTTTCATGATGTGTTTTCTGTAATTTTTAGTTTCTATTATCTGATCCTGTATAGCTAGCATAAATCCTTCAGTTTCAGGAAACAACTCTGCATGTCTGAGCCATTCGTTCGACGCAATCTTGTCGACGGTAGGTTGGTTCAAGTCGTGTAGGTGTCGTCCATGTAAAGCCTTTTGGAACCATTCATTGATTTTGGCGTGTTTATGTGTTTGTGATTCATTTCTTTGTGTCGATGTATCATTAAAATTAAGTGGTGTAAGCTTTTTATCATTTTGTGTTATTGCATTGTGCAAGGTGGAAATTTGAGCCTGGTGATGAAAGTATGAACGTAATGTGGTTACTTGTTTGTTATGAAGGTTTGTAATATCCATTAATCCTCTGCCGCCTTCACGTCGTGGTAGTGTAAGTCTTTGAATGCAAGATCTTGGATGGTGTTTTCTATGATGAGTCATTGTAGTGTTTATTATTCTTTGCAGAGATTTTAATTCGGATTGATTCCAGTTAATTATGCCGAATGAGTATGTCAGAATGGGGATTGCGAATGTATTTATAGCTTTTGAAGTATTTTTAGAGTATAGAAATTTTTTGAGTATTGTATTTAGTCTTTGCTTAAACTGTTGAGTGAGAGTGTTTTTAATGTCTTTGTGTGCAATTTGTTGTGATTGAATGTAGCCTAAGTATTTATAGAATTCGTTGTCCTCCAGAGCCTGTATTAGTGCCCCGCTTTGCATGTGATGTTGGTGTTCGTAGTGTTTGCCTTCTTTGATAGAGTTTATTTTGCATTTTTCGATTCCAAACTCCATACAAATATCTTGCGAGAAGTTTTCTGTTATTTGGGCAAGTTCCTGAAGTTCTTCTTCTGTAGATGCATATAATTTTATGTCATCCATATATGAAAGATGCGTTAATATATATACAAAATTGTTTGTCAGTCCGTCCGTATGCTGTCCTTGGTAATCTAAATAGTATCCTGCATTTGATGAATTCAATAGATTCGAAAGTGGGTTTAGGGCGAGGCAAAACCAAAGCGGGCTTAGTGCATCGCCCTGGAATATACCTCTTTGGATTTTTATAGGATCTGTTATGATTGGGTTTGTGTCAGTGGTGAGTCTGAGTCTAGCCGTCCATTTCGTCATGGTGTGCTGTAAAAAAGATATAATTTGAGGGTTTATATGGTAAATTTCTAATATTTGTAGTAACCAGGTATGGGGCACGGAATCGAAGGCTTTTTTGTAGTCGATGTACATTGAGTATAGATCTATTTTTTTGCGTTTAGTTAGGTTTAGTATTATTGCGTCTATGGTAAGTTGTTCCTTACATCCTTGACTATATTTGCGACATCCTTTTTGTTGTTCTGCAAGAATATTATTTTTATCTACGTGGTTGTAAATTAATTTCGATAAACAAGATGTAATGATTTTATAAATAGTTTGAAGGCAGGTTATTGGTCTGTATTTTGATGGGCTAGATATGTCATTAGGGTCTTTTGATAGCATGTATGTGATTCCTGTAGTGATGTAGTCAGGTAATGTGTGAGGTTGTCGAATGAATTTATTTACGTAGTTGAACATGTATGGATGAATGTAAGTGTACTTTTTATACCAAAAGTTGTGAATGTTATCAGATCCTGGAGCTTTCCAGTTATGAAGACTTTTTATGACATCGTGGAAAACATCTAAGGGTACGTCTTGAAAATCCATTGTTTCTAAGTTTCGGTATTTATTTTGTTCTTTTTGTATCCAGTCTGCCTCTTTATTGTGATGAACAGGGCTTTCCCAGATAGAAGCCCAGAACCTGTGTAAGTCATCAGCTTGCGGGTGAATATCACGGATATTATCTTGTGTATTTGTGTGCGAGATTGTTGGTTCTCTGTGAGTGAAGTTATTGACGGGTGTTCTTAAGCCACGGTAGAACTGTTTTTCGTTCGACGTGAACTCTTTGTTTTGTATTTTTCGTAATGTACAAATTCTGTATCTGTTCAATCTATTGCTAGTACTGGAAAGTTTCTGCTTTAAGGTGTCGAGAAATTCGGAAAGTTTTGAATTCGGTCGTTCGTGCGTAGCATGTATTTTATAATGGTTTAGTATGTATTTTATGTGGGCTACTAGTTTATTGCCTCTGTTGCCTCTAATATATTGTGTTAGTCGCCCTATTTCTGCTCTTAATTTTTCTACTTTGTGTTCTAGTCGAATTTGCCACTTAGGTTTACTTTTCTTGTGTCTGTAACTACTTCTATCTTGTGGTGGTAAGTTTATTTTGGCTCCATTAGATTTTGCTGCTGTCCAAGCTGCACAGTACAATACGGTTTGGAAGGACATAAATTCTGTGTTCGTATTAATGTGTTTGGGTAAAATATCACTATTTATGTAGTTTATAATCTTGGTGAGTCTCTTGGAGGACTTTTGTTTTGGGATGTACATCCTCTGTGTAGGGTCAGTATTTTTGAAATATGTGTACGCCTCCTGAAATTGATTTTCTATTTCTGTGTTGTGGGGAATCGATATTAATATTTCTGGTGTGTTATGTTGTAATAAATTATTATTATGATTGTTTATTCGTGTGTTGACATTACTATGGTGACTGCAATTAGTGGTTTCTTGAGAAGTTATGTATGTACTGGTGTGTTCTGTATTTTCTGTTGAATAGCTTTCCTGTTGGTGAAGTTCTCTTGCAACTTCATCTATAATAACCTGCATTCTTTCTTCACTTAAATATCTATTGCTTATTATTAAACGTCGTTGATCAGCTACCCTTTGCTCTGTGATATGTTGTTAATTTGGAAATGTGTTAATAAACGATTGGTGTAATGGTCCCCTATATGCTGAAATGTTTGTTTCTAATCTCGTAATTTTATAATACGCGCGCATTATTGTTTCATTGTGGGCTTTAGTCCAATTAATCCGCCTGGTGTTATTAGAAGTCACGTGGTGTGTGTTGCTGTCAGGTAGAGATGTGTTTTGAGATTGTGTGATGTGTGTGTTTATAGTTGCATTACTTGATTGTATGGTATTTATTTCTTCTTCTACGTCCCTATAAATACTGTCTATAACATTTTGTGTGAGTAGTTTTTTATTGACTATTGCTCTTCTCTGATCACCTATTCTTTGACGACTAACTGTGTTCATTTCTGGAAATTTTTCGATGAATTTAAGATGAAGTGATGGTTAGTGACCGTTAACGTCAGTTCCCATTAAGGTCAACTGCAAATATGTGCGTAAAATGAATTCATTCATTGCTTTACTCCATTTCTTACGCATATTTTTACTACTGGTGGTGGGTGCTAGGTTATCGACTAAATGAGTCTCCTGCACAACATCCTCCGGTAGAACACTATTAGATGTTGATGATGAGTGGGATGGAGAGTGAAGGTATGAATAAGTTGATGACGTACATGATACATGAGTGATTGGTGATGTGGACGATACATGAGTAGGTGATGATGAGTTGTGACGATGTTGAAGTTCTGCAACAGTTGAAGACTGGGCAGATGTCACAGACTGCGATAAGTTGTCCCCCCCAGAATACGTGGGACAGCCCGAGCAGAACTGCTCGGAGCGGGATTCTCCATCGTGGTTAACTCCGGTACCCGCCCGGTACATAAAATTCACGTGTCACAGTGTTAGTTACCGTACTCCTCCGAAACGGCTTGACCGATTTTTATGAAATTTTACATGCATATTCAGTAGGTCTGAGAATCGGCCAACATCTATTTTTCAAACCTTTTTTTTAGTATGGCAAAACAACGTTTGCGGTCAGCTAGTTATTTTATAAATATGTCATCTTAAAATAAAAATATACATTACGAACCAGATACGATATTTTATCCTTGTTACCTCTGTTAGCTACCACAATCGAGATTTTGGAATAGAAAATTACTGGGCGTCTCGTCATAATAAAGCTACTCACGGAAAATCAGCTTGATAGTAATCAAGTGAAAAAAATGTACTACGGATCCCGTACTATAAATTTATCTAGGAAGGAATAAAATTATTTTATTTTATCTTATCTTTAAAGGCTATAAACTATATAACATCAGTCTGCAACTGATAGGAGGGAAGGGTAAAAACGGAGAAATTTTCAAAATTTTGCGCGTAAGGACTTGCGTTTAACAGTTAATCCCTTTAAATGCTTGAATTTCTTTAAGTTTATATACTTTTAGCCTGAACTAATTTCAACTAGATTTTTATAATTTCATTAGAACTTGTTTGAAGTTCTAGTAAGAAATTTAGTGCTGGAAAGCCTAATAGAGCCGCAAGGGTTGGGCTACTTATCATATCTCTATCACTTTATGACACTCACTGCTGTTTGTTAGGGTTCCGTACCCAAAGGGTAAAAACGGGACCCTATTACTGAGACTTCGCTGTCCGTCCGTCCGTCCGTCTGTCACCAGGCTGTATCTCAAGAACGGTGATAGCTAGACAGTTGAAATTTTCACAGATGATGTATTTCTATTGCCGCTATAACAACAAATACTAAAAATAAAATAAATATTTAAGGGGGGCTCCCATACAACAAACATGATTTTTTTACCGTTTCTTGCTCAATACTAATAACGTTGCCTTATGTTGCATAGATAATGGTACGGAACCCTTCGTGCGCGAGTCCGACTCGCACTTGACCAATTTTTTTATACAGCGACTGCCTCAATTAAAAGCTTCATTCGAGCGGAAAATTTAATTGTAACCTTGTACGTCAAAAAATAAGTTCTTCAATTATAAATAGTCCTATAGACTTACAAGAATGATTAAAACGTAATATCTCTAGATAGTACCTATATTTAATTTCTATGTTAAACTTTATCGAACAAAATTATTCATGAAACAATTAACATAAAATACGAGTGTTTATAATTTATGCGTAAAATTTCAACGTAAATCTTTCATAAGAGCTGTCTACGAGTAATGAGAGTTTGATGATAAGAGTCTCAGCTGAGCCGTATTCCAACCAAGTTTTCAAGATCAATTTAATCATAAATTTCTTCACGCGTTTTTTTCTTGGAGGTAGGCAGAAACCATAAAGCAAGAATTCCTAAACTTATTTTGTCTACTTTGAGAACACATTATTTTTAGCGCTCCCATTTTTTCACCCACATAATAACCATTATAACCCCCTTTTTTAGTCGTTTTCGTCCAGGCCTGCAGTGCTCATAAAAGAGTGTTATCGCCCTTTTTATTTCGTTTCTTATACAGTCCATTCATTTTTCTTTGGTCTTCCTCTCCTTTTCCAGTTTTAACTAATCAAAATAACAAGGCATAAAGGCCACCACAAATGGCATGTTAATATACATAATATATTAACTAGCTGACCCGGCAAACGTTGTTTTGCCATACTAAAAAAAAAAAGATTTGAAAAATAGATGTTGGCCGATTCTCAGACCTACTGAATACGCATGATTTATTGTCATAAAACATATGGATACCTACACATTATTGGAATCCCTGATCCTTGAACTAACATTAGTTGTGTTTCAAGGACCAGTTCCTCCCCCTGACTTACAATAGCTTAATGTATTTCTAAATTACAGTATTATACATTGTGTGTGTGTATGTGTGTTGTTTATTTGTATGTTGTAATTTATGTATGTTTGTACGTCTATTCCTAAATACTTATATGCTCATAAACATAAGGTTCTCAGTCATGTCGTAATTAAATTTTAGCAACCAATCAAGGATGGTTTTTTAAACTTATTTTTGTTCATTCTTCTAACATTACACTCTTTATCTAATTTATTAAAAATATGCGGAGCCAGTACTATATTGCTTTTGTGCAAACGATGTATTCACTATAGGCAATGGACATCGAAATACACGCCTTGATGTTGTTGGAAGGTAAGGCACAGTCTTTTGATGATATCTTAAACAGACTGAGACAGATGTGTATTAAAATACCGCAATGTATTGACGCAATGTATGACGTCACCGACAGATATATATGTCTCTCACTCGCTTCGCCTTTTTTCTATATATATTTATGTCTCTTTCTCTTTAGTATTATATTAATATTCCGTTTGCGACGTCCTTAAGGGCAAGTACCGCAGTAGTAACTTAAGTTTATCTTGTACAAATTGAGATACTTACTATATTTTCTCAGTACTCTGAATAAACAGTAGTTTCTCTACATCTACTTGTAACCAACAAATGGTACTCCAATTAAAGTTTTCCTGCAATCTGGGTTTGGAATTAATTAAATCTGGAACGTTTCCAAATTTACAGTTTGACCGTATGTGAAATTAGTTGCTGTGGCATTCATTTACTGTGCGAAAATGTTAGAAGATTATTTATTTATCTAATATATAAAATTCACGTGTCACAGTGTTAGTTACCGTACTCCTCCTTAACGGCTTGACCGATTCTTCTCAAATTTTACATACGTATTCAGTAGGTCTGAGAATCGGCCAACATCTATTTTTCAAACCTTTTTTTTTAGTATGGCAAAACAACGTTTGCCGGGTCAGCTAGTCTAATATATAAAATTCACGTGTCACAGTGTTAGTTACCGTACTCCTCCGAAACGGCTTGACCGATTTTTATGAAATTTTACATGCGTATTCAGTAGGTCTGATAATCGGCCAACATCTATTTTTCAAACTTTTTTTTTTAGTATGGCAAAACAACGTTTGCCGGGTCAGCTAGTTTATTTAGATTTTTTTAGGAAATCTTACAGTTCTATCTATCTATCTGCTCTTACATAGCATACATAACATTACATTACATACATACACACAAAAATAAGGACTTGGTTTTTTAAGTACAGATAATTTCCGGGGGGAGCCCACGATCTCTTAAGAGGGCACGACACCAAAATATGCTCCATACAAAAATATGGGCACCGTAGTCCGCCGTTTTCTTCGTGGATATAGCTTCTAGCGCAACGGATTTTTTTTACAGTATCTAGGTCATGCATATTGTTACGAACACACAAAACACAAAGGAGCTAGCGCCATCTAGCAGCAACTAGTAAAACCAATTAAATAACCGAACAAAGTGAAACCCCTATTAGATACTAGATGGCGTTAGAGGAACTACCGTACATGCCCGAACCTTCTAGAAACATTCGTTCCGGGCGATCACGTTCGCGCACAGTCGGGAACATTCTGGAATGGTCTGGAACTCGTCTCGGCGCATATAAATAGCGGCAGGGAGGCGAGCCCGGGCAGTTCAGTTCGAGCTACGATAAAGGCGACTTCGAGAGCGAAAACAAGTGATCAAGAGTGATACCAGTGAAACCTACAACTTGGCTACGATCTAGGACATTGTTAGTGCTTAGTGTTTGGACCTAGTGCTTAGTGTTTGGACCTAGTGCTTAGTGTGTAACTAGTGCTAGTGAATAAAGTCTTCTAAAAGAGTCAGCAGGTCTTTCTCTCCAATTCCTTCGAACCCTAACACGTAACAACTGGTGTCGGAAGTGAGGTTTGGAGATGCCATTGACTCCGAGAGAGGACTTCGAGGGCGTCAGGACAAGGGCACGACGAGCTGCGGAGGCCACGCCCGCTGTGGACCAAGCCCCGCCCACTGGCCCCACCTACCAGGCCCCGCCCACCGACCACGCCCCCTTAGACCCGCCCACTGGCCACGCCCACCATGCCACGCCCACCGACCACGCCCACCGGGCTCCGCCCACCCAGGCCCAGGCTCCGCCCACTCAGACTCAAGCCCCGCCCACTGGCCCCGCCCACCTTGCCACGCCCACCACACCGGCCACGCCCACTAGACAAGCTCCGCCCACTGGATCCGCCCAACTTGCCACACCCACCACACAGGCCACGCCCACTAGACAAGCCACGCCCACCAGCAGCACCGTAGTGTCAGTTCCTCAAGTAGCACTCCAATTAGGAAGTTTAATTGAACTGATAGAACACAAGCTCGGCGCTTTGCAAGAGTCACAAGAACGCAAGCTCGGCGCTTTGCAAGAGTCACAAGAACGCAAGCTCGGCGCTTTGCAGGAGTCACAAGAACGCAAGCTCAGCGCTTTGCAAGAGTCACAAGAACGCAAGATCGAGTCACAAGAACGCAAGCTCGGCGCTTTGCAAGAGTCACAAGAACGCAAGCTTGGCGCTTTGCAAGAGTCACAAGAAAGAGTGATTTGTGCTATAAATGATGTTAGTAACACGGTGATTAAGCTTCGAAAAGATGTCGACGTAGTGGAAGAACGAGTTACCGGGTTAGGATTGGATGTCGAAAATGTGAAAACCGGCCTCATTGAACTACAGAAGAAAGTAGTGCGCCTTGAAACCACGGGAGTTGCGATCTCTAGTGGAACTATCGGAGTGGCACAAGGACCAAGAGTGAAAGTTCCGCCATACGACGGCACTACTTCCTGGAACGCTTATCGTCAGCAATTCCAGACGGTTGCTACTGCCAACGGATGGACGGAAGAACAATGCTTGACCGCTCTCACTGTCGCGCTAAGAGGGCAAGCTTTGTCAGTCCTGGAAGCACTGCCACATACAGGAAATGGGTTCCAAGACCTGATGGAGGCACTTGAATCCAGATACGGGGAGCGACACCTGGAGCACGTGTTCCGTGCCCAACTGCGTGACAGAGTCCAACGCTCAGGAGAAGGACTACAACAATGGGCGTTGGAAATTGAAAAACTCGTCAGGAAGGCACACCCGGGAGCCGACACCAAGATGGTAGACACGAATATTGTTCAAGCATTTGTCGACGGAATCAAAGACCTGGAGGTCAGAGCTGCAGTGAGGCTTCGTCACCATACCTCGCTAAAGGAAGCATTGGCGCATGCTTTGGAGGTCGAGGCTGTTCGTTATGACATACGGCATACCCATAAGATCCGCGAGGTCTCTGAGGAAGTCAAGGAGGTTAAGGCCCCTACGAAGAAAAGTTCTGGAGCCATGTGCTACAAGTGCGGCGAGAGGGGCCATCTTCAGCTCAACTGCCCGCAGAAGGAAACCCAGATGGAAAGGATGAAAAGGATCGAGGAACAAATAGAGGTTCTGAAGAAGCAGGGGGCTTTGTCCCTTGCCCGGGATCAGGGAAACGAATAAAAGCCAGGACTAAGGGGCGAGTGCTGGCTGACGCGGAGGGAGCCCCGATAACTGTTATCTCCCAGGCATGCAGCGGAAATAGTCTTGCGATTCAGGGGACTATTAACGGGACGGATTGCAAAATGACTCTGGACACAGGAGCCTCTAGAACAATAGTGAACCCAAGTCTGGTAAAAACCGCAACGGGACACAAGAGGAGAATTAACTGTCGGCTTCTTACTGCCTCTGGTCAGCCAATACCCGTCCTGGGAGAAACGTCAGTTACGATGTATGTAGGGGGGTCCTCATACTCTCATAACGTAATCGTGGCTGAGATTGTGGATGATTGCATCTTGGGTTTGGATTTCATGAAGAAACACAACTGCAGAATTAATGTCGCTGACGGAGTTTTCAAGTGTGGTGAAGAAGAAATCTTCATTCTTGGAGGCGCCTGCGGGAAAGTCGCTTGTGTACAGAAAGTCATCATACCTGGACGAGCGGAAGCTCAGGTACTGGTGGAACTGCCGCCAGCTGGAAAGAAAAAGTTAAACAGATGCGTGTTGATCGAAGACACACCTACCAAGACATCGTCACAAAAACTGATGACGGCGAGAACCCTTGTTAGTGGAAGCAGAAACGCTGTGGTCAGGGTTTTGAATCTTGATGATCGCGAGATCTGCCTGAACAAAGGTGATGTCATCGGAAAGTGCGAAGAAGTTGTCTGGATGAAAAAGTGTAGTTCGATGACAGGCGCAGACTCGGCAAACAGCAATAATTACGGTTTAGTGACTAAGCTACTCGATGACTGTAAGAGTAATCTGACTTATTCGCAGAGCATGAAAGCTAAGAAGTTTTTGCAGCGCTACGCGAATATCTTCTCCAGTCAAGAAGGGGACCTTGGAAGAACGTCAATGGTTCAGCACAGGATAGATACCGGAAGCGAGAGACCAATTCGTCAACGAGCAAGACGGATACCAATTGCAAAGGAAAAAGAAGTTGAAGGCCTTTTGGAGGACATGAGAAGGAATAAGATTATTGAACCGTCTACAAGTCCGTGGTGCTCACCTGTTGTATTAGTGAAGAAGAAAGATGGTAGCACGAGATTTTGTGTGGACTATAGGCGTCTCAATGATGTCACTAAGAAGGACAGTTACCCGTTACCACGAATCGACGACACTTTAGATACCCTGAGTGGCATGAAATGGTTCTCGACCCTAGACCTGAAATCTGGCTACTGGCAGGTGGAAATTCATCCAAAAGACAAGGAGAAGACAGCTTTCTCGACCGGTAAAGGTTTATGGCAATTTAACGTCATGCCCTTCGGATTGTGCAACGCACCTGCCACATTTGAGCGACTCATGGAGTGTGTACTGGCAGGCTTAGTTGGAGAGGCTTGCTTAGTCTACTTGGATGACGTCATAATTGTCGGCCGCGACTTCGAGGACCATTTGCGAAACTTGGAGCGAGTTTTCGCCAAAATAGAGGGAGCCAAATTAAAGTTGAACCCGGAAAAGTGTCATTTATTCAGGAGCAAGGTCAACTATCTCGGCCATATTATCTCCAGTGATGGAATCCAGACAGACCCGGAGAAACTGGAAGCAGTTCAAAAATGGCCTACCCCTAAGGACAAAACCGAAGTGCGGGCATTCCTCGGCCTATGCTCATACTACAGGCGTTTTGTTAAGGGATTCGCAGAGATAGCCAAGTCATTACATCGGCTGACAGAAGATAAACGACAATTTAGTTGGGATGAGACTTGTGAAGATTCTTTTCAGAAACTAAAGAAACATCTGTGTGAAACACCAATCCTGGGGTATCCACAAACTGAAGGTCAGTTTATAGTTGACACGGATGCAAGCAACACGGCCATTGGAGGGGTGTTATCTCAAAAACAGGGTGAAAGAGAAGTTGTTATTGCATATTTCAGCAAATCTTTATCCAAGCCAGAGAGAAACTACTGTGTGACAAGACGAGAACTCTTGGCTGTTGTAAAGACGCTACAACATTTCAACAAATATCTCATCGGCAGACAGTTTTTACTACGAACTGACCACGCAGCCTTGAAGTGGCTACTGCAATTCAAGAACCCAGAAGGTCAAGTAGCTCGATGGATTGAACAGCTCCAGGAGTATGACTTCAAGACGGAACACCGCAGCGGAAAGACACATGGGAATGCCGACGCACTCTCACGAAGGCCGTGTTCGGAGGACTGCAAACATTGTGTTAAGCAGGAATGCAATGAAGTAATATTAAAGCTAACGAGAACGAATCCTTTGAGTCTCTGGGAGAATGATGCTATGAGGGAGGCTCAAGAAAAAGACGACGACCTTCGGCACATCATCACATGGAAGAAACGGGGTGACGTAAAACCAATATGGAGTGAGGTTGCACCCACTGGCGCTGTCACTAAGGCGTACTGGGCGCAATGGGACAGTCTGATACTCCAAAACGGAATACTCTACCGGAAATGGGAGAAGACTAACGGCAGAGAGTTCCATCTTCAGATAATTGTCCCAAGAACGAGAGTACCAGATGTTCTCCGTGAAATACATGATGGCGTATCAGGAGGTCATCTAGGTGTCAAGAGGACGTTAACAAAAGTGAGAGAACGATTCTACTGGTTGCATTGTCGAGACGATATACAGGATTGGTGCCGCAAATGTACTACTTGCGCTGCTGTAAAAGGACCACAGACCAGGAGCCGTGGGAACCTGCGGTTGTATAACGTCGGTGCACCGTGGGAACGAATTGCAGTTGACGTAGCTGGGCCATTTCCTGTAACGGATTCGGGAAACAAGTATTTTATGGTCGTCATTGACTACTTCACCAAATGGCCCGAAGTGTTCGCCATACCAAACCAAGAAGCCACAACAGTCGCTTCCAAGTTAGTCGAAGAAGTGATATGTCGCTTTGGTGTGCCTCTGGAAATCCATTCTGATCAGGGCAGGAACTTCGAATCGCAGGTGTTCCAGGAAGTGTGCAGAATTTTGGGCATGCATAAGACGAGGACCACCGCGTACCATCCGCAGTCTGATGGAATGGTTGAGAGATTTAACCAGACCCTTGAGAGGCATTTGGCGAAATTGGTAGATGACAAACAAAAGGATTGGGACAAGTATATACCACTCTTCCTTCTGTCTTACCGAACCGCCGAGCATGAGAGCATAAAAGCTACCCCGGCGTATGTCAATTTCGGTAGAGAACTACGAATACCAGTAGACCTATTGACAGGAGGGTCACCGGAGGGACCAAAGACTGTACAAGACTATGTCTGCGATTTAAGGGAAAAGATGCGCTATATACACGCCTTGGTTCGGGAAAATGGGTTACAGTCAAGTGAGAACATGAAAACCAGATACGACCGGAAATCGAACACGAGCGGCTTCGAGGAAGGGTCACTGGTGTGGCTGCATAACCCAACTCGCCGGAAAGGGAAATCTCCAAAGTTGCAGAACCAGTGGGACGGTCCATACAAAGTGGTTACCCGACTGAATGATGTGACCTATAGGATTCAAAAGCAACCAAGAGGGACATTCAAAGTGGTACACATAGACCGTCTGGCGCGTTACCATGGTAGTAACAACGATGCTCGGGACGAGCATCTCTAAGAGGGGAGTAGTGTTACGAACACACAAAACACAAAGGAGCTAGCGCCATCTAGCAGCAACTAGTAAAACCAATTAAATAACCGAACAAAGTGAAACCCCTATTAGATACTAGATGGCGTTAGAGGAACTACCGTACATGCCCGAACCTTCTAGAAACATTCGTTCCGGGCGATCACGTTCGCGCACAGTCGGGAACATTCTGGAATGGTCTGGAACTCGTCTCGGCGCATATAAATAGCGGCAGGGAGGCGAGCCCGGGCAGTTCAGTTCGAGCTACGATAAAGGCGACTTCGAGAGCGAAAACAAGTGATCAAGAGTGATACCAGTGAAACCTACAACTTGGCTACGATCTAGGACATTGTTAGTGCTTAGTGTTTGGACCTAGTGCTTAGTGTTTGGACCTAGTGCTTAGTGTGTAACTAGTGCTAGTGAATAAAGTCTTCTAAAAGAGTCAGCAGGTCTTTCTCTCCAATTCCTTCGAACCCTAACACGTAACAATATTAATGCTTCTATTACTTTTTTTGCAACATTATAAATATATGACCATCCAAAATTTCCGATTTTATTTAAATGAATTTGCAGCATCTACCACACAAATTTGGTAAGATTTAAAGAGAATAGAAGTTATGCTTCTATTCTTTCAAGTATACTTTTCGTCTATATTAAGGCGTAAAAAATTTAAAATCTTTCTATTTTCATGAAGAAATCTGCGGACTACTAAGTAAACGTCTTCTTTTTCAAACAATTTGTAAGTAAAATTAACTATATTTGTCCATTTCCGCGCGGCACTCGGGAATAGGGATACCTAAGACAAATGCCTAAATTAGGACTGTAGTCCCCTCTTAAACGATAGGTCGTTTCACTAATCATTGCATCTCGAGAGCTTTATATTGTTTTTAATAATCAAATATTTTTGAAGGATTAATCAAGGACATAAAATTTTCGTACATTCGAGTATTGAATAGTACCAAACAGTTTTATCTCCTGCTTACAGTCCATTCATTGTCCTAGCCGGTATCCGGCGTTTCAATTTATTGCTTTGTAAATTTACACTGGGTAGTAAAATTGAGAATGATTCTCTCTATTTACCAGTATATAAAATACTAGTTAACACCCGCAGTTTTAACCACCATAAACAGAAGATTTACTACTATGTTGTTGTTTCCCCTGACTCCGTATGCGTAGAAATTAGTAAACCTAAAGAAATAATACCAAAAAGCCATCCTATCTATTAAAAAAGACCGCATCAAAATCCGCTGCGTATTTATGAAGATTTAAGCTAACATAGGGACATACATACATACAGAAATTACGATTTTGTTTTAGGTATGTGACATTGTACATAAAAAATCGATTTTTAAATAATCGATTATTATCGGTATCGATTATTTAAAATATATTTATGTATATTTTTATTACTAAAGGCTAATTTAGGTAATTTCAAGTCAAGATAAAAATTCGATTTATAAATAATCGACATAAATAAATAATCGAATTTCCTTAAACAATTTTTTTTTGTAATTTGCCAACATGAAGTTGGTTGTTAGGTAGGGTTGTAGATGAAAATTTGCTATTAATTGATTTAGGAATTAAAAAAAAAAACAATTATAAATCGATGATTCCTAAAATAAAAGTCGTGTGAAAAATCGATTATTTTCTTTAAAATAATCGATTTATAATTAATTTTTTCGTAATTGATTTTTTTCACATCCCTATTTTGTTGTATAATAACTAATAAAGACTACCTAACGCCCGCGGTTTTAACTACGTTTGTAGTAACTGTCCCTTGGTTATTAGGGGTGAGTGCCAACGGCCCCGGTGGAACCGCCCCGGTACCGGGGCCGTTGGGAAAAAAAGTTGCAACGGCCCCGGTGACGCCGGGTCCGTCGTTCACCGGGGCCGTTGGCACAAATCATTTCCCAACGGCCCCGGTACCGGGGCGGTTCACCGGGGCCGTTGGGAGTTACCCGTTATTAGCATTATAAACTAATAATTTATAGCCTGTGTGTTATTCTGATCTATAAGCTATCTATCTTTCTCTCTCTCCAGTCCTTTAACCCCCTATTGTTGAATACAGGCTTCCTCCCAAGTCATCAAGTGTCATCACCCCATTTTATTCCTAGATTTGCTCTTATGAGCGAAAGAAAGCTCGAAACTGAGGTTTAATTTGATAGGTATTGTAAGTTTGCTAATTGATTATTCTTTTTATTTAAACTTAAGATAATCTCCTCTCCTCATCCCACTGCTGGGCATGGGCCTTCTCCAATTTGGGAGGGATTATGGTCTACTGTGCCGCGCTGACCCGGCGTGATGGCATAGGGTGTAGTTTCGAGCTTTCCGTCTCTCACAGTAGACGTTAACTGCTGATACTAATGTATGATGAAGGTACTAATCGGCATCATTCTCACACTCCTGATACAACAATGTATAATATTTAAGGAAAACAAATTAAAAGAAATGAAGAGAATAGAAAAAAAAAATCCATGGAGTTTCTTGTCTGTTTTTCTCCATAGGATTCGCGTTTGGAACAGACACCTAGTTTCTGACGTTTTAAAAGAGCTTGTAAAACATGCCAACTTAAAATAAAAATTTTTGACTTTTACTTTGATACTAGATTCTATAAATCGGAAAACAGCATAGAAATCACATGTAATTACAGCCAGAGCAGTCATCTATCTAAAGCCCTTGTAATACTGGACAAACTAACTACGTTAACTACAACATTCTATTGACTACGATGAAATCGATCTGTGGCTTACGACACGTGTAACTGGTTTGGAAGGATCCTTTTATGAATATTCAACGGGGTCACCATTCAATCTCACCAACTAACTACACAAAATCAATAACTTATCATTGAAACAATTTGAGGACTTACTTCATAGTCTTGGAAGCTAAGTTAAAACTAAAAATCCTTAAGGGCCTACATCAATATCATCGCCGACACGTACATATTAACACAGCCAGTAGGCACAGAAAATGAAGAATTAGGGATACTTTTCCTATTTACTCAAAATCTATTAAATATAATATTTTAATTCTGATCCACGTGTTTCTATACATAATAGTTACCTATGTTTTTAAAGTTATTTCATTAGTTAATACGCGATAATAGACCGACAAATGAAAAAAATAAAAAATTAGAGAGGTTGTTTCGCCAAGATTTTCTATCGAGAAAACTTTTTTCAATCGCGTTTCTGAGTTCATGCGATCCTAGATCATATATTGAAAAAACATATACTTAAAAATTAGAGCTCTAGCCATTCAATCTAAAGAAACAATGAAAACTTCGTACATAGAAAAATGCACGAAGCTATTTTGGTAGCCTCTTAAGTAAACTATTTTAATCAAGTCTCCTACGACATAAGTATACAATATTTATACTTTAAACAAATTTTATTTTCTTTTTTATTTATCATCGTTAGTATTTATCTACATTTAAAGTTTTCAAATACCAGCTAGCGTTTTTTAGTGAAACATATTTCAATAAATGTATACTATTGTAAATAGTTTCACTACGGTTAGTTAGTTCAAATGAAAATATGGATTTCAATATGGCTAGTATTTATTTTATTCAGTATAAGCTGTTGACCGCGACTTATTAGGCGTGAAATTTAGAAATTAAACCTTAACAAACAGAAGTTTACTATGATAATCGATAGATGGCGTTGTACCGATTTTTAAATCGCGCTATAGTTTTATTCGACACATTAGCACTTAAGCTCGTCAAAATTTTTGTAGTGTCGTCAACTCGTTTTCACATTTATAAGTTAGTTAGGATAAGCTGTTGCCCGCGAATACGTCCGCGTAGAATTTGGTAAATTTTTCACTACTGCTTAGCTTCTACTGGTCGTAGCGTGATTTTATATAACCTAAAGCCTTCCTCGATAAATGCCCTATCTAACGTTGAAAGAATTTTTCAAATCGGCTCAGTGGTTCCTGAGATTTCTGCGTTCAAACAAACAAACAAACTCTTCAGCTTTTTAATATTAGTATTGATAAGCTGTTGCATGCGACTTCATACACGAGGAATTTAGAAACCAAATCTAACAAATTATACATAACATTGCTTTTGAACAACTCCATTTATTGAAAAAAAACCGAATGAATATCCGTTGCGTAGATTAAAGCTCACATAGAGACATACATACAAAAATATCGACTTTGTTTTATCACAAGTAAAGATATAATTAAATATGAAATAAACATAAATACAATAATAAATGTCCCACCACATTTATTTATTCATTAAAATTCTCAAAGGGCCTCTGCATTTTGGATCCATATCCCCATGTAAGCCTTACAAAGGACCGGGTATTTCTTATTATAGAAATAACTCGTGACTATCAGAGTGAGACACAAATAATAATAATAATATAATAAATATTCAGGACATTTCACACAACAATAAAATAATATATTCATGGAAATTTCACACAACTTATATCATCATCATCATCGCGGAGGTCTACCACCGGAGGGCCCTGATGCGGCAGTCAGGAGTAGAGCCTGTCGCGGAAGAGATTGCTGGCTGGAGGAGCGATTTGCGGGACGATCTCTTCCAGCGATGGGCCGAGAGGTTGGCGGACCCCTCCGCGAGCAGACGGCTCGCCAAGGCGGTACACCCAGTCTGCCCACCAGACACTAAAGTGCAGTAACCGCAAAATATCGATTGCGAGAAAACGCCATTTAAAGTTAAGAATTTGATATAAAAAATAACGAGAAGTTTTAACAAAAAAATATGAATCCAGAAATGTTCTATAGACGTAGGTTCACACGTCTTAACAATAAAAAAAAATATATCCTTATAAATTAATTTATTACTTAATGGCCTTTTAATATTTTGGCGCGAATTACTGCACCGCCTTTTTTATAAAAAAAGACATTTAAACTGATTAAAACGCAGTATAAAGTAGCATTACTGCGTTTGGATTAGTTGTTGTGTCAAGAAACCCAACTTAAACGCAGTAAGGTGAAAAAAATACTGCATGTTAGTTGGTTTTATAGAAAAAATTGGTCAAGTGCGAGTCGGACTCGCGCACAAAGGGTTCCGTACCATTATCTATGCAACATAAGGCAACGTTATTTGTATCGAGCAAGAAACGGTAAAAAAATCATGTTTGTTGTATGGGAGCCCCCCTTAAATATTTATTTTATTTTATTTTTAGTATATGTTGTTAGAGCGGCAATAGAAATACATCATCTGTGAAAATTTCAACTCTCTAGCTATCACCGTTCTTGAGATACAGCCTGGTGACAGACGGACGGACGGACGGACGGACGGACGGACGGACAGCGAAGTCTCAGTAATAGGGTCCCGTTTTTACCCTTTGGGTACGGAACCCTAAAAAAGTGTTCGTTTTACTAGTGCAGTAAGAAAAATAGCTGGTATTTTACTGCATTTTAGCTTCGCATTTTAGTCAGTTTACAATAATTAAGGAGTGTTAAGTATTCACAACTAAAATGCGGCTAGCTTTGATTTTACTGCATTTTAGTTGAGAGTTCGTGACAGTTAATTAGTTTTTTTTGTTTTTTTACAAAAATATAAAACTATCTAAAGGGCCGTAAAGTTAGATTGCTTACTGCATTTTAGACAGGAAACCTTATATTTTCGTCTGCACTATAATATATACTGCATTTTAATTGGGAAACCACGCTAAATTGTTAACATTATTGGGTTTGCAGTAAGAGTAAAACTGTTAAATAAAATGTACCTAGTTGTCCGAGAAAAAATTTGTTAATTCAGCAGAAACCTTATGAAACCCGCTTTTAGAATCACTAATAAAACGAAAAATCATCCAAGGGCTATTACTGCACTTTAGTGTCTGGTGGGCAGCAGTCTTGAGTGACTGGGTTGAGGCGAGGCATCGGGATCCGACATAATATCACCTTACCGAGTTCCTCACAGGTCACGGCTGTTTCGCCAAGTACCTGTGGGAGGTGGTTGGTATTGAGTCGGATCCCGTCTGCCGCAATTGTGGAAGTGGGGCCGTGGATACGGCGGAACACACCCTCGCCGTATGCACGGGCTGGGGTACCCAGCGCACTGCACTCGTCAGTGTGCTGGGTCAGGACTTGTCGCTCTCGGTCGTCGTTTCGTCTATGGCCGAGAGCGAACAGTGTAGGGCCGCCGTCGCCTTCCTCGCTAGAGAGGTGATGGCGGCAAATAGGAAGGCCCTGTGGGAGCGCGAACACGCTGGCGAAACTTTGCCACCCCGCAGGGCCCCGGGCAGGGGTCGCCGGCGCGTAATAGCTGGCGAAAGAGGTGGACGCGCGCGGCGGACTGGTACTCAGAGACCCGCCGCGCCAAACATGATGGGGGGACCTAATGCTCCCCCCATCGGGCTGGGCCCCGGTTAGCGCGACCACCCCTCGCCGGGTCATGGTAAAGCTCAAGGCACCATCATGGGCCGGCAGGGTCAAGCAGAGGGAAAAAAAAATCATAACATCACGTGGTCATACATGCCCCACGGTTGTAAGTACGCACTTAACCCTTTTCAAGTATACCTGTGATAACACCAGAGTATACTTTTCTCGGGCGTCCTAGCATTCCCACTCACCTCCCACAACTTATATGAAAACAATAAAACAAATATCTTCTTAGATATTATTATGCATGCTATATTAATATTAAGAATAGGGTTATTAACTGTAATTGAATCATGTGTTGATGTTCACCCGCTTACCTATGTTCTATAATTTGTTGATATTTTAGTAAGGCACTGGTTCTTGTAACACAGTTCATACTAGTACGGGAATCAGAGTAGGTTTTAAGCATAATGTAACATTTTTATACGTGACAATAAAGATTTATTTATTTTAAAAAAAATATACGCGACTAAATCCGTGAAAAGTGTTTTTAATTGAACAAAATTGTCAGCCTAATTACAAATTTGTTTCCAAAGACTCAAAGGTAAGTAAATCCGTAACAAATTTACATTAAACCGTTACAGTCTTAGTCTTCAGATGAAAATTACATTAAATAATTCTTATAATCTGAAGATAAGTGGGATTAGTCGCAGGTATAAAAACATTTATTTTGTAAGTCATACAAATTAAACTTTTCAAGTTTTAAGGTTTAGAAGATTACTGTATTATTCAAACTCAATTTTTTATTGCAAACTAATTGTGCTTCATGATGGTAAAATACATAAAAAGTGCTTTTAGGCTTAGGTCTTTTAGGTGTTAGCAGTCTAGACTGCTTAATTATTTATTTATGAATTTATTTAAACAAGATATTACTTAGTCAATTTTATAAATCAAGAGATTAGTCAGTTATCATATTATTTATTTATATTGAAGTTTATTCCATATTTAACAGATATATTTCCTTTGAAAAGATTCTGAAATATAAGAAACAGCTGTTATTGAAGTGTGTTTTTTAGTTTTTAATCTAAATAATAAAATCAATAAAATTAATCTTTATTTAGTATAAAACAACTCGTTATGTTTAAATGTATATCGATTTATATGAGCTTATATCTTCAAAACTACGCAATAAATTTTGATCCAGCTGTTTTTAATAATACAGTGGTTCATAGGGATGTTTTTTTTTGTATAAAGTTGCCGTACGAAGTTTTAGGCAATAAGCTATGATAGAATAAAACACAAGTTGCACAGAGAAAAGTAAAACTCTAAATTAAACCCTTACCCGCACGACTAGTCAGCGCGGCATAGAAGACCATAATCCCTCCCAAAGGGGGAGGGATATCCTTATCCTTACTCCTTACTCATTTATAAATTCGAAAACGAGTTGATGACACTAGAAATTTTGACGAGCTTAAGTGTTAATGTGTGGAACGAAACTATAGCGCGATTTAAAAAAAAAGGTACAACGCCATCTATCGATTGTCATAGTAAACTTCTGTTTGTTAAGGTTTAATTTCTAAATTTCACGCGTACGAAGTCGCGGGCAACAGCTAGTAGTAAATAAAACTACAATCATAGACAAAACATAATCTTAATTAGCTTACAAATATTCCACAAATGCAATCTCGCATTACTAAGTTAAGTTTGTGTCTCAAATCTTAAGATAAGCGCAGTCCTAATGCAAACTTGCTAAACTCCTATTAAGATAATATTATACAACTTAGTGGTTATTTAAGATTAACGATAAAACGTTTATTTTGTGTCTAATCTAAACATAACATACACTAGCTGTTCGGCTATCCAAAACCAAAACCTAGCAAGGGACATTTCTTTTTTTAATTCGTTTTCTTAAACCAATATTTCTCAACTTTTTTACTGCGTCTAATGCAAATACAACTGTATTTCTATCTTAAGAGGGTACTGTACTCCTCATTTAGGTATTTGCCTTAGGTATTGCTATCCCTATTTCCGAGCGCCGTGCTGAAAGGGACAAATATAGATGAAGCGGATTTTACCTACAAATTCTTTGAAAAAAAGACGTTTCGTACTTCCGTTTGTTTTTCGCGAAAGTTAAACCGATTTTAATAGTTTTTGCGTTATATTATAGATAAAGAGTATATCTATGCTTCTATCGCTTTCTTTTGTGTATCACTTTCGTTTGTAAAACTTTACCAAATTTGTGTGATAGATGCTACAACTTTATCTAAAGAAAACCGAAAAAAGTGGGTTTTTCAGATCGTCATATTTCTTTTAGTTATTATGTTTTGAAAAAAAAAAGTAGATTAATTTATTTTTTCAGTATATTATCCCTGAGCTGGCCTTTACAGCACCCTGGGACGAAACTGGGGTGGTGACACTTGTATTCTTAATACGTCACCACACGAACAATACAATTTTTTTTATAGTTGGGGTTGGCAAATGACACTTCGGCGGTTGTTAAGGGCCTACATCAATATTATCGTATATCATCGCCGACACGTACATATTAACACAGCCAGTAGGCACAGAAAATGAAGAATTAGGGATACTTTTCCTATTTACTCAAAATCTACTAAATATATTTTAATTCTGATCCACGTGTTTCTATACATAATAGTTACCTATGTTTTTAAAGTTATTTCATTAGTTAACACGCGATAATAGACCGACAAATGAAAAAAAAAAAAATTGAGAGGTTGTTTCGCCAAAATTTTCTATCGAGAAAACTTTTTTCAATCGCGTTTCTGAGTTCATGCGATCCTAGATCATATATTGAAAAAACATATACTTAAAAATTAGAGCTCTAGCCATTCAATCTAAAGAAACAATGAAAACTTCGTACATAGAAAAATGCACGAAGCTATTTTGGTATCCTCTTAAGTGAGAGTGCAATCCATATGCGATTACGGTTGGTACATTGTCAGCGCACCAGTCGCCCCCACCTTGCCCGCTCACCTGATGCCTCTTTACGCCTTGCTTGAAAGACCCCATATCATAAGAGGGAAAGACATGTGCAGGCAGCGTAGTATTCCATGTCTTAGAGGTGTTACAAATAAATGAAAAAAAAAGAATTGTTTAAAACTGTGATACTAATAGTTAAGTTTTAATACATTTTATTAAATAATAATCAACAATATCTCTTTTTAATGTAGAATTGCAAGGCCAAAATGCAAAAACATGACCAAAACTGAAGCAATAAGTGACTTTCACAAAGCTTTTAAGCACTTGAATATTATAGTAACCGGTAACAGCTGCAATACAAAGTACTTAGAGGCTTTTTCAGTATATTTACTGAAACAAAATGACATTTATTGTGTACAACTAGCAAACATTCGCGGTTTTAACCGAGTTTATTCAATGAAATATATTCTTTAGTTTTTGAATGAATTGATACCAAAACCTGCCAAATACAAATAACGCCATAAAACACGAAAATCATGATTATTATTATTTGTATTTATGGCATAATCTGTTAAAGATAGATAGATAGATTAACACTTTATTGTACACATTTACAAGAAACAGAAAACAGGAATTAAGCTTAAAACTAGGTACAAATGGCGGCCTTATCACATAAAGTGATCTCTTCCAGGCAACCATGGGATGGAAAGAAAAGTTAGGGACTAAAATAAAGTGGGGCGGCAGTGTACAAGTAGATTAATGTAAGGGAAGAGAAAAATAATAATAATAATAATGTTATTATAATAATAAAATAAATGAGTAAATATTACTTAAAATATACTATACATAAACTTAAACATAAACTAACAGTTTAGTACAAAAATGTAGAAATTTTCAGCACTCCAGCTTTCACTGTTCCAGAGATACAGCCTGGTAACAGACGGACGAATGTATGGATATCAAATTCTCAATATTAGAGCCCTGTTTTACCTCATGGTGCTGAACCTTAAAAATAATGGCGTGGTGGGTATCATACTTTTTTGCTTATAACATTTCATTTTTGTGTTTTTTTTTTTCATTTTAAGAGTGTGAATTTGTGAACAAAGTTAGCAGTCAACCAATTCCTTTTCTCTTTATCTAATCAATATCATTATTAAATTCATTCAGTACACTTACAATTACCGCTTTATCCTTTGTATCCATCCAAAGGTTGCCTGGTAGAAATAGCTTTAAGCGATAAGGCCGCCCATTGTACTACATTATTTTAAGAATATCCTGTATATCCTATATAAAGAATATTCTTTCTTATCAATTGCTGTTCGTTAGTCTCGCTATAACTCGAGAAAGGCTGGGCCGATATTTGTGATTTTGATCTTGAAATATTCCTGAATATCCAGGGAAGGTTTATAAGGTTACAAAATAAATAAATAATAAGAAATATTCACGGAAATTTCACACAACGTCCTCTGATCCCAAGCTAAGCTTATATGCTTGTGTTATGGGTACCAGAATACGAATATAATACATAAACTACTTTTTTTGTAAATACATACCTACTTATAATACATAGTAAACACCCAGACGCAGTAGAAACATTTGTATGACAAATAAAAACATCACACAAATGATTGACCTGACTGGGAATCGAACCCGAGACCTCGTGATTGACAGTCCGTTATATGAACCACTAGACCACGAAGCCCGCCAATATAAATATATGGGGATCTAAAATGTCACGCGTACGGAGTAGCGGGCATTAGCTAGTAATAAATAATAATATCAACAAACCGATGAAGTCTAGTTTTTCGTTATAATACCCTAATAAAATAGCCTGATACGTTAAAATTGATCTACAATATAAGATAAGGAATTACACTAATACATCTGAGCTAAGTTACCAAGGATTCAATTTCGAAATTGGTTTCAGTAACCTAAATGTGCCATTACTTGATCAAACATTTTGCCAATATTTACGTATTTTTTGGGTTTACGTGAAATTTTGTTCTGTATTGTCAGGTTGGGACAAAGATGACCTTATCAAGACATATCATGTGGTAATAGCCATGGAATTACGTTAGTGTTTTTTGTGCGTTCTTTTTAACTCACTGACTGCGCCAGTCAATTTGGCAATATTATAAAAATAGGTACCTATAGTATGTAGATAAAACATTTACGTATAAAGTGACTTTTGAAATGAACTTAATAAAGTATCCTCATCTATTTAGAGATTTTGTGAATCTATTTCTAAATACATAAAGAAGGGCCTTAGAAAATAAATATTTCAATAAATCGAACAAAAAGTATTCAACAAAACATTTTTAAACCTCAAATGCTTATCAAATATACGTATTTAAAGGTATTTGGATCGGATTTTAAACAAAAAGAATAAATAGAGCTTATTTTCTATAAATACCAATATTATAACGCGCTAATCTCAGGAACCACTGGTCCTTTTGAAAAGTTCTTTCAGTGTTAGATAGTTAATTTATTAAGGAAGGCTTTAGGCGAAATAACATCACATCATCAATGGGAGCGAAGCATTACTGCAAAATGTTGCAAAATAGGGATTTTTTTTCAAATGACACACGTACCTGCTAACTTGTGGGCAATGCCTAATGTCTTTTAAAGAAAGATTGATCTCTCGCTCAATTTCTCCAGCCCATTAACGTCCCACTTTTGGGCGCGGGCCTCCTCCACTTTGGGAGGGATTATGGTCTACTGTGCCGAGCTGACCAGGCGTATTTGCACAGGGTTTATTTTCGAGTTTTATGTCTGTCACAGAGGATGTTATCTGTGTGCAATATCCCTTAGCTGACTTTTACAGAACCCTTGGGAGGAAATGGGGTGGTGACACTTGTATTCTTAATCCGTCACCACACGGATGATATTATGTTGCCTTAATTGTTTTCTAATACGGAGAAAATAAAGTCTGAATAGATACATTTTCTTATATTTTGTCTATATTTTAGCGAAAGATCGTCTTCACGCTACATTTTCTTATGGAAACCGGACTCAATGTTCCGATATCGCAACATTTTCCGTCTCGATGAAGTTCATGATGTGGTTGAGTGATAAATAAGTATTTCTTCAATATTTATCCTTCCCGAAAATTTTACCCATTTTTGCAACATTTTTCACTGATATTTCGCTTCTATTTGTCGCAGTGTGATGTTATATAGCCTATAGCTTTCCTTGATAAATGGACTATCCAACACTAAAAGAATTTTTCAAATCAAACAAGCAGATCCTGAGATTAGCGTGTTCAAATAAACAGTCTAATAAACTCTACCTATTGGTCTTATTCATAACTAAATTATTGTGAAATTTAGCAAACTATTCATCCCTTTTTTTCGCAATAAAAGGTAGCCTAGCTAATCATTTGTGTGATATTTATAATCGTTATACAGAAGTTTGTACTGCGTCTGGGTGTTGTTTTATGTTTTGTAAGTATGTATTTACAAAAGAAATGTAGTATATTATTATGTATTCTATCCGTATTTTGTAATAATAAAATATAATTGGATTGAATAAAACCGTCCAAAAGTACAATTAACTTGACTGTGTATGCGTGTATTACGAGATACCCTTGAGCGGGGGAAAACTAATTTCTTTATATTGTTACCTGCAATGTATTGGGCTTTTATTATATAGTTGTCATTGCTACATATAAAAAAATATAATTCTCCATCTGTTTGTCCACCTATATGTATATAATACAAAAACTACTCATAAAAACATGGAGACCTTGTTTATGGTATTCATTTTTTTTTGTGAATGCTTTGGTTTATAAGTTATTTAATACAAATAATTATCTATGGGCAGTTCAAAGAACATACTTTTGTCGCAAAATAAGCGTTATGCAAGATTTAAAAGAATTGGATCAATATGGCGATAGTCAACTCAGTTAACTTATTAAGTTTTCATTGAAACCGAAAACCGTACGAAGTCGAATCGGGACAATAGTTAACTATACAAAATATAATATATATTATTACTATAATAAATAAGGATACATTGACAATAGTCTATGGGATTCAGTTATCTGAATGCGAGGAAAAGAAAGTATTTCTTTTTATATTGTCATTTTGGTTAATTTAAACGGTTGTCCATGGTGGTTGCGGTGGGTGCTGTTGCTGATGCATCTTTATCTACACTTGCAGCACCAAAATTTTGCCAAAGGAAGCTCCCCGAAGAGATTTTTAGGGCTTACAAATCATGGTATCGCCGAAGAAGACTCTACGGAAATTCGTTTCTATGTCGTGTGTACTCACGTGCCGTTTCGTAGAAATAAACTAATATAAACAAGCGTAAAACAAAAAAAAAGACGTGTGGCACTCGCGTACTCCCTCGGAAAAGCTATTGCATAGCATTTTTTATTAACTTATGCAATTATAATCATTTATTTATGCGGTATTTTGCACTTGCATTATTTTTCAATAGCAAATTTTAAAATTAAACTATCACTTTATTATTAATCTAATATATAAAATTCACGTGTCACAGTGTTAGTTACCGTACTCCTTCGAAACGGCTTGATCGATTTTTATGAAATTTTACATGCGTATTTAGTAGGTCTGAGAATCGGACAACATCTATTTTTCAAACCTCTTTTTTTTAGTATGGCAAAACAACGTTTGCCGGGTCATCTAGTAATCCTACTAATATTATAAAGGTGAAAGTTTGTAAGTATGGATGTATGTATGGATGTTTGTTACTCTTTCACGTAAAAACTACTGAATGGATTTGAATGAAACTTTACCACAATATAGCTTATACATCAGAATAACACATAGGCTACAAATTGGCTGGACCGATTTTGATGAAATTTTATTTTATACAGAATTGTATGGCAAAACAACGTTTGCCGGGGCAGCTAGTATATAATAATAATAATGAAAGGTATGTATATAGAGTACTCACTCATTTTCTTTTACTATTTTTTCGTGACTTTCTTCATTAATAAATGAACTTTTTTTATTCATATCTAAAACTAACGCCGAAACTGACATGATGACAATTTGTGCGGGGCGAACAGCGAAACGGTGTTACTGCGCTTGCGTAATCCTCGCATGCGCAGTAACGCCGATAATGTTAGGTTACGTTATTTTCGTTACGGAATTTCTGGATTTGGTCTCCACGCTCAAGGCCCGCAAAAGAAGCTATGCAATAGCTTAATAACAATTTTTCGATTATTTATAGTGTCCGTGTGGTGACGGATTCAGAATACTAATATCATTACCCTGTTACCTTCCTAAGGATGCTGAGTTGCTAAAACTTAAACGAAGTGTAACAAAAAAACACTGCACGCCGTCGGATTTCTTGTGATTGACTGGAAGGATTTGTACTCCACAGGCGAGATAATCTACACATTTTCATAAAGTCTCTATGAAGGCGTTACCACACGGCGATGTTATCGTGGCGATACGACTGGTAGCAATGTGCTCGCCCGAGGCCCGTGCCCAATAGTGGGATATTTATGGCCTCGAGAGAAAGAGAACAAATAAATCTGTGTACAATTCAATATAATTATATTATGTAAATAAAATACTATAAACTCAATAACAACAACAATTATTAACATTTTTATTGGTAGCGTGTTAAATTGAAAATACCAATACTATCGTATACTGAATGGACTGTGTGCGAGAGATAAAGGG
The DNA here is from genome assembly GCA_916999025.1 of Orgyia antiqua. Lineage (NCBI taxonomy): Eukaryota > Metazoa > Arthropoda > Insecta > Lepidoptera > Erebidae > Orgyia > Orgyia antiqua. The sequence continues at coordinate 9,352,099 of OU779874.1, forward strand.
TTACTATAGGGGAAAATTTATGAGAATTGATGTTATCAATTTTTCAATAGCTTTTATTGGTTTATCGTTACGCAGTTTATTTTACTACTATTTCCAGTGTTACAAGATATTAAAAAGTTACAGAAAATCTTGGATAGATATGAGTTGAACTCGCGCTTCAAGGATTTCGTATTGTTACCATAATAATCGATACTTAAATGTTATAAACTGAGATTAGGGACTTAGGGGTGCTGCTGGACCCGGATCTAACATTTAATACACACATAACAAACATTTGGTCGCGGGTTCGATTCCCGCCTCGGACAATCATTTGTGTGATGTTTATCATACAAATGTTTGTCCTCCGTCTGGGTGTTTCTATGTATTATAAGTATGTATTTACAAAAGAAAAGTAGTTTATGTATTATATCCGTATTCTGGTACCCATAACACAAGCATAATAAGCTTAGCTTGGGACCAGAGGACGTTGTGTGAAATATCCGTGAATATTTATTTATTTTATTTATTTGTAAAAAAAGCTTCAAATTACTAGGTTTTGTAATTAGACAATCAACTTCATTTCAAGATCGAAATACTATTATTATACTTTATTTTTCGTTCGTACGTAGTATTTTAGAGTGTAATTCTATTATCTGCAGTGATATTCAGTAAGAAAAAGTGAAGTGAATTTTGGCTGAATCTTCATCACGTGACAGCACTCCTCCAATAAAAATAGAGGAGCGCTGTCACGTGATCAAGATTCACAGAAAATTCACTTCACTTTTTCTTACTGAATACCACTGCTGGGACCCTCATGAGTCTAAATATAGCTTAATGATTGAGCGTGTTCAGCGAAAATTTTCCAGATTTCTATAGGTACAAAAAGCTATATGGCTATTATCCGTACTTATATCCTTCTCTCTTCGTATCCGGTATGGTCGGTCTCGATACGCTAGCATTACGTCGCAAGTGTACTCTACTGTTACACTACTATTTACTACTGCATAACAAAATTGATAATGCAAGTACATTATCTCGCTGTGCTCTCTCGGCACCTAACCAATACACACGGTTGCGTTCTCGGCCGTAGTTTGCTACGCCACAGGTACGATCGTGTACCGCACAATATGCTCCCACTAATCAGGCAATAAGTCTACTCAATGCTTTGATTGCTCAGTGCCCTGAGGTTGATATATTTTTCAACAATTTGAATATATTTCTTAATTTATGTAAAAATTTCATAATATGCAATGTAAAACTGTATTAAGTGTATGTAGCTTACTTCACGCGTTGGGTAACTGTAAGTGGAGTAAGCAGTTGTATATTAATAAATAAATAAATAAAGCTGAAATTTGTTTTTTCAAACACGCTCAAACCAAGAACTCTCTAAAAACCCTAATACAATAAATATATCTGTTTGGACATTTTTGTATGCTTTCATGACATGATTATGACGAACATATATAAAACTAGCTGTTTCCCGCAACTCCGTACCTACGCGTGGAATTTTAGAAAATTTTCCACGTTTTTGCAACATTTTCACTAGCGAATCCCTGTTATTGGTTGGAAAACAAACTCTTCAGCTTTATAATATTAGTATAGATACAGTATAGATAGCTAGAAAGATAATACAAATAAATTTGAATAATATTTAAGACTTGGCAAAGGATTTGGAACGAAAGAGCAGTTGAAACTATTTTGGCTCAACATACTGCCATACAAAAGTTTTCTTTTTATGGGTATACTTTGGATTAGAATTATCCATGGAAGTATTTACATAATTTAATTAATCGCATTTAAGTTTTTTTTTGTGGATCTGGAGGGTGGATTGCCATAAATGTTGTGGCGTGAATTGGGAGAGACCTATGTCCAGCAGTAGACTGAAATAGGTTGGAATGATGATGAAAAAAAAAATAAAGTGAAAAAAAAAATTTTTTAAGTGTCATCACCCCAGGGTGCTGTAAAAGCCAGCTAAGGAATTTTGTACACAGATAAGATCCTGTGTGAGAGACGGAAAACTCGAAAATAAGCCCTGTGCCAACACGCCTGCCTGGTCAGCGCGGCACAGTAGACCATATTCCCTCCCAAAGTGGAGTAGGTCCGTGCCCAGCAGAGTTACATTAAGAGGGTGCTGTACTCCTAATTTAGGTTTTTCCCGAGCACCGTGCTGAAAGGGACAAATATAGCTGAAGCAGATTTTATCTACAAATTCTTTGAATAAAAGACGTTTCGTACTTCCCTTTTTTCTTCGCGAATGTTAAACCGATTTTGATTGTTTTTACGCTATATTATAGATGAAGAGTATAACTATGCTTGTATCACTTTCTTTTTTGGTAAAACGTTACCAAATATGTGTTATAGACGCTGCAACTTTACCTAAAGAAAACCGAAAAAAACTGAATTTTCGGATGGTCATATTTCTTTTAATTATTATGTATTAAAAAAAAGAAAGTGACAGAAGCATAGATATACTCTTAAAATCAGTTTAGAAACAATTAAAATCAGTTTAACTTTCGCGAAGAAAAAAGGGAAGTACGATAACCATATTTTTGTTTGGAGCATAATTTGGTATCGTGCCCTCTTAATAGGCTGAAGAGAAGTCACTTATCTCTCACAGATTTCTGAAAATAAAATGGGGTCATGAAATTGTAATCTTATTTCCTAAATGACTAAAACCCTCATTAAATAGCAAAAAAGAAAACGAATGTAAAATGAGCTTCAGTTTTTATTTTAACTCTTAACTCTAATGATTCAAGAAATAAAATACTGCCACTATAGATTCTAGCATTCTTAATTGTCAATTAAGCTTTTTTTACTTTATTTTTTCCCTTTTTATTTCCCTAATTACTGGTATATCGATTTTCTTTAAAAGAATTCTCTGGAGCATTGCAAGGTTTCTTTTGTTTTCAGAACAGTAAGTACGTTTTAGTGTTGCAATAAAATGAAAAAGAACGAGGTTCTGGAACTGATTAAGTAGACTGATATACTAATAAACTTAAATATTGCGGAATAAATGATCACAGGGACTTGAACACAAGACCTCGGAATACCTACCGTTCCGTAACAAGTGAATTTTTAACCACCCGAATTTTTTGCGCGATAGAATCACAAACTTTCATATTTATATAATAATACAGAGTTTGTTTGTTTGAACGCCCTCATTTCTTTAACAACTAGTCTGATTTAAAAAAAATCTTTCAGTGTTAATTAGTACATTTATCAAGAAAGGTTTTAGGCTATATAACATTACGCTGCGCACAATAGGAGCGAAGCATTAATGGTAAATATTGCAAGAACGGAGAAAATTTTCTAAATTAATTGCGTACATAATCGCTGGCAACAGCTAATTGTTAAATAAAATATTAACATCCTCTTTAACAAAGCCTGAAACATGGTTGTAAAGACAATACCAATAAATGACTATTCCATTGCTTAGTTATAACATTGCGACTTATCGTGACAGCTAGACAAGTATGGCATTAAACATTTATATTTTAAATACACACAGTCAAGCCTAGAACCAATAAAAGTATAGATCTGCTATGATAAAGTAGCCTTCGCGTATATCTACGCGATGCGCAACGCATGACCAATCGAATTACTGTAAATTTTCACGTTTTCATAACAAGACGAGAATAAGTTTATGTTGATCACACCTGGTCTGAAAAGGATGTAGTGACTAAGGCGGAGAAAAATATGCTTAGGTGGTTTAGTCATGTGGATAACAGACGACAAAAGGCATACGGACGTAAAAAGGTATTATAAGTTCGTTATTTATGTGACATGTAATTTGTCATCCCATGCTGCGTGTTATGTTCACTACGAGTATGTCAACATATGAACTGGGCTACCGCAGCGCTTCACGTTCGCGGTGTGATCACAACAAACAGTGTAACTTCACTTCATTCAAAAGGTGTGACTCTACTGTGACGACGTTCGTGATGACGTGTGTGTGTTGGTTGTGACGACAAATATTTCTGCAATACACACTAAAGTTTTTTTTTATATAATAGAACAGAGCAGAGTAGAACAGGGCAGAACAGAATAGAAGAGAAAAAAACGTAATAGAATACACTTATACATAAAATCCTATTCCATATTTATTTAGCCAAGCAGTTTAGCAACCAATAAAGAAATATTCAAATGAGATGCTTGCTCGGGATGAGTTCCAATACAACAATATTTATTAGACTCCATTATTTCTTACGAAGTCTACTGTTTTCTAGCTTTTATAGGATTAATACGTAGTTTGTTTCGGAACGGGCTTTTTTACGAATCTTTAAAGGATAAGATGTTTTCAAGAGGATAGTTATTTGAAAATAATATCTATTATGTTGCGGTAAACTCCTTAAAGCAAAGCTCTACTGATTTTTATGTAATTTTGTGTGCATATTTCTAGGTTTCCGTAAAAAATGTAATTGTAAATTTTAGCGCGACGTTTTGGAGACTGTTCAGGCATCATAGTCACGACTGGCACTGACCTGTAAAATGTCTGTAAATAGTGGTTTTAATTAAATTTGTTAAAAACCACCACAGTAGTGCTAATGTTACAGAATATTATAATAGCACTTAGGTGCCAATTCTTTGTGAACAACTAAACTTAACTAAAAATGATAACAATTATGTATATGACGTATTCTGATTATTTGGTTATTTTGTTGTGCAAAATTTTAACGAAAGTATTTAGTCTTTAAAAACAGTTTTTATAAAAGATTAGTTAATAATGCCGAATTGTGTTATCGACACTATCAAAATTTAGTTGAGTTTAGTATAGTTGTGCGCGTAAAATTGGTACCCGTCTATATCATACTAATGTGTACAACATAGTAATCGAACTAATTATCCTTTCAGTGAACTTCACACCTTAATATACAATAAAACGCGTGAGTAGTTTCTGTCGTTTCTGGTCAATGAATTGTGAAAGCAGTTTCACAGTTCATGTAATATGTTATTAATAGTTATATGATGACATCTTCAACAACGCCTAAATAAACGTTTGTTGTATGGGTCATCCTCTTGAATAATTCTAAATATTTAAAAAAAAAACACATCAAAAATTTTTGCTTACTTTTGAAGATTTAAGCTTATATAGGGACATAAATACATAAATAATGACTTTGTATTATAATAAGTAAAGATGTTAAAATCTTTTATTATATTAAGCCTTCTATATTTTAAAATCACTTTGAATATATATAAATATTTTCTTATATCTTAATTAATATCAAGAAATTGAATAATATTTTATAAAATTCTGTATCTAGTTGTTTTTCGTAACCCTAGAGCGAAACACAACCTTTGAAGGACGTATCGAAGATTTTCTTTAAAGTAAATTCTACTAATAATACAAAAATCTTTGTACGAATGTATGGATGTTTGTTTAAAATCTTGTATATTTAATACTAGCTGAAGTCCGCGACTTCGCACGGGTGGAATATTAAAAAACTAATGACTCATTTAACGCAGCGAAAGCAACAAAAGAATATGAATAATATTCCCCGTTTTTGCAACATGTTTTACTGATACTTCGTTTCTATTGTTTAATAAATTTACTATCCCATACTAAAAGAATTTTTGAAACCTGATCAGTTTCGGTTCCTAACATTAGCTCGTTTAAACAAATAAACTCTTCCGCTTTAAAGTTTTAGTTGACGTGTCTTTCTGGTCGCACTCTTCATTTATTGAAGGTCGTGTCTATTTAATATTAATCTTTATCAGCTCCCGCCACTTTTCTCTATCCTCCGCTCTTCGAAGAGCGATTGTGAATGGGAGGTCCGTGATCCTCGTTATTTGGTCCAACCAACGGTGAGGTGGTCTTCGGTGTGATCTTTTACCTTCCCCTTACCAACCATGATTACCTTTTCAAGGTTGTCTAGTTCTCTCCTGGATATATGCCCGAAGTAGCTGAGCACACGTTGGTAACAGGTGGCAGATAGACGGGTTGTGATGTGCAGTTGATCTAAAATAGACTTATTGGTTCTCTTTGCGGTCCATGGGATTCGCAGCATGCGACGCCAACACCACATCTCAAAAGCGCCCACTTTCTTACGCGGAGATGCTCGCATAATCCAGGATTCTGAGCCGTACAAGAAAATAGGGAAAACAAGGGTAGTTTACGTGTAGGTACAACCAATAGGATCGTGGCATTATTAAAAAAATGCTATAAAAGCGAGGAATTTTTTAAAAATTCCATGCGTAAGAAGTTACGGGCAAGAGCTAGTAAGAAATATTATATCAACCTCAAAAAATATTTAATGAAAAAGCATTATAATTATAGTTTCAGTATCCAATTAGGGATTTTCTTAATAACTAATTTTGAAAGTTTCGGTTCATTTCTATCTATCTACACTTTAAACCTGTCAAGTACGAGTTACACACATACATAATGAATTCCTTGCCGTGATCATCATAATATCTATACTAATATAATTATTAATATTAATATTCGGGTCCGATTCCCGCTTGGGACAATCATTTGTGTTATATCCATAAATGTCATACAAATTATTGTACTGCGTCTGGGTGTTTACTATGTATTATAAGTATGTATTTACAAAAGAAAAGTAGTATACGTAGTCTATCCGTATCTGGTACCCATAATACAAGCATAGAGATATAGCTTACTTTGGGACCAGAGGACGTTGTGTGAAATGTCCGTGATTATTTATTGTTTTGGTAATAATTATGTTAAGGTTTATATTACCGTATTTATAGAATAAACAAAATAATGAGGCAAAACTATCTGTTAGAATTAAAATTAGTTCATGTTTTAGGGATCCTTATCGAAAATAAATTCGTTTAATTAATGTCCGTGTGATGATGACAGATTACGAATACAAGTTTAAGGGAAATTTGAAAATAAACCCTATGATAACAAAACCTAAGGCAAATACCTAAATTAAAACTGTAGTCCCCTCTTAATGACACACTTAGATAACCTGATTATGACGGAATGATAATAATTATTAATTATAATTACGTTGGTGCACACGTTTCCAACTCACATTTAACCTATTTTTAAGTTGTACTTATTTTGACGCATTTAGAAAAATCTTGAGAGTAAATTGTTTTCAGTAACGTAAAGTCTGAAACAAGATTGAAGCTTAATTGTTACGTCTATTCTCCTGAACATTGAAATACTTAACAAAGACTTGCATTGTTGCTACATTTCCTTATATTTTCTTTATCAGAAAATTAACAAAGAAACGTTTTCGCTTGTCACGCAATCTATATTGTACGATATACAATTCAGTACAGTTTTAGAGTTCCGTGGCAAAACAGGACCATACTTCACTGTCTTTTCGTCCGTCAGTGGGTCTCATATCACGCTGTATCTCTGGAACGGTGATAGCTAAAGAGCAAAAAATTTCACAACTTGTGTAGGTATAACAGTTGTTGCTATAACAGCAAAAACTCACCATTATCATTCTCCTGCTCTTATCCCGTTGTTAGGGATCAGTAATATGACGAATACTAATTACTACTAATTTAGTACACTTTTCTCGTTTTTGCTACGCTACATTGCTGCTTCGCTTGTATTGGTCGCAGTGTGATGTTATATAGCCTATAGCCTTTCTGGATCTATGTACTATCCAACACTGAAAGAATTTTTCTAATCGGATCCCAGGTTCCTGTGATTAGCGGGTTAAAACAAAATAAACAAACGAACTCTTCAGATATTATGATGATAACGACAAGGAATCCGTTATGTGTGTGTGTAACTCGTACTTGACAGGTTTTATTGATAGGTACCTTGCAACCTATTGTAAATCATTTTATTGTATTCTGATCATAAAAAAAGAAAATATTATGCCGATAATATCTATAGTGTTTTAAGAAAATATGAAAATCAATTTTTTTTTGAGAAGAATAAAAGTAATATCTCTGTCATATACAATATCATCATCCTCCTGTCCTTATCCCATTATTTGGGGTCGGCGCAACATGTCTTTTTCTTCCATAGCCTTCATGTCTGTGTCAACTCCTCTTTCTTTCATGTCCTCTTTCACACACTCCATCCATTTTTTCTTAGGTCTTCCTCTAGACTTTTTTCCTTCCACGTTTATACGCATAACTCTCCTAACGACATTACTTTCCTCTTGTCTCATCACATGCCCATACCAGGACATCCGCTCATTCTTCAATTTTTCAGTCACTGGCATCACTTTCAGACTTCCTTATTTTATCCATTTGCGTCATATACAATAATGCAATGTATTAAAAGAATATTAGTTATTTTTTAATGTCTCCTGAAATTTCTAGTACAAAATTAGGACTTACTAATCTATGTGGACCCGGGTTAAGAACACATGTAGAAATGTAGAATACACTACTTAATTTCCTCCGTAAAATGCTGTAAGAAACAGACTAATTCAAGCAGATAAATTTATTGTAAGTGACAGAAAACTCGAAACTAAGTTCAATACCAACACGCCTGGTAAGGGCGGGATAGTAGGTTAAACTTCCTCCCGAACCTGGAGGCCTGTGCCCAATGCAAAATAATGAAAGAAAGATAGACATGTTTTATATGTAGTGAATTGGAGGAAGAGAGATACATTGAGATAATAAATATTGGTACCAATTCTACGTTCACAACTAAACTTAACTAAAAAATGAAATGAAATGTGTTAACATTACCGAAATGTGGTATTGATCGTATCAATACCACATTTCGGTAATGTTAACAGAACTCTTTTATTAGAAAATCTGTATATTATAGACTAACGATTATAAACAATATAAAAGTGCACAACGAAATAGTCAAATAATCAAAATACAGCAACAGTTGTTTTCATTTTAACATGCTTTTATAAGTTTGGTATGTATCTATCAATGTATTAATCTGTGTAACAGAATCTTTGAAAGCGATTTGCATTAGAAAATACTTAAAAGTAAAAGGCATGTACAAATGCATCTTTCTTTTTTCTTTCTTTCTTTGTAATTAAATGAGAATTCTATATTATTATTATTGCTCATACAGAAATAGGCCACTCGGAACTCATTTACTGAAGCCAAAGTTATATCAAAGAAATAGTTAATGAAAGTAGGGAATCATGAAAATAGATAATATTAGCTTTTGTATAGAAATAGTAAGCTTATGAGGAAATAAGATAAGTGCCTATATACTCGTAAATGAACACAATTCTGTATAATCTTGTACTACATACACGCTTTTACACACGTCCGAAGTCGCGGGCAATAGCTATTTTATTACGCTTTTATAAGTTTGGTATGTATCTATCAATGTATTAATCTGTGTAACGGAATCTTTGAAAGCGATTTTCAGCCACTTGCAGTAGACAGATGGATCTGAAATTTTGCACACCTAATAAGGACCGATGACAATGCAATAATTTAAAAGAATAATCTCAATTCCTTGATCAGATTTACTAGGATAGCATGTTGAAGTATCACTATGACCACACTTGTATTTTTAATTATGCACGTAATAGTTTAATTGTATATGAGTAGACTCACCAAGATTATTGTGTTTCTACGTATGCATTTCATATACAATCAGATAATTTCACATAATAACGCTTTGTTTATAGAATCAGGTAAAAATATCATAATTATTGACTTGTGTTTACTACAATTGTGACAACATGTGACCAGCTGAAACTTATGTCTCTGGCAACATAAACTATCAACGTTTTGTAAGTATGTAGCATAGAATTGAGTATTGATGACAATGCAATCATTTAAAAAATATTCAGGATATTTAAGCGTGTTTTTTAGTTTTTAAACTAAGTAGATTATTTCACTTAAGTTAAGTTTAGTTGTGCACGTAGAATTGGCACCATTGGTGTGGCAAGCCCACAAATGTGTGATAATATAACGCTATAGTATAAATAAAACACAGAGCTAAAACAACAAGTTAGAAATTATTAGCATTACATGAAACACCATTTAATATTTTACGTGACTATTTTCTATTTCAAAGCCGACAAAACAAATGAAAAAGTTACTACACATAAGGAAGAAAAAACTCAAAATATGAGGGTACAAAGTTATGACAGTTGGAGATTCATATTCTTGTTAAGGTCGCGGCATTTGTGTGTTTTAAGTGAGTACATATCATTATATGCTTTTAGTTTCGATCATATCTATTTATCTATCAACTAGTTGTTGCCCGCGACTTCCATCCATCCATCCATCTAGGGATATCGGAAGCGAAAAAAATATCGATATATCGATATTTATAAAAATATCGATATCAGCTTTCTTATTTTAATTGAAAAATATCGATATATCGATATATTGGCAAAATGAAAAAACTGGCTGAGTGCGAATAGGACTCAAATGGATTCGACATCAAATTAAGGAGCATCAAATCGAGAGTCAACCAAAAAAACAAAACAATAGACAAAAAGTAATTTGTAATATAGAAAGTAAGTACCCAGGTATTCGGTCTGTATATCAAAAAATTTAATGGATGGGCGGATCTTACTGTATAATTAAAAGTGATTTTCACCAACTTGTAATAGTTAATTTCAAATTTTGACAAGGTAAAAAGTTTATTCAGAAACTAAAATAAACGCTTGAAAATCCTGAATATCTTTTTAAATAATTGCATTGTCATCGGTCCTTGATATGTATGCAAAATTTCAAATCATTTGATTGACAAGTGTTATCCACTTTATGAAACAAATAACTTTCAAAGTAGAGCCGTTTGAGCGGAAACGCGAAAGAACAACAAACACACACACATGGTGCAGTGTTTGTTCATTATAATGTTTTTCGAGACAGACCTCTAGCCAAACAGTAAAGAAAACAGGTCGAGAAATAGCCTAGATTTTAATAAACAGTATCAAAATCAATGACGTTAATGAAAACCTGCTTCAGTCACATCTGTTTATGTTAAAGTATCACCGATATAAAGTTATCTGTGGCTTATGACACATGTTCCTACATTTTTTATTATGTTATGAGCTCTACCCTCGCCTTAACCTACTTTATATATGAATTATGACCAGATAAGAAACAACACTAAATATTTACAGAATAAAACATAATATAAGTACAAAAGATAGCACAAGGAAAAATATAGAAAAAAGAAAATACGGAAAAAAATGTATGTGTGGCTCCTATAACTAAAATGATAAATAATTGGTCAAGTGCGAGTCGGACTCGCGCACGAAGGGTTCCGTACCATTATCTATGCAACATAAGGCAACTTTATTGGTATCGAGCAAGAAACGGTAAAAAAATCATGTTTGTTGTATGGGAGCACCCCTTAAATATTTATTTTATTTTATTTTATTTTTAGTATTTGTTGTTATAGCGGCAATAGAAATACATCATCTGTGAAAATTTCAACTGTCTAGCTATCACCGTTCTTGAGATACTGGGTACTGAACCCTAAAAATCATGTTTGTTGTATGGGAGCCCCCCTTAAATATTTATTTTATTTTATTTTTAGTATTTGTTGTTATAGCGGCAATAGAAATACATCATCTGTGAAAATTTCAACTGTCTAGCTATCACCGTTCTTGAGATACTGGGTACGGAACCCTAAAAATCATGTTTGTTGTATGGGAGCCCCCCTTAAATATTTATTTTATTTTATTTTTAGTATTTGTTGTTATAGCGGCAATAGAAATACATCATCTGTGAAAATTTCAACTCTCTAGCTATCACCGTTCTTGAGATACAGCCTGGTGACAGACGGACGGACGGACGGACGGACGGACGGACGGACGGACGGACGGACGGACGGACAGCGAAGTCTCAGTAATAGGGTCCCGTTTTTACCCTTTGGGTACGGAACCCTAAAAATATGAAAACATTCAGGAAATATTATATATATATTATTTCATTACCACAAATTTACATCTACCAATACACTATACAAGAAAACAAATATTCTCAACTTGAAACAGCTTTACACACTAAGCATATGCATACTAATAAAGAAAATAATATCTGGCTCCATCCACTGTCACACTAAAATAAATAAAACAAAATATACACGTAGCATTAGAAATTCAAACAAATTGACATCCATAATACCGAGAACTGAGTATGGAAAACGAAGCATCTTGTTTGACGGTATAAAAATATACAACCACTTGCCAAATAACATAAAAGAATCAAAAACTGTGACTATCTTTAAGAATAAACTAAAAAAACATATTCAAGACAGCATAGTTAGTTAGTGTCCTTAAATAATATATGTAATGTGTGTGTGTGTGTATGTGTGTATTATTATAATCAATAAAAAAAAAACAATAACAATACTTTCTAATTCTCTATATCTCCATAATACTCTATAATAATAAAAAACATACAGATATGGAATGTTACCTATATGTATAACGTATTGCTGTGACAGTAAACTCATTTACATAATTTTAACTATTTAACAGTTAATCTATAATGTATAATAAATCAAAACAATCCTTTTAAATAACAAAATTATATGAATAAATAATAACAAAATTAACTTAAATAACTAATTACTTAACTTTCAAGGAAAAAATAATAAAACGATAGCGTTTGGTTAACATATTATATTTATTAAGACATTTACATTAGTTTTAGCAATTAGTAAATAAGATAAAGAAATAATAAGCATTAAGATAAATAGTATATTAAGCAAATAACTAAATAACCATTAAAAAAAAAATTTTCTAATTATTTAATCGTCATTGTGGCATAGGCCTAATGTTGGCGTTATGTTAAGTCGGTCCGAAATCACATGAATCTACCCTCACTTTTAAATTCACTCGCATATTTTTTCATATCGTCGTTGTAACAAATTGGCGATTTAAAACAATTTATACAATTGCTTCTTTGAGTCATTGAACCAATGCAAATGATATTTACTAATAGAAATGTAAGTAAATATACTCTGTAAGTGAACTTAATGTTCTTGAGTAATAAAGATCTTTAAACACAAATTGTACAAAAAGCTTTGAAAAATTCCGATTTAAATATCATCACAAATATTTATAGAGAAGAACAGTGTTTGTATGTTTGCTAAAATAATACTTCTTTACTTATTATAAAACAAATTCGTTATTTTTGTATGTATGTCCCTATGTGAACTTATAACTTCAAAACCAGGCAATGGATTTTGATACGGTATTTTTTAATAGGTAGATTGGTTCAAGAGGATGACTTTTTTGTATAATTTCTTAAGGTTTTGTTTTAAATTCGACGCATACGAAGTTGCAGGCAACAAAATCCGTTACATATTTTTGAAGATATAATACATAGAGACATAATAATATATACTAAAATAACAAGTTTGTTTCATAGTAAACAAGCTGTTGCCCGCGATTTTTTACGCATGGAATTCAGAAAATTCTCCCCGATTTTGTAACATCTTTCACAGATGCTTCGCTCCTATTGGGCGCAGCTTGATATTATATAGCCGATAGCCTTCCTTGATAAAAGTACTATCTAACACTGAAAGAATTTTTTAAATCAGACTTGTGGTTCATGTGATTAGCGCGTTCAAACAAACAAACTCTTCAACTTTGTAATATTAATCTCAATCAAGCTGCAAACAATAGGAGCGAATCCTATTGGCTGCAGCGTGATGGTATGTAGTCTATAGCCTTCCTCGATAAATGTACTATCTATCACTGAAAGAGTTTTTTTATCGGAGCCATGGTTCATGTGATTAGCGCGTTCAAACAAACAAACTCTTCAACTTTGTAATATTAAGCTCAATCAAGCTGCAAACAATAGGAGCGAATCCTATTGGCTGCAGCGTGATGGTATGTAGTCTATAGTCTTCCTCGATAAATGTACTATCTATCACTGAAAGAGTTTTTTTATCGGAGCCATGGTTCCCGAGATTAGCGCGTTTAAACAAACAAACTTATCAGCTTTATAATATTAGTAGATAAAGATGTACTTATACAGAAAGCAGTAGAATCAGTCCTATTTCCATATCAATCATAGTGACTGATGTTCGCTTTCATATTCCTCGGTCGCATTTGGAATACAAAATAGTCACGGTGTATATTAATCAAAATTATTCACACTTCATAGTAATATAGTTCGTTGTCTATAATCACAGATCATCAACTATAGATAAAGCATCACGAGACCACTACACCATGAGGCTCAGTATTTTCAAAAGCTACCTACTTCTAAAATAATAATTTAGAAACTTAGTTTAAAAACAAAAAAATACGCTTGAAATCATCTTGAAATATCCTAAATATTATCTTACATTATTGCATTGTCATCGGTCTATAACTAAAACTACTAAAGGACTACTAAAGGACTTCTACTTAAGGACTAAAATTACTTTCAAAGATTCCGTTACAAAGATTAGTAAAAGCGTAAAAAAAATAATAAAAGCGTTGTTTAACATGCTTTTTATAGTTTGGTACGTATCGATTCTGGTCTTATTTATAGTGACTTATCGAACGTTTAAACGGAGATTTTATCAGAGAGATAGCGTAAAAAGCCTAAGAATAAAATTTTTTGTGAATTTTTGCGAACCGATTTTAGCAAGCTTTTAAACCTCCTATAAGTCATTATGAGTAAGACCAGAACAGGATATTTATGAACAAAACAGTGGAGTACGAAGTCCATAGTTTGGTATTAGGCATTTCTTACGATCCTGCCCTCTTAAGGTGAAAATTAATTAAGACCAGAATAAAAACATCCAGTTCTTACATTTAGTTATACTTAGTTATGTATAAAGTTACTTAACCGGTTCATCGCTTGTCTATATCCGGATTACAGAAATTTAGAGCTGACGTTAACAAGGGTTAGATTCTCCACGCTACAGCAGTAGAGGGTTAATTGGACACATTCGCTCAATGTTCTAGTAACATCGATTTATACAAGGTGGCTGGTGAAACATTGTAAATAATGAAGAACTAGATATTCCGCCGTATGAAAGCTTACTAGATATTAGTACGCCCACAGATATAACAGGTAGTAGCTACACGATCAATCTTGAAGACACGTAGGTGTAGTAAAATAAGATACTAGCTGACCCGACAAACGTTGTTTTGCCGTACAAATGTTAAGTGTGGACAAACCCTTATAACTAAAAAAAAAGTATGAAAAATAGATGTTGTCCGATTCTCAGACCTAATGGATATGTACACAAAACTTCACGAAAATCGGTCGAGCCATTTCAGAGGAGTATAATTACAAACACCGTGACAGGAGAATTTTATATATTAGATGGTATATACTCTATCGTATATACTCCGTGTGGTGACGGATTAAGAATACAAGTGTTACAACCCCGTCTCCTCCCAAGAGTGCTGTGAAAGTCAGCTAAGGAATATTGCACACAGATACCGTCCTCTGTGAGAGACGGAAAACTCGAAAATAAACCCTGTGCCAATACGCTTGATCAGCGCGGCACTGTAGACCATAATCCCTCCCAAAGTGGAGGAGGCCGTGCCCAACAGTGGGACGTAAATGGGCTGGAGAGAGATGGTATATACTGAGCTACCATGGGACCAGCACATGATAACCAAGTTTAGTTGGAAGAGCAACGGAACTGTAATCCGAGGACGTCGCGATTACAACGCGTCGGTTCAAGGCCCGCTCAACGTTGTAAGACATGCATAGAAATTTGGCTTGGGACCAAAGTATGGTGTGTGAAATAACTACAAATATTAAAAAAGACGTGGCACTCGGGGACTGCCGCGGTAAAGCTATTGCATAGTAGTTTTTATCAACTTTTGCAATTATAATTATTTATTTATTTTATTTATGCATGAATCTAAATACCATAAACTGAAATAAGATTAATAATCCTTATTTACTGATGCTTACATCTGTCCATCGTTTATGGTAATTATGATATAATAGCGATTGTCAATCAAATGTCGATAAAATAAAATATTTTACATTATTAAAATTTAAAATACGCTGATAGCTGAACATTTAGGATATACGTTGTCGATTCTAAATCCTTATTTTAATACGCTGTTTAATTTCAGGAAGGCGTTTACTCTTGGTGTCAACAGGATGAAATAAATTGCGGAGCGAAGAGGGGATTACGCATGCGCAGTAGCGTCGATAATGTAAGGTTTTGTCATTACATTATTTTCGTTACGGAATTTCTGGATTCAGTCTCCACGCTCAAGGCCCGCGATAGAAGCTATGCAATAATATGTATCAATCCAAGAAATAGTAACAAACTTCATACAATTTTTATTACCGGAAAACTTACAGTAACATCAATTTTTATCACAATTTTATAGTTTTATATGAATGTAGTAAAATTTAATAAAATAATATTTCAAAAGGAAACTGCATTTATTTTTATCGTAGTCATATTTTCGCAGTAACTGTACCACACGTCTTAGAGTATTAAACCAACGGGAGCAGCTATACACGATGATTTCTATGACAAATATACTGCCACATTGGGTGCTGCGGTAACGCACATAAACTTTATAACGTAATCTCATTGGTCGATATACACGCCCCGTCCATAATCGCCTCACGCACACTAAGAGACCACAGCGTCTGTAAACAATGAGTATGATCATTTTTATCGTACCTTTTTTCAACGGGGGTCGTCTTATGAATAAATAATTATTCACAGACATTTCACACAACGTCCTCTTGTCCCAAGCTAAGCTTATTATGCTTGTGTTATAATCATCATTATAACATCACGCCTTCTCTCCATGGGGCCTACCCCCATGGAGAAAAGGCGTGATGCAGAGACTATAGAGCGCCATCTGCTACGATCCAAACATACTTCCTCATACTCTGGCTTCATCCACACTCATACATCTGGTCATACATGCTCGACGGTTGTAAGTGCTATGCTTGTAGGGTACTAACGAACATATTACTTTTCTTTTGTAAATACAAACTTATATACATATAAGTTTAAATCTTATGGTTTTGGATGAAAATAAACAAATGTGTTGCTTCTGAAAACGAAGTTTTATTTTGTTAAGTTCTTAGCAAAGAAAACATCCTATTTAGTACACTATTGTAAAAACCCTCACCTGAAAACGAAGAAACGACATTCAATGTTTATTTTTCCACTAATTCTAATCGTTTCTTCACAAAATAAATCTTATTCTAAATTTACTTGTCGGTATTTTTTCTTAACACCATATTATATTAATTCTAACCTCCAGACCGACATAAGCCTGACATTGACAATAAACAGCGCGAAGCGCGCCAAATTCAAATTTAAAGAAATCTATTTTCTTTACATCTTTCCCGGGGCAGAAAATTCACCTATGAATTTTCTCTTCAGAATTTGTCGGGTTCTTATTCCAATTCTTCTTCACTTGTTTCCTCCTCTTCTTCATCTTTTGTTATTTGTACTGGAATTAGTTTTGTAATATGAAATAGGTTTGACTCTGTTTTCCTGTGTCCTGTATCTATCCTATAAATTGTATTCGATTTTTTTTCTACTATTTTATATGGTCCAATTCTCAATTCATCTAGCTTTTTTCTATTTAGTTTATTACCATTTTCTACATATACCATATCTCCTACCTTAAATTCTCTATTTTTTCTTCTTCTATCATAGCGCATTTTGTTATAGTAATGTGATTTCAAAGTATTATTAAGCGCTCTTTCTTTGTCTTTGATCCAGTCACTGTGTATACATTCATGGCGTAGCTCATTTGGTAAGACTGTAACATTTGTCCCATATAGCAAATAGTATGGTGCGTAGCCAGTTACCGAGTGATTAGTCTGATTGTATTTTTCTACACATTCATGTGCTATTGTGGTCCACGCTTTCTTTTTTCCATTTCCATTTATTCTGCATCTAATCTTGTTTACTAATGTTTGATTTAACCTTTCATTCAGGCCATTTGAAAAAGGCGCGTTCGTTGCTGTAAATATCATTGTTATTTGTTTGTCATTAAGAAATTTCTTGAATTCTTTTGAGTTTATTCCAGGATACTGGTCGGTGAGAAGCATTTCAATCTCTTCTGTTTCGGTGACTTTATTTATTAGCTTTATAAAATCATGTGCACTCTGGGTCTTTGATGTTATAATAAATGCATACCTAGTGAAGTGGTCTACTAAAAGATGTAGGTATTTCTTTGTTGATCTCGAGCCACCAAAGCCGCCAATTGTGTCTAGCGATACTATTTCAAAAGGCCTTGTCGCCGGGCCTAAATGTGACATAAATCCGTATTTGTCCTGTCCTCTTGTTTTGTTTTTTATGCAAATTTCACAGTTTCTACAACTGTTTTTTATATTCTTTGTTAAATTCTTTGTTACATACAGTGGACTAAGAGTCCTTAGCATTTGTCCAACTCCAATATGGCACAGATCCTCATGTATTTGTTTTATAAGTCTTATACTGAATCCTTCTGTTATTATTATTTTCTCTTTGTTTCTTATTTTTTTGTAGTATACATTATGTTTTTCAATTATGTTGTTTTTCTTTCTCTGTATTTCTTCATTTTCATTCTGATCCATCATAATATCTTCCAAAGTAATTAAGTTCACTACTTTTAATTGTTCTTCTATATTTTCTTCTGGTTCCAACACAGGATTTCGACTTAAACAGTCTGCCTCTAAATTTTCTTTTCCCGGGGAATATTTGATTTTAAAGTCATATTGTGAAAGATAATACATCAGATCACCCAGCTCTTCATCTGTTCTTGCTTTTAAGTTCATGTTCTCCAATGGTTTGTGGTCTGAGTAAACTGTAAATGATTTACCTATTAACCAGTACTGCCAATATCTCAGTGCTTCTTTGATGGCTAAACATTCTAAGTATATCGCTTTCTTCTTCTTTTGTGCTCCAGTTAGTTTTTTGGAAAAGTAGGCTACTGGTTTTTCTTTACCATCTGTTTGTAGTTGTTTCAAGATTGCTCCAACACCCTCCAGCGAACCATCGGTATAAATATTAATTGGTAGATCTTGATCAAATATTTCTAATATTGGTTGTGAACACAAGAGGCTCTTTATTTTCTCAAATGCCTTTTGACATTCTTGAGACCAAAAAAATTTCTGGTTTTTTCTGAGTAAATTATGTAGTGGGTCTAGTATTATTGCACTTCTTGGTATATATTCGTGGTAAAAGTTTATTTTTCCTAAAAATTGTCTAACATTCTTCTGTGTTTTTGGTATTGGGAAATTCCTTATCGAAATTAGGTTGTCCTTCACAGGTTTTATCGAATTATTTTGAATAATATGTCCTAGGTATTTGATTGAATCTGATGCAAATGTACATTTTGTGAATTTTAATCGAAATCCTTCTGTTTGAATTGCTTCCAGCAATTGTTTCAGGTGATGTATGTGTTCTTCAAATGATTTTGAAAATACCAAAATATCGTCTATGTAATTCACAGCAAAATCTGTAAGTTTATGTTTTCTAAGTATATTACTTAATATTCTTTGAAATATTGCTGGTGATGTTTTCAAACCGAATGGTAGACAAGTCCATTGAAAATGTCCTTCCTGCGTTACAAAGCCTGTCTTCTTCCTGTCTTCTACTCTTAGAGGTATTGACCAAAAAGCTGAGTTTATGTCTAGGCCTGTGAAATAATTGCAATTCCTTGTCTTTATCATGAGGTCTTCAATTAATGGGAAAGGTTGAGACTGTGGCACTACTATTTTATTTAAGTCTCTGAAGTCTACACACAGTCTTGACTTTTTATTTTCTTCCTTCTTGAATGCCAATGTTACCGGTGCTGCAAATGGACTGTAGGACTCTTCTATAAGCTTATTATCCAATAGTTTTGCTATCTGATCTGCTATCTCTTTTTTGTCGTCTATAGTGCATCTGTATGGCCTTTTGCTGCAATATTTATCCACTAATAAATCTATTCTTGCTTCATATTCTTTAACAGATCCTACATCATATTTGTCTTTGGCAAATGCTGATTTATATTGTTGTATTACTTTATTAATTTCTTCCCTTTTATTTTCATCTAAGTGACTAACTTTTATTTTAAATTCCTCTTTAATATGTTCATTAAAATTTATTTCATATTCCTTTCTATATATGTTACCCTCGTTTTTATTTTTATTTATTTCCTCCTCTTTCTTTATGTTTTCTTGATGTACGTATTGTTTTTGAGTTATTTTTAAATCCTCATTTTGTACTAGCTTATATTTCTTTATCATGTCTAATCCTATTAAAAATTCATATCGGAAATTCGGTTCATCAATTATATAAACGTTTACATTTTCTTCTTTTTCAAAAATTTTTATTTTTAGATTTGTCAAACCACTTGTCTTTTGAACACCACTAATTGTAACTAGACTCTCTTCATTTAAACTGTTTTTCTTGGTTTTTAATTTTAGTAATTTGGAATTAATGAGAGAAACATTCGAGCCTGAATCATATACTCCATATATTTCCAATTTATCATTTAATAGTAGTTTGACTTTTATTAATGGTGTCACAATTAGTTTTTTTGTTCTGTTTCATTTAACTCTGCTTCAATCACTGAATTATTTACATGCCTTATAGAGTTTCTATTGAATCTATCAACATCTTTAACCTTAAACCAGCATGCAGCCTCGGGATGGTAGCGAGTACCTTTATTTAACCTTTCGCATGTTTTGCAAGGAGTATGTGCTTCATTTTTGTTATTTATCTTTTGATTTTCGTATTTTCTATATGCCCCATTTCTATTTTTATTTACCAAATGTTCATACTTTCTCACTTTATTGAATAAATTTGCTGTATCCTTTACTGCTTCTCTATTTATTTTCTCTAGTACAAACCCTGGCAAACCTGCAGCGATAAGATCCACCAGTGTACCTGTATCTATTGATCTTCTCATGTCCAGTATAAGTTTTTCCTTTTTTATGGCATAGTCCACCAAGGAACCATCCTTGTATTTAAATAATAGCGCATAAGTCACTTGGTTCCAGCCTTGGTTTTCAAATGACTCACAGAACTTATCTTTCCATATTGTCCAGCTAGAGTCTAGTGTAAGTTTTATAATCATAGAACTGTACCAATCAACACAACTTTTATCCATGAATAATCTGAGTATTTCAATTTTTTTCTCATCTTCTATAATATCAAAGCGTGAACATTCCCTTTCAAAAATATCTATCCATTGGCTTGGATTTGAGTTTTTACTTGTAAATTTTTCAATCACAAACTTCTCTGCAATATATTTTAAATTCTGTTTCTTAAAATCTTGTGTGTTCTCAATTAATTTTGAAAATAATTTTTCTAATGAATCTGTGTCTTTTTCTAATCCGCCAGATGCTTGCTTTTGAACTATTTCTTCTAGATATTGCTCTCCAAACTGTAAATTACCATCTTCATCTATGTAGACTTTACTTAGTTCGCTTGTCATTGTTATCCAAACTCTTCGTATCTGATATCTTTTCTTTAAACTATTTTTCACTTTATTATACGCGGCTGTCTTCATCAACTCTTTATGAAGGCCAGCAGACTGTAGTTCTTCTGGTATAGCATACACTTTTTCATCTTTTGTTGTTATTGAGGTTACACAATGGACGTTTGATTTTCCATCACTAGACGGCAATATTGTAAATTCAAAACGTAGTTGTTCCATAGTTTCGTCTGTTAGGTATTTCAATAAACAAAAATGTCGTTTTATAAGTTTAAATCTTATGGTTTTGGATGAAAATAAACAAATGTGTTGCTTCTGAAAACGAAGTTTTATTTTGTTAAGTTCTTAGCAAAGAAAACATCCTATTTAGTACACTATTGTAAAAACCCTCACCTGAAAACGAAGAAACGACATTCAATGTTTATTTTTCCACTAATTCTAATCGTTTCTTCACAAAATAAATCTTATTCTAAATTTACTTGTCGGTATTTTTTCTTAACACCATATTATATTAATTCTAACCTCCAGACCGACATAAGCCTGACATTGACAATAAACAGCGCGAAGCGCGCCAAATTCAAATTTAAAGAAATCTATTTTCTTTACATACATATTAATATGATACATATGAAATACCCAGACGCAGTAGAAACATTTGAATGACAATAATAAATATCACACAAGTAATAGTCCCGTGTGGGAATTGAACCCGCGATCTCGTGTCGGGAGTCCTTTGCAGTAACCACTCGACCACGAGACCCGTCACCGTCACCATGTTATAATGTCATATCTTCTTCTTTAGCCTCTCTCCGTCCACTGTTGGACATAGGCCTCCCCCATAGAACGCCACAACGCGCGGTCTTGTGCCATCTGCATCCAATGTCTCCCCGCGACCTTGACGATATCGTCGCTCCACCTTGTCGGGGGCCGCCCAACGCTGCGTCGTCCGGTACATGGTCGCCACTCTAGGACCTTCCTTCCCCAACGATCATCAGTCCTACGAGCGATGTGGCCTGCCCATTGCCACTTCAGCGTGCTAACCTTTCGGGCTATGTCGGACACGCCAGTTCTCCTACGGATCTCCGTGTTACGGATTTTATCCCGTAGGGAAATACCGAGCATAGCCCTCTCCGTAGCACGCTGTGCAACCTTGAGCTTATTTACGAGGCCAACATTTAAGGACCACGTCTCTATTCCGTATGTTATCGCTGGTAACACACACTGGTCATAGACCTTCGTCTTCAGGCACTGCGGAATGTTGGATGAGAAGATATTTTATTATGTTCAATGTCCATGTCACTCCGGCACCAGTATCTGTTGGGAATGCGATTCTCGAAGTTGTAGACCAATACGTCTATCTAGGACGAACAGTCCAGTTAGGCAGATCCAACTTCGAGAAAGAGGTCAACCGACGAATCCAACTCCGCTGGGCAGCGTTCGGGAAGCTTAGGCAATGTCATCTACTGTTGAATAAATGCTTTAAGACCACAATAAATGTTCACATCAGAGTATCAGAGTGTGCAGTATACTGTGCAGTTCAAATGGATTTCATGTAGATATGGTTTCATGCAGTTCTGCTATGAATACTAAGTACTTAATGTATTGACGTTATGAGGTTGTATGCTTTCGTTACGAGGGTGACGTTTGAGATAATCAGACCAATGCTAATGCGACAAAAACGAAACCAAACTTAACTAAAATGAAAACAACTATATATCGTAGAAGACTTGATTAAAATAGTTACTTAAGGATTTTTAGTTTTAACTTAGCTTCCAAGATTATGAAGTAAGTCCTCAAACGGTGTCAATGGTGAGTATTTTGTTTATTTACTGTAGTTGATGAGTTTGAATGGTGACACGTGTCGTAAGCCACGTGTCACCATTCAATAGAATGTTGTAGTTAACATAGTTAGTTTGTCCAGTATTACAGGGTCTTTGGATGGATGACTGCTCTGACTGTAATTACAGGTGATGTCTACGATGTTTCTCCGATACATATGTATTTTGATTAATTTAGGCTATTTCATTGTCTCAGTTCAATGTGCACATTCTATTCTAAATTACTACACAGTTTTTACAATAAAAACCTTCCGTTGACATTGCCGCTTTGTGTTATTGACATTATCAATTTTCATTTTTAGTTAAAAGGGGATTACAGCTCCCATTTAGAAATTTGTCTTAGGTATTGCTATCCCTTTTCCCGAGCATATATAAGACATAGATACTGTGAGAAAAATTCTTTGCTCTGGAGGCAATGCCCACGAAGAAAACAGTGGACTACGATGCCTATATTTTTGTCGTGCTGAAAAACACTTTTTCTTCTCCAGTCCATTTACGTCCCACTGTTGGGCACGGGCCTCCTCCAATTTGGGAGGGATAATCTATATATCTACTGTGCCGCGCTGACCAGGCACAGGGTTAATTTTTGAGTTTTCCGTCTCTCACAGAAGATGTTATCTGTGTGCAATATCCCTTAGCTGACTTTTACAGCAGCTTTGGGAAGAGATGGGGTGGTGACACTTGTATTCTTAATCCGTCACCACAGAGAATGAATAACACTTAATGATCATTTATTATATATCGATAACACTACAGATATATTACCTATACGCCACGCAAATACATTTCAATATATAACCTCTGTAGCAATATTTGTGATGACAGTAAATTTGCTTTAAAATCTTATTTTCCACACGAAATCACATTTCAAAAATCCTATTTCTTTTCATGAGTTATTTACGTTGATGCTGTCAACCGAAAAGTTAAAAAATGGATATATTACTGGACTTTTACCAAGGTGACTTGTCTCAAGGACAGTGTTGTAAGGTCAGAAGAAAAGAAAGCAGTTAGCTCATTGTTGGATGATGTCCAGGAACCTCCATGAGTTCAACACACTTTTTACTGCTTCGTTCGTATCTATCTATTCATTAGTCGATGTTTTCAAGAAAAAGAATGTTAAAAGTGTGTTTGGATCGCACCAGATGGCGCTCTATAGTCTTCACCTGTATTCATGGGAATTTGAACATCATTTTCAACCTATTCTAGTCATCAGATTTTGAAGCACAAAAGAATAATACACCATTTAAAAGTATATCCTAAGAGATATCTAATTGACATGCTCCTTGGTCTAGTGGTTTATGTGACAGGCTGCTGTTCACGAGGTCGCTGGTTCGGTTGCCGTATGGGACAATAATTTGTCTGATAACAAATCAAATTATGGTGGAAAAAATTGACTGCCGCAAGCGGGACTTGAACCCACGACCTCGGAATACCGTTCCGAAGCTCTTTCCAACTGAGCTTATTGCGGTCGTGCTAGCAACATTCAAATTAACCACCACATTTGTCACTCGACTGAGTTTATATATTTTTACGTAAAACGGCATCTATAAAGATTGCTTTACAACATCTCGACCAACCACCTAGCATTCTTTACAGAATAATTTGAATGTTGCTAACACGACCGCAATAAGCTCAGTTGGAAAGAGTTTCGAAACGGTATTCCGAGGTCCTGGGTTCAAGTCCCGCTTGCGGCAATCAATTTTTTCCACCATAATTTGATTTGTTAAGTAAAGCATAGCATGTCAATTGCAAAATCAATAAATTACTTTAATTTGGGTGATATTTATAATTGTCATACAAATGTTTGTACTGCATCTGGGTGTTTACTATGTATTATAATATAGGTATATATTCACAAAAGAATAAAATCTACTTAGTTCAAAAAC
Organism: Orgyia antiqua; assembly: GCA_916999025.1. Taxonomy (NCBI): domain Eukaryota; kingdom Metazoa; phylum Arthropoda; class Insecta; order Lepidoptera; family Erebidae; genus Orgyia; species Orgyia antiqua. The sequence continues at coordinate 9,377,047 of OU779874.1, forward strand.
TAAAAAAAATGGTCAAGTGCGAGTCGGACTCGCGCACGAAGGGTTCTATATCATTATCTATGCAACATAAGGCAACGTTATTAGCATCGAGCAAGAAACGGTAAAAAAATCATATGGGATGGGAGCCCCCCTTAAATATTTATTTTATTTTATTTTTAGTATTTGTTGTTATAGCGGCAATAGAAATACATCATCTGTGAAAATTTCAACTGTCTAGCTGTCACCGTTCTTGAGATACAGCCTGGTGACAGACGGACGGACGGACGGACGGACGGACGGACGGACGGACGGACGGACAGCGAAGTCTCAGTAATAGGGTCCCGTTTTTACCCTTTGGGTACGGAACCCTAAAAACACGCTTGAAATTCCTAAATATTTTTTTAAATTATTGCATTGTCATCGGTCCTTGATGTAGGTGCAAAATTTCAGATCAATCCAACTACTGCAAGTGGTTGAAAATCACTTTCAAAGATTCCGTTACATAGATTAATACGTTGATAGATACATACTGAACTTATATATTATGCGTGTTAAAAATAGTTTATGTAGTATATCCGTATTATAGAGCACTTATAAAAATAAAAAAATGGTCAAGTGCGAGTCGGACTCGCGCACGAAGGGTTCCGTACCATTATCTATGCAACATAAGGCAACGTTATTAGTATCGAGCAAGAAACGGTAAAAAAATCATGTTTGTTGTATGGGAGCCCCCCTTAAATATTTATTGTATTTTATTTTTAGTATTTGTTGTTATAGCGGCAATAGAAATACATCATCTGTGAAAATTTCAACTCTCTAGCTATCACCGTTCTTGAGATACAGCCTGGTGACAGACGGACGGACGGACGGACAGCGAAGTCTCAGTAATAGGGTCCCGTTTTTACCCTTTGGGTACGGAACCCTAAAAATGACTTTCACTTTCACTTGGAAAATAAGTTAAAATAATGTGATTAATATGGCATAATATTTTAATGACGAACTTTTAAATTTCTTACACTTGTATTATGATGTTAATAGAACGGAACCCGTCGCGTGCAAGTGTAACACGTTCTAGGTTGGTACAAACCATAGTGTGATTCAGAAAAAGAACGGTACAACGCCATCTATTGAGCAGTATAGTAAACTTCTGTTTGTTATGGTTGGTTTCTTAATTTCACTCGTATGAAATCGCGGGCAACAGTTCGTTTTAAAACAAATGAGCGATGGTGGATGTGTTATAGTGAACATGAGGTAAGTACGTTAGTTTTACATTAAATTATGCTAAATATGCAAAAATATACTCAAAATAAGGGTAAAAACGTGACTTTGAATAGAACTACATGTTAGCACGTAAATGATGATGTTAGTAACACTTGCGCGACTCATTTGTTTAAATAAAATGCTTTTCACGGATTTAGACGCGTATATTTGTTTTAAATTTTGGCGCGACGTTTCGGAGACTTTGCAGTCACCATGGTCACGGGTGAGACTGAGCTGTAAAGTGTCCTCTAGGCTCAGTTATACACACTACGATCAGTTATCAGCTGTACACTTTACAGCTCAGTCTCACCCGTGACCATGGTGACTGCAAAGTCTCTGAAACGTCGCGCCAAAATTTAAAACAAATACACGCGTCTAAATCCGTAAGCAATCACAAGTAGGTGAAAATTAATTTCAAAAATTCCGTTACATAGACTACATTGATAGATACGTACTGAGTTAATAAAAGCGTGTTAAAAAGACAAGTTGTGTACATTTTCTACGGAACCTTTTAGTTTTTAAACTAAGTGATATATTACTATTGAGCTTTCTTCAACTTAAATATTAAATTCTATTTATACTAATTCTGCATCGTTGACTATTTGTGTATGAATGGACTAACGAATATTTGCATAATCTTCCTCTACATGTAACATTTGGAGCGAAGCTGCATATCAAGCGTACACCAATTAAACGATGTTTGAATTTATTTGCATAGATGAATCAGTAGCGGTTTCAACTTAAAATGGCTTGAATAAAAAATTATGGAATTAATCCATCTAAATAAAACTACTTTTTACGGATTTAGACGCATGTCATCATCATCATCATCATCATAACATCACGCCTTTTTCCCATGGGGCTACCTAGGCAGTTAAGACGCATGTTAAGTTTTAAATTTGGACCCGACGTAAAAAGTACTTTTATTTAAACAAATGAGTCGCTCAAGTGTTAGAGATTATTATTAATCCAATTATCAGCGTTTCTCCGTACACTGGTGAACGTAGGGCTCTAGGGATAGAAAGCCACAACATGCGGTCTTGTGCTATCTGCATCCAGCACATTTCACGATATCGTCAGTCCATCTTGTTGGGGACCGCCGCACGCTGCGTGATCCGGTTCTTACGGTTTACTATGCCCCGCTGACCGGGCGTGTTGGCAATAAGGTTTATTTTCGAGTTTGCCATCTCTCACAGAGGATTTTATCTGTGTAATGTTTCTTACCTGCCTTTTACAGTACCCTGGAAAGGAAATGGGATGGTGACACTTGTATTTTTTATCCGTCACCACACAGACGATATTTCATTATTATCATTACAGCGCGGCAGCGATTTCAATAACCGCATGGCCGTTCAAAGGAATCTATATTAATACTAGCTGTCCCGGCAAACGTTGTTTTGCCATAGTAAAAAAAAAAAAGGTTTGAAAAATAGATGTTGGTCGATTCTCAGACCTACTGAATATGCATGTAAAATTTCATAAAAATCGGTCAAGCCGTTTCGGAGGAGTACGGTAACTAACACTGTGACACGTGAATTTTATATATTAGACTAGCTGACCCGGCAAACGTTGTTTTGCCATACAAAAAAAAAAGTTTGAAAAATAGATGTTGGCCGATTCTCAGATCTACTGAATATGTATGTAAAATTTGAGAAGAATCGGTCAAGCCGTTTTGGAGGAGTACGGTAACTAACACTGTGACACGTGAATTTTATATATTAGAAGACTAGCTGACCCGGCAAACGTTGTTTTGCCATACAAATGTCAGGGAGAGGTTTGAGGGGTTTGAAAAATAGATAGTAGCCGATTCTCAGACCTACTGAATACGCATATAAAATTTTGTATAAATTGGTAAAGCCGTTTCGGAGGAGTACGGTAACATACATTGTGACACGTGAATTTTATATATAAGAGAAGATTATAAAGCTGAAGAGTTTGTTTGTATGTTTGAACGCGCTAATCTCAAAAACTACTTGTCTTGTTGGAATTGAAAAAATATTTTTGTGTTAGACAGCCTATCTATTAATAATTTTCGTATTTATCGAGGAAGCGAAGCATTAGTGAAAAGAGTTGCAAAAGCGGGGAATATATTCTATACTCCATGCGGTATGGAGTGCGAAATAAAATACTTATACATTTCTTTAAAATCAGAGATATTTCCTCTATAAATTCCAAAGTGCCTGTATCCTAGGTGAAATGTAAAATTGAGAATGTCAAATACAGGTGCACATTCTATATCTACCTAAGTGTAAGTGTCTTTGAACTTTACGAAGCGAGTTCAAAATGAAATATATTTTCAACGGCTGAGTGAAAAAGATTTAAGAACATCAGAATAGGTGCAACGAAGCAATATCTCTACATGTCGCCATTTCTACATTTGTTATTATAATATTCCAAGTTTTATAATATGTTTTTCCAATATCAATTTATTGTTATTTTCTGAAGAGTTTGTTTGTTTGAACGCGCTAATCTCAGGAACCATGGTCCGTTTAGAATTAGAATATTATAGATTTTTTTAGAATATTTTTTTTAGAATATTTCGGTTCTATTAGTCGCATTATAATGTTATATAGCCCATAGCTTTCCTTGATAAATGTATTATCCAACACTTAAATATCAAATCGGATCAGTGCAGTGGTTTCTGAGATTAGCGCGTTCAAACAAACAAAGTCTTCAGCCTTCTAATATTACTAGAGCTGTTGCCCGCGACTTTTTTTGCAACATTTTTCACTACTGCTTCGCTCTTATTAGTTACAGCGTGATGTTATATAGTCTAAAGCTTTCCTCGATAAATGCCCTATCTAACGCTAAAATAAATTTTCTAATCGGCCCAGTGATTCCTGAGATTAGGGCGTTCAAACAAACAAACAAACTCTTTCGCTTTATAATATTAGTATAGATACGTACCGAACTAATATAAGCGTGTTAAAAAAGGTTTTAAAGCCCATTAGATAATACACAAACTATTCGTAAAACATTAAAAAGTTTCTTGTTTCATCTCTCAAGAAATACCAAGTAGTTAAAAGATGAAAGCTCTTTGAGTATTTCACTGCAAATGCATTTGTGTATAAAAGACTACTTTTCTTCGTTTTACGAAGTAAGATGTTTATTTTCATTTTCAGAAATCCGTACCAAGACGGGACTTTTTATAAAGACTTGTCTGTCCCTCCGTCTATGACCAAGCTGTATCTCTGAAACTATAATAACAACCTGTTGTAAGTTGCTTATCGCCCCGTCATCAAAAATTTCACGTGAACTAACTCGCGGGCAACTACTAGTTATAAAATAAAGTAGTTCTCAATCCAATAAATTTTATTTTTTATTTTTTTAGCTGCTAGATGGCGTTGCAAGTAACCAAATTGAGAAATTTCGTATTATGTAAATATCTCTTGATTGAGTGGACCGATTGCGATAAAACAAAGACTTAGACATATAAACATACCTCGAGTTATGTACAATTTTTACGTATATCATTTATATTTATATTGTACATTTTACGTGATGCGTGCACAAACATCTAAACAGACAAAAATTTCAAAAATGCTGGAAATAGGTTTTTTTCGTTGTCCTTTAACCATCGGACAATTTTTTTTTTAAATATATATTTTATATATAGAAATATTTTTTCTACAGATTTATTATATTATGTATAGAAGATATATATAAGAACCTATATATTAATTGCAAAGAACCTAAATACCGTATTCAAAAAGCTAGCTTAGGTAGAGCTGGTCAGGACATAATAGTTCTTGAATATTATAGGAATCTCACAAAGAGAGCGGGCGATTTAATTAAGATTGCAGTGCATAGTTTGAATGACTGAGGAATGCTCTTAATTATCCCACTTCAAAAAAGGAGGAGTTAAAATACTCTTTTATGAAATTTTATATGCTGCAAGAGACACAAAAAATTTAATATAATACCAACCCATTGGTAAATTAGAATTTTTTTTTTGTATTTTTTAGTAAAAATACATTTGCAGATACTAAAAATTAATATAATGCACACTGGCGAGCTTAATTCGCAATAGAAATTATTATCTTCAAACAAACATTATCCCATTTTTGAAATTGTTATTTATTTAAAAAAGAGCGTGGTCTCAGACGTGGATGTGAGCGTCAGCGTGGGCGCTGGCGTGGGAATGGACATGAGCCCGGGCCTGGGTGTGGGCGTCGGCGAAGAAGAAGACGGAGATGAGGACAAGTACACAAAACAATTTATTGATGATGCCCAGTCGTGAACGTCAAGTTGTCTGGAACAACGTAGAAATCCAGTGTTTGATATATACTAGAATTAAGTACCATATTGGTAACTTTTAGTACCTATATTTATGTTTCTAGTACCTCGATAGATAAATAAATAAATAAATATTCATGGACATTTCACACAACGTCCTCTGGTCCCAAGCTAAGCTTATTATGCTTGTGTTATATGTACCAGAATACGGATACAATACATAAACTACTTTGCTTTTGTAAATACATACATAAAATACATTGTAATAATAGTAATATAATATAATAATATAAATAGAAAATGCGAAAAAAAGTTTGTCCGACACTCTTATTTCTAAGACTGCTCTGTTTATGTTGATAACGATTTGATCAGTGTACTGTACAACTTATATAACTTTCCACTGTTGTGTAGGGGCTATTCTAAATGAGTAGAAAGTATAAATAAATAAAAATAAATATTAAATATTCAGGACATTTCACACAACGGTCCCAAAGTAAGCTATATTTCTATGCTTGTATTATGGGTACCAGATACCGATAGACTACATATACTACTTTTCTTTTGTAAATACATACTTATAATACATAGAAAACACCCAGACGCTGTACAAAAATTTGTATGACAGTTATGGATATCACACAAATGACTGTCCCAAGCGGGAATCGAACCCGCAACCTCGTGATCGGCAGTCCATTACATAAACCACTCCACCACGAAGTCCGTCAAAGTAGTATCTTCGCATCTTGTCACTTTTCACTGCTATTGCTGCTGCTGCTTCAATTAATCTGCATTGAAATCTAAAACACATCCTCTTCCTTCCTCTCCAGCCCATTTACGTCCCACTGTTGGGCACGGGCCTCCTCCACTTTGGGAGGATTATGGTCTACTGTACCGCGCTGACCAGGCGTATTGACACACGGTTTATTTACGAGATTTCCGTCTCTAACAGAGGATGTTACTTGAGTGCAATATCCCTTAGCTGACTTTTACAGCACACTTGGGAGGATATGGGGTGGTGACACTTGTATTCTTATTCCGTCACCACACGGACAGTTAAAAAACATCAGTTTGAACATATTAAATTACTTTGTAGCCAAAAACTGCTCTTTAAATTCTCTCCAGAATGTAAGACTAGATGCTATGTTGCAAAATGTTAATCTAACTTAATGAGTTCTGTCTGCAATGTTGTAAGATTTTAAGTATTTTAGTTCTGTTTTATCTGAGTCGTTTAATATGCAACTTAAAGCTCTGCTTAAATGACTAAATGTAAGGGAGCAGCGTCCGTTATGAGGCTAATATGAACTAAAAATATTTTATTAGACAGAACTTTTGGCATCTTTCTCCCTCTCTCTCTTTCTCTTTCTATTTCCAGCCCATTACCGTTCCACTGTTGGGCTCAGCCCACCAGGGATTATGTTCTACTATATCGTACTGAACAGGCGTGTTGGCACAGGGTTTGTTTTCGGAGAATTTCAAAGTTACAAAAGAACATTCCTCTGTAATCATTATAGCGTCTGGTCGACTTACGCAACGCTATATATTTAGGGTTTTTCGAGATTTCGGATTCTCCGTGCTCCAACAGATGATAATATCTTATCTTATAATATCTTTTAACTGGCATTTAAAGCACTCTTGGGAGGAAATAAGTTGACAGAAACATTGTGTTCTTAATCCATTACAACATGAAATTCTTATAAAAGCGTGTTATTAATAGAAAACTAACAATACGTAATTTCTAAAAGAAAACCGGTCAAGTACGTTTTGAGCTTAAACACGAAGGGTTTGGTCCTCTAATTAACATAATATTTTTGTCATAGTGACCCCAAATAACACCAATCAACTAATATATAGTTAATATGCTGTGAAATTTTCAGTTCTCTAAGTATCGTCATTCCAGAGACAGCCTGATAACAGACTGATGGACGGACAGCAAATTATTAGTAATAGTTCCGTTTTACCTTTGGTACGGGACCCTAAGAACAGTTTAATACCTCTTCCATTCATTTATTAATTCATTCCATATAGATTTCATATCTTCAAAGCATACGAAAAGGTCCTTGGTTAAAGTTCGTGAATTAGAAGCAACAGAACTGCGGTTTGCACTTCAGAATACATACTCGACAAGCTTTATCTACCACAGACCACCTATTATAGATTGAGCATCATCAGATTTTTGTTAACAAACAAAATTCATTTTAATTAGACAATTATCACTTTTCCACAAATTGTTGGTACATTAATTCTATTAAAACTATGTTATCTCTTTTTCCAGCCCATTAACGTCCCACTGCTGGGCATGAGCCTTCTCTTCTATGGGAAGCATTATGGTCCACACCGGTCCGTGATATACACATATCGCATTGAACACGCGTGTTGGCACAGGGTTTAGCTCCAAGTTTTTCGTCTCTCACAGTAGACGTTAACTGCTTATATTGTTCCTTACCTGGCTCTTACAGCACACTGGAAAATAAATGGGGTGGTGACACTTGTATTCTTAATCCGTCACCACACGGACTACACAACAATGAGACATTATAAATCTGTTAAAATAAATAAATATTCACGGACATTTCACACAACGTCCTCTGGTCCCAAGCTAAGCTTATATGCTTGTGTTATGAGTACCAGAATACGGATATAATACACATATACTACTTCTCTTTTATAAATACATACTTAAAAATACATAGAAACACCCAGACGTAATACAAACATTTTGTATGACATTTATAAATATCATACAAATGATTGTCTCGTGCGGGAATCGAAACCGCAACCTCGTGAAAGGCAGTCCGTAACATGAACAACTAGACCACGAAGCCCGTCAAAATTGATGTTGTTGTTGTGGGTGATCTATGTTTATCTATCAATCGGCGTATCTGTATAGTTTATTGGTGTGGAAAATGAGGGTAGAATGGGAAGCCGGATGTGAGATAGAAGGAAAGTTAGTTTATTTATTGTTTGTATTTGTTTTGTATAGTTCAGATAATAGTTATTGGTAATTGAAATTCGATTGGCATGCATTTAAATTATTGTTTATATCTTCTCTCTCTGCTGCCCATAGACGTCCCACTGCTGGGCACGGGACTACTCGTTGTTGAGAGATATTATGTTATACTGTGCTGCGATGACTAGGCGTACTTATTGGCGTAGGGTTTTTTAAGCTAATGCATAGTTTCTATCGCGGGCCTTGAGCGTGGAGACTAAATGCACAAAATTCGAAATTTAAATTCCGTAACTAAGATAGCGTAACAAAAAAATACTACACACGGCGCTACGCAGTAACGCCGTTTCGCTGTTCGCGCTGGTGACTCATGTCAGTTTTGGCGTCAGTTTCTATTTTATTGACATTTGATTGACAATCGATATTTTATTATAATTACCATAAACAATGGACAGATGTAAGCATCAGTAAATTAGGATTATTAATCTTATTTTAGTTTATGGTATTTAGATTCTTGCATAATTAAAATAAATAAATAATTATAATTGCATAAGTTGATAAAAAAATACTATGCAATACCGCGGCAGACCCTGAGTGCCCCACGTCTTTTTTAATTGTTGTAGTGAAAATATTGTAACTATTATTTTATTCTATTTCTTTAGGAGTATATCTCTAAGAGAATATTATTATTTAAATTGAACAAACTGTTATCCATTAAACTAAACGGAAATAACGCAATAAAACACATGTTTACAAAACGCTCTTTTGTATTCAGAAAACAGGAAACTCCAACAATACCACAGATCAGCCTCAATAGATTCAGCACATAAGGCGGTCAACTAACCGAAGTTATGTGCTGTGCTATCTTTGACTTAGAGAATTAATCCAACAAGACTTGGTATTACAAGGCGATCACCGCTAGAAAAGGTAGTTTATACAGACATTGCATTGGTGCCAATTCTGCGAGCACAACTGAACTTAATTTTGATTGATTGCCTGTTTTGTTGCGTACATTCGTAATAATCTTTAGTCTATAATACACAGTATTTATGGACAATTCGGTGCGGGAATAGAACCCGCGACCTCTTATCGGCAGTCCGTTACATGAACCACTCAACCACGAGGATCTTATTTATAAAGAGAAGGTTTTGGTAACATTGCAGAATTGTGTCATCAATAGGATAAAAATTATTTTTTTAGTTAAGTTTTGTTGTGCATATAGAATTGGTGCCACTGTCGTCTCTTAGTGTGCGCGAGGTGATTAGGTGCACATTGACTAATTAAATCACTTTATCGTGTTTGTGTGCCACGTCACCTCGCCAACCTGGTAGAGTATTTGTCAAAGAAGATAGCGTATATAACAGCTCCCGTTAGTTAAATACTCTAAGATTCCCGGTAAACGATTGACGGGCTTCGTGGTCTTGAGGTTCATGTAAGGGACTGCCGTTGCACGGGACAATCATTTGTGTAATGTTTATAAATGTCATACAAATGTTTGTTCTGCGTCTGGGTGTTTTATGTATTGTTTAAGTATGTGTTTACAGAAGAAAAGTAGTAAATGTAGTATATCCGCATTCTGGTACCCATAACACAAGCATATAAGCTTAGCTTGGGACTAGAGGACGTTGTGTGAAATGTCTGTGAATATTTATTTAAGTAATGTATGGGAAGTTTCGATAGTTTTTGTTTATATGGAATAATACATTTTCATTGGTCTTAGACAGTGTAGAAAATGTATTATTCCATATTCCGCAACTTACGCCTTCTACCAACGTTAGTGCGTTTAGTTGTTTAAAAAAATCTCGTAACGCTCTATCTATTGGAGATGATTTGTGTACAAAACAAATTAGTTTAAGCCCCAGAGGAATATATCAGTATTTTGTTACGGAATTAATTGTATAGAAAATTGTCACATAAAATATAAACAGGAAAGTTTAAAATTCTTAGCATTTAAATTTCTACTTGCTTTTGTGTTATATATGTAGGTATTTATTTTTAAAAATCTTTGTGCGTTAATAAATAACAATTATTTAATTAGGTTACTTATCCAATATAATTGTAATAATAAAAATAGTTCAACCGTTCGACCTGGTGCCAATGGGACTACACAAAAACCACTAATTTTCAAATAGAAAAATAATCATTAAAATCGCGCCCAAGAAAAATATACTCCGATGAGGTCGATGTCATCGTCCTCACACACACTTCAAAAGCGTCAAGTGCGTAGCACTTACAACCGTCATGCATGTATGACCAGATGTATGAGTGTGGATGAAAACAAGGAAGTGTGTTTGGATCTTAGCATATGGCTTTCTATAGTCTCCACCTGGGAAAAGATTTTACACTTAATGTCATAATATTTTTTGTTTTATTTGAAATTGTTATGTTACTCTCATTTGTTTATTAGTTGTTATTTTTTTTTTTATTGTAACTTTGTATTCCAATAATTTTCTATGTAACCTTTTGCGCAAGTTAAAAATAAACGATTTTCTATTTTTATTTCTATTTATTTAAAAATTTTCACACTTATTAAGGACCAATAACGAACAATAATTTCATAAAATACTCAGGATTGAATTCTCAAATAGAGTTCTTTTTTATCTTTCTTTCTTTCACTCTACAGAACCCTAACGAAGGTAAAGAAAAAAGAAAAAGATATAAAATATTTTACACAAATAACAGATTAGTCCTGAGGACTGGAATCTCTGCAAAAGAAATTCAGTTAAGCTCCGGGGAAATATATCAAGATTTCCTTTCGAAAATAATTCTATAAGGATTACAATTCCTTGCAGGGGGATTAGAAAGTTTGTAATTGTATAAGAGGTGTGGAAAAAAGGTATTTTAAGTTTCTGCACAACTTTTTTAAGCATTCTTCTCAGAAACGTTGTAAGTTTATTAAAATTATTGATCTTTATCTTTGCTTAATATAAAACAAAGTCGTTATTTTTGTATGTATGTCCCGATGTGGGCTTATATCTTCAAAAGGACGCAACGGATTTTTATGCAGCTTTTTAAAAATTAAATAATAGATTAAGAGGATGGCTGTTTTTGTATTTTTTATTTTAGTTGGGGAGTGGATATTTTTGAATCAAAAATCAGGAATTATCTAATCGGCTATAAATTTAAATAAACCTTTTCTACAAAGTTTTTTATTATAAATGCTTACTAAGAGCATGAATTCAACTGGATTGGACATTTTAAGACAATTCCCGCTAAAAATGGACGAGAATAGTGCTTGTAATCATTATGTATAGATGGCTTCGTCTCTTAGAATGCGTGAGGCGATTTTATGCAGTACCTTGTTATGAATTGCCATAACATAAATAAGTAACAATCTCTATTTTAAGAACTACAATAAATTTGTAACATTATAATTATATTATTTTTAATTTATTAAGTACATATATCCACTTGTGTATCAACTCATAGTTGACATTTTAAGATTTTGTTTTTCCCTAACATTTTGCTCTCATACTTATATCGATATTAGTTAAGAATTAACTGCTGTTAATAACATAATAATATGTATTACACCATCAAGTAGTGCGCCCATTAAACACAACGTAATCGTTACCTATCCTGTAGAATGGTAAGATTACAAATAATTTAGTCTTAGTTTGGTTTTGGTTGAGAATAAACACCTTTATTTAAAAGTATCTATCCCGGCCTGGAAAAAATCTGACTACCTGCATACCATTGGAATTACGATTGTGTTTGTGTACGTCGCCTCGGTACTGCAGACTTTATAGCACAGATTTACCAAACAACGGGTACACGTTCTTGAAGACACGTAACTCTAGCCAGGCTAAGTCGTTCTTCATGGTTTTAAGATACGATAGTCTCAAGTGACATAGTAGTTTTCCCAAACCAGAAACGTCATTTTTGCAAGCTATAAAACAAATATCTCATTGGGAAAAGAAGTCCTGTTTTATTATTGCTCATATTAACGATGAAGTGTATCAGAGACATACATTAATATATTTTCACGCACACATAGATGTAATTATGTGGCTTCAAGCTGGTGAGTTACGTAGCCATTGACACGCTATCTGATAAAGGTGTGACTACAGTATTATCTTTACTAAATAAACGTGAGATCTTCAAACCGGGTGAGTTACGTATTAAATTTGTGCCTAACAGTACATTTGACAAAGAAAACACCGTATTTAACTACTCCTGATGATTCTAAACTCTAAGCTTATAGGTAATCCCGTTAATGTTTTTATTTATTCCACCAGACATAATTTATTCATTAATACAATATATTTCAATCACATATTATTCAAAGCAATAATGAATCGAATATTTCGTTTTTATTACGTAGTGATGTTAAAACCAATAAAGAAAGAGTAATTTCCCACGAGTGTAATGATATCGATCGATCTGAAACTTAGAAGGTCAACCAATATGTTTTAAAAAAGTAACTGAAACCCATTAAAATCAAAAATAAACCCTTTGCCAACATGCCTGGTCTGGACGTTAATAAGCTGGAGGAGGAGATGTAATATATTGAGGTCTTGTCTAACTTGGCTAGTTCTCAGAAACCTGCGACCTCGTGAACAGCAGTCCGTTACATGAACCACTAGATCACGAGACCTTTACTTTATAATAGATTTATTTTATAATAGCGACCCAATCTATACTAATATTATAAAACGGAAGCTTTTGTTTGTTTGTTTGTTTGTTTGTTTGAACGCGCTAATCTGAGGAACCACTGGGCCGATTTGAAAAATTCTTTCAGTGTTAAATAGGGCATTTATCGAGGAAGGCTTTAGGTTATATAACATCACGGTACGACGAGTAGAAGCGTAGACAGTAGTGATAAATGTTACAAAAACGGGGAAAAATTTCTAAATTACACGCGGACAGAGTCTTGGGCAACAACTAGTTAAGTAAATAAATCCCAGATAAACTTACTAATGAAATCTTTATCTGTACTTAGTAGTTTATAGAGCAATGAGTCTTTACTTAGTTTTACGTACATTGTAGTTTAACTATTATTACTTTAAGCTAACTATAGTTGATTACAAGTAATGATAGATGAACATATAAATGACTAGCTGTTGCCGGCTACTCCGTGCGCGTGGTTTTTTAGATCCCTATATATTTTGTCACCGTTTAAACCTTCCTTCCAGACCAAAATCACAAAAATCGGCCCAGCCGTTCTCGAGTTTTAACGAAACTAACAAACAGCAATTGATTTTTAAATATAAGACTAGCTGCAGCCCGCTACTCCATGCGCGTGGAATTTTAGATTCCCATACATTTTGTCACCGTTTAAACTTTCCCCCTGGACTTTCACGAATATTTCAAGACCAAAATCACAATAATCGGTCTAGCCGTTCTCGAGTTTTAGCGAGACTGACGAACAGCAATAAATAAATAATAAATATTCATGGACATTTCACACAACGTCCTCTGGTCCCATGCCAAGCTTATATGCTTGTGTTATGGATACCAGAATACGGGTAGAATACATACATATACTACTTTTCTTTTGTAACTACATACTCATAATACATAGAAACACCCAGACGCAGTACAAACATTTGTATGACAATTATAAATATCACACAAATGATTGTCCCGAGCGAACCCGCGACCTCATGATCGGCAGTCCGTTACTTGAACCACTCAACCACGAAGCTCGTCAATTGATTTTTATATAAGATTTAATAGTTTCTTTAATGATTCTGTTTTAGTACGTATAATTAACTAGCTTTTGGCCGCAACTTCGTACGCACAGAATTTTGAAACCAAGCTTAGAAAATTATACAAAAATTCCATCCTCTTGAACCGCTCTATCTATTAAAAATAACTTCATCACAATCCGTTGCGTAGTTTTGAAGATATAAACTCACTTAGGGACATACATAAAAAATAACGACTTTGTTTCATAAGCAAAGAAGAAGATGCTTAGAGATATAGATTGAATTGGGACCAGAGGACGTTGGGTCATATAATATGTTCCGCAATGTTTATTTTAATTATATTTATCTCTGCGTAAGCCGCAAAGAATTTTGCATGTTAAGTAAAAGAATGGGGTGTTAGCGATCGAAAGACACATGAAAGCTAAAAGCACAATTGGGATTGTTCATAATTTTTGACCTGCTGTTTATATATTTTTTTTTATCTATTTTAAGCAACTAATTTCAATATTATTGAAATATTCACTATATAGATTTTTTAAAAATACTAATCTTATAGGTATTATTTGAAATGTTGTGACGTCATCGTTGTACGCAATCTGTGTATTGCTTTTTCCCGATAGTCTTAAGACAGATTGCAATACATCTTTTCAAAGTTTCCAAGTTGATATAATAGACCAATTTCCACTCAACCACAGAGTGGTATATCCCTAAGAACGCCTTAATATTTTAAGTACTTCATTTCAAGGGCAATTAGAGATTATTAGCTTTTTTGGAAAAATAATCGTAATAAAAAAATAATCGAAAAAAACTAATGGATAATGATCAGAATCTCTATTCCCCGAAATGGTGTTGGTTTTAAGAGTTTAAAAAAATATGAACAATGCCAATTGCCAAATCTAAATATGCATAAAAGTACAATTGCCAAAAGTTCAGAAACAATAATATTGTTACGTAAGCACAAACCACGTTAGTAAATGTGTCACAATAACAACAGTAACGCGTATGTTAAGGAAAATGAGGCAAAATAACTAAACAATAAAAGAAAATAACGTAAAACAAGTGAAAACATAACAAATAAATTACGTTTTGTGGCAGCAGAGGGTTGCAGGAAAACCAAGGTTTAAAATAAACTTAGTTTTAATTAGAAATAAAGTTACAATAATAATTAAATCTAATTGACATAACTGATCGGCGATCGACCAAAGAGTGTCGCTTTGTGAAGGAAGGTTTTCTCATCGACTAACTGTGAGGTCTTCTTAGTATTTATTTGTCATCGATGAACACCTGGCCATCGATGATCCACAATCTGTTGCAATAATATGCATCATGAGATTCATGCTTGCGTAACAAATATACAATTATTTGTGTTACATATTATTATTTGTTAACTTTTTCTAATATTATATTCTTAGATGTTTTGAAAAGTCTCATGATGTTTTTAATCGACTTCAAAAAAAGGAGAAGGTTCTCAATTCGTCTGTATGTTTCTTTTTGTGTATGTTACCGCATAATTTTTAAGTAGGCGAATTGATTTTAATTATCCTTTTTTGACGTGACAACGTCTTATAATTCGATAGAGCCGTGCACGCACGAAAAAACATGACTCATGCGGCGTTACCTCGCTCTGAGGCGTTCCATGTAAGGCTTGTAGTGCAAGCGAGTCGCTTCACTTCTTCTAGAACGTGCTTTCATCATACGTGCTTTCATCATTAAAATGAATAGCATCGGTCCGCTAGTGCAGCGATTGTAGGTTATGCTATAATTAACAAAGTTAAAACAATTAAGACGTTGTCACGTTCAACTAGCGTCAGTAAACCGACTTTACAGACAACCAATTTTTGTTTGAAAGCTGGGGGTTCCCCTGTGGTCCCATTGGCATCAGGTCTAATAGTTATCTCCTAAGAAATCGAGAAAAGCCTTCAAATTTCAAAGGCACAAGAAGTCAGTTCAACTTCTGTAAAAATGCATTCTTAAATAAAACACTTTTTAGGGATTTAGACACGTGTATTTATTTTAAGTTTATTAATTAATCTATTCAGAAAAGCAGCAAAATTTTAGCCCAACGTTTCGGAGACTTTGCAGTCTCACCCGTGACCATGGTAACTGCACCTTCTCCGAAACATCGAGCTAATATATTGCTGCTTTTCTGAATAGATTAATTAATAATTGCCTATAAAAGTAATTTTGTCCAATTTGTCTTTTGTCTATTGTTGGCAAACAAAAAAAAACAATAATACGAAATTCGAAACAAACTACTGCTGCACTGGAGTGAATAACAATTATGAATAACTTTTTCTACAAAATCTATTATTAATGCTTCTTAACTTGTACGCTTTTGTAATTTAACATTTGATGGTTCTGAATTAAGGGCTATTTTATTTATTTTATTATTTATAAGTAATTGAATAAATATAATACTCAGATTACAGCTTTGACAAAACGACTACAATAATTAAAACGCTTTTAAATTTGGTCGGACGTTTAATTATGCTCAAATTAATTACATTAATTTATTTTAAACTTGAAATGGTCAGACAATTTATAAGAGAAAATCCCTCGCTACATTGGTAATAGACAGAGGCTTGTAATTAATTTGTGGTAATACAGAATGCTTTTCATTGTTTTAAGTATAGGCAGAGATATTAGTAATTTTAAAACCAGTCAAGAACGAAATGGACTTGCACACCACGGGTTCCCGTATTATCATAATCTCCTCGTGGTGACGGATTAAGAATACAAGTATGACCAGCCCATTTCTACATAGAGTACTGTAAAAGCAAGCTAAGGGATATTGTACATAGGTAACATCCTCTGTGAGAGACGAAATAGTCGAAAATAGACCCTGTGCCAACACGCCTGGTCGGCACGGTACAGTAGACCATAAACCTTCTTGTAGGGGTTGTGATAGATCCTGAATATATATCCATAGGTCGCCGGTTCAAATCCGGCTCGAAGGACCATATGTAGGGGTTGTGATAGATCCTACCTACAGGATTGGGTGACTGTCAATGATAATAGTAGATTGCGTAATATATGTAAATAATAAAACACAACCTACTGCGACGAATGCTTTATTGTCACTAGTTAGTAAAGTATATTATAGAATTACAATAGAATGCTGACAGTTCTTTTACTTAAATTACATATAAATTGTACAGTTCCTTGTACAGTTGTCTGTACACCTCTTAAAGTAGAGGAGGCCTGTGTCCCGCAGTGGGACGTTGGTGGGCTTGAGAGAAAGAGATATTCATCATATTATTGTTATAACCATGACGTCTAAGGGTACCATCAAGGTAAACTGAAAAATTTAAAACAAATACATACACGCGTCTAAATCCGGAAAAAAAAAGTTTTATTTAGAAATATTTTTTTCCCAACAATAGTCTCAGAGCGACAATTCACTGAGAAAAACCGTTAGAAACTCAGCATACGGAATCCTAAAAATATGTTTCTTTCTACAATAAAATATAACAATATACTTTAACAAATATTCGTATTTTCTTCGTCCCATTTTCACATAAACGAGTCCCTGCGGAACCGTTGTCGAAGTAATCTTGTTAAAGTACACACATGCATACAACTAAACAGAATTATATGTATAATAGCGTAGACATTTATACAAGGCTAGCTGTTGCCCGCGATATCGTACGCGTGGAATTTAGAAAATTTTTCCCGTTTTTGCAACATTTTTCACTACTGCTTCGCTCCTATTGGTCGCAGCGTGATGTATATAGCCTATAGCCTTTCTCGAACCGAACTGAAAAAAATGTGATACTAAAACCGTAAGAAAAATACCGTGGTAAAAAGGCCGTGGAAAAAAGTCCGTGGAATAAAACCGTTAAATGAGACGTGCGCAGGCGCGACAGTCGTATACACAAGCGAGTAGTGTATAATACCTTTCTCTTTCTTTCTTTTTTTGCAAATTGTGTCGATTCTACATTAGCCGAAGGAACTTCGTTCCTACCTGGTGTCCCATGACACCACATTCTTTTTTTAAATAGACCAGTGTTTCCTGAGATTAGTGCGTTCAAATAAACAAACTCTTCAGCTTTATAATAAGTATGTATTTAGAAAAGAAAAGTAGTTTATGTATTCTATCCGTATTCTGGTACCCATAACACAAGCATATAAGCTTAGCTTGGGACCAGAGGACGTTGTGTGAAATGCCCATGAATATTTATTATTATTTACGTATTCCTTTATTTTCATATTTTACATATGTTTTTTAAAAAGATTATAAAAATAAGACATTCATACTGTATAAAAAAAAGAAACACAATAAATACACTAATTAAAAACACACTCACACATTTATAATCTAATTAAAAAATTATTATTATTATAATATTAGTATAGATAATAGACAGAAAAAAAAATGAGAGCTGTTAATAAATAGTTTTTTAGGGTTCAGTACCCAAAGGGTAAAAATGGAAACCCTATTACTGAGACTTCGCTGTCCGTCCGTCCGTCCGTCCGTCTGTCACCAGGCTGTATCTCAAGAACGGTGATAGCTAGACAGTTGAAATTTTCACAGATGATGTATTTCTATTGCCGCTATAACAACAAATACTAAAAATAAAATAAAATAAATATTTAAGGGGGGCTCCCATACAAAAAACTGATTTTTTTTACCGTTTCTTGCTCGATAAAAATAACGTTGCCTTATGTTGCATAGATAATGGTACGGAACCCTTCGTGCGCGAGTCCCACTCGCACTTGACCAATTTTCTTATGACTTTATTGCACCTATTCTGTAGTTGTGACGTAATATTATATCTCTCTCCAGCCCATTAACGTCCCACTGTTGGGCACAAGCCTTCTCCATTTCAGAAGAATATTAGATATGCCGCGATTATCAAGCGTGATAGCATAAAGTTTATTTTCAAGTTTTCCGTCTTTCTCAAAATATGTTATTTGCATACTTTATTATCCTAAGCATCCCAAGAAATAGGGTGATGTCACTTATAATTTTTAATTCATCACCACACGGCATTGTTTTTAACCGACTTCAAAAAAAGAAGGTTCTCAATTGGTCTGTTTTTTTTTTAATTTTTGTCACGTGTAACTTTTAACTGAGCGCTGCGGTTTTAATTCTTGAATTTATTTGAAAGCTGGAGGTTCCCTTGTAGTCCCATTGACAACAGCTCAGGATGAAATCGAGGAAAACCCTCAATTTTCAAAGACACATGAAGTTGGTTGAACAATAAAAAAAAAAAACTTATTTACGTTATATTGCAACTTAAACATGACAATAAATGGAATAAATAATCTACTTAGTTTAAAAACTAACAAACACGCTTAAATATCCTGAATATTTTTTAAATGATTGCATTGTCTTTGTCATCAATACTCAATTCTATGCTACCTACTTACAAAATGTTGACAGTTTATAATGTCAGAGACATAAGTTTCTGTTATCACATGTTGTCAAAATCGTAGTAAACACAAGTAAACAATTATTATAATTTTACCTGATGGCAGTAATCTGCTGATAACACAAAACATCAGCAGCTTGCCATAAAGACAAAAAAAAAAAAAAAAAAAATTTTACCTGATTCTATAAACAAAGCGTTTTTATGTGAAATTATCTGATTGTATATGAAAGGCATACGTAGAAACGTAAGGTGAGTCTACTCATATACAATTAAACTATTACGTGTATAGTTAAAAATACAAGTGTGGTCATAGTGATACTTCAACATGCTATTCTAGTAATTCTGATCAAGGAATTGGGATTATTCTTTTAAATTATTGCATTGTCATCGGTCCTTGTTAGGTGTGCAAAATTCCTGATCAATCCGTCTACTGCAAGTGGCTGAAAATCGCTTTCAAAGATTCCGTTACACAGATTAATACATTGATAGTTACATATCAAACTTATAAAAGCGTGTTAAAATAGCTATTGCCCGCGACTTCGGACGTGTGTAAAAGCGTGTATGTACAAGATTATACAGAATTGTGTTCATTCACGAGTATATAGGCACTTATCTTATTTCCTCATAAGCTTACTATTTCTATACAAAAGTTAATATTATCTATTTTCATGATTCCCTACTTTCATTAACTATTTCTTTGATATAACTTTGGCTTCAGTAAATGAGTTCCGAGTGGCCTATTTCTGTATGAGCAATAATAATAATATAGAATTCTCATTTAATTACAAAGAAAGAAAGATGCATTTGTACATGCCTTTTACTTTTATGTACCTACTCTGTATGTATTTTCTATGTGTACATTAAAGAATAAATAAAGAAAAAGAAAGAAATATTTATTGTCTCTCCAAGATATTAGACAAAAAGTAGTGGTTTGTTTGTTTGTTTGAACGCATTAATCTCAGGAACCACTGGTTCGATTAGAAAAATTCTTTCAGTGATGGATAGTACATTTATCGATAACTAGCTGTTGCCCGCAACTTCGTATGCGTGAAATTTAGAAATCAGACCTTAAGAAACAGAAGTTTACTACTACCACTCAATAGATGGCGTTGTACACTTTAACTTTTTGCATTTATAACATAGTAAGGATTATAGCTATATAGCTAATAATAAGCTATATAAAATCACGCTGCGACCAAAAGGAGCGAAGCATTGGTATACGGAGTGGCGGGCAACAGTTAGTTCTTTATAAAACCTTGGCCTCGTTAGTGAAAAGTATTTCTTTCCTGGCTGTCTGCCACACTTGTACATTTGACGTTGCTCCATATTGCAGTAGGTACCTATTCAAAGTTCTTAACGTTAGTGTCAGTAAGTGTAACTACATATATTTAACTCATCATTGTTTTGAGTTTTCCTTCTCTTCCATACTATATTTTTAACCGACTTCAAAAAAAAGAGAAGGTTCTCAATTCGTCTGTATGTTTTTTTTTTCATGTTTGTGACCTCATAACAGTTCTGGGCGAAGCGGTTTTAATGATACTTTTTTTGATTTGAAAGCTAGTTTTTAGTTCTAAAAACTAGCATTGGCACCAGGCCAGGATCTGATGGTTATCTCTTGAGAAATTGAGGAAAACCCTCAAATTTCATAGGCACATGAAAGTTGAACTTTTTTTTCAAAAATACTAAATTATCTACTTTCTTACAACACATTGGGGAAAATATAGGGACACTTGATATTCTAAGTCCGAAAACGCACAGAAATAGTATTGATATTCGTTTCTATGTCAAACAAATATATTGATAGCACAAAACTTGTCAAGAAATACCCAATTTTTTCTATATTCCCAAGTGCAATAAAATAATCTATTCTAACACAAAAGTCATATCCCTTCCACTCTACATCAGATTCTCAGTAAATCGGGTCGGTAGATTTTTCCCCGAGGTAAATAAAAACAGGTAGTTGCCATAGAGCATTTATGTAACAGGAGTTGGCATCTCAAAAGTACGTACGAACAACAAAGGACGTTTCTCCGACGTCCGAGCCTCAAGGCGCGTTGCGTCAGCATTGCGTCGTGGCAACGTTGATATATTATAATAAAACTATAAAGGCACCACAAACGGCATATTAAGAGGGTACTGTACTCCTCATTTAGGTATTTGCCTTAGCTATTGCTATCCCTATTTCCGAGCGCCGCGCTGAAAGGGACAAATATAGATGAGGCGGATTTTACCTACAAATTCTTTGAAAAAAGATGTTGTTTCATACTTAAGTTTTTTTTTCGCGAAAGTTAAACCGATCTTAATAGTTTTAGCGGTATATTATAGATAAAGAGTATATCTATGATATGAAGAAAGTGATAGGACTTTCTTTTGTGGTAAAACTTTACCAAATTTGTGTGATAGACGCTGCAACTTTATCTAAAGAAAACCGAAAAAAGTGGGTTTTTTGGATCGTCTAATTGCTTTTAGTTATTATGGTTTGAAAAAAATTGGTCAAGTGCGAGTCGGACTCGCGCACGAAGGGTTCCGTACCATTATCTATGCAACATAAGGCAACGTTATTAGTATCGAGCAAGAAACGGTAAAAAAATCATGTTTGTTGTATGGGAGCCCCCCTTAAATATTTATTTTATTTTATTTTTAGTATTTGTTGTTTTAGCGGCAATAGAAATACATCATCTGTGAAAATTTCAACTGTCTAGCTATCACCGTTCTTGAGATACTGCGTACGGAACCCTAAAAATCATGTTTGTTGTATGGGAGCCCCCCTTAAATATTTATTTTATTTTATTTTTAGTATTTGTTGTTATAGCGGCAATAGAAATACATCATCTGTGAAAATTTCAACTGTCTAGCTATCACCGTTCTTGAGATACTGGGTACGGAACCCTAAAAATCATGTTTGTTGTATGGGAGCCCCCCTTAAATATTTATTTTATTTTATTTTTAGTATTTGTTGTTATAGCGGCAATAGAAATACATCATCTGTGAAAATTTCAACTCTCTAGCTATCACCGTTCTTGAGATACAGCCTGGTGACAGACGGACGGACGGACGGACGGACGGACGGACGGACGGACGGACGGACGGACGGACGGACGGACGGACGGACGGACAGCGAAGTCTCAGTAATAGGGTCCCGTTTTTACCCTTTGGGTACGGAACCCTAAAAAGAAGTGATAGAAGCATAGATATACTCTTTATCTATAATATAACGCAAAAACTATTAAAATCGGTTTAATTATCGCGAATAAAAAAACGGAAGTACGATACCCATACTTTTGTATGGAGCACAATTTGGTATCGTACCGTCTTAAAGGCGAGGCGAGAAAGAGACCGATATAAATTAATATACCGAGATGTATCTATAATTATGACGTCACCGACAGATATATCTGTCTCTTTCTCGCCTCGCCTTTTTTCTATATACATCTATCTCTTTCTCGCAATATTCATATATATTAATATGCCGTTTATGACGCTCTTTACGCATAGCTGATCACGTAAGCACTGTGCCATCACAACGGGATTACTTATTATGATTTAAATTCCAGCGATACAGCGACAACCCCAGCTTTTGTCTCTGAGGCTTCCTTCAGTCGTTAGTTCTTCGTAACAAGTAGTAACAACGGAGCGCATCGTGTGAACACTATTATTTTTAGTATATATAATTTGCTTAGTTCAAAAACTAATAAACATGCTTGAAAATCCTAAATTCTTTTTACATTATTGCATTGTCATCGGTCCCTAATATGTGTACAAATTTTCAGATCAAGTGGGTTAAAATCACTTGTAAAGATTCCGTTACATAATTATAATAATACATTGATAGATACATACCGAACTTAAATAAAAGCGTGTTAAAAATGACGTAGTGCCATCGCTTCTCAGCGCCACGCTGACGCAATCTGCTGTCTGGACTTGGCCTTATTTTATGTGAGGCGATTTTAGGCGGGACCTGTGTAGTGACTAATGATTTAACGTTATAATGTTAGTGTGCGTTACTTCAAAACCGATCTGAGAGTATTTTGGACAAAGAAAACAGTATAATATATGTAATAGCTCCTGTTGGCTTAAAACTCGGAGGTAGACCCCAATAAAATATTGAAAAACATCAATTTGTGAACCTTCTTGTTTAGATTTGAGGGACCTATGAATATTTTAGAATCAACATAATAACGGGTAATATAAATTTGAGGAAAACAAAAGCCAGTCAGGTGCGAAAGAAAATTGCAAACTGTGGATTCTGTATATCTCTCTCTCTTTCCAGCCCTTAAACGTCCCAATTTTTGCCACGGGTCTCCTCCACTTTGGGAGGGATTATGGTCCACTGTGCTGCGCTGACCAGGCGTGTTGGCACAGGAGGTTCTGTATCTACGAGATCGTAATGTAAGCTTTATTTAACACAGTTTCTAGGGTTCTATGCCAAAAATTCAAACGGGATACAATTACTAAGCCCCTGTTTACCGTCCGTCTATTATCAGGCTATATCTCATAAACGGTAATAGCTTGACAGTAAACATTTTCTCTGATATTGTATTTTGCTATGAGAACCAGAATAAAATAAACATCCGGCAATAATCAGAGCATCCAATTCATCAAACATTTTTAGTGTATCTTATAAGCTTATAAAAATAACAAATATAAATTATTGCGGAACCCTTTGTAAGTGAATCCAACTCGTTGTTAGCGAGTTTTTTTATTGTAATAAACGTTGTTAATCAATTTTGACAAAATGGTTTAAGTAGTTATTTATTAATTTTAATATTATTTTTACCAAAAAGGTACATTAACTCACACATTTACCACATGTAGTGTCTATGCCTACATCACTCAATCGGCTTTTTGCCACTTACATATCTATGTGTGCATGAAAATGTGTCTATATGTGTCAGTATTCTATGAAGTACGATTTAGCCAGGTTAAAGTGACTTGTCCTAAATTTTTTAACCTCAATCCACAATCAAGTATATCTAGACATTCTTTCATAAGAGAGCCTAAAAATCATTATTTTCACTTAATCCAACGGGCCTCGTGGTTGAGAGGTTCATGTAATGGAGAGGTCGCGGGTTCGATTCCCGCTCGGGATAATCATTTGCAGCGGCGTGCACTGCTAATTAACGTAGGGTAGGCAGTCACAAAAACTTTTTCTTTTATAGATTTTTAGCATAGCCACGCGACGGATCTCTAAGTCGGAAACCATGCCAACAGAACAAATTTAAATCTGAATATCCCGAATCAGTCCACACTGTACTAGAATTACTAAGCAATAACTACGTACGTACATACATACGTACATGTACGTATGTACATACGTTTCATAACTTTTAACATTTCATACATTTTAACATATAAATGTGTGCAAAAAAATAGCGAAACATTTAAGATACAGCAATAGCTGTTTTCATTTTTTAGTTAAGAGGATACCAAAATAGCTTCGTGCATTTTTCTATGTACGAAGTTTTCATTGTTTCTTTAGATTGAATGGCTAGAGCTCTAATTTTTAAGTAGGTATATGTTTTTTCAATATATGATCTAGGATCGCATAAACTCAGAAACGCGATTGAAAAAAGTTTTCTCGATAGAAAATCTTAGCGAAAATACCTCTCTCATTTCTTATTTTTTTCATTTGTCGGTCTATTATCACGTATTAACTAATGAAATAACTTTAGAAACATAAGTAACTATTATATATAGAAACACGTAAATCAGAATTAAAATATATTTAGTAGATTTTGAGTAAATAGGAAAAGTATCCCTAATTCTTCATTTTCTGTGCCTACTGGCTGTGTTAATATGTACGTGTCGGCGATGATATACGATAATATTGATGTAGGCCCTTAAGATAACCATTCCCTCGTCCCGACCTAAATACCTATTATACCGTTGTCCGTCCAGCTACGCGTGGCGCTGATTCGATCGGTACCGCGCTCGCATGTTGTAACAAAAAACCTTTATAGCTTCTTATCTATAATACCTAGAGTGAAGACAAATACTACGAAAAATTACTAGAAGACTACAGATGAAATCTATCTATTTTTTAAGATCTGAAAATTTATTTTAAAGTATTAAAAATGAGAACAGAAGAGGACAGAGGAGAAAACATAACAATTCAAAATATAACTCGATTTTACTCTTAAAACTGTGATATGTATGCTATATGTATACTTAATTATAAAGCACAAATCATCTAGTTTATCTTGATGTATAATAATATTAATAATCTATGAACTCATAAATAAAACTAAACTACTTACGACAATCCGCTGGAACTTCAAAACCACTTGTTTACTAAACACAAAGCGTAAAGTGGACTGAAGATAAAAACTGCCATCTAGTGATTATGGATTGTGAAGTAATTCATCAGCTATCTATTACACAACTTATAGACGCAAAAAATAACGCAATTTGTCCATAGATGTCGGTTTTATAAAATATGTCGCTATGGATATAAAAGTAACCTTGGACGTAAATTGCCCTTTTTTTTTGAATATCAAAGTATCCTTGAACGTGTGAATGGTTAAGTTTAGTTCTGCACATAGAATAGGCACCATTACCTACCTTTTTGCTGGCTTAGTTGTTGAACTTGTTATTTTTAATTTTTAACAATCACACACTATCAACACACATTTCACAATCAAATAACATTTTAAAATCAACAAACGAAAATCCATACAATTATTAAATTAAAGAAACTCAATATTAAACAGTTCAATGAATCACACGAAAAAATAAAATGGCCTCCGTCGAACCAAAATATTTCTGCTATTTAAATAAATAAAACCTTACTAAACAAAAATGCATACATGATTTATTAGACTTCCGAGTTCCGACTATATTTAATCGGATTATAAGTAACGAACGAACATTGCCGAATACTCGCGATAACATCCGATCGCGAAAGCAGGCGGCAGGATTTTCAGTATAAATCGTCTTGGATATGTAAGCCTGTGTGCGTTTGGGAACTGTGCACGGACACCAAAATTTCTACACACATATGAACTCATGGCAGGCGGGCGGCGTGGAGCTTGTCCGACGCGTTCGTCCGACCAATATTATTCCTTCGCCAAACGCCTGGCAAAAAACAATTTGCAAGCACATATTGGTGCTATTTATGAATTATTAGGTAGGCGTTTTTAAGTTATAATATTTTGTTTAATTAATAGTAAATACATGAATAAAGTCATCTAAATCATACGAACGTTTTATTAAAATATCTGTGAATGGCAAGTAAAGCAGTGCCTATCAGCTTGTATTGAGTGCACGCCACTGATCATTTGTGTGATTTTTCTAATTATCATACAAATGTTTGTACTGCGTCTGGGTGTGTTCTATTTATTATAAGAATGCATTTACAAAAGAAAAGTAGTATATGTAGTATATGTAGTATATCCGTATTCTGGTACCCATAACACAAGCATAGAAATATAGCTTACTTTGGGACCAGAGGACGTTGTGTGAAACGTCCAAAAATATTTATTATTATTTATTATATTAAGAGGATACCAAAATAGCTTCGTGCATTTTTCTATGTACGAAGTTTTCATTGTTTCTTTAGATTGAATGGCTAGAGCTCTAATTTTTAAGTATATGTTTTTTCAATATATTATCTAGGATCGCATAAACTCAGAAACGCGATTGAAAAATGTTTTCTCGATAGAAAATCTTGGCGAAATAACCTCTCAAATTTTTTATTTTTTTCATTTGTCGGTCTATTATCGCGTATTAACTAATGAAATAACTTTAAAAACATAAGTAACTATCATATATAGAAACACGTAAATCAGAATTAAAATATATTTAGTAGATTTTGAGTAAATAGGAAAAGTATCCCTAATTCTTCATTTTCTGTGCCTACTGGCTGTGTTAATATGTACGTGTCGGCGATGATATACGATAATATTGATGTAGGCCCTTAAATCTCTGTCATAACCTAGACATGCTTATATAAAGGAGCGTCAGAACCATTACTTTCACCAAACTTAATCTTATCATTAAAGAAAGCAACTATTTTAGGCTACTCATTACTGTTAAAAGACACTTCACACGTAAAGACCTCGTTACAGGATACATTTATTCCACTAATGAGTAACATGATTACTTTGGCTACTTGAACCTTTATCTATTGCAATTTCCTTTTCTTCTAAAGGAAATATATTAAACTAGCTATTTCCCGCGATTTCGTACACGTGGAATTTAGAACGCAACAGAAAAATATGTATAATTTTCCTGGTTTTTGCAACACTTTTCACTGATGCTTCGTTCCTATTTGTAGCAGCGTGATGTTTATGTATCAATGTGGTGACGGATTAAGAATACAAGTGTCACCACCCCAGCTCCTCCCAAGGGTGTTGTAAAAGTCAACTAAGGGATATTGCACACAGATAACATCCTCTGTGAGAGACGGAAAACTCGAAAATAAACCCTGTGCCAAAACGCGTGGTCAGCGCGGCACAGTAGACCATAATCCCTCCCAAAGTGGAGGAGGCCCGTGCCCAGTAGTGGGACATAAATGGGCTGAAGAATAAGGAGAAGAGATATTATGTACCCTATATACTATCCAATACTGAAACAAATATTCAATACGTATCGCAACGCATGTCTGAGATTTCCTTCTTTATTCTTTATTGTACAACAATCACAGTTACAGATAAAAACATTAAAGCAGAAAATTCATAATTAATGTACAAAGGCGAGCTTAACACAGACATGAGTTTTCTTACAGCAAACCTCTGTTGAAAGAGAAGTTTGAGATTAAGGATAGGCATGTACAACAAAAGTAATTAAAAGTAAAGTAAAATACTCTTAAATTAAAATTAAATTTCATCAATAAAAATTAATCTCTAATTCCCTACACATAAACCTACTTAAATATTTACATAAATATTAACCTAATCAATATATCTAATATATAAAATTCACGTGTCACAGTGTTAGTTACCGTACTCCTCCGAAACGGCTTGACCGATCTTTATGAAATTTTACATGCATATTCAGTAGGTCTGAGAATCGGCCAACATCTATTTTTCAAACCTTTATTTTTTTGTAGTATGGCAAAATAACGTTTGCCGGGTCAGCTAGTATTATATAATATACCTACATAAACAAATACATAAATAAATAGTACATCACAATGAGAGGAAATACTTCTTAACTTTCTTCCTGAAGACACTCTGAGAAGGACAAACCCGCAAGGAATGAGGCAGTGAGGTCCAGAGGCGAACTGCGCGTACGGTGAAGGATCCATCATACCGACTAGAAGTGTGACGAGAAGTTAAGAAGTAGTGCGACACGGTTTACCTCGAGGAATGAGATATTCAAATCGTTCTCGAAGGTAATGAGGAGAGCTAGGATTGTGAAGTATAAAATACAGAAGAGCCAGGACATGCAAATCTCTACGCCGTCGAATCGGCAACCACTCCAGTTCGGCACGGAATTTCGACACATGGTCGTACTTCCTGAGACCGAAAATGAAGCGGATGCACAAATTCTGGAGACGTTCGAGTTTGCTGGCAAGCTCCTCCGTCACATCTAAGAAGCAAATATCAGCGTAGTCCAGGAGTGGTAGACGAAGAGACTGAGCAAGCATTACTTTTGTTTGGAAAGGTAAGAAATTTTGTAGACGCTTAAGAGACTGGAACGAACAATACATTCTCCTACTTACTGCCATTTCCCTTTCAGTGATGGATAGTACGTTTATCGAGGAAGGCTATTTAAAATCACGCTGCGACCAATAAGAGCGAAGCGTCTATGAAAAATATTGCAAACACGGGGAATATTTTCTAAATTTCACGCGTACAATATATTATAATAAAACTAAGCTCAAAATATACACGTTAAGAAAGTATTTCTTTGAGAAAAGAAATTATTGTATCTGAATCAATATAAATATCTTTCAACTCAATCTTTCTTTACTTAATCAGTCCTACAGAACACATGCGTTGGAAAAATTCAGTGAACCGTCTCATGAATATTTCCAGAAATTCTTGGTGTTCAAGATAGCCATAAGGGTATATAGCCCTTATTATAATAGTTGCTATCTTTTAGGCTTTAAATAATTCATAAGGGTTGCCTAACATGGTTTTGTATTCAGTTATGATAACAAGAAATTAGGTTGAAATAACACAGTAATATTTTATTGAATACGAAAAATACTCTGCTATATTAAGGCGATCTTCCGATGTTTGCAACTGGGTCGTGCGACGGTCTGATTTTGTACGTTGTTGCGCGGTTTGATATTATGGGAGAAACTAATTTAAACAACCACCTTAATAGAAAGATCAATATTAGTGATTTTCAGTGCTATTATAAGTGTAAAGATGGCCTTGTCTTAATAGGCGAAAGTGCAACTTGATTCATATGTGTAATACAACAATATTATCTTTCCCATTTTATTTGATTTGTGACTTGCTAAGTAGTGTGTAATAACTGTAGGCACCTTTGAGTATCTGTAAACAAAATATCAATATCAATGACCTAAATGACGTAATCTTACTACGGCTTATAATATCATTGTACCAATTCCACTTGCACAACTAAACTTAACTAAAAACTGGAAATTGGTAGTGTCAATATTCTATTATTAGCAGCTATTTCTTTGTATACATTTTTATATTAATCAAAATCATTAGTCTATAAATACAGTTTTTATAATAACAAGGTTCAGCTAACATTGTCGAAATGTGATCATGACGTTATGAATTTTAATTTTTAAATAAGTTTAGTAGCGCGCGTGGAATCAGCACCATTGTAAACTTACGCTAATAAATGTAGCTACAGTCAATTTAGTAAAAGGCCCTGCTGAAAACACTATTTCTCTATTTAACTGTGCAGTTAATATAAAGAGATCGTTCCTATATTTTATTCCTCTTGCCCACCAAATACTCTCATAGGGACCACGGGCTACATCTTGACTCTGAAACAAAACAAAGTCTTTATTTTATTATAATACGAGCTGTTGCCCGCGACTTTTTATGCCTGATATTTAGAAACCAAAATTGAACGAATTCATCATCCTCCTGCCCTTATCCCATTATTTGGGGTCGGCGCAACATGTCTTTTACTTCCATAGTCTTTTATTAGCCGTCATGTCTGTGTCAACCCCTCTTTCTTTCGTGTCCTCTTTCACACAGTCCATCCATCTTTTCTTAGGTCTTCCTCTAGACTTTTTTTTCCTTCCACATTTATACTCAGAACTCTCCTAACGACATTACTTTCCTCTCGTCTCATAACATGCCCATAGCAGGACATCCGCTCATTCTTCAATTTTTCAGTCACTGGCATCACTTTCAGACTTCCTTTAATATATTCATTCCTTATTTTATCCATTCGCATCTCCGCAACGTGCATTCGTCTTTCATCCATCCCTTTTGTTGCCCAGCATTAACAAATTATAGATTGTATAATTGAGATTGTTCATATTTTTGACCTGCTGTTTTTATATATAGTTTTTTAGAAAAAATAGTCTATTTTAAGCACCTAATTTTAATATTATTGAAATATTCACTAGGTATATAGAATTTAAAAAAATACTAGATATAATTTTAAATGTTGTGACGTCATCGTTGTACGCAATTTGTGTATTGCCTTTTCTGATAGACTTAAGATAGATTGCAATACAACTTTTCAAAGCCAAGTTGATATAATAGACCAATTTCAACTCCACCACAGAGTAGTACATCCCTAAGAACGCCTTAATATTTTAAGACCTTCATTTCATGGGCAAATAGAGATCATTTGCTTTTTTGGAAAAATAATCGTTATTATAGCAAATTTTCGGAAAAAAACGAAATATTTTTCGAACTAAGAGTTTAAAAAAAATATTAACTTTGCCAATTATACAAATTGAAATTGTGATTTGATAATTGTAATTTGAATGTAATATGGATCTATGTTGTCCGAAATAAAAGTTTTTTTATTTATAAAAATATATTATTAGAATGTTAACTAAAAAAATAATCACAGCACCTAACTGGTTTTTTTCCAGCCTCTACATAGAATAAGTAACAATTCTAGTCACACAAAGTCGCCGGCAACCATTGTTTTAATATCATCATCATAACGCCTTTTTCTCATATTTTATACTTTTTACTATTATTACTTTGTTACATTATTACTTTTTATAATTTTAGTTGAATTTTATTATTTTCTTACTATTCAATTTAAAATTAAACTTGTAGTCTGTGACGTCACTAAGCGGCCCAGCGGTAGACCAGCGCTGGTTTTCAACCAGCAATATGCTGAGCTGGGACCGTTTTGTGACGGATACAATTCTCTTATGATTTATTCTATTCCTGTTCTTTTTTGTTAACAACTTTTGTAATGTAACCTCGCAAATAAACTTATTTTCTTTCTTTCATGGGGGTAAGCAGAAACTATAGAGCGCCATCTGCTACGGTCCAAACAAACTTCTTTGGCTTCATCCACACTTATACATTTTGTCATTCATGCCCGACGGTTGTAAGTGCTCCACACTTGACCCTTTTGAAGTATACCTGTGATGACATCAGAGTATACTGTTCTCGGGCGTCCTCTCCTAGCATTCCCATATAAAACAAATTGTGAATACTTACGGCAAACAAAACGTCGTTGCTATGCCAACAATAAATAAATAATTGTGCAACTCCAAAAACCAGATATTCGGTTGTTAAAAACCTTTGCATAATATTAGTTTCGATCTGAAAAAATAGCTTTCCATATAATTAAAAAAAAAATACAATAATTTGAGAGCTTTACCGACAGTAAAAAAAAACATCAGTACCAATTTTACGTGCAGAATTAAACTTAACTAAAGACGAAATCAAGTAATTGTGTTTTCGTATCGAAATTTTCGTGAGTTTGAGTCATATTAAAAATACTATATTACCGGCTAACACTCACAGTTTTGTTACACACAGTCACAGTTAGCCGGTAATATAGTATTTTTAACTATTGGTGTATTTAGATTAATTGGCTATTTTATTGTGCACATTTATATTATTTTAGTCACAATAAACAGTTTTTTTATCAACAAAGTTTTGCTGACATTGCCGGATCGTGTCATCGATACTATCAAAAGTAATGTTTTAGTTAAATTTAGTTTATTTGTGTGCCCAGAATTGGTACTGTAGTTAAGTTTTTTCAATTTATTACTGTTATTTCAATGACTAACAAAATACTTACAGCCGTATACACAAACGTTACTGTGAGGTCTCATAGTAGGCATGGACGCACAGGGGTAGCAAAATCATTTCATTTGTCAGAATATGGGTACAAAGGTGTATAGGTACATTAATCAGAGTCCTAGACCATAATCTGCCAGTATCTGGCGTACAAATATTCAAGAGTGTTATAATATTTTATAAACAGAGATATAATTATGTAATATTTAGTCATACTATTAAGTCATATATTAAAAATAAATATTTCAATAATCAAGCAATACAAAATACAATACAATGTCACAGTTCTCCAGCGTCTAAAAATTCTTTTACAGTATATAAACATTTATTTAATAAGAACCTCAATAATTTTTCTTTGAAAGCCTTCGTAGTAGTGATGTCCTTTAAGCTAGTTGGTAATTTATTATAAATTCTTATAGCCATACAGTACACATTCTTGCTATACACATCCACTCTTTGCTTAGGTATTACTAATTTATGATTGTGTCTGCCTGGTCTCGTTTGAACATGATCGCGTCTGCTAAACAAATGCGAATGTGTTCTTACAAATATGCAGATTTCAAATATATAAAGACTAGGCAATGGTAATATGTTAAAGTTTTTAAAATATTTCCTGCAGCTATCCATTTGTTGTAAACCAAATATTGCCTGAATACATTTTTTTTGCAATACAAATACTCTATTAACGTCTACAGAATTACCCCAAATTATTAGTGCATATCTTAGTTTAGATGCAACATAGCCATGGCATGCGCTAAGAACAGCATCCAATGAAGATATCTGTCTCAAACGATAAAGTGCATAAACAAACCTATCAAGACTCAAACAAAGCTTTTCAATATGTTGTTTCCAGTTACAATATTTGTCTATCATGACACCCAGGAATAGGGTTGCATCCACTTCTTCAACTACCTCGTTTTTATTTTTAACATTAAGTTCAACAGCTCTACTGTTATACGTCTGGAATTGAAGCATTTTTGTTTTATCAATATTGACTTTCAAATTATTAACATCTAACCAATTTGTTACATTATCCAATGCTTCGTTAATTTTACCCTCCATTGTATTTTTATTAGTATCTTCTATAATTAAAGTAGTGTCATCAGCATACAAGACACAGTTCTGCTGTGTTACACTAAGTAGATCGTTTATGTATAATACAAACAACAAGGGTCCCAATATACTCCCTGGGGTACTCCAAAATTATTCATAAGTTTAAATTCTGATCTAATGATTGATTTATACTTTCCCAATATAATATTATTTAATTCGACACATTGATAAGTAGCTATGTAGCCAGTGTAAAGCATTACCACGGTGGTACTTATGTGGTGACCTTACATTTACCGAAGTACTTAACCTACTACCACAGTGGTGAAGCGCACTATGCGTTTGTTAAACTGAACGCATAGCTTAGTTTTGTCTATGAATACAAAGGCTCGATGAACGGAACGCACTGAGAAGTGTTACTCTTTGTACAGTGCATCAACACTTAAGTACTTACTTAAGTAAATATTGTTTGTGAATACGGGTGCTAGAATCTTTAACGCAATTTTAGAAATATATTCAACTTAAAAAGATTACATTTATGTACACTTACCGTGATTTGATAAGCAGTTACGCATAACATCACTGAACAAACAAACATATAAAACAGCATAATAGGTGACAAACAGGAATCAAACAGACGAGCGAATCTGTAACATAAAAAAATTATGACTTTTTTTTTCAAAAGCATTCTGGTACCCATAACGCAAGCATATAAGCTTAGCTTGGGACCAGAGGACGTTGTCTAAAATGTCAATTAATATAAAAAAATATATTAATACTAACTTCACTAATTCCACATGTCTCCTATGACAATCTTTCAACCTTTTCATTGCTTCCAAATCATCAGTATAAGAAGATTTACTCCCAAATATCTCTTCACAGTTTTTTCTCAATAATTGTAATTCAACTTTGAAAAAAACCATTATTACTATCGCATTTGTATCAAATGAAGTAATCCAACCGCCACCATAGATAGCAGCATAGCTTTGATATGCTGAAGCAACTAAATAACCAATCATGGTACTTTTGTCAAATGGTACCCAAGAACTTACAACTTGTAAGTAAGATTCAGTACCATTTTTTACATTCTCTCTATAAGTGACTGAAAAAAAAAACTTAAAAATCGGTTGTGTCATGACTATAATAACTGTAGTATACATCAAAGACCAATAAAGGTATGTAATCTTTCTACAATAATTGGTAAAAGAATTAATTATTTGTATTTTCTTGTCATCACTTGTGGTTCTTTGTTCCAGGTCTGCTTTGGTCACATATTCGATTATATTTTTCCAATATTTTTGCCAAAATAAAAACGTTATTACTTTTAACACACTGACTGATGCCAACATTGTTATTTTTAGATTGTTTAACAGCAAATTTATATCAGATTTTACAAACCAAACATCGATATATTCAGATGCCGTGAAGACCGTAACTAGAATATGCATTAGTATATAAAAACATTTTTTCCAAAAATTCTCTGGCAGTAATAGTCCCCAAAATTCTAAAGCCTTTACATTAGGTCCTAATAAAGGTCTTTTTGGGTTTTCCAATTTTGTTAAGAATTTTTTTAACATTTTATCTAACTTAGTTCGCGTACCCAATTGGAATAGTAGTTTGGCGTTCCATTGTACGATATCGAATACTACGATAATTACGTGATTCGTATGAATAGTGCTGGGTAATATGCATATATTTTATATATCGATTTCGGTTCTTTGTCTTAAAATATATACAATGTGAATTCTTTATAGAATAACGTTATTCTATAAAAGACCTGGTAAACCTAAAAGTAAACTTAAAAGACCTGGTAGACCTGGAAAACGCTGGTATTGAGCATTGTGTTAAGATCTTCCAGGAATTCAGCCATGGCCACGATATCTAAGGTATTCACTATTTATGTTGATGCCGATTCCGGTCCAATCCAAAAGCTTGAAGACATTTTCCAATACTGCCAGAAAGGGCAACGTAATTACCCGGAAATCTAACAGTTTCCGGGAAATTACGTTGCCCTTTCTGGCAGTATTCTTATCACGACTATAATTGGAGAAAAAATATTTTATCGATAGTTTAATTACATTTCAGGCACATCACTACTTTTTATAATGAAATCACATCGCATATAATTTTGTAGAAGGTGCCAATTGTGACACGTTGCTATAGATTTTTAATTTATCATAATAACATATTGGCAAGTATTCATTATAATAGCATACGAGGTATAAAATTATCATTGTAATAACTTAACTTATACTGTTTGCTGTATTTCGGTATAGATTTTAATTGGAGTTGCGACAGATGTGATTTTGTTTAATAAGTAGAAAATATATAACTCTCTCTCTCCAGCTCATTTTCGCCCCACTGTTGGGCACGGGCCTCCTCCACTTTGGAGGGATTGTGGTCTAGTTTACCGCGCTGACCAGGCGTGTTGGCACAGGGTTCATTTTCGAGATTTCCGTCTCTCACAGAGGATGTTATCTGTATGTCATATCCCTTAGCTGACTTTTACAGCACCCTTGGGAGGAGATGGGGTGGTGACACTTGTATTCTTAATCCGTCACCACACTGAGAGCGTCACCACACACAAAAATATGTAGTTACATTTTAATTCTTTTTTTAGACTTTCGTACCAAAAGGTAAAACAAGACGTTATATCTATATTATTTTACTCTTTGAACAAGACCCTATTACTTCTTATAAATATAATATACATATTATAAACTCAATCGAGTGACGATTGTGGTGGTAAATTGGAATGCTACAAGCACGACCGCAATAAGCTCAGTTGGAAAGAGCTTCGGTACGGTATTCCGAGGTCGTGGGTTCAAGTCCCGCTTGCGACAATCACTTTTTCCACCATAATTTAATTTAGTTTATAAATTAATAAAAATATTATTAATAAAAAAAATACACATACAAACATCTACCATCTTAAATAGAACGTAAATCATTGTACTCAAAGTTATTAGATTTATGCTTATTCTCTTATCAGCATTTACTTCCACTAAAACATTTTACAACTATTAACAACGTTAAATCACTAAAAGCTAACAATAAAATAAACAAACAAACGGACAATTCAATTTATATTATGTAAACTTCATAAACTAATGTGCAAAACAAGATTAAACTATATAAACTGCGTTAAACTCGAACCAAACATAAGCAATTCAGAATTTGAACAATTTATTGTTTAGTTCTGGGAATTAAGCATTTTGATGTTAATTTATAATTTATACTTATACTACAAAACTTCGAAATCAAACTTTAACAAACAAAAGTTTACTATGATAGTCGATAGATGGCGTTGTACCGTTATTTAAATCACGCTATAGTTTTGTTTGACACATTAATAAATATTCATAAATAAATATTCATGGACATTTCACACATCGTCCTCTGGTCCCAAGCTAAGCTTATTATGCTTGTGTTATGGGTACCAAAATACGGATATAATACATATACTACTTTTCTTTTGTAAATACATACTTATAATACATAGAAAACACCCAGACGTAGTACAAACATTTGTATGACATTTATGAATAACACATTACACTTAAGTAGTAGTTAAGTAGTACATTAACACTTAAGCTCGTCAAATTTTCTATAGTGTCATCAACTCGTTTTTACTTTTATAAATTTGTTTGTTTGTTTAAATGCACTAATCTCAGGAACCACTGGACTGATTTGAAAAATTCTTTCAGCGCCAGATTGGGCATTTATCGAGGAAGGCTGTAGGCTATATAACATCACGCTGCGACCAATAAGAGTGAAGCACCATTGAAAATACGCCTACGAAACGTGCCCAACAGCACTCTGTTCAATAATTTTTTAATAACGGCCTCGTGGCCTTCATGTAAGTAAATAAATAAATAAAATAAATATTAATGGACATTTCACACAACGTCCTTTGGTCCCAAGTTAAGCTTATATGCTTGTGCTATGGATACCAGAATACGGATAGAATACATAAACTACTTTTCTTTTGTAAATACATAATTATAATACATAGAAACACCCAGACGCAGTACAAACATTTGTATGACAATTATAAAAATCACACAAATGATTGTCCTGAACGGGAATCGAACCCGCGACCTCTTGATCGGCAGTCCGTTACATGAACCACTCAACCACGAGGCTCGTCATGGGACGTACTGTCGACTGTCGAAGCTCATTTAGTAAACATTTTCCGTCTATTTCAATGTGAGCCTACATTTAAATGTAACAGTAAGGTCTTGCATTTGATTTCCGGGTCAGACAAAATATTATTATATTTCCCATAGTAAATTTTTAGTGTCAGCTTGAAGTTGGTAATAATGAAAGATATAGGAAAACCCTGCTATCATGAATATTTATGAAGGTTAGATTTAGTCCGAGGCGGGCAATAAGTTTATTATTAGCTTATTGTTGATAATAAACCTTTCTTAAAAATATTTTTTCAAATCGAACCAGTAGTTCCTGACATGAGCGTGTTCAAACGAACAAACTCATCATCATCATCATCATCATAACATCACGCCTTTTTCCCATGGGGGTAGGCAGAGACTATAGAGCGCCATCTGCTACGATCCAAACATACTTCCTTGGCTTCATCCACACTCATACATCTGGTCATACATGCCCGACGGTTGTAAGTGCTACGCACTTGACCCTTTTGGAATATGCCGGCGATGACATCGCAGTATATTTTTCTCGGGCGTCTTCTCCCAGCATTTCCACTTACCTCCGCCGTGTATATTCCTTTCGTTAAGGGCCTACATCAATATTATCGTCGACATGTACATATTAACACAGCTAGTAGGTATAGAAAATGAAGAATTAGGGATATATTTTTTGTCTACTCAAAATCTACTAAATATATTTTAATTCTGATTTACGTGTTTCTGTATATAATAGTTACTTGTGTTTTTAAAGTTATTTCATTAGTTAATACGCAATAATAGACCGACAAATGAAAAAAATAAAAAATGAGAAAGGTTGTTTCGCTAAGATTTTCTATCGAGAAAACTCTTTTCAATCGCGTTTCTGAGTTTATGCGATCCTAGATTATATATTGAAAAAACATATACTTAAAATTAGAGCTCTAGCCATTCAATCTAAAGAAACAATGAAAACTTCGTACCTAGAAAAATGCACGAAGTTATTTTGGTATTCTCTTAAGCGTCTCTCATCCATCCTCTCCACATAACCAAACCACCTAAGCATACTTTTCTCTACCTTAGTCACTACATCCTCTTTCAGACCGCAACGTTCTCTAATAACTTCATTTCATAATCTATCTTTCAAAGTCACACCACACATACTTCTCAAAGAGCGCATCTCTACAGCATTTAATCTACTTTCGTGCTTATTCTGCATCACCCAACATTCGCTTACAAAATAAAAAAAAAAAACAACGAACAAACTAAAATAACAAACTACGAACAAAATCTTCAGTTTTCTATTATTAGTGTTAATCCTTTGTATGGTAGTCCAATACACATACGAGTACCTTTTAGTCTTATGCGTCAAAAGTATACATTTTTAAAAATCTCTCTATCCAGCCAATTTACGTCCCACTGTTGGGCACAAGCCTCCTCCACTTTGGGTGGGATTATGGTTTACTGTTCCGCGCTTACCAGGCGTATTGGAAATATCGATTTTTATACCATTTCAATACTTGAAATTTTATATCGTTACATCGATATATCGAAAAATTTAATATCGCCGATACGAGTATATATCGATATTTTTGCAACAAGCCTAATTGGCAAAGGGTTTCTTTTCAAGTTTTCCGTCTCTCACAGATGTTATCTCTTATCTGACTTTTACAGCACCTTGGGGAAGGAAATGGGGTGGTGACACTTGTATTCTTAATCCGAAACCACACCAATTTTTAAATAACGAGGTTAAATTTTAAATTTACCTTACTATTTCTTGTATAGTACAATACAGTTATACTTAGTTATCGTTCTAAATTCTCTTCATCAAACTGCAAACGTGTCTGTCCAACCGAATAATTACATTAATTTCACTTGCATGTACTAACAAAGGCCAATTTGCTGTTTCGCTTCCGACAATATTATGTACAATGAAATGAGAGATAAGAACATGATGAATTAGAAAATATTTAGCGAAAATAAACTATTTAACTTTAATGACGGGCTTCGTGGTGGAGTTGTTCATGTAACAGACTGCCGATCACGAGGTCGCGGGTTTGATTCCCGCTTGGGACAATCATTTGTGTGATATTTATAAATGTCATACAAATGTTTGTACTGCGTCTGGGTGTTTACTGTGTATTATATGTATGTATTTACAAAAGAAAAGTAGTATATATGTATAGTATATCCGTATTCTGGTACCCATAACACAAGCATAGAAATATAGCTTACTTTGGGACCAGAGGACGTTGTGTGAAATGTCCAAAATATTTATTTATTTATTTGAAAGTGATTTTGACACACTTGCTGTAGTCGTATTGATCTAAAATTTTGCATGCTCCTGAAGGACCGTTGACAATGCAATAACTTTTACAAATATTGAGGATTTTTAAGCGCGTTCTTTAGTTTTTGAACAAAACAATTTTTTACGGATTTAGTCGCGTATATTTGTTTTAATTTTGGCCCGACGTTTCGGAGACTTTGCAGTCACCATGGTCACGGGTGAGACTGAGCTGTAATGTGTCTTCTACGATCAGTTATTACAGGGTTTACCTACATTCGATTTTAATTTTACATTTTTAAAATTAAAACAAATATACGCGTCTAAATCCGTAAAAAGTAGTTTTATTTATGCAAATGAGTCGCGCAAGTGTTAGAAAATAAAACAAATTTTATTAGTATAGAAGTAGGTATACGTGAGGAACGAAGAGTATGATGTAATTAATATATTCTGTCAAGACAGAGAGTTTGTGCAATTTGTTATTAGTCACAGAATAGATAGAAGATACTACGTATCAGAAGGGAAACTTAGAAGAACGGGTAAATTATAGAGGAGGGGTATTTTGCATTCTGACAACTGTCATTTGATTGTCATTTGACTGCTCAACTGTCAACCTTCTGTCAACTGAGTACAGCCGTAATAATTAAGCCATGTTAGATATTAACCACATGCTTAAACATGTTATAGCTATGTAGCCACATATTTTACACAATAGATAATTATTTAGATGCAAAAATAAAATTACAACTATGTGGTTACCGAATTATTTTATTGTAAATGACAAAACAGAATGAACATATCTACGAAAATACACTTATAAATATAAATATTATATAGGTACACTTATTATCAAGGTCAGAGCAAGCCAATATACTTTTAAAAACTAAACAATATGTATTGCCCCAGAACTACTTACTCCAAAGATTTATTTTATTATCATTAACATAGTCGAGTTACATGCATTACAAGATTGTGCTTATGCCTCGTGTTAACAAATGGCGGACGATTATTTAAAATAACAATTTAATTTTTTGTAACGTACAATAAATTTTCGTCTCTGACAGAGGATGTTATATGTGTACAATATTCCTTAGCTAACTTTTACAGCACCCTAGGAACAAAAAGGGGTGGCGACACTTGCATTCTTCACTATACGGACAACAGAAACAGAAACAGAATTTACAACAGTAAATTGTTAACTTTAAAATTACCTAGCTGACTTAATAATAAATTAATAACTGACACCCTGAATAGCCGATGGGCTTTGAGATTCATAACTAGTAGCAAATGCGTCAGTCTCAATTTCCTCTTTTAAGAATATAGTAGAATATGAGAATTGCCAGCGTCGTAACAAATCGTAGTTCAAAGTGTTTGTTACACACATATGACGATCTTACTTGATCTTCCGAAAGGCCCTTCAAAAGAGCAGAGTCAATACTCTAAATACACTTCTTGGTGACTGTTTCTCGAATCGGAAATTGGTGCAGAGCCACATTCTTTCGCTTGCTTTTGCATTTAGGAATACAGCATGTCGTCTTCATGATAAAACATATACGGAATATTGCAGTTTTGATGAGAGAAGATATGCTCGCAGAATATACTCCTGATACATTCAACTTATAACTAAAATTATAATTAAAACAAATAAGATGTAAAAAATTGCTATTTAAAATAAGGGCAAATTATACAATGGTGACAACCATGTGACGACACAGGTGACAAGTTGACAAACGGCGACAGTCACAGAAAGAATAAAGAAACAAAAGTTCTCTAAAAAGTTCTTATTCTTCCACTACATCACATAGGGCTCCTTAAAAAAACGCCGAACTTCGAGACCCTGCGCCGTTTGCACTCCTTCAATCCCAAGACCCCAAATAGATCATCACAATGTATAAAACAAAGACAAAAATCGTCACCCCTTTCATAATTAGATTTTTTGGAGAATTTAATTTGATGAATGAATTTAGTTTAGTTTGAGAGGTTAGTTCTTTGGAGGAGCCCTATGAACCAGAGGTGGTTCCAAGGCTACTATCAATCCTCGTCTCCCGGTTTGTGGCCGCCGCATATGTACTTAAAAATTTGAATCATGGATCAAATCTGTGCTCTTAAAACCTATCACAGAAAGTTTAGAACATATTAGTCTGTGCTGAACAATGGCAACACTAAAATTAATGTCATGGACAGACATGACGCCTTTCAAAACCTAAGTTTCCTCAAATTTCCTCTGACGTCCGCTGTCACAAAATAGTTGTCTATGGTTTCTTCTAAGATTCCGGGCAGTGTTATTAGTAGTTTCCTCATTAATTAACCAAGATAATGCTTAGATGTCAAATTGACATTATTATAATAGACTAGCTGTACCCCGCAGTGTTACCCGCGGTAAAAAATATATAAATCAGGCAGTAAAGGGTGCTTTCAAGACGCGCACGCAAAAATAGCTCGCAGATGGTAGATTTTTCCCTACTTGACTCTTATTGTTACATTTTGGACAATTGATACAATATCTTTATAAATTGTAGCCTATGTGTTATTATTATTATTATTTTAAAGTTTCATTAAAATCCATTCAGTAGCTTTTGTGTGAAAAAGTAATATTATTTATTTTAAATTATGTATTTATATCATAAATTTCAACTCTCTAGCTAACACAGTTCTTGAGACACAGCCAGGTAATAGAGGGATGGACAGACGGATTGAAGGATGGATAGATGTTACGTTTTGGTACGAAACCCCAAGATAGACGCTAAGAAACATATTCTTCAAATTCTCACCACACATTAGTAGAATTAATATAATCTAAAACTTAGTTTTAGTGTTCTATTTTCATCAGATCTCCCAAGATCCAAGTTTTCACGTTAAGAACAGTTTAAAAGCAATTGAAACTTATGTTACAGCATCACTGACAAACTTTGTCTGTACGCAGCTAACTCAGAAAACATATTCATTCATATGAATGTGTTTCATGCTTAAAATAGTTGAGTAATTTATTTATATTTATTAAAGACTAGCTGTTGCCCGCGACTTCGTACGCGTGAAATTTAGAAATCCATCCTTAACAAACAGAAGTTTACTCCTCTGCTCAATAGGTGGCGTTGTATGTTTTTAAAATCGCGCTATTGTTTCGTTCCACACATTAACACTTAAACTCGTCAAAATTATTTTTGCGTCATCATCCGGATTTTGCATTTATAAATTAGTAAGGATAAGGCTGGTTAAAATTGCGTATCGCTTGTTGATTACAACAATCAAATGGAGCAGTGGAGCCTAATGTGAGTAAAAGATTGCTTTTTGCATCTGAAACATTATTAAATGCAATTGTTGTGTGTTATAAATAAGAAAGAATGGAAGACAGGAAGAAAGAACGAAAAAGTCAAAGGAAGTAAGGGAGAAAAGAAGAAAGGAGCACAGGAAGAGAGGAAGAAAGGGAGAAAAGAATAAAGGAAGAACGGAAAAAAGGGAGAAAAGAAGAAAGGAGGACAGGAAGAAAGTACGAAATAAAGAAAGGAAGGAAGATAGGAAGAAAAGAAGAAAAAAGATAGATCTTTCATACAGCGTTCTTTGTTCCTAAATTAACTTATTTTTAACACGCTTATATTAGTCCGGAACGTATCTATCACTGTACTCATCTATATGTTACGGAATTATGAAAGTGATTTTTATCCACTTACAGTAGTCGGATCGATCTGAAATTTTGCATACAATACATAAATTAAGTATCGATGATAATACAGTAATTAAAAAAAATATTTAGTATTTTTACAATGTCTGAATGAATGAATGAATACTCTTTATTGTACGCCAGAATAACATTATAAACTTAAATATACAAACAATGTTTAAGCAAGGTACAATAGGCGGTCTTATCACAAGTTGTGATCTGTAAAATAACTACTTATCTGAATATAACTATAATAAAACACCTTATAGTTTCAATCACAAGCTCCTCTAAATTCTACCCTCGTTTTACAAACATGCTATGTAAGTACAATTCGAACCGTTAATTTGTCATTGTCATCGCTTTAATTTCTAAGTAGAGTTGGGTTTGCTGACAAAAGTAAATAGACAACTTAGATTAAGATTATTAAATGTGTTAAATTTCATTAATATTTAATTCTAAGATGGTACAGGCGTTGAGATGCAAAATTGTATGTGGTTACGGCCAGTGCATGTGGAAAAAACGTATGGTGACAGGAACATAATGAGTTCCTGTCACCATACGTTTTTTCCACGTTTTCACGTTTTTTCCGAAACGTCGGGAGAGAAGGTGTGTATAATTACACACCTTATCTCCCGACGTTTCGATCAAATTGCGCGGATGGTCTTTTATATTTATGTTTCTCTTTTTTGCCAAATAATAGGTTACGGAAAGAAATAATATGACCATTCAAAATTGCAGCGTTTAACACACATGGTGCGGTGGTTTTTAGAAAGAGGCAGTAGTGAAAAATGTTGCTAAAAAGAGTAAGTTTTGCTAAATTACACGCGTACGGAGTTGCGGGCAACTGCTAATACCTACTTAATATTCTGATAAAATATTTAATAATAATAAATATTCATGGACATGGTTTAATCTGGCTGAGTTATTATATTATTGTCCCTATCGGGGCAGCGCTCAAGAGAGAGAATCTGCTTTTAAGAGAACAGGGCAGTTGTTTGTTTATTTAGACAAGGTATTACTGGTACTGTCTCTGGGGTGACGGACATATAGAATACAAGTGACACTTCTCCATGTCTTACCCAAGGGGGTCTACCTAACCGACCGAGGGAACATCGTCGCATGATACCTGCGCATATACCCAAGGAGGGTTGACGTCAGGTCAGATG
Source organism: Orgyia antiqua (assembly GCA_916999025.1). Taxonomy (NCBI): domain Eukaryota; kingdom Metazoa; phylum Arthropoda; class Insecta; order Lepidoptera; family Erebidae; genus Orgyia; species Orgyia antiqua. Next base: position 9,421,955 of record OU779874.1, read on the forward strand.
GCTGCGAGTAAAAATCAGCCCAATCCCATTGCAACAAGAACTCATGTTGCGCCGATCCCGAATAAAGAGATAAGGCAAGAGAATGATGCTGATTAACAGTACTATTTCCGTTCTGAAATCCAAAATCTTCACAATATCACGTACTTACTTGAAAATGATAACTAAAATTAAGTTTAATAAGATAACGAAGTATTTCAGTAAGTAAATTAATAACTTAAGTTAACAATTTGTCCCTTTATTATAAGTTACCATACTTAAACGAAATTAAGTCTTCCAAGTGACGGAGAAGTTTTCATGAAAAATTTTGCTACTTTGAAACTGTTGTCATATCTGAGATTTGCAAAGTAAATGTCATTTTTTTACTTAGTTTTTAGGGTTTCTTAACAAAAAGGTCCTTACTACCGAACGCTGTCTGTCCGAACATCTGTCACCAGGCTGTATTACTGAAAATGTGATAGGTGTTGAGCTGGAAATTTAACAGTTTATAATAAATAAATAAATAATAAATATTCATGGACATTTCACACAACTTCCCCTGGTCCCAAAGTAAGCTATATTTCTATGCTTGTATTATTGGTACCAGAATACGGACAGACTACATATACTACATTTCTTTTGTAAATACATAGTTATAATACATAGTAAACACCCAGACGCAGTACAAACATTTGTATGACAATTATAAATATCACATAAATTATTGTCCCAAGCAGGAATCGAACCCGCCACCTCGTGAACGCTCGACTACAAGGCCCGTCATAATCGAGTTTATGTATTTTAGTTGATACTAATAACCCCTCCCAAAGTGGAGGACGCCCGGGCCCAACAGTGGGACGTTAATTATAGAGAGAGAGAGAGTTGATACTAATTCTATAAATACTCATCATCATCTTTCTTATGCCCTTATCCCGTTAGTTAGGGAGAATATTGCGAATATATTATTATATTAACTGTACGCAACACTTGGTGTGCAAGTCCAACTCGTACTTGACCGGTTTTTGTAATATAAGTAAACTCATGCCCAAAATAAAAAACAAACAAAAATATTAGAAAAATTTACGTATATCTGAATCTATGTTCTCAGCACATCAATGTCCCATTATTGGGCACTGGCCTCGGGTATTTCAGCCTAGGGTATTTGGTCTAATATACCACTGCTTTTTGTTTTTTTTATTGGTCTTATCTATTTTCTTCTAACATGCCAATTGAAATAAAAAATCCGACAAAGAACAGCAATCCAAAGAAACTATTTGTGTTTCAATGCGGCAGAGAAGCTTCATAACGAGCACTTAAAAGTTAAAATCACAAATCAGCCGCAATGGATTCCTTGCGCAAGGCAATCAACGCTACAAACACACGCACGCTACAAATCTGCTACGACCATTGAAAATTACATTCCATACTCCGCAACATGCAATTTCCTTCAACGTTAGTACTCTATCTCTTTCTCTTTCTAACCCATTAAAATCCTACTGCTGGGAACGGGCCTCCTTCATTTTGAGAAGGATTATGTTCTACTATACCGTTCCGCTCAGGTGTGTTGGAAAGGATTTATTTTCGAGGTTTCCATCTCTCACACTGGATGTTACCTGTGTAAGATGTCCCTAAGTTGACTTTTACAGCACCCTGGAGAGGAAATGGGATAGTAATACTTGTATTCTGACTTCTGATAGGCCTCGTGGTCAGGTTCATGTAACGGACTGGCGTTCACGCGGTTGCGGGTTCTATTCCCGCACTGTTTTCTGTGATTATTTATGATTGTCATATAAATGTTTATAATGCGCCTGGGTGTTTACTAAATTCTAACTACGTATGTACGAGTATATACAAAAGATAAGTAATTTAATGTTGTATATCCGTATACTAGTATAGGTCGCGTCATGTAAAAAGAACGCTGGCGGTCAAGCTGCGCATAGACGATTTATCGGTTTTCTATGTAATACTATTAAGAAAAACGAATATGTATGTACCAAGCCACGACTCGCCAGCGAAAGCCTGGTTCAAAAATAAAATAATAGGCACATAACCTTTGTGCGAGAGTGTACCCATGCGCAAAGACGCCCCCACCACTTTCTTCCCGCGTTCTTTTTACGTGACGCGTGCTATACCAATAACACAAGCATATAATGTGTCCATGAATATTAATTCATTATTAATTATTTAGGTATTTATTATTCTTAATCCGTCACCACACGGACAACAGTTCTATCTATTGGAAGTGATCTGTGTTTAAAATTCACCCCGAGGCTACTGTACTTCCGCTGTGGTTGTGTACAAACGACTTCCGTTGTATGCTTAAGACACTCAAGATTTATACACTTGCTTTTTATGCATTTCTTTGACTTGAAGTTTATTTGAACACAAGCATAATAAGCTTAGCTTGGGACCAGAGGACGTTGTGTGAAAAGTCCGTGAATATTTATTTATTTATTTATTTTATTATTTATAGGAGTACGAAGACTGTGTTTTATTTTTTTCTATTTTACGTAGTATTATCTATGTCACCACCCTTTTCACAGAGTACTGTAAAAGCCAGCTAAAGGATGTTAAACAGTCCAGGGGCGTGCGCTCCATAAAGGCAGAAAAGCAGTGCTTTACTGCCTTTATGTTGTTTTAGATGACTTTATTCATTTATTTACTATTAATTAAGGGCCTACATCAATATTATCGTATATCATCGCCGACACGTACATATTAACACAGCCAGTAGGCACAGAAAATGAAGAATTAGGGATACTTTTCCTATTTACTCTAAATCTACTAAATATATTTTAATTCTGATTTACGTGTTTCTATATATAATAGTTACTTATGTTTTTAAAGTTATTTCATTAGTTAATACGCGATAATAGACCGACAAATGAAAAAAATAAAAAAATTGAGAGGTTGTTTCGCTAAGATTTTTTTGAATCGCGTTTCTGAGTTTATGCGATCCTAGATCATATATTGAAAAAACATATACTTAAAAATTAGAGCTCTAGCCATTCAATCTAAAGAAACAATGAAATCTTCGTACGTAGAAAAATGCACGAAGCTATTTTGGTATCCTCTTAAACAAAATATTATAAATTAAAAACGCCTAATAATTCATAAATAGCACCAATATGTGCTTGCAAATTGGTGCTTTTTGCCAGGCGTTTGGTGAAGGAATAATATTGGTCAGACGTTCCTGCCTGACGGGCCTGCCATGAGTTCATATGTGTGTAGAAATTTTGGTGTCCGTGCACAGTTTACAAACGCACACAGGCTTGCATATTGAAGACGCCTTGTACCGTATCTCCTGCGGCATGCTTTGGTGATCGGATGTTTCCGCGAATATTCGGCGTTCGTTCGTTACCTATAATCCGAATAAATATAATAGTCGTAAGTCTAATAAATCACGTATGCACACTATGCATTTGTAGTTTTATCTATTTAAATAGCAGAAATATTTTGGTTCGACGTAAGCCATTTTTTTTTTCATGTGATTCATTGAACTGTTTAATATTGAGTTGCTATAATTTAATAATTGTATGGATTTTCGTTTGTTGATTTTAAAATGTTATTTGATTGTGAAATGTGTGTTAATAGTGTGTGTTTGTTAAAAATTAAAAATAACAGGTTCTCACAATTGTCATTCAGTGAAAAGATTCAAATTGTGTCTAGAGGACAACTAAGCCAGCAAAAAGGTAGGTAATGTAACTCGAAAATTTCATGTTAAAAGTTATGAAACGTATGTACATACGTACATGTACGTATGTATGTACGTACGTAGTTATTGTTTAGTAATTCTAGTACAGTGTGGACTGATTCGGAATATTCAGATTTAAATTTGTTCTGTTGGCATGGTTTCCGACTTAGAGATCTGGCGCGTGGCTATGCTAAAAATCTAAAAAAAAAAGTTTTTGTGACTGAGTACTGCGACGCATACCCAGTGTCATATTCCTGTACACGCCACTGTTAAACACAGATAACATCCTTTGAGAGACACGGAAGCCTAGAAGAGAATCAAATTGCTTGCAATCAATAAAATTATTTGCAATTGTTATAAATGTTGAAAGTAAAACCTGACATAGTAATTAACTTGTGGGAATAACACTTGCGATAAATCTGTGGATTAAATAGTCAGAATGTTTAGATACATTAATATTTTTTATTATAGATATTTCTGTACATTTTAAGTCACCACCTCCTAAAGATGGGTGGTGAGGTCGAGCCTCCACATAACAATCGTAGCTATTTGACATTAACGAGCGAACTTCAACCATTAAATGAGATTACGTTGGCAGTTAAAATACTTCCACAAAGAAAAAGGATTCCAGAGGTCTGAAAAATACCCTCAAATAAATTTTGAGCTTCGGCGTTACTTAGTTTAGGGGCCATGATACTGGGGGCCGAGGTCAACCAGTTATTATGAATGAATAGTAGTAAAATATGAATAGTCTTTTTGTACAATTTGTTTGTTATTCTACAAGGCGTGGTAGGCTTCCCAGTCAACAGCTGGTCTTTAATAGGCTACGAAATGAAGCTGTCTATGATAGCATGTTCCTATATGTAATGCTCTGAAAATAAATAATACACTAAGGTAACCTATAATTACACTTAGTAGCACATCGATCGCTTTGGGTATCATCTATAATTATTTCTCTCTCTCTCTCTGTCTACAGCCCATAACGTGTGAGACGTTAACGTACGCTGGGCACGGGCCTCCTCCAGTTTGGGAGGGTGTATGATCTACTGTGCCGCAATGACCAGGCGTATAGGCACAGGGTTTACTTTTGTGTTTTCCGTCTCTTACAGAGGATTTCGTTTGTGTAAAATATCCCTAAGCTAGCTTATACAGCACCCTGGGGAGGAGATGGGGTGGTGACACTTGTATTTTTAGTTCGTCACCACACGGACCCGTAATAATCGTTTATTTATCCGCAAATAGCGCCTTAAAATATTTTTACAACATTTTTTTTTAATTATTATTACAGGTAGATCGTAACACTTTAGAAAGAAAGAAAGAAAGAACTTTATTGACACCAGTGCAAGTTTACAACATGCTACGTAAATTATATACAAATTTAAATATGAATTTAAGCTATATAGAAATTTTTACATATACTACACATTCACACTATGCTTTATTGAATAGATCCTTGACTCAAATATAGTCACAATTCTTAAGTCATTGTGCTCATAAGACGAGCCTTAAGTACATCGTTACTGTCGGATTCTATACGTCTCAATGTGAACTGCATTTACTATACAAAAGCTTGAAAGATTGTCGACAAGTATACACTTTGAGCATAAAAATAACAGGAGTCGTTACACGTGGTATTTACTTTGACAAATACAGGGTGCTTCAAAAAAATGTATACACACTTTGAACTTCCATAGAAATTTTATTTACCGTTCTACAAAGTTAAATTTCAGGAAAATAGAAAGCTGAAAGTCCAATGTAAATGAAACATAAATAACAAATGTTAATACTGTTCAAATTGGTGACCTGCAGCATCAATACAATTCTGAGTACGAGTCACCACTGATTCTGTACATCGTATCAAAACGTCCAATGAGATTTCTCTACACACTGCTTGAATCTCATTCCAAAGAATGTCTAGGTTACGTGGTTTACGTTTGTACACCTCATCTTTTACTGTGCCCCACAAGAAAAGGCCAGTGGATAGGACGCAGGGGGCCAATCGAGTTTCCAGCACGCTCTCCAGACCTTACACCGCTGGATTTCTTCTTGTGGGGCACAGTAAAAGATGAGGTGTACAAACGTAAACCACGTAACCTAGACATTCTTTGGAATGAGATTCAAGCAGTGTGTAGAGAAATCTCATTGGACGTTTTGATACGATGTACAGAATCAGTGGTGACTCGTACTCAGAATTGTATTGATGCTGCAGGTCACCAATTTGAACAGTATTAACATTTGTTATTTATGTTTCATTTACATTGGACTTTCAGCTTTCTATTTTCCTGAAATTTAACTTTGTAGAACGGTAAATAAATTTTCTATGGAAGTTCAAAGTGTGTATACATTTTTTTGAAGCACCCGGTATATCGCAAAGTCGGTTCAGTGCTAAGGTAACGCACACAAACCTATTTCCTTTAGTCGCTACGCAAGCAATGCACAAAATCGTTAAATACTCACCATTATTGACTATTACTCATAAATAAAGACGAGCTTCGTAATGTAGTGGTTCAGGTCACGGACTGCGTATCGCGAGATTGCGCGTTCGGTTCCCGCTCGGGACAATCATTTGTGTGATATTTTTAATTCTCATACCAATGATTGTCTTGCCTTTGGGTGTTTACTATGTATTATAAGTATGTATATGCAAAAGAAAAGTACCAGAGGACGTTGCGTGAAATGTCCATAAATATTCATACATTTATTTAATTATTTAAGACAACACTGTCTCCATGCTATGCGTTTGAGCTGTTTGTTCCACTGATTGCTTGGATGATCCTCAGGCTGCTACACCGATCAGGGACTGCCTAACATCGTCAGGACTCGTAGGATTGAAGCTATAAACTAAGTATGCATCGTACAATGTCGTCACACACACTAAGAGACTACACTGTATATAAATGCTATACTTGTGAACATCACCCTCGATTTTTCAGCAGGCCTCACAATGCCTGCTCCAGTTATGTTAATGCTCTAAGTAGTTCGTTTCGTTTCGTTTTAAGAGAACTCTTTCGATTCCAATTTGCTTGAAAAACTGCATGAGAGGAATAATATCTGATGCTGTTGAGATTTTCTTATTTACAGATCATTCTCTGGTCCCAAACTAAGCTCATTTGCTTGTGTTGTGGGTACCAGAATACGGATTAACTACAGAACGCCTTCCGAGCCCATAGTTTTAAGTTCGTTAAAGTTAAATTTTATTACCGTCTTGAGGTTACGGCAATGTGCGAAAATACCTTAGAAATGGGGACATTCTATTATTCCATTCCATTTCTTACAAGTACTCAAAACTCGAAAGTAATTTCATTCAGAAAAATGATATTTTTTAGCGTCAATACAAAATGAAAGTAGGATATTATCGGGCAAAATTGACGAGCCTCGTGGTTGAGTGGTTTAAGTAACGAACTGCCGATCCTTGCCGAACTTCCCGCTCGGGACAATCATTTGTGTGATTGTGTTTTTATGTATTTTAAGTATGTATTTACAAAAGAAAAGTTGTATATGTATTCTATCCTTATTCTGGTACTCATAACACAAGCTTATATGCTTAGCTTGGGACCAGAGGACTTTGTTTGACATGTCCATGAATAATTATTAAAAAAAAACATCGTTTTACCTTTTAAAACATATAAAGTGAATTACACTTTAAGAATGCGTTTCGCCATCGGGGTCGGCGCAACAAGACTACAAGTTGTTCATGTTGCAATGAGATTTGGTAGATTTTTCGTCTAGCCACCTGCCTGATGTCAACCCTCTTTGGGTATGTGCGCAGGTGTCATGCGACGTGGTTCCCTTAATCGTTTCTTACCACCCCCACGTACAAGACATGGTGAGGTGACATTTGTATTCTTTTTGTACGTCACCCCACGGACAAATAGATGGCAGGGACTATAAGACGGTGAAAAAGTTACAAGAGGTCAGTTTTTAACTCTCTTATTCGCTTTATACGATACCAACAGCAAGATATGGAGTGGTGATATTCTACTCCACTGGCACCTCACAGCAATATAATTGTCGTCACATTAAAATAAATATCACATAATATATCTAAAGCCACTTTCACAATAAATACCTTTACATCCTAACATATAATATAGTGGCAAAACTATATAAATAATCATTAGGATAACTGAGTAGTATACGAGAGAAACCTCTTTGAGGGTTTGTTTACAAAAACCCATTTGTTTGTTTATAAAGAACCTTTTAGGTTATTCGGATCCGGGAAATGGATAACTACTTTAATTTTTAGGGTTCCGTACCCAAAGGGTAAAAACGGGACCCTATTACTGAGACTTCGCTGTCCGTCCGTCCGTCCGTCCGTCCGTCCGTCTGTCACCAGGCTGTATCTCAAGAACGGTGATAGCTAGAGAGTTGAAATTTTCACAGATGATGTATTTCTATTGCCGCTATAACAACAAATACTAAAAATAAAATAAAATAAATATTTAAGGGGGGCTCCCATACAACAAACATGATTTTTAGGGTTCCGTACCCAGTATCTCAAGAACGGTGATAGCTAGACAGTTGAAATTTTCACAGATGATGTATTTCTATTGCCGCTATAAGAACAAATACTAAAAATAAAATAAAATAAATATTTAAGGGGGGCTCCCATACAACAAACATGATTTTTTTACCGTTTCTTGCTTGATACTAATAACGTTGCCTTATGTTGCATAGATAATGGTACGGAACCCTTCGTGCGCGAGTCCGACTCGCACTTGACCAATTATTGTGATTTCAGGATTTTCAAGCTTTTTTTTAGTTTTTGACTAAGCAAATTGTTTGAATACTATCTCTTAAGCCTACGAGAACACCAAACAAAACTTGGTCCCAAAAATATTCCTAATAAAGCATAAGACATAAAACTCCTCCATAATGACTGTTCTGTCACGAGCATGAAGGAAATTTATATATTTCTACCCTCCCGTTGTACTTAGAAAATTACAGCGCACTTTGTTAACAGTGAGTACTTTTTCAAGAAAGATTTATTTCATTTTATGTGGCTTGAATTAATTTGGTTTATGTACTTTTCTTTTAAATGCTCAACATTTACCTACTTTAATTTATTCATTTTCGCAATTGATTTCCTATGCTTTTCCTTAATAAATAATATTATAGTGGAAAAAATTATAACCATGAGCGGGACTTGAACCCACGACCTCGGAATAACGTTCCGTTGCTCTCCCATCTGAGCTATCATGGTTCCCGCACATGTTTACCAATGTGAGTTAAACATCGCATCAATGTTTTTGTACAACACCATCTATTAAGCGGTCGAGTTAATGCAAACCAACTCGATCAATTGATCGTTTATAGTACATTACGATATTAGTGCGTTAAGATGGTTATAACATGCGAGGCGGAATTTCAGCCCGAGCCGAAGGCCAGGGCGTTATTGAGCCGAGCATGTTATAACCAATACGCACGTATATCGTATGACGTTTTTTAACACATTTGCGAGGACACAGAAAAAAAAACATTAAATAAACTCAATCTGTGAATGCACACTGTTGCTTTCCCGCCATTTTAACAGCGCGCTAGCGCTGCCTACTGACTGGCGCCGCGCGGCGATTATTTCGAAATTTGAATAGCAATAGCGCGCTGCTCGAGTCGTGCGGCGGCGATCAGTTCCATATTTGAAATGGCAAATAATACTGTTATGAAATTTGTATGGACTATAACTTAACTATTTTATTTGATAACACACGCGTTTTTTATGACCCGCTTTACATATTTAAAACCGGTGGAATTGCTATCCTATCTCTCAAGTTGGACCAGACTGCTCACTGTGTGCCAATTTAATTTAAAATCGGTTAAGTAGTTTAGGTATCTATCGCGGACAAACATCGTGACAGGAGATTTATATACAACGTGTTTCAGAAAGGTGTAGTCATATTTGACCATCGTTACACGTGGCCGGTGACTAGGCACTAGGCATGGATGAAATTGCAAATACTAGTTATATTATGACTTTTATGTGTTCATACAAATTGATTTTATTTATTAAATTAATCGATCTTGTTTAATTACAACACAACTATGAGGTTATCTTTTATCGTAAGCTTCAATCGCATTCAATAAACCGTAAACATCTCATAATTGATGCGCTCCTGGTAGTTATTTAATATTAGGCAATAAACAACAAAAAACTTACCAACTGTATTTTTCTATGTGTATCTGTAATATTTATAATATTTAAAGCTTATCCAATGCAACCTTAAAATATGACTACACCTTTCTGCAACACGTTGTATATAAAGAAGAAGATATGAAGTAAACTGCCTGGTAGCAGTTTACTTCATATTTTATTATAGACATAACTAAATAGATCTCATAAATTTAATAAATTGTTTTATCAGACGGGCCTCGTGGGCTAGTGGTTTATGTAACGAACTCGGTCGCGGGTTCGATCCACGTAAGGTACAAAAATATTTGTGTGAGAATTTTTTTTTGTGTGTGAGAATAAATATTTATAAATTTCATGTATTTTAAGCAAATACTTATAATAATGCATATACGTGTCTCTTCTGAATCGTTTGTTTTATTCTATGGTACAAGTACAATGAACAGTATAGATTGATTAGCCACAAGTGCAATACATTGTTGTGGTCTCGTCACAATGTATGCTACGACCACCTATTACACCGTAACGTATCTAATATAATCAAAACTGGCATTTTTAATCATGCTTATACCATAACGTGGGTATTTACTAGTTAATACCCACGGTTTCACCTGCCTTTATAATTATTGAGCTTCCTCTCCCCCAATTCCAAACCTTAACAAATTATACAAAAGAGCCATCCTCTTGAACCATTTTATCTTTAAAAAAACACATCAAAAGCCACTGCATAATTTTGAAAATATAAACTTGCATAGGGATAAACATACAAAAATAACGACTTTGTTTTATAATTAGTAAAGATTTGTTCGTATTTATCAAAATATTCTTCTAGGTATCTATCTTCTATTGTATTAAATCAAAACTGTAATATGTAATCATTTTACACATTTATTTAAAATCTATAAAGAAATATTAATAATAACTAAAATATGCTCAGTTACGAGTATATGTTTATACAACCTTTTTTTAAAGAGCAATGAGCAAAAAAATTTTAATGAAACATTGTTGGGTGTTTACTTAGGCCATGTTCAGATGACAACATTTTGACGCACGTTTTCAAATCGTGCGACTAGACATCGTAGTATTTACATACAACCGATCACATGAGCGTGCGTTAACGCGCGTCACCGAGCGTTGACGCGGCGCTCAGAGAAAAAGTCTCTAGACGCGGGCGATCGCGCGTTGACTCGCGCTTTGACAGCTATGTAACATCTGCTGACTGTTCAGATGAGCGCGCGCTTTCATCGTATCTTCTATCTATTCTGTGCTTCCATCGCAATTGCATATTTTTTTGTGACTTGGTTTTGTATTCAGTTCAAAATGAGTGAATCAGATATTGACATCGAATTACTAATTGACGAAGTCAGGAAAAGGCCAAAGGCCAAGGAAAGGGTTATATCGTCCTGGATGAATTGAAAAAAAGTGTCGAATGATTATAGACATTCTGAAGTAAGTAAACAATTTAGATTCATTGTCTCTCAAATTCGAATATAATGTTGCAAACAAACTAGGTATTTTTTTCAAAATTGGGAAAAACCAATGTGTGCGTTTTCTTTTGCCATTTTTTTCTTAATAACATAACCACAAAATAATAGTTTCTTCTACGTCCATTTTCTAAATTCTATCGATACAGACTCAAGTCAGGCTGACAGCTCCTCGCAACGCACGTTAGCGCTTGTTATCTGAACTCTTTATAAATTTGATCGCGTAGACCTACGTTAACGCGCGTTACATGTGAACTTAGCCTTATTGTTTACTAGGCGCGTATTATAAATATGTATTTAGTTATATACAAAATAAAAATAGTTTTTGTAATATAACCATAATCTGGTATCCATAACACAAGCATATAAGCTTAGTTTGGGACGAGAGGACGTTGTGTGAAATTCCCATGAATATTTATTTGTTTCTTAATATTTATAACAAAAAATTACTCCTTTATATAATTTTGATTAAAATATGGTGTAATATGTATTTTACCGTCTCGATAACCCAGTTTTGTGTGGATTTGAGTTAATTCGGTATCATTTTATGTTCGAGGAAAAATTTGTTTAGAAGTTTTTCCTAACGTGTAATAAATTACAGAATTACGATTTGTGAATTACGATTCAGTGTGATATACATCGTGTCTATCACACGCTACATCACAGCTGACGTGACGACACATACACTATGAATCAGCCAAATCCCTCTCCAGTGTCATCTTAAAGCTCTACATCGATAATCGATATGCAGTGTCGAGCTTGTTTCCGATAATCCTGTTAGTTAATAACAGGATCGAGAAAATGGACTCATGTACTTAAACGAATCTACTTTTTAACACACTTTTATTTGCTTGCTACGTATCTATTTAAATAATTAATCTATGTAACTGAATCTTCTCTGAAATGCTCACATTAAAGACCGACAACAATGCTATTACATATTTATAAAAATATTCAGGATTTTCAAGAATTGACGGTCTTCGTGGTCTGGTGGTTCATGTAGCGGTACGCAACAGTACAATCGTTTGTACGATATTTATAATTGTCACACAAATGTACTGAGCCTGGTTATTTTCTATGTATATATGTGTATTTACAAATAAAAGTAATTTATATTGAAGTCTATATGTATTCTGGTACTCACAACACAAGTGTATAAACTTAGCTTGGAACCAGAGGACGTTGTGTGAAATATCCATGAGAAAAAGATGTTTTATTTTTGGTTATAAAATTTATTTATCAAAGGTACACAAAATATTTACAAAAGAGTACAGTATAGCGCTTATGATCTAGATAAGCTAATAATATTTTTTTTCTTAATAACTATTCCATGTTACTATATATTTACACATGTATTACTCTACCTAATTATAATAAAACCTGATACCTATAAATGTATATAAAAGTTTGATATACTGTTCGGTTTTAATTTGAGGTTATACGAGCCAATTGCATCTTAAACTCTTCTTATTTATCATCTCGTTATTTCATTACATCACCAGCTTAATGTACATCGATAGGTTTCTGACATATAGCCGGATTCAAAGGACCAAAAACATGTACACGTTACTGAATGAGTAAAAGAGTAAATCCGGCTCGAAGGACCATACATATATGTATTTGAGTGATTAAGTTTGACACTGAATGATACAAATTATAAGTGTTAAAATTCGTGTTTTATAATGCAAATGGCTCGTACGACATAATATACTGAAATAAAACAAATTATCTTGAAAAATTTTATCGTCAAACCAAATTTCAATTTCAAATTAGTGATAGATCTTAAAAATTTTGACATTACGAAATAAAGGCATTCTTATGTTTTCCTTAAATCTTTTTTGGTAGTCATATAGTTTTACTTATCAGTATCATGGGCGGAAAACAAAGTAGCTAAGTCTCTTTAACTTTCATTGTGTAGTTATTTTTACAGCTACTAAAACTTTAAAAATTAGCAAACGATACACTTATGATATATAATAATATGTCTGCGTATGATATAGAGATCGCGACATACATACGTATGATAATATAGTGATAACTTAGCGAAAAACTATCTTCGACTGCACAAATTAAGAATAGTGAAATATTTGCCATAGTAGACTATATACACTTAGGAAGCGGAGGAGGCCTGTAGCCAACAGTGGGACGTTAAGAATCACAATTTTAGATTTTGTTTGACCATTTTTTTGTCATGATTAAAGCATTACACAGGGATGAAATGATAAGGGTTAGCAGGAATAATAGGGTTGTCATATAAGGTTTCAAAGCTAACATGTGAAAGCATTTTGCCATGAGATGAATGTTGATGTGGGTGTGTAATGTGAGAACAGACTTAAATTGCATGTATTTTAAGTTTATTACGCGTTTATAGTACAGGGAGTTAGTAAAGGAATTTGTGAGAAAATTTTAGCTAAACGATGGTTGTTGTGGATTTTTTTAAATGTTAAGCAAATAACTACACTACTACACCTAATGTTAAGTAGAAGTGTAATACGAAAGTCAAGACAGCTTGTGGATGAGAAATACATAAAATAATTGGCTTATTTTAAAAACTATAAAAAGATACTTCAAAATTATAATTTATTTTTCAATTTTTGCATTGTAATCAGTCCTCAATATATTTGGAGAATTTCAGATTAATCCCTCTATCGCAAGTGGATAAAAAATGACTGTTAAAGATTTTAGTAAAATAAAAAAATTTAATATAGATATTGTTAGATAAACACAAACAAAGCTAATAAAAGTGTGTCGATAAGAAATTATTACTGTATTGAAAAGTTACATTAAAAAAACCTATTAAAGTATTTTTGATGAATTTGAATGCTAATGAATTTCCGACAAGAAGTTCGACAATATTTTGAACAACAACTTAAATCTCTTAACAAATATATCGAAAGCACTGCCACGTGTTTTGCATCTAAAGGTTTCCTCCGAACAAAACAAAACTGACTTGACGATAGTCGACTTATACTCGGTACTTTTGCGCTACCTTCCAGCATGCATCAAGTGAGAAGAAATACTGCTATACAAAAACCAGGTACAAAGATTTCGAAGCCTGGTTTATTAAATTGGATAGATACGGAGTCGGTAATAAGGGAAGAGCTGTTTACTCGATGTGCTCAATTCCATAATAACATAACAATTACCTGCACTATGTTTAGACCTAACTCTAAACATAAGACTTCGTGGTTCCATCTAATAGCTTAACTCGCAATTTTAGGTAGCGCTTATTATTCAAGAATGGCCACCACGTACTGGACTGCATAATTTAATTATACCTAGTAGCAGTTGCCTCATCCGTGTGGTGACGGAGTAAGAATACAAGTGTCACCACCCCATCTCCTCCCAAGGGTACTGTAAAAGTCAGCTAAGGTATATTGCATAAAATTTTTTTCTTTTTAATATAACTAATTTAAATTTTAAACCAAAAATTCATTTTATAATTTCTTGTTATTATGTAAATAATATTGTATTTAAGTATATAAACTTAGTTTTGCTTGCTTGTATACTGCCTCTATAATAATTAAAAACTTTAGTCTAAGATAAAATTATGTATATGTTTTACCTTTTTTTGTTTGTATATTGTTATAATTTGTTAAAGTATTTAGCAACTAAAATAATGATATTAATTTTATGTAGTCTGAGCACAATGTGGTTTGATGTAGATGTAGTTAAAGTCTATCTTTATGGTCAATGTAAAATGAAATTGAATGTGGGTAAACCCTGTAATAACTGATCGTAGAAGACACATTACAGCTCAGTCTCACCCGTGACCATGGTGACTGCAAAGTCTCCGAAGCGTCTGGCCAAAATTTGAAACAAATATACGCGTCTAAATCCGTCTAAATCCGTAACACTGAAATAACTAATTTCCCTGATTAAATTACATATTAATAATCAATTTAGAGTACTGGGTCATTATTTTTAAATTGCTTTACACAGTTAACGGACTGCTTGATATTTTCTTCGCAGCCAACCGTCGATATTTGACCTCCCAACTTAATTCTTATGATTTTATGAGTTTATATATTTTTACGTACACCGCCATCTATCAAGATAGCTTTACACCATCTCGACCAACACTTGAGTATTCTTTCCAGAATACGAATGGTTGAAAATAATGACGCGACGTTCATTATTAAAGTAGTTTATAAATTTTTGATTTGAAGTGTTGCAAGTAGACCGCAATAAGCTCAGTTGGAAGAGCTTCGGAACGGTATTCCGAGATCGTGGGTTCAAGTCCCACTTGCGGCATTTCACTTTTTCCACCATAATTTGATTTATTAAGTAAAAGCATAGCATGTCAAATGCAAAAATTAATAAATTACTTTAATCTTATGATTTTAATTGATTGATTTGTTCTTCCAATAATTAATTAATACTATGCGTTGATTCAAATCCGGCTCGAAGGACCAGAAAATGGAGGATATTTGAGACTTGTAACAATGCAACATTTTATTACTCTCAAGAAGCAACAACTTAGCGCTCCAACTATACTACCCACATCTACATAGAAGCGCGCACGCACACAGTGAGACGGCACTGTACACCTACACCGCCGGATCACTATATAAGACGACCGCAGGCGACGATTTAGCCAGTCGTTAGCTAGACGGCAACGAGTGCGATAGCTCCCGCAGTCCACTCTGTTGTCTTGCGCTTACTCTGAGCGGTAGCTCCCGCAGCCCTCAGAAAAAGTGCTAAGTAAGCTAGGAGGTTAAGGAATGCGGTAGCTCCCGCAGCCCATTCCAGGAACCACGCATAGTATTCACGTACATTTACCTATAAGTACCTATTAAGATTTATTGTATTATTGCCAACATAGAAATAAAGAATATCGTTTGTCAATATCATTGGCTTTTATTCATCCGGCAACACCACATTGGCGCCCAACGTAAATAAGCCACAAATTGATATCTACCCACATTTTCAAGATGTCGGAAGAAAAAAGTTTGATGATTATGACACAAGCACAATTCACGGAATTGATAAACAAGTTCACGAATAACAACACGCCTAAAAATAGTTTTGCTCGGTGCACAAAAAGGTACGACGGTGAAAGGAACTACAATAAAGTAGAGGAATTTATTACAAGTATTACGATTTATAAAAAGATCGAGAAAATTAGTGACGAAGACGCATTAGAGGGTTTAACCTTGCTACTCACGGGAACAGCTGCTACCTGGTGGAGTGGAGTCAAAAGTGAAACCAAGAAGTGGAGTCAAGCTTTAGGTAATATTAGAAATTCTTTCGCCCCAAAAATGCAGCCGCACGAAATTTATCTCGAGCTTTTTGCAAAGAAACAAACTAACGAGAAAATTGACGAGTTCATTTGCGAGAAGCGTGCCTTATTGTCACAACTCCCACCAAAACGGCACAAGGAAGACGAGGAAATTGATTTTATATATGGACTTCTTAAAATTCAATATAAAAAGGAAATCCCGCGTACTGAGATAAAATCTTTCGCTGACCTCCTAGAACGCGGAAGAAACATCGAAAATCTCGCCAAGGAGGCTGAAGATACAACAAGTGCCGTCAACTCACATACAAATGCGGAACGAAAGATGCCTAAAAGATGCTTTTATTGCGGTAAAAAAGGCCATGTCTCCGATGTTTGTCGCAAACGGCTAGCTGATGAATCTAAAGGGAAGGCTACTGTCGAGAAAATAGATCACAAAATCACCTGTTATGGATGCGGAGCTCCAGGTGTGTTTCGAAGCAACTGCGAAACTTGTAAAAATAAAGAAACGCCGACAAAATCTGTTTCATTTTACACTGTACAAACTACGGTGAACAGTGCAAAAATACCTACCATAGAAGTGAGCATTAAAGGCGAAATAGGCTACGCAAACATAGATACAGCAGCCAAAACCAGCATGGCAGGAGCAAAGCTCTATAGAACTTTGTTACGCAAAGGTACTAACTTTGAGGAACACACAGCTGACGTTACCCTTGCCGATGGTTCTAAACGAGTATCCAAGTTACTCACGGCTACGGTTGATATTGTGATTGGAGGAAGGATTTTACCTATTACTCTTTCAGTAATGCCAGAAGCCAAAGATAATAGAACACTACTGGGAATAGACTTCTTAGAAACTAACGGCATAATACTCAACTTGGCTCAACGAGTTTGGTATTTTATAGATGATCCGCAGAACACATACCAATTTATAAGGTTAACAAATGATGTGGTTACCCTAAAAGCTGCCAAATCTATAACCCTTGAAGAACAAGTTACCAACAAGATTGATGAAACTAACGAGTCAATTAGCCAATTTCTTCGCTGGGCAAAGGACTTGAAGATGCTGTCACCTATTCCAAATACACCATCACCACTACGCAACCTCCCCGATGACGGCCCGTCACCAGCCAAGCAGCCCCGTTATGAATTAATAAAATTAAACACTCCGCCTCGTGTTGTTAGACCACGAGAACCAGCCGATCCTCAATCGTGTATTGATCCTCGTGTTAATTATTTGCCAATAAATCCCTTACAACTGTATTCTTTGGATGTTTTTTTACAACCTGACGAAGGAACTTTATTTACTAATGATGAAAGAGATACTTTCAATGAATTACTCTTTAAATATAGGGATATTTTTGACAAAAGTACTACACCAACACCATTTGCTGTACACAGAATAGATACAGGAACACATTCCCCAATTTGTGTCAAACCTTATAGATTATCACCTATAAGACAACAACAATTAAGGGCAAAGTTAGATGAAATGATTAACGAAGATATTATAGAAGAGAGCGATGCCGCGTGGGCGGCACCAGTAATTCTTGTTCCAAAAGGAGATAATGATATTCGTGTCTGTATTGACTACAGGAAACTAAATGAAATCACAAAACCAGATAGATATCCATTACCACGCATTGATGATTTATTACATCAGGCAAAGGGAATGCCGTATATGTCAACACTCGATTTGCAATCAGGATATTATCAAATAATGGTTCACCCTGAGGATCAGGACAAGACAAGCTTCGTTACCCCGTTCGGAAATTTTCGATTTAAAAGAATGCCATTTGGATTACGTAACGCTCCAGCTACGTTTCAAAGAATGATGGATAAGTTCATACAAGGATTAAAGGCAAAATACACTTTAACGTACTTAGATGACTGCATAACGAGAGCCGAATTTTTCTCAATGCACATAGAGAATCTTCAAGAAATATTTGATAAACTACGAGAATACAAGTTAAAAGCGAACAGAAAGAAATGTAAATTCGGCTGTACTGATATAAAATACTTAGGACATGTTATTACACCAGAAGGTATAAAAGCCGACCCACAGAAAGTATCAGCGATCGCAAATTTAAAAGAACCAAAAACGCTAAAACAGCTTATATCATTCCTTCAAACTGCATCATGGTACAGAAGATTCATAAGCAACTTTGCACAAATTGCGCAACCTTTAACTAAACTGACCAAAAAGAAAATAAGTTGGCAATGGAAGTCAGATCAACAAGAAGCATTTAACACATTAAAAAATGCTTTGACAACTGCACCGGTGTTAAGACAAGCTACAAACGATTTACCTTTCACAATTAAAACAGATGCAAGTCAGTATGCTATTGGAGCAGCTTTAGTGCAGGGGGAGGGAGAACATGAACACCCCGTCGAATACGCAAGCCGTCTTCTCACACCAGCAGAATGTAATTATTCAGTCACAGAAAAAGAAGCCTTAGCAATAGTTTGGGCTATTTCACGCTTCCGTGGATACATAGAAGGAGCTAAATTTATTACAATAACCGATCACCAGCCACTGAAATGGTTGATGGAACTAAAAACACCAACAGGTCGACTGGCTCGTTGGGCATTACAACTACAGCCCTACGATTTCAAGATCCAGTACACTCCTGGGCGTACAAACATTGTCGCCGATACACTATCAAGACCACCATGTTATGAACACAGTGATGATTGCACAGTTTGCAGTTTAGAAATTGAACTACCAAAACGAAATGAAAAACAAATTCGAGATGAACAACTTAAAGATTCATATTTAAAACAAATAATTGAAGCGTTAGAAAATGAAAATGAGTCTCATGAAGGTACAGCATTTACAAAAAAAGGATATCTTATACACAATGGAGTCCTTTATATGTATACACCTGAACAAGAAGACGATAATGCTAAGTTAGTAATTCCACAGCAAGAAGTATTAAAAGTAATAGAAACACACCATGACGCCCTTACTGCTGGTCACATGGGAGTCGACCGTACCATTCAACGTATAACTGACAAATACTACTGGAAAGGATTGAGGAAAGATGTCATAAAGTATATTAAAACATGTACTGAATGTCAAAAATACAAGCCCACAAATCAAAAACCTGCTGGACTGTTTCAGTCAACTGCAAATAATCAGAGATTTGAAACCTTATCAGTTGATTTATTTGGACCATTACCAAAGGGTCCTTCGGATGAAAAATGGATACTGATCATAGAAGATATTGCTTCAAGATGGATCGAACTTTTTGCTATGCAAGAAGCAACTTCGGATAAATGCGCAACAATACTAATAAACGATATATTCCTTCGTTATGGTTTGCCTAGAAAAATCATAAGTGATAATGGAGTACAATTCATTTCTGCAATAATGCAAAAACTAATATACTGTTTGGAAATACAGCATATCTTCACACCAGTATATCATCCAGAACCAAACGTCGTTGAAAGAAAGAATAGAGATATGAAAACTCTAATAGCAATAATGGTAAAAGACGCCCATCAGAATTGGCCATCTACTTTACCAGCGATTCGATTTGCTATGAATACAGCCAAATGTAGGACAACTGAATTCACCCCTTCATATTTGACATTTGGTCGCGAACTAAGAACAGTTTATGACCTGACACATGATCTAAGTACTGTCGTTGAATCCGAAAAATTTGTGGAAGAAATTACACCAGCTCTGAAACGTTTATCGGAGAACTTAAAAATTGCTAAGGAAAATATAGAAACAAATTTGAACGCGAGTCGCGACAATGCTAATTTGAAAAGAAGACCAGATCCTGGATACGCTAAAGGAGACTTAGTACTAATAGAGACACACTCTGTTAGTAACGCTGAAAAGAAATTTTCGTCTAAATTTACTCCACGCCGAGATGGACCATACGTAATACTTAATAAAATTGGAGCATGCACATATGAGGTGGCTCATCCAAACACTCCGCATAAATCTATCGGAAGATACCATACGTCAGCTATTACTAAATTCAATAGAAGAGACCATAGAATCCCAAAACCAACAAATCCAATTCGTCAAAGAGGACGACCACGGAAGGTTGCTGGCACTCTTGTCGAGACGAGCTAAGAGTACCAGAGGGGGAGAATGTAACAATGCAACATTTTATTACTCTCAAGAAGCAACAACTTAGCGCTCCAACTATACTACCCACATCTACATAGAAGCGCGCACGCACACAGTGAGACGGCACTGTACACCTACACCGCCGGATCACTATATAAGACGACCGCAGGCGACGATTTAGCCAGTCGTTAGCTAGACGGCAACGAGTGCGATAGCTCCCGCAGTCCACTCTGTTGTCTTGCGCTTACTCTGAGCGGTAGCTCCCGCAGCCCTCAGAAAAAGTGCTAAGTAAGCTAGGAGGTTAAGGAATGCGGTAGCTCCCGCAGCCCATTCCAGGAACCACGCATAGTATTCACGTACATTTACCTATAAGTACCTATTAAGATTTATTGTATTATTGCCAACATAGAAATAAAGAATATCGTTTGTCAATATCATTGGCTTTTATTCATCCGGCAACACCACAGACTTTAATTAAAACGATGAGTTGGTATTCAAGTCTCTTCGGGTCAATGTACATCGTGGAAGAGGGCTTGTGGGTATAATATTGCTATCCTAAGTGATGTTCAAAGCTACGATATGGAGGCTAACGAATTGATGGTGCATTAATGATAGGCGTAACAGTCTAGTCCAGCGTAAATATACGAGATAGTGTATTCGCGTTCAATCTTGAATTCACGTTCAGCCTGGATAAATCGTACTTCATAGACTAATAATGTTTCATACGACGTATAGCCTGTATCATAGACACAATCATATAGATATTATGTAAGTGGCATTAAGTCAGCTAAGTGATATAGCCATAGACACTATATATCGGTTGGTATTGCTAATTTTTAAAGCTGTAGTGCACAAAATTTTATTTAAATGTAAAACAAATAAACGGTAAAAGTAGCCCAATGCGATATTTAAACAAAATCTGACCTTTTTACACAGTTACAAGAACATTAACAATATTATTATACTTTGTAATGAAATTGATCATATTTTAAAATCGCATTGGTTAGTTTTTGATTTAAAGATACCCAAAATTCCAGAATTTAGGATATTTGAGGCAGCACTCTATAATTCGACAAATTTAAAGCCCTGTGAAACTTTTGTCGGATTACTGCAGATCTACTGTATATTTTCTGGTTACACTTGCATTAAGAATATAATTTTTTTATATATGCGTAGAAACAGTAGATACAGATACATTAGAAATACCCGGTTTTACTTGGTTATTATTGTTATTGGCATTTTCAGTCTCTTGTGGTTTTCTTTTTGGTCCTAGAAGAAGTTTTTGTAGTTGACAAGCTGGGGCTTCTACAAAAAGATGGAGTGGCAAAGCCCAGAGATAAGTTGTGGTCACAATTCCAGCGTATAACATTATCTGTAAACAAGGACGTAGGTAATTAATACAGAATAAAAAACCTGTTTCAAAGTCAAAGTCTAATATTTTAATTTTAAATAGACAAGATAAACAGGCTCTTTTAAGAAGTCAAAAGCAAGGCGTCTGTTCTAGGGAATCCTATGAAGGGTCCTTGGGAACAGACACGAAACTCCATGGATTTTTCCACTTCAGCGTGCTAACTTTTCGGACTATGTCGTACACACCGGTCCTTCCACGGATCTTCGCATTCTTGATCTTATCACGTAGGGAAACACTAAGCAGAGCCCTCTCCATAGCACGCTGCGCGACTATGAGTTTAGTTATGAGGCCGACATTCAGAGACCACGTCTCAGTTCCATGAGTCATCACTGGTGACACACACTGGTCATAGACCTTATTTTCAGGCACTGGGGAATTTTGGATGTGAAGAAAAAACCATCTTAGAACACTTTATCTATTAAAAATCGGCATCAAAATCCGTAGCGCAGTTTAGAAGATAAAAGCTCACATAAGGACATACATACAAAAATAATGACTTTCTTTTATATTATGTAAAGAAGATACTTACAGCAGTGTAGTCTGTAGCATAGAATGATCTTCTCATTTGTCCTCCGTACGTCCTCAAGACGGTGGCGTGTAGTAACATAGCACAGTAAGACATCCTACCCAAAGGTTGCAATGGTCCCCATTCAACTGAACTTACATAGATACCTGTAAACATTCCACTAATTGTAACTCTTTCATGAGACATGATATACATTTTTATAATAAACTCCCTAATGATGTAAAATAATTGAATAAACAAAAAAATATTTATACACATTCCACAGAACGTCCTCTGGTTCCAAAGTAAGCTATGTAGAAATATAGCTTGTATTATGACATTTATTAATTAATATCACACAAATGTTTGAGCGAGAATCAAACCCCAGACCTCGTGAACGACGAAATAATTGTAAAATAATACCAAATAAAAAAAAAATTCAAGGTAAATTATGTTAAAAGTCGTATTATAAATTTACTGATTATGTTAATGATAATAAAGCTTGTGAGTTGATAGCTTGGTTGCTCTGAAGCAATACATATTGAATACTAGCTGCTGCCCGCAACTTCGTAAGCGTGGAATTTAGAAACCAAATCTTAACAAATTATAATAAAAAGACATCCTCTTAAAACCATTCTATGTATTGACAAAAATCGCATCAAAATCCGTTGCGTAGTTTTAAAGATATAAGCTCACATAGAGACATACATACATACAAAAATGACGACTTTGTTATAAGTAAAGATACTTGAGGAAGAGGAGAGATGGAAAACTTGATATTAAAACCTGTGCCAACATGCCTGGTACAGTAAGACCATAATCCCTACCAAAATGGAGGAGGCCTGTGCCCAACTGTGGGACGTTAAAGAGGAGAGATACTTACGATTACATCTATAGAAATATCCTATGATGAAGAAACAAATAGCCAAAGCAAAGAAGTTTTGGTTCAAAGCATTGAATACAGCAGACTCAAACGCTGACGCTTCTCTGTGGTGCAAATCCCATCCCATGAGAACGGTACCGAAACCAACGGGAATGGAAATCAGGAAGAGAATTTTCATGAGCTGAAAAAAAATATCATATCTTATAACAGAATGTTATAGTAAAATCAACTATAAGTCTGCTGTAGTAGTCAGATCTACACTTTATTAGATGTATAGGTACCAGAATACGGATATAATACGAGTACATAAATTACTTACTACCCAGACGCAAGACAAACATTTGTTTGTATGACAATTATAAATATTACACAAATGATTGTCCCGAGAGGAAATCGAACCCGTGTTTTCGAGAACGGCAGTCCGTTACCTGAACCACTATACCACGAGGCACGTCGAATGTGTGTGTGAAGTTCTATGTGTATCTATGATACAAGCCACATGTTAAGCTGAATCATAGACAGATTCCCAGTAGAATACTTGTTTTACTGTTTGTAAAAGTGACGTTTTTAGTTTACCAAAACTACATGTCACATGAATACCATATGTTATTAAGCCCTGAAGTAGGTACGATTTAGCCAGGCTAAAATTACATTATCTACAAGAATGAACGTGTATTTGCTATTTGGTACATCTGTGTTTATCTATTATAATTATCAATATTTAACAACTTACAAAAGAGCTACTGAGATCCCATTTCTCTGTCTGTGCTCGATGATAGAAGTAAGCAGTCAGCACTCCTAAATGATATCCAGCCCAGTTTCCTTGCGCCGATACATAAGCATGGTAAAATGTATCGTTGTAGCCGAAAATCTGTCTTATTGATCTAGGAACAAAAAATAATAATCAAGACTACTTGGTGGCCAAAGATGGTATCAAAAAGTTGTGATATTTTATCTCATTCCTTAAACAAAAGGTTCTATGTAAAATTATCTAATTGTATATGAGAGGCATACATAATTATAAATAGTAATAATCTTAGTGAATCTACTCATATATAATTAAAGTATTACGTGTACAATTAAATATACAAGTTTGGTCATAGCGATACTTCATCGTGCTAATCTAGTAATTCTAAACAAAGAAATGGGATTAATTTATTAATTTTTGTAGTTAAATTGCTGTGCTTTTTTGAGCGGGACTTGAACCCACGACCTCGGAATACCGTTCCATTGCTCTCCCCACTGAGCTACCATAGGACCAGCACGATCCGCTCGATAGATGGCGTTGTACAATACCATAACGCGATGTTTAACTTACATTGAGAAATATTGTAGTGGAAAATTTGATTATCATGTGCTGGTTCGATAGTAGCTCATTTGGGACAGCAACGGAATGGTATTCCAAAGTCGTGGGTTCAAGTCCCGCTCATGGTGATAATTTTTTTCCACTATAATTTGGTTTATTAAGTAATAGCACAGCAATTTAATTGCAAAAATTAATAAATTAAGCCTATGGTGATTTTTTTTTCCACTAGGTATACATAATTTTTTTAATTAAGGAAATGGAATTATTCTTTTTAATTAGGTATTGCATTGTCATCGGTCCTTGTGTGAAAATTACAGATAAATCCGACTACTGCAATTGGCTGAAAATCGCTTTGATATAGATTAATACTTTGATAGATACGTAGGTACCTAACTTATAAAAACGTGTTAAAAATACGTGTTACTTACTCAGGCGATATGCTGACTCTTATTGGTAAAAGATTCATCAAATAACTCTGCAGGAATGGTATAAGGAGACTGATGACCATGACTGATGAGAGGACTGGGATCCCACTCTTAGGCCAGCGCCAGATCACGAGTAGAACCACCATGGTAATCAAGAAAAGTTGAGTATCTGTTCCTAGGTACCTGGAAAATATATCCAATTTAATTAGAAGGAATTCATAATACGTATGGTGACGGATTAAGAATACAATTGGCACCACCCCATCTCCTCCCAAGAGTGCTGTAAAAGTCAGCTAAGAGATATGACACACAGATAACATCCTCTGTGAGAGACGGAAAACCCGAGAATAAGCCCTGTGTCGATACAGACAAGTTACAGGCTGTATAACATCACCCTGCAACAAATAGAAGCAAAGCATTATTGAAAAATGTTGCTCTCTCTCCAGCCCATTTACGTCCCATTGTTGGGCACGGGCCTCCTCCACTTCGGGAGGGATTATGGTCTACTGTGCCGCGCTGATCAGGCATGTTGGCACAAGGTTTATTTTCGAGTTTTCCGTCTCTCACAGAGGATGTTATCTGTGTGCAATATCCCTTTGCCGACTTTTACAGATCCCTTGGGAGGAGATGGGGTGGTGACACTTGTATTCTTAATCCGTCACCACACGGAATGTAAAAATGTTGCTAAAAGGGGTAAATTTTCTAAATTCTACGTGTATGAAGTCGCGGGCTACAGCTAGTCATAATATAGTCGTCATACTGACTCTAAACCATATCAAATAACGGTATCCCAATGAGATGAAGTCAGGAGGATGGTGACTGTGAGCAGATATTTGTTGTTGTAGCATCAACTGATATTCATAAACTGAAAATTTCAGCTCTTTAGCTATCGCCGTTCCAGAGATACATCCTGGTGACAGACATATGGACGGACGGATAGTGAAGTCTCAGTAATAGGATTACATTCACATTGTACCTTTTGGTACGGAACCCTAGAAATCTACTCTCGACTACTCAATAAATGAAATTATATAAATAAATATTTATGGACATTTCACACAACGTCCTCTGGTCCCAAGCTAAGCTGATGTGCTTGCGTTATGGCTACCAGAATACGGATAAAATACATATACCTACTACTTTTCTTTTGTAAATACATACTTATAATACATAGAAAACACCCAGACGCAGGACAAACATTTGTATGACAATTAAAAACATCACACAAATGAATGTCCGAGGCGGGAATCGAACCCGCGACCTCGTGAACGGCAGTCCGTTATATGAACCACTAGACCACGAAGCCCGTCAGACATCACTCAATCTATGTCAAGGCCCGCAATTTTGCATAAATTACTATCTAGATTAAGATACGCACTTTCTAGTGAATTTCACAACTACAACGATTACCATAAAACCAAGGCACGATAAATATTTAAAACATTAAAAACCGTTTCGTAATAAAGCTTGTTTTAATGACCTTGAACTATGATGCCAATTCTATTCGCAAAACTAGACTAAAACGAAAATTATTTTATATTCTCTATCACTTACATATATGATTCATCCTTTGTTTAAAGGGTGTCACAAACGGCGTATTAATATAATATTATTGTGTGTACCAGTGTCCCACAGTGTCTCGGAAATATATAATAATAATTATCATTACAATATTGTATAACCTTGGTTGTAACAACTTCAGCTTACTGTGATTGGTTGCTTGTTATTATTGTGGTGACAAATAAATGATTTCTTTATTTATTTTAAAAAGAAATTATTATTGCGAGAAAAAGACAGATGTATTTAAAAAAGAGGAGGTGAGAAATTGACAGATGTATCTGTCGGTGATACATTTCAGAATATTAATTACTAGCTGTTGCCCGCGACTCCGTCCGCGTGGAATTTAGAAAATTTCCCCGTTTTTGCAACATTTTTCACTACTGCTTCGCTTCTACTGATTGTAGCGTGATGTTATATTGCTTAAGGCCTTCCTCGATAAATGCCCTATCTAACACTGAAAGAATTTTTCAAATCGGGCCACCTCTTTCAACTCTTCAGCTTTATAATATTAGTAAAGATATATCTGTCTCTTTCTCGCTGCGTCTTTTTTCTATATACATCTGTCTCTTTCACGCTATATTAATTTACGTTAATATGCCATTTGTGGGCCTAAGAGGGTACTGTACTCCTAATTTAGGTATTTGCTTTAGGTATTGCTATCCCTATTCCCGAGCACCGTGCTGAAGGGGACAAATATAGCTGAAGCAGATTTTACCTATAAATTATTTGAGAAAAAGACGTTTCGTACTTCCCTTTTTTCTTCGCGAAAATTATACCGATTTTAATTGTTTTTACGCTATATTATAGATGAAGAGTATATCTATGCTTGTATCACTTTCTTTTTTGGTAAAACGTTACCAAATATGTGTGGTAGACGCTGCAACTTTACCTAAAGAAAACCGAAAAACACGGGATTTTCGGATGGTCATATTTCTTTTAATTATTATGTATTGATAAAAAGAAAGTGACAGAAGCATAGATATACTCTTCATCTATAACATAGCGGGAAAACACGGTTTAACTTTCGCGAAGAAAAAAGGGAAGTACGATACCCATACTTTTGTATGGAGCATAATTTGGTATCGTGCCCTCTTAAACGTGTAACTAGTAGTTAATATACACTACTTATTGTAACTACATGCACGACATAGCCTGTTATTTACGATTTACAATAAAGTGTATTCTATTTTCATTTTGATGGTTATCATAATTCAGTAAAGTCAATTAAACTGTTTAATAATTAAATCATAATTCGGTAAAGTCAAAATTACGTAAAATTTTAAATGCAACAGACTAATCACCTCAATCATAATATTCTAAGTTGGAATTCTATCTAATAATAATATGGTTTTAATTTAGTTAAGTTAATTTAGTGTTTGGCGCAACGGTATTGGCACCGTGTATTTTTAATATTTGCTCGATTAGTACGAAACTTAATAACTGCAACTAGGCAGTATTTCGGCATAGAAAGTGCCAACAACCTTCATGCTATTTGCAATAAAATGTAGGTTAAAATAGTTTTGCTAATTGCAGCTATTTTCTGTTACTTCTGCAAGGGATATTAGAGGTTTGCGTGGTCATAAATCATTCTTAGCCCATGAACGTTCCACTACTGAGCACAATCCTCCTCAACTTCGGAAGGATATTTTTTGATCTACAATGGTGCGCTGACCAAGCGTGTTGGCATATGAATTCATTAAAAGATTTCAGTCTTTTACAAAATTATCTGCTTATATTATATCTTAGCAGGCTCTAACAGTACCTTCGTAAGGTGAATGTGGTGTAAGAGTTGGAAGACCTCGAAAAATACCCTATACCGACACGAGTATGTATGTAGGTATGAAGTTTTACCAAATTTATGTGATAAACGCTGCAAATTGATCTTATGACATCCGTAAATTAGGATTTTTCGGATGGTAATATTTTTTTGAATAATCGTCTTTTGCAAAGAAGGCAATAAGAGAAGCAATGCCCACAAAGAAAAAAGCGAAGAACGATGTCCTTATTTTTGAAGGGAGCATGACTTACTGCCATTTCCTTAATACCCTTTTTATACTAAACCAAATATGAGTAAATGCTTGTTTTTTTTAAATACTATAAATATCATTTCAGTCGTCTGTTACAAGTGATTGTTCCACTTGATTGCTACTTGCAACTAATAATTTCACGGCCATTACAGCATTACAACAGCGGAGTTACGCGTCTTTGAACATCATAAGTGAGCTGTTTTGAAATTATTTGTTATAATTCCAAAGAAAAGTCACTTTTTTTGCATATAAGTATTATCTCTTATATATAACAATCAATTGCTGTTCGTTAGCCTCGGTAAAATTTGAGAATGGCTGGATCGATTTTGGTGATTTTGGTCTTGAAATATTCATGAAAGTCCAGGGAAGGTTTAATCGGTTTCAAAGTATCTAGAGATCCTAAATTCAACGCGTATAGATTAACGGGCATCAGCTATACTTAGTGTAGACTAAATAAATCCAGATTAATATTTGTTTGGCGTGATGTAAATTGTAGCATCAGAAATGCATCATACAATAAATATAACCAATGCAAAAAGAATTTTTCAATTTATCAGTTAACTTCCGATGTACGTGACGCAGGACATGCAACCCATTAAATTAAAGTAATTTTTGTGCCAAAAAAAGGACAATTCATTCATACCAATCCTATTGCTCTCGCAATACTGAACGTGGGTCGCGAGATGAGCGGAGCCAATTCTGCGGTCACTTTTGTGTTTAGCCTCACCCACTTCTCATACAAAAATTGGATGGCATCAGTCGTGCAACCTAATCGCGATATATAGAAAAGCCCTCTTAACAGTTTAACTATACGTACGATGACAAAGTGCATTCTAAATGATAAAAACTATATTGCTTCACTCACCATGCTTGAGGTAAACACAAATGCTCAAAAGGGAACAAATTAGGCATTAAAATAACTAATTGCCACCAATTCATTCTGCACAGATCACGTTCTCTCTTGACAACAGCATCCCACATAGGTCCTGAACCCAAATGTGGCACCCAAGTCATTGCCAAGCCCATCACAACTAGAACTGCTGGCATCAATCTAAAAAAATAAATTAATTAATACAAATATAATGACCCCGAATCCTAAGCGCGCTTAAATCTTCAAAAGTACGGAACGTTTCCTCAGGTATTGCACGCATGGAATTTGAAGAACAAACCTTAACAATTTATACAAAAATAAAACACCCTCTTAAACCACACATACAATACAAAGAAGATTTGTTAAGATTTGTTTCCGAAATTTCACGTATACGAAGTCACCGATAACAGCTAGTAAAAAATAATGTATATATTTAAGATTAAGTCACCAACTTACCTTAGCCATCTGTTGATAATAGCCATAGGAACAGTCTTGAAAGAGAAAGGATGTTTTTCTGCATATATCAACATTTTATGAGCCATTAGGAAACCTCCCATCACAAAGAAAATCTGCACTATGATTCTGGAGTTAAATAACAGTGCTTTGAAGAAATCATCGTAGGACTGGAATAAAGAGAAAATTTGTGTTATTTCTTTTTGCAGTGACAAAAGGTAGCATTCGGAAGTCCCAGGACCGATTCACGCGACCAGCTCCGATATTCTGTTAAAAATGCCGCCGATTCTTATACCGAAGTTGTCACTATTGTATAAGACGTGTGCGTGGCCAAAGACAAAAGTGACTGCAGAATTGGCACCGCTCATGACGCGATCGGGTCGCGTCAGGACGCGCAACCCACATTTGACATTGCGAGAGCGGTGTAACCAATAAAAATAAATTTTGTCTTCTCTTTGCGACATGAAAATTGGCACTATTTTGAGTCATTGCAGTCGCGGGACTTCCGAATGCCACCTTTAGTAATGCTCTCCATTTTTTCCATTTCATGAAGTCTATTATCATAGTTTTCAAAATCTCTCTCTTCAGCATAAAGTTTACTTTCGAGTTTTCTATCTCTCACAAAAGATGTTTTCTGCTAATATGTAATATATATATATATATATTTATCCTGCAAACGATTGGCCGTCCGCTGAAGGAAAAAGTGCATTTAAACGGGCGTCCACCAGCATTGAGCGTCCGTATACCGGACGCCACTTTTTTGAGCGGTTGCTCTGAGACGCTATTGGTCCCAGCTAGCCGTAGTACAAATATCGACGGAAGTAAAAAAATCGTTGAAATGGCTGCAAAAAAATATTAATAAGTTCCCGAAAAAATCTCAGCGCGGGTGAGGCGCTGCTGCAGCGCGTATATCCACACGCGTATATCCAAGCTAATTTCTAGCTACGGACTCGGTTATTTGGCGTCCCTATTTGCGACGTTGCCAGCTCGAGCCATAACATTATGACTATAACTCAAACAATATCAATAGTACAGTCAATACAATATACAAAGTCTTCGAACACATAGGTTTTGCGTTCTATTCGGCGCCCCTCGTGTTATGACATCACTTTATTAATCAATGAACTAAGTTAATTATATAATATTACATTTGTTACATTAATTACTTTTTTATAAAATATGAAGATAGTTTGAGACTCGGAAAAGAACTTTGAATACTTTTATCTCTGAAATCATCTATGGGGTAAAAGGAGAATAGAAGTTAGTATAGGGAATCTACACCTGCTATATCGAATTGTATTATATCTGATGTACCTAATAGAAAAGGGTGGAAGTTTGCATAACCGTTCTACCGATTGTATAGGGGAAACAGAAAGTTTTGGTCAATTTTCAAGACGTAAATTAACTTATGAAACACAAAAAAGAACTTTCTGCAAGACACATAGGTTGAAATTCGTAAACAAAAATGTATCGACTCCTATAATAAATTGATCAGCTGATCGAAATTTTTGAATAGGAGACGAACGTTTCGTAGATAGATACATCGTCTAGAATGACTACACCTTTCTGTTACGCCCAGTACATTGGTAACCTACCTATCGGTATTTGTTATTTAGTATCGTTAAACTGACGCAAAGCTTTGTGCTATGTACGTACACATAATACGGACGTCCTATTGCAATATACAGACGCCCAATGGCTGTATACGGACGTCCAATTGCACAAGACGGACGTTCAATTGCAATTGTGATTATGATTTCATCATATATCATCATTTATAATTTTCCGAGAGGTTTCCTTCGCAGAGAATACATTTTACTTGGTCACACCTTACTTTATATTCACAATTCATTAAAGCATGCTGTCCAGCACATTTGATACATTAAATACTTGTTTAATGAAATATGAAGATAGATTGAGACTCGGGGAAGAACTTTGAATACTTTTACCTCTGAAATCATCTCCTAAGGGGTAAAAGAAGAATAAAAGTTTGTATAAGAAATCTATACCTGCTGTAGCGATTTGTATTATATCTGATAAGGAAATAGAAAAGGATGGAAGTTTGCATAATATTTTGGACTCCTATAATAAATTGATCATCTGATCGAAATTTTTGAATAGGAGACGAACGTTTCGTTGATAGATACACCGTCTAAAATGACTACACCTTTCTGTTACGCCCAGTACATTAATACCTATCGGTATTTGTTATTTGGTATCATCAAACTGACGCAAAGCTTTGTGCAATGTATGTACACATAATACGGACGTCCTATTGCAATATACAGACGCCCAATGGCTATATACGGACGTTCAATAGCTGTATACGGACGTTCAATAGCTGTATACGGACGTTCAATAGCAGAATACGGACGTTCAATTGCAATTGTGATCATGATTGCATCATAATAATATATCATTTATAATTTTCCGAGCGGTTTCCTTCGCAGAGAATACATTTTACTTGGTCACACCTTACTTTATGTTCGCAATTCATTAAAGCATGCTGTCCAGCACATTTTATACATTAAATACTTGTTTAATGAAATATGAAGATAGTTTGAGACTCGGGGAAGAACTTTGAATACTTTTACCTCTGAAATCATCTCCTAAGGGGTAAAAGAAGAATAAAAGCTTGTATAGGAAATCTCTACCTGCTGTATCGATTTGTATTATATCTGATAAGGAAATAGAAAAGGATGGAAGTTTGCATAATATTTTGGACTCTTATAATAAATTGATCATCTGATCGAAATTTTTTAATAGGAGACGAACGTTTCGTTGATAGATACACCGTCTAAAATGACTACACCTTTCTGTTACGCCCAGTACATTAATACCTATCGGTATTTGTTATTTGGTATCATCAAACTGACGCAAAGCTTTGTGCAATGTATGTACACATAATACGGACGTCCTATTGCAATATACAGACGCCCAATGGCTATATACGGACGTTCAATAGCTGTATACGGACGTTCAATAGCTGTATACGGACGTTCAATAGCAGAATACGGACGTTCAATTGCAATTATGATCACGATTGAAGATAGACGGTACTATATGACTGTAAGCTACCAACTATAAACAGAAAGCACGGTTCTCAGTACTTTTCTTTTATTTTTAATTGTAATTAAGAAATTACAAAATCTACCAAATTTCACTAAAGTTTTTAGTAGATAGGTTATAAACCTAACAAGTATTTAAATAAATGGGTATGTAACTTTAAGTAGTTCTTGCAAAACCGAGCATACTTTATAATTTGCCGGGTGGTTCCTTTCCAGGGAACACATTTTACTTGGTCAGACCTTACTTTATGTTCGCAATTCATTAAAGCATGCTGTCCAGCACATTTGATACATTAAATACTTGATTTATAAAATATGAAGTTAGTTTGAGACTCGGGAAAGAACTTTGAATACTTTTATCTCTGAAATCATCTCCTAAGGGGTAAAAGGAGAATAGAAGTGTGCATAGGGAATCTATACCTGCTATATCGATTTGATCGATTTGTATTATATTTGATAAGGAAATAAAAAAGGTGGAAGTTTGCATAACCGTTCTACCGATTGTACAGGAGAAACAGATAGGTTTGGTCAATTTTCAGGACGTAAATTATCTCATGAAACACAACAAAGAACTTTCTCCAAGACACATAGGTTGAAATTCGAAAACAAATGTTTGGACTCCTATA
This sequence comes from Orgyia antiqua, assembly GCA_916999025.1. Lineage (NCBI taxonomy): Eukaryota > Metazoa > Arthropoda > Insecta > Lepidoptera > Erebidae > Orgyia > Orgyia antiqua. The sequence continues at coordinate 9,455,694 of OU779874.1, forward strand.
ATAAATTGATCAGCTGATCGAAATTTTTGAATAGGAGACCAACATTTGGTTTTTGGGATCTACCTCATGTTTTATGGTAAATTTGTCCAGTTTCGTTGATAGATTATTGGTTTTAAATGATTACACCTTTCTGTTACGCCCAGTACATTGGTACCTATCAGTATTTGTTATTTAGTATCGTCAAACTGACGCAAAGCTTTGTGCTATGTACGTACACATAATACGGACGTCGTATTGCAATATACAGACGCCCAATAGCTGTATACGGACGTTCAATTGCAGAATACGGACGTTCAATAGCAATTATGATCATATTGATCATGATTGAAGATATACGATACTATGTGACTGTAAGCTACCAACTGTAAGCAGAAAGCATGGTTCCCAGTATTTCTTAGTTTTTTTTATCATAATAAATATGAAATTACAAAATTTACCAAATTTCATTAGAGTTCTTCAATAGGTGTTGCGTGAAAGATGGGCATAAGATATTCATTGACCATTCAATCCATTAATTGATAATAATAATTAATATGTGTTAATTATTGTTAATAGTTATGTGTTAATTATGTGTTTAATAGTTATGATATTGGTATCAACAGAAATAATCCCGATAGTTGTATCGGTGAACGGTTTAGTCCCAAAGAGCCTCTCACAAAATCTGGAGAGGCTCGGCGTCAATAGCAAGTCGGTGACCGATGCAGAAAGCGGTCTTGCTGGACAATGCCCGTATAGTTCGTCGGTTTCTTTCCCATTAGGCTCCACCACTCCGGCTGACTGTTGCGGACCTCGTCGGAGTGCGTCCTGCCGCCTTTCGAGGCGAGGCAGTGTTATATCCAAAATAATAATTAATAAAAAGAAAGTAATATTGATTAATTCAACATTAAATGTGTTTTTATTTTTTTATTTTATATTTAAAAATGTAATTTATAAGAGAAATAAATGAATAATAATTATGATAATTAATAGGATAATTATAATTAAACATTTGTTAGTTTTATATCTATAATCTATATACGGATGCCGGATGCCCCACGTGTAATAACATACGACTACTTGCCTACCTTATATGAAATGTTGAAATTGTGTGTCACAAGCAAGCGGTAGGTATCTAAAGAGATGATAAAAGTAAATCTGGCAACGTCGCATTCCCCAAAGTACCTACCATCCTGTCAGGACGTTACATAATCGACGCCATGGCTGAAGTACCTCCTATATATCCTGGTTGCCTGTAATGTATCATTATGGTTCGGGGTTCAAAAATGTCTGGGCATAACTGCATGACGAATATCTCGAAAAATTGAAATATCAAAAAATGACGTACCCCACGCAGCTAGAAATAAAAAAACTAAGCAATATTCATCAAAACATGTTAGAAAAAGTAAGGGGAACCCGGGGACGTCGTACTGATGGGCTTTGTGCATGACGCCAAAATGATTCTGGGATGTAAATATATATATATATATGTATGTATATATTATGTTGTATGTATATATGTAGGTATATTATTATATATTATTATTTTTAAGTATTTATGTATGTATAATTTGTCTTATGTATATTTTATTATCATTTATTTTAAAACTAATTAGTTCTTTTATCTGTACAGAGCAATCTACCCTACCGGTAAACGTTTTTTATCAGTTCTTTCCATCCCGTGGTTACCTGGAAGAAATCGCTTTACGCGATAAGGTCGCCAATTGTAGATAATTTTAAGTAGTTCAAGGTTGTATCATTTAAATCGTACAATAAAGAATTATCTATCTATCTACTTTTTAGCTGGCTCTTACAGCACCAAGAGGTGGAAATGGGGTGGCGAAACTTGTATTCATAATACGTGACGTATTTCAAAGTGACTCGACAAAAAGTTATAAAAATTATGTTCTATCATATTAAGTTGCGGTCAAAAGAAAGAAGAAGAAAGAAAGAAAGTAGACTTTATTATTCCCGAGAAAGAGACACAATTATGTAATTTAAAACTATATCTACGTGAAACTAAAACTAACTACTGATGTGTCGCATCTACGGGGAACAAAAAGAACTTTGCTCGGCAATGTTGTGACATCCAGTGAAATGATAAAACGCCGATTTTCAGCAAAGCCCTAACTTGCGATTCTGACGCTCATCAGCAATGTAATAATATATTAGAATAGTCAAAAGACTAGTTTGACGTAAAAATTCGGTCAAGTATTAGTTTGACTCGCCTCTTAAGGGTTTCGTAACGTTATTATTATAATATTTATCATACGAACCCCAAATAACGGTGAATAATGGGGCCTGGAATCAATGGGGTGTAATTTCCAGAACTCTACCTGTCATCGTTACTGAGATACAATGTGGTGACATACGAACGGACGGGTAGACAGCGAACTCTCAGTAATAGAGTCCCGTTCCACATTTTGATACGGAACCCTAATAATAAAACTTATTACCTATTTATTATTTCCATTAAAATAATCTTAAAGCGATTATGAAACTTGATAGAACATTACTGTATTAAGTACATTTTTATAGTTAAGTGCACTTTATTGATGCTCTGACGCAACCAACCGCAAGTAATGCAATCGTTTAAGTGTCGGGCATTTCCTTTACACTTATGTACCGTTTATGCAACATTTTTCATTGATGCTTCGCTCTTATTAGTCGCAGCGTGATGTTATATATCCTAATAGCCATCCTCGACGAAATTACTATCCAATACTGAAAGTATTTCTGGTATAAAACTCGAAAAGTGCATATTATACTTCGCCTATACGTGCTAAATATTGTTACGTGTTAGGGTTCGAAGGATTTGGAGAGAAAGACCTGCTGACTCTTTTTGAAGACTTTATTCACTAGCACTAGTTACACACTAAGCACTAGGTCCAAACACTAAGCACTAGGTCCAAACAGCAAGCACTAACAATGTCCTAGGTTGAAGCCAAGTCGTAGGTTTCACTGGTATCACACTTGATCACTTGTTTTCGCTCTCGAAGTCGCTTCGATCGTAGCTCAAATTGAACTGCCCCGGGCTCGCCCCCTGCCGCTATTTATATGCGCCGAGACGAGTTCCAGACTATTCCAGAATGTTCCCGACTGTGCGCGAACGTGATCGCCCGGAACGAATGTTTCTAGAAGGTTCGAGCATGTACGGTAGTTCCTCTAACGCCATCTAGTATCTAATAGGGGTTTCACTCTGCTCGGTTCTTTAATTGGTTTGACTAGTTGCTGCTAGATGGCGCTAGCTCCTTTGTGTTTTGTGTGTTCGTAACACTACTCCCCTCTTAGAGATGCTCGTCCCGAGCATCGTTGTTACTACCATGGTAACGCGCCAGACGGTCTATGTGTACCACTTTGAATGTCCCTCTTGGTTGCTTTTGAATCCTATAGGTCACATCATTCAGTCGGGTAACCACTTTGTATGGACCGTCCCACTGGTTCTGCAACTTTGGAGATTTCCCTTTCCGGCGAGTTGGGTTATGCAGCCACACCAGTGACCCTTCCTCGAAGCCACTCGTGTTCGATTTTCGGTCGTATCTGGTTTTCATGTTCTCACTTGACTGTAACCCATTTTCCCGAACCAAGGCGTGTATATAGCGCATCTTTTCCCTTAAATCGCAGACATAGTCTTGTACAGTCTTTGGTCCCTCCGGTGACCCTCCTGTCAATAGGTCTACTGGTATTCGTAGTTCTCTACCGAAATTGACATACGCCGGGGTAGCTTTTATGCTCTCATGCTCGGCGGTTCGGTAAGACAGAAGGAAGAGTGGTATATACTTGTCCCAATCCTTTTGTTTGTCATCTACCAATTTCGCCAAATGCCTCTCAAGGGTCTGGTTAAATCTCTCAACCATTCCATCAGACTGCGGATGGTACGCGGTGGTCCTCGTCTTATGCATGCCCAAAATTCTGCACACTTCCTGGAACACCTGCGATTCGAAGTTCCTGCCCTGATCAGAATGGATTTCCAGAGGCACACCAAAGCGACATATCACTTCTTCGACTAACTTGGAAGCGACTGTTGTGGCTTCTTGGTTTGGTATGACGAACACTTCGGGCCATTTGGTGAAGTAGTCAATGACGACCATAAAATACTTGTTTCCCGAATCCGTTACAGGAAATGGCCCAGCTACGTCAACTGCAATTCGTTCCCACGGTGCACCGACGTTATACAACCGCAGGTTCCCACGGCTCCTGGTCTGTGGTCCTTTTACAGCAGCGCAAGTAGTACATTTGCGGCACCAATCCTGTATATCGTCTCGACAATGCAACCAGTAGAATCGTTCTCTCACTTTTGTTAACGTCCTCTTGACACCTAGATGACCTCCTGATACGCCATCATGTATTTCACGGAGAACATCTGGTACTCTCGTTCTTGGGACAATTATCTGAAGATGGAACTCTCTGCCGTTAGTCTTCTCCCATTTCCGGTAGAGTATTCCGTTTTGGAGTATCAGACTGTCCCATTGCGCCCAGTACGCCTTAGTGACAGCGCCAGTGGGTGCAACCTCACTCCATATTGGTTTTACGTCACCCCGTTTCTTCCATGTGATGATGTGCCGAAGGTCGTCGTCTTTTTCTTGAGCCTCCCTCATAGCATCATTCTCCCAGAGACTCAAAGGATTCGTTCTCGTTAGCTTTAATGTTACTTCATTGCATTCCTGCTTAACACAATGTTTGCAGTCCTCCGAACACGGCCTTCGTGAGAGTGCGTCGGCATTCCCATGTGTCTTTCCGCTGCGGTGTTCCGTCTTGAAGTCATACTCCTGGAGCTGTTCAATCCATCGAGCTACTTGACCTTCTGGGTTCTTGAATTGCAGTAGCCACTTCAAGGCTGCGTGGTCAGTTCGTAGTAAAAACTGTCTGCCGATGAGATATTTGTTGAAATGTTGTAGCGTCTTTACAACAGCCAAGAGTTCTCGTCTTGTCACACAGTAGTTTCTCTCTGGCTTGGATAAAGATTTGCTGAAATATGCAATAACAACTTCTCTTTCACCCTGTTTTTGAGATAACACCCCTCCAATGGCCGTGTTGCTTGCATCCGTGTCAACTATAAACTGACCTTCAGTTTGTGGATACCCCAGGATTGGTGTTTCACACAGATGTTTCTTCAGTTTCTGAAAAGAATCTTCACAAGTCTCATCCCAACTAAATTGTCGTTTATCTTCTGTCAGCCGATGTAGTGGCTTGGCTATCTCTGCGAATCCCTTAACAAAACGCCTGTAGTATGAGCATAGGCCGAGGAATGCCCGCACTTCGGTTTTGTCCTTAGGGGTAGGCCATTTTTGAACTGCTTCCAGTTTCTCCGGGTCTGTCTGGATTCCATCACTGGAGATAATATGGCCGAGATAGTTGACCTTGCTCCTGAATAAATGACACTTTTCCGGGTTCAACTTTAATTTGGCTCCCTCTATTTTGGCGAAAACTCGCTCCAAGTTTCGCAAATGGTCCTCGAAGTCGCGGCCGACAATGATGACGTCATCCAAGTAGACTAAGCAAGCCTCTCCAACTAAGCCTGCCAGTACACACTCCATGAGTCGCTCAAAGGTGGCAGGTGCGTTGCACAATCCGAAGGACATGACGTTAAATTGCCATAAACCTTTACCGGTTGAGAAAGCTGTCTTCTCCTTGTCTTTTGGATGAATTTCCACCTGCCAGTAGCCAGATTTCAGGTCTAGGGTCGAGAACCATTTCATGCCACTCAGGGTATCTAAAGTGTCGTCGATTCGTGGTAACGGATAACTGTCCTTCTTAGTCACATCATTGAGACGCCTATAGTCCACACAAAATCTCGTGCTACCATCTTTCTTCTTCACTAATACAACAGGTGAGCACCACGGACTTGTAGACGGTTCAATAATCTTATTCCTTCTCATGTCCTCCAAAAGGCCTTCAACTTCTTTTTCCTTTGCAATTGGTATCCGTCTTGCTCGTTGACGAATTGGTCTCTCGCTTCCGGTATCTATCCTGTGCTGAACCATCGACGTTCTTCCAAGGTCCCCTTCTTGACTGGAGAAGATATTCGCGTAGCGCTGCAAAAACTTCTTAGCTTTCATGCTCTGCGAATAAGTCAGATTACTCTTACAGTCATCGAGTAGCTTAGTCACTAAACCGTAGTTATTGCTGTTTGCTGAGTCTGCGCCTGTTATCGAACTACACTTTTTCATCCAGACAACTTCCTCGCACTTTCCGATGACGTCACCTTTGTTCAAGCAGATCTCGCGATCACCAAGATTCAAAACCCTGACCACAGCGTTACTGCTTCCACTAACAAGGGTTCTCGCCGTCATCAGTTTTTGTGACGATGTCTTGGTAGGTGTGTCTTCGATCAACACGCATCTGTTTGACTTTTTCTTTCCAGCTGGCGGCAGTTCCACCAGTACCTGAGCTTCCGCTCGTCCAGGTATGATGACTTTCTGTACACATGCGACTTTCCCGCAGGCGCCTCCAAGAATGAAGATTTCTTCTTCACCACACTTGAAAACTCCGTCAGCGACATTAATTCTGCAGTTGTGTTTCTTCATGAAATCCAAACCCAAGATGCAATCATCCACAATCTCAGCCACGATTACGTTATGAGAGTATGAGGACCCCCCTACATACATCGTAACTGACGTTTCTCCAAGGACGGGTATTGGCTGACCGGAGGCAGTAAGAAGCCGACAGTTAATTCTCCTCTTGTGTCCCGTTGCGGTTTTTACCAGACTTGGGTTCACTATTGTTCTAGAGGCTCCTGTGTCCAGAGTCATTTTGCAATCCGTCCCGTTAATAGCCCCCTGAATCGCAAGACTGTTTCCGCTGCATGCCTGGGAGATAACAGTTATCGGGGCTCCCTCCGCGTCAGCCGGCACTCGCCCCTTAGTCCTGTTTCCCTGATCCCGGGCAAGGGACAAAGCCCCCTGCTTCTTCTCTATTTGTTCCTCGATTCTTTTCATCCTGGCCATCTGGGTTTCCTTCTGCGGGCAGTTGAGCTGAAGATGACCCCTCTCGCCGCACTTGTAGCACATGGCTCCAGAACTTTTCTTCGTAGGGGCCTTAACCTCCTTCACTTCCTCAGAGACCTCGCGGATCTTATGGGTATGCCGTATGTCATAACGAACAGCCTCGACCTCCAAAGCATGCGCTAATGCTTCCTTTAGCGAGGTATGGTGACGAAGCCTCACTGCAGCTCTGACCTCCAGGTCTTTGATTCCGTCGACAAATGCTTGAACAATATTCGTGTCTACCATCTTGGTGTCGGCTCCTGGGTGTGCCTTCCTAACGAGTTTTTCAATTTCCAACGCCCATTGTTGTAGTCCTTCTCCTGAGCGTTGGACTCTGTCACGCAGTTGGGCACGGAACACGTGCTCCAGGTGTCGCTCCCCGTATCTGGATTCAAGTGCCTCCATCAGGTCTTGGAACCCATTTCCTGTATGTGGCAGTGCTTCCAGGACCGACAAAGCTTGCCCTCTTAGCGCAACAGTGAGAGCGGTCAAGCATTGTTCTTCCGTCCATCCGTTGGCAGTAGCAACCGTCTGGAATTGCTGACGATAAGCGTTCCAGGAAGTAGTGCCGTCGTATGGCGGAACTTTCACTCTTGGTCCTTGTGCCACTCCGATAGTTCCACTAGAGATCGCAACTCCCGTGGTTTCAAGGCGCACTACTTTCTTCTGTAGTTCAATGAGGCCGGTTTTCACATTTTCGACATCCAATCCTAACCCGGTAACTCGTTCTTCCACTACGTCGACATCTTTTCGAAGCTTAATCACCGTGTTACTAACATCATTTATAGCACAAATCACTTTTTCTTGTGACTCTTGCAAAGCGCCGAGCTTGCGTTCTTGTGACTCTTGCAAAGCGCCGAGCTTGCGTTCTTGTGACTCGAACTTGCGTTCTTGTGACTCTTGCAAAGCGCTGAGCTTGCGTTCTATCAGTTCAATTAAACTTCCTAATTGAAGTGCTACTTGAGGAACTGACGCTACGGTGCCGCTGGTGGGCGTGGCTTGTCTAGTGGGCGTGGCCTGTGTGGTGGGTGTGGCAAGGTGGGCGGATCCAGTGGGCGGAGCTTGTCTAGTGGGCGTGACCGGTGTGGTGGGCGTGGCAAGGTGGGCGGGGCCAGTGGGCGGGGCTTGAGTCTGAGAAGGCGGAGCCTGGGCCTGGGTGGGCGGAGCCTGGTGGGCGTGGTCGGTGGGCGTGGCATGGTGGGCGTGGCCAGTGGGCGGGTCTATGGGGGCGTGATCGGTAGGCGGGGCCTGATAAGTGGGGCCAGTGGGCGGGGCTTGGTCCACAGCGGGCGTGGCCTCCGCAGCTCGTTGTGCCCTTGTCCTGACGCCCTCGAAGTCCTCTCTCGGAGTCAATGGCATCTCCAAATCTCACTTCCGACACCAGTTGTTACGTGTTAGGGTTCGAAGGATTTGGAGAGAAAGACCTGCTGACTCTTTTTGAAGACTTTATTCACTAGCACTAGTTACACACTAAGCACTAGGTCCAAACACTAAGCACTAGGTCCAAACAGCAAGCACTAACAATGTCCTAGGTTGAAGCCAAGTCGTAGGTTTCACTGGTATCACACTTGATCACTTGTTTTCGCTCTCGAAGTCGCTTCGATCGTAGCTCAAATTGAACTGCCCCGGGCTCGCCCCCTGCCGCTATTTATATGCGCCGAGACGAGTTCCAGACTATTCCAGAATGTTCCCGACTGTGTGCGAACGTGATCGCCCGGAACGAATGTTTCTAGAAGGTTCGAGCATGTACGGTAGTTCCTCTAACGCCATCTAGTATCTAATAGGGGTTTCACTCTGCTCGGTTCTTTAATTGGTTTGACTAGTTGCTGCTAGATGGCGCTAGCTCCTTTGTGTTTTGTGTGTTCGTAACAATATTACAACGCTAAGCCATAATAAAACTATTCATAGATTAAAAGCGCAATACAGACATTATCATTATCATATTATTATTAGCCTCATAGCTATTTCTCTCAGGGTAAGTAGAGACTTTAGAGCGCCGTCTGCTGCTGTCTAAACACTATAATTATATTTTTTGTATTATAAGTATGTATTTACAAAAAATATATATAAATACTTGCTGAGCTGGCAAACGTTGTTCTTCCATACAAATATCAAGGATGTACAACCCTTAATACTTAGGGATATGAAAAATAGATAGTAGCTGATTCTCAGACTTACTGAATAAGCATGTAAAATTTAGGAGTACGGTAACTAACACTGTGACACGTGAATTTTATATATTAGATAAGATGTTAGAAAGATATTTATGTAGTAAAGCAAATGGCCCCATAATACAAGCATAGAAATATAGCTTACTTAAGGACTAGGTGACGTATGAAATGTCCATAAATATTTATCTAGTCAATCTAGAGGCACGGTTTCAAGCCAAATGAAATAGATTGAGACTAGTATTATTGCGGCAAGCCTAGTGGTGTAGCGAAATCGTCTGAAGTTTAATAGGTCAAGGATTCAATTCCTGTTTAGTTTAGATATGTTTCGGTGTTTTCTATAAATTATAGACCAAAGGACGTTGTGTGAAATGTCCATAGATATTAATCCTTACTAATTTATAAGTGCGAAATCCAGATGATAACACAATAATAACTTTGACGAGCTTAAGTGTTAATGTATGGAACGAAACGATAGCGCGATTTAAAAACGCACAACGCCATCTATTGAGCAGAAGAGTAAACTTCTGTTTGTTAAGGATTGATTACTAAATTTCACGCGTACGAAGTCGCGGGCAACAGCTAGTATTATATATTTATAACTGGCTATTGCTCGCGATTTCGTACGCGTGGAATTCACAAGTTTTTCCCGTTTTACAATATTTTTCACTAATACTTCGCTCCTATTGATTGAAGCGTGATGTTTTATAGCCTATAGTCTTCCTCCATAAATGTACTACGTAACACTGAAAGAATTTAATAAATTAAATTGTACTGGAAAAAGACTGGTCGAGAATGTGCAAAAACATTCTCGATAGATGGCGTTGTACGTCAAATGCGATGTAGACTCAATCAAGTAACATTTTAGTGGCGAAATTGGTTACTGTTAGCTCGGCCACAATCGAGGTCGTGCGTTCAAGTCCCGCTTGCTGTAATCAGTTTTTCTACTACAATTTAATTTATTAAGTAAAAGCATAGTAAGTCAATTGCAATATTAATAAATAACTGAAAGAATTTTTCTAATCGGACCAGTGGTTACTGACATAAGCGCGTTCAAAAAAACAAATTCTTCAGCTTAGTAAAATTAGTATAGAAGTAAAGATTTGACTTGATTTGATTTGACGGGCTTCGTGGTCTAGTGGTTCATGTAACGGACTGCTGTTCACGAGGTGCGGGTTCGATTCCCGCTCGGGACAATCATTTGTGTGATGTTTATAATTGTCATACAAATGTTTGTACTGCGTCTGGGTGTTTCTATGTATTATAAGTATGTATTTACAAAAGAAAAGTAGTATATGTATTATATCCGTATTCTGGTACCCATAACACAAGCATAGAAATATAGCTTACTTTGGGACCAGAGGACGTTGTGTGAAATGTCCAAAAATATTTATTTATTATTTATTAAAGATGGGCCAACGCTTCCAGTGTTAACCAATCTCGTCCACCTAAATCATTCAGGTTTAATTTACATACGGAACCCCAAAATAGTAAAAAAACAAGAATGTGTAATATTTTGTAATAAAATTTATTCATTGCCAAAACATACATTAAGAGAGCAGAACGAACCGGTTGTGGCAACAGGTCAGTAACTTTTCTAGGTCAAAATTGCGTTGTTGTTGTTCAAAATTGAATTTATTTTCAACCACATTTAGTTTTCTTTTTCTATTTTGGTAAAGAAACTATTGGTAACACTATTTTCTCCGTGTGGTCACGGATTGAGAATACAAGTATCGCCACCCCATCTACTTCGAAGGGTGCTGTAAAAGTCAGTTAAGGGATATTGCACACAGATAACATCCTCTGTGAGAGATGAAAAATTTGAAATTAAACCCTGTGTCAACACGCTGCACAGTGGACCATAATCCCTCCCAAAATGGAGGCGGCCCGTGCCCAACATTGGGATGTAAATGGGCTGGAGATAGAGAGAAGAAACTATAAGTTCCATTTCTGAACAAGAATTTAATAGACAGAGAATGGTGCCAATTCTACGTGCAGAACGAATCTCAACTAAAAAATGAAAGTAACTACGGCGTATTTTTTTAATTGGCTACTTCCTTGCGTACGTTTTTATAAATTAAAATCACTAGTCTATAATATACAAATTTTCTAACAAAGAATTTCTGTTAACATTGCCGAATTGTGTCAATGTCATTATCAATTTTCATTTGTTAGTTAAGTTTAGTTGTGTATGTAGAATGATAATTAATTTGATTATATTTTATATAATTTTATTTAATATAATTTAATTGTAAAATTAATTAAAAAATAATGTAGAAATTAGTTGTGTATGTACCATTAACAATTTTTTTTGTTTTTCAAGATTTCGTAAGAAAAGAGGTAACGTTTTATTAGCATTGTAAGTATAATAAATATTTAATTTAAGAAAAAAACTTTTCTTTTAATTTAAAGCTCTGCTGAGTTTCTTACGCCGGTTCTTCTCAGCAGATTGCGTCCTGAACCGGTGGTAGAGAAAACAAATGTTAGGAACTGTCATACATAAACACATAATTTTCTAAAAATAAAAATTATGTCTTGTTGATTAAATGATTTTTTATTTCATTTCATTGGGATTCGTGGTTTAGATCCAAAGCAATGAGCGCGGCTTGAACCCACGACCTCGAAATACCGTTCCGTCGCTCTACCGACTGAGCTATCATGGTTCCTGCACATGTTTACCAAATCAATCAAAAAACAATTTTTTCTCAATGTGAGTTAAGCATCGATGTTTTTTTGTACTACTTTTTAAGTAAAAGCATAGCAGTCAATGCAAAAAATAATAAATTAATGTAAGCCTTTTTAGATTAAAAGGCACAAAATTCAATTGCACATAGTAAAAAATGTAAAAATACAATAGATGTGATGGCGTTGTCAAAAAGTCATCACTTGAAAAAAGTGGCATGCAAAACTGAAAACTGTTACATATTCAATTTAAGATTTCCGGCTTATAAAACGCAGAATTCACTTTTTTCTGTGTTTTTTAATATTTTTTATCATAACCAGCGTTGCATAAAACATGAAGACTGTATTTTTCAAGCTGAAAATAATATTTGCATACTGTTTGTGTTCATTTGCAAACATCATCTTTGAGCAAGCTCGAATCTTAACTAATATTATGAGTTTGTATTGTATTCATTACTAGCCCGCGACTCCGTCCGCGTGGAATTTTGAAAATTACGCCGTTTTTACAATATTTTTCACTACTGCTTCGCTTCTACTAGTCGTAGCGTGATGTTATATAGCATAAAGTCTTCCTCGATAAATGCCCTACCTAACACTGAAAGAATTTTTCTAATCGGTCCAGTGGTTCCTGAGATTAGCGCGTTTAAACAAACTAACTCTTCAGCTTTCTAATATTCGTATAGACTAAGCTTCTGGCCGTGGCTTCGCACGCATCTGTGGCAAAATCGAGTATGAAATTGAATCTAAAATCAAAAGAACCTATACCATATAATGCTTTTTACACAAATTTTGATAGTAATATGAAAATCCATATTTCTATATTCCATTGCATTACATAACGTTTTGTTGCAATGATTAACGTTTGTTTCAATTTCAATGCGATTGTATTCGATTTGTAATTATTCGATTATTAAGGGCCTACATCAATATTATCGTCGACATGTACCTATTAACACAGCTAGTAGGTATAGAAAATGAAGAATTAGGGATATTTTTTTTTGTTTACTCAAAATCTACTAAATATATTCCGGTTTACGTGTTTCTATATATAATAGTTACTTATGTTTTGAAAGTTATTTCTTTAGTTATGTAATACGCGATAATAGATCAGCAAATGAAAAAAATAAAAAATGAGAGAGGTTGTTTCGCTAAGATTTTCTATCGAGAAAACTTTTTTCAATCGCGTTTCTGAGTTTTTGCGATCCTAGATTATATATTGAAAAAACATATACTTAAAAATTAGAGCTCTAGCCATTCAAACTAAAGAAAAAACGAAAATTTGGTACGTAGAAAAATGCACGAAGTAATTTTGGTATCCTCTTAATCGTATTAGTCGGATATTGTGCGCTTGTATGTAAATAATACCGACGCACGTTATATTGGGCAACTGTTTCCAAATATGAATTTAATTCGAAGGGCATTATTTTAAATTACTTTACATATACATTTTGTTAATTTATGGTTATGATTGATGGAGTATCTGTGGTGATATTATACTCGCATACTGCATTCCTTATCTATAGTAATAATAAAAAGCTGAAGAGTTTGTTTGTTTGTACACGCTAATCTCTGGAACAACTGGTTCGATTTCAAAAATTCTCTCTGTTTTGGATAGTACATTTATCGACGAAGGCTATATAACATCACGCTGCGACTAATAGGAGCGAAGCATTAGTAAAATGTGTTGCAAAAACGGGGAAAATTTGCTAAATTCCACGCGTACGAAGTCGCGGTGAACATCTAGTTGTATTATAAAGGTGTATTTTTCACGGAACAGCTTATATATCACTTATTATTAATAGTATCCGATCGAAAATTCGGTTTCGGCGGCAGTTTCAGTTTCGGCCAAAATCAGTCGAAACTTTTGCTGAAACCGAAACTGTGTCACAGTTCGGGCACACCTATGCTCGCCTAACTTCGATTCCCGCGGCAATTCTTTGACGGCCCTGTTCGAGAATTATGAGAACATAATTAAAAAAAATAATAAAAATGTTATTAATATATTTTTAAATTATATTAAATAAATTATTCCAACGAACTTAATATACTGTGTCTACATTTTTCATGCCCTAATTAATGCAAAATAATAAGTAAAATGCACCAAATTTCAGCATTTACACTAGGACACTAATTATTATATTGTGATAATTACAGTCACACATATACTAGATGTAGTGTCTATCGCTACATCACTCAGCCGGCTTAATGTATTTAAAAAAATAATTGTATCACTATAATAATTAAATCAGCCAAAAGAACGTTCACTACACATAAACAAAAGGGCGTCTCGCAAGGTTTTCTACAATCACCGGTATTATGCCGCTTGCAACCAAATATTCATTGCGACCTTTATGAGATCGTCGGTAGATATCTTTAAACATTGAACATAAATATTGAATAATTTGTGTATTAATTGTACATCCTAGGAACTGCCTATTTTTATTACTAGGGATGGCATTTGACTACATTTCACCTAACTGTAGCTAAAGGTGTCCAATAAAAATCCAAATGTAAGGAGGTGCCAAAGATCACCTCTAATACCCGAGAATATAAAAGCTCACCAAATAAAAGCGTTAATAATCATATATATAAAAACCTGATGTATGAGAAATCAGCGTGTGATTTTGCTACGATAGAACAAAATGCCATACCCCGCAACCCGTGTTTTTTTCCAACGTTAGTTCGATTAGTTTCATCTACTGGATCTACAAAAGGGCCCAATCTTGCCGATCCGTAAGATCTCTCATCACGTCGCAGAGCCCCATGTGATAGGACTATTAATCACCTACATAAATTGCATCAAAATTCTCTCTCTTTCTCTCTCTCCAGCCCATTTTGGGAGGGATTAAGATCTACAGCGCCGCACTGACGAAGCGTGTTGACACAAAGTTTATTTTCGAGTATTTTGTCTCTGCCAGAGTATGTTATCTTATAACAATATCCTTTAGCTGACTCTTACAGCGTCCTCGTGAGTAATTGGGGTGGTGACACTTGTATTCTGAATCCGCTACCACACGGACAGTAATGTTAATTAAATGTAATTAAGCAAAATTACATACATTTTCAATAAATTCAGGATTAGCTGTGTAACCATATCCGATAAAAATCATGGAGTGAAGACCAAGAATCATCACCATAGTATAAAATCTGAAATAATGGGAAATATTAAGTAATACAAAAAGTTATTGACGTTATCCAATCAAGGGAGCTCTAATTTGATGTCTAAAATAAGAAGCCTGAACTAAAACTTTATGTTTGGGACCAGAAATGATGGAATCTCCAAGAATATACTTATTTCAGTGGAAAACAAATCGGGAATATAGAGGGAAGTTCTATCTGCAATATGAATTGTGTTTACCTCAAAGCTTGGAAACATTTGAATAGTCCACCATCAGCACTTCCTCCATATTTCAAAGCCCTCCAATTCTTTTGCACACAGAATGCCAGTAGAAATTTGTTATCTGTAACGGAAGGAAAGAATTATTATATATCTCACACATATTACATAACAATATGACAGAAACTTTAAGAAATACGATAAAAAATACGCTTTAAGATATTATTCTATAATAATAGTTACTGTTATATGGCAATGGAGTGATATTGAAAGTATAACAATTTTCTCTCAGAGTGACGCCAGCTAACAAACTGCGATATAAAAAATCCTATACCAATACGCCTGGTTCATATAATATCAAACTAATTACCTACATTCTAATAACCTATAAAGCTCGTACCCAAGATCTTAAAAAAGAGCACTTCAGCAAATAAAAAAATAAAGATGGATTTGTTTTTTTCTCTTGGCTCTATATTTTCAATGCTAATGCTACAAAAAAAAAACTTTAAAATATTTTGTACCTTTGCCATCCTGATTGCGGAAGAATTCGTATTTCATTGAACATCCTACATTGACTAATAGAAGCAGTATAATTAATGCTCCAACGACATAGTCCAGCACATCTGGTGGCGTACTATCATTTTGTGTCTTGCAGTATCGGACAGAAAGTTTATCAACCTGGATAGGAAATTTATGTGTGCAATTAAATGTTTTTTTTTACATAATCTACTATATAAAAATAAGTCGGATTTTCCTTCCTGACGCTATAACTCCAGAACGCACGAACCGATTTCCACGGTTTTGCATTCGTTGGAAAGGTCTCGGGCTCCGTGAGGTTGATAGTAATTTTTTTTTTCTTTACTTTTTTTTTGGTATGGCTAAACAACATTTGCCGGGCCAGCTAGTTGTATATAAAACCTCCTCAGTTCTCAATTTGTCTGTACGTTTTCTTTATGTTTGTTACCTAATAACTTTTAACTGGGCGAAGCGATTTAAATGTTATTTTTTATTTGAAAGCTGGTACTTCTCGTGTGCCTTCCCATGTCAGGATCTGATGGTTATCTCCTAAGAAATCTAGAAAAACCCACAAATTTCAAAGGTACATGAAGTCGGATCAACTACTTTTCAAAAATATCCAATTTTAACCAAATAAATATGTTCCATGAGACGCCCGCGTACCTTATTGCCATCATTTTGGTCATCACTTCTATCTAGCGTCCTAATGCATGACAAACTTTATAACTTTAATCAATCTAAACTCAACTATTTAATATTGCCAGACAGGTGCTTTAATGCCTAATGGAAGCGACTAACCTATTAAGAAGAAGTTGTCAGTTCAGAAAGGAAATTACCTGCAATCCGTATCCATCATGTAGCGTCGCATTCATACAATCCTTAAGTTTTTGAGCCGTAGACTCTCCAGCATCAGCATGACTGATGTTGAGTCCACAATGCTGGGAGCCACACACACCACGATGTAGTTTTGTGTGTTCATAGTTCTTGTATGTTAATGAGGAAAAGTTCTGAGGACAAAAAGTATTAAACTAGAATGGCTGTTTGGCGATGCATTGAGGATACAAATATCTTACTTCCTTTAAAAGTACCAAGAGATGTACAGATAATAATTTTTAATAGAAAGAGCAAACTACTATAAACTACAACTACTACAAACTAAAAATAAGCTCTTGCATCAATACGAATGGTTTATAAGGAGTATACTATCTGGACTACTAGTATGGACCCATTCGAAATAGATTACTGATAATTTTATCGATAATTCCGTTTTTATTTTAACCTCGTTGCTGTTTACTATTTAATGCAGAAATCTAATATTTGCCAAAAACATGTTTACAAATTAGTTTACGTGCTATTTAAGAAGTACTTTATATACATATTTGAGATTATCTACCATCTTATAAATGAGGTCATGATATATTATTAGTTTAAGCGAAAAGTTATATTTACATGACGAACACAAACATAATATTGCGATATGTACATAAGGCTTCTGTGTCAAGGCTCGACGCAATTACTCCAATGTGTACCAACTATTATAGGGAGATCACAAATACAATAAGATTCTAAATCGTGAGTTTATTTTTGGTGTTTATGCCTTTGCGGTTTCGTATTTCTTATGCGCACTGATTTACCAGTTGGTGTCAATAGCTAATTAACTCACCTAAATATATATGTCGTAGGAGACTTGATTAAAATGCTTTACTTAAGGATTTTTAGTTTTAACTTAGGTTCCAGTGAAGTGGGTCCTTAAATGGTGTCAATGGTGAGTAATTCCTTTATCTGATGAGTTCGAATGGTGACCCGTTGAATATTCATAAAAGGCGCCTTCCAAACCAGCTACACGTGTCGTAAGCCACGGATCGATCTCATCGTAATAGAATGTTGTAGTTAACGTAGTTAGCTTATTCAGTATTACAGGGTGTTTGGATTTGAGACTACCCTGGCAATAGTTACAGGTGATGTCTACGGTGATTTTCTCCGATATATATGTGAAATTCGCGAAATATCTATCTATGTGTTTTTCTGATACACCTTACATATAATTGTTCATATATTTTTTTAACTCTTAATTCGAAAACCATTTCGGTTAATAGAGCTCATGGCCCATTAGTTTTTACGGAAAATTTCAAGCATCTTCAATTTAGTTAAAAATAATTCCTACATAAATAAATCTTGATTTTCTAAAACACATAGAAGAATACCTGTAGCGGAGATGCGAATGCTTAGATCGATGTGTGGTGTAAGGAAGTCTGAAAGTGATGCCAGTGATAGAAAAACTTAAAAACTAGCGGTTGTCTTAGTATAAGCATGAAATGATGAGATGAGAGAATAGAAACATTGTTAGGAGTGTTCTCAGAATGAACGTAGAGGGAATAAAAGGCTGAAGAAACGATGGATGGATTGTGTAAAAGAGGAATATGAAAGAAAAAGGATTAAAAACAGAAATGACCTCTGACAGAAGAGCATGAAAGGAAAAGGCATGTTGCGCTAACTCCAAATAAAGGGATGAAATCAAGTCAATGATGTTGTTTCTCACAGTTTAAATAAAAAACAATTCCATCAAACCTGTTTTCCTTAAATAAAATATTAAATTTCGTGAAACTGCCAAAACTTGTTCTTACAAAAATAAGTGGACTTTTTAAAAATATTCTTACCTTAATAAATTCATACAATGGTGTGTCATCTTCCATAATCTCCAAGTCTACTATACAGTAGACTGCATCGGGTTTCCTCAAACATAAATCGAAGTCATCCAGTTCAGACAGAACTGGCATTGAGTGGTAGTCAAGCATTGATCCTGGCGGTCCATCTGTACAGAAAACAATATAAATCTAAATAAAAGTTGATATTATTATATTGTGGTATTATTCAAACCTTCTCGTTCTCTGTCTCTTTCTCTCCAGCCCTTTAACGTACCAGGGTTCGACACGGGCATCCTTCATTTTGGGAGGAATTAGTGTCTACTTTACCGAGCCCGTGAGCCCCTACCCGTGGTGACGGATTCATTCGTGTGGTGACGGATTAAGAATAAAAGTGTCGCCACCCATTTTCTTCCCAGGGTGCTGTAAAAGTCAGCTAAGGATTTTGCATACAAATAACAACCTCTGTGAGAGACGGAAAACTCGACTTAAACCCTGTGCCAACACGGCTGGTCAGCGCGGCACAGTAGACCATAATCCCTCCCAAAGTGGAGGAGGCCCGTGCCCAACCGTGGGACATTAATGGGCTGGCGAGATACCGAGCCCTATCTGGCCAAGTGTGTTAAAACAACCATTACGACTTCGAAATTTCTACTCGATGTCGACCCTTCATTCCTTTCATTAATTCACTCCTTTGGCTATATGATAAATTGAAGTGAAAAACGTAACTACTGGACTTTGGTATCAGATTACGAAAAAATAGCCGACGGGACAGAGTAAAATGAAACTTGCACTTAAGTATAAAGATTACGTTATTAATTACATTTCATCGCTGAGAAAATGAGGAAAAGGTTTCATCTCTCGGATCTTGGTACTATGTCTCTATGTGGTGATTCGAAAATTCCAGGCGAATGTATCGTGGGTAGTTAGTTAAAGATAAAGAAACGACGGAGGGCAAAGATAAGCAATAAGTATTCATGGAATTTCACACAATGTCCTCTGGTCCCATACTAAGCTTATAGTGCTTGGTTTTTGGGTACCAGAATACGGACATATTACGTAAACTTAACTGTAATACTAAAAAAATATTTAAATAAACTATTTTTCTTTTGTAAACTTATTCCAGTACAAAGTTACAAAAATTTGTATAACAATTATAAATATCACACAAATGTTTGTGCTTTGCGGGAATCAAACCCGAGATCTCGTAAACGGCAGTGTGTTGGATAAGCCACTAGAGTACGAGGCCCGTCAGAGATGGCACCATGTTAAATAATTTCATAATTATTTACATATCATTTATTTGCAAGCTGTTCGCAATTAGTATATGGCATGAATATTATGTATTGTGTGTTTAAGAGACATGTTGGTAAATACCTATTGTTTATATATAAGTTTATATAATAGCTTTGCGATATGTAGCCTCAACGCTTCTGTTATTTTATGTCAAATATTGACTCCGACTGGAATTTATCGGGAAATTTAAAAAACTAATCGTAACAAACAGAAGTTTACTATACTGTTCCACAGATGGCGTTGTATTTTATGAATTGCAGCGTTAGCTTACTTAAGTCCTTTTAAATTGTTAAATTATAATAAACTAGTGGTCGCCCACAACCTCGTACACATGTAGTTATAAAACAAATCCATATTATACAAATTATACAAAAATGCCATCCTCCTGAATCACTCTAGCTATTAAAAAACCGCATCAAAGCCTGTTGCGTAGTTTTGAAGATCAGCTCACATAGAGACATACAAACAAAACTACGGACATTTCACACACACGTCCTTAGGTTTACATATAGACGCATATCGACGTACTCGTATATACAACATTTACCACTCTTGGAGACTGTAGCTTGGCTTCTAAAAGGCTAGACATCATCACGTTTAAAACCAAGGAGACGCGCAGTAGTTACTGCGCGTCTCCTTGGTTTTAAACGTGATTAGTTCACGGTTTAAACAACTGTTTAAACCGTGAACCAAAGAAGAATAAACCAAATTCTAACCTAATTTTACAGGCAAGTCTTTGAAACATTGGTTAAAATAAAATTCTAAATGAATGCAACGAAATTTGCTAAAAGCGGTTCATAAAATGTAATTAATTATTTTGGATACAAGACATAAAAATATTGAGAAAAAACCTTGGTATGTATAAAAACAGCTTTCTGGAAATTGCTACAATGTTCTTGATAAAATCTAGTGAGCAAACAGGTTAATAAGTAGCAATACATTGCAGGAATCTGTGCATTTCTCGCTTTTGCAATACATCCAGTTTGCAAGTACCGTGTTTGAATGCAGTGAGCATAAAATGACACCTATTCTGCTTCCATGACTAAACTGAAATATATACATATAATGATAGGAATTCTACGTGTACGACTAAACTTAACTTAAAAATAAAAAACAACTATGACGTATTTTGATAAATTGGTTATTCTGTTGTGCACATTTTTATTAATTTAAATTGTCAGTTTAGGTATATTATACAGATTTTGTAATAAAAAAGTTCTGTTAACATTGCCAAATTGTGTTAGTAACACTATCACTATTTTTTTATTTTTTAGTTAAGTTTAGTGAAGCTGTGCACGTAGAATCGGTACTAGTGTCAATGACACAATTCTGAAATGTCCAATAAACTTGGTTATTTTATAAAAAAATAATAAAATAAGCCGAGCCTAAACTTCTAATTAATAAAAACTAGAACTTTATAAGATCTTTTACCTGATCCATTTCAATTCAATTTCATTTCATTTCATTTTTTCATTATTTGAAATTATTATTTTATTGTATTATTGAAAATGCTATTTTGTCTTTTTTTTTGAAATATCATAATATATATTATACAATAATTTTTATGGGGGTGGACCCTGGCTCCTGCAACACAGTTGTTACTAGCGTAGGGGCCAGGAATATCCATATTGTAACATTTTAGAGCAAATAAAGAATTTTTGAATATTTTTTGAATTTTGAATTTATTTGCGATATTAATATAATTATCACAAATATTATCAAATCGTATCGTATCGTATTATCGCAAATAAATGAAATTAAATTGAAATGGATCAGCTAAACCAACCATTACCATTATTTTATATCATAACTTAAACTTTAACTGACGAGCCTCGTGGTTGAGTGGTTTATGTAACGGACTGCCGATCAAGAGGTCGCGGGTTCGATTCCCGCTCGGGACAATAATTTGTGTGCTTTTTCTAATTGTCATGCAAATGTTTGTACTGCGTCTGGGTGTTTCTATGTATTATAAGTATGTATTTACAAAAGAAAAGTAGTATATGTATTTTATCCGTATTCTGGTACCCATAACACAAGCATATAAAGCTTAGCTTGGGACCACAGGACGTTGTGTGAAATGTCCATGAATATTAAAAAAAAAGAACTTCATCTCACGCAAAATCAGGTTGTGGAATGAACCTCCTGTTGTGGATTTCCCATAGGACTATAGCATGGGGCTCTTCAAAAAGGACATAAAAAGTTCTTACAGAGTCGACGATGCGAATGCGACACTGGTGTTGCAAACGTCCATAGGCTTGTTTTTTATCCTTTAATAGTATAAAATATATATGGTCCGTGTGGTGACGGATTAAGAATACAAGTGTCACCACCCCATCTCCTCCCAAGGGTACTGTAAAAATCAGCTAAGGGATATTGCGCACAGATAACGCCCTCTGAGAGAGACGGAAAATTTAAAAATAAACCCTGTGCCAACACGCCTAGCCAGTGCGGAACACTAAACCATAATCCCTCCCAAAGTGGAGGTGGCCCGTGCCCAACAGTGGAACGTAAATGGGCTTCAAAAAGAGGAGTATAAAAAAACTAGACCTGTTTAAGTAAAAATCACAAATGCACCCAGTAATATTCCGAATACATCGCTCTAGCTGTTGCCCGCGCGGAATTTAGAGAATTTGCAACATTTTTCACTACTGCTTCCCTCCTATTGGTCGCAACGTGATGTTATACAGCCTATAGCCTTCCTCGATAAATGTACTATCTAACAGTGAAATAATTTTTCAAATGGGGCCAGTGGTTCCTGAGATTAGGGCGTTCAAACAAACATACAAACTCTTCAGCTTTGTAATGTTACTAGCTGAACCGGCAAACGTTGTTTTTGTTTGATATGATGATATAACTGATATGTACACAAAATTTCACGAAAATCGGTCGAGTTATTTCGGAGGAGTATAATTACAAACACCGTGACAGGAGAATTTTATACATATATTAGCTATTATAGTATAGATTGGTATATTGCAATTTCCCTCATTACAAAGGTCCTTGAAGTAATATCCGTTCTAAATAACTACAGCAACATTTTATTGCAAATTACTTAATTATTAATACATTTTCATTTTTAATTTGATTCATTTACATAAACAAACATGACAATACTTTACGTATATTATATATTACAACAAAAATTTCAAGCATTATTTTTGCAATTGACTTGCTATACTTTTACTTAATAAATTAAATTATAGGTAGTGGCAAAAATTATCGTCGCAAGCGAGATTTCAACCCAAGACCTCGGAATACAGTTGTGTTGCTTTTTTAACACGCTTTCATTAGTTCAGTGCGTATCTATCAATGTATTAATAATGTATGTAACAGAATCTGATTGATTGATCTGAAATTTTCCACACATATTAAGGACCGATGACAATGTAATAATGTAAAGTAATATTTAGGAAATTGAAGCGTGTTTTTAAGTTTTGTTTATTATAATTTGGTTATCGTGTGCAGATCCCATGGTAGCTCAGTTGGAAGAGTAACGGAACGGCATCCGGGTTCAAGTCCCGCTCATGGTGATAATTTTTTCCAGTATAATTAGTTTTATTAAATATTTCATAACTTTTTACTTATTTATTTATTTATTTTACAGGAATAAAACCACATTTTGCCTACTGCGGGAAAATTTTAATCCGTTGTGTAATTTTGAAGATATAAGCACACATATGGACACACATAATGAAAATAACGACTTTTTTTTTATAAATATTCATGGACATTTCACACAACGTCCTCTGGTCCCAAGCTAAGCTTATATGCTTGTGTTATGGATACCAGAATACGGATATACAACATATACTACTTTTCTTTTGTAAATACATACTTATAATACATAGTAAACACACAGACGCAGTACAAACATTCGTATGACATTTATGGATATCACACAAATGATTGTCCCAAGCGGGAATCGAACCCGCGACCTCGTAATCGGCAGTCCTTCAAGACAAGACGGGCTTCGTGGTGGAGTGGTTTATGTAATCATAAACCACTCCACCACGAAGCCCGTCTTTACTTTGTTTTATCTATACTAATAATATAAATATAGTTTGTTTGTCTGAACGCGCTAATCTCGGGAACCGTTGGTCTGATTTAAAGAATCTATCAGAGTTGTATAGCACATTTATCGAGGAAGGCTTTAGGCTATATAACATCACGCTGCGACAAATAGGAGCGAAGTATCAGCGAAAAATATTGCAAAAACGGATATAATTTTCAAAATTTTACGCATTTGTAGTCGCGGCGATTTGTCCGTGTGGTGACGGATTAAGAATACACGTGTCACCATCCCATTTCTTTCACAGTGTGCTGTAAGATCCAACTAAGGGACAATATAAGCAGTAAACTTCTATGATGAGAGACGTAAAACTCGAAACTAAGTCCTGTGCCAACATACTTGGTTAGCGCGGAGAGTAGACCACAGTCCATCCCAAAGTTTAGGAGGCCTGTGCCCAGCTGTAGGACGTTACTGGGCTGGAGAGGAAGAGAGGAAGAAGTCGCGGGAAATAGCTAATAATAAATAACATACCATTATTAGATATATTGTTTGCAAACACATAATCTGTATAAACAATAAACAACACAACAAACCACCAAGACATTATCAATACTTTATACAACTGTTTGCATTTCTTTGTACAATTCAGTAGTTGTTGCAACATGTTTGGAAGGGATATTGGTAATATGAACGATACACTTTTGTATCATAGGTAGGTAAAGGTAACATGGTGCACAACTAAACTTAACTCTCTCTCTCTCTCTCCAGCCCATTAACGTCCCACTGCTGGGCTTCCCCGCTTTGGAAGGGATTAGAGTCTACAGTGCCGCGCTGATCAGGCGTGTTGGAGTTCTCCGTCTCTCATAGTAGACGTTAACTGCTTATATTGTTCCTTAGCTGACTCTTACAGCACCCTGGAAAGAAATGCGGTGGTGACACTTGTATTCTTAACACAACAACTTAACTAAAAAATTTAAATTGATAGCGTCATTATCACAATTCGGTAATGTTAACTGAACTTTGTTATTATAAAAACTGTGTATTATAGACTAACGATTTTAATTAATATAAATATAAATCGGAAGAGTTTGTTTGTTTGTTTGTTGCCCGCGACTCCATCCACGTTAAAATCAGAAAATTTTCCCCGTTTTTGCAACATTTTTCACTACTGCTTCGCCCCTACTGGTCGTACCGTGATTGATATACCCTAAAGCCTTCCTAGATAAATACCCTATCTAACACTGAAATAATTTTTCAAATATGCCCAGTGGTTCCTGAGATTAGCGCGTTTAAAGAAACAAACAAACAAACAAATTCTTCCGCTTTATAATATTTATATAGATTTCTTAAAAATTCTATAATATAGTGAATATTTTAATAATATTGAAATAAGTGGCGTTAAATAGTGTATATTATCTAAAAAAAATGTAAAAACAGCAGGTCAAAAATTATGAACAATCCCAATTGCCGAAATCTATCTATCTGTTTGAGTGTAAAAGGAAGAACAAGACGTGAGTACATATAAAATTTGCACGAAAAACATCCTGTCTTTTACAGTCGGGCAGTAATTACATTCCTCCACCTCTTCGACCCATTATCATCCCACTGTTGGGCACGGGCCTCCTCCACATTGAACGGGATTATAGTCTACTGCAGGGGTGCTAATAAAGCAAAAAAATAAAGTGCTAATAAAGGAGTGCAATTTTGCTCGATCACTCGCAAGTTCCATGAGGGGACGCATTGAATGCCAAAATGTTTCTAGTACTGGATACAGGAATGAACATGTACGCAGCTCATGCTTCGAGTAGGGAGACGTTCAGCGTGACCACTGAACACCAGAAAACTACTAAAAATTAGTTTTCTATTATTTTCAAGAGTGCGCGGCGGTGTAAAAGCACATTGCATAAACGTCCCCTTCTTACCTAAGAAATAGGTCGATCGCGACTGAATTTTAAAATAAAAAGTAGGTCTTATGTGCACAAAAGTTGGCCACACCTGGTCTACTGTACCACGCTGTCCAGGCGTGTTGGCACAGTAATTACATTTCTTTGCCTAGTAAAGCCCGGTTTCCACTGCGAAAGGGTAATGTGCGGAAAATGGTTAGGCGGAACGGACTCCTTTTTAATTAAATAGGTTTGAGTTTCCACCAACGAAGAGTTGGTGCTCCCTAGAACTGAGCGAGCTCATTTCTACTCTTTCTACACGCTCGGCTCTTTCCGTCCGACTATTTGTTGGTGGAAATACAAGTATGCAGTTTGCGTTTGCGAGTTTAACGAAGTCATTAATGGGTCCGTTCCGCTCGCGGTGGAAACCGGGCTTAACCTAACTAATTATCTGTTTTTTTCAGCATGGTTGGAATATATTAATCAAAATAAAAATACTTTTTACAGATCTAGACGCGTGTAAAAAATTCTGAAAGGATTTTTTTTAGCATTTAAAAAAAAATGAATTGCCCATGTGGTAGATAATAATATATTTATATTAATCTGTTACACTGTGCTGATACACTTATTTTAGTTACAATTTTAGTTGCTCATTTTTGTTAAAATTTAATATTAACCTTATGAATTAATTATTTATTTATTTAAAACTTTTTGCACATACAAAATAGTGTACAATGGCGGACTTAATGCCAATGGCATTCTCTACCAGCCAACCATCAGTGGTGCAGAGAAAATAAGAGGTAGGTGCTACTTTAATACAGAAAAGGTGAAGATGAATTTCAATTTACACTAATGACATTAATGGGATAATAACATTAATACTTAAACTATAATAAATAAAAATAATATATACATACATATACGGATAATATAAACATACTTAGTAATAATACATAAACTACATACATTATAATACATATATTATACTTAAATAACCAATAGAACAGAGAGGAATTACTCAATGACTAGATTCCGCCAGTAATGTAATGTAATGATTGCGAACTTTAGTTTTAAATGTCTGTCTCCATGGGACCTTGCCATCCTGATCTCAGGAGGAAGGGCATTCCAGAGAAGAATTGCTTGAATATTGAAGGAAGAATGTACTAAGCTAGAGGTGTGAGATGGACATGTTAGAAGACGATTGTGAGAAGAGCGTAAATCTCAATCGTGGGTGGAAAATAGAAATTGAAAAAGTGATTTTAAATACAAGGGAGAGTTCGGACAATTTAAAATGGAAAACAGGGTAGTCAGAGCTCGGAGGTTACGCCGCTGCCTAACTGGAAGCCATCTCAAGCGGGAACGGAATGTCGACACGTGATCAAACTTACGGAGATTAAAGACTTAAATTTAAATTAAATTAGAATAAATTAATTTTAATTAGATTAAAATTATAATATTAATAATTATAATATAATAAATTAATAATAATATAATTATAATAATTATAATCTAATATATAAAATTCACGTGTCACAGTGTTAGTTACCGTACTCCTCCGAAACGGCTTGACCGATTCTTCTCAAATTTTACATACATATTCAGTAGGTCTGAGAATCGGCCAACATCTATTTTTCAAACTTTTTTTTTTTAGTATGGCAAAACAACGTTTGCCGGGTCAGCTAGTAATTAAATATAATTATAATAATGAATATTAAGCTAATGATATAAGTACCTATATATAGGGTTTCATCTTGGAGTATTTTCCTTTTAAAACTATTATTTTCATAATATACACTCAGGAACACTCCAGCTCCCTATTTGTGACAAAAAGTCTACTACTTTCGGAGATAGCCGCCGAAAAATATATTACAAATTGGCTAATCTTTCAAACTTAATTTATTAATTTTAGAAAATTTCTTTCTAAGTAAAGAAAGCTCGGTATAAAAAAATCTCAACAACATACCTGTGCCATTTTGTCCTAGCACAGAAGCGAACCCATATACACAAAACACTAATAACCACCTTAACATTGTCAATCCACTACACAACTGCAGTCGTCGAATGAACAATCACCGGAGACCAGAACTCTGTTGCAATCTTAAAGTAGGGATACGCACATAACACTTGATTTGTAAAAGTTTGTTTCGAGCGATCGGTTCTTGGGTTCTTTAATTGAATGTTCTTGAATTTATTTATTTATTTGTTTATTTATTTAGTATCCTATTTTTTACATTTTTAAATTGATTATATACGTTCATATAGATACACGATGGCGTGTTGTTACCTACGCTTATGTATAGTAGTGAATGTTGGGTGTGACAGAAGAAACATGTAGAGATAGAGAGAATAAATGATGTAGAGATGCGCTCTTTGAAAAGTATGTGTGGTGTGACTTTGAAAGAACCGTGTTGTGGAGCCGTCGTGCATGCAAATACATAGCATAGTGCCTAGTTACATATTATAAACAGATTAGTTAAACAACACAAGACGATGACACAATTAAGTGATTGTTGATACTAGTATTCTCGGTGTCCTGAATAGAGTGCGGCGGTTTTTCACGCCTCAACATTTATGACTTTTTTATAAAACACAGATCCGGCCATGCGTTGAATACTGCTCGCATCTCTGGGATGGATCCGCCCAGTACCTTCTAGATGCCATGGTTAGGTTGCAACGACGCGCATTATCGCTGATGCTGTAGTTTTCATCAAATTAGAAACTACAGATGCGCAGAGATATTTCGTCACTCAGCAGTTTCTATAAAATTTACATACGGCGAATGTTCTGAAGAGATCTTCTCTAGTTCTTTCTTATTCCTCCCTGTCCTATTTTAGATCGCACTACACGTGCAGGTCTGATATGGTACCGATATACTGTGGACACCATGCCATCTTGCACAAAAAAGTTTAATTACGTTTTTCCTTACTCCTACAATATGGGGTCTGGGGCTGGCCAGGTGGGGGTGGCTAGTGCTCAGACAACGTACTAGCCGTCCTCATGTCTGGATTACAATTCCACTTAACATCAGGTGGAGTGTGGTCATTTGCCTACCCAGACTATAAAAAAATTAAAATGTTTAATTTGTATACCGTCATGTAATTTAGGAGAAGGTTATAAACATACAGAATAACTTATCATTTAAAGACTGGAAGACTATTTAAATAAGTGATAAATAAAGTGGTTAGAGTGCCTGCGATTTAGCAATATTTGATAGTCATATACTTCGAGTAGTAATCCAACAAGAGTTGATACATACGCTGTTTTCTTTGTTAAATATTATACTGTTACAAGAACTGTGACGTTATTGCATTGGTCGCTCGTTCGTTCGTGGACACCCTTACCAAAATTGCCTTACGCATACTAGGAGACGACAGTGTTCGTATACAACGGTAGGTACCACTTCTACTCGCACAGTTAAACTTAACTTATAATTGAATTTTATTAGTGTCAATAACGTAATAATCCGTGTGGTGACGTATTATAAATACTAGTGTCACCACCCCATCTCCTCCCCAGGGTGCTATAAAAGTCAGCTAAGGAATATTGCAGATAACATCCTCTGTGAGAGACGGAAAACTCGAAAATAAACCCTATGGCAACACGCCTGGTCAGCGCGAAACAATAACCCATTATCCCTGCCTTAATGGGCTGGAGAGAGAGAGAGGTAAAATTTTTCTTTGTCACATAAAATGGGTGCCATTTAGAAGCTAGTGTCCATGATAATGAGCAATATGCTTGACTAAAAATGCCAACTCCAGGTGGATATAGCTCTGAGGTATATTCTACCATAAAAAATATTTAGTAATTCAAGCCTAATATACATACTGTATTAATCTACTCACTAATTTTGCAATGTATTTTAGCGTATATTTTTGCGCCATATTTATTTAAGAAGGACATTAATTATGACGCAACTAATTAAAATTAGTAATATTTTATTTAAAAAAGAAAATTAACTATTTTTTTTTTTGCTTCGTTAGACTGATATTGGTTATTCTTGTTTAATAAAAAATATTGGTAGCAATTCTAAGTTCACAATTAAACTAAACTTAACTAAAAAATTCAAACAATTAAAATACGCATAAACATACCAATATTATAAAGAGGAAGAGTTTGTTTGTTTGAACGCGCTAAACTCAGGATCCGCTGGTTCGATAAGACTAAGTACTTTTAAGAGGCTATATAACATCACACTGCGACAAATTGGAGCGAAGAAGTAACGAAAAATATTGACGAGCCTCGTGGTTGAGTGGTTCATGTAACGGACTGCCGATCAAGAGGTCGGGTTCGATTCCCGCTCGGGACAATCATTTGTGTGATTCTTCTAATTATCATACAAATGTTTGTACTGCGTCTGGGTGTTTCTATGTATTGTAAGTATGTATTTACAAAAGAAAAGTAGTATATGTATTCTATGCGTATTCTGGTATCCATAACACAAGCATATAAGCTTACATTGGGACCAGAGGGCGTTGTGTGAAATGTCCATGAATATTTATTTATTTATTTATTATATTGCAAAAACGGGGATCATTTTCTAATTCTACGTGTACGAAGACTCGCGCCATAGCTAGTTTAATATATTAGTAAGGTATATCGTTTAGATATTAATTACACAATATATTATATGAGCAATAATATAAAATTAACAGTAATAATCTATTTTTTAACACCCTTGCTCGTAAAGCTGATGTAATTCCACCGGTTTTAAATATGTAAAGCGGGTCATAAAAAACGCGTGTGTTACCAAAGCAAATATTTAAGTTATAGTCCATACAAATTTCATAACAGTATTATTTGCCATTTCAAATATGGAACTGATCGCCGCTGCACGACTCCAGCAGCGCGCTGTTGCTATTCAAATTTCGAACAGATCACAGATTGAGTTTATTTAAAAAAAAAAAACAGTTTATTCGGTAAACTTGGCTGCATGCTCTAGCGTCTTTGCCAAAATTTTCACGCAGCCACGGCAGAAAGTAATCCTCGCGCCATTTTTCTCAAATTTTCTTTTCTTTGTACTTTGAACAAAATATAAAATGTTTTTTTTTCTGTTTCCTCGCAAATGTGTTAAAAAACGTCGTACGATATACGTTCGTATTGGTTATAACATGCTCGGCTCAATTACGCCCTAGCCTTTCGGCTCGGGCTGAAATTCCGCCTCACATGTTATAACCATCTTAACGCACTAATATCGTAATGTACTATAACAATCATACGAAATGTTTTTCACCTTGGCATCAATTTTAGTTCATTCAACACTGTATAGAGACTAATCCTTACTAATTTATAACTGCGAAAATTGGAATTAATAACTAAAATCTTGACGAGCTTAAATGTGTGTAACCAAACGATAGTGCGATTTAAAAGAACTATACCACGCCATCTATCGAGTTATATGGTAAACTTCTGTTTGTTAAAGTATAATTTTTAAATTTCACGCTTACGAAGTCGTGGGCAACAGCTAGTACACCAATATTATAAAGCTGAAGAGTTTGTTTGTTTCAACGCGCTAATCTGAGGAACCACTCTGGTCTGATTTGATAAATTCTTTCAGTGTTAGAATTATTATCGAGGAAGGCTATAGGCTGTATAACATCACGCTGCAACTACTAGGTGCGTAGCATTGGTCAAAGATGTGTAAAATATTTTTGTTTGTTTGAACGCGCTAATCTCAGGAACCACGGGTCTGATTTAAAAAAAGACTTAGGCCTCTGGTGTCATGTGACGTGGCTCCCTCGGTCGGTTCTTACGACTCCCGCGGGTAAGACATGGGGAGGTAATTTTTCTGTCTATCACCCCACGGACGAAATCCGAATATTAGATAGGTAGTGTTTTAGCGAACGAAATTGAAAAGGGTTAATTAAGATTGTAATATTCGCGACTCATTCGTTTAAATAAAACTTTACAGCTCAGTCCCACCCGTGACAATGGGGATGCAGTCCCCATTGTCACGGGTGGGACTGAGCTCCGAAACGTCGGGCAACAACTTTAATTCTAAAGAAACACGTCTAAATCCGTAAAAAGTGGTTTTATTTAAAATCGATGATCGTATTTTGAAAACAGTAAAATACTGAGTAATATTCCTATATCAGTGTCTAGGAAGTCTATTAAGTAGGGGAGCTATAAAAAGGTAAAAATAAAATGTTATTCGCCTGTGTATGTTAGTTCTTGCTTTACTCAAAATCTACTGCGTGATACAAATGAATAATTAACTTATGCGGCGTAAAATTTAATATTGTTTGCAATGATGTATTATCAGAATGGGAAATGGGTTCTTTTACCTGCAGATTTTTAGATTAAATAACAGAAAGAGAAAAGTAACGGCATCACAGTCCTAATTTAGGTATTTGCTATCCCTATTCCCGATCACCGCAATGAAAGGGACAAATACACCTAGTTGAGGCAGATTTTACCTACAAATTCTTAAAAAAAAGACGTTTTGTAGTCTACTATTTTCTTCGCGAAAATTAAGCCGAAATTAACTTTTCACGCAATATATTATTTTTGGTAAAACTTTACTCTTAATTGTGTCATAGGCGCTGCATTTTCATTGGATTCATCGAACGGGATTTTTGGATGGTCATATTTCTATCAGTTAATATGGTTTGAAAAATAGAAAGTGATGGAACATACATTTAATATAAGACCTAGATACCATATTTTTGTATGGGCACGACACCAAGTAGGTATCTACTTGGTGTCGTGCCCTTTTAAAGAAAACTCGCAAATTATCGCAAATTTCATTGTAAATTAACTTTTCATATTTTACTCCTTTAAATAAAAAAATATACTAAACCGTTAAATTGTGAATAAATAACTCAAATAAATGTATTTACTATACAAATATAACATTACGCAAATAACTAGGCAATGTTTGACCTAGGATTTGAAAGTAGGCGCAAATAGATTGCGTTTGCTTCGAAATGTATGACTCTTCATAAAAATCTAGATAGACCGATATGAAATCTGTTTGGGTATTTAAAATCATAATCAATCATTGCTAAAATCTGTATTTCAAAATAGTTTATGGCTGTTATCAAGCATCTATATACACATATCTACATACCGAACTTACAAAATTTTGCATACATATCAAGGACCGATGACAATGTAATTAATTATTTAAAATTCAGGAATTCAATGCAGGATTTTCAAGCATGCTTTTTACTTTTTGAACACAGAATAATATCTTATTCTATATTCTGTGAACTAAGGAAATTATTCTATAAGAAATAGTGCTCATTTTAATTGCACCTTTATACCACATTAGTGTTATATCGTTGCGTAGACGCAACGCGTCATGTGAACACTATAATTTCTAGTATATTAAATCACGCAATGACAGCGCTATTGATTCATTGAAAGTTTACATAAGCCTTGCATTAATTAGAGGATGCAAGTTTGTTTTTGAGACATGTGTAGGGGGTCAATAGAAGCTCAACCCCAAGTTTGTGTGGTTTCCGCTCTTATCTCTTGGAAAACACTTTTTTCGCGATATCTCGGAAACTATGCGTCCTACGAAAATCTGTAAAGACTTATGGTCTTATTCATAATGACTTATCGGAGGTTTAAATGTTCGCTAAAATAGGTTCGCTAAAATTGTTATTCATAATAGTCTTTTTACGCTAAAACGTTTAATATCTCTCTTATAAAATCTCCGTTTAAACCTTCGATAAGTCATTATGAATAAGGCCGTTAATTTGAATTTGTAGCAAATTGTTTGCTTTTGCTAATTTTAGCTTTAGAAAATGTCAAAATAACTTTTCAATGTATCATACGTCCGCGCAACGCTGACGCAACGCGATGTGTGGCTTGGCACTATCAATGAACAGTTTTAATCCCTAATCTTTTGAACAGAATAGGGACTATAATGACTATGAAGCTTTAATGAAAGAGTTTTGTTAAATCTGTCAACCTACTAATTAATTATCCATTTAAAAATCGGCCAAGTACGAGCTGCTCTTACAATTGCAGTTCCGTACCTACCCTAACAGTATTATTATTATCTTATTATACCGCCATAATCCTGTCATCTAAGCGTATCATCAAGATAAGATACACTGAAAAGACTTTTTTTTTCTCCGCCTTCTGCCCTGCCGGGACATGATGCTTTACCATGACTTGGCGAGGGATGGCCACGTTAATCGGGGCCCGACCCGACAGGGAGAGCACTAGGTCCCCCTGTCGCGTTGCCGTGGCTGTCTACTGCATGTCGACAACCCCCCACCCTGAAAACACTTGCACACTTAAATAATTATAATATTTATTGTATTCTGTTGTTTGGAATTTCTTCTTATAGCATTAGAATCACGCCTTTAACCCATAGGGGTAGGCAGAGAAAAAAAGCCGTTATGTTATGATGCTACAACAACGAATTCCAACATCATCTGATATAATTAGGTACAGCATCTGTGAAAATTTCAACTCTCTAACTATAAACATCGTTTCTAAGATACAGTATGGTGACAGATACATAGACAGCCAATGAAGTTTCAGTAATAGGATTCCATTTTACCTTTGATTACGGAACTCTATTAAAATAGTGTCTTTAGCCTTCAAGTTATTTATTTTGATCCACTTAATACTACCTTGAAATTATTATTGCGTTACATATTATGTATATGCTTTTTATTTTAAGTATAATATTGCAAAACAATATTAAGTCTCTTATATATTATACTAGCTGTCATCCGCAACTTCGTACGCGTGGAAGACCAAACCTTTACAAATAATAAAAAAAATCCTCTAGAACAATTTCATTCATTAATTGATTAACTTTTGCAATTGACTTGCTATGCTTTTACTTATTAAACTAAATTATAGTGGAAAAAATTATCACCATGAGCGGGACTAGAACCCACGACCTCGGAATAGGTACTATTCCGTTGCCCTCCCAACTGAGCTACCACGGGACCAGCACATGATAACCAAATTTCACAAAAACATCGCGCGATGTTTTCAATCACATTGAGAACGTCCTCTGCTCCCAAGCTAAGCTTATATGCTTGTGTTATGGATACCAGAATACGGATATACTACATAGACTACTTTTCATTTGTAAACACATACTTATAATACATAGAAAACACCCAGACGCAGTACAAACATTTGTATGAGATTTATAAATATCTTACAAATGATTGTCCCAAGCGGGAGTTGAACCCACGACCTCGTGAATGACAGTCCGTTACATAAACCCACCACGAAGCCCGTCGAATTATAAAACAAAGTTGTTATTTTTTTATGTCCTTTTGTGAGCTTATAATATATATCTTCAAAACTACGCAACGGATTTTAATGCGATGATTCAAGAAGATGGGTTCTTTATAATTATAATTTGATAAGGTTTAGATTCTAAATTCGACGCTTACAAACTTGCTAGTAATTGGTAAAATAGCTATATTTATCCATCCATCAGCCTCTCGCCGTCCACTGTTGGACATAGGCCTCCCCAATAGAACGACACAACGCGCGGTCCTGTGCCGCCTGCATCCAATGTCTCCCCGCGACCTTGACGTGACCTTGTCGGGGGCCGCCCAACGCTGCGTCGTCCGGTACGTGGTCGCCACTCTAGGACTTTTCTTTCCCAACGATCGTCAGTCGTACGAGCGATGTGGCCTGCCCATTGCCACTTCAGCGTGCTAACCTTTCTGCCTATGTCCGTATTTCGGATTTTATCCCGTAGGGAAATACCGAGCATAGCCCTCTCCAGAGCACATTTAAGGACCACGTCTCATAATAGGTATATTATAACGTTTTATTTTGTATATTTAAGTACTATCTGTTGCCCGCAACTTCGTTCTAGTAGGAATTTGAAAATGTTTCCTAGCTTTTGCAACATTTTTCTCTATATAGCCTTTCTCGATAAATGTACTATCCTACACTTAAAAAGATTTTCTTTTCAGACCAGGCAGTGGTTCCTGAGATTAGCGCGTTCAAACAAACAAACTCTTCAGCCTTATAATATAAGTATAGATTATATTTTCTACATTAATTGACGGGCTTCGTGGCGTAGTGGTTCATGTACTGAACTACCGTTCACAAGGTCGCGGGTTCGATTCCCGCTTGGGACAATCATTTATGTGATATTCATAAATGTCATACAAATGTTTGTACTACGTCTGGGTGTTTTCTATGTATTATAAGTATGTATTTACAAAAGAAAAGTAGTTATCATAGGTTTAGTAAGCACTTTAAAACATTAACACAATATATAAGTTTTTGTTTACGGTAGGTATGTTATTTAGCGTGTAATTTCATTGATTAAACACTAACTATTGCTAAAATTACTAACATTATGATACAATGTATAAACTTAAAGTGAATAAAACACTTGCTAATTCTTCAAAAACTTAATATAGTAATAATAAATAAATATTCATGGACATTTCACACAACGTCCTCTGGTCACAAGCTGAGCTTATATGCTTGTGTTATGGGTAGCAGAATACGGATAGAATACATACCTACTACTTTTCTTTTGTAAATACATACACACCCAGACTCAGTACAAATATTTGTATGACATTTATAAATATCACACAAATAATTTGTCCCGAGCGGGAATCGAACCCGCGACCTCGCGGAAGACAGTCCAAACCCGCGACCTCGCGAATGACAGTCCGTTACGTAAACCAATAGAGCTCGAAGCCCGTCACGAAAACGGGACGATAGTGCCAAAAATTTCACAATTTAGGTATTGCTTCTATCCTTATTCCAGAGTGCCAAGCCGAATAGGTCATTATAGGTCAGCCAGATTTCTTCGTAAAAATTTGGTTTTTGATGGTCAGATTTCTTTTGAAGGGAAGGTTCTCAATTCGTCTGTATTTTTTATGTTTGTTACCTAATAACTTTTGACTGGGGAAGCAAATTTAATTATTCTTTTTTTATTTGAAAGTTGGTGCTTCCCGTGTGGTCCCATTGGCACGAGGTCAGGATTTGGTGGTTATCTCCTGAGAAATAGAGGGAAACCCTCAAATTTCAAAGGCACACACAATTTTCTCACATATTATGTATCTAAATCTAAAAATCAGTCTTTTTTACTTATTTTAATAGTGAAGTATTTTTTATTTGAAGTCGGTTCAAGTTTTTAAAAATAATAACTATAGGAAAAGAGAAAAAAAGAACTAAGAAAAGCATAAGAAATTGCTCTAGAGGCAAAATCTACAAGGAAAACGACGAAGTACGATGTCCATATTTGTATATTATATACAAATATAATACAACTAAATTTAAAATTGCAAGTGGCACAAGACCGTGCGTTGTGGCGTTCTATGAGGGAGGTTTATATCCAACGGTGGATGGAGAGAGGCTGATGGATGGATGGATTTATATTTGTTTCTATGTATGGCTTGCTGGCGTGCCTCTAAAAATATTGCAAAACTTGAATATGCTTAACTTTTATTAAGATCATTACTAATGTGGAACCCCTAGGTACATTAAGTTATCTTGTTCATAATAATGCTGAGTTGATCCGTATTTGCAGCTTACATTAGAAAATTATATCTTGTTTCCATGTATTTCTTTCTCTGTCCGTTGCAAATAAAACTTTTTCTTTCTCTTTTCTAAAAATTTTGCAGCTAGTAAGCATATAAATGTGAACAACGAAATTACCAACGAAATAAAATACATTCTAGTTCTTTTTATTCATTAGTTAAGTTTAATTGTGCATGTAGAATTGGTACAAATTGTTTCATATCTTGTCTTAGGAAAGAAATAAATAATAAACACAGTCATGGTAGGGTTCTTACAAAATATAATTTAAAATTCTTGCGAATGATTGCAATAAAATAGTTTTGATTATTCAACAATATCAAAATTATTAAAATATGTATTTTTTGCCAGATACTCGTATCGTGGTCAAGGTTTTCATATTTTAATGTCTAGATTCTTTATGGCATAATCGTTACATACTTATAAATATATATATTTATATAAATATATATTCATAGACATTTGACACAACGTCCTTTGATCCCAAGCTAAGCTTTCATGCTTGTGTTATGGGTACCAGAGTACGGATATACTACATAAACTACTTTTCTTTTGTAAATACATACTTATAGTCCGGTCAATTTAGACATTCGAAGTTACATAAAGTCCCAACAAGCTGAATTTCAGTGCAATTGTTCAAAACATAATTATAAACAATGTCTAGAAGTTCCCCATCATTCCCGTGTATGGAAAAATTTTTATTCTAGGTCAAAGGTCAAAAAAATGAGTTTTTCGCGATTTTCAGCAAAACGGTAAGTTTTATCATAAAAATACCTGAAACAAAATTAAAGATCATAAATTATCTATAAAAAATTTATAAATACTTTTTCTCTACGAGCCACCGATTTTGACATATAACGATTCAAAAAGTTGTAATCGTCATAATAGGCACACGTTTCCTCGCCACCTATGAGGTAGTGTACTTAGCGCGTTTTTTTAACGTGGTTTCCCCAGTAGGCCTATTCCACGGGTCAGTTTTGATCCTGTTTAATTTGAAACTATTGAAAAATAATGGATATTGGCAGAGATGGAAAAGATAAAAGCAATTTAAGTTAAAAAAAGTAGTGAAATATAATCGTCTGAGTCGTAACTTTCAAAAACTTCTCCTTGACGAATAAGAACAAGAAGAATATTCTTGTTCTTATTCGTCTTGTTCTTGTTTTTCTTGTTCGTGTTTATCCTGAGTGCATGTAAACTGCGTTAATAGCGATGTATCGCATGTTGCCTCGTTGCAAATGACAAAATATATAAGAGTATAAAAATATTCTTAATTAAATAAATTAAATTACGGTGGAAAAAGTGATTACCGATTAAATCTTGATAGGTGGCGTTGCACGTAGAAATACGATATAAACTCAATCGAGTGAGGATTGTGATGGCCTAATTGATTACTGAAAAGCACGACCGCAATAAGCTCATCAGCTATCGGAACGGTATTCCGAGGTCGTGGGTTCGAGTTCCGCTTACGGTAATCACTTTTTCCAATTTTTTTAACCAACATCAAAAAAAATAGAAAAACATAGAGACGAATTGAGAACCTCCTCCTGATTTGAAGTCGGATATAAATACTGGAATACTTTTATGGTCTTATTCATAATGACTTATCGGAGGTTTAAAAGTTCGCTAAAATCGGTTCACGAAAATTGTCAAAACTTGTTATTCATAATACTCTTTTTACGCTAAAACGTTTATTATCTCTCCAAAAAAATCTCCGTTTAAACCTCCGATAAGTCATTATGAATAAGACCGTTAAAGTATACCTTTTGTAATTAATATCGCAACGTTCCGTTGACCGCCTACATTACAATTGTTAGTATGTTGTAACAATATAATAAAAACTCGAATTATAATGTATTTTAATTTAGAAAGTGATTGACGACGAACGCTTGACCAAGATTTTAATCAAATTCTGTTCAATACATTTTGCACTAGTTTAAATTAGCCTTTGTGACTGCTAGAATTATTGCATGATAAATAAAGTATTTTAGTATGTTACATATTTAGAAATAAACAAGACTTATTCCGCCTAAAAACTGATTTTACTGTGGGACGGTGAGAGAGAGAGAATGTTTCTTTAAAAGTAATTAGCTAATCCCCCACAACTTCGTATGCGTGATATTATAAAATACAAAAGAAAATTATATAAAAAGCCATCCTCATGAACCACTCTATCTATAATAAAAACTGCATCAAAATCTGTTCCGCAATTTTGAAGATATAAGCTCACCATGTCTACAAAAATAATGACTTTGTTTTATAAATCTGTGGTAATAATATAAAGTTGAAGAGTTTGTTTGTTTGAATGCACTAATCTCAGAAACCACTGGCACTGGTCTGATTTGAAAAATTCTTTCAGTTTTGGATAGTAAATTTATCGAATTTGGCTATATATAGGCTATATAACATCACACAACGACTAATAGAAAGGAAGCATCGGTGAAATACGAGTATTTTTGCAAAAACGGGGAAAATTTCCTAAATTCCACGCGTACGAATTCGCGGGCAACAGCTAGTCTATTCTAAAAGCCAATTTTGCGCAATGTTAAAGATATAAGCTCACATAGGGATTTACATACAAAAATAACGACCTTGTTTTATAAATGTAAACATAATGCGCTAATGATTATCAACATACATACATAGCACTTACATTTCGGATGCAATCCTTACAAAAGACCCAGTTCTAAGTGAAGGGCTTAAAAGATAAGAGCTTGGCAAGATAATTATAGCACCTATCTTTTTTTTTAAGTTATGGCTCTAGAGTCCGCTGATGGTATTTTGCTTATTATGCGTAGATGTAAATTAGGCCAAAACTAATAAAAAAATTGGTCAAGTGCGAGTCGGACTCGCGCACGATGGGTTCCGTACCATTATCTATGCAACATAAGGCAACGTTATTAGTATCGAGCAAGAAACGGTAAAAAAATCATGTTTGTTGTATGGGAGCCCCCCTTAAATATTTATTTTATTTTATTTTTAGTATTTGTTGTTATAGCGGCAATAGAAATACATCATCTGTGA
The DNA here is from genome assembly GCA_916999025.1 of Orgyia antiqua. Lineage (NCBI taxonomy): Eukaryota > Metazoa > Arthropoda > Insecta > Lepidoptera > Erebidae > Orgyia > Orgyia antiqua. Next base: position 9,495,703 of record OU779874.1, read on the forward strand.
AAATTTCAACTGTCTAGCTATCACCGTTCTTGAGATACTGGGTATGGAACCCTAAAAATCATGTTTGTTGTATGGGAGCCCCCCTTAAATATTTATTTTATTTTATTTTTAGTATTTGTTGTTATAGCGGCAATAGAAATACATCATCTGTGAAAATTTCAACTCTCTAGCTATCACCGTTCTTGAGATACAGCCTGGTGACAGACGGACGGACGGACGGACGGACGGACGGACGGACGGACGGACGGACGGACGGACGGACGGACGGACGGACGGACGGACGGACAGCGAAGTCTCAGTAATAGGGTCCCGTTTTTACCCTTTGGGTACGGAACCCTAATAAATAAATTAACGGCTATGATTTAAGCCCATTATTAGATTCTTAGTCAAATATTTGCATTACCTAGGTATTTCACAAAAAATATGACTTAATTTATTGCAAAAGAAAAAATATGAATATCTACAAGTAGGTATTAAATAATGCCTAAAGACAGTGATTTACTGATACGAGTTAAACTTGACCGAATATCTTTATAGTACGCAATCGTGAAACGCGTTAAACTATTGTATGTGTGGTATAAGTCAATAGATATTAGCGTTATTGAAACTACCTATTTAGTGCGTTCTTTGCACCATATAAATCTGAAGTTAATTTTTAAAGTATTTCTATATCTTATGTATTTAATACTATATCACAGGCGTTGGTACAAATTCTAAGTACACAACTAAACTTACTTGACTAAAAAATTAAATTTGATTGTGTTATTGACAACACAATTCTGCAATGTTAGCAGAACTTTTTTTTTAGAAAATTGTATGTTATAGGTTAACGATTTTCATTAATAAAAATATGCCCAACGAAATAGCTTATTAATCAAATTACAGTAGTTGTTTTAATTTTTCAGTTTTATTAAGTTTAGTTATGCACGTAGAACTAATTGTTATATATCACAATCACAATATTATAACAGATAGTAAAACAGTTAAAAACAACAAAAATAAAATGATAAATTGCGTAAGTTAAAATGTCAATGTTTTTAATAGGTACGCATAATTTCAAGGAAAATCCTAAATATATTCATGTTTAATTCGACCTCTTTCACACCTTTTTGTTATCTCTTATCAGTGACTCCGATTGGCTAGACAAAGAGCAGCTGGTAAATCTAACAATTTAAAAGCCGACAGTATTACCTGTGTAACTTTGCAACTTTTTTACGATAGGTTTTGATGGCTTAATTTGCCATTGAAAGTCGTAATTAAACATTTAGAAGTCCAACTCATCTTTTGAAAAATGTAACTTTTGCGAGTGCCGGCTCCTGCACTATAGTGTGGTCGAATGGGAATAAACGGCACCTTTCCTCCACACCCTTTTTATTTCCATTCGTCCACACTCCGTCGTCCACAGTGTGGACGAATGGGAATAGTGTATAGCAATGACCCATGTTGATTCAGTAGGTACTTACATGACTAAGTCCAACTGCGTTGAGAGTGGCTGATTCAACTTTTCGTTTATATACATACATATTATTATTATATACTCGTATTTTTTTCCCTTTCCGCCTCCTGTCCCTGTCGGGCCATGATGGACATAAATATACTCGTATGTATTATTTAATTCTGTACTCATTTTTTCTGTTTCTCAAGGAAGTTGTATAAGTATAATTAAGATAATATCATGGTCAATCTTTTTTTTCACAATCTCCTCTCGCGGGTCTACAGGTAGAGATTTCTTTTAGAAATATGTGGATCCCTACACTACTTTTCTTATGTCTGTATTTACTATGGTTTCCTGGTGTAAAATCTTTTAAATAAATAAATAATATATTCTAACACTTGCGCGACTCATTTGTTTAAATAAATTCACATTTTGTTTCAAACTGCCTTTTTAAACATGAATTTTAGTAAATTTTCTACAGTTTACTTCTTTTAACTTGAACCACACATAAACGCTCTCACGTTTCTGCGAAGGTTGTGTGCGAAAGAGATACTAGATTAGAAAGTATAAACAGAACGATACGAAACCATAATTTTATTATGTTTTAAGTTTATTGTAAATCCAAAAACTTGTAGTTTGTCATCACATCACAAGAAATTAATTTGCTTAGTTTAAAAACTTAAAACACGCTTGATAATCCTGAATATTTTTTAAAATTATTGCATTGTCATCAGTCCTTGAAATATGTGCTAAATTCAGATCAACCTAACTACTGTAAGTGGGTGAAAATCACTTTCAAAGAGTCCGTTACATAGATTAATACATTGATAGATACATACTGAACTTAAATAAGCGTGTTAAAAATAGTTTATGTTAATACCAACATAAATGAAGTGGCTCAAATGTAGGCGATTCCCTATATTTGACTACAAAATTATGTTGGTGAATTGGTGGGTGCAGTTAGGTAATTATGTTTTTTGGTCTAGTAGGTACGAAATCCTTAATACGAGTTTATCTCGCTTTTGACACGTTTAATTATTTTATAAAAGTAATGTCCAATAAGTTTCTGATATTGTTAAAGATGTTAGTCAGTTTTAATACTAAGTGTTTCCACATAACACGCTTATCATAAGATTGCGTAACGCCTTCGAGTTTCCTACTGTCTTAATCCTTAAATAAAGGTATGGTCCTAATTTAAGCGATTGAAGTAAAGAATTTTCGACGAGCCTCGTGGTCGAGTGGTTTATGTAGCGGACTGCCGATCAAGAGGTCGCGGGTTCGATTCCCGCTTGGGACAATCATTTGTGTGATTTTTCCAATTGTCATACAAATGTTTGTACTGCGTCTGGGTGTTTCTATGTATTATAAGCATGTATTTACAAAAGAAAAGTAGTACATGTATTCTATCCGTATTCTGGTACCCATAACACAAGCATATGAGCTTAGCTTGGGACCAGAGGACGTTGTGTGAAATGTCCGTCAATATTTATTTATTTAATATCATTGGAATCAAAATCGTCGAAATCATCGTAAGAAAGTGTCTCTGGTCCGATTAAAAAAAATTATTTCAGTGTTTGATATACATTTATCAAGGACGGCTATAGGGTATATAATATGACACCGCGACTGATAGAAGCGAAGCATCAGTGAAAAATGTTGCAAGAACGGGGAAATTTTTCTACATTTCACGCGTACGGAGTCCCGGGTAACAGACAACACGGTTGTCCAAAACCAAAACCTAGCAAGTACATTTGAGTAAATTTTTTAGGAGAATCCTTTTTCATTTTGTAATCACCAAGTACGAAGTGCATTTGCTAGGTTCACATCTCTAATTCTATATAAGATAGAAATACAGTTGTTTTTGCATTAGACGCAGTAAAAAAATGGGAAATATTGAATTAAGAAAACGAATTTAAAAAAATGTCCCCTGCTAGGTTTTGGTTAGCCGAACAGCTACTTAATATTATAAAGTTGGATGGTTTGTTTGTTTGTTTGAACGCGCTACTGCCATGAACGACTGGTAATTTTTTCAGTGTTGCAGTAAAAAGATGTTGCAAAAACGGGGAAACTTTTACAAATTTCGCGCGTACAAACGTGCCAACAGCAAGTCAATAATAGGTTTGTACAAATTCATAATCCGCTTACAATGAGTACAAACCTCTATAAGCCAAAGGTCATCAGTATAAGCCGTTAGTTCGTGTTTATTTCACAACTTGCGAAGTGGTATTAGGCGTAGATGTGAATTGCAGGTGGATAACCGTTTGTTTTTTTATTCCACCAGCTCTTTAACGGCCCACTGTTGGGCACGGGCCTCGTCCACTTCGGGAGGGATTATGGTCAACTATGCCGCACCGACCAGGCTAGGCATGCTGGCATAGAGTTTAGTAACAAGTTTTCCGTCTATCACAATTGATATTAACTGCTTATAATATCCCTTAGCTGTTTTGAGGAAAAATGGTGTGGTGACACTTGTATTCTTAATCCGTCACCACACAGACGTATAGCTCGTTTTAGATGATTTTAGTCATGTGATGACAAAATAAAAATGGGCATGAACATTTAAGAACGGATTCTAATTCTGCGTTTCATTTATTTTAATCCAATAATAGGTTCAGGGCAGGAAAATGATGATGATGAGTGTTTGTAGGTACATAAATTGTAAAATTGTCAGCTCTCTAGTCCAGCTAGCACTGTTCCAGTAGTACAGCCTGGTGACAGACGGAAAGATGAACGCATGGACGTGCGAACGTTTAGCGAAATCTCAGTACCTAATAGGTAACCGTTTTACCTTTTGGCAAACCCTAAAAAATGATTACATTTGACTAAATCTAGTTTTTTTTTAATAAATAAATAAATATTCATGGACATTTTATACAACGTCCTCTGGTCCCAAGCTAAGCTTATATGCTTGTGTTATGGGTACCAGAATACGGATAGAATACATATACTACTTTTCTTTTGTAAATTTTTTGTATAAACAATTTTGTGTAAAAATAATTTTTTGTAAAGTTTATGGCAGTAATGTTAGTCAGATTTTTTTACGGTGTACTATCGCCCAATATTTATTCACACATTAATAATAAAATTAATTAAACCTTTAAGAGATGAAAGTTATAATAAACATGAGATAATTGTTATTTGTCTATCAAAATAAACTTCAAAGCATTTAATATTTAGTCAACATGACGTAGAGTCAACAAACGATTTTAGGAACCAATTAGTATTAATAATTTAGTGTAGATGTAGCCTAGCGAATACACAAAATTTTACAAATGAATTAATTACACTTATAAAATTACGTGTGGTGACGGAACTCCTTGTGGTGACGGATTAAGAATACAAGTGTCACCAACCCATCTCCTCCCAAGGGTGCTGTAAGAGCCAGCTAAGGGATATTGAAAACAGATAACATCCTCTGTGATACACGGAAAACTCGAAAATAAACCCTGTGCCAACACGCCTGGTCAGCGCGGCACAGTAGACCATAAACCCTCCAAAGTGGAGGAGGCCCGTGCCCAACAGTGGGACGTAAATGGGCTGGAGAGAAAGAGAGAATTACGGTATTTACTTATGTACGTATCTTTGATAACCTTTTTTGTTACGTTTATTTTCGACTAGCTGTTACCCGCAACTCCGTACGCATGGAATTTAGAATTATTCCCATTTTTACAATGTATTTCACTAATCCTTCGCTCCTTTTGGTCGCAGCTTGATATTGTATAGCCTATAGCCTTCCTCGATTAATGGACTATACAACACAAAAAGATTTTTTTCAATTTGAACCCGTGATTCCCGAGATAAGCACGTTTAAACAAATAATCTCTTCAGTTTACAAGTATAGTATTATAGCTGTTGCCCGCGACTCCGTACCCGTCGAATTTAGATTTTTTTCCCGTTTTTGCGACATTTTTCACTATTGCTATGCTCCTATTGGTCACAGCGTGATGTTATATAGCCCATAGCTTTCCTCGTTAAATGTACTATCCAGCACTGAAAGAATTTTTCAAATAGGACCAGTAGTTCCTGAGATTAGCGCCTTAAAACAGACAAACAAACTCTTCAGCTTTTTCAGGTTGCCTACTGTAAAAATAATACCTATTACCACTGTGACAGTTTTTTATTTTGTTTATATAGGCGCTTTGTTATTTTCTTTTTCTTTCTTTTTCCATTCCATTTACGTTCCGCTGCTGAGCGCAGGCCTCCTCAATTTTGGAAGGGGTGCTGTCATAGGATTTATTTTCGAGATCTGTCTCTCACCGAAGATAGATCTGTGTGTACAAAATCTCTTTGCTGGATTTTACAGCACCCTGAAAAGTAGATGGGTAGGTGACACTAAACTTATATTCTTAATCTATCACCACACGAACAAATTATTTATTATGCAAGAATAACATATAAATCAATTTATTGTAGGCAGACATTAATACCGATTCTACATGCTCAACCAATCGTAAATAAAAATGAAAATTGATATTGTCATTAATATAATCCAGCAATGTTTAGGGAACTTTCTTATAATAAAAACTGTGTACTTTTGTACAATTAAAAGTTTTAATATAATTATTATAAATGTGCAAACCAAATTATTAATTTTTTTTTAAATTTTATCTAACACTTGCGCGACTCATCTATTTAAGTAAAACTACTTTTTACGGATTTAGACGCGTATATTTGTTTTAAATTTTGGCCCGACGTTTCGGAGACTTTGTGTGAGTGAGTGCAAATATACGCGTCTAAATCCGTAAAAAGTAATTTTTTTTGCCAATTAATTAAAATATAAGCATAGTTTACATTATAACTTTTATTTTATCGTTAGGTTTATGGTCTTATTCATAATGACTTATCGGAGGTTTAAAAGTTCGCTAAAATAGGTTCGCGAAAATTGTCAAAACTTGTTATTCATATATAGTCTTTTATGCTAAAACGCTTATTGTCACTCAATCTCCGTTTAAACCTTCGATAAGTCATTATGATTAAGACCGTTAGTTGTTTACGTACAATTAGTACCATTCCCTTTATTTTACACTAGCTGATGCCCGCGACTCCGTCCACGTGGAATTTAGAAAATTTACCCCGTTTTTGAAACATTTTTCACTACTGCTTCGGTTTCACTGGTTGTAGCGTGATGTTATATAGCCTAAAGCCTTCCTCGATAAATGCCCTATCTAACACTGAAAGAATTTTTCAAATCGACCCAGTAGTTCCTGAGATTATCGCGTTCAAACAAACAACCAAACAAACCAATAAACAAATAAACCAACAAACAAACAAACCAACAAACAAATAAACCAACAAACAAATAAACCAACAAACAAACAAACTCTCCAGCTTTATAATATTAAATAAGCAAAGTATACAATTTAATTACATCGAAATCGAATTGCAGTACCTTGATTCAATACATCAAGTTTATTTCGCTGTGAATACTGAAAGTGGATTTCACCGTCACATTTTATACGTTTCACATGTTTCTTAGAACAGCCATTTATCACCAAGTCTGATATCTACCATCTGACGACGTTACACCTAAATTCTAAGATAAAATACTGCTTCAAAATAGTCTATCTATTTTAATATATTTAGACAGAATTTGCAAGAAATTTTTGGTTGATATCTTTACTAACAATATAAAACTGAAGAACTAGTTTTTTTGGCCTAAGAGCCCGTGAACCCCAGAAGAATAGAAATATAATTTCATGAACATTAAGGGGTTGTCTCTATGTTGAGTATCTTACAATTAATGACGTGATTTTTAATAATATTCTGAAGAAAATACCAAAAAATCACACTTTATTATTTGATGAATTTAGAGCAAAGGAATATTGTATTGTACACGCCTGGTCAGCGTGGCACAGTAGACCATAATCCCTCCCAAAGTGGAGGAGGCCCGTGCCCAACAGTGGGTTTATGGTCTACTGTGCCACGCTGACCAGGCGTGTTGGCACGGGGTTTATTTTTGAGTTTTCCGTCTCTTACAGAGAATGTTATCTATGTACAATATCCCGTTAATGCGTAATATCCGTTAATGCGCTGGAGAGAGGGAAGAGAGAAGCTTAAATAAAAAAATCATCCCTTTGAACTGTTCGAAAAATCCGTTGCGTAGTTTTAAAGACATAAGCTCACTTATGGACATACAAAAGTGTCGACTTTGTTTTATTATAAGTAGAGATTATTCGTATAATTAATTAATGTCAGTTAGTCGGTATATCATACTTAAGATAACGTCATAATACAGATATTTCTTTTTGAAAGAAACTCGCTTAAAATGTAATTGATCTAAGCTCCTAAACCCATTTGGTAAATGGAATTGGATCGGTCGGAACTATTGAACAAAGTTTAAATTGTACAAAATCTGTGCAGTACTATTACAAAGAACTTCTCTACTATTTTATGTCATGGGAGTATAATAATATTATACTCGTTGAAGGAAGATATTGCTTAAAAAAGAAATTCTATACCAATATTATAAAGCCGCAGAGTTTGTTTGTTTAAACGCGCTAATCTCAGGAACCATGGGACCGATTTGAAAAATTCTTTCAGTGATGGATCGTTTACCTGCCAAAGCCAGGGTACTTCATAATGGTCCATCGTTCTTACCTGTGTTTGGAGCATGCGCTTTTCAAGTTTTCAGCTTTTTTAAAATAACGAAGGTCTGGGGCTCCGGGGCTCTTGCTCTAATTTGCTTGTTTCTTTAAACGCTCTAATCTCAGGAACCACTGGTCCAATTTGAAAATTCTTTCAGTGTTGGATAGTACATTTATTGAGGAAGGCTATAGGTTATATAACATCACGGTGAGACCAATAGGAGCGAAACATCAACAAAAAATGTTGCAAAAACTGAGAAAATTTTGTAAAGTCCACGCGTACGAAGTTGCTGGCAAAAACTAGTGTTTATATAAAAAGCAGCAATCCAATTTACAAGTTTCCTTTGTATATTAGAAGTTGGTTGAGGCTTTTGTTTGTTTCAGAAATGTCGCCCTGAAGATAATTAAGCCTATTCAGAGTTCAACACTTAAGATTTTAGTCTTAAGAATTACACTGACAGTCAAATTAATGATAATTTTGTATTGCTGTATTAGAAAAGTTAGTTAAAGTTGTTAAACTTTTGATGAAATTTATTTATTTATTTACACTTTATGCTTAAACTATGCAAAGATTTAATAATGCCTAAGGCATTTTCTACCAGTCAACCATAGGGTGGTGCAGAAAAAGGGAAAGTAGAAGTGTAACAAATAAAGCTAGATTATCAAAGATAATAGTTGTTAAAGTACATTACATACATTGAGATACACGTAAATCAATACAATTAAACAGACACATACATACATACATAGATATATACATACATTACACATACCATAAATACATATAATACAGGTACTTAAATACAGATAGATAGTAGTATAGTGGCTTCATAGACTCAGTTGTGGATGCAGCTAAACGTGAGGTTGTGTTGATATACGGAGATAGTGCTCACGTATCTTACGCTTAAACGCTTTACGGGAGGTGCACATCCTGATTTCCGGCGGAAGAGTATTCCAGAGAATAATGGAGCGAACAAAGAAAATAGAATGAAAAAAAAAATTGTTATTTCTCTATTAAAATGTACTGTAAAAAGTATTAACTATATAAATATTATATGATTAACAATGAATACAACTAAAATTATATTGGTCATCAATAAAATCACTCACAATTTTGGGATCGATAATGCCGACCCAAGGCAAGAAAGCTCCGGTTTTCCTTATATTATGTGCGTCTTTTTTACATTACGTATACAACATTTTATGAAAATGTGATGCATACACACGTACAAGGTCATACCAGAGTCTAAGAAAAATTACTAAGCTTAGCTTGGGACCAGAAAACGTTGTGTGAAATGTCCGTGAATATTTATTATTATTATTTTTTATTATACCTAAATAGTATTAATTAAAGACAGCATCAAAAATTATATTATTAAAAGACAAAAGAAGAGCATTTCTTTTTTTGTCAGTTCTTTTTTCAGTTATGAAAGTTTACAATAAACTACAAAAACAGTGTAATAATAATTGTCAATAAAATGTCAAATAAATGTCCAAATAAACCTTAAGTTAACATGAATTTAAAAAAAGAAAAAAAAATATCATATCAAAGGTTGTAGAATCATTCATTAATTGAGTAAGCAATTCTTTTAATAAGCAGAGCCTTTAGCTTACGCTTGAAAAATGTTAAGGGCAATTCACGAATTGTGGTTATTGAATATCCACAAGCACATTGCATAACAATTCTTTTGATATAGGCTTGTATTAGGCTTAAAGTTCAGAACCAAGCGGTCACCCCTCCTCGTGGCCCTTGTATTGACGTCACGGGCTACCGTAAATAGTTCTGAAGTAATTTATTAATTTTGCAATTGACATGCTATGCTTTTATTTAATAAATTAAATTATGGTGGAAAAAATGATTACCGCAAGTGGGACTTGAACCCACGACCTTCGAATACCGTTCCGTGGCTCTGCTCTGGCTGGTCGAGATTGTTGCAAAACATTCTCGATAGATGGCGATGTACGTAAAAATACGATATAAACTCAATCGAGTGACGATTATGGTGGCCTAATTTGATTACTGAAAGCACGACCGCAATAAGCTCAGCTGGCAGAGCTACGGAACGGTATTCCGAGGTCGTGGGTTCAAGTCCAGCTTGCGGTAATCATTTTTTCCACCATATTTTAATTTATTCAGTAAATAGTTCTGGTTTTCCTTCAACAAATAAACAGTTCATAGATTCCGTTGGATTAATTCTTAGATAGATATGTACGAAGCCAATAAAAGAGAATTAAATAGACTTATCAATCTCCCAATATTGGACCCGAGCTTCCTCCTCTTCAGAAGGTATCCAGTCTTCTGTGCCAAGCCGAGCAGGCGTGTTAGTAGGTTAAGTTAACAGTTTTCCTTCTGTGTTTTCTGCTTTTGTTGTCCCTTACAGCTCTCTGGGTAGAAAATGTAGTGATGACACGTGTATTCCTAATCGTGGACGAGCATAACAACTATGAAAGTAAAACTATTACCTACAGTAGAAAGTATTTATTCAAAGGTAAACAAGTAAAGTCAAAACAGTACTCAACTATTTACTGTCTTTGGTGAAAACTTAAGTAATTTTGTCAAAGATGTACCTATTCTTGTCGTAACCTTGTTTAACAAGTCATTTATTACGAAACCCAAAGGTGGTTTACAAAATCAGACATAAAGTAAAAAGTTTTATTTAGTATAATTAATTTCATCACTAGTATCTAACAAAATCTATACAGGTACAATTAAAAAGTAAAATATTAAAAAAAATATATACAGTATAAAATAAATTAAAATTTGTCAAACTAGGCGTCAAAATATTCCTACCCAATGCTGTGGAATGGAAGTGTGCCCAGAAGGCTGGCGGCATTGCCACGTTGTATAGCAATGCTGCCAGGCTTCTGGGCAGATTAACAGATCACCCACAATAAATTCGGCACCTTAGAGCATTGTCCTGTGTCGGAAATCGAACCCGCGATTTTGTGAACGGCATTGATCACTAAACCATGAAGCCCGAAGTTATCTGTGATTAATTTTATAAAGCTGAAGATAAATCTCTAATCGCAAGGACCGCTGATCCGATTTGAAAACTCGGTATATTAATATACATCGGTCTCTTTCTCGCCTTGTCTGTTTTCTAAATACATCTGTCTCTTTCTTGCTATATCTTCATATATTTAAAATTCACGTGTCACAGCGTTAGTTACCGTACTCCTCCGAAACGGCTTGACCGATTTTTATGAAATTTTACATGCGTATTCAGTAGGTCTGAGAATCGGCCAACATCTATTTTTCAAACCTTTTTTTTTTGTATGGCAAAACAACGTATGCCGGGACAGCTAGTTATTATATATTCATAAGTCGTTTATGACGCCCTTTATGGGTGAAACTTAATTTCACATTCTAGACTAGTGCAGATGGCTTTAAAAATTATAACAAATAAAAAAAAATAGTAGGATGAAACCTATTAGAAAAGGAGGAGAATATTATAAAAATAAGAGGAAAAATAATTTACGGGCGATCTGAGGTCGGGAAGGGGATGGGGAGGGGGCTTTTAAGGGTAAAAATGCTTTTTCCTCGATTTCCGGCAAAACTAATAGTCCTATGGAAAAAAGTCAAAAGGCAAAATTGTAGGTAATAAAAAGATCTAAAACTTTTGTATTCACACTTCATTCACATAACGTCAAAATTTATGTGAAAAATTCAAAAAACCAAGTTTTTGGTTTTTTCTTTTTTTCTTTTACAAAAATGTTTTTTCATTCACGAAATTTGGTGAAAACTTACCTTTTTAGGTTCTTAATACGCTGTAATTTATTTGATTAGAAATATTTATTTTTTCACCTTATTTTGGATTAATATCGAAAAAGCACCCTAATTTTCAATCGAAAATTCACCTATCAAAATATCAGTTTTTTCCAAAAAGTTGGTATGCTTTCTGTTTGTTGCAATCTCTACTTTCCGATGGTAAAAAAAAATATGTTACTATAGAAAATCTTTTCATAAAATGCACAAAAATATCATTCAATTTTAATCTTAAGGTTATATGTTACGTTAAGCATACTATTTTTTTAAGAAAATAATAATATTACTATTTTTATGTTTGAGTTGATTGATTGGACTCTATTTTTATCTGTATCAATCAACTCAAACTCTTAACTCCCTTCCCGACCTCAGATTGCCCGTAAATTATTTTTCCTTTCATTTTTATAATATTCTCCTCCTTTTCTAATGGGTTACATCCTATTATAATTTTTTTTTGTTTTAAAAATTATCGGCACTGGTCTATACTCACAAAGTCTAGCTATGTTATTATAGATTACAGATATTTTTTGTATATAAAATTCCATTTAGCAAACATTCTATGTCGATGATCCAAAGGCACTTTCTTAACTAGATTCTGGATAGCTTCTGGCGTTGATTGATTATCAATTCTTTTTCTAGATCAGTAAATAGTTATTTATGTAGGAAAATATTGTTTTATTTAGATTGAATTGAAACAAACCTGGTATATTATGTTCTTTTCGTTTATATCTAGGTAACTAACTAACTAGCTGATCCGGCAAACGTTGTTTTGCCATACAAATGTCAGGGGTGGACAACCCTTATCACTTAGGGGTATGAAAAATATATAGTAGCCGATTCTCAGACCTATTGAATATGCATATAAAATTTCATAAGAATCGGTCTAGCTGTTTCGGAGGAGTATGGGAACGAACATTGTGACACAAGAATATTACATATTAGAATATTTATGTAACCGGATCTTTGAAATTAATAATTTAAGTATTAAATTCACATGAAAACGCTATATTAGTCTTAAGGTCTTATTCATAATGACTTATTGGAGGTTTAAACGGAGATTTTATCGAAGAGATAAATAACGTTTTATCGTAAAAAGACTATTATGAATAACAAGTTTTGACAATTTTCGCGAACCGATTTTAGCGAACTTTATAACCTCCGATAAGTCATTATGAATAAGACCATCAGTTATTAAAAGTTATTTTAACCCGCTTACAGTCGTCGGATTAATCTGAAATATTGCATTTAACACGATTTTATTTGTAAGTAATTTACACCCACTTGCAGTAGTCTGATTGTTTTGAAATTTTGCACACATATTAAGCACCGATGACGAAACAATAATTTAAATAAAATATTTTGATTTTCAGGTGTGTTCTTTAGTTTTTGAACTAAATAAATTTAGTTAAGTTTAGTGCACGTAGAGTTGGAACCATTATCAAACTTTTTAGTTTGAGTTTCAAATTAAACCTGTTTTGATTCAATTTAAATTGTAGTTATACTTAGAACTAGTTAAAAATATGGCTACATTTTATTTTCTATTTATCTTTGTTGAAAACACATTCCAATTAAAACTCCAGCGTACCTTTTTCATTTATGAAATAATTGAAAAAATAATTTTAACACTTGAAACATTTAATTATAAAACCAAAAATAATTCAATGTTCTATTTACCAGAATATTTATAATTAGGCTAGTCGGTTACTGGTATACCTACAAAGCAAAAAAATACAACCGAAAAAAATTTTCCTCCTTTTTCCGATGTCTGTTAAAAATTATATTAAAGTAGGTATACCAACAGTCGCTCGTAGGACTGATGATCGTTCGGGAAGAAAAGTCCTTGAGTGGCGACCACGTACCGGACGACGTCGGTTTGGGCGGCCCCGACAAGCTGGAGCGACGACATCGTCAAGGTCGCGGGTAGACATTGGATGCAAGCGGGACGAAACCGCGCGTTGTGGCGTTCTATGGGGGAGACATATGTCCAATAGTGGACGGAGAGAGGCTGATAAATGGATACCAATAGTACAAGCTCGATAGATACCTGTCTCTCTTTCTCTCTCTCGCTCTCTCTCTCCAAAGCATTAACGTCCCACAACTGTGCACAGGCCTCCTCTACCTTTTTAGCTATTTTATTTACCGAAATAAGTTAACCTTAGATAATCTTTTTCTGTTGGAAATCTGAAAGCAATATTCCACGACAGGTAAGCTTTGTAGATAAGCAAAAGTTTCAAATAAAGAAAGAAAGGAAGAAAAAACATTTATTTTGAATCACTCTACAACATCAAGGTACAACAAAAACTTAATATAAAATTATAATAATTACTATAACATAAGATCAAGTAGAGGATCAAAACGAGGTACATTCTCAGCATAAGCTGAACACACTTGCATTAAGCGTGATACAGCGCTGATTTTCAGAATGACCTAGGTGAAGTCACGAGCGGTCACAACACAAAATTTAAAAATTACGATAAGTAAGCCATACAGCATTTAATACAAAATTAATTGACAATTCACAGCTGAGTATATAAAAGCATAGAGCAATAAAAGTATTGCTTGAATTTTCGTATTATTTATGGAGTTGAAAGTTTTAATGTTGTTTTATTCCAATTAATCCGAATATAATCTCTCTCTCTCCAGCCCATTTACGTCCCACTGTTGGGCATGTGCCTCCTCCACTTTGGGAGGGATTATGGTCTACTGTGCCGCACTGACCAGGCGTGTTGTTACAGGGTTTATTTAAGAGTTTTCCGTCTCTCACGGAGGATGTTATCTGTGTGCAATAATCCCTTAGCTGACTTTTACAGCGTCCTTGGGAGTAGATGAGGTGATGACAGTTGTATTCTTTATCCGTCACCACACGAAGATCGAAAATAATAAATAAATAAATAAATATTCATGTACATTTCACACAACGTCCTCTGGTCCCAAGCTAAGCTTACTATGCTTGTGATATGGGTACCAGAATACGGATATAATACATAAACTACTTTTCTTTTGTAATTACATACTTATAATACATAGAAAACACCCAGACGTAGTACAAACATTTGTATGGCATTTATGAATATCACACAAATGATTGTCCCAAGCGGGAATCGAACCCGCGACCTTGTGAACGGCAGTCCAGTATATGAACCACTACGCCACGAAGCCCGTCAATATAATACTAATATTTTAATTAGGTATTAAATAAAAACTTTTATATGTAAACTAGCTGTTGCCTGCCTGTTTCACTCCTCAAATATTATCCTTCCTACCGTAACATTGAGTTAGTGTATCCAATTATATAGCCGTCTACCAAAATAACAAAGAAAATTTAACCCTATAATAATATTAGCTTTCAAATTGTTATTAAAAGAATATGAACGAAGATTGAACTGCCTAAGAAACCTTATAAAATGCTTAAGTGTTGAAGCGTGGAGGTTTCATTTAGGTCTTTGTACCTTATATGTTCCGCAATAATATTTAAACTTTATTACAGACTAGCTGTTGCCCGCGAATCCGTCTGCGTGGAATTTGAAAAACTTTTTTTTTCGCAATAAAAGGTAGCCTATGTCCTTTCTCAGGGTCTAAAGATTGTCTGTGCCAAATTTCATCAAAATCAGTTGAGCGGTTTAAGTGGTAAAGCGTAACAGACAGACAGATAGAGTTACTTTCGCATTTATAATATTAGTAGGGATAGCTGCCGCAACTTAGCCCGCAACTTCGTGGGATTTAAAAAAAAAGCAAACCGGAACAAATTTATGCAAAAAAAAAACAAGAAACCTTATAAGCTCACATAAGGACATACGTTGCGGCGCTTAGCGCATTCTAGGCGTAAGACCTATCATGGTGAATGTTTTATAGAGCTATTTTCCCTTATTCCTACTTCTTCTTTCCTAAACCGTACCACACGTGCAGATTTGAGATGTCACCCTTACACCTTAGACACTACACCATATCATTTCTTTGTCACACTGCCAGGGTATGGAATTCGCTCCCTGTTCATGTGTTTCCTGATTCCTACAACATGGGGTTTCACGCCTCGCTTGTGAGGGCGGCTAGTGCATTGAGATCGTACTGGCCACACTAACATCTGGATTACATCCCACTTAACATCAGGTGGAGCGTAGTCATTTGCCTACTCTAGCAATAAAAAAATAAAAAAACATACATACAAAAACAATAACTTTGTTTTATTATAAGTATCGAAGAAAAATTTGTAACACGTATGTAGAGATGTACCTACACAGATAACATCCTCTGTTAGACACGGAAAATAAACTCGATGCCGTCACGCCTTGTCAGTGCAGTGGACAATAATCCTTTCCAAAAGGTAGGAGGCCTGTGCCCAGCTGTGGGACGTTAACGGGCGGGAGAGAGTGAGAGTGAGAAATGTAAAGGTTAATCTCCGAAAGTAATTTTTTGGTCTTATCCTAGAAATTTACAATACAATACAATACAAAATTCTTTATTGTACACCAAAGAAAAAACAAGATACATAATTTGATACAGCATATGGTACGTACAAGCGGCGGTCTTATCGCTAATAGCGATCTCTTCCATACAACCTAAATGGAAACTATCAAAGAATTACAGATATGGGCAAATTAGGTGTATCCCATCTGGCGTGTAATATTACTATTGTAACCTACTAAAAATACTAACGTAACATACACAAATAAGGATAAAAAAAAATAGTAATGGAAGAAAATAAATATAAGTACTTAATAAATAGATTAATAAATTATAAACTTGAAATATTTCTAATAATAGTTATAACATACAAATAAATAAATATATATCATTAAATGCCATATACAGTGGCAATTCGGATAAGGTAACTAAAGTTGGGAATGATAGTGATCGGTAACCATATTTTTAAAGATTGGCAGGGACTTAGCTTGCCTCACGGCTAATGGCAGACTATTCCATAAGCGTGCGGCATGTATCGCAAACGATTTGTCTGCAAATACCGTCGTATGCTGTGGTATTTCCAGCTGCAGATTTTCCGATGATCTCAGCGACTTTGAATGTGCATCACAGAGGATTTATTCACTAATTCAAGGAAATTTATTCACTAATTAAAACAGAAAATTACAGTTTCTAGGTTTTGAAGTTCCCAGGCGTACTGTTATACCCTTTCTATGTATGGAAAGGGGCTGAACACTAGACCCTAAGTCTAGTGTCAGCACTTATCATATTATAAATAAAAGTGCGCCCAAAAGCGGCCACCCAGTGCAGATCTTTCTATTTCCCGATCGCGATCGGTTGCCTTTTCTAATTCCATTGTGTTTCTATTAAATTCTTTTCTAGTTTAATAAAGTAGTTCTTTTTAAACCTAATCAGTGTCGTATATAACGGTACGAAGTTGCAGACAAGAGTGAATAATAAATTAAAATAGAGAAATACACTTAATCAGGTTTTTGTTTTCTTTAAGTTGATACAGAATTATTAAAATTCCAGCCCCGCTCGCGCTTTACTGTATTTGACGTCTAAACTGAATATTATTACATAGAGCACAAAACCGTTATTAATATTTAAACATTCGCTTTTAGAAAACATTTAAGAAACGTTTGAAAAATAATTTTGTGAACATTTAAAACTGTTAAATTGCAAAGTACTCTTCGAAACCTTAGAGCATTATTATAAGAGGAGTTGGCAATGGACCGAGTTGCATCGATCGTGGTCACGGGTTGCCTGGAGTTTTGGTAGCAACGTCTCCAGGAGGCGCGGTTTTGCGAACTACCCTCGCCTGGTTTTGGATAATAAGCAATTACAAATAATAGATATAGTACGATCGATGCAACTCGGTTGAAACGTCGGGAGCAAAGCTATTAAGCCTCTTTAACAATAACTAACGTGATTATAGTCCTGTTATTATTAACAAATTATGAATTCAAATCGCGCAAGTTTAAAATCAATGGTTTTTAGTATCCTCTTTAATGGTCGCTCTTTGAAGGGCGGAGTACCGAAATGAAAGGCGATCACGTGATCACGTATCGATGTAACCAGACACGACTTTTATTCAATAAAGAGTGCGACGATCAACTCTTGTTGGTTTTAATACTCTAAGTTCAAAACATCTACATTTATAATACGCACCTAGAAATATGAATGGGTCCAGCTTTCTTACAAATTCAAATAAACTCAACTTTCTATGTCATTCCTACGAAATTGGACTTTAAATTTGATGAGTAAGTTATGTTTTAGCTTGGTGTACTCTTGAGTTAGGCCGTTTTTTAATCCGAATTGATATTTTGGAACCTCGCCAGAGGCTAAAATCTGTGACCGAGCTACATTTTAATCTAAATTATCCAAACCCAAAGTAATTCCACCAATGAAGTTTGTAACATGATACTTGTACCAATTCTATTGCACGACGGAACCTAACTTAATTAAAACACAAATTTTGATAGTATCAATAACAGAATTTCGGCAATTTTTACTGAATTTTCTTAGTATAAAAACTGCTAACTAATATAAATGTGGACAACAAAATAGCCAATAAATCAAAATACGCCATACTGATTTCATTTTAGCTAAGTTAGGTTAATTTTTAACCGACTTCCGGCCGAGGTCCTCAATTCGTAATTTTTTTTTTTTTTATGTTTGTTACCTCATAACTTTTAGCTGGGCGAAGCGACTTTAATGATCCTTTTTATTTGAAAGCTGGTGGTTTCCGTGTTTTCCCATTGGCACCAGGTCAGGATCTGATGGTTATCTTCTGAGGAATCGAGGAAAACACTCAAATTTCAAAGGCATATGAACTCGTTAGCACTTTTAAAAAAAAATACCCATCTCGCAACAGAATTGGTGTCATTATGTATTTTGATTTACATTATTTTATAAAAAATTTAACATTGAAATCTAATATATAAAATTCTCCTGTCACGGTGTTTGTAATTATACTTCTTCGAAACGGCGCGACCGATTTTCGTGAAATTTTGTGTACATAATATCCGTTAGGTCTGAGAATCGGACGACATCTATTTTTCATCCCCCTAAATGTTAAGGGTGGTCCACCCCTGACATTTGTATGGCAAAACAACGTTTGCCGGCTCAGCTAGTTATTTTATAAAATATTGTGCTGAATAAAATATAGATTGATATACATATAGGTATTCTGGTCAAGGGTTTATAGGATTAAGGGAGATTAAGTTATGGCTATTTGCATTCGAGCAGCTTCGTAGTCGAGTATGAATACAATAGTTAGTGATTAGTGTGTTGATATGGAAATAGGGAAGCGTATAAACTTAGAATATAAATGAACGAGTGATTTATATACAATTAAGAGGGCACGATACCAAATTATACTCCATACAAAAATATGGGCATCGTAGTCCCCTTTTTCCTTTGCGAAAGTTAAACCGATTTTAATTGTTTTTACGCTATGTTACAGATGAACAATATATCTAGGCTTCTATCACTTTCTTTTTTTCAAAACAAGTATAGTTATAGGAAATAATCTCGAATCCAAAAGGGATACGGAAGTCTCATCTGTTTATCATAAAATATAGTCGATATAAAGTTAACAGTGTCTTCAAACACATGTTCCCATTCTTTATTGTGTTCTGAAATTTCATCGTAGCCTTATACAGATTTGAATTATGACTTGTTATGGAAATGATAATGTTTACGATTAGGTTTTGCCAGCGATTTGCTTGGTGTATGTTAGACTTTTACTGACTAAAACCCATCCGTCATACAACACATGTTCTTCGTCATATTTGAGGCCACGGAATCCCTTTCGTACGCCTAAACACTGAATTTAGGAATGTTGGTAGTTCTTTTTTTATTTAAAAGCTGGTGGTTCCCGTTTGGTCTCATTGGCACCAGGTCAGGATCTGATCGTTATCTCCGGAGAAATCGAGGATAACCCTCAAATTTCGAAGGCACATAAATCGGTCCAACTTTTCACGCATTTATAAGTTTGGTATCTATCAATGTATTAATCTATGTAACGGAATCTTTGAACGCGATATCCAACCACTTGCAATGGTCCGATTGATTTGAAATTTTGCATACATATCAAGGACCGATGACAATGCAAATATTTAAAAATATATTCAGGATTTTCAAGCGTATTTTTTCGTTTTTGAATTAAGAAAATTATTAAGTATTCAATTATTTACATTGTGAAATGTGTTCAAATAAGCTAAGCCTTCACTCATATTGTATTTAAAGTAGTAATAAGTCTAATCTAATCTAAAACGTAGCAACTGAAAAGCTTTCCCTTCAATTATGAATACGTTTTTCTTGAGCTAATAAATCATAAACTTTTTTCAAAAACCCCTCAAATGTATAAGATAAAAATTACAAGATAAATCTCCTTTCGGATTTCTTTCTTGTCAAGAAGCAAATCCAACCTTTTTCTTAAGATTAGTGAGGATTAACTGTGATATTTATCTAAGGCTCTTCAATGGTTCTTCTTTGTTGAAGATTGAGGATTCTTATCTCTTGATATAAAGCAAGGACTATTCTTATCTATGCTTCTATATCAATAGTCTTTACTTATTATAAAACAAAGTCGTTATTTTTGTATGTATGTCCCTTTAAAACTACGCAAATGATTTTGATACGGCTTTTTAATGAATAGAGTGGTTTAAAAGAATGGCTTTTTTGTATAATTTGTTAAGGTTTGTTTTTATAAACACAACATAACACAAGCAATAAAGCTTAGCTTGGGACCAGAGGACGTTGTGTGAAATGTCCATGAATATTTATTATTTATATTTTTTTATTTATATTTTTCGAAAATAAACTCTGGTCAGCGCGGCACAGTAGATCATAATCCCTCCCAAAGTGGAGGAGGCCCGTGCCCTACAGTGGGACGTAAATGGGCTGGAGAAAGAAATTTAAACTAGGTGTTGTCCACGACTTCGTACCTATGGAATTTAGAAAATTTCGCTACTATCGCTCACAGCGTGATGTGATAGACCCTATAGCCTTCCTCGATAACTGTTCATACTGTGCTCTTCAAATGAGAATAGGATTGACACCGCGCCATGTTGTGACGTCATAGTTGTCAATTTGAACAATTTTGGCATGGTCAGCAAAACAAGACATTTTTATAATATAATTTATATATAACTTTGTCGAAATCATTTACTAATTTTCGAGCAATTAGCGACATAAATACGATTAAAAACAATAATAAATATCGACAAGTTCAAAATAACCACACTAACAAGCAAAAACAATGAGAAATAACAACAATTTTTTTTTCTTCAACGGGAATCACCCACGTAATTAACAGAATTTAAAATAAAATGGCTTATAATTCATATACTCAACAAGGCACACCAACAAGAACAAAATGGCGGTTGGCAATTCAACTTAATATCATAGTTTCCAACAACGAATAATATTTTTTTTTTAATAATATTATTTATTTTATTATTTATTTTTTGTAATTTGTTTTTTTTTTATAATATTATAACTATTATTACAATATAATTTGAGACGTTTTTCGCTTCAAATTACTGAGTTTAGGTAAAAGAAAAAAATTGGTCAAGTGCGAGTCGGACTCGCGCACGAAGGGTTCCGTACCATTATCTATGCAACATAAGGCAACGTTATTAGTATCGAGCAAGAAACGGTAAAAAAATCATGTTTGTTGTATGGGAGCCCCCCTTAAATATTTTTTTTTTATCTTTAGTATTTGTTGTTATAGCGGCAATAGAAATACATCATCTGTGAAAATTTCAACTCTCTAGCTATCACCGTTCTTGAGATACAGCCTGGTGACAGACGGACGGACGGACGGACGGACGGACGGACGGACAGCGAAGTCTCAGTAATAGGGTCCCGTTTTTACCCTTTGGGTACGGAACCCTAAAAAAAACATTATTGATACGCAAATAAAGTTACGTTGCTGACAGTACTTTTCTAATCACTTTTGACAACTATAGGTCATTGCCAATCCTATTCTCAGTTGAAAAGTGTAATACTAGTCAACTTTGATAAAATCAGACCATTAATTTCTGAGCTTTGTAACGTACAAATAAACAATCTCTATCGCTTTATAATATTAGTATAGAAATACAGATTGGGACAAACTCAAATAAACAAATATTAAAACTTTCAACTCCATAAATAATACGAAAATTGAACCAATACTTTTATTTGGAACAAACGTTGTATAAAAATACTTAGCTACAAAGCTTACCTATCGTAGAATATTGCTTTCAGATTTCCAATAGGAAAGGATTATCTCAGGTAAACATAGTTCGGTAAATAAAATAGCTTCAATAACATAAGGGTTAGTTCACACAATATATCTCAGTCTTTCTCTTTCCAGCTCATTAACATCCCACTGTTGGGCACTGGCTATCCACCCACTTTTGCATATTAATGTGATATCACCATACAGTGTAAGACTACCTTATGAATATCATACTTACAATGTTTTATCTTAGATATTTGTAATAACCTAAAACTTTGTATGTTTTAGAATTAATATACTCTATATTATTATTGTTATATCTAATATATAAAATTCACGTGTCACATTGTTAGTTACCGTACTCCTCTGAAACGGCTAGACAAATTCTTCTCAAATTTTACATACATATTCAGTAGGTCTGAGAATCGGCCAACATCTATTTTTCAAACTTTTTTTTTTTAGTATGGCAAAACAACGTTTGCCGGGTCAGCTAGTCTTATATATCTTATATATAAAATTCACGTGTCACAGTGTTAGTTACCGTACTCCTCCGAAACGGCTTCACCGATTTTTATGAAATTTTACATGCATATTCAGTAGGTCTGAGAATCAGCCAACTATTTTTCAAACCTTTTTTTTTAGTATGGCAAAACTACGTTTGCCGGGTCAGCTAGTCTTATACAATATATAGTATATATAGTATAGTATATATATCTTATAGTCTTATATATCTAATATATAAAATTCACGTGTCACAGTGTTAGTTACCGTACTCCTCCGAAACGGCTAGACCGATTGTTATGAAATTTTGTATACACATTCAGTAGGTCTGAGAATCGGCTAACATCTATTTTTCAATCCTTTTTTTTTAGCATGGCAAAACAACGTTTGCCGGGTCAGCTAGTAATATATATCTTCAAAACTACGCAACGGATTTTAATGCGGTGATTCAAGAAGATGGGTTCTTTATAATTATAATTTGATAAGGTTTAGATTCTAAATTCATATATACATATATACTAGATATATGTATATATGAACGATGAAATTCAATCTCTCTCCAGCCCAATTACGTCCCACTGTTGGGCACAGGCCGCCTCCACTTTGGGAGGGATTATGGTCTACTGTGCCACGCTGACCAGGCGTATGGGCACAGTGTTTATTTTTTAGTTTTCCATCTCTAACAGTGGATGTTATCTGTGTGCAATATCCCTTAGCTGACTTTTACAGCACCATTGGGATGAGATGGAGTGGTGACAATTGTATTCTTATTCCGTCACCACACGGAGAAATTCAATAATATTTATTAAATAAACAGTACTTACAACGTTATAGGTGCATGAAATTATGAACTTTGTTATATTATTACACTAGTTGTTGCCGGTATTCGTACGCGTGGAATTTAAAAAACTTTCCCCGCTTTTGCAACATTTTTCACTGATGCTTCGCTTCCATTTGTCGCAGCGTAATATTATATAGCCTAAAACCTTCCTCGATAAATGTACTATACAACGATCAAAGAACTTTTGAGAGAACTTTTAAGAGCTTAGCGCGTTTAAACAAATAAACAAACTCTTCAGCTTTATAATATTTGTACAGATTATGACAGATCTAATTCTATATTTTGGGTTTTGTGCCTGAAATGAATGACAAACTACGTATAATTTCTATTATACGGAACCAATAATGGCCTGTATATATGTATAAACAAATATAATAATATTTAATAGCTCTATATTGGATTTTATAAGTTTTAATTAAGAATAAAATATTTTGATTCGCACCAATTCAACAGAATCACACAGTTTTATCTCTCGCACGCAGTCCATTCATTAAACACGTCAGTATCCGGCGTTTCAATTTATTGCTGTGTACATTTACACTCCATAGAAATAAATAAAAATTGACGTATCGAATTATACTAGGCAAATATTTTAACACAGCAAATTCATAATAATTATTCTCTAACACTTGCTCGCCTTATTTGTTCAAGTAAAACCCCTTTT
Source organism: Orgyia antiqua (assembly GCA_916999025.1). Taxonomy (NCBI): domain Eukaryota; kingdom Metazoa; phylum Arthropoda; class Insecta; order Lepidoptera; family Erebidae; genus Orgyia; species Orgyia antiqua. Next base: position 9,519,647 of record OU779874.1, read on the forward strand.
TACGGATTTAAACAAATAAACGCGTTTAAATCCGTAAAATGTGGTTTTATTTAAACAACAAAATCAGTTCATTGAAGGTCTCTCTCTCTCTTTCTCTAGCCTTTTGACGCCCCCCTGTTGGACACAGGCCTCTACTATGAAAGGGATCATGTTGTAATGACCGCAAGGTCTGTGCGGTTATTACACCATGATCCCTTTCGGTGCGCGCACAAACGGTGTTATCTGTGTATCATATTCCTTAGCTGGATTTTGCAGCACCCTGGGATGTTAAAGGGTGATACAATTCTATATCCATCACCACACGGACAACGTAATATATTTCTTCTCCAGCCCATTTATGTCCCACTGTTGGGCACGGACCTCCTCCACTTTGGGAGGGATTATGGTCTACTGTGCCGCGCTGACCAGACGTGTTGGCACAGGGTTTATTTTTGAGTTTTCCGTCTCTCACAGAGGATGTTATCTGTGTGCAATATCCCTTAGCTGACTTCTACAGCACCCTTGGGAGGAGATGGGGTGGTGACACTTGTATTCTTAATCCGTCACCACACGGAGGTAATATATTTATGTATTTGAATTCAATCATTACATAACCATGTTTTTCCCAGATAACGGTTTATCTATACATACATTATTCTACAAATGGTACTCCAATTAAAGTTTTCCTGCAATATGACGTTGAATTAATTAAATCTGGAACATATCCAAATTTATATTTGACCGTATGTATATTGTATGTCTGTGACATTCATCTAGTTGAGGAATAAATTTAGGCAAAAAATATAGAACAATAAATAAATAAATAAATAATAAATATTCAGGATACTTCACATAACGTCCTCTGGTCCCAAAGTAAGCTATATTTCTATGCTTGTATTATGGGAACCAGATACCGATAGACTACATAATTTAAACTACTTTTCTTTTGTAAATACATACTTATAATACATAGACAATTACCTTCGGGCATGTATGACCAGGGGCTCGAGTCTGCGATTACAATGTTGTTACAATGATCAGTCACTGACGACATTATGGCGTCATTTCATCATCCTCCTGCCCTTATCCCATTATTTGGGGTCGGCGCAACATGTCTTTTTCTTCCACAGTCTTCTATTAGCCGTCATGTCTGTGCCAACTCCTCTTTCTTTCATGTCCTCTTTCACACAGTCCATCCATCTTTTCTAAAAAGTCTAGAGGAAGTATAACCTACTTCCTCTAGACATTTTTCCTTCCGCATTTATACTCAAAACTCTCCTAACGACATTACTTTCCTCTCGTCTCATAACATGCCCATACCAGGACATTCACTCGTTCTTCAATTTTTCAGTCGATGGCATCACTTTCAGACTTCCTCTAATATGTATATTAATTCCTTATTTTATCCATTCGCGTGACGCCACACATCCATCTCAACATTCGCATCTCCGCAACGTGCATTCGTCTTTCATCCATCGCTTTTGTTGCCCAGCATGAGGCGCCATATACATATGGCGTCATTTATGACAAAAAATTAAGAGTAGACTACCAATCTTGATAAAATTCGCCATTATGCAATCAATGACTGATGACTTATCATTGTGTCAACATTCTAATAGCAGACTTGGCCCCCAGATCTATGAGTGTGGATGAAGTCAAGAAAGCGTATTTGGATTGTAACAGATGGCGATTTATAGTCTTTGCCTACCCCCATGGGGAAAAGGCATGACGGTATAGAGATGATGATGACAAAATTGTAAACTATAAATATATTTAGTTTTGCCATACAAATGTCAGGGGGGAGGGGTGGGTAAAAACGGGACCCTATTACTGAGACTTCGCTGTCCGTCCGTCCGTCCGTCCGTCCGTCTGTCACCAGGCTGTATCTCAAGAACGGTGATAGCTAGAGAGTTGAAATTTTCACAGATGATGTATTTCTATTGCCGCTATAACAACAAATACTAAAAATAAAATAAAAATTTAAGGGGGGCTCCCATACAACAAACATAATTTTTTTACCGTTTCTTGCTCGATACTAATAACGTTGCCTTATGTTGCATAGATATTGGTACGGAACCCTTCATGTGCGAGTCCGACTCGCACTTGACCAATTTTTTATTTTGTATTTGGTTATAATAGTTTTGTCTTTTGTTTCGTGTCTGCGCTACGACCGTAAATAAATATATTTTTCTTTTTTCATAATCTATATTTCGTATTTTTTATTTTTCATACTATTTCTTTTTCGTAAAACATATTCTCGTTTTTCTTAAACATTTTCTCGTCATGTTCTTGAATGAAAACCGGACACTGTTCCGATATCGCGCTATTTTCCGTCTCGCTGAAGTTTATGACGTACCAAAGTGATAAATAAGTACCTAATAAGTATTATATCCGATCGATTTATTTCTTGACAAATGATCTATATTATCTATTCTTACTAATATTATAAAGCGAAAGAGTTTGTTTGTTTGTTTGTTTGTTTGTTTAAACGCGGTAATCTCAGGATCCGCTGGTCCGATTTGAAAAATTCTTTCAGTGTTGGATAGTACATTTATCGAGGAAGGCTATAGGCTATATAACATCACGCTGCAACGAATAGAAGCGAAGCATCAGTGTAAAATGTTGCAAGAAACGGGGAAAAAAGTTACGCGCGCGAGCTTTAAATGAAAACGCTGCCTTATCCATGTGAGTTACAACAAAGTAATGTATGGAGAAATTGTTTGTTACCTATAGATCTTTAAAAAAGTCCGCGAGGCCATATGTCTATCTTTTAAGGAAAACCCGCTGTACTCATAAGAACGTCAACAAAATTATCAAATTCAATAGGATATTTTCAAAAGCTATTTATGTGTATATAGTAACATTTTTTATCAAATTAAATACCTTAGTTAGCTTACGCATTTAATATAGATAATAACTGATTTTTAGAGCATGCAATTTAAATGAATATCTTCGGAGATATGACGAAAAAAGAATTACGCGTGATAAAATAAAGTTAAACTGTTCGCTGAGCAACGAGAACGTTTCCCCGGCCATTTGTCTATACTCCATTGTTTCGATGTATGGTTGAATGTATGAATGTAAGGATGTTTGTTGTTCTTTCACGTAAAGACTACTGGATGGATTTTCGTGAAACTTTGCAATAATATAGCTTACATATCAGATTAACACGCAATAATTTATAAAGTTACCATGTGTCACGGCGTCTTAGTGTGTGTAAAAGTCAGTATTGTACAGGTTGTTACGCTGCTCAATCCCCGACGGATCAGTGTTGAGTTGGTCTTTATAGGCGCCGGCGTCATCGTCGGCGTATGGTCGTTACGCTGCTCAAATCCCGACGTATCGGTGCTGAGTTGGTTTTTATAGGCGTCGGCGTCGGCTTCGGCGTCGTAGTCGGCGCCGGCTTCGCCGACGCCTCCGGCGTATGGTCGTTACGTTGCTCAAATCCCGATGTATCGGTGCTGAGTTGGTTTTTATAGGTGTTGGCATCGACAGCGGCGTCGGCGTCGTCGTCTGCGTCGGCGTATGGTCGTTACGTTGCTCAAATTCCGACGCATCGATGCTGAGTTGGTTTATATAGGTGTTGGCATCGGCTTCGGCGTCGGCGTATGGTCGTTACGCTGCTCAAATCCCGACGTATTGGTGCTGAGTTGGTTTTTATAGGCGTTGGCTTCTACAGCGGCGTAGGCGACGACGTCGGCGTCGTCGTCGGCGTCGGCTTCGGCGTCGGCGTCGGCTTCAGCGTCGGCGTCGGCGTCAGCGTCGGCTTCGGCGTCGGCGTCGTCGTTGGCTTCGGCGTCGGCGTCAAAAAACTGCTAGACCGTTTTTTAAAATTCTTTCACCATTTGAAAGCTACATTATCTGCGCTTAAAATAGGCTAGATTTTATTTTGGAAAAATTAGGGTTCCGTAAAATATTTGGGTTTTGCGGAAAAAAATCAACTAAAAGAGTTAACTATTTGCGTACGCTGCTTAAACTTTAAAAGATAGAACAACAAAATATTCTATTTTTTTATTTATTTATGAGATTTATTTATTTCAAGGAAGACCAACAGCTTCTCAATCAATATGAACAAAAAAGAAATATTCATCAGCAAGCGAATTATAGGTCCTCACGGATAAAAAATTAAGAGCCATGTTTATGGTATTATAAGGGTGGGTGTTTACTATGTATTATAAGTATATAATAGTATATATTTACAAAAGAAAAGTAGTTTATGTATTCTATCCGTATTCTGGTACCCATAACACAAGCATATAAAGCTTACCTTGGGACCTATAGGACATTGTGTGGAAAATTCTTATTTATATACGCTTTAATATAATGAAGTATTTTTATTTATTCATTTTGCGATTAACTTAATTAATTGAGAGAACAACAGAACGTTATTCCGAGGTCGTGGGTTTAAGTCCTGTTTATGATAATTCTTATTTTGACAATAATTTCAATCAAGTGTTATTCGCCGGGAAGGTGAAGCATTTTTCTTGATGGCTTCGACTGGTACAAGGAAAGAAATACGTGATTATATTACCTCGATTTAACTCATTAAATGCAGTGATTTCAAATTCCATGTGAAGAAAGTCGCATTCAATAACTTAGCAACGGAAGCAATTCTGTCTCTCTCTGTGACTCTTTCGCGATTATCTGCCCAAATTATTAATTATACCTCGCTCTTGATAGGTTTTTGTTAGGTAGGTTACCTAACAAAAACCTATCAAGAGCGAGGTATACTGGAACGTTTAGGGTACCGTACCTACTTGACCGAAAAATATAAAGGACTAAATACAAATAAACAGTTAATTAAGCATATAGCAACTCACCAACTTAACTTTGTAGCTGCAATAAAGGGGATCGCTTACATTTCAGCTACTTCATAAGTTCGTATTAGTTTTTAGCAAATCTTTCATGTGATGTGGTATTAAATTATAAGTTTTTTGGATTTTTATCAACACTATGTAGGCATGGACCATGCCAAATTTCAAGTCTCTAGGATAGTGGAAAATAGTCAAAAATGGCTGTAGTTCGGTTATATCTTCTGAATGCGTAGATCTAAATTATTGTTTGTATCTTTTTCAGCAAGGGACCACATAGATCTACATTTGGTATAAGTTTCAAATTAGCAACTTCAGCCGTGGCTGAGTAAAAAAAAGTGTAACGAGTGGATAGACAGACAGACGGACACCGTATTGAGAGTATAAGGGTTTGTACAAAGACCTAAAAAGGCATGATGAAGCTCTGAGATATCATTTACTAAAATGACATTGGGCCGTGTGTGTTACTTCTTTAGAACTGTGCAAGAAAAGAGAACCACACTGACGAATTACTAATTAGCTGTAAAATGGCGTTATTGTTAGTTCATTAAATTTTTCGTTTCTTAATTCCACGCGTACGAAGTCGCGGGCACTGCTAGTAATATTATAAAACGGAAGAGTTTGTTTGTTTGTTTGTTTGTTTGAACGCGCTAATCTCAGGAAGTACTGGCCCGATTTCAAAATTTTTTTCAGTGTTGGATAGTAAAATTACCGAGGAACGCTATAGGCTATTTAGCATCACGCTACGATCAATAGGACCGATGCAGAAGAGAAAAATGTTGCAAACACGGGGAAAAATTGCTAAATTGCACACGTACGAAGTCGCGGGCAACAGCTAGTTTATAATATAATGCTTTTTTATTTTCACACTTCTATTTACTTTAAGAAATAAAAGGACTAATCTATACTAATATTATAAAACTGAAGAGTTTGTTTGTTTGAACGCGCTAATCTCAGGAACCTGTGTGCCGATTTGAAAAATTCTATCAGCGTTAGATCGTACATTTATCGAGGATAGCCCAGTCATTTAAAGTTATATGAGGTAGAAATTTCGGAATTCCGAGCTATCCAGCTAAAAAGCTGTAAATAATTGTAAATGAGATTTTGACGATAAAAGCGCAAAAACCCGATTTATGCGACTTTAGACCTTGAAATTCAACAGTTGCGTACACCCTACCATATGTAGGTTTTGAGACAACCGTGAGGGTGTTAATATACAAATATTTACAGCTTTTCTAGCTGGGTAGCTCGGAATTCCTAGGTGAAATTCCTATAATGACTGGGCTAGGAAGGCTTTAGGCTATATCAAATCACGCTACGACCAGTAGAAGCGAAGCAGTAGTGAATAATGTTGCAAAAACGGGGAAAATTTTCTAAATTCCACGCGGACGGAGTAGCGGGCAACAGCTAGTGTATTATAAAGGAAAAATTTCGGAGTACAAAGAAATTCGTTAAAGAATTTTCAAATTGTATTCTAGTTTGAAAAAACTGAACTTAGCTGTAGCTTTAAAAATAATTTTGGTCCATTTTAACATTCAAGACATTTTTAAAATAGTATTAAGAAATCTAACGAGTAGTCAAAAGCAGTAAGAATTAATTTAATCAATAAAATTGTCGTGTAGCTCTGTTGCCAAACTCCTTCGTAACGGCTTCACCAATTTTGTATGTAATTTTGTGTGCGCATTAAGTAGTTCTGAGACTCAGAAAACGTCTTTTTTTACCCCTAGATCATAAGGTTTCTCTATACTCTAGGTCAGGAGTGGCCAACAAGTCGATCACGATCGACCGGTCGATAGCGCGCCCAATTTTGGTCGATCACTCGCAAGTTCCATGAAGGGATGCATTCAATGCCAAATGTTTCTAGTACTTGATACAGGAATCTTGTAGTAGGGAGACGTTCAGCGTGACCACTTTTGGTAGTTTTCTACTATTTTAGTAGATTTTGAGCATGGACAATTAATTTTAATTCCCCTGGACAAAGTTTTTTAACTCATTAAATAAATATTCATGTATGTTGCTGGAACTAGCAAGAGTGCACGGCGGTATAAAAGCACATTGCATAAACGTCCCCGTTCTTATCTCAGAAACAGGTCGATCGCGACTCAATTTTAGAATAAAAGTAGATCTTATGTGCACAAAAGTTGGCCACACCTGCTCTAGGTCATATATTATAACTTAAAATTTATTAACTTCAACATACATTTATATTTAGAACCCCAACAAAACATTTATTAGATGTAAAATCTTTTGAATTTTACATCAAAATAATTTTTGTAAAAGGAACATCTCGCAAAGATTGCCTCTCTGAAAATTGCCCTGCATTTTGTCTACATTCTTGCTGATACCAACAAAATTGCACTTGGCAGTAAAGATGCAAGCGACACAGCAGAGGAATAGTAATGTCATGTAGCCCGGGATTTTACTCCAAATACAAATCCCGAAGATCCGAAGATTGAAGTAAACACGTGACTAGAATGTTACAAGAAATATGAAAAGTTTACATCTAATATCATCTAATGTCTAAATTTGGAGATTTATGAATACAAATTGTTCAATTTAGATTTTGAATGACCGTATTTTAAGTATCACTTATGACATTTTATCACATCACCTATGACATTTTATCACATCACATCATACTATCATTTACTTTGTCACATCACTTTACACTATCACTATCACATTATACTGAGGCAAAGTTAACACAGATGAATTGGGAACCTCCTCCTTCTTTGAAGTCGGTTAAAAATAGATAGCAATGGGTATAAATAACAAATATATTAGAGAACCATATGTTAACTTTAACTATTGAAATCGACTGAAATGTCAACTGAACATCAAGCCAGTCTAAATATAAAATAATCTTGTTAATAATCTAAAATAAACTAAGCATAAATTATATTAATTAAGTGTTAATAAATATATAAATATTTTCGCCGAAAGGTTTTTTTTTTATTCAATTCACGTAAAAGCACTGCGCCGCTTCAGAGCTGAAATAAACCAATCTGCGTAAATTACTTATTTGTTCTGTGAACTCATTTGACAGCAAACCGTTTATTTTCGCTCATTTGAGCTCAATATTTGTAGCGTAAAACAATACGTTAATTTAAACGTCATTTATTAATGGCGTATTGCATTAAAATACAATCTCTTATGTATCTGTCGGTGACGTCATAAGTATAGATACTCGTAGATATAGTAGCGCGGCACAGAAGACCATAATTCCTCCCAAAGTGGAGGAGGCTCGTGCCCAACAGTGGAACGTAAATGGGCTGGAGAGAGAGAAAGTCCGTTACATGAACTACTTGATTACGAGGCTCGTTATTTGTCTTAAGTCTAATAAACTTAGAATAGAAAGAGGTTACGTAATAAATAAAATAGATTTGTTCAAATCCAGCGGTAGTTTTATTATTCAAATTACATAATTTCCTGACGCGCAATGTTGTTATATAAAATAATAATTTTCTATTTAGCAAAGCCAAAGACAATGCTGTAAAAGAGAAAAGAGCAATAAATGACTATTCCACTGACTAGATATTACTTTGCGACTTAAAGTCGGAGATAAAAAGTATGGACGAAGACTTTTTTTACGGATTTAGACGCTACTATACGCACGATTTTAAAACAAATACACGCGTCTAATTCCGTAAAAAGTACTTTTATTTAAACAAATGTGTCGCGCAAGTGTTAGAGAATATTAGGAAGACTTTTGTAAATTCAATCATTACGATTTTTTTGCGTAATAATATTAATTATGATGATTATTTATCTGTCTCTCACTGTCAACTTATTGCAGTCCACTGCCGGACATAGGTCTCTACCAAGTCCTCTGTCTTCTGCATCTAGTCCCTTCCTGCGACCTTCTTTAGGTTTTCGGACCAGTATTTGTCCTACCCTCATCCTGCTGTCATGTCCGTATGGTGACAAATCAAGACTACAAAGGTCACCACCCCATTTTCTTCCCTTGCTGTAAAAGCCAGCAATATAGCATAAAGTCCTCTGTGAGAGGCGGAAAACTGGTACTCAGTATTATGAGCAGAAGATCATCCTTTACAATGAGCATCGTTTGTTCCGTAGTCGTCAGTTCTAAACTTGGTTATCAGATGTACATCATAAATCGAGTTAATTCTCATAAAATACGTAATTCTCGGTAGCCAATGATTTAGCTATGACCCTGGTATTGCGAAGTCCATGAGCAACGTATGCCACTTAACATCGGGCGGGCCGTTAACTCGCCTGTCAATCTGACAATAAAAAAAATTAACATGAGAGTGTTAGAGAATATTATGTTAGAGAATAAAATGAACATGAATTACGTTACTGGGATTGTTCATAATTAATGACCTGCTGTTTTTTTTTTTAATGTAGACTATTTTAGCTACTCATTCCAATATTATTGAAATAATCACTATTTAGAATTTATAAAAAATACTTAGAGATATTATTTTAAATTTTGTAACGTCATCATTGTACGCAATCTGTGTATTGCCTTTTCCTGATAGACTTATGACAGATTGCAATACATCTTTTCAAGTTGCTAAGTTGATATAATAGACCAATTTCAACTCCACCACAGAGTTGTATATCCCTACGAACGCCTTAATATTTTTAAGTCCTTCATTTCAAGGGCAAATGGCAATGGAGATCATTTGCTTTTTTGGAAAAATAATCGTTAATATAGCAAATTTTCCGAAAAAAACTAATGACTCATGATCAGAAACTCTATTCCCTGAAATGGTTTTCGAATTACGAGTTTAAAAAAATATGAATAATGCCAATTGGTATATAAGAACAATGTGTACCTACTTTCAATTTACTTCTAAAAAATGACGCTATTTATTTCACAGAAACGTTATTCATGTAAGGATTCAATGATAGAAACCTTGAGAAACCATGATGTTTAGCAGCTCTGAGTACTATATTTTATAAGCTATTAGTTTTCTAAAAAGTCTTGCTCCTCACATTTTAGCAACCAATAAAGAAATATTCAAATTAGATGCTTGCTCGGGACAAGTTTCAATACAATAATATTTATTAGGCGCCATTCATTTCTACAATGTGTCTCGTTTCCTTGTCTTTGACGATTAATGGTCTGTTTAGTAACTCGCGTTATTATTTCTGTGTGTTAACAATTTTAAAGACAATATGTGTGGTGGTAATGGAAAGAGAAATGTAAGAGGAATTCAAATAACTTTTCGACAATTTGAACCAGGTTTTAATTTCGTTCGGAATGTTAACAGTTCTTGGCGTCATTTTTCCTAATTAAATTTATTTACAACTTTTTGCACAAATTATTAAAATGTACAATGGCGGATTTATTACATAAGGCATTCTCTACCATTCAATCACTAGGCTGTGTTAATTGTTTTTATTTAACACAATTTAAAAAGGCACTAGAATTATTCATCGCTCGTAAAAGTAATTGGCTACTCTTATAGTTTTTGATGTCATTAGGAGGTTACCGAATTCCTGATTCCACTTATAAATAGTTTTTATAAGCCGTTATTGTAGTTTTTGTGGTCTTTAGTTTCCCAAGGTTTTCCGTGTCATCAACTAATTTGGTATGGAAGAAAGATCGAATCAAAAAGTCGATCGAAAAAAAAATCGAATGAAGAGTCAACTAATACCACTGTCGCAGATACTTCAATGTGACTACAACCGCTCTTTTAAGAACTTTTCCTGGCTAAATCGTACTTAACAAAATAATGACGTTTCATATGACGTGTAGCCTGTATCATAGACACATTGATACATTATCACGCACACATAGATATGTAAGTGATTTTAAGCCGGCTGAGTTATGTAGCCATAGACTACAATAACTAACTATAATAATATAAAAACTAGGTTCATTTTCAAATAGGGCTTCGTGGTGGAGTGGTTTATGTAATGGACTGCCGATCACGAGGTCGCGGGTTCGATTCCCGCTTAGGACAATCATTTGTGTGATATCCATAAATGTCATACAAATGTTTGTACTGCGTCTGGGTGTTTTCTATGTATTATAAGTATGTATTTACAAAAGAAAAGTAGTATATGTAGTCTATCCGTATCTGGTACCCATAATACAAGCATAGAAATATAGCTTACTTTGGGCCGTGAGGACGTGGGGTGAAAAAAAAAATTCGGTCATCCGGGTACAATGGCGAAGTGTGCTACATTTTCTGTCTGTGTCATTCATTCTACCCTCATAAAACACCATATCTTTGTCAAAAATTATTCGTTGATAATAAAGTGAGCAATATTTTTTCCGAGGACAACAGCAGGGTGGAAAAATATATAAATTGCCTCCTTGCTCTTGACATAATAGTCGTTATGGAGAAGTTTTATGTCTACGCTTTTTCAGGATGAACAGGAAGCTACTTACATTTTTAGAAAACATGTTATGTACCAAACTTAACTTATCGTATAAATACGCGGGAGTACGGCCCTTGCGCGGACGCAGTCCGGCCCCGCGCGCGAGGCCGCGGTCGAGCGCCCCTCAGTTGAAAAATCGAGTTGAAAGCGAGTTGACGTTCGATTGTGACTAGTTGTCACGCGTTCTCGCAACGGTCTTTAAAAGTTAAAAATTGTCACTAGAATTAATTGTTGATAAAACTAATTATCCTTGTTGTGTGAATCGATAATTACAATTGAAAACAAAACCTTGAAATGTCACCGCGAAATGTAATCTTCGCCAAATTGTTGGACATAAATGTGTTATAAAAACTAGTGAATTTTGTGTCTCCATACTTAATACGATTTGTGTGTCTATATTTAATGCTATTTAATGTGAGTTGAACTGTTTGATAACTATAATTGTGATAGTATAATTGCATTGAGACGATTGGTGAAAGTTCACGGCTTGAGTCGCACCAAAGGTCGTTTGAGGGCTTCAAGAGTTCGTGTCTCCCTGCATAAAGTTAAGTATAGTTTGATTAGCATTCTGCGTTATTTTGGCCAATTTATCGTAGTTAGTTAATGAAGCTATAGCTAGGGCTTGACACAGTGAAGACATTGTTGAAGAACAAAACAGGGTAAGTTTGTACTATTGTAAATTTGAAACGCTGTGATATACAGTATATGTTCGTTCCTCTCGCGCCTGAGAGATATCACGCTTCCACATAACCTATTATTAATTAAAACACCAGGTTGAACGCAACATATTTTTGGTACCCAGAGCGTGGTTTAAACTCCGTTTCTCGAATGTTCCATGTTGAACAAACTATACCCTCATTATTTGTGAAAATTGATTTAATTAATTTAATTAATTTAATTTGATTAATTTAGTTGTTTGTTTGTTTAATCTAAATTGTTGGTATAGTTTTGAATAATTAATTTGAGCACTTGAATTGGCAATTAGATTTTAAAGGATTTGATAATTATTTGTGCTATTGCTAATCGTATTGTCGTTGCTCAGGTTATTATTTAATATAAATTATTATTTAATTATTGTCTAATATTGAACAACGTTATAGTTAAATTGTGGCGTTGTGCGTTTGTATAATACAACATTTATTTTATATGTTTGTTTGTTTTGTTGTTTACCTTAAAATAAATAATTCAAGTCTTAAATTAATTGCACATTGGCAAAGAATTGTTTTGTTTGTTTGATTTAAACTATTTAAGATTTGATAATTGTTTAGAATAATAGCGGCTTGTCTCATTGAAAGATATTTTGTTTTTCGCTATTGTAATATTGTTTGTTTGTGAAAGATATTTGTTTTTTTTGTTGTTATTATAAGATTGTTTGTTTCGTGCCGTTTGTGCTTTGAAGATGTCTGCCGCCGCGTATAATGTTGTCCGCGAATCATATTCCGGGATTGCGACTCATTTGAGATGGTTCACGTCAGCTGCCGCCTTGGTGAAAAGGGAGAACCGAATCGAGGCATTGTTGGACAGGCATGAGAAATGCCCTACACGACTTCAGGAGGTGGAGGCGCTTTACCAGCGCTTCATCTTGCATCTGGATGATGTGCCCCTGGAGTCGTTTCCCCAGGAGCGACGGGACAAAGTCCACGAGGACTACCTCCAAATGATGGACCTTGCCGACGACATCGCCCAGCGCGCGCGGGAGATTTTAGCCTCGCGCGCCGGAGTACCGGCTCACCGGGCCCCCTTGAAGACTCCCGTGGGCCTTTTGACCAGATTACCCAATTTGGATCTTCCACGTTTTGATGGTCGATTAGACACGTGGATGGGGTTTATTGGTTTGTTTGAGAGCCTTGTGGACTCGAGGGACGATTTGGGTCCGTCTCAAAAACTGGCCTATTTACTCTCCGTGCTTGATGGAGAGGCGAGGGGCTTAATACAGCACCTCCCAATATGTGACGGGAGCTATGGGATCGCGCGGGCGTTGCTCACCAAGCGCTATCACAACCAGCGCTGTCTGGCAGATACCCATGTCGACCAGATTTTGAACCTTCCCGTCGTGAGCAATGCTGCCCAGTTGAGGACCGAGCTGCTGAACCCCCTCCTAATAGCCACCAACTCGCTCAACCGCTTGGGACTGCCGGTTGCCAAGTGGTCCTACCTACTGGTGCGTATCGTACTCAAGCGATTGCCGGTGTCTTTGAGGGCACGTTTTGAACAGGGGCACACTAGGGATGAGGCATCTGCTCTCCCTACCTTTGAGCAGCTCCTGACGTTCCTGGAGGACGAGTGTCGCATGGGTGACGTCATGGTCGCCGACACGCCGGTGGAAGCATCACGTCCCAGACCCACCAACCAACGGCGCAATGCCCAACCTGCACCAAGGGGAGGTACGGCCGCCCGCTTCGCTGTCGCTCAAGCTGCGCCACCGGACTGCCGTTTTTGCAAGTCGCAGGGACACCAAACGGTGCGGTGCCCAGACTTCGCGGTCCTGCACGTGGCCGCTCGTAGGCGTATTGCCCAGGCCCGCGGCTGGTGTTTCTCTTGCCTAGGGGACCATTACCAGCGCGCCTGCCCCGACACTCACCCGTGTCCTATTTGCGGAGGGCACCATTTGAAAATCCTGTGCGCCAACGCGAATGGCCGTCGCGACCACGCGGGGTCGCCTTCGGGCGGGTATGTCAGCGGACACCGGGACCAGTCCCGCAACTTGGAGTCCGGCTCATCACCCCCACGCCGCGCAAACTACGCTGCCGTTGATCGCCGAGTTGGTTCGGCGCGCAGCCCCACGGGCGGGTATGAAAGCGGGCCCCGGGTTCAATCCCGCACCTTTGTGTCCCGCTCGCCCTCCCCGCTTCCACGTGATCAAGCGAGATCACCTCCAGTAGTGTACCACGATTACCGTGACGCGCGTCCGGTACCACTACCGTCCCCCCCTCTGGCGGAACGTCCCCGTTTGGAGACGCGCAACCCTCGGTACGGACGCTCCAGGCGCTACGAACCGCCGTCTATGGCTCGTGGCAGTCGTCACCGAGAGGAGGCCGAGTTTAGGCACTACCCGCACTTTGATTTGCCGTCTCGGGACAACGGCGCTCAGTCGCCGCCACGCCAACATTAGGATGTTGGCGTCTGCCCCCGCTATGCACCGCCCCCTTTTGAGACCGTCCTCTTGCCTACGGCCCATGTCAGGGTCTGGGGACGGACGGGCGCCTCGGTTGTAGTCCGAGCGATATTGGACACAGGCTCACAGGGGTGCATAGCCTCGTCTTGGTTGGTAGGGCAGACTGGCCAGACTATTGAAAAATATTCAGATGTAATAAGGGGTGTCGGGAACGCCCCCGTGGCCACGGTAGAGGGCCGCGTTTGGTTTCAGTTCTCCCCCTCAAATTCTCCACGTCCGACGTTGGAATCGTCGGCCATTGTGATGGAGAATATCTTGGGCAATCACCCGCAAGTTCGTTTGTCTGCGGATGCGGTAAAATTGACCGCGGATTTGAATTTGGCTGACCCTAAATTTGACCTGCCTGGCACGGTCGATTTGTTGCTTGGTGCCGATGTTTTGGGTAAAATATTACTCGGCAAGGATCGTGTTTTGCAGCCAGGTGGCTTGGTAGCCCTCCGGACCATATTTGGGTTCGCACTGATGGGGCCTGTATTGAGGACTCCCCCCCCTGCCGAACTTGGAACGGCCTTGATGGTGGGGTCCGCCCTTTCTGACGCCGTGCAGAGATTCTGGGAAGTGGAGGAGCCACCACAAGCTCCCCGCTCTGATCCGGAGCATGAAGAGTGTGAGCAGTTCTACAAGACCAACACCAGTTATCTCCGTTCTGGCCGGATCATGACAAGATTGCCATTTCTCGCCGTACGTCCGCCACTTGGCGTCTCGCGGCCTATTGCAGAGAAGCGTTTGTTGGCGATGGAGCGCCGTATGAGCAGGGACCCACTACTCAAGGAGAAGTATATTGACTTCATGCGGGAGTATGAGGATTTGGGACACATGTCTGTGTCAAAATTGGATTGGCGTTCGACGGAGCACTTCTTTCTTCCGCATCATGCTGTAATAAAACCATCCAGTGGTAAGTTACGCACAGTATTTGATGGTTCTGCGCAGACTACTTCAGGAGTGTCATTGAACCAGTGTCTGCATCCTGGTCCCAAATTGCTGAAGGACCTTTGTGACGTCATCACGCGGTTTCGACGTCATCAATTTGTTTTTGTGGCTGACATCAAGATGATGTTCAGGCAAACGGTAATTCACCCGGATGATCGCCGATACCAGCTGATATTGTGGCGAGAAAACCAGCAAGATCCCATGCTTGTCTACGAGCTCAACACGAACACCTACGGGCTGCGGTCTAGTCCCTTTTTGGCTATACGTTCGCTTTGGGAGCTCGCGGATCGAGAGCGTATGTCGTTTCCTCGCGCAGCCGCCATTTTGAAGGAGGACCTATATGTTGACGATGTGTGCACTGGCGCGGCCACGGAGAGAGAGGCCCTGCTCTTGCGTGACGAGTTGATTGGCATTCTAGCCTCCGCAGGATATGAGTTGCGTAAATGGATCTCCAACTTACCTGCGCTCTTGGACGGGCTACCGGATGACCACCAGCAGGATCCTCACCTATTTGAGAACCGTGACAACCCTACCATGATGTCAGTGCTTGGAATCCAGTACAGACCAGTCCAGGACATCTTTACATTTAATGTCAATTTGGATTCGCATCACACTTGGACGAAACGACTGGTTCTGTCGACTGTCGCGAGAACCTTTGATCCTAATGGCTGGATATGCCCGGTCATATTCTGGGCCAAATGCTTCCTGCAAAAACTTTGGACTGCAGGTCTTGGATGGGACGAGCCACTTCGCGAAGCTGTTTTGAAGGACTGGCTCCTATTTGCTTCCTCATTGCCTGCCATCAATAGGATATCGTTACCCCGTGCTCTGCTTCCGCCAGGGAAGCACACCGCGTCCCTTCATGGTTTCTCGGACGCTTCGGAACGTGGGTACGCAGCAGCCGTATACTTGCGCACCGTGACCACAGATGGTCAGGTGAAAGTGTTGTTGGTCATGGCGAAGAGCAAGGTCGCGCCTCTTCGAACTGCCTTGACAATCCCTAAGTTAGAGTTGTCAGGGGCGGCCCTTCTTGTTCGCCTTTTGAATCACGTCATGTCTACCTTGTGCACGTCAATTGACATTTCCACGATATATGCATGGACTGACAGTCAAATTGTGCTATGTTGGCTGAAGACGTCAGTTCACACCTTAGAGGTGTTTGTAGCAAATCGTGTCTCTCAGATACAGAAATCGGAGACCCCGTTGGTTTGGAGGCATGTGCCTGGCGAGGTCAACCCTGCTGATTGTGCGTCACGGGGATGTATGGCCCCCCTTTTAGTTGAGCACTCTCTGTGGTGGGGACCTGAGTGGTTGACCAGATCAGAATCTAATTGGCCGCGAACTCCGGCCTTAGACATTGTCGCACTGCCTGGGTTGCGAACGCTTGCGCTCGAACGGCAGGACCGTCCGTTCGACCCCGATTTCTTACTTAATCGTTACAGTTCATTAGACAAATTGTTGAGTGTCACCGCTTGGATCAAGCGCTTCATGAGAAATTGTAGACATCCACAGAACAAATGTTTGGAGGCCTTCTTATCGCCACAAGAGCTCCAAGATGCTCTTCTTCACTGGGTTCGTTCTGTGCAAGAGGCACATTTTGAAGACGAGATTGACATCTTGAGGAAAGGCAAATCCAAGCTGTCTGGAGCCATTTGTAAGCTGAACCCTTTTTTGGATAGTGAGGGTCTTTTGCGTGTCGGAGGGCGCCTTAGGAACGCAAACCTCCCTTATGGATCTCGTCACCCCCTCTTATTGCCAAAGAGTGGCCACTTGGTGAACCTGTTGGTGACTGATCGTCACATCAAGAACTCCCACGCCGGCTGTAATGCCTTATTGGCCATTTTGCAACGGGAATTTTGGATTTTATCGGCCCGTCGGACGATCCGTAGTGTGGTCTTTCGTTGTATGCCTTGCTATAGGCTCAAGGCCCCTACCATGCAGCCTATCATGGGTGACCTACCTTCGGATCGGGTCACTGAGATAAGGCCCTTTGCTGGAGTTGGTACGGACTTTGCAGGCCCTTTTTTTGTTAAAACCTCGACCCTCAGGAACAGTAAAACTGTCAAGGCTTATTTGTGCGTCTTTGTCTGTCTGTCCACCAAGGCGGTACATTTGGAACTCGTCTCAGCCCTCTCGACAGAGGCATTTGTTGCGACGTTAGATAGATTCGTGTCACGACGAGGACTACCGTCCTTGATTCGGTCGGATTGCGGTACCAACTTCAAAGGCACAAACAACTATTTAAAAGCGATGTATGATTTTTTGTCGGCTAACGAGACTGAAATTGCGTCTAGACTAGCTACACGTAGAATAACTTGGAGGTTCAGTCCCGTGTCATGTCCCCACTGGGGAGGAATATTTGAAAGCGTAGTAAAGGTTGCTAAGACACATTTGCGACGGGTAATTGGCGAGTCTGTATTGACCTTTGAAGAGCTCGCAACTGTGTTTTGCAAAATCGAGGCCGTTTTGAATTCACGCCCGTTGTGCCCGATCTCTTCAGATCCTAACGACTTGGAAGCCCTCACGCCGGGCCATTTTTTGATTGGGCAGCCACTGAACGCCCTGCCGGAATATCCCCTTGTTGATGTGAGACCTAATCGTCTCTCGCGGTTTGAATTGGTCCAACAACTCACTCAGAGCTTTTGGAAACGTTGGAATTTAGAATATTTGCACATTCTCCAGCAGCGCGTTAAGTGGACTGACAAGACTGATCCACCTCATGTTGGTGACCTCGTTTTGGTTAAGGACGCTAACTTACCGCCACTGTGTTGGCGCAGGGGGCGCATTCTCAACCTCGTCTTTGGAGCAGATGGAGTGCCCCGTTTTGCTGAGGTCCGGGTGGACGGTTCAATTTTGAAGAGAGCTGTATCAACCTTGTCGCGACTGCCAGTAAATTAGCGGCCAGGTAGTCCTGGCCGAGGCGGGTAGATGTTATGTACCAAACTTAACTTATCGTATAAATACGCGGGAGTACGGCCCTTGCGCGGACGCAGTCCGGCCCCGCGCGCGAGGCCGCGGTCGAGCGCCCCTCAGTTGAAAAATCGAGTTGAAAGCGAGTTGACGTTCGATTGTGACTAGTTGTCACGCGTTCTCGCAACGGTCTTTAAAAGTTAAAAATTGTCACTAGAATTAATTGTTGATAAAACTAATTATCCTTGTTGTGTGAATCGATAATTACAATTGAAAACAAAACCTTGAAATGTCACCGCGAAATGTAATCTTCGCCAAATTGTTGGACATAAATGTGTTATAAAAACTAGTGAATTTTGTGTCTCCATACTTAATACGATTTGTGTGTCTATATTTAATGCTATTTAATGTGAGTTGAACTGTTTGATAACTATAATTGTGATAGTATAATTGCATTGAGACGATTGGTGAAAGTTCACGGCTTGAGTCGCACCAAAGGTCGTTTGAGGGCTTCAAGAGTTCGTGTCTCCCTGCATAAAGTTAAGTATAGTTTGATTAGCATTCTGCGTTATTTTGGCCAATTTATCGTAGTTAGTTAATGAAGCTATAGCTAGGGCTTGACACAGTGAAGACATTGTTGAAGAACAAAACAGGGTAAGTTTGTACTATTGTAAATTTGAAACGCTGTGATATACAGTATATGTTCGTTCCTCTCGCGCCTGAGAGATATCACGCTTCCACATAACCTATTATTAATTAAAACACCAGGTTGAACGCAACAAAACATAAAACTGGTAGTCAAATTTTTTGTAAGGACGTCATAGAATCCTTTTCTTCCGTAATTATCGTAAAAATTCGGTACAATGTTTTTACAAGCATACTTTTTTTCTTTAGAGTTTTCCGTCTCTCACAGAGATACTACTATTGTAAACCCTGTGCCAACACGCCTGGTCAGCGCGGAACAGTAGATCATAATCCCTCTCAAAGTGGAGGAGACCCGTGCCTAACAGTGGGACGTAAATGGGCTGGAGAAGAAGAAGATGGTTAATGGTAAATAAAAGAAAATACTTTTTTAAGTAAATAACATGATATCACAAATAAAACGATCTCTAATTTAAGCTAACCGTATCCCTGTTTCAAATTTGCTTCTATTTGTTAGCCTTGTGAAGTGGCTGCTCAACAATAAAGCCTTAACGAGAGTAACGAGGTTTATGCACCACGTCGAACATATTCAAATTTACTACGATATTCAAAGGCTAAACTGGAAATTTTGTAAATTACATACAGTTTACCTGATTTTAGATTTGATATTTTGGTGTTTAAATATATTATAAATACAAGACAAGATTATAAAGACAACCCCCCCCTGCTGCGATTGCAAACAGACGTGTTTTTGTGCTCTCTGAGTTTAAAAATAGATTAAGCTGTCAAAAGTTATATTTTGCATAGTAAACAGTCATTACGTTATAAAGTGATTAAAAGGGAGAATAGTTTTTAATATAAATATTAAAACGTGAACGTAAGAGTGATAAAACAGTGATCAAAAATACCATTACAAAGTGATAAACAGTGACTGTTGAACAATAATCAGCTGTGTTATCTATTTATTTACAACTACCCTGAGTATCAATAAAATTGTTGACATCGTACAAATAGATCATTGAATTCGAAAACAAATATTAAGACTATCGTGTCCGAGTGCATAACAGCTCGGTAGTAGAACAACCTTCTCGGGAAGGCGCGGTTTCGAAACCACAGCAAGCAGCGCATCACTTTTTGAGAATTTTAAAATTTGTGCTATATTAAGTTAATAAATTCTCATCAATAATATTAACATGTCGCGATTAACTCGTACTATACAAAGTCAAAATATTCCGACCCGTTCGGAGTCGGATATTCCACAATTGTGTGCTCAAGAATTATCGGCCACTGATAACAATAATATGCAAAGATCGAAACGCCGTTGCCCATCGAATGATAATGAATATTCTGATTGTTTCAATGACTTTAAAAAAGAAATTAAAGATATGATTGAGGCTATAATGTCTGTAAATAATTCTCGTATGGATAAATTGGAAGGCTACATGATAGAAATGAAAACCATGAACTCTGTGACACACCTTGAGATTGAAAAATCTATGTCCTATATTACCGAACAGCTTTCTTCTGTAGAATCTACAGTAGCCAGATTAGAAAAGCAACGAAATTCAATGGAGTCCAAACTAATAAATCTCGAAGAAAGACTTGAAACTTTTGATCGGGCTATTGCTAAAACTGTTATCGAAATTCGGAATGTCCCTAAAAGGCCTAAAGAAACGAAAACTATGTTGTATAATAGCATAATCGAACTCTCAAAATGCATAAATGCTAATCTGCAAGTGAACGATATACGTGACGTCACGCGGCAACCATCAAAGCGGGATAGCTTGCGTTCTGGTCTGACGGTTGAATTTATGAATACTCTTGCCAGAAATAACTTTTTACTTGCAGTGAAGCAATTTAATAAAGCAAACCCACGAAATAAACTAAATTCTTCACACATGGGACTAGATACGGATGTGCCGGTCTATGTTGCAGAACAACTCACTCCTAGCTCGAAACATCTGTTTTACCTAGCTCGAGGCTGGGCAAAAGTGAATGGATTCGCCTTCTGCTGGACAAATAACGGACGCATTATGCTAAAACGGGACCCTAACAGCCAGACTATTATTGTGAAAGCTGAATCGCAATTAAAGGACTTATCGTTAAAAAATATTGCATGACTATCTATGCCAGTATTGTTTAAAAAACATATTCATGCATGCTTAATAATTATAATAGTTAATAAGATGATATATTATTTTCGATCTTGTACTACTCACTACACTACACACAAATACATTAATCAGAAATACAACATAACCTATCATGAAAAATGTTCACTACATCAGCACACAACACTAAAAATGAAGTTTTGTTTATTATTTAACCATAAAGCATCGAGCCACCCATATTGTGACTTAAATCGTTTAAAATATATAAATGGCTAACAATAATGATTTGAATGAAGTTATTGACCAGTTTAATCTCTCTGAAGCTTATATTTGCACTCCTGAACAAACAAACACTTACGTTACATCACCACAAGCGTACATTAAAATCCTAACACAAAACATTCGCTCAATAAATCGAAATTACTCAGATCTGCAAGCACTACTTCATCGCCTCCCTATGGATTGTGATTTATTGGTCTTGACAGAAGGTTGGTTAAAATGTAACAGCAACTCTTTTATTCCTCAAATAACAAACTACACCGCGTATAAAACCACAAAGCATGTTAATCAAAGCGATGGTGTTGTGGCTTACGTCAGGTCTACTTTGAACGTTACATGTGAGGAACCTGACTTTAAGGGAACAGCATCGGGTTTAATTTTAAAACTAGGCACTGATGTAGCGATCCTCTGCATATACCGATCACCTTCAACTAATGACATACATCCGTTTCTTAACTCACTAAATAATATACTTCCATCCATCACTACATATAAATCTGCAGTCATAACAGGCGACATTAACGTAGATATTACATCTGAATCCACGGACTTACGATCGCAACTATATCTTACAAACTTAGCTTACCACGGATTTCTACCAACTCATAACCTACCTACCAGAGATGAAAACTGCTTAGATCACATATTGCTACGAACGAAGACTAAAACGATTACACTTATATATAACACAACGGTAACTGATCATTGCTCATCGTTACTTTGTATCCCGAAATATAGAACAAAATCTACCTCTTTAAAAAATACACATAAAATTGATTACAGGGCTCTCGATGAACGCATGCAAAAAATTGATTTCTCTTATTTACTTTCTATCTCCAATCCTAATAATGCTATAGACGAATTGGTTAGTACAATTAAATCAGCGATAACTGAATGTTCCTCAATTGTTAAAATCCCTTCCAACAAAAAAACCCTTAAGCCATGGATAACTCAAGGCTTATTGCGCTGCATACGCAACCGAGACTTGCTTCACAAAAAAGCAAAACTATCCCCAGCAAATGACACAATAGCCCTCACCTATAAGCGTTACAGAAACTTCTGCAATAAACTTTTGAGGAAAGCAAAAATACAGTTTGAAACAAATGAATTAAACAAAGTCTGTCGAGATCCTAAAAAGCTATGGGACACCATTAAAACTGTAACAAATACTACCAAAC
Source organism: Orgyia antiqua (assembly GCA_916999025.1). Taxonomy (NCBI): domain Eukaryota; kingdom Metazoa; phylum Arthropoda; class Insecta; order Lepidoptera; family Erebidae; genus Orgyia; species Orgyia antiqua. Next base: position 9,542,019 of record OU779874.1, read on the forward strand.
CAAAAACACCTTCAGATGATCTCCTTCTCCACTCTTCTTCACCCTACGAGTCATGTAATGACGTAAACCATTACTTTGTGAACATTGCCAAAAAACTTGCAAATAACATAAATAATCACCAAACGAACCCAATACCTCTTAATGCAAAAAATACATTAAACTCCTTTGTTTTGGAGCATACTGACGCTGATGAAATTAACATTACTATAAACTCACTAAGAACTAATGCTACAACTGGTTGGGACGGTATCTCTTCACTATTCCTCAAACGCTATTCTACTATTCTTGTCCCAATTCTAACTTATATCTTCAATTTATGCTTTGATACCGCTACGTTTCCCACTTCATTTAAAAAGTCCATCATCTATCCTATTCACAAAAGTGGTGATAGCAAGCTACCAGCTAACTACCGTCCAATAGCTGTACTAAGTTCTCTCTCGAAGATACTCGAACGACTTATCAACAAGAGACTTATGAAATACTTGGAAGCGTTTAAACTGTTATCAATGAACCAGTACGACTTTCGTAAAGCTACATCAACAGCTAATGCTATCCATGACTTGCTTGAATGTGTTGGGAATAACTTAAACGATAACAACAAGGTCTTAACAATATTCTTAGACCTTACAAAGGCCTTTGACACTGTGCCTATAAATATCCTGTTACTAAAATTAGAAAGCGTGGGAATCAGAGGACATTGTCTTGAACTCTTTGAAAGCTATCTAACTAATCGTTCACAGGTTGTAGTTATGGACAATTATAGTAGTGCTACCCTACCTATAGAATACGGCGTACCACAGGGAAGCATATTAGGCCCCACGTTATTTCTAGTGTTTATTAACGATTTATGTGACCTTAATATCCCAAACGCCAAAATTGTATCGTTCGCAGATGACACTACCGTAACATTCTTCACAAAATCATGGTTGGAAACACAAACTGCTGCACAAAATGGATTAAATACTGTGCTAAACTGGCTTTCCTTACACAAACTATCTTTAAATACAACAAAAACTTATTATATGTCCTACTCTTTAAACGCAACATCACAGCCTGTCACTCCTCTTACTCTCATAGCCCACTTATGTTCACAAAAGTTAAATTGTCAATGTCTTAGTTTGGAATCGGTAAAGCAAATTAAATATCTTGGGGTTATTCTTGATCAATCTTTAAACTTTCGGTCCCATATAAATACTCTTTCAAGTCGCGTTCGGAAGCTGATATACATTTTTAAAATATTACGAAATATCGCAAATTCATTTGTAATAAAAAAAGTATACTACGGACTATGCCAATCAATAGTTTCTTACTGTATCTCCATTTGGGGAGGAGCAGCAAAAACTATATTAAAACCATTGGAAATAGCCCATAGAGCGCTACTAAAGGTTGCAACTTTTCGGCCTATACTATATCCCACGGTTGAGTTGTACAAAGCTTGGAATGTTCTTAATATCAGACAGCTTTTCATACTTCATTTAACACTACTTCAACATTCTCGAACACCTTTCAAACCTATTACCAAGCGGAGAAAGGATAGAATATGTACATTGTTAGCTCCACGCACGACTTTCATCAAAAGATTCGCCATCTATCTGGGACCACATATTTACAATAAAATTAATAAAGCTTGTCCCATATACGGACTGTCCTACTTTGGCTGCAGGAAAACTGTTAAAAAGTTTTTGCTGCAGCTAAATTATGATGAGACCGAGTGTTTCATGGTCGATTAATGATATGTTTACTTTTCTCTCAACTTCATCTTTATCTTTAATTCTCTTGCACAATACACATACATACATATGCACGCACACATTCACACACATATACACACACGCAAAATCGTACACATACGAAATGTTTAAATCAGTTTATAAATAGTATGTACAAAGAAAAACCTATGTAGTTAATATAATATGTATACCTTCCTTTAATGTTGGATATCCCTGTGGGGGATGGGCACTGTAAATCCTTAACACAGGCTGCATTGTAGCCTATTTAGGAGTACAGCTCACTATCCGCTACTATTGTACAATTTTTATTAATTAACTTGCCTAATGTCTACAACAACTACGATAGATTATAGTGAATTGTTACAATAGAATTATTTCATGTATGTAAATAAATATACGGTGTTCCACACGATCTTGAAAGTGTGATATTTAGAAGCCAAGCCATTTATAGGTGGTAGTGGCCAGAAGTATACTTTACGTCTCGATAGATGTCTTTGTACCGTTTGCTGAATTGTACTATGTTTATGTTAAAGATAAAAATTTGAAAAAAGTATTTATATTGCCCTTTTTAGGGTTTCGTAAAACCCTTATAGGATCACTTCGGTGTCTGTCTGTCCGTCTGTCAAACGTTTTTTACTCAGCAACGGATGAAGGTATCAACTTGCAACTCATATCAAATGTAGATCTACGCGGTCCCTTACTTCAAAAAATATAATCAACCTGATTTCTCTAAGCAATAAGAAAATATTTAAAAAAAATGAGGAGCACAGCAGCGCCATTTGACTAGTTTTCTCCGCAATTCACGAATCAAAATTTAGGGCCTACTACCGTTACTCTAGAGACTTGAAATTTGGCTCAGAGTTACTAGATACTGGACATACTGGGAAAAATCCGAACACTTTAGATTTGTTATCACATTGCGCGAAAACATTATTTTTCCAAAGGTCATATTTTTCCAGGATCATAACATGAAGTTTGTAAAAGCGCCATCTAACACGTAACAATCACAACATATCACTTGCATTTCCGATACTTATTCTAACGATATTGAAATGAAATGAAATGAAATGAAATGAAATGAATATTTATTTCACTTAAAATACACAAATACACAAATAAACATTAGATGTTATTTTTAGAACAGATTTCTTCTATTTCGCCATAAGGAGGCATGTGAAAGTTAGAATAAGTTAAATTATAAGTATTTAAAATATCATAATCCTACTAGATAGCAGCAATAACGAGTCAAATTTTACAAATAAATTCATTTTACCATAAATAAGTATTTAGTCAGTTTTGATCCAATAGTTCTTTGATGTCATAAAAGTTTTTATCTAACAACCATGTTTTTAATTGTTTTTTTAAATTTGTGGGTAGGGAGTCACTTTATATGTTCGGATATTTTATGAAATATTCATAAACACATAGCAGAGCAGTTTCTCAAATATAAAGTTGTTCGAGGTTTAAAATCTAATACCAGTCTATTCGGTTTTCTTGTATTTCTTAAAAACTTATCCTTGCCTGAACAAATAGGCCCGGATTATTCTTAACTAAGATATTGCAGTAACTTAGCTATTTTATAAAAATAAAAGATAGAGGAGAGTACAAAAATTTATAAAACCAATTTAAATTTGTTTGTCTAGACGTCGTATGCCCATTTTCCACTTTTATTTACTAAAATTTTATTATTCATAGGATTTTAGAACTAAAGTGCTATTAAATTGTTAATGTATATAGTTCTTATTGAGATAGAAAATACATTTACATAGTATGGAATTTCATGTTCAAAGAATTACATTTTTTCGTCTGTAATGTGACGTCACTTCAAGTAAAGTCAAAATATGTATATCGTATGTAGATGGCGCTAATTGATTTATATTCTCGCTATTAAAATGTTCATTGTGTAATTAGTAGGTAATTGTACTGCGTTCATAATGACTTATCGGAGGTTTAAACAGAGACTTTATCGCGACAATTTTCGCGAACCGATTTTAGCGAACTTTTAAACCTCCGATAAGTCAATATGAATAAGACCAATAGTAGATACGAAACCTTCCGTGTGTGAGTCCAACTCGTACTTGACCGGTTTTTCTTATCACTGCAATAATTTGGGAAAAATATATCGGTGTTGTAATGTGAACATTAATATTTGTTTGATTGCCATCTAGTGAGCAATAGCTGTTACTACATAGTACAACACGAGAACGATAGATAGCGTGGAATAACAAATGTGACGTCACAAACGATCCTACATCGCACTTGAGAAATTCACACACTAAATTAAGACGGCATTAAGATGTAAAATACTACCGTGTTGTGAAAGACCTGGCCAGTGCTGATCAGCTAGCCTGTTCGGAGAATTCTCCATTTGTGGTAGGAAGAGCCCAATCACCCACGCTCTTCCACAAGGAGATCTAACTTCATTTTCACACGTAGATATGTAATAAAGGTTTAACCACAGCGCCTTGTACATGTAAAAGTTATTTACGATACTAGTAACATAAATTGTGCAAGAGATCTCAAACTGTCAACGTAAAACAAAACGTTATCGACGTAATCTTGAAATTGCTTAGGTAAAATGTAAGAACCATTTTAACTTGAGCCGTGAGTATAAATATGTACTACTCTACGTGGACTGTAATATTCTACGTGTATTGTAATTGTCAAATTACTCAGCAATGAACTTGCTAGCCTTTTGTTATCGAATTAAAGTAGAAAATTTGTTTGCTCATAATTTGTTAATATTACCGGGGCTATAATCACGGGAGCAGAGGTATTATACCTTTTTAGGGATCCGTACCCAAAGGGTAAAAACGGGACCCTATTACTGAGACTTCGCTGTCCGTCCGTCCGTCCGTCCGTCTGTCACCAGGCTGTATCTCAAGAACGGTGATAGCTAGAGAGTTGAAATATTCACAGATGATGTATTTCTATTGCCGCTATAACAACAAATACTAAAAATGAAATAAAATAAATATTTAAGGGGGGCTCCCATACAACAAACATGATTTTTTACCGTTTCTTGCTCGATACTAATAACGTTGCCTTATGTTGCATAGATAATGGTACGGAACCCTTCGTGCGCGAGTCCGACTCGCACTTAACCAATTTTTAACAGTTACTAACGTGATTATTTATGGAATTCAAATCGCGTAAGTTTAAATTCAATAATTTGCTTGCTATTGAAATGTGTTTTGTACTCGAGAGATGGCGTATGCACATTAATAAATGTTTTATGTGGTTATGTCATTTGTTAAAAAACAAACTAATTAAACTATATCAGCTGAAAATGGCTCACAAATGCTGCACTACAATAATCGATTGATGGGGCAATGGAGTCATCTCGTCACTTAAAATACAAATTCTTCTTCAGTTATAAATTATTAAAGAAAATTGGACAACCACACATGCTAGCAACTCATTCATGCTAGTTGCAAATATTACAAGACGCTATAATCAAGAATAGTAGGTAAACAAGAAGTAGACAGTAACGGAATTACAAGAATTTAAGGGCGTAAGTGCTGTTCAGCTGTCAGCTTCTATCTCTCTACTGCTGAAAATAGCACTACCTATAGACACCGATGCAGTCCTGCACTTCTTGTATCCAACGGTATCCTGCAATATTGACGACTTTGTTGTTTCACTATATTCGCAGTTGCTGTATGCTGTACTGTCTGATTGCCACTCGAGAACCTGGTTTCGTCAACAAGCATCAGCTCATTGAACCACATAGCTGGGATATTGCCATTTCAACTTTATAACTTTCTGAGCTATGTTGGATTCACCACGGAGCTTAACACGCCAGGAAATCTTGCCTTATTTGTCCTCTCCTTTTCCGGAGTATTATATTGATAACACGCTTCTATTAGCTAAGTACATATTAATCTATGTACCCAATAATGATCCTATGTAAAAAATTCAAGATTTTCAAGTGTATTTTTTAGTTTTTGAACTAGGCGAATTGTATTAAACATGCTTTTGGCAAAATGCATGATATATTTTCAGTCTAAAAAACGTTGAAATCATGTTTCGTATTTTCTTTTCCTAAGATCAAATAAGGTTGGTTAAACAGATTTTACGGTTTACCTGAACTCATAAAACTGAGAAAAGGGGTGTAAAACTGTTTGATAGCATAAAATGGGCCAAATAAACGGATAAAGATGCCAACCGAAGCGACTGATGTGCTATTAATTGTGTTAATGTTGGTACCCTTGTGTTTTTCTAATTTATAGCGGTCTATGGTATTCGGCTTTTAAATGTAAATAGAAATTAATTGAATAAAATAAAATATTGCCATTACTGATCTTAAAGACATTTCGTATGAAATCATTTTGAATTAAAACAATTCCAATTACGGATAGTTATCCTATTTTATCAGTTAGATCATTTTTAGGGTTCCGTACCCAAAGGGTAAAAACGGGACCCTATTACTGAGACTTCGCTGTCCGTCCGTCCGTCCGTCCGTCTGTCACCAGGCTATATCTCAAGAACGGTGATAGCTAGACAGTTGAAATTTTCACAGATGATGTATTTCTATTGCCGCTATAACAACAAATAGGTACTAAAATTAAATAAAAATAAATTTCTTCGCTAATTATCATCCCAGGGGAACATTGCATTCTTTTTGGATACAAAGTAGCCTATATATTATTCTGATGTATAAGCTACATTATTGTAAAGTTTCATTAAAATCCATTAAGTAGTTTTTGCGTGAAAGAGTAACAAACATCCAAACATCAATACTCACAAACTTTCACATTTATAATATTAATAGGATTTCAATATCCTGTGAAATTTTCTACAGAGAATGCCGTCATTGTTAATTTAAGTTTCAGTTAGTAATTTAAGTTAGACTAAAATTACATATTAGCCTTGGTTGGCTAGATTGTAATAGTTTGATGAATGTGGTCTCCAAAGACCGCAGTCATCAAAAAAAAAAGTTGTTAATTGATATGCAACTAAAAGTTTTACATTACTTTGACAACTAGAATCGAGGATGGATAAAATATTATTGAAAATGGCCGGTACAATATAAATTTCCCTTAACAACGTAGTTACATATAATGCAGTGACATTAATATAATTGCCTAAATCTCCGTTGACGGCAATTAATTCAATGAGCTAGAATGATCTGATAAGTTATGATAATCCGATGGTAGTATTGTAATGCTTAACTGACTGTTCATTCTGATATGGCTTTCAAATGCCTAATACATATAACGTACAATTTATTTATTTTATTTATTTATAAACTTTATGCACAAATAACACAGTACAATGGCATTCTCTGCCAGTCAACCATTGGGGAGTGTAGAAAGCGAAATAGGTAAGAAAGGAAATAGGGAAGGAAGTCCAAAGCCAATAGCTGTGGAAGAATGCTGCTTTATATTAAATACCGAGATAAACTAAATATACATAATACAATTATAAAAATACATAAATAATAGATAAAAAACAAAGATGTGGTGTCGTGGGACACCAGGTAGAAACGAAGTTCCTTCGGCTAATGTAGAATCGACACAATTTGCAAAAAAAGAAAGAAGGAGAAAGAGAAAGGTATTATACACTACTCGCTTGTGTATACGACTCTCTATTTTTATTGGAGGATCGCTGTCACGTGATCAAGATTCACCGAAAATTCACTTCACTTTTTCTTATTGAATACCACTGCTGGATAAGGAAGGAGGGAATGTAAAAAGCAAAATGAATTCTGGTTCTAAAATATTCATTACCAATAAAAAAAAAATACTGGAACTAAAATAATCCATCCATCCATCAGCCCTTCTCCGTCCACTGCTGGACATAGGCCTCTCCCATACTCGTGGTCTTACGCTAACTGCATTTAGCAGCCCCCAGCACATTTAACTATATCGTCAGTCTCAGTCCTTATCGTCAGTCCTTGTTGGGGGCCGCCTTACGCTACGTCATCCGGTACGTGGTCGCCACTCAAGGACCTTCCATCCCCAACGGTCGTCATGTCACCGAGCGACGTGTTCTGCTCACTGCCACTTCAGCGTGCGAACTAAAATAATGTTTATTATTCTGACTAAATGACTTAATACTCTAAACAAATATGCTGTATTAGATTTGCAAAAAGAATATTAATGCAGAAATACTTCCACATTCATGCCATCTCTTAGAACAACGTGACCTACTTGGGAATACAATATTTGAATTTAATTTCCTTATGAACAAATAGAAAATTCTAGAATTCTTAGCAAATATTTATTCAGATTCAGATTCTCTTGAGTTATCTTCTTTGCTATTATTTCTATTTGTACGAGAATAAAAAGTATGTTTGGATCGTAGCATATGGCGCTATATAGTCTCTGCCTACCGCATGTGAAAAAGCCCCCATATTATGACGATGATGCTGAGCATAAATATTTAAGTAATGAAAACTTTTGCATGAATTGTATTTGTAAATAAAATAAACCGTCGAGCATGTATGACCAGGGGCCCAAGTCTGCTATTTCAATGATGTTACAATGTTGTCATAATGATCAGTCACTGACAAAAAATTAAGAGTATACTACCAAACTTGATAAAATTCGCCATTTTGCAGGGTTTACACGGGTGACTAAAGCCGCACGAGTTTTGCCGCGCGGCGGAAATCGACCATCTAAATGGCAATTCGGGCTAAGTCGCAAGTGACTAAAGCCGCAAGCCCTAAAGTTGGGTAGCATCCGACTTTGGCTGCGCGGCGACCGGCCGCATGCGACTGGTGACTAAAATCGACCGTGTAAACGATCAGTTGCAGGCAATCACCCGCCGCATGAAGGTGTTTCTTCTTTCCTTGAATAATTAATTATTTCAATTCCGACAAAAACGGCTATTCTGCTTAACATTTTCGATGGAAATGACCGAGCCGCATGTGATTTTAGTAGCCTGTGTAAATGGGCCAGCGATACGGCTTGGTGAGGCAATTTGTGAAGCGAATCGCCGCACGGCGAAAATCGACCCGTGTAAACGCGCCTTTATGCAATCAGTGACTGATCATTATCCCCAGATGTATGTGTGTGGATGAAGCCAAGGAAATATGTTTGGATCGTAGCAGATGGTGCTCTATAGTCTCTGCCTAAAGCCATGAGAAGAAGGCGTGAGGTTGTGAAGATAATGATTATGAGGAAAAAAGCCCATAAAGTATAAGAAATAAATGGTTTCCTTAGTTTAAAAACTGCTAATACAAGTTAGGTTTCAAATAGTTTTGCGGGTATTGCATTGTTATCGATCCCTAATATGTTAGCAAAATTTCTGCACAATTCGATTATTGTATAACCACATGGTGACTCCACACCTACAAAACAAAGCTAGATTAAAACATAACTATAACTCTCTCTCACTCTACTAACTATAACGAGCTCTCATGAAGCTCAATCTTTGGCTAGTTTTTCCTTTAACATTTCACACAACGTCCTTTGGTTCCAAGCTAAGCTTATATGCTTGTGTTATGGGTACCAGAATACGGATAGAATACATAAACTACTTTTCTTTCGTAAATACATCTTCTCTTCTTCTCCAGCCCATTTACGTCCCAATGCTGAGCACGGGCCTCCTCCACTTTGGGAGGGATTATAGTCTGCTGTGCCGCGCTGACCAGGCGTTTTACAAGGTTTATTTTCGAGTTTTCCGTCTCTCACAGAAGATGTTATCGGTGTGCAATATCCCTTAGCTGACTTTTACAGCACCCTGGGGAGGAGATAAGGTGGTGACACTTGTATTCTTAATCCGTCACCACACGGGTATGTAAATACATGCTTATAATGAAACACCCAGACGCAGTACAAATATTTGTATGACATTTATAAATATCACACAAATTTTTGTCCCGTGCGGGAATCGAACCCGCGACCTCGTGAACAGCAGTCCGTTCCATGAAACACTAGATCACGAGGCCTGTCGTTTTAGTTAGTAAGAGTTTTCACAGTTGTAGATAAAATCACTTTAAAATCCTTACTAATTTATAAGTGCGAAATCCGGATGATGAAGCAGTAATAATTTTGACGAGCATAAGTGTTAATGTGTGGAACGAAACGATAGCGCGATTCAAAAAACGTACAACGCCATCTATTGAGCAGAAGAGTAAAGTTATGTTTGTTAAGGCTTGATTTCTAAATTTCACTCGTACGAAGTCGCGGGCAACAGCTAGTCTTCCATAAACCGTAGTAGCGAGGTTTTAAACTAGTACAATACGTTGCAATAACGTTTAGATTCTCGTACAGAAATTCAATTTAACGCCACCTGTTTATACGTTTGTTTCAAAGTATTTTATTCAAGAAATAAAATTGAATAAGTTTGTGCTATGTCGGTATGATTACGGATTAAGAATACAAATGTCACCACCACTTTTCCTCCCGAGGAAAGAGCCAACTAAGGGATATTGTAAACAGATCGGTCCTTTGTGAAAGACCGAAATCTCGAAGATAAACCTTGTGCCAACCTGGTCAGCGCGGCAAAGTAGACCATAGGTCCCACCCAAAGTGGATGATGCCCGTGGCCAACAGTGGGACGTTAACGGGCATTATCCTTACTAATTTCTAAATGCGAAATCCGGATGATGACACAGTAATAATTTTGACGAGCATAAGTGTTAACGCGTGGAATGAAACGATAGCGTGACTTAAAAAACGTACAATGCCATCTATTGAGCAGAAGAGTAAACTTCTGTTTGGTAAGGATTGATTTCTAAATTTCACGCGTACGAAGTCGCGGGCAAGAGCTAGTGGTTACATAAACTGTAAAATTTTTGGCTGTTTAGCTATCACCTTTCTAGAAATAAGACCTGGTGACGGACGGACTGACGGACAGCATAGTCTCAGTAATAGCTCTCCTTGTATCTTTTGTTATGGAATCCTAATAATTGGGTATTTTAATAAAAATGTTGAACCGACTTCATGTGCCTTTGGAGGGATTTCCTCGATTTCTCAGGAGATAACCATCAGTTCCTCATAACTTTTAACTGGGCGAAGCGATTTTAATGATTGAATGAGGGTTTTAAGATAACCATCAGATCCCGACCTGGAGATCCCGGATCCGGATCACCAGTTGGGATCTGATGGTTATCTCCTGAGAAATCGAGGAAAATCCTCATTCAATCATCAAAAACAGACATGAAAAGAAGACCGTACAGACGTATTGAGAAACTCCTTCTTTTTTGAAAACGATTGAAACGTTAGTGATACCTCTGATGTTGCATATGTCCATAGGCCATGGAAATCACCATCAGGCGAGCTGTCTGCTTGTTTGTCATCCTTGTAGTACAAAATATAAACGAAACCGTGTCCGGTATCTAACCGAACATAAATTCGTCAAAACAGAAAGCTGTGAGTTATAACAAAAATTGCGAACTGTGGCTAATTTAGAATTCAACCGACGAAATTCAATATAAATTTGCAAATTTGATTACAAAGTTGTCAACGTTGGCGTGAAATTAAGAAAAAAAACAACCTTGAAATTAAACCTTGTGTAGAATCGATGGTTCCGTAGGTAGATATTGGTAATTTGGTACCGATTCTACAAACACAACTAAACTTAACTTAACTTAAAAACTTAACAATAACACAATTCGGCAATGTTAACTGATCTTTCTGATTATAAAAACTGTGTATTATAAACTAAAGATTTTAATGAATGTAATTGTGCACAACGTCATAGCCAATTAATCATAATACGCCATAGTTGTTTTCATTATTTAGTTAAGTTCAGTTTAGTTGTGCACGTGGAATTGGTACAATTAACTCTTGATTTTTGTTACGTAGTAGCAGCCATTTATATCCTAGCAACGTGACGCATCGAATGAATAAATTATCACGTTTCTGAATGAGGACTAGAATTTAATATACATGTCGGTCACACTGCTCTCGCAATTCTAACCGCGCGATCGCCTCCGTTTTTCAATAGAAAATACCATAAATAACTACCATTTGCCTAATGGACTGCACGCACTGCGTTTTACATTACTAGTAATCTTCCGCTGCTTCATTCGGGCTTCTATATATAATTTAGAAAATTTTCCCCGTTTTGCATCATTTGTCACTAATACTTAGCTCATATTGGTCGCAGCGTGATTTTTTATAGCCTACAGACTTCTTTGAAAAATGGAATATCCAACACTGAAAGAATTTTTTCACTTAAACCAGTGTGGTTCCTGAGATTAGCGCGTTCAAATAAATAAATTCTTCATCCTTATAATATTGGTATAAATGTTCACAGGGGATTGAAAAGCTGGGTACATGATCTTGAAAGATTTTTTTAAATCCGTTTTTTATTTTCTAAACCAATTCATTTAAAAATACAATCAAATTTTTCCTTTTCAACGCTTACATAAGTTCGGAACGTATCTATCAATGTATTATCTATGTAACGGAATCTTGGAACGCGATTTTCGCCAACTTGCAGTAGTCGGATTGATCTGAAATTTTGCATATATTATTATATCAAGAACCGATGACAATGCAATAATTAAAAAAAAATGTTCAGGATTTTTTTTTAGTTTTTGATTATTTATAATATTTGTATAGACGTAGCGTCTAATAACATCTTGTTAATCAGTCACTACACCTAAATTTACGGAATCCCAAAATAAAACAAACTTGTTTTCACGAACCATAAGTCAAGACTCGAAGTTGTTTTGCAAATATTTTTCCTGAACAACTCAAGGTAATCTTTTACGTATTAAATCAATCTGTTTGCTGTTCCACCTTTTAGTGACTTAATTTTATTTATACTAATAAGTTATTATTAGATTACTAGCTGACCCGGCAAACGTTGTTTTGCCATACTAAAAAAAAAAAGGTTTGAAAAATAGATGTTGGCCGATTCTCAGACCTACTGGATACGCATGTAAAATTTCATAAAAATCGGTCAAGCCGTTTCGGAGGAGTACGGTAACTAACACTGTGACACGTGAATTTTATATATAAGATAGATTAGATTAGATAAATATACTATTATTATCTAGCCGTCCCCATAGCTTAGTTCGCGTGCAATAGTCTTTGGATAGCAAGTCAAGACAAGCAGCCATTGAACTCCGCTCCTAGGTTGCAGTGCTTTTTTGTATACCTTCTCGGATAAATAGACCAGGAGTGGCCAACAAATCGATTGAGATCGACCGGTCGATCGCGCGACCTATTTTGGTCGATCACTCGCAAGTTCCATGATGTAATTCCAATTCCACGCATTCAATGCCAAATGTTTCTAGTACTTGATATAGGAATGTACATGTACACAGCTCATGCTTAGAGTAGGGAGACGTTCAGCGTGACCATTTTTTGTAGTTTTCTGATATTATATATAAAGCTCATTGCATAAACGTCCCCCTCCTGCCTAAGAAATAGGTCAAGCGCGACTCAATTTTAAAATAAAATGTAGATCTTATGTGCATAAAAGTTGGCCACACCTGAAAATAGACTATACAACACAAAATATTTGTCAATTCCCATCTGTAGTTCTCCAGATTAGCGCGAAACACTTATTATGATATTAGGTATAGACTGCTTTACATAAGGTTCTTGGTTCAATCATTACGCTGGACAGTTATTTAAGTGAGAAATATAGATAACTAGCTTATGCCCGGGGTTTCACCTGCGTTTATAATTACTGATACCTTCCTACCCTAATATACACTAAACCTTAATAAATTATACAACTAAGCCATCCTCTTGAATCACTCTATCTAATATAAAAACCGCATCAAAACCCGTTGCGTAGTTTTGAAGATATAAGCTCACTTAAGGACATACATACAAAAATAACGACTTTTTTATAATAAGTAAAGATAAATTGCCACTGATTCTGGGTCTCTTTTTGCTATTTTATGAGGGCGTATTAAAATAAAGAAGTATATTTGGATTGGTGAAGTTGACGCTCTGAAGTCTAAATTTCTCCATGAGAAAATTACGGTGGACTTAAATTTCAGCGTAAAAAAAAACATAGAAAACAAATGCGTACCAAAAACATACAGAAAACAAAACAGCAAAAGTATTTATTAAACTATTAATCACACTAATGCACTATCAATTTTATAGGTGTGTGGATATTCTGTGAAGAGTCTCTTGGTGTGGACCAGTGCTACTAGATGTCACTTGTTAACAAATAAACACAAAACAATAGCAGTCAGCAGTATGCATGTCACTTAGGTCTGCGGTTTATGTTCACATGTCGCTTGTGTTTTATTACAAGCGTCTGCAAAAACGCTGTGTAGTACAAGTTATAAGAATTTGAAAACAGATTTCGCCCATGTTTTTTATTGGATTTAATGTTAAATATCGAGAAGAAGCTTAAATGCAGTGAATATGCGTTCTCTACAAAGTATTTTTTAATACATTTTGATTAATAAAAGAACGTTGTGGTTTCAATGCGTAGCCGTAAATAAAAATATAACAAAAGTATGAATGACAGAAGTTGGTTAAACTTTTTGGGTCGTCCTTCTTACCAGGAACTGCCAAGGACTGGAATAATTTACCGACCTTTGTGTTCCCCGAGACAATATAGACACTATTTTCGTATTGAAATTTTCGTGAGTTTGAGTCATATTAGAAATACTATATTACCGGCTAACACACAGCTTTGGGATCGAAAATGTCGACCCAGGTTTTGAGCATATCCGATGCTCATCTTCAGGACGAGTGCGCAGCGGCGTCGGCGTCTGCGACTGCGACTTTCCGGCATCAAGTCGCATCTTCGATCCCAAAACTGTGAGTGTTAGCCGGTAATATAGTATTTACAATATAGACACGTTCAAAAAAGGGTAAATAGGCTTCTTACATAGTTGGTACGGTTTACCATCAAACATTCCATTGTCGCTTGGCCTGGGATCAAGTGCCAACATGTTACATATAACTAAAGTCATGGCAGAAGTAAGTGGGAAAAAGGCATGAAAAAGACGTATCCTGATATTAATACCAGTGATATCAATCAAAATCACAACATTTGTGGGTTTATGATTTCAGATTTAAAGGTATTAATACTTGGATCGTAGCAAAAATGCTCCTTAGTCTCTGTCAGCCTACACGTAATTGCATTCTTTTAAACTTCTACTTTGCTCCGCAAAATAGAAAGAAAATTCAGAAAATCTCCAGAAAATTGGTACCCAATTTTTTATTAATTCAGAAATTAATAGTGTGTAAAGCTTTTAAAGATCTCAATTATGTAAAACAAAAACTCCGCGTTTTTTCATATCTTAGACTCCACAAATTTCTAGGAAGCACAATTGACCTTCGCTAGGCTGGCCAATAAAAAGGGGCTTTTCGGTAAAACTTCACAGCTCGCAGTTTTTCTAACCCAAGTTATTCCTTGAGAATAAGACTCAAGTAGCATTTTTACTATTTTTAGATCAAGGATGGCATAATATCTCTTTTATATCAAATCAAATTTTATGTATTAGGTTTATTATTTATAAGATATCTTGCGGCCTCGCGAAGATATTTTTTCAGAATTACTTATTTACTAAAGAAATATCTCGTTGTAGAAACGTTTGTAATTTAAGTTCGTTTTCTAAATAAAAAATGCCTAAATCCTATTAAAAAGTGCCCAATAGTGGAATTTCAGAGAGCTGGAGAGATAGAGCGAGCCATGAAAAAGATTAGACTTACCCGTTTTTGTAACAATTTTTTTAAGATAAGAATTAATATTAGCAAGTTAAAATAGGACCCTATCACTGTTATTTGTGTATTGTTGTCCGTTACCAGGCTGTATTTTAGGAACGTGATAACTAGAAGTCTGAAATTTTCACATAATATGTGAAAATTTAAACAAACAACATAGTACAGCTCGGGACGTATCTATCAATGTAGTAACCAATGTAACGGAATCTTTGAAAGTAATTTTCATCCACTTGCAGTAGTCCGATTGATCTGAAAATTTGCATACATATTAATGTACGATGACAATACAATAATTTAAAAAAATGTTCAGATTTACAAGCGTGGTTTTTTAGTTTTTAAAATAAGCAAATTATTATTTATGTAATATTTTCTACCACTTGCGCGACTACTAATTATATACTACTTTTTCGCATTTAGACTGCAAAATCTCCGAAACGGAGGGATAAAATTTTTAAAAATGGACGCATCTCAATCCGCAAAAAGTAGTTTTATCTTTTATTTATGTATTACTAGCTGTTGCCCGCGACTCCGTCCGCGTGAAATTTAGAAACCTTTTCATCTCTTTTTTTCGCAATAAAAGGTAGCCTATGTCCTTTCTCTCTATGGTCTAAAGATTGTCTGTGCCAAATTTCATCAAAATCGGTTGAGAGGTTTAAGCGGGAAAGCGTATAGCTCTTCTATCTCACGAAGTCCGTTTGGTTATGAATGTTGTCGAAGTGCATGTATACAATGCTTTAGTGTGCGTCATAAGTTTGTACCAGATTGTTTCGCAGAGTAGCGTCAGAATGCAAATTAAACGTGGAAAAGATTTGAAATTGAGTATTTGAAATATTTCAATCTGGACTTTGAATTTACAATTGATTTGCAAGATGACTTTGATACTAGCGAATCAGATTTTTAATCTTCATCAGATAGTGATTAATTATGTTTTCCTTTATTTTTTCTTTGTAGTGCCTAAATTAAAATGCTTAATTAATTTTGTTATTTACATATAAACAATTGTCTTTTATTTATTACACGTAATTATACCTTCAAATTTTAAATAAGTGTTATTTTTTCAAAAGTACTATAAATGTATTTATTGGTGAAATCAGATTTCCGTGCTGACGCTCCTTACGCTCACGCACACAAGCACACTCATCGGTACACGTTACACACACAACGAAAACCAAACGGACTTCGTGAGATAGAATAGCTATAACAGACAGACAGACAGAGTTACTTTCGTATTTATAATATCAAGTAGGGATGGTATAGGTCTATCTAGAACTCGGTAAGTTTCACCTTGAACAACAGTTGTTAAAATATTTTTACAGCCCCATTTAACTGTATAAAACATAAAATGTTCGTTTCTCAGTAAAATACCTTTCGACAGAAATTGACTTGTATAATATCACAATAAAGTTGAGAAACGTTTCAATTGTGTAAAGTTTTATGAGTTTACATCATTTTGACGTGACTTTGTTCGTTTTATTAAAGTTTATTCCGTATTATTTTTTAAAGAAAATGAAATCTTATAAACTGCAATTTTTATTTTTGATATTTTTATTTTTATACCATAGAAGGAAATCCACTATAGAAGGGTATTTGGTCTACAATCCCGCATTGATCAGGCATGTCGGCATGAAGTTTAGTTTCGAGTTTTCCATCCAGAGGATGTTAACAGTGTACAATATCCCTTAGCCGGTATTTACAGCATCCTGGGAAAGAAAAGGTATGGTGACATTTGTATTCTTAATCCGTCATCACTCGGAAATTCTGTACACATCCATCTATCCCTTGTAAAAAGTCTTCATATTATTCTTACATCTAGACTTAGTTTTAAGTATTAAATGCAACTCTGATTAAGTAATAATAATAATACATATCTTAAAGCATCCCTGACATTTCGCTCCTATTAGTTGCAACGTGATTATATAGCCTTCCTCAATAAATGTAGGTACTATCCAACATTGTTAGAATTTCTAAAATTGGCCCAGCAGCGGTTCCAAAAGGTTCAGGTTAGCGCATTCAAACAAACAAACTCTTCAGCTTTATATTATCAGTATAGATGTAAGACAGTGGGACAAAATACAATATTTTTATTACATAGAATAATCAATAAATTATAACGGTATTTTGAACGGTTAAACTGATTCAATTGATCATTAAGTTTGTTTACGATTGTTTTACGATTGCTTCGACAATCATTATTGTTGAATTTTCAATTATTGTAACAGATTTACACTTTGAGACGGTTAATAAACAATTTGTTATTGAATTTCAAAACAATTTGGCGCTCTATAGTCTCTGCTATTCCGTGTGGTGACGGTGGTGTAAGCAGAGACTCTCTATCCAGTCCATTTAAGTCCCAATGTTCGGCACAGACCTCCTCCACTTTAGAGGGATTATGGTCTACTCCACCACGCTGACTAGACGTGTTGGCACAAGGTTTTTTTTTTTCAAGTTTTCCTTCTCTCACAGAGGATGTTAACTGTGTGCAATATCCCTTAGCTGACTTTTACAGAACCCTTGGGAGGATATGGGGTGGTGACACTTGTATTCTTAATCCTGTCACCACACGGACATTAATGAAAAAGTTCAAACAAAAGTATCATGTGTTCGAGTTGAGTTTGAGGATTTTCCTCGATTTCTCAGGAGATAACCATCAGATCCTGACCTGGTGCCAATGGGACCAAACAGGAACCATCAGCTTTCAAATAAAAAAAAATCATTAAAATCGCTTCGGCCAGTTAAAAGTTATGAGGTAACAAACATAAAAAAAATAAAGATACAGACGAAGTAATTTATTGATTTTGCAATTGACATGCTATGCTTTACTTAATAAATTAAATAATCGTGGTCCCGCTTGCGGCAATCATTTTTTCCACCATAATTTAATTTATTAAGATACAGACGAATTGAGAGCCTCCTCTTTTCTTGAAGTCGGTTAATTACACCAGCCTATGCACATAATAGATTTATTTTTGCTTATGTTTATAAAGTTTACTAACGTTTTTCAAAAAGGCGTCCAAGTCAAAGTCCTCTTTGTCAGGTGTAAGTAACCTTAAAAACTCAATATATCCCTGTTTAACTTTTAATGTGAAGCTATTATTCTTCAAAAGTTCCGTAAGTGGGGGGACGAGTGGACTCGTTTACTTAGTAATATACGTGTTTTGAAATTTTAAAAGGTGTTGTAACTTTTGGTACAACAGTTTTTGTTATATTTTTAATACTAATTTAAGTACTTTTTTTGACGAGCCTCGTGGTTGAGTGGTTTATGTAACGGACTCATCAAGAGGTCGCGGGTTCGATTCCCGCTCGGGACAATCATTTGTGTGATTTTTTCTAATTGTCATACAAATGTTTGTACTGCGTCTGGGTGTTTCTATCCTTATCCTTACTAATTTATAAATGTGAAAACAAGTTGATGACACTAGAGAAATTTTGACAAGCTTAAGTGTTAATGTGTCGACCGAAACTATAGCGCGATTTAAAAAACGGTACAACGCCATCTATCGACTGTCATCGTAAACTTCTGTTTGTTAAGGTTTAATTACAAAATTTCACGCGTACGAAGTCGCGGGCAACAGCTAGTGTATTATAACTATGTATTTACAAAGGAAAAGTAGTATATGTATTCTATCCGTATTCTGGTACACATAACACAAGCATATAAGCTTAGCTTGGGACCAGAGGACGTTGCCTATACGTCTCGTAAGCGTGGCACAGTAGACCATAATCTCTTCCACAGTGGAGAAGACCCGTGACTAGTGGGACATTATTGATCTAGAAAGAGTACAAAAGAGAGCTGTATGTAAAAAATATCCTACGTATACACACATTTTTTTCTAATAAACAAATATTAGCGTAAAAAGTAAACCGTTATATTACGCAAATTAATTCAACCCACATAAAATGATAAAACTTTAGCCAAAAAAATATTCGTTGCTAACAAAGTGAGCAATAATTTTCTTAGTACAAGTCGAGGGTGAAAATATGTAAATTAACTTCCTTACTTGTTATAAAACAGTTGCTAGAAGAGTTGTAATTTAATGTTTTAAATAAATGTTGAATAATAGATTCTATATCCACTTATCTATACTATATCTACCTAAACTTATCTAGGCTTCGATAACTATACTATTCAACACTGAAATAATTTTCCAAATCAGTCAAGTGGTTCTTGATATTAGCGCGTTCAAACAAACAAACTCTTATGGTCTTATTCATAATGACTTATCGGAGGTTTAAAAGTTCGGTAAAATGGTTCGCGAAAATTGTCAAAACTTGTTATTCATATTAGTCTTTTTACGCTAAAACATTTATTATCTCTCCGATAAAATCACCGTTTAAACCTCCGATAAATCATTATGAATAAGACCGTTAAGCTTTATAATATTAGTATAGAAGTAGAGATACTGACCCCTTTACGCGAATGTAATTCTTACTTAGTTGGTTTTTATTTACATGCGTTAATGTACAAGAGAAAATAAATGACGCAATGTATGTTATTGTAAACAATGTATCACTTTTAAGAGAACTCGTTATACCCGCAATTTGTATCGGAACTTTTGTAGAAAACATATAATATATTACTGTTTTTTATAGCTTTCATGTAATTTCGTGTGGACTAGCAAAGTTATTAAGTACATAATCGGCATCATTCTCACACCCAACAACAATGTAAAATAATATTGAAAAAAAAGACGTGTGGCACTCGGGGACTGCCGCGGTAAAGCTATTGCATGGCATTTTTTATCAACTTATGCAATTATAATTATTTATTTATTTTATTTATGCAAGAATCTAAATATGTACCATAAACTAAAATAAGATTAATAATCCTTATTTACTGATGCTTACATCTGTCCATTGTTTATGGTGATTATGATAAAATAGCGATTGAAAATAAAATAAACATTATTTTACATTAATAAAATCTAAAATACGCTGTTATCTGAAAATTTAGGATATATGTTATCGATTCTAAATCCTTATTTTAATACGCTGTTTAATTTGAGGAAGGCGCTTACCCTTGGTATCAACAGGATGAAATAAATTGCGGAGCGAAGAGGGGATTACGCATTCGCAGTAACGCCGACAATGTAAGGTTTTTTCATTACGTTATTTTCGTTATGGAATTTCTGGATTCAGTCTCCATACTCAAGGCCCGCGATAGAAGCTATGCAATAGCTTAAAAAATTAATAGCAAAAAAATGGAAAAAAACTATAATAATATAGTTTCTTGTCTTTTCTTGTCTGTTCTTCTCCATAATATTCGCGTTTGGTACATACACAAAAGAGCTTGAAAAAAAAATGCCGGCTTGAAATAAAAAAAATATGACTTTGTTTCTTGACGTATTAAATTAAAATATTACTGGATAGGCCCAACAGTCTCACTTTCGTTCTTTCTGTAGATGTATAAGAATACAAATGTCATCAACCCATTTCCTTTCCAGGGTGCTGTAAGGCCAGCTTAAGAATATTGAAAACAGATAACGTCCTCTGTCAGAGAAAAATAAATCCTATGTGAACATATCTAGTCAGCGCGGCACTTCTTCTCCAGCCCATTTACGTCCCACTGTTGGGCACGGGCCTCCGCCACTTTGGAAGGGATTATGGTCTACTATGCCACGCTGACCAGGCGTTATGGCAAAGGGTTTATTTTACAGAAGATGTTATATGTGTGCAATATCCCTTAGCTGACTTTTACAGCACCTTTGGGAGGAGATGCAGGTGACACTTGTATTCTTGCGGCACAGTAGACCTTAATTATTTCCTTCAAAGTGGAGGCGGCATGTGCCCAATAGTGTTAATTACTTGGAGGTAGGGGAGGTATTTGTAAACCAATTGAATAAAATTTTGAAAAATTGAAACGGGTTCCTATTACTCAGACTTTACTGTCCGTCCGTCCTTTTGTCCGTCCGTCGGTTACGAGTATCTCTGGAACGACGATATCTAGAGAGCTGAAAATTTCACAAATTATATATGTAAACAGTTAATGTTAAATAACAAATAGTCATTGCCATAATTTCGATGTCCTTATTACGTTTATTCAGGGTCCAGAATATGAGCGATATCTAATTATCTATAGTTCTATTGTTATGTACCAAACTTAACCTATAGTATCAAGTATGCGCGCGCGCATCCCTAGGAGATGGTAACTTCACTATCGATGACGTTGGGAACTGACCGGTGCATCTGTCCTCGTGGCTCGTTGCCCGCGCGCGCGACGCGGTTACCGAGCGCGCGTTGTTAGTCGCAAAACACATCTTGTTTGCAAATTACGTCGCGATTTGAATGCGATTTGAAGCGTTTTTCTTGCAACTGTTTCGCGAGTTAAAATTGTCACTAGAATTAATTGTTGATAAAACTAATTATCCTTGTTGTGTGAATCGATAATTACAATTGAAACAAAACCTTGAAATGTCACTGCGAAATGTAATGTTCGCCATTTTTGTATGACATAAATGCGTTATAAAAACTAGTGAATTTTGTGTCTCCATACTTAATACTATTTAATGTAAATTGAACTGTTTGATAAATTGATAATTGTGATAGCGTAATTTTATTGGGACGATTGATGAAAGTTCACCGCTTGAGTCGAGCGAGCCTGTGTCTTATCCCTGAAAAAGCTGGTACAGTATAATTAATCTTCCTGCGTAATTTTTGGCCAAATTTTGTGTGGTTGGTTATTTAAACTATAGCTAGGGTGACACGGTGAAGACATTGTTGAAGAACAAAAACAGGGTAAGTTTGTACTATTATAAATTTGTTAACGCTGTGAAACGCAGATTTTAAGTTCGTTCGTCTTGGCCTGAAGAATTGTCACGCTTCCACAAAACTAATAAATTATAAATCCCAGGTTGAACGTAACATATTTGGTACCCAGAGCGTGGTTTAAACTCCGTTTCTCGAATGTTCCATGTTGAACAAACTATACCCTCATTATTTGTGAAAATTGATTTAATTAATTTAATTAATTTAATTTGATTAATTTAGTTGTTTGTTTGTTTAATCTAAATTGTTGGTATAGTTTTAAATAATTAATTTGAGTACTTGAATTGGCAATTAGATTTTAAAGGGTTTGATAATTATTTGTGCTATTGCTAATCGTATTTGTTGTTGCTCAGGTTATTATTTAATATAAATTATTATTTAATTATTGTCTAATATTGAACAACGTTATAGTTAAATTGTGGCGTTGTGCGTTTGTATAATACAACATTTATTTCATACGTTTGTTTGTTTTGTTGGTTACCTTAAAATAAATAATTTAAGTCTTAAATTAATTGCACATTGGCAAAGAATTGTTTTGTTTGTTTGATTTGAACTATTTAAGATTTGATATTTGTTTAGAGTAATAGCGGCTTGTCTCATTGAAAGATATTTTGTTTTTCGCTATTGTAATATTGTTTGTTTGTGAAAGATATTTGTTTTTTTTTTGTTATTATAAGATTGTTTGTTTCGTGCCGTTTGTGCTTTGAAGATGTTTACCGCCGCGTATAATGTTGTCCGCGAGACATATTCCGGGATTGCGACTCATTTGAGATGGTTCACGTCAGCTGCCGCCTTGGTGAAAAGGGAGAACCGAATCGAGGCATTGTTGGACAGGCATGAGAAATGCCCTGCACGACTTCAGGAGGTGGAGGCGCTTTACCGGCGCTTCATCTTGCATCTGGATGATGTGCCACTGGAGTCATTCCCCCAGGAGCGACGGGACCAAGTCCACGAGGACTACGTCCAAATTATGGACCTTGCCGACGACATCGCCCAGCGCGCGCGGGAGATTTTAGCCTCGCGCGCCGGAGTACCGGCTCACCGGGCCCCCTTGAAGACTCCCGTGGGCCTTTTGACCAGGTTACCCAACTTGGATCTTCCACGTTTTGATGGTCGACTAGACATGTGGATGGGATTCATTGGTTTGTTTGAGAGCCTTGTGGACTCGAGGGACGATTTGGGTCCGTCTCAGAAACTGGCCTATTTACTCTCCGTGCTTGATGGAGAGGCGAGGGGCTTAGTACAGCACCTCCCAATATGTGACGGGAGCTATGGGATCGCGCGGGCGTTGCTCACCAAGCGCTATCACAACCAGCGCTGTCTGGCAGATACCCACGTTGACCAGATTTTGAACCTTCCCGTCGTGAGCAATGCTGCCCAATTGAGGACCGAGCTGCTGAACCCCCTCCTAATAGCCACCAACTCGCTCAACCGCTTAGGACTGCCGGTTGCCAAGTGGTCTTACCTACTGTTGCGTATTGTGCTCAAGCGATTGCCGGTGTCTTTGAGGGCACGTTTTGAACAGGGGCACACTAGGGATGAGGCATCTGCTCTCCCTACCTTTGACCAGCTCCTGACGTTCCTGGAGGACGAGTGTCGCATGGGTGACGTCATGGTCGCCGACACGCCGGTGGAAGCATCACGTCCCAGACCCACCAACCAACGGCGCAATGCCCAACCTGCACCAAGAGGAGGTACGGCCGCCCGCTTCGCTGTCGCTCAAGCTGCGCCACCGGACTGCCGGTTTTGCAAGTCGCAGGGACACCAAACGGTGCGGTGCCCAGACTTCGCGGTCCTGCACGTGGCCGCTCGTAGGCGGATTGCCCAGGCCCGCGGCTGGTGTTTCTCCTGTCTAGGGGACCATTACCAGCGCGCCTGCCCCGACACTCACCCGTGTCCTATTTGCGGAGGGCACCATTTGAAAATCCTGTGCGCCAACGCGAATGGCCGTCGCGACCACGCGGGGTCGCCTTCGGGCGGGTATGCCAGTGGACACCGGGACCAGTCCCGCAACTTGGAGTCCGGCTCATCACCCCCACGCCGCGCAAACTGCGCTGCCGTTGATCGCCGAGTTGGTTCGGCGCGCAGCCCCACGGGCGGGTATGAAAGCGGGCCCCGGGTTCAATCCCGCACCTTTGTGTCCCGCTCGCCCTCCCCGCTTCCACGTGATCAAGCGAGATCACCTCCGGTAGTGTACCACGATTACCGTGACGCACGTCCGGTACCACTACCGTCCCCCCCTCTGGCGCAACGTCCCCGTTTGGAGACGCGCAACCCTCGGTACGGACGCTCCAGGCGCTACGAACCGCCGTCTATGGCTCGTGGCAGTCGTCACCGAGAGGAGGCCGAGTTTAGGCACTACCCGCATTTTGATTTGCCGTCTCGGGACAACGGCGCTCAGTCGCCGCCACGCCAGCATTAGGATGTTGGCGTCTGCCCCCGCTATGCACCGCCCCCCTTTGAGACCGTCCTCTTGCCCACGGCCCATGTCAGGGTCTGGGGACGGACGGGCGCCTCAGTTGTAGTCCGAGCGATATTGGACACAGGCTCACAGGGGTGCATAGCCTCGTCTTGGTTGGTAGGGCAGACTGGCCAGACTATTGAAAAATATTCAGATGTAATAAGGGGTGTCGGGAACGCCCCCGTGGCCACGGTAGAGGGCCGCGTTTGGTTTGAGTTCTCCCCCTCAAATTCTCCACGTCCGACGTTGGAATCGTCGGCTATTGTGATGGAGAATATCTTGGGCAATCACCCGCAAGTTCGTTTGTCTGCGGATGCGGTAAAATTGACCGCGGATTTGAATTTGGCTGACCCTAAATTTGACCTGCCTGGCACGGTCGATTTGTTGCTTGGTGCCGATGTTTTGGGTAAAATATTACTCGGCAAGGATCGTGTTTTGCAGCCAGGTGGCTTGGTAGCCCTCCGGACCATATTTGGGTTCGCACTGATGGGGCCTGTATTGAGGACTCCCCCCCCTGCCGAACTTGGAACGGCCTTGATGGTGGGGTCCGCCCTTTCTGACGCCGTGCAGAGATTCTGGGAAGTGGAGGAGCCACCACAAGCTCCCCGCTCTGATCCGGAACATGAAGAGTGTGAGCAGTTCTACAAGACCAACACCAGTTATCTCCGTTCTGGCCGGATCATGACAAGATTGCCATTTCTCGCCGTACGTCCGCCACTTGGCGTCTCGCGGCCTATTGCAGAGAAGCGTTTGTTGGCAATGGAGCGCCGTATGAGCAGGGACCCACTACTCAAGGAGAAGTATATTGACTTCATGCGGGAGTATGAGGATTTGGGACACATGTCTGTGTCAAAATTGGATTGGCGTTCGACGGAGCACTTCTTTCTCCCGCATCATGCTGTAATAAAACCATCCAGTGGTAAGTTACGCACAGTATTTGATGGTTCTGCGCAGACTACTTCAGGAGTGTCCTTGAACCAGTGTCTGCATCCTGGTCCCAAATTGCTGAAGGACCTTTGTGACGTCATCACGCGGTTTCGACGTCATCAATTTGTTTTTGTGGCTGACATCAAGATGATGTTCAGGCAAACGGTAATTCACCCGGATGATCGCCGATACCAGCTGATATTGTGGCGAGAAAACCAGCAAGATCCCATGCTTGTCTACGAGCTCAACACGAACACATACGGGCTGAGGTCTAGCCCCTTTTTGGCTATACGTTCGCTTTGGGAGCTCGCGGATCGAGAGCGTATGTCGTTTCCTCGCGCAGCCGCCATTTTGAAGGAGGACCTATATGTTGACGATGTGTGCACTGGCGCGGCCACGGAGAGAGAGGCCCTGCTCTTGCGTGACGAGTTGATTGGCATACTAGCCTCCGCAGGATATGAGTTGCGTAAATGGATCTCCAACTTACCTGCGCTCTTGGACGGGCTACCGGACGACCACCAGCAGGATCCTCACCTATTTGAGAACCGTGACAACCCTACCATGATGTCAGTGCTTGGAATCCAGTACAGACCAGTCCAGGACATCTTTACATTTAATGTCAATTTGGATTCGCATCACACTTGGACGAAACGACTG
Source organism: Orgyia antiqua (assembly GCA_916999025.1). NCBI lineage: Eukaryota > Metazoa > Arthropoda > Insecta > Lepidoptera > Erebidae > Orgyia > Orgyia antiqua. The sequence goes on from OU779874.1 coordinate 9,568,160, forward strand.
GTTCTGTCGACTGTCGCGAGAACCTTTGATCCCAATGGCTGGATATGCCCGGTCATATTCTGGGCCAAATGCTTCCTGCAGAGACTTTGGACTGCAGGTCTTGGATGGGACGAGCCACTTCGCGAAGCTGTTTTGAAGGACTGGCTCCTATTTGCTTCCTCATTGCCTGCCATCAATAGGATATCGTTGCCCCGTGCTCTGCTTCCGCCAGGGAAGCACACCGCGTCCCTTCATGGTTTCTCGGACGCTTCGGAACGTGGGTACGCAGCAGCCGTATACTTGCGCACCGTGACCACAGATGGTCAGGTGAAAGTGTTGTTGGTCATGGCGAAGAGCAAGGTCGCGCCTCTTCGAACTGCCTTGACAATCCCTAAGTTAGAGTTGTCAGGGGCGGCCCTTCTTGTTCGCCTTTTGAATCACGTCATGTCTACCTTGTGCACGTCAATTGACATTTCCACGATATATGCATGGACTGACAGTCAAATTGTGCTATGTTGGCTGAAAACGTCAGTTCACACCTTAGAGGTGTTTGTAGCAAATCGTGTCTCTCAGATACAGAAATCGGAGACCCCGTTGGTTTGGAGGCATGTGCCTGGCGAGGTCAACCCTGCTGATTGTGCGTCACGGGGATGTATGGCCCCCCTTTTAGTTGAGCACTCTCTGTGGTGGGGACCTGAGTGGTTGACCAGATCAGAATCTAATTGGCCGCGAACTCCGGCCTTAGACATTGTCGCACTGCCTGGGTTGCGAACGCTTGCGCTCGAGCGGCAGGACCGTCCGTTCGACCCCGATTTCTTACTTAATCGTTACAGTTCATTGGACAAATTGTTGAGTGTCACCGCTTGGATCAAGCGCTTTATGAGAAATTGTAGACATCCACAGAACAAATGTTTGGAGGCCTTCTTATCGCCACAAGAGCTCCAAGATGCTCTTCTTCACTGGGCTCGTTCTGTGCAAGAGGCACATTTTGAAGACGAGATTGACATCTTGAGGAAAGGCAAATCCAAGCTGTCTGGAGCCATTTGTAAGCTGAACCCCTTCTTGGATAGTGAGGGTCTTTTGCGTGTCGGAGGGCGTCTTAGGAACGCAAACCTCCCTTATGGATCTCGTCACCCTCTCTTATTGCCCAAGAGTGGCCACTTGGTGAACCTGTTGGTGACTGATCGTCACATCAAGAACTCCCACGCCGGCTGTAATGCCTTATTGGCCATTTTGCAACGGGAATTTTGGATTTTATCGGCCCGTCGGACGATCCGTAGTGTGGTCTTTCGTTGTATGCCTTGCTATAGGCTCAAGGCCCCTACCATGCAGCCTATCATGGGTGACCTTCCTTCGGATCGGGTCACTGAGATAAGGCCCTTTGCTGGAGTTGGTACGGACTTTGCAGGCCCCTTTTTTGTTAAAACCTCGACCCTCAGGAACAGTAAAACTGTCAAGGCTTATTTGTGCGTCTTTGTCTGTCTGTCCACCAAGGCGGTACATTTGGAACTCGTCTCAGCCCTCTCGACAGAGGCATTTGTTGCGACGTTAGATAGATTCGTGTCACGACGAGGACTACCGTCCTTGATTCGGTCGGATTGCGGTACCAACTTCAAAGGCACAAACAACTATTTAAAAGCGATGTATGATTTTTTGTCGGCTAACGAGACTGAAATTGCGTCTAGACTAGCTACACGTAGAATAACTTGGAGGTTCAGTCCCGTGTCATGTCCCCACTGGGGAGGAATATTTGAAAGCGTAGTAAAGGTTGCTAAGACACATTTGCGACGGGTAATTGGCGAGTCTGTATTGACCTTTGAAGAGCTCGCAACTGTGTTTTGCAAAATCGAGGCCGTTTTGAATTCACGCCCGTTGTGCCCGATCTCTTCAGATCCTAACGACTTGGAAGCCCTCACGCCGGGCCATTTTTTGATTGGGCAGCCACTGAACGCCCTGCCGGAATATCCCTTTGTTGATGTGAGACCTAATCGTCTCTCGCGGTTTGAATTGGTCCAACAACTCACTCAGAGCTTTTGGAAACGTTGGAATTTAGAATATTTGCACATTCTCCAGCAGCGCGTTAAGTGGACTGACAAGACTGATCCACCTCATGTTGGTGACCTCGTTCTGGTTAAGGACGCTAACTCACCGCCACTGTGTTGGCGCAGGGGGCGCATTCTCAACCTCGTCTTTGGAGCAGATGGAGTGCCCCGTTTTGCTGAGGTCCGGGTGGACGGTTCAATTTTGAAGCGAGCTGTATCAACCTTGTCGCGACTGCCAGTGAATTAGCGGCCAGGTAGTCCTGGCCGAGGCGGGTAGATGTTATGTACCAAACTTAACCTATAGTATCAAGTATGCGCGCGCGCATCCCTAGGAGATGGTAACTTCACTATCGATGACGTTGGGAACTGACCGGTGCATCTGTCCTCGTGGCTCGTTGCCCGCGCGCGCAACGCGGTTACCGAGCGCGCGTTGTTAGTCGCAAAACACATCTTGTTTGCAAATTACGTCGCGATTTGAATGCGATTTGAAGCGTTTTTCTTGCAACTGTTTCGCGAGTTAAAATTGTCACTAGAATTAATTGTTGATAAAACTAATTATCCTTGTTGTGTGAATCGATAATTACAATTGAAACAAAACCTTGAAATGTCACTGCGAAATGTAATGTTCGCCATTTTTGTATGACATAAATGCGTTATAAAAACTAGTGAATTTTGTGTCTCCATACTTAATACTATTTAATGTAAATTGAACTGTTTGATAAATTGATAATTGTGATAGCGTAATTTTATTGGGACGATTGATGAAAGTTCACCGCTTGAGTCGAGCGAGCCTGTGTCTTCTCCCTGAAAAAGCTGGTACAGTATAATTAATCTTCCTGCGTAATTTTTGGCCAAATTTTGTGTGGTTGGTTATTTAAACTATAGCTAGGGTGACACGGTGAAGACATTGTTGAAGAACAAAAACAGGGTAAGTTTGTACTATTATAAATTTGTTAACGCTGTGAAACGCAGATTTTAAGTTCGTTCGTCTTGGCCTGAAGAATTGTCACGCTTCCACAAAACTAATAAATTATAAATCCCAGGTTGAACGTAACATCTATCCTTATATTATAAAGCTGAAGAGTGTGTTTTTTCTTTTGTTTCTTTATTTGAACGCGCTAAGCTCAGAAACTGCTAGACCGATTAGAATTTTTTTTTTACTGTTGGATAGTACATTTATCGAGGAAGGCTATATGCTATTTAATATCACGCTGCGACTATTAGGAGCGAAGCATCAGTAAACAACGTTGCAAAAACAGAAAAAAAACCTAAAATACACACCTACGAAGTATAGCTAGTATTCTGATAATAACAGCCACAGAATAAAGAATAAGAATAACAGCACGGATTTTTTCACGCCCGAGTATAAGTCGTACTTGACGTTTTTTTTAGTAAAAAGTAATAAGCTTAATAATAACAGAATACGATTACTATAAAAAAAAAACACGCCACATCGACATAAGATTTCTCTCTAGCTTAGAATCGACTGACTCGCGAGCAACTACTGTTCACGCGACACCCTTCTCCACGTCAGTTCTCCAGGGCCTCGCTGTAGTATTTGCTACTACCACCAATATCTGCACCTTTTCGTCTTTACGTAGTTCATAAATTTCTAGTAAATTTAATACTAAGTTACTTAAGATTTTATTAAAACCACGACCTGTAAGTTTCAGATTCTTAAGAACTTAACTAAAGTTTAAATTATTCTTAGTTTTTTCACCTCTAGTCTTATCATGTGCCTGCGTTATGCATTTAAGTTCACTACTTTCTTAATTCTTAAGTTTGGGTGTGGTCCCAGTATAAGAGGCTAGAAATAATTATAAAAATATGTAAAAATTAAGAATTACGATAACATAATATTTATTATTAATAATTACCACATTTTTATCTATCGACATGTTTTTAAGTAGTTAGAGGCTAGATATTATATAAAAAGATATTGAAATCAATTAAGAAATCTTAACTATAGGTAACCTAATATTTATTTAAAATAATTATCACATATTTATCTATTGATATGAGGTGTTGTGTGTGTGTGTGTGTGTTTGAGATTTCCGCTCCCAGATTTGAGAGCCGTACTACTCACTAACCCCACAGTGTTTCTCTTCACAGCCACGGTATGGTGCCATGAGATTTACCATTTCCCCGGGAAGGGTGGCCTTATTAATCAGGACTCGACTCGATAGGGATGCCTTCGGCTTGCCCTTCACCTGAAAGTTACCTTTCACTGGATTCTGGAGAGGCCATCCTCCACGTTAGACAAAGCAGGTCCCTCTGTCAGTACAGCATTAAAATTATATTGGATTTCCGTTGACTCCTATATTTATATATTTTTAATATGACAACTAATAGGCCTCTTATTGATAAACCCGCTTACAATGGCACCATACGATTATGAACCAAGGTATACAAGGCTAAGCCGTTACTTGAGTTTTATCTCACAAGTTTCTAAGAAGTTTAAATGTAAATTACAAAAGACTGAAGTTCTTGCAGTCACGTATACCTTCTTTTGCATGAACGACGGATAAAATTATTATTCTTGACTGAAAAATACATTTTAAAAAACATATTTTTAATCGAATGTTGCGACTGAGATATTCAAAGAGTACTTTGGTAACCAAGATATTTTGCCCACGTGGTGATGTCTAAAAATATACAGTGTGATTTTATAGTCACTGTCAAAATTTTTTCTAGGCATTATGTATAATTCATACAACCCATTTATGTAAAAAAATAGGTAGGTAAAATTTTCACAATGGATTTAGTTGTCCCGCGCGTGCAAACAAACGTGACGTGTTTCCTGCGCTTGCGCCTGTGCAACTTTTCGCTATGTATTCACATCGGGAGTTTTATGAAATGGTGCGTTGTTAGTGTGCAAATAGAACGTGCCTTTGACGAATTAAGAAACGACAGTGCAGTGCTTAATTTTATTTTATTTATTTGGAACAATAAACAGTTATACATTAAAATTTAAACTTATGGTTATGACAATTTGTACAGTTTTGATAAAAGTATAACCCACACAATTGTCCACAATTAATATCCAATTAATAAAATAAAAGACAATGTGTGTAAACGTGCGAGTCTCTGTTTAGAGAATAATGGTTTACATTTCGAACATTTGTTAAAATACTTGTAATGTATCGGTAAGCGAATTTTGATTCGATTTTTAGTTAATTGTACATGAGTTGATTAATGTTTTTAAATACGCCTAAATGCAAGAGTGGAGCCGGTACTTTTTTGTTATTATGTACCTAGATAAGTACCTAACTACAGATTAGATTGTAATCACAGTGTAACAGTATAACTCTTGCAATTTAATGTTCCTAAAGTCCGTAAGAGTATGAAGGAAACATTGCGACCTAATGTCATCAATGAATCTTTCCAAGGGTGGCCGCCTAACACGCGCCTACTATGCGCAGTGACTACAAATCTTGCTTTTTTGTAGACTACTTTGCGACGCTGTTTTTTAATATTTTAGTACTGAATGACACTGAAAGAAAAAATACATGTTTATTTATTTTTCCTAAAGATATTAAAATTTGGGTAGTGATAAAAAAGTCAGCCTGTATGTGTCACCATCCCATTTCCTCATGTAGGAAGCAGTAAGAAACAGCTGAGGGATAGTATAAGCAGATACCATCCCCTATGAGAGACGGAAAAGTTGAAACTGGCTTGCATTTATGTTCAGTGTGGATTATGGAACTTTAATACCATTCTCAAGTAGTCTAGAGGCCCAATGTTGGGATATTAACTAGAGGAGGAAAGAATAATTATTACTGAAAACATGATCAAACTATTTGATTTAAGCCTTGCATATCAATTTATTAATATATTTCTGGCAAATAGGTAACCTCGGGTACTTTTCTTTTAAAGAGAAGGCGGAATACAAAAAAAATAACCCTGTGATTGCATATACAAAACATTACTACACCCCTTAAGATTGACTTTTATGTGTATAATGCTCTAGGCAATAAATCCGCCTTTATACATATACCTTGTAAAAAAATTGAAATCTAAAGTACAATGAAGCTTCAAAGAAATACGTATTAATTCATATTTCAATCTTATGATTTGATTTAACCTCAAAATATTTAAAATCAAAAAATCGTAATTGAATAACACTATTGCTTATATATTTGAATATTTCTTATAATAAAAATATTCTTTAGTCTTTTAAAGATCAAAATCTAGCTTTTATCAAAGCTTTATTGAAGAATCGAGAACTTTCTATGAGCACTACCTTCAAAGGATTTTCAACTCATTTTCATTTTGGTTCAACTTTGAATAACTTTTTTATCGGGTTTCTAATAAAACTTTTGACACTTCCAAGGCCTTTCGATTTATATGCAAATTTATTCTTACGTGAAACTTATAAAGTGGTCATAGCATCTTTAATAATATTACCTTTCTTCTTATCATTTAATCAAAATTAAACGGCGATTTATCTTTTGTTTCAAAAAAGGTCACATCATGTCAATAACACAATTCGGTAATGATAACTGAACTGTCTTATTATAAAACTGTGTATTTTAGAGCAGCGATTTTAATTAATATAAATGTATAGAATAAAATAGCTAATTTACATTGTTATAAAATAAATAAAAATTCACGGACATTTCACACAACGTCCTCTGGTCCCAAGCTAAGCTTATTATGCTTGTGTTATGGGTACCAGAATACGGATATAATACATAAACTACTTTTCTTTTGTAAATACATACTTCTAATACATAGAAACACCCAGACGTAGTACAAACATTTGTATGACATTTATGGATATCACACAAATGATTGTCCCAAGCGGGAATCGAACCCGCGACCTTGTGAACGGCAGTCCATTACATGAACAACTACGCCACGAAACCCGTTTTATTGTTATTGTTTATGATAAGTGTGTGTTTTTTTTTTACTTTTTTTTTATTAATGTCATTGTTTGAGTACCATAATATCATGTTATTAATAAATATTATTCTCTGATATTTAAAAGAAAAATATTTTTTATACCATTCTGCGTTAACTATATTTATATTAAAAAGCTTTCTTCTTTCTTTCTTTCAATTAACCAAAACACAAACTTGTTGTTTTCATCTTTACTAATTATATTATGTATGTCTCTATGTGAACTTATATCTTCAAAACTACGCAACAGATTTAAATGCGGATTTTTATTCATAGATATTATAGTCCAAAGAGTATGGCTTAAGAGAATACCAAAATAGCTTCGTGCATTTTTCTACGTACGAAGTTTTCATTGTTTCTTTAGATTGAATGGCTAGAGCTCTAATTTTTAAGTATATGTTTTTTTCAATATATGATCTAGGATCGCATAAACTCAGAAACGCGATTGAAAATAGGAAAAGTATCCCTAATTCTTCATTTTCTGTGCCTACTGGCTGTGTTAATATGTACGTGTCGGCGATGATATTGAATAATATTGATGTAGGCCCTTAATTGTATAGTTTATTAAAGTATGGTTTCTAAATTCCACGCGTGACGTTGCGGTCAACAGCTATTTAAGCTTTTTGACGCATCTGAAATGACGTCATTGCAGCAGGTTCTTGCCATATAATTAGTATTAAATCCTCCAAGGTTCTTGTCCGTGTGGTGGCCGATTAAATGTCACCAAACCTTTTCTCTCCCAGGGTGCTGTAAAAGTCAGCTAAGGAATATTGTACAGAGATGACATCCTCTGTTTAAAACGGAAAACTCGAAGTTAAAACTTGTTCCAACACGCCTGGTCAGCGCGGCACAGTAGACCAGAATCCATCCCAAAGAGAAAGAGGCCTGAGCCCAACAGTGGGACCTTAATGGACTGGGGAGAGAGAGGGAGGTTCTTGCAAAATTAATGCTGTCTTTTTAAACAGGACATGGCAAACTTAAGTTTGCTTAAGAGGATACCAAAATTCTTCGTGGATTTTTCTACGTACGAAGTTTTCATTGTTTCTTTAGATTGAATGGCTAGAGCTCTAATTTTTAAGTATGCGTTTTTTCAATATATGATCTAGGATCGCATAAACTCAGAAACGCGATTGAAAAACGTTTTCTCGATAGAAAATCTTAGCGAAACAACCTCTCTCATTTTTTTTTTCATTTGACGGTCTATTATCGCGTATTAACTAATGAAATAACTTTAAAAACATAAGTAACTATTATATATAGAAACACGTGAATCAGAACTAAAATATATTTAGTAGATTTTGAGTAACCAAAAAAAATAGCCCTAATTTCTCATTTTCTATACCTACTAGCTGTGTTAATATGTACATGTCGACGATAATATTGATGTAGGCCCTTAACTAATTACTAACTTCACTATGATTATAAGGGTCAGTATTTTACTTACTATATATCATACTAACTTAATTTGCACACTAAGATCAACTGTTGCAACCGTCTGCCAACTAAACTTCGTTGGTATTTAATTAAATGGTTGAGAAACTTCAGCGTTCCCAATCCTAGTTACATTCAAGATTCACAATTTACTACGCATGATTTTTTTAGTTCGTATTACTTTGATTGAGGATCTTTTGAAGAACTTAGACTAAACAATTACATTATTAAGGGTATATTAAATTGCAGATTTATTTTTGGCTAAACACAAAATTTCATACACACGCACACATAGATACAGACATATACACATTTACACCAAATTAAATTTGTGGAACTTTTAAATATATATCATCTACCTACTTAGTTATTTGTTCTTGTAATCGGTTCGAGTGAAGACCTGGTGTTCTGTATCACAGGTAACACATTACCTATTTCAGACACCGGCGATTCACGACCAAAATTTAAGTAGTAGAAAGTTGTTTTGTTTTTTTCCTATGTGTTTTTTATGTAATTTTCGGTTGTGGTGAGAAAATAAAGATTTTATTTATTTATTTATTTATTATTTATGGTTTTTTGGGTTGACGGACAAAAAACTACAAGTGCCCTGATAACCGACTGAGGGCATCACTTCTTATCATGGTGTTTCTTTCTACCTTTTAGTATAGAACCTAAAAATAGCAACATCAAGATTTTTCAAAATATTATGTGTAATAAAAATTACACGGAATTAAACGGAGATCAGTAGGAAAGTGGGTGTATCCAACATAGCCCGAAGGACTGGCACGCTGAAGTGGCAGGAAATATCACTCGTAGGACTGATAATCATTGGGGAAAAAAGACGTAGAGTGGCAACCACATACCGGACGACGCAGCGTTGGGCGGCCCCCAACAAGAAGCGACAATAATGTATGAAGCCATTGAAAGCAAACGGCACAAAACCGCGCGTTGTGGCGTTCTATTGGGGAGTCCAAGGGTGGACGAAGATAGGATGGTGGATGGATGTATTAAAAATTTGACACTTTTTTTTTAATTATCCGAATTCGCGATACCTTAAATCTCCCATATTACCTACCAGACATCCTTAAAGTTATAATTGAAATAAAATATTTAAATAAAAATCATTCAAGTCAGATAATTTGTTATCAGGAAAACAATTTAAACTTTATCTGACGATGTATTACGTGTGTAAAGTTTGTAAGTTGAATTGCTTTCGCATGAAGAAAAACGGTGTTTGTTTATGTTAAGACGTAAAGATTTAAATAAAGATTTTTGTTCATCATAGGTCTTAAATATTATGAGTTTAAGAGGATAACAAAATAGCTTCGTGCATTTTTCTACGTACGAATTTTTCATTTTTTCTTTAGATTGCATGGCTAGAGCTCTAATTTGTAAGTATATGTTTTTTCAATATATAATCTAGGATCGCATAAACTCAGAAACGCGATTGAAAAAAGTTTTCTCGATAGAAAATCTTAGCGAAACAACCTCTCTTATTTTTTATTTTTTTCATTTGTCGGTCTATTATCGCGTAATAACTAATGAAATAACTTTAAAAACATAAGTAACTATTATATATAGAAACACGTAAACCGGAATTAAAATATATTCAATAGATTTTGAGTAAACAAAAAAAATATCCCTAATTCTTCATTTTCTATACCTACTAGCTGTGTTAATAGGTACATGTCGACGATAATATTGATGTAGGCCCTTAAAGTAATCGGAGTTTATATTGTAAGTGATATTTCAATTTGTTTTGTGGTTATACTTTCATAACAATGGGTGTGAGAGATGATAATATGAAAGAAGGAGTTGATGAGAGTATGATGACTGATAGAAGAGGTTGGAAAGTAAAAACGTGCTGCGCCGACCCCAAGTAGCTTGGGATAAGGGCAGGAATAAGAAGAAGAAGTAAAAAGCATAGCAAGTCAATTGCAAAAATTAATAAATTACTGTAGAATAAAACTACTTTTTACGGATTTAGAAGCGTATATTTTTTTTTAATTTTCCGTCAAACAGTCTCACCCGTGACCATGGTGACTGCAAAGTCTCCGAAACGTCGGGCCAAAATTTAAAACAAATATACGCGTCTAAAATTGTAAAAAGTAGTTTTGAGTAAAGTAAAGTACAAATGAGTCGCGCAAGTGTTAGAAAATATTAAATTAATGTAGAGGTATTAGTATTAAATTAATGTAGATCTACTCGTACGTAATTGGGATTGTTGATAATATTTGACCTGTTGTTTTTATATTTTTTTTTAGAAAATATAGACTATTTTAAGCAACTAATTTCAATATTATTGAAATATTCACTATATAGAATTTTTTATAAATACCAAAAATGTGATTTTAAATGTTATGACGTCATCGTTGTACGCATCCTGTGTATTGCCTTTCTTAAGACAGATTGCAATACATCTTTTCAAAGTTTCCAAGTTGATATAATATACCAATTGCAACTCCACCACAGAGTAGTATATCCCTAAGAACGCCTTAATATTTTAAGTCCTTCATTTCAAGGGCAAATAGAGATCATTTGCTTTTTTGGAAAAATAATCGTAGATATAGCAAATTTTCCGAAAAAAACCAATGAATCATGATCGGAAGCTCTATTCCCAGACATGGTCTTCGGATTAAGAGTTTTAAAAAAATATGAACAATGCCAATTGAATTAATGTAACTAGAGCGCTTTAGATATTCAATATATTAGTGAAATGTTTTGCAAACAGTTATTAATAACAGCATACAGCTTTTAGAGGTTTACCACTAACGGTACACAAACGCACAATTCAATTTATATTATGTAAACTTCATAAACTAATGTGCAAAACAAGATTAAACTATATAAACTGAGTTATATTTTAATAAATTATTTGTGAAGCAGATAGAGCATTTGTGAACGGTTAAATTTGCTTCTGTGGTCTCTCTCTCTCTCTCTCTCTCCAGTTTATTAACGTCCCACTGTTGGGCACGGGCCTCTTCCACTTTGGGAAGGACTATGGTCTACTGTGCCGCGCTGACCAGAGTAGGTAGGTATTAGTAAAGGATGTTATTTGTGTACAGTATCGCGTAACTGGCTTCTACAGCACCCTGGACAGAAAATAGGGTGGTGACTGGTGACACTTGTATTCTTAACCCGGTACCACATGGTCTCTATATGTAAATAGACAATCCTTACTAATTTATAAATGCGAAAACGAGTTGATGACACTGTAGAAATTTTGACGAGCTTAAGTGTTAATGTGTCGAACGAAACTATAGCGCGATTTTAAAAAAAGTTCATCGCCATCTATCGATTGCTATAGTAAACTTCTGTTTTAAATCTATGTCTAAATGTCTAAACTTCACGCGTACGAAGTCGCAGGCAAAAGCTAGTATATTATAAAGCTGACGAGTTTGTTTGTTTGAACGTGCTAATCTCAGGAACCACTTTTCCGATTTAAATCGAGGAATGCTTAACAAAAAAAAAAATTCCCAAAATCCACGCGAACGGAGTCGCGGGCAACGGCTAGGTTATAAATAAATCTATACTTTTAATAAATCTGTAGAAAGTTCAATTCTGTACTTGAAATATATTTTCAAAATAACTATCAGGGGGTGATAAGTGATCGATACTGATGCCAAAAATGCAATCAGTAAAATTTTTGTCTGTCTGTCTGTCTGTCCGTCTGTATGTTCCTTATAGAAACAAAAACTACTCGACGGATTTTAACGAAACTTGGTACAATTATTCTTCATACTCCTGTGCAGGTTATAGTATACTTTTCATCACGCTACAATCAATAGGAGCAGAGTAGTGAAGTGAAATATTGGGAAAACGGGAGAAGTTACTCCATTTTTTAAGCTTCCGTCGCGTGTGCAGCCTTATTGGTTAAAGTTACATAAATCATGTATGACGGAAATATTTTACATAAAATTGTCTAAAAAATATCCCGGAACAACATATATCTATATTTTATGGTTGACTCACAATTACACGTGTAACTCCTGATAGCTTAGCAGTTTGGAGCATTCTGATTATATTTGTTTACTCTTACGTTTATAATACTCTCACTCAAGCGGTAGTTAAAAATGTTGCAAAAACGGGGAAAATTTCCTAAATTTTACGCGGACGGAGTCGAGGGCAACAGCTAGTAATAAATAAACTTTTATTTCGGACAACAAAGATCCATATTAGATTCAAATTACAATTATATAAACTAGATGATGCCCGCTACTCCGTACGCATGGAATTGTAGATCCCTATGTATTTTGTCACCTTTTGTCATATTTTGTTACGTTTGAACCTTTTCTGGACTTTCACGATTATTTCAAGACCAAAATCACCAAAATTGGCCCAGCCGTTCTCTAGTTTTAGCGAGACTAGCGAACAGCAATTGATTTTTAGGGTTCCGTACCCAAAGGAAAGGGGACAAAGCCCTGCTGAAGAACTACAGACCCATCTCACTTCTGAGTCATGTCTATAAGTTGTTCTCCAGAGTTGTCACAAACCGCCTTGCTAGAAGACTCGACGAATTTCAGCCCCTAGAACAAGCCGGGTTTCGCCAAGGCTTCTGCACCGTGGACCACATCCATGCTGTGCGGCAGATTATACAGAAAACCGAAAAGTATGGTCTGCCGCTGTGCATGGCTTTCGTGGATTACGAAAAAGCCTTCGACTCCATTGAAACCTGGGCGGTTCTGGAAGCTCTGCAACGATGTCGGATTGACTGGCGTTACATCGAAGTGTTGAGATGTCTGTATGACACTGCTACTATGACCGTTCAGTTCCAGGACCAAAAGACCAACCCCATTGAGCTGCGCAGAGGGGTGAGACAGGGAGACGTGATATCGCCAAAACTGTTCACCAACGCACTCGAAGACGTCTTTAAGACGTTGGACTGGACTGGACGCGGCCTGAATATAGACGGTAAGTACATCTCACATCTTCGATTCGCCGATGACATCGTCATTATTGCGGAGACGCTGGAACAGCTAAGCGAGATGTTGCTCAGCCTAAACGAAGCCTCTCGACGTGTTGGTCTCGGCATGAATTTGGATAAGACCAAAATCATGTTCAATGAACGTGTTACGCCGAGACCAATCTACATCGAAGAGTCGATGCTCGAAGTTGTTCAAGAATATACCTACCTTGGACAAGTTGTTCAGCTTGGTAGAAACAACTTCGAGAAAGAAGTCAACAGAAGGATCCAGTTGGGCTGGGCGGCATTCAGCAAGCTACGTCGTGTCTTCTCTTCGCCTCTTCCGCAATGCCTGAAGACGAAGGTCTACAACCAGTGCGTCCTACCCGTCATGACTTACGGTGCCGAGACGTGGACACTTACGGTAGGGCTAGTCCACAGGCTAAAAGTCGCGCAGCGAGCTATGGAGCGGGCTATGCTCGGAATCACTTTGAGGGATAAACTTCGAAATGAGGTAATCCGTCAAAGAACCAAGGTGGTCGACATAGCTCGCAGAGCAAGCTCGCTTAAGTGGCAATGGGCTGGCCATATTTGCCGCAGAACCGATGGTCGATGGAGCAGACGTGTTCTGGAGTGGAGACCGCGACTCGGCAAGCGTAGGGTCGGACGCCCCCCTGCCAGGTGGACTGACGACCTGAAGAAGGTCGCGGGGAGGGACTGGATGCGGAAGTCGGAGGACCGTATAATGTGGCGTGAATTGGGTGAGACCTATGTCCAGCAGTGGACTGCGATAGGTTGACGTGATGTACCCAAAGGGTAAAAACGGAACCCTATTACTGAGACTTCGCTGTCCGTCCGTCCGTCCGTCCGTCCGTCCGTCCATCCGTCCGTCTGTCACCAGGCTGTATCTCAAGAACGGTGATAGATAGACAGTTGAAATTTTCACAGATGATGTATTTCTATTGCCGCTATAACAACAAATACTAAAAATAAAATAAAATAAATATTTAAGGGGGGCTCCCATACAAAAAATTGATTTTTTTTACCGTTTCTTGCTCGATACTAATAACGTTGCCTTATGTTGCATAGATAATGGTACGGAACCCTTCGTGCGCGAGTCCCACTCGCACTTGACCAATTTTTTTATTATATTTAGGAAGAAAAAGATTATAATTTCAATATGTGTTAGTTAATGTGTATCTTATGTATTATCTTATTGTGTAATGTTAGTAGTGGTTAGTGTTTTTAAAATAAATATTTTTAAAATATAGGTATTAAAGGAATTATGTAAAGACGATTCTGAATAAATCTTATATATAAAATTCACGTGTCATAGTGTTAGTTAACGCACTCCTCCGAAACGGCTTGACCGATTTTTATGAAATTTTACATGCATATTCAGTAGGTCTGAGAATCGGCCAACATCTATTTTTCAAACTTTTCTTTTTATTTAGTATGTCATAACAACGTTTGCCGGGTCAGCTAGTATTCCATAAAATCATGCATTCAAACCTTTATACATAATATGATGCGCACACAGTGAAAACCATTTATAAAAAAAATTATTTTACTTCAAATGATTTCAAAGAATTAGATAAACCCAAAGATCGGACAATCCGTCCGTCCATTTTATGATAGATTATGATGGATTGATGACGGAAACTGAAGAATATTCGGACAAAATAAACCTCTTTTGGCGGGAAATTGATGAAATTGCCTATGTACACAGTGATAAAAAGTTTTTATGATAATGTGATTTTATATTACTTATAATTGTAATGCTATTGATTTACTGCGCATTTCTATAATAAGGGCTTCTGCCTACCCAAGTGGGAAAAAGATGTGGTGTAATATGATGATGATTTGATAATAAATCACAATAAAACCGGTTAAGGATGAGTGTACTATGATAGTATATGAATATAAAAATCACTATTTCCAAAATTGCGGATAATTAAACCATGCAGAAAAAATGATTCATTCATCTATCTATCCATCCTTCTCTGTCCTCTGCTGGACATAGGCTGTGCAGTCCCCCATAGAACGCCACAACGCGCGGTCTTATGCCGCTTGCATCCAATGGCTCTCCGGGACTTTGACTATAATCGTCGCTCCACCTTGTCGGGGGCCGTCCAACGCTGCTTCGCCGTCCGTACGTGGTTGTCACTTTAGAATCTTTTTTCTACTACGATTATCAGTCCGAAAATTGATCGCTATATAATAATATGGGATTTCAACTCATGACCTCGGAATACCGTCTGTTCATCATGACCAACTGAGCTATTGTAAGACTTACTCGTATTAATAAACATCGAAAGAAATATTATAATATGGTGAGAATTGAAAATTGACTGAAAGAAAAGTGCAATCGCTTTCAAGATACATTTGTTGTTTTCTTAAACGTTTTAACGTATGTCTATGGTTTTAACATATTGTATGTAATAAAACGTTTTTTGATCAATATAATATCTATACTATCTTTAAATCTACGCAACGGATTTTGGTTCGGTTATTTCGAATAGATATAGTGGTTTATGAGGATGGCTTTTTATACAATTTGTTTAGGTTTTGTATTTATCAATAACAATTTTGTATTTATCACTTACAACCGTCGGGCATGTATGACCAGATGTATGAGTGTGGATGAAGCCAAGGAAGTATTTTTGGATCGTAGCAGATGGCGCTCTATAGTCTCTGCCTACCCTCATGGGAAAAAGGCGTGATGTTATGATGATTTAACAAAACGGATGAAATCGCGGGTATAAGCTAGTAGTCAATAATATATTGCGAATATATTGCGATTGCATCAAACTGATATTGATTTGAAAACCTATTCATGTATAAAATATTGCATTCAATTATGTAATATGTCTGCATTTGTTCTGCAAATATTATATTCAAACCATTGAAAGTTATATCTTTTATGTGGTACTAGCTGTGCTCCGCGGTAAAAAGGATAAAAAATCTGTTTGTTTTTTATCATCGCACGGGAACCTTGCATTCTTTCGGGATAAAAAGTAGCCTATAACTTAATCTGATACATTAGCTACATTTATATTTAGTAGTTTTTGCTTGAAACAGTATCAAACATCCAAACATCCTCACGAACTTTCACATTTCAGATATTGGTAGTTTAACAATTTTATTACCGGTTTTCCTATATGAAATTCTGTAGCTTTATGATGTATTTGACGACATTTGCAACATATCTTTACAGAGAAATAAAATAACAATGAAGTAAAATGTATGGGAGGGTGTATTTTATTAGTCATTCAGAGAATTGGTAATATTATAGGTAATTTTATATTGAACTAGCTGACCCGGCAAACGTTGTTTTGCCATACTTAAAAAAAAAAGGTTTGAAAAATAGATGTTAGCCGATTCTCAGACCTGCTGAATATGCATGTAAAATTTCATAAAAATCGGTCTAGCCGTTTCGGAGGAGTACGGTAACTAACACTGTGACACGGGAATTTTATATATAAGAAGACTAGGCTATTTAGTACGCGTAAAATTTAGAAATCAAACCTTAACAGACAGAAGTTTACTATGTCGCTCGATAGATGGCGTTGTACAGTTTTTAAATCGCGCTATAGTTTCGTTCCATACATTAACACTTAAGCGCGTCAAAATTTTTATACTCTATATGTATTGGACAGCAAACGACTTCGTAGTACTCACCTTAATACTATTGCATGTTGTTAAACTATCGATACTATCGATAGTTTGTTATTGAGGAACTGCAATACTATCGATAGTATCGATAGTATTGTACTCATTCGATAGTATTGCCTTATTCCGGCTATCGATACTATCGATAGTATCGATACTATCGATAGACCGATCGATAGTCTTACGATTGGTTGGCTATCGATAGACTATCGAATGCGGATATAATACTTCGTACCAAAGTATGGAATTCAGAAATTTTCACCCCGTTTTTGATCGGCAATTATGTTACATGAACCACTCAACCACGAGGCTCGTCATATTTTGAGGTATTGGCTAACATGACATAACGCTACGACATTTAAGAGCGAATGGGACAAACATTTGTGTGATTTTTCTAATTGTCATACAAATGTTTGTACTGCGTCTGGGTGTTTCTATGTATTATAAGTATGTATTTACAAAAGAAAAGTAGTATATGTATTCTATCCGTATTCTGGTACCCATAACACAAGCAAATTAGCTTAGCTTGGGACCAGAGGACGTTGTGTGAAAAGTCCATGAATATTTACAAAAAAAAACCTATATTTAAATCTAACATGAAGATGTGGCGAGGGCGTGCACAATGTGTGTGTATCCACATAAGTAAATTAAACGTATGTGTGTGTGTGTGTGTATGTGTTAAACTGTGAAATAGTCATTCTCTATGTAACATTTTCAAGCAGTAGTATAGATTACATAATTTAATTTAACACGACCGACGACGAAAGCGTTGAAAATTTGTGTTGAAGGTACAAGAGTTGATACCGCATGTAATGGCCATTAATCATTTTAACTTTATAGTTATGCTATCCAAAGTGATTGGTGGTTAATCTACTTACGAAGAATGACTATAACTTTACTGAAGTTTAATAAAGGTTACTGGATATTAGCTGAGAATTATGTGTCACCTATACACTAGGATAGATATAACATTGATTTTGGGGAAATACTTACAAAACGGTACCAATTAAATACCTAAATAAATAAATAAAATAAGTATTCATGGACATTTCACACAACGTCCTCTGGTCCCAAGCTAAGCTTAATATGCTTGTGTTATGGGTACCAGTCCGTGTGGTGACGGATTAAGAATACAAGTTTCACCACCCCATCTCCTCCCAAGGGTGCTGTAAAAGTACGCTAAGGGATATTGCACACAGATAACATCTTCTGTGAGATAATATTTTCTAACACTTGCGCGACTCATCTGTTTAAATAAAACTACTTTTTACGGATTTAGACGCGTATATTTGTTTTAAATTTTGGCCCGACGTTTCGGAGACTTTGCAGTCACCATGGTCACGGGTGAGACTGAGCTGTAATGTGTCTTCTACGATCAGTTATTACAGGGTTTACCCACATTCGATTTTAATTTTACATTGACCATAAAGATAGACTTTTACTATAAACTATATCATATTACATTGTGCTCAGACTACATAAAATCAATAACATTATTTTAGTTTCTAAAATACATTAACAAATTGTATCAATATAAAGAAAATTTTTAAATTTTAAATTTTAAAAGGTAAAACATACATAATTTTATCATAGACTAAAATTTTAATTATTATAGAGGTAGTATACAATATAGCAAGCAAAACTAAGTGTATATACTTAAATACAATATAATTTACATAATGACAAAAAATTTAAAAAAAGATTTATTGCTTTAAGATTTAAATTAGTTTATATTAAAAAGAAAAATTGTTAATTTTTATTTGAATATATAGAAAATTAGTATTTATTTATGTATAAGAAAATTTTTAAATTTTAAATTATATAAGATAAACCTTAAATAATTTAAAATTTAAAAATTTTCTTTATATTGTTACAATTTGTTTATAATGTATTTTAGAAACTAAAATAATGTTATTGATTTTATGTAGTCTGAGCACAATGTAATATGATATAGTTTATAGTAAAAGTCTATCTTTATGGTCAATGTAAAATTAAAATCGAATGTTGGTAAACCCTGTAATAACTGATCGTAGAAAACACATAACAGCTCAGTCTCACCCGTGACCATGGTGACTGCAAAGTCTCCGAAACGTCGGGCCAAAATTTAAAACCAATATACGCGTCTAAATCCGTAAAAAGTAGTTTTATTTAAATCTTCTGTGAGAGACAGAAAACTCGAAAATAAGCCCTGTGCCAACACGCCTGGTTAGCGCGGCACAGTAGACCATAATCCCTACCAAAGTGGAGGAGGCCCGTGCCCAACAGCGGGATGTAAATGGGCTGGAGAAGAAAAAGAAGAAGATGGGTACCAGAATGCGGATATAATACTTAAACTACTTTTCTTTTGTAATACTTATAATACATAGAAAACACCACGTACCTAGTATAAACATTTGTATGACAATTATAAATATCACACAAATGATAGCCCCGAGCGGGAATAGAACCCGCGATCTCGTGAACGGCAATCCGTTACCTAAACCATTAGATCACGAGGTCCGTCAAATTCTACGCGCACGACTAAACTAAACCGAACTAAATAATGAATTTCAATAGTGTTGATAACACAATTCGGCAATATCAATTGATCTTTCTTGTTATAAAAACTGTTTGTTATTGACTAAAGATTTTAATAAAGTATAATTTTATTAATTTTGCAATAATTGACTTGCTATGCTTTTACTTAATAAATTAAATTGTAGTGGAAAAAGCTGCGGTGAACACTTTTTCACTAATAATAAAAGTCGCGTCATTATTTCAGCCCAATTGTATTCTGTAAAGAATACAATTGGACAAATTTCTAAATCCGTAAAAAGTAGTTTTACTTAAGGTTATATGTTACGTTAAGCATACTATTTTTTAAAGAAAATATTACTATTTTTATGTTTGAGTTGATTGATTGGTCCCTATTTTTATCTGTATCAATCAAATCAAACATAAAAATAGTAATATTTTCTTTAAAAAATAGTATCCAATTTAAACAAAACGCGTATATTTGTTTTAAATTTTGGTCCGACGTTTCGGAAACTTTGCATTGACCATGGACCATGGTGAATGCAAGTCAAAGACCATATACGCGTTTAAATCCGTAAAAAGTAGTTCTATTTAAACAAATGAGTCGCGCAAGTGTTAGAAAATATTATCAATCCAATTTATTCAAGATCAATAACCTCAATTCTTTGTAGAATTGAAAGTCATGTAGCATAAGTAGAATTTACCTACCAGCTAACAAAAATTTGAATATCATTTTGTGTTAAAGAAAACTAAACCTATTATAAATATGATTAATGATTGGTCGCACCTTGTACTTTTTTGATATTTTCAACACTATTGAAGCGAGTAAATTTAGGTTAATACGTTCCTATACAAAATATTATCAAGATGAAGAGTTTGTTTGTTTGAACGCCGTAATCTCGGAAACTACTGATTGGAATTGAAAAATCCTTTTTGTGTCTGATAGTCCATTTATTGAGGAAGACTGTGGGCTATATAAAATCACGTTGCGACTCTCTCGCTCCAGCCCATTTATGTCCAACTGTTGGGCACGGGCATCCTCCACTTTGGGAGGGATTATGGCCGCGCTGACCAGGCGTATTGGCACAAGGTTTATATTCGAGTTTTCTGTCTCTCGCAAAGGATGTTATCTATGTGCAATATCCCTTAGCTGACTTTTACAGCACCCTTGGGAGGAGATGCGGTGGTGACACTTGTATTCTTAATCCGTCACCATACGGATATGCTGCGACTATTAGGAGCAAATCTTCTTCTCATTTTCATCTTTCATTCATATTTAAGAGGGTACTGTACTCCTAATTTAGGCATTTGCCTTAGGTATTGCTATCCCTATTCCCGAGCAACGTGCTGAAAGGGACAAATATAGCTGAAGCAGATTTTACCTACAAATTCTTTGAAAAAGGCGTTTCGTACTTCTCTTTTTTCTTCGCGAAAGTTAAACCGATTTTGATTGTTTTTACACTATAGTGTAAAAACAATCAATTGCCTCTTCATCACTATTGTCTCTTCATCTATTATATATAATAGATGAAGAGAATATCTAAAACGTTACTAAATATGTGTGATAGACGCTGCAACTTTACCTAGAGAAAACCGAAAAAAGCGGGATTTTCGATTAGATATACTCTTCATCTATAATATAGCGTAGAAACAATTAAAATCGGTTTAACTTTCGCGAAGAAAAAAGGGAAGTACGATACCCATATTTTTGTGTGGAGCATAATTTGGTATCGTGCCCTCTTAAGGACTTCCCTTGCGTGCGTTACGTTAGTGGTTTATTTCGTTATTCATTGAATGTAATGTATATAAACCACTGTATAATGTATCGTATATGTTACACTCTATATATATGTCACTAACAGTTGCGAACGACTACTATGTTATATAGCCTACAGCCTTGCTCGATTAATAGACTATCCATCATTAAAAAAAATTTCATTTTGAACTAGTAGTTTCTGAGATTAGCGCGTTCAAGCAAACAAATGAACGAACGCTTTTTAATATTTGTATAGATTTGGTTTCTAAATTCCACGCGAACGAAGTCACGGGCCACAGTTTGTCTACATATAAATTACAAAATAACACCTGACGTATTTATTAATGAACTCTGCCAGCGACTCCTTACGTGTGGAAAAGTGACGTTTTTCCATTATTTACCTACTATGTAGAATAAAGTCCGTGTGCTGTTGGGTTAGGAATACAAGTGTCACCACCTCATTTCCTTTCTAGGGTGCTGTAAAAGACAGCTATGGGATACATAGATACACTAATAACATTCTCTGTATGAGACGGAAAACTTGAATTTAAACTCTATGCTGTCACGAATGGTTAACACGCCTATTGTACTAGAATCCCTGCAAAAGTGTTGAAGGCCCACTTCCAACAATGGGACTTGAACGGTGAGAGTATGTGGAATAGTGACTTTAGAATTTCTCTTTCTCTCTCTCGCCAGCCAATTAACGTCCCACTGTTGGGCAAGGGCTCTAAGTAAGAATTTAAATCACTCAAAATATAGCCAGCAAACATACATACATACATACTGAACATAAAACAAATGTGTCCAATTAACCCTAGTGTAATAGCATAAAAATCTAACCCTTGTTAGTGTCAGCAATTGTATAGGTGATATCCGGATATCGACTGTCGATGAACTCGGATAAGATACTGCAAACACGGATATTAAATGTGGTTTCTTTTGATTAGGATATTTTTTAAAATAAGCTGCTACGACATGTCTTTACTTACTTATTATAAAACAAAGTTGTTATTTTTGTATGTATGTCCTTATGTAAGCTCCTATCTTAAAAATTATGCGACAGATTTTGATGCAGTTTTCTTAACACAACTTGTTAATGAATCCTGACTGTTCAGTTGTTATACTTATTTCTTTTTAAAAAAAAAAAATTATAGTTAACCTCTTAATTGTACAAGTTAAATTTTAACACTAACGGTCTTATTCATAATGACTTATCGGAGGTTTAAAAGTTCGCTAAAATCGGTTCGCGAAAATTGTCAAAAATTGTTCTCCATAATAGTCTTTCTACGCTAAGACATTTATTATCTCTCCGATAAAATCTCCGTTTAAACCTCCGATAAATCGTTATGAATAAGACTATAAGTTCCAACAAATTAAACAAAAAATGATTGGAATAAATAAATATTCATAGACATTTCACACAACGCCCTCTGCTCCCAAAATAAGCTTATACCTATGATTGAGTTATGAGTAGCAGAATGATCGTATCAGAATGGTTTAATTGGTTGTTTTTTTTTTTTATAAAATTAGTTAGAATTTGGTTTTTAAATTCCACGCATACGAAATTGCGGGCAACAGCTAGTACTTACTTTACATTTGCCAAATAAAAGTTTTGATTTATTTGACAGTCGTGTTTTGGCTTATTTTAAATTGGAATGTGATTAGATTTTAGTAGGCAACGACATAATCTTCTTACATCCTTCTATTAAATAAAAATGTAAAAAATCAAGGTTGATAGTTTGAAAATGTTGAAAAAGAATTGGATAGTCGCCTGTAGATCTGTCTGTAATTCTGTTTGTACACGCATCACGCCAAAACTAATACAAGGAAATGAATACCGTTTTCAGTGTAATATCGGTAGAGATCTATATTAAAGTATAGGCCAAAATTTATCCCAGTATAAGATCTAATTCTTTCGGGAAAACCTGCTTTAAGTTATACTTACTACCCAGGCATCCAAAATTTAGCGCGTATGAAATTGCGTGAAACAACTAGTCTCATATAATATTTAAAGTATGTGTTTTAACAATATTATCTGTAGAAGAGAATTTTCTTACATAAACAGCTTACAATATGAGACAGTAAGAATCCAATAAGTGTCAAGATCGACATCTGTACAGTACTGCTGTTATTATTGCTTTCTTGAAAATGATTTGTGAAATTAAAATATGGCAAATTAAAGAAGCAAAGGTGGGTCTCGTGGTCGTGGTTTATATAACGGACTGCTATTAGTGAGTTCGGTTCCCGCTCGGGACAATCATTTGGCCCAAGGCTAACAGGCCATCGTTTGTTTGGTGTGTGTGAGAACTTGCTTATAGCGTGCCCACTATAGGGTTAAAGCAAAAATAACAAGTTTAAACAAAACTTTTGACTATCTCATTATCTTGTTCCTTCTAAAATAAAGCTAGGAAAAAGAAAATTGTTTCTAGTTGTTTGCAATTTTCTACGTAAAAATAGAACATGAACTAATTTGCTAGAGACGGTTCACCCTGTGTTCGCTACTGTGTACTTGTGTACTGTGTACACAATATAGTGTAACGTTTCACTGTCTATAAAAATATAGACGATTTGGTAATATAATGAAAACACAGGATAATATATAGTTTAAAATAATATTAAACATTATTGCAATACCTGGTTTAATTGGATTTGAATTATTATATAGCAACATTTCAAAATTAAATTAAAATGAATAAAAATTACATTGATATTTCAATTAATAATTTTCTCGATATCAGTTCCGATTTTCGCTTATGAGCGTTTGAAAATATGACACACATGTAGTGTACAAGGTCATGCTAAAGTGGAAAAAACAAAGAATATGATAAGACAAGAGACAAATAATAAATAAATTCGATTTAGATTTAGGTGCACGGCCGGTTATTAAGTAGGTGTGCGATTAGAAATTTTTGCCCAAAAAAAGGGTATTTTAGAAATTAAACGTTTTGTTTATGCAAAAGCCATGTAATAGTTTTATCTAATAAAAATAAGCCAACAACAATTCGATTCAAATGTTTATGTCAACCAGTAACATAATGAACCAAAAACCAATAAAGAACAAGTAATTTCCCATGAGTGTGATAACATCGATCTATGTGACTTGGTCCAGTCAAACAATTTGTACTAAAACGCTACAACTAAAAAACAAAGGATGTTTTCTATCCATTAAATGTGTCTTTTTACGAAAAAATAATTTGCGCGGTTGCAAATGCAAACGAAATGTAAACGAATTCTTTTTTTAAAATTTAATTTAAAAAAAAGAATTCGTTTGCATACCTGAATATTTTTTCTAACTACTGCATTATCGTCAATCCTCGATATATTATTTGCTAAATTTAAACTAGTGTGTGAAAATCACTTTC
Organism: Orgyia antiqua; assembly: GCA_916999025.1. Taxonomy (NCBI): domain Eukaryota; kingdom Metazoa; phylum Arthropoda; class Insecta; order Lepidoptera; family Erebidae; genus Orgyia; species Orgyia antiqua. Next base: position 9,592,721 of record OU779874.1, read on the forward strand.
AAAGCTTTCATTACATGTATTTATTCAGTGATAGATACGTACCGAGCTAATAAAGCGTGTCAAAAAATATGTAGATATGATATACCTATTCCTATTCAGGCACCGTAAAAAAAAATCTAATCAGGCCTGTTGTGGTTCCTGAGTTAAGCGCGTTGAAACAAACAAACACTTCAGCTTTATAATATGAGTATAAGCTGAGGATAAGAGGAGGAAAATATTACTAAGCTGAAACTACATAACAAAGTGATTGTAAAGTAAGAATGATGATCCTCTAATGCATGTGAAAGTGCAAACGTTAGTTCAGATACTGCTATTTCCTTTGTGAATTTAAAGTTTGATGGATTAGAGTTACCAAGATACATTACAGCTCACATTAATATCCAGAACATCTATAAAAGTACCTATTTCATTAAATACTGATTATTTCGGGCGCTGGAATTTATGTTCCCGACGCGTGACGACGCAAATTTGCTTAGATAAAAAACTAAAAAACATGCTTACAAATCTCGAGTATTATTTTACATTATTGCTATTGTACACTATTGTTCACATCGAATCGACTACAGCAAGTGCGTGAAAATCGCTTTAATAAATTTCGTTACAAATATTGATTCATTGGTAGATTTGTACTGTGCTAATAAAAGCGCGTTGATAATATTATATCGATTAATATTAGGCCCATAGCACACGGCGTATTTTAAACGCGCAGACGACGCGCGTATACGTGGTTTAAACGAGATTTGATCGCAACCTTGTAACCTAAGCACACGGGGCGATTGTAAAACGCGCCTCTACTGTGCGTATACGCGCAGGTACAGCTGTACAGACGCGCTATAGTCACTCGTAGTTTTTGCGTTTCGATCAGAGACTCAGAGGCGCGGGCGCAGTGGTGACTGGTGGCGTGAGCATCCCAGCCCCCCTCTGCCCGTACCTCGCTCCTTTGTACGCGCGTTTGTATCGCTTCAAATGCGCGTATACGCGCTTCATGCGCGCGATTCTATTATCAATGCAAACGCAAGAATCAGCGTTTACGGCGCCGAAGAAGCGCGTTCCTGAAACGCGCGTCGTCTGCGCGTTTAAAATACGCCGTGTGCTATGGGCCTTAGAGGTTGACACTCCGCACGCGTGTATTTTAGAAAATTTTCTCCGATCTTGCAACATTTTTCACTACTGCTTCGCTCCTATTGGTCGCAGTGTGATGTTATATAGCTTTTAGCCTTCCTCGATAAATGGACTTCACACAAAAATATTTTTTCAATTCGTACCAGTAGTTCCCGAGTACAGCGCGTTCAAAAAAATATTGCTTAGTTCAATAACTAAAAAACACGCTTGAAAATACTAAATATCTTTTTAAATATTTGCATTGTCATCGGTCCTTGTTATGTATGCAAAATTTCAAATCAATCTGACTACTGCAAGTGGGTGACAATCGCGTTAAATGAATCCGTTACATAGATTAATACATTGATAGACACATACCGAACTTATAAAAGCGTGTTATTTAAAAAACAAACTCTTCAGCTTTATAATATTCGTAAAGGTCGGATTCACTTTTAACAAAAACAAGAAACACAGCCCATAAATAAATTATACGATTTACAAATTAGCTCTAAATCTCACACTGACTGAAATTGAGCTTAATAATTTGACATTAAGCCTTCACAATAAACACATTAAAGTTATTTTGTTTCAACAGTAATATGTTGGGGTATTATGGAAATTCATCACCAGTGATTTAAATAAAGCTCCTATATTTCTTTTTATGTACCCGTCATAACAGTAGCGAATAAACAGCTTACTTTTAATATTAAAGTGCATCATCTCAAAATAGGTCATTCTTTTACAAAATGATTCATCATAAAAAACTTTTAACTTATCTTAAGCTGAAGAATTTGTTTGTTTATTTGAACGCACTAATCTCAAGAACCACTGCACGGGTCAGATTTGAAAATTCTTTTAGTAATTTATTAATTTTGCAATTGACATGCTATACTTTTACACGGCCGCAAATAGCTCAGTCGGTAGAGTGACGGAACGGTATTCCGAGGTCTTGAGTTCAAGTTCCGCTTGCGGTGATCACTTTTTCCACATTAATTTAATTTATCAAATTCTTTTAGTGTTGGTAAATTTATCGAGGAATGCTATAGGCGATATAAAATCACGCTGCGACCAGTAAGAACAAAGCATAGGTGAAAAATGTTGCGAAAAGGGGAATTCTTTTTAAACTCCACGCGTACGAAGTAGCTGGAAACAGCTAGTATTATTAATCTTTTTGTTAATATCTACCTGTGAAATGTACTAAAAGGAAGTAACCGGGCTTCGTGGTCCAGTGGTTCATGTAATGGACTGCCGTTCACAAGGTCGCGGGTTCGATTCCCGCTCGGGACAATCATTTGTGTAATGTTTATAAATGTCATACAAATGTTTGTACTACGTCTGGGTGTTTTTATGTATTAAAAGTATGTATTTACAAAAGAAATACAGCACCCTGTGAAAGAAATGGTGACACATGTATTCTTAATCCGTCAAAAGGGTTTTAGTTTAGGTGTATTCAACTCAATTTACGCCTTCAATAAATCATAATCCATCATAATCTGGACAAATCGCTTCGCTGATATTTAGGTGAGTTTGCTTCTTTAGGACATTGTGATATCATTCTACAGTACATAAAAGAAGTTATTGAAAGGATTCTTTGTAGCCAAATTAAGGGCGTCACAAACGGCATATTAATATATATTAATATAGTGAGGAACAGACAGATGTATACAGAAAAAAGGCGAGGCGAGTAAGAGACATATATGTCTGTCAGTGACGTCATAAGTATAGATCTCGTTGTATAAAATATATATATTACTAGCTGGCCCAGCAAACGTTGTTTTGTCACATAATTGTTAGGCGTAGACAACCCTTGTCACTTAGGGGTATGATAAATAGATAGTAGCTGATTCTCAGACCTAGTGAACATGCATATAAAATTTCATAAGTATCAGTCAAGCCTTTTCGGAGGAGTATGGGAACGAACATTGTGACACGAGAATTTTATTTATTACAATATATCTGTCCCTTTTCGCATCGTCTTTTTTTCTATATACATTTGTCTCTTTCTCACTATATTAATATACCGTTTGTGGTGCCTTAAAATAATGTCTCGAACATATACATAAAGCTTAGCTTGTAGGATCAGAGGATGTCATGTGAAATCCTACTAATATTATAAATGTCAAAATTTGGACGTTTGTTACTCTTTCAGGCAAAAACTACTGAATGGATTTTAAGGAAATTTTATAAGTATGTAATCAGAATAACATATTTTTATTTTTTATTTTACTTTTTATTCAGAAAGAATGCAATGCTCCTGTGGGATAGTAAAAAACGAAGAGATTTTTTATTCTTTTTACCGAAAGTAACACCGCGGGGTACAGCTAGTATAATATACATATATATGTTTTAAATAATATGTATTGTTTTACCTAGAAATATAGCTTACTTTAGCATGGCAGAATGTTGTCTAAAATTTCTCTCTCTCTCTCTCTCTCTTCCCTCTCTCTCTCTCTCTTCCCTCTCTCTCTCTCTCCAGCCCATTTTCGTCCTACTCATAGGCACGGATCACCTCCACTTTGGGAGGGATTATGGTCTGCTGTGCCGCACTGACCAGGCGTATTGGCACAGAGTTTATTTTTTGAGGTTTCCGTCTCTCACAGAGAATATTATCTGTGTGCAATATCCCTTAGCTGACTTTTACAGCACCCTTGGGAGGAGATGGGGTGGTGACACTTGTATTCTTAATCCGTCAACACACGGAGAGAAAATCTTCCTATGTCAATGAAAAATAATAACAGCTATATTTACCTAATAGATTTTTTTCTTTACAATATTCCAACAACAATATTTTATTTCATCATTACTAATTTATCGCTGATACAAAAAAGAATTGGTAATTTATCTCTGCGTGGAGCTTCCCAGAAACCAATTTCGTGAGTGGTTTTGATAATCAACGTACATTACTAAGTGAAATTTCTATTGAAATAAATCTATATCTAGGAGATATTTTCTTAAAGATTTTTCTTGACCCTATTGTAGATATATTCTTCTTCTTCCTGGTCTTATCCCAAGCTAGTTGGGTCATTTTCTCCTTCCAACCTCTCCCATCAGCCGACATACTCTTATCAACTCCGTATCTCTTAAATTGTCTCCCAAACAGTCTATCCATTTTTTCTTTGGTCTTCCTTTCCTTTTGCGGTAATCAACATTCATATTTATTACCTTTTTTGGCCCTTCATCCGTCCTCATTACGTGTCCATAAATATTTATCTTAAGACACCCGTTAAAACGGGATTTTCGTTGGTCGTATTTCTTTTAGTTATCATGTTATAAACGTAAAAATCTGTCCGGTATACTTCAAAAGGGGCAAGTGCACTTACAACCGTCGGGCATGTATAACCAGATGTATGGGTGTGGATGAAGCCAAGGAAGTATGTTTGGATCATAGCAGATGGTGCTCTATAGTCTCTGCCTACCCCCATGGAAAAAATTGGTGATATTATGATGATGATGTTATGTAAAAAAATTGTAACAGAAGCGTAGATATATAAGATCTTGATACTGTGAGAAAAATTCTTTGCTGTAGACGTGTTATCGACCTAGAAAATAGTAGAGTACAGTGTCCTTATTTCTGTATGGCTTGCTATCGTGCCCTCTTAATGCGAGATTTTGACATTCCTAATTCCTAACGACCGGAGCAGCAGACATTATCTAGTTATATTATATTGGTCTTGATACTCAAACTAAGTTATTATTTAATTAAGTCATTCGTTCGAAGTCTTAATTAATAGGTGTCTGGAATAAAATAAATATAATTAACTTGAGAGTGTCTAAAATGTAATAACTTGGGTTAAATAGATTTAAAGTAATTAAATAAATCAGTTAAATGAAATACTCAAATCAAATATGGTATTCATTTAACGTATGTATAAACTTATAAAGTAATATGAAAGTGCAATGACCTATTCCAATTAGTGAATATGAAATGCATTAGCTTATGACGGCAAATGAGGTACCAAATTAATAATTACATTTATAGTTTACTAGCTTCTGCTAGGGGCTTCGCACGCATTAGTGGCCGAATCGAATTTGAAATCAAACGTAAAATAAATATTGAAATGGGAACTGAAATTAATATCGACTAAAATCGATACTGAAAACCATAGCACAATTTACATCAATCAACTATCGATACAAAATATTATGTATATCTAGTAAAATAATTAAAGTTAAAACGACACCAAATTAACAACTTTTTTTTTTTTTTTTAAGTAGTATACTTAGTTGGCGAACAAGCGTACGGCCCACCTGATGGGAAGCGGTCACCGTAGCCTATAAAGTCTGCAACACCAGAGGTATCACTCGCGCATCGCCGACCCTGTAGGAATCGTTTGACACCTTTTTTTCAACTACGATTGATATCAAAATACAAACAAAAAAAAAACTGTTATTAAAATAAGAAATTATGAATACGGGAACATAACGACGGCGACGTAGTTTAGAATATAAATACTTAAATATTCCAAACTCTTTAAATAGAAAAGCATATTGTTACGTGCTAGGGTTCGAAGGATTTGGAGAGAAAGACCTGCTGACTCTTTTTGAAGACTTTATTCACTAGCACTAGTTACACACTAAGCACTAGGTCCAAACACTAAGCACTAGGTCCAAACACTAAGTACTAACAATGTCCAAGATTGTAGCCAAGTCGTAGCTTTCACTGGTATCACTCTTGATCACTTGTTTTCGCTCTCGAAGTCGCCTCGATCGTAGCTCAAACTGAACTGCCCGGGCTCGCCTCCCTGCCGCTATTTATATGCGCCGAGACGAGTTCCAGACTATTCCGGAATGTTCCCGACTGTGCGCGAACGTGATCGCCCGGAACGAATGTTTCTGGAAAGTTCGCGCATGTACGGTAGTTCCTCTAACGCCATCTAGTATCTAATAGGGGTTTCACTCTGTTCGGTTCTTCAATTGGTTTTACTAGTTGCTGCTAGATGGCGCTAGCTCCTTTGTGTTTTGTGTGTTCGTAACAATATCAATAAAAAAATATTGAAACTAAGAACAATGAGTTTTTTGACGGGCTTCGTGGTCTAGTGGTTCATGTATCGGACTATCGTTTACGAGGTCGCGGGTTCGACTCCTGCACGGGACAATTATTTGTGTGATATTTATAAATACAAATGTGTGTACTGTGTCTGAGTGTTTTCTATGTATTCTAAGAATGTATTTATAAAAGAAAAGTAGTTTATGTAGTATATCCTTGTTCTCGTACCCATAACACAAGCATATAAGCTTAGCTTAAGACCAAAGGGCGTTGTGTGAAATGTCCATGAATAATTATTTAAAAAAATGACAACAGGCCTGTTCAGCGCGCCACAGTTGACCAGAATACTTTTAAAAGCGTTTTAAATCGAGGAAATCTCTCAAATTTCAAAGGCATATGAAGTCGGTTGCACATTTTTTTTAAATACTCAATTATAATACTCTAAGGACAGTATATTTTCTAACATTTGCGCGACTCATTTGTTTAAATAAAACTACTTCTTACGGTTTAGTAGTTTTTTGTATAGTAAAAGTCTATTTTTATGGTCAATGTAAAATTAAAATCGAATATGGGTAAGCCCTGTAATAACTGATCGTAGAGGACACATTACAGGTCAGTCACACCCGTGACTATGGTGACTGCAAAGTCTTCGAAACGTCGAGCCAAAATTTAAAACAAATATACGCGTCCAAATCCGTAAAAAGTAATTTTATCTAAAGACTTCCTAACTAATTTATAAATGTGAAATCGAGCTAATGACACTACAGAAATTTTGACGAGCTTAAGTGTTAATGTTTTGAACGAAACTATAGTACCATTTAACACATTCACTGCGTTACGGGAAGTATTAGGTTGTAATTGAGTTTCGCTCTGTGTGGCAGCTAGTTGTCCTTGTTTTACGCTCCGTGCGGAGGTGATTTTTTCAATTATCCGTACAAGTAAAAAAGAGACACCTATATTGCCGGTGTCCTTGCTTGAAGTGTATTAAAACTTACAAATAAAAATGTACGGGAACTATTTTTTCGTAACGCACAGAAAGGTAATTATTTTACAATAGTGCGATACGGGAACTATTTGGCCGTTTCCTAAACCCCGTACAGCATTGTACATGCGCGCACGCGGAGCTTCAGTTAGCCGTAGTGTTGTGCCCAGGTTACTTTACCAGGTTTACGTTTTTACAGAACGCCATATTTTATTCGCCACGCGAAAGTAGGTAAATAGTACACAAATAAATAATAATAAATAAATAAATATTTATGGACATTTCACACAACGTCCTCTGGTCCCAAGCTAAGCTTATTATGCTTGTGTTATGGGTACCAGAATACGGATAGAATACATAAACTACTTTTCTTTTGTAAATACATACTTATTATACATAGTAAACACCCAGACGCAGAACAAACATTTGTATGATATTTATAAACATCACACAAATGAATGTCCGAGGCGGTAATCGAACCCGCGACCTCGTGAACGGCAGTCCGTTATATAACCCACTAGACCACGAAGCCCCCAAGCCATGCAAGGCTAGAAACATTATTGTGCAGAGTAGTAGTTCCAGTTTATCAAATCCCAAACCATCTAGTACAAGGAAACCTAGTTCAATTTTTTTAAGTCCATCGACAGGAAGTGAATTTTGTAAATTAGAAGAAGTAACAGTTAATAAAAATAAAAACACTGATTAAGTTTTGGATGACTTAAATAAAACTATAATAAATCAGAAACAGAAAAATATTTTACATATTACACCCCATCCCTAGCAATATGACTGTTGTATGCGCCACGACATGTATTTTCCCGTAAAATCAACCATTTCCAAAAATACCTGTAACGTTTAAAATATTACTAAGAACCCCGTGCGACTGCAGCTGTGTATACACAAGGATGTAACCTATTGATTGGTTCAACAAAAAACATCAAGCGGGAACCATGATAGCTCAGATGGGAGAACAACGGAACGGTATTCCGAGGTCGTGGGTTCAAGTCCCGCTCATGGTTATCATTTTTTCCACTATAATTTAGTTTATTTAGTAAAAGCATGGCAAGATTGGCAAGTCAATTGCAAAAATTCATAAATTAATGTAAAAAACATCAACTATGGACTTTCCATGTCTGTGGAGGTTTGAAGTCAGGACTACGTACGGGTAAATAGACGTCGTAACGCATATCAGGCATTCTTGATAAGGGAAGTATGTGACTTGTATAGCACTGGCAGTAAGTCTTAATCTAGCGCAGCCGCAGGGAACGTGTTAAAAAACGGTACAGCGCCATCTATCGACTGTCATAGTAAACTTCTGTTTGTTAAGGTTTACTTTTTAAATTTCACGCGTACAAAGTCGCGGGCAACAGCTAGTAAGACATAAGTATAATATGTTAGTTATCTACATAGAGATACTAAGAGATGTACAAAATGATAGACAGCATTAATAATATGTTTGAAACAAGCACACGATGAGATAGTTTGTTTGTTGTTCACAACTCGTTAGGCGTCATCGGAATATGTGTGATACATACAGCTTCTAAAAATCATAAGCAAAGGCTATTGTTTTTTAAATTTCCAAAAAATAATAACCTTCGGTAATGTAACCCATGACCTCGAAATACTGTCCCGTCGCTCTACCGACTGAGCTATTGCGGCCGTGCTAACAGTAACCAATTTCTCCACTAGAATGTTACTCAATTGAGTCTAAATCGCTTTTGATATACAACGCCATCTATCGAGACTATTTCACACGTTCTCGACAAGCCTGGTCGAGAATGTGTAACAGTAACAGTCTCGGTAGAGCGACGGAACGGAATTCCGAGGTCGTGGGTTCAAGTCCCGCTTGCGGTAATCACTTTTTCCACTATAATTTAATTTATTAACCCTAAGTAATATTAGATACTAGCTGTAGCCCTTCGTAGGCGAGGAATTTAAAAAAAAATCTCGTTTTGTAACATTTTTCACTGATGCTTCGCTCCTATTGGTAACAGTGCGATGTTTTGTAGCCCATAGCCTTCCTCTTTCAATAAACTGTCAAAAATTGGAAGAATTTTTCAAATCCATCTAGGGGTTCCTGATTTTAGCGCGTTCAAACAAACAAGCAAACTCTTCAGCTTTATAACATTAGTATTGATAAATAATTAATAAATTAATATTCATGGACATTTCGCACAACGTCAAGTCCCAAGCTAAGCTTATTATGAAATGAGAAAGTAATTTAAATAAAATTAAGTACACATTTAAATATTTTCACAATAAATATTTCATGACCGTCATGCATAATAATATTTTGTTATAAATCCGAAGTTTTATTGTTTGAATCTCAAAAAGCCTTGGTCAGATTTGAAAAATTCTTTCAGTATTGGATAGTACATTTATCAAAGAACACTACCGACTGAACTACTATCGTCGTGGGTACAAGTCCCACTCGTAGCGATTATCTTTTTCTACTATAATTTGATTTACGAGTGTTAACTATGTGAAGAGTTGACCGGAACGGGACATACGTCAATTCAACACGCTAGTCTGTTGCACACTGATTTATTACGTAACGATAGGCGGGACGGGCGGGACGCAGCAGCGCGCTTGTGTCTCCCTCTATGCGCTTACATATATAACAATAAGGTATAAGCACAGCAATTCAGTTGAAACGCCCAATAAATTACTGTAGTCAAGTAATATTTTTGTTGACTATTCTAAAGGCTCGTGTGACTCACAAAATACAAAGTACTTTTGCAATACGTGCAGCCTATCGTTTTAATTAGACCCTTGAGATTTGATATTTTGTGCCTGCGTTTTACCTTGTATTAAAAACAATAATAAGCAACGCCTACTTACTCTGTTTATTGTAATATCCTCACCTAATTTAAGCTTTGATTTTCTTGTATTTAATTAAATTTTTCGAGCTACAGCTAGTTTTCAAATAAGTGTAAGGTTTTCTAAAATAAGTGTAGAAATGCTAAAACTTGTTTGTTTCAGCCCCTCACCGTCCACTGTTGGACATAGGCGTCCTCACAGACATACCAGATAGTGGGTTGATGTTTAAAATTGAATACAAGTAACTTTAGCCGGGCTAAATCGTACTTCATACAATAATGACGCTTCATATGACGTATTGCCTGTATCATAGACACACATAGTTACATTTTGAAATAAATATTCATGGACATTTCACACAACGTCCTCTGGTCCCAAGCTAAGCTTATATGCCTGTGTTATGGATACCAGAATATGGATATACTACGTGAACTACTTTTCTTTTGTAAATACATACTTATATTATGCTTATAAGTATGAATTTACAAAAAAACGTAGTATATATATGTATTCTATCCATAGAATACATAGTAACACCCAGACGCAGTACAAACATTTGTATGACAATTATAAATATCACACAAATGATTGTCCCGAGCGGGAATCGAACCCGAGACCTCCTGATCGGCAGTCCGTTATATAAAACACTCGGCCACGAGGCCTGTTATGTACAATTGTACATAGACATGTAAGCGGCTTCAAGCCGACTGAGTGATGTAGCCATAGACACTACATTTGGTTTATCTACGGGCGTCCCCCTTATAAAGCCACAACGCGCGGTCCTGCTCTTTTTGCATCCAACGGCTCTCGGCTCATTTTACGATATCGTCTACGATGTTAACGGCCACTCCACACTGCATTGATAAACATTGAATACGTTAATCTAATGTTTGACAATCATTTTCTCGTCTAGATACTGGAATTGACTTTAAAGCTACGTTATCGCTTTATTTTCTACTTTACCAGCGTTAGTGAGTTGCTGAATTGAAAAATAAGTATGGTAATACTGTTTCTTCGATAAAAATGCTTTTCGAATCCAGTTGTTGATGTTAAATAGTTTGAACGAAAATTCAATTTTAAGGTTAAATCTAAATTGCTTTTTTAGGGTAACAAGTTAAATAAAACTCTATTACTTACATATATTATATCGTAGTAAACTCTGTAACTATACTGTTGGTCTTATTCATAATGACTTATCGGAGGTTTAAACAGAGATTTTATCGGAGAACGTTTTAAAAACAAATATACGCGTCTAAATCCGTAAAAAGTAGTTTTACTTATACAGATGAGTCGCGCAAGTGTTAGAAAATATTAAAATAAAAATGTGTTAATTTATTAATTTTTTGCAATTGACTTGCTATACTTTTACTAAATAAACTAAATTATAGTGGATAAAATGACAATTAAAGTGAAAAAAAAAATTCAATTAATGTAGAAATACATGTACAGTCATTATTTCGGTCCAATTGTGTTCTGTAATGAACACTACGTGATCGATTGATCGAGTTGGTGCAAACCGTTCAATAGATGGCGTTGTACGCAAAACACCGCACGATGTTTAACTCACATTGAGCAGAATGTAGTGGAAGATTTGGTAAACATATGCGGGAACCATGATAGCCCAGATGGGAGAGCAACGGCACGGTATTCTGAGGTCGTGGGGTCAAGTCCCGCTCATTGTTATAATTTTTTCCACTATAATTTAGTTTATTTAATAAAAATGTGCACAACAAATTAGTCAACTAATCAAAATACGCCATAACTGTTTTCATTTTTTAGTTAAGTTAAGTTCAGTTGTGCACGTAGAATCGGTACTATTATTAAGTATAACCCCATATTCCTTAATAAACTCTACATTTAGAAAATCCATTTAAATTTCGAAACAAACAATGTTCTGAACAAAACCGCAGCAATCATGGTTTACCATAACGGATAAAACCCATTGATCCGGATCAGGTATTGACAGTAATCATCCCTAAGGGTACCTCTATTCAATAGTGGTAAACCTGAATAATGAGTAAATCAAATACCTCGTTTGAAATGTGGTTAATAGAGATAACACATTTCTGATATTATTGAGAGTTTATTTTAAATGCAAATTGCTATCTTTGTAAATTATGAAGTTATGTATTTACTAACTTTTCACTAATAAAAAAATATATATTCAAGGACATTTCACACAAAGTCCTCTGATCCTAAGCTAAGCTTATTTTTCTTGTGTTATGAGTACCAGAATACGGATATAATACATAAACTACTTTTCTTTCGTAAATACATACCTAGAATACATAGTAAACACCCAGACGCAGGACAAACATTTGTATGACAATTATAAATATCACACAAATGATTGTCCCGAGCGGGAGTCGAACCCACGACCTCGTCAACGGCAGTCCGTTACCTGAAACCACTAGACCACGAGGCCCTTCCGTGATAAAAAAAGCCTTATAAATGGATGTTTAAGGGAATCTTAGTATCAAAAAGGGTCCCGTTTTATCCCTTGGTACTCTCTTCAGCCTATTTACGTCCCACTGTTGAGCAGGGGCGTCCTCCACGTTAGGAGAGATTATGGCCTACTGTGCCGCGCTAACCAGGCGTGTTGGCACAGGGTTTATTTTCGACTTTTCCATCTCTCACAGAGGATCTTATCTGTGTAAAATATCCCTTAGCTGACTTTTACAGCACCCTTGGGAGGAGATGAGGTGGTGACACTTGTATTCTGAATCCGTCACCATACGGAAAATACACCTTGGATACAAAACCCTTTAAAATATTATACTATTATCTAACAATAGAGTCGAGTCAAAGAACTCATCATTCTTAATACATCAGGCTTCATAACAAATTTTATTAGCTACTAAATTTCACTAGGCCTAAATAAAATTAATATCAGTCTAGAAATGTAGGTTTACCACCCATTAGGAATTTGAAAAGCATATAAATAAAAGCTAAGTAAACAAATCTGTACAAATATTATACAGCTGAGGAGTTTGTTAGTTTGTTTGAACGTGCTAATCTCAGGAACCACTGGTCAGTTTTGAAAAATTCTTTTAATGTTGGATAGAACATTTGTCGAGAAAAGCTTTAGGCTATATAACATCACGCTGCGACCAATAGGAGCGAAGCATCAGTAAAAAAAATTGCAAAAACGAGGAAAATTTTCTAAGTTCAACGCGTACGAAGTTGCGGACTAAACCTAGTACATGAAATAAAACTTTCATTGACAAATGTTTGTTTGCGTTAATCTCAGAAACTACTGGTTGGAACTAAAGAAAATATTTTAGTGCAAGATAGGTCATTTATCTAGAAAGGTTATTGGCTACTTAACATCACCCTACGACCAATATATATGTGTTCCCCGAGAATTACAATGTGGAAACCTTCAAAAAAAGGGTAAATAAATAGGCTTCTTACATAGTTGGTACGTTTTACAATCAAAGATGCTATTGTCGATTGTCGCTTACCATCAGGTGACATGGAATCAAGTGCCAACATGTTAAATGTTTAAAAAAAATTAAGAGCGGAGTAGAATTGCAGAAATAAAAATCATTATCCTTATCCTTAATTCCTTATTCCTTACTAATATAAAAGCAAAAAGCGGGATAAATACCTAAAAACTTGACGAGCATATGTGTTAATGCGTGTAACCAATCCATAGTGCGATTTAAAAAAACTGAACAACGCCATCTATTGAGCGGTAGTAGTAAACTTCTGTTTGTTATGGTTTGATTTCTAAATTTCACGCGTACGAAGTCGCGGGCAACAGCTAGTTCTACATAAAGTCACTATTTCATGCAGACGATATCGTGAACACAACTAGTTAATATGATTAATGATTGTAACACGCACCTTAACACCGCATTTCTTTTGATAAAGAATTCAACACTTTCCTTAATAAGGTCAGTACATTCAGGTTAGCAACTACGTACAATGGTACTGATTCTGTTGCGTCTTGAAACTAAACTTAACTAAGCTATATTACTGTCATATAAATCATTCAAATATGTGTTCTGCGTCTGGTTGTTTTCTATGTATTATAAGTATGTATTTACAAAAGAAAAGTTTACGTAGTATATCCGTATTCTGGTACGCATGACACAAGCATATAAGCTTAGCTTGGGACCAGAGGACGTTGTGTGAAATGTCCATTAACATTTATCTATATTAATCTGTTTCTTTCTCTAGACCATTGATGTCCTAATATTACTCGGATCTCGGTCTATAAGGACCGATGACAATGCAATAATGTAAAATAACATAAAGGATTTTCAAGCGTGTTTTTCGTTGTTGAACTAAGAAAACTATTTTAAGAGGGTACTGTACTCCAAATTTAGGTATTTGCCTTAGGTATTGCTATCCCTATTCCCGAGCACCGTTCTGAAAGGGACAAAATATAGCTGAAGCAGATTTTACCTACAAATTCTTTGAAAAAAAGACGTTTCGTAGTCCCCTTTTTTCTTCGCGATTACCGATTTTGATTGCTTTTACGCTATATTATAGATGAAGAGTATATCTATGCTTGTATCACTTCCTTTTTTGGTAAAACGTTACCAAATATGTGTGATAGACGCTGCAACTTTACCTAAACAAAACCGAATAAAACGGGATTTTCGGATGGTCATATTTCTTTTAGTTATTATGCATTGAAAAAAAGAAAGTGACAGAAGCATAGATATACTTCATCATTTTCATCTATAATATAGCAATTAAAATCGGTTTACCTTTCGCGAAGAAAAAAGGGAAGTACAATACCCACATTTTTGTATGGAGAATAATTTTGTATCGTGCCCTCTTAACCCTATTTCATTAGTTCGGTACGGTATCAATGTATTAATCTATGTACCCAATCTTTGAAAGTGATTTTCGCCCGCTAACAGTAGCCGGATTGATCTGAAATTTTGCACACATACTCGTATTAAGGACCGGTGACAATGTAATAATGTAAAACAATGTTTACGTTTGTCGAGCGGATTTTATTACTTTTTGAATTGAGCAAAATATTTTATCCTAGTTATTGCTTATACACACAGAATTTAAAAGAAATGTCATCATCTTGAACCACTCTATCTATTAAGAGAAACCGCATCAAAATCTAAGATCTAATATTTATGATAAGCTCACATAAAAGGTCATTAATTCAAAAATAACGACTTTGTTTTATACGAAGTAACGAAGAATATTTGTTTAACCATGCCGAATTTTGGTATTAGCACTATGTTTAAATTTAGTTAAGTTTTGTTTTACTTGTATAATAAGGACTAATGTTAGTTCAAATAACACATGTCATATTTATTAATGATTCTAGATACAATACTAGCTGTATGTATGTAAACTACATGAAGTGTATGTGTTGAAGTAATGGATGGGATAATGTATGATTTACTAGCTAATGCGAATACACACGCATGTTGCTACCTTGCTCTTTGGCTTTCAGCGTGATGATATTTAGCCTGTGTGTTGTTTTAATCTATAAGCTATATAGCTGTAAAGTTTCATTAAATTTTATTTAGTAGCTTTAATACGAAAGAGTCATAAGCATCCCTACATATTTCTAGACACCCATGTTGATTTATGTTATTAACACGTTTTATTTATTTATTTATATGCCCTGTACGTATCTATCAATGTATTAATCTATGCAACGGAATCCTCTCATTTTCCGTAGTTGGATTGAACTGAAATTTTGCACACTTAAAATATTATGTACCTAACGATAATAATTTACTATTTATTTTTCAACTAGCTGCCCCGGCAAACGTTGTTTTGCCATACAATTCTGTATAAAATAAAATTTCATCAAAATCGGTCCAGCCAATTTGTAGCCTATGTGTTATTCTGATGTATAAGCTATATTGTGGTAAAGTTTCATTCAAATCCATTCAGTAGTTTTTACGTGAAAGAGTAACAAACATCCATACATACATCCATACTTACAAACTTTCGCCTTTATAGTATTAGTAGGATTAATGCATAATTTAAAACAATATTTTGAAGTTAGTGTTTAGTAAGTAAGAAAGAAAGAGGAGTTAACACAGATATGACCTGTCATAGAAGACTATGCAAGAAAAAGTCTTGTTGCCACGACTACAAATAAAATAATAAGGGCAGGAGAATGATATTAGTAAGTAACCTATTATTAGGTACATGTCATGAGATGATTACATCATTATAACTGTTGAATTCATGTCATAACACTGCGTTAGTGAAATTATATTACTGGTGATAAATTCTGTAATTCAAATCTTAAGTAATTCAAACTAAAGTTGAATTCACAAAGTTTAAATTAACAAATTTTATTACTATTGTTTTATTTCCCATAATTTGACGTGCCTCGTGGGGGAGAGGTTCTTGTAACGGACTGCCAAATAGGAGGTCGCGGGTTCGATTCCCGCGGGACAATCATTTGTGTGATTTTTCTAATTGTCATACAAACTTTTGTACTGCGTCTGGGTATTTCTATGTATTATAAGTATGTATTTACAAAAGAAAAGTAGTATATGTATTCTATCCGTATTCTGGTACCCATAACACAAGCATATAAGCTTAGCTTGTGAAATGTAAAAAAAAAGATATTTGAGTTAAAATACTAGTGCTAGTTCTCTCTCTCTTTGCCTAGCCTTGTCCCATTTCACTTGGGGTCGGCTCTCCTCGTCATCCTTCGCCTTGGGCCGTCGTGCCATCTACTAGGATTTTCTTCAGGTCGTTGTTGACTACCGACAGCCAGGTTAAAAAGAGCCTACCACACTTTTTCAGGCCAGTGGAGATTAGAGGCGTTGAAGGCAGTGGAAGAATTATATTAAGTAGACTGCATGGACGGATTGGATGCAAGTGGAGAGAAATGGCGAAAACTAAAGGAAGCCTACACAAAATTGCTAGAAAATGGCTAAGAAGGGAAGGAGAAGAGTACATATTTAGTGATCTCCTGGTAATGTGAACTTCTGGGCTTCTCATTACATGCCCATACCACCTAACTCGGGTCGGACGGGTCTCGGAGTTTATCTTGTACTAGCTGTTACCAACAACTTCATACCCGTGGAATTTAGAAACCTTCTTCTCCAGCCCATTTACGTCCCACTGTTGGGCATGAGCCTCCTCCACTTTGGGAGGGATTATGGTCTAGTGTTTCGCGCTGACCAGGCGTGTTGGCACAGGGTTTATTTTCGAGTTTTCCGTCTCTCACAAAGGATGTTATCTTTGTGCAATATCCCTTAGCTGACTTTTACAGCATCCTTGGAAGGAGATGGGGTGGTGATATTATTCTTAATCTATTCTTAATCCGTCACCACACGGAGGAAACCTAACCTTAACAAATTATACAAATAAGCCATCCTCTTGAACCATTCTATCATGTATGTATTCATTCTATTTGACGGGCCTCGTGGTGTAGTGGTTCTGGTAACGGACTGCCGATCAAGAGGTCGCGGGTTCGATTTCCGTTCGGGACAATCATTTGTGTGATTTTTCTAATTGTCCTACAAATGTTTGTACTGCGTCTGGGTGTTTCTATGTATTATAAGTATGTATTTACAAAAAAAATAGTATATGTATTCTATCCGTATTCTGGTACCCATAACACAAGCATACAAGCTTAGCTTGGGACCAGAGGACATTGTGTGAAATGTCCATGAATATTTATTTATTTATTTATTTATCATGTAAAAATCGGCTTCATAATCCGATATGTGATTGTGAAGATATAAGCTCACATAGGGAAGAAATGGTGTGGTGACACTTGTATTCTTATTAATTTGTTAGGAAAATACAATCATATTTTTTTATTTTCAAACTAGCTGTCGCCTGCCACTGCGTACGCCTGGATTTTATAAAGATTTCCCTGTTTTTGCAAACTTTTTCAATGGTGTTTCGCTCCTATTAAACGCAGCGTGATTTTATATAAGCCTTCTTCAATAAGTGTACTATCCAGTACTGAAAGAATTTTTCAAATCGGACCCGTGGTTCCTGAAAATAGCATCTTCGAACTACAAAAAAAAAAAACAAACTCGTACATGATAAAGTAAATATGGCGTAAAAAATGTAGAATATTTTACCTAGATTATTGGTTGTTTCATAGCATACAAAACAAATAAAAAGTTATAACAACGGAAGAGAAAAACTTAAAATACGAGGGTGCGAAGTTATGACAGCGGCCGGATGCCTTTGGCATTCCAGCTAGTTACACGATATACGTTATATTTAGAAAATGGGTTTTCAATGTATAATAATAAGGATCTATATTTTTAACCGACTTCAAAAAAGGAGGGGGTTCTCAATTCGACTCTATGTTTTTTTTATTATGTATTTTATGTTTCTGACGTCATAATCTCGTTACATCTAGCCTTGTTAAGATTTTGATTTTGTTAGAATTTTGATTTTTATCATTGCATATTGTAAATAATATTTAGTACGAGCCACTGAAGCATATTAACAGTTTACGAGAATGCCGTCAAAAATCTTCTACGTATTTTTCACATATATTTGTATTTTCCATAATTTATACATTATGCATATTTATAATTACGTGGCTTGTTTTTCATATGAATTTTGTAATTAAATGTCCTAAGTAAGCCGAGACATGTATGATAAATTGTTTGTAATATAGCCGACATACGTGACTTGTAACGTAACAAGATTGTACGCAGTTGTATCTATTTTGGAACATAATTTTGTATCTATATTTCTATACTAATATTAAAAAGCTGAAGAGTTTGTTTGTTTAAACACGCTAATCTCAGGAACTACAAGTTCAAATTGATATATATTGACATATAATCTACTAGCTACCCGGCAAACGTTGTTTTGCCAAACAAATGTCAGGGGTAGATAAATAATTTGCAATAAAATAATATTGCGACTATAAATTGAAATGTAAGCTATCCTATCTTTCAAGTTGGGTCAATTTGTACACGCTGTGCAATCAAATTTAATATCGGTTCAGTAGTTTAGGAGTCCATCGCGTACAAACAACGTGACACGTAGTAATTTTTATATATAAAAATAGGATAAATAACATTATGCTGCTACTAATAGGAGCGAAGCATTAGTGAAAACTGGACCAAAAATGAGGATAATTTTCTAAATTCTACGCGTAAGAAGTCGCGGGCAGCGGCTAGTAATATTATAAAGATGTATGGTTATTCATAATAACTTATCGGAGGTTAAAAAGTTCGCTAAAATCGGTTGGCGAAAATTGTCAAAACTTGTTATTGATAATAGTCTTTTCACGTTAAAACGTTTATTATCTCTCCGATAAAATCTCTATTTAAGCCTCCCATAAGTCATTATGAATAAGACCCTTAGAGTTTGTTTGAACGCGCTAAACTCAGGAACTACTGGTTCAAATCGAAAAATTCTTATTGTGTTAAATAGAGCATTTAACGAGGAAGGCTATAGGTTATATAACATCACGCTGCGACCAATAGACGTGAAACATTAAAGATTTGTTTTTTCTAAATAATAAATGGGAAAAATTCCTAAGTAACACAGTTCCTAAGTAACACATAAAGTTGTGGGCACCAGCTATGCAATGGAACAGTCATAAGATAAGTTTAAAATAACTTGCTTAGCTCAAAAACGAAAAACACTCTTGAAAAACCTGAATATAATTTTAAATTATTGCCTTGTCATCGGCACTTAATATGTGTGCAAAATTTCAGATCAATCCGACTACTGCAAATGAATGAAAATAACTTTCAAAGATTAATACATAGATATGTAGGTACCGAACTTATGTATGTGTGTTAAAATAGTATGAAAGTGAGAGTTCAATGCAAATTACCTTAGAAGTTGAAATTATAAGGTGACCCTTGCTGAAAAAGGTACGAGAGCGATGCTCATACTCTTTGTGTACGGATATTGTCCTTTAGTATGCGTGAAATTATTTTGGGCGGGGCGAGCGTAACTTCCAATAAAAATTACATTTGAGTGTGTGTGTGTTATCTAAGCACGTAGATCTGACCATATTTTATATTTGACAAAGAAAACCGCATTTAACAAGACCTATTCAAGTTTGGCCTCTAAATACGCATACGAAGTTGCGTGCAACAGCTAGTATACAGATAAATTATTAGTATATTATTATTAGTATTAGTATAAAGATATTAAGTAACATTGTAATGTGTATATTTGTACTCGTATGTATGTATCATATAAATCATTACTTCAATATATCTAGGTCTATACCCCTATCCATTTTATAATAAATAAAAACTGTAACTTTCATTTTCCTATTAATTATTGTAATTTTTTTTTCTCCTCAGCTCTGTATTGACACCTGCCTCCTTTAATTCTGCACCACCCTATGGTTGGCTGGTAGAAAATGCCTTAGGCATTAAGCCCGCCTATGCATGTAATAGCATTAAAGTGTTAAATAAATAAATAAATCCCTAAACATCAAAGCATAATGTGACCCTTAGGTTAAGTACCCGTTAACATATTTCCCTTTAACCACCGAGTCACAAGAACTATTGACCTTCCTCAAATGTAATGTCTTATTTATCTCTTGGAATGTACTAAAGTGCTTCTGTCACGTTAATTGCTATGTTATTGACATGATTATTTAGGAATTTAGAAACTGAATATTTTAACAATAGATAGCTGATTTCATATTATTCTTAC
This sequence comes from Orgyia antiqua, assembly GCA_916999025.1. Taxonomy (NCBI): domain Eukaryota; kingdom Metazoa; phylum Arthropoda; class Insecta; order Lepidoptera; family Erebidae; genus Orgyia; species Orgyia antiqua. The sequence goes on from OU779874.1 coordinate 9,613,225, forward strand.
TGCCGCACTCAGAGACATTTAATGGTTACTTAGGGAGCTCGTTAGTATTGATTTAAAAAAGTAAAAGTCAAGTTAAAACTTTTTTAAATCAATACTAAAGAGCTCCTTAAGTAACCATTAAATGTTAATGGTTACTTAGGGAGCTCTTTAGTATTGATTTAAAAAAGTAAAAGTCAAGTTAAAACTTTTTTAAATCAATACTAAAGAGCTCCTTAAGTAACCATTAAATGTCTCTGAGTGCGGCAGTAAGAAGCTTAAAGCGTTTGTATGTGTGGTGAGAGAATAAGAATATAAGTGATATCACATCATTTCCTTCCCATGAAGCTGTCAGAGCTAGCTAAAGGTAGCATTTGGAAGTCCCGCAACCGCTACGTGCGACTGTGACTTGCAAATCATTAAATTCGTGTAAATTTTCACATTCCGAAAAGAAAAAAATATATATTAATGTCGGTCACACCGCTCTCGTAATATCAAATGTGGGTCCCACGACCCAACGTGACCTTGTCGTGCCGGTGACAATTCTGGTCATTTTGCGTTTTACGGAAACTTTTCATACAAAGCAGTATGTACTTAGAACATAAGAATCGGACGGAATTTCAATACAAAACCAGAGCTGGTCGCGCAACCTAGTGGCGGGAGTTCCGAATGCCACCTTAAGTAATTTAATAAGCAGAGCATTTCATTTCTAAACTTTTTCTTCTTTCTCACTCCAGCCCATTTACGTCCCACTACTGGGAACGAACTTCCACCACAGTGGGCTTTTGGCTCTACTATGCTGCGGTAACCAAGCATTTGGCATAGTGTTTAGTTTTAAGTTTTCCGTTACTCATAGTGACTCATATCATGTGAACTGTTTAAAATGTCCCTCTATAGAACTGTGGGGCAGAAATGGGGCGGTGACGCTAGCATTCTTCCGTCAACACACGGGTAATTTTTCGTCTAGAAGTTTTAAAATACTTTCATGATATCAAAAATGAATGCTAAATATCTTTTAATGTAACGTTTGGCATTTAGATACAATTTTATCTTTACCTTTGAATACTTGAAATACATTGAAGACGCTGTTCAAATAGAAATGTTGCGCTCAAAATAGGTCTTTTGATGTCGGGTTGGAGCTTAGTACTAAGAAATTAACCTTTAGAAATAATTTGAAAACAACTCCTGATATTTGGAAAATAAAACATAAATAAATAAATATTCATGGACGTTTCACACAAAGTCTTCTGGTCCCAAGCTAAGCTTTTATGCTTGTGTTATGGGTACCAGAATACAGATAGAACACATTTATACTACTTTTCTTTTGTAAATACATACTTATAATACATAGAAACACCCAGACGCAGTACAAACATTTGTATGACAATTAGAAAAATCACACAAACGATTGTCCCGAGCGGGAGTCGAACCCGCGACCTCTTGATCGGCAGTCCGTTACATAAACCACTCAACCACGAGGCTCGTCAAGTTTATCGGCATAGTTTGTGTTTAACAATATACCAAATTGGTATTGGGAAACTATTCAAACTTTTGCTTAAACCCATAGCAATTATGGTTTACCTTAATATGAATAAAGCTTATTGAGATCGGATATTATTAGATAGCAATCATCCCTATTATATTTTTTTGTTTTATGCGTTTGTTCATTTTTTCAATATAATTTAGATATAACGTAGAATACACCAACAACCTCCGAAATGTCTATTCTAGATTCTATCCATTATACGATTGCCTGGAAGAAATCACATTAATTTAGTGATAAGGCCGCCCTTTGTACAATAGCTTATAAGACTCTATATTAAACATTCTGTGTAAAATTGGTGTTTGTGCAAATAAAGAGTTATCTGTCTATCTATCTATCTATCCCTAATGGTAGTTAAGGGCTTTTCTATCCAATAGTGGTGCGACGAAGCAATCGCTTATTCAAATATTTTAATATTCTTTAACACTTGTGCGACTCATTTGTTTAAATAAAACTACTTTTTACGGATTTAGACGCGTGTATATGTTTTAAATTTTAGCCCAATGTTTAGGAGACTTTGCAGCTACCATGGTCACGGGTGAGACTGAGGTGTAAAGTGTCCTCTATGATCAGTTATTACATGGTGTACTCAAATTTGATTTTAATTTTACATTTACCATAAAGATTGACATTTACCATAAGCTACGTTATATTACATTATGCTCAGACTACATAAAATTAATAACATTTTATAAATACAATTTTTATAACAAAAATATGAAGATAATTATATAAAACAAATGCACGCGTCTAAATCCGCAAAAAGTGGTATTATTTAAAAAAAATGTCACAAATATTTGCTGCACCGTCCGATGAAAGGAATCCGATAAATAATGGCTTTAACAAACTTTCCAGTCGCCGTGAACGGATTACTAAAGTTATCGCAAGGATTTGATGGGATGTTTCTAAGGCAATTTAACTTACATTAGGTTTAACGAAAACTTGATATAAAATATACCAAAACAACTTTTAAAACTTTGCGTTTAGGATTTGTATTAGAAAATAAAAGAGGGTGGTATTACTGAAAGTTCGCTTTTCGTCTTCTGTCTGTATGCTATCACGCTGTATCTTATGAACTGTGATAACTAGAAAGTTGATTTTTTACAGCTTATCTAATATATAAAATTCACGTGTCACAGTGTTAGTTACCGTACTCCTCCGAAACGGCTAGACCGATTCTTATGAAATTTTGTATGCACATTCAGTAGGTCTGAGAATCGGCTAACATCTATTTTTCAAACTTTTTTTTTTAGTATGGCAAAACAACGTTTGCCGGGACAGCTAGTCTTATATATAAAATTCACGTGTCACAGTGTTAGTTACCGTACTCCTCCGAAACGGCTTGACCGATTCTTCTCAAATTTTACATACATATTCAGTAGGTCTGAGAATCGGCCAACATCTATTTTTGAAACTTTTTTTTTTAGTATGGCAAAACAACGTTTGCCGGGTCAGCTAGTCTTATATATAAAATTCACGTGTCACAGTGTTAGTTACCGTACTCCTCCGAAACGGCTTGACCGATTCTTCTCAAATTTTACATACATATTCAGTAGGTCTGAGAATCGGCCAACATCTATTTTTCAAACCCTTTTTTTTAGTATGGCAAAACAACGTTTGCCGGGTCAGCTAGTCTAATATATAAAATTCTCCTGTCGCGGTGCTTGTAATACTGTGTTGTATACTCCTCCGAAATGGCTCCACCGATTTTCGTGAAATTTTATGTACATATCCGTTAGGTCTGAGAATCGGACAACATCTATTTTTCATACTCCTCCCCTGACATTTGTATGGCAAAACAACGTTTGCCGGGTCAGCTAGTAAATAAATAAATATCACGAACATTTTACACAACGTCCTCTGGTCCCAAGCTAAGCTTATATGCTTGTGTTATTGGTACCTAAATACGAATAGACTACATAAACTACTTTTATTTTGTAAATACATACATATAATACATATAAAACACCCAGACGCATTACAAACATTTGTATAACAATTATTTATAAATATCACACAAATGATTGCATTGTGCAGGTATCGAAACCGCGACTTCGTGAACGGCAGTCCCTTACATGAGCCACTAGACCACAAAGCTTGTCAAACGTTACTTAGAATAGCGTTACAATTATCATAATATATGTGTTTATTCAGTAGAATAAACCATTTTGACGCATTACACGGAAGAAAAAGCTCTTTTAATAAATTCCAAGAAAATCCCATTACCTTCGTATCGTATTCTTTGACAAATCGTGTACCTGGTACGCGTAATACGTGAAACAAGGAAATTACCTTAGCTGGTTATATTCCTCAAAGATATTGTAAAAATGTATGAAAAAACTGACTTAGTATGTTCCAGTAGCATTGTTCCTTCAAATAATAAATGAATAAATATTCATGGACATTTCACACAACGTCCTCTAGTCCCAAGCTAAGCTTATACGCATGTGTTATGGGTACCATAATACGTATAGAATACATATACTACTTTTCTTTTCTAAATACATACTTATGATCCATAGAAAACACCCAGACGCTGTACAAACATTTGTATGACATTAAATAATAAATAAATAAAACGGCACACGGGAGACGGCATAATAACGGCAGTCTGTTACATGAACCACTCCACCACGTAGCCCGTCAAGATACCTGAACTTTCCAGATATAATACCTGAACTTTCCAGTACAATATTTCTTATTTGAGTTATACATAGATCTCTCTCTCTCTCTCTCTCTCGCTCTCTCTCTCTCCAGGCCAATAATGGCCCTCTGTTAGGCACGGGACTTCTCCAATATGAGAGAGATTATAGTCTACTGTGCCGCGCTGACCAGGCGTGATGCCACATGCTTTATTTTCGACATTTTCGCCTCTCGCGGAGAATGTTACCGGTATACAATATTCCTTAGCTGGCTTTCACAGCACCCTGGGAAGGAAAAGGGACAATACATAGATACCTTTGTGCTATTTTATACAAAAAAGCCATTAAAATTATTGTTTACAGAATTTAAAGGCTGTTTCCATTAGGCACACTTATAATACATCGAAATAACATAGATGAACACTGCGTCTGAATTATTTGGATAAAATAACATAGGCGTTTAAATGTGTAACTCAATTATGAAAGATTATAGTGAAAGATTTAGTTGATATTTGCAGGAACGACGATAGCTCAGTTGGTACAGCAATGAAATTCGAGGTCACAGGTTTAAGTACTGCTTATCTTTATTTTATTTGTAATTTGATTTATTAAGTAAACGTATAAACATAAACACATAAACATAAACAAGTCTATTAAATTTTTGCAAACTAACTTTTGCCCGCATCTTCGTACGCGTGGAATTTAGAAAGCAAACCTTTACTAATTGTACAAAAAAAATCCATCCTCTTGAACCACTCTATTAAAGAAACTATTAAAAGAAACCGCATCAAAATCTGTTGCGTAGTTCTGAAGATATAAGCTCACGTGGGGACTTACATACAAAAATAAATAATTTGTTTTGTAATACGTAGAGATGATCGTTCTGAGCGGAAATTAAATCTGCGACCTGATAAATAGCAGTCCGTTACTTGAACCACTAGATTACTATTAGACATCGAACATAAACACAATAAATATTGATCGAATAATATCTAACATAATATCATAATTTATTGTCCAAGAAACCCTCTATCAATACGCTTAACTATGGTCACAATAACCCTTATTTAGATTTATTACTAAAACTACTTGTTATTGTCGGTATATGGACTGCAATTAATTTCAGTATATATTCAAATCGATAGTTATCTCATATAAAAGTATTATTTTCTTGTAGATACGTTCAAAATTAGGGTAAATAGGCTTAAATTGGCGATTAACTGGCGCTTACCATGAGGTAGAATGGGACGAAGCACCATAACTTCATTTATAAAATGAGGAATTTTAAAAAAACGTTTAACCGACTTCATAAATTCGGTTGAACGTGTTTTTAAGCGATGTTATTAGGCACATGTGCCTTTGAAATTTGAGGGTTTTCCTCGATTTCTCAGAAGATAAACATCAGATCCTTACCTATTGCCAATGGGACCACACAAGAACAACCAGCTTTCAAATAAAAAAAGAATCATTAAAATCTCTTTGCCCAGTTTAAAATTATGAGGTAACAACCATAAAAAAATACAGACAAATTGAGAATCTCCTCCTTTTTTTAAGTCAGTTAAAAAAATACATTATGAGAAGACTGCAGAACCAATTAAGGTATTTGGCTTAGGTATTGCCTGTGGTATTGCTATCCCCAGCTATCCTTATTCCCGAACGCCCCGCGCGGAAAGGTACCAAATATATTAAAGTTTTGGGCAAATTTCACCCACAACCTCTTTAAAACAAGGAGGTTTCGTTGTCCATTGTTTTCTTCTTGAAAATTAACCCTATTTTAATTTTTTATACACCATATTATAGATGAAGAGTATATCTATGATTCTATTACTTTCTTTTTTAGTGAAACCTTACCAAATTAGTGTAATAGACGGTGTCAGACTAGTGTTCTTCATTTTAGCCCTTATGGCCTGTTATCATCGTGCTTTTTTACTACAGGGTAGGTAGTAATGACCTAAACAAGTATCTATCAAGATAGAAAATTAATTCAGTAGCTTAATAAAGAATAATTTAATAGGTAAGGATGTCCACACGTTGGAAATATATTACAAGTGAACACATTGCCTTTATTACCCAATTTTGCGTGTTAATTTTCTACTAATAGGGTTAGGTTGACCACAATATTGATAGATAGTTGGATAAATTAAATAGTCCATCCATCCATCCATCAACCTTTCTCAGTCCAATGCTGGACATGCGGCGCTCGGCATATTTGACAATATCGTCTGTCCACCTTCTTGGGGGCCGCCCCACGCTGCGTTGTTCGGTGCGTGGTCAACAGTCGACCTGCCGTCCCCAGCGGTCATCAGATCGTCGAGCGATGTGGCCTGCCCATTGCCACTTCAGCGTGCTACCTCTTCGGGCTATGTCGTACACACCGGTCCTTCTACGGACTTCTTTCTATTATTTTGGCATTAGTTAGTTTTAAACTGTGACTGTTATATGTAGACGGCTTGTAGTCAAAATATGGTAAATTATCTTATTAATAGAAGAGTAGCTAATATCCGCGGTTCCACGGTTGAAATTGAGCACACCCTCCCTCAATTTACATCAAATCTTAACAAATTGTATAGAAAAGCCAATCTCTTGGACCACTCTATCGATTAAGAAAACCCCATATAAATCCATAGTTTTGAAGATATAGTCAGTATAAAGCATTGCCTTTTTTTCCTCTATCCCATAATTTATTTATTATTTACTCATTTTTATTTGAAATCATCTCTCATAAGGATCCATTTATTTGGCTCTCTTTTTGGTGGCTAGAAAAAATCCATATCATTAAATGATTACGATACGATTATGTAAGTTATCCTAAAACACATAATCTCATAAGCATAGTACTCAGGTCTTCATTAGCAACTAAATTGTCTTAGAAAATATCGCCTTTCGAGCATACGTAGAATACTTAATTAAATGCGAACACTAACGATAATAAATATGTCTAAAATATATTAACAGATTTGGACAATCAAGTTATAGAGGAAAACTTTTAATTACTTACTAGATTGAGACAATTTCATGACATCATTTATAAGATTAATTTGGTAGTAGTTTAGCATATTTTTAAGAAGTTATTTACCCTTCTGTTTAAGTTGGTATGTAATTCGCTCTAACATTTGCGTGACTCATTTGTATAAATAAAACTACTTCTTACGGATTTTGACGAAAAAAAATTTTTTTATTTATGTCTCACCCGTGACCATGGTGACTGCAAAGTCTCCGAAATGTCGGGCTAAAATTTAAAACAAATACACTCGTCTAAATCCGTAAAAAGTAGTTTTATTTAAGGTATATAATTCATTTGAGCAACACTGACATCTTTGAATGACCTCATGGTGCAGTGGTTGTGTAAATGATTGCCGTTGACGAGATGGTGGGTTCATCACTTGACATTTATTGGTGTGATGAATACATTAAATATATTCTTAATCACCACATGGATATTTTTATCTATACTTATAATAAAATATAATAAATAAATATAAATATAATATATAAATATATTAAAAGAGGTAAAGTAAGTAATATTTATACAACGTGTTTCAGAAAGCTGTAGTCATATTTGACCATCGTTACACATGGCCGGTGACTAGGCACTAGGCATGGATGAAATTACAAATACTAGTTATATTATGACTTTTATGTGTTCATAAAAGTTCAATTAAAAGACATAACACCACTTATACTGCAACTAACAAACGCAGAGCGGACATTGTTTTCACCGGTATAAAGACCAGTACTTCCTGTTCTCAACATCAATATAATTACCTAAGCGCCAAATACTATAATGTAATTAATAAAATCCTAAATATTGTTAAAATGAATAAGTATAATTGCAAGAAAACGGTGATGAATTGGCTTTTGAACTTAACCTACACAGATACAGAAAACCTATAGTGCCGATGAAAGTGACTTATACCCTATATACACACACACACACACACACATACAAATAACCATACACTCACACTACACACGTGAATATAGTATAGATACTAACCCTAATACTAATAGTTTTTTTTATGTATCTTGTACTGTAATGAGTTTGTTTGTCAATGAGACAAAAAAAAAAAGGGAAAGCTGACTCCCATAACACAGGTTACTACCTAGCTTGAGAGTCAGAAGTCCACGATCATGTTACATGTTACATACCATAACACCTTTGACATTACTTATATGTGAACTGTAAAATGTATATGTAATTGTTACTGTGAACCAATAAACTATTATTGTTATTATTATTATTACCAACCGTATTTTTCTATGTGTAACTGTAATATTTATAATATTTAAGGCCTATCTAATGCAACTTTAAATTATGACTACACCTTTCTGCAACACGTTGTAGAGTACATTTTTTTTAAATCACTCTCTCCAGCTCATTGACGTCCCACAGTTGAGCACGGGGCTCCTTTACTTTGCGAGGGATTACAGTTTGCTATGCTGCGCGCACGAAGTTTGTTGGCACAGGATTTATTTTCGAGTTTTACGTCTCTCACAGAAGATGTTATCTGTATGCCTAAGCTAGCTTTTACACCATCGAGGGGAAGGAAAAGGGGTGGTGATGTTTGTATTCTTCAATTTTTCACCACTTAAGGAGACCACCACAGGACTTAATTAAAATAAATCACTAATAGCAACTTCTCTGACCCAGATAACGACGAGTGTATAAATAATCACAACATGACGAGCTTCGTGGTCGAGTGGTTTATGTAACGGACTGCCATTCACGAGGTCGCGGGTTCGATTCCCGTTCGGGACAATCATTTGTGTGATCTTTATAATTGGCATTGTTCATATTTTTTGAAAACTCTTAATTCAAAAACCATTTCGAGGAATAGAGTTTCTGATCATGATCCATTAGTTTTTTTCGGAAATTTTGCTATATTAACGATTATTTTTCCAAAAAAGCAAATAGAAAGAAAGAAAGAAAGAAATATTTTATTTGCAACTACTCAAATATTGACAAAAAATAACACAAACAAAGGTAAAAAAGAACACAAGCACACTTAACATACTCGTAACAATATAACAATATGAGTAGTCACAAATACGGACCCAACTCAGCATAACGCTGGTTAAAAACCAGCGCTGGTCTTCCGTTGGGCCGTATTTGGAAGACGTCACGGATTTAACTAACAACTAAGTAAACAATAAAAATTAAAATAATAAACAACTAAAATAAAACATAAAATAAATTTGAAAGAGACGATTATTTTCTAAATTAGTAATAGCCATAAATATCAAAATAAAAAGACAAGTACTTATTTGAATGAAAACAGTAAGTAGGTACATTTAAAATTAATTAACATTACATTTATTTCTTTTATTAATTTCCAATTTTTTACATTTCTAAATATTCAAGAGACTAGTGTTATGGATCCCAAAATGCAAAAATGCTACAGTAACCATTTTTATAAATACATACTTATACACATAGAAAACACCCAGACGCCAGTGGCGTGCACAGGAATATGACACAGGGTATGCGGCGCTGTACTCAGTCACAAAAACTTTTTCTTTTATAGATTTTTAGCATAGTCACGCGACGGATCTCTAAGTCGGAAACCATGCCAACAGAACAAATTTAAATCTGAATATCCCGAATCAGTCCACACTGTACTAGAATTACTAAACAATAACTACGTCCGTACATACATACGTACATGTACGTATGTACATACGTTTCATAACTTTTAACATGAAATTTTCGAGTTACATTACCTTTTTGCTGGCTTAGTTGTCGTAACTCGGGTACACAGAATCTTTTCACTGAATGACAATTGTGAGACCTTGTTATTTTTAATTTTTAACAAACACACACTATCAACACACATTTCACAATCAAATAACATTTTAAAATCAACAAACTAAAATCCATACAATTATTAAATTATAGAAACTCAATATTAACAGTTCAATGAATCACATGAAAAAATAAAATGGCCTCCATCGAACCAAAATATTTCTGCTATTTAAATAGATAAAACTAAAAATGCATAGTGTGCATACGTGATTTATTAGACTTCCGACTATTATATTTATTCGGATTATATATAGGTAACGAACGAACGCCGAATACTCGCGGAAACATCCGATCGCCAAAGCATGCCGCATGAGATACAGTACAAGGCGTCTTCAATATGCAAGCCTGTGTGCGTTTGTAAACTGTGCACGGGCACCAAAATTTCTACACACATATGAACTCATGGCAGGTGTCGAGCTTGTCCTACGCTTTCGTCCGTCTGACCAATATTATTCCTTCGCCAAACGCCTGGCAAAAAGCAATTTGCAAGCACATATTGGTGCTATTTATGAATTATTAGGCGTTTTTAAGTTATAATATTTTGTTTAATTAATAGTAAATAAATGAATAAAGTCATCTAAAACATACGAACGTTTTATTAAAATATCTGTGAATGGCAAGTAAAGTGCTTTTCTGCCTTTATGGAGCGCACGCCCATGCCAGACGCATAAATGATCTCTATTTGCCCTTGAAATGAAGGACTTAAAATATTAAAGCGTTCTGTGGGATATACTACTCTGTGGTGGAGTTGAAATTGGTCTATTATATCAACTTACAACTTTGAAAAGATGTATTGCAATCTGTCTTAAGTCTATCAGGAAAAGTCAATACACAGATTGCGTACAACAATGACGTCACAACATTTAAAATAATAATCTTTAAGTATTTTTTAAAAACTCTATATAGTGAATATTTCAATAATATTGAAATTAGTTGTTTAAATTAGTCTATATTTTCTAAAAAAAATATATAAACAGCAGGTCAAAAATTATGAACAATGCCAATTGTCATACAAATGTTTGTAGTGCGTCTGGGTGTTTGTATGTATTTATAAGTATGTATTTACAAAAAGAAAAGTAGTATATGTATTCTATCCGTATTCTGGTGCCCATAACACAAGCATGTAAGCTTAGCTTGGGATCAGAGGACGATGTGTGAAATGTCCATGAATATTTATTATTTATTATTATATTGTACATTATCTTATGTGTAACTTGAAAGGGTCATGATTAGATTACATCATTATACTAAGAGAGTTTGGTGGCGTCATGTTTTAATTAGAACATTATGTTGTAAACGTACGCTTATTACGTTACGTAATGTAATCATGGAAAACATAAGATAATATGATATTTATCTAAAGTTTATTAAACAAGATATTACGAACATTTCACATCAACATCATCTGGTCTCAAACTAAGCTTAATTGGTTGTGTTATGTGTACCAAAATATAGTTAAACCACATAAACTACTTTTCTTTTGTAAATACATACATAATTATAATACATAGAAATATCCAGACGCAGTACAAACATTTGTATGACATTTTTAATATATCAATCAAATATTGTCCCGTGCGAGAATCGAATCCGCGACCTCATGAACGGCAATCCGTTACATGAACCACAAGACCACGAAACCCGTCGTTGTTGTATGTTTTTAACAATATACAAGTGCAAAAATCTCATATTATTATGACTTTTTGTCAAAGTAGTAATAATTACCAAAAGTGTCTTTTGTATTGTATTGTATTAGAAGTTCCTTATCGCGCGCTACGAAAGGTGGCTAGACGGAAAAAGTTAAGACCAAAAATTGTAACGACACTTTTTGCTATAGTTACTATAGACGAGCCTCGTGGTTGAGTGGTATATGTAATGAACTGCCGATCAAGAGGTCGCGGGTTCGATTCCCGCTCGGCACAATCATTTGTGTGATTTTTCTAATTGTCATACAAATGTTTGTCCTGTGTCTGGGTTTTTCTATCTATTATAAGTATGTATTTACAAAAGAAAAGTAGTATGTATGTATGTATGTATTCTATCCGTATTCTGGTACCCATAACACAAGCATAACAGGCTTAGCGTGGGACCAGAGGACGTTGTGTGAAATGTCCGTGAATATTTATTTATTTATTAAGTTGTAAGCAGTGCGGCGTGCGCGTGTTTCTCTGTCTGTCTCTCTCTCTTTCTTCCTCTCTCTCATAACATGAATAAAATAATAATATATTAATTTTTATTGAATTGTTGAGTATCTATTAAACTATATAAAATTTTATTACAATTCCTTTATTAGTCAAAAGGAACTCCGTTCTATCCGGGTGTCCCTTAACAGCTCTCAAGTTTTTTTTAACATAGTTGTTTTAGGCTTAATTAACTAATTATTTTTATGTCTTTCTGTATAATAGGTAAGAAAGACTAAGAGTGCGAGACTACCTCACTTGTGACAGATTGTTTTCTTTAAACGGATGGTCTCCAATATCTCTTCATATCCTGTACCAAAAGTCTATTCCTACATGCTCCAATTTCACGGTATTTCAAGCAACGATCCAGAGTGATGTCAAAATTGATCATATCACAGTTATAACGTTCGGTTCATAAAACAGGCAGATCATAAAGATAGTTTATACAAAAATTTAATATAAAATTTGAATAAAAATATAGTAACTAGCTGTAGCCCGCGATTCCGTACCGTTGGTATTTAAATAGTTTTCACCGTATTTGCAATGTTTTTCACTAATACTTCGCTACTAGTGGTCGCAGCGTGATGTTATATAACCTATAACCTTCCTCGATAGATTTACTATCCAACACTGGATGAATTTTTCAAATCGGACCTGCGGTTCCTGACATCACCGCGTGCAACCAAAACAAACTCTTAAGCTCACTTATATTATAAACTAGCTACTGTCCGCGACCCCGTACGCGTGGAATTTACAAAACATTTCCCCGTTTTTGCAACATTTTTCATTTATACTTCGCTCCTATTGGTCGCACCGTGATGTTGTATAGCCTAAAGCCTTCCCCTATAAATGGACTAACCAACAAAACAAGAATTTTTCATATCGGACCAGTAGCTTCTGAGATTAGCACGTTTAAACAAACAAACAAACAAACTCTTCCGCTTTATAATATTTGTATGTATAAATATTAGTATAGATAACACGTATTTACCACATAGAGTGGTGACGGATTAAGAATACAAGTGTCGCCACCCTATTTCTTTTCCAGGCTGCTGTAAGAGCCAGCTAAGGGACAATATAAGCAGTTAAAATTTATTGTGAGACGCAAAATCGAAAATAAACCGTGTGCCAACAACACGCCTGATCAGCGCGGCACAGTAGACTATAATCCGTCCCAAAGAGGAGGCCCGTATCCAGCAGTGGGACGTTTATGAGCTGGAGAGGAGAGGAATGATTGAAAATATTCATAAATAAACATACAGTAAAAGTCATATTAAGGACTAGTTGTTGCCCGCGACTCCGTCCGTATGGAATTTAAAAAAATTTCCTTGTTTTTGCAATATTTTTCACTACTGCTTCGTTTCTACTGGTCGAAGCGTGATGTTATATCGATAAATGCCCTATCTAACACTGAAAGAATTTTTCAAATCAGCCCAGTGGTTCCTGAGATTAGCGCGTTCTAACTAACAAACAAACTCTTCTGCTTTGTAATATCAGTATAGACGAAACAAGGACATAATGAAACACGGATCATTTACATATACAACTGTAGTTAATACGCTCAACACAACTTTATATTACTTAATTTTCGAGCTCCAATAAGCAAAACTGAAATAAACAGCTCAGAAAATAGGACATGTTTGTTTTTCTACTATAACACAGATATGTGTATTTTATTTGCGACATAACTGGCAGACATAGTTTGAATTTTATTTTAGTTGGTTTTAGTTACAATTATATTTTTAATATGTTTTTATTAGCTCGGTATGTATATATCAATGTACTTGTATTAATCTATGTAACGGCGTCTTTGTAAGTGATTTTCACCCACTGTAGTAGTCGGATTGATTTGAAATTTTGCACATATGATCTACTATATAAAAATAAGTCGGATTTTCCTTCCTGACGCTATAACTCCAGAACGCACGAACCGTTTCCCACGGTTTTGCATTCGTTGGAAAGGTCTCGGGCTGCGTGAGGTTTATAGTTCTTTTTTTTTTTTTTTACTTTTCATTGGTATGGCAAAACAACGTTTGCCGGGCCAGCTAGTATGTTATAGAAATGTCAATATAAAAATGAAAAATATTATAAAGCTGAAGAGTTTGGTTGTTTTTATGCGCTATTCACAGAAACCACTGGTCCTATTTCAAAAACTCTTTCAACGTAGGATAGTACCTACATTTATAATATAGAAAAGTCGGGCCGAAATTTAAAACAGATACACGCGTCTAAATCCGTAAAAAGTAGTTTTATCTAAACAAATGAGTAGCGCATGTGTTAGAAAATATTATAAAATCGTTAGTCAATAATAGTCTAAATATAAGAAAGTTCAGTTATCATTACCGAATTATGTTATTGACCTTATCAATTGACATTGAAATTCTTATCAATGACGAGCCTCCTGGTTGAGTGGTTCAAAGTAACGGGCTGCCAATCAAGGGGTTGCGGGTTCGATTCCCGCTCGGGACAATCATTTTTGTGATTTTTCCAAAAAATGTCATACAAATATTTGTACTGTGTCTGGGTGTTTCTAAATAAGTATGTATTTACAAAAAAATGTAGTATATGTATTCTATCCGTATTCTGGTACCCATAACACAAGCATATAAGCTTAGCTTGGGACCAGAGGACGTTTTGTGAAATTTTCATGAATATTTATTAATTTTATTTATTTATTTAATTTTCATTTTTTAGTTAAACTAAGTACTATCCAATGTTGGATAGTACATTTATCGAGGAAGGCTATAGGCTATATAACATCACGCTGCTTATTGTCGAGTTTGTATTCTTATTCCGTCATCACAAAATCTTTTTCTTATTATAAAATAAAGTCGTTACTTTTGTATGTTCCTATGTGAGCTTTTATCTTTAAACCTACGTAACGGATTTTGATGCTGTTTATTTTAATGGTAGAGTGGTTCAAAAAGGTGGCTTTTTTAATAATTTGTCAAGGTTTCTAAATTACACGCGAACTAAGTTATGGGCTACACCTACTTACTTAATGGTACCGATTCTACGTGCACAATTAAACTTAACTTAACTAAAAACTACTACGGTGTACTATTTATAGTAATTAGCTATTTCGTTGTACACATTTATATTAATTAAAATCGTTCGTCATCATCATCATCATAACATCATGCCCTTTTCCCATGGGGTTTTTTTTTGTTTATCTCTCCGCCTTCTACCCTGCTGGGCTATGATGGTGCCTTGAGCTTTACCATGACTCAGCGAGAGGTGGCCCCTTTAATCGGGGCCCGACCCAACAGGGGAAGGTCCCCCTGTCACGTGGCCAGAAGCCACATTTGCCGCGGCGGGTCTCTGAGTACCGACCCACCGCACGCGACAATTTCATCGGGGGAGCTGGCCGGCCACTGCGCGCCTACAGCCCCTGCCCGGGGCCCTGCGGGGGGGGGCAAAGTGCTACCAGAGCGCTCGCGCTCCCACAGGGCCTCCCTCTTTGCCGTCATCACCTCCCGAGCAAAGGAGGCGACGGCGGCCCAACACTGTTCGCTCTCGGCCTGTAGGGAGAGACTATAGAGCGCCATCTGCTACGATCCAAACATACTTCCTTGGCTTCATCCACACTCATACATCTGGCCATACATGCCCGACGGTTGTAAGTGCTACGCACTTGCCTATTATTATCACTTGATTTAATTTAATTATACACTTGCTTATTAAAATCGTTAGTTGAAATAAAACTACTTTTTACGGAATTAGACGCTTAGATCGACTTTGCAGTGACCATTGTCACGGGTGAGTCTCACCCGTGATCCGTGACTGCAAAGTCGCCGAAACGTCGGGCCAAAATTTAAAACAAATATACGCGTCTAAATCCGTAAACAGTAGTTTTATTAAAACTGATCAGTCGCGCAAGTGTTACAAAATATTATAAAATCTTTAGTCAATAATATAATAATAAATTTGTTAGTCAATATTAAATAATACACAGCTTTAATATAAGAAAGTTCAGTTAACATTTCCGAATTATGTTATTGACCTTATCAATTTTTAGTTTTAGTTAAGTTTAGCTCTGCACTTAGAATTGATACCAATAACTAACAAAATAAATCATTATGTTCTACGCTTTAGAGATTACAGGATAGCTATAAGAATATAACTATAGTACAACTGAAGTTATTTAGTTAAGCCAAAGGGAAACAATTACAGTCGAAAACCACTACCAACTATGTATCCTTTGGCTGAAACTTTCCCAATTTTGTCTGAGAAGTATTAGAGCCTGAGTATTTTCATCTTGACCTTGTTTTGTTCTATGTAATTTTAGGACTTATGACACTTACAAATATTTTATCTTCTCTACTTATAAAAAAAACAAAGCCGTTATGTTTCTATGTATGTCTTTTCAACGGAATTTAATGCGTTTTTTTTTTTCAGTATATAGAGTAGAACGGCTTTTTTAAATTATTTATTAAGGTTTAGTGTATGGAGACATAGGGAAGGAGCTCAATGATACTATAAACGTAAGTGAAATCGCAGGCATTAACTAGTATTGTATAAAATAATGTAACTACATCAGAAAATCTAAAAATAATTAATAAATTAAATTATGGTGGAAAAAGTGATTACCGCAAGCGGGACTTGAACCCACGACGTCGGAAACCCGTTCCGTAGCTCTGCCAACTGATCTTATTGCGGTCGTGCTTTCAGTAATCAAATTAGACCACCATAATCGTCAGTCGATTGAGTTTATATCGTATTTTTACGAACAACAACAACAATTTATTAAGTAAAAGCATAGCATGTCAATTGCAAATTTAGAAATCTAAAATTTAGAAATCTAAAATTTAGAAATCTAAAAATAATGTCTTAGCGTGTGCGTCTTGGTGCAATTCTATGCAGACAGTTGTAGCATAATTCTATTGCTTATTATTTGCCTGAGCCACAGCCTGGGCGATAGTTCACTCAGTTTTCGGTTATCAAGTATTAAAATATCTCAGAGATCTACTCCTTTTTTATATTTTAGGTATTAAATTTTCTGACATGAAATATCATAAAGCTGCAGAGTTTGTTTGTTTATTTAAACGCACTAATCTCAGGAACAGCCGGCCCGATTTGAAAATGTCTTTCAATGTTGGATAATACATTTATCATGGAAGGTTTCAGGCTATATAATATCACGCTGCGACCAATAAAAGCGAAGCATTAGTAAAAGAATGTTGCAAAAACGGGGAAAATTTTCTAATTTCTAAATGTACGAAGTCACTGGCAAAACCTAGTATGTCAATAAAATATCACCGACTAACACTGAAAGTTTTTTTTAACTTCCGTTTAAAGGTGCTCCCTCACCGGGAGCATTCGCGTGTAATGTAAAATTACAGATTTGAGCATTACATCAGTGAAGGAGAAGAACCGGGCATTACAATGCGCACCTTGTAATGAGATTTATTAAGTGTTCAAAATCCGAAGAAGAGATTGTTAAAAACATTTTAAGTTTACTTATGGGTCGGTTGATTCTTTCTAAAACATCCAAACCACCTGTATTTTGCTGGTTTTGAAATAATTCATGACACCAATATCGTTTCTTCTGTTTTTTTTTTTACATAAATAACAATGTCGAATTAATATGTAACATATTGTGCGTGTTATGCGTGTTTATGCGTGTAATTTAACATATTGATTCCAATATGTTACATTACACGCAAATGCTCGTTAGTCAGGGAGGTATTATTGTAACGTAATGCTCAAAGTCGAATCTATAATGTTACAATACACGTGAATGCTCCCGGTGAGGGAGCACCTTTATGGTAAGAATCGCGGTTCGCATAAAAAGTTTTGTAATAAAAGAAATTCAGCGGATCATAAAAATTTTTGTGACACGCCCAGATACTTAAAAATAAGTTTTATTTTAATGAAATACGGAAAAATTATGACATCTTTTATTATTTTAATATGAAACCATAATATTTTTAATTCAACCTTGGCCTATATTTAATACTAGCTTTTGCCCGGTTTGCCAAGGCCTATGCTGGAAAGCAAGACAATCGAGAAACCGGTGTCTAACGCAACCAACTTTTTTTTTTTTTTTTTTTATATTTCAAAATTTATACCTAAAACTGAATTTGAATGTAATAGATTGTTAATAAAGGCTTTATTTATTTATTTATTTGCCCGGTACTTCGAACGCGTGGAATTTAGAAAATTTTCCCAGTTTTGGCAACAGTTTTCACTTATGCTTCGCTGCCTATAGCATTCTACGATAAATGTATTAACCAACACTTAAATTCTTTTTTAAATCGGTTTACTGATACCTGAGATTAGCGCGTTCAAAAACAAACTCTTGAGCTTTACAATATTATTATAGTTTAATAACATATGTACGAGTACATACAGTAAAGTCAGCAGGGGCGTGCGCTCCATTAAGGCAGATAAGCTCTGATTTACTTGCCATTCACAGATATTTTAATAAAACATTCGTATGTTTTAGATGACTTTATTCATTTATTTATTATTAATTAAACAAAATATTATTATAACTTAAAAACGCCTAATAATTCATAAATAGCACCAATATGTGCTTGCAAATTGCTTTTTGCCAAGCGTTTGGCGAAGGAATAATATTATGATGCCTGCCATGAGTTCATATGTGTGTAGAAATTTTAGTGTCCGTGCACAGTTCGCAAACGCACACAGGCTTGCATATCCAAGACGATTTGCACTGTAAATCCTGCGGCCTGCTTTGGCGATCGGATGTTACCGCGAGTATTCGGCAATGTTCGTTCGTTACTTATAATCCGAATAAATATAATAGTCGGAAGTCTAATAAATCACGTATGCATTTAAATAGCAGAAATATTTTGGTTCGAAGGAGGCCATTTTATTTTTTCATGTGATTCATTGAACTGTTTAATATTGAGTTTCTATAATTTAATAATTGTATGGATTTTCGTTTGTTGATTTTAAAATGTTATTTGATTGTGAAATGTGTGTTGATAGTGTGTGTTTGTTAAAAATTAAAAATAACAAGTTCTCACAAATGTCATTCAGTGAAAAGATTCTGTGTACCCGAGTTACAACTAAGCCAGCAAAAAGGTATTGTAACTCGAAAATTTCATGTTAAAAGTTATGAAACGTATGTACATACGTACATGTACGTATGTATGTACGTACGTAGTTATTGTTTGGTAATTCTAGTACAGTGTGGACTGATTCGGGATATTCAGATTTAAATTTGTTCTGTTGGCATGGTTTCCGACTTAGAGTTCCGTCGCGTGGCTATGCTAAAAATCTATAAAAGAAAAAGTTTTTGTGACAGCACCGCATACCCTAAGTCATATTCCTGTGCACGCCACTGAAAGTCAGAGGCCATATTATCTTACATTACACAAAACCAAGCATTTATCCTCCATGTGGTGACGGATCTCCGTGTGGTGACGGATTAAGAACACAAGTGTCACCACCCCA
This sequence comes from Orgyia antiqua, assembly GCA_916999025.1. Taxonomy (NCBI): domain Eukaryota; kingdom Metazoa; phylum Arthropoda; class Insecta; order Lepidoptera; family Erebidae; genus Orgyia; species Orgyia antiqua. Next base: position 9,632,794 of record OU779874.1, read on the forward strand.
TCTCCTCCCAAGGGTGCTGTAAAAGTCAGCTAAGGGATATTGCACATAGATAACATCCTCTGTGAGAGTCAAATAAACCCTGTACCAATACATCTGGTCACCGCGGCACAGTAGACCATAATCCCTCCCAAAGTGGAGGAGGCCTGTGCCCAACAGTGGGGCGTAAATGGGCTGGAGAAAAAGGTCAAACGGGGCCCTATTACTGAGTCATAACGTGCCAGAGTTAAACTCTCACTCGGCTGGTAAGAAGCTGGTAAGAAGTAGGAAAAATTACTTCTTCTTTCAAACAAACAGAAAAAGCTTTTGGAACGAATTCCATATCGCGCGCTACGAAAGGGGGCTAGACGGAAAAAATTAAGACCAAAAGTTGTAACGACACTTTTTGCTATAGTTGTAAGCCGTGCGACGTGCGCGCGTTTCTTTGTATGTCTCTCTCTGTCTGTCTCTCTCTTTCTTTCTCTCTCTGTCTTATAATATGAATAAAATAATAATATATTATTTTTTATGAATTGTTGAGTAACTATTATACTATATAAAATTTTATTACAATTCTTTTACTAGTCAAAAGCTCGTTCCATCTGGGTGTCCCTCGACACCTCTCAAGGTTTTTGTTTGAACGAAGAAACCTGATTGATTCTATATCAAAAATTCCAATCCACAACTCAAAAAGTAGGAAAATGTCCAACTCTTAAATACCACAAGGATTTGAAGCTACGACTTGAATACAACCGTTCTACCAACCGATGTCCTTATATTAATACAATGTATATCGCCATCTATCGACCTGTTTATACAACTTTTACCATTTTCTATGTTCAGCTTATAGAAATTTAAAAACATCTAAATGATACATACTAAAGCATAACCTTGTGCGCAAATGACATTTGCTATCTAATATAGTAAGCAATTCATCCATCAGCCTTTCTCTGTCCACTGATGGACATAAGCCTCCGCAAGAAAGAAAATAAACTAAATATTATCGGGTCTGGTCAAGGGAATACAGCAGGCTTGATTAATATATGCCAAGACTATTTTGTATGCAGAAAGCATTCAAGGAATATGAATGCCGACGTCAGTCATTGCGGTAGGGAAATATTGCTGATTGTGTGCCTAGAATATAAACGAATATACAATCAATATGGAGTTATTAAATTATCATATTTTATTATTTCACATCAATGGTTCTAGTAAACAGAAAGGGTAAGATAATATTTTGTTCATTTATTTACAAACTAGCTGTTGCCCGCGACTTATAGGCGTAGAATTTAGGAAAGTTTCATGAAAATCCACCCATACATCCAACATTAACCAAACAGTAGATAGAGTATGGATAGAAGACCGAGGAAAAGTTCGCGTTGCTCGGCCAACAGTTTAGGTATTATAAATTGTCGCGCGTAATTCTTTTTTCGTCATATCTCATAAGATATTCATTTAAATTGCATGCTGTAAAAAGCAGTTATAATCTATATTAAATGTGTAAGCTAACCAAGGTATTTAATTTAATATAAAATATTACTATATACACATAAATAACTTTTGAAAACACCCTTTTGAATTAGATAATTTTTTTGACAATATTATGGGTACAGCGGGTTTTCCTTAAAAGATAGACATATGCGCGGACTTTTAGAAGAACTATAGGAATTAAACAATTCCTCCATACATTACTTTCCTGTACCTCACATGGACAAGGCAGTGTTTTCATTTAAAGCTCGCGGGCGTCCGAAATTCTCAGCAAATTTAATCATATCTCATCCAATATACAGCAAACCCCAACAAATTATGCAAAAAAGCCATCCTCTTGAACCATTCTATCTATTAAAAAACCGCATCAAGATCCGTTGCGTATATTTGAAGATAAGAGCTCACATAGGGACATACATACAAAAATTACGACTTTGATTTATGAGAAGTAAAGATAAAGATAACTACTGCCTGGGATTTTGTATGTTTGTAATTTGTCTTCAACAAAGACTTAAGAGGGCACGATACCAAATTATGCTCCATACAAAAATATGGGCATCGTTGTCCCCGTTTTTCTTCGTGAAAGTTAAAGCGATTTTAATTGTTTTTACGCTATATAATAGATGAAGAGTATATCTATGCTTTAATTACTATTTTTTTTAAAACATAATAACTACAAGAAATATGAACATTCGGAAATCCCGTTTTTTTCGTTTTTCTTTAGATAAAGTTGCAGCGTCTATCACACATATTTGGTAAGGTGTTACCAAAAAAGAAAGTGACAGAAGCATAGATAATATAAGACGTAGAAACTGTGGAAAAATTTCGGTGCTCTGGAGGCATTATCCACGAAGAAAACAGTGGACTACTATGTCCATATTTTGTATGGAGCATAGTTTGGTATCGTGCCTTCATAACATATAGTCTATAGGCACTCTTGAAGACTGTTGCTTCCAATCAAAGGAAAAATTTAAGATCGTGTCATTTTATACATATTACAATGGTGGATTTAACGCTAAAGACAGTGTTCACCATTCAAACATTATTCTCTCTCCCGCCCATTTACGTCCCACTGTTGCACGGGCCTCCCCCACTTTTTGAGGGATTATGGTCTACTGTGCCGCGCTGACCAGGGGTATTACCATAGGGTTTATTTTCGAATTTTCCATCTCTCGTCGCGTCTCGTCGTCGGATGTTATCTGTATCCAATATCCCTTAGCTGACTTTTACAGCACCCTTGGGAGGAGATGGGGTGGTGACACTTGTATTCTTACTCCGTCACCACACGTCAAACATTAGATTAATGGAAATAATAGTAAATTTATACTAAGCTGAAGAGTTTTGTTTACTTGTATATTTGTTTGAACACGCTAATCTCAGGAACTACTGGTTCGTATTGAATATAACATCGCTATACAACGTGTTGCAGAAAGGTGTAGTCATAATTTAAAGTTGCATCAGATAGGCCTTAAATATTATAAATATTACAGTTACACATAGAAAAATACAGTTGGTAAGTTTTTTTTTTGTTTATTGCCTACTATTAAATAACTACCAGAAACGTATCAATTATGAGATGTTTACGGTTTATTGAATGCGATTGAACCTTACGATAAAAGATGACCTCATAGCTGTGTTGTAATTAAAGAAGATCGATTAATTTAATAAATTAATTAAACTTTTATGAACACATAAAAGTCATAATATAACTAGTATTTGTAATTTCATCCATGCCTAGTGCCTAGTCACCGGCAATGTGTAACGATGTTCAAATATGACTACACCTTTCTGAAACACGTTGTATAAGGTCGTCGTAAAATATAAATAAGACTAATTAATAATAATTTTCCTTGATGTCTTTCTGTCTACTGATTTAGTGAACGTTTGAAACGTGGAAATCTTAAAAGTTTTGCGGGTAACAGCTAGTAAATATTTCCTGAGTTGTTCCTGAGATTAGAGCATTTAAACACATTAGTATAATTTGGCCAAATATTAAATTCGAGATTTCTGTCCCTCGCAGTACCTTAGCAAAGAAATGGGGTGGCACCACTATTGTTCATAATCCGTAACGACACAGAGCCAAGGTATAAGATAACGGTTAATGACTTATCTTCATTGCCATAGAAATAGCACGTACGTAATTCAATTTGTAAACTTTACACACGCCTATACATGTAGGTACGAACATGGAACAAAGTTTAAATTGGCTTCCCATAATAAATTATCTAACTGCCGCACTCAGAGACATTTAATGGTTACTTAAGGAAAGTTAAGGAGCTCTTTAGTATTGATTTAAAAAAGTAAAAGTTAAGTTAAACCTTTTTTAAATCAATACTAAAGAGCTCCTTAAGTAACCATTAAATGTTAATGGTTACTTAGGGAGCTCTTTAGTATTGATTTAAAAAAGGTTTAACTTAACTTTTACTTTTTTAAATCAATACTAAAGAGCTCCTTAACTTTCCTTAAGTAACCATTAAATGTCTCTGAGTGCGGCAGTAAATCTAATCATTGATTTAAATAATTAAGCGTAATCACAGCTAAAGTGTTGCCAAACTTTGTAATATAATTTATAAGACTATCGTAGTTTTCAGATTTTAGATTTATTTCGTTTGTTAGAATAGATTAAGAAGAAAAAAGTCAGTTAAAAGCACAGGTTAAAAGTAAAGTATATAGCTCGCAGAAGATTTCACACCTTATCAGCGTGAAAAGTAATATAACTAATATTGTTTTTAAGTAATACTTAAACAATCCGCAAAATTTCATTGAAATATCTGGAGCTGTCTCTTAATACAAGTTTTTCCCTGTATCAGGTTATGCTATATTTTATTCGTTTATATTAATGAGAAGTAAATCGTGCATTTAGCATTTTTTTATTATTATGGTAAAAGCTTCTATTTGACTGACAGACCGACAGACAGACGAACAGCGATGTGAATCTAACGAATTCCGTTTTTTTACAAAATTCAAACAAAGAACAGAACTTATGAAAAATGTTACGAAGATTCTAATATCAAGTCAAGAATGACAGCAAAAGTAAGTTACAAAAAATACCTAAGATATTAGATAAATACCGGTCTTTTCATAAAAAATATATCGTCAATATATCAAAATTACAAAAGCAGCCACACGTAACATACAAGAAAAAAATGCTCTAACTAATAGCGTTCCTATGCGGGTATAAGATATCTTATACAGTTCAACGATTATCGATATCCGGATTATACCAATTTAAGGGCTGACACTAACAAGGGTTGGAGTTCCCACGTTATGCGTTTGGCGATTAATTGGAATTTTGTTCAATATTGTTGTGGTGTTTTGATCGATGGCTTCTGCAATTTCATGAATTGCTGTGCTTTTAGAAGAAAAAAAAACTTTGTTAAATAAACTATTAATCTGTTAGCATTAATTGGCATCATTCTCACACCCCACAACAATCCCTACTAATATTATAAATGCGAAAGTAACTGTGTCTGTCTGTCTGTTACGCTTTCCCTCTTAAACCTCTCAACCGATTTTGATGAAATTTGGCACAGACAATCTTTAGACCCTGAGAAAGGACATAGGCTACCAGTTATTGCGAAAAAAAAATTTTCTAAATTCCACGCGGACGGTGTCGCGGGCAACAGCTAGTGTAAAATATATTGGAAAAAAAATTAAAAGAATTGAAAGTGAGAAAAAAAACAAAATTTGTGGAGTTTCTTGTCTGTTCTTCTTCATAGGATTCGCGTTTGGAACAGATGCCTAGCTTATAACGTTGCAAAAGAGCTTGTTATACATGCCAACTTGAAATAAAAATCTTTGACTTCGATTTTGATACCCTGATCTACGTCAGCTAAGAAAGAAGGAAGACAATGGATGCAGTTTGCGCAGTACTACTTGTTGATCGGTCTTTGGGACAGGCCTCCTCCCTCTCCAGTCCATAAACACCCCACAGCTGAGCACTGCTCAGCACCCTGCTGAAATAGCAGTAGATTTGTCATAAAAAACATCGTGTCTAGCCACTCCTGCTGGTTTAATACTCTAAGTACAATTGAGTACAAGATATTCTGTGTGTGGTGTAGGATTAAGAATATAAATGTCACCACCCCATCTCCTCCCAAGGGAAAAGGTAAGGGATATTGCACACATATAACATCATCTGTGAGAGACAGAAAACTCGGAAATAAACCTTGTGCCAACACGCCTGGCCAGCGTAGCGCAGTAGACCGTAATCCCTCCCAAAATGGCCTGTGCCTAGCAGTGGGTCGTAAATGGGCTAGAGAGAGAATAAATAAATAAATAAATAAATAAATAAATATTCATAGACATTTTTACACAACGTCCTCTGGTCCCAAGCTAAGCTTATTATGCTTGTGTTATGGGTACCAGAATACGGATATAATACATAAACTACTTTTCTATTGTAAATACATACTTATAATACATAGTAAACACCCAGACGCAGTACAAACATTTGTATGACAATTAAAAACATCACACAAATGATTGTCCTGACCGGGAATCGAACCCGAGACCTCATGATCAGCAGTCCGTTATATAAACCACTCCACCACGAAGCCCGTCATACAAGTCATAGAGCAGCACAGCGCACTGACATATAAAATTGACTTATTCCATTTAGTAAATTACTTCCTCATACGCCACAAAGATAATGATTAATAACGTAATAATCTTTATTACCAAGGTATACATAAGTTATTCAATTATGAAACTCCACTCGCACACATGTTCTAGAAAATCGTAGAAAGTTTAAATTGCTAATTTAAATGATTGATTTTAATATTCAAAGGCTTTAATTGAGTTTGAATTAAGTCTAAGTACATACATATACATATACTACATATACATATACTAATATTATATAGACGAAAGAAAGAAAGAAAAAAACTTTATTGCTGTGAATTCAGACAAAAAATACTTAATAACAGATTTACACAAAAAAAACCTAATCCTAACTAATTTTTAAAACATGTGAAACTGAAAACAAGCCGATGACAGTAGGTATAAAATTTTGACGTGCGTAAGTGTTCATGTGGGGAACGAAACTATAGCGCGATTTAAAAAATTGTACAACGCCTTCTATCGAGTGGTATAGGAAACTTCTGTTTGTTAAGGCTTGATTTTTAAATTTTACGCGTACAAAGTCGCGGGAAACAGCTAGTAATCAATAAAAGTATCCCATATCCATTCAGAAGCCCCTCAGTCCCATTTCAGCATAATGATGAAGAGTTTTATTGTTTGTTTGAACGCGCTATTCTCAGAACCGCCGCGCGCCGGTCCGTTTTGAAAAAATCATTCAGTGTTGGATTGTAGGGACTTTTATTAAGGAAGGCTATAGGCTATATAACATCACGCTGCGACTAATAGTAGCAAAGCATCATCGAAAAATGTTACAAAAACGGGGAAATTTACTAAATTCTTCGAGTATGAAGTCTTGAAATAATGTTAAATTTAAATAAATAAATAAATATTCTCGGACATTTCACATAACGTCCTCTGGTCCCAAGCTAAGCTTATATGCTTGTGTTATGGTTACCATACGGATATACTACATATACTACTTTTTTATGAAAATACATACTTATAAGACATAGATAATATAAAATAATATTTCGTTTACAGGCACAGATTTTGACGCTAATTTCGACATTTCGAGGGGGCATCTTCCTTCTAGGAAATAAAAATTACACCAATAAATACTATGTAAGCCATGAGACCCGTTAAAATTCACAGATTATTGCATCTAAAACACAAATTAAGTCTTACAAACTCAATTTAAGTTGAACAGTTAGCAACGAATGATAAATTCTTGTAAGTTTGTTTACGGTACACACCATTATTAACACAAGTTTCTTATAACTTTGTTACTTAAGATCTTTAGCAGTTAATATTAAGATTAGAGAATTGCCATAAACAAGAAACTATTGAAATAATTATTTAACGGGTCTCATGGTGTCTAGTGGTTCATGTACGGAATGCCGTTCACGATGTTGCGGTTTCGATTGCCGCTCGGGACAATCATTTGTGTGGTATTTATAATTTTTATACAAAGTAGTATATGTATCCGTATTCTGGTGGGTACCAGAATACGGATACATATACTACTTTTATATCTCAAGGTAAGCTTATATTTATGCTTGTGTTATGGGTATAACACAAGCATAAATATAAGCTTACCTTGAGACTAGAGGAATCAGAGTAAAAAAAAAAAAGGTTAGGATTTTTTATTTTTACACTGCGTGGAGAAGAACTGACAAGAAACTCAATGGATTAATTGCTAGTTATGAAAAAAAAAGACGTGTGTCACGTCACACACACTGTTATTTATTTTATTTATGCAAGAATCCAAATACCATAAACTAAAATAAGATTATTAATCCTTATTAACTGATGCTTACATCTGTCCATTGTTTATGGTAATTATGATAAAATAGCGATTGTCAATCAAATGTCAAAATACTAACGCCAAAACTGATATGAGTCACCAGCGCGAAAAGCGAAACGGCGTTACTGCGTTAAGCTACGCATGCGCAGTAGCGCCGTGTGTAGTATTTTATAGTTACGCTATCTTTGTTACGGAATTTAAATTTCGAATTTTGTGGATTTAGTCTCCACGCTCAAGGCCCGCGATAGAAGCTATGCAATAGCTTAAAAATCTATACTAATAATTTAAAAGTGATGAGTTTGTTTGTTTGAACGCGCTAATCTCAAAAATCACTCGCAGGTCTGATTTGAGAAATTATTTCAGAGTTGGTAGTAAGTTACTACACTAATCTCAACGCGCCGATACGTTTTGAAAAAGTCATTCAGTGTTGGATTGTTGGTACCTACATTTATTAAGGAAGACTACATGCTATATAACATCACGCTGCGATTAATAGGAGCTAAGCATTGGCAAAAACTATTGCAAAAACAGATAGTTATTTAAATTCCACGCATACGTAGAGATAATAGATTAAATATAGATACATAATATCTCAGTGATATTGTTATGCAAAATGTATTCATTACACAGTCTAGATAACGTGTTTTATGACATGAAATGGACACAACTAGTTTATCTACTCTGTGTCTCACAAAATGACACATATAAAACAATTATAATAGTTTGCAGTGACTAACTTTATATTAAGAGGACACGATAGCAAAAAAATGCTGCATACAAATATATGGACTTCGTATTCGGCTGTTTTCTTCATAGATATTGCCGCTAGAGCAACGAATTTTTGTCACAGTATCTAGGTCTTGTTTACCTACGCTTTTATTACTTTCTTTTTTCAAAATGCGATAACTAAAATAAATATGACCATCCAAAAATCCCGTTCTTTACGGTTGTCTTAAAATGCAATTTACAGCCTCTGTCACATCAATTTGGTAAGATCTTAAAAAATAAAAAATAAAAATAGTTTAAAAAACTAAAAAACACGCTTTATTTAATCGAATTATTGTATTGTCATCGGTCTTTGACAGGTGTGCAAAATTTGAATAGAATCTGACCGTTTAAAGTGGGTCAAAATAGCGTCCAAAGGAGTCGGTTACAAACATACAAACATACAAACAAACATACAAACAAACATACAAACAAACATACAAACAAACATACAAACGAACATACAAGTGAAGCTAATATAAAGCGTGTAAAAAGAAAGTAATACAAGCATAGATATACTCTTCATCTATAATATATACGGCAAAATACACGTTATACACACTCTTTTGGTTATGCTTAACACTCTTGGAGACTAGCTAGCTTTCTATTAAGGTGTTCGTCGGATGTCCTGCGACCAGGTCGCGCGACTGCTCTGATTTTGTACTAAAATGCCGTATGATTCTTATATCGGTTGAAGTTGTCACTGCTTTTTATGGGAAGTAGGCATGGCTAAACAAAAAACTGGCTGCAGAATTAGCACCACTCACGATGCGACAGAGTCGCAATGGGTCGCGTGACCCTCATGTGATATTGTAAGAGCGATGCAACCGACAGAAATGTATGCAACCTAAAAAGGCAACGAGAAAATTAACACTATTGTGATAAGTTGTGCGTCGCGTATATCTGACGGCTACCTTTATTAAAAATATACTATGGTCGGGCTACTGCTTACTAAGACTAAAGGCTATAGTTTTAATTTTTATGTTACTTACAGAGAATGTTCCTTTATCTGGTTCTACAATACTCTAGGAAGGAATTGAAGTAGTGACACATGTATTCGTTATCCGTTACTACAGGAAATATTAGGCTATGTGATTTTTCGGGATTTTCTTTATAAAATTTATATGTTCATATAATTTAAAAAGCATTACGTGCTCAATAGTATGAAATACCTATTTACGATATATACTTATCGATTTACGCATTTTTTGAAACGATTTAAATGAATTTATAACCACAATATCGTATTTAACTCTTGCAAATAAATTTGATACTGAACTTAAAGTAATAAGCCAACAGGAGTTGCCATTACATTTTCTTTGTCTAATATACTTACAATCTGACGATTGTTGGGGTAGGAAGGTCCTCAAATTAAGCCCACGTACCAGACGATGCAGCGTGGGGTGGCCACCAACAAGGTAGATTGGCGATATCGTCAAATGTGCCGGGAGCGCCACTGAATGCAGATAGCGCAGGACCACGCGTTGTGGCATTCTATGGCGAAGGTCTTCAGCAGTGGACGGAGGAGGACTGATGGATGGACGGATGGAATACTGTCAGGTCATTACCGAAATAACGAACGCACACAAATAATATAACTCAATCTCATTGGTCACTACGCATGCTCCACATAAAATCGCCTCACGCACACTAAAAGATGACAATGTCTGTACAAAATAATTGCTCATAAATCTTTTACTGCAAGAGTCGCCTGAAAACGCCATATCCTGTTGATCAAATGCTCTATGATACTGAACGTATTAACAGATGCTTGATAATTTTCAATTTAATTGATTCATTTCGAGATCTGAAATGAGAATATACTTTGATATGTTGATGGCTTTAACAAAAGAATTTTATGATTGAATTTAATATTACGATTTTAAAATACATTTTGTTTAATAAATATGTAATACAAAATATGTCCGTTTATTTTTTGTATTTTTTAGCAATTACACCTACAGCCGTTTTCAACTAACCTTCAACTGTGCATTCAACTTTGATATACGTATATTTTGACGAAGTTTCAGATCTAGTAGTTCATGTAACGGACTGCCTTTCATTTCGTAACGGGTTCGATCCCTGCACTATATAAATAATTGTGAGATATTTACTGTCATTGTCATCGTCATCGTTCCTATGTACTGTAAGTATGTATTTACAAATGAAAAGTAGTTTAATTTTATATTCTAGTACCTATAACTTGTGTTATAGGTACCAGTATATAGGAGGCAGCATAGGTATATAAGCTTATCCTGAGACCAGAGAACGTTATGTAAAATGTCCATGAATATTTATTGTTATTATTTAATAATTATGAATAGAGCCGGTCACGCGACACGATTGCAGACATCGAAAGGCTACCTTTACCGTTTTATAAAGCGTAGGTAGCTGTTGCCCGCGACGACGTACGCGTAGAATATAGAAAAAATTCTCCTGCTTCGCAACACTTCTCAGTGATGCCTCGCTTCTATTGATTGCAACGTGATGTTAAATAACCTTCCGCAATAAATGTACTATCCAACACTGAAAGGATTTTTTAAATAGGACCAGTGGTTTCTGAGATTAGCGCGTTCAAACAAACAAACTCTTCAGTTTTATAATATTAGTATAGAAGTATGGATGTTATACAAAATAAGTTAAAGCTTACAATGTAAACAAAGCGCGTATATATACATATATATAATATATACGTACTATGTGAATATAAATACATAATAAATACTTAATATTTTCTTCACGAAAACTTATAACAAAAATATATTTTCTTATCTTTTCTATATCCAATGATTTAGCGATAGATAAGTAGTTAAACGAACATTTTCTAGTCGGATACATGAGAACTTAGCCCGATGTTTTGATAACTTGTCATTTTCTGTCCCACTGAAGCTTATGACGAGGTGTAATAGTAAATAAATGTCTGATCTTTATATGTTTTGTTATTATTTGATCGAAATGCGGATTAAGAATACAAGTGTCACCACCCTATTTCTTTCCCAGGGTGCTGTAAGAACCAGCTAAGGGACAATATATAAGTAGTTAACTTCTACTGAGAGAGAAGGAAAATATGAAAATAAACTCTGTGCCAACACGCCAGGTTAGCGCGGCACAGTAGACCATAATCCCTCCCAAAGTGGAGGAGGTCTCTGCCCAATAGCGAGACGTTAATGATCTGGAAAGCAGAGAATATTATAAACATAGATACAATCTGTGATATTTATGTTTGTTCTGCCTCTGGGTGTTTCTATGTATTATAAGTATGTATTTAAAAGAAAAGTAGTTTATGTATCTGGTATCTGGTATCCGTATGCTTGTGTTACGGAAGTCCGTAACACAAGCATACGGATACAATAATACAATTTTAAGCACTATATCTACATAAGTAAGAATACAAGTGTCACCACCCCATCTCCTCCCAAGGATGCTGTAAAAGTCAGCTAAGGGATATTGCACACAGATAACATCCTCTGTGAGAGCTTGAAAACTCGAAAACTCGAAAAACGCCAACACGCCTGGTCAGCGCGGCACAGTAGACCATAAATGCCTCTCAAAGTGGAGGAGGCCCGTGCCCAATAGTGGGACGTAAATGGGCTGGAGAAGAGAAATATCTACATAAATATTTTATAAAAATATAAAAAGCTACTGTGCCAGAAGAAAACAATGTATCTAGACATTGTTTTCTCCTGGCACAGTAGCTCTTTATTCCTCACAGCAACCAGATGATAGGGATCGGTTTACAACATCAAATTTTTATTCTTTATAACAAGACAAAAAATATTTCCTTTTTCCCACAAAATATTGACGCTTCATAAAACCTATTTCTGCCTCAAATGACAGAATTGATAAAGTTTGCTTATAACACAGATCGCTTGCAATAGATAGAGAATTACGTGATTCTTGTAAACGACTAAACGTGGACACTGAAACTAAACGTTGTAGGAAGGCGCGGGTCGCAATACTGCATTTTCATTGGTCGTAGCAAAATACACGCTGAGTGTATACATCCAGTTTTCATAGATATGCTTATAAGCGCATTTTTAGTATTCCATGGGGAAGACGAGACCCAATTATTGTGACTTCGTTATCCGTCCGTCCGTTGGTCAGTCACGAGGCTTTGTCTCCGGAACGGTGATAGCTAGAGGACTGGAAATTTCACTGTTGGTTTGGCACTCCGTAAAGTGCCTTTTCACCCCTCGTTTGACCTTAATGAGACGACGCGTTGATCGCCTTGGTTGCGGCATCTATTAACGGTGATCTGTGGCTTAGTATAATGAAGATTGTTCGAGGAAGTCGATATGATAGGCTTTTAGCTAGACAAACAGATTGGAAAGTTATATTGCTTAGTAGTACCTGTATCGGTTACAAATTTTATTTATACTTTTAACAATTTTGAGGGCTCGACAGTCGACAGCAAGCCATGCTCTCTACAAAAATATGGATATTGTAGTCTGCTGATTTCCAGGATATTGCCTTTAGAGCAACGAAATTTACTAACAGTATCTAAGTCGTGAGTTTTAAATAAATAAATAATAAATATTTTGGACATTGTACACAACATCCTCTTGGTTCAAAGTAGGTAAGCTATATTTCTATGCTTGTGTTATGGGTAACAGATACCTTTTTTATGCTACGTATATACTTATCTTTTGTAAATACATACTTATATTACATAGAAATACCCGGACGCAGTACAACAATTTGTATGACATTTATGAATATCATACAAATGATCGACCTATGCGGAATTAGTAGAACTCGAGACCTCGTGAACGGCAGTCCATTATTACATGAAACACTAGAGCACGAGGACAGTCATATATCAATGCTTCTATTACTTTCTGTTTTGTTTTTCAAACCTTAACCTTATCCTTATCCTTACTAATTTATAAGTGCGAAGTCCGGATGATGAAACAATCATAATTTTGACAAGCATAAGTGTTAATGTATGGAACGAAACGATAGCGCGATTTAAAAAACGTGCAACGCCATCTATTGAGCAGAAGAGTAAACTTCTGTTTGTTAAGGATTGATTTCTAAATTTCACGCATACGAATTCGCGGGCAACAGCTAGTAAATAAATAAATAAATAAATATTCATGGACATTTCACACAACGTCCTCTGGTCCCAAGCTAAGCTTGTGTTATGGGTACCAGAATACATAGTAACTAAAAGAAATATGGTCAACTGAAAACCCGTTACTTACGATTGTCTTTAGATGAACTTGCAGCATCTATTACACAAATTTGGTGAGGTTTTTCCAAAGAACTATATTTTTATTAGAAGCTTCAATATACTCTTCATCTGCAAGTCATATGGCGTAATTTTTTTAAAAGTCAGGTTTTATCTGCCTGAACTATAGTTGTCCCTTTCGGCGCGGCGCTCAACAATAAGGCCAACAACAAGTATCTAATATACATCCGTAAATTGTAAATTGGCTGGCTCTATAGTCCCCTCTTGACTGGCTCAACAGCAATATCTGGCAGTTAATGGGGTGGTGACACTTGTATTCTTAATCCATCACTACATAGACAAAAATCAAAAGCATATTACTTCCGATAACATCATTTACAGATAAAACCATATATAAAATACAAATTAAGCTTTACAAACTCAATTTAAGTTGCACAATTTGTTGTGGACAAATAATTCTTGTTTTGTTTACAATATATACCATTGTTAACACAAGTTTAATGTAGGAAAGGTTTATTACGAATAATCATCCGAAGAAAACAGAATTTAAAATTGAATAAAATTTTAGACGAGTATATTTGTCTTAACTTTTGGCCCGACGTTTCGGAGACTTTGCAGTAACCATGGTCACGGGTGAGACTCACCCGTCAGTCTCACCCGTGACCATGGTGACGGCAAACGTCGGGCCAAAAGTCAAAACAAATATACGCGTCTAAATCCGTAAAAAGTAGTTTTATTTAAACGAATGAGTAATTAACGAATGAGAAATACAAAGCTATGTGACCAGTGTCTGTTGTGTCACAATGGTGGCTCAATGACACATTATAACCTCAAAAAATTAACAATAGACTATCAAACTTCATAAAATTCGCCACTAAGCAATCAGTTGTTGAATTTGTTTACAATAACACTAAATAACTAATTGTTTAGTGGCGAATTTTATCAAGTTTGGTCAGTTAATTTTTTGAGGTTATAATGTGTCATTGAGCTACCATTGTGACAATTCATTTACCGGATTTGGGTCCCAGGTACATCCGACATAGCTTGAAGGGTTAGGCGCGCTGAAGTGGCAATGGGCAGGCCACGTCGTTCGAAATACTGGTGATCGTTGCGGAAGAAAGTTCTGCGTCTGGGTGTTTACTATGTATTATAGGTATGTATTAACATAAGAAAAGTAGTATGTATAGTATATCCGTATTCTGGTACCTATAACCCAAGCATATAAGCCATAGTTTGGGACAAGAAAGAAGAAAGAAAGAAAGAAAAAAAATAATATTTGCGATAAGACAATACACACAAAAAGAGTAAAAAATAAAATAAAAAAATGACGTGTAGTGGTAAAAAAAGAAATTCCCCTTCAAATACAAATAAAACGCGCCGTTTCTCACCCCCGATGTAGCGATTAATCACTCGTTTTGCTTGTTGATGTTAATGTATCATTTTTTATCGTTATGAGCTTGTAGAATGAATAAATGAGTAAGCAGTAATAGTAATTTATGAGTTTCATTTAATTATTTGTAAACGAGGTAAAATAAACGTTTGATGTAATTATGAAATGATGATAGTTATAAACGTGATAAATAAAATAAGCAATATTCATAGACATTTCACACAACGTCCTCTGGTCCCAAGCTAAGCTTATATGCTTGTGTTATGGGTACTAGAATACGGATAGAATACATAAACGACTTTTCTTTTGAAAATACATACTTATAATACATAGAAAACACCCAGAATACGCAATAAATACGTTTGTATGACAATTATGGCTGTGAAAGTAAAAACAGAATCTGTGATGAATAAGATAGGTTCATAAGCTTAGGGTACCGTACCTTACTCTAGCCCATCAACGTCCCACTGTTTCCACAGGTATTCTCGAAAATTTTTGTGAGTTTTTGTAACATATAAATTTGTTAAAGAGGATGGATATCTTTTTGTATATTTTTTTAGGTTTGGTTTCAAATTTCCACGCGTATAAGGTCACAGGCGAGTTTAAATATATATTCAAATATACATATATTCAGGACATTTCACTCAAAGTCCTCTGGTCCCAAAGTAAGCTATATTTCTATGCTTGTATATGGGTACCAGATACGGATAGACGACATATACTACTTTTCTTTCGTAAATACATACTTACAATACATAGTAAACACCCAGACGCAGTACAAACATTTGTATGACATTTATGGATATCACACAAATTATTGTCCCAAGCGGGAATCGAACCCGCGACCTCGTGATCGGCAGTCCATTACATAAACCACTCCACCACGAAGCCCGTCCGCGTTTGTCCGCAAACTATAAAGCTAACCAAATGGAAATAAACAGAATCTCACAAAACTCGAAAAATTATATCCAATAAAATATATACTTACTACTTTATCTCCCTCTCCCCCTTTACGTCCCACTGTCAGGCACGGGCCTCCTACACTTTGGGAGGGATTATGGTCTAATATGCCGCGCTGACCAGGCGTATTGGCACAGGGTTTTTTTTTTTCAACTTTTCCGTCTCTTACAGGATGTTATCTGTGTGCAATATCCCTTAGCTGACTTTTACCGCACCTTCGGAGATGGGGTGGTGACACTTGTATTCTTAATCCGTCACCACACGGATTCTACTTTATCTATTATACTAATATTATAAAGCTGAAGAGTTTGTTTGTTTGTTCGTTTTGAACGCTTATCTCATAAACCACTGGTTTGATATGAAAAATTCTTTCAGTTTTGGATAGTACATTTATCGAGGAAAGCTGTAGGCTATTTAACATCACGCTGCGACCAATAGGAGCGAAGCATTTGTTAAAAATATTACAAAAACGGGGAAAAATAATGTTCATTTCCTGGTGTACGTACGTACTGAGTCTTAAATAAAAATACAAAAGTCCATGAAATTTCGCTTAGCAAAATGTGCTTAGATTCATGGACATTTCACACAACGTCCTCTAGTCCCAAGCTAAGCATATGCTTGTGTTATGGGTACCAGAATACGGATAGAATACATATACTACTTTTCTTTTGTAAATACATAGTTATAATATTATAGAAACACCCAGACGCAGTACAAACATTTGTACGACCGTTAGAAAAATCACACAAATGATTGTTCCAGATCATATAAAAACTTGTCCACTGTTTTTAAATTACAAAAGTATTATCAAATATCTGTATCCAATATAATCGTCTTTGCAGGATATCTTTAACGACCATAAAGTTACTCAAAAATCCCTTTGATATCGAAAAAATACCCTTAACTCGCAACATAATCCAAACACTACATAAACCCTAATATAATTCCAATCTTCTTTGAAATAGAGTTCAAATAACATAGTTTTAGTTGTAAATATATATTGGTATTTTCGTAGATAGCTTACATAGATAGCTAGTAGTTTTCTTGCTTATAAAATTTTTTTCCAAGCGAACTAAAATAATTTTAGTTATTTTTAAGCCTAAGTTTTAGCTAATAATAGCTATTGCCAGCAACTTCTTTTGCCCAACAGTGGGACGTTAAAAGGCTGGGCAGTGACAGAGCTGTTCGGAGTTGTTGATAGCAATTACTACCCCGGAGAAATTTCATAAGACACACTGCCTAAATTATTTATGATTTTATAACGAACAAACAGACAAACCTGTCAATAGCCTTATTATTAAGGTTCTGTACCAAATTACTGAGGCTTTACTGTCCGTTTGTCCATCTGTCTCTTACTAGGCTCTATCTCGATTATATTAAAGATGATAAAGCTTTGGAGTAGGTTGCTCTGGAGCAATACATATTTATTGTAACGTTTTATTAGCATTGTAAGTATAAATAACATTTAATTTAAAAAAATATTGATTTAATTTAAAGCTCTGCTGAGTTTCTTACGCCGGTTCTACTCAGCAGATTGCGTCCTAAACCAGTGGTAGGGAAAAAAAATTGGACATTTCAAAAGCACATATTTTTTTTGTCTAAAAATAGTAGACATCTACTTGATTAAATGATTTTTCATTTTATGTCAAAGCTATAGAGCTGAAAATTTCACAGTTTTTGTATATCAAATGATGTTAAAAGAACAAATACTTATCACCATCATTCTCCTGACTCTTTTCCATTATTTGGTGTTAAGTTGGTGGTAAGTTTCCATTGTTTGGTGGGTAGTACGAAACCCTTTGTGTGCGAATCCAACTCGTACTTGACCGGTTTTATAAATAAAATCATGATTTAGATTTTATAAAAGCATTTTCAATCATGTTAATAAATAAGTACTTTCAGTAAAATCGGTTTCCAATTTTCGATGAAAAGACTAGTTTATTATGGAGAACGAAGCGTAAGTAATTTACTTCAAAGAATAAAGTATTATATGCTATTAAATAATCGATATTTTCTTTGAATCTGATTATAAATAAAATAGTATCATGTATTCGATACAAGAAATCTCAGAAATAAATTATTGTAACCTAGTTTTGTCCCTTTCTGTGTGGTGACGGGTTAAGAATAGAAGTGTCACCAAGCCCTTTCCTTCCCAGGGTGCGGTAAAAGCTGTACCATCCCCTGTGAGAGATGAAGAACTCGAAAATAAACCCTATGCCAACACGTCTGCTCAGCGTGACATACGAGACTAGTAAAATTATTTTATTTTAATAAACTTTAATTCAGGTAAGCTTGGTTTGACTTTGACCCTTTGTTATTCAGACTTAGCAGTTTTCAGCGTTGCTCACTTATATACCTATAATAATTGACCTCTGCCTTATCTATTTTCTAATCTTTTGCAATATTTATTCAATTACTTAAATTCTTTGAAAAATTTTCGTCTCATTAAATTAAGTAAGCTTGGTTTGAACTCAAGCTTACTTTCTATTCAGGCCTAGTTTTACAAGTTCAAAGTATTATTGCAGGCACTGTGCAAGTTTCAGTGTTTCTCACGTAAATAAGACACCTTTCTTTATAATCTTTCAACGTGCAATATTATATTTAAATATAACTAAATAGTTTAAATAATACTAAAATATTCATCGCAGTATGATTAAGTAAGCTTAGTTTGACCTTGACCTAATGCTTACTCAATATTCAGGCCTACAGTTACAAGTTCAAAGTAATATTACTGGCCCTGTGCCAAGCTGGTGTTCATTTGACGTAGGTGCCGTTTTTAGATTGATGACAGCTGAAAATCTAGTAAAAACCACGTTTATTGGAGCGAAAATTTGAGACAGAGTAAGTTTGTACTTTTTAAAACGAATTTATTAACTTCGTTTGTACCTATCTATCTATTAATTTATTTATAAACAAATTTATGTAATGAAATATTTAAATGCGATTTTCCTCTTAACTTTGAATTACGTAGAAATACAATAATTTAAAAAGTTTTATTGGGATTTTCGGGACCGAGTCATAATTATTACCCAAACATGTTTTTGAAGTTGTAGTTCTTTAAGCGCGTGAGAGAAAACTGTTGAGAGGTTAAACGATCGACACTATGAAGTAAGTAACATATTTTCATCATTACTTAGTTTAAAAACTAATAAATAAGCTTGAAAATAATGGATACTTTTTGAAATTATTATACCTACGTAATAAGTGTGCGTGAATTGATAGATCTGATAGTTACAAAGATCCTTACTAATTTATAAATGCGAAAAGCGTAAGTTAATGTCTTTAACCAAACCATAGTGCGATATAAAAAACTGCACAACGCCATCTATTAAGCGGTATACTAAACTTCTGTTTGTTAAGGTTTGATATCTAAATTTCACGCAGACGAAGTCGCGGGCAACAGCTAGTAGGTAATAAAAGCTCATGATTTTTTTTCATTTATAGAATTTACACACAACGTCCTCTGCTCTCAAAGTTATATTTCTATACTAGCTGTTGCCCTCGACTCCGTCCGCGTAGAATTTAGGAAATTTTCCCCGTTTTTGCAACATTTTTAACTACTGCTTGAGTGAGAGTATTATAAACGTAAGAGTAAACAAATATAATCAGAATGAACGAACTGCTAAGCTATCAGGAGTTACACGTGTTATTGTGAGTCAACCATAAAATATAGATATGTGCTGTTCCGGGATATTTTTTAGACAATTTTATGTAGAATATTTCCGTCATACATGATTTCTATGTAACTTTAAGCATTAATGCTGCACACGCGACGGAAGCTTATAAAATGGAGCACCTTTTCCCGTTTTCCCAACATTTCCCTTCACTACTCTGCTCCTATTGATTGTAGCGTGATGAAAAGTATACTATAACCTGCCCAGGAGTATGAAGAATAATTGTACCAAGTTTCGTTAAAATCCGTCGAGTAGTTTTTGTTTCTATAAGGAAAATACAGACTGACAGATAGACAGACAGACAGACAGACAGACAGACAGACAGACAAAAATTTTACTGATTGCATTTTTGGCATTAGTATCGATCACTAATCACCCCCTGATAGTTATTTTGAAAATATATTTCGTGTACAGAATTGACCTCTCTACAGATTTATTATAAGTATAGACAAGTGTTATGGGTGTATATATACCACATGAATACTTTATTTTTGTAAATACATACTACCTTATAATAGGTACATAGAAAACACCCAGTTGCACAAACATTTCACTTTTTTTCACTTAGGGTTAATAAATATAAATAAATATTTATGGACATTTCAACGTCCTCCGGTCCCAAGCTAAGCTAATTATGCTTGTGTTATGGGTACTAGAATACGGATAGAATACATAAACTACTTTTGTTTTGTAAATACATACTTATTATACATAGTAAACACCCAGACGCAGTACAAACATTCATAAATATCACAAAATTATATTATTGTACTATGGGAAGATTCAACCGGTGATCTCGTGAACGGCAGTCCTTTACATTAACCACTAGACCGCGAGGCTCTTCTATATGAAATTTCGCCTTTGCTTTACCTTTTAGAAGTTTAATACAAAACAAACGAACTCTTAAGTCAACAATGAAGAGAGGACATTATTAAATTAAAGTGCCAACGCTATAGTGAAAAGGCGTAAGTTTGGCTTCATTAAGAACTTCAAGAGGATGTTTGAGTTAGCTGTGATTAGTAAGACGCTAGCAAACTGGAACTTGGAAATTAAAAACCGGTCAAGTACGAGTTGGACTCGCACATGATGGGTTCCGTGTAGGCTTGTTGAAAAAATATCGATACATCGATATATCGATATGATTTTATCAATATATCGATATATATCGGTGATATTTAATTTTTCGATATATCGATGTATCGATATAAAATTTCAAGTATAGAAATGGTATAAAAATCGATATTTTTTTCAGACCGAAAACCAAGTAGGTACCTACTTTCTAGATAGGTATTAACATTTTTTTTGACAAATTACTTTTTATCTTTTGTTTTGTTTTTTTGTTGACTCTCGATTTGATGCTTCTTAATTTGATGTCGAAACCTTTCGAGTCCTTTTCGCACTTAGCCAGTTTTTTAATTTTGCCGATATATCGATTTTTTTCAAATAAAATATTGAAGCCGATATCGATATTTTTATAAATATCGATATATCGACACATCGATTTTTTTTTCGTTTCCGACATCCCTAGTTCCGTGCCGTTATTATTATCTATACTTACTAATCTTATAAAGCTGAAGGGTATTTTTTGTCTGAACCCGCTAATCTCAGGAACCACGGGTCCGATTTGAAAAATGTTTACCATATTTTTCACTGATGCTTCACTCCTATTGGTCGCAGCGTGATGTTATATAGCCTATAGCCTTCCTCAATAAATGTACTATCCAACACTGACATTATTTTTCCAATCCGACTAGTAGTTCCTGAAATTAGCGCTTTCAAACAAACAAACAAACAAACTCTTCAGCTTTAGAATATTAGTACAGATTCATTTATTTGACAAAGAAAATTGGAAGCGAATGTTGGGTGAGGCGAAATAAGCACGATAGTAGAATAAGTGCTGTAGAGATGCGCTCTTTGAGAAGTATGTGTAGTGTGACTTTGAAAGATAGATTAAGAAATGAAGTTATAAGAGAACGTTGCGGTCTGAAAGAGGATGTTGTGACTAAGGAGGAGAAAAGTATGCTTAGGTGGTTTGGTCTTCTGGAGAGGATGAATGAGAGACGATTAACGAAAGACATATACATGGCGGAGGTAAGTGGAAATGCTGGGAGAGGACGCCCGAGAAAAATATACTCCGATGTCATCGCCGGGATACTCCAAAAGGGGCAAGTGCGTAGCACTTACAACCGCCGAGCATGAATGTCCAGATGTATGTATGAAGTGTGGATGAAGCCTAGGAAGTATGTTTAGATCGTAGCAGATGGCGCTCTATAGTCTCTGCCTACTCCCATGGGAAAAGCGTAGTAATATAATAAATATTCAGGACATTTCACACAACGTCCTCTGGTCCCAAAGTAAGCTATATTTCTATGCTTGTATTATGGGTACCAGATACGGATAGACTACACATACTACTTTTCTTTTGTAAATACATACTTATAATACATAGAAAACACCCAGACGCTGTACAAACATTTGTATGACATTTATGGATATCACACAAATGACTGTCCCAAGCGGGAATCGAACCCGCGACCTCGTGGTCGGCAGTCCATTACATAAACCACTCCACCACAGGAAAGAAAATTGCGTGTATAACAACTCTTGTCAGTTTTATACTCTAGGTGGAATAATTATATGAAACTGCTGCAAAATGTATGCCTATTATGAGGTTTGCAATGGCTGCGAAATTTAATTATAGATGAAGGCTAAAACTGGATACGTTTCAGACTTAGTTAATCATACATGAGGTGAATGAAATTACTTTAGTCTCTGTTTTATACAGCTATCTTAACTAATAATTATAAATGTGAAAGTTTGTGAGTAGGTATGGTTGTTTGGATGTTTCTTACTTTTTCACGCAAAAAATACTGAATGGATTTTAATGAAACTACAATAATGTAGCTTATACATCAGAATAAGTTATAGCCTACTTATTATCACAAAATAATACAATGTTCCCGTGGGACAAAAAAAAAATAACAGATTTTTTATCATAATATTTTCTAACACTTGCGCGACTCATCTGTTTAAATAAAACTACTTTTTACGGATTTAGACGCGTATATTTGTTTCAAATTTTGGCCCGACGTTTCGGAGACTTTGCAGTCACCATGGTCATGGGTGAGACTGAGCTGTAATTTGTCTTCTACCATCAGTTATTACAGGGTTTACCCACATTCGATTTTAATTTTACATTGACCATAAAGATAGACTTTTACTATAAACTATATCATATTACATTGTGCTCAGACTATATAAAATCAATAACATTATTTTAGTTTCTAAAATACTTTTTTTATAGAATATAGATTTAAATAGATATTTTTATATAAATAGATTTTTTATCGATTTTTTTTTCGAACTTTCGCGTTTGAACTCATAATTTGTTAATATTATCGGCTATAATCACGTTAATAACTTAAAAAGGCACAATACCTTTACTCCCGACGTTTCGACCGAGTTGCATCGATCGTCGTCACGGGTCACAGCTAGTTAATTATATTACTAAATTAATTATGTAATTAAATAACAAAGTTACTTTAAACTAATAAATTCTCGTCGTTAAAAGTAAAGTTAAATGAAATACGAGTATATGAAAATTTATTATAAATTTCAAAGTTTTCGTTCTGTTTTGGGCTAATCTTCAAATAAATCTAAATTACTTTGTAGCCTAATAAAATCACCTAAGGCTGTACAAGTTGCAATTAACATTTTTATTTATTACTCTAGTTCTACAGTTTTGTAGTAATTAGTGTGTCCTTACTTATATTATGTGAACGCGAGTTTGTTTGTTTGTGACGCTTTCACGCAAAATCTACCGAATGGAATTGCACGAAAATTGATATAGAGATAATTTATAGTCCTGGAAGTAACATAGGCTATATTATATTATTTCGCTAAAACTCTGTACGAGATAATAAACGCAAATGTTTTTGAATTATGGTATAAAATAACAGTTCAGCCATATTGTTTATTTGACGGTTGTCATAGCAACACATAGAATCCGTCGTTTACAGATATTTTTTTTTATTTGGCCAAGAAGGATTTAATCCCACACATGCGATTTATTTGTTTATTTAATCTTTATATACAGATATGTATACAGGCGGACTAAATGCCTTAGGCATTCTCTTCCAGTCAACCAAAGGAGGTGCAGAAACAAATTAGTGGAAGGTGTATGAATATTTAAATAATGGAACTTTCATACTAATAAAGCAAGATAAGTTAAGAATAGATTTACGCGGTAGCTCGGAATAGAAACTCCTTGTATGGTACCTACTTAGTTCCAAATTGTTTTTTATTGTGGTGATTAAGGGCCTACATCAATATTATCGTCGACATGTACATATTAACACAGCTAGTAGGTATAGAAAATGAAGAATTAGGGCTATTTTTTTTGTTTACTCAAATTCTACTAAATATATTTTAATTCTGATTTACGTGTTTCTATATATAATAGTTACTTATGTTTTTAAAGTTATTTCATTAGTTAATACGCGATAAAACACCGACAAATGAAAAAAATAAAAAATTAGAGAGGTTGTTTCGCTAAGATTTTCTATCGAGAAAACTTTTTTCAATCGCGTTTCTGAGTTTATGCGATCCTAGATTATATATTGAAAAAAACATATACTTAAATTAGAGCTCTAGCCATTCAATCTAAAGAAACAATGAAAACTTCGTACGTAGAAAAATGCACGAAGAATTTTGGTATCCTCTTAAAGAAGTTGGCATAGTTAAGTATTTATATTCTGTACTACGTCGATTTTTTTTTATTTTGGCAGAATGAAGAGTTACAGTATTGAATTAATATTTTCTTACAATTTTAAAAACAATTGAACTTAGTATTTGTTTCAGTTTGTTTCAATTTTTTGCAGTTGTCATTTTGTAGTTTAATTTTAGTAGATATACATAATATTTTGTATCGATTGTTGATTGAGATAAATTTTGCTATAGATTTCAGTATTGATTTTAGTATCTATTAATTTCAGTTCATATTTCAGTTTTTATTTTAGGTTTGTTTTCAAATTCGATTCGGGCACTAATGCCGCGGGCTGAAGCTAGTAAAGCTATATTTATAAGTGAGATTGAATCTTCAAACCTACGTTACGGATTTTAAATTCTTTTTAGGGTTCCATATCAACAGGTTATGGGACCCTATTACAGTATATAGCCTCGTGGTTGAGTGGTTCATGTAACGGACTACCGATAAAGAAGTTGCGGGTTCGATTCCCGCTCAGGACAATCATTTGTGTGATTTTTCTAATTGTCATACAAATGTTTGTAATGTGTCTGGGTGTTTCTATGTATTTATTATAAGTATGTATTTACAAAAAAATGTAGTATATATATTCTATCCGTATTCTGGTACCCATAACACAAGCGTATAAGCTTAGCTTGGGACTAGAGGACGTTGTGTGAAATGTCCATGAATAAATAAATAAATAAAATAAATAAATAAATATTCATGGACATTTCACACAACGTCCTCTGGTCCCAAGCTAAGCTTATTATGCTTGTGTTATGGGTACCATAATACGGATATAATACATATACTACTTTTCTTTTGTAAATACATACTTATAATACATAGTAAACACCCAGACGCGGGACAAACATGAATATTTACTTATTTACTGGCATGCCGTATTTACAGACTGTCACCATTCAAATTGCTAAAAATCACACAAAGAATCGCATAAAAACATATTAATATAACATCAATCATTCATTTTTATTATAATTGCTGTTTGTTGATCATAAAAATTCATATCAGGGAGAGCCTGCCTTTAATATATGTATTTTTAGCATTCATAACATATAACGTTATATAGCAGTCATTACTGCTCCAAATTATTGTAGCTCAGTGGTTTGTTTTTCTTACTTTTTAACTCGTACTTAACCCTGGCTTTGGTTATATCCCGTTCTATATTTTTTGGCATCCCAATAATATACCACCTTTGATGGACCATCAATGCTTTAGGAAAATGGCCGGTAACCAGACGGGGTGGTCACCCGTGGCGTGTTGCAGTTCAGTCTAATATTGCCCCCGTCAAGTTGGGCCCTCGTGACAGGGTCACTCTTACCGGGTTATGGTATAGCTCTTCAGGTATATCTTGTAGCTTAATTTTATAGAAAACAATTATTTAATTAATATTTTCTAACACTTGCGCTACTCATCTGTTTAAATAAAACTACTTTTTACGGATTTAGACGCGTATATTTGTTTTAAATTTTGGCCCGACGTTTCGGAGACTTTGCAGTCACCATGGTCACGGGTGAGACTGAGACTGAAAGAGTGAGAGAGAAAACAAATATACGCGTCTAAATCCGTATAAAGTAGTTATGAATAAATCTTCAATTAAACAATTCGGTTTAATTTGGTGTAGATACATAAAAACAAATAAAAATAATAAATATTTATGGACATTTCACACAACCTCCGAAACGGCTTGACCGCTTTTTATGAAATTTTACATGCATATTCAGTAGGTCTGAGAATCGGCCAACATCTATTTTTCAAACCTTCTTTATTTTAGTATGACAAAACAACGTTGGCCGGGTCAGCTAGTATATATATATAATACTAGCTGACCCGGCAAACGTTGTTTTGCCATACTAAAAAAAAAGGTTTGAAAAATAGATGTTGGCCGATTCTCGGACCTACTGAATATGCATGTAAAATTCCATAAAAATCGGTCAAGCCGTTTCGGAGGAGTACGGTAACTAACACTGTGACACGTGAATTTTATATATTAGATATACAGGGTGTGGCGTAAATAGTGGTCCACCGTTCAGGGTTAGGTACATCAGGTAGGTACCTACACCATACCAAAATTTTAAACCGGTCCGCCGACTGGTTACGGAAAAAAAAAATTTTTAATTTTTTTCAAGAAATTCCCATTTTCATTACGAATTTGACCACAGTTTCAACAAAAAACATTATTTTTGATTTTCTATTCGTGTTTATTCATGTTGAATGTATGAGCTATCATAAAAATATAAAGATTTGTATTGAAATTGTAGCCTTTACGAGAAAAAGTGATTTCTTCTCAATTCTTAACCTAAATTTTATCGCATCACTCATATTCAGGAGCGTTTTTTGAAAAAGAAATGTACTACACTGTTAGTGCCCATGCATTTAAAAATATGCTCATGATGTACTGATTATAAAATGGTATAATAGTACCGCTTTTCAAAAAAAGGAAAAAAAATACTGCATTTGTAACTGAAAATAAGTAAGTCTTCCTGTTACCATTTTCGCAACATAATATTGAAACAAAAATTTCGTCTACCTTATTTATGTGCCCATTCTTACTGTAAACTTGGTCATAGTGACAACGACAATATTATTATTGTAATTGTATTGGCAAATGAGAACACAAAAGTTACTACAGACAGGGTATTAAAAAAAAACAACTTTGACATCATAATTATTTATTTATTGATTAATACAATCGGTGCTCAAAATGGCCCCCATTCGCAGCTATACACGCTCTGCACCGTCGAATAAAGGAGCGTTTAAGACGTCGAGCAAACCCGCTTTCATTGATTTTTCCAGCTGCTGTCAGAATCCTGGTCCTTAATTCTTCAATATTATTTATTGGTCCCTTGTATACGTCTTCCTTTAAGCATCCCCAATAAAAGAAATCCAAAGGATTAAGGTCTGGGGAGCGTGGTGGCCATAGTATTGGGCCTAACCGCCCTATCCATCTGTTTGGATAGGCCACATTAAGGTGCTCTCGTACCCTTACTGCATAGTGAGCGGGACAGCCATCATTTTGTAGCCACATGCTGTCTCGGATCTCTGTAGGGACACTTTCTAGAAGTACGGGTAAATCTGTCTGTAAGAACCCAAGATACCTTTCTGCGGTTAAGGTTTCTGGCAGTTCTAATGGACCAATTATTTGTCCGTTAATAATGCCGACCCAAAGGTTTATTTTAAATTGGTATTGCGATCGATCTTGTCTCATGACGTGCGGATTTTCTAACTGCCAGCTGTGCAAGTTGTGTAAATTTAAATATCCATCTTTTCTGCAAGATGATTCGTCACTCCAAAGTATTTTATTAAAAAATTGCTCGTCCTCTCGTATTCTACGCAGCATTTCTCTGCAAAATCTCACTCGCGGAGGATAGTCCCTTGGTAACAGAGTCTGTACCCTTGTATAATGGTAGGGATGTAGCTCGTGTCTTTTTAAAATGCGATGTACGGTTCTGGTAGATATCCCCGTTGTGCGAGATAAGACTCGGACTGAGGTTGTAGGATCTTGTTCTGCCAAATTCAGTACCTGATCATCGGCATGTCTCCGTGGGCGTCCTTCTCTTGCACCGCCTACGCCTGAGCCGGGTATCCTCCCTTCGGTGTATGCATTGTGGACTCGCCCAAACACCCTGTGGTCTGGATGTCTGCGATCGGGATATCTCTCCCTGTAAAGCCGAGCCGCCTCTCTGCCGACTCCTCCACATTCTCCGTAAATAAAATGCATGTCAGCATATTCGCGCGGTGTATACTGAGACATTTTTGTTATCACTGCACTGCACGTTTGTCCAAATCGTTATGCAAATCAGAGTCCGGTAAACGTAAGCAAGATTATTAGATGTCACCAAAACGACAAGTCCAAATCACTTAGGCAATCAACCGGAGTCCAGGGGAATAGCAAGAAACAGCGGAGTTAAACACAAATGAAACGAAACGTATACGATGCACGGGAGCGTAGATCGTACTAATTGTTTATGTACCATTTCTTTCCGATCTCAATTGCTAGAAAGGAAAGGGACAACAACAACAAACTACATCCTTTCCTTATCACTATCCTATTGTTTAGTTACTCCAGCTACGTTACGCATTACAAGAGTGTGCGCACTTCAATAGGTCTTTTGTTATGGTTCAGGTACAGAGCGACCTTTTTTTATAGGACACGACATGATGTAGAATTATTTGGAGACGTGGAGTCAAATATCAGTTGTAAGATTGAGACTTTGTTTTATTTAATTCCATATTTAAATGGGTAAAAACAAAAAGACAACATTTTTGTTTAAATATTATGTTGCGAAAATAGTAACAGGAAGACTTATCCGTTTTTAATTACAATTGCAATAAAAAAAAATCTATTTTTGAAAAGCGGTACTATTATACCATTTTATAATCAGTACATCATGAGCATATTTTTAAATGCATGGGCACTAACAGTGTAGTACATTTTTTTTTCAAAAACCGCTCCTGAACATGACTGATGCGATAAAATTTAGGTTAAGAATTGAGAAGAAATCACTTTTTCCCGTAAAGGCTACAATTTCAATACAAATCTTTTTTATTTTATGATAGCTCATACATTCAGCATGAATAAACACGAATAAAAAATCAAAAATAATGTTTTTTGTTGAAACTGTGATCAAATTCTTAATGAAAATGGGAATTTCTTAAAAAAAATTAAAAATATTTTTTTTCTGGAACCAGTCGGCGGACCGGTTCTAAATTTTGGTATGGTGTAGGTACCTACCTGATGTATCCAACCTTGAACGGTGGACCACTATTTACGCCACACCCTGTATACGAATTGAGAACCTCCTGAATTTTTGAAGTTGGTTAAAAAGGGATTAGTTACTTACCTATATTGCTATATAAGGGCGGTTACTATGCAACTGCGGTATAACTAAATTATCTAGACAGCTAGAATTATTCAAAATACACAAATCAAATACAAAAATACAAAATTCAAATAGGAAAATACAAAAATGAAATACAGAACTCTGATATACAATTTAGTCAAAACATCAAATAATTTCCTTTAATATACCCTAAAAACTAATTAACAAAGACGGTAGTCTCATCACAAACTATTTTATGTAGGATAAGGTGTCTTTTGTAATTGCGTAAAGAGGATTATGGCAAATCACAGGCTTAGTTCATTTATTTTCCTCTTGAGTCAAAACTACGTCTGGTAAGAAACATTTTGTGTTACCGCAAATTAATTACAAGCGTCTTTGTATTATGAATGTTAGAAGGATTTCTGTTAAACACTTTCCTTGATCATTTGAAGGCTACTGTTTTAAAAAAGAGTGTTAAAATGAAAACGATAGTCCAGTTAATTGTTACATTTATAGGTATACTAGCTAATGCCTGCAGCTTCACCCGCGTTTATTTAGTGGGCCCACTCTCCCTCAACATAGACAAAATCTTAACAAATTATGAAAAAAGCCATCCTTTTGAACCACTCTATTAAAGAAAACCGCACCAAAATCTGTTTCGTAGTTTTGAAGATATAAGCTCACATAGGGACATACAAAAATATTTTATTTAAGCATGTTAATGTTAAAAAAAGAGAAGCTAGAAGGGTCGCTTTTTTATATAATTTTATAAGTTTGAATTGTAAATTATGTGCGTATGAGTATGAAGTTGCGGGCAACAGCTAGTTATTTTTATAATGCACTGCCTGCATGCATTCTTATTCATTATGAGAAGGGTCTTGTCTAAGCGTGTCTTGATTTAGCGTAAATGTAATAAACCCTGTAGTGTGACAGGATCGTTTCTTATCTCAGCTATGTTTAACACCAAGCGAGCACATGAAATATTTATATCACAGTTGACTGACTTCAGCGCATCACGCTGAGACTGCGTTTTCTTTAATGAAACTCATTAACAAGACAGAGAAGACAATATATTTTACTTTATATTAGACAGAGATAGGTGTTTCTTTGTAAGAATATTTATAGCTGAGGTTGAATATCCTCTAGCTGTTATAATTATACAGGAAGTATTTAGAAGCGTATATATATTAGTTCGAGTTGTGTCACCATTTTCTCCGCAGGGTGCTGTAAAAGCCAGCAAAAGGGTAATGTAGGCAGATTACATGCTCTGTGGGAGACGGAAAACTCGACGAATTGAGAATCTCCTGCTTTGTTTGAAGTCGGTTAAAAACAAATTCAAGAACAATGTAACTAAATCAACAGCAACCGAAAGTTTAAATTACCACTGGTAAGCAAGTCAACGTAGTTTCAATTAACTCAGTAAAATGTAATTGATAAAATAGTAGGCAGCGAGCCAGCAATCTGTCACAGCACTTAGCAATGTGCAGCTAATGTATTGGGGATAATTCAGTTTGGCAATTTAATGAGGTAAGTATTTAATGCCCTTTTCAGATAAATGTTCAAACCCATTTTTAGGCTTCCATACCAAAAGGTGAAACGGGACTTATTATTTCCTCATTTATTTATATTCTTATTTCATACATATTTTTTAAAAAAGATTATAAATGTTTACATTCAAAATAAAAAAAAACAAAATAAACGCACTAAATACACAATATCACGCTTAATAAACACATACACTAAAAATAAAACTCAAAAACGAGACTTTATATAAGACTTAACTGACTTTGAATATAAGACTTTGCTGTTCGTTTATTTGTGACCAGGGCCTCAAGTCTGCTATTCAATGTTCAGTGAAAGTTCAGTGTAAGTTCAATTGAATTGTAACAATTAATAATTTGTAACAAAAAATTAACAATAGACTACCAAACTTGATAAAATTCGCTATTATGCAATCAACAAATGCAATAACTGATTGCTTAGTGGCGAATTTTATCAATTTTGGTAGTCTACTGTTAATTTTTTGTGGTCATAATGGTGTCATTGAACGGTCAGTGTGACCCAATTCATTAGCGGACTTGGGGCCCAGGCTGTATCTCTGGAACATTGATAGCTATAGTTGATGCTACCATAACAAAATTAACTACTCATCACCATTCTCCTGTCCATATCCATTCGAGGTCCAGTCATTTGGTGTTATTTGGGGTCAGTACAGAGGGATATTTTGAACATAAGTACCTCGGGCTATTTAATTTAAAACTCCGGACCAATTAAATTAGCCGCCCTGTAAATTAATATAGATAGAACCAAATTTTAAACTTAAAGGCTTTCACCGCCTTTCATAACCTGGCCGCCGCGGGCCATGGTCCCTATGACCCTAGGTGGCCAAGTCTGGTAATTCTGCTATTTCAATCATATTACAATGTTGTTTTAATAGACAGTCACTGACGATATTATGGCGTCATTATGACAAAAAAGTAATAGTAGACCACCAAATTTGATAAAATTCCGCCATTGTGGCACTACTATGGTGTCATAATGACACCAAACTTGATTTTTTATCACAGATGATGCCACAATGGCGCCATAATGGTGCCATTGAGCTGTCATTGTGACATAATTCATTTACCGGACTTGGGGTCCAGTACGAAACCCTTAACGTGCGAGTCAACGAGTATTGCTACTATTTAGCCTAACCAACCACTGACTCCCAAAATACATAGTCTAGTTTGGGAATCAGTTTATTGCTATCGTACACAATATTGTGGTGAATTTGTACCTTGTTTGTGAATTTATTAGTGTATCTTTGTATTTTGTTTTTGTGTGAATAAATAAATAAATTAAACTTCTCCTTCACAGAACTTCTTTTTTCAATATTATAAGTGAGAATCGTACTTATGATCAAACACAAGCTTCTTTTTACAAATATTACCTATTTTTAGAAAGTTCGCATAAAAATCTCAACGCATTTCATTAAAGTTACGTCATACCACCTTCAGCAAGGAAATAATTAAGGAAACGGAGTAATACTGAAACTTGAATCATTTAGATTTATATATAAAACTTTGCGCTAATTGGAAACGTATTTTAGATTAATTATCAACTTAATGGTTCAAGTTTTAATGATTCATCATGCTATATCTTAGCGTCTAGTTGGATTTAAGTTTGTTGTGAATTATTTCAACTGTAAATACAGTTTTAACCAAAACAGTAAAATTTAATAAGTGTTATTGCATACCGGAAACGGCTGCACATGGCAATAGTGTAATAATAAAATTGTAATCTCACCACTTTTATATTTTTCACTGCATATTCTGCATTACTTTTTATATTCCTTTTCATTAATTCAATCACTCATTCATTCATTCTTTAATTAGTTTTTTGTGCGTTCCTTCGTTCAATCGTTTGTTCATTCATTCATTAAAAAGAGTTTTTGTGAAAATAATTGCTCAGTTTTACCAGTTGCGACAAAAGGTTTATTAAAACTGGTAAAATAAGAATTCTGAAGCCTGAACAAACACATCGTTGTTGTTATACGGAAGCCCTTTCAATTATCTAGCTATCACGGTTCATGAGATATAGCCTGGTGACAGTGAAAGCATCTCAGTATTGACTTTTACTCTTTGGAAAGTAACTCTAAAAATTATGAATTAATTATATTAAAAAACAGATACATTAACATTAACAGTAACAAGATATTCATGAAAATATGAAGCAAAGGAGCAAAGGGTTTAACATATGATGACAATAGGCTTGTTTTATAATATAAAATGATTTCCTACTTCACTTAACGTCCTTTTAAAGGGAATTTCGTTAGACATCCGTCATGTCCATCGTCTCTGTACAGTCACAAAGAAAGTTACAAAAATAATAAATATCCATACTGATATAATAAAACCGAAGGGTTTGTTTGTTTGAACGCGTTAATCTCAGGAACTACAGGTCCGATTTGAAAAATTCTTTCAGTGTGGATAAGTACATTTATCGAAGAAGGCTATATAATATCACGCTGCGTTTAATACGAGTGAAGCGTAAGTGCAAAATGTTGTGAAAACGGGAAAAAGAATTCTGAATTCCACACGTATAGTCGCGGGCAACAGCTAGTATTATAACAGCAGGGCAGCTTGTGCGAAGATTTCGCACAACGTTCTCTGTCTCAAGCTAAGCTAATATACCAGGTACCAGAATACGGATATATTACGCAATACAAACAGTTGTATGGCAATTAAAAGTTATTTTTGCGCTGTGCAAGGATCAAACCCGCAACCTCGTGATTAGCAGTCCGTTACTTAAACCACTAGATCACGAGGCCCATCAAATATTCGGATATACATAGTTTTACTACTTATGGTCCTTCGAGCCGGGTCGTAAGATACTTTGTTAGATAAATTAATTGTTTAAAGTCTGACTTTCGTCGTCGTCGTGAAGCGGTATTCAAACTGTAATTTTCTTTGATATCCTGACTCTTTGTAAAAATACTCAAAGTTTATAATCTACTTACAAATTAACGGTCTTATTCATAATGACTTATCGGAGGTTTAAACGGAGATTTATCGGAGAGATAATAAACGTTTTAGCGTAAAAAAACTATTATGAATAACAAGTTTTGACAATTTTCGCGAACCTATTTTAGCGAACTTTTAAACCTCCGATAAGTCATTATGAATAATATAATATAAATATATATTAAGACTATAAATAATTAAACGTAATTTAAAGTCTAGGTATATGACTTGAGCACTCGATTGTACACCGTCATCCTCTTCAAGCGTGAAAATGACGAGGCGTTTCACGCGAACATAAAATTTAAGTACTTAATATAAATGAATCTTTCACATTCTAGTTACATAAAATATTGTTAAGATTATTTATAACTTAAACGATACATTTTCACAAACCAATACCAATAAAAGTTATTTTTAACACGCTTATGTACCTAAGTTCAGTTTATATCTATCAATGTATTAATCTATGTAACGGATTCTTTAAAAGTGATTTTCACCCACTTGCAGTAATCTGATTGGTCTGAAACTTTGCACATATATCGAGGACCTATGACAATGCAATAATTGAAAAAAATATTCAGGATTTTCAAGCGTGTTTTTAGTTTTTGAACTAAGTAGATTATTATTTAAATAGAAACGCATTTAATAATTTTAATATAAACTTCGTCCAACCGGCTTAAATCTCTCCGCACTCGTAATTGTAATACAATATTTTCATAGAAAATTGGATGTGTTGTCTACTAACGCAAAACTAAATATTATTATAGAGATCAAAATTATTTAAAACAGAAAATTGAGTATTATTTGCTAGCATATTTAACCACAGCAATTTGACAAAGCTGATCTTACTTCAAAGGTATATTATTAAACACTTTGTAAGAGAGGTTGAGTGTAAAATTCACATTTTTGCGTAAATAGTTTTTCAATTAAGTACTTAGGTTATAATAATGAGATTTAGTTCGAACTTTATCTCCGACCTTGTGAGGGTTGAATCTATAAAAAACGGTGTTTTCTATGAGCTTGTCTTCAATTTTTTCTTTGTTTTGAGAAAACTTCTTGTTCTTCGAGTTAGGCAATTATACATACTAGCTACTGCTCTCAAGTACCACAAAATAGCATTCACTACAACTATTTGTAACCCGCGCTCTCAGAGAAAACCTACATGGAGAAAGCCTAAATGCAGACTTGATTTCGGTAAAAGAAGCTTTCGCTACATGGGTCCATTTATATATGACAGACTTAACAATATAATAGACATCTTATCCTTAACTAGAACTAAATGTAAAAAACTTATTAAAGGGGAATTATGTAAAATGGATTATGAAAAGACTGAGCGATTTTTTTTTTTTTTTTGAAAGTAAAATACATACAGTTGTTATTAAATCTAACTTAATATTAACAGTGTAGCATAAACCAAACATTGGTTTTTCCGCACACTGGTATTCGTCTTGACGTAAATTTATATATTGTATTAATAACACATGATGCCAAACAAAACAGTGTATGTACGAGTATAACACCGCTTTGTCTAGCATCATGTAAGGTTAACATCTAAGTTACAAGTTTAGTTTGTGGGTAGGTACAATGTTATCTTATTGTTTTTATCTCACTGAATACCGCTTATACGAATACGGCGGCAGCTCGCACGGTGAAAACATACGGGTGAATATTATGATGACTAATTTTATTAATTTTATTTAGTAAGTATTTATAATTTTTTTTTTTTTTTTATGTAAGATTTTTTTTTTTTTTTTACATGAATTTAGATAAAAAGTAGTTTTTTAACTTGTATTTTATATTGGTTTCTTTTATTTGTTTTTTTATGTTCTCAGGTAGGTCGTTAACTAACCTAGGTATTTGGTATTGAAGACTCTGTTTGCCATAGAGATTGTAGTATTTAGGCACTGTGTATATAATTTTCATCGCGCTTCGTGTTTGTCTTTTGTGCTGCACAATGTTTAGGTACAACTCATTAAAATAGTTTTCAATGAGTAGTATATACTTGACTTGTTCATGTACGGGTATTATCTTAGAGTAGTAGAAAAGCTTATTTATGTCCCCATTAATCTTCTTCTTGATTTTTTCAGGTGTAATGATTTTCAATATTCGCGTCTGCAGATTATAGATTAGATCGAGATTAGATTAGATCGAGATAGAGATTAGATCGATTATAGATTTTAAAAAGTATATTATAATAAAACAAATCCGATCACACACTCACGGACTATATTTACTTTACTATATTTTACATTACTATATACTGCTTTTTAACTATGTAATATAAAACACTATGCATTTTACTCACATATTCATACTCAACCACACACACACATGCATTTTCACATAGCTACATTATTTGTTACAGCCACTATTTATTTAAACTTTTCATACACTTGCGCGACTCATCTGTTTAAATAAAACTACTTTTTACGGATTTAGACGCGTATATTTGTTTTAAATTTTGGCCCGACGTTTCGGAGACTTTGCAGTCACCATGGACTTTGCAGTCTCACCCGTGACCATGGTGACTGCAAAGTCTCCGAAACGTTGGGCCAAAATTTAAAACAAATATACGCGTCTAAATCCACTATTTATTTGTTAAATTTTTTGTAATTCTGTAAATATTAATTGTTTAAATATTGCAACTTAAATAATGTAAGTTCTGTGTGTAATGTTACTGTGACATTACTTAAAAAGTTTCCTTAGTGAAAGAGACTAGTCTCCACAACACAGGGAATCCTAGTGTGGAGACTAGAGTTTTACATATACCTGTAATGTCCTTTTCTGAACAATAAACGTTTTTATTATTATTATTAAACTAAACTCAGGTGTTTTTGCCGATACACTTCAAAAGGGTCAAGTGCGTTGCATTTGCAACCATTGGGTATGTATGACCAGATGTATGAGTGCGTATGAAGCCTATAACAACGGGACCGCAAGTCCTGCTATTTGGTGTTATTTAGGGTTGATATGACGAATATGTTACGAAAACCCTTCGTAGTCGCTGCCTACCGATTCTACTTTTTTTAAATACATATTTTTATCCACAAATATACCAGATGGTGGGTTGACGTTTAAAATTGAGGACAAGTTACTTTCGGCTGGCTACATCGTCCTTCATAGAATAATGTTATTTCATATGAAGTATAGCCTGTATCATAGACACACATAGATACTGTAAAGCTTAATCTTTACATTAATTTATAATAATAATTTAAAACACATTTAATTAATTTGTTATATTTTTTATAATCAAGAAAAACTATTTTACAATCATTTTTTAACATCCTCACTTCATGTCCATTTCCCATGTCTCTAAATTCATTTCTTTTTATTTTCAAATTTTAAATTTTTTATTCCTTTTTTAAAAATAAAACTTAAGTGGCCTGTATCATTGTATAGGTTATATTCAATGATCACAACCTTTACATTCTCCCCCCCTTAGAGGATAAAAAAAAAAAATTTTTTCCAAAAAAAAAAAATTTTTTTTTCTAAGTTACAAAATACTGGACACCCTACCTAAGGTTGGAAAGCATGATAACAAACTAGAATGAACCAGATTAGATCCAGCTAGGACCTAGCTTTTCGAAGCAATACATTTCGAAAAACTTGAAAAGCAAAAAACCAACCAAAAATTGCCTTTCTAATCTTAGTTATCCGCACCACACTAACTACGATGCCCTTATATCATATTACTCTTTTCATAAAATATTAAATTACTTCATCTTTAAAATTGATTTATCTAATAATAAACAAGAGTGATAAGGCATCCTTAAAACTATCACACCAAGACACAAAGCATATATCATCAACAATCAATCAGAAAAATGTTCATCACCAAACAATTAATGCTCTTATAAAAACTACCGAGCTTCAATTATGAGGTCAGCATCATAGATCCGAAAGATATGCTAATTTAACAGCTTTCCAGCTTAATGAGAAAATTTACTTATGAAACCATTATAATTGATAGAATCCAGAGATTATCAAATTAAAATTTAAAGTATGCTCAGATAAAACTCAACCTTCTTTTCAATTATTTAGGTATAATTTCTACTAAGTAATCCTGAATGCTCGGGAATGACCAATTTATTCCACATTTAGAATTCCTTCTCGTGAGATAAATTTACCAACCATTCTTCTACCACAAGTAACGTTTTAAATAATCAATCATTCTATTATCTAAGTAATTATAAACTATTCGCTAATCATTATTATCTAATTATTACCCAATAAATAAAATAAAAATATTATCAGCAACCTCTCACTATAATACAACTTCTTTCAATTTTCAACCTTTCACATTTCTCTCCTAATGAACAAATACTTTACTCTAGCACCTACTTTCCTAAATCCTATCTTATGAGTTCTATCTCTAAAATGCGTGATATCCCAAAACAGGATTCCATGACAAATAGCCTATGGCCTTACCATGTTGCATTCAAAGATATTACCCGTTGATACGACTCATCCAACTAACTCTACCAAGCCACACCCTTCGACATTATAACTCAATACAACCCATTATTATACCTATTAATCGTTCCACCTTAATACTATAATCATAATCTAGTACGAAATACTCACTATCCAATTACTATGTTAATATATTTATCTCACATTTTTAACTAAACATTCAAAATATAAATATGAAAAAAATAATTAAATTTTTGATGTGGTTCCTTTTCATAACATCTTTCTTATGTACAAATTTGCTGACGTCATTATGAAGTCTCGCCGATCCCGAACAATATGAAACACACCAAAATAAAACAATATTAGTAAATTATAATTATCACTATATATATAACCTTAATCTAATTGAATCACTAAACCAATTTACATCATTATGCAAATAATTATTGCGAACATTCTTGGTAATTTACTTCTTGGAACTCTTCCCTTAGTCTATCAAATATCTCCTGCACGCTTTTGCACGTGTCTTTAATGCCCCGGAAGAAAAGTAAGGCGTTACCCCTTAAAAATGAGGGCAATAGTGATAATTTTTCTTCTTCAGATGAGTATCTCTTGAAAGTTATTAAAGCGTAAAACATTTCTTCGAATTCATCTAGGCACTCCTGTGCGCAACCACCGAAAGTTATCGTGGCTAGTTCCATCTTAGTTATAAATAATTTATAAAAATTTAATATAAAGATACGGCTACTTCTCTGATAATAAACATTTATCCTGTGTCGACCCTTTGCTCGTCAACACATCCCTGGGCGTAGGAGCTGGTTTACCAATCGGGCCGCTATACCCGGCGCGCCTCCACCATTTGTAAAGTTTATTCTTTACATTAATTTATAATAATAATTTAAAACACATTTAATTAATTTGTTATATTTTTTATAATCAAGAAAAACTATTTTACAATCATTTTTTAACATCCTCACTTCATGTCCATTTCCCATGTCTCTAAATTCATTTCTTTTTATTTTCAAATTTTAAATTTTTTATTCCTTTTTTAAAAATAAAACTTAAGTGGCCTGTATCATTGTATAGGTTATATTCAATGATCACAACCTTTACAATACCTACTATTTCACGCACACATAGTTTTGCAAGTGGCTTCAAGCTGATTGAGTGATATAGCCAAAGACACTAATTACATCTGTAATATCTGTGTTTTTATCAAACCAGTTTTCAAAGCTAATTTCTTTATGTTGCATTCTGGAAAACAATTCGGTTTTAGCGAGTGACGAAATTTCTCTCGACAAAGTAACACTTATTTTTATTATGTTGACTAAGTAATAGAATTTAAACTTTTAAGTGTTTTGCAGTTTTGTACAATTTGGAACAAAGACATACTGGCGTCGATACATGTGTACTTGTTACATTTGTTTTGGATAACTGGATATGTTTCTCTCATTTTAACAAAATTAAATAATCGTTACAATGCGGGACATGCATATTGTTATATGGATTGCATATTAACTACCAAAAGAAGATTGGACATTTTTGTAAGGAACTTGATCTAAATGCCCACTACTCATGAGACATATTTATAAAAATATCTTTATCTTTATTACTTATTACTTTATAAAAAACAAAGTCGTAATTTTTGTATGTATGTCCCTATGTGAGCTTATATCTTCAAAAATACGCAACGGATCTCGATGAAGTTTTTTTTTATAGATAGAATGGTTCAAGAGGATGGCTTTTTTGCATAATTTATTGGGATTTACTGTATATTGGATGAGATATGATTAAATTTGCTGAGGATTTCGAAAGTTCGCAAGTTTTAAATGAAAACGCTGCCTTATCTATGTGTGGTACAACAAAGTAATGTATGGAGGAATTGTTTATTACCAATAGTTCTTCAATGAAGTCTGCGAGGGCATATGTCTATCTTTTAAGTAAAACCCGCTGTACCCATAATAATGGCAAATAAAATATCAAATTCAATAGGGTGTTTTCAAAAGCTATTTATGTGTATATAGTAATATTTTTTATATTAATAAATACGTTAGTTAACTTACGCATTTAATATAGGTTATAACTGCTTTTTACAGCATGCAATTTAAATAAATATCTTGGGAGATATGACGAAAAAAGAATTACGTGCGGCAAAATAAAATACTTAAGGGCCTACATCAATATTATCGTCGACATGTACATATATTAACAGAGCTAGTAGGTATAGAAAATGAAGAATTAGGGATATTTTTTTTGTTTACTCAAAATCAACTAAGTAAATATATTTTAATTCCGGTTCACGTGTTTCTATATATAATAGTTACTTATGTTTTAAAAGTTATTTCATTAGTTAATACGCGATAATAGACCGACAAATGAGAAATATAAAAAATTAGAGAGGTTGTTTCGCTAAGATTTTCTATCGAGAAAACTTTTTTCAATCGCGTTTCTGAGTTTATGCGATCCTAGATTATATATTGAAAAAACATATACTTAAAAATTAGAGCTTTAGCCATTTAATCTAAAGAAAAAATGAAATTTCGTACGTAGAAAAATGCACAAAACTATTTTGGTATCCTCTTAAATTGTTTGCTGAGCAACGTGAACATTTCCTCGCTCTTCTTTCTATTCTCCAATGGCAATGTTTGAATATTGTCATGAATTAAGGATGTTTGTTGTTCTTTCGCGTAAAGACATTTTGCAAAAACCGGGAAAATTACCTAAATTTCACGCGTACGGAGTCGCGGGCAACAGCTAGTTAATTCGCCTAGTTCAAAAAATAAAAAACACGCTTAAGAATTCAAATTTGCGCAAAATTTCAGTTCAATCCGTGTCTACAAGTGGATAAAAATCACTTTCAGAGCTTCCTTTACATAAATTAATACATTGATTGATGTCGTTCAAAACTATTACTATATTTTTAGGAACTTAGACTATATTTACTACTTAGACTATATTTTTAGGAATCACTATTGAATCGAAATTACAGTGGGGCCCACAAATTGAAAAAAAATTCTGGCAAACTTAGCTCTGCGGCATATGCACAATTAGACGACTTACGGATGTAGATACGGCTAGAATGGTTTACTTTAGTTATTTTCACACTGTAATGTGCTATGGAATTCTTCTTTGGGGAAGCTGTGCGGACATTAATCGGATATTTGTGCTCCAGAAACGCGCTGTTAGAGCTATATATAACCTAGGTCCGCGGGATTCTCTAAGGGAGAAATTCAAAGACATAAATATTTTAACGGTCGCTTCGCAATATATATATGAAAATTTATTGTATGTTCATAAAAATATTCATAATTTTACAAAAAAAAGCGACCACCATAATGTTAATACAAGGCATAAACACAATCTTGTGATGCATGTAACCCGTCTCCACAAAATATGCAACTCTTTCATGGGTCATTGTATACGATTTTATAATAAACTCCCTATTGATGTAAGAGAATTAAATAATTCTAAATTTAAAAAAATCATTAAAACTAAATTATGTAAAAAGGCGTATTATAAAATTTCTGATTATATTAAAGATGATAAAGCTTGGGAGTAGGTTGCTCTGGAGCAATACATATTCTATATTGTAAAGTTATTAGCATTGTAAGTATAATTGACATTTAATTTAAGAACATTAATGTTATTAGAAGCTCTGCTGAGTTTCTTACGTCGGTTCTTCTCAGCAGATTGCGTCCTGAACTGGTGGTAGGGACGGAAAAAAAAAATTGGACATGTCATAAGTACATAATTTTTCTGAAAAATTGTGTCTACGTTATTAAATGATTTTTCATTTCTTTTCATTAAAAGCGTGTTAATAAAGTTAATAAAAGATTTATATCTTTCAATCTTTCGTCTTTATAATATTAGTAGGATTAAGAAATATTCTACTTTAAGAAGTAGAATAGGTACTTAAGTAAACTTAATATAAGTAAGCTTAGATCCTGCTTCTTCTTACTGATCAGTTAGTGATTAATAGTGAGATAGAAATCAGTATTATTTGATTCCCTTACTGAAGCTATCAATACTAAATAATCACCGGCAAAATTAGTTCTCCCGCTTCTTTGCTTGTAAACTAACATTAATTAATGAGAACGAATCACATCAATAAATTCAATATCTTATATTGATAATGAATTATAACATTATTGCTTTAATAAAATATTGCATTCAAATACTGTCCTATTTATAGGACATTAAAATATTGAAATATAATATATTTAAAGCACTATTTACTTATTATATTATAATAAGTAAATAGTGCTTTCCGTCTTACTTCCCGGCTTATTTATGTCTCACTATTAGGCACGGCTTCCTCTACTTTAGATAAGACAGTCTTAAGATTGGAGTGGATGCCAGTGGTGCAGTGGTGCAGTGGACAAAATACTCTCTGGATTTATCCACTATGATGCCTCTTAGCATAGGGTTTATTTCGAGATTTCCATCTCCCTCAGATGTTTCTTAAACCA
The DNA here is from genome assembly GCA_916999025.1 of Orgyia antiqua. Lineage (NCBI taxonomy): Eukaryota > Metazoa > Arthropoda > Insecta > Lepidoptera > Erebidae > Orgyia > Orgyia antiqua. The sequence continues at coordinate 9,675,604 of OU779874.1, forward strand.
TACCTTAGGTAGCTTTTACAGTACCATACGAAGGAAACTCAGTGGTGAAATTTGTATTCTTAATTACACACCCATAACAGTAATTTGAATAATAACAAAATATACTCAAATTGTTTCATATTTACCTACCTGTTTTTTAATATCTCGATTTTTTAAAGATCGCGTTCATCAAATCAACCTTGGTGTAAAAAAAACCAAGAACATACATAAAAATAATAGACTGCTATGCATTATAAAGACCCTCCTTTTATGTCAAAATTCTGATGTTACTTACATTGGACATTGTTAATAAAATACAATGTACTATATAAAGGACAAAACTGAACATTGTTATTTTACTATCACTAACAAAACTGTATCTCTGCCGTTTTACTTTTGTGACATTTAGATATCCTTCGTAAACACCTTACTACAGCTTAGGGACGAGTTTACAAAATATCCCTTCTTAGTACACCCTAAGTACACATAAGGAATATTACCTGCAGAATTCTCTAAGTTTTACCTTTTTATGCAAGCTTTTTCACATTACGCCTATTTTGCTTCAAAAAATTAAAGCCGCCTACAGATACTAAGTATAGTAATAACTGTTTATTTATAAATAAAAATCTATTCACAGACATTTTTCACAACATCCTGTGGTTCCAAATCAAGCTGTATTTCTATGCTTATGTTATAGGTTCCAAGTTACGGATTTAATACTTACATGCATCCATTTTATTGCAATAATTTTACTATGAAATACACACAATATCTATAACATGCGAATGCTGAAATAAAAATATTTAATGACTTGAATCATGACTATTTTGCTATTGTTCCTAGTAACCAATTTCGTTCAATATACTCGTACATACGGAGTGTCACGCCTTTTTTCATGAGGGTAAGCGTAGATTGTAGACTGCCATCAGCTACCATTTATCAGGATTAACTTATTACGACTCCAATCGCAATGCTTTTATTCCTTTTCATTATAAGTAATCATCAAGAACATCAGAATCAACAAACAAACAAACCAATAAATGTATCTTAAAACAACCTAACAAATTTCAGATTTTAAGACACACTTTTTTCCTGAAGATATTTCGCATAGTATCCAATTAACTACACAGAATTATTCCATAAAATTAGTAACTCTAGGACTTAAGTATGTTATCAAGATAATTATCAACAACGACGTACAGAAAATCTAGCTAACTCTGATATATAGAACACGCATGCGCTCTGAGCTACTGTTAGCCTTAGCAGGGGGGTAGATGGAACCGCGTACTAACAGGGATTGCACGTTTCTTCCCCAAATCCTTCCGGTACGTAGTGATAAAATGCAGTGAAGTGAACATTTAAAAAAATAAGAAAATTATGTGTATTTATAAAAAGTGCTGTGTTGGAAAATATTAAGTATTTTTTTATATATTTGTGTGTAGTGATGTGTTAAGTGTATTTCGGTGAGTACCTACTTTTTAATACATAAATATCAAACCAAAAGTATTAAGTAAATATTTTTTTTTTGGTGTACTATGTATAGGATATACATTTTTTTTTTCTAGCTAAGTACGATTTGAGAATGATATTTTTCTAGTATTTAGTATTTAATGTTAAGGATTAGCTTATTAAATACTTATTTATTTTATCACATTCAAAATTATGCCTAACTTAGATTTACCTAGATTTAGAATTAATTTTATTGATTTTAACTTGGATGAATATAAAAAAGAATACTTATTAAATTCTTGTAAAATTATTCATTTCTAAATTTCTATGCGTGACGTTGCGTAATTACTTGATACCTACACATACTTTGTATAATAAATTAACTTATTTTACTTACCGTTATTATTTTAGAGGTTAAAACATTTAATATTTAGCCAGTTAAATAAGATTTTAGAGGATTTTTGTGTCGACCCGGGTCAAAAAAAAAATGCTAAAAAAATGTTACCGTCAAATTAGGAGTTATTTTAGTAGATTAAAATACACATCTCATGTCGCCACCCTCTTTTTTTGGTCTCTTATGTGTTGTTCCAGTGAGATATCGACAAATCTAAATTGATAAGATAATTTTCTCTCTTTAAACCTCTGTAAGAACAATGGCGATTTCAAATTTTTGTAGGCCAATACTGTTACATTATGACACGCCTTGTGTTCTAGTAGTTCATGAAAAAGACTACCGTTCCGTGTTTGTGGGTTCGATTCCAGCACGGTACAAGTATTTAATTTGTGTGGTATTTGTATTTGTTAAACGACTGCTTGTATCGTGTCTCTGTCTGGGTACTTTCTATGTATTCCATTTACAAAAAAATTATAAAATAAATATACATAATAATATTATTATTATGTAGTGCCTATAGGTACTTGTATTGTGGTATCCATAATACAAGCATGGAAATATACACAACTCAATATTTTTTTTGCAATACATTATAATTCGGGGCTGGAAGATTTTGTGTAAAATATCCATAAATAATGTTAAATGATCTACTTTCATTCTCTCTCTCTCTCTCTCTATCTATCACCCTGTCTCTCTCTCCAGACCATAAACGTCTCATTTTTGGGCACTGCTCTCTTGCACTTTGGGAGGGATTATGCTCTACTATGCCGCGCTGACCAAACTTGTTGGCACAATGTTCATTTTCGAGTTTTCTGTCTCTCACAGAGAATGTTATCTGTGTACAATCTTTCTTAGCTGTCTTCTACAGCACTCTGGTAAGGAAAAAGTGTGACACTCTTATTCTGAATCCAGCACTACATGGACCAAGCAAAATGTTAAAAATGTATACAAAAAATTTCAGACAAGCTGCACACGGTGTGCAAATTTGATTAAAATTGATTAAGTAGTTCAGCTAAGGGATATTGCACACAGGTAACATCTTCTGTGCGAGATAGAAAACTCGAAAATAAACCCTGTGCCAACACGCCTGGTCAGCGCAACACTACTGTGTCGCGCTGACCAGGCGTGTTGGTCTACTGACCATAATCCCTCCCAAACTGTAGGAGGCCCGTGCCCAACAGTGGGACGTAATTGGGCTGGAGAGGAGAAAAGAAGAAGTAGTTTAGGAGTCTATCGCTGACATACAATGTGGCACGTAAGGTGTCTTCTTTACTTATTATGACACTAAGTCATCATTTTTGTAAGTACATAATTGTACATCCCTATAAGAGCTTATATCTTCAAAACTTCGCAACGGATTTTGATGCGGTATTTTTACTAGATAGAGTGGTGGTTCAAATGGATGGTTTTCTGTATAATTTGTTCAGGTTTTGTTTCTAAATTCTTCTCGTACGATGTTGCTTGCAATACCTAGTTTAAAATACAATTTATTTTCGTTAAAGCTTGGTAATTTAACTAACGACTGAAATGTTAAAATGATAATATATACGGTCCTTGTAACTAAGCCTTTTGGCCTTTTGATATGTAAAGGTTACATGTTTAAGAGTAAAGGCAATTACAATAATCCTGCCGTAATTGCCTTTATATATCAAATGAGTAGACATTTTAGAAATAATACATTATTATGTGTTAAATTTCCTTAATTATATCTACTTACTAGCTGACCCGGTAAAAATTGTTTTGCCATATAATTGCTAGGGGTGGACAAACCATATTACTTAGGGGTATGAAAAATAGATAATAGCTTATTCTCAGACCTACTGAATATGCATATAAAATTTCATAAGAATCGGTCAAGCAGTTTCGGAGGAGTATGGGAACGAACATTGTGGCACGAGAATTCTATATATACTTATTCGTGTGGTGACGGATTAAGAATACAAGTGTCACCACCCCATCTGCTGGTGGTGCTGTAAAAATCAGCTAAAGGGATTTTGCAAACAGATAAAATCCTCTGTGAGAGACGGAAATCTCGAAAATAAACCCTGTGCCAATACGCCTGGACAGCGGGGCACAGTAGACCATAATCCCTCTTAAAATGGAGGAGGCCCGTACCCAACAGTGGGACGTAAATGGGCTGGAGAAGAAGAGAAGAAGCGTGATTTTTATTTAGTTCAGTTTAGTTTAGTTGAGCGGGTAGAGTTGGCACCAATATATATTTATTTATTTGCGCATATATTTGAGTGAAGTGGTAGTGTTGTGTGATCAGCACTTTGTCTGCTACGAAGCAATTACGAGACATCCATTAACCCAATTTATATTGAGAGATAAACAACAGATCTGTAATTTATCCTGTCGTATACAGAACTTAATCTAATAGATTTAATCTATAAAAAACAAAATGAAAAACCAGAAAAGTACTACTTGTACTTAGCAGGTTTTTCATATTATTTTTCGTATTGACTCATGCACGAAGAGTTCTGAAGCATTATCAAATAGTAATCAAAACGTAACATCAAGTTAAATTAACTAAATTTGTTATATGTGAGCAAGCTTAAATATTTATGGTCTTATTCATAATGACTTATCGGAGGTTTATACGGAGATTTAATAGGAGAGATAATAAACGTATTAGCGTAAAAAGACTATTATGAATAATAATTTTTGACAATTTTAGCGAACTTTTAAACCTCCGATAAGTCATTATGAATAAGACCATAACGGTTTTAATTAGTAAAAATTAATCAATAATTGGCTATTTATTTATGCACATAGAATCGGTACCACTGCCAATCTTTAAAAATTTAAATTACATCGACCTTAATTAAAATAATATATAAGTTTAAATCACTTTCCAAGTATCTATATAGTCAGAAGTAAGTTATTTCTTATTCTAAAAGACTAATAAAATTACTTGGGCATATGTACGTTCTATAATTTTACAATCAATATTTCACCCACTTTCATTGACGCTATCATTGGGCTGAAAATAGACGGAAACGTTTCGTTGTAATGAAAATCTACAGCTTAAAAATTAAATATTTTAGTCATCATTCTCCTGCCCATATCCATTATTTGGGGTCAACGCAACATGTCTTTTTATTCCATAGTCTTCTATCAGCCGTCATGTCAGTGTTAACTCCTCTTTCTTTCTTCTTTCATGTCCTCGTTCACACAGTCCATTCATCTTTTCTTAGGTCTTCCTCTAGACTTTTTTCTTCTATATTTAAAATTTAATATTTTAGTGTTTTCAAAATATTATACGTTTAAAAGAGAAACCATTTTAGGGTTCCAGACAAAACCTTTACTGAGACATCGTTGTCCGTCCGTCCGTCTTTGATATACCTACATATCTGTGACAACTAAGGAGTTGAAATTTTCACAGATAATATATATCTGTTGATGCTACAACAAAAAATACACATCGTCATCATTTTCCTGTCCTCATCCCACTATTTAATGGTATCGTTATTTTATGATAATAACCATAACCATAACCATAACAAAACCGTTAAGTACGAATTGGACTAGCACGCTAAGGGTCCCGCCCTTAGCGTGCTAGTCCAATTCGTACTTAACGGTTTTATTTATCAATTTATTTATACATATAAATAAATTATTATCCCTACTAATTTATAAATGCAAAAAAAAACGGAATAATAACTGAAGTTTTTGACGAGCTTAAGTGTTAATGTGTGTAACCAAATCATAGCGCGATTTAAAAAGAACTGTACAACGCCATCTCTTGAGCGGTATAGAGTTCTGTTTGCTATGATTTGATTTCTAAATTTCACGCAGACGAAGTTGCGGACAACAGCTCTCTCCTTCCTGCCCTTCTCCCAATCATTTGGGGTCGGCGCAACATGTCCTCCTCCTCCATACTCCTCTGTCACACGTCATCTGTGGATTTACATCCATCTTCTTCATATCCTCTTTCACACAGTCCATCCAACTTTTCTTTGGTCTGCCTCTGGCCTTACATCCATCCACTTTCATATTTAAAACTTTCATGGCAATTCCGCTCTCATTCTGTCTCATCACATGTCCATCCCAACACAGACGCATGCTTCTCAACTTTTCATTCACGGGTGCTACTTTCATGCTTCCTCTGATATACTCATTCCTAATTCTATCTTATATATATATTTGACTATCTTATTTATTTTATTATATATTTATTTTATCTTATATATATATTTTTTTATATTTATATTTTTATATTTATATTTGACGGGCCTCGTGGTGTAGTGGTTCATGTAACGGACTGCCGATCAAGAGGTCGCGGGTTCGATTCCCGCTCGGGACAATCATTTGTGTTCTTTTTCTAATTGTCATACAAATGTTTGTCCTGCGTCTGGGTGTTTCTATGTATTATAAGTATGTATTTACAAAAAAAAAAAGTAGTATATGTATTCTATCCGTATTCTGGTACCCATAACACAAGCATAATAAGCTTAGCTTGGGACCAGAGGACGTTGTGTGAAATGTCCATGAATATTTATTTATTTATTTATTTATTTATCTTTCCTTGTTACCCCGCACATCCATCTCAACATTCGCATTTCCGTTACATGCATTCGTTTCTCATCAGTTGCGGGCAACAGCTAGTTTATATATATATATATATATTTTAATTTTCAGTTTATTTCAATACGGTAGGTTATTAAATTTTGCATTTGAATTGCTATGCTTTTACTTAATAAATTAAATAGCGGAAAAAGTGATGACCATAGGCGGTACTTGAACCCATAACTTCAAAATACCACTCCGTCGCTCTACCGACTGAGCTATTGCGGCTGTGCCAACGTTAACCACTATACTGTTTCTCGATTGGAATACATCGAACTTAATTTACGCCATCTTTTTTTTTATAAATATTCATGGACATTTCACACAACGTCCTCTGGTCCCAAGCTAGGCTTATATGCTTGTGTACATATACATACTTTTCTTTTGTAAATACATACTTATAATACATAGAAACACCCACCAGATCTATAGAGACTGTATAATTTGTTAATTTATACCAAAACGGCTTACCGTATGTATTTCAATTCAACATTCAGCCAGCATGTCTCGCTCATTATAACCTATTCATGTTTGCTAAATCTGCATAACGATAAATACAGGCATTAACAACGATAATAGAAAACAGAATCGAATAGCTATTCTAAAAGCAAACACATGTAGAATCGATTCATTAAGGTATTGATTTATAAAATCGATTAATTGTGCAATTACTTCTTGCTTGCGATTTCGAGAATTTAGCACTCTCATAGACTGTAATTTCTTATTAGACGCAGAGGCGTATTTACCCTAGGGCCATAGGGGCCATGGCCCAGGGTGGCCAGCTTGGAAAGGGCGGCGAAAGCCTTTAAGTTTAAAATTTAGCTCTATCTGTATTAATGTACAGGGCGGTTAAATAAATTGGCCTGAAGCGTTAAATCAAATGGCCTGGGGTGCTTATTTGTTGTGTTAAGTTTTTAGCATATTACGCGATAAAATTTATGTAATGCTAATAAATAATTCAACAATGAAATCATTGTAATCATTATGGCGGCAAGCGACACTTATGAATATGAAATGACTGTGTCAATAAGACCAATTACTTTGATAAATAGAGGAGATATTACTAATTGCGGTTTAAAAAATAATTAATTATTTTGTCGGATGTGATTATCAACAAAACAGCCGTGTGGTGACGAACTAAGTATACAAATGTCACCAACCAATTTCTTCCTGAGACCAATAATAAATAAATCTAATATATAAAATTCACGTGTCACAGTGTTAGTTACCGTACTCCTCCGAAACGGCTTGACCGATTCTTCTCAAATTTTGCATACATATTCAGTAGGTCTGAGAATCGGCCAACATCTATTTTTCAAAATTTTTTTTTTAGTAGGTATGGCAAAACAACGTTTGCCGGGTCAGCTAGTACAAATATAAATATAAATATTCATGGACATTTCACACAACGTCCTTTGGTCCCAAGCTAAGCTTATAATTATGCTTGTGTTATGGGCACCAGAATACGGATATAATACATATACTACTTTTCTTTTGTAAATACATACTTATAATACATAGAAAACACCCAGACGCAGTACAAACATTTGTATGATATTTATAAACATCACACAAATGATTGTCCCAAGCGGGAATCGAACCCACGACCTCGTGATCTGCAGTCCATTACATAAACCACTCCACCACGAAGCCCGTCTTATAGTCTCCTCAAATTTTGTGATTGTTCGAAGAAACACCATTACAACATCTATACTAATAATATAAAGCTGAAGAGTTTGTTTGTTTGTTTGAACGCGCCAATCTCAAGAACCACTAGTCCGATTTGAAAAATTCTTTCAGTGTTGGATAGTACATTTATCGAGGAAGGCTATAGGCTATTTAACGTCTCGCTGCGACAAATAGGAGCGAAGCAATAGTAAAAAATGTTCCAAAATCATGAAACTTCTAAATTCCACGCGTACGGAGTCGCGGGCAACAGCCAGTCATTTATATATGTGTATCATTAAAATTTATAACCTTGTATGTATTTAATAATAGAAGTCGTTAAAATACACACGCACACACACAAAAGGAAAATTTTACGACTTTATGCGTCACCTTGAAAATTTTGTTGTCATTTTACTGTAGTCCTATCATTTATGAAAACCTTATTTATATTAATTTTCGTTTATTTTCTCTCTCTCTTTCTATTAACGTTCCACTGTTGGGCACGGGCCTATTCCACTTTGGGAGGGGTTTTTGTCTACTATGCCACGCTAGCCAGACGTGTTGGTACAGAGTTTATTGTCTAGATTTTTCGTCTCTCAAAGATGTTGTCTGTTTAAAATATCCCTCAGCTGGCTTTTACAGCACCCTATGAAGGAAAAGGGGTGGTGACACTTGTGTTCTTAAGCCGCCAACGTCAGTGGAAGATTTCTGTAAAGTAATATTCCCTACTTTACAGAAATCTTTCGCTCTGTTTTTCAATATTGTTTACCATTGAAACAGGAAGTTGTTCAATTCATCTTGTTTTTCACGAAAACATAATAACACACTTTGAAAAGCCAAGAAAAGCCCGAGGGAGATAAAAAGCTGTTCTATTCTATATTGCAACATTTAAGCCCGACTCAAATATATTTGATGTTCAACTCTCTTTGTTGTTATGAAATAAAAAATGACAAAAGAGAAGAGCCACAGATGAGTTCCTTTGGGACCAAGGGACATCCGTACTCCTTGAATTGTTTATGATTGTAAATAGCATAAGTATGGTATTATAGGCAAAATGGTAAAAAACCTATTACAATAAAACATTAGGGAAAGTCAATGCGGTACTGAATGACAACCAGAAGGTTCCTTACCTTATTAGGTCTATTGACAGAATTAAACTTTAATTGATTACTTTAGTATGAAGATTTGTAGCAAGCTTAAGAGGGCTCGACACCAAATTATACTCCATACAATAATATGGGTATCGTACTTCCCTTTTTTCTTCGCGAAAGTTAAACCGATTTTAATTGTTTTTGAGCTATAATATAGATGACGAGTATATCTATGCTTCTGTCACTTTTTTTTTCAATACATAATACCTAAAAGAAATATGAACATGCGAAAATCCCGACTTTTTCGGTTTTCTTTAGGTAAAGTTGCAGCGTCTATCACACATATTTGGTAACGTTTTACCAAAAAAGAAAGTGATAGAAGCATAGATATACTCTTCATCTATAATATAGCGTAAAAACAATCAAAATCAGTTTAACTTTCGCGAAGAAAAAAGGGGACTACGAAACGTCATTTTTTTTTTCAAAGAATTTATAGGTAAAATCTGCTTCAGCTATATTTGTCCCTTTCAGCACGGTGCTCGGGAATAGGGATAGCAATAACTAAGGCAAATACCTAAATTAGGAGTACAGAACCCTCTTAATTTTAATATGAATAATAATTTCCTACTCCTTTTTCATTTAAAAAAGTCGTTATTTTTGCATTTCGACGAGCCTCGTGGTGTAGTGGTTCTGGTAACGGACTGCCGATCAAGAGGTCGCGGCTTCGATTCCCGCTCGGGACAATCATTTGTGTGATTTTTCTAATTGTCATACAAATGTTTGTACTGCGTCTGGGTGTTTCTATGTATTTTAAGTATGTATTTACAAAAAAAAAGTAGTAAATGTATTCTATCCGTATTCTGGTACCCATAACACAAGCATATAAGCATAGCTTGGGAACAGAGGACGTTGTGTGAAATGTCCATGAATATTTATTTTATTTATTTATTTTATTTTATTTATTTATGTGAGCTTATATCTTCAAAATAACGCAACAGATTTTGATGCGGTTTTTTAATAGATAGAGTGGTTTAAGTGTATGGTTTTTTGTATGTTTTAATAGAGTTTGAACTCTAAATTTCACACGTACAAAGTTGCGGCCTACAGTTAGTAGTTGTATAAAATTGTATAGTGAAACAAAGTAATACGAAAGATTAAACATAGACATGCATAGACTAGATCATTGCAAAATTTCACGAGCATAGAGTAATCCAAAGTAGTTTCTAGGTTTTGATTATTTTGCATAATCCACAAAATCTTAATCTATAGTTTGTTAGTTAAAGCGCTTCTCTCAGGAAGGTCCGATTTAAAAAATTCTTTTAGTTTTCGATACTACGTTTATCAAGGAAGGTTTTGCGACATCGCGCTGCGACCAATGGGAGAGAAGCGTTAGTAATAAATGTTGCAAAAACGGAGAAGTTTTCTTAATTCAACTTGTACGAAGTCTGAGTTTTTATTTGCGGAACTCTAAAACTGTAATGTTTACAATAATATATAAGCCTTCTATTAAGACATAGGATTTAGATCCAAAATAACAATGTTATTGATTATAATATAAAGGAAGAAATATTACCGTTGAATCAGACGAAAAAATTCGAGAAAGAACTATGTTTTCTTAAAAGAAACAATAATATAAATTGAACCTAGAGTCGTAATCTAAATCAAACATTGAATACTCAAAAAAGGTTATAAAAAAGAAAAGATATATTCTAAGCAAAGATTTTTATTCATACGAAAGCTTTTAACTGAATATCATTTGAAATAATGTGAACCTGATTCAGCACGCGCGTTATAGAAAACGGCTAATAAGGATAGTCATTGCTTAGCTTACTTTACTAATGAATGTAGAATATGTGTTCGTTCTAAAGACTTTTTTAACACGCTTTTGTTCGTATCTTTTTGTCTATTTTTGTAGTAATTAATGTAAAGGAAGGAATTAGGAATTAAGGAAAAGAAGGAAGGAAATAAGTCTAGAGGGAAACCTAAGATAAGATAGATGGACTGTGTGAACGAGGACATGAAAGAAAGCGGAGTTTAACACAGATATGACGGCTGATAGAAGACTATGGAAGACTATACTTACTACTACTATACTTATAATACATAGAAACACCCAGACGCAGTACAAACATTTGTATGATAATTAGAAATATCACATAAAATTATTGTCCCGCACGGGAATCGAACTCGCGACCTCGTGAACGCCAGTCCGTTACATGAATAACTAGACCACGTGGCCCGTCAGTGATACATTCTTAAATCGTCACCATACCAACAACATCTTCGTAATTAGTCATTGAATTTGTATATTTTATTTATTTGGTAGCGGAAGCTCTTGATTTGTGCTAATGAGACCAATTACTTTAATTAACAGAATATGAGAATCACAAATTGATTTATAAATTTCGCGGCTATAAATAAGACGTATACAGTTTCGGAATAAAAACCAACTTAATTTACAATTTCAATTTTTTATGTACCTTAATTACATAAAAATTTTTACTAGCTTGTGTTTATAATTTACTAGTTGTTGCCCGCGACATAGTACTCCTGAAATTTAGAAATCAATCCTTAACAAACACAAGTTCACTCTTCTGTTCGATAGATGGCGTTGTACGTTTATTATATGGCGCTATCGTTTCGTTCCACACATTAACATTTAAGCTCGTCAAAATTATTAATGTGTCATCGTACTCCGGATATCCGGATTTTCACATATACCGGATTTCGCACTTATAAATTAGTAAGGATTTTCCAAACGGCTGGGCCTGTTTAAATAGTTTTGCGGGAAGGATGGATAATAGATAAATCTAAAAATAAGTCTAATCTACATGTATGCAGTGGCATAGCTAGGTAGCCAAGGACTCTGGGGCAATTAAAAAATGGGGCCACACTGCTATGTAAACTGACTTTAATTAATCAAAAAAAAATATGAAATATACAAATATTTTTAAAATGCTAAAAAAGCTAGTTCAGTCCGATGAAGATTTCTGGTAAGGATTCATGCGATTTACGCGGTAGCTTGGACTATAGACTACTTGTGTGCTACTATTTTTTTTATTTATCGATCCGCTATATCTATATAGTTTTTATTGTCGATTGACGTTAACTTTGGTATGGATTAAAGTACCGACTTTGAGTATTAACTAGCTGTGCCCACGACTCCGTCCGCGTGGATAGCTAACCTAACCTAATCTATTTTTTGGTTCTTTTTTTGCCGCTAGATGGTGTTGCAAGTAAACAAATTGAGAAATTTCGTAGTATGTAAATATCTCTTGATTGAGTGGACCCATTGCGATGAAACAAAGACTAAGTAATACCTTGAGTTGTGTACAATTTTTGTGTATAACATTTATACTTATAAGTGTTGTTAACAGACAAAAATTTCAAAAATGCTGGAAATGGGTTCTGTCGGTTATCCTTAAACCATCTATCTGGCTATTTTTTTTTTAAATATATTCAATGTACAAAAAAAAAAATTCTACAGATTTATTATATGTAAGTATATTCAATTGTTTTGATTCTAGATACCATTTCAAATTTGATTCCATGGTCAAAACATAAAATATTATTTCAAGTTTGCATGTTTCACAAGCTCTTTAGAAACGTCAGAAGCTAGGTGTCTGATTCGGAAAATAATGCGTGTGAAGCCGCTGGCAAAAGCTAATATTGATGATAAAAGAGTAAAAGCTACAGATGAGCCCTTTAAAGCTAAACAAAGAAACATCTTTGCAATTTGGATATTTTATGAACACTTACTTATGACTTTATATGCAAATAAAAAAAAACACAGAATATTAAACGAATTTTTCAAGCACTTTTTAATGGATTTTCTCTTTACTGTAATAACTCTTAAAGAAAGTACCATAAAAAAAAGTAATACAAAATACTATCCCCCTCTCTCTCCAGACCATTAGCGTCCCACAGTTGGGCACGGGTCTCTTCCACTTTGGGAGGTATTATGGTTTACTGTGCCACGCTGACCTGACGTATTGGCACAGGGTTTATTTTCGAGATTCCGTCTCTCACAGAGGATGTGACCTGTGTGCAATATCCCTTAGCTGACTTTTACAGTACCCTTAAGAGGAGATGTAGTGGTGACACCTGTATTCTTAATCCGTCACCATACGGATGGTATAAAACTACATATTTTTTATATAACCCAACTTAGCACAAAACGTAATGAAATGACTCGCTCAATTGTACAAAAATACTAGCAAAGAAAAACCTTTATGTAATAAAAAGCAATAATATACAGATATTACTTTTAAACAAGACAATATCATTAAACAGAGTACCTACTACGTTCGTAAATATTGAACTTGTCTGAACAAACTACTTCATAAACATGAGTGAACTATCTACATTGTTTGCTTCAGGCTAACTTGAATACTGAAAGTTGTAATGAAAATTCTATGTTGCGAATTGACGAATAATGGTATTTACTGATTGGTTATTTAAACAAAAGGACTATTTACGGATTTACGCGAGGATTTTGTTTTAAATTCGGCGGCAGGTTTCGTGGTCTAGTGGTGCGTGTAAAGGACTGTCGTTCACTAGGTCGCGGGTATTGTAAACACCCATGGTCTTTTTGATAATGACTTATCAGAGGTTTAAATGTTCGCTAAAATGGGTTCGCGAAAATTGTAAAAACGTGTTATTCATAATAGTCTTTTTACGATAAAACATTTATTATCTCTCCGATAAAATCTCCGTTTAAACCTCCGATAAGTCATTATGAATAAGACCACCAGACGCAGTACAAACATTTGTATGACATTTATAAACATCGCACAAATGATTATCCCGAGCGGGAATCGAACCCGCAACCTCGTCTCGGCAGTCCGTTACATGAACCACTCAACCTCGAGGCTCGTCAAACAACAATTTTGCAACATGTTTCACTAATGCTTTGCTCCTATTGGTCGTAGCGTGATGTTATATAGCTTAAAACCTTCCTTGATAAATTGCCTATCTAACACAGAAGGATTTTTTTCAATTCGAACCAGTAATTCCTGAGATTAGCGCGTTCAAACAAACTAACTCTTCAGCTTTATTATATCAGTATAGATAGGTTTTCATCAAAAAAGAAATTATTTTGTTACTTCGATAAATTTGTTCGAAAAATTTTGGACACTTCACACAACTTTGATCCCAAAGTAAGCTATATTTCTAAGCTTGTGTTATGGGTACCCAGATACGGATATTATTATACTACATACATACTTCTTTTTTTTGCAAATACATATTTATAATACATAGAAACACCCAGACGCAGTACAAACATTTCTATGACAATTATGTCCCGTAGGTACTACATACTAATTAAATGTAATAAATATAAGTAATATAGTAAATTTTAATGAAATATTGATCTTTTAAATAATACTTTACATATAAAATGAATTGTAATTGAGAAATGCATGAAATAATAAAGACTTTATTTATTTTTATGTCCCGTGAAATCGAATCCGCGACCTTGTGCAGAGCAGTGCGTTACATGCACCACAAGACCATGAGGCCTGTCAGTTTGAAAAATTTGAATTCCTCCTGCCTCCTGGTATAGTAAAAAAGCCAGAACTTTTACATAATATACAGATAAACATATGATTTTATCGCGTATTCGATGTTTCGTACCCCCAAATGGGTTTCGCTACCTGCAAGATAACGTATTGCGATTATTTTTCGATATTCTGTAGTATGTGTTCATTGAGTATAGTAACATGTAGACAACCACTTCAGTTTTATATTATTTTCATCGTGTAAGCATAAATAAATTATATTTGTAGTCAAACTACACTTTGTAGTCTATTTCTCGCCAGCCCTTTCACGTCCCACTGTTGGGCATGGGCCTCGTCTGCTTTGGGAGGGATTATGGTCTACTGTGCCGCGCTGACCAGGCGTATTGGCACAGGGTTTATTTTCGAGTTTTCTGTCTCTCACAGTAGATGTTATCTGTGCACAATATCCCTTAGCTGACTCATACAGCACATTGGGAAGGAAAAGGGGGTGGTGACACTTGTGTTCTTAGTCCGTCACCACACGGACAGAGCTACAGCTAGTTTACTAATATGTCAGTCAGTCCATCAGCTTTTCCAATATATACGTAGAAGTAAGGATTATTTCTATTTATAGTGACTACTCCCTTATATATACTTTTACAAGATTTTCCTGTTTTCCTTAACGGCAAAGTATTTTCGTATAATAACTTTGTACAGGAACTTTGCCCTCTATTCTCTAAGTAGTCTTTATGCTTAAATATTTCGCCAAACTGTATTTAGTTAATATATCTCGATAAAAGTTAATGTACAACTTAAGAAATTGCTTTGGTTTTTAGAGTTCAGTACCAAAATGAGACCCTATTTGTGAGACTGTCTGTCCATCCCTCTGTCACGAGAGGTATCTCATGAACGATGATAGCTAAATGGTTGAAATTCTCTAAGATGATTTTCTGTTGCCGCTAATATTTCTTTCTTCAGCCCATTAATGTCCCACTGTTGGGCACAGGCCTCCTCCACTTTGGAAAGATTATGGTCTACTATGCCGCACAGACCAGGCGTGTTGCCACAGGGTCTATTTTTAAGTTTTCCGTCTCTCACAGTTGACGTTAAATGCTTATATTGTCTCTTATCTGGCTCTTACAAAGATATATGTTTAAATTTGAAATATTATAAATAAATAAAATAAATAAAAAAGCCTTTATTATTTCCTGCAGATATAGAAACGTAATAAAAACAAACATAAATCAGTTAAGGGCCTACATCAATATTATCGTATATCATCGCCGACACGTACATATTAACACAGCCAGTAGGCATAGAAAATGAAGAATTAGGGATACTTTTCCTATTTACTCAAAATCTACTAAATATATTTTAATTCTGATTTACGTGTTTCTATATATAATAGTTACATAAGTTTTTAAAGTTATTTCATTAGTTAATACGCGATAATAGACCGACACATGAAAAAAATAAAAAATTAGAGAGGTTGTTTCGCTAAGATTTTCTATCGAGAAAACTTGTTTCAATCGCGTTTCTGAGTTTATGCGATCCTAGATCATATATTGAAAAAACATATACTTAAAAATTAGAGCTCTAGCCATTCAATCTAAAGAAACAATGAAAACTTCGTACATAGAAAAATGCACGAAGCTATTTTGGTATCCTCTTAACAGAAAAACAGAAAATATACAAAATTGACTAAGTTTTTTTTTATCAATACTCTGCTTCTGCAAGAACCCCGTCTAGGGTAAATGCTTTCTCCAAAGATGACCATTTGTTGGGGTCTTGTCCAATTTTTAGCCAATCAGTACCTGCAATTTTTCTGATGTGTTCTTCCCAACTAGTTAGTGGTCTGCCTCTTTTACCTTGTGGGCCTTTCCAAATGGTTGTTTTTTTGGACCATCTCTCACTTGGGAGTCTGGCTACGTGACCTGCCCATTGCGATTTTAATTTTAGTGCATAGCTCAATGCATTTGAAATATTACCGTGGTAAAATACTCTTTCGAGTTTTCCACCTCTAATAATAAATGGGAACTACTGGGGCTGGAATAGGGTGATTAATATTACATCTTTATCCATCAGCACACGGATAGCATTTATGTAAGGTCTAATCTCGTAAGTAGAGGTCCGATGCTAAAACATTCTTATTATGACATGAAGTTTCCACTTTTGTAATTTTAAGCGACAAATTCTGTTACTCATGAATAATTCAACAATCAAATCAGTTACTTATTTGAGCTACAAGCGATACTTATTAATATTTAATGACTTTGTTGAGAAGACCTATTTAGTTGATGATTAAAACGTGTAACTGAATAATTTTAATTGTGATTAGTCTATTTTTAGGGTACTAAAAGATAAAATAATGGATATTCTCCGTGTGGTAACAGATTGAGAATACAAATGTTACCATCCCTTTTCGCTTACCAGAGTGCTGTAAGGGCTAGCTAAAGTATATTGTACACAGATAACATCTTCTGTGAGAGACGGAAAACTCGAAAAGAAATCCTATGCTAACACAGTCATCCTGGTCAGCGCGCACAGTAGACCTTAATTCTTTCCAAAGTGGAAGACGCTTATGCCTTACAGTGGGACGTTATTGGGTTGAAGAGAGAGAGAGAAAGTATAAAATAGGACCCCCATAATGGGACTCCAATCTCCGTAGATCCGTGTATGAGGTAAAATTAAAATACCCACAGACAGTACAAATATCTATGAAGGGAATTGAACCCGCAACCTCGTGAACGGTTTTTACATATTACCCACTGCAACACGACGGCTTTTTAGCAAAGATACACAAATGTAGTTGTAGATGTAGTGTTTATGGCAACATCACTAAACTACTGCAAAGGCAGCACGCCTGCACTTCCTCGCACGTGACCTCTCCAAATCAAAATCATACAAATATTGTTGGACTGCTTATGGACGGGTATACTTAAAAAAAGAAGACACCTCCCAGACCATCATAATCAAAAGTGAAGCGCAAATACAGCAACTTATGAATAATCAGTGACTATATTACCATAAATTTCAATATAAGTTCTGTCAGTTTTCTGCATGTCTTCTATGCTTGTCAAACTGGGTATGTAAAATTTATCGTACACACCTCATTATATCTACACACACAATACTAACCAACACAAAAACACACTATATAGACACATATTATGTGCATGCATTTCAATTCATACTTAACTGCAACTATAAGACTATATATACATTTAATTACAAATATCGAACATTTAATATAACTATATTTACACACATTTATAGAAATATTATATTACTACAAATCAATTATTCAGAACATATCTTGTATTTTACACGTATATGGCAAGCGTTGATATGGCTTATATCATGTTATATATGTGGTGCCCTGCTCTTTCTAAACACCGTGTATCCCATAAATTCAAATAATGGGTGATTTAATACAAACTATAAACGATATCGACAAATTGACCATAGCTAGGTCAATAGTATGTGATATTAGTGAGCTCCCTAACCATTGTAACATAAATAAAAGTGATCTAACCATAATTTCCCAAAATATTAGGAGCATATATTGCAATTTTGATGATTTTATGGCAAATGTGTCTTGTTTTACTTTTGAAACGGACATTATCATATTGACCGAATGCAGACTTAATCCAAACAAAGCTATCCCGGAGTTGTGTAACTATCGCTCATTTTCAACCTCTCGCCAACTAAACCAAAATGATGGTGTAGCGGTATATATAAAAGATACCCTAAAAGCTAATGTTGCCGAAATTAGCATAAGCCACGCTTCCTGTTTACAATTAAATGTATTGAATAATATCATACTAGGAATCTACCGTCCACCAACCAACACCAACGCGGAAGACTTCATAAATTCGTTATCAACACATCTGGAAACCATAAACTCTCAAAAAAATATTATAATTGCTGGTGACATAAATATCAATATAAAACCCAAATCCACTGAACAAACATATGAACTGAAAAACAGAACATCTTACCTAGATATGTTGGCTGGACATGGTATCCTTCCTGGTCATACTTTAATGACGAGGGAAGCCAGTTGTCTTGACCATTTTATGTTAAAAATAAACCGAAAACGACACTCCCCATTTATTGCTATCCTATGTACTACTATCACAGACCACCTTACAACCTTCCTGGCGTTAAATAAAACTAAACATCCTCAACTTACACCAAAAACTATTATCAAATTTGACTTTGATAATGCCTTACAAAGTTTAAAAGAAAAAAACCTATCTACACTACTTTTTTGTGAAAATACTAATTACATAACAGATTGTTTAATACAGAGCCTTATTGAGTCATATAATTCTAATACTACAACATACCAAGTTCCTAAAAAGAATCGAATAATTAAACCATGGATCACGGATGGCATTTTAAGATGCATAAACAATCGAAATAAGCTCCAAAAACAAACTAAAAACGACCCATATAATGAAATAAAAAAAATCACATATACACGTTACAGGAATCATTGCAACAACCTCATAAAAAAACTAAAAAGAAAATATGAAAGAAATCTACTTAGCAAATCACTACACAACAACAAACTATTATGGAAAAACTTAAAAACTATCACTTATTCTAGCAAAACTTCTAAATCAAACTCTGAGTTAAGTAACCTAACAGCTTCCCCAACTGAATCAGCAAATTTTGTTAATAACTTTTTCGCAAATATCGGTAACCAACTAGCAGAAGACATCAAATCTACTATTACACAAAATGACATAAATGTATACCTACGCTCACTTCCCACTCAGTCTAAATCATTTGTTCTGCTTGATACAGATTCCAATGAAGTAAATTCTATAATTAACACTCTAAAATCAGATAGTGCCCCGGGATGGGATAACATATCTACTAGGTACCTTAAACATGTAAAACTTGAAATAATACCTATTATAACGCACTTAGCAAATCTTTGTTTCAAACAGGGCACATTTCCTAATTCTTTAAAGAAATCCATAATAACGCCCATTCATAAGGGTGGGCTAGAGGTTGATATCAATAATTACAGACCCATATCAGTTCTTCCTGTTTTGGCAAAAATTCTTGAAAAGTTACTAAACATTAGACTACTAAACTACCTAGAAAGTAACAATCTCTTATCCTCATCTCAATTTGGCTTCCGACGCGGTATTTCTACGGAAAACGCCATAGCATCTTTGACTACGCTTGTAACAAAAGAACTGGATAAAAGAAACAAATGTTTATCGGTCTTTATTGATCTAAAAAAAGCCTTTGACACGGTCTCCGTGCCCATCCTTATTCAAAAATTAGAAAAGATTGGAATCAGAGACACACAACTATCTATATTCAGGGACTATTTAACAAATAGAAAGCAGAAGGTTAAGCTAGACAATTTTGTCAGTGAGGACGTGGAAGTTACTTGCGGCGTGCCGCAAGGAAGCGTCTTGGGTCCGACCCTATTCTTAATATACTTAAATGACCTATGTAATATGACCCTTAATAAAGCTAAAATTTTTGCGTATGCCGATGATACTGCTATCGTCTTCACTGGAACAACATGGGCTGAAACTAAACACAACACTGAACAGGGTATGGCTAAAGTGGCTTCGTGGCTAAAAAATAACCTTCTTACATTGAATGCAATTAAAACTTATTATATATGCTATTCGATCTATGGGAATACTCAACCAGATCATAATTTTAATATTAAGATACATGAGTGTAAGAATACTTCTGATCATCTTTGCAACTGCCCGATAATTAGTAAAGCAAGTCAAGTCAAGTATTTAGGTATAATGGTTGACCAAAGTTTGTCATGGTATCCCCAAATTGAACTAATCACTGCAAGAGTACGAAAATTTACTTGGATTTTTAAAAAACTACGATATATAGTCCCTAGCAGAAGTGAAACCCAAAAAAATATTCTTAATAGAGTGTATATCAGTCTTGTTCAATCAGTAATAACATATTGCATCCCTATATGGGGTGGTGCACGTAAAACACGTTTTCTTGAAGTAGAAAGAGCACAACGAGCTCTCATAAAAATAACTTATTTTAAAAATAAGATTTTTCCTACTTACGACCTATACCAGGTTAGTAACTTATTGACAGTCCGGCAGTTGTATGTAATTCAAATTATATTAAAGAAACATAAAACTCTAGTCTTCAGTCCCCCTATAATAACTCGAAGAATGAAAGATAATATGGTTTGCAGTCCTATTGTAAAAACAGAATTTGCAAATATTCAGTATGAAAAACGCTCGTCTTATTTATACAATAAAATAAATAAACAAATAGATATATACTCTAAAACACTTAAAGAATGTAAGGCTTTATTGACAGAATGGATAAAAAAAATGAGCTATGAAGAAATAGAGGCTCTGCTGATAAATGTCAAATAACAGTATGATTCCGCCCAGTTCCCGCACATTTTTCTTATGTTACAACGTGGAACATACCACACACACATATACACACACCACACCATACATACACATACACACGCCACATCGCACACACCCACCCACATCACACACACACACACACACACACACACGCGCGCGCTTAATATTTTATTGTTTAAAAATAAATATATATGTTTATAATTTTAATAAACAATGTATTAAAAAAGGAAAATAATACAATAATATTGTTAAATAATAATATTTTATTTTGTGTTATAGTTAAGTAATTCTAATTATGCTGTTATGCTACTAGGTTTATTGCTAATTTATGTTTCCAAAGAAAAGTTAATGTAAATTAATTTTTATTACACTTTTAAGGTATGAAAGAGCGGTATCTCCTGGTACAGGTTTTTATAAACTTAAAAGGAGACGCCTTCAACTAATGTAAAGAACATAATGTGTAATGACGAAATAAAGATTTTTTATTTTTTATTATTTTTTTTATTTTATCACTAAACCAGCTTGAAGTCATTTATAAATCTATGTGTGCGTGAAAATGTATATATGTGTGTTTATGATACAGGCTATACGTCATAAGAAACGTCATTATTCTATGAAGTACGATTAAGTCACGCTTAAGTTATTTGTCCTCAACTTTAAACGTCATCGCACCGTCTGGTACATCTATAATAATAATAAATAAATAAATATTCATGGAAATTTCACACAGCGTCCTCTGGACCCAAGCTAAGCTTATATGCTTGTGTTATGAGTACCAGAATACGGATATAATACATATTATACTACTTTTCTTTTGTAAATACATACTTATAATACATCTATGCAAAGATATATTAACAAAAGTTATAAAAGAGAGGTTTAATTCACATAAAAGATAAAAGCAAAATCGCTGACTCTTAAGTCCTGTAGGTATATTTGTATGAAACTTCCTTAAACGTCTAACCATTTACTGCTTACAAAGAAGGATTTTAAGGGATGTTTATCGGATAAAGGAGTACGCACTTTCAAAGTTTTGTGACTTCTTGCCTTTATCTGTTCAAATCAATCAGTGTTTTATAAGTTACTGGCTGTTGCCTGGGAATTGTTCCGTTTTAGCAACATTTTTTACTATTCCTTCGCTTCTATTGGTCACAGCGTGATGTTATATCTAACACTAGAGGAATTTTATTGTTCATTTATTGCGAAATTTTATAACTATACTCTGCGGTCGTTAAAGTTTATGAACACAAATGGAAAATTTTATCCTCTTAGACGTCACTACGCAAGTTTTGTTCTGGTTCTGGTGTTACATCATCATCATAACATCACGCCTTTTACCCATGGGGTTAGGCAGAGACTACAGAGCGCCATCTGCTGCGATCCAAACATACTTTCTTGGCTTCATCCACACTCATACATCTGGTCATACATGCCCGACGGTTGTAAGTACTACGCACTTGCCTCTTTTTGAGTATGCCGGCGATGACATCGGAGTATATTTTTCTCGGGCGTCCTCTCCCAGCATTTCCACTTACCTCCACCGTGTATATGCCTTTTGTTAATCGTCTCTCATTCATCCTCTCCACATGACCAAACCACCTAAGCATACTTTTCTCCACCTTAGTCACAACATCCTCTTTCAGACCGCAACGTTCTCTTATAACTTCATTTCTTAATCTATCTTTCAAAGTCACACACATACTTCTCAAAGAGAGCATCTCTATCTATCTGATATACGTCTATTAAATACCTATGTATATATATTTTTAGGGTTCTGTACCAAAAGGAAAACCGGGACCCTATTATTGAGACTCCGGTGTCCTTCCACCCGTCTGTCATAAGGCTGCACCTTTGCGACGGTAATAGCTAGTAAGTTTAAAATGTCAGTTTGTGTATAGCAGTTGATGCTACAACTTGAACCACTCATAGATTTTTTTCCTCCCTTTTCGCTCTTACCGGGCTTTGGTATAGTGCCTTGAGCAGGACCATGACTCGGCAAAGGGTTGGCCTAAATACTTATAGTTAATCTTATATATAAAATTCACGTGTCACAATGTTAGTTACCGTACTCCTCCGAAACGGCTTGACCGATTTTTATGAAATTTTACATGCATATTCAGTAGGTCTGAGAATCGGCCAACATCTATTTTTCAAACTTTTTTTTTTTAGTATGGCAAAACAACGTTTGCCGGGTCAGCTAGTAAATAATATAATTAATTTAAAATAAATTCCCTGCTACGCCTTATAGTACGAGACCCTAAAAGAGCGTCTTAATATATATTTTTAAGACGTTTTTATTAACTCAGTATGTATATGTCAATGTAATAATCTATATTTTTATATAATTTACATTATGGATAGGTTGCTGTGACGCGCGATCCCCATAATCGATAACGCTGTCTCTGTCTGGGAGCCTCTACAACTGCGTAGAGATGTTGCGACGCTTAGCGCCTTCTATAAAATTCATCAGGGCGAGTGCTCTGACGAAATATTTTCACTAGTTCCTCCTTCTCCTTTCCATCTTGGTACCACACGCGCTGGCCTCAAATGTCATCCTTTTACTGTGGCCACCATATCTTGTCGCACCAAGAAATTTGGTGACTCATTTCTTTGCCGCACCTCTAACATGTGGAATTCTCTACCTGCGCACGTCTTTCCGTCTGGTTACGAAATGGGGTCTTTTAAACGAGGCGTGAAGAGGCATCTTGCAGGCCGGCAAGGCGGGGGCGGCTGGTGCATATACTTTGTATTAGCTGCCCTCGCATTTGGATTGCACTTCCACTTAACATCAGGTGGACTGCAGTCATTTGCCCAACGCTTTCGATAAAAAAAAGAAATATTTATATCAATTTATATTTGGACTAAAAGACGTTGTGTGAAATGTCCATGAATATTTATTTAATTATTTATATAACGGAATCTTTGAAAGCAATTTTCGATTCACCTACTTTCATTGATCGGGTTGATCTGAAATTTCGCACACATATTTTCAAGCGTGTCTTTAAGTTTTTGAACTAAGCATATCAATCTTTCTTTCCTCTTAGTCCATCCAAAGGTTGTCTGGAAGAGATCGCAACTTGCGATAGTAATAATAATAAATAATAAATATTCAGGATATTTCACACAACGTCCTCTGGTCCCAAAGTAAGCTATATTTCTATGCTTGTATTATGGGAACCAGATACGGATAGACTACATACACTACTTTTCTTTTGTAAATACATACTTATATTACATAGAAAACGCCCAGACGCAGTACAAACATTTGTATGACATTTATGGATATCACACAAATGATTGTCCCAACCGGGAATCAAACCCGCGACTGATAAGACTGCCTATTGTAAATTCTAAAATTGTATTATATTAATTTCCTACTGTAATATTGTTAAGATGTACAATAAAGAGTATTCTATTCTATTCTATCAATCTGTGGTCAAACTTAGATATCTATACTGATATTATAAAACTCCAGAGTTTATTTGTTTGTTCGTTTGTTTGAACACGCTAATCTCAGGAACCACAGATCCTATTTGAAAAATGTTGAAGTAAATATTGAAAAGTAAATAATATATCGAAAAACGCTACGGCTACATAACATCACGCTGTGACCAATAGAAGTGAAACATCACTGGAAAAATAAAAAAATAAAATGAAAATTCATGGATATTTCACACAACGTCCTCTGGTCCTAAGCTAAGCTTATATGCTTGTGTTATGGGTACCAGAATACGGATAGAATACATATAATACTTTTCATTTGTAAATACATACTTATAATAAATAGAAACACCCAGATGCAGTACAAACATTTGTATGACAATTAGAAAAATCACACAAATGATTCTCCCGAGCGGGAATCGAACCCGATGTTGCAAAAATGGAAAAACAATTTAAACTCCACACGTACGAAGTCACGGGCAACTGCTAGTTATTTATAAAATCGATCTGAACAACAGCTGTGGAAAACTATTGAATCAAACTTTGCTATTCACATCTGTTCGTTTGTTACCGCAATTATGCATCGAATCTATTTGAACGGGCTATGCTCTCTACCGAATCCCAAAGTGATAAGGTTGAAATGAATTATTTATAAAGCTGAACAGAATACGCTTCGCACACGGTTAAAATTGGATGTAAAATCAGTGGAAGTTGTAAAACCAGAACTAGACTTAGAATATAAAAAAAATTGGTCAAGTGCGAGTCGGACTCGAAAGAAATACATCATCTGTGAAAATTTCAACTGTCTAGCTATCACCGTTCTTGAGATACAGCCTGGTGACAGACGGACGGACGGACGGACGGACAGTGAAGTCTCAGTAATAGGGTTTCCGTTTTTACCCTTTGGGTACGGAACCCTAAAAAGTAGTATATGTATTGTATTCTATCCGTATTCTGGTATCCATAACACAAGCATATAAGCTTAGCTTGGGACCAGAGGACGCTGTGTGAAATGTCCGTGAATATTTATTTATTTATTTAATATTTTTACAAACACGCTATTATTAGCTCGATACGTATCTATCAATACGTATTAATCTATGTAAAAGAATCCCCGGAAGTTCTAGCTACTAAAAGTAGTCGAATTGATCTGAAATTTTGAGAACCGATGATAATGCAATAATTGATGACGGGCTCCGTGGTAGAGTGGTTCATGTATTGGACTGCCATTCATGAGGTCGCGGGTTCAATTTCCGCTCGGGATAATCATTTGTGTGATATTTATACTGCGTGGGTGTTTATTAATATACGTATTCTGGTACCCATAAGACAAGCATATAAGTTTATCTTGGGACTAGAGGACGTTGTGTGTAATGTCCATAAATATTTATTTATTTAATTTACAATATTACTTTAATTTAACGTGTTTTTTTAATTTCTGAATTATGTAAAATAAATAATGTATTTTATTTATTTATTATACTTTATGCACAAAATTAAGTTGTACAATGGCGAACTTAATGCCAAGGGCATTCTCTACCACGCAAGGTAGGTGCAGGAGGTGCAGGAGGTAGGTGCAGAAAGTGCTACTGGTAGGTGCTAAGTAGTAGGTGGTAATTTAGTACTTACATTTTTTTTATTAGTTAATTTAGTTTAGTTGCGCACGTAGAATTGGTACCAATTTATAACTATTATTCTTCTTCTTCTTTTAGATAACTATAATTTCTGAACCAAGCATATTATTTTACCTTATTCGTATAAAAGCAAAAGTAATAAGAGCAATTGTGATGCGTCAAATACATAAACTAACCGGAATAAAACAACCATAGTATATTATAATTATTGTATTTATGGTGTATTCTGATTATTGTATTGTATATATGAGTGTATTGTCTCACCCGTGACCATGGTGACTGCAAACTCTCCAAACGTCGGGCCAAAAGTTTAAACAAATACACGTGTCTAAATCCGTAAAAGCAGTCTGATTTAAGGGCCTACATCAATATTATCGTATATCATCGCCGACACGTACATATTAACACAGCCAGTAGGCACAGAAAATGAAGAATTAGGGATACTTTTCCTATTTACTCAAAATCTACTAAATATATTTTAATTCTGATTTACGTGTTTCTATATATAATAGTTACTTATGTTTTTAAAGTTATTTCATTTGTTAATACGCGACAATAGATCGACAAATGAAAAAAATAAAAAATAAGAGAGGTTGTTTCGCTATGATTTTCTATCGAGAAAAGTTTTTTCAATCGCGTTTCTGAGTTTATGCGATCCTAGATTTTATATTGAAAAAAACATATGCTTAAAAATTAGAGCTCTAGCCATTCAATCTAAAGAAGAAATGAAAACTTCGTACGTAGAAAAATGCACGAAGCTATTTTGGTATCCTCTTAAACAAATGAGTCGTGCAAGTGTTGGAGAAAACTATGGTGTATTCTGATTTAAAAGTATTTTGTTTGAATACACAGTAGTTAGTTAACATTGCCGAATTGTGTTCTAATATTGATCTAGACATTCTCTCATTGCCCTTGAAGACGTAAATAAGACAATAAAGGCTTTAATACACGTATTGTGTGCCAAATATAGATGTTTGTTCTTGCGACATATGGATATAGCTTTTGTTGTCAAGAAATATGTTAATACACCATCCTTTATTTTGTTAATACAAAAACTGTTCGCTACACTTTAAAGTCTTTCAAAACATGCAATGAACTATCTAATATCTGTCTACCAATATTATAAAGAATTGATTGTTTATTTGTTTGAAACGAATAGGCATAACATTTGTTGTTACAAAGGTTAGCTGAATTGTCGTAACTATAGATTATCTAGTATTTATTTTATGTATTTTGGTATGTATGTATATGTACCTATTGTGTATTTAGTGTGTATTTTGTATGTATTATGTATTTTGTAAGTATATTAGTTCTCATTTATCATTTGTTTGTTATAAATTTAGTAAAAATTATTTTGTATTGTATATAACCTATTGATAGTAATGATTTTTTTTTTATTATCACACTAGCTGCTGCCCGCGACTTTGTACGCGTGAAATTTAGAAATCAAACCTTAACAGAAGTTTACTACTACCGCTCAATAGATGGCGTTGTACAGTTATTTTAAATCGTACTTTGGTTTGGTTACACGCATTAAAACATAAGCTCGTCAAAATTATAAGTTTTGTTTCGCTTTTTGCATTTATAAATTAGTAAGGATAAGGATAATGTACTATGTACACCACACATGTTTCGTGGTAAAGCTTTACCAAATTTGTGTGATAGACGCTGCAACTTTATCTAAAGAAAACTGAAAAAAGTGGGTTTTTCGGATCGTCATATTTCTTTGAGTTATTATGTTTTATAACAAAGAAAGTGATAGAAGCATAGATATACTCTTTATCTATAATATAACGCAAAACTATCAGAATCGGTTTAACTTTCGCGAAGAAAAAACGGAAGTACGATACCCATACATGGAGCTATAACTATGGAGCTATAACTATAATAACTATGGAGCATAATTTGGTATCGTACCGTCTTAAGTCCGCCTTTATACCATTCGTTTGTATATAAAGTTTTCAATAAATAAATAAATACGCTTTATAACTACTCCAATAGCTTGGAAGCTCAAGACGCGTAACCAAATAAAGTTGCTTGTTTTCTTTACTTATTATTAAACAAAGTCGTTATTTTTGTATTTTTGTGTCTCTACGTGAGCTTATATCTTCAAAAGTAAGAAAAAAATTTTGATGCGGTCTTTTTTAATACATAGAGTGGTTCAAGAAGAAAGCTTTCTGTATAATTTCACACGTACGAAGTTGCGGGCAACAGTTAGTTTATTTATAAAAAGAAAATATTATTAATAGAGATATAATGAATGAATGAATGAATGAACTTTATTTCACTTGAAATGACGTTAGAATGAGATATAATCGTTTCCTTCATGTTATACAATTATCTATTGGCTAGGGAACAGCGTGGGCCGTACTTATCAATAAGATCAAATCAAGTAATGATACTTATAATGGATTTATGTATCTTAAATAAATCAATTGAACGTGAAATTGTGTAATTGATAGAGATCTACAGAATTACTATACATAACACTAACAGCATTGTTAAGGAAGAGCATCTTTCGTATGGGGCCTGTCATTTATAATAAAATTCCCAATAATTTAAAAGATGGGACTTTACTAAATTTTAAGAAAAAGTTTAACAGTCTTATTCATATTGAAACGCTTATTGAAGGCATATTCCTATATTAGTTAAAACGTCTTTTAGGCTTATCAGATGTCAGATAAAAATCCTTATACATATTCGTCTAGTATACTTCCGATAACTATAAAATGTCTTTGTTGCCATTTTGTAGAAAAATGGTGAAATATGAATGGTAGCATTTTTCTACCATTCAAATTCGTTATGAGTTTTATCCCTGGTTTTGATACAAGTTAACAAAATGCATCTTTGACGCTGTTTGTAAATGTAAACAAACTTATTTGTTAATAATCTTATTATTATAAACTATTATTAGTTTTGATTTTCATTCATTACATTAGTTTTTCTGCTTCTTATTTTTTTTTTCTTGATTTATTTCTTTTTAGTATAATTTTTTATTTTCTCACTTAGTTATTTTAGTTTTATGAATCATTTTGGTGGTATGTTTCTTCCAAATTACAAAGCCATAAAAATTTCTCCGTGTAGTGACGGATTAAGATACAAGTGTCACCACCCCTCCTCCTCCCAAGGGTGCTGTAAGAGTCAGCTAAGGGATATTGCACGCAGATAACATCTTCTGTGAGAGACGGAAAACTCGAAAATAAATCCTGTGCCAACACGCCTGGTCAGCGTGGCACAGTAGACCATAATTCCTCCCAAAGTGGAGGAGGCCCGTGCCCAACAGTGGGACGTAAATGGGCTGGACAGAGGGAAAGCCATAAAATAAGAAGAAAATTTGTAGTTTCGTAAACGTAACGTTCACTTTTCTGCGCGGATTAAAAGCAAGACTTTCAATCACCGCAATTGGCATTGTTCATATTTTTTTAAAACTCTTTATCCGAAAACCATTTCGGGGAATCGAGTTTCTGATCATGATCCACAATTTTTTTTTCGGAAAATTTGCTATTTTAGCTATTATTTTCCCAAAAAAGGAAATGATCTCTATTTGCCCTTGAAATAAAGGACTTAAATTGTTAAGGCGTTCTTAGGGATATACTACTCTGGGGTGGAGTTGAAATTGGTCTATTATTTCAACATGGCAACTTTGAAAAGATGTATTGCAATCTGTCTTAAGTGTATCAGGAAAAGGCAACACAAAGACTGCGTATAACGATGACGTCACAACATTTAAAATAATATATTTAAGCATTTAAAAAAAAACTATGTAGCGAATATTTCAATAATATTGAAATTAGTTACTTAAAATAGTCTATATTTTCTAAAAAAAATATAAAAACAGCAGGTCAAAAATTATGGACAATCCCAATACTGTGTAGCATTTGTAAGGCTTGATATTTAAGAATTATAATTGAATGTAACAATTTTAATGGCTTTTCTTTTCAACTTCTTTGCAAACATCAATAACTAGATGATGAAGATCAGCATAATCAAAAATTAAAGCATAATCCTATATTAGTTAAAAAGTCTTTTAAGCTTATCAGATGTCAGATAAAAATCCTAATTCATATTCGTTTAAAAAACTTCCGATAGCTAAAATGTCTCTAATTTACAGAATGTTACCATTTCGTAGAAACATGGTGAAATATGGATGGTAGAAAAAAAATCTTACTAGTTGTCAAACTTGACATAGCGTTTATAAACAAACATTGTAATTTACACAATATTCGAGAAGTGTTATTGTAGTAAATAAACTACAGCAGGAAAGTGAAAATCAGGTAATCTTTAATGTATGATACAGTAGAGGCACCAGCTCATCCAACACCTGCAGATTTGCTGGATCCACTAATGTCTTGAGATTCGCAAGCGCTGGGTCCAAAACCTACAAACATAATAGCTATGATGAGAATAAAAAATCTGAAAATTTTAAGTTGGAGCAAGAATCACTCAAATATAAAATAGAATATCTACACCCCAAGCCACTCACACCGGTGTTCTTCGATGTTCAAGTTACGGGCTATTTCTATTAAAGAATTTCTTCTTTAATAGAAATAGCCCGTAACTCGGTAAATGAAAAACAATAAATTTATTAAATCAATCATTTTATTTTGTTTTATTTACTTGCAAGTAGGATGAACTTTGTTCATTACAAGGCCTTGCAATAAAAGTTTTCAAGATTGCGGCATTTCTACCTCACATATGGTTTGCATTTACTTTAATTGGCTGTTCAATTAGCCCTTCTATAATGGGCTCATTGTCCTCCATCGCATTGTAAACTACCACTTTCAGAATTCCTCATCTTCCAAAGAAAATATCTTACTTCTTTAGCGGTACACTTTTCTTCGCCGATTGTTAACAAGATTGTTAATGCCGCAATGCTTTGCAGGGTTCATAAGACATGTATAATTAAGCAAATTCCGTGTTGGATATTTATCGTGATTTATGCACGTATCACTATAATATAAAACCTCGTTAGTTTAATAACTTTTTGGTTAATTATTGTGACTCTATGAACAACACCTTTGCAAATGACGGGGCAAACGTCAATATAAATAATCAGCTGATGAATATATACGCCATTTTTTTCACTAATATAGGCTTAAAGTAGGGTCGGAGCTTGTTTAAAATAATGTCACTTTATGGGATAGTTATAGAACGCTTTAGTGTAAAAAAGCTATTATGAATTACATTTTTGACAATCCGCTTATAGCTAACTTTTAAGCCTCTGAAAAGTCATTACGAATAAGACCGTAGTAGGAATAATGTCACTTTATCGGATAGATATAGAACGTTTTAGCGTAAATAACTATTATGAATTACAATTTTTGACAATCCGCTTTAAACGAAATTTTAAGCCTCCTATAAGCCAATTAGCCTCCAATTAGCGCCTAGACCGCCGGACGCGATGGGCGTTTCTCGTTGTTAGACTTCTGTACTGTGCGTGGCGTATAATGGCGTATAATTAAAAAGCAATAACCGTTGTTGTTGATGTTGATAACCGATATTCGTCCTAACGGTTGAAGTGTCGAATATCAAAGTGAAAGAGGAAAATGACCTCGAAAACAGTGAAATGTTGTAGTTGTAACATAGTGATCAGTGAGGTGTTGACGTTCATCCAAAATGGTATGGATGTGATGGACTATGACAGTATGGAACGAATGTGTAAAAGTGCTTTTTCGGCTGAAGAGATCGGAAGTGCAAAAAGCTTATTGTATGATTCTATACCTGCTGCCAAGCGAAAGGTGCGAAGGAGACATGGAAAGAACATCAGGGATCTGGAGGACATAATTGGGCTTTTAAAATCAGCAGACCCCGAGGATTTACCGATTTTCGTGGCTAAAAATCTTTACAAACTACCCCCAGTAACATTTGATCATATTGACGCCTTGCAGCTGTTAAAAGATATGGTCGCGATCAAAAATGAAATAAATACGATCAAAGATCTGTATGCTACAAAAAGTGAGCTACAAAATTTACAACAAGCCTCAATTATTAATACTTTTGACCCTATATGTAAGAGAAGAGGAGGGTACCTAGTGGAAAATAGTACCACCTGTGATAGTGGACCGTTGGGCATCCCATACATGCCAGATACATCAGAGCCAATAGTTGGTGCGTGTGTGAACTCGGCTTGTCAATTGTCTCATTCCCCCTCACGAGAGTCACACAGCTGTGATACGCCGGTCTCATTCGCACAAACAATGACTAACTCGGACTTTGTACGCGAGGAGGCCGGTACATCGGTTTCAAATGCTGGCGCCGCCGTCGAACCGGTTTCATTATGCGTTAGCGCGCATTGCGATGCCCCTACCACACAGCTCACGAACTCGATCGTGACGGCAAGCAGCGCGAATGTTTCTTATAGGGACATTGTCACGGCGAGTATTAATCGACATAATAAACACGGAGTAGGGGATGACACTGATTGGAATGTTGTAATGAAGAAAAATAGGAATATAAAATATAAATTTATAGGACAGAGAGGAAAGGCTTGTTCGGACCCTGAAGGAAAATTCAGGGCTGCTGAAATTAGAGTGCCGGTATTTATATCGAATGTGAGTAAGAATACGAAGGAGGAAGATATAGTGAAATACATTAAGGAGAAGACTGAGGAGAACGTTAGGCTCATTAGAATAAAGATGAGGAAAGAAAAAAACTATGATGCGTTTAAGTTATTTGTACCTGAATCGAAACTTAGTTTATTCTTAAATGAAAATACCTGGCCTCAAGGAATATCTTTCCGACGCTTTGTGCAGTTAAAGTACAATAGTGATGTGACATCGTATACAAAAGGAGCATCTTTTAATGGATCAAGCGAATAATAATATAATTACGTTTGCAAGCTTTAACTGTAGGTCAGTTAAACGTTCAATTGAGGATGTGCGGATGCTCTGTCAGTCTGCAGATGTAGTAGCACTACAGGAAACCTGGTTGCTCCCTTACGAAATACCTTTACTGGGGAGTATACATAAGGATTACGAGTACACGGGCAAGTCTGCGGTTGATATTTCGGCAGGAGTGCTGCGAGGGAGACCCTACGGAGGGGTAGGCATACTATGGCGGAAAGGTACGTTTAAATCTATTAAAGTTATACAGTGTAATAGTGTTCGGCTGTCGGCTATTGAAGCGGAATTGAGTGACCGTTCAATTATGATTATGAGCGTCTATATGCCTACGAACTCTCTAAATAATTTAGTGGAATTTACAGACGTATTGAGTGAGATAAATTCTTTGATAGAAGCCAGTGGTTTGCAAGCTATTTATATATTGGGAGACTTTAACTCCGATCCCAAAGAACTTTTTGGTAAAGAACTGTTAAAATTTTGTTCAGACCAAAACTGGACATGTGCGGATATAAATAAGTTGGGCATGAATTCTGGGAGCTACACATATATCAGTGATGTTCATGATAGTACCAGCTGGTTAGACCATTGTGTATTAACGGAATCTGCCTGGCAGTCAGTAACTGATGTATGTGTAGTTCACGGAGTCTACTGGTCGGAT
Organism: Orgyia antiqua; assembly: GCA_916999025.1. Classification (NCBI taxonomy): domain Eukaryota; kingdom Metazoa; phylum Arthropoda; class Insecta; order Lepidoptera; family Erebidae; genus Orgyia; species Orgyia antiqua. The sequence continues at coordinate 9,709,231 of OU779874.1, forward strand.
CATTTGCCTCTTATAGTAAAATGTGACATACATAAGGTGCGATGTAGATTGACAAACTCGAGCTCTAACTGCAATAATGTTGTATGGGGTAATAGGGGGACTGAACAAATTAAAGAATACTCTAGTTTATGTAACAATAGGTTAAAGCTTGTTCAGTTTCCATCTGACTTTAATATTTGTGCTGACAGTAAACACTGTAGCAATGACTGTCACAGGCACATGCTTGACAAAATGTATTCTGACATCATAGGTATATTAACTAAAGCAGCTGTGAATACGGGTAAAAAGGTTCATTGTAAAAAACGCCGTCAGGTGACGGGCTGGAATAAACATGTGGCAGAGGTGCACAGAGAGGCCAGGCTTAGGTATCATATATGGCTTCTTCATGATAAACCTAGTAGAGGTGAGGCCTATGAGGCTATGCGGGAGAGCCGTAAGGTGTTTAGGGGGAAACTTAAATGGTGTCAAAACCATCAAGAGCAGATCCGTATGGATATCATTGCTGCTCAGCATGCTTCGAATAATTTCTGTAGTTTCTGGAAGTCCACTAACAAACTGAATACTGTGCCTGGTAAACCTGTATCTGTTGGCGGGTGTTCGCAGCCAAAGGATATAGCAAATTTATTTAAAGAGCATTTTACGGTAGAATCACCTCTAGGACCCTCAAATGAGGTGATTGATGCTGAGACCAACTGTGAACTGGGTGGAATTCGATTCCCAGCAAAAGAAATTGCAGCAGTAATTGCAAAGATGAAAAGAGGGAAGTCCCCAGGTCATGATGGTCTCAGCATTGAACATCTCAAGTATGCGGGATCCCACTTACCTAGGGTTTTATCTATGTTTTTCTCGCTTTGTTTAGTGCATTCATATCTGCCACATGATCTAATGAAGACAATTGTTGTGCCAATAACCAAAAATAGGACAGGTGATATCGCCGATAAAAACAACTATCGCCCCATCTCACTGGCAACTGTACTATCGAAAATATTGGACAGCTTATTAGACTCACGATTAAACCAATATCTACGACTGCATGATTCACAGTTCGGTTTTCGGGCAGGTTTATCGACTGAGAGTGCTATCTTGGGCTTAAAGCATACGGTAAAATACTACACAGATAGGAGAACACCTGTCATTGCTTGTTTCCTGGACCTCTCAAAGGCCTTCGACCTTGTGTCTTACGATAAGCTTTGGGCTAAGATGAAAAAGAAAGACATACCGGATGACATGGTTAAAATTTTTCAGTTTTGGTATATTAATCAGGTTAATAGTGTACGATGGGGTGATGGTATGTCAGATGAGTACAAGTTGCAATGCGGGGTTAGACAAGGAGGTCTGACTTCACCAAAGTTGTTCAACCTGTATATAAATGAACTAATTGTTGGTCTCAGCAGCAGACATGTTGGATGCCATATTGATAATGTCTGTGTAAACAACCTAAGCTATGCTGACGACATGGTGCTGCTGACACCGACGGTTGGTTCATTGAGACAGCTTCTGCATATCTGCCACACTTACGCACAAAGTCATGGGTTGTTATACAATGTAAACAAGAGTCAATACATGGTGTTTGGGGTCTCCGGTAAGAAAGTTGATCTTGTTCCGCCAGTAACACTTGGCGGTGTTATATTAAAGAGAGTCGGTGTCTACAAATACCTTGGACACTATGTTACCGAAGACCTCAAGGACCATGCAGACATGGAACGAGAGCGCAGGGCTTTGGCGGTGAGGTGTAACATGCTGGCCCGTAGGTTTGCTCGGTGTAGTAAAGAGGTCAAAATTACTTTATTCAAAGCCTACTGCCAAAACTTCTACACGAGCAGCTTGTGGGTGGCCTGTGCACTGAAGTCGCTGAGTGCCCTGCGTGTTCAGTATAACAATGCTTTCAGGGTATTGTTGGGGTTGCCGCCCTTTTGTAGCGCATCAACTATGTTTGCTGAGGCAAGGGTTGATGGGTTTCATGCGGTCTGGCGTAAAAGATCTGCCTCATTGTTGCGCCGAATACGCGGCAGCTCTAACAGTATCCTGAGAATGATAACAGACAGATATGAGTCACCCATCTTGAGGCGGATTGTTGCTCGAGTGACGTCTGATATGGTCACTCCAATTAATTAAAAGATAAATAGTCATAGATAGCTTGTATTGTTACAATTCATTATTATTATTATATTTTTTATTTTTTATCTTATTGATTACAATTTTGCGGATTACAATTTTAATTATGCTGGATTTAATTTAATTTTAATTTTTAATACATATATATATATATTATGATGACATTGATTTTCTTTTTTGTATGAGTTAGTTATTATGGTTATTGTAATTTTATTATTTATACTTTGACTTATTTATTGTCCATATTAATATTAGATATAAGAACATTGTTACTAACAAATTTGGGCCCTGTTGCCATCTAATAAATTGAATTATTATTATTATAAGTCATTATGAATTAGACCGTAAGTCTTTATTACTTGAAAAGTGTTACTACTCCGTCAATGACTTTTTAAATGATGACACCTTAAAATGACATACTATTTGCAATGATATCTTCAGATGTGCTAATTTCGACATTGTTTTCTAATATTATTATTACTTGACATATTTTTTTTTTTGTAACAAAATGAAAACTGCATGCCTAATATTAAATGTTTATATTATCTAACAATGTTGTACGCCTAAATGGCAGGACATAGTGAAACCTGTTTTAATTTCTACGGATCTCAACATCTTATGTACCTATTTGTCCACAATAAAAAATACTTTGACTTTGACTTTGATACTTATTTCTTGTACAGATCATGATTTTTGACATGCCTTTATTAATAAGGTTTACTTTACTATAATATCGAAACTAGCTTGAAAAGTTTCCCCATTTTTGCAACATTTTTCACTAATCCTTTGCTCCTATTGGTCGCAGCGTGATGATATATAACCTATAGACTTCCTCGATAAATGTACTATCTAACAGCGAAATAATTTTTCGAATCAAACCAGTAGTCCTTGAGATTAGCGCGTTCAAACAAACAAACTCTTCAGCTTTATAATATTAAGTATAGAAGTATTCTATGGCTTCAAAAAAAAACTATTTTCCCTCTTCGTTTGCCAATATCATAATGTATTAGTTTTTTCAAATTTACACACCAATACCTGTGTTTAAAGTTGAATGTTTATGTGTGTACGTGTATTTTTTAAAGAGAAGTTTAACTAAATTAATTGTTTTGCTCTAATTTGCATAAAATTACAATCTCGCAATTTCTTAGGAAATATTTTACATAATCACAGTAAAATTATGTAACATATTTAACTAAGAAATTCATCAAAAAGAAATGAAGTCGTATGCATTTACCGCAATAAACATACCTCGAAATTTCGCGACTCTATTCAATTTAAAACAAACATTTTATGCGTGAAAATTCATTATGTTTAGAACCACTCTATTAAACCTCCTTTGATGTAAAACCATGTTCGCTAAGGCAGGTGTAGAATAATATTAACTTAACGCGATTGTTGTGGTTTCTAAACGATGGGATCTTTTCATCTTACTGACTTTAAAAGCAAAACAGATTATCAGGTTACACATATTTCGGCCCTTTCGTGTTACAAAACGCAATTCTAGTATGAGATCCTATAGCTGAATGACTTTACTTATTTTTATACATTTATGTGTAAAAATTAGTAGTATATTATATACCAGCTAATGCCAGCGGCTTCACCCGTGTTTATCATTATTGAGCCCCCCCCTCCCCAATATACACCAAACCTTAACAAGTTACACAAAAAATAAACTCCTTGAACCACTATATCTATTAAAAACAAACCGAATCAAAATCCATTGCGTAATACGAAAGATATAAGCTCACATAGGGACATACATACAAAAACAACGACTTTGTTTTATAATAAGTAAAGAATACATAAATAATATTTTCTTAAATGTCAGATCAGAAAATAACACTTTTATATAAAGAGAAATGTGAAATGGTCTTGATATTTATTTTATATGGCTTACAATTAATGTAACGGCTAGTAGAAGATGTCTAGCAAAAGTCCTTATTATTTTTAGGATTATTTTCATTAATATACCTACGTAAAGCTCTTAAGGGCCTACATCAATATTATCGTCGACATGTACATATTAACACAGCTAGTAGGTATAGAAAATGAAGAATTAGGGATTTTTTTTTGTTTACTCAAAATCTACTAAATATATTTTAATACTGATTTACGTGTTTGTATATATAATAGTTACTTATGTTTTTAAAGTTATTTCATTAGTTAATACGTGATTATAGAGCGACAAATGAAAAAAAATAAAAAATGAGAGAGGTTGTTTCGCTAAGATTTTCTATCGAGAAAACTTTTTTCAATCGCGTTTCTGAGTTTATGCGATCCTAGATCATATATTGAAAAAACATATACTTAAAAATTAGAGCTCTAGCCATTCAAAATAAAGAAACAATGAAAACTTCGTACGTAGAAAAATGCACGAAGCTATTTTGGTATCCTCTTAATAAGAAAAGTTTGTACTATTTTAACCAGGGTTCGATTAGCGCGTTCAAACAAACAAACAAACTCTTCAGCTTTATAATATTTGTCTAGATAAAGAAGAGAAAAATATTAACAGAGATATAATCGTTTCTTACATATTATATTAGAGTTCAGGTTCTGAAAAAGGGCCAATGGAATAAAGAAGAGATTATTCATACAGTACACAAAATCACTATTTTCTCACTGTGAAGACAAGTTATGTTTTGTACGTCACGGATCTGTGTCTATTAAAAACAAAACAGTTTATCAGATTACACCTATTTAAGCCTTTTCGTAAACTCGTATCAGGAAAAGCCGTTAAATGGTGTGTATATCAGATAAATATCCCTTTGATCCCAGATGGATACGCTGATTAAAAGGTTAATTTGGGACGTTAATGTAATCAAGATAATTTAAAGTTAATTTTATAAAAAAAATACTGAGGCGTTTTATGTACATTTTGTCCATGCACATTACGTATTTATTTATAGATATCTTAGCACTAATACATTATAATATTTGTTTAAGTGACACACACAAGAAAAGTACATAACAATGAATCTATACTGGTATTATAAAGCTGAAAGAAAGAAGAAAGAAAAAAAGAAAAATATTTATTATTTGCAATTGGGGAACACAAACAGTTTCCCCGGGACTCCCAGGGACTGAAGAGTTTGTTTGTTTGAACGCACTAATCTCAGGAACTACTGGTTCGAATTGAAAAAATATTTTTGTGTTGGACAGTCCATTTATCGAGGAAGCCTATATATAGTAGGAGTAGCCAACACGTCGATCAATTTGGGTCAATGACTCGCAAGTTCCATGAGAGGACGCATTCAATGCCAAATATTTCTAGTACTTGATACAGATGATCATGTAAGCAGCTCATGCTTGGAGTAGGGAGACGTTCAGTGTGACCACTTTTAGTAGTTTTCTAATATTTTCAAGAGTGCACAGCGGTATAAAAGTACATTGCATAAACGTCCCCCGTCTTACCTAAGAAATAAGTTGATCGCGACTCAATTTTCAAATAAAAAGTAGATCCTATGTGCACAAAAGTAGTTGGCCACACCTGCTATATCGCATAACTCTACGACTAATGGAAGCGAAGGATTAGTGAAGATGTTGCAAAAACGGGGGAAATTTCCTAAATTCCACGTGCACGGAGTCGCGGGCAACATATAGTAGTAGTACCTACTACTATATGTTGCATATATGAAAAGAACATATTTCTTGAGGTTTTTAAAGATCTTTAAGTTCCAATAGATTTAACCCTAGAATACTAATCATCGCCTGACAGGCCGCGCACGATCAGTTTTTGCCGTTTATTTCAAAAACCCACCCGCGTATCAAATTGTGCTTTCGCGCCAACTCGATATACACCGCGCCGCAGACGTCGGTTAGCGGGAGACCGGCGCGGACGTTTCGTTTTCAAAATATAAGCTACTGGATCGCCTGGGAGGCGATCATTAGTACTAACGGTAAGTTTAATTTTTCATTACTTGTTTTGATTTGTGCTTTTTTTTTAGCATGTAGCAATGTTATAACTTGGCAAATGTTTATTTTGTTTTTAGATGAATCTCAACGATGAACAAATAGCAGATTCCTTACTATATGAGAACTCCGACAGCGAAACTGAGGACAACCTGGAAGTTGATCCTTATGACTCTGACGATAGCGCAGCAGATCCTTCTTTCGTGCCATTCCCACTAGAAGACGACCTACAAAATATTGTTTTAGATGACTCTGAACCCCCGAACATTTCAGTACCTCAAGTAAGCGCCACAACTAATGCGTCCGGTTCACCAGTTCCCGAAACTGCGTCACAAGAAGAACAATCAGCGGAAAATCTTATTATTTTGCCATCTGCATCTGTTGTTAGAGGTAAGAACAATTATATTTGGTCCAGAAAAACATCTGACAGGTTACGATCTATGAGAACTTCTGCAAGGAACGTAGTCCACATTTTTTCCCGGCCCGAAACAGGATGGTCGAGATGTCATAAGACCATTGGACTGCTTTGAAAAATTTTTCACATCCGATATGATTGATGAAATTCTCTTACGCACTAATGAAGATATTTTGGTCAAAGCCAGCAAATATAAACAGCAAAGTTCGACCATATCACAGATGAGAAAAGAAGAACTTCACGCACTGCTTGGTCTTATCATTTTCAGTGGTGCTATGGGTAATAACGATTTACCGACCAAAGAGCTTTTTGATCCCACACTTTGTGGTTCAAAATACATAGCTACAATGAGCTTGGAACGTTTCGAGTTTCTCTTACGCTGTCTTCATTTTGATGACCGCGGTACCCGTGAAGACAGGAGACAGCATGACAAATTCGCTCCCATCCGAGACATTTGGGAGATATTTATACAAAGATGTAGAGATCTTTACAAACCTAGTTCTTATGTAACTATCGATGAACAATTACTTGCTTTCAGAGGTCGATGTCCATTTAGAATGTACATACCAAATAAACCTGCCAAGTATGGCATAAAGATAGTTTTGGCTTGTGATGTGAACAGTAAGTACATGTTTGATGCTTGTCCTTACTTAGGAAAAAATGTTGCAACTAGCCCTACCGAACCTCTTGGTATTCATTACTGCAAACTGCTTACGAAAACTATATATGGGAGCAATCGCAACGTCACTGCAGACAACTGGTTTACGTCGGTACCTCTAGCTGAGCAACTTCTGGCAGATCCGTACAATTTGACATTCATTGGAACAATAAAAGCCAACAAGAAAGAAATACCATCAGAGTTCAAGCACAATCCATTACGTCGTGTTGGCACATCTATGTTTGGTTTTCACAATAAACTCACACTAGTTAGTTACAAGCCGAAACCCCAAAAAACAGTTCTATTATTGTCAACCATGCACGATGAACCGGTAATAGATCCTGTAACAAAAAAGCCTGAAATCATAATGTCTTATAACAAGACTAAAGGTGCTGTGGATACATTTGATCAAATGTGTGGTCATTTGAGTTGTAATCGCAAAACAAGACGTTGGCCGCTCTGCTTATTCTATGGGATGATCAACATGGCTGTATTGAACAGCTATATATTGCATGTATCTAATTCGAGAACTCGTGGGACTAAACCAATGAATAGAAGAGAGTATATGAAAGAACTGAGTACTGAGTTATGTCGGCCGTGGTGTGAATTAAGAGGTGAAGAGCGACCAAAAATGAGGAAACGAGTTAGAGATGCTATACAAGAGGTTTTAACTACAGGAAATCAGTCAACTGTGACTGAACCAGGAATAAAAAAAGGTAAGAGAAGTATGTGTAGCTATTGCCCTGCTAAAAAACGTCGCATGAGTGTTTATTACTGCGCTAAATGCAATAAAAACTATTGCTTGGAACATCGATCTCCACACTGCAGTTCCTGTGACAAGAAATGAAAGGCTGACTTCAAATTAGTTTGTAGACAAAACTGTGATGTTTCCATAAGTTTGATTTAGTGTTTTATAAAGTTTATATATTGAATAGTAATATTGATGCCAAAAAAGTTAAAATATAGAAGTATTTTCTTTTTACCAGACTGTTCAAAGACTGTTATGTTATAAGAAAAAATGTTAATAATTGTAAGTTTTAAGTCTTATTTGAAGACTTACGTTGATTTTAAAGAAGTATTTTGTTTTTAGTTCTTGATAAGGTATAGGTTTGCCTAATAATTTGTGTTATCTTTATAAAAATTTAATAAACAATTAATATAATAAATTGCTTTTATTTAAAAAGTAGCCTCCCAAGCGATCATTAGTATTAAGCTGTGATAAATTTATATTAGTATACTAGGGTTAAAGCTCGCCTAAAATACCTACATTGCTAACAGCCTACTGTGCGTACCAATTTAGTTTTTAAGGTCTCGTACCAAAAGGTACGAGGTAAAGTAGGAGCCTATTATCGAGATTTTACTGTCAGTCCGTCTCTCGAACGGTGATTGTTCTCTCCAGCCCATTTACGTCCCACTGTTGGGCACGGGCCTCCTCCACTTAGAGAGGGATTAAAGCCTACTGTGCCCGTGCCGCGCTGACCATACGTGTTGGCACAGGGTTTAATTTCGAGTTTGCCATCTCTCACAGAGGATGTTATCTGTGTGCAATATCCCGCAGCTGACTTTTACAGCACCCTTGGAAGGAGATGGGGTGGTGACACTTGTATTCTTAATCCGTCACCACATGGTCATAGCTAGAGAGCTGAAAATTTCAGTTTGTGTAAATAAGTATTGTGTATTGTTTCAGTTGGTGTACCCACGACAGCAATGTCTGTGGAGGGCCAGCGCTGTTTGTGTGTTGTCTTCTTACTCATACATACTGTCACCGGCGCTGGCGAAGGTATGATATGTTATATATTAAGCTTAAGTGTTTTCATTCAAATAAGCATAAGGATATCTCTTTTTTGGACACACCCAACATGGCTTGACGTCAGGCAAGTGGCAAGTGATGCGTAAGGACATATGCCAACACCTTATTTTCTCCCCAGAGTACTGTAAAATCCAAAAACAAAACAATTAAGAAATAATCTTCTTTTGTGAGAGAAGTAAATCGTTAAACTAAACCCTATGCCAACATGCCAGTTCAGTGCGCCATATTAGACTAAATACTCGCTCTTAAGAGGCTCTTCCCCAACAGTGGGTCATTAAAGTGCTGGGTTAGAGAAAAGAAATTACAAGGATAACTTACTTGACGAGCATTGTGGTTGAGTGGTTCATGTAACGGACTACCGATCAAGAGGTCTAGGGTTCGATTCCCGCTTGGGACAATCATCTGTGTGATTTTTCCAATTGTCATACAAATACTGCGTCTGGGTGTTCCTATGTATTATAAGTATGTATGTATTTACAAAAAAAAGAAAAGTAATATATGTATTCTATCCTTATTCTGGTACCCATAACAGAAGCATACAAGCTTATCTTGGGACCAGAGGACGTTGTGTGAAATGTCCATGATTTTTTTTTTACTTAAAGGATATTGACAACTCTTGATAGTAAAAGAGCTAACTCACTAACTAAAGTATCAAAGCTGCATAGCCAAAACTACAAAACCAAGAAGCGTTATGACCATGATAATGATTATAAGAAACAGTTCTGCTAAAAATTAAGATTTACCTGTATGTATAGGTCTCAATAACTAAAGGATTTTCAAATAGATGATGTTGTTTAATTCCATGGAATAAAAGTAAACCTATTTAACTCTTGGATCTCGTACTAAGAGTGTTTATAAAGCCGGTATTTTTAAAGTCACGAACAAAAAAGACCTCATCAAAAAATGAACGATTAGCTCGTTAAAACAAACAAACTCAACTTTAAAATATTTTAATGGATAGTAAATTACATCAAGGCACAAGATACCTTAAAACTCACAAATGCCTTTTGATTTTACACGTAAGCTTTGCAAAATAGCACTGTGTGCAAAGGCACCGAAATTTAGCAACTCTATAACAAACTTTGTACAAGGTAACGATCGGTAACATTATAACTTTGAAACGCTAGGTACACATTTCCATAGTTTGAGTCTTATGTATCACGAATTCGAGAATGTAAAGCTTTATGTGTTAAAAGCATTTTACTTGAAAATAGGGAATTTGAAATTTGATAGATGTCTTATAGATCTATCAAATTTCATATTACAAAGCTAAAAACTTTGTTTGTTGATTTGAAAGCGCTAATCTCAGGAACCGCGTTGATCTGATCTGAAAAAATCTTTCAGTTTTTAATAGTACTTTAATTGAAAAAGGCTTTGGGCTATATAACATCACGCTGCGAGTAATAGGGGCTACTAAATATCAATGGAAATTGCAATAGTTTTTATTGATACTCAGTAACACGGGGAATTCCGTGTGGTGATGGATTAAGAATACAAGTGTCACCACCCCATCTTCTCCCAAGGGTGTTGTACAAGTCAGCTAAGGGATATTGCACACAGATCACATCTTTTGTGAGAGACGGAAAACTCGAAAATAACCCCTGTGCCAACACACCTGGTCAGCGCGACACAGTAGACCATAATCCCTCCCAAAGTGGAGGAGGCCCGTGCCCAACAGTGGGACGTAAATGAGCTGGAGAAGTAGAAGAAGAACACGGGGAAAATCTCCTAAATTCCATGCGTCCGTAGTCGCGACCAACAGCTAGTCAATCATAAGTTTAGTTAATGTATCAGTCTGCTTTTCACTAGATTGCGGGTTTTAATTCCCGCACGGAACAATTATTAGTTGGATATTACATTATTATACGCCATAAATTACATGTCATTTATTAACTAATGTAGAACAATAAACCATGTACAATTTGGCGGTCTTAGCTCAAAAAAGCAAACATCTAAAAATATATCTCCTCGATTTATTGTAACAGAACTCATATTTGAACAGTACTAAAACTTACAAAACGTATATTTTTAACAAAAAAGAGCATAAACTGACCACATTAAATATTCACCATTAAAATTTTTTACTTTGTTCGTTATACGAGAACGTGTTTCAAAAAGTTGCTAAATAAATAACGTTTGAGGTTGCTCCGTATTACTTTTGTGGAAATTGTGGGCTTTGCTTTTATTTCTCAATGTTTTACGTGATCAAATATAAAATAGATAGATATTTTTAATGATAATAAAATTCTATTTCAATAAAACCTTTGCTTATTTTTATAATTTTAAATATATAAATAAATAAATAAATATTCATGGACATTTCACACAGCATCCTCTGGTCCCAAGCTAAGCTTATATGCTTGTGTTATGGGTACCAGAATACGGATAAAATACATATACTACTTCTCTTTTCTAAATACATACTTATAATACATAGAAACACCCAAAACACACACAAACACACACACAATTTTAAGATTCTTTAATATATTTCATTCTTATATTATATATTTATATAGCCTCTAGCTGATGCCCGCTACTCCGTACGCGTGGGATTTGAGATCCCCATATGTTTTGTCAACAAAACGGGTAAAATTTTCTAAATTTCAACAGTCACACCTTGTAGGTTTATGCAATAAATCCTTATTAAATTATTCCTCGTTCTATGTAAAGTTTAAAGTAAATATATTCTATGAACGCAAACTTTGGGTATTCCCAGATGACTACAGTTGACCGTTCACCGTAAATTCTCAAAGGGTAGCCACTCTGCAACCTCTGCAGTAAATCGATCAGACTTGTATTCCCTGAAGTAGTAATTATGCTAATACTGTCTACATTTTCATTTTACAGTTCTACTCGTATCTATACCGTATACTATCTTCTATACTTAATATTATAAAGCGAAAGAGTTTGTTTGTTTGTTTGTTTGTTTGAACGCGCTAATCTCAGGAATCACTGGGCCGATTAGAAAAATTCTTTCAGCGTCAAGTATTCATCGAGGAAGGCTTCAGGTTATATAACATCACGCTACGATCAGTAGAAGCGAAGCAGTAGTTAAAAATGTTGCAAAAACGGGGAAAATTTTCTAAATTCCACGCGGACGATGTCGCGGGCAACAGCTAGTCTGTACTAATATTATAAAGTTGAAGAGTTTTTACCCAACTTCTAAAAAAGGAGGAGGTTCTTAATTCGTCTGTATGTTTTTTTATGTTTGTTACCTCATAACTCTTAAATAGGCAAAGCGATTATAATGATTCTTTTTTTATTTGAAAGCTGGTGGTTCCTATTTAGTCCGATTGGCACCATGTCAGGAGCTGATGGTTATCTCTTGAGAAATCGAGTGAAACCCTCGAATTTCTAAGGTCACATTAAGTCGCTTGAACTTTCTTTTTAAAATACTCAATTACTTCTTCCTTTGAATGCGATAATCTCAGGGACCGCTAGTCCAATTATAAAAATTCATTCAGTGTTGGATAGTCCATTTATCGAGGAAGGCTTTGGGGTTTGTAATATCACGCTCCGATCAATAGAAGTGAAGCCTCAGTGAAAAATGATTATTTCATAAACTAAAAAACTCCAAAATCCAGGACGTTGGATATAATTACTGCATTGTCATCGGTCCTTAAACGTGTACAAAATTTCAGATTTATACTACTCTTATATGTGGATGAAAGCCACTTTTAATGAATTTTATTGTTAAATTGATACGAACGAAGCTTGTGAACTATGTTACTCACTAAATAAAAATATTTGATAAAAAAATGGTGTATCAAAAATGGTTGTAAGTATTTCTGACCAAAAAAATCAAAGACTTGTTTCTTTCCAGGTCCATCATCAACAACCGTCCCACCATCAACATCACAGAAACCTGAACAGAATGAGTTGACTGTATCATTCCCTCCTCTAGATGACCTGTATAGTAATACTCCGGAGAAACACTTCGGTACTGAGAACAATACTGTTGTTACTTCACAGACTGGCTCTACAGCACTTCTGCCTTGTGTTATTAGGAATATTGGTGATGGAATTGTAAGTATTTAATTTTACATTAAATGTTTCGATTAAAATTTCGCAATATTTGCATTAATAATGTTACGAACACACAAAACACAAAGGGGCTAGCGCCATCTAGCAGCAACTAGTAAAACCAATTAAAGAACCGAACAGAGTGAAACCCCTATTAGATACTAGATGGCGTTAGAGGAACTACCGTACATGCCCGAACCCTCTAGAAACATTCGTTCCGGGCGATCACGTTCGCGCACAGTCGGGAACATTCTGGAATAGTCTGGAACTCGTCTCGGCGCATATAAATAGCGGCAGGGAGGCGAGCCCGGGCAGTTCAGTTCGAGCTACGATAAAGGCGACTTCGAGAGCGAAAACAAGTGATCAAGAGTGATACCAGTGAAACCTACAACTTGGCTACGATCTAGGACATTGTTAGTGCTTAGTGTTTGGACCTAGTGCTTAGTGTTTGGACCTAGTGCTTAGTGTGTAACTAGTGCTAGTGAATAAAGTCTTCTAAAAGAGTCAGCAGGTCTTTCTCTCCAAATCCTTCGAACCCTAACACGTAACAACTGGTGTCGGAAGTGAGGTTTGGAGATGCCATTGACTCCGAGAGAGGACTTCGAGGGCGTCAGGACAAGGGCACAACGAGCTGCGGAGGCCACGCCCGCTGTGGACCAAGCCCCGCCCACTGGCCCCACCTACCAGGCCCCGCCCACCGACCACGCCCATCGGGCTCCGCCCACTCAGACTCAAGCCCCGCCCACTGGCCCCGCCCACCTTGCCACGCCCACCACACCGGCCACGCCCACTAGACAAGCTCCGCCCACTGGATCCGCCCACCTTGCCACGCCCACTAGACAAGCCACGCCCACCAGCGGCAGCGTAGCGTCAGTAGCACTTCAATTAGGAAGTTTAATTGAACTGATAGAGATGCAAAGGGCTGAAATTCGGTCAATGAAGGAGTCACAAGAACGCAAGCTCGGCGCTTTGCAAGAGTCACAAGAAAAAGTGCTTTGTGCTATAAATGATGTTAGTAACGCGGTGATTAAGCTTCGAAAAGATGTCGACGTAGTGGAAAAACGAGTTACCGGGTTAGGATTGGATGTCGAAAATGTGAAAACCGGCCTCATTGAACTACAGAAGAAAGTAGTGCGCCTTGAAACCACGGGAGTTGCGATCTCTAGTGGAACTATCGGAGTGGCACAAGGTCCAAGAGTGAAAGTTCCGCCATACGACGGCACTACTTCCTGGAACGCTTATCGTAAGCAATTCCAGACGGTTGCTACTGCCAACGGATGGACGGAAGAACAATGCTTGACCGCTCTCACTGTTGCGCTCAGAGGGCAAGCTTTGTCGGTCCTGGAAGCACTGCCACATACAGGAAATGGGTTCCAAGACCTGATGGAGGCACTTGAATCCAGATACGGGGAGCGACACCTGGAGCACGTGTTCCGTGCCCAACTGCGTGACAGAGTCCAACGCTCAGGAGAAGGACTACAACAATGGGCGTTGGAAATTGAAAAACTCGTCAGGAAGGCACACCCAGGAGCCGACACCAAGATGGTAGACACAAATATTGTTCAAGCATTTGTCGACGGAATCAAAGACCTGGAGGTCAGAGCTGCAGTGAGGCTTCGTCACCATACCTCGCTAAAGGAAGCATTAGCGCATGCTTTGGAGGTCGAGGCTGTTCGTTATGACATACGGCATACCCATAAGATCCGCGAGGTCTCTGAGGAAGTCAAGGAGGTTAAGGCCCCTACGAAGAAAAGTTCTGGAGCCATGTGCTACAAGTGCGGCGAGAGGGGCCATCTTCAGCTCAACTGCCCGCAGAAGGAAACCCAGATGGAAAGGATGAAAAGGATCGAGGAACAAATAGAGGTTCTGAAGAAGCAGGGGGCTTTGTCCCTTGCCCGGGATCAGGGAAACGAATAAAAGCCAGGACTAAGGGGCGAGTGCTGGCTGACGCGGAGGGAGCCCCGATAACTGTTATCTCCCAGGCATGCAGCGGAAAGACACATGGGAATGCCGACGCACTTTCACGAAGGCCGTGTTCGGAGGACTGCAAACATTGTGTTAAGCAGGAATGCAATGAGGAAGCATTAAAGCTAACGAGAACGAATCCTTTGAGTCTCTGGGAGAATGATGCTATGAGGGAGGCTCAAGAAAAAGATGACGACCTTCGGCACATCATCACATGGAAGAAACGGGGTGACGTAAAACCAATATGGAGTGAGGTTGCACCCACTGGCGCTGTCACTAAGGCGTACTGGGCGCAATGGGACAGTCTGATACTACAAAACGGAATACTCTACCGGAAATGAGAGAAGACTAACGGCAGAGAGTTCCATATTCAGATAATTGTACCACGAACGAGAGTACCAGATGTTCTCCGTGAAATACATGATGGCGTATCAGGAGGTCATCTAGGTGTCAAGAGGACGTTAACAAAAGTGAGAGAACGATTCTACTGGTTGCATTGTCGAGATGATGTACAGGATTGGTGCCGCAAATGTACTACTTGCGCTGCTGTAAAAGGACCACAGACCAGGAGCCGTGGGAACCTGCGGTTGTATAACGTCGGTGCACCGTGGGAACGAATTGCAGTTGACGTAGCTGGGCCATTTCCTGTAACGGATTCGGGAAACAAGTATTTTATGGTCGTCATTGACTACTTCACCAAATGGCCCGAAGTGTTCGCCATACCAAACCAAGAAGCCACAACAGTCGCTTCCAAGTTAGTCGAAGAAGTGATATGTCGCTTTGGTGTGCCTCTGGAAATCCATTCTGATCAGGGCAGGAACTTCGAATCGCAGGTGTTCCAGGAAGTGTGCAGAATTTTGGGCATGCATAAGACGAGGACCACCGCGTACCATCCACAGTCTGATGGAATGGTTGAGAGATTTAACCAGACCCTTGAGAGGCATTTGGCGAAATTGGTAGATGACAAACAAAAGGATTGGGACAAGTATATACCACTCTTCCTTCTGTCTTACCGAACCGCCGAGCATGAGAGCATAAAAGCTACCCCGGCGTATGTCAATTTCGGTAGAGAACTACGAATACCAGTAGACCTATTGACAGGAGGGTCACCGGAGGGACCAAAGACTGTACAAGACTATGTCTGCGATTTAAGGGAGAAGATGCGCTATATACACGCCTTGGTTCGGGAAAATGGGTTACAGTCAAGTGAGAACATGAAAACCAGATACGACCGGAAATCGAACACGAGCGGCTTCGAGGAAGGGTCACTGGTGTGGCTGCATAACCCAACTCGCCGGAAAGGGAAATCTCCAAAGTTGCAGAACCAGTGGGACGGTCCATACAAAGTGGTTACCCGGCTGAATGATGTGACCTATAGGATTCAAAAGCAACCAAGAGGGACATTCAAAGTGGTACACATAGACCGTCTGGCGCGTTACCATGGTAGTAACAACGATGCTCGGGACGAGCATCTCTAAGAGGGGAGTAGTGTTACGAACACACAAAACACAACGGGGCTAGCGCCATCTAGCAGCAACTAGTAAAACCAATTAAAGAACCGAACAGAGTGAAACCCCTATTAGATACTAGATGGCGTTAGAGGAACTACCGTACATGCCCGAACCCTCTAGAAACATTCGTTCCGGGCGATCACGTTCGCGCACAGTCGGGAACATTCTGGAATAGTCTGGAACTCGTCTCGGCGCATATAAATAACGGCAGGGAGGCGAGCCCGGGCAGTTCAGTTCGAGCTACGATAAAGGCGACTTCGAGAGCGAAAACAAGTGATCAAGAGTGATACCAGTGAAACCTACAACTTGGCTACGATCTAGGACATTGTTAGTGCTTAGTGTTTGGACCTAGTGCTTAGTGTTTGGACCTAGTGCTTAGTGTGTAACTAGTGCTAGTGAATAAAGTCTTCTAAAAGAGTCAGCAGGTCTTTCTCTCCAAATCCTTCGAACCCTAACACGTAACAATAAAGACAGTAAGACAAAAGTTAATGGACACATCCTTAGTTAAAATTCTATTTAGAAATTTAATTAGATAAAAATTTATAATTAGCCTTTGAAGGCTAGATCATAATTTAAATGATATGATAGATTAATTCGGTCTTCAAAGACAAGACATTATATCACGGAAACAAAACTAAAGTCAGCTAAACAACCAATGTAATAAACACAGTTTAACTCAAAATATAGTCTCAACCTTTTGTACGAGTATAATCTGGTAATTTGTTACATAAAAAATTATTTGCTTAGTTCAAAAACTAAAAAATACGCTTTAAAATCCTGATTTTAACTATTACATCGGTCTTTATTAAGTATGCAAAATTTCAGATTTAATCGACTACTGCAAGTGGGTGAAAACCACTTTCAAAGTTTCAGTTACATAGATGAATACATTAATAGATATGAACCGAACTCTTAAGTGGGTGTTCACATGTTGTATGTTACTTACCAATTGCCTCCGAGACGGTGCTAAAATCTTTGGCGTTAACGTCATCTATTACTAGTATTATTACAAACAGCCAACATGCTAAACGTAAACATGGTAGTAAGAAAAAAATCTTCTTTATTAAAAAAAAGGCCTGATTAAAAGTGAGCCACTAGCCAATAATATAGAAGAGTATAAAAAACAAAGAATCAAATATGCCAGAAAACCATAGTTTTCTTGACGGTCGAAGTAATAATAGTAGCTAAAAGTATTCTATAAAATTTTATGAAAACTGCCAATTAGTTTTGTTATAGAGACTCAATGAAAGCCCGTTCTCGCAATAAAAAGAATTTATGGTTACTGAGTATATTCGATAAAGCCATGGCATTGTATTGTGGGTTTTATATTACATTCATTGCGTCTTGTCCCTTCCTATTTTACATGAAAAATCAGTAAAGTCTTATCATTATTCCGTTATATTTAGTAGTTAACATGGTGAGATAATCATTTCGTGGATTTTTATATATAGGGACTCTTTGAGATTGGCCATCTTTTCACGGGCCTTCTCTACTTTAGGAAGAATCATTTGGGATGGGTCACGAATGTACAATATATGTTGACTTTTATAGCACCCTGGGAAGGAAAAGGGGCGGTGATATTTAACATTCTGAATCCGTCATCAAACAAACAATCTATCCTTTTATTTTTGACGGTATGTAATATGGTGTGCAAATGATAATATGAGAAGCAATCTGCCATGGCATAACAGGGGTATCTTTGTTTGCAAAAACCACTGTGTGTTCTGACCATGTAGGTTTTTACTCAATTTTATTATGGACATGTACAGTACCCTTCTCAAACGAAATAAAGGTATCAAAAACTAATAACAGATTACTTTTCATTACCCTCAAGTCCTAGTCAAGGCCCAAGTCCATATTTATAGGTTTTTTCTGCATTTAATTTTGGATATATACGAGTGCTTTTAAAAATGTGAATATAAGTATCATAATTAATTATGAGGAAGTAAAATGTGGTAAATGAGCCCCTCCTTTCACAAGGGTTTTACGTTTTAATTACCATAAATTATTTCAATGAACCTCATTTTGGCGGTATTATTTTTTGATGGTTGATATTTTTAAAGACATTTAAGGGTGACTGGTAAAATATGGGATCTGTATTAAATAAAGGTGCTTTAGTAAGACGTATTTAGAAAAAAAACTGGCGCAGTCGGTTTTCAGTTTTTATCTAATAGTAGTTCTCTTAATTCACGCCATGGTCGTAGCCGGCAGTTTTTTGGTATAACTTTAATTTTTCTCTCTCTTTCTCCAGTCCTCCTTTATTATGGGAGGGATTATGGTCTACTGCGCCACACGGCCCGGGCGTATAATTTGGCACAGGGTCGGAGTAGTAGTCGAATTGATCGAAAATATTCAGGACAGATGACAATGAAATAATAAAAAAATCTGTAGTTTCCAGCGAGATTTTTTAGTTTTTGAACTAAGCAAATTATTTAGTTAGGTTTAGATGTGCCCGTAGAATTGATACCAATGTAAGATACTTTTAAATAAGCATTTTTTACATTTCACACAACGTTCTCTGGTCCCAAGATAAGCTTATATGCTTGTGTGATGTGTACCAGAATACGGATAGAATACATAAACTACTTTTCTTTTGTAAATACATACTTAAAATACATTTTATTACAAATTAATAGAATTTTACATTTTTCGTAAGAGCCATGACGTGTAAACCTCGGATAGCGGTAAACCACCCAGTGGTTAACGGTCTATCGATCGATTCCTGCGGTTGTTGTTGGCATGTTAACAAATTGTTCTTTAGTTATAAGAAAACACTCATACGTGTAATACATCGGTCATTATTTATGAAATCAACTGGTGGTTGCCTGCTAGCTAGCTCTATACCGCGTCTCCGCACGTGTAGAATTTAGCAAATGTTTTTTTAACATTTTTCACAAATGCTTTGTTCCTATTGGTGTTTGTTATGTTATATATCTCATAGGCTTCCTCGATGAAGGTTCTATTCAACACTGAAAGAATTTTTCAAATTAGACCAGCTGTTCCTGAGATTAGCGCGTTCAAACATACAAACTCTTCAGCTTTATAATATTATTATTTTTTTTATTAATAGGACATTTCACACAAAGTCCTCTGGTCCCAAGCTAAGCTTATATGCTTGTGTTATGGGTACCAGAATACGGATAGAATACATATACTTTTCTTATGTAAATACATACTTATAATACATAGTAAACACCCAGACGCAGAACAAACATTTGTATGACAATTATAAACATCACAAAAATGATTGTCCCGAGCGGGAATCGAACCTGAGACCTCGTGAACAGCAGTCCGTTACATGAACTACTAGACCACGAAGCACGTCATATTAGTATAGAAGTATAAATTTGGAAGCTATAACCAAAAAAGTATTAAACAACAAGCTGTTGCCTGCGACTTCAAACGGCTGCAAAGTCGATTGCAAAATTAATAACTTACTTTTGCCTTAAATCTTTTGAACAACAGATTGAATGTTTAAATAAAACTACTTTTTACGGATTGAGACGCGTATATTTGTTTTAAATTTTTGGCCCGACGTTTCGGAGACTTTGCAGTCACCATAGTCACGGGTGAGACTGAGCTGTAATGTGTCTTCTATGATCGTGGGTAAACCCTGTAATAACTGATAAATCCGTCTAAATCCGTAAAAAGTAGTTTTATCTAAACAGATGAGTCGCGCAAGTGTTAGAAAATATTATGTTAAAAAGATTGAATGGTAATTTCCTATTGTTTTAGGTATCTTGGATAAGAAGAAAAGACTATCATCTGTTAACAGTTGGCCTAACTACGTACAGTTCAGATCAGAGGTTTCAAGCTATACACTTACAACATTCTGAGGTAAAAATATAGTAATTTTAAAATACATGAAATTGTATAGAAAAATATAATTTTTGATTTGTACAATGGCTCGATAGGTGGCGTTGTACATTACATCGATGTAAACTCAATTGAGAAACATTGTAGTGGAGAATTTGGTTAAAGCTTGAAAGCACAATGATGTAATATCAGTTTGCAGAGTCGTGAATCGTCGATTCAAGTTCCGCTAATACTTATTATTTTCTAGTATATAATAATGATTTATGATTTCTCTCACAACACCTCGAGAGATTCGGCGGCTAATAGTAAGTCTGTGATTAGTGGCGTAATTAGGTAATCAAGAGCCCTGAGGCAAATTAAAAAATGGGGCCCCACTGCTATGTAAACTGACTAGATTTTATCAAATAAAAATGTGGTATATACAAATATTTTTAAAATGCTAAAAAAAGCTAGTTCAGTTGGATCGAGATTTATGGTAAGGCTTCGAGAGCCCCCTGAGCTTGAGGGCCCCGGGGCACTGCCCCCTCTAGACCCATGGTTGCTACGCCACTGTCGGTAATGGCAGTCTTGTGCTAAAGAATGTTCGTATACTCCATCAGTTTCTTTCCTGTTAAGGTCCACCACTCCGGCCGACTGTTGGCAACCTGCGGCCGTATTATGAGCTCTTATTCCCAGGCCGTTTACGCCGTGAATGGAACTGCCCGGCAAATTTGTAATATGAACATAACTCCCAGCCATCCAGTTCGCTAAAACAGTCATATATTAATATGTTTATAGAGAAGGTACAACTAAAAGTTTAAGTACTAACTAAAATTTTTCAACTAAATGTTTTATGTTTACCATAATACATAATTTAGTCAGTCAGTGTACGGCCTGGAACTTGCATGATTTTTAAAAAGCTCATAATACGCCCGCAGGTCGTAGAGCGTCCTGCCGACTTTCGAGACGCAGCAGTGTTGTATCCAAAATATGATTAAATAACTCGAATTAATCTAAAATTTTACATCTTTTGTTAGTTTTGTGTTTTTAGTCTAACTTAGTTCGTATTATTTTAACAAATATTTTGTTTCAGGACTGGACTTTAAAAGTCAGGTTTGTTCAGAAACGTGACGGAGGCATCTATGAGTGTCAAGTGTCCTCACATCCACCTACAAGCATCTTTCTAAGGCTCGACGTCGTAGGTAAGATAACTTGACATAAGAATTTTATTTTATTTGCTGAATTTCTGAATAAATTTTAATACAAAAAATGTTTTTTGTTTTTTATGTTTTTTGGCGGGCCTCGTGGTGGAGTGGTTTATATAACGGACTGCTGATCATGAGGTCTCGGGTTCGATTCCCGGTCAGGACAGTCATTTGTGTGATGTTATTAATTGTCATACAAATGTTGGTACTGCGTCTGGGTGTTTACTATGTATTATAAGTATGTATTTACAAAAGAAAAGTAGTTTATGTATTCTATCCGTATTCTGGTACCCATAACACAAGCATAATAAGCTTAGCTTGGGACCAGAGGACGTTGTGTAAAATGTCTATGAATATTTATTTATATTTTATACAATAAAAACCCGATTGGCAATAAGGGGTGTTTTTTACGTATCTTTTATGTATGTAATTTTATTTTGCCAAATATTTTCCTAATGGACGGATAATGGCTCTGTGTGGTGACGGATTAAGAATACAAGTATCACCACCCCATCTCCTCCCAAGGGTGCTGTTAAAGTCAGCTAAGGGATATTGCACACAGATCACATCCTCTGTGAAAGACGGAAAACTCGAAGATAAACCCTGTGCCAACACGCCTGGTCAACGCGACACAGTAGACCATAATCCCTCCCAAAGTGGAGGCCGCTCGTGCCCAACAGTGGGACGGACGATATGTGTCTGGATGTTTCTATGTATTATAAGTATGTATTTACAAAAGAAAAGTAGTTAATATATTATATCCTGGTACCCATAACACAAGCATATTCGACGAGCTTTGTGGTGGAGTGGTTTAAGTAATGGACTGCCGATCACGAGGTCGAGAGTTCGATTCCCGCTTGGGACAATCATTTGTGTGATATCCATAAATGTCATACAAATGTTTGTACTGCGTCTGGGTGTTTACTATGTATTTTATGTATTTACAAAAGAAAAGCAGTTTAAGTAGTCTATCCGTATCTGGTACCCATAATACAAGCATAGAAATATAGCTTACTTTGGGACCAGAGGACGTTTTGTGAAATGGCCATGACAATAATACAGTAATATGCACTGTATCGACAAAAATATGATATTAATAGATACAGTGTTTTCTCCTGGTACAGTAGCTCGTTATTCCTCATAGCACCGGATGATTAGGATCGATTTAAAACGTCTTATTTTATTCTTTATTTATGTATTGTTCAGGAAAAAAACAAACAGTCTCATTACAAATCAGAATAAAAAGAAATACAGTATGTAATAGAAAGTAATACAGATAGACTTCTAATTCCATAATTCTTCTCTCTTCTTCTCCAGCTCATTTACGTCCCACTGTTGGGCACGGGCCTCCCCCACTTTGGGAGGGATTATGGTCTACTGTGCCGCGCTGACCTGGCGTGTAGGCACAGGGTTTATTTTCGAGTTTTCCGTCTCTCACAGAGGGTGTTATCTGTGCGCAATATCCCTTACACACTTTTACAGCACCCTTGGGAGGAGATGGAGTGGTGACACTTGTATTCTTAATCCGTCACCACACGGAGATTAGTTCCATAATAAAATTAACATAATATAAATGGTAAACTTAAAAGTGCCTTACATAAAATGCCAAAAAACAAAATACATAATATAATATATATATACAGGGTGTGGCGTAAATGGTGGTCCAACGCTTAGGTGGTTATAGTTCAAGTATTCACCTGTCATATAAAAAAAAAATTAACCATTTTTAGCCATTGGTTTCGGAAATATGATTTTTTTTAAATTTTTTTGTAAAAAATCGATAAATATTTTATAACTTCGACAAATGACATTATTTTTTTGGTGTGTTTTTTGTGTTGTACGGGCGAGTACTAGCACTAGCACATACATTTTCGTTTTTTCATGTAAACCCCAAAAATAAACCAATAAAAAAAAATTAAAATTAATTTCTCGTTTTTAACAAATCATGCATTTTAGATGTGAGTAGTGTAAAAAAAAATGTACTACACGACCAGTGCCCAAAAAAAAAAAATGGTTAATTTTTTTATATGATAGGTGATTACTTGAACTACAGCTGTATAACCACCTTAGCGTTGGACCACCATTTACGCCACATCCTGTATAAATTTTCTGTACGTGTGTGAACTCCTCCTAAACGGCTGGACCGATTTTGATGAAATTTGTTGTGTAGATTCAAGGGGGTTTAAGGATGGTTTAGATTCACAATTGGCTGGACCGATTTTGATGAAATTTTTCGTTGTTGATTTTTACACAGAATTGTATGGCAAAACAACGTTTGCCGGGACAGCTAGTAATATTTATTTATTTATAAAATTTGAACCTTGGGTAACATTAAATTCACAGAAAATTTTGTTTTTTAATTTCTTTTTGAATGTTGTTAAACTATTTCCAAATGAATCTATATCTATACCTAAAGAAGTTCTTACTAAGTATAATTAGTTATATAGGTACCTACTTCAAATAATTTCTGTGAACGAGAACCAGGTCTAGGTACTCTTAAGGCTATTTTTTTTAATAAGAAAGAATATTTTTTTATAACAAGACAATCAATATTTCCTTTTTTATGGAGTGATTTTTCCATCTATCTAATATCTAGATATGTCATTACACTTTAAAATAAACACTTAACTTAGGACTAATCTATATGCGAGTGGGCCTTCAAAATCTCATCATTTGTAAAATCAAAGCAGTAGGGAGTTTGAGGGAAAAATCAACAAAATTGCAATCAAAGCTACCAGAGCGTGTATAACGTTTTATGTCACGTTACAATGTAATTGAATTACTTTGATTCCTTTTATAAAATTGGCAGAAGTCCAATTGAAAAAAAAACTTATGTAACCAAGAAGAATTTGATTTGGCAAATTAACCTAGATTTTTCGTTTGTTTATGAAAAAAGTCCTTTAGATTATACTTAAACATTAAAGTTAAAAGTTAGTACCATTTATGGTCAATTTAAGTTTGAAAGACAGGAAGAAATGGTTTTAGGTTTTTATTATGTCCGTAGGAGGAACACACTTTAGTTTGTAATATATCTTCTTCTTCCTAGCCTTATCCCAAGGTACTTGGGGTCGGCGCAGCACGAGTTTTGCTTCCAGCCTCTCCTGTCAGCCGTCATGCTCTCATCAACTCCTTTTTCTTTTATATCGTCTTTCACACAGTCCATCCATCTTTTTTTGGTCTTCCTCTTCTTTTCTGGTCATCGACATTCATATTCATCATCTTTTTACTTAAATGCCCTTCATCCCCCCTCATTACGTGCCCATACCAGATATGTATGTCCGAGATAATATAAAAGTAATATATAGTCTGATCCTAAAAACTTATAATACAAACGCACAAAGCTATAATCTCCGGAAGAGCATAAACTATATCGTCATTCTCCTGCCCTTATCCAATCAATTGGAGTCAGCATATCATATCTTTGTGTTACAGTAGGTTTTAAAAAACATTTACGACCTATGACTACCTGACGTAAACCGTATATAGGTGTACGTTATATACCTGAGAGGGTTGATATTCAACGTGGGTCCCCTGGTCGGTTCTCACTGCGATGTCCCGTGGGTAAAACAAGGGGGTGAAGACACTTGTATTCTTTTTGTCCGTCACCCCGCGGACTATACTTTTTAACATTTATATAAGTAACGATTGGAAATTTAGTTCATTCAAAGATGTAGGAACAAGCTAAACCTATCCGACAGCCGACTATGGAGATCCAGTCCATTGCTATTTACTAACTGATCCACCGTAGATGTATTGAAGTATTTCAAACCAAGATAAATTCATAAAAAGTTAAAGAATTTCTAACCAAATAAATAAAACAAAGGCAAAGCAAAAGAAAGTAATTTCATATTCAAAGAATTGATGAAAAATGAATCGAGAAATTAAACTGCGGACTGAGCACAAAACTCTTTGTCGTTTGTGTTTGACGTTGATTAAAACTTCTATCTTATTTCTTTAAATTCGTTTAACTTTTACTCATAAATCTAAAAAGAATTATATTTTTCCAAAAATCGCAAAAATAAATCGCGCAACGCATAATGACGCGACTTTTAAAAGTAATTTATTAATTTCGGTGATCTCTTTTTCCACTACAATTTAATTTATTAAGTAAAGGCATAGCAAGTCAATTGCAAAATTAATAAATTACTTTAGATATAGTGCTTCAGGAGAACGGTTATTTTGTGTAAATTGTTAGCGTTTGGCTTTTAAATTACATGTTTAAGAAATTGCTAAAAACAACTAGTAAAGTAATTTAACTCTGTGATATCATAAATCATAAATTCATAACTCATAGCATATTTCTCGCGTAAGCACTACATTGTCTAAAATCTGAAAGGTAAATATTTCAGTAAATTATCTTACAACTGTACAAATAAGATATTCAAATATTAGCATCAAATAAATCGGAGTTTAAGTAATTTGTACAAGTAAATGTTTGATTTACAGATTATAATGAAACGTCTTTGGTTTCTAGACAAATATTTGATCATTTTATTCAATAAAATAATAGTCTCTATTACAACATGGTCAGCGAGTAAAGATAAATCCATACTAATCTTAAAAGGCTGAAGAGTTTGTTTATTTGAACACGCTAATCTCAGAAATGTATTATGTCTCTGTCTCTCTCTCTCTCTCTCTCTCTCTGTGTCCCTCTCTCTCTCTCTGTCTCTCTCTCTCTCTCTCTCTCTCTCCAGCCTATCAATGTGTGCTGGGCACAGGGCTCTTTCACCTTGGGAGGGATTATAGCGTACTGTGTCGCGCTGACCAGGCGTGTTGGCACAGGGTTTAGTTTGGAGGTTTCCGTCTCTAACAGTTGATGTTATTCCACTACAATATCCCTTAGCTGGAATTACAGCGCCCTTGGGAAGAAATGGGGTGGTGACACTAGTATTCTTAATCCGTCACCACACGGACTATATTATGTAGTTATTCGAAATTTTAACTATACGAAGTCAGAACAGCTAGTTACTAACGTGAAGAAAATAACAGGTTTTACCTTTACAGAGGCGCGAGCTCAGATATCTGGACCTACAGATAAATATCTCAAACCAGGATCGACACTGAGACTGCAGTGTTCTGTAGTTCAAACAACAGAAGCACCAGCTTTTGTCTTTTGGTAAGTTTTAATATATTTTATCAATTTTTTTATTTTGGTATTTGATATACTTTGATTTATCTGATTTATTTTGAAAAAACTGATTTATTTTCGTTTATCTGAATTATTTTAATTTAACTGATTTATTTTGCTTTATCTAATTTGTGTAGATTTTTTTATTTGTTGATTTTTATTCAATTTATCTAGAAGAAAAGTCGAAATATTAATTATAAAATAATTACTTTCAAAAATTTAATTAGATATAAGTTCTTGTATAACAAACCCCTTAATTTAGCTGTGTGGTGACGGATTAAGAATACAAGTGTCACCACCCCATTTCCTTCCCTGGGTGCTGTAAGAGCCTATATAAGCTAGACTAAGACTATATAAGCAGTTAATATCTACTGTGAGGGACGGAAAACTCGAAACTTAACCCTGTGCCAACACTCCTGGTCAGCGCGGCACAGTTGACCATAATCCTTCCCAAAGTGGAGGAGGCCCGTGCCCAACAGTGGGATGTTAATGGGCTGGAGATAGATATAGATAGATATAATTTTGAAATAAGCGTTTTGTTATCCCTTTTCTTTCCGTCATTATAAGATAAATGTATTTTTGGCTGAGTTTGCGCCTGACTTTGAAAGAAGGGTTATGTTTTTAAACAACAGAGCTGTTGCTTGTGAGTTGCGTATATATTCTTTAGCCGTCGCAATATAGATAACACTCTTAAGTTTGTTTTATCTGATTGTATTATCCTCTCCAAACTGGCCTAACGACGAATTCTTCTCACAAAAATCCATTACAAGCATGCTCAAAACCATTAAATGATGACATAATGACATCTTTGCTAGACTAAATTGGCAACACGAGTTTCTAAACGGAGCAAACAGCTATTAAATATAGACCAAGATCCAAGATCTGGCTGATATCTCTTATATTCACAGCTGAAATATGTAACAAAAATTCCGTTTAGTTACAATCATAGAATACAAGAGTGCCACCCTTTTCCCTCTAAGAGTGCTGTGAAAACCGGCTAAGGGATAACAAGAAGATAACATCCTCTGTAAGAGACGAAAAGTTTGAAAATAAACCCTATGCATGGACGCCTGGTCAGCATAGCACAGTAGTCTATAGCCCCCTTAAAGCGTAAGAATCGAAGCCCAACAGTGGAACGTTAATGGACTGTAGTGAAATAGATATGGTTTGTTAAAATAAGTAAAGTCAAACCTTAATAAATCAAAAATGGAAAAAGTGATCACCATGAGCGGAAATTGAACGCATGACCTCGGAATCCCGTTCCGTAGCTTGTAAGTTAAAGGATAGCAAATCAATTGCAAAAATAATAAATTAATGTAAAGTCAAAGCTTTTAAAATAAGTAAAGTCACACAGCTCTGGGATCCTATTCTATAAACAGCTATAAGGAAGTAATGTTTGAAGGTCATGAGGAACGAGAATAAAACGGCACGTGTGACGTTCTCGCCCTTCGTCACAAGAATGAGTTGGGCGTGACTAGAATGGCTACTTAATGTGTGGAACTTTCAAGATCACATTAATGTGTGCATTTTAACTTAACAACGTTATATATTAGTTGTTTTAAGCTTAAGGGATCTTGATATAAATAAGAAATGTTCCTTTCACAACATTTCACACAACATCCTCTGGTCCCAAGCTAAGCTTGCTTGTGTTAAGGGTAATAGAATGCAAATATACTACAAAAACTACTTTTCTTTTGTAAATACATACTTATAATACATAGAAAACACCCTAGACTAGAAACGTAAATATTAAATGTGACCACTACATACTGAGAGTAAATCGGTGGTTTGTAGTTTGCATTAAAATATAATATGCACTAACCACTTTTCAGTGTTAAAATGGAATCAATAAATGCAATGAAATACCTACCAAACTCAACTCATTGATTTTATAAGATTTCTATTGGTGTTATTGTCATGCGTACCCATTTATTTAGTTATTTATTTATTATACATAACTAATGTACAACATTTGTCTGTATGGTGACGGACTAAGAATACAAGTGACACCATCCTTTTCTTTCCTAGGGTGCAGTAAAAGGCAGCTAAGGGATATTGTGCATAGATAACATCCTCTGTGAGAAACGGAACACTTGAAAATAAACGCTGTGCCAACACGCCTGGTCAGCACAGTACAGTAGACCATAAGCCCTCTCAAAGTAGAGGAGGCCCGTGCCCAACAGTGGGACTTAAATGGGCTGGAGAGAGAGAGTGTACAACACTACAGCTTAAAAACTAATGCGTTATACATATAAAACATAAAATTAAATTACACAACAAAAATAATGACAAAAAATCTAAAAAGAAGATTATGTAAAATATAATAAACGAACAGAAAACAAAATAATGCAAAGGAACATAGATAAATACATTGATAGATACATACCAAACTTATAAAAGCGTGTTAAAAATAATAGCAAATCGCAAAATATAACTATTGTTTCTTTTTGTTACAAAGGTACCATAATAGCAGAATGATAAATTATGACGTGGAGCGTGGCATTAACGTGACCACAGATCCTGTTCAGAGATTATCAGACCTGCTTATCCCTGCAACCAGTGTGTCACATGCGGGAAATTATACCTGTGTGCCGAATAACGCAGTACCTGCTAGTATATACGTCCACATATTTAATGGTAAGTGGAAAATTCCGGTTAAAACACATAATATTCGATATTTTTATAGCTAAATATTATGCTCGAATATCTGACTGAACAGTGGTAAGATACGTAATAGGGAAAATCATTGAAGGTCGGTTATATACTCTAGATCAATAGAAGAATAGATGAATATATACCTGATCAGCTGTTTCCCGCGACTGCGTTCACGTGAAATTTTGAATACCTGGGCTATAAGAAACTTAAAACAGGTTTTCCCGAAGGAATTAGATATTATCCCGAGATAAATTTGTAGTCTATACTGTAAGTTAGACTTCTACTGGTATATCACTAAAAACAGATTCCAATTACATGAAGTAATTTTGGCGTGATGTGCGTAC
The DNA here is from genome assembly GCA_916999025.1 of Orgyia antiqua. Classification (NCBI taxonomy): domain Eukaryota; kingdom Metazoa; phylum Arthropoda; class Insecta; order Lepidoptera; family Erebidae; genus Orgyia; species Orgyia antiqua. Next base: position 9,738,767 of record OU779874.1, read on the forward strand.
TAACATACAGACAGACAAACAGAATAATAAACAGACAAACGAACAAAAAATTGTGTCAAAAATTATTTATTTATATTTTTAAATAAAATTGAGCTTGTATTCCACGTTCAAATATGTGTCAATGTTCAAAATATATCAACCAAGTGTTCATTAATAAAATCAATAGTCTCAGATCCTAAATAGCTTTCATACTTCAAGTCCACTTAACAATATACGGACTCATGTGACCGGTTCTTATGCATCACTTCTCTAATAATAAATCGATATTGTGTAATAGTTTTATACCTACATGAATTTTAGCAGTAGAAAAATCTTTTAGCGTACAAGCTGAGAGACGCACAGACTAACAGACGGTCATAAATAGACAGAGGGACACCGAAGTGATTCTGTAAGAGTTCCTTTTTTTGTGCGAAACTCTAAAAGTGAGACATCGCAATGCTATTTAAGAATGAAGAAGTGTGTTGGATATATACTTATTTACAACTTATAAAATACAGAGCAGTAGAATAAAACAAAAAAGAAAACAAAATACTAGATTACGGATCGAAAGATTTATAAAAAGATAAGAAATAAAATCGCTTTGCTCAGTTAAAAGTTATGAGGTAACAAACATTAAAAAAAATACAGACGAATTGAGAACCTCCTCTTTTTTGAAGACGGTTAAAAAGAAACATTTTTTTATTTATAAATTCATTTACTTCTAACCGTTTCACACATAAATTTAAGAGTCTAACAGACAGACAGAAAACACCAAAAAGTAATTTTGTGTCTTTTTTTGTGAATAACCCTAAAATAGAGAATTCAAAAGATTCAAAAAAAGAATGTCATTCGTTTGAAAGAAAGTATTCCTTTCGTAAATACTTGAAAGATTATTCACATTATTTGAAAGAATCTTTCTATTGCTAATAGCATTATTTCTTTCAGGTGAAAATCCAGCAGCAATGCAATCTTCATCACCAAGTTTCATCACACAACTCCATGGTTTCTTATTACCACTATTGGCTGTTCTTAATCTAATGCGGTGACAATTTCGTTAGCTAATTAAACAATGTACCTAATGTATTAGGAAGATAATTTTATTTTGAATAGAGTGATATTGCTTATCTTAGGCCTCTTATTACCAGCGCAGCTCTCGTCATCTGCAGAGAATCTATTCTCACACCCTAGATGTGAGAGTAGAGAACGCGATGGCATTGGTTCTAACCAATACCATGTACGATACCATCGGATTTTTATCTCACTTACAATAAAGTTGTAGAATGAACTATCTTGTGAGATTCTCCCATTGGACTACAGCATGGGGTTCTTCAAAAAAGGAGCGAAAAGGTTTATGCAAGATCAGCGACGCGTGAGTGTTACCTCCGGTGTTACAGACGTTTGTAAATAAATATGTAAAATAAATATTTTGGACATTTCACACAACGTCTTCTGGTCCTGAAGTAAGCTATATTTCTATGCTTGTGTTATGGGTACCTTGGTACAATCAAATTTAAACCTATTATAGTACCATTTGATAATAAATTAATAGGTGCCCCTTTGTAATTAAAATACAATTAACCCTGTATAATTAAATTCTGAAGTGTAACAATTAATTCACCAATTAAAACGGACCGATACCAATTAAAGAGGTTATTTTTGAAGAATTTTTAAAATCCTAATTATAATTTTCTTGTAGAAAAATAAAACGCATTTTATTATAAATACTGTCCAGAAGTTGATTTGTACTCATGGGTTCGGTACCATTCTTATCATAATAATTAAATATTATAAAGCTGGAGAGTTTGTTTGTTTAATTGTTTAAACGCGCTAATCTCAGGAACCTCTGATCCGAAATGTAAAATTCTTTTAGTGTTGGATAGTCCATTTAGCGAGGAAGGCTATAGGCTATATAAGATCACGCTGCTACTAATAGGAGAGAAGCAGTAGTGAAAAACGTTACAAAAACGGGGAACATTTTCAAAATTCTACGCGTACGAAGTCGCGGGCATCAGCTAGTAATAATTATATTTGTAATTATGTTAGACGGGCTTCGTAGTTTAGTGGTTCATGTAACACTGTGTTCACGAGGTCGAACTGCCGTTCACTAGGTCCGCGGTTTCGATTCCCGCTCGGGACAATCATTTTGTGTGATATTTATAATTATCATACAAATGTTCGTACTGCATCTGGGTGTTTATTATGTATTAAGGTGTGTCCAAACATTGAGCGGCAAGCGCGCGGCAGCAACACGCGGCGTTTGCAGGACACATTTCTGCCGCGCTCTAGTTAGGACATAGCTGACTAAGGCTAAGCGTATGTTGAGACGCAAACGACGCAGGTCCACGCAGGGCGGGGCGGCGCAGATTTTGTAATGCTTGAGCGTACCGTGTGCTACGTACGTTGCGACGCAGGTTGCATGCGACGCAGACACGAGTCTGCTCTGCCCCGTGCCCCGTTGTAGTGCCGGCACTTGGCCGGCACAGATTACAGCGAGACACGTACGAGTTCAGACGTGTTTTTATAAAATATGTTTTTATCCACTTTGTTGCAATGAACTTCTAATTGAATTAGTTTGATGTGAACCATGTTTATATGACACAATTCATCCAGACCGTTTTTTCAGATAATCACTTTGCCAAATAGTTTTTTTACGTTTTAACAAACTGTAAAGTAACAATATCTCATCGATTTCATTATCGGAATCTGACTCTGAACTCATTTTCAGCAAGAACACGTCTATTCTTTGAGGCAGCTAGAACACGGCGGTCGCGCGCGGCCCGTCGCGCTATCATTGGACGGCTGCCACGCGTAAACGCTTCTGACTACCTGCCGCGCACGATCAGGCTAAGCGTATACTGAGACGCAGGCAGATACGTGTCTGCGTCGCATGCACCTGCGTCGCAACGTACGTAGCACACGGTACGCATAAGCATTACAAAATCTGCGCCGCCCTGCCCTGCCTGTACCTGCGTTACCCGCGTCCCAACATGCGCTTAGCCTAAATGTTTTTATCCACTACAACGGGGCGCAGAGCAAAGCAGACACATGTCTGCGTCGCGTGTACCTGCGTTGCAACGTACGTAGCACACGGTACGCTTGAGCATTACAAAATTTGCGCCACCTTGCCCTGCGTGGACCTACGTCGCCTGCGTCTCAGCATACGCTTAGCCTTCATCGTACGCGGCAGGTAGTCCGCGTGGCTGTCGTCCAATGATAGCGCGACGGGCCTTGCGCGGCAGCCGCGCTCGATTGCCGCTCAATGTTTGGACACACCTTTATTATAAGTATGTATTTAAAACAGAAAAGTAGTTTAAGTACTATACCCGCAGTCTGGTACACATAACTCAAGCATATAAGCTTAGCTTGGGACCAGAGGACGTTGTGTGAAATTTCCATTAATATTTATTTAATCTATCTTCAGCCCATCAACATTTCACAGTTTGGCACGGGCCTCCTACACGTAGGGAGGGTTTGTGATTGCCGCGCTGACCAGAGTGTTGGCATAGCGTTTTCAGTTTTCCTTCTCTAAGCAGCTAGCTTCTCTAGCTGGCTTTTACAGCAACCTGGGAAGGAAAAGGGGTGATGACACTTGTATTCTTAATCCGTCACCATCCATACAGTTTGGTTGAACGGGTTGTTTAGCTATCAGCGTTCGAAAAAATACAGCTAGGTAACGGAACAGATGGATAGCAAAGTGTTTTTTCCTTAATAATTTATTAAACGTATAACCTGAAGGCGATTTATGATAGAAGGAAAATTGCTTTTATTTTATCATGAATAATTTAAAAAAAAATGTGCGTTTTTAGGGTTCCGTACCCAAAGGGTAAAAACGGGACCCTATTACTGAGACTTCGCTGTCCGTCCGTCCGTCCCTCCGTCCGTCCGTCCGTCCGTCTGTCACCAGGCTGTATCTCAAGAACGGTGATAGCTAGAGAGTTGAAATTTTCACAGATGATGTATTTCTATTGCCGCTATAACAACAAATACTAAAAATAAAATAAAATAAATATTTAAGGGGGGCTCCCATACAAAAAACATGATTTTTTTACCGTTTCTTGCTCGATACTAATAACGTTGCCTTATGTTGCATAGATAATGGTACGGAACCCTTCGTGCGCGAGTCCGACTCGCACTTGACCAATTTTTTTATTTATGATTATATTCTCTTGGTTTTCCTGGTCAGGTTATCTGCCTTTTATAATATAAAAATTGACAATTGAAATAAATTTTAATGGTTAATGTAAAGTTTTAAATATTTGTGGTAATATTTTTATTGTATTTTTTTTTATTGTTCTTATATTTTATTTTCATTATATTTTGTCATTTTTTCATCATCATCACGCTTTTTTTTCCATGAAAGTAGGCAGATACAAAAGATCGCCATCTGCTACGATCCTAACATACTTCCTTGGCTTTATTAACACTCATACATCTGTTCATACATGCCCAACGGTTGTAAGTGCTACGCACTTGACCCCTTTGAACCCCTTTGGCGTTTCCTCCCAGCGTTTCTATTTACCTCCGCCGTGTCTACGCTTTTGGTTAATTGTCTATCATATTGTCATTTTTAATGTATGTTATGAAATATCAGCTAAGCATAACACCAATAGGGATATTTCTTGAATACCAGCTGTTGTCCGCGACTTCGTAGATTTGAACTTTTTAAACAAAATCTTAACACACAGAAGTTTACTATACTGCTCGATAGATGGCGGTGTACTGTCAAAATTTTTGTTATGTATTCAGCTCAGTCTCTCTATTTTTTTATTCTTAGGTTTATGTAACTAAAGCAATATCACTCTATTTTAGATACTTCATGTAAAATAATAACTTTATTAATAATGTGATTATATGTACGGTGCCATACATGAATTAGTAATGTGTTATAATTAATAGAATTTTTATTAAACTATTTAGAAATTATATTGTTTCAAATCTAATGCAAATGGACCATTTGATTTCTAAAAATAAACCTCTTTTGCGGAAATGAACATGTTAAAAAATATATTTTATTTATTCATTATTAATAATAAACATTATAAAACTTAACAAAACTAACTAGAATAGAAAAATAGTAATATGTCAATGTTATTTTTTCGTTACTGAAATAATTAGTTGTGACTGTAATTAACCTGCAAAAATGTTTAACTTTTCCGTCGATAGCACAGGCTTTAAACGAAAAAATTGTGTCAACAGATAATCTCGTGACACTAGATTTTTTGTTTAAAAATGTCACTTGTTAAAGATCACCCCTTTAAATAAACAATGATTAATAATAATAAAGACAAAGCTACAGAAGTAACAGTACATAATTTTTACTAGAAAAGAGAATTAGTATAGTTTTTATAAGAGCCATAGGAGAAATATGACACAGTAAGAATAAAATAGTTATTCTGTAAACCAATTTAGTTCCATGTCATCGTAAAGTTTAATAAAGGCATCGGTTAACTTTAATTTTGTCTTTGTTTCACTTTTTTGATATCATTACGAATTCTTTCAAGAAGTGACACTTTATTAATTAATTCACAATTATTTTTCATTACTTTGTTTGGATATAAGTATCATCGCTAACTTTATTCAGAAAGTTACATGTCATTTTCGTTGTTTGAATCTATTAGCACGAATGCCATTCAAAAAATGACACGTTATTGCCACTGGAACTATATTTTCTTCACCAAATTTATAGAACGCCTAATAAATAGTGCTTTTTATATGACATTTAATTATTATGTAATAATAAAATATATTATTTTGTGTATAATTTTTATGAAAAATGTGTAATTTAATGAGAAATGTAAATATATTAAATGTAATTGTATGAATAAATCTCATAAAATCATTGTTAATATTTGTAAATAAATATGTAATAATAATAATAGTAAGTCGAGCCACGTATAATAAAAATAACTGTTCATTTTTATTTGTGTTTTATTATCTTTATTTATGTATACCTATAAAATATCTAAATGAAAGCCTAGATTAAAATCTGCCACTGTTAGACACTCCGGCGAGGTTGGCAACAGTCGGCCGGAGCGGTGGAGCCTAATGAGAAAGAAACTGGCGGACTAAACGGACATTGTCTAGCAAGACTGCTTTCTGCATCTGGGCCATCACCGACTTACTATTGACGTGGAGCGACATATTTGAGGGCGAGCTCTTGATGTAAAATCCTGGCTGCTAGGTTATGTAAGTGTTAGCAAACATAGAACAACCAGAGGTGACATGTCTGTGGGATTTTTTATATATTAGATATAGCAGTGCCTCGCCTCGAAATGCGGCAGGACGCTCTTTGATGAAATTGGCAACAGTCGACCGGAATGGTGGAGCCTAATGGGAGAGAAACTGGCGGACTAAACGGGCATTTTCTAGCAAGACTGCTTTCTGCATTTGAGCCACTAACTACTTACTATTGAGACCGAGCATGTCGAGGTGTTGTGAGAGGCTCTTTGGGACCAAACTGAATAATTTATTAATATTTAATGTGGGCATTCGCAATAGTATAATTCTACATTAAATTTCAGAATTTAAACAGAATATCTTCTATAGGCTTAATTATCTCAATTAGGAGCTTTAATTAAAATCTTATGTCTTAAATGTTAATTGTTATGTACCCTAATAACAGTATTATGTTTACAAAATTAACAGTAAGTTAATTTGTATCAGTTATAAAGTCTGTAATTTGTATAGAATATTGTCTGTAATTATACTAAGAGAAAATAAACGCCAAATGTTTTGGATAGCTTACAATTTTTGAACGTGTTTTTACCGTACCGAAAGATAATAATCTACTCAGTTCAAACATTAAAAGACACGTTTGAAAATCCTGAATATTTTTTATATTACTATATTGTCATCTGTATTTAATATGTGTGCAAAATTTCAGAACGATCCGACTAATGTAACTGGGTGAAAATCATTTTCAAAAATTCTGTTACATAGATTAATACGTTCCGAACTAATATAAGCGTGTTAAAAAGAGATCCTAATAATAAGACTTCGCTGTCCATCCGTATCCGACTCCGAATAATGGAATAAGGCCAGGAGAATGATAATGATAAGTGTTTGTTGTTGTAACATCAACTGTTATACACCAACTTTGATTTTTAGCTCTCTAGCTATCATCTTATAATAAACTCCCTATTGATGTAAGAGAATTAAATAATTCTAAATTAAAAAAAAAATTGACATTTGTTTTTAGGGTTCCGTACCCAAAGGGTAAAAACGGGACCCTATTACTGAGACTTCGCTGTCCGTCCGTCCGTCCGTCCGTCTGTCACCAGGCTGTATCTCAAGAACGGTGATAGCTAGACAGTTGAAATTTTCACAGATGATGTATTTCTATTGCCGCTATAACAACAAATACTAAAAATAAAATAAAATAAATATTTAAGGGGGGCTCCCATACAACAAACATGATTTTTTACCGTTTCTTGCTCGATACTAATAACGTTGCCTTATGTTGCATAGATAATGGTACGGAACCCTTCGTGCGCGAGTCCGACTCGCACTTGGCCAATTTTTCTGAAAAATTGTGTCTACTTGATTAAATGATTTTTCATTTCATTTCATTTCATCGTTCTAGTGGCCACAGCCCGGTGACAAACGGACGGACAGTGAAGTCTCAACTCCCGTACCGTACTTAACGACACCCTATGGTCTCGTTAAGTACGGTACGGGACCCAATAACTGTTTGTAGCTACTCAAATGGCACGCAAACGTAATCGTGAACAACAGCGAATAATACATAAATTAATAAATATTCATGGACATTTCACACAACGTCCTCTGGTCCCAAGCTAAGCGTATATACTTCTGTTATAGATACCAGGATACGAATATAATACATAAACAACTTTTTTTGTTAATACTCGTATATACTTATAATACATACTTATAATTATAATTTCTATGTGTGGTGACGGATTAAGAATACAAATGTCACCCCATCTCCTCCCAAGGGTGCTGTAAAAGTCAGCTAAGGAATAATGCACACAGACACATCAACATCCTCTGTGAGAGACGGAAAACTCCAGGTCGCAAGTTCGATTCCCGCTCGGGACAATCATTTGTGTGATTTTTCTAATTGTCATACAAATGTTTGTCCTGCGTCTGGGTGTTTCTATGTATTATACGTATGTATTTACAAAAGAAAAGTAGTATATGTATTATATCCGTATTCTGGTACCCATAACACAAGCTTATAAGCTTAGCTTGGGACCAAAGGACGTTGTGTGAAATGTCCGTAAATATTTATTTATTCTTCTTCTCCAGCCCATTTACGTCCCACTGTTGGGCACGAGCCTCCTCCACTTTGAGAAGGACTATGGTCTACTGTGCCGCGCTGACCAGGCGTGTTGGCACTGGGTTTATTTTCAAGTTTTCCGTCTCTCACAGAGGATGTTGTCTGTGTGCAATATCCCTTAGCTGACTTTTACAGCATCCGTGGGAGGAGATGGGGTGGTGATACTTGTAATTAATCCGTCACTACATCTTAATGATATTAGTATGGATAAACTCCTGTAAATACAAACATTTTTTGTTTGATAATAAAAAATATTATACAAGTAAGACGTTCACGATATCGCGAGTTCGATGCCTGTACAGTACCTACACTGTACAGGGATCGAACTCGCGATATCGTGAACGGTTTATATTACATGAACCGCAAGGCTCGTCAAAATGAAAATTTAATTAGCATAACAATGTTTATTTTATTTTGTAAAACTGTAGATTGTCTGTGTAAACAAATTGTTTATCGTAATGAAAATGTCGCTTGGAAGTAGGAAACAATTTAATTTGTTATCTAATTTACTTAGTAGATACTGTTGTTCAAAATGAAAGCAGTGAAAATAATTTTATCTTTGCCATAAAAAAATATTTAAGTACACTAAGTAGGTACTGTCGTTGAATAAAAAAACTACTAACTCATTTCCTTCCCAGGGTGCTGTAAAATCCAGCTAAGGGATATTGTACACAAATGACATCCTCTGTTCTCACAGAAGCGTCTCTCGACGGAAACCTCGAAAACAAACGCTACGCCATCACAGATCAGGATCTAAGCGACATAGTAGACAAATACTCTCCCAGCCCCTGCCCAACAATGGGAGAAGAGATCTTAAGAGTGACTTTCATGTGAAGCTGCAGGGAACAGCTAGTTAAGTATGTGAAGCTTACTGCTTACCTCACGACCTAATAGCTCAAAGGTAAACAACACTTACACCACTGTATATCCAAATTAGTACTTATTAAGATACTGGTACCAGATAGCTTAGCTTAAACGATATACTTAGCTTACGCTACAGGAACGATAGATTAAGAAATAAAAATTGTAATATTTAGGTTATCGTTACTGAAAACATTGCAAAAAACATTGGTTTATTTATTTATTTACACATTTTATGCATACAAAAATTGGTCAAGTGCGAGTCGGACTCGCGCACGAAGGGTTCCGTACCATTATCTATGCAACATAAGGCACATAGTTAAAGCGTCTACCTGTCAACGTTATTAGTATCGAGCAAGAAACGGTAAAAAAATCATGTTTGTTGTATGGGAGCCCCCCTTAAATATTTATTTTATTTTATTTTTAGTATTTGTTGTTATAGCGGCAATAGAAATACATCATCTGTGAAAATTTCAACTCTCTAGCTATCACCGTTCTTGAGATACAGCCTGGTGACAGACGGACGGACGGACGGACGGACAGCGAAGTCTCAGTAATAGGGTCCCGTTTTTACCCTTTGGGTACGGAACCCTAAAAATTGCACAGGTGGACTTATAATCTAATACCTTAGACATTTTCTTCCAGTCAACCATAGGATGATGCAGTTTAACCTGGATAGATATATAAAAGTGTTTATTAAAGTTAAGTAATATTATTTAATTTCCAAAGATAATATTTGATTTATTTTTACACAGGACTTTACGGTTCCACCACAGGGCACGGGCCTCTTCCACTTTCGAAAAGGATTACGACCTATTATGCCTCACTGACCGGGCTTCTTGGCACATGTTTTATTTTCGAGTTTTAAGTTTTAACAAAGGATGTTATTTCTGTACAACATCCCTAAGCTGGATTTTATATCGCCCTGGGGAGGAAATGAGCTGGTGACACTTGTATTTTTAATAACTACACGGAGTAAGAACAATTAAATATATTTAACTATTTTATACGCCTAGGAAAATGAAAAGCCATGGAAGGGATTTATGGAAGTGAAACTGCGTGGTGTTTGCAATATATTTACATCTCCATGTAGCCTTTCAATGTGATTTCTATATCCTTTTATACGGATTAAGCTATTTATATTCACTCATCGAGTATCAATGAAGATGTAAAGAAAATTTCAATGGCGTAGCGTAACGTAAATATATTAAAAGATAACACCTGCTCATTAATATGCCATTTCGTAACGTTCTACTGGTGCTGATATGAATAAATAACCGTGTAGATTGTGGTTTTGCGAAATTGAGGTAAATGCTATTATACTTACTAATAAATGTATAGTGATTCGTATCATAGTATAGTTATATTAGGTATTTCTTCTATTTCTTTATTTTCTCCACGAAAAAATTCACCGTTTTTGCCACATTTTTCACTGCTGCGTGATGTTATATAACCTACCTCGATAAATGTATTATCCAACACTGAAACAATTTTTCAATTCGGACCAATGGTTCTTGAGATTACCGCGTTCAAACAAACAAACAAACTCAGTTCCCCGCGAGTGCTCACAGCGGACGCGCGTCTCACAGCTCGTTTGATCCGCTCCCGTGTTTACATTCACGCGGCACAAGACTACCCACTTTATTATTATTATAGTGAAAAAACATACATAGGGTATCTCCTGGTGACAGGAGACCCTATAAACAATTATGAATCGTACCTCAATGTCTCAAACCCCCACAATGTCACTACTAAATAAAGTTACCGAACCACAAACAGTTACTGAACCACAAACACAACCGAGAACATCAAGTTATGCCAATGTTACGTCAACCACTTGTTTCCCGAAGAAAGACCAGGCCATCGTACTAGATGCCGTGGAAGGACTAACCCTCAGGGAGTATCTTATTGCATTATCATCGTTAACACCTGCGACATCTATTCGTTTTATATCTCGCATATCTAATGCACGTATTTGCATTTATATGGACTCCAAAAAAACAGCTGACTTTTTAGTAGAAGAAAAGAAAAAGTTAATCCTAAAAAATAATATTATAGAAATCAAACCTTTAATTACTAGAAACAAAAGAATAGTGTTATCAAACGTTTGTCCCGTTATACCTAATCATGTAATTGAAGAAAAATTTGAAGACCTTAATATTAAAATAATGTCACCGATAACTTTTATGAAAGTAGGGGTCGTTGACCCCGGGTTTTCACATATACTAAGTTTTAGAAGACAACTATACATAGCACCAGATGACGAACGTCATTTACCAGAATCATTCCAATTATCCTTCGAAGGAACTAATTACTGGATCTATACTTCAACTGACGCCTTAAAATGTTTCACATGTAACACATTAGGCCACCTTGCAAAAAATTGCTCTCTGAATATTACAAATAACCAGACTCCTTTTGAAGAAATGGACTCACATACTTACCAAGAACCAAATGTAATAACTAATGAAAATATTGAACCAATAACTACTCAACCTATTATGAATCCTTCTTGCACTGAAACTACCTCACAAGATTTTGTTCAACCTAACTTTATGCAACAATACTCCAAGGGAAAGAAACGGACACATTCACCAACAACAACTGAATCTTCTAAGATAGAAATCCAAAAACAACTTACACAAGAAGAAGACTCCGATAGAATGGAATTTGAGACTGACGAATCAAGTAGCAATATTTCTCTAGAAGATGAAGAAATAAAAACAAAGACAAAGAAAAAACTAAAGAAAAGTGACACTAGAACTGATGAAGAAATTTGGAAGAATATCGCAGAAGCCATAGCAGAAGTAGATAACGACAACACATTCCCTATAAACTTAGACCAATTTATTAGTTTACTGGATAACGCGCGAGGTAGACAAAATGTAAAAGATTTAGTTTATTCATATACAGATAATATTAAAGATCTAATTAAAATGTGTAACAAACTACATTGCAAAATGAATAAAAGTTTGAAAAACAGATGTTCACGTTTATCCAGGAAACTACATGAAATGCTCCCCACTACTATTATAACTACAGATAATAATTAATTTTTTTTTTTTTTTTATAATTTTTTTTTTTTAATACATTTTGTATTAAAACTTTTCTAACTTATATTTAGGTTTATATAACACACATTTTATAATTAATAGTTATGGATATATTACAATGGAATGTAAATGGTTACTACAAAAGACTTGAAAATATCAAACTATTATTAAGTCGTTTACGTCCCACTTGCATTTGTTTACAGGAAACAAACTTCACCGCTAACAATTGTGCTTCTATAATAGGTTACGATAATTTTCACAAAAATCGGTTGCAAAGTAATAGGGCTAGTGGTGGTGTAGCTATTTTTGTTAAGTCTCACACAATACCAGAACAAATTATTTTGAATACAAATCTAGAAGCGGTTGCTATTAAAATTAAATTCCCGATACCTTTTACACTATGCAACGTTTATTTACCAAATAGTAACGCTCTTAACAAACACGATTTGAATGATCTCATCAAACAACTTCCACCTCCCTTCTTGATTCTTGGCGATTTTAATAGTCATCATTTTTATTGGGGTTCAAATAGATGCGATACCAGAGGTAGAATAGTGGCAGAATTACTTGACGACAATGACAATTTAACTTTACTAAATAATGGCCAACCAACACATTTTGATAGTAACACTGGTCACACAAGTAATATAGACCTTACTTTAGCTTCACAAAATATAGCGTCATATTTTGAATGGAATGCTTTAGATGATTTATATGATAGTGATCACTTTCCGATTTCAATTAAATCTCTTCTTTTTAATGATAATGTCACAAATACTATTAGCTTACCTAAAAAATGGAAATTTGACAAAGCTGATTGGTCCATGTTCTGTGAAGAAATTGATCTGAATATTTCTCAATTACCATCACTAAATACTGTTAACTGTTCTATCGATGTCATTGTTGAAAAGTTCACTAACATAATAATTAATGCGGCAAATAACTCGATACCTAAAACTTCTGGCAGATTTATAAAAAATAATTTACCATGGTGGAACGAAGATTGTAAGACCGCGAATAAGGAAACTAAAAGAGCTTTTAATTTATTTAAACAACATGCTAGAAATGACCCGAATTCCACATACAAAATAGATTATAAGAAAAAAAGAGCATATTACAGAAGACTTATTAAAGAGAATAAGAAAAAGTATTGGGAAGAATGGGTATCGTCTATTAACAATAAAACTACAGTACAGGATATGTGGAGAAAGATCCAAAAATTAAATCAACGTAATACTAAATTCAATGACATAGTACTAGAAAAATCCGATGGTACTTTTACGGGCAACCCTAAAGAAACGTCTAATTTATTAGCTCATGCCTTTGCAAGCAATAGTAGTACAGATAACTATGATCAAGAGTTTATTGTATATAAAAATAGACAAGAGATTAATCTAAACTATGACTTTCATGACAACAGTAATCCTATTAATACGGAAATATTGATGCATGAATTGTCTTTAGTACTTGAACAACTGAGTAACACTAGTCCAGGGCCAGACAATATACCTAACATAATCATTAAACACTTACCGGTTAAAGCTCTTGAATACCTACTAGGGATTTATAACTATATATACAAAAACCAAGTCTTCCCAAACTGTTGGAGGGAAGCTTTAGTTGTACCAATTTTAAAACCAGGAAAAATTCCCAGCTCACAGTCAAGTTATAGGCCAATTTCTTTAACATGTAATTTGTGCAAAATACTGGAAAAAATAATAAGCAAACGGATTAGATGGTATGCGGAATCAAACAATTATTTCTCCCAAATTCAATTTGGTTTTCGCCAGTTTAAATCAACCACAGACCATTTAATGAATATCGAAAGTGAAGTACTAGATGGCTTTGCAAATAACAACTATGTAGTTATTGTAGCTTTAGATATTGAAAAAGCTTATGAAATGCTTTGGCAACATCGAGTTTTAACACTATTGCAAAATGTAAATATTAATGGCAATGCCCTAGCGTTTATTAGCAATTTCCTTACCGGTAGAGTAATGAGAGTAAGAGTCCAAGATATTTTAAGTAACCCAGTGCCTTTACAAAACGGCTTACCTCAGGGATCCGTTCTTAGCGTAATCTTATTTTTGTTGGCTATTAACGATGTTTACTTACATATAGAGAAACCGGTTAAAGGGTTTTTATTTGCAGATGATCTAACAATAACTTGTAGTGGTAGGTCAATAAAACCCACCTTAAAACTTGTACAAAATACTCTAAACAAACTACAAGATTGGTCTTTCAAAACTGGCTTTAAATTTTCCAAAACAAAAACTGAATATATAATACTTAGTAATAAGAAAAATAAAAATAGAAGTTGTAATTTGGTTTTAAACAGACACAATATTAAAGAAGTAAGTAACTTAAAAATCTTAGGATTAATATTTGATAAAAAACTTAGTTGGATTTCACATATTAATAAACTAAAATCTGAATGTTATAAAAGATTAAATATCATAAAAACATTATCTTCAACTACATGGGGATCGGATAGAAAGTGTTTGATTACCACATATCACGCTATAATAAGGCAAAAAATTGACTATGGATCCGTAATTTATGATTCAGCAAAGAAACGTACCCTTGATTCTCTAGAAAGCATCCAAAACACAGCTCTTCGGCTAAGTCTAGGTGCATTTAAAACAAGCCCAACAAAAAGCATACTAGTTGAAGCTGAAGAAATGCCTTTAGAATTTAGAAGAAAACAACTTGTTACTTCGTACGCTGTGAATGTATTGTCCCAACCAGAATCCATGACCTTCGATAACTACACTAAAATAACAGCCGTAGATACAGAATATGAATTAAACCCCAATCTATCACAACCTTTACGCATTAGAGCACGGAAGTATATGAACGAATTTCAATTTAAAGTGCCAAAAATTTTTCAAAAGAAGTTACTTACTTCTGGTCCATGGGAAAACATTGAATTCCCTATTAACTTAGAATTAGCAAAAAATCTTAAAGATGATACTCCTCAATATATATTTAAACAATTATTTCACGAAATGAACTGCAACTTCACAAATTGTAAAATTTTCTACACCGATGGATCTGTTATAAATAAAAAAACAGGTTGTTCAGTAGTTTCAGGAGGTGAATATTATCGCTTTAAGTTGGACGACTTTAATTCTATCTTTAGTTGCGAAGCAATTGCCATTCTTAAAACTCTAGAACTTATTAATAAAGAATCTAATCAAGTTAAATACATAATTTATACCGATTCAAAATCATGTTTAAACGCTATACAAAATCCAAAAAATACAGATACACTTATACTAGAAATTAAAAATAGAATTATTAACCTACTTGATAAAAAATATAACTTAGAGATAATATGGATTCCAAGCCATCAAGGAATAATTGGTAACGAAATCGCGGATAGGGAAGCTAGACATGCCGTCAATGAGGATAATAGCAGGACTGTAAATGTATCAACACCGTCTGAACTACAGAAATACTACAAATGTAATATTAGAATTGCTTGGGACCATTATTGGAGGAGAGAAAACACTTCAAAGTTATTTAATATTCGAGAATCTGTTTTTGACAAAGCTCCTACATCATTTTTGTGTAGAAAAGATCAATCTATAATTACCAGATTACGTATTGGTCACACAAATATGACCCACATACATATAATTACGAAAACTGACAGAAATAAATGCAAGTGCGGACTAGACCTAACTGTTGTACATGTGTTAGTAGAATGTTTAGAGTTCAATGAAGAAAAACGCATCTGTAAACTCCCTAACAATATAAAAGACTGTCTAAATGAATGTGGATATGAACAAACATTGGAATTTCTAAGAATGATTAATATGTATAAGTTAATTTAATTAAGTAAAAACTGTAATAATATAATATGCTGCCAATATGGTGGTCGTTAATGACCCTAGTTGTTAAAAAACGACCTTAAATAAATAAATTAAAAAAAAAAACAAACAAACTCTGCAGCTTTATAATATTAGTTTTTTTTTCTTTTATTTTCTCCATGAAATATCTAATTTATCCATTTATCTATTACTAGCTAGTACCCGCGATTTCACTTTTGTTTATAATTTTATTTTAGTTGTGCGATATGTCAGTTAGTCATCATCTTAAGAAAAAACAACGGGCTAGGTATGATTTGAAATTGCTCACGAAGGGTATCGGGGTATAATCCTGACGTTGTATATCATAAGGGTATCATTTAGTTACATTGAAAGGTTTTTTTTTGCTAAGGTTAGGCAAATGACTACACTCCACCTGATGTTAAGTGAAGTTCAATCCAAATGTGAGGACGGCTAGTACGGTGTGAAAGCACTAGCCGCCCCCACCTTGCCGGCCCGCAAGGGGCCTCTTCTCGCCTCGCTTGAAAGACTCCATGTTATAAGAAGAAGGGACGTGCGCAGGAAGCGAATTCCATTTTTGGGAAGTTCTGTAAATAAAGGACTCGCTAAATGTCTTTGTCCGAAAAGAAATGGTGGCCACAGTAAATTGGTGGCATCTTAAGCCAG
The DNA here is from genome assembly GCA_916999025.1 of Orgyia antiqua. Classification (NCBI taxonomy): domain Eukaryota; kingdom Metazoa; phylum Arthropoda; class Insecta; order Lepidoptera; family Erebidae; genus Orgyia; species Orgyia antiqua. The sequence continues at coordinate 9,755,461 of OU779874.1, forward strand.
CGCGCGTGGTACGATTAAGAAAGGGAGAAGCAGGGATTAAATAGAAAAGTTCTTCAGAGCACTCGCCATGGAAACTTTTATAGAAGGCGCTAAGAGACGCAATATCACTACGCATCTGTAGAGGTTCAAGGCTATTAGAGATTATTACCAAGGTTTGTTATAGGGGGCATGTGAAATATTTATTGTATTCTCATTTTTACTATTTGTTGTTATAGCATCACCAACTTTCTAGCTATATAGCTATCGCCGTTTATGAGACACAGCCTGGTGATAGCTGACAGAAACGACACCGAAGTCTCAGTAAAAGACACCGTTTTACATTTTGGTACGGGATCCTAATAAAGATTTTCTGTAGCTAAAATATGTGAAAATCTTATCTTTCATCATGTCAATCATAAATAAATTATACGTCAACAAAAACCTATAATTTGAGCTTGAATTTTTTAAAAAACCTTCGATGTCACAAAGGAGCCAAATTTAATATACATCCGTCGCATTCCTTTTAACAAACGCCTTATTTCCTTTATTGCAAATAGAAATCCGGGCGTTTTCATTTTCAACCACGACTGAAGAAACTGCCTTTTTGTAATTCCCATCAATATGTGCTTTTATGTGCTTTTTAAGCTTAAAGCAATCTAAAGAATATATTCAAATGGCTTTTCATTTAATAAGATGTGATTTTTTTTATTCATTTTATCCGTTTCTGTTACCACAACCTTGTTATTAGCTAGATTATTTATTTCAACAAGAATCTCGGGAATGTCTTTATCAATTTTCATGAAATTTAGTATGTAGTTTTCGGGAGCTACTACAAAAAACATGAACACAATGACAAACTTGCGCACGCTCCGCGCAAAAGCACCTAGCGCACACTAAGACACGGCAGTATCCGAACACAATAAGTATGATCATTGTTCTAGTACATTTTTCAGCGGGGGTTGCCTTATAATGTAATCTCTTGTTGGATTGATGCTCTAAGGGTCTTTTTAATGACTAACTCCTACAGGAGTATTTAAACGAATGGTCTCTTTGGAGCTATTTAATATTGTAAATTAATGTCGGTGTTACAAGTTTTAATATGGATTTAAGACTTTATTTACCTTCGAAGGTACGTAAAACTTAGCCAATATACTAAATTTTAATATACTAACTGTTACTTCTTCGGTTATATGTTATATCATTACGCTTGTTTAATCCTGAGCGACTAGGCAGAGAGAAAAGTCGTAACTTTTTTTATTTCTGTCTCTATGTGTGCTTATATCTTCAAAACTATACAATGAATTTCAATGCAGTTTGTTTTTAATAAATTGAGTGATATGAAAGTTTGGCTTATTTGTATAATTTGTTATGATTTTCTAATTGTCTAAATTGCACGCGTGCTTTGAGAGTGACAGCCTGCTAGTATTTGATAAGGGACAGCCACAATACAACTAACGCCATGCTACGTAATTATTTGTCTTGTATAGACATCAATCCTACGACCTTTAAGCTCGTCATTAATTTTAGATTGACAAAAACCATCTTGATACTTTATATTACAAGAAATATTAATGTACTTCTAAATGTATCTAGTATCCTCAGTGTAATTTTGACCCAATTTTCTTCAAGAATCGAGAGCAAAGATGAAATTTCATAAAATAGATTAGCTGTAATAAATTAATTTTCAGTACTTCGATATAAATTGATTAACCCCTTGTATGAAATGAAATAATAACAGATAGTAAATTGACATCGGTACAAATTTTAAGTGAACAACTACACTTTACTCAAAAAAAAACCACTATTATTGGTGTGTTTTGAATTATTGGCTTTTTTATTGTGCACATTTATGTTTTTAATTTCGAATTTTTAGAGATTTTTAGTCTATAAAAAACAGTTTTTTCATTTTTTTATTATATTTTGCGCGTAGAACAGATACCAGCATTATTGTTTCTAATACGCTATGCATAGATTGCATAGCTTTTAAGAGACTACTGTACTCCTAATTTAGGTATTTGCCGTAGGTATTGCTATCCCTATTCCCGAGCACCGTGCTGAAAGGGACAAATTTAGCTGAAGCATTTTTTACCTACAATTTCTTTGAAAAAATGACGATTCGTAGTCCCCTTTTTTCTTCGCGAAACTTAAACCGATTTTGATTGTTTTTACGCTATATTATAGATGAAGAGTATATCTATGCTTGTATCACTTTCTTTTTTGGTAAAACGTTACCAATTATGTGTGATAGACGCTACAACTTTACCTAAAGAAAACCGAATAAAACGGGATTTTCGGATGGTCATATTTCTTTTAGTTATTATGTATGGAAAAAAAAAGAAAGTAACAGAAGCATTAACACACTGAGAACACTCTTCATCTATAATATAGCACAGAAACAATTATAATCGGTTTAACTTTCGCGAAGAAAAAAGGGAAGTACGATACCCATATTTTTGTATGGAGCATTATTTGGTATCGTGCCCTCTTAGTGCTACATGAGTCAGTCGTATGCTACGCTCATGCTACGCGCTACATGCAGTTGAGTACTAGCTACGTACATGCTACGAGCTATTTATAAACAATCGATAGCTACGTTCACGGTATCGATTAATTATAAATAGCTATTAAAACAGGTTCTCCCGAAGGAATTAAGGAAAAAAAGTGAAATTAAATTAATAATTAAATAAAATAAAATTACATCTTATCCTTATAAAATTGATATAAACTGTAGCCTATACTTTAAGTCAGATTTTTACCAACATAAATATATCACTGAAAACGATATTCAAACTCCATTCAATAGTTTTGGCGTGATGCGCGTACAGTCATACAGAGGTCGAAAAATTTTATACATCATTATTTTGGCTTCTTTACGCCTATAAAGTCTGCCTATCCAATTTCTTCTTCAATTCAAAGTACAGCCAACAACAGCTTTTCATATTTTTATTATATACAATATAGAATGTAGAACATAGATATTATATTGTACAGTGGTACCGATTCTAAGAGCACAACTAAACATAACTAAAAAATTAAAACAACTTTGGCGTATTTTGATTAATTAGCTATTTCGTAAACGTATATTCATGATAATAATAATAATAAGCCCCTCACAAAACTAACTCCACGTCCAGTCCAAACATCTGTGATTACGTGTGGGGCGGACTTTAGTAGCTTTTAGCTAGTGACTTACTAAAGACCAAACGGAGCAATAGTATACAAATGCGATGCGATCATAATAAAAACATAAAATAATAAGAAAACATTACCGATGACAAAAGCAGTTCTTCTATGACCACCTATTATGTACCATCTACCTATACAATATAAGCAATATTTTGTTACAGCGAAGGTAAAGCCTACATTTACATATCAATGTAGCCTTCCCTACTGTTTATAAACAACCTACCTTGTTAAAGCGTGATGTATGTAGGCTTGAAGTTTAAGGGAAAATTTACATAATTTCTGTGTCTATTGTTGGTAGGGTTGCAGTTACTGTTCATTGTAAGGTCAAGGATTTACTTGGATATATCTTAATATAGTCTGAAGAGATATTATAAGCTGTGTCTTATTGTGTAAGACTAAACCTTAGTTTAGAGTATAAATAGTTATTTATGAATTTAAAAATTTAGTTTTGTCCGTGTGGTGACTGATTAAGAATACAAGTGTCACCACCCCATCTCCTCCCAAGGGTGCTGTAAAAGTCAGCTAAGGGATATTGCACACAGATAACATCGTCTGTGAGAGACGAAAAACTCAAAAATAAACCCTGTGCCAACACGCCTGGTCAGCGTGGCACAGTAGACCATAATCCCTCCCAAAGTGGAGGAGGCCCGTGCCCAACAGTGGGACGTAAATGGGCTGGAGAAGAAGAAGCTTTTTCCCGTGACTTTTTTCGGGTAAAATTTCGAAAAACCTTAACAAATTATACAAAAAAGTCATCCTCTTGAACCACTCTATCTATTAAAAAAACCGCATCAAAATCCGTTGAGTAGTATTGAAGATATAAACTCACATATGGAGATACGTACAAAAATAATAACTTTTATAATAAGTAAAGATTAGTGATCTCATTCATAATGACTTATAGGAGGTTTAAACAATAACTTTATCAGAGAGATAATAAACATTTTATCGTAAAAAAGACTAGAATAACAATTTTTTACAAATTTAGCGAACCGATTTTAGCGAACTTTTAAACCTGCAATAAGTCATTGTGAATAAGACCAAAAGATTATAAGGCTGAAGAGTTTATTTGTTTGTTTTTTGTTTGAATGCGCTAATCACAGGAATGTTTAGTCCGATTTGAATAAATCTTTCAGTGTTGCACATTTATTGAATAAGTCTATCAGAAGTCGTGATGACTGACAGACTTCTGCGACTGATAAAAGCGAAAAGTGCTTAAAAAACGGGAAATATTTTCTTAATTCCACGCGTAGGAAGTATCAGGCAATAACTAGTATTTTATATTATACAAAGTTAACTTTTCTGTGTCAATTTAAAGGAATAAAGGCAATGCTTTGCAATAACAGAGGTGAAACCTTAATTTACATATGAATGTAGCCCTTCACTATTGTTTACAACCTTCCGTATTAAATATTCGAGAACTTAAAATATGTAGGTTTGAATTGTTGGACATATTTGCATATTTTGAATATCATTGGGCAGCAATTATAGTTCTCTCTGAAGAATTTGGTAGGTCAGATCGTGGTCAGACTTGAAGATGCTTATTTACGATATTTAGTACCTAGTATAGTTAGTCCGTATGCTGAAAACTTAAGAATATAAGTGTCACCACCCCATTTCTTTCCCAGTCTGCTGTAAAAGTCAGCCAACTGATAAGTGTTGGTACAGAGTTTAGTTTCGATTTTTCCGTGTTTCACCGTAGACGTGATCTGCTTATACCGTGCCCTTGGAGATAAATGGGGTGGTCATCGACTATATTCTTTCACACTTTTTTGACTTTATTGATTTATTTACTTTCTATTTATCACCAATGACTAACAATATTTTGTTATAAACAATTGTAAAAGAAACAGAATGTATAATTAGCGACCTTATCGCTTAAAGACAGGCAACCATAGGGTGGTAAGTTTATGAAAGTTTACTTCGATGGGACAAGTTCTTATTTTCAATATGAATTAACTGAATAAATATAATTTCTTTACTTTTATTCTAATAAACATAAAACATACTTAATAATAACACTTAAAATTCTCCAATTATTATGCTCATAAGATTTCAAATTTGCAATTTATTACGAAATTACATGGAAATGACTTTTATTTGCTTTTTCGACATGTTTCAATTTAAATAAATGTTACGTATTACCTTATACGTAATTCAGTACATGTATGTAGAACATTACCGGGGGAAATAATTCAATCTTACAGCGTACTTTACGTATACGCTTATTTTATTATTTTTAGGAATATTTGTTGAAAGAATATTAGGTGATAATTATGTTATTCTCCGTGTGGTGACGGATTAAGAATACAAGTGTCACCACCCCATCCCACAAAGGTTCTGTAAAAGTCAGCTAATGGATATTGCACAAAGATACCACCCTCTGTGAGAGACGGAAAGCTCGAAAATAAGCCCTGCGCCAATACGCCTTTTTAGCGTGTCATAATAGGCCTCCTAAAGTGAAAGGGGCCTATGCCCTATAGTGGCACTTTATGTTGGCTACTCAATTGATCATTGTTGGGCACGGGCCTCCTGCAATTCGATTTCATGTTATCTGTGTACAATATGCCTTAGTTGGCTTTTGCAGCATCCTGGGAAGGAAATGGGTTGGTAACACTAGTAATTTTAATCACCACACGGACAAATGAATACTTAAATAAATAAATAAATATTCATAGACATTACACACAACGTCCTCTGGTCCCAAGCTAAGCTTATATGCTTGTGTTATGGGTACCAGAATACGGATACACTACTTTTCTTTTGTAAATACATACTTATAATACATAGAAAACGCCCAGACGCAGTACAAACATTTGTATTAAACTAATAGCTTAAAATAATTATACTTAAACTAGCCTAACAATTTTATCGTTACGAATATTATGTTATAATAAATATCCTGTACTAATATTACAAAGCTAAACAGTTCGTTTGTTTGGACGCGCTAATCTCAGGAAACACTGGTGCGAATTTAAAAACTCTTTTTGTGTTGGATAGTCCACTCACTGAGCTACGCTTCACTCTTATTTTATTATTCTTATTTTATATTATTCGCTTTATCACGCTTCGATCAATAGGACCGAAGTATTAGTGAAAAATGTTGCCAAAACGTCACGAGTCACGGGAATCAGTTAGTTTTAACATATTTGTTCTATAATGAGTCATAAGATAAAGTAGAGCTGCATGTTCTAGAAAAGTGCATCAATATTTTACACACACGGCTATGAGAAAAGTTTCTCGCCTCATTTCCTCATGTTTTATGCATTATCTCTACTTTGTTTATTTGCACGAACATGGTTTTATACACACTTTGAAATCTTTGTACTTGTTATAAAACAAAGTCGTTACCTATTTTTATATATATGTGTCATGAGAGCTTATATCTTTAAAACTACGCAACGGATTTTGATGCTATTTTTTGAATAAATAGAGTGGCTCAAGAGGATGGCTTTTTTGTATAATTAAATAAATAATAAATAAGTATACATGGACATCTCACACAACGTCATCTGTTCCCAGGCTAAGCTTATTATGCTTGTGTTTTGGGTACCAGAATACGATATAATACACAAACTACTATTCTTGTGTAAATACATACTTATAATAGAAACACTCAGACGCAAACAAAAATTTGTATAACAATTGGAAAAATCACACAAATGATTGTCCCGAGCGGAAATCGAACTCGTGACCTCTCAATCGGTAGTCCGTTACATAAACCACTCAACCACGAGGCTCGTCATCATGTATGTCCCTATGTGAGTTTATATCTTCAAAACTACGCAATGGATTTTGATGCGGTTTCTTTAATAGATAGAGTGGCTCAAGAATTGCTTTTTTGTATAATTTGGTTTATTTTCTAAATCCCATTTATTATATCCAGTATTTGCAAAGAATTTATTTTCGATATATAAATCTATACTATAATATTATAACCTGAAGAGTTTGTTTGTTTGTCTGTTTAAACGCGCTAATCTCAGGAATCTCTGGTACGATTTGAAAAATTCTATTAGTGTTGGATAGTGCGTTTATCGATGCGAGGAAGGCTATAGGTTATGTAACATCACGCTGCGACCAATAGGAGCGAAGCAGTAGTGAAAAATGTAGCAAAATCGGGGAAAATTTCCGTCGCGGGCAGCAGCTATCCTTACTTATATATAAAGGTGAAAGTGAGTTTGTTTGTTTGTTTGTTTGTTTGTTTGTTTGTTTGTGTGTTTGTTTGTTTGTTTGTTTGTTTGTTTGTTTGTTTGTTTGTTTGTTTGTTTGTTTGTTCGTTTGTGACGCTTTCACGCAAAATCTACCGAATGAAATTGCACGAAAATTGGTATACAGATAATTTACAGTCCTGGAAGTAAAATAGGCAATATATTTTTCGCTACAAACTCTTTACGACTCTTTACGAGATAATAAAAGCAAATATTTGTGAAATACGGTAATGAAATAATAGTTCAGCCATGTTGTTATTTTACAGTGTTGTCATAGCAACTCTTAGAAGCCGTCAACTTATAATTTTTTTTTTAATTTGGCCACGAAAGTTTTGATCCCAGACTGACACATGCGATTTACGCGGTTGTTCGGAATACAAACTCCTTGTTGGTACCTACTTAGTTCCATTTTCTTTTTTTTATTGAAATGCTTTCCTATTTAATTATAGAGGTTGGAATAGTTAAGTATGTATTTATATTCTAAACCTACTACGTGGTTTTTTTTTTTTTCAATATTGAATTATTAATTTCTTACACTTTTAATAACAATTATAAATTAAAAATTACGTTCCGGTTATTTCGGTTAAGTTCGGTTAATTTCGGTTAAGTTCCGGTTATTTCGGTTAATTTCGGTTATGTTCAGGTATTTTCGGTTAAGTTCCGGTTATTACGATAAAGTTTGGTTAATTTCGGTTATTTCGGTTAAGTTCCGGTTATTTCGGTTAAGTTCGGCTATTTTGGTTAAGTTCAGTTCGGCTAAGTTTCATTTCTGTTATTATTTTAGGTTCGATTTCAAATTCGATTCGGCCACTAACGCGTGCAAAGCCGCGGGCAGAAGCTAGTATTAAATAATACTGAGGCTATTTATTATAAAGGCACACTACCGTCGCCTCGACGTCCACGCTCGGTTCCGAGTGAGTCTAACTATGGCTAGATTTTTCTATAATTATGTTTCTAAATTAAACTTGTGAACTTTTAAGTATCATCTCAAGCTATCGATAAAACCACAATTTAAAATTAACAATAAACTTGTCGTGCAACTTTCAATAGAAGTTAATATTGAACATTTCAAATTACAAACTTGAAGTCAAACTAAGCTTTCAAAAGATTGTGTACATTGTAACTGAATGGAATTGAAATAACCTTTGATTTTGTGCGAATTTTATCTAATATTATTCTCTATTTTTATATTTATTTATGTTCGTCTGGTGACGGATTAAGAATAAATGTACCACCTTACCCACTTACTTCCTAAGAGTCCTGTAAAAACTAAGGGATATTGTTCTCAGATAATATTCCCTGTGAAAGGTGGACTTCTTGAAATTAAACTCTATGCCAAAACACCTGGTTAGCACGGCCGGCGGCCTAGTAATCCATTATCCTTCCCAAAGTGAAGAAGGCCTGTACCTAACTGTAGGGCTTTAATGGGAGAGAGGGAGAAAGACATATAATAATCATAGACTTAGGATATAGATCTAGACGTAACATTCAGTACAACGAATCCGGCCTGCTGCTTTTTTTAATTGAACACATTAAGAAAAATAAATGATTTAGTAGCCTTTCTAACTCTTTCTTTTTAAGCGGGAGTAAAAGAGAAAGCAAGGCTACTATTTACTATTTTACTTTTAAACCATAAACAGGGCGGCCCTGCCTTGGAACAAATCTATGTTCCCGAGTTGTTACTCCCTATTTATAACCTTCTTGATCTAATATATAAAATTCACGTGTCACAGTGTTAGTTACCGTACTCCTCCGAAACGGCTTGACCGATTCTTCTCAAATTTTACATACATATTCAGTAGGTCTGAGAATCGGCCAACATCTATTTTTCAAACCTTTTTGGTTCTTTTTTTTATGGCAAAACAACGTTTGCCGGGTCAGCTAGTAATAATATATAATATAATAGTTATGTAATACTTAACCACAGACTAGTGTACTGTTATTATTATTGACCTGTATGTACAGTCTGTCCAGTATAAGTTGGCGTTTGAGCGGGGGCGCCTCCTACGCTATGGGTGTTGCCACCTTTATTTTATATTCCCTATATCTGCCTAACAAAATATTTATTGACATATATATGTATAATATTATATGTATATAATAATAACATAATTATATTAAATATTATATGTATATAATTTTTTTCTAGCAGAAAATATCTAATATCATATAATCTTTATAGTATAGAAACTACCTTAAATTATGTGATTCATATTTATAAATATAGAGAAAACATTTTTATGACACCAACTCACATCGAGTTTCTATGGCAACCATGTACATTTTATCCCAATTTGGCGTAATGTATAAAACTTTTAACTAGCAACTCTTACCTTGTACCAAACACAAGCAATTGTGAACTGTCAAAATTAGTTCTCTTTTTTGCCACGCGCCAACTTATACTGGACAGAGTTGTGTTTATTATTTAGTTGTATATATTTTATTCTTTTCTTGTTTATATTGTATTTTTGTTTTTTTTTTTTGTGGATTGATTTATTTTCTTAAGTTTTTAGTAACGCATGTAATGTCACCGGCAGACGTCATAGTCAGAAAGTAGGGCATTACTGAAAATCAGCGTTGGGATGACATCTCACGTTGCCCCAACAAAGCTGAGTAATGTACATTTTTCGCCGCAGTGACTTTGGGCTTAGCGTTAGAATATAATTTATAGATTTAGTTTTAGTTTTGTAGAAACAGTTTTTAACTTTTTTATTATGTTGATATTATGTTGCCTAATGTGCTTGCGGCTGGAAATAAATAATTTTTCTTTCTTTCTTCTTTCTTACATAAAGAGAGATAGAGAGGGGGGAATCTTTATGTTTTAAACAATATTATTTTAGCATATTTTGTTAGATGTCGGTATGTTTATCTTTTTTACGGTTAAAATAAAAAAATCTACGAATTAATTTTATTTGTAAACATTGTATTGTGTCCATAATCTCATAACCTTATCTACCACCACAAATACACAATGATTTTGTTTCCAGAAGAAAATGTTCCAAATATTTCAGAATAAATTATATATTCTGCTTGTGATAATAGTATATTAATCTGTATCTAACATATATAATTATATGTTTGGTATGTTTTGCATAATATCTTCCTTTTATGTAAAACCTTTGTCCTAAAGAGATAATTAAATGTATTCTGATAAGAGACAGCATTGAAATGATATCCACTTGAATGTGCAGAGTATTAAATTACAGTACACCTTAGTTCTTACGGGCGTTTAAAAAACGTCGTAGAAAACTAAAGCAGCTGCTTTTAAAACGCTTTCATTATGATCTTTCAAGTGGATGGTTTTATTAAACACCCAATGTTGAAATTTTAAAAATAAACAGTAAACAAACATAGTTTGTACATAATATTCAGCCTATTTTTGTCTCCTTCTGCCCTACTGGGTCATCAGGGTCATGGCGATGCCTTGAGCCTTACCATGTCTTGAAAAGATAATATTCGCCTTCCAATTAGTGCTATTTATGGATATTGAAATTTTATTTTGAGTCATAACTGTAAGCGTTAACCTGTTATATTTTTCTAATAGTGATGTTTGTATCTTATTTAACTGATTTATTATGATTGTAATGACCATTTAAAGAAAGATTTTGAGTTATTAAACACATTAAAAGCTGTTGCACTCGTATATTGCTTTAGAATCTATTCAATAGATTAAATGTAACAGTTTCTGATGAAGAATTTCAAGTGCATTTCAAAGACGTTTAAATATACACTCAAAACGTTAGTCTAGCGTTTTTTTCACGCGCGTATACGCCCTCACGCGTGAAGAAACGCTCGTATGAACTAGGACTAAGTGAGTTACCATTATGTGGGGAGAGATAACTGGATATATTAGGTTTATAATTACGCATGAGTCAAAGCGTAACTGAGTCCGTATCTCTGTAATTACAAACATATTAACATTATGTATGAGGGAGTATCTATGCTGAGGGAGTATTTACTGCACCCAGTGACATTTTTTTACGCAAGAACTGCTGAACTTAATAACTATTGACCATCTTAGAAACTTGGGTGTATTTATTTTAAAATTCATAACAGTTATTCCTATTCAGATCTGAGTTTACTTTTAGACATAGGTCTAATTATTCAACTTTCCCTAGAAGAAGGCAGAATATTAAAAGTTATATCTGTGCGTTAAAATGATATTTAAAAACAAAACAATTTCTTTTCTTCTAAGGCATTACAGCATAAAAATATGTTTAAAAATACCCTAGAATCTAAATTAAAAATAAACGTATTTTTAAGGTTCACATTAGTTTTAAGATTCTTTTCTTTCAAAAGTTACTTAGAGCTTTTCTTTTAATTTTAAAACCCAATTTTTGTCTACAATGGTTATTTGTTTTTTAAAAGGCCGTGTATATCACGTAGCAAAGATATTATAATTAATACTAGCTGTTGCCCGCAACTTCGTACGAATTTAGAAAATGGTTCCCGTTTTTGTAACATTTTTTACTACTGCTTTTCTCCTATCAGTCGCAGCGTGATCTAATACAGCTTATAGCCTTCCTCGCTAAATGGACTATCCAACACTGAAAGAATTTTTCAAATCAGACCAGAGGATCCTGAGATTAGCGCGTTTAAACAAACAAACAAACTCTTTAGCTTTATTAACTTTGTATAGATACAAGGAAAATCTCGACAACTCCTCGACGACTCCTTTCTAAGGGTGCAATAAAAGCCAGCTAAGGGATATTGTAGTGGAATAACAAAAACTGTTAGAGACGGAAAACTCGAAACTAAACCCTGTGCCAACACACCTGATCAGCGCGGCATAGTAGCCCATAATCTCTTCCAAGGTGGAGGAGGCCTGTGCCCAACAGTGGGACGTTAATAAACTGGAGAGAGAGAGAGTTGCGGGAAGACGGACAGAAAGTGTCACCTTCCCATAGTACCGAACATCATAAGAATAGACCAAGAGAAACTGGTTCCGTTCTTTTTAATTAACTAACTGTTGGTAGTAAATTTAACAATATAAAGAAAATTTATATAGTTTTAAATTTTCTTTATCCAATCTTATATATAAAATTCACGTGTCACAGTGTTTGTTACCGTGCTCCTCCGAAACGGCTTGACTGATTTTTATGAAATTATACATGCGTATTCTTAGAATATATGTAAATAAATATACCTATATATGTAATAAGTAAATATATGTAATGTATGCGTAGGTCTGAGAATTGGCCAACATCTATTTTTCAAACCATTTTTTCTTTTTTTTGTATGGCAAAACAACGTTTGCCGGGACAGCTAGTATTGTTATAATTTTGTTAATGTATTTAGAAACTAAAATAATGTTATTAATTTTAAGTAGTCTGAGCACAATGTAATATGATATAGTTTATGGTAAAAATCTTTATGGTCAATGTAAAATTAAATTGAATGTGGATAAACCCTGTAATAACTGATCGTAGACGACACATTACAGCTCAGTCTCACCCGTGACCATGGTGACTGCAAAGTCTCCGAAACGTCGGGCTAAAATTTAAAACAAATATACGCGTCTAAATCCGTAAAAAGTAGTTTTATTTAAACAAATGAGTTGCGCAAGTGTTAAAAATATTAAAAAAAAAAGTTTCACAGATATCAAAATCAGAACATAGAGGTATTTTCGTTATTCATATTCATTCTTTTACGTATTTTTATTAGCAAGTTTCCTTTTACCATAAGGTAGCTATAAATCTATCCCCAATAAATTGAACTGAGTCAGCGTTGAGGCTTTGATTCGAGAAAGGAGGCCAGTGCTAAAAGGGACTTTTTGTAATAGTATGGGTTATATAATTTATTTATAATATATTCAAATACTAGCTGTGGGCTGCGACTTCGTTCGCTTAGAATTTGGAAACCAAAATTAAATAAATCATACGAAATAAACATTCACTTGAACATAAAAAACCACAACAAAATCCGTTGCGTAGTTTTAAAGATATAAGCTCACATAGGGACATACTCTCCGTGTGGTGACAGATTAAGAATACAGGTGTCACCACCCCATATCCTCCCAAGGGTGCTGTAAAAGTCAGCTAAGAGATATTGCACACAGATAACATCCTCTGTGAGAGATAGAAAACTCGAAAAAGAACCCTGTGCTAATACGCCTGGTCAGTGGAGGAGGCCCGTGCCCAACAGTGACTCGTAAATGGACTGGACAGAGAGAGAAAAGTAGGAATTCCACAGGAGCGAAGTCGCGGGCGGCGCGGAATTTGGATAAGACCAAAATCATGTTCAATGAACGTGTTACGCAGAGACCAATCTACATCGAAGAGTCGATGCTCGAAGTTGTTCAAGAATATACCTACCTTGGACAAGTTGTTCAGCTTGGTAGAAACAACTTTGAGAAAGAAGTCGACAGAAGGATCCAGTTGGGCTGGGTGGCATTCAGCAAGCTACGTCGTGTCTTCTCTTCGCCTCTTCTGCAATGCCTAAAGACGAAGGTCTGCAACCAGTGCATCCTGACGTGGACACTTACGGTAGGGCTAGTCCACAGGCTAAAAGTCGCGCAGCGAGCTATGGAGCGGGCTATGCTCGGAATCACTTTGAGTGATAAACTCCGAAATGAGGTAATCCGTCATAGAACCAAGGTGGTCGACATAGCTCGCAGAGCAAGCTCGCTTAAGTGGCAATGGGCTGGCCATATTTGCCGCAGAACCGATGGCCGATGGAGCAGACGAGTTCTGGAGTGGAGACCGCGACTCGGCAAGCGTAGGGTCGGACGCCCCCTTGCCAGGTGGACTGACGACCTGAAAAAAGTCGCGGGGAGGGACTGGATGCGGAAGGCGGAGGACCGTATATTGTGGCGTGAATTGGGAGAGACCTATGTCCAGCAGTGGACTGCGATAGGTTGTCGTGATGAAGTCGCGGGCAACAGCTAGTATACTCATATATGTTAACGTAAAGAGGGGATTTAAAATCCCTCTTCGCTATGACATTCGTGTATAATATAACCCTAGCGAGTTATCCGAGCTAACATTTCTAGATGATATTTTTTATGAGAGCTCTCCCAAATTAATCTAGATTTATACGTTTTGTTTTATTTTTTTGCTTCCATCTGATATTTGTCATATAATTTTCGTTGCCTTTTTGTACGTGAATGTTTCTACTTAACAAAATTTTAGAGTTCCGTATTAAAACCTTTGTTGTAAATGTTTTTAAGTTTTAGGTTTTAGGTACGCCACAATATACCTTAAATTCAATTGACTCCATTTCACGGTTGTCTGTAAGAGATTGCAATATTTGTGATAGACCGCCTTTTGTACCTAATATAAGATTTATTGTTATTAATATTTGTAAGTTACTTTCTGGTGTTAAATAAAGAGTTTTCATTCATTCATTCATTCAAAACGGGATCTTTCAGACCCACCGAGACTTAACTGAGTTTCCATCTGTTTGTCACTACGCTGTATATGAAAATTTCAGTTTGTGTATGTTAACTGATGCTATAACAACAAATACTCATTATCATTATATTCTTGCCCTCATCCCATTACGAACTCTCTGTAATAGAGACTGGTTTTACCTTAAAAAAAAAACAATTCAAAATAATCCGTAGATTTTCTTGTCTGTTCTTCTCTATAGTATTTCCTTTTGGAACAGACGCCTAGCTTCTAATTTTTTAAAGGGCCTCTTGCCTCTCGTCTTGCCTATTTGAAAAAAAAAAATTATATCGATGCTTTGGTAAGATATCCTAAAAATGTTAATAAAGATAAGTTTTATCAAAGAACAGGTAGGTAGTGTACATGAACAAAGATATTATTACAATAGTAGTGTTCACATTTATTATATTTGAAAAGCCCCTGCGGTGAAAGCAATATAACAATGTAATAATGCGAACACTTGTACCCTTCGCAAGAGATAACATAAGTGGTAGATATATCTACTATAGTTATCACATTACTGCAGTCATTTTAGTAGATTTTTGGGCAAAATAATTTGTCTCACCCGTGACCATGGTGACTGCAAAGTCTCCGAAACGTCGGGCGAAAATTTAAAACAAATATACGCGTCTAAATCCGTGAAAAGTAATTTTATTTAAAATAATTTGTGTTGGAAAGAAGAAAGAAAGGAAATATCTTTTATTAAGAGGATACCAAAATAGCTTCGTGCATTTTTCTACGTATGAAGTTTTCATTGTTTCTTTAGATTGAATGGCTAGAGCTCTAATTTTTAAGTATATGTTTTTTTCAATATATGATCTAGGATCGCATAAACTCAGAAACGCGACTGATAAAAGTTTTCTCGATAGAAAATCTTAGCGAAACAACCTCTCTAATTTTTTATTTTAACTAATGAAATAACTTTAAAAACATAAGTAACTATTATATATAGAAACACGTAAATCAGAATTAAAATATATTTAGTAGATTTTGAGTAAATAGGAAAAGTATCCCTAATTCTTCATTTTCTGTGCCTACTGGCTGTGTTAATATGTACGTGTCGGCGATGATATACGATAATATTGATGTAGGCCCTTAACGCTAAACCAACACATACAATACACTTACATAAACAATAAAACATATATGTAAGATATTACATTTAATACGACTATCTACATAAGTACACCGTACCCGTGGCAGCAGCAATACTCGTAGGTCCCATTTCAACATATTGTCAAGTCTTTACAAAGACTTGACGCTGAGTTTCAAATGGGACCTTCGAGTGGTGTCACGGATGCCAACAAGCTTTATTAAGTATAAAACAACTTGGAGAAGAACATAATAATATGCATGGTTAACTGATTTGTTGGTCTATTTTGTACTTAAATTTACTTATAACTAACTATTTTTGAGTAGGTACATGCATGCAAACTTATGTTTACTTATATAACTCGTATTACTAATACATAATATAACAATATTATAACAGTATTATTTAAAAACGTGTAGGTGAACATGTTAAACATTAGAATGTTTTCATCTTATACTATACTAGCTGTTGTAAAAGGTCCGATCCGATTAAATACATAGTTTGTATAAAATTTATAATGAAATATCTCTTAAGACCGTTTTTTCTTCGCGAAAGTTAAACCGATGTTAATAGTTTTCACGTTATATCATAGATAAAGAGCATATCTATGCTTCTATCACTTTCTTTTTTTCAAAACATGATAACTAAAAGAAATATGACGATCCGAAAAACCTACTTTTTTCGGTTTTCTTTAGATAAAGTTGCAGCGCCTATCACACAAATTTGGTAAAGTTTTACCACAAAAGAAAGTGATAGAAGCATAGATATACTCTTTATCTATAATATAACGCAAAAACTATAAAAATCGGTTTAACTTTCGCGAAAAGAAAACGGAAGTACGAAACGTCTTTTTTCAAAGAATTTGTTGGTAATATCCGCTTCATCTATATTTGTCCCTTTCAGCGCGGTGCTCGGAAATAGGGATAGTAATACCTAAGGCAAATACCTAAATGAGGAGTACAGTACCCTCTTAATTATATTGTAGGCATAATTATTTAGTTATTTCTATAAAAATGGTCCCAGAAAAATTCGTTTTAAAGCTTAATAATATCATTCAACGTTAACAAAATATTGGTACCAATTCCACACGCACAACTAAAATAAACTTAACCAAATAATGAATTTTGATAGTGTCGATAACATAATTTGACAATGTTAACTTATCTTTCTTGTTATAAAAACTTTTTATTACAGACTAAAGATTTTAATATATGAAAAATGCACAACAAAATAACTAAATAATCAAAATACAGCAATAGTTGTTTTCATTTTTGGTTTAGTTTAGTTGTACTCGTAGAATTGACACCAAATACATGTAAATAGATGCTTTATCTCTACAGTAGCCCTTTCAAAAGGGTACTCAGTTGAAAATAAATAAAATATTTTAAATTTCAACATGTTTCATAAAAGAAATGGTTTTATTACGCTTTGTGAAAAAATTCTGAATTGAAACTCCTCCCGTTACTTTTATTACGGTGAATTATTTAATTAATGTTGGTAGCCCTGTCTGCTCTAATTATTCCTATAGTATAAAAAAAAACATATCTTCTCTTCCCAGTGATATACTTGTTTTATAACTTGTTAAAGTGACGTTAGTAGTATGCGTGAAACTATTTGAATTGAGAATACCTTATTCTTGTATGGAGATATTTACATACTGTGATAATTAGTTATCTTTCCGTTTTATTTTAATTTATCTGTGTGTCTTAATAAGAATACAAGTGTCACCACCCCATTTCTTCCTTAGGGTGCTGTAAGAGCCAGCTAAGAGATATTATAAGTAGTCAACATCTACCGTGAGAGACGGAAAACTCGAAACTAAATCCTATCCCAACACCCTTGGTCAGTCCAGTATAGTAGATCTGAAATCTTCCCGAAGTGGAGGAGGCCCGTGCCCAACAGTGGGACGTTAATGGGCTGGAGAAAGAAAGAAAGAGAAAAGATAGTTATTTTAATTTACCTGTGTGTCTAAATAAGAATACAAGTGTCACCACCCGTTTTCCTTTATCCAGATAGCATCATTAGAGTTCCACACTAAAAGATAAAACGAGACGCTTGATTTCAAGAACAGTGTCATTTTCGCCACTCCTCTCCTTCTCTCCAGCCCATTTACGTCCCACTGTTGGGCACGGGCCTCCTGAACTTTGAAGAGATTTTGGTCTAGTGTGCCGCGCTGACCAGGCGTGTTGGCACAGGGTTTATTTTCGAGTTTTCCGTCTCTCACAGAGGATGTTATCTGTGTGCAATATCCGGCAAAGACAAGTAATAAATAAAAGAAGAATAGGTTTTGTTCAGTGGTGTACGTAGAATAGGATGTAAATTGTATTTTAGCGTTCATCAAGTTGTCTTTGCTGAAGCAGCTTGTTATTTGCGGTCTACAACGGCACAAAATGTTATTTATTTTTGCTTGTCAAGGGAAAAATGATTGAAGTCTTTATTTTTACATAGATGTATTAAGGGGCAAGTTGGATCCTCGCGGCAGGCGATGGCTATCATGAAATAAGAGAATTTTCACGCTGTCAAAGAAAAAGAATACATGCTATATATATCAAATAGTAAATCGTACAATGCAAGAAATTAGCTCCGCAGCTTTATATTTTTTTTTAATAATTATTCATATGTAAATTACATACAAATTACATAAATTCTGAAACAGCAATTATTTCTTTCTTCTTAAAATTAATGAAGTATGGCAATTTACTTTGTTTTTCTTTAGATTCTACAATCCAGATTATGAAATACCGGAACGCATGGTTCTTACAATGACAACACTGCAGCCGTTCGATGCTAAGAACCTAAAAGGTATTTTCAATACGAAATTAACTAGTCGCGATGACGTGTATCGTATCGCGCGTCGCTATTAATCGAATTGCACCTTAAACGTTGATGTCAAGCTAAAGTAATGAATAAATTTATCGGTATTTAGGAAATAGATACGGTAATAATTTCATGCTCGTACGCTTGTTTTTATTTTCAATCACTTTTAGAAAGATTAACATACGTTAGATCAAAAGATGATGATCAAAATGGATTACATTTCAAAAGCTATTTATTGATTAATTCTAGCAGATTTTATTGTGTAAATAATACAGATATCTATACTAATATTACGAAGGTAAAGAGCTTGTTTGTTTGTTTGTTTGTTAGAAAGCGCTAATCTCAGGAATCGCTTGTCCGACTTGAAAAATTATGTGTTGGATAGTCCATTTATCAATGAAGGCAATAGGCTACATAATCAGAGGCGTATTTGCCCTAGGGCCATAGGGGCCATGGCCTAGGGCGGCCAGCCTGAAAAGGGCGGTGAAAGCCTTCAAGTTCAAAATCTAGCTCTATCTCGATTCGTTTATAGGGCGGCTTACTAAATTGGCTCGGGGGCGTCAAACCAAATGCCCCGGGGCGCTAATATTCAAAATACGCCTCTGTACATAATAAATAAATCATAAATATTCACGGACATTTCACACAACTTCCTCTGGTCCCAAGCTAAGCGGATATGCTTATGTTATGGGTACCAGAATACAGATATAATACATATAAATAAAATTAAATAAATTAAATAAATTAATGTTTATTGTTTAAGAAAAAGTTATACAGCTAAAAAGAACTTCTCTAGTCTCCACACTAGGATTCCCTGTGTTGTGGAGACTAGTCTCTTTCATCTTACAGTAACACATTAACTTAATTTACAGTATTTGATGTAAGAGGGTTACAATTTAAAATATGTTTAAGAGAAAGCAGATTAGGTTGTTATGTATAAATCACAGGTATACTTATATAAAATAAGAAAAGGTCAGAAAAAAAAATAAAATAAATAATCTACTTAGTTCAAAAACCAAAAAAGCACGCTTAAATATCCTGAATAATTTTAAATGATTGCATTGTCATCAATACTCAATTCTATGCTACCTACTTACAAAACGTTGACAGTTTATGTTGTCAGAGACATAAGTTTCTGTTGTCACAATCGTAGTAAAAACACTAAACACAAGTAAACAATTATGATATTTTTACCTGATTCTATAAACAAAGCGTTTTTATGTGAAATTATCTGATTGTATATGAAAGGCATACGTAGAAACACAATAATCTTGGTGAGTCTACTCTTATACAATTAAACTATTACGTGTATAATTAAAAATACAAGTGTGGGTCATAGTGATACTTCAACATGCTATTCTAGTAATTCTGATCAAGGAATTGGGATTATTCTTTTAAATTATTGCATTGTCATCGGTCCTTCTTAGGTGTGCAAAAAATTTCAGATCAATCCGTCCGAAAGATTCCGTTACACAGATTAACACATTGATAGATACATACCAAACTTATAAAAGCGTGTTAATAAATAAATAAAAAGTAGTGTGCCAGTGTATATTACATGTTTTGTTGTGTGCGTGAGTGTGTGTGTGTGTATGGGTTGAGATAGGGCTAGTATTAAATATCTTAGTTTTTATTTACTAATAAACGCCCTTGACGAAGTTTTCAGTGTCATTGTAGTTCATCTCACACATCGCCTCTCTAATAAGCTTTTTACACTTTTTTCTGGTTGTCAACAGTATATTAAATTGCTCATTTAATTTTGCGTACAGAAAAGGGCCCATGTAACTAAAACTACGTTTTCCAAATTACTTTTTTAATAATATACTGTTATTTTTTGTAAATACATACTTAGGATACATAGAAAACACCCAGACGCAGGACAAACGTAACATTTTTCACTGATGCTTCGCTCCTATTGATCGCAGCGTGATTTCATATAGCTTATAACCTTCCTCGATAAATGTACTATCAAACACTGAAAGAATTTTTCAAATCAGACCAGTGCTGCAGTAGTGCCTGAGATTAGCGCGGTCAAACAAACAAACTTTTCAGCTTTATAATCTAATATATAAAATTCACGTGTCACAGTGTTAGTTATCGTACTCCTCCGAAACGGCTAGACCGATTTTCATGAAATTTTACATGAATATTCAGTAGGTCTGAGAATCGGCCAACATCTATTTTCAAACCTTTTTTTTTTTCATATGGCAAAACAACGTTTGCCGGCACAGCTAGTATTATTATAGCTAATATCAGGTAAATACGATAAGCATACGTATTTATCTAAGTTTGCTACCTTCTATTTAGCTAGCCTAGATATTTTTTATATCGATCTCAAACCTAAAAACATGCCTTTATTAAACTTATTCCAAGGCTAGCAATAATATGAGGATCGGAGTTATTTTCTATAGACTTAAATACTACTTTAGACCCTATTTTATTAAGTTTAGAATTTATTTTCATAGCTTCAAATATTAAGCAAATTTCAAGGTCTTGGTTAAATTAGCTAAAAGGGATAATTTCAGTGGGTTTTGATATTTTATTTAAAGTTAGATTTAGAATATCACAGTTTTTAATTTATTTTGATGCTGACTTTAATTAATTAAACATAAACAAGCCACTCTCTCAGCAAGCTTTCACTTTAACATCAATTTTCATAACAGTTTTATTATAAATTGAAAGAAATTTTAACAAATTTTCACCCTCATGTTTATTACCATAAAAGCTTGGCGAATGAATTAAAAATTCTACACCTACATATTCCACTCAGTTTTCTCCACAGGGGGAGGTTATTTGATCAACTGATTTATTCTTTACAAGGTGACGGTACGTGACTCGCTGATTTTGTGTCAAAAATACATTTCGGTTGTTATGACCTGCTTTGCGCGACCACTGCCCACACAGGTGACTTCAGTTAACGGACGCGTATTGCATAAAACCGATGTCTACCTTTACATCAAGGTCTAATCTAATAGGTGTTCCCTTCTCAGTGACGTACTTGTTTTATAGCTTTTAAAATTGACAACTGTAGTATGCGCAAAACTACTACGTTACTGGAATAGCTTATTTTATTACACCATGTTTTACAGATTACATTTTATCTCTTTTCATTTCTTAGTCATTAAAAGTGTTCAAAAAAGTCAAATAATCACTTTTTCATTATTTTTGTCATTATCTATCTGTCACGTAATTCTTAATCAAATAACATATAATATTTTATATTCAATAATTGCATGCTGAAATTTTAAATTGTACCTATAAATATTAGTAACCTTATTCATATATTTGTACACCATGTCATGGTTAAACATGTTGACTCCTACTAAATATGTATTTAAGATCTATAATAAAAAGCAATTTATTGTATTATTATCCTACATGTGTTTTGCAAATAAATATATCTTTATCTTTATCTTTAAAGTTAAAAATTATTATAAGGTTCATACTTATAGTCTTGTGCACTCTTCTTTCTTTGTCCAATCTATCCTCTTTTGGAATGCCTCCCTCTTGAAATTAGGATGGCTAAAACCAAAGCAGCTTTTAAAGCCAAATTGCGTCGTCACTATATTATGCTATTGGCAGAGCCAAACCGCTAGTTTTATTTCCTCACTGTGACAAATATTATGTATAAGTACTTATGTAGATATTTTATGTATGTTTATATAATAAAACTTATTTGTGTAAGTTTAAATAGATTATGATTATTAAGTTTACATAGATAAAATTGCGTAATATTCATTGTTTAAATTAGTAGGATCCCTTTTTTTTTTTATTTTTGACCCACACTCCTTTATCTCTGCCATGTGGTTGGCTGGTAGATAATGCCTAGGGCATTAAGTCCGCCATTGTACCTTTTTGTGCATAAAGTGTTTATAAATAAATAAATAAATAAAAATTACCCTTTTAATTCCACAACCACAGCATTGAAGTAACAAAACGGTTATAATCAGTGTGACGAAAGTTGATTAATGTGCTAACCCTCAGTAAACCCGAACTGTTAATATGTATGACTTGCGTAAAATGTGCCTTTACAATACTTTCATAAAATTTAAATAATTTTAATGATACGGTTTAGATGGAGGGAATTTTAAATATAATTGTTATAAGGGCGAATGAAGTGAACCTTAGTACAGTTCTACAATCTGAGCAATTTCGTGGTACATTTTACTCCAACACTCCCAATCCTGTAGGTTCGTACTTTGAAAAGGTATTTTAACTTTGTATCTAGATGTATTGTGTTATTTGTAAAAAATTTAGCCATGAAAAGATGAAGCGTACTTGCAAGGCATTACAATTGACAGCAATTTTCTAGTAAGTAATACAATTTTAAGCTATTGCATAGCTTCTATCGCGGGCCTTGAGCGTGGAGACTAAATGCACAAAATGCGAAATTTAAATTCCGTAACAAAGATAGCGTAACTAAAAAATACTACACACGGCGCTAATAGTAGCGGTAACACCGTTTCGTTGTTCGCACTGGTGATTCATGTCAGTTTTGGCGTTAGTTTTTATTTTATTGACATTTGATTGACAATCGCTATTTTATCATAATTACCATAAACAATGGACAGATGTAAGTATCAGTAAATAAGGATTAGTAATATTATTTTAGTTTATGGTATTTAGATTCTTGCTTACATAAAATAAGTAAATAATTATAATTGCATAAGTTGATAAAAATACTATGCAATAGCTTTACCGCGGCAGTCCCCGAGTGCCACACGTCTTTTTTAAATGGAGAGACTTGCCTTATGTAAGTCTTTTCATTTAAATCTATATCAACTTCTAAAAATAGCATTTGGTTCTATAAGATGCGTAACTGCGGTCCATTGATTTTGTACCGAAAATACCATTTGGCTCTTAAGGTGACATTCGGATCCTAACAACTCGCCACAGACATCGTGACTACAGGTTCTAGTTGATTTATGTGGGTCACGCTGCTCTATATGATGTATGTATATCAATATAAAATACTACAATGTTCTAAATCACATTAAATACATAAATTCAGACTGCAGAATCAACTTTTGAGACAATTATAACACAGACAACCGTTGTAGTTTATTAAATGTCTTCTAAATACAAATAAATTAAATTATGGGTTATATTGTGAAGTAAGCATTATCGCAATATGGTTTTGAGCACGTTCCAAGTGTAATAGCATAACTCAGCTATCTTGATGTTCATTAATTGTACGTATTTGCAATAATTGTAAGTGTTTGCAATGTTTGAATTGCGATTTTTCTAAAAATTATAGATTTTCAAGTATAAAACAGTCGCAAGATTTTGCAGAATGAAACAAGGTGCCTAATTTTTCAAAATTAGAATCACAACGAGCTATAATTAAATTCTGATATCTATACTAATATATCTTACTAATATTATAAAGCCGTAGAGTTTGTTTGTTTGTTTAAACGCGCTCATAGGAAAATTATTTCAGTGTTGGATAGTACTTTTACCGTGGTAGGTTATAGGCTATAATATAACATCACGCTGCGACCAATAGGAGCGAAGCCTTATTGAAAAATGCGGGGAAAAGGGGAAAATTTTCAAAATACCACGCGTACGCAGTCGCGGGCAACAGCTTGTTAAATATACATAATTATATTCCCTCTGGCCCCATTCTTATTTTTCTTTGTTAGCGACAACGCCTCCTGGCTCAACCCTGGCAGAGTGGTAATTGTAATCACTTCGGAGTTGGCTGGAGTGCTCCAAAAAGAAGTAAAGAGCGTCGTAGTTAGGTTTAGTCGGTATTCCGTTCATCGGTGAGTCCAACGCTATCCACTCCTGTCATGACGGTTTTGACCCAGGCGTCAGTGTATGTAAAGGCATTCCCCTGCAAAAAAAGAGTTAGTATACAATTCAACAATAACACCAAATACAAAACAACAATTATACCCTTTACAATTCAACGCCATTTGTTCTGCCTACTGCCACTGTACAGCATTGATCCTGGTCCCATGATCTCTCTCTCTCTCTCTCCAGCCCATTTACTCCACTGTTGGGTACGGGGAAAACACGCAGTCAAATATCACACAACTAATTAATCGTGAATCGAAAGCGTGCTAAGCTAATCATTGCACCATAGCCTGTATGGTAACAATTAATTTATGTTTTATTACTTTAACTCCACAATATTGGCTTTATGTCCTTGAGCTGATCCAAAACATATTTATCTTTATACTTCTTATTATTCGTAAAATTGTGGAGAGTTAAGATGTCCAGTAAACAGATTATACCGGATAAAACCGAAAGCTTTACGGTATTGTAAATAACAGGGAAATTACAGAAGTTCAAAGTTGTTCATAACACTTGGCTACTAAAACTTAATCATGCGGTTTTTTTAATAGATAGAGTGGCTCAAGAGGCTTGCTTTTTGTATAATTTATTGACTTTTTTAAATAAAGTTTAGTTTCTCAATTCCAAGCGTATGAAATTCCAGGCAGCTAGTTTGATTATAAAATTCATTAGATGGCTTTTTACCCTTAGGAAATGGGGTTTATGAAACTTGTATTCCTAATCCACCAGCACGACATTTTAATATAAAGTCGAATTCATAAAAATCAATTTCACCACCATACCGAAGTTCGGAGAGCTGCGAAATAATATTCCACTTCAATCTTGATCTTCTTCTTTTTCTTTATTTTTTAACCTTAACCTTCTATAATATTTCTGTATAGTGACATTGAAACGTAGTAAGAACACGTGTAAACAACTAAAACTTGTAAGTATCCACTCTGTTGATAGTTCACATTAAGCACAAACACACACTTTGACTGTTAGTTTAATCCTTGATAATGATGTTGACTGTATGAATTTAGGAGACTTTGAAAGCGGATTGCGGAGAATCAAATTTCATGACAGACTTTTTATTAGGGTGTTCCCGTTTGTACATAGGTACCAGGAATGGGAATAGTGTGAAATAAATAAAATAAATGTTAATGGACATTTCACACAACGGCCTCTGGTCCCAAGCTAAGCTTATATGCTTGTGTTATGAGTACCAGAATACGGATATACTACATATACTACTATACTTTTGTACTTACTTATTATAATACATAGAAAACACCCAGACGGGGTACATTGTCGTATGACATTTATAAATATCACACAAATATTTTGTCCGGTGCGGGAATCGAACCTGCGACGGCAGTCTGTTACATGAACCACGAGTCTTGTTATACTACAAATAATACTATGTTTATGTCAACATAACGTATAATAAAACGATCGACCTGCAAGTTAAATAGAAGACCTTAAGACGACAAAAACTCGAGAGCTGTCCATAAAATGGATGCCATACACCTTGATATCTGATGCCTATGTGGATTTACCATGATGTGAATAAAAAGTCTATTAAGTTACGAGCATAGTGTTGGGACAATGCCGGGATTTTTGTATTTAACACGCTTTTGTTAAGTTTTTGGTATTTATATTCACAACCAGTCTTGGTAATTTTTTTTATGTATATGTACGAGTACATCTATCCCATTTCTTCCCAATGTGTTGTAAAAGCCGAGGGTATGACAGCAAGCTATGCTCCATACAAAATTGTGGTATATAATATAAAGTCTATAATTTTGAGTATGGCAGCAGTATTTCTTCGTGTTCTAGAGGCAATATCTGCCTCTAGAACAACGAACTCATTCTTACAGTATCAGGGTCTCATATATCTATGCTTCTATTACTTTTTTCAAAACATGATTACTTAAAGAAACGTTTAAAAACCATGCTTTTACGTTTGCCTTATGATGAATTTTCAGCACCTATCACACATCTATACACATCTTTTTACAATAATATTACACATCTTTTTCCAATAATATTGCATTCATGTTGTTAGTGACAAAATGTTATACATACTAATATACAAAATCTATTAATCACATTATTGCTACTGCAAGAAACAATGAATGTATATTAACAAAAAAAGATCCCGGCCATAAAATCCCGTACACCTCCCAACACTATTCTAATCTCACTTGAGTATAATATCTTTTGCCACCTGTTCATGAGATCACCTCTAAAATTTTATTTTTAGTTGACGTTTCTCGTTTAGAAAAATGACAACCATTTTGTTATTACAAAATGTTGCTATTAAATTTCATAATAATACTTAAATAAAATGTTAAAAATATTTTTCACCAATACATCAGCCTTTCTCCGTCCACTGTTGGACATAGGCCTCCCCCTATAAAACGCCACAACGTGTGGTCTTGTGCCGCTTGCAACCAATGGTTCCCCGCGATCTTAACCATAGTCAATTTTACTGTCAACGTATTTTTATTCCCTCAAGATTTGGTTGTACGAGGCCAAAAATATTGCCCCGGGTGAGGATCGAACTCACGACCTTAAGATTATGAGACTTACGCGCTGCCTACTGCGCCACCGAGGCCGATGGAAAAATATTCAAATAACACATTCATAATAATTCTTATCAGAAATGACTAATATGCGTAAAATTGGAAAACAATTACGTTAATTAAAAAAACCTGTCAAGAGCGAGATAAACTCAAACAGTTAGGGTTCCATATCTAATAGACGTATCTTTTTAACAAGCTTATATAAGTTTGTTATGTATCTATCAATGTATTAATCTATGTAACGAAATCTTTGAAAGTGATTTTCCCCCACTTGCAGTAGTTGTATTGATCTGAAATTCAGCACATATATCAAGGACCGATGACAATGCAATAATTAATTTTAAAAAATATTCAGGATTTTCAAGCGTGTTTTTTAGTTTTTGAACTAAGTAGATTATTTGTATGAAACCCTAAAAAACTCACCAAAGTACGAGTTGGAACAGCACCTGAAGGACGTGCAATTATTTGTAAGGTTGTGTATAGGAGACAAATGAAACGCTCAAAGTTCAATGATACACTGACTATATTTTAGAGACTACATGCTTATTATATACCTTACAACTACTACATCACACCTCCCCTGTTAATAAAAAAAAATAATAATTGTACACAGTTATTATTTTGTATACCTAGTTACTTACTAAATAAAGTTTGATTACATTTGATTACATATTATTATAATACTAAACAAGATAAAATAATTGTAATAATACATATTATTATTTAAGGATCTTATTTAAGTCTACAAGACATCATAAGATGATATAATGAAAAAAAAATGTTTACAAACTTAGACACTTTTATAAAGCTTAGTTCTATTCTTATGTGTAACGTATTCTTTATTATTTTTCAATATTTTTACATTACAATCTAGGTCATCAATTACTATATAAGGTCCTAAATATATTGGATCCATTTTATTATCAGAAGTATTTCTTAATAATAATAAATCACCCTTTTTAAAATACACTGGGTTTATATTGTTATCATAATCATTCTTTCTTTTAACTTTATTTTTAATTAAGTTGTCACGTGCATCTTTTTGTGCTAATTGGAGTCTATATTTTAGTTCGAGAGCATAGTTGTCGTGAACATATAAGGGATCTACGATATGACCTTCTAAATTTGCGGGCAACACACAACGTTTACCAAAAACTAATTCATGCGGTGTGTACTTGGTCTCCGTATGTACTGTATTGTTATATGAAAAACACCAATATGGCAACCAGGTACTCCACGCAGCCGTGTGATTGTTACAACTTATTCTAAGATACGCACCCATTGCTTTGTGGTTATTTTCCAGAGCTCCTATACTCTCGTGATGGTAAGCTGTAGAGGAAGTTTGAGTGATTCTTAAGATTTGGCATATTTCGTTCATAATACTTGAAATAAATTCTGACCCACGGTCTGTCGCTATTTCTCGGGGTATACCATATCTTAAGATAAAATTATCAACGAATGCTCGCGCTACACTTACCGTGTCTTTGTTGTGTAATGGATACGCCTCTGTGAATTTTGATAGCTCGCATTGCAAAGTCAATATGTATTTATAATTATATATGTCCTGTGGTAACGGTCCGACTATGTCTAAATAAACCTTCTCTAATGCTGAATTTGCAGTCGTTGTGACTTTCATAGGCTGCTTAATGTGTGTGGAATATTTCTGTTTCTTACATTGTTCACACTTCGACACAAAATCGATAACATCCTTTTCAAGACATGGCCAGAAATAATACTTTTTGATATTATTTGTCATTCGCCTAATACCTGCGTGGCCACTAGTGGGCAATAGGTGGAAATCATTTAATATTACACGCCTATTATCTAAATTATCTATTCTCTGAACATTACTCACTACACAAATACGTGGTCCGGACCACTTTTCATAACTCTTTATTTCATTTATAAGCCCACTGATAAAATCATTATTATTATCATTTCTTAATATGCATAGCTCATTTATCGATATCTTTTTACATAAACATAACAAGTCTCTCACCAATACGGCTCGCGTGATCGGAGATCGAGATATTGTTTGTATATAAATTATTGATTTACTGGGCACATATATAAAATATTTAAATTTTTCTACGCTTATTCCACTTTTTATTAAATTATTTTCCTGCCTAGGGTTTATTAACGAAAGTTCGGTAATATTCCTCGGTTTTTTAATTATTTCCACCACTCTTGGTTGATCAGGCCTCGAGTGTGTGTCTATATTATCCACCGACGGATTATTATCGCTCTTACTACTATCCATGTTTAATTGACGCAATTGCGCTCTAGTCATTACACTAATAATATGCTCATTCATTGATTTTAATTCCTCAGATGTTAGTGTTATTCGCGATAAAGCATCTGCCACTGAATTTGACTGTCCCTTTATATACTCAATTGTATAATTAAATTCTTCTAATTGCAATCTAAATTTCAATAATCTACTAGAAGGATCTCGCATGGAAAACAAATAAACTAGAGGTCGATGGTCAGTCTGTATCTTGAACCGTTTTCCGTATAAATAAGGTCGAAAATACTTAACACTCCAAACGATTGCTAAGAGTTCCTTTTCAATGGTAGGGTAATTAATTTCGGCTTTATTTAAACCACGACTAGCATAAGCTACTGGCCGTCCATCTCCATTACACAATACAGAACCTATCGCTGTACCTGATGCGTCTGTTTGTAATATAAACTCATTGTTTTCTGAAAAGTTTGGATATTGCAATACTGGCGGGTTTATCAAGGCTGATTTTAACATCTGAAACGAATGTTCGCATTCCTTTGTCCACACAAATTTAACATTTTTACAGCCTAATTTGTTCAAGGGAAATGCAAGTTTGGCAAAATTCCTAATGAATTTTCTATAATAGTTAGCGAAAGCTACAAAACGCTTCAATTGGTCCGCATTTTGTGGCTTTGGGTAATTATCTACAATTTTAATTTTTTCTGGGTCTGGTAAGATTCCTGTACCTGACACTATATGTCCTAAATAAAGAACCTCTTTTTGTAGAAATAAACACTTAGCAGGGTTTAATTTTAAATTTACTTTTCGCAACCTAGTAAAGACATCCATCAAATTTTGATTATGTATAGATAAATTTCTTCCTATTACGATCAGATCATCCTGATAAATGAGACATTTATCGTAGTTAAGACCTGACATTGCTATTGTCATCATTCTGCTAAAACTATTGGGACTAGATTTTAACCCCATCGGCATTCGAGTCATTTGATATTGATTTTTACCTGTAGTGAATGCCGTACATGGTCTACAACTTTCCTGTAATTTAATCTGAAAAAATCCTTGAAATAAGTCTAAATGAGTAAAGTACATTGCTCCCGATAATGAGTCAAGTATTTCACTAATGTTGGGAAGAGGAAATTTATCATCCTGTATACTATTGTTTAGCTTTCTATAGTCAATAACGACACGCCACTTTGCAACTCCATTTTCATCACGTTTTTTCGGAACGAGTAACAATGGACTGGACCATGCACTTTGAGATGGTTCAATTATTCCATCGTTTAACATATTTTCAATTTGGTTATCTAATTCTGGTTTTTGAGCATAAGGCAAACGATAAGATTTTGTGTAAATAGGTGTGGTATGTGGTTTCAAGTCAATGGTCTGTTCATATATGGGCGTAGTAGATAATTTATCACCTGGCAAATGAAAAATGTCGGGAAATTTAGCGCAAATGTTTTCTATCGACTTTTGTTCTTCAATGTTCAACCCTTTCAAATTTAATAAATTAAATAAGGTTTTAACCCTTTCCGAATCAATCGCAGTTTTATTAAACTGACAAATAAAATAATTATTTAAATTACTAGTGTTTACCTGAAAATAATTTAGTCTAACGTTTTCATCCCTAGTGTTTAAGATACGAATAGGTATTTTCCCGTTTATTGGTTTGTTTATACTGCTTGCCAAAAATACACCCTCACATAATTGCTGATTTGACACTACACACTCTTGTTTTGAGTTTGTTTCAATAAAATGTATTGACTCGCTACGTGCTGGTACCGTTAAATAACATGTGTTATGATTTGTAAAATAATTATCAAAGGATATAGTAACTAACTCGGACTCATCAGTAAACAATTGCAATGTATTGATTTCAAAATTTAAAATGGCTCTATAAAACGATAAAAAATCTTGACCTAATATACCGTCCGTCTTACATGGTAAATCCTTAAATACAACGAATTTATGATGGAATTTATACTCGTTATAATTGAGTGTTAAATTTACACAACCTTCTGAAAGTACATTACCACCTATTCCTTTCACACTAACTCTCTCTATATGGTAAGGAATTTGTAAACGATTCAAACATTCTAGCTTCACTCCCGATATGGATGCGCCGGTATCAATTAGCCAGCTATGATTATGATTGCAAATCTCAAGTGATACTTTGTTTAAATTGTTACACGATAAGATGACATCATTCACGAAAAAAATGATTTAGTGATTCATTAGTTGATGTCTCTGTTGCTACCTGTCTATTTCCAGTCATGAAATTCATATTTCGTTGTAACGCGATGCCTCGATTGCGGTTACCACGTGGGAATCCATTAGATTCACGAAAGTTATTGTTATAATTACCGCGAAAATATTTATTACTAAATTTATGAGGTACCTGGGGCCGATGACCTCGTTGCTGGTAACCTTGGTGCCCACTTCTTGCAGCAAAATTACGCTGTCCTCGATAACCTCGCTGGGCTCTCTTAGTCTGATAAAACGAATGTTTATACGTACCTATCATCTCTGCTGAACCGCTTGGACCAGGTGTCTCCTCATCTTGGGCCGTCTGGATAGCTTCTGTTAAAGAAGAACAGTTACGCGAGGCAATAATTGTGCTTAGGCGCCGATCTCGCAAACCATCAGCGAATCGCTTAATTGCTAACTTTTCATTCATAGGTTTTAATAATGCATACTTGGCTGAATCACTTTCGGCTTGCGATATCGTCAAATTCACAAAGAGTTCTGAAATTTCTTTGCCGTAATCTGTAACTGTTTTATTATATTGTTTACAGTTTTGCAATTTAGTTTGAATAGATATGTAGCTTTTTTGTGGCAACAATAGTTTACGCATATCCTTTATAAGCTCATCGACAGTTTCATATTTTGATGATAATAATAATTTTGCACGCTGGGATAGCCTGTTTTTCAAAACAAACTGAATAAGCTTAATTTTACATCCTGGTTTGTCTAAAACTGAATCGTAATATTCAATACTCTCAATAAGTTGCTTGGTATTGTCAGAACTATCGTCCATAACGGGCAAAAGATGTAACGCCGTTTTAATTTCGAATATGTCTGCCATGGTTTGTAACGAAAGCTCGCCCTCTCTTGTATCACTACACCAACAAATTATCTCTGAATATAGTTTATCAAATTCCTCACAAATCCTAGTAATTAATAAAATCTCCGAATTCGTAAAATGTCTTAAGTTTTCTTTATAAATTTTAACAAATTGGTTATATTTTAATAGACTACTGTTAGCCTCTTTTCTTTTAATGTCCAAAATCTTGCCGTGTCGACGGCTGGGACCTATTTTTATTAAGTAACTTCTTATTACTCTTAATTCGTTTAATATTACGTTTAAATCCTCAGCCATACCACGTTAGTGAACTAATTAACAGTGGACTTTATTTATACTACATAATTTAACTAATTAATACCCGAAGATGCACATGATACTTTTTTTTTTTTTTTTAACCATATATATTATTTACTCACAACACATATAGAACCTTGGACCTATCACATCACATCACTACCGTAAGATATTTGCACTGAGCCGACACCGCTGCTTGCCCAACGTTAGAATACGCACCTCGAAGATATCATAAGCTACACGTCGATTACCTCGGCCATGCCAACCTGCAGCACAGGATCCTTGTTTGCCTGGTGTCGTCGCAGGATACTGGAATAACGCCTCAATGTGATTTCATCTATGCGACGCTGTATTATCCTTTTATGGCAACGGTTATACAGCTTGTATACAATAATCACCACCCCAAGTGTCAAAATGGTACATATAACCACGAGAATTGTGTTCGTGATTTCTTGCTGACGGGTATGGGCCGTGTTACTACCGACTCCGGCGCTCTGGGCAATCACTACTTCTTCCTTCGAACTAGAACCACCCATTTTTCTCGTAAATGTTCCTAGACGACGTAACTATAAAATACGTTTTATTGAACGGGGACCTGATCACTCTTTGTTTCATTTTAAAGTCCGTAGTAATTTTCCAGCAATTGTTTTAAAATACCGTTTCCATATTAGGAGTACACGCGCGCGCGGATCGCTTAGGTTACAGGCAGGGTCGCCATGTAAGGTTGTGTATAGGAGACAAATGAAACGCTCAAAGTTCAATGATACACTGACTATATTTTAGAGACTACATGCTTATTATATACCTTACAACTACTACATCACATATTATCATTTCACTAATTATGACGCCAAAAAGTAACTAGACTATTCTAGTTTTCGCTAAGAACGAAAACACAAAACAATACAGATATACAAACTCTACATCAATTCGCATGCGTAATTATAAAGTTAATATATCTAGTTATCTCCCCACAAGATTACTTACTGTAATTCAACTCTGAACATTCGCTATTTACGATGATATCTTCACGATAATGGCTCTAAGCACAATCATTAAGCTTTGCTTCTGTCTGTGACTTTGTATCGAGTGTATTACTAAAACAGATTATATTATTATAGTCTAGTTTACTCTAGGGCTGCCAACAACCGATACTGACGCCGGATTTGAGCTCGGCAGAAATCCAAAAAATTTAGGCTCAATATGCTTATCCGTAAGTGTGGTGATGGATTAAGAATACAAGTGTCACCACCCCCTTTCTTTCCAGGTAAAGGAAAAAATAAGCAGTTAACATCTACTGTGAGAGAAGGAAAGTCGAAACTAAACCCTGTGCGAACATGCCTGGTCAGCGCGGCACGGTAAACCAAAATTCCTCCCAAATATACAGCCCTGGTGATTGATTGACGGAAAGATGGGCGCGAACGGATGGTAAGCAAAATGTGAGTAAAAAGGTTCCCCTATATCTTTTGGTAGGGAACCCTAAAACCAAAATTTTAATTTACGTTACATAGTAAAGTTAAATTCATAATAAAATAAACAAATCAATCTCTGCATCATATTTCTTTTATTTCTTTTTATAACACCGAGTGTAATTTAAAAAGTAATTGTTTTGGCTCTTTGAGCGAGAAAAAATTCTATGGATGGCCTCGACACATTTTTAAATAATAAATCTAGAAACAAAAGATACTGAGTTACTGTAATCAATCTAACTGAGCTAAGAGTTGTAAATCATTTATAAAGATTTTGAAAAATGTATTAATTTTGATAAATTTGTATAGCTATCCGGTGCCGCGAGTCCATACGCGTGGAATTAGGAAAAATCTCCGTTCTTGCAACATTTTTCACTTTTGCTTCGCTCCTATTGGTCACAGCGTGATGTTATATAGCCTTCGTCGATAAATGGATTATCCAACACTAAAATAATTTTTCAATTCAAAACAGTAATTTAAAAGCTTAGCGCGTTTGCGAGTTTGTTTGAACGCGCTAATCTCGGGAAACACTAGCCTGATTTAAAATTTTTTTCAGTGCTGGATAGTACATTTAACGAGGCAGGCTATGGGCTATTTAACATAACGCTGCGACCAATAGGAGCGAAGCATCACTGAAAAATGTTACAAAAACGGGGTAAATTTTCTAAATTCCAACAGCTTCCTAAATAAAATATGTATAGTATATAGTCCTTAGGGACTATATACTATATTTTATTTAGAAGTTTCGCTTATAACATTAGTGTGTGACATAATTGGTATCAGATACTTATATATAACTCAATAATTCCGAAACAAGTTAGGAAGTTAACAGAGAAATATAGAACAGATCCCTAAAACCGATACTTGATAGATGAGATCAGAGTTCAATAAGTTGTTTGTGAGGGTAGAACGTGAGCTGTTTACGTAAAGTAAGGGTTCCATACCTAAAGTAATAAGTAAAAATAAAAAATAAAAAGTTCAACCGACTTCATAGGTCTTTAAAATTGAAGGGTCAGAAGATAACCATCAGATCTTGACCTAGTACCAATGGGACCAGACGGGAACCACCAGCTTTCAAATAAAAAAAGAATCTTTAAAATCGCTTCGCCCAGTTAAAATTTATTAAGTAACAAACATAAAAAAAGAGAACATACAGACGAATTAAGAATCTCCTCTTTTATTTGAAGTTGGTTAAAAATGGAACCCTATTACTGAGACTTGGTTGTCCATCCGTTTGTTACATGTCTGTAGGTATCTCTGGAACGGTGATAGCTAGAGAGTTAAAAAATTTCGTCCTAAAATGTGAAACGGCAGTTTTAAACATTCTACCATTTTCAAACAAGCCTGAATAAAACATTGTCCTATATAACTTAGGCTCTATAAAGCTATTTTCAATGACGTTTAACGGAAATTAGTTTACTCTCGTTTATCACAAGGTAAGACGTGACGCTACCTACTTCCGGTATGGCTTTACATCCGTCAGTTTGCAAACTCTACCTGTTCAAGGTTATATATTTTTTGTAGGTACATTTTATAGGAATATTAACTGCTAGCTGTCACCTGCGACTTTATACCCGTGGAATTCCTTTCTTACTTAACACTTATCGTCACATTTTGGACAATTCACACAATATCTTTATAAAAAGTAGTCTATGTGTTATTCAGATGTACAAGCTACATTATCGTAAAGTTTCGTTAGAATCCATTCAGTATTTTTTGCGTGAAAGAGAAACAAATATTTTATTAGTAGGATATTTATAATTCAGTAATATTTTACAGTGGTTCATTAGAGCGTCGAGCGGTGTCCGTGTGGTGACGGATTAAGAATACAAGTGTCACCACCCCTACTTTCGTGTTGTTTTTGAACAGCTCCCTTGAAAACATAAATTTAGATAGATAGATAACTCTTTGTTGTACACTTTACAGACTTTGAAATAAAGACAGGATTCTTAAGACTAGGTACAAATGGCGGCCTTATCACATAAAGTGATCTCTTCCAGGCAACCATAGGATGGAAAGAGAAGTAAATAAAATAAGATGGGGTTGCAGTGTACAGTTAGTGAAAGAACTACAGTTAGTAAATTTATTGACAATAACTTCTGATTCCAAACTAAGCTTATAGCTAGTTGATAAAGGGAAAAATAAACAGGCTTAACTCAAAAAGTTCAATTTTGGGAAACTGTAAGAAAGTGAATAATTACAAGACATCTTCTCCGTTATTTTTCCATATTTTGAAATGAAAAGGTAATTTTCCAATGAAAACTAACAATGTTGCTGTAGGGACACATTGTATGAATTCATTGTTTGCAAGTAGACGTAATGTCAACAGGTCTACGAATGCATAGAGACCATTGTGCTAGCCACCCAAGTTATTATAAACAAATATATTTATTTCAGTATGTATGGTCCTATTGTTTGCTCGACGCCTAATTTATTGTATACAAATATATCATGTATGGATTCATTGTATGCAACACTCTGCGTATCAGCAGTTTTAGGAATATATAGAAACGATTGTTCTCTCCTTACCTATATAAGCTAATACAATATCAAATATATTGAGTCGCAAATAAACGCCATGCAAGTCCGGACGTATTTCATTTTATCCTCTAACCGAACACACGACAATTACACCTAAAGTTGCCAATGCTGTACGCACAACTAAACTAAAATTAACTAAAAATAAATTTTGATAGTGCCGATAACAATTTGGCAATGTTAACTTAACTTTCTTGTCTGAAAAAGTTTTAATTATACACTAAAGATTTCTTTTAGTTTATTTAAGTTTGGTTGTGTACGTAGAATTGGTACTAATGTAAGTAAAACTGTCCGTGTGGTGACGGACTAAGAATATACGTGTGACCACATCAGCTCTTCCCAAGGGTGCTGTAAGAGCCAGTTAAGGGATATTTTACACAGATGACATTCTCTGTGAGAGACGGAAAACTCCAAAGTAAGCCCTGTTCCAACACGCCTGGTCAGCGCGACACTGTCGACCATAATCACTCCCAAAGTGGAGGAGGCCCGTGCCCAACACGACGGGGACGTTAATGGGCTGGAGAGAGAGAAGTAAAACTGTGGAACGCAGGCAGAGTAAAAAAAATCGGGAATTTTCATGTAAAGAATTCCTACGCAGTGAAATAAAGTCGTTTCAGTGATGTGGCACGTTGAAATTTGAGAGGATTTAATTATTTTCAACGCTATACCCTTTTGGAAGGGCTATTGTGGAAGTAAAATGCCCATTTATATGTAAATATATGATTAAGGTAGGGTAAAAATTATTATAGGACTTTTGGGAGCAATCTGTAATCATAACATTCCGTAAAGATGAATATAACTACAATATAGGGGAAGGGGTAGCAAGGTAAGACGGGGTACCCCCTATATAGAAGAAACTAGACGTTTGTGAATATAAAACAAGAGGCCAATAGAAAGCCTCTTTCAACCAACGGATAGTGCGAGAGAAACTGTGAGCCTGACTGCAAGCGTCTTTTGTTTACATACGAAAAAGTGTTTTAACGTCTCGTCCTTAAGTTTTTTTGTAAGGTTAAATGTCATTATTTTATGGTAATTATGATTACCCTATTTATGTCTTTTGGATATTTGGTAACTAGTGTTGTTTATTTTGATATGGTATGTTGTTAGAAGTAATCCGTTAAACATTTTATTTGTTATTATTTTTTTTATCCAGAATTACCTCATGTGGCATGATGAGGTATTGCGGGTGGGGTATGATGGGGTATTGAGGCAAGATGGGGTTATGAGTCTGGAGTCATTAAATTTTTGTAATATAAGTATTTCTGTATTACTTTTTTGTTAAAATCATGGTATTTACTTACAAGAAAAAAACTAAAAGAGGAGAATGGTCGTTAGATTCTATAACAATGGCTGTAGATAAAGTTTTGAGCAAAGCCAAGAAAACTGCTTTTGCATACGCAGTGCCTCAGACTACTTTAGAGCGATATGTTAAGAAAATGAAGGAAGGGGGTTAAGTTACTGTTAGTTTACCTTTTTTCCCCAAAAAAAAAAACGAAGAAGAAGGTGGAATAGAAGCATATCTGAAATATATGAAAGAGAGTCTGTTTGGACTAACAACAATCGAACTACAGCTCAGTAAGCGTTGCTCTCACAACGCTTGGGCTGGCGTAGACGAACTGGCCGGTAAAAATCGCAAGAAAATACACATTTGTTTGTTTTGTGAGAACGACTAGCCTTCTTCCCATCATGCCCCAATTTCATTACCCTATCATACTCCTTAGTATGGGGCAAGATGGTTTTTCATAATGTATTTATTAATTACGACTTATTAAAAAATGTGTTAAGTTGATACTCCAAAAACTGTATCAAATCATAGTCAGATAGTTGAGGTAACGTACCATAAATTAATGAGAGTAATAAACATACTGATTATGCTGTATTTTTACGATTTCCCTTAGCTACCCCATCATGCCCCCCCTTCCCCTAATAACACATACGCACACACAGACATAATTATTTCTAAGAGAATATAGAAAATATACATAATATTATTATAAGTATACGATAACTAGCTGACCCGGCAAACGTTGTTTTGCCATAGAATTGTTAGGGGTGTGAAAAATAGATAGTAGCCGATTCTCAGACCTACTGAATGTAAAATATTAGATTACATTATTATACCATAATATTAAACAGGGGAAAGTCGTTATTTTTGTATGCACGTCCCTATGTGAGCTTATATCTTCAAAAATACGATACCAGGATCTCTCCTTTTCGCTCCAGCCCATTAACATACCACTGTTGTGCAAGGGCCACCTTCACTATGAGAAGGATTATGGTCTGCTGTGCCGCGCTGACTAACGTGTTGGCACAAGGATTAATTACGAGTTTTCCGTCTCTCACAAAGGATGTTATTCGTGTACAATATCCTTAGCTGCCATTTACATTTGCCTTTTTTTGTATAAGTTGTTAAGTATTGGTAGTATATGAATATCGAGTGCAATATCCCTTAGCTAGCTGGTCTCACCGTCCAAGATACCGAAGACCAGGCCAAATGGAGTAGAATAAGCCGGAAAGCGGAGCCCGGGCTCCGAAGAAATAGCTGAGGATGCTACCGAAAAAACGCTAGGGTGATGATATTCTTACAACACTAGCTAGCTAGCTAGCTCTTACAACACCCTTGGAAGGATATGGTGTGCTATTTGTGTTCTTAATCTGTCACCACGCAGACATTTACAGATTATTAAAGCCAAAAAGTCCAAAAGTCTGGGTTGTGAAGTAATTTATATGCAAATAAAAATGCTAAGCAAAAATTTCAGGAGAGCCTAGGGACTTGTTTAAAATTTGCCTCAGTTACTCTTAAAACAGTTGAGAATGAGAGCGCCACGGTATATCCATGATAATTACACGAAATTTAATCTGCAGTTTGAGCCGAACTGTTGTAGGAAAGTAATTTAGTAAGGAGTAACCTGTGGGAGTAACTAACTTTGTATCGTCGCTGGTACCAATTTCTACGTGCACTTATAAACTTAACAAAAAAATAACTTCTTAGTTTAAAAACTAAAAAACACGCTTAAATATCCTGAATATTTTTTTAATGATTGCATTGTCATCGGTGCTCAATTCTATGCTACCTACTTACAAAACGTTGACAGTTTATGTTGTCAGAGACATAAGTTTCTGTTGTCACATGTTGTCACAATCGTAGTAAACACAAGTAAACAATTATGATATTTTTACCTGATTCTATAATCAAAGCGTTTTTATGTGAAATTATCTGATTGTATATGAGAGGCATACGTAGAAACACAATAATCTTGGTGAGTCTACTCATATACAATTAAACTATTACGTGTTTTAAAAATACAAGTGTGGTCATAGTGATACTTAACATGCTATTCTAGTAATTTTGATCAAGGAATTGGGATTATTCTTTAAAATTATT
The DNA here is from genome assembly GCA_916999025.1 of Orgyia antiqua. Taxonomy (NCBI): domain Eukaryota; kingdom Metazoa; phylum Arthropoda; class Insecta; order Lepidoptera; family Erebidae; genus Orgyia; species Orgyia antiqua. Next base: position 9,795,511 of record OU779874.1, read on the forward strand.
GCATTGTCATCGGTCCTTGTTAGGTGTGCAAAATTTCAGATCAATCCGTCTGCTGCAAGTGGCTGAAAATCGCTTTCAAAGATTCCGTTACACAGATAAATACATTGATAGATACATATCAAACTTATAAAAGCGTGTTATTAACACACATTAGGGTGTACATGTACACCCTGCTAAGAGCTATCAGATATAACTACTTATATCTGATAAGTCTTAGCAGGGTGTACATAAAATGAAATGAAGGCCTTAATAATCAAGAGGCTTTGGCCATGAAGCCAGTGGAGAAAAAGGGTCTTTAAGTATATTTTGCTATACTAATATTGAAAAGCGGAAGAGTTTGTTTGTTTGTTTGAACACGCTAATCTCAGGAACCACGGGGCTAATTTGAAAAATTCTTTCAGTGTTAGATAGGGCATTTATCGAGGAAGGCTTTAGGTTATATAACATCACGCTACGACCAATAGAAGGAAAGCAGTAGTGAAAAATGTTGCAAAAACCTGGAAAATTTTCTAAATTCCACGCGGACGGAGTCGCGGGCAACAGCTAGTACTTAAATAAATACAAAATCCACTGATAACATAATATTACTTTGTTCCTTAAAACACTAAGCTATTTATGATTCAGAATACTGACTTTTAGGTATTAATTCAGAAACCTTTTAGACGAACAGTCTTTATTTAGTTCAATGGATAACAGGATAACCTAAAATGAAATTTTGTGTATGCGAAATTATTATTAAGCTAGCTGTTTCCCGCGACATTGTATGCGTGTAATTTAGAAAATTTTCGTCGTTTTTGCATATTTTTCACTGATGCCATAATCCTATTAGTTGTAACGTGATGTTAAATAGCTAATAGCCTTCCTCGATAAATGTATAGTAGGTTTGAACAACTCAAAGAATGTTTCATATCGGACCAATGGTTCCTGAGATTAGCGTCTTCAAACAAACAAACAAACAAACAAACAAACAAACTCTTCAGCTTTATAACATTAGTAAAGATGCTTTCAAATCCTAATGGATTCAACGTTCTAAATTCTTTGACCTAAAACAACAATGTAATATTTACATCAAATATGGTCTTAGAAATACATAATAATAATTCAACCAGCATACATACATTATACCTACTTTATTTCTATTAATATTCTATACTAAAGGGTTAAGTCGGGACACCACATTCTCCTGCACTTATCCTAATATTTGGCGCATTACGTCTTTTATTTCCATAGTCTTCTATCATTCGGTTAAGTTGGGCCTCTAGTCCTGACAAATTTACAATTTAGGTATTTTCTATCCGTATTCCTATGCGGAAGGCGGAAGACTATGTATTTTGACACAAATTGAGAGACTATGCCCAACTGTGGGCAGCAATATGCGCAATATGCTGATAACATTATGCTTAATAGAACTTATATTGAACCCACAATCCCTTTAATTATGGTTGCCTCAATTCTTTAAGGATTAAGGCACTGCCTTTAGATATTATTTTCCATGTGGTGACAGATTTAGAATACAAGTGTTACCTCCCTGTTTCCTCCCTATATTGCTGTAAAAGCTGGCGAAGAAATATTGCACACAGACAACATCCTCTGTAAGAGTTTGGAAACTCGATATTAAATGCGCCCGGTCAGCATGGCATGGTAGAGCATAATTCCTCCTAAAGTGAAGGAGGCAGTGCCCACATTGGTGGACTGGTATGCGAGAAAGATCCTCGTTAATACAAGTAATAAATGTGGACTAAAACAGACAGTTATTAATATCCCAAAATGTTTTTAAATGAGCTCCTTTGAAATACTTGATGCTAATTAAGGTTAAGATGCCCTTTTGAAATTATGTAAAACAAAGGGCCTCTTGGTGGATTTCACTCCCTCATATTAAAACAAGTAATATTAACATTTTGTATTAGTCCTTGTGTACAATTGTATTCAAAAATAGACCTTGAGATTACTCTGAGACGGGATATTGTATCCTATTGGATAATGTCGGCCTTGTATCCAAGTTCAAGGTTGCACAGCGTGCTATGGAGATGGTTATGATCGGTATTTTCGTATGGGATAAAATCCGAAATACGGAGATCCGCAGGAGAATAGGCGTATCCGACATAGCCCGAAGGGTTAGCACGCTGAAGTGGCAATGGACAAGCCACATCGCAACGACTGATGATCGTTGGGGAAGAATAGTCCTAGAGTGGCAACCACGGACCGGACGACGCAGCGTTGGACGGCCCCTGACAAAGTGGAGCGACGATATTGTCAAGGTTGCGAGGAGACATTGGATGCGAGCGGCATCAGACCACGCGTTGTGGCGTTCTATGGGGGAGGCCTATATCCAACAGAGGACGGAGAAAGGCTAATGGGTGGATGGATCGATAGGTAACTCCGTAAAAATGGTTCTATTTCAAAATAATATCATACACAAAGTTTCTCTCTCCCTTTCTCTCTCTCTTTCTCTCTCTCCCTATCTCTGTCTCTCAGCCCATTATCGTATTGACACAGTAAATATTTTTGAGGTTGCTGTCTCTTACAGAGGATTGCAGAGCCTTTAGCTAGCTTTTACAGCACCTTGGGAAGGAAAAGGGGTGACACTTATATTCTTAATCCGTCACCACACGGACAGGCAAAATTTAATAAGTTTTAATAGCTTCGGCAAAATCTTACTCTTGGTTGATTCACAGTTATAATATGAATCATAATTAGCAAAGAACCCTCTTAATATTTATCTCATTGGCAAATAAATTTCATCAGAAAACTTTCTCCTAATTCGCGACCATAATAACATAATTGATGCTTACAACTTGTGACTGTTAATCTTTATTATTTTGATATTTCAATGTAATTCTGTGTTTGTTATAAAAATGTTATCACCATGTCAATCTATTGCAGTCCACCGCTGGACAAAGGCCTCCTCAATTCACGCCACAACAGAGGGTCCTCCGCCTTCCGCATCTAGTCCCTCCCTACGACATTTTTCACTGGTCTACCTGGCAGAAAAAAGTTTTGTTGAGTAAGTACTTAGAATTGGTACGAGTATCTGTGTGTAGGTACCTACTTCTTTTATAACAAATTTTAGACAAATCACTTTTCGAAAAAAATATGTAAAAAAAAATGCAACTCAAAAATAAAACCTACGCAAATAAATCTAGATTAATTTGTAAGTGCCTCAATAAAATGTATCTTGTGACGTCATAGCTCGGGTAACTTGGATGATATTACAGTCGGATGTCACAGCGACAAGGGACTTGAAATACCCTGCTTATCTGAACTACCGGCGACAACGGTTATATATGCAGCGTTCATGTTTCATTCACGCTTCAGGCTTCATGTTATTTATAACATGATTATTGTAATTAGAAATATGTGGTTGGGATAAATATTATTTCTAATGTTATAGTCTAAAAACCTAAAAAAATAGTAAAGTTGATTTCATAATTTTTTTTTTAAATCGGGTCATCAACATCGCTCTATTTTCATTTTTATTTATTTATTTATTTATTTATTTATTTCACATATATATTTCATATATATTTCATTTTTATTTCATTTCTATTTCTATTTTTTATTATAGGCAGAGTTTATAGAGTGCCATCTATACCATCCGCACATACTTCTTTGGCTTCATCCACACTCATACATCTGGTCGGTCATACAAAACATGCCCAACGGTTGTAAGTGCTACGCATTTGACCCTTGTAAAATGTGTGTAATTTTTTATGTCTATTTAACTACTGCAAGTAAGTGAAAATTACCTTTAAAATATTTCGTCCCAAAATGCCTTTTTCGTCACATATCCAAATGAATCAAAATCTACACTGCACTTTACGCTTTTACTAAACTTCAGTTAACTAAAATCCATTGTAAATCCAAATTTCAAGTTGAACTAAAGCATCTGAAGCTAAATTCAACAGTACCTACTCTGGTAGAATACTAATTTCCTATAACAAACAGCTTACTCGATTTAGAATCAATCGATGGTCGTGGTAATTAAAATGATGATTGATTATTTAAATTACTTTTTGAATTTTTTCTAACACTTGCGCGACTCATCTGTTTAAATAAAACTACTTTGTACGGATCTAGACGCGTATATTTGTTTTAAATTTTGGCCCGATGTTTCGGAGACTTTGCAGTCACCATGGTCACGGGTGGTGACCATGGTGACTGCAAAGTCTCCGAAACGTCAGGCCAAAATTTAAAACAAATATACGCGTATCCGTACAAAGTAGTTTTACTTTTTGAAGTTTTAATTTAACTTCGAATTAGAAAAGAAGTATTGAATTAAACAATTATTCAATTAAGAGGATACCAAAATAGCTTCGTGCATTTTTCTATGTACGAAGTTTTCATTGTTTCTTTAGATTGAATGGCTAGAGCTCTAATTTTTAAGTATATGTTTTTTCAATATACTCGTATGATCTAGGATCGCATGAACTCAGAAACGCGATTGAAAAAAGTTTTCTCGATAGAAAATCTTGGTGAAACAACCTCTCTAATTTTTTATTTTTTTCATTTGTCGGTCTATTATCGCGTATTAACTAATGAAATAACTTTAAAAACATAGGTAACTATTATGTATAGAAACACGTGGATCAGAATTAAAATATATTTAGTAGATTTTGAGTAAATAGGAAAAGTATCCCTAATTCTTCATTTTCTGTGCCTACTGGCTGTGTTAATATGTACGTGTCGGCGATGATATACGATAATATTGATGTAGGCCCTTAACAATATGAGTAAGCACACGGAAAAGTGTATATATTTTCGTACTTTCATAATTCACGCTGCACCACAATATGCCTTTTAGACAATAAGTTAATTCCATCTTAAGGTTGTCTGTAAGAGATCACAACTTGTGATAACACCGCCTATTGTACCTTGCATAAATATCTACTATATAAATAAGTTTGTAATTTTATTCTGGCGTACAATAAAGAGTATTCATTCATTCATTCATTCATTCAAAAGTGATATATTATACGAATATTAAAAGCTGAAGAGTTTGTTTGTATGAACGCGCTAATCTCAGAAACTGGTCCGATATTAAAAATTATTTCAGTGTTCAATAATACATTTACTAAGAAAGGCTTTAGGCACATCACGCTGCGAACGATAGGAGCGAAGTCTCAGTAAAAATGATACAAAAAATGGGTTTTTTTTTCTCAGTTCCACGCGTACGAAGGCGCGGGCAACAGCTAGTCATTTATAATTGTTTCTGTTGCCAAACAAAAGCTTTAAAATATATTTAAAAAAAAAACAGAAATACCAGACCAGACTAGATGTATGAGTGTGGATAAAGCTAAGGAAGTATGTTTGGATCGTAGCAGATGGCGCTCTATATATAGTCTCTGCCAACCCGCATGGGAAAAAGGCGTGATGTTATGATGATGATCATAAAATTAAATCTCGGAATGGAATATTATTCCATAATTTATTTTTGTTTATATCACAATAAGGCTATCAATGGTAATTCAAAACCATTAATAATAACGTCAGAAATACCTAAGACAATAGAATATAGATGTGCCTAAAATGGCACTGACAACCATTGTCATAATTTCTATTTTATAAGCTTGCTATAGTAATGGAATAGCTACTATAATTTTACTAATAACACGGATTTACCAGATATTGGTACCGATTCTATGAGCATAACTACACTTAACTAAAAAGACGTGTGGCACTCGGGGACTACCGCGGTAAAGCTATTGCATAGCATTTTTTATCAACTTATGCAATTATAATTATTTATTTATTTTATTTATGCAAGAATCTAAATATGTACCATAAACTAAAATAAGATTAATAATCCTTATTTACTGATGCTTACATCTGTCCATTGTTTATGGTAAATATGATAAAATAGCGATTGTCAATCAAATGTCAATAAAATAAAATAAACATTATATTACATTATTAAAATCTAAAATACGCTGTTATCTGAACATTTAGAATATACGAGTATGTTGTCGATTCAAAATCCTTATTTTAACAAGCTGTTTAATTTGAGGAAGGCGCTTACCCTTGGTATCAACAGGATGAAATAAATTGCGGAGCGAAGAGGGGATTATGCATGCGCAGTAGCGTCGATAATGTAAGGTTTTTTATTACATTATTTTCGTTACGGAATTTCTAGATTCAGTCTCCACGCTCAAGGCCCGCGATAGAAGCAATAGCAATAGCTTAAAAATAAAAATTGATTTTGTTAATCAATTCGGTAATGTTAACAAACCTTTTTATTGAGAAAATCTGTATAATATAGATTAACGATTTTAATTAATAAAAATGTGTACAACGAAGTAGCTAATTAATCAAAATACGCCATTGTTGTTTTCATTTGTTAGTTAAGTTTAGCTGTGCGTGTAGAATTGGTACTAGTGGGTAGTGTGGCCTTTTTTCCATGTGGTGAGGGATTATGAATACAAGGTTCAACACTCCTATTCGTTCCCAGAGTGCCTTAAAACCAGCTAAGGAATATAGTATACAGATAACATCATCTGTTAGAGACAGAAAACTCTAAAATAAACCCTGTGCGAACACACCTAGTCAGCGCAGCACAGTAGACCATAATTCCTCCCAAAAGTGGAGTTTTAAGTCTCTTGTGCAACGGGCGGTAATCCGTAGGTTTTGATACCTAGCGTAAGTTGAATATTCTCAAAAATGTTCGTAATTCAGTTATATGTCCTAAATGCATTTGATCGTTTAATATGCAGTAAGGGACCGCATAGATCTACATAGTTTTATGTTGATACCTTTAGCCGCTACTGAGTGGAAAAAGTTTATAAATAAATAAATATTCATGGACATTTCACACAACGTCCTTCTTGGAACTTCTGGTTCCAAGCTAAGCTTATATTATGCTTGTGTGATGGGTACCAGATTACGGATAGAATACTTAAACTACTTTTCTTTTGTAAATACATACTTATAATATATAGAGACACCCAGACGCAGTACAAACATTTGTATGACAATTATATGTATCACACAAATAATTGTTCCGAGCGGGAATCGAAACTCGTGATCAGCAATCCGTTACATGAACCACTCAAGCACGAGGCTCGTCGAGATGATAGAGATAGATGACACGGAAGTGAGACTTTAAGCGATTTTTTGGACAAAACCCTAAAATCAACATGACTTTTATCAGATTTATATGTTCTTAATTTTAGAATTTGAATATATACTCGTATTTTATGTAAATACAGCCTTCACGTCACGTAGAGTAATAACTAGCACGTAAACGTTGCCTGCACGTGCTGATCGCAATCTGGGAACATCTACTAGCTTATTATATATTCATGATGTTCATTCGATGTTTATAGATTGACCAAAAACCGTGAGGTAAAACGTTACTTTCTCTCTTCAACCCGTTACTGTCTCACTGGTGGGCACGAGCGTCCCTAGGTTTGGGAGGCATTTTGGTCTTCAGTGAACAGAAACAACCGCCTCTTATTGCCAGTGCTTTAGTATTTTAAACCGACTTTAAAAATAAATAAATATAAATAAATTAATATTTTGGACATTTCACACAACGTCCTCTGGTCCCAAGGTAAGCTATATTTCAATGCTTGTGTTATGGGTACCAGAATACGGATATAATACATAATTATACTACTTTTCTTTTGTACTCGTAAATACATACTTATAATACATAGAACACACCCAAACACAGTACAAACATTTGTATGACAATTAAAAACATCACACAAATGATTGTCCCGAGCGGGAATCGAACCTGCGACCACGAACGGCAGTCCGTTACATGAACCCCTAGACAACGAACCCCGTCCCGAAAAAAGAAGGAGGTTCTCAATTCGTCTGTATATTTTTATTTTCTTTTATTTTTTTATATATGTTTGTTACCTCACAGCTTCGAACTGGGCTTTTAAATAATTTTTTTTTTTACTTGAAATAGGTGGTTCCCGTATTGTCCCATTGGCACCAGGTCAGGATCTAATGTTTATCTCCTGAGAAATCGAGGAAATCCCTCAAATTTCAAAGGCACATGAAGTCAGTTGAACTATTCTTTTAAAATACTCAATTATTTCCACTACAATTTTCATTTAATAAACAAATTAATTATGTTATATTCGTTATCGTAATTCCGTTACGATGTCGGGTTCCCTAGAGATTAAACCCTTGTAAAATTTAAGTTGAAACCTGGCTCATATTTAACGTGGTTTAAATCCTCACCGAGCGTAATGAAATAACAATAAGATCAACCTTTTTTGTGTACAAAAACGTAATAATATCAACAAGATCCGATTTCTATCCTTCTGTTGTATATTCGTTTGTCATCGCGCTATATCTCATAATTAAGTAGATTTATAATGATAGAATGTTCCGTGTGGCGATTAGGAATACAAGTGTCATCACCCTATTTCTTCTCGTCGGCGCTGTAAGAGCCCATTAAGGATATTGTTACAAGTGAATATATTATCAACTTTAAGCGACGGAAAACTTGAAAATAAACCCTATCCCAACACGCCTGGTCAGCGCGCAATAGTAGACTAACTCTCCCAAAGTAGAGGAGGCCTGTGCCCAACAGTGGGACGTTTACCGGCTGAGATAGGATGGGATAAGTGTAGAAAATTGAAACGTTATTTGAAATTAATAGTTTGAAAGTAAGATAAGTCAAAGAAATAAGTTAGTGCAATTAATTCTTAGAAATGATGCTCTTCCAAAAATTGCTCTACGCTGTTAAAATTTTCGTTACAAAAATATTGCCCCGGGTGAGGATCGAACTCACGACCTTAAGATTATGAGACTTACGCGCTACCTACTGCGCCACCGAGGCTTGTAATATGCAAATGAAATAAAAGCATCATATTACAAACTGATAAGCTACAGTTCAACCATGCATTTCAGTTCAACTTGATAACATGGTGATAAAAATAATGTTAATGCATATATTCATACTAGCCGTTGCCCGCGAGTTCGTACGCGTGAAATTGAGAAATTTTTCTCCGTCTTTGCAACATTTTTCACTGATGCTTCGCTCCTATTGGTCGCAGCGTGATGTTATATAGTTATAGCCTTTCTTGATAAATGTACTAACCAACACTAAAAGAATTTTTGGTTCCTGAGATTAGCGCGTTCAAACAAACAAACATACAAATTCTTCAGCTTTATAGTATTAGTATAGATAATTTTAATGTTTCTAGGGTTCGGTATCCCCATTAAAGACCGACTGTCAGTATGTACGTTTGTCTGTCGGTGATAGCTAGACACTCGAAATATTATGATTATGTAATATGTAATATAGATTATGTATTTGTGTACCTCTACCATAACTAATCATAATAAATTAGCTATCACTATTCTCTAGATACAGCCTGGTTACAAACAGACAGACAAACAGACAGAAAATTCTCAGTGAAATCGTTTAAGCTTCCTTTTTAAACGAGACACTGGTTTAAAAATAAAACTAAAAACTAATAACATATTAAGACTTGCTGATGCCTGTGTCTTCATACACGTTGAATATAGATTTTTTTTTCCCGTGTATTTAACATTTTTCACTGACGCTTATAGCCTTCCTTGATAAATGTACTGTACAACACTGAAATAATTTTTCAAATCGGAAATAAACAAAAAACTCTTCTGAAAATCGTACCTACGGAACTCTTTTCGCGTGAATCAAACTCGTATTTGACCGGTTTTTCATCCTGTAAAACACAATGTTCCCATTAGAGCTTTAAATAACTTATAATTAGCTATAATTGAAGTTATTTACTAAAATATCTCAATTCAATTCAATTCTTCTTTTAATGGCCCATATGTGACTATCTTAGGACTAGTCACTTTCCGCCAGTGTTTTGTATTAACTTCAGACAAGAACATGCTAGTATCATGATCTATGGAGAGAAAACAATATTTGGTCGAAACAAGTGAAAAAGTTAAATAATAAACTGCTAACTGATTATTCTTAGAAAAATTAATAGATAAAAATTAAAACATACATTAACAAATAAGAAATGTTAAATATATACAAGTATTATAGGAATTAAATACATAAATATGAATGTAACGTAATACTCATTTTATATAATGAGTCTAATTATTACAATTTAATTTTATGTTTTTTAATATAGTTGCAAAGTATGGAATTTATTTCAAATGAAAAAATAAAAGATAAGAGAAATTTAAAGGAGACAGGACGCGGGATATTGTTAGGGATTAAATCATAAAGTGATTGTTGTACAAGTGAGCAATTGAAAAAAATATGATCAGCTGAACCTTCATCTAAGCCACATTCGCAGAGTGAGTTATCCTTTATCCTAAGTTTAGCCAGATGGGAAGGAGTACAAGAGTGACCCAATCGGAGACGGCAGATTACAGAAGTTACGCGTTTACTAGCCTTACGAAATTTAAAAAACCATGGCTTTGCAGGTATCTCGGATTGGACATCACCATAGTACTTGGCTTTTGTTTGTTTAATTGACATCCAATACCGATTCCAGGATTTCTGGAGCGTAGATTTAGGAAGTAGGCACAAATCATGAGAAAAAATTTTGAAATGTTCTAACGAGCCAATTTGGGATGCAGATTTAGCACAAGAGTCAACCGATTCATTACCGGATATTCCTGAGTGACCAGGTATCCACGCTAAAACGACAAGGATGTTGGAGACATGGCATTCATAAAGAGCCTGTCTAATCTGAAAAACTAGGGGAAATTTAGATTTGGAATAAAAGGGATTAGAAAGGATGGCTTGCAGACAGCTTTTAGAGTCAGTGAATATGATTGAATTATTAATGTTATGTGATTTAACGAAAAGGATGGCTTCCAAGATAGCCAAAGTTTCTCCTGTGAAAACCGAAGCGATAGGCGGACATTTAAAACTCAAACAGATGCCAGTGAAAGGAATCCAAACAGCGGCACCAACATCACTAGTCGCGGATTGTTTAGAGGCGTCTGTGTAAATTTTATTCCAACCTTGAAAACGAGTTTGTACAATATCCAAAAACATAGCATTAGCATTAAATGATGATTTTTCAACTCCTAAATCAAGAATAACGTTAGGTTGAAAAACGAGAGATTCATATGGAGAAGAAAAAAGAGGGTTTAAGGGGAATTGAACAATTTGATAGGGTAATTTAGAATACCTGATAAAACTGAGAAGAATGCAGGGGATTTTGTCGGGATCAGATGATTGATAAAGATTAACAAGGACGCTCAATTTATGAAGAAGGGGATGACTAGAATTTTGTACAAGTTTAAACATAAATCTGTCAGAAAGAAATTGCCTTCGTAAATTTAAAGGGGGCTCCCCACATTCAATCTGCATAGCAGCAATTGGCGAAGATTTCATGGCACCGATGATAACCCTAAGAGATTTAGACTGTATTTTGGAAAGTTTATTCAATGCAGATTTGTGACAGAGGTTAAGTAAGAAGCATCCATAGTCCATTTGACTGCGGATTATTGCATTATATAATAATTTCTGTGAATAAGGGTGAGAGCCCCACCATACTCCGGACAAAGCCCGAAGGATGTTGAGGTTCCTCTCACACTTATTCGCTACATAATCAAAATGAAGGGCACCCGACATTTTACTGTCAAGATAAAGGCCTAAAAATTTTGTACTATTGTGTTGAGGAATTTTTTCCCCATTTAAAATCACATCTATCACGGGAATTGACCGCTTTTTCGTGAATATCACGACAGAACTTTTAGAGGGAGACAAGCATAAACCATGGTCCACAAGCCAGTGACTGAGATAACCTAAAGCTGAATTTAATCTATTTGTTGCGCTCGGAATGTTATCAACCTTTACATACAGTGCAATATCATCAGCATATTGAAGGACACCACAAAAACAATTAACAGTTAGTTCTAAGTCATACGTGTACAGGCTATACAGCAGAGGGCTAAGAACTGAACCTTGTGGTAAACCACGCCATACTGTTTTAGGGGATAGAAGTTGCTGGTTAAATTTTATGACAATCGAACGTTCAGCTAAAATGTTAAAAATAAAACGAACAAGTTTTACAGGAATACCTAACCGAATAAGCTTGCTTCTAAGCACCGGTAAAAGAACGTTATCATAAGCAGCTACCACGTCCAGGAAGACTCCTACCAGGTAACACTTTTCTTTAAAGGCTGCATAAATGTCAGAAGTTAAAATAGCCAAATTGTCACTAGTGCTCATACTTTTTCTAAATCCAAATTGACTACTTGCTAAAATAGATTTATTTTCTACTAGCCATTCCAGGCGCAATTTAATGAGGTGCTCGGTTATTTTACAGAGAACAGATGACAATGCAATGGGTCTCCAGCTAGAAGAAGAAGCTGGGTCCTTACCTGGTTTCAAAATAGGGACTATTATTTGAGTCTTCCACTGGTTTGGGATGACACCATAGTCGAAGAAGTGATTGACAAGCTCGAGAAACGATTCTTTTGTATGGGAAGAAGATTTAGTGATAAATGAATACGGAATGCCATCTATACCAGGGGACGAGTCTTTTAGTTTATCTAAAACGAGAGATAGTTCATCAAAAGAAAACGGACCATCAAAGATATTAGAAGAATGAAGAAAAGAAAGAGGAGAAGAAAGTGAGTCCAAGGAAGGTACACAGGGAGGGGCTAGCTTATCTGAAAAAGCTTCTAAACAAGACAGGGAGATGTTGTATGGAGAATCCAGAGAATTCATGGATCCACGAAAGCGTCTGATTTGTGACCAAACTATGGCAGATGGGGTTTTGGGAGCAAGGGACTTACAGAACGCTTGCCAACTAAGCCGTTTCTTTTTCCTAACCAACCTTTTAAATTGCGCAGCAGCTTTTTGATATTTTATAAAATTTTCAGTGGTCATTGCCGAATTATACATTCTCTCAGCTGCTTTGCGGGCAGCAATAGCGTCTGAGCATTCGGAATCCCACCAGGGTGAGGAAATTCTGAAGTTTTTGAAAGGTTTTTTAGAGGGAATATGGAGATCAGCAGCTGATAGAATAGATTTAACAAATAAATTATATAGGCTTAGTGGATCACTGTTTGAGGAGTCTGCAAAAGATGATTGAATTTTATTATCAAGGGACAGAGAGTATGACTTCCAGTCAGCAGATGACAGTTTGTATTTCTGCAAAGGGCTGGGGTTGGAAAAAGGGATAGGCCTGATAGAAATAGAGGAAGAAATGGGATAGTGATCACTGCCAAACGTAGATGATAATATACTCCACGAGAAAATAGAAACCAAGGAGGAAGAACAAAGAGTTAGGTCAACTGCACTCATAGGATTTTGAGATGGATATACTCGACGAGTAGGGGAACCGTTATTCATCACACACACGTCAACCTCATCAAATACATCCAAAAGTGATAAACCAAAAAAATCTGAGTGACTAGAACCCCACATAGTATGATGGGCATTAAAGTCACCCATTACAACCATGGGATGGGGAACGGAGGAAAGTAATGAAAGAATATCTGCAATAAGACAAGAGTTAGGGCGTGGAATATATAGAGAAACGAAAGAAATGTCATGCAATCTGACACCAACAATATTGATATCAGGAGGATGAGAGGGGAAAGTGATTAAAGAGAAGGGAAGGGAGCGCTTTATAAACAAAGCGCAACCTGCATACCCATCGGCTCTGTCATCCCGCAGACAGCAGAAGCCAGGGACCCTGAACCGAGAACCTGGCCTCAACCATGTCTCCGAGATGGCAATCAGGCATGGGTGGAATTTTGAAATCAAATGAACCAGCTCGTGCTTCTTACGAAACACGCTCTGGGAGTTCCATTGAAGAAGACTTATCTTGTCCATCCGTGGAAGGGAAAAAAGTGAATTGGGAAAGTTTAGAGGCGACGTTGGACGGTAAACTATGTGGATTAGTAATAATAAAGTCAATGAGAAGAGAAAGAAGAGATTCTAATGAGTTGACAGGATGAGAGTTAGACTGAGGAGTGCTACAAAGGGCACTACCATTAGGTAAGTGATATGATGGAGAGGCGATTATATTATTATGTGCAATTTTGTCGTATGATTTACCTAATGGACTTTTAGGGCGTAATGGAGATGAGATTACCTTTGTGTACGAGCGGGTGGAAGTGGAAGGTGAATGATTTTTATGGGCTGAAACTGGATGAGAATTTTGATTGACTGGAGGAGCTTCCTGAGTGGCTAGCGCATATGACCTTGTGACGCGAGGAATTTGCAACAGAGCTTCTTGATATGAAATACTACTTTGAGCCATTACAACTTTAATGGCCCTCTGCCTCTCAAACTCTGGACATTTGTTGCTCGTAGCAAAGTGACATCCGGAACAGTGGAGACACGTTGCCATATTTTCTGGAATATCACAATTTTCACCGGCATGATCCTTTGAGCACCGAAAACATCTAGGCTTCGAACGGCACTTAAGCTTAGTATGCCCAAATCTGCAGCACGAATTGCACTGTATGGTCGGGAAATGATAAAGTTCCACACGAAGTGAAGTGAAATAAGAGAAAATTTTGGAAGGAAGAATTTGTCCTCTAAATGTCAACACAACAGTCTGAGTTGGGACCCAGGATGGGTTGCCATGCTCAATGATCTTCCTGTTTAAACGTCTGGCTTTTAATATCTTACCGACACCACAGGGTAATTCTAAAGATTCGACGAATTCTGTCATCGACAACTCAGTGGGCACATTGCGAACAAGGCCCATCCGAGTAACATTATATGTTGGAATAGTAGCCACATATTTATAGGTCGCGAGAATAGGAAGGGAAACAAATGAATTGGCATCCTCAGCTGTGCTAAACTGAACCGCAATTTTGTTTCTACCTAATTTTTTTAAACCGTCACGGCAAACGTTTTTGACATCATGTGTTTTAAGAAACTGCCCAAATCTGATAGGTTTAAAGGAGGTTGAAATCAGTTCAGACTCAGATCTGGAAACATGCACGATAAAAGGTCCAGCATCTGATTTCAAATAAGATAGCCCACCGACAATCAATGACGGGTCATTATAGATTGTATCAATTGATGCCGCCGCTAGCTCCGGAGACGTAATAGTTTTTTTTAAAACTGGGGCCTGAGAACTAGGCTCAAGACGGCGCTTAGTACTTACGTTAGCCTCGCGCTTGGGGTCAGGCGGATCTGGTGGTCTCGGAGGATCCTCCTCCATGGTTAATAATTTAGTGGTGATCAGACGATTTAATAAACTAAACACAATATTTACTAATAAATATACAAAATAATGACTAATAAATAAGATAAATAAGAATAATCAAGTTAAAATTAAAATATTTTTGAAAATTCCCGCTGACAAGATCAATCGCTATCCGTCAAGTCACTAAAATATCTCGTGCTCACACAAAAATGGTTGACATTTTTCAAACTAGAAATGTCAACGAGATATGATATATCGAAGGTACGCCTCGAGAAAAGGTGACGACACTTATTGTAGTTGAGAAGGATTAGATTAGTGTTGGGACTAATACGGGATTTAATGAACATAGATTATATCATAGATTATAATTATTATTATTCATAGATTTTGAATATATTATAGGGGTTAGTAGGGGTTGCCACTTGTATAGAATGTGTGCGTTATACTCGTGAACGGGTGCCTTCTGCTGAGACTGGTCGACTTGCTCTGTTGGGGTAGCCTTCATATTCTTCATATACTGGTACACACTGCACTACCCTGCATCATCCCCACACCCATTTTTCGTTGTAAACATGAATTTAATTGAAAAAAAGGAAACAATGAAAAAAAACATGTAGTTTCTTGTCAGTTCTTTTCTATAGGATTCCCTTTTGGAACAAACGTCTAGCTTCAAACTTTTTAAAAGAGCATGTTTATCTTGCCCACTTAAAATAAAAATCTTTAACTTATTTAAAATGCATGACGGCGTGACAAATATATTTTCATAACAACGGTACTTGGCCAGTTTTTGGAAACTTTCTTTTGGTTTTGGGAATTCTATTCGAAAGTAAATCCTGGCTTATCCTATGATATATTCCGAATCCCGTAAAAACTAAAATTCCCAGATTCACCCAACACTAAAATCTACAATAGACCTTTTTACATGTATTAGATTAACTGAGGCATCAGATTTCAAAGTGTATGTTGTCTATTTTATGTGCGGTACTTCTTGAGGTTTTGTGATCGTCAACATTACTGTGTCTCTGTTTTAGGAGGGCTCGTTTCATATTACATTATATTTACGACATAAAAGAATTGACTGAGTATTATGGGAATAGTTTCACATTGCAAGGGATTCGTCGCTTAGTTAAACTAATTAGTTCCAAAAGGAAACTACTAAAACTTTCGGGAATATAATTACTTTTAAGAAAACAAATAAATACAATTTTGTTAAGTAAATAAGCATTTATTTTCTGTCGATATATAAGTTTTTTTTGTTATTATAGCTTCCCTCTGTGCGACTCATTTAATTTAAAACAAAATCATACAAATACGCGTCTGAATTCGTAAAAAATTACTTTATTATTGCAATATTTATAGCTCTTCAAAATTCATAAATGTCTCCATTTTGGTAATGGGCTTCCTCTTATACACTGCACTGACCAGACTTGTTGCCGCTTTAGTTTCGAGTTTTTTAATGCTTATAATGTGGCTTATAATAACATTTAACTGGCTTTTACACCATCCTATGAAAGGAAATGAGGTGGTGACACTTGTATTATCAATCCGTTACCACCCTATTTTCCAGAATAACACGCAAACATATAAAAAAAACTTTTTCTGTACTGTTATAGAGTTATATAAATCGATCCTTAATAAAATATCTAATCCGTAAATACGAACACAATTCATATCGTAGTTAAGTTACTCGAAACTGCTCAATAAGATCAGAAGAAAATACAAAGAGTTACGTGACCAAAGTTCAATGCAATATGTGAGAAATATTACGTGATATGTGTTGGTAAGTTGTCTATATTGATCTATGGGTTAATCTAAAGGTGGCCTTCGGATGTCGCGACTGACAAGGTCGCGCGACTAGCTCTTAAATGTTGTCAGATTATTATATTAGTTGTCACGGCTTTATGAGACTTTTATGAAATGAGACTTACTTGATACTACAGATAAAACGCAAAAGCGGCCGCAAAATCCACCGTTTTTTATAAAAATCTGTATATCCTATCAATATTCAGTCGATGCTCTGACTGTCGAAATCTGTCTATCAGTCTAAAAGACACTAAGTAATTAGTGTCTTTTAGACTGATAGACAGATTTCGACAGTCAGAGCATCGACTGAATATTGATAGGATATACAGATTTTTATAAAATATGTATGTAAATTCCTTCTTTACAGAAGGAATTTACATACATACACGATACGCATAACACATATGACCCTTTTTTAACAGTCGGGCAAAAAGGATTGTATAATTTGGTACAATCAGAGAGTGTACGAAACTCTTTATGAGTGATTCCAACTCGAACCAGTTTCTTCCTACAATTTAATAAACATTGTACAAATTAGGTTGTAAATAATTTTGTCAAAGAATTGACGTTAACATAATATATACAATATCGATGGTGGAAAGGCAAAATGTATTAACCGCCACTTTTGGTGATATTGAGTTATATATATCGTTGAAATCGGGAGAACGAGCTCTCGGACGGTCTCACTTTTAGCTCGATTTGATGACTTTTGTTGTCGTTAATACACCGTGATTTTGGAATATTAGCATAATTTTTTGTGGTTTAACACCTCCCTACTAAAAAAAATACTTTAAGCTACTTTGCCTCATTTGACTTTAACCAACTGTGATTGTTAAAACAATTTAGCAAATTTTAAAATTACCATTTTTTGACTTTGATACATTATACCCAACTTGATTGTACTTTACTAATGGAGTTAAACCTTTTTACTCCAATTAAAATTTTTAGTCGCTGTGTCTCTTCTCTTTATACCTTTAACGTCCCACTGTTGGTCACGGGCCTCTTTCACTTTAGGAGGGACTGTGGTCTACTGTAACGCGCTGACCAGGCGTGTTGGCATAGGGTTTAGTTTCGAGTTTTCCGTCGCTCACAATGTATTTGCATATAAAACATTATACTTAAAAATAAAATAATACGATTTGGATATAAAACATTTTACCGATATCAAACAGATTTTTTTTTTGATTTGAACTAATTTTACCTGTCTGAGATATTGAGGTAATCTGTATTAACTCCATAATTTAGTAGAAATAATAGATATATGTATATTAGTTTTGTTAAATTGTATACATTTGAAATACATTTATTACTAGTTGTCCTATCTTATTGTACTATTGTCCTAACTAATCGAGGTCTTTAGCTTACGAAGAGCACGTATTCCTAATTAAGACAATCAATATCACAATAAAAGTCAGCGGTATTTGTGTATGTTTGTACATAATTTGTACGATCAATAGAAACTGCTACTGTGGCAAATAATTATAGGTTCTACAAGATATCTTATTATTCGCTTTACTAAGTACGAGTATATTATTCCATTCCATGGGTATTCCATTTCTTTATTTTCTCGACAAAAGCTCTTATTTTCCTTGAATAAACATCTTTTTACGTTCGCACGTACGACTTCGTACACGTGAAATTTAGAAATCAAAACTTAACAAACAGAAGTTTAATATACCACTCGATAGATGGCGTCATACAGTTTGTTTTTAAATAGCGCTATTTTTTCATTACACACACTAACACTTAAGCTCGTCAAAATTTTTACTGCGTCAATATGCCGTTTTCTCAATTATAAATTAGTAAGGATATGGACTAACTAACAAATTTTACAAAAAAGCCATCCTCATTAACCACTCAATTTATTTAAAACCGCACCAAATAAATAAATCTAAATAAATAAATATTCATAAACATTTCTCGTCCCAAGCTAAGCTTATTATGCTTGTGTTATGGGTAGGTACCAGAATTCGGATATACCTACTACATAACTACTTTTCTTTTGTAAATACATAGGAAACTTATTTCACACAAATACCTAATTGTCCCGTGCGGGAATCGAACCCACGACATCACAACAAACGGCAGTCCGTTACATAAACCACTCGACCACGAGGTCCGCCAACTTAAAGTATAGGCTATATACAACATTTTAAAAGGACCGAATTTCATGTGATCATGACTGTCACCGAAAATTGCAAAGTATGTACGCACCGAGGAAAATATTAAGGGAAAGTAAATACGAGATTGAATTATTCGAATGGTAATGCTGTTGCTATGCTGATTTACGTATAAAGGAATAATGTTAAATGTAATTTATTACATTTGAGATATCTCGAAAAAGTGCGTGAGGAACAAAAATGATTTTCGTGTTTTAAATGAATTATAGTAAACTAGCTGCTTCCCGCGACATCAAATGTGTGGAATTTAGAAAATTTTACCAGTATTTCAACATTTTTCATTGTGTGAAATTTCCACAAATATTTACCATTTATTATTTTAATTTTAGGTAAGTAAAATTATGACATCACCATCATATTCATAACATTAGACAGAGTCTCCGCCTAACTCTATAGGAAAATAGCGTGGTTTAGTATAGAGTTTTCAGACTCGGATAGAGGATGTTATCTATCTTCACTCTCCCTTAGCTGGCTTTTACTACAACCTGGGAAGGAAAAAGGGTGGTGACACTTGTAATCTTAATCTTATATCACATGGATTGGGTGAGTGAAAGGATTAGTTCCATTTAATCAAAATTTAAACGACTTATTGATTGGAATAATTTCCTGGCTAAATTAAACCAAGATACATGAAGACATAAAACTTTCAAGTCCCACAATCTTAATTTAAACAGTAAACCTCACGATAAAAGAACAAACTAGCAGTTGGAGTTATTTGTGTGGGTTTGAGCTTAATGTGAACGGTCAACAGGCTGGCTATTTAGAGTTTCGAGCTGTTTACACGATTTCTTACTACTCGCTCAGATCCCACTTAGCAGTTAAATAACAGAATTTCAGCTGTTTGAATTGCGTCTTATTATCTGATATCATAAAATGAATGAAAGCCTTTGCGATTTCGTTCCATACATATAAACAATCACTATATTTGAGAGACTATAGAAAGCCAGTTGATAACATAATTACATTCCTCTTCACTTAGGAAGTCGACTAACTCGACCAATAAGATAAAATGATGATTTTTCCAAAATCACAGGGAAGGACAATGCATATGGCGCAGGGTAATGCGGAGTTCTTTGAAGAGGCCCTATGTCCAGCAGTGAAATGTTGATAGACGTATAGGCTTTACTCACATCACAGATAATATATGGATTCCTAAATCTGGTCATATATGCACGATGTTCATGAGTACTATACGTTTCAAATGAGAATAGGATTGGCAATGACCTCCATCTGTCAAAAGTGATTTAAAAAGTACTGACGGCAACGAAACTTTATTTGCGAATTAATACATTATTTTTTATGTTTTATCTAATCTCAATTATTCTAAGTGAAAATATGTCAAAAATTTTTGAGTGATAATACTTATAACGTTATTAAAAAATTGGTCAAGTGCGAGTCGGACTCGCGCACGAAGGGTTCCGTACCATTATCTATGCAACATAAGGCAACGTTATTAGTATCGAGCAAGAAACGGTAAAAAATCATGTTTGTTGTATGGGAGCCCCCCTTAAATATTTATTTTATTTTATTTTTAGTATTTGTTGTTATAGCGGCAATAGAAATACATCATCTGTGAAAATTTCAACTGTCTAGCTATCACCGTTCTTGAGATACAGCCTGGTGACAGACGGACGGACGGACGGACGGACGGACGGACGGACGGACGGACAGCGAAGTCTCAGTAATAGGGTCCCGTTTTTACCATTTGGGTACGGAACCCTAAAAAGAAAACTATTGTTTAAATTTCAATATTTCGTGGTTGGAAACGATAATATTATGTTCAACTACCTACCAACCGCCATTTTGTCATTGTTATTGTGCCTTGTCGAGATTTGAAGCTTGTTACGCAAGCATGAATCTCACGATGCATATTATTGCAACAGATAGTGGATCATCTATGGCCAGGTGTTCATCGATGACAAATAAATACTAAGGAGACCCCACAGTTAGTAGATGAGAAAACCTTCCTACACAAAAGCGACACTCTTTGGTCGATTGCCGATCATGTTATGTACCAAACGATTAACTTATCATATTTTTGTCTGCGCACGGGCATCTCTAACTATTGATAACGTCACTATCGATGACGTCGAGAACTGACCGGTGCATCTGTCCTCGTGGCTCGTTGCGCGCGCGCGAAGCGGTTACCGAGCGCGAGTTAGTCGCAAAACACATCTTGTTTGCAGATTACGTCGCGATTTGAATGAGATTTGAAGCGTTTTTCTTGCAACTGTTTCGCGAGTTAAAATTGTCACTAGAATTAAGTGTTGATAAAACTAATTATCCTTGTTGTGTGAATCGATAATTACAATTGAAACAAAACCTTGAAATGTCACCGCGAAATGTAATGTTCGCCATTTTTGTATGACATAAATGCGTTATAAAAACTAGTGAATTTTGTGTCTCCATACTTAATACTATTTAATGTAAATTGAACTGTTTGATAACTATAATTGTGATAGTATAATTGCATTGAGACGATTGGTGAAAGTTCACGGCTTGAGTCGCGCCAAAGGAGTGGTCTTTTGTGGACTTCAAGAGTTCGTGTCTGCCTGTATAAAGTTAAGTATAGTTTGATTAGCATTCTGCGTTATTTTGGCCAATTTATCGTAGTTAGTGTTAATGAAGCTATAGCTAGGGCTTGTCAAGTGAAGGTTGTGTTGAAGACGAAAACAGGGTAAGTTTGTACTATTATAAATTTGTTAACGCTGTGAAACGCAGATTTTAAGTTCGTTCGTCTTGATCTGAAGAATTGTCACGCTTCCACAAAACTAATAAATTATAAATCCCAGGTTGAACGCAACATATTTTGGTAGCAGAGCGTGGTTTAAACTCCGTTTCTCGAATGTTCCATGTTGAACAAACTATACCCTCATTATTTGTGAAAATTGATTTAATTAATTTAATTAATTTAATTTGATTAATTTGGTTGTTGTTTGTTTAATCTAAATTGTTGGTATAGTTTTGCATAATTAATTTGAGCACTTGAATTGGCAATTAGATTTTAAAGGGTTTGATAATTATTTGTGCTATTGCTAATCGTATTTGTTGTTGCTCAGGTTATTATTTAATATAAATTATTATTTAATTATTGTCTAATATTGAACAACGTTATAGTTAAGTTGTGGCGTTGTGCGTTTGTATAATACAACATTTATTTTATACGTTTGTTTGTTTTGTTGTTTACCTTAAAATAAATAATTCAAGTCTTAAATTAATTGCACATTGGCAAAGAATTGTTTTGTTTGTTTGATTTAAACTATTTAAGATTTGATAATTGTTTAGAATAATAGCGGCTTGTCTCATTGAAAGATATTTTGTTTTTCGCTATTGTAATATTGTTTGTTTGTGAAAGATATTTGTTTTTTTTTTGTTGTTATTATAAGATTGTTTGTTTCGTGCCGTTTGTGCTTTGAAGATGTCTACCGCCGCGTATAATGTTGTCCGCGAGACATATTCCGGGATTGCGACTCATTTGAGATGGTTCACGTCAGCTGCCGCCTTGGTGAAAAGGGAGAACCGAATCGAGGCATTGTTGGACAGGCATGAGAAATGCCCTACACGACTTCAGGAGGTGGAGGCGCTTTACCGGCGCTTCATCTTGCATCTGGATGATGTGCCCCTGGAGTCATTCCCCCAGGAGCGACGGGACCAAGTCCACGAGGACTACGTCCAAATTATGGACCTTGCCGACGACATCGCCCAGAGCGCGCGGGAGATTTTAGCCTCGCGCGCCGGAGTACCGGCTCACCGGGCCCCCTTGAAGACTCCCGTGGGCCTTTTGACCAGGTTACCCAACTTGGATCTTCCACGTTTTGATGGTCGACTAGACATGTGGATGGGATTCATTGGTTTGTTTGAGAGCCTTGTGGACTCGAGGGACGATTTGGGTCCGTCTCAGAAACTGGCCTATTTACTCTCCGTGCTTGATGGAGAGGCGAGGGGCTTAGTACAGCACCTCCCAATATGTGACGGGAGCTATGGGATCGCGCGGGCGTTGCTCACCAAGCGCTATCACAACCAGCGCTGTCTGGCAGATACCCACGTTGACCAGATCTTGAACCTTCCCGTCGTGAGCAATGCTGCCCAGTTGAGGACCGAGCTGCTGAACCCCCTCCTAATAGCCACCAATTCGCTCAACCGCTTAGGACTGCCGGTTGCCAAGTGGTCTTACCTACTGGTGCGTATCGTACTCAAGCGATTGCCGGTGTCTTTGAGGGCACGTTTTGAACAGGGGCACACTAGGGATGAGGCATCTGCTCTCCCTACCTTTGACCAGCTCCTGACGTTCCTGGAGGACGAGTGTCGCATGGGTGACGTCATGGTCGCCGACACGCCGGTGGAAGCATCACGTCCCAGACCCACCAACCAACGGCGCAATGCCCAACCTGCACCAAGAGGAGGTACGGCCGCCCGCTTCGCTGTCGCTCAAGCTGCGCCACCGGACTGCCGGTTTTGCAAGTCGCAGGGACACCAAACGGTGCGGTGCCCAGACTTCGCGGTCCTGCACGTGGCCGCTCGTAGGCGGATTGCCCAGGCCCGCGGCTGGTGTTTCTCTTGCCTAGGGGACCATTACCAGCGCGCCTGCCCCGACACTCACCCGTGTCCTATTTGCGGAGGGCACCATTTGAAAATCCTGTGCGCCAACGCGAATGGCCGTCGCGACCACGCGGGGTCGCCTTCGGGCGGGTATGCCAGTGGACACCGGGACCAGTCCCGCAACTTGGAGTCCGGCTCATCACCCCCACGCCGCGCAAACTGCGCTGCCGTTGATCGCCGAGTTGGTTCGGCGCGCAGCCCCACGGGCGGGTATGAAAGCGGGCCCCGGGTTCAATCCCGCACCTTTGTGTCCCGCTCGCCCTCCCCGCTTCCACGTGATCAAGCGAGATCACCTCCAGTAGTGTACCACGATTACCGTGACGCGCGTCCGGTACCACTACCGTCCCCCCCTCTGGCGGAACGTCCCCGTTTGGAGACGCGCAACCCTCGGTACGGACGCTCCAGGCGCTACGAACCGCCGTCTATGGCTCGTGGCAGTCGTCACCGAGAGGAGGCCGAGTTTAGGCACTACCCGCACTTTGATTTGCCGTCTCGGGACAACGGCGCTCAGTCGCCGCCACGCCAACATTAGGATGTTGGCGTCTGCCCCCGCTATGCACCGCCCCCTTTTGAGACCGTCCTCTTGCCTACGGCCCATGTCAGGGTCTGGGGACGGACGGGCGCCTCGGTTGTAGTCCGAGCGATATTGGACACAGGCTCACAGGGGTGCATAGCCTCGTCTTGGTTGGTAGGGCAGACTGGCCAGACTATTGAAAAATATTCAGATGTAATAAGGGGTGTCGGGAACGCCCCCGTGGCCACGGTAGAGGGCCGCGTTTGGTTTGAGTTCTCCCCCTCAAATTCTCCACGTCCGACGTTGGAATCGTCGGCCATTGTGATGGAGAATATCTTAGGCAATCACCCGCAAGTTCGTTTGTCTGCGGATGCGGTAAAATTGACCGCGGATTTGAATTTGGCTGACCCTAAATTTGACCTGCCTGGCACGGTCGATTTGTTGCTTGGTGCCGATGTTTTGGGTAAAATATTACTCGGCAAGGATCGTGTTTTGCAGCCAGGTGGCTTGGTAGCCCTCCGGACCATATTTGGGTTCGCACTGATGGGGCCTGTATTGAGGACTCCCCCCCCTGCCGAACTTGGAACGGCCTTGATGGTGGGGTCCGCCCTTTCTGACGCCGTGCAGAGATTCTGGGAAGTGGAGGAGCCACCACAAGCTCCCCGCTCTGATCCGGAGCATGAAGAGTGTGAGCAGTTCTACAAAACCAACACCAGTTATCTCCGTTCTGGCCGGATCATGACAAGATTGCCATTTCTCGCCGTACGTCCGCCACTTGGCGTCTCGCGGCCTATTGCAGAGAAGCGTTTGTTGGCAATGGAGCGCCGTATGAGCAGGGACCCACTACTCAAGGAGAAGTATATTGACTTCATGCGGGAGTATGAGGATTTGGGACACATGTCTGTGTCAAAATTGGATTGGCGTTCGACGGAGCACTTCTTTCTCCCGCATCATGCTGTAATAAAACCATCCAGTGGTAAGTTACGCACAGTATTTGATGGTTCTGCGCAGACTACTTCAGGAGTGTCATTGAACCAGTGTCTGCATCCTGGTCCCAAATTGCTGAAGGACCTTTGTGACGTCATCACGCGGTTTCGACGTCATCAATTTGTTTTTGTGGCTGACATCAAGATGATGTTCAGGCAAACGGTAATTCACCCGGATGATCGCCGATACCAGCTGATATTGTGGCGAGAAAACCAGCAAGATCCCATGCTTGTCTACGAGCTCAACACGAACACCTACGGGCTGCGGTCTAGTCCCTTTTTGGCTATACGTTCGCTTTGGGAGCTCGCGGATCGAGAGCGTATGTCGTTTCCTCGCGCAGCCGCCATTTTGAAGGAGGACCTATATGTTGACGATGTGTGCACTGGCGCGGCCACGGAGAGAGAGGCCCTGCTCTTGCGTGACGAGTTGATTGGCATTCTAGCCTCCGCAGGATATGAGTTGCGTAAATGGATCTCCAACTTACCTGCGCTCTTGGACGGGCTACCGGATGACCACCAGCAGGATCCTCACCTATTTGAGAACCGTGACAACCCTACCATGATGTCAGTGCTTGGAATCCAGTACAGACCAGTCCAGGACATCTTTACATTTAATGTCAATTTGGATTCGCATCACACTTGGACGAAACGACTGGTTCTGTCGACTGTCGCGAGAACCTTTGATCCCAATGGCTGGATATGCCCGGTCATATTCTGGGCCAAATGCTTCCTGCAGAGACTTTGGACTGCAGGTCTTGGATGGGACGAGCCACTTCGCGAAGCTGTTTTGAAGGACTGGCTCCTATTTGCTTCCTCATTGCCTGCCATCAATAGGATATCGTTACCCCGTGCTCTGCTTCCGCCAGGGAAGCACACCGCGTCCCTTCATGGTTTCTCGGACGCTTCGGAACGTGGGTACGCAGCAGCTGTATACTTGCGCACCGTGACCACAGATGGTCAGGTGAAAGTGTTGTTGGTCATGGCGAAGAGCAAGGTCGCGCCTCTTCGAACTGCCTTGACAATCCCTAAGTTAGAGTTGTCAGGGGCGGCCCTTCTTGTTCGCCTTTTGAATCACGTCATGTCCACCTTGTGCACGTCAATTGACATTTCCACGATATATGCATGGACTGACAGTCAAATTGTGCTATGTTGGCTGAAGACGTCAGTTCACACCTTAGAGGTGTTTGTAGCAAATCGTGTCTCTCAGATACAGAAATCGGAGACCCCGTTGGTTTGGAGGCATGTGCCTGGCGAGGTCAACCCTGCTGATTGTGCGTCACGGGGATGTATGGCCCCCCTTTTAGTTGAGCACTCTCTGTGGTGGGGACCTGAGTGGTTGACCAGATCAGAATCTAATTGGCCGCGAACTCCGGCCTTAGACATTGTCGCACTGCCTGGGTTGCGAACGCTTGCGCTCGAACGGCAGGACCGTCCGTTCGACCCCGATTTCTTACTTAATCGTTACAGTTCATTGGACAAATTGTTGAGTGTCACCGCTTGGATCAAGCGCTTCACGAAAAATTGTAGACATCCACAGAACAAATGTTTGGAGGCCTTCTTATCGCCACAAGAGCTCCAAGATGCTCTTCTTCACTGGGTTCGTTCTGTGCAAGAGGCACATTTTGAAGACGAGATTGACATCTTGAGGAAAGGCAAATCCAAGCTGTCTGGAGCCATTTGTAAGCTGAACCCTTTTTTGGATAGTGAGGGTCTTTTGCGTGTCGGAGGGCGTCTTAGGAACGCAAACCTCCCTTATGGATCTCGTCACCCCCTCTTATTGCCCAAGAGTGGCCACTTGGTGAACCTGTTGGTGACTGATCGTCACATCAAGAACTCCCACGCCGGCTGTAATGCCTTATTGGCCATTTTGCAACGGGAATTTTGGATTTTATCGGCCCGTCGGACGATCCGTAGTGTGGTCTTTCGTTGTATGCCTTGCTATAGGCTCAAGGCCCCTACCATGCAGCCTATCATGGGTGACCTTCCTTCGGATCGGGTCACTGAGATAAGGCCCTTTGCTGGAGTTGGTACGGACTTTGCAGGCCCCTTTTTTGTTAAGACCTCGACCCTCAGGAACAGTAAAACTGTCAAGGCTTATTTGTGCGTCTTTGTCTGTCTGTCCACCAAGGCGGTACATTTGGAACTCGTCTCAGCCCTCTCGACAGAGGCATTTGTTGCGACGTTAGATAGATTCGTGTCACGACGAGGACTACCGTCCTTGATTCGGTCGGATTGCGGTACCAACTTCAAAGGCACAAACAACTATTTAAAAGCGATGTATGATTTTTTGTCGGCTAACGAGACTGAAATTGCGTCTAGACTAGCTACACGTAGAATAACTTGGAGGTTCAGTCCCGTGTCATGTCCCCACTGGGGAGGAATATTTGAAAGCGTAGTAAAGGTTGCTAAGACACATTTGCGACGGGTAATTGGCGAGTCTGTATTGACCTTTGAAGAGCTCGCAACTGTGTTTTGCAAAATCGAGGCCGTTTTGAATTCACGCCCGTTGTGCCCGATCTCTTCAGATCCTAACGACTTGGAAGCCCTCACGCCGGGCCATTTTTTGATTGGGCAGCCACTGAACGCCCTGCCGGAATATCCCCTTGTTGATGTGAGACCTAATCGTCTCTCGCGGTTTGAATTGGTCCAACAACTCACTCAGAGCTTTTGGAAACGTTGGAATTTAGAATATTTGCACATTCTCCAGCAGCGCGTTAAGTGGACCGACAAGACTGATCCACCTCATGTTGGCGACCTCGTTCTGGTTAAGGACGCTAACTCACCGCCACTGTGTTGGCGCAGGGGGCGCATTCTCAACCTCGTCTTTGGAGCAGATGGAGTGCCCCGTTTTGCTGAGGTCCGGGTGGACGGTTCAATTTTGAAGAGAGCTGTATCAACCTTGTCGCGACTGCCAGTGAATTAGCGGCCAGGTAGTCCTGGCCGAGGCGGGTAGATGTTATGTACCAAACGATTAACTTATCATATTTTTGTCTGCGCACGGGCATCTCTAACTATTGATAACGTCACTATCGATGACGTCGAGAACTGACCGGTGCATCTGTCCTCGTGGCTCGTTGCGCGCGCGCGAAGCGGTTACCGAGCGCGAGTTAGTCGCAAAACACATCTTGTTTGCAGATTACGTCGCGATTTGAATGAGATTTGAAGCGTTTTTCTTGCAACTGTTTCGCGAGTTAAAATTGTCACTAGAATTAAGTGTTGATAAAACTAATTATCCTTGTTGTGTGAATCGATAATTACAATTGAAACAAAACCTTGAAATGTCACCGCGAAATGTAATGTTCGCCATTTTTGTATGACATAAATGCGTTATAAAAACTAGTGAATTTTGTGTCTCCATACTTAATACTATTTAATGTAAATTGAACTGTTTGATAACTATAATTGTGATAGTATAATTGCATTGAGACGATTGGTGAAAGTTCACGGCTTGAGTCGCGCCAAAGGAGTGGTCTTTTGTGGACTTCAAGAGTTCGTGTCTGCCTGTATAAAGTTAAGTATAGTTTGATTAGCATTCTGCGTTATTTTGGCCAATTTATCGTAGTTAGTGTTAATGAAGCTATAGCTAGGGCTTGTCAAGTGAAGGTTGTGTTGAAGACGAAAACAGGGTAAGTTTGTACTATTATAAATTTGTTAACGCTGTGAAACGCAGATTTTAAGTTCGTTCGTCTTGATCTGAAGAATTGTCACGCTTCCACAAAACTAATAAATTATAAATCCCAGGTTGAACGCAACAGATCAATTATGTCAATTAGATTTAATTAATAATGTAACTTTATTTCTAATTAAAACTAAGTTCATTTTAAACCTTGGTTTTCCTGCAACCCTCTGCTGCCACAAAACGTAATTAGCTTGCTTAAGTTTTATTTTTAATGCTGTTAACTGTGTGGTTATTCCCCGTTAAGTAAATAATATTTCTTTTTATTTGTCTCAGGTTTTGTTTGTTAGTGTTTTTATGTTGTATTTGTTTCGATTTGCTATTGTTAATAATTGTATTTATCGCGCTAACTGCTCGAAAATGAGTAAACGATGACGATAAAGTGATAAATAAATTATATAAAAAAATATATTTTTTACTGACCCTACTAAAATTGTTCGAATTGACAGCTATGACGTCACAACATGGCGGGAGGTCAATCCTATTCTCATTTGAACGGCATTATAGGTACCTACTTCGTATCGATGATATGGTTAGAGTCTACACTTGGGCAATCTTTAGCCTCTCTCTCCCTCTCTCCAGCCCATTAACGTCCCACTGTTGGGCACGAGCCTCCCCCACTTTGGGAGGGATTATGGTCTACTGTGCCGTACGACCAGGCGTGTTGGCACAGGGTTTATTTTCGAGGTTTCCGTCTCTCACGGAAGATGTTATCTGTGTGCAATATCCCTTAGCGGACTTTTACAGCACCCTTGGAAGGAGATGGGGTGGTGACACTTGTATTCCTAATCCGTCACCACACGGAGAATCTTTAGTCATCTTGGGTTTATTCTTTCCCTATGAACAAACCAGTCGAGCATATTTTTTTCGTCTTTGTCACTCCCTTCTTCTTTAAAGTAATATGTTATCTGGGTCTGGTATCATGGGTGCTGTAAGAGCCAGCTAAGAGGTGATAGCAGATAATATCCTCTGCAAGAGAAGGAATACTTGAAACAATACTCTGTGCTAACAAGCCTGGTCAGCACGGCATTAAAAGCCAAATCCACTTTCAAATCAGAGGTGCCCACTAGTGGGACGTTCAGGAACTGCGAAAAATAAGTAAAATTGTATCAAATGAGGTAAATGATAAATTTAAACTTCTGAAATTTATTTTCTCATCTCTTAAAACTTCATAAAGCCTCTGGATTTAGCCAATCTGTTTACCGGACAGCTTATATATCCATGATTTTACGAGTATTAAGGAAAATAAAGAAAAATATGTTTTTGGATCAACTCAAGGACGTTTGGACCTATATCGTGAAGTTTCATTATTGCAGCTTACGAAATAACTTCGTACTTCAATATATCGATATTAGTTCTTATTATTACGGACTTCTTTATGAAGATTATCGAGGAAGCTACTTTAGAAGTTAATAATAATTTTGACGATGTTAGAAGTTTTCAGCTGACAATGTCTTTGACTTTGCTAAGTTTTTTGATTTTATTTATGTTGTCGAGTTTAAAAAAAAACTTTAACAAAAGCATTTGGTGATTACTGTATATTACGCTTAACTATAATAGGTAAATAACGCTAATCGAATGACATTTAATGATTCTGATGATTGCTAAATTAAATAACAAGCGTTAAAATAATTCTTAAACCAGCACTAAGTAGATAATATGTATTTCCAATCCATTAATTCCATGTCTACTCCAACCTAGATGCTAAAGTGAACTAAATAAAGGAGAAAGATGTCTCTCTGGGAGTCTCCCTTTGCTATCATTTGACCTATAACAAATCTAAAGTAATTTATTAATTTTGCAATTGACATGCTATTCTTTACTTAATAAATTAAATTATGGTGGAGAAAGTGATCGTGAGTGTCCCGCTTGCGGTAATCACTTTTTCCACCATAATTTAATTTATAACAAATCTGTTTATAGTCAAAAGACTGATTGTAGATGACAAGAGAACTCCCAAAAATAATAATCATTTTTAGGGTTCCGTACCCAAAGGGTAAAAACGGGACCCTATTACTGAGACTTCGCTGTCCGTCCGTCCGCCCGTCCGTCCGTCTGTCACCAGGCTGTATCTCAAGAACGGTGATAGCTAGACAGTTGTAATTTTCACAGATGATGTATTTCTATTGCCGCTATAACAAAAAATACTAAAAATAAAATAAAATAAATATTTAAGGGGGGCTCCCATACAACAAACATGATTTTTTTACCGTTTCTCGCTCGATACTAATAACGTTGACAGGTAGACGCTTTAACTATGTGCCTTATGATGCATAGATAATGGTACGGAACCCTTCGTGCGCGAGTCCGACTCGCACTTGACCATTTTTTTTCTATTCTGTGACTATCTGTACCGTTATCATAATAATTAGTTGTCGTACCAACCCCAAATAACATACAATAAATAAATAATATAGTAAATAAGAATTGCATTTTGACTTTTCCTTTAACACACTAAATAAATACCATTCCAATGAATTTACCAGTTGTACATTTGACTGTTTATTAACGAATTAATTGTCAATAACTATTCATCTATCCGGAACGTATTGTTTGGTTCTAAAACAACAACTATTGTTAGAAGGGTCACTATAAACACTTAAAAACGATCATTTTCCTTATTTCAGTACCAAAAATATTTTATCCGCTGACGCGTTTGTGCAGTGTTATTTATAGAATAGTAGCTGTTTTAATTGAATTAAATTATTTGAATGTAGAAACCAAACCTTACCAAATTATACAAAAATGTCATCTAGAAAATCTTTAGTTAAAAGGTTTCTATCTTACAATAATAAACTAATACTAATACTCTAAAGTTACAAGACTAATATATCAACATCGTTGAGAGATAAAAATAAATCGTTGAGATATCGTATTCATCTAATCATAATGCGACGCTGTTAGTCTTTACTTGATTCCAGAGAAAGGACACTAAATAACACCAAAAATAATACAAATACAACATTTAATTTTGTAAATCAGGATAAAATTGTTGAATTATTAACAAGTATGGAAAACAAACAAGCCGAAATGCTAGATATAGTATGCAATGAAAAATTTGCTGTAAAGAAAGAGCTAGAAAATCTGCATTTTGTAGCCAATCAATTAGAAATCACACAAATGGAAAATTCAAGAAAAATAACAGAAGTTGAAAATGTTAAGGCAACTTTGATTAACAAAATCAATCTTCCTAATGATGAAATTGAATATAATTCAATGAATGTGCATCATTTAAAAAGTGATAAAATACATGAACACAACAATATGAATAATCCAGTAACAGTACAAAGATTTAACAATGAAAAAGGTACTATTTTAGAAGCAGAAAAACATCCTTATCTGAAAGAAGAAAGTACGAAAACTCAAGACAGCGAAAAGTGTTTTAAAAAGCTAAAAATAATTAAGATTTCTCGTTTCTTTAGTTTAGGAAAACATAAATTTTAAAAATATAGCTGTAATAATGTTAATTTTGAATCTTCTGACAATGTTAAACAGATTCTTCCTAATTGTGTGTTCTAGACTTGTATACCAATATTATAAGGCTGAAGAGTTTGTTTGTTTGAGCGCGGTAATCTCAGGAACCGATGGTCCGATTTGAAAAATTCTTCCAGTGTTGAATAGTACATTTATCGAGGAAAGCTATAGGCTACATAACATAACGCTGCGATCAATAGAAGCGAAGCATCAGTGACAAATTTTGCAAAATCTGGAAAATTTTGAGTAGATCACAATCTTTCAGACCATCCTAAGACCATAATATTAGAAAGATTAAAATACATACCTACTACTAAACTTCGATATAAAATTTTAAACGTTTAAACATTAAAAGATCTTTCTTAGAACTAATTCATTTAACAAGAACGACCTCAAACTTTGTGAAAGTTGTCCACTTTGTTAGGAATCTCTCTTGATTTGTTTGTCATTTTGGTTGTTTCTGTTTTTTTTTTGAAGAGATATGATCATCTAAAATTCCCGTTTTAACGGTTGTCATAAGATGAATTTGCACAGTAAAATCGGTCTATTTTTTATCTCTCTCTCTCTTTCCAGCCCATTTACGTTCCACTGTTGGACGCGGGGATCCCCCACTTTGGGAGGGATTATGATCTACTGTGCCGCGTTGACCACGCGGGTTGGCACACGGTTTAATTTCGAATTTTCTGTCTCTCACAGAGGATGTTATCTGTGTGCAATATCCCTTAGCTGGCTTTTACAACCCTCGTTCAAATCTATAAAAAAGTCAGTGAAAAATTCACAACGCCTACAATATCTTAATGCATTTATTTTGTAGTAAGTATATATGTTATTCTGATGTATAAGCTATATTACTGTAAAGTTA
Source organism: Orgyia antiqua (assembly GCA_916999025.1). Lineage (NCBI taxonomy): Eukaryota > Metazoa > Arthropoda > Insecta > Lepidoptera > Erebidae > Orgyia > Orgyia antiqua. The sequence continues at coordinate 9,828,700 of OU779874.1, forward strand.
CATTAAAATCCATTCAGTAGTTTTCACATGAAAGTGTAACAAACATACAAACATCCATACTCACAAACTTTCACATTTCATTTTTGTAATATTAGTAGGATTTTTCGGTCACACGTAAAATTGCAACTGAACAATGACCTCATAATAATGGTAGACTAAGGTAAAAAGTACCACAACTGATAAAAGGCGCGATATAATATACATCCGTCGCATTCCTTTTAAACAAATGCCTCATTTCCTTTATTTTAAATAAAATGCGTTACGTTCTCGTATTCAACCACGACGAAGCCGGTTTTTGGGGTTCCGTGCCAAGAGGTTAAGTGGGACCCTAATACTGAGATATCCTTACTTATTATAAAACAAAGTCGTTATTTCTGTATGTATGTATTGTAGGTCCCTCTGTGAGATTATATATTCAAAACTACGCAACGGATTTTAATGTGCTTTTTGACGTGACAACGTCTTATAATTCGATAGATCCGGCTGCACGCACGAAAAAACATGACTCATGCGGCGTTACCTCGCTCTGAGGCGTTCCATGTAAGGCTTGAAGTGCAAGCGTCTCGCTTGCAGTTCTGCTTTCGCTTCACTTCTTCTTGCACGTGATTTCATCATACGTGCTTTCATCATTAAAATGAATAGCATCGGTCCGCTAGTGCAGCGATTGTAGGTTATGCTATAATTGACAAAATTAAAACAATTAAGACGTTGTCACTTTCAACTATCGTCAGTGAACCGACTTTACAGACAACCATTTTTTTTTAAATGATAGTGTTTCAGGAGGATGGCTTTTTTGTATATTTTGTTAAATAAATAAATAAATACTCATGGACACATTTCACACAACGTCCTCTGGTCCCAAGCTAAGCTTATATGCTTGTGTTATGGGTACCAGAATACGGATATAATACATAAACTACTTTTCTTTTGTAAATACATACTTATAATACACTAGCTGGCCCGGCAAACGTTGTTTTGCCATACCAAAAAAAAGTAAAAAAAAAATTAACTATAAACCTCACGGAGCCCGAGACCTTTCCAACGAATGCAAAACCGTGGAAATGAAATAAACACCCAGACACAGTACAAACATTTGTATGACAATTAAAAACATCACACAAATGATTGTCCTGACCGGGAATCGAACCCGAGACCTCGTGAATGACAGTCCGTTATGTGAACCACTAAGTTTTGTTTCTAAATTCTACATATATGAAGTTGCGACCAACAGCTGGTATGCTAATAGTAAATAATTAGTTTCATCACATAATCTCTCCTCTTAATAAAAGTGTATGACGAGCTTATAATATTTTTCACGCTACACTTTTTTTCTTTTAACATCAAGAATAAGGAAAATATCAAAATTAATTGCAACAAGCCTCTGACAAGCGGCTAACAAGGATCACAATTTATTAAGGATCAAGTTTTTTTATAAGTTGCAGCAGGTTTTATTAAAAATTTTACGTCTAAGACTAGCTGTTGCCCGCGATTTCGTAGTCGTGGTAGTTAGAAATTTTTTCTTGTTTTTACAACATTTCTTACTGATGTTTCGCTCCTATTAGTCGCAGCGTGATGTTATATAGCCTATAGCAGGGATGCACAGACTCATTTTTACACGTGGGAATAGTATTAAGAAGCACGAGGGGATTACATTTCATCGGTAAGTAACCCAGAGTATAATGACATATATATTAATATTATGATTAATACAATTAAAATTATTTTAATTGGACTCGCCCACGTACGAATTGGGCGAACCCAGTCTTAATGTGTTACCACTTTTTGGTTAAGCATTCTCCCTTGTTTATAATTTGTGCACAACCTATCGTTGCCACCTATTCACTAACTTTAATGTAGTTTTAATATTTAACCCTTAAATAGGTATGTATTAAACATTTAACGTAAATATTTTGACAACGTTTATGTTAAATTTTATATATCATAGATGACTTGCTCTTAAAATTTGGTCCAAAAAGTATTATTTTCATGAAAAAATATAGTTTTTGTAATTGATATTTTTTATTGCATGGATGGTTTTAAGCGACTTCAAAAAAGGAGGAGGTTCTCAATTCTTCTGTATGTTTTTTTTTATTTTGGTTTTATGTTTGTTACCTCTCTAATCACTATCAATTAAAATAAAACTCTATGAAAATCCATTACTTAATTTTGAAGATATAAACTCACAAAGGACATACATACAAAAATAACAACATTATTTTATAATAAGTAAAGAAAAAACAATTGACATTTTCCCCAAAAGTGAGAATTAGTAGGAAATGACTCGAGAGTTAGCAACACTGCGCGGAGGTGAAGGGAGGTGCGCGCGCCCGCGCGGGGATCGTTTAGGGACACACTACGATGCATTCAAATATTGCTGAGCGCTCCTTCTGTATTGTTCTGTGTAATTGTCATACAAATGTGTAAGGCACTGCGACTGGGTGTTTACTATCTAGTATAAGTATGTATTTACAAAACAGCCATAATACAAGCATAATAAGCTTAACTTGGGACCAGAGGACGTTGTGTCAAATGTCTATGAATATTTATTTATTTATTATGTAGATATATGTACATATATGATGATATATGTACTTCTTAGAAATATAGTAGATGCTTAGAAATGGGATGGTGACTCTCGTATTCTTAATCCGTGACCACACGGATACCCATTTTACGGACAGATACAAAATGCACTAGGCCCTTTAAAATAACAATAAATTATACGTGTAACTTTTCACTGTAATGTCGCTTACTAAGCCGTAAAACCCTTTGTACCGCACTCGCACTTTACTGTGAGCTACCTTTTGATCTAAGTGTATTTAAAGACACGTCCCTTTCGCTATATTAAGAGAATTAAACTGCCAAGGGATTTTCGGAACCCACTATTTACCTTAAGACATTCATATGGAACGACACACAGATAAATAAAAGTACCAATAAATACTAATTTTATAATTGAGTATTTAAAAAAAAAGTACAACCTCCATCATGTACCTTTAAAATTTGAGGGTTTTCCTCGATTTCTCACAAGATAACCATCAGATCCTGACCTGGTACCAATGGAACCACACGGAAACCAGGAGCTTTAGAATAAAAAAAGAATCATTAAAATCGCTTCGCCCAGCTATAAGTTAAAAAATAAAACATACAGACAGTGGTGGTCTAGGGACTATGTTCAGCAGTGGACGGAGAAAGGGTTATGGTTGAAAACGAATTAATTAGTAGTAAAAAGTTGATTTTATATACGCAAAACTCCCCGTCTAGTTAAGCAGTATTATTACTAAATCTGTGTGATATATTGCTTACAATTTTGTTGCGGTGCAATAAGCCAACCAAGGGATTTTAAACAGATTACATCCTTTGAGAGACGGAAAACTCAGAAATAGGTCCTATGTCAACACGCCTGGTCAGTGCGGCACAGTAGACTATAATACCTCCCAAAGTGGAGGAGGCCCGTGCTTAACATTGGGACATTAAGAGGGTACTGTACTCCTAATTTAGGTATTTGCCTTAGGTATTGCTATCCCTATTCCCGAGCACCGTGCTGAGGGACAAATATAGCTGAAGCAGATTTTAACTACAAATTCTTTGAAAAAAGACGTTTCGTAATACCCTTTTTTTCTTCGCGAAAGTTAAACTGATTTTGATTGTTTTTACGCTATATTATAGATGAAGAGTATATCTATGCTTGTATCACTTTCTTTTTTGGTAAAACGTTACCAAATATGTGTGATAGACCCTGCAACTTTACCTAAAGAAAACCAAAAAATCGGGATTTTCGGATGGTCATTTTTATTTTAGTTATTATGTATAGAAAAAAAGAAATATGTTATATACATACTGTTATATACAGGGAAGAAAAAAGAAAAAAGAAAACACATACAATTAAAAGCACTTAAAGAATGATAGATGGGTAGGCTTTACATAATACAGAAAGAAGCTGAAATATGCGAGAAATAGAAACATACAAAACAAAGAAACATACAAGAACGAGAACATACTTAAATAAATCGACGCTAGGTCGGTAGGTAGGTTAAAAAGGTATAAACTATGAACGAAATGTTTTACGTCTGTATGTCACAACACAAAAGGTCGCCCCATATAATAATTCACCTCCACTTGTGATTCAGTGAGTATTAATTAATATAAACCTTTGCTTATATTACATTTACGTTAACTGTTTCGAGACAATGAAAAAAATAAAATTGGTCAAGTGCGAGTCGGACTCGCGCACGAAGGGTTACGTACCATTATCTATGCAACATAAGGCAACGTTATTAGTATCGAGCAAGAAACGGTAAAAAAATCATGTTTGTTGTATGGGAGCCCCCCTTAAATATTTATTTTATTTTATTTTTAGTATTTGTTGTTATAGCGGCAATAGAAATACATCATCTGTGAAAATTTCAACTCTCTAGCTATCACCGTTTTTGAGATACAGCCTGGTGACAGACGGACGGACGGATGGACGGACGGACGGACGGACAGCGAAGTCTCAGTAATAGGGTCCTGTTTTAACCCTTTGGGTACGGAACCCTAAAACTATAATGATTCAGGCAACATAAAAATTTTATAGTAAAAAAAATAACAACGAATAGAAAAATAATAATTGTGTATTTTTCTCCGTGTGGTGACGGATTAAGAATACAAGTGTCACCACCCCATCTCCTCCCAAGGGTGCTGTAAAAGTCAGTTAAGGGTTATTGCACACAGATAACATCCTCTGTGAGTGACGGAAAAATCGAAAATAAACCCTGTGTCAACACGCCTGGTCAGCGCGGCACAGTAGACCATAATCCCTACCAAAGTGGAAGAAGCCCGTGCCCAACAGTGGGACATAAATGGGCTGGAGAAGAAGAATTGTGTATTTTTAGAACAAAAATTCAACCGACTTCATTTACCTTTGAAATTTGAGGGTTTTCATTGATTTCTCAGAAGATAACCATCAGATCTTGACCTGGTGCCAATGGGATTACACGGAAACCACCAAATAAAAAAATAATCATTAAAATCGCTTCGCCCAGTTAAAATTTATGAGGTAACAGACATAAAAAAATTAATAAAAAAACATACAGACGAATTAAGAACCTTCTCCTTTTTTTGAAGACAGTTAAAAATCTATTTAATTTCTTGCCTGTTCTTCTCCATAGGATTCTCATATAAATAATAAAATAAATAATAAATATTCATGGACATTTCACACAGCGTCCTCTGGTCCCAAGCTAAGCTTATATGCTTGTGTTATGGGTACCAGAATACGGATATTCTACATATACTACTTTTCTTTTGTAAATACCATACTTATAATACATAGAAACACCCAGACGTAGAACAGACATTTGTATGACATTTATAAACATCACACAAATGATTGTCCCGAGCGGGAATCGAACCCGCGACCTTGTGATTGGCAGTCCACTACGTGAACCACTAGGCCACGAGGCCCGTCAAATATAGATATATTTAACAGACACCTATCTTCTGACGTTATAACTTGTTAATCTTGCCTATAAGAACTAGATACTGTGAAAGAAATTCGTTGCTTCATATCTTATTATTAGGTTAGTTTTACTTAGGTTAGTCGTACTTAGTCTTGATAGTACTAATCGGCATCATTCTCACACCCCTGATAAACAATGTATAATATTGAAAAAAAAGAAATGAAGAAAACATAAAAAAATCCATGGAGTTTCTTTTCTGTTCCTTCTCCATAGGATTCGCGTTTGGCGTTGACACATAGTTTCTGACGATTCAAAACAGCTTGTAAAACATGCCAACTTGATATAAAATAAATTGACTTTGATTTTGACATAAAGGCAATACCCAGGAAGAAAACAGCGGACAACGATGCCCATATTTTTGTGTGGAACTTAAATAGTTTGGTCTCGTGCCCTCTTAACTATCACACAAATTTTATCCTAAATAAGAGTACCTATTCCAGCTCTGATTCATATTCAGTAAACATTTTAGCTAAACGTCTTCAAAACCCGTCCCTAAATACGTGACTTGTTTAGTAAACATAGGTACCAATTCTACGTAGACAACTAAACTTAACTAAAAAATAAAAACAATTATTGTGTATTTTGATTAAGTAGCTATTTCGCTATTCAAATTTATATTTATTAAAATCTTTACATATAAAAATTACGTGTCACGTTTTTTGTCCGCGATGGACTCCTAAACGTACTGAACCGATTTTAAATTTGATTTGCACACCGTGTGAAAATCGACCCAACTTGAAAGATAGAACAGCTTACATTTCAATTTATAGTCGCAATATTATTTTATTGCAAATTATTTGTCTACCCCTGACATTTGTATGGCAAAACAACGTTTGCCGGGTCAGCTAGTTTTAATATATAATACACAGCTTTTATAATAAGAAAGTTCAGTTAACATTATCCTAATTGTAACACTATCAATTTTAGTTTTTTAGTTCAGTTTAATTTAGTTGTGCACGTAGAATTGATATCATAGAACTGTTGTTAGATTATATAAATATTTTGTAAAGTTTAAAGACTTTGTTATACCCTCTCTCTCTCTTTCATTCTAGCCTATTAATTAACTGTCGGGCTCGGGCCTCCTATACTTTCGAAGATATTACAGTCTACACTGACGCGCTGACCAGGTGGTCAAGTCCGCTATTCAATGTTCAGTGAAAGTTCAATTGAATGGTATCATTTGTAACAAAAAATTTACAATAGACCACCAAACTTAACAAAATTCGCCACTATGCAATCAACAAATGCAATAACTGATTGTCTATTGTTAATTTTGGAGGTTATAATCAAGAAGGTCATAAATAGGGAGTAACAACTCGGGAATATACAGGGTGTCCCAAAAGTCAACGTCCAACCGAAAACCTAAGCTAGGCCTAGTTGTGGGGGCTCTCAAAAAAAAAGAAAAAAAAATCTATCTCATGTAGTTTCGAAATGACAGCCATTTTTCTTAAATTGACACCCTGTGACGAGTTTACGACTACTGGGGCTGCAAATGAGCTCTTTTGTAATTTTATTTTTGTGTGGAGTAGTCTTAAGTGATGCTCCTACAAATTCCAATTCATCATTTGCACACAACTTCATTGGAATTTCAGAAAATATCCGTTTTATACCGAACCATGACGTGAAAATGACTACATCACTAAACTTTGACAGTCTGTACTGAAAAAAAAATCTACTATGCAATTTCGGCAAGTGCCCTTAAAAGTTGGCGCATTTAATGGGCTTTCCAAAATGGTATAATACTTACTAAATTATTTCTTAGACGACGAGAAAAAAAAAATTAAGAAAGTCGATATTTAGCTTATTATTAGTTAGTCATAAAACTTTCTCAAAATTATTCTAATATCATCTAGGCGTTCTGTAAGGTGTAATTAAAGAAAGAGACGAAGAAAAGTTAGAGCGGGATAGTGACGCTACTAAAAGAAAGAGACGAAGAAATGTTAGAGCGGGACGGAGAGTGACGCTACTTGGTGTCAGTGAATCTTTCTACAATGTGTGAGCGAGACGAAATTGACATTTTGGCTAGTGTGGGTGAAACAGATAGCACGCTAATACAACAGCGTGGTATACGTACAATAATTCAGTACGTTTCGTGCCTTCGTTTACTGCGCATCTTTTTGTATTCGTTTGTATTTATTTCGTGCTTACAACCTTGGCTCTGTTTACTGGACTTGATTGCGTGTGACTTGGATTTGTTTTCGAACCGTTTCTGACGAACTTGGCTTTCTCCTGGACTGTTTTTGTAAGAAAATGCCTTTCTTGTACTCTGCAGAGGAATATGCAAACATGCACCTTATTTATGGGGAATGTAGGTGCAATGCTAGAGCTGCAGCTCGACTCTACCGTGAGAGATATCCGAATGCCGAGCGTCACCCAGATCATCGAGTTTTTGTAAATGTGCACCGTTTATTATCAGAAAATCAACTTCCTACTCGAGCTACTAGAGTGGGAAGAACCGTCGTGCCTTATGAAGAAGATGTCCTAAATGCAATTGCAGAGAACCGGAGTATCTCAGTACGTGGAATCGAGCAAAGTCTGGGGGTACCTAAAAGTACAGCACATCGGATACTGAAGAGAAACGAATTGCATCCGTACCACATGCAACGGGTACAAACTTTGCTACCCCGTGATTATCCTAGCAGGATTTTATTTTGTCAATCAATGCTCGAAAGGCACAGAGCAGATCCAGAATTCTTGCGTAAAATTCTTTGGACTGATGAATCGACCTTCAAAAAAGACGGATACATGAATTTGCATAATTTGCACGAGTGGCACGTCGAAAATCCACATTTGATGCGCGAAGATAGGTCACAGTACCGCTTTAAAATAAACATGTGGACTGGGATCTTAAATGGATCCATTATTGGGCCTTTTGAACTGCCAGAAAACCTCGATGGGGCAGCTTATTTGGACTTTTTACAACATCAGTTACCCAATTTGTTAGAAGACGTGCCACTTAGCATTTATCGAGACATGTGGTTCCAGCAAGATGGCTGTCCGGCACACTATGCGCGCCCAGTGAGAGAATTCCTTAATCAAGAATATCCAAATAGGTGGATTGGTCGATCCGGTCAGATCACGTGGCCCCCCCGTTCCCCGGATTTAAATCCTATTGATTTTTTTTATTGGGGAACGGTCAAAGAAATTGTTTACCAAAAACCAATTGAAAATTTAGAGGAACTGCGTCAGAGAATTCAAGATGCCGCTGATCACATCAATTCCAGACGTTTCGCCCGCCAGATTACACGATCGTTTTTAAGAAGGTGTAGGGCGTGCATACGCGCTGATGGCAAGCAATTTGAACATTTGATATGATTTAAATAAACATTCGATTTTTAATAATTGACTTTTATTTAAACAATCCCAAAAATTCACTGACACCAAGTAGCGTCACTCTCCGTCCCGCTCTAACATTTCTTCGTCTCTTTCTTTTAGTAGCGTCACTATCCCGCTCTAACTTTTCTTCGTCTCTTTCTTTAATTACACCTTACAGAACGCCTAGATGATATTAGAATAATTTTGAGAAAGTTTTATGACTAACTAATAATTAAGCTAAATATCGACTTTCTTAATTTTTTTTTTCTCGTCGTCTAAGAAATAATTTAGTAAGTATTATACCATTTTGGAAAGCCCATTAAATGCGCCAACTTTTAAGGGCACTTGCCGAAATTGCATAGTAGATTTTTTTTTCAGTACAGACTGTCAAAATTTAGTGATGTAGTCATTTTCACGTCATGGTTCGGTATAAAACGGATATTTTCTGAAATTCCAATGAAGTTGTGTGCAATTGATGAATTGGAATTTGTAGGAGCATCACTTAAGACTACTCCACACAAAAATAAAATTATAAAAGAGCTCATTTGTAGCCCCAGTAGTCGTAAACTCGTCACAGGGTGTCAATTTAAGAAAAATGGCTGTCATTTCGAAACTACATGAGATAGATTTTTTTTTCTTTTTTTTTGAGAGCCCCCACAACTAGGCCTAGCTTGGGTTTTCGGTTGGACGTTGACTTTTGGGACACCCTGTAGATACGTAAAAATATATAAACTCATACGAGTGACAGATATGGTGGTTAATTTGAAGTGTTGCAAGTAGACCGCAATAAGCTCAGTTGGAAGAGCTTCGGAACGGTATTCCGAGGTCGTCGGTTCAAGTCCCACTTGCGGCATTTCACTTTTTCCACCATAATTTGATCTATTTATGTAGTTTTAGTAATCACAGTCTTAGTAACACAGCACTGAACGCAGGCTCGATTCCCGCATGGAATAATCATTTGTGTGATATTCATGGATATTCATAAATGTCATACAATTGTTTGTACTGCGTTAAGGTGTTTCTATAGATTATAAGTATTTATATTTACAAAATAAAGTATATACAAAGTATATCCGTATCCGGAACCCACAACACAAGCATAGAAAAAAAAATAGCTTACTTTGGGACCAGAGGACATTGTGTGAAATATCCAAAATCTTTATTTATTAAAAATTGCTTTGCAAAAAAATAGCAAAAGTTGCTACATTTACGCGTCTTCAAGTGCAAGGGGCACTTGAAGACATAAATTTACCTTAGCTAAATCGTATAAAGACTAATAATATTTCATATGAAGTATAGATGCATATTTCATGCACACATTGATATATTTACGTGTCTACGAGCCATGATGTAGTCATAGACACTTTATTTGGTAAATCTGTATCATTTCGTCTTTATGTAGGTATGTAGTACAGTATAAACTTTTTAGATCTTAAAAGATTTGAAGCAATTACTACATTTAAAGTGTAATACGAGATTAAAGATAGCATTCCCGAGTTAAATTAAAATTCAAAAGTGCTAGCAACAAATTTAAATCACGTAAAACTAATTTACTTTCACTAATTTATGGGTGAGATAAAAAGTAAAGTAATTACATCGTGGCAGATGGCGCTCTATAGTCTCTGCCTACCCCCATGGGAAAAAGGCGTGATGTTATGATGATGATGATGATGATGAGTAAAAACTGATTATCTATCTGCATAAAAGCAGGAATTTAAAGAGGTTGCGGCTTCGATTCCCGCTCGGGACAATCATTTGTGTGATTTTTCTAATTGTCATACAAAAGTTTGTACTGCGTCTGGGTGTTTCTATGTATTATAAGTATGTAAAAAATGTTTATGTTTACAAAAGAAAAGTAGTATATGTATTCTATCCGTATTCTGGTACCCATAATACAAGCATATAAGCTTAGCTTGGGACCAAAAGACGTTGTGTGAAATGTCCATGAATATTTATTTATATTTATTTATTTAAAGGCGCTAAACTCACGAATCACTAATCCGATTTGAAAAACTCTTTCAGTTTTAGATAGCACATTTATCGAAGAAGGCTATATGCTATATAACATCATGCTGCGACTAATAAGAGCTAAATAGCAAAGAAAAATGTCACAAAAACGGGGAAAATTTTCTGAATACCACGCGTACGAAGTAAAACAGCTAGTATTAATATAAAACCGGGGACTTGTATTGATTTTAGATTCATTAGTATCTAGGGTTGGCAAATTACTACACTTCTCCTAATGATAAGTGAGGATGTAGTCCAAACTTAACACTGGGCCAACATGACGAACGTGGCATCCATCCATCTATCCATCAGCCTTTCTCCGTCCACTTTTGGACATAGACTTCCCCAAAGAATGCCACAACGCGCAGTTTTGTGGCGTGCTTAGTAGACAAAAACCCTTCCGAAATAGAAGAGCCCAACAGTAAAAAAAAAAGTTTGAAGTTTATGCAGAACCCAAAAACTGTGACAGAAAGTTCCAAATTGCAGTTATTCGCTTTTATTCGAAACTTTGTGGCCTCGGCAATTGTAGGTCAATTTAATTAAATCGATTGAATGAACGCCGGACCGGCTCAAATAAATCATAGCGAGCTTTATCGAGGGTCAATTTGGCCACTGCTAACGAGCCCTCTAGTTACATTTAATTATTCTGGCTTTGAAACATCTTAATTTTGACCAGAGGACTTTTTATTGCAGTAAAATCAAATACCTAGTCGATCAAAAGAATGAATACATTTGACAGGTTTCGTATTCGAGTGGTTAATGTAACGGATAGCCGTTCACCAGGTCTCGGGTTAGATTCCTGCACGGGACAATTATTTATAAATGTCATACAAATGTTTGTACTGCGTCTGGGTGTTTCTATGTATTATAAGTATGTATTTACAAAAGAAAAGTAGTATATGTATTCTATCCGTATTCTGGTACCCATAACACAAGCATATAAGCTTAGCTTGGGACCAGAGGACGTTGTGTGAAATGTCCATGAATATTTATTTATTTATTATTTAATATTTACAAAAAAATATTAATTTTATGTAGTTTATCCGTATTCTGGTACCCATAACACAAACATATAAGCTTAACTTTTGACCAGAGGATGTTATGTGCAATGTCTGAGCTTGAGAGAGAGAGAGAAGCTCAAATAAAATACGAAAATCTTTTTCAAACCTGTCATTTAAATATTTTCAATCACAAATAAGTTATGTTTTGTTTCACATATCAGACCTATTTGAAACTATCCTCTATAGAAAGGAAATTTGAAACTAACCTATTGAAAGGTTTAAAAACAAAGATTTTCCCCATTAGATACCGAATTTTATTTCTAACACGACGATAATTATTAGCTTTGAGCGTATATGTTGTGTTTATCTATGCAACGGAATCTTAAAAATAAATTTTCACCAACTTGCAGTAGTCGGATTGATCTGAAATGTTCTACACCTATTAAGGACCGATAACACAGCAAGAATTTAAAAAACTAGTCAGCAATTTCTAGCGTATTTTTAGTTTTAGAACTAAGCAAATTATCCATAGGTAACGAATAAGCACACCAACGTTGAAGTTGGATAGAATAATGCATTATCATTGGTCGTAGCAATATTATACGCCGATTTCTCATACATTAGCTATGTAAGGATAGTATGTGTTTTTTTTTATCATTCGCCTTCAACCCTACCGAACCATGAGCGTTAATCGTGATGCATGGGGAATCTATTACGGGTGATTTGTGTTTGAAACTAACCCCAGTTGAAAGGAAAGCAACCAGACAATTGACTTTGAATTCCTGTGGAGTTTAATTTCCTGTTTGAAGCAACTGTTCCAACAAGATATTATTAGCAACGATTAATTGTTTTGAGAACAAAACAACATGAGCTTTGCGTCTATTGGGTCTTGGGTTTGATTCTTGAATATCTGTAATGTATTTAGGTGTTTAACTATCTACATATTTAGAATAAGTGTTTCAAAATTCATGTAAGTGTAATAGCTTAAAAATAAATAAATATCAATTTCTTTATAATCCCATAAAAATAATTAAAAGATGTAATAGAATGTCTCAATGTTCAATTGACTTGCTATGCTTTTTCTGCTTATGCTCAATAAATCTCGCTTAAGGGCCTACATCAATATTATCGTATATCATCGCCGACACGTACATATTAACACAGCCAGTAGGCACAGAAAATGAAGAATTAGTGATACTTTTCCTATTTACTCAAAATCTACTAAATATATTTTAATTCTGATTTACGTGTTTCTATATATAATAGTTACTTATGTTTTTAAAGTTATTTCATTAGTTAATACGCGATAATAGACCGACAAATGAAAAAAATAAAAAATTAGAGAGGTTGTTTCGCTAAGATTTTCTATCGAGAAAACTTTTTTCAATCGCGTTTCTGAGTTTATGCGATCCTGGATCATATATTGAAAAAACATATACTTAAAAATTAGAGCTCTAGCCATTCAATCTAAAGAAACAATGAAAACTTCGTACGTAGAAAAATGCACGAAGCTATTTTGGTATCCTCTTAAACTTTGGTTAACATGCGCAGGCCAAGTGCGGGTTTCATGGTAGCTCATTTGGAAGAGCAAAGGAGCAGTATTCCGAAATTCCGGGTTTAAGTCCTGATTATGGTGTTAATTTTTCCCACACAAATTGATGTCTTTAAAGGTTATTAAATTAAAAAATATTAATGAAGATGTAGTACAGTATCAGTAAGTATTAACAATAAAGTGGACCATTAAGCGATCTTATTTCATACACCTATCAGTCCAAGTGTCCAGTGCCTTTCTTCAACAAACAACGTGCGGTTTTATTCCGCTTATGTAAGCACCAATGGCTACTCATGACCTGACGAAATCGTCGATTCACCTTATAGGCGATCTTTCGATCGAAAATTGAACCCAAGGCCTAATGACTCAGTGTCTAACTAAACCACAATACTCATCCACATCTAGGTTAAAACATTATAGTAGTACTCGTATATACCGAAACGCATTAGCAACTTTATCACGCTAAGCGTTTAGGAACATCGCTATTAGGCTTCTCTGTATGGCTATGAAAACAGCGAGATGACCACAGACTGATTACTGATGTTAGATCGACTACTGTAATTTTTAGTTATTTTCAGAAGAAAAAAGAATGTAATTTAAAGATTTCTCGGTATCCCCAAGATGCCGATTACTGATTCTGACTTAAAGACTGTAGATGACCTTTGACCTTAGACTTTGGTTAAATACCATTACACATTATTTATTTATTTATTTATAACATTATGCACTTTTATAATGTACAATGGCGGACTTAATGCCATCAGCATTCTCTACCAGTCAACCAATGATAGTGTAGAGATATTAGGGCAAAATTCTCTTTAAAAAAAAAACTTATATTCCAATCTAACAATATACTAAAAGTAAATAAATGAACAGATACATAATTATAAACATATAAGATACACATACACAAAAGATACAAAAATATTTACATATACATGAATCATAATTACATAAATTTACCTTACACATATATATAACAAAAACAGTAAGTAAACATTAATATTGTGTATTTTTATTTATACATTATGACTATCTATCTAATCACATGCACACTGTTATCCCATCTTATCATTTAACTACCTTTCTTTCAATTTTATGGTTGCTTGAAAGAGATCACTTTACGCAATAAGGCTGCCATTTGTACCTAGTCCTTGTTTTTAACTCATTGTTTGTAAAGTGTACAATAATAATATCTATCTCTAAAATCGATATTTTTGCTTATTCCATAACGCTTATTTAAAAGCCACATATGAAAGCATTTAACTACCACCCGTGGAACATTTAAGGTAAATAACTATTAAGACTTATTTAGGCAACAAATGAGATGAAAGGCGGTGAGAAATTTACGACTGTACACATAGATCCATTACATAGTAATTTGTTAGTTTTATGGTTACTGAAAAGTATATGATTACGTACTGGAACCGCAGTTTTGTAAAGGTGATAAAAAGTAATTTTTTATGGTAAAGGGAGCTTACTCTATAATTATAATGTGAAAGTAAATAATTTTACAATATTATCTGCGCTACTCTTCCATGCATATAACAAATACCACGTGCCCAACAGTGGGACATCAATGAGTTGGGATGGAAGGAATACAATATTTTACATTTACATAACAAAACAAATAAATATTGTATTTAATTTGAAAGTAGGAGTTTAACTTTTACGTTTGTTCAGAAGTTTATACGTACAAAGTTTCAGCTTAATATTGTTCAAAAACATTTAAGTTGTAATACAAGAAACTTCTTAATCTTACGGATATAATTTTTGATATCAATAACAAACACTCTTTGAAGAACTCTGTAAGACTGTGTAGCTTATCTATCTAAAAAAATTGTGTTTTATTTAATAAAAATGTTAAAAAATCATGTCTGTAAATACTTAATCTGTACTATATCTTTAAACATTTTGTTTTTAGAAATTTTTATTGTCTAGAAAACGATTTTTTTAAAGAAATATCTACTAATATACCGGCAAACGTTGTTTTGCCATACAAATTATGTCAGGGGTAGACAAACAATTTGCAATAAAATAATATTGCGACTATAAATTGAAACGTAAGCTATCCTATCTTTCAAGTTGGGTCAAAATGCACACGGTGTGCCAATTAAATTTAAAATCGATTAAGTAGTTTAAGAATCCATCGCGGACAAACATAGTGACAGGAGATTTATATACTCGTATATAAAGATAACCTGAGCCTAATTGTTTTTTGAAGGCGCTAGTCTCGGGAACTGCTGGTTCGTATTGAAAAATTATTTTTGTGTTGAATAGTCTATTTATCGAGGAAGGCTATATAATATCACGCTGCGACCCATAGGAGCGAATCATTAGAAAAAATTGTTGCAAAAACGGGGAAAGTTTTCTAAATTCCACGTGTTCCATGCACAGCAACTGAAACAGCTAGTAGGCTTGTTGAAAAAATATCAATACATTGATATATCGATATAATTTTGCCAATATGTCGATATATATCGGCGATATTTAATTTTAGATATTTCGATGTATCGATATAAAATTTCAAGTATCGAAATCGTATAAAAATCGATATTTTTTTCAGACCGAAAACCAAGTAGGTAGGTATACTTTCTATAAAGGTATTAAAATTTTTTTACTTTTTGTCTTTTGTTTTGTTTTTTGTCGACTCTCGATTTGATGCTTCTTAGTTTGATGTCGAAACCTTTTGAGTCCTATTCGCACTGAGCCAGTTTTTAATTTTGCCGATATATCGATATTTTTGAAATAAAATATCGATGCCGATATCGTTATTTTTATAAATATAGATAGATACATCGATATTTTTTTGGTTCCGACATCCCTAACAGAATAGCTAGTCCTTATCCTTACTAATTTATAAATGCGAAAAACGGAATATAAACAAAAAATGTTGACGAGCTTAAGTGTTAATGTGTATAACCAAACCATAGCGCGATTTAAAAAGAATATAACGCCATCTATTGAGCGGTATAGTAAAGTTTTGTTTGATTTGTAAATTTCACGCAGACAAATTCACAAGCAACAGCTAGTAATTTATAAGTCAGTGTTATTAGAGAAACTACTACTCTGTCTTTCTGTCTGTTTACAAACACATCAAGTAAAAACTTTTACAGAACCGTTAATTTCTGGTTCTGGTTCTTCAGGTTTTTTTTTTATGGCAGTGGTTAGGCAAATGACTACACTCCACCTGATGTTAAGTGAAGTTCAATCTAAATGTGAGGACGGCTAGTACGGTGTGAAAGTACTAGCCGCCCCTACCTTGCCGGCCCGCAAGTTGCCTCTTTTTTTGTTTATATACTAGGAGAGGAGACATAGACAAAACAATGGATATTATAGTTTCATTATACACAATCATAATATAACATTACTTCGATACTCATTTTTAAGTAATATTTGTATAATTGTTAAGTAGGATTTTTAGGGTTCCGTACCCAAAGGGTAAAAACGGGACCCTATTACTGAGACTTCGCTGTCCGTCCTTCCGTCCGTCCGTCCGTCCGTCCGTCCGTCTGTCACCAGGCTGTATCTCAAGAACGGTGATAGCTAGACAGTTGAAATTTTCACAGATATTTCTATTGCCGCTATAACAACAAATACTAAAAATAAAATAAAATTAATATTTAAGGGGGGCTCCCATACAAAAAACTGATTTTTTTACCGTTTCTTGCTCGATACTAATAACGTTGCCTTATGTTGCATAGATAATGGTACGGAACCCTTCGTGCGCGAGTCCCACTCACACTTGACCAATTTTTTTTTTTAAAGTTCAATCGACTTCGCGTGCCTTTGAAATTTGAGGGTTTTCCCCGATTTCTAAGGAGGTAACCATCAGATCCTGACCTGGTGCCAACGAGAGCACACAGGAACCATCAGCTTATAAATAAAAAAAGAATCCTTAAGATCGCTTCGCAAAGTTAAGAGGAACAAAATCGCTATGAACAAAGATTTAAAATAATTTGCTTAGTTCAAAAACTAAATAACACGCTTGAAAATGCTGAATATCTTTTTAAATAATTGCATTGTCATCGGTCCTTGATGTGTATGCAAAATTTCAAATCAATCCGACTATCGCAAGTGGGTGAAAATCGCATTGAAAGATTCCGTAACATACTCGTAGATTAATACATACCGAACTTATAAAAGCGTGTTAAAAATACATACAGACGAATTGAGAACCTCCTTCTTTTTTTGAAGTCGGTAAAAAGTTTAAAAACTTTGAGCCCTGTCACTAAAGAACGCCTACATGAAAGGATAAAAGTAATGTTATAGCTTTCTTCTATAACGTAAAGCAACATTTATGTAACAAGAACCTTCGGTTTCCTTGGCTGTTATCACGTAGTAAAGATTTTCAAAGTTGCTGCATTAAACGAGGTTGGACAAGTTTCTTGAAACGCGATAGCTTAGATTTATTTCTGCCGTATTGCAATTTTGTAAGTAGTTTTGATAGCATTCTAACCAAATCGTATATAAAATCAATTGTTGTTCATTAGTCTCGCTAAAACTCGAGAATGGCTAGGCCAATTTTGGTGATTTTGGTCTTGAAATGGTTCACTTTTGGACATAGAGAACAGAACGCCACAACGCGTGGTTTTGTGCCGCTTGCATCCAATGACTCCCCGCGATCTTAACGATATCGTCGCTCCACCTCCGCTGCATCGTCCGGTACGTGGTCGCCGCTCTATAACCTTTCTATTAGTATCACTTTATTTATTAAGACAAAGGTATGTTAATAAATAAAGAGATAAAACCACAGTTTAGACCTAAAATATATCAATTTTTAGTCGAATTACATTTTCACCAAAACTAGTATAATATTAATTCATTGTTAACTATCTACGTTACATAGATATTTCCTCTTTCATGATAAAGGAACAAGGAAAATGCCACAATTAGTGGCAACAAGTTTCTGACATGGGCGTAACAAGCATTATAATTTATTGAGGGGCACGTTTTTATTCCCAAAGTTACTTTTGCTTACGTTACTATGTATTTATGTGAGATTAAAGCTAATGATTCTTTTTTAGATCAAAGAAATTTCCGCAAAGTATTTAGTCCAATCAGTTTGATAACATCAAACCTTATCACAACCCCTTTTCCTTCCCAGACTGCTGAAGAGCCAGTTAAAGAATATTGTATACAGATAAAATGCTCTGTGAGAGACGGAAATCTCAAAAAAAAAACCCTGTACCAACACGCCTGGTTAACGCAGCGCAAGAGACCGTAATCCCCTTCCAATGTAAAAAAGGTCCGTGCCCAGCACGTTATGGGGTTCTTCTTCTTCGTCGCTTCCTCATGTCTGAGGGTCGTGACCACCATGGTCAAAAATGTGCACAAAATCCCTCCAGGCGTCGCGGCTTTCAGCGTGTCTGATAGCAACAGGGATGCCGGTGTTCATAGCCTGATTGACGGTATCAGACCATCTCATCGGTGATCTGCCTCGACTCCTCTTGCCTTCCACGTGACCCACGACTATCAGTTTTTCTAAATTGATAGTTATAGGGTTAGAGAGAGCGAAATCCTACCAGAGCCAACCCACCTGATTATTGCCCCATTGTAGGTCAAATACCCTCCGGAAGTAGAGGAGCCCCATGTTCAACAGTGGGTTGATAATGGGTAGGAAGGAGAAATCTTTTCGGGAAAAGGTTCACACTATAGATTACCACCAGCTACGGGCTCAACATTCTACTTTAGCTTCATTTAAGTATACTCAGGCATACATTTGGTCATAATTTTTCTATGCCCATTCATGTCGGAATTAGAAGCGGGTAGAGACCCGCAGACCATGAAGTGGTCGGAGATGGTTGACACCGTCTCCAACCACCTTATGGTCTGCTTATGTCGCACTGACTTGACGTGTATTAATAGGATTAAGTTTTTAGATTTCCGTCCCTTACAGAATACCTAAACCATTTTGATAAGATGTTATCCCTTATTTGGCTCTTACAGTACTGTGAAGCCTCTGCTTCACATAAACCTTCTTCTTGCAGAACAATTCATTTATTTCCCTTCTAGGACTTGTTTACAAAATAAAAACATTTAAGGCTTTATGAATAATTGTATTCTTTTTAAATTCATGTTTGTTTCACATTATCTATTTTTACATCATCTTTAATGTCCTCTCGAATCCCCCAATCCTTTTTCTTTTCTTTATTCCTTTTTTAAAATTTTTATTACTTTTTTTAAAAATAAACCATATTTGGCCTATATCATTGAATAGTTTATATTTAATGATCACAACCTTTACAGTACCTTGGGAGAGAAATAAACTGGTGATATTTGTATTTTTAAACCATCACCAGACGGACCATGTATACTAATATTATAAAGCTGATGAGTTTGTTTGTTTGAACCCGAAAATCTTAGGAATCTCTGGTCCGACATGAAAAATTCTTTCAGTGTTGGATAGTAGGTACATTTATCGAGGAAGGCTATAGGCTACATAACATCATGCTGCAACTAATAGCACCGAAGCATCTATAATAAATGTTGCAAAAACGGGGACAATTTTCTAAACTCCTCTCGTCCGGAGTCGCGGGAAACAGCTAGTTATATTATAATAATATTCTCACACTTGCGCGACTCATTCGTTCAAACAAAACCGCAATTTTCTGAATTAGACGTGTATTTATTTGAAATTTTAGCCCGATGTTTTATAACAAATACACGCATCTAAATCTGAAAATAGTGGTTAGGTACATTATATTACATAACATAATAATGCTTAAAATTTAAAACGAATACTTATAAATTATGATTAATATCCGTAATTATACGTGAATTATAGCATCATTAGTGAACTCCTAATGATTACCCTTAACCCACAGATATTTACAAAACTTTCCGCATTGCTGCCTACACACTCACACTAATCATGATTAATTAATACGTTAGGGAATTCTACTCCTGAATATTTTATTTTTCAAGCCTTATTCTTGATTCTATCTAGCAAGTTTTGTCTTTCTCAATCTCCTTTTTAGAAGTTCAGCCACTTGCACTTAAGTATTCATTATTTGCACTATAGAAGTAAATTAGAGCATGATGACCAGAGGATGTTGTGTGAAATGTCCATGACCATCTATCTATCTGTTTAGCCGTCTGTCTGTCTGGATGTCTGTTTGTCTATCTATCTATATCTATGATAGAACTGATATGGTCTCGTCAGGAATAACAGCTCCTAAATAAAAAAAAAACACCTGCTGTTTTGGCTGTATCTTCGCTTTACTTTTTTGAGGTCTACTTTTACAGACTTTGAAATACTACCCATTATGCAAAAGTGTCCAAAGCTAATATAGAAGCTCGGTCCTCCATAGAAAAAGACCTTTTTTAGGCCTTGCAAATAACAAATATGACGAGTATCGTAGTCGAGTGGTTCATGTAACAGACTGCCATTCAGGAGGTCGCAGTTTCGATTCCTGTTGAAGACAATCAAAGTCAAAGTAAAACGTCAGAAGCTAGGTGTCTGTTTCAAACGCGAATCCTATAGAGAAGAACAGACAAGAAACTCCATGGATTTTTTTTCTTTTCAATTTTTTTTTTCAATATTATTTTACATTGTTGGGGGTATGAGAATGATGCCGATTAAAGCTGCGTAGACCATAAGTAATAACTAATTTAGAGACAAGATTGCCTTGTTAGAGCATCATTTGTGTGATATTTATAAATGTCATACAAATTATTTTTACTGCGTCTGGGTGTTTTCTATGTATTATAAGTATGTATTGACAAAAGAAAAGTAGTATATGTATTCTATCCGTATTCTGGTACCCATAACACAAGCAAAAGCTTAGCTTTGTACCAGAGGACGTTGAGACGTGTGAAATGCCCATGAATATTTATTTTTATTAAACCTTCTGCAGTGGTATTCAGTAAGAAAAAGTGAAGTGAATTTTCAGTGAATCTTGATCACGTGACAGAGCTCCTCCAATAAAAATAGAGGAGCGCTCTTTCCCGTGATCAAGATTCACTGAAAATTCACTTCACTTTTTCTAACTGCTGGTATTCTGCATATCCCAAAAAGGATCTGCCCTGATGAAAATAACGTTATCTATAATTTAATGGATATACCCAAGAAATCAATAAAGCTTATGAAAATAAGTAACTTAAATATCTCGGAGTTTTTCCGCAATCTATGAAAAGAAATTCCTTTTTCAGGTGATTTATACTTGACTTGATAAGAAAACCTTGCCAAAGGCGATTTTAAGATAGCCGTCATAATATTTCAGGATAATATTTTTTATCTGAGATCAGTCATATTATCCGGTTTATTTTTAATATTAAATAAATAAATATTTACGGACAACTTTCCTGTAGTTATTCGGTTCAAAATCTGTACCAATATTGTAAAGCAGGTATTTAAGGGCCTACATCAATATTATCGTATATCATCGCCGACACGTACATATTAACACAGCCAGTAGGCACAGAAAATGAAGAATTAGGGATACTTTTCCTATTTACTCAAAATCTACTAAATATATTTTAATTCTGATTTACGTGTTTCTATATATAATAGTTACTTATGTTTTTAAAGTTATTTCATTAGTTAATACGCGATAATAGACAGACAAATGAAAAAAAATAAAAAATTAGAGAGTTTGTTTCGCTAAGATTTTCTATCGAGAAAACTTTTTTTAATCGCGTTTCTGAATTTATGCGATCCTAGATCATAATATATTGAAAAAACATATACTTAAAAATTAGAGCTCTAGCCATTCAATCTAAAGAAACAATGAAAACTTCGTACGTAGAAAAATGCACGAAGCTATTTTGGTATCCTCTTAATATATAGCCACATTCTTCGGCAGCTATTAGCTTTGTACTTCTTCTCTTGTAGCTAATGCACCTACCTGTTTTGCTTTCTACACTCCCCGATGGTTGATTGACTGGCAGAGAATGCCTTCGGCATTAAGTCCGCCATTGTACTATATTATTTGTGCATAAAGTTTATAAATAAATAAGCTAAAGAGTTTATTTGTTTGTTTGCTGGAACGCGCTATTCTCAGGAACTACTGTTTTGAATTGGAAAATTATTTTTGTATTATACCATCACGCGGAGACTGGGGCGAATCATTAGTGAAAAATGTTGCTAAAACGTAGAAAATTTTCTAAATTACACGCGTACGGAGCTTCGGGCAAAAGTTAGTAAAGCTTAGCTCGTTCAAACAAACAAACAGACAAAATTTTCAGCTTTATAATATTGGTATAAAAATGTAGATAACATAAATAATTAGTCCTATTTAGCTATAAAACCAACGACCTCGTGAATGAAACTCACTACTTCTTCTACGAAAGACCTAGGCTTTGAAGGATTTAGTACGCACGTGTCACCATCCCATTTCGCTCATGGATAAAATTAATAATATTGAATATCTAAGTATTTATTTACTGAAATTCTCTCAGAAAGTTCTTGTTATTTTCTTGACTGATTAATTTCCGGTTTGTGGTTGAAACAAAGATGTGTAATGAAAGCCACACCGACGTGTATTGTGATAAAGTACGACGTTCCTAGGGATGGGAAAAATATAGTCGATAAATATTTCTGTTACACCTAAATTGATACGTATTTTTTTTGGCAAAAATTAAAATCATTTAGTCATTTAGGCAATGATTAAATGATTTTCATTTATTATCTCTCTCTCTCTGCCCCTCTGTCTCTCCCTCTCTCTCTCCCTCTTTCACTCTCTCTTTCTATTTCTCCCTCCCCCTCTCTCTCTCCCTCTTTCTCTCTCTCTTTCTGTCTCTCCCTCCCCCTCTCTCTCTCTCTATCTCTCTAGTCCATTAATATTCTAATGCTGGGCCTCCTCCACCATGGGAAAAACTACACTATACCATGCTGACCAGACATGTTGATACAAGGTTTATTTTCGAGAGTTACGTCTCTCTCAGATGATATTATTTGTGTAGAAAATCCCTTAGCTGACTTTTACAGAACACTTCAGAGGAGATGGGGTGGTGATACTTGTAATCTTAAACCATCACAATACGGACGTAATTAATATAGGTTGCATAATTATACGTTGTTTGTATACGTTGTAATATTATTTATATCGATATTCCATATCGCACATCACTATATTTAACATACTTAAGAAGAAACCCACATGTTATATGTGCGTTACAGAAAGGCGTATATTTGATACAATCTAAGAAGTTTATTTTAACAAGATTTTAATACAAGGTTATGTCTTTCGCCATCTGTATGTCGCAAAATCATGTGGTGACAGACTAAGAATACAACACTACCACATCTCCTCCCCCAGGGTGCTGCAAAAGGCAGCTAAGGGATATTTTACACAGATGATATCCTTTGTGAGAGATGGAAAACTGCCAACACGCCTGGTCTGCGCGGCACAGTAGACCATAATCCTCCCAAAGTGCAGAAGGCCTGTGCCCAACAGTGGGACGTTAATGGGCTGGACAGAGAGATGTGAAAATGCGCTTAAGTCATTTTTAAGGTTCGGTATCAAAGGGTACAACGGTACGCAAATACTGAGAA
Organism: Orgyia antiqua; assembly: GCA_916999025.1. NCBI lineage: Eukaryota > Metazoa > Arthropoda > Insecta > Lepidoptera > Erebidae > Orgyia > Orgyia antiqua. Next base: position 9,852,574 of record OU779874.1, read on the forward strand.
TTCACTGATTTTTGATTTTGAAAGGTCTTTATTGGCATAAAACAAATACAAACATGTTTAGTTACATTAAACATCTTATATATAAAATTCACGTGTCACAGTGTTAGTTACCGTACTCCTCCGAAACGGCTTGACCAATTTTTATGAAATTTTACATGCATATTTAGTAGGTCTGAGAGTCGGCCAACATCTATTTCTCAAACTTTTTTTTTTTTTAGTATGGCAAAACAACGTTTGCCGGGTCAGCTAGTCTTATATATAAAATTCACGTGTCACAGTGTTAGTTACCGTACTCCTCCGAAACGGCTTGACCGATTTTTATGAAATTTTACACGCGTATTCAGTAGGTCTGAGAATAGGCCAACATCTATTTTTCAAACTTTTTTTTAGTATGGTAAAACATAAAATTAACATTTTTTTAGACTAAATCGTCTTTACAAACATGTAAGTACCTTATTGTCAACTTATTTTATATTTTACAGATTAACTACAGAAACAACATAATATTCCAAAACACACTAAAAAACATATGACTTAACCTGTCAATATAGTTTAACATATTTATGTAGATTTAAACACATGTAGACCCAAAACACTAACACCTCGCTGCAATGTGTATAACTATTAGTTCATAGACATAACATCGATGCACCAAAGTCTTTAGTCCCCTTGTTGTAGATAATGATAAAGGTGACTGATCCTATCTAATGTTATAGGTAATAATAATTATTTTTTTTGAAGTGAAAACTTCTTTAGCGGCGTTGAGCACTTTTTCTGTAATGGGTATAAAATCTTAAACTCGCGTCAGGACACGTGACCTGATCGAAAAAGCGTAAGACGGATGGAGAGTAGACAGCTATCCCCTCTCTACGGCGCGGCGAAAATGTATGCCTGGGCCTACTGTTTCTTTAATAGATAGAGTGGTTCAAGAGGATGGCTTTTGTACCTATAATATAACAAGGTTTTTGAAGTGAATACTTCTTTAGGCGCGTTGGGCGTTTTTGGAGGGAAAAAACTTATTTTTAGTTCGCGTCACCGACATGCTAATCTGTGCATCCCTGCTATGCTATCGGTCGGTCGCAAGTTAATAAGTTAATAGTTTTCACTTCTATCGGCAGTCCCCATGACTGCCTGTTTTTTTTTTTTTTTTAAATTGAGGGTATTAAGTAAAAGATGTATACAACATCGTCGCATAACAATTCACTGTTCGTCCGTTTATCCATCAGTCTGTCACCAAGCTGTATCTCATGAACAGTAACAGCTAGAGAGCTGAAAACACAGTTTGTGGATTACAGTTGCAACAACAACAAATACATTATCCTGCCCTTACCCCATTGCTTGGGGTCCATTTATCTCCAGGACAGTGATAGCTAAAGAGCTAAAAATTTCACAACTTTTGTGTAGATATTAGTTGATAATAATACGTATATGTCACCACCCCATTACAAACTGTGAACACACAGACTTTATAAAATTTAATTATTCGTTAAATTAATTATTGGTATATTTATTTATGTACACCGCAACTTGCCCAACTAAATATACTTTCTTATATTTTCCATCTTAAGGTTGCCTGGAAGAAATCGTTTTAAGCGATAAGACCGCCAATTGTACATTCTGTTTCTTTAGAATTATTGTTTGATTAATATTGTTATTTATTTGTGTACAATAAAGAGTTTATAAATAAATAAATTAAACAGTGCTTATCAAATTAATAATTTGAACCCCATGTTTTTGATGAAAAATTTAACGTAAATTTTAGAAGCATTAATTTACAAAACACAAAACTCGTAAAATAAACCTCCATCAAGCGAAGGAAGTGAATAAATGAATAGTATAAATCAGTCGAAGGGAACACTCACTAACATAGAAAAGTATCGACTCAGATAAAATAATTTTTTCGAGTTTTCGACTTCGAGTCGAGGCGTTCGAGTTCAAGTCGAATAGGTATGTGTTAGAGAATAGTATTGTAGACATAAAAAAATGTTGAATGTTTAAATGGTATCAAGAAAATGTGATTATTTTTTGTGTAAAATGACCTGGGAGTAATATTGTTTTTTTGTTTGAACAATCAAGATCCAGAGAGTTATGGCTCGGTTTTGCTTTATATAAAGCAAAACCGAGCCTTAACTCTCTGGATCCAATATTGCTCTTTGTTCCTTTCTGTCTCTTGTAAATCTAGTTTGTATGGCGAAAATCATGTGGTTCTTTTTTCGTAAGAAATTTAATGACATTTTAATAAGAATTCGACAAAAAACCCAAAAATAAAAAACTGTCGTCCTTTCCGGTTCCTTTTTGCATAAATACGGACAATTATGTTTTTAACATACTTCAAAAAAAGGAGGAGTTTCTTAATGTGTCTGCATGTTTTTTTATGTTTATAACTCTAATGTTTGTTACTTAATTCTTCATATTAATTTCTAATTGTTATTAAATTTTAATTGGTATTTAATCTTTAATTGTAAATTTTAACTGTTATGAATTTTTAAATTATTATGTCTTATTTTTATTATTGTATGTATTGCATTGTATATAATTATGTACTACCTATAAATGACATGTAACGTTTCTAATGTTATTAATAAAGAACTAAGAACTAAGAACTAAGAACTAATGATTCTTTTTTTATTTGAAAGCTGGTGGTTCCCGTGTGATCCTATTGGCACCAAGTCAGGATTTGACGGTTATCCCCTAGTAAATCAAGGAAAACCCTCAAATTTTAAAGAAACATGAAGTCGGTTCATCATTTTTCTTAAAATACCCAATTGTCGTTCCTTCATTATGTTATTGTATGTGCAATAAGTGTATGTATATCAAAAGTTAAAACAGGACATCTTTATCTTTATTATTATTATTATTTTATTATTATTACTTCTTATAAAACAAAGTCGTAATTTTTGTATGTATGTCCCTATGTGAGCTTATAACTTCAAAAATACGCAACGGATCTTGATGCGGTGTTTTTTTTAATAGATAGAATGGTTCAAGAGGATGGCTTTTTTTGCCTAATTTGTTGGGCTTTGCTGTATATTGGATAAGATAAATGATTTAATTTGCCGAGAAACTCGGACGCGCGCGAGCTATAAATGAAAACGCTGCCTTATCTATGTGAGGTACAACAAACCAATGTATAGAGGAATTGTTTCTTACATATAGTTCTTCAAAAAAGTCCGCGAGGGCTATGTCTATGCTGTATGAGGGGATATGTCTATCTTTTAAGGGAAACCCACTGTACCCATAATAATGTCGAAAACTTGATCAAATTCAATAGGGTGTTTTGAAAAGCTATTTATGTGTATATAGTAATATCTTTTATCAAATTAAATAGCTTAGTTAGCCTATGCAATTAATATAGATTATAACTGCTTTTTACAGCATGCAATTTAAATAAATATCTTAGGAGATATGACGAAAAAAGAATTACGCGCTATAAAATACATAAACTGTTTGCTAAGCAACGCGAACGTTCCTCGGTCTTCTATCCATAATGGATATTTATGGATGTTTATTGTGCTTTCACGTAAAGACTACTGGATGGATTTTCATGAAACTTTCCAATGGAAAATGGAATAGTAAATGAACAGATTTTTTATCCTTTTTACCGCGGGTAACACCGCGGGGCACAGCTAGTAATTAATAATACTTAGTTGTCCGTCTGTCACAGGGTCACTGTGGATTCTCAAGTGGGTGACAATCGCTTCCAAAGATTACGTTATTCCATGCAATTAAAGCTTTGAAAGTCATTTGCATTCATTAATACATTGATATTAATTCGCCGTATGGTGACGGATTAAAAATACAAGTGTCATCACCCCATCTCCTCCCAAGAGTGCTGTAAAAGTCAGCTAAGGGGTATTGCACACAGATAACATTTTCTGTGAGAGACGGAAAACTCGGAAATAAACCCTGTGCCAATACGCCTGGTCAGCGCGGTACAGTAGACCATAATACTTCCCAAAGTGAAGGAGGCCCATGCCCAACTGTGGGACGTAAATGGTCTGGAGAGAGGGAGAGAGAGAGAATATATAGATAGATACAAACGGACCTAATAAAAGTGTGTTAAAAATAAGTGAAAATACGCTTTCTCAAAATATTTTATTACTTAGTCCCTTGAAAACCTTTCCGTTATCTTCTTGACTGATTAATCTCCGGTTTGCGGTTGAAACAAAGGCATGTAAGCGTCACGGACGTGAACTGTAAGGAAATGCTATACCACTAGTGATGGGACACGGTCGATAAATAACAAATAAATAAATAAAATAAATATTCACGGACATTTCACACAACGTTCTCTGATCCCAAGCTAAGCTTATATGCTTGTGTTAAGGGTACCAGAATACGGATATAATACATAATAAACTACTTTTCTTTTGTAAATACATACTTATAATATAGAAACACCCAGAACCAGTACAAACATTCTTGTATGACAATATAGACGAAAATATCTTAGATAGATAAAACTTTATTTGTACATAATAACATTTCTACAATCACATTTTTTTTTAAAGTAGGTATCATATAATTTTCAAGCGTTTTTTTAGTTTTTGAACTACTTAATAGTTCAAAAACTAAAAAACGCTTGAAAATTTAGATTATTTTGAATTATTGCGTAGTCATCGATCTTTAATATGTGTGCAACATTTGAAATCAATCAGACTATTACAAGTGAATAAAAATATCTTCCGTTACAATGATTACGTGCTAATAAAAGCATATTAATAAAAACATATAGGCTATCGTAACATTGAAAGCCAAACAGAGGTGCAAGCAAACATAAGCAACGATGAAATTTCGGGCGTTAGTAAGTCCACTCTAATTTTTATCGATATCGATACGAATTAATGCACAACACAATTTTTAACATTCTTTAGCAGAAGCTCACATGTGATTTGTCAGAGCAAGTCGTATTTGATACGATTTATGGACTTCTTGTCTTATTTTTACAAGATTTTATTACAAGGTAAGGCTTTGTACATTACAAAATACGTGCCTTGTGCCCTTGTGCTTTACTATATAATATATGTGATATAATAAGTATCTTTATTTACTTACCGCCTTATTCATAATGAGTTATCGGAGGTTTAAAAGGTCGCTAAAATCGGTTCGCGAAAATTGTCAAAACTTATTATTCATAATAGTCTTTTTACGATAAAACGTTTATTATCTCTCCAATAAAATCTCCATTTAAACCTCCGAGAAGTCATTATGAATAAGACCATTAATCTATACTAATATTATAAGCAGAAGAGTTTGTTTGTTCGTTTGTTTAAACGCGCTAATCTCAGGAACCTCTGGTCCGATTTGAAAAATTATTTCAGTGTCGGATAGTCCATTTAGCGAGGAAGGCTATAGGCTATATAACATCACGCTGTGACTAATAGGGGAGAAGCAGTAGTGTAATATGTTACAAAAACGGGAAACATTATCTAAATTCTACGCGTACGAAGTCGCGGGCAACAGCTAGTGTGATATAATAAGTGCCTTTAATTACTTTAAGACGATACCAAAATAGCTTCGTGCATTTTTCTATGTACGAAGTTTTCATTGTTTCTTTAGATTGAATGGCTAGAGCTCTAATTTTTAAGTTGTATGTTTTTTCAATATATTATGATCTAGGATCGCATCAACTCAGAAACGCGATCGAAAAAAGTTTTCTCGATACAAAATCTTGGCGAAACAACCTCTCAAATTTTTTATTTTTTTCATTTGTCGGTATATTATCGCGTATTAACTAATGAAATAACTTTAAAAACATAAGTAACTATTATATATAGAAACACGTAAATCAGAATTAAAATATATTTAGTAGATTTTGAGTAAATAGGAAAAGTATCCCTAATTCTTCATTTTTTGTGCCTACTGGCTGTGTTAATATGTACGTGTCGGCGATGATATACGATAATATTGATGTAGGCCCTTAATATAAAACAAAATCGTTATTTTTAACTGACTTCAAAAAAGGAGGAGGTTCTCAATTTGTCTGTATGTATTTTTTTAATATTTGTTACCTCATTCATAACTTTTGACTGGGCGAAGCGATTTTAAAAATTGTTTATTTATATTTAAAAAGGTGATGGTTCCCGTGTGACCGCACCGGTACTAGGCCAGGATCTGATGGTTACGTGCTATGAAATCGAGGAAAACCCTCAAATTTCAAAGGCACATGAAGTCAGTTAGACCTTTTTAAAAAAAAAATTGGAATTAAAAATTGGATCAATTATAGATAAAAATAAAATGATACAAGCACGTAATTTTAATAAAATCTACCGAAATGTCTCATATACGCATACCGCATACGAAAACATTCTAACAAAAATATCTTAGTACTGCGTAGCATTTGTAACAACAAAGATTATAAAGTAGAGCATTCACAGTCCTGCCTGAAATAGATTATATCACCAAGGGCACACGAGTGACGGTACATTGAGTATAGAATCAACAGGAGCAGTTAAACAAGCTCTCTTCGTTGTATAATTGGCTGCCACGGTCACGGTTACGGTACACACACTAAACAATAACGCAATTCCTTCTTGTCTCGTTTCTTCACATGCAATATGCAATATGCATGTGAAGAAACGTGACAATCAGTAAACATTAACTACCAGATAACTAACTCAATTCTATGAGATATATTGCACTTTTAAGTGAAACGTAATGTGAATAATGGGTCTGCAATTAAAATATAATGCATACAAGCAGCAGCCCAACTTGCAAGCCTACCGTGAATGACAGCTTTGACTCTGTGATGAATTGGACAAGGAAGCGAAAACTTTACCCTTTAAATAACGCCATCTGGTGATAATATTTATACAAAGAAATATCTAGAGAAATATCCGGTCAAGTGTGAAGTCCAACTTAAAGATAGAGGATTCAGTCACAATAAAAGGAAATCGCTTCGACATCTCATTTTGTTACAAAAATGAAAGATTATTATAATGGTAACAATCTAATAATTTATTTCGAATATAAGTATACCTATGTTATAAAGTGTTAAATTAATAAGTAAACTACCTACTATTTAAATATTTAGCATTCCATACGACCCGAAAATTAAAAAAATAACAATATTCTTTATAGAGTCCGGTTAAATTTTAATTGCCCAAAAAGACCCGATATTTTTAAGCACCATTTTGTTTTGTTACGGAACTCTAAAAATATTCTAAAAACCTTACTGATTCATATTCGACAACCATTTTAGCTAAACGCCTTCAAAAGGTCGGGTGGACGTGATTCGGTTAAAAAATATGATTGTGATGGAAAGGTTGTTGGGCTTAGTTCGGTTATAGAAACATAAATTGTAATAAGATTTGAACATCTTTATGTAACTAAATGAAAAGAGTTTCGTGGCATATATTGGTACCAATTCTACTTACACAACTAAAATTAACTAAACTAAATCATTTGATAGGTGCAATTTACTTTATTTGAAAATGATAGTTTATGCACACGTTTGCAATGCAATTCCATTGCGTTTCTACCCAAGCACACGTACAAAATTGTCATACCTATCTAAAATTAAGAACACGCTAAAGAGATGACACATTATGTACATAACGAGATTGGGTACTTAGTATCCTTAAACTTTTAAGAGGAGGCCCCAGACAATGCCAACGCATGTTTTTATGGTTTCGTACCAAGAAAGTAATATTATGGAACCCTATTAATGAGGCTTCACTGTCCGTCTGTCCATCCGTCCGTCCGTTCGTCCGTCAGTCACCAGGCTGTATCTGTAGGATGGTGTTTAATAGAGAGCAAAAAATTTCACAGCTGGTGTTTATTAGTAAGTTGATGCTACAACAACACTGTTTTTCAACTACAATAATTACTTATTTTCATAATTTTCCTGACTTTATTTGATGACATCGTCATTTTATGATAATAACGGTACGGAACCCTTCGTGTCCGAGCCCAACTTGCACTTTACCGGCTTTCATTATTCAAAAGCTTTCTGCGATAAAGTCGCCAGCCACGACGGCTTAACTTTCATAGCCGGTCCCAATATTCGTGCTTACTGTTCACTTTTCATTATAATTCTTTTATTCTGTTTTCCAGCGTTACATAAAAACCATTAAGTTATTTGAATAGAAAATTGTCAATAAAAATGTTTTTGCCAATATTTACTTTTTTGCAGTGGCAACATTAGCGTACTGTCAACTTAGTCCTGTCCTGTAAATTGAAATCTCAAATGTCAACACAAAAAAATAAACAAAAATACGATGAGCAGTTTTATATAAATTTTATAATTTAAAACTTTATAAATATGTGTGACTATGATGATATGTATAAATCTATATGTCGTCTATGTTTAACACAAAGTGGTGTTGATAAAATGGTAACTTTAATTGATAATTCGATGGAAGATGGACTTAGTACTTTTGGCAAAGCTGTGACTATTGTAACTAATATTAGACTATCAAAAAACGATAAATTACCTTACATGGCGTGTTTTAAATGTGTTTATTTACTGAAACAGACAATTTACTTCAAGTTAAAGTGTGAATCAAGTGACCAAAAGTTAAAACAACTTCTAAATTTTGATGAAAACAACGGCAGTTCTGATCAAAATATTAAAGAAAAAGTGTGTGATTATTTATTATTTAGCCACTATTTTTCGACAGAAAGTAATAAAAAACCATTCCAAAAGAAAAAGGAAGTAAAGCACAGATTAAAGCTGGAAAATGGAAGCCCTAAATATCTTCAAAATTTGGCAATGGAAAATACACAAATAGATAATAATTTAAGTTCTATTGACGATTTTGACGATTTTATTGACAATGACAATATAGAAGACTCTATCCATAATAAAAATGAAAATTCTGATGAAATTAACACAATACTTGATTCAATACAATACATTATCAACACAGAAACAAACATACAAATAAATAAAAGAAAAAAAATTAAAAAGAAACAACCGCAATTTAAAAAAAGTAAAGAACGTAATTTAATCTGTGGTATATGCCATAAAATATTAGCAAACCGCTTGACATATGATCATCACATGCAACGGCACAATCTATGCAGATTTATATGTGATCAATGCGGTAAAGGTTTTCCAGTACTAGCCGAGATGCATATGCACCAAATAGCAAAACATGGAATCGGACCGTACTTAAAATGCGACCATTGTTCTTACAAAGCGCCTCGTAAAGTAAACTTAATCGAACATTTACGAATACACACCGGAGAACGACCATTTACATGTGAAAAGTGTGGTTTAACTTTTAGACGGCGAGCCATATGGAGAAATCATTTATTAAGACATATGGAAAAGAAACACCAGTGTTTACATTGTCCTAGAAAGTTTTTTATGCATTCACAAATGCTATCACATTGTAACAATGTTCACGAAAGACTGTATATGTATATGTGTAAGATATGTAGTGTTACTTATACTAAAACGGAGACTGTTAGACGTCATATGAGTGTTAAACACGGTGTACCGAGGGAGAAACAAGGGAAAATAGTTAGAATAACTAGAGGAAGTAATGAATTTAATAATAGAGTTAGTTAGTTTTACTTTTTGAGTTGTCCTTCTTACTACGAACTGCCAAGGACTGGAATAAACCGATGTCTGTGTTCCCCGAGAGTTACAATGTAGACATGTTCAAAAAAGGGGTAAATAGGCCTCTTACATAGTTGGTGTGCTTTACCATCAAAGATTCCATTGCTGCTTACCATCAGGTGGGATGGGATCAAGTGCCAACATGTTTTAAGTGTTGATATGGTCAAAGTCAAAGTAAATTTTTTTTATTTCAAGTTGGGTTTTACATGTTCTTTTGAAACATCAGAAGCTAGGTGTCTGTTCCAAACGCAAATCCTATGGAGAAGAACAGACAAGAAACTCCATGAATGAAACATCCATAGAATATAGCTTACTTTGGGACCAAAGTGCATTGTGTAATTGTCCATAAATAACATATTTCTATTAAGTAGTAATAGTTTGAAACTGAAAAGTATTTCTAATAAAGTATTAAAAATTCTTCCTAGTTTCAAACTAAACTGAACTTAACATACATAATGACAATATTATGTTCTTATGTTATAATAATTAAGTATTATAATTAATCATATAAGCCACACAAATTGGTAATGCGCCTGGCGGCCATGTTGGTGACGTCATAGTGACGTATAGATGAGAATATTACATTTTGTTATACTCCGCACGCCGAATGATGATCCCTATGACAGTTCGTTAGCGCTTAACATTGTACTGACGTCCTATCACATCAAATCCTTTAGAGGTCCATTAAAAAGTCGAAAAAATCATAATTGTGTACAATTGTAAATTATAAAAATGAATATTAAGAAATTATTACGTAATGTTCGGAAATAATAGAAAAAAACTCAATGCAAATGTACCTACATGGTACGTGCTGCAAAAGTTACGTCGTCAAGCTGTTATCGACTAAGAAGGGACACATCGATAAACAAAATATCGATAATTTGTTGGAAAGCTAATTATGCATTCTTTAAAATTCAATTCAAAAAGAATTATAAATTCTTCAAATTATGCAATTTGAGTAAAAATTAAAGTATAGTAAAATAAAATATAGTAAGGCTGTTACTTTTTTATCTAGTGTTTTATGTCCATCAATGCGCGTAGTCTTTTTTCAAAATAAATAAATGATGCTTACTATGTTGAATGACCTGGCTGAATGACATGACATTTGCCTAAAAAAAACAGTATTTTATCGAAATTGTTCCGCATAACTAATACAACTGTCAGTTGAAACGTCATAGGGATCATCATTCGGCGTGGTAACTATAGCTCTACTTTTTCTTTGCTGATGACGTCACAAGGGCGTTAATTTGACAAGGTTCCAGCGCATTACCAATTTGCGTGGCTTATAACTTATACCTACACCTTTAATAAAACACTTTAATCTATTATTTTTCTAATTTTATATTGATTTAATTTCATTCCCTTTCCTAAAGGATTACTGAATAAGCATAACTTCTTAGACATTTTATCTATACTTATAATAAATCTGTAGAGAGGTCAATTCTGTACATGAAATATATTTTCAAAATAACTATCAGGGGGTGATTAGTGATCGATACTGATGCCAAAAATGCAATCAGTAAATAAATATAAATAAATATAAATATAAATATTCATGGACATTTCACACAACGTCCTCTGGTCCCAAGCTAAGCTTATTTGCTTGTGTTATGGGTACCAGAATACGGATATACTACATATACTACTTTTCTTTTGTAAATACATACTTATAATACATAGTAAACACCCAGACGCAGTACAAACATTTGTATGACATTTATGGATATCACACAAATGATTGTCCTGACCGGGAATCGAACCCGAGACCTCGCGATTGGCAGTCCATTACATAAACCACTCCACCACGAAGCCCGTCAGTCAGAATCAGTAAAATTTTTGTCTGTCTGTCTGTCTGTTTGTCCGTCTGTATGTTCCTTATAGAAACAAAAACTACTCGACGGATTTTAACGAAACTTGGTACAATTATTCTTCATACTCCTGGGCAGGTTATAGTATACTTTTCATCACGCTACAATCAATAGGAGCAGAGTAGTGAAGGGAAATGTTGGGAAAACGAGAAAAGAAGCTCCATTTTTTAAGCTTCCGTCGCGTGTGCAGCCTTAATGGTTAAAGTTACATAGAAATCATGTATGACGGAAATATTCTACATAAAATTGTCTAAAAAATATTCCCAAACAGCACATAATATCTATATTTTATAGTTGACTCACAATAACACGTGTAACTCCTGATAGCTTAGCTGTTCGTAGCATTCTGATTATATTTGTTTACTGTTACGTTTATAATACTCTCACTCAAGCAGTAGTTAAAAATGTTGCAAAAACGGGGAAAATTTCCTAAATTCTACGCGGACGGAGTCGAGGGCAACAGCTAGTCTATTATATAATAATATGTATACCTACTAATGTTTTATAGAAGAAATGTTCTATTTTTGTATTATCATCGTTCTCCTGCCCTTATCCCGTTATTTGAGGTCGGCGCAACATGTCTTTTTCTTCCATAGTCTTCTATCAGTCGTCACATCTGTGTCAGAGGAGCTTTTATGTCTTCGTTCACACAGTCCATCCACTTTTTTACATTTACTCGTTCTATTTTGTATCTTTTTATAAAATAAACTTAAAACTACTGCACGGATATCGATAATTTTATTGAGCCTGGCTATAGTTACGAGTATGTGTATTCAAGATGATTGCCTACATTACGCATTACACCGAGTCAATGAGAGATGATTAAAACATTATTCTGAGCTCTCTGTAGGTACATAATGTTGGAATTTCTGGCTGACGCACAGTTGGATTCCGTATGTCTAGATTGGTTTTATTATGGAGCAGTAAACCTTTAGTTTGTTCACTCTGTCTGCCAAGGAGCCAGAGTAAAAGTAAAAGGAGCCAGATTCTTAAATGAACCGAGAGGAACCTTAAGTGAGCGACTTTAACTTGCTCTTGACAGGTTTTTCTTTCCCTTTTCAACGGGTAACACTGCGGAGTACAGCTAGTGGCTACTGTAACCCACATGTCCCTCTAACAATATTGTAACGTTCAATTGACCGTATTTATTGGTCAAATATTGGCAATAATTACCAATATTGTTCGCAATACAAACAAGATCCCTATTTGATTGTTTATTTTGGGATCCAACTTTAGGCTTATATTTTGGTATTTTCTGCTAAGTTTTAGATCAGAAAGGGACTTTATTTATTTGATTATTATTAGTTAAAATTTTCTCTACAAATTGCTGAATAAATTGTAATAAGTTGAATGTTTTTGTGGTGTCGGATTACTAGCCCATGCCTTTCCCAGGGTGCTGTAAAATCCAGCTAAGTGATAATAGCCACGCGTCTGGCACGCGACCCGATTCGGGATGCGACAATTCTCGAACATCTGGCACGCGTCCCATTTCGGGTCGCGAGTTCCGTGTCGCGTTTATAGCGAATAAGTAAAAATCTATTATAATTGTCTTTCTCACACCTATTACAATGTGTATGGGAAAGAATAGGCCAGCAGTCAAGCCGATAATGTGGTCTAACATAATAATAAATATTTTAAACTGTGGTCAGTGTCAGTTTACCTGCGCGGCGCGACAGTTCGTGTGTAGTAGTGCGACATATTTATATTGTTCTTAAAGGTTTTAATGTGAAATCATCGTGGTTCTCTATATTTATTCCGTGCCTGTGTTAATAGTGTACCAAACAATACCTTTTGTTTGTGTTTCTGTGTGTGTTACAAATGTCACAATCCCGAAATTGGCTCCGACAGATAACATGCTCTGTGAGAGACGAAAACTGAAAATAAACTGTATGCGAACACCTGGTCAGTGCGGTATAGTAGAATATAATCTCTTCCAAATTGGAGGAGGCCGGTGCCCAAGTAAGACAGCAATGGGCTGGTTTTCACAGTATATACCCTTGAGAGGAAATGATGTGGTGACACTTGTAGTAACTTTGAATATTAGCACACAAAATCAACATCGGTTTGACCTAGGTATACCTGTTTATCTTATAAAGGTAAACAATACAATCTTACGTTAATAGAGTTAGTTTCACAACTCAATACAGTATCTTGGTTAATGAAGGTACATTGTTCGCTGTTATTAAGTAGTTTCAATAAATTATTTGCTTTAGACTAATCTCTATCGACTTAAGAGCGCACGGTAGTAAAAAATACTTCATACAAAAATATGGTCTTCGTACTCCGCTGTTTTGTTTATAGATATTGCCTCTAGAGCAACGAATTTTTCTCACAGTATCTATTTCTTATGTGTCTATGCTTCTATTACTTTAGATTTTTCAAAATATGATTACTACAAGAAATATGTCTATTCAGAAACCGTTTTTTACGGTTGTCTTTCTTTAAATGAACTTGCAGCGTCTATTACACTTTGGTAAGGTTTTCCTAAAAACAAGTGGTATAAGCATAGATATACTCTTCATCTATAAGATATCGTTCGATTTATAATAATATACTTAGTTCAAAAACTAAAAAACACGCTTGAAAAACCTGAATATTTTTTTAAATTATTGCATTGTGTCGTGTCCTTGATATATGTGTAAAATATCAGATTAAGCCTACCTACTGCAAGTGGGTTAAAATCACTCTCAAAGATTCCGTTAGATTAAAACATTGATAGAATCTATCAATGTATTAATCTATGTAACCACTGGGTTACATAGATTGAACATGAACTTATAATAAGCGTGTTTTTATATATATATATTTGTGTTATTATATATAAGCGTGTTAAAATCGGTTTATTCTTACTGAAGAATAAACCGATTTTTAACATGCTTACTAGTTCAGTATGTATCGGATACATACTGGACTTATATAGTAAGCGTGTTAAAAATCGGTTTATTCTTCACAAAGAAAACAGCGGACTACGAAACGTTTTGTTTTTACACTGTCTGAACTAGATTTGTCCCTTTCGGCGCGGCGAAATATGGATTTCAATACCTAAATTGGAGCTGTAGTCCCCTTTTACGTGATATAAAGTATAGCGTCCGTACAATCGTCATGAAAGAATTTTATTCAAATGATGTTGGTCGTTTGATAAATGTACAGTAGGTACTATCCAATGAAAGAATTTTTCGAATCGGACTAGCGGTTTCTGAGATTAGCACGTTCAAACAAATAAACTCTTCAGCTTTATAATATTGTTATTGATGGCTTAACCAGGAAGCTTTGGTCATCTTTGTATCGTTGCCAACTCACTGTATTATCGGATATATTTATTATGTCCCGACAACAAAATATGGAAATAATCTCTCAAAGAATGAAACATGAGTGTTTGCACACAAAATGGTTATTGTGTCTGATGTATCGTTAGACAGACCTTGAACTTAGAGATCGTATTTGTGTTTTCTTAGAAAATGTATAATAGTATTTATTCGACGATATTTGACGGGCTTCGTGGCGTAGTGGTTCATGTACTGGACTGCCGTTCACAAGTTCGCGGGTTCGATTCCCGCTTGTGACAATCATTTGTGTGATAATCATAAATGTCATACAAATGTTTGTACTACGTCTGGGTGTTTTCTATGTATTGTAAGTATGTATTTACAAAAGAAAAGTAGTTTATGTATTATATCCGACTATCCGTCTTCTCCGTGTGGTGACGGATTAAGAATACCAGTATCACCACCCCATCTCCTCCCAAGAGTGCTGTAAAAGTCAGCTAAGGGATATTTCACACAGATAACACCCACTGTGAGAGACGGAAAACTCGAAAATAAACCCTGTGCCAATACGCCTGGTCAGCGCGGCAGAGTAGACCATAATCCCTCCCAAAGTGGAGGAGGCCCGTGCCCAACAGTGGGACGTAAGTGGGCTGGAGAGAGATCCGTATTCTGGTACCCATATTATCACAAGCATAATAAGCTTAGCTTGGTATCAGAGGACTTTGTTTGAAATGTCCGTGAATATTTATTTATTTATTATTCCTTTTCACTCTTTTTATAATAATACTAGCTGACCCGGCAAACGTTGTTTTGCCATACAAATGTCAGTGGGGGGGGAGCGGTTTGAAAAATAGATGTTGTCCGATTCTCAGACCTACTGAATATGCATGTAAAATTTCATAAAAATCGGTCAAGCCGTTTCGGAGGACTACGGTAACTAACACTGTGACACGTGAATTTTATATATAAGAAGATAGTATCAATTACCTACAGAAGGGCCTTGTAGTCTAGTGGTTCATGTAACGGACTGCCATTTACAAGGTCGCAGGTTCAATTCCCGCGCGGGATGATAACACTGTGTATTATAAGTATGTATTTACAAAAGAAAATTAGTTTATGTAGTAGATCCGTATTCTCATACCCATAATAAGTGAGGCATAATAAGCTTAGCTTGGGACCAGAAGACGTTGTGTGAGATGTTCATAAATATTTATTTATTTTAATAAATGAAGGAAAAGAGATTACCCACGAGAGATGAGATGAGATTTGAACCCACATCCTCTGCAATAACAGTCGATTGCTCTAACTGCCAAGTCATCGTGTCACTTGGTAAAGAAACTATTCTTCTTTTTTGCAATTCAACTGTAAAACACTGAAATCATTTTCAAGTTTATGACGAGCCTCGTGGTTGAGTGGTTCATGTAACGGACTGCCGATTAAGAGGTGGCGGGTTCGATTCCCGCTCGGGACAATCATTTGTGTGATTTTTGTAATTGTCATACAAATGTTTGAACTGCGTCTGGGTGTTTCTATGTATTATAAGTATGTATTTACAAAAGAAAAATAGTATATGTATTATATCCGTATTCCGGTACCCATAACACAAGCATATAAGCTTAGCTTGCGACCAGAGGACGTTGTGTGAAATGTCCGTGAATATATATATACATACTAGCTGTCCCGGCAAACGTTGTTTTGCCATACCAAAGAAAAAGTTTATAAAATAGATGTTGGCCGATTCTCGGAGCTAGTGAATATGCATGTAAAATTTCATAAAAATCGGTCAAGCAGTTTCGGAGGAGTACGGTAACTAACACTGTGACACGTGAATTTTATATATAAGAATATATATTTATTTAATTTGGTAAAATTTCGGTTGTTCTCATCAGCGATTAACCTTCATACCGCCGACTTTTTTAATATCTTGATCCGCATTCTTCAAAGTATTTTTGAAACGAGCCAACAATCTTATGCTTTTAAACATGAAAGCATTGAGTAATTTAAAATTTTTGAACTAAAAGTTTTTTAGCGTTTCCTATTAATAGGTAAAACGGGAACCTATTACTGAGACTTCGCTCCGTCTGTCTGTCACCAAGCTGTATCTCTGTAACGGTGGTAACTAGAGAGCTGAAATTTTCAGTTTGTGTATATCAGTTTATGCTCTAACAACAAATGCTCATATTCCAAGCGCACAACTCTCTCTCCAGCCCATTTACGTCCCACTGTTAGGCACGGGTCTCCTCCACTTTGGAGGGATTATGGTCTACTGTGCCGCGATGACGAGGCGTGTTGGCACAGGGTTTATTTTCGAGTTTTCCGTCTTCTCACAGAGGATATTATCAGTGTGCATTGTGTGCAATAAGGAATATTTATTTATATTAGTATAATAACGGTAAAAACCCTTTTATGTGCTAGTCCAACTCGTAATAATATATTTGATGTAGAAGGCAGTTCTCGGTACGGAGCGAATCGTCAGGAAGTTCCTGTCTCTGGAGCCCTGACCACTGGTACTCGATGCCGGTGGAGTATTGCTTTATATTTTTAAAAGGATTATTATGTGTATGTATTTTGTATTGTGTGTGTATGTACCTATTCATTTATTAGTTTCTTTTT
The DNA here is from genome assembly GCA_916999025.1 of Orgyia antiqua. Lineage (NCBI taxonomy): Eukaryota > Metazoa > Arthropoda > Insecta > Lepidoptera > Erebidae > Orgyia > Orgyia antiqua. The sequence goes on from OU779874.1 coordinate 9,869,889, forward strand.
TATTTATGTTATTTTGTATGAATATTTTTTATTTAGTCTTTTTATAAATGTATAATTTGGGATGATAAATAAAGAAGTATTATTATTTTAAAGCTATGAAGCTTGTAATTTATTTAGAAACTAGCTGTTGGACGCGGCTTCGTACGCGTAAAATTTAGAAAATGTTCCCCGTTTTTGTAACATTTTTCACTACTGCTTCTCTGCTATTAGTCGCGCCGTGATGTTATATAGCTTATAGCCTGCCTCGCTAAATGGACTATCCAACACTGAAAGAATTTTTCAAATCGGAACAGTAGTTCCTGAGATAAGCGCGTTCAAACAAACTCTTCAGCTGTATAATAATAGTACCTATAGACTTTAAATATGAAATGAAATGAAATCATACAAATGTATACGTTCAAGTGTAAAGTCAAACTCGATATAGACATAGGTTTCACCACAGGTTTCAGTAAAACTGAAAGAAAATCGCTTCGACATCTTATTGTGTTACAAAAGAAAAAGCATTTTTTCTAAAACAGATGCGTTCATTTTACGCAGTTTATCTTTCCAGGGTTAAAAAATTCTAATTCCTACTCAAATTACACAAAGTCAATATTACGGAATATTGTTTTTTTGTTAAGTTTCGCCACACATCCATTATTACTTGTTAAAAAAGCTGGCCTTTGTCGGATATTTAATCTAAAATATATCAAATACCATCAAAATTCTCTCTTTATACGATGGTATTTCCATCAATATGACCAACGCTTTGATCAAAATTGCATTCAACAAGGGCCTATATGATATTGGTAAAAGGATTTCGTGTCACGCAATGTGGAATATTAATTGAGAGCGGACTGCAAAGCCAATTCACAATTTAGATATTTATGTTAGTTATTGCTATCTGTATTTCCGAGCGCCGCCGCGCCGCGCCGAAATTATACAATTATTATAGCCTAGCCAGACTTTACCTAAAAAATCTTAAAATAAAATTGGTCAAGTGCGAGTGGGACTCGCGCACGAAGGGTTCCGTACCATTATCTATGCAACATAAGGCAACGTTATTAGTATTGAGCAAGAAACGGTAATAAAATCAGTTTTTTGTATGGGAGCCCCCCTTAAATATTTTTATTTTTTTATTTTTTGTATTTGTTGTTATAGCGGCAATAGAAATACATCATCTGTGAAAATTTCAACTGTCTAGCTATCACCGTTCTTGAGATACAGCCTGGTGACAGACGGACGGACGGACGGACAGACAGCGAAGTCTCAGTAATAGGGTCCCGTTTTTACCCTTTGGGTACGGAACCCTAAAAAGACGTTTCGTACTCTACTGTTTTCTTTGTAAAAAATAAACCGATTTATAAAATAATAAGCCATGTTATAGACAAATGGTCTAATTCATAATGACTTATCAGAAGTTTAAAAGTTGGTTAAAAGCGGATTGTCAAAAATTGTAATTCTTATTAGTTTTTTACGCTAAAGCGTTCAATATCTATCCGATAAAGTGACATTATTTTAAAGAAGCTCCGACTACGGTCTTATTCATAATAACTTATCAGAGGCTTAAAAATTAGCTATAAGCGGATTGTCAAAAATGTAATTCATAATAGCTTTTTTATACTAAAGCGTTCAATATCTATCCAATAAAGTGACATTATTTTAAACAAGCTCTGACCTTACTATGAGCCTATCTACTTATCAAAAATGTGTGATAGACGCTACAAGTTCATCTAAAAACAACCAACAAATTACAAATTTTGGAATTTTCCCTATACCAGCAACTATGTAAGCTTGGTCCATGCCAAATTTCAAGTCTCTAGAACAATGGGAAGTAACCTGTAGGCTTTGTGTCGAAAATATTTAAAAATGGCCGTAATTCGGTTGTATCTTCTGAATGCGTAGATCTAAAATATTGATTGTATCTTTTGCAGCAAGGGACTGCATAGATCTATATTTGGTCCGAGTTTCAAGTTGATACCTTCAGCCATTGCTGAGTAAAAATAGTTTCACGGACGAACAGACAGACAGACGGACTCCGTAGTGAGACTATATGGGTTTGTACGAAACCCTACAAACATTTTTCATATTCTGTTAAAGGAAATAATTTATTGTCGAAATCTTTTCACAACATTAACTTACGGAAACTCATAGTTTTATCTCCACAAGAGGCATTTCCTACAGAAACTAAATGTAGCTGTATTTATTAAATACACAAAGCTGGATATTGGCTATCTATCTGTTAATATTATTTGGCTGAAGCCCAAATATACTTGGTACTTGTATTTTGGGAGAATTCAAAAGCGGATTTGTATTCATATTATCTTTGATCAAATTGGAATGGAAATAATATCTAATGCGTTTCTTTTTCTATGTATAATATCTATTTTTTTTCTTCTTAAAAACTGACTACAACTAATTTTGGCTGCAGAACATTTAAAAGAAATAATGCGTTTGAATGAAATAAATGAAATTCTTTCAGCGTACCAATCTCTTTCCTATAAAATAAATAAATCCTTTCGCGAGATCTTTGACTTGTGATGCCCCGTCTATGGGTTTTTATTTCATTACATTATTATCTCAATAAACTTTACCATCTATGCTTACTGACAATATAAAGCTGCAGAGTTTGTTTGTTTGTTTGAACACGCTAATCTCAAAAACTTCTGGTCCGATATGAAAATTTATTTTAGTGTTGGGTAGTACATTTATCGAGGAAGGTTATAGGCTATAGAACATCACGCTGCGACCAATAGCAGCAAAGCATTAATGAAAAATGTTGCAAAAACGAGGAAAATTTTACACAGCACAGCTATAAGGAAATAAACTTACTAATACCATCATAGCTATCTATAGAAGATTTTTACATACATATAATATAAACCATCGACATGCATAAAGGCATTTTCAATTGTGTGCGCTGTGCGTGAATGTTCCTTTGTTGTGTTGGACTTTGGTTGCATACAACCTTTTGTTGAAATGTACAGGAGTTTTTCCAATTATTTGAGTAGAGTTTATTTCATTTCGTTATAGAAGCAGTTTTACTAACCAAGAATATTTTTTTGGTTCTGTATCTAAAAGTAAAATAAAGAAATATTTTTGGACACTTCACACATCGTTCTCTGGTCCCAAGTTAAGCTTATATGGACCTGAACGTAAACTGGTAGAGAATGCTTTAGGCATTAAGTCTAAAGTAAATAAATGAAAGACATAAAACTCCACTTTCCGTCCATTTGTCTCTAGGCTTGTATCTCATGAACTGTGTGTGATAGAGTTGAAATTATTACAGAAGATTTTTTTGTTAAATGATTATAATCACATACTTTTGATGATATTACGAACATGGTGATGAATATGATAATAATTATATGGAACCCAATGTGCGCCAGAACAACTTGTAGGTATATTTTGTTTTAAAAAAAATCGTGTACTTATTAAGTAGGTTTGCGAATACGATGTAGACTACTTTTAGTACGCATTTTTTGTTCAGTAAATATCTATGTATTAATCTATGTAACGAAATCTTTGAAAGTGATTTTCTTTATTTCGTTCCTTTCTAGTAACTAGGCAACAATTGAAACTGCAATAGCTATTTAAATATAGTAACAAAAGTCGCAAATATTTTTGCAATTTTTAACCAGCTTTAAATACCGGTCTAGTACGCAGTTCACTCTCACAGAAAGGGTTCTATACCATATACATCATACTACCCAAACAGCGGCAAGAGGCATAAGGGCAAGAGAATAATGATAATAAGTATTTGCTGTTATAAATAGCATCAATTGATATACCTACATTAACTGTGAAATTTTTAAATCTCCGGCTATCACCATTCCATAAATAAAGCTATTTGACTGACGAAGCAATGAACATGGAAGTCTCAATATTTAGGCCCCGTTTAACCCTTTGTTATGGAACCCTAAAAGGTAATTAATTAATTACCATAACATTCTTAAAGTAAAACTGTTTATTAAATGAAAAAATATCCCAAACGTGTGCAAATGTCACGGCATATAAGGGTTACAGTGTTTCTCAAACGAAAGTAACATGGGTCAGAAATGACCAGGGACATACAGGTAAAAGACACACACCCAAGGGACTTAACCCGTTTGAGGATACAAGTAAGTAAAGAAAAGCGTTTTAAATAACTTAGAAATATATTTTGCTAGCCGTTGCCGGCAACTTTGTTTGTAATTCAAGAAATAAAAAAAAACTTTAACAAATTATACAAGAAAACCATCCTCATGAACCACATAACATCAGTGGCGGACGACCTCTTTCCAAGTGTTCCGGAAAGAGTCGTAAATCCCACGGGAGGGCCTAATGCCCCCTCCGTCGCAGTGAGCCCCCATGGTTAGTAGGCCACCCCTGGCCGGATCATGGTAATACCTGAGTGACTACCATGGCCCGGCTAAGGGTGAGGAGGAACACCGTTAGGTTTAGTGCGTAGTCCGGTAGCTATAGGCTGGGAGTACCACACAAAGCCCGAAAGTTGCCCCCGCAACCGGAAAGGTAAAGTGCGTAAATGCAGTCCCCACGTAAAAAAGAATAATCTACCTAGTTTAAAAACTAAAAAACACGCTTAAATATCCTGAATATTTTTTTAATGATTGCATTGTCATCAATACTCAATTCTATGCTACCTACTTACAAAACGTTGACAGTTTATGCTGTCAGAGACATAAGTTTTTGTTGTCACATGTTGTCATAATCGTAGTAAACACAAGTAAACAATGAGGAATGTTACTATAAGTAGTTACCACGCCGAATGATGATCCCTATGACGTTTCAACTGACAGTTGTATTAGTTATGCGAAACAATTTCGATAAAATACTGTTTTTTTAGGCAAATGCCATGTCATTCAGCCAGGTCATTCAACATAATAAGCAATATTTATTTATTTTGAAAAAAGACTACGCGCATTGATGGACATAAAACACTAGATAAAAAAGTAACAGCCTTATTATATTTTATTTTACTATACTTTAATTTTTATTCAAATTGCATAATTTAAAGAATTTTTCCAACAAATTATCGATATTTTGTTTATCGATGTGCGACTGTGTTCTTAGTCGATAACAGCTTGACGACGTAACTTTTGCAAGTAATTCTTTTCGAAAGTAATTCTTTCACTAGTATTTTATATTTTTGACAGAGAATATGGAGTGCTAAAAATCAAAATTAGTTAACATTCTCCATTATGATATTTTTACCTGATTCTATAAACAAAGCGTTTTTATGTGAAATTATCTGATTGTAAATGAAAGACAATAATCTTGGTGAGTCTACTCATAAACAATTAAACTATTACGTGTATAATTAAAAATACAAGTGTGGTCATGGTAATTCTTCAACATGCTATTAGGTATAGTAATTCTGATCAAGGAATTGGGATTATTCTTTTAAATTATTGCATTGTCATCGGTCCTTGTTAGGTGTGCAAAATTTCAGATCAATTCGTCTACTGCAAGTGGCTGAAAATCGCTTCCAAAGATTCCGTTACACAGATTATTACATTGATAGATACATATCAAACTTATAAAAGCGTGTTAAAAAAAATCCTCATGAGCCACTCTATCTTTTAATAAAAACCTCATCCAAATCTGTAACGTAGTTTTGAAGATGTAAGCTGACATTTGGACGTACCAAAATAAAGAAAAATTACCTATAGGAAATTTCGCGTTTATTTTAGTCTATAGCTCGAAGTTTTGGAGATTTTACTCCTATCTCTCTCCCCAGTCCTTTAACATCCCACTGTTGGGTGTGGGTGTGGGCTTCCTCCACCTTGAAAGGGTTTATGATCTGCTATACCGCGCTGACCAAACGAATTGGAATAGAGTTTAGTTTAGGTAGATTCTCTCAGAGGATGTTATCTGCGTTCCTGGTTTTACATAGGTACCATGGAGTAAATAAGGTGGCGACAGTTACATTCTTAATCCATCACCATACGTAACATGTCTAGTACACACAGACAAAAATAAACCTAAAATTGCTTACATATAACACAGAAAAACACATCACGATATTGCTTATATTTATGTTTCCCTTTATTTCTCTCATGATCTAAAGAATTTTTTAGACACAGAACGCTTAAGTTTGTAATTTAAACCTGACTTCACTTAACCTATGTTACAAAGGTGGAAATGAAATTTATTCGCGAGTTTGTCCTTTTAGGTAGATTTTTTTCTGTTCTACGTAATAAAACAGATTGAATTTGGTTTAAGTACCTAATGAATATTATCCGTGTGGTGACTGATTAAGAATATAAGTGTCACCACCCCATTTCCAGTTAATTGCATCTAAGAATATAATAATCCGTGTGATGGTGAATTATCCTTACCAAAGTGGAGGAGGTCCATCCCCAACAGTGGGACGTATTTAGGCTGGAGAGAAAGAGAGGGAGAGAAATCATACTTATTTTCAACTGCCCATCTTATAAATAAATAAATAATATTCATGGACATTTCACACAACGTCCTCTGGTCCCAAGCTAAGCTTATATGCTTGTGTTATGTCTACCAGAATACGGATATAATACATAAACTACTTTTCTTTTGTAAATACATACTTAAAATACATAGTAAACATTTGTATGACAATTAAAAACATCACAGAAATAATTGTCCTGACCGGGAATCGAACCCGAGATCTCGTGATCGGCAGTCCGTTAAATGAACCACTAGACCATGAGGCTCGTCGAAATGTGTCGTATAATGTTAAAATTATTTTTTTTAAAGACACTTATTCACGGACAATTCACATCACGTCCAATTATCCAATATCTGATTGTAAAAGATGCGTCGAGCGTCATTTACAAATTGTACCAAAATAATTCTATGTATTTGTATTGTTTTCAGTATTCAGGGCAATTCAATTAATGAATTGTATTAATGTTGATGGCTTTCTTGTGTTTGTAACATAATTGTATTTCAAGTCAGAGCTGCAAATTAATTGTAAGTTAGTTAAGTAACGTCATTTATTTTACTTTGTAATGTTACAGTTCAATACTACAATCCTTTGTGACATTTAAATAACTAGCTGACCCGGCAAACGTTGATTTGCCATACTAAAAAAAAAAGTTTGAAAAATAGATGTTGGCCGATTCTCAGACCTAATGAATATGCATGTAAAATTTCATAAAAATCGGTCAAGCCGTTTCGGAGGAGTACGGTAACTAACACTGTGACACGTGAATTTTATATATTAGATAAGATAAGACTAGCTGTCCCGGCAAACGTTGTTCTGCCATACTTAAAAAAAGGTTTGAAAAATAGATGTTGGCCGATTCTCAGACCTACTGAATATGCATGTAAAATTTCATAATAATCGGTCAAGCCGTTTCGGAGGAGTACGGTAACTAACACTGAGACACGTGAATTTTATATATTAGATAGGTTAATTTGTTTTTATTTAATGTTTATAAGACCAGTGTAAGCCTTTTTATTTAGTTTAAATCTGTTTTAGGTTTTCAGTGTTCGTGCAAATTATAGTTTGTTGAGTTCAAAAACTAAAAAATCACGCTTAAAAATCCTTAATATTTATTAAAATTATTGCATTGTCAAATCCGACTACTGTAAGTGTGTTAAAATCACTTTTAGAGAATCCGTTACATAGATTAATACATTGATAGATACAAACCGAATTAAATTAAGCGCATTAAAATAAAATAAAATTCGGAAGAAGAAACCTTTGCCACGGTTTTTCATATTATATTTGTTTATTTATCTGACTCTCTGTCCGTCGGTTTGTCTGTTTTCATTGTGTTTATTTTGAGGTTCTTTCTCGGCTGTCATATTAAACACCTGAGACACAAAAGTTACGGATAGACCTAAATTATAACCTGTTTTTGAAAATCAGTTCTTTAGCATCAACATTGAATTTTTACTTTCGTAAATTACTGACAAGCTGTGTTATAAAGATATATAGAAAATAAAAAAAATATTTTTATATGATAACCTAAACAACCAAATTGATACTTATCTTAGTACCTAACTAATTCAAACACTGACAAAACAGATCTAGGTCTTTAATGACCAGATAACAACATTCTGAGTTCAGCCTCAGACAATAGTAAAATGAAACAAAAAACAAAAGTAGATTTCAACTTAATGAGACTGAAATTAAATTGATGTAGTTAATTAATGTTGTAACATAAGGTGCCATTCGGATTCTAGCAACGCTTGTCGCGCTTTTAGTTTTACTTTGGTACGACTAAAGACAAATGAATTAAAACAAATTATAGAAATAATTGAAATAACATAATTATAATTCAATCATCATGTTATTAGTATATTATCATCATTCTCCTGCCCTTATGCCGTTGTTTCGGGTCGGTGCAAAATCCTACTAATATTATAAAGGCGAAAGTTTGTAAGTATGGATGTATGTATGGATGTTTGTTACTCTTTCACGTAAAAACTACTGAATGGATTTGAATGAAACTTTACCACAATATAGCTTATACATCAGAATAACACATAGGCTACAAATTGGCTGGACCGATTTTGATGAAATTTTATTTTATACAGAATTGTATGGCAAAACAACGTTTGCCGGGGTAGCTAGTAACTACTAAATCAATAAATAAATATAAATATTCATGGACATTTCACACAACGTCCTCTGGTCCCAATCTAAGCTTATATGCTTTGTGCCATAATACGAATAGAATACATAAACTACTTTTCTTTTGTAAATACATACTTAATACATAGAAATACTCAGACACAGTACAAACATTTGTATGACAATTATAAATATTACAGAAATGATTGTCCCAAGCGGAAACCGAACCCGCGACCTCGTGAACGGTCTACAGTCCGACGCGTTGCACGAACCACTAGACCACGAAGCTCGTCAAATTGTTAAGAGGGTACTGTACTCCTCATTTAGGTATTTGCCTTAGGTATTGCTATCCCTATTCCCGAGCACCGTGCTGAAAGGGACAAATATAGATGAAGCGAAAGACGTTTCGTACTTCCGTTTTTATATAAGCATAATTTGGTATCGTGCCGTCTTAATGTTTCAATGGGATTTGGCTGATTTTTACGTTCGGCCGCCTGATATGTGCGTAGGTGTCATATGACGTGGTCTCCTCGGTCAGTTCTTACGACTCCCCCGGGTAAGACATGGGGAGATGACACTTGTATTGTTTTATCCGTCACCCCACGGTTTAATGTTTTTAATCTACACTTCTACACTAATATTATAAAGCGGAAGAGTTTGTTTGTTTGTTTGTTTGAACGCCCTAATCACAGGAACCACTAGGCCGATTTGAAAAATGATTTCAGTGTTAGATAGGGCATTTACCGAGGAAGGCTTTGGGTTATTTAAAATCACGCTACGACCAATGGAAGCGAAGCAGTAGTGAAAAATGTTGCAAAATCGGGGGAAATTTTATAATTTTCACGCGAGCGGAGTCGCGGGAAACAGCTAGTAATTAATATTATTAGTTTATAGATTAAAAAATCTGTCAAGAGCGAGGTAAACTCGCACACTTAGGGTTTCCTACATACTAGACATATAAACATAAGTAACTGCATTCAAATAATCAGTTAATTAAACTCAAAACAACCCACCAACTTCATTTTGTAGTTGAAATATACGGAATCGCCTACATTTCAGCTACTTCATAAGTTGGTATTAGTATAAACACTTTTTTACTTGTGATGTGATGACAAATTATAAGTTTTTGGATTTTTCCCTATATCAGCACTATATAGACTTGATCTATGCCAAATTTCAAGGCTCTAGGGCAACGGGAAGTAACCTGTGAATTTTGATTCCCGAGCATAAGTCGAAAAATTCTTAAAAATGGTCGTAATTCGGTTATATCTTTTAAATGCGTAGAGGTGAACGGTTGACTGTATTTTTTGCAGCAAGGGGCCGCATAGATCTACATATCGTATGAGTTTCAAGTTGATACCCTCAGCCGTTGCTGAGTAAAAAAAGTTTGACAGACAGACAGACAGACACCGGAGTGATCCTATAAGGGTTTGTACGAAACCCTAAAAACAATTCCGCGATAAGGATTATTATTCCCTAGTGTTTATACACCATAATATAGTGGGTTTGAATCCATTACATTGTAATATTACGTAGGTATAATACGTAGAACTATCACAATAATTAATTAACATACCGTTAATTGACATATGATGTTGAGATTGTGTGATGTGATGAGTGAATTCTATCTAATTAGGGTTTATTTATAGGATGCTGTGCCTAGGGGCTTTAAGACCATCATTCACTGCAGGACTGCAATAAGGAATACCACTTTTATAATATTTATTCCCTATGCCCGCAACTTCATAAGCGTGGAAGTTAGAACCTAAGCATTAACTAATTAAAAAGCCCTCCTCTTGAACCACTCTATCAAAAAACTCCACATAAAAATCCGTTGCGTAGTTCTGAAGATATAAGCTCACATACGGACATACATAAATAAATAACGACTTTGTTTTATATTAAGCAAAAATGTATGGGTTTTAGTAAAAAAATGTACTCTAATGTAGCTAACTTTATTTTACTGTTTCATAGTTTAATTTTAATACGTTTGAGGTATGTACGTGTATGTACTTGCAAGCTTATTTATATTGAGTATGTATGGTTCTTACAAACGATATACATTATTCTTTTCACATTATTAATACAATGGTGATGAGCGTCAGAATCGCAAGTTAGGACTTTGCTGAAAATCGGCATTGTGTCCTTTCATTGGATGTCACAACATTACCGAGCAAAGTTCCTTTTGTTTCCTGTAGATGCGACACATCAGTAGTTAGTTCTAGTTTTACGTAGATAGTTTAAATTACATAATTGTGTCTCTTTCTGGGAAATAATAAAGTCTACTTTCTTTCTTTCTTTCTGTATATATCTAATATAATTAATAAGAGCTTTTGACCAGCCTCGCCTCATTGTCTCGTGGTTCATGTAACGGAATGTAGTTCACGAGGTCGTGAGTGCCATTCCTGCACGGTACTACTTTTGTCTAAGATTCATAAATGTCTATTTACAAAAGAAAAGTAATTTATGTAGTATATCCGTATTCTGGTACACATAACTCAAACACATAAGCTTAGCTTAGAATCAGAGGATGTCTTGTGAAATGTCCATGAATATTTATTTATTTTGCAATTTTGCATGCTGGACTGTGGGCAGGATCGTGAATGGTATACTTTTCTTGCAATATTTATTTTATTTTCTTATATCAATTTCATTACGAGAATTCGAAATTCAATATAGTTTTTATTAAATATTTAAGACAAAGTAAACGAACTTTAATATTAAAAGAAATGAGAAACTAGAATAAAGCTTAATAAAAATGATAGAATTTTTATATTCTATTACATTTTTTTTGTTATCATGTAGGTACAATTTTTTATAACCAATTAAAAAAGTTTAACTGACTTCATGTGCCTTTGAAATTTCATGGTTTTCCTCAATTTCTCAGGAGATAACCAGCAGATCCTGACCTGGTGCCAATGGGACCACACGGAAACCACCAGCTTTCAAATAAAAAAAAGAATTATTAAAATTCTTTCGCCCAGTTAAAAGTTATGATGTAACAAACAAAAAAAGTTAAAAAAAAACATACAGACAAATTCGTCTGTACGTTTTCTATTCTCAATTGAGAATCCCCTTTTTTTAAGTCGGTTAAATAGAAAAATTATAAGTACTCTTATAATACGTCCGAATTCTCCCTACCACCGGTTCAGGACATTAGGAATATACATGTTACCAGCCCATTTCATATCCTAACTCCTAAATGAGTAACAGAAATGATAATCTAAAAACGTACTCATTAAGGTAAGCATACTATTTTTTAAAGAAATTATTGCTATTTTATGTTTGAGTTGATTGATTGGTCTCTATTTTTATCTGTATCAATCAAATCAAACATAAAAATAGTAATATTTTCTTTAAAAAATAACCTTAAGATTATCTTTAAGATTAACCTTTTTGATTAACCTTTTTGATTAACCTTAAGATTAACCTTAAGATTAAAATTGAATGATATTTTAGTGCATTTTCTGAAAAGATTTTCTATAGTAACATATATTTTTTTTACCATCAGAAAGTAGAGATTGCAACGAACAGAAAGCATACCAACTTTTTGAAAAAAGCTGATATTTTGACAGGTGAATTTTCGATTGAAAAATTGGGTTCTTTTTCGATATTAATTCAAAATAAGGTGAAAAAATAAATATTTCTAATCAAATAAATTACAGCGTATTAAGGACATAAAAAGGTAAGTTTTCACCAAATTTCGTGAAAGAAAAAACATTTTTGTAAAATAAAAAAATAAAAAACCAAATACTTGGTTTTTTGAATTTTTCACATAAATTTTGAGGTTATGTGAATAAAGTGTGAATACAAAAGTTTTAAATCTTTTTATTACCTACAACTTTGCCTTTTGACTTTTTTCCATAGGACTATTAGTTTTGCCGGAAATCGAGAAAAAACATTTTTACCCTTAAAAGCCCCCTCGCCCATCCCCTTCCCGACCTCAGGTCGCCCGTAAATTATTTTTCCTCTTATTTTTATAATATTCTCCTCCTTTTCTAATGGTTTCATGCTACTATAATTTTTTTTTAATTTTTAATTATTTTTAAAGCTATCTGCTCTAGTCTAAGAAGAAAACATCGAAATTAATACGGATCTAATGCTTAATACAATCAAACACGTGCCTACAAACCTCGCATGAAAACATGGGGTGGTGAAATTTGTATTTTTTTGTCTGTCACCTCATTGCCCAACAATGAAATTTAATAATCTACTTAATTCAAAAACCAAAAAACACTTAATAAATCAAATTATGGTGGAAAAAGTGAATGTGCCGCAAGTGGGACATTCACCACTTGCGGCACATTCACTTTTTCCACCATAATTTGATTTATTAAGTAAAAGGCATAGCATGTCAAATGCAAAAATTAATAAATTAACCAAAAAACACGCTTAAAAATCCTGTTTTTTTTTTTAATTTTAGCATTATCGTCGGTACTTAATATGTGTACAAAATTTCAGATCGATCCGACTACTGTAAGTTGGTGAAAATCACTTTCAAAGAATCCGTTAGATAGATTAATACGTTGATAGATACGTTACGAACTAATATAAGCGTGTTAAAAATTGTAAATAACCTTAAACAGTTTGTAAATGTAAAGAAAAATGAGAAACAAATAAAATGACAAACAAATCAAGGGAGAATCCTCACAAAAGTGGACAACTTTCACAAAGTTTGAGGTCGTTCTTGTTAAATGAATTAGTTCTTTGAAAGATCTTTTAATGTTTTGAAGTTAAAAATTTTATTTCGAAATATATTTTGAACCATTGAATGTTACTGTAAATAAATTCTGTTACTAACCGACTTCAAAAAAGGAGAAGGTTTTCAATTCGTCTATATGTTTTCCATACTCTTGTCTTCTAAATCCATTACCAAACGTACAATATTTTTGGATTTAATATGAGTATTTAAAAAGAAAATTCCACTGACTTCATGCGCCTTTGAAATTTGCGGGATTTCTTCGATTTTTTAAGAGTTAACCATCCGATCCTGACCTGGTGCCAATGGGACTACATAGGAAGCATCAGCTTTCAAATAAAAAAAGAATCATTAAAATCGCTTCGCCCAATTGAAATTTATGAGGTAACATACGTAAAAAAACGTACAGACGAATTGAGAACCTCCTGCTTTTTTGAAGTCGGTTAAAAATACATAACATACAACATTTCTGCTTTATAATTATTAGTATATAGAAATATAGATAATATAGAAAAATGTAGAAACACCAGAAATAGTGAAATATCTTCTTTAATTTTTTTGACAAATATTGTATTTGAAAAAACAATTTTTGAAACGCTAACAGAAGCCTAAATAATTTAAATAAAGGCTCACATCACATGTATTTTTTCTTTGTACAAATATTTAACAGAGCTCGGTTTGAACCCAAATACTTTTATTTACAAAAATTCACATTTACAAAGAAATGAATTTTATATTACGGACAGTGTTTTTTTTCAGGTAAAAATTACAACAATGCTTGTTGTTTTAGGTAACTAGGTAAATTACGTTTCTTTTACGTATATTACTTTAAGTATTATTTGAAAAATGTTATAAACTACATGTTGCCCGCGATTTCGTATGCGTGGAATTTAGCAATAAATTTCCCCGTTTTGTTGCAACATCTTTCATTGATGCCTTTCTCGATAAATCTATAACTATAATAAAACTTGAGAGGTGTCAAGGGACACCCGGATGGAACGAAGTTCCTTTCGATTAATTACTGAAGGAATTGTAATAAAATTTTATTTTTTTTAAGTTCAATAATTATTAAATAATTATCATTATTTAATAATTATTAATTATAAATAAAATAAATAATTGATAAAATATCTGGCTTGCTTTCTATAAGAGAGAGAGCACAGCATACAATAGCTTACTATAGCAAAAAGTGTCGTGACAACTTTTCGTAAGAATTTTTTCCGTCTAGCCCCCTTTCACAACGCGCGATAAGGAACTTCGTTCCAAAACTTCGTTCCAATAAACTATAATAATCTTTATTGTACAGAATAATCTTAACCTAAATTACAATAGTTACTTAATGTTAGTAGTTCCAATACAGAGTATAAAATTATAAATAATTTTGGCCAAGTACAAAAACAGGGTTAACTGTGTTTAAACTAGGATGAGATCCTGTATTATAAACACAGTGCCTTCCACTACCTGCGATCGATAACAATTATCTGTTCGACAGAGATTAGTAGGGTTGTTAAGACAAATTAGAAAGAAATGAATTAAAGAATTATGTTAAAAACAAGGTAAACGGGGGTGGATAGTTGGTACATAACGGTTGACTAGGTGCAAGTGTATGTGTGTGAGTGTGTGTGGGAGGGTGGGTGTGTGTGTGTATGTGTTGGTGGGTATGTGTATGTGTTAGTGTTTGACAGGTAAAATTAGGAAAATTGCTACATTATATATTTATCCTCAGGAAAAGTTCAGTGTCTTCATAAGACCATTGAGATAAAATATCAGTTAGCTTGCGCTTAAGTTGCCGAACGGAGAGATTTCGGGTGTCTTAGAGTATATGTAAATGTACTATACAACACTGAAAGATTTTTTCTAATCTGACCAGAGGTTCCTGAGATAAGTGCGTTCAAACAAATAAACTCTTAAATAATAATAATAATATATTAATAATAATATAGATTTTTTGGTATTATAAATAAATAATAAATAAATAAATATTCACGGACATTTCACACAACGTCCTCTGGTCCCAAGCTAAGCTTTTATGCTTGTGTTATGTGTACCAGAATACGGATAGAAATAGAAACACCCAGACGAAGTACAAACAATTGTATGACAATTATAAATATCACACACACACACATATTATAAATGTCCCGAGCGGGAATCGAACCCGCGACCTCATGATCGGTAGTCCGTTACATGAATCACTCAACCACGAGGCTCGTCTTATTATTATGAAAAGGTTTTAAAAGTATATTTAATGTTAACTGCTTATAATACTCTAGATGTCGCCCGTGACTTTGTACGTCCGGTGAAACTGAAGAGTTTGTTTCCTTGAACGCGCTAATCTCAGGAACCAGTGGTCCGATTTGAAAAATTCGTTCGGTGTTGGATAATACGTTTATCGAGGAAGGTTATAGGCTATATAACATCACACTGCGACCAATATGAGCGAAGTATTAGTGAAAAATGTTGCAAAAACGGGGAAAAATATTCTAAATTTCTGTAGTAAATATTAATAGACACTATAGAGCGCCATCTGCTACGATCGAACCATACTTCCTTGGCTTCATCCACACTCATACATCTGGTCATACATGCCCGACGGTTGTAAGTGCTACGCACTTGCCCCTTTTGGAGTATGCCTTTTGGAGATCACATAGTATATCTCAAAGATAAATAAAATTTACGTTTTCATAACGTGAATTACTAGAGTTAAGTATTTTTATAAACAACAGAAAAGCTTTTATGAACTTTGGAACTTTGAGAAAAGTTTTATAACAGGTTACTTTGCTACAATTGGAACTTATTATTTTTTATCATTTATGTAAAATATTTTAATGAATCTTTATATAAAAAAATTACGTATCACGTTGTAGGTCCGCGATGGACTCGTAAACTACTGAACCGATTTTAAATTTGATTTGCTCATCGTGTGCAATTTGACTCAACTTGAAAGATAGGATAGCTTACATTTCAATTTATAGTCGCAATATGATTTTATTGCAAATTATTTGTATGCATATTCAGTAGGTCTTACAATCGGCTACTATCTATTTTTCATACCTCTAAGTGATAAGGGTTGTCCACCCCTAACATTCTTAGGTACGGCAAGACAACGTTTGCCGGGACAGCTAGTAGTATATAGTTTGTATTAATTAATCTATCTATTATAAGCTTTCAGATATCCTGATAGCTATTAATCCGCTAACAGTCCGTCCGTATGTCACTAGACTATTATCTCATGATCAGTAACAACTAAAAAGGTTATAAAGGTCACCACCGTAATAAAAATGCTTAAAACCAAAATACAATAAATATTTTGAAGGAGCTCTTAAACAACAAATTTTTTTTTTTGAAATGAAATGAAATATTTTAGAAATGTGGTTTACATAATATAATATGATTATTACGGCTTGATTTAAAAACTAATATAATATATTAGCACCGGATGATGTAGCGTGGGGTGGCCCCCAATAAAGTGGACTGACAATATCGTCAAATATGCCGCGGGCCGCTGGATGCAGTTAGCGCAGGACCATGCGTTGTGGCGTTCTGTGGAAGGAAGTGTGTTCTAGGGAAGCCTATGTCCAGCAGTGGACGGAGAAAGGTTGATGGATGGATGGATAATATATCAGGTTTGTAAGGAGTACGGAACCCTTCGTGCGTCAATCATACTCCTATTTGCGTAGATTTTTTTAAGTTTTTTGTGCTAAAATACGCCTGTTTTATTGGGAGACATTGGATGCCAGCGGCACAAGACCGCGCGTTGTGGCCTATGTCCAACAGTGGACGGAGAAAGGCTATGGGTAATATATATGGGTAATAATAATGGGTGGATGGATGGCACAGAATCCTTCCTGCGTGAATTCGGCTCGTAATTAACTGGTTATTTAAAAGTTTATGCGCAAAAATCCACCAGTGTTTTAACAAAACTCAGGTTATATTTTGGCAAAATAAAAGTATTAACGTTCCGTAGTCGCTGGAACTTCGTTAATTATTTGCTCACATTAAACCAGCTTCTAAAATTAGGTAGCATCCTGTTACCGGTGGCAAATATTCATTAAATTTTTTGGCAAGAGAAAATTCTTGTAATTTTTTCACTGCTTTTGTTTCAACAAAAAAGAAATTAAATTGTAACAAATTAAGCTTACAATTTGTTTATTAGTTTTGTTTTAATTAACGGTATCAATTCTAGGTGTACAAATAAACTTAATTTAACTAAAAAATAAAAATTCTATTCTTCCTTTTCTCTCCAAAATTCTTGAGTCTTGTGTCCACAAGCAGCTACTGGAATATCAATCAGAATGATCTCCTGAATACGTTTCAGTCTGGATTTAAACCTGGACATAGCACTATCTCCGCTATGCTTAAGATCACTGGGGATGTCAGGGCGGGCATACAGGAACCTAAATCCACAGTCTTAGTTTTAGTTGACTTCTCAAACGCTTTCAATACTGTCTCTCACGATCTTTTTCTTGCTATCCTTTCCTATCTTGGGATCTCGGATGACTCTCTTCTATGGTTCACTTCTTACCTTCATAGACGCCAGCAAACTACCCGCCTCGATGAATCTTCATCACAGTGGTGCAACCTTGTCACTGGTGTCCCCCAAGGTGGTATCCTCTCACCCTTACTTTTCTCTCTCTTTATCAACTTGCTAGCTATGGATCTCCGGTGTGCGTATCATCTCTATGCCGATGATCTGCAGTTATACTCTCAGACCATCGCTGAGAATTTGCCAGCTTCAATACACGATGTGAACCAGGATCTTCTAGCTATCAAAAAGTGGTCGCAACAGTTTGGTCTGTATGTCAATCCGGACAAATGGCAGGCTTTAATCATCTCCAGTCGTCGAATGACTCATAAGATTGACTTGAACTCGCTGCCACCGATCTTCTTCAACGATACAATTATACCGATCAGTGACTCAGTTAAGGATCTTGGTCTGCACTTAGACAGCACATTAAACTGGCAGTCTCAAATCTCCAACATATGCGCTAAAATAACGGGGATCTCAAGGATTCTATATCGACTGAAAAATTTTCTTCCAACAGACACTAAGGCGATGCATGTGCAGTCATTAGTTCTTCCTGTTATCGACTATGGTGATGTATGCTATCTCGACCTGCTATTTGCACCACCCTATGGTTGACTGGCAGAAAATGCCTTAGGCATTAAGGCCGCCTTTGCATAGTTTAAGCATAAAGTGTAAATAAATAAAAATAAATAAAATAAAAAAATTGATGGTGTCATTAACGCAATTCCGTAAAGTTAATTGAACTTATAGACTAACGATTATCTAATATATAAAATTCACGTGTCACAGTGTTAGTTACCGTACTCCTCCGAAACGGCTTGACCGATTTTTATGAAATTTTACATGCATATTCAGTAGGTCTGAGAATCGGCCAACATCTATTTTTCAAACGAAATAGTTAATTAATCAAAATACATCATAGTTGTTTTCATTTTTAGTTAAGTTTAGTGATGCACGCAGAATTGATACCATTGTCTCAATAATTGTAATGGGATACTTTAACCGAGACTCAATCCATCCACCACTTCATCTGTCAAAAAGTTATCAACTAGAATCTAGAAACCCTAAAAATACCTAGGGATTCTTGCCCAGGACCCGCGCATTGTGGCGTTTTTTGAGGAAGACCTATGTCCAGCAGTGGACTGTAAAAGGTTGATGGATGGAAGAATGACTTGCCCAGTTTAGGAAATTATTCAAATGTTACAGTCGTACTTGACCAGGTTTCCTCATTCCTTTACCTAATCCTCTCTCTCTCTACAGCCCATTTGCGTGCCACTGTTGGGCATGGGCCTTCTTCACTTTGGGAGGGATTTAGGTCTACTGTGCCACACTGACCAGGCGTGTTGCCACAGGGTTTATTTTCGAGCTTTTCGTCTCTCACAGAGGATATTATCTGTGTACAATATTCCTTATATCTCTTACGTATTGTAAGAGCTAGATAAGGAATATTACTGGAAAGGAAAACTGGTGATGACACTTGTATTCTCCGTCACCACACGGACAAACCTACATAGTAATTATTTTCTCCGCTTAACAAATAAAAACGTGTAATATTGATCCAAATCTATACATAATAGAAAAACAAAGTCGTTATTTTTGTGATGTGATCTTCAAAACTACGCCACGAATTTAGATGCGATTTTTTTTTAATGATAGAATGCCTCAAGAAGATAGTTTTTTGTATAATTTGTTATGCTTTGGGTTCCAAATTCCACGCATACAAAGTTCCGGGCAACAGTTAATTGGTCATAATTCAAAGACAGCCAATTGTAAAAGTACACGCCATTAAAAACCAAATAATGTTTACCACAAAATTCACGAACGAACAGTTATAATATTTATTAGCGAAGCACTCGCATTTCCTGGTAGACCAACATTTCCCGTGGGACGATTACTGCTTTAATTTATTGATGCTCATGAAATTAGCAACGGATATGAGATACTTGCAGGCTTTGAATAAATTATTGTTCATGAGATTATAAATAAATATTTACGTCCATTCCACTCAACATACTCTGATAATATTAAGCGGCTTGTGTTGTGGGTGCCTACGAATATAATACATACATAATTTGTAATTTGAAATCCGTCCATTAAGAATATTCTCTTTCTCTCCAGCCCATAAACGTCCCATTGGAGAGCACGAGCCTCCTTGACTTTGAGAGGGTCTGTGGTCTACTATGTCACGCTGACCTGAAATTTGGTTATAAAAAAATGAAATGAAAAAATGAAATATTTCTAATATAAAAAAATGTTTAATAACAAATTGCAGGTTTTCGTACAACAAAGAAAACCTTATAGTCTCACTTCGGTCCTTAACCTTATAGTCCTATCTGTCGGTCTGCCTGTCCATCCGTCAATCTATTTTTTTTACACAGCAACGGCTGAAGCTAATAACTTGAAACTTATACGATTTCTAGATCTATGCAGTTCCTTGCTGCCAAAAATACCATCAACCTTTTACATCTATGTATTTACAAGATATAACTGAATTACGACCATTTTTCAGCATTTTCGATACACTCTAGGGAATCAAAAACTACCGATTACTTCCCATCGTCATAAAGACTTGAAATTTGACATGGAGAAAGCCTGTGTCATCATCATGTACTATTATAGGAAAAAGTCCAAAATTGTAATCACATCACACGAAAAAATTGTTTATACTAATACCAACTTATGACGTAGCTGAAATGTAGGCGATTCCTTTTATTTAACTACAAAATTAAGTTTTTGAATTGGTTTATGCTTAATTTACTGTTTATTTGAATTTATGTTTCTCAGTCTAGTAGGTACGGAAACCCTAAGTGTGTG
Source organism: Orgyia antiqua (assembly GCA_916999025.1). NCBI lineage: Eukaryota > Metazoa > Arthropoda > Insecta > Lepidoptera > Erebidae > Orgyia > Orgyia antiqua. The sequence continues at coordinate 9,890,475 of OU779874.1, forward strand.
AGTTTACCTAGCTTTTGACAAGGTTTTTTAAAACACAGTTAACAAATACCATAACAAGTAGCTCACTTAAAAAATCTCACAACAAACAGTTAATATTTTCTTAAATATAAAAAAATCTGTTAATTGAACGTCTCCCAACTGTGAAATATTTCGCTCAATTGTGGCCATTTATAACTTTAAAACTATGCAGTATTAATATCTTTGTAATAATACACAAAGCTATTCAAATGACGATTCAAATAACCACCTTTTCCACAATCTAAAATATTTCATTTAGTAAATAATTGTAAAAGTTATATTCTATTTCATTGATCAAAGAGCTTTGGAAGCTCATGGTATGAAAGACATTTATTACTCAGAATATTTTCTACGATATTAATAAAATAGGAATAGCTAATATGTTCTGTGTGGTTTTGTTATTGTATTTTTATCTCTTTGTTTACTAACAATGGTCAACACTCAATTTCCTCACCTAGCCAGCTAAGGGCTAGACACAGTATCCAACACTGGAAGAATATTTCGAATCCGACCATCGGGCTCCTGACAAACTGCGTTCAAAAAAACAAACTCTTTAAGGGCCTACATCAATATTGCCGTCGACATGTACATATTAACACAGCTAGTAGGTATAGAAAATGAAGAATTAGGGATATTTTTTTTTTACTCAAAATCTACTAAATATATTTTAATTCTGATTTACGTGTTTCTATATATAATAGTTACTTATGTTTTTAAAGTTATTTCATTACTTAATACGCGATAATAGACCGACAAATGAAAAAAATAAAAAATTAGAGAGGTTGTTTCGCTAAGATTTTCTATCGAGAAAACTTTTTTCAATCGCGTTTCTGAGTTTATGCGATCCTAGATCATATATTGAAAAAACATATACTTAAAAATTAGAGCTCTAGCCATTCAATCTAAAGAAACAATGAAAACTTCGTACGTAGAAAAATGCACGAAGCTATTTTGGTACCCTCTTAAGTTTTTAATGTCAGAATAGATGTAAAGATTGGGTTCTCAGTCATTGGTTATTAGTTTAACAAACAAACTTCAATTGTTTACTGTCTAGACGTAAGTAATCAATCGACGAAGTTTCGAATATTTTATCCAACATTACATTGAAATCTACTAAAAGGCACCACAAACGACATATTAATATAGTGAGAAAGAGACAAATGTATATAGAAGAAAGACGAGGTGAGAAAAAGACAGATATATATGTCGGTGACGTCATAAGTATAGATACATCTCGGTATATTAATATATATCTATCTCTTTCTCGCCTCGTCTTTTTTCCATATACATCTCTCTCTTTCTTGCTATATTAATATATTGTAATATGCCATTTAAGGGGTGCCCTTAACACATTATTAAAATCATTGTTTACAAAAGCATCATAAAACGAATAAACCTAATATTCGAACCTTTTTTTATTACCATCATAAAGAAACTTCGAAATATTAGGTTAATTCTTTTGTGGAAGCTTTACGTCTTAATACTACTGTATTACACGTAAAAATATCTATAAAAAAGGGCATAACGAGTGTAAAATAGCCTATAGTGCAACTTTACTGCTTAACCTTAATATGTAACAAAGACTTAAAGCATTAATACAATAAGAGTGGCATGTGGAATTCACTAACTGCGCACGTTTTTATTCTGGTTATGATATGGGGTTTCGTAAGCAAGGCGTAAAGAGGCACCTTGACGTCTGGAAGGTGGGGGCGGCCAGTTACAACCCTTTTTCCTTCCCAGGGTGCTGTAAAAGCCAGTAAAGTGATATTGTATGTAGATAGCATCCTCTTAGAGAAGGAAAACTCGAATATAAACCCTGGTTAACGCGGCAAGGTATGCCGTAATCCCTCCTAAAGTGAAGAAGGCCCGTGCTCAGCAGTGGGATGTTAATGGGCTGAGAGAGGCCAGCCCTGGGGGCCAAGTCTGCTAATTCTGCTATTAGAATCATATTACAATGTTGTTATAATGGCCAGTCACTGATGCCATTATGGCGTCATTATGACAAAAACCTGTCAAGAGCGAGGCAAACTCGCACCTCGTAACTGCATTCAAATGATCAGTTAATTAAACTCAAAACAACTCACCAACTTAATTTTGTAGTTGAAATATATTTCAACTCTATAGAGAATCGTAATTCGGTTATATCTTTTAAATGCGTAGAGGTAAAAGGTTGATTGTATTTTTTGCAGCAAGGGACCGCATAGATCTACATATCGTATGAGTTTCAAGTTGATACCTTCAGCCGTTGCTGAGTAAAAAATGTTTGACAGACGGTCAGACAGACAGACAGACACCGGAGTGATCCTATAAGGGTTTGTACGAAACCCTAAAAAGTAATAGTAGACTACCAAATTTGATAAAATTCCGCCATTATGGCACCATTATGATGTCATAATGACACCAAACTTGATTTTTGTCACAGATGATACCACTACGGCGCCATAATGGTGCCATTGAGCTGTCATTGTGACACAAATCATTTTGCGGTCTTGGGGCCCAGGTATTTGGATTGCACTTGCTCTTCATATCAGGCGGAAATACATCATTTACTCAACCTTAGCCATAAAAATCATCATTTTGATCCCGCTGAAAAAGTTACAAAAGCAATTCTTAGCTACTCATACGAGTATGTGTATAGACAGTGTTGTTTCTTTGTGTGCTTGTTTTGATTTTATATAATGCTTGTGTAGCAACCAGTGAAACTACATTTAATGAGTTTGTGCTTACCTTTAAACGACGGACCTAGTACGATATTTTTTTTTAATAAAAAATACCAACTTCATGAGACCACCTCGGTAGTCTACTCTTTGATTATTGAGATACATAATAAGTAAATACCAACGTGTGTGCTTTTAAAGTTTCAGGGTTTTCCTCAATTACTTAGAAAATATTCATTCATATTCATATTCATGGACATTTCACACAACGTACTCTGGTCCCAAGCTAAGCTTATATGCTTGTGTTATGGGTACCAGAATACGGATAGAATACATATACTACTTTTTTTTGTAAATACATACTTATAATACATAGAAACACCCAGACGGAGGACAAACATTTGTATGACAATTAGAAAAAGAACACAAATTTAATGATTGTCCCGAGCGGGAATCGAACCCGCGACCTCTTGATCGGCAGTCCGTTACCAGAACCACTACACCACGAGGCCCGTCTAATATCCATCAGATCCTGACCTGGTGCCAATGGGACCACACGGGGACCGCCAGCTTTCAAAATAAAATCATTAAAATCGCTTCGCCAGTTTAAAGTTAACAAAAAAAACCTACAGATGAATTAAGAACCTCCTCCTTTTTTAAAGTCGGTTAAAACAGCGTGTCACAACTCCTGTCAATTTAATGCTCTAAGAACAATGATATGTTTATGGTAAAATTAAAGTATGTGGTGTGTTTTAGTATCAAACTACTATCACATCTTTGTAGTTTATGGGGAAAAATGCATAATAAATATCTTGACCTGATTCCATCGTTCTTATATATACAGTAAAAGATAATTAATTCACTTAATTATTATAGAAATAGCAAGAAGTGTTTTATTTCTATTAACAAATATAAAACTAGCTGTTGCCCGCGAATTCTTTCACGTGAATATTTGGATGACTGGGAATTGAGTTTTTTTTTTAATCTTCTATTTAAGGGGCTTTGTCAATATTGACAAAGTCGCCCCATTAGGAAAAAATACATGGTTTTACATATTTTAAATATTGCTAGTATCAGTAACACTGCTCGGCGATAATGGCGGAACAATGTTCCTGACTCTAGCACCGTATATTCTAGCTAGCTCCCTAGCACCCTCCGACAGTGGACATGCTAGGAGGCTATTACAAACACCCACGTCATACTATTTACTAGGTAATAGCTGGTTACGATGATCTGCGTTTCGGACACAATCCAACAGGACGTGACGCAGGTCATCTAATACGTTGCAGTCAGGGCAGTTTGGCGAATCAGTAAATTTCATAAGGTGCAAAAACTTGTTAGTTGGAATATGTCCGGATCGCAGTCTTAACAAGGAGACTATTACTGCCCTATGTGTGCTGGACTCTTGGAACCATGAACATCGAGGGAGTGAGCTCTGAATGCTTTTATACCATATACCCTTCGTAAGCGACCGTTCATCAAAATATTCCTGCCAATCATGCCTACATGTCATAATGAGAAATTTAAAACAGGTTTTCCTGAAAGAATTAGATATTATCCCGGAATAAATTGTAGCCTATAGATTAAGTTAGATTACTAACCATATATATTACTAAAACGGCATTTAATTCCATGCAGTAGTGCATTTCTTATAATAGTAATTGCTGACCCGGCAAACGTTGTTTTGCCATAACATATTATTGTTAGTGGTGGATAACCCGTGTCTCTTAAGGGTATGTGTTTGAATTACAAAAATCGTTCTAAGTTTATATCACTTACTCTGTTTAAGTTGATTCAATATGCGGTACATTACTCTGTACCTACTTATTCACGCATTCGCACGACTATAGGAATATAATATGTCTCCTTGTGATAATTAAATAAATCATGAAAAGTGATATAAAATGAGTGCTGTGTTTAATTTCTTATAAAGGGACCCTAAAACCTAATAGTATGCAAATATTTAGTAGCCGATTCTCAGACTTACTGAACATGCATAAAATATTTCATAAGAATCGGTCAAGCCGTTTCGGAGGAGTATAGGAACGAACATTCTGACAAGAGGATTTTATATATGAGATAACGGCATTTAATTACATTGAGTAGTGCATATCTTATAAAAACTGTGAAATTTAAAACCTGATGACAGACGGACAAATGGACGGACAGCAAAGTCCTATTTTACCTTTTGCTACGGAAGCTTATAAATCACAGAATAAACTCCTATTCTATTGACATTTGTTGAAAAATTCCTTAGCTTAAATTTGTGAAAAAGAAATTCTCGGAACTTATTAACGCTAGCACAAGGAATAAGGAAACTGACACAATTAGTGCCAACAACTTTCTGAGAAGCTTTATAATTTATTCAAGTTCTCATTTTCGTAGTTATTCTCATTGCGAAAAGTGGTGATTTGTCAAATCTTTTGATCTTACATATTGTAAAATTAACAAGGAGTAGTCAGAAATGTTAGTTAGTACGCCAATTGTGCTTACATATGCGCTCAATGCGAAAGTAGGACCGCATCTTGTGGCGTGAATTGTAACCTAAGCCCAATAGTGACGGCATTATATTAATACTAGCTGATGCCCGCGACTCCATCCGCGTGAAATTTAGAAAACTTTTCATCCTTTTCTTTCGCAATAAAAGGTAGCCTATATCCTTTCTCAGGGTCTAAAGATTGTCTGTGCCACATTTCATCAAAATCGGTTGAGAGGTTTAAGCGGGAAAGCGTAACAGACAGACAGACAGAGTTACTTTCGTATTTATAATATTAAAGTAGGTAAGGGATTTTATGTCCAGCAGTCCACAATAAGCCGAGTTGATAAATAAAGACTTCTTGTAGACAAAATAATCGCCTATTAAACTGTTATTTATAAATTGTTAAAAAGCCTAACAAAAGGAGGAAAATAACATTATTTTCAAGAAACCAAATGTTTCAATTAATAAAAAGTCAAGTTTTGTGTCAAAAGCCAGTGGCGAAAAATTGTTGGGACGCCTTGAAAATAAAGAATTCACTTCACCTTTACCGACGTTTAATTTTCTTCGTTATTTCAGCAAAAGATTAGAAATATTGCTTGAATAAAATAAAAATGGTAAGAATTTTTTTCTCTTGCAAATATTTGGCGCTAATCAACGAAAATCTGTTAAGTTTGAGTTGGACTCGCACACGAAGGGTTCAAAGTCAAAGTCAAAAATTTTTATTTCAAGTTAGCATGTTTAACAAGCTCTTTTGAAACGTCAGAAACTAGGTGTCTGTTCCAAACGCGGATCCTATGGAGAAGAACAGACAAGAAACTTCATGGATTTTTTGTTCTCTTTTTTTTTCAATATTATTTTACATTGTTATGGTGTGTGAGAATGTTGTCGATTTTGGTTCCGTGCTGTTATTATTTATTTATTTATTAGGGTCTAGCAATAGATGCTAATTATTAAAAAAAATTAAAAAGACACAGAGGTGAATTCAGAACCTCCTCCTTTTTTTAAAGTCGGTTAAAAACGGTAATGATTAAAGAAAATCTTAAGGTCAAACAATAAATCTAAAAATAGGTCCTGAAAAAGTAATTCTCCATTAACATGAAAGCCAGTCAGTTTCATCTCTAGAGACAAATGAAAAAAGTTCTTAAGTAATTTTGAACAATAAGATTTTTACTGTAGCGATCTTTAATTTTTATTGTAAATTCAACATCAATGCGAAAGTGAAATTAAAAACTGAGGAAAAACAAAAAGATAAAATCTTTCATTTTATATCACCATCCCTTATCCTCCCCAGGGTGTTGCAGGAGCCAGATAAGGGACTTTATAAACAGATATATAATCTAAAGTAAATTATTAATTTTGCAATTATTGACATGCTATGCTTTTTCCACCACAATTTGATTTATGAGTAAAAGCATAGCATGTCAATTGCAAAATTAATAAATTACTTTAGTAATGAACGTCACGTCATTATTTTCAGCCCAATTGTATTCTGTAAAGAATACTAGGTGGCTGGTCGAGATTGTTGCAAAAATTTATCGATAGATGGCGTTGCACGTCAAAACACGATGTAAACTCAATCGAGTGACGATTGTGGTGATCTAATTTGGTTACTGTTAGCACGACCGCCGAAGGCCGAAGCTCAGTTGGTAGAGCTACGAACCGGTATTCCGAGGTCGTGGGTTCAAGTCCCGCTTGCGGTGATCAATTTTTTCCACCACAATATGATTTATTAAGATATATAATCTTCTGTGAGAGATCATATACCCTATGTCATAGATATACTAAATGTGGTGTCTATGGCTACATCACTCAGTTGGCTTGAAGTCACTTACATATCAATGTGTGGGTGAAATGTATCTGTGTGTCTATGATACAGTCCACAGGTTAATTGCTAATTAGCATTATAAAAGCGGTTATCCCGTGGTCTTTTAGAATATGCATAACAGTTGTCCTTTCAATAATACCTGACATAGCCACTTCAAACAAACACATAATAAAATTTAAATACTATTAAGCCAATACAAACAATAAAATCTCAATTTGTTCGCTGTAACACTAGCTTCGCAAGAAATCAATTCAATAGCCTAGGTTCGAAATTTTATAATACCTTAAATATTCAACATAATATCTCAACATTAAATAGATACAGAGTTAAAATAATAGCAAGAAACTGGTTACTACAACTAAACTACGATACCACTGAAGCGCTTCTAAAATTTTTAGAATAATTAGTAGCTATAAAACAATCTTATTCATTCATTTACACTCACACATTCACACTACACATCACATATACCACAAATAGTCAATAAAATAAAATTTGTCTTTATTAATTCTATGCAACCGAAAAAGCTTAAATAACATACATTAGAATCTTAAAATCAAATTATAATTATTAAGTAGTTCCATTTAAACTTATAAAGAAATACTAACTAATAAATGTATTATTACTTGTAAGTTAATTCTTTCTTAACAATCCTAACATCTAAAAATTCATCCTAAAAACCAAATTTAAAATGTTTGTTACTTACCAATATTGCCTTTGTAATGTTACAAAATGTTTTTACGATTGAGCACTGACTTCCAAAATACAGGCTTTTGCTTAGTTTGGAAATCAGATACTGTAAGATTTTTTTAAAAAGAATTTGTGTACCTACCTCTAAGTTACAAAATATTTTTTTTTTGTTTGTACTGCATAATTTGAGACTAATAAACATTTTTATTATTTTATTTATAATTTGTACCCTGATCGACGCAAAGATAAAAAAGTTCTAATTTGCTGAAATGGTTGAGTGATGACGAATGGTCCTATTTCTATTAATACACAATCGACTTGAAATATTGGCAATTAACAATGAAATCCTTTCAACCATTTATCTCTCGTTATCCTATTAATAGCTTTGTTATTGTGATTTGACTAAATTCCCTCTCAGTCCAACCCATTAACGTCCAACTATCCAGCAGTGGACTGTAAAAGGGATCATGGATGGATGGATGACTTTGCCCAGTTTAGGAAATTATTCAAATTTTCAGTCATGCTTCACCAAGTTTCCTCATTCCTTTACCTACTTCTCTCTCTTTCTTTCTCTCTCTCTCTTCAACCCATTAACGCTCCACTGCTGGGCACGGGTATCCTCCACTTTGAGAGGGATAATGATATAGGTACTGTGCCGCGCTGACCTGGCGTGTTGGGACAGGGTTCATTTTAGCATTTTTTTGTTTCTAACAGAGGATGTTATCTGTGTCCGGTATACTCTGGGAAGGAAAAAGGGGCGGTGCTATTTGTATCGCTAATCCTTTACCACACGAATAAACGAACGAACGAACTGGAAACTAAGGACACCTATATAATGGATATTGGTTTGCATACTTTTGCTCAACGCATTAGCATTGCCATCCAAAGTGGCAATGCTGCCAGAATACTGGGCACTTTGCCAGACTTCGCTTTTGACAGCGATGCGGAGAAATAATTTGATTCACAATTTATTTATTTTATCTCGTTTATTACATTTTTTGCTTTGTACAACCGTATTAAATAATAAAAAGCTGTTTGTTTGAACGAAAAATTCTTTTTGTGTTGGATAGTCCATTTATCGAGGCAGGGTATAGGATATATAACATCACGCTGTGATTTATAGGAGCGAAACAAAAGTCTAGCAAAAACGGAAAAAAATCCCTGTATTTAAATTGCTTGCTTTCTAATTAGATAGCTCGCCTATGTACATACCTTCTATTTTTAAGTACCTACTTTGTATGTACAATATTAAAGATACTCGGTCTTATACTTAGATATCTAAATATCACTAACATAGATTGCAATCACGTATTATGTGCTTAAATAGTCTCTGAACCATGAAATACGTTGCGTCTCAGACCTAACACACAATTCATGGCAGCAAATTAATTTAAGAGTTGATTTCAACACGTAGAGTTAGTTCTCAACAATATTATCTACCTTAATTTTTTATGTAGGTATATTACGGTTAATTATATTAAGTAAGTTATATCATTACTAAGATTATAAAGCAGAAGAGATGGTTTGAAGGCGCCAATATCAAGAACATCTGGTCCGATTTGAAAAATTCATTCAGTGTTGGATAGTACATTTATCGAGGAAGGCTATAGGTTTTATAACATCACGCTGCGACTAATTGGAGCGAAGAATCACTGAAAAATGTGGCAAAAACGGAGAAATTTTCTTAATTCCACGCGTACGAAGTCGCAGGCATTGGCTAGTACTAATTATAAAGTAACATAATACATTAATGGTTCGTACATCGTAAAATTTATATTTAACTAGAAAACCAACCACAGCCCTGTTAACTTCTTCTTCTTCTCCAGCCCATTTACGTCCCACTGTTGGGCACGGGCCTCCTCCACTTAGGAGGGATCATGGTCTACTGTCTCGCGCTGACTAGGCGTATTGGCACAGGGTTTCTTTTCGAGTTTTCCGTCTCTCACAGAAGATGTTATCTGTGTGCAATATCCCTTAGCTGACTTTTACAGCACAGGGAGGAGATGGGGTGGTGACACTTGTATTCTTAATCCGTCACCACACTGAGGTTAACACTATTGATAAAACCGGTCAAGTACGAGCTAGACTCGTATATAGAGGTACCGTACCGTTAACTTCTCTAATAAATAAAATTCTCGTGTCACAATATTCGTTCCCATACCCGAAACGGCTTGACCGATTCTTATGAAATTTTATATGCATAATCAATAGGTCTGAGAATCGGCTACTATCTATTTTTCATACCCCTAAGTGGTAGGGGTTGTCCACCGTTGACAGTTGTATGGCAAAACAACGTTTGCCGGGTCAGCTAGATATCATGATGTATTTCTCATACTGCTTAAATAAACACCAAATAACAGGACCACAAACAATAGCACAAAGACAGAAGAATTATAATGGTGAGTACTTGTTATTATAGCATCGACTGATTAAATGCAAAATTTCGGAATTTTCTTACTCTAGTAAATTTCGCAATTTCAGATTTTTCACTTTCTTTCACAGCCTTCTGACATGGTCCCGTTTTATATTTTCATCGGAAACATTAACACCAATCACACCTCAAAAACACAAATCCCTCGCATATTATAACAAAAACTAGCTGTTGCCCGCGACTCCGTCCGCGCAGAATATAGAATATTTTCCCCGTTTTTGCAACTTTTTTCACTACTGCTTCGCTTCTACTGGTCGCAGCGTGATGTTATATAACCTAAAGCCTTCCTCGATAAATGCCCTATCTAACACTGAAAGAATTTTTGAAATCGGCCCGGTGGTTCCTGAGATTAGCGCGTTTAAACAAACAAACAAACTCTTTCACTTTATAATATTAGTATAGTATAGATTACGGTTGATGAATTATAAATTTTCCCCGTATTTGCAACATTTTTCACTGCTGCTTTGCTCCCATTGGTAGCAGCGTAATGTATAACCTATAGTCTTCCTTGATAAGTGTACTATCCAACACTGAAAGAATTTTTCAATTCGTACCAGTGGTTTCTGAGATTAGCGCGTTCAAACAAACAAACAAACTCTTCAGCTTTATATTACTACTAGCTGTTGCCCGCAACTTCATACGTTAGGATTTAGAAATCAAACCTTAAAAAATTATACAAAAAAGTCATCCTCATAAACCACTCTATCGATTACAAGAAACCGCATTAAAATCCGTTGCGTAATTTTGAAGATATAAGCTAACATAGGGACATACAGATACAATAACGACTTTGTTTTTTAATAAGTAAAGATAGTATGGATTTAATGTGGTAAGACGGGCTTCGTGGTCTAGTGGTTCATGTAACGGACTGCCGTTCACAAGGTCGCGGGTTCGATTCCCGCACGGGACAATCATTTGTGTGATGTTTATAAATGGCATACAAAGTTAAATGTTTGTAATGCGTCTGGGTATTTCTATGTATTACGAGTATGTATTTACAAAAGAAAAGTAGTATATGTATTCAATCCGTATTCTGGTACCCATAACACAAGCATATAACCTTAGTTCGGGACCAGAGGATGTTGTGTGAAATGTCCGTGAATAATTATAAAAAAAAAATGTTAAATTGTTTACTTTTAAACATATTTACTATTAAACATTAATTAACACAGGATAGGTAGAGTACGTCAATTTTCAACGTTTCTACGTTCACGTTTCAATTTTAGCTTCATTTAACTACGTAATTGGATTGATTATTTAGACAGATAGTTAATTGGATTTGTTTAATGTGACCCGAATTTGTATTGAAATCACAGCAACAGCATCTTTGATAATGGTGCCAATTGTACATGAACAACTAAACTAACTTAACTAAAAATGAAAACAATTGTTGCTGTGTTTTGATTATTTAGCTATCTTGTTGTGCACAATCATATTAATTAAAATCTTTAGTCTATAATAAACAGTTTTTATAACAAGAAAGTTCAGTTAACATTGCCTAATTATATTATCGACACTACCAAGAATAATTTTTAGTTAAGTTTAATTAAGTTGTGCGTTTAGAATTGGTACCAGTATTTATTAATCTAACTTGATTAAATGAATATAGAATTAAGAGTTTGTACAGTAATAAAGGCAAATGTCACCAACCGATTTCCTCATTTTTTAACACGCTTCTATAAGTTCGGTAGGTATCTATCAATGTCCAATATCCACCACTATGTAACGGAATCTTTGAACGCGATTTTTACCCACTTGCAATAATCCGATTGATGTGAAATTTTGCATACATATCAAGGACCGATGACAATGCAATTATTTTAATACATATTCAGGATTTTCTAGCGTGTTTTTTAGTTTTTGAACTAAGGAAATTATTAAACATGCTTATATTAGTTCGGTACGTATCTACTTGTAATTTCTATAGTAAGTACACCACTAATACTCGTTTAAGTCCATCTAAAGGTTCTCTGGAAGAGATCGCAATATGCGATAAGACCGCCCATTGTATATGGTCTATTGTAACATTACCTATGTGACATGTCATTTATGGTGTACAATAAAGTGTATTCTATTCCATTCCATTCCATTGTATTCCGTTCTATTCTATTCTATCAATTTATTAATTAAGTGATTTTCACCCATTTGTTGTAAGTTTGAATCTTTAATGTTTGATTTTGTTGTACTCGATTATGTATCTCTTATTACCTTTTAGTTTGCTGATTTATCTCGTATCTTATAATCTTATTCGTATCATCTGATCTTGTGTTTTCATTATTCTAATTAAATTCTTTTTTTTTTTGTAATTTATGTATATATGCATATAGTATTGTATCCATTCTAATTATTTATTTATTTTGCTTTTTGTTTGTTGATTGTATTTATTCATTTATTTTATTGTTTTGTATTATTCTTTTTAATTACTGGCTTATTTATGTATGTGTAACTTGTGCTTCTGTATGTGTGTATCTAATAAATGTGTTTTCTTTCTTTCTTTCTTTCTTTCTTTCTTTCTTTCTTTCTTTCTTTCTTTCTTATATATACAAATTCTTATTATCTGTATAATAAAAAAATTTAACCATTTCTTATTATGTTTCTGTAAATGCTGTATACACCTTTAAAGTTGTTGCACATAGACTAAGGAATCAATTGTTATTTTATTTTAATGTATTTTGTGTAAATAACATTGGTGTATCTTTTTTAATCCATCCATCCATCAACCTTTCTCAGTCCACTGCTGGACATAGGCCTCCCCCATAGAACGCCACAACGTGCGGTCTTGCGCTAACTGCATCCAGCGGCCCCCGGCGTATTTGACGATATCGTCGGTCCACCTTGTTGGGGGCCGCCCCACGCTGCGTCGTCCGGTTCGTGGTCGCCACTCGAGGACCTTCCGTCCCCAACGGTCATCAGACCGTCGAGCGATGTGGCCTGCCCATTGCCACTTCAGCGTGCTAACTCTTCGGGCTATGTCGTACACACCAGTCCTTCAACGGATCTCCGCATTCCGGATCTTATCACGTAGGGAAACACCGAGCATAGCCCTCTCCATAGCACGCTGCGCGACTCTGAGTTTTGTTATGAGGCCGACATTCAGGGACCACGTCTCATCTTTTTTAATAAATAAATAAAAGTCGGATTAATCTGAAATTTTACACACTTATTACGGACCGATGACAATGCAATAATGTAAAAAATATTCAGAATTTTCAAGCGTGTTGTCAATGTGGCGCAGTAGACCGTAATCTCTTTCAAGGTGGAGGAGACGCGTACCCATCAATCAGAGGTTTATGGGCTGGAGATTGAGAGATACATATAGCTTCTAAGCTATATGTATCTCTCAAGCTCTTTAGCTTTTAACGTCATGATTTAGCTTATATGTTAAAGAGCGGGGCAGTAACTATAAACAGTTAAACTCAAAACAATTTTTTTTTTTTGGTTATTTACGATACTTACATTAGATTTATCAAATTAAATCTTTTTCAGCAAGAATCATGAGATCGATCTTTTGGAAATTGATCTTAAATAACTAGATTTTTTTGTGATCTTTTCGTCTCGTCACAATTCGTAACGATTAAAAGATCGATAATTTTTGGAAATAATTGCCAACCCTAGGCGGAAACCGCGTAAAAGGACGACGGAAGTAGGTTTTTCATTTTTTATTTTAAGAGGGCATGTTTTACAAGCTCTTTTGATACTTCAGAAGCTAGGTATCTATTCCAAATACGAATCCTATGGAACAGACAAAAAACTCCATCAACAGACGTATAAGCTAATGTTAGTTGTTTAAATTCAAAATGGCGAATCTTGACATAAATGGGTAACCGAATCTTATAAAACACGTTCCTTGTACAATAGAAGTTCCAATTACAGTGAACAAGGCATCTTGTAAGATAATTAATGCAATCAAATAAATCAGTAGACAGAAAGACATCAAGGGAAATTATTATTAATTAGTCTTCTAATTTTATTTATATTTTACGACGACCTTATACAACGTGTTTCAGAAAGGTGTAGTCATATTTGAGCATCGTTACACATGGCCGGTGACTAGGCACTAGGCATGGATGAAATTACAAATACTAGTTATATTATGACTTTTATGTGTTCATAAAAGTTTAATTTATTTATTAAATTAATCGATCTTCTTTAAATACAACACTACTATGAGGTCATCTTTTATCGTAAGGTTCAATCGCATTCAATAAACCGTAAACATCTCATAATTGATGCGTTTCTGGTAGTTATTTAATAGTAGGTAATAAACAAAGAAATACTTACCAACTGTATTTTTCTATGTGTAACTGTAATATTTATAATATTTAAGGCCTATCTAATGCAACTTTAAATTATGACTACACCTTTCTGCAACACGTTAGTATAAAAACCCGGTCAAGTACGAGTTGGATCTGCAAACGAAAGGAACATTATTAACACCAAAAACAACGTTATCATCAAATAAGGAAATAAGGGTTAGAGAGTGATGATAATCAAGTATTGTTATAGCATCAATAGACATACTTAACTAAGAAAATTTCAATTCTTTAGCTATCACTGTTCTAGAGATACTGTCCGCTAGTGACAGACAGACGAACGAATGGACGGAAAGCGTTATCAATAACAGGATCACGTTTTGCTTTTTAGTAGATACGTAACCCTAAAAAAAACATTTTTAACTAGTTTTATAACACGTTTTAGTTGGCTTCGTTCCTATCTATCTATCAATATATCTTTTTATGTAACAAAATTGAATCCTCAAAACTATTTGATCACAATCAAGTTATTTTTAAAATTATCCTAGATTTTCAAGCGTGTTTTAGTAATACCTAGTTATTCTTAACATTCGTAATAGATAGTAAATCTATTTTATTTTTCTTTAATCTATCTCCGTCAATAGCTGGGCATCTCTGGCCTATGCTAGCTATCTTCTCAAAACACGACAACTGTAGGCTTAATCTTTTTTTTTATATTCATGGAAATTTCACACAAAATCTTCTGGTCCCTAATTAAACTTATATGCTTGTGTTATGGGTACCAGAATACGGTTAAACTACTTTTCTTTTGTAAATACATTTATCATCATCATCATACATAATAAACGCCCAGTAGCAGCACAAACATTTGTATGACATTTTTAAACATCACAAAAATGATTGTCCTGTGCGGGAATCGAACCCACGACTTCGTGAGCGGCAGTCCGTTACATGAGTGGACCACGAGGCCCTTCTTTTTCTTGATCACATCTTAGAAATATTCTGATCACATCTTTGTAAACCATCTTATAATACAACAAAATTTACTGCATCATATTTTATTTTTGTTTTAAATAAATATCCTAAAGGCTATGTTGGTAATATCACGCTGTGCTAAAGTTTTATGGCTACAATAACCATGTTTCTTATATTTATGGTTCCTATATAAGCCTTTTATTACTTTAAGCCAACAATAACGTTACCAAGATCTAACCTAACACCATTTTTATAAACGACCTGAAAGGAGATTATCAATTCTTATATATTTTTAAGTAATTTATTTATTACAAGACTCTACGACTCTTCTTTATCTTTACTTATTATAAAACAAAGTTGTTATTTTTGTATGTATGTATATATGAGCTTATATCTTCAAAAGTAGGTATGCAATGGATTTTGATGCAGTTTTTTTCAAATGGTAGAGTGGTTCCAGAGGATGGCTATCTTATATATAAAATTCACGTGTCACAGTGTTAGTTACCGCACTCCTCCGAAACGGCTTGACAGATTTTTATGAAATTTTACATGCATATTCAGTAGGTCTTAGAATCGGCCAACATCTATTTTTCAAACCTTTTTTTTTTGTATGGCAAAACAACGTTTGCCGGGTCAGCTAGTTTTATATATATTTTTAAGAGTCGGTTTCTAAATACGGCGCGTACGAAATTGCGGACAACAGCTAGTTTTCACAATAAGATATAGGTCTGGTTATGTAGTTATCTTAACATTTCATGATATAGGTATCTGAAAGCGTCAAGAAGGTCCATGTTTAGCACGAACATGGTAGGGAAAAAGAAGTTTGGACCTGTCATAAGTACCTACATAATTTTCCTAAAAAATTATGTTTACATGGTAAAATGATTTTTCATTTCATTTAATTTCAACCTCCTCCGCTTTCGGATGTGACGCTAACCTTACGCCAAGACGGCAAAGGTTTTGAGTCTGCTGCCTTTCATCATAATTGATGTCTATTTATGATATCTCTTTGCTGGCTTTTACAGTACTGTTGGGAAGACATGAGGTGGTCACAATTGTATTCCTTACCCCTCACCATACACACATAGCAACATATATAAATGTGTTAATATTAAAGACTGAACGAGATCTGGGAAGTAAATTTTTTGCTCTACCAGAAGCAGTTAGTATTTTAGGTCAAAGATACATGTTTTATTAAACAGTTACCCAGTGACCTGACTTAGAAATATAATGTAGGCTTAGAGCTTTAATACAATAGGAGTTAGTATCGTCAGACGATCCCCGCTGAAAGAGGTACGAGAGCAATATTCATACTCATCATGTACGGGCACTGTCTGACTGACATGTCATTGTGTTTGAGGGGGGATGAATTTTTGGGATGCATAATTGAATTTACAGTAAACGACCAATGAAATTGAATGTGACTATTTGTACGGGTACTGGACGAATAAATTATATTTATTCGTACATTATATTCAATTTTTTTTCAAATTAAGAATGATATTGGACGATTAGTTGGACGATTAGCTTGTTTTTTAAGAATGAGTATATTCATACGGATATTATTATTTTTTTATTATTAAATTTATTACTAAGAATTTTTTTTAATAATAAATTTATTCTAAATTAACGTGAGTATGATTATTGTTTGCCTATGGAATTATGATGCGATTGGTGGAATGTGTATTGTGATTGGTGAACAAAAGGAGGTAATTATAATTTAAATACTCAATTTTTATTTTAACAATAGATATTGTAAAATATGTTAAAATAAATCAATGAAATAAATTTCAATGGAAAAGGTAAGCTATTAAATCTTTTTATTTCTTTTTTAATTAAAAATATTTATTTTTCTTAAAAAGTTTCATTTGTTTATATTTCTGTCATTCTGTCATAAAGTATTTATAATAAAATAATTCAATTTGAATTTATTTAGCTTGTATAAAATATCTTACAAAATGGGTAATTATTCAATTAATAAAAAATATATACCTATTTATTTCTTAACATTTTTAATTTTAATACTTATGGTAATATATTCTTCAGATTCCGAAGAATATTATGAAAACGAAGAAGGCAAAGAGAAAGACCAAAACGGAGAAGACGCGAATGAAGTTGTTGATTCAGATGAAGCTGCTGATGAGAATGACAAAGTCATGGATGAAAATTTATTGAAGAAAGGTGACAAATTTGATTCTTTTGAAAAGTTGGAGAAAAAAGTAAAAGATTTCGAAGAAAAAGAGTACGCATTTTTTTATCATCGTGATGCTATGACAATTGAACGATGTCGCACAAAAGGAATCAAGAGGCATGTTGAAGCGTCCCTGATATATTACAGCATCCAATACTATTGTATATACTATTCCAATTAAACTATTACGTGTATAATTAAAAATACAAGTGTGGTCATAGTGATACTTCAACATGCTATTCTAGTAATTCTGATCAAGGAATTGGGATTATTCTTTTAAATTATTGCATTGTATATATATAATATATGACGGGCCTCGTGGTCTAGTGGTTCATATAATGGACTGCCGTTCACGAGGTCTCGGGTTCGATCCCCGGTCAGGACAATCATTTGTGTGATGCTTTCAATTGTCATACAAATGTTTGTACTGCGTTTGGGTGTTTACTATGTATTATAAGTATGTATTTACAAAAGAAAAGTAGTTTATGTATTCTATCCGTATTCTGGTACCCATAACACAAGCATATAAAGCTTAGCTTGGGACCAGAGGACGTTGGGTGAAATGTCCATAAATATTATTATATTATTATCTATTATATTGTCATCCGTCCTTGTTAGGTGTGCAAAATTTCAGATCAATCCATCTACTGCAAGTGGCTGAAAATCGCTTTCAAAGATTCCGTTACACAGATTAATACATTGATAGATGCATACCAAACTTATAAAAGCGTGTTAAAAATACTTTCTTGGGTTTTCTTTTGACAAGGATAACTCACGAACGAATCAATCGATTTCGAACGAGCTGGTGGTGATCGAAGTCAATTTTTGATGTTAAGAGCTTAGTTTCTAAAATCGAGCGGTAGAGCCGTTTAAAAATTAGTAAAAAAAACACATTTCAAAAATTTTTTTTTTGTCTTTTTGTTGAGATTTCTCAAAATCTACCGGCTCGAATCGGTGCAAAGTATATTCAAAATCTATATAAATAATAATAAAATAATAATAATCTAATATAATCTGTATAAATGATAGTGAAAATATAATTAGATACTTATACATATATTTAATACCTATAAATTTAATTTATAAAAGAGCATTTATTATATTTAATAATAAAAAATAAATTCAATATTTGACGGTATTAAAATCGGCAAAAATTTACCATTTTTTGGTTTAAATTAAAAACAAATAGAAACGCAAAGTTATTTTTTTTTAAATTTGCACTCTAATTGATAAAATAAAATTATTCGTCCGACTTCTGTACGAATAATAATAAATTGTTTGTCCAGTACCCGTATTAATAATTATAAATTGTTCGTACGGTAACCGTATTAATAATTATAAATTGTTCGTACAGTACCCGTATTAATAGACTCAGCCAATGAAATTACAGTGTTTGTGTGAGTGCCAGTCGATACGGCACGTTACGTAACCGTTGCGTTGTGGCAACGTAGCGGCAGCGTTATTTCGTTCCAAAGTTACAGCGTCTCGGGGGCAATTTCTTTGTTAGTTGCATTAAATAACGTCACGTAAAATCAATGTATTAATCTATAACGGAATCTTTGAAAGTGATTTTCACTCACTTGCAGTAGTCGGATTGATTTGAAATTTTGCATGCATAACGATGACAATGCAATTATTTAAAAATATATTTAGGATTTTCAAACGTGTTTTTTAGTTTTTGAACTTATAAAATTATTATTAGTGTATAAAATAAAGCAATGACAACGCTATTTCGGCGTAAATCAGACGTAACATGCCGTATAAATCAGCACTTGTTGTGTATGTATACGTTGACCAGACAGTATATTTCACAAAGAAAACAGTGTGTGTAACCGCTATAGTGTTTGTGTGCGTTACATCGGTACCCCGTCGACCTGACGGTATATCTGATAAAGAAAACAGTGCGTTAACTACTCCTGTTGATTGGTTACTCTAAGGTTGTAAGGGACATTTCAGCTATCCTAGTGCTCAAATAGAAGTGATGCGTAACAAGATAAGTGGTTTCTACTTAACTTAATACAAGGCCTACTTGAGCTATTTACTGAAAATACGTATAGTTTGGTGGGTTCCTTACAAAAAAGTAAAACGGGATTTCGCTGTCCATCCATCTACCAGGATGTATCTCTGAAACGGTGATAGCTAAAGAGCTTAAAATGTCATAGTTTGTGTATCATCAAAATAATGTTAAGTTATTTTATTGACACTATAATTATTTCAAACTTAGTAAATCTCTCTTCTGAATACACATTGAACTTATAAATCAAATGTCAAGTGCCAGTTGAGAGGTTATACACTTATCATACTCATTATTAATGTCTTAAATATATTTATCACAGCACATCACAACTATAACACAGGTTTTACCTTGTTACACCAGTCTCTCACACAGAGTAATTTTGTTTAAGTATTGTATTCTTTAGTATTAAGTAATATGCTTGTAAACTGTGTGAGAGACGAAAAAAAATAAAAGTTATTAATCAGTTGGTGCTATAACAACAAATTTTCATCATCATCGTTCTCCTACCCTTATCCTGGCTTGGTCCCGTTAATTGGTATTATTTGAGGTTTGTAAGACAAATACGTATTTTACGATAATAACGGTGCGGGCCCTTCGTGTGCGAGTCCAACTCGTACCATTAAGTTTGAATATAGAACACTTTGTAAAAACTCTCTCTCTCTCTTTCTCCAGCTCATAAACGTCGCACTGCTGGGCAGGGATCTCCTCCACTTTGGGAGGGGTTATGGTCTAGTTTGCCGCGTTGACCATTTGTGTTGGTACAGGCTTATTTTTGAGTTTTCTTCAGACAGGATGTTAACTGTGTATCCCTTAGCTGGATTTTACAACAACCTTGTAAGGTTATGAGGTAGTGATACTTGTATTCTTAATCCGTCACCACATGGACAACTAGTATTTTATTAACATCATCTAAGCATCACGCCTTTTTCCCGTGGGGGTAGAAACAAACTTCTTATTCTTATCCATTCTTTACCGCTTTGGTATAGATATCTTTTAATTTCCGCCATTCCTCTCGGTTTTGTGCTACTTGCATCCAATGCGTTCCTTTTAGTTTTATTAATATCGTCTTTTCAGCGCATTTGTTGTCTTTCTCTAGGCCTTTTTCCCTGCGAGGTGTCCACTCGAGGACCACCCTAGCCTTTTTTGAGATATTTTCATTGAGAGTAGACACTCGTTTAGCAGCAGAAAGAAACTACGTTTATTATATAGAGCGCCATCTCCTACGATCCAGACATACTCGTAGCATCTATAAATAGATATTTAACTACCACAATTGTTACCTATCTAGAAGCTCAAACAAATTACACAACCCTTATTGTGTTTACCTCCTATCTAGTTGGAGATCGCTCCAGTGACAGATTGCTTACCCTTCAAGCATCATTACTCTGCCACGCCTCGCTCCGTAAAGAAAACTACCGAGTACCTTTTTCTGCTCTATTGAACATTGAAATATATCAAAATGAGATTTTTATAATGCAGAATAACTTTCGTTTTAATAAATTAAACTGATATCTTTTAAAACAAAGTCGTTACTTTTGTATGCATGTCTATGTGAGCTTATATTTTTAAAACTACGCAACTGATTTTGATGCGGTTGTTTTTAAGCTATTGCATAGCTTCTATCGCGGGCCTTGTGCGTGGAGACTAAATGCACAAAATTCGAAATTTAAATTCCGTAACAAAGATAGCGTAACAAAAAAATACTACACACGGCGTTACTGCGCATGCGTAGCCGTTTCGCTGTTCGCGCTGGTGACTCACGTCAGTTTTGGCGTTAGTTTTTATTTTATTGACATTTGATTGACAATCGCTATTTTATCTTATTTACCATAAATAATGGACAGATGTAAGCATCAGTAAATAAGGATTATTAATCTTATTTTAGTTTATGGTATTTAGATTCTTGCATAAATAAAATAAATAAATAATTATAATTGCATAAGTTGATAAAACTTTACCGTGGCAGTCCCATGTCCCTGAGTGCCACACGTCTTTTTATTACACAGAGTGGTTTATGAGGATGACTTTTATGGTTTATGAGGATGACTTATGAGGGGAGGGGGCTTAATAACTATAAACGTGGTTGAAGTTGCGGCTATTTTTGTATAAAAAAAACTGCGACTGTCGGAAATTCCGTCGTAAATTTCTTGAACTTTGAAACCTAAAATAGCGCCTGTCAATAAAAACATCGCTTAGTAACGACCAGTGAAAATGGCTAACCACAAAAAAGTTGGTCGGTTAAAGTTTGTTGTTTGTGCGGATAGCAGAAACAGGTGTCGGAGAAATAATGCCTTAGATTTTATACGGTTTATTTTATCTATTGCAATTTTACGTTATATTACTATAGTATGTTTCGAACTAATACAAGCGTGTTAAAAATAATATATATAAAAGACAATCTTTGGAATGCATCACACCCTTATTACAAGATATAAATCATTGTACGTGCACGAATCGAAGGGAAAGAGATTTATCACGTGTATTGATGATATTGCTTGTCAGCAATATTTTTGTTTATTTAAGAACTAGCTGTGTCCACAACTCCGTCCGCATAGATCGATTCTTTTTCGATCGACCCAATCAATTGTTTGATTATTTTTTTTAGCCGCTAGATGGCGTTGCAAGTAAACAAATTGCGAAATTTAGTATTATGTAAATATCTCTTGATCGACCGTGGATCGATTGCGATGAAACAAAGACTAAGTAATACCTTGAGTTATGTACAATTTTTACGTATAACATTTATATTTATAAGTGTTGTACATTTTACGTGATGCGTGCACAGACAAACATCTAAACAGACAAAAATTTCAAAAACGCTGGAAATGTGTTCTGTAGGTTGGTCTTTATCCATCTGACTATTCTTTTTTGAAAATGATTACCTATATGTATAGATTGGTTCTCCTTAATAATTATTACTATCTGTTGCTAACCACTTCAGAATCGTGGAATTAGGAAAATTTCCCCCGGTTTAACAACATTTTTCACTGATGCTTCGCTCCAATTGGTAGCAGCGTAATGTTGTATAGCCAGCCTTCCTCGATAAGTATGCTATCCAACAGTAAAGGAATTTTTTAAATCGTTACAGCTGTTCTTGAGATTCCTCTACGAGATGATTCTTTTCTTTGCTAGGAGATTTTTTTGTACCAGTCTATACTTAAATCCGTTGCGTAATTTTAAACATTTAAGCTCAAACAGAGACATAGAAAAAACAACTTTCTCATGTCATGAGTAAAGAAAATACCTACAACCTATCTTTATTCAAATAATCTTTACATAAATCTACTCATAACCTGAGTAATAAAGATATCATCTAAGAATTTTGAATAGACAAGTTTCAAAGCTAACGGACTAAAGTTCAACCGGAAGTATGGTAGCGCCACGTCATATCCTGTGATTAACGACACTAACCCAATTTCCTTTAAACTTCATAGAAAATATCTTTACGCAGTTCAAGTTATAAGCGACTTGTGCAGTACTTTATTTTTCTTTTGCCAACTACCTATTACATTTCTTTTTTATTTAACTCTATGCTTATATTATAAAGCTGAAGAGTTTGTTTGTTTGAACGCGATAATCGAAGGGACCACTAGACACTTAACTTGTAGACTTAATCCGTCACCATACGGACTGATGATGATTGATATGATTTTGATTGATGATATATAAAATTCTCGTGTCACAATGTTCGTTCCCATACTCCTCCGAAACGGCTTGACCGATTCTTACGAAATTTTATATTATCATGCATATTCAATAGGTCTGAGAATCGGCTACTATCTATTTTTCATACCCCTAAGTCATAAGGGTTATCAACCCTTAAAATTTATATGGCAAAACAACGTTTACCGGGTCGGCTAGTGATATGTAGATTATTCGCAGCATCAAAATCCGTTGCGTAGTTTGAAAGATATAAGCTTAGTTAAAGAGATACAAACACAAATAACACTTTTACGTTTTATAACAAGTAGATCATAATAATATGAAAATAGTTTCTTTTTCTTAATTAATATTACTAAATCTTATGACTTGTCCCAATCGCATGAATCAGTGTAATATGTCCTTTCGACACATTATGATTTATAACAGAGTGCTCATGATACGATAAATAGATTATAACATTTTGATAAACTCTTCATATCTTTACTAAGAGACGGACTCAAAAAAGGTGGTAAAAATAGATACAAATTAATTTTGTTTTTGTCAAATAAGAAATGAAATGAAAAATCATTTAATCAAGTAGACACAATTTTTCAGAAATATTATGTGCTTATGACATGTCCAAATTTTTTTTCCCTACCACCTGTTCAGGACGCAATCTGCTGAGAAGAACCGGCGTAAGAAACTCAGCAGAGCTTTTAATCAAATCAATATTTTTTTAATTAAATGTCAATTATACTTACAATGCTAATAAAACTTTACAATATAGAATATGTATTGCTCCAGAGCATCTTACTCCCAAGCTTTATCATCTTTAATATCTTTAATAATATGAAAGGATTAACAGCCCCAATTTAGGTTAGCCTTAGGTATTGCTATCCCTATTCTCGAGCGCCGCACTGAAAGCGGCAAATATAGTTGAAACCGATTCTACCTACAAATTGTTTAAAAAAAAAAACCTTACGTACACCGCTTTTTTTTCGTGAAAATTAAACTGATTTTAATTTTTAGTTGATTTTTTAGTTTATTCTAAAAGCATCCATTGGCTCGGCAACGCGCGAGTGATACCACTGTGCAAACGTTCATAGGCTCATAGGCTACAGTAATCGCTTACCATCAGGCGAGCCGTAAGCTTGTTTATCACCCTTGTAGTACAAAAAAAGAAAAAAAAGAGGTTTCAAGGGACACCCGGATGGAACGAAGTTCCTTTCGACTAGTAAAGGAATTGTAATAAAATTTTATATAATAAAGTATTATATAATACTAGCAGTGCCCGCGACTTCGTACGCGTGGAATTTAGAAACGAAAAATTAAAAGAACTAACAATAACGCCATTTTACAGCCAATTACTAAATCGTGCGTTTGATTTTCTTTTTTTTGCACAATTCTAAAGAAGAAACACACACGGCCCCAATGTCATTTTAGTAAATGATATCTCAGAGTTTTACAGTTTTTTAGGGCTTCGTACAAACTCTTAGTCTTTACTCGGCAACGGCTGAAGTTATCAATTTGAAACTTATACCAAATGTATATGCGGTCCCTTGCTGCAAAAGAAACAATCAATGATCTACGCATTCAGAAGATATAACCGAATTACAGCCATTTTTGAGTATTTTCAACTTTCGCTAGGGAATCAAAATTTACAGGTCCGACTATCCCAGAGACTTGAAATTTGGCATGACCAAGCCTACATAGTGCTGATTAAAATCCAAAAAACTTGTAATTTATTATCACATCACATGAAAGATTTGCTAAAAACTAACGCCGACGTCGATGCCAAAGCCGACGCCAGCGCCTATAAAAACCAACTCAACACCGATACGTCGGGATTTGAGCAGCGTAACGATCATACGCCGACGCCAACGCCGACGCCGATGCCGATGCCGACGCCGAAACCGATGCCTATAAATACCCACTCAGCACCGATACGTACGACGGGATTTGAGCAGCGTAACGACCATACGCCGACGCCTATAAAAACCAACTTGACGACCATACGCCGAAGCCGACGCCAACACCGACGCCTATAAAAACCAACTCGACGACCATACGCCGAAGCCAACGCCGAAGCCAACGCCGACGCCTATAAAAACCAACTTGACACCGATACGTCGGCATTTAAGCAGCGTAACGACCATACGCCGTCGCCGATGCCGACGCCTATAAAAACCATCTCAGCACCGATACGTCGGGATGTAAGCATCGTAACGACCATACGTCGACGCCAACGCCGAAGCCGACGCCTATAAAAACCAACTCAACACCGATACGTCGGGATTTGAGCAGCTTAACGACCATACGCCGACGCCGACGCCAACGCCTATAAACACCCACTCAGCACCGATACGTACGTCGGGATTTGAGCAGCGTTACGACCATACACCGACGCCGACGCCTATAAAAACCAAGTCAACACCGATACGTCGGGATTTAAGCAGCGTAACGACCATACGCTGACGCCGACACCGACGCCGACGCCCATAAAAACCAACTCAGCACTGTTACGTCGGGATTTGAGCAGCGTTACGACCACACGCCAACGCCGAAGCCGTCACCGATGCCGATGGCAACGCCGACGCCTATAAACACCACTTCAGCGCCGATACGTTGGGATTTGAGTGGCGTAACGACCATACGCTGACGCCTATAAAAACCAACTCAGCACCGATACGTCGGGATTTGAGCAGCGTAACGACCACACGCCAACGCCGAAGCCGTCACCGATGCCGATGGCAACGCCGACGCCTATAAACACCACTTCAGCGCCGATACGTCGGGATTTGAGTAGCGTAACGACCATACGCCGACGCCTATAAAGACCAACTCAATACCGATACGTCGGGGATTACGGCGTAACGACCTGTAAGCTATATTATTGGAAAGTTTCATGAAAATCCATCCAGCAGTATTTACGTGAAAGAACAACAAACATCCTTATATTCATACATACATCCAACATTAACCAAACATCAAAACATTGGAGTATGGATAGAAGACCGAGGAAACGTTCGCGTTGCTCAGCCAACAGTTTAAGTATTTTATTTTGCCGCGCGTAATTCTTTTTTCGTCATATCTCCTAAGATATTCATTTAAATTGCATGCTATAAAAAGGAGTAATAATCTATATTAAATGCGTAAGCTAACTAAAGTATTTAAATTGATAAAAATATTACTATATACACATAAATAGCGTTTGACAACACCCTATTGAATTTGATAATTTTTTTGACGTTAAATAAACTAAATTATTTTTTGACGTTATTATGGATACAGCAGGTTTTCCTTAAAAGATCGACATATGCTCTCGAGGACTTTTTTGAAGAACTATAGTTAATGAACAATTCTTCCATACATTACTTTGTTGTACCTCATATAGATAAGGCAGCGTTTTCATTTAAAGCTCGGGTGCTTCCGAATTCCTCAGCAAATTTAATCATATCTCATCCAATATACAGCAAATCCCAATAAATTATGCAAAAAAGCCATCCTCTTGAACCATTTTATCTATTACAAAAAACCGCATCAAGATCCGTTGCGTATTTTTGAAGATATAAGCTCACATAGGGACATACATACAAAATTTAGGACTTTGTTTTATAATAAGTAAAGAAGATAATAGATACTCACCAATTCATCTATATTATTATTTTATTCATATTATGAGAGAGAGAAAGAGAGAGAAACACGCGCACGCCGCATGGCTTACAACTATAGCAAACAGTGTCGTTACAACTTTTGGTCTTAACTTTTTCCGTCTAGCCCCCTTTCGTAACGCGCGATAAGGAACTAAGTTCCAAAAATTTTTAGGGTACAAACCCTAAAAATTTTAGGTAGGGTATTACAGAAACTTGGCTGTCCAACTCTCACCAGGCTGTATCTCCGGAACAGTGATAGTAAGAGATCTGAAAATATCATACATATAACATCAACTGATATACATATCAGTTAGTGCTTCAACAAATAATTCTTTTCAACATCATTCTTCTGCCCTCATCCCGTTATTTCCTCTGCTCCTCTCCAGCCCATTTACATTTGGAGGGATTACGGTCTACTGTGCCGCGCTGACTAGACGTTTGGCACAAATATTTTTTACGAGTTTCTTTCTCTCATAGAGGATGTTATCTATGTGCAATCCCTTAGCTGACTTTTACAGCACCGTGGAGGAGATGGGGTGGTGACATTTGTATTCTTAATCCGTCACCACACGGTTTCGTTGTTTGGGGAGCCGTTATTTGACGTTATTTGGAGTCAGTATGACGAATATAATATGGTAATAACGTTATGGAACCCTTCGTATGCGAATGCAACTCGTACATGACCAGTTATTTTTATGTGGATATACTTATGCATATGTCTTTACCTGTATATGTTTACATCCCTATATTTTGATTTACCGTGTTGACATTTTTATACGAACGTTCTCGAATACCAAAATAATGATGTTGTTTATTTTTTGTGGTAAAATATAAAATATATTGTATATTTTTCACGTTGCTAAAGTGAATGGATTCACATTTTCACATTTATTTTATATTTGTAGAAAGTATTTTTAGAGAGACATTTTATTTTTGTATATAAAAACCAGTAGTTTTTTGACACTTTTTTATTAGCTTTTTTGTTTGTACCTGTTTTTTATTTAGTTAGTTAACGAATTAATATTCTTTTACACTAGGCGTAACGAAAATAAAAAAGAATGTGGTCATTTCACACAACGTCCTCTGGTCCGAAGCTAAGCTAATATGCTTTTGTTATGGGTACTAGAATACGGATTGAATACATATACTACTTTTCTTTTGTAAATACATACTTACTTATAATACATACAAACACCGAGTACAAACATTTGTATGACAATTATAAATATCATACATAAATTTCCCGAGCGGGAATCAAACCCGCGAGCTCGTAAACGGCAGTCCGTTACATGAACCATTCGACCACGAGGCTGTCTTGGTACCTATGTAAAATATTGTTAACAAACAACCCTTTCATATGGCTAGCTTAGCTAATTAAAAGCTCTCTATATCCCTTAGGCAACTCATAAATCCACTGGCAGCAGTGTTATACCAAATTCAGATTAACATTTCCACCAAAATGTTTATTAAGTGTGGTTTAATTTTCACTAACTTGGGTCATAAATAAGCGAATTTAGCTGTTTAAATTGATACAGGATTGAATATACAATCATTTGTATGATATCCATAAATGTTATACAAATGTTTGTACTGCGTCTGGGTGTTATCTATGTATTATAAGTATGTATTTACAAAAGAAAAGTAGTATATGTAGTCTATCCGTATCTGGTTCCCATAGCACAAGCATAGAAATATAGCTTACTTTGGGACCTGAGGACGTTGTGTGAAATGTCCATGAATATTTATTGTTATTTGATTATTATTATTCAACTTTATAATATTAGTTTAGATTCTCGTATCACAATGTTCGTTTCCATACTCCTTCGAAACGGCTTGACTGATTCTTTTGAAATTTTATAATATGCAGATACATGCACCTGACATTTTTGTGAAAAAATCTTTCAGTGTTGGATATACATTTATCAAGGAAGGCTATAGGCTATATTGACGAGCCTCGTGGTTGAGTGGTTTATAAAATGGACTGCCGATCAAGAGGCCGCGGGTTCGATTCCCGCTCGGGACAATCATTTGTGTGATTTTTCTAATTGTCATACAAATGTTTGTACTGCGTCTGGGTGTTTCTATGTATTATAAGTATGTATTTACAAAAAAAAAGTAGTATATGTATTCTATCCGTATTCTGGTACCCATAACATAAGCATATAAGCTTAGCTTGGGACCAGAGGACGCTGTGTGAAATATCCATCAACCTTTCTCAGTCCACTGCTGGACATAGGCCTCCCCCATAGAACGCCACAACGTGCGGTCTTGCGCTAACTGCATCCAGCGGCCCCCGGCGTATTTGACGATATCGTCGGTCCACCTTGTTGGGGGCCGCCCCACGCTGCGTCGTCCTGTTCGTGGTCGCCACTCGAGGACCTTCCGTCCC
The DNA here is from genome assembly GCA_916999025.1 of Orgyia antiqua. Lineage (NCBI taxonomy): Eukaryota > Metazoa > Arthropoda > Insecta > Lepidoptera > Erebidae > Orgyia > Orgyia antiqua. The sequence continues at coordinate 9,919,695 of OU779874.1, forward strand.
CAACGGTCATCAGATCGTCGAGCGATGTGGCCTGCCCATTGCCACTTCAGCGTGCTAACTCTTGTGTGAAATGTGTGAAATGTCCATGAATATTTATTATTATTTATTATTATTTGTATGGCAAAACAACGTTTGCCGGGTCAGCTAGTTAACTTTAACTTCTTACTAATATTATGCATAACTTTTCTTACAGCGATCAATAAAATCCTATTAAATATTTAATAAAATACTTAAGTAATTAATAAATTCAAAGTTAATTAAAAACTGATGAAGAACGGCAAACAAAGTAGGTACAATCTTGGATACAAAGTAAAGAGCTTAATTATTTCACTATTAAAACCTTTTTGCTTTTATTTTTTAATTTATTTATTTTACACTCTCCTGAGAAAACTACCTAATTACAAAGTAAGAAAATGTATACGGAAGCATGTTATTAAATAACAAAGTTCTTTGTTATTTAATATTGGCGGGCTACGTGGTCTACTGTTTCATGTAACGGACTGCCGATTACATGGTCTCGGGTTCGATTACCGCTCGGGACAATCATTTGTGTGATGTTTATATATTATGTCATACAAATACAAATGTTTGTACTGTGTCTGGATGTTTCTATGTACATATATACAGGGTGCTTCAAAAAAATGTATACACACTTTGAACTTCCATAGAAAATTTATTTACCGTTCTACAAAGTTAAATTTCAGGAAAATAGAAAGCTGAAAGTCCAATGTAAATGAAACATAAATAACAAATGTTAATACTGTTCAAATTGGTGACCTGCAGCATCAATACAATTCTGAGTACGAGTCACCACTGATTCTGTACATCGTATCAAAACGTCCAATGAGATTTCTCTACACACTGCTTGAATCTCATTCCAAAGAATGTCTAGGTTACGTGGTTTACGTTTGTACACCTCATCTTTTACTGTGCCCCACAAGAAAAGGCCAGTGGATAGGACGCAGGGGGCCAATCGAGTTTCCAGCACGCTCTCCAGACCTTACACCGCTGGATTTCTTCTTGTGGGGCACAGTAAAAGATGAGGTGTACAAACGTAAACCACGTAACCTAGACATTCTTTGGAATGAGATTCAAGCAGTGTGTAGAGAAATCTCATTGGACGTTTTGATACGATGTACAGAATCAGTGGTGACTCGTACTCAGAATTGTATTGATGCTGCAGGTCACCAATTTGAACAGTATTAACATTTGTTATTTATGTTTCATTTACATTGGACTTTCAGCTTTCTATTTTCCTGAAATTTAACTTTGTAGAACGGTAAATAAATTTTCTATGGAAGTTCAAAGTGTGTATACATTTTTTTGAAGCACCCTGTATATATGTACATAGAAACATCCAGACACAGTACAAACATTTGTATTTGTATGACATAATATATAAACATCACACAAATGATTGTCCCGAGCGGTAATCGAACCCGAGACCATGTAATCGGCAGTCCGTTACATGAAACAGTAGACCACGTAGCCCGCCAATATTAAATAACAAAGAACTTTGTTATTTAATAACATGCTTCCGTATACATTTTCTTACTTTGTAATTAGGTAGTTTTCTCAGGAGAGTGTAAAATAAATAAATTAAAAAATAAAAGCAAAAAGGTTTTAATAGTGAAATAATTAAGCTCTTTACTTTGTATCCAAGATTGTACCTACTTTGTTTGCCGTTCTTCATCAGTTTTTAATTAACTTTGAATTTATTAATTACTTAAGTATTTTATTAAATATTTAATAGGATTTTATTGATCGCTGTAAGAAAAGTTATGCATAATATTAGTAAGAAGTTAAAGTTAACTAGCTGACCCGGCAAACGTTGTTTTGCCATACAAATAATAATAAATAATAATAAATATTCATGGACATTTCACACATTTCACACAAGAGTTAGCACGCTGAAGTGGCAATGGGCAGGCCACATCGCTCGACGATCTGATGACCGTTGGGGACGGAAGGTCCTCGAGTGGCGACCACGAACAGGACGACGCAGCGTGGGGCGGCCCCCAACAAGGTGGACCGACGATATCGTCAAATACGCCGGGGGCCGCTGGATGCAGTTAGCGCAAGACCGCACGTTGTGGCGTTCTATGGGGGAGGCCTATGTCCAGCAGTGGACTGAGAAAGGTTGATGGATATTTCACACAGCGTCCTCTGGTCCCAAGCTAAGCTTATATGCTTATGTTATGGGTACCAGAATACGGATAGAATACATATACTACTTTTTTTTTGTAAATACATACTTATAATACATAGAAACACCCAGACGCAGTACAAACATTTGTATGACAATTAGAAAAATCACACAAATTATTGTCCCGAGCGGGAATCGAACCCGCGGCCTCTTGATCGGCAGTCCATTTTATAAACCACTCAACCACGAGGCTCGTCAATATAGCCTATAGCCTTCCTTGATAAATGTATATCCAACACTGAAAGATTTTTTCACAAAAATGTCAGGTGCATGTATCTGCATATTATAAAATTTCAAAAGAATCAGTCAAGCCGTTTCGAAGGAGTATGGAAACGAACATTGTGATACGAGAATCTAAACTAATATTATAAAGTTGAATAATAATAATCAAATAACAATAAATATTCATGGACATTTCACACAACGTCCTCAGGTCCCAAAGTAAGCTATATTTCTATGCTTGTGCTATGGGAACCAGATACGGATAGACTACATATACTACTTTTCTTTTGTAAATACATACTTATAATACATAGATAACACCCAGACGCAGTACAAACATTTGTATAACATTTATGGATATCATACAAATGATTGTATATTCAATCCTGTATCAATTTAAACAGCTAAATTCGCTTATTTATGACCCAAGTTAGTGAAAATTAAACCACACTTAATAAACATTTTGGTGGAAATGTTAATCTGAATTTGGTATAACACTGCTGCCAGTGGATTTATGAGTTGCCTAAGGGATATAGAGAGCTTTTAATTAGCTAAGCTAGCCATATGAAAGGGTTGTTTGTTAACAATATTTTACATAGGTACCAAGACAGCCTCGTGGTCGAATGGTTCATGTAACGGACTGCCGTTTACGAGCTCGCGGGTTTGATTCCCGCTCGGGAAATTTATGTATGATATTTATAATTGTCATACAAATGTTTGTACTCGGTGTTTGTATGTATTATAAGTAAGTATGTATTTACAAAAGAAAAGTAGTATATGTATTCAATCCGTATTCTAGTACCCATAACAAAAGCATATTAGCTTAGCTTCGGACCAGAGGACGTTGTGTGAAATGACCACATTCTTTTTTATTTTCGTTACGCCTAGTGTAAAAGAATATTAATTCGTTAACTAACTAAATAAAAAACAGGTACAAACAAAAAAGCTAATAAAAAAGTGTCAAAAAACTACTGGTTTTTATATACAAAAATAAAATGTCTCTCTAAAAATACTTTCTACAAATATAAAATAAATGTGAAAATGTGAATCCATTCACTTTAGCAACGTGAAAAATATACAATATATTTTATATTTTACCACAAAAAATAAACAACATCATTATTTTGGTATTCGAGAACGTTCGTATAAAAATGTCAACACGGTAAATCAAAATATAGGGATGTAAACATATACAGGTAAAGGTACAGGTAAAGGTACAGGTAAACCACGTAACCTAGACATTCTTTGGAATGAGATTCAAGCAGTGTGTAGAGAAATCTCATTGGACGTTTTGATACGATGTACAGAATCAGTGGTGACTCGTACTCAGAATTGTATTGATGCTGCAGGTCACCAATTTGAACAGTATTAACATTTGTTATTTATGTTTCATTTACATTGGACTTTCAGCTTTCTATTTTCCTGAAATTTAACTTTGTAGAACGGTAAATAAATTTTCTATGGAAGTTCAAAGTGTGTATACATTTTTTTGAAGCACCCGGTATTTACAAAAGAAAGGTAGTATGTATATGTATTATATGCGTATTCTGGTACCCATAACACAAGCATAATATAAGCTTAGCTTGGGACCAGAGGTGTGAGAGACCTTGGTGTGAAATATCCATGAATTTTTATTAATTTTATTTATTTTTATTTATAACTAGCTGGCCCGGCATGCGTTGTTTTGCCATACCAAAAAAAAGTAAAAAAAATAAATTAAAAAAAATTAACTATAAACCTCACGGAGCCCGAGACCTTTCCAACGAATGCAAAACCGTGGAAATCGGTTCGTGCGTTCTGGAGTTATAGCGTCAGGAAGGAAAATCCGACTTATTTTTATATAGTAGATAAAAATTAAGTGCTGCCCGCAACTTCGTACGCGTGGAATTTAGAAATCAAACTTTAATAATTTATAGAAACAAGCCATTGAACCATTCCAGCTGTTAGAAAAATCCGCACCAATTTTGGGTTGTGTAGTTTTGAAGATATGAGCTCACATAGGGACATACATACGAAAATAACGACTTTTATACTAAGAAATAAGCTCTTTTCTTGTTTCTATGTATGTTCTCGTATGTTCACAGACTTTTTTCTCAATTTTATTGTGGACCTATGTATTTTCAAAGTTATTTTTTACACATTTATTTTTTTAATAGCTGCCTCCTACATCTATTCAATTATTTTTAATCACAGTCAGCAAATCTACTTATTTCTATACTTAATATTATAAAGCTGACGAGTTTGTTAGCTTGAACGCGCTCATCTCAGGAACCACTGGTCCCATTTGAAAAGTTCTTTCAGTGTTGGATAGTACATTTATCGAGGAAGACCATAGGTTATATTACATCACTCTGCGACAAATAGGAGCGAAGCATCAGTAAAAAATGTTGCAAAACCAAGGAAAATTTCCCATATTTGAGCAAATTTGCGGGATTCCGTGGCGTGCGCTGGGTTAGTGGTTTTTATGTCGTCTCCAGCCCATTTACGTCCCACTATTGGGCACGGGCCCCCTCCACTTTGGGAGGGATTATGGTCTACTGTGCCGTGCTGCCCAGGCATTTATTTATTTTTATTTTATTTATTACATCGATACAATTAACAAGAAAATAACAGGCATAAAACGCAGTTAAAACAGCAGCAAAACATATAGATCTCTGGTGACCGTGATAAGATTGAACTTGTGTTACGACCTCCAGGAATCACTAAAATTTTTATTTTAGCACAATTTAATTACAAACTAAAAAAAGAAATGAAAAGAAGTACAATTAGGTATAAGGGATTGTGTGTGTTAGTGTGTAATGTGTGTATTTGTGTGTTTTGAGTTTATGGATGTGTGTTATGGATGTGTGAGAGTTATACAGCTTGAAGGCTTTGTGTATTGTGAGCAAACTCACATATATATACATTATATACTTATTTTTAATAGGTTTTCAGTATCTCTATAATTTAATTCCATAAGCCAATTACTCGTTATCTTTTTACAGAGAAACTTGTTTAATTGATGAATATTACATGCTTTGTTAACTTTGTTGTATAGCAAACCACTCATAATATAAAAATGACGTTGAGCAAGAGCAGTTCTATGCGGTATGGCTGGACAGACATTGTGAGAATTACGTTTGGAAGCCAGAGAGTTGTTTAGAGGAAGGTTTACATGTCTTGTCAAGACAGCTTGTAGAACATATAATTGCCTGACAGTTAAAATCTTCCATTTTCTGTAAAGAGCTGTAGTTGGAAATCGATAAGGTTTGAAGTCAGCTACCTTCAGAACAGCGCGCTGGGCTCGTTCCAGTTGAAGCATGTGAGTCACAGGAGCACAGCCCCACACTGATATACAGTAACTTAGAATAGAACGACATAGAGCATAATAAAATACCTACTTAGTTTAAAAAAACTAAAAAACACGCTTTATTTAATCGAATTATTGCATTGTCATCGGTCTTTGACAGGTGTGCAAAATATGAATAGAATCTGACCGTTTAAAGTGGGTCAAAATAGCGTCCAAAGGAGTCGGTTACAAACATACAAACAAACAAACATACAAACAAACATACAAGTGAAGCTAATATAAAGCGTGTAATAAACAGTCTTGAGAGTACCGAAATCAGCGGAGTGACGAAGATTTTTAAATATGTAAATAAGCTTACGAGTTCTCGATGTGAGCTGTTGTATATGTGGTTTCCAAGTGAATAAATCGTCAATGTGTACGCCTATGGCATGGAGCCACAGGGTTTATTTCTAGGCCTTACTCAATACTATAAAACATAAAAGGTAACTACACATTAAATAATAAAGAATCATAATTGTCCGTATTTATGCAAAATGGAACCAGACGACGATTTTTCATTTTTGATGTTTTAGTCGAATTCGTATTAAAATGTCATTAAATTTCTTATGAAAAAAAGATCCACATGATTTTCCCCATACAAACTTCATTTTATACAAAAAAGTATCTCGTTTACTTGGTACCATTTATACATTTAACATTTTTTAATGTCTGCAATTATTTCAAATACGTCAAACGGAACCAAAGTATTTGGTATCTCTATGTGTGACATAAATTTGCCATTTCATAGTAAATATTTTTTTGCAAATGGAACCACATGCATTTGGTTCTTTCATGTGTAAAAAATATTGTAAAATGGTGATTATCTTTAACATGGCAATTATTACCTTATGTTATTGCCAATATGACTCAATATACAACAATTCAGTTTTTAACCAACTTCAAAAAAGGAGGAGGTTCTCAATTCGTCTGTATATATTTTTTTATGTTTGTTACCTCATAACTTTTAACTGGGCGAAGCGATTTTAATGATTATTTTTTTATTTGAATGCTAGTCGTTTCCGTTTGGTCATAGATAAAGAGTATATCTATGCTTCTATCACTTTCTTTTGTGATATGAAAAAAAGAAAGTGATAGAAGCATAGATATAATTTTTATCTACTATATAAAAATAAGTCGGATTTTCCTTCCTGACGCTATAACTCCAGAACGCACGAACCGATTTCCACGGTTTTGCGTTCGATTTTCCCCATACAAACTTCATTTTATACAAAAAAGTATCTCGTTTACTTGGTACCATTTATACATTTAACATTTTTTAATGTCTGCAATTATTTCAAATACGTCAAACGGAACCAAAGTATTTGGTATCTCTATGTGTGACATAAATTTGCCATTTCATAGTAAATATTTTTTTGCAAATGGAACCACATGCATTTGGTTCTTTCATGTGTAAAAAATATTGTAAAATGGTGATTATCTTTAACATGGCAAATATTACCTTATGTTATTGCCAATATGACTCAATATACAACAATTCAGTTTTTAACCAACTTCAAAAAAGGAGGAGGTTCTCAATTCGTCTGTATATATTTTTTTATGTTTGTTACCTCATAACTTTTAACTGGGCGAAGCGATTTTAATGATTATTTTTTTATTTGAATGCTAGTGGTTTCCGTTTGGTCATAGATAAAGAGTATATCTATGCTTCTATCACTTTCTTTTGTGATATGAAAAAAAGAAAGTGATAGAAGCATAGACAGGGCTGGGCAAAATACATCCTTTGTTGTAATTGAAATACAAATTACAAAATACAGTATTTTGGGTATTTGTAATTGAAATACAAATTACAAAATACATTTTGACCCAACTTTAAAAAACAAGAGGTTTTTTTTAATATAATTATGTTCACGGATAACTTTGTCGTGTATGAACCGATTTTAATGCTTCTTTTTTTGTTGGAAAGAGTTTAAGAGGTGGTTTTATGATAGGGAAAATAGGTTTTTGTGATGACAGTCCAGGGAATTAGATGGCAACTTTCAAAGATCATATGGCACTGTTTGAGGTCGGTTTTTTATTATTAAAAGCTATGATATGAAATAGGATAAATTTTATAATATTAATATTTATGTAGGGATTATCTCTGAAAATATTGTCCGTAGTGACGTATTAAGAATACAAGCGTCACCACCCCCATCTTCCGTCAGCAGGCGGTCCGTTAGTCCTCGGGACTGGGTCAAGGCGAGGCACTGGGATCTGACGTACAACCCCACCCAGCTCCTCACGGGTCATGGCTGTTTCGCCAAGTCCCCGTGGGAGCTGGTTGGTATTGAGTCAGATCCCGAGTGCTGCAATTGTGGGAGTGGACCCGTGGACACAGCGTAGCACACCCTCGCCGTGTGCACGGCTTGGGACACCTAGCGTGTTGACTTCGTCGACGTGCTGGGCAAGGATTCGTCACCCTCAATGAACAATGTTGGGCTGCCGTCGCCTCCTTCGCCCGGGAGGTGATGGTGGCAAAGAGGGAGTCCCTGCAGGAGCGTGAACGCGCTGGTGAAACCTTGCCACCCCGCAGGGCCCTGGGCAGAGGTTGTTGGCGCGCAATAGCCAGCGGCTTCCCCCGACGAGGTGGTCCCGTGGGTCTCTGAGTACTGATTCGCCGCGGCAAATGTGGCTGTCGGCCACGACAACACGGCGGGGGAACCTAATGTTACCGCCGTCGGGTAATAGTCTACTGTACCGCGCTGGAGATTATAGTCTACTGTGCCACGCTGACCAGGCGTGTTGGCACAGGGTTTATTTCCGTCTCTCACAGAGGATGTTATCTGTGTGCAATATCCCTTAGGTGACTTTTACAGCACCCTTGGGGGGAGATGGGGTGGTGACACTTGAATTCTTAATCCGTAACCACACAGAGAACCAGCGTAAAAAACCACCATCCGTAAATATTACCAGCCTTTAGGAGCATTACCTTCCATCAGTCAGTACTTTCATCAAAAGCTTCAAAGGTTCCAAAATATTTTTATAACTTGTTTAACTAACAGTAATATATTGACTTCATATCTGTATATCAATTTACTGTAGTTACCCCAAACAGCGCAAAAATATAAGCCCGGCACCAACTTCAAACTAATGATGGTAAATTAAAATTTTATGGGCCGTCGTTACCTCATTGACAATTTGTGTTTTGGTAACCAATTTCGGCGTACAGCTTATTTAATGGGTACAGTGTTGCAGCTCCAATAGCTACTTTAGCTACATTAAGTGACGGTTGTAAATGTATTTTAAAAATGTATTTTGAAGCCTCAAGTAATTGAAATACTAATTACAAATTACTTCGACATCTGGTAATTGAAATACAAATTACAATTTACATTTTAAGGCAGTAATTGAAATACAAATACAAAATACGTAATTGTATTTCAATTACGTATTTCAAATACATGTAATTGAAATACTGCCCAACCCTGAGCATAGATATACTCTTTATCTATAATATAACGCAAAAACTATTAAAATCGGTTTAACTTTCGCGAAGAAAAACGGAAGTACGATACCCATACTTTTGTATGGAGCATAATTTGGTATCGTGCCGTCTTAATAGTACCTATCTTCCTAAATTAAAAAGATCTATCAATCCCTAGTAATTATCGAACATAATAAAAATATATTTGCTCTGGCCCTTGGATATAAGGGCCTCTTATCTTAGTCTAAGTATATAAGTACTTGTAAAGAACCTTTGAGGGCGAAAGTACACATCAGATTACATTTTATTAAGAACATCATTCTGTAGTAAAAATATAGTTATCGAATAAGGAAAGTAGAATTTTCTGATTATTTTTATGTTCTGTTTGTAATACATTGATTTTAGAAGTTATTTTATTATGTCATGAAAATCTATAGGGCTATCTTTGAGTTACCTAATGGTGTAGTGGTTTATGTAATGAACTGCTGTTCATGAGGCCATGGTTTTGATCCCCACATAGGACGTTCATATTATGTTTATATATGTATATCACCACACAAATGATTGTTCTGCATCTGGGTGTTTTCTATGTACAAGTATTATATGCATGTATTCACAAAAAAAAATGTATATGGATATTTCATACAACGTCATCTAGTCCCAAGTTAAGCTTATGCTTGTGTCATAAGTATCAGAATAAGGATAGACCACAGAAACTACTTTTCTTTTGTCTTCATACTTATATACATAAAAACAGACGCAGTACAAACATTTTTGTGTGACATTTATAACTATCACACAAATGATTTTCCCGTGCTGAATCAATCAAAATCCAACACGCAAAATCATGAATGGCAGTCCGTTACATAGACCACTAGACCACGAGACAAGCTCATGATTGCCTTGTATATAAGCGATCTCAAGAGGCAATGTTGACAATGACACTGTATATTCTGTATAGCCAATACCAGTCTGATTGATCGAGCACTTTGTACTAACCCTTAGGGAACACACTGACTACGGTCAATCGCATTGAACGGAGAGTACTATTATGTTAACTGCTTTATTGAATATGTAACTGATTGGTTAACACTTGGCTTTGATTACCAGGACGTAATTTAATATAAAAGGGAGTGTAGTTCTTATTGCATCTTGCTAAAATAACTTAAACACAAATTATATTGCAAGGTTTCTAAGGTGTAAAATACTATTGCAATCTAAGTGTGTTTCCAAAGAGGTGAAATACATGAAAAGTGCCCTTGACTTAGAGCTTGTGCAGGCATAGTAATTTTAGTTTATTTGTTAGTAATTGTAATATTACAAAACAAAAGTGCTAGAGTTCGTAAACAATTATTAATTTTATGTATTATTTTGTTTTACGTATGAGAACCCTATTGCCTCTAGCTGTCCGAGTGGTGACATAGTAGGAATTTGTATTCCTTCTGACACTTGTGTGTCACCACCCATTTTCTTTCCCAACCACAGAGCTGTAAAAGCCAGCTAAGGAATATTGGAACATCCTTTTTGAGAGACTAAAACTAAAGCCTATGCTAGCACATGGCATAGTCCCAAAGTGGAGGAAATACTTATTTACACTTTATTACACTTATTTATAAACTTGGTCAAAGACCTTTGACCAGTGTGTGTTACCAGTGATGACTTATGGAACCGAGACGTGGTCTCTGAATGTCGGCCTCATAACAAAACTCAAAGTCGCGCAGCGTGCTATGAAGAGGGCTATGCTCGGTCCCTACGTGATAAGATCCGAAATGCGGAGATCCGTAGAAGGACCGGTGTGTATGACAAAGCCCGAAGAGTTAGCACGCTGAAATGGCAATGGGCAGGCCACATCGCTCGACGATCTGATGACTGTTGGAGACGAAAGGTCCTCGAGTTGCAACCACGCACCGGATGACGCAGCGTGGGGCGGCCCCTAACAAGGTGGACTGACGATATCGTCTAATACGCCGGGGGCCGCTAAATGCAGTTAGCGCAGGACCGCGCTGAGTAACTACTGTGTAATTCCCGGTTAAAGTGAAAGGTTTCCGGTTAAAGTGATTCCCGGTCAGAACAAATATTTGTGTGATGTTTTTAATTGTCATACAAATGTTTGTACTGCGTCTGGGTGTTTACTATGTATTATAAGTATGTATTTACAAAAGAAAAGTAGTATATGTATTCTATCCGTATTCGATTACCCATAACACAAGCATATAAAGCTTAGCCTTGGACCAGAGGACGTTGTGTGAAATGTCCATGAATATTTTATATTTTTTATTTTATTTTACCTTTTCGTTGGGAACCCTAAATATAATCAGTTTTCTATTTTAGAAATTCATAACTTTAGAACTTTTAAAAATAAATTAAAATCCATGTTACTCAAAAAATGTTTTTACTCTGTGGTGATTACTTTAATGATGAATTAAAATAAGTTTGTATTTAGAATAACAATTGCTGTATTAGTAATCAATTACACTTACTGCATGTAAATTTATAAATTTTATTGTTCTTGACACACATATATGCATGTATTTTAATTATGACTAGAATTATTATTATTATTATCACATCAATAATTATTTTCTTAAATTTTACTAAATGCTAGTTTTTATAAAATATTTTTATGTAATTTAAAAAAAAACCACTGTGACGGTATAATACAGTGATACTTATTATATTTATCTGTAAAACACAATGTACTTACATGTATTAAGCAAAATAAAGATTTGATTTGGTATGGCAAAGTAACTAAGGTCATAAATACGTAATTTTAAGCTAGTTTTAATGTCCTAATATATAGGATTTTTGCATCTAATTTGTGCGATGGGTATAAATTTAATGTAACTTTTAACTTTTCTTCATTGTTAATCCTAAAAGAATAATATAGGAATAAAACACTCGAAAAGTACTTGTTTCAAGAAATTTCATTTGTGGTACGTATCTGGGACGAGAAATGCTTTATATGCCCTACTTTCTGGCATTCCTTGCATCACTACGAATGCCTTATTCATAGTACAGAAATCAAACAAATATTATAAATATGAAAGTTTGTGAGTATGGATATTTGGATTTTGTTACTCTTTCACGTAAAAACTACTGAATGGATTTTAATGAAACCTTACAATAATATAGCTTATACATCAGAATAACACATAGCCTACAATTTATAAAGGTATTGTGTGAATTGTCCAAAATGTGACGATAAGGAATTCTAGGGGTACGAAGTCGCGGGCAGCAACAAGTATAAAATAAATATAGATGATTCTTTATTTTATTTAACACGCTTATATAAGTTCGGTATGTCTCTATCAATGTATTAATCTATGTAACGGAATCTTTGAACGCGATTTTCACCCACTTGCAGTAGTCGGAATGATCTGAAATTTTGCACATATATCAAGGACCGATGACAATGCAATAATTAAAAAAAATATTCAGGTTTTTCAAGCGTGTTTTATAGTTTTTGAACTAAGCAGATTATTTATTCATAAATTTGTTTGTTTATAATCTTAATGACCACTGACACTGACTTGTTTTTATATTATTTGTTGTTACAGTGGCTGTAGAAAAAACATTCTTCCTCTCTAGCCCATTACCGTCCCACTGCTGGGTCCAGGCCTCATTCATTTTGGGAGGGATTTTGGTCTATTATGCCGCGCTGACCAGACGTTATGACACAGGATATAGTTTCGAGTTTTCAGTGCCTCACAGTAGCCTTTAACTGATTATATTGTTCCTTAGCTGGCTCTTACAGTAAACAAATGGAATGAATGAATGAATGAATATGCTTTATTGTACACCACAAGGATTTACAAACATTAAACTTAAAACTAGACATCAAGCATTGTAGGCACAATGGGCGGTATTATCGCTAAAAGCGATGTCTTCCAGACAGGAATGGTGCCACTTGTATTCTTAATCCGTCACCATACGAGCTAAAAACATCGTGATCATTTACTACTCGTAGCAGGTCTGGGTACCTGCCGCTCTTGATGTGGCATGTGGCGGCGGATGGCCTCTCCTCTAGAATTCCGGGAAGAAGCCATGCAGATGCAATGTGTGGACCAATATGGTCCCCATTGGGTTGAGCCCTACGTACTTGGGCCAGTCCTTGCCGGGTCATAGTTAGGCTCAGGGCAAATACAATGGCTCGGTTATAGTAAGACGAAATTTTAAAATAATCTGTTTTCGACTGTCTAGCTAGAAAATTTAATATATTAAACTTAGAGTCAATACTATGAATACGCGTTAAAGAACAGGGACTGTCGTTTAGATATTTCATATGTACGTTGACTAGACAGCGAATTATTATATGTAGAATCAAATAGAATATATATAATTTAATATATGAAGAATAGTAGCAATGCATACGTTAAAAGATGACCTGTGCCATTTTGAGTTTGTAACAGAAAGACAGACAGGCAAAGACAGATATGGCCGCCAATAGTGCCTAGTCTTAAGCTTTATTTCTGTTTCTTTTCCTTGTAAAGTGTACAATAATCTTTCTATATATCTAAACTAGCTGTGTCCCGCGGTGTTACCCGTGATAAAAAAGATAAAAAGTCTGTTCGCTTTTTTATTATCACACGGGAACATTGCATTCTTTTGGGATTAAAAGTAGTCTATATTTTATTCAGATGTGTAAGCCATATTATTGTAAAGTTTCATTAAATTCCATTCAGTATCATCACATCCATACTCACAAACTTTTACATTTATAATAAATAAATATTTATGGACATTTCACACAACTTCCTCTGGTCCCAAGCTAAGCTTATTATGCTTGTGTTATGGGTACCAGAATACGGATAGAATACATGAACTACTTTTCTTTTATAAATACATACTTATTATACATATAGTAAACACCCAGACGCAGAACAAACATTTGTATGACATTTATAAACATCATACAAATGATTGTCCGAGGCGGGAATCGAACCTGCGACCTCGTGAACGGTAGTCCGTTATATGAACCACTAGACCACGAAGCCCGTCATATAGTAATATTAGTAGGATATACTTAACTAGCTGTTGTCCGCTACTTCGTACGTGTAGAATATATAAATAAAAAAAAGCCTTTACAAATTATACATAAAAGCCATCTTCTTGAAACACTCTCGTCACGGGTTCGATTCCCGCCTATACAGATTACTGCGTCTGGGTGTTTTCTATCTATTATAAGTATATATTTACAAAAAAAAGTAGTATAATGTATTATATCCGTAATCTGGTATCCATATCACAAGTAGTATCATTACGCTTAGTTTGGAACCAGCGGACGTTGTGTGAAATGTCCGTAAATATTTATTTACTCTTAATTAGAAACAATTATTATCCCAAAAATGATGTAGGTAAACAATAGACAATAACACAAGTATTTTAATTTAATTTAATTACCGCTTACCATCAGGTGGAATGTAGCCAAGCATCAACATGCATTATGTAAAAAAAACTTGAGAGGTGTCAAAGGACACCCGGATGGAACGAAGTCCCTTTCGATTAATTAGTGAAGGAATTGTAATAAAATTTTATATGATAAATTATTACATAATACGATAGATACTCAATAATTAATAAAAAAATAATACCTTATTTTTTTATTCATGTTATAAGAGGGAGAAAGAGACAGACAGAGAAACGCGCGCACGCCGCACGGCTATAGCAAAAAGTGTCGTGACAACTTTTCGTAAGATTTTTTTCCGTCTAGCCCCCTTTCACAACGCGCGATAAGGAACTTCGTTCCAAAAAATATTCAGAATATAATTATATTAAAGTAAATCATCCCCATTTTTGTGCAATGAAGTAATCGATTAATAAGACCGTAACACTTTAAAAATCTATTGCAAAGATTCCGTTACACAAATAGATGGGATAATATTATACATATATATACGAACGAAACTATAAAGAGATTTTAAAAAGAAAACTAAATTGTAAAATAAATTTCAGTCTATTCTGTAAATTCCATTCAAAAACAAAATGGCGACGTGTTAATACTTTCATTTATTACAATAATGAAGTTTAGTAAATACATAAACATTGTATGAATAAAAGCTAATCCACTTACCTTGTTTGTGTAAGGCCATACATCTTGTGAAGTACTTGTTAATCAATCATTATGCCTAACACTTACAACTATACATAAAACTGTCTACATATTTAGGTGGAAAACTCACTTTTTTTTCGTTATTTCTTTGTATGTATCAGGTTTTAAGCATAAAGAGGTTTTAAATAAGGTTTTTATATTTTAAAAAGTCAACCAATGTGCTATATATTGTGCTTTAATAGGCTGTATATTGAAAAGTTAAAATTATAGTCAGCAATTCGCTGGCAAAAAAGTTTTATATTTAGACAACTATCCATATTCGATCAACATTTTACACAACATCCTCTGGTCCTAAGCTAAGCTTATATTGCTTGTGATTTGGCTACCAAATTACGGATATGTGCTACTTTTACATACTACTACTACTTATGTAAATACATACTTGAAAAACATAGACGCCTAGAACAGAACAAATATTTGTATGACAATTATAAATATCACACAAATGATTATCCCGAGTGGGAATCGAACCAGCAATCACGTGAATGACAGTCCGTTACATGAACTACTCGACCACAAGGCTCGTCAAACATTGCTTCAAACTTATAGATATTAATTCCCTAACACCTTAAGTAAATGCTTTCAATCTTCAACAGAGCATAAAAAGGTCAAAGGTTTCCTTTAAGCACTAAACCAACAGGAGTCGTTACACTCTGCAACTGTTTGGACCAAGATTCTAAGGTAGTTAAATACCGAACCTAGTTTTCCCTAATAAAATTCTGTTATTAAATGTGTGATACAATAAATAAGTATCCAATTAAAAATAATTTTTGTCGGTATTTGGGGTCGAAACGCTCGGACCGTGGGGTCTAACAACTCGCTAAGCGGCTAGTCGACGCCTCTGGTGACCAGAACGCTGGCCTTTATTTTGCACAACGTATAAGCATTGCCATCCAACGTGGCAATGCTTACCAGCGTTCTGGGCACTTTACCAGCTGAGGACGAAGCGGAGAAATATTTTGACGCGTAATTTATTTATTTAATTTTATTTGTTTTCTTTTATATTAGTTTTAGCATATTTACATATTAAAATGTTTTAAAAATTTTGAAAATTTGTTATGGTTATTAATATCAAATGTTATAAAATTGTGTTACCACGCACATACATAATAATATTATAATCAGCACACATTAATCTTTCGCATCCTTTTTAAAACACAATTTGGTCCCCGTTCATCTTTCTACCTTCATGAGTTTTATTCTTTTTATATCCCATTAACATCCTGCTGTTGAACTCGGTCCTGCTCGACTTTGCCACGCAGACCAGGCGTGTTGGAATCTTATAATTTAGTCGCAAGTTTTCTGCCTCTCAGAGAGGATGTTAAATCTGCTTTTAATATTCTTTAGCTGATTTGTGCAGCAAAATGTGTAGGAACTTAGGTAGTAACTCTTCACTTCTACTCTTCTTTTTAATTTGTCACCATACGGACAGGTCCTGATTATGTCATTTCAAATCCTGTTATTTGATGCTCAATGGTCACACGCTCATATCCCTTTGTAAGGGAGGCGTGGTGGGATAACGACCCTTGAAAAGTACACAATCTGTCACTACTGTGGAGTGATCTCAAACTAGATAGGAGGTAAACATAATAAAGGATTGGTAATTTGTTTTATTGGTGTGTATTTAAGTTGTTTTATCTTTTGTTATTTTAGTTTATTTGTAAAAGTAGTACCTATATGTATTCTATCCGTATTCTGGTACCCATAACACAAGCATATAAGCTTAGCTAAGGACCAGAAGACGTTGTGTGAAATATCCATGAATATTTATTTATATATTTATTTTATTCTTAATTCGTCACCACACTGAACGTGTAATGTAGATGAGGATTATTAATATTTCTGACATAATAATTCTTTTCATCCATCTTTGCTATTTACCCATACAAACTAAGAAAAGTAGTACCTATATGTATTCTATCCGTATTCTGGTACCCATAACACAAGCATATATGCTTAGCTTGGGACCAAAAGACATTGTGTGAAATGTCCATAAATATTAATTTATTTATTTACGTATGAGATTACTATTTTATTATTTAAATGAATTTCTTTAATATTATGCAGACGAACTGGGCTACTAAGACGGGGTTACTTTACAAACTAATTCAAAACCTTAAGAAACTTCCAAAGTGTCTTTTAAATAACTTAATTTAAATGTTGCATCTGATACAACGTTTAAGAAACTAGTGTAAGTTTAAATTTGCTCTTTTTAAAGTTAAATAAAACTCTTTAAACTAAGTAGATGTAAGTTCAGAAGTTGTTTAAAGTATTCTATGTTTTACTAAATTTGTTTCTATTGATTTAAATTTAAACCGTCATCTGGTCCCAAGCTAAGCTTATATGCTTGTGTTATGTGTACCTACCAGATTACGGATAGAATACATATACTACTTTTCTTTTGTAAATACTTACTTATAATACATAGAAACACACAGACGCAGTACAAACATTTATAACAATTATAAACATCACATAAATGATTGTCCCGAGCGGGAATCGAACACACGACCTCGTGAACGGCAGTCCGTTACATAAACCGCTAGACCACGAGACTCGTCGATTTTCTATGGTTTTTAAGGATTTTGTAGTAAAAAGTAGCTACAAATAATACGTAATAGGGTGGCACGGACCTCCTCCATTTTGGGAGAGATTATGATCTACTATGCAGCGCTCGCCAGGCGTGTTGACGGCTTAGTTTCGAGTTTTCCGGCTCTCATATAGTATGTTAACAGCTTATAATTTCCTTCAGCTGGCTCTTACAGTACCCTGGGAAAGAAACGAGGTGGTGCCACTTGTCTTCTTACATTCAGTGGCAAAGAGATATTAAAATTGCAACCAGCCTAGCTGCAATTTAGCAATTTTGTCAACAAGGGCTTAATGAGAGCGGAGAGTCGATCAAGCCGTCTAGACATGTTCTAATTAACATAAAAGTTTTCTATACTTGTGCTAACATATTTTGAAAATCTATAGTTTTAATAAAGAGTTAAAGTTTGTAATAATAATATGTATGTAGGGAATAATCTCTGTAAGTAATTGTACGATCATAATTTTCATTTAACTAATAGGAAGTTACATCATCATCATAATTATCATAACATCACGCCATTTTCCCATGGGGGTAGGCAGAGACTATGGAGCGCCATCTGCTACGATCCAAACATACTTCCTTGGCTTCATCCACACTCATACATCTGGTCATACATGCCCGACGGTTATAAGGGCTACGCACTTGCCCTTTTAGGAAGCTACAGTCTCCTTTAATTCCAAAAGCTATCTATTATCTGTACTTCTGCCTATACTAATATTACAAAGCTGAAGAGTTTGTTTGTTTGAACGCGCTAATCTCAGGAACTACTGGTCCGATTTGAAAAATCATTCATTGTTGGATAGTCCATTTATCGAGGAAGGCTATAGGCTATATAACATCACGCTGCGATCAATAGGAGCTAAGTATTAGAAAAAAAATTTGTAAAAACGGGATTTTTTTTACAAATTCCACGAGTACGGAGTCGCGGGCAATAACTTGTATCTTCATATAGTGATGCAAGACTTCAGACGTGTGAAGTCATATGCGACAGTTCGTCCTCCTCCTCAGACCATTAACGTCCCACAGTTGGGCACGGACCTTCTCCTTTTTGAGACGGATTACGCTATACAGTGACGCGCTGCAGTGGCGGATTTACCCTAAGGCCCAGTAGGCCCAGGCCTAGGGCGGCCAGAATTTCATTATGTAATTTATATGGTGGATGCTGAAAAAGGGGCGGCTGGTGACTTGGGGCCTAGGGTGGCCGAGACTGCAAATCCGCCACTGACGCGCTGACTAGGTGTGTTCGGTTGTGTTGGTCTAATTTGGTTACTGTTAGCACGACCGCAATAAGCTCAGTTGGCAGAGCTACGGAACGGTATTCCGAGGTCGTTGGTTCAAGTCCCGCTTGCGGTGATCAACTTTTTCCACAACAATTTGATTTAATAAGTAAAAGCATAGCAAGTGAATTGCAAAATTAAGTAATTTGTATTAAGTATTGGTAAAACTTGTATTCTTAATCCGTCACCACACGGGCAAACTAAATATTGAAACAAATTTTTCTTTTATTATTATTTATTTTTATAAAAACCGCAAATTGAAACAAAAAACGACTGCTCTAGTATAAACTGTATGTATTTACATAAACTAAAAAGCAAACTAAATTTAAATTATGAATGTAGGCAGCTTAAATGTGATTTTCTTTAGCTAAACACAGCATCAGGATCTCACGTTGTGTAATAACTAGCACATGTGGGTTGTTAAGCGCACGTGAAGATTACCGTCTAACATACGTGTATTAAAACTAAGCTTGCTGCATTTTGGTAATAATTTACATATTTCTGTGAAAATATTTTCTTTGTTTGAATAAATTTAAAGCTTAGTAAATCCAATCTATACTGATATTATAAAGCTGAAGAGTTTATTTGTTTGTTTGTTTGAATCGCATTTTAAACAACGTCTTCTGGTCCCAAACTAAGTCTAATTGCTAGACTAGGTCTACAACTATCCCTACAAAACGTATGATTTGTATTATATTCTTAATCTGGTACCCATAAAACAAATAACTAAATTTAAATATAGCTTAATTTGGGGTTAGAGGATTATTTTTGAAATTTCCGTGAGTACTTATTGATTTTATCTTCCATTTTAGAGTTACGTGACAGCAGCTACAAAAAAGCAATGGCGATTCAAATCGCCACACTTTCTAAGATCTATAACATTTATTTATAAAAACTTGATTGATGTAAGGTTGATAAACCTGGAACCTATGACCTCGAACAAGAAGTAAACGGTTCACTGGTTATACGAAAAGATTATCAATCACTGCGTTGTATAAAAATTTGTCATCACAATAAAATGGAGCAATTTTCAGAGATTTCTTTGTAAGAGAAACGATTAATTGTCCGTTTGATATATTAAGAATAAAAAAGTCACCACTCCTTGTGGCCACCTGTAGAATATTTAATATTATAATATAAACAAAGAATATACAAGAATATACAGCCGTAGTCGACGGGAGTTGCTCCGAACTTTTCAACATAAATGCTGGCGTCCCGCAAGGCTCCGTACTGTCCCCAGCTCTGTTTCTGCTGCATATCAATGATATGCTGTCAATTGACGGCGTACATTGCTATGCAGATGACAGTACCGGGGACACATTCTACACGGGCCGTGCTAATATCCCTCGTTCCGATGTCGAGGAAAGTAGGAGCAAACTTGTGTCTGAAATCGAGACTATTTTAGCCAGGATATCCGATTGGGGACGACTTAATCTAGTCCAATTTAACCCCACTAAGACTCAAGTTTGCGCGTTCACCACTAAAAAAGCTCCATTCGCTGTAGCTCCACAGTTCGTGAACACAGCCCTGGCCATCTCTGATCACATCGGGATCCTAGGAGTTGACATCTCCAGTGACGTTCAATTTCGTTGTCATCTAGAGGATAAGGCCAAGCTGGCATCGAAAAAACTTCACTTCGGGGCAAAGACTTGCCCTGTACAAGGCGCATGTTCGGCCCCATATGGAGTACTGCTGCCATCTGTGGGCGGGCGCACCGCAATATCAGCTTGGGCCTTTTGACTCAATCCAACGACGCGCTGTGAGGATCGTCGACGATCCCGTGATTACAGGCGGTATCGAGTCCTTAAGTCTTAGGAGAGATTTTGCCTCCCCGTGTGTGTTCTACCGCCTGTATAATGGGCTGTGTTCTGACGAACTGTTCGAAATGGTGCCAACGGCCTCCTTTTATCATCGCACCTCTCGTCATCGGCAGAGAGTTCATTCTCACACTTAGAACCAATGCCATCACGTACCGTACGATTCCTTCGGAATTTTATCCCCCGTACAATAAAGTTGTGGAATGAACTACCTGCCGAGATTTTTCCACTGGACTACAGCATGGAGTTCTTCAAAAAATCTATCGAGTTTTAAGGTTATATTTCTAAATTTTACGCGGTACGAAGTCGCGGGCAACAGCTAGTTTAATGTAAAGAAGTTCTAAGAAAAAAATACGTATCCAAAAATATTGTTGTTTGGAGTTTGAAAGTAATCTTCAATAATGAAACTTTAAGATTTAGGTTCTTGTTGATCTGAAAACATATTTTTCTTTATACTTTATTCGTAAAACTTACTGATATGTAAATTATACGATAAATAGATACGAGGTCGATGAAAACCGGTAGTTTTCATAAAGCCTTTTTTCTCATACCGCCACGTCTTTACCTCTTTGATTGGCAATGAGTATAGAGCTTCATATCCTACGATCTAAATACACTTCCGTAGCTTAATTTACATTCTCTCTCTTCAGCCCATTAACGTCCCACTGTTGGGCACAGGCCTTCTTCTCTTTAGGAAGAATTATGGTCTACTGTGCCGCGTTGACCAGACATGTTAGCAAAAGAATTTACGCTCACTCATCTGTTTATACATGCACGATAGGTACTTACTCAAAAACTATCACATTTATAACTTTAGTAGGATAGTCTTTCTCTCTCTCTCCAGCCCAATAACGTCCCATTGTTGGACCGAGTCCCTTCCACTTTGGATAGGGATCATGGTCTACTATGCTACGCTGACCTGACGTGTTGACATAGAGTTTATTATCGAGCTTTCTGTCTCTCACAGATGATGTTATCAATGTACAATATTTCTTAGCATTTTGCAGTATCCTGAGAAGAAAAAAGTGTGGTGACAATTATTGTATTCTTAATCCGTCACCACATTAAGATGAATTACAAGTCTTTACTTATTTTAAAACAAAGTGGCTATTTTTGTATCCTCCTCCTCCAGCCCATTTATGTCCCACTGTTGGGCACGGGCCTCCTCCACTTTGTAAGGGATTATGGTCTACTGTGCCGCGCTGACCAGGCGTGTTGGCATAGGGTTTATTTTCAAGTTTTCCGTCTCTCACAGAGGATGTTATCTGTGTGCAATATCCCTTAGCTGACTTTTACAGGACCCTTGGGAGGAGATGGGGTGGTGACACTCGAATTCTTAATCTGTCACCACACGGACTTAATCCGTTACCACACGGACGGTATTTTTGTATGTAAGCCCCTATATGAGCTTATCATCTTCAAAACTACGTAACGGATTTTAATACGGGTTTTTTAATAGAGAGAGTGGTTAGAAACGTTGGCGTTACACGTCGGGTCTAATGGTTCCTTACAAAATGGTCGAGCTGTGCGGGGCTGATGTGTGCGTTATACTCGTAAACCGGTGCCTTCGGCTGGGACGGGTCGATTTGCTCTGCTCTTATTTTCGTCATATAATGGTACATATTGCATTACCCTGTATCATCCTCAAACCACTTTTTCGTTGTAAACATGAATATAATTGAAAAAAAAGGAAACAATGAAAATAAAATCCATGGAGTTTGTTGTCTGTTCTTCTCCATAGGACTCCCTTTTGGAACAGACGCCTAGCTTCTGACTTTTTAAAAGAGCATGTTTATCTTGCCTATTTGAAATAAGAATCTTTGATTAAATAAAACTACTTTTTTTAAATAAAACTACTTTTTACGGGTTTAGACGCGTATCGTTTGTTCTAAATCCGTAAAAAGTAGTTTTATTTAAACAAACGAGTCGCGCAACTGTTTGAAAATATTATAAAAATCTTTGATTATTTCTTTTTATGGATTAAGATAGATTTTACCAATTTTACAAAATCTTTTTTTTTTCTAATTTGCTAAACACGGTCGATACAAGTCGACCGAAACGTCGGGACAAAACAGGTATCGTACCTAAAATAAATTATATTTCCCGCGGAGTACACCCGGTCGTTATATATTAATGTGTGAAAGCCGCGAAAGTTTAAAAACATTAATTTGCTAAAATTTGGTTTCTAAATTCTACACATACGAAGTTGCAGGCAACAACTAGAGTAAACAGTAACTCACTTAAACATGTACATAAATATCAATAGTACACGCATGTTACGTAATCCTTAGAACGTTAATTACAATTACGTGTTATGGTTTTACGTGTTTCCTCAACTATGGAATAATGTCTTATCTGTTGTACCTAAATGTAGGAAGCAAATTAGTTTAAGGGTAGATTTAAATGTTATTACTATCACGCTTTTCTTCCCATGAGATTGCACAGACCATAGAGAGACATCTGCTACGATCTGAACACTTTTTTTATTTTTATTTTATGATGTTAATACTAAAAAATAGGTCTCCTTGTTGATTTTTTTACAGTAATCTTAATAAAACATGTTCTAGTTCAATTCGAAAAATATAAATGACAGAACTTAGCAATGAACAACGATTTCCGATTGCACATAGGTACCGAAAGTTTACAACGTTCGTTGGTTTAATGTAAGCTTGTAATGGTTATAGCGGCAACAAAAATATATCAACTGCGAAAAATTTTACTGTCTAGCTATCACCGTTCATGAGTTACAGCACACAGCCTGGTGACAGAAAGACTGACGGATGGACGATAGAGTCTTAATAATAGAGTTCTGCTCTATCCGTTAGAATGGAATAGAAAATCATTCATATTGCCATGATTTTCAGAATTTTCTTGCCTCACAACCTCACATTTTATGTTCTACCGTCTTTGGGCAAGAAACCTTAAATATAGGCATCCTTTGCCCTTATCTGACCCTTTTCCGTAATGCAAATATTCAATAAAATAGCTATTAATGCAAATGTTAATTGGATCGGAATTTTCGCGTGATTAAACATTTCAAAGGAAGTCTCTGTAAGTCATCTTACTCTTTGATAATAATTTTAACAAATTCTTTCCTTTTTAAGGATTTAGACGCGTATATTTGTTTTAAGTTTAAGACCGACGTTTCGGAGAAACAAAAATACACGTTAGAATCCACAAAAAGTGGTTTCAATTAAAAAGATGAATTACGCAAGTGTTAGAGGATATTAGATTTTTAACCATCTTAAAGAAAGAGGATATAATTTATAGGACCTCCAAAATATTATATTTTCTCTATACAGGGAGCTTTAAAAGCTAGCTAAGGGACAATCGTTCTCTCTCTCTTTCTCTCTCCAGTCTGTTAATAATAATAATAAGCAGAAAACATCTTCTGTGGAAGATGCAAACGGTTTGTTTTCAATAGTGGCATAAGAAGAGAAGATAAACAACCATGGTCTTTAGTACGTGGCACGTTTGTTTCAAATTAAAGATAGAGCCACAGTGACCTATACTCTATGCTCTTAAATTTATAATAACAAAGAAGTATTTAAGAAAAAAAGTTAAACTGACTTCATATGCTGAAATGGGAGCCTATTTTCTGTTGCGACACAATATACGTATGCCATAAGCATTTTGTTAATAAATTGCATTCATTTCCGTTTGCTACTTACTACATAATATGTATTATATTTTTAGTATGTGATTTACTGTACCTGTATTATATTTAAGAACTGTATATGGTGTTCCATAAGCAGCAAATAAAACTTTCTTTCTTTCTTTATGTGCCTTTAAAATCTCGATTTCTCAAGAGATAACCATCAGATCTGGTACCAATGGAATCAAATGGAAACCACCAGCTTTCAAATAAAAAAAGAATCATTAAAATCGCTTCGCCCAGTTAAAAGTTATGAAGTAATAAAAATTAAAAAAAACATACTGACGAATTGTGAACCTCCTCCTTTTTTGAAGTCGGTTATTCACAATTGTACATTTAAACCATAACTTTAGTAACCAGAAGTAGCATAAACCTTGAATGTATTTTATATCCGAGAGCCTCTCATATTTCGATGTTTCTTGATAAATTATTTATCCTGCGGAAAGCAGTGAAGAGCTATATTGAACATACGCATTTAAATCATCCCTGTAGCCAGGAAACTGTAGTGGTTTGAACATAAATAAGAGAAGTTTTCAGCCGTAACTTTCTTGAACAATTTTGTTTTATATATCTCAGGGTAAGTCATTATGGCTTTTTTAGATATAGCCTATATTATTCACGTTTTATGTAGTATTGTAACGGTGACAGAATTTTCGAAATCAATCTACTTAGTAGTTTTTGGGTTTATTCTTTACAAATGTACAAAAATACAATGTTTCCTTTTTTAGTATAGATAAACATAAACATATTTTTGAAATTTATTTGTTTTTGCGCAAAGTAAAAATGTTCCCTGTGGCAATTTAATTGACACCGTAAAGTTAGTTACCAAATAGTTCACCTTCTCCTTCTCCGGTCCATTTACGTTCCACTGTTGGGCACGGGCCTCCTCCACTTTGGGAGGGATTACGGTCTACTGTGCCGCGCTGACCAGGCGTGTTGGCACAGGGTTTATTTTCGAGTTTTCCGTCTTTCACAGAGGATGTTATCTGTGTGCAATTTCCCCTAGCTGACTTTTACAGCACCCTTGGGAGGAGATGGGGTTTTTTTTTTTTTTTTTTTTTTCTTGTTTTTATTTGGGACTTTTATGGAGATGGGGTGGTGACACTTGTATTCTTAATCCGTCACCACACGGAAAGAAAGTGTTACATAATCCTAACTAATACATAATATAACGCTATGATATATAGATACGCACCGAGAAAAATGCACGATGTTTAAATAAGTATACGCAAGTCTACAAATCAAATATCGATTTTCAAATCAACTCTTATTTTATTTAACAAATTGCTACGAAATTGGATTGCCATTATTTTAGATGATAATTGGGTCGAGGCTTTTGCATGATTGAACATTTGAAAAGTTCCCTTCGTAAGTCATCTTCTTTCATTTAATATCTTTAAGAAAGGAAGTTGACTTTTTATTGGATTTTAATTTCGAGGTCGAAGTATTTTAGACTTAGCTGCGTTGAAATTTCTTTTAAGTGTCATTATAAAATTGTTTCATGGTTTTCTACTGTCTTTAAGTATTTTTCATCCATGTATCCATTCATCAGCCTTTCTCCGTCCACTGCTGGACATAAGCCTCTCCCATAGAACTCCATAACGCGCGGTCCTGCGCTATCTGCATCCAGCGACTCCGTACCAATTTCACGATCATTCATATTTAAATAAAACCACTTTTTACGGATTTAGACGCGTGTATTTGTTTTAAATTTTAGCCCGACGTTTCGGAGACTTTGCAGTCACCATGGTTGCGGGTGAAACAAACAAACAAACAAATACACGCGTCTAAATCCGTAAAAAGTGGTTTTATTTGTTTCATGAGTCACGCAAGTGTTACAAAAAAAATTCCTTAGTTCAAAAACTAAAAAACACGCATGAAAGTCCTGAATATATTTTTAAATAATTGCATTTCATTGGTCCTTGATATGTATGCAAAATTTCAAATCAATCGGACTATTGCAAGTGGGTACAAATCGCGTTCAAAGATTCCGTTACATAGATTAATACATTGATAGATACATACCAAACTTATAAAAGCATGTTAAAAAAATTGGTTGTCTGTAAAGTCTGTTTAGTGACGATAGTTGAACGTGACAACGTCTTAATTGTTTTAATTTTGTCAATTATAGCATAACCTACAATCGCTGCACTAGCGGACCGATGCTATTCATTTTAATTATGAAAGCACGTATGATGAAAGCACGTCACGAGACGCTTGCACTTCAAGCCTTACATGGAACACCTCAGAGCGAGGTAACGCCGCATGAGTCATGTTTTTTCGTGCGTGCAGCCGGCTCTATCGAATTATAAGACGTTGTCACGTCAAAAGATCATTCATATTGATCTTACTTATTTATTTTTATTGAGATGATTATTTTTTTTTTGTAATCCTGAATCTTTTTGACACATTAATATTAACCTTTTTAACACGCTTTTTAGCTCGGTATATGTATCTAACAATGTATTAATCTATGTAACGGAATCTATGAAAGGAATTTTACACCCACTTGCAGAAGTCGAATTGTTCTCAAATTCTAAACACTTATTAAGAACAAATGACAGTGCATTTATTTATAAAAAAAAAATTTGGTTTTTCAAGCATGTTTTAAAATTTTGAAAATCCATTGTTATAAATTAGAAACATACAATTGTTAGGAGTGTTTTGAGAATGAATGTAGAAGGAATCAAAAGTAGAGAAAAAGCGAAGAAACGTTGATTGTATCGTGTCAAAAAATATGAAAGAAAGAGACGTCTAACAGAAGAGCATAAAAATTTTTTTTATTTCAGCTTACAGAGGTTTACAAAGATAAATTAAAGCGTAAAATTAACTTAGAGTAAAAATAAAGCAGAAAAAATATATATCTAATAATAGAAAATTCTCGTGCCAAAATGTTCGTTCCCATACTCCTCCCATTTTTATTAAATTTTATATGCATATTCAGTAGGTCTGAGCATCGGCTACTACGAGTATCTATATTTCATACGCCTAAGTAATAAGGGTTGACCTAATATTTTCTAACACTTGCGCGCCTCATCTGTTTAAATAAAACTACTTTTTACGGATTTTGACGCGTATATTTGTTTTAAATTTTGGCCCAATGTTTCGGAGACTTTGCATTCACCTTCTCACCCGTGACCATGGTGACTGCAAAGTCTCCGAAACGTCGGGCCAAAAAAAAACAAACACGCGTCTAAATCCGTAAAAAGTAGTTTTATTTAATATGGGTTGTCCACCCCTGACATTTGTATGGCAAAACAACGTTTGCTGGGTCAGCTAGTATATGTATATAAAAGAAAAAGGTATGTTGCGATAACCCCAAATAAAGGGATAAGAGCAGGATAATGTATAGAAGACTAGCTGTTGGCCACGAGTTCGTACGCGTGGAATTTAGAAAACTAATGATAGATAAGTACTAACGCACACAACGAAAGCCCTCTGAATAAATACTTTTTCCAGTTTTTGAAACATTTTTCCCTAATGCTTCGCTGCTATTGGTCGCAGCGTGATGTAGCCTATAGCCTTCCTCGATAAATGGTCTACGTAATACCAATAGAATCAAATCAGTACTTCCTGAGATTAGCACATTCAAACAAACAAACTCTTCAGTGGACATTTCACACAACATCCTCTGGTCCCAAGCTAAGCATATATGCTTGTGTTATTGGTACCAGAATACGGATATACTACATTTACTACTTTTCTTTTGTAAATACATACTTATAATACATAGAACACATCAGAATGAAAAAATAAAAAAAAATAAAAAATCACATGAGAATCGGCTAACATCTATTTTTCAAACCTCTGTTCTTTTTTTTTTAGTATGGCAAAACAACGTTTGCCGGGTCAGCTAGTCTTATATATAAAATTCACGTGTCACAGTATTAGTTACCGTACTCCTCCGAAACGGCTTGCCCGATTTTTTTATGAAATTTTACATGCGTATTTAGTAGGTCTGAGAATCGGCCAACATCTATTTTTCAAACTTTTTTTTTGTATGACAAAACAACGTTTGCCGGGGCAGCTAGTATTAGTACAGATTAATGGAAATTACTATACTTATATAATTTTGTACCCATAATTACTTCGACAATGTTGTATTGATCCCATTACGTTCAAACAATACGTAGTGATATGTGTCACTTACAGAATTAGTAATTAAGTCTGTGTTAATTGGTATCTGATGTTCTGATCACACGGCATAGACGGCATATAACTTTGTTATGTATTATCATTAATGAATAAAACAGATTTAGGATTACAATATTTATGAATAAAAGATAATTATTCTGTCTTTTCTCCAGCCCATTTACGTTCCACTGTTGGGCACGGGCCTCCTCTACTTTGTCAGGGATTATGGTCTACTGTGCCGCGCTGACCAGGTGCTCAAGTCTACTATTTTGGAACAATTGTCATACCGGCACGATACCGGCACGATACCGTTGCAATTGAAGTCAAATATCCGTAGTCTGCTATATGCGTTCATAACGGTCGTTCAATGGTAATAGAATTGTCGATCTCTTTTATCTATGCATTGAATTTTCGGTCTCTTTTATCTATGAATTGTGTTAGAATGGTATGTATGTGTTGCCGTTTTTAAGAAATGCGTTAGTTGAAGTGATTTTCGAAAAACTACTAATAAATTTAAGCATTTAGACTTCGTTTAGATATATTTGTACATACTATTTATTAGTATAAAAAGCAATGTGAAGTTTAGGAGATTAGTAAATTGCAATAAATTACAAAGAACTATTTCTAATATTTCTATCTATCTATTTTTTATTTATGGCAATCTGTCGACACAGGACAATTTAAAAATATTACTGTCAAATTCAAAATAGCAGACTACCGAAACATTTCAGTCATTGAATTGCAATTGTGAAGCAGTTGTGTACGAGACTAGCAATTTATGTCACTTTGACAATTGTAAGTCAATGATGAAGTCGTTATGACGAGACAATAATAGTAGACTACCAAAAACTTTACAATTGCACCATAATGGTACAATAATGGTACAGTTGTGACACCGTTGAAATACCCGACTCAGGGCCCAGGCACATATATATATATTGGCACAGGATTTATTTTCTAATTTTCTGTCTCTGGCAGAAGATGTTATATGTGTGCAATATCCCTTAGCTGATTTTTAGAGCACCCTTGGGAGGAAAGGGGTGGTGACACTTGTATTCTTAATCCGTCACCACATGGAGAATATTCTGTCTATCATCATCATAAAATCACACCTTTTTCCCATGGGGGTAGGCAGAGACTATAGAGCACCATCTGCTACGATCCAATCATTCATTCGATTTTCTGTCTATCTTTGAGTTTATTTCGTCTCTCTCGCTCTCTCCCTCCAGTCTTTTGACGTCCCGCTATTGGGCAAGAGCCTACATCCACTACAGCATCCTGTAGGAAGGCTATAAGCTATATATCATTACGTTGTGACTAATAGCAGCGAAACATTAGTGAAAAATGTTTCAAAAACTGGACAAAATCATTCATATTTCGTTGTGTGCGTTAGTGCTTATGTGTCATTTGTTTTCTTAATTTTATGCATATGAAGTCCTAAAATGAACTGCCTGGCAAATTCGTATTATGAACATAATTCCCAGCCAGTCAGTTCGCTAAACCAGTCATAGATTAATATGTTCAAAGAGAAGGTACAACTAAAACACACAATCAAACAAGAGGCCCATTTGAAAACCAGCGTCAAGTCCCATAGACTTGACATATGCTGAAATGGGCACCCATTGCTGCTGTCCCTACACTAATTATATGTGTACCTTTTGTTTATATTTGTAATCTTTTATTTTTTGTACCGATGTAATTTTTTTTTAATATTGTATGTTCTAGTGGATACCGCAGCAATAAACGTTTTCTTCTTCTTCTTCTTTAAAAGTTTAAGTACTAACTAAAAATTTTCATCGAAAAGTTTTATATCTGCCATACGTAATTTAGCTTGGCTGTTTACGAATTACCTGGAACTTGTATGATTTTTAGGGTTCCGTACCCAAAGGGTAAAAACGGGACCCTATTACTGAGACTTCGCTGTCCGTCCGTCTGTCACCAGGCTGTATCTCAAGAACGGTGATAGCTAGACAGTTGAAATTTTTACAGATGATGTATTTCTATTGCCGCTATAACAACAAATACTAAAAATAAAATAAAATAAATATTTAAGGGGGGCTCCCATACAACAAACATGATTTTTTTACCGTTTCTTGCTCGATACTAATAACGTTGCCTTATGTTGCATAGATAATGGTACGGAACCCTTCGTGCGCGAGTCCGACTCGCACTTGACCAATTTTTTTAATAATGTATGTTCTAGTGGATATCGCAGCAATAAACGTTTTCTTCTTCTTCTTCTTTAAAAGTTTAAGTACTAACTAAAAATTTATTTTAATTTTATTTAAATTATACACCTGCAGAACACGTTGTATGAAATGTTCATGAATTATTATGATTTTTAGGTCCTCTGGTCCAAAGATAACTAAAAAGAGCCCTCTTAAAATAAAATGTAATTTCAGATTAGATTCTAAACTTCTAGTCTTAATATAAAATGGAAAGCAAGTCACGACTCGTTATCAATTTCATTTATTATTTCCTTCGCCAAAATTTTTACCAGAACTACTAAATCATGAAGATTGAATTAGTATTCTGTAAGCGTTTCTCAATGGCCTAAAGAAACTGGCTAAATTATTAGTCTTTCAAAAAATATTCGGTAATTTAATATCTCTTTGGAGATATTAAAAAAACATTGTCCATGTGGTGACAGATTAAGAATACAAGTTTAATTCCCCTTTTTTCTCGCCCCAGAACAGAGGAGGTCGCGCGCGACGGTTCGGTATTCAGAGACCTGCCACGGCAAATGTGGCACTCGGCCACGGCAACGCGACAGGGGGAACTAATGTTCCCCTCGTCGAATCGGGCCCCGATTAACGGGGCCACTCCTCGCCGAGTCTCTGAATACCGACCTGCCGCGCGAGAACACCTCGTCGGGACTTTTTATGCGTGAAGTTTGATATCACTATAACATCTATGGTAAAGTACCAGTTGGATACGTAAACAAAGGGTTATTCAATAATATCCTTCCTTTATTCATTATTATCTATGGTATATATTTGCTAAAATTATCTAATACAATCCACTATTACGTCAAAAACTAGATTTTTGTCTAAATTGCCCAATATATTCGTCTAGTCTCAATATTCTAGTGGTTACTCGGACCACTTAATACTCAATGAGCTATAGAACCAGCAGACCGAATCATTACTAGTAGTATAAAAAGCTATATTCCAAATTAAGTTGGTTACATCCAAATAACAATTCCTAAATTAAGTTTTGAATATGCAATAAATATTCACGGACTTTTCACACAACGTCCTCTGGTCCCAGCCTAAGCTTATATGCTTTTATTATGGGTACCGGAACATGGATGGACTACATAAACTACTTTTCAATAAACGTAATATTTCCATCCTTTAGCCTCTGTTGGCTATATCCAACAGTGGACGGAGAGAGGCTCCCCCATAGAACACCACAACGCGCGGTCCTATACCGGTTGCATCCAATATCTCCCCGCGACCTTGACGATAACCTTGACGTAATATTTACTTGAATGAAAATAAATAATAAATAATAAAATAAAAAATCTTTATTTCGTCATTACACATTATGTTCTTTACATTAGTTGAAGGCGTCTCCTTTTAAGTTTATAAAAACCTGTACCAGGAGATACCGCTCTTTCATACCTTAAAAGTGTAATAAAAATTAATTTACATTAACTTTTCTTTGGAAACATAAATGAGCAATAAACCTAGTAGCATAACAGCATAATTAGAATTACTTAACTATAACACAAAATAAAATATTATTATTTAACAATATTATTGTATTATTTTCCTTTTTTAATACATTGTTTATTAAAATTAAAAACATATATATTTATTTTTAAACAATAAAATATTAAGCGCGCGCGGGCGCGCGCGCGCGCGTGTGTGTGTGTGTGTGTGTGTGTGATGTGGGTGGGTGTGTGCGATGTGGCGTGTGTATGTGTATGTATGGTGTGGTGTGTGTATATGTGTGTGTGGTATGTTCCACGTTGTAACATAAGAAAAATGTGCGGGAACTGGGCGGAATCATACTGTTATTTGACATTTATCAGCAGAGCCTCTATTTCTTCATAGCTCATTTTTTTTATCCATTCTGTCAATAAAGCCTTACATTCTTTAAGTGTTTTAGAGTATATATCTATTTGTTTATTTATTTTATTGTATAAATAAGACGAGCGTTTTTCATACTGAATATTTGCAAATTCTGTTTTTACAATAGGACTGCAAACCATATTATCTTTCTTTCTTCGAGTTATTATAGGGGGACTGAAGACTAGAGTTTTATGTTTCTTTAATATAATTTGAATTACATACAACTGCCGGACTGTCAATAAGTTACTAACCTGGTATAGGTCGTAAGTAGGAAAAATCTTATTTTTAAAATAAGTTATTTTTATGAGAGCTCGTTGTGCTCTTTCTACTTCAAGAAAACGTGTTTTACGTGCACCACCCCATATAGGGATGCAATATGTTATTATTGATTGAACAAGACTGATATACACTCTATTAAGAATATTTTTTTGGGTTTCACTTCTGCTAGGGACTATATATCGTAGTTTTTTAAAAATCCAAGTAAATTTTCGTACTCTTGCAGTGATTAGTTCAATTTGGGGATACCATGACAAACTTTGGTCAACCATTATACCTAAATACTTGACTTGACTTGCTTTACTAATTATCGGGCAGTTGCAAAGATGATCAGAAGTATTCTTACACTCATGTATCTTAATATTAAAATTATGATCTGGTTGAGTATTCCCATAGATCGAATAGCATATATAATAAGTTTTAATTGCATTCAATGTAAGAAGGTTATTTTTTAGCCACGAAGCCACTTTAGCCATACCCTGTTCAGTGTTGTGTTTAGTTTCAGCCCATGTTGTTCCAGTGAAGACGATAGCAGTATCATCGGCATACGCAAAAATTTTAGCTTTATTAAGGGTCATATTACATAGGTCATTTAAGTATATTAAGAATAGGGTCGGACCCAAGACGCTTCCTTGCGGCACGCCGCAAGTAACTTCCACGTCCTCACTGACAAAATTGTCTAGCTTAACCTTCTGCTTTCTATTTGTTAAATAGTCCCTGAATATAGATAGTTGTGTGTCTCTGATTCCAATCTTTTCTAATTTTTGAATAAGGATGGGCACGGAGACCGTGTCAAAGGCTTTTTTTAGATCAATAAAGACCGATAAACATTTGTTTCTTTTATCCAGTTCTTTTGTTACAAGCGTAGTCAAAGATGTTATGGCGTTTTCCGTAGAAATACCGCGTCGGAAGCCAAATTGAGATGAGGATAAGAGATTGTTACTTTCTAGGTAGTTTAGTAGTCTAATGTTTAGTAACTTTTCAAGAATTTTTGCCAAAACAGGAAGAACTGATATGGGTCTGTAATTATTGATATCAACCTCTAGCCCACCCTTATGAATGGGCGTTATTATGGATTTCTTTAAAGAATTAGGAAATGTGCCCTGTTTGAAACAAAGATTTGCTAAGTGCGTTATAATAGGTATTATTTCAAGTTTTACATGTTTAAGGTACCTAGTAGATATGTTATCCCATCCCGGGGCACTATCTGATTTTAGAGTGTTAATTATAGAATTTACTTCATTGGAATCTGTATCAAGCAGAACAAATGATTTAGACTGAGTGGGAAGTGAGCGTAGGTATACATTTATGTCATTTTGTGTAATAGTAGATTTGATGTCTTCTGCTAGTTGGTTACCGATATTTGCGAAAAAGTTATTAACAAAATTTGCTGATTCAGTTGGGGAAGCTGTTAGGTTACTTAACTCAGAGTTTGATTTAGAAGTTTTGCTAGAATAAGTGATAGTTTTTAAGTTTTTCCATAATAGTTTGTTGTTGTGTAGTGATTTGCTAAGTAGATTTCTTTCATATTTTCTTTTTAGTTTTTTTATGAGGTTGTTGCAATGATTCCTGTAACGTGTATATGTGATTTTTTTTATTTCATTATATGGGTCGTTTTTAGTTTGTTTTTGGAGCTTATTTCGATTGTTTATGCATCTTAAAATGCCATCCGTGATCCATGGTTTAATTATTCGATTCTTTTTAGGAACTTGGTATGTTGTAGTATTAGAATTATATGACTCAATAAGGCTCTGTATTAAACAATCTGTTATGTAATTAGTATTTTCACAAAAAAGTAGTGTAGATAGGTTTTTTTCTTTTAAACTTTGTAAGGCATTATCAAAGTCAAATTTGATAATAGTTTTTGGTGTAAGTTGAGGATGTTTAGTTTTATTTAACGCCAGGAAGGTTGTAAGGTGGTCTGTGATAGTAGTACATAGGATAGCAATAAATGGAGAGTGTCGTTTTCGGTTTATTTTTAACATAAAATGGTCAAGACAACTGGCTTCCCTCGTCATTAAAGTATGACCAGGAAGGATACCATGTCCAGCCAACATATCTAGGTAGGATGTTCTGTTTTTCAGTTCATATGTTTGTTCAGTGGATTTGGGTTTTATATTGATATTTATGTCACCAGCAATTATAATATTTTTTTGAGAGTTTATGGTTTCCAGATGTGTTGATAACGAATTTATGAAGTCTTCCGCGTTGGTGTTGGTTGGTGGACGGTAGATTCCTAGTATGATATTATTCAATACATTTAATTGTAAACAGGAAGCGTGGCTTATGCTAATTTCGGCAACATTAGCTTTTAGGGTATCTTTTATATATACCGCTACACCATCATTTTGGTTTAGTTGGCGAGAGGTTGAAAATGAGCGATAGTTACACAACTCCGGGATAGCTTTGTTTGGATTAAGTCTGCATTCGGTCAATATGATAATGTCCGTTTCAAAAGTAAAACAAGACACATTTGCCATAAAATCATCAAAATTGCAATATATGCTCCTAATATTTTGGGAAATTATGGTTAGATCACTTTTATTTATGTTACAATGGTTAGGGAGCTCACTAATATCACATACTATTGACCTAGCTATGGTCAATTTGTCGATATCGTTTATAGTTTGTATTAAATCACCCATTATTTGAATTTATGGGATACACGGTGTTTAGAAAGAGCAGGGCACCACATATATAACATGATATAAGCCATATCAACGCTTGCCATATACGTGTAAAATACAAGATATGTTCTGAATAATTGATTTGTAGTAATATAATATTTCTATAAATGTGTGTAAATATAGTTATATTAAATGTTCGATATTTGTAATTAAATGTATATATAGTCTTATAGTTGCAGTTAAGTATGAATTGAAATGCATGCACATAATATGTGTCTATATAGTGTGTTTTTGTGTTGGTTAGTATTGTGTGTGTAGATATAATGAGGTGTGTACGATAAATTTTACATACCCAGTTTGACAAGCATAGAAGACATGCAGAAAACTGACAGAACTTATATTGAAATTTATGGTAATATAGTCACTGATTATTCATAAGTTGCTGTATTTGCGCTTCACTTTTGATTATGATGGTCTGGGAGGTGTCTTCTTTTTTTAAGTATACCCGTCCATAAGCAGTCCAACAATATTTGTATGATTTTGATTTGGAGAGGTCACGTGCGAGGAAGTGCAGGCGTGCTGCCTTTGCAGTGAGTTGCTCAGTAACAAATATAGGAGTGTCCTCACTAGTGCGCATGCCCAGGTGTTTCGCACATAATTTCACTTTTTGTCTGAGATTAAATGCCTTACAGGATTTCAGAAAGTTGTTTTTAACCATTGTGGTATTTGTTTCCACTACAATAGGAGAATTACTTGTATCTTTCTTTCCACGAATTCTATATACGTCACGGATAGCCGTCGTGGCGATAGGACATCCCACGGTGTCGGAAAGATTTGTGACCATCTGAATTAAATCATCTTTAGATTCGTTTGTCTTTTTTGGTACATTTTTTATTTCAAAATTAGCCTTTCTGCTATCCTGCTGCATATTTTCTATTCTATCTTCCAAAGTTATAATGAGTTTCTTATCCTCCTTTATCTTATTCTCTAGGCTTTCGATTGTTTTCTTAAACCCCTCGTTTTGCGCCGTCAAGAATGTGATAGAACTTTCGATGTTACTACTTGTTTGTTGTATTCCTTGAAGTATAGCAGCATTGTTTTTAAATTCATTCGCTTGCGCTGTTAGCATCGTGGAAAACATAGATTGCATCTCTTCTTTGAATTTCGCAAATTCATCAACGAGATCTTCACTTCGCCTTCGTTTTTGCCGATGTAATACAAAACTAGGTGGTGTTAAATGCTGTAGTTGCTGCTGTGCCCCTGCGCAGGCTATATCTGTTTCTAAGGCTGATTTATTTAGGTTGCGTTGATCCATTTTATTCTTACAATAATAATAACAAAACGCGTATTTGTAAGTAACGTACGAATAACCGGTATCGCAGGTAAGTGTAGCAGTTTGTCACATGAACAGTGTGCCGCGTCGCTGTAGCAATGCAGTCGTAGCTCGTAGACAGCGGTCGTCGAGTTTCGTAGCGGATACTCTTTGCTTGCATTGACCGGTGACAGAGATGGCAATTATGGCGAAATGTCCTTTTCTCCCGAGGTGAGGCGGGGCGTGTGCTGCTGGCACGTGAAACCGGCAACCGCAACCGCTTGTGTTCATTTATTTGCACTTGTGTAAGTTGAGAGTCTATTGCACAGCTAATAAGCGCTAAGTTTGCTAATTCATAGATTTTAATTACAATATATTTTAAACAGAAAACTTGCACACGTCTGCTCACAACAGTAATCCGAACGAAAGAGGGAAAGAAGGGAAGAGGGGAAATCATGTCTAAGATTAAAAAAATGTTATTAAAACGACCACTTGCGAGCTGGACTCATAAACGGAGAGTTCCGCACCGCTAATATGATGATATGTTTGTCATTATTCTCGACTCCAAATAACAGGGATATAGGCAGGAAAATGATGATGATGAGTATCTGTTGTTGTAGAATCAACTGATACACATAAACTGTATAATTTTCACCTCTCTTGCTACCACCGTTACAGAGGTGAGCGATATAGCTTGGTAATAGACGGATGGACAGCAAGTCTCAATAGTAGATTCCCGTTTTACGGTACGGAACTCTAAATAGTTTGCTTAGCTTAAAAACTATATAAAACTATATAATTATATGTGCAAAATTTCAGTTCAATCCGACTACTGCAAGTAGGTAAAAATTACTTTCAAAGATTCTGTTACATTGATAGAAACGTACCGCACTAATAAAAGCGTGTTAAAAAGACTGTTTTATAATAAGTAACGATCTTAAAACATATTATCAAGCGATTTTATTCGTTACAAGAATGCAATAAAGTCAAAGTGAAGTTCGTTGTACACTTTCTTTGTATATAAAAGAACAATGGTGCTTTGTAATGAAAAGTTTCGTCACAAACAAAGAGAAAATAGACTTGAAATGAAGGTGACATAGGTATTAACAGTTTTATTTGTATTCTTCTATACCGATTTATCTCAGAAATAGTTATACAAAAACTTGACTATGTATAATTATTTATAGACATTCTACACAACGTCCTCTAGTCCCAAATTAAACTATATTTCTATGCTTGTGTTAAGGGTACCAGATACGGATATACTACATTTATACTTTCTTTTTGTAAATACTTATTTATAATACATAGGAACACCCAGACACAGTACAAACATTTATAATAATAATAATAAATATTCATGGACATTTCACACAACGTCCTCTGGTCCCAAGCTAAGCTTTATATGCTTGTGTTATGGGTACCAGAATACGGATATAATACATATACTACTTTTCTTTTGTAAATACGTACTTATAATACATAGTAAACACCCAGACGCAGTACAAACATTTGTATGATAATTAAAAACATCACACAAATATTTGTCCTGACCGGGAATCGAACCCGAGACCTCGTGATTGGCAGTCCGTTATATGAACCACTAGACCACGAGGCCCGTCAAAATAAATAACAATTATAAATATCACACAAATGATTCGGCTATCCAAAACCAAAACCTAGCACATTTGAGTAAATTTGTCAGGAGAAGGTTTTTCATTTTGTAATCAACAAGTACGAAGTGCACTTTCTAGGTTTATACATGTTTATATCTCTGATTCTATTTAAGATAGAAATATAGTTGTTCTTGCATTAGATGTAGTAAAAAAATGGGAAAAATTGGTTTAAGAAAAGGAATTTAAAAAAAATGTCCCTTGCTAGGTTTTGGTTTTGGACAGCCGGATTGTCACGTGCCCAGTATGGTATGGTTATGTGCTATAGTCATTGCAATTTGTTGATGGAAAATTCCTGGTGGACATAGGTCTCCTCCATAGAACGCCACAGTCCTGCGTTATTTGCATCCAGCGGCCCACATTTAACGCTGAAAAATTTTTTTAATTATTTGTATTTTGCATTTGAGTTTCAAGTTTTATAAAATTAACAATATTCTTGCCAAAATATCTTCTTTCATGCGCTGTAGAATCTTAATTTCTTTGAGCGAAAAACTTACTTCCATATATCAAACAAGGGATGAACAGCCCTGTGGTATATGGGTAAAGTATATAAGTAAAAGATTAGAGTAAGCTTTAGGGGATGTTTGATCACGAAGAGTGTTACAAACTTTTACCTACAGAGTTTTTCATTAAAAACTGTTGTATGGCTATGGATTATCACAAATCAGAACATTTTTCTAACTTATTTTTTAATTAAAAAAGATTTAACAAATATTACTTTTTACGGATTTAAACGTGTATATTTGTTTTAAATTTTAGCCCGACGTCTCCCCCGTGACCATGGTGACTGCAAAGTCTCCGAAACGTCGGGCTAAAATTTAAAACAAATATACGCGTCTAAATCCGTAAAAAATAGCTTTATTTAAGCAAATGAGTCGCGCAAGTGTTAAAAATATTATGTTAACAAAAATTGTTTTTCGGTAAAATACATTTAGTTACCTACAGTTTTTGTTTTTAGTATGTATTTGTTATTACAGCGACAACAGAAATTCATCATATTATGTATAAATTAAAAATATTTCGACGGTAGGTCGCAAAACGAAGTCTCAGTAATCGGTCCCATTTTTAACCGACTTCAAGAAAAGGAGTAGGTTCTCAATTCGACTGTATGTTTTTTATGTTTGTTCTCTCTCTCTCTCCACCCCATTTACGTCACACTGTTGGGCACGGGCCTCCTCCACTTTGGAGGGATTATGGTCTACTGTGCCGCGCTGACCAGGCGTGTTAGCACAGGGTTTATTTTCGAGTTTTCCGTCTCTCACAGAGGATGTAATCTGTGTGCAATATCCCTTAGCTGACTTTTACAGCACCCTTGGGAGGAGATGGGGTGGTGACACTTGTATTCTTAATCCGTCACCACACGGGGAAATGTTTGTTACCTCTTAACTTTTAACTGGGCGAAGCGATGTTAATGATTCTTTTATTATTTAAAAGCTGATGGTTCCCGTGTGATCCCATTGGCACCTGGTCAAGATCTGGTGGTTATCTTCTGAGAAATTGAGAAAAAGCCTCAAATTTTAAAGGCACATGAAGACGGTTGAACTTTTTTTTTAAATACCTAATTGTTTATTGTGTTTTTTTTTAATGTGATAAGTATCTGCTCTAGTTTTAGTATTTTTTGTTATTGCGGCAACAGAAATATATCATCTGTGAACATTTCAACTATTTAGCTGTCACTGTTCATGAGAAAGCTTGATAGACGGAAGGTCGGAGATCGAAGAATCGGTCCCATTTATGGCGCATAACCCTAAAATGCTTAACTCCCGAACATTTCATTACAAAAATACATTGAAAATAAAATAACTATGTACTAACTTTTTCTTTAATTTAAAAATGTATTCAGTTTTGTTTTATTTATTTCGATCTAACTGATTTCGAAAGCTCTGATACAATAAAAACAAATTTCGATTTGACTTATTAGCTTCATTCTATTTTGCAAATGACTATGAAATTGGATTTTCATGATGATTAGCTTAGAGTTTATGCATGTTATGCATTTTGAGAAACTTTAGTTAGAGAACATCTTTCATTTCGAAGTTCTTTAGTAACGATTTTTTTTATTTTAGTGGTGTACCTATTGAAAATACTTTAAATATAGGTAATCAACGTGATACCCGAAGAATACACATGTCGTCATTTTTTATAGATGTACAAAAGTCGCTGATAGGGAAAAAATATTGGACAATTCAAAACAAAAAATTTTTTTAAAATTATTTCAAAGACAAAAATAACGATTTTTTTTTGCTTTACATCAATATTATCGTCGTACATATTAACACAGCTAGTAGGTATAGAAAATGAAGAATTAGGGATATTTTTTTTGTTTACTCAAAATCTACTAAATATATTTTAATTCCGGTTTACGTGTTTCTATATATAATAGTTACTTATGTTTTTAAAGTTATTTCATTAGTTAATACGCGTAAAAAGACCGAAAAATGAAAAAAATAAAAAAAGAGAGAGGTTGTTTCGCTAAGATTTTCTGTCGAGAAAACTTTTTTCAATCGCGTTTCTGAGTTTATGCGATCCTAGATTATATATTAAAAAAATAATACTTAAAAATTACAGCTCTAGCCATTCAATCTAAAGAAACAATGAAAACTTCGTACGTAGAAAAATGCACGAAGAATTTTGGTATCCTCTTAAACAACAAACTTCACACAGTATAAGTACAAAGATAAAGTACCTACATGTAATTGTGTACAAAGATAAGATAAAAGAAACATTGGTATCAATATGTCTATAAAAGATTTTGAAAAATTTTGTGGTAGAAAGTCAAAGTCAGGGTCAAAGTCAGGGTCAAAATCAAGGTCAAAGTCAAGGTCAAAGTCGAATATTTTTAATTCATATAGGCATGATT
The DNA here is from genome assembly GCA_916999025.1 of Orgyia antiqua. NCBI lineage: Eukaryota > Metazoa > Arthropoda > Insecta > Lepidoptera > Erebidae > Orgyia > Orgyia antiqua. The sequence continues at coordinate 9,961,284 of OU779874.1, forward strand.
AAAAACTAACCCTTTTAAAAAGTCAGAAGCTAGGCGTTGTCGGGCACATTTGCGATTAGCGTCCACGATACCGATAATTTGTGTCATGACTCTTATTAAGCCCGTGTATATAAAAATCAATGAATTTTTTTATTTCTAAATCTTTAATAAACTGTTTCTACATTAATCTAACTAACTTTTATCATAACCATAATAGTTCAGAACAAATAACAACGTACAAATTAACAATTTAAACTTTCGCACTTAATTTCCGTATTACATGAAACATTTGTGTGAAGTTAGCTGCATTAGCCTATCTCATATACCTATTTACGATATAAATTTTGTATGAATTATTTGAAGATAAAAAGGGAAATGTTATAAAACAAAGTTGATATGTTTGTATGCATGTTCCTATGTGAGCTTTTAATATATCTTCAAAGTACACAACAGATTTTGATGCAGTTTTTTTATAGATAGAGTGGTTTAAGAGAATTGGTTTTTTTTTTTAATAATATCCTGCGTAAGGTTCTTTTTTTTTAATCTGCGCGTACGAAGTTACAGGCAGCAACTAGTGGTAAATAAAAGCTTACATTTAGATAAGATACTCTTGACTCAAAATAATGTTATTAGCTACTAATAAATCCAAGGTAACTAGAGGTCTTGTTAATACAAAATTTGACCCAATCATGTTATGATTTAATTGGCTCGGTCCAACAATGTTTAGACAATTTAATTAAATTAACCCTCGCATTTTAGGAGCGCTTCAAATTGAATTTTCCGATAAAAATTCTTGTTTTGTTGTTTTTATTAATAATTTTTAAATTAATTAACTATTTATTAATTTGTATATAAATAGAAAATAATGTTGTATTCAAAACTAAACTTATTCACAGGAATTTGTCCAACTAAAATCCGATTAGCTGCGTAACGAACGCGTAACATGTAATTTTACGCCAGCCTGGTCATCATGGCACAAGTAGATGAAAAGCCCTTGCCCAACGGTGGGATATATATGGCCCGGCAAAGCCACGAATTAACTCTAGTTTACTGGTGTTATTTATAATGACTTATCGGAGGTCTAAAAGTTCGCTGAAATTGTCAAAAAATTTTATTCATAATAGTCTTTTTTCGATAAAATAATGTTTATTATCTCTCCGATAAAGTTATTGTTTAAACCTCCGATAAGGCATTATAAATAAGACCATATATCTATATCTTTTCTTATTATAAAACAAAGTCGTTATTGTTAATTGTATATGTATGTCCCTATGTGAGCTTATATCTCCAGAACTACGGAACGGATTTTAATACGGTTTTCTTTAATAGGTAGAGCGGTTAAAAGGATAGTTTTTTGCATAATATGTTAGGATTTGGTTTTAAATTCCATACGTACAAAGTTGCGGGCACCGGGCTGGTAAAATAATAAAATAAAATGATAGTCAAATGCTTATCCTTATCTATCTATACTAATTCTATACTAATATTATAAAGCGAAAGAGTTTGTTTGTTTGTTTGTTTAAACGCGGTAATCTCAGGATCCGCTGGTCCGATTTGAAAAATTCTTTCAGTGTTGGATAGTACATTTATCGAGGAAGGCTATAAGCTATATAACATCACGCTGAAACGAATAGAAGCGAAGCATCAGTGTAAAATGTTGCAAGAAACGGGGAAAAAAGTCACGCGCGCGAGCTTTAAATGAAAACGCTGCCTTATTCATGTGAGTTACAACAAAGTAATGTATGGAGAAATTATTTGTTACCTATAGATCTTTAAAAAAGGCCGCAAGGCCATATGTCTATCTTTTAAGAAAAACCCGCTGTACCCATAAGAACGTCAACAAAATTATCAAATTCAATAGGATGTTTTCAAAAGCTATTTATGTGTATATAGTAATATTTTTTATCAAATTAAATACCTTAGTTAGCTTACGCATTTAATATAGATAATAACTGCTCTTTACAGCATGCAATTTAAATGAATATCTTCGGAGATATGACGAAAAAAGAATTACGCGTGATAAAATAAAGTTAAACTGTTCGCTGAGCAACGAGAACGTTTCCCCGGTCATCTATCTATACTCCATTGTTTCGATGTATGGTTGAATGTATGAATGTAAGGATGTTTGTTGTTCTTTCACGTAAAGACTACTGGATAGATTTTCGTGAAACTTTGCAATAATATAGCTTACATATCAGATTAACATATATGCAATAATTTATAAAGATACTATGTGTCACGGCGTCTTAGTGTGTGTAAAAGTCAGTATTGTACAGGTTGTTACGCTGCTCAATCCCCGACGGATCAGTGTTGAGTTGGTCTTTATAGGCGCCGGCGTCATCGTCGGCGTATGGTCGTTACGTTGCTCAAATCCCGACGTATCGGTGCTGAGTTGGTTTTTATAGGTGTTGGCATCGACAACGGCGTCGGCGTCGTCGTCTGCGTCGGCGTATGGTCGTTACGTTGCTCAAATTCCGACGTATCGATGCTGAGTTGGTTTATATAGGTGTTAGCATCAGCGTCGGCGTCGGCGTATGGTCGTTACGCTGCTCAAATCCCGACGTATTGGTGCTGAGTTGGCTTTTATAGGCGTTGGCATCTACAGCGGCGTAGGCGACGACGTCGGCGTCGGCGTCGGCGTCGGCATCGGCTTCGGCGTCGTCGTCGTCGTCGGCGTCGGCTTCGGCGTCGGCGTCATCGTCGGCTTCGGCGTCGGCGTCGTCGTCGGCGTCGCTGTCGGCGCCGGCTTCGCCGAAGCCTCCGGCGTATGGTCGTTACGTTGCTCAAACCCCGACGATCGGTGCTGAGTTAGTTTTACGAGTATATGTGTTGGCATCGACAGCGGCGTCGGCGTCGGCGTATGGTCAATAGGCTCAAAAACTGCTAGACCGTTTTTTAAAATCCTTTCACCATTTGAAAGCTACATTATCTGCGCTTAAAATAGGCTAGATTTTATTTTGGAAAAATTAGGGTTCCGTAAAATATTTGGGTTTTTCGGAAAAAAATCAACTAAAAGAGTTAACTATTTTGCGTACGCTGCTTAAACTTTAAAAGATAGAACAACAAAATATTCTAATTTTTTATTTATTTATGAGATTTATTTATTTCAAGGAAGACCAACAGCTTCTCAATCAATATGAACAAAAAAGAAATATTCATCAGCAAGCGAATTATAGGTCCTCACGGATAAAAAATTAAGAGCCATGTTTATGGTATTATAAGGGTGGGTGTTTACTATGTATTATAAGTATGTATTTACAAAAGAAAAGTAGTTTATGTATTCTATCCGTATTCTCCATAACACAAGCATATAAAGCTTACCTTGGGACTATAGGACATTCTGTGGAAAATTCTTATTTATATACGCTTTAATATAATGAAGTATTTTTATTTATTCATTTTGCGATTAACTTAATTGATTGAGAGAACAACAGAACGTTATTCCGAGGTCGTGGGTTTAAGATAATGATAATGATAATTAATGATAATTCTTATTTTGACAATAATTTCAATCAAGTGTTATACGCCGGGAATTTTTCTTGATGGCTTCGACTGGTACAAGGAAAGAAATACGTGATTATCATCTATTCTAGGATTGTTGTAATTTCACTACCTCGATATAACTCATTAAATGCAGTGATTTCAAATTCCATGTGAAGAAAGTCGCATTCAATAACTTAGCAACGGAAGCAATTCTGTCTCTCTGTGACTCTTTCGCGATTATCTGTCCAAATTATTAATTATCAAGAGCGAGGTATACTTTAACGTTTAGGGTTGACCTACTTGACCGAAAAATATAAAGTACTAAATACAAATAAACAGTTAATTAAGCATATAGCAACTCACCAACTTAACTTTGTAGCTGCAATAAAGGGGATCGCTTACATTTCAGCTACTTCATAAGGTCGTATTAGTTTTTAGCAAATCTTTGTGGTGGTGATGTGGTATTAAATTATAAGTTTTTTGGATTTTTATCAACACTATGTAGGCTTGAACCATGCCAAATTTCAAGTCTCTAGGATAGTGGGAAGTAACCTGTAAATTTTGATCCCCTAACGAAAGTGGAAAATACTCAAAAATGGCTGTAGTTCGGTTATATCTTCTGAATGCGTAAATCTAAATTATTGGTTGTATCGTTTGCAGTAAGGGACCGTATAGATCTGCATTTAGTATAAGTTTCAAATTAACAACTTCAGTTGTGGCTGAGTAAAAAAAAGTTTAATGAGTGGATAGACAGACAGACGGACACCGTATTGAGAGTATAAGGGTTTGTACAAACACCTAAAAAGGCACGATGAAGCTCTGAGATATCATTTACTAAAATGACATTGGGGCCGTGTGTGTTACTTCTTTAGAACTGTGCAAGAAAAGAGAACCACACTGACGATTTACTAATTAGCTGTAAAATGGCGTTGTTGTTAGTTCATTTAATTTTTCCTTTCTTAATTCCACGCGTACGAAGTCGCGGGCACTGCTAGTACTTATAATAAATCTGTAGAGAGGTGAATTCTGTACATGAAATATATTTTCAAAATAACTATCAGGGGGTTATTAGTGATCGATACTGATGCCAAAAATGCAATCAGTAAAATTTTTGTCTGTCTGTCTGTCGGTCTGTCTATCCGTCTGTCGGTCTGTCTATCCGTCTGTATGTTCCTTATAGAAACAAAAACTACTCGACGGATTTTAACGAAACTTGGTACAATTATTCTTTATACTCCCGGGCAGGTTATAGTATACTTTTCATCACGCTACAATCAATAGGAGCAGAGTAGTGAAGGGAAATGTTGGGAAAACGGGAAAAGGTGCTCCATTTTTTAAGCTTCCGTCGCGTGTGCAGCCTTAATGGTTAAAGTTACATAGAAATCATGTATGACGGAAATATTCTACATAAAATTGTCTAAAAAATATCCCGGAACAGCACATATCTATATTTTATGGTTGATTCACAATAACACGTGTTATAACAATAACACCTGATAGCTTAGCAGTTCGTTCATTCTGATTATATTTTATAATACTCTCACTCAAGCAGTAGTTAAAAATGTTGCAAAAATGGGGAAAATTTCCTAAATTCTACGCGGACGGAGTCGGGGGCAACAGCTAGTCCTTACTAATTTATAAATGCGAAATCCGAATGACGACAACAATGATTTTGGCGCGCTTAAGTGTTAATATATGTAACGAAACCATACAGCGATTTAAAAATGTACGTACAACGCCACCTATCGAGTGGTATAGTAAATTTCTGTTTGTTAAGGTTTGATTTCTCAATTACGCGCGTATGAAATCGCGGGCAACAGCAAGTTGCTTATATATTGATGAAATGAAATAAATTTGTTTGTTGTTGTATTATTCCTATAAATAAATATTAAAGTTGCAAGATCGTTAAACCTACATACTAAATATTTACTTATTGGAGGAGACAGTGACTATGATTTGAATCTATCTTTTCTTTTTGGTAAATATTCTTTATTAAATTTTTAAACGCAGTGTGAAAATTTTTTATTTTCAAACGCAATCTATCACCGTAATGGGATCATTTAGAAAGAACTAGACTATCTTTAGAGATTCTAAAAGATTTTCATAAAAACTTATTTAGTTTAAAAGAAAAGTCAATGTACTATAAAATGAGTTAACAAAAGACGTCGGAGATTTATTATCTTTACTTCTTATAAAACAAAGTCGTTATTTTTGTATGTATGTCCCTATGTGAGCTTATATCTTAAAAACTACACAACGGATTTTGGAGTATTGTTTTTTTGTATAATTTTTTATAACTTAGAGCAAAGACAAGAATTTCCTTTATATCTTAGTTTTAATTAATCTAACAAATCAAGCCGTTAAATTCCAAAAATATAAGTGCTGTAGACCCCAAACCACAGATCACCCCCAAAAGATTCTGCACGCAACGCGATTGCCACCACACGCACGCCGAACATATTATTAGGGTTCCGTACCGAAAGGTAAACCGGAAACCCATTACCTACTGAGAGTCCCTCAGTCTTTTGCCAGGCTCCATATAAACGTTGGTGAATCTAGCCGTTAGTAAAAATCTCATAATGCTCTATCTATAGTAGGTCATCTTTGGTCCAAACAAAGTAGAAATTAATTAAACTACAAACTAATCTCACAATTTTAGTATAGATCTTGAAAATTAACGAACTAAGATAATAAAATCAGACTCAACTTGGTTTTGATTTATGAGATTTTCTCAGTAATAAGTGTTATTAAAGTTAGAAGTATTTCTTATTAAGGGCCTACATCAATATTATCGTCGACATGTACATATTAACACAGCTAGTAGGTATAGAAAATGAAGAATTAGGGATATTTTTTTTGTTTACTCAAAATCTACTAAATATATTTTAATTCTGATTTACGTGTTTCTATATATAATAGTTACTTATGTTTATAAAGTTATTTCATTAGTTAATACGCGATAATAGAACGACAAATGAAAAAAAATAAAAAATGAGAGAGGTTGTTTCGCTAAGATTTTCTAGCGATCCTAGATTATACATATATTGAAAAAACATATACTTAAAAATTAAAGCTAGCTTAGCCATTCAATCTAAAGAAACAATGAAAACTTCGTACGTAGAAAAATGCACGAAGCAATTTTGGTATCCTCTTAATGAATCTTTACAATAATCATTGATTTTTTTTTATTTATTTATTTATAGCAATACATTTACTAAAGTTTCCTATTACAATTTCCTATAAATCCGTATTACAATAGATTTTTATCACATAAAATAACAAAAGGATGTAACTTTCATAAAATACAATTTGAACAAAAGATCTCTAAAAGTACTACACGATGTGTTTCTTTCTATCCGGTTATTCTTTTACGACAAAAAGATGTTTTAATAAAATCTGGGTGTATTTTGTTCGTATGTCACTTGAAACAAATATCAAATTTTATTCTAGACCACTTCAGTTTAAATAAAACTACTTTTTACGGATTTAGACGCGTGTATTTGTTTTTTGATCGTAGATGACACATTACAGCTCAGTCTCATCCGTGACCATGGTGACTGCAGAGTCTCCGAAACGTCAGGTCAAAATTTAAAGCAAATACACGCGTCAAAATCTGTAAAAAGTAGATTTATTTAAACAAATGAGTCTCGCAAGTGTTAGAGAATATCACTTAAGTTTAGTTGTGCACTTAGGGACTGAAAAATTTATTCTATACATAAAATTTTGGTCAAAAAGGGACCTCACTGTACAGAGCTGGCAGTTGTCCCCATAGATTGTCCCCCTATGAAAAAAATTGAATTTTTTATCTAAGATAGGAAGTTGACGACTTAATTATAAGTAGAATTAACACAAAATTTCTTACTGAAGTTTTAAGATGAGATAAGATCATTCATTTGTATGAACATGTGTACAATGGATGATATAGTAATACAATGGTTCAACATATTCTGTCCCATAACAGAGACATACAAATTGTTAATAATTAAATGATAAAAATAAAACAATATAATATCATGCTAAACACAAAATAATAAGATACCTAAATGAATAATAACATCTATACTTATAATAAATCTGTAGAGAGGTCAATTCTGTACATGAAATATATTTTCAAAATAACTATCAGGGGGTGATTAGTGATCGATACTGATGCCAAAAATGCAATCAGTAAAATTTTTGTCTGTCTGTCTGTCTGTCCGTCTGTATGTTCCTTATAGAAACAAAAACTACTCGACGGATTTTAACGAAACTTGGTAGAATTATTCTTCATACTCCTGGGCAGGTTATAGTATATTTTTCATCACGCTACAATCAATAGGAGCAGAGCAGTGAAGGGAAATGTTGGGAAAACGGGAGAAGTTACTCCAATTTTTAAGCTTCCGTCGCGTGTGCAGCCTTAATGGTTAAAGTTACATAGAAATCATGTATGACGGAAATATTCTACATAAAATTGTCTAAAAAATATCCCGGAACAGCATATATCTATATTTTATGGTTGACTCACAATAACACGTGTAACTCCTGATAGCTTAGCAGTTCGTTCATTCTGATTATATCTGTTTACTCGTACGTTTATAATACTCTCACTCAAGCAGTAGTTAAAAATGTTGCAAAAACGGGGAAAATTTCCTAAATTTTACGCGGACGGAGTCGAGGGCAACAGCTAGTTTATAATAATAAAAATTTCTAAGTCGATATTCAGCCTATAGAATTGAGTCATTACAATATTTTACCTTATGCATATTATATATAATATATTTGTTTATAGAATCATTTTTAATAAATTAAATAATGAATACCACAATTAATAATCAACGTCTTTATATAAAATGTCAAGTTATACGAATAATAATGAAATGTTACGATGTTTATTAGAATATCATTAAAAACGGCAAATCTCTTCCGTTTTGGAAGGGATTACTATGCCACGCTAACCGAGCGTGTGGACATACTCGTATCTTTAACTAATATATAAAATTCACGTGTCACAGTGTTAGTTACCGTACTCCTCCGAAACGGCTTGACCGATTTTTATGAAATTTTACATGCATATTCAGCAGGTCTGAGAATCGGCCAACATCTATTTTTCAAACCTTTTTTTTTTGTATGGCAATACAACGTTTGCCGGGTCAGCTAGTCTTCTAATATATAAAATTCACGTGTCACAGTGTTAGTTACCGTACTCCTCCGAAACGGCTTTACCGATTTTTACCAAATTTTATATGCGCATTCAGTAGGTTTGAGAATCGGCTACTATCTATTTTTTAAACCCCTTTCCCTCCTCCCTGACATTTGTAGGCAAAACAACGTTTGCCGGGTCAGCTAGTGGTTTATTATAGAGTTATATACGTATTCAAAAGATTGTAATCTATGTACTATATCTCTTCCACAGCACCCTGCGGAGGAAATGGGGTGGTGATAGTTGTATTTTGAATCCGTCACCACACGGACAGTACTAACTTTGCATTATCTCCGTTTAACTCTCCAGTAAAATTATTAAACACTTCTTTTTTATCGTTTTCGATACATGTAAGGTATCAAAACCTAGAGTCGCTCTAATTTTTTTTTTCACGGACATTCACACAGCGCTATCTGATCTAGGTTAAGCTCATAATATACATGTGTTATGGGTATCAGAATACGGATAGAACATAAGCATGAATGTATAAATAAATAAATAATAATTTTTTTTACATTTTCCACAACGTCCTCTGGTCCCAAAGTAAGCTATATTTCTATGCTTGTGTTATGGGTACCAGAACGCGGATTGACTACATATACTACTTTTCTTTTGTAAATACATACTTATAATACATAGTAAACACCCAGACGTAGTACGAACATTTGTATGACAATAAAGATCACACAAATGATCGACACGCGACCTCTTGAATGGCAGTCCGTTACATGTTCCACTCCACCACGAGGCCCGTTAATTGATGTCCCAATAACTCAATTGAAGGTTTTTATCAAAATTTTTTTAATTAAAACGAAGCCAGGGTAGGTTTGTAGTATATAATATAAATCATTGTACGTGCGAGGATAGAAAGGCGAAAGATTTATCGCATGTATAGATCAAATTGCTTGTCAGCGCTCAAGATCCTATCGTTATTATGATCAACAGGAAAATGTAGAGACAGTATTGTTTACTTATTTATACAGTAAATTGTAACGTTTTAATCTATTACAATTTATATATTGTAAAGGTTGTGATCATTGAATATAACCTATACAATGATACAGGCCACTTAAGATTTATTTTTAAAAAAGGAATAAAAAATTTAAAATTCGAAAATGAAAAGAAAAGAATTTGGGGGATAAAAAAAGGACATGAAGAGAGGATGTTGAAAAATGATTGTAAAATAGTTTTTCTATATTATAAAAAATATAACAAATTAATTATACTAAAAGTTTTTTTAATGTAAAGAAGAAGCTTTACAATATTATAAATTGATGTATATACTAAAAAGATAATAATGAAAAATTGTTGGTGTCACAGAACCTAAATCTAAATACCTTTTTTAGAATTTTAGTGTATTTTAACACGCTTATATAATAATCTATGTAACGGAATCTTTGAAAGTGATTTTAACCCCCTTGCAGTAGTTGGATTGATTTGAAATTCAGCACATATATCAAGGAGATAATGACAATGCAATAATGTAAAAAAATATTCAGGATTTTCAAGCTTTTTTTTAGTTTTTGATCTAAATAGATTATGTATTTTTATTTCGTGTGTTACGCGAAATGTTTTGGTTTGAATTACTTAATTGTTTTCTAATATGATAGATGATTGACGGAAACGCTGGAAGAGACGAGAAAAAAGGAAAGCAATGTGTTTTAGTCGCTGTTTTATAGTTTCTGCTTAACTTCCAGAGACAAAAGACCACATATCCATCCATCCATCATATATATATCTTCACGAGTGTTAATGTATATAACCAAACCATCGTACGATTTAAAAGAAATGAACAACGCCATCTATCGAGTGATATGGTAAACTTCTGTTTGTTAAGATTTAATTTCTAAATTTCACGCGTACGAAGTCGCGGGTAGCAGCTACTAACATTATAAATGTGAAAGTTTGTATGGGCGTTTGGATGTTTGTTACTCTTTAACGCAAAAACGACTGAATGGATTTTAATGAAACTTTACAATAATGTAGCTTATGCTGATGTATATGTTAGTAGCCTATATGTTATTATGATGTATAACATATACCTAGGCTACTTTTCATCTCGAAAGCATTTTGAACATGCTAATCTCTGGAACTATGGTTCGAATTGAAAAAATCCTTTTGTGTTGAATAGTCCATTTATTAAGGAAAGCTATAGGCTATATAACATTACGTTGCGTACAATAGGAGTGGAGCAGCAGTGAAAAATGTTGCAAAATGGGGAAAATTTTCTAAATTCCACACGTATGAAGTCACGGGCAACAGCTATGTTTTTAAAATCCTTACTTACTTATTATTAAATAAAGTCGTTAGTTTTGTATGTATGTCCTTGTGTGAGCTTATATCTTCAAAACTACGCAAAGGATTTCGATGTAGTTTTCTTTAATAGATGGTTCAAGAGGAGGGCTTTTTTATAATTAGTTTAGTTTCTATATTACAAAGTGGCAAGCAACAGCTATGTTTTTAAAATAATCCCATAATCTGTACCTACAATTCTTATGCAAATATACACATTTTTATTCAAGTCCTTGTTTAGTTTTTATAAGAAATAACTAGCTGTTGCCCGCGACTACGCCCGCGTGGAATTTAGAAAAATTTCCCCGTTTTTGTAACATTTGTCACTACTGTTTCTCTCCTATTAATCACAGCGTAATGTTATATAGCCTATAGCCTTCCTCGCTAAATGGACTATTCAACACTGAAAGAAATTTTCAAATCAGACCAGAGACTCCTGAGTTTAGCGCGTTTAAACAAACAAACAAACTCTTCAGCTTTATATTATTAGTATAGAAGATAACATTGATTGTAATACCCGAACAGAATAAAATGAACTTGTATTGAGATTGTTATGTTAGGGTCTCTTGTAATAATAATAAAACGCAATCGAAGATGTACCTCATTAGGAAAAAGGCAAACGTAAGATTGGAAAAGAAATGGAAATACGTTAACTTACTAAAATAGATATTATTAAGTACTCTTCTAGTTAGAATTGTATAAGTATAAGTGACTTGTAAAATTATTTTTGTATTTGTCTCTCTCTCTCTCTCAAACCCATTTACGTCCTACTGTTGGGCACGGGCCTCTTCCACTTTGCGAGGGATTATGGTCTACTGTGCTGCGCTGACCAGGCGTATTGGCACAGGTTTTATTTTCGAGTTTTCCGTCTCTCACAGGGGGTGTTATCTGTGTGCAATATCCCTGAGCTGACTTTTACAGCACCCTTGGGAGGAGATGGGGTGGTGACACTTGATTTCTTAATCCGTCATCACACGGAGAATTGTACTTTTAAGTTCGAGAAGTACAGTTAAGTTCAGTTAAGTTAAATTTTTTTCATAGGTAAGTGGTTCAAGAAGATGGTTTAATTCCGCGCATTCAAAGTCGCAGGATTCAGCTAATATATCATAAGAATACATCATCCTAAGAAACTTATACGCGTAAACTCATATACTAAGGTATATAAATAAAATAAATAAATAAAATACTCTTTATTGCACACCATATTAATTTACAGAACTTACTTACTAGACTTAATAATAGGTACAAAGGGCGGTCTTATCGCGAGCTGTGATCTCTTCCAGACAACCTTACCTTGTATATACGAACTGAAGTTTCATTAATAACTAGTGTTTGAACAAATGGGCCGTCTAAAACTTTCAGCCACAAAACTTTTTATTACTAAACTGTTGATTTACCGTTGTAACCATAAATCTAACTAATACTTCAGGATATCGCTAATTAAAAGTAAAAGAAAATACTTTTTAGGGTTCTGTATCAAAAGATAAAAACGCGACCCTTACTAATTATCGGAAAAACGGATACCTATTAGTTATTAGCGTACTCTACGAAGTTTTAGGGTTAATTATTTTGTATGCTCTGAAACGTCCAAGTTGCTTGACCTTCGAAGTCCAAGAAGATGTATACACGTTAAGTGAGTCCGCTCAACACACACACCTTGTGAATCACCGAATTGAGAGCACCTTTTTTGAAGTCGATTAAAAAGCCAAAACCCAATGCAACATGAACAAAGTCATATTACACCGACCCAGGATAACGAGATAAGGGCAGAAGAATGGTGATTACATTATTATTGTGGAGCTAATAAAACGGAAACTGCGACATACTTTTTTCTATCTCTTTCTATCTCTAGTCCATTTACGGCCCACTGTTGGGCACGGGCCTCCTCCACTTTGGGAGGGATTATGGTCTACTGTGCCGCGCTGACCACGCGAGTTGGCACACGGTTTAGTTTCATGTTTTCGGTCTCTCACAGTAGACGTTAACTGCTTATATTGTCCCTTAGCTGGCTCTTACAGCACCCTGGGAAAGAAATGAGGTGGTGACACTTGTATTCTTATCCCGTCACCATAATCTTCAAACTATTCTACAGCAAACTCATTATTAACTAAACTAAGTTATACAATAACTACTAACTGTTACCAGCGACTTCGTACGCGTGGAATCAAGGTAATTTTCCCAGTTTTTGAAACATTTTTCACTGCTCCTTCGCTCCTATTAGTCGCAGCGTGGTGTTATATGGACTATAGCTTTCCTCGATAAATGTGTCTTCTACTATAAAACACTGTAATAAATAAAACTACTTTCTACGGATTTAGACGCGTATATTTGTTTTAAATTTTGACCCGACGTTTCGGAGACTTGTCTCCATGGTCACGGGTGAGAGTCTCACCCGTAACCATGGTGACTGCAAATATACGCATCTAAATCCGTAAAAGTAGTTTTATTTAAACAGATGAGTCGCGCAAGTGTTAGGAAACACTTTTTGGTCTTATTCATAATGACTTATCGGAGGTTTAAACGGAGATTGTATCGGAGAGATAATAAACGTTTTAGCGTAAAAAGACTATTATGAATAACAAGTTATGACAATTTTCGCGAACCGATTTTCGCGAAGTTTTAAACCTCCGATAAATCATTATGAATAAGACGATTAAAGTGTTGAACGTATAAGTATACAAGTTCTGCACGACAGTTGAACATTTAAGCATTACATAAACTTGTTTCTATTCTAAAGGCATTCAAGTAAATGTGATTAATCTATATTAGTATGCTAGCAAATAATCTTTACTTATTATAAAACAAAGTCGTTGTTATTGTATGTAAGTCCCTATGTGAGCTTATATCCTCAAAACTATACAACGGATTTTGATACAGTTTTGGAACGAAGTTCCTAATCGCGCGTTACGAAAGTGTGCTAGACGGAAAAAATTAAGACCAAAGGTTGTAACGAGTTTTTTTTGCTATAGTTGTAAGCAGAGCGCACAGTATACGGACGGAAGCTAAAATCGGAAATTTTTTGTTCTGCTTAGTTATGGACTGGCATAAAGATATAAAAGGCGAGAGTAGAACACCCAGATGCCAATTCCGTCTAGTTTTGGTGCTATGCGGTACCAAAGTTCGCCGTTTTTCTGCGACTTAATTACGAAAAAGTTATATTTCTTTGAAATTATCTATTCAACAATTTAATTTTGTATTGTATTACATTACTTACTTAATAAGCTATATTTTAAGCTCTTATGCTAAGCTGTTACGTCAGTATTTAGACTTAAAACAGGCATTTTCTACTTTTCAGATAATGTTTTTTTTCTCCAAAGGTACAAAATTTTGGCCACTAATCTTCATTTAGAATCAAAGATCTAGCTTTATACTAAACCCAAAAAAATAATTACGTGCTGGAAGCGTGGAACTTTTGAGATATACAATTTTGGAAATTTGTACTAGGGTTGACACTACGCTCGATGTGGTGAGCCCCTGCCAACTAAGTAGTAAAAATAAAAAAAATCGTATTTAATTGTTCTTATCTTTATTAGAAACGATGAGGAAAGTGTAAATGTGATTAAAAATTTTCAATCACCTTAGATGGCCACATTCACCAGGCTAGTAGCTATGACTTTTTTATTTATTTTTAATACATACTAAGTTCATTGTTGTCATAAGTTACAATTACATATCAGAAGTTAGTCTAGTTCTTCTAGGACAAGGCATAACAGGCCATTATCGTCAAAACTATTTTGGCATTTTTCATTTCGATAGCTCTGTTGACACATAAGTTTGTAAATTGCGTTATCTCAATTTTCTCAAAAGTTCCACGGATTTGGCATCTAGTTTTTTTGTGTGCATACAATGATTGTTTACCTTCATTTTAAAGTAAAAACTAGATGCCAAAAGTGAACATTAGCCAAAGTGTAACATTAAAGAAAAAAAAAATCTGATGAACTAAAATTAACTTTTTTTAGCCCTAATATTGACATTATTGCATAGGAAAAAAAATCATCAACTATACATTATTAAATATGCTATCAGATACTATCAAATATTTAGTTAATAAAAAAATAATTTAAAAGAAATATTATTTTTTTGTTTTCAAACCGCAAAAAAACAGCAAACTTTGGTATCACATAGCACCAAAACTAGACGGAATTGGCATCTGGGTGTTCTACTCTCGCCTTTTACATCTTTATGCCAGTCCATAATTGAGCAGAATAAAAAAAACCGTTTTTAGCACCCGTCCGTACACCGTGGAGCGGGGCGTGCGCGTGTTTCTCTGTCTCTCTCTCTCTCTTTCTCTCTTTCATAACATGAATAAAATAATAATATATTATTTTTTTATGAATTGTTGAGCATCTATTATAATATATAATAATTTACTAGGTATATAAAATTATATTACAATTCCTTTACTAGTTAGTGGAAAGGAACTTCGTTCCATCCGGGAGTCCCCTGACACCTCTCAAGTTTTTTTTAATAATAGGATCAAGAGAATGGTTTTTTTTTATAGAATGTTAATGTTTGGTTGTGGGCTAGCTAACAGCTAGTTATATAATAAAATATAATTTGCGTTGTTTGCCACATAACTTTAGCAAACCCAAAAGGATAATGACATTCTAAAGTTACACCAAATGTTTGGATGTTTTAGGATACGGATTTAACAAATAAACTGACATAAATATTCATGATTACCGGCTGGGACACCTCCAAGTGCTGACCGAGTATAGATGTTGGAAACAAAGAGAAATATTTTAATATTTTCTAACACTTGCGCGACTCATTTGTGCAAAAAAAAACTACTTTTTACGGATATATAAACGCGTTTATATGTTTAAATTTTAAACAAATATACTAATATAAATTTTAAATTTAAAAGAAAGAAAGAAAATTTAAAAATAATTCCAACAGCGTTTTACAATATATTATACACAAAAAAAATAAAACAAACTTAATAAATATAAAGTAAAATTACGAATGGGTGCGAAAAAAACAAAATAAAAATTTTATTTATTTAATTTTGATTAAAATTTAAACAAATATACGCGTCTTAATCCGTAAAAAGTAGTTTTTTTTGAAGAAATATTTTAATTGCTTGGTTAAAAAACTAAAAAGTTATTATTATTTCAACTATTATTTCAAAAAACCACATTAAAATCCGTTCTATAGTTTTGAAGATCAAATGGGGACATACATACAAAAGCAACGATTTTGTTTTATAATAAGTAAAGATAATAATTATTGCAAAACACAAAGCAGTTATATATAAATATAAAATATAAATATTCAGGACATTTCACACAACGTCCTCTGGTCCCAAAGTAAACTATATTTCTATGCTTGTATTATGGGTAACAGCTACGGATACATATACTACTTTTCTTTTGTAAATACATACTTGTAATACATAGAAAACACCCAGACGCAGTACAAACATTTGTATGACATTTATAGATATCACACAAATGATTGTCCCAAGCGGGAATCGAACCCGCGACCTCGTGATCGGCAGTCCATTACATAAACCACTCCACCACGAAGCCCGTTATGGAGTAAGTTATAAACTAGTTATGCTCATCACTCCGTCTACCTTGCAATAACTAATAGGGACTTGGCTTCTCCCTTTTTCTCTCTCCAGCCCGTTAACGTCCCACTGTTGGGCCTGGACCTCCTCCACTTTGAGAGGGATTTTGGTCTACTGTGCTGCGCTGACCGGGCGTTACACAAAGTTAATTTTAGAGTTCTACGTCTCGCACAAAGGATATTATCTGTGTACAATGTTTCTTACTTGAATTTTACAGGACTTTGGGAAGGCAAAGAGGTGGTGACACTTGTATTCTTAATCCTAGTTAGCGCGGCACAGTAGATCATAATCCCTCCCAAAGTGGAGTAGACCTGTGCCCAACAGTGGGACATTAATAGTCTGAACAGAGAGAATAACTGATTTTAATATATATTTTCATTATTTTCTGCTAGCTGAATTAATATTATATTCATGGACATTTCACACAACGTCCTCTGGTCCCAAGCTAAGCTTATTATGCTTGTGTTATGGGTACCAGAATACGGATATAATACATAAACTACTTTTCTTTTGTAAATACATACTTATAATACATAGAAACACCCAGACGTAGTACAAACATTTGTATGACATTTATGGATATTACACAAATGATTGTCCCAAGCGGGAATCGAACCCGCGACCTTGTGAACGGCAGTCCATTACATACAGAACCACTACGCCACGAAGCCCGTCAAAATTGCGAAGACTTTTCCCGTTTTTGCAATATTTTTCAATATTACTTCGCTCCTATTGGTTGCAGCGTGATGATATATAGTCTAGAGCCTTTCTCGATAAATGGACTATCCAACACAAAAATATTTTTTTGAATCGAACCAGTAGTTCTTGAGATTAGTGCGTTCAAACAAACAAATTTTTCAGCTTTATAACATTTGTATAGATAACTTCTTTTAATACATGTTTTCAAGTTTATATTTTCTTCAATTTTATACTTTTTCAACGATTTCATTAACTTTTTGAAACCGTAGTCACAATAAAACTCAGTAAGACAATTTAGATAATTACATTAATCGGTTTAATTCCTCCAACACTAAATATGTTCGGATTATAGGACTAACTCGGTTCTTTAATGAGTTTGGGTCGATTTGACCTTCAAGAGGTCGTGAGGTCACCATTAGTCTGTCATTGTACGATTTTATCTAACAAGTATTTGTCTTCATTTATTGTTAACACGATCTTATTAACTTCTAATAAGACACTGAATATAACAGACTGTCTCTCCGTGTGGTGACGGATTAAAAACATAAATGTCGCCACCCAATTTCCTTCCCAGGGTTCTGTGAAAGTCAGTTAAGAAAGGTTCGGTACTGATATTATCATCCAATAAAGATATCACTAAATGGCGGGATAAGGGCATGATGATGATGATTATTATTTATTCTCAAAACATCAACTGATAAACATAAACTGAAGTTTTTAGCTCTCTAGCTATCACCGTTCTAGAGATACAGCCTGGTGACAAACGGACGGTCAGCGAAGTCTCAATAATAAGTTTCCGTTTTACTTTTTGCCACCAAACCCTTAAAAAAGTATTTATTTTTTTAAGTTTCTGATCAATCCGACTACTGCAAATGGGAGGAAACCACTATCAAATATTCTATTACATAAATACGAATGAACCTAATAAAAGCGTGTTAAAAACAACACCAAGCAATCCTTACGTTTGTAAACATAATGTGATGAAATTCGTTATTTATGTAAATATGCTTTTGCTAAATAAAAGTATTTAGGTTTGAATCTCGGCGAGGGTCCGTTAAATATTTGTACAACGAAGCAAACATATCAGGCTGGTTTAAATTATTTAGGATCTTGTTACCGGTGACAGATATACCCCCTCTTTATATAGCACTACCTCGAAAATTTACTATTAGCTTTTTTTTGTTCTGGCTCTGCATCAAAACGAGGCCTTACTGAGACTTAGCCGTCCATCCGTCTGTCACACTGTGACAGAGCGTCTCTTCGACAGTGATAGCTAGACAGCAAAACATTTCATACGAGTATATTGGGGAATACCAAACCCTTAGCACCAAAAAAATACGTATTGTTTTTATTCACACAACGTCCTCTGGTCCTAAGCTAAGCATATAATATGCTTGTGTTATGGGTACCAGAATACGCATATACTACATATACATACTTCTTGAACGGCAGTCCGATACATGAACCACTCATCCTCGTCTCGACTCGTCATATAAAAAAACACCACATATTTAGGCTACAGATAGAGATTTTTAAACGTATAACAGAATTTAAGGGCCTACATCAATATTATCGTATATCATCGCCGACACGTACATATTAACACAGCCAGTAGGCACAGAAAATGAAGAATTAGGGATACTTTTCCTATTTACTCAAAATCTACTAAATATATTTTAATTCTGATCCACGTGTTTCTATACATAATAGTTACCTATGTTTTTAAAGTTATTTCATTAGTTAATACGCGATAATAGACCGACAAATGAAAAAAATAAAAAAATTGAGAGGTTGTTTCGCCAAGATTTTCTATCGAGAAAACTTTTTTCAATCGCGTTTCTGAGTTCATGCGATCCTAGATCATATATTGTAAAAACATATACTTAAAAATTAGAGCTCTAGCCATTCAATCTAAAGAAACAATGAAAACTTCGTACATAGAAAAATGCACGAAGCTATTTTGGTATCCTCTTAACAAGGACTGATGACAATGCGACAATTTTAAAAAATATAGATGAGACTTTGATTCTTCTTTTTAATTTTTCTCCACTGTTTTTCTCCAGCATATTAGTGTCCCACTGCTGAGCATGTACCTCCTCCACTTTGGGAAGGATTATGTTCTGCTGTGCCGCGCTGACCAGGCGTGTTGACACAGGATGTAGTTTCGTATTTTCCGTCACAGTAGACGTTAACTGCTTATATTGTCCCTTAGCTGACTTTTACAGTACCCTGTTAAAGAAATGGGGTGGTGACACTTGTATTCTTAATCCGTCACCTCACGGACTATATTTAATAATTTTAATATTTTTTAAACATACTTAATACATCTTCTAATATATAAAATTTCCATGTCACAATGTTAGTTACCGTACTCCTCCGAAACGGCTTTACCGATTTTTACCAAATTTTATATGCGTATTCAGTAAGTCTGAGAATCGGCTACTATCTATATATATTTTTATAACCCCCTCCCCCCCCCCCCCCTCCCTGACATTTGTATCAGCTAGTATTTAATATAAAACAAGAAAATTAAAAGGAGGGGCTTCAAAATATGCATCAAAAAATAATTAAATTTTTAAACTAAGTAATTTATTTATTAAATTCGTGATCACAAAGATAAAACGTCTCACAATTTCCAATATCGAATAGCCTATTGGAATATATTGTAAAACGGGGTCAACAATCTTTTTTGTAAAGAAACGTATCATTGAGAACATAAGTTGAATATCTATTTGTATATTTACTTTTGATTCAACACTGCCTGTATGTGTCTTTTCAGCTTTTAAGTAAGATAAAGATCTAAGTAAGATTAAGTATACAAGTATCACCCTTTAAATAATAAATAAATTAATATTTATGGACATTTTACACACCGTCCTGTGCTCCCAACGTAAGCTATATTTCTATGCTTGTATTATGGGTAGGTACCAGATACGTATAGAATAGAATACATCTTCTAATATATAAAATTTCCATGTCACAATGTTAGTTACCGTACTCCTCCGAAACGGCTTTACCGATTTTTACCAAATTTTATATGCGTATTCAGTAAGTCTGAGAATCGGCTACTATCTATATATATTTTTAAATTTGCTATATTTCTATGCTTGTATTATGGGTAGGTACCAAATACGGATAGACTACATATACTACTTTTCTTCTGAAAATACATACTTATAATACAAAGTAAACACCCAGACGCAGTACGAACATTTGTATGACAATTATAAAGATCACACAAATGATTGTCACGAGCGGGAATCGAACCCGCAACCTCGTGAACGGCAGTCCGTTACATAAACCACTCCACCACGTGGCCCATCAAAATTCCTTTTTTCATTTTCTCCACAGTTTGCTGTAAAAGGCATCTAAGCGATATTGTACACAGATAACATCGTTAGTGAGAGAGGGAAAACTCGAAACAAAACCCTATGCCAACACGTCAGTGCGTCATACTTGACAATAATTCCTCCCAAAGTAGAGGTGGACCATGTCCAACAGTGGAGCGTTAATTAAATAAATAAATATTCACGGACATTACACACAACGTCCTCTGGTCCCAAGCTAAGCTTATATGCTTGTTTTATGGGTACCAGAATACGGATATAATACATAATAATATACTACTTTTCTTTTGTAAATACATACTTATAATACATAGAAACACCCAGACGCCGTACAAACATTTGTATGACAATTAGAAAAATCACACAAATGATTGTCCCGAGCGGGAATCGAACCCGCGACCTCTTGATCGGCAGTCCGTTACATAAACCACTCAACCACGAGGCTCGTCGAATTAAATAGACTGGGAGAAAAAAAGAAAAATAAACATAGGTATTTCAATTACTTAACTTAACAGTAGTATTTAAATAACAGAGTTACTGAAAAAGTCTAGTTCACAAACGCTTTGTACTCGATTTAAATAGCTGAAATCGATTTTATTTGAGTACGTTCAAAGTTAAACCGAATTGAAACGTATAAATTCACTATTTATATTTATCCTGATCGAACGGTTTGAATACACCCGATTTCACAGTTAACAGTAAGTGATTTATATACTGCAATTTTTTTTAGCTCAAAGCTTCGTGGTTCATGTAACTGACTGCCGTTTATGAGGTCTCGGGTTCGATACCCGAACAGGACAATATTGTTTTTTGACATTTATAATTGTCACACTAATGTTTGTACTGTGTCTGGGTGTTTTTTGTAATAAATTAGGGTTACGTGAATAACGAGGCCCTTTGCATATACAAGAATTGGGTGTATAAATAGACTAGCTGTTGCCCGCAACTTCGAACACGTGTAATAATGAAATTTATCCCCGTTTTAGCAACACTTTTCACTAATGCTTCGATTCTATTGATGGCAACGTGATGTTATTATAACCTATAGGCTGCTTCGATAAATGTACTATTGAAATCTGAGAGAATTTTTCAAATCAAACCAGTGGTTCTAGAAATTAGCGCGTTTAAACAAAGAAACTGTTCAGCTTTATAATATAGTTATTAAATAGATAGTAAAAATAGTTTGTCGTGCCAAACATTCAACAAAATCTACACAAGAAAATAAACTAGTTATGAATATCACCCAACGAGCTCACGTCTGCTAAGGGTCGAAGGGTATTGTATATTTCTCTAAACATATCTCAAAAAGGTTTCCGTCTCCTTTATGTATGACACACTGAGATCCGGATATTTATTAAAACGAAGGTCCTAGGCTTTTATAAGCTCACAAATACATTTACGGATATAAAAAACTTGATTCTGTAATCATTTTTACAGATATAATACTTCACTCGTCCGTGTGGTGACGGATTGAAATTACACCCCTTTTCCTTTCCAGGGTGCTGTAAAAGCCAGCTAAGAGACATTTTACACTGATAACATCCTCTGTGAGCGCCGGAAAACTTGAAAATAATAAATAATAAATAAATATTCATGGACATTTCACACAACGTCCTCTGGTCCCAAGCTAAGCTTATATGCTTGTGTTATGGGTACCAGAATACAGATAGAATACATATACTACTTTTCTTTTGTAAATACATACTTATAATACATAGAAACACCCAGACGCAGTACAAACATTTGTATGACAATTAGAAAAATCACACAAATGATTGTCCCGAGCGGGAATCGAACCCGCGACCTCTTGATTGGCAGTCCGTTACATAAACCACTCAACCACGAGGCTCGTCAACCATCGTCAACCATCAACAAAATAAACCAAACATGGCTGGTCAGCGCGGCATAGTAGACCATATTACTTCCCAAAGTGGCGGAGGCCAGTGCGCAACAGTGGGACGTAAATGGGCTGGAGAGGAGGAGATACGTTAAAAGGAGAGTTAAAAAATAAAAATGTTACTTGGTGAAAATACAAAATAAATAGCCACTCTTTAGATTTTTCTGGTTTAAACTTTAGCTATCAATACAATTTTCTGAAACAAGTTTTCACTGAGTTTTCTAGTAGAAAAATAATGTGAAAATATCGTTTCAGTGCGGTGTACTCCGCACATAAACTTCTGTAGTTTACTTGAGTTTGTTAACGTTAAACTAAATATTTATGTTTGCACGATTTTATTTTAGTTTATTTTCAATTCTTTGAACAGATAAAATAACAGTGTAAAAATTGCATTTAGTGATTTCTACTGTATATTACTTAGATTCTCATTTCGTATTTTTGTCAGTATTGTTTTCTGATTGTTTGATGTGTTTTATGTATTATCAGTCAGGTCTAAGAAAATGAGTTAAATAAATTTTCATATTTCTTACTTGGCATGGTCAATTACAAAGATGTTTTACCTTTTGAGTAAATTTTTTTTTTATTTGTCATCAACCACAACCTTAAATTTTTAACCCCTATTTTTAGGGTTTCGTATAAAAGAAATAAATCATTATAATGATCACTTTCTTGTTCATCTATATGTCTGTGTGCCAAAACGTTGTTAACATCGATACCTAACTTATGTTTGAAAATGTAGGTGGCTTTAAGTACATAATCAAGAAAGCGTTATGAAGCAACAAAGATTAAAAAATATGGTTATCGTAGCCATAAAACTCAGCGTGAAAATGGCGTGAGCTACATTACCTGTAAGTCTAGATTTTATTTGGAGCATAAGTAAATTGTAGTTCTGTATATTAGCGTATTGAAACCAGAATGAAATTTGGAAAATACTTTCAAAGGAATAAAAATAATGCCCTGAATCATTCAAACATACAATATTACGCCTTTTTCAGGACCGCATAAGTAGGTCAATTACCTTCTCTAGGATGCAGTCCAAACATTGAATTAAGAGGGTACTATACTCCTAATTTAGGGATTTGCCTTAGGTATTGCTATCCCTATTTCCGAGCTACCCGCTGAAAAGGACAAATATAGCTGAAGCAGATTTTACCCACAAATTCTTTGAAAAAAAAAACGTTTCGTAGTCCCCTTTTTTCTTCGCGAAAAATAAAATGAATTTAATTTTTTATTTACGCTAAATTATAGATGAAGAGTATATCTATGCTTCTATCGCTTTCTTTTTTGGTAAAACTTGACCTGTGTGATAGACGCTGCAAGTTTATCTAAATTTCATATTTCTTTTAGTTATTATGTTTTGAAAAAAAGAAAGTGATAGAAGCATAGATATGTAAGACCTAGATACTGTGAAAAAAAATCGTTCCTCTGGAGGTAATATCCACGAAGAAAACAGGGGACTACGATGCCCATATTTTTGTATGGAGCATAATTTGGTATCATGCCCTCTTATCGTAGCGCTGTCACTGCAACGCTGCACTGTAATAACAACACTGCGGTAGTAAAGTTCTCATGTAGCCCAGCTTTCTGTTATATTTCTAAGTTGCCACGACGCAACGCTGACGCAGCGCTTCGTGTGGACCAGCCCTTATACGTAGAGGCCCAAGCCCAATACTATATTATAATGGGACATTCAAAAGCTGAAAAGAAAAGGAAAACATACCTTTATTACATTGGTTTGGTACGCGCGGACGGTAAAAGACCAGACGGCATGACGTTGTTGCCTTGGAAATTGGGTAGTGCACAGTCTCTTTATAAAGATCTTTCTAAGAGACTGGTCGACGTTTCAAGTGACCAAAAGGCTGGCCTGCATTTGGCAATTCGTATAAGCATTGCTATACAACGTGACAATGCGGCCAGTCTTTTGGGCACGTTACCCAATGACTGCGATGCGGACGAATTTTTGTATGCTTAATTTTAACCTCTTTTTCTTTTTTTTTGTTTTGGTTTGTATTGTTGTTGTAATCTTCTAATATATAAAATTCACGTGTCACAGTGTTAGTTACCGTACTCCTCCGAAACGGCTTGACCGATATTTATGAAATTTTACATGCATATTCAGTAGGTCTGAGAATTGCCAACATCTATTTTTCAAAAGCCTACCCCACTGATATTTGTATGGCAAAACAACGTTTGCCGGCTCAGTAACTCTTTCAGAAGTCTCTATATCCTTCTCTCTCTCCAGCCAATTAACGTCCCACTACTGGGAACAAGCCTCCTCCACTTTGGGAGAACTTTTAGTCTACTATGTCATGCTGACCAGGCGTGTTGGCATAGGGTTAATTTACGTGGTTCCTGTTTCACAGTTGATGTTAATTGCTAATAATATCCCTTCGCTGGTTTTATCAAAACCCTGGGGAAGAAATGTGGTGATGACATCAGTATTCTTAATCACCACACGGACTCTATATATACATTTACGTATTTTTAAATTAAAATCCTAAACAAATTCACTTTTAAAATAACTTTGCCACTGAAATTAAACATCAGAAGAGAAAAAAAGAAATTTCAAAAATGTTATCAAAAGGATAAGATGACTTGCAAAGGAAGTTCTTTGAAATGTTTAATCATGCGAAAGGCCCAATCCAATTGAAATAATGGAAATCCAATTCTGAATTTAAATAAAAGAAAGAAAATTGATAAATAAGTTTACAGTTCTTTATTGCAACAACAACTCAAGGGAATTTATTTAAAAACTTTTATTGTTTTATAAAAAGGTTGAAAGGTTGATTGGTTAGTAAGTGTAGTATTTTACTTTATCTTGAATTAGAATTAGTCTTAAGCGTAACTTTTAAAATACTATCGTAACAATAAAAAAAAAGTCGTAACGATTTTATATCTTAATATATATGTCGTAGGAGACTTGATTAAAATAGTTTACTTAGGGATCTTTAGTTTTAAGTTAGGTTCCAAGATTGTGAAGTGGGTCCTCAAATGGTGTCAATGGTGAGTAATTCGTTTATTAGATGAGAATGAATGGTGACCCGTTGAATATTCATAAAAGGATCCTTCCAAACCAGCTACACGTGTCGTAAGCCACGGATCAATCTCATCGTAGTTCATAGAATGTTGTAGTTATCGTAGTTAGTTTATTCAGTATTACAATGTGTTTAGATGGATGACTGCTCTGGCTGTAACTACAGGTGATGTCTACGGTGATTTTCTCCGATATATAATATATTTCTTGTGTACGTGTGTATGTGACTGAACTCCTCCTAAACAACTGGACCGATTTTGATGAAATTTGTTGTGTGTATTCAAGGGGGTTTGAGGATGGTTTAGATTCACAATTGGCTGGACCGATTTTGATGAAATTTTTTTTACACAGAAAAGTATGGCAAAACAACGTTTGCTGGGGCAGCTAGTAATAATAATAAATAAATATTCATGGACATTTCACACAACGTCCTCTGGTCCCAAGCTAAGCTTAGTATGCTTGTGTTATTGGTACCAGAATACGGATATACTACTTTTCTTTTGTAAATACATACTTATAATACATAGAAAACACCCAGACGTAGTATAAACATTTGTATGACATTTATGAATATCACACAAATGATTGTCCCAAGCGAGAATCGAACCCACGACCTTGTGAACAGCAGTCCAGTACATGAACCACTACGCCACGAAGCTCGTCAAATATGTATATCTTTAACCGACTTTAAAAAAGGAGGAGGTTTTTAATTCGTCTGTGTGTTTTTTTTATAATAGTTACGTCATACCTGGCTAACTTTTAACTCAGCGAAGTGATTTTAATGATTATTTTATTTATGTGAAAAGAATTTGAAGAAAGGAATTTTTTAGTTGAGGGTTTCCGTGTGGTTCTATGGGCACCAGGTCAGGATCTGATGGTTATCTTCGAGGAAAAACATTAAATTTCAAAGGCACATAATGTCGGTTGAACTCTTTTTTTAAAATTACTTAATTATCTAAAATGAAGATAGCCAGCCCGACCTAGTTAAGGCGTACTTTCTGACGCTGTAAAAGTAATTCAACAGACATTTTTTATATAAGATTTTTCTTAATAAATTAAATTGTATTCCGTATACGGAACGGTGTTCCGAGGTCGTGGGTTTGAGTTCCGCTTGCGGTGATCGCTTTCACCACTACAATTTTTATTGAATAAAAGAATAGCAAGTCAATTGCAAAATTAATAAATTACTTTGGTAAGTTTTTTCTTCCTAATAACACTAAGTGTATACAACAA
The DNA here is from genome assembly GCA_916999025.1 of Orgyia antiqua. Lineage (NCBI taxonomy): Eukaryota > Metazoa > Arthropoda > Insecta > Lepidoptera > Erebidae > Orgyia > Orgyia antiqua. The sequence continues at coordinate 9,987,999 of OU779874.1, forward strand.
ACCACTAAAGACGATTATATCACTAATACCTTAATACATCCAGCACTAAAATATGTTTGGATTAGAGGGTTACTTCAATACTTTAATGAGTTTACGTAGATTTGATCCTGAGGTCACGAGTTTACTGTTTAATCTCCTAAATTATTCAGTGAATTGTTCTATGTACATAAATTGGGTATATTTTGGTACCTTATCCTTTTAAGACAGGTATACTCCATCCATCCATCAGCCTTTCTCCGTCCACTGGTAGGTATAGGCCTCTCCAATAGAACACCACAACGTGCGTCCCTGCGCTATCTGCATCCAGCGGAACTATCTGCATCAGACAGGCACACAGTATTGTCTGGTAACCTGGGTAATTTTGAAATCAACCTGTCAAGAGCGAGGCAAACTCGCACACTTAGGGTTTCGTACATACTAGACATATAAACATAAGTAACTGCATTCAAATAATCAGTTAATTATACTAAAAACAACTCACCAACTTAATTTTGTAGTTGAAATATAGGGAATCGCTTACATTTCAGCAACTTCATAAGTTGGTATTAGTATGAACACTTTTTTCTTGTGATGTGATGACAAATAAGTTTTTGGATTTTTCCCTATATCAGCACTATATAGACTTGATCTATGCCAAATTTCAAGTCTCTAGGGCAACGGAAAGTACCCTGTGAATTTTGATTCCCTAGCATCAGTCGAAAATTCTTAAAAATGGTCGTAATTCGGTTATATCTTTTAAGGGCCTACATCAATATTATCGTATATCATCGCCGACACGTACATATTAACACAGCCAGTAGGCACAGAAAATGAAGAATTAGGGATACTTTTCCTATTTACTCAAAATCTACTAATATATTTTAATTCTGATTTACGTGTTTCTATATATAATAGTTACTTATGTTTTGAAAGTTATTTCATTAGTTAATACGCGATAATAGACCGGCAAATGAAAAAAATAAAAAATTAGAGAGGTTGTTTCGCTAAGATTTTCTATCGAGAAAACTTTTTTCAATCGCGTTTCTGAGTTTATGCGATCCTAGATCATATATTGAAAAAACATATACTTAAATATTAGAGCTCTAGCCATTCAATCTAAAGAAACAATGAAAACTTCGTACATAGAAAAATGCACAAAGCTATTTTGGTATCCTCTTAAATGCGTAGAGGTACAAGGTTGATTGTATTTTTTGTAGCAAGGGACCGCGTGGATCTACATTTGGTATGAGTTTCAAGTTGATACCTTCAGCCGTTGCTGAGTAAAAAGTTTGACAGACGGACACACAGGCAGACAGACACCGGTGTGATCCTATAAGGGTTTGTAGTAAACCCTAAAAAGGAATTTTTTCTCACAGTATTCAGGTCTTATATTTATCCACTAATTTCTTTCTTTTTTAAAACATAATAACTAAAAGAAATATGACCATCCAAAATCCCGGTTTTTTTTCAGTTTTCGTAAGATGAACTTGCAGCGTCTATCACACAAATTTGGTAAGGTTTTTGCAAATGCAAAAGTAATAGAAGCATAGATATATTCTTCACCTATAGTATTGGGAAAAAGAAATTAAGTTCGATTTCATTTTTACGAAGAAAACGTCTTTTTTTCAAAGATTTTATAATTAAAATCTGGTTGAACTATAGTATATATAGCCTATAGGATATCAATACCTAACACAAATACCTAAACTGTGGACTGGCTGAATCTGTAGTGGGCTCATAATAATGAAAACAGCAGAATTTATTTAGTCGCTGTCACGAACTGGGCGTCAACGGGTAAGCCAACTGTTACCAGGTGAGGCAACAATTTAAACAACGCGGTCCTTCGTTGGATGCAAGTGGCATAATACTAAACCTTGTTAAATCTTTTAGAAGAGGCTTAAGATTTTGAAAAGGGCTCACGTTATTATTTCCTTGTGCTTTCATTTTATAAAAAGGGTCGAACATTTTTAGACAACAAAACCGTCCCATATGTGTGAAAAGTTTTGATTACTCCACACAACGGAACTTTGCGAGACACACATGGGTGTCTACATATAAAGTACGCTATATAATCAGTTAAAATTATTCGGGAATATCATCATCATCATCATCATAGCATCACGCCTTTTTCCCATGGGGGTAGGCAGAGACTATAGAGCGCCATCTGCCACGATCGAAGCACACTTCCTTGGCTTCATCCACACTCATACATCTGGTCATACATGCCCGACGGTTGTAAGTGCTACGCACTTGCCCCTTTTGGAGTATCCCGGCGATGACATCGGAGTATATTTTTCTCGGGCGTCCTCTCCCAGCATTTCCACTTACTTTCGCCGTGTATATGCCTTTCGTTAAGCGTCTCTCATCCATCCTCTCCACATGACCAAACCACCTAAGCATACTTTTCTCCACCTTAGTCACTACATCCTCTTTCAGACCACAACGTTCTCTTATAACTTCATTTCTTAATCTCTCTTTCAAAGTCACACCACACATACTTCTCAAAGAGCGCATCTCTACAGCATTTATTCTACTTTTGTGCTTCTCCTGCCACACCCAACATTCGCTTCCATACATAAGCGTAGGTAACAACATTCCATTGTGGATCGCCATTCGAGCCTTTTCAGTAATCGCTTGGTTAGCCACAATAGCATGCAAGGCACCATTCAGCTTATTTCCCGCTAACACCCTTCTTTCCACATCAGCATCAACCTTACCATCTCTTGTAAAAACACTTCCCAAATAAACAAATTCTTGTACCTGTTCCACACTTTCATCATCTATTTTAATATTACATGCAGACATACACTCCTCTTTTTCAAACACCATAACTTTCGTCTTGTTTACGTTTACTTTCATTCCTTTTAGTCTAAATGCTTCATTCGTTCTAGTTACCATATCTTGCAATTCTTCCGCAGATGGTGCAAGTAGAACTTGACCATCCGCGTAAAGAAGACACTTGATAGGCAGCTCATCCATAACCAATCCATCATCACTCTCTCTCAAATCTACCAGACAACTATCCATGTATAGATTAAACAGCCATGGTGACGCTACACATCCCTGTCTCACACCCCTAGAGATACTAAACCAGTCAGTATATGCCCCATTTATCCTGACACAGGCTCTAGAATCCCTATAAAGAGATTTCAGTGCCTGCACCAAGCGCCCGTCAACTCCATACATAGATAGTGTCGACCACAATTCGTCCCTCCACACGCTATCATATGCCTTCTCCAAGTCTATGAAAGCGCAGTATACTTTCTTGTGTTTAGCCAGGTGTTTTTCGGCTATACACCTTAGGGAGAAGACCTGATCCACACATCCCATTCCCTTCCTGAATCCTGCTTGTACATCCCATAATTTTTGATCTGTCATACTCATCACTCTATTAATTAAGACCTTAGCGTACAATTTGGCTACAACACTTAAAAGGTTAATGGTTAATGGCGCGGTAGTTTTTGCATTCCTGCTGTGAACCTTTTCCCTTATACAGTGGAACTATAACAGCCTTGCACCAGTCGTCTGGTACACGGCCGTGTCTCCAACACATATTAATTCGGGAATATAAAATAGACAAACTATTTAAAAGGATAAAATATTGTATTAACCAAAAGAGATGCTTTCCTACACTCTCGCAATGCCCAAAGTTTTGTCAAAAATACAAGGTTTAATACTATTTCTGACTTGCTTTTATCAGCTTCGTTTGTATCTATATATTGTAATTAATCTTTCTCTGTATCTTTACTTACTATAAAATATAGTCGGACAATCATTTGTGTTATTTTTCTAATTGTCATACAAATGTTTGTACTGCGTCTGGGTGTTTCTATGTATGTTTATGTATGTATTTACAAAAGAAAAGTAGTATATGTATTGTATCCGTATTCTGGTACCCATAACACAAGCTTAGCTTGGGACCAGAGGACGTTGTGTGAAATGTCCATGAATATTTATTTATTTATTTTATAGTCGTTATTTTTAAAGGTATGTCCCTATGTGAGCTTATATCCTTAAATCGACACAACAGATTTTGATGCGGTTTTCTTTAAACGATAGATTGGTTCAAGAAAATGGCTTTTTCATATAAGTTTTTAGGGTTTAGTTTTTACCTCGTTTTTAGGGTTCCGTACCCAAAGGGTAAAAACGGGACCCTATTACTGAGACTTCGCTGTCCGTCCGTCCGTCCGTCCGTCCGTCTGTCACCAGGCTGTATCTCAAGAACGGTGATAGCTAGAGAGTTGAAATTTTCACAGATGATGTATTTCTATTGCCGCTATAACAACAAATACTAAAAATAAAATAAAATAAATATTTAAGGGGGGCTCCCATACAACAAACATGATTTTTTTATTCGTCCAGTACCCGTACAAATAGTCACATTCTTAATTAAAATATCTAAGATCTATGAAGGTATATTCAAGACGCTATTTTTCTCTAGCAAATCAGCTACAGAGGGTTATAAATCATAATCTATTGAAAGGACATACGGTACTGATTTCTCTATGGTTTAAGTTATAAGCTTACAACGAAAATAAATAAATATTCATGGAAATTTCACACAACGTCATCTGGTATGGGTTATATGGTGTTATGGGTACCAGAATACGGATATAATACATATACTACTTTTCATTTTAAAAAATTAAACTGATCCTTGTTTTAGAACTTTAACTATTGGTACAATCGCCTAATGCCTTCTTAACGACTAAATAAAACTCGCTTTTATGTAAATTGTTCATGAAAATCCTCATATCTTTAATGGTTTATTGCATTGTCATCGGTCGTCTATGTGGTCTACGTTCAAACCTAAACACAACTTAACTAAAAATAAAAATTGACAGTGTCGATAACACAAGTCGGCAATGTTAACAGAACTTTCTTAAATTAATTTAAATCCTCAGTATTTATTACACAGTTTTTATACTTACTAAGAAAGTTCGCTAAGAAAGTTCTAGCTTCGCACTTTTATTGAATCCAAAAAAGTGTCCTCTACGTACAGTCCCACGAAGTAAATATAATTTTTTATTTGTTTTCATGGATATGCAAATATTCAGTAATCGAAAAATTCAATAGTAATGGTAATATCTTTCTCTCTCTTCAGCCTATAAACGTCCCACTGTTGATCTAGGGCCTCCTCGACGTTGGGAGGGATTATGGTCTGTTGTAGCGCGCTGACCAGGGATGTTTTCTGTCTCTCACATAGAATATTATCTGTGTAAAATATCCTTTAGCTGGCTTTTACAACACTCTAGGGAGGAAAAGGAATGGTGACACTTGTATTCTTAATCCGTTACCACACGGACAATTATTAATCTTTTTATTATATTAAAATAGCAATAGTTACTTTATTTATAAAAAATATTAATGTTATATTAAATATACAAAACTAACACCAGACGCTTATAGGTAGTACCATACAAAAATATTTTCTACGAAGTTTAAAGGAAATTGGGTAACCGTCGTTAATCACAGGATATGACTTGCGGCTATCTACTTTCAGTTGGGGCTTTACTTCGTTATCTTGGAAACTATCCTCATTCAGAGCTTCCAGATAACATCTTTATTACGGTATACAGGTACTAGATTATATTAAGTGATATGAAAAGGACGATGAAAGTATTTAAACGCAAATTTTTGCTAATATACAAAAACCGGTCAAGAACGAATTGGTTTTGCACACGAAGAGTTCCGTCTCGTTATCCCTCCTCCTTCCTCCTCCAGCCCATTTACGTCCCACTGTTGGGCACGGGCCTCCTCCACATTGGCACAGAGTTTATTATCGAGGTTTCCGTCTCTCACAGAGGATTATGTTATCTGTGTACAATATCCCTTAGCTAACTTTTACAGCACCCTCGGGAGGAGAAGGGGTGGTGACTCTTGTATTCTTAATCCGTCACCACACGGAGGAATATATAGTATCGTTATTATAGTATATATAAACCCGCTGTAAGAGAACTGGCGTACCTGACATAACTCAAAGAGTTAGCACGCTGAAGTGGCAATGCTCGCATCGCTCGTAGGACTAATAGTCGTTGTGGACAAAAAGTTTTAGAGTGGCGACCACGTACAATGTACCACAGCCCCTTACAAGTTGGAGCGACGATATCATCAAGGCATTGAATGCAGGCGGCACAAAACTGCGCTTTGTGGCGTACTATGGGGAGGCCTATGTCCAGCAGTGGACGAAGAGAGACTTATGGATGGATTTTATATATAAAGTAAGATTTGTGTATATAAAGTTAAACAAATAAATATATTCGTAATATTCCTGACCCCAAATAACGGGGATTAGGGCAGGAGAATGATATCGATGAGTGTTTGTTGTTATAGCATCAACGGATGTACTCAAACTGTGAAATTTTCAGCTCTCTAGCTATTATCATTCCAAAGATACAGCCTGGTGACAGACGGACGGACAGCAAAGCTTCATTAGCTTCTGTTTTACCTTTTGTTACGGAACTCTAATACGGAACCCAAAGTAACACAGATAATATCCTCTGTGAGAGACGGAAATCTCAAAAATAAACCCTGGTCCAACACACAGTCGGTAACCCTGGTCAGCGTGACACAGTAGACCACAATCCCTTCCTAAGTGGCAAAGGCTCGTGCCCAATCGTAGAACTATATAAGAATAAGAGAAAGTAAAAAAAAAGTCGGTTCATTTCAAAGCTGTAAAATATTTTTTAAACAAAAACTTTATTTTCACCACAATTAAACCCCCATTCTTTGAACACAAACTTTGTAACACTTAAATTTTTTATTCTTTTATATTTTTAAAAGAAGTTTTCAATGATTTCCTTCCCGGAAAAGTGTAAGAACCTTTTTTTTTTATTTACTAAAAATATGCAAATTATTTTTTAGCAAGAATTTTCAAGTTAGATACATTTCCGTGCCTAAAGCATTAAACTAAATAGGAGTAGTGTGTGGAGTTATATGTATGTATGAGTACCTTACAGTATTAAACCCACAGGACTTGTTATGTACATACACTGTTTTCTTTATTGAATACCTCTGCTCGCGAATTTGTACGCGTGAAATTTTTAAACCAAATCGTAATAAACGGAAGTTTACTATACTGCTCGACAGATGGCGTTGTACTTTTTTTTACGAATCGCACATACAAGCATACATATAAGGTCAGTTTCACAATTATAAATTAGTAAGGAAGCTGTCTAATCGGTGGGTTCCCGAGGTAATGCACATAAACACTAAAGGATTTTAACTGTCCGCTATACTTCATTCGTCGCACGCACACTATGACAACAAGTCTTCAACAACAAACGTTTTTAATGTAACTAAATGATACCCTTAGATGACATGATGAATATATTTCGACAATAACACTTCGGAACCCTTCTTGTGCAAGTCCAATTCGTACTTGACCAGTTTTTGTTTTTAGGGTTCCGTACCCAAAGGGTAAAAACGGGACCCTATTACTGAGACTTCGCTGTCCGTCCGTCCGTCCGTCCGTCCGTCCGTCTGTCACCAGGCTGTATCTCGAGAACGGTGATAGCTAGAGAGTTGAAATTTTCACAGATGATGTATTTCTATTGCCGCTATAACAACAAATACTAAAAATAAAAAATAAAAAATATTTAAGGGGGGCTCCCATACAACAAACATGATTTTTTACCGTTTCTTGCTCGATACTAATAACGTTGCCTTATGTTGCATAGATAATGGTACGGAACCCTTCGTGCGCGAGTCCGACTCGCACTTGACCAATTTTTTATAACAATATAAACGGTACTGCCTACGTATAAAATAAATAAATTGTCTATGTTTTCATTGGCCTACAATTTCTTCAAACACATTAATATTATTACATCTTTACAAAAGCTTTTGTTTAAGCTTTCAGGCTAAGAAAATTCTATACAAAAGACAATCACAAAGGCGTTCATATAGTACATTAAGTTAAGAAACTCGTTACGTACAGATAGAATAGTCAGAGAGCTGTTCTAACAACCATGTACACTTCCTGATAACCAGTTGAGACCTTTGTTATATGAAAAACCGTTAAATTCTCCAAGGTACGCACGGCTTATTGCGTCAACGTTGCATTGTTGCTACGTAATTATTACAACGCATATCTGGCCATACAAGCACTGCGCCATCGCAGCGATACTCGCTGCGATGGCGCAGTGCTTGTTGAAACAATGTTCCAACGACAAAGCGATATCCCTGCTTGCATCGTCTCGGGGGCTGCAAATCGGTTTCGTCGACGCAGTACATCTTGTGACTACTGATTTTTGTTATGTAAAAAGATGCCGCGCGTCATCACAACGCTGTTTCGGCGTAAGTTCAACGCGCCAAATGTACTTGTCGTATCCGTCCGCGGCTGTATGCATACCGAGACAATGCATCCTTGTAAGAAAACTATCAAGTGAAACTACTTTGATACGGTTATCATGAAGGTGTAGGTAACAAAAACAAAATGGGTGTTTTGAAATTAAATTAAATTTAGTCATGAACGCTTTGGGTAAGCAAGCTAGTATAGGCGTGTAGAGAATTTGACGGTCTATCGTAAAATATAGGCTTCAATTGGCTATCATAATGTGTAGGTCGTTGTTAGGTCATCTCTCTTACTAAAATATTTGTCTGTTTGTGACAAATAAGTATATATGTGTGTTTGAGAAAGATGTACATTTATTTTCTATACAATACAATGAAGATAAAATTGCCCATCCATTACGCGTAGGCTTCAACAATTAAAGCAGTAACGCAGCTTGAACGATATGAAATATTGTCTTTACTTGTTATAAAATGAAGTCGTTATTTTTATATTTATATCCCTATGTGAGCGTATATCTTCAAAACTACGCAACGAATTTTGATACAGTTATCTATAATAGATAGAGTGGTTCAAGAGAATGGCTTTATTGCATAATTAGTTGAGGGAGAGGGGGCTCAATAACTAATAACGCGGGTGAAACCACCGGCACTGGCTAGTATTAAGAGGGTACTATAGTCCTTATTTAGGTATTTCCTTTAGGGGTATTGCTATGCCTATTCCCGAGCGCCGCGCTGAAAGGGACAAATATAACTGAAGCAGATTTTAGCTACAAATTCGTCGAAAAAGACATTTCGTAATCCCCTTTTTTCTTCTAAAGAAAACCGAAAAAAAACGGGATTTTTGGATGGCCATATTTCTTTCAGTTAGGTATTATGTTTTGAAAACAAGAAAATGGGAGATGCATAGATATATATATAAGACCTTACTGTGAAAAAAATTCGTTCCTCTGGAGGCAATATCCACGAAGAAAACAGCGGACTACGATGCCCATATTTTTGTATGGAGCATAGTTTGGTGCCTAAAGACACACCAAAATCCGTTGCGTAGTTTTAAAGATTTAAGCTCGTATAGGGACGTACATACAAACCAACAACTTTGTTTTTTAACATGTTCTTTGTTATCAATATTTAAACCGAAATGTACCTACTTGTCCGAATTCATGAAATAGTATTTATATAATGTTAGTTTATGATAAACAATTTTCAACGCAAACATGCCAAGGCTTTATGTCATAGAAAATACATTAACATTCGTTCTAAGAGTCACGCTATGCTTGCTATTTTTAATCTAAATGCTAAATTTATCCGCATTTGAAACTGCATACAAAAAATAAATAGAAAACTTGAATTCTGTGTTATTTTATAATTATGGTTTAAAGTTTATAATGAGTGGTTTTAGGGTTCCTTGGCAAAAGGGTAAAACTGGGAATAAATAAATAAATAAATATTCATGGACATTTCACACAACGTCCTCTAGTCCCAAGCTAAGCTTATATACTTGTTTATAGGTACCAGAATAGTGAATACCGATAGAATACATTATACTACTTTTTTTTAAATACATACTTATAATGCATAGAAACACCCAGACGCAGTACAAACATTTGTATGACAATTAGAAAAATCACAAAAATTTATGTCCCGAGCGGGAATTGAACGCGCGACCTCTTGTCGGCAGTCCGTCAAATATAAAGACTTTGTTTTGTAATAAATAAAGACTTATGGTCTTATTCAGAATTACTTATCAGAGGTTTAAAAGTTCGCTAAAATCGGTTCGCGAAAATTGTCAAAAATTGTTCTTCATAATAGTCTTTATACGCTGAAACGTTAGTTATCTCTCCGTTAAAATCTCCGTTTAAACCTCCGATATATCATTATGAATAAGTCCATATATTAGTTTCATTTGCTTTCAAATCCTTGACAAAAATTCAACTCGTTACGTTAAAACCTTGTACTAAAAGTCGTACCTTTTTATAAATGTTTATTCATACATTTTGCAGAAGTTACTCACTAGACCAAATGTTCGTTTAGAGCTGACACACTGCTACTAGTGTTAGGAATAAATGTTATACTTATCGATATAAAACTTATTTATCGACAGTTATATATTTTTAAGTTATATATTTTTTAAGAGTTTTTGTAATAAAAATAATAAATATTTTGGACTATCCACACAACAAATCAAATCAAATCAAATTTAATTTATTGTGGTCATAGGTAAAAGAGGTACAAAAATATAAAATACAGTATCACTATGTCCTGCTTAAAGAGCTTAAAGAGCAAAAAATATTTAAAAACAAAAAATAAATATACATAATTAATATTATTATTATCATTAATTTATTAAACTATTAATTAATAATCGCTCGATCCCTAAAGTATTCTTGAATAGTATAATACACCTTATCATATAAAAATGTCAGTAAATTTTTCTTAAAACTTTTTATGTCAGAGGTTTGTAAAATAGTTCGTGGTAATTTATTAAAGATTTTCGATGCCATACCAAAAAAGCCTTTATCAAATTTTGCACATTTATGAGGTATCGCTGCAATGTGTAATGCATTTCTCCTCGAATTGAGTTTTTCAAAAAGAGTTTTGTTGGTTTTTAGGGTTCCGTACCCAAAGGGTAAAAACGGGACCCTATTACTGAGACTTCGCTGTCCGTCCGTCCGTCCGTCCGTCCGTCTGTCACCAGGCTGTATCTCAAGAACGGTGATAGCTAGAGAGTTGAAATTTTCACAGATGATGTATTTCTATTGCCGCTACAACAACAAATACTAAAAATAAAATAAAATAAATATTTAAGGGGGGCTCCCATACAACAAACATGATTTTTTTACCGTTTCTTGCTCGATAATAATAACGTTGTCTTATGTTGCATAGATAATGGTACGGAACCCTTCGTGCGCGAGTCCGACTCGCACTTGACCAATTTTTTTTATATATATACTAATTTCGAAAATGTAGATTGATATATGTCATATTGATAAATGTCATAATTTTTAATTTTCTAAAATATGGTTTACATGAACTTGGTATACGTATGCTCGCCAATGCTCTGACGCATTTTTTTGCGCTATAAATACTAATTCTCTGTTTGTGGCGTTACCCCAAAATATTATACCATATCTTAGTGTCGATGATACATACGCGTGATATGCTGTTAGTACTGCAGGTTTATCTACAACTTTCGCTAAGTTGTATAGAGCATATAAGATGACAACGCCCAAGTAAGCTATATTTCTTTGTGTGTGTTATGTGTACCATATAGGAATATTGTAAGGTGCACCAAGTAGAATATCATTTAATTAACAATCATAAGAAGGAGGTCGTCTATGCGTTGAAGTGTTTTTCGAAATACGAATATTTTGGCAGTTGTCATTGCTTGTGTTAAATTTATAAAAGTAACAACTATTAATGAAGTTTCATGAATATTTGATAATAAATTATAATAATGATACTGGAAGTATACTAGTATTATTTATCTGATGATGAGTTACCCCTTTTAATATACTACATATATACTTTTTGGTCATGTGGAGAGGATGGATGAGAGACGCTTAACGAAAGGCATATACACGGCGGAGGTAAGTGGAAATGCTGGGAGAGGACGCCCGAGAAAAATATACTCCGATGTCATACTCCAAAAGGGGCAAGTTCGTAGCACTTACAACCGTCGGGCATGTATGACCAAATGTATGAGTGTGGATGAAGTCAAGGAAGTATGTTTGGATCGTAGCAGATGGCGCTTTATAGTCTCTGCCTACCCCCATGGGAAAAAGGCGTGATGTTATGATGATGATGATGATATACTTTTAAATATAAAATATAAATATAAATATTCATGGACATTTCACACAACGTCCTCTGGTCCCAAGCTAAGCTTATACGCTTGTGTTATGGGTACCAGAATACGGATAGAATACATATACTACTTTTCTTTTGTAAATACATACTTATAATACATAGAAACACCCATACCAGACGCAGTACAACCATTAGTATGACATTTACGAATATCACACAAATGAATGTCCCGTACGGTCGTGCAGTCTGTTACACGACAACTAGACTACGAGGTCCGTCAAAGAGTTTTTAATCAACAATTTTATTAATAAGCAACTTTTATATATTTGATTGTTCTTTTTAATTGAAATCTTAGTAGTTTTAAGAGGGTACTGTACTCCTAATTTAGGTATTTGCCTTAGGTATTGCTATCCCTATTCCCGAGCACCGTGCTGAAAGGGACAAATAGAGCCGAAGCAGATTTTATCTACAAATACTTGGAAAAAAAGACGTTTCGTACTTCCCTTTTTTCTTCGCGAAAGTTAAACCGATTTTGATTGTTTTTACAATATATTATAGATGAAGAGTATATCTATGCTTGTATCACTTTCTTTTTTGGTAAAACTTTACCAAATATGTGTGATAGACGCTGCAACTTTACCTAAAGAAAACTGAAAAAAAACGAGATTTTCGGATGGTCATATTTCTTTTAGTTATTATGTTTTGAAAAAATGAAAGTAACAGAAGCATAGATATTCTCTTCATCTATAATATAGCGTAGAAAAAATTAAAATCGGTTTAACCTTTGCGAAGAAAAAAGGGAAGTACGATACCCATATTTTTGTATGGAGCATAATTTGGTATCGTGCCCTTTTAAGTTACAATTTTACTTTAACGCGGTTATTAACTTCATCTCTAAAAATATTATACTAAAAATATTATTACCATTAAAACAATAACAACATAATAAATTAAATTGTTGTGGAAAAAGTGATCAGTCCCGCTTGCGGTGCTCACTTTTTCCACTACAATTTAATTTATTAAGTAAAAGCATATCAAGTCAATTGCAAAATTAATAAATTACTTTAACAATAACAACAGTTCGGGAAGTATTTATAAATTAATTTCGTTGCCAACACTCCTTATTAACTGTGTACAATTTCAGATCAATTTGAACATTGAATATCATATATCATATAAGTTGGTGAAAATCCCTTTCAAATATTTTGTTACATAGATTAATAAACAGATAGATAAATTGCTAAGATTTACTAGTTTAAATAAAATTGCCTCTCATTGGTCTAATATTTTATATCGATAATAAATGATCGACTAATTCCCATCCCTACCCTTGTCACTGGGGCGTGAAATCAGGTGAATGTTCCGTCCTAAATAACAAATGCAGACTGAATTGTGTTTCTTTTGCCTATATGTGAGGTGCCACTTGATGCGAAATAAAGCTTTTAATGTTTCTAATGTAGTTTTTCATGATTAATCATGTATACAGACGTTTCCTTAGAATTTTCACATAATATTTTTGCTTCTGAAAACGTTGTTTTGCTATACAAAAAAAAAGGTTTGAAAAATAGATGTTAGCCGATTCTCAGACCTACTGAATATGCATGTAAAATTTCATAAAAATCGGTCAAGCCGTTTCGGAGGAGTACGGTAACTAACACGTGACACGTGAATTTTATTTATTAGAAGATTATATAGCTGAAGAGTTTGTCTGTTTGTTTGTTTGTTTCAACGCGCTAATCTCACCACCGGCACCGGTCCGATTTCACAAAGTCTTTCAGTGTTATATAGTACATTTATCGAGGAAGGCTATAGGCTATATAACATCACGACCAGTAGAAGCGAAACATCAGTATAAAACTCCACGCAAACGAATTCGAAGCCAACAGCTAATATCAAAACAATTCAACTACTTACCAGCAAAAATCTATTTCAAAGATCCCGTTACATACTTATATGGAATGATATACGTATAGATATACGAACGAAAGTCATAAACGCGTGTTAAAAAGATTTACTAGATAGTAGAGACGCGTTCAATTTTGAGGAACGTAAATTTAGCTTGGCTAAATCGTACTTCATAGGCTAATACTGTATCATATGACATATATAGCCGATATCAGATATACACGTAGATATTTATTTCACGCATACATGGATACATGGCTTTGAATCGAGTGAATGATATAGCCATAAACACTCTGGGCCTCCCACACTTTGGGAGGGATTGTGATCTACTGTGCCGCGCTGACGAGGCCTGTTGCCACAGGATTTACTTTAGTTTTTGGACTCTCATATAGGATGTTATTTATATACAACTAGCTGGCCCGGCAAACGTTCTTTTGCCATACCAAAAAAAATTAACTATAAACCTCACGGAGCCCGAGACCTTTCCAACGAATGCAAAACCGTGGAAATCGGTTCGTGCGTTCTGGAGTTATAGCGTCAGGAAGGAAAATCCGACTTATTTTTATATAGTAGATATCCCATAGCTGGCTTTTACAGCACCCTGGGAAGGTAATCCATCACCACACGGACAGCCTAGTTGTAAGATTTTATAGACCTGGAAGGGAGTAAGACATTAGAACCATTTGTTTTGACCCAATAAAATATTGCTTAATCTTATTTAACTAAATTATAGTGGAAAAAACCATGAGTGGACTTGAACCCAATCTCGTAATAGCATTCGATATGGACTGTGGATATGAAAATCTCGGAGATAAAGCTTATGCCAACACGCCTAGTCAGTGTAGCATAGTAGACCCAAAGACCTAAAGTGGAGGAGGCCGATGTCCAACAGTGAGACGTTATTAGGCTTGAGAGAGAGATTACTTACTATAAAACCTATAACGATACCAATTCTTCGTGTACAACTAAACTTAACTAAACTAAAAAATAAAAACAACTATGGTGTTATTTGATTAATTGTCTATTTCCTTGTAAAAGTTTATATTAATTAAAATCTTTAGCCTATAATACAACTTTTATAACAAGAAAGTTAAGTTAACATTTCCAAATTGTGTTATTGATACTATCAGTTATCATTTTTAACGGACTTGAAATAAAGAAGGACGTTCTCAATTCCTCCGTATGCTTTTTTTCTTTTTTTTTAAGGTTAAGTTTAGTTGGGCGCATAGAATTGGCACCAATGTTACATAAAGCTGACACCTAGAAAGATGGCTGGATTTAAATTTATTCAAAGACTCCCGTTTAAACAGATTTCCACTCACGTTTCTTAGGAAAAGGTCCCAAAATATACGTTGATTTTATCTTGAAATATATATTCTGTCAACCTTTTTTACTTCATGTAAGTTGTTTATAGTAAGTAAGGTGCAAAATCGCCTTACAGCACAAAACATCTTTATCTGAAATCAGTCAATAAATATATGGATTGAAAAATATCAAAGAAAAACATATTTGCTAGCAGATTTTTTTTTCTTACAGAATATCTTTGAGCCTTTTGAGTGAGTAACTTTTAAAATACTTTGATAATACTAGCCCTTTTTTATTCTTATGTAGTCACCAGCTGTTGCACATTTTTGCAACATTTTTCACTACTGCTTCACTTCTATTGGTGTCAGCGTGATGTTATATAGCCTAAAGCCTTCCTCGATAAATGCCCTATCTAACACTGAAAGAATTTTTCAAATCGGTCCTGTGGTTCCTGAGATTATCGCGTTCAAACAAACAAACTTGTTGAAGTCCTGGTGTTCGGGTGAAATAAAATAGTGGACTGTATTTAACAACTAGATGTGCCCGCGACTTCGCACGCGTGAAATTTAGAAACGAAAAATTAAATGAACTAACAATAACGCTATTTTACAGCTAATTAACAAATCGTCCGTTTGGTTTTCTTTTTTTGCACAATTCTAAAGAAGTAACACACATGGCCCCAATGTCATTTTAGTAAATGATATCTCAGAGTTTTACCTTTTTAGGACTTCGTACAAACCCTTATAGTCTCACTACGGTGTTCGTCTGTCTGCCTATCCGCCCGTAAAACTTTTTTTACTCGGCAACGGCTGAAGGTATCAATTTGAAACTTATACCAAGTGTAGATCTATGGGGTCCCTTGCTACAACAGATACAATCAATAATTTAGATCTACGCATTCAGAAGATACCGAATTACATCCATTTTTGAGTATTTTCAACTTTCGCTAGGGAATCAAAATTTACAGGTTACTTCCTAGTTCCCACTATCCCAGAGACTTGAAATTTGGCATGACCAAGCCTACATAGTGCTGTTAAAAATCCAAAAAACTTATAATTTATTACCACTTCACGTGAAATATTTGCTAAAAACTAATGTCGACGCCGACGCCGACGCCTATAAAAACCAACTCAGCACCGATACGTCGGGATTTGAGCAGCGTAACGACCATACGCCGACACCGACGCCGAAGCCTACGCCGGCACCTATAAAACCAACTCAACACCGATACGTCGAGATTTGAGCAGCGTAACGACCATACGCCGACGCTGACACCAATGCCGATGCCGACGTCGACGCCGACGCCTATAAACACCCACTCAGCTCTGATATGTACGTCGGGATTTGAGCAGCGTAACGACCATACGCCGACGCTGACACCAATGCCGATGCCGACGCCGACGCCAATGCCGACGCCGACGCCGATGCCGACGCCGACGCCGATGCCGATGCTGACGCCGACGCCTATAAACACCCACTCAGCACCGATACGTACGTGGGGATTTGAGCAGCGTAACGACCATACGCCGACGCCGACGCCTATAAAAACCTCAGGCGCAACCAACTCAATCTCAGGCGTCGCGCGCTTATGAATATGATGCTGTAAATGTTACAACAAACTCTTCAGCTTTATAATATTAGTATATATTTTAAAGCTATTGCATAGCTTCTATCGCGGGCCTTGAGCGTGGTGACTAAATCCACAAAATTCGAAATTTAAATTCCGTACGTAACGAAAAAACCTTACATTATCGTTACTGCGCATGCGTAATCCCCTCTTCGCCCCGCACTTTATTTCATACTGTTGATACCAAGGGTAAACTCCTTCCTCAAATCAAACAACGTACTAAAATAAGGATTTTGAATCGACAACATAATATCCTAAATGTTCAGATAACAGCGTATTTTAGATTTTAATAATGTAAAATAAAGTCAAAACTAAAATTGTATACCAACAGATTGACATTTGACATTTAATTTAAAACAGATTGACATTTGATTGACAATCGTTATTTTATCATAATTACCATAAACAATGGACAGATGTACGCATCAGTAAATAAGGATTATTAATCTTATTTTAGTTTATGGTATTTAGATTCTTGCATAAATAAAATAAATAAATAATTATAAATACATAAGTTGATAAAAAAAATGCTATGCAATAGCTTTACCGCGTCAGTCCCCGAGTGCAACACATCTTTTTTTTTTTTAAATAAAGGCAGATTTATAATCATTAGTATCATACCGAGACACCTTTTGCCTATATTGGCTGAGAATATAGAGCGCCATCTGCCGCGGTCTAAACGCACTGTTTGACTTAAAATATAAATTAAACAATAGACTTTTATCCACGTCAAGTGACTATTTTTTATAACTCACTAGCGGCCCGCCTCGACTTTACACGAGCGGACATTAGATTTTTTATAGCCTATGTCAGGATGCATAAAACTTACCAATGGTAAATGATTTTTTGGAATCGGCACAGTAGTTTTGAGTTTATTCGTGATTTAGTACGCGTGAAATTTGAAAATCTATCCTTAATAAATTATACAAAAAGAACCATCCTCGTGAACCGCTTTAACTATTAAAACAATCGCATCAAAATCCGTTGCGAAGTTTTGAAAATATAAGCTTGCATAAGGATATACATTCAAAAATAACGACTTTGTTTCATAATAAGTAAGGACAAATATACACACAAAAATACAAATATTTTCTCTTTACAATAGTAGTGAAAGATAACTAATTTATCCATAAGGATAACTAACATGTCATCATATACCATTTATAGTTAATTATTAAAACAATAGCAAGACAATCTCACAAACATAATTCACTAAAATCCCATAATTAAAGTTCCGGAATGTATAATTATTAACCAATCAGGAAATTTAATGAAGCCCAAATTTAAACGTATTTTGTTCACGATAGTTGTTAATTAACTTACTGTCTCTACAACCAATTAATACTTAAAGTAAAACAATATTGGTAAAGAGGTTAATTGATAAACCACAAAGTATTGTTTATTTCATAGTGTACATACTACGAAAGATATAAATAAATAAATATTTATAGACTTTTCACACAACGTCCTCTGGTTACAAGCTAAGCTATGCTTCTGTTATGGGTACACAAATGCGGATAGAATACATATACGCAATGCAAACATTTGTATGACAATTATAAATATCACACAAATGAATGTTCCGATCTCCGTGTGGTGACAGATTAAGTTTACAAGTGTCACCACCCCATCTCCTCCCAAGGGTGCTGTAAATGTCAGCTAAGAGATATTGCACACAGATAACATCCTCTGTGAGAAGACGGAAAACTCGAAAATAAACCTTGTGCCAACACGTTTGGTCAGCGCGGCACAGTAGACCATAATACCTCCAAAGTGGAGGAGGCCCGTGCCCAACAGTGGGACGTAAATGGGCTGGAGAGGAATGCTCCGAGCAGGAATCGAACCCGCGACCTCGTGAATGACAGTCCATTACAAGTACCACACGACCACGGGTCCCGTCGTTAATAAAGTAATCCGGTCTCTACATATTACGTAACTGTTGCTGAGAAGTAGAGTAAGGGACCTTATCCCTTCCTCTGAAGATGAAGATGAAGAGATGAAGCATAGTAAAAGCTTGTTTGGTGGTCAACAGAACATAGATAAAAGCTCATAGATAGATAGCAGCAGGTCTTTTAAAGGCCTGCCTAAAATATCGCTATTCTTTCGGTAAACTTTCAAATAAATATTAATCAAGTGAAATTATCTGTTTGTCCGTGTGATAACGAATTAAATATACAAGTGTCACTACACTCACTACCCATGTCTTCTCCAGGGTGCTGTAAAAGTCAGCTAAGGAATATTATACAGATGTGATTGTAGATAACATCACCTGTGAGGGACTGAAAATTTGAAAAGACACCGTATACCAACACGCCTGGTCAGCGTGGCACAGTAGACCAAAATCCTCCCAAAGTGGAGAACGTCCATACCCGTAAGGTAGAAAATGCGATGAAGATACACATGGCAAAAGCGTGTGATCAATAGAGAAAAGCTCATAATTAGATGGATATGTGAACTCCTCCAACGGGGCATATCTCCATTCTTTCGTAGCGATAGAGATTCTTTCGAGATCGCTCGCACGGTTCCCTACAAAATGGTCGAGCTGTGCGGGGCTGATGTGTGCGTTATACTCGTGAACGGGTGCCTTCTGCTGGGACTGCTCGACTTGCTCCAACAAGGCTATTTTATTATTAAGTTAGTTTTAGTTAGTCTTGATTGTAGGTACTAATCAGCATCATTCTCACACTCCTGATACAACAATGTATAATATTTTTGGAAAAGAAATGAAAAGAAATGAAGAGAATAGAAAAAAATGTCTGTTGTTCTCCATAGGATTCGCATTTGTATCAAACACCTAGTTTCTGACGTTTTAAAAGAGCTTGTAAAACATGCCAACTTGAAATAAAAAAATTGACTTTGACTTTGACTTTCAGTTATCTTGCAAATAAATATTAATCAACTGAAATTATCTGAATAAATTATTGAATAATACCATTAACAACACAATTTGGTAAATAACTTTACAAAATTTTGTTTTCATAAGACTTTGAGAACCACTTAATGGGAAAGTTTATCAATTTATAATTAATAAATAAATTACTTGTTAAAATTTAGTAATATTTTTAATATTATCCTTCTCTTCACAGCCTTTTAATTTCCCACTGTTGGGCACGGATGTCCTCCACTTTGGGAGAGATTATGGTCTGCTATGCCGCGCTGACCAGGGGTGTTGATTGACATTAGGTTTAGTTTCGAGTTTTCCATCTCTCACGGTAGATGTTATCAGTGACTAATGGAAATGGGGTGTTGACAACTGGTGACACTTGTATTCTTAATCCGTCATCACAAGGATCTAGGTATCTATCGATGTATTCGATGTAGTATATCTTTGTAACGGAATCTTTGAAAATAATTTTCACCCACTTGCAGTAGCACTAGTTGGATTGATCTGAAATTTTACACACATATTAAGGACGGATAACAATGCAATTGTTTCAAAATATTCAAAAATTTTTAAGTCTGTTCTTTTTGAACTAAATAGCTTACTTTACATACAAGTCAAAATAAACAAAATGTTCACTTCCAAGGAAAATAAATGATATCGTCTAAATAAAATACGTCATTATTTTGGTTTCTCTGTCGGAGTAAAAAAATGTCAACGAAAGCTCTATATTTTCTGTAACATTCAAAATAACAAGGAAAAACAAACTTAATGTTTATTTATATGTATATTTTAATGTTCCTTGTGGTGTAGTGGCTCTTGTAACGGACTGCCGTTCATGAGGATGAGGGCTCATGAGGAAAAATTTATACAACTAAATAAAATCTAATTGATTACCTACTAATTTAATTTGTATACATTCTATAATCCTATAAAGACAAGGGTCTTATATAAATGTCATTTAAACCTTATTCGAGCGTCAATATATAAAGAAACCTTTTCCCTTTTTCCCTTAGAATGGCCTATATGTTATATATTTATGTTGCTATGTATTTTCATTTGCCTGATTCAAATGCTACCTGCATTACCTTTCTTATCGCAAAATTCTGGTTTATTTCTTGTGAAAAATATTCGTGTTTCTTTTAACAAATTTATAGATATCTTTATAGATATTGCTTCGATCGTAGCAGATGGCGCTCTATAGTCTCTGCCTACCCCCATGGGAAAAAGGCGTGATGTTATGATGATGATAATGATGATGATAATGATGATGTGATATCTTTAACAAAATGTTTAGTTGAACATAGGTTGCTTTTTAACATAACACCACACAGTACGTGTATTTGAGGTTTTGGTATGTCTGTCAATTTTTTTCTCAGTAACGGGTGGACATTAAATTATAACCCATACCACAAATAAATAGACTGAGAATGACGGGCTTCGTGGTGGAGTGGTTTATGTAATGGACTGCCGATCACGAAGTCTCGGGTTCGATTCCCGGCTGGGACAATCATTTGTGTGATATCCATAAATCCATAAATGTCATACAAATCTTTGTACTGCGTCTGGGTGTTTACTATGTATTATATGTATGTATTTACAAAAGAAAAGTAGTTTATGTAGTATATCCGTATTCTGGTACCCATAACACAAGCATATAAGCTTAGCTTGGGACCAGAGGACGTTGTGTGAAATGTCCATGATTATTTATTTATTATTTAATATAGATAATATAAATAAATAGATAATAAAAATTAACATTAGACTACCAAACTTGATAAAATTCGCCACTATACAATTAGTTATTTAGTGTTATTGCAAAAAAAATGCAATAACTGATTGCTTAGTAGCGAATTTTATCAATTTTGGTAGTCTATTGTTAATTTTTTGAGGTTATAATGTGTCGCTGTGATGCCATTGAGACACCATTGTGATACCGGACTCGGGACCTTGATATTGTTCGTTTGTATACCATCTCATTCCCCCGCCAGAAAACACTAATGGAGTCATAGTGTTGCTACTCTGTAGATACAGTTTACATTAAAATACAAACATAGAATTTGGCATGGTGTTGCCACTGTGTAAAAAAATAATTTAGGCCGAATATAAACATTAAAATTCTGAAAAACCCTACAATTATACCACTATAGAATTATTTCCAAAAACTTATTCATATACATTATAAGTAAAAAGAGCTTTAAAAGGCATCGAAATTAAAAAAAAAAATTCATCATAATAATAGCAAATTTTATTTAAGTTAGCAGCGCACGTTTATTTTTTTGCCGGCTTAGTTAATTGAATACCTCCATACACACTTAGGTGGCTAATAAATCGCAGTGAAATACAAACCACTGAGTAACGCTTCCGCTAAAACTGGGATTAAGCATGTTTTCATTTACACCGAACTGTAATGAGATCATTTTTACACGAAAATCTTAATTCAAAAACATTAACTGTATTTACAAGAAATGGTGTGAAAAGTACCCTACTAGCAATTTACGACCATAACTGCTGCTGAACATAGTTTAACATTAAAAGTAACATTCATTCAAAATTAGATAATTAGATGGGTTAAGTATCGGGGAGTGTTCTCTGCCCTACTGTGCTATCAACTAAAATAAACGCAACAGGATCGCCCTAAAAAATATACTCCGATTTCATCGCCGATGTCTGATGTTAAAAAGGGTCAAGCCGGTAGCACTGACAACTGTTGGGTTAAGATCGTAGCGGATGGCTCTATGTAATCTTTGCCTACCCCCATGAGAAAAATGCGCACCGGTGTGAAGAGTATGGTGTATAAATAATGAACTGCCACCCAGCGACTCTCCAGGATTACACAGTCACAGTCACAGTTGTCTGTCTGCTCCGACGGCCATCGGTTCTTCTTTAAACATCCCCAGACGACTGCTAATTTAAGGTTAAATAATTTTTTTAACACAATTTTATTAGCTTTATTGATCAATCAATGTATTAATCTATGTAATGAAATCTTTGCAAGTATCACCAACCTGCAATAGTCGGATTGATCTGAAATTTTGCACACATATTAAGGAACGATGATATTCAGGGTTTTCAAGCCTGTTGTTCAGTTTTTGAGTCAAGCAAATTATTTTGCCATAAGTTAATAAACTTGTTAATGATCTTACACTACGGTGATTACATTACGGTGTAATAGACAGCCTCATAAGCGTAAACTGCGATATATTCGCTTGAATTATTGAAGCCTTAACAGGTGACGTAATGTACCGGAACAGCCGGTTTTATCTCCATTGTATTTATTTGTTGGGAATAAGCAAACAATTATTTTACATATACATACATACATACGTATTAATTTATCAATATGTTATGTTTATTGCGGCTTCGGGAAGTAGTATTTTTCTTCATATTCCTTTGAGCTTTTTACCCGACTGTTCTCTTCTTTGCACATACCTTGTGGAATATCTTCTATTTTATTGACTTAATTTAAGAATTAAGATCATCATTGCTCTACCTTTATCCCTTTTGCATTTGACACAATCCATCCATCTTTTATTCGGTCTTCCTCTGTTTCCCATCACATTCATTCCAACTAATTTAGATTATTTTCCCCGTTTTTGCAGCATTTCTCACTGCTGCTTCGCTCCTATTGGTCACAGCGTAATATTATATAACCTATAGCCTTCCTCGATAAATGTACTATCCAACACTCAAAGAATTTTTCAAATCGGACAAGCGGTTCCTGAGATTAGCGCAAAAAAACTCTTCAGCTTTATAATATTTGTATAGATGCCCCAAAGTAACGAAAATTCTGATACAAAAGATACTGAAATTTTCTCAAATGCACACGATAAAGAAGATTGACCGTTTAATCCAGTGATTTAGATACGTCTAAAAATCTCGCATCTCAACGTGGATATCATTTATCATTGAGAACGGCAAACATTTCAAGCGAGAATTATTTTGCTTTAAGTATTTTTTTACTGTTAAGGGCCTACATCAATATTATCGTCGACATGTACATATTAACACAGCTAGTAGGTATAGAAAATGAAGAATTAGGGATATTTTTTTGTTTACTCAAAATCTACTAAATATATTTTAATTCTGATTTACGTGTTTCTATATATAATAGTTACTTATGTTTTTAAAGTTATTTCATTAGTTAATACGCGATAATAGACCGACAAATGAAAAAAATAAAAAATGAGAGAGGTTGTTTCGCTAAGATTTTCTAACGAGAAAACTTTTTTCAATCGCGTTTCTGAGTTTATGCGATCCTAGATCATATATTGAAAAAACATATACTTAAAAATTAGAGCTCTAGCCATTCAATCTAAAGAAACAATGAAAACTACGTACGTAGAAAAATGCACGAAGCTATTTTGGTATCCTCTTAAGCTTTTGATATATCGAGTGTTGTTGCTGCTATGTTGTATTTGATTAAAAAGATTCATTACTAGCTGTTATCCGTAACTCCATTCTCGTGGACTTTAGAAATTAACTTTAACAAATGATATAAAACATTTATCCTTTGAACAACTAGGCTATTAAAAAAACCGAATAAAAAAACTGTTGCGTAGTTTTGAAAAAATAAGCTGTAGCTAATAGCTAAAAATAACGACTTTGTTTTATATTAAAGAAGTAAATAAACATTATTTTTTAAGTTTTTCAACTATAACTATTTGAAAGTTACACCGGTTCTTGCAGTTCTGATCTTCATAATTCGTTAATAAATAAATAAATATTCATGGACATTTCACACAACGTCCTCTGGTCCCAAGCTAAGCTTTATGCTTGTGTTATGGGTACTAGAATACGGATATAATATGCATACTACTTTTTTTTTGTAAATACATACTTATAATACATAGAAACACCCAGACGCAGTACAAACATTTATATGACAGTTAGAAAAATCAGACAAATGATTGTCCCGAGCGGGAATCGAACCCGCGATCTCTTGATCGGCAGTCCGCTAGATGAACCACTCAACCACGAGGCTCATCAATCGTTGGAGATGCAATCGTATAATGTTAGTCACAATTTGCTTTTAAAAGTATTCGAAATCAATATTGTAAGCGAGTTGAAACATACGAGTAGATATCTCTTTTCCCGTAGGAAACGGAACCGGGAATATAATTTCAATGTTTTCTGCATGTAGTTAATAAGGGGCAGCCCCAGCCCTTTAACGTCTCACTGTGGAGCTCGGGCCTCCTTCACTTTGGGAGGGATTATAGTCTACTGTGCTACGTTGATCAGGGGGCCAAGTCTGCTATTGAATGTTGTGATAATGATAGTTCAATGACACCA
The DNA here is from genome assembly GCA_916999025.1 of Orgyia antiqua. Classification (NCBI taxonomy): domain Eukaryota; kingdom Metazoa; phylum Arthropoda; class Insecta; order Lepidoptera; family Erebidae; genus Orgyia; species Orgyia antiqua. Next base: position 10,013,090 of record OU779874.1, read on the forward strand.
TTGTAACCACAAAAAATTAACAGTAGACTTATAGTACGCGTCACGTAAAAAGAACGCTGGAAGAAAGTGGTAGGAGCGTCTTTGCGCATGGGCGCCTAATATTTTATTTTTGAACTAGGGTTTCGCTGGCGAGTCGTGGATTGGTACATACATAATAATATTTGTTATTCTTAATAGGTATTACATAGAAAACCGATAAATCGCCTATGCACAGTTCGACCGCCAGCGTTCTTTTTACATGACGCGACCTAAACCAAACTTGATAAAATTCACCACTAAGCAATCAGTTATTGCATTTGTTGATTGCATAATAGCGAATTTTATCATGTTTGGTAGTCTACTGTTAATTTTTGTCACAAATGATACCATTCAATTGAACTATCATTGTGTTGTATATGCTATGTTAAGTATATTATTATACTCTTTGGTTCTATGTTTTAAAAGAATTCTTGTCCTCGCTCACTGTCACTCATTCTCAATGATTCCATTATTCCATATTTGATTCAGTAATAAAATGAATACCAAAATACAATGAAGTATCTTTTACATTGTCACAGCATTGAATATTGAATAGCAGACTTGAGCCCCTGGTGTGTTGGCATTGGGTTTATTTTCGAGTTTTTATTTTATACTCTCCGTAGATGTATATTTCGAAAAGCTTAGTTCTATATTATTCTTCTAAGAAGAAATTAGTTTTCAATTTAAAATAGTCGACTTAAAACAGATTTTATTTAGTCTATAGGTAACAAAATAAACCTAGGTACTTTAATTTTGAAATAAAACTACTTAACAAAATGAAAAATGTCCCCAAGGTTTACTAATGTCGAAGGCGATACGAACAACCATTATTCTTAAGTTAAGGCGAACAGGGACCGTACAGAAAACGACACGTTCCACAGGGGACTTGAGCTATCGGTTGTAAAATTTATGTCCTAAATTGTATCTGGGTTTTGTTCTAATACCTAGGAATGCGAGAACTAAAACTTTAAACGATTTAAAATAATATTTTTTTTACACTACTGCGCGACGTAAAGAAGTGATCATGTGTAACAGCCTACGCATGTATGTATGCTCTTCCTTACTTATTATGAATCAAAGTCATTATTTTTGTATGTATATCCTTATGTGAGTTTATATCTTTAAAACTATGCAACAGATTTTGATGGGGTTTGTTTTGATAAATTAAATTGTAGTGGAAAAAGTGATCACCGCAAGCGGGACTTGAACCCACGACCTCGGAATACCGTTCCGTAGCTCTGCCAACTGAGCTTATTGCGGTCGTGCTAACAGTAACCAATTTGACCACTACAATGTTACTCGATTGAGTCTACATCGCATTTTTGATGTACAATGCGTATATACGTAATGCATCTCAACTCAACAATCTCGACCAGTCATCTAGTATTCTTTACAGATTACAACAATCAATACAAAAAATTTTTTTACCGGGCAATTATTTCCACAGCCTGTCAAACGCAAATTAATCAAATTTTAATTTTTACTATTATATATTTATGGACGAGTCACACAACGTCCCAAGCTAAGCTGCTGATTTCATTCACGCTTAATTTAGGACCAAATGATGACATTGTATAAACTACCAACTGTGGTAATATTTTAAAAGAGTTTATTAAACTTTTATGAGATATTTCAATTAGGACAAAATTATGACGTTTTATAACATAACTAAAATACCAAAATATTTAATGCAGCCTTTCACAAAAAAAAATATGGAAACAAAAACAAAAACTATATTAAATCTTTGTCAAAAGAGCTCTTAGTTTAATGAAAACTGAATCAAATGTAGGTACTACAACTAATTTATCTTTTGACTTAGCTGAATTGCCGTATAGTTAATAGAAATTTCAGTAAATTGCTATGTTCTGTAAACCAACTGTTTTGATATTGTCTTTATTTATTATTAATGTTAATTTGAATCATTGAATTATATTTCGTTCAGTAGACATTTATTAACAACTAACTGTTGCCCACAACTTCGTACGCGTTTTTTAAGCTATTGCATAGCTTCTATCGCGGGCCTTGAGCGTAGAGACTAAATGCACAAAATTCGAAATTTAAATTCCGTAACAAAGAGCGTAACTAAAAAATAATACACACGGCGCTACTGCGCGCTGGTGACTCATTTCAGTGTTGGCGTTAGTTTTTATTTTATTGACATTTGATTGACATTCGCTATTTTATCATAATTACCATAAACAATGGACAGATGTAAGCATCAGTAAATAAGGATTATTAATCTTATTTTAGTTTATGGTATTTAGATTCTTGCATAAATAAAATAAATAAGTAATTATAATTGCATAAGTTGATAAAAATACTATGCAATAGCTTTACCGCGGCAGTCCTCGAGTTCCACACGTAATTTTTTTTCTTCTCCGTCTCTTGGCCATGATGGTGCCTTGAGCTTTACCATGACACGGCGAGCGTGGACTCTGGAAAATTTTCCCCGTTTTTGGAATTTTTTTTACTAATGCTGCGCTCCTATTGGTCGCAGCTTGATGTTATATAGCTTAGAGCCTTCGTCGATAAATTTATTATCTAACACTGAAAGAAGTTTTCAAACTGAATCTGTGGTTCCTGAGATTAGCGCGTTCAAACAAACAAAGTCTTCAGTCTTATTATGTATTAGTATAGACTAGATAATAGAGCATTGAATGTTTTTATTCAATATTTTTTTTTATTTTTATTTATTTTTTTATTTATTTATTTGATACATTTTCAAAGTAACCTTAAAAATAATTGAGCACAATAATGACTGCACTAGTATGAACTGTATCGCAATCATTATTGCCCTTCACAAGTAGGTGTATACATCCAGTGATGGTTTTTAAATTAGGTACAATAACATAAAGATATTAAGTAGATATGAATACAATGAGATGATAGAATTATTATATATACTGAAGAGAACTACACAATAAATCAGGTAAGTAAACAGAAAAGTTATTCTTTATAAAAAGCATGCAGGTGAAAGATAAGTGTACAGCGTGAGTTTGTGGAGTGTGGGTGTGTTTGTGTGTATGTGATGTTTGCGTAAAAACGAAAACGCGTGCGTGAAGTATTTTATGCATATGAGCTTCTTATTTAAAATTGGCTAGAAGAAGTTCAGTTTCTTCATAGTCAAGTCCTATCAACCAAAGGATTAATTGTTTTTTGGCAGATTTTTTAGTCAATTGGAATATGTTCAGAATGCGATTTACTTTATTATATAGTTGGGGGCCAAGGCAATAGAACTGTCGACTTGCAAGTGAGGTGCGATGTTTAGTAAGATCACAGACCCGATAGGATGTGCGCTGGTTTGGTACGTCTGGTTTGTATGTTAGTTCGGAATGCTTACGAAGAATCGTTTTTAAGATAAATAATTGACGAACAGTTAAAATTTTGGCTATATTATAAAGATCTTTCGTGGGAAATCTAAAGGGTTTGGAAAAAATCACTTTTAAGATTAACCTCTGAGCACGTTCCAATTTAAGTAAAAGACTCTTACCACAGCTACCCCAAGGTACAATACAATAATTAAGTATAGATTGAGCCAAGGCGTAGTAAACCATTTTCATAATTGGTAAATCTGTAAATGATCGCATGGTTCTAAAAATATAAGCCAATTTACGTATTCTTGCCGATGTAATAGCAACATGCTGAGACCAATTCAAAGTATGGTCCAATGTTACTCCTAAATACTTAGCAGATTCGGATTTCATGATGTTGGTACAAGTACAGATATCAGTGCAGTTGTGAGCTTTAATTCCAAAATCAGGAGAGGGCTGTGATCTAAGGTTTGTGCTAAAGGTAAGGAATTTAGTTTTTGCAAGATTTAGAGTTAAGAGATTGTTATCTAACCAACTCAGGACAGCCTTCAGAGATTCCTCTGAATTTTCTTGCACTGAGGTCCAAGTGGCACCCTTAATAAGAAGAACCGAAATTAATTCAATAGTTTTACATTGATTTTAAATCTTCAAAAAAGTAATATATAACACCGTGTGAGAACGGATTATTGTTAGTTTCAGGCATTATTACAAGTGCCAACATCGATCCTCGACGAGAAGACCTATAATGTCTGACATTAAAAAATTATTTTTTTGAAAGGATTTGCTCATTATCACCAATTTTGTATTTAAATCAATTCTATAGGCAAATAATGGAATATGCCTAACAAATTCAATCCTTATCGTAAAAAACTATTTCAAAAATATTTGTTTGTCAAATATTTTCTTTAACTATTTACTTATTTTTCTCGCAATAAAATTCATATATCTACTATTAAGCTGATTAAAATTGCTAGGGTTTACACCCAATTTAGACTAAAGAGGGCTCTGGCTGTTGTATCTTCTTCTTCTTCTTCTCCAGCCCATTTACGTCCCACTGTTGGGCACGGGCCTCCTCCACTTTGGGAGGGATTATGGTCTACTGTGCCCTGTTGACCAGGCGTGTTGTCACAGGGTTTATTGTCGAGTTTTCCGTCTCTCACAGAGGATGTTATCTGTGTGCAATATCCCTTAGCTGACTTTTACAGCACCCTTGGGAGGAGGTGGGGTAGTGACACTTGTATTCTTAATCCGTCACCACACGGAGAGTATAGGTACTGGCTGTTGTATAGTATTTCAAAATGAATTCCTATTGTAATGCTATGTATTTAACAAGCCCAAGTATTTAATATTCTAAAGATGATTGCTCAAAATAAATCGAATCGTTTCCATCTAACAACTAATCGAGTTCTAACTCGAGTCCACTCGAGTTAAATCGATATACGAGACCTTTAAAAACTAACTACATGAACAATGGTGTTTTATCGCATCGTTAAAGATCTTACGTTTCCTGAAATGAGGATAATTTAGGATAAAAGGAATTAGGATAATTTATTTACTAGTGAACAAGAGGTCGTTGGTTCGAACCCAACACAAGACAATTATTTATATGTTGAACATTTACATTTGGGTGTTTTCTATGTATTCTGTACATATATTTATGTATGTTGTCCCTGTGGTGACGGATTAAGAATACAAGTATTACCACCCCATTTCCTTTCCAGGGAGGTACAAAAACGAGCTAAAGGATATTGTACGCAGATAACATCCTTTGTGAGAGACGGGAAACCTCGGGAATTAACCTTGTACCAACACGCTTAGGCAGTAAGACATTGGAGACCATAAAGGTCATAGCTCATTAGAGCCACCCGGCAACCACTCCGCACCGCCTCGCCTCGTGCGGTTAGTATTCTTGATATGTATTTGTATGGGTATGCGCTCACTACATCAACTCCGTAGCGTCACCGGGTCGCTTCTGTCGTAAGCCCTCCACGCGCGAACCAAGGGTGGACCACTCGGTGACAACTCACTGCTCGCATGCTTGCCTTGCGCTGACCGCGTATCGACAACGCCCCCGACACCCCGACCCTCCCTTCAAACCCAGCCTTTCTTTAAACAAGTCGGACGTATCGTTTTTGCTTTCAAAATGAATAAAGAAAAATTATGCCAATTGTTGCCAGACTACACGAAAATTCCTGGACTAACCGGTCTGCAGTCGTAGACCACGCGGCGTCCACCAGCGGCCAGCGCGGGGTCCACTGGTTAACAATGCGACGATTATTGGTGATAACAGGGTGTCCACCCGTGGACCAGCCGTCGACAACGAGTGGACGCCATGCGATGAGGCGGTGCGGGGTGGGTGCCGAGTGGCGCTAATGACCTTAATCCTTACAAGTCTATCCTGATTATGATTGGATTTAATTTTATTTCTTTCCTTTCTTAACATTTAAAGTAAATATTGTTAGATAGTTTTCTTTCCGCTAAAGGGCGTCACAAATGGCATATTAATATTAAATTAATATAGCGAGAAAGAGACAAATGTATCTTTTGGTTACATCATAAGTATTTTACATTTCGGTATATTAACATAATATATCTATCTCTTTTCGGTTCTTCTTTTTTCTCTATACGTCTGTCCCTTTCTCGCTATATCATTATTATATTAATACGCCGTTTGTGGTGTCCTTAATGTGGTATCTAGGCAAACAGGTACCCAGGTAATCAGTTTATAGCGTTTAAATTAGGAATATAATTAAAGAGCTTAAATTAAATACGTAGCACTTACAACCGTCGTGCATATATGACCACATGTATGATTGTGGATGCCAAGGAAGTTTAATTGGATCGTAGCAGATGGCGCTCTGTAGTCTACCCATGGGAAAAAGGCGTGATGTTATGATGATGATGATTATATTAAAAGTGCTAACAAAAAACCATTTGTAAATAAATTTTTATTAAAATATCTTACAAATGGTAATACATACTAATTTATTATTAATATTCAGTGCAAACAAGTACAACACGATCTATAATCTCGCTAGGGAGATGTTAGCGATATGCCTCCATAACAATAGGGATGGGACATGTTATTAAGTATGCTAGATATTAAGTATTTTGTTTGTATTTTTGTTTTCATATGGTTAAGGATTAAGAACGTGTCACTATTTTCTCCCAAGGGTGCTTTAAGAACCAGTTATGAAATTACAAGCGAATAACATCCTCTATAAGAGACGGGAACTTAACTTAAAGAAACTTAAAACTAGTAATAACAATAGCACGCCTGGTCAGTGAGGCTTATTAGACTAAATATCCTCTCAAAGTGGAAGAGTGTGGCCAATATCAGGATATTGAAAAGGTTGAGAAGAAAAAGATAGCCATTGAATCGTATTTGTAATATTGGTGTTTTTTATAAATATCTATGATGTATATGAATTAACAGATATGTATATTACAATTAATATTATATAGATATCTAGATTTTATTTACTATTCTAATCACGAATTGTTTATTTTTTCTTATTGCTAGAGTAGGCAAATAACTTGACTCTACCTGAGGTCAAATGTAACTGTAATCCAAGGGTTAGGACGTCTAGTTCATTACGCTCTTAACTTGCCGGTCCACACGATGCTAAAAAAATAAACACATGCCTTACAGGATTCAGACCTTATAATTAACAATTTTACGCCTACAGCTACGAATAGGTCTTGTGGACTGAGGCTCAGAGGGAGGGTCACAATCTTCGTCAATTTCTGGTTGACAATCCTCCGAATTACTCTGGACAGTGTCCACTTCACATTGAGCCTCAGACCATTCATCCTCACTCGCAGTAACAATGTTTTCACCGTCGACATGTTCACTATCTGGTACAGAGAGTGCGGGGGGCGGTGCAGGCGCGGGGGACACGGGCTCACTCGAGCTATCAGCGCGTACACCGCTCATATCACTTTCTGTCTCAGTCACACCTGTATATTTTTGTATTTGATCTATGTGCCTTTTACAATTAACATTATAATCATTTACAAATACGTCAAACATGCGATTTCCAATTATTTTACTTATCTTTCCTAAAATCCAAATTTCCTTTCTTGCTATATACCATTTAACCCATACAATATCCCCCTCCAACAATTTTCTGATAGACTTACAATTTTCGTTAGGAACAGGACTATTATTTTTATTTAATAACAAATCCAACCTAGTTGTTAAATTTCGACCAAACAAAAGCTTAGCAGGACATTGCCCCGTTGAACAATGCGGTGTAGTCCTATAATCAAATAAAAATCCTAATAGTTTCTCATTAATAGTATGTTGCGCACAATTATCGCTAATTATACATTTAAGCATTTTCTTGCATGTTTTAACAGAATTTTCTGCTTGCCCATTGCTAGAAGGGTGATAAATGGGTGATGTGATATATCGAATGCCATTATTTTTACAAAAATTGATAAATTCTGTAGATTTTATTTTAACATCATTGTCAGACACTATTACGTTTGGTGTACCAAACCTAGAAAAAATCTCTTTTAATTTAGTAATAAGTGCCTTGGTAGAAGTACCGCAACTCATATGTAAACACTCCAACCATTTGCTGTAAGCATCCACGACAATGAGATAATCTCTCTGGTTGATAGTCATGTAATCAATATGTAGACGCTGCCAGGGACCCGAGTCGCGCGGCCAGGGCGCCGGTGGCGCTCGTGCCGGCGCCGCGCGTGTGCCGGCGCACAAATGGCACGAGCCCACCCACTCCTCTATATTTTTGTCGATTGACGGCCACCAAAATCTACTACGTGCTATACTTTTTGTTTTTACTACGCCAAAATGCCCAGAATGTAATTCCTTTAATAGCCTACTCCTGTACGCAGTCGGTATAACTACTCTATGCCCGCGAAACACACAACCATCATCAATTTCTAAATCGGTTTTGCAATTAAAATAAGGTAATATTGAAGTATCATTAATTTTACGCGGCCAACCATTTTGTGTATATTTGATTACTGTTTGTAAAATAGCATCTTTACTAGTCTCATCTTTAATATCACTTAAAGTTAGGGGGGCAATATTTGCATCTAAAAAGTTAAGAAACGACAAATCTTCATACATATCGGCAGGGCCGTACTCAGACTCGGGTAAAGGTGCGCGTGATAAGTAGTCAGCCGCGACATTATTTTCACTCTTTATATATTGTACGGCGTAGTTATATGCTGACAAGATAATTGCATATCGCTGTAAACGGGATGCTGCCATCACAGAGACACCTGTTTTCTTTCCAAATATCGAGAGTAGAGGCCGGTGATCTGTCCTCAATATAAATGGATGCTGACGTCCATATAAATATTGATGAAAATATTTTACAGCAAAAACAATAGCGGTTGCTTCTTTTTGGATCTGACTGTAATTTCGCTCACTAGCGCTTAATGACCTTGAAGCGAACGCTAGCGGCCGCTCGGTGCGTGGTCGGTCGACGTCGCGCTGCGCTAATACGGCGCCGAGTCCGCCTGGGCCCGCGTCTACGGTTAACACGAGCTGTGCTGTCGGGTTGAAGTGGGCCAGCACCCGTTCTGAAGATAGGTCATCCTTCACTTTAATGAATGCCCCTTCGTGACGTTCGCCCCACTCCCACGGTGCCCCCTTTCTTAACAACTCGTGTAATGGTTGTAACTTAGCAGACGCGCTTGGAATAAAATTGCGATAATAATTTATTACGCCTAAAAATCGCTTTACTTCTAAGACACTGGTCGGCCGCGGCGCTTTTAAAATCGCTTCAGTTTTTTTAGGACAAGCTCTTAATCCATGTTTATTTATAACATAGCCTAGGTAGCTAACACTTTCTTGAAAGAAACAACATTTTTCTTTGTGTAATTTTAAACCCGCGTCTTTAATTCTACTAAATACTTCATTCAGCCTGCTTATATGTAATTTATTTGTTGGCGCCGTTATACATACGTCATCGAGCCATATGCTAACCCCTTCTATACCCATTAGTAATAATTCCATTGCCTTTTGAAAGATGGCGGGGGCGTTTGCCAGTCCGTAAACAAGTCGCGAATATTTGAATAGACCCTTGCAAGTACTAATTGTCGTAAGCTCTTGCGAAGATTCATCTAAAATAAATTGATTATAAGCATTACTTAGATCAATTTTACTAAAATACTCTCCTCCGCTCAACTTTGCAAACACCTCCTCGATCCTAGGCATTGGATACTTGTCTATTTCTAAATCTTTATTTAACGTTATTGAAAAATCGCCAGCTATCTTGACAGTTCCGTCCTCCTTTATTACTGGCACAATAGGTGTACCATACTGAGAAAATTTTGTAGGTATTAATATCCCTAAGCTTACCAACCTGTCTATTTCCTCTTCAACCTTTTTCTTTAATGCAAAAGGCACAGGGCGGGGCTTAAAAAATTTTGGAGTAGCACCGTCTTTTAGTACAAGTTTAATTTTAAATTTATTGAATGCTCCCAGCTCGGCAGTAAACAGGTCGGAGTAATTAGATATAAGTTGCTGCACTTCTTTCATGTAAGGCTTTATCATAGACACAGTTTGAATACTGTTATTATTTGACGCAAAATACATCCTAAATTTCGTCATAAAATCTCGACCTAATAACGGTGGCCCCCCATTCGCTAAAACAAATATTTTAATTTCATGTGAATGATTCAAGTAAGTTATTTTTGGTTTAAAAAATCCCAAAGGTGAGATTTTATGGCCATTGTAAAGACACATTTTTAGGTTACATTTCATTAATTTACGTCTAGGGAAAAAAATATCAAAAAAATGTTTAGAAATAACACATGTTCCGGATCCTGAATCTAATTCCATATCCATTTTAACGTTATCAATTAAAACGCTTAAAATGATTGGCGAGCTATTAACATACCTTATATTAAATAGTTCACGTTCTTCACAGTCGTCACTTTTCTCCGAAGTGTCCTCCGTATTTAAGCAATTTAAACGCGATTCACCCTTTTTTGCACTACACACTTTTTTTAAATGCCCCTTTACACCACACACTTGGCACCGATAATTTTTATAACGACAATTTTTAAACACGTGGTTTCTGAGACCGCACACTGTGCATCGCCGAATCTCCTCCACAACGTTATTGGAGCTGTGAGCAGCCGCGACATTTCCGCGCTGCCCACTCATCCGATACACAGCTTCTTCTTTGATCTGCGTGGCCTTTAGGATGGACGCTGTCGAGTCTGTAGCTGCCGCAATTCCCGCGCGCGCCAATCGCGCATAAGCCGCTTGCTGGGCTACTTCTAAAGCCTTCGTAAAAGTAAGTTTGGTGGCATCCTCCTCAAACAATCGGTCACGTTCTCGAGAGGCTGCGAGTCCTAGTATGAAACGGTCTCGCAACAGCATATCTAATGCCACGCCAAACTCACAGTGCACGGCCAATCCTCGTACTCGCGCCGCCCATTCTTCAACACTTTCGCCCGCCGATCTTCTCGCCTCATAAAACTTTTCCCTGTCTGCAAATGTGCAGCGTTTTGGTGAAAAATGCTTGTCTAGCTGGTCCACTAGTTCTTCGAATCCTACTTCCTCTAATACCTGAGGGTGAAGCAGGTTCCGTGCGAGGCGGTAACTTTCATCAGAGAGATGCGTTAGTAACAATGCACTCTTATTTTCGTTCTTAATACCGTTGAGTTTAATGAATTGTAAAAGTCTTCCCTTGAATATCAGCCACTCCTGGGTATCGTGGTCGAAATTAGCAAGATTCCCTACTATGTTCGACATTTCGTAAGTTTTTATAAACTTTTAGCACATTAACGGGTACCTCGTCGCCATTGAAGTATTCTCTTGAATAATAAATAAAACAACCAACGCACATAGAAGCTAGTTTATTACTGACTAGGAATATTGGTGCAGGCACGCACCACGCGCACACACACATACACCAACCAGTGCATTGTTGCTATGCTGCGGCATAGCACAGTGGCGCCACGGTTTCGCGCCATAATACACATCACTTTTCACTCCCCGCTTGAAAGACCCCATATAGTAAAATGAAGTACATAGAAAATATAAAACAGCAACTGTGTCAAATAAGTTTATCGACAACACTTTAGACTATCTAAAATTAAAACTTGTGTGGAGCATAATATTTTATCGATATAGTGTTATTTGGAACGATCCCATCCCTACGTCGTCTAAACGGTGGCAAATACTTACATAATACATTTTTAAAATGGCGACAATTTCGCAGACGGTTTTCCTCGGCTACTGTTAAGCTCCTGATCTTTTTACGCGCGCTTTTTATCTTCATACTGTTTAAATTTTCAAAGGATTTTCCAGAACTTTTGTTTCGATCAGCGGAAAATATTGATATTAGATTTTTAACTTAGTAACAAGTTTCCGTGCAGTGATATAGTAGCCTCCTCCACATTAGGAGGGATTCTGGTCTACTCTCTTGCGCCGACCAGGCGGGGTGGTGACATTTGTATTCTTAATCCGTCATCACACGAGTATAGTTGTAGTAAGCCTAAAATGGGGCAAAAGCCCTGGCCAGTGTTGATCACCCTGGCCTGGTCGGATTATTTTCCATTTGTGGTGTGAAGAGCATGAGCACCAACGCTTCTCCACATATTCACAGAAATGCATTTATATTTGCCAGTCTTGAAATAAAAATGTGCTTAGTTTAAACATTAAAAATACTCTTAAAAATCCTAAAAAAGGGCTTATTTTCCAACGCAACTTTTAAATAAATATCATAATAAGCTAATAAAAGTTATAAGTATCAGAAAGGTCGTGTCATATCATTCATCGGGTCGTCACTTCCCATCTCATGCGAAGATAATCAGGAGAGACCCTACTTGAAAAAGAAATCAAGTCTAATACCGAATAATGCTGACCTAAATAAAATATGACAAATTTCAACTCTTTAGCTATCATCGTTCTAGAGATACAGCCTGATGACAGACGGATGGGCAGCAAAGTCTAAATAATAGGATCCCATTTTACCTTTTCGTATCCATCCATCCATAAGCCTTTCTCCGTCCACTGTTGGACATAGGCCTCCCCTATAGAACACCACAACGCGCGATCCTGTACCGCTTGCATTCAATGTCTCCATCTATTTTACCTTTTCGTATGGAACCCTAAAAATAAAACGATAAAATATGATAGAAATAATTCGTCCGTAATTGGTTGATTTATAGTCTTATTCATAATGACTTATCGGAGGTTTAAACAATAAAATAATCGGAGAGATAATAAGCGTTTTATCGTAAAAAGACTAATAATATGAATAACAATTTTTGACAATTTTAGCGAACCGATTTTAGCGAACTTTTAAACCTCCCATAAGTGATTATAAATAAGACCGTAAGAATACAAGTGTCGCCACCCCATTTTCTCCCATGGTTGCTGTAAAACAGATAAGAGATATTGAAAATAACATTTTTGATTTTCTGTGAGAGACGCAAAACTTGAAACTATACACTATGCCAACACGCCCGGTCAGCGAGGCATTTTAGACCATAATCCCTCCCAAAATGGCCTGTGCCCTGTGCCCAACAATGGGACGTTAAATGGTCTGGAGAGAGATGGATCCCGTACTATTATATTAAATAGGTTTAAATATATCTCTTTAAAAGAACGGTACAACGCCATTTTTCGAGTGATATGGTAAACTTCTGTTTGTTAAGGTTTAATTTCCAAATTTCACACGTACGAAGTCGCGGGCAACAGCTAGTTACTAAATAAAGTCAATATTTTTGTATGTATGTCCCTATGTGAGCTTATATCTTTGAAATTACGCAACGGATATTGAAACGGTTTTTTTAATGATGGAGTTATTTCAGAGGAAAGCTTCTTTGAATAAGTTGATTTGATTTCCGCACGCATACGAAATTCTGGGCATCAGTTAGTATACTATATAACGAAATAAACGTAACACCCCAAAATAGTGTAGTCGGTTAGTTGATATTTGCATTTAGTTGAATATCATTGACCTAGGCACAGGAATTTCTCATAGTGTGCCATATATGCTAATTTCATACCACAGTACATACAATTTGTTATGTAGTGGAATTTGAGAATGAATTTAACAGCACACATACGCATACTGAGATCCGTAGAAGGACTGATATGAACGTTATTTACGTAGAAGGACGCCTAAAGAACACAGATAAAACCCTATAGATTTTGGAGCAGTTCCTAATAAAGTAGACTGACAACATCGTCAGATGTGCAGTAAGCCGCTGGACGCAGTTTGCGCACTGAACATAGAGCGTGCGTTCAATGGAGGCTATGTCCAGCACTGGGCGGAGAAACGCTGATGGATTGATTTATTATAAGAACTAGCGTTATATCCAATCTATACTTCTATACTAATATTATAAAGCTGAAGAGTTTGTTTGTTTGTTTGAACGCGCTAATTTCAAAAACCGCTGGTTCGATTTGAAAAATTCTTTCAGTGTTGGATAGTACAATTATCGAGGAAGGCTACAGACTATAAAACATCATGCTTCAACAAATAGGAGCGAAGCATTAATGAAATATATTTCAAAAATGGGGAAAAATTTCATAATATCACGCGTACGTCGTCGCGGCAAGAGCTAATTCGTTTACAAAACTGTAACTAATAAAAAAATTCTAACCGAACTAATACATAACAAACTACACTTGAAACCACATATAACTACGTCCTAGTTAGTTTCACTTGTTTACTAATAAGTACACCACAAATAACGTAATGTAAGGCAAACATTAACTGCCTACCTTATTAAACAAACTTCTGTTGTTAAAATACATGTACATTGAAAATATGTGTACATTGTACATCTATTTATATCATACGACCCGATACAGGCAGGAAATCGGATCGTTATCGTTATAGTATATTGGTAGAGTTCGCTTTCGTCCGTAGGGTTACGAAAAAAAAGAATACATGTCTCCAAGTCTTTCCCGCGAGGGTTATAAGAACCGACCGTGGAAACCACGACGCATGATACTTGCGAATATACCTAAGGAGGGTTGACGTCATCCAGGCGGCCAAGAGTAACAATCAGCCAAATCCTATTGTAACACGAATATGTAGTCATGTTGAGCCGACCCCAAATAACGAGATCAGGGCAAGAGAATGAATGGTAGAGATTGCTTTTGCGATAAGGAAGCCCATTGCTCTTTTAACTGTAATTCTTCTTTTTACAACTCTATATTTCTAAGGTGTACAATAAAATAAAAATAAATTTAGTTTTTCTACCCTAGCTTATAATCATCCATCCATCAGCCTTTCTTCGTCCAATGTTGGACACAGGACTAGCATTAGCTTATAAATATCTTGCTTATCGGCGTAGGTCTTTAGCAACCTAAGTCGTAGCCCATGAGAAGATTTTCTCTAAGCTCGCTAGGAAAACGAAGACAAAACCTCGGTTCATATGATCGTTTATGGTGGACTTCCTCGGAGATTGTGATGTGTAATTTGAGATTTCCTCCACTGCCTGTAAACAAAATTGTATAGAATTGAAACAGCCAAACTCTACTGTTAGGTGTTACTGTACCTATACAATGAATGCATTGTCAATTTACATTTTAAGTCTATATTTTAGAACTTTTTCGCCTTGTCCATAGAACACCCCATCGAGTAGTCCCGCTAATTTCGCACTCAGAGGCTCCCTGCGATTCTGCGATCTTGTTGATATCGACGACTCTACCTTATTGGCTTCTTACACAGCGCTATCTAATAGTCCGATCGCCTCGTCTTGTCTAAATGGCACTAAATAACTGAATGTTAAAAGTTAATTTAATTAATTTTATCTCATACTACCATAAATATAGAATACAGTCAAGTACTCATACGTTTATGTTAGTAAATGGCTACCACTTAACAAGTTTTATTTGAACGTAAATCATAACAATTTGCTAGCAATTTATTTGATAAATGTATGAAGTTTTTATTAGTTACTGACAGACTTGGCTTCGTCTATTTTGAAATTATCCATGTGCAAATCCATTGTTTTTTTTTTAAAGTTGATTCAATAATATAAATAGCTAATGAGTTTTGGCAATAAGCTGTTAGTATTTTGGTAATAAAATAAATAATATTTACTACAATTATGATTATGATACTGACTTCAAAAAAAGGAGGAGGTTCTCAATATTCGTCTGTATATTTTTGAAGTGAAAACTTCTTTAGGCGCGTTGGGCGTTTTTGGAGGGGAAAAACTTATAGGTTCGGGTCACCGACAGTTCGCCCGCGAGCTGCATGAGTATGTCTGTGCATATCCCTGCTATTACCGACCGGCGGGCCCGTCGGTCGAAAGTTAATAAGTTAATAGTTTTCACTTCTATCGGCAGTTCCCATGACTGCCTGTATTTTTTTTATGTTTGTTACATTATAACTTTTAACTGAGCGACGTGATTTTGATAGTTCTATTTTTACTTGAAAGCTGGTGATTCCCGTGTGGTCCTGTTAGCACCAGCTCAGAATCTGATAGTTATCTCTTGAGATATCGAGGAAAGCCTCTTAAATTTCAAAAGTACATGAAATCGGTTAAACCTTTTTTTTTTCAAAATACGTAATTATTTTATAATTACTACTATGATGGCCGTAAAAAGTAGTTTGGATAATTTGTATGCATAAAAAATAATTAATGGAAGTAAATAAACATAAATAAATAATACTATTTTAAAATAAATTTATGTTCCATTTTATATTTGTTATCTATTTGAATCGATTTAATATTTACGTTGGAGAAAATCAGGGAACTTATTCACTGCGACAGAAAAAAATTGATTTCACAGAAGCTGCATAGACTGTGTAGGAAATATTTTCAGTGAAATAGGAGTGTCGATTATTCTTCCTGTTCCTTTGTTCTTATAAAACAATGCTATGATATTGTTCTACGTCTGAGCTTGATTATTTTGTAGCAGAGCTTTAAGAAACAGCTCTTCTCATAATTAGTATAATATACAAAATTAACACACATCGGTACCAATTCCACGTGCACAACTATACTTAACTAAAAAATTAAAATTGATTGTGTCAGTAAGATAATTTGGCAATGTTAATAGAACATTTTTTTTATAAAATCTGAATATTATAGACTAAAGATTTTAATTAATAAAAATGTGGACAATGAAACAGCCAATTAATCAAAATACAGTAACTATTACTTTTTTAGTAACGCGCTTTTATAAGTTTGGTATGTATCTATCAATGTATTAATCTGTGTAACGGAATCTTTGAAAGCGAATTTCAGGCACTTGCAGTAGACGGATTGATCTGAAATTTTGCACACCTAGCAAGGACCGATGACAATGCAATAATTTAAAAGAATAATCCCATTTCCTTATTCAGAATTACTAGAATAGCATGTTGAAGTATCACTATGACCACACTTTTATATTTAACTATACACGTAATAGTTTAAGACGATACCAAAATAGCTTCGTGCATTTTTCTATGTACGAAGTTTTCATTGTTTCTTTAGATTGAATGGCTAGAGCTCTAATTTTTAAGTATATGTTTTTTCAATATATGATCTAGGATCGCATCAACTCAGAAACACGATTGAAAAAAGTTTTCTCGATAGAAAATCTTGGCGAAACAACCTCTCAAAATTTTTATTTTTTTCATTTGTCGGTCTATTATCGCGTATTAACTAATGAAATAACTTTAAAAACATAAGCAACTATTATATATAGAAACACGTAAATCAGAATTAAAATATATTTAGTAGATTTTGAGTAAATAGGAAAAGTATCCCTAATTCTTTATTTTCTGTGCCTACTGGCTGTGTTAATATGTACGTGTCGGCGATGATATACGATAATATTGATGTAGGCCCTTAATTGTATATGAGTAGATTCACCAAGATTATAGTGTTTCTATGTATGCCTTTCATATATAATCAGATAATTTCACATAAAAATGCTTTATTTATAGAATAAGATTAAAATATCTTAATTGTTTACTACGATTGTGACATTGTTGTGACAACAGAAACTTGTCTCTGACAACACAGACTGTCAGGTTTTTTGTAAGTCGGTAGCATAGAATTAATATATAACTAGAATAGTGACTCGATGATCGATGACAATGCAATTATTAAAAAAAAAAATTCAGGATTTTCAAGCGTGATTTTTAGTTTTTAAACTAAGTAGATTATCTTATTTTTTTGTTTATTTATTTAGGTTCACCAACAAATTGTTCACATTAGATAATAGTAACTGACATTCAAAAACAAAACAAATGAACATGCAACAATTACTTATAGGCTAACACCGCTTGTAATTTATATTGTCAGTATATTAGCCACTTGCTTTTTCGTTGTACACATTCATATTAATTAAAATCGTTAGTCTATACACGGTTTTTATAATCCCTTGCTGGGTAGAGAAAAAAAAACAGTTTTATAATAAGAAAATTCAGTTAAATTTACGGAATTGTGTTATTGATAATATCAATTTTCATTTTTCTAAGTAACTTTAGTTTATTTGTGCACAAGGAATCGGTATCCAAAGTCTATGTTTGTGTTTTACACTCTAGTGTTTCTCAAATTTAATTTTACAAAGTCACGTTCTACTTATTTTAGAAACGCTATCATGTGGTGAACGCAATAGTCTGTTGTGATTCAATTCAAAATACCAGCGTCTAATGTTTTGCGCTTGATAATTCTGAATAACCGTAATTAACATTTCAAAACCTATAAAATTCAATGACACGGGATTTGAACTCGGGACCTTAATAATGACATTAACCCTTTAGGTCTTTAGAAATCTATACTTAAATTTTAAAGCTGAAGAGTTTTTATGTTTGTTTGAACACGCATAACTGAGGAATCACTAATTCGAATTGGAAAATTCTTATTTAGTTAAATAGTCCATTTATCTGGGAAGGCTTTAAGCTATAAAACATTACGCTGCCGCGCTGTGACCAATAGGAGCAAAGAATCAGTAAAAAATGTTGCAACAATGCGGAAAATTTTCTTAACTCCCCTCGTAGGAAGCGACTCGCGGTGTTACCTACGGAAAAAGGGATAAAGAATCAGTAGTAGGTAGTGAAGGGTGCCTTGGTACTTGACACTTATTTATACTATACTCGTCGAATAGAGTAAAGTTCAACATGTTGTGCCAGCAAAATTTTGAGTCTGAAAGGAATCGCTGCAAAACCGACTTCACGTAGTCTTGTTTGCCCTACACTAGAGTGCAATTTAAGCCCGCCCTCCGTGCGGAGGGCCGGGGCGGCCCGCGGACTATGAGGAGCAAGTCAAACCATCTGCGACGACATTAGCTCGCGTGGGCCCGCCTAAAGCCCGTAGCGCCGGAGCCATGACAGAAACAATGCTTGCTGCTTGCTTGCAAGGTGTATGCCTGCTTGAATGTTGCGTGCTTGCTTGCATATTGCATGCTGCATGCTTGTTTGCATGCTGTAAATCCTCTGTATTATTGATGAATAGCTTCGGTCAGGTTAAGGGAAACAAAATATTTTTATTGATGTTTCGAATTATCAATAATTCGGATTTTTTATTATACGGCCTTTTGAAGTTCGGAATTTTGAGAATAGTAATTATAATCGTTAGGAATATTGAAGTTTCGGAATTATGAAAATCGGAGTAATGACACATCGGAGTTCGTAGATCGGATGTATAGATATTCGTAGTTTTGAACCATTCGGAATTATGAAAATCGGTGTTATGAAATTCGTGTTTGTGACTTTCGGAATAAAGTTTTTCGGCTTTTTGTAGTGTACCCGTTCATAGGTCTTCGTGTTATTCTGATGTATAAGCCTACATTATTGTAAAGTTTCATTTCAATCCATTCAGTAGTTTTTGCGTAAAAGAGTAACAAACATCCAAACATCCATACTCACAAACTCTCACATTTATAATATTTATTAGTAGGATAGATGTGTTATTGACAGAAATAAACCTGAAAAATATCCCTGTAGGTTTTCTTAAAAAAAGAAATATACTCTACAATATTGATGATGCCAGTATTTATATATGATATCGTCGCGTGGAAATAAATGACAGAATCTAAATCAAGTTATTTGAATGAAGAATTGAAAACAATCAAGTATCTATTGAAACGAAAATATCACAAATTGTTAGATATAAAAATTCGTCTGTATCGATTTCGATATTTGTATTGATGTATGTATTCGTGTGTATAAATTACATTTTAATATTAAAATATAACAAAAATATTACTTTATTATCAGCCCGTGTATTTCTCTGTCTCTCCCTCTCTCTTTCTCCGTCTCAATAAGAGCCCACTACATACACAGAGGTTCAGCCAATTCACAGTTTAAATGAAATGAAACGAAACGAAACGAAACGAAATAAAAATCATTTAATCAAGTAGACATAATTTTTTTTTAGAAAAATTATGAATTTATGGCAGGTCCAATTTTTTTTCCCTACCACCGGTTCAGGACGCAATCTGCTGAGAAGAACCGACGTAAGAAACTCAGCAGAGCTTTAAAATAAATCAATTTTTTTTTATTATAATATAATAAATATTCATGGACATTTCACACAACGTCCTTTGGTCCCAAGCTAAGCTTATAATTATGCTTGTGTTATGTGTACCAGAATACGGATATAATACATAAACTACTTTTCTTTTGTAAATACATACTTATAATACATAGAAAATACCCAGACGTTACAAACATTTGTATGACATTTATGAATATCACACAAATGATTGCCCCAAGCGGGAATCGAACCCGCGACCTTGTGAACAGCAGTCCAGTACAAGAACCACTACGCCACGAAGCCCGTCGTGTATTATATGTCAATTATACTTACAATGCTAATAAACGTTACAATATAAAATATGTATTGCTCCAGAGCAACCTACTCCCAAGCTTTATCATCGTTAATATAATCAGACATTTTATGATACGCCTTACTCCTCTTAATTTGATAGGCTACACGTCGCGTTTAACGGAAGGCCACCTTTACGGTAAATAAACCTAGATTCTTTACCCCGGAACTACTCTATATCCGCTACTAATATTTCGATAAATTCAATTAATGTTACAGCGTACCTACGGAAACCAAACCGGAACTAGATGCTTAAATCACGAACCGGATGCGGAAGTGATTCGCTAATAATTATGGCGTCACGAATCTCTTGGTTAATATTATTTGGTTTCCTATCGAGTTGGTCTATACTTCTATACCAATATTATAAAGAGGAAAGACTAGATTGTTTGTTTGTTTGAAACAAATAGGCTCTTATACTACTGGACCTTATTAAAAATATCTTTTACCGTCATGAAGCTACACTATCCCAAGTGAATATCTGGCTAAATTTTATTATACAAGAAGAGTTCATTGCGTAAATAAGAGTAATGTAACCCAGGGTGGTAAAATTCAGTCTATAAAAATCGCTATTTCTTAATTTTTTACGAGTAAGAAGTCGCGGGTAACTGCTAATGTATTATTATTTATTAAATGCTATTTATTATATTATTTAAAAATCTAATATAATTATAAATTAATAAAACAAAAAAATAAGCGAAAGCGAAGCAAATAGCGAAATCAAGAAGAGAAAATCATTATCTACTTGAGAAACTTAAATCAAAACATCCATATTTTATGTAGTCGGTTAAAATATAACAGAAACCCCATCTCTTATAACGAAACAATTACAATATTGTGTAAACAGTAAAAGAAAAAACATAATTTTAAACGAATGTAAACACATAATTTATCGAATATGAAAACGTCAAAATGAAAACAAAACAGTCTGAGTGGCGCGTATAAGGGCGCGTTCATAATATATACTTATACCACAGCACAGATAATACCAAATAATTAATAATAATCAACATTCATTTTCCTGCTCTTATCTCATTATTTGGGGTCGACGCAACATGTCTTTTTCTTCCATAGTCTTTTGTCAGACGCCATATCTATGTTAGCTCCTCTTTCTTTCATATCCTCATTCACACAGTCAATTATCAATAAAAAACAACGAAAAACAGTTAAAAAAATAAAACACCAAGCAAACAAAAAAACTAAAAAATATTAATAATAAAACATTAAAGACAACAAACAGTTCCATCCTGCGACCTTCTTCAGGTCATCGGTCTACCTAGCAAGGGGGGCATCCTACCTACGTTTGCCGAGTCGCGGTCTCCACTCCAAAACCCGTCTGCTCCGTCAGCCATCGGTTCTTCGTCAGACTTGGCGAGCCCACAGTCACTTAGGCGAGTCAGCCCTACGACCTATGTGAACCACTTTAGTCTGTTGATGGATAACCTCATTGCGAATTTTATCCCTGAGAGATATATTATTTTATATTTCATAAAATAATTTTGTATTATAACTCTCATTGTAAACTCACCTTTAGTTAGCGTTTGAAAATAAATTGTTTTCAAGTCTCATTGAGTGATGGAAGCTCTTTCATTACGTTCAAATAACATATTTTCTAAGGTAAACAATTGAAATAACAAATACATTTCTTAATGTATATCATTTACAGAGTTATCTATAGCTATCATTAATATGTATGTAAATATAATACTTAATATGGCATCACTGGCATCTCTACTAATATTATAGAGCTGACGCGTTTGTTTGTTAGACCATAAATAAAGTGTTAGACTGAAATTACGTCCATGAAAATGAATCCACGCCATCTATCGTTAAGACTCCCAACTTTTAGTGGCAGTAATATTCGATAGATCTTAGACGTTAACGATTAAATAGTTTCATCGTTTCCACGAGATGGCGTCAAAGCAAATCAAAATGTTTTATATATTTACCGACTAGTAAAACGAAGAAGCTTCTGTATTTTGAGACTTTTAATCAATAAAAGAGAAAAAAGAAATAAATTACAACTTTTTGAAAGTAGCAAGGAAGCGTATCTCTGATCTGAAAGTAAGCTGTTTTCGTAGCCTATTGATGTTTGCAACAACAGCCGGACAGAGGTCAACAACAAAGGTCGCCGTTATACTTCAAATCGGACAAGTACAACCGTCGTGCATGTATGACCAGATGTATGAGTGTGGATGAAGACAAGGAAGTATGTTTAGATCGTAGCAGATGGTGCTCTATAGTCTTTGCTTACCCCCATGGGAAAAGGGGTGATGTTATGATGATGATGATGAGAAGAACAGAGGTATCACACGTTAATGATTTAGGAAGCTCTTTACGCCTTTTCTGAAGCGCCCCACGTTGTAGTCCTTCGGGAAGGCCACGGCAGGAGTCTCATTCCACAACCTGATTGTAAGTAGAATGAAATTGCAACTACTGCGTTTATATTAATTTCCTTTTTACCTTTTAAATGAAACAAGTTGTTGCCCGCAACTTCGTACGCGTGGAATTTAGAATATATATCCCTTTTTGCAACAATTTTGACTAATGCTTCGCTCCTATTTGATGCAGCGCGATGCTTTATAACCTAAATCCTTCCTCGATAAATGGACAATCCAACACCGAAAGCATTTTTGAAATCGACTCAGAGGTTCTTGAGATTAGCGCGTTAAAACAAACAAACTCTTCAGCATAAAAATATTATAACAGATAAGTATATAATCCTTCACTTCAAATCAAAAACACATCAAAGGATATCCAAGTATAGATTATAGATATATAAATAAGGACATCCCCTCTGCATCAATTTCCGCTAATGAGAAGTTCATATCCTCCGGATATATAAAATAGGGCTACATCTGCGTGTTGGTAAATTAAAACATGTCTTCGATTTCCACAGCTATTTCCATTTGCAATATGGCAATAATTATTTTATTAATCATCTTTTGAAAATATTACAAAACAAAAGTGCTCGAGTTCTTACTCAGACCAATTATTTATTTATTTATGTGTTATTTTTGTTTTACGTATGGGCACTCTACATATCCGCCTCTAGCTGTCTGTGTGGCGATGGAGTAAGGATATCCCCCTTTTTTCTTTCCCAGGATGCTGTAAAAGCTAGCTAAGGGATATTATTCACTGAAAATATCCTCTGTGAGAGATGGAGAACTCGTAATTAAACACTATGCCAACACGCCTGGTGAGCGCGGCATAATAGACCGTAATCCCTTCAAAAGTGGAGAAGGCCCATCCCATGCCCAACAGTGGGACGTTAATAGGCTGGAGAGAGAGAAAGAGAATATAGAAGCACTACAATCTGTATAATTCTGTGTTTTTAGGAACAAAAAGTGGATTTCAGAAAATGGTATTCTATTACAAAACATACCTTAGTTAAAGTTAGGCTTAAGCATCTTAAGCTTAATTTGGGACCATATGTTGTGAAATGAGAATTCGATAAATATTTAAATATACTATAGGTATTAAATTACAAAAAACTATATTGCACATACAATTCCCTCATAGATTATCATACAATGATACAAATTCCACGCGCAAAACCATACTAAACTAAACTAAACATAGGATATTTATCATATTTATTTTAGTACCTAGTAAATTTATCTATTATGTAATTGTATGTGTATTTAAAAAGTATATGTGTATGTTTATTGTTAGTATATAATGTAGTTTTATATTAGGTACTAGCTGTTGCCCTCGACTCCGTCCGCGTAGAATTTAGGAAATTTTCCCCGTTTTTGCAACATTTTTAACTACTGCTTGAGTGAGAGTATTATTAACGTAAGAGTAAACAAATATAATCAGAATGAACGAACTGCTAAGCTATCAGGAGTTACACGTGTTATTGTGAGTCAACCATAAAATATAGATATGTGCTGTTTCGGGATATTTTTTAGACAATTTTATGTAAAATATTTCCGTCTTACATGATTTCTATGTAACTTTAACCATTAAGGCTACACACGCGACGGAAGCTTAAAAAATGGAGCACCTTTTCCCGTTTTCCCAACATTTCCCTTCACTACTCTGCTCCTATTGATTGTAGCGTGATGAAAAGTATACTATAACCTGCCCAGGAGTATGAAGAATAATTGTACCAAGTTTCGTTAAAATCCGTCGAGTAGTTTTTGTTTCTATAAGGAACATACAGACGGACAGACACACAGACAGACAGACAGACAAAAATTTTACTGATTGCATTTTTGGCATCAGTATCGATCACTAATCCACCCCCTGATAGTTATTTTAAAAATATATTTCATGTACAGAATTGACCTCTCTACAGATTTATTATAAGTATAGATAAAAGTGCACCTACAACTTCCACCTACTTCGTAAATAATATCCATGCTCAGGTTGCCTGGAAGAAATCGCTTTAAGTGATAAGGCCGCCCATTGTACTTGATTTTTTTTAGAATATGTTTAATTTTTAGATATGTGTGGTATACAATAAAGAATAAAATAAATAAACTAAAAAATTATAAACAGAGGCAGCGCCATCTGCTACTACCTAAACACACTTCCTTGGCTTCATTTACACTCATACATCTGATCATACTGTAATCATTCTCAATTGTATCCATTCTAATCACACCTTCCATAGTTCTTAACGTAACAAACAAACAGTTTTGACTCATTAGGGCCTATACAATACCACAATCAGTGGCTCTTTAAAGAACATTTATATTCAGATCAGAATATGATGACAATCGTATAAGGACAAGGGGAAAAACAAAGGACTATCCTTGATATAACCTTCCTATATGACTATCGGTTACAATAACTGACAAAAGGTTCACGTGGAACAGTGGTTAGCGTAACGGACTGCTGTTTACCGGGTCACGGGTTGGGTTCCCGCACAGAATAATCATTTTTGTGATATTTATTTTTACTGAGAAGTGACTGTTTGTTTCTTGGCTAATATATACTAATTACTAAATCTTTACTTTCTCTGCTGCGTCTGGGTGTTTTCTAATTAATAACTTGGTATATGTTCACAACAAATATATTATCTATAACTGTATTCTGGTACGTACCCATAACATAAGAATGTATATGCATAACTTGAGACCAGAGGATGTTATGTCCAAGAAAATGAAGCTCTTAATTGAGATCCTGGTTAAAAACCAAGGTTTCACTCACAGTTATAATTTATTTCAATAATCTAATATATAAAATTCTCCTATCACGGTGTTTGTAATTGGCATTGTTCATAATTTTGGACCTGCCCTTTTTATATTTTTTAAAGAAAATATAGACTATTTTAAGCAACTAATTTCAAAATTATTGAAATATTCACAATATAAAATTTTTTAAAAATACTTAAAGATATTATTTTTAATGTTGTGACGTCATCGTTGTACGCAATCTGTGTATTGATTTTCCTGATAGACTTAATACAGATGCAATAAATCTTTTTCAAAGTTGCTAAGTTGATTTAATAAACCAATTTCAACTCCACTACAGAGTAGCATATCCCTCAGAGCGCCTTAATATTTGAAGTCCTTCATTTCAAGGGCAAATAGAGACCATTTCCATTTTTGGAAAAATAATCGTTATTATAGCAAATTTTCCGAAAAAAACTAATGGATCATGATCAGAAACTCTATTCCTCGAAATGGTTTTCGAATTAAGAGTTTTAAAAAAATATGAACAATGCCAATTATGGCTCGACCGATTTTCGTGAATTTTTATGTACATATCCGCTAGGTCTGAGAATCGGACAACATCTATTTTTTATCCCCCTAAATGTTAAGGGTGGTCAACCCCCGATATTTGTATCGCAAAACAACGTTTGCCGGGTCAGCACATCGTATATATATGTATTGTATATATATAAAATTATTCGCCATGTTATAATCTAATACATCACAGTCATGATTTTTTCGATAAAATAAATTAATGAAATCAGCAACTATAAAATAGAATAAACCTTTAATTATAAGTAAGTGTAAAAAAATCAGAGAAAATAATATAAATATATCCAGTCTTTGTTGTTTACATCAGTTAGGTACAAATAAAATTTTTTCAATAATTTTTCTTGTACATTCAACAATTTTTTTTCATCACATCTGAAGATATTTGCCATAGTGCTCTTAGTTTTTATTTTAACACTTAATCAACACTATCACTTATAGTCACATTATTATTGAAAACTGTCTCGTTATCACCAATTTCCAAAGTACTGCCATCATCATAAAATATTACATCACTCACAAGTCTTTCTCTTAAGAAATTCTCATTAAAATTCTCGAAAATTCCATGATCATTCTCAATTTCATTATCACAGCATCTTTTGAAAAATATATTTATTACAGGTCGGCCGTATACCGTACTTAAAACGGCGATTAAAATTAATGAAACCAAAACACAAAATATTAAAAACCTTAGCCACATATTACCCATTATAACTCGAAAACCTTGACTTTGGGCTTATGTTTGTCTTTGGGCTTGAATTTTGGCTTTTGGCTAATTATTCACGGTAAGTACTACAGTTTGCACTTAAATCTCTTTGTAGACTGAATCATTTTTTTATTTTATTTCAAATGGATGTCATTGTTTTGATATTATGTATAAAATATAGACGAGCGACTTTTTTAGAACGATGCCTCGCGATTTCCTTACTCGTGGAATTTGAAAACACTTTTTTTGACATTTTTAGCCTTAGTAGGATAGATTGCAATATTCTGGATGAATAAATATTTACGTCTATGTCCTTTCCAGTTTTTCTACACAGCTTCTATTAGTTGAGTAGTTTTAACGTGACAGAATGACAGACAAAATTATTTCCGTAAGTATTTTTAAAATTAGTAAGGAGTTAATTAAATTATCCATTTTCATTCGTATTTATTCTCTAAAAAAACCTATTTGTTATGGCCAAGAATTATGTGCATTACATAAATACAATTATTAAAAAGTATTATCAAACCACTTTTGTCGAGAAAACGGTCATAAATCTTCAAAATCAAGCTCTACCCATTTGCCCAATCTCTGCTCCGTAATCATTATAAACTTATTCGCCCGTTACTGGAGCTACGCTGCGGCTCAAAATAAATAAAATTACTGTACTGTTCCCAGGACCGATTCTTTAGAGGTGAGCGGGGTTTGAGAATTCATTTTGGAAGAGTACACAAATCCCAGAATGTCTTTCTTGACCCTGAAGTAACTTCTAAACAAACAAATGATATTTCGAATCAAAATCCATTTTGGAAAACCTTAGCTAATTTAAAAAAATCCATTCCGATTCTAAAACGCATACCACGTGGTGCTAGACCGGCAGTCGCTAAATCTTTAGCTGACTGCATATGGTCTGTAGTTCATAACAATTCAGAGTCGTCCTGGGAACAACTGTTCAC
Source organism: Orgyia antiqua (assembly GCA_916999025.1). Classification (NCBI taxonomy): domain Eukaryota; kingdom Metazoa; phylum Arthropoda; class Insecta; order Lepidoptera; family Erebidae; genus Orgyia; species Orgyia antiqua. The sequence goes on from OU779874.1 coordinate 10,040,577, forward strand.
CTTCCCGTACAGGATTCTTCATTTACAAAAACACAAGTCTCCTCAGAAATCTTTAACCACACAGATAAAATCTAATTGTCAATTGCCACATAATTGTTTCAATAACGTAATCTCTTCATATAACACAAAGTGCAATAATACAATATATAATACCGTTGAATCAAAGCTAAGGGATGGTGATATAAGAGGAGCGTCAAGAATTTTTAATTTATACGCCTCTTTTGTGGAGGATAAAGTTCAAAATTTTTGTGAAGTTTCGGATCATTTACTAAAAATTAACATTCATTCGGTCTTTACCATTATTCGTTACTGCCTTTTTGTTCCAAAATTAACCCTAGCAATGAGATCGACACACCCGACTACCGGCTAACCCACTCTCCCAAAGACATTGGGATGGTCCTCTCTGCAGTACTGTTAGACAAAATCTCATCAACACCGCTAGCAGTGCTGCCGAGCGGGCACGTTTGTTGGCTGTGGGAGAGTGGGAGTCAGGTGTTTGGTTGCAGGCGCTCCCCTCACCTAATTTAGGAACTTTTTTAGATAGCACCACATTCCGTATCGCCACATGCCTACGCATAGGTGCTCTTAGTGTCACTCCTCATCGCTGTCACTGCGGAGGGCCTCTCCGCAGTGACAGCGACGGCCTCGGGCACCATGGCTTGTCATGCAGCAGAAGTTCCGGACGCATATCTCGCCATGCAAGTATCAACGACATTATCCGTCGTGCTCTTGTCACCGCCGGAGTACCAGCCGTACTAGAACCCAATGGCTTGGTACGTGACGATGGGAAGAGACCAGATGGTATGTCACTGTTGCCTTGGAAAATGGGTAGGCCTTTGGTGTGGGACGCCACTTGCGTCTACACCCTTGCGCCTTCACATCTTCCAAGTACCGTCTGTACGGCCGGTGCTGCTGCTGCCTCTGCGGAGACTCTCAAGCGGCGCAAATACAATAATCTCTTAGGGGGTTATATTTTTGCGCCGTTTGGGGTCGAAACGCTAGGCTTATGGGGCCCGAGTGCCCGAAATCTGTATAAAAATTTGGCGAGCCGACTGATCGACGCCTCTCGTGACCAGAAGGCTGACCTTTATTTTTTTTTAAAATAAGCATTGCCATACAACGTGGCAATGCAGCCAGCCTTCTGGGCACACTTCCTGTGGACAGCGATGGGGAGGAGTATTTTGACGCCTAATTTGTACATATAATTTTAACATTTTTTTTTTAATACTGTACTTATTTCCTTTTATATTTTAGTTTTTAATTGTATATAGTTTTTAAAGATCAATAAATAAAATTTTTGAAAAAAAAAAAAAAATTTTTACTTATTATTAGATATGGCCTTTCCTAACCACGGATATCAAACGAGTTGTCTATTCTGTAAGATAACTGGGCCTACACAAGATCATCTAATATTCGGTTATAAGTATCTAAGGCTTTTTAAAAACATCTGAAACCACTAAATAGATCTTAATCCAACACATAAAAGATTTAAAAGACAATATAAGCTTTGAATTAACAGAATTATGCGAAACCAACTCCCACTGAAAAGCAATATCTCAGAAAAGGTTTCACTTAACCTTAATTTGAGAAAAAAGTAAATACATTTATTACAAAGACATCAAACCGTTGCCTATTCAAGAAACTCGCGTTTGACGTGAAATTCATTATTGTCGTTAATAAAAGGAAATCTTGTAATTTATGTTTCCAATGTTGGATTTCATGCTGTGATTTTCCTTTTCAAGATTTATGTATTATGTAGATTAAAACTAAAATACTTAATACATTCAAAGTATATTCTTTCTGTGCCTTTAATTAGCTTGTATGTTAATAACACGCTTTTAATAATCTTTGAAAATGATTTTAATATTTTTTTTATTTTATTAGTCGGATTGATCTTCAATTTCGCACACACAGATTGAGGACTTACTTATACACATTTACTACTTAGGCAATTATTTTATACAATATTCACCATTTTCAAGAGTGTATTTTTTAGTTTTTGAACAAGTTTATTTTTTGTATGTTTTAGCTCCTGTCGTCCACGTAAAATGGTAAATTTTCATTAATGCTCCGCTCCTATTGATCGTAGCGTGATGTTAAATAGCATAATATCTTCATAAGTAAACAGACCATTTAACACAAATAAATAATTTTTATTTTAACCAATATTTCCAGAGATTAGTTGCAACAAATATTTGTCATTTACAGTGTTACATAATATGTGTTTAAATATATATATGTATGGATAGTTAGAACAACAAAGACAATAGACACCTGACACACACAGAACGTATTTCACGCACACATAGATCTGTAAGTGGCTTCAAACCGGCTGAGTGATTTTGCTATAAACACATAGTATATGTGTTTTTAACCGACTTCAAAGAAACGAGGAGATTCTCAATTCGTCTGTATTTATATTTTTATGTTTGTTATCTCTGAATAACTTTTAACTTTTCGAAGCGATTTTATTGATTCTGTTTTTATTCGAAAGCTAGTGGTTCCTGTATGGTCTTAATGCCACCAGATTAGTATTTGATGGTTATCTCCTGAGAAATTGAGAAAAACCCTCAAATTTCAAAAGCACATGAAAATGGTTCAATATTTTTTTTTAAATATCCCCAATTATTGACTACTACTTGAGGCCGGCGATTTCACACGCGTGGAATTAAGGAAATTCCACATTTTTGCAACATTTTTTACTGATGCTTCGCTCTATTGGTCGCAGCGTGATATTAGATTGATAGCCTTCGTCAATAAATGGACTATCCAACATTAAACATTTGTAATTGCAACCAGTATTTCCTGAGATTAGTGCGTTCAAACAAACAAAGTCTTTCAACTTTGTAATATTGAGTATAGATTAGTATCTAGATAAACTAGTTGAAGGCGACTAATAGTTGCGTTAAGTCGCCCGTCTGTATTAGTTGCTCAACCAACAAGCATGCGTAACCGATCCTTGGTTATTAGGCACATTTGTATTCTACATACACTCGTCCGCCATATTTCAAATATGTCGATCTGTTCTCTATACGGCATGTTGATGAATGATGATTTTTGTCTTGTTCATGCATATGTGTGAGTTATTTGAGTCACGTATATACTTGTACGGAAGTTTAGTATTTAGTATGTATGTGTGTACTCTCGTATTTAGTATATTAATGTGGTGATGTATTAAGAATACAAGAGCCATCACCCCATTTCTTCTCTAAGGTACTATAAAATTAATTGGGATATGATAATTAGTACCTATAATCATGTACATATTACTTGTATCTTTTACTATAAATCGTATTTTCTGTGAACGAATGATTAGAGTTATTGAATTGTTGTTACCTTATTTATTATGTTATTTTATAATTTAGACTCCCAATAGCATAGGTCTAAACCTTAGTGGTTTTTTTGTTGCTATTTTATGTAATATTTACTGTATATTTTGTAAAATTGGTAAATAAATACAATAAAAAAGTTATCGAAAAATATAAAAGTCTAGACTAAACTCTTTGCCAAAACTCCTGGTCAACGTGGCATAGTAGACTAAATATCCTTACAAAGTGGAGGGAGCCCGTTCCCAACAGTGGGACATTAATGGGCTAAGAAGAAAAGAAGAAGCGTTTTTTACCTACATTTTATTAAAACGCATTTTATAGCTTCGTCCATATCTATCTAGGATCCATATGTACCTAACGGAATCTTTGACAGTGATTTTCACCCACTTGCAATAGTTGGATTGATCTGAAATTTTCCACACCTAATAAGGACCGATGACAATGTAATAATTTAAAAGAAATGCAGGGTTTTCAACTCTGTATTTTTTTTTTGTTTTTAAAAAAAACAAATTACTATAATGAGATAGATATTCAAAAAATGAAATGCTACAGAGAAACGGCATTTCAGCTTTGGTTTCTTGCCAAAAAATAGATTTATTACTGTGAATTTTTCACTACATTAATTTTGTAAACAGAAACGCATTGTTATCTTTCTTTGTAGTGTTTCCAAACTGAAGCCAAATGTAGACAATTATTTATGGACCACAATTATCATTAATCTATCATTTGTTTAAGCAGAATTTTTACTTGTTATGAAACAAAGTCGTTATTTTTGTATCTTCAAAACTGCACAACGGATTTTGATGCAGTTTTTTTAATAAATAAAGTGGTTGAAGAGGATGGCTTTTATAATATAACTATTAACTAGCTGTTGCCCGCGACTCCGTCCTCGTGGTATTTAGAAAGTTTTCGCCGATTTTGCAACATTTTCAACTACTGCTTCGCTTCTACTGGTAGTAGCCTGATGTTATATAGCCTATAGCCTTCCTCGATAAATGTACTATCCAGCCCTGAAAGAATTTTTCAAATTGGACCAGTGGTTCCTGAGATTAGCGCGTTCAAACAAACAAATAAATTCTTCAGCTTTATAATATTACTAGCTGTTGCCCGCGTCTCCGTACGCGTGGAATTTAGAAAAATTTTCCCATTTTTGTAACATTTATCACTACTGCTTCGCTACTACTCGTCGTAGCGTGATGTTATATAGCCTATAGCCTTCCTCGATAAATGTACTATCCAGCCCTGAAAGAATTTTTCAAATTGGACCAGTGGTTCCCGAGATTAGCGCGCTTAAACAAACAAACTCTTCAGCTTAATAATATTAGTATAGAGACATAGTATATTGTATGCTAGGTGACCCGGCAAACGTTGTTTTGCCATACAAATGTCAGGGAGGGGGGGGACTTATTTGAAAAATAGATGTTGTCCGATTCTCAGACATAAAAAAAATAATTTTGAAAAATAATCATACTGTCGATAACACAATTCCGCGACGTTACTTGAACTTTCTTGTTATAAAAACTGTTTAATATAGACTAAAGATTTTAATTAATGTAAATATTCACAACAAAATAGCCAAATAATCAAAATACAGCAATGGTGGTTTTCAATTTTTAGCTAAGTTTAGTTGTGCATGTGGAATTGGCCCCATTATCCTGCTTAATTCAACATGCTTGCTGGGTCTCCTCCACTCTGGGAGGGATTATGGTCTACTGTGCCGCGCTGACCAGGCGTGTTGGCACAGGATTTACTTTTGAGTTTTCCGTCTCTCACTGAGGATGTTATTTGTGTACAATATCCCTTAGCTGGCTTTTACAGCACCCTGGGGGGGAGATGGGGTGGTGACACTTGTATTCTTAATCCGTCACCGTCTGTGGTCCGTGTGGACCAATATTTGCTTACTGTGCCTTATATTAGTTTGTATATTTTTAACATACTTTTATTATCGGCACGCATCTATCATTGTATTAATCTAACGTAACGGAATCTTTGGAAATCATTTTCACCCACTTACAGTAGACGGATTGATATGAAATTTTGCACACATTTTAAGAGGGTACTGTACTCCTAATTTAGGTATTTGCCTTAGGTATTGCTATCCCTATTTCCAAGCGCCGCGTTGAAAAGGAAAAATATAGCTGAAGCAGATTTTACCTACAAATTCTTTGAAAAAAAGACGTTTCGTAGTCCCCTTTTTTCTTCGCGAATATTAAACTGATTTTAATTGTTTTTACGCTATATTATAGATGAAGAGTATATCTATGCTTCTATCATATTATATGGGTATGTATTATGTATATATTATGTATGTATTATGTATGTATTTACAAAAGAAAAATGGTATATGTAGTCTATCCGTGTCTGGAGCATAGAAATATAGCTTACTTTGGGACCAGAGGACGTTGTGTGAAATGTCCTGAATATTTATTTATTTATTTATTATCACTTTCTTTTTTGGTAAAACCTTACCAAATATGTGTGATAGACGCTGCAACTTTACCTAAAGAAAACCGAAAAAAACGGATTTTCGGATGGTCATATTTCTTTTAGTTAATATGTTTTGAAATAAGAAAGTGATACAAGCATAGATATACTCTTCATCTATAATATAGCGTAAAAACAATTAAAATCTGTTTAACTTTCGCAAAGAAAAATGGGGATTACGAAACCCATATATTTGTATGGAGCATAATTTGGTATCGTGCCCTCTTAAGGATCGATGACAATGCAATAATTCAAAAACATATCCATGTATTTTATGCGTATTTTTTTGCTTTTAAGGAAATAGTTTTTATTATTTCCGAAAATAAAAATCATAACTACAATATATTTTTATTAACGTTAACAATATCGTGTATCCAAATATAATAACTTTTCAATGATGTGTAAAGCACGTTCTTATTGTAGCAGATTCCTTTATTAACAGGGTCGCCATAGAAGATCCCTTGAATACACCAGGTGGAAGAATGTTTTGTAGCATATATACCTCCGTAACTAGGACACAGGGCTACACCTGGAAAAATAAATTATATAGTATCTGTTAGAAATATTTAAGGATATTTGTCACAATGTCCTCTGGTCCAGAGCTGAGTTTATTGTTTATTTTAAGAGAAAAAAAGGAAATACGGATATTTATACTGTAATATTATAAAACTGAAGAGTTTGTAAGTTTGAATGAGCTAATCTCAGGAACTACGGGTCCGAATTGAAAAATGTTATTATGTTGGATAGTCCATATATCGAGGAAGGCTATAGGCTATATAACATCACGCTTCTACCAATAGGAGCGAAGCAATAGTGAAAACTGTTGGAAAATCAGAAAAATATTTTTTAATTCCACGCGTACGAAGTCGCGGTTAGCAGCTATACAATGTGTTGCAGAAAGGTGTAGTCATATTTTAAAGTTGCATTAGATAGGCCTTAAATATTATAAATATTACAGTGACACATAGAAAAATACAGTTGGTAAGTTTTTTTTGTTTATTGCCTACTATTAAACAACTACCAGGAACGCATCAATTATGAGATGTTTACGGTTTATTGAATGCGATTAAACCTTACGATAAAAGATGACCATATAATAGTGTTGTAATTAAACAAGATCGAGTAATTTAATAGATTTATTAAATTTGTATGCACACATAAAAGTCATAATATAACTAGTATTTGTAATTTCATCCATGCCTAGTGCCTAGTCATCGGCCATGTGTAACGATGGTCAAATATGACTACACCTTTCTGAAACACGTTGTATAAGATAATAAAAGATACTCACTAAGTCCATATGTTGCACAAAAGATATTGCTATCTTTATCGTAACAAATATCACTCTTTTCTTTTTCGAAAATTATAGGCAACAGCTGTCCTGTGGGACCCCAAGACGTGGTCTGAAATGAACACATTATTATTAATAGTACATAACATCAATATTATTTCCGTGTTGTGATGGATTAAGAATACAAGTGTCACCACTCCATCTCCTCCAAAGGGTGCTGTAAAAGTCAGCTAAGGGATATTGCACACAGATAACATCCTCTGTGAGAGACGGAAAACTCGAAAATAAAACCTGTGCAAACACGCCTGGTCAGCGCGGTACCGTAGACATAATCCCTTCCAAAGTGGAGGAGGCCCGTGCCCAACAATGGGACGTAAATGGGCTGGAGAGAGAGAGAGATAGCATCAATATTATAGACGTATAAATAACATACCAGGAGTAGCAGATGCTACGGGTCCTGGGCCCTTAGGGCGCTGCCCTCAAAAATTCCAATAGTTCTTACCCAGATATATATAATATATTTATTATTAGGGGAAGACTTATACTTGTTAAAAGTCTGATAACGTTTTGTTGGACCAGAATCGATCCAAGTCTCATGTTTTTTTGTAGGAGATGCTTCTCCTAAGATGAAAAATTTAACGTGATCCGAAGAAAAAAGACCAAATATTTGCACCTGAACCTTAGTATGATGTCCTTTCAAATGGTCAACTACGTGCGACAGCCAAAGCCAACTAGATATACGAGTTCAAATGAAGGGCGTTTATTCATGTCATAGCAGATGGAACTCTAAAGTCGCTCTATACTCTTTAAACGCCCTGTATTCTTAATCCGCGGAAAACGGTTGTACAGGAAATACATCTAACATAAGATAATTACGCTTCAATCCAAGGGACAAGGCAGCAACGATAAACGCTATTGCAATCACGTGCGTTAACGAGTGCAGTAACGTAATAACAAAGTCACGATATTTGGTATGAATAGGGCTGCCAACAGTCTAGAATTTCTATATTTTCTAAATTCGTATTAAAATATAACGCTATTTTAAATTTTAGTCTCACAAATTTGTTTCTTTGTTCCGAGAAAGAAGCATATTTCGCTTAAATTTACGGCTCTCTGCCGTGTTTATTCGAGAAATACAATGAATGAGTGATGGCAGCGCTATATAAAGAGTCTCGGTAATGGCAGCCCTAGGAATAAATAAATTGACGTAAATTACGAGAAAGTTACTTTAGAATTCATAAAAATGTCTCGGTCTTTAACTCGCTGTTTTATAAATATTTATGAGTAGTAGTAAGTAAGAGCATGTGAGAATTATATGGCTCAAAAATCTGGAAGACGTAAGTGGCAATTGGTCGGAATATTTACGTTCGTTCGAAATTTGAAAATGGTGTAGTTAGTTAAGGTTAGGTTCATAAAGCAAAACCGGAACGAAGGGAAAACTCGGAGTCTTCCCATGATTTGGTGATAAGACTTGAACTCTTACGCTATCACCACACAAAAGATCTAATTACTAAATATAAAAATAAAATTTTCAAAATATAAGGTTTTAATAATCTTTACTTATTATAAAACAAATTGATTATTTTCGTATGTATGTCCTTATACGAGCTTCAAAACTACGCAATGGATTACGCAACAATTATATACGCCTATTAGAAAACGTTTTTTTCTAATAAGTAGAGTGGTTCCAGGGGATAGCTTTTTTGTATAATACGATACGGGGTCTTTATTTTCGAAATTCTACGCCTACGAAGTAGCGGGCAGTAACTAGTTCTCCATAAATTATGTTGTGAATAAATTAAAGAAATCGGGGAGCCAAAATTTACTTCCCTGGTAAAAGGTCCTTCCATCCATCCATCCATCAGCCTCTCTCCGTCTACTATTGGACATAGGCCTCCCCCATAGAAAGCCACAATGTGCGGTCCTGTGCCGCTTGCATCCAATGTCAATGCAACAAAAGATCCTTAATGTCTTTAAAAGATAGTAAAAATCACCAATAATTTACATACTCCGTGTAGTGACGGATTAAGAATACAAGTGTTACCACCCCATCTCCTCACAAGGTAAAAGTCAGCTAAGGGATATTGCACACAGAAAGCAGCCTCTGTGAGAGACGGAAAACTCGAAAATAAACCCTGTGTCAACACGCCTGGGCAGCGCGGCATAGTAGACCATAATCCCTCCAAAAGTGAAGGAGGTCCGTGCCCAACTTGGGACGTAAATGGGCTGGAGAGAGAATTTACATACCCCAGCATCTCCTTCAACATCTCCTGAATGTATACAGGCTGTCTGTATGTTATCTCCTAAAATAACAGCTGTATCCAATACGAGTAAAGCCAGATCATTTAGAACTGTCCCATTGACTTCTGTGAAGTTTTGATGTAGTAACACTTCTTTAATCTGAAAACAGTAGATTTATTTATGTGACATTCGTAAACAAACAAAAAACAATCGATTTTTAAAAAAATAACATTATTAAACAACCAGAAATTATTGAACATGCGATAGTTTTTACTAATTTCTTAAATTTCTTTAATAAAATAAGAGAGGCAGACAACGATGGAGATGAGAAAGATGACATAAAAACAATAGCAGGTACAACATGGAGAAGGAAGACACAAGACCGTAATCTGTGTCAAGCTCAAGGGGTGATCTATGCTGTACAGCAAGACAATCTTCGCGAAACTGGTTACAATGTTAGAATTTTAATCTAGTATTTATGTAATAATTATGTTATTTTGTAAAATTATTAAAAAAGGTTAATAATATTAATGAAATTATAATCTTTACCTACATAAAGAAACACTAACATAACTTAATGAAATTATAATCTTTACCTACATAAAGAAACACTAACATAACATAAATAAAAGCTGACTGATAGATGAGAAGGAATCTGGCATATTATAAACTAATAATCTGGCATGTTATAAAGGAATCTGGCGTGTTTTAAAATATTAGAAACGTACCCTGTATACTTTCTCATTGCCACTCATAAACTGTAAGTTCTCTTTGCCGAGGAATACCAGCACATTCTGAGAATCCACGGTTTTGTTGGATTGTCGCATGCACCTTCCACCTGAAAACGTTTTAAATAAAGCGTTTAATGGTATGCTACTAAGTATAATCTTCCAGGCTCCATATCATCCCTTAATCCTGTATCCTCGAATTTATATGAACAGATATGCCATCATAATACAGATGTCGAGGAATGGAGAAGAAAATGGGAAGGAAATAGTGCTTGATTCTTGCCAGTTCATGAATGCCCCGCAGTTAGACAACAGCTTTCTTAACATTAGTAGGGTATTGTCTACTATGACATGCTGGCCGGACTCATAGAGGATTTTATCTGCTTAAGACATTCCTAAGCTAGCTCTTACTGTATCCTGGAGAGGAAATAGCTTGGTGACGTAAACATTCTTAATCCGTCCCAGTCGGATAAGATGGATGATTACGGAAGTTCATCTCTACATAATATAAAACAAAGCCAAAGCTTATGTCTTCAAAATTACGCAACGGATTTCGATGCGGTTTCTTGTAAATGATAGAATGGTTCAAGAGGATGGCTTTTTTGTATAATTTATTATGATTTGTGGTCTTATTCATAATGACTTATCGGAGGTTTAAACGGAGATTTTATCGGAGAGATAATAAACGTTTTAGCGTAAAAAGACTATTGTGAATAACAAGTTTTGACAATTTTTGCGAAACAATTTTAGCGAACTTTTAAACCTCCGATAAGTCATTACTAATAAGACCATTAATCTTTAAATTCCACGCGTACGAAGTTTCAGGCAACAGATATGAATAATAATAACTCACTTGTAAGAATAATTTTCTCAGAAAGCAGAGCACCATCACAGGTGTATTGAAACTGGCCGCTGTCTGAGTCCTTGATGAAAATCGTTACTATCCAGGGGAAAACGGCTTTCGTAAAATTTTGGCAAACTTGGTCTCCTTCACAGATAGGATCCAACTGTAAACATAAATATTGTATTTATAAATTAAATAATTTGGTCACAAAAAGCATCTCACATTCGAGAGACACATCACATTCACACACGAGAGGTTCGTCATCAATAGTAAATAAGTAAGTTTATGTAGTGTATGTATAGCAAGTGTTATATTATTATTTATGTATTTTGTATGTATGAGCTTTATGTATTTCATTAAAATTATTATATACCTATATATTAAAATAAATAGCACCCACTTTAACTTATTTCTGCACTCCTCGCTGGTTGACTGGGAGAAAATGCCGTTGGCATTAAGTCCACCATTGTACATCAATCATTTATTGTGTGCAAAAATTGTAAAATAAATAAATAAACTTAGATCATATACTTATTTCTCTAAAATAGTAACCAATTTTGCTGGAGAGTTGCTACGGTCCGTTTTAATTTTTTTATTTTGGGCATTTCAATTGCAATTTTGGGCATTTCAATTGCAATTTTGGGCAGCAAGCCATGTTTCGATGCTTGTATTATTAATAGTAGATTATGAATGCATACATACTATTTTTTTTAGTTAACTTCTCCAGCCCTTACCCACTGTTGGGCACGGGCCTCCTACACTTTGGAGGGATTATGGTCTACTGTGCCGCGCTTACCAGGCGTGTTGGCACAGGTTTTATTTTCGAGATTTCCGTCTCTCACAAAGGATGTTATCTGTGTGCAATATCCCTTAGCTGACTTTTACAGCACCCTTGGGAGGAGATGGGGTGGTGACACTTGTATTCTTAATCCGTCACCACACGGAAGTTTTGTAAACACTCCGGCGTAATCCCAACGTAATTATGTTATTTACACAAAATTGGTCTATGCAGAGATCGAACCTGCTATACTAGTACTGTTCTAAAGGTATATCGTTTGCTTATTGATGTTTTAAGTACTTTAGTTTTTGATACAAAAAATTGCCATTATTTCGTGTCGTATCTATTAATTCGTTATTCTTTGATAGAAGGTCACGATCAAAGGTAGTTATTGTTTAGACAGTGATTGATAACACATTGCGTGTTGTTCTTTCTACACGAGAGGTAACAACACATAAGTAATTTACAAAGAAGTATAATACTAGTTATTACGCATGCTTTCACTCATTTTTATGATTAGTATTTTGATGATGGTCTCGTGAGGATAGAGCAGTGCAGCTGTTTGCTGTTCACGAGGACGCGGATTCCATTCCTGATCATGATAATCGCATGTGTAATGAAAACGGGTATTTTACATTACAACATATTACATAGAAAACACCCAAACGCAGTACAAACATTTGTATTACAATTATAAATATCACACAAATGATTGTCCCGTGCGGGAATCGAACCCGCGACCTCGTGAACGGCAATCCGATATTTGAACCACTAGAGCACGAGTCTCGTCAATTTGTATCTAGATTTTTTCTATTTAATTTATAGACAAGTATTTCTACACAGTCGTTTAAATATCTGTTAATATATTTTTGCGCGTTTTGTCATGAAGTAAGGTCACATGTTGATTACTCCGGTATAAGAACAGCATCATCTAAATAAGTGCAGTATTTAGGGCCACTTGTAAAAATCCGTGTTTAAGCTTTATTTAACTATAGCTGACCCGGCAAACGTTGTTTTGCCATACAAATGCCAGGAGCAGACAAATAATTTGCAATAAAATAAAATTGCGACTATAACTAAAGATCTAAGCTATCCTATCTCTAAAGTTGGACCAGGCTGCTCACGGTGTGCCATTTTAATTTAAAATGGGTTAAGTAGTTTAGGAATCCATCGCGGACAAACATCGTGACAGGAGATTTATATACTTATATATAAAGATTTTAATAATTAAAACTAGTATTTAGGGTTCGGGAATATGACGAACATAATATAATAATATACTTAGTACTGAACCCATCGGGTTTTACGTTTACGTTACACGCTATAAATTTAAAATTATAACTTACTATTATTTTCGGCCGGCTTACTTCCGTTATTAATAATAATTATTAATTTATAGCAAATAACTGTTATAAATAATTATAGCTGTTAAAAATAACAGTTTAGGAAGACGTTATTTACTCATAAAAGTTGCAGTTAATTTATAGTATTTCATTGTTTTAGCAATGTGTTACATAATAATGTTATACAATATTAAACGTTATTTTAATTACGATAAATAATTTCTGGTATCATCTGAGTTAAAATTAAAAATCAGCGTCTCAAAAATACTAAAAGTGATGAATAAAAACATCTCTATATAATAGCCGGAAAAGAGGAGAAAGAACAAAAAATATGTATAATAAAATGAAAGTGTTGCCCTGTTCCCAAATAGAGCAGACCTTCGAGCGATCTAGAATTATTATTATTATTATTTGTACGACAGTTAGAAAAATCACACAAATGATTGTCCCGAGCGGGAATCGAACCCGCGACCTCTTGATCGGCAGTCCGCTACATGGACCACTCGACCACAAGGCTCGTCCATCAATCAATTAATTTTGATAGTGACGATAACACATTTCGGCAATGCTAACTGCACTTTCTTGTTATAAAAACTGTTTATTATAGAACAAAGAATTTAATTAATATAAATTTATATTTAGTTTTAATTCTTGAGTAAAGTTTAGTTGTACACGTAGAATTGGCACCATAGAAACTTTTGTAGACTAAGATTTGATTGTAGGTAAATAAAAACCTTCATAAACAAAAACATACCGGACTATCCGTGAAAATCCGATCAGAAGCCAAACCAACATCTGTGCTGTTATCCAAGAAATCAGAGCCACTTGTAAAAAAATCACTTTCAGTAAACCTACGTTCCTCATTAGTTGTATCCTTATACAATTCTATATAATCGATAATCGGATAATCAGTTGAATTATCATCCTCATTCGAATCGTAATACGATGTATCGAAATCAACAGTTTTGTAAATTTCATTCAATACATGGCTATCTGGCTTACTTATAACAGCTTTGATGTTGTCTTCTAGTACATTAGTTAACTTAACCGCTGCTCTATTAATTTCATTTATGGTATCACTATTAGAAATGTTTTCAAAATCATCAAGACCTTGCCCTTCGTTATAAAGAAAATCAAAATCGTGTTTAAAAAAATCATTTTCTTCTTTCAAACCAACATCAATATTGCCATTGCCGTTCTCAAAATCAACATTAAAATCAAATGATTTTACAAACAGTTTTGTCTTGTTGTTAACGCGGTTTAGTAAGAAATTTGTTTCATTCACTTTTGTTTCAAACCAGCTAGACAGATTCAGTAAGATTTTATTAAAATCTTCAACTGGGACATTTGTAACGTTAAATTTTGGCAACTCTAATTTTATATCCAAACTTTCTACAGGTGATTTCTCCTTAACTATTTCTTTTATTATATGGTTAGCACACTCTGGTGTATCACAATCGCTTTTAACACAAACAAACACAACACAAAACACTAAAACTATAATATTTTTCATTTTCACAAAACATACGCGAGCTCGCCACACACGATCAAAAACAAATGATTCTTACGAACGATTTTTGCTATATCAAATATTATTATATACATATTTACATTTAATATGTACGTTACATTGTTAAGTTAAAGTTTGGTTTTGCTTGTGAAAGGCTTCGAAGATGCACCTACCTTGAATATTCGTGATTCTAAGTTTGATATATGAGCGCAGTAATTAGTCAAAATATTGTGTTTACGTTAATAAGAGGAGCGGATAGCGGGTTTGTAATTTTTTTTAAAGCGTTAGCTTTTGCCACATATAGATAAGCAGCTTATAATAGCTCGTTAATCTGTCAATCAAGGCTTACAAAATAGAGAAAGGAACTTAAGAGGGTACTGTACTCCTAATTTAGGTATTTGCCTTAGATATTGCTATCCCTATTCCCGAGCACCGTGCTAAGACGGACAAATATATGTAGCTGCAACAGATTTTACCTACAAATTCTTTGAAAAAAAAGACGTTTCGTAGTCCCCTTTTTCTTCGCGAAACTTAAACCGATTTTAATTATTTTTACGCTATATTATAGATGAAGAGTATATCTATGCTTGTATCACTTTCTTTTTTGGTAAATCATTACCAAATATGTGTGATAGACGCTGCAACTTTACCTAAAGAAAACCGAAAAAAACGGGATTTTTGGATGGTCATATTTCTTTTAGTTATTATGTATTGAAAAAGAAAGTGACAGAAGCGTAGATATACTCTTCAACTATAAATAGCGTAGAAACAATTAAAATCGGTTTAACTTTCGCGAATAAAAAAGGGAAGTACGATACCCATATTTTTGTATGGAGCATAATTTGGTATCGTGGCCTCTTAATATTCAGGTTACTAGAGAGAGAGTATATTATATAGCCTATATGTAAGTACTATACCAGGCAAAGTCCGTGTGGTAAACCCCATTTCCTGCCCACACCCTGGGCAAAGCCAGCTAAGGGATATTGTACATAGATAACATCTTCAGTAAGAGATTGAAAACTCAAAAAAGAAACCTATCCCAACAGGCCTAGTCAGTGCGGATTAGTAGATCATAATCCCTCCCGAGGTGGAGAAGGCTCACGTCCAACAGTGACACGTTAATGGGCTGTAGAGAGAGATAGAAACCAGGTAAAATACCGATGTCTGTTGAAATGTATGTCACCGCACCGCATAACTTTCGTACGGCTCGGCTGTACCAAATACGGTACAATATTTTGCGTTCTTTATTGTCAACTGTGTATGTATAATTTTCTTACTCTCTCTAATACTTTCTATCTTTCTCTAATGCCTCGAGCCTCGTGGTTGAGTGGTTTATGTTACGGACTGCCGATCAAGAGGTCGTGGGTCCGATTCCCGCACGGGACAATCATTTGTGTGATTTTTCTAATTGCCATACAAATGTTTGTACTGCGTCTGGGTGTTTCTATGTATTATAAGTATGTATTTACAAAAGAAAAGTAATATATGTATTCTATCCGTATTCTGGTACCCATAACACAAGCATATAAGCTTAGCTTGGGACCAGAGGACGTTGTGTGAAATTTCCATGAATATTTATTTATTTATTGAATGCGATGAAAAATCAGCGAGACTTTGCTAAGTATTTATTGCTCAGTTCTTATTTTCAGAAACGGAGAACTCTAAAGCTTTTTTTTTAAATGGACATTTCACACAACGTCTTCTAGTCCCAAGCTGAGCTTATTATATACTTGTGTTGTTGGTACAAGAATACGGATATACTACTTATACTACTTTTCTTTTGTAAATACATACTTATTATACAATGTAAACACCCAGACGCAGTAAAATCATATAAATAACATTTATAAATATCACACAACGTGGTCCTACTCCTTTTCGAATAAAAATTTAGTCTACTTATGTCATACTTATGTACTTTGCAGTTGCGTGGGCATAAATCTTAATTTTAAGTTTTCCTGCTCTTAGCAACATTCATGGATATAAATGAGATATTTTTAATTCGAAAACATGTTACTTTATACCGCATTTTTGTTTGTTTGTTACGTTCAGTATTTTACCTTGGTAAACCATGGGACTCTGTTAGCAGATAAACTTTTTTAGAAAATTTAAAAAATTATATTATATATTATAGCCGCGGAATACAGTTAGTTTAGCGTATAAAGTGAAATTTGTGTCATTGACCTTATTCATTTACATAATTATCTATACTTATATACACATAAAATATAAAAAGTCTGAAGATATTGTTTGTTTGTTTGAACGCGCTAATCTCAGAAACCACTAGTCCTATTTAAAAAATTCTTTCATTGTTGAATAGTACATTTATCGCGGAAGGCTATAGGCTATATATAACATCACGCTGCGACTAATAGCAGCAAAGCATTAGTAAGAAATATTGCATAAAAACTGTGAATATCTATACCAATATTATAAATCTGAAGAATTTGTTTGTTTGTTTGAACGCGCTAATCTCAGGAACCACTGGTCCGATTTCAAATGTTGAAAATTCAGGGATGGATAATACATTTATCGAGGAAGGCTATATATAGGGTGTATAACATCACGCTGCGACTAATAAGAGCAAAGCATAAGTGAAAAATGTTGCAAAAAAAAAAAACAGGAAAAAATATCTAAATTTCAGAGCTTCGTTGCGTATGCTGCGTTAGCGTTGCTGGTTTTTTGTATCATTTGTTTTCTAAATTCCACATGAATGAAGTCACAGGCAACATCTATTATGTATATAATGTATATAATGATTTATATTTCTTCTACCTTTATTTAAATCTCTATGAGTAAAAAACTAGTTATTAAACTGGTTATTTATTACGGTATAAAAATTTATTTATAACTACTTAGCTAAATAATTTCACCCACTTTCATGGTTACTGTCTACACCGTAGACATAGCGTGATGTCTGATTAAAAAATTTATTATTGTAGCACAACTGTCACTTTCTCTCTCCAGCTCATTTACGTCCCACTGTTGGACAAGAGCCTCCTCCACTTTGAGAACGATTAAGGCCGACTGTGCCGCGCTGATATAGCGTGTTGGCTGGGAAGGAAAAGGGATGGTGTATTCTTTATCTTAAATCATTTATCACCCATAAGTCTACAATTACTCAATCTTCTTATATATAAAAATCAATTGCTGTACGTTAGTCTCGCTAAAACTCGAGAAGGGCTGGGCCGATTTTGGTCTTGAAATATTCATGAAAGTTCAGGGAAGGTTTAAACACTGACTGTATATGGGGATCTAAAATTCCACGCGTACGGAGTAGCGGGCAGCAGCTAGTTTACAATAAAGTCGCTCTCAATCGCATCAAAAACTCAGCTTTGAGTCACGAACATTTTAATTGTTCGATCAAATTATATGGTTGTTTTGATGAGACTCGGTGACTAAATGGACCTTAGCTACTCTTTGTTCACTAACTAGGCTTATTGGAACGAAGTTCCTTATTTTTTTATCTTTTTAAATAGCGATTGAATCAACCTTTGGTACTTAGTTAATAATATTATCACCCGTGGGGTGACGGATTAAGGATACAAAATGTCACCACTAGATTTCTTCCCAAAAGACAAGGTGCCTTTTGGAAACTGTCGGGGACGGAATCCTCTAAATTAAACCCTTTTTTTTTCTTATAATGGAGGAATTACCTGACCGCACACCTCACTATCTGGAAGAAACCTAAAGTGTAGGTACGCTAAAGCAATAATTTTGTAAAAAACGGCGGATTAACTCTTGTAAAATCTTACTTATCGCTCAACAATAAACTAACTGTTAGAACATCATCTTTCATAAAGTTACGTAAGTTATGAGGAAAAGTAATGTTAGCTTGCAATACTATGGTATGGTACCAATTCTATGTGCACAACTAAACTTTACTAAAAAATTAAAACAAATACAGCTACGGCCTAAATAATACTACTTATTACGGATTTAGATGCGTATATTTGTTTTAAATTTGCTTCTCACCCGTGACCATGGTGACTGCAAAGTCTCCGAAACGTCGGGCCATAATTTGAAACAAATAATATACGCGTCTACATCCGTGAAAATGAGTCGCGCAAGTTTAGAAAAAAAACACTATGGCGTATTTCGATTAATTGGTTATTTATTTATTTTAAACTTCATGCACATACAATTTATATATAGGCAGACTTAATGCCTAAGGCATTCTCTACCAGTGAACCTTTAGGTGGTGTAGAAAATAAAAATGTTATTTTCGTTGTATACATTTTTATTAATTAAAATCGTTAGGCTATTATGAAGATTTTGTAATAAAAAAAAATCTGTTAACATTGCCGAATTGTGTGACACTATCAATTTTCATGTTTTAGTTAAGTTTTTTTGTGCAAAATCGGTACCATTGTATCATGATCATTGATCATATTAAAATACAAAGATTGTTATTACATTAATTTCCTTAGAGTGTTAAGCCAACAGGAGTAGCTAAACTCGATGTTTTTGTGAAAAACTAGTTGTTGATTTCGTACGGGTGTTGTAAATGTTCCTCGTTTTTATTACATTTTGCAGTGATGCTTCGCTCCTATTCGACGTAGCATGATGTTATATAGCTTATATCCTTCCTCGATTAATGTACTATCCAACGCACAAAGAATTTTTCAAATTGGCCTAGTGGTTTCTGAAATTCAGCTTTTATATTAGCATAGATATACTGCCATGTCAACGGGATGCTCAGGTCACGCACACAAACTCTATAACGTAATTTCTTTGGTCGTTACGCACGCTTCGCACAAAATCGCCACACACACGCTAAGACACACACTAGACGACTGCGTCCGTACACAATTAATATGATCATTCCTCTCATTCCTTTTTCAGCGGGGATCGCGTGACAATATCAACTCCTGATAAATAAATGCTTTAAGATCAATTGCCTAACTTTTGTGCGTAATTATTATAACAATGTAGGTATATCTTTTTATCTCAATTATGTATGACATTTTAATTGAATGGGAACCTTTAATTGGTATGTCTTAATAAAGCCTTCATGATGTTAGTGTTTCATACTGAATGTGTGGGTATTGCTAATCTTTTATGATGTGACAAACTAAAAAACAGGTCAAGTACGAGCGGGATGCACACACGAAAAGTTCCGTAGCGTTATTATTGTTGAGGTTTGGTTCATCACTGTGGAGGTTTTGTATTTACCTATCACGTCGGGGTCACACTATGGAGGTTTCCACTGCGGAGGTTTGGAGAAAGGTAGTGAGGTGAAGGTACGTGTTGTAATATAACTCCACATGATAGTTCGTAAGACGTTTATTCTTGACCAAGACCATATTAAGCCTAACTTATTACCAATCTTACGTTCTAAAAGAAAAGTAGCGATCCCGTTATGTTGAAAGGACGCGCTACTTGAGGTTGTCAAACCCATGTCATTAACAGCAATAAATTCGTCTAATATTGATAAAAGTGTGAGAACGAAATGTTATACAAAAACGAAATGTTAAAATTGGTCCTTAAGTGGCTATGCATAAATTACGGTAATAATGTTTCAAATTTATTGCAGTTTTTAAGATAGAGATCGGTACTGGAGTGTTGCTACATTATTATAGTATATTCGTCATACCGACCCCAAACAACAACAAACAACGGGATCTCAAAGAATAGGGTTACGGCAGATGATGATACAGCAAATACGTGAGTATTTACATACAGTACATATTTATATACAGTACATATTTGCTGTTGTAACATCAACCGATAAACACAAAAGACAGAAAATTAGACTGTGCCTTAAGCGGTATACACTTATGTATGGCACAGTCGAATTTGTTGTTACCGTTGAATTTGTTGTAACCGTTGTTAGTTTAACAAACTTCATACGCCTTAATAAATTATTACAGCAATTTTATCGTACCTAAATATTCACAAATTGATTAGTCATTCTCGTTTATTCTTGTGGTGACCGAAGAAAACATCCATCACCACAAAATTTGTATTCCAACACACCTGGTTGTCATAGTACAGTTATATCAAATTACTAGCTGACCCGGCAAACGTTGTTTTGCCATACAAATGTCAGTGGGGGGAGGGGATTTAAAAATAGATGTTGTCCGATTCTCAGACCTACTGAATATGCATGTAAAATTTCATAAAAATGTCAAGCCGTTTCGGAGGAGTACGGTAACTAACACTGTGACACGTGAATTTTATATATTAGAAGATATTTCCAACATCGGGAGACCGAGATCGAATATAAGTCAGTATTTCCATCACATCTCTCTCTCATGCCCATTACCGTCCTACTGCTGGTCACGGGCCACCTTCACTTTAGGAGGGATTATGATCTACTATGCCGCGGTGACCAGACGTCTTGTCACATTGTCTGTTTTCAAGTCCATCTCTCGCAGAAGATGTCATCCATTACCTAGCTTTTACAGAACCCTGGAAATCAAAAGAGGTGGTGACACTTGTATTCCGTCACCACACGGACAATTTTCATAATTAATTTCCATCATTTTTAGTATTTTTCCCAAAATAATGTAGTAATTTTCCCAAAGTAATGAAATAAGTAAATATTGACTCACCATTCCTTGCAATAATTCAAATCGCCTATCACCAACCATTTCAACTTCTTCAGGGCTTCGAGTGCTTAAATGACTTACATCCACTGTATCAAATAACTTAAAATGCTCTACATCATTAATTTTATTAACATCAGTCGTAATATCTATGATCGATTCATTGCTATCATCTTGGCCCGATTCATCATCAGTTAAGTAGCCTTCCTTAGTAGTTTTAGGTCGTTTCAAATGTATATTATCTTTAATTATATTAACATTATTATTTTTTGTATATTTCCTTACATCATTATAGTTATTTTTATCATCTTGTGATTCTATAACTCCTGTTATCTTAGTTCTTGTTATATCATCATAATTAGTCAAGTTATTCTCTTGACTATTATTTTCAATCGGTTCTTCAAGAAAAACATAATCGACAAATATTGGCCTCCTTGGTAGTTCTCTATAATCTTTCATTTCTTCAATTTCTATATTTCTTTTCTGTCTTAATTTAAACTCCAGTTCATCTTTCATAAAATCGTCAATATCAAAATCTACAGTAGATATATCGAAATAATCGATATCTGTTGTAGAATATATTTCTGTAGTGTAACCTAAATCTACTTCTATCCTTTCTGTATCTAATTCAGATATAGTTGGTATTCTTTTTATAGTGATATTGGGATTGATATAATTGTAAACATCTGGCCAATATCTTGCACTGTATAAAAATGTTGATATAAGAAACAAACAGACGAATAATATAAGTAGTATTAGTAACCTTGTCACCATTCGTAGAAAAGAATGTGAGAGATTCATTTTCTTTGATTTTAGTTCTTAACAATACTTATTTGTTTATCAAATAGCTTACTTCTGCGTTTATAATCACTGCTACACTCTTTGACTTGAAGCGTGATGATATAGTTATAGAACTATTTCTTAAATCACTCTTTATAAATATTAATGGTCTTATTCATAATGACTTATCGGAGGTTTAAAAGTTCGCTAAAATGGGTTCGCAAAAATTGTCAAAACTTGTTATTCATATATACCTATATGTCTTTTTACGATAAAACGTTTTTTATCTCTCCGATAAAATCTACCTCCGCTAAGTGATTATGAATAAGACAGTAAACGTTTAAAACTATTTAATCACATAGACACTGAGGGTTACTTTAATTTATGCTATATTGGTACCAAGTCTACGTGTCCAACTTAACTTAACTAAAAAATGAACACTATGGCATACTAGATGTTGCCAGCGACTCCGTTCGCGTATAATTTAGAAAATTTTCATCCCTTTTTTTCGCAATAAAAGGTAGCCTATGTCCTTTCTCAGGATCTAAAGATTGTCTGTGCCAAATTTCATCAAAATCGGTTGAGAGGTTTAAGCGGGAAAGCGTAACAGACAGACAGACAGAGTTACTTTCGCATTTATAATACACACACACATATTTATAAAAATAGGGATTCCGATTAATCGGCTATTTCGTCATGCATATTTATATTAATTGAAATCGTTAGTCTATAATATAAAGATTTTCTAATACAAAAGTTCTCATAATATTGCCAAATTGTGTTATTGTCACAATCAATGTTTATTTTTTAGTTAAGTTAAATTGTGCATGTAGAATCGGTTTCATTGTTTATTGATTTATTATCACTGTTTATTTCTTAATTTAATCTGTTACAATAAATAGCACAAGAAGAACATCACTAAAAGTTGTACAAGTGCAAGTGGTGGCTCTTTCGCTTTTAACGATTTCTTTCAAACAACTGTAACAATTTCCTAGAAAATAATCAATTGAGGCAAAGTTTAATTAACATTGCCGAATTGTGTTATTGGCACTATACTATAATTTTTTTTTTTAGTTAAGTTCAGTTGTGCACGTAGAATTGGCTTACAAATGTGTTTACAAAATGTGTTCATCATTATGTTCACTTAGTTTATTTATTATATTGTTTTATTATACACACAAACACTAATGAAAGATTATTATTTACAAAATAATATACAAGAGTGTTCAACACAAACCCTATAGTTATACTAAATATTAATATTTTATTACATTATTGTTATGTTTCAATAGAAACATTACGGTTGCTTTATATGGGATGATGCGCAGAACGCAACAATGGATTATAGTCCGCCATTTTGAGGAAGTTTAATGTCTTTATCGCTTAGGCTGGTGTGATTAGTTCAGTGTTGTATGAGGCACTTCTATTTACTGGGGTTTTTACCTTGATTAAAAACCTCGTCAATAACAAGGTACATACAGACTGTTAGTTTTTGTATAGAACGCATATAATTGAGCCTTTGAAATTTGAGGGTTTCCTCGATTTCTCAGGAGATAACCATCAAGTTTTGACCTGCTGCCAATGGGACCACACGAAAACCACCAGCTTTCAAATTAAATAAGAATCAAAAAGGCGCTTCGCCCAGGTAAAAGTTATGAGGTTACAAACATATAGAAAAAAAAGTACATACAGACGAATTGAGAACCTCTTCCTTTAAATAAAACTACTTTTTACGATTACAGATGATTCGCGCAACTGTTTGAAAATATTATGTTATCCTCTTCCTTTTTTTAAAGTTGGTTAAAAAGCAGTTGAAAATAGCTTAATTTTGGGCTCAAGTGTAAGAAGCCGACAAAATTTTTCTGTAATAAAATTTGTATTTATGAATCATTTTTTGCGTTATTTATTTAAAATCGAGCCCAAAGGTCTTATCTAAGCTTATTTTAAAACCGAAGACTATTAATCTTCTATTAATAAAATCACATTTACTTTTAACATAAAAATATTTATTACAACTTAAAATTAAATAACAATACTTACAATTAACAACAACAATCATACAATAACACACAACAACATTTTAAGAATTAACAACAATTTTTAAAATAAGGCGGTAGGAGGAGTATTGCATTTAGAGGAAAGGAGTAATTACTCCTAAGGCAAATAACATTTAATAAATTAAAATGATTCCCTAAATGTGTAACAAAACTTAAGAATGGCTAGACCAGTTCTCGTAATTAGTTGGTCAATATATTTCCTGAAGTCCTTGTAAAAAGGAAATGTAATCAAAAATAAGCAAAACTATAGAGCAGTTAATATTTTAAACGGAAACATTCTAGACAGTTGACTTTATTAATTCATGACCAATTCGTCCAGTAGTTATTGTATAACAGAAATAAACCCGATTCTAATTCTACAATCAAAATGAAATCACGTCAAAGGAATACATTAATTGGATTATGTATGAAATAATATTTTTCCAATTAATCTAGAGATGATCTAAATTGATACACAAATAGCTGGATAAACAGATTTACCAGGTGTCTATGGCTACATCACTCAGTCGGCCTGAAGCCACTTACATATCAATATGTGCGTGAAAACGTATCTATGTGTGTCTATGATACAGGCTATACGTCATATGAAACGTCATTATTGTATGAAGTACGATTTAGCCAGGCTATAATTACTTGTCCTCAATTTTAAACGTAAAACCACTTGGTATATCTGCGGTTAGATAGTTTACTTTTCCAAAAATAAAAAGAATCTTCCCTTTCAAAGTTAGTGATATCAGCTATTTTTGCCCATTATACAAATATTTATCAGAAATTCCTAATAAAATGAAAACAAATTTCCTACTTAACATTGAAGTAGATATCCATAATGGCAGATAAAAGCAATATTTGCCCTTTGAATCTCAAGTTTTTAGAAGCCATTAAGTTTTCAAAGACCTCGTTTACAAAGTACTCTACTAAATAAAACATTTGCTCAAAGCTTATGGGACCCTTTTTTTGTATGAATAATAGTTTCGTAAACCGGTACTTTAAATGGTATAGGTTTTTCCACGGGTACCAGAATGTGTTTGACTACCTCAAAAGGCACTTCTTTAATCTTAGGAACATGTACAGTTCTTTCGACAGGGTAGGGGACAGATTTCTCAACGGGAATAGATACTTCTTTTACAATTGGAATGACTACCGCTTTTGGAACAGGTACCTGGATTGGCACAGGATGTGGAACTGGAATTATAATAGGAGTATTAATTTTAAATTCTACGTTTTTGGGTAAAGGTACTACAATTTCTTTGTAATGTTTTATCGGCTCTGGGTTTTCTTCTTCAACGTGTTGATGGACTGGATAAACGTGGGATTTAAGTTCATGTCCTCCAAAATCATGACCGCTAAAGTCGCCACCATGACCGCTGAGTGAGCTCTCTCCTTGACCACCAAAGTCGCCATAACCGCCGGAATAATCACTGGCTTGAAGCTGTTGACAAAATAAAATTGAATAATGACTATAGTATTGAAATATTTTTGAAAAATGTTTTAGAAATAGGACTAAGTTGTAAGATTCAATTTGGACACTAAAAGATTTGAAGCCTCCCAAATGTCAAAAAATTGCTCAGATATAGACTCAAAATAAGGGATTTTTGAGTTTATTTCTGTGCTAATATATTTATAGACTTTAGCCACTTATTGCTTAAACATTAAAATGAACTTTTATGAGCATTTTTCTTGGTAAATATAGAAGGAGCATTTAAACATAAACAAATCAAGGTACATAAAAAAATCTTATTCTACATAAATAAAATAAATAACAAATTAGTTTCGCAACATAATAACACTTCGAAGTAGCGTAAAAGAAAAAAAACATTGTAGATATTGGAACGCGACACGGCGCGGTTCTGTTTAGTCTGTGATACTTTTTTTTCTTTTTTTATCTGTGCCGCTATTTGACATTTTCGTTCAGTAACCGTTACGTTGGTATGACATAATCTGTAACTACACGGATATTTTAGTTATTAGAGCATTGTATTTGTCACACTTACATTATGCAATCTAATAGTTAAGATTTAGTTATATTTTTTTACATTCTCTGTTTTCATTCGATATTCATTACGATCGACTCTCAGTTAGGTAATAGTTCCGATAAATAACCTACTTTTGTTAGCTCATATAAAACCTCTAATATAAAAGCAAGAATAAAATGTCTTCGCCTTAATAGAGACATTAAGAAATGTATTGTGTTAATGGATACATTCTTAATCATTATTTTAAGTTAAATTAAAATTACTTGATAGCCCGAGTAAGCCAGGTAGTAATGTTAATGATAAATCTACCTGAGACTTCATAAAACTGGAATATTTATGAACTAAGAACGATTACTTAAGGGGCTGAAATTAGTAATTTATTTACTGTACAATTTTTGCTTCATCGTGAAAATTGTAAATTAAAATTTTTCATCACGATATTATAACTGTTACTTATTGAATTTAGAAGAACTGTCTTAAAGGTGTTTATTTAATTTTTAATTGAGTTTATAAATAGCGATTTTCTTTGCTCGTTGTTAGAAATGACGAATCCCATACAAAATTCTATCCCTAAGGGTTGCATTTTTAATTATACTTTCTTAATCGTCACCTCCACGTTGTCTCTCCGTGTGGTGACGGTTTAAGAATACAAATGTCGACACCCCTTCTCCTCCCCAGAGTGTTGCAAGTGCCTGTGTAGGTGAGAGACGGAAAACTCGTAAAATAGTAGAAGATCCGAACCTACATCGACCTTCACCGAGCTGATAATAGAATAAAACTTATTTTATAATAAATTTAGTATATTAGAAAATATATTAAAAATGGGTTGTCAAAAAAAATCCTGGATAAAATATTTTTAATTATTTTTTAAAAAATGATTTTTCATTAAATGTTGCAACATCAAGATAATAAGAAAATTTTATACTGCACTTAAAGTATTAAACATATAGAATGTGCAGACGTAGGGTTGTCTATAATTTACCTGGACAAGCTACTAGGTTGCCAGGTATAAACAGGTATGTCGATACTAGTTACTTTTACTTGTTATGATAATAAAAAAACATTTATATCAGCATAAGCGCTGTTTTATTACGAACACGTTGATATAGGGCTGTCTGCAAAAAATTTGGTCCTAATAGGGGTTTGCGAATTTTAAAAATTTAAATTTCAACGCGTGTGAAAATGAGTGACAGAGAGATCCGAGGTAAGTATACTGTGTAATAAAAAAGGACCGAACATTGCCAGTCGTCTCTGACGGGGCCGGGCCTTTGGTCTTATTTTCTTCGGGAAAATTAAAAAAAAACACCGTAAGAATTTAGAAACAGAAAAACAAGAAAAAAGCAGGAGAGAGGTCCTTCAGAAAAAATAAGTATTTTTCAAATTATTTGATTGATAAGAAACGAAGTCAACGAACGTTAAAATTGTGCTATTTCGAATTATATTAGATAATAATTGAAAGAGTCATATATTTAAGAGATAAGAGTCATATATGTACTTACTGAATACTCTGTAAAAAAAAGTTTAAATTCTTCATTGTATTTATTTCCTAAAACAGTTACTTTTTTATAGCACGTGGTATGGTAACCAAAAAAATCGAGTGCTGCTTTAGTTAGTTCAGTTTCATGATATTTAAAGTTTTTTTTTGCGAAAAGCTAGCTTTACCGAACAATTTTTAAAAGTGTATCAGTAAAATCAAGTAAAGAATCGTCCGAACCACACAAAAAACATTTTTTAGCCATTTTTCATCACAACGATACAAAATAACACGTGTTTTCGATGCAATATAATATTGTCATTATATTAGCTACTCCAAAATAACGCGCACTGTTTACAATGTAGAGGATAGTAGGGGTATACCCCTACCTTCCATAGTTTACGTGCCGAGCATGAGCACTTTTTTTATATTCCAGGCCCCGTCAGAGACGACTGGCAATGTTCGGTCCTTTATTATTACACAGTATACTAACCTCGGATATCTCTGTCACTCATTTTCACACGCGTTGAAATTTAAATTTTTAAAATTCGCAAACCCCTATTAGGACAAAATTTTTTGCAGACAACCCTATATCAACATGTTCGTAATAAAACAGCGCTTATGCTGATATAATTTTTTTTTTATTATCAAAACAAGTGAAAGTAACTAGTATCGACATACCTGTTTATACCTGGCAACCTAGTAGCTTGTCCAGGTAAATTATAGACAACCCTACGTCTGCACATTCTATATGTTTAATACTTTAAGTGCAGTATAAAATTTTCTTATTATCTTGATGTTGCAACATTTAATGAAAAATCATTTTTTAATAAATTATTAAAAATATTTTGTCCAGGATTTTTTTTGACAACCCTTTTTTAATATATTTTCTAATATACTACATTTATTATAAAATAAGTTTTATTCTATTATCAGCTCGGTGAAGGTCGATTTAGGTTCGGATCTTAGACTAAAATAAACCCTTTGCTAACAAGCCTGGTGAGTACGGCACAATAGACCACAATCCCTCCTAAAGTGGTGGAGCCCAGTGCCCAACAGTGGGACGTAAATGGGCTGGAGAGAGAGAGAGAGGGTAAGTCATCACCTAGTTTGTAAAATGAACAAGCGCTCTTTACAGCTTTTTAGCTTTAGTAGTTTCGGTTTTGTGTTGGTAGTTGGTTCGTTAGTCAGTCAAACAGCAGCAGTAGTCTTCATAAAGAACATTGCGAAAAATAATAAAATACTCTAAACCACTTTTAACGGATTTAGACGCGTGTATTTGTTTTAAATTTTAGCCCGACGTTTCGGAGACTTTGCAGTCACCATAGTCACGGGTGAGACTCAAAATCCGTAAAAATGGATTTATTTAAACAAATTTTAATGAGTCGCGCAAGTGTTAGAAAATCTTATTTTCTTTTTAATATCTACTAGACTTGGGGGTCGAAATAAAAAGTAGAGCAAGGAAATATTTAATGTTGTTTTTTTCAGTGTTAATTTCATCATGCGTTTATGACATAAACACATCATAAAAAAGTAATATTGTGTTTATGACTTTTTATACTCTTTTTCTAAATATACAATATCCTTTTTAACAGGACTTTAACTTCAATACAAAAACCAATATTGTTATATGGCAACATTCAAATATAGAATTTATTTTGTATAACGATAAAACTCATAGTTCATAGCTCTTGAATAAACACGCATATTTCCTTTACGTTCTGTAGAGAGAAATGCTGGATGATTCTCTAACGCACACAGTTTTTTCGAAGGTACTCGTATGTGTCCCAAGCCACGCCATGACACGGTAATACTCTTCCTTTCCAAGCTCATTACGTCCTACAGTCAATTCCAAAATAAAGTTTAAGTACTAGCAGTTGCATACAACTTTGTACGCGTGGAATTTAAAATGCTAAACCTAACAAATTACATAATTATTATACAAAGAACCATCTTCTTGAACCATTCTAACCATTGAAACCGCATTCAAATCCGTTGCGTAGTTTTGAAAATATAAGTAAAAATGTTTTATGTCGTAGCAACTTATGAGAAAGGCCGGTATATTCCAGAAAAAGTCAGAGAAATTTATTAATTTTTGCAAAAATAATAAATTAAATTGTAGTGGAAAAAGTGATCATCGTAAGCGGGACTTGAACCCACGACCTCTGAATACCGTTCCGTTGCTCTGCCATCTGAACTATTGCGGTCATGCTAACAGTAACCAATTTCTCCACTACAATAATAAATAATAAATAAATAAATAACATTTATTGACATCTCACAAGGTTACAATCTTAGTCTAATCTATCAAATGAAATATACAATTTCAATCTGTGCCTGTGAGAGTCAATGTTAGACAATGTTATAGGTCCCGGCACGAATCTTGAGCGCTCGGTGGTAGAGTGGGGATCGCTTTGCGCATCGTACACTTCATTGCAAAAAAGTTGGGATGATTTACTTTAATATAATTATACTCAGATATTTTTTTTTTACATGATGCATGTCGATGCTTGATTACATTCCACCTGATGGTAAGCGGTAATTAAATTAAATTAAGGTACTTGTATTATTGTCTATTATTTATATCGTTTTAGCGATAATAATTGTTTCTAATTAAGAGTAAATAAATATTTACGGACATTTCACACAACGTTCGCTGGTTCCAAACTAAGCGTAATGATACTTGTAATATAGATACCAGATTACGCATATAATACATATAATACTTTTTTTGGTAAATATATACTTATAATAGATAGAAAACACCCAGACGCAGTACAAACATCTATGTTCATCACACAAATAATTGTCCTGTGCGGGAATCGAACCCGTGACGTTGCGATCGTAAGTCGGCTACATAGCCGCTACGCCACGAGGCCCGTCAATAAAAACAAACAAATATCAAAATTTTAATTTTAAAAGCTTCAGTTCTAAAATTTGTATGTATCAATTTAATTGTCCTGAAGTGTACTCGTAGTCGTAAGGAAAGTGCATCTAGCACAGGGGACGAATCACGAGTGGCAGATATGACGCGACGCGCAGCAGGCCAATCACATACGATGATTTGATTCAACCGCTCCCGCGCTTCACCTCCAACCTCCAAATAGAGCCAATAATTCACTTCTGCGCAGGTAAAGACCGGCGCTCAAGATTCGTGCCGATACCTATACTCGATTGAGTCTACATTAAAAAGACAGGGATCAATAAAGGAATTATCGATTGAGAAATAATTATTATTTGATCCATAGTGATATAGTTCAGTACGGTTAAGTTACCTGTTGATCTTGCTGCTGAAGCTGCTGTTGTTGATATTGTTGCATAAAATTGTTGTATGGTGACCATTGGAACTGCATCTCCTCTGCAACAGCTGCATCCAGCAGCAGTGCGCTTGACAGCTGTCAAATATAAGAAATAGTTATTTAATGTTAAGCAAAGGAAACAGTAGTTTAAAGAGATAAAATTACAAACTAGCAAAGTTCTGAGCTTTTTGGGGACTCGCGTGTGTTCATCTTTATAAGGTTCCGTACCAACAAAGAAAACTGAGA
Source organism: Orgyia antiqua (assembly GCA_916999025.1). Lineage (NCBI taxonomy): Eukaryota > Metazoa > Arthropoda > Insecta > Lepidoptera > Erebidae > Orgyia > Orgyia antiqua. The sequence goes on from OU779874.1 coordinate 10,071,505, forward strand.
GATTAGCCATGACAACACATTCCACAAGGTTTTTTAATAAATCATTCTCTATCGAAGCAGCCTGTTTGTGGAATGCCTTGCCGAACTATAAAACTACCGCTCAATCATTAACCTCTTTCAAAAGACTCGTCAAAGCAAACCAATTGAATAATTTCGTATTATGTCACTTCTAGCTTTTTAATGGTGTTATTTTACTGGATACTTTGTTTTTTTGTATATAATTATGTATTTATAGACTTATTTGTGTATGTATGTATTGTATATCTTTATTTCTACGTGTATGTATTAGTATGTGTATTGTTTATGTATTATAATATTGTATGTAAGTGTATCAGTAATTGTTAGGATGTGCACCACAAGTAGCCCTCTCCAAAGCAATCATATCCACCCAAAGGTTGTCTGGAAGAGATCGCAAACTGCGATAAGACCGCCTATTGTACTTACTATGTTCTTGTAATCCTTAAACTTCTGTATAACTTTATGGTGTGCAATAAAGAGTATTCTATTCTATTCTATTCTAAAACTGGACCCTATTTTTGAGACCACGCTGTCTGTTCGTCGGTCAACAGGCTGTATCACTGAACGGTAATAGCTAGAAGGTTGAAAATTTCACAGTTTATGTAATAATACCTCTTCATTCTCCCGCTCATATCGCATCATTTGGGGTCAAATAATTTCGAGTCGGTGAATGTATTATGGTAATAATAATAACGGCACGGAACCTTCCATGTGCAATTCTAACTCGTACTTGACCAGTTATTTTTAATTATCTTTTACAGATAAACACGTCGATATGTGAAGTTAAATTTGTATACACAAGTCTGGACATTCCTTTTATAAAACTAAAAATAATAACCTTTTAAGCACTTGTAATTAACTTAAATTAAATTTTCATATCTACAAGTAATACGAAAGGTCAGCACAGACTCGATAAATAATAAAAGACGGAGCACTAAAAGCAAGAAACTTAAGGCGTTTTACCAAAATATATTCTGATGGTGTAAAAGCTTCAAAACATATTGCATAATCGTAAAAAATAATAGTTCAAAACACGCTTTAATGGAAAACCTACTATTTAGCCCTGATATTCGAAAACTCCTAACGAAATACTTTGACTTATTTAATCTATACTCAATATTATAAAGCGGAAGAGTTTGTTTGTTTGAACGCGCTTGTTTGTAGGAACCACTGGGCCGATTTGAAAAATTCTTTCAGTGTTAGATAGGGAATTTATCGAGAAAGGCTTTAAGCTGTTATATATAAGTAGTTAAGTTGTAATATATAACATCATGCTGCGACAAATAGGAGCGAAGCCGTAGTATTGCAAAACAAGTGAAAAGTGAATCTTAGAACTATAGGTAAGTTTGTTGCATTACTTGCATTTCATAAATGTTTTTAAACATTAGACAAGTTTATTTGACAGTTATTTTTTATCATCCCACAATATTTATTCAGTATTTAAATAAATAAATAAATATTCATGGACAATATACAACGTCCTCTGGTCCCAAGCTAAGCTTATATGCTTGTGTTATAGGTACCAGAATACGGATATACTAGATATACTACTTTTCTTTTGTAAATACATACTTATAATACATAGAAACACCCAGACGCAGTATAAACATTTGTATAACATTTATAAAGATCACACAATTGATTGTCCCGAGCGCGAATCGAACCCGCGACCTCGTGAACGGCAGTCCGATACATGAACCAGTAGACCACGAAGCCCGTCAGTTATATATTATTATTTATATATTATTATAATATATAGTTCATATAATTATTTAAAACTTGTATACACAAATCAGGGTACAAAGGCAGCCTTAATGCCAAAGGCATTCTCTTCCAGTCATCCTTGGAGGTGCAGGTAAGGGATGTAGTTGGTATACACAACATACACATTACTTACATACTCAAAGGAATAACAAAATGTAATGTAGATTGTTTATTAAAATTTAATAAGAAAGTGCGTGCTACCACAGATGTGAATACAATGTTTTTACTCATAATTCATTAATTTCCTACGCGACGAGAACGGTTTAAGGAAGCTGCACTGAAATTATTGATGTGCTCCGTCTTTGTTCATTTACCAGGTCTGAGGAGGTCACTTTTTATTTGAAACTCGTAGCTTTTATGACACATTGTCCAACAACGCTTTTCGTTTTATTTTTCAGAAATGGCAAATCACAGGTGCGTAACTCGTAAAATTACAGAAATTTTATTACACAGAGAATATTAGAAAAAAATGGCCGCTGTAAAATTGTGCCAACGAGCATTGAACTCATTCTTCGAAACTGTTTTATTCCTGTTATTAGAAGTATTGTAGTTATACTCAGGCCTTCGGTTGACGGATTAAGAAAACAAGTGCTACCACCCCTTTTCCGTCCCAGGGTGCTGTATAAGTTAACTAAGGTATATTGTACACAGACGACATCCTATATGTCTCAGTTTTGGAAAAAGCTTTAGAACAAGTATGTAATTTAAAAAAAAAGACCTGTTTTATTACTTTATGGTTCGATTAGCTCTGTGGCGTGTATCAGAGACACACATAGAAACGTTTTTCACGCACATATAGATATTTATGTGGCTTCAAGTGAGTGAGCTCCCTAGCCACACGCTATCTATACTAACAATATAAAGCAAAGAGTTTGTTTCTTTGTTTGAACGCGCTAATCTCAGGAACCACTGGGCCAATTAGAAAAATTCTTTCAGTAATAGATAGGGCATTTATCGAGGAAGGCTTTAGGCTATATAACATCACGCGACGACCAGTAGAAGCGAAACAGTACTGAAAAATGTTGCATAAACGGGGAAAATTTTCTAAAGTCCACGCGGGCAAAGTCGCTGGCAACAGCTAGCCTGGTATATCTGTGAGCACAGATATTCTTAAAATATATAATTCTTAGAAAACTTTTAAAATGTTCTGCAATAAACAGGACATGCCAACATTTGATATACAAGATGGTAGTTATTCAGTGGATATAAATCAAGATGTAGCTCTACACGGAACACTTCCTTAATATATGGTTGAAAACATACGGGACATAAGTTGAAGAAGACACGCTACGAAAGTCCCTTGAGTTTTATACCTGTTAAATACGTAGATGACTTCTATGGACAGAGCCAACTTTTACCTACTGGAGGCCCTGGACACATTGGATAATATACCCTGCTATGACATATTATATTAGATCAAGTACAAAAATATGCTTAAGTAGGGATTAGACGGCCTCAAACTGTCACGAAGACTTGGGCGTGTGCCCAGTGGAGAAGAGAAGTCCACAGAAATAGCCATAGATTATGAACTTCCCAAATTGAATTATTTAATTATTACCTCCGAGTTTAAGAAGTCCAAAGAACCTCTTACAATACAGATAAATATTTAAACTAGAACATAGTCGAACGAGAAAACACCATAGACAAAAATCTTAAGCAAGGTAATGAAAGACATTTAACATAAGCTCGAATACAATATATATCTTTAATCTGTTGTTGAAAATCTTAATTCACTAATCCCAAAAACTATTTACCAATTTAAACAATAACATTAATTAATTTTAGAGGTGTCTGTATGTCTATCTTTTCTTTATTAAGATAGATCTTAATACTACTAACTTTAAATATATTAGTAAAATAAAATACAGATAAAACTACTTTTTACGGATTTACAGGCGTCTAAATCCGTAAAAAAGTAGCCATAAAGTATTTAAACGAATGAGCCGCACAAGTATTAGAGGATATTAAAATACGGATTTTTGAAAAAAAATAATTTTCTGCTAATCATTTTTTTATGCCAATTTGGTTAAATAAAATTAAAGCGGTACCGTACAAATTGTGTTCCTATATGTTTCCTACTGCTCTGGCCTTTATGTGGCCTTTATAAAACGTGACCAATGGTGTAGAATGATGGACTGCAAGTGCAGTAAACCATACTGATATTATATAAGTGTATTATTTATTACACAGACTCTACTGTACACTACTTTAAATTAATGGTACCTATTCTACATGCACAGCTAAACTTAACTTAATTAAAAAAAGAAAATTGCTAGTGTCACTAACACAATTCACCAATGTAAAAAAATCTGTATATTATAGATTAGCTGTTGCCCGCGACTGCGTACGCGTGGAATTTAGAAAACTTTTCCCGTTTTTTGCAACATTTTTCACTTCTGCTTCGCTCCTATTGGCTGTAGCGTGATGTTGTATAGCCTATAGCCTTCCTCGATAAATGTACTATCCAACATTGAAAGAATTTTTCAAATCAGAGCAGTAGTTCCTGAGATTAGCGCGTTTAAACAAACAAACCTCTTCAGCTTTATAATGTTAGTATATACTAACGATTTTAATTAATAAAAATGTACACAACGAAATAGAAAATTAACCAAAATATGCCGTAGTTGTTTTCATTTCTTCTAATAAAGTTAAGTTTCGTCATGCACGTAGAATTGTTACCATTATCTAATATGAATTTTTAATGTGGTTGTCCGTGTAGTAACGGATTAAGAATACTAATGTCACCACCTCTTTTTATAACGCTTATATTAGTTTGGTAAGTATCTATCAATGTAATAATCTATGTAACGGAATCTTTGAAGTAGTCACTTGCAGTAGTCAGATTGATCTGAAATTTTGCATGCTTAAAGAACCGATGACAATGCCATAATATACAGGATTTTCAAGCGTGTTTTTTAGTTTTTAAAGTCAGCAAATTATTCTTTCCTAGAGTGCTGCAAAAGCCAACTTATGGTCTACTTTGTCACGCTAATCGGGCGTTATAAGTTTATTATCAAGTTTTCCGTGTCTCACAGACGATGTTATCTGTGTACAATATCTCTTATATGTCTTTTACAGCACCCTGGGAAAGAAATGGGGTTCTGACATTTGTATTCTTAATCCGAAACCACACGGACTGAATTTATTTTTTATCTCTTATTTTACAGTTTCAAGATAATCAATAAATAAATAAAATAAATATTTATATAGACATATTTCACACAACGTCCTCTGGTCCTAAGCTAAGCTTAAATGATGCTTTATGTTATGGATACAAGAATACGGATATACTACTTAGACTATTTTTCTTTTGTAAATACAAATAAAAGTTATTATTTATTATTTATCTTCTTACTATATAAAAATAAGTCGGGTTTTCCTTCCTGACGCTATAACTCCAGAACGCACGAACCGATTTCCACGGTTTTGCATTCGTTGGAAAGGTCTCGGGCTCCGTGAGATTTATAGTAATTTTTTTTTTTTTTTACTTTTTTTGGTATGGCAAAACAACGTTTGCCGGGCCAGCTAGTAGTCTATATATATTTAGTCTACTACACACACATATCAGATGGTGGGTCGATGTTTAAAATTACCTTAGCCTGGCAAAATCGTACTTCATACAATAATGACCTTTCATATGACGTATAGCCTGTATCATAGACACACATAGATACATTTTCACGCACAAATAGATATGTAAGTGGCTTCAAGTAGGCAGAGTGATGTAGTTATAGACACTACATCTGGTAGATAGAAAGATAGATAAAATCCTTTATTTTTGAACCAAAACATATGGTTGTCTAGTTTCAAGGTTTCAGGCAGGAGACAAAGTTATCTGCTCTATCACTTAACTGACGCTTCCAGCACTCCTAATAAAATGGGGTGGTGTCACTTGTATTCACATTATAACTGTAGTTTACGCAATAACACTTAAATCACAAAAATAAACAAAAAAATCAAACTCACACATAAAATGACTGTATACATTTTGATGCGAGCAGGTCCGTGTCACAAGTACTAGTGATGACACAATATAGCGCAACACCGTTATATATAGTCAGGTGACGGGCAGTACTTATAAGTGGTTCTATTCTGGACTATATTTAGAGTTCCGTGAGATAAATCAGACAAGACTCATGGTCGAGTGGTTTATGTAACGGACCGCCGGTCATGAAGTCTCGAATTTGATTCGACCACTGGATAGTCATTAGAAACATTAGAGAACATTAGGTCCCTCCATCGTGTATATTGACCTCTCCCCAAATGACCCGGGCCCCCAACTGTCACATTCAGCACGGCTAAAGCAGCAGCCCGCTGCAGTTGGCCCTCTCTCCTGCGAAGGGCGCCAGCATTTGCCCGCCGGCGCGCAAAGGCAGCCACAAGCCGGGGCCCTGCGTGTAGGCAACGTGTCTCAAGCACGCCCGCGCTCCCGCAGAATCAAAATTATGTAGGTAGTATAATTCTAAATTTAAAAAAAGCAGATAAATGTATAGTCTGTCTGGTCAAGATTGTTTCAACACATTCTCGATAGATGACGTTACACATCAAAAATGCGATGTAGACTCAATCGAGGAACATTGTGGTGGTCAAATTGGTTACTGTTAGCACGACCGCAATAAGCTCAGTTGGGAGTGCTACGGAACGGTATTCCGAGGACGTGGGTTCAAGTCCCGCTTGCGGTGATCATTTTTTCCACTACAATTTAATTTATTAAGATAAATATATCTATAAGGAAATGGAAAAGCTTGTACACGACAAATATTTTCTTCTGTTCTATAAAGCAAAGAAAATAGCGACATATTTAGATAAAACAATTGAGATAAGAAAGACATTATGTTCAGAAAAAACCTAATTACAATTCCAAGAGCTATAAAAACTTTTTATACTGAACCACTAAGCTTAACGACGTGTCTACAAGAAACAAAACCTATTTTTATTTTGTTCTATATATAAACCAATTTCGCTTGACCTGTATTATTTGAAAGCTTGTTTATGTTAACAGATCTTTGTAAATTGGACAGTTATATCATCGCAACTATCATTATTATAAGAATAGGTATTACAAAAATACTATAAACAGTTTAGTTTTCATTGAAAGTTTTATTAAGATGTTAATTTCATTGTTTGATTTTGAAGCAGCAATCTATTTTAAAGTAGTATAAAGATTCGGTTTATTAAATAGTAGCGTTATGTGTTTTGTTACTTTAATTTTATTGCTACAGTATTTGAATGGAAGTCTGCATAGTTAAGAGAACGTAGTGAGTTGATAGTAAGTAAGGAATCCAATTTCTGTTATTTAGTAAGTACATGTAGTTGTATTCGATGACATAAATTAGTTTATTTTAGACAAATTCTGCTATTTCGTACAGTATAACCAACTCTAAAACTTTGCAAAACAGAGTTCTACATAGGTACAGTTACACAGTACTTATCTACATAAGAGTACCTAGCTGTACTGGTACCTAGTTCTGGCCTTTATGTGGCCTTTATAAACGTGACCAATGGTGCAGAATGATGGATTTTTTCATAGACTGATTGCTGGCGACTACGTACGCGTCGAATTTAGAAAATTTGCCTCGTTTTTGCAATATTTTTCACTCATGCTTCACTCGTTTTGGTCGCAGCGTGATGTTATATAACTCATAGCCTTCCTCGATAAATGGACTATCCAACATAATAAGAATTTTTCAATTCGAACCAGTAGTTCCTGAGATTAGAGCGTTCAAACAAACAAATTCTTTGTCATATTGGTATAGATACGATATTAATAAAACTAAAAATATAAATATAGCTTAGCTTGGGACCAGAGGACATTGCGTGAATTGTCCATGAATATTTATATGTTTATTTAATTATGTTATCGTAGTTTAACTGTTTCGCCGTGTGGCGACGAATTAAGAATACAAGTGTCACCACCCCATCTTCTCCCAAGGGTGCTGTAAAAGTCAGCTAAGGGATACACTACACTAAGGGGCACAGACAATATCCTCAGTGAGAGACGGAAAACTCGAATATAAACCCTGTGCCAACACGCCTCGTCAGTGCGGCACAGTATGTATAATCCCCCCAAAGTGGAGGAGGCCCGTGCCCAACAGTGGGACGTAAATGGGCTGGAGAAGAAGTTTAACTGTTTTATGACAAAATTTATCGAATTGTTTACTTTATTGTTACTTTTCTAAGTTAATTCAGCAATCATCAGTCTTTTCCGAAGCCTTTTGCTTAATTAGCTCATGTTAGTTAGAGAATGACTTAACAACCAGAGGCATATTTTGAAAATTTGCGCCTCTGGCCATTTGATTTGACGCCCCGGGCCAATTTACTTAGCCGCCCTATAAATTAATAGAGATAGAGCTAAATTTTAAAACTTGAAGGCTTTTGCCACCCTTCTTAGGCTGGCCGCCCCGGGCCGCTTTGGCGCTAAGGTAAATACGCCTCTGGTAATAACTAAAAGGGATATCACAATGGAGGAGGAGGACAGTTCATACAATATACACGATATCGTAGATCTTGTACATGTAGAGCAGTGGTATAGTTTTCATAGCAATAGGTTTGGCACTAAACACAATACCAACACCCCCAGTTAGCAAAGCATATCTCTCTCTCTCTCTCTCTCTCTCTCTCTCTCTCTCTCTCTCTCTCTCTCTCTCTCTCTCTTTCCAGCCCATTAATTTCCCAATGCTGAACACGTTTATTTATTTATATACAACTGCTTACTCCACTTACAGTTACCCAACGCGTGAAGTAAGCTACATACACTTAATACAGTTTTACATTGTATATTATGAATTTTTACATAAATTAAGAAATATATTCAAATTGTTGAAAAATATATCAACCTCAGGGCACTGAGCAATCAAAGCATTGAGTAGACTTATTGCCTGATTAGTGCCTTCTCCACTTCGGGAGGGATTTTGGTCTACAATGCACTGACCAGGCGTGTTGGCACAGCGTTTATTTTCGAGGTTTCCGTCTCTCACAGAGGACGTCATCTGTTTAATATCCCTAAATTATGTAATTAGAACATGTAGTAGAAATAAAGGCTATTTTTATTTATTTTTTTATTTTTTACTGGTTTTTACAGTATGGAACCATTTCCATACTGTAAAAACCAGTAAATATAGAATACAAGTGTCATTACCCCATGGTAATGACACTTGTATTCTAGTCACCACCACACGTCTGAAGTAGAAGAGGCTCGTGCCCAATATTGGGAAATTAATAAAAAGAATAAAAGGCTCTAGACGTAGAAAAAGTACATTTACATAAATATATTTTTTACGTTTAGCGGAAAATTATGAAGACCTGTTATTGTGATTTTTCAGTTCAATAAATACAAGAACATGAGAGACAAGTACAAGATATTAAATTGACATCATTTAACACTACCATTGAGAGGGAAATTGATCAAAGGTGGCTAAAGATAACAGCGTGTTTGTTTACGCCAATATTATGTAAAAATATAACGACTTCAAAAAAGGAAGAGGTTACCAATTCGTTTGTATGTTTTTTTACGTTTGTTACCTAATAAGTTTTAACTGGGCGAAGCGATTTTAGTAAATCTTTTTTTATTTGAAAGCTGGTGGTTCTCCTGTGGTCTCGTTATCACCAGATCAGGATGATGGTTATCTCCTGAGAAATGGAGAAAAAGCCCTCTAATTTCAAAAGCAAGGCAAAATATTCATGGACATTTCACATAACGTCCTGTAGTCCTAAGCTAAGCTTATATACTTGTGTTATACAGATAAAATACATAAACAACTTTTCCTTTGTAAATACATATTTATATTACATAAAAAACACCCAGACGCGGTACAAACATTTGTGACAATTTTAAATGTCACACAAATGATTGTTCCGTGCGGGAATCGAACCCGCGACCTCGTGAACGGCAGTCTGTTACATAAACCACTAGACCACAAAGCCCGTTGATATTTAGAATCATATTTCATACCTTTCTTGTTTGTTGTAATTATTACATTAGTCATCTTTATAGTAGGTAGACATAAATACGTAAACTAACAATCAAATAATCTAAGCTAACATTAAAATTGGTTTAGACATTTGAGAGTAAAGTACTAACAAGCAAAACTATCCCATGAACAAAACATTGTGGTCGAATTCCGAGCACCAAGCGATCATTAGTGTTACATAAATGTACAGTGCGAATCAACAAGTGTGCACTGATTACTTTGTACAAGGAAATGTGCCAATCGTGGTCTACTATCGGCGCCATTGTCTCAAAGTAATAGTAGAACGAATAGACGGAAGTTATTATATTTTATTAAAATGTTATAAATTATATAACACTGATGGTATTTTAATGATATCTTCTATATATATAAAAATCAATTGCTGTTTGTTAGTCTCGCTAAAACTTGAGAAGAGCTGGGCCGATTTTGAATCGGCCCAGCTCTTCTCAAGTTCTTTTTTCTTCTCAAGTTGATTTTGGTCATGAAAATATTCGTTGAAGTCCAGGGACGGAAGGAAGGAAGATTTATACGGTGACAAAATATATGGGGTCCTAAAATTCCAAGTGCATGGAGTAGCTTGCATCAGCTAGATAGTACTAATATAAAATTAATGGATGTTGAGAAGATTTGTTTCAGATAAAATACAAAAAGTTGACAAAGTTAGCGTGTTGAAGCGGCTAGGTAATCCTTATCATTTCCCTGCCCTTATCTCTTTATTTGGTGTCGGCGCAACATGCCTTTTTCTTTCATGCTCTTCTGTCAGCCACCATTTCTGTATTTACTCCTCTTTCTTTCGTATCCTCTTTTACACAATCCATCCATCGTTTCTTCGACCTTCCTCTAACTTTGATTCCCTCTATATTCATTAGGAGAACACTCCTACTACTTACTATCCTCCCGTCTCATTACATGACCTTACCAAGAAAATCGTTTATTTTTCAGTTTTTCTATCACTGGCATCACTTTCAGACTTTTTTTATTAAACTCATTCCTTATTTTATTCAATCGCGTCACACCACACATTCAACTAACCATTCGTATCTCCGGTACGTGTAGTGGGTACGGCAATTTCGTGAACGCCAGGTTGTCTGGACCAACATAGAAATCCAGTGTTTGGTATATACCTACAAAAATTTTGTACCTTGCTTTAGTATCTTTTGGTACTTAACTTCAAATCTAGTACCTCGATATATATCGAGAAAATGCGAAAAAATTTGGTCCAGACAACCTGACGTTTACGCAATTTCTCCATTAACTGGAAAGTATTAAAAGGTTTTTGTGTCTCCTATGGATAGGCTTGCGATCAGAGAATTTACATGAAAAAGTTACTGACAAAATATAGAACCTTTATTTTTAAAGTCGTTAAAAAAAGAATCGAAGCATCAAATATGTCCGCTATAACATTTTATGTACTCACATGTTTACATAACGAACATGCAACATGCATTTTTGTATTTATTGTACATAACGCCGCTTGCCTCCAGTGCTTTCACTATTATTTGTCTTTTTGTGGTCTGTGCCACTTTGATCCGATGATACGCAGTTACAAAAAGATATTTATCTACGGTAAAAGTTTAACTTTTTTATTTTTATTGTTGTTTTGAAGCGTAAAACGATTTGTTCTTATTATAGTGTGACGCATTAGCTTTGTATTTAGGTTTCGTGGTGCAACCGAGTGAGACTACCGTTTATGAGGTTCTGAGTTCGATTCCCGGAGAGGACAATTTAATTGTGTAATGACTTTACTACCTTATACATTTTCTTAATATATGATAGCTTATTCTTTATTATAAAGCTGAAGAGTTAGTTTGTTTGTTTGAACGCGCTAATCTCAGGAACCCGCGCTGGTCTGATTTGTAAAACTCTTTCTGTTTTAGATGCATTTATCGAGAAAGCGTAGAATTTTAAAAAAAATCCGGTTTTCGTTTTTCTTTTCACTGAAGCTTCGCTCCTATTAATCGCAGCGTGATGTTATATATCCTATAGTCTTCCTCGATAAATATACTATGCAACACTGAATGAATCTTTCAAATCGGACCAGTGGTTCCTGAGATCTCCTCACGTCCACTGTTGTGCTTGGGCCTCCTTCACTTCCGAGGTATTTGGTAGAAGAAGGTAGGCACATTGACCAGGCTTGTTGACACAGGGTTTAGGTGAACGTCAGGTTGTCTGGACCAACATAGAAATCCAGTGTTTGGTATATACTAAAATTTAGTACCTTTCTAGTACCTTTTAGTACCTAAGTTCAAATATTTAGTACCTCGATAGATTCCGAGAAAATGCGAAAAAAGGTGGTCCAGACAACCTGACGTCAGGTTGTCTGGACCATTTTTTTTCTCATACTTGCAGACAAAACAACTGAATTATTTTGTTGTCAGTATTTAGTACCTATTTAGTACCTTCATAATTAATTTTTACAAAATTTTTTGACATACCAGAAGAGAGTTATGCAAGTTGAACTTTTCCAGTACTTGGTCATTTTGCGAAATAAAGGACTTATATCACTTTCATAAGGTGTATACTTAGATACGTTTGCGTTGCTGATTGGAAATCATACGTCCTGAACAAGTTGGGACAAGTCTGATATTTACCTTAGGTCCCGAAAGAAGCTTAATTTTTTTCTTACGTTTCACAGATAAGGATTCAACACTTATTTCCTGTCTAGGTTATGCACAAAAATTTTGGGCCCGCATCCGTCTTTATATTTTCTAGATTTATAATAACTTTCAATCTTTAATTGGCCCTGGTACCCATGGTAAGCTTTGCTTTTGGTTACCGTGTTATGTACCCATAACACAACTGTGTTTTGTGTGTGTTTACCTATAGCAAAGCTTACCATAGGTACAAGGGCCAATTCAAGTAAAGTTGTGGTATACATTAATGTAAATTATTTTTAAAGGCAGAGACTATAGAGCGCCATCTGCTACGATCGAAGCATCCTTGGCTTCATCCACACTCATACTTCTTTCTCTTATTTTTTATTTTCTTAGTTTTTTGTCCTAGAGCCAAACCCCTCCAATTTTCAATCATAGACGGTAAGTCTGAAAAAATTGATTCCTCAGTAAAACCTTTCAGAAAATTTGGTTTCTTGTCCTTCTTTTCGTTTACCTTCTTAGTTCTAGTATTTATTTTTATTCTTTTTTTATCTCTTTGATTAACAACACAATTAGCTATTTTTACCTGTCCCGAAATTGATTCAAGGTGCTTAGCGATGAAATCATCTATACGATATCTTTCCGACTTTGTGTTTATTTGACACAAATAATCTCTATCCTCCACTTTAGGAGGGATTATGGTCTACCGCGACGCGCTGACCAGGCGTGTTGGCACAGGGTTTATTTTCGAGGTTTCCGTCTCTCACAGAGAGTGTTATCTGTGTGCAATATCCCAATATATTGCTGACTTTTACAGCATCCTTGGGAGGAGATGGGGTGGTGACACTTGTATTCTTAATCCGTCACCACACGTGAGAGGAATATACTACGATAATAATGGTAGGGAACCCTTCGTGTCAGAGGCTAACTCGTACTTGACCAGATTTTTTGTTTCGCTATCAACTTAACATTAAAATATCTACTTACTTTAAAAGTATAAACCCTCGTGTATTGTAAAGTTAATTGTAATCCCATAATTGTATGTTATTACTACTTACAACAGAGTGGGCACTGGTGACCTGTAAATACAGGTTTATAAATAACGCCCCTAGGCACCAGCTTTCACAATGTTGATTTATTTTTTAAACTTTTTATATTGTACTATTTTTATGCATGTAATTTTAAGTACATTGTGAGAGAAACAAATCTTATTTACTCGTAACTTATTGATAAGCATTGATAAAAAATAAGTGTTGAATCCTTATCTGTGAAACGTAAGAAAAAAATTACGCTTATTTTGGGACCTGAGGTAAATATCAGACTTGTCCCAACTTGTTCAGGACGTATGATTTCCAATCAGCAACGCAAACGTATCTAAGTATACACCGAAAGTGATATAAGTCCTATATTTCGCAAAATGACCAAGTACTGGAAAAGTTCAAACTTGCTTAACTCTCTTCTGGTATGTCAAAAAATTTTGTAAAAAATAATTATGAAGGTACTAAATAGGTACTAAATACTGACAACAAAATAATTCAGTAGTTTTGTCTGCAAGTATGAGAAAAAAAATGGTCCAGACAACCTGACGTCAGGTTGTCTGGACCACCTTTTTTCGCATTTTCTCGGAATCTATCGAGGTACTAAATATTTGAACTTAGGTACCAAAAGGTACTAGAAAGGTACTAAATTTTAGTATATACCAAACACTGGATTTCTATGTTGGTCCAGACAACCTGACGTTCACAGGGTTTAGTTTAGTTTTCCGTCTTATACAAAATGTTAGCTGCCTATGTCCTTTAGCTGGCTTCTACAGCAATCTATGGAAGGAAATGGAGTAGTGACACTTGTATTCTTAATCCGTTACCACACGGACATCTTACGGAAAGTAAATAAAACCTACCTCATTCCTCTCCAGTACATTTACGTCCCACTGTTGGGCACGGGCCTCCTCCACTTTGGGAGGGATTATGGTCCACTGTGTCGCACTGACTAGCCTTGTTGAGACAGGGTTTAGTTTCGAGTTTTCCGTCTCTCACAGTAGACGTTAACTGCTTATATTGTGCCTTAGCTGACTCTTACAGCACTTTGGAAAAGAAATGGAGTGGTGACACCTGTATTCTTAATCCGTCACCACACAGACATCTTACGGAAAATAAATAAAACGCAGAATAATAATTACTTAATAATTTTATTGCTATCGTTATGTACATTTATATCTAATAATTAAAAATGCGCTGTCAGTCTGTCTATGTCGTAGAGATCCGCCATTATCTCCTCAACTTTTGTGCCAATCTTTTTGGCGATCTGAAACAAAAAGTATATTTTTATTATGCAAGTCCTAGATATACACCGTGTGGTGACGGATTAAGAATACAAGTGTCACCACCCCATCTCCTACCAAGGGTGCTGTAAAAGTCAACTAAGGGATATTGTACACATAGCATCCTCTGTGAGAGACGGAAAACTCTAAAATAAACCCTGTGCCAACACGCCTGGTCAGCGCGGCACAGTAGAACATAATACCTCCCAAAGTGGAGGAGACCCGTGCCCAACAATGGGCTGGAGGACATATACATACAAGCTGTTACCCGCCACTTCGTACGCGTCAAATTTAGGAATTACTAGAATTATTATTTAGAAATAACTTTCTAGATTTTATTTACAACCTTAATAAATATTCTTTAACACTTTCGAGGCTATTTGTTTAAATAAAACCACTTTTTAAGAATTCAGACGCGTGTATTTGTTTTGAGTTTTGGCTCGATTCACCCGGCACCATGGTGACTGAATTCAACAAATTTTCATTTGAATAAAACAAAGTCGTTATTTTTGTATGTCCCTATGTGAGCTTATATCTTCGAAACTACGAAATAGATTATGTTGCGGTTTTTTTAATAGAGTGGTACAGGATGGCTTTTTGTATAATTTGTTAGTGTTTGATTTCTGAATTTCACGTGTACAAAGTTGCGGGAAATAATTAGTTAATAAATATAATATACTAACATCTTGTTTTTCAACATTAGGCATAGATGTATACAATGAGACGAGATCACCATCCAGCATCCCTCTAGCTGGACCACCGCCTACTGGACGACGGGCGCATTTGTATGTTCTGAAATAGAAATAAAATGTAAGTTATATACTCATTATTTTGTAAATACATACTTATAACTTATAATACGTAGAAAACTCGCATAAACAATTACAAATATAAAGTCCTGTGCGTTGATCGAACCCGCGACCTCGTGAATGCAGTCCGTTACACGAAACATTCGACCACGGGGCCCACCACGAGCACCGTCCAAGAACTCCATAGGTGTAAAAAAATATAATTAATACCGTCATATGTGCAATTAACACTGTCATGTGTGCAATTAACACTGTCATAGGTGCAATTAACACTGTCATATGTGCAATTAACACTGTCATAGGTGCAATTAACACTGTCATATGTGCAATTAACACTGTCATAGGTGCAATTAATATCATCATATAGTTAACTAGCTGCTGCTCGCGAATTCATACGCGTAAAATATAGGGAACTTTCAATCCTTAATCAGATATCTCTGTCACTCAAGGGTTTGCTGTCAGAAAGCTCGCCTTTGTACATCTATTATTAATGTGTATTATTCTTAATATATTACATGTACAATAAAGTGCAAAATAAAATAAATAAACAAACTTTCCCCGTTTTTTGCAACATTTTCACTGATAATTCGCCCCTATTTGTCGCAGCGTAATGTTATACAACGTGTTGCAGAAAGGTGTAGTCATATTTTAAGGTTGCATTGGATAGGCCCTAAATATTATAAATATTACAGTTACACGTAGAAAAATATAGTTTGTAATTTTTTTCTTGTTTATAGCCGACTATTAAATAACTACCAGGAGCGCATCAATTATGAGATGTTTACGGTTTATTGAATGCGATTGAACCTTACGATAAAAGATGACCTCATACTAGTGTTGTATTTAAAGAAAATGGATTAATTTAAAAAAATTGTTAAATTTTCATGAACACATAAAAGTCATAATATAACTAGTATTTGTAATTTCATCCATGCCTAGTGCCTAGTCACCGGCCATGTATAACGATGGTCAAATATGACTATACCTTTCTGAAACACGTTGTATCCAACACTAAAAGAATTTTGAAATCGGACCAGTTGTTCCTGAGATTACCGCGTTCAAACCAACAAACTCTTCAGCTTTATAATATTAGTATAGATACTGTCACAGGTGTAATAAATACTGTCATAGATGCAATTAATGTTGTCATAGATGCAATTAATGCCGTCATAGATGCAATTAACGCCGTCATATGTGCAATTAATACCGTCATAGGTATAATAATTTCGCCATACGTGCAATTAATAACATCGTACATGCATCCACTGTCATGAGTATAGTTAATACTGTCATAGATCTAATTACATAATATAAACCATTACCTATAAGCCCTAGGATTCAGTCCGGCAACATGACAACAATAGTTATTCATAACATTTTGCAACATGAGCAGACGACGGTACATCTTCTCTGTGATCGGTAGAACATAGCCAACACCGCCATCTAGTGTTGCTGAAATAATAACAAATACATTAATTATTCGTCCATCATCAGTCTTACGCGCGATGTAGCCTGTCCATTGCCACTTCAGCGTGATAACCCTTCGAACTATGTCGAACAGTAAATATTACTTACTAAACATTGTGACTTGTTTTCTTTGCGTGTCTGTCGGTGTGTTCGTAGCGTTTATACGGAACATTACATTCACTTGTTGTCCAACGTGATAGTCACCTTTACGGATCAAACGTTGACCTGACAAACACATAATAAATATTATAAATTACATAGAAACTAAATGTTGTCCGCAACTTCGGGCGCGTGGAATTTAAAAAAAACCTTAACAAATCATACACAAAAGCGTCCACAACAAAATCCTCTTGAACCACTCTATTATTAAAAAAACTCATCAAAATCCGTTGCGTAGTTTTGAAGATATAAGCTCACATAACATACATACAGTAAAAATGACTTTGTTTTATAATAAGTACAGATAAATAGCACCCTGGGAAGGAAAAGGGGTGTCCTTTTTCTTTCCAAGGTTCTGTAAGAGCCAGCTGAAGAATATTGCACAAAGAAAACATACTCTGTGAGCGACGGGAAACTCTAAAATTAAACCCTGTGCCAACACGCCTGGTCAGCGCGGCACAGTAGACCATCTTTCTCTTTCCAGCCCACTTACGTCCCACTGTTGGACACGGCCTCCTCCACTTTAGGAGGGATTATGGTCTACTGTGCCGCGCTGACCTGGCGTGTTGGCACAGGCTTTATTTTCGAGTTTTCCCTCTCTCACAGAAGATGTTATCTGTGTACAATATCCCATAGCTGACTTTTACAGGGACCCTTGGGGAGGAGACTGGGTGGCGACTTTTGTATTCTTAAACCATCAACAGACAGTAGACCATAATCCTTCCTAAAGTTGAGATGGCCGGTGCCCAACAGTGGGACGTAAATTGGATGGAGAGAGAATATTACGAACTATCCTATCACGAGTCTGCTGGAAGAGATTTCTCAGAGAAATAAGCAGATCCTTTGTACAGCCATTTCATGTCCAATGTTGTTACATAACTCTCTGTACTGTGTGCATAAATTTATAAATAAATAAATAAAATAAGAGTATGTAGGCTAAGCATAAACGAAATAGGTTTTAAGAATAGTAAAGTGTTTGTAACCAATTTGTAGGTAGATTCGAGATTAGTTTCTGGTTTAGATTTTATTACGCTACAACTACCCACTATCTACTTGATACACAACTTGCTGTGTGGGGACAGCAAGTTGCTTTAAATACGATAGGCTAACGTGACTGGGGCTCAGTATTGTTCGGGTATTCGTGATGTGCACATCATGGCGTGTTGGTCGGTATTGAGCTGGTCTTTATAGGCGTCGGCGTCGTTATCGGCGTATGGTCGTTGCGCTGCCCAATTCCCGACGTATCGGTGTTGAGTTGGTCTTTATAGGCATCGGCGTCGTTATCGGCGTATGGTCGTTGCGCTGCCCAATTCCCGACGTATCGGTGTTGAGTTGGTCTTTATAGGCATCGGCGTCGTTATCGGCGTATGGTCGTTGCGCTGCCCAATTCCCGACGTATCGGTGTTGAGTTGGTCTTTATAGGCGTCGGTGTCAGTGTCGTCGCTAGACGTGTTCTATAATCTAGGCAGTATTCGATATCCTAAGAGAGTGATTGAGTGAAGTGTGTCTTTGTGAGGAAGTAGAAGGGTGTTTCATACGTTGTATGTGAGAGTCCGTGAGTCTTCTATTGGATGGTGTATGGTGCCAGCAGGGGGTGGCTATGGAGGCTGGCTCCGGGGATTTATATCCCCGTTTTGTAGTGTTAGAGTATGATAGATTGAGGTATGAATATCGGTAAGGCAGTTATTACGCTGTGTGCTCGGATTCCTGTTCAGGCCTCTAGCCTATTCACCGACAAGTATAAAAATATTATTAATATATGTAATAACAAACCTCCATAACTCTCTCTAGCTTGTGGTTGGTACATAAATAAAGCTAGGTTCCCTTCAGATTCACTCACAAGAAAACCTAAAGTTGTATTATCCACCATAAACTCCATATCGTATATCTGTAAAAGTATAAATAATTTTAGTTATTGTATTTAATTGACGAACTTTGTGGTAGACTAGTTCATACAACGGACTGCCGTTCACGGGTTCAATTCCCGTACGGGACAATCATTTGTGTAATATTTATAACTGTCATACAAATGTTTGTACTGCGTCTGGGTGTTTCTATGTATTATAAGTATGTATTTACAAAAGAAAAGTAGTATATGTAGTCTATTCGTATTCTGGTACCCATAACACAAGCATAGAAATATAGCTTACTTTGGGACCAGAGAACGATGAGTGAAATGTCCATGAATATTTATTTATTTATTTAATGTTTTTTAATTTCCTTTTTACAATATAACTATATTTTTTTAATATATAAATACATTTTTTTATTCCCATGTCAATTGTGATATTTTAGTTATAAATATCCTATCACTTTATTTATAATTTTTAGGGTTCCGTACCCAAAGGGTAAAAACGGGACCCTATTACTGAGACTTCGCTGTCCGTCCGTCCGTCCGTCTGTCACCAGGCTGTATCTCAAGAACGGTGATAGCTAGAGAGTTGAAATTTTCACAGATGATGTATTTCTATTGCCGCTATAACAAGAAATACTAAAAATAAAATAAAATAAATATTTAAGGGGGGCTCCCATACAACAAACATGATTTTTTTACCGTTTCTTGCTCTCATACAACAAACGTGATTAATTAAGTATTGTGTGTGTTGTTTGCTCATTTATTAATAACGTTGCCTTATGTTGCATAGATAATGGTACGGAACCCTTCGTGCGCGAGTCCGACTCGCACTTGACCAATTTTTACACCTTGTGTCCGAAAAACCCAAATATTTTACAGAAACCTATTTTTTTTTCAAAATAAAATGTAGCCTATATGTTACTCGCTGATAATGTAGCTTTTGAATAGTGAAACAATTTTTAAAAACGGTACAGTAGTTTTTGAGCCTATTCATTACAACCAAACAAAGTTTTCCTCTTTATCTTCTAATATATAAAATTCACATGTCACAGTGTTAGCTACCGGACTCCTCCGAAACGGCTTGACCGATTTTTATGAAATTTTACATGCATATTCAGTAGGTCTGAGAATCGGCCAACATCTATTTTTCAAACCTTTTTTTTTAATGTGGCAAAACAACGTTTGCCGGTACAGCTAGTAATATTATAAATATAGAAAATAAGGTCTTAAAAAGGTCTAAAATAAGGTCTTGGTTTACATATATTTATGTTTAGAAAAAAAATAGAAGTTCGCGTGATAAGATATTTCTTATTATTATTATTATTATATCTTATTTATTTACCTGTGCTGTCCTCAGATCTCTGGAGACCAGCGACAATGTTCTATGTTGTTCTTGATATCTTAACAATGATATAGACTTATAAACATCAGCTACCAGTACTAAGTTCTTGATAGCTAACATCCGATGTACGTATATTTGTGTATCTATAAATGCTACACCAACTAAATCATTGTCTTTCAGTTGCCATATATATATCTGTGGAAAAAAAAAATACAGTAAAATTCACTTATAACAACTAACTGGTAACGGGCTGTTCACGAAGTCAAGGATTCGATTCCCGCTCGTGACAATCATGTGCGTGATATTATATTCATAAATGTCATACAAATGTTTGTATTGCGTCTGGGTGTTTACTATGTATTATAAGTATGTATTTACAAAAAAAAAGTAGTTTATGTATTATATCCGTGTTCTGGTACCCATAACACAAGCATATAAGCTTAGCTTGGGACCAGAGGACGTTGTGGGAAACGTCTGTGAATATTTATTATTATATAATTTTAGGTAAGTTTGTTTGTGTAGCAACAAATTAAAAATACAACCGGCACCACCCCTTTTCTGCTTCCCCGGAAACTGTAAAAGTCAGCTAAGGAATATCACAAACAAAATCCTCTGTGCGACGGAAAACTCTAAAATAAATAAATATAAATAAATATTCATGCACATTTCACACAACGTCCTCTGGTCCCAAGCTAAGCTTTATATGCTTGTGTTATGTGTACCAGAAGGCGGATAGAATACATATACTCTTTTCTTTTGTAAATACATACTTATAATACATAAAAAGAAACAATAAGACAACACATCCGATCAGCGGAGCGTACTAGATCATAATCTCTCACAATGTGGAAAGCCCAATAGTGGCTAGGCTGGGCAGGGATGAAGAGAGAGGGAGGCAGTAGAAGTAATAATATTACCTTTTGTCCAACAGCAGATATAAGGAATCCTAAAACTTGTGTTAGAGCTGTGATGGGACCTTTTTGTTCTTTGGCATACAGTTCTTTGAACCTGTTCTTTGTTAATGGTTGACCTGGCTCTGGTACAACATCTATTATATCGTAGATTATTATCTAAAAATAAATAAAAATATTAATAAACAAAATTCACTAAGTTATAACGACTAACCGGTTATAACGACGACGCTAATCAGTTAAGAATTTTTTTACTGTTAAGGGCCTACATCAATATTATCGTCGACATGTACCTATTAACACAGCTAGTAGGTATAGAAAATGAAGAATTAGAGATATTTTTTTTGTTTACTCAAAATCTACTAAATATATTTTAATTCCGGTTTACGTGTTTCTATATATAATAGTTACTGAAGTTTTTAAAGTTATTTCATTAGTTAATACGCGATAATAGACCGACAAATGAAAAAAAAAAAAATGAGACAGGTTGTTTCGCTAAGATTTTCTATCGAGAAAACTTTTTTCAATCGCGTTTCTGAGTTTATGCGATCCTAGATTATATATTGAAAAAACATATACATACTTAAAAATTAGAGCTCTAGCCATTCAATCTAAAGAAAAAATGAAAACTTCGTACGTAGAAAAATACACGAAGCTATTTTGGTATCCTCTTAAGTATGTACTAATAAACCGTTTAGTACGTCATCCGGTTAGTACGATTTATTATAGCCGGTCCCATCATGTTAAACTGAAAACGTTTTTTGTATGGGAGTACACTTATATAAATATTGTTTTTACGGTTTTTAGTCATCATCCTCCTGCCCTTATCCCATTATTTGGGGTCGGCGGTCTTTTTCTTCCATAGTCTTCTATTAGCCGTCATGTCTGTGTCAACTCCTCTTTCTTTCATGTCCTCTTTCACACAGTCCATCCATCTTTTCTTAGGTCTTCCTCTAGACTTTTTCCTTCCACATTTATACTCAGAACTCTCCTAACGACATTACTTTCCTCTCGTCTCATAAAATGCCCATACCAGGACATCCGCTCATTCTTCAATTTTTCAGTCACTGGCATCACTTTCAGACTTCCTCTAATATATTCATTCCATATTTGATCCATTCGCGTGACGCCACACATCCATCTCAACATTCGCATCTCCGCAACGTGCATTCGTCGTGCATTTTTACGGTTTTTAGTATTTATGTTGTTATAGCTGTTATCATTTTTGACATACAAATGGACAACAAAATCTCAGTATTAGGATAGGTTTTACCTTCTGTTAATGAACTCTAAAAACTATTAGAAATATCTTACCCTGCCTCTAGAAGTAATATCTTCACTATAATTATAACTTGTACCTAAAGCTATATATCCTCTTAGACCAGATCTGAAACACAAAATTAACTTAACAATACAAATGTTAATATCCCATTTCCAGCTTTAAATCTCTTAATTTAACGCTGAGATTTATTTAAAGGAAAAAGAACATCTGTAAAATATAAATAAGCCTTTTTCCTGGGAAGATTTTAAAAAGATCCGCTAGGGGCAGCACCAGTGAGAGGTACATATGATTTGAAAAAATAACGTTGAATTTAAATAAAATAAATAAATAAATAATCTTTATTTCAGACACATGATCCATATGTTCACATAGTTAATATAATAAAATTAGAAATGATAAATACAAGTTAAAATGGTAAAAAAAGAATAAAAATTCCTTGACATTATCCTCTCAACTGGCACTTGACATTGATTTTTATATAAATTAAATTACATTGTATAAATTAGAACTACATCAATACTCAATAGACAATAGAATAATCCATTAAAAATCTTTACTTCTTATAAAACAAAGTCGTAATTTTTGTATATATGTCCATATGTGAGCTTATATCTTCAAAAATACGCTACGGATCTTGATGCGGTTTTTTTTAATAGATAGAATGGTTCAATAGGATGGCTTTTTTTGCATAATTTGTTGGAGTTTGCTGTATATTGATGATGATGGTTGGCTGGTAGAGAATGCCATTGGCATTAAGTCCGCCATTGTACACTATTTTGTATGTGCAAAAAGTTTTAAATAAATAAATAAATAAATAAAATAAATATATTGGATGAGATATGATTAAATTTGCCGAGAAATTCGGACGCGCGCGTGCTATAAATGAAAACGCTGCCTTATCTATGTGAGATACAACAAACTAATGTATGGAGGAATTATTTATTACTTAAAGTAAAAGAAAAAGTCCGCGAGGGCATATGTCTATCTTTTAAGGAAAACCCGCTATACCCATAATAATGTCAAAAAAATTCTCATATTCAATAGGGTGTTTTCAAAAGCTATTTATGTGTACATAGTAATATTTTTTATCAAATTAAATAGCTTAGTTAGCTCACGCAATTAATATAGATAATAACTGCTCTTTACAGCATGCAATTTAAATGAATATCTTAGGAGATATGACGAAAAAAGAATTACGCACGACAAAATAAAATACTTAAACTGTTGAACATGGAAAATGGAATAGAAAACGAACTTATTTTTTATCCTTTTTACCGCGGGTAACACCGCGGGGCACAGCTAGTTACATATAACGGTCTTATTCATAATGAATTATCGGAGATTTAAACGGAGATTTTATCGGAGAGATAATAAACGTTTTAGCGTAAAAGGACTATTATGAATAACAAGTTTGACAATTTTCGCGAACCGATTTTAGCAAACTTTTAAGCCATCGATAAGTCATTATGAATAAGACCATACATGGTTAATTCTATCCATTTCCTATATGTGGCAGTCTGAAGCAGTCTGTCTGCTAGACTCTTCTTTATCGTATTTAGGTACCCCCTCACTGGCGCTGCCCATAGCGGATCTTTTTTAAATCTTTTAAATTTTCCCAGGAAAAAGGTTAATTCATAAAAATCGGTACAGCCACGTACGGTCTCCAATGTTTTTTTTTCTATTATCTTCTTTACTAATACATATTATGAAGTATTTATATGTATGTATTTATTATATGTATTTAGGAAAACATTGTATTTTTGTATGTTTGTAACAAATAAACTGAAAAACTACTATTATTCAGTTGAACTCACCTAGTACCCTCATAGGACAAGGAGACATTCTTCAAACAAGTGACATGTTCCCACTCATCCAACTCTATACGAGTGTTGGGAATTATCTCCCAGGAAACTGGGGAGAATAGTGTCACACTAAACTTGTCTTGCATAGGATATGGGAATCTGGAAATATACAATTTTACGTAGTAAACTATGTTATTTTACGCGTGATAATATCTATACTACTGATATTATAAGCTCAAGAGTTTGTTTGTTTGAACGCCCTAATCTCAGGAACTACAGGCCTGATTAGAAAAATTCTTTTAGTCTTGATAGTACATTTATCGAGGAAGGCTATAGGCTATATAACATCACACTGCGACTAATAAGAGCAAAGCATTAGTGAAAAATGATGCAAATGCGGGGAAATTTCTCTAAATTACACGCGTACGGAGTCTAGTTTTAAATATTTATGGACCACAACAACAAACAGCGTGCAAAAGCTATAGAAAAATTTAACAGAAAGACACCGGTGATCTTATGTGGATTATTTTGTGAGGAACTCTAAAATAACATAAACCATAACATAACCCACACGAATAACTTTAGCATAAAACCTTGAATGGTCCTTCGAGCCGGATACATACCTGTCTCCTTTATTTTCAGTAGACTTCTCTTTATCTTCACCATTAAACTTGTAATATGTAGGTGTAGGTGTAGATGTTGATGCTACTAAACAGTAAGTCTTAGATTCGACATGATAAGTGACAAAATGTGGTGTTTGTCTTAACGGTACTTTACGAACTGGCCACCACGCGTCGTATGATAAATGTGTTGGTAAAGCGCATATACGGAGAGATGACTGAAAAAAAAAGATATTTAATAATAAAATAATAAATAAATAAGTAGCAACACTACTACTACTCGCTATGCTTTTACTAAAATAAACTAAATTATAATGGAAAAAATGATAACCATAAGCGGGACTTGAACCCGCGAATGGCGAATTCTGTAAAGAACGCAAACTGATCGATTGATGGAGTTGGTGCAAACCGCTCAATAGATGGCGTTGTACGAAAAAACATCGCACGATGTTAAAACTAGCATTGAGATGATTGTAGTGGAAAATTTGGTAAACATTTGCGTGGACCATAATAGCTCAGATGGGAGAGCGACGGAACGGCATTCCGAGGTCGCGGGTTCAAGTCCCGCTTATGGTTATCATTTTTTCCATTATAATTTAGTTTATTTCAAAAATAAACTTATTTGATTTCACTCACCTTAGCATTAAAGAACAGAAATCCTGACGGACAATTAGTATTATTGAACGGTGCGAAGCTTGCAACAGGTGCATGTTCCGGACATAACGGATGTAGTCTCAGTTCACCACGTGATGATAGGAACAGGAAATATGGGGTTGGACCACATATGAATACTCCGTTATAACCTCCCACGTTACCTAAAATCAACATCATCGTCATGCCTTTTAATCTCTAACACTTGGGTAACTCATTTGTTTTAATAGAACCACTTTTAAGGGATTTAGAGGCGTGTATTTGTGTGTAAACAAATACACGCCTCTAAATCCGTAAAAGTGGTTTTATCGTGCCTTTTATCTAATGGTTTTAGGCAGAGACTATTTAGCGACAACGGATACTATCTAAACAAAGACTAGACTCTGTTTAGATTACCTTAAAAGAGTATACATAATAAAATAAATAAATATTCTCACAACGTCCTCTGGTCCCAAGCTAAGATTTAGAATACAAGTGACACCACCCCTTTTCCTTTCCATGGTGCTCCCGGAAAAGGGATGGTAACACTTCATCATCTCTCCACTTTATCCAATACAGTAGTATGTGTATACAGATAAGATCCTTCGTGAGAGACTGTGACTAAAGATAACGATATCTGCTGAGTTTCTTACGCCGGTTCTTCTCAGCGGATTGAAAGTCCTGAACCGGTGGTAGGGGAAAAAAACTTGACATATCATAGGAGCTTATTTTTTGCCACAAAAAATATGCCTACATGAATAAATGACTTATGATTTTGATTTTGAGACGGAAAACTCTAAACTCCCTTCACTTCACCGGTCACCCTTGGTAATTGCAGTACAGTAGACCATACTCCCTCGAGGGCTCGTGCCCAACAGTGGAACGTTAATGGGCTGGAAAGAGAAACAGAGAGAATGAGTTAAAAATTCGACTTACCAAAATACCTGCATTGTCGTACAGCTTCCTTCAACTGTTGAATCTCATAGGATTCGTCTGATGATGTTGGGAATGTTGCCTCGTAGCCAAATGGAAATGATACTGCCACTCTTGAGAAACGCATCTTTAAGTTGCCACGTGGATATTTATAGGCCTAGGACAAACAATTTATATGCATTTGTAAAATTTTAAAAATAAATAAATTTATGTAGAATTAATTCATATGTTTAGATTTATTTATATAAAACTCCTACTACCTGATATATCATAAGTTGATCACTACATCTCATCAGCATCAGTACCCTGGTACCTTTATGACCGACACCAACAACTAACAACTCCTTCAGTTTCTCAGCATCAGCATTTTGACCACCACTCGTCAACTCTTCATCATCAAGACCACTTGATGGAATAGGTACTGACTCTAAACTGTCAGCTAAAATCTAAAAAAATATTTACTTAGTTAAAAAACTAAGTATATGCTTGAAATTTCCAGATTTTTTTTTGAAACTATACATCTTTTCAAAGTTACCAAGTTGATATAATCGACCAATTTCAACTCAACCACATAGTAGTATATCCCTAAGGACGCCTTAATATTTTAATGGTGTTATTCATAATGACTTATCGGAGGTTTAAAAGTTTGCTAAAATCGATTCGCGAAAATTGTCAAAACTTGTTATTCATAATAGTCTTTTTACGCTAAAACGTTTATTATCTCTCCAATAAAATCTCCGTTTAAACCTCCGATAAGTCATTATCAATAAGACCATAAGTCCTTCATTTCAAGGGCAAATGGAGATCATTTGCGTTTTTGGAAAAATATTCGTTAATATAGCAAATTCTCCGAAAAAACTAATGGATCATGATCAGAAACTCTATTCCCCGAAATGGTTTTCAAATTAGGAGTTTTAAAAAAAATATGAACAATGCCAATTTTACGTGCACAACTAAACTGAAATCTATATCAATATTATAAAGTCAAAGAGTTTATTTGTTTGAATGCTTTAATCTCCGTAACCTTGTACCCTTAGGAACAAATAGGGTAGCGACATTTGTATTCTTAAACCGTCACCACACTCTGACCAATTGCGGCACAATAATTGTTTAAGAAGTAATTTATTAATTTTGCAACTGACTTGCTATCCTTTTACATAATAAATCAAATTGTGGTGGAAAAAATGATCACCGCAAGCGGGACTTGAAACCCTTGTACGTCAATATACAATGTAAACTCAATCGAGTGACGATTGTAGTGGTCTAATTGGTTATTGTTAGCACGACCACAATAAGCTCAGTTGGCAGAGCTACGGAACGGTATTCCGAGGTCGTGGGTTCAAGTGCCGCTTGCGGTGATCACTTTGCCACCACAATTTGATTTATTAAAATGTTTAAGAAGTGCTAAGAAAAACTCAGGAACTACTTGTTAGAATTGAAAAATTCTTTTTATGTTGGATAGTACATTTATCGAGGAAGGCTATAGGCTATATAACATCACGCTGCGACTAATAGGAGCGAAGTATTAGTGGGCTGGGAAAAGCTATAAAATCTAAAGATACTCACCCTATTCCCAGCACAAGCATCTCTCACCAAGAAACTCAATCTCATTTCAGGTAGTGAATATATCTCCAAGTTACCATTCAGTCTTAACACAAAGAGCCAATAAGTTGGTTTAACTTCAATTAAATGTTTCCTCCACCAACGAGATATACGGCGAGGTACTCCTGGATTTTTAGATTGTTCCGCTAACATTATCTGAGGGTAGAATAAAAAAAAAAGCAGTTAATACGATTCGGACACACACATATCATATTCGACGGTCTTTGTGATTTCTCTCCAGGCCATTTACATCCCACTGTTGGGCACAGATCTCGTCCACTTAGGGAGGGATTATGGTCTACTGTGCCGCACTGACCAGGCGTGTTGGCACAGGATTAATTTTCGAGTTTTCCGTCTTTCACAGAGGATCTGTGTGCAATATCCCTTAGCTGACTTTTACAGCACCCTTGGAAGGAGATGGGGTGGTGACACTTGTATTCTTAATCCGTCATCACACGGACAATTACAACTTGTTTGTACTGTGTCTGGGTGTTTAGTATGTATTATAAG
Organism: Orgyia antiqua; assembly: GCA_916999025.1. NCBI lineage: Eukaryota > Metazoa > Arthropoda > Insecta > Lepidoptera > Erebidae > Orgyia > Orgyia antiqua. The sequence goes on from OU779874.1 coordinate 10,100,093, forward strand.
TATGTATTTACAAAAGAAAAGTAGTATATATATTATATCCGTATTCTGGTACACATAACACAAGCATATAAGCTTAGCTTGGGACCAGAGGACGTAGTGTGAAATGTCCGTAAATATTTATTTTATTTATTTATTTACTTACGCTAGCCATAGACGCCGGTGTTTGATCACCTCCATACAACAATTCATCTTCATCGTTCAGTTCGTACACGGCCCCAGGTTTGAATCCCTCCGCTTTCACATTCTTACCTTTCATTTTCTTACCACTAAATTCCCCTTTTACCTGTAAAAAATTAATAAAATAATAATATAAAATAATAATATAAAATTATTAACTAAATTTTTAAGATTAGTTAATCTACAACTATTTTATATGTATAGCAGCTGCAACCATAACGTTTGTATGACAAATGCAAATAAAGTTTGTATGACAGCAGACATATATTTTTGTATAAAAAGCCACAACCTTAAACTTCGTATGACATTCGCAATAAAAAATATGTATGAAAGCTACAACTTTAAAGATTGTATGACAGCAATAATTACAAAGTTTGCATGAGAACTGCTAATAAACTTCGTATGACAGTAATTTTTTACATTCTTTTATGTATTTCAGAGATAGAGATATAAGGATTTTCAAGAAATATTAACATATTAATATCATACTTGAGTATTGTCGGCATCGGGCGGAGTAAATAAACCACTCAAATCTCTGTAAACAGTTGCTCTTAGTAAAGCTGGACGATGTGGAACCTCTTGACGTGTAGGAGCGAGACGTCCGGATAACTAGATAAAAAACGAAAACGTTTAGGAAAACTAAAAAATACACCACTTTTCAAAGTTTTAAGAAATGAAATGAAAAATCATTTCATCATGTAGGTAGACATAATTTTTTTGAGAAAATCATGTGCTTATTAGTGAGTAAAATGTCCAAACATTTTTTTTCCCTGCAACAGGTTCAGGACGCAATCTGCTGAGAAGAACCGGCGTAAGGAACTCAGCAGAGCTTTTAATCAAATCAATATTATATTTTTTTTAATACTTAATGACAATTATGCTTACAATGCTGACACACAATCACCCCAAATAATGGGATAATGCCCCCGCTGGGTCATGGTAAAGCTCAAGGCACAATAATGGCCCAGCAGTGCAGGAGGCGGAAAGGGAAAAAAAGGGATAATTGCAGGAAAATGATGATAATGAGTACTTTTTGTTATAGCATCAACTGATATACACGAACTGGGAAATTTTCAGTTCTCCAGCTATCACCGTTCCAAATATACAGCCTGGTGACAGACGGACGAACTCCCAGCAAGGGTCCGGTTATATCTTTTGGTACGGAACCCTAAAAAGTATTAAAATACATACTTAAGTACTTACCCCTCCATCTTTCCCTCTAAATTCTCTAAGCGCTAACACAAGTACACGCCCACAAGTGGACATAACGCATAGATAAGGGTCCGCTGTGGCCGCGTACTGGGCTGTATATTCCAACTGGATGGATTGGAGTTGGATACCATCTGAAATATCATGGAATTTATTAATAATTATGGTCCTCTGGTTCCAAATTAAGCTTATTTGTTTATTTTATTAGAAATAACCTTAATTTGGGACCAGACATTTAATTAATTAAGTGTGCCCCGCGGTGTTTCCCTGGGTAAAAAGGAAAACATCGGTTCGTTTTTATTATCTCACGAAAACATTGCATTCTTTTGGGATTTTTTTTATCCCGAAAATTTTGTGATGTCAGTACGGATGTTTGGATGTTCGTTACTCTTTTACGCAAAAACTACTGAATGGATTTTAATGAAACTTTACAATAATATAGCTTATACATCAGAATAACACATAGGGTATAATTGATAAAGACATTGTGTGAATTGTTCAAAATGTGACCATAAGTGTCAAGTAAGTAGGAAAAAATTTACCAACAGCGAGCAATTCTGGCGTGCGCGTCCTGAAAGCAACCCTTTACCGCCCGATTTTTTATCCTTTTTACCGCTGGTAACACCGCGGGGCACAGCTAGAAAAAATTAAATACACTTACTTTTAATGAGCCTAATTCCGACCGTAGTAACTTGCACCATAAACTTATTATTAGCAAGATTCCCTGCGAATATTGTAGGGGATGCAGTCATGAACCCTGAGTTATCCACTTCGTTGATCTCCTGTCCCGTTTGAAGCACCATGGTACTGTCTTCTTGTGTTAGAAGTAGATATGCGTGAGTACCGTCCGCTTCACGGGTCGAATCTGTTCCTTCACCGAATACCGACCACATATCAATGCAACCTATAACAAATTAATATTATTATCTTTACTTATTATAAAGCAAAGTTCTTATTTTTTCACATAATAATATATATTTTGTCACATAAGGACATACATACATTACATATGTATGTATGTCCTTCTGTGAGCTTATATCTTCAAAATTTGTGGTAATGTACCCCAAGTACTATGGAGCTGACATAGTCTTTTTGTGACTAAAAGCTCCTAAACAAATAAAGAGAAAAAAAAATCTTCAAAATCACGCAACTGATTTTGATGCGGCTTTTTTAATAGAGAGAGTGATTCAAGAGGATGCTTTTTGTAGATTTTGCTTATGTTTGGTTTACCAATTCCACGCGTACGAAGTTGAAGTTGAAGTATTTAACTGTGACAGTAACTGCGACGTGCCTCGCGTGGTCTAGTGGTTTATTTAACGGACTGTGCTGTTCATAAAGTCGCAGGTTCGATTCCCGCACGGGACAACCATTTTTGTGCTATTTATAAATGTCATACAAATTTTTGTACTGCGTCTAGGTGTTTATCGACACACAACACCCAGAAGCAGGGGGAACCTCACGAACGGCATTCCGTTACATGAATCACTACACCACGAGGCCCATCGTGGGAATGCTTCATCTGCGTCCGTTACGAGATATCATTTCAACAGCTTCCTATAATATTTATAATAATAATAAATAAATAATAAATATTCACGGACATTTCAAAGAACGTTCTCTGGTCCCAAGTTAAGCTGATATGCTTGTGTTATGTGTACCAGAATACGGATATAACACATAAACTTCTTTTCTTTTGTAAATACATACATATAAAACACCCAGACGCAGTATAAACATTTGTATAACATTTATGGATATCACACAAACGATTGTCCCTGGCGGGAATCGAACCCGCGGCCTCGTGAACGGCATTTCATTACATAAGCCACACCACCACGAAGCTGTCAATAATATGTTAAACTCACCGGGTAAATTAAATGCTGTAATCAACTGCGGTCTGACAGTCCTCTGTAGTACAGTTAAGGCACCATTCTTCCCCCGGCCGCTACAAGCGACCAGTTCTACTATATGGTTGTCCTGTTGCCGACTGTACTCTTCTGATAAAAGTTGTGGTTCACCCATTGATATGTCACCGATAGGGCATATATTTAGTAATGAGTCGCATACCTATTACAAACAAATGTTACTATTCAATGTATCCAAACATTTTTAATATCAATCTAATATGTATAAAATTCTCGTATTACAATGTTCGTTCCCATACTCCTCCGAAACGGCTTGACCGATTCTTATGAAAATTTATATGTATATTCAGTAGTCCTGAAAATCGGCTGCTATCTATTTTTCAAACCTCTAAGTGATAAGGGTAGTCCACCCCTGACATATGTATGGCAAAACAACGTTTGCCGGGTCAGCTAGTAAGTTATATTATTATGATTACCTCAAAGACATAACTAGTTAATTGCGTAGATGTCCTTATATCCGACCCATACACCTCCAATTCATCTTTATCACTAATCTCTATAACATTAGTAGCGACACAATCACTTAGACTGTCTAAACGTCTCTTCTTAGCGGCCGGATCTAATTGTTCTTTTTGTTGGACGGAATTAGGGGCCACATGTGTTGTTACTATAGGATCTGAAAAGAAATAATTTAATTAGTTTAAAAACTTATGTGCTTAAAAAGCGTGTTAATATAAAAAATATGCTTAAATATAAGCGTGGCAGCATGAGTCAGTGGTGTAGAATACTTTGTACTGTTATTTGATTGTATTGTTTTATAGTTGTATTAGCTGACCGGGCAAACGTTGTTTTGCCAAACAAATGTTAGGGGCGGACATCCTTTACCACTTAGGGGTATGAAAAATAGAGAGTAGCGGATTCTCAGACACTGAATATGCATAAAAAATTTCATAAGAATCGGTCAAGCCGTTTGGGAGGAGTATGGGAACGAACATTGTGACACGAGAATTTTATATATAGTTGTATATTCGTGTATTTTAGGTTTACTAAAGCCTAAAACGAGACCCTATTATTGAGACTTTACAGAGAGTGGAAATTTTCATATATAATCATATCTTTGTTGATGCTATAACAAAATGCAAAAAATCAGGATATGGAATGATGTAAGCTGGTCAAAAAACCGGGTCCAAAGGGTTGTAATTCTAAACGCACAAACTAAACAAAAAAATGAATTTTGATAGTGTCGGTAACACAATTCGGGAATGTTATCTGAACTTTCTTGTCATAAAAACTGTTCAGTATAGACAAAACATTTTAATTAATATAAATGTGCACAACAAAAACGCCAAATAATCAAAATACAGCAATTGATTTCATTTTCCAGTTAAGTATTGTTTAGTTGTACACGTAGATTCGGTACCATTGTCATCGGGGCTTGAAAACTGTACAAATTTTCATATCAATCCGACGCAGTGAAGACGGTCAAAATCGAGTATAAATATTCCGTTTTTTAATCACTTTTACCATGAGCGTTAGCAGAATTTAAATTCGGGTACGGATCGCAATTATTGGTTTCACTCGTCGGAAATAGGGACTAATTTCATTTTTTTGGCACCATATTCCGACAATTGGTCTAATTTATAGTTTAATTTTTAGTAATTAGCTACGACAATGAGTTTTACGCAAACAGATTTGCAGGATAAGCCTAAAATCATCAATTTCTTACCAGTATCAGAAACAGTAAGATCTACCGTCGCCTCTAAAGGTTTGTCCACTGAGAATAACATACGGTTTTCTCTTTCAGTAACTCTTAACAACAATGAATTACCGAGACGCGAACCGAGAAATAGAAAATCTTCTTCTATTACACACATCTGAAATAAAACATTTTATATTAGACAACCATTCTTAAGGGCGTCACAAATGACATTTTAATATTATTAATACAGCTAGAAAGAGACAGATGTATATAGAAAAAAGACGAGGTGAAAAGAGACAGATATATCTGTCATAAGTGTAGATACAACTCGGGATATTAATATATATCTCCGTGTGGTGACGTTTAAGAATACAAGTGTCACCACCCCATCTCCTCCCAAGGGTGCTGTAGAAGTCAGCTAAAGGATATTGCACACAGATAACATCCCGTGTGAGAGGCGGAAAACTCGAAAATAAAACTTGTGTCAACACGCCTGGTCAGCGCGGCACAGTAGACCATAATCCCTCCCAAAGTGGAGGAGGCCCGTGCCCAACAGTGGGACGTTAATGGGCTGGAGAGAGGTATATAACATTTAAAACAATTTAGAAAAAATGTGTCTATTAAAGATTACTAGCGGCCCGGTACGTGCTTCGCTACGTATAAGGCATAGTAATAAAAAAAAAGATTAATAAGTGAATTTATTCAAACAATAAAATATTTTAAATTGCTAGCTATTTAAAAGTCCAAATGACCCAAATGATATTGACCAGTAAAAATTACCCAAATCGGTAAAGGCGTTGTTGAGTTATAACATTACAACGAAAAGTGGCATTGATTTTTATATAATATAGATATGTCCTGTTATACGAGAATGTTTCGGTCTGAAAGAGGATGTAGTGACTAAGGTGGAGAAAAGTATGCTTAGGTGGTTTGGTCATGTGGAGAGGATGGATGAGAGACGCTTAACGAAAGGCATATACACATATGTAAGTGGAAATCCTGGGAGAGGACCTAAGAGAAAAACATACTCCGATGTCATCGCCGGGATACTCCAAAAGGGGCAAATGCTTAGCACTTACAACCGTCGGGCATGTATGACCAGATGTATGAGTGTGGATGAAGCCAAGGAAGTATGTTTGGATCATAGCAGATGGCGCTCTATAGTCTCTGCCTACCCCCATGGGAAAAAGGCGTGATGTTATGTAATGAAATGAAATGAAAAATCATTTAATCAAGTAGACACAATTTTTCAGAAATAATCATGTGCTTATGACATGTCCAAATTTTGATGATGATGATGATGATGATGTGTCTATTAAACATAATAAAGTAGAATCATATTAATTACTTACACAAGTAGTAAGCACAGATGCTGCAGCTCTGTCTAAATGAAAACTTCGAACTGTTCGCACCGAGTCCGCTAATAAAGTTAATACGTACAACTGGAAGTATACAAGTAATACAATTTTTTTAACACATCTTTAATAATAAATTATTACGATCGTGCTTTACGGTCGTGCTTTCAGTAATCAAATTAGGCCACCATATGGCCTAATTTGATTACTGAAAGCACGACCGCAATAAGCTCAGTTGCCAGAGCAACGGAACGGTATTCCGAGGTCGTGGGTTCAAGTCCCGCTTGCGGTAATCACTTTTTCCACCGTAAATTAATTTATTAAGTAAAGCATAGCATGTCAATTGCAAAATTAATAAATTACATCGTTAATAACATCGTTACTTTTAATTAAAAAAATACAGTTTGACGGTGGACATAATATATATCGGAGAAAAGCATCGTAGACATCATCTGTATTCACAGCCAAAGCATTCATCAATCTAAAGGCCTTGTAATACTGGACAAACGAACTACATTAACTACAAAATTCTATTAACTACGATGAGATTGATCCGTGGCTTACGACACGTGTAACTGGTTTGGAAGGATCCTTTTATGAATATTCAACGGGTCACTATTTCAGGCTCATCAACTAACTACAGTAAATAAACAAATTACTCACCATTGACACAATTTAAGGACTTACTTCACAATCTTGGAAGCTAAGTTAAAACTAAAAATCCTTAAGTAAACTACATATTTTAATCAAATCTCCTACGACATATATATTCTATATATAGCACTCTGGAAGATTGTAGCATAACTAATATTATTAGTTAAGACAATTTAATTTTAGCACCCTTGCTCGTAAAGCTGATGTAATTCCACCGGTTTTAAATATGTAAAGCGGGTCATAAAAAATGCGTGTGTTACCAAAGCATATAGTTAAGTTATAGTCCATACAAATTTCATAACAGTATTATTTGCCATTTCAAATATGGAACTGATCGCCGCCGCACGACTCGAGCAGCGCGCTGTTGTTATTCAAATTTCGAACTAATCGCCGCGCGGCGCCAGTCAGTAGGCAGCGCCAGCGCGCTGTTAAAATGGCGGGAAAGCAACAGTGTGCATTCACAGATTGAGTTTATTTAATGTTTTTTTTTCTGTTTCCTCGCAAATGTGTTAAAAAACGTCGTACGATATACGTGCGTATTGGTTATAACATGCTCGGCTCAATTACGCCCTCGCCTTCGGCTCGGCCTCGCATGTTATATCCATCTTTACGCATTAATATCGTAATGTACTATTATCGGTTCTTTCCTTTCGTAGATAACATATACCCACTAAAAACAAGTTAAAAACTTTTCTTCTGTACTAATCCTTACTAATTGATAAGTGCGAAATCCGGATGATGCCACAAGAATAATTTTCACGAGCTTATGTGTTAATGTGTGGAACGAAACTATTTAAAAAACGTACAACGCCATCTATCGAGCAGAAGAGTAAACTTATGTTTGTTAAGGATTGATTTCTAAATTTCACGCGTACGAAGTCACGGGCAACAGCTAGTATATAAATATAGTATAAATATAGAAATATCTCACCTGACCGCCTCTAAGAGAGAGAGCTAGCCGACCTTCCCCTAAGGGAGCCACGCAAGAACCATCCAAGGTTATGCATACCCCTTCTTGGATTCCTGTACATGTTTTACTCAGATTAGTGGCTAAAGTACTTTAGTGACTACAATATATTAGTGGGTAACTTATTAGTGGATAATATATTAGTGACTAATGATGGGCCTCATGGTGTAGTGGTTCTGGTAACGGACTGCCGATCAAGAGGTCGCAGGTTCGGTTCCCGCTCGGGACAATCATTTGTGTGATTTTTCTAATTGTCATACAAATGTTTGTACTGCGTCCGGATGTTTAGTATGTATTATAAGTATGTATTTACAAAATAAAAAGTAGTATAGGTATTCTATCCGTATTCTGGTACCCATAACACAAGCAAATAAAGCTTAGCTTGGGACCAGAGGACGTTGTGTGAAATGTCCGTGAATATAAAAAAAAGAATTAATCTATCCAAACATCCATTAGCCTTTCTCCGTCCACTATAGAATATAGGCCTCCCCTATAGAATGCCCCAATGCGCGGTCTTGTGCCGTTTGCATCCATCCATGGTCGCCACTCTAGAACTTTTCTTCCCCAACGATCATCAGTCCTACCAGCGATGTGGCCTGTCCATTGCCACTTCAGCGAGTACACAAGCAACTAATGGTCTTATTCATAATGACTTATCAGAGGTTTAAAAGTTTGCTAAAATCGGTTCGTGAAATTTGTCAAAACTTGTTATTTATCTTCTTTTTCTCTTTTCTCATGTTATGTTATGTTTTACGCTAAAACGTTTATTATCTCTCCGATATCCTTCTATCTTTTCTTTCCTATGAAATCTCTGTTTAAACCTCCGATAAGTCATTATGAATAAGACAATAAATTTAAATTAGTGAATACAAAAGAACTTACTGAGTGGAAAGTTGGTAGTATGTGTGGCAATACTGTTCAGTGAAACACCATACGGTGGTACCGACTGGTTTAAGTATATTATTGAGTTCACTGCCATTATTAGACATCCACCTGAAAAAATACAGTTAATAAGCATGGTATGTATGTTGTCCGTGTGGTGACGGATTAAGTATACAAGTGTCACCACCCCATCTCCTCCCAAGGGTGCTGTAAAAGTCAGCTAAGGGATATTGCACACAGATAACATCCTCTGTGAGAGACGGAAAACGCCTGGTCAGCGCGGCACAGTAGGCCAAATTCCCTCCCAAAATGGATGAGGCCCGTGCCCAACAGTGGGACATAAATGGGCTGGAGAAGAGAGAAGATGAGTATAGTGTACAATAAATTGTACAATCTTGAATATTACTATTAAGTTATTTATATGCTTCTGTATAGTGTACAATGAAGAATCTAATAATATATTGTTACGTGCTAGGGTTCGAAGGATTTGGAGAGAAAGACCTGCTGACTCTTTTGAAGACTTTATTCACTAGCACTAGTTACACACTAAGCACTAGGTCCAAACACTAAGCACTAGGTCCAAACACTAAGCACTAACAATGTCCTAGATCGTAGCCAAGTTGTAGGTTTCACTGGTATCACTCTTGATCACTTGTTTTCGCTCTCGAAGTCGCCTTTATCGTAGCTCGAACTGAACTCCCCGGGCTCGCCTCCCTGCCGCTATTTATATGCGCCGAGACGAGTTCCAGACCATTCCAGAATGTTCCCGACTGTGCGCGAACGTGATCGCCCGGAACGAATGTTTCTGGAAACTTCGGTAGTTCCTCTAACGCCATCTAGTATCTAATAGGGGTTTCACTCTGTTCGGTTCTTTAATTGGTTTTACTAGTTGCTGCTAGATGGCGCTAGCTCCTTTGTGTTTTGTGTGTTCGTAACACTACTCCCCTCTTAGAGATGCTCGTCCCGAGCATCGTTGTTACTACCATGGTAACGCGCCAGACGGTCTATGTGTACCACTTTGAATGTCCCTCTTGGTTGCTTTTGAATCCTATAGGTCACATCATTCAATCGGGTAACCACTTTGTATGGACCGTCCCACTTGCTCTGCAACTTTGGAGATTTCCCTTTCCGGCGAGTTGGGTTATGCAGCCACACCAGTGACCCTTCCTCGAAGCCGCTCGTGTTCGATTTCCGGTCGTATCTGGTTTTCATGTTCTCACTTGACTGTAACCCATTTTCCCGAACCAAGGCGTGTATATAGCGCATCTTTTCCCTTAAATCGCAGACATAGTCTTGTACAGTCTTTGGTCCCTCCGGTGACCCTCCTGTCAATAGGTCTACTGGTATTCGTAGTTCTCTACCGAAATTGACATACGCCGGGGTAGCTTTTATGCTCTCATGCTCGGCGGTTCGGTAAGACAGAAGGAAGAGTGGTATATACTTGTCCCAATCCTTTTGTTTGTCATCTACCAATTTCGCCAAATGCCTCTCAAGGGTCTGGTTAAATCTCTCAACCATTCCATCAGACTGCGGATGGTACGCGGTGGTCCTCGTCTTATGCATGCCCAAAATTCTGCACACTTCCTGGAACACCTGCGATTCGAAGTTCCTGCCCTGATCAGAATGGATTTCCAGAGGCACACCAAAGCGACATATAACTTCTTCGACTAACTTAGAAGCGACTGTTGTGGCTTCTTGGTTTGGTATGGCGAACACTTCGGGCCATTTGGTGAAGTAGTCAATGACGACCATAAAATACTTGTTTCCCGAATCCGTTACAGGAAATGGCCCAGCTACGTCAACTGCAATTCGTTCCCACGGTGCGCCGACGTTATACAACTGCAGGTTCCCACGGCTCCTGGTCTGTGGTCCTTTTACAGCAGCGCAAGTAGTACATTTGCGGCACCAATCCTGTACATCATCTCGACAATGCAACCAGTAGAATCGTTCTCTCACTTTCGTTAACGTCCTCTTGACACCTAGATGACCTCCTGATACGCCATCATGTATTTCACGGAGAACATCTGGTACTCTCGTTCTTGGGACAATTATCTGAAGATGGAACTCTCTGCCGTTAGTCTTCTCCCATTTCCGGTAGAGTATTCCGTTTTGGAGTATCAGACTGTCCCATTGCGCCCAGTACGCCTTAGTGACAGCGCCAGTGGGTGCAACCTCACTCCATATTGGTTTTACGTCACCCCGTTTCTTCCATGTGATGATGTGCCGAAGGTCGTCATCTTTTTCTTGAGCCTCCCTCATAGCATCATTCTCCCAGAGACTCAAAGGATTCGTTCTCGTTAGTTTTAATGTTTCTTCATTGCATTCCTGCTTAACACAATGTTTGCAGTCCTCCGAACACGGCCTTCGTGAGAGTGCGTCGGCATTCCCATGTGTCTTTCCGCTGCGGTGTTCCGTCTTGAAGTCATACTCCTGGAGCTGTTCAATCCATCGAGCTACTTGACCTTCTGGGTTCTTGAATTGCAGTAGCCACTTCAAGGCTGCGTGGTCAGTTCGTAGTAAAAACTGTCTGCCGATGAGATATTTGCTGAAGTGTTGTAGCGTTTTTACAACAGCCAAGAGTTCTCGTCTTGTCACACAGTAGTTTCTCTCTGGCTTGGATAAAGATTTGCTGAAATATGCAATAACAACTTCTCTTTCACCCTGTTTTTGAGATAACACCCCTCCAATGGCCGTGTTGCTTGCATCCGTGTCAACTATAAACTGACCTTCAGTTTGTGGATACCCCAGGATTGGTGTTTCACACAGATGTTTCTTCAGTTTCTGAAAAGATTCTTCACAAGTCTCATCCCAACTAAATTGTCGTTTATCTTCTGTCAGCCGATGTAATGGCTTGGCTATCTCTGCGAATCCCTTAACAAAACGCCTGTAGTATGAGCATAGGCCGAGGAATGCCCGCACTTCGGTTTTGTCCTTAGGGGTAGGCCATTTTTGAACTGCTTCCAGTTTCTCCGGGTCTGTCTGGATTCCATCACTGGAGATAATATGGCCGAGATAGTTGACCTTGCTCCTGAATAAATGACACTTTTCCGGGTTCAACTTTAATTTGGCTCCCTCTATTTTGGCGAAAACTCGCTCCAAGTTTCGCAAATGGTCCTCGAAGTCGCGGCCGACAATTATGACGTCATCCAAGTAGACTAAGCAAGCCTCTCCAACTAAGCCTGCCAGTACACACTCCATGAGTCGCTCAAATGTGGCAGGTGCGTTGCACAATCCGAAGGGCATGACGTTAAATTGCCATAAACCTTTACCGGTCGAGAAAGCTGTCTTCTCCTTGTCTTTTGGATGAATTTCTACCTGCCAGTAGCCAGACTTCAGGTCTAGGGTCGAGAACCATTTCATGCCACTCAGGGTATCTAAAGTGTCGTCGATTCGTGGTAACGGGTAACTGTCCTTCTTAGTCACATCATTGAGACGCCTATAGTCCACACAAAATCTCGTGCTACCATCTTTCTTCTTCACTAATACAACAGGTGAGCACCACGGACTTGTAGACGGTTCAATAATCTTATTCCTTCTCATGTCCTCCAAAAGGCCTTCAACTTCTTTTTCCTTTGCAATTGGTATCCGTCTTGCTCGTTGACGAATTGGTCTCTCGCTTCCGGTATCTATCCTGTGCTGAACCATCGACGTTCTTCCAAGGTCCCCTTCTTGACTGGAGAAGATATTCGCGTAACGCTGCAAAAACTTCTTAGCTTTCATGCTCTGCGAATAAGTCAGATTACTCTTACAGTCATCGAGTAGCTTAGTCACTAAACCGTAGTTATTGCTGTTTGCTGAGTCTGCGCCTGTCATCGAACTACACTTTTTCATCCAGACAACTTCCTCGCACTTTCCGATGACGTCACCTTTGTTCAAGCAGATCTCGCGATCACCAAGATTCAAAACCCTGACCACAGCGTTACTGCTTCCACTAACAAGGGTTCTCGCCGTCATCAGTTTTTGTGACGATGTCTTGGTAGGTGTGTCTTCGATCAACACGCATCTGTTTGACTTTTTCTTTCCAGCTGGCGGCAGTTCCACCAGTACCTGAGCTTCCGCTCGTCCAGGTATGATGACCTTCTTTACACATGTGACTTTCCCGCAGGTGCCTCCAAGAATGAAGATTTCTTCTTCACCACACTTGAAAACTCCGTCAGCGACATTAATTCTGCAGTTGTGTTTCTTCATGAAATCCAAACCCAAGATGCAATCATCCACAATCTCAGCCACGATTACGTTATGAGAGTATGAGAACCCCCCTACATACATCGTAACTGACGTTTCTCCAAGGACGGGTATTGGCTGACCGGAGGCAGTAAGAAGCCGACAGTTAATTCTCCTCTTGTGTCCCGTTGCGGTTTTTACCAGACTTGGGTTCACTATTGTTCTAGAGGCTCCTGTGTCCAGAGTCATTTTGCAATCCGTCCCGTTAATAGTCCCCTGAATCGCAAGACTATTCCCGCTGCATGCCTGGGAGATAACAGTTATCGGGGCTCCCTCCGCGTCAGCCGGCACTCGCCCCTTAGTCCTGTTTCCCTGATCCCGGGCAAGGGACAAAGCCCCCTGCTTCTTCAGCACCTCTATTTGTTCCTCGATTCTTTTCATCCTGGCCATCTGGGTTTCCTTCTGCGGGCAGTTGAGCTGAAGATGACCCCTCTCGCCGCACTTGTAGCACATGGCTCCAGAACTTTTCTTTGTAGGGGCCTTAACCTCCTTCACTTCCTCAGAGACCTCGCGGATCTTATGGGTATGCCGTATGTCATAACGAACAGCCTCAACCTCCAAAGCATGCGCTAATGCTTCCTTTAGCGAGGTATGGTGACGAAGCCTCACTGCAGCTCTGACCTCCAGGTCTTTGATTCCGTCGACAAATGCTTGAACAATATTCGTGTCTACCATCTTGGTGTCGGCTCCTGGGTGTGCCTTCCTAACGAGTTTTTCAATTTCCAACGCCCATTGTTGTAGTCCTTCTCCTGAGCGTTGGACTCTGTCACGCAGTTGGGCACGGTACACGTGCTCCAGGTGTCGCTCCCCGTATCTGGATTCAAGTGCCTCCATCAGGTCTTGGAATCCATTTCCTGTATGTGGCAGTGCTTCCAGGACCGACAAAGCTTGCCCTCTTAGCGCAACAGTGAGAGCGGTCAAGCATTGTTCTTCCGTCCATCCGTTGGCAGTAGCAACCGTCTGGAATTGCTGACGATAAGCGTTCCAGGAAGTAGTGCCGTCGTATGGCGGAACTTTCACTCTTGGTCCTTGTGCCACTCCGATAGTTCCACTAGAGATCGCAACTCCCGTGGTTTCAAGGCGCACTACTTTCTTCTGTAGTTCAATGAGGCCGGTTTTCACATTTTCGACATCCAATCCTAACCCGGTAACTCGTTCTTCCACTACGTCGACATCTTTTCGAAGCTTAATCACCGTGTTACTAACATCATTTATAGCACAAAGCACTTTTTCTTGTGATTCTTGCAAAGCGCCGAGCTTGCGTTCTTGTGACTCTTGCAAAGCGCCGAGCTTGCGTTCTTGTGACTCGAGCTTGCGTTCTTGTGATTCTTGCAAAGCGCCGAGCTTGCGTTCTTGTGACTCGAACTTGCGTTCTATCAGTTCAATTAAACTTCCTAATTGAAGTTCTACTTGAGGAACTGACGCTACGGTGTCGCTGGTGGGCGTGGCTTGTCTAGTGGGCGTGGCCTGTGTGGTGGGTGTGGCAAGGTGGGCGGATCCAGTGGGCGGAGCTTGTCTAGTGGGCGTGGCCGGTGTGGTGGGCGTGGCAAGGTGGGCGGGGCCAGTGGGCGGGGCTTGAGTCTGAGTAGGCGGAGCCTGGGCCTGGGTGGGCGGAGCCCGGTGGGCGTGGTCTGTGGGCGTGGCATGGTGGGCGTGGCCAGTGGGCGGGTCTAAGGGGGCGTGGTCGGTGGGCGGGGCCTGGTAGGTGGGGCCAGTGGGCGGGGCTTGGTCCACAGCGGGCGTGGCCTCCGCAGCTCGTTGTGCCCTTGTCCTGACGCCCTCGAAGTCCTCTCTCGGAGTCAATGGCATCTCCAAACCTCACTTCCGACACCAGTTGTTACGTGCTAGGGTTCGAAGGATTTGGAGAGAAAGACCTGCTGACTCTTTTGAAGACTTTATTCACTAGCACTAGTTACACACTAAGCACTAGGTCCAAACACTAAGCACTAGGTCCAAACACTAAGCACTAACAATGTCCTAGATCGTAGCCAAGTTGTAGGTTTCACTGGTATCACTCTTGATCACTTGTTTTCGCTCTCGAAGTCGCCTTTATCGTAGCTCGAACTGAACTCCCCGGGCTCGCCTCCCTGCCGCTATTTATATGCGCCGAGACGAGTTCCAGACCATTCCAGAATGTTCCCGACTGTGCGCGAACGTGATCGCCCGGAACGAATGTTTCTGGAAACTTCGGTAGTTCCTCTAACGCCATCTAGTATCTAATAGGGGTTTCACTCTGTTCGGTTCTTTAATTGGTTTTACTAGTTGCTGCTAGATGGCGCTAGCTCCTTTGTGTTTTGTGTGTTCGTAACAATATTTATACAAAACTCTACTGGTGCTCAAGTCTACTATTTTGGAACAATTGTCATACCGGCACAATACCGGCACGATACCGTTGCAATTGAAGTCAAATATCCGTAGTCTGCTATATGCCGTCATAACGGTCTTTCAATGGTAATAGAATTGTCGATCTCTTTTATCTATGCATTGAATTTTCGGTCTCTTTTATCTATGGATTGTGTTAGAATGGTATGTATGTGTTGCCGTTTTTAAAAAATGCATTAGTTGAAGTGATTTTCGAAAAACTACTAATAAATTTAAACATTTAATCATGCTAGACTTCGTTTAAATATATTTGTACATACTATTTATTAGTATAAAAAGCAATGTGAAGTTTAGGAGATTAGTAAATTGCAATAAATTACAAAGAACAATTTCTAATATTTCTATCTATCTATTTTTTATTTATGGCAATCTGTCGACACAGGACAATTTAAAAATATTACTGTCAAATTCAAAATAGCAGACTACCGAAACATTTCAGTCATTGAATTGCAATTGTGAAGCAGTTGTGTACGAGACTAGCAATTTATGTCACTTTGACAATTGTAAGTCAATGATGAAGTCGTTATGAAGACACAATAATAGTAGACTACCAAAAACTTTACTATTGCACCATAATGGTACAATAATGGTACAGTTGTGACACCGTTGAAATACCCGACTCAGGGCCCTGGTCTTATTCATAATGACTTATCAGAGGTTTAAACGGAGAGATTTTATCGGAGAGATAATAAACGTTTTAGCGTAAGAAGACTATTATGAATAACAAGTTTTAAAAATTTTCGCGAACCTATTTTAGCGAACTTTTAAACCTCCGATAAGTCATTATGAATAAGACCACAAATGTGCAAGTTGAAACTCGTACTTTTCCTTTTGCCCTCGTGGGCACAGCTAGTTTATTAATAAAACCAATCGATCGAAAAAAATCGATCCAATCAATTTTTTGATTCTTTTTTAGCAGTAGATGGCGTTGCAAGTAACCAAATCGAGAAATTTTGCATTATATAAATATCTCTTGATTGACTGGACCGATTGCGATGAAACAAAGACTAAGTAATACCTTGAGTTGTGTACAATATTTACGTATAACATTTATATTTATATGTGTTGTACATTTTACGTGATGCGTGCACAGACAAACATCTAAACAGACAAAAATTTCAAAAATGCTGGATATGGTTTCTGTTGGTTGTCCTTTACCATCTATTTTTTTTTTGAAAATATATTTAACTAGCTTCTACACGCGGCTTCGCACGCATTAGTGGCCGAATCGAATTTGTTATCAAAACTAAAATAAAAATTGTATTCGGAACAGAAATTCATAGATACTAACATCGATACTGAAATCCATAGCAAAATTTACGTCAATCGACATTATTTTCATATAAGTCGACGGACTCTGAGTTTTTATGACAACTGTAAAAATAACAAAATGGCCGAACTAATATCTTATACCACAAAGATTTGCGTTTATTATCTCGTACAAAGTTTTTAGCGAAATAATATATAGCCTATTTGGCTTCCAGGAGTATAAATTATCTCTTTCCTATTTTTCGTGTAATTCCAATCGCTATATTTTGCGTGAAAACGTTACAAACAAACTCACATTCACTTTTATATAGAAATAAGGACATACAAAATTTTTTTTTTCTACAGATTTATTATATGTATTGACGACAATCAACAAAGGGATAAGATAAAGGCAATAATGATGATGATAAACAACATTACCTAATGGTTTCTGTATAGGTACGGCTCTTAAACAATCAAATGGTAAATGTGCAGTTGCCCAAATAACTGGATGTACCCGAGCACTCATATTGAGACTGACCCCACACATGGCGCATGTATCGTTGCGAACTGCTGTACGACTGAAACAAACAACAAACAAACAACAAATAACATACTATTTTGTTACTTAATGAATTAATTAATGAAAACAAAAGAAAAGAAGACAAAAAAAATTGTGTTTTTTTATTATTTTATGGACACTTCACACAGCTTCCTGCGGCCCCAGAGTAAGCTACATTTCTATGCTTGTGTTATGGGTTTTTTTTTTAAATCGCCTCCTGCCCTGCCGGGCCACTATGGTGCCTTGAGCTTTACCATGACCCGGCGGGGGATGGCCCTGCTAAACGGGGCCCGACCCGACTGGCGGAGCATTAGGCGCGCGCGCGCGACCAACTCGTCGGGAAGGTCCGCGGCCGGCTACTGCTCGGCGACGACCCCTGCCCCCGGCCCTGCGGGGGGGCAAAGTGCCACCAGAGCGTTCGCGCTCCCGCAGGGCCTCCCTCTTTGCCACCATCACCTCCCGAGAGAAGAAGGCGACGGCGGCCCAACACTGTTCGCTCTCGGCCATAGACGAGACCACGACCGACAGCGACAAGTCCTGTCCCAGCACGCTGACGAGTTCAGCGCGCTGGGCGTCCCAGGCCGTGCATACGGCAAGGGTATGTTCTGCCGTATCCACGGTCCCACTTCCACAATTGCGGCAAACGGGATCCGACTCGATACCAACTATATAAATATCACACAAATGAGTGTCCCGTGCGGGAATCGAACCAGCGACC
The DNA here is from genome assembly GCA_916999025.1 of Orgyia antiqua. NCBI lineage: Eukaryota > Metazoa > Arthropoda > Insecta > Lepidoptera > Erebidae > Orgyia > Orgyia antiqua. The sequence goes on from OU779874.1 coordinate 10,118,035, forward strand.
TCTTGAACGGCAGTCCGTTACATGAACCACTAGACCTGTGCCTGTCATTTTTTTTTTTTTTTTTTTTTTTTTTGTTTTAGACATTTCACACAACGTCCTCTGGTCCCAAGCTAAGCTTATATGCTTGTGTTATGGGTACCAGAATACGGATAGAATACATAAACTACTTTTCTTTTGTAAATACATACTTATAATACATAGTAAACACCCAGACGCAGTACAAACATTTGTATGACAATTAAAAACATCATACAAATAATTGTCCTGACCGGGAATCGAACCCGAGACCCCATGATCGGCAGTCCGTTATATGAACCACTACACCACGAGGCCCGTCATTATAATATAATTAAATATTAAAATATAATTATACATAAATAGTCACAAACAATGTTACTGTGTATCGGGAACATGACAAAAATATTATGGTAATAATAATATGGAATGAACAATTCCATTTTGCCATCTATCAAGTCCGTGATAATTTTTTCCACTATAATTAAACTTAAAGTAAAAAAACTACTAAGGTATTCGAACAGCGTGATGTTAATTAGGGTTTCGTACAAACCCTTATAGTCTCACTATGGTGTCAGTCTGTCTGTGTGTTTGTCCGTCATACTTTTTTTACTCAGCAACGGCTAAAGGTATCTATTTGAAACTCATACCAAATGTAGATCTATGCGGTCCCTTGCTGCAAAAAATACAATCTTTAAGCATTATCGACTTAAGCTAGGGAAATAAAATCTACAGGTTACTTCCTATTGCTCCAGAGACTCAAAATTTACTTGGACCAAGCCTGAAGTGCTGATATAGGGAAAAATCCAAAAACTTGTAATTTGTTATCACATCACACAAAATAATTGTTGAAACTAATACCAACTTATGAAGTAACTGAAATGTCGGGGATTCCCTATATTGGAAATACAATGTTAAGTTGGTGAGTTGCTTTAAGCTTAATAAACTTTTTATTTATATTTAGATTTATGTTTTTCAGTCGAGTAGGTACGGAACCCTAAGTGTGCGAGTTGACAAGTGTTTTTTCAGTGCTTTTTACTACTGGAAAAGTATAAAAAAATTTTTTGAGAATAGGAGTTGAGTTGAGAGTTGAGAAACTTACCCAGCAAATGTTCTGACCGGTTCATATAAAAGCAGCAATGTTGGTTCATAATAGCCATGTAGAAATTGTATATCTAAGATGTTATCTATCTTTTCATCTAAATCTTTTAACACTATGACGTATGATGCCAGGGTAGGAGCACGGTTTATAGCTTGTGTTAAAGGCTGTAAAGAACAAAAAATCATCACATTATTATACAGTCAATCCCGTTAATTCGAAATTCAGGGGATTCTTAAACAAGTTATCGAGTATTCAATATGTTATCGCTGGTTTGATTTGAGAGTCGACTGTATCGCTATCATCATGTCGACATGTCGTCTAAGTGTATCATAGTGTTAAACCAAAAAGGTTTTTAAATTGGAGTACACTTAAATATTTATTGTAATAATGAAAATACATCATCTGAGATACTGCATGGTGACAGACAGACGTTTTACGTATGGATGTATGGAATTATCCAATATTTCCCAATCCTGTTAGATGAGCTTGGCAAAATTGTACAATGCAAAAGCCATAAGCCCAAGGCTTTTGTATTGTATAAACAAATAAAAAAAATGTCAAATATGTTAATTGGGAATGTGGTATCGACTGTACTCATGTGAAACTTTGTCACGGTCGCCAGCGTCCTCCAACCTGAGGTATGTTACTTACCAGACAGTATTTATGTTTACAATAGTCTTTTTCAAAAATTAATAATACTTACCGTTTTCTTACTATCTAAAGGTTTCGCCTCCAAAGGATCTCCGTCTTCTGAAGCCAAATCTTTTCTGAACGGCAACACTGCTAGTTTCTTGCCATATAGCAACATTACAGCACATCTTGCTTCTGGGTCTACTCTAATCCAGGGTATATGTGGATGGGTTGTCCAGCCACCCTGAAAATTTATAAAACAAAGTTACCAACCAGTAGAAGCTCAAACTACTGCACACATTGTTTTCTATGACAAATATACTGCAACGGTGGGCTGAAGTTCTTGTAACTTTTGCAACGTGGGTAGCCCTATGTCACTTCCTGTTGGATTAATGCTCAAGCCAACCCTACCTAACCAACTCAGTGTGTTTATTGCTTTAGGTAGGTCTGTGGGCGTATTATGACCTCTTTAAAAACCAAGTTCCAGGCAGGCAGTACACTGCCTAGCTAAATTACCTATTTTGGCAGATATAAAACTATTGGTTCAAAATTTTTAGTTAGTACTTAAACTTTTAGTTGTACCTTCTCTTTAACATATTAATCAATGACTGGTTTAGCGAACTGACTAGCTGGGCGTTATGTTCATAATACGAATTTGACAAACAGTTCAATTCACGACATAATCTGCCTGGAAATAAAGGCTCATAATACAGCCGCTGAACATATCTGTGTATTTTCCACCACATCCAAATGCTGATAACAATGCATCATTCATTTCCCTGACCTTATCCAGTTTTATGTGGTTGATGTAGCATAACTTCTAGTTGTGGTGGGTTTTGGCTTATTAAGCTTAACCCTTTGAGGACCAAGGGAAATATGTTTCCCATCTTTAAAATGCGCAACTGTTTATTCAATTGCTACTTAAATTATATTTTTTTCATTGGATATGATGATATATGGATGGATTCATAAAAGAAGATATTATGTAGCCAGCATATAATGCATTTCGGAGCGTATACAAAGAAAATCACTATCATATTTCTTTCGCGCAAAAGGTAAAATATTCGCGGACTGAACTGCATATTTCATTAAGGTTTTTCACACTTACAATCAAAAACTTGCAGTATTTTTTCACTTGTTTTATTAAGTTTGGTATGTATAATTTGGTATAAAAATAATAACAACTGCAAATATTTAGCACAAATGTCTCAAAATGCAACATTTTCGTAAGGTAAATATGTTTCCCAGTGGTCCACAACGGTCATATTTATATAGTGGTACAACAATATGGTACTCTACTATATCTAATAGTTTTCTTGGTTTTTTAATGTGCTTATCATATCCCTTATTTACATAAATGGTTATAAGAGGGTGCTTAGACTTTCACGTACATGTTGAAGAAATAATGTAGTGTTTAGCTACAAAAAATATGTATTTTTTCACTTCGGATGCTACAGAAGCTAACTGTCACCTTGCGAAGAAATTTATTTGTACCACACGTATTTTGCGATATTAGAGGCCAGCAAGGACTGCTAAAATTAATCGTTATGTGTATGTTGTTATAGTAAAATAATTACATAAATATTTTGGAACCTATAAACCAAAACAAATCTTATAATGTTATAGGTAATTCGCGGCTTTTAGCTCTGACACTTGATACGTTAGATATCCGTGGCTATACCTAAAAGGGCATAGATAGTTTGCGTAAACTTACCCATAGTACACTGCAAAGAAGGACCACTTCTAATTACCCTCGAGTGTCTCCAACGGCGATTCGCCAAAATATATACATTTAGGTAGTGGTCAAAACTCCACTATATATAATTTTATAGAAGCTTCATATTGACAACTAGTGTACTTTGCCAGCTCAGAATAAGCAAAAGCCAGAAGTAATGAAAATATGCGCAACTTTTACTAAAAAGCGCATATGAAATAAGTCTCAATAAAAATATACTATATGCAATGTAAGTCCGCGCTACGTAACTAACGAAAATTGTTTCGCTAAATAATATCATAAAAAGACTATTCTATATAATTTTTATATTATTCTATCGTTTTAAGATGTTTGAGTCGCGTAATAAAGTCCGACTTGAAAGACTTCCCATGTAAACCTTACCGTTATTTCAGTTACCCTTGAGGACCACTGGGAAAAATATTTACCATGAGATTCCTGGAAAACTATAGGCTTTATTCTGTTTTTCTGTACATAATTGTTCATTTCACACCCAAATTAGCTAGAAAAGTTATATATACATACACATATTTATTGCTGGATACCTTATGGTCCTGAAAGGGTTAAAAAACCTGAATTATATATCTTTTACCTTCATATCGTCCTCTTCAAAATAGTGCATACTCAATGTAATAAGGTTGTTAGTTTGTGGATCATATTGTAAAACAGATAGTTTAGCTTCCTTGAATGATACCAACAACAGATCTCGCCCAGCACTTGGACATCGAACCGACTCCATAGACATCACATTACCCCATAAAGTGTAACTTGCTAGGCATTCTAGCTTCATCTTAGGTGGTATAAGTTGACCAGCTAAAAAAAAAACAATAAAATATTTAAAATATGTGCACTCTGAAAAGACAATAAATATTTAAAAAAAAATTAAAATTTATATGTTCTAATTTTGAATGACACAAAGTTGTCCAAGTCCCACTCATGTTGATTATCTTTTCCACTATTATTTGTTGTATTAAGTGAAAGCACAGCAAGTTAATTGCAAAAATTAATAAACTCATATAAAAAGGAAAGTATTTAAAATAAATTAAAAGTTTTCTAAATCCTACTGTTATATTTCTAAAAAAAATCTATTATTCCTACTTAATATAACAAATGAATGTTTGTAAGGATTTATGAATGGATGTGGGATTTTTGATGACCCTGAATTTAGCAGACAGCAGACAAAATGAAATTTCAGATAGGGATATCTATAGTAAAATAAGGTTTTACAAGTTTACGAAATTTGAAAATTGTTTGTTGTTGGTGCTACAGGTGATAATAAACAAATTTTTTTTTTGAGTTATAAAACATTTTTTACAAAAAAATTAAAATTTTGGGAAGCTCTCATCTTGGCGCCAATTGTTTTAAAATTCTGAAACTTTGAAATTTAGTCTATTTTTGGATTTAGAAAAGGTGATATTAGTTAGTTTTTATAATTTTGGCTCAGAGCATTCTGGAACATATATCAGCGAAAAAAAGAAAAAAAAAGAAAGCCAGACTTAGATAACAGATTATGTAAACATTCTAATTGATAACTTCTGTTATATGAAGTAAGACAGTTAACGTTATAATTATTAATTTGTTGTTTTACATACCGGCGTTAACCTCTTTTGTATGGCCTTCAGGAAGCATCCTGAAAACCTTAATAATATTCGCTCCAGCAGTAACCAAGCAGCTGTCATCGTTATTAAAGAAGCAGCAGCTAATTGCATGCTCAATTCCAGTTGCAGGATGCGTTTGTCGACAAATAGAAAACATTTTGAAAATTCGTCTGACGCCAATTTAAGGTTATGTTTGCAAACAAAAACTTTTTAACTTAAAACTATTAGAGATTTGAAAAACCATTGAATTCTTTTTAATTAGATATTGTAGTGCTGCAGCATTTTAATTTCATTTTTATTTTTCGCAATTAATTACAATTTATTTTACAATAGTTAACAAAACCACAGAGTACGTCAAAATCACAGAACCCACAGAATAGATAGAAGTAAGAAGATACTAAATGTCCATGAATATTTATTATTTATTTATTTATTTGATTGTCATTTGACTGCTCAACTGTCAACTGAGCACAGCCATAATAGTTTTGCCACAAAACAAAAAATAATAATAATTATGCCATGTTAGATATTAACAACATGCTTAGACCACATGTTATAGCTATGTAGCCACATATTTTACACAATAGATAATTATTTAGATGCAAAAATAAAATTACAACTATGTGGTTACCGAATTATTTTATTGTAAATGACAAAACAGAATGAACATATCTACGAAAATACACTTATAAATATAAATATTATATAGGTACACTTATTAACAAGGTCAGAGCAAGCCAATATACTTTTAAAAACTAAACAATATGTATTGCCCCAGAACTATTTACTCCAAAGATTTATTTTATTATCATTATCATAGTCGAGTTACATGCATTACAAGATTGTGCTTATGCCTCGTATTAACAAATGGCGGACGATTATTTAAAATAACAATTTTATTTTTTATAACGTACAATAATTTTTCGTCTCTGACAGAGGATGTTATATGTGTACAATATTCCTTAGCTATCTTTTACAGCACCCTAGGAACAAAAAGGGGTGGCGACACTTGCATTCTTCACTATACGGACAACAGAAACAGAAACAGTATTTACAACAGTAAATTGTTAACTTTAAAATTATCAGGCTGACTTAATAAATTAAATTAAAGCAGAAAACCCGGGTACTAACTGACACCCTGAATAGCCGATGGGCCTTGAGATTCATAACTAGTAGCAAATGCGTCAGTCTCAATTTCCTCTTTTAAGAATATAGTAGAATATGAGAATTGCCAGCGTCGTAACAAATCGTAGTTCAAAGTGTTTGTTACACACATATGACGATCTTACTTGATCTTCCGCAAGGCCCTTCAAAAGAGCAGAGTCAATACTCTAAATACACTTCTTGGTGACTGTTTCTCGAATCGGAAATTGGTGCAGAGCCACATTCTTTCGCTTGCTTTTGCATTTAGGAATACAGCATGTCGTCTTCATGATAAAACATATACGGAATATTGCAGTTTTGATGAGAGAAGATATGCTCGCAGAATATACTCCTGATACATTCAACTTATAACTAAAATTATAATTAAAACAAATAAGATGTAAAAAATTGCTAATTAAAATAAGGGCAAATTATACAATGGTGGACAGTGACACAGGTGACAAGTTGACAAACGGCGACAGTCACAGAAAGAATAAAGAAACAAAAGTTCTCTAAAAAGCTCTTATTCTTCCACTACATCACATAGGGCTCCTTAAAAAAACGCCGAACTTCGAGACCCTGCGCCGTTTGCACTCCTTCAATCCCAAGACCCCAAATAAATCATCACAATGTATGAAACAAAGACAAAAATCGTCACCCCTTTTATAATTAGATTTTTTGGAGAATTTAATTTGATGAATGAATTTAGTTTAGTTTGAGAGGTGAGCCCTATGAACCAGAGGTGGTTCCAAGGCTACTATCAATCCTCGTCTCCCGGTTTGTGGCCGCCGCATATGTACTTACAAATTTGAATCATGGATCAAATCTGTGCTCTTAAAACCTATCACAGAAAGTTTAGAACATATTAGTCTGTGCTGAACAATGGCAACACTAAAATTAATGTCATGGACAGACATGACGCCTTTCAAAACCTAAGTTTCCTCAAATTTCCTCTGACGTCCGCAGTCACAAAATAGTTGTCTATGGTTTCTTCTAAGATTCCGGGCAGTGACAGAACCCCAGTCAATAGTCAATCAATACCAAAGAGTAAAATAATATAGTTATAACATCAATACACAGATTGCGTACAACGTCGACAACATTTAAAATAATATTTAAAAAATTTATATAGCGAATATTTCAATAATATTGAAATTAGTTGCTTAAAATAGTCTATATTTTCTAAAAAAAATTAAAAAACAGCAGGTCAAAAATTATGAATAATGCCAATTGTAGCGCGATATTTGGTACCTATACTGTATTGTGAATTTAAAGTTGCCACGAATAGTGATTTGGCCGAATACCGAATATTCGGCAATGCTGTCGGTCGAAGCGCCGAATATTCAGCCGCCGAATATTCGGCGCTAAGTACATGCTAGTCGAGCGCGTAAACAATAATACGACAGGTTGCGACCTGTCTTCAACGTGCGCGGGCAGTGTGCGGCTATTTGACAGTTTCAATTGCGAGTAAATCACGTCACGGCACGCATTGTCAGATTTATATAAGTAACAAATTAAATAAAACATTACGATTAAAAGTTTGTTCGTTAGTTATTTTTTATCCATCACAACTTACCGCTGATGAATTTCACTTATTCAAGTATTGTAATTTGATAACAAATACAAATCTTGATTAATATGATGTGCCTTTTTTCCATGATTTGGGATTCGGTATTCGGCCGAATAGTACCTATTATTCGGCCGAATACCGAATACCAAACAAAGTGGCCGAATAGGCCGAATACCGAATAGTGGCCGAATATTCGTGGCATATTTAATTGTGATTAACAATGTAAAAATAAAAGTAGTGTGTATGTGGTGAATATGTACAAGATTAAACAGACTATAAAAACGTAAGTCTACTTTATTATTCAACAATATCTACATGTTTATAATTTAATGAATACATTAGAAAGAAAATAGGTAGAAGAAAATATTATTGGTTTATAAATTAGGCTCACCAAACTTTGTTTCCAAAGGCTCGCTACATGAGATTAGTAGCTTATCGTCAGTGGCGTAGCTAGGTAACCAAGGGCCCTGGGGCAAATTAAAAAATGAGGCCGCACTGCTATGTAAACTGACTTTTATTAAATATTCAGGTTTTATCAAATATAAATATGAAATATACAAGTATTTTTAATATGCTTAAAAACTAATTCAGTTCGATCAAGATTTCTCGTGAGGATTCGAAAGCCCCCTGGTAACGATTTGAGTTCCGAAAGCCGAATAGCCCCTTGGTAGCTACGCCGCTGCTTATCGTGCAGATCTATTAAATAACAGTATGGTGGACGTTAAATGAAGATATTTCATAGTGAAGCTTATGTGTAGTCCGGGCAGAAAGTTAATCGATATTGGCGGTAAATCTGCGTTTTACATCTACTGAGCCAATGTTATAATTTTCTAGCGACTTTGGAAGTAGCATGAAATCAATCTAGCCATATCAAATATAAATAAATATATTGGCAACATTCATTGCCTTGTGTTCAAGTCACGAAGTATAGTGTGCTTATCTATACTTCGTGGTTCAAGTGTTCAACGGCTTCAGGTGCTCAAGTCCACTATTTTGGAACAATTGTCATACCGGCACAATACCGGCACGATACCGTTGCAATTGAAGTCAAATATCCGTAGTCTGCTATATGCCGTCATAACGGTCTTTCAATGGTAATAGAATTGTCGATCTCTTTTATCTATGCATTGAATTTTCGGTCTCTTTTATCTATGGATTGTGTTAGAATGGTATGTATGTGTTGCCGTTTTTAAAAAATGCGTTAGTTGAAGTGATTTTCGAAAAACTACTAATAAATTTAAACATTTAATCATGCTAGACTTCGTTTAAATATATTTGTACATACTATTTATTAGTATAAAAAGCAATGTGAAGTTTAGGAGATTAGTAAATTGCAATAAATTACAAAGAACAATTTCTAATATTTCTATCTATCTATTTTTTATTTATGGCAATCTGTCGACACAGGACAATTTAAAAATATTACTGTCAAATTCAAAATAGCAGACTACCGAAACATTTCAGTCATTGAATTGCAATTGTGAAGCAGTTGTGTACGAGACTAGCAATTTATGTCACTTTGACAATTGTAAGACAATGATGAAGTCGTTATGACGACACATTATTAGTAGACTACCAAAAACTTTACTATTGCACCATAATGGTACAATAATGGTACAGTTGTGACACCGTTGAAATACCCGACTCAGGGCCCAGCTTTCTTGCTTTTCTTTCCCTCTTGTCAAATATGACGTTGCCAAAGAGAGCCATGGCAGATGGCTGTTCCCTTCACAAAACCAATTAATTATAAGTAGTCTACAAAGTAAAATTGAAATGATCAATTAAGTTATGTTAATTCTGTAACGATTCCACAAAAAACTTGTCACTTTAATTTTGTATAAAATATTTTGATGTGAAATAAAATGACAGGTTTCACATGTTTCATGTCATTTACGGATAGAGGGCACTTTGTTTTAATAGACCATGTCTTCAACCAAATCAAAACAAATATGTCCGTCGTCCGACACAGCAGTGGCAATCGTACGTGTTATTGAATTGTCTAAATCTAAAATTTATAAATTCCAATTATTGTAAAACTGATATCCACGATATGATATCGTTCTTTTCGAAACTTTCTTTAAATAACTCGCAGAAATATCCAGTGGAGCTCGCGAAGCCAGCTTATATGGATAAAAGTGCTACGCTACAAGAACTGGGATACAATGACGAGAATGATTTGAAAGAAACAATTTACGGTTTGTTTTGATCAGATTTTGTGTTGTATTGGACTTACTGGGTTACTGGATACTATAAGCTTGTGGTTTTAACGTGTGTTGTGGTGTTTTAGACTTTTTGCGGACAATACGGGATCCGGAAAAGCCAAGTACTCTAGAAGATTTGAAGGTGGTTTATGAAGAAGGAATTTTTGTGTTGGAGCCCACAGCTGATAAAGTTCCAGTGTTGAGAGTAGAGTATAATCCTACGGTGCCTCATTGTTCACTTGCGACACTGATAGGATTGTGTATTAGAATCAAGATACAAAGGTCAATTCATCACCCAGTTAAACTCGATATTTACATAAAGAAAGGGGCACACACCACAGAAGATGAAAGTAAGTGTTCTTTATTCAAAAACTTTTTATTAATTCTTAGTTTTTTTTTACTTTTTTTTTGCTGTATGATTTTAAATATCAGTTTTCCATCTATAATTTGACCTTGTACAATATTATTGTCAACAACAGATTAATATCTAAACACGGGTGCTAATTTCTTGTTGAAAATTTCATACATCAAAAGTAATTTTTGTTTTGTGTATGATTGAAGCAGTATAAATTGTGTCTACTATTATCTATTGATAAAAAATTGTTTGTTTCAATTGCTAATCTTTGCTGATAGCAAATATTCATTTTAGAAATTAATGTTGTTTTTGAATAACAGAATTATTAATTACTAGCTGATGCCCGCTACTCCGTACGCGTGAAATTTTAGATCTCCATAATGTTTTGTCACCGTTTAAACCTTCCCTGGACTTTCACGAATATTTCAAGATCAAACACACCAAAATCTGCCCAGCCTTTCTCGAGTTTTAGCGAGACTAACGAACAGCAATTGATTTTTATATATAAGATTGTATTGTTTAACGGGCCGCTTGCCATGCTTGGGTTGGCAGAGTAACAGATATACACACACTCATATAAACTTGCCATTTTATTCCATGTAACCAAACTTATATATACTTAATTTTATAAATAATTGTGAAACAGACAATGACAGAATAATTAGATTGTATCAGTAATTAGGCCACAAAAATGTTAATTACACAAACATTTCCTTGTTAAATCATCAAATACTTATATTATTAACGTTTTAATAATAAAAGAACAATAACTTATAATATTCCCACAAGTAAATTTGCTTTTTAGTAATGTTAAGTTGTTACATAAAAATCTCAAAAATTATTTAACCCTAAGAAGGTTATTTTTACAGTCGCGCTTTTACCGATTGCATTGAATTTATATATTCGTTTTTCTTTTTATGTTCAAACATTAAAAAATAATTTCCTCCATCCGTCAACAGTAACCCAGAATTCTCTTTACAGGCTTCCAATTTTTACTAGGCATTTTTTTTTGTAAATGCATGGAACTCCTGTGACAATAATTATTAATTATTATATTAATTTTGAAGGTTTGATATGATGATGACCTTAGAGCAGTAATTCAACAGGAGGTGGCATTGTCACCCAAACTGTGCTAAAAATTAACGAGAGCAAAGCTCATACTTTTATTTATTTATTTATTTCATTAACTGCTCATTGCACTTACAGTCTCCCAAGACGTGCAATGAACTATTATTTATTACATAATTATAAGAATATTAAATATTTAAAACATTTTACAATGGTTAAAAAATGTATTAAATGTGTCGAAAAAAATATCGACTTGCTGATGATTACCCAAATCAGAGTGTTGAGCATCGCCACGACACGATTAGTAGGAGCGTGCTCAGCCTCGTAGGTACTTGTATTGTATACGTACTCGTAGGGTACGTACGTACTTGTAGGGTAGGGTTAGTGACATCTTTTGGTATGTGTGTATTTAAAAAAAAAAATAGACAGATAGTTAAAGGACAACCAACAGCCAGCATTTTTGAAATTTTTGTGTTTGTCTGTTTAGATGTTTGTTTGTGCACGCATCACGTAAAATGTACAACACTTATAAATATAAATGTTATACGTAAATATTGTATACAACTCAAGGTGTTACTTAGTCTTTGTTTCACCGCAATCGGTCCCCGCGATCGAAAGATATTTTCATAACTAATACGAAATTTCTCAATTTGGTTTCTTGCAACGCCATCTAGCGGCTAATAAAAAAAAATTATCGTCGTGGGCACAGCTAGTATATTACTATGATTATAGTGATACAAACGAACCTCTCAATGAGCGAGTTCAACTTTATGTCCAGTTTTATCCATTTCTCTCAAAGATTAGAACCACGACTAATACCACGGGGCGCTGCTACTGAAGCTACTTCTGCTAGTATAACTGCTATCAAAATAGAATAATATGGGTGCCACAAAGATACATAAACTCTTGGAGTATTTAAGCAACACATATGCCGTTTTCTTTGACAAATATCGCATCGGTGGGGTGATGAAGTAACGCACACACACAAAATAAAGTAAATTCATTAGTCGCTACGCAGACGCACGTCCCGCCCAAAATCGCCTCACGCACACTAAGTGATCACAGTGTCCGTATACAATGGGTGTGAGCAAAGCTCTTGTACCTTTTTCAGCGGGGGTTGTATATTGTCTTATAATGTCAACTCCTTGTTTGATTGAAGCTCTAAGCATAAACTCTTACATAATATTAAATTATAGCCAATATAATGTATAAATTAATAAATATAAATATTTAACTTATGTATACCTTTAAACAATAATTACGTAAACAATAGTACGTCACCCGGTCCCAAACATTATGCAGACTACAAGCTGAGTCAATAACTTTTGTTATTCGAAAATAGGAACACTTGTAACACATTTAATTGTTATATCATAATTAAATATTTAAATTAATTATAATAGGTATAAAAATGTCCTATGTATTTTTTGCTTTGGCTTCCATAAAATTCAGTTCTGTCTGTGACTTAGAGCCTGAAAGGTCTCTGAAACTTTGAACGAGTTATCGCAATAGAAATTTGCAGAAAATAATTTGTTCCGAATCGCTCTACATAGGTTACATAAACACAAAAAAAAACATTAGACCAAATGGTCAGTATCTATTCTATCCTATTTTACCTGCGAGCCGAATATCTAATAGAAACCTTTCTTATATTATTCTAAAGTTCAATATTGTAAAGTAAATATTTTGGGACAACCTAGTGACAAAGCAGGTAGAAATGGCATTGTGCGTAACAATAAGCTCTATTATTTAGAAAAAAATACGCAACTGTTAAGATTAACTGTAGAGGGAATCAAAAGTAAAGGCAGGCCGAAGAAATGATAAGTGGACATTGTAAAAGAGCCGAGAGGATATGAAAGAAAGAGGAGTAAGTACAGAAATCACGTGTGACAGAAGAATATGAATAAAATATTCATGCATGAATAAAAAGCATTTTGCGCTGATCTAAAATAAAGCAATGAACTGCCCATGCATCGTGAGAATTTAATCTCATTACTTTTTCCCATAAGATAAAATTTAAAAAAAATATCGCTAATCACAGGCTTACTAAATATGCCTTAGAAACTAATACGATTTTATTATAGTCGTAAAGGTTACTGCTATGGTTATTGCCCAGTAAATGCCCGTTTATTCGCTGGCTAAAGTTCTAAAAGTTTGATTTAAAAAAAATTGAATGAAGGTATAAATGGGTGGGCGAACAGTCCCTTGCGCGTGCGCTTCTAAGGTGTTTCAATCTGAAATAGTCAGTTGTCGAAACAAGGCGACGAAAATTTTCGACAACAAAGTTTTATTATTATTTTAGTGCTACAAATACTGTGTTTTGTTTGTTACTGCTTTTTCTCAAGTGGTTGTGATTATAGTTTGAATTGTAATATCCGTTGAACCCGTCTACAGATAATCGTAGTTAAAACAGATCCCTTTGTGTATTGTAGTGAAGTTTTATGAGTTTTAGTGGGAGCTATATGAAATGTCGCATCACGGGATGCGCACAACTCCAATTTCAGTTAATGAAGCAGACCAAATCTGATTATAGCCTGGGGGCTGATTGCAGATAGAATAAAAAAAAGAAAAAAAAGTGGGAGCTATAGGACAAAAAAAGAACCATGGTATTAAATTAAGTCCAGAATAGGTAGGTCAGACATTTTATTTTCATTACTTACGGAGAAAGTTAATAAAAATAATACTTCTAGAAATAGCCCAAAGTAGACTAGCACTATGGTCTTATTTATCGGACTGCAATCTCCAAAGCCAGATTCCCCACCTAATTCTGCAAAACGAGATTCCAATGTAAAATCTAGACATGGGTGTCGCTAAATACCCATGTCTAGATTTTACAATAAGAGACTTAATTGGTCTTATCTGGATGGAGTCAAGTCTCTGTATATTCATATTAACTTTATCGCAGAGATTATAAATATTTTATCGTAAAAAGACTATTATGAATAACAATTTTTGACAAAATTTAAAACAAATATACGCGTCTAAATCCGTAAAAAGTAGTTTTATTAAATTTTTGACAATTTAGCGAACCGATTTTGGCGAACTTTTAAATCTCCGATAAGTCATTACTCATTATGAATAAGACCATTAGTGTATAGTATAAACAGTGTCGACTATATTATTATGTATGTGTGTGAGACTTTGTGACCATTGATGTTATGTTAGTGTTTGCTACTAATACGACTTTTTACCCGATATGAATTCTGACATGACAATTTTTCTTAATAATTACGAAATTTTGACTAACTAGCTGTTGCCCATGACTTTGTATGCGTGGAATTTAGAAAATTAAAATCCTTATCATAAATTATACAATAACAGCAATCTTCTTGAACCATTCTATCTATTAAAAACGTTTCGAATTCCATTGCGTAGTGATAATGATATTTTTCAAATCGGACCAGCGGATCCCGAGATTAGCGCGTTTAAGCAAACTCTTCATCTTTATTGGTATAGATAAGCTCACATAGAGAGATACTTACAAAAATGATAACTTTGTTTTTAGGGTTCCGTACCCAAAGGGTAAAAACGAGACCCTATTACTGAGACTTCGCTGTCCGTCCGTCCGTCCGTCAGTCCGGCTGTCACCAGGCTGTATCTCAAGAACGGTGATAGCTAGACAGTTGAAATTTTCACACATGATGTACATATTTCTATTGCCGCTATAACAACAAATACTAAAAATAAAATAAAATAAATATTTAAGGTTCCCATACAACAAACATGATTTTTTTTACCGTTTCTTGCTCGATACTAATAACGTTGCCTTATGTTGCATAGATAATGGTACGGAACCCTTCGTGCGCGAGTCCGACTCGCACTTGACCAATTTTTATAATAAGTAAAGATACGCCTTTATTTAATGTTGCAACACATAAATAATTAGACGGCTAAACACGTACTTTCTCCAAGTTTACTATACATTTCCAAATCGAAACAGTTACTTATAAAAACATAGTCAGTCATCTTGTGGATTTTACACACAGACACTTCAATTTTATTTAATTGTAGACAATAGATTTCACCTTTACATTTTAAAGATGACTTTGACATCGTATCAGCTAGTTTCTAACATTTTATTTTTACTTATTGTTCTTTTATGGTATACCAGCTGCTGCCTGCGACTCAATTTATCATCCCACGGGTAACTTGCAATTTTTCAGGATAAAAAATAGTCTATGTGTTTATCTGGTACATAAGCTACATTATTCTAAAGTTTCATTGAAATCCGTTCAATAGTTTTTATGTAAAAAGTAACAAACATCCATACTCACAAACTTTCACATTTTTAATATTATTAGGATTTTGGTATCTCGCTGAGGCGAAAGTTTAAGAGAAATAACTACATATATAGATATGTACGCACAGTTTTCTTTCTTTCCCTTTTCTTTTTTCAAGAGGGTGAGCTTCGCTTTGCATTTGCCAGCGTCAATGTATGCACATTATTAAATTTATTAACTTTTTTTGTGGCTTAAGAGTATGAAACTAACAGGAAAACTCACCAACACTGTTTTATTTGACAAGTATACTGTCAACTCGGTGGTGCCAAGGTAACAGGTACCGCACCAAAACACTTTAACGTAATTTCATTAGTCTCTGCGCACTCCTGGCACAAAATCGCCTTACGCACATTAAAGAGACGACCGTGTTCGTCCAAAATGAATATTACAAGCTTTGAGTTCACTAGAATCACTTTTAGTAAAGTCAAAGAAATTATTCAAAACCGACTTTCCTTGAAAAAATATTTTTTGTACCCGATCTAAGAAATAATTTAATAAGTGTTATACCACTTTAGAATCCTTATTAAATGCGCTAATTTTTAAAGTTACTTGCCAGACTTGCGTGGTATAATTTTTTTTCAGGACCGTCAGTTAAAGTAGAGCGAAAAACTGATTTTCAAAACGTGGTTCTGCAAAACATGACATCTTCTTTCAAGCTGGACCACTATTCAGGATGAAATAAGTAAAAAAACAAATGGCAAAAAGTAAAGATTTGTAGCAACAGGAAGGTAAAAACTGTTCTGCCCACCAGACACAAAAGTGCAGTAATAGGTAGTATGATTGTATAGTGCCCTTGGATGATTTTTCGTTTTATTAGTGATTCTAAAAGCGGGTTTCATAAGGTTTCTGCTGAATTAACAAATTTTTTTCTCGGACAACTAGGTAGATTTTATTTAACAGTTTTACTCTTACTGCAAACCCAATAATGTTAACAATTTAGCGTGGTTTCCCAATTAAAATGCAGTATATATTATAGTGCAGACGAAAATATAAGGTTTCCTGTCTAAAATGCAGTAAGCAATCAAACTTTACGGCCCTTTAGATAGTTTTATATTTTTGTAAAAAAACAAAAAAAACTAATTAATATGCAGTAAAATTTACCCCCATACAAACTGTTTTTACTACAATTAGAAAAAATATATTAATTGTCACGAACTCCCAACTAAAATGAAGTAAAATCAAAGCTAGCCGCATTTTAGTTGTGAATACTTAACACTCCTTAATTATTATAAACTGACTAAAATGCAGTAAAATACCAGCTATTTTTCTTACTGCACTAGTAAAACGAACACTTTTTTTCTATAAAACCAACTAACATGCAGTATTTTTTTCACCTTACTGCGTGTTAGTTGGGTTTCTTGACACAACAACTAATCCAAACGCAGTAATGCTACTTTATACTGCGTTTTAATCAGTTTAAATGTCTTTTTTTATAAAAAAGGCGGTGCAGTAATTCGCGCCAAAATATTAAAAGGCCATTAAGTAATAAATTAATTTATAAGGATATATTTTTTTTTATTGTTAAGACGTGTGAACCTACGTCTATAGAACATTTCTGGATTAATTTTTTTTTGTTAAAACTTCTCGTTATTTTTAGGGTTCCGTACCCAAAGGGTAAAAACGGGACCCTATTACTGAGACTTCGCTGTCCGTCCGTCCGTCCGTCCGTCCGTCCGTCCGTCCGTCTGTCACCAGGCTGTATCTCAAGAACGGTGATAGCTAGAGAGTTGAAATTTTCACAGATGATGTATTTCTATTGCCGCTATAACAACAAATACTAAAAATTAAATAAAATAAATATTTAAGGGGGGCTCCCATACAACAAACATGATTTTTAGGGTTCCGTACCCAGTATCTCAAGAACGGTGATAGCTAGACAGTTGAAATTTTCACAGATGATGTATTTCTATTGCCGCTATAACAACAAATACTAAAAATAAAATAAAATAAATATTTAAGGGGGGCTCCCATACAACAAACATGATTTTTTTACCGTTTTTTGCTCGATACTAATAACGTTGCCTTATGTTGCATAGATAATGGTACGGAACCCTTCGTGCGTGAGTCCGACTCGCACTTGACCAATTTTTTATATCAAATTCTTAATTTTAAATGGCGTTTTCTCGCAATCGTTATTTTGCGGTTACTGCACTTTAGTGTCTGGTGGGCAGTGTTACAGGGTGTACATCTTCCCGAATAAAATGTTTTTTGCTATAATTTTAAATATACTAGACATAAATTTTTTTTAATATTTTTCTGATAACTGTTATGACCTTACCCATCATGCGATTTCGGCTTGACGTCGACTTTTGGGACATCTTGTATAAGCTATAGTTACATCTACAATTTTCGATTAAAATCTATGTAGTAGTTATTTAGTTATATAAGCATGAAAGGGCAACAAACATCTATACGTTCGTACCAAAACTTTTGCGTTTATAATAATTGTAGGATTATTTGAGAAAGTGGAATGGTGAAACGTTTATTCTTACTTTATATCAACAATGTAAACGTGTTTTATCAATGCTATTAATATTACAATCAAATTTTGTAACTGTTTTGTTTGTTACCTTTTTACACTCAAACTATTAAATAGATTTTAATGAAACTTTAGAATGAAATAGTTAATTAACTATATACGTTACGCGAATTATGTCTACGCTAATATTCCTACAATTTACGTAATGAAATGTGGTGGTGCCACGTGTGATTCTTTTAACGTCACAACAGTGCGAATTTATTCAATACTATTATTAATAAGGTTAAACCTTCCATGTAGTAATGAATCAATGATAAATAAAATCTGCGGTATATTTTTTTGCGTTGATAACCTTGTAGCCACTTGAGTTGAAAGATCGAGTGTAAGATGATAAACTGCTTTTTGTGATGTAAATAAATAGTACTAGAAATATTGGGAAAAATTTCTATACTAGTAATATTATAAAGCTGAAGAGTTTGTTTATTTGAACACGCTAATATCAGGAACAACTGGTCTGATTTGAAAAACTCCTTCAGTGTTGAATAGTACATTTATCGAGGAGGCTATATAGTATATAGCTATAGGCGCATCACGCTGCGACCCATACGAGCGAAGCACCAATGAAAATGTTGCAAAAACGGGAAAAAATTCTAAATTCCACGCGTAAGATGTCACGGACAGCAGCTATTTACTCATAATCGCGAACATTTCTCATTACATCCTCTGGTCCCCAAACTATACATATAAAAAATGTGTACGATATTAAGAATATAAACGTTTTGTTTTTAGGGTTCCGTACCCAAAGGGTAAAAACGGGACCCTATTACTGAGACTTCGCTGTCCGTCCGTCCGTCTGTCACCAGGCTGTATCTCAAGAACGGTGATAGCTAGAGAGTTGAAATTTTCACAGATGATGTATTTCTATTGCCGCTATAACAACAAATACTAAAAATAAAATAAAATAAATATTTAAGGGGGGCTCCCATACAACAAACATGATTTTTTTACCGTTTCTTGCTCTCATACAACAAACGTGATTAATTAAGTATTGTGTGTGTTGTTTGCTCATTTATTAATAACGTGCCTTATGTTGCATAAATAATGGTACGGAACCCTTCGTGCGCGAGTCCGACTCGCACTTGACCAATTTTTTAAATACTAATTTGTACATGGAATACATAGGCAGACGCGCTACTATCATCACTATTCATTACACAAACTAGTCTTGTGCGGAATTCGAAATGTAAATTAGTTACACTATATAGCACAACGTCCGACAAAATATAATTATGGATTTTTGTATTTAAAATGGAGTCTAGTCTTCGCAGTCTAGAACTGTCCCATTACTGAAAATGGATATGGCCTGTTACAAATTCAAATCCAAAATTTAGGTTAATACTTTCTCTCATCCATTCAGTTTTCAGTATCGCTGTTAAATCTGTTTTTCACACCTACGAAATCTTTAGTAACTAATAATGATGTGTTTGCATTTCTTTTATGAATATATTTCTATTGTTTCAGTTAATAAACAGATCAACGATAAAGAAAGAATCGCGGCTGCAATGGAAAACCCGAACTTAAGAAACTTGGTTGAGAATTGCATCGCTGACGAAGAATAATTCAATATGGCGCCGGACGCTGCTTTCTCTAATATAAGCGACAAACATGAATTTACAAAATTCACCAAGTTCCTAGCTTACAAAGGCGTTCAGGTTATTGTAGAATCCAGAAAAGGTGTTAAAATAGAACCAAATGGCAAACCAAGATCCTTAGACACCGATTGGTTTAACCTCCAAATACCTGATACTCCTGAAGTGAATCAGGCTACCAAAAATGCTCTACCATCTGATAGAATATTAGAAACTATTCGATCTCAGTTACATGTAGAGATCTCTGTACAAACTGAAGATGGAGATGAAATGGTTCTCGAGTTGTGGACTCTTGAGCTGGACGAAACACAATTCGATACATCTTTGAAAGCCATGAATACAGTATACTTTCGAATGGGGATATTACTTAAATCCCTCATATCTGTTACAAGAATAACGCCCGCATATCATTTATCGCGAAAACAAAGAATGGAATCGTTTACGATTTTCTATAGAGTATACAGTGGAGAACCAAAGACAAAAGTACTAGGCGATTCTGTTAGGAAAATACAAGCTGGAATATTAAAGACTCCTTTAGGAGCGATATGTTTTTCAGTTTTGTACAGGACAAACTTTTCAATCTCACCTAATACAGCAGAAAAAGACAAAATACTTCTCATAAGCGACCACTTCGAACTGAGCCCAAAGCATGTTATAATTGAGTCAAAGAAGAAAAAAGAACCTAAAGAAAAGCCCAAGAAATTAGTAAGACCAGTTGATTTGAATTCGTCTTTAAGACCGGCTGCATTTGTTGATGAGGATTTGATGAGAAAAGTGGTTGAGGATTTCTTCACTGAAATGCCTTTGCCTAAATGTAGACAACAACCTGAATTGCCACCACAAACTAAAACTCCAGAATTGAAAAGTACTCAAGATTTGGACGTTTCAAACTTGTCGAAAAGCCCAACATCTTCTGAAATGCCTCCAAAGAAATTCTCTGGATTTCGTAACGAAAATGAACCGCCTTTAAAGTTGTTGCATTTCGCATTCGCCGATAACCATCCTATCAGAGAATTGGCTGAGTTTTATAAAGACTTTTTCAATGCACCTCATTTGAAATTAGCTGATGATAATGTCCGATCAAAGAGTCCTGAATCAATGAAAGAAATTGAATTAGTTAATGAGGAATTGTCGAAAGATCTTGAGTTATATGAGAGTTCAGTAGTTGAGTTCGATCAATTAATAGCAGATATGTGTAGATCTGCTGAATGGAGCGGCAATTAAGAACTTAGAACAATGTGGAGGTTTTTAAGACTGACTTTTCTGAATGTTAAAGCTTATATAGAAAAAGCAAAATATATATATAGCATTGTGTTATGTAGCTTAAATGATTTTATTCCAATAAAATATGTTTTAATGTTGTAAATAATATTATAGTTGATTTAAATTTATAGTACTTTTTAGTTTTAATTTCTACTAAATCCATTTTTACAATGCTTTTACTTTTTTCCTCTTAAGTCAGTTTGCCTTTTTGCCAGGAAATTAATTATGGTCTACAATACTTTAATATTATTATTCAATATTTACATATTTTCCTTATTAATATTCTCGAATATTCTTTACAAAATACAATTGTAAATATGGATCAATTTAAATGAAGCGATATTTCCTAGTTATTGTGTTTTGGTTTATGGTACAAATATCAATTATATTCCTATGTATTTTAATTTAAATATTATAGGTCTTAAAGTACTTCTATATTTTAATTTTACCTTTTTATAATCCATTCTTGAGTAGAAAACAAATTGTTCAGAGTATGTACCTGAACTGTATTTTGTTAATTTGATATTAGCGGTACCTACGTCGTAGAGGACATCAAACCCGGAATACCCAGAACGCGATTGCTGTAGAGGAAAAACAGAGTGAGTCCAGAGTCAATCAAACAGAGTCCATCACCAAAAAGCATAAGTAGATCACTTAAGGGCCTACATCAATATTATCGTATATCATCGCCGACACGTACATATTAACACAGCCAGTAGGCACAGAAAATGAAGAATTAGGGATACTTTTCCTATTTACTCAAAATCTACTAAATATATTTTAATTCAGATTTACGTGTTTCTATACATAATAGTTACCTATGTTTTTAAGTTATTTCATTAGTTAATACGCAATAATAGACCGACAATTGAAAAAAATAAAAAATTAGAGAGGTTGTTTCGCTAAGATTTTCTATCGAGAAAACTTTTTTCATTCGCGTTTCTGAGTTTATGCGATCCTAGATTATATATTGAAAAAACATATAAGTACTTAAAAATTAGAGCTCTAGCCATTTAATCTAAAGAAACAATTAAAACTTCGTACGTAGAAAAATGCACGAAGCTATTTTGGTATCCACTTAATGAAAATATTCTGGTCTTGATTTTAGTATAGAAAAATAGATAGGTACTGTAAAGCTTAATCTTTACATTAATTTATAATAATAATTTAAAACACATTTAATTAATTTGTTATATTTTTTATAATAAAGAAAAACTATTTTACAATCATTTTTCAACATCCTCTCTTCATGTCATTTCGCTATCCCTCAATCTTTTCTTTTTCATTTTCAAATTTTAAATTTTTTTATTTCTTTTTTAAAAATAAATCTTAAGTGGCCTGTATCATTGTATAGGTTATATTCAATGATCACAACCTTTACATTCTCCCCCCCTTAGAGGATAAAAAAAAAATTTTTTTTTCCAAAAAAAAAAAAAAAATTTTTTTTTCTAAGTTACAAAATACTGGACACCCTACCTAAGGTTGGAAAGCATGATAACAAACTAGAATGAACCAGATTAGATCCAGCTAGGACCTAGCTTTTCGAAGCAATACATTTCGAAAAACTTGAAAAGCAAAAAACCAACCAAAAATTGCCTTTCTAATCTTAGTTATCCGAACCACACTAACTACGATGCTCTTATATCATATCACTCTTTTCATAAAATATTAAACTACTTCATCTTTAAAATTGATTTATCCAATAATAAACCAGAGTAATAAGGCATCCTTAAAACTATCACACCAAGACACAAAGCATATATCATCAACAATCAATCAGAAAAATGTTCATCACCAAACAATTAGTGCTCTTATAAAAATTATCGAGCTTCAATTATGAGGTCAGCATCATAGATCCGAAAGATATGCTAATTTAACAGCTTTCCAGCTTAATGAGAAAATTTACATAAGAAACCATTATAATTGATAGAATCCAGAGATTATCAAATTAAAATTTAAAGTATGCTCAGATAATACTCAACCGTCTTTTCAATTATTTAGGTATAATTTCTACTAAGTAATCCTGAATGCTCGGGAATGACCAATTTATTCCACATTTAGAATTCCTTCTCGTGAGATAAATTTACCAACCATTCTTCTACCACAAGTAACGTTTTAAATAATCAATCATTCTATTATCTAAGTAATTATAAACTATTCGCTAATCATTATTATCTAACTATTACCCAATAAATAAAATAAAAATATTATCAGCAACCTCTCACTATAATACAACTTCTTTCAATTTTCAACCTTTCACATTTCTCTCCTAATGAACAAATACTTTACTCTAGCACCTACTTTCCTAAATCCTATCTTATAAGTTCTATCTCTAAAATGCGTGATATCCCAAAACAGGATTCCATGACAAATAGCCTATGGCCTTACCATGTTGCATTCAAAGATATTACCCGTTGATACGACTCATCCAACTAACTCTACCAAGCCACTCCCTTCGACATTATAACTCAATACAACCCATTATTATACCTATTAATCGTTCCACCTTAATACTATAATCATAATCTAGTACGAAATACTCACTATCCAATTACTATGTTAATATATTTATCTCACATTTTTAACTAAACATTCAAAATATAAATATGAAAAAATAATTAAATTTTTGAAGTGGTTCCTTTCCATTGCATCTTTCTTATGTACAAATTTGCTGACGTCATTATGAAGTCTCGCCGATTCCGAACAATATGAAACACACCAAAATAAAACAATATTAGTAAATTATAATTATCACTATATATATAACCTTAATCTAATTGAATCACTAAACCAATTTACATCATTATGCAAATAATTATTTCGTTATAGAACAATTCTTGGTAATTTACTTCTTGGAACTCTTCCCTTAGTCTATCAAATACCTCCTGCACGCTTTTGCACGTGTCTTTAATGCCCCGGAAGAAAAGTAAGGCGTTACCCCTTAAAAATGAGGGCAATAGTGATAATTTTTCTTCTTCAGACGAGCATCTCTTGAAAGTTATTAAAGCGTAAAACATTTCTTCGAATTCATCTAGGCACTCCTGTGCGCAACCACCGAAAGTTATCGTGGCTAGTTCCATCTTAGTTATAAATAATTTATAAAAATTTAATAAAAAGATACGGCTACTTCTGATAATAAATATTTATCCTGTGTCGACCCTTTGCTCGTCAACACATCCCTGGGCGTAGGAGCTGGTTTACCAATCGGGCCGCTATACCCGGCGCCTCCACCAATTGTAAAGCTTAATCTTTACATTAATTTATAATAATAATTTAAAACACATTTAATTAATTTGTTATATTTTTTATAATAAAGAAAAACTATTTTACAATCATTTTTCAACATCCTCTCTTCATGTCATTTCGCTATCCCTCAATCTTTTCTTTTTCATTTTCAAATTTTAAATTTTTTTATTTCTTTTTTAAAAATAAATCTTAAGTGGCCTGTATCATTGTATAGGTTATATTCAATGATCACAACCTTTACAGTACCCATAAAAATATCTTGCACTGATTATCTTGATAAATTGTATGTAGTATACTATAGTGTTAAGTACTTAAATGTATGCACAGTTTTTTTTGGAATTAAAGGGATTTGTAGGGTAACTCGATGTGCTTTTTATAGATAGACAAAGATTGTAATAAAGATTTTATTGAAACTACTTCTATTTTTTCTATGCCCCTTTTCATGTTAGTAGGTAACTATATCCGTTTGTATGAAAGCACATGGGAAGCACCTTAACTTGCGATACGTTTGTCGTTTGCTAGCTATACGGAAAACTGACAAAAATACTGCGACGTCGCTGGCGTGTCGAGGTAACGCATGTGTAACTGTGATTTTCGAAAAACTACTAATAAATTTAAACATTTAATCATGCTAGACTTCGTTTAGATATATTTGTACATACTATTTATTAGTATAAAAAGCAATGTGAAGTTTAGGAGATCCGAAATTGTAATAAATTACAAAGAACAATTTCTAATATTGTTGTCTATCTATTTTTTATTTATGTAAATATAAAAATAATATAAAAAATAGATAGAAATATTAGAAATTGTTCTTTGTAATTTATTGCAATTAACTAATCTCCTAAACTTCTACTACTACTATCTTCTTCTAGACTACCGAAACATTTCAGTCATTGAATTGCAATAAAATTGTGAAGCAATTGTGTACGAGACTAGCAATTTATGTCACTTTGACAATTGTAAGTCAATGATGAAGTCGTAATGGCACCACTATGACAAGACATTAATAGTAGACTACCAAAAACTTTACAATTGCACCATAATGGTACCATTGTGGTACAATTGTGACACCATTGAAACACCCGACTCGGGGCCCTGTATGCTAAATTCGTGTCTTAGAAGTCGCATCCAACTGCAGTTTATAATAATCTAAACTGGAGACAAATGTCACCCTACCCCTATGATCAAAACTGCCAAAGGTAAGGTTTTAAATTAAAACACTCGAAGAGTTTGTTTGGAGACGAGTCTCGTGAACTTCTGGTCCAATTATTATACTTTGTTCTGGTCCGATTTGAAAAATTCTTAGTGGTGGATACCACATTTATCGAGGAAGGCTATAGACATCACGTTGCGACTAATAGGAGCCAAGCATGACTAAATAGGTACGAAAACGGGACACATTTTCTAAATTCCACATGTACAACGAAGTTGCGGGCAACAGTTTATTTTATGAAATAAAATACAAATTACTTAAAACATAAGTTTATTTAGAACTTTTTGAAGGATTTTTTGGAGCCTTTACCCTTCGTTACTTTCAATACATTGAAACGGATGGTCTTTGATAACGGCCTGCATTCACCGATAGTTACAATGTCTCCTAATTCCACATCCCTGAAATAGAGAAAAATTAAAGAATGAGACATAAAAATTTAACAAAATGTACTTTATTTTGGTAGAAATTTAATCAGTATTTGGGTTAAAACACGTTCTTCGTCAATTTGTATTCGGAAGACCGTCGTGTGAGTATCATCATAAAAACGTGATAGTAAAATCGTTGATATATTATGAACACAACTGCAAGTTCCAATTTCATCCCATGGGTCTTTTTTGTGTATATTGCAAAAAAATAAGGTAAAAAAAAGGCCTTGAAATTCTCCATAAACTCTGGAGGTACCTAGACATTTGATGAATACCATAAAAATATATATTTTACATACCTGAAGCAAGGTGACAGATGTACAGACATATTTCTGTGTCTCTTCTCAAATCTATTGTACTTGGGTAAGTAATGAAGATAATCACGACGAATGACAATAGTCCTCTGCATTTTCATTTTCTGTACCACACCAGTGAGAATACGACCGCGGATTGATACATTTCCGGTGAATGGGCACTTCTTGTCAATGTATGTGCCTTCAATTGCCTGAAGTAATAAAAAAAAAACAAAATAAAACAGTGTTGCCAGAGCAGTGAAATACCTTTTTCCCACTTATGAGGTGTTAATGTAGTGTTGTTAGTTTTGTGAAAGAATTAAAACAGTTACAATTATATATGTACGTAGCACTTACAGCCGTCGGGCATGTATGACCAGATGTATGAGTGTGGATAAAGCCAAGGAAGTATGTTTGGATCGTAGCAGATGGCTCTCTATAGTCTCTGCCTACCCCAATGGGAAAAAGGCGTGATGTTATGATGATGATTATGTATGTAGTTGGTAAAATTTTGAAAGGAAATTTGGAAAGCTTCATAGTATGTATGCTCATGCAAAAGGTTCCCTTATAAACATCTGCATAAATATTTTCAGAATGTAAACAATTCACCTTTCTGCCTATCTCTTTAAAATAGACATGATATTATTATGTTATATATTATTATTACAGTGATAAATTAATGAGACTACATGCACCATTGTTAATGTGATTAACCAACTGTAAAAAATGTGATAGTAGTAATGATATGAAGAAAATGAGTAATTTGTTATGTACAATAATTAAAACTAATATCTAGAGTGTCGCTTTTCGACAATTATTAAGCCAATATAAGATTATTTTTTAAATTTTTACTGTCTTTGTTTAGCAACACCCTTGATTATTATATTTCATATCTTAAAAGTTAGTACACAGTATAAATACATATTTTTTATTACACGTTTTAGCATAAATATAATAGACATTTAAATATTCCAGCTTCATGCATAACCTGTAACAAAAATAATACCAATGCCGTAACCATTTACCCACCACCTTTCGTCACAGAACAGATAATTTTTGGATACAATTTTACATAATGGCAGTGAAGAATTTCCTTTAATTTCATAACTAAGCTTTTACACTAATTTTTTGTAGTATAATATATCAAAATTATCTATTCTATTTATAACCAAGCAGATGTAAAAGCAAGCATCCAATCAGGATGGACAAGTTCATATACAATGGACTTACTATTGTAAAGCATAGCTATTAAAAATTACATCTCCTGAATTGAATCTTCTCTAGATTGAATAATAAAAAAAATTGTTTTAAAATTAAAAAAAAATGGATGAAAAAATGGTTTAGGAATCTATGTAAGTCCATTTTATAAATAAATTAAGCAAATACATCCGTAGCCACCACCGTTGCCAAGCTGCCCCATCGCCCATGAAAAGAAAAAATAAAACAACACCTCACGCGGCGTCTTGAAACCAAGCCCGACATTCTTTGAATGTCTTGTATCCTTCCTCTTAAGCCCCCCTTTCCTGTTGAGGAAGATGGTCGCCTGCTTTTGAAAAGCTTTCTCTGTCTATGGAAAAATTAAAAAAAAATAAACATTAGTTTCACACATCATGCGTTACCTCTCTGGGGGTTTTGAACCCTAGTCCCACATCTTTGTGGTATCTCAAGGGTTTCCTGCTACGTTTGACACCAATACCCTTTTTACGGTTCAAGAAAACGGTTGGTTGCTTTTGGAATGAACGTTCCGTCTGGAATTTTAGGAATTTATTCATTTACATGTATTAATTTTATTGTTAGTGTGAAAAGAAACTTAGAGAAAATAAAAGGCTAATTCTATCAAAGGATGGAGAAAGCTGATAATTAGAATTACCTATAAAAAAAAAATATTAATAACTCTGGTCTATGTGAATGCATAAACAATTTTCATATGCAGTAGAGTAATGTCAAAAAAGCTTCATTTTGCTCAATGCAAATAACTTTTATTAATTAAAAGTTTTAAGAGGATTTTAGGAGCCTTTACCCTTAGTTACTTTCAATACATTAAAATTAATAGTCTAACTGCTGCACTCAGAGACATTTAATGGTTACTTAAGGAGCTCTTTAGTATTGATTTAAAAAAGTTTTAACTTAACTTTTACTTTTTTAAATCAATACTAAAGAGCTCCTTAAGTAACCATTAAATGTCTCTGAGTGCGGCAGTAAGGGCCTCGTTCACCATCTTCAAGTAAAGCGTTGATTCTACTTATCGATTAGCGTTAATTGTCAAGTAATAGTTACAGAAGATACTCGTAACTATTACTTGACAATTAACGCTAATCGATAAGTAGAATCAACGCTTTACTTGAAGATGGTGAACGAGGCCCTTAAGTCTAAATTAAGCTTCTATATAAATGTTTTTGTATTTAGTTCATTATTTCACAAATCTTTTCGAAATTAAAGATAATTTTGTTTATAATGTAAACTGGCTAAAATTAACAATATTTTTTAAACTGTATGACTGTAATCAGAGTTTGGGTTAGTAACACAGTCTTCATCACAATTATCAGAAGACCGTCGTGTGGGTATCATCATTTCACAGTCAACAAACAGTTATTCAGATACAACTAAAACAAAAATGTGAAGACAGTTATGAATAGAATGGTACAGCAAAATTACTCCTTAAATAAACCGACAGTATCCATATATAAATATCCACATGCTTGTAATTAAAGAATACTAAATTTAAGACATACACAATACAGTTGGCTTAATAACCTAACTCAACTAGTACCTAATATGTATTAAAAAAAAATTTACACATGAAAATGTAAACATAACCTTTTCTGACATTGTGTAGACTATATTTTACTGTCTTTTTAGAGATTATTTAGCAGAGTTTTAAATCGTTTAGATAACGTAAGATATCCATCACATTAATGAGGGAATAACTGGGAAACTAACCTATGAAACTTGAGCACACTTGTGTTATTATTTTATACACACTGAAGCAATTTTAGTTTAGAATTTATTGCAACAAATAATAATCTACTATAAATGAAGATTCAACACATAATTTTACTAAGAAATACGGCAGAATATTGGGAAAAGCCGATCCCACGTGTGAAAACTTAGATGTCACTTTTCCAGGATAAACATAGATTATTTAATATAAAACAATAATACACATTAACACCATTATTTCAATAACATAATAACGAGTAATTTGTAACGAATTTACTAATTTTTATTTAAAATTAAAGAGAAACGCGACACATACCTGATCCGCCATCTTGGTTGACAACGAAAAGAATGTGTTGTTACCACTTTACGAGAATTTTAATTTTATTGCAGTATTACCAGTACTAGTACTGAATACTACCATCGACGCATACTAGATATAAGCCACACAAATTGGTAATGCGCCTAGCGGCCATGTTGGTGACGTCAAAGTGACGTATAGATGAGGATATTACATTTTGTTAGCTGTATTTTTTCTTTGCTGATGACTTCACAAGGGCGTTAATTTGACAAGGTTCCAGCGCATTACCAATTTGCGTGGCTTATAAAAATTGATATTTTTGTTCATCGATTCAATAGAATCTAAGGTCGTCGTCGTGTTTTGCAAAAACCTGTTTTAAGTATTGTTTATAAGCCACACAAATTGGTAATGCGCCTGGCGGCCATGTTGGTGACGTCAGTACCGTTAGCAACGTTGCCCGACGCGTACGCGTATCGAGTTGTGAGCTTTAATACCTACCACGATCGTTTTTATTGTTGTTTTTTTACTATATAGACATAGATTGGTCGACGAGTTATTTGTTATTAACACGGGAAATGATACTGATTCTAACGAGACATCAGACTCGAATACCAATTCTGTGTCTGATGTAGATTATATGAGCGGTGTTGAAGAGTTAAGTTAAGATTTTCAAAAATGTGATGAATGATGATAATGATTAAAAGTTAAACATTATTCAAACATTTAGTTTTAATTAAAAAAACATCAAATTACCTTTATAAACTTTTATTAATAGATGAAAATATTACATTTTGTTAGCTGTCCTTTTTCTTTGCTGATGACGTCACAAGGGCGTTAATTTGACAAGGTTCCAGCGCATTACCAATTTGCGTGGCTTATAGCCTGTGCTTATAGCATGTATATAAGCACAGATATATTATATAATCTATATGAACTTTGAATTTTTGTTCTATCTATCCGATATTACCAAAAATCAAGTACCTACCATAATACCTACTGAAAACAGCACCATAAATAATGTTTTACACAAAGAAAATGTTATGCATGCATAAGAAATATTAATAACGGCCACTATTACGGTAATTAATCCAGTATATCCTTTGAATCCAGGTTTTATAAATTAATAACGCTAGTCCATAATCCTCTGGTCATCAGGCTCGATGTGGACCATGTATAGGAATAATTTTAGTGCAACCGTAGGAATTATTTAGAAAGTGAAAAACGTAGATGCTTCGTGACGGCGGTTTAATGTAAAAGTGAACCACTGAGTGCGACTGTGCGAGATACAATGACCCGTGAACTTAAATCTATATGACTAACCTAATGACGACAACACACTAATTAATCGTCCTTAGATTGCTCCTTAATTTTAGTAGGCGCGTAAACAATGATCGATGTCATTGTAACACATACTTATAAAGTGTAAGTTAAAAAGAATTAACATTTAAATTGTGTATGTTTCACAGTGAATATAAATATACACAATCTTAATTGGACAAGAATTAAAAAAATGTTGTGGTAAGTTCAAGGGTCAGTTTAAGTCAGTACAAGTTTTATTTAAAACATATATTAAGCTTTTGCTTCGTTTCTTTTATTTTTTTCCTTTTATTTCTTTCTATTTTTTCTAAGCACGCTCCTTGTTTCCAAAGTTCTTCACCATTTTGGTATTGTTCAATACGTGTTGGTAAAATTTTTACTACTAGACTGTCCACCTTGACAATCTTGATTTGATATCTAATTTTTGTAACTAGCAACCCTATTCCAAACTGTCAAAAAACTGCAATTGTTATGAAAATATTCACAGATTTATTTTTTGCATTTTCGCTTGTTGTTATCTAATTTGATAAACTTTTGTTAGCTTAGTTTTAATTATTAGCGATTCTATTTTATTTTTGAAACGAATTATAGCTCTCAAATTAATTTCAATGGTGATAAAGTGACTTTTATGTGAGTGATGTTCGGAGCTTTTTCTTTTTGTTATCTCCAGAAAAAAATATTTTCTGGTTGATTTATAATGGAAGAAGTAAGGCAGCTGGTGCAAGAAGAAGGTAGGGAAGCGAGAAACCTCATCGCATTCCATGTAGCGGTGGATACTCCAAGTAGGATATACAATATTTTTTATTTGTTTGCGAAACATTGTTCGGTTGTGGGCGGTAGTATTTGTTTTTTGTGTTTGATTTAAGGAGTGTCCCGGATGAATAATATCACTGTTAATAAAGCAAGTATTGTTACTTGATGAACTATTATAAAACTACGAAATGATGACATTTTTACGACTGTAGATATAATTGTAAAAGTAAACGACTGAACGTTTAATTTTAAACATATAAAGAATATATAGAGATGGAGCTCTATACACAAAGCTGTATAACTAACATGGTTACACAGACAATTTTATTAAAATTTATATGCCTAACTTTTCATAAAATGGTTTTACATGAGTTGCCTAATAAATATTATGGCTAGATGATTAAATATCTCTGTAAGAATCTAAAATAAAACATCTTTAAGTATCTACATTACTAACCATTTGTTTCAATATATTTTTTAAATGTACCCACTTTAATTAATAACCTATTTAAATTCTTTAAATATTTTCTAAAGTATATAGTCAATTTGTACATACGTAGGTATGTATAATCATGGTTGAGCTAAATTAATCTTGTAAAAACCTGTCGGTATTTATAAATATTCATATATTTATGTTATAAACTATCTAACGCCTGCTCTTTTACCTGTGTTTATAGTTATTAGGCCCTGCCTCCCTCAATATCCATCAAACCTTAGCAAATTATACAATATAAACCATACTCTTGAACCACTCTATCATTTAAATAAAACCGAAACAAAATGCATTTCGTTTGAAGATATTAAGCTTCTTTAAGGATTATCAACATATAACAAACAGCTTTGTTTTATAATTCATGGTCCCAAGCTAAGCTTATAATATGCTTGTGTTATGGGTACCAGAATACGGGTATACTACATATACTACTTTTCTTTTGTAAATACATACATATAATACATAGTAAACACCCAGACGCAGTACCAACATTTGTATGACATTTATAAATATCATACAAATGATTGTCCCAAGCGGGAATCGAACCCGCGACCTCGTGATAGGCAGTCTGATACATGAACCACTCCACCGTGAAGCCTGTCACAATAATTAATTAAAATAAAGAAATAACAACCTTTTTTAAACTAATTTAGTTACTGCAATTTACTTTCATATAAATTACATTTATTTTACGTTTATAAATGTTAATAAAATTTGTTGTGATGCAATTGTTAATTATGTATTAAATAATTCCATTTGTATTTCAATGTAACTCTCTAGTAGTTACGTAAAATTATCTTATGATAATAATAATTGAAAGATTTTCTCATTTTTCATATCTTTTAGGCCTAATATTCTCTAAGAATTGCGCGTATATTTTTTTTTAATTTAGGCCCGATGTTTTCGAGACCATGGTGACCGCAAAGTCTCCAAAACGTCGGGCCAAAATACACGTGTCAAAATCCGTACAAGTTTTATCTTTTAGGCCTTTAAATGCATAAAAACTAGTGGTGGACGATTTTGTACGTGTGAAATTTGTTACATATAATACAGACCAATTTTACCCAAACTTTATATCTCTCTCTCTCTCCAGCCCATTTACGTCGCACTGTTGGGCACTGGCCTCCTTCACTTTCGGAGGGATTATGGTGACTGACGCTGACCAGGCGTGTTGGCACAGGGTTTTATTTTCGACTTTTCCATCTCTCACAGAGGATGTTATCTGTGTGCAATATCCTTTAGTTGACTTTTACAGCACCCTTGGGAGGACATGGGGTGGTGACAATTGTATTCTTAATCCGTCACCACACGGAGGATACCAAACTTTATATTTATACCAGCAGGTTTATGGGCACTATTTTAGGCTTCTTTGATTTTCGAAAAGAATTAAGGTCCCATGAATAGTAAAATAAAAAAATATTTTATAGTTATTTAGTATTGTATAGTAGTAGCTTATGCCCGCAATTTCGTAGTTTAAAATTAACCTTAACAAATTATTATACAAAAAAAAACAACCTCTTGAACTACTCTATATATTATAGAGAACCGTATCAACATCCATTGTGAAGTTTTGAAGACATAAGCTCACATAGGTACATACATTAACAAAAAAAAGGGACTTTGTAGAGACTAATCTCAAACTTCTCTTTCAACAGATGTTTGCTGTAAGAAAACTCATGTCTGAGTTAAGCTCGCCTTTGTACATTATCTATGTATTTTCTGTTTTAATGATTTTATCTGTAACTGTATTTATTGTACAATAAGGAATAAAGAACTATGAGAAGTTTTTAAATGGTTTCACTAATCTTAATTTACATTTTAATCTATAGGTTTATATATGTAAATTGTATGTCCAGGTCGCATATCTCGCAAGCCACCACGGGCGGGTCCTCCGCCCCGCCGCTCGACGCCTCGTCCTGCGGCGCGACTGCGTTCTGCCTCGGCCGGTAGAGACAAAAGGTCGGAGCTGCGGGCGCGCTACTGGGCCTTGCTTTTCGGGGATCTACAAAGAGCTGTAAGTGTGAATAGTGGAATCCCATCATGAGAGTGTTATTAAGTCCCAACTCACGTATAATTATGTGCAGACATCATCTTCAGTGAGTAAGAAGACTCAAAACTAAACCCTGTTACTATACGCCTGATCTCGTTAATGGGCCAAGAAGAAAAGGTATTAGCGAACCCCTGAATACTTTGAAGTTAAAATGCGTATATTACATATTATTATGTTCTTCTTTTGATGCGTTAAGAAAAAATGATCACAGTAAATTTTTACGTTGTCTGTGCCCGTCACAAAAACCCGTCACCCTGAAGTTATATATCAAGTTAGAATTACGCGAGAAATAAATATTACGTACATGCATAAGAACATACAGACTATTTAATGTATTTCATAATATAACTTTCAGGAACGATTTTCGCTTCTTCGAGTTTCGTATAGAAAATACTGTAAATTTTTTTTTCAAACTTTTTTGTGCATTGGCCCATATGTTTAACATTATTTACTTTTTTTTACTTCCATAAATCCCTTGCGAAATAAAATGACGACTGGTAAACCCCATATACTGAATTCCGTCCTCGCCAATGACCAGTTAGTGTAGTTTAGTATCGAAGGGAGTCCAATCCAATTAGATTGAAATGAACTTAGACATCACTTAGTTGCAAACATCTGCGATATGCGTCATACATATTTATATAGAAATAGTTGTAAAGTGCACGACGCGACGTCGATGTAGCTCCGTACAAATAATGGCGAACTGTTGTTTCTTAGAATTGAATGTGTAAAATCAATACTTGATGTTTATTTTTAGTACCTATTCAACTATCAACTTTGTTACTGCTAACATTGAGTTATTTGATTGGTTGTCTTTGAAATAGTCTATAGATAGCAATAAATGAAATATTTATTATTTCATTTATTGCTATTTCTTCTCACTTTAGTCACTTGAATAAAGATTACCTAGTATCTTTAAAGTATAGTAAAGAAATAGCGACATAGACGCACATAAAAACTAAGGTCATAAAATACAACTTTTCTGTAGTATGCTGTTTTTCTTGGCGCTCTGTTTTTTTTTACACTGCCACTCTTCCTGTCCTTTTCCCGTTATTCAGAGTTTTACTTACACGTTATTGATTATTTTTTTGAGCCCAGGTTTTCGGCTATAACATAATACTAGCTGACCCGGCTGACCCAAACGTTGTTTTGTCTCATAAATGTCGGGGGGTGAACAACCCTTATCACTTAGAGTTATGAAAAATAGATAGTAGCCGATTCTCAGACCTACTGAATATGCATATAAAATTTCATAAAAATCGGTTAAGCCTTTTCGGAGGAGTGTAGTAACTAACACTGTGACACGAGAATTTAATATATTAGATATTCCCTTGTCCGCAGGTCGGGGAAATTTATAATACTGTTGAGGCTCATGAGAATCTGAACGAGTGCCAAGAAGTAATTCTAGTTTTGGAGAACTATACCCGAGACTTTAAGTCTCTGTGTGAATGGTTCCGACTGAAATGGGAATACGATAATACCCCACCTCCTCAAAGACCACAGAGCCTAGCATGGGAGATTAGAAAGACTGATTTCGTAAGACCAGAATCACGACGAACTTGCTCAGTTAAGAGCTCGCCATCTGTTTCTGGTAAAAATAGCCCTTGTCTCTCTGGAAATAATACTCCAAGTGGGAAAAATAGCCCTAACTTAACTGGCAAAGCCAGTCCAGGTAGCGGGAAAATAAGCCCTAGGATTTCAGGTCATTCCAATATTACTAGTCCAAAAGGTAACGTTGAGTTTTTTAGCAACAAAATTGCTTCAAAAACAACTCCTAAGCCCGAGCCTAAGGCTGCTAAAGAGATTTTAAGACTGTCAGATATCAAGGAAAAAGAGATCGGCAATATAGCCGAAGAAAATGATTGCCCGAAAGATGCAATTGTTGCTACAGTTGATGATAAAGAGAGCCTCACAAGCGCTAAAGAACCAAGAGTGGAGACAGGTAAAGCTAAAGAAAGTCCAAATTCGTCTCCAAAAATGGTTGTGATCAAGTCACCGAAACGAATAGTAGCAAGAGTTGATGACAAGTCGTCCACATTTTCTAATTACGCCAGAGAAACTAACGCAAAATTAGATGCAATGGAAAATGAATTTTTGGCTAAACAACTGGCTGAAAATGCTGCAAAAAATGACAATCAACTAAATCTTGACAAAGAAACAGAAAATGCTGTTAATGAAAATTCGTTTGACGACTCTGATAATACGAATGTAAACTTACTTTCTACTGACGATAAAGAAAGTACTACTACAGGATCACCTGTAAAATCAGACGATCATTTAGCAGATGTATCTAATGAGAGTTCAAGTAAGTCTTCGGAAAGTGACGATAATAAATTAAAAAAAATTAAGTTCGACGAAGAAATGATTATGAAATTAGATTTGAATGTTGCTGTGGAAATCAATAATTGTGTATTGACCGAAGCTAAAATTGATGTACCGTTAAATGGTACTTCCGTGCTGGAAGCAACTGGAGAAGAGTTAAAAGAAACTGTACCTTGTGACGTTAAAGATAGCAAAAAGGAAATAAAAAGTGGGATTGAAAAAGTACCCGCCAGACCAGCTTACTCGCAAGCAGCAGCTAAGCCGAAACTTGTTCCAAACCAGTTGACAAAACCAGAACCTAAAACTCAAGCTAAATACATAGCAAGAAGCAAAACTGTTGTGGAACTAAGATCTTATCCTAACCCGAGATTCCAGCAAAGAAATGAGCCTAGAAACAGAAATCAAGCGAATAAATGTAGTTATCCGTTTAATCTCACTACTGGTCGTTCTAGTTTATTTGACACTCCAAACAAATCCATACCAAGAAGACCTGCTAATCGAATGCAACAGATGGGATCTGGAGATAATAGAAACACTCAGAAGGGTGATAACCAAATCAGGAAACGACCCCTTCGTCCTACATCTTTAAATATTAATGAAAAAGGTGACAAAAAAGAAAATAATAATCTTGCTTTAGAAAAAATAAAAGATTGTGATGAATATGGCAGCTCTGATACCATAGTCGCTCAAATAGATTTATCGCGTATTGAATCCAGTGAGAGTTTAAAGACTTTAGTTCCCGAAGAAAATGACATTGGAAATTCTATTGAACTTCTTAATGTTGTTAAAACTACGTGTGATGACGATGGCTGGCTTACAGTTAAATCTAGGCGATTAAGTCGCGAATCGAAGAAGCAATCTAAATCTCATTGGGCTAATAGATTTCATCAGCCTTCTGCCACTACTAGTTTACCAACGTTAAATATGATAGAATCACCTAAACAGGAAATGAAAGAGATTCTTGCTAATAAAAAGTTGGATCGCGCAAAGTCGGAGCAACCACAAAACATGCCTCCAGTTAAATTGTCCAAAGCACAGAAACTATTTCACAGAGACAATAAAACTCAGCAAGTTCCTAATATAGAAGAAACCCCTAAAACACAAGAGTCAACTATCCCACAACAAAATGCTAAAGGGGAAAATGTGCCGAACCCTCTTGAAATAGCTAAGGTTCACGAGATATCGAAATCGCAAGACATAATGAAGCCAATAGAGACGTCTAAGTCTCACAAAATAACTAAACCGCATGAAACAGCTAAGTCACAAGAATTAACTAAACCGCAAGCAGAGTCTAAATCAAAGAACGCACCTAAAATTGTGACGTCACCATCAAAGACTAGCATAAAAGATGGCAAGAAAGACTTGGCTATGATAAGACAAAAATCTGATGTAACGGGGCTTAGAACTCGTTCTTCAAGAAGCAAAGCGTTGAAGAAAGAAAAAGTCAAAGATATTCCGAAGAGCGATGGGTCGGAATTAACTAAGAATCGCTTACATTCCTCATTGGAGAGTTTGACGACCGGGCTAGCGAGATCTCAAGAAAGTACTCAGGATCAGTTTGATTTTGATCAATGGAAGGAGGAATTCAAATCTACTCTTAATTTTCTCGAAGATGATGATCAAATGCAGAATCATAACGAGATTTTGAAATCTGCGGATCCATCAGAGATGTCTGAAATAGCAGAGATGACGTCACAGATTGAGGAGAATGAAAGAAAGATTAGTTGGGCCTTGGATTTCCAGTCGGAAATGGATCAGAGGAAGTTGTGTGAAGAAGAAGATCTGTTAAATAGACAAATTATGGAACTGCAACAAGTTTCTGACATCGATTTGGATACGGAGACAGATGATACAGAGGTAAGAATTACGAGACGTTTTAGTTTAAGTAGTCGTATTTTGTTATAGTAAACTTTGCCTTTCAGACCGATGCGGAAATCCTATGTGAAGATGTAGCCTGCCCCATTCAGTCGAATGAAGTAATTGGTTCGCTGACAGCAAGCTTAGAAGACCAGTACGAAACAGCATTAGCTGGTATGTCTTGGGCAGAAAGGGTTGATACCCTAGGAGCTTTGGAAGAACTGGTTGCTAGAGATCCAGGTAATTCAATGTTTATTTTATAATGGCGGGAAGATTCAGAATTTAATATATTTTTCTATAATGAGCATTTCTTGTATAATACAAGAGCATTTCTTGTATAATACAAGAAATGCTAACTAGCAAGAAAAACTAACATTTCAGTAGATTGGTTTTTTAGATTAACTTTTTAGCATTTCATTATTTCTTTACGATTTTCTGTAACTTATATTAACAGCATCCATAGGAATATGGAGACAGGAGTGGCGACGCGGCGGTGCTTTAGATGGATTCCTAAAGCCTTCTGATCCTGTCAAAATGTGTCTTCACTTCCTAAGAATCCCTATTTTCGTCAATGTTTCCTCCGTTTGTCGAGATCTTTTATTTGTTCTTTATAAGTTTTCGTTCAGGAATTACATCTACTTGTAAAGGTTTCGTATTATTAAGTCATCATTCTCTTGTCCTGATCCCATTATTATTGGTTGGTGTTGTCTTTTCTTCCACACT
The DNA here is from genome assembly GCA_916999025.1 of Orgyia antiqua. Lineage (NCBI taxonomy): Eukaryota > Metazoa > Arthropoda > Insecta > Lepidoptera > Erebidae > Orgyia > Orgyia antiqua. The sequence continues at coordinate 10,157,053 of OU779874.1, forward strand.
CTTCTGTCAAACGTCATATCTGCATTCACTCCTCATTCTTCCATATCTTCTTTCACACAGTTAATCAATCTTTTCTTTGATCATCTTAATTTAATTCCAAGTTTTTGTAATATTAGTGGCATTTGTATCCCAGGTCGTGCTCAACAGCTTCACGCCAAGTTATCACAAGGCATCAAACGTCGTGGTAGTCTTCAAGACGCACTACGAAGGCTCCAAGCTAAACAAGCAAGAGCTGAAAGACAGAGGATGGAATATCAGACCGAAAGATCTAGAAAAATTCATCAGCTTTTAGGAAGAGTTGAAGAGGTTAAGGTAACGTATAGAATATTGCATATCTATACATTTTGCTACGCGCTACGCGGCTCCCGTCAAGCTGAAGCGACGATATCGTTAAGGTCGCGGGGAGCCATTGGATGCAAGTGGCAGGCGTTCTATGGGGGAGGCCTATGTCCAACAGTGGACGGAGAAAGACTGATGGATGGATGGATACATTTTATTTTATACAGTTGTGCTTGGGTCTTCATTACGAAACTAAGGTCGAAATATTCACATAAAAGCTGAGATGCTAATTTTATCTGAGTATTATAAACCCGCACGATAAACATTTGCTCTGTGTCTTTAAACTTTTAAGTAATTTAAAAAGCGGTAATTACCATCTACAATTTGGAAAAAACTTCGGTCTATAATACAATATAACAGTGGAATCGTTTGCAATAAGTAATACTGAACAATGAGTGTGTAGCAGCAAAAAACACTTACAGTAGCAGTGGTGACAACCTCTCAGCGACACACAATACGTACGTAATATATAATCACTTTCAACACAATTACACTAATATCAGCATAAGTATAGGTTTGGAAATATGTAATTAAATGCAATAACCACTCTGAAATAAGTAAACAACTACACAAGAGATACGAGTAACTGATATTCAAGAAAATCTCCAGCTACCTACATTCAATTAATAGTTATTAATACAACAACGGATTGCTCATAAATGTAAACAATATATTAAACATATTTTGAATTGTAAACAAAGCGATAGTGGCGCCTTGGTGAATGTTGTTTCGAAGTTGGCCGTTTTGCGATCCGTGTGGCTGTTTATATTGTATTGTTTCATTTTTAACTGAGAAGGAAAATACGAACTATGGAGACTGGTAATATCACGGTGCGAAAGAGATTAAGCAGTAGACGATCCATATCAATGAATGATATTGCTAACTCAACAATGCTGGATACGACGTTATTTAGTTTACCCAATACATCACTAGATGGCCCCAGTAGTTGCTGTGAAATTCAACACCAACAAATACAAGAATTAAATACTAAGTTAATATCTGCACATAATGAAATTGATATTATGCATGGCGAAATACGGCAGTTGAAAGATGAGATTCAGAAGTGTCACCAAATAATAAATATGTATAAAAACATTAAATATCAACAACAAAGCTTCTATAAATCAGGCAGCGCTCGTAAGGGCGTAAAGCCTACAGAAGGAATTCATCACAGTATACAGGACCGATTGCTGCAATTATCTTCAACGTCACAGTGCCTTAGCGAAAAGTCCCGAAAATCCAATAAGGAAGACATGGAACGTAGTGATAATGATACATCCCTTAAAATATTGCATCCTACACGCAATAGTAAAATACAGGATTCTAAACGTCAATCGCAAACCGTAACTCAAAATGTTGTTGAAAAATTAAGTAACCATCAAAAGAACATATTAATTATCGGCGATCAACAAGGCAGAGGGTTGCAAAAAGTTTTACAGAATTTAGTAGGAAATGAATATGCAGTGAAAAGTCTCTTGAAACCTGGAGCAAGTATGTGTAAAATATTGGAGTCAGTAAAAAAAGAAACAGAAACATTAGGTAGTGAAGATTTTGTGATACTTTTGGGAGGGACAAATGATAAGGATCCACATGAGTTTCAGCTATATTTAAATGACTTTTTTCTAAAATGTAGGCGTGCTAATATTCTTGTTAGTGAAATTCCATATAACAAAAGACTCAATAATTGTAAATTGAATGTTCAATTAAAATTTTTCTGTAGTAGGTTTAATAACGTTACCTTTGTTGACATGAACTATTCAAGGATCATACCTTTTCAATTGGACATGACGCTTAATATAGGAAGATACTTGTTAAAAGAAGTTCTAAAAATTAATTACTTACACAAATATATAGATTACAATAGTAATAGGAGTAAAAATACATGTGTAACGCAAATAGATAAATATACCCAAACAGAACATGTAAAAAATATTTGTGAAAATATAATTCCAATTGATAATAAACAACAAGATTGTAATTTTTTTCGTGAATAACTGTCTTAAAATCTTACACCAAAATATAAATGGATTGCTCAGTAAATTAGATTTGTTTATAGTTAGCTTAAATGATTTGAATGGCAAGGGCAAGTGTCCTGATATAATATGTTTCTCTGAACATAATATGATTGCAGTCGATACAAAACTTTTACGAATACATAATTATAATCTTGCAACTTACTCATCTAGAAAAACAAGACATGGCGGTACGTGTATATTGGTTAAACGTGGTATAAAATATGAGACAATTGATTTAAAAAAATATAATATTTCTAATATGATTGAATGTTGTGCAATAAAATTGCTTGATTATAATATAATCCTTATATGTGTATACCGTAGTCCTAATAGTACACAAGCGAGAGAGAGATTGGATACATTTTTTGACAAACTCAACTCGATACTCACAACGACCTCACTTAATAGACGAATAAAGACAATTATATGTGGAGACTTTAATATTGACATACTAAAAAGTTCTTCAACAGTTGATCGATTTAGACACGTACTGCAAGGGTTTAATCTTAAATGTACTATAGATAAGCCTACTAGACTCAGTAGTGGCACTTGTATAGATAATATTATTCATAGCATACGAGGTGGTAAAAGTGAGGTGATAGAACTTGCCTTATCTGATCACAGTGCACAGATGTTGACCTGTCCAGTCAAAACCACATGTACGTTGGACCACTGGTTTATACTTAGGCGAGACTATTCAAATGACAATATTAATAAATTTAAGGAGAGTCTCCAAAGTCTCAAATTTTTTGATGTGTATAATGAGGAAGATCCTATTATAGCTTTTAATATTTTTTACGATATTTTTAAATTGTTTTATGATCTGTGTTTCCCAAAAATTATTTGCAAACAATCAACACAACGAAAACCAAAGTGGTTAAGTAAAGGTATTAAAAACTGCAGTAAAAGAAAACGGGCTCTGTTATGGGAATATCGACGAAATCCAAGTGTTGGAAATAAAATAAAATTTAAAGTTCTGTCTAAGAGGCTTAAAAGAATTATACAGAGTACACGTAAATGTCAAAATGATCATTATATCCAATCTGCCAAAAATATGTGTAAAGCTACATGGAGAGTAATTAACGCAAATAAAGGCAATATAGCACACGATAACATAACAAAAATTCATCATAATAATATAACAATAACAAACCCTTTATTAATAGCGGAAGCATTCAATAATTACTTCATAGATCAAACTAATCTACAAAATACGAATTTGAATATTGATGAACAAATCCTTATAGACAGTCAAACTTCTTCTATGTTTATGGCACCTACAGTTGCCATGGATATTTATCGAATAATAATCGGTCTAAAAAATACGAACAGTACCGGATATGATGAAATAAGTACAAAAATAGTAAAAAGCGTTGCTAGTTTGATAGCACCAGTACTAAGTCACATATTCAACTTGTGTATATTATGTGGCGTGTTTCCGGATCAACTAAAAGTTACAATTATAAAACCTCTTTTTAAAAAAGGTAATAAAGAAAACATGACATGCTATAGGCCTATCGCACTTATACCAATTTTAGCAAAAATATTTGAAAAAGTTATATATAATGGGATAAGTACGTATTTTGAAAAAAATAAAATTTTTGTTGACAACCAGAAGGGCTTTCGTAAGAATAGATCTATAAATATGGCAATATATGATTTTTTAAAAATAGTAATAGAAAGAATTGACAAAAAGTTACCAACATTAGCACTTTACATGGATATGTCCAAGGCATTTGACTTTGTAGATCATAAAAAACTAATTAATAAACTTAATAAGTATGGTATAAGAGGGAATATATCTCGTCTGATTGAATCATACTTGCATAACCGACAACAAATAACAACAATATGCAAAGTAGTTAATAAGACAGAGATTTCATATTTTTCAAACAGTAGAGCTGTCAAGTGTGGAGTGCCCCAAGGTAGTGTCGTTGGACCTCTATTATTTATTATTTATATAAATGACTTCCCAAAAGCCACTACATATCCCATGATTATGTTTGCAGATGATAGTACTCTAATATTTAATAATAACAATGTAGGATCTTTAGAAAATGATATCAATTTAAATATTCAAGCTGTGGTTAATTGGTTAGAATGTAATAGATTAGTTATAAACTTAGACAAGACGGTAATTATGGATTTTAAACAGAGAATAACTGGTAATAATGAAAGACATTTAAATATTAACTACAAGGGAAACAGAATTAATGAAGTACATGATGTCAAATTCCTTGGTCTTCACGTAGAAAGTACATTGAAATGGCACAAACATATTGAAACTGTATGTAATAAACTGCATCAATATTCTTATTTACTGCATTTGCTAAAAAAGACAGTTAATAGCTGTGTATTGCTAACAGCATATCATGGACTTGTTGGTAGTGCTCTAAGGTATGGCATCATATTTTGGGGCAATGCAACAGGTAAAGAAGAAGTATTTAAGGCGCAAAAACGCTGTATTCGTGCTATGAACAATTTAAAGCAAACTGATAGCTGCGTGCCATACTACAAAAATATGAGAATACTGACAGTACCGTGCCTTTTCATTTATGAAACTGCTGTATTCGTTAGAAATAATCTAATGAAATACTCTCATGTTAGCAGTTTAAGACGACAAGGAACATTGCACAATATTAGGTGTAACACTACGCTCCTCCATAATAGTATATTTGCAATGGCTCCGCAGATATACAATCGGTTACCGCAAAATATTAAACAAACTAGCAATATAAAAAAATTTAGGGATAAATTGATGACATTTCTGGTAGATAAAACATATTACTCGATTTCTAGTTATCTTAATGACAATTTAATAATATGACATGTTTATTAGAATCTAAATTATATAAAAGAAAAAATTATAATAAATTCTTGACATTGTTGTGATTTTATATGTATTGATTTGATTTTAGAATTGTATTATTTTTGTTTTTTTAATTATTTGTACACCAAAATTGGTAGAACATAGCTGGTTTTAATGTTTAACGCATGTATCATCTACTTATTGTAAACCTATGTTCACAAATAAAGAATACTCTGACTCTGACTCTGACATAAAAAAATTCATTTAGAGGAGATTAAAAGTAAATATGAAAGAAGAAAAATTACAACATTTGAATTACCTAAAACTAATAACTACTATGGCAGGAGAACTGATAGTTACTTAATACCCCAATTGCTGAATAATATTCAGTCATTTAATCAAAGAGAAATAACTAAACAAAACTATAAATCAAAATTTAAAAAAACTATACTTGAAGAAATTAGAACAGGTCCAAAGTACATAAAAGAAAAGAAAAGATATAAAAAAGTCACATCCTGTATAAAGTGTATTTATTGCAAGACTGCTTGTGTCGCACGAGTGATTGTCAACGGACCGAGGGTAGCCGAGACAAGCTTGTTAAAGTTTTTAATGTTTATATAATAAATAAGTTTGTGTTGTATTTGTAATGGAAATTAAAAAAAAATAGTAATTTATTTCAAGAGCAGGATTGCCGTTCGTGAGGTCGTGGGTTCGATGGTTGTGTGATATTTGTATTTGTCCCATAAATAAATTTAATGACTTAAGAGGATACCAAAATAGCTTCGTGCATTTTTCTACGTACGAAGTTTTCATTGTTTCTTTAGATTGAATGGCTAGAGCTCTAACTTTTAAGTATATGTTTTTTCAATATATTATCTAGGATCGCCTAGGATCGCATAAACTCAGAAACGCGATTGAAAAAAGTTTTCTCGATAGAAAATCTTGGCGAAATAACCTCTCAAATTTTTAATTTTTTTCATTTGTCGGTCTATTATCGCGTATTAACTAATGAAATAACTTTAAAAACATAAGTAACTATCATATATAGAAACACGTAAATCAGAATTAAAATATATTTAGTAGATTTTGAGTAAATAGGAAAAGTATCCCTAATTCTTCATTTTCTGTGCCTACTAGCTGTGTTAATATGTACGTGACGGCGATGATATACGATAATATTGATGTAGGCCCCTGAGGAAAGGCTTCCTAAACTGTAAAGATTATAGAACATCATTAAAAAAACTTTTTAGAAATCGTATATCAAATGATTGCGTTCATGTAACTGGGGAAGTATCCAAACATAAAATCACGAAATGACGTTGGAAACCCCTACATTTCGTGAAATTCATTTTCGTTGCGATTAAGATAAAAATTTCTGATTAAAAACTATAATTGTGGTTGTAACAGGTAGCTAAAAATCAGTTAATTGAAGAAAAGAGACTCCGAATGGAGAGGAGACTTCAGAAAGCCGCTGAGAATCGGGACCAGCATTTGAAGGTATATATTGTTACTATACCTCCGTGTGGTGACGGATTAATACAAGTGTCACCACCCCATCTCCTCCCAAGGGTGCTGTAAAAGTCAGCTAAGGGATATTGCACACAGATAACATCCTCTGTGAGCGACGGAAAACTTGAAAATAAACCCTGTACCCTCATGCCTGGTCAGCACGGCATAGTAGAATATAATCCCTTCTAAGGGAGGCATGTGCCCAACGGTGGGACGGAAATGGGCTGGAGAGAGGAAGAGATTGTGACTATTTTTAGGGTTCTGTTTCAAATGGCAAAACAAGACCCTGTTACTAAAACCTCGCTTCGTCCGTCTGTCACCAGGCTGTATCTCTGGAACGGTGATAGCTAGAGAACTGAAAATTTCAGTTTGTTTATATCAGTTGATGCCACAATAACATATTATTATACTCATCATCATTCTGTCATTTTCTCATTGTTTTTGGGTCGGTATTAAGGAAATAATATGAAAATAACGGTACAGAAATCCCTTCGTGTGATAGCCTAACATGTATTTGACCGGTTTTTTTAACACGCTTTTATAAGTTCGGTATGTATCTATCAATGTATTAATCTATGTAACGGAATATTTGAAAGTGATTTACACCCACTTGCAGTAGTCGAATTGTTTTGAAATTTTGCACACATAATAAGGACCGAGAACTTCGCAATAATTTAAAAAAAAAATTTGGATTTTCTAGCTTGTTTTTTAGTTTATGAACTTAGCATATTATTAAAGTAATTTATTAATTTTGCAATTGACATGCTATGCTTTTACTTAATAAATCAAATGATGGTGGAAAAAGCATAGCATGTCAATTGCAAAATTAATAAATTACTTTAGTAATAAAAAACGCGTCATTATTTTCGGCCCAATTGTATTCTGTAAAGAATACTAGGTGGCTGGTCGAGATTGTTGCAAAACATTCTCGCTAGATGGCGATGCACGTCAAAATACGATGTAAACTCAATCGAGTGACGATTGTGGTGGTCTAAGTTGGTTACTGTTAGCACGACCGCAGTAAGTTCAGTTGGCAGAGCTACGGTATTCCGAGGTCGTGGGTTCAGCGGCCGTATTATGAGCTCTTATTCCCAGGCCGTTTACGCCGTGGATGGAACTGCCTGGCAAATTCGTATTATGAGTATACTATTGCTAGTGTGTCAGTGGTCACGTGACTTCAGGCTGATATCGTCGTCGAATGCGAAATAAGTTAAATATAAATAATAATATTAATATATTATTAAAATAATTATTCATTCCAATAATATCGCCATGTGTATTTAAGTTACTTTCATGCGAATCATCAAACAAAATATATTTTTTTTTTAAACTTAAATGCCCGTTCTAGGTTAATGAAAAACTAAGCCTATGTTCCCGCTATATCAGCTGACAGTTCAAGTGACGGGTGTCGTTCCAAAACTAAATCCCAAAACATAGATGATTATATAAAATAAAAAAATCTAAATATAAAAATAGATAATAGTATTACCGTTATTTTCTTTTATATGTATAATGGTCTAAGTAACTTGTGTTCAGCAAATATATTATATTTTGTAGTATATTGAATACAAAAAAAAAAATGGTAAAATATAACCCTAACTAGCCGATAAACACAATAATTAAGTTTCCGAACGACTATCAAAAAGCTTTACACGGCCATAGACACTTAATCCATTAAAAGTCGGCTAGTTTTATGTATGTCATAATACGAAATAAAAGTCAGGCTGTTTGCCGCCGTCAACAGAATCGCCTGGAACTTGCATGATATTTTGAAAGCTCATAATACGCCTGCTGGTCCCGCTTGCGGTGATCAACTTTTTCCACCACAATTTGATATATTAGCATTTTATTCTTTCTTTGTGTGTAATCTGTATATGCTTATCTAGGATATAGTACGGAAAGCTCATGATGAAGAAGAGAAGCTACGAGAGATTGCGTTCATAAAACAATTGGAGGCTGAAAATAGAAGACACGAATTCTTAGACCAATGTCGATCTCATACTACAAGACTTAGACAAATGAGAAGGGATAGACTTGATAAATTGGTAAGTTTATTAATTAAATACTTATGGCCTTATTCATAATGATTTAACGGAGGTTTAAAAGGAGATTTTATCGGAGAGATAATAAACGTTTTATCGTAAAAAGACCATTATGAATAACAAGTTTTGACAATTTTCGCGTACCTATTTTAGCGAACTTTTAAACCTCCGATAAGTCATTATGAATAAGGCGGTTAATTGCTACATGTAGCGACACCTTTTATGTAATACCAATAAATAGTTGTTAAAAGTTGACAATAGATGGCGTAAAATAATGTTAACGTTCAATTCTGCCTCGCGCTTTCAAAGTTTGACAACGAGATTTTCCATTTATTGGTTAGAATTTTGATTGTGCGTTGTACCACAGTTCAGGTTGTGAATACCTTAATAACAGCAGTAGTTTTGATAGAAATTAAATAAAAATAGGGTTGAGATTGAAAGTATTGAATCATTTTCACTAATATTTTTTATTTTGATTCTTGTAAAACAAATCTCTCTTGCAATTTCGTAGTATAGTATATACAAGACATCTGGTCCTAAACTAAGCATTTAGCTTAGTTTAGGACCAGATATCTACCATTATTCTATATTAGTAGTCTTGTAATAGTCTTGTATATTAATATTTTTTGCACACTTTGCCTTTGCTTTTAGGAACAAAAGGCAGCTCGTGAAGCCGCTGTAGGGGCTCGAAGACAAGCTCTTGAAGCAGCTAGGCGACTTCACGTAGAAACTCTTGTTGAGAGAAGAAAGGAGAGAGATGCAAGAGTAGAGGAGTTGAAGGAGTTGAAGAAACAGGAGAGAGGAGACGCTGCTAGGGAGAAGGTAAGGAAATTATTTGGAATAAAAAAAAATGGTATTAACATAGCTTACTTTGGGATCTGCGGCCGTATTATGAGCTTTTATTTCCAGGCAGGTTATGTCGTGAATTGAACTGCCTGGCAAGTTCTCATTATGAAGATTACTCCCAGCCAGTCAGTTGACTAAACTAGCCATAGGTTAATATGTTTAAAGAGAAGGTACAACTAAAAGTTTAAGAACTAACTAAAATTTTGAACTAAAAGTTTTATATCTGCCTTAATTTAGCCAGACAGTGTACGGCCTGGAACTTGCATGATTTTAAAAAGCTTATAACACGCCCACAGAGGACGTTGTCCAAAATAGTTTTTTTTTAATTACTTTTTTCAATTACTTTTCGACGGGCATCGTGGTCTAATGGTTTATATAACGGACTGCCAATCACGAGGACAGGGTTCGATTCCCGGTCAGGACAATCATTTGTGTGATGTTTTAAATCGTGATACAAATGTTTGTTCTACGTCTGGGTGTTTACTATGTATTATAAGTATGTATTTACAAAAGAAAAGTAGTATATGTAATCCGTATTCTGGTACCCATAACACAAGCATATAAGCTTAGCTTAGGACCAGAGGACGTTGTGTGAAATGTCCATGAATATTTATTTATTTATTAATCTAGTAGACACCCTAAGTATGCGAATTTAGTTTGTGCTTGACTGTTTTTTTTTTAATAAATAGAAACATACTTACGTACTCATTACATAGTCATATTGTATGTTTGCTAGGCGGAGGGTGTAAAATCTCGCCTATCAGCGTTAGCAGCTGCAGCAGAACTGGAGGCTGACGCTCTCCGGTCCAGGATCAGAGATAAACAGGACGCCAGTCAACAGAGACTAGAGTCACATCTTCAGGCTATTAGGGAGAAAGCTACTGGACCTAGGCAACCGGTGAGTATTATAAACTTACTAGCTGTTGCCCGCTACTACGCATGCGTGAAATTTAAAAATTAAACCTAAACAAAGAGAAGTTTACTATACCACTCTATAGATGGCGCTGTACAGTTTTTTTAAATTGCGCTATAGTTTCGTTCCACGCATTAACACTTTAGCTCGCCAAAAATTTTCATTATTCAGCATTAGTGACAAAAAATTTAGACTAGACCAAACTTGATAAAATTCGCCTTTTTGCAATCAGTGACTGATCATTATGAGAACATTTTAATAGCAGACTTGAGTACCAGGATTCTTGTGCCTAAAAGTGAGACATTAGCGGACTATAGAAAGAGAGTGGTACCAATTCTATGCGCATAAGCTAAACTAAACTTAACTAAAAAATTAATTTTGATAGTGTCGATAACACAATTCGCCAATGTTAACTTAAAACTGTTTATTATAGACTAATGGTCTTATTAATAATTACTATTCGGGGGTTTAAAAGTTCGCTAAAATAGGTTCGTGAAAATTATCAAAACTTGTTCATAATAGTCTTTTTACGTTAAAACGTTTATTATCTCTCCGATAAAAACTCCGTTTAAACCTCTGATAAGTCATTATGAATAAGACCATAAAGATTTTAATAAATATGAACATGTAAAATGAAAAAACCAACTAATCAAAATACGGCAATAGTTGTTTTCATTTTTTAGTTAAGTTATGTTTAGTTGTGCACGTAGAATTGGCACCAACACCAGAGGCGTATTTTGAAAATTAGCGCCCCGGGCCCGCCCCTTTTGACCACTACCTTAGTTGATGCACTGGAGAAAATAGAAAGCTATAAGACAATGGTGTCGATTCTACGTCCACAACTAAACTTAACTAAAAAATTAAAACAACTATTGCTGTATATTCATTATTTGGCTGTTTTGTTGTGCAATTACAAAATAAACAGATTTGCTAACAAGAAAGTTTCGTTAACATTACGGAATTGTGTTATTGACACAATCAAATTTCATTTTTTAGTTATCTTTAGTTGTGCACATAGAATTGGTACCATTAACTAAAATAAAAATAGTATTTTGAAACAGCTACTTTTCTAATAAAATAATTTTCAACAGACAACATCAGAGAGCCACGATCAGATCTCAAAAGAAGAGAAAGAGTTGGAAGAAGAAGCTCGTAGAGTAGAACAAGAGAGGAAAGACAGAGATAAACAGAAATCTATCAAGAAGAGGGCGAGGAAAGTTAAACAGAAATTATTAACTGCGTAAGTATTCGATTTAGGTAAGACTTTAATATATAAAATATTGTCTAAAATTAATTGGTCGACGGAGTTGTGCACATGCTCGATAGATGGAGTTGTATAGTTGAATCGTATAGATGTACAACTCAATTGAGAAAATGGTATTGTAGTATTGTACAAATATCACCACCCCATATCTTTCCCAGGTGGCGTACGCATGGAATTTTTTTTTTAATGCTTCGGTTCAATCACACACAGTGTGATGTTATCCCTACTAATATTATAAATGCGAAAGTAACTCTGTCTGTCTGTCTGTTACGCTTTCCCGCTTAAACCTCTCAACCGATTTTGATGAAATTTGGCACAGACAATCTTTAGACCCTGAGAAAGGAAATAGGGTACCGTTCATTGCGAAAAAAAAATTCCAAATTCCACGAGGACGGAGTCGCGGGCGACAGCTAGTATAGCCTATAGCCTTCTTCGATAAATTTACTATCCAACTGGCCCAGTCATTTAGTATTTTTGCCCGGAAAGATTTCCGGAAGTTTTGAAAACTGGTAATTTTATAGATTTTGATGTGCTCTTTCCAAATTTCAACTTTGCCACCTCGTATGTTGCACGTTTGCGCCGCCATATTAAAAAAAATGGCGCCTAAAATCAGTTTTTTGATAATAACTCCTTTCCGACGCATTTTACAGGAAAACATATTTATACAAAATAAAAGTAGAGAAAATTTCCTACAATTATGTCATAATTTTTTTTCCCTAAAATCAATAGTTTCTGCGTACGTGCGCCGTAAACCATTATACATCCACACCAACATGCATTACTTATTTTAATTATACGAAGGTTAAATTTTGTTCCAAAGAATGAAAACCCAGCTAACTATAGTGTATCATGTCTCCGCAGGTATAAAGGAATACGTCCCTTCTGTGTCAAGCCCCTTCTTTCCCTTCTAAGAAACATCTGGACCCTATTCTATTGGGCTTAGCAGCTGGGTCCAGATGTTTCTTAGAGTCTTCTTAGTAAAAATTATGACATAATTGTAGGAAATTTTCTCTACTTTTATTTTGTGTGAATATGTTTTCCTGTGAAATGCGTCGGAAAGGAGTTATTATCAAAAAACTGATTTGGGGCGCCATTTTTTCAATATGGCGGCGCAAACGTGCAACATACGAGGTGGCAAAGTTGAAATTTGGAAAGAGCACACCAAAATCTATAATATTACCAGTTTTCAAAACTTCCGGAAAACTTTCCACATGACCCTTTATTTATTCCACCAAATGACTGAATCAAACATTGAAAGAATTTTTTGAATCGGACCAGGTTGGTTCCTGAGATTAGCGCGTTCAAACAAACAAAGTCTTTACCTTTTTTTCTATTAGTTGTATATTAAACTCCATTTTTTTATAAAGGCTACACTTTTTTATTTATTTTCAGACCTAATGAATTCTACGTAGCAGACGATACGACGACTATAGACATGTTACCTTATACAACAAGAACATCTAAAGTTGTTAATCAAATACAAAATATCATATCGCCTTTAACAAATACAAATATCAAACAAAATGGACACGACGATACCACAGACAAAATAAATAATAATAAAAATATTAACAGTGAAATTGTTAAAAATGAGGGTAGGAAGAAGAAAAAAAAGAATCCAGATAAAAATGATAATAATAAATTGATGAAAAGTGGTTCTGTATGTTCGTCTCTCAGTGATATTAGTAGAGGAAGTGGGTATGTAGAGAAAATAAGAGATGTAATAGATATGCAGTATTTGGAGAAGTTGTTGAATGAATTGTATAGGATGATCGATAAAGTTGATAGGGTAAGTTTGTTAAATTATACATTTTTTTTACTATATTATGTATAAAAAAAAAATGGTTAAGTAAATAAATATTCACGGATATTTGACAACGTCCTCTGGTCCCAAGCTAAGCTTATATGCTTGTGTTATGGGTACCAGAATACGGATATATACATTATACTACTTTTCTTTTGTAAATACATACTTATAATACATTTAGAAAAATCACACAAATGATTGTCCCGAGCGGGAATCGAACCCGCGACCTCTTGAACGGCAGTCCGTTACATAACCACTCAACCACGAGGGTCAACAATTGCTTTAAAATCTCATAATAATTTGTATGTTTTTGTTGAACAGACAGTAATACACAACTCGTCAGTACACAAAGTACACATAATCAAGTTGATGGGTCTGTACGTCGCCATCGCCGCTGAGAGGGAAGACTTAGCCTCGCAAATAACTGCCAAGTAAGTCACTATAAAGTTTACATTTCTAATGTGAAACTGCAGGAGCTTTATTTACGCTTTAACTTAACGCCATCTACTGGGCTATATTTGTACTGTATCTCAATTATTGGACAATAGATGGCTGAAGGTCCGAAGTTTCGTGTGGTGACCGATTATGGATACAAGTGTCACCACCCCATTTCCTCCCCAGGGTGGTGTAAGAGCCAGCTAAGAGATAATATAAGCAGTTAACGTCTACTGTGAGAGACTGAAAACTCGAAGCTAAACTCTGTGTCAACACGCCTGGTCAACGCGGCACAGTAGACCCTATCAAAGTAGACGAGGCCCGTGCCCAGCAGTGGGACGTATATGGGCTGGAGAAAGAGAGAGAGATGGCTTAAAATTAAATTGGTACAGCATTCGGAAATTATAGTCAAAGTTGTCAGTTCGTTAAATATCTTTTCTGTTATCTAATATATAAAATTCTCGTGTCACAATGTTCGTTACCATACTCCTCCGAAACGGCTTGACCGATTCTTATGAATTTTTTATGGATATTCAGTAGGTCTGAGAATTGGCTACTATCCATTATTCATATCTCTAAGTGATAAGGATTTTCCACCCACTGACATTTGCATGGCAAAATAACGTTTGCCGGGTCAGCTAGTAATATTTCCTTTTTGATTACGGGGGGAAAATATGTAGTTTTTAACGTCATCTACTGCGAAATATCTGAACTAGAATTTCTTTTACTATAGATGGCCCAAAAATTTATTTTGTACATGTGTGATGTAGTCAAATCGAATAAAATTAATTAATATTGCATTAATAATTGAATTTTAACAGTAAGTTATCTTTCCTCAGATCATTAACAACGACAGTGGTGATAATATCACGTCTGATAGGCGCCTGTCCGATGACAGCGTCTTACTTCCTTGGTACCAGCGGGTGTGTACATCTCATCAAACTACTCAGTAATCAGTTGGTAAGTTTATGCCTATTTTTTATGTAGCGACATCTAGTGAAGAATACCTGTCACTATATAGTACAGCACTATACCGATAGACGGCGTTAAATGATAAAATGTGACGTCACAATGAATCCTACATTGCACAAGCAAGATTTGCATAATAATTTACTTCGACTTTACTCAGTTTTAAGGAATTGTTTGTTGTTTTTAAAATATTGCTTAAGCTAATTGGATATACTACCTGATAGTGAAGGAATTTTAAAAATGAAGGGCTGTCTTTAAGAGAAATATGTACGAAAGAAAGAGGAAAAAACACAGATATGACGTCTGACAGAACGGCTGTCCAAAACCTAGCAAGTACATTTAAGTAAATTTTTCAGGAGAAGCTTTTTCATTTCGTAATCAACAAGTACGAAGTGCTAGGTTTATACATGTTCATATTTCTGATTATATTTAAAATAGAAATACAGTTGTTCTTGCATTAGACGCAGTAAAAAATTGGGTAATATTGGTTTAAGAAAACTAATTCCAAAAAAAATGTCCTTTGCTAGGTTTTGGGTAGCCGAGAAGAGTATGGAAGAAAAACACATGTTGCGTTGACAAAAAGTAATGGGAAAAGGCTGTAGAACGATCATGGCTAAAGAATTTTGTATAAAAAAGCTATTTTTGAGAAAGATATTTAGCTTTTAGCGGTAATTGAATAAGTACTTATCACATTTTTGGAGAAACAGTTTTTAGAGGTTGTTTGTTATGATAAAACTATTAACAGCGCCATCTGTGCTGTTAGGTGAAAACTAACTACAGTATGTAGTATAGTAACATTCGTAACTTGACAACGATGTGTATGTTTTTGTAATGCGCCAATAGATGTCGCAGCAAGTTGTTTATCGTGAGATTGTAGTGTAATCTATAAGAGCTAGATTTATACGTGACATCGTAAAATTTACAAAAATATTACGTAATAAAAAGCAATGTGACACTGTTGATCACGGATCTCCTCCATATTGGAAGGGTATTTGGAAAACCCTAAACTCTACACAAACGCGTCTTTTCAGTGTGGCATAGGGCTTAGGTTAGGGTTATCATTCTCTATGTCTTGTTTATAATTTCCATTTAGGCTTTTATCACCCCGGTAGAAATGGATGGTAACACTTGTATCCTTAATCCCGGGCTGCGTGGTCTAGTGGTTCATGTAACGGACTGCCGTTCACGAGGTCGCGGGTTCGACTCCCGCATGGGACAATCATTTGTGTGATGTTTATAATTGTCATACAAATGTTTGTACTGCGTCTGGGTGTGTTCTATATGTATATTATAAGTATGTATTTAAAAAAGATAAGTAGTATATTATATCCGTATTCTGGTAACCATAACAGACACAGAAATATAGCTTACTTTGGGACCAGAGGACGTTGTGTGAAATGTCCAAAATATTTATTTATTTATAATCTATTTATTTCAAAAACTAAATAAAATTGGTCAAGTGCGAGTGGGACTCGCGCACGAAGGGTTCCGTACCATTATCTATGCAACATAAGGCAACGATAATAGTATCGAGCAAGAAAAAAAAATCAGTTTTTTGTATGGGAGCCCCCCTTAAATATTTATTTTATTTTATTTTTAGTATTTGTTGTTATAGCGGCAATAGAAATACATCATCTGTGAAAATTTCAACTCTCTAGCTATCACCGTTCTTGAGATACAGCCTGGTGACAGACGGACGGACGGACGGACGGACGGACGGACGGACAGCGAAGTCTCAGTAATAGGGTTTCCGTTTTTACCCTTTGGGTACGGAACCCTAAAAACACGCTTGATAATCCTGAATATTTTTTAAAATTATTGCATTGTCATCGGTACTTAATATTATTATGTGTGCAAAATTTCAGATCCACTACTGCAAGTGGTTGAAAATCATTTTCAAAGATTCCGTTACATAGATTAATACATTGATAGATACATACTGAACTTATAAAAGCGTGTTAAAAACTGAAGAGATTGTTTGTTTGAACACGCTAATCTTAGAAGCTACTGGTACGAATTGAATTTTTTTTTGTGTTGGTAGACCATTTATCGAGGAAGGCTATAGGCTAGTTACCATCACGCTGCGACCAATAGAATTTACTCCTATTGGTCATGGGGCATTAGTGAAAAATATTGCACAAACGGGGAAAATTTTCTATATTGGCATTGTTCATATTTTTTTTAAACTCTTAATTAGAAAACCATTTCGGCGAATAGAGTTTTTGATCATGATGAAAATTTGCTATATTAAGAATTATTTTCCCAAAAAAAAGCAAATGATCTCTATTTACCCTTGAAATGAAGGACTTAAAATGTTAAGGCGTTATTAGGGATATACTACTCTATAGTGGAGTTGAAATTGGTGTATTATATCAACTTGGTAACTTTGAAAAAATGTATTGCAATCTGTCTTGAGTCTATCAGGAAAAGGCAATACACAGATTGCGTACAACGATGACGTCACGACATTTAAAATAATATCTTTATAGTGAATATTTCAATAATATTGATATTAGTTGCTTATAATAGTCTATATTTTCTAAAAAAAATTTTAAACCAGCATGTTAAAAATTATGAACAATCCCAATTGCATGCGTACATAATCGCGGGCAACAGCTAGCTGTTTTATATTAGTACCTATTATGTCCTAATTACCTTATCCTCCGTGTGGTGACGGATTAAGAATACAAGTGTCATCACCCCATATCCTCCCAAGGGTGCTGTAAAAGTCAACAAAGGGATATTGCACACAGATAACAGCCTCTGTGAGAGACGGAAAACTCGACAATAAACCCTGTGCCAACACGCCTGGTCAGCGCGGCACAGTAGACCATAATCCTTCCCAAAGTGGAGGCGGCCCGTGCCTAACAGTGGGACGTAAATGGGCTGAAGAGATGTCCTATTATTACCTTATATACCTTAAGATAAGAAAAAAAAACTTACATTATTTTAATCAAATCACTTTTGACATAAACCCTCTATCCATGTCATAAGTTTTTGTCGAAAAAAATACCTCCTAAATTAGATAACAAAAATTAGTGGGGCACTTCTGTAGATTGGATAAAATTTCGGACACAGAAACAACCCTTCTATGTAACGGGTAGTTTTTCTACTCTATTAGTTTTGATGGTTTCCAGACGGTTGATGGGTGGAAAAGTTTGCTTTTTTAGGGTTCCGTGCCACAGACTTGCCATATACATAGTATGCTCATGGCTACATTATTATTGGCTTCTTGAGTGGTTCATGTAACGGACTGCCGATCAAGAGGTCGCGGGTTCGATTCCCGCTCGGGACTATCATTTGTGTGATATTTATAATTGTCATACAAATGTTTGTCCTGCGTCTGGGTGTTTACTATGTATTATAAGTATGTATTTACAAAAAAAAGTGGTATAATGTATTATATCCGTATTTTGGTACCCATAACACAAGCATATAAGCTTAGCTTGGGACCAGAGGACGTCGTGAGTAATGACAAAAAAATATTATGGGATCCCAGACAACCACATACAACAAATCTTTTTCAGTGTAACTTGATGATACACTTCTATGAAATACTATTATTATTACGTTAATTCGGTACAGAACCCTTCGTGTGCGAGTTAAACTCGTACTTAACAGATTTTTTTATTTTTCCCAATCGCTGTTTATGGGTATAAATATTTTAGTACTAAAGTTTGTGTTTTGAAATTTGTCGTGATTTCTGCCTATTGTTGATTCCTTTATACAATCACTAGCTGACTGCTGTTGTTTTACCTTACAAATGTCAGGGGGGGGGGTAACCCTTATCACTTAGGGGTATGAAAAATATATAGTAGCCGATTCTCAGACTTATTGAATATGCATAAAAAAAATCATAAGAATCCGTCAAGCCGTTTTGGAGGAGTATGGAAACTAACATTGTGACACGAGAATTTTATATATTAGCACTATATTAGATATTATTATAAATTAAAATCGTTACATTAATTTGTGCCACTCGCCTTGAGGATGAGCATCGGATATGCTCGAAACCTGGGTCGACATCATCGATCCCAAAACAGTGAGTGTTAGCCGGTAACATAATATTTCTAATATTTTATTTGGTGAAAATTTCAATAAAAATAATTGCTAAATGGGATGTGTGGTAGTATAATAATCACGTTGTCCTCCAAAGCAGATGTAGTACTATAGTTTATATTGTACGTAGGTACTTATTGTACGTGAACATGTGTGTGTGTTTAAATGTGTGTTGTGTTAAGTATAGGGATGGCGCTACTTTGAGGAGACGAATGATGACACGATATATAGGGTTGCCACTTTGTAATTTAATGTTTACAGACATTTTCGTTATTATTGTTTCGACGGGCATCGTTGTCTAGTGGTTCAGGTAACGGACTGCTGTTCACGAGGTCGCCGTTTCAATTCCCGCTAAGGACAATCATTTTTGTGATATTTATAATTGTCATACAAATGTTTGTCTTGTCCTGGGTGTGTACTATGTATTGGAAGTATTTATTTGCAAAAGAAAAGTAGTTTATGTATTATATCCGTATTCTGGTACACATAACACAAGCATATAAGCTTAGCTTGGGACCAGAGGGCGTTGTGTAAAGTGTCCATGATTTTATTTGAATTTTTAAAAACTGCTTCTCTATCTAAATGTATATAAATAAGACCTGCGAGTTGGACGCGCCCAAGAAGGATTCGGTACCATTAGGATCATAATATATTCGTCATATTTTCGATCCCAAATAGTGGAACAAGGGCAGGAGAATGATGATGAGTATTTATTGTTACATCATCAACTGATATACACAAACTGTGAAATTTTCAACTCTCTAGCTATCACTGTTCCGGAGATACAGCCAGGTGATAGACGAACAGCGAAGTCACAGAAATACGTGAATGCGTATTCGCTGGTTGTAGATACGCGCAAAATTTACTCCAGCACTAAGCACTAAACATTAATAATAACAACTTTTCTAAAAGATTTTGTTTAAATTCTCGCAAACATGCAGTTTTCCGGATTTGCTAATTAATAGTGAAAATTTGTCTGTGTGGTGACGGATTAAGAATACAAGTATCACCGACCCATTTCCTCCCAATGGTGCTGTAAAAGTCAACTAAGGTATTGTACTCAGATAACATCTTCTGTGAGAGACGGAAAAATCGAAAATAAACCCTGTGCCAACACGCCTTGTCAGCGCGACGCGGTAGACCATATTCCCTCTAAAGAAGGGGAGGCCCGTGCCCAACAGTGGGACGTAAATGGGCTGAAGAGGAGGATAGGAGTGAAAAATAGTTAATAATTTATTTGTTGACAACCCTGTGCTTTACTGTCGGTAGCTCGGTAAGTGGGTGGGCGCCCTAAAAGCACCGCTAATGCATCCCGCGCGTGTTTACATCGTAGGATTTACTAGCGCTAGTTGCTTAGTTTAGAACAAGTACTAGATCATGCTAGATGTGTTTAGTTCTTGTAGGCCGTCTGACAGACTTGTTTTTACTATAATAATCTGCTTAGTTCAAAAACTAAAAAAACAAAAAACTCTAGAAATACTTGGAACTTTTTTAAATTATTGAATTGTTATCGATCCTTAATATGTGTGTTCTATTCATACTTCTTTCTATGTCCATTGCTGGAAAGAGGTCTCTTCCTCTCTTCCATTGAACGTCACAACTTGGAATGTATGCCTATTGAATTAAATTCTGTGTTGTAACAGTTTTTATCTTTTTAAACTGACTGCACTGAGTAAAATACATATTTATTGGATAAAATATGTAGGTATCTTAACCAATACGGAAATAAGCATGACTACTTCACGTACCTTTCAAATGACCATTCTACAAACAAACTAGCATTTAAAACTATGCTAAAATTACAATTTTAATATTGTTAAGATGTTATCTTTACAATTGGCTACCGTGTACTTCGGCAGAACCGGCTTTTATCGTAAGCTTTTATTGTTTCGATAAAAAAAATAATTAAAAAAATAAAGCCTCTAATTAGGCAGTTACCGGCTCTTTGATACAAATTCAGCGGTCGTTATATAAATAAATTTGATGTTCTTATCTTGTCTTATCTTTACGGATGGCTCTAAGATATTGGTATATATTTTTAATTGAGGTTTTCAGACGGTTCTGGGTAATTTAGATTTTTTTGGCGGCTTGTGTTTAGATGGAGAATTTTTATATTGATTTCGGTTTGTATGTTTATGGCAGACGGGCCTCGTGGTGTAGTGGTTCTGGTAACGGACTGCCGATCAAGAGGTCGCGGGTTCGATTCCCGCTCCGGACAATCATTTGTGTGATTTTTCTAATTGTCATACAAATGTTTGTACTGCGTCGGGTGTTTCTATGTATTATAAGTAAGTATTTACAAAAGAAAATTAGTATATGTATTCTATCCGTATTCTGGTACCAATAACACAAATATATAAGCTTAGCTTGGGACCAGCGGACGTTGTGTGAAATAAATGTCCACGAATATTTATTTAGTTATTTATTCATTTATGTTTGGAATATAGTCGTATTTTCCGTTTTAGAATGGGTCTTGTTACGAAAATCTATCATAAAACAAAGTCTTTTTTTTTGTATGGTAGTTCCTATGTGAGCTTATGTCTTCAAAAATACGCAACGAAAATTGATGCGGTTTTTTTTCAATAGATAAAATGGTCTAATAGGATGGTTTTTTTTTTGTATAATTTGTTAATGTTTGGTGAATATTTCAGGACGGGTCTCAATAGCTATGAACGCGGGTGAAACCGCGGACATTAGCTAGTAATGTTATTTGAATAGAATTTAAGGGTTTATTTCTCTTCTAAGACTTTTATTTGTGTAGCCATTTTTTGTAATGTCTATTCTATATATTTTCTACTAGCTACTACATGTGATTTAGTACGCCTGGAATTTTAAATCTATACTATACTAGCTGACCCGGCAAACGTTGTTTTACCATATGAAAAAAAAAAAATTGGTTGTCTGTAAAGTCGGTTTACTGACGATAGTTGAACGTGACAACGTTTCTTGGTCGCAAACGCAACGTTTTTTGTGACAAAGAACGTGCAAGCGAGACAAGTGATAGCGAGACGCTTGCACTTCAAGCCTTACATGGAACGCCTCAGAGCGAGGTAACGCCGCATGAGTCATGTTTTTTCGTGCGTGCAGCCGGCTCTATCGAATTACAAGACGTTGTCACGTCAAAAGGTTTGAAAATAGATGTTGGCCGATTCTCAGACCTATTGAATATGCATGTAAAATTTCATAAAAATCGGTCTAGCCGTTTCGGAGGAGTACGGTAACTAACACTGTGACACGTGAATTTTATATATTAGATCCTATTATCCTATAATATTATAAAGCGGAAGAGTTTGTTTGTTTGAACGCGCTAATCTCAGGATCCACTGCACAGATTAGAAAAATTCTTTCAGTGTTAGATAGGGCATTTATCGAGGAAGGCTTTAGGCTACTTAACATCACGCTACGACGAGTAGAAGCAAAGCAGTAGTGAAAAATGTTGCAAAAACGGGGAAAGTTTTCTAAATTCTACGCGGACGGAGTCGCGGGCAACAGCTAGTCAATACATAAAGACGTACTTGTAGGTAGAGAATTGTAATTTTCACGAATTATTTTTGCTCTACTGTCAAGGAAGGCTATTTTAATATTATCTATTCTTAGATTCTATAGAAATATCCGCGTTCATAAATATATATATATATATATCATAGATTTCCGTAAAAGGAATCTAATCCGCAACCACTTGTGCAAAGCTTTAACCGACTACAAGTGTATCTTAAAAAAAAAAATCGTTTTATAGCGGAATCGTTTGAGGTTATTTTTTTATATTATTCTTTAATTTTATTGTTATTATAACAATTATTTTAATTGTTGCAAGTTTTTAATAGCGCGTCTTTTTTATCGAAGAAGATGCAGGATATGATTGTTTTAAAATTGATAAAGTTTTCTGCAAAACAAAGCCATTACAAGCATTTTATTTGTTTTGCAATTGTTTTGTTCTTCCATTGTATTTTATTGGGATTGTGGAGGTTGTATTAAAGAGGCACTGCAAGGATTGCTTTATAGTGCTAGTTCGATACCTGGGTCACATAAATAATGCCTTCGTGGTACAGTTAGTAACTGTGTTGTGTTCTGCATGCGTTGTAGTGGGATGGATTCCTTCCTTCAACTTAATTCTTCTTCTTCTCCAGCCCATTTACGTTCCACTGTTAGGCACGGGCGTCCTCCAGTTTGGGAGGGATTATGGTCTACTGTGCCGCGCTGACCAGGCGTGTTGGCACAGGCTTTCTTTTCGAGTTTTCCGTCTCTCACAGAAGATGTTATCTGTGTGCAATATCCCTTAGCTGACTTTTACAGCACCCTTGGGTGGAGATGGGGTGGTGACACTTTTAAACCGTCACCACACGGAGGCTCAATAATTTACGTTTTTTTTACACAGATAACACTACCGTGTCCCGATGTCCTCTAAATAAGTCTGTTTGTACAAAATTCCAATGATTATTCACGAATTACGAATTCAATAGAGTTTACGTAATATTTAATTTGTTTAAATAAGATCGCGAACACTAGACAGGCGCGGCGGAAAACTTTATACAGGGTGTGGCGTAAATGGTGGTCCAACGCTAAGGTGGTTATAGTTCAAGTATTCACCTATCATATAAAAAAAAATTAACCATTTTTAGCTATTGGTTTCGGAAATATGATTTTTTTTTATTTTTTTGTAAAAAATCGATAAATATTTTATAAATGAGAATGTAACTTCGACAAATGACATTATTTTTTGAGTGTTTTTTGTGTTGTACGGGCGAGTACTAGCACTAGCACATGCATTTTCGTTTTTTCATGTAAACCCCAAAAATAAACCAATAAATAAAAAAAACTGAAAATTAATTTCTCGTTTTTAACAAATCATGCATTTTAGACGTGAGTAGTGTAAAAAAAATAAATGGCAAAAATGGTTAATTTTTTTTTTATATGATAGGTGAATACTTGAACTATAACCACCTTAGCGTTGGACTACCATTTACGCCACACCCTGTATAACATGTAAAAGACAAGGAATAAATAAAGTTTTGAAATGATTAGTTATTATAATATTAGATTTGAGGGGCATGTATGATCAGATGTATGAGTGTGGATGAAACCAAGGAAGTATGTTTGCATCGTAGCAGTTGGCGCTCTATAGTCTCTGCTTATCCCCATGGGAAAAAGGCGTGATGTTATGATGATAATGACGATGCTATAAGAGCAATAGCGCACTAGCGGCTAGGCCGCTGGCCGCACGCGGCCAGCGGCCCCACCAAGCCGCAACAGCCAGCTAGATCGAAGCGACGCATTTGCGGCCCGTGTTCAGTCGCTGGTCGCTGCGGCCACCGAGATCAATTGGATTTTAGTTAAATCACCAGTGTGCGCGCACTAGCCACGGCGGCCGCACCTATTGTGGAACTACAGCGTGATTTGTGATCATCGCTATGTCTTTCGATACGGAAAGATTAATAACCGAGATTGAGACAAGGAGGGGGTTGTGAGACATGTCCTGTGAAGACTGTCATTTCTTCCGTCATATGGTCTCATTATATTTTCCTTTCATTGGTATTCCTCCAATCTACTTGCAATACGATTTTTAATAGCAAATCCTACACCTGCCCGTCTGGGTTCAGATGCTGGACCTCCCTTCCAGTAAAATGTATATTTATTTTCTATATCTCTGATATAAAAGCACTGCTATTTCCTCAACGTCCATTTTGAAGCGCGCTGTATGTTCAACTGACGATCGTAGCCGCGATTTTGGCCGCGTTGCAAATCGCAACCCCTGCGGCCGAGCCGTGCGTCCTGGCCGCGCTGCCAGGTCGCTAGTGCGCTATTGTTCTAGTTCATTTGCTTTGTCACCTTACAGTTATACGCCACGCTCAATGCTCTGCTCATCAAAATAACCAAACTTTGTTAAATTTAAAATATTTAAACAAAGTATTTTCGATATTAGTTACAATTGAAATTCATTTATTGAATCGTACAGCGGCGGCCATGTTAATGACCGTTATCATTGACGCCATCTTGGTTTTTTTAAAGGCCTATCTTCCTTTTTTAAATCATAAATCTAGTTGTTTATGAGGGTCGGCTGAGATTTCGCTGATTTTATCTGAGGCCGATATTTGGCGTGCAGTTTTTTTTACTAACAGCTTTTTGGATACTAAAAGCGTTTAAATATTAAGTAAGGATATTTCATTTCTTGATGTTAATTTGATTGCTGTCGAATACCAGGTGATTTTGTTGCGAAAAATTGGCTTAAATAAGCATATCATTTAAAAGTAACTTTTAAGCGTTTATATTTATGGTCAAAGTATTTTTGTCTTTCCTAGATGTGTAAATAAATGTGACTTTTTATATTGAAAAAAGTTTTATGTTCGTATAGGTTGCTGTTGAAGGTTGATCTCAAAAGCTTTATTTGTGAAAACATAATCCTAAGATTAATACCGTTAATTAATTCTGGTAAATTTTAAGTCAGAGAAATCTGGTGAACTCTGCTTAGAATTAAATTATTTGATAAAAGGGTTAAGGGCCTACATCAATATTATCGTATATCATCGCCGACACGTACATATTAACACAGCCAGTAGGCACAGAAATGAAGAATTTGGGATACTTTTCCTATTTACTCAAAATCTACTAAATATATTTTAATTCTGATTTACGTGTTTCTATATATGATAGTTACTTATGTTTTTAAAGTTATTTCATTAGTTAATACGCGATAATAGACCGACAAATGAAAAAAATAAAAATTTGAGAGGTTGTTTCGCCGAGATTTTCTATCGAGAAAACTTTTTTCAATCGCGTTTGTGAGTATATTCGATCCTAGATAATATATTGAAAAAACATATACTTAAAAATTAGAGCTCTAGCCATTCAATCTAAAGAAACAATGAAAACTTCGTACATAGAAAAATGCACGAAGCTATTTTGGTATCCCCTTAATCAGACTTCTCTATTATTCGGCGATAAAGGTTTAAAATAAAATTATCAATATCCATCAATATTTTTCTGTTTACTGTTGGATTTAGGCCACTCCTAAAGAACGACACCATGCGCGGTCTTACGCCGTTTGCAGCCAGTGGGATCAGTTTCAGGTTTTTATTATTAATATGTGAAGTTTAAAAGAAGACGATGTCATGGTTAGAGCGAAGTGGAGAAGGCAAGGCTAAGCTGACCCCGCCTCTATGTGATATGAATAGCTAGGAAGAGACAGAGAGTGTATGTAAAGTTTAGTACTATAGGCAAGTGAAAATAGTCAATGCCAACGCAGCACAATACAGTACCGCGTAGCGTCAGTGACAAGTGTGTAGTACATAGTGTCGCTACGTGGATCTTTGATGACACAACTGGGGCATAAAATGACACAACCATACATATAGTTTGTTATTTATATTTCGATAAAGATTCCCTAACTTTAAATGGCAATATACAAACCGAGTTCGCCAAAGAGAAAAAAAAAACTGTCAAGATCGAGGTAAACTCGCACACTCATGGCCGTACCTATACCGAAAACTATAAATAACTATATTCAAATAATCAGTTAATTAAACTTAAACCAACTCACCAACTTAATTATGTAGTTGAAATATAGGGAATCGCCTACATTTCAGCTACTTCATAAGTTGGTATTAGTGTAAACACTTTTTTCTTGTGATGTGATACACTATATAGACTTGGTCCATGTCCATACCAAATTTCAAGTCTCTAGGGCAACGGAAAGTAACCTGTGAATTTTGATTCCATAGCATAAGTCGGAAAATCTTAAAAATGTTCGTAATTAGGTTATATCTTTTAAATGCGTAGATGTAAAAGGTTGATTGTATTTTTTGCACCAAGGGACCGCGTAGATCTACATATCGTATGAGTTTCAAGTTGATACCTTCAGCCGTTGCTGAATAAAAAAAGTTTGACGGACGGACCGACAGACAGACGGACACCGAAGTGAGACTATAAGGGTTTTTACGAAACCCTAAAAAGTATACAGTTTTGTTATACTTGATCTGTGCGGTACAATTGTCACGATCCTATTTTCTCCTGTGGAGACTAGGTATCGGTTAAATCAGCTTTTCCCAAAGTGGTTGTCCTAAATGGGGGCGGTAAGAAACCCAGAAAAAATGGGGATAGTAGTATTTAAATAGCTTTATAATAATAGTGTAGATTACTTGGCAAAATCGTTTAAAATCCTAAGTTCTACGTTTGTCCCAAAAATACAAGCAGGTTCACAAAACGGTGGCTGATATAGGTATTTTTGTTAACAGGAAAAAGACCTGCAATCGGATCAAAAAGAAATGGAGCTCGCTAAACAATTAAGTGATTGTCTGTCCATCGCGTTGGACTCGGTCCTGTGTAGCAGCAGACTGTCTGAAGAGACCAAGGATGTCACCACCAAGGAGTTGGAGATACTGACCGCTTTGAGGGCGAGAGCTCACACTTTGATTAGGTAAGTCTGTTAAAGTTTTAAATTTGGACTACAGTGCATTGATTTGAGATGTTTACACTGGCATTTTCATCTTAGCTCGGGTCATATTCGTCGTAGCGTGATGTCAAATAGTTTAAAATCTTCCTCGATAAATGGAGTATGGTATCACAAAAATGCTTTTTATATATTTCTGACCCGAAATAAAGCGATAAGGGCAGAAAAATATGATGACGAAGTATCGTTTGTTATAACATCAACTGATTTAAATATAAACTGTGGAATTTTCAGCTTTCTAGCTATCACCGTTCCAGAGATACAGTCTGGTGATAGTCGGACGGACGGACAGCGGAGTCTGTGTAATAGATTGCCGTTTTACCTTTTGGTCGGTCTCTTTAAAAATCTAATATATAAAATTCTCGTGTCACAATGTTCGTTACCATACTCCTCCGAAACGGCTTGACCGATTCTTATGAATTTTTTATGCATGTTTAGTAAGTCTGAGAATCGGCTACTATCTATTTTTCATACCCCTAAGTGTTAAGGGTTGTTCACCCTTAACATTTATATGGTAAAACAACGTTTGCCGGGTCAGCTAGTGTACATATATAAGCATATGTGCTTTCTAGCGACGGTAACCAGGTCCCTATTTCAGCATTTTACTAGGCCACATGTACCTAGCGCCAAAATCAGACCTAGATCTGTGATAAATTGAACTATCTGGGAATCGAACTTACGAACTCGTGCATAGCTGTTAACTTCTATGCTAAATAAATAAATATTCACGGATATTTCACACAATGTCCTCTGGTCCCTAGCTTAGCTTGTGTTATGGGTACCAGAATACGGATATACTACATTTCTTTTGTAAATACATACTTATAATACATAGAAAAACCCAGACGCATTACAAACATTTGTATGACATTCACACAAATGATTTTCCCGTGCGGGAATCGAACCGGGGATCTCGTGAACGGCAGTCCGTTATATGAACCACTAGACGACGAGGCTCATAGTATAATAGTTCCGTTCAATTGAATTTAAAGTGTCAGATAGCATGTTGGTATAAACTATGATATATCTCCCGGAGTCTATCCACTTTGTAGTATAATCTAATTTGTCTAATGCACCGGGTGGCGGCCCCTGTCACTTTGACAAGAGGGATGAACAGAAAACGACGGCAGACATAGTTTTTTATCAAAATATAACAGAATTGTGGATGAAAATGTGTGATTTTGTCATCTTTTTAAAGTATTTCTGTGTATTATGGGATTATATGCATGACTGTGTGGTGACGGATTAAGAATACAAGTGTCACCACCCCATCTCCTCCCAAGGGTGCTGTAAAAGTCGGCTAAGGGATATTGCACACAGATGGCGTCCTCTGTGAGAGAAAATAAACCCTGTGCCAACACGTCTGGTCAGAGCGGCACAGTAAACCATAATCCCCCCAAAGTGGAGGAGACCCGTGCCCAACAGTGGGACGTTAATGGGCTGAAGAGAATAAATATAAATATTCATGTACATTTCACACAACGTTCTGTGGTCCCAAGCTAAGCTAATATGCTTGTGTTATGGGTACCAGAATACAGATAGAATACATATACTACATTTTTTTTGTAAATACATACTTATAATACATAGAAACACCCAGACGTAGTACAAACATTTGTATGACCATTAGAAAAATGACACAGATGATTGTCCCAAGCGGTAATCGAACCCGCGACCTCTTGATCGGCAGTCCGTTACCAGAACCACTACACCATGAGGCCCGTCTAATAATGTCATGTGTATTCATTGTACATCATGACTGAATCACTATAACACCTGCAAAATGGAATATAATAGTTATTCAAAACACGACCCCTCCATGAACCATCTATTTTAATTATACAACATACAATGTACGCCTCCTGAGTCGCCCCGTCAATGTCGACCGACTAATTGTTCTGGCGCGAAGCTTTTTACTTTATTAAAACACTGTACATACTATAAAAAGCTGTAAAATTTAGTAATTTAGTAAACATGTTTATTGTGTTTTCTGTAATTGAGAATACACATGTCACTACCCCCATTTTCTTCACTGTACTATAAGAGTCGAGAAAGAATAATATGCTAATATGCGAAGGAAATCTTTTCTAAATAAATTCTGTATTTTTTATGCGCTAAAGCAGTGTTTATACTCTTACCTGTAGTTCCTGAGATTAGCGCGTTCATACAAACAAATCTCTTCAGGTTTACAGTGTAGAAGTTAGTTAAACCCTGCATGGCTTGGCACAGTAGAGCATAATCCCTACCAAAGTGGAGGTAAAATTTTTATATTGGGAATATTTTTGGAATTTAGGGATGTTTAGAACTTACAAAGTCCCTGCCTCCTGTTTAGATTAGTTACGTAATTTTTATCATCATCACCGTCATACCATCACGCCTTTTCCCAACGCGGTAAGCAGATACTATAGAGCGCCATCTGCTACGATCTAAACCTATTTCCTTTCATTATAATTTAGTTAAACTTGTAGATTTAGTTATATTAATTGTGATGGAGTGTCGTTGCTCTTGGAATGAGTTTATCAAAACAATATCTGATTCAGTGAGCGAGGACAATGTGTGTAGTGCCTATTGTGTGCATATGTGAGATGTGTGTTCCCTTGTCATTATTGTATTTGTATGTGTGTGTGATTAAAATATAGAGAAATAAAGATTATTTGATACTAGCTGTTGTCCGCGATTTCGTGCCTTGGAGTTTAGAAACCAAACGCTAACAAATTGTACAACAAGACACAAGCAAATGCCAACAATCCTTACTTACTATAATGTGCTTATTTCAAAAACTAAAAAACACGCTGGAAAACCCTGAATATTTTTCTCAATTATTGCATTGTCATCGGTCGTTAATATATGTGCAAAATTTCAGATCAATCCGACTACTGCAAATGGGTTAAAGTCACTTTCAAAGATTCCGTTACATACATTAATACATTGATAGATACTTGCTGAACTTATTTATGCGTGTTAAAAAAACACATTATCTTGAATCACGCAATCTATGAAGAAAATCACGTTAAAGTTTATTAGTTTCTCGTTCGTATTTGGAAGTAACCGACTTTGGCGTTATTCTAGAATTTATCCCATGTTTACTTATGGATATTTGTAGGTATATTATGCGTTTTGCGTTTTATGTAATAAGTACGTATATATTACACTAGCTGTTGCCCGCGACCCCGTCGCGTGGAATTTAGAAAATGTTCCTCGTTTTTGCAACATTTTTAACTACTGCTTCGCTTCTACTGGTCGTAGCGTGATGTTATATAGCCTAAAGCCTTCTTTGATAAATGCCCTATCTAACACTGAAAGAATTTTTCATATCGGCCCAGTGGTTCCTGAGATTAGCGCGATCAAACAAACAAACAAACAAAGTCTTTCGCTTTATAATATTAGTATGGATTCAGAGACCGATACTTAAATCTTTACTTATTATAAAATAAAGTCATTTTTGTATGTTTTCTATGTGAGCTCATATCTTCGAAACTACGCAAGTCTTTTTTAATAGATAGAGTGGTTCAAGAGGATGGCTTTGTCTTAATTGTTAGGGCTCCGGTTTTTAAATTCCACGCGTACGAAGTTGCGGGCGACAGCTAGCATAATAATATATCGCAGTTAATAAAAGAGTGTTAAATATCTAAGATCAGTTGAACCTCTCTATTTTGATGTCTGTTAAAAATCGATACTAATCATGTATATCGAATAATTAAATTCTCTGTTAAAGCTACTCTGTATTAGGGTTTGTGACATCGATACTCGGTAGATTACACGCGATTATCGATTCAATCGGATACCGTCACATCTATTATAATCAGAGGGGTAAGTATTAGCAGTTTTATTAGTGTTGCCATATGGGGCTTGTGTAGGCCATGTGTTGGTTTCTATGTACATATTATATTAGGTATTATTTGGGTTGAAAGTCAAATGCTTTTATTTCAAATTGGCAAGATAAACATGCTCTTTTAAAAAGCCAGAAGCTAGGCGTCTGTTCCAAAAGTGAATCCTATAGAGAATAATAGACAAGAAATTCCCTGGTTGTTCTTTATGCTCCATTAACTTTCTATTTAGTAAGAAAAAAAGGAAATAACATGAGGGATACAATAATTATAATACGAGAAATAAACACAGATATGACGACTGATAGAAGTGTTTGAAGGTATAAGACAACGCTGACCCATGTTAATGGGATAAGTGCAGGAGAATCATGATGTAAACCAGTATTTTTTCGGTTGTTTTAAGATGAATTTGCATTGTCTATCGCACAAATTTGGCAATGATTTTCCAAAAAAAGAGAATGATAGACGCTTAGACCTTTATTTATAAGATGGTGTTTAAATTATTAAAATTGGTCTTTTTTTGACGAAGAAATCAGCAAAGTACAAAACGTCCTTTTTTTAAAGATTGTTAAAGGAAAAATCTGGCTGATCTGTATTTGTCCGTTTTGGTGTGGCGCTCGTCAATAGGGATAGCAATACCTCAATGAAATATCTAAATCCTAAATTTGTCGGTTGTAGAGTCCTCATATTCACCACATTTTACCACACAGCCATACCTAATTCAATAAGTTACTACCTACTACATATAACTTGCAATACCTACCTGAAAATTGTACCCAACCTTCATTCCATTAGGTGCCCTTAAAACACTACAACCCCTAGATTGATTGAATCAAAGCCGAAACTGCCTCTCAGTATCGAGAACTCTTTGTAACTCGAATCGAATCGAATTAAACACTCGAGAGGGACTCGATAACGTTATTATATACTTCATTGAAGAGAATGTTGTTAGTTCGTTTTAGTAAAAGATTTTTATGTTGAACTTTTTACTTGTGCATTGTTCTATAATGCTTACCATTATTCTCCTGCCTTTATCCCGTTATTCGGTGTTGGCGCAACACGACTACTTCATGTTGTAATGGAATTCACCATAAACCTAACTTACTTTACACAAATAAATAAATATATTCATGGACATTTCACACAACGTCCTCTGCCCCAAGCTAAGCTTATATTCTTGTGGTGTGTTTAGGTATATGTGTCGTGGTTAGAGGATAAAATAAAATACCGTCCGGACTTGAAAAGCGTTTATTTGCGACTCCCTATATTTGATTATAATAACAACTTATATAGGTGGCGAGAACAATCGCCTCTATACATTCGTAAATCTGCTGACACACGTCGTCTTGGACACAATAAATCCATAGATACTGTCGCTATAGTATACGAATATAATACAGAATATAATACAAAATACGGATATAATACATAAAATACTGAAGACGAAGGTCTATGACCAGTGTGTGTTACCAGCGATGACATACGGAACAGAGACGTGGTCTTTAAATGTCGGCCTCGTAAATAAGCTCAAGGTTGCACAGCGTGCTATGGAGAGGGCTATGCTCGGTATTTCCCTACGGGATAAAATCCGAAATACGGAGATTCGTAGGAGAACTGGCGTATCCGGCATAGCCCGAAAGGTTAGCACGCTGAAGTGGCAATGGGCAGGCCACATTTCTCGTACGATTGACGATAGTTGGGGAAGAAAAGTCCTAGAGTGGCGACTATGTACCGGACGATGCAGCGTTGGGCGGCCCCGACAAGGTGGAGCGACGATATCGTCAAGGTCGCGGGGAGATATTGGATGCAGGCGGCACAGGACCGCGCGTTGTGGCGTTCTATGGGGGAGGCCTATTTCCAACAGTGGATGGAGAGAGGCTGATGGATGGATGGATGACATAAAATACTTTTCTTTTGCACATACATACTTATAATACACTCAGCGGCACGGAATCTTGGCCACTCACAAATGTAATCGTAAAAACAATTTTAAGTGTTTCTGATGAATTATTTTGATGAGGATCGATAAAAAATAATGCACTTTAAGTTCAAGAGGGTAATTCATTAAGCTTTAAACAAAGTTGACAATATTTCTTGCCATTTAGTCGAAATAGGCCATTTGAGTGGAGAAGTCGAAGTTAGAATTTGTTCGTGTTAAATCTTTTTCGTAAAGTTTTGTGCAGTTTTGTGGCTTTTGCATATTGCTAAACTTTAAAGAGTACCTAAAAACTAAAAAAAATGCCATTAACATCAGATCAAGTTGCTCAAGCCGTCACTTTAACCAACCAAGGTTTATCACAACGTGAAATCGCTGTTGTGCTGAATGTACCCCGTTCTTCGTTACAATATGCCCTGAAGAGGTACCGCGAGACCGGGAACTACCACCGCCGCAGCAGCAGCGGGGGCCAGCGGTGCACTTCCGCACGTGACGACCGGTTTATTGTTATGGAGATACTGAGAAATCGCTTCGTCACAGCGGTTGAGATACGACAGCGTCTCCAAAACATTCGGGGCATAGACGTTAGCGAGCGTACAGTCAGAAGGCGATTGGAGGAAGTCAATTTAAGGGCTCGCAGACCAGCTCGAGGACCAGAACTCCTCAGGCATCACCGAGTAGCGCGCCTCCGATTCGCGCAAGAACACGCCGACTGGACCCTCGACCAATGGGCCAAAGTTTTGTTCACAGATGAGTGCAGAATCGCTTTACGAGGTCCAGACGGTCGAGAGAGGGTCTGGAGACGAAGAGGAGAAAGGTTTTTACCCATTACCACTTCCCAAACCGTCAGTTTTCACGGAGGCTCTATTATGGTATGGGGAGGAATAAGTTGCGAAGGTCGTACGGCGTTGGTCATCGTCGATAACCGGCTTAATGCTACTCGGTACATCGAAAACATCCTCCAAGATCATGTTCAGCCCTATTCTGGGTTTATAGGGGACGATCAATTTCTTTTAATGCACGATAACGCACGCCCGCACGTCGCGCGCTGTGTTAATGAGTACCTTCAAGCGGTCGGTATTCGAAAAGTGGACTGGCCAGCTCGCAGCCCGGACTTAAATCCAATAGAGCACGTGTGGGACAAGCTCAAAAGAAAAATAAAGTCAAACCCGAGCCCCCCACAAACCCTCAGTGACCTTCGCAATGCAGCACTAGCCGCTTGGGAAGGCATCCCTCAAGAAATGATTAAAAACATCATTCAGAGCATGCCGGAGCGCATCCAAGCAGTCATCAGGGCTAGAGGGGGAAATACCCGTTATTAAAAACATTACATTTCAGGGGAAAATACTGTGTTTACTTTTGTGTGGTTGTTTTTTCAGTGACAATAAGTTTTTCATAAAATGGTGTATTTTTTTCTTATATCATTATATCGTTATGTACAGTTAATATGGGTTTTAAATCATTTAGAAGTGTTAAAAAAAACATTAAAGATTACAAAAATAGACAATAGGTAAATACGAAGATATTAAAATTTAAAAAAGTTATTCCAGTTTTGTTCAAAATTCGTCGGTGGCCAAGTTTCCGTGCCGGTGAGTGTATATAGAAACACCCAAACGCAGTACAAACATTTGTATGACAATTATAAATATCACTCAAATGATTGTCCCGAGCGGGAATCGAACCCGCGACCTCGTGATCGGCAGTCCGTTACATGATCCACTGAACACCACGAGACTCGTCAAGAAATGCGTTCTATAATCAAAAGAATTTATAATAGGTACCTCTTGT
This sequence comes from Orgyia antiqua, assembly GCA_916999025.1. NCBI lineage: Eukaryota > Metazoa > Arthropoda > Insecta > Lepidoptera > Erebidae > Orgyia > Orgyia antiqua. Next base: position 10,192,054 of record OU779874.1, read on the forward strand.
ATAATTGTTTTGAGTAAGCACCATTGATCTCCAACTAAAATATATGAGTTCGCTTTGTAATTAGACGGTATGTCGCCGGCGACTGTCCACGCCCACCAATTGACGTTCAAGTCGTGATGTTAATTCGTAAATGAAAACAGAACCGTGTCCTGTGGTGATACGGCGTGGTGTTAGTGTTAGCGGTTTTATAAGAGTTACAGCGGACCACTTTTTACGGATTTAGACGCGTATATGAGTCGCGCAAGTGTTAGAGAATATTAAGAGGGTACTGTACTCCTAATTTAGGTATTTGCTTTGGGTATTGCTATCCCTATTCCCGAGCGCCGTGCTGAAAGGGACAAATATAGCTGAAGCAGATTTTACCTACAAATTCGTTGAAAAAAGAGGATTCGTAGTCCCGTTTTTTCTCCGCGAATGTTAAACCGATTTTGACTGTTTTTACGTCATATTATAGATGAAGAGTATATCTATGCTTCTATCACTAGTGATAGCTAGAGAGCTAAAATTTCTCAGCTTTATCTCTATCTTTTTACCTTTTTTTATATTTTACTCCCTTAGTATAAAAAGGTGGATAACTCAAAAAGAGTTTCTTAGATTTTGACATACCTTACACATAAGTAATAACTTGCCATTCACAGAAATTGATAACAATGAATGTCTTTATGGTCTTATTCATAATGACTTATAGGAGGTTTAAACGGAGATTTTATTGGAGAGATAATAAACGTTTTAGCGTAAAAAGACTGTTATGAATAACAAGTTTTGACAATTTTCGCAAACCTGTTTTAGCGAACTTTTAAACCTCCGATAAGTCATTATGAATAAAACTATAAGAAGTTACGAAAGAATCACTTATACTATTGTAATGTAACTGTATATATATTATAAAAAAAATAGTAATCAGCAGATAACCTCGCTTGCATTGTGACCATACCAGTATCATATAATTTCGCAGGGACATTTTTAATTTATTAAAACGCTCTAGCCCCAATCATTATTTGTTATTCAAAGTCAATATTTATTTTTTATTAGCGACCGTTTTATTTGCATCTGGTCAACGTGAGCGGTGAAGATTTTTTTTTTTATTAATCGTAACACAGACGGTGTTTTATATGTTTTGCGAATTTTTATATAGAATGGTGTTTAATATGTGGTTTTGTGAATTTACACAAAGTTAGAATTTTATCAGATCATTATTATTTATGTTCGTTTATCGATCTGGGGACCAAGACTACTATTCAATGTTGTCACAATGATCAGTCACTGACGCCATAATGGCGTCATTTGTGGCGAAAAATTAACAGTAGACTACCAAACTTGATTAAGTTCGCTATTATGCAATCAACAAATGCAATAACTGAATTAACGCTGGTAGACAGCAATTATTACAGGACATAAGACGGGTTACTTGTAAAATATAAAAAAATCTTTTACACTATGTGTAGTTTTAACACGGCTTCACTGATTTTACTTTTTAGGGTTCCGTACCCAAAGGGTAAAAACGGGACCCTATTACTGAGACTTCGCTGTCCGTCCGTCCGTCCGTCTGTCTGTCACCAGGCTGTATCTCAAGAACGGTGATAGCTAGACAGTTGAAATTTTCACAGATGATGTATTTCTATTGCCGCTATAACAACAAATACTAAAAATAAAATAAAGATTTAAGGGGGGCTCCCATACAACAAACATGATTTTTTTACCGTTTCTTGCTCGATACTATTAACGTTGCCTTATGTTGCATAGATAATGGTACGGAACCCTTCGTGCGCGAGTCCGACTCGCACTTGACCAATTTTTATATTTGTAGATAAAGTTGCAAGGTACAGTTCGTTACTTATTTTTCACAGTAATTAAAAATTATAAATTATTATAAATTATTATAAATTTAATTAAACTTTCAATTCTGTGACTATATGCAGAGCCGGCACTCCCCTTAATACAAACATTGTCAAGTAAACACAGTATACTAAATATGTATGTAGACGACAGTTCGTGTACTCGTATCATTTGCACGTGTTTGCTATTTTGTTGCAAGTGTACACTTCAATTGTAAAGTAAAATAAATATGAACATTCTATGAGGACATGTCGGTTCGATTCCTATTCAGCCGCCCGCTACTCCGTACGCGTAGATTTTAGAAAATTTTCCCCTTTCTTTTCCAACATTTTTCACTAATGCTTCGCTCCTATCAGTAGCAGTATGTTATATAACCTATAGCTTTCCTCGATAAATGTACTATCTAACACTGAAAGAATTTTTCAAATCTCGCCAGTGGTTCCTGAGATTAGCGCGTTCAAAAAAACTCTTCATCTTTATGATAAAAGTATAGATTTCTCCATTAATTTATTAATTTTTGCAATTGCCTTGCAAATGATCAGGATAGATGGAAAGCAACGGAACGGTTCCGAGGTCGTGAGATCAAGTCCCGCTCATGGTAATCATTTTTTTAGATTTCTCCATGAAAATAAATGAATAAATAATAAATAAATATTCACGGACATTCCACACAACGACCTCTGGTCCCAAGCTAAGCTTATATGCTTGTGTTATGGGTACCAGAATACGGATATACTACTTTTCTTTTGTAAATACAGACTTACGAGTATAATACAAAGAAAAACCCAGACGCAGAACAAACATTTTTATGGCATTTATAAACATCACACAAATGATGGTCCCGAGCGGGAATTGAACCCGCGACCGCGTGAACAGCAGTCCGTTACATGAACCACTACACCACGAAGCCCGTCGATAACATATACCGTCGATAAATACAAGGATATGTATTAATTTTCAAGTACTTTGATGTGTATAACTCAATATCTGGTAGCATTATGATGTCAGGGGGGTGACACATGGCACTTGGTGCTATATCACTGGTGTACTATGTTTAGGGTCGTATACAATTTGTGTGTCCTGAATAAAGCACGCTCGATTTAATGACAGGTGACGTTTATAGAGCGGGGCCCCCATTTGTGTAGATGATGCGTTTGCGCAGTGACTGACGGTGATTTAATTGATTATTACGTAGTACATTTAATAATCAAAGTAATAACTATATTTTAGAAAAGTCCTTCTTTTTAATAGCTGTCTTAAATAATGCAATGCATTCAATGCTTGCTTTTTTCTTTTTAACATGCTTTTTTAAGTTCGATTTCTATCAATGTATTAATCTATGTAACGGAATCTTTCAACACGATTTTCATCCACTTGCGATAGTCGGATTGATTTGAAATTTTGCATACCTACACATCAAGGACCCATGACAATGCAATTATTTAAAAAGATATTTAGGATTTGAAAGCGTGTTTTTTAGTTTTTGAACTAAGTACATAAATTATTTTATATCGAATAAAGTTCGTGTGGTAACGGGTTAGGAATACAAGTGTCTCCATCTCTTTTCCTTCCCCGGGGGCTGTTAAAGCCAGCTAAGGAATGTTGTACTTAGATAACATCCTATGTGAAAGACTAAGAACTAGAAAATAAACCCTGTACCAAAACGCCTAGTCATCCCTTCCAAAAAGAAGGAACCCCGTGATCAGCAATTCAAATTTTTTTTAATAGCACCATTGTAAAGTTAGAACTGTTCTATATTGCTGTGTTATTTAGATAAAGGACTTTTTCATTGCTACTGATAATAAAATAAAACATATCGTATTTAAATAAAACCACTTTTTACGGATTTCGACGGGTGTATTTGTTTTAAATTTTAGCCCGACGTTTCGGAGACTTTGCAGTCACCATGGTCACGGGTGAGACTGAGCTGTAAGCTATCCTCTACGATCATTTATTACAGGGTTTACCCATATTCGATTTTAATTTTACATTGACTATAAAGATAGCCTTTTTCCACAAACGTGTCTAAATCCGTAAAAAGTGGTTTTATTTAAACAATAGAGTCGCGCAAGTGTTAAAAAACATTACATATCGTATTATTTATTCTGTCCATATGATAAATAGTTCACGCCACTTCAGTCTATATGTGTTTACCCTCATTTTAAAACAACACCCCGTTGTCAAACCCTATATATACACAGTAGCTCACAATTGATATGTACATGCGCTAAATATGTTTAGTGGATGAGCAGTAATGTTTGTATAACATTATCATACGATGCTTTTGTGCGTATGTCACGATTACTCTATTAAAACGCTATGTTGCGAGGGTTTAATGATAAAAAAGTTAGGGTCTCCATTTGTTTGTATTGGCAATTGTAAGGTTATTATTTGTCTTGTCAGAATATTACAAAGGCATGTTACTATTTTAAATTAAAGCTATGCATATAACAAATCAAATATCTCCGTGTGGTGACGGTTTAAGAATACAAGTGTCACCACCCCATCTCCTCCCAAAAGTGCTGTAAAAGTCAGCTAAGGGATATTGCACACAGATAACATCTTTTGTGAGAGACAGGAAACTCGAAAATAAACCCTGTGCCAACACGCCTGGTCAGCGCGGCACAGTAGACTATAATCCCTCCCAAAGTGGAGGAGACCCGTGCCCAACAGTGGGACGTAAATGGGCTGGAGAGAGAGTGAGTGAGAGAGATATATAACAAATGTTTGCCAGGTTACTTTGAGCCGAAATGTACAGTCTTATTATAAAACTGTCGTTATTTTTGCGTGTATGTCCCTATGTGAGCTTACATCTTTAAAACTACGCAACGGATTTTATGCGTTATTTTTAAATGATAGAGTGGTTTAAGTGGATAGCATCTTTGTATAATTTATTTAGGTTTGATTTCTAAATTTGACATAATATAAATTCTGAAGTAAATCCTTGGTTACACATAGCTGCGTGTCGAGTAAATTTCCAGTTTATTTCATTTATTGATTGCAGTTTTCATTTATCCTAATTTAAGTTTCAGAACTTTTACAGATTAAATATGTACCTAGATAATCTCTGAAAGGAACAAATTTTAGAGTTGCCAGAAGATAGAGTTTTTGAAAGATTGGCTAATTATTTAATCATATTAAATGTATTCATTAATTAATTCATAAATCTAGACTATGCTTAAAACCGTTGCAAACTTTCTATATGTCTTGAAGTGCTACCTGTAAATGTTGGAATAATGTATCTAACATTCCTACAGAAACTTAAACAGACTTTCTTTTAAATAAAGACATAAATAATACAACCGTTACACATTAGTGTCGCGTGGCTATCCTCATGGGTGCCAGGTTCGATATCCATCCAAATCCCCAGTGTCAACACTGTCATCCATGATCACGTGCCACGAAAATTTTCTACAATAATACATTTACACCCTAAAAATATTTTTTAACTCTTATAGTTATGTACGTAAGGGTTGATTTAGTTAGTTTTAGTTATAATTTTAGTTGGTTTTTGAGTGGTTAGTTATAATTTTAGTTATTGGTTAAGCGCGTGTCATATAATTGCGACGATTTGCTTAATTCTATTAAGCTATGCGGTTCGATGTACGGTAATTGCAATGGACTATGGGAACTTTGAAATAGCTACCCTTAATGTTGTATTGTGTTTGGATAAAATTGTGAGAATACCTTGGTAGTTTATGCTTCATTGGGTATTTTGTATTTCTGATAAAGGGTTTAAATTTTTTTTGTAATTATTGTGTAAGAATTTTCTTTAATGATAGGTATGTATTTTGTACATAGTTGATTGGATTTTTATATGCTGTAAGACAAAAAAACATAATAAGTCCTATTATGTTTTTTTGTCTTCCAATACAATTGTAACATTGAATATTTTAAAAATAAAATTGGTTTGATTGATTGATTTCAAAATATTATACAAATCCCATTGTATTCCGTTAGATTTCAATTTTTTTTTTATAATCTTGCTGCTTGATATGTCAACGCACAATTGAAACTAGAAATCTGAAAATGTGGCTTTATGTTCTTTTACATTGTAGACGAGCACCTGGAAAGGAGTTTTATAATAATTATGTAAAGATGTTATTTGCACTACCTATAACAACAATTTTTCCAAATGTACCAAATCACGAATGAAAGCTAACACACGCCCAAATTCCACTCGAGTTATCTTGAGTATTGACGTCACGCCATATGGTCAAGCGTTGCGCGTCAGAAACAAAACATGTATGGAATGACCACGTTTATAGCTACTGGGGTATAAGAGTATTGAGCGTTTTGACATTATCGTAGTTGTACTTGATGCTTTTAGGAAGGACATATATTATGTTTGATAACCTTTATTTTTACGCCTAAACTCCGAATAAGTCTTACGTTGAGAAATAATGGACTTTCAAACTAGTTTGTCCGCCTAAACTTTGATTTGACGAGCCTCGTGGTTGAGTGGTTCATGTAACGGACTGCCGATCAAGAGGTCGCGGGTTCGATTCCTGCTCGGGACAATCATTTGTGTGATTTTCCTAATTGCCATACAAATGTTTGTACTGCAGACTTTGTTTCTATGTATTATTATAAGTATAAGCTTAGCTTGGGACCAGAGGGCGTTGTGTGAAATGTCCATTAATATTTATTTATTTATTTTGTCAGTCTACGTTTAGAAATGATGGACTTTCAAACTATTTAGTCCGCCTAAACTTCGATTTTATAAGTCTTCGTTGAGAAATGATACTTTCGATCTTTCATAAAGTCTATTATTCACTGTTTTCAACTAGGCTGCTATGAATCGATTTACTTAACTCTTTCCTCAAAAATAAAGGTAAACTTCCACCTTTTTGTCTATTTAAATTTTGATTTTTATTTTGAGTAATGTTCTTAGTGTTTGCTTTCATAAATTCTTTTAGCCTTCGCCTATATTAGCGTGCAAAATTGTTTTCAAGCTGGTAAAGTTTTCTGTGTTTTGATAAGCCATTTGTGGGCGGCGAAAGGTTTAGGTAATACCTATAAAATTAATATGTAAATGTGTATATCTTTGTGGAGCCAACAAGTTTTTTTTCTATTTTTATTGGTGTTTCTATTTATTATAAGTATGTATTTACAAAAAAGAAGTATATATATAGTATATCCGTATTTGGTACAATTAACACAAGCGTAGAAATATAGCTTACTTTGGGACCAGAGGACGTTGTGAGTAATGTCCAAAATACGCCAACACAATATGGTAGTGAAACTGTAATTATAATTTTACCTAGCAGTCTTTGTTCTGAAGAAAACTACACTAATAATTTATTGATTTTTGCATAGGACATGCTATGCTTTTTACTTAATAAATCAAATTATGGCGGTGTACGTAAAAATATATAAATGGTGGCTAATTTGAAGGTGTTGCAAGTAGACCGCAATAAGCTCAGTTGGAAGAGCTTCGGAACGGTATTCCGAGGTCGTGGGTTCAAGTCCCACTTGCGGCACATTCACTTTTCCACCATAATTTGATTTATTAAAACTACACTAAATTTTCTACCCATAAACAACATAATTAAATATAACTGAATAATAATTCCGTTACCATTATTACAAATGCGGTTTATATGTATCCCCTAGGGTATGTGTGTTTGATTCCCTGGCGACGCGTGTCCATCACACGACATTGACACCGGGCTCTTGTCAAATTGTAAAAATAGAAAGTCGACCATCTGTGTACCTACATGTTTTTGTTTTTGGGATCGCTTTCTTTGCATCTGCTAATGTAATGATATATGGCTGTTTTGAACAATTTGCTAAGTGTTACGAAGACTAAGAAAAGACGAATGGATGAAAGACGATATGAAAGAAAAAGGAGTTGATGAGAAAATGGCGGCTGATAGGAGAGGCTGGAAGGAAAAAAAAGCTTGGGACAAGGACAGGAAGAAGGAGCTACATGATACAGTCGTAAATTAAGCATTAAAATTATATGTGGTTTGATATTATAATGAAGAAAACTCATTTTACAAGTAAGAAAATCAATCCTCTGGTTCCAAGCTAAGCTTATTCGCTTGTGTTATGGGTACCTTACATATTTTTTTTGTAAATAATTTTTTATAAATCTTTTAGTTTGTCGTGATAGTACTGATCGGCATCATTCTCACACCCCTGATACAACTATGTATGATATTATTGAAAAAAAAATTAAAGGAAATGAAAAAAAAATTCATGGAGTTTCTTGTCTGTTCTTCTCCATAGGATTCGCGTTTGGAACAGACACCTAGTTTCTGACGTTTCAAAAGGGCTTGTAAAACATGCCAACTTGAAATAAAAAAAATTTGACTTTGATAATGTATCTAACAAAGAATACACTCGGACGCAGTACAAATATTTATGTGACAAATATAAATACATATCATACAAATACTTGGGGATGAACCTGCGACCTCGTGGACGGCAGTTCGTTACATGACCCACCAGACCAAGAGGCTTGTAATAATTAAAATAAAATAGTTTCTTGACATTAAAACTCAAAAAAACTTCTTGAACGTACTTGATGTAAAACTCTGCGAGAGACAGATACAGGTTGTAATTGGTTATATAGTCTATGGTTGTAATTGTCTAACTTTCCATACATCAGCCTTTCTCTACCTTCTTCTCCAGCCCATTTACGTCGCACTGTTGGGCACGGGCCTCCTCTAGTTTAGGAGGGATATTGGTCTACTGTGCCGCGCTGACAAGGCGTGTTGGCACAGGGTTTCTTTTCGAGTTTTCCGTCTCTCACAGAAGATGTTATCTGAGTGCAATATCCCTTAGCTGACTTTCACAGCACCCTTGGGAGGAGATGGGGTGGTGACACTGGTATTCTTAATTCGTCACCACACGGAGAACTACTTCTCTACCTTCTTTATCTTCTCTACCTACTGTTGGGCATTTCTTACAAATGTATCAATAATTTTACTATAATATCTACAAACGATAATAGGAATAAAATGTGCAAAAATAATTCAAACGATTAATATTCATCAACTGGGTAAAGCAGCCCCTAAACCCGCCACTGCGCCGCGGGGTACTTTGGACCCACAATGTTGCGCAGGCAGTGGGCGTTCTTTTGTAATGATTATTTTCACAACAGCACAGCGGGCGACGCCGCGGGGCATCGATTGAGATGTTAGATCGTGTATGATTATCCTGTATTTGTGTAAAGTACTGATTAAATAAGGATTTTGAATTGTTTAAGGGTATTTTATTGAAGCAGAAGGCTAAAAATATTTCAAGATTACTTTCGACAATATGTTTTTGTACAGGCATCAATTTTAAGTAGAATTCAAATTTTTATGAAAATATATTTACGGCTAACGACACGTAGTAAATTTATTTCAACATTTGAACTAGTTTAATGTTAACGCTTTAGTACTCTGACGTGAATGTTTGCTTTTATTAATTTTATTTTGTGTTTTGTTAAACAATCGATATGTTTCGTTTAAAACAGACTATATATTACTATAGTATTACTGTACAAGTCTTGCAATTATTGCGTTTTGCCTAAAAATTGTGTTTAATACTAAACTTGTTTATTCATTTTGAAGCAGATTGACTAGTGTGATGAAATTTTAATAGATGCTCAGATATTCTTCCCGGAGTCTTATCGACCGGGATAAGTGCCGTGCGAATCTCCAGGTGGTTTCCACGCCAGGCCCCTGCTTACGTGGGAGATGTGACACTTGCACTGTTCAATTGGGGGTAAAATATACACTGCTGTTATGATTTTCAGATTATTTTGGTCTCCCTCGGCGTTTTAAGGGTTGGGGCTAGAAATTTATTGGTCAGCGGTTTTAATTGTTAATACGAAGATTAATCTTTTAGATGGATCTATAGATTAAATAGCCAATTGGAGTTTAGAAATTAAGATCTTGGTTTGATTAATATTTTGCTTTGTTGACTTTGTGGTATTGTGTGTCCCTGTTTATAAAGACTGCACGTGTTTATTTGTCTAATTTTTTATGGAGTTTAATATATATTAATTCTCTAACTCAAGTGGGTTTACTGTTTTATAGTTGATGCTATAGGTGCGAAATATCCTATTAGTTTTTGCGTGTCGTTTTCCTCTTCCAGAAGGTAATTGCTGAAATCCTTTTACGAAGTCGATTGCATTACTTTGTCTTCTTCTTTACACCATTCATACCGCTTCAACATGAAGTTGAACTCATTCTTCATCTCATTACCACTTTACTGTATCTTTGCATTATTTTATTGTATTAGACAATTGACCAATTATGTTGTCTGACTAATAATCCAACAATAATGTAAGACTTTATCATGGAGTAAATTACTGTCCATTGACTATGCTTTTAGTATAATTTGCCTTAAAAATTTTTCGTAATCTTACATCCAACTATTATTGTTACAACAAAATCAGATCACGCCTTTCCTTTCACAACGAATCATGTGTAATCGAATAATAGTAACTCGAGCACATTGTTTTTTTAACCGAATAATTGAATCGGACGGAACAATCCAATACATCGAAACAGACGATTATCGTTCTGCCATCGCTAAGTAGTAGCGACAGTACTGAGTGGGGTACTCTAACTTTAAGGGTGTTAGAGTGAGATGCAAGATAGTTATTGTTAGTGTGTGAAAGAGAGATTATTGTGCTAGAAGTGCATTCGAGTAACAGCGACAGATTGGCGCGCACATGTCGAGTTACGATGTTCTTTTTGCAAAGTGTGTAGTGAGGGGTTAACATTAGATATGACTTATCGATAGCTCGGTCTTTTAGAACATTAATTGGATACTGTAATCTAATTTTACCTTAGCCTCCTAGTTAAGAATTCTAAAATATGATGAACTAGACTCTCCGGTTCTGGGCTCCCCAAACTTATTTTGTCTACTGCCCAATTTGAGAATAAATTATTGTTAGTGCTTCCATTTTTTCACCTACTTAACGCACCATAACCAAATTTTTTCTGGCAACGCCTACGAAGGGGGTGTTATCGCCCACTTTCGGAAAGGTTGCTCTAGATCATAGGTTCTTAAAGGTCCATTACCATCTCCTAGCAGACGCTGGACTATTTATTACAAGCAGTAGTTCGATCAAAGGCAGATCCGTTACTGCAGACAAAGCAATTAATACGAACCCAGTCGATACCATGAGCACGATTAATCATGAAAAATCTAATGCTTCAGGGACTGTTTTTTGAGTAGTACATATTCTTTTAGTTTCAGCCAAATTGTCTTTAGGCCATATTATTCAGAGACACAATATTTAAAATTCAATAGTTAAAATGATATCGATATAAAAAGCTACACATCACTATGTAAGCTTTCAAGAGGACACATGAAAAGGGAGTGTAGGGTTCGTCGGCAACGCTTGTTTGTGCGATTTAATTTCATTTATCAACGCATTACTTACCGGGAGGGAATTACTTATCCGGATTACCCTGATACACCCCGCGCTCTATCGGACCTATGTAAATATTCGCGAGTTGAATTTTTGAGTAGCACCAAATATTATACAATTCGTGACGAAAATTAAGTATTAAAATGTTAATTGTAGAAGTATTTATTGTTGTATAATTATCGAAATATATATAAAGGCATCTACTACTGCCTGTGCTCTGCAGTTTCACTTGTGTACAATTTTTTGACAATTTTTTGTTGTTTTCCTGTGTAAATACCATCCGCGTAACTCAAGATAAGATAAGATCATTTATTTGTATGAACATGTGTACAATGGATGTGAGCGTATTACTCTAATGGTTCAACATATTCTGTCCCATAACAGAGACGTACAAATTGTTAATAATTAAATGATAAAAAATTAAACGAATAAAATATCATGCTAAATACAAAAATAAATAATAAATACATAATAGCTCAGTTGGGAGAGCGACGGAACGGCATTCCGAGGTCGCGGGTTCAAGTCCCGCTTATGGTTATCATTTTTTCCATTATAATTTAGTTTATTTTATATAATAAGATACTAATAATAAAATTCTAAGTCAATATTCAGCCTATAAAATTGAGTCGTAACAGTATTTACATTATGCATACTATATAATATAATTTGTGCATAGAATATTTTTTAATAAATGAAATAATGAATACCACTATTAATAATTTTCTATGCATTATAAGTATGTATTTACAAAAGAAAAGTAGTTTATGTATTATATCCGTACCTGGTACCCATAACACAAGCATAGAAATATAGCTTACTTTGGGACCAGAGGACGTTGTGTGAAATGTCCAAAATATTTATTTATTATTATTTAATAATCAACGTGTCAATAATAATACAAAATCATGTTATTATAATAATATAGTTCATTAAAATGGGTCAAAGCGAAGTTAGTATAAGTATAGATTATTTTAAAAGTTCATCAGCAAGGAATTCTCTAATTGTGTAGTAAGCTTTTTGTATCAAAAAATTTCAAGGAGTATTCTATTAAAAGTATTATCGATATTCGTACAGCTGTCCTCTGGGTTTGCGCTTAGCAACACATTAGCGATAAATTTTAATATTTTAGTTCAACAAAGACATCAACGTACTTAACGTTGATGTGACGCGAAACGATCATATGACGTTTGACGTTTGTACCGATAACAGCTGTTTCGAAAAAGTGCACAGTGAAATAATAAAAAACAGAGTTTTCTGGTTGATATACTTTAATTGAGAAGTGGTATTCGATTTATAAACTAAGTGCTTAAACTTATTAGTGTGTTTAATGTCTAAATATTAACTAAATAATGCTATAAACTTAGATCTAACAAAATAACAATATATAACTACCCTTTACGAGCAAATTAATTATTTAAAACAGTGAACAGTGAGAAAAATTCTTTAAAACTATCAATTGCATTAGCTGTACGCATATAGAAAGATACTCAAAATATTGCAGAGGGCGCAAGGTGTTTTTACACCATAAACCGGACTTTGCATTGTGCAGCGCCATCTGTTATCAATTGGTCACACTACCTGATATCGACATAGCAGTGGGTCAATGATTGATTAATCTACATACACCAGCGCCATCTATTGAAATCCCATTGTACTACCTGGCATTAATACACTATTGCGAACATTGTTAAGAACCAATTCATATATCGCCTAGTGCACTGTCGTTTACCAGCGCCATCTCTGAACGAGTGGCCAAAGACAATCCATTAGTTGCATTAAAGTTATTTACAAACAATACTACATTTTAAATTACAATAAAACCGCGATGGCTAAGTGTAATGCATGTGGTAGGCCACTGTCGCCCACGCGTGCGGCGTCTTGTTCTGCCTGCCCCAACCAGTACCACAAGGAGTGTGTGGGAATGCAGGGCAATGATGTAGTAAGCAAGGGCTGGGTGTGCCCTGATTGCATCAGGAAGAAGGCCAAAGGCGACAATAGTGCTACTCCTGTCAAGGCCATTGGGTCGTCGCCCCCACGCGAGCCCGGCTGCACTGCCGGACTGCTTCATCCTCAGCCTACTACCATGGAGGCAACCACACCTGTACACTCGGAGTGTGGGGACGAAGAACCGGATGCTAGAGGGATGAAAAGGCAAATCGCTGAGTATATCGTGGAGATGCGCAGGTTCCATGAGCAGTTTCGCGTTTCAATGGACCGTATGACCGAGCGCATTGACGGGTTTGAACGGAGGTTGGGGGTGCTGGAACAGAGGGTGGTCACCTTTAACCCTGAGGAGATGATAGATCTGCGGCAAAAGGTAGTTCAACTGCAAATTGAGCTCAACGAGCGTGACCAGGACGCTCTGCTCAGTGACTTGGACATTGGACACCTCCCGGAGGAGAAGGGGGAGAGTGTGGTCCACTCAGTCACCACACTAGCCACGAGGTTGGGAGTCACTCTCGAAGACCGAGACATAGTGTTCGCCGAGCGTGTGGGCGCGGTGGGGAGTGATGGCGCGCGCCCCCGGCGTGTCGTGGTGCGCCTGGCGAGGCGCCAGCTGCGCGACGACATGCTGCGTGCCGCGCGTGTGCGCCGTACTCTCACCGCAGCCGACGCGGGCTCGGCGGGCCCCCCTGGCCGCATTTTCGTCAACGAGAGGCTGACCAGGACTAACCGGCGGCTGTTTCACCTGGCGCGTGAGGAGTGCCGCAAGAAGCAGTGGAGGTACTCCTGGACGCGAAGAGGCAGGGTCTACGTGCGGAAAGCTGATGGTGACCAGGCGTACCCCTTACGCTCGGACGCTGACCTCGCTCGGGTTTTTGCTCTTTGAAAGCGTCGCAGTTCTTTGAGTGTTGTCTCTGTTTGCAAAAAATACTGTTTTATAATCTAGCTTGTATTTGTTTTTCATTGTTTCTCTTTCAACTGTTTATGTTTCGTTCTGTACTGCCTTTTTGTGCGAATGTTTGTTGTGCAAAGTATATTTGTGATTGTATGGGAATCACAAAGAATGGTATGTCAATGTGCCTCATCCATGGTCCTGTTGATGACAAGTCTGCATATTTCAATTCAATTATACAAATGTATTATGTAACAAATCTGGCCTGTAAAAACATAAACCAGTTTTATTTTTGTAACACACTCAATTTATACAGAAACATATCTCCAAACTTAACTATATGTACCAACTTAAACCAATTTAATCTATATACATATATTTACTACACATTTCCTGTTTTTAATACTAAAAATTTATTGCTGACAACTATTTGCTGTACTTATTATGTGCCAGCAGTACTTAGCATTCCCAATCCTGGTAACAATTATTACATCTGTCATTCACAAACAAAAACTATTAATTTATCATTCATAACTAAAGATCATTATTGTTATTATTACTCTGCACATTTTACCCTGCCTATGGATATTGGTCCTCGGCTCACAGATTTAGCTTTAATATATCCCGCAAATCATGCTGGGTGTGTGGTCAATTTTACTTTTGTTGTGTACAGGCAGCATGGGTTGGGGTTAGCTACTGGGTTTACGTGTTACGTTTTTGTGTGATGCCTAAGAAATATTTAAAGTTTGGCTTGTTTAATGCAGGGTCCCTGAGTACGAACCAGGATGAGTTCCGTGTAGCCATGTCTCACCACAATGTGGACATTATGGCAATCAACGAGACCTGGCTAAAGCCAGGGCAAGACGATCGAGCACCATCAATACCAGGGTATCAATTGAAACATATACCTAGGCCTAAGAGTATACGTGCGGGACGGGGTGGGGGAGTGGCTTTTTATATCCGATCTGGGGTGCCTGCTCGTATACAGGCACACCCTGAACAACATGAGGTGGAGCAGTTTTGGCTGAAGACCAAATGTAATGGCAAGACATTACTGGTTGGCACAGCTTATCGACCACCATGGGCAGACATAACCGTATTTCTTGATGCCATGACGGACAGTATTTGTGCTATGGCTCCCTTTGACAATGTCATGTTGTTGGCAGATATCAATGTGAATATGCTTGTGGAGGATACTCCTAACTATGTACAAGTCCAAGATTTTTTGAATCACCTGAATCTGGAACAGGTAGTCTCATCAGCCACTCATTTTAAGGGAAATAGCAGTACTCTTATAGATGTCATCTGTACGGATGCTAAAGTTAGAAATGTGGCTGTGGACCATGTCAGTGAGCTGGGTCATCACTCATTTGTAACTTGCGACACTGTACTTAAGATGGAGAAACCTAAACCACGGACCATTGTATATAGACCTCTAAAGGATATACTACAGGAATATTTTGTAGTTGACAGAGACCTGATACCATGGTCAACAGTAAGTAATACCGCAGACGTGAATATCATGGTACGGACTTTTAATTATTTTATTACACAGTTGTATAACTTACACGCCCCACTTAGAAAAAGCATCATTCGTAGCATGCCAACACCCTGGATAACAGACAATGTTCGATTTTTGTTTAAATTAAGAGATGAGGCAAGGCGGAAAGCCCATAAAACCAATAATGACATACATAAAAGGTATTATTTGGACCTAAAGCAACAAGCAGCCATTGCCTTGAATAATGATAAAAAGGCCTATTTCACAACTAATATAAACCAGCACATCAAAAACCCTAAGTTACTATGGCAAAACTTAAAATATGATGTTTTACCTCAACATAAGGAGACTTATCTCCCGGATCATTTTGACAGCCCCAACGCGATTAACCAGTCATTTTTGGATGTTCCTGGTTCTTGCAGAGCGGAGGATTCCCAGCTAATCCATTTCAGTGACAACAGGTTCACCACAGCATCCTTTGGCCTCCAGACAGTGAATCGGGAGGTAATTCTTAAAATAATTAACACTCTTAAATCAAATGCCCAGGGTGTGGATGGTATTGGCTTGGACATGCTCTTACCTACACTCCCAAACTCGCTGGATCCCATAACAGACATAATAAATACGTCTATCATTACCAGTACTTTCCCAGATTTGTGGCAGAATGCAGTAATTCGCCCTATTCCCAAGTCCAGTAACCCTGAGACGTCTAAAGACCTACGACCCATTAGCATACTCCCACTGCTATCCAAGATATTAGAAAAAGTTGTACAATCACAAGTAGTTGAGTATTTGGAGTCAAACAACATACTTCCAGATTTACAGTCAGGGTTCAGAAAGGGCAGGAGCACAGCCACAGCCCTTAGTGATGTAGTGGGAAATATTCTGGAGGCACGGGATCGGGGGGAGGCCACTATATTAGTGTTACTAGATTATTCTCGCGCTTTTGACGGTATAAATGTAGATTTGCTTCTATCTAAACTAGCTTTTTATGGTTTTGACTCAGAATCCGTAAGGTGGTTCAGGAGCTACTTTAGTAATAGGACACAGTATGTGGAGATTCGCAAATCGAATGGAGAGACACTTGTTTCCTCACCAAGTAGGGTATCTAGAGGAGTCCCGCAGGGCTCTATCCTTGGGCCACTTTTGTATGCAGTGTATAGTGCTGATGTTGTCAATAGCATACATCACTGTCAGTATCACCTATACGCCGACGATACTCAACTATACCTCTCATTCAGGCCTGGGGACATGCAAACTGCAATAAACCTCATTAATGAGGATCTGAAAGGCATTGTTGCTTGGGCAGAGGGGAATACACTGATACTAAACCCACTGAAGTCCAAGTTTATGGTTCTGGGCAGCAATAAACAGATCAGTGAGGTCTTATCCCAGAACCCAGTTATTACCGTGATGGGAGAAAGTATTGGCAGAGTCGAGTACGCTACCAATTTGGGGTTGACAATGGATCCAGAGCTAAGATTCGAAAGACATATTAATAATGTACTAAAAAACTGTTACTATAAGCTAAAAATTCTTTACAATATACGTGACTATATAAGCAAACAACTAAGAGTGCAACTAGTGGATAGTATAATTTTGTCTAGGTTGAATTATTGTGACACGGTTTATGGTCCATGTCTGCTGAAGAGAACAGAGTGTCAGATTCAGAGACTGCAGAATGCATGTGCCCGCTTCTGTTTTCAAATTCCAAGACGGGCCCATGTCACTCCCTACCTTAATCAGCACAAAGTTCTAAAAATGGAGGCTAGGAGAAAGGTACACTTGGCAAGTCTTATCTATAATGTTGTAAATAACCAATCTCCCAAGTATTTATTTAACAAGTTGTGTTGGAAACAAGATAGATATAAATACCCTGTTCGTAGTGCAGTTGATCCACTCTCAATTCCTGTTTACAGAACTTCGGCATTCAGGGGTTGTTTTAAGTATGCGGCCACACATTGCTGGAACATCTTGTGGCCTCCTTTTGGTAACCTAAAAAGCAAGCATAGTTTTATTAATAATATAAAAAAACACTTTTTAACAACCCAGCAGTAGGACCACATTTTACACTTATTGATCTTATAATTACTTTCATTCTATTTATCACACAATTTAAGCCACTAATTTGGAGCTATGCCATGTATATCATTATTATTTTTATCAATTTAATTTTCTTATCTGATATAACCTAGGTACTAATTTAAATCTTACTGACATTTGCACACTTACATTGTAAGAACGAATGCTACACTGAATCTCTTTATTATTATGACGCTATTTTGTATTGCAGATATTAATGTTGTATCGGCACTTACCTGTCTTTTATGTGAGTTCATAACTGTGAAATCACAACAATTTTGTTCGTTTTGATGTGTGGATTTGCTGATATTATTGGGCACACTATCAACCATCACTAGCATAAACGTGTTTTATTTTTAATACAATACTCTTTGTTTTAATATAACTTTTGTGTAATGATTGAACGTGACTGGGAACTGCGGAGCACGCGCACACACACCTGTAGCAGTTGACATTATCTCAATTATCTGTTATCAGTGCGACGCAGTTTCCGGTGCGTCTTTGCTTACGGTTTACGGATGTACTCTGTGGTTTACGGTTTGTCTTTGCCTTGCTTCATGCTTACGCCTACGCACAGATTAACAAGGAATGTCATAGAGGTATCACGTTTTGCCACAGATTAAAATTGTTGTTGAATGGCTTGTTATATTATGTGATATTATGTTTTGGGTTTCGCGACTTGTTTATTTATTAAGTAGGTATGTACCAACTTTGTTATTGTTATTTCTTATTTTTTTGATATTTTTACTTAGCATATAATGTAATTGTTTGTGCGTGTGTGTGTGTGATCTGTGGACTCGGGCAGATTGTCGGGCGTCACTGACGGGGCTTTGCTGAAAATCAGCGTTGCGGTGTAAAAACCGCAACATTTAAGCTGAGTAACGTCCCTTTTTTTTCCTATGGGTGGGGCACATTGGCACTCATTATTCTGTCAGCTTATATATACTCATCCTTTTATTTTATATTATTGTTTTATTTTGTGATTTTTCGTTATTTTTATTTGTGCCTATTAGTTGTAATATTATGTACCTTGTTGTGTCCCCATGGGGGAGAAATAAAAACTTTCTTTCTTTCTTTCTTTCTTTCTTTCTTTCTTATGTGTTTGTTACAATTTTTTTTGAGACTACTAGCTATTGCCCGCGACTCCGTCCGCGTGGAATTTAGAAAAATTTCGCGGTTTTTGCAACACTTTTCACTACTGCTTCGCTTCTACTGGTCGTAGCGTTATGTTATATAGCCTAAAGCCTTTCTCGATAAATGCCCTATCTAAAACTGAAAGAATTTTTCAAATCGGGACAGTGGTTCCTGAGATTAGCGCGTTCAAACAAATAAAGAGAAATAGATTCAGTCTCCTTTAATAAACTAATTAACTAAAATATGTCTCTCATCACAATGAAATGCTATCACTAACAATTTAATTTGAACGATTGCCAAATTAATACAACTTTTAACTAAATATTTCGATAAAAGCTTACAATAACTTCATTTAAATGTACCTTTCATTTATTGTTATTAGACTATTATAATTAAATAAAAATATTTTGAATTGTTCTCATCAATATGTTAAACGTAAAGCAATCTTAATGATGGTTATGTTTATGGAAGAATTTTGTGAATCGTGTTTGTAACGCTTATTGTAATTTCATTAAATGAACTGTTAACGCTGTGGCCTACGACTTGGGGGTAGGCAGAGACTATAGAGCGCCATCTGCTACAATTCAAACATACTTCCTTGGCTTCATCCACACTCATACATCTGATCATACATGCCCGACGGTTATAAGTGCTACGCACTTGCCCCTTTTGGAGTATGCCGGCGATGGCATCGGAGTATATTTTTCTCGGGCGTCCTCTCCCAGCATTTCCACTTACCTTCGCCGTGTATATGCCTTTCATTAATCGTCTCTCATAGTTAGACACTAATTGTTATTAATTTATGTGAATGCCATTTTGTTACATACTTGTGTAAGGTATGTGTAAATCTAAGAAACTCAAATTGAAGTAAGTAAGTATTTTGTATTGACGGGACTAGTTAGTGCAGAGATAGTGTAAACCCACTGGCGCAGTCAGGATTTCTTTTCGGAGGGGTTTTGTTTTCTCCGTCTGGTGACGGATTTAAGAACACTAGTGTAATATCACATAGCGTCATAGGAAATTCACGTGGCGACGCGTCACCATACCAACTAAAATGACCCTTTAGAAATAAAAAAAAAAATCCATTAAATGCTATAATCACAAATGTTACGTCTTCATAAAGAATTACATGTTAATATTTTTATTAGCGCTAAACCTAATCATCCGCGTATAACATTTCTATTCACGCACAAACTGTTCTAATAAAATATAGGGGTATAGAAAGAGACGGAATTGCAACCTTGTTAAGAAAGAAAGAAAGAAAGAAAATAAATTTATTTCAGTAACCTCAACTACAGAACAAAGTTTAAAATTCACATAATAAGAACATTAATATTAAAGGCTGAAAATGGTCCTTCCTCAGCAATTGCTATAGTAGCAAGCTACCACAGCGCTGGTTTTCAGTAAGAACCAGTAAACTAGTGAGAACAGGCGGCTACGACAGATAATTAATAAAAATAAAAAAGGGTACAAGTTTAAATAAATACAGAAGAAATAATAAAACATGTAATTAAGCATATATCATACACATATTACGTATATACGTATAAATATAATAAATACAATATAAATATACATAAGAAGGTACAGTTGAAATGGAGTTAATAGAGAGCTTAAGAGAAGTAATCTAAAATCAATAAGTAATCCAGGGATCACCCAAAACGAAATTCTTGACCAACCACCATTGCTGGAATCTAAGAGCCAAGATTATGTAAGATAAATTTGAATCCTAATATCAAAGAGGTTAAAGGTTTTCTTTTTGTTGAGTTAACAGATATTTTTTGTATTTATTTTTAAAAGATTTAACGCTTTTGAATGCACGAAATGGAGGTAACAAGGCATTCCAGCAATGTGTTGCAGCAAATTTAAAGCTACCACGAAATGCGGCTGTTCTATGGTTAGGCGTTAACAGGAGATATGAAGACGCTCTGGTGTTTCTTGAACTGACATCACGTGACCACACCAGTTTGCGGTAAAGGTATTCAGGCGTTTTCCATAAAACAACGCCGAACATAAGGGACGCTAAATGCAGTTTCCTACGCGCATCCATCCTCATCAGATTTCCATTATTGAGAAAGGGTGTAATGTGCCAACGAGGAGGAACCTGATAACAAAAACGCGCGCAGGCATTCTGTATGCGCTGTATCAGCTTAGCGGTTTTACCGAGTATGCAAGGCCCGTATACTGTATCAGCATAGTTTAGTTTAGACAGTATCAATGATTCACATAATTTAATACGCAAATCGGTGTTTATATATGGACGAATTTTATATAACAATTTGAGACGATAAAAACAATTACGAACTGCTTCAGTTACGTGCGACTCAAAATGCAATTGCCCATCAAAAATAAGGCCAAGATTACGCGCCTCCTGTACTCGCTCAATGTAACTCTCACCAACCACGACATGAATATCCACATCTTCACACCTTTTCAACATCTCACGAGAACCCATGAACATAAACTTACATTTACTAGGATTTAAAACTAGCGAGTTTCTAGCTGACCACTCTGTGATTCTATAGAGATCCTCGTTTATTTTAGTTACGGCTTCTGTGATATCCTGAGGCTTGAAATGGAGATATACCTGAAGATCATCGGCGTAAAGGTGATATTTGGTGTTAATGAAACAATTGGTGATGTCGGCAGTGTAAAGAATGAAAAGGAGTGGTCCAAGGATAGACCCCTGAGGAACTCCTCTAGTTACCTGTTTAGTGGATGATGAAAGCATTCCACTATCTTTGTCTGGGACTTGGACTAACTGTGATCTACTTGAAAGGTAACTGTGAAACCATTTAACAGTATTTACGTGACAGCCATAGTAAGACAGTTTAGAGAGGAGAAGTGGAACATTGATAACATCAAATGCGCGAGAATAATCAAGGAGAACAAGTAAAGTAGCCATACCCTGGTCCCTGGCCTCGAGGATATTGTCAACAACATCAATAAGAGCAGTGGAAGTACTATGTCCCTGACGAAAGCCTGACTGAACTGCAGGAAGGATTTTAGAGAGCTCAAGATGTTTTCTGAGTTGCATGCAAACCACTCTCTCTAAAATTTTAGAAATACAACATAGAACACTAATAGGACGTAAATCTTTAGGATGTGTAGGATGTGCAACCTTTGGAATTGGTTTAACTAATGCTAGCTTCCATAGCTCGGGGTAGGTGGAGGTAGAGATGGAGGTGTTTATAATTGATGTAATAGCGGGAAGAGCATTGGGGAGCACTAACATCAGCATATCAAGCGAAATATTATCAGCGCCAAGGGCATTAGAATGTAGGCTTCTAATAATGTTTAACACATCCTCTTCATCCACCGTTTGAAGCTGCATTGTGTCCGAACCAGACGTATGAAATTCAAAATAAGTTAGTTCAGATATATTGACTAGTCCATTACCCGGTACATCCAAAAAATGTGAATTTAAGGTCTCAGGGTCGCTACAAAGGTTAGATAAGTCATGACACTGTTTGTTGGAGATTGTAATAATAGACTTAAGATTCCTCCATAATTTGTGAGGGTGTATTATAGTTTTATTAATTTGTGAGTTGAAATATGCACGCTTTTCTGCATCAATTGCCGCACGAACTATATATTTTAACTCTTTGTAACAAGAGAGATGGCGATCACATTTAGTTAATTTAAATTGTCGATGACACCTATCCCGAAGCCTAATCATTTCTTTTATTGTGGCAGTAATCCAAGGGAAGGACTTTTCCTTGATTAATACTTTTTTTAAAGGGGCATGCAAATTAAAAAGAGTTAAAATACCGCTGTTAAATACATTTAACATGCTATCAACATCACCAAAATTCTCAATATTCGCCCAGTTAATATTATTTAGGTCATTATCAAAAAGATCAGGTAAAATGTCTTTTAGTGGCCTGTATGTGACCCAGTGTGGTTTAGGTTTTTCTATTTTAAAACTTAGTTCCACCGATATAATGGCATGGTGGCCTAGTTCAGGTATGTGAGAAACTAACACAGAAGATACGTAGGCGTCGGTGCAAACAACATCAATCAGAGTTTCACAGTGTTCAGTGAAGTGAGTAGGCGCACTGACAATTTGTTTTAGGTTGCAATAATCAAGAAAATTAATTAGTAATTTTGTTTTATTATCTATCAGATTTAGCATATTGATATTGAAGTCACCTAGCAATATAATTTTATCGACATTACGAAAAGAAGTGACTGATTCGGTAATTGCGTCAATAAATGTATTGACATCAAGCCAGGGAGGCCTGTAAGCCGTCCCGACGACGAGCGACCGTGAGTTGACGTTAAGCCGAAGCCACATCTGCTCAACCTGCGGCGCGTGAGGGTGCGGCACAGCGCGCACGCGCAGTCCGCGCCGCACGTAGAAGCCGACGCCTCCGCCGCGGCCGCCACGAACATCGGAAGGCCGCGGCACATGACGCAGCCGGTACTCGGCCAGCGTGGGCGCGCGACCCTCTTCTCCCTGCCTGAGCCATGTCTCGTTTATGGCCATTATATCGACGTTTATATTCTCCATAGCTACGACAAATTCATCATGACGTGAACCGAGGGATCCCGCATTAAATAATCCCAACTTAATATTTTTTGATTTTAACATGATAGCAAATGTTTATTATAGAGAAGTTTAAAATTATGTAATTTCTTGTATTCAATAATTCATCTATTAAAAAGCCAATGTATAGAGTAATATGTAAAGTTCGTAATATGTGTATATCAAAATATAAAACAGCATAAATAAAAGTATAATTTACATGTGTTAGTGCCATAAATAATAATTTATTCATTTTAAGATCAATGAAGTTATAAGAGTGCAAACATCGTAACATGAGTGTATTTGAATTCAAATGCGTAATAAAATATAGAACTACATAAACAGTTGTGATTTCTTGAGTTTGTACATTTAATGAAAAAGTTATAGTTCTATAATTAATGTATATTAAAAAATATATCACGTGTAACTGATGTGTAACAAAGTACAAAAACATATAAATAACTAAATAAACAACAACCAGTACAAATATATATCCTGTAGTAGCCCATACAATAAAAAACACTAGCAAAAATTGCAACTCAGTAACAAACATATTAAGCAAGTATATGGAGTCCCTAGAATTAAACGTAATCATCACTAAAGCCCAACCGCAATATATGAAAGACCCACACTGTAACCCGTTAGGAGCTTCCAACAATTGTCGCCTCATCTCCAAAAACACGCTGCAGATCTTCTTCAGACCGAATATTGTAGGTTGGTTTACCGTCCCCCTGTTTAGCTAAGATGCGACCAGACTTTATCCACATGTACTTCCAGCCGCAACGGCTGCCAAGTTCACGAAGTTTGTAAAATAAGAATTTGTTTGGTCTAGTCAGTCTCTCGTTCAAGTAGAAGCGCCGCGCAGGTGCGGGCAGGCCCAGGTCGTGCGTGGAAGCACCACGGCGCACCCGCGCGCTCTGCAGCAGTGCGTCGCGCAGTGCGCGCCGCGCCAGCCTCACAACGATCCGCCGTCCGCGGCCCCCCCCCGCGCCCGCTTGCTCCCCTGCCGGTTCCTTCACCGCGCGCGCTCCGACGCGCTGCGCATACACGATGTCTCGCTCCTCCAGGGTGACACCGAGCTTAGTGGCGACCAGTCCGACGGTGTGACACACGTTTTCTCCAGGTATCTCGGGTATGTTATCTATTTCCAGGTCAGAACCAAGTAATTCCTGATCCCTGTCATTAAGATCAAGCTGCAATTTCATGACAGTGCTACGCAATTGAGATAGGCTGTTGTTCTCTGAAGTCGCTGATGACTTGTTCTCCAAATCCAAGATCCTGCCTTCTAGACCATCAACACGTTTAGTGTATATCCCAAAAGCGGTCTTGAGGTCGGCTAACTCCAAACGAAAATCCCTCAGCTCATCTCGGACTTCCTTAAGTTCTGTCCTGAACAGTCTGATCTCCTCGCGCAGTGTAAGCGGGGACTCGAGAAGAGCGCCTTCGTCCAGATTCTCCAATTGTAACGTGCTCCCCAAATAGATATCGGAGGATTTGTCGTCAGGCGGAACCGGTGTGCTGTTAGTGGAGGTACTACTTAAAGCTTGGACTGGAGTAGCGGTATTATCACTCCTCAGTGTCAACTTTTTCTTGCAATCTGGGCATTTCCAATTACTTCCCAATTGAGTTGTTTCAGGCAAGTGTAAACAAGAAAAGTTAAGTATTACACAAGCTTAAAAAAACTACCATTCACTGTCCTACTTGCAGTCCGTCATGCGTAAGTGCGTTTTACACTTAAATGTAAACCACTGAGACATTAGGCTTATTGTGTATTCGACAAATTAAAACAATTGATAGTGATGGATAATGTCACATATCTATACTAATATTATAAAGCTGAAGAGTTTGTTTGTTTGTTTGTTTATTTGTTTGAATGCGCTCTTCTCAGGCATCGCTGTTGCGCTGGTCAGATTTCAAAAACTTTTTCAGTGTTGGATTATTGGACATTTATCGAGGAAGGCTATATGCTGTATAACATAACGCTGCAACCAATAGAAGTGAAGGATTAGTTAAAAATGTTGCAAATACGGTGACAATTTTCTAAATTCCACGCGTACGTATTCGCGGACAATTGCTAGTAAGAATATACATATTATTATTGGCGAAATTTAATAAATATTTTACCTATGACTTCTTCTGCTTGTACACCCGAATATATAATAAAAAAAATGGCCTTTATACATAATGACGACTCTATTTTTTACTACGTTTACCAGACTTATCTGATCTGCATAGTGGTTCGTTTGACGTTCTAAACGAAGACTATGTAATTACTTTCCAAATTAAATTCTTAATGTTTCCAACAAGAGGAGAGGACATATATACACAGTCCATCATCATCGTAAAGCTATAAATACGCTAACGGTCTTATTCATAGTGACTTATCGGAAGTTTAAACGAAGATTTTGTCGGAGTGATACTCGTAATAAACGTTTTAGCGTAAAAAGATTGTTATGAATAACAAGTTTTGACAATTTAAGCGAACCTATTTTAACGAACTTTTAAACCTCCGATAAGTCATTATGAATAAGACCATAAGAGTTTACTTTGCTTCTTTTTGTTTTAGTATGAATAAGACCATAAGAGTTTACTTTGCTTCTTTTGTTTTAGCTGTGCGTTGATATGTCCGTCGTGTTAATCAGTCAATTATTTTATGTGTATCGAAGAAACTTATTAACAGCAGACTATCTTGCAGTCCTGCCGTGAACGGTGAAACTAAGGAGATGGAATAATAAAGTGCCTATTCTGTCACATAGGGCGCGACGTTGAATATGTTTGCATAATAATTTGCATACATATTTGCGTTTATTAAAGTGATATAAATTATTTAAATGTTTCAATGTATACCCATTTATTTGGGACATTATTTGATGGTGTTGCCACTTTATGTTTTTAACACATGTTAAATTTTAAGTTATATTTTTAAATATTTTACTATTGGTGCAGGTTATTTTCACCATTTGGTCTTTTAGATGTTCATACATCAATCAGTCATTCTCTTTCATACATAAAGGGGTTCCACAGCAGGTCTCCAACCAAATCCCCTATATCCGGCGCCTCTACCACCAAGATAATGATGTTCACACAAAACATCACCTCTCAATCGTCACTTTACACTTTCTCACAAATACACACTTTATAATTATACACTAGACGGGCCTCGTGGTCTAGTGGTTCATATAATGGACTGCCGTTCACGAGGTCTCGGGTTCGATTCCCGGTCAGGACAATCATTTGTGTGATGTTTTCAATTGTCATACAAATGTTTGTTCTGCGTCTGGGTGTTTTCTATGTATTATAAGTATGTATTTACAAAAGAAAAGTAGTTTATGTATTCTATCCGTATTCTGGTACCCATAACACAAGCATAGAAAGCTTAGCTTGGGACCAGAGGACGTTGTGTGAAATGTCCATGAATATTTATTTATTTATTTATTATACACTCGCGATTATGACTATACTCTATATCATTACTGTGAGTGAGCAACTAGTCGGGCAGAGATTCGCCCTGTCTAACGTCTCAAACGATACTGCTCGTTAGCTCTGTCTCTGTGGCTGTCTCGTATTTAAACTCATTGCAAAGTGGGGACGTGGTGGGGTAATCACGTGTTACGACTTGTCTACAATTTTTACGTTAACAAATTATACGCTCACACCTGCCTATTCTTATTGTCGCTCTGTCATATATGATAAATACAAATATCACACAAATACTTGTATTGTGCGGGGATCTAACCCTCGACCTCGTAAATGACAGTCTGTTATATGCATCACTAGACCACTTGGCCGATTATGTATGCATAGAAATCTTTCAATTAAATTACATTCAGTAAGATTTAATTGATCTGTACTTAATATTATGAAGTTGAAGAGTTGGTTTGAACTTGCTAATCTTTGAAACTACTGGTTTGAATTGAAAAATTCTTTTTGTTTCGGATGGGATGTTTCCATTTATCGAGGAAGGCTATAGGCTATATACCATCACGCTGCCACCAATAGGAGCCAAGTATTAGCGCATAAATTCCACGCGTACGAAGTCGTATGCAACAGCTAGTCTTTCATAATAAGTGTCACAGTAAAATAACGTTGTGTATTGAAACGGCTGAAACTTCCTTTCATTGGGAAGTTCCTTCAATTAAAATAAATCCACACGAGAAATTAACATACCTCACACACTTAAGATGCCGCACAAATTTTAATGGAGACCAGTTCATTAAGAGCCGCGCGTTGATTTGTGATTAAGTTGAATTTGGTATAACTTTCATGATTTATGTACACAGAGAAGATTAGTTTTGCTTTGACTTGGCATCATAATAATATCTTCTTCTTTTCTTTTTACTAGCCATGTCTAGGTACTAGCCTCTT
Organism: Orgyia antiqua; assembly: GCA_916999025.1. Classification (NCBI taxonomy): domain Eukaryota; kingdom Metazoa; phylum Arthropoda; class Insecta; order Lepidoptera; family Erebidae; genus Orgyia; species Orgyia antiqua. Next base: position 10,219,715 of record OU779874.1, read on the forward strand.
GCACTTTGGGAGGATTCTTGGTCTGCTATAGTTACATGGCCTACAAGACATGTTGGTATAAGTTTTAGTTTCGAGCTTTCCGTCTCTCACAGAGGATATTATCTGCTTATTTCCTTTAGCTGGCTCTTATAGCATTCTAGGGAGAAAATACTTGTATTCTTACTTCATCACCACATGGATAGTACAATAAAATAAAAAAAAACCATAAAAACGTTGTACGAAGAAGCTGTGGCCAGCACCAGTTCATCAGTTGGTTACTATTTTACGTAAATAACTTAATTTCTTCAGAACTATAACCTCCCCCTGATTGTTGAATTTCCAAAAATCCTTTCTTGCATTCGTTCGTTCCTCTAGGGTGTAAAAGTAATCAACTATCACAGATTCACTAGATATTATGAGTGATGTAGCCATAGACACACAATCTTCTAGGGTGCTGTAAAATCTAGCTAAGGAATATTGTACACAGATAACATCCTCTGTGAGAGACACAAAACTCGAAAACAAACCCTGTGTCAACACGCTTGGTTAGCGCGGCACTGTAAACCATAATACCACCTAAAGTGGAGGAGGCTCTTGCCCAACAGTGGTACTTTAATGGGACTGGAGAGAGAGAGCGAGAGACTTAAAATTCGAGGTGTACTCGCGGGCTATCGTACCATATTTGTAAAGACATTTTTATAAAATATTTCTATAATAAGCGAGGGTTCATGTTAAACTGGACATTTTAAGTTTCGATCTTGTATCAAAGGCGACATAGTATTCTTAATGGGAATACGTATTTCACGATGTAAAGGCGCCGAAACGCGTCCGACCCGTTTATCTAACTGAAATTAAGAACGAAAACATTTTAAACGGCCCATAAATATTTCATAGGTGAGTGCTTTCTTTCAGTGTTGCCAGCGCACGTGATTGCATTTGCATTTTTATTTTTGACAGGTATTCGGGATATATTTGGTTTTTAATTTATAGTACGTCTATGGTGTAATAATACTAATAATAGATTAAGATAATGTATAGCAGTGTATAAAAAATTGTAAGAAAAATTTATACTTTGAGTTTAATTGAGTGAGCGTTTTGATGTTGTGTGTCTGAAAGCTGAATGATAAATCCTACAAGCTTCTTATTTGAATCTTAACAAAACTTTTAAACAAGGTGCTTGGCATGTTTTACAAGCTCTTTTGACTTTAGAAGCTATGAAGTAGAACGGACAAAAAAGTCTATGGATTTGTTAATCCTTTCTTTTCATTTTTTTTGATTATGTCTTGCCTTGCTTTTAATACTCTTGTGAATTTAATAGTGCCTGAAACCTACATTATTTACAGTACATATGTGCTATTGTGTCATCATCATCATTGCCCAGCCCCTATCTCGTTATTTGGGGTCGGCGCAACATGCCTTTTTGTTCCATGCTCTTCTGTTAGACGTCATTTTTGTATTTTCTCCTCTTTATTTCATACACCGTTCCTTCTGGCTTCCTCCACTTTTGTGTCCCTCTACATTTATTCTCAGAACAGTCCTAACAAGTTTACTGTCATTGTGTGTTATACATATAATATTATAACGAAATGTCAACGTATAAATAAAAAAATTAATCGCAAAGTGAAAACAGTTTATGTGTTAACATAATTATAATCAAAAATAACCTAAACTAGAAGGTGTAGTTCAAAGTAACACAATAACAAATGGTTTATCTATCAGGTTACAATATAATTTGTCAATCTATTATTTATTAGTATATATTGAATCCTGACCTTTATTTTGTGGTATCTCACTCTAAACTATGAATATTTCATGTTCTGGCAACACCGACAGTGTTAGATGCGCAGGCGCATTTCACATGCTCGCCTTCCATTAGCGCGTTTGAATTTAGAAGGCGCCGCGATTGGTTGGCGGACGCAATGAATCATGGCGCCGGCGCTTCATATACAGGATGAGCTTGTTTAGATCACAGATAATATTCTGATAGTTTATTTAAAGGGAAATTATAAAGGCATTAATATTACCGCACACGATTAATGTGTATAGTGTTTTGTTTATTATTGTAAACTTGTGAACGTAACATTGTTCTTTTTTATACGGAAGGTATTATCTTTTTAGAATTGAAATATAAAATGTTAATCGATGGTATGGCGTGTTAACTGGTAATGGTTTTTATTAAAATAATTTGTGCTTTCTTGTAGATATAATATGGTTTGAACAGCTTACACCTAAGTGTCAGCTGTTTTGCCGGAGTCTTATGCTTGTGTATTAGACTTTTAAGACGAGCTCGCTCTCTTACCGAGGATCGTTACTCATATTATAAATACGAAAGTAATTATTGAACCGATTTAAATGAAATTTGGTACATAGCTAGCAGAAAGCGGGAGAAAGTACATAGGTTTATTAATGTGAAAAAGATAGTATCCAGTTACTTATAAATAAAAGTACGTTTCATGTAGGTATTGCGCGTAATTTTTTAATTTTAAATCTTTATTTGTGTAGTGAACTAGTGACATCAGCCTGTATGTTGCGTAGTTCATATTGCGAGATCATTGATCATTTTATAGTCGAGGAGACTACGCTTGTGATTTGTGTACTAATTCGATTTAGACTGATTATTGCTGAAATAAATAGTTGTAGCTTGTGTTTACATAGGATGGCAAGGTCTCAACTTTGATAGAGAAAACATGTCGGAATAAAACTACCTTTTATAGTGTTATACAGCTTCCACGCCAAAAAAAATTACTAAAAATCATTGAACTGTATTACTACATTTTTTTATCAGCTTATGTTTCATGAGTTAATTCTATTTTAAGAGTTTTAATCGATATGGTCAACACAATAACACCACATACCTACAAAGTATTACTAGATTTTATTAAAAACCTAAAATCATAAAAAGTAACTCGAAATATAATAACATGATCGAAAATGAGTAGAAGTTATTCAATTAAATTAAAAAAAAACATAAAAAATGCAATTAAATCCAAAGTAAAATTCAGATTGCGTAATTAGTAATTAACATACCTTTGTAATAAAGAGGGAACGCTAAAAATGAATCGATTAAAATATTTACAAAGTATAAAAAACCGATCACCATACGACTACCGACATTATCCGAGCCTAAATATACATAAAAAAAAAATAGAAAAAAGATGGCGCCGTTGGCTTGCCAAGAATTTCAAATTAGGAATTCGAATATCGAACTGTGATTGGTCACTCACGCGCAACAATAAATTTATACAAGTTTCTTTTTCGGTTAGTTTACAAGAAAATAAACTGTAATTTATTGCATTAAAGGTTATAAAGGCTGTATTGTATTGTGAATAGGACACTAAAGTTTTTGATAATGTCAGACCTCCTTGTAGCGACGGGTTGAGATAGCGTAATCTTAAATATTTGTGAGTCTTTAAAAGTGATATTTTAAAGTATGGCAGTTATGGTAAATGCCTCGAGATTGATGGTGACTATAACAAAAATATGTTTTAGTAGGTACTAAAGCAAAATCTTTGTCGTAAGATAAGCAATTGTGAAAAAATATTTAATCTATGGCCATATTGTATGCACTATAATTTATTTGACGTTTATCTGTGATAGATTTAAGAATATCAAAAAGTTCATGTACTGTTTAGTAAGAACAATATTTCGATCTTATATTTTTACAAATAACTTAATTTTTACACGCGACTTGTTTCGCATTCACTGAAATTTTCATAACAATAAAATACTACTTTTTACGGATTTAGACGCGTATATTTGTTTTAAATTTTGGCCCGACGTTTCGGAGACTTTGCTTTGACTTTTTTTATTTCAAATAAAATTAACAATTTTTCTTTTTAATATAACTAATAAAATCTTAAACCAAAAATTCTTCTTAAAATTCTTGTTATTATGTAAATAATATTGTATTTAAGTATTAGTTTGCTTGCTATATTGTATACTACCTCTACAAAAATTAAAAAAACTTTAGTCTAAGATAAAATTATGTAGGTATGTTTTACCTTTATATAATTTTAAATTTTCTTCATTGTTAAAATTTTGTTATTAATATTATATTTATTATATTATGTTATTAATATTTATTATATTGTTATTAATTTTATGTAGTCTGAGCACAATGTAATATAATATAGTTTATGGTAAAAGTCTATCTTTGTGGTCAATGTAAAATTAAATTGGATGTGGGTAAACCCTGTAATAACTGATCGTAGAAGACACATTACAACTCAGTCTCACCCGTGACCATGGTGACTGCAAAGTCTCCGAAACGTCGGACCAAAATTTAAAACAAATATACGCGTCTAAATCCGTAAAAAGTAGTTTTATTTAAACAAATGAGTCGCAAGTGTTAGAAAATATTAAACAATAAAATACGTTCATTTAGAAAGAATGTAGCTTTCTATTACTGAATGGTTTCTGGAATCGGTTCACTAGTTTCGTACAGTAGCCGCTAAATACATAATACAAGCTTTACCACTTTTTAATATTAGTATACTGGCAAATGCCCGAGTTTATAGTTTTTAGGCCCCCTTCCTACAAAATACACCAAACCTTAACAAATTATACGAAAAAAAAACCATTTGTTTGAACCACTCTATATATGAAAAAAAACCGCATCAAAATCCATTGTCATTTTGTTGATAAAAAAAAGTTCATCATATACATACAAAAATAATGATTTTGTTTTATAATAAGTAAATATAGTTAATATCAGATTAAGATATGGTATATAATTCCTTCATTTACAATGTCTACGTCCGTGGAGTAAATCTGTGCTCACGGAAATCTACAAATTCAAACCCAACTGGTTACCCTAACACAGTGATTCTCAAAGTGTAACCCGGTATGGCATAGAATTAACTTTTTCATATAATACTTTGCCGACCGGATTCAAACCTGCTCACCATTTGTGTACTTTATTATACTTGGTTTTTTTCTATTATTGTACAACAAAATCTTTAGAAATTAAACACAGTTCTATTGCCCGCCATAAACTTTGTTTTTCGTAGTTATTTGTTAAAAAATGACTGGCTTTTTCCATATTAGGTTAATCTTAAAAACCGTTTCTCAGTATCTACTTCTTACAATGTATAAAGAACCAGCTTATAGGCTCTTAAAGTTAAGTTTTGACAGGCATATTCTTCTAATAAATATTCGCCATTGTTATTTAAATTTGGAAGACCAAATCAAAAATTCTCGATGTTGCATAAACTTTTAGTACCGCTGTACTTTAGTACAGGAAGCAAGCCAAATATTTGCGCAAGTTATAATTGGATGTTTCAACGAAGATGCTTGGTAAGCAATATTTGGAGTTTTTTCCCCCCTCAATCATCTCCCACCCTTTAACCACCCGTGTACGAACAAGAGATAATTGGTTAAAACAAATATTGGTAAAGATCTGTGCAATAATTTCATTGGAGCTTGTTTATTTGGCGATTGAGTAACAAGAATGCAGCCATTTTCGGTGTACGGTATATGGTCTTTTAATGAGACGAGAAGAAAGTAATATTGTTAGGAGTTTAGTAGTATTCTATAAATGAATGTGGAAGCAACTAACGGTCATTTTCAATATTCTATCTATCCCCAGATATTGCAACTAAAGACAGAAAAATTCAAACTTTTGTTGTTACTTGCATTTCAATAAATAATCAACTGATGATAGCATTCACTACTGAAAATTTGACAGGAGATATAAAGAAATATCTTACTGATAAGTGAGGATTACAATGTAATCGTAATCGTACATTTATTAGTGAAAATAGCCGTAAATCAATAGGAAAACCAAAGATTGTGTGAAAAGGTATATGGAAGAAAATAAAGTCTCCTTTTACAGTGTATCCCATAAAATAGTTTTCGAGCTTATTATTTTATCTTGTAACCAATACTAAAGTAATATGAGTCTGGCAGTAGATCTTGGATGATGGAGTAAAGCCTAAGTATCTCATATTATTTATTGCTGGCGCAACGCGTGTATTTTTCTTCCGAGCTGTTAATCTAAGAGAAAAAAATTAAAATATTTAAATAATAAGTAAACTGCTCATATTTTTATAAATTTAATTGTGAAACAAACCTTTTAACAAATTAACGATGACGTTGTTATGTCCTTAGGCTGTGGTTAAAACTGAAACCCTTAACTGGTTGCTGCTAAATCCAAATTGAATATAAACATTACATTTTGGAGTTAAAATTCAGTGAGTTGTTGTGGTCAAATAGCTTTAGGGGATAGACGCACGTATCTATATCCATAGATTTATGTATTTATTCTCACCTTTATACAAGTATTTTGCTCCAGGGTAAGACAGAAAAATATTTGATTTATATATTTTATGTTCATATAATGTCTTTGTTTTGCCTTGCACATTGGCAGGAGCGATGTTAAAAAGTCCACTCATTGAATTTCTGGACGGATCCAAAATAGTTCCTTGTGGGACCTTAAGAATTTTAATGAGCATTATTTTAAACACTTATAAGAGAGAACATTTTTGGAATGAATTGGCATTGCCCTCTGCCCACGCGATGAGTATAGCCGTTATTTTACAAAGCTCAATGATTATAATGATATTAATTGAAGCCCCGACATTTTAGCATATTTAAAGGCTGCTCATTTTTGTAGTCTTCGAAGAGCAGTTCATCTTATTTAAAAACTTTGAGTTCTTGCCATTCTTAAGCACTGGCTAGGGCATTCCTAGCCAGTGCTTTAATTTTTATTAACAGAGTCAACAACAAAAATTGTCCTTTTGTTATAGTTATTTGTGCCTGTGTGGCTGCATTACTCGTGCTGAGAAAGCCGGTGAAGTTCGCGAGAGTATTCAGACACTGCTAACCGTGTGCGCTGATCTCTGTCATCCTTGTGATGTTGATGTTGTAAGTAAATTTTTGTTTTAATCGATATTTTATAGAAACCATAACTATTGTAATTCTGAAAGGGTGTTGATTAATTTCATTTAAAAAAACTTGAAAGATTAGCATTTTGAAATGAGAGTAGACAAATAGTTGTGATAAATTATATAATTATCTTTTGTATATACATATAAGTGTAAGGTATATCAGATGATGATGCAATTTTATAGTCAATATGACTGCGATTGCTACTGGGTGCAGAGACTATAAGCATTTTTGGCCTACGTCTGTGTCCAAAAGAAGACTAGTAAAAGTAGAAGTTGCATTATAGCCATATTAACACAGGTTTTCTAATATATTTGTTCTAATAGTAGTAGTTTAAATATTCTAGGTAATTATTGTGTATTTCACCCCCAGGGTTCTGAACGTGCTTCAGCTACACAATCACTCCGCTGTGCGCTGGGTACCAGCGTCTGTGGATCCCGTGCTGAATTCTGTATGCTGTTTGCTCAAGGAGCTGGTCTGGAACACAGCGGGGGATTTGTGAAGGCGGCTCGTACTGCGCATCTACTGAGGACTTTAGCTGAGCTTGATCATCAGATTGTTCAGGCAAGTATTATTTGTTCTACTAGACTGTTAATTCAATGGCTATTAACCAGATCTAAGTCATAACCCTAGATACCTACTAAGTATATTTTAGGTGGACAAACCCTGTCCAGTAAGGATAGTGCCAAGGATCTCGGAGTTATACACGACACAAAACTTATGTTTTATCTACATATTGACGCAATAATTGGTAAAGCCTCCAGAGCACTTGGGTTTCTCATGCGCATTTCTAGTTGCTTTTCCGAAGCAAAGACCTTGAAGGTTCTCTACTGCACCTTTGTTAGGAGTCATCTGGAATACGCATCATCTATATGGAACCCGTGCTACAATAAATACACTGACCGTATAGAAAATATTCAAAAAAAGATTTATAAAATACCTTTGTTTTCACCAGAAAGTTAAATACAACTCTAGACGTTATCTCAAACTCTGTAAACGCTATCACATCTTACCACTGAGTACTCGTCGCGAAATTGCTGATTTTACGTTTATATCAAGAATTATTAACAAAGAAATAGACAGTTCTGAACTACTAAACAAATTATTATTTAACGTCCCCAGTAAGCAGACTCGCTATAATACGCCTTTTAATATACCGCGTGTGACTTCAAATTATAGGCAGAACAGTTGCATGGTGAGAGCTATCATGACTTTCAATAGGCTTTGCAAAAAACACGATATAGACCCTTATTCCACTAAGGTGCCTTCAGCGAGAAGGCTTTTGGGGTCGATCTTTTTCAAGAAGTCAGTCTTTGCTTGAGGTTGTCGCTCTTGCGACTGGTACATAATTTATTTCTTTACTGTGTTTTTATTATAAGCTGACATTTAATGTCACATTACGTTGTTTCTATAGGTGAAGATTTGTAATTGGGTTTTTGTTTCTTAGTGTTGAAATTTTATTATGTATGAATAGCTGTAAGTCTTCCATGCTTTGTAAATAAATAAATAACTCTCGAGTAGACGTGAATTTCGCCAGGAATGTGAGTGTTCGTGATCAATTTGACAGTTCTATCTAAAACACCCCCAGTAATCAATTTGCGAGAAGCAATGAAGTTAACCTTATTCCTGTATAATTTAAACCTACTAGTTTTTAAGAAAATAATGGTATTTGTTGTGATTTTATTTGTTTTTTTTTTTTGCTAAAGAATTTTCTGTTTTTTTTTACACTATATTACAATCTAATTTTGTTCTTATCTGTTACACGATATATAAGTTTCTTCTAAAAGTACAAAATATTTATATTAATTTTAGAATCATCGCTATACAAACTCGTCTTTCGTTCTATTTCGGTTCAGTAATTAAAAGTTCATATTAATATTTAAAAGTCAAGAGAAATCCATCTAAAATGCCCAGTAGGTACTCGTAATAAAATATTCGGCTCGTATCTCGTTAGACGCGGCATATTTGTTGTGGCTCCTTAATTAACTGGAGTATCATTGCGGTGTGTTTGTTGTGAGCAAACAGGGTGCTAAACGATGGGTTGGAGAGCGCTAGTTACTTGAACATTCGTCTAATTTGGAGAATGGATGCGGTACAATGAAGTCGCTTTTTTAAATAAAACCTTTGCTTTTTGTTTGTTCCTATGAAGTTTGTGCGTATGTAACTTATAATGCGAGAAGAAGGGACCAAGATATGCCATTTTTTATAGTATTAGCATTTTTACTTATTATAAAATCAATTCATTATTTTTATATGTAGCCCCGGCCCATGGCTCTTTTGTAAAATTTGTTTAGGGTTAGTTCTCAATTCCATGCGTACGAAGTTATGGGCAACAGCTACTTACATTGAGGCCGAAGTCTCCCTCCCTCTCTCCTCCCTTCTCTCTCTCTCCCCCTCTCTCTCTCTCCCTCTCTCTCTCTCCTTCTCTCTCTCTTCAACCCTTTAATATCCCACTGCTGGGCAGGGGCCTCCTTTAATTTGGGAGGGATCATGATCTTTTGAGCCGCGCTGACCGGAGACAGATAACACTGTGTAGAATATTCCTTAGCTGACTTTTACACCACCCTGGGAAGGAAAAGAAATGGTGACGCTTTTATTCTTAATCCGTCACCACATGGGTATTATATATATTATGATATTTTTTTTAGTGTTACCATTTCTAATATTTAGTAGATCAATGTACACATGCGATGCTAGTATCGTACATATCGTATGTCCATGTACATCACAGTGTATGTACGCTACCGTACTCGTCATTCGAGTGGCTTCTGTTAGTTTTGTGAGCGTATTGATGGTGTAACCTCGCTGGATTAGGAAATATACTGCGTCTGACAGATATAGCATTGTGTCGTCACAAATAAATACTAGCTAACCCGGCAAACGTTGTTTTGCCATACAAATGTTAGCGGTGGACCACCCTTATCAATTAGGGGTATGAAAAATACATGGTAGCCGATTCTCAGATCTACTCAATTTGCATTTATAATTTCATAAAAATCGGTCAAGCCGATTCAGAGGAGTATGGGAATGAACATTGTGACACGAGAATTTTATATATTAGAAGATTAAAAAGCTGAAGAGTTAGTTTGTTTGAACGCGCTCATTTTAGGAAACGCCTGGTGTGGTTTGAAAAATTCTTTCAGTGTCGAATAGAAGGTACATTTAGAGAGGAAGACTATAGGCTATATGACATCATGGTGCGAGGAAAAGAAAGCAAAGCATCAGTGAAAAATTTTGGGATGTGAAACATTATCCATATTCTTCTGTTGCTTGGGCTGCCTTAGTGGTTAATATTCTTATTATATTTAACATTTTTCGATTCGATGCGTATTTAGTCTATATGGAATCATTTATTCACAAAATATATATGTACTTTCACAATCTTAATTGTATAGCTCAATAACATTAATAGTGTACATGACAGTCGTGTCACTGTGTGTGTGTCACTGTCACCACTTATAATGTTCAGTGAGTGTTAGTCAATATTTATCGAAGCATCACTGTCACAATATGACACGCGACTTTGTTACTGTACTATCGATCTGTGTGATATCGTTGTGATAATATGTACTAATGTGGAGATACTCGTAGATTGATATAATATTTATTTTTTATTGCGATGCTTAAAGGTTGTGTAAGTTTCACAGAAGTAAATTTATAATTTGTTTGGTTGAAAAACTTAAAAACACGCTTGAAAAACCGTTTTTTTTAAGGTATTTATTATTGCATTGTATGGGTTCCTTGTTATGTGTGCAAAATTTTAGATCAATCCGACTACTGTAAGTGAATGAAAATCACTTTCAAAGATTCCGTTATATAAATTAATACGTTGATAGATACGTACCGAGCTTATAATAAAATTAGTAACTATGATTATTGTATATTCGCTATATTTTATTTCGTTTTACCATCGTATCGTCTTCCTTACTTGCAGTGAACCGTGACCTCATTTATGATCCATATCTGGTCTGTAAGCCTTGTAATGTAGCCTGCCTACTTCCACTTTTGCTTTAACGCATAGAGCATCAGTTGCTTTTTAAATTTCTGATATAAAATACCAGGATAGATAGATAATTAATATTGTGTAAAATGGGGCACTGTTGCCACAATTTGATTACGCGATCCTCCTTAGGGAGTTCTGGTGATACTTGAGTACCGAACAAACTAAAAAACAAACAAACATAGACCTGTTATACTTCGCCACGTGTCCTTATCGATCTTGGCGTCCTTTGGGGAGTAGGAGAATTAAATTAAAATGTTTTGTTTAGTTATAGGTTTTTTTATCTTTGTCTAATACATTCCTATTGGAAACGCTGGGAGAGGATTTACAAGAGAGACATTATATCATTTTATATGTGATGTCTTCTAAAAAGGTCATGTATAGCACTTTTTGCATGTATGACCAGATGTATGATAATAATAGAAGCTTACTTCCAGTGTAGCAGATGGCACTGTATTGTTTTAGTATTTATTCAGTCATTCTGTGGTATGGGCTCTGTCTACGCCATTGAGAATAAGCCATGATGGTATATAGGTCAGACTTGCTTACTGTATGACAGACATATCCATGCTCGGCCATGTAAATAAATAAGTATTCATGGACATTACACACAACGTCCTCTGGTCCCAAGCTAAGCTTACATACTTGTGTTAAGGATACCAGAATACGGATAGAATACATATACTACTTTTCTGTTGTAAATACGTACTTATAATACATAGAATACGCAGACCCAGACGCAGTACAAACATTAATATGATATTTATTTATAAATATCCCACAAATAAATGTCCCGTGCGGGAATCGAAACCGTTACCTCGTGAACGGCAGGCCGTTACATGAACCACTCGACTACGAAGCCTATCAAAAAAGAAGAAATGTATATTTAATTCCTGAATACACTTATGACTTCTGACGTTGAATAGTTCATATAAATTTTTTGGCTGAGCAGAAATCCACCAATACAAAACGTTGGGTGAATGAACAAGTAATGAAATAACCTCTAAACTTACAAGATACCCTAACAAAATGTTAGTGTGTGTAGTTCAGAGGAGCGTCACTAATGGCGTTTCCCCAAGGTGCGGTCTGATCGATACGAAACCTAATGGATTACTCACCGCTCACGCTTATCGCTCCCAACATAGATACTGGGATTTTTATTGTGTTCTCTTGTGCGGATTGGAATTGTTACTGCATTTAGTAATAAATGGTTAAAGTCACGCACTTAAATTATGCTTATTATTAACCTTGAGGAGGTTTTCAATGCGTCGGTATGGTTTTTTGTAAGTTAATTCATAACTTTTAACTGAGAGAAGCGATTTTATTCATTCTTTTTTATTTGAAAGCTGGGTTTTCCCGCGTGGTCCCATTGGTACCAGGTCGGGGGCTGATGATCATCTCCTGAGAAATCGAGGAAAACTTCTCAAATTACAAAGGCATATAAAGTCGGTTGAACTTTTGTTTAAGAAATACTTAATTATTCATTTAATCACGATGACGAATCTATTATATTTATAAAGAGGTTAAATATGTAAAATGTAGGTAGGTTCAGATAATCTCTGAAAACGATAAGTCATTATGAATAAGGCCGTTAATATTTACAGTTAACAACAACAAACCCACAAGATAAACCCACAGTTAAACCATTTATGCGTATATAATAAACTAATAATGATGTTTATCTAAGAGCCATCTATGTATGATGTTCCTGTTTAGTCCCATGGCGCGTCATTTGGGCGTACATCAAAGTTTGGAGTCCATAGGGAGTTGTACAACTTTGAGGGGTTGCGGTTAAATCATTGAAAAGATTGTTAATTAATAAATCACGAAGATACTCTGGAAATGTATGGAGATAATGCATTGATACGCTTTGTTGGTTACTTTTAAACTTATTTATTAATTTTTGCAATTGACTTGCTATGCTTTTACTTATTAAAAGAAATTATAGTGGAAAAAATTAGCAACGGAATGGTATTCAGAAGTTGTGGGTTCAAGTCCCGCTCATGGTGATAATTTTTTCCACTATAACTTGATTTACTTTAAAATTCTTGAGAAATAGTAATATGTATTAGAAATCTAATATATAAAATTCACGTGTCACAGTGTTAGTTACCGTACTCCTCCGAAACGGCTCGACCGATTTTCCTGAAATTTTGTGTACATATCCTCTGTCTGAGAATCGGCCAACATCTATTTTTCAAGCCTTTTTTTTTGTATGGCAAAACAACGTTTGCCGGGTCAGCTAGTATTATCTAAAAATGTAAACATCGCTCTAAGTCGTAGTGTAGGTTTTTAGGAATTTAGGTTAGGAAGGTTAGGTTTAGGAATTTAGGTTAGGTAGACGGGCCTCGTGGTAGAGTGGTTTATGTAACGGACTGCCGTTCACGAGGTCTCGGGTTAGATTCCCGCTCGGGACAATCATTTGTGTGATCTTTATTAATGTCATACATATATCTGTTCTGCGTCTGGTTGTTTCTATGTATTTTAAGTATGTATTTACAAAAGAAAAGTAGTATATGTAGTATATCCATATTCTGGTACCCATAACACAAGCATATAAGGTTAGCTTGGGACCAGAGGACGTTGTGTGAAATATGCAAGAATATTTATTTATTTATTTTATCTTTAACAAATCTGTCAATTGAACGATATAATTGTAATTGAGATATCTCGATAACCTACAGATATATCGATAACGGAATAACTATTAATACAATGTTAATGTTTATTTTAAATTCTGTAAAATTAATGTTTTAAGATAAGTAGTACATTAACTTTATGGTTAAGTTTAACATAGGTTCGGGTTCTTTGGTTAACTTGTTAACTGATATGCGACCCATTTAACTGTATTTTAACCATATGACATATTTAATTTAACTAACATAGGGTAGATAATGTAATAGGTTAAATTTACATAACATTATGTAACATAGATTGTAAATTAAGAAATTTCGTATTATAAATACATAAAAGTCACAAGATTGACATTTTTATTGACATGTGTGGCTATAATTGTGGTAATAAAAATCCTACTACAAATTTTTGCTACTAATTTAGTAATTTTTATCGTTTTTTATGCGTTTGTTTGTTGTTAAATTGTATTAAAAAATGTCATTTTGTGATAATATTAATTTTTATAACAATTTTGATTATGTAGGATAATTTTACGAGAGTAAAACGCTGTTAAATTTTATAATTTTTAAAGTTTGTCATATTAAAATGTTATTAATATGTTATGGTATTATGTTAGTTCGTTGTTTATTGGTTTTTATTACGACCTCAAGGACGGTGTTCTGTTGCCGTCATTTTAAATTCTAGGATAAGGTCAAAGATAGACTGATTTTAATAACATAATATTTTCTAACACTTGCGCGACTCATTTTATTAAATAAAACTACTTTAAATAAAACTACTTTTTACGGATTTAGACGCGTATATTTGTTTTAAATTTTGGCCCGACGTTTCGGAGACTTTGCAGTCACCATGGTCACGGGTGAGACTGAGCTGTAATGTGTCTTCTACGATCAGTTATTACAGGGTTTACCCACATTCGATTTTAATTTTACATCGGGCAAACAAAGAGATCTGTTAGAACTCGGGTCAAAGAGCACATAGCTGATGTGAAGCACCGACGCAATACAAAGTCTGCAATCTGTGAACACAGTCAGGATCGCCTGAACCACTACATCCGGTTTGATAAACCTCAAATCCTCGCCAAGGAAAATCGATACCGACCCAGAATGATTCGCGAGGCTATTGAAATAAAGAAACATAAAAACGTGTGACTGCAAAGTCTCCGAAACGTCGGGCCAAAATTTAAAACAAATATACGCGTCTAAATCCGTAAAAAGTAGTTTTATCTAAACAGATGAGTCGCGCAAGTGTTAGAAAATATAATAAAAAATAAATAAAAAAATAAAACTACTTTTTTACTACGGATTTAGACGCGTATGTTTGTTTAAATTTTGGCCCGACGTTTCGGAGACTTTGCAGTCACCATGGTGCACAACAAAATAGCTAAATAGTCAAAATACTGCAATAGTTGTTTTCATTTTTAGTTAAGTTTAATTGTGCGTTTAGAATTGGCACCAATGTCAGAAAAGCTCGATTACGTATTCATTGGTTGACCTCCGTAAAAGACAAAGTAATGTCAAGTAAATCTTGGTGAGCGACCGTGACTAACTGGTGTAGGAGGGTCCAAGTTAACAATCTGTGCGCTAAGTGCGGGTAAACACGCGAACCGGGATTGTATTACGTTTGTGAGGAGATGGAATAGGTATATACAAGCTCACTTTACCAGGGAGCCAAGGCTGTTATTACAATGTTGTCACAATGATCAGTCAATGACGCCATAATGGCGACAAAAAATTAAGAGTAGACTACCAAACTTGACAAAATTCGCCATTATGCAATCAGTTATTGCATTTGTTGATTGCATAATAGCGAATTTTAAGTTTGGTAGTCTACTCTTAATTTTTCTGTCTCCTCCCAAGGGTGCTGTAAAAGTCAGCTAAGGGCTATTGCATACAGATAACATCTTCTGTGAGAGACGGAAAACTCAAAAATAAACCCTGTGCCGACACGCCTGGTCAGCGTGGCACAGTAGACTATCATCCTTCCCAAAGTGGAGCAGGCCTATGCCCAACAGTGGGTCTTTAATGGACTAGAGAACTTTTAACTGGGTAAAGCGATTTTATTGATTCTTTTTTTATTTGAATGCTGATGCTTCCCGTGTAGTCCTATTGGTCAGGATCTGATGGTTATCTCCAAAAAAATCGAGGAAAACCCTCACCCTAAAGGCGGTTAAAGTCGTTTTTAAAAGATATTCATTTATTTGTATTACCAGGAGGCATTCGGTGAAGGCGGTTGGCCGTTGGAATTCAGAGCGGCCGTAGCGAGACTGCTTACACAACACGCGCCCAATGACAAGGAGGCGCCTAGAGCCACTGCACTACGTAAGTTTATTTATGTTACACAATCACTACTAATTACATTTTGTGGCAGCAGAGGGGTCAAATAAAACCCAACTACGGAAACTAAAGCTACATTTTTAATATTTAAATTAAATTTTTATATATACTTACTTACTCTAACCTATAACTAATTGAACTCCCTTATTCTCTTTTCTTTAATAAATATGGGACAGGCATGGCGCATGCCAGCGCCATGTGCCTTCCAGAGCAGTTATTACATTTATAATCTGAAGTATCGCATTTAGCATGATTTCTACTACATTTAGGGCAAATCAATTAATTCGATGGGCAAAAGTTTATGGTGTATCCGAATCTCCAACAGCGAGAACACTGAGTGACGGGATATTGCTATGCTAATGGATTGGCCATCGACCAAAGAGTGAGGTTTGGTGAAGAGAGGGTTGCCTCATTGACCGACTGTGTGGTCTTCTTGGTATTGCTGTCAGCAGTTTTGCATTACTCACATCGACGAACATCTGGTTTGATGCTTCACTTGCTGTTGCAATATGTTTTGAGAACGTGCATACGTAACATACTTGCAAAGATTGATACAGACAGAGAGACTTGAACTCTGCGTCCTCGCTCAGGTATAATCGTGTTGTACGACGAGGTTTGGCTCGCTGTTCATGTTCGTTCGTTTCATAAGCGGCAAAAGACGTTGACAATGGCGTCGTTCTTCGAAACTAGGGTCTTACTATGCTTAAAGATCCTTCATCCATCCGTCCATCAACCTTTCTTCATCCACTGCTGGACATAGGTCTGCCAGCTTGGTTAGCTGCATTCAGGATTGAAAAGCAATACAAAATATGAAGTGTGTTATTCCTTTAATCATTTCTTTCATTTAAATTTGGGGATATTTTAAGTTTGACTACTGCTGCAAATATCCTTCTCCAGCCCATTTAGAGCCTATTGTTGGGCACGGGTCTCCTCCACTTTGGGAGGGATTGTGGTCTACTCTGCCATGTTGACCAGACTTGTTGGCACAGGGTTTATTTTCGAATTTTCCGTCTCTAACAGAGGATGTTATCGGCATAAAATATCCACTAACTGACTTTTACAGCACCCTTGGGAGGAGATGGGGTAGTGACACTTGTATTCTTAATCCGTTACCACGCGGAGACATACTTACAATTTATTCCCAATTTCTGCTTAACTGACCGAAGGAGCCTCGCGCCTGTGAAATAGTGGCCTAGAAAAGCTGATAACGCCCGCACGTCCTCTTGGTTGCCACCGCTACTGACTGTTCTAGCACAGTAATAATATTTGTCACCACTCCATTTCTTGGTTAGGGTTGTTGTAAGAGCCATATTAATCTAGTATTGTAATGTCAATAAAGTCAAAAAGATATTTTTATATCAAAAAGGTATGATAAAATTAATAAATTGATTTTAAAAAGTCAGAGGTTTGGTGTCTGTTCAAAAAGTGAATTCTATGGAGAGTAACAGACAAGTTTTATTATTTGTATGTTTATGTCCAGGTCTGGGCATGCAACGTTTGGACCAAACGCTCTCCGAGACGATGGTGCTGGATTTGATAGTTCTTTTGGGATTCGTTGTAGTCAATAACCCACAGTTACAGGTGAGTACATCTTATTAAAAATCTAGCTATTCCTCGCGACAACGTACGCGTATAATAGAATACCTACGTATATATAGCTTTTTTGCCAAACAGCCCAGCTGCATCACTTCGTAGTAAATAAAGACATTATGCTGATGGAAACCAATATATTATTAGGTTAATTGAGATATCGAATTATTAGCAACATTACACATTATCGATACTTACATGTTGTATTTAGGGTTCCGCACAAAAGAGTAAAACAGGACCCTTTGGGTGACAAATCAATATCAAGCTATGCTGCGCTTTTCTTAGCTCAGTATTAAACGTAAATATGTAGCAGCTCGTGTAGTCGTTTATCTTGTCAAAAATGACATTATTTAAAAAAAACTGAAACATTACGGCATAGTTGTATCCAATAAAGATGAAAGTGAAGAAAAAGGGGATATGGATCGGCACAGCGCGACTCAGCACGGCGGGTAGCACGCCTCGCTCGAGACTACTGCGTTTTATACAGAGTGTAGCCTCACACAGCGCAGCACAGCATAGCTTGATTTTGGTTTGTCACCCTTACTGAGACCTCCGTCAACAAGATGTATCTGAAGAAATTTTCACACAAAATGTATTTCTGTTGCCGCTGTAGCTGCAAATTTTTAAATAAAATACATACTTATAATACATAAAAACACCCAGACGCCGTACAAACATAAATGTCACATGATTGTCCCGAGCGGGAATCGAACCCGCGACCTCTAATCGACAGTCCGTTACATGACCCCACTCAACCACGAGGCTCGTCAGTCTTTACTTATGTATCTCCCTATGTGACCTTATATCTTTAAAACTGCACAATGTATTTGTTAAGTTTTGGTGCATATTTCAAATTCTACGCTTACGAAGTTGCGAGCGACAAATCTCTCTATCTCTCTCTCTCCAGCCCATTAACGTCCCACTGTTGGGCAAGGGCCTTCTCCACTTTAAAATGGATTGGCATAGGGTTTAGTTTTGAGTTTCCCGCCTTTCACAGAGGATGTACAATATCCCTTAGCTGGCTTTTAAAGCACCCTGCTGGCTTTAAACTTGATGAAGATTCGGCATTAAGATGAATACATATACATATTATTATTATTATGATAAAAATGATAAAAAACCCTTCGTGCGTGTGTCCCCAACTCGTACTTAACCGTGTTTTAATACATGAAAGCACTTTTCGCGCGATAGTCGCATTAATATAGTCATAGAAGATGACATTTAAGTGTTTAGACTCGATTGCTATTAATGCATGTAATTGAGAATCGATTGAAATCGATTATTGAAACATTTAATTAAATGTTACATTAATGTGATGATTCGATTAGCTCATTATTGGTTACGCTCTAATTAGGGCACATTTTAACATGAACATTAACATCAATTAAACGCAGATGGGACCTTAGTTTTGATGTCAATGTATTTATACAAGATTAACGTACAATTATAGTTTCCCATGATGAAAGAATAGCGAGAGCAAAAAAAATTATAAGTGGTGTCCGGTTGTTTGACCAAAAGTCATTACCAAATGAGCATTTGGTGAAATGTTGTTTGTCGAATGACCATTTGCTATCAGTTTTTTGGTGAATCATAGGGAACCATTAAAAGTACATACATATTATGTGATTCGAATAGTACAATTCATACTATTCACACTATGTAAAAATGTTCACTATGCGAAGGTATTTTTCGATCCAAGCAGCAGTTGTCTCTATCGCACTTGTTTGGGCATTGCGCAATAGCAATACATTTTACAAATATGTACCTAATTTTGGTATATGGTTTCCTCTTAACGTCCCAATGTTGAGCACGGACCTCTTCCTCTTTAGGAGAGAGTATGGTCTTCTGTGCCGCGCTGAATAGGCGTGTTGGCACACTATTTATTTTCGAGTTATATGTCTCTCAAAGTGGATGTTATCCGTGTACAATATTCCTTTGCTGGCTCTTACAGCATCCTGGGAAGGAGATGGGGTGGTGACACTTGTATTCTTAATCCGTTACCTCACGGGTAGTATCTTGAAAACCAGTAATAATGTTGTAAATAATAATATATTCCTAGTATTTTGTTGTAACGTCTCGGACAGTTTGTCCGTTTTGTTTTCTCATGCGGGCTACACCTGCAAAGACACGTGTTTACATTATACTTATAAATTATACAACCCTAGCATTTATATAGGCTGATCCCTTTTATGTTCTATTATTCTATTTGATAAAAAATCTAGGTGAAAACGGAAAATTTGTTATGTAAAATGTTTGTAAGATTATAGCCGGCCCTTAGTCTTACGGCCATTTTTGATAACCAATTTATTATAACGGATAGATTCCTATCCTAGTTTATTAGTTAAGATATTTCTGTTTCCTGTCAAAATAGAGTATTTTGTCATTAGTAGTTTAGTGATATGTAAGTAAGGGCGAAAGTTTTGATTAGTTTGACTTTGATAGCAAGAATTATTTGGAAGTTTCATAAGAGCAAAATTTGATTGTGATTTTTATTTTCATATCACTTAATTAAAATAAATTACACATGAAAACCTATATGAATTGCTATATTTATTGGTGATCTCTGTATAAAGATTAAGTTAGTATTTTTTTTAATATTTCGCTAACAGACAGATAGACGCATGGGACTTTATAATGAGCAAGAATAAATATCTTGCCTCACGCCACATTGCAGAGACTACATCTTACTATATTTATGTACATTTCACACAACGTCCTCTGGTCCCAACCTAAGCTTGCTTGTGTTATGTTTATGTACCAGAATACGGATAGAATACATAAACAATTTATTTTGTAAATGTACATCTATAATACATAAAAAAACATCCAGACGCAGTATAAACACTTGTATGACAATTAAATCATACAAAATATGATGGACAAGAATCGATCCCGTGACCTCGTGAACGGCAGTCTGTTACATGAACCACTAGACCACGAAACCCGTCAATCAAACTACAGGCAGCATGGTCATGGATAAAACCAAAGAACTTTTGCCTCGATCGCCGTAATCACGTGACATTTAATTTTACATTCTTATTCGAAAAGTCATCAAGATTATATTAAAAAGCAAGTAAAACGCAACACAGTGATAGCTTAAGAGGATACCAAAATAGCTTCGTGCATTTTTCTATGTACGAAGTTTTCATTGTTTCTTTAGATTGAATGGCTAGAGCTCTAATTTTTAAGTATATGTTTTTTCAATATATAATCTAGGATCGCATAAACTCAGAAACGCGATTGAAAAAAGTTTTCTCGATAGAAAATCTTAGCGAAAATACCTCTCTCATTTCTTATTTTTTTCATTTGTCGGTCTATTATCGCGTATTAACTAATGAAATAACTTTAAAAACATAAGTAACTATTATATATAGAAACACGTAAATCAGAATTAAAATATATTTAGTAGATTTTGAGTAAATAGGAAAAGTATCCCTAATTCTTCATTTTCTGTGCCTACTGGCTGTGTTAATATGTACGTGTCGGCGATGATATACGATAATATTGATGTAGGCCCTTAAGTGAAAATTATATCAGATAACATTTAAACAATTATCTCTTGTATGTTTTAAATGTTATAAAATTGTTATTTACTTGATACAGTTATCTACGTACAAGGTTTTATCTTTAGCGGTGATATAACTTATTTTATCCATTAGCGTTCGTCGAGTTTTGAAATCAACCTGTATCTGTAGACAGGCAATTATTGTTAGTCTTTTCACTTGTTTGTTGCGATAGTTTTTTAGGGTACCGTAATATAGGAGTTCCCCGCATGGTGACGGATTAAGAATACAAGTGTCACCACACTATTTCCTCCCAAAGGTGCTGTAAAAGTCAGCTAAGAGATAACCATCCGTTGTGAGAGACGGAAATCTCTAAAAGAGACACTAAGCCTTAATATTTACTTATTTATTTTATTATTATCATAACATCTTTATTATTGTTTTTTTCTTCCTTTACATTAATCTACTTGTACACTGCAGCCCCACTTTATTTTAGTCCCTAACTTTTCTTTCCATCCCATGGTTGCCTGGAAGAAATGACTTTTATGTGATAAGGCCGCCATTTGTACCTAGTTTTAAGCTTAATTTCTGTTTTCTGTTTCTTGTAAATGTGTACAATAAAGAGTTAAGGGCCTACATGAATATTATCGTATATCATCGCCAACACGTACATATTAACACAGCCAATAGGCACAGAAAATGAAGAATTAGGGATACTTTTCCTATTTACTCAAAATCTACTAAATATATTTTAATTCTGATCCACGTGTTTCTATACATAATACATAACTATGTATATGGACAGGTAACTACCTATGTTTTTAAAGTTATTTCATTAGTTAATACGCGATAATAGACCGACAAATGTAAAAAATAAAAAATTTGAGAGGTTGTTTCGCCAAGATTTTCTATCGAGAAAACTTTTTTCAAACGCGTTTCTGAGTTCATGCGATCCTAGATCATATATTGAAAAAACATATACTTAAAAATTAGAGCTCTAGCCATTCAATCTAAAGAAACAATGAAAGCTTCGTACATAGAAAAATGCACGAAGCTATTTTGGTATCCTCTTAATCTATCTATCTATCTAAGCCCACACGCCTGGCGAGTGTGGCACAGTAGTAATCCCTTCCTTTCCAAAGGGAAGGATAAGAGGTTGTAATATTAATAGGCTGGAGAGAAAGAGAGAACGCTCATAATGTACATGAAATTTTCTTTTTGGTTTTATTATCGTACTAATGCAGCTGAAATCTAGGCAAAATAAGTTTGCGCACTACAGTAGGTAGTTAATCATTATTCATTTTATTTGTAGATACGGAACGCTCAGTGTATAAGTCTACTAGCTGTTCCCCGCGGTGTTACCTGCGGTAAAAAGGATAAAAAATAAGTTTATTTTCTATTCCATTTTCCATTGGAAAGTTTCATGAAAATCCATCCAGTAGTCTTTACGTGAAAGTACAATAAACATCCTTACATATCCAAACATTGGAGTATGGATAGAAGACCGAGGAAACGTTCGCGTTGCTCAGCCAACAGTTTAGGTATTTTATTTTATAGCGCGTAATTCTTTTTTCGTCATATCTCCTAAGATATTCATTCAAATTTCATGCTGTAAAGAGCAGTTATAATCTATATTATATGCGAAAGCTAACTAAGCTATTTAATTTGGTAAAAAATATTACTATATACACATAAATAGCTTTTGAAAACACCCTATTGAATTTGATAATTTTTTTGACATTATTATGGGTACAGAGGGTTTCCCTTAAAAGATAGACATATGCCCTCGCGGACTTTTTTGAAGAACTGTCGGTAACAAACAATTCCTCCATACATTGGTTTGTTGTTGTTTTCATTTATAGCTCGCGTGCGTCCGAATTTCTAGGCAAATTTAATCATATCATCTAATATTCAGCAAACCCTAACAAATTATGCAAAAAAGCCATCCTCTTAAACCATTCTATCTAAACCGCATCAAGATCCGTTGCGTATTTTTGAAGATATAAGCTCACATAGGGACATACATACAAAAATTACGACTGTTTTATAAGAAGTAAAGATAAAGATATCGCACTTGACTGGCTTTTTCAAGATTACTATCTTACAGTCAAGTGGCGTTGAAATTGTACGTCGCCATTAAATTTTTAGTTTTAATTCAATTGTTAATGTGTTTCTGTTGTCCGTACCTACATCGTAATGTGTAATGTTTTCACATCATTCTCACGGCACACACAGGTGTCTCCACTAGTTAGTCAATAATCGTTGGAAACGATAAATTGATTATGTTAACTGTAACGCGATGAATCGATAACATCATTATGACTCTATTTCTTTTTTTTCCGATAGTTTTTTAATTGATATTTTTGTGTGGGCGTGTTTTTATTGCTTTTGTTTAGTTGGTATTAATTTGTTTTGCAATATTTTCGATTTAAAACTATCGCGCTACAATTCAGTTTAAAATTTTGAAAGTCAAAATTATAATTTTTATTTCAAGTTGGCATGTTTTACAAGCACTTTTGAAACGTCGGAAGCTGGGTTTCTTTTCCAAACGCTTTAATTTAATAAATTAAATTATGGTGTAAAAAGTGATTACCGCAAGCGGGACTTGAACCCACGACCTCGGAATACGGCTCCGTAGCTCTGCCAACTGAGCTTATTGCGGTTTATATCGTATTTTTACGTAATCACGGTAATCACTTTTTCCACCATAATTTAATTTATTAAGTATAAGCATAGCATGTCAATTGCATAATTAATAAATTGCTTTAATTTACGTTTTCTCTCACTTTCTAGATTTTTCTTTAGTTTTGTAGTATTCGTGGAAGGACCTAAGATGGGTAGTTATAGATGTTGATCCGTTTACAAAGTCTTAGCCTTTTCGCGAACAGACGGATAGACATATTAACTATGTTGTTGATATGTAAAGATCTGTATTGAGTTGGATATGTGATGTCAATGAAAATGTGGTAGATAAGCTGAAAGTGATGTTAGTGATTGAAAAATTTAAGAATGATCGGCTATCCTGGTAAGGTCATGTAACGAGGCAAGAGGAAAGTAGAGGTCGAAGAAAACTTTGATTTTGATTACGTAAAAGAGGATATGAAATAAAAAGGTGTTAACACAGGTAAGGCGTTTGTAGAAAATTACATGTTGCGCTGACCACAATTAATTGAAATATGGGCAGTACAATGATGATAACATGAAATGGCCATTGTTAATTCTTAAGAAACAGTTAAGTGTTAGTTCCCACGGGCGCAGGTGTCCAACAAAGAGCACTTGTTCAAAGGAAGTGTTCTTGGTCCATTACTGAGAACAATTTATCGTCCTACAGCCGTTACCTTAAATTGTTTATGTTTTACTTTCTACATTATTGATTTTATGACTTTTTGTCGTTCAGCTTTTAGAGGGCGAGAAATTAGGGTCGATGGATAAGCAAGGTAGTCCAGTCAAATTACGGCTGAGAATGGGAAAAATAATCACTAAAATACCTAGTTTGGGAATTATGAAGGATCGATCGGGGGGTGTATTCTGAGCTTATATTCCAATTTGAGGGAATCTAGGGAGGTCAGCTCAAGGTCATTTCGATGAAAACGCGTTTAATTCGATATCTCGAGAACGGTTAGTGTTAGGCAAAAAATTGTAGAGACCTTTTCTCTTTTAAATTAAATTTACTAACTTTTTTATCCGAAACTTTTTTTTTATCATCAATATTTTTCAATTTATTGCTTCTGATAGGCAAAAATTTTACTTTTTTTCTCCCTTTTTTTTATTTTTCGCCATTTTCTCCCCAACCGTTCAATTTTATTAAATTTTACCCGAATATGAAAGTGTTGCTCTTTTAATTATGAACAACTTTATTTATAAACTTTTTGCTGTAATGCCAATACCTTCGGAGTTATATATTACTTTACCGAGCAAAATCCGTGCCACTGTCGCAATATCATCGACATCAGTGGGTATTTAGTATTTGAAAGAAATATTAAAGTATTCCATGATCATTTATTAGCCAACTTACCTGTATTAAAAGGTGAATCGATTAAACTATTAAAAAATTGAACTTCATTTAAATATTAAATATTGTAATAATTGAAATATCATTTAAATATTGTACTTTTTCAATTTGGGTATTTTTTATTCCATTCAATGGGATAATAATGTGAATAAGGATTAGAAAAAGAAGTAAACGAATAATTGAAAGTGTTTCACACATTTATTGATAAAAAAATAGGTCATAAAATTGGTAAAATTAAGTACGCGAGGTCGATGGAAGTGAATCGTCAATATTAAAGGCCCTGACGGTATCGGGGCATACGTCGTCCTCGTCCATTGCGTCAAAAATATCATCGTTGACAACATTGGCGATATTAGAACAATAGTTCTCTTGGCAATTAGTGCAAATTACTGAGCAAAACAGGTCGGCCTTTCTACATCCGCACGCTTTGCCGCAGTTGGTTTTGCATTTGCACGCAATCGATCTAAGCAAATCTTCCGGAGCTGGTTTCAGCGACATCAGTATCGGCTCCAATCCACGGGGGGTGCGACGCCAGCCCCACTCCTCGGGTTCCAGATAATTTTCGAGCCAGTATTGTATTTGGTAGTAACACCTCAACGAGTGAAAAACTGCGGCATCGGAGGTAGGAGGCAGGGATTGCAATTTAACCCTCCCTATGCTTGCCAATTTTCCTTGCCTTTCGGAAGCAATAAATTGAAAAATATTGATGATAAAAAAAAAGTTACGGATAAAAAAGTTAGTAAATTTAATTTAGAAGAGAAAAGGTCTCTACAATTTTTTGCCTAACACTAACCGTTCTCGAGATATCGAATTAAACGCATTTTCATCGAAATAACCTTGAGCTGACCTCCCTAGATTCCCTCAAATTGGAATATAAGCTCAGAATACACCCCCCGATCGATCCTTCATAATTCCCAAACTAGGTATTTTAGTGATTATTTCTTTCGGTAATTTGACTGGACTAAGGCAACTAACAACCTTGTAACGCTATGAAACGATAACATTATGAAAAAGATTTGCATTGAGACTGATATAGGTTTACACTAAAACTCTAAATTTATGTATATTTTTATTAGGAGACGATATGCGACAGTTGGAGCGCGATCAAGACTCTTTGCACTTTGCCTGCCAACTGGTTGGTGTCTAGAACACACAGTCATGCTTTACTACCCACTTTGGTGGCGTTGTCTGAACATAATGGAGCTGCTTATACGATTGCTTCAGAACTTAACACACAGGTAATTCTAATATATATTATTCATCCAGGGTGATGTTTTACCCTGAACACTTCAGGATGTTTTGATAATTAGCCCTGGACTGCTAAGGATAATACTTGTCCTATTTTTCGTAAGACATATTACGCAACGTTCTCTGGTCCCAAGGTAAGCTTATATGCTTGTGTTATGGGTACTAGAATACGGATGTAATACATAAACTACTTTTCTTTTGTAAATACATACTAATATTGGATAGTACATTTATCGAGCTATAGGCTATATATCATTCTCAGCTCCGACGAGCGGAGCATTAGTGAAAAATGTTGCAAAAACGGGGAAGTTTTCTAAATTCCACGCACGGAGTCACGGGTAACAGTTAGTAAAACATAATAAACCGTCCGTATATCAGCGGAGGAAACAAACTCAATTTGTACTTGTGAATATTTGATGTTATTAGTTGTTGTAGAGAGACGTCCGCACAGCTGTGACTCACTTTGTTAACTGATGTTATATAATGCGTGTACGGTACCAGGTGGTACTTTATTTACGGTGTTGCCAGATGTGAATAAT
Source organism: Orgyia antiqua (assembly GCA_916999025.1). Taxonomy (NCBI): domain Eukaryota; kingdom Metazoa; phylum Arthropoda; class Insecta; order Lepidoptera; family Erebidae; genus Orgyia; species Orgyia antiqua. Next base: position 10,246,441 of record OU779874.1, read on the forward strand.
ATTTTAGTGTTTGTCGAGCCAACTTGCTTTCGTGTGATGACTTCTCTTGACTCGACTTTGGTGTTTGATTTTGAATACTGGGATCAGGAAGACTTCAATGAACTGCTTTATTTCTTGTTACAAATATTTTCAGTAGGTAGTAAATTATACAGTTGTAAATGAATAGATATATAAAAAAGATACAGTTGTTAGGCAGGAGAAATGTTGAAGTAAAGAAGAGGAGAGGGCGCGTCGATCGCGGGCTTATATACTCGACGTTCGCCAGTGTGGTCAATTCTGCGTTGGGGTGACCACGCTCGAGCAGTGTTTTTTTTTATTCTGAAAATCTTGACTAAGTTTATTATGATGTGGATTTATGTATGATTTTCTTTTATTATTTGAAAATGTAAAATGCACAGGAAGATATTCTGCTACAGTAAACTATTTATTGATTTTGAAATTGAGTTACTACGCCTGCATCATCACAGTAGTTTAGTTGACAGAACAACGGAACGTTATTCTGCTGTTGTGGGTTCAAATTCCGCTTGTAGCAATCATTTTTTCTAACATGTACCTATACTATTTTTTAGGAGTCAGTTAGGTGTTTTGCTCATAAAGATATTTTTCTACCTCAAAAAATTTCTCCACAGATGTTAGAAGAATACATAAAATGCCCGGAAGCTCAAAAAGTGAAACTAGTACAGGTGATCAAGCAGGGACGCACAAGGAAAAGTAAGAAATAAACACTAATTAGACTGAAATATCGAGATTGATCTAATTAGGTACACGTTGACATTATATATGGACTTTAACACTCCTAGTGGCAAAAGCGGATAACTTAAAATTTTTAAATATCCGATTTGACTGCAATGCAAATCTTTGATGTTACTTTTAGTAAATAAGATGGGCAGATCATTCCTATATCTTATTCTCGAATAGTTTAGTTTGTTTTTCTTTTAAACGAATGTGTAGTATCTTTTGAAAAAAGTCAAAGAAACTTAATAAGAAGTGTCTAATTTGACGTCACAATTAGTACGATTGTAGCTCGGAGGAAGGTCTTGGGTATTAATAATACCGTCACGCCTTTTCCCTATAGGTAGGCAGGGTATTTAAACTCATAAAAATAATAAACCAACGGTAAAATAGGTAACCTAATAATTTATTTTTCTTAGTCAATATTTATCTGTGAGATAAACCTCCCTGAAATGAGTAGACTTGCGCGATACTAAAAGCGTAAGAAAACATTAATACCTTTATCTGATATTTTTCAAACGGTAATTTAAAGTCTATATATATTATGTCAATGTTGGGTATATAGATGGCCTATATGTTATTATTAGAACGATGTTACTACCACTATTTACACTTAGAACTTAATATTTACTCTTTATTACCTTTTTATTTGCAGCGGTCAAAATATTCTATTCAAAAATATGTTCTTGTAAAGTTTTTAAATAATATTATCAGTAGGTTTGATTATGATTGATTCAAACATGATTGACAATACATTGATTGATACCTATTTTTTTATTTTGATGAGATTTTGATTTTAGACATTATACTTGATAAGTAATGAATGATAAAGATTTTGTCGACATTCATTTCTCGATTGATTATTAATTTCGTATAATTTGTTAATTTTGTAGTAAACCTAAAATTATCTTTATTCTAACGCTGTTTTATTGAATATTTATTAATTTCTGATTGTAAATCTATAAATGTGTGAATTAAGTTAAGTTTTGGTATTGCTAATTTTAATGAAAAAACATATTTGCGTTAAAATAAAAATACTAAGCCCGTGTATCTTGTTCTTCTGCCAATTAAAGTCCTGCTGTTGAACATAAGCCTCCTTCACTTCCAACACTTGGTCAATTATCTCACGCTGATCAGGCTTGTTGACAAAGAATTCGATATTTCCATCTATCATAGAAAAAGTCAATTCTCTTGTAAAAGAAAGTCAAAGCTCTTGTACCACCTTGGGGAATGAAATGAAATAGTGGCACTCGTCTTCTTAATCCAACTCACATAAGTTAGCAATACCAATATGATACTGTAAGTTAAGCACTTAATATTGACACAGGATTAACCAATGTTGACTATATAATAATAATGTTGAATATACTTACTTCTAGATGGTACCAAATTTGTTAAACAACAAACTAAATTTAACGAAAATGTAACTATTGTGTTTTTATAATGGATATGTTGTTGTATACATTCATATTAAAATAGCTATTCTGTTTTACACACTTTCTTAACAAGAAAGTTTAGCTGTTATTACAGAGTTATAATTCAGTTGTGCAAGCAGATTTGGTACATCTTTAACTTCATCGTAAATAAAGTATATGTAGAAACGTACAATATTATTCTACAAAACTGTGAAATCTCTAAATTATTTGTTTAATGTAGAAAATCTCTTGATCTAGAATATTATAGTTAAAGTATTGTAAAATTTTTGATGTGAGTCTATTTATCTATTTTTCTATGGTTGTAGATTAGAACTAGACAGAAATGATTGTATTTTCCAAAAAATGACTTTAACCTACTTTATAACGCGGGGTTTTAAAATGTGACGTATTTTTTACATACTATAAAGAAACGATAAAAATAAATTTATTTACTATTGTGTTATGATTTGAAAAATACTATTTTTTGATTAAATTTTTTTCTACTAGGGTATTACTGTATTCTTATTAGAAATAATTTATTTCAAAATATGTATTTAATAATTTAAAAATAACTTGTCAGTCGTATTTTCGTAATGGCGATCATATTTTAAAACTTCGTTTTGATGCTTTATTCAAACAAAAATTTCTAGATTGAAATTTTCTTAGGAATGGATTTAAAGAAAGTGTGTGCTAATGGAGTGCCTTGAGGGACACTCTTGTTGAAGGTTCGAAACATGGTATTTATTGCGTCGCGAATAATAGGAGAGATGATATGTTGTGATTAATAAAATGCTAGAAGTTTGTTTCTCGAAAAATATTCATTTTATTTGATATAAAATCTTCGAGAAATCCTTGTCAACGCAATCAAAGGCTTAAGTCAGTTCGACATCCAATGTTCTCTAATTTCCAATATATTTTTTGTGATAAATTTCTTTAACTAATAGCCCGTTTGCATTAATTGTGATGTTATTTATATAATATACTTCATATAACTGTTGTAGATAATCATAAAATAAATGTATTTGATGTGTGTGTTAAATGTTACTTACTAGAGTCGCAGTTTTGTGAACGCTATAATGTTTAGCTATGTTTAATCCATGATTAACATTATTCTAACGATTATAATTATTATGCGGAACCATTATAGCGTTATTACAATGTGATTTATCTGTATTACGTGTAATAAGTGTATGAGTATTATCTGTTATAGGTGGTCAATGTATGTCGCGCGGTCGATCGTTGAACTGAATCTTAAGTGGATTGAAAACATTACAGGCTGAATTACTGTCGTGATTTGGTCGTCATGTAGTTCTTGCCATTTTGGTTGTAATATTATTTTTATTGGTCTTTAAACTCTTTATTTCAGTAACACCTATTTTATCGGTTATCCTAATTTGATAAGAGTTTTCATAAGAGCCCATGTTTTCTTCTTCCTTTTAGTAAAATCTTTTACTGGGTAAAGCTCACTTACACTCACAGTCCATCTTCGGTTCAGCCTTTCAATTCAAATTAAGGCATATAAGAAGTCTATGTATAGTCTTTTTGTCGTCATATGGATATCCCAATCTTGGGCATGGCAGTTTATTTGGTATAGGCTGTACCGGGCTAACCATGGGTATTGGTGTAGGGTTCAGCTTAGAGTTTCCTGTTTTTGTTAGTAGTTATTTACTCGGACGTTCCTTAACTGTCTCTTACATAATGAGGCGATGATATATCTATCTTTAATCCACCATTTAACTCCCAAATATCATCATCATCATAATATCACGCGTTTTTCCCATGGGGGTAGGCATAGACTATAGTGCGCCATCTGCTACGATCAAAACATACTTCCTTGGCTTCATCCACACTCATACATCTGGTCATACATGCCCGACGGTTGTAAGTGCTACGCACTTACCCCTTTAACAAACTCAACGACTTATTCCCAAATAATCAAGAAATATTACCCTTCTTCGATTTGATTCTAATTTTCGTTTATTTTATTAGGCAATCTTAATTTATATTCTTTCCACATTTGATAGTAAACGTTTGTCTGCGCTTATCTTAAGTTACTAATACATCAAATTGCAAACGGGTGTTAATCTGTGATTTTGTGTATGACTTGTATTTAACTATTGTTGTATTACCTTGCGAATGTATTATGATATTTTTTTACTTAACATTTAGTTAGAGGCAAAATGTGTTTAGTCTAATTTACTTTATCTGTGATTATCATTTTGTTTAGTATATGATATTTTTCGTGTAATTCATTTGTGTAACGTGGCGAATAAATATTTGTGTAACTGTGTGAAGTTTTATTAATGAAGTCACTGATGTCAGAAAATATATCCATTACATCATAATGGATTTAGATCTGTGAGTATTAATAAAACCAAGGTTGTATGTTATGTCGTAGCAGGAACCGCTAATCCGATTTGGTAATTTTTTTCAGTGTTTGATAGTACATACCTATATCGAAAAAGGCTAAAGGATATAATAACATCACGCTGTGATCAATATGAGTGGAGCATCAGTGAATAATGTTGCAAAAACTAGGATTTTTAACTAAATTCCACGCGTACGAAGTCCTGGGCTAGTTTAATAATATAAATCAAACTATTTTGGTTACCATAACTTACAGTGAAGTTTCATCCATCCATTCTCGTCCATCCATCCTCGCTACTCATAACAGTGCACTAAAATTGGTTACATTTTAAAAAGCTTTCAAAGTGCTCCTCACAATATTACAATTTACGATGTTAACATGGCGAGCTCATTCATAAATTGTAAACAAAAATAAACTGATCTTATGCAAATGGATTTCTATTTTTAGATATTTATTCTCAAATTTACTTGTGTTGTTATTCGAAGCCAATTTATCTCTTTCTTTGTCGACTATTAAATGTTCCACTGTTGGGCACAGGCCTCCTCCACTTTGGGCGGTATTATGGTCTACTGTGCCGCGCTGAGCAGGCGTGTTGGCACTGGGTTTATTTTCGAGTTTTTCGCCTCAGAGAGGATAAATTATGTGTACAATATACCTTAGCTGGCTCTTACACCACTCTGGGAGAATAAGGGGTGGTGACACTTGTATTCTTAGTCCGTCACCACACGGACAAGATAATTTTATATTGACGCTAAATACGTTGTGTGGTAAGCGGAGAAACTGGTATTCAGATTTACTAGAAAGTGCTTAGCAGTGGAACAGCGCTGTGTACTTATATAATTTGCTCTTATATAGAAAAAAAAGGAAAGTAATATTTGTACTTGCACATGAAGGATTCTTTACCTTTCTTGTCATAATCGTCATACCGAACCAAAATAACGCTAACACAAATGACGGGATAAGGGTAAGAGAATAATGAACATAAGTATTTGTTGTTGTACCGTCAAGTGATATAAATAAACTGTAAAATTTTCAGCTCTTTAGCTATCACGCTTCCAGAGACAGACTTGCGGATGGACAGCGAAGTCTCAGCAATACGGCACCTTTTAATACGAAATCCTAAAAGCTAAAACTCAGTGAAATATATTCCTTCTTCTCTCCGGCACATTGACGTCCCACTGCTGGGCACGGGCTAATCTTCCACTTTGGGAGCGATTACGGTCTACTATGCCGCGGTGACCAGGCGTGTTTCGAGTTTTCCTTCTCTCACAGTAGACGTTACTGCGTAACTGTTTATATTGTTTCTTAGCTAGCTCTTACAGCACCCTAAGAAAGGAATGGGGTGGTGACACTTGTATTCTTAATCCGTCACCAGGCGGACCGATACATTCACGGACAAAATACATTCAGTGACTGCCAAAATAACAATGAAAATCATATTTCAATGAGTTCATATAGAAAATGCCTTTAGTATTAAAGTATTATGTATACATGAATGATCAACAATAACTTAAAGACATTGAAATTTGTTAAAATGATTTATGAACAGATTCAATTGAGTGGAAAAACACATCCGATTGAGGGGCGTTACGACTTGGGGTATTATAAGTGGCTGATAGTCTATCGGATATATTTTTTTCACCGATATATTTCTTACTAGCTGTTACCCGCGATTTCGTACGCGTGGATTTAGAAAATTTTCCTCGCATTTTTGGAACCTTATCACTAATGCTTTGCCCCTATTGGTAGCAGCGTGATATTATATACCCTATATCCTTCCTCTATAAATTTAATGATATATCCAATACTGAAAGAATTTTTCAAATCGGTGGTTCCTGAGATTAGCTTGTTTAAACAATTAAACTCTTTAGCTCTATAATAATAGACTTCGTGCATGGTAAATCTATATTTAAAAAAAATAAAACAAGCATGTATACGGTTAAATTGAGAAACCTTCTGTTAGTTTTCCTTTGCTAGTCGGTTAAAAAGAAAGTGTTACAACACTTATAATTCAAGATCGGCTGCACTGATCTGGCTTAAAATTGGCGAGAAATAGGTAGGTTTGAATCCCACATAGGACATTTATTCCCAAATAGGACATCTCTTTCTCCAGTCAATTAACGGCTTGGGTCTTTAAGTCACGGGCCAATCTTCCACATTGGGAGGAATTATGTTCTACTATGCCGCGCTGACCAGGCGTGTTGGCACAAGATTTATTTTCGGGTTTCACATCTATAAGAGATGTTATCTGTGTACAATATTCTCATTTATTCAAATCGATAGATTTGGCGACAGGCCCCGTGATCTAGTGGTTCATGTAACGGAATATCGTTCACGAAATCGCGGATTCGATTCCCAACACAACAATCATTTGTGAGATCTATATATTTGTCATACAATTGTCTGTACTCCGTCTGGTTATTTATAAGTATTATAAGTATGTATTTACAAAAGAAAAGTAGTGTATGTATTATATCCGTATTCTGGTACCCATAACACAAGCATATAAGCTTAGCTTGGGACCAGAAGACGTTGGAAAATATAAATGGAAGCAAGATTTAAAAGAACTCATTTGTAAAACATATCATTATTTGTATAATTCCCTATAGTTATATCATCACTAAACAACACAGTTAATCAACACACGCATAATCAACATACAAACAGAAAGTAATACAGTTAACTGATAACAACAAATGTATAGATAACACTTTATCTATAGTTATATTAGTGTCGCGTGTCCGACTGTCTGTTTATTTAAACTTACAAGCACTTTAACGCACTTACAGAGCTCTTAATCATTGATTGACAACACTAGTTTAGTGGTTTTTGTGGCTGACTTCCATTTGTTTTTTAAAGATTCAATTTTCAATTCTTATTTCATCAATCGTACCAATTCTATATTAGCTTATAGTTAGGTACATACTAGTGAATGATACATCGACATTATTAGTGGATAGATTTAAAGTAGCTCTATCCTGAGTACTACCTTACTGAGTAGAAACGGACTCCCCCTATAGTATAGACGACTAAACTGCAAATGAAAAACAACTATAGGTCTGGTGTATTCTGATTAATTTGCAATTTTGTTATATTAATTTATATTAAAAAAAAACTGCTGAATTAACAAGAAAGTACCGTTAACATTGCAGAATTGTGTTATCGACTATATCAATTTTTTTTTCATTTAATCGCAATCGTACCGGTATGCGTAATAATGCAAAATCTTTTACAGAACAGAAATATGTAAATAAAACAAAATTATAGATATGAAACATCAAGTACAGAAATAAATACCTCAAATATAAAAATATTGTAAAAACCACTTAAATATCAATATATTGTAATAGTTTACGTACAAACATAAAAAAGCACTATGTCTGCTTACCCTCGCACTAGTCAATCACTAGTCGTAAATAACTGCGCGAGTGACGAGAGCTTTTAACGGCGCCCGATCTGACGCTGAGAAATGCTTTGATCTACTCTATGTACCGACAAGCTTTACTTAGGACTGTTTCACAATAGTTATCTAATAAAATAATAGATTCTAAACAAGTGTCACCACCTCATTTCCTTCCACAGGTAAGAGCCAGCTAAAGGATAATGTAAGCATATCTTCTTTATATATATATAAATCTCCTGTCACGATGTTTGTCCGCGATGGATTCCTAAATTACTCAACTGATGACTTTGTTTGTAATGTATAGCAAAACAACGTTTGCCGGGTCAGCTAGTTTATTATAAAATAAGGAAATCTTGAAATTAAACATTTAAACCTTTGACGAGCCTCGTTGTTGAGTGGTTCATGTAACGAACTGCCGATATGTAGACATCTATTTATTAGATTCCTTCCATATCATAATCATGTCGTCTAAAGTATTGGTAATAAGTATATCCGTATTCTGGTACTCATAACATAAGTAAATAAGCTTAATCTTGGACTATAGAATGTTGCTTAAAACGTACATGAATATTTGTAATTTATTTAAACTAATAATATAAAGCTAAAGATGTTATTTGTTTGTTTGAACGCGCTCATCTCAGGAATTACTGGCCTGATTTAAAAATTCTATTAATGTTGGATAATACATTTATCGAGAAAGCTATAATCTGAAGTGGGGAAAACTTTTTGAATTATATGAATACCTACATGAATTTCTCTATAAAATACTTTTCTCGAGTGCGTACAAATCTTTAGATGTAATTGGTATAGGTTGAAAATGTTTCATATTGATGTGATATATATAAATAAACGACACAAACACTCGTGGATACATCTTCTGGGCTTTTATTGAACTAAAATAATAATATACAAGTAATATATTTACGTACTATTGAATCAGTATATTTATAGTTTAAAAACTAAAAAACACGATTGAAAATACATATCTGATATTTTTGATATTGCGTTATCGATCCTTGTGTGCAAAATTACAGATCGTTTCGACAAACCGACTTCCAAGTGGGTACGAACGAAGTTAATTATGAGCCTGTTATTAGAAATATTATTAATTTTTGACCACTATTGGATTTTACTAACTTCCTTCCATTCTTCAATAATGTAAAAACGCGTAATTTGGAAGTAATGTCGTTGGTGATCAGCACCTGGTTAGGCATTTTGCCCCTTCATCACATATTCAGATGTTATAGCTGTCTTAACTCCTTTGCAAACTATGTAAGTGCGATGTAGGATTGTGTGACATTAGTCCCACTCCATCTATTATCATCGTGTGGTAATTATGTAGTGACAGATTTTATTCGCTAGATGTCGTAATAACATAATAAATATTTTAAGGTAATCTTTTCTTTTACTAACAGACTTCAAATAAAATTGGTCAAGTGCGAGTCGGACTCGCGCACGAAAGGTTCCGTACCAATATCTATGCAACATAAGGCAACGTTATTAGTATCGAGCAAGAAACGTTAAAAAAATCATGTTTGTTGTATGGGAGCCCCCCTTAAATATTTATTTTATTTTATTTTTAGTATTTGTTGTTATAGCGGCAATAGAAATACATCATCTGTGAAAATTTCAACTGTCTAGCTATCACCGTTCATGAGATACAGCCTGGTGACAGACGGACGGACGGACAGCGAAGTCTCAGTAATAGGGTCCCGTTTTTACCCTTTGGGTACGGAACCCTAAAAAAGACGAGGTTTTCAATTCGTCTTTATGTTTTTTTTTATGTTTGTTACTTCATAACTTGTAACTGGGCGAAGCGATTTTAAGCCCATTGGCATCAGGTCAGGACCTGATGGTTATCTCCTGAAAAATCGAGAAACACCTGCAAATTTCAAAGGCACGTGAAGTCGGTAGAACTTTTTTTTTAAAGTAGGTACTTTATTAAATAGACAAAATATGATGTTATACAAATTATAAGAGTTCACGCGTTTCTAATACACCCATATACACTTGGAATGCGCGTGAGTGAGTGGAAATGGCAGCTATACAGCCGGGGTCATGTCGTGAGTCGAACTCGTGAGCAATTCCTACTGTTTACGGCAACATAGCTGCCACCACTCGATGGTAATGGATGGCTAAAATGGCTGTGGAGCTGACTGACAATTACTTTTAGAGATTAAACTTATTTGTATGTGAAGTTCTATCTAGATAGATTACTATAGATTTTCTACAAGTAACGCCAAACACATTTTCTGTTCATGTAACGGACTGCCATTCACGAGATCGCGGGTTCGAATCCCGCTCGGGACAAACATACGAGTATGTGTGATGTTTATAAATGTCATACAAATGTTTGTTCTGCGTCTGGGTGTTTCTATGTATAATAAGTATGTATTTACAAAAGAAAAGTAGTATATGTAATATATTCATATTTTGGTACCCATAACACAAGCTTATGGACCAGACGTTGTGTGTAAAAAAAAAATTGTGTCTATAACATAATTCGACAATCTTAACTAAACTTTCTTGGCACAAAAACTGTATATTAAAGACTAACGATTTTAATTAATATAAATGTACACTGCAATTAATTAAAAGCACATAGCAATCAATCAAAATACGCCTTATTATTAAGGGCCTACATCAATATTATCGTATATCATCGCCGACACGTACATATTAACACAGCCAGTAGGCACAGAAAATGAAGAATTAGGGATACTTTTCCTATTTACTCAAAATCTACTAAATATATTTTAATTCTGATTTACGTGTTTCTATATATAATAGTTACTTATGTTTTTAAAGTTATTTCATTAGTTAATACGCGATAATAGACCGACAAATGAAAAAAATAAGAAATGAGACAGGTATTTTCGCTATTTTCTATCGAGAAAACTTTTTTCAATCGCGTTTCTGAGTTTATGCGATCCTAGATTATATATTGAAAAAACATATACTTAAAAATTAGAGCTCTAGCCATTCAATCTAAAGAAACAATGAAAACTTCGTACATAGAAAAATGCACGAAGCTATTTTGGTATCCTCTTAATTGGTACCATTGTCTGTACAAGTCTCATGCAAACACTACTGTACGAAATTAAATGTGGTGCCAACACGTCTGGGCAGTGCAGAATAGTAGATCATACACAATCCTTCCCAGAGCGGAGGAGGTCCGTACTCAATAGGCTGGAGAGAGAGAAAGTGAGGTTATTTTAAATATTTAATTTTGTTACCAATTATTGTGTTAATTTTTGTTAAAATCCCATTATTATAAACATTAGAATACGTACATATCGACCACTTTAGATAAAAACGTAAAAATATTATCAATAAATTACTACCGACCTATTTACCTATTACAAGTGAACACAAATCATCATCACTAATAGAAATGCATTCCATACAAAAATAAACAAAATAAAAGCACCATTATCTAATATAAATATTTTCAATGTCGTCTCCATAGCTTTTCATGTCTTTCAACGTGATTTGTTTTGTTCTAAGAATGGAATTGAGTGGGCTCACGTTAAAATTTTAAACTTTGTATTGAAATTAAGTTTTTATCTTATCAGCCCATAATCCCACTATTGGGCATGGTATATCCATAAAGTATCTGATATACTTTACATATCACAATGACGTGTTGGTTTAGAGTTTGTTTAGGAATTCAAATGTTACATTTTTTACAAAATATCCTCTGCTTCCAAACTAAGCGTAATGCTAGAGACACAGATTTCACTCACCCGGCTTGAAGCCACATAAGTATCTTTGTGTGCATAAAAAACATACACTGTGTGTTTTTGATACATGCCATAAATTTTTAACCATAGGCTAATAAAACAGGTCTTCTCTTCCCAATGGAATAATTGTTTTATTACTTGTGAAACTGACGTCTATAGTTTGCGAAAACTGCATGTAACTTGAACACCATATTTTATTAAGTAGACTCTGTAATACGATTTTGTCCGTGTGGTGACGAATTAAAAATACACGTGTCACCACCCCCTTTCATTCCCAGTGTGCTGTAAAAGCCAGCTTATGGATATTCTACACAAACAAAATTTACTGTGAGAGACGGAAAACTCAAAAATAAAGCCTATGCCAACACGCCTGGTCAGCGCGGCACAGTAGACCATAATCCGTCCCAAAGTGGAGGAGGCCCGTACCCAACAGTGGGACGTTAATGAGCTGGAGAGAGAGAGACAGAGAGAGAGAGCACGATTTGCCTAAAGTTACGTGTCTTCAAGATTTAACAAGTATCCACAGACAACTACGAACACAACCTGTTAAGTTAAATTCAGATAAACTTGCAATTACAGACCACAAAACTAAACTTTAACGGTCTTATTCATAATGACTTATCGGAGGTTTAAAAGTTTGCTAAAATAGGTTCGCGAAAATTGTCAAAACTTGTTATTCATAATAGTCTTTTTACGCCAAAACTTTTATTATCTCTCCGATAAAATCTTCGTTTAAACATCCGATAAGTCATGAATAAGCTCGTAAGTCCCAAAAACAACTTTAAAATCCATATAACCATATTGTGACTTATAATTAGCCCTTCAAAAGATGAAAAGATTAGATTCCCTTCCCAATGATTTTATTACTATGTCATCTAATTACATCTTTATGTTGATTATTATCTGTCACGCATACGCCGGGCTGATTTATAAATATGATAACTACTTTATTCTCTAATTTTAAACGGGTTACGAGCCATGTCTTTGTATTGATGCGTTTTTTTTTATCAAAACATAAACATTTTACTATTGGGAGTATTTTAATAATTGAGTATTTCTTTTAGAAAAAAATCAACCGACTTCAAATGCCTTTGTTTGAGGGTTTTCCTCGATTTCTCAGGAGATAACCATCAAATCTTGACCTGGTGCCAATGGGATCACAAAGAAATCACCAGCTTTCAAATAAAAAAATAAAAAATTAAAACTAATTTGTTTAGTTCAAAAACTAAAAAAACACGCTTGAAGTACAATTTTTTAAAATTATATTATTGTCATCGGTCCTTAATATGTGTGCAAAATTTCAGATCAAGCCACTTTCAAAGAATCCGTTACATAGATTAATACATTGATAGATACTGTAAAGGTTGTGATCATTGAATATAACCTATACAATGATACAGGCCACTTAAGATATATTTTTAAAAAAAGAATAAAAAATTTAAAATTTGAAAATAAAAATAAAAGAATAGAAGAGATGAGCATGGGACATGAAGTGAGGATGTTGGAAAAATGATTGTGAAATAGTTTTTCTTTAATATAAAAAATATAACAAATTAATTGTGATAAAAGTGTTTTATTATCAAAGAAGAAGCTTTACAATTGGTGAAGCTTTACAAATGGTGGAGGCGCGCCGGGTATAGCGGCCCGATTGGTAAACCAGCTCCTACGCCCGGGGATGTGTTGACGAGCAAAGGGTCGACACAGGATAAATATTTATTATCAGAGAAGTAGCCGTATCTTTTTATTAAATTTTTATAAATTATTTATAACTAAAATGGAACTAGCCACGATAACTTTCGGTGGTTGCGCACAGGAGTGCCTAGATGAATTCGAAGAAATGTTTTACGCTTTAATAACTTTCAAGAGATGCTCGTCTGAAGAAGAAAAATTATCACTATTGCCCTCATTTTTAAGGGGTAACGCCTTACTTTTTTTTCGGGGCATTAAAGACAAGTGCAAAAGCGTGCAGGAGGTATTTGTTAGACTAAGGGAAGAGTTCCAAGAAGTAAATTACCAAGAATTGTTCTATAACGAAATAATTATTTGCATAATGATGTAAATTGGTTTAGTGATTCGATTAGATTAAGGTTATATATATAGTGATAATTATAATTTACTAATATTGTTTTATTTTGGTGTGTTTCATATTGTTCGGGATCGGCGAGACTTCATAATGACGTCAGCAAATTTGTACATAAGAAAGATGCAATGAAAAGGATCCACATCAAAAATTTAATTATTTTTTCATATTTATATTTTGAATGTTTAGTTAAAAATGTGAGATAAATATATTAACATAGTAATTAGATAGTGAGTATTTTGTACTAGATTATGATTATGGTGTTAAGGTGGAGCGATTGATAGGTATAATAATGGGTTGTATTGAGTTATAGTGTCGAAGGTGGTGGCTTGGTAGAGTTAGTTGGATGAGTCGTATCAACGGGTAATATTTTTGAATGCAACATGGTAAGGCCATAGGCTATTTGTCATGGAATCCTGTTTTGGGATATCACGCATTTTAGAGATAGAACTCATAAGATAGGATTTAGGAAAGTAGGTGCTAGAGTAAAGTATTTGTTCATTAGGAGAGAAATGTGAAAGGTTGAAAATTGAAAGAAGTTGTATTATAGTGAGAGGTTGCTGATAATATTTTTATTTTATTTATTGGGTAATAATTAGATAATAATGATTAGCGAATAGTTTATAATTACTTAGATAATAGAATGATTGATTATTTAAAACGTTACTTGTGGTAGAAGAATGGTTGGTAAATTTATCTCACGAGAAGGAATTCTAAATGTGGAATAAATTGGTCATTCCCGAGCATTCAGGATTACTTAGTAGAAATTATACCTAAATAATTGAAAAGAAGGTTGAGTATTATCTGAGCATACTTTAAATTTTAATTTGATAATCTCTGGATTCTATCAATTATAATGGTTTCTTTTGTAAATTTTTCTCATTAAGCTGGAAAGCTGTTAAATTAGCATATCTTTCGGATCTATGATGCTGACCTCATAATTGAAGCTCGATAGTTTTTATAAGAGCATTAATTGTTTGGTGATGAACATTTTTCTGATTGATGGTTGATGATATATGCTTTGTGTCTTGGTGTGATAGTTTTAAGGATGCCTTATCACTCTTGTTTATTATTGGATAAATCAATTTTAAAGATGAAGTAGTTTAATATTTTATGAAAAGAGTGATATGATATAAGGGCATCGTAGTTAGTGTGGTTCGGATGACTAAGATTAGAAAGGCAATTTTTGGTTGGTTTTTTGCTTTTCAAGTTTTTCGAAATGTATTGCTTCGAAAAGCTAGGTCCTAGCTGGATCTAATCTGGTTCATCCTAGTTTGTTATCATGCTTTCCAACCTTAGGTAGGGTGTCCAGTATTTTGTAACTTAGAAAAAAAAAATTTTTTTTTTTTTTTTGAAAAAAAAAATTTTTTTTTTATCCTCTAAGGGGGGGAGAATGTAAAGGTTGTGATCATTGAATATAACCTATACAATGATACAGGCCACTTAAGATATATTTTTAAAAAAAGAATAAAAAATTTAAAATTTGAAAATAAAAATAAAAGAATAGAAGAGATGAGCATGGGACATGAAGTGAGGATGTTGGAAAAATGATTGTGAAATAGTTTTTCTTTAATATAAAAAATATAACAAATTAATTGTGATAAAAGTGTTTTATTATCAAAGAAGAAGCTTTACAATTGGTGAAGCTTTACAATACCTACCGACTTATATAAGCGTATTAAAAAGCAGACATACGAATTGAGAACCTCCTGCTTTTTCTAAAATCGTTTAAAAATGGGTATTTCATCTACTATACAACGATGACTTGACCCTATACAAGTGTCACCACCCCCTTTCCTTACCAGGGTGCTGTAAGAGTCAGCTAAGGAATATTGTACACGGATAAACTGGTCAAACTGTTTTCCGTCAGCTTTCCTTATTGCCGCTACCTTCGCTTTATATTTACGAAGTATGCATATTTGTACGTAAGAACAAAGATCTTTTTAACACTATGGATGAAATAAAACCTAGAAACAGACGAGATCCATTCATGTCTTGGACTGCTTACCAAAAACAACAAAATATAATAGAAACTGTATTGGTATGTGTATACGAATATTTAATAAGATACCGAAAGATATAAAAACGTTAAAATTTTCATTATTTAGGACAAAATTGTATCAATGGCTAAAAAAAAATAACTTCTACAATATTAATGATTTCTTTAATTGTAAAAATCATTAAGTTATTGCATGCTATAATATTAGCTAAACCTGTAAGTGCTTTAAGTTTGTAACACCTTATTGTATACTATGTTTATGGCAATAAAATATGATGATGATGATGATAAAATGCTCTGCGAGGGACGGAAAACTCTAAAATAAACTCTGTGCCAACATGCCTGGTCAGCGCGGCATAGTAGACCGTAATCCCTCATAAAGGAGGCTCGTGCCCAACAGTGGGACGGTAATGGACTGGAGAGAGAGAGAGACTTCACCCAATGGCTCTTTTTAGGATACCGTAAAAAAAGGTAAAACGGGAGCAAAAATTGGGAAAATTTTCTAAGTTGCGGGCAAGTTAGTTTACAAGTCGGACTACTAAAGGCGATGAGTCAGTCATTACATTCAATTTACACCCCTCGTGCAGTCAAATAGATTAAAGTATGATTATGCGTGTGCCAGGAATGAACCTACGACCATCGCGCATCGCACCCCACACTAATTAACTAAATGTATGTATGCAATATTTTATATACATGTTGTTTAGGCTTCAACTGAGCTTTGTAAAGTGGTTATTTTTGGTTGCTTTGATCAGCAAAAAATTGTTTATTGACAAATCTCCGAAACTACCGAAAAGATTTCTATAAAGGTTTTGTAAGATGACTTAGATTTATTTAAAGTAAGTATAAAGCTTTACTTTGCGCAGTTTCTGTAAGAACTACATATTATCTTCTGAATTCATTTTTTGAATTAATATGAGATGTTATTAATACAAGAGCCTATTTGCTGCTATGATTGAGTTATATCTAATATATAAAATTCTCGTGTTACAATGTTAATTACCATACTCCTCCGAAACGGCTCGACCGATTTTCGTGAAAGTGTACATATCCGTTGGGTCTGAGAATCGGACAACATCTATTTTTCAAACACCTCCCCCCTCCCTGTCATTTGTATGGCAAAACAACGTTTGCCGGGTCAGCTAGTCTACTATATAATAATAGTTTAAAAAAACTAAAAAACACGCTTTATTTAATCGAATTATTGCATTGTCATCGGTCTTTGACAGGTGTGCAAAATTTGAATAGAATCTGACCGTTTAAAGTGGGTCAAAATAGCGTCCAAAGGAGTCGGTTACAAACATACAAACAAACATACAAGTGAAGCTAATATAAAGCGTGTAAAAATAAGTCGGATTTTCCTTCCTGACGCTATAACTCCAGAACGCACGAACCGATTTCCACGGTTTTGCATTCGTTGGAAAGGTCTCGGGCTCCGTGAGGTTTATAGTTCATTTTTTATTTTTTTACTTTTTTATTGGTATGGCAAAACAACGTTTGCCGGGCCAGCTAGTATTTTATATATTTTTGTATACCTACCTACTTTGTAATAATTTAAGTACCTAGTTAAGAAATTAGCTTTTACAATTGATGTAGAAGCAATAAATATTTCTATCTTTGTAATAATATTATTAGATAATTTTAGATACAATATTACTATATAATTTTAGCTTTAAATTGCCCGAAATCGTACGCCAACATCAATCTGAGAAACTCTGCTATTAATTATCTAGACATAAAATATGCTGAATAAATGCTGTAGAGATGCGCTCTTTGAGAAGTATATGTGGTGTGACTTTGAAAGATAGATTAAGAAATGAAGTTATAAGAGAACGTTGTGGTCTGAAAGAGGATGTAGTGACTAAGGAGGAGAAAAGTATGCTTAGGTGGTTTAGTCATGTGGAGCGGATGGATGAGAGACGCTTTACGAAAGGCATATACACGGCGAAAGTAAGTGGAAATGCTGGGAGAGGACGCCCGAGAAAAATATACTCCGATGTCATCGCCGGGATACTCCAAAAGGGGCAAGTGCGTAGCACTTACAACCGTCGGGCATGTTTGACCAGATGTATGAGTGTGGATGAAGCCAAGGAAGTGTGCTTCGATCGTGGCAGATGGCGCTCTATAGTCTCTGCCTACCCCCATGGGAAAAAGGCGTGATGTTATGATGATGATGATAAAATATGTTTTTCGTTTGATTATTTGTTCTACAATAAAACATTCTGTATAAACTGGACACCATAAGGTATGGGACACACGGTTCTATAGGGAAGACAACCTCCCATTCTACCTTTTGGTAGGGAAGCTTAAAAAGTTTATCATAGGGCAAATTGATGGCCGCGTGTTCAACTATTGTTGGATAAACTATTTGTTCGTGTGTAGTAACCACCTGGTGGTTAGAAGGGTGGTATACAATCACAATTATATGAAGATTAACTTTTAAACAAACGTCACGCACATATTTATGAGTTTGAATGATTTTGTGACGCGCCCACACTCGTTACTTACAAGTTATCATATTATGAACAGCAACATAGTTTACCCCTGCTTACCCCCTTAGGGAATTTAAAATTTGATATTGCTAGTTCAGTGACTCTGTAGTTAATACTAGATATTGTATTCAAGATTTGAACGATTAGTTTAGACTAGCTGTTGCCAGCGACTTCGTACGCGTGGATTTTAGAAAAAATTTCCCATTTAGTGAAATTTTTCAATACTGCATCGCTTATATTGGTCGCTTAAATATATATCAAGCTCGATAAATTAACTATCCCACATAAAAAGATTTTGAGATAACGGGCTTCGTGGTCTAGTGGTTCATGTAACGGACTGCCTTTCACAAGGTCGCGGGTTCGATTCCCGCTCGGGACAATCATTTGTGTGATGTTTATAAATCTCATACAAATGTTTGTTCTGCGTCTGTTTGTTTTCTGTGTATTATAAGTATGTATTTACAAAAGAAAAGTAGTATATGTATTCTATCCGTATTCTGGTACCCATAACACAAGCGTATAAGTTTAGCTTGGGACCAGAGGACGTTGTGTGAAATGTCCGTGATATTTATTTATTTTTCCAGTAATTCCTGAGATTAGCATGTTTAAACAAACAAACTCTTCAGCTTTATAATATTTGTATAGAAGCACAGAGATATTAAAGAAATAAGTTCCTATTTTACCGACAATACTTTTATATCCATACTTCGAACAAAGATTATAACTTTTATTAAATTAAAAATAATATTTTGAAGAATTCTAACGCAAAATTTCCATATTTATACAGTCTTCCATACAGTTAAATAAAATAGTTGATGGAAGTGGGCCCCGTACTCCCTCCGAGAGTCCCTGAGAGTCCCCGTGCACCCTCCGAGAGGGCGAGAGGACGGTAAAAGCATATTTATGTTAGTTTCTGATTGACGATGATGGCTTCCCCTTGGTTAGATGAGGTACCGGCTATTTAATGCGAATTGAAAGTTAAAAACATTCAAGAATTCTGTTATTTTCATTTTTACGTAGAACATTAAATTTATTTGAAAATCTTTTATATACACGGCAAAATAAATACTGCATGACAAATTTAAAATAAAATTTATAGACCCATCAAATGTCTATGCGACCATCTGTTATGCTTAAGCGTAGTAATTTTGCTTGCTAATTTGTTTATAGTTTAGCATGATCTATATGTATAGGGAAATATAAATAAAGCTAAACTTTATTTAAGTCAATTAGTCGAGAATTCTCAGTCAGATGACGAGAATGCAAAATGAAGAAAGGGTGGCTAGTGCATTGACATTGTATTAGCCATCCTCACAACCGCATTATAATTTTACTTAATAACAAGTGTAGTAAAGTCATTTGTCAAACTTAACTATAAAAAATGCTAAAGCGTTGTAATTAGCACGACATAAAGGCACGTATGAATAAATAACTAATTACAAAGCTGAAGAGTTTGTTTTGTTTGTTTAAACGCGCTAATCTCGGGAACCACTGGGCTGATTAGAAAAATTATTTCGGTGTTAGATAGGGCATTTATCGAGGAAGGCTTTAGACTATATAACATCACGATACAACTAGTAGAAGCGAAGCAGTAGTGAAAATTGTTGCAAAAACGGGGAAAATTTTCTAAATTTCATGCGGACGGAGTCCGGGCAACAGCTAGTAATCTCATAAACTAATACAACATATCGTAGTATTGTAAAATTCGTCGCATACGATCGGCACGTTACATACTTACGCTCTCAACGTTGCAGATTTCCATTGGTGACATTATATGGAAATATTTTACATCTGTAACTGTAGTAAAAACAATAAATATATATAAAACACCGTAACCTCTGCCCACCCTCAAAGGATAAAGGCGTGACAGTATTCTATGTATATCTATACTACTATTATAAGGAGGAAAGAAAAGATATTATGTATAAACGTATTTTAATTTCTAACGAATTGGCTCCAAAAGTACAGGACCGATTTTAAAAACATACTCGTAGGTACCAATTCTGCGTGCTAAACTAAACTTAAATAACAAATAAAAACAACTACGGTATATTTTTATTAATTTGCTATTAAGTTGTGCATGTTTATATTAATTAAAATCGTTAGTCATAATGCACAGATTTTAAAAATTTAAGCGCGTCGTTACGGAGACTTATGTCAATTCAATTCAATCTTCAGGCATGACCATGAACCATTTAACCAAATATACATATTTTAACAAGTAGGTATTATAGCCGAAAACACCTGGCTAAACACAAGAAAGTCTACTGCGCTTTCATAGACTTGGAGAAGGCATATGATAGCGTGTGGAGGGACGAATTGTGGTCGACACTATCTATGTATGGAGTTGACAGGCGCTTGTTGCAGGCACTGAAATCTCTTTATAGGGATTCTAGAGCCTGTGTCAGGATAAATGGGGCATACACTGACTGGTTTAGCATCTCTAGGGGTGTGAGACAGGGATGTGTAGCGTCACCATGGCTGTTTAATCTATACATGGATAGTTGTCTGGTAGATTTGAGAGAAAGTGATGATGGATTGGTTATGGGTAAGCTGCCTATAAGAAGACAATTGCTTCTTTACGAGGATGATCAAGTTCTACTTGTACCATCTGCGGAAGAATTGCAAGATATGGTAACTAGAACGAATGAAGCATTTAGACTAAAAGGAATGAAAGTAAACGTAAACAAGACGAAAGTTATGGTGTTTGAAAAAGAGGAGTGTATGTCTGCGTGTAATATTAAAATAGATGATGAAAGTGTGGAACAGGTACAAGAATTTGTTTATTTGGGAAGTGTCTTTACAAGAGATGGTATGTGATGTTGATGCTGATGTGGAAAGAAGGGTGTTAGCGGGAAATAAGCTGAATGGTGCCTTGCATGCTATTGTGGCTTACCAAGCGATTACTGAAAAGGCTCGTATGGCGATCCACAATGGCGTGTTGTTACCTACGCTTATGTATGGAAGCGAATGTTGGGTGTGGCAAGAGAAGCACAAAAGTAGAATAAATGCTGTAGAGTTGCGCTCTTTGAGAAGTATGTGTGGTGTGACTTTGAAAGATAGATTAAGAAATGAAGTTATAAGAGAACGTTGCGGTCTGAAAGAGGATGTAGTGACTAAGGTGGAGAAAAGTATGCTTAGATTGC
This sequence comes from Orgyia antiqua, assembly GCA_916999025.1. NCBI lineage: Eukaryota > Metazoa > Arthropoda > Insecta > Lepidoptera > Erebidae > Orgyia > Orgyia antiqua. The sequence continues at coordinate 10,267,819 of OU779874.1, forward strand.
TTAGGTAGTTTGGTCATGTGGAAAGGATGGATGAGAGACGCTTAACGAAAGGCATATACACGGCGAAAGTAAGTGGAAATGCTGGGAGAGGACGCCCGAGAAAAGTATACTCCGATGTCATCGCCGGGATACTCCAAAACGGGCAAGTGCGTAGCACTTACAACCGTCGGGCATGTATAACCAGATGTATGAGTGTGGATGAAGCAAAGGAAGTATGCTCCGATCGTAGCAGATGGCGTTCTATAGTCTCTGCCTACCCCCATGGGAAAAAGGCGTGATGCTATGATGATGATGTATACGCGTCTAAACCCCTAAAACCTGGTTATACTACAATTTCTTCTAACATAGGTATATCACACAAAACATAGAAGGGTTGTCCTGTAACTAGGCAATTAGTTAATTGCAACTTAATCCAGTTGAAGGGTTAACGTTGACTAAACAAGGATATTACACGGGTCTTTTGTACCCTGGAGATATATTTTATGTTGACAATTTATTTGTTTGTTTGTTTGTTTTAGACTGGCTGTTGTTACAGACTTCCGCGCATCATAGACATTACCGGTAATGCCAAAAGCATTGAAGCATGCGATGTCCTTTTTATTTCCTTCCTTTTTACTTCTGCTATAATTAGCAGATAGCGCTCTCTAGTCTCTGCCTACCCCCATGTGAAAAAGGCATGATGGTATGATGATGATATTCTTTTGCTAAACTATCCGTATACAAAATTTCATTTAAAACGGTTCAGTAGTTTTGGCGTGGAAGAGCACTCGGATGTCATTTCTTTTGTCTTGAACTTGACTTTCATTTCGCATTTATATTTTGTTTGGATTATATTTACCTAAAAAATATACAGTGGTAAAACTAACACAACTCTACCTACCCCTTCAAACATAGTTGTAATGATATAAACCAATAATCTATACTCATAATATAAAGCTGAAGAGTTTGTTCTTTGAACGCGCTAATCTCAGAAACCAAGGGTAAAAATTGAAAATTACTTAAGAAAATTAATTAAGTAGTACATTTATCAAGGAAAGCTATAGGCTATACAACATCACGCTGCGATGAATAGGAGCGAAGCATTAGTGAAAAATGTTTCAATAATGGGAAAAAAGTTCTAAATTTCACGCGTTGGAGTCGCCATAGAGTCGCACTCAACACTTTTTTAAAATAAAACATAATTCTTGCTACAAACTCATTAAGGTCATAATGTCGTAGTGATGCATGTCAAATGTATAACGAAGGGGTCAAAGGTTCAAACAGATGGGTCCATAGCTTTATATAATGACACGTGATCATTAATGATTATGATTGATTGAGTATTAGCTTCAATATCGATAATGAGTTCGATCAATTTTGTTATTAGGTACCACAGATATAACAGATGTATAGTCTTGGTCTTATTCATAATGACTTATCGAAGGTTTAAACAGAGATTTTATCGCAGAGATAATACACGTTTTAGCGTAAAAAGACTATTATGAATAACAAGTTTTGACAATTTTCGCGAACTAATTTAGCGAACTTTTAAACCTCCGATAAGTCATTATGAATAAGACCATGGCTACAGGCTATCGTTACGGAAAAATGACATTCCGAACAGGCGACATTTATCATTGAAATAAATTTAAAAAAGACCTTTGGTATCTAACTATGTATAATAAAAGTTACCTGTATGAATGTCCCGGCACAAGAACAATACGCAGATTGTATGACCTTGATAATTAACTAAATATAGCTAAATATGACACAGTTCTATCCGTCTCCAGCCCATTAGCGTCAGGGGTTATATCTATATTATTATACTCTTTGCGTCAGGGCAAATAACCTATTTCAAGACACAGATTTGTCAGATGTATTGTCTATGGCTACATCACTCAGTCGGCTTGAAGCATGAAGGTATAGATAAAAAAAAGGAGGCCATACTTGGAACATCGGTTTGAGGCAAATACCTACGTATCTCTATCTCACTCTCTGTGGTCTGACCTCTCTTTTTAGTGTGGCCTTAGTACTGCTATCTCCTTATTAAAATCTCCTAGTAAATTCTTAAAAAGAGTCACCACACATATCAAATCACAAGTTAAACACTGTCATTTGATAGTGTTTAATCGTAACTATAAATAACTAGTTGAAATACGATGAATGAAATTAAAAATAATAAAATAGTAGATCACGGATGCTTTTCATGGTTAACGAATCAGTGAATTATTTTCCCCATTTCCTAAGGATTTCGTAATTTGGCAACATTGGTCACCATATGTCAAGTTGTTGACAAAATTGTGCCAATATGTCGGTTGTTTACTTTACGGTTCACAGCTTCGTTTCAAATTTTCGACTCTAATTATTTTTATAATTAAAGAAATGGTGCAAACTTGTGTAGTGCGTGGTTGCGGTAGTACGTGGTGTCCAGGAGGTGATATACAATTTCACGCGTAAGTGTTTAGATCGTGATTTCTGGCATTGAATAACTGCAAACATATTTCTTTGTATTTTCAATTAAATACTTCATAAAATGATTAAACAATGTTTTCAGCATACTTCTAACTAACTATACTGATAACGATGTAAAGATCTAATAGTCTTACATTGAATTTCATGGACTTAGTGCAATTTTATTTTTCTTGTTTACAAGAAGTAATTTTGAAATAGTGTGACCATACTGAGGACATATCTAGGACTTTCTGTGGGACCTGAACTAAATTATACATGTTTGCTTAGTCATTTAATTTTTATTTCACATTATTTACAACATTCTTCCTTTACATTAATATACTTACCTACAATATTATTTTTTTAGATTTCCTAAAAATAGTACCCAGAGGAAATTATGGTTATCCATTGTACCATTGAAAATGAAATTTTATGAAAGTGCAAGGATTTTTTAAAACAAACAGCAGTTCCTACTACAATTACAAATCAAGAAGCAGTATCACCTTGCAAGGTAAAATTTCAAGTATCTATTTACAAACTCCTTTAATTGTCTCACATGTTATACAATGTTAAATATTTGAATTTATAAGGAATATAAAAACTAGTATGAAAAAAAATACCCCACCAGTATCAGGAACATTTTCCAAACTACCGGCGCTCAAGGCTCCAGAGATAATTGCTGCTTTCTGAACCAGCCCCCCCCCCCGATCCGACTGCCTAATGAGAGCCTTACATTATTATTATGTTTCAGAAATGTAGTAGTTCGAATATATGGCAAAAGGCTATATTTTGTAAAATATATTATAATTTTCAGATAGACAGTTCATTACAGGAAGAGTCTATGGGGCAAGTAGCTACTCTGGGTGTACCAAATCCTAGCTCTGGCATTTATGAAAGTAATCCTTTCTGATGGGCCAACTCAGAGAAAACAATATAGAAAACAAATTAATTAATGTTGTATCACAACATTTTACTCCTCTGTTGCAAGAAATGTTTAAGCATCCCATCACGGACTCAATTTATTGCAATGATTTGCATGAAAGCGTATTAATTAAGAAAATTGCAAATTCATTTTTTAACACTTAAAGAGTCAGAAATTACACAAAACATAGTCATGTATAAAAGAAAAGTTATTAAATGATTTTAATTTGGAAAGTGCTGTTGTTTCTTTTTTGCCCTTTTTTTGTAACTTTATTATCGTTCCTATTATAGCCCCCTATGATATATGTCACAGTCAAAACTTATAACCACTCAATAGACTGTAAGCTCTCGACAGTAGTACTTTTGACTGAAATTATTCAAAACTAATTTTACCCAATATAGCTGTTTAAATGTAATTTTAACTGACTTGCCTAGCGCCAAGTAGTGGAACACAAGGCACAGGGAGCCAAGGGCAACCCGACAAGGGTGGGTTAGGTTTTTAGCTCCCGTCATGCCATTCATGATAGGTTCCTTTAAACGCTGTAGACAGAAATATACGTAAAAATTGATTTTGACTGATTCTCCGTTCTTCCGTCAGCCACTTTTAACCAAATCAAATCAAATCATTTATTTGTCAGAATATGGGTACAAAGGTGTATAGGTACATTAATCAGAGTCCGAGACCATAATCTGCCAGTATCTGGCGTACAAATATTCGAGTGTTATAATATTTTATAAATAGAGATATAATTATGTCATACTATTAAGTCATATATTAAAAATAAACATTTCAAATAATCAAGCAACACAAAATACAAATCAATACAATGTCACAGTTTTCTAACGTCTAAAAATTCCTTTACAGTATAAAAACATTTATTTAATAAGAACCTCAATAATTTTTCTTTGAAAGCCTTCGTAGTAGTGATGTCCTTTAAGCTAGTTGGTAATTTATTATAAATTTTTACCACATTCATATTGTCAGTTAAAATGACTATTAACTACAGATTTTCCGACAAACTAATTTTAATCAACGTAACGTATTTTTTTTTTCAGAAGTATTATTGACCGAATTTGCCCTTTAACTGACATTAATAAATAGAAATACATTGGCTAACCCAGAAATCTAGGAAAAACTATTGTCCAGTATGTATTCATAATGTTTAATTAATCTGCAAAATTAATGAAACATATATCTTTTGCGATTTCATGGTTGGTCCCTTAATAACAGTACATGTTTAAAAATATGAGTACAATAACCCTTTTTCGTTTTTACGCTACCTACACAAAAAGTTATGTTTCCACTTAGGTATGCCAAATAGATTTTATTGTGTAACTTGTTTTGTTTACTAAGAAATTACTAACACCTTGTTATTTTTAACCGGCTTCAAAAAAGGAGGTTCTCAATTCGTTGGAATCATTTTTCTGTATCTTTGTAACCTGTATTTAGGTCTGAAATAAAGGTAAATTATTATTATTTTATCTCAAGCAGATCTCACAATCATTCATTAATTTCGTATTGCCGTAGGAACTACACCTTTGTTCTAGTAATTATCTATTTCCCACCAATATTCTATAGGTACATCGTACATACGAACTAGGAAATTTTACGTGTTTAAAAATGTAAAAAGAATAATAAATTTAACAACCGAACCTCCAGTTACTGTTAAAAAACTAGAATTATCCAAACTTTCACGCGATAACAAACAGTTTGTTTTTTGAGTATTTTTTTTACGCACAGTACATAAAGTATCTCGAAATATAAAATCTATACGGGCTAGGTCTTAGAAGTGAACATTTTGTTGACACTATATGGAACACAACTACTTGAAGTTTTGTCCTGGAAGAAATACAATAAAGGTTACCCTACTTAGAAAGAAAGGGTTTGACCACAGTGAGCGAGATAGCCATACATCATTTTTGCTTCAAGTAGGTATTCAGAGTCTGGACTCCATTTTTATCTATATCTTCATGGCTTGAAGCCACTTACTATGGAGGGTAGAAGTAAGGAGGACCGTCTTGTATGGGGGATCAGTACAAAAAGTGTCCACTTGTAAACAGCAAATAACACTCACCGAAATAGCGCTAGTTTAGCAAGTGGAAATGATATGAATGTAGCAGTTATAAGCAGAGTGAAGTGTGCTACTGTTGCAGTAATTCTTTAATACTATTTTCTATTTGCTATTTACAAATATTTGGGGTACTTAAAAACACCGTATAATTTTATTTCATACTCATGTTTGTCTATATAATATAATAATTTATAAAACTGCGCTGTAACAAAGCGGAAGTTTTTCTTTCCTTTCTAATAATTTGTGGCGCTCTTTTTAAAATTCTTCCACTTGCTACTATAGCGCCATCATAATTTGCTCCCCTTCAATGGATACTTTTTAATATACGTAGTTAGTCCTCCTTACTTCTACCTTCCATACCTACGTATCTACGTGTGGGTAAAAATATATCTATGTGTGTCTATGGTACAAGCTATACGTCATATGAAACGTCTTTATTCCATGAAGTATGATTTATTTATTTATCAAATCGGAGCAGTGCTTCCTGAGATTAGCGCGTTCAAAAATAATTGGTCAAGTGCGAGTCGGACTCGCGCACGAAGGGTTCCGTACCATTATCTATGCAACATAAGGCAACGTTATTAGTATCGAGCAAGAAACGGTAAAAAAATCATGTTTGTTGTATGGGAGCCCCCCTTAAATATTTATTTTATTTTATTTTTAGTATTTGTTGTTATAGCGGCAATAGAAATACATCATCTGTGAAAATTTCAACTGTCTAGCTATCACCGTTCTTGAGATACTGGGTACGGAACCCTAAAAATCATGTTTGTTGTATGGGAGCCCCCCTTAAATATTTATTTTATTTTATTTTTAGTATTTGTTGTTATAGCGGCAATAGAAATACATCATCTGTGAAAATTTCAACTGTCTAGCTATCACCGTTCTTGAGATACTGGGTACGGAACCCTAAAAATCATGTTTGTTGTATGGGAGCCCCCCTTAAATATTTATTTTATTTTATTTTTAGTATTTGTTGTTATAGCGGCAATAGAAATACATCATCTGTGAAAATTTCAACTCTCTAGCTATCACCGTTCTTGAGATACAGCCTGGTGACAGACGGACGGACGGACGGACGGACGGACGGACGGACGGACGGACGGACGGACGGACGGACGGACGGACGGACGGACGGACGGACGGACAGCGAAGTCTCAGTAATAGGGTCCCGTTTTTACCCTTTGGGTACGGAACCCTAAAAACAAACTCTTCAGCTTATAATATTAGTATGGATATTAAGTTCATAACAATAACGTGTAATAACTTCACCCTGAATCACTTACCGTGAATATAACTGAACGAAAAAACATAAAATTGTCTCGAGGGATACCATTGTCTTGTGTTTAGCAATCAGTTGGATTGGTATCGCGACAATGGGACGCGGTGATGCGGTTGATTGCACCGCTGCCTGTACTCAGATATCTGGGACATATTTATTGTAGGTACATTTTGTAACGCAAAATAATCAGCACTTTTTTAACAAACTTCAAAAAAAATATAGCATAATACTATAGAATGGTACCAATTCCAAGTGCACAACTAAACTTAACTTAAACATGAAAACAACTATGATGTATTTTGATTAATTCATTTATTTCATTGTGTACATTTTTATTACATATTTAAAATCATTAGCGATTAGTGGTGATTAGATAGAGAGTTCAGTTAACTTTACGGAATCGTGTTATTGACATGTCGGCCTGACAATGTCTTATTTTTTTTTTATACAAGTAGTTATAATTTTTTTCGAGAATGCGTAAAAATAATCAAAAATTCAAAAATAATCTAACTTTCTGGGTGTTTCTATGTATTATAAGTATGTATTTCCAAAAGAAAAGTAGTATATGTAGTATGTCCGTATTCTGGTATCTATAACACAAGCATATAACGACCAGACGACGACATTGTTTGAAATAATATTTATTTAGGGTAAAATGTTGTTTTTTTTGCATGGTGTTAACATATTTTGATTTCATTCAGTAAGCATTTTGCAGTATTTTGCAAAAGAGTAATATAAAAATTGGGATTGTTCATAAATTTTGACCTTCTATTTTTTTTATTTTTTTTACAAAATATAACTATTTTAAGCAACTAATTTCAATATTTTTAAAATATTCACTATAAAGAATTTTTAAAAAATACATAAAGATCTTCTTTTAAATGTTGTGATGTCATCGTTGTACGCAATCTGTGTATTGCCTTTTCCTGATAGACTTAAGACAGATTACAATACATCTTTTCAAAGTTGCCGAGTTGATTTAATAGACCAATTGTGACTCACCATTGAGTAGTATATCCTTATGAACGCCTTAATATTTTAAGTCCTTTATTTCAAGGGCCAATAGAGAGCATTTGCTTTTTTGAAAAAATAATCGTTAATATAGCAAATTTTCCGAAAAAAACTAACGAATCATGATCAGGAACTCTATTCCCCGAAATGGTTTTCGAATTAAGAATTTAAAAAAAATTATTATGAACAATGCCAATTCACATTTTTCTTCCCAGTCCAGCTTGTTAATATCCCACAAATGGGCACGGGCTTCCTCAACTTAGGGATGGTATTTAGCTTAATTTTGAGTTTGCCGTCTCTCACAGAGGACGTTGTTAGCTTTTAATATAGCTACGATTGCTCTTACAGCAACCGAGGCAGAAAATAGGTTGATGACCCCTGTACTCATTTTTCATACGAACACATCTACAGTCTCTACATCTCTTTAGCCCATTTACGTCCCACTGTTGGGCACGGGACGCCTCCACTTTGGGAGGGATTATAGTCTACAGTAGGTACTTACTTACAGTACACAGGGTTTATTTTCGAGTTTTCCGTCTCTTACAGATGATGTTATCTGTGTTCAATATTCCTTTGCTGGCTATTACCACACCATGGGAAGGAAAAGGGGTGGTCACTCATCATTGACTATATTAATTAAGAATCAGTGAAGATAGTTTTTCTCATTCAATCACTTAAAGGTGAAGATGATTACAATCCATACGCAATCGCAGAGTGATCTCGCGTCACTGCGCACCCCTCGGTCGTCGGAGCGTGATAGTGTCAATATAAATACGACCCTCTGGTTAATATAACACGCGACGATCGTTTTGTGCTCTATTTTATTGCGCTGTTTTTTTTTTGTACCGTGAATAGTAACAATAAAACAGCTGTTTTCTAACATTTATTTACAGCCAATTCTCGTACCTACGAAATTCAAGGAATTCTTAAAATATTATGGATTATTAAGTATTCGAAATATTAAGTGTGTCGAAATTTTTGCGAGTTTAAAAAAAACTTTGAATTATTAACTGTCAATCAGTTATTTAGTTAATAACTACTAGTATATAGAAACCGTAAAGTCACAGAGAGATCTATGTAACTTTTAACTGTCGAGTATTTTATTACGCGTTAATTCGAACTCATTCTTATTGCGTCGGCAACGTGTGAGTGCTTCGGGTGTTGCAAACGTCCATTGGCTACGGTAATCGCTTACCATCCCATCAGGCAGGCTGCATGGTTCTCTGTCACTCTTGTAGTATAAAAATAAAGATTTTGTGGGGAACTCGTCATAACTTTGAAATTAGGGAGAGATTCTAATTATCTTAGGTTAAATGGGATATGCTCTGGCTTGTTAATATGTAAAAAAACACGCACATATTTGTAATTATCTGGCAAGAGCGTCCATGTTCAAGCAACAGTTGTGAGGCAATGATGCGTGCTTGCTATCTGTATACCATATGTCGTACTATCACCTAATAACATCCAGTCAACGCTAATAAAATAATACAAGGTTTTATTAGGGGTAATGTATTACTGATGTAAGTACGGTAACTGATTAGAAATAGTCATCACCCCATTAGATGCCATGGATGCTAACTTTAGAGCATCAAAACAAAAGTAGGCATTGAAAAGTTACGAGAGTAAGGTTCCATTTAATGTTTACTAGCTGTTGCCTGCGACTTCGTTCGCGTGGTATTAAGAAATCAAACCTTAACAAATAGGAGTTTACTATACCGCTCAATAGATGGTGTTGTACAGTTTTTGTAAATCGCGCTATAGTTAATAATGAGTAGTAATTTCTTGGATTTCGCAATTATAAATTGTGTGAGTCAGTGACACCGATTTTGTTGCGACATAAACTTTATTGATCTAATTTAACTAAAATGAAACTAAGGTGAGTATATTTTTTATTCAATTGCTATGCAAATCTCGTACACGTGAATTTTAAAAATCAAACCCTAAAAAAATATCAACAAAAACCACTATACCTGTTAAGCAAATCCGCATCAAAATCCGTTGCACAATTTTAAAGATATAGGTACCAATTCTATGTGCACACCTAGACTTAATTTACCTAAAATAAGGAAAGTTTTTGTGTCAATATATCTATTATTTGCTATTTCGTTGTACATGTTTCTGTTAATTAAAATCGTTAGTCTTTATTACACAGCTTTTATAATATGACAGTTTAGTTAACATTGCCGAATTGCGTTATTGACACTATTCATTTTCATTTTTTTAGCCGATTCTACTCGCACAACTAAACTATGCTTTAGTTTAGTTGTGCGAGTAGAATCGGCACCATAACCTCACATAAGGACAAACATAAAAAAATAACGAGATTGTTTTATATTAAGAGGGTACTGTACTCCTAATTTTTACCTACAAATTCTTCTCAAAAAAACCTTTCGTAATCCCCTTTTCTCTTCGTGAAAGTTTAACCGATTTTAATTATTTTTACGCTATATTATTGATGAAGAGTATATCTATGCTTGTATCACTTTCTTTTTTGGTAAAACCTTACCAAATAATATATGTGTGATAGACGCTTCAACTTTACCTAAAGAAAACCGAAAAAACGGGATTTTCGGATGGTCATATGTCTTTTAGTTATTATGTATTGAAAAAAAGAAAGTAACAGAAGCATAGATATACTCTTCATCTTTAATATAGCGTAGAAACAATTAAAATCGGTTTAACTTTCGCGAAGAAAAAGGGAAGTATGATACCCATATTTTTGTATGGAGCATAATTTGGTATCGTGCCTTAAGTAAATATTTTGCTGAACAAATTTATTAATTAAAATCTGTTTTTTTATTAATTAAACACGGCCACCGAAGTTGTAGTAAAAGTGATCTGTTTTATCTTTTGGTACGGTAACTTAAGTAATGTGTTGCGCCAACTCTTGCGGTAGGTTCACGCCAGGATAATTCACGACAATTTAAAAAATTTGCACCTTAGTGTTTAAATTTTTAACTCTACAGATCTCTACATTTTTCTCAAACAGAAACCATAATAAAATTAGAGAATATTACATAATACAATTTTTCTATTATGAGTTTTCTTTGTTTATGAAAAGTTTACTTTTTACAATACTGCTACACAAAATACCTTCACATTTTTCAAAGTATTTCCCTAATACAACTTTAGGGGTTTTTCACCTCTTTATATTGTCACATAGATCACTTTCAATAGATACCGTATTAACAGATTTTTGTTAAAAATAAAACGCACCAATATTTGAGGAAGGCACGGGGTTGCGGTGTATGGCATAATTCATTTTAATCTTTCTTCTCTTTCTCCAGCCTATTAACGTCCCACTGTTGGGCACGGGCCTCCTACACTTCGAGAGGGTTTATAGTCTTCTATGTTTTCAGATTTTGTGCTAGGGTGCTTATATAACAGGTTTTCGAAACAAATCATAATGTTAGTTCCATTTTACGCCACGACGGTTCTCTTTTCGCACAGACTCTAACTGCTTATAATGTCCCTTGCCCTTAGCTGGCTCTTACAGCACCCTGGGGAAGAAATGGGATGGTGACACTTGTATTCTTAATCCATTACCACACTGATAGCGTTTTCATTGGTCGTAAATCACACGTCGACTTCTCAAAAATTAACTATGCGTTGATTTATTGTTGGTCCTGGCGGAATCTATTGTTAGTGATCGATGTATTTCCATCCCTACTCAAGAGTACAATATACAGGCGTCGATGTAGCTGAGTTTTAATCCTCTTAATGGACCGGTAGGGGGCGCTACTAAGTAGGGAAAGGGAGATAAATATTTTGACGAAAATGTTACTGATTTTTCGTGTTAGTTTACGTTTTTGGTTGGCAAATGTTTAAAAATTTTCGGTGTTTTTTGTTTTTAACAATGAAAAGCAGATTTAAAATAAATATTTGTAAAACAACAATAGCCAAGACGTAGTTTACGGTAAGAGTTATAAAATAATAAATTGCCTAGTTCAAAAACTAAAACACACGCTAAAAATTGTAAATATGTATTTTTTGAAATTATTGTATTGTCATCGGTCCTTGTTAGGTGTGCAAAGTTTCAGATCAATTCGACTACTGTATTCATCCGTCTTAATAACTAAATAAATAAATGTTCGCAGACATTTTACACAACGTCCTCTGAACCCAACCGTAACTTATTGTGACTTGTATTGGGAACCAGAATACGGATATAATAATCTAAATAAGAAAATTGTATGTAATAAAATGCAACAAAATTATATATTTTGATAATTTAAACAATATAAAAGCCACATTAGATTGTGAGTTTAAAACAAATACAATCAACTGAGCATTTGTGGAGGGGTAGGAATGCTAATACATATACAAGTGGCGCCCCTGGCGGATATTAACGGCGATTTGAATGTTATTACATCCGTAGTGAAGTTGTTTAAGTTCTACGATAAATATCGGCTAACTGTTAGGCTATTGACTTTGGCTAAATACTATAATCTTTACATAATACAAAACAAAGTCGTTATTTCTGTATGTATGTCCCTATGTGAGCTTATATCTTCAAAACTACGCAACGGATTTTGATGTGGTTTTTTCAATTGTTAGAGTGGTTCAAGAGAATGGATTTTTTTTATAATTTATTCAGTCAGAAACTTCACAACTTCACAAATTCGCACAAAGTTGCGGGTGTTACATTGCAAGTAATGTAACAATCATCTTATTTGCCAATAAGATGATTGTTACTAAGTAGATTCATAAACAAACATCCAACTAGGTACCTACAGTGTTATGGTATTCAAGCCTAAACCATGATCAATATGAAGCATACACACCTTTATGTGCCATAATAATAATTCAACAACTTTATTAATCTCACAGCAACAGCTAATGGTATCAATTCTATATGCACAACTAAACTAAAAAATTGGTCAAGTGCGAGTCGGACTCGCGCACGAAGGGTTCCGTACCATTATCTATGCATCATAAGGCAACGTTATTAGTATCGGCAAGAAACGGTAAAAAAATTATGTTTGTTGTATGGGAGCCCCCTTAAATATTTATTTTATTTTATTTTTAGTAAGTATTTGTTGTTATAGCGGCAATAGAAATACATCATCTGTGAAAATTTCAACTGTCTAGCTATCACCGTTCTTGAGATACAGCCTGGTGACAGACGGACGGACGGACGGACGGACGGACAGCGAAGTCTCAGTAATAGGGTCCCGTTTTTACCCTTTGGGTACGGAACCCTAAAAATGAAAATTGATACTGTCAATACTGTGTGTCAATAAGACAATTCGGCAATGTTAGCAGAATGTTTTTGTTAGAAAATCTGTGTTATTAATAGACTAACAATTTATATTAAGGGCCTACATCAATATTATCGTCGACATGTACCTTTTAACACAGCTAGTAGGTATAGAAAATGAAGAATTAGGGATATTTTTTTTGTTTACTCAAAATCTAGTAAATATATTTTAATTCTGATTTACGTGTTTCTTTATATAATAGTTACTTATGTTTTGAAAGTTATTTCATTAGTTAATAAGCGATAATAGACCGACAAATGAAAAAAATAAAAAATGAGAGCGGTTATTCTATCGAGAAAACTAAGTTTTTCTATCGAGAAAACTTTTTTCAATCGCGTTTCTGAGTTTATGCGATCCTAGATTATATATTGAAAAAACATATACTTAAAAATTAGAGCTACGTAGAAAAATGCACGAAGCTATTTTGGTATCCTCTTAAGTTAAGTTTAGTTGTGCAAATAGAATTGGCACCAATTGCTATTACTTACAGTTTCGTTGTACACATTCATATTAATAATTAAAATCCTTATTCTATAATGCAGTTTTTATATAAGAAAGTTCAGTTAACGTTGCCAAATTGTGTGCTATTGACACTATTTTTCATTTTTAACACGCTTACGCTCGGAACGTATCTATGAATGTATTAATCTATGTAACGGAGTCTTTGTAAGTTATTTTTACCCACTTGCAGTAGTCGGCAATAATTAAAAAAGATATTCAGAATTTTAAAGCGCGTTTTGGTTTTAGTTTTTAAACTAAGTTTAGTTGTTTCGTAGAACATTGGCATTGAACAAAAATTTGTAGGACATTGGTATCGAACCAATGTCCTACAAAATTATACCGCAAATACCGTACATATTATAATAATATGAAAGCGTCATTATACAGTAGTATTTATATGAGCGAGTCACTCACTACGGTAGCTAATACATATTTGTGAAGCACTCGAGAGCGCGTTATCTGTACCGCTTTGATCTCACCGCACACATGGACCAGGCCATCTGTACTCATGCTTAGATAAAGAATTATTTACATATATTTTTATTGTTATAGATTATAAAATATATATATAAAATCACCGTGTGGTGACGGATTAAGAATACAAGTGTCACCACCCCATCTCCTCCCAAGGGTGCTGTAAAAGTCAGCTAAGGGATATTGCAAACAGATAACATCCTCTGTGAGAGACGGAAAACTCGAAAATAAACCCTGTACCAACATGCCTGGTCAGCGCGGCACAGTAGACCAAAATCTCTTCAAAGTGGAGGAGGCCCGTGCCCAACAGTGGGACATAAATGGGCTGGGGAGGAGAGGATATATAAAAATCAATTGCTGTTCGTTAGTATCGCTAAAACTCGAGAACGGCTGGGCCGATTTTTGTGATTTGGTCTTAAAATATTTCTAAAAGTCCAGGGAAGGTTGAAACGGTGGCAAAATATATGGGGATCTAAAATTCCATGTGTACGGAGTAGCGGGCATCAGATAGTTTGTATATAAAGGAGTTGCTTGTAAAAATTATTTAATACTTGTAGTAACAGTTTAAAAAATTGGACATGTCATAAGCACATAATTTTCTGAAAAATTGTGTCTACGTGATTAAATGATTTTTCATTTCATTTCATTTCATTTTAAACATGGATGATACCTCATTCCGATGGTGCTGTAAGAGACATTTAATCAGCACTGATATTATAAAGCTGAAGAGTTTCTACATTAATTTTTAAATTTTTGCAATTGACTCGCTATTCTATAATTGTAGTGAAAGATTTGGTAAACATGTGCAGGAACCATGATAGCTTAGTTGGTAGAGCAACGGAACGGTATTGCGAGGTCGTGGGTTTAAGTCCAGCGGCTGTATTATGAGCTTTTATTCCCAGGCCGGTTACGCCGTGAATGGAACTGCCCGGCAAATTCGTAATATGAACATAACTCCCAGCCATCCACTTCGCTAAAACAGTCATAGATTAATATGTTTATAGAGAAGGTACAACTAAAAGTATAAGTACTAACTAAAATTTTTCAACTAAATGTTTTATGTTTACCATAATACATAATTTAGTCAGGCAGTGTACGGCCTGCCTGGAACTTGCATGATTTTTAAAAAGCTCATAATACGCCCGCTGTTCATGGTGATGATTTTTTCCACTGTAATTTAGTTTATTAAGCTGAAGAGTATTGGATGGTCATATTTCTTTTAGGTAGTTATTATGTTTTGAGAAAAAGAAGCATAATATATATTTAAGATCTAAATAATGTGAGAAAAATTCGTTGATCAGAGGCAATATCCACGAAGAAAACAGTGGACTACGATGCCCATATTTTTGTATGGAGCACAGTTAGCTGTCGAGACATTTTAATGTAATTAACAGGCTTCAATAAAAGGATTCGGATAAAAGGTTCTCAATTCATCTGTATGTTTTTTTTATTTTCTTTTTTGTTTGTTACCTCATAATTTCTTAACGATTCTTTTCTATTTGAAAGCTGGTGGTTCCCGCGTGGTCCTATTGACACCAGGTCAGGATCTGATGGTTATATCCTGAGAAATCAAGAAAAAGCCTTAAATTTCCAAGGCAGATGAAGTCGGTTGGACATTTTTTTTTTAAATTAAATATTATTTATTAAACGTTATCATACAGACCTAACTTATTGGACTACAATCATTCTTAAATCCTTTTACAAAAACTGTTAACAGATTCACTTAAAAACAACTTTATATTTTATAAACATTAGTATTTTGTTATTATTTATGCGTATGAGTTGGGCGGGTCGATCACTGCCCGACGGTTGGGCGTGGTCACAACATACATTATGATCATCTGAACTTGTTATGGACCAAATCAGCATGGTGCCATGTAACCATTAGTTTATATATCTTACAAGCTGTTGCCCGCGACTTCGTACGCGTGGAATTTAGAAAATATAACCCGTTTTGACTTTTTCAAAGTATTTCCACAAATAGACCGAGATTCGACGGGCGAATCCTTTAACTTCTTTTCTCAGCGATGAAATGTATTGGATCAGGTAGTCTTTATACGTAGCATTATTGTAAAAATATCCGCAACTTTATTTCATCGTCCGTTTTTTAGCAATTTGGTGCTAAAGTCTGGTAAAAGCATTACCAACTATTTTATCCAATACCTTTCATCGCTGAGAAAATAAGCAAAAAGATTCTCGCTTCGGATCTTGGACTATAATGTGTATGGTTGTTCTTAGTGAAAAAGAAGTCACGCACGAAACCGCTACATCCTTCTGTTATGACAATCACAAACAATGACGATTTGTAAATGCCTTTTAATAGCACACGTATTCAAATCACAATAAAAAAAGCAAATATTATAATGTTACACATAAAAAGAAAGCCAAGGGAAACGTTCGGCAACGTTATCATCTGTCAAATCTGACATTTCGGCAGCCATTGTGAACCATTACTAGCCAATAGCGGCGCCCGCTTTGAAATTCGAATGTTTTCTTTTTCCAATTTCAATCCGGCTATTGTTTTCGGCCTGTATCTTTTTAACGATCTGTTTAGATGACCTGTAGTTCAAGCTATGTTGGGAACTGTTCGATCGATAACTTTTTTTTGTTTATGGTTTTGAATGTTGCTAGGTTGCCAGTCACTACTGTTATAGTAGGCTTAAATCTCGATTTAATAATCGCCATAACAAATTATGTTTTCAAAGATAGAATAAAACATTATTAAATTGAAACTTCTAAGGCCTGCTTATTAAACGAACTGTTGAACTGTCTGTTGAAGTCGTCCTAAAATACTTACTTCTTTATCCATCCATCCATCAGCTTCTCTCCGTCCACTGTTGGACATAGGCCTCCCCCATAGAACGCTACAATGTGCGGTCTTGTGCCGCTTGCATCCAATGGCTCCCCGCGACCTTGACGATATTGTCGCTCCACTTTGACGGGGGCCGCCCAACGCTGCGTCGCCGTCGTCCGGTACCTTGTCGCCACTCTATTACTTCACTTACTCCTTATGTAAAAATAACATTACTATTTTTGTTTGAGTTTTCGGTTGGAATTGGAAATAAGATATTGTGTTAAACAAAAACAAAAGACAGATAGACGAGAGAGACAAAGAAGTGATCAGAGTAAGAGTTCTCCTTGTTTTTGTTATATTCCAAAAATGCACTTTCACCATTTTTTTGACATTTGTAAATATGCTAGCTGTTGCCCGCGACATCGTACACGTGAAATTTAGAAAGTTTTGTCCATTTTTACAAAATTTTCATTGCTGCTTTGCTATTGGTCTCACCGTGATATTATATAGCCTATAACCTTCCTAGATAAATATATGTCGTAGGAGATTTGATTAAAATAGTTTACATAAGGATTTCTAGTTTTAACTTAGCTTCCAAGATTATGAAGTAAGTCCTCAAATTGTGTCAATGGTGAGCAATTTGTTTATTTACTGTAGTTAGTTGATGAGTTTGAATGGTGACCCGTTGAATATTCATAAAAGGATCCTCCCAAACCAGCTACATGTGTCGTAAGCCACGGATCGAACTCATCGTAGTTATTAGAATGTTGTATTTAACGCAGTTAGTTTGTCCAGTATTACAAGGTGTTTAGATAGATGACTGCTCTGGCTGTAAATACAGGTGATTTCCATCATATTTTCCGATATATACACTGAAAGAATTTTTCAAATCGGACCAGTGGTTCTTGAGATAAGCGCGTTCAAACAAAGAAACTTTATTGTTGTAATTGGCTTATCGGCATTCAGAATTTCATCTTATTAGTTCTACTTAAGACGGTGACTTTGACTTTATTGAAACTAACTTAAGTACATAAAAAACTATATCAGACAAAGCCAATTTTATCCAAATAACTACTATTATGTAATCCAAAATAAAAATATAACTAAATTAGTGTAATCTTAACAAAAAAGTGAAATTTATTTTGATGGCTTCAAAATTAGCTATTGCGATGAAAATACGTCTAATTTTGTGTTAGAAAAAACCTGTATTGTGTGTGTTAAAAGGTTTTTGTGTCTACTCACCCTGTGGAAGGAAATGGGGGTGATTTTAAATTGTTGGTACAGTCAGCTTGTAAAGTGTGTTTAAAAAAATAATCTTCAAACAACGAAAGTGAAATTTTTTGAAAGTATTAAGTTTTGTGTTTTGAAAAATAAAAATGTTATTAAACTGCGAGTGTGGTTTTTGGGTTTTATGAATTTAATGATTTTTAGGGTTCCGTGCAATACAGGTATGATCCTGAAATTAATGCAAAATATTTATGTATTATATTGGTGTAAAGGAAATTTTTATTGTATTTTGGCAGTATGTATTGTTGGAATTGTAAAAATCATTCTAAGTTTATATGCACTTACTCTGTGTAAGTTGCTTGAGTATACTGTACATTACTCTGTACTCACACGCATTCACATGATTAATATTATGTAACTGAACGGGATATACGTCTCCTTGTGATAATTAAATAAATTAAGTATCTAAAGTTATCTTTATAGAAAACTGCGTTTAATTTCGTATAAAAGGACCCTATAACCGTTATGTATTTTATAAGAGGTAGCCAAAATACAATTTAATCAATTCGTTATATCATATTTACCACTGTACCAACATGATTTCTATTTATTTACTTAAGCCATGTTTGCTAGTATGAAGATACTAAATAATCTTTTATTTCACATAGAAACACAAAACTGCTCTATAAAAATTCGCTTAAAGGAAGAAATAGGTAAATATAATATAGGTAATAGTTTCATAATCTCATCATTATGTACTACTAATATAATATTAGCTCTCTGTTAATAATAATAAATATTCATGGACATTTCACACAACGTCCTCTGGTCCCAAGCTAAGCTTATATGCTTGTGTTATGGGTACCAGATTACGGATAGAATACATAAACTATTTTTTTTTTGTAAATACATACTTATAATACATAGAAACACCTTTCTATATTAAAGTATAGATTTTAAAGTGAATCAGTTTGTCTGACCGTACGTACCATCTTCCTTGATTCAACCGACAATATTTTGACAGGCGATTTTTAGGGTCCTGCACGTTGAGTTAAAAGCTTTTTTTAAAGAACTTAATACATCTGCGTTATGCAAGTTGCAAGGTCATTGAACGATTAAGGAAATTGGCACTTGGCTCAAAAGATATTCTTAGGGACTAAGAATACCGAAAACAAAAAAACTGTATCCTCTCCATCCCATTAACGTCTCAATGCTTGACGGGCCTCGTGGTGTAGTGGTTCTGGTAAGGGACTGCCGATCTAGAGGTCGCGGGTTCGATTCCCGCTCGGGACAATCATTTGTGTGATTTTTCTAATTGTCATACAAATGTTTGCACTGCGTCTGGGTGTTCCTATGTATTATTAGTATGTATTTACAAAAAAAAGTAGTATACATGTATTCTATCCGTGTTCTGGTACCCATAACACAAGCATATAAGCTTAGTTTGGGACCAGAAGTCGTTGTGTGGAATGTCCATGAATATTTTTTTTTTATTTATAATGCTGGGCACGGGCATCCTCCACTTTGGAACGGATTTTGGTCTACTATGTCGCGATGACAAGGCGTATTGGCACAGGGTTTAGTTTCAAGTTTTCCGTCTCTCACAGTAGATGATAACTGCTTGTTCTTTATGTGGCTTTTACAAAACCCTGGGAAAGAAACGGGATGGTGACACTTTTATTCTTAATCCGTCACAACATGGAATAACAGTATGAGAGTATCCCTATTACTGATACTTCGCTGTCCGTCCGTCCATCTGTCCATCTGTCACCTGGCTGTATTTCTAGAATAATGATAGCTAGAGAGCTGAAAACATAGTTTATGATCAATTAATGCCTGATAAAGGCAGGATAAAGGCAGGAGAATAATGATGTATACTATCACGCAGTACGTAGTATAGGACAGCACATCTCGTGAGAACTCAATTACGTAGCATATTGTAAACTAACCCTTACTATAGGGATGAAATGGACGTAATGTTGCTCTACTTTATAATTAAAAAATTTCAGGTCATTGCAAATTGGTTCTTTCTAGTATTAGGCTCAACCGCTATATGTTTTCTATCTATTAATTTGGGACAGAGGTACCGATTCTACGCGCTCAACTAAATTTAACTTAACTAACCCTTTGTGTGTGAATCCACATATTGTACTTCACCGGTTTTTAAAGACATTTAAATTTTTCATGGAGATTTCACCCAACGTCTACTTGTCCCAAACTAAGCATATTTGTTTGTATTATGGGTACCATAATACGGCTATCGTATTATAAGCGTATACGCTTTAACATTTTTGTAAATATTTTAATTAAATAGAGTATACTTTGATAATATCGTAGTCGTATCGTTACCGTGTCGGATCACTCACCCTGGGAACAACCACCGTAACAAATCGTGCACGCGTCGTGCCCGTCACGTGTAAATTATATACTGATGAACTATTATTTAGTGGAAGTTCAACTAATTATGGAGGCGTGAGAGATTTTACTTACCATAGGGGGAGTTAAGAGCTAAATTATGAATATTCATGATACTCCTGGTCCCAAACTAAGCGTAATGCTTGTGATAGATATAGATACCCGATTTATTGACGGGCTTCGTAGTCTAGTGGTTCGTGAAACGGACTGCCGTACACGAGGTCGCGGGTTCGTTTCCCACTCGGGACAATCATTTGTGTGATATTTATAAATGTCATACAAATATTTGTAGTGCATCTGGGTGCTTTCTATGTATTATAAGTACGTATTTACATAAGAAAAGTAGTATATGTATTCAATCCGTATTCTGGTACCCATAACACAAGCATATAAGCTTAGCTTGGGACCAGAGGACGTTGTGTGAAATGTCCGTGAATATTTATTTATTTATTTAATGTAATTTATTAATTTTGCGATTGATTTGCTATGCTTTTACTTAATTCAGTACCGTACGGAACGGTATTCCGAGGTCGTGGGTTCAAGTCCCGCTTGCGGTGATCACTTTTTCCACTATAATTTCATTTATTTATTCAATGCTTGTAATAGCTGCAGGTACCTGATTTATGATGTCTCTACTTAAATAATAAGAGGTAAAGTTTTTAAAAGGTTGTTATACTCCGAAAGTAAATTTCAAACAAATTCGTCAGTCTCAGAGAATGTTCTAGGCCTATTATGTCTATGATACAGTCTGGTGACAGATGGACAGTGGATTCTTGCAATAAAAAAAATAAAAAAAATATTCATGAACATTCACACAACGTCCTCTGGTTCTAAGCTAAGTTTATATGCTTGTGTTATGGGTACCAGAATACGGATATAATACATAAACTACTTTTATTTTGTAAATACATACTTATAATACATAGTAAACACGCAGACGCAGTACAAACATTTGTATGACAATTATAAATATCACACAAATGATTTTCCTGTGCGGGAATCGAACCCGGGATAGAGTAATAGAGTATAGTAAAAATATATAGGTATTATAGTTACCAACAGTTATACAAAAAACAATATTATTGTCCAGTCTGACCTTTTCAACGTTTAGACACGATTTCCACAATACAATGGCATGTAGTTTTTGTAGTTAAAACTACAAAGACATGTAAACACTTTTAGCTGTAACAAATATTACAAGATATACTACTAAGTTTCCCTAAAAGTGAATTATTTTAAAAACTAAAAAACACGCTTGAAAATCATGAATATTTCTTTAATTGTTGCATTGTCATCGGTCCGTAATGTGTGAGCAAAATTTTAGATCAATCCGTTTACTAAGAGAAGTGCAAGTGGTAGAAAATAGTTTTTAAAGATTCTGTTTGATGGATTGATGGATGGATTAACAAATATAGATACGTGCCGAATTAATGCGAGTTAATAGGCTATATATCCATTCGAATTTAATAAGATTTTGTCAATAATAGTTTCTTCTGCCCGTCTGGCTATTTTTATTTTATAAATGCGAATCTTTCCTGTTTTTCTCCTTATTATCTGTCCAGATTAACTGTCCCACTAATGGGCATAGGTCTCCTATACAATATTCTAAGCTTATATACATTCCGTATTACGTTGATATCACAAAATCTCTAACAAAAATAATAGTTAATCATTAAATTAATGTAAATACCCAAAGAAAACAGGATTCCGATATTGGATAGGGTGTGCAGTGTGTGCACCCACTGCGGTAATGCGTGCTGTAATCTTGTCGGTGTATTTATAATCACAGCTGGCTTGATAAATGTTATTACTATTACGCTTACACTTAGATAGCTACTTAGATAGATTTGGCTAGCTTTTTTGGATTCCCGCTCGGGACAATCATTTGTGTGATATTTATAATTGTCATACAAATATTTGTACTGCGTCTGGGTGTGTTCTATGTATTATAAGTATGTATTTACAAAAGAAAAGTAGTACATGTGTTCTATCCGTATTCTGGTACCCATAACACAAGTATAGAAATATAGCTTACTTTAGGACCAGAGGACGTTGTGTGAAATGTCCAAAATATTTATTATTATTATTATTTATAGCTTCCACTTATTTCGGCTTTAAAATCCTTTTTTTATTTATTTCAACAATTACACAGATATTGGTATAGATTGCATGAATTGTGGTATACAATTATAAAGCTGAAGAGTTTGTTTGTTTGTACGCGCTATACTCAGAAACTACTCATTCGATTTGAAAAAATCTTTTTGTGTTGGTTATTCCATTTATCGAGGAAAACAATAGGTTATATAACATCACGCTACAACCAATAGGAGCGAAGCAGTAGTGAAAAATGTTGCAGAAACGGGGAATTTTTTTTTAATTCCGCACGTCGGAAGTCTCTGGCAACTGATTTTATAATGTTATGATTTTGTAAATGCAGTTACAAAATACTGGCAACTGATTTTATAATGTTATGATTTTGTAAATGCAGTTACAAAATAAGTTAGGGCAGAGGTTCCCAAAACTTATTTTATCTACTGCCCACTTTGAGAATAAATTGCTTTTAAGCGCCCAAAGTGTCCTACTGAAAAACCACTAACCCTATCTTTTTTCTGGGTCTCTTACCGCCCTCCTTTATGCCAGCAGCACCCACAAGGCACGCCCCCTTGTGGGTGCTGCTTATTGCCCACTTTGGGAAAGGCTGAGCTACGGCATCATGTATCATAACTTATGATACAGTGTTATCTATGAGTTAATTATGAAGTCCCTATTCATTATGAGTTTATGTATGCATAGAATAAGCCTATGCCCAATAATGGATTGCTTTCGTCTCTAGAAAAAATTGTGCTCTTATGGCAAACAGCTTTTTCAATTACTTAGTATATTTATGTTAATTCCACCACACAAAACTATAAATCGTATCAAAGCGATGACAGATCGGCAGCTAATCCACAAGGGTGCAGGTTCGATCCCCAGTTCATGATTAATACATGTGATAATATGTATAAGTTGTATTGCAAACTATAAAACCAATATGGTTAATTTTGTTGCACATTTTGTTATTGTAGGGTTCGAAACAGATAATATATTCATCTCCCTCTCTCTTCAGTCCGTTAATATCTCACTGTTGGGCACGGGGCGTCTTCCATTTTGGGAGGGTTTATGGTCTACTGTGTCGCGCTGACCAGGCCTGTTATCATAGGGCTTTTTCTCACAGAGGATGTTATCTGTGCACAATATCTCTTAGCTGGGTTTTACAACAACCTGGGGAGAAAAAGGGGTGTTGGCACTTGTATTCTTAACCCGTCTTAATCTGACAGACAGACGGACACCGCAATGAGACCGTAATAACGGTTTCTTTTTGTACAGAACCCTAAAAAGAAATATGTACAACTGAACATAATATAACTTCTTCCTTTTTTATGAAATCGGTTAAAAACTAAAACCTGTTCTTAAATGCCTGATCAGCGTAGCGCAGTAGACCAAAAAACCTCCTAAATTAGGAGCGGCTCGTGCCCAACAATGGGACGTTCATTAGCTGGAGATAAAAGTAGAAAGAATACTTAGAGGCGGTTTAATATCGTTTATATTCAACATTAAAAGATTACCCCTCGCTCATCCTGAACAAGATATAGGTTTAAACATTACTTTTAGCGTCAGATCTGATCCGGAACATGCGGAAAAACCCCTCAGGAAGTATTTTTTATTCATTAATCATTGTGAAAAATATCTGTTTTACAAACTGAGAAAAAGCTTTTGATATTTTTGTTATTATCTGTGTAGTAAACAAGATAAGGCGGCTTGTATGAGTGTAGTGACTGAAATTTTTAGGGTTGCGAAGGGAGAGATAAAACCTATTACTGAGACAATTATATTATGATAATAACGATATGGAATACTTCGTGTTCGAGACCAACTCGTAATTATAATTGACCGGCTTTTTGAAGCAATGCCGTAAATATTTAGCAAAACCCAGACTTTGGCGATTTTTGAAAACAATTAAAGTAGTCATTGTGGTACAGATTTCAAAAACCTAAGTAGCTCGAGTTTGATTTGCACTTTTATTTAACTTTCGTTGGAGTATAGCCATTTGCCTATGCTATAAATGGCCAACTTTTGTGCACATAAGATCTATTTTTTATTTTAAAATTGAGTGGCGATCGACCTATTTCTTAGGTAAGAAGGGGGACGTTATGCAAAGTGCTTTTATACCACCGTGCACTCTTGAAAATAGCAGATAACTACTAAAAGTGGTCACGCTGAACGTCTCCCTACTCGAAGCATGAGCTGTCTACATGTTCATTCCTGTATCAAGTACTAGAAACATTTGGCATTGAATGCGTAGAATTGGAATTGCATCATGGAACTTGCGAGTGATCAACCAAAATTGGTCGCGCGATCGACTTGTTGGCCACTCCTGCTATAAATCATTTATCAGCTTTTGTATTATCATAAACATTACCACAAACGAAGAAAATAGTATCAATTAAATTGTTTATGTAACATTTAGTTCATGTAAGTAGTATGAGGTCTGAGCGACAATGGGTTGCATTAGAGCGCGTGCGTGTGTCGGCCGCGTGTGACGTCACACGCTTGTGTTCATTACAGTAATGGGCTTGTGCACTTGCGGTAAGTATGTGGCCATTACTACAGCATATTTAGTTATATCTATAGTAAAAATCGTAACTAAGCTCAAGGTTGCAAGCGTGCTATAGAGAGGGCTATGCTCGGTATTTCCCTACGAGATAGGATTCAAAATACGGAGATCCGTAGGAGAACAGGCAGCGTTGGGCGGCCCCCGACAAGGTGGAGCGTCGATATCCTCAAGGTCGTGGGGAGATTATGGATGCAAGCGGTACAGGACCGCACGTTGTTGTGTACTATGGGGGAGGCTTTTGTCCAACAGTGGACGGAGAGAGGCTGATGGATGGATAGTAAAAATGTTAGGGAAAGTTACTAGCTTTACTCTTCTATACTAATATTACAAAGCTGAATAGTTTGTTTGCTTAAACGCCCCTAGTCTCAAGAACCACTGAACCGATTGGAAAAATTCTTTCATTTTTGGATAGTACATTTGTCGAGGAAGGATCTAGGCTGTATAACAGCACGTTGCAACCAATAGGAGGGAAGCATTAGTGAAAAATGTTGCAAAATCGGAGAAAATTTTCTAAATTCTCGCACGGAGTTGGAAGCAACAGCTAGTAGAGTATAGAATAAACAGGATATTATGCTGTTTTCTTTGACAAAAATACTGTCGCGTCAACGAGGTGCCAAGGTAACGCACACGAACAATATAACATCATTTAATTGGTTGCTACACGCCCCCCCCCACAATTGCCTCCTGCCTCATTGCACATAATGAGTATGATCATTGTTCTCGTACCTTTTTGTCAACTCTTAAGGCTTTACTAGAGCTTAGAAAATAATACAGTTTTTATTTTTGCTTGTCAAAGGCGATTCGGATTGCGTTAATTTTATAATTCTTAGCATTACATGGTTATGTGTGGCAATAGACTTAAATACAAATTTTACGACCCCTTTTTCTGCCAGGAGTACTAAGGTTTCCTAAAGATAGAAAGGAGATAATACACTTGTTTAAAAACAGATACCTTAAATCAATCTCAATACCAACTAATACTAACTTTGTAAAGTAAGTTCGCTGTCATTTTTTCTGTAAAAAAACACGTTTCTTATGGCCTCAATATAAAAATGACTTCGGAAGTGTCGGGGTGCGTCCTAAAATTATTTATATTTTATTTAATACACAATATGGCGACCGCACGCGTCGGCTAATGCTTCCGCTACGGATGATATACGCACTAATTGTGTGGATGTCTTTTTGTTGAAGAATATGTTGATGTGATTAATTGATTTTATGTTTGTTATAACTATTGTGTTTACTAAATAACTGTTCAGGCTACGTAACTTTCGCCTAGTTAAATCATGCTTTATGGTGATCATGGTCTAATAAAGTTATTATTCTATAGTATAGTTAGTCTATAGTTACATAGTTTTTGCAAACCACAAACGCCGCTTTAAGGAGCAATAAAACAAGTGTTCTATTGAGAATGAAAGACCTGTTTTATTAGTCTATAGTTCAACTTAACCTATGACATGTATGATAAACACACATGGAACGTATTTAACGCACACACAGACATTTACGTGACTTCAAGTTGAGTGAGCGATGTAGTCACAGACATACTATCTGGTGGATCTGTGTTTGATTCTCGATTTTTATACCACAAGAATCTGAACACTCATGTGAATTATTTTTATTATATGTTGGCTTAAAAAGCTTTTATAAAAGGAAAGTCTGGAAGAGAGAAAGAATTTTTGGCTGATTATTTCTTTACACATGTTACCTCCTAGTAATGAATACAAAGCATGTAAATATAATGTACCCAGAATTCTTAACTCATTAATTAATTACATAGCATCTATTTCAATTAAGTAAACAAAAATTCCAAATACTGTTACTATATACTTATACTAGTTCATCATGTTTCACAAATTGTATACACGTCATATTAAAATGAGTGACACATCAACTAATAGCAGAAAGCAATCAACGTACAGATTTTAGTGATATACCGAACTAAAAATAACAATAAAACGGAAGAGACCCAAGATTCACCCCTGTGGCACTCCCTTACATTACCGTATATTTTAATCAAAAAACCTATAGAAAACCCATGGGTGTGAAGTCCAAATAAACAGGGGAATAGTTTCCCATAACGATAATGAAAACAACAAGCAAATATAACCAGAAACATTATTTTTTGTATGTATTTAACGTGTGCGAGTTAATCAAATGTTTGTTGAAAATCTTTTTTTGTAAACATTCGCCGTGATTGCGGTCGGTGATTTTTGATGACAATTGATAATTATTTTTTAGGGAAAGTTTGATGTAATCGTGATTTGTTACTTGATAAATGATTAATGTTGTATGTTTTTATTGTTGATAATGTTGTTAGTTGTATATTTTAATTTAGGGTTTCTGAAGGAAGATGTTAAAATACATCTTCAGAGAAACTAAATCAAGGGACAAGTAGGTCTATAATACGATAGCTATACACACGTATATTAGAAGATACTTAATACTTCGAGAATCAAAATAAATTAAAATAAAAGTAAATTTAATTTTAAACTAAAGTAAACCTAATTTTCCTAGATAAGCGCTAGAAGAATGGTCTCTACAAGGCAAGAAAAGACGTAGCCGCCTCAAACACACATAGAGACGGTCAGGTGGCAGCAGAGTTGAAGGCAATCGTTCTAACATGGCCCGAGATAAATGCGTGGCCCAAGATAGACGGATATGGAGAAGTACTCTAGACGCTCTCTGCCCCACCTGGGGGAATAGGAGATAAAGAAGAAGACACCCTATGTTGATAATTGCGTTGGTTTAACAAATTTTCTTTGTTACTTTCGTTTACTATTGTAAAATATGTTTCCAAAACGTTCCTTATGAATTACATTTTAAAGTCCTTTAAACATTAATTTTATTTATGAACTAATAGCTATTGCTGCTAAATTCAGTTAGTTTGTAGGGCAATGCTTTTGTTAACTTTTTTCTAAATTAATTTTGAATGCGTGAGTTGATAAGGTGATGTAAATAATAAACGTAATAAAATAGCGCGCGCAATGAGTGCAATGGAGCTGCGAGCGTCGCATATGTCGGAGCTAGAGGAGAAATGTAGTAAGAAATATTGTCTTGATCTGTTAAACAATTTTAGTCGAAGTAGATTTCATTTATGTACAATTTTACACGGTACAGTTAAGCGTGGATAAAATCTACTACGAACTGAGTAAGTAGCTTAACTATAAAAGTCGCAGTTATGCATATTCTTGCACTGAGATTTCCGTATATGTTTGTTAAAATGAAACTGATAGCTGCTTAAATTGTTTAATAATCTTAAAGTTCTCGTAAACCTGTCACCTATTTAATATATTTTATGTCTATAATAACATGGAATGAAGTTAAATCAATGATGCAATTTATCGGTTTTAAAGTACTTGCTTACTTTAAAACCGATCAAATACAATAAATAAATAAAAATTTGCTACTTATGTAGCAAATTTTTATTTATTTATTGCATTTATTACAATAGGAGGCTACACATTAACACATGATGTAAAACAAACCCCTAGCTGTGTTTAAAAAATTAGAATGAATTGTTTTGACTGGGAAACACGGGGCCGTCAAAAATAAATAGTATACAATATACAAGGGTAAATAGGCTAATTACATAGTTGGTACACTTTACCATCAAAGATTCTACTGTCGCTAACCATCAGGTGGCATAGGTAAAGTGTCAACACGTTTTATTTAAAAAAAAAACTGTACCTCTACGAAGAAAATATATTCTTTCAGTGTATCAAAACCTTTTTCTCGCACTATACACTGTACTAACACTAGCGCGAGTTTAGTAAGGGATGTGTAACCCCTTGCTATTTAAATGAGTGACGTTTAAATGAATAATTTTGAACACATTTGAATATTAATTATATTATAATCCATTCATATTATTACACAATAATGAGCGTTAGTGCACTATTGTGCCAATGTTGTGCATTTTGCGTACAATTATTTTGAAAGGTAAGGGGTTTTTTTTTAATTTTCTCCTTGCCCTAACCGGGCCATGGTGTGTGCTCTGAGCCTGACCATGACCCGGCAAGGGGTCGACTTGGTGGAAATGGTAAAGCAAGAGATTTTTACGTATTTTTAAGTGACATCAAAAATGGAAACGTCGGGACAAAATTTAAACAAATAGGTACACGCGTCTAAATCCGTAAAAAGTAGTTTTATTTAAACAAATGAGTCGCGCAAGTGTCATTTTTGTATTTACTGATAATACGAACTACTAGTTCGTAATTTTACCATATTAATATTATAATAAATATTTTTGGATATTTCGCAAAACGTTCTCTGGTCCCAAAGTAAGCTATATTTCTATGCATATATATATCTAAGCTATATTTCTATGTATTATTACCAGATAGGGATGGATATACCCAAATTAACTTTTTTTTTTGCAAAACATATGACACATAGAAATCATTTAATATACTTATAATTTTGTATTCAAGTAAATATTTACAATATTATTAACAATACATAGCAGAAGGTTACAAAATTTTTTTATAAATAAAAAAAAAACCTAAAGTATATTTTACGCATCAAAAAACTCCTCCGCATCGATGTCTATGGGCAACGTGCCCAGAAGGCTGGCCGCATTACCACGCTGGATAGCAATTGCTATCCTTTGTGCCAAGTACAGACCAGCCTTTTAATATTTTGAGTTAGGAGAAGTCATTTAGTTTTTTAAGCAAAAAATCTACCTAAGTATTATTAAAGTAATTTATTAATTTTTGCAATTGACTTGCTATGCTTTTACTTAATAAATTAAATTGCAGTGGAAAAAGTGATCACAGTGTCCCGCTTGCGGTGATCACTTTTTCCACCACAATTTAATTTATTACCCAAGTATTAGTTTAAAAAATTCTTATTAGATTAGAGCGCCCCCAAACGAGATTGTAATGATAAATTCGATGAGTTTCTACTCATAACTGGATCGTTGATCATTAATATCAATATATTTTTAACGATTTTTTACCAACATATGCGATGATCAGGCTCTTTTAACTATGGAGGGAGCTTATATCTCTACTAATATTATAAAGCTGGAGAGTTTGTTGGTTTGAACGCGCTAATCTCAGAAACAGGTCCGATTTGAAAAATTCTTTCAGTGTTGGATAGTACATTTATCGAGGAAGGCTATAGGCTATATAACATCACGCTGCGACTAATAGGAGCGAAGTATCAGTTAAAAATGTTACGAAAACGTGGAAAATTATCTTAATTTGACTCGTACATTGTCGCAGACTCTTTGTGCTTGTTTCCAACTAGTATTTACCCTGTTTTTTAAGCGACTAGTATGAGCGAAGCTGAGAGAAAAATGTTTCAAAAACGGGGAGAATATTATAAATAAATAAATAAATATAAATATTCACGGACATTTCACACAACGTCCTCTGGTCCCAAGCTAAGCTTATTATGCTTGTGTTATAGGTACCAGAATTCGGATATAATACATAAACTACTTTTCTTTTGTAAATACATACTTATAACAGATAGTTCTTTAGAAGAATTCTTCTTTAATAGAAGAATATTCTAAATTCCCCGATGAATGGAAAGTCAGTACAAATTATCGCGTGCCTTTTAATCGATACGATATTCCTAAATTATTTTTTGTTGTTTGTACAATTGTGTCAGGACAGTATACAAAGAATTGGCACCGTTGTTTACTTCTGTTCGTAACACAATATTTTTACTTTATTTCAAAAGTATTTTAACGCCAGGCGCCCATACATATCCTTGAATCTAAAACTCTTACACGCCACTTAAGAATGTAGTTTACTGTGACAATGTGTCGCCATTTTTTTCCACAATCTCGAGGCATCTGTGGCGACAGACTGTGAAAAAATTGTCTCGTGTCCGAGAGATTTACGATAGGCTGTGGACCAATACACCATGACAGTTGGTGTCTCTATTCATTTTAAACACGAATTCCTAAGTGATGTGTAAGTTTGTGTGATTAAGTTCTTACGTGTCCTCTTAAACATTGATATCAATTCTATCTGAATATCAAACTGATTACTGAAAGTGGGTGAAAATAATTTTCAAACATTCTGTTGCATAGATTTATACATTGATAGATACGTACTCAGCTAATAAAAAAATGATAGTTTCAATAGCACAATTTGACTGTATTAACTAAACTTTATCGTTATAAAAAGAGTGTATTATAGACTAACGATTTTAATTAATAAAAATGTTAAAAACTCTATAAGGTATGTAAGTGTATGTATGTTTATATAGGTATAAGTATAATATGTGTAACTATTCATATGTATGTTTATGACTATTTCATTTATCTTATATAATTATGTATATTATTAAGGTTTGACTATCTGTATATAACTCATTTATTTATTCTGGTACACCCACAACTACCGTTTAATCCTTCTTCATTTCCATCCGAAGGTTGCCTGGCAGAGATCGCTGTCAGCGATAAGGCCGCCCATTGTACTATCTCAGTATTATGTACTACTATTTAAAGTGTATTTAAGGTGTACAATAAATAAATAAAAATAAAACGAAATTGCCAATTAATCAACTTTACTCGTTTTCGTTTTAGTTAAATTAGATTAAGTTTTTGATGCAACAGAATTGGACTTTTCGGCTGATTTTATGTCTACGACGTCTTTCATTTTGTATTTTTTCGATCATTAAGTTTTAAATGAGAATCCAACTTGAAAACTTTGGTGAATAACGGGTATTCACCAAAGTTTATCATTTTCTTAAAATTTGCACATTTTTTAGAATTTTTAAGGACTGATGGCAAAAAAAAAATTTTATGGTCTACTCCGACTAAAGAATTTGAAATTAAATATTTTCGAATTAAGTTATGTTTATATTTTTCTTTTAGTTTATAAACTTCATGGCTGAGATTACAGATGGTGTGTTGACGTTTAAAATTGCGGACAAGTAACTTTAGCCTGGCTAAATCGTACTTCATAGAATAATGACGTTTCGTATGCCTGTATCATAGACACACATACGTACATGTGGCAGTATGTAAGTGGCTTCAAGCCGAATTGTAGTGATGTGGCCATAGACACTACATCTGGTATATATACCTGTGGTTGAGATTATATTTATGTTCTTAATTGTACTTGTATTCTGGAACAATCTTAGGACAACAACTATGTTGTATAACTAATCTGTGATTATGTCAAGAATGTTATAAATAGGGAGTAACAACTCGGGAACATAGATTTGTTCCAAGGCAAGGCCGCCCTGTTTATGGTTTAAAAGTAAAATAGTAAATAGTAGCCTTGCTTTCTCTTTTACTCCCGCTTAAAAAGAAAGAGTTAGAAAGGCTACTAAATCATTTATTTTTCTTAATGTGTTCAACTAAAAAAAGCAGCAGGCCGGATTTGTTGTACCGAGTGTTACGTCTAGTTCTATATCCTAAGTCTATGGATTATGTATACTATGGTATACTAATACATAATCAAAGATTAGTTATAGAAAACGGCTATTAAAAATTGAACCGATTTCACGCACAACCAGGTGTACCACATGTTTTTAATAGCTTAATAATTATATTTAACTATTGAAACTTAATTAAATGCGACAGCAATATTAAATTCCATAAATTTATAGTTATAAACAATTTACTTTAGTTATAATTTTATTAAGTCATTTAATGATATGGTTATAAAAAGTAAATGTGCAACCGTTTTAACCCATATTTCTTAATGCTAGTTTTTCTTTATTTTTTACGGAATTTTCACACAACGTCCTCTAATGCCAAGCTAAGCTTATTATGCTTGTGTTATGAGTACCAGAATACGTATACTGCTTATACTACTTTTTCTTTTGTGAATACATACTTATAACACAAAGAAACACTCAGACGCAGAACAAACATTTGTATGACATTTATAAATATCACAGAAATGATTGTCCCATGCGGGAATCGAACCCGCGACCTCGAACGACAGTCTATTACATGAACCACGAGGCCCGTCATGGCTAGTTTCTAAGCATGATGCCACTTACACGTCGTCCGTGGGGTGAGGGACAAGAATAATTCAAGTGTTCCTGTGTCTTGATCGCGGGGATCGAAAGAACGGACCCAGGAAATCACGTGGTATAAATACCTCGGAACATACCCAAGCAGGGTTGACGTCAGCCAGGCCGCCGAGAGTAAATACTCGTATCAGCCAAATCCAGCATGAACAAGTCATGTAGTCATGATGTTCCGATAATGATGATAAGGCGTGACGTTACTTGCTTGTGTGAAGATTAATTTAGAAATTTGATGTCCGTCGGCGACGGACTAAGAATACAAGTGTCACCACCCCTTTTCCTTCTCAGGGTGCTGTAAAAGCCAGCTAAGAGTTATTGCGCACAGATAACATCCTCTGTGAGAGACGGAAACTAGAAAATAAACCCAATGCCAACACGATTGGTCAGCGCGGCACAGTAGACCATAATCCCTCCCAAAGTGGAGGAGACCCGTGCCCAACAGTGGGAGGTTAATGGGTTGGAGATAGATAGAACTTGGTCACATTTAGCTATATTTAGTTAATTATCAAGGTCACACAATCTGCGTATTGTCCTTGTGTCGGGACATACATACAGGTAACTTTTGTTATACATAGTTAGATAGCAAAGGTCTTTTTTAAATTTATTTCAATGATAACCCTGTCGCCTGTTCGGAATGTCGTCTGTCTGTAACGATGCGGGTTTTATTAGATCTGTCTGTTCGTACCAATACCTATTTATATATACATCGTATAACATTAAGACATATATCCTTACAACGTTCTCTAGTTCTAGAATAAGCTATACTAACGCTAATATTTTTCATTGATGCTGCGCTCGTATTTGTTGCGGCGTGATGTTATAAAGGTTATAGCCCTCCACGATAAATGTACTATCTAACACTAAAAGGAATTTTTAAATCGGATCAGCGGTTCTTGAGATTAGCATGTTCAAACAAACAAACAAATTTTTCAGCTTTATCTCTACTTAATATTATAAATGCGAAAGTAACTCTGTCTGTCTGTTACGCTTTCCCGCTTAAACCTCTCAACCGATTTAGATGAAATTTGGCACAGACAATCTTTTGATCTCAGACCATGACAAAGAACTACCTTTAATGGCGAAAAAAAAAATTTTCAAATTCCACGCGGACGGCGTCGCTGGGCGTCGCTATTCTTTTTAATAAATATTCATGGACATTTCACACAACGTCCTCTGGTCCCAAGCTAAGCTTATATTATCATGCTTGTGTTATGGGTACCAGAATACGGATAGAATACATATACTACTTTTCTTTTGTAAATACATACTTTTATAATACATAGAAACACCCAGACGCAGTACAAACATTTGTATGACAATTAGAAAAATCACACAAATGATTGTCCCGAGCGGGAATCGAACCCGCGACCTCTTGATCGGCAGTCCGTTACCAGAACCACTACACCACGAGGCCCGTCTAGTTTATAATATTAGTAAAGATAAAACTACTAACTACATCAATAATCCTGTCTAAATAACTAAATTAGTTAAACCCACCCATCCATAAAATAACCACCACTAACATAACTTAACTTCTCAAATACATTACACAGTTTATTCTGTTATCGAGCTGTAAAGATAAAATGTTGTTAACAAAACGATACAGTTAATGTGCGCGAAGCCTTGTCAACAATTGTGTAGTGTGCGCACTACCTTATCATAATAAATTTTATTACTAACTTATAAATTCCGTATTCTGGTACCCATAACACAAGCATATAAGCTTAGCTTGGGACCAGAGGACGTAGTGTGAAATGTCCATGAATATTTATTTTATTTTTATTTAAATCTAGCTGTTGCCTGTAACTTCGTACGTGTGGAATTAGAATTCAAACCTTAACAAATAATATTTTGCTTAGTTCAAAAAATAAAAAAAACATGCAACTTTTTATACTAAAATATTTTTTTTTATTATTGCATTATCATCGGACTACTGTAAGTGGGTGAAGATTACTTTAAATAATCCGTCACATAGAGTAATACATTGATAGATACCTACCGAACTAATATTTATAAGCGTGTTAAACCACACGCATAAGATAATTTTAAGTTATAAGTGTAATAATTATAGTATTACTAGCTGACCCGGCAAACGTTGTTTTGCCATACTAAAAAAAAAG
Source organism: Orgyia antiqua (assembly GCA_916999025.1). Classification (NCBI taxonomy): domain Eukaryota; kingdom Metazoa; phylum Arthropoda; class Insecta; order Lepidoptera; family Erebidae; genus Orgyia; species Orgyia antiqua. Next base: position 10,302,985 of record OU779874.1, read on the forward strand.
TTTGAAAAATAGATGTTGGCCGATTCTCAGACCTACTGAATATGTATGTAAAATTTGAGAAGAATCGGTCAAGCCGTTTCGGAGGAGTACGATAACTAACACTGTGACACGTGAATTTTATATATTAGATTAGGTTGTGATTAAGCAGTAATAAAATCTTTTTCTTTCTTTCTCTTTCACTCTATCATTTAAAAAAAACGCATAAAAATCCGTTGTGTAGTTTTGAAGATATAAGCTCACATAGGGACATACATACAGAAATAGCGACTGTGTTTTATAATAAGTAAAGACTAGTGATCCATCCTAGCTTGGGACGGGTAATACATATAAAATAATTTTTAACACGCTTATATTACCTTCGTACATATCTATCAATGTATTCATGTAACGGAATATTCGAAAGTTATTTTAACCCACTTGCAGGAGTCGGATTGATCTGAAATGTTACACACACATTAAGGACCGACGACAATGTAATCATTTAAAAAAAAAATTGGTCAAGTGCGAGTCGGACTCGCGCACGAAGGGTTCCGTACCATTATCTATGCAACATAAGGCACATAGTTAAAGCGTCTACCTGTCAACGTTATTAGTATCGAGCAAGAAACGGTAAAAAAATCATGTTTGTTGCATGGGAGCCCCCCTTAAATATTTATTTTATTTTATTTTTAGTATTTGTTGTTATAGCGGCAATAGAAATACATCATTTGTGAAAATTTCAACTGTCTAGCTATCACCGTTCTTGAGATACAGCCTGGTGACAGACGGACGGACGGACGGACGGACGGACGGACAGCGAAGTCTCAGTAATAGGGTCCCGTTTTTACCTTTTGGGTACGGAACCCTAAAAATGAAAAATGGTCAGTTTGTTAAGTGGTTTCGTATTGAAAGATAAAACAGCGGCCGTATTATGAGCTTTTATTTACAGGCAGTTTACGCCGTGAATTGAACTGTCTGGCAAATTCGTATTATGAACAAAATTATTAGTCAGTCAGTTCGCTAAACCAGTCATACATTAATATGTTTAAGGAGAAGGTACAACTAAAAGTTTTATTTTTGCAATAATACCTAATTTAGCCATGCAGTTTACGGCCTGCCTGGAACTTGAATGATTTTAAAAAGCTCATAATACGCCGGCAGGCCTATAATAATAATACTTCGCTGTTCATTCGTGTATCACAACGCTGTATCTCAGGAATAGTAATAGCTAGAGAGTTGAAATTTTCACAGATGATGTAGGTATATTTGTTGATTAATTTTTAAGCTATTGTATAGCTTCTATCGCGGGCCTTGAGCGTGGAGACTAAATGCACAAAATTCGAAATTTAAATTCCGTAACAAAGATAGCGTAACTAAACTAACTCGCTGTTCGCGCTGGTGACTCATGTCAGTTTTGGCGTTAGTTTTTATTTTATTGACATTTGATTGACAATCGCTATTTTATCACAATTACCATAAACATTGGACAGATGTAAGCATCAGTAAATAAGGATTATTAATCTTATTTTAGTTTATGGTCTTTAGATTCTTGCATAAATAAAATAAATAAATAATTATAATTGCATAAGTTGATAAAAAATACTATGCTTTAAATACTTATACAAATACAAAATAGCGCCTCGTTCAAAAGCAAGCAAAATAAAAGTAAAATTTCGTCTATCTTCTAAATAATCATATTTGGGCACAGACCTCCTCCTTTTTGGGCATAATTATGATCTAGATAATAAATAATAAATAAATAAATATTCAAGGACATTTCCACACAACGTCCTCTGGTCCCAAGCTAAGCTTATAAGCTTGTGTTATGGGTACCAGAATACGGATTGAATACATATACTACTTTTTTTTGTAAATATATACTTATAATACATAGAAACACCCAGACGCAGTACAAACATTTGTATGACAAATAGAAAAATCACACAAATGATTGTCCCAAGCGGGAATCGAACCCGCGACCTGATCGGCAGTCCGTTACATAAACCACTCAACCACGAGGCTCGTCAAAATATAAAGAAGTAGGTATAGAATAATTAAATATTCTTTCAAATATTTTGACAGGCTTCGTGGTCTAGTGGCCTATATAACGAACCGCCGGTCACGAGGTCGCGTATTCGATTCCCGCTCGGGACAATAATTTGTGTGATGTTTTTAAATGTCATACAAATGTTTGTTCTGCGTCTGGGTGTTTCTATTTAATATCTTATTACATATAAAATTCACGTGTCACAGTGTTAGTTACCGTACTCCTCTTAAACGGCTCGACCGATTTTCATGAAATTTTGTGTACATATCCTCTAGGTCTGAGAATCGGCCAACATCTATTTTTCAAACCTTTTTTTTTGGTATGGCAAAACTACGTTTGCCGGGTCAGCTAGTAATATATGTATTTACTAAAGAAAAGTAGTATATGTATTTCATCCGTGTTCTGGTACACATAACACAAGCATAATAATATAAGCTTAGCTTGGGACCAGAAGACGTTGTGTGAAATCAGTGAATATTTATGTATTTATGTATCATATGTATTCTCTCACGATCTATAAGTTCAGAGTTATATGAATGTTGCTATGTACAGAATGAACTCTTTGTTCAAGAACCATATGCCTCTATAAGTTTAGTGTTCGCTTTGAGATGACATTTGTTATGGGAACATAGTAACAATATTGATAATGTTTTATACGTTATATTTCCCACGTTAAACTATATTTAACACACTTTTATTAACTTCGTTCGTATCTATCTCCATGTGGTGAATTAAGAATACAAGTGTCCCCGCCCCAGACTCCCAAGGGTGTTGTAAGAGCCAACAAAGGGATATTGTACACGGATAACATTCTCTGTGAGAGACGGAAAACTCGAAAATAACCTCTGGCTATCACGCCTGGTCACCGCGGCACAGTAGACCATAATCCCTTCCAAAAAAAAGGGTGGCCCGTGCCCACCAGTAGGACGTTAAGGGTCTGAAGAGAGAGGAATGCTCTATAGTCTCTACCTAACCTCACGGAAAAAGGCGTGGCCGTATGTGATGGACAATTTATAGAATGTTCACTAAAATAGCACCTAATTACAGCAATTCCTACACCTTCAACAATCTAAAGGGAGATAAAAAAACCCAACAGCTCTTTCCGAATTCTTGTCATTTATAAGCATCCCAAAAGGCACATTTATGAAAAAAAACCTTTTACATTAAGCTACCAAATAAATACTACCTACAAGGATTTTCCGCTCTGTCGACCTAAAATGCACGTAACGTATTCTACACACGATATGACAATAAAAAAAAAGTAAGCAAAGGCGATTATCACTTACAGCCACAATGAAAGCGGGTCGATGCTTAATCCTTTTATACGCACTATGTCAAATAAACGCTGTGTTTGAGTTATTATTTAAACTGCAGCGACATCTAGTGAAAACTAGCTGTCACTACATAGTACAGCACAAGAATAATAGATGGCGTGAAATGATAAATGTGACGTCACAAAGGATCCTGCATCGCACTTGCGGAAATGGCACACATTTAAGACGGCAGCATGATGTACATGGCCAGTGCTGATCACCTAGCCTGGTCGGAGACTTCTCCATTAGTTGTTGGAGAAGCTCGCTCACCCACACTTCTCCACAAAACAATGTTTTAATTGGTAGTAACCAACATTAATAACAAAGAATACGAAGGTTCTGTGAAAACTTCTTTTGTCGTTCGTTGATAAGTTTTGGATAGAGGTTTTATGGGTTCGCGGTACCGACATGCAACGTATCGCATTAACACCTATAAACAAATCTTGTGCTTGTTTTCTTTTTTCTCAGCAGTTTCTATGACTGTCAGTTTCGCCTAAGAAGTGTTTATAAATAAATCAACGGATTCATAAAAAAATCTGGAAATTAATCTAATTACATCATATCAAATAAATGCCACCCGCAACTTCGCACGTGTGTTATATAAAATGTACTTGACATTAATAAATAATACAAAAAGTTCATCCCCTTGATCTCTCTACCATATAAAAGAAACCGGATCAAAATCCGTTGCGTAGTTTTGAAGATATAAGCTCACATATGGAAATACCTACATACAAAAATAATGACTTTGTTTTATAATAAGTAAAGACAAAGCTTTTACTGGTAATTAGCCTATTTCTTTATGGTTTCAGCTATCATGCTAAGTATACTTAGTAATTAGTGGAAAGTACTACAGTTATTATGTTGTTAACAAAATATTATTACAAATTCGTCTTAAATAATGACATTTTTACTAGAGTAAAAACAATACGCCCTACCACAGATGGTGGATTGACGTTTAAAATTAAGGACAAGTAACTTTAGCCTGGCTAAATCGTACTTCATATAATAATGACTTTTCATATGACGTATACTGTATAGCATGTATCATAGACACACATAGATACATATTTCACCCACACATAGATGAGTACTTAAGTGACTTCATGCCGATTCAATGATGTAGCCATATACACTACATCTGGTATAATCTGTAAGCTCTACATATTAAAACAAGCATTTTTTTAAACGCGGTCCCAAAAACGCGACGTTCTTTCGGGCTAGTGCGTACAAAGGGTCTAAAGAGCTTACTGGAGCACACAGATCATGATACAAGCTTCATATATGATTCTGTGTGCTATAGTTACTGAGGTTGTTGAGGACAAAGTGTCTGACAGCTGTCCAGACATAGGCGTTAGTGATGAGACAGACGTTTTGTGTCTCTTCTCTTATATTTGTAGTGTTAAGAATTACTCGCGTTTTTTAACACATTTACTTAATTTATCTATAAAGCATTATATAATTTAAACTTTTAATGACACTTTTTCTAATAAAATACTTGAGATTTGTCTGAAATTTTACATTCTATTTATTAAGAACAATGTTATCTGACATACATATAATAAAAAAATCCTTAGTTCAAAAACAAAAAATCACGCTTGAAAAACCTAAATATTTTATATAAAACTACTTTTTACGGATTTAGACGCGTATAATTGTTTCGCGTATAGACTGTTTCTGACTGAGACTGTGAGTCTCACCCGTGACCATGGTGACTGCAAACTCTCCGAAACGTCGGGTCAAAATTTAAAACAAATATACGCCTCCGTAAAAAGTAGTTTTATTTAAACAAATGAGTCGCGTAAGTGTTAGAAAATAATAATAATAATAAATATTCATGGACATTTCACACAACGTCCTCTGGTCCCAAGCTAAGCTTATACGCTTGTGTTATGGGTACCAGAATACGGATAGAATACATATACTACTTTTCTTTTGTAAATACATACTTATAATACATAGAAACACCCAGACGCAGTACAAACATTTGTATGACAATTAGAAAAATCACACAAATGATTGTCCCGAGCGGGAATCGAACCCGCGACCTCTTGATCGGCAGTCCGTTACCAGAACCACTAGACCACGAAGCCCGTCAAAGAAAGCCTAAATATTTTTTTAAATTATTGCATTGTCCTCGCTACTTAATGTTTTTAGGAAAAAATCAGATCAATCCAACTATTGCAAGTGGGTGAAAATCACTTTCAAAGATTCCGTCACATACATTAATACAATGATAGATACGTACCAAATTAACAAAAACGTGTTAAAATCTAAAATGTCGATGACTGTAGTTACTCTGAAGATATTAGAAACAAAATTGGGTAAGCGGTCTTTATTAGCGTAATAGAAGCCAAAATAATGGTTTATAGAATTGTTTAAGGCGGCAAAATTCTTAATTTTTTTTGTTAGTGACATCAATACCGTAATGTAATAGCTATGTTGTTGATATTCAAAACCTTATTTAGCCAGAGTGACATACAGCACGGTGAAATAAACAACAATAAAATAGTACAAAATGTACAAACGAACGTTGTATACAGGATGATTAAAAGTGAAAAAGAAAAGTAAAAAAAGGATTTTTTATTGTCAACTCGTTTAAAAGTAAAAAGAAGAATTAGTTTTTAATATTTTTAAGGGTTTTGAAAAGAAAATTTCATTCTTAATTATAATACCTAAAACCAATTAGTTCATTTTGGTAGTTAACTATATATATTCTAAATATTAATTTTAGTTAATTGATTTAAAAATGTAATAATTGCTTTAAATAAGTACATACTCGTACGTCAACACTGAGAAAGTAATTTTAATCAAATCTAATGTATGTTTTTTCAAAATTTCGAGTAATAAAAAGTAAAGAATTTAAAATCAACCTGTATGTATATGAGTAACTCTATACAGCGTAAGGGCGGCTACAGATTTAGCGTTAATCGCATCAGCGGTGAGCGTGAAATCCGCACCTTTGAATACCGCCTAATGCTATACGTGTTACGTGGACCGACTTTAATGTTGACATGATTCTTACCGAAATTAACCGAATAATACCGAAGATTGCCGATGCTATTTTTTTTTATTTAACACCCCATTTTACGATTGTTCCTTTGTATGTAATGGAAACTGTTAAATGAAATTTTCATCTACATAAATACTTCGAAATACTTACTTTAAATTTTTGCAAACTTATTCAGGGCCCTGAATAAGTAAGTAAAGCGTCAAAATAATTTTAAAAATATCTGAGATTTTCAGTATCCTCTCCAGCCAGCCCATTTACGTCCCACTGTTGGGCACGGGCTTACTTACTTACTTACTTCTTACTCACTTCACTATGGAGGGATTATGGTCTACTGTGCCGCGGTGACCATACATGTCGGCACAGGGTTTCTTTTCGAATTTTCCGTCTCTCACAGAGGATGTTATCTGTGTGCAATATCCCTTAGCTGACTTTCAATCAACCTTGGGAGGAGATGGGGTGGTGACACTTGTATTCTTAATCCGTCACCACACGGATGTGTGATTTGTGATGTGATTTTTAGTATCAATTGATGTTTTTTTAATACATGATTTTATTCTTTAAACATAAATTACGTTTTTATTTTTTTATTTCAGTACCGAGGGAACCTGCAGTGGTATTCAGTAAGAAAAAGTGAAGGGAGTTTTCGGTGAATCTTGATCACGTGACAGCGCTCCTCTATTTTTATTGGAGGAGCGCTGTCACGTGATGAAGATTCACCGAAAATTCACTTCACTTTTTCTTACTGAATACCACTGCTGGTAGTATTAGTTTATTTCCATCATTTCCATACCAAACATCTTTTAATATATGTACCTACCTACAATCGGTTTTTACGCTATGAACAGCAATCTTTATCAAATAAAAGTACAACAAAACGCCCTAAGAAAAGAGCAGCAAACCAAAAACCTATAATAACTGAAGCATATTAAGACATTATTCCATTATTCTTAGAAAAAACTGCCACAAAAAGTATATAAATGACACAATAATGCGTCATCGACAATGCTGGCTGAATAGCTGTGCTACCTTTGTCAAGAAAAAAAAATAAAACTTCTATTGTCAAAATATGGCGCGTTTAACACATGAAGCTAAAGATAAAAAAAAGGAGGCCATACTTGGAACATCGGTTTGAGGCAAATACCTACGTATCTCTATCTCACTCTCTGTGGTCTGACCTCTCTTTTTAGTGTGGCCTTAGTACTGCTATCTCCTTATTAAAATCTCCTAGTAAATTCTTAAAAAGAGTCACCACACATATCAAATCACAAGTTAAACACTGTCATTTGATAGTGTTTAATCGTAACTATAAATAACTAGTTGAAATACGATGAATGAAATTAAAAATAATAAAATAGTAGATCACGGATGCTTTTCATGGTTAACGAATCAGTGAATTATTTTCCCCATTTCCTAAGGATTTCGTAATTTGGCAACATTGGTCACCATATGTCAAGTTGTTGACAAAATTGTGCCAATATGTCGGTTGTTTACTTTACGGTTCACAGCTTCGTTTCAAATTTTCTACTCTAATTATTTTTATAATTAAAGAAATGGTGCAAACTTGTGTAGTGCGTGGTTGCGGTAGTACGTGGTGTCCAGGAGGTGATATACAATTTCACGCGTAAGTGTTTAGATCGTGATTTCTGGCATTGAATAACTGCAAACATATTTCTTTGTATTTTCAATTAAATACTTCATAAAATGATTAAACAATGTTTTCAGCATACTTCTAACTAACTATACTGATAACGATGTAAAGATCTAATAGTCTTACATTGAATTTCATGGACTTAGTGCAATTTTATTTTTCTTGTTTACAAGAAGTAATTTTGAAATAGTGTGACCATACTGAGGACATATCTAGGACTTTCTGTGGGACCTGAACTAAATTATACATGTTTGCTTAGTCATTTAATTTTTATTTCACATTATTTACAACATTAATATACTTACCTACAATATTATTTTTTTAGATTTCCTAAAAATAGTACCCAGAGGAAATTATGGTTATCCATTGTACCATTGAAAATGAAATTTTATGAAAGTGCAAGGATTTTTTAAAACAAACAGCAGTTCCTACTACAATTACAAATCAAGAAGCAGTATCACCTTGCAAGGTAAAATTTCAAGTATCTATTTACAAACTCCTTTAATTGTCTCACATGTTATACAATGTTAAATATTTGAATTTATAATAGTAGGGGAGCCGAAGAGGGGATTTCGGGATTTACTAAAGCGCGTCAGATTAATATACAGGAGGATACCTTGTACCCGGTTAAGTACCTCCACAAAATATGAGACCCATATATAAGGCCGCCCGTGAAGGATACAGGATCAGATTAGTAAAAAAAAATTGACCATCAGAAATTCTCGAGCGCGTCAGATTAAGGTAGGGTGAGTTAATTACATCCTAAAAAGTGTATATTCCACTAATCTGACAATTTGAGAGTGACGTAAAAAAAGGGGAGGGCAACAAAGTTGTAAAAAAAAAACGTCATCTCGACATTCTCGAGCGTAGCTAAATTTTTTTTATTTTGAAGGTAATAATTGAAGAATAATGAAAAATATATAATCTGACAATTTCCGCAAGCCGAAATAACAAAAATTCGTCGATAAAGTTAAATGCGTGCAGCTGCGTGATGCCTACATTTGGGTTTGTTTGAGTTGGACTTCTAAATGTTTAATTAGGACTGTTTATGAGATATTAAGCCATCAAAATATATCGTAAAAAAAGTTGCAAAGTTACACTGTCGGCTTTTAAATTGTTAGATTTACCAGCTGCTCTGTGTCTAGCCAACCGGAGTCGCCGATAAGAGATAACAATAGATTTTAAGGACAATAGAGTCGTAAAATCTCATCTCCATTGAATCATAGCTAGACAAGAAGCACAATTAAAAAGCTCTTAGGAATATTTATGAGTATGTTGTAAAGATAAATCATACAAATTTTTAGACAAGTATAAAATATTATTTCTATTACAGCGTGATCATTTATAATTTACAACAATTAAAAAGAAAGTAAATATTATGACCTAAGATAATTTGTATCACAGAATAGTTTTATCACATAATGGACAATAATTTGAAAGTGTAAATACTTTCGTTAATGTTTTCGTTCTTCAAACTATTTACTTTTGAGGTGTAAGTATTTGGTACACAAGGAAACGTTGAAGTTACTAACTTTCTTTTAGTATTGAATATAGTCGCTTCAATTTTATTTTTCTCAAATCACGCTGTAATAGAAATAATATTTTATACTTGTCTAAAAATTTGTATGATTTATCTTGACAACATACTCATAAATATTCCTAAGAGCTTTTTAATTCTGCTTCTTGTCTAGCTATGATTCAATGGAGATGAGATTTTACGACTCTATTGTCCTTAAAATCTATTGTTATCTCTTATCGGCGACTCCGGTTGGCTAGACACAGAGCAGCTGGTAAATCTAACAATATAAAAGCCGACAGTATAACTTTGCAACTTTTTTTACGATATATTTTGATGGCTTAATATCTCATAAACAGTCCTAATTAAACATTTAGAAGTCCAACTCATCTTTTTGAAATTTAACTTTTTCTAGTGTCGGCTCCTGCACTATAGTGTGGAGGACTGGGAATAAACGGCACCTTTCCCTCCTCACCCTTTTTATTCCCATTCGTCCACACTATTCCCATACCTCCACACTGTGGACGACGGGGTGTGGAGGACTGGGAATGACCCGCTGAGTTCAAAATATAGTTCAAAGTACAATTTTAAGCGCCCAGGAATGGAGTTAGCGGGAAGTTGCAGGGATGGCCTTTAAGGTGAACCGTTTTTCGAATTTTTTTTTGTCAGATTAGGCGAATCCCTCTAGATAATCGTCAGATTATGAGACAGTACGTTTAGAACATAAAGATGAACCATATATATCTTAATCTGACGCGCTTGAGTATTTCAAAATGGCGAATTTTTTTTGCACATTGTGAAACTGGCCGTGAGTTTGCGTCCCATCGAAATCGTCAGATTAGTGAATGAGAGCTTTTTTTTGGTGCACTTAACACTCCCTTAGAAAATCTGACGCGCTCGACAAAATTTTTTTTTTTTTCATTTTCAACCCTTAAATACATCCACCCGCATCATGCAAACGATCAGATTAACATACGTACATTATTAAAAATACGTAGGGCATTGATGCTATCAATATCTGACGCGCTCGAGGATGTCCATGCAACAGTTTTTTTTTACATATTTAAAAATCTATAGCCGCTTTCCCCACCGATAAAAGTGAAAAATCACATAACATTTTTTTCTTCTTATCATCTAAGCTTTGCAACTCAATAGGTCTCTATGACGCTCGAGTAAATCCCCATTTAGCATCGTGGGCTCCCCTACCATAAGGAATATAAAAACTAGTATGAAAAAAAATACCCCACCAGTATCAGGAACATTTTCCAAACTACCGGCGCTCAAGGCTCCAGAGATAATTGCTGCTTTCTGAACCAGCCCCCCCCCCCCCCGATCCGACTGCCTAATGAGAGCCTTACATTATTATTATGTTTCAGAAATGTAGTAGTTCGAATATATGGCAAAAGGCTATATTTTGTAAAATATATTATAATTTTCAGATAGACAGTTCATTACAGGAAGAGTCTATGGGGCAAGTAGCTACTCTGGGTGTACCAAATCCTAGCTCTGGCATTTATGAAAGTAATCCTTTCTGATGGGCCAACTCAGAGAAAACAATATAGAAAACAAATTAATTAATGTTGTATCACAACATTTTACTCCTCTGTTGCAAGAAATGTTTAAGCATCCCATCACGGACTCAATTTATTGCAATGATTTGTATGAAAGCGTATTAATTAAGAAAATTGCAAATTCATTTTTTAACACTTAAAGAGTCATACAGAAAATATACTTAGTGATTTACGTGGTAAGAGACAGAAATTACACAAAACAATAATATTTAGTCATGTATAAAAGAAAAGTTATTAAATGATTTTAATTTGGAAAGTGCTGTTGTTTCTTTTTTGCCCTTTTTTGTAACTTTATTATCGTTCCTATTATAGCCCCCTATGATATATGTCACAGTCAAAACTTATAACCACTCAATAGACTGTAAGCTCTCGACAGTAGTACTTTTGACTGAAATTATTCAAAACTAATTTTACCCAATATAGCTGTTTAAATGTAATTTTAACTGACTTGCCTAGCGCCAAGTAGTGGAACACAAGGCACAGGGAGCCAAGGGCAACCCGACAAGGGTGGGTTAGGTTTTTAGCTCCCGTCATGCCATTCATGATAGGTTCCTTTAAACGCTGTAGACAGAAATATACGTAAAAATTGATTTTGACTGATTCTCCGTTCTTCCGTCAGCCACTTTTAACCACATTCATATTGTCAGTTAAAATGACTATTAACTACAGATTTTCCGACAAACTAATTTTAATCAACGTAACGTATTTTTTTTTTCAGAAGTATTATTGACCGAATTTGCCCTTTAACTGACATTAATAAATAGAAATACATTGGCTAACCCAGAAATCTAGGAAAAACTATTGTCCAGTATGTATTCATAATGTTTAATTAATCTGCAAAATTAATGAAACATATATCTTTTGCGATTTCATGGTTGGTCCCTTAATAACAGTACATGTTTAAAAATATGAGTACAATAACCCTTTTTCGTTTTTACGCTACCTACACAAAAAGTTATGTTTCCACTTAGGTATGCCAAATAGATTTTATTGTGTAACTTGTTTTGTTTACTAAGAAATTACTAACACCTTGTTATTTTTAACCGGCTTCAAAAAAGGAGGTTCTCAATTCGTTGGAATCATTTTTCTGTATCTTTGTAACCTGTATTTAGGTCTGAAATAAAGGTAAATTATTATTATTTTATCTCAAGCAGATCTCACAATCATTCATTAATTTCGTATTGCCGTAGGAACTACACCTTTGTTCTAGTAATTATCTATTTCCCACCAATATTCTATAGGTACATCGTACATACGAACTAGGAAATTTTACGTGTTTAAAAATGTAAAAAGAATAATAAATTTAACAACCGAACCTCCAGTTACTGTTAAAAAACTAGAATTATCCAAACTTTCACGCGATAACAAACAGTTTGTTTTTTGAGTATTTTTTTTACGCACAGTACATAAAGTATCTCGAAATATAAAATCTATACGGGCTAGGTCTTAGAAGTGAACATTTTGTTGACACTATATGGAACACAACTACTTGAAGTTTTGTCCTGGAAGAAATACAATAAAGGTTACCCTACTTAGAAAGAAAGGGTTTGACCACAGTGAGCGAGATAGCCATACATCATTTTTGCTTCAAGTAGGTATTCAGAGTCTGGACTCCATTTTTATCTATATCTTCATGGTTTAACACACCAGTGGCGCCATTAGTGACGATTTTAGATTGATTTCATATAAATAATAGGTTTTTAATAAATATGTTTTTAATTGTGAAAGTTTTTGTTATAAGTTTAAAAGGTTTTTAAATAATGGATTGTGGTTTTTGCGTCCTCTTAGAAAATTACTACTTGATAATTTTCACACACATGTGCATACATAGTTAGTTAGGTACTAAAACTCGTTTGTGGATTTGTTTCTTAAATGGTCATTTGTCTGCAAGACAGATATAATTACAGACTACAGATTTACCAGATTAAGTGTCTATGGCTACACCACTCACCCGGCTTGTAGCCACATAAACATCTATGTTTGCGGGAAATATGTATCTATGTGTGTCTCTGATACAGGCTATATGTTATATGAAACAATGGTACGAATTCTACGCGCACAACTAAACTTAACTAAAAATGGATTTCGATTGTGTCGATAACATAATTCAGCGATGTTAACTGAACTTTTTTGTTCTAAAATCTGTTTATTATAGACTAAAGATTATAATTAATATACATACCGCAACAAAATAGCCAATTGATCAAAATACACCAATAGTTGTTTTCATTTTTTAGTTAAGTTTATTTTAGTTGAGCTTATAGAATTGCCACCATTATTAGTGTATGAAGTACGATTTAGCCTTACCGTACCCATTATCTGGTTACAATATAAAATACACTTTTAATACAAACTTTAACAATTAGCCTGGGATCAAACTTATACAAAACGAGACCACTAACTAACTCATCCAAAACAACTTTAATTGAGTATTTAAAATAAAAAGTTCAACCAACTACGATGTGCTTTTGAAATTTGAGGGTTTTGCTCGACTTTTTAGGAGATAACCATCAGATCCTGACCTGGTGCCAATAGAACTACACGGGAACCACCAGCTTTCAAATGAAAAAAGAATCATTAAAATCGCTTCACCCAGTTAAAAGTTATGCGGTAATAAACATAAAAAAAAAACATATAGACGAATTGAGAACCTCCTCAACCTGAAGTCGGTTAAAAATACAGAAGACGGAGCAATGTTCTAATTAATATTACAAATGCTGCACCGTCTAGCGTGATCGACGAAAGAGCATGATGTCTACATTTAGATATTCTCTATTTCTCACAAAATACAGTTCAAACAAACCATGGTTGGAAGCTTGTTTCACTACAACCTTACAATAAACTTATAACTACTTTGTAAGTTGATGATAGAGTTTATATTAAGGTAATGGGTTCTGTATACAATTAAATGAAGCTAAGGAAGTATGTTTAAATCGTAGCTGATGGTGACGCTCTGCCTACCCCGATGGTAAGTAGGCGTGATGTTATGATGATGATGATGATGATTTTATTGGTATTTGATTATAAAAAACATTGTACATAAATGGTTTGCCTTTAATATAAAGTATACAACATATTTGTAGGCTTTCTGTTCTGCTAGCTAGGTTGCAAGCAAGGAGGCAGCACTGTATCTCCTTAACGCAGGTTGTGTTAAGGAGATACAGTGCTGCCTCCTTAATGGGTGTACTTAATTACCAATTAAGAAAACTGGGTTAATAAGATTACATATAAAATTATGTTGTATGATATGATGTATATAACCGAGTTACAATCAGATGCTTTAGATGGTGCACTGTCACCTCTGCTTACCCTCGTGAAAAAAGGCGTGATGTTATAATGATGATAATGATGGATTCTTGATAAATTAACACTGGCGTGCCACCAGATGTATGAGCGTAAATAAAGCCAAGTAGGTAGTTAATGTTCGCTTTCTAAATTCCATACGTACGATGTTGCGGGCAACAGCTAATAATATACTAAACCTGTCATAATATGAAATGAACCATTCTACTACGGTATTCTAAAATCTAACAATTCAATATTCTCGTCAAACGGGTCGTAATTTAATTAGAACCTACTTCAGACAATTAACATCGTGCACGCACACAAATAAATAGAATACCATGTGTAATTAACATACAACTTGTATAAGTATGTGTTAGGTTCAACTGGGTTGAAATTTTAGCATAAATCTACTATATAAAAATAAGTCGGGTTTTCCTTCCTGACGCTATAACTCCAGAACGCACGGACCGATTTCCGCGGTTTTGCATTCGTTGGAAAGGTCTCGGGCTGCGTGAGGTTTACAGTTAATTTTTTTTTTTTTTTTTTTTTTACTTTATTTTGGTATGGCAAAACAACGTTTGCCGGGCTAGCTAGTACATGTATAATAGTTTAGACTCCGTACGCATGGAATATAGAAAATTTGTCCCGTGTGTGATGCTTTGCTCCTATTGGTCGCAGTGTCAGTGCCCATAGCCTTCCTCGATAAATGTACTATCCAACACTGGAAGAATTTTCCAAATCGGACCGGTAGTTCCTGAATTTAACGTGTTCAAACAAACAAACAAGCTCTTCGGCTTTATAACATTAGATAATATTAGATTCCTATAGAAAAGTCATTAAATAATGTTTCGAATGATTTTCCTTCGTTGAAATCTATGTAGCTAACTGATATATAAATGATTAACGTTTTGCCCGCGAATTCATTCGTCTAAGCTCTATTTTTAATTACTGTTCTCTTGAGTAAAAAACATAGCGTCTGTATTTGAACTTGCATACTACACAATACCTTTACGTAGTTCATCCTCTCGCCCCAAATTAAGCTACATTTATTTAACAAACTAAATTATAGCGGAAAAAATGATCACCATGAGCGGGATTTAAACCCACGACCTCGGAATACCGTATCGTCGCTGTAGGTTCCTGCACAGTGCACATGTTTACCAAACCTTCCGCTACAATTTTACAAGCAACGCAACTGTATTCCGAGTTCATAGGTTAAGTCCCGCTCACAGTGATTATTTTTTCCACGATAATTTATTTTGTTAAATAAAAGTGTAGCAAGTCAGTTTCAAAAATTAATAAAGTAATATATATTTATTTATTCATTATATTCTATATGCTTGTGTTATGGATACCAGAATACGTAAGTGTACATGTGTGTGTTTTCGCCGAAGGCTCTGAAATTCTGAATAGTCATTGCTCCTTTGTAGTGTATAAACTGGACGAATTTTGATTGACTTTTGACTTTAAATAATAGTTAATTATAGGATTGGTTCGACGTTTTGTGAGAATGAAGTTCTGTGACGTCATTGTGAGCTATGACGTCATATTGATGAGTTGGATTTACATGTCCATGCTAAATATTTTATTAAATACCTGTTGCCTGCGACTCCGTACGCGTGGTAATTAGAAAATTTTCACCGGATTTGAGTCATTTTCGCTACTGCCACGCTCGTATTGGCCATAACGTGATGTTATATAGCCTATAGCCTTTCTTGATAAATGGACTATCCAATATAAAAAGAATTTTTCAATTCGAACCTGTAGTTTCTGAGATTAGCACGTTCAAACAAACAAACAAACTCTTCAACTTTATGATATTAGTATAGAAGTATAGATTCGGAACATTTTCGTAGGTAGTATTTTTAGGTATTTATTTTAAAGCACAGCACTACTCTCGACTTAAATCTTTTAAGCTAATCTCTTTTAATATCTCTTGACAATAAAATGAATTAGCCACAATCAATATGATGTTGACGTCACATCCGGCCGGTCAGCGGCTTCCGGACGTTTCCGTTTCCTGCCGACCCCCAGTATCCGTTTCCTGTAGTAGTCCTATTGAGAAAAGAAAGGGAATATTAATTGTTTTTGTTTGATTGTTAATGCCCCAATGAGCTCATCTCCAAAACTGTAGCATGGATCTCTCAGACTCAGTAAAATCACAAATATGTTCCCGGATATAGACATGTAATACTCATAAAGTATTTATAAACAGGCTGGCACTTAGAGAAAGGAAATGCCAAAAATATCTTTTTAAAACACATCAAGTCTAACATCTGTTGAGATAAGGTTATCTGTGCCGCTATTTTATCTGTGGCTAACGACTTTTGGCGCGAATGCTCGGCGCCATTTTTTTTTCATAACCTCACACATCGTCTATGGAGTAATTAAGGGATATTTATGCCTTTTTTGTTAGTTTTGCGAAGGTGTTCGCAGTTTTTTTGTTTGTTTTTTTCATATGTATCTATTGTACCATGTAATTTTAGACAGGACTAGAGTTATTCTCTATCTCTGCTAATTATTAAAGGCCCACTATTGAATATAGGCCTCCTCAACTCCGGGAGGGTTTTTCATCTATGTATTATGACGCGCTCACCAGGCGTGTGGGCTTAATTTCTGTCTCTCACAATTAATGTAGGATCCTGAATAAAAAATGGGGTGATGACACTTGTATTTTTAATCCTTGATTACAAAATACCCGCTAGTGCGAATCGTAGGTACTTTATACACTACCTAATAATGTTTCATATGACGCATAGCCTGTATGTATCAGAGACACATAGATACCATGTTGCATGCACACATAGATATTTATGTAGCTTTAATACAGGTGAGTTATGTAGCCATTGACACTCTATCTGATTAATCTGTGGCACTATTGCTACAACTGGAGATGACTATTTACAAATGCTTGATAACAGATCTTATAAGTAGATATTTTGCTTTACTGTTAATGAACTCACAACCTACAGAAGTCTGTTTAACTACCGATTTCGCCACGAAACTTTAAAAGGGCGTCCGCGCCATTGTGTCGACATTGACTAAACACATTTTCACATTAAGCGACCCTCACAAATTCCCTCTGAGGGACTATACGCTATAAAATGTGTACACTGCTTTTATAAATACTCCTCTACTAGATGAACGGACATTAGTAAAATAAAGAATTTTAGTGGTTTTGTGAAATACTAGTTAGTGCTCGCGATTTCGTACGCCTGTCCTTTTAAACCACTATAGGTATCCTTACTTAAATATAAATGTGAATTTGTTTCACGCCAAATCTACCAAATGGATTCACACGAAATTTGGTAGATATTTTTTAGGCTATACGTCGTATGAATCATTATTATTCTATGAAGTACAATTTTGCTAAGCTAAATTTACGTGTCCTTAAGAGGTATCGTGCATACCAAATTATGCTCTATACAAAAATATAGGTATCGTACTCCCCTTTTTTCTTCGCGAAAGTTAAACCGATTTTAATTGTTTTTACGCTATATTATCCATGAAGAGTATATCTATGCTTCTACCACTTTATTTTTTCTTTTTCAAAACATAATAACTAAAAGTATAATAGTCCGTTCTATATTTCCTGCAAATAAATCGATTTAAAAATTTTAATCGCTATATTACAGACTAGTTGTTGCCGGCGACTCCGTCGGCGTGAAATTTAGAAAACTTTTCATCCCTTTTTTTCGCAATAAAAGGTAGCCTATGTCCTTTCTTAGGGTCTAAAGATTGTCTGTGCCAAATTTCACCAAAATCGGTTGAGAGGTTTAAGCGGGAAAGCGTAACAGACAGACAGACAGAGTTACTTTCGCATTTTAATATTAGTAGGGATAAAGAGTATAAATATGCTTCTATTGCTTTCTTTTTTAGTAAAACCTTACCAAATTTGTGTGATAGACGCTGCAAGTTCATCTAAAGACCACCGTAAAAACGGTTTTTTAAGATCATATTTCTTTTGAAAAAAAAGAAAGTAAATATATAAATAAATAATATAAATATAAATATTCATGGAAATTTCACACAACGTCCTCTGGTCCCAAGCTAAGCTTATTATGCTTGTGTTATGGGTACCAGAATACGGATATAATACATAAACTACTTTTCTTTTGTAAATACATACTTATAATACATAATAAACACCCAGACGCAGTACAAACATTTGTATGACAATTAAAAACATCACACAAATGATTGTCCTGACCAGGAATCGAACCCGAGACCTCATGATCGGCAGTCCGTTATATAAACCACTCCACCACGAGGCCCGTCATTGAAGCATAGACGTCAGTAATTGAAGCATAGATGTATATGAGACCTAGATGCTGTAAAAAAATTTCGTTGCTCTAGTAGAGGATCCACGGACAACGACGCCCATATTTTTGTAGGAACATAATTTGTTGTCCTCTTTAGCAGCTTGTTTTTGTTATATTTTTGTAGAGTTTAGTTCTGAATTTAGGCTTTCACACCAAAAAGCAATAGGATCCCTATTGCTTTTTCGAGTGTCAATATTTTAACAGGCACGGTTCATGACATACAGCCCGATGACAGACGGACGAACAAACAGCGACTTCTATGTAATAGGTACCTTTATCTACTCTTTTGTACGAAACCCTAAAAAAAAAATTTTTTATTATATTTTTTTGTGTTTTTTTTTCTATAATATAATAAATGACAGAGAATAATAAGCAATGCTTAAAACATGAAAAAAAAAGAATAAACTAGCTCAACTAAATACCTAAGGTACCTATACAGTATAAATAATAAATTTTATATCAAATACTTATCTAAAAACCGTAATCGAATCGACAAAATTCTACGAAAAACTCTATGAACAACACGAACCGATTCGTACCTTTACAACAGCGCAGTACAAATAAAAATCCGATCGGCATTAATCAAAAACAAAACGTAGAACACCAAAGATTAACATGGTAAGATTATAATAAAAAAAAGAAAAAAATGTATGGATCAAAATCATAAATCATGCTCATTATATCCGAACCGGATTATTTTTTACCGAATAAAATGTTCAAAAAAGCATCAAAAGCCTGTAGGGAGCGCCATTTTGTAAGGGCAATGTCGGTTTGGGCGGGAAAATGAGAAGCTGTTGACCAATCACTAACAGCTATTTGAATAGGCGTTCTAAATTTGAACCAATGAGAGAGCGAGTTTGTCTGCTCATGCGCTTTCCAGCCGATCCATAGAATTATAGATATTATACGGCAGTGTGGGCTTGGCCGGCAAGGGGAGACGTCGTGCGGTGACGCGTCACATTTTTGTTGTAGAAATAAATAATGTCGAAGTGCCTAACTATATTTAGTGAAATATTAATTTAAGACAATGCATTCAATCTAATAAGTCGTGAACAACTAGTGTTAGTAACTTGCTAGTGTCAAATTAAAAAAAAAAATACATGTGAGGTCATTACAATAAAATATTCCAATCCAGTTTCTGAACGCGAACCTTGTTGAGTAAAAAAACCGTAAAATACTGGAGATATCCGTTAATTATCGATAAAAGACGGTTTTTTGTATGTACATTTTTTTGTTAGCTGTTAAAAGTGATCACCGGTGAAGATATAGCTCCGTCAGTGATGGTGATGGCTAGTGGGGGTGGTGGTGGACTGGTTCAGTCCCCACCCGACATGTTGCATCATCACAACATCATGGATACATCATCACACGTCGAAATGATGCCCAGTAAGTACTATAACAAGTTTTGGTTACAATTAATAGTCGCTAATTTAATTAAAAGTATTTATTAAAATAATTCTTTGTTTATTATTGTCTTTCTGTATATTTTTATATACCCACTTTATCATTATTTCTGCACTACCCGAGGTTGACTGTAAGAGAATGCCTCAGGCATTAAGGGCCTACATCAATATTATCGTATATCATCGCCGACACGTACATATTAACACAGCCAGTAGGCACAGAAAGTGAAGAATTAGGGATACTTTTCCTATTTACTCAAAATCTACTAAATATATTTTAATTCTGATTTACCTGTTTCTATATAATAATATGATAGTTACTTATGTTTTTAAAGTTATTTCATTAGTTAATACGCGATAATAGACCGACAAATGAAAAAAATAAAAAATTTGAGAGGTTGTTTCGCCAAGATTTTCTATCGAGAAAACTTTTTTCAATCGCGTTTCTGAGTTTATGCGATCCTAGATAATATATTGAAAAAACATATACTTAAAAATTAGAGCTCTAGCCATTCAATCTAAAGAAACAATGAAAACTTCGTACGTAGAAAAATGCACGAAGCTATTTTGGTATCCTCTTAAGTCCGCCTGTATACATTAATAATTTTGTAGAAGTTACATTAATAGTTTTGAAGACTAATAAAAGAAAATAATTGAACCAATTTATTGAAATATGACCTGTATTTTAATCACAGATTATATAATAAAGTTTTAATTAATAGTTTGAAACTTTGAAATCATTAATATTTTTTTTAATAGTAGGTATAGCCATCTGTATGTACACTTTTTTAAAATAAATTTTAAGTCCGCAGTTATGTTCTTTGGTCCACGCAATTTCGCTAAAAAGTGTTATAAAGTTTTTAATTCATCTATTACTTTATTAGATCAGTCATTACAATTTAAGTAAATTATAGTCATTTATGACGAACAATTTATCACGAAACTGGAAATAGTATAGTTAAACCGCTAAACCCTGAAAACGGCTTGGCTTATTTAGCTGATTTTGTTTTTAAAACCTTATTCGTAATCTAAGGAAGGTACCTATATTATAGGATATAAAACGGTGTGAAAATATTTAAAAAAAAGTAAAAAAAGACTATTTTTCTATATGTCGAAAGAAACTAGGAGGTATAGCTAGTAAGTAAATTACAGGTTTAAATTGTGTTAAGGGCCTACATCAATATTATCGTATATCATCGCCGACACGTACATAATAACACAGCCAGTAGGCACAGAAAATGAAGAATTAGGGATACTTTTCCTATTTACTCAAAATCTACTAAATATATTTTAATTCTGATTTACCTGTTTCTATATAATAATATGATAGTTACTTATGTTTTTAAAGTTATTTCATTAGTTAATACGCGATAATAGACCGACAAATGAAAAAAATAAAAAATTTGAGAGGTTGTTTCGCCAAGAATTTCTATCGAGAAAACTTTTTTCAATCGCGTTTCTGAGTTTATGCGATCCTAGATAATATATTGAAAAAACATATACTTAAAAATTAGAGCTCTAGCCATTCAATCTAAAGAAACAGTGAAAACTTCGTACATAGAAAAATGCACGAAGCTATTTTGGTATCCTCTTAATGTAAAATCTTTATATATTTAAATCTCCTGTCACGATGTTTATCCGCGATGGACTCCTAAACTACTGAACCGATTTTAAATTTGATTTGCACACCGTGTGCAATTCGACCCAACCCAACTTGAAAGATAGGATAGATTACATCTAAATTTATAGTCGCAATATTATTTTATTGCAAATTATTTGTCTACCCCTAACATTTGTATGACAAAACAACATTTGCCGGGTCAGCTAGTCTAATAAATAAAATTTTCGTGTTACAATGTTCGTTCCCATACTCTTCCGAAACGGCGTGACCGATTCTTATGAAATTTTTTATGAATATTCAGTCAGTCTGAGAAAAAGCTTCTATCTATTTTTCATAGCCCTAAGTGGTAAGGGTTGTCCACTATTAACATTTGTATGGCAAAACAACGTTTGCCGGGTCACCTAGTAATCTGTAGAGAAATATCTAATAAAAACACAATTGACACAATTTACCGTAAAAAAAAGATAAAATACGATTTTGTGTTTTATTACGGTTGTAATTTTTTTAATTACATTAGGTATGTCTATAATAATGAGAAATATGTAAAATAAGATGTAGCTAATTATAACATTTATGACTTAAAATACTTATTTACAATCTTGTATATCTGTTTTTAGCGTTTATATGCATAAATATTTAAATAAAAAAAGAAATTTCGGCTCTGTTTTACATTCGATTAAAATCATGTAAAATTTTTACTTATTTTATAACTAAGTCGTTATTTTTGTACCTATGTACCAATGTCATATCATAATTTAAATATAAGCTTTTATTTATATATTGTGTACACAGTAAATAAAACATTTTTTCTTTCTTTCTTTCAATGTGAGCTTATATTTTCATGAATTTTTGCTGTGGATTTTTATGGATACTAGAGTCCAAAATACGGATAGGTAGACTAACCTCGTTATATGTATACCAGCTGTAGCCCGCGACTCCGTACAAGTGGAACTAAGAAGATTTTCTCCGTTTTTGCAACATTTTTCGCTGATGCTTCGCTCCTATTGATCGCAGCGTAATGTTATATAGCACATAGCCTTCCTTGATAAATGTACTATCTAACACTGAAAGAATTTGTCAAATGAGACCCGTGGTTCTTGAGATTAGCGCGTTCAAACAAACAAATTCTTCTGCTTTATAATATTTGTATAGATACATTATCTTTTTGTAAATACAAATCTACTTATAATACATAGAAAACACCCAATACAATTATTTGTATAACAATTATTATAAATATCAATCACACAATAAATAAGTATAAGCATAATTCTTCCCTGTTAGTTATAATAAATAAATAGTTATAATAAAAAAATAAAACGAATAAAAATTAAATTTAAATAATAATAAAATAATTAATCCTTATATTTTATTAAATAATTCATTGTAACATATTTTAAACATATTTTGTAATAAAATTTATGTTTTTATTTAAAGTAGGTAAATTGAACAAAATCATGTTTTTAAATTTATAAAATAAATCGCATCAAAATCCTTTGCGTAGTTTTGACGATTTAAGCTTATATTATTATTGTTTATTTATTTATCAATTTTACAAAATATATAGTAAACTAGCTGACCCGGCAAACGTTGTTTTGCCATACTAAAAAAAAAGTATGAAAAATAGATGTTGGCCGATTCTCAGACTTACTGAATATGTATGCAAAATTTGAGAAGTATCGGTCATGCCGTTTCGGAGGAGTACGGTAACTAACACTGTGACACGTGAATTTTATATATTAGATATTACATAAAATAAAAATAAGTCGGATTTTCCTTCCTGACGCTATAACTCCAGAACGCACGAACCGATTTCCACGGTTTTGCATTCGTTGGAAAGGTCTCGGGCTCCGTGAGGTTTATAGTTCATTTTTTTTTTTTAATTTTTTTTTTGTTCGTTTTAACGTTTGCCGGGCCAGCTAGTATTACATAAAATAGCAACAAAAAACCACGAAGGTGCTATTGAGAGTCTTAATTATAAAATAACATAATAAATAGGTAACAACAATTCAATAACTGTAATCCCTCGTACACACAAATATATATCTAATATATAAAATTCCCGTGTCACAGTGTTAGTTACCGTACTCCTCCGAAATGGCTCGACCGATTTTCCTGAAATTTTGTGTACATATCCTCTAGGTCTGAGAATCGGCCAACATCTATTTTTCAAACCTTTTTTTTTAGTATGGCAAAACAACGTTTGCCGGGTCAGCTAGTTAACTATATATATTGTATATACGGATATATATACATACAATAATAAAGTCTTTGTTTACCTATATTTAATATTATAAACCTGAAGAGTTAGTTTGTTTGAACGCACTAATCTCAGGAACCACTGCACTGGTTCGAATTCGAATATTCTCTAATCAGATATTCTTTAATTTGACGGGCCTCGTGGTGTAGTGGTTCATATAACGGACTGCCGATCATGAGGTCTCGGGTTCGATTCCCGGTCAGGACAATCATTTGTGTGATGTTTTTAATTGTCATACAAATGTTTGTACTGCGTCTGGGTGTTTACTAAGTATTATAAGTATGTATTTACAAAAGAAAAGTAGTATATGTATTATATCCGTATTCTGGTACCCATAACACAAGCATATAAGCTTAGCTTGGGACCAGAGGACGTTGTGTGAAATGTCCATGAATACTACAATACTACTACAATTCGGAATTTCTTTGGATTTCGTTTTTTTGAAAAACTTCTTTTAAGGCTATATAAGCGTGATGTTATATCATCACACTGCGAGCAATAGGAGAGAAGCATCAGTGAATAATGTTGCAAAAATAGGAAACATTTTGTAAATTCGACGCGATCAATATCGCTGGCAACAACTAGTATTACTTAAGTAAAGATGGACGATTTAGAATAAACATTTTTGCATTCCATACAATAATTAGCACTAACATACAATGGTACCGATTCTATACGCACAACTAAACTATACTTAACTAAAACATGAAATTTGATAGTGTCAATAGCACATTTTGGTTATGTTTTATGAAGCCAAGGAAGTATGTTTGGATCGTAGCTGATGACGCTCTATACTCTCTGCCTACCCCCATGGGAAAAAGGCGATATAGGCGAGGATTTATTATAAAAACTGAAACATCGAAACTGTGATCAAAACAGCATCACGGAAACTCGGAATCCTGAACAGAGTGCGGCGCTTTTTCACGCCTCAACAACTATGCCTATTGTACAAAGCTCAGATCCGGCCATGCGTTGAATATTGCTCGCACCTCTGGGATGGTTCCGCACAGTACCTACTCGATGCCCTGGATAGACTGCAACGACGCGCAATCCGCATTATCAACGATCCTGAGATTTCCAGTAACTTGGAATCCTTACAAATGCGCCGTGATATTGCGGCGCTCAGCGCTTTCTACAGACTCTACCATGGCGAGTGTTCTGAGGAGTTGTTTTCCCTCATTCCCCCTTCACCCTTTCTAAACCGTACTACGCGTGCAGGCCTTAGATGCCATCGTTTTACTGTGGATACCATACCATCCCGAACAAAAAAATTCGCGAACTCATTTATTTGTAACACCTCCAAGAAATGGAATACGCTGCCTGCACATGTCTTTCCCTCTTCTTATGATATGGGGTCTTTCAAGCGAGGCGTGAAGAGGCATCTTATGGGCGGGCAAGGTGGGGACGGCTGGTGCTCTGACAATGTACCAGCCGTCCTTGCATATGGATTGCACTCTCACTTAACATCAGGTGAAGTGTAGTCATTTGCCAACCCCAACGATAAAAAAAAAAAAAAAACTGTAATTTTAATAAATATTAATATGTACAACCATACGAATATATCTGCGTGTGGTGACGGATTAAGAATACAAGTGTCACCACCCCATCTCCTCCCAAGGATGCTGTAAAAGTCAGCTAAGGGATATTGCACACAGATAACATACTCTGTGAAAGACGGAAAACTCGAAAATAAACCCTGTGCCAATACGCCTGGTCAGTGCGGCACAGTAGACCATAATCCCTCCCAAAGTGGAGGAGGCCCGTGCCCAACAGTGGGACGTAAATGGGCTGGAAAGAGAGAGAGAGATGTACAACGAACTAGTAAGTAATAGATAATATATTGACACTATCAATTTTCATTTTTTTAGTTAAGTTTTGTTTTGCGTGTAGAATCGGCACCATTGTGACAATCTAATTATTAGATGTGTGTGTTTTGAATAGTTTTTATACCGGTTCGATTCCGATCACGCCATAAAGAGAAAGGTGACAATCAAACTCATTATCAACATGAGTGTTTGTTTGTCATTCTAACTTCACCTACTTACCCACCTGTGAGACATAGGCGTATTATAAGTAGGTACTTGTATCATAACTAGCTGTGACACGCTGTTTTTTTTTACAACGTCCTCTGGTCCCAAGCTAAGCTTATACTTGTGTTATTGGTACGAGAATACGGATAGATAGATAGATAGATAACTCTTTATTTGCATAAACACCAATTTTACACAGAATTTGAAAAGAAAATACAGTCTTAAAAGCTATTGTACAAAGGGCGGCCTTATCACTAATGTGATTTCTTCCAGGCAACCGTATAATGGATAGAATCTAGAATAGACATCGCGGTGGTTGTTGGTGTCATATATATTAAATATTAAATTGGATATAATACATAAAACTACTTTTCTCTTGTAAATACATACTTATAATACATAGAAACACCCAGACGCAGTACAAACATTTGTATGATAATTATAAACATCACACAAATGATTGTCCCGAGCGGGAATCGAACCCGCGACCTCGTGATCGGCAGTCCGTTACATGAACCACTCGACCACAAAGCCCGTCTATGTGTTTATCCTAATACCAAAGATATCCTAATACATACATTTATTACATACATACAAAAATAATAAATAATAAGTAAAAAAAAAAATCACATTTCATTAACTGGGTCGTTAAAAGTAAATATATTTATATTTAATAAGTGCATACACAGCCAAGGTCGGGTTGCACTATACACTTACAGTGACGGTCAACGACAATTTACCACTTTCAAAATAAAATATCTCTTGCATCCTTTGAGTATTGAATGAGTATTTAAAAAAAAATCAATCAATCGACTTCATGTGTCTTTTTAAATTTGAGGGTTTTCTTCGATTTCTCAGGAGAAAGCTATCAGATCCTGTCCCGGTGCTAATAGGACTAAACGGGAACCACTAGCTTTCAAATAAAAAAGTGTTATTAAAACCGCTTCTCCCAGTTCAAATTCATGAAGTAACAAACATAAAAACAAAATACAGACTAATTGAGAACCTCCTCCTTTTTTTGAAGTCGGTTAAAAACCAGCCTGTATCTCTGAAACAGTAATAGGTAGAGAGATGAAAATTTCACAGTTTTTGTACCTATATCAGTTAATGTTGCAACAATTAATACTCATCATAACTTTTACACATTAGGTTGCACAGCATGCTATGAAGAGGGCTATGCTCGATATTTCCCTACGCGATAAAATCCAAAATATGGAGATCCGTAGTAGAACTGGCGTGTCCGACATAGCCCGAAAGGTTAGCACGCTGAAGTGGCAATGGGCAGGCCACATCGCTCGTAGGGCTGACGATCGTTTGGGAAGAAAAGTCCTAGAGTGGCGACCACGTACCGGACGACGCAGCGTTGGGCGGCCCCCGATAAGGTGGATTGACGATATCGTCAAGGTCGCGGGGAGACATTGGATGCAGGCGGCGAAGGACCGTGCATTGTGGCGTTCTATGGGGGAGGCCTATGTCCAACAGTGGACGGAGAGAGGATGGATGGATGGATTACTTTTCTGCCCTTATGCCATTGTTGGAGGTCCCATTATTTGGGTTTTATTATCAATTGTAAGAGACAGAAAACTCAAAAGTACACCCTATGACAACACGTCAGTTCAGTGTGACATGGTAGAGTAGTAAACCCTTCCGAAGTGAAGGAGGCTTGTGCCCAACATTGGGAAATAATTAGACTGGAGAAAAGAAATAAACGTTCTTAGAGTAGTTAGGCGGCGGTGTCTGCACCGTTTGGTTAAATTCAAGGTTTAAACAGAGAGGTGATTGATTCGACGCGATTATTATTTCGTAATTTTAAATACTTGAGCTTTACTTGTCCGTGTGGTGACGGATTAAGAATACAAGTGTCACCACCCCATGTCCTTCCCAAGGCGCTGTAAAAGCCAGCTAAGGAATATTGTATACAGATAAAATCCTCATCCTAAAAAAAGAGTACAACTCACTTAGCTTAAGAAATACAGGGTAAACTTAAAAATACTTATCAACTAACATTGAGCATCGGAATGACGGTAGGTTGCTTAAAAACCGCAAAGCAAGTGACTTATTAAAGTAAAAGTAAAATATTCTTTATTGCACACCATAATGATTTACAAAGCTTACATAACAGACATGTCATAGGTACAAAGGGTGGTCTTATCGCGAGCTGCGATCTCTCCCAGACAACCATAAGATGGATTTGACTGAGGCAGAATAGGCGACTTTTGTTGTACTAAAAATAAGTGAATATACTATAGTAGCAGATATAATATACAAATACATATACATATATAAAATTTCATAAGAATCGGTCTAGCCGTTTCGGAGGAGTACGGTAACTAACACTGTGACACGTGAATTTTATATATTAGATGTATTTATTAATGTAATTATTTCTTTAAATATATGATGCATGCACAATTAGTAAATTTAACATGTTTTTTTTTTAATTATTAGATACTACTAGTACTAACTACCCATACAAATTTGCAAAAACAAATCTGCAAGGCACCGCTAGTCTAAAAATACTTTTGGTAACTAACGAATGTTTGTACTGTATCTGGGTGTTTTCTATGTATTGTAGTATATCCGTATCGGGTACCCATAACACAAGCATAGAAATATAGCTTACTTTGGGAACATAAGACGTTGTGTGGAATGTCATTATAGTGGAAAAAATGATCACCATGAGCGGGACTTGAATCCACGACCTCGGATACTTTCCGATGGTTTTCCATGGTAGCTCAGTCGCTAGAGTGACGTAATTGTATCCCGAGGTCGTGAGTTCAAGTCCCGCTCTTGGTGATTAATTTTTTCACTATAATTAAATTTATTAGACAAAGGCATTATTTATTTTTGATATTGGTTTTAAAATACCATAAATATAAAAAATAAATAAAAAAAAAAATATATCAATCACATAAAAAAAAATCCTTATCTGGTTACAATCATGTTTGTCTATGGTAAGATTTATAGTCGAAATCTGTTACACTGGGGTATTATTTTTGCCAGTGCAAGCGTAACTACCCATTAGAGGGTTAGGGGTAATTTATGACCCCGTGGAATAAACTAAAAGAGTATATTTTTAGGGGTTCGTATGAAAAGATAAAACCGCACCCCATTATTAAGACTTTGTTGCCTGTCCGTCCGTTTCCCTGTCACCAGGCTGTATCTCTAAAACTATAATAGCTAGAGAGCTAAAAATTCGCCCGCGACTTCGTACGCATGAAATTTAGAAATTAAACCACAAACAGAAGTTTACCATATCGCTCGATGGATGGCGTTGTGCAATTGTTTTTAAATCGCACTATGGATTGGTTACACACACTAACACATAAGCTCGTCAAGATTTTCAGTAGTTTAATTACGATTTTCGCATTTATAAATTGTAAGGATAAGGATGCTACAACGGCAAATACTCGCCATAATTATTCTCCTGCTCTTACCCCATTGTTTAGGGTTGCATTATTTGGTTTATTTGGGGTCAGTCAGTAGCTATGACAAGTATACTACATCATCATCATAACATCACGCCTTTTTCCCATGGGGGTTAGGCAGAGACTATATAGAGCGCCATCTACCACGGTCCTTGGTTTGTTCCACACGTATAATATCTCTAATATATAAAATTCACGTGTCACAGTGTTAGTTACCGTACTCCTCCGAAACGGCTTGTTCGATTTTTATGAAATTTTACATGCATATTCAGTAGGTCTGAGAATCGGCCAACATCTATTTTTCAAACACCTCCCCCTCCCCCACTGACATTTGTATGGCAAAACAGCGTTTGCCGGGTCAGCTAGTATATTTATAAAATAAGGGTATGGAACCCTTTGTGTACGAGTCCAATTCGCTCTTGATCGGTATATTTGAACCTAGAACCGTTACCATCCCGTACTGTACGGTTCCAGCGCAACTTTATCCCACGTACGATCAGGTTGTGGAATGAACTCCCTGCCGTGGTTTTCCCACAGGACTACAGCATAGGGCTCTTCAAAAAGGGCGTCAAAAGGTTCCTACAGGGTCGGCAACGCGCGAGTGGTACCTCTGGTGTTGTCATAGGCATACTGCCATAGGCATAGGCCTGATGGAAATGGAATGGTTAAAAAAAAATATAATATTTTTTTTTACTCGCTTTTATTTGCGTAGCTTGTATCTATATGTGTTTATTAAGTATCGTAATTATTATATATCGTAATTAAGTATGTTTATTAAGTATTAATCTATGTAATGCTTTTTTAAACGACTTCAAAAAAAGGAGAAGGTTCTCAATTCAACTGTATGTTTCTTTAATTTTTTTTTTAATTTTTTTATTCATATAACTACTTTTTACGGATTTAGACGCGTATATTTGTTTTAAATTGTCTAAATGTCTAAATCCGTAAAAAGTAGTTTTATTTAAGCAAATGAGTCGCGCAAGTGTTAGAAAATATTGTTATTTTTTCATGTTTGTTACCTCATAACTTTTAATTGGGCAAAGCGATTTTAATGTTTTTTTTTTTATTTATTTGAAAGCTGGTGGTTACCGTGGTGACACCAGATCAGGATCTGATGGTTATCTTCTGAAAAATCTAGAAAAACCCTCAAATTTTAAAGACATATGAAGTGGGTTGAACTATTTTTAAAAATAATATCCACCCACTTGCAGTAACAGGATTGATCTGAACATATTTAGACTTATGACGATGCGTAATAAATACTTTTTCTTTATTTCTAATTATTTCAGAAGAATTTTCAAACAGGTTTTTTTTACTCCAAAATATAGTCAATTATTTATAATAACACGATAATCTAATTAATATACAACTGTTTTAAGTTTAAAAATAATAATTACCCATAACTTTATACATAATAAGAATTTTTTACAAACATAATGGAGTAATAAAACTACAAATTTCTATTTAGCGTGTCTAAAAGTTGTTTGATTATGTACTAGTTTGTGTTTATGTTAGACGACTACGGTAGGTAATGGGTTTAGACTGAGTAAATATACAGTACTAGCTGCAACCCGCGGTGTTACCCGCGGTAAAAAGGATCAAAAATCTCTTCGTTTTTATTATCCCAAGGAAACATTGCATTCTTTTGGGATAAAATGTAGTCTATGTATTATTCTGATGTATAAGCTACAATAATGTAGTATCATTAAAATCCATTCAGTAGTTTTGTGTGAAAGAGTAACAAACATCCAAACTCACAAACTTTCACATTTATGTAATACTAGCTGTTGCCCGCGACTCCGTTCGCGTGGAATTTAAAAATTCCCCGTTTTTGCAACATTTTTCACTTCTGCTTCGCTTCTAATGGTCGTAGCGTGATGTTATATAGCCTAAAGCCTTCATCGACAAATGCCCTATCTAACACTGAAAGAATTTTTCAAATCGGCACAATGGTTCCTGAGATTAGCGCGTTCAAACAAACAAACAAACTCTTCAGTTTTATAATATTACTAGCTGCCCCGGCAAACGTTGTTTTGTCATACTAAAAAAAAAAAGTTTTGAAAAATAGATGTTGGCCGATTCTCAGACCTACTGAATATGTATGCAAAATTTGAGAAGAATCGGTCAAGCCGTTTTGGAGGAGTACGGTAACTAACACTGTGACACGTGAATTTTATATATAAGATATAGTATATGTAGATTATATTAGGATAAACGTGTGAAGTCAGAGTTCAGAATGTGGTAAGACATATTGAAGAAAATAATAATTACTTAGTCTAATTTGGATTATTTTGGATTGTAGATGTCGCTGTATAGTTTCTGCCTATCCCCATGGGAAAAGGCTCAACGGTATGATTAGTGTTACAAACATACAGACGAATCTATACTAATATTAAAAAGATAAAGAGTTTGTTGGAACGCGTTAATCTAGGAACTACTGGTTGGAATTGAAAAAATATTTTAGTGTTGGATAGTACATATATCGAGGAACGCTATAGGCTTTATAACATCA
This sequence comes from Orgyia antiqua, assembly GCA_916999025.1. NCBI lineage: Eukaryota > Metazoa > Arthropoda > Insecta > Lepidoptera > Erebidae > Orgyia > Orgyia antiqua. The sequence continues at coordinate 10,334,933 of OU779874.1, forward strand.
CGCTGCGACCAATAGGAGCGAAGCATTCTGGATGCACAACTAAACATAACTAGAAAATGAAAATTGAAAGAAGAAAGAGAACTAAATTTATTTGAAGGATAATCACACAAAGACTATTGGGTACAGACAACAATATAAAGAATAAAACAAAAGATGTGTGATACCCTTCACAAAACGGCCTCAGCTCACTATATTGATAGTTAATACCATCGCTGGTCTCCCGCTTGACCGTTAAATGAAGACATAGACTACCAGAAAATAAATAACAGTTAACAAGATACAGATAACAGAGAAGACAACAAGAAAATTGATAGTGTCAATTGTCAATAACACAATTCGGCAATATTAACTGAACTTTCTTATTTCAATAACTCTCTATTATAGACTTTTTCTTCTTCTTCTCCAGCTCATTTACGTCCCACTGTTGGGCACGTACCTCCTCCACTTTGGAGAGATTATGGTCTACTGTACCGCGCTGACCAGGCGTATTGGCACAGGGTTTATTTTCAAGTTTTCCGTCTCTCACAGAAGAAGTTATATGTGTGCAATATCCCTTAGCTGACTTTAATAGCACCCTTGGGAGGAGATGGGGTGGTGAAACTTGTATTCTTAATCCGTCACCACACGGAAAATTATAGACTAACAATTTCAATTAATATAAATGTGTACAACAAAAAATAACTAACTAACACAAAATAGCTAAATAACAAAATAATTAATTAATGAAAATACAAGTTGCTTTTCTTTTAGTTAAGTTAGGTTAAGTTTTTGACTCATTACCTACCTAACACCGCGATATGATTATTATTTTAATAATATTTTTCAAAAAGTAACGTTACAGTAATGTGCGTGTCATATTATATTTTACAACTAATTAATAATAAAAAATTCGCCATTTTTACATCTAATTATTTCCTTTTAATTATATTATTATTGTAGTTCAAATATAATTAATGATAAATAATTAAAAGAAAAGAAACGCCGCGTTTAAACTAATTAAAATAAGGCCGCTATATCTAATTTATATGTCCCACACTTGATGCGTTGTTTCTCTAATAAAATTACTTGCCTAGCTATTTATCTACCTTGACAAAATCGATTTAAAATATAACAAAAAAATGAGTCGCTTAGTTTAAATACTAAAAAAACATTTAAATTCTTGTATTTTAACCTATTTAAAAAATAGAGGAGGTTGTATGGTTCAATTGGTCTGTATGTTTTTTTTCATGTTTGTTACGTCATAACTTTTAACTGAGCGTAGCGATAAAAATTTTTTTAGTCCTATTGGCATCAGGTCAGGATCTGATGGTTGTCTCCTGAGAAATCGAGGAAAACTGTGACAGTTTTCTTTCTGTGTGGTGGTTCTTAAAATTTTAGATCAGTCAGACTATTAAAAGCAAGTGTAAATCACATTCAAAGGTTTCGATATATGTAGATAGATACGAACAAAGCTACCGACAAAATTAAACTTTCATTAGTAGTATAAACTGGCTAACCTGATAGACCTTGTGCCGCTATTATATCCTTACTAATTTATAAGTGCGAAATCCGGATGATAACACAATAATAATTTTGACGAGGTTTAGTGTTAATGTGTGGAACGAAACGATACCGCGATTTAAAAAACGTATAGCGCCATCTATTGAGCAGAAGAGTAAACTTCTGTTTGTTAAGGATTGATTTCTAAATTTCACGCGTACGAAGTCGCGGGCAACAGCTAGTTATTTTATAAAATCATCAGTTTCTTTTTTTTCTACCTCCGTCCATACAAAATGGTTGGCTTCTCTTGGAATTTGCCAGCGTCAAAGTCAGTATCAGTTTATTTTTTATTTTTTCTTAGATGTCGTTCAGAAACTGTGCTCATAAATCCGATACATTTTAACTATTATTTTTTATTTGTGTATATTCTATAATATAATATTTTATAATTTATTTAGTAAGAAAATAATTTTAAAGAATTATTATTTAAAACAGATGACTATTTTTGTTAAATTAAAAAAATATATTTTGGAAAGTAATGTTTGTGGAATAATGTGGCGTGTATTTATAATATAATTATACGTATATGTTAATTATGTAGATATATACATGTCTTTAACCTCCTCACGAGACGGCTTCCTGGGTTATTTGAGGTTAAAAAATAACAAATAACACATTAAAATATCATAAATGGTTATAATACTTATAATTAACACTTGTTTCTATTCCTTACTAATTAATTCTAATATATAAAATTCTCGTGTCACAATGATCGTTACCATACTCATCCGAAACGGCTTGACCGATTCTTATGAAATTTGTTATGCATATTCAGTAGGTCTAAGAATCGGCTACTATCTATATACCCCTAGGTGATAAGAGGTTGTCCATCCCTGACATTAGTATGGCAAAACAATGTTTGCCGTGTCAGCTGGTATTAATGTAAGTCTGTTTGTTTGTTACTTTATAACACCAAAACTACTAATATACGGGGCGTCATAAACGGCATATTACGATATACATATTAATGTAGCTAGAAAGAGACAGATGTATATAGAAAAAACGAGGCGAGAAAGAGAGATATATATGCAGATATATTTGAATGCGCTAATCTCAGAAACTACTCGTTCCAAATGAAAAATTATTTCAGTATTGGGTAGTACATTTACCGAGGAGGGATATAGGCTATATAACATCACGCTACGACCAATAGGAGCGAAGCGGTATACATGTTACAAAAACTGGGAAATTTTTCTTTATTGCACGCGTACGACGTTGCAGGCAACAGTTAGTTTCATGATATTAACGGTACGTGCCTTTTGTGCTTGTGTCCAACTCGTATTTACCCAGTTTTTACCCGACTTCAAAAAAGAGGAGGTTCTCAATTCGTCTGTATGTTTTTTTATGTTTGTTATCTTTTTACTTTTAACTGGGCGATGCGATTTTAATGATTCTTTTTTTATTTGAAAGCTTGTGGTTTCCGTGTGGTCCCATTGGCACCAGGTCAGGATCTGATGGTTATCTCCTGAGAAATCGAGGCAAAACATCAAATTTCAAAGACACATGAAGTCAGTTGAATTTTTTTTTAAAAAGCTCAATTATTACTAAAACGTATGTTTTAAATAGGTATTGTTTAAAATAGATACTTTCTTGCATGCAAAACTATGTTTAGATAATAAATTAGCGAGACAGTTGCAACAACACAAGTGAGGAAACATGTTAACAGCAAACAAACTTAACATACGTTCTGTTAACATTCACTAGTTAAGAGCCTACATCAATATCATCGCCGACACGTACATATTAACACAGCTAGTAGGTATAGAAAATGAAGAATTAGGGATATTTTTTTTGTTTACTCAAATTCTACTAAATATATTTTAATTCTGATTTACGTGTTTCTATATATAATAATAGTTACTTATGTTTTTAAAGTTATTTCATTAATTAATACGCGATAATAGACCGACAAATGAAAAAAATAAAAAATGAGAGAGGTTGTTTCGCTAAGATTTTCTATCGAGAAAACTTTTTTCAATCGCGTTTCTGAGTTTATGCGATCCTAGATCATATATTGAAAAAACATATAGGTAAACATTAAAAATTAGAGCTCTAGCCATTCAATCTAAAGAAACAATGAAAACTTCGTACGTAGAAAAATGCACGAAGCTATTTTGATATCCTCTTAACATTCACTAGTTAAGTTTGATTACTAGTGACCACACGTGACATTTTTCATGTTAGTGCTAAAGAAAAATAAAAAATTTTTAGAGTATTTTCTCTAACACTTGTGCGACTCATTTATTCAAATAAAGTTTAAAACTCTTTTTTTATTTTCAAAAAATATTTCAAATATTTGAAATTTTCTTCTATGAAAACTGAGAAACACACTTGAAAGTCCTGGATTTTTTCTTTTTATTTCTGAATTGTTATTGGCTTTTAAAATTTGTGTATTTCAGATCTATAAAATTATTATTACAGAAGGGTGGATACATTACCTAGGAAGGAAAGTTAGTGCTACTTGTTTCCTTATGCTTCATTACACGAGAAAATACTTTAATAAATTTTTATGAAAAAAAAATAACAATAATCTATTCATGTACAAGAACCGGATAATAGATGGCGTTGAAATAAATTTTTCAAACAGTTTTTTTTTTCAACCGCGCCATTAAATGTTTCACACTATTTAATTATAATAAATACATAATTATTATCGCATTATGCAGATTCTATGCAATTATACGGTCTGGCAACCCTGACTACAGGTAACGGGTACACGAGCTGTATATCATCATCGATTGTCTAGTTGAAAAGAAAAAAATTTAAAAAATTACACTTATATTCTTGAGCGTAAAATTTAGATCACGAATTTCTGAGTAAAATTTTTGAACATTTCAAATATTATTACGGCTTACCTAACTATTTAATATTATTCTATTATACCATTTTATTCTAATTCTAGTAGGTACAGACTGCTATTTTATTATATCATCATAACATCACGCCTTTTTCCCATGGGGGTAGGCAGAGACTATATTATAATAAAAATCTATAAAGTCGATGTCTGTACTTTGAAGATATTGAAAAAAATTGGATAGGCGGTCTTTACCGGTGCAACAGAAGCCTAAACAATGGGTTATAGAATATTTGTCATTCTGGCTGCATGTTTGTACGCGCATAATGCTAAAACTACTGCATTGAATTGAATATCGTTTTCAGTGATAATATGTTGGTAGAAAACTAACTAAAACTATAGGCTATAATTTTACCCCGGGATAAATAATTTATGCATTGTCTGAGTTATAGGACTCGTAAAATAGGATGGTGGCATTCTTAATCCATCCCTATGAAGACAAAATTCTTATTACATTAATCAAACTACGGGTTACTGTGACGGTACACACAGATTTGCCAGATGTATTGTCTATGGCTACATCACTTAGTCGGCTTAAAACCACTTACATATCTATCTTCTCTTCTTCTCCAGCCCATTTAAGTTCCACTATTGGGCACGGGCCTCTTCCACTTTGGGAAGGATTATGGTCTACTGTGCCGCGGTGATCAGGCGTGTTGGCACAGGGTTTCTTTTCCAGTTTTCCTACTCTCACAGAAGATGTTATCTGTGTGTTCCCTTAGCTGATTTTTACAGCACCCTTGGGAGGAGATAGGGTGGTGACAGTTGTATTCTTAATCCGTTACCACACGGAGTATACATATTTATGTGTGTGTGAAAATATATCTATGTGTGTGATGTATGTATGTGTGAGTATGATACAGGCTATACGTCACATGAAACGTCATTATTCTGTGAAGTACAATTTAGCCACGTTAAAGTTACTTGTCCTCAATTTTAAATGACAACGTAAAATTAGCTAGAATCTGTTGAAGAGCAGGTTTCTTTTATGGGAGGTATTGCGTTGATGAATGGATGATCTCAAAAGCCAATATAAAGTCTAAACAAAATGATTAAAACTGCTTAGCTCAGTGCAGATAGAAAAAAAAAATTTAACGGGTACGCATCATCTGCTATATCTGTGGTACTACAAAAAGTACCGCTTCAAAATAGTGCCCTTTTATGGTACATTTATAAAGTTAAACCGCCTCTACGGGACCACCGGGTCACTTTTATGGTGGTGCGAAGTCAGTAGCCATCTCACACTTACTCCTTATTTATATTCCAAGTTGGTTTCCATTGGTGTCGACACAAAAAATTAAGGGTGAATTCTGAAATACCTACTAGGTAATGTTTGTAACGTGTATGTACTGAAAATCAACGTTATTTATTATTTATTTATTTAATACTTTATGGACAAACAAAGCGTACAAAGGCGGGCTTAATGCCGGAGGTATTTTCTACCATTCAAATTCAGGGTTGTACAGAGAATATTAAATGGTAGGTGCTTTAATAAAAAAAACTTACGAATACTTACAGCAACCTGTACCTACATTTAAATAGGTTCTACAAAAATACAGTGTAAATATTCATGGACATTACACACAACGTCCTCTGGTCCCAAGCTAAGCTTATATGCTTGTGTTATGGGTTCCAAAATACGGATAGAATACATAAACTACTTTTCTTTATAATACATTACAAAAAACACCCAGCCTCAGTATAAACATTTGTATGACAATTATAAATATCACTCAAATTATTGTCCCGAGCGGGAATCGAACCGAGTCCGAACCGAGTCGAGTCATTAATATGAACCACTCGACCATGAGGCCCGTCAAAGTTAGTAGTAAACGAAAAAGAAATAATACTAGTCTATTATTTATATTATTTCTATTTAATTCCAAATTCCATTTCCAATTTCAAGAATCTTTGCTTATTAGTTTTGTCAGTTCTAAATCCATATGTACGAATTCGCGGTCAACATTTATAACGTAATATTTTAACTAGTATATGTACACTCTGAAACTGTTTTATTAGTACTCTGATATTTCGTCTAGATATTAATTTTTATTGTACGCCGTTTAATTTTATGATTGTTAGAATTAATTTATGTTTTACTACTTATTTGTTGATGGGTAATTCATGTAGCAATTATTACTCGCTTAAAAAAAACATATGATAAGTAAATGTGAGTAAATCTATGTATGCTTGGTTACTTGAATATTTAATTATGATAACATCAGAACCCTGTGAAGCATTTATTTTTGTAGTATTTGAAAAGTAAGACTAAACGTTATGTAACAAATGTTTTTTAAGTTCCTCTCCTCTCCTCTCCTCCACTTTTGGGGGATTATGGTCTACTGTACCGCACTGACCAGGCGTCTCTCACAGAGGATGTTATCTGTGTGCAATATCCCTTAGCTGACTTTTACAGCACCCTTGGGAGGATATGTGGTGGTGACACTTGTATTCTTATTACGCCACCACACGGAGACGGATGTTTTTTAAGTTATTAAACAAATATCAGATTCTATGCTAATATTATAAAGCTGAAGAGTTTGTTTGTTTATTTGAACACGCTAATCTTGGGGGCCAATAGTCCTATTTAAAAAATTCTTTTGGTAATGGATAGTAAATTTATCGGGAAAGGCTATAAGGAATATAACACCACGCTGCGACAAATAGGAGAGAAGCGTCAGTGAAAAAAAAAACATTTTCTAAATTCCACCTGTACAAAGTCACGGGCAACAGCTTAACTTATATAACTTGTTAGTTAGACAGTATGTACAATAACTTATTTCAATTAGGTAAAGATTAATACCTGTCGTTGATAATTGTATCACAAACACTATTTATCTAAATGAATTTCCTGCAAGTTAGTGAAATTGAATTACTCATAGTATTATATGTAATTAAAAATAATATATCAGGCTCAACTTATTTGCCCTATTCTTAATAGAAAAATTTTAGAAATTAATTCTATTTCTAGTTTTCATAAAGGTTCAAAAATTTTAATTTATTAAAAAGCTAGCCTATTTAAATTACAGAATACTCACTAATATAATGATGTTATAAATATTACCAAATGATACCAACTATAAAATATTTGATAAATAACCTAAAATATGTCCGTGTAATAACGGATTAAGGATACAAGTGTCACCACCACTTTTTCTATCAAGGGTGCTGTAAAAGCCAGCTAAGGGATATTGTAATTAGATAACATCCTCTGTGAAAGATAGAAAACCCGAAAACAAACTTTGTGCCAAAACGTCGAACCAGCGCAGCACAGTAGACCATAATCCCTTCTAAAGTGTAGGAGGCCCGTGCCCAACAGTGGGACGTTAATGGGCTAGAGAGAGAGAATTGAACATCGATTGATGAAACTTATATAGAGAAAGTAAATAAAATTCCTATGCACACAAAATAACTAATCTTATTTAAAAAATCCTGCTCATCTAGCGGTATTTCTCTTAACTATAATAATGATATACATTTATATGTATAATAGCATTAATTAATGTGCACATGGAACGATATTAGCTATTAGTGTCGGTGTATGATTCAATTAACTAAAAATACATACATTTTATTCTTAACAATAGAAATATATTATGTACGTCGGCAACTTTCAAACATTTTGTATGGAATTTGAACAAAAATGTTCACAGTAATTTCATATTATATAGCGAATAATAACAACAGTATCGTCAGCTTAACAAAAGCTAGCCGCATAACAACAATAAGATAATCTAGAATAATAGTTTGATGACTTTAATAAAAACTAAGATTACGAAATCTTATTGCATTTATTTTAATATTTTATAAAAATTTAATAATTTAATATATTCATAGGTGATAAGACATAGTACAGTTTTGAAAGATATCAGGCAATTACCATTTAAAGCAGTTAAATGCCCTAGTTATCTTAAAATATGTTATTTATAGGTGTATATAATATTCTAGTCCCCTAAACTAGAGCAGACTGGAAATGTTTTATTCAGATTGTAATTACATAATTATTGATTCCTCTCATCGCTCATGCCTTACCGGGTCTATGCTTGTTAGATCCATTTTTGTTTTCAACACGGAACCCCAAAAAACATAGATAGATATCTTTAAACATTCTCAGTAATAAAGAAAAAAAAATTATATTTGCGTAATCATTAAGTTCCCACAACTAAATTATTTTTAATTTACCTAATATCTAATATTAAAACGTCGGGCATGTATGACCAGATCCAGATGTAGCAGCGTAGATGAAGCCAAGGAAGTATGTTTGGATCGTAGCAGAAGGCGCTCTATAGTCTCTGCCTACCACCATGGGGAAAAGGCGTGATGTTATATTATGTTATGTTTAAAAGAATATGGGAACTTAATGACAGCAGATTCCAATACGTAATTGGTGTTTTGAATAGAAAGTTTTTTTTTAAAATAGACTGTAACACTGATGTAGTATTTTCAGTAAAATCAGTCATATTGCAACTAAAACTTACAAAAATCTTAGCAATAACTTCTTAGTAAGTCCAAAACAATCAACACCCACAAAAACAGCTAGACTACCAGTCAAGCAAAGATACATTTTTTTTCTCTGTGTCAGATGAACGTGTCGATAACAATGGAAAAGCGCAAGCACGTGTCGAAGTCCATCATCGTCGTATTACCGATTTACAGTCGAGTTTCCTACATCAGTTGTAAATATCAGAACCCAGAGGGTCTAAGCAACTGGTTCAGAAAAGCCGACGACTGTTTATGACCACGCTATAGTGGTATTGAAACTATTTAGTAATTAGTATGTTCCACATAAATCCTGTATTAGATATGAGATTCATATTTTGTTTAGCTCCTAAAGCTAAGTAAGATAGTATAAATAAATATTGATATACATATACAGGATGTTTGGTACATCGTTTGCCAAATTAAATCAGCTAAAAGATAGTGTCATTTTCTATAGTTTTAGCATATTTAACTTAGTTTTTGCGCCGCCAGAGTTTTTTTTGGTCATGGAACATTTATGATATAAAAAATCCATACTGAGCTTTAAAACCCAAAAATAAAAAAAAAATTGCTGTTACACGCTTCAAATTATGTTTTAATTTTCAAGTTTACTATTGTGTTCTTCAATAAAACCTAGAATTACTTGAAAATATGTAATTGATACTCTCCTTTTTATTTACCGACAATGGTGTCGATTCCAGTGCAAGTCCAACTAGACTAAACTTAACCATAAATAAACTATTTTTAGTTTGGTTTTAGTGATAAACCTATTCTGTTTCAAACAGAAATTAAACTTAAAATTTTAGTTGACAGCACTTATTTGATTTTGACATAATCATTAAAGCTGCCCACTAACAGACAAAAATGCCTTTTATAGTGAACGAATGAATGAATGAATAAAAAAATAACTAATATAAAATTCCTTTTCAAACGTTATTTGAGCAATATAGGTATTTATAAATATTTACAACTATTTCTGCATCATTGTTATAATAAAATAAATAAATAAATAAATTAGTTGGCGGCCTTATTTCAGTGTATTTCTCATCTTAGATATGAGCATAGTGAGCATCAAATCTTTTAGGTTATCTGTGGAGTGATTAGCACTACTTTTACTCTGTGGTATGCCTATATTACTTTCCTTGATTACTTTATACAAAAAACAAACAATTAAATTCGTTAATTATTTATTTTAATAGGTGTTTAGTGTAAATAATTACAGCAACTAAGGAAAAATATGCTTATAAGCAAATATTTACTTCTCATCTACCATAAACTGATGACGGAAACTCATAATTATCAAGATAACAATGACAAAAGCCAAAAAGTGTATTTATGGAAACATGAAAATCTGTATTTATAAAAATTTGTGATATCATGTGGTGTATAATTATGCAAGAGATATTAAATGAACCTAATAATTTATTTCTACTTTTATTTATAACTTATAAAAGTGTGTTAAGTTCAGTATGTAGTTGTATATGTTAAGTATTCTGATCTATAAGCTACACAACAGTAATTAATTCATCATAGTCTTTTCTTAAGGGCAACATATATCCATGAATTCTTACAAACATATTTAGATTAATAGAATGTTAAGAATTCCAATAAATTATATACTTTATTTCTAACTTAGCTAAGCCTGCTAGTGGTTACTATAATATAGCCTATGTGTTATGTATTCTGATCTAGCTATAAGCTACAAAACAGTATTTATGTATCTATGAATTCTTACAAACAATCTATATGGATTATTAGAATGTTAAGAATTCCAATAAATTACATATATGCATAACACATTACTTTTTGATATAGTAAGAGGCTTAATACTTACTTATTATACAAATAAAAATGCAATATTTGTTTAAATACATGTTTTACTAAATAAATCTGAATGTTTTCCAAGTACATATAAATAAATGTTGGTCCACTGAACTCTCTGGCTTGGCTTGGCTGATTCTATTCATTTCTTCATTAGTTATTTTTAATAATAAATTTAGAAACCTACTGATAAAAAATATAGCTCACTGTTCTAGAGACAAACTGTTAGAAACCTTATTAAGTATCACAGATCAAGTAGCACCATTTGGTAGGTATAGTTTTAAGACTGGCTACAATTATTATTTCTACTATTTAATGATATTTACATAACTTTAGGCAGACACACACAAATACACATTTTTTATCACTAGTTTCAATGTTCCAAACTATGGTTCCAAAGATTTCTAGATTTTTCCTGTAGTTCACTTAATATAATTGGTAGCAACTGCATTTATAGGTACTGGACCACAATTTTCCATTAGGCCACCAACTGGATATTTATTTTCCCCTGCATGACCTGGAAAAAAGTTATATTTATCATTAGACGCCATTAACCTCAAAATCGTTCACTTTGTATTAAATTATATATGTTTATAATATTTTTACGATAACTTGTATACTTACATAATATATGATGTCTTAGAATTCTATGGCTAAGTAAAAATACGTATTATATTAATTAAAGTAAATTACAAAACTATTTCGACAAAAATTAAGTAAACAAAGAAATACCTAAATAATTAGTTCTACGAATCTCCGCACTTGACTGTGATTCGTCTGTTTTTCGCGCTTTGTTTAACCTCAATTTTGGCGCCAATATTTAATTTATCAAGTATAATTTTAATTTATAAATATTTTTTATTTGCTAACAAACATTTATTATTCAATATTTAATCAGAAAATCAATTTTTAATGTTCAAAAAGCCATGATAAAATTTAGTGAATTTAAGTCGGCACCTACTCATATCCCGACTAAATAAGTCGAGAACTCACTAAATTAAGTGAATTTTTGACATTTATGATGTACACCAGAATAGCATTATCACTAAATTATATAGATTGACTAATTTTGGTCCTGTCAAACTTAATTTAAGTGAAGTTGTGACTTTCAGAATAAGAAAGTGAGATTTGACAGGAATAAATCAATTTTTAGTTAAGTTTAGTTACGTTCTTGGACACAGAATCGACACCAATGTTTTGAAAACGATAAAATTTAACTAAAAAGCCAACTTTACAACGCGATAAAAAAAAGTATATCTGTATATTTAGAATTTAATGTACTTATATTTTTATATCACAGGTCTACTTCAAAAGGGTCAAGTGCATAGTACTTACAACCGTCGGGCATGTATAAATGACCAGATGTATGAGTGTGGATGAAGCCAAGGAAGTATATTTGGATCATAGCAGATGGCGCTCTATAGTCTCTGTCTACCCTATGAGAAAAAGACGTGATGTTATGATGATGATGATGTATATTTTTGATAAGTATCGAATGTATAGAATTTCATAATATTTGAATACTTTACATATCAATTACCATAGACAAAAAAGTAAAGAAAATTTTTTTTTTTAATTTTGTAAAAGGAATTTATTATTCTTTATAATTATCGTCGAAGTTTGAATTTCATTTTGTTTTTCTTTTGCGTTCCGTAACTTCGTGTGTAGTTTTTACATAAACAAAATAGATAAACAATAATAAATTCGTTATTTTAATGTTATCAGCATGTATTTGTTAAGAAAAATTGTATTACGATAGCCTCTGCTTGTACATTTGAGATGTATCCGTTATCAAATGCAAATAAGCCTATTTAATACATAAACTAAAAGATAAGCAAACATATAAAACCTATGTTATATGTGCATGTAAAATATACTTTAACATTATTAGTTTTTGAATTAATACTTATCATTCCATTTAGTTTCTATGTGCAAATGTTATGACAATAAATACATAATGAACAGTTATTTTTGTGGTTTGTGATGATAATGATGCTTTTATACGCCTTATTTACGTGTTTGCATAATCATAGATAAAAAAAACATACGCTGTTTTTAAAAACATGTTTTTTTCACGTTTCACTTTTAGTTAAGTTTTCATCTCTCGTAAAACATAATTTTCTACATGGTCTACATAGCCTAAGCAGACTCTTACATGCATACAGCCCACAGAATAGATAGAAGATACAGCCATTTCTTAAAAAGACTGGCTTTTAAAAAAGGAATTTAAGAAAAAAATAATTGTTTTTTTTTACTCAAATCGTGCGACGATAAAAAGTAGTGTTCCATTTTTGAATCGCTTTTTGAATGATTCTCATTGATTTTAAAAACTTACTTCCATTTTGTGAAATCGAATTTTTAAAATATCTATCCAATATCGATGAGAGGAGCGGGAAATTTATGTTTTTGATCATATTGTCAATAATGAAACTAAATACAATATTCAGAAAGCTCTCTTCTATGTACATAGTGGTACAAAGTTGTTTGCATAAACACTGGATCTAAGTTTCTCATAAAATAGCTTGCGGATATCAACACGCTTCTAGAACATTCATGTCTAATGTATACTATGGTGCAATTCCTTTTTAAATATCAATATTGTAGATTATAAAATGATCATGTATTGGCTGGATATTATCTTATCTATACAAAATGTTTGTAAATGCATTCGTGATCAAATCGCAAAGTCATTTGCCTTGCAGCGGTTTCACGTAATTTTTATTGAAGTTAGAGGTACCAATTCTACGAGCATAACTAAACTAATCTTAACTGAAAAATGAATTTTGATAGTGTTGATAACACAATTCGACAATTTTAGTTAAACTTTCTTGTTATAAAAACTGTTTATTATAGTATTCTCTAACACTTGCGCGACTCATCATACGTTTAAATAATAAAACTACTTATTAAATTATGGTAGAAAAAGTGATTAAAGCAAGCGTGACTTGAACCCACGACCTCGGAATACGATATAAATACGTAAAAATACGATATAAACTCAATCGAGTGACGATTATGGTGGCCTAATTTGATTACTGTTAGCACGACCGCAATAAGCTCAGTTGGCAGAGCTACGGAACGGTATTCCGAGGTCGTGGGTTCAAGTCTCTCTAGCGGTAATAACTTTTTCCACCATAATTTAATTTATTAAGTAAAAGCATAGCATGTCAATTGTAAAATTAATAAATTACTTTAATAAAACTACTTTTTACGGATTTAGACGCGTGTATTTGTTTTAACCAAACTTCCTGAGTAGGATATCAAAATGAAGAGAGTTATAATGGGATCAGGAAAATGTAACTATAACTTATGTTTAAATTTAATTATGATTGGTAAAAAAATTTGTGCAATTATACAATTAATATTAGATAGGTATTAATAAAAATTCTCCGTGTGGTGACGGATTAAGAATACAAGTGTCACCACCCCATCTCCTCCCGAGGGTGCTGTAAAAGTCAGCTATGGGATATTCCACACAGATAACATCCTCTGTGAGAGACGGAAAACTCGAAAATAAACCCTGTGCCAACACGCTTGGTCAGCGCGGCACAGTAGACAACAATCCCTCCCAAAGTGGAGGAGGCCCGTACCCAACAGTGGGACGTAAATGGGCTGGAGACAGACAGACAGATTATTACTAGTTTATTTTAATTACTAATTTACCATACCTAGTCATATAAGGAATAACCGGACTGAGATAATAAACAATTGTGGGCATTTCACTCGTATTCCTCTGGTCCCAAGCTAAGCTTATTATGCTTGTGTTATGGATACCAGAATACGGATATAATTTATATAAACTACTTTTATTTTGTAAATATATAGTTATATTTACATACATTGTAAATACCCAGACTGCTGTGCTTAATAAATTGGTGTGTCTATATTAATACTAGCGGTTGCAGGCGACACTGTTAGCGCGGAATTAAAAAACAAAACCCGTTTTTGCAACAATATTTACTGCTGCTTCGCTCCTATTAGTCGCAGCGTGATGTTATATAGCACATAGCCTTCCTCGATAAATGTACTATCTAACACTGAAAGAATTTTTCAAATCGGACCAGTGATTCTAGAAATTAGAACGTTCAAACAAGCAAACAAACTCTCCAGCTTAATAATGTTAGAAATAAAATTCAATAAAAAATTTAACACTCCAAATGCAATATAACATAAATGTGAATCAGTCCAATTTCCGGTGATCAAAGTGACCGAGTTTAGCGCCTCCGACTGTAAGATCAGCTCGGAAGTTAAAGAATTTAAGATTGGGATCAAATGTACCCGTTTTTAATGTATTGCTTACAAGAGATCTTAAATTGTGAAGGGTTATGTGCTCGGAGAGATAATCGCCTATGGATTGAGTAGATTTTGTAAGTTTAGCTTTCATGGTTCAGGTCTTTTATTGATTGGGTGATAGACAGACAGACCTATTAATATCACGCTTCTACTTTTGTCCTTAAAATCTTTTTAAGACCAGGTGTTATGTGTATATTATTTATAACACAATACCTAACATTATAAAGCTGACGAGTTTGTTTCTTTGACCGCGCTAATCTCAGGAACCACTAGAGCGATTTGAAAAATTCTTTTAGTGTTAGATAGTACATTCGAGGAAGGCTACAGGCTATATAACATCACACTGCGACCAATAGAAGCAAAGCATCAATTGCGGGCAACAGCTAGTTCAGGATATAAAACTCACTCAAGATAAAGGTCACATTTCAGCTTCATCATCAGATCATCTCTATATTATAATAACATTGTATTGTTACGCGATATAGAATTTAGACGTTAATTAGATTATTCAATTTAGTTGGGAACCGAACAATGTGTCAAATTTAGTTTGGTTTTGATCACAAATAAAAGAAAAAAAGCCGATCCGAAAGACTATAGAATCTTACGGAGTAAAACAAAATTATATATTAAATATTATTTATAAAATAATACACATTAAGTAGGACCTTTTTTGATAAGTTTATGGATTATAGCTTGGACTTATAAAGATGCCTGAGCCTACAAAAATTAAAAAAGAAACTATATTTTTAAGAGGCGCCTCTTGAGCCGTCAAATGCGATCGGATTTCGGAAGTCACACGCGTGGGATCAGATAAGTTCGGGTCAAAAGTACCGCACCCGAGTAACGAACGGTTAAGTGTTAGAATATGGCTACAGACGGCCTCTTTGATCTTATAGATATATTGAGATGAATCTAAGATGATTTCTTTTTAAAGATTAAAAGTACTTTTTCTCACATTAATGTTTTCAATTATTTGTAAACGACATAATACTTATTGACTTCTATAGTTTTTTACTAAAGCTGTACTTCCTAAGCCCATTATATCCCACAGTTGGGCGCGGGTCTCCTCAGGGTTTTTTGTCTACTCTCCCACGTTAACCAGGCGTAGGATAACTGCTTAGGTATTATATTATCCGTTAGATGACTTTTACAGCACACTGGCATGAGGTGGTGGCACTAATATGATAATGGTCCTAATTCTAAGTGCACAACTCAACTTAACTAAAAATGAAAACAACTATAGCGTATTTTGATTAATTGGTAATTGCGTTGTGTACATTTTTATTAATAAAAAAAATAAAAAATATGAAAAATTGTTTGAAATTTTTGACGCAAGTTCACTTACGTCTTTTTTTTACGGGTAGTACGATATTTTATCCTTGCTATCTCTGTTAGCTACCACAATCGAGATTTTGGAATAGAAAATCGGGCGTCTCGTCATAATAAAGCTACTCACGGAAAATCAGCTTGATAGTAATCAAGTGAAAAAAATGTACTACGGATCCCGTACTATTAGTCTATAATATAAGTACAGATTTTATAATAAAAAAGTTCAGTTAACATTGCCGAATTATGTTACTGTTACAATCAATTTTCATTTTTTAGTTAAGTTAAGTTTAGTTGCGCACGTAGAATCGGTACCATTATAAGTAATAAATATTATATACTCAGAACACAAAATACGTTGCATCTAAAGCCAATTTTCAAAATACATTTATATTTATTTATTCAAACAATATTTTTAAATCAATAACCCTATAATTTATATTAAAAAAATATTTAACCCTTCCATCGAAAAATCAGAACGAATAATTATTCAACCCGTAGCTCCGTCCACAAAAGAAAGACACCTTATCCAATGTTCTTTTGAAGGGACATTGGAAAAAAAAACAAACAAAACAGGTCCTATGGTCCGTCTTATCGACGTGTGGCGCCGGTGGCACAAAATCCAACTTTTTTCCAAAGAGTTTGGTGATAATTGACAGAATTTACGTTCAAGATAACACCGTCTGGGAGTAACTATGTAGTCTGAACAGGGCCCTGAGTCGGGTATTTCAACGGTGTCACAACTGTACCATTATTGTACCATTATGGTGCAATAGTAAAGTTTTTGGTAGTCTACTATTAATGTGTCGTCATAACGACTTCATCATTGTCTTACAATTGTCAAAGTGACATAAATTGCTAGTCTCGTACACAACTGCTTCACAATTGCAATTCAATGACTGAAATGTTTCGGTAGTCTGCTATTTTGAATTTGACAGTTATATTTTTAAATTGTCCTGTGTCGACAGATTGCCATAAATAAAAAATAGATAGATAGAAATATTAGAAATTGTTCTTTGTAATTTATTGCAATTTACTAATCTCCTAAACTTCACATTGCTTTTTATACTAATAAATAGTATGTACAAATATATTTAAACGAAGTCTAGCATGATTAAATGTTTAAATTTATTAGTAGTTTTTCGAAAATCACTTCAACTAACGCATTTTTTAAAAACGGCAACACATACATACCATTCTAACACAATCCATAGATAAAAGAGACCGAAAATTCAATGCATAGATAAAAGAGATCGACAATTCTATTACCATTGAAAGACCGTTATGACGGCATATAGCAGACTACGGATATTTGACTTCAATTGCAACGGTATCGTGCCGGTATTGTGCCGGTATGACAATTGTTCCAAAATAGTGGACTTGAGCACCAGAAAGAATGTTGGTACTTTACCATGAGTCGGACAGGCAAACGTTCTTTATATACAGCCACACTTTTTAATTCGATTTTTAATGCCCTTTAATCATGGATTTTATTACTTTTTAACCATTAATCTTTGCAGCTGTAAATAAGTAAAAGTAAGGTATTGGATTAACATGCAATGCGCTTATTAGAAATAGTATTTGAAACAAAAAAAAATCTATTAGCACAGAATATACCAGTTGTAGTATTGTCTATGGCTACATCACTCAGTCGGCTTGAAGCCACATAACTATGCGTGCGTGAAATTAGAATATCTATGTGTGTCTATGATACAGGCTTGCATATCATATTATGAGACGTCATTATTCTATGAAGTATGATTTAGCCAGGCTAAAGTTACTTGTCGTCAATTTTAAACGTCATACACCATCTGGTATATCTGATACTACACTCAAAACATTTAGCGCGTCTTAAATAATGACATCAAAACATTTCGGCTAGACACAAATTAATATATTACTTTAAAACTCCGCCCAGGTACTAAATGATAAACAATTTTGCTTCGGAATGACCGCAAAACTCAAAATATTTTTGAAAAGAGAACACAAATCAATATGTCAATCTTAATTTTACCAACAGCCCGCCCTTTTGACAGGTGTCATATTAACTTGACAACTATGTTGTCGCCATTTTTTTTTATTTTCAAGAACCATAGATTTTTTTTTATTTTTAAATCCTTACTATTGCTAAAAGTTTAACCTATTACCTACATATAAGGGTACATATTCTGTTGACCCGACTATACAATCAGAGACCTCAGTTTAATGAGGCTTTAACCACAGTACCTACTGTGAGTACGAATCTATATATACCTCAAACAATGTTGTTTTATATCGCAGATAACTGGAAAATAACCATAATAATTTAACTACAAGTTACTTTATACAAAGAATGTAGGTATTAGTCATCTTACAAATTTATGTATCTCACCTTTGGGAGGTCTTCATAAAGATTATGTTTGATAAGTAGTTGCATAAAATAAATAATATTATGTATTATCTGCAGGCACAAAATACATCATTCGGGTTCGCTTCACACAAAGTTATACCTACAACTCTATTTTCGTAGCAAAAGTTTTAAATCAAAATGCTTGTGTTTCAATTGGTTTATTAATCATATCGTATTTTCTAATTATCTATTACAGCTAGGTGGATATGCAGTATTAATATCTGTATTGATAATCTGTCTAAACCCGAGCTATTGATGAATACAGAAATTAAATACCTAACTAATGAATTTATTACTGTGTTACCGGCGACCATTGGAACTGCCAATTTTTTGTATTAGTGGCTTTACGAAAATGTTACCATGCAATTTTGTAGAATTAAAAAGAAATAATGCAATATGAATTTGAATTCCGAATGTAAAATGTGGCCAGTAATTTTGAGTTCCTTCAACTTCTTTACTTCTTATAAAACAAAGTCGTTATGTTTGTATGTATGTCCCTATGTGAGCTTATATCTTCAAAAATACGCAACGGATCTTGAAGCGGGATTTTTTAATAGATAGAATGGTTCAACAGAATGGCTTTTTTCGCATAATTTGTTGGGGTTTGCTGTATATTGGATGGGATATAATTAAATTTGCCGAGAAATTCGGACGCGCGGGAGCTATAAATAAAAACGCTGCCTTATCTATGTGAGCTACAACAAACTAATGTATGGAGGAACTGTTTGTTACCTAGGGTTCTTCAAAAAAGTCCGCAAAGGCATATGTCTATCTTTTAAGGGAAACCCGCTATACCCATAATAATATCAAAAAAAAATTCTAATTCAATAGGGTGTTTTCAAAAGCTATTTAAGTGTATATAGTAATATTTTTTTACAAATTAAATAGCCTAGTTAGCTTACGCAATTAATAAAGATTGTAACTGCTCTTTACAGCATGCAATTTAAATGAATATCTTAGGAGATTAACGAAAAAAGAATTACGCGCGACAAAATAAAATACTTAAACTGTTGGCTGAGCAACGCGAACGTTTCCTCGGTCTTCTATCCATACTCCAATGTTTGAATATGTAAGGATGTTTATTGTGCTTTCACGTTAAGACTACTGGATGGATTTTCATGAAACTTTCCAAAGGAAAATGGAATAGAAAACGAACTTATTTTTTATCCTTTTTACCGCGGGTAACACCGCGGGGCACAGCTAGTTTTTTATAAAATACAGTTAATGAATGACAATGGAATTTTTGCCAATTCATTTAAAATTGATGTACCGTGACGTACGCGCAAAATACTTGCGGCTCTTTTTTCTTTTTTAGTTCTTAGTAATATAGATAAGCATGGCGCCATTTAGCGGTTTCTTATTTATGTAGATATTTTAGGGTTTCGCTACTAAAGGTAAAACACTTCGTGGTCCGCATGACTGCATTGTCCGCCTGATACGAGACTGTATTACTATCTCATGAACGGTGAAAGCTAGACAGCTGAAATTTTTACAGATGTTATAAGTATTTTCATTACTGCTGCTGCTAACAACAAATACCTACTAAAACCATAATAAAAGAAATAAATACTATAGAAGGCTTTTATTTTTTTGTGTATCTTGATGATATGCGTATGATGATGTGATCATAACATGATACAAATATTGGTATAAAGCGGAACCCTTTACGCGCGAGCACATTTTTACTTGGCCAGTTGTTTTTTTAGTTTGAAAAACATTACGAGTAATGAAGATATTTTTATTGGCAGTTTCTCTCTGTACAGTGAAAGTAGAAACAATCTAATCACATAACGATCGCGTATAAAAATTTAATAGAAAAATTCAAATAAATCCAAAAATTACTATTTATTTGAGTTTGTCTTGTCTCACAACCTCTGTTTTAACTGATAAAAGTAATGATGTAGAATACATAAATAGTTATATAAATACAGAAATAAGCATCCACAATTATCATAAGTGTAAATAAGTAACACACATTCTCCGTGTGGTGACGAATCAAGAATACAAGTGTCACCATCCCATCTCCTCCAAGGTGCTGTTAAAGCCAGCTAAGGGATATTGCACACAGATAACATCCTCTGTGAGAGATAAATAAATATAAATAAATAAGTTTACTTAAGTTTACTTGTCCTTAAATTTAAACATCATCCCACCATCTGGTACATCTGTGTCCACGGCTTTTTCCTCAGAAGATAGAATAATTACTGATGTAGGTACTAGAAGGGTGAAATCAATAGTATTAAATAAAATGTTGATGTAAAACTGACAGTTGTAGCTTTTAACATGACTTTTAATGTAAATTTTGACATAACTATTTCATTTAAAAGAACTAAGTATGTATAGTACTTAACACTGTCAAATAAAGCTTGTAAAACTATATACATAACACATTTAAAAACTTAGATAAAATTTAAATATCAATAATTAAGTGCTTAATAATGTTTTACAATAATACAGATATTAAACCATTTAAGTTATAGTTTAAATTAGTCATTACTTAAATTGAAATAATTCACCTCCATTTTAAAATATGGCGCGTCAGTTTTTTTTTTTAATTTAATATTGATGTTAGGCGCGATACATACAGCCCATCTCATGACATTCACTTTAGTCTGTCTATGATATTCAATTTTATCTTTATTGAAGTTAAATCAATTAAGTGGATATTAAAAGATAGTATTTATTAAGTTATTATTATGTAAGTCGTTGTGTTCCAAATAAAACCTTTTTGTAGCAACAAGGCACTTAAATTATAGTAATGTATTGTCACTATTTATTTATCTTTATCTGTTATTTTAATTGATAACCACTTTATTATTTTTAATTATTCATGCGTTCAAAAAGCGCACATTATTAAATTTTATGACTGAGTCTTTCGACTACTTTTACTTTTAATTCGATTATTTTATGAAAATAATTAAAAAATTATCGAATACTATGCTAACAGATACTAACTATTAGTGAATATTTTATTTTTAATTTCGGGGTATCTTTTAAATAAAATTAAATTAGGCATTTTTTCAAGTTGTGTAAATTAAAAACAAAAGTGACCCTTGCCAAGATACAGATAAAATTAAGTATCTATGGTTCTAACAAAGATTTTTCGTATGTATAAAAAATAATTTCAAACTTTATTTGCTTTTGATAGAGATGAAATTCAAGTAGCAATCAGACTAATACAATTCTGAAAAACTAATGCTATTGTCACCAGTAATTTGACACTATTTTGAGAATAAATCTATTACTAATGAAATTTGAATATCAACTTTAGGTCATTGAAATAAAATTGAAAATGTTGTGGTAAAATAAAATAAAAAATTAAAGGCGCCACGGTTTTGTCGCCAACGTAAAATGTCGCGACGATGATATCCGGTGAAGTAAAAAAAAACATTGTTTTTTTTTTCTCTCAAACATTTCGGTAGGGCACTGACCAAAGCTCTAAAATACGTACGAGGTCCATAATGATTTATTGTGGGCTGCCGTTAATGGGTGTATTTTTTTTTGTATTCGGAAGTACAAAGTTCCCTTGTTTTTAGGCGCCTAGAACAGTTTGCTTGTAGTAAGGTTCCATGTTTGAAACCAGAAGCAGAAAAAATAGTAAAAAATTTTTTTGCTAAAGCAGTAACCGTTCCGCCTAGAATAAAAATTCCACTAAGTAAATTAATATTTCAAATAATTGATCTATATTCTATAATATAAAATCGTGTTAAGCCTTGATATTTGCATAAAAATATTTATGAAAAAGGGAGCACGTGTACTGACTCATTTGACTGTCTAAACTGCTGAATCTAGGAGCTCTAGTTTCTGAGCTTGCTGGTTCGTTTTCAACTTTAGCCAAGCACTGAGAAACAATTTTTGGTACATAATTAAAACATAACAAATTTCGTTAGTCATTTATAATTTTCATAATTTAGCATTCTTAAGCAAAGAGGTCCGAAAATAGGTGTTAAAGATTTAAGACTTCGCTAGTAAAAGGCTTGTGCTATATCTACGATTACTTCAAAAGGTGCCAGAAATCTAATATGTTGATCAAGACAATTATCTTTATTGATTATATTAAGATGTTTATGTTATATCTACAAATACCTTCACGCCTTCACTCCTACGTGATCGTAGACAGAACTAGTCTAATCGATATGTTGTCAATAGATTCGATTACATAAATATTCGATTGTGTTTGTACTCGTGTTTTCGTAAGTACAAGAATCAGACATTCTTTGAAGTACTTAAAATAATATTAAAAAAAAAATTAACCAAAAACGAAGTCATAGAGGAATTGAAAGTTCAATAGCTTAGAAAAAAAAACATCATTTAGACACAAACAATTTGTTTAACAATTTCTCTTTGATACATTCAGTATCTATGAAATAGTGTTCGGAATTCTTTTCTTTTTTTAATTTATGGAGTTATATTTTACTAAATTTGTTCTTCGTAACAGTCTGGGCGTTAATGTTAGTCAATGTTCTTAGTCTAGGACGCCGGACTGATCACGCGAGGGTTTAAAACAGGGCATTTAATTTCGAGTTTTCCGCCTCTCACAGTTAAATGGCACGAGTAATATCCCTTAGCTGTTTCATTAAATTAAAGCTTTAATCAATTTGAATTTAAATGATCATTCTGACATTTAATTAAAACCAGTTTTAAACTTTACGGATTCTATTCAAACGTTACGTTTACTAGTTGTTTCAATCTAGACCGATATTTTGAATATTTTCGGCACCATTTCTAGAATTTTCCCGACTCATTTCCGAGACTTTAAACCATAATTTTGACCTAATCTCTGCCAAGAGACTATATAATATTATAATCTATAGATTTATTAATAATTCATCACAAAATGACACGTTCCTTTTAAATTTTTTTATATCTCCGTCACATTGGAGCCATTGTCATAAACCCTACGGTAGCTTCAGGCTGTCAAAAACGTTTTTTATTTTTTTATATTAGGACTGTTACGTACTGGGTGTCAAATTGATATTTATTATGTGGCAAAAAGTCTTCTGTATACTATTAATAACATTAAAGTTTGATGTCAAGGTTTGTTGTTGTTAAATAAATAAATATTCATGAACATTTCATACAACGTCCTCTGGGCCCAAGCTAAGCTTATATTGTTATGTGTACCAGAATACAGATGTACTACATAAACTACTTTTCTTTTATAAATGCATACTTTTAATACATAGTAAACAAAAATACTAAAGGTTCGTTTTACGTCTTTGTGAATGTAAAATCTCCAAAATATTAGTATCTATAAAAATAATATGATATGATTGAAGAATATAGTGGACACATACCTAGATAGACAACAAGGGCTCCTGTTTTTAGCCCTTCGTAGGTAGGGCCCCAAAAATATTAAATTACTCAGTGTGTCCCACACTTAATGGTAACTAAGCTCGCTACACATCTCATATAATCCGACGTATAAAGTTATTAAGAAGTTTTTTGTATTTAGTGATATAAACAAGTGCAGGTACTTGATTGTTTTTTACTAGCTGTATCCCGCAACTCCTTTCGCGTGGAATTTAAAAATTTTCAAGAATGTTTATAGACTTCCTCGATAAATGTACTTACTATCCAACACTTAAAGATTTCTTCAAAACTAAAGAGTTTGTTTGTTTGACCGCGCTAATCACAGGAATCACTGGTCGGATAAAAAAAAATCTTTCAGTGTTGGATAGTACATTTATCGTGGAAGGCTAGGCTATATAACATCACGCTGCGACTTATACAAGCAAAGCATCAGTGAAAAATGTTACAAAAACGGGGAAAATTTTCTAAACTCCACGCGTACGAAGTCGCTGGCAACAGCTTGTTAATAATATTTAATAATCTATAACTAATTCTGCTTAGTCACAAGGCGGATAAGCTTGTATATATCCTAAAAAAACATCAACAATTCATATTAAAATGTCACGCTTTTTCTCAAAACCATAGATGGCGCGATTTAATATATACGTCATAGTGACCATAGATTATTATCTATGAATGTTGAAGCTATAAAAACGGCGTAGACTTATCTAAATTGTAATTAGCCTTTTACCCACGATTTCATCAGATATGATTAAAAAAGATATAAAAACAAAATTTGGTTAGTGTTTGGTAATGCGTATACCTGTTCCATTTTCCACACTGACCAATGGATGACTGGCAGAGAATGCTTTTAGCATTAAGGCCGCCGTTGTACTAAGTATTTTGCGCAAAAAGTTTAAAAATAAATAAATAAACATTCTTATGGCAAAACAACGTTTGCCGGGTCAGCTAGTATTAATTTAATATATTAATATGCCGTTTGTGACGCCCTTCAAAGGTCTTGACATAAATGTAGCTCCTTATTAGTGAATTTTTTTTTAATTGTGTTATTACTTTTGGAGATTGTGCCCTATTATACAAAATAGCTTTTTAAAATTGGTAAGATTAGATGTACCCCGCAGATTAGATTTAGTAGATTATCCGAAAACCACGACTCTACATGGACTCTCCATGTAGAGTCGGGGTTTTCGGATATATTTATTTATTCAAAAACTTTCAATAACTTTATCGGAGAGATAATACACATTTTATCGTTAAAAGACTAATAGGAGTAACAATTTTTGACAATTTTCGCGAAGCGATTTTAGCTAACTTTTAAACCTCCGATAAGTCATTACGAATAAGACCATAAATCTCTTAAACTATCGCGGTTTTCATGGCCTCAGTCTACAGTAGCGTTCAAAACACGATCATAAGAACAGATACCACGTCATATTCTAATAACGCGCCGCGTTCTAATTCACACACAACTCTAATTATATCACATATTGATTGACAGTCGATTAGACAGTCCATAGACAGTCACATGCACTAATTAGATAATGGTACCAATTCTACGTGCAAACTAAGCTTAGCTAAAAATAAAAATATAGTGACAATAACACAATTCGGCAATGTTAACTGAACTTTTTTATTAGAAAATCTGTATATTATAGACTAACGATTTTAATTAATAAAAATTTTCACAACGAAATAACCAAATAATCAAAATTTGTCACAGTTGTTTTCATTTTTAGTTTAGTTTAGTTGCGCACTTAAAATTGGTACCACTGACTTACATCTTACCTCTGTGCTTATCACAATAAAAGTAATATTATAAGATACAAAGAACTGAATTCACAAAAGGAAAGGAAATACTATCACGTCCTAATATGGACGAAGCGAAAAAGCTTTGTCAGCTGGTCCTCACTAACGATTTTCTCATATTTTATTTTTATTTTATTTTGTCAGTCAAGGAAAACTTACAACAAAATTTACATGAATATTTAAAATACAGACTAGTAGTCAAATAACCAAGTAAAAGTTTTCACAAATAAATAATTTAATTGAACAGAACATTAAAGATTTTATGAGATTAAAATTTATGTCATGAAAGCATCATTCATCATCATATTTAACAAATAATCGAAACGATAATATGTATATACCTAGTAGTCAGGCGAAATTGGGTACGATGGGGTTGGCATGTCATGTGACAAAAACCCTATAAAACATACCTACAGATAAAAAAAACTTACAAAAACCAAAAAAATCTGTAAAAGTGAATGTTTTAAAATGTTAGTTACTTTTTAGGCTTCTATACCAAAAGGTTAAACGGGACCCCTTTGTACGTATTACTGAGACTGTTTGTTTGTCTGTCACGATTCCATCACCAGGCTATATCTCTGGAACGGATATAGTTAGAGAGTTGAAAATTTCACAGTTTGTGTATATCAGTTGATACTACAATATAATACTCATCATCATCATTTACCTGTCCTTATTCCATTGTTTACGGACTCGTGTTATGTATCGTATAGGTACGACTCGTACTTGAACGGTTTTTATCATGTCCAAACGGCTTAACTGATTTGAATGAAATTTGCCATTTGAAGGGCTTCGTGGTCTAGTGGTTCATGTAACGGACTGCCGTTCACGAGGTCGCGGGTTCGATTCCCGCTCGGGACAATCATTTGTGTGATGTTTATAATTGTCATACAAATGTTTGTACTGCGCCTGGGTGTGTTCTATGTATTATCTTTATCATCATCATAACATCAAGCCTTTTTCCCATGGGGGTAGGCAGAGACTATAGAGTGCCATGAGTGCCATCTGCTACGATCCAATTCTATGTAGGTATTATAAGTATGTATTTACAAAAGAAAAGTAGTATAATGTATTATATCCGTATTCTGGTACCCATGACACAAGCATAGAAATAGCTTACTTTGGGACCAGAGGACGTAGTGTGCAATGTCCAAAATACTTATTTATTTATTTATTTTTATTATGTACTAAGATTGTTTTCTAGACGAAGTTCCGAGAGGTAAATCCTTTTACTAATTTCCTCAGTGATGAAATGCATTGGATGAGGTAGTCTTTGTACGTACTATCATTGTAAATATACCAGCAACTCTTTCACGTCGGCCGTTTTTCAGCAAATTGAGGTTAAAGTTTAGTAAAAACTTAGCCTTTTTTATGGGATAGGAAATAAGATATTTTGTTTAAATTTGATTTACATAATCATACTTATTTTATAAGTCCTGAATAGATTTGGAATCCACGATAACTCAGTGATCACTAAATATCCTCAAATCCATTCGATTAACTTCACACGAAGCCGAACACTACATTTAACTAAAGAAAAACCAAAACAAACTTATATCCTTAGATTTTTTACATGACACTTTTTTCCCGCTCAATGTAAACAGTACCGCGGCGGTCTTTGGCGGTGAGTAAGCGAGAAAGAACGGGAAAGATGGACAAAAAACTCTTAAGACGTAGTTAAATATTGGGTACTTTACTGTGGTGTTCATGTGGGGCTACTTTTATTAGGATTTAAACTACTTCACGACTACTTATTTAACAGGAGTAAGTTGGATTGTATTAGTACATAGAAAATATTTTCATAGAAAATATTTTAATTCGCAACAGTGGTTCCTGAGATTTGTGCGTTCAAATCACAGGTTCAAACAAACAAACAAACTCTTTAGCTTTACAATAAATATTCACGGACATTTTACACACGCCCCCCTCTGGTCCCAAGCTAAGCGCTTATGTGCTTTGTAAATACATACTTTTAATACATAGAAAACACTCAGACGCAGGACAAACATTTGTATGACATTTATAAACATCACACAAATGATTGTCCGAGGCGGGAATCGAACCCGCGACCTCATGGTCGTTCAATGATATTGAATCGTAACTTATTATAAAACAAAGTCCCTATGTGAGTTTTGTTCTTCAAAACTACGCAATGGATTCTGATACGGTTTCTTTTTAAGTGAAAGAGTGGTTCAAAAATACGGCTTCTTTGTTTAATTTGTTTATGTTTGGTTTCTAAATTTCACGCGTACGAAGTTGCAGGCAATACCTAGTATTAGTAAGGAAGTATAGATTTCTATAGTCTATTATAATCCTACTTAACAAACTAGCATATAACCCTACAATAACTACATCAGTCTTTTCAACCCCTAAATAAAAAAAATAAACAATATTTAGACTCGTAACAAACTGTAAAATTAACAACAGACCTAAAGGGAAATAAAACATTGAAATCTGGAGTCTAATAACAACGCAAACATCTTATCTTTAACTTAAAAATCTATACAGTCGATAATCCTTTGAAAATTTTAACAGTATACAAAGATTTTACAGTCTTTAAAGCTTAAAATGTTATAGGAAATTGACTTGTGTTGTATTTTCTGTTGATTCAGACTTTATTTGAAAAGGACGGAGGTTTAAAATTAGCAAGTCCTACTGCGGTGAAATTTAAAGATCCCGACGTTTAATATTTAAGTTAAATATGTGACCTAATATGGTAGGTACGAAAGACCTTATTGTCGTCTAATATAGACCTTGTAGGCTGTTAACGCCGTTAACGGGTTAAATTTGTTCAGTGGCGCCGAGTCGGTAGGTTTTGATACAATGGTAATTGTTATTTTTGTCGAAAGTTAATTATGTAAATAAACTTTACGTGTCGATATTAAAAAAATTAAAATTTATCCTAGTAATAATTAAGAATACAAGTGTCACTACTCCTTTTCAGTTTTTCTTCCCTAGGGTGCTGTAAAAGCCAGCTAAGGGATAATTTAAGCAAATGTCATGTTTTGTAAGAGACGCAAATCTCGTAAATAAAACCCTGTTCAATCACCCCTCCTCAGCGCGGCATACTGGACCATAATCCCTCACAAAGTGGAGGAGGCCTGTGCCCAACTTTAGGACGTTATTGGTCTGGAGAGAGCTATAATATATTACATCCTTAAAGACCTATGTAATTTAAAAAAATCCTCGCTACGTGCTAGTTGTCTGTTAATAGTAATCTCAAAAAGTATTGTAATATTATCTGTCATAAAAATTTGCGAACGTTCTTTTCGCACCACCATATTTTCATAATTACATATTACAATTTTCTTCCTTAACATGGCTCCGACTATGGCAACAAGAAGGTTTATGTCATTTGGTTATGCATGTGGAAAATTTTGGGGGATTCTATTTTTAGTTATATAGACTACTAGCTGACCCGGCAAACGTTGTTTTGCCATACTAAAAAAAAAGTTTGAAAAATAGATGTTGGCCGATTCTCAGACCTACTGAATATGTATGTAAAATTTGAGAAGAATCGGTCAAGCCGTTTCGGAGGAGTACGGTAACTAACACTGTGACACGGGAATTTTATATATTAGATATAACTATGAAAGTAGGTTAATAAATACTGCCGCATTTAAAACAATTTGTAAATAGTCGAATGCACAGCGGAGTCTTAGAAGCGGTTTTACTATGTATTACTTTTCGGTACGGACTTCCAAAAAAAGAATTATTTATTTCTAGACAATCGATCGGAATTTATGCACTTCTAAACCTGGAAGATTTCATCTTTATTTATTCATCATCATCATAAGATCACACCTTTTTCCCATGGAGGTAGGCAAAGACTATAGAGCGCCGTTTGATCCAAACAAAGTATGTTTGGATCAAACGGCGCTCATTTTATTTATACATATTACCTAATATTTAGTATCCGATATCCACTTTGAAGCAGTACATGTCTGTTAGCAATACAACTAGCTCCCTTAAGTATAGTCGTGAAGATAAGCGCTCTTGTCCGCGGCATCTTTGTATTAATGCTTTGTGCCGCCGCGCGCCGCCTCCGATTTTCTTATTGAATTTAGGGTTGACAATTTTTCAATTTATAGAATTAAAAATTATCCTATCATCCTGCTTACAAAACTAAATCAAACGAAAGATATAACTAAAAATTTGAAAGAATGCAATAAGCAATTTTTTGCATTGAATGATTTTTGAAACGTAGTTCCATATATAATAATATTTATTATTTTATTTATTTATATATTATTTATTATATATATTACTAGCTGACCCGGCAAACGTTGTTTTGCCATACTAAAAAAAAAGTTTGAAAAATAGATGTTGGCCGATTCTCAGACCTACTGAATACGTATGCAAAATTTGAGAAGAATCGGTCAAGCCGTTTCGGAGGAGTACGGTAACTAACACTGTGACACGTGAATTTTATATATTAGATTTATTATTTAATATTTCAATACCTAAGTATTACATATATTTATTACTATTTAGCCACTTAATTTACGAATATCTACATCTAATTTAATTACTATTGTATTACATTACCATATTACTATTACTATTGTTGTACCAATTAGTTTAACTTTATTTTTTTATTTGTTGTTGGTTGAATCCGTGACGTCCTCCAAATACGGCCCAACGGAAGACCAGCGCTGGTTTATAACCAGCATTATTCTGAGTTGGGTCCGTATTTGTGACTACTCCTACTTTGTTTATATATGTATGTTAAGTGTTAGTGTAGGTATGTGTATTTGTTTGTTTTTTAAATTTTATGTTACAGTTACATGCTCATTGAGTAGTTACAAATAAAATATTTCTTTCTTTCTTTCTTTCTTTCATATCGCGCGTTACAAAAGGGGGCTAGACGGAAAAAATTAAGACCAGAAGTTGTAACGACACTTTTGCTATGGTTGTAAGCCATGTGGCGTGCGCGTGTTTCTCTGTCTGTCTCTCTCTTTCTCTCTCTTTCATAACATGAATAAAATAATAATATATTATTTTTTATGAATTATTGAGTATCTATTATACTATATAATAATTTATTATATAAAATTTTATTACAATTCCTTTATTAGTCGAAAGGAACTTTGTTCCATCCGGGTGTCCCTTGACACCTCTCAAGTTAGTTTTTTTTTTATATGATTGGGTCATTTCTTTCGTAACCTACCTCCTACATACATATTACAAGCTTTAGGTCCTTATTAATAGTATATAAAATAACAAGCTGTCGCCCGCGGCTTCGGACGCGTGAAATTTAAAAAAATATTCGGGATTTGCAGCCCTGCTACTTCACTTTTATTAGTCACAGTGTGATGTTATAGAGCCTTCGTCAATAAATATTACTACATTAAAAGAATTTTTCAAATCGGACCAGTTACGATTTCTGAGATTAGTACGTTTAAAAAAAAACTCATATAAATATATCATAAAACAAACTAATCTAATCTAATATATAAAATTTACGTGTCACAGTGTTAGTTACCGTACTCCTCCGAAACGGCTTGACCGATTTTTATGAAATTTTACATGCGTATTCAGTAGGTCTGAGAATCGGCCAACATCTATGTTTCAAACTTTTTTTTTTAGTATGGCAAAACAACGTTTGCCGGGACAGCTAGTATTAGTATAGGTTTGGACAATTGAATGTTTGACAACCCTACCGCACGCGACGCCATCCATATTATTGACACAATAAATTCTAACACACGCTTTTTTAAAAACCAGCCTCCACGCACACGTACATACAATACAAGATCAGGTATATACATATACACACATACAAATAACAGAAAACTCATGCACGCACACATTGAATTGATCTTAATTATACATCGCACACTTATGTATAAAATATGCACACTAACATACTTATTACTTAGTCAATAACTAAATAACTATAAATTACATCAATCAGGAAGTGAACTAGCTTTTTTTTACTAGCCTTTTGCCTGTGACTTCGTTCGCTAATATTGTATCAAATATTTTCAATAATTAATTATTAAATTTTCTGCTCTCTAGCTATCACACTTCTAGAGATACAACTTAGTGACAAACGATCGGACAACAAAGTCTTGAGTATTAGGGTCCCGCTTTTCCTTTTGGTATGGAACGTAAAACTCCAAAATAAACCCTTTTCCAAAGTGGACAAGGCCCGTGCCCAATAGTGGGGTTTTAAGAGGGTACGACATCAAAATATGCTCGAAAAAATATTTGCATCGTAGTACGCTGTTTTCTTCGTGAATATTGCCTCTAGAGACCACGAATTTTCTCACAGTATCTAAGTCTTATATATCTTTGTTTCTATAACTTTCTTTTTTTTTTAAACCTATATAAATTAAGGAGTTAAGTCCATCCATAAATCCCGTTTTCTTTAGATGAACTTGCAGCGTCTATCACACAAATTTGGTAAGCTTTTACCAAAAAAGAAAATAATAGAAGCATACATATATTATACTCTTCATCTATTTTATCGTAAAAAAATTGAAATCGGTTTACTTTTCGAGAAGATAAAAGAGGACAACGATACGCCTTTTTTTTCAAAGAATTTGTAGTAAGATCTGCCTCGACTATTTGTTTGGACCTTTTCAGCGCGGCGCTCGAGAATAGGGATAGCAATACCTAAAGCAAATACCTAAATTAGGAGTGTAGTCGCCTCTTAATGACCTGGACAGAGAGTATATATTATTATAGACGAGACTACTGTATAGTATCTGTTATTAAAGTAAAATGCTAATGAGGTAATTAAATTAAACCATATAGTTAAGTACGTCAGTAAGTTTTAACTAGTTCAGTTAATGAGCTATTATGTTTTAATATATTAAAGATATATCACATTAAAGTATTACTAAATAATCAGATACATTCAATTTCCTCATCTTCTTTGTAATCTTCTAATTATCCTAGACTAGCTGTGCCCTGCGGTATGGACCGCGGTAGAAAGGATAAAAAATCTGTCTGTTTTTCATTATCCCACGGGAACATTGCATTCTTTCGGGATAAATAGTAGCCTATATGTTATTGTGATGTATAAACTACATTTTTGTAAAGTTGCATTAAAATCCATTCAGTAGTTTTTGCGTAAAAGAGTATCAAACATCCATACTCGGAAACTTTCCCATTTATAATATTAGTAGGATTAGGATATATCTTTCTTAATAATAGCATAAAAGATGTTTTGTAAGAATGTTTGTAAGGACGTATGCACACCCATAGACTTAGGATATAGATCTAGACGTAACACTCAGTACAACGAATCCGGCCTGCTGCTTTTTTTAGTTGAACACATTAAGAGGATACCAAAATAGCTTCGTGCATTTTTCTACGTACGAAGTTTTCATTGTTTCTTTAGATTGAATGGCTAGAGCTCTAATTTTTAAATATATGTTTTTTCAATATATGATCTGGGATCGCATAAACTCAGAAACGCGATTGAAAAAAGTTTTCTCGATAGAAAATCTTAGCGAAACAACCTCTCTAATTTTTTATTTTTTTTCATTTGTCGGGCTATTATCGCGTATTAACTAATGAAATAACTTTAAAAACATAAGTAACTATTATATATAGAAACACGTAAATCAGAATTAAAATATATTTATTAGATTTTGAGTAAACAAAAAAAATATCGCTAATTCTTCATTTTCTATACCTACTAGCTGTGTTAATATGTACATGTCGACGATAATATTGATGTAGGCCCTTAAGAAAAATAAATGATTTAGTAGCCTTTCTAACTCTTTCTTTTTGAGCTGGAGTAAAAGAGAAAGCAAGGCTACTATTTACTATTTTACTTTTAAACCATAAACGGGGCGGCCCTGCCTTGGAACAAATCTGTGCTCCCGAGTTGTTACTCCCTATTTATTACCTTCTTGGGCACACCACGGATCCCAACTTAGGAGTTTTACCCCCAGATTTAAGGAGTAAATAAGTGAGATAGGATTTTTTTTACTTTAGTTGTAGTGTAACCTAGCCAGTATGAAAATAAATTCGTTCAAAATGATATAACTCTCGTTATATACAAATTCATAATAATTATTCTAAAAATAACTTGTACAAATGAATACAATTGTACTCATATCAGGAAACACGAAAAAATGCCCCACCAAATGCACCACGAAGCATGTCAAGCTCACGGAGTAGTTTGGATAGGGATTGTATCCTAGCTGGTTTTTGCAGCTCCCTGGTAAGGAAATGGGTGATGACATTTGTATTTTAAATCCATCACAATACAGAAAGAGTACTTATAGAACCTTATTTACATATAAAACGAGTTTGACTAAATAAAATATGTGATCCTAATCTTGTTTTCTCAAGTTAATTTTTTTTATTTTTATATCAAGTTGGCATGTTTTACAAGCTCTTTTGAAACGTCAGAAACTAGGTTTCTGTTCCAAACGCAAATTCTATGGAGGATTTTTTTTTAATAATATTATACATAGTTGTATCAGGGCTGTGAGAATGATGCCGATCAGTACAATCACGACTAACTTAAACTAAGTTAATAATAAAAAGCCTTGTTGGAGCAAATCGTCTAGTCCTATACTTGATGTATTAGCCTTCCTCGATAATTTTACTATCCAACACTGAAAGAATTTTTCGAATCGGGCCAGTAATTCCTGAGATTAGCGCGTTCAAACAAACAAACAAATAAACTCTTCACCTTTATAATATTAGTATAGATGTGAAAGTTGGGAATATGGATGTTTGTTACTATTTCACGCAAAAACTACTGAATGGATATTAATAAAACTTTGCAATAATGTAGCTTCTACATCAGATAAACATATAGACATACATTTTATTCCGAAAGAATGCAATGTTTCTGTGTGATAATAAAAAACGAACCGATTTTTTATCCTTTTACCGCAGGTAACACCGCGAGGCACAACTGGTATATAATATATTTATTTAATATCAAGTTTAAGTTAAAATTGTACATTTTATAACAAGTAAAAACATTATCGTATGCTTGAAGCTAAAGGCCTAATGAGTTTTATCGATAAAAGTATATTATTCAGAAAGTTTTATCGACTCTCGATATATCGACATCTTATCGATAAATGTACAGACGTTTTGTCGATAAAATTATATGTACATTGCGGAGCTTACGTTATCAGTTTAAGTATTATTCGTACTTTTTATGAGTTCGTTGTGTTGTGGTTTACCTTTTCTTGGTGATTTGCGTACATAAATATACTTATACTAGGTGTTGCACGCAACTCCGTACGCGAGAAAAGAAAACCAACTCTAAGTATGTGTTAGGTTCAACTGGGTTGAAATTTTAGCATAGATATAATAGTTTATATTCAATACGTGTGAAATTTAGAAAATTTACCCGTTTTGCAACATTTTTCACTGATACTTCGCTCTTATTGATTGCAGCGTGATGTTATGTAGCCTATAGCCTTCCTCGATAAATGAACTATCGAACCAAAAAGGATTATTTAATTCGAACAAGTAGTTTCAGGGATTAGCGCGTACAAACAAACAAACAAACAAACTCTTCAGCTTTATATTTTTTTTTTATAAATATTCATGGATGTGTCACACAACGTCCTCTGGTCCCAAGCTAAGCTTATATGCTTGTGTTATGGGTACCAGAATACGGATAGAATACATATACTACTTTTCTTTTGTAAATACATACTTTTATAATACATAGAAACACCCAGACGCAGTACAAACATTTGTATGACAATTAAAAAAATCACACAAATGATTGTCCCGAGCGGGAATCGAACCCGCGACCTCTTGATCTGCCGATCAAGAGGTCTGTTACATAAACCACTCAACCACGAGGCTCGTCATAATGTTAGTAAAGATTGATCTCAGAGAGTCAAAGTGCATCAATGAACTTATTTGACCTTGATTTTAAAAACAGCACAATCTATCTGATAGATCTACATACTACATCAGATTAACATCACGGCATTGTGTACAACGCAACGATCTGAAACGGATGGCTTCATACAAAATATTTTAAAATAATTTGAAACGAGCCAGTTTCGTCCATTTTCTCTAAAGTCTGAATACAAAAGGAAAATAGTAGGGAAGAAAAAAAAACGATGCACTGACCTGAAATAAATGGATAAGCGCATGGGGAAAAATGAAATTACTTTGTGATTTTTTTTTATTTACCAAAGGTAGGAATAGAAAGGTACCTAGTAAGTACCTTTCTATTCACGAAAATAAACCGAAATTACGAAATGAAATTAAATGTTGTGACGTCATCGTTGTACGCAATCTGTGTATTGATTTTTCCTGATAGACTTAAGATAGATTGCAATACATCTTTTCAAAGGTGCCAAGTTGATATGATAGACCAATTTCAACACCACCACAGAGTAGTATATCCCTCAGAATGCCTTAATATTTTAAGTCCTTCATTTCAAGGGCAAATAGAGATAATTTGCTTTTATTGAAAAATAATCGTTTTAAAGCAAATTTTCCGAAAAAAACTAATGGATCATGATCAGAAGCTCTATTCCCCGAAACAGTTTTTGAATTATGAGTTTAAAAAAAATATGAACAATGC
This sequence comes from Orgyia antiqua, assembly GCA_916999025.1. Classification (NCBI taxonomy): domain Eukaryota; kingdom Metazoa; phylum Arthropoda; class Insecta; order Lepidoptera; family Erebidae; genus Orgyia; species Orgyia antiqua. The sequence continues at coordinate 10,371,287 of OU779874.1, forward strand.
CAATTACATAGTTACTTACATTTTTAATTTTTAAAGCAAAAATATTAAATCAAACTTTCCAAAAAACTGCATCTTTTAAATGCTTTTCCATTCACTTTTAATAATCACATTACTGTTAAGTACTTGATGCTTCCAAGTATAAAATATATAATACATCATTTCACACGCAATAAGTCAGGCAGTTAACCTCAATTTTATCTGATAATTACAAGAGATTCAGGGGTGGGTGGTAGAGGATCATTACCGTAGCCTCGCTTCGAGGGCGAAATGTGTTGAGAAGCTTTTATATCGAAATGTGTTGAGAAGCCCAAAGGAATGGACAAGATTTCCTACAAAAACTTTACTTAGGTACTTCCGAGGCTTCCGGGTACTTGAACATGGGCCTCATGGCATGGTTAGTTTTGATACTAATATAACGATACCTTTGTCCCAGCAGTGGATCATTTGGTATTATTGCATGTTGATATTTATTAGTAGTACTAATCGGCATCATTGTCACACCTCTGATACAACTATGTATAATATTGAAAAAAAAAGTTTTTTTTTTTAATAAATTAAAAAAAAATGAAAAGAAATGAAAAAAAAATTCCATGGAGTTTCTTGTCTGTTATTCTCCATAGAATTCGCGTTTGGAACAGACACCTAGTTTCTGACGTTTCAAAAGAGCTTGTGAAACATGCCAACTTGAAATAAATAATTTTGACTTTGACTTTGACTATTGTTATTGTATTTAAAAAAAATGTAATGACTGAAGTAAAAGAGCTGTGCTGAGTTTTAAAGGCAGTTTTTTTCAGCGGATTACAGGTCTTGTACCAGTGGTAGGGGAAAAAAATTTAACTTATTATATGGGCTAAATTTTGTTAAAAATCTTTGTCTAGTTACGTCAGAAAATGTTTTTTATTTTTATTTTTATTTTTATTTTCATTCACAATGCGAATAATCTACAAGATTTATATAATTTCTTGTCTGTTATTCTCCATAGGATTCTTTGTCGAAACAGACACCTAGCTTCTGACTTAACAACCTTGTTTTTAGTTATTTGAAATAAAAATATTTGACTTTGATTTCAGATGGCTAGTCTGGAGTCTATTCTGATCTGATCATCTAGATCAAACCCTGTAGGAATCTTACTACCCTGATACGAAGAACCCCTTCCCCTTATTGGGAAAACCTTAACAAAGAGTTCATTCTACAACCTAATTGTACGAGTTTAAGAGTTTAATTTCTCTTCTAATTTTGCACATAGCGTGAATTGAACCCTCCTCAATACGTATAAGTCATAATTACAATTATAAACGAGCAATTTTCATCCATTTTCTTAAAAGTGTGAAAATAAAAAAAAATTATGAAACTAACGGTTTATAATAAACCCATAAATTCAATTAAAATGCCAAAAACTTTGATATGAACTTACAGTTAATGCAATTATTAGTGCAATAACAATATATTTACGATATCAGTTAGTGGTTTTGTTCCGCATAATAAAATCCTTTAAAAGGCAATCTTTCAGTGCAATCTGCAAACCTCTCAAACAATAATTACTATGAAATTTTTTATTTTTATTTTCGTTAAGAAGTATGTATTCCATTTTTAAATATTCGTTTGTGATGGATGTTTTACTGTTTCTGAAAAGTAAAATGTAATACGATTCTTTTTAAGAGTTATAATAAAACTGATATGGTTACATAACAGTAATGCTTTTTAAGAATAAATTAATTGGATTATTGCCATTGCAAAAAAAAAGCACTAGGGTTGTCAACAACGACAATATTTCGTAATTTTAAGACACCCATAGGTACTAAGAAGAAAAAAGGGAAACTGTCGGGCTTGTAAAGTATGACTTAGGTGTTTTCTGTCTCCATCAGCCTTTTTTCTACGTCCACTGCTTGACATAGACCTATGATACAGGCTATACGTCATATGAAACGTCATTATTGTATGAAGTACGATTTAGCCAGGCTAAAGTAACTTGTCCTCAATTTTAAACGTCACCTACAATCTGGTGGGTTCAAGCCGTCTGAATGATGTTGTCATAGACACTACATCTGGTATATTTGTGGTGATTAACATATTATCTAATAAACAATCTTATATATAATAAACATATGCTTTATAACTTAGACATGACCAGACTACTATTAAATTTATATTTCCGTTCTTATCTATACAATTTGTTAGATAACACGGACAAGTTAATCAAAATAGTTACAGCCGGAAACTGGCACCGTCATCATAGTGTAATCCATAGGGTTATGTTATGATGTAATGACGGTTCTTGTGTCTAGTGGTTCATGTAACGGACATTCACGAGGTCGTGGGTTCGATTCCCGTATGAGACAATCATTTGTGTGATGTTTATAAATGTCATACAAATGTTTGTACTGTGTCTGGGTGTTTACTATGTATTATAAGTATGTATTTACAACAAAAGAAACGTAGTATAAATTATGTATTATATCCGTATTCTGGTACCCATAACACAAGCATATAAGCTTAGCTTAAAATTGATATTGTGAATATCACAATTCGGTAATGTTAAATAGCTACTAATAGTCATAATGACACTATCAATTTTTAAGCTATTGTATAGCTTCTATCGCGGGCCTAGAGCGTGGAGACTAATAGCACAAAATTCGAAATTTAAATTCCGTAACATAGATAGCGTAACTAAAAAATACTACACACGGCGCTAACGCCGTTTCGCTGTTCGCGCTGGTGACTCATGTCAGTTTTGGCGTTAGTTTTTATTGTATTGACATTTGATTGACAATCGCTATTTTATCATAATGACCATAAACAATCTCTAAGAATACTGGCAGAGTCGCGACTTAAACACTACGATAAGTCGCTTCTAAAGAAGCCATCAAACAAGAACAATACAAGACCATAAACAATGGACAGATGTAAGCATCAGTAAATAAGGATTATTGATCTTATTTTAGTTTATGGTATTTAGATTCTTGCATAAATAAAATAAATAAACAATTATTTATTATAATATAAGTTGATAAAAAATACTATGCAATAGCTTTACCACGGCAGTCCCCGAGTGCCACACGTCTTTTTTTTAGTTAAGTTTAATTGTGCACGTAGAATTGGTACCATTTTCTGAAAACGATAGAATCAACCATTTATAAAGCCAACTATTAAAAATACATTCTTCTTCTTCAGCCCATTTACGTCCCACTGTCGGGCACGGGCCTCCTCCACTTTAAATGTTAACAGCTTACATATATTGTTAGTTAGCTAGCTCTTACAGCACCCTAGGAAAGAAATGGGGTGGTGACTTCTTCGGTGGTGGTTCTTAATCCATCACCCAAAGAACAGAAAAAAAAAGTACGACCGGCCTCGTGGTGGAGTGGTTCATATAACGGACTGCCGATCATGAGGTCTCGGGTTCGATTCCCGGTCAGGACAATCATTTGTGTGATGTTTATAATTGTTATACAAATGATTGTACTGCGTCTGGGTGTTTACTATGTATTATTAAAAAAAAAAAAAAATTCCAAATTATTTATTATATCAAAATTCTTACATTTAGGATATCCCTGGCCCCTACGCTAGTAAAAACTGTGTTGCAGGGGCCAAATTATATTATATAAATATTAAATATATAAATATTATAATTATATAAATTATAAGTATGTATTTACAAAAGAAAAGTAGTATATGTATTATATCCGTATTCTGGTACCCATAACACAAGCATATATTAAGCTTAGCTTGGGACCAGAGGACGTTGTGTGAAATGTCCATGAATATTTTTTTTAAAAGTACATATTTACAAAACTCTTAAAACAAACGCTACCTGTTCTAAACATATATGAGTGAAAGAGACAATATAATAGACAGAGACAAATAGATAGATCACAGTGGTTAGAGGTGGGGCGTAATTACGGCACGCCCATCGCTATCGATCCGACTCCTAGTAATTTATTCATAATTTTTGTTATTATGTCGTCTATCGTATAAAATTGTATACCGCTTGTATTCGTAGGGTTAACTGATTTTGTTCATGTAATACAGGATGTTGTCAAAATATTTTGAAACTAGCTGTGCCCCGCGGTCTTACCCGCAGTAAAAAGGATAAAAAATCTGTTCGTTTTTTATTATCCCACGGGAACATTGCATTCTTTCGGGATAAAAAATATCAGACAAATAAAAAAAAAACATTATATTCAGGACATTTTACACAACGTCCGCTGGTCCCAAAGTAAGCTATATTTCTATGCTTGTATTATGGGAACCAGATAGACTACATATACTACTTTTCTTTTGTTTAAATACATACTTATAATATAATGCATAGAAAACACCCAGACGCAGTACAAACATTTGTATGACATTTATGGATATCACACAAATGATTGTCCCAAGCGGGAATCGAACCCGCGACCTCGTGATCGGCAGTCCATTACAAAACCACTCCACCACGAAGCCCGTCAAATAAAAATGATTGTATTGTGTGAGAATCGAACCCGTAATAGAGTAATAGAGGCCCCTTTACCTTGCTACGGACCTCTAAAAATATCCTACTAATATAATAAGGGGAAAGTTTGGTTATTTTTTACTCTTTCACGCAAAAACTACTGAATGGATTTTAATGAAACTTTACAATAATGTAGCTTATACATCAGAATAATATATAGGCTACTTTTTATCCCAAAATCAATATCATTTAAATCATTGCTCCGAGCGGGAATCGATCCCGCGATCTCGTGAACGGCGGCAGTCCTTTACATAAAAAAGTTTAAATAATATAAGTAGGTACGTGATAAAAGGTTGTTGGGCGACTCCCGACTTGACTTGGAAAAAAAGATTATTATAAGAAATTCTGTTTTTCTCTTTCAGAAAAACTCCGTCTCTCTCTGTGCGTTGGTTGTGGAGGTCAGATCCACGACCAATACATCCTGAGGGTAGCTCCTGATCTGGAGTGGCACGCCGCCTGCCTCAAGTGTCAGGAATGCAGACAGTTCTTGGATGAGAGCTGTACATGTTTCGTTAGAGATGGAAAGACTTATTGTAAACGAGATTATACTAGGTAAATATATTATTTTACTATATTATGGTCACAGATTTGCCAGATGGATGGTACGCGTTCAATCTTGGAGCAATTACTCTACTCTAATCGTACTTCATGGTTTATTATGATACTAGCTGTTGCCCGCGACTTCGTACGCGTGAAATTTAGAAATCAAACCTTAACAAACAGAAGTTTGCTACTACCACTCAATAGATGGCGTTGTACAGTTTTTTTAAATCACACTATGGTTTGGTTACACGCATTAACACATAAGCTCGTCAAAATTTTAAGTTATCGTTTCGCTTTTTGCATTTATAAATTAGTAAGGATAAGGATAATATTCTCAAGGGACAAGTGCGTAGACTGCGTAGCACTTACATTACAACCGTCACTGATTGCAATATTGCATAATGGCGAATTTTATCAAGTTTGGTAGTCTACTCTAGCGATGGGTTATAACAGCAGTAAATATTACATTTAATAAATATTTATAAATAAAATTTCAATCAATGCCAATTTAAAGAAAAAATACTTGTTAATTTTCTGTCGCTGAAGTTGGTATCGATTGCACGCATCACTTTTTAAAGTGCTCGATTGTGCGAAGCGTTGCTGTAGTTGGAACACTCAACGTTGAGCATTGTGCCGCATAATGCGCTTTTGTGCTGTAATTGGAAAACCATCAGAGTGTTGTACGTCAGGGTTTTATTAAGTATCCGAAACCCTCACTTGCAGTTTGCTACGCTAACCACTGTGCAACGAGGCGTATCAAATTGAATTACATATTAGAATAGACCACCAAATACCACACATTGGCTGAATTTCGGAATCTTGTGATCTACAAACTCGGTGATAGAATTAGATACATATTGTAATCATACGATTGATGCAATAGGTTTGGAACAACTTTCGAGAATAAAAACGCAGTCTTGAAAGATATACCCCTGAATGCCCTTGATCACCATTCTATCTAAATGTCCTAAATTACAGCCAGATATATCACAGTATTTTTAGGTGGACGTAGACTTATGTATGTGTGAGTAAAGAAAATTGAAATAGACAATCCTTTACAAAAGACAATATTTTAAATTCCACAGTGTTTATTTTACCAGAAACATAATATTAAAACATACATCACAACACTAATTCCTAATTCCCAAAGAAAATATCACACGAGAAAAAAAAACATCGGTAATCGAAAACGCGTTTATCCGGCCGTAGATGTAAACGGGAACAAACAGAGATCGTATTCCCGCCGCCCGCCGCGCTGTCAAACTGACGTTTGTTTTGGCGCCAAAATACATAATGCCGAGTTGAGCTGCGTTTGTTTTCACTTCGGCACATCACAGTGAGATATTACCATTACATTTTGCTGTCCACAAAACAAATATTTACGTAGCCACAACGCAATTTAACCCTTATGTTTATAGATTTGTGATCTTTAAGGTTATGTCAACTTTTTTTTAGAATCGGCAAAGGGATATTTTGTTTGTGTAATTCTATATTTTAGCAGCAACGATGGAAGGGTGAAAAGATAAACATTATGGGTTATTTTAGTGAATTTCATCTTTGGTGTGTGTACAAGAGTGGCGCCTGACTTATGATTGACGTAATGCTAGCTTTTCTTTTGGTTATATTTTTAGAAATTGTAAATAAACATCCTAATTTAAAACATTAATATCAACAACCCATTAGTGCCCCAATAAAATTTCAGCTTTAATAATAATGATAATGAAGGACTATTTCTTCATCGAACCTATAACAAACGTGTAGTCTAAATGATTTTGACTTCGAAATTTTATTCATTCATTCACCAGATTTACTCCACAGCTGGACATAAAACTCTCTCAATGAAAACAACCACAGATTATACCAGATGATCTTAATGCTCATCACTCAATCGTCTTGACGTCACTTATATATCTATGTGTGCGTGAAATATGTATCTATGTGTCTCTTGTCTATTAGAAATGGGAATAACGGCTTAAAATTTTAAACGAATTTAAACGAGATGCTTAAAAAAGTTAGCTGCTTAAAAAGTTGCTTATTTTTAAGCAGCTATTTTATGCTTTTTAACTTTTTCGTTAAGAAAATTAACTCAACTTAATTTTTGTAGTCTGCTTAAAATTCATAATATGCTGTTTGCTTACTGTTTAGCTTTTATGCTTTTTAACTTTTTCGTTAAAACATTTAACTGAACTTAATTTACGTTGTCTGCTAAAAATTTGCTTACCGTTTAAATAAAAATTTTACACTTACATCTCTTTTTACATTTTCCTCTTCTCTTTTTACCAACATTTTGAAAATATTCTCACAACTGTGTTGCAATTTTAAGATAAGCACTAAACGAAGATTGCTTATAAACGGCAGCGTGCTTTTTTGCTTATTTTATTAAGCATTGCTTATTTTAAGCTTTTCGTTTAAACGCTCACTACTATTGTCTATGATACGTTATAGGTAAGAAACGTCACTAGGTATTCTATGAAGTACAATTTAGCCAGGCTAAAATTCCTCACTTTCAAACGTCAACCTATCACCTGGTATATTTGTGGAAGCAACTATTGTCCATCGAAAGTTATTGCTGAAAGTTATCGCCAAGCAGGCGATTTGTTGATCACAATTTCGCAATAATTGAAGTTGTTTCTACCCGTTGTCATAGTGACAACTTAACTTAATCACTTCTTTGGACACCATAAGAAATAGAAAGGTTACATTCTATATCGACACCTACCGCAAAATTTCCTACACTTATAATATAACTTGCTAATGCCCGCGATTTCACTCGCATTTGTAGTCATTGAGCCCCCCTTCAAATATACACCAAACTTTAATAGATTGTAGAAAAAAGCCACCATTTTAAACCACTATGTCTATTAAAAAAATTGCAGCAATATTCGTTGCGCAGTTTTGAAGATATAACCTCACATAGTGACATACATGCAAAATTCACAACTTTGTTTTATAATAAGTAAAGATTTAGGTATATCTAGGTATAATGTTGTAGTACTCATTGTATACGTCCGTGTGGTGACGGATCAAGAACACCCCATCTCCTCCCAAAGTAGGTGCTATAAAAGTCAGCTACGAGATATTGCACACAGATAACATCCTCTGTGACAGATGGAAAACTCAAAAAATAAACCCTGTGACAACACGCCTGGTCAGCGCATCACAGAAGACCATAATCCCTCTCAAAGTGGACGAGGCCCGTGCCCAACAGTGGGACGTAAATGGGCTGTAGTAAATAAAACTAGATTACTAAAATCTGAAGAGAGCCAATCACCTTGTGTACTTGTAAACGCAGTTGTCAGAAACCGGTCCACAATTTGTGGAAATAATGGCGAACGCGCGGCCATACTTAACATTCCAGTTTTGTTAATAATTTGCTACCTGAAATTGCTCACAACTATATAATTTACAAATATTTTCAAGTTATATATATGTATTTCGAAATATCAATTTTAATGTTCTTGCGTTTCATATATAAACACAGACCTCGATTGTAATCGAAAGTAATTAGTATTATATTGGTACCAAGACTACCAAGTCTACGTCCTTATCTAAACTTAACTTAAGGGCCTACATCAATATTATCATCGACATGTACCTTTTAACACAGGTATAGAAAATGAAGAATTAGGGATATTTTTTTTGTTTACTCAAAATCTAGTAAATATATTTTAATTCTGATTTACGTGTTTCTATATATAATAGTTACTTATGTTTTTAAAGTTATTTCATTAGTTAATACGCGATAATAGACCGAAAAATGAAAAAAATTAAAAATTAGAGAGGTTATTTCGCTAAGTTTTTCTATCGAGAAAAGTTTTTTCAATCGCGTTTTTGAGTTTATGCGATCCTAGATTATATATGATATAAAAACATATACTTAAAAATTAGAGCTCTAGCCATTCAATATAAAGAAAAAATGAAAACTTTGTACGTAGAAAAATGCACGATAATATTGATGCAGGCCCTTAACTAAACAATGAAAACAACTATGGCGTATTTTGATTAATTGTCTATTTCGTTGCGCACATTTTTATTAATTAATATCGTTAGTCTAATAATACAGATCCTAACTTATTTATAAATGTGATATCGAGCCGATGACAGTAAAAATTTTTGACGCGTTTAAGTGTTAATGTGTGGAACGAAACGATTCAAAAAACCTGTATATCGCCATCTATTGAACGGTAGTAGTAAACTGCTGTTTGTTAAGGTTTAATTTTTAAATTTTACGCATACGAAGTCGCGGGTAACAGCTAGTTTTCTAATAAAATAGGTTTTGTTAACATTGCTGAATTGTGTTATTGATACTATTAATTTTCATTTTTAGTTAAGTTTAATTCTTCGCTATATTTTCAAGTTTTCCGCGTCTGACATTAATGACTGATGTTTGCTTGGCAGAAAAAGAAAAAAACAATAATTACCACGATTCGAACTTTGCTCCTGTTAGTCGCAGCGTGATGTTAGCTATAGCTTTCCTCGATAAATCCGCTATGTAATATTGAAAGAATTTTTCAAATCAGACCAGTGGTTCCTGGGATTAGCGCGTTCAAACAAACAAACATAGTATAGATAGTATAAGATAATCAAATGCTAAAATCTATTTCTCTCCAGCCTATTAACGTCCCACTGTTGGGCACAGACCTACTTCACCTTGGGAAGGATTATGGTCTACTGTGCCGCGCTGATCAGGCGTATTGGCATAGAGTTTAGTTTCGAGTTTTCAGTCTCTAACAGTTTATGTTATTCCACTACAATATCCCTTAGTTGACTATTATAGCACACTCGGGAAGAAATAGGGTGGAGACACTTGTATTCTGAATCCATCACCACACGGAGAATATCAAAAAATATTTATTTTTGTATAACAAAGAAAATTCTAATAAAACAAACAAACAAAACGACGCTACTATATAATATCTGATCTGTTAACCGATTTCTAATTAAAAATACCAATACGAATTCTAATAATTGTCTATCATGACAATAATATAATCAATGACAACGACAATGTTATCAATTTTCTATGAATTGTCGATAGCGTATAGATGTAAGCGTTTCATTACTCTGAAATGACCAGGGTTAGATTACAGTTATTAGGTTAACTATCGATTAGCGATCAAAATAATCGCGCTGGTGCTCAAGTCTACTATTTTGGAACAATTGTCATACCGGCACAATACCGGCACGATACCGTTGCAATTGAAGTCAAATATCCGTAGTCTGCTATATGCCGTCATAACGGTCGTTCAATGGTAATAGAATTGTCGATCTCTTTTATCTATGCATTGAATTTTCGGTCTCTTTTATCTATGAATTGTGTTAGAATGGTATGTATGTGTTGCCGTTTTTAAAAAATGCGTTAGTTGACGTGATTTTCGAAAAACTACTAATAAATTTAAACATTTAATCATGCTAGACTTCGTTTAGATATATTTGTACATACTATTTATTAGTATAAAAAGCAATGTGAAGTTTAGGAGATTAGTAAATTGCAATAAATTACAAAGAACAATTTCTAATATTTCTATCTATCTATTTTTTATTTATGGCAATCTGTCGACACAGGACAATTTAAAAATATTACTGTCAAATTCAAAATAGCAGACTACCGAAACATTTCAGTCATTGAATTGCAATTGTGAAGCAGTTGTGTACGAGACTAGCAATTTATGTCACTTTGACAATTGTAAGTCAATGATGAAGTCGTTATGACGACACAATAATAGTAGACTACCAAAAACTTTACTATTGCACCATAATGGTACAATAATGGTACAGTTGTGACACCGTTGAAATACCCGACTCAGGGCCCTGGAACTACCGATTATAATTCGCATAATGAAATAAGGTAATAAAAAAGCGTAGTTAGAGATTATATGGTTCAAATTATTACTTTAATAAACTAAAAAACACGCTTTGAAAGTCCTGAATATTATTTTAATTGTTGAATTGTCATCGATCCTTAATATATATTGGTGTCGATTCCAGTGCAAGTCCAACTAGACTAAACTTAACCATAAATAAACTATTTTTAGTTTGGTTTTAGTGATAAACCTATTCTGTTTCAAACAGAAATTAAACTTAAAATTTTAGTTGACAGCACTTATTTGATTTTGACATAATCATTAAAGCTGCCCACTAACAGACAAAAATGCCTTTTATAGTGAACGAATGAATGAATGAATAAAAAAATAACTAATATAAAATTCCTTTTCAAACGTTATTTGAGCAATATAGGTATTTATAAATATTTACAACTATTTCTGCATCATTGTTATGAACATTTATTAATAATTTAATTAGTTGGCGGCCTTATTTCAGTGTATTTCTCATCTTAGATATGAGCATAGTGAGCATCAAATCTTTTAGGTTATCTGTGGAGTGATTAGCACTACTTTTACTCTGTGGTATGCCTATATTACTTTCCTTGATTACTTTATACAAAAAACAAACAATTAAATTCGTTAATTATTTATTTTAATAGGTGTTTAGTGTAAATAATTACAGCAACTAAGGAAAAATATGCTTATAAGCAAATATTTACTTCTCATCTACCATAAACTGATGACGGAAATTCATAATTATCAAGATAACAATGACAAAAGCCAAAAAGTGTATTTATGGAAACATGAAAATCTGTATTTATAAAAATTTGTGATATCATGTGGTGTATAATTATGCAAGAGATATTAAATGAACCTAATAATTTATTTCTACTTTTATTTATAACTTATAAAAGTGTGTTAAGTTCAGTATGTAGTTGTATATGTTAAGTATTCTGATCTATAAGCTACACAACAGTAATTAATTCATCATAGTCTTTTCTTAAGGGCAACATATATCCATGAATTCTTACAAACATATTTAGATTAATAGAATGTTAAGAATTCCAATAAATTATATACTTTATTTCTAACTTAGCTAAGCCTGCTAGTGGTTACTATAATATAGCCTATGTGTTATGTATTCTGATCTAGCTATAAGCTACAAAACAGTATTTATGTATCTATGAATTCTTACAAACAATCTATATGGATTATTAGAATGTTAAGAATTCCAATAAATTACATATATGCATAACACATTACTTTTTGATATAGTAAGAGGCTTAATACTTACTTATTAAACAAATAATTGGTCAAGTGCGAGTCGGACTCGCGCACGAAGGGTTCCGTACCATTATCTATGCAACATAAGGCAACGTTATTAGTATCGAGCAAGAAACGGTAAAAAAATCATGTTTGTTGTATGGGAGCCCCCCTTAAATATTTATTTTATTTTATTTTTAGTATTTGTTGTTATAGCGGCAATAGAAATACATCATCTGTGAAAATTTCAACTGTCTAGCTATTACCGTTCTTGAGATACTGCGTACGGAACCCTAAAAATCATGTTTGTTGTATGGGAGCCCCCCTTAAATATTTATTTTATTTTATTTTTAGTATTTGTTGTTATAGCGGCAATAGAAATACATCATCTGTGAAAATTTCAACTCTCTAGCTATCACCGTTCTTGAGATACAGCCTGGTGACAGACGGACGGACGGACGGACGGACGGACGGACAGCGAAGTCTCAGTAATAGGGTCCCGTTTTTACCCTTTGGGTACGGAACCCTAATAAAAATGCAATATTTGTTTAAATACATGTTTTACTAAATAAATCTGAATGTTTTCCGAGTACATATAAATAAATGTTGGTCCACAGAACTCTCTGGCTTGGCTTGGCTGATTCTATTCATTTCTTCATTAGTTATTTTTAATAATAAATTTAGAAACCTACTGATAAAAAATATAGCTCACTGTTCTAGAGACAAACTGTTAGAAACCTTATTAAGTATCACAGATCAAGTAGCACCATTTGGTAGGTATAGTTTTAAGACTGGCTACAATTATTATTTCTACTATTAAATGATATTTACATATCTTTAGGGAGACACACACAAATACACATTTTTTATCACTAGTTTCAATGTTCCAAACTATGGTTCCAAAGATTTCTAGATTTTTCCTGTAGTTCACTTAATATAATTGGTAGCAACTGCATTTATAGGTACTGGACCACAATTTTCCATTAGGCCACCAACTGGATATTTATTTTCCCCTGCATGACCTGGAAAAAAGTTATATTTATCATTAGACGCCATTAACCTCAAAATCGTTCACTTTGTATTAAATTATATATGTTTATAATATTTTTATGATAACTTGTATACTTACATAATATATGATGTCTTAGAATTCTATGGCTAAGTAAAAATACGTATTATATTATGTATGTAAATTACAAAACTATTTCGACAAAAATTAAGTAAACAAAGAAATACCTAAATAATTAGTTCTACGAATCTCCGCACTTGACTGTGATTCGTCTGTTTTTCGCGCTTTGTTTAACCTCAATTTTGGCGCCAATATTTAATTTATCAAGTATAATTTTAATTTATAAATATTTTTTATTTGCTAACAAACATTTATTATTCAATATTTAATCAGAAAATCAATTTTTAATGTTCAAAAAGCCATGATAAAATTTAGTGAATTTAAGTCGGCACCTACTCATATCCCGACTAAATAAGTCGAGAACTCACTAAATTAAGTGAATTTTTGACATTTATGATGTACACCAGAATAGCATTATCACTAAATTGTATAGATTGACTAATTTTGGTCCTGTCAAACTTAATTTAAGTGAAGTTGTGACTTTCAGAATAAGAAAGTGAGATTTGACAGGAATAAATCAATTTTTAGTTAAGTTTAGTTACGTTCTTGGACACAGAATCGACACCATTATGTGCTGTTTTTAGTTAATGGTGTCGATTCTGTGTCCAAGAACGTAACTAAACTTAACTAAAAATTGATTTATTCCTGTCAAATCTCACTTTCTTATTCTGAAAGTCACAACTTCACTTAAATTAAGTTTGACAGGACCAAAATTAGTCAATCTATACAATTTAGTGATAATGCTATTCTGGTGTACATCATAAATGTCAAAAATTCACTTAATTTAGTGAGTTCTCGACTTATTTAGTCGGGATATGAGTAGGTGCCGACTTAAATTCACTAAATTTTATCATGGCTTTTTGAACATTAAAAATTGATTTTCTGATTAAATATTGAATAATAAATGTTTGTTAGCAAATAAAAAATATTTATAAATTAAAATTATACTTGATAAATTAAATATTGGCGCCAAAATTGAGGTTAAACAAAGCGCGAAAAACAGACGAATCACAGTCAAGTGCGGAGATTCGTAGAACTAATTATTTAGGTATTTCTTTGTTTACTTAATTTTTGTCGAAATAGTTTTGTAATTTACTTTAATTAATATAATACGTATTTTTACTTAGCCATAGAATTCTAAGACATCATATATTATGTAAGTATACAAGTTATCGTAAAAATATTATAAACATATATAATTTAATACAAAGTGAACGATTTTGAGGTTAATGGCGTCTAATGATAAATATAACTTTTTTCCAGGTCATGCAGGGGAAAATAAATATCCAGTTGGTGGCCTAATGGAAAATTGTGGTCCAGTACCTATAAATGCAGTTGCTACCAATTATATTAAGTGAACTACAGGAAAAATCTAGAAATCTTTGGAACCATAGTTTGGAACATTGAAACTAGTGATAAAAAATGTGTATTTGTGTGTGTCTGCCTAAAGTTATGTAAATATCATTAAATAGTAGAAATAATAATTGTAGCCAGTCTTAAAACTATACCTACCAAATGGTGCTACTTGATCTGTGATACTTAATAAGGTTTCTAACAGTTTGTCTCTAGAACAGTGAGCTATATTTTTTATCAGTAGGTTTCTAAATTTATTATTAAAAACAACTAATGAAGAAATGAATAGAATCAGCCAAGCCAAGCCAGAGAGTTCAGTGGACCAACATTTATTTATATGTACTTGGAAAACATTCAGATTTATTTAGTAAAACATGTATTTAAACAAATATTGCATTTTTATTTGTATAATAAGTAAGTATTAAGCCTCTTACTATATCAAAAAGTAATGTGTTATGCATATATGTAATTTATTGGAATTCTTAACATTCTAATAATCCATATAGATTGTTTGTAAGAATTCATAGATACATAAATACTGTTTTGTAGCTTATAGCTAGATCAGAATACATAACACATAGGCTATATTATAGTAACCACTAGCAGGCTTAGCTAAGTTAGAAATAAAGTATATAATTTATTGGAATTCTTAACATTCTATTAATCTAAATATGTTTGTAAGAATTCATGGATATATGTTGCCCTTAAGAAAAGACTATGATGAATTAATTACTGTTGTGTAGCTTATAGATCAGAATACTTAACATATACAACTACATACTGAACTTAACACACTTTTATAAGTTATAAATAAAAGTAGAAATAAATTATTAGGTTCATTTAATATCTCTTGCATAATTATACACCACATGATATCACAAATTTTTATAAATACAGATTTTCATGTTTCCATAAATACACTTTTTGGCTTTTGTCATTGTTATCTTGATAATTATGAGTTTCCGTCATCAGTTTATGGTAGATGAGAAGTAAATATTTGCTTATAAGCATATTTTTCCTTAGTTGCTGTAATTATTTACACTAAACACCTATTAAAATAAATAATTAACGAATTTAATTGTTTGTTTTTTGTATAAAGTAATCAAGGAAAGTAATATAGGCATACCACAGAGTAAAAGTAGTGCTAATCACTCCACAGATAACCTAAAAGATTTGATGCTCACTATGCTCATATCTAAGATGAGAAATACACTGAAATAAGGCCGCCAACTAATTTATTTATTTATTTATTTTATTATAACAATGATGCAGAAATAGTTGTAAATATTTATAAATACCTATATTGCTCAAATAACGTTTGAAAAGGAATTTTATATTAGTTATTTTTTTATTCATTCATTCATTCGTTCACTATAAAAGGCATTTTTGTCTGTTAGTGGGCAGCTTTAATGATTATGTCAAAATCAAATAAGTGCTGTCAACTAAAATTTTAAGTTTAATTTCTGTTTGAAACAGAATAGGTTTATCACTAAAACCAAACTAAAAATAGTTTATTTATGGTTAAGTTTAGTCTAGTTGGACTTGCACTGGAATCGACACCATTATATATTATGTATTTCAGATCGATCCGACTACTGTAAGTTGGTGAAAATCACTTTCATAGATTCCGTTACATAGATTAATACATTGATAGATACGTAGAGAGCTAATCTCTCTCAATTGTGTTATTGATACTATCAATTTTCATTTTTTAGTTAAGTTAAATTGTGCACGTAGAATCGGTACCAATGTTAATTGAAGTTGTATAAACTTCCCACAGGATATAAATTTTTTAAATCGATTGTTTTATTCCGACATTGAAAATAAACATCACATCTAAGTGTTTCCTCAATATCTGTTGATATTATTGTATAAAATACATAAATATAGATGTTTTAAGTTACACTTCCTTTAATAGTGTTAAGCCGCGGTCTTTCCGACCGAAATTATAAACAAATAGTTTCCGACTTCCAATAGCTTTTTAAGGGTTAATATAATTATAGGGTGTTTCATTGTCGTTCTAATAGTGATACGTTCGATTCCCATTCATCCATCAACCTTTCTCCGTCCAATCTTGGACGTAGGCTTCCTGGCATAGAACGCCTTATAAACTTGTGCCAACATGCCTGGTCACCGCGGCACAGTAGACCATAATCCCTGTCAAAGTGGTCAAAGAGGCCTGTGCCTAACTAGGAGGTTAATGGACTGGAGAGAGAGCGAGATAGATATATTAAATCGCATCCATTTTACTACAGTTGTCTAGTCAATTAGCGAAACTCTATATGTATGTTGAGTATCATGTTACTGTTTACGTGCCCATTGACAGATGTACGCGGTTCGATTACCGGTAGGGTAGCCTTGTATTTATAACGCTCACAATGAAATAATATACGAGAAAGTAATAAAATAATATAATCATAAATATTTCGGACATTGCACACAAGGTCCTCTCGTCCCAAGCTAAGCTTATCATGCTTGTGTTATGGAGTACCAGAATACGGATATAATACGTAAACTACTTTTCTTTTGTAAATACATCGTTTATAATACATAGAAAACACCCAGAAAAAATAACCATGAAATAATATTTGTGAAAATAATAATGTCGATATAATCACATCTCTCTCTCCAGCCCATTACCGTCCCACTGTTGGGCACGGGCCTCCTCCACTTTAAGAGGAATTATGGTCCTATGTGAGCTTAAATCTTCTATAATACACAACGGATATTGATGAGGATGCCTTTTTTGTATAATTTGTTAAAGTTTACTAAAGTATTTAATAATTATGCAATTGACATGCTATGCTTTTACTTAATAAATTAAATTATGGTGGAAAAAATGATTACCACAAGCGGCACTCGAACCCATGACCTCGGAATACCGTTCCGTAGCTCTGCCAACTGAGCTTATTGCGGTCGTTCTTTTCAGTAATCAAATTAGGCCACCGTAATCGTCACTCGATTGAGTTTACATCGTATTTCTACGTGCAACGCCATCTATTAAGAATGCTTTGCAACATCTCGACCAA
Source organism: Orgyia antiqua (assembly GCA_916999025.1). Classification (NCBI taxonomy): domain Eukaryota; kingdom Metazoa; phylum Arthropoda; class Insecta; order Lepidoptera; family Erebidae; genus Orgyia; species Orgyia antiqua. The sequence continues at coordinate 10,388,918 of OU779874.1, forward strand.
CATCTTTGTTATAGTTTTCTTTTTATTTTCAAAATTCCACGCGTATGAAGACGCGGACAACAGCTAGGAAATCAATAAATTAACATTAAAAAGGGTGTGAATATCTAATAATATTATCACTTAATTACTACAAGTTAAACTAATAAAAAAGTAATAAAACTTTATAATAACCTATGCTATTTATTTACAAACAAAATAACGATATCATTATCATAATATTTGACAATTATCATCGCTTTATACAACTAATTATCACTATAATATGTGACGTTTATCTGCCTGTCTGGTGTTGTGTAAATATATAGTGGTAACAATTCTACATGCACTACTATACTTAACTAAAATTGATTCAGTGATGTATGATTCAGTGATGCCCTTTGACACTTGTTATGTAAAATTTGTATATAATATAATTTAGTGTCAATAAAGTTTCTTTCTTTCTCTATAACGTGTATAATAATAGTGTAAATAACACAATTTGGCAGTATTAAATGAAATTTCTTATTAAAATAAAAACTGTATGTTATAGACTAGCGTCTTTAATAAAAGTGGAGAAGGAAATGTCCGTGTGGTGACGGATTATGTATACAAGTGTCACCACCCTATCTCCTCCCAAGAGTGCTGTATAAATCAGCTAAGGGATATTGCACATAGATAATATTCTCTGTGATAGACGGAAAACTCGAAAATAAACCCTGTGCCAACATCCCTGGATAGTGCGGCACAGTAGACCATAATACCTCCTAAAGTGGAGGAGGTCCCTGCCCAATAGTGGGACATAAATGGGCTGGAGAGAGAGAGAACAACGAAATAGTCAATAAATTAAAATAAAATAATTGATTTTATTTTAGATAAGTTAGGTTTAGTTTTTCCTTGTGGTGATAAAAGTGTCATCACCCCTTTCCCTTCCCAGGATGGTGTAACAGCCAGTTAAGGAATATTATAAGTATATAACAACCTCTGAGAGAGACGGAAAACTCGAATCTAAACCCTATGCCAACACACCTGATCAGCGCAGCAAAGTAGATCAGAAACCTTCCTAAAGTGGAGGAGGCGTGTGCCCAACTGTGGGACGTTATTGGGCTAGGAAATAAAGGGAAATGTGTACAAAGTAATTGCCATTCAATCAAAAAATACCATATTTGGTTTTATTTTAGTTAAGTTAGATTAAGTTTTTGACCCAATAGAATTGGTGCCACGGTAGAATCGTTTCGTACATTTTTAGTCTCTGTATGGTGTTAGATCCGCCACAAGTGACGTCATTCGTATGACGTCATAAAATTACCCAAATATTTAAATATTGGATTCTTATAGAATTTATATATTGTTACTTTGTCGTATAAAAACAGAATTTTATTTAAATACTTCCTTCCCATTAAGGTCCCAGTGTTGGGCACGGGCTTTCTCCACTTTCAAAGGGTTTATGGCTAAGGCTTATACAGGTAACATCCACTGTGAGAGACGGAAAACTCTAAAATAAAACCGCTTAGTCAGCGCGGCACAGTAGACCATAATTCTCCCAAAGTAAAGGAGACCCGTGTCCAACCTTGGGACGTAAAGAGGGAACTACACCTCCAATTTAGGTATTTGCAGTAGATATTGCTATCCCTATTCCCGAGCACCGTGCTGAAAGGGACCAATATAGTTGAGGCAGATTTTACTTTTCTTTTAAATAAAAGCGTTTGGTTGTCAGCTGTTTTCTTCGTGTAAATTAAACGAATTGAAGCTTGTATCTATGCTTCTATTACTTTCTTTTTAAGACCTAGATAATATAGCCCAGTCATCTAGTATTTTTGCCTGGAAAGTTTTCCGGAAGTTTTGAAAATTGGTGATTTTATAGATTTTGATATCGCCGCCATATTGAAAAAATGGCGCCCAAAATCAGTTTTTTGATAATAACTCCTTTCCGACGCAGGAAACATATCTGTACAAAATAAAAGTAGAGGAAATTTCCTACAATTATGTCATGGTCTTTTTTTTCCCTAAAATCAATAGTTTCTGCGTACGAGCGCCGTAAACCATTATACATCCACACCAACATGTATCATTTACTTTAAATAAACGAAGGTTAAATATTGTTCCATAGATTGAAAGCCAATTTTCAAAACTTCCGGAAAACTTTCCAGGTAGGTTACCCTTTAATTTCTTCGACCAAATGACTGAATCAATACAGAAAAGACAATATCTACGAAGAAAACAGGAAAGTACCAAGTTCATATTTTTGTATGAAGAATTTTTTGCTATTAAACCCTTTTAATAATCTGAAGAGAAAGAGAGTATGAACAGAAAGAGAATTATGATTGGATTTGAGTAAATAACGTACTTATAAATTGTTCACAAAGCCATTTTGAATAATATAACAGTGCGCTTAGATCAATATCAGCGTATATTATCGAACATATCTCATAAATATTGTTAATAAATTATGATTATATTACACTTATATGTATACAATTGATGTGTAATCAGTGAAAATCCACTTTCAGATATGCAATCATTATGATTTTCTTAAGATATTTGTTCACAATTTCGAGTAATTAATTGACAATTCATTTGAAAACGGAAGGATGTGGGCGATATTGCGATATACCTAATTGATTGGATTAAGCGATTATTGGTGGAAATATATTGTTTAATTCTGAAAACTTATAAATTAATTAGAATGTATACACAATAACTGTGTACACATTCTAGTTAATAAAGATAAATGATTACTGCTAAGAATATACTTACTAGAGAATCATGATAAATGATTCTCTGAAAAATGTGCGAAATTTCTATCGTTTCGGAAAAGCTTAAAATTTGTTTCAGAGATTTTGTTACATTAGTGCAAATCTTTACTTATTATAAATCAAAGTGGTCATTTTTGTATGTAGTCCATATGTGAGCTTATACCTTTAAAACTACCTAACGGATTTTGATGCTGTTTTTTTTCAATACATAGAGTAAGTTCAAGAGAATGGATGGTAAAATTTAAACACCAAGTCTTTGTAATATTTTCTAACACTTGCGCGACTCATTTGTTTAAATAAAACTACTTTTTACGGATTTAGACGCGTGTATTTGTTTTAAAATTTCGGCCCGACTGAATATCTTAGAAGACACATTACAGCTCAGTCTCATCCGTGACCATGGTGACTGCAAAGTCTCCGAAACGTCGGGCTAAAATTTAAAACAAATACACGCGTCTAAATCACCATGTCTTTGGGTTGGTATTTTTAATCAACACGTGCGAGGTTGCGAACAACAACAACTATAAGTATATACCGATCAACTCCATATTTAAGACACGGAATAAAAGTTCTTAGGTGGCTTCAAGAGGCGGCTTTTCTTTTTCCAGCGTTATCAACAATTATTATCATATTTTAACCATTTAACATAAAACCTTAACAAATTATACACCTAAATATTCCTCTTAAATCTCTCCATCCATTAGTGCAAATTGCACAAAAATCCGGTCAATGATTTCTGAGTTAATGGAAAAAACACCGTGTACTTCATAATATAGTTATTTTCGTTTAGTTAAAAATTGGCAGACAGCAATTAAAACTTCAATTTTTAAATGATTATAATAATTAAGTGGTTTGACGGTAACTAGCTTTTAAAAAAACCTATTAAACACTTAAAACCACCCATTTTTAACCATTAACTAACATAAATGAAAGTAATTCCATTAAATCATTAACATTAAAACATTAATTTAATTAAATACCCAACATAAAGTGTGTGTTTCAACTAAAATCACAACTAAAGTGATGTTAAGTGCTAAATTTAAATATTGCATTAACAAAAAAAGGTTAAAAATAATTGAATTTTTACATTATGTTATATTAAACAGTATCTATTATGTACACATTATTTTACATAAAACTTAATTAAATTTTTACATGAAAAGTTAATTTAGTTACTTTATTTTATAGGTAGGTACATTTAATTTCAAAGGGGGGCGTGGTGTATTAACTATTATATTATAGGTTACCTACTCGTTAAAGAATATCTACTAATATATCTAAAAATGGTAGATATGGTAAAAATATTTTAACGTTTTTATTACTGGTGCCAACCCACTTATTTAAGGGCCTACATCAATGTTATCGTCGACATGTACCTATTAACACAGCTAGTAGGTATAGAAAATGAAGAATTAGGGATATTTTTTTTGTTTACTCAAAATCTACAAAATATATTTTAATTCCGGTTTACGTGTTTCTATATATAATAGTTACTTATGTTTTGAAAGTTATTTCATTAGTTAATACGCGATAATAGACCGACAAATGAAAAAAATAAAAATTAAGAGAGGTTGTTTCGCTAAGATATTCTATCGAGAAAACTTTTTTCAATCGCGTTTCTGAGTTTGTGCGATCCTAGATTATATATTGAAAAAACATATACTTACTTAAAAATTAGAGCTCTAGCCATTCAATCTAAAGAAAAAATGAAAACTTCGTACGTAGAAAAATTCACGAAGCTATTTTGGTATCCTCTTAATGTAATCATTTGAGTCTAATACCTAATTAAGCATTAAGTTAATTAATTATTAGAATTTTTTATCCTCCTTTTAACTTTAGAACAATCACAAAACAAAAATTAAATTATTCTTAAATTACTTACGTGGTTCGAAAACTAATAAAACATGCTTGAAAATCCTGAATATTTTTTAAAATTATTACCTTGCTATTAGCCCTTGTTAAGTGTGCAAAATTTTAGATCAATCCGACTACTGCAAGTTGGTGAAAATTTGAATACATTTATTGATAGATACATACGCAGCTAATAATAGCATGTCAAAGAAACAACAATAATACGCTTGAAAATCCTAGAGACTTTTTTTAAAATTTTAATTTATCTATCTACATAATATATTCTATAGTAAAATATGCGATATTTTCATAACACCCAAACTACCTAAAACACCCTAAAACAGAAACATAACTGCCTACCTACCTGAAGATATAGCGTTAAACAACCCTACCGCTACCTATAGCCAAAGCTTTTAGCGGAATTGCCTGAGGGGTTGGGTCGTAACTACCCCCCGGTCGATGAACCACCCCACAGGGTGGGTTTTAAAAATACATCCCTCTCGCATCTCGGCCCATTTCGGGTTTTATGTTTGTTTATTGATATCAATTGAATTTTAGGATGTTTTTTTACAGAATTAGATATTAATAGTAACTTATGTTTATAGCGAAATTTCTGTCTGTGTGGTGACGGATTATGAATACAAGTGTCACCACCCTATTTCCTCCTCAGGGTGCTGTAAAATCCAACTAAGATACTGATAACTAAGATAATGTACACAGATAACATTTGTGAGAGATAGAAAACCTGGAAATATACCCTGTCCCAAAACGCATATTCAGCGTGGCACGATAGACGTTTACCCCTCCCAAATTAGAGGAGGCCCGTGCCCAACAGTGGGACGTTAAAAAGAAGTTTAGAGAAGCATAGATACGAAAGACCTAGATACTGTGAGAAAAATTCATTGCTCTAGCTAGAGGCAATTTCCACGAAGAAAACAGCGGACTACGATGACCATATTTTTGTATGGAGCATAGCTTGCCATCGTGCTCTCTTAATAGTGTGGATGTGTCCTAAACTTAGAGATATTTACATTGAATATATGTATATATTATCCGACTTCAAAAAAGGAGGAGTTTCTGAATTCGTCTGTATGTTTTTTTTTACGTTTGTTACCCCATAGCTTTTAACTGGGCGTAGTGATTTGAATGATAATTTTTGTATTTGAAAGCTGGTGGTTCCCGTGTGGTCAGGATCTGATGGTTACCTCCTGAGAAATCGAGGAAAACCCTCAAATTTCAAAGGAACGTGAATTCGGTTGTACCTTTTTTTTTTTAAATTACTCAAAGTAATAAATCAAATTATGGTGGAAAAAATGACTGCCGCAAGCGGGACTTGAACCCACGACCTCGGAATACCGTTCCGAAGCTCTTCCAACTGAGCTTATTGCGTTATTATTACTCGAAAGTAATTATTTGTTATTTTGTTGACAGATTATTTGGAACAAAATGCGACAAATGTGGCGCGTCATTTAGCAAGAACGACTTCGTAATGAGAGCCAAAACGAAAATCTACCACATAGACTGTTTTAGATGTTGTGCCTGCGCTAGACAACTTATACCTGGTATTTATACCTTTATATCTCTCTCCAGCCGATTTACGCCCCACTGTTGGTCGCAGGCCTCCACCACTTTGGGAGGAGTTGTGGTCTACTGTGCCGCGCTAACCAGACGCGTTGGTACAAGGTTTTGAGTTTTCCATCTATCATAGAGGATGTTATCAATGTAAAATATTTCTAATCTGGTTTTTACAGCACCTTGGAAAGGAAATGTGGATTTGAGACTTATATTCTTAATCCGCCATCACACGAACTACAAATTTTATTATTTATCGAATTTTATAATTTTATTATTAACAAATAATATTATAAATGAAAAAGTAACTATGTCTGTATGTAGACCTTTCACGCCAAAGCTACTGAACCGTTTGAAATAATAATTTGCCAGTCTCCCTCAGAAAGAACATTGATTACTCTTTGATACCAAAAAATAAATAGATGAGTAAATGGGCTAATTAAAAACAAAATATACGCAAATCTTAAGTAAATCTAAAGTCGTAAAAAGTGGGTTTGTTTGGCCTACTTCCAAGCAAATAGGCCCTAGGGTACCTAAATACGCCTCGTATTTACCCTAGGGCGATAGGGGCCATGGCCCAGCCATGGGGGCAGCCAGCCTGAGAGGGCGGCGATAGCCTTCAAGTAAAAATTTTGGTCTATATCTATTAACTTATAGGGTGGCTAGTTAATTTGGCCTGGGGCGACAAAACAAATGGCCCCGCGCGCTAATTTTCAAAATACGCCTCTGCTTCCAAGTTGTGCTTTTTTTAATACTTTCTACCTAAAAACAGGCGTTAAACTATTCTATCGATTTGATCAAGAGATTCTCTCAGTCTTAATACCCGTATATTATTTTATAGCATCGTTCTCACAATCCTTAACTAACGCCTCGAAGAGAATTTAATTACATTTAACTCGCAGTTATTTACAACAGAGAGCTAAATTAAAAATGCAGTGATAACATACCTATATATTCTTAAGCCATCAGTGCCATCACCACACGAACAACTTTATATAAATAACAGCCGCTTTGTCTTTCAGGTGATGAGTTCGCGTTACGAGAAGGTGGCGCTTTATATTGTAGAGAAGATCATGATGTTTTAGAAAAAGTAAGTAGCAATGATTTATTTTACATCATCTAATCCCAAATTAAGCGTTGATTTTCATGTTACTTAATTAATTGTCCTCAACGAGATTCCCTCGTCCTTATGTATGTATGTTTGTTGTTCTATTGACTGACTATTGCTTAGGTACTCTCTCTCTCTCTCTCTCTCTCTCTCTCTCTCTCTCTCTCTCTCTCTCTCTCTCCAACGCATTAACGTCCGTCCCACTGCTGGGCACGGGCTTCCTCCACTTTAGGGGGGATTATGGTGTACTGTACCGCGCTGACCAGGTGTGTTGGTACAGAGTTTATTTTCGAGATTTCCATTTCGCAAATATTTAGTTCAAGATAAATCGATGCACCATAACAAGATTTTTAGTTTTATAGTGTGACTAGCTAATGCCTGCGGTTTTACTCGCGTTTATAGTTATTGTGTCCCTCTTTCCCCAATATACATCAATATACAACCTTAATAATTTATACAAAAAAGTCATCTTCTTGAACCACTCTGTCTGTTAAAGAATACCGCATCAAAATCCGTTGCGTAGTTTTGAAGATATAGGTACCGATTCTACGCACACAACCAAATTAACTAAAAAATGAAAATCAATAGTGTCAATAACACAATTCGGCAATGTTAAGGGCCTACATCAATATTATCGTCGACATGTACCTATTAACACAGCTAGTAGGTATAGAAAATGAAGAATTAGGGATATTTTTTTGTTTACTCAATATCTACTAAATATATTTTAATTCCGGCTTACGTGTTTCTATATATAATAGTTACTTATGTTTTTAAAGTTATTTCATTAGTTAATACGCGACGTTAATACCGACAAATGAAAAAAATAAAAAATGAGAGAGGTTGTTTTGCTAAGATTTTCTATCGAGAAAACTTTTTTCAATCGCGTTTCTGAGTTTATGCGATCCTAGATTATATATTGAAAAAACATATACTTAAAAATTAGAGCTCTAGCCATTCAATCTAAAGAAAAAATGAAAACTTCGTACGTAGAAAAATGCACGAAGCTATTTTGGTATCCTCTTAACAAAACTTTTTTATAAAAAAATCCGTACCCATATTAATTATAGACTAACAATGTGCACAACGAAAATAGATAATGAATCAAAATACGCTATAGTTGTTAAAATTTTTTAGTTAAGTTTACTTGTGCTCTTAGAATTGGTACCAATAGCTCACATACATACAAAAATAGCGACTTTAGATAAATAATTGTTAATTATGTGATACAGAGTGCTGTTACAACAGGCGGCACAAGTAATACAGAGAGTAACAACAACACAACCCTCAGTAACAACAATTCACATCATCCACATGAACTTGGATCCATGTCTGGTAAGATTAATACCTAATATTAAATATTTTGTTAACTATTGTTATAGCCAACAAACTGCTGTCTGCGACTGCGTACGTGTGGAAATAAAAATAACTGCTTGAGCCGTCTTCAAATCAATAACACTTCAACCTGTGACTTCAACAAATCAAATCTCCTCCTCTCCAGGCTATTTACCTCCCTCTGTTGGGCACGGGCCTCCTCCACTTTGGAGGGATTACGGTCTACTATGCCGCGCTGACCAGGCGTACCTATTGGAGTTTCGAGTTTTCTGTCTCTCACAGAAGATGTCATCTGTGTAAAATATCTATCTGGCTATTACAGCACCCTGGGGAGGAGATGGGGTGGTGATACTTGTGCTCTTAGTCCCCCACCACACTGACAGTGTGAATTCGAACGCGTGGAAAATTAAATCATTGCTTGAACCGACTTTAAATCAATAACACTTCAACCTGTGACTTCAACAAATCAAATAACTGACTTCAAATCAACATTCTTTTGAACTAAACAAATGTTTAGTTCCACGTTACAACGCGCTTCAAAATCCGGAATAATTTTTCAAATTAATTAATTGTCATCGAATTGCGCAAAATGTCGGATCAATCCGACTACTGTAAGTAGGTGAAATCGCTTTCAAAGATCCCGTTACATGGATTAATACATTGATATATAGCCTAATAATATCCTCTATAATAGCTCGGTGTGTATCTCACATGAACCATTAGATTCTGAGACCCGTCAGACAACAAAAAGAAAATCTTGTCTTATAAGTCATAAGTATTTTATTTTGCTGGTCTAATACAATCATTTCAAAGCGTTTGTCGCCAACGTCCATACCATGTTGAATACACCGGTTCTCGTCCGATCACCGAAGTTAAGCAACATCGGGCGTGGTTAGTACTTGGATGGGTGACCGCCTGGGAATACCACGTGATGTTGGCTTTTTGTTTTTATCTTGAATATTTTTACTTTACTCGTTTGTATTTTATTCATAATTGCAACTCGCCCCGTAATTGCACTTGTAAAAAAAAAAATTAAAACTTGAATTTAATGAATTATTTTATTTAATTTAAATAAGTAGGTCTGTCGTGAAGTTGTATATAGAAATACTAGCTGTCGCCGCAACTTCGTACACGAGGAATTTGAAAACAAAATCTTGAAAAATTATACATAAAAGCAATCCTCTTGAACCACTCTATCTATTAAAGAAAACCGCATCAAAATCCGTTGCGTAGTTTTTAGGGTTCCGTACCCAAAGGGTAAAAACGGAAACCCTATTACTGAGACTTCGCTGTCCGTCCGTCCGTCCGTCCGTCCGTCCGTCCGTCTGTCACCAGGCTGTATCTCAAGAACGGTGATAGCTAGAGAGTTGAAATTTTCACAGATGATGTATTTCTGTTGCCGCTATAACAACAAATACTAAAAATAAAATAAAATACATATTTAAGGGGGGCTCCCATACAAAAAACTGATTTTTTTTACCGTTTCTTGCTCGATACTAATAACGTTGCCTTATGTTGCATAGATAATGGTACGGAACCCTTCGTGCGCGAGTCCCACTCGAACTTGACCAATTTTATTAAGATATAAGGTCACATTGTTTTATATTAAGTAAAGATGCAGTCATTTTGTCAGGAATACATAGGTACCTACTGTGGTGATTTCAATCACATATGGACCACTGAAATAATTCTTAAATAATACAGGGATTAAAGTAGATAACTCCTTCTTCATTGATTACCCAAACAGACAATTTTACAAGGACAAACCGACACACTTATCTAAAGTAAATAAAACCTTAAAATCTTTAGCGCCACTTGCGTATGTAAGTAAACTACACATCACTAAGGACACCTAATCTACAAGAATGATAACGCACGAAACCAGGATACAACACTAGTCTTAAAAAAAAAACTTCAATATTAGATCTATATTATCTGAAACACGCGATTACAACGATATCGTTACAAAATTCATGTATCGATAATCGTTATGCGATCGTGCTGTGATTTCGTTGATAAGGTGTTTGATGTGCGCCGACAAAGACGCCGACTCAATTGATAATGCCGAACATAGTTTTACTAGCTTGTTAGTTTTATCGGTTAATTAAAAACTTAACTTTTATATTGCGTGTGACAATAGCAATTTTTTGTTGTAATTGATTTACGAATGCTAATAAAACAATTAGCACTCCCCTTCTTACTGCTCAGCTCAAAAACGAGCTCGTCTTTTCCATTGATCATACCTATGCCCACTGTGCCCAGCGACCTTATATATTATTATTGACCTTACATATCAAACCAATAGGACTCGTTCTACACACTGTTTTCTTTATCAAATATACTGTAAAGTCGGCAAGGTGCTGAGGTAACGTAAACAAACACTTATAATTGATTTTTTTTGCAAACATTCATAAAATTGCATCGACAACTTTATTATGCTAATAATTTACTTCAATATTCAATAACTAATCTGCGATTACGGATAGTTTGTTATGCTCGTTTATCAGTAAGATATTTCAATGTTCTGTCAAGTTTTCTATAGAGAATGTTGGCATCAGTAGCTTATTGGTGTGCAAGTAAACACACAAGTTTTGTTTAATCAGAACTTCAATAGCAAGAATCAAGGATATATAATATACTAGCGGTTCCTAAATTCCACGCATACGAAGTCTGCGAGGAATTTAGTCTGCTCCGGCCCTTTAAGTCGCAGCGTAATGTTATATTGCCTTTAGCCTTCCTCGATAAATGTACTATCCAACACTGAAAGAATTTTTCATATCGGACCCGTGGTTCCTGAGATTAGCGCGTTTAAACAAACAAACAAACTCTTTAGCTTAACCGATCGTAGAAGACACATTAAAGCTTAGTCTCACCCGTGACCATGGTGACTGCAAAGTCTCCGAAACGTCGGGCTAAAATTTAAAACAAATATACGCGTTTAAATCCGGCAAAAGTAGTTTTATTTAAACTCTTTAGCTTTTTAATATTAGTATAGATTGAAAAAGATCGAATCATCAATTACATTCTCTCTGTCACCAGACTATTAACGTCCCACTGTTGGGCACGGGCCACCTCCACTTTGGGAACGATTATGGTCCACACTGACCAGAAGTGTTGTTTATTTTCGAGGCTTCTATGAGGTCTCTCATAGAGGATGTTATCCGTGTACAACATTCTTATGCTGGCTTTTACACCACAATGGGAAGGCAAAGGGGTGGTGACGCTTGTATTCTTAAATCCGTCACCAGGCAGACAATACATTATTAATCCTATGATGCATTCGACTCTGTCCACCCCTCATATCTAAATAAATTAGTCGTGATTATAAATGTACAAAGCTTTTTGAAAATCGTTGGATTATAAAGGTGTCAAGTGGACACTGAGTGGACATAGCGTTAAGCTGGAATGATTAGTGATTCTGATTAGTAACCCCTCTTTATGGGACTAGCTGTCGCCTGCGGCTTCATACCCGTGGATTTAAAACAAAATCCCCTTTTACAAAGCAATATTCGACGAACCTCGTGGTTGAGTGGTTCAGGTATTCAGATAACGGACTGTCGATCTCTAGGTCACAGATCCAATACGGCTCGGGACAATCATTTGTGTAATATTTATAAATGTCATACAAATGTTTGTACTGCGTCTGGATGTTTCTATTTATTATATTTATAAGTAGGTATGTATTTACAAAAGAACATACCATATATACCACCCATAGCACAAGCATTTAAGCTTAGAACCAGAGGATGTTGTGTGAAATGTCCGTAAATATTGATTATTTATATTTAAATACTAGCTGATGCCTGCTACTCCGTACGCTTGGAATTTTAGATTTTGTCACCGTTTAAACCTTCCCTAGACTTTCACGAATATTTCAAGACCAAAATCACCAAAATCGGCCCAGACGTTCTCAAGTTTTAGCGAGACTCACGATCAGCAATTAATTTATATAATAAGAATAAATTGGTTTTACATTGTTTAATCAAATTTTAACAGAATTATATTCTGTTAAAATTTAAAAAAAAATTTGTTATACATATTTAAATCAATATAAACGGAAATCCCTACTTAAATCTATCTTATAAGCCAATTGGCCTAAGGCCATATAGATAGTAGATACCTAGGTGCTGTAATGAAATAAAAGCATATTACGTTTATATTTATCAATCACGATCACAACAGTTGTGCGATTCAGATATGCAAATAACGCCATCTATTGGAAGCCTAAGAACCTAATATATGAAAAATACGTGAAGTGACTGTGACTGTGAAAGTCACTGTACAGATTAATTTTAAGACAATTCAACAGTCGACAGGCTGCGTGGTCTAGTTGTTCATATAATGGACTGCCGCTCACGAGGTCACGGGTTCGATCCCCGCTCAGTACAATTATTTGTGTGACATTTATAAACGTCACACAAATGTTTGTACAACCTTTTTCACTGCTGCTTCGCTCCTATTAGTCGCAGCGTGATGTTATATAGCCTATAGCCTTCCTCGATAAATGTACTATCCAACACTGAAAGAATTTTTCATTTCGAACCAGAAGTTCCTGAGATTAGCGCGTTCAAACAAACAAACCAACTCTTCAGCTTTATAATATTAGTATTTAGATAAGTATAGAAAAAAAATATAAAAAATATATTCGTATAATATACACGTTGTGTGAAATGTCCATCATTTCACACAACGTCCTCTGGTCCCAAGCTAAGCTTATGCTTGTGATATGGGTACCAGAATACGGATATAATAATACATATAGGTACTACTTTTCTTTTGTAAATCCTCCTCTCATCTCTAGCCCATTTACGTCCCACTGTTGGGCACGGGCCTCCTCCACTTTATGGTGTACTGTGCCGCGCTGACCAAGCGTATTGGCACAGGGTTTATTTTCGAGTTTTCCGTCTCTCAGACGATGTTATCTGTGTGCAATATCCCTTAGCTGACTTTACAGCACCCTTGGGAGGAGATGGGGTGGTGACACTTGTATTCTTAATCCGTCACCACACGAAGACGCCACGCGGAGAGGTTTTGTAAATACATACTTATAATATATATATATCGGAGAAAATCACCGTAGACATCACCTGTAACTATTGCCAGGGTAGTCTCCAATCCAAACACGCTGTAATACTGAATAAGCTAACTACGTTAACTACAACATTCTACTACGATGAGATCGATCCGTGGCTTACGACACGTGTAGCTGGTTTGGAAGGCGCCTTTTATGAATATTCAACGGGTCACCATTCGAACTCATCAAATAAAGCAATTACTCACCATTGACACCATTTAAGGACCCACTTCACTGGAACCTAAGTTAAAACTAAAAATCCTTAAGTAAAGCATTTTAATCAAGTCTCCTACGACACGGCCATTCTGCGAATACACACGTCCCCGTGTGTAAATCTGCAATAGATCTAAGTTTTTCCGCTCGGCTAAATCTGACCCAATATAAAGTCGCAAAATAAAGAAATCCACAACTAAGATTTGTCCATACACTCGGTCAGTTACAACAATTTCCACAATAATTCAACATTCACACTCGGTCAGTTACATTAATTCCGCATTATCGTTACTTTGCACGTTCTCACAAATACACACTAAGCAATAACACTGGAGGATATTCTAATTGTTTAAGTTATAGAACTGGGCAGCGTAACGACCTGTATAATACTGACTGCTCTAGTTGTCAGGTTTTTCGCATTATTGCTAACGAACTTTAAGTTGTAGTGGGTTCGTATCGACTTATCGAGCCAATATAATTGTAGCATTAAATAGATGGTTTCTAATCATCAAATCCACTACACATTAAAATTGTGTTTTCATAAAGACAACCACTCGGCTGTAATTTGATAACGAATTATTTAGAATTTAGCTAATTAATCGTAAACTACTCAGAAAAAGATTTTTAGCTACGTTGGCAAATACATTAAAAAATTTTTTTTTTTCTTTTTCTTACTTTCTTTTTTTTTTCTTTCTTTTCTTTTTCTTTCTTTTCTTTTCCTTTCTTTCCTTTGTTTTCTTTTTCTTAACTGTCACACGGCCATTCTGCAAAGGCACGCGTCCTCGTGTGTTCCCTATCTACTTGAAACAAAATAGAAGGGTTTCCGTTTGGCCTATCCTGCTGATCTAGACGGATTCAACAGTAAAGGAATGATTTTCTAATTTAGTTTAAATGCTAATGATTAAACTATCAGTGAATAAAAAGTTGAATTTAGAATTTTCGTACTGGCATACGAATAAACACTGTTACTTTACCTCCTACTTGTAGCTCAAGTAGAAGTTAAGCCTACATAACTCTTTTAGCTGTTGCTACTAAACACCTAAATCGTGAATAGTAACCGTTGGTGCATAGTATCGTAACGTGGTATATTTATGAGTATAGCGTCTTAAGGATAGAAAGGATTAAGGATTTAGGAAGGATAAAGGGTTTGGGAAGGATAGGTAAGGGAAAGGTCAACGTTGCCGCGTAGGCAAGGGCCCTAGGAATAAAAGGATAGGTTGATGCTGTGCCATAGGCGGTCCTGTTCGCCGTCGTACACAGGGGACCATTATTCTTTCAGGATAGGATAATTATAGTGGCTTATATTGGTCGGCTCCACACGCCAATATAGCATCTTTTATTTATTGATTTATTTTCATTTTTTTTTTTTGGCTTATTGGTCGGCTCCACACGCCAATAGCATCTTTTATTTTTGGCTTACTGTAACGCTCCACGCGCCAACAGCTCTTTTAATAATAATAATTAGTTTACTCATGGATACACCACGGTAAACTGCTTTGTTAATACTATAAATAGTTCACTGAACGTCTCTGTACACCAAAAACGCTCGTAAATTAAAATTTAAGCGGTAGATAATTTGTTACGGTATGTAGATCTGCTATAGTCAATCCACTACGACAGATTCTTGTTCAAGTAAATAAGGTCAAAAGTTATGCTCGTGAATACTCAGAGGTGATCTCCTGTCACCTCGATAATTTGTAACAAGGGTCGTATGCGCGAATAAACGGAAAGTAATAAAGTTAAAAACAAACGGTAGACTTCATTTACAATGAGAACCACGCGAAACAGTTGCAGATTGCTAGTGATAATTTTTTTTTTTTTTTCAGCCTGCATAGACCAATAATATTAGTCGCATACATTTAAATCAAAATACAACTGAAGTATTGTATGGGCATTAAAGGCATTTTGGAATTAAATATTTGTAATAAGATGAACCTGCTATACTGGACATCTCTATGAAAATTTTAGAAACATGTTATAGGTAAAGCACAATAAAACGTGTGGTTAATGTTATTAATAGTTTACAAGACGTCTCTGCGTTATCAAAATCATATTTGTAAGTAGATGTTTTAAACAGAATATTTCACGAACTGACTGAGTAAGCCACAATAAAGCGTGTGATTAATATTATTACTGCCTCACTAGACGTCTCACACGTCAGTAAGTTAAAGATTTCAAAAACTCATTATACACCACAAAAAGTGATGTTAATAATTATTAATGGTTACTAGACGTCTCCATACGTCAATAGCACCGTCAGGTTCGTATTTATAGCTAGATATTTTAGAAAGGACGAATTTAACCGCATATTATAGGTACACTACAATAAGTTGCGTTGGCAATATTATTAACGACTTACAGGACGTCTGCATACGTCAATAGCACAGTCGAGATCATAATGGTAAATAGATTTTTCGAAACAGTATTTCTGAAACGACTGGCACGTATATAGATTTCCTAAACTTTCTTTCGCTGTCTAAGGATTTAAAATTTTAAACGAATATTTCGTCAAACTCTTTTTATCACAACTCTATCTTCTACATGTAACTACATGTTGGTCTAATCTTGAGTATTTAGTCAACCATGATTTAGATTTTCTCACTACCTCTCATCAAGGTGAAAGTTTCTTGCGATATTATTTGCCAGTCACAAATAACAAAGTTTAATAACGCGTTAGAATATGTAATAACACATTATTACACGGCGGAGATTAAATCTTTATTTTTCTTTATAACTTTTTTTCACGAACACTTTGAAACGAAGTGTTGAATGTTGATAAAGCCACACTATATTTCTGTTCGCAATCAAGTAAAACGATTTCACAATTATTTATTGATTGATACACGAGATAAATTAAGCAAATGAACACTGTAGATTTATAAAATTACTAATAAATCATTGTCATTTAATTTTTGTTACGTAGTTACAGTGTAATTAACTAATTACCTGTGACTTGTTATTATCAGTCTTTGCTTGTTAATATAATCAAAGTAATTTTTATCCAAAAAGAAACTTTGCGAAAACTTTAAATTTTTACTAGAACGCTGGTTACGGTTAATTTTACTGTTCTAGTTTTTTTTTTAAAACAAAATCGAATAACGACTATTCGATCCCACTTCTGATATCGGAGAAAATCACCGTAGACATCACCTGTAACTATTGCCAGGGTAGTCTCCAATCCAAACACGCTGTAATACTGAATAAGCTAACTACGTTAACTACAACATTCTACTACGATGAGATCGATCCGTGGCTTACGACACGTGTAGCTGGTTTGGAAGGCGCCTTTTATGAATATTCAACGGGTCACCATTCGAACTCATCAAATAAAGGAATTACTCACCATTGACACCATTTAAGGACCCACTTCACTGGAACCTAAGTTAAAACTAAAAATCCTTAAGTAAAGCATTTTAATCAAGTCTCCTACGACATATATATTTACATTGTATAAGTAATTAGTATGTTTTAAACATGTTAGCAACAGAATAAGAACTTGTAACACTGTTCAAAGATTAAAATCTGAACATGTCAGATTTAATTACAACTTTTTTATTACGAATTTCAGCACATGTTTCTGTAGTTAATGTCAAGATTTAATAAGAATTATATACTTTTACAAAATTTAATTAAGTAATATGGTACAGCAATGGTACTGATTCTACGTTCACAACTAAACTAAACTAAAATAAAACTGAAAATTTGTTAATCAATAACACAATTCGTCAATGTTAACTTAACTTTTTTATTATAAAAGCTGTGTATTATAGTCTATTTTAATTAAGATAAATATGTTGTACAACGAAATAGCAAATAATAGATACATGGACAATGGTGCCGATTCTACATGCACAACTAAACTTAACTCAACTAAAAAATGAAAACAACTATTGCTGTATCTTGATTTTTTGGCTATTTTGTTGTGTACTTTTATATTAATTATAATCATTAGTCTATAATAAACAGTTTTTATAATGAGAAAGTTCAGATAACATTATGGAAAGCTGTTAGTGACACAATCAATTTTCATTTTTTAGTTAAGTTTAGTTGTGCACGTATAATTGGTACCAAAGCCCATTAATTTGGGACCAGAGCATGTAATTATAGAATTTCTGCAAATATTTTAATTAGTCGTCGTTAATCATCACGCCTATTTCATACGAAGGTAGGCAGAGACTATGGAGCGCCATATGCTGCGATCCATACACACTTCCCTGGCTTCATCTACACTCATACATCTGGTCACACATGCTCGAAGTTTTGAAGTATACCCGCAATGACATCGGAGTATACTTTTCTCGGGCGTCCTCTCCTAGCGCTTCCACTTACCTCCGCCGTGTATATGCATTTCGTTAATTAAAATTAATCATCCAAAAATATCCACGTACCGTAACACCGAAGATAAAGTATTGTAGCCAAAGACGTATGTGTAATGTTTGTTAATTTGCTTACAGATTCTGGCAGCGAATCAGGCTCTCATAAAAGTGGCAGAGCGCGCACTACCGCAGCAGCTGACGGCAAGCCAACTAGGGTCAGAACAGTGCTCAATGAGAAGCAGTTACATACATTGAGGTGTGCTATATACTAGTTAGTTATACTTAAATATAACCTTGTGGCATTCCTGGTAATAATTGCTAAATTTTGTTTAAATCGGCCACGCTAGCATGGCGATAAATACCCACTTATGAATTCGGGCCACAAAAGATCGATCTGAATGGGTTTCTGCAGTAAAATATATTAATTTCTCCAGCACTGCGCATGCTTTCACTTATTTATTCAAATGTTACTAGGTATTTCTTGAATTTATGATGGCGAATTTTATCGCTCCAAATAAAAATGAAGAAATCCCTCACGGTGGTAGAATTCTCCCATTGGAATGCAAAATTCAAAAATGTCAGCAAATTTCGACTTGGAAGTAACAAGTAGCATGGCTTAATACAATCAATTCAAGTCTTTACTATGTTATCTTTCAGAACATGCTATCAAGCGAACCCACGTCCTGACGCGTTAATGAAAGAGCAGCTAGTTGAAATGACAGGTCTAAGTCCTCGAGTCATCAGAGTCTGGTTCCAAAACAAGCGATGCAAAGACAAGAAGAAGACCATACAGTTGAAGATGCAAATGCAACAGGAAAAGGTGGGTACAATGAGATCTGACAGCTTCTGACTTAGTAAGGCAATGAATTTGGTGGTTGGGTTATTTTAAGAGATTTCGTAATTTTAGTGTTAGATATCAGATATCTAAAGTTGGTGTTATCGGTTATCTAAAAACGGTAAATATCCAATCAAAATTTATTTACACAAAAAATGTGAAAGCTGTTAAGAAAATATTTGAAAGAGAATTGCATACCTATTATAAAATTTTTGTCGTGATTGTTGCCGCTTGGCTAAAAAAGTACATTCCAGATCGATGGGGACTTCTTACATTTCATTTATAATGGTGTTTAATTTATCTTTCGGGAATTCCATAAGGTAGTTTAAGTATTTAAGATACCAAGAACCCAACCAAAAACCCTCTCTCTTGTTCAAGGTGATATCTTATCCTCATTTGCAACAGGAAGGCCGACGTCTCGGGTACATGTCCATGGGTGTCCCCCTGGTAGCAGGCTCCCCGGTTAGACACGAGCCGGCGGGCTCCCTCGCCCTGGAGGTGACCGCTTACCAGCCTCCGTGGAAAGCGCTCTCGGACTTCGCCCTGCATGCCGACTTGGATAGGGCTCCGCAACACACTGCTGCCTTCCAACAACTTGTTAATCAGGTACAACACTGTTCATACACTGAACTTGTAAAGGACTAGTGACTTTAACTAATTTTTTCTCGCAGAGTGCTGTAAGAACTCAGGGATAATACATATAAGCAAATAATGTCCTCGGCGAGAGCCGAAAAACTAGATACCAAATCCTATGCCAAAAAGCCAGGTCAGCGTCACATAAGTAGACCAGATGCCTTCATCACCAGAAAATAAAATCCGACTCCAAATAAACTATTTCTCAATATGTCAAAAAGCTCTTTATATTTTAGTATTCATCCCAATTTTTCCAAAACAGCAGCAACTGTCGAAAATCCTAATTTTGTTATAAAATAGTGGGGCAGAAAAAACTGTCCAATATTTATGATATTAGGAGCTAGTGGCAGGATCCTGGAAAGTATAATAATAATAATAATAAATCTTTATTGTCACGTATAAAAATGTTGCATTTTACTTAAAACTACTCTGGTTCCCGTACTAGTATGAACTGTGTTACAAGAACCAGTGCCTTACTACAATATCAACAAATTATAGAACACAGGTAAGCGGGTGAACATTAACACAAGATTAAATTACAGTTTAAAACCCTATATACATGCATAATAATAACAAAATTTTAATGAGTGGGATGATTGTCTGACTGTGTGTGTGTGTGTGTGTGTGTGTGTGTGTGTGTGTATGTGTCTGCATGTCACGTGTTCTATCATGATAAATTACACCTATATTTATACATATATTTTTAATACAATTTTAATAAAATTTATAATTTTACTTTGCTATACAAGAAAGAAGAAGAAAAACTGATGATGTAACGTTATCTACAATTGTATTATTGACACCATCGGCATACTTGAACCACAGAATAAAATATATTGTGTGACATAAATTTAAGTATTAGTTTAGTTGTACGAGCGGAGTTGGTACCAATGTTTAGTGAGAAGAATTAGGAGGTGATTTTATAATCTAAGTAAAATAAATAGATAATCACAGAAAAAGGAAGTCGGTCAGTCCAAAGTCTGAGAAAATATCACACTATCACTTTAAATACAAAAAGAGAAAAAACAAAAAACCAAAAAAGTGCACATTTGGAATTCCACAGTTAATAGTATAATTAATATATTAACATATAATAATTCCTCAGATGCATGGGTACGACATCCCAAACCTTCCGCCCCCGCGTGCCCCCCACGGGGAGGACAACTATGTCACCTACCTGGAGAGTGACGACAGCTTGCCGCCATCACCATAGTGTCGTCTTACTTAATAGCAACAGTGTTGGCAGCATAGCAACATTGACAGTGTTGCAAATGTTGTACCGAAATTGTGTCTTTAAACAGAATGGCTTAACTGTTATACCTAATTAAAAAAATACATATTATGTTAAAATATTCGTAGGTATGTGCATAACTTCTGAATGACTACACCAAATGGAATGTTTTCTTCTTATTATGTTCATTATTGCCAGATGTGTACAAAAAATAAAAGAAACAAGTATGGCAAATATGGTAAGCTGTAAGTACGAAATTCATTGGTTTAGGTAGTTTAAAATATTATAAACATTTTTGACCAAAGTGTGAATCACATGAAAATATAATCATTTTTAAATAGCCCATTGGTTCTCAAAATAGTCCAGGGGTCCACGTCCACGCTGGCAAGGCAACAAATAAGGACTCTCATCTCGTAAACGGAGAGTCTACGAAAGCTTTATTTTATTTTGACTGAAAAGAAATAAAATGCTGTAATTATATTGGTCGAAATAACTTACTACAGTATGTCATTCTGTTTATTTTAAGTCATTCTGCTTAAAGTATAATAAAATTTTCGGTGACTATTTGTAATAGTATTATCTCAATACTGGTAATAACTTTGTTTTAAGGACACAAATCTATTTATTAAGTCACACACAATACAGAAATTATTTTCTACGTTTATCGTACTTTTTAGTATCAACAATTTCAACACCATTTCCTCTAGTCCCAAACTGAACTTATTTCCTTATGTTAGGTTAGAATAAAGATACAAGAAACTACATTTTTGTAAATGCGTAGTTCTATTATATGGAAAATAAAAAAAATACTCATGAGATGTTACTATTACAAATAAGTTATATTAATAAATCGATAGATTAATAATAATTGAGCTAAATCATGACTTGTAGTAGTTTGTAAAAAAAAAGAATATCAAAATATTGTAATTTGTTATTATACAATTTTCTATTACATCACAATAAATGCCAATACTAATGCATCAAAAGCGTAACCTAACTTAACTAAAATGAAAACAACATCATTTTTTAATCATTCTGCCGCCCTTATCCCATTATTTGGGGTCGTCTTAATATGTCTTTTTCATCCACAGTCAGCCGTCATGTATCCCATTATTTGGGGGTCGGCGCAACATGTCTTTTTGTTCCATAGTCTTCTATCAGCCGTCATATCTGTGTTAACTCCTCTTTCTTTCATGTCCTCGTTCTCACAGTCCATCGATTTTTTCTTAGATCTTCCTCTAGACTCTAGACTTTGAAAACAACATGTATTTTGATTGTCTATTTCGTTGTATACATTTATATTCATTAAAATCTTTAATTATAATACCTACACAGTTTTTGTAATAAAAAGTTCCGTTAACATTGATGAATTGTATTATTGACAGTATCAATTTTCATTTTTAGTTTAATTGTGCATATAGAATTGGTACCAATAATATTATAACAGAACTTTTCAAATGGCTCTTTATTATTAGCGTCACACCTTTCACGTTGATGTTAGGAAATGCAATTCTTGAAAAGGGGGTACACGAGTTAAGTGATGTTTGAGAAACTCTGATCTGTAAAAGAAACCAATCAGTTATAGACCAACCTTTTTATATTTGTCAATGGGAGAGTGCAAGTTCTTTTTTGTCTATAAATAATTTATTTTTAACAATAATAAAAGTGCTTTTAACAACGCATACCAAGTCCTACTGGGTCCATCAACACGGAAGGGACAATTCTCGCGGACTTCTTTCATTTTTTCTTTCTTGAGCACAATCGATCTGTCTCATATTTAATGCATATTACCATCCTTTATGACAAGAACCTCGTGCGAGCCGAAGCAAACAACAAAATAAAGAAAAAAAAAGGTATTATTTTAAATAAAGAACCCCTTATTTTGTTCGATAAAAAAGGTGTTATTTTTTAAATAGTCATAGAACTTTTATTTCATTTTTTGATACCATAGATAATTTTAATTGTAAGGTTTCCAGTCTTTTATTAGTAATAAAAATAAATAAAAATAACAAATTATAATTTTATTTTACTAATTAATGTGATGTTTACCATTAGTTATTGTAATTAATAAATCATTATTTTACCTAGATATGGGTATTTCATGTTATTTTTATTTTATAACGATCTGTTAGATTTTTAAATGTATATAAATGTAATGTAAATATTTCTATGTAAATGATATGTAATTATTTACCAATTAATTATAATAAGATAAATGTATAGGGTCTTCTTAAATTGATGTAAAAATAATCGTTTTTATACCTACTGCTATTGTTTTCTGTAAAAATATAAGCATCTGTCAAAATAATTGAAAGTTAAGATTAGAACACAGTTAAATACCAGATCGTGGGTTGAAGTTTAAAATTGAGGACAAGTAACTTTTGCCTGACTAAATCGTACTTCTTAAGGACTTCATGGAATAATGACGTTTCGAAAGACATAAGAAGAAAAAAAAGTCATTTTCATCGGCCATCTTTATGTTGCAAATAATTTATATGGCATCAATTATCCTAAATTCTAATATATAAAATTCACGTGTCACAGTGTTAGTTACCGTACTCCTCCGAAACGGCTTGACCAATTGTTATGAAATTTTACATGCATATTCAGTAGGTCTGAGAATCGGCCAACATCTATTTTTTAAACCTTTTTTTTTTTTAGTATGGCAAAACAACGTTTGCCGGGTCAGCTAGTATTATCTAAAAATGCTTTGTGAATGTGTCAGTAATCAAAACTTTTAATATTTTTGACAGATTTAGTGTATATTTTAAAACAAACAAGTATGTATCCAACATTTTTAATGTGAAAAATAAAGATGGCGAATATAGCTAAATTCTATAGAGATTACAACAAAGTTAATTTATTCAGTAGTTAAATACATTGTATTTAGATTGTGAGTATAATAATAAAAATATTCAGTACTTAATCGTAATGAAGTTTTATTTGCTCGACCCTTACTATAAAACAATAACCACGTTGTGAGAACTTGGACTTGGTTCAATTATTTTGCTTGAAAAAAAGCAAAAAGCCAACATCACGTGGTATTCCCAGGCGGTCACCCATCCAAGTACTAACCACGCCCGATGTTGCTTAACTTCGGTGATCGGACGAGAACCGGTGTATTCAACATGGTATGGACGTTGGCGATATAAAAGGTAAAAAACATCTTTTGGCAAAAAGTATGTACCTACTTTAACTATGTATTTGTTGTTTATGAGATTGCGCTGATCGTTCTAACCTGTGGTTCTTACTGATTCTATACTAGGTAGATAGCGATAATATAAATTAATTAAAAATCGCAATACTATGCCATAGATAAATTCTTTGATTCTTTGATCGTTATTATAATTATTAACTGTGATTTTATCTATCTGGCACTTGGCGACTGCCAAATAACATTTTGATAACACACTGTGTTAAAACTGAACAGTGCCATCTACACATCTATAAAAGGACTATTATCAAGACAAAGAACTTTTGTAGCTCGCTGAACAGTTACACGAATGAAATCGAGATGGTGCTTGCTACAATAGTTGGCTTGTTATCACAGACCACCTTCTATAGATTACATTACATTATGAGACTTTTGTCTACTAAAAAAAGATAAAACACACCAAGGCAACGTTAGAGCTTCCTCCAACGTCGTATCGTTAGTAGAGTAATGCATTTTTATTGGTCTTATCAAAATCACTCACCAAGTTCTCTTAAACCTACATAATTATCTAACGCATTTTGTTCGAAATGCTTTGATCGCTTAGCGTTTGGAATCTATTTTGGGTGATCTGTGGCTTGTTATGTATTTTGAGTATTGCTGATAGCAGAGTTGCAATCAAAGCGTATAATAATATGCGGCTAATAAAGTCATAAGTTCATAACTCAATGTACTGCAATCATCCAAGAGGAAAAGAAAATTAGAGAACGGGTGGTATCGGGGGCGTATTTACCCTAGGATCCAAGGAGGCCATGGCCCAGGGCGGCCAGTTTGAAAAGGGCGGCGAAAGCCTTCAAGTTAAAAATTTTGCTCTATCTCTATTAATTTATAGGGCGGCTAATTAAATTGGCCCGGGGCGTCAAATCAAATGACCCGGGGCGTTAATTTTCAAAAAATACGCCTTTGGATGGTACTCGTATGTATGACCCGCCTGTCAATGTTCGCGGGAACTGGCGATATTTTATCCTTGCTATCTCTGCTACCACAATCGAGATTTTGGAACAGAAAATTATTGGGCGACTCGTCATAATAAAGCTACTCACGGAAAGTCAGCTTGATAGTAATCAAGTGAAAAAAATGTACTACGGATCCCGTACTAGTACTTTGATTTATCGATATTTTTAACAACCTTTGTACTTTGACCCATCAGTGAGTGGTGCCTCCCTATCAGGTGCTCAAGTCTACTATTTTGGAACAATTGTCATACCGGCACGATACCGGCCCCGGTATCTCCCGGAGTCGGGTATTTCAATCGTGTCACGATTATAGAAATTGTTCTTTGTAATTTATTGCAATTTACTAATCTCCTAAACTTCACATTGCTTTTTATACTAATAAATAGTATGTACAAATATATCTAAACGAAGTCTAGCATGATTAAATGTTTAAATTTATTAGTAGTTTTTCGAAAATCACTTCAACTAACGCATTTCTTAAAAACGGCAACACATACATACCATTCTAACACAATTCATAGATAAAAGAGACCGAAAATTCAATGCATAGATAAAAGAGATCGACAATTCTATTACCATTGAACGACCGTTATGAACGCATAATATAGCAGACTACGGATATTTGACTTCAATTGCAACGGTATCGTGCCGGTATCGTGCCGGTATGACAATTGTTCCAAAATAGTAGACTTGAGCACCTGGGAACTGAGTATTTCGTTCCGTTCAACGCAGATGAAAGTCGGCCATAAAATTTCAGCAACAGGTGTTACTTTCACGTTACAGAAATTTTTTTCTGGTTTACCAAACGTAGCTATTCGTGTATATGTTAAATTCTGTAATTATCTTATTTTAGTTATCTTTAAAATTGATATCAATGGATCAATATATGCAGACGTCCCTATTAAAGACGAACATTCCGTTCCAGCCAGTTTTCGTTTAGGCGG
The DNA here is from genome assembly GCA_916999025.1 of Orgyia antiqua. Taxonomy (NCBI): domain Eukaryota; kingdom Metazoa; phylum Arthropoda; class Insecta; order Lepidoptera; family Erebidae; genus Orgyia; species Orgyia antiqua. The sequence goes on from OU779874.1 coordinate 10,414,929, forward strand.
TGACCGGTCAACACCTATCGTCTGTTCTGTTTACATTTATTATTTGTGCTGTCTTTATCACAAAATTTTTCTTGATTAAAACATAATATTAATACACAAGTAAATGAAGTAATCAGTGCCTGAAGTCTTTATACAAGATGACCAATAATTTCAACGAAAAAGATGGTTTGCGGCGACCTAGAGGAATCACTGGGGTATGTTTACTTGTAATACTTGTATAAAAAGAGTATTATTTTTTATATATTTATCTGCAGTGTATAGGTCTGAAGCTGACAAAGAGCCCTCTTTATAATTCGGACTCTGGACCTATGTAGAGTTTTATGGTCATTTTATTTAAAATTTAAATAATAAATATAATTATATTCATGGACATTTCACACAACGTCCTCTGGTCCCAAGCTAAGCTTATAATGCTTGTGTTATGGGTACCAGAATACGGATAGAATACATATACTAGTTTTCTTTTATAAATACATACTTATAACTTATAATATATAGAAACACCCAGACGCAGTACAAACATTTGTATGACAATTAGAAAAATCACACAAATGATTGTTGTGAGCGGGAATCGAACCCGCGACCTCTTGATCGACATTCCATTACATGAACCACTCAACCACGAGGCTCGTCTTAATAAATAATATTAAAATAAATAATAATCTGATTATTTTTCTTTTATTTTAAGGACAAAGGTCTTTTTATAATTTGTTATATATGATTGTATTGATTTAATACATTGTTACAATATTATTATCATAATAACTTTTTGAATGGGTAACAAGAGAAAGGAATTCCTTTTATTTATAGTTAAATAAAATAACACTTTTTTTCTTTTGCCCTTCTCTCAGAACAAAAGGGATGGCTTCTCGTTGGAAATAACACTTTATTCAACAATATTTATATTGTTTTTTTTTTTTTATTTATTTGTAATATTATTTTTCTCATATTTTTGCTCTAAAATTAGGCACAGGCTATAGACCGTCTGTTGTGATTTAAATGCTGTTTCAGCTTCATTAATACATATATGCTGACACACACAATAATAATTGAGGACAACTTTTTTTTTGTGTATTGGAGGGCTTTATTACTGTAACAAGTAACTTTAATCTGGATATATGTATAGTGTTTTAAAGAAATGAAACATTCCATATGACGCAGAGTCTGTATGTATGTAAGATATGAAAATCAGTAGCTGTTCTGGTATGGTCATGTAATAAGTACAAAACGTAAACATTTAAGCTATATTGTTAAGAGTGGTAAAGAAATTATATCCCACTGTTGTGCACGTGCCTCCTCCACTTTGGGAGGGATTATGATCTACTGTGCCGCTCTAACCAGGAGTGTTGGCACAGGGTTTATTTTCGAGATTTCCGTCTCTTACAAAGGATGTTATCTGTGTGCAATAGCTGTAGTGCCCTTAGGTGACTTTTACAGTGCCCTTGGGAGGAGATGGGGTGGTGACACTTAATCCGTCACCACACAGAGAGTTCGTATAATAATATATTGGTATATTACATCACTTTATTTCGTTGTTAGAGTTTCCTTCCTCCAAAATAACACAAGATAAGTCCCATTTTAATACCTCATTGGTTTTACCACATTGCATATGCATTTAAATATAGAACACAAACCTTAATGTAGGTATTAATGTATTATACATATATAAACAATCCTTTCCTCTTCCTCCAGCCCATTAATGTCCCAATGTTGGGCACAGGTCTTCAAAGTCAAAGTCAAAATTTTTTATTTCAACTTGGCATGTTTTACAAGCTCTTTTGAAACATCAGAAACTATATAGGTGTCTGTTCCATACGCGAATCCTATGGAGAAGAACAGACAAGAAACTCCATGGATATTTGTTTTTAATTTCCTTTAATTTTTTTTTTCTATTATCATACATAGTTGTATCAGGGGTGTGAGAATGATGCCGATCAGTACTATCACGACTAACTAAAACTAACTTAATAATAAAATAGCCTTGTTGGAGCAAATCGACCAGTCGCACCAGTCTGACCAGGCATGTGGGTACAGGGTTTATTTTCGAATTTTCCGTTTCTCACAGTGGATGTTATCTGTTCACAATATTCCTTAGCTGGCTTTTACAGCACTCTGGGAAGGAAAAGGGGTGGTGACACTTGTATTCTTAATCCGTCACCACACGGACAATTATATTATATTACTATATAATTATATTACTTATAATATTTTAATGGATTATTTATTATTTTATTGCTATAAATTATCATTTTATTATATTCAGATAATATTTATAGACTTATTATAAGTAAAAACATATGTGTAATTTATGTAGTTACTTTATCCGTGTGGTGACAGATTAAAAACACACATGTCCTCACCCATTTCTTCTTCTAGGTGCTGTACAATCTGACTGAAAAACTGGCTGACGTCCGCCACTTCGTATGCATGAAAGGAAACAAAAGCTTAACAAATATTTACTTATTGTAAATCAAGTCGTTATTTTAAATGTTCTTATGCGAGCATCGATTTTCAAAATTGCGCAACGGATTTAATGTGGTTTTTTTTAATAGATAGAGTGGTTCAAGAGGATGACATTTTGTATATTTTGTTAAGGTTTTGATTCTAAATTTAAACTGCATCAAAATCTGTTACATACCTTTGAATATTTCGGGTGGTTCGTGCACATGTCGTGCATATACGACTTGTCAGTGTATATATTTGACAAAGAAAGAGTAAAAAGTATGTGAACCTAGTCCTGTTGGCTTAATACTCTTAGTTTTATTAATGTAACATGTCAATTGTAGGGTGATGGTAAAAAGCTTTTTATTTTCATTTTATGTGTAGCTATCATTTACTTCTAAATTTCTCTTTGTATATTTTGGCTTAGAGCATTGATGAACAGGAGCTGGCTGGCGTCCCGCGCTGATAAAAGTACGAAAGCAATAACCATCACTTTAAGTAAGATCATTGCTCTTGTACGTACAATGTCTTAGTGTAAAACGATTTTGTGCAGGGCGTGTGAGGCGACCAATAAATTTAGGTGACTTTTTTTGTGTGCGTTACCTCGGCACTCCAACCGTGCGGCAGTCAAGCGGGCCTCGTGGTCGAGTGGTTCACGTAACGGACTCTCGTTCACGAGGTCACGGGTTGGATTCCCGCTCAGTATAATTATTTGTGTGATATTTATAAATGGCATACAAATATTTGTACTGCGTCTGGGTGTTTCCTATGTATTATAAGTATGTATTTACAAAAAAAAGTAGTTTGTGTAGTATAGCCATATTCTGGTACCAATAACACAAGCATATAAGCTTAAATTGGTACCAGAGGACGTTGTGTGAAATGTCCGTAAATATTCATTTATTTATTTATCTTCTTTATCTTTATCTTTTCTTTATCTTTACTTCTTATAAAACAAAGTCGTAATTTTTGTATGTATGTCCCTATGTGAGCTTATATCTTCAAAATTACGCAACGGATCTTGATGCGGTTTTTTTAATAGATAGAATGGTTCAAGGGGATGGCTTTTTTGCCTAATTTGTTGGGGTTTGCTGTATATTGGATGAGATATGATTAAATTTGCCGAGAAACTCGGACGCGCGCGAGCTATAAATGAACACGCTGTCTTATCTATGTGAGGTACAACAAACTATTGTATGGAGGAATTGTTTGTTACTTAAAGTTCTTCAAAAAAGTCCGCGATGCCTATCTTTTAAGGGAAACCCGCCGTACCCGTAATAATGTCGAAAAAATTATCAAATTCAATAGGTGTTTTCAAAAGCTATTTATGTCTTTATAGTAATATTATTTATCAAATTAAAAAGCTTATTTAGCTTACGCAATTAATATAGATTATAACTGCTTTACAGCATGCAATTTAAATGAATATCTTAGGAGATATGACGAAAAAAGAATTACGCGCTGTAAAATAAAATACTTAAACTGTTGGCTGAGCAACGCGAACGTTTTCTCGGTCTTCTCAGCACAATAAACATCCTTACATGTATCCAAACATTGGAGTATGGATATGTGTAAGGATGTTTATTGTGCTTTCATGAATATATATGAATACTGGATGGGTTTTCATGAATCTTTCCAATGGAAAATGGAATAGAATATGAACTTATTTTTTATCCTGTTTACTGCGGGTAACACCGCGGGGCAAGCTATTTATATTATATTTGTCAATGACAACAGCTTGTGTTTATACTCCTGTTGTATTAATGCTCTAAGTATTTGGGTGTATTTGTTTTCATAGTTTAATTAAATATTTTATGTTTCAGTTTGACATTTATGACTACAGTGATGTGCCGACCGGTGAACACGATGACCGAGCGGAAAAGCCCTGGAAACGGGTTAATGTCATTCATTCATTATACGCTTTAATAACTATTTAATTAATCTGAACTAACGGGCCAATCACTAGGCGGCAGCACTGAGACGTCAGATCAAGATAGCTGTCAAAGCTGCACATATTTTCCTTACTCCTGTTTTGTACAATAAATATAAATAGTAATTAATACTTTAATTAAAATTTATGGTACTTATTTATTTTTGTTAAAAAATACAAAAAGAATTAAGACTAAAGGGAATATCGCTATTAGAATAAGACGCTCTGACAGTTATGTCTTAGTTGCTGTCACCCAGTGATTGGCCCTTTTTTTCAAAAAACATACATGCTATAACAATTTTTAGACTATAGGTTTGTTTGTATTTTGATTAACGTTAATTTTAGTTGGTTGTTTTGAGTTAAGATATCATCAATAAATACACTCTATGGTAATGAACGATACATTATGATAAACGCGAGTGCTCAAATAACTATAAATACTTAACATTTAACAAATAAAATTAACAATCGTATTTACACTAAACAAAATACATACAGACTTTAAATTTGCAATACCTGTAATATATAAATTCTTTAAATTGAATTTAAAACATTGATACCAATTCTAGGTGCACAACAAAACTTAACTAAAAAATGAAAATTGATAGTCTCAATAACACAATTCGGCATATAACTATAATAATATATTTATTTGGTTTTCTTCCACAAAGGTTTCAATAAATCAAGTACAATAACAGTAGTGTACAGGCTAGTACGGTACAGTTCCTTTGTGGGAGACTGGCATCTGAACTAGGATTACTTGTCATACAGATTACAGGGCCCCCATTCATCAACTAACAGTATATTATTGAGTAGTGATAACAATGCAATGTTGAAAAGAAAATATAATTATACCATTTAGCTAAGTTAAACTTAATCAATATAGCTTTCAAGTATTGCAAAATTACAAGTAACTATTAAAAAGCAATTATTTCCGCATTAACTAATTTTATTTATGTATCTTATCGTTCTTAATGCTTGTTTCTCGATAACTATGTTCTATTAACATCATATCGACATACTAAAGATTATAATATAGCTAATCTTTTTCGCTATTTACTACTCATAAAGCATGATATGATCCAATGCTTTGTCATCTAATTCATGAGATATTTTCTGTTTAAACTAAACTTATTGTATTTTAGATTTTAGAATGAGCATAAAGAACATATTTTTATTATTAACACGCTTTATTAACCAATTGATAGAAAGAATGAGATTAACTTACTTATCAGTTGTATTAATCTATGTAACGGAATATTTAAAAGTATTTTTACCTACTTGCTGTAGTCTGATTGATCTGAAATTTTACACACATATTATGGACCGATGACAATGCTATATTTCAAAAAATCTCCATCGTGATTTTTTTTGTTGTAAACTAAGTTTTTAAATGGTGGTCGAATTAGCACCAAAACCTCTAAATCTTTCTACGTCCGCTTCTAGACATTGGTCTCCCCAAAGAATGCAACATTCGATATCTGCATCTATTATTATTATTAAATGGACTGTCAGGAATCCCATCATTAAAGTAAATATCTTCTAAATCTTACCCTTGACACGGTAACGATAAGAGATGCTATGTAACTTTGAGAGATAATTTAAGATTACATAGATATCATAAACCGCTCGTATCAAAACTTATTTCGTCTAATGCCTACTTTGAGAATAATTTATTTTTAACACTATTCTTTCCCCTTCTTATAAACGACTATAACCCCAATTGTTTTTTCTGCATCTCTTATCGCAACCTTAAGCCGGCAGTCCCCACAAAAGGGCGTTATTATCCACTTTGGGAAAGGCTGTTATAGACAGTCATCGAGGTAAAACTGTACTGATTGTAAACTATATATTTTAGGCAGTTTACAAGATGACTAGTAAAGGCGAACATTTATATAAACCTGTGCAATCTGTAAGTTATAAAATATTTGGATTTTTTTGTCCTGGGGATTTGTTGTCTTTTTTCGTTGTGTCGGGAATTAAATGTTTAAGTAAATAAGTAAAAGTGTATGTCATATTTTAGGTATGCTTTTTTAAATTTTGCTTTGCAGTGATAATTTTATGGTTTTGTGTGGGATTTATATAAGCAATTAAATAGGTTTTTATCTTAGTTTAATTTTAGACCTAAATAATAAATGTTAATGGTCAAAGTGTTTGCCTCAATGCGTTTCAGTCGATCGTTAGATATAAGAATAAGTCGCCTTTTGCCTGTATCTTAGTAAGCGCAGAATTATTCCACTCCTTTTTTGTATTAAAAAAAACCGACGTACTTTCCCAGTGTCAAATCTCATTGAAATATGTTCAGCACCTAGTTTTAGAGACCGACAGATAGAGCTACTTTCCCATTTATAATATTAGTAACGATTTAAATGTATCTAAATTACATTTTTCTTTTGGCTTTGTGACTTTCATCATTTTATAAATTTTTATTTTATTATTTATTTTTTTAATTTTCATTGCATTCTTTGTATATCAATATCTAGTTCTTGTGTCATCGTTTATTAAACGCATTTCTGATATACTTCTTTCATTGGTTAATTATTGTAGATCGCTATTATTTAATTTCTGATCTATCTATCAACGATATTCCAACAACGATATTACTAAATAAAACTAACAATAACGCATTGTTCTGGTGATTGCATTTGTATTGCTTGTATTTGGATTGGCTATGTCGTTTTGCGTGTACGTGTTTTTTATATTATGTGTTTTACTATGTTGTTATAACGAAAACGGTATGTGAAACTTCATATTTCTGCCAACATTGTTTATCCAGAGAGCGTAGCGCCAATACCTTGAGGTCGCCACTAACATTGTTTAAATTTTGTAAAAATATTTAAAAATATAGTTACAATCTAACAAATTTAAATATTAATCTTTGAACAATGTTTAAATTAAAGTTTGAGTTTCATTTGAAAACTGATAATTACGCTTTGTGTGCCACATTTCTCTTCCTTTTAATTTCTCTTCTCGCCGTAGCCAAAGCTACTGGCGCCACTGGTATAATAATAGAAAAGCGCTCTCTGGTATTTATAATAATGTTTGCATATTTCTGTATTTGCTTTTGCTTGAATTGGTTGATTAAAATTTGTTTTTGTTTGATAGAAATGATTGATCCATTTTGAATCAATATTTTATTGTATTTTTCAGGTACCAAGTTCGTTATTAATATTACTGTTAGGGTTCTACTTACTGCTCGGGTTTTTCGCACAATTGGTTGAAGATGAGATGCCCAGTATTGTTTCACAATCATCAGTTTCGGTAGATGTAAGTGTATTTTGCTTTTAAAACTTGAACCATTTAAATACAGATGTACCGGATAGTGGGTTGACGTTTAAAATTTAGGACAAGTAATTATAGCATGGCTAAATCGTACTTCATACAATAATAACGTTTCATATGACGTATAGCCTGTATCATAGAAACACATAGACACATTTTTACGCACACATAGATATGTAAGTGGCTTTAAGCCGGCTGAGTGATATAGCCATAGATATTACATGTGTTATATCTGTGCTAAAGTGGTTTTTACCCTTTTTAATGACGTACGATAACAATACAATAGTCTTAAGGATTCTTAGGCTTAATTAGACGCGTTTTTATGGTTCCGTACCCAATGGGTAACACGGTACCTTATTATGAGATTTTGCTGTCTGTCCTGTGTTATCACTGTTATCAGACAATCTCATGAACCGTAAAGTTAAATAAAGCTCTATTCAGCCCATTAACTTCCCACTGTTGAGCACGGGCCTTCTACACTTAGGTCTACTGTCCCGCGCTGACCAGGCGTGTTGCCACGGGGTTCGGTTTTGAGTTTTCCGTTTCTCACAAAGGATGTCAGTATCCCTTAGCTGGCTTTTACAGCACCCTGGAAAGAAAATGGGGTGGTGATACTTGTATTTTGAATCCGTCATCACACGGACAATAAAGTTAGACAATTGAAATTTTCAGAGATGATTATTTCAGTTATGGCTATAACAACAAATACTAACAAACGGAATAAAATATGTATTTAAATGTTCACGTTTCGGTTTTCCTTGATGATACGCTTGTGACGGTCTAACATGATGATAACATCACAGAACCTTTGCAAGTCCCGCTCATATTTTAATCCTTTTTACTTTTTGAACTAAGTAAATATTTTTTTGTAGAACAATGACACATTTAGCGAAGAGTCAGCCCAGCGTTATTTAGATGAGATTATAGGTAACGGTCCGAGGATATCAGGCACTGTATACCATTTAGAAAAGACACAGGATATGAAGAGTATTGTAGACCGGATCGCTGCAGAGGCCACGCTACCTGTGTTGACTGATTGGCAAGTTGTTTCTGGTAAGTGAAAATTGATGAGAGAAAGATGGTAGTTTTAGGGCTTTTAATTTTATTGTACCCATTTAAAATGATACCCCGTTTAAATAAAACTACTTTTTACGGATTTAGACGCGTATATTTGTTTTAAATTTTGGCCCGACGTTTCGGAGACTTTGCAGTCACCATGGTCACGGGTGAGCTTGAGCTGTAATGTGTCTTCTACGATCAGTTATTACAGGGATTACCCATATTCGATTTTAATTTTATATTTACCATAAAGATAGACTTTTACCATAAACTATATCATATTACATTGTGCTCAGACTACATAAAATTAATAACAATATTTTGGTTTCTAAATACAGTAACAAATTATAATAATATGTGACCCCGTTTTTGCAACACTTTTTTGCTGAAGAGTTTATTTCTTTGAATGCACTAATCTCAGGAACCAATCAGGAAAAATTAATTCAGTTTTGGATTGTACATTTATGGAGGAAGGCTGTAGTCTATTTAACATCACGCTGGGAACAATAGGAGCACAGCGTCGGTGAAAAATATTGCAAAAACGGGGAAGTTTTTGAAACATAGTTACAAACTAAAAGTGGCTTCTAAGAATGCGTTTGTATATGTGCCACTAGTATTATGTATCATCATCATAACATCACGCCTTTTTCCCATGGGGGTAGGCAGAGACTACAGAGCGCTTTCTGCTGCGGTCCAAACACACTTATTTTTATTTCATTCTAATTTTAGGTGACTACTACCTTAAATCATCACATCCATTCTTCAACTTGTACCGGAACTGCTCCAATATTATAGCGTTGTTGGAAGGGGAGAGTGGTTTCCATAGCAACGGTACCATAGCCAGCACAATACTAGTCAACTGCCACTATGATTCTGTACCGTTTGCTAAAGGTTAGTGGATACACTTTATTTTAACATGGTTTTATTAGCTTCGTACGTATCTATCAATGTATTAATCTATGTAATGGAGATTTAGAAAGTAATTTTCACCACTTGCAGTAGTTGGATTGATCTGAATGTGGAAAAATATATATGCAGTCATAATTTCGGTCCACTTGTGTTTTGTAAAAAATTGGTCAAGTGCGAGTCGGACTCGCGCACGATGGGTTCCGTACCATTATCTATGCAACATAAGGCAACGTTATTAGTATCAGCAAGAAACGGTAAAAAAATCATGTTTGTTGTATGGGAGCCCCCCTTAAATATTTATTTTATTTTATTTTTAGTATTTGTTGTTATAGCGGCAATAGAAATACATCATCTGTGAAAATTTCAACTGTCTAGCTATCACCGTTCTTGAGATACTGGGTACGGAACCCTAAAAATCATGTTTGTTGTATGGGAGCCCCCCTTAAATATTTATTTTATTTTATTTTTAGTATTTGTTGTTATAGCGGCAATAGAAATACATCATCTGTGAAAATTTCAACTGTCTAGCTATCACCGTTCTTGAGATACTGGGTATGGAACCCTAAAAATCATGTTTGTTGTATGGGAGCCCCCCTTAAATATTTATTTTATTTTATTTTTAGTATTTGTTGTTATAGCGGCAATAGAAACACATCATCTGTGAAAATTTCAACTCTCTAGCTATCACCGTTCTTGAGATACAGCCTGGTGACAGACGGACGGACGGACGGACGGACGGACGGACGGACGGACGGACGGACGGACGGACGGACGGACGGACAGCGAAGTCTCAGTAATAGGGTCCCGTTTTTACCCTTTGGGTACGGAACCCTAAAAACACTTATGTGATCGATCGATCGAGTTGGTGCAAACCGCAGATAGATGGCGTTGTACAAAAACATCGAAGCGATATTTAACTCACATTGAGAAATATTGTAGTAGAATATTTGATTATCATGTGCTGGACCCATGGTAGCTCAATTGGGAGAGCAACGGAACCGTATTCGGAGGTCATGCGTTCAAGTCCCGCTAATGATAATTTTTTTTCCACTATATGATTTACTTAAAGCATAGCAAGTCAATTGCAAACAATTTATAAATTAACGTATAAATGACATTGTAATAAAAAATAAAATTGGTCAAGTGCGAGTCGGACTCGCGCACGAAGGGTTCCGTACCATTATCTATGCAACATAAGGCAACGTTATTAGTATCGAGCAAGAAACGGTAAAAAAATCATGTTTGTTGTATGGGAGCCCCCTTAAATATTAATTTTATTTTATTTTTAGTATTTGTTGTTATAGCGGCAATAAAAATACATCATCTGTGAAAATTTCAACTGTCTAGCTATCACCGTTCTTGAGATACAGCCTGGTGACAGACGGACGGACGGACGGACAGCGAAGTCTCAGTAATAGGGTCCCGTTTTTACCCTTTGGGTACGGAACCCTAAAAAATCAGTATTTTCAAGCATGTTTTTAAGTTTTTGAACTAAACAAAAATTATACTTGTTTTTCTAATTTTTAGGTGCATCAGACGATGCAATATTCTGTGCGGTAATGGCGGAATCATTAGCCAGATTATCGAAAAGAAATATCAAACTGAAACATAATGTTGTGTTTTTATTTAACGGAGCAGAAGAGAATGGCTTGCAGGTAATATTAGATTTAAAGATATGTATAACAATTTGGTGATGGCCATCTGTATTCTAAATGAATACAGATGGCACCACTGTACCACTTTCCTTCTCAGGGTGCTGTAAGAACCATCTAAAGAAGCCAAAGCCAAAAAAAAATATTTTTTGTGAGGGAAGAAAAATATTTAAAAGTCTTTAATCTTTAAAAGATTTAAAAATATCTATTTAGCCAATTTACCGTTTTCCTCCTAAAATGAAAGACCGTGCCCAACCCTCTCCAGCACATTTACGTCCCACTGTTGGGCACGGGCCTACTCATATTTGGAGGGATTATGGTCTACTGTGCAGCGCATTGTGTGAAATGTCCATGAATATTTATTTATTTAAAATCACCAAAATCGGTCCAGCCTTTCTTGAATCCATTTTTGTATTCTATAAAAGCAATAATCTTAATCTAAATTTAGATATAATTTTAGGCAAGTCACGCCTTCCTACGTCATCCATGGTCTAAGGGTATTGTATCTGTCATCAATTTAGAAGCAGCTGGTATGAATGGGAAACCAGCTGTGTTTCAGGTAATTATTATATTATTATAGACCACTAACAAAATAACTTAAAAAAAAAATTGGTCAAGTGCGAGTCGGACTCGCGCACGAAGGGTTCCGTACCATTATCTATGCAACATAAGGCAACGTTATTAGTATCGAGCAAGAAATGGTAAAAAAATCATGTTTGTTGTATGGGAGCCCCCCTTAAATATTTATTTTATTTTATTTTTAGTATTTGTTGTTATAGCGGCAATAGAAATACATCATCTGTGAAAATTTCAACTCTCTAGCTATCACCGTTCTTGAGATACAGCCTGGTGACAGACGGACGGACGGACGGACAGCGAAGTCTCAGTAATAGGGTCCCGTTTTTACCCTTTGGGTACGGAACCCTAATAAAAAATGGGCTTTAATGTAGTAGTTATCTTTATGTAAGATTAATAAGATTAAAATAACGATCATATTGTAGATTGTGCTAGCAAATTTAGCGTGATTTGAAGTAATTAAAATATAAGAATAAAAAAATAAATATTATGGGTACCGAATATATCGAAAATCCCGGTTCCTATCTTTATTATTTCCAATTCTATGCTCGAAACCGGGAGTTCCCGAGATTTTCAGTACCGGGAATTCCCGGTTCTATACTCTACTCTACTACTAATCCAGGCGTACGAAGTCGCGGGCATTAGTTAGTAAACTAAATCTGTATTTCTCTTTATTAAATAATCGTTTACGTTTTAATATTTAATTAGGCGACAGATATTCGTGTACTAAGTACATACAGACGGAGTACATCAAGACCTACTGCTCAAGGTCTGGGGGAGTTTCTGTTCCACTCCGGCATCATACCCTCGGATACTGACTTCAGGATATTCAGAGATTTTGGTGACATACAGGGTAAGTTGTACCTGTGCCCAGCAGTTTCGCTTGAGACTACAGATTGATTTCTAATTTGTTCGTTATAATTGTTATATAGATGGCGTTGTCTGCGCTTAAAGTGGCGCCATCTATGTAATGTCTCTACTGAAGCTCAATTAGATTTTATACTTGAAGACGACAGAAAAATATGACTGACATGAAACTAAGCTTTGTACTTCTCTCTCTCTCTCTCTCTCTCCCTCTCCAGCAACTTCCCACTGTTGGGCACGGGCCTCCTCCACTTTGAGAGGGATTATGGTCTACTGTGCCGCGCTGACCAGGCGTATTGGCACGAGGTTTATTTTCGAGTTTTCCGTCTCTTACAGAGGATTTTATCTGTGTGCCATATCCCTTAGCTGACTCTTACAGCACCCTTGGGAGGAGATGGGGTGGTGACACTTGTATTCTTAATCCGTCATTACACGGAGAATTCAATTTAAGTTTATATAAGTGTTATTTTGTCAGGTATCGACATAGCTTTTACAAAATGGGGTCATGTATATCACACACGGAATGATAGACCGGAGCTGATCAAACCAGGTGTTATACAGAATGCTGGTGACATGTTATTGTCTTTCATCACCAATTTAGCTGATTTAGAGGATATGAGTGAAAAGGTAAGTACCTAATTTTTACCCAATTTTCAAAAAGGAGAAGGCTGTGTTTACACTTTTATCACTTCGGTCTTTTTCTATCTATCACTACGCCTGTAATTTCTTTTTTCTCAGCAGCAGCTAAAGTATAACTGAATTTTCCGCCATCTACCGCTCAAAAGCTGAACAAAAATTTTGAATTTTGGAGTATATGCTCTCTACCACCTATACTATTTCTTTATTTTCTCTTTGAGAGATTTAATTTATCCATTTATTTATTATTTGCCCTATCTTGATCAGTTTCTCCGACTCTTGTGTTAGCGTCATATTGAAAAACATTGTCATCAAGAAAATATAAGCTGTCTTCGAGAAAATATTGAAACAGAAAAAGCGTAATAAATGAACTGGAATTGTAAATATAGATGGTGCACAATTAAACTGTTAAATTGATCAATCAGTTCAAAGTCGTTGTAGTAACCCTCGGTGTGCATGTCTACTCCACTCTTGGCTTGTACTTTTAACATATATTTATTATTCGCTCTACTTTCATGCTCAGCGACATGAAAGTAAAGCGGGCTCGCGATGAAACTATTCTACAATTGGAGTGCTGTCGTCTGTGGAGCTATTATATAGATGGCGCTGTTTTATTATAGTTAAGATATTATACAATGGTTACGTTTATGTCACTTGTTTCTCTTATCTTTAATGGCATAAAACGGATGGGTTTCGTGATCTAGTGTTTCATGTAACGGATTGCCATTCATGTGATCTTAGGTTCGATTCCCGCACAGTACTATTGTTTATGTGACACTTCTCATGCAAATGTTTGTTGTGTCTGGGTGTTTTATAAAAATGTATTTACCAAAAACCATATATGTGTTATATCCATGTTTTGATACCGATAACACAAGCATATATAGCTTAATTGGGGACAAGGGGACTCGTGAAATGTACATAAATGTTTTTATTATTTCAGATAGCCCCAACAACGGCAATATACTACGATTATTTAAACTTATTCATGTTAAACTACTCGTTCACCGTGTCTTTTATTGTAGACGCGTTCATAGCTCTTTTCGGACTAGCTTCTGTCTATTATTACGTGTGGCTTGTTGGCGCTAGTGAGTATAATGGTTTTACTTATTTTAAATAGATGGCGCTGAAATTAATTATTATTTTTTAAAAAGGTGACGGTTCTCAATTTGTCTGTATGATTCTTTAAATGTTTGTTACCTCATAACTTTTAACTGGGCGAAGCGATTTTAATGATTATTTTTGTATTTGAAAGCTGATGGTTCCCGTTTGGTCCCTTTTGCACCAGGTCAGGATCTGATGGTTATCTCCTAAGTAATAGAGGAAAACCCCCAAATTTCAAAGGCACATAAAAATGTTTTTTAACTAAGCATTTTAATATGATATTATAACTTAAAGTGTTTGTTTTAGGATGGTCATCAATGAAAGAGTTATTATGGACATGTTTAGGTCGTGTGGCCGCCATTGTTTGTGGTGTTATTGTCACTGTTCTATGTATGTTGTTTATGGTCGCTACTACTGTTCAAATGAGGTTAGTTTATATTAAGACTGTTGCGTGGAAGTTAATAACCAAACCATCCTTTTTTAACAACCCTATAATTTAAAGAAAACCGCATCATAATCCGTTGCTTAGTTTTGAAGATATAAGGTCACATAGGAATGTACTTACAGAAATAACTACATAGTACCATAGACACAGTACTAATAAAGATTATCAATTCCCATACTTTGGCATGTTCGCCATAAAATGCACGCTAAATCTAGGTGGCGCTGTTCACTAGCGTAACAACTTGTATAAAACGGACGTTGCAATAAGATACGTTTAGACAGAAAAAAATTAACTTAAATTAAAAGTCTAATACATATTTAATATGTTACATTCAACGAAAAAATACAATAATAATTATTTTCCACTGATTAGTACATGCAAATAACCTCTTACGATAAAATAACCTCTTGCGATAGATGGCAGATGATTCGCTTCAATGATCGCTTTGTTATTTTTAACACAGTTTTTAACTAGATGGCATTTTAATATATTTAAATCATTGATTGGTGTTACAAAAACTATTATTATTATTTTAGGGTATTAAATATTAGTAAGTTTTAAGAACAATAATATATTTATAGTTTTATAAAAAAAACAAAAAAAGGTTGAAAAGATAAAAAGTTACAAACTAAATTATCTCATAAAAATCATCAAATTGGTTTATTAAAAAACAGGTAGTATTTATTTGGGTTCAAGGTCAAGCTTGTTAAAACAAATAGTGATGCGCCACTTGATTTCGACGTTTTTAGGGTTCCGTACCCAAAGGGTAAAAACGGGACCCTATTACTGAGACTTCGCTGTCCGTCCGTCAAACAAATTGGTCAAGTGCGAGTCGGACTCGCGCACGAAGGGTTCCGTACCATTATCTATGCAACATAAGGCAACGTTATTAGTATCGAGCAAGAAACGGTAAAAAAATCATGTTTGTTGTATGGGAGCCCCCCTTAAATATTTATTTTATTTTATTTTTAGTATTTGTTGTTATAGCGGCAATAGAAATACATCATCAATCTGTGAAAATTTCAACTCTCTAGCTATCACCGTTCTTGAGATACAGCCTGGTGACAGACGGACGGACGGACGGACGGACGGACGGACGGACAGCGAAGTCTCAGTAATAGGGTCCCGTTTTTGCTTGTTATGACGTTCAAATAGCGAGTGTATTCTTAGAAATTACATTTGTCGCGTGTGTGTGCGTGTGTGTGTGCGTACGTGCGTGTATGTGTCTGTGTGTGCGTGTGCGCAAATAGTATATTAGCTTTGGGCGATGTATGTATGTAAAAAAATTGGTCAAGTGCGAGTCGGACTCGCGCACGAAGGGTTCCGTACCATTATCTATGCAACATTAGGCACGTTATAGAACCAAATATTCTGTGAATAGTTAAAGCGTCTACCTGTCAACGTTATTATTATTGAGCAAGAAACGGTAAAAAAATCATGTTTGTTGTATGGGAGCCCCCCTTAAATATTTATATTATTTTATTTTTAGTATTTGTTGCTAGAGCGGCAATAGAAATACATCATCTGTGAAAATTTCAACTGTCTAGCTATCACCGTTCTTGAGATACAACCTGGTGACAGACGGAGGACGGACGGACGGACGGACAGCGAAGTCTCAGTAATAGGGTCCCGTTTTTACCCTTTGGGTACGGAACCCTAATGAACTGTCTCTTTCAGCACATCCTCAATGTATAGCATCCTCAATGTATAGGTCGTCATCGTACCTACTGAAAATATTTAACAAAGCCTACCGCTTTGTTAAATATTTTCAGTATCATGTAACAAGTAAGCGTAATAATTGAATGAGATATTTTGTTGTGATGAAAAGTAAAAAGGATTATTGACGTCACTCACAATATCAAAAGAAACAAAGTACTTTAATATTTATTAACAGGTTGTTATATTATGATACTAAATTTATTATAAAATAAGTTTTATTCTATTATCAGCTCGGTGAAGGTCGATTTAGGTTCGGATCTTAGACTATAAAGTATGTTGTTATGGTTGATATATGATATCGTCGAGGCCTTTGACACAAGCCGCCTTCGCGGTGATCGGTGTTTTTGAGAATGTTAACAAACAGAATGAAAGCAACCTTATGCCTCAATAAAGAAAGTATATTTTTAAATGTTGTTGTTCCGTTCGACGTTCATAGCAAAAGC
Source organism: Orgyia antiqua (assembly GCA_916999025.1). NCBI lineage: Eukaryota > Metazoa > Arthropoda > Insecta > Lepidoptera > Erebidae > Orgyia > Orgyia antiqua. The sequence goes on from OU779874.1 coordinate 10,431,990, forward strand.
AGCTTTGCGTGTTTTATTGTTTCGTCTTCAATCGTCTTTAAGAGGGTACTGTACTCCTCATTTAGGTATTTGCCTTAGGTATTGCTATCCCTATTTCCGAGCGCCGCGCTGAAAGGGACAAATATAGATGAAGCGGATTTTACCTACAAATTCTTTGAAAAAAGACGTTTCGTACTTCCGTTTTTTTTTCGCGAAAGTTAAACCGATTTTAATAGTTTTTGCGTCATATTATAGATAAAGAATATATCTATGCTTCTATCACTTTCTTTTGTGGTAAAACTTTACCAAATTTGTGTGATAGACGCTGCAATTTTATCTAAAGAAAACCGAAAAAAAAAGTTTTCCGGATCGTCATATTTCTTTTAGTTATTATGTTTTGAAAAAAAGAAAGTGAAACGTATTTTTAGGTGTGGTACCTTGGGTATATTTAGAAGTAAGAGATATTGCGTGTTCACGTAAACACTGTTTATTCACGACTAAGACCAAACTAAGACTAACATATGTCTAATCTTACATTCTGCAGGAAAGGTAACGATCCCGTTATGTTCAAGGGACGCGCTACTTGAAGTTGTCAAACCTATGTCAATAACAGCAATAAATTCTTAACTAATATCGATACAAGTGTGAGAGCGAAATGTTAGGCAAAAACAAAATGTTAAAATGTCTACCATGAGTTGATCTATAAGTGGCTGGGCATACATAAAAATAATATATAATGGTACCAATTCTACATGCACAAGTAAACTAAACTTAACTAAAAAATAAATATTGATTATTTCAATAACACAATTCCGCAATTCGGTACTGTTAACTACACTTTCTTATTATAAAAACGGTGTATTATATAATAACAATTTAAGTTACTGTGAATGTGTATAAGAAAATAGTCAATTAATCAAAATACAGCATAGTTGCTTTTTTATTTTTGGTTAAGTTTAGTTGTGCATATAGAATTGGTACCAATATCTGCTTGACCGAGCGTAACTCTCGATGGATTTTTGTGAAATTATTCTTAATAAGGTAAGTCTCAGTAATAGGGTTCCATTTTACCTTTTGGTACGGTCAAGTACGTGTTGGACATGCACGCGAACGGTTCCGTGCGGTTATTATGATGATATATTCGTGACACCAACCACAAATAACACCATATAGCGGACCCCCAAACAATGGGATAAGGGCAGGATGATGATGATGGTGAGTCTGAGTAGGTATTTGTGGTTGTAGTATCATCTGATCTAAGCAAACTGAAAATTTCAGCTCTCTAGCTAAACAGAAAATTTTCATAGTACGAAAACACCGACAAAAAGAAATTTTATAAGTATACATAAATCCAAAATCCCATTTATTTAAACACAGGTATTTAATATACGTTATACATATAAAGTAAAATCACGAAACATGTAAAATATTACAAGCCGCATAGGTATGTACGATGTATCGTGCTGTCGCTAGTCGCGATGGCGATACTACAATCAACTACAAATGTAGGTACAAGAACCTCACGATGCGATAGGCTAAGGAATTGAATTAAACACAACGCGGTAACGTAACGCGCAACGTTGCCAGTTTGACAAACTTGGTAGGTAAGTACTTGATAAGAAGCTTAAAATAATTGGTCAAGTGCGAGTCTGACTCGCGCACGAAGGGTTCCGTACCATTATCTATGCAACATAAGGCAACGTTATTAGTATCGAGCAAGAAACGGTAAAAAAATCATGTTTGTTGTATGGGAGCCCCCCTTAAATATTTATTTTATTTTATTTTTAGTATTTATTGTTATAGCGGCAATAGAAATACATCATCTGTGAAAATTTCAACTGTCTAGCTATCACCGTTCTTGAGATACTGGGTAAGGAACCCTAAAAATCATGTTTGTTGTATGGGAGCCCCCCTTAAATATTTATTTTATTTTATTTTTAGTATTTGTTGTTATAGCGGCAATAGAAATACATCATCTGTGAAAATTTCAACTCTCTAGCTATCACCGTTCTTGAGATACAGCCTGGTGACAGACGGACGGACGGACGGACGGACGGACGGACGGACGGACGGACGGACGGACGGACGGACGGACGGACAGCGAAGTCTCAGTAATAGGGTCCCGTTTTTACCCTTTGGGTACGGAACCCTAAAAATGAAGTTTGTAGTTTGCGAAAGATATAAATGTATTTACTAATTAACTAAGATATAAATCTATATACTGTAGTAACTAAATTGCCTTTATTTATGTGTTTAAAAATACAAAAAGTGAAACCGCATTATCAAAAATCCACTTTAATTTGAACGCCAGACCTATTAACATTCGTGGCCCTGCTATATATATGCTTTACCCGATACGCCACGGCACTCTTAAAAAATCGTTCGAAATTTATATGTGTATTCTAAGCCGCAAAAGCGTATCTTTACTTTTTATGATAAAAAAATTGTAAATTCTATGATAAACATATTAAACTATTCTATGATAAACAAAATTGTGTTCATTTCAATTTTTCAGATTATCTGAGGTAAATTTAAAACTAGTTACGTAATTGATTTATCAAGATTATGAAATAGTGCCATCTGCCATTTTTTTTAGTACTACCGCTATACAACGTGACGTAGTAAGATTATGAATGATTATTGATTACGATAAATTATGTGATTTGATACGCTTAGTGCCATCTGTAGATTCAGAGTGTAATGATAATTGAGTTTCACAATTTGTTGGGAGGTTATATGTCTTTATTATACTGTGTCTATGATAGTACTTTGTTTTATAATAAGTGAAGAAAAGATGTCAAAAATTATTTGCCCCGGGTGAGGATCGAACTCACGACCTTAAGATTATGAGACTTACGCGCTGCCTACTGCGCCACCGAGGCATGTGTTGTGTGTGTTGAAATAACTATCTCATATCTTCATGTATTTAAGATTTTTTTTTTAATTTTTTGTAATTAGTATTTTCATAATTTATTTTGATTTGCCGCGACGGGACGATAGAAATTCCTTTAATTTATAAATAATCTTAATCTGAGACCGAGGTTGGTACCTGAGGTCTTGTGCCGCTTGCATCCAATGGCTCCCCACGACCACGACGTTATAAATATGTATTTACGAAAGAAAAGTAATATACATAGTATATCCGTATTCTGGTACCCATAACACAAGCATACAAGCTTAGTTGGGGACCAGAGGACGTTGTGTAAAATGTCTAATATTTCAGGTATCTAACTCAAGCATGGATAGTAGTGGCACAGTTCTGGATTCCTTACATCTTGGCTGCAGTTGCTACTTCTCAATTATATGATGCTTGGAGACTTAAACATGTTAGTTGGACGTTTATTATTACTTAACACTCGGGGTTCATGACGTGTGATGACGGATTAAGAATACAAGTGTCACCACCCCATCTCCTCCCAGGGTGCTGTAAAAGTCAGCTAAGGGATATTGCACACAGATAACATCCTCTGTGAGAGACGGAAAACTCGAAAATAAACCCTGTGCCAACACGTCTGGTCAGCGCGACACAGTAGACCATAATCCCTCCCAAAGTGGAGGAGGCCTGTGCTCAACAGTGGGACGTAAATGGACTGGAAAGGAGAGGAAGGGTTCATGTATGATATAGCTCGAAGAGTTATCACGCTGAAGTGGCAATGGACAGGCCACATCGCTCCTGATGATCGTTGGGGAAGAAAAGTCCTAGAGTGGCGACCACGGACCGGATGCAGCGTGGGGTGGCCCCCGACAAGGTGGACGATGCCGGGGGCCGCTGGATGCAGTTTGCACAGGATCGCGCATTGTGGCGTTCTATAGGAAAGGCCTATGTGCAACAGTGGACGGAGAGAGGTTGATGGATGGACTTAACGTTCCGTACAAAAAAGAAACCCATATTGTCTCACTTTGGTGTTCGTCTGTCTGTCTATCTGTTTTCCGTCTGTCAAACTTTTAATTTAGCAACGACTGAAGGTATCAACTTGAAACTCATACGATATGTAGATCTATGCGGTCCCTTGCTGCAAAAATACAGTCAACCTTTCACCTCTACGCATTTGAAAGATATAACCGAATTACCTACAGGTTACTTTTCAATGCCTTAGAGACTTAAAATTTGGCAAGAACCGAGCCTATATACTGTAAAGCTTCTTCTTTACATTAATTTATAATAATAATTTAAAACACATTTAATTAATTTGTTATATTTTTTATAATAAAGAAAAACTATTTTACAATCATTTTTTTAACATCCTCTCTTCATGTCAGGTTGTGATCATTGAATATAACCTATACAATGATACAGGCCACTTAAGATTTATTTTTCCGTAGACTGCATCTCAACATCCATAACATGTGTCTGTAGAAGGCCTGATCCCCTATCAGCCACCTCGCTGAACTGGACCTTCCTCAGTTCTGGCGAGTGGGAAAATTCGGCTGTGACCGTGTGTTCCTAAAATCAGAACGTAAATTATAGTTATGTCTATTATATTGAGGAGATGAAGCTGCATCTTGTAACTGACGACGGAGATGAAGCTGCATCTTGTATCTGACGACGACCCCTCATATCTTGTGACGGGCTGGATATGGGCGACGAGAACGGTGTGGGTGCACGACGCTCATTTACGAAATTCGGTACTAGTGCCCTAGGGTTGAGCTCTAGTTGTAGCGTGTCCTTCTCTCTGCTACAATACAATTTTTCCACTTGCCGGATCACATCCTTTAACACTACTTTCGTCGGCAAATAAGAAGTCGATAGTCTACTCTTATGGAAAGGGTTCAATGCCCCTATAAATTTAATAATAAACGTTTTGTCATCCGCAATCTTCGCCTTCCTAGCGATTTCATTTAAATAATAATAAAATTCCGACAGACTTTTACGATTTTGACGAGCGTTATAGAACAATTCTTGGTAATTTATTTCTTGAAACTCTTCCCTTAGTCTATCAAATACCTCCTGCACGCTTTTGCACGTGTCTTTAATGCCCCGGAAGAAAAGTAAAGCGTTACCCCTTAAAAATGAGGGCAATAGTGATAATTTTTCTTCTTCAGACGAGCATCTCTTGAAAGTTATTAAAGCGTAAAACATTTCTTCGAATTCATCTAGGCACTCCTGTGCGCAACCACCGAAAGTTATCGTGGCTAGTTCCATCTTAGTTATAAATAATTTATAAAAATTTAATAAAAAGATACGGCTACTTCTCTGATAATAAATATTTATCCTGTGTCGACCCTTTGCTCGTCAACACATCCCTGGGCGTAGGAGCTGGTTTACCAATCGGGCCGCTATACCCGGCGCCTCCACCAATTGTAAAGCTTCTTCTTTACATTAATTTATAATAATAATTTAAAACACATTTAATTAATTTGTTATATTTTTTATAATAAAGAAAAACTATTTTACAATCATTTTTCAACATCCTCTCTTCATGTCCCATTCCCATCTCCCTCAATTCTTTTCTTTTCATTTTCAAATTTTAAATTTTTTATTCCTTTTTTAAAAATAAATCTTAAGTGGCCTGTATCATTGTATAGGTTATATTCAATGATCACAACCTTTAGAATACCTAGTGCTGATATACGCAAAAAATCCAAAAACTTGTAAAAAATTACTGAAATGTAGGCGTTCCCCTTTATCTTAACTACAAAATTAAGTTGGTGAGTTGGTTTCAGCTTAATTAACTGATTATTTTTATGCAGTAATTTTTTTTTCTTATTAGTATGAAACCCTAAATATGCGAGTTTACCTCACTCTTGACCAGTAGCGTTGCTAGTTAACCAAGGGCCCTGGGGCAAATAAAAAATAGGGCCCCACTGGTAAACTGGCTAGGTTTTATCAAATAAAAATAAGAAATATACAAATATTTTTAAAATGCTCAAAAAGGTAGTTCAGTTCAATCAAGATTTCTGGGGGCCAAGTCTGCTATTCAATGTTGTCACAATGATAGTTCAATGACACCATTATGTCGCCATAATGGTGTTATTGAACTATAATTGTGACAACATTGAATAGCAGACTTGGCCCCATGGTAAGGATTCGAGGGCCCCCTGAGCTTGAGGGCCCCAGGCACTGCCCTGCCTAGCCCCTTGCTAGCTACGCCACTATTTTTGACAGGCTCTTGACAGGTTTTTTTAAACTGAATAATGTAATTATTTCCAGTGTGGTTTGTCTCGTTCATTACGTACTCTACAAGCGATGGCTTCAACCCGTCTCATAATATCATTGACTACAATAATTCTATTATGTATACCAACTTTGACTACAATGAGATATCTATTCAGTATACCTTTGTTTATGATGACTGTCACCTCATTGGTGTCTATTACTGCTGTTAGATGTGTTAGTTTGACTGGTAAGTACTATCTACTAAACTCAACTATTTTTGTACTGAATCGAATTATAGTGGAAAAATGATCACCGATAAGTGGGAATTGAACCCACGAACTCGGAATATCTTTCCGTTGCTCTGCAAACTGAGCTATCAATCAATATTTTTAGAGAACATATTTAGACCAAATATTGACGCTATAAAGATCGATCGAGTTGTGCAAACTGCTCGATAGATGACGTTGTACAAAAACATTGATGTGATGTTTAACTCTGATTAAGAAATATTGTAGTGGAATAATTGGTTATCATTCAGGTCCCTTGGTAGCTCAGTTGGCAGGTATTCCGATGTTGTGGGTTCAAGTCGAGGCCATGGTGATCATTTTCTCTCTATAAAATAATTAATTAAGTACAAAGCATGACAAGTCCATTAAAAAAATTAATAAATTACTAATATTTTTCTAGGTTGGCAACACTTATTATTAGAAGCATGTTTATCAATACCTACAGTAATGTGGTTATGTAGTCTTTCACTAAGATTAGACTCCATGATGTTACCAATAATGGGAAGATCATCGTCCGACACGCCGGACTATACTGTCGGAATACTTAATATCGGACTAGTGTTACTGACTACTATGCCTGTTGTAAGTATTATTCTATTTGTTAAAAACCCTTCTGATTGGAAAATAAGACTATCAAGGAAAAATCTGACCGTTTATAAAACTCTAACTAAAAAAATTATCCTTCAACTAACTATCAACAAAACCCCCAACTATTTAGAAAACTCAGACTATCCATAAAAACCCAAACTATTCTCAAAAAATCCTAAGTAGTCAAAAAAACCCCAACCATCCACAAAAATACCCCAACTATTTACAATCCCCCAACTATTTGAAATACCCCAACTATTTAAAATACCCCAACTATTTAAAATATCCCAACTATTTAAAATACCCTAACTATTTAAAATTCCCTAACTATTTAAAATACCCTAACTATTTAAACTACCCTAAACCCTAACTATTTAAAATACCCTAACTATTTAAAATACCCCAACTATTTAAAATACCCCAACTATTCATAAAAATCATTAGCTAATAGACTGACTGCTTAGAGACAGAATTATTATGCATAAAACGTATATTTTTTGTTTACGTTAACTAATAGTGGAATTACTGAAAAAAAAATATAAAACATTTTAAATGTAAGTGTGTTAACCGTATAAAAATATAGCTTACTTTGGGACTACAGGACGATGTAAAAAATATCTATAAATAAACTTTCAGTAACGTTTAAATCAAAGAAATAAGGAACTTCGTTCCAATAACTACTAACTCAAAGCATTACAATAATGCTAAAGTAATTACTTTGTTAGAATAGTTAAAAAAATGTCAAAAAGTATTTTTGCCCCGGGTGAGGATCGAACTCACGACCTTAAGATTATGAGACTTACGCGCTGCCTACTGCGCCACCGAGGCATATGACTGACATCTCAAATATAGAGTATCTATTGTAAAGTTAGTTTATCTTCATATCTTATCGTAGTATATCGAATCCTTACTACTTATTATAAAACAAAGTCGTTATTAACACGCTTATATTAGTTCGGTACGTATCTATTACTGTATTAATCTATGTGATGGAATCTTTGAAAGTGATTTTAACCCACTTCTACACTCTTCTCACGAAATCTTGCACATATATCAAGGACCGATGATAAAGCAATAATTAAAAAATATTATTAAAGATTGTCAAGTTTTTTAGTTTTTAAAAAGTCGTTATTTTTGTATGTACGTCCTTATTTGAGCATAATATCTTCAAAACTTTGCAACGCAATTTTATGTTTTTTTTAATATATAGAGTGGTTCATAAGGATGGCTTTTTTGAATAATTTGTTAAGGTTTTTTTAATTTTTTTCTTTCTACGTTCACGAAGTGGCAAGCAAGTAAAATATGGCAGAAAAATATTTAAATAGGTTGCAAAATAGTAAAAGCTTAGCAAGTCAATTGCAAAAATTAATAAATTAATGTTTAAATAGGTTGGTTTTTGAAGTAATTTATTAATTTTGCAATTGACATGCTATGCTTTTTACTTAATAAATCAAATTATGGTGGAAAAAGTGACTGACGCAAGCGGATCTTGAATTCACGACCTCGGAATAACGTTCCAAAGCTCTTCCAACTGAGCTTATTGCGGTCGTGCCTGCAACATTCAAAAACAAAAAAAAGTAAAAAAAAAAATGAACTCATTCAAGTGACAAGTGCGGTGGTTAATTTGAATCAGTTGGAAGAGCTTCGGAACGGTATTCCGAGGTGGTGGGTTCAAGTCCCGCTTGCGGCAGGTTGGTTTTTATTCGTCTATAAAATATAAAGGGTTTTATTTTAAACATTTCTCTTTCTATCCAGCCCGTTAAGGTCCCACTGTTGGGCACGGAACACCTCCAGTTTAATAAAAAGCCTATTAATAAATAAATGTTTTATGTCTTTCTGTGTGATGACGGATTAAGAATACAAGTGTCACCACCCATCTCCTCCCAAGGGTGCTGTAAAAGTCAGCTAAGGGATATTGCACACAGATAACATCCTTTGTGAGAGACGGAAAACTCGAAAATAAACCTTGTCTGGTCAGCGCGGCACAGTAGACTATAATCCCTCCCAAAGTAGAGGAGGCCCGTGCCCAACAGCGTGACGTAAATGGGCTGGGAAGAGAGATTATAAGAATTTTCTATTTTGGCGGAAATATATAATTTTTATCTATGTAATGGTATAATTACTTTTTGCAACAGTCAGGTATCGAACTGCTGTTCTCTCGTAAACGTCTATGGATGGTGTTGAGCGCAGTTGGAGTGTCTTCTCTCATCATTATGCTGATACCATTCAGTCCATATCAAGATGATGGCATTGCTGTACAAAGACATTACTGGTTTGTAAGTAAAATGTTTCAATAAAACCAATAAGCTTAGTTTCTTTGGGTTCATTTGAAGAAAGCGAGACCGCTTAGTTTCTTTGGGTCTATTTTAATAATCCAAATAAGCTTAGATGATGACAATTAAGCAAATGAGCTTAGTATCTTTGTGTTCATTTAATGAAAGTAAATAAGCTTAGTTCATTTCAATAAAGCGAATAAGCTTAATTTCTTTGGGTGCCTCCATTTGAACAAATAAACTTATTTCAATTAAGCTAGTAAGTTTAGTTTCTTTGGATTTTAATTTAAGAATGAAAATAAGCTTAGTATTAATCAAAAAAATAGGTAAGCTTAGTTTTTTTAGTTAAGTCTGAAAACAGGAAATAGGTAAGCTTGGTTCATTTCAATTTACCAAATAAGCTTAGTTTGGGTACATTTTAAATGTAGCAAATAAGCTTAGTTTGAGTCCAGAAGACGTGAGTAATAACTATTAATTATTCTATAAAATTTCAGCATTCTGAGATAACATCATATGACTACAACGGTAGTCAAATATCGAGCAGTTCTGGAGTTTTAGTTACAAAGTTGGATCCATACACGATCCCACGCGTGGTCTCAGCGCTGGACAATGCTGGATATAATAACAGTGTTCAACAAGGATTTGGTGACGATTGTGTTAATCTAATTTATTGTGGAATGCCGTTATATAGAACTTCGTTTGGAAGTAATTAGTAAGTGATGTTTTAATAATTGAGTATTTTACACGCTTATATTAGTTCGGTGAGTATCTATCAATGTATTAATCTATGTAACGGAATCTTTGAAAGTGATTTTCATCCACTTGCAGTAGTCGGATTGATTTGAAATATTGCACACATATTAGATATCGATGACAATGTAATAATTTAAAATAATATTCAGGATTTTCAAGCGTGTATTTTAGTTTTTAAACTATATACCTAAATTTGAAAAAAAAGTTCTACTGATTTCATATGACGTTGAAATTTGAGGGTTTTCCTCGATTTCTCAGGAGATAACCATCAGATCCTGACCTGGTGCCAATGGGACTACACGAGAACCACCAGCTTTCAAATAAAAAAATAATCATTAAAATCGCTTCGCCCAGTTAAAAGTAATGAGGTTAACAAACTTAACATAAAATAAAAAAAAACATGCAGACGAATTGAGAACCTCCTCCTTTATTTTAAGACTGTTAAAAATTATAAAAACTCGTCAAGTTGGTACGAGTTGCACTCGAATATAAATGGTATTGCCATTATCATAATATATTAGTCATCTCTCTCTCCAGCCCATTTACGTCCCACTGTTGGGCACGAGCCTCATCCACTTTAGAGGGATTATGTTCCATTGTACCGCGCTGACCAGGCATGTTGGCACAGGGTTTATTTTCGACTTTTCCGTCTCTTACAGAGGATGTTATCTGTGTGCAATATCCCTTAGCTGACTTTTACATCACCCTAGGGAGGAGATGGGTGGTGACACTTGTATTCTTAATCCGTCACCACACGGAGGATAAAATGTCCATAAATATTTATTTATTATTAATATTTCAGTCACAACGCTATGTTAATACACACTGGTCCGCCTGCCGCCTTCACTCCCGCCGTCTCCTTCAACTTGGAGACCAGGAACTGTCTCGGAGATACTTGTACTTACACCTTCACTATGACTGGTGAGTAGATACAGCAAGAAGATCGGTATGATCACAATAATTACCATAATCATGCGTATCATTAATCATGATTAACACAGTCTATAATGATTGTATATGCAATCACAAATTATTATATTCTGACAGGCCTTGTGGTCTAGTGGTTCAGGTAACGGACTGCCGTTCACGAGGTCGCGGATTCGATTCCCGCTCGGGATAATTATTTTTTGTGATATTTCTAAATGTCATACAAATGTTTGTAGTGCGTCTGGGTGTTTACTATGTATAATAAATATGTATTTATAAAAGAAAAGTAGTTTATGTATTCTATCCGTATTCTGGTACCCATAACACAAGCATATAAACTTAGCTTGGCAAAGGACGTTGTTAGTGAAATGTCCATGAATATTTATTATAATCTCGCCTATCATGGTTACCTTTAAGACATCACTTTATGTGATAATGCCGCCATTTGTACCTTGTCTTAAGCTTTTTTTACGTTTCTGTTTCTCGTACACTTTACGAGAAACAGAAACGTAAAAAAAGCTTATAGATGGAATAGATTAACTCATTATACACTATGAATTCTATCTAAGATTGTTATTTTGTACATGTTCTATTGTGTAAATGGTAAATCTTTAACTTTTTGACAGGAATAAATTTTATGTTACGTTATCTAATCTGGGCCATCATCACAATTTTTCAAGCTTGGATCTAGTTACGAAAATAGTTTGTGGAGACAGCCAGTCAAAAATACTAAAATATGTAAATCAGGCTATGACTTTACAATTCTACTTCCATACTCCTCCGAAACGTCTTGACTGATTCTTATGAAATTTTATATGCACATTCAGTAGGTCTGAGAATCGGCTACTATCTATTTTTCATACCCCCGACATTTGTATGGCAATACAACGTTTGCTGGGCCAGCTAGTAATTACATAATAATATTACCTATCGCTTGCCATGATCAATCACGTCTATCATGATCACACGCAATATCACAATCATGTCTCTCACAAACTGTTATAATCCTATCACACATATTAATTATATATTTTCAGGTGGTCCCCACGATATAATCACATTCTGGCCGTACACCAACGTGACTCTAGAGAGTTGGTCCCTGGAGAGTGCTGTGACGTCATCGTTCTCTCAACTAGACCGACCTGTTTATGTGATGTATCATTCTGTCTGTACTTATGTTGGAGACTGGATCGAGAGATACCGATTGGTATTTAGAGTAAGTATATATTCAGATGAACTTTTTTTTTAAATCTCAGTTAAAATATCTCAGTAACGACTTTCGTTTGTTTGTGTGGTGACGGATTAAGAATATTGGTGTCAGGAGTCTAGGAAGACCTGAGAGTGCTGTAAAAACCTGGGATATTTTAAACTAATACCTTTTTCAATGGCAGGAGGCCCGTGCCCAACAATGGCACTTTCAGCTAAGGATAGAAATCTGTCTGAAAGACATGTTGCGCCGTTAATGTGTATTTTTTTTACTCCGTGTAATGACGGATTAAGAATACAAGTGTCACCACCCCATCTCCTCCCAAGGGTGCTGTAAAAGTCAGCTAAGGGATATTGCACACAGATAACATCTTATTTATTTATTTTAAACTTCATACACAAACATATTGTTATACAGGCGGACTTAATGCCTAAGGCATTCTCTTACAGTCAACCTTGGGTGGTGCACATCTTTTGTGAGAGACGGAAAACTCGAAAATAAACCCTGTGCCAACACGTCTGGTCAGCGCGACACAGTAGACCATAATCCCTCCCAAAGTGGAGGAGGCCCGTGCCCAACAGTGGGAAGTAAATGGGCTGGAGAAGAATGTGTATTTGGATTATATTATATATTTAACTAGCTGTCGCCCGCAACTTCGTACGCGTGAAATTTAGAAATCAGACCTTAACAAACAGAAGTTTGCTACTACCGCTCAATAGATTATTATTTATTTATTTAAGTAAAATACATACAGTTGTTATTAAATCTAACTTAATATTAACAGTGTAGCATAAACCAAACATTGGTTTTTCCGCACACTGGTATTCGTCTTGACGTAAATTTATATATTGTATTAATAACACATGATGCCAAACAAAACAGTGTATGTATAACACCGCTTTGTCTAGCATCATGTAAGGTTAACATCTAAGTTACAAGTTTAGTTTGTGGGTAGGTACAATGTTATCTTATTGTTTTTATCTCACTGAATACCGCTTATACGAATATGGCATTGTAGTTTTTTTTAAATCGCACTGGTTTGGTTACACGCATTAACACATAAGCTCGTCAAAAGCTTATATTTTCGTTCCGCTTTTTGCACTTATAAATTTAATTAGTAAGGATAAACTAAATTATAGTGGAAAAAATTATAACCATGGGCGGGACGTGATGAAGTACTTGAACCCACGACCTCGGAATAGTCGGAATACCGTTCCGTTGCTCTCCCATCTGAGCTATCATGGTTCTCGCACAAGTTTACCAAATCTTCCACTACATTCTTCTCAATGTGAGTTAAACATCGTGCGATGTTTTTTGTGTACAACGCCATCTATTGAGCGGTTTGCACCAACTCGATCAATCGATCACTTGGTGTTCTTTACAGAACACAATTGGACCATTTCGGTCCAATATGACTGTACATGTATTTCTACATTAATTTATCAATTCTTTTACTACATAAACTATATTATAGTGGAAAAAATGATAACCATGAGCGGGACTATTTATTTAGTAAAAGCATAGCAAGTCAATTGTAATTTATTTTTATTTAATTGCAATAAAAATTAATAAATTAACCCATATTATATTTGTTCAGAGGGCAGGAAAATGATGATAAAAATCTGACCGGTAATAAATTTTTGACAAATTTTAGTCTTATAATTAAGTTATAATCAAACCTAAAAGGTCATGCCTTTTAATGATATTCTAATACTTGCAATATTTATTACAGGTCCCAGTATCCCAGCAATCAAGTCCAATAATGGAAGTATCCCATCATTCCCATAAGTTATACCATCCTGAAGATTATACAGAAGAATATAAAAGACTGATTGAAGCTATGCCTAAATATTTTAATATAGCGCCTGCGATTAGCGTTAGACATAATTATATATTTTAAAATATATTTAATTTTAAGAAAACTGGTTAAGTACAAGTTGAACCCGTACATGAAGGGGTCCGTATTCTTATTATCGCAATATATTTGCCGCACTGACCCCCAATAAGGGAATATTTTGTATATCGACGCAATCAATTTTTAGCCGCTAGATGGCGTTGCAAGTAACCAAAGTAAGAAATTTCGTATTATGTAAATATCTCTTGATTGACCGATTGCGATGAAACCTTGAGTTGTGTACAATTTTTAAGTCTAACATTTATATTTAGAAGTGTTGTACATTTTATGTGAATATGATATTGTATGAATTGTCAAAATAAAAATAATATTTATAACTCTAGCTAGTTTTTGAGATATAGCCAGGTGACAGACAGACAGACAGTGATGTCTCAGTAATGGGCTCCGGTTTTATCTTTTTATATGGAACCCTTGGAATTTGTGATACTATTTATTGCTCAATTAGTAATGGAATTAATAAATTTAGATGAAAATTTTAATATATGGATATCTTGCTGTTACATGTTTTTAGAATTAAGATTTCAACACCCTTTATAAAATCTGATAAAAAACATCTGATAAAAATAAATCTTTGGCAGGGTCAAAAGGTCACAAAGGTCGAAGGTCATAAATTTTTTGTCTTATTTGAGCTCAACAAAATTCTAAAAAGTTGAAAATTGTTACATACATTGTTATTCCGTATTTCATTATAAACAAGGCCCGTGCCCAACAGTGGGAAGTTTATATAATTTTATCCAAAAAATTATGTAATGATATGAGAATTTTATTATGACTTGATACATTTTGTATATGTTTTTTTTTATCTATTAAGTTAATTAGTTTGTAAGATAATAAACATATTTTTTATATTTCGTTTTTTACTTACCACCTAACCTTTAAAATATGAAGTGCGAGTGCGAAGGGACTCGTAAACGAATGTTCACGAGGTCGCCGGTTCGATCCCGCTCGCGACAATCATTTGTGTGATATTTATAAATGTCATACAAATGTTTGTACTGCGTCTGAGTGTTTTCTATGTATTATAAATATGTATTTACTAAAGAAAATATGTAGTATATCCGTATTCTGGTACACATAACACGAAGCATATAATAATAAGTTCACCTTGGGACCAGAGAACGTTGTGTGAAATATCCATGAATATTTATTTATAATCATATTGTCGTCTCATGGTTTTATTCATAATGACTTATCGGAGGTTTAAAAGTTCACGAAAATTGTCAAAACTTGTTATTCACGAGTCTTTTTACGCTAAAACGTTTATTATCTCTCCGGTAAAATCTCCGTTTAAACCTCCGATAAGTCATTATGAATAAGACCATATGGGTATAATCAAATTATGCTGAAAACATTTATTGTATGGGATCACACAAGTATTTGTTGTTATAACATCATTTGTGACAATTACAGCCTTCTAGCTATCACTGTTCCTGAGATTACAGCCTGTTATTAGACGAACCTACTTTAAATTTTACCTTTTGATAAAAAAAAACCCTAAATAGAAATCTAATAAATTCACGTGTCACAGTGTTAGTTACCGTACTCCTCCGAAACGGCTTGACCGATTCTTCTCAAATTTTACATACATATTCAGTAGGTCTGAGAATCGGCCAACATGTATTTTTCAAACCTTTTTGGTTTTTTTTTAGTATGGCAAAACAACGTTTGCCGGGTCAGCTAGTAGACTATATATTTTCACAAAATTCTTGTATTTTTGGCTTATTCTAAATAAGATCTCCCTTCCCGAAGTCTTACACGAGTCTCGGTGATAGGTATGACTAACTTTGTGTAGCTAAATGCCTTTGGTTCAAAGGATAATTCTTTGTCAATAGATTGAGGTGTAAATAAAAATACAATCTTATCAAAAAAATATTTATTAAAATTCAGTCTTTTAAAACCTAAAACGTATTCAAAAAATACATTTTAAGCACGCGTAGTAGATATGCCACAAAACAAAAAGTAAACAAAAAACACGTCGAAATTATTAACTTTACAGAGTAAATTTGTTTAAAAGAAAATTACATTTCTCTTGTATAACCAACAATGCCAGTAAATTCCAAATTAAAAAATGTCAACATTACTCAACTTGTAAATTACAACATTTTGTAAAATTTACAAATCGAGTAACTTCAAGTTAGGATTACTATTATTGTAAATATATTTGTGATAAACAAAAACGTAACAAACTTATGCTAGTTTCATCTTAAAAATAATAAAATTACAGGGTAATAAATTTTAATATATAAAAAATTAAAACAACAATTTCCAACTAACGTTACCATTCTTTATTTACAAGATCTTACAAACTTTACACTACCGCAGAAAAACTGGTATTTACAAAATAATAGACAAAATATCATCTAGTATTATTTATTTCCAATAAACTCAATACAGTGCTTCGATGTTAAACTAATTTTTTATCGAAGCTGCATTGCCAGCAAGTCAACGGTTGCTTTCCAATTAATACAAAAAGTGACGCAGTGTAACGCAGTGCTCGATAAAACGCTTTCCATCCACGACACTGTTGAACACAGCCGTACACTGTTCGACACTCGAAAAAGTGGTGTTTGGTAATTCTTGCTAAGCATCTGCATAGCAAGAATTACCAACAAATAAGAGAAGAATTCTTTTCTCTACTTATGAGTTTTAATTATTTAGATTGGTAGATTCGATTCGATTTACGGTAGATTCTAGTAGTATTATTTGAGATTATTAAATTGAGCTTGTCTGTTACTGCTAATTAAAATTTCATAAAATGTTCAAATGTAAATATTGCACTATTGAAGTGAGACCTGATAATGTGGCGAAACATGGTTGCTTTATAAATAAAAGTGAGATATTCATAGATGATGATAACAATTTCTTCTACGACGGTGATAATAAGTTTTTTGTGTGCACTCTAGTGTTATTTTGAGACAACTAGCTGTTTCATTTAAACTTTTACACAGTGTTTGGCAGTGTTTCACAATGTTACGCAGAATCCCTCTGTGTTAAATAAATGGAAAGCAACCAACAGTAAATTAGGAAAACTAAATACCGATCTTATATTTCCAAAATTCGGATAAAATTATGCCAATTGGTTCAAATATTTCAGAATTGACATAAAAGTAATTAAAATTATAATCAGTCTTTTAAAAAGGTATGTAGCAAATGAATTTTTATTGTTTTAGACAAATGCTATTATCCAACCGAAAGCGGTTTAAAATGCCGATGCATTTAGTTAAGATATAATTTCAGTCTTAACAAATTTGCTAGATTTTTGTGTGGTTTTGCAACCGTTACATTATTCCGAGCAATAAATCAGTATTTGGACAACTTATGTGATCCAAACGAAGCAGTTTTTGTTAAAAAAAAAAGATGCGTAATTCATTTTTTATAGTAGAAAATGCGTTTTCATTACGATAAAAGGCAAGGCAGCATCGACAAAAACTTAACACTATAACTAAACTAATTTTAACACCTTGACAAAGTGATAGTAAGATGATACAGATATACTTTTAACAATATTTCAGAATGAATTTACTTATTGCCAGATAAAAAACATAATTTATCATCATCTAAGACAATATAACTGCAAATTAAACACGAATTAGCAGTGTTTAAAATCGATTGAGCAACTTTAGTGAAATATGTAGCCAAACCAGAACCAATATTTTCAATATTTTTAGTTGAAAAAAAAAAACAATAATTATATTATTTCTTTTGACTATTTATTTAAACAACACTTAGGAAGAGTAGATTTTGCAATAATTTTAAATGTAAACAAAAATCATATACTTTTGCCTAAAAATAAATGCAGATTCTTTATATTTAACTTAGAATTAATTACGAAAATTGACACAGAAATTGATTATTCGTAGTTATTTTTTATACTTCAATAATATCTGTAATACGATGGTCCAAATTATACATTAAATCATCATCATCATAACATCACGCCCTTTTCATATGGGGGTGGGCAGAGACTATAGACCTGTTGTTAACATTCAAGTTTACAATATAATTTTTTTCTTACTAGTAAATGATTTACATACATATATATTTAAAATTAATAAGACTTTCTAAAGTTTAATTAGGAAAATATCACATTTACTATTAATAAAATCAATATATTTCCTTCACATTCAATTTTGATACTTTGAAATAATTATAGTAAGCAAATTTAGACACAATATTCCTACTAAGACATTAAAAAAAGTTAATTTACATACATAGGTAATTTGTATGAGACTGAACAGAGAATAAAAGAAATTAGACTTTATATTCCTTTATACAACGTGTTTCAGAAAGGTGTAGTCATATTTGACCATCGTTACACATGGCCGGTGACTAGGCACTAGGCATGGATGAAATTACAAATACTAGTTATATTATGACTTTTATGTGTTTATAAAAGTTTAATTAATTTATTAAATTAATCGATCTTCTTTAAATACAATACTACTACAAGGTTATCTTTTATCGTAAGATTCAATCGCATTCAATAAACGGTAAACATTTCATAATTGATGCGCTCCTGGTAGTGTTTCAATATTAGGCTATAAACAACAAAAAACTTACCAACTGTATTTTTCTATGTGTAACTGTAAAATTTATAATATTTAAGGCCTATCTAATGCAACCTTAAAATATGACTACACCTTTCTGCAACACGTTGTATAATAAAAAATAATAAAATATTCTACCCATAATTTTGTTTATGGTTTGAAACAGTTTGTACCAATTTTAATTACAAAAATATCTCTTATAATGCAACAATTTTATTGCAAGACAGTTCAAAAGACATAAATGACATTTTAATATTTAATAACCACCGAAATAACGTCTGAATATATAATAATTTTAATGTTGCTATAGCCCTATACTACTTTTATGATATTAATAGGCAACATTTCGATAATAGTCGAAATATGATATAATAATTATAAGGTTTACTAAGAGAGTAATAAACACATACATACGAAAAAGATATATCGCAAAATCAAACACTACTTAGTCCAAATACTTATAAAACTGTATTTTAATAACATATTATCAATACACTGATTTGCAAGGATAACATTAATATTAACTTATTACAACACAAAGAATTTATAAAATGATTATTTTACCAAAAAAGAGTGCAATATTTTCCACACTTTACAAACTTTGAAATACAAATACATAGGTAGAGGATTGCTTGAATTTTACAATTCAGTTTACAAATACAGCAAAATTACTGTAACGTCACAAATTTTTATTAATAAATAGAAATTGCTGATATTTTAACAAATTTTTAGTTTACAAATATAGTAATATTACTGAAAACTTACAATATTAAATATACAAACATATCGTTTTCTCCAATTTTACAATTTAAGTTTACAAAGAAAGCAAAAGTTTTGTAAACTCAACAAATTTCAATGCCCAAACAAATTTATGGAAATTGCATGAATTTTACAAATAAATCAATATAGCTATATAAAGCTATACAAATTTTAATTATATAAAAATAAAGAAAAATTTTGGACCATCTTTTAGGAGTAAATTCGACAACTACATGAAAAAAGGCCTAAAGTTAGATTTGAAATAACAATAATCTAAATTGTATTTAGAGCAAGCAAGTACTGAATACTTATAGGAATAGAAATAAAATGAAATTATTTCAAGAACAGTACAACATAGCCTTACAAGTGTTGAACGAAAAATTATTGAAGTTTAAAAAACACACGACATAACTTATATTAAAACATTCTTGTACTTCTCAATATTAAATACAAACTATGTTTTTAATAAAAATGACTTTTAAATTTTAAATATCGATAAGACAATATAAAGTAGTTCATTAAATATAAGTAATCAAAGTAATCTTGACGATTTTATAACTTTAGTAGTAATATTAACCATATTATATTTTATATTGTGAGAGAGTTAAATTGTAAAGTTTTTCCAAGAAACTTCAGCTGAATAAAAGCATTTAAGAATTTTTAAGACACTGTTGAGAAATACAAGAACTTATTCGTTATGTCTAAATTAACTTAATAAAAATTAAACATCCCTTTAATAAAACATCATAAAATATAACTTTACAGACTTATAAACATTATTCTAAAAACGGTATCTATTGTTATAACGATTTCAGAAAAAAGTAGGAGAGGTCTATGTTCGATTGTATATTTTTATATGTATTCTTTGTGACTCGACTTAGACATATTAGGTGTAATGGTAGACAAAATCTAATTATATACTAAATACTCCTGAATTCCGTGAATATTTATTTATTTATTTTATTTATTTTTTAATTCCATAAAACTTTAAATCAACTAGGAACAAATTTTTGCATCATTACGTTTAGCTTTTAAAAACTAAGCAATTTTCACTGTAATAACAAACTTTGAAATAAATAAAAAAGACCTTGGGTAGCACAAATAGGCTCATTTTATCAGAAAAAAAGTAGAATATGCGTTACATATATTTTAAATACAAACTTTACGTACCTATTTTAATAAACATCCTCCATTTTGGATACAAGTGTTGAATATTAGTAGTACCTAATTACTACGTATTTGTGTACATAACACATCGAACTTTAAGCAATTGTATGAACGTTTAATTCACACCTAATTCACCTTGACGTTAGTCCGCGTTTTCGTTCGTCAACTCTGATTTTAATAACAATAAACATGCCTATAGGACTCTTAAATACTGTAACTTCCTATTAATGAAAACATATTTTTTCGAACATTACTTCTGCAAAATATCTCCTACATACATATTACAAATTTTTGCTTTTTATTAAAAGTACAGATTTGTGTTGTAAAGTATTTACTTATTAGAAAAAAGTCGTTATTTTTGTATGTATTTCAGTTTTATTATATGTGAGTTTGTGTCTTAAATAAAGTAAAATATTCAACGCAACGTGACGGTCAATCTGCTGGCCGCTACCATCTTGTTGTTAAATTTCTTTTTGAATGTCTCAGCTGCATTAGTTGTTTTGAAAGTTATCTTCGCTGTACGATCCTCTTTATCCAATATTAAACTCTGGAACATCAATCCGCGAGTGGATTCGTTTCAATAACTTATATTTTTAAACTTATTTGTAAACTTACATTTACAATTAACTTAAATGCAAACTTACATAAGAAAATTGTTAAGATTTACATATAAACTAACAAATGTAAATGAGACCATTTTTTATACAATTTTGTAAAATATGAATGTAAAAACTTAATGACTAGATTTCATTAGAATTCATAATTTAAAACTTAACATTTTTCCTATTACATAATAATACAATTTCAATATATTAAAATACAGAAACAAATACCGAAAATAAGATCGCTTTTACTACAGAAATTCCTATAAATTAGACACCATTACATACACACACATTAGCGATATTAAGAAGCGATAACGAGTTTGTGTTTTGGTTGTATTACATTGTTTTAAATACAATTTATGAAAATACAAAACACGATACAAATATTTGTTAACATACAAAGTACCATTTCTAAATGTTTCTCTCAAATATACAAATAAAAAACTTTACAATAACTTATTTCGAAAATATATCGAAATTGTATTATGTATAAATAAATAATATATAATTATTCAGTATATTATAACATGCATTATGTTGTATAGTGTATATAAAATTTAATATATAATTTTGCTATAAATTCTACTGTTGTTTTATATAATAATAATGTGTTACACAAACTTATTATGAGTGAAATTATAAAAATCACCCTCACCATCACGCCTGTTTGCCATGGGGACGGGCAGAGACTAAAGAGCGCCATCTGCTACAACTCAAACATTTCCTTGGCTTCATACAAATTTGTAGTATATTATAATGTATAAATTCCAAATACATAGGATTTTCACATAATATGAAAATATGAATATCACAGAATATTTCTTAGATTCGTGTATTTAAAGTTTAAGACAAATACATATTTCTACAATCCAATTGTATCTACGCAAAGTATAAATACAAAAATAAATATATATGTAATTTGGTATAATATCATAATTAACCCATGCCTTTATCCCATTACTTGGGGTCGGCGTTAATTTAGCATTGCTAAAAAGCCTCATGAGATATCGCGTAAGCTTTCTATGAAAAAATATTATTCTTCTTATATCATAATATTAATTTAATCATCGTTGACAGCTGATACCATTGTTTATCACTTACTGTATAAAAAAAAAAACAATAAAATTGTGTACAACTACAATAATGTACTTGTAGATACATGAAAAGCTAGTATTGAATATTTGAATAAGTTTTAAATAATCTATTGACAAATATTCAGAACGTTGTACTCGAAAATTATATCTTTTCTAATTATATGTTAAAATTCAGAACTAGCTTTTCTTTCATTAATACAGGTTTACTGGTAGAATATCTAATATATAAAATTCACGTGCCACAGTGTTAGTTACCGTACTCCTCCGAAACGGCTTGACCGATTTTCATGAAATTTTACATGCATATTCAGTAGGTCTGAGAATCAGCCAACATCTATTTTTCAAACATTTTTTTTATGTATGGCAAAACAACGTTTGCCGGGTCAGCTAGTAACTTATATAATATTAATGATAGTGGTTTGGAAATACCACTCGTAAGATGTCGCGGTCAATAGCTTGTAAATAGTAAAATTTAACGAAAATCTCCGTATGAATCTAATTAATCCAGCCCATTAGAGTCTCACTGTTTAAGACTCTTCTCCACCACTTTGGAAAGGATTATGGTCTACCGTGCCGCGCTATTCAGGAGTATTGGCACAGGGTTTTTTTTATATTTTTCCGTCTCTCACACAGGAGATAACAATATCCCTTCACTCATACCTTGTGACGAAAAGAATTGGTGACACTTGTATTATATACCTAATCAAATACAACAAAAAGAAAAGATTTTTTTTCTTGGATTATCTTGTCTTTTCTTCTCTATAGGATTCACGTTTGGAACAGACACCTAGCTTCTGACGTTTCAAATGATCTTGTAAATAAAATATGCTAACTTGAAATAAAAAAAATTGACTTTGATAACGCTTAGTTTTAAACCAGATGACGTTCTGCGAATTTCAAATATATATTTTAATAACCAATAAACCTGTATTTCTAAATCTTACATTTAAATATCGTGTATGTTGTACAATAAATATGTACATATAAATACATATTATCACAGTTTGCAATTAAAACTAATAAAATATATATATTTGGTGCTTCCAATTTTTAGCAATTATTGTTTGTTTATTAACTATTTCATATGATATAATGAACGTATTTGCATCTGAGGTGGTGTATCGAGTGGTCGATACTTTGGTCGAATATTTCACTCGAATAGATAGTTTCTGTTCGATTGTTCAATTGCCACTAGCTCACTTTCGCGGTAATAAAAGGCATCGACATGCAAGTACAAGTCTCTTTAGGCGACATTCTCGCTACGATAAGGATCGACACCGTGCTATAATTTACGACGTCTTTACCGTTAATACATTGCATGAGCACACGCTCGTTGCTCATACAATGTATTAACTACAAAAAATTGTTGCATACTACCCGCAAAATGTCACAAACTTATCCGTGCTAGTTTAGAACTAATGCAAAATTCAATGGTACAGATTTTACCAGCACAACAAAACTAACTAGAAACTTAAATATTGATAGTGTCAAAAAAAATCGACAACTTGTACTAATAGTTGAAAATCTATTAAATTATTAGTGAATAGATTTATGCAAATTATATTCAAAGGACAATAACCGTCTAATTTCAGATAATCTAATCTTAGCTATTAACCTCATTATTTAAAATTGTTTTTCCAAATCTTATATATAAAATTTACGTGTCACAGTGTTAGTTACCGTACACCTCCGAAACGGCTTGACCTATTTTTATAAAATTTTACATGCATATTCAGTAGGTCTGAGAATCGGCCAACATCTATTTTTTAAACCGTTTTTTTTAGTATAGCAAAACAACGTTTGCCTGGTCAGCTAGTAGTTTATATATTATCATAAGTATGATGCTCCATTTCACTACCGATGTTCTTCTTTTCTTAAATATCTCTTCCGTACTATCAATGACCTTCATTCCAGATCTGAACTCTTTGATTCCATCCAATGATACCTCATTATCAGAGAAAATTATATATCCCTTATCCTCCTAGACCAATATGTGAATCATTATTAAATATAGAAGAAAAACAATATCCTGTCTCTATTTCCACCTGGAAAATTGATCTAAGTGATACATCTATCCAAGGAATCTTAATGTGGTCAGAACAAGTAGATACTGTTTGTACATTCGGTTTTTTTTTGGAGCTAAATCAACTGTCGTAGTAGGAACTAAACAAATCCCAATTGAAGGATTTTCAACATTAAAGGATTTTACTCAATACTTCAGTCATCCTTTAGATGAAATAATAGAAGATCCAATTGTTGATTGGCCTGACCGGTATAATTGTTACTATTGTAGGAATGATTATCCGGGAAGATATAATAGAGTTGTAATCTCAAGGTATCCTGATGGGAGCATCAGAAGTCCATTAGGTAACTGGGGTCATGTCACCAAATTGTAATGTGGGGTAAAAGAAATTCACTACTTACTGTGCAATGAGATCTAGTAAAAGGGACTTTTCTTCTTCGTGGTGCAAACTACACTCAAGAAGAAAAGTCCCTTTTACTAGATCTCATTGCACAGTAAGTAGTAACTTTATTTTACCCCACATTTACGTGGTGCAAACTACACTCAAGAAGAAAAGTCCCTTTTACTAGATCTCATTGGACAGTAAGTAGTAACTTTATTTTACCCCACATTTCATACATTTTGATTATATACATTTAGTTCAAGAAAGCTAAACTCAATGCTTGTATCTTTTCAGGTATAAGCATATAGTAGAAAATAAAAGAACCGGGAGTATATATTTTCAAATATAATATGAAACAGAAATCTCGTAAAGATGTTGGAGAGAGCAATGTAAGTACTTATATTTAACTGTAATAATGAATAAAGAGGTTTACAGACTTCATGATGTCATTAATAACTTTTCTAACAAAAATTAAATGTAAAAGTGTTTGTGAACCTGGGTATCAAACTTGAGATCTTTGTTTAACACTATGGATTATAACTTTAATTTTTTTTGCAGAAATTATCATATATTAATGCTACCCAGCAACTCGGACTGGTTTCTGAAAATGATCTCACACTGGCGTTAAGTAATATAAAAGCAGACAAGGTTAGGATATGTATTTATTCATTTATTTATAACAAAAGCAATATGCATACTGTACTGACTCTTGACAATTGCAGATGATTACTATAGGTTTCATTTAGAAGTCTATAGTGCTTGTTAATGAACAAACACAATAAACTTCTATCCCCAATTTACACCTAGAACTTTTTAAAAATGCTTACATATTTAATTAATTTGTTCATAGAAGGAAATGCAAAAAAACTGGTGGTGGTTTCTGGCAGCCAAAGATGACAGATAATGATGCAAAGGTTCTCTCCATTATACAAGACCAAGTAGCACCATTATGTAATTCATATGATAGTGCTTCAGTATTTTTCCAAGGTAAAAATTCCATATCTTTCTACTTATGTAATTTTTATACTCTGCATAGCTTTATTTGTCAATTATTAACAAATTTATTTGTTTTTCAGATAAACATAGTGATCAGTCTCTTACACTCCCTAAATGATAAAACAATTACTGGGCTTGAAGATGTTATTCCATCTGAACCTGAACACAAAATAACAAATGAAGGTACATGTTTGTTTAAACTTTAAACCAATATCTCAAACAGCTATGTTTTATACTTTTATTTAGTATATAGTATTTGTGGCTGTAACATTATAGTAACCATAATACTCATAAATATATTACTTGTAACACTTTTTCAAGTAAGTACTTTATTTTAGCAGTTGGTGTTACTTTGGTATGGGAGCAGCAGCTGCCCAATAATGACTAGGCAGTGGCAGATGTTATACAGGGTGGCTCAGAAAGACCGAAGTGGTGTGAATTCCTTATAACGTTTTTATTATAATTTTTTTTTCTTTTCTTTTCAGTATTTTGTAAAGAAGACTTGGGCAATTTATAATTGAGCAATACACAACTGAACAACGTGCCCAAATCGTTGAAATTTACTTTTCAAATCAACGGTCCATTGTGTTGACTCAGCGTGCATACCGTCGTCAATTTAATGTGCGGGTTGCACCCTCTCAGTCAACAATAAACCGTCTGGTTGCAAATTTTCGACAACAAGGAGCAGTAAGGAACCTTCCTGGTTCCGGCAGACTACGAACGATGCACACGGATGATAATATTCAAGTGGTACAGGAGAGTATTCGGGAGGATCCAGAAACATCAACCAGGAGACGTTCGACACAACTTGGCCTCTCAAGAGGACCCTCTGCTGCAGCGAATTTTGCATACCATAAGAATGTTTCCATACAAAATTCAACTTGTCCAAGAATTGAAACCGACAGATTACCAGCAACGACTTGACTATGCAATTTATTAACAGCAAAAAGCACAAGAGAATCCTAATTTTATTCATAACTTAGATAAGAGTCCAGAAGCCCACTTCCAATTAAATGGGTTCGTTAACAAGCAAAACTGTAGGATATGGGCTACGGAAAACCCGAGAGTACTTCATCAACGACAATTACACCCAGTAAGTGTACTGTTTGGTGCGGTGTTTCTTCAGAAAGGATCATTGGCCCATATTTTTTTGAAAATGAACGAGGTTTCGCCATTTCCATCAATGGTGATCGGTATCGGGCCATGTTGGAAAATTTTGTAAGGCCAGCCGTGGAAAACCATCCGCAAATATGGTTCCAACAGGATGGAGCCACAGCGCACACTGCGAGGGCCACAATGGCTCTTTTACGCGACATCTTTGGTGAAAGAATAATTTCGCGTAGAAGCAATTTTAATTGGCCTCCGCGTTCCCCGGATTTAGCCGCTCCAGACTGTTTCCTTTGGGGTTATTTAAAAGGGAAAGTTTATGTTGATAAGCCTAGGACTATTGGGGAATTAAAAACCAATATTCGAGAAGAAATTAACAACATAACACCGGAAGTTTTGCGTAAGG
The DNA here is from genome assembly GCA_916999025.1 of Orgyia antiqua. Classification (NCBI taxonomy): domain Eukaryota; kingdom Metazoa; phylum Arthropoda; class Insecta; order Lepidoptera; family Erebidae; genus Orgyia; species Orgyia antiqua. The sequence continues at coordinate 10,459,102 of OU779874.1, forward strand.
TCATGGAAAATGTGTTGGAAAGAGCACATTTGTGCGAAGCAGAAAATGGCCACCACTTGCGGGATATCATTTTTAATAACTAATCTAAAAATATTCCCCATAAATTTACTGTATTTAAAAAACAAAAAATTAAAAAAATATGTCTTAAATAAAAAGTTATAAGGAATTCACACCACTTCGGTCTTTCTGGGCCACCCTGTACATATTGAAAAGAATATAAAGGCTACCACTGACGATACTTCCATTTAGTAGACTTCCTTTTGGATGCACTCCAAATGGAAATTTATCCAGATACGGTACCATTCACAATACTTCCATTTGGATGCATGGCGTCACTTCGAACTTTGCAATCGTACGGAACGGAAATAAATAATACTATGGATAACAATACTTTACTGGTGGCAGCAACTGTGTGTATTTTATTAAAAAGACAAAAAAAAGCCTAAGAGAAAGTGGATGAAGGATTGGTTGAAATACAATTAATACATTAAATAATTGACAATAGAAATACATTGACAAATACACAGCACATGCACCACCATCGACATCAAAACATAAACTGAAACAATAACCTCAACAAAATGGACGCCGTTTCGCCCATTCACGGACAATTCGGACTACTTCCATATGGCGTGGCGCACGTTTCTGCCATTGACGGACGGCCGCGGATGACGTCCATTAGGCCTGGACGCATGGATTTCAATCCGTTTGGAAATCTACAGCTGCCTGACGTCCATACAAATGGAATATTTTTTTACCATTCATGGGACGATTTTGGAAGACATCCACTCCATTTGGATTGATGGACGTATCGTGAATGGGCACCTTAAGTTCAAATAAACACTTGAAAAGGAAAAAAGGTAATCCTTTATTTAGTTATTAAACCAGTCTTTTTGTTATTGTTTTTGTTATAGCAAAAGACAATAAAAACATCTTCAACGGAAGCCTTGAAGCGATTATATTTTAAAAAGAAATGTCAGAATGCAGATTTGGAAAGAAAGAAGTTAATGCTGGAGATTCTGCACCTTAAAATAGAACACAATTTACGTGTAGAGTTATTGAAAAATAAAATAAATAATCTTTTATTTTTTCATAATAGTAAGATCTGATTTTATACTTTCTTTATGTAACTAACTCCCTAGACAGGATTATTCAGTCTTTGTATCCAAATTAGTTGCACAAACTTACGACGGGGCAGCAGTTTTATCCTCACAAATTAATGGCGTGCAGGCTTTGGTGAGACAAAAATGTCCACAAGCTAAGTACGTTTGGTGTTCAGTGTGCCTAGTGCGAGTTTTTCTCGCACTCGAACGCGTAAAAGTTAACTCGGATTTCTATGAAATTGAAGCAGCGCCGCCCAGCGGCCACAAGCGGTAACTTTATTTGTGAGTGTGAGTTTTTTTTATCGAGCATCGAGAGTCAAGTGTCACTCGAGCACTCGACAGTGATATCGTGAGCGCATGTGATTGGTGATTTCAATTGCTGCGTGAGTGCGAGTCCACATTTTTGACATCTCGGCATGTAAAACGAGCAAAGTTAACGTTGAAGCGATCGAAAAGTTGTCACTTAGATTTTTGCAGTGAAAGTGTATTATGAATAATATAAATACTATATTTTTGGTGTCTTTCTTTGTGAAAAACAATAAAAAAAATATGGCAGGACGACGTTTATTTTTTGCTTGGAGGATGTTTTCGACTGCTAAAGCACAAGAGGACCGTAATTATAACGCCCGAGTTGAAGCAAAAGCTCGTGCATCTTTTGATCCAATATTATACCTTACGGAGACGGAATTTAGAAATAGATATCGTCTTACGAAGAAGGTGTTCAAACATTTGTGCAAAGACCTAAGGCGTCTAACAAATCTTAGGTCAACTCAACGCGTTTCTATGGAACATAAAGTATGTATGAAATATTAATTGTTTTAAGTACAAATGTTTATCAAAACTAGAGTCCACTGCTCCATAAACGTCACCATCAAATCAAATTGAGCCCAACTTGTCTTAATTTTTGAACTTATTATAATATTTTAATTCAATATACCAGAGTATCAAGCCGTATACTAAATAATTAACTTAAAACTTACGAGAGCAAAACAAAACATAAACAAAAACGTCACTTATAAAACCACCACGATAGATAGACACTTGCTTCCATATGTCCACCATATAAAAATGTATTTCTTAAAATGGTTGGTTATTAAACGTCATGCCAACATAAGAATGTTATCGTTCAGTATTCACGGTGAGCAAACGCCAAACGAGTAGTTAGGATCGAAGGTCACTGGCACTCGCTTGTTCTCGATGGTCACCGCGTTTGGAGTTTATTCGATAAACGCGATGTTGAAGTTGCTCGCTTGTTTTTGTTACAGTCGCACTCAGCACATATATTAAAGTTAGTTTTATCGAAATCGTTCGAACGAGTTGCTGAAACAAAACGCTTTTTTAGTATTATAAAATCAATCGCGGCTTTTTTTCATACCAGTACAAAGCGAATGGCCCATTACAACAACTTTGCCAATATGAAAGAGCTGCCTCGTGTCGCGGAAACAAGATGGACATATCACTCGCGCACGCTTAATGTAATTAATAATGCGTCCACCCACCTCCTGGAATTGTTTGAAAATATGAACGAAAATACACAGGACTGGGACGGTGAAACACTGACACAGGTCAGTACATTTTTATTTATTATGAAAGAATTTGAATTTAATTTTCTTTTGAAATCTTTCGCAGATATTTTTGCAGAAACGGATATTCTGTACGATATTTTGCAAAAAAAACTAGTGACCTCGCGTATTGTGTAAGAAAGATAAAAGAGTTGGAGTCATTTTTAGAACGTTTCAGAGAGAAGTTCGAGATCTATTATGATGCCGCCGTTCACATTACCGGACCACCTAAAAGAAAGCGCAATGTCGATGATGTAAAAATACATTATCGGCGAATTTTTGTTGAAATAATTGATAATGTAGTCAGTGAATTAAGAAATCGCTATAAAAACATTAAAGATTTAAAGTTTATTGAGCTACTTTCTTGTGAGAATTTTAAAAAATATAGTGAACGTTTCCCTGAAAATGAAATCAGGGAGTTCACTAATAATTATCAAGCAAATTTTAATTTAGATAAATTGAAAAATGAATTGCGCTGTATTTACAGATCACCTCAATTTACAAATAGTTGTGTATTTAGTATTATTCAAAATTTGTATAAGGACAATTTAAATACAGTTTTTTCTGAAGTGTTACGATTAGCGAAATTCATTGTGACTATCCCAGCAAGCAGCGCATCGGCAGAGCGTTCATTTTCGTGTTTAAAACGTATCCACACATATTTGAGAAACACACAAAATCAACAACGACTCACAGAGCTTTCCATGATTTCTATAGAAAAGGCATTAATGATGGAATTAAAACGCAATCCAACTTTCTATGACGATATCCTAAAATCATATTTAAAAAAGGATAGGCGCATAGATTTAATCTATAAATGAATGAGTAGTTTGTTTTTTTTTTACTAACCCATAGTTTTATTTTTAAGTTTATTTATATATTTTGCGAATCACATGAAAATCGGCCTTTTCAAAGGCCACATCGGATATCTTGCAAGGGACGTGTTCTGTAACTATCACTCATTTGGATAAGATATTTGAGGTGGCCGAAATCTTACATCGGGATATAGTAATCTTCAGTAACCAGAACTTTGTGAATGTGAACCAGAACGTTTAAAATAAATTGAAGCTGACTAGGTGAGTAATTATTATTTTACTTATTAATTGTCTGCGTTGCCGTAGAATATGTACATAAATAGTAGTACATCTAAGACTTGTTCTGTTGGAATGGTTTCCGACTTAGAGATCCGTCGCGTGGCTATGCTAAAAATCTATAAAAGAAAAAGTTTTTGTGACTGAGTACTGCCCCGCATACCCAGTGTCATAATCCTGTGCACGCCACTGGTACCAAAGCAACCTTTATGCTACTCAGAGAGGCAAAGTATTGAACCTAAAAAAGGAGGAACTTCTAACATTTATAGGTATGAATTTTTTTATGGGTTACAATACTCGTCCGGCGTGGAGAGACCATTACTCTTCGGCGCCTGATCTCAACAATGCACTTCTGTGCAAAACAATGCCAAGAGACAGATTTGCTATTATTTTATCTCATCTGCATTGCAATGATAACTCCCAAATGCCTAGAGATTGCAAAGATAAGTTGTACAAAATTAGATTGATGATTGATGCACTCAATAAAAAATTTCAAGAGGTTTATAATGGTACTCGCGAACTGAGTGTAGATAAATCTATGACTAAATTTAAAGGTAGGTCTGTCTTGAAACAATATCTTCCTATGAAGCCCATAAAAAGGGGATACAAGTTGTGGTGTCTTGCTGACCAGAGAGGCTATATAAAGAAGTTTCAAATTTACCAAGGAAAGGACAAAGAACTGAACTCAAAATTTACCGGCTATGGCTTAGGAGACCAAGTAGTTTTGGAGTTGACGGAACAAGATTGGGGTAAAGGGAAGATAGTTTACTTTGATAATTTTTTCTCGTCTGTTGCTTTGCTTGAGAAACTGAAAACTGAGAACACCTACGCATGTGGAACTATCCGAAGTAATAGAAAAGGACTAGCCGGAAATATGCTCATCGATATTGATCATCGATTTTCAAATTTAGACATTGGATATTGGAAATGGAAGGATAACAAAGTGGTTCATTTAGTATCTAATTTTCACGGTAATGAAACGTCAACTGTGTTACGTAAAGAAAAAAATGGATCCAAGTCTGCCATTACATGTCCTATAGCTGTAAAAGATTATAATATCTATATGGGCGGCGTAGATACAGCTGATCGTTTGAGAGCCCTTTACTGTATAGATCGCAAATCTCCGAAATGGTGGCACAGGTTGTTTTGGGGTCTTCTGGACATCGCATTTGTCAATTCATATGTCATTCATGGGCTCATAATGAAACAAACTACTGTAAAAGATTTTCGACGCTCTGTTACTCAAGGCTTGATGACAATGAAAGCCAGAAAAGAAAGACTTCTACTGATAATACTTCAAAAGGTGGCCCTTCCAAAAGACGCAAATCTGAGTACTCCACCATAAAAGACGTTCGCTTGGGTAATAGAGGCATCCATTGGCCTACTTTCGTAGAAAATAGGGGAAGGTGTGAGGTTTGTAGTTCGAAAAAGATTCAGTCGAAACCTCATAGTAAATGTTAAATGTTTAATGTTACCTCAAGAGGGCAGGTGTTTCTACACTTGCTCCCTTTATATAAATACAGCCAATAAAGAAAAACTTTTCATTGCTCATACCTATAATCTAGAAATTATACACGGAGAAGAGTTTCTCATTCGTATTAAAGATAAGCCCACGGATGAAGAAGTTACGAAAGTACACCGAATTGTCCTCGCCTCGGGAGAAGGAAGTCACGTACCAATATACCGCGCACGTGTTCATTATGACATTTCATCTTCAAAGGTAACCTATTCAGGTATTCGATCCCCATCTTCGGGGATGGTGAATACTACGTATGGGAATGCCACGCTTCCAGTGGTTCGAGTAAGTATCGGTTCCTATAGCAGCGGAGAGCGTCTTCGTACTGGCTCACTAGCTGAGGAATTGAAGAAATTAGACCTTCCAGTACTAGAACGAACTCAAAAAGCAAACAGCGACAAAAGAAAGGAAAAAGAGAAAGAGAGGAAAGCTACGGGAAGGCGCAGCAGCAATTCTTACTCTTAATGTTTCTCATTGCAACGTGTTTTTGTGTGTAAATGAAAAGAAATATTGTTTTGCTGAATACCACGGAGGTCAATTTGTAATTAAATACCTATCTATTTAATTATAACTAAGTAAATATTGGATCTCATTATTTTTGTAGTTTCTATCATAGTTCCTAAAATTGTAATAACACAAAGTTCCTGACGGTACTTTTAGGTCTAGGTCTTGGAAATAGTACTTCTAGGTACAATAAAAATCTTAAGATAATCTGAGCGTTTCCCTTTACCTACCGTATGTCAGGAAACGGCCTAAGACGTAAGACCTTTGTAATATTTATACTAGTGCTGTAAACTGTTTCTTATTGCTTGCACTATCCTTCTGCTATCCTTTTATACCGGTATAAACTGTGTGTGGACTACATTAAACTGCGAGTACGAATTACTGTCCTTTCTCTTGAACACTCTTACATCTCTACCACACGACAATTCCGTATGAAAAATACTCTACTTCTTAGAGGGAAATTTAGAAAAAAATATAATGTTATTATAGCTACTTAGACGTTCTAAGTAGCGCTAGCAGTGTATAAATAGCGCTAGCAATGTATAAATAGCGCTAGGAATGTATAAATGCGCTAGGAATGTGTAAATAGCGCTAGGAATTTGTAAATAGCGCTAGGAACTTGTAAATAGCGCTAGGAATTTGTAAATAGCGCTAGGAATTTGTCAATAGCGCTAGGAATTTGTAAATAGCGCTAGGAATTTGTAAATAGCGCTAGGAATTTGTAAATAGCCCTAGGAATTTGTCAATAGCGCTAGGAATTTATAAATAGCGCTAGAAATTTGTAAATAGCGCTAGGAATGTGTAATTAGTGCTATAAGATTATAAAGAAACAATATGGAAACACAAATATCGTTATGAATGGTTATGAACTTGTGACGCCCTAACCGACCTATAACACTTGCCGACAAGTGACAGGTTGCAACACGACTCGGGGCAATAACGAACTTTAATTATTACATAGATTACTACAACAAGTTGATTATTATAATTAATTAAGCATATAAGCTTAGCTTGGGACCAGAGGACGTTGTGTGAAATGTCCATGAATATTTATTTATTTATTTATTTATTACTTATATTACTATAATTGTGTTGATCTGTTGTTCTATGGTTGCCTTTCTCTTCCGGTGTCAAAATGTCTCTCATAAGAATAAATGTGTATCAATTATAATCCCGTTTTTTTTTATTCAATACATCAGGTGACGGGCCCAGACCCACTTTATTATTATTTACTTTATTATGTCTGGGTGTTTCTATGTATTATAAGTAGGTAGGTATTTACAAAAAAAAAAAAAAAGTAATATATTTATTCTATCCGTATCCTGGTACCCATAACACAAGCATATAAGCTTAGCTTGGGGCGGACGGCGAGCCACAGTTTGCGTGAGTGCAAATCGTGGCTCTCCGTCTATTTTATCTATATTTCCCAATAGATAATCTGGCATATGGTCATGGGAGTAGCGCAGGTCGCTTAGATCCCCATGGCAAGTTGCGCTGTTATCCTTCACGTGGTTGCCGCCTGTTATTGGTCTAATTCCCTCTGAAATAGACATAACTGAAACAGCAAAACGAATCTATCCTCCATACGCCGCTATTTGAAGTAGGACCGAATAGTGTGCTTTAGCTGGACCACTGACAGACTTACGGACTTTAAAATACTTAGGCCTACCTGCACTAGGACCTGTGCAGTTGAGCGCCGAGGGCGGGGATGAAGGAGTCCTGGAGGGTTGAGTGTTTGTGCAGGTCGAAATAGTTACCAGCACAACGCAACACGCCCTCTTTGGTCTGGATTTCCAAGCTAAACGGTAGCCTTCCCATCTAGCCAGTGGGAGGGAAATGGTCAAGGTGTCCCGTCAGAGGGCCGCTAGGCGAGGTGCGTGGGGGTCCCCGGACTATCTCCTGGGATGGTGAGGGTCATGCTGACGGAGCAAGACTTATGTGGACCAACTGGGTAGTTACGAACCGACTACTCAGCCACACATGTTCGAGTTCCCGATGTCGCGCTTTATCGCCAACTCTGCGTACCTATATCCCCTTCAGTATTGTACCTAGAGCACCTATCGTAGGGCACTCCCAAATGTGCGGGCTCCGAGGAGGGTGGGTTACTGGGGGGACGAATACATACCTTTAACAAGATGGACTCCAAAGGTTCACAAAACACCAACAACCCAAAGGGAAACCGGAGGGATAACAAAGAGGGAAAGTCGAGCAATTGGCCATCCCACTCCAACATAATACCCGGAGGAAATCCAAAGGGCACAGAAAGCGGGAAAGCCGGACAACCGGCCGCCCCCAATAAACCGGCGCCAGATGGGAAACCGGAAGGCGCCACGGGAGGGAAAGTCGGGCAACCGGCCATCCCACCCAACTTACCTATCTTCCCCAGGAAACTGAGTGAAGATAATACTATGCAACCACCTACACCTGGTCCATCATCGGAGGTGAGGCGGCAACTGGACCAGAACTGGACAGTTGTCAGCGGTGATAGGAACAAAAGGAAGGACAAACCCCGCACCCAGGGGTCAAACCAAACCCACAAGTCTGCTGGGAATCCACAGCCCAACAGACAACAACAACTAAACCGGTCGCAGAAAAAGCAGGAAAAGAGAAGGCGACGCCGCCGAGAGAAATCCTCTTCCACTGCCAATCCGGAGAAGCCCAACACTGGAAACAGCAGGGACCCACCTGAGGCTGCCAAGCCGGAACCACGGGGTAACCCACCGGCCGAACAGCCTCAGGCGGGCCCCAGTGGAGCCAAGACGAACTCAAAAAGAGACAGGGTGGACGAAACACCCACCCCCAAAACGGGACCAAAAAGGCGTAGGATTGCCTCGACACCCCAAGGTCCCAAACCTACAACCTACGCCGCGGCAGCTGCCTCCACAGACAGGAGGATAGCAGTGACAACTGCTAGCCGGGGTCACATCACACAGGCCACATCAGATCAAATCGTGGACCAACTTACAGCCATGGTGGTGGCGATCGCGGACAGGGACAACCTAGACGTTGATGCGCCCCACTTCGTTGGAAGACCTACCTTTGCGGATGGCGCGCTTCACTTAAAGTGTGACGATCAGACGACGGTCGACTGGGTGAAAGCAGCCGTACCCAAAATTAACATCCCGGAGGTCGAGCAGCTAATAGCGCTCCCTCCAGAAGAGCTGCCACGAAGAGTGCGCTGCGGTATACTGCTACCAAACGTATGGCAAGGCGACGCCTCGAGGATCGGAAGGGTCCTCAAGGTCGCGAACAGATGGGCGATGGTGGAGCGCTGGCTGGTACACGCCATCATACCGCAGGAAAAGACCAACTCCACCTTCGCCATTGTCAGTGTACCGGAGGATCTCATCCCTACAATCATTGCTAAAGGTCGCCGCCTCTCTTTCCAACTTGGGGCGGTGTACCTGAAATTCCAAAACGCAAGGGGTCGTTTTGTGAGGACACCGCCACAGAAAAACCCCGACACAGAAACTACCACAGCAGTCGAAGGCGACGAACAAAACTGTTGTGAAATGTTGAAAAATTCCATGAATTCTCCAAGGCAACAAGAGAATTGTATTTAAAGGAGTATTCGTGGTACCCAATGCCAGTAAGCGTACATAAAATTTTATTTCATGGGAAAGACATAATTTCTGCATGTGTTTTACCAGTAGGTCAAATGTCTGAAGAAGCTCAAGAGGCACGAAACAAACACAACAGAAGATTCAGGGAACATTTTACTAGAAAATCTTCGAGAATTAATACAAATCGAGATTTACTGAATAGATTGTTAATTTCATCTGATCCGTATATTGCTAGTTTGCGTGCGGTTTCAAAAACAAAGCGTAGTAAAATTAAACCTGAGGTAAATGAGCTATTAGAAATAAGAATTCCTATTGAACGTGAGATACCAGTAGACGAAACAGATAGAGATTCTGATGGATCTGAATCAGAATCTGAAGACTGAAAGTATTGAAGAATCTGACGAAGATTCTGAAGAATCACTACCTGTTTCGTCTACTTAATCTTAATTGTAGTAAACTTTGTATAACTTTTTTATTGTATTTACTTTTATATTGATTTTGATGTAAAAATATGTTCTATTGTTAAATTATACGTCTAAAACTGTAATTTTTTTTTTTATTCCTTCATTTATATTTTACCACCTGATAACACATAAATATGGGACAAAATAATTTTGTCCCGCTAGATTCTCAAAATACCACACTGTGCGGTGGCGAGAAAAAGTAGTTTGAATATGACTATACGTTGAGGTCACCGGTGACCCCCATGGCGCTATGATTGAGGAAGGGTGAGGTCACCGGTGACCCCCATGGCGTTTAGCGTGTTAAGTGTTAAATAGACGGGCCCGGCGTCGTACGACTGTGCGTGAACCAATATTTCATTTGGCGCGCAATTGGTCACCTGCCGGTCAGTCGGTGAGCAGGAATCAACCTGTCAACTTAATCAAAAAACGTGTCACCCGATTTGGCGATTGTGAGTATCATATTTCATTGTTTTTGTATATGTAGTGAATGTATGTATTATTGTCTAGTTAAATAGATAACAATTGAATGTTTTGGCGATAATTGTGACTTTCTGCTAGTGTTGATTTGAATGTAAACACGATAACGAACTTTTCTATCACAATTGTATTTAGTCGGGCCCCACGTAAACTAAAATATTTTATTAGTAATTATTGTAATTAACTATTGCTCGTATTTTTAGAGATTGCACGCAATGGTCAGCGTCATGAATGATGAGGGTACAGCCACTTTAATGGCCAATAGATTTAATACCAAGCAGAGAACAAAGTATAATTTTAAACAGGATCACAGGATGAATAGAGGAGAAGATGAGGCTGTTGTCAATTCTGATAACACTATCAGCGTAGTGAAATGGAAAGATAATAAAGGAGTTCTGATGGTCTCAACAGCTTTTGGATCTGAGCCGCGAACTCAAGTTGATAGGTGGGATAAAAAGAGGAAGCAGTACATTCAGGTGTCGTGTCCAGCCATTGTTAAAAATTATAATACTTACATGGGCGGTGTCGACGTTTGTGATCAAATGATGGAGAGTTATCGCACATGGCGTAAAACTAGGAAGTGGACTATCAAAGTCATTCTCCATATGTTTGACTTAGCCATAGTTAACTCTTGGTTTGAGTATAGAGCAGACTGTAAGTCAAACAAACGCAAAAACAAAGATATATTGGATCTACTATCTTTTCGGCTGTCGATTAGTGACCACCTGATAAATGGTCCTCCAAGAAAGAGGTCAAGAGAAGACCTGGAGTTCGCTGAAATCCCATTCACCTCTTCGTATAGAGTCAAGGCTCTTCCCTCAGTCGATCGCCAATATGACGGTTTCAACCATTGGCCTGTATTTGACACACTGAAACAACCACGTAGTTGTCGCGCTCCCAGCTGCAGTAGCCGAAGTCGCTGTCGTTGCACAAAGTGTGACATTTATCTTTGTCTCACTAAAGATCGAAATTGTTTCTTTGATTTTCATAACAAAGATTAGAATAGTGAGTATAAATATTTAAGAAGACTGATCTCAATTTCCAGGGTATTAAGCAATTTGATCTCAATTTCCAGGGTATTAAGCAATTTGATCTCATTTCCACGTTATTTTTTATTTGAATTACTGATCTCTTTAGGTGATGATGACCATTTTATAACTTACTAATAAATATTATTGATTTTTCATGCTCTTAAATTTATTTTCCTTCAGCTAAAATAAAGCAAAACAGATAGGTTGGGCCCACCTTGATGCATTTGTGATGCATCACAATTGTGCCAGGGTTAACATGGGCCCAGTGTGATACAGTTGTGGCAGTCACAATTGTACGTAAGAAATGAAGGGCATGGTGTGATACAATTGTTGGTGTGCGAATTTTCCAAGATGGCGCCGGAAAATCTGAAAAATTTTCCTAGATTTGAAATTAACGACCCTAAATTACCCCAAATTCAAGTTTAAGAATCACTTAACCCTTTTTAAGGCAGAGGCGATATATTTCCCACCAAAATAAATTTTGAATAAGTATTTTTTTATGTAGGTTATCAAAGGAGTCATAATTTGTTGTACAGGCCACAAATGAGGTCTGGTTTATTATTAAAAAAAAAAATGACGTTTGTGTGACATATTTATTTTTGGCGCCAATAGCTTTCAAAAATAGCGGTAATTTGGAAAGAAAATTTGTTACTCCGTGAATCTTCATATTTTTTATTTGAAAAGAGGTAAGAAACTGTTTTTTTTTATGTATTTATGTTTATTCTACAAGTTGTTTGCTATACCTTACGCGTTACTATCGTATTTAGATGTGAGAAGACTTTTTACTCGGTGGGAAAAATATTCCCGCTGCCCGTGGCGTGTTATGTACATTTGTTGAACTAGTTCCTTCTTTTCTCAGATTTTCATGAAAAATGTCGCGCTATTTGAATGAAAATGATATTGAGCAGATGTTGGACATACCCGATGATGGCTCAGAAGACGGATTTGAGTCTGATGAGGCAGAAGAGTTCAATGTGAATACTATACAACGGTTACTTGAAGCACCTGATGATTCAAGTGACCTTTTACAAAATTCTCCCACTCATTTGAATACTACCCCTAACAATTGTTTCGAGTCAGGTACATCTACAATAGCACTATGTTCACAATTAGATAACTCGCAGCCAGAAGAGCCTTTGATAGTAGTACGGTCATCATCACCCTTAGAACAAGAATTGACTGATGAATCTGAATGTGAAGATGAGTCATGGGGGAAGGTTTTTTGGACATCCAGGCCAGATCCCGATGAATTTGATAAGGTGACAAAAAAACCTCGGTATTTATTGAATAGGAGAGCACGTCCAGTAGCGCATTTCAAAAAGTTTTTTAGTGATGAAGTCTTCGATTTGATTGTTACTCAGACAAACTTGTATGCGGAACAGCAAAATATAAAAAATTGGCAGCCTGTTGACACACAGGAAATTAGTGCTTTTTTAGGCATTCTCATTATAATGGGTTATCATATTCTTCCACATATCGATTTATATTGGTCATCGGATCCTGGATTTCGTGTGAATGAAATAGCTGAAGTTATGCCAGTAAAACGCTTCAAGAAAATTTTAGAGTCTTTGCATTTGAACGATAATAATCAACAACCAAGTAGAGAAGATGTAAATTTTGATAAATTGTATAAAATTCGTCCTCTTATATCTTTACTAAGTCAATCATTTCAAAACAATGCTTTCAATTCCTCTTCCCAAAGTATAGATGAGAGCATGATACTATTCAAAGGAAGGTCCAGTTTGAAGCAGTACATGCCGCTAAAGCCCATAAAAAGGGGCTATAAAGTGTGGTGCTGTTGTGATAGTAGCACAGGGTACTTGTATAACTATGAAATTTATACCGGTAAAACAGGACAAGGAACAGAAGAGGGTCTAGGGGCTAATGTCGTAAAGAAATTGTCAAGTAAATTAGCACAAGAAGATTTCAAGTCTCATGTTACATTCGATAACTTTTTTTGCGATTTTTCTCTCATGCAGTACTTGTATGAAAAAAATATTTATGCCACTGGAACAGTAAGAAGAAATAGAGCAATTTTACCTAACATAATAAAAAATAACACAAAAAGAAATGGCAGAAACAAAAGCCTAAAGTTGAAAAAAGGTGAATTCAAGTGGAGAACTAAACAAGATGTAGCATTTACTGTGTGGCAAGATACTAAAGAGGTTTTATTGTTGACAACTGCATTTCATCCTAAAGTGGAAGTAACAACTGTACAAAGAACGCAAAAAAATGGCACCAGGGAAGCTGTAAGTTGTCCCATGGTTGTGAAAGAATACACCAAAAGAATGGGCGGTGTCGACCGTTTTGACCAAGTGAAGGGGACGTATGCTGTCGGAAGGAGAAGTAAACGCTGGTGGTTGCGGATATTCTACTTCTTGGTGGACGCAAGTTTGACAAACTCTTTCATTTTATATTCCCTAACGTCGAGAGTAGAAAAGCTTACCAACTTAGAATTTAGGGTGGCTGTTGCCAGAGGGTTGATTGGTGGCTATAGCAGCAGAAAAAGAAGATCAAGCTTGCCTACATATATCTGCAAGAAATCACGCATAGCATGCCCAGAGGTATATCAAAAAACTGTAAATGCTGTATCTGAAGAACTGCGGTTTGTAAACGTAGGTGACCATATGCCAGCAGAGTTGGAGACTTACCGACTTATTACTACGTACTTTTATTTTTGTTATATAAATAAAAACATGCCAAAAATATAAGCGTAGGTTATTTTATTACTCTGAATCCTTCTGCCTTATAAAGGGATAATTCGCCGTAGTTTAGGCTTCGGTCTGAAAGGGATAAGAAGCTCCATAAATGGGGCTTCAAATTATGTGTTCTCTGTGATTTGATGGGATATGCCCACAAGTTTGAGGTATATTCTGGACAAGAGAATACAGAGAAACTCCCAGATGAACTAGATCTTGGTGCAACAGGAAATGTTGTAGTTCGTTTGCTTCGAGGAGAGCCAAGAAAGCAAAACCACATCATATACTTTGATAATTTTTATACATCTTTGCCACTGGTAGTTTTTTTAGCTAAAACAGGAATTCACAGAGTGGGAACTGTGCAACAAAACAGGATTCCAAATAATAAACTTCCAGAGAAGAAAAATTTCATGAAAACATCTATGCCTAAACATCTATGGTAGTATTGAGGAAAAAGTGTCTGTGCATGATGGTATATATTTGAGTTGTGTGGCTTGGAAAGATAATAAGATAGTAACCCTGTTACCTTCTTATTGTGGAGCATTGCCTATAACTAAAGTCAATAGATTTGACAGGATAACAAAAGGAAAAATTGATATTACTTGCCCGTTTATTGTCCAAGAGTACAAAGGAGTAGATCTCATGGATAGCTTTTTGGGCAGAAATCATATAAAAATAAGGTCTAATAAGTGGTATTTGCGTATTTTTATTTCAATTATTTGATTAGATCTATATGATCTTAAACTCTTGGATGGTTTATAAAAAAATGCTCAAGAAAGAGGTGAACCTAAAAAGAGTCTGCTTACAATGGGCCAATTCAGAAATGAATTGGCCTTTGTGCTATGCAACAGAGGAACCACCAAAGAAGCTAAAAAGAGAGCGTCCTAGTACCAGTGTACTAGAAGAAGAATTACAATAAAAAAAAGTAAAGGTTGTCCAGCTCCACCACCTCCAAAAGACATAAGAAAAGATGGTGCTGAACATTGGCCAAATACCTTTGGTGTGACTTGGACTTTGGAGTGACCCAGCTACTGGTGAGTCACTCCGGTGCAAATTTCCCAAATGTAACGGCTATTCCACAATTTCGTGTAATAAATGTGGCGTCAATTTGTGCTTAAATAAAAATAATAATTGTTTTTTAAATTATCATAAAGAATAAAAAAGAGTGAGTAAACAATATTTATTAAAAGCATAGAATGTCAATTGTAAGTTAATGTATAAACATTATTTTATTTATTTATTTAGTACTGAACTAAATATGTGACAATGCACGATGATGTAAATTTCCATCATATTGATTTTTACATAATACGTATTTTTATTTACATTAGGATTTTTTAAAATATTTTTCCTTTAATCTGGACTAATCTGGAGCATTAATTACATCACCCTGATTTATAAAAAAAAAAAGAAAATCATGCAAAGAAGGGTTAAGGTTCAATTTCTAAATTTCACGCGTACCAAGTCGCGGGCAATAGGGTTATATCATAAAACAAAGTCGTTATTTTTATATGTATGTATATTGTATATCCTAATATCCTAGGAGCTTATATCTTCAGAAATACGCAACGGATGTTGATGCGGTTTTGTTTAGAAAATAAAGTAAACCAAAAAAAAGTCGAGCTTGTCCGGAACGGCCGCGTTTTTGCTCGCTGGGCACTCTCCGGCTTAACAGGGAGTTTGTTCCGGAGGGTTTAAAGATAAAGGCGAAGAAAACCGGGTGCGGTGGCATTTAGCGCGACCAAAGACTTGAGTGTGGTTGTGTGGATGGACAAGAACGTAGTTGCTACGATATCTACCTTCCACAAAGTACAAGTCAGGGGAATCGAGAAATATGGTTACTATAAACAGTCTTAGGTTTCACTTGTATTGTATCACTCTTGATCACTTGTTTTCGCTCTCGAAGTCGCCTCGATCGTAGCTCAAACTGAACTGCCCGGGCTCGCCTCCCTGCCACTATTTATATGGGTCGAGACGAGTTCCAGACCATTCCAGAAGTTGCCGACTGTGCGCGAACGTGATCGCCCGGAACGAATGTTTCTGGAAAGTTCGCGCTTGTACGGTAGTTCCTCTAACGCCATCTAGTATTGAAAAGGGGTTTCACTCTGTTCGGTACTTTAAGTGGTTTTACTAGTTGCTGCTAGATGGCGCTAGCTCCTTTGTGCTTTGTGTGTTCGTAACAATACTATATTTAACAAGGAATACTTGATATATTTTATATTTCATAGAATAAAATTAAAAAACTAAAGTGACCAAACCCCAGGTTATACTAGATTACAACCTCTCTATGGGCGGCATAGACCACAAAGACTAAATTCTGCATGGCTACCCTGTAGAGAGGGTGAGAAATATAATTTGGTGTAAAAAACTCTTCCACCGACTTGTCAACACTGACACTGACTTGTTGACACTTCAACCACAACCGCACTCAAGTCACTGAAAATCGTGGGTTTCGGCTGCAGTTGGCGAAAGAGCTACTGCAAATGAGCAGAACTGTGTCATTCTCAGACTTCCTCGGTCATTAAAATCAGCGGCACCAGCCACACCGTCGCAGATGCATTTGCCTGCCAGGAATGAGCGACCGCACGCAAAGTGCATCGCACACTCATACACCTCAACAACATACGAGTCAGTAGCAGAACTTGACATCATCCGTCTCTCTCATCTCTCTCACTCACACAGAAGCGCGTTCACGGAATCTGGAAGTTTCTGTGTGGATCCGGTACGTGTCACAGGGATGTTAATATTTTAATTTAATCAAGACTTTACTACTATTTTCTTATTATTATTTTAAATCGACATTTTTTCTGCATAGTGCTACGACTTTGACTAAATATTATTGACATACCTTAATGAAAATGAATAAATTGATTTTTAATTGTTTTTACTGGTTCTGTCTTATATTGACATAATTATTTTGTGCATCTTATCATATATTTATTGTTATTATCATATTATACCTGTTGATATTATCGAGTCAAAACGTGTTTCATAACTATGGTTTTTTTGTATAATCTGTGAAGATTTGCCCTCCATTCTACAAGTACAAAGTTGCGAGAGAACACCTAGTTTATAAATACAATAAACATTGGAAGCACCAAATTTGAACAATAGTTTTAATAAACCTTAACTAAATTTACCTGTACATCATTGCCGGCTAATGTTTTCAACCTGGTATCGGTCATTCCATGTGGTAAGTTAACAACAGTAGCAATACTACCCGTTATATCTTCTAATAAATGATCTTCATCTAATTCCGAATCACTTTCATATTGTATCTGTGGTTCATCTTTCTTAATAACAATCCTGCTGCTATCACCACCGATAGCAGTTCTAACAGCTCTACTGAAAATACCCGGGTTCGGTTTTGTCGGGTCACTTTTGATTTCAATACGGTTAAACGCTGGTTTCTCTTTGGTAACTTTCCTTTGAAGTATAACACGACGATTTGAAAATGACTTTTTGTCTTCAATGTCTTTTTCATCCTAAAAAAGAAATAAAAAGTACTGGTCAAGTACGAGTTGAACTTGTTACGAAACTCTTTGTGAACCCTGACTTCAAAATAATGGGATAAGAGTAGGAAATTGATAATTATTTGTTGTTGTAGCATTAACTGATATACATATACTGAAATTTTCAGCACTCTTGTTACCACCGTCCCAAAAACGCGGGTGAAATCGAGAGATACCAAATTATGCTCCATACAAAAATATGGGTATCACAGTCCCGTTTTCTTCGTGGATATTGCCCCTAGAGTAACGAATTTTTTTTTCACAATCTCTAGGTCTTATATATCTATGCTTCATCACTTTATTTTTATTCAAAACATAATAACTAAAAGAAATATGACCATCCAAAAATCCCGTTTTTTTTTTTGTTTTCTTTAGATAAAGTTGAACGTCTATCACACATATTTGGTAAGGTTTTACCAAAAAAGAAAGTGATAGAAGCATAGGATATACTCTTCATCTATAACATGGTATAAGTAATTAAAATCGGTTTAAATTTCGCGAAGAAAAAAGGGGACTACGAAACGTCATTTTTTCAAAGAATTTGTAGGTAAAATCTGCCTCGACTATATTCGTCCCTTTCAGCGCGGCACTCGGGAATAGGGATAGCAATACCTAAGGCAAATACCTAAATTAGGAGTACAGTACTATCTTAACTAGTAGGCTATATTAAATGGCCGTTGATGTCGATTCTGTGTCCAACGACTTAACTAAATTTTAGTTTATTCCTTTCAAACGTCACTTTCTTATTCTAAAAGACACCAACTAAACTTTATTTAAGTTTGACAGCACCAAAATAAGTCATTCCATACAATTTAGTGAAAATGCTATTCTGGTGTACATCTTAAATGTCAAATTTTCACTTATTTTAGTGTGTTCTCGACTTATTTAGTCGAGATATAATTATATGACGACTTAAATTCACTTAATTTTATCATGGCTTTATGAACATTAAAAGTTGATTTTCTAATTAAATATTGAATAATAAATGTTTGTTACCAAATAAAAAACAATTATGAATTAAAATTATCTACTATATAAAAATAAGTCGGATTTTCCTTCCTGACGCTATAACTCAAGAACGCACGAACCGATTTCCACGGTTTTGCATTCGTTGGAAAGGTCTCGGGCTCCGTGAGGTTTATAGTTCATTTTATTTTATTTTACTTTTTTTTGGTATGGCAAAACAACGTTTGCCGGGCCAGCTAGTACTTGATAAATTAAATATTGGCGCCAAAATTGAGGTTGAACAAAGCGCGAAAAACAGACGAATCACAGTCAAGTGCGGAGATTCGTAGAACTAATTATTTAGGTACTTCTTTGTTTACTTTATTTGTGTCGAAATACATAGTTTTGTAATTTACATACCTACATAATATAATATGTATTTTTACTTAACCATAGAATTCCAAGTCATCATAATATATGTAAGTACCTATACAAGTTATCGTAAAAAAATTATAAACTTCTAAAGTTAAATACAAAGGGAACGATTTTGAGGTTAAAGGCGTCTAATGATAAATATAACTTTTTTCCAGGCCAGGTGGAAAATAAATGTCCAGTTGGTGGCCTAATGGAAAATTGTGGTCCAGTACCTATAAATACAGTTGCTACCAATTATATTAAGTGAACCACAGAAAAAATCTTTAGAAGTCTTTGGAACCATAGTTTGGAACATTGAAACTAGTGATAAAAAATGTGTGTTTGTGTGTGTGTAAATTTAAATATCATTAAATAGTAGAAATTAGTGTTGCCCAAATTCAGTCTTGGTCTTGCAGTCTTGGTCTTGTTCTTGCATTTTTGCAAGACCAAGACCAAGAACAAGACCGCGTATTTTTAGCAAGACCAAGACCAAGACTGACCGTGCAAGACTTGAGCAAGAACAAGACTAATCCGGCAAGACTCTTGCGTCTTGCAGCTAGGACTTAGCGCTATTTCACGGAGTAGTTAGGTATAACAGTTCGGTGTATAGTGTACGCTTAGGAATTCTATGAGACGCAAAAAACTGTATCAAAACTGTATAAAAAACTTAATTTTTAATCCTAATTTTATGCAAGGAATACTAGTTATTTTACCAGCAACATATGTTCCCGTGAAACTAGGCTTATTGCCGATTCTTTTGATATGCATATGTTAATAATTAATTAATTAAATAAAAAAAAACAATCAAATTCACGGCTAGCGTCCAGGCGCCTGCTCTAACAAAAGGTCGATCAGATTCGCAATTTTGTTTTTATAATACGTATTTTAATTATAAAAGTGTTTGAGTATGTTTATTTTATAGTAATTTTCTAATATTTTAATAAAAACACGTAAATTAAATAAACACAAGACAATAAAAGTTTACGACATGAACGATTTCTTTGTTTACCCGGCACCTACATTTTGAAGACCAAATTATAGTCGATCTAATTCGTGAAACTCAAGCACTTATACAACGTGAAACAAAACTCCTGTGTTATGCTTGAAACCAAGCATTCTTTAGGTCATCAGTAATGACTACGTGAAGTTAGAAATTAACTTGCATTATAATTTAATACGATTTTTGATGTTGTAAGTTTTTGCAAAATTTTTACGTTGCACAACCCTAATCAGCTGTTTTTATGAACTTTATTTGACCTAATAGTGATCATGTCCCGTAATAGAGATTAACGTAATATGCCTAACTGCTCATTTCCTCTGTGAGGAAAATTGTTTAAAATTTTTCCATGATGGTGAAGAAAATTTTGTTGGATGTTGATGGAAGAAAAGCGAGAAGAATATAAAAAATATTTTGAGGAGTAATATTACCGAAAAAATAATGAATAATTGCATGTCGAAGATGACGAACGTGAATTGAGGAAAAGTTAAGTGTCAACTACTAGCAAAATGTGACGAGGGGAGCGAAGATATTGGCATATTAACGATGATACTTATAATTTTTCATAAAATTATGTTAGGTAAAAAAGTCACATATGCGACTGTCCACTCTAAATAATTTAATCACTTTTGACGAATCGTGATTGGTTAATATTAGAAATACGTCAACCAATTGTATTACTTGATTGGCTACTTGAGTCCTTTGTAAAGAGCGACACCTTTGTCAAAAGAAACCGACTTCCTTTGATGTCAATGTGCCGCCCGCGCCGCTCCGATAGTCGGGGAATAACCGACATGAAGACACGTGTACATAGAGATGGGTCATCTCTATTATGTATCGGTATTTTATTATATTTTATTGTATCAAATCAATACAACGCGAACGGGGTAAAATACTAGATCATACGATAAAGTGATCGTCGTATCGTATCGCTGGTGTTTATTTAATAAACATCGTATTGTAAAACATGGTCTGTCCACAACAAATATTATTCATATTGGCTTATAATTATTCGTTGTAACATTTTCTTATAAACTTATTTCATTCCATTGAAATCCGATAAACTTTTTTACATGCTAGTAATAGTTACCCAAATTGCAAACACAATATGGTTGTAGCTAAGATACGATTTCAGGAGAAGTTTCGTAATAAATTGTAGGTTAATATACGAATTTGATAGCACATAATTAACACATAGTATTGTTTTTACCGATACAAATATTAAGTGTATTCTATTGTATCGAATTACCATAATATCGATATGTATGTGGGCATAGCTAAAGTGAATGAGCACAACCCTTTTACAGTATTATAGGTACCTAGGTAATGACAAAAATTATTTTAGAGCCAGCACGTGCCGAGGCGGCGCGGTAAAAAGCAAGGAAATGTACTTTAAAAAAAGTAATTTAATAGTTAATTTTTTAGCACATGTAAGCATATAAAGCGTAAATGTTTATTAAGAAACAGTTACTCCCATGGAAAACGGCATATAGCTCAGTTGATCACCATGTGGCAGATAATTTTTCGAATTTCTCATCAAATCTTCAGACATTTATTAATCTGATTGTTCTTTACTATGGCTATGTTAATTCAAGCTCACAATGTTCCAATTCTAATACGTTTTTCTAAGATCTAAAGTAAACTTTAATAAATAGCAATAGTCTAATAGGTAATTGCAAGACTTGCAAGACTCTTGCTGCAAGACCAAGACCAAGACCAAGACTGGGAGCGCAAGACCAAGACCAAGACCAAGACCAGGTGTATTGGCGCAAGACCAAGACCAAGACTGGCTAAGTCTCGTCTTGTTCTTGCATTTGGGCAACACTAGTAGAAATAATAATTGTAGCCAGTGTTAAAACTATACCTACCAAATGGTGCTACTTGAACTGTTATACTTAATAAGGTTTAAAAAAGTTTGGCTCTAGAAGAGTGAGCTATATTTCAAGGTAGATTTCTAGATTTATTGTTAAAAATAACTAATTAAGAAATTATTAGAATCAGCCAAGCCAAGCCGGAGAGTTCAATGGACCTACATTTTTTTATATGTACTTAGAAAACATTCAGATTTAAAACATGTATTTAAACAAATATTGCCAATTTATTTGTATAATAAGTAAGTATTAAGCCTCTTACTATATCAAAAAGTAATGTATTATGCATATATGTAATTTATTGGAATTCTTAACATTCTATTAATCCATATAGATTGTTTGTAAGAATTCATGGATATATGTTGCCCTTATGCAAAAACTTATGAAAAGACCAAAAGACTATGATGAAATTACTGTTGTGTAAGCTTATATATACTTAACACACTTATGTTAAGTTACAAATAAAAGTAGAAATAAATTATTAGGTTCATTTAATATCTCTTGCATAATAATACACCACATGGTATCACTAATTTTTATAAAAACAGATTTTCATGTTTACATAAAAAGACTTGGCTTTTGTCATTGTTATCTTGATATGTGTTTCCGTCATCAATTTAAGGTATATGAGAAGTAACGAATTTAATTGTTTGTTTTTGTATAAAGTAATATAGGATAGGCATACCACAGAGTAAAAGTAGCGCTAATCGCTCCACAGATAACCTAAAAGATTTGATGCTCGCTATGCTCATATTTAAGATGAGAAATTCAATGAAATAAGGCCGCCAACTAATTAAATTATTAATAAATGTTCATAATAATGATGAAGAAATAGTTGTAAATATTTATAAATAACTATATTGCTCAAATAACGTTTGAGAAGGAATTTTATATTAGTAACTAGCTGGCCCGGCAAACGTTGTTTTGCCATACCAAAAAAAAAGTAAAAAAATATAAAAATGAACTATAAACCTCACGGAGCCCGAGACCTTTCTAACGAATGCAAAACCGTGGAAATCGGTTCGTGCGTTCTAGAGTTATAGCGTCAGGAAGGAATATCTGACTTATTTTTATATAGTAGATTTTTTTATTCATTCATTCATTCGTTCACTTTAAAAGGCATTTTTGTCTGTTAGTGGGCAGCTTTAAATGATTATGTCAAGATCGATTTAAACCTGTCAACTAAAATTTTAGGTAAAATTTTTGTTTGAAACAGAATACGTTTATCACTAAACCAAACTAAATATAGTTAATTTTTAGTTAAGTTTAGTCAAGTTGAACTTGCATTGGAATCGACACCATTATGTACTAATATGTAGTGATTCCAAGACACGGGGAACAACTAGTTTATAAATATGATATTAACATGCATACCTCTTTATGATTATAAATAATCCTTTGCCGAGACTTAATAGTAATGTTATCCAATTTTGGTTTAGTCTGCAAATTGAAAATAGTTCAATTTAATTGTTTTTATTTGAAAAAAAATGCAGAAAATATTTAAAAATGTTGCTAAAAATAAAAAAAAAGGTTGAAAATCATGGATATAATTTAAATTACTATTAATTTTAATAAATCAAATTATGGTGGAAAAAGTGATTACCGCAAGCGGGGCTTGAACCCACGACCTCGGAATACCGTTCCGTAGCTGTACGTAAAAATATATAAACTCAATCGTGTGACGAATGTGGTGACCTAATTGATTACTGAAAAGCACGACCGCAATAAGCTCAGTTGGCCGAGCTACGGAACGGTATTCCGAGGTCGTAGGTTCAAGTCCCGCTTGCGATAGTCACTTTTTCCACCATCATTTGATTTATTAAGTAAAAGCATAGCATGTCAATTGCAAAATTAATAAATTACTTTATTACAATTTTCCATTACCATCAATCCATCTATCAGCCTCTCTCTTTTCGTTAAGTGTCAAATCTAGTTTCTAACTAAATTAACGATACTGTGACTTTTTAATGTTGTGTTTGTAACAAAAATTTTATATTTACCTTAGTTTTCTTACTATCATTGACATCATCTGTGTCTTCAGTCTTAGTAGAACTGGACACTACGGCTCTACGAGGAGGTGACTTGTCTGAAATATCAAAAAAAATAATATTTGCCATTCATCCTGCTAAAACATGAGAATCATTATTATCCGTCCCAGAACTCGAAATGTTATTTGCCAGTTGCTAATATCAAACTTGAAAATAATGCTGACAAGTTTTTGGCAATAGTGTTGGCCAACTGTAATTTTTTTATCCCGGTTATTACCGATTATTGGAACCGACCAGAAATGTCGTACTAGCTATTGCCTACGAAGTCGTACGCGTGGAATTGGGAATCACTGCTTTGTATAATATAACATAAAGTAAAATAAACATGTCTTCAAAAACAAACAAGGTTAAAAATTCGCCATTTTACGGTCAGTCATTAAATATAAAATAAATATTCATGGACATTTCACACAACGTCCTCTGGTCCCAAGCTAAGCTTATATGCTTGTGTTATGGGTACCAGAATACGGATAGAATACATATACTACTTTTCTTTTGTCAATACATACTTATAATACATAGAAACACCAAGACGCATTTGTATGACAATTAGAAAAATCACACAAATGATTGTCCCGAGCGGGAATCGAACCCGCGACCTCTTGATCGGCAGTCCGTTACCAGAAGAACCACTACACCACGAGGCTCGTCAAAAAGTCAAATTGATTCTCGTTGCACTAATCTATGATTCTGGCGAGCATAGCCCCAAAGTGGAGCAGGCCCATGCTCAACAGTGGGACTCTAATAGGCTGAAGAGAGATAAGCCAATCTATAAATACTTATGCTAATATAATATACCTTTCTTTTTCTTATCCTCATTAAATATAATCTTTTGTCTTTGTGTTTTCCTGTCAGTGGACGAGTTAGTTTTGGGTGGAAGTTTGGAGCGGAGGTCCACTTGAGGTTTGGACTTGGACGACTGCTGCTCAACTCTGAAAGTTTTACTATTTTATTAAGTCATTCTTCTTGGTAATGGATGAGAATAAAAATATCACCACCCTATTTCCATTAAGTACTTACAAGTAAAAAATCTCACGAAAACAATAAAACCACTCACTTCTTATTTTTCTCCTTAAATCTTCCACTATCATCATCATCAGACAGTATACCATCGATATCACCCAATATAAGATCTAGATCATCATCACTGTCCATTCTCTTATCATCTCTCTTCTCCGGTAGGGGTGGAGTCAAGGCTCTCTCTGGAGACTCTTGTTTAACAGGTAGCCGATGCGGTGGTGTCAGGTTTTCTGTAAATATCAATATAATATTACTGGCTGGCAGCTCTTGAACCACTATATCTATTAAGAAAACACATTAAAATTCGTTACGTAGTTTTGTGGATAACTCACAAAGAGTATTTATCAAAAAAACAATTTTGTAAAAAGCAAAGAGTTAAGAGAATTTGATGAGAATGAAAATACCCTACAACGCGCGCCTTACTCCATAATTGGAGCGTTTAGTTATTTTCAAAAATCTCGTAACGCGGTATCTATCGAAGTTGATCTGTGGCTCGGAGTCACGCACACATACGCAAATGTTATAAAATACATTAAATTTTAAACTCACCAACAGTAGAATAAACTTGTGGTTGTTCTTTGACCGGAGATCTATCTCTTACAACGGGAGCGACCGATTTCTCTTTCACAACTTCCGGTGAACTCCTCGTGGTGTCAGGTTTGTTCTCCGGTTCAGTACTTGTTGGTTTGTCTATGGTCTCCGCAGGAGTTGATGGTTTGGGTGCTGGTTTCTCTTGAATATCTCTTTCTCTTGTCGTTGGTGGCGGCTTGATTGGGCTATAAAAAAAATATTCATGGACCTTTCACACAACGTCCTCTGGTCCCAATCTAAGCTAATATGCTTGTGTTATGGGTACCAGAATACGGATATTATACATACTTTTCTTTTGTAAATACATATTTATAATACATAGAAATACACCCAGACTCAGTACAAACATTTGTATGATAATTACAAATACTACTGTCCAGTGGGGAAATCAAACCCGAGACCTCGTGAACGCCAGTACGTTACATGAACAACTAATCACGAGGCCCGACGCCGTTAATATTCATGTATATTTCACACAATGTATCAATCAGCTCAAAGTTAACAAAACGTCGGGTACTTATAGATATGTACTTACTTTTCCTGTAATTGTTTATGTAATGCGACCGCGTTCTTCCTGCGTCTCACTTCCTTCGCTCTCAGAACTCTTTCACGAAGATTCTCTTGTTCTCTCAATCTTCTTTTATATTCACTGTCCTACAATTTGAAGAAAATATTGTTAACAAAAATAGGCTTCACAATACTGGACTGATCTACACACTCGGTAGTGTGACAAGCCAAGTTCAAGAACTGGCGACCAACACCGTGTGTAAACGTTATACAAAATCGTGTCAAATACGGCTATATTATATATATCCATAAATGTCATACAAATGTTTGTTCTGCGTCTGGGTGTTTTCTATGTATTATAAGTATGTGTTTACAAAAGAAAAGTAGTAACTATATGTAGTCTATCCGTATCTGGTACCCATAATACAAGCATAGAAATATAGCTTACTTTGGGACCAGAGGACGTTGTGTGAAATGTCCTGAATATTTATTTATTGCAAGTAGTGCAGTTTGGTGTATCTGCTTTATTCATTGAGTATGCAAATTTTGCTGATGGAATGTGTCCAGATCAAAGCCTAAGCATCAACTTTATATAATTCCTATTTAAATTAGCGCCGTCAAATCATGGTACACGAGGAACCTCCCCCTGTATGGTCCTATACCAAATGCCTCTGCTCAAAAATTGGTTTACAAATTGCTTATGCCATTCTTCAAATATTTTATCTTTAAAAAAACACGCTTATAAGCCTTAAATACTTTTTGGAATAAGATTTAACAAAATTGATTGCAAATGGCAAGATTTAACATGTGTGGATGAAGCCAAGGAAGTGTGCGGCGATCGTAGCAGATGGCGCTCTATAGTCTCTATTATGTTAGTCTATATTATGATGATGATGATGATGATTTAACAAAATCTTTCAAAACATGTAGCTACAGTATTTCCTATAAACATAGGCCATATTTTCAGTCATGTCATGCAAAGTGTGGACGGTTTACTAGTAAATAATGAAATGTTATATATTGTTACCTCATCATGATGTCTGTCCTCATCAGTGCGCGGTCTACGTTCAGGACTGCGACGTGGCGACGGTGAACGACGAGGCGGTGGCGACGGGGAACGCATTCTGAGTAACAAGTAACAAAATTAAGTATGTGAAATATAATAAATAAATAAATATTTACGGATATTTCACACAACATCCTCTGGTCCCAGGCTAAGCTTATATGTTTGTGTTATGGGTATCAAAATACGGATATAATACATATATTATTATTACACTTACAACCGTCGGGCATGTATAACCAAATGTATGAGTGTGGATGAAACCAAGGAAGTATGTTTGGATCGTAGCACATGGCGCTCTATAGTTTCTGCCTACCCCCATGGGAAAAAGCCGTGATGTTATGATGATAATATTATTATAACAATCAGTTATAGTACTTATAGTGTTTGTTTGTTTGTTTGTTTGAATGTGCTAATCTCAGGAACCACTGGGCTGATTTAAAAAAAATCCTTCAGTGTTGGATAGTACATTTATCGGGGAAGGCTATATAATATCACGCTGCGATCATTAGGAGCGAAGCAGTAGTCAAAATTTTGCAAAAACGGGGAAATTGTTCTAAATTCCACGGCAACATTTAGTATTTCATATATTTATCAAGTAAACACGGGTATCAAAGGAACAGTGTATGTGTACCAGGTCCTGTTGGTTTAATACTCCAAGTCCTCCCCTTACCTTCTTCTAAGTCCAGCTCTGTTAGCATTAATGAACTCCTCCTGTCTCCTCAACAAGTCATCATCATCAGTCCTGCTGTACTGGCTGTGTGGATGTGCCAACTCATTCTCTATCTCTATTGTTGTGTTCTCTATGTATCTGCAACAAATATATAATTTTACTATATGAAGCTATTTCTTTTTCTTCTAAATCCAAACATCCCACTACTAGGCATGGGTTTCCTCCACAATAAATAAATATTCATGGTCATTTCACACAACGTCCTCTAGTCCCAAACTAAGCTTATATGAAAGAAAGAAAGAAAATAAAATGTATGTATGTGCAGGAACCATGATAGCTCAGTTGGTAGAGCAATGTAACGGTATTCCGAGGTCGTGGTTTCAAGTCCCGCTAATAATGATCATTTTTAGGGTTCCGTACCCAAAGGGTGAAAACGGGACCCTATTACTGAGACTTCGCTGTCCGTCCGTCCGTCCGTCTGTCACCAGGCTGTATCTCAAGGACGGTGATAGCTAGACAGTTGAAATTTTCACAGATGATGTATTTCTATAGCCGCTATAACAACAAATACTAAAAATAAAATAAAATGAATATTTAAGGGGGGCTCCCATACAACAACCATGATTTTTTTACCGTTTCGTGCTCGAAACTAATAACGTTGCCTTATGTTGCATAGATAATGGTACGGAACCCTTCGTGCGCGAGTCCGACTCGCACTTGACCAATTTTTTTTATCATCATTATCATCATTTAGTTTATTAAGACAAAAAACTTGTTATAACTTCAGATAATGAATTGCTATGGTAGTCCTCCGTGTGGTGACGGATTAAGAATACAAGTGTCACCACCCCATCTCCTCCCAAAGGTGATGTAAAAGTCAACTAAGGGATATTGCACACAGATAACATCCTCTGTGAGAGACGGGAAACTCGAAACTAAACCCTGTGCCAACACGCCTGGTCAGCGCGACACAGTAGACCATAATCCCTCCCAAAGTGGAGGAGGCCCGTGCCCAACAGTGGGAAGTAAATGGGCTGGAGAAGAGATGGTAGTCATAGTTACATACCTTTGTGGTGATCTCCTAGCCTGTTGTTTCCTAACAGCAGCTCTCGCCAAGGCGTTCCTCTGTTCAGCTATGAACCTTTCAGCTGCGTCATCTATGTCTTTTACTGGACCTATGGAAATAAATAAATAAATCCATGCTAACATTATAAAGCTGAAGAGTTTGTTTGTTTGAACACGCTAATCTCAGGAACATCGGGTCAAATTTGAAAAATTATTTGAGTGTTGGATAGTCCATTTAGCGAGGAAGGCTTTGGGCTATATAACATCAAGCTACGACTAATAGGAGAGAAGCAGTAGTAAAAAATGTTACCAAAACGGGGAACATTTTCTAAATTCTACGCGTACGAAGTCGCGGGCAACAGCTAGTAATAAATATAAATATTTATGGACATGTCACACATCGTCCTCTGGTCCCAAGCTAAGCTTATTATGCTTGTGTTATGGGTACCAGAATAAGGATATACTACATAAAATATTTTTCTTTTTCTTTTGTAAATACATACTTATAATACATAGTAAACACCCAGACGCAGTACAAACATTTGTATGACATTTATGGATATCACATAAATGATTGTCCCGAGCGGGAATCGAACCCGAGACCACGTGAACGGCAGTCCGTTACATAAACCACTAGACTACGAAGCTCTTCGAGTGACGTCATAATGATATAGCGTACACGCGTGCATCAATATACGTACAAGTGCGAAGCAAATACATGCACACAACTTTAAAATTAAAATTCGAATCTTATCTGTGATAGAAAATAAGAAATTGGCTAGTTCAAAACCCGATTATATAAGAGTCGAAGGCGAGGGGGTTCTGTAGAGTTATTGAGGATACTACAGATATTTTGACGAGCTTAAGTGTTAATGTGTCGAACGAAACTATAGCGCGATTTATAAAAAACGGTACAACGCCATCTATTGACTGTCATAGTAAACTTCTGTTTGTTAAGGTTTGATTTCTAAATTTCACGCGTACGAAGTCGCGGGCAACAGCTAGTTCATCATATTCAGGACCCCAAATAACGGGATAAAGGCAGAAGAATAATGACAATGAGTATTTGTTGTTATAGCATCAAATGATATACATAAACTGAAATTTTCATCTCTCTTATCATCACCGCCCCAGAGATAGACGTATGGACGGACAGCCAAGTCCGAGTAATGTGGTTCTGTTTAAAATTTTGGTATGGAACCTTAAAAACCAAAACACGCTTGAAAATCCATCGTATGTTTCATAAGTATAGTGGAAAATATGATCACCATTAGCGGGAATTGAACCTACGACCTCGATCGTTTCGTTGCTCTACCAACTGAGCTACCATGAGACCTGTACATGATAACCATATTTTCCACTACAATATTTCTCAAGTTAAACATTGTCTTTATAAAAGATTATTTGATGCTTGACTTGCTATGCTTTTAATAAGTAATCCGACAATTGTAAGTTGTTGAAAATCACTTTCAAAGATTCCTTTATACAGACTGATGCATGCATAAATAGATAGATACGTACGAAGCTAAAAAAAGCGTGTTAAGAATTTCTGTGTTTCATTTTTGAGAAGTGCATAAACAAACTATATTTAGAACAAAAAAAGATTTAAACATGCTAACTACACTGCTACTTATATTATTACCGAATTTATCTTCGAGCGTAGAGTGTCGTGGAGGTGATTTTTGTATCCGAGTCGGTATGTACGCCGGCAAACCTATATGTATGAGTTTACGTACAAATCATTATAAAATTACTAATTGCAATAACCATTAGCTCTGCCAACTGAGCTATTGCGGCCGTGCTGGTCGAGAATGTGCAAAACATTTTCGATAGATAGCGTTGTACATCAAATGCGGTGTAGACTCAATCAAGTAAAATTGTAGTGGCGAAATTGGTTACTGATAGCACGGCCGCAATAGGCTCAATTGGCAGAGCGACGGAACGGTATTCCGAGGTTGTTAGTTCAAGTCCCGCTTGTAGTGATCACTTTTCCACTACAATTTAATATGTAAAATATAGAATAGAATAGAATACACTTTACTGTACACCAAAACATATTACATGTCACTTAAGTAACGAAAATAAAATAAAACACGTACAATTGGCGTGTTGTAAAATATCTATTTGTTTTGAAATTTTCGCGAGTTGAAACTCAATTTATAAGAAAAGAAAATGACCTCACGGTCGGTGACTAAAGCGTGGTTTTCTTAAGGTATCAATATTTCAATATTGCAAAAAGACCGAATCTTTTCTATGTAAAATTTGTGTTCAAAATATTAAAATTATAATAGTCATAAGTCATAACAGACATGTTTTTTGTAGGCAATCAGAAATTCAATAAAGTTATTCAAAGTTTACAAATATTACCTTCAACAGGCGGTTGAAATGTCCCTTTAAAATGTGGATTGATCAGCACTTTTTTCCCCGTCAACCCGCCTGGTGGCAAATTAGCTGGCAACCCAACTGGCAACATCCTCACTTCAGGCTCTCTTGGCAATTCACCTTTATGCTCAATTTTATCCAACCCTGGGCCAGACATTCCCGGTAACGGTTGTCTTATAGTCACTTGCATTTGAGGAGCATTTGGTGGCATTTCCCTGATATTGGGAGGAAAAGGTCTGGGTGGGAAATTAGGCCTGAAAAACCTTGCATCAAAATTAGGTCTTGGCCCAAATTGAGGACGTTCTTCAGGCCTGTATTGGAATCTTTGAAAATATGGCCGCTCCATTGGCGGGCGATAAATAGGCATTTCTGGTAAAATTGGCCTTTCTGGCGAAATCTCTGGGCCCATTTGAGGTGGTATGTGAGGTTCCGGTATATTTGGTCGTAATTCTTGAGGCATTTCAGGCCTCATGTCTGGTTGAATATCAGGTCGAATTTCGGGTCTCATCTCAGGTCTTATTTCCGGACGGATTTCGGGCCGTACTGGTGGAGGATTTGGTCTTATTTGTTGTGGTGGTAAGGAAGGACGTTGGTTAAAATTGTTCTGTAAATGAAAACAGAATATTAATATGTTATTTGTTTCAGAGCATTTTCATCTGTTCTTGAAGTATAGCTAATTGGGTCCATTCTAATATAAGTAACGTTAGATCGGATAAAATTGATATAAAAAGTTCAATACCTCAAGGGAGTGTTTTAGGTTGCCCTTTGTTGTATATAAATGATTTGCCTAAAGAAATCGATGCTACAAGTGTTTTATTTGCAGACGATGTGTCAGTCTTACTTCCTTGCAAAGACGAACATAACTTAAATGATAATATTCACGAAATATTAACAAAAATATTAGACTGGCAACAAGATCACAATTTAAAAATAAATTTCCAAAAAACATAAGTAATGCAATTTCGCCCATATCAAAAACGACATTTAAAAATAAATTATTCCCTTAATGACACTAAAATAGACAGTAACATAAATTGGAAGTCTCACATACAGGTAATAAGCAATAAATTATCGAGTTTTGTCTATGCCCTGAGAAAACTAAAAAAGACTACAAATTTGAGGTCAGCGCTTACTGCTTATCATGCATACGCACTCTCTTGCATGGGCGCGCGCTCCATAAAGGCAGAAAAGCACTGCTTTACTTGCCATTCACAGATATTTTAATAAAACGTTCGTATGTTTTAGATGACTGTATTCATTTATTTACTATTAATTAAACAAAATATTATAACTTAAAAACGTCTAATAATTCATAAATAGCACCAATATGTGCTTGCAAATTGCTTTTTGCCAGGCGGTTGGCGAAGGAATAATATTGGTCGGACGAAAGCGTAGGACAAGCTCGACACCTGCCTGCCATGAGTTCATATGTGTGTAGAAATTTTGGTGTCCGTGCACAGTTCGCAAACGCACACAGGCTTGCATATCCAAGACGATTTGTACTGTAAATCCTGCGGCCTGCTTTGGCGATCGGATGTTACCGCGAGTATTCGGCAATGTTCGTTCGTTACTTATAATCCGAATAAATATAATAGTCGGAAGTCTAATAAAACACGTATGCATTTAAATAGCAGAAATATTTTGGTTCGACGGAGGCCATTTTATTTTTTCATGTGATTCATTGAGTTTAATATTGAGTTTCTATAATTTAATAATTGTATGGATTTCCGTTTGTTGATTTTAAAATGTTATTTGATTGTGAAATGTGTGTTGATAGTGTGTTTGTTAAAAATTAAAAATAACAAGTTCTCACAATTGTCATTCAGTGAAAAAATTCTAATTGTGTCTATAGGTAGATGTATACCCGAGTTACAACTTAATCAGCAAAAAGGTAACGTAACTCGAAAATTTCATGTTAAAAGTTATGAAACGTATCTTGCAAGGGACGTGTTCTGTAACTATCACTCACTTGGATAAGATATTTGAGGTGGCCGAAATCTTACATCAGGATATAGTAATCTTCAGTAACCAGAACTTTGTGAATGTGAACCAGAACGTTTAAAATAAATTGAAGCTGACTAGGTGAGTAATTATTATTTTACTTATTAATTGTCTGCGTTGCCGTAGAATATGTACATAAATAGTAGTACATCTAAGACTTGTTCTGTTGGAATGGTTTCCGACTTAGAGATCCGTCGCGTGGCTATGCTAAAAATCTATAAAAGAAAAAGTTTTTGTGACTGAGTACTGCCCCGCATACCCAGTGTCATAATCCTGTGCACGCCACTGCTCTCTTGGATGCGATACGGTATAATGCTTTGGGTAACAGTACAAATGTAGTTAAAGATACTTACGCTGACTTCATTGTATATTTTGGAGATATGCCTCTTTGTACATAAACGACAAAATCTCTTTCCTAAAATAAGCGACAATCATCGACAACCGCTAAATTTAAAAAATAAGAATAAACTGGCACTTCCTGTCTCAAACCTAACTATATTCCACAAAGGACCATATGTTATGGCAATAAAAATATATAACAAAATACCAAAGACGTTAAAAGAGGTTCTAATCTACGGTGTATTTAAAAAGCGTCTCATTGCCTATTTAAATCAGAAATGTTATAATACCTTGAAACAATTCTTTGATGATAAATAATAAAATCTATATTGTTATGACGAATTAATCATAAGTCGAACAGAGAGTAAAAACAGAAATCAGCCCAATTAGTTGTTTATGTGTTTTGTGTATTTTTTTAAAAATATTAATAACATTTTCACTGTTTTTTAAAATTTTATTCTCATAATTCCCGAACAGGGCCGTCAAAGAGTTGCCGCGGGAAACGAAGTTAGGCGAGCGTGAGTGAACTGCGACACAAGTTTCGGTTTCGTCCGATTTTGGCCGAAACCGAAATTGCTGCCGAAACTTGATTTGAATGAACTGAAACCGAACTTTCAGTGGAACACTATAAACAATCCACTACGTTATCATACCCTGTGTACATGGTTCCTCCTGTACGGGTGTGCGTGCGCGTGCACGTGCGCGTGCCGGTGCACGTAGTTGTTGTTCCTCCAGACGCGCGCCGCACCACGTGACCACGAGGTGTGTACCCCGCGCGGTATCACCACCTTATCTGATACAATATACACATATTAATATTAGTTGTATTCAACTTAATAATAAATATTAGCTGTGCGGACATTAATCGGATATTTGTGCTCCAGAAACGCGCTGTTAGAGCTATATATAACCTAGGTCCTCGGGATTCTCTAAGGGAGAAATTCAAAGACATAAATATTTTAACGGTCGCTTCACAATATATATATGAAAATTTATTGCATGTTCATAAAAATATTCATAATTTTATAAAAAAAAGCGAACACCATAATGTCAATTACAAGGCATAAACACAATCTTGTAATGCATGCAACCCGTCTCCACAAAATATGTAACTCTTTCATTGGTCATTGTATAAGTTTTTATAATAAACTCCCTATTGATGTATGGTATTTAATAATTCCAAATTTAAAAAATTCATTAAAACTAAATTATGTAAAAAAGGCGTATTATAAAATTTCTGATTATATTAAAGATGATAAAGCTTGGGAGTAGGTTGCTCTGGAGCAATACATATTCTATATTGTAAAGTTTTATTAGCATTGTAAGTATAATTGACATTTAATTACAAAAATATTGATCTGACTAAAAGCTCTGCTGAGTTTCTTACGCCGGTTCTTCTCAGCAGATTGCGTCCTGAACAGGTTCGCGTTCCGGTAGGGAAAAAAAATTGGCCATGTCATAAGCACATAATTTTTCTGAAAAATTGTGTCTATTTGATTAAATGATTTTTCATTTCATAATAAATATAAATAATATTGCTATCAGCACAGTAGTTCAAATAGGCATGAAGAAATTATAGTAATGAAATGAAATGCAATTCATTTAAACATGTAAACACAACTCTTTAACAAAATTATGTTCTTATTAAAATAAATTTTCTTCATACCACTGATTTAGAACTTATAATCTGATGAGAAAAATCATCGTAAGAAACTCTTTTGCTTTAGTCATTTTTTTTTTATATTGAGAATGACAAACAAGCATACAGCTCACTTATAGACATGTTGCCTAATCTAAACATTATAATAAATCTATAGAAAAAAAATTTTTGTACATTGAATATATTTTCAAAAAACATAGTCAGATTGTTAAAGGACAACCAACAGAAGTTAACAGAAACCATTTCCAGCATTTTTGAAATTTATGTCTGTTTGTCTGTTTAGATGTTTGTCTGTGCACACATCACGTAATATTTACAACACTTATAAATATAAATGTTAGACTTGTAAATTGTACACAACTCAAGGTAATTACTTAGTCTTTGTTTCATTGCAATTGGTCCACTCAATCAAATATTTACATAATACGAAATTTCTCAATTTGGTTGGCACAATTTGGCGTTGCAACGCCATCCACGCGGACGGATTCGTGGGAACAGCTAGTTGTAAAAAATATTTAACTCACCCAAAGTATCTGGTATGTCTCTGACTTGTGGCATCCTCTGAGCTCCCGTTGGTCTTTCAGAGATGAACCGTTCTCTAGGACCAAGATCACATACACCTCCTACCGCACCATCTGTATATAACATAAAATGTTTAATGTTCTAATGTTGATGGCCAGAAAAGGAGAAGACCAAAGATGGAGGGCCTGTGTGAGAGACGATATCAATAAAAAAGGAGTTGATGTGAATATGGTGGCTGAAGGGAGAGTTTGCAAGAAAAATTGTGTAACGTCAACCCCAAATAATTTGGGATAAGGGCAGGAAGAAGAAGTTTACTTATGTCTATTTGTTTATTGTAAGAAAATGTACCAATGATGGTAGCATATTGGTTTTGGACCCATCCAATGACAGATGAAGAGTACAAGTGTCACCACCACTTTTCCTTCCTAAGGTGCTGTAAAAGCCAGCACTCTAATCCTCTGAGAGATAGAAACTCGAAACTAAACTCTGTGGCAACGCTCCTGGTCATAGTAGCACATAATTCCCCCAAAGCTGAGGGTCGTGCCCAACAGTGGGACGTTACTGGGCCGGAGTGAAAGTGAGATATTGTTTTGTATTCCATGTATGAAGCTAATAAAATCAAGTTAAATTATATACTCACTTGGTACAGGCGGCATTATGTCTGATGGGACTATTTGTGGCGATTCTACAGGGGCTGCAGGCTGAAACAAAATTAAGTGCGTTTTAAAAATATATTTATTTTTTGTGTTATCTTTTTAATGCCTAGGCTAGTCGTATTCTTGCGAATAAAAAAAAACTGGTCAAGTACAAGTTGGACTAGCACACTGAGGGTTTCGTATCTACTATTGGTCTTATTCATATTGACTTATCGGAGGTTTAAAAGTTCGCTAAAATCGGTTCGCAAAAATTGTCAAAACTTGTTCTTCATAATAGTTTTTTTACGCTAAAACGTATATTATCTCTCCGATAAAGTCTCCGTTTAAACCTCCGATAAGTCATTATGAATATGTAGATTGAAAAGCAAAGAGAGAGAAAAGAGATAGATAAATTATAAGCTACAGTTAATTAGTACAAAATAAAATCCTTTATTTGTGTAGTTCTATTAATAAGCAAGTGCCATAAAACTTGCATAAAACTTAAAACGCAGTACAATTACCTACTATTTACACAATGAACATTTTAATAGCGAGAATTTAAATCAATTAGCGCCATCTACAGACGATATACATATTTTGACTTTACTTGAAGTGACGTCACATTACAGACGAAAAAATGAAATTCTTTGAACATGAAATTCCATACTATGTAAATGTATTTTCTATCTCAATAAGAACTATTAATTCATTAACAATTTAAAAGCACTTTAGTTCCAAAATCCTATGAATAATAAAATTTTTGTAAACAAAAGTGGAAAATGGGCATACTACATCTAGACCATCTTATTAATAACATTCATGTTTAAATGTTATAATTAAAACCTAAAACAAATTTAATTTTTATAAAACAGCTAATTTAATGAAATATCATTAGAATAAGTATCGGAAATGCAAGCGCTATGTTGTGATTGTTACGTGTTAGAGGCTTTTACAAACTTCATGTTATGATCCTGGAAAAATATGACCTTTGGAAAAATAATGTTTTCGCGTAATATTATAACAAATCTAGTTTTCGGATTTTTCCCAGTACAACCAGTATCTAGTCTAACTCTGAGCCAATTTCAAGTCTCTAGAGTAACAGTAGTAGGCCCTGAATTTTGATTCCTGAATTGCGGCGAAAACTAGTCAAATGGCGCTACTGTGCTCCTCATTTTTTAAAAATATATTCTTAATGTTTAGAGAAATCAGGTTGATTATATTTTTTGAAGTAAGGGACCGCGTCGATCTACATTTGATATGAGTTTCAAGTTGATACCTTCAGCCGTTGATGACTAAAAAAGTTTGACAGACGGACAGACAGACTCAGACACCTGAGTGATCCTATAAGGGTTTTACAGAACCCTAAAAAATTTACGAATAATCACGCGCATTGTAAAAAAAATCGGGTTTAAATAAAAACCTTTTTACGGATTTAGACACGTGTATTGACAAATGAAAATGTAGTTTTATTTAAACAAATGAGTCGCCCAAGTGTTCGAGAAAATTAAAAATCTCGTTTTAAAACTAGTTAAGTACAAGTTGGACTTGCACACAAAAGGTTTCCTACTGTTAATATCCTATGAATTTACCATATCTCCGACCCTAAATTACGGAGTAAGGGAAGGAGAACGACGATGATGAGTAAATGTTGTAATAGCATCAACTGATATAAGTATACACACCGGCACAATTAGCGGAACACAAAAAAAGCAGGATCTTAAAATCTTTTACTTGAGGAACTGGCCAGTTATGTAATTTTTTTAATTTATTGTCATATTTGAAAATAGAAAATTAGATGACATACACTTTTTTCATTCATTTGTTTTATTTTCCCGAACAATACGTTTTGTCAACTTGTTCGAGTAATAACTACGTAATTGTAATTTTTTTTAAAAATTGCACATAATGGTTTTTTATAAATTTGTTATTCTATAGGCAATTTTGTTTATTAAAAGCTCTTTATTATGCCTGACTTAACATCACTGGAAATCATTAGGGCTGATGAAATGAGAAGAAATGGCCATACCTACAGATCGATTGCCTCAAGGCTTTGTCGACCAGTATCAACGATTCATCGCATCATCCAGCGGTACAGATCGTCTAATTCTCTTGTGAGGAGGAGGGGTCAAGGTAGAAAAAGATGTACATCGAGGCGAGATGACAGTTTTTTACAACTTGGAGTTCGTAGGAATACGCGATTAACGGCTGTACAAGCTCGAAATGAACTGGAAGACGTTCGAGGAGTACGAGTAAGTGAGCGTACAGTTCGCAGATTTGAAGAAGTTGGTTTAGGGTCGTATATACCTGCCAAAGGCCCAAAACTTGAGAGACGTCACCGCGTAAACAGATTAAGCTATGCGCGAGGACATAGTCATTGGGATTTGAACGAATGGCAGCAGGTTCTCTTTACTGATGAGTGCAGAGTTCTTTTAAAACAGATCGATGGGAGACAGCGAATATGGAGACGCAAAGGAGAACGCCACATACAGTCTAATTTTGAACACACAGTGGCTTATGGTGGCGGCTCGATTATGGTTTGGGGAGGGATATGTTTGGGAGCTCGCACGGAGTTAGTGATAGTCACAGGAGGGACCATGACAGCAGATCGATACATCAGAGACATTTGTACCATTTGCCCCATTTATTGGTGACGACTTTATTCTAATGCAAGATAATGCTCGTACTCATAGTGCACAATCGGTACAGGCATATCTGAGCCACGTAAGTATACCGGTGATGCA
Source organism: Orgyia antiqua (assembly GCA_916999025.1). NCBI lineage: Eukaryota > Metazoa > Arthropoda > Insecta > Lepidoptera > Erebidae > Orgyia > Orgyia antiqua. The sequence goes on from OU779874.1 coordinate 10,498,098, forward strand.
GTGGCCAGCAAATTCCCCCGATATGAATCCGATAGAGCATGTCTGGGACTTGCTAAAAAGAAGGGTTAAATCCAGAATGCCACCCCCCAACAATCTGAATGAACTTGGAAACGCATTACTTGAGGAGTGGGAGCGGTTGCCTCAAGAAATCATCGATAACATAATCTGTAGCATGCCCAGACGAATGGAAACCGTAATCAGAGCAAGAGGGGGGAAACACTCTTTATTAATTTTTCTTTAATTTTATTGTTAATTCATTTAATGCTTACTTTTTTTTATTTTTTGTGATGGTTCATAATCATCAAAAAATTTCACTTATTTCAAATTTCTTTATTTTTCAATAAAAAGTAACGAAGACTTTTCAAAGTCGTTGTTAAAAGATGTTAATCAATTTGTTATTTTGTGTCTAATTACATTTTCGTCAAATATATGCGTTATTATCTCATAGTCTAACTTTTTTTTCTGTTCCGCTAACTGTGCCGGTGTGTATATATGTATAAACTACAACATTATTTGGCCTTAGTGGTCACGGGCTCAAGTCTGCCAATACAATGTTGTTACAATGATGAGTCATTGATTGCGTAAAGGTGCTCCCTCACCGGGAGCATTCACGTGTATTGTAACATTATAGATTCGACTTTGAGCATTACATTACAATAATACCTCCCTGACTAACGAGCATTTGCGTGTAAGCTAACATATAGATTCGACTTTGAGGATTTCATAGCAAGATGTCAGATGAAGTGGTCGTTGTGCTTAGTGCGGCAATATTAATTCGACATTGTTATTTATGTGAAAAAAAACACAGAGGAACGATATTGGTGTCATGAATTATTTCAAAACCAGCAAAATACAGTTGGTTTGGATATTTTAGAAAGAATCAACCAACCCAAAAGTAAACTTAAAATGTTTTTAAGAATCTCTTCTTCAGATTTTGAACACTTAATAAATCTCATTACATGGTGCGCATTGTAATGCTCGGTTCTTCTCCTTCACTGATGTAATGGTCAAATCTGTAACGTTACAATACCTTAGGAGGAGCACCTTAATCGTGAATTTTATCAAGTTTGGAGCCATAATGGCGTCAGTGACTGATCATTGTAACAACATTGTAGTAGCAGACTTGGGTCGATAGCTGACCCGGCAAACGTTGTTTTGCCATACAAATGTTAGGGGTAGACAAATAATTTGTAATAAAATAATATTGCGACTATAAATTTAAATGTCAGCTATCCTATCTTTCAAGTTGGGTCTTGGGACAGAGAAAGGCTGACAGATGGAAAAGTTATTGAAAATATAGAAATAACGCAGCAGTGGGGACTTAAATAAATCGATTATACTTACAATAGGTGGTGGTACAGCATGCTCTTCAAAAACGGGTGGTTCATACGGTGCATATGTTGCATGTGGTCTTGTGTTTGGTACTTCCACTGTTATATTGGGAACTACACACTCTGTGTCCATTATTGGACGTTGATAGGATATTGGCTGAAACAATATTAAAATTCTCTTTATTGACTAATATTCTTATTTTTCATATTTTTAAAAAGATTACAAAACAATTGAACGAAAATTAACATACAATAGGTAACTTAAAAGAACATAAAAAGAAAAACAGTAAAAAATAAATTAAAATAGACACACAGCACTCTTGGACTAAAAGCTTAGCAAGCATAGCATTTTTTATCAACTGCAAGCAATTATAATTATTTATTTATTTTATTTATGCAGAATTTTTTTTCCTTTACTTTTTCTGTTTTTATTTCTTCCACCAGACATTATATGTCAATAGGGCTCCAGTTTTCCCCCAGACTCTCTTCAATAAATCCCACTGGACTTCCCTGGATGCCATTAAAACTAGGACATATCTAGGGAAACTTGGATTGATAGCATCCATATGTATGGACAAATGTCTCAACTTTATTGTAAAAAATAAATGTAAAAACCAAAACTTCTTCAAGTTTAGTTTTTGTAATAAACATTTTCGCCAAGGTCGCGTAACAGGATAGAACACAAAAACAAAAAATCAAAACAACACTTTTAAACCACGGTAAGTTGTGACATGACGCGACCTCGCGTATACTTAAAAATCGCGATGAAAAACATAATACAGTAATAAAAGCAAATGTATTTGTTTTTACCTGATTGCCATAATCCATTACTGCGTATTCTTGCGGTTGTGGCACCATGTTATCAATCGGTTCTCTGTAAGCTGGCCCCAGAGATGAAGGCACATTTTGAGGTCCGGCGTTTTCATAATCATCCGCTAGCAGTTGTTCTTCTTCTTCATTACCAAGATTGTAATCAGCGAGGCTCTGATCTCCTAAATCATCACCCAATAAATCTTCACTGTAAAAAAAATGCGAACATTATCGATCAACAAACACATGGAATTGCGATTGCGACACAAATTTACCAAACATTACACAACTTTATCACACAAAATATTGAAACGTCTAATTGCTTTATACAAAATCTAGTTAAATTTTAATTATTTATGGAGAGACAAGCCCTAAATAATTGAAAATAATTTGTTTAAAAATACTAACTTGTCCGACATCTTGGCTTTCTGTCTGACATTAAAATTAAAATTCACATTTGATTCACAGATAAAATTGAATAAAATGGTCCAGTCATAGACTAGCAGAAGCACCGCTCCAGACCAAAGACCAAAGAGTAAAATAAAAAAATAATTATGGAGGGTAGAGTCCGCGCCACCACTCAAAACACGAAGTATAGATACAAGGAGTCCGAACGTAATGTTGAACGAATGGTCTCAATTTAAGGGACAGATTTTTTGCCGGTAGAGCGCGCCATTTTTCAAGAAGTACTCGTTTGAACTATTGACACCTGTGGAAAAAAATATTCTGCGAAACGTGCAATTAAATATAAGTTTTAGGAAATTTTTAGAAATTTTTCGAGTGCTTTAAACCCAACAATACAGAGAAGGTCAAGAGATATTCTGATATTCTATAATAGCGTCGGTACGTCCTGAATACTTGCGCAGCCAGTGGCAGAAAATAGAACTATGATCTGGGTTTATTATTGTGTACACGAAATATTATGAAAAAGCCTATACCGTTCGGACTCCTTGTATCTATACTTCGTGACTCAAAACCTAAGTTTCCTCAAATTTCCTCTGACGTCCGCTGTCACAAAATAGTTGTCTATGGTTTCTTCCACGAAGTATAGATACAAGGAGTCCGAACGGTATAGGCTTTTCCATAATATTTCGTGTACACAATAATCAACCCAGATAATAGTTCTATTTTCTGCCACTGGCGGCGCAAGTATTCAGGACGTACCGACGCTATTATAGAATATCAGAATATCTCTTGACCTTCTCTGTATTGTTGGGTTTAAAGCACTCGAAAAATTTCCTGAAACTTATATTTAATTGCACGTTTCTCAGAATAGTTTTTCCACAGGTGTCAATAGTTCAAACGAGTACTTCTTGAAAAATGGCGCACTCTACCGGCAAAAATCTGTCCCTTAAATTGAGACCATTCGTTCAACATTACGTTCGGACTCCTTGTATCTATACTTCGTGGTTTCTTCTAAGATTCCGGGCCACGAAGTATAGATACAAGGAGTCCGAACGTAATGTTGAACGAATGGTCTCAATTTAAGGGACAGATTTTTTGCCGGTAGAGCGCGCCATTTTTCAAGAAGTACTCGTTTGAACTATTGACACCTGTGGAAAAACTATTCTGAGAAACGTGCAATTAAATATAAGTTTCAGGAAATTTTTAGAAATTTTTCGAGTGCTTTAAACCCAACAATACAGAGAAGGTCAAGAGATATTCTGATATTCTATAATAGCATCGGTACGTCCTGAATACTAGCGCAGCCAGTGGCAGAAAATAGAACTATGATCTGGGTTTATTATTGTGTACACGAAATATTATGGAAAAGCCTATACCGTTCGGACTCCTTGTATCTATACTTCGTGTTCCGGGCAGTGCTCGGCATGAAGGTATAGATAAAAAATAGGAGGCCATACTTGGAACATCGGTTTGAGGCAAATACCTACGTATCTCTATCTCACTCTCTGTGGTCTGACCTCTCTTTTTAGTGTGGCCTTAGTACTGCTATCTCCTTATTAAAATCTCCTAGTAAATTCTTAAAAAGAGTCACCACACATATCAAATCACAAGTTAAACACTGTCATTTGATAGTGTTTAATCGTAACTATAAATAACTAGTTGAAATACGATGAATGAAATTAAAAATAATAAAATAGTAGATCACGGATGCTTTTCATGGTTGACGAATCAGTGAATTATTTTCCCCATTTCCTAAGGATTTCGTAATTTGGCAACATTGGTCACCATATGTCAAGTTGTCGACAAAATTGTGCCAATATGTCGGTTGTTTACTTTACGGTTCACAGCTTCGTTTCAAATTTTCGACTCTAATTATTTTTATAATTAAAGAAATGGTGCAAACTTGTGTAGTGCGTGGTTGCGGTAGTACGTGGTGTCCAGGAGGTGATATACAATTTCACGCGTAAGTGTTTAGATCGTGATTTCTGGCATTGAATAACTGCAAACATATTTCTTTGTATTTTCAATTAAATACTTCATAAAATGATTAAACAATGTTTTCAGCATACTTCTAACTAACTATACTGATAACGATGTAAAGATCTAATAGTCTTACATTGAATTTCATGGACTTAGTGCAATTTTATCTTTCTTGTTTACAAGAAGTAATTTTGAAATAGTGTGACCATACTGAGGACATATCTAGGACTTTCTGTGGGACCTGAACTAAATTATACATGTTTGCTTAGTCATTTAATTTTTATTTCACATTATTTACAACATTAATATACTTACCTACAATATTATTTTTTTAGATTTCCTAAAAATAGTACCCAGAGGAAATTATGGTTATCCATTGTACCATTGAAAATGAAATTTTATGAAAGTGCAAGGATTTTTTAAAACAAACAGCAGTTCCTACTATAATTACAAATCAAGAAGCAGTATCACCTTGCAAGGTAAAATTTCAAGTATCTATTTACAAACTCCTTTAATTGTCTCACATGTTATACAATGTTAAATATTTGAATTTATAAGGAATATAAAAACTAGTATCAAAAAAAATACCCCACCAGTATCAGGAACATTTTCCAAACTACCGGCGCTCAAGGATCCAGAGATAATTGCTGCTTTCTGAACCAGCCCCCCCCCCCGATCCGACTGCCTAATGAGAGCCTTACATTATTATTATGTTTCAGAAATGTAGTAGTTCGAATATATGGCAAAAGGCTATATTTTGTAAAATATATTATAATTTTCAGATAGACAGTTCATTACAGGAAGAGTCTATGGGGCAAGTAGCTACTCTGGGTGTACCAAATCCTAGCTCTGGCATTTATGAAAGTAATCCTTCCTGATGGGCCAACTCAGAGAAAACAATATAGAAAACAAATTAATTAATGTTGTATCACAACATTTTACTCCTCTGTTGCAAGAAATGTTTAAGCATCCCATCACGGACTCAATTTATTGCAATGATTTGCATGAAAGCGTATTAATTAAGAAAATTGCAAATTCATTTTTTAACACTTAAAGAGTCATACAGAAAATATACTTAGTGATTTACGTGGTAAGAGACAGAAATTACACAAAACAATAATATTTAGTCATGTATAAAAGAAAAGTTATTAAATGATTTTAAATTTGGAAAGTGCTGTTGTTTCTTTTTTGCCCTTTTTTTGTAACTTTATTATCGTTCCTATTATAGCCCCCTATGATATATGTCACAGTCAAAACTTATAACCACTCAATAGACTGTAAGCTCTCGACAGTAGTACTTTTGACTGAAATTATTCAAAACTAATTTTACCCAATATAGCTGTTTAAATGTAATTTTAACTGACTTGCCTAGCGCCAAGTAGTGGAACACAAGGCACAGGGAGCCAAGGGCAACCCGACAAGGGTGGGTTAGGTTTTTAGCTCCCGTCATGCCATTCATGATAGGTTCCTTTAAACGCTGTAGACATAAATATACGTAAAAATTGATTTTGACTGATTCTCCGTTCTTCCGTCAGCCACTTTTAACCACATTCATATTGTCAGTTAAAATGACTATTAACTACAGATTTTCCGACAAACTAATTTTAATCAACGTAACGTATTTTTTTTTCAGAACTTGCCCTTTAACTGACATTAATAAATAGAAATACATTGGCTAACCCAGAAATCTAGGAAAAACTATTGTCCAGTATGTATTCATAATGTTTAATTAATCTGCAAAATTAATGAAACATATATCTTTTGCGATTTCATGGTTGGTCCCTTAATAACAGTACATGTTTAAAAATATGAGTACAATAACCCTTTTTCGTTTTTACGCTACCTACACAAAAAGTTATGTTTCCACTTAGGTATGCCAAATAGATTTTATTGTGTAACTTGTTTTGTTTACTAAGAAATTACTAACACCTTGTTATTTTTAACCGGCTTCAAAAAAGGAGGTTCTCAATTCGTTGGAATCATTTTTCTGTATCTTTGTAACATGTATTTAGGTCTGAAATAAAGGTAAATTATCATTATTTTATCTCAAGCAGATCTCACAATCATTCATTAATTTCGTATTGCCGTAGGAACTACACCTTTGTTCTAGTAATTATCTATTTCCCACCAATATTCTATAGGTACATCGTACATACGAACTAGGAAATTTTACGTGTTTATAAATGTAAAAAGAATAATAAATTTAACAACCGAACCTCCAGTTACTGTTAAAAAACTAGAATTATCCAAACTTTCACGCGATAACAAACAGTTTGTTTTTTGAGTATTTTTTTTACGCACAGTACATAAAGTATCTCGACACATAAAATCTATACGGGCTAGGTCTTAGAAGTGAACATTTTGTTGACACTATATGGAACACAACTACTTGAAGTTTTGTCCTGGAAGAAATACAATAAAGGTTACCCTACTTAGAAAGAAAGGGTTTGACCACAGTGAGCGAGATAGCCATACATCATTTTTGCTTCAAGTAGGTATTCAGAGTCTGGACTCCACTTTTATCTGTACCTTCATGGTGCTCGGTATGTCTTTGAATATGGCGCGCTTGTCCACAGAATAGATAGAAGATACTACGCTTGTCTAAGCTAAGTTAGTTCCAGCTTTTGCCGTCGGACTTGAGTCGTGGCGCGGACTCTAGAAGGAAGGAGGACCGTCTTGTATGGGGATAGGTCAGGGTCACTCAGTCAGTCTCACCCGTGACCATGGTAACTGCAAAGTCTCCGAAACGTCGGGCCAAAATTTAAAACAAATATACGCGTCTAAATCCGTAAAAAGTAGTTTTATTTAAACAGATGAGTCGCGCAAGTGTTAGAAAAAAAAGAAAAAATACTTGTTAATTTTCTGTCGCTGAAGTTGGTATGGATTGCACGCATCACTTTTGAGAGTGCTCGATTGTGCGATGCGGATGCGATGCTGTAATTGGAACACTCAACGTTGAGCATTGTGCCGCATAATGTGCTATTGTGCGCTGATTGGAAAACGGGGGGAGTGAAGTGTGCTACAAAGTGTGCCGAGTTGGAAAATTTAATGTCTCTGGTGCTCAAGTCCACTATTTTGGAACAATTGTCATACCGGCACAATACCGGCACGATACCGTTGCAATTGAAGTCAAATATCCGTAGTCTGCTATATGCCGTCATAACGGTCTTTCAATGGTAATAGAATTGTCGATCTCTTTTATCTATGCATTGAATTTTCGGTCTCTTTTATCTATGGATTGTGTTAGAATGGTATGTATGTGTTGCCGTTTTTAAAAAATGCGTTAGTAGAAGTGATTTTCGAAAAACTACTAATAAATTTAAACATTTAATCATGCTAGACTTCGTTTAAATATATTTGTACATACTATTTATTAGTATAAAAAGCAATGTGAAGTTTAGGAGATTAGTAAATTGCAATAAATTACAAAGAACAATTTCTAATATTTCTATCTATCTATTTTTTATTTATGGCAATCTGTCGACACAGGACAATTTAAAAATATTACTGTCAAATTCAAAATAGCAGACTACCGAAACATTTCAGTCATTGAATTGCAATTGTGAAGCAGTTGTGTACGAGACTAGCAATTTATGTCACTTTGACAATTGTAAGACAATGATGAAGTCGTTATGACGACACATTAATAGTAGACTACCAAAAACTTTACTATTGCACCATAATGGTACAATAATGGTACAGTTGTGACACCGTTGAAATACCCGACTCAGGGCCCAGAAGGAATTCGCTCGGCAACAATTGAATGCATTGTAGTGTCTCCCTAAACGAGCCCCGCGCGGGTGCGCGCTCCTCCCTTCACCTCCGCGCAGTGTTGCTTTGCTAGCTCTCGAGTCACTTCCTACTAATTCTCACTTTTGGGGAAAATGTAAATTTCTTTTTTATTATTTATTATAAAATAAAGTTGTTATTTTGTATGTATGTCCTCTGTGAGTTTATATCTTCAAAATTACGTAATGGATTTTTATAGAGTTTTTTTTAATAGATAGTAATTCAAAAGGGTAGCTATGTTAGGATTTGATTCATATATTAACCTTAACCGATGGTATGGAAACAATATTTGGACTTATCATAAGCACATAATTTTCCTTAAAAAAATCAATCATGATTATTAACAATACCTACATTTAAAATTCCGGGCCATGAGAAGGTTTCTTGAATTCAAAAATTCTGAAGTGAAAAAATTGCATAAGTTTATTCACAATAAAATTTAGCAAATTATAAATAGATTTAAGAAGTAAAGAAATATTATGAGAAAGTTATTTAATACATACCTATTCAAGGGTTAAATATTAAAACTGCATTAAAGTTAGTGAATAGCAGATGGCAACGATAGGTTGTGCTCAAACAAATTATAAACAAGGGAGAATGCTTTGCCAAAAAGTGGCAACACATTAAGATTGGGTTTTTTACATTAAGATTATATTAATATATATTATGTTGTTATTGGTTACTTATCGATGAAATGTGATCCCGTCCTGCTTGTTTGTTAACAAGCAGGACGGGACGGACGGTTCTGTTGAACCAGCGGCCGTATTTTGGCCGTGAATTGAACTGTCTGGCAAATTCGTATTATGAACAAATTATTAGTCAGTTCGCTAAACCAGTCATACATTAATATGTTTATGGAGAAGGTATAACTAAAAGTTAAAGTACTAACTAAAAATTTTAGTTTTATTTTTGTCATAATACCTAATTTAGCCATGCAGTTTACGGCCTGCCTGGAACTTGAATGATTTTAAAAAGCTCATAATACGCCGGCAGAAGCATTTTTACACGTGGGAACAACACAAGAGGGCATAATTATCTCATAAACGGAACTCACATGACAGGTCTTGACACGTTACTAGCCATTATGCGACTATGACGTACTCACGAAACGTATGCCGCGTCGGCATGTCTTATGGGGTGCCAATGCAACGATCTGTCACTACTTCTGTCTTATTCTGTGGCAGTTTTATAGGTTATATTTTACTAAATTATCAGTGTTGCCAGAAGGTTACATTTTTTACATTTTACGTAACTTTTGATCAGTTCATGTAACATGTATGTAAGAAACAATTTTAGTTAAATTTAAGTAACTTCTCAAGAATTACAAAAGAGGTAAAAATGAAAAAAAAAATCTTGAAAAATTAAAATATTCTTATCTAAATTTATTTAAACAAAAACTACCGCAAAAAATTAAAAAAGTTATAATTATATTGATAAATATATTTTTTTTTAAATTATTGTGTACAAGAAAATATAAAATAATAATAATTTTTGATCTGCGAGCTGAAAATTACATGAGCGTGAATGTAGCAGACATCAGAAAAATTTAAAACTACAAATAAATAGAGTAAATAATTTAAAAAATAATATTTATAAAAAATGCATTTATTAATTTTAAAATTTTTAAATGCGCATTTTTAAAAAAAAAAATTTTATTAATTATTTACTCTATTTGTAAATAATTATAAATTTGGTTGATGGCTGCTACATTCACACTCATAAAATTACCACTACGTAAGTTTTAGTTTAAAAATGTAACTTTTCATGGATGCCAACGTAACTTTCGACCAAATCACTCTGGCAACACTGTAAATTATATTTCACTACTTTATTCACTAGGGTACGTAAATAGTTGACGATTTATAAACTGCAATATTCTCAACCAAAGAATATACTACTCTCTAACGAGAGAAGAACTACATCTCTATAGTAAAAAAATGCAACCACAGCCAATACACGTACGAGACGCTAGCGCCATTGCGGAATAGCAATAAATCAACACGCGCGGGAACTTTCAAACGTTGTAATATTTGCTCTTGGCTGTACTATAATACAATATATATTTAAAATGGTTCACGATCATAATATATTATATTATGATCGTGAACCATTTTAAATATATATTGTTCCTTAATATATTATTAAGGATCGTGCTTCATATTCTTGCCTACAGGAAGTAATTAAAACAATCATATTATTATTTTATTTATTCTTTAATATTTTCATTTTGCGTTCAAAACTTTTCTTTTTCTCTTCATCTTCCATAGCTCTATTAATTAAAACACAATATCTTTTAATTACAATAAAAAATGTGCTTATTTTTAAATGATTTTCATTTAATTCTAAATGATTTATACATTTATTTAAAAAAACAAAATTCACACATTCTAGATTTTTAACAACATTAATTTTAAGTTGTTGCCTAAAGGCATTTGTTTTCATGTAATCATTAATTATAGTTGATATCGTTTCTACACACGTCACCATATCTTTGTTAACATAATTTAATGACTCATGACTTGAGTCTAATAATCTAGGCAGTCATTGTATTTTATTCTTTTAAATATGAAACCACACACATATCCACAAGCCTGACTTTCGGATATCCCTTGTTCAACTGCTTCAACTGCATCAGATAGTAAATTTGTCATCTCTTTATTTTCGTCAAATTTGAAGGAAGACGAGTTTGGTTCACACGACGAAGGGATGGTTCCCGTTAAAAAAGTTAATAAATTATTTGCAATTAATGCCGAGTCAGTTAATGAATACAGTTGCTAAAATGTTGATTGGCTAACTTTAGGATGAACAGTGTCCCCGCGCATCGTAACTAACTTCATGATTTCGGTCTCCCGCAGAAGAATAAATAACATTAAGTTATTTATTTTTTAATATTTTCAATTTTCTTTCTAGGGACTTTTTCTTGTCTTCGTCTTCCATTTGCCTATTTCTTACAATGCAAAATCGTTTTACACATATAAAAAAGGTACTAGTTTTTAAATGATGCACATTCGTTTCTAAATGCTCATTACATACATTTAAAAAACTCATATCTACATTTTCTAGAAGACCTAAAATACTAATATATATCTGCTTTTGATATGCATTTGTTTTCAAATAGCTATTTATTATTGTAGCCATAGTCTCTACACACAACACCATTTCTTTACAAACGTAATGTAAAGATTGCCTTTCCCTATATTCTTTGAAACTTGTGAATATGTGTATGGTTTCTTCATTTATAGTTAAGAATGCTTTTCGGCAATCAACGCAGTCTTTGTTTTTTAGTTTTTTAAAAATGAAACCACATACATATCCGCAAGCTTGACCTTCTGGCGTTCCCTGTTCAACAGATTCGACTGCATCAGATATAAATGTCTCCATATCACCATCGTTTATGTATGCCGATTTTTCAACTGTAAACTTACTATTTAAAAATAGTGAGTTTGAATTCAGAAAAGATGATAAATTATCAGCTAGTATAGCGGTGTCATCTTCGCAATTTCTTTTTTGTCCACAATGTTTCAAATTGCTTATAATTGCAGTTTTTACACCTGATATAAATTGCTGTACTGTGGGATTGTCGTTTGAGCCACAGCTGTATCTAATGCAGCCGAAACAATTTTCCAACAAGTCTTGATTAAGGCGTCGTGTACAAAGACTAGTAATACCTAACGTAATTAACTTTTTCCATAATTTTTCTATAGCATTCATTGTGTGGATCCATCCGTCCTGAGAAGGGGGATTGTTTTTACTCCCAATATATTTCATTGAAGATATGTATTTTCTCATCTCGACAAAGAGCTCGAAATGAGAACTACGTGCAGTTATGTTGGTGGAGTATTTTTTTCCTCTCCTTAAATCTGGACTGTCCGCATTCACAGCGTCAAACAATTCATCAAATTTTTTGACAAATGTTTGAGTAACGTGAGACTCAGCTGGTAGATCACCTGAAAAAAAAAATAATAAGATGCAAATAATTAAATGTACAGAAAGTACAAAATAAAGATAGATTTAAAAAAAAAAAAAAATTGTAATGGCTCTGTCTGACCTTCCCACCTCGCCTATATGTATATATATGTACATATATGCATATATATGTATACACATACAAACATACATATATATATAAGAAATACAGCCCGTTCCGCCCTGGGTCTCCATTACAATACGCATGTCTGCAGTTACACACTAATTGCTCTGCTCTTCATAGTGTGATGTTAGATAGTCTAAACTATAAATTGCCTTGCTACTCGTAATACCTAGTATGAGAGACAGTGTTACTTAGGACTAAATTAATAAATTTATGTGTACTGCCCACAAATAAATGATTGATTAATTGTGTATGTGCAGTGCAACTGTGGTTTAAACAATAATTTAAACCAAATTCACTTACCTAGCGCGATCTTAGTTATCATGCCAGCTGCAACAGAATGGCTAAATACTTGTGCTGCTAGCTTAACTCTCATTTGCTGTTGTGAATTTGGATGCAAATGATAGTCCGTTAATGCAGGTGCATGAACAAAGTTTAGATTATTTTTATCTAAAGTATAAAATTCTTTAATGTGACTCCATTTTGCTATACCTGAAATAAACATTTTCATTAGAATATGCTCCACATCTCTTAAAAGAAATTTTCTAAATTGATAATATTTAATGTATGATTTCAAATTAAAACCTCAACTCACAACTGGAACAATTAGACTAATAAGTTAGCTAGTAATTTCTATATGTAATAAATATCATAATGTGATAGTTAATTTGTGATGCAGATAAACACTAATTTAAATAAAAAAGACATTACTAAAGAATTAACATTTGATTTGATAACTTCAAACTTTATCATCAAACAAATAAATATAATTGAAGTGTCTGTTTATAATGTCTAAATTTTAACAGGCTTTTTATGATTTTTCTTTTTTTGACTGGCACTGGCAGATAGATAATGTTATAAGGAGTAACTTAGACTACTTTTATGTTGGAAAAATAAATAGTTTCCTCACTCTTAAAACCCATGAAATTGTGAACGAAAATCTATCTCACGCGGGTTAAGCTGCGGACGGCAGCTAGTATTAGAATATAACAAAATGTCGAATTTAGTTACCTTTGATCGTTTGCCCATTGCAATTTACATCAGTAATGCATTCTACATTATGCTTCATAAGCATATTTCGTGTACACTTTAATAGGTGCGGAGGATCTAGGATCGTTATAATTTCCCGTCCAGCATGGGAAAAAAATGGTTCTCTTGTGCTTGAACCTAAAGTTTTAATAACTTTAATATTTACTGTGGATAAATCACACACAGTGGCAACCACATTTAAATTAGCAGAAAAGCACTCTGTAAGCATCTGAAACGAAAATAGATATATTATGTATATATAAATATAAATATGTTTTTTCAGTATAAATAATACAAGTCATTTTATTTACCTCTTTTAAAATGACTGTCATTCTGTCGGCGTTTATTGTATGTGAGAAATAAAATGCGATAGGCTGTTTCCATTGTTTTCTTAGCCCATGGAGCATAAATACTAATGCTTTAGAAGCAATATCCTGGCCTCTGCCATGGTTGCCATGATCTTGGTACCCATGTATTTCATCTAACTTAGAATTATATATTATGTGTTTTCTGATTGCCACTTCATCAAATGATAATATGCAAATGTTATCTTCATCTTTTTGTCTCTGTGTCATTTTGTTTAATGAGGTGAAAATGTGTTTATTTATTCCGGGTTTAAGAGGCACTTTATTTAATAATTGCATTAAACTGGATTGAGATGGTAATGCAAACATTCGCCTGAGTAATCTATAGCAAGCTGGGGACTTCTTGTAAATTACTAAAGCCATAATTTTTTGGTTCAAAGTGTATCTTCTTCCTTTTGGTTTCTTGGGACAATTTTGTAATTGGCTCTGTAACAATGTTATAAAGGAATTGCTAATATTTAAGTCACACAATTTTTTAATGTTGTCGTCATTTAGAATTTGCTCTATTTTTCCCTTTTTAGTCTTCAATATTTTTCGAAGCCTTATTATTTCTCGCATCTTATTCCTACAAATGTTGTATAGTTTTACTTCTCTAGGCGTCATTTCACTAACTTTACCAACATGGATGGCAGTTAATATTGGACTGCGTTTCTTGCGTGCGAATTTCTCCGTATATTGTTTGTCACAGGATGGCAAAATGACAGGTACATTCTGAAATCACAATAAAAAACATTTTAAAGCATGAAAAGTCGGGAGATGATGTGTTGGGGTGCACACTACAAATGATTTAAAATGAATGTTGTTTGTCTGACTTTGTTGCTTGAACCTCAAAGCAAATTGAATTTATTTTAAATTTATAGTATGAAAATTAAAATCAAAGTTTTTATTTATACATCATATCTTTACAGGTTGTGACCCAATGCGACTACGAGGTTCATTACATATTATATTATGTACTTAAATCTATAAATTACCTATACATGCATATTATCTTTATTAACATATTGTAAAATTTTGAAGTTATTACATATGTATGTTTATAATATATAAATTTAATATCTATTTTATCTAACCTGCTCCTTGCAAGGGTTCTCCAATATTGGAACAACATTCTCAAAAGCTTGTTGTCCTGATATCACTCCACTTTTTGAAGGCTGACTAATATTGCTTTCTGTATCCAATAATGGGGTTTGTATTAACATCTGAAATTAAAATATTACAGGGTTAATATTTCCTAGGACATAGTACATAGTATGTGTAAGGAAACTGATTCCTGTGGGTATATGGCAAGGAAATTAAAAAAATAATCACTGATATTAAATTAGTTTCACATAAATTAATTCATCAAAATTAATTAAGGATCACGCAACCACAAATATGTAAGCCATTACCTATGTTAAATAACACTGTTATTTAAAAGGAATAAAATATCGTGAAAGAATAACAACCTAAAAATATTTTTTAAATACCAAATTAGTAATACTCAATTTGACATAGCTTCAGGTAAAAATAAGCCATTACCTGTTTTATGCAAATTGGTGAAGCTTTATCTTTTGAAACAAGCAGCATGACAGATGGTTCATCATCCAGGTTCTGTACATTCTGAAAATAGGAACATAAAATGCATTAATGAAATACTGAGATGTACCTTGCTCTATAATCACTGAATTATAAAAATAGCAATGGCAATAAACTATAATAGGTAAGCGAACCTGATTAAACACATTTTCACGGTCACTTAATAGCTTCATAACTTCGTGTGAATCAGGAATTGCAAATTTTATCAGTTTTTGCCTCTTATTATCATAAAACTGAGATGAACTAAAATGTCTCCCGCATAAAACTCTGTTTTTAGTATGCAGTGAAAGTAAAGTGGCATGAGTCCAATCTTCTTGTGGCCAACAATACTCAGCCCATGCACGAGCCCTGAAAAGATATGATAACTAATTAGTACTGAAAATAGCAGATTTAAAATTTAAAAGATCATCTTTTTTCAAATATTACAAATATTTGTCCTGAGCAGGAAGCAAATCCGCAAACTGTAACAATTGTTGACAACAGCCATTAGTTTCTTCATTTCACATACACGTTCCATTGTACATACCTGATAAACTTACACTAAGTCCCTGCCTAAATGACTAGAGATGACTTTTCATTAAAATATATGTTACTTACTTGATAAGGTTAGAGGTTCCTGGATTTGGAAACCTATGGTAGGTTACCGACGGATCCTCAGCACGTGTTCTCCCGCACTTAGCGCACTTTCTATAGTTATTGGAAGACATCTGATATAATAAAAAATAACCTAATAATAAACCTAAACTAAAACGTCCTTTCGTAAAATGTAATAGAACACACAAGTTACAGAACAGATTAAGTGGCGTGCTATTAAATTGCAATAACGACGACGACACAAAAATTCTTCTTCTTCTTTTAGTTATTGGCTGACACAAAAATTACATCAATGATCAAAGCAAAGATTCAAAACATAACAGACCACAGAATACAAACAAAACAAAGAACTAACGGCTGTCATAGGCCAGTGCTGCCAGTATTTTAATTAATTAATGGTAAATTTTTTTATGTGGTATACTTGCACGACGAACACACGCAAAGATTTGTATGTGTGCACGGTCAAAAACGAATGTAGGCAAGATAACAGACCCTGTTCTCAACTATAAAACTGCTGAGTGCTGAACTAACGTGGATAGTGACTCGACTTTTATAAACTTTTTAGATAGATTTTTTATTATTATTATTTATTTATTGTTGTAAATCCGAAGAGAAAAAATATTTAGAAACAATGGGAAAGCTTTGTTCAGTGAAAAGTTGCTCAAGTGGGCGAAAATTAAAAAAAAATAAAGGAAGTGATGCGTCTCAACCTTTGTCTTTTTTTCGACCAACAGTAAGTATAGTACATTTTTATTTATTATTTATCAATACATACTGAAGTTAACATATATAAAACAATTATTAATTTTTATAATAATTATGAATCGTTATCAAAAGAATTAATTATCAAACTTAGAAAGTGCTAATTCTTTGAAACACTTTTGTCATTATTATTGATGAGTTAAATAAAATTGGTCAAGTGCGAGTCGGACTCGCGCACGAAGGGTTCCGTACCATTATCTATGCAACATAAGGCAACGTTATTAGTATCGAGCAAGAAACGGTAAAAAAATCATGTTTGTTGTATGGGAGCCCCCTTAAATATTTATTTTATTTTATTTTTAGTATTTGTTGTTATAGCGGCAATAGAAATACATCATCTGTGAAAATTTCAACTGTCTAGCTATCACCGTTCTTGAGATACAGCCTGGTGACAGACGGACGGACGGACGGACGGACGGACGGACGGACGGATGGACGGACGGACGGACAGCGAAGTCTCAGTAATAGGGTCCCGTTTTTACCCTTTGGGTACGGAACCCTAAAAATGACCAAAACTGTCAAAAATATACAGAATACAGTGTCATATTTTCTTTTTTTTTTCAATTCTTAGTTTATAACTTTCATAATTATATAATTATACTAGCTGTCCCGGCAATCGTTGTCTGCCATATTACAAAAAAAAAGGTTTGAATAATAGATGTTGGCCGATTCTCAGACCTACTCAATGTGCATGTAAAGTTTCATAAAAATCGGTCAAGCCGTTTCGGAGGAGTACGGTAACTAACACTGTGACACGTGAATTTTATATATTAGATAATATCGAGATGAATCAACCTATTAATTTTTTTGTCTGTATTATCTTTTAGTCATTGGCAAAATTGACAAAATGGAATATGGCTTTGGGCACTACAATGAAAACAACTGATTATATTTGTCATTTACATTTCAAAGAGGAGGATATAAAAATGTACGAAAGGTTCAACATTAAAGGGGAGATCACAATTCTTCCGACAGGCAAAAAAACGTTACGAGATGAAGCCCTACCAACGATTGAGCATCAATTTATCCCTTCATCAATACATGAACTCCAAACAAGTGTCATAAATATATCGCAAACGCCGAATTTAATTCATAATAAATTTGAAGCAAAACAGGATCATCAAGTAACAAACAGTCAAGATGAATTAAAACAACAATCGTTGGTTGATCAGGGAGTTCCTGATGATTTAATACATGAGATTGTTCAAACTGAACAAGATTTTGAAGTACCACAGTTGAATCAAGAAACTCACAATGATATACTGAACGATAAAGAACTTGAAATACCTTCTCAGTCAGCAGAGAAATTTTTGGATAATCTAAAATCTTCAGTGCTACCGCAAGGTTGGACGTATTTCGAAAAACCTAAAGGTCTAGAATTTATGCGGATGAATGCAACAACAATGCAAATCGTTAACCATCTACGAGTAAACAAGGACTTTTCTGTAACTGTAAGTACTGAAACATGTAAAAGTATTTGTCTTTTTTTTAACAATAATTTATGGCGCTATTTATAAAATCTTTCCACTTGCTACTATGGCGCCACCTTAATTTGCTGCCTTTCAGCGGACACTTTTTAATACACTGAGTTAGTCCTCCTTACTTCTACCCTCCATAAAAATAATATAGACTCCAGACATAGAGTAGATAGCTAAAAACCTCTAAAGTACCCGTCACGAGAAGCTATAAATTATGTAAACAAACATCTTTTACTAAGTAAACATTTTATACTGCGAGATAATAATAAATTGACCATATTCAATCGACATTAAATATAGACGGGTTATATGAAAGTAACAACCTATTTATTTTAGTCGGATCATATTTTAACGACGCAAAGCGCTATCGTTTGTGTTTCTTGGTACCGGAACGCGTCCGTCGCTGGGATTGTAAACTATCGGGACCCCATTTTGAAATAAACGCGTCATTCGAGTTTCGAATGCGTACGAGTTTGTTTCATTGCTTTGCATATATCGCGGATCTGGTTGTTATTGTTAATTTTGTTATTGTTTCGTTATCACTTTTTTATTGTTGTTACTTTAATTGTTGCGTAAATCTTAAACAAATTCATTTTTTTGTTGGTCCAAATGTTGTGAACTCCTGAACACTTGTTTACAAAATTTATAGCTTCTCATGACTTAGACTTTATACATGTCGATCATCTATTGTCTTTGCTCGTCTAGAGTGGCATGTCTTTAAGCTTTAAACTAACAGGAGTAGTATTACCGTTCTCTTTTAAGTAGTGTCCGACCGAAACCGTCAAAGCGTTGCCGCGGGAAACGAAGTTAGGCGAGCGTGGGTGTGCGTGAGCTGCGATACAAGTTTCAGTTTCGGCAAAAGTTTCGCCCGGTTTTGGCCGAAACCGCAACCGTTGCCGAAACTTTATTTTTGGCCGAAAGCCGGCCGAAATCAAAACCGAACTTACGGTCGAACACTACTTTTAAGCAACACACTAACATTATTCCATTAGTGCGATGATTCCCATTTATTCCGATAAATAAACACCTGGCTAACGTTGTTTTTTGCCCCTTTTCTCTAGCAATACTATATGATTTACAGAAGAAGATGTTAAGCTAGGCTAATTATTATAGACCTAACCTGTGGATTTGTTTTCGACAGAAATTAAGGTTACAACTTTAGACTTTACGTTATAATAATAATTTTATAATAAAACGATTTTAAATAATATATTTTTATTTGTATTATATTACGCATATTACAATATTTTAAAATACAATGAGAAAAGCCATACGTTTAGCCAAAATGACAAAAAAAACTTAGATGTAAGTTAGGTTAGTGGCAATGTAGATTCATTTGCGTAATGGGCATTGTTCATATTTTTTAAAACCCTTAATTCGAAAACCATTTCGGGGAATAGAGTTTCTGATCATGATCTATTAGTTTTTTTTCGGAAAATTTGCTATATTGACGATTATTTTTCCAAAAAAGCCAATGATCTCTATTTGCCCTTGAAATGAAGGACTTAAAACATTAAGGCGTTCTCAGTATATCCCATACTGCTCTGTGGTGGAGTTTAAATTGGTCTATTATATCAACCCGGCAACTTTGAAAAGATGTATTGCAATCTGTCTTAAGTCTATCAGGAAAAGGCAATACACAGATTGCGTACAACGATGACGTCATAACATTTAAAACAAAATCTTTAAGTATTTTTTAAAAATTTTATACAGGGTGTCCCAGAACGTAACGTAGCTGGGAAGGGGGGTGATAGGGGGGGTCACAAGGGTCACCAGAAAAATAAAATAAAAATTCCCCTCTGGCTATTTAAAAAATAAATGGCATTTTTTTAAAAACTAAAAATTTTACACCTTGTGGGGCTATTTTGCTAACTGTACCTACAAATATAGCAGTTTAAAAAAAAAAAAGATGTTATGTAATCCTCAATAACCCTTCATCAAATTGAATTAAAAAAATAATACATATCCAACCAAGATTTTAAAGAAAATTAAGTTCTTTTCCAGTCAAGGACTTAGTAATTACAATTTCACTCAACTTTCTCCAAGTGTACTGAAAAAAAAATGTACTATGCAGCTCCGGCGTGTAACTTAAAAAGATAGGTAATTTTATTGCAATTCCAAAATGGTATAACACTTATTTGAAAAAATCATACTTAGACATTTAAAAATAATTTTCGGGAACAATACCCCTGCAAAACAAAACATATCAATAAAACAATAGTCTCAAATTCCTAAGAAAATACATTTTTAAATGTCTCTTCTGTTCCTCTAATGTTACTGCCCGTTAATACTCAAGATTGGAGTACTGTACATACCTCAAACACTCAAGTACAGTCTAGGCCAGATAAAGCTTTACCATATTTTATGACAAGGAATTTAAATGAAACTCGGAAATAAAACATAATTCTAATTATTTATTCAAATAAAGTGCTCCAAATGTGCACCACCAACATAAATAGTCTCAAATTCCTAAGCAAATATTCCTGTTCCTTGTACAGGCAGGTAGGCAGGTACCCCTCTCGTACCGTTAGCCATGCGCGAGAACAATGAAACAAAACAAGTTCAGGGAGTGAAAGAGACAGGTAGATACGTTAAAGGAAGAGAAAAAGTAGGGGTGCTGTCTCTGGTTAGCCAAATAGTCGGGCAGTACATTAAGCTCTCTCGTTTACTGCACATCTTTGTATTCGTTTGTGTTCATTTAGTACTAACAACTTTGCTTCGCTTTCTGGACTTGATTATTTCTTTGTGATTTTGGACATTGTTTGTGATTTCTTCCAACGACTTGGCTTTCTCAAGGACTAAAGTGTGTGATACAGTGCCACCATGCCACCCACGTACACTCCACATGAATATGCGAACATGCATCTCATTTACGGCGAATGTAGATGTAATGCCGGTGCTGCAGCAAGACTGTACCGAGAAAGATATCCGAACGCCCCACGTCACCCGGATAGCCGTGTTTTTGTCAATGTCCACCGACTATTGTCTGAGGGTCGACTTCCACATCAAATGGTTAATGAACGCAGATCTCGGTTCGATGTCCAAGATGTAGTGCTTCAAACCGTCGCAGACAACCCGAGTACTTCAGTTCGGACAATTGAAGCAAATACAGGTGTATCAAAAAGTACTGCTCATCGCATATTACAATCAGAAAAGTTCCACCCGTACCACGTGCAACGCATACAGAGTCTGATACCACGCGATTTTCCTGCGAGACTTGCATTTTGTAGTAGGATGCTGCGCATGCATAGGGAGGACCCTCAATTTTTTAATAAAATATTGTGGTCCGACGAGTCTACTTTTAAAAAGGACGGCTACATGAACCTACATAATTTACACGAGTGGCACGTAGAAAATCCCCACCTTATTAGAGAAGATCGATCCCAATATCGTTTTAAAGTGAACATGTGGACCGGAATACTGAACGGTAAAATAATCGGACCCTTTGAGTTACCTGAGGCACTGACTGGCGAGGCGTACTTGCACTTTTTACAAAACGAATTACCCAATTTATTGGAAGATGTGCCGCTGGAAACATTAAGGAATATGTGGTTCCAGCATGATGGGTGCCCAGCACATTATGCACGCCCAGTAAGAGATTTCCTAAACAACGAATATCCTGGTAGGTGGATGGGAAGGGCCGGTGTTATAGCGTGGCCAGCTCGTTCACCGGATTTAAACCCGTTGGACTTCTTTTACTGGGGTGCTATAAAAGAAAAAGTTTATGGGAAACCCATCAGGGACTTGGGTGACTTGAAGGCGAGTATCACAGAGGCCGCGGAATCAATCAATAATAGAAGATTTGCTCGGCACATTTCCCGCTCATTTTTAAAACGATGTAGGGCGTGCATTTATGTTGGTGGTGCACATTTCGAGCACTTAATTTGAATAAATAATTACAATTTTGTTTTATTTTCGAGTTTCATTTAAATTCCCTGTCATAAAATATGGTAAAGCTTTATCTGGCCTAGACTGTACTTGAGTGTTTGAGGTATGTACAGTACTCCAATCTTGAGAATTAACGGGCAGTAACATTAGAGGAACAGAAGAGACATTTAAAAATGTATTTTCTTAGGAATTTGAGACTATTGTTTTATTGATATGTTTTGTTTTGCAGGGGTATTGTTCCCGAAAATTATTTTTAAATGTCTAAGTATGATTTTTTCAAATAAGTGTTATACCATTTTGGAATTGCAATAAAATTACCTATCTTTTTAAGTTACACGCCGGAGCTGCATAGTACATTTTTTTTTCAGTACACTTGGAGAAAGTTGAGTGAAATTGTAATTACTAAGTCCTTGACTGGAAAAGAACTTAATTTTCTTTAAAATCTTGGTTGGATATGTATTATTTTTTTAATTCAATTTGATGAAGGGTTATTGAGGATTACATAACATCTTTTTTTTTTTTAAACAGCTATATTTGTAGGTACAGTTAGCAAAATAGCCCCACAAGGTGTAAAATTTTTAGTTTTTAAAAAAATGCCATTTATTTTTTAAATAGCCAGAGGGGAATTTTTATTTTATTTTTCTGGTGACCCTTGTGACCCCCCCTATCACCCCCCTTCCCAGCTACGTTACGTTCTGGGACACCCTGTATAGTGAATATTTCAATAATATTGAAATTAGTTGCTTAAAATAGTCTATATTTTCTAAAAAAAATATAAACAGCAGATCAAAAATTATGAACAATCTCACCCGTGACCATGGTGACTGCAAAGTCTGCGAAACGTCGGGTTAAAGTTAAAACAAATATACGCGTCTAAATCCGTAAAAAGTAGTTTTTAAAGAATACTTTATAATATTCCTACTTACTTATAGAGGAAAACTTGTCACAAGGGTTTGATTAAGTATTATGTAGACTGAGTAGTGAGTACATAGATTACAATAATCGGACCGTTACCAATCCACACTCATTACACCAAACGCTGAATGGAGCTTGCAGCTCATGCCATGGAGGAATTAAATTGGATGTTAGATACTCGTTATATAATACATGAATAGGCAGACGTACAAACTCGTGTATAGGTAACTAGGTATAATGTCACGCTAATCGTTACTATTCTTTCTCGTTACGTCCACAGCGACATATTTTTGTGACACAGATGTATGATGAACAGAACGTGCCAACAATCTGAAACAAAATTATCTATTATATAAAAATAAGTTGGGTTTTCCTTCCTGACGCTATAACTTCAGAACGCACGAACCGATTTCCACGGTTTTGCATTCATTGGAAAGGTCTCGGGCTCCGTGAGGTTTATAGTTAATTTTTTTTTCTTTTTTTTGGTATGGCAAAACAACGTTTGTCGGGCCAGCTAGTATTTTATATACAGTGTAAACTCTTTATAACGTTATCCTTTATAACGATAAACTCCCTATAACGTTGGAGTGAGCCCAAGTTGGTTGGTTTGCGTTAAAACTCACATATTGAAACACTCTTTATAGCGATACGCCATTCTCTATTACGAAGAAATGTGTTCATATTTGTAGACAGTAAATATTTATTATCGGTATTATTGTTTATGTTATGTTATCAGGTAACAAAAGACTTTGAAGCTCCGAAACATCCGAGGTCGGTCTAGCTTTTGTTATCCTTAATTGCCTTGTACACGTGCAGTATGACGCATTGTTTTCTCGGAAGTGATGGTCTTCGACCAAGCATACTGGGTACCTATCGTATTATCAGTCGTAAACCTACTTTGAAACTGTTAACATGGCCAGTAAACGGAAAGCGATTAGTGTTGACGAAAAAATTTGTGTGATACGTGCGATTGAAAAGGGAGAAAAGAAAAGTGACGTTGGAAGGCGTTTTGAACACTATATGTGTAAACAATAATTTATATGTATAAGCATTTATTATCTAAGACATACATACAATTAAAAATTCTTGTATTAAAAATTCTTATTAATTTGGTTTTTTTTTGTTCACTCCATATAACGATAACTCTCTATAACGACAAAAAATGCTCAGTCCCTCGAGTTTCGTTATAAAGAGTTTACACTGTAATGCATTTCACAATAAAAAAACCTGTTTCTCCATAGACATTTTACTGTAATATTATAAAATATATTAGTTTAATAAATAAATATAATTAAAAATTGAATTTGTTACAAACATACGCGTAAATTGAAAGTGACCAAACTCAAAACAATAGGGACAAAAATAAGGTGATGAGCGCAGATAAACATGTAAATCTTTGGTATAATGCATCAATCAATGAATGTCAATAACTTTTCACCAAGCCCAGTTTTGTGTAGGTACCTATATTTTGATTTGAGTCAAATACGTTTTAAGCATGTGATTATTTTTACACACTTTATATTAGCTTCACTTGTATGTTTGTTTGTATGTTTGTAACCGACTCCTTTGGACGCTATTTTGACCCACTTTAAACGGTCAGATTCTATTCAAATTTTGCACAACTGTCAAAGACCGATGACAATGCAATAATTCGATTAAATAAAGCGTGTTTTTTAGTTTTTTTTTAAACTATTATTTAAAGCTTAAATAATATTTTACTGTGTGATATTTTATTAGTTTACCTCATAAATAGTAGAAGCAATCAAAAACAAGTCCAACAACACAAACATTATTTTCATGTTACGATCTATTTGTTCACCGGTTGGTTTTTCATCCAATACCCCGGCAGATTTACCCTGAAAAGAGTTAAGGTTATTCTAATTAATTAAAAAAGAAAGTGATTACAGGAACACAGAAGAACCATGAGTGTTTCAATTAGTCTTTACGTCATAATGAGACGAAGTAATTTAGAAATTAAATAATAACTGAAATGAAAAAAGCTAAAAAGGATAAAAATTTGTTATTTTATCGACTATCACATCATATAAAAATTGGTCAAGTGCGAGTCGGACTCGCGCACGAAGGGTTCTGTACCATTATCTATGCAACATAAGGCAACGTTATTAGTATCGAGCAAGAAACGGTAAAAAAATCATGTTTGTTGTATGGGAGCCCTCCTTAAATATTTATTTTATTTTATTTTTAGTATTTGTTGTTATAGCGGCAATAGAAATACCTCATCTGTGAAAATTTCAACTCTCTAGCTATCACCGTTCTTGAGATACAGCCTGGTGACAGACGGACGGACGGACGGACAGCGAAGTTTCAGTAATAGGGTCCCGTTTTTACCCTTTGGGTACGGAACCCTAAAAATAAATACCACCTAATAAATCAGCCATAATTCAATTTCAACGCTCGACACTAACAAGTCCGTATTTAGGAGATATTGGTATCAATTCTACGTGCACAACTAAACGTCTGACGGGGGGGCCTAATGAGCCCCCAGTCGCAGTGAGCTCCTACGGATAGGGGGCACCCCTGTTCTGGTTATGGTAATACCTGAGTGACTACCATGGCTCGGCTAAGGGCAGGAGGAACACCGTGGGGTTTAGTGGGCAGTCCGGGTCCGTTTCTGACCCGGGAGTCCCACACGAAGTGCGTAAATCCCCACGTAAAACCAAAAAAATTAAAAAATAAACTAAAAATGAAAATTGAAATTGGTAATAATTGAGATTGTTCATAATTTCTGACATGCTGATTTTAATTTTTTTTTAGAAAATAGACTATTTTAAGCAACAACTGATTACAACTAATTAATAATAAATTAAATTACAACAAATTTTAATATTATTAAAATATTCACTAGGTATATAGAATTTTTAAAAAATACTAGATTTATTATTTTTAAATGTTGTGACGTCATCGTTGTACGCATCCTGTTTAGTGATGATTTCAAGTCCTTTATTTCAAGGGCAAATTCCTTTGCTGTTTTTGAAAAATAATCGTTAGCTAATATAGCAAATTTTCCGAGAAAAAAAAACTAATGGATCATTATCAGAAACTCTATTCCCCGTAATGGTTTTCGAATTACAGTTTTAAAAAATATGAACAATGACGATTCTACGAGCATGACTTAATTTAACTAAAAACGCAAACAACTACATATATCTTATTTTGATTTATTTATTTTTTAGGTATTTATTTGCTAGACGGGCTTCGTGGTGTAGTGGTTTGAATTTGAATCACGAGGTCCCGGGTTCGATTTCCGCTTGGGACAATCATTTGTGTGATATCCATAAATGTCATAGAAATGTTTGTACTGCGTCTGGGTGTTGTCTATGTATTATAAGTACCTATGTATTTACAAAAGAAAAGTAGTTTATATATTATATCCGTATCTGGTACCTATAATACAAGCCTATGCTTACTTTGGGACCAGAGGACGTTGTGTGAAATGTCCTGAATATTTATTTACTTATTTATTGGCTATTTCGTTGCGCAGATTTTTATTAACTAACATCGTTAGTCTATATTTGGCTAGCCTGGAACTAAAGTGGTCTATGTAACATTTATGGCAAAATCCATCTATGAGCATTTTTGTACTTAAAAACAATAAATGAATCCGAGCAAAAGTGGTCTAAGTCTCATTCGTCACCAAAGTAAGGTTATCATTAAAATAACACTTTAGAATTTATTGATATTTAAAAAAAATATAATTTCTAAAGTGGTCTAACTACCAATATGTAACATAGACCTGTATTTTGTGTAAATTTGTCAAAACTGAACTGGTCTAAACGACATTTCAGTCACATAGACCACTTTGTTTTAATAAGTTTGTAAATTCTAAAGTGGTGTACAAGTATAAATTAAATTAAACGTACTTATAACATTAAATTAAATAAACGAAAACGCTAAACTGTTGTGGTGGGCAAAACCGTAACTGGAATGTCATGTTTTTTGTGATGTTTATGGTAAATGCTTTACCGAACATTAGCGAAATATGTGTTCATTACCTCGTTACGGGCCACACATATTTGCCGAATGATGGTGACTTCTCATTCATAAGTAGAGCCCAAAAAAAAGAAAGCCATGTCTATACACCTAATGAGTGGCATGAATTGATAAAAAACTGTAGAAAACATAATCCCTTTGTTGTTAACAACATGGTGGGAAATTTTGTATCATTTGATCAACTTCAGCCAATGTTTAAAGAATATCAGAATTTAGTGGCCCAAAATGCTATGATTTCGAGAGTGAGGAAAGCTAAGTTTGTAAAAAATCAATCTGCGATGTATTATAATGATGATTATTCTGAAACATATAAATCAGTCGACTTAAAGAAACCTACTGTAACATTAGAAGAGTTCTTGGTATTTTTGCAGAATTTCGAACCAAATAACGATAGTGATACCCGTGCATTGTCATTTAAAAAAATGCAGGATATTAAGAAAATGTTAAAATATGTACCACCGGTTCATCACCCTTTTTACTTGAACCTTCCACATAAAAATCGCAGAGGTGAAACTGAAAATGAATCACAAGATGTTTTGCCAGCACTTCGTGATGACAGTGATAATGATTAACAATGATGATAATGATTAATTAATAAGATAATGATAATTATTAATAAATATGGTAATGATGATTATTAATAAAAGTTTTTTGATTAAAATGTTTTAAAATGACCAACGTTTTTTATTTTAATCGCTTTTTTCCTCTTATGCAATTAGGGTTATGCAATTAGGGTTTTCCAAAATTACAATAGTTCCAAAGTGGTCTAAAAACCAATTTTCCTTATGTTTAATCTTTTTTTGTTATTTTTTCTCCTAATTATCACTAAAATTACATATGGATAACCAAGTTATGCATTTAACTATCGTATAAATGTTTAACAGCAACATATTATACATTCATGAGTACATAGTGACTTCAAACGCGTTTCGTTTGATAACAGAAAATGTTTATTTTGTATCATAGACCACTTTAGTTCCAGGTTAGCCATTTCTATAATATACAGATTTTCTAATAAAAATGTTCAGCTAACATTGGCGAGTTGTGTTATTGACACTATAAATTTTCATTTTTTAGTTAAGTTTAGTTATGCACCTAGAATTGGTACCATTAATCGCTTTGTTTTACCACTGGAAGTTTATTTATTTACGAGAGAATTTGTAAAAATATCTTTGGAAGAAATAGGACACACTTACCAAAGTAGTTATGATATCACCCGCTACAGATTTAAAGACCCTAATTACTGTTTCTATAATGTCTGCTTGATATTTGAACAGCATTACAGTTAAAAATATTTCGATGGCTGCTAACAAAGACATGCAAACACCAAACTGAAATTTATTAGTCAAATTAATTAACTAGGTACCTATCTTTCTTTTGTTTCCTTCATCCTCTTGCCTTAGTAACATGATGCGTCCTATCATAAAAGCTATCTATATTAATTTGCTTGGCTAAAAAACACAATCAACACAACAGCAACACGCTTGAAAATCCTTAATATTGTTTTTAGGGTTTCGTACAAACCCTTATAGGATCACCCCGGTGTCTGTCTGTCCGTCTGTCAAACTTTTTTTTTTTTTTTATTGATGTAAGAGAATTAAATAATTCTAAATTTAAAAAATTCATTAAAACTAAATTATGTAAAAAGGCGTATTATAAAATTTCTGATTATATTAAAGATGATAAAGCTTGGGAGTAGGTTGCTCTGGAGCAATATATATTCTATATTGTAAAGTTATTAGCATTGTAAGTATAATTGACATTTAATTTAAAAATATTGATTTGATTAAAAGCTCTGCTGAGTTTCTTACGCCGGTTCTTCTCAGCAGATTGCGTCCTGAACCGGTGGTAGGGAAAAAAATTGGACATGTCATAAGCACATAATTTTTCTAAAAAATTGTGTCTACGTGATTAAATGATTTTTCATTTCATTTCATTTCATTTCATTTCATTTCCCTTATAGGATCACCCCGGTGTCTGTCTGTCCGTCTGTCAAACTTTTTTTACTCAGCAACGACTGAAGGTATCAACTTGAAACTTATACGATATGTAGATCTATGCGGTCCCTTGCTGCAAAAAATACAGTCACCCTTTCACCTCTACGCATTTGAAAGATATAACCGAATTACGACCATTTTTAAGAATTTTTCGACTTATGCTAGGGAATCAAAATTCACAGGTTACTTTCCGTTGCCCTAGAGCCTTGAAATTTGCCATAGGTCAAGTCTATATAGTGCTGATATAGGGAAAAATCCAAAAAACTTATAATTTATCATCACATCACAAGTAAAAAAGTGTTTATACTAATACCAACTTATGAAGTAGCTGAAATGTAGTCGATTCCCTATATTTGAACTACAAAATTAAGTTGGTGAGTTGTTTTCAGTTTAATTAAATGATTATTTGAATGCAGTTACTTATGTTTATATGTCTAGTACGTACTACTAGGTACGAAACGAAGTGTGCGAGTTTATCTCGCTCTTGACAGGTTTTTAATTATTGCCGAATATCTGTGATTATTGGATTGTCATCGCGTAAAATCAATAAAATATTCAGATCAATCCGATTACTGCAAGTGATTGAAAATTGCTTTCAAAGATGCCATTACATAAACACATTGATGGAAATGTGTCAATGTGTTGAAAATTAAGTTTCTCACTTAGTTTTAACTAAGTTTATTTGAAGACAATATTAATAGACTTTCTAGATCTAGTATAGGTACATCATCATAATAACAACGCGTTTTTTTCCCTATGGAGGTGAGCAGACACTATTATATACAATACAGTAAAGCCTAATCAGGTAAATACCGGAATTATCTGTTCAGTACAATACCTATGCACTATTTTCCCTTTAAATAGCCGTAATTAGATTTATAACATTAATATCTATAGTCGGAACTGACGCTATTGCGTCAGTTCCGACTATATTCCGATGATATTATCATAGAATGTAATTTATTTATAATGATAGTTATTTTCCTTTTAGAAAATACTTGATACATATTACTATTTTAGTAATCACTTTCCTGTCCGTCTGTACCCTATGCCTTTACTAGGAGTTAGTGTATTTGCTTGCTTGTTTATGGTCTTATTCATAATGACTTATCGGAGATTTAAAAGTTCGCTAAAATTGGTTCGCGAAAATTGTCAAAAATTGTTATACATAATAGTCTTTTTACGCTAAAACGTTTATTATCTCTCCGATAAAATCTCCATTGAAACCTCCGATGAGTCATTATGAATAAGACCATATATCTATACTAATATTAGAGCTAAGAGCTTATGTTTTGTTTGAATATAAATGTGTGCCATCAATGAGTATATAACTGGCTTCACAAAAAGGAGAAGGTTCTCAATTCGTCAGTATGATTTTTTTTTAAAGCATCTGGTTACTGTGTGGTCGCATTGGCATCAAATCAGGATCTGATGGCTATCTCCTGAGAAATCGAGTAAACCTTCAAATTTAAAAGTTTTTCTCATAATAGAGATAGGTAACCATCAGACCTTGACCTGGTGCCAAATTCACCACACGGGCAGCATCAGCTTTCAAATAAAAATTATTAAAATTGCTTTGCCCAGTTAAAAGATAGGAGAAAACAAACATAAAAATTGGTCAAGTGCGAGTCGGACTCGCGCACGAAGGGTTCCGTACCATTATCTATGCAACATAAGGCAACGTTATTAGTATCGAGCAAGAAACGGTAAAAAAATCATGTTTGTTGTATGGGAGCCCCCCTTAAATATTTATTTTATTTTATTTTTAGTATTTGTTGTTATAGCGGCAATAGAAATACATCATCTGTGAAAATTTCAACTCTCTAGCTATCACCGTTCTTGAGATACAGCCTGGTGACAGACGGACGGACGGACGGACGGACGGACGGACAGCGAAGTCTCAGTAATAGGGTCCCGTTTTTACCCTTTGGGTACGGAACCCTAAAAAAAACAAAAAAAAAACAAAGGAATTGAGAACCTCCTCCTTTTTAGGGTTCCGTACCCAAAGGGTAAAAACGGGACCCTATTACTGAGACTTCGCTGTCCGTCCGTCCGTCCGTCCGTCCGTCCGTCCGTCCGTCCGTCCGTCCGTCCGTCCGTCCGTCCGTCCGTCTGTCACCAGGCTGTATCTCAAGAACGGTGATAGCTAGAGAGTTGAAATTTTCACAGATGATGTATTTCTATTGCCGCTATAACAACAAATACTAAAAATAAAATAAAATAAATATTTAAGGGGGGCTCCCATACAACAAACATGATTTTTAGGGTTCCATACCCAGTATCTCAAGAACGGTGATAGCTAGACAGTTGAAATTTTCACAGATGATGTATTTCTATTGCCGCTATAACAACAAATACTAAAAATAAAATAAAATAAATATTTAAGGGGGGCTCCCATACAACAAACATGATTTTTAGGGTTCCGTACCCAGTATCTCAAGAACGGTGATAGCTAGACAGTTGAAATTTTCACAGATGATGTATTTCTATTGCCGCTATAACAACAAATACTAAAAATAAAATAAAATAAATATTTAAGGGGGGCTCCCATACAACAAACATGATTTTTAGGGTTCCGTACCCAGTATCTCAAGAACGGTGATAGCTAGACAGTTGAAATTTTCACAGATGATGTATTTCTATTGCCGCTATAACAACAAATACTAAAAATAAAATAAAATAAATATTTAAGGGGGGCTCCCATACAACAAACATGATTTTTTTACCGTTTCTTGCTCGATACTAATAACGTTGCCTTATGTTGCATAGATAATGGTACGGAACCCTTCGTGCGCGAGTCCGACTCGCACTTGACCAAAATTTTTTTATAGATTACAGTGCCAAGATACCTGGTCAGCGTGATATAGTATAGTAGATCAAATCTCCTTCAAATGGGAAAAGGCATGTGCCCAACAGTGGTTCACTATAGAGACGAGATATCACATAACATTTGATACATACCGGTACAAGAATCCAAACATTCTCTGTCATAAAAGAGCAGGATACACTCAGAGACAAAAGCACAACGATTAGTCCAAGAGCCACAAAAATATAAGGTAAATACCTTACAAGGAGAGTGGCGTCTTTCAACTTGACGCAGTATACACTGCCCATTATTACTATAACTAGGCCACATATCTGAAAGAAAACTAGTTTGAGGGATTAAAGACTAATGGTCTTATTCATAATAACTTATCGGAGGTTTAAAAGTTCGCTAAAAAATAATACTAATATTAAAAAGCTGAAGGGTTTATTTGTCTGAACGCGGGAATCTCAGGAACTACTGGTTCGAATTGAAATACTCTTCTTGTGTCATGTCACTTTCTTACCAGAGGCGTATTTACCCGACATAGGGGCCATGGCCCGGGACGGCTGTGGTCTGCGAGGGGCGGCGCAATCATTAACTTTAATGATATTTTTTTTCACCATTTATTTATGGTGCAGCATTAAGAGGATACCAAAATAGCTTCGTGCATTTTTCTACGTACGAAGATTTCATTGTTTCTTTAGATTGAATGGCTAGAGCTCTAATATTTAAGTACTTATATGTTTTTTCAATATATGATCTAGGATCGCATAAACTCAGAAACGCGATTGAAAAAAGTTTTCTCGATAGAAAATCTTAGCGAAATAACCTCTCTCATTTTTTATTTTTTTCATTTCTCGGTCTAATATCGCGTATTATCTAATGAAATAACTTTAAAAACATAAGTAACTATATATAGAAACACGTAAATCAGAATAAAATTAATATATTTAGTAGATTTTGAGTAAACAAAAAAAATATCCCTAATTCTTCATTTTCCTATACCTACTAGCTGTGTTAATATGTACATGTCGACGATAATATTGATGTAGGCCCTTAAACGAGCCGGGGCGGTATTTTTTAAAATACGCCAATGTTTTTAATAAAATGTAATAAGTAATATAATGCGAGTGATACCTCTGGTGTTGCAGACGTTTATAGGCTACGGTAACCGCTTCCCATCAGGTGGGCCGTACGCTTGTTCGCCAACTTAGTAGTATAAAAAAAAAGTAAAAATGTAAAAAAATACATACCGCATATAATAAATTAATGATACTCATTGAATATTTTATAACGGAGCGACATGTTATATTTTTTGTGAACATTTTGAACATCAGCCCTGACAGCATTTGCTTATTGCCTTAATCCACTCTCTAAACAATACTAACACTGTACTAATGAGTTACTATAATTATAATAATTATATAATAATACTATTTTACCTATAATATCCTGATATCCTGATTAATATTATAAATGTCAAAGTTTGTAAGAATGTTTGGATGTTTGTTACACTTTCACGCAAAAACTACTGAATGGATTTTAATGAAACTGTACAATAATGTAGCTTATATATCAGAATAAATTATAGACTAGTTTTTATCCTGAAACAATGCAATGTTCTCGTGGTAAAATAAAAAACGTAGAGATTTTTTATCCTTTTTACCGCGGGTAACACCGCGTGCATTAGCTAGTTGTCCATATATTATTAATAATTAACTAAATATAGATTAATAGGGTACTGTAGATTGACGGAAAATTGGAAAATACAGTAGAATTATAACGATATCAGTTATAACGACCAACCGGTTATAACGACCATATTTCATTGTCAAGTTTGCTTTTACAGTAGGATCCTACTGTACCTATAAGCTTACCTATCTGAAATCAGAAAACATTTTTAACGGGTGGCATCGGAGTATTTCTTTTTCGGGCGTCATTCATTTTCCAGCTATTCCACTCCAGTTATCTCCACCGCCTTTTGTCAATCGTCTATCCTCTCCACATGACATAGTTAAAGGGCGTGGCCCATAGTGGACATAGTTATGGTACAGTGGTTTGTGTAAGAGACTGCCAATCGCCGAATAACAGGTTCAATTTCCAGAAAAAAACACAATTTGACATTCTGGATAAGATTTTTGAAGCAGACTGAACATTTATTGTTTATCGATGTTTATTATTTATATTTATCACATAGATACCTGGATCACACCTGGCTGTTTTATATCTTTAATAAGTATGCGTTTTCAAAAATATAATTTATGAAAGCATTATTCGTATTATAGGTCCCGGCACGAATCTTGAGCGCTCGGTGGTAGAGTGGGGATCGCTTTGCGCATCGTACACTTCATTGCAAAAAAATGGGGATGATTTACTTTAATATAATTATATTCAGAATTTTTTTTTTTACATGTTGATGCTTGACTACATTCCACCTGATGGTAAGCGGTAATTAAATTAAATTAAAATACTTGGGTTATTGTCTATTATTTATATCATTTTAGGGATAATAATTAAGAGTAAATAAATATTTACGAACATTTCACACAACGTCCGCTGGTTCCAAACTAAGCGTAATGATACTTGTGATATCACGGAACAGAGATCAATGGAAGTGTGAAGTAGGCGTGGCACGCGTGTCACAATTAAGCACTGTTGCGCTTATTTGATCTCCATTCGCACAAGTACTTACTTAGTCGTATTCAGACTGTTCTAACGTTAACTCGTTTTGTTAGTATCGCGACAAGCTCATTTCGCCGTAGATATGCCGTATTGTTCAGTTTTGGAGTGCAAGAATAATAGTAGGAGAAGAAATCTTAAAAATGGAGGTATTTCGTACCATCGGTAAGTACAATATCATTTGATTCTAATAAAATTTTAGTTAATTCCAATTTACTAATAATTTATTGCAACGTCTCGCTAAAATCAACCTTATGTCGTTTAATTAAAGTTTATTTTACATTGATTATATTCATTATTTCGTTCTTAAAAGTTCTTCGCTACTCAATTAGTGATGTACTTAGGTCAGATTTCAGTTTATCGATAAATGCCGATATTAGAAAATTTGTAATTTACTATTTATTTTACTAAGTAACTTTACAATATGAATGTAGGGCGGTCTGAACTGCATTGAAAGTGATAAAAAATATGATTTTAACGACGAGCCACAAACGCCATCTACAAGCGTATCACTCAACGAAGCAAAGAGCTTTAACAACTGTACGATCATTTATAGAGCAACGTAACAACATAAAAGATAATTTATTCTCGATTCGATATAATCGATTTAGAAACTGTGAAGCGTTTAAAACAAAAGGAAATCACAGACTTTTTTAAGTAGACTAAACCTGCAATGTGCAATGTGAATTATTAAATATTATGATTATTTTAATTTCTGTATTTTATTGAACCAATTCATCTGACGCATTCGATTAAAACTAGGAACAAGGGTATCTCTGACATAGACCCTTGATAACTTAAAACCTCAATCTTTAACTGAAAATATTTTGTGTTTCCCTTGGACTTTAACTTAACGAAGTTCTACTGTACATACATTGACTAGATAGAAAACACCCAGACGTAATACAGCTATCTGTGTTCATTACACCAATATTTGTCCTGTGTGGGAATCGAACCCGCGACCTCGTGATCGTAAGTCGGCTGCATAACCGCGCATAAATGTGTATATTTTTATCACATAAAACAACGACACTCTTTCTCCCTCTTGTACACCAATATTTCAGTAGTTAAAAAGCCTACGCTTTGAGGAAACTAGACATGATGTTATGTTCTTATAGAGAAACTAAAAACAAAAAAAAAATAAGAAATGGGTAGGTATATATTGATATCGGTAATAATCGGTAAACCTAAGAAAAGATGGATGGACTGTGTGAAAGAGGAGATGAAAGAAAGAGGAGTTGACACAGACATGACGGCTAATAGAAGATTATGGAAGAAAAAGACATGTTGCGCCGACCCCAAATAATGGGATAAGGGCAGGAGGATGATGACATATATCGATATCGGTAATGTGATTCGGGTTGGTACGGCCTTGATGGAATAGCAGCAATGACACGTTAGTGCACACGATTGTCACCTTTACTCTTAACGAAATTGTGTTTCTATTTGCGACCACTGGTAAATGCGCCATCTATCGTCAAGTAGCGGAATTTACTCGTCAATCAATTTTAGTTTGACTTTAGATTACAAAAGGTGTTAAATACTTTTCCAACTACAGCGAATTGAACCCTATTCCAGAAAAAGAAGGTTTATTTTCAGATGTAGGTTATATGGCTTATGCTAGTTTAGTATAAAATGTAAACGACCAATCAAACGATTTGTTTAAATGTAGTACATTATAAGATTATCGGTATAAGTGTGTGCGTTTGGCGACACTGGTTTCTATAGTAATTTTGTTACATTGCAGTTCCACTTGATTTCTGTTCCGTGTGTGATATGGATACCAGATCACGGATATACTCGTACAGGGTGGCGCAATAGAACGTGCATATAATATGTACTTATAGGCTAAAAAATAGGATGATTAGGTAATTAAATGTAGTTTACTTTTTAAAACTGACATCTAAATGACGCCCCTCTCGAAGACGGCACTCCTCTAAACGCGAACGCAGATTTGTGAAAACTTGTCAATAAATTTGGGGTGATTGCTGCCATTTCCCCTAGGATAATTTCCTTTAGCTGACTGATGTTCCTCGGAAAAATATAATTAAATCTCTATATAATGCCCTCGTCCGGAGTCACCTGGAAACAGCATCGATCCTCTGGAACCCGCACGAGGCTAAATATAAATTGATGTTGGAGAAAATCCAAAACAAGTTCACCCGGTTTCAATACCATAAACAATACGGTCTATACCCCAAGTACCCACTGATGTACCCCAGTCTGTTCGTGCTCGGTATGGTCGGGTACATGCGGCTGAGCGTGCGGCGGGACGTGGCGTTGGTACGTGTGGCTCGTACTTCGCGGCCTTCTGCATCACCCCTCAGTGCTGCAGGAGCTGCGGCTGTGTGCCCCCGACCAGTACGTGGGTGCCCGCCGCTTGCCGCCCGCGCTCAGCGTGCCCGTAGCCCGAACAAATTTAATTAAGTACCTACTCTCCCCTCTCGCGTGCGATACAACTAGTTAATTTAATTTCTTCGTAATTAGATATTTATCAATGTAGCATGCCGAAATTCACAGAAATCGCGCAAAGGTGCATTGTAAATGATTTTAGTATATAAAATTTAGTTTATTACTTACAATATTTGTATTGGGATCTCTTGTAAAGATATTGTAAATGTTTTATAATATATAAATAAATAAATAAAACAAATAATAAATAAATATTCAATTGTATTCTGTAAAGAATGCTAGGTTAGGTAGGTAGTAGGCTTCTTGATAGATGGCGTTGCACGTAGAAATACGATATAAACTCAATCGAGTGACGATTACGGTGGCCTGATTGATTACTGAAAATACGACCGCAATAAGCTCAGTTGCCAGAGCTACGGAACGGTATTCCGAGGTTGTGGGTTCGAGTCCCGCTTGCGGTAATCATTTTTTCCACCGTAATTTAATTTATTAAAAAAATCTTAACTAAACTTAATTAAAAAATTAAAATTGATAGTGTTAATTAGTAACACAATTCGTCAATGTTAACTGAACTTTCTGATTATAAAACTATGTAAATTAAACAAACGATTTTAATCATGATAAATGTGTAAGTACAACGAAATAGCAAATATTAGATACATTGACACTCAACTTTCATTATTAGTTAAGTGTAGTTGTGCACTTAGAATCGATACTAACAAGAGGAAGTTAGGTTAATGATAATTAAAACTAGGTATTTATATAAAAGTATATAATATTATAGTAATACTGTTTTATATTAAGTTTATTTATATCTATATTAGCCATAAACGTAACGTAATTTTTTAGGTGGACTTCTTGTACAACTCATGTAGATCGCTGTAATCATCGCTACCGCCTGTAACAAAGACAGAGTAAAAATAAATAATCGAAATAAATAAATGTTCATGGACATTTCACACAACGTCCTCTGATCCCAAGCTAAGCTTATATGCGTGTGTTATGGGTACCACAATACGAATATACTACATAAACTACTTTTCTTTTGTAAATACATACTTATAATATTTATAATACAAAGAAACACCCAGACGCAGTACAAACATTTGTATGACAAATATAAAGATCACACAAATGATTGTCCCGAGCGGGAATCGAACCCGCGACCTCTTGATCGGCAGTCCGTTACATGAACCACTCAACCACGAGGCTCGTCAGAAATAACGATCATCTGATCGATGCCTCTCGTCCCCAAAAAATTTGGCCTTATGTTAAAAAAAAAGATTGCCATCCAACGTGGCAATGTCGCCAGCCTTCTGGCACACTTCCGGTTAACAGCGATGGGGAGAAATATTTTATACTGTACATATTTTTCTTAATATTTTAGTTTATTCGTATATAGGTAGATTTTGTTAGATATTAAAATCCACAACCTCAAATTCAACCTTTAAAAACTTTAAATTCATCAACAATTCACCAGAATAACGAAATTATGAAGTCTAAATGATTATTTTTTCAATCAGACGTCTCATAAATGCTCTATTGAAAGTAGTTAATGAGCTAAAATTGTTACAAATTATAGCATTACTTAAACACGTAATTTATACACATTTTGTCACAACCGTTTATTAATATTCTTTATTTTTTTTAATGTTAATTATGGATAATTTTATTACTTTTTGCCAAAGCATAATATATCACCAAAAATTCTTCATTTTGTTTATTAATTTGCCTATTTAAGAAGACGTTTCCTGAATTCCAACTAGTTAGATTATAACTTACCTCATAAGTAGCAAAACTTAATAAAATTATGCCCAATATCCGAACAATATCATCAAGTCTATCCAATATAAGTGTCGTACATCCATTCTGGAAGGCCTCATCCATCATACACCTGGTTTCTTCCGTAGGGTTCCGACAGCAAGTTGGTGGAAGGTAGCCTTGTTGTAACAATTCAGAAATATCGTAGGAACCTTCTATTGGGATATCGATATCAGAAAATGTTTCGTTATAAGACCCTGGACCGGATGTTCCACAGCATTTTAACTAGAAAATAATTAGTTATTTAAAAAAAAATTCATCTGACTTCATGTGCCCTTGAGAGAGATTTTCTCGATTTCTCAGGAGATAACCATCAGAACCTGACCTGGTGCCAATGAGGCCACAGGGAAGTGCCAGCTATCAAATAAAAAAGAATCATTAAAATCACTTCGCCCAGTTAAAAGTAATGAGGTAACAAACATAAAAAAAAACATACAGATGAATTGAGAACCTCCCCCTTTTCCTTGTTCGGTTAGCAAGTGAAATATTACGTAGCTTACAAAAAAATTGGCCAAGTGCGAGTCGGACTCGAGCACGAAGGGTTCCGTACCATTATCTATGCAACATAAGGCAACGTTATTAGTCGATACTAATAACGTTGCCTTATGTTGCATAGATATACGAAACATGATTTTTTTACCGTTTCTTGCTCGATAGCAAGAAACGGTAAAAAAATCATGTTTGTTGTATGGGAGCCCCCCTTAAATATTTATTTTATTTTATTTTTAGTATTTGTTGTTATAGCGGCAATAGAAATACATCATCTGTGAAAATTTCAACTGTCTAGCTATCACCGTTCTTGAGATACAGCCTGGTGACAGACGGACGGACGGACGGACGGACAGCGAAGTCTCAGTAATAGGGTCCCGTTTTTACCCTTTGGGTACGGAACCCTAAAAACTAACTAATTATTGTGCTCTTGCCCGTACTATTTGCTACTTCTGTTACGTTGTTAATCCATCTAATCAGTATTCTGTTTCATTTTTTCACATTTTAGTTTAGTTTGGTTTAATCGTGCGATCAGAATTATCGCAAATATAATTTATACCTAATCGATAAGCTGATAATATTATTTTGACCGATTACACTATATTCGAAGTAATACAATATGTAAAATTCTCTGAAACCTGAGCAACCTAGTTATTTAAGTAATTTCAGATACCTAGCTATATTTTGATATTGATTGTGTGGTGGCGGATGAAGAATACAAGTGTCATCACTCCTTTTCCACCCGAGGCTGCTGAAAGAGCCAGCTAAGGAATTTTGTTATCAGATAACATCCTCAATGAGAGAAGGAAAACTCGAGAACAAATCCTGTGCCAACACGCCTGGCCTGGGCGACATATTAGACCATAAATCCTCTTAAAGTGGAGGAGGTCTAGTCTAACAGTGGAATGTAAATGGACTGGAGAGAGAAAGATATACCTATACATGGTTATGTCTCCAAAATGTTGGGAATCACGATAATCAATATCAACAACGTTTGAACTTACCAAAGCTTCTATTCCATGGAAATATCGGTCTGTTTCGACATTTTCAAAGGAATCTTGTAGAAAGACTTCCACTGTATCGCTCACTTCTGATTTATGAATGAGTAGCATAATGGTGGCAAATACTTTAGTAGCCGCGAAAAATCCCATCAAAATGGCGTACTGAAAATAATAAAATAAATACATCATATGAAATAAGAACTATTATGTTTTTTTTCCCTCCTCTCTCTGCCCTACCGGGCCATGGTGGTGCCTTGAGCCTTACCACGACCCGGCAAGGGTGGCCCCCTTTCTTTACTGGCTCAACGCGACGGGAGATCGCTAGGTATGTACAACTATACCTAACTAAAAGATGAGAATCGATAGCGTAAATAAAAAAGAAAAATTATTTTATTTTCAAATTATTTAAAATTTAGAAAAAAAATTATTAGAAAATCTGTGTATTATGACTTACGATTCTAATGAACAAAAATGTGCGCAGTAAAATAGCCAATTAATCAAAATACGCCATAATTATTTGTTTTCATTATTTTTAGTTAAGTTTAGTTATGCTCGTAGAATTAGTATGTAGGTACCAATAACAAATAGTTCAAAACCTTCACCGCCTTATTACAAAACGTGGACTAAGTTTAAGCCACAGTTTAAGCCTGGCTTTTTAAACACTTCAATTGCGCATTTCAACAGATTTTTCTCAAATCCTAGATCTAACAACGACCTTAGTCTTAAACCGACGCCAAACTAGTGTCAGAGCGGGTCTAACTATCCAATTCCTCGTAAATAAATTTTGTTAAATCTGGGTTTAACGTTGAGCCGCGTTTTGTAATAAGGGGGAATCAGTTTCACCGGAAACAACACACACAACAACAGTTGAGAGGTTTAAAAGTTTTAATAAATATCATGAAATTGTAATACTTATTTGTCATTTTGCCTCAATTATCTTTAAAAACAATAATAATTATAATGTAAATAGTGATGTGAATAATGATTAGATTAAAATATAGCTCGTTTCCGGCCATTAGTCAATGATTTCTTGTAGATGTCCGTGTGACGATGAATTAATAATACCTACATTTTGTTGTTATCACATTTCTATAGTATCCGATATACCCACGAGATAACATCATTCTGAGGTTCATGCAAACATTAATGTTCTGTGATGCAAACTTATAGTGTCTTCTAAAGACTCTCGGCGGTACCCGTAGCATTAAAAAAAACCGCGAATTATTATTATTTTAGTTTTTAACTTAGATTCTAAGTAAATTCTAATACATACCTTTACCCTGTCTATAAGACGAACTTAAAAAAAAAATTGTGCTCAGTTTAGTTCAGTAACTGTCCGGGCAAAGAGTATAATAATATACTTAAAATGTCCGGGTGTCAAGGGCTTTGTCATACAGCCTTTTTTCTTTTTTAATTATATTAATTATTATACTATAAGAATACAAGTGAATACTTACAAATATTAAAAAACATTTAATTTCAGCAATAGATCCACAACATCCGAAGAAAGCGATTAGAGCCACAGATATTCCAAGTACTATGAATACATATGGTGTGATGTCCAAGTACGTTGGTTCATCTGTAATCCATATTGTGTCCCAGTTAAATTGTATTATTATTCCTAGAATTATTAATGCTATGCCAATTAACTGAAATGAAAAAACAAATCGTGACTATCGATTATGAATGGTCACCCTAGTTCCTTCTTAAAGTGTGTGGGAGTTTTGAGTTCGCTGTGCATAATAACCAATCCAGTCTTTCTCCATCTCAGTTGGATATAGGCATCATGCTTATAGTACCACAATACATAGTCCTGCGCCACTTCCATCCAATGGCTCCCTGCGTATAAATACGCCCTAAAGTGTGCCCAAAGGTCGGGTGTTGGGCTCTAGAATCTCAAAGGTGCAGAAATTTATAATAAAAATCAAAAATTTACTCTAATTCAACAAATTTAGTGTCTTTTTGTCTGAAGTTAAACGAAGAATTAAAACCAGTACCACAAACCCCCTCGAAACTAAATTCTAGTTATACTCATAACCTAAGGAATGAAAACATGAAACTGAACTCTGCGCCGACACCAAAATATACGCTTTCAATGTCGGAAGTCAGTTGTCCAATACCGAGATCCTTAAAAAGCAGAATTTCAATATTTTTGGGTACCTATAGTATCGTTACTTATCGTCGCGTAGGCAACCAACAAAGTAATGAAACATTAATAACTTAATTAAACATACACCCACGAAGCAAGTAAATACACAAAAAATATAAAATAATACGCACAGTAAATATCAAATTAACGGCGAACAGTGCATATTTAAAAAAAGCACGACACATTTTTTTTTAAATTGAGCAATGGAAATCAATGCTATGCCGTTGATATTTTGTATCGAACTGTTTTGATATCATTCACAATCTAACTATGTATTAATAAAATGAAGTTAGTACTTAAATCTATAGGTGGAGAGATAAGAGTCATTTACAAAATGCTGTTATTTATCACATACTCATATATCAGATACATATCTATAGTGTTCTATGAAAGACAATTTATTTATGAATATTTTTTGTATTTTCTTTGTCTGTTTTTATTGTGATTGTGGCACTTTAGTTAATGAAGAAGAATGAATTCAGGGACCGGCTACTATCATAAAGTAGGTATTTATATTCCCGAAATGTTGCAGGGAAGCTGCAGTGCAAATGCATTGACCTAATTAATATGCATATTTCATTTTTATATTGCAACGTTATATTCCAACCTCTTTCTGTGTGGTGACGGATTAAGAATACAAGTGTCATCACCACATCTCCTCCCAAGGGTGCTGTAAAAGTCAGCTAAGGGATATTGCACACAGATAATATCCTCTGTGAGAGACTGAAAACTCGAAAATAAACCCTGTGCCAACACGCCTGGTCAGCGCGGCACAGTAGACCATAATCCCTCCAAAGTGGAGGAGGCCCGTGCCCACCAGTGGGACGTAAATGGACTGGAGACTACATAAAGGAGTAGAGGTCTCCCATGATGAGACTTGCTATCATTTGACCCAAAACAAAATCTGTTTACCTAAACTTAGGAGACTGATCGCAGATAGCACGAAAAGAGAAAAAAAAAGTACATTATTAAATATTTCAATATATTGTAACGAGTAGATATTTCTTGTATGTTACTGTACTTATATAGAAACAGGGTTAAACAGATTAATTTTATCATGATTAAATAAGTACTATGACCCAGGGAAATCACCTTTTTTACTGTTTTGTTTTCAAAGTGTTTTCAGTCAAAGCATGTGTGCTCATTTCTATAATGAAAATGATTTAATAAAGTGACCATGGACATTTTATACAACGCTTTCTGGTCCTAAAAGTAGCTTGTTGAATGGGTAGCTGCTCTAGCAGTTTAGTTTTCTTTTTTCTGAAGTATCTTTAACTGTTTCTATTAACCACGTCAATTAATGAAAACATATTATTATTAATTAAGTATGAGATTATGGATGAATGATGAAAGACTAGGTAATGTCTAAAACACGTAACACCTGTGGCCTAAACACACTCAATCATTGATTTATCATTTCATCTCTCTCTGGTTGCAAACACTTATGACGTGCAAAAAGCACCGCTGATATACATGTAGATAAAACGATATCTATAGATATAAGAATTATTATGTTTTTTGTGATTAGATATTTATAATAATAATAATAATAAACCCCTCTGGGCCAGTCGTTACCTCGCCATGAGACTAACGCAAAACCTGGAGGCAGATAGTAGGCTTTCGAAAATCTTGTGGTATAATCAAAAAATGTGTCACAGGACCTAGGGAAAGCCTACAGACCGCAGGGCAGCTTGTGGCGAGCTGAATGTGAGTGGCGACACTGCGGTCCCGAGTGCCCCTGAGAGTCGGTTAAGGACTCGCCTTCGGCTTGCCTTCGTTGGCTGGCCGAACTGGAAACCGAGAGTGCCTGGACTCTCGCCTCTGTCTTGCCTTCACCGGCCGGACTGAGTGGGGTCGCCAGAGCTATATGCTCGGGGGTGGAAGTGTCAATTTCAAGGGCGTAATTACGGGGAAACCCGCTCCGGGTCTTGGCCCGCGATGGT
This sequence comes from Orgyia antiqua, assembly GCA_916999025.1. NCBI lineage: Eukaryota > Metazoa > Arthropoda > Insecta > Lepidoptera > Erebidae > Orgyia > Orgyia antiqua. The sequence goes on from OU779874.1 coordinate 10,542,420, forward strand.
GAAACCGGTGCCGCACCGCTCTACACCCCAAGCCGCTCACACCGGTGTTGCTCCCTGCTGCCTTGTCTGGCGGCTGTGTGGGGGGCCCATCTAGTGAGTCGGCGAGTCACCGTCTGCCACGGTTCAATCTACATAAAAGTGGTGAAGGCAGACGTCCATAGTTTAATCAATAGTTCCAAATGCAACCAGTCCACTAAACACCAAACTCAATAGACCTGTTCGTTTTTCATATTATCATTTGCAATAGATTTACTCGTACCACTGGCATTCCATGGCTACATTTTTATAGTGCAGGCGTGGAATGTCCCTGGTATGTGTCCCATCGCATTTTTAAATTCATTAAAAATCTCAAAGGGCCTCTACGTGTTGGACCCATGTCCCCACGCAAGCCTAATAAAGGACCGGGTATTTCGTTAAAAAAAATGGAAATAACCCGTGAATTGCAAAGAGAGAAACATAATAATAATAATAATAATCTTTATTGCAGGCAAACAACCCATATACAAAATAAAATCACACAAGAGTAGTAAAAATAAAATAAAATAAAATTATAAAAATTATTATTTAATATATTTGCATTACTCATACTATATTCTACGATGCTACTTATTGATTGATGTAAATAAATAAGTAGGTATAAGTTGGACTCTTGCACGTAGGGTTCCGTATTTCTATTAGTGATGTAACGAATGCTGGATTTTTCAATACGATTGCGAATATATATCTTCAACATTTTTCAATTTTTCAAATAATGATAACCATGAGCGGGACTTGAACCCACAACCTCGGAATACCGTTCCGTTGCTCTCCCATCTGAGCTATTATGGTTACCGCATAATGTTTACCAAATCTTCCACTACAATCTTCTCAATGTGAGTTAACGTTTTTGTACAACGCCATCTATTGATTTGGTAAACATATGCGGGAACTATGATAGCTTAGATGGGAGAGCAACGGAACAGTATTCCGAGGTCGTGGGTTCAAGTCCCGCTCATGGTTATCATTTTTTCCACTATAATTTTGTTTATTTAGTAAAATTGATAATGTCAATAACATATTCGGAAATATTACCAGAATTTTGGATTATAAAAGCTGTGTATTTTAAATTGTGGCTGAAAATCACTTTCAAATATTAAAGTGGCTGAAAATCACTTTCAAAGATTCCGTTACATAGATTAATACATTGTTTAATACATACTGAACTTATGTAAGCGTGTTAAAAATATGTACAACGAAATAGCCAATTAACCAAAATACCTACACCATAGTTTTTTTCATTTTTTAGTTAAGGTTAGTTCAGCACGTAGATTTGTTTTTTTTTTATTATTTATTTATTTAACAATATTACATAGTTCTTAATTTATACGTATCGCCAAACTGTTACGACAGTTTGTCGGCGAATCATTAACATGTCATTTAAACATCGTACTATTGTCATTAACATATCATCAAGTTTTTAGTCCCCTGACTATTTATTGGTGCATAAAAGGTTTATTTATTTTCATTCCGTTATTATAAAAAGCCCCCACTATGTAATAAATATAGCGGCGAAAACCTACTTATTTTTTATTAGAAAGAAACGATAACGTTTTATTGTAGGTGATACTAAAGATAATAATTAAATTCCTTTGTTTACTAAATATCTTGATAGGATTTGTTATTATTCAAGATTTTTTATATTGAAACTAGCTGACCCGGCAAACGTTGTTTTGCCATAAGAATGTTACGGGTGGACCACTCTTAACATTTAAGGGATGAAAAACAGATGTTGTCCGATTCTCAGACTTAACAGATATGTAGGTATACAAAATTTCACGAAAATCGGTCGAGCCATTTCGGAGGAGTATATGTAATTAATTACAAACACCGTGACATGAGAATTTTATATATTAGAAGAAAATAGAGTCAATTACTTACGCGAACTTGAATAGATAGACATAGTTAGACGAAGGCAATAATTATCTTAAATCTTGCAATGCAGCACGAAACCACTGTAAATACGATACTATAAAACTACATCATTATTAAATTACTGTATTGTGAAATCCAATAAAACATGAGTGTTTTAAGTATAAGCATTGTTCTCGTACCTTTTTCAGCAGAATTTCCAGATAATATCCTCTCCTGTTGGCTTAATGCTCTTAGCACTACACTGTTAACTTGACAGTGACGTCAGTGACGTTAAATTTCGAATTTGACGTTTAAAAAAAAGTACAAAGCCATTTATGAAGAAGAAGAAGAATTTGACGTTTGCTATATGGAGGTTATAGTGTTTGTTTGGGCATAAAAATTGCAATTTCTTAGTTTTATTACGTTTTTGTCTCAAGCCAGCAAGCAATTAATATTTGCTTATTAGCGTTTAGAAAAGACCACGATGGAAGAAGATGATATTGAATATTTGGATGAAGACGCGGATCTTGTTCAACAGTGCGTACAGGTACAGACGGCACAATTTGTGCCAATGCCTGAATTAGTGCCGATAAAAGAAAAGAAGGTAACATCGCTGTCGGCTGAACGTGCACAGAAGAAAAAAAAGAGAAAGAAAGCGCATGAGGATGATTCCGATTACGACCCTGCCGAGGACATGCATCCACAGAGTCCGCATAACCAGACTCAAAAATCGAAGAAAAAAAAGCAATATGTTATGACTAAAAAAGTTAAGATAAATCCAAAAGAGGCCTTAACAAATGTTGGATTCGCGCCAAAACCCCAACAGCTTACGCCTGAAGAACTTATCTTGAAACGTAAAACTATGGATATACGGATCCCAGACTACGAAGACCCCTTGTGTCTTCCTGTGAAAGCTATTAAGCAACAAAGCACTGATGTTAAAAGGTTAAATAATTGGAACAATGTATGCTTGGAACATTTTAAGCATTGTGATAATCTTTTTAAACCTGAGAAAGGTGAAACTAACAGTTCTACGAGAACACTTGTGTTTAAAAATGTTGTCAACAAACAATCAGGTCTGTATCTTATCTGGTCTACATATACCTACCACACTTAGTCGGCAAGACAATAATATCAATTACTAGCTGGGCCCTGAGTCGGGTATTTCAACGGTGTCACAACTGTACCATAATTGTACCATTATGGTGCAATAGTAAAGTTTTTGGTAGTCTACTATTAATGTGTCGTCATAACGACTTCATCATTGTCTTACAATTGTCAAAGTGACATAAATTGCTAGTCTCGTACACAACTGCTTCACAATTGCTATTCAATGACTGAAATGTTTCGGTAGTCTGCTATTTTGAATTTGACAGTAATATTTTTAAATTGTCCTGTGTCGACAGATTGCCATAAATAAAAAATAGATAGATAGAAATATTAGAAATTGTTCTTTGTAATTTATTGCAATTTACTAATCTCCTAAACTTCACATTGCTTTTTATACTAATAAATAGTATGTACAAATATATTTAAACGAAGTCCAGCATGATTAAATGTTTAAATTTATTAGTTGTTTTTCGAAAATCACTTCAACTAACGCATTTTTTAAAAACGGCAACACATACATACCATTCTAACACAATCCATAGATAAAAGAGACCGAAAATTCAATGCATAGATAAAAGAGATCGACAATTCTATTACCATTGAAAGACCGTTATGACGGCATATAGCAGACTACGGATATTTGACTTCAATTGCAACGGTATCGTGCCGGTATTGTGCCGGTATGACAATTGTTCCAAAATAGTGGACTTGAGCACCTGTTGCCAGCAACAGCATGCATGGAATTTAGAAAATTTACCCACGTTTGCATAATTTTTCACTACTGCTTCACTCCTATTGGTTGCAGCATGATGTTATATATGTTATAGATGTTTATTTATTGCTAGCTGACCCAGAGAACTTTAGCTTTATATTTTTATTTTAAACTTTTTTTTACTTATTTAACTAATTTTTTTACAAAATTCTTAGTATGCTAAAAATTTTATTAAAATTAGTGTATTATTCTTTGCTACTAAAATAGCAGCTATTTTAGTAGAAAAGAATAATACACTAATTTTAATAAAATTTTTAGCATCCCAAGAATTTTGTACATAGTGTTAGTAGCTTACTTATGATCTCTACCTAGCCCCATGAGAAAAATGTGTGAGAATATATTTATGATAGTGACAATATTAATGGTCATTTTTCTCATAAATGGTTTGACTAATTTGTATAAAAATTCATATACACCATATTTTATTAAATTTTAAGTAAACTGTTATTTTAACCATCATCTTTATCATCACTATCATCATCATCATAAACACTATTATCATCAGTACCAAAATACCGTCACTGCTTTCGTTATGGGGGTAGGCAGAGATTTATTTATGATTACTATTGCAGGTAAAACAGAAACAACAATTTGGAGTAAAACATGCGTTGAAAATGTTGACGGTGACAGGAAATCTGAAATATTTCAAGGTGTACTCCCTCGTTATAAAGAGAAGACGACAATACCTACCTTCTCACTTCTTCCTCGTAAATCAAAACCTTCGCATGTTTTTCAAGAGGTTATATTAAGTAAGGAGAGTCATAAAGATGGCGAGGTTTTGGTCGCCTACAAACCTAAGGAGTCAGTGTCTGCTGTTTACAAACTTATAAATACTAATAGGTAAGTATTTAATAAAAGTTCCAGTTAAAGAATACAAGTGTCACCATCCCATTTCCTTCCCATGGTGCTGTAAAAGCCAGCTAAAGGATATTGCACACAGATAACATCCTCAGAGCTCCTATGTCGAGATGCCTGGTCAGTGCGGTATATTAGACTATAATCCCTTCCAAAGTGCCGTGTGGAATGGCCCTAATTTCTGGTGTTACGCTATGCTAATAATTGCTATAGAGCAATTATTCGCCAGCATACGTGAAATGCGTAAAACTTGCGATCCTTAGCTCGTGTGATCGGCGCCTAATTGATCCGTTTCTTCGTGAGTATTGCCTCCACAGTAACGAATTTTTCTCGCAGTCGCTTACGCTGGGCTGTTGGGCATAGGTCTCCTCCACTTTGGGAGGGATTATGATCTACTGTGCCGCGCTGACTAGGCGTGTTGGCACAGGGTTTATTTTCAAGTTTTCCATCTCTCACAGAAGATGTTATCTGTGTGCAATATCCCTTAGCTGACTTTTACAGCATCCTTGGGAGGAGATGAGATAGGGTGGTGACACTTGTACCTATTCTCAATCTGTCACCACACGAATATCTTATGCTTCTATTAGTTTTTTGTTTTCAGAACAACACCTAGGTACTATGAAAAATATGACCGTAAAACCAAAAAAATTCAAATCGGCTTAACTATCACAAAAAATACAGCAGGCTGTGAAGCATCTTTTTTTAAAGAATTTGTAGGTCTAAAATCTCAACTATATTTGTCCCTTTCAGCACGGTGCTCGACAATAGGGATAGCAATACCTAAGACAAATACCTAAATTGGGGCTGTAGTCCCCACTTAATTGGTTTCTTCTAACTTATAGAACAATAAGTACTTCCTGAAATGCTTTGCTACAGAATTATATTTTTATCATAGTCGGAACTAAAACTGTTTCATTATTGTTTTCAGTAAAGAAGGCACTGAGGATTTGGACGAGAGAGATGATGAGAACCCCACAATGTACATGAAAGAGATATTATGTTGTAAAATGTGTATTCCATGCTATCAGACATCATGGAGGGGTGTCGCTAAAAATAAAAAGAGTAAGTATATATCTGTCCACTACTGGAGATAAATCAAGCCATGAAATATCACATAGTGTGTTCCTACGCCGATTGCATCCAGTGACTCCTTAACATTAATATTTATGACTGACTGCCTGCTACTTCATAGATATAGAATTTAGAAAATAGATTTTTGCATTATTTTTCGCTAATGCCTCGCTTCTATTGGTCGCAGCGTGATGTTATACATCCTACAGCCTTCCATGATAAATATACTATCCCCCAATGAAAAATGACCAATGGTTCAAACAAAGAAGCTTTTTTAGCGTTATAATACTGACTATAGCTTACAAAAAAATATAATAATATGTAGTATGTTATAACACGAGTAAATATTTTTTATGTATTTGTGTAAGTATGTGTATGTATCGGTATGTATTTATGTATGTCAATAAATAAATATTCATAGACATTTTACGCAACGTCCTCTGGTCCCAAGCTAAGCTTATTTGCTTGTGTTATGGGTACCAGAATACGGATATAATACATAAACTACTTTTCTTTTGTAAATACATACTTATAATACATAGTAAACACCATATACCACATATGTATTAAGTTTATGTAAGTATTAGTATGTAAAGCTAATCTTTGTAAGTTAGAGTACACCACATAAAGTCCTCTCTTTGACCAAACGTAGTCCATCCAAAGGTTGTCTGGAAGAGATCGCAGCATGTGATAAGACCGCTTATTGTACCTACTTGTTCACGGTGTTAAGGTTTATTTTTGCTAAACAGTAAGGACTTGAATACAATAAAACGTCCGTTCTCTTTAAATGTTATAATTGCAGTGAGTTGACATAAATTACAGACGTAGCGATGCGAACCTATTGAACAGTACTATATTATTGTTAACATAGACTAAGCTACTGTAATGTAAAATGGTGTACAATAAAGAGTAATCTATCTATCTATCTAAATAAGCTTAGCTTAGGACCAGAGGACGTTGTATAAAATGTTCATATTGTATTTTTTGTTTATTTCAGAGGCATTATCTTGTCCAATATGTAGAAGAACTCCATTTGTGACTGCATACAATCTGTTGTCACATATAAAAACACATTCTACTGAAGAAGTGCGCAAAAACAAGTTTAATATATCTAAAATATTGTCAGAGGTAAGTTTATATATTTATATCTTTTTAGGAAAAGGATGACTGACTGACTGACATTAAAGCTTAAATCACTGAAGATAAAAACTACAGTAATTTATTGATTTTTGCAATTAAATTGCTATACTTTTACTTAATGTTGTGCTAACTGCTCGATAGATGGCATTGTACGAAAATCTTGAGAATTGTTGGTTGTGTTAAATGTTAACTAAAAAGTTCAAATTCTTAGTGTCAACACAATTCTATAATGTTAACTGGATGATGAACTTTTATACCTAACTAGCTGATGCCCGCTACTCCGTACGCGTGGAATTTTAGGAACCGTTTAAACCTTCCCTGGACTTTCACGAATATTTCAAGACCAAAATCACCAAAATCGGCCTAGCCGTTCGCGAGTTTTAGCGAGACTAACGAACAGCAATTGATTTTTATATATAAGACTAGCTGATGCCCGCTACTCCGTACGCGTGGAATTTTAGATACCTACCTATATATTTTGTTTAAACCTTTTAAACCTTCCCTGGACTTTCACGAATATTTCAAGACCAAAATCACCAAAATCGAGCCTTTCTCGAGTTTTAGCGAGACTAACGAACAGCAATTGATTTTTATATATAAGATAATATAAATAAAAAATTAAAATGTGTACAATGAAATAGCCAATTAATAAAAATACACCATATTTGTCTTTATTTTAGGTAAGTTCAATGCTTTAAAATTGGCCTCAATGTTAATTGAGTTCTACATCGATACGTACGACGGCGTTGTATCTGTACAACGCCGACTATCGAGCCGTTTGCACAACTAGTTGAATCTGTTTTCCCTATATAATTTGATTTATTTAATTTTATTTTTTTTAAACATAATTGCAGGTGGTTTGTTATCATTACAAGTGCAGAACATGTCGTGACAAATTTGTCAGTATTAAGTTGTTACGGAAACATTTGAAAACTCATCAAGGTAATTATACATTTGTTAAGGTGACATTCGGAAACCCGAGACCGCGACGTGCGACTGTGAAGCGCAATTTATTAAATTAATATATATTTCCATGTTGTCAAAATAATACAAGAATACATACAGTCGACTCTTGTTAATTCAAACCTGCGATAATTCGAACCCCTACAAAATCTCTTTATATTTCGAACTAAATCAATAAATTTTTATGCACTTGGTAATTCGTACGAAAAAATCATTGCTATAACAAAACCACGCGTTAATTCGAAGTCATCGGCGTCCAACACTCGACAATTCAAAGTACAAGCCCCGCGCGTTGATATTGCGATTGGCGGCCATGTTGGTGACGTCATAGTGACGTATAGATGAGAAAATTACATTTTGTTAGCTGTATTTTTTCTTTGATGATGACGTCACGAGGGCGTTAATTTGACAAGGTTCCATCGCAATATCAACGCGCGGGGCTTGTAATGTGATGAAATTAAAGAAAAATACTTAAAAAAATACTAAATAACTATTGTTATTAACTAAATATTTATTGTTTTTATTTATTTCTTTACATAAATTGTAATAAATAAATACTTGGCCCGTCGCTGGGAGTTTTGTTTTGAATTTAGAGGTTTTTGAAATTGCTTTAGGGGGAAACTTTGAAATGGCTTTTCAAACAGTTGGCAACTCTGTTTTATTCCCCTTTTTTGCATTTATAAATTAGTAGGGATTATATAGCTAAGAAGTTTTGTTTGAAAGCGCTAATCTCAGGAACTACTGGACCAATTTAAAAAAATCTGTCAGTATTTAATTCATAGTACCAATAGGAGCGAAGCATCAGTGAAACATGTTGCAAAAATAGGGGATTTTTTTCTAAATTCCATCAGCACAGCTAGCTTAATGTATTTTTCATTTTGTTTCAGGTGATGAGTTGTTTATGTGTGAAATCGGCAATCATATGGCGACATAATGTTATTTGTATTTTAATAAATAATTATAATAAAATATCAGTGACTATTATTCTAACTGTAAATAAATACAACTTAAATAAATAAATATTCATAGACACTGCACACAACGTCTTCTGGTCCCAAGTTAAGCTTTTATGCTTGGGTTATGGATACCAGAATACGGATATTATTATCTTTTGTAAATACGTACTTAGAAACACCCAGACGTGGTACAAACATTTGTGTGACATTTATAAATATCACACAAATGTTTGTCCCAAGCGGCAATTGAACTCGCGACCTCGTGAATGGCAGTCCGTTACCTGAACGACTGAACCTATTATTCTAACTGACAAATGTCGCTTTATATTCTCTGCCTACCGGTCTATAAAACGGAAAAAAAATCAAAATTCCAGGCGTACGAAGTTAATCTACTGTATAATGTTTGTTCTGCGTCTGGGTGTTTCTATGTATTATAAGTATGTATTTACAAAAGAAAAGTAGTTTATGTATTATATCCGTATTCTGGTACCCATAACACAAATATATAAGCTTAGCTTGGGACCAGACACCATTGTGTGAAAATGTCTGAATATTTATTTTTTATTTTAATATATAAAATTCTCGTGTCTCAATGTTCGTTCCCATACTCTTCCGAAACGGCTCGACCGAATCACATGAAATTTTTTATGCATATTCAGTAGGTCTGAGAATCGACTACTATTTATTTTTCATACCCCTAAGCCATAAGTGTTGTCCACCCCTGACATTTGTATGGCAAAACAACGTTTGCCGGGTCAGCGAGTAATATTATAGTCATGCTTTTTCCCTTTGGCTTAGACATCTGCTACGATCTAAATACACACATAGGCTTCACCTATACTAACTCATACATCTGGTCATACAAGTATGACCTGTGTGTATAAGGATTAAATTGTCTACATTTTTAAACAATAAAAGACAAAAATTGCTAGCTAACCCAATGTTAACAATGAGGATTTCATAATATGGATAGGAATTTAGTACTTTCAAAAAATGTAACTAGATGGCGCTTTTTATAATATTGCTGAATTTGGTGGTTCCAGAAAAAATATCTAGATGGCGCGTATAGTAGAACTAAACATCGATGTTAAGATTTTCTATGAGACATTGCTGTCCATGGCAATAATACGCAGTGTGTCTTGGGTAATACAGAACATTAATTAGCCTATTGTCCATTGCACTGCGGACAGAAGCGTTTTGATCTTACGTAATTTTTGTAGCTGCCTTAAAGCAGTTCAATTTTAAATTAAATAAAATTTCCTAGTGGAGACTGGCGAGGCATCATGTGTTTTGAGTTTTGGGTAATACGTAACATTAATTTGCCTATTGTCCATTGCACTACGGGCAGCAGCGTTTTGATCTTACTTAATTTTTGTAGCTGCCATAAAGCAGTTAAATTTAAATTAAATAAAATTTCCGAGTGGAGACTGAACTTGACTGGAGAGGCAGATAGAGAAGAGACTGAGAGATTGTAAATAGCAAAAACTAGGGATTTGAAAGAATGGTACAGATTCTACGTGCACAACTATCCTTAACAAAAAAAATTAAATTCATAGAATTCGACAACGCTAACCGAACTTTTTTATTAGAAAATCTGTTTAAGATAGACTAACAATTTTAATTTATTAATGTCATCATCATCCTCCTGCCCTTATCCCATTATTTGGGGTCGGCGCAACATGTCTTTTCTTCCATAGTCTTCTATTAGCCGTCATGTCTGTGTCGTTTCCTCTTTCTTTCATGTCCTCTTTCACACAGTCCATCCATCTTTTCTTAGGTCTTCCTCTAGACTTTTTTCCTTCCTCATTTATACTCAGAACTCTCCTAACGACATTACTTTCCTCTCGTTTCATAACATGCCCATACCAGGACATCCGCTCATTCTTAAATTTTTCGGTAACTGGCATCACTTTCAGACTTCCTCTAATATATTCATTCCTTATTTTATCCATTCGCGTGACGCCACACATCCATCTCAACATTGGCATCTCCGCAACGTGCATTCGTCTTTCATCTATCGCTTTTGTTGCCCAGCATGAGGCGCCAAACGACAGTAAATGTGTACAACAAAATATCCAAATAATCAAAATACTCCATAGTTGTTTTCACTTTTTAGTTAAGTTTAATTGTGCACATAGAATTGGTACCAATGCCAGGTCAGGATTTTCATGAAAATTGATCTGCAGGAGGTTTAAAGGGCGATAAATCGATCTCTCTGTCCAGCCCATTAACATCCTCCCATTGGGCACGGACATCCGGTTTATTTTGAGTTCCGGTCTCTCAAAGAGGATGTTATTTGTGTATAAAGTTAATTGTATAAGTATATTTTCTAACACTTGCGCGACTCATTTGCTAAAATAAAGCTACTTTTTACGGATTTAGACGCGTATATTTGTAAAGTAATTTATTGATTTTGCGATTGACATGCTACGCTTTTACTTAACAAATCAAATTATGGTTAATTTGAATGTTGCAAGCACGACCGCAATAAGCTCAGTTGGAAAGAGCTTTGGAACGGTATTCCGAGGTCGTGGGTTCAAGTCCCGCTTGCGGCGTATATTTGTTTTAAATTTTAGCCCGACGTTTCGGAGACTTTGCAGTCACCCTGGTCACGGGTGAGACTGAGCTGTAATGTGTCTTCTACGATTAATCTTCAACAAATATACGCGTCTAAATCCGTAAAAAGTAGTTTTATTTAATTGTATATAATTTTTTTTGCTAGTGCATTGACATTATTGTACCTGTCCTAACATTTGTATTACACCCCACTTAACATCAGGGGACCAAGTCTGCTATTACAATCTTTTCATAATGATTAGTCACTGATTGCATAATGGCGAATTTTATCAAGTTTGGTAGTCTACTATAAATTTTTTGTTATAATGACGGCATTATGACGCCATAATGGCGTTATTATAACACCAAACTTGATTATAATTATGACAACATTGTCATAGCAGACTTGGACCCTAGGTAGAGTGTAGTAGTCATCTGCCTACTCTTGCTACAGAATAAAATCAAGGTATCTAAAAGATAAGCCTCAAGAAAATTTGGTACACATCTAATCTAATATGCGACTGTTCGGCTACCCTATAAAACAGATCTAACAATTTTCTAACCCTCGTTTGGAGGTCATTGACTCTTGTTTACGCCACAAGGGTAGGAATACAAGTTCAATGAACCAACCCTTGCTGACGTCACGGGTATCTATTTTTTTGGGGTCCCAATTTTAAGGGATCGCAAATCTTAGAATGAATCAAACGATCGAGATCAAATAAATACATTATTTACGAACGTCATGCACAGTGTCCGTGTGGTGACGGATTAAGAATACAAGTGTCATCACCCCATTTCTTCCCACAGGGCTAATATCTAGCTAAGGGATATTTTAAACAGTAACCTGAATTGTAAGAGGCGGAGTTCACTTTGGATCAGCGAGGCATAGTATAGAATTGGCAAAGCTTACTTTAGGACCAGAGGACGTAGTGCAAAACTATCGAACAGTCGTGGGTTCAAGTCCCGCTCATGGTTATCATTTTTTTCCACTATAATTTAGTTTATTAAGTAAAAGCATAGCAAGTCAATTGCAAAAATTAATAAATTAATATCAACCAGTATTTCCTCTATCTCCTCTCCAGTCTATTTACGTCCCACTGTTGGGCACGGGCCTCCTCCACTTTGGAGGGATTATGGTCTACTGTGCGCGCTGATTTTCGAGTTTTCCGTCTTTCACAGAGGATGTTATCTGTGTGCAATAAGCCGACTTTTACAGCACCCTGGAGAGGAGATGGGGGTGGTGACACTTGTATTCTTAATCCATCACCATACGGAACAGTCATCATCCTCCTGCCCTTATCCCATTATTTGTGGTCGACGCAACATGTCTTTTTCTTTCATAGTCTTCTATCAGCCGTCATGTCTGTGTTAACTCCTCTTTTTTTCATGTCCTCTTTCACACAGTATTTATTACTAATTAAATGTATAAACACATGACTTCTACTGTTTTATTATGTGTATATATGTCATAGAAATATGTTAAATGTATAGAATATCACCCCTCGGTGTCCACCAATATGTCTGTGTGTAGGGTGGTGACTATAATGTCGAGAAGTCAGAATGTATGTGTCACTTATAATGTACTCTGTCTATATTGAATAGGGTTCCAGAGGGTGCGTTTATTTAGGGATGAGTTATCTTTCATCAAAAATATAAATTTTCGCTAACCCGGTGAAATTTATTAAACTTTTGCGCAAATATCATTTGAACAATTTGACGGGCCTCGTGGTGTAGTGGTTCATATAACGGACTGTCGATCATGAGGTCTCGGGTTCGATTCCCGGTCAGGACAATCATATTTTGTTTGATGTTTTTAATTATCATACAAATGTTTGTACTGCGTCTGGGTGTTTACTATGTATTTAATGTATTATAAGTATGTATTTACAAAAAAAAAGTAGTTTATGTATTATATCCGAATTCTGGTACCCATAACACAAGCATATAAGCTTAGCTTGGGACCAGAGGACGTTGTGTGAAATGTCCATGAATATTTATTTATTATTATTATTTATTTAATACCTAAATTAACTAAGATGGAGGTACTACTGGTACCAATTTAACGTGCACAACTTACTAAAGTTACCTAAAAGATAAAAATAGCTATGATGTAATAGGTAATTTGATTAATTAGCAAATTAAAGTTGTTATTCTATATTACACTAGCGTTTATAATAAGAAAATTTAGTTTATTGCCGAATTGTGTTGACACAATCAAATTTATTTTTAAGTAGGTTAGTTGTGCACGTAGAATTGGTACCTTTGGTACCTCGCTCGCTAAGTAAGTGTGAAATGTAAAGGAAAATGTCTAAAGGAAGACCTAAGAAAAGATGGACGGGTTGTGTGAAAGACGATTTGAAAGAATGAGGAGTTAACACAGAAGAATATTGAAGAAAAGACATGTTGCACCTACCACAAATACTGGGATCAGAACAGGAGAATGAAAACAAATCTCTAAGTAAGTAGTCAAAATGAATTCTAGACAACATCAAAAGGCAGCTTTGTAAAACGTTTGAAGTTAATAAAAGAGATATTTATCTATCTAATATATAAAATTCCCGTGTCACAGTGTTAGTTACCATACTCCTCCGAAACGGCTCGACCGATTTTCCTGAAATTTTGTGTACATATCCTCTAGGTCTGAGAATCGGCCAACATCTATTTTTCAAACCTTTTTTTTTAGTATGGCAAAACAACGTTTGCCGGGTCAGCTAGTATAGTTATATATCTCGGCTGTGGGTGGATTGATTTGTCGGTGACCATGGTAACTCCCCCTTCAAAACGAAGCTTTGATACTCTCATTGCTAATAGGTACACCATATTTACATACTATTTTAGGATAAAATCGTGCCTTTTTATTAATTTAACGCGCTTATAAATATTAGTTTGGAACGTATCTATCAATGTATCAATCTACTAGCTAGAAAATTTCCCCCATTTTTGCAACATTTTTAACTACTGCTTCGCTTCTTTGGGTCGTAGCGTTATGTTATATAGTCTAAAGCCTTCCTCGATAAGTGCCCTATCTAACACAAAAAGATTTTTTTAAATCGGCCCAGTGGTTCCTGAGATTAGCGCGTTCAAACAATCAAACAAACAAACAAACTCTTCCGCTTTATAATATTACTAGCAGTGCCCGCGACTTCGTACGCGTGGAATTAAGAAACGAAAAATTAAATGAACTAACAATAACGCCATTTTACAGCTAATTAGTAAATCGTCAGTGTGGTTCTCTTTTGTTGTACAGTTCTAAAGAAGTAACACACACGGCCCCAATGTCATTTTAGTAAATGATATCTCAGAGCTTCATCATGCCTTTTTAGGTCTTTGTACAAACCCTTATACTCTCAATACGGTGTCCGTCTGTCTGTCTATCCACTCGTTAAACTTTTTTTTACTCAGCCACGGCTGAAGTTGTTTATTTGAAACTTATACCAAATGTAGATCTATGCGGTCCCTGGCTGTAAAAGATACAACCAATAATTTAGATCTACGCATTCAGAAGATATAACCGAACTACAGCCATTTTTGAGTATTTTCCACTTTCGCTAGGGAATCAAAATTTACAGGTTACTTCCCACTATCCTAGAGACTTGAAATTTGGCATGGTCCAAGCCTACATAGTGTTGATAAAAATCCAAAAAACTTATAATTTAATACCACATCACATGAAAGATTTGCTAAAAACTAATACGAACTTATGAAGTAATGTAGCTTTCAAATGATGAAAGAATTTTAAAAAACGGTCTAGCAGTTTTTGATTCTATTGACTATACGCCGACGCCGACGCCGCCGCCGATGCCGACGCCGACGCCGAAGCCGACGTCGTCGCCTACGCCGCTGTAGATGCCAACGCCTATAAAAACTAACTCAGCACCAATACGTCAGGATTTGAGCAGCGTAACGACCATACGCCGACGCCGACGCCGATGCCAACACCTATATAAACCAACTCAGCATCGATACGTCGGAATTCGAGCAACGTAACGACCATACGCCGACGCAGACAACGACGCCGACTAGTGTTGCCCAAATTCAGTCTTGGTTTTGCAGTCTTGGTCTTGTTCTTGCATTTTTGCAAGACCAAGACCAAGAACAAGACCGCGTATTTTTAGCAAGACCAAGACCAAGACTGACCGTGCAAGACTTGAGCAAGAACAAGACTAATCCGGCAAGACTCTTGCGTCTTGCAGCTAGGACTTCGCTAGCGCTATTTCACGGAGTAGTTAGGTATAACAGTTCGGTGTATAGGTACGCTTAGGAATTCTATGAGACGCAAAAAACTGTATCAAAACTGTATAAAAAACTTAATTTTTAATCCTAATTTTATGCAAGGAATACTAGTTATAGTCAAAAGAATTGATATAAAGTAACAGAACCTAATGACAAAGCTGTTGTGTTTTGTTATGTTATTTGATTTGTGTTGTATTTTATTTTTTATTAAAATAAATGATAAATCGTAAAACTCTTTTATTAAATTTCATATAAGTTGAGGGTTCAATCTCTTTCTAGACAGATATTGTCCTTTAAAATACAGTCAAGTTATTGTAATTAATTTGTTTTTTACTTGTTTTAGCACATGTAAGCTTATAGAGCGTAAATGTTTATTAAGAAACAGTTACTCCCATGGAAAACGGCATATAGCTCAGTTGATCACCATGTGGCAGTTAATTTTTCGAATTTCTCATCAAATGTTCAGACATTTATTAATCTGATTGTTCTTTACTATGGCTATGTTAATTCAAGCTCACAATGTTCCAATTCTAATACGTTTTTCTAAGATCTAAAGTAAACTTTAATAAATAGCAATAGTCTAATAGGTAATTGCAAGACTTGCAAGACTCTTGCTGCAAGACCAAGACCAAGACCAAGACTGGGAGCGCAAGACCAAGACCAAGACCAAGACCAAGACCAGGTGTATTGGCGCAAGACCAAGACCAAGACTGGCTAAGTCTCGTCTTGTTCTTGCATTTGGGCAACACTAACGCCGACGCCGCTGTCGATGCCAACACCTATAAAAACCAACTCAGCACCGATACGTCGGGATTTGAGCAGCGTAACGACCATACGCCGACGCCTATAAAAACTAACTCAGCACCAATACGTCAGGATTTGAGCAGCGTAACGACCATACGCCGACGCCGAAGCCGACGCCGACGCCTATAAAAACCAACTCAGCACCGATACGTCGGGATTTGAGCAGCGTAACGACCATACGCCGACGATGACGCCGGCGCCTTTAAAGACCAACTCAACACTGATCCGTCGGGGATTGAGCAGCGTAACAACCTGTACATACTGACTTTTACACACACTAAGACGCCGTGACACATAGTATCTTTATAAATTATTGCATATGTGTTAATCTGATATGTAAGCTATATTATTGCAAAGTTTCACGAAAATCCATTCAGTAGTCTTTACGTGAAAGAACAACAAACATTCTTACATTCATACATTAAACCATACATCGAAACAATGGAGTATAGATAGATGACCGGGGAAACGTTCTCGTTGCTCAGCGAACAGTTTAACTTTATTTTATCACGCGTAATTCTTTTTTCGTCATATCTCCGAAGATTTTCATTTAAATTGCATGCTGTAAAGAGCCGTTATTATCTATATTAAATGCGTAAGCTAACTAAGGTATTTAATTTGATAAAAAAATGTTACTATATACACATAAATAGCTTTTGAAAGCATCCTATTGAATTTGATAATTTTTTTTACGTTCTTATGGGTACAGCGGGTTTTCCTTAAAAGATAGACATACGGCCTCGCGGACTTTTTTAAAGATCTATAGGTAACAAACAATTTCTCCATACATTACTTTGTTGTAACTCACATGGATAAGGCAGCGTTTTCATTTAAAGCTCGCGCGCGTGACTTTTTTTCCCGTTTCTTGCAACTTTTTACACTGATGCTTCGCTTCTATTCGTTGCAGCGTGATGTTATATAGCCTATAGCCTTCCTCGATAAATGTACTATCCAACACTGAAAGAATTTTTCAAATCGGACCAGCGGATCCTGAGATTACCGCGTTTAAACAAACAAACAAACAAACTCTTTCGCTTTATAATATTAGTATAGACTAGCTGACCCGGCAAACGTTGTTTTGCCATACTAAAAAAAAAAAGTTTTAAAAATAGATGTTAGCCGATTCTCAGACTTACTGAATGTGCATGTAAAATTTCATAAAAATCGGTCAAGGCGTTTCGGAGGAGTACGGTAACTAACACTGTGACACGTGAATCTTAATATATAAAATTCACGTGTCACAGTGTTAGTTACCGTACTCCTCCGAAACGGCTTGACCGATTCTTCTCAAATTTTACATACATATTCAGTAGGTCTGAGAATCGGCCAACATCTATTTTTCAAACTTTTTTTTGTATGGCAAAACAACGTTTGCCGGGTCAGCTAGTTTTATATATAAGAAGATATAGTATATATAGTATAGAAGTAACGAAATCTTTGAAAGTTATTTTTACCCACTTAAAGTAGTCGGATTGATCTGAAATTTTGCACATATATTAAGTACAGATGAAAATGCAATAATAAAAAAAAATTGAAGATTTTGAAGCGTGCTTTTTAGTTTTTGAACTAAGAAGATTTTTTTCGGTATTTCTGAGGTTCTAAGTATCATTCTATGTATTCAGACAAGTTTTTGAAATAAATATTTTTTTTATTAAATTTGATTGGTTTCTTATCGGTGTAAATTAAATTGCACCTACTGCAGTAACGAGGTCTGTGTGGTGACGGATTAAGAATACAGGTGTCACCACCCCATTTTCATGGTGCTGTAAGAGCCAGATAAAAGAAAATATAAGCAGTTAACGTATACTGTAAGTTGCAGGTAGGTAGTGGCTAGTTATTGAAATTCCATATTTATTATATATATTATATTTTTTATTTTATTTTATATTTTTCCATAATTCTAGGTGCAACGAGATGCATCCTACGCTCTTTCTCCCTCGAAACACTAATATACTAGGCCGCATGAGCCGTTCAAAAATAAAAATGAATCCTGCACGTTACATAAAGTAGGTAGTTATTTTAAAGACGAAGTAGGTAGTTATTTGACCTGCCTCCATCCACGTGGGACCATCATTTCTGTGTTACTCTATTGATCTATTGTCATACAAATGTTTGTCCTGCGTTTGGGCATTTACTATGTATTATATGTATGTATTTACAAAAGAAAAGTAGTTAATGTAGTATATCCGTATTCTGGTACCCATAACACAAGCATATAAGCTTAGCGTGGGACTAGAGAACGTTGTGTGAAATGTCTATGAATATTTATTATATATGACGGCCTCGTGGTCTAGTGGTTCACGTAGTGGACTGCCAATCACAAGGTCGCGGGTTCGATTCCCGCTCGGGACAATCATTTGTGTGATGTTTATAAATGTCATACAAATGCTGTTCTGCGTCTGGGTGTTTCTATGTATTATAAGTATGTATTTACAAAAGAAAAGTAGTATATGTAGTATATCCGTATTCTGGTACTACCCATAACACAAGCATATAAGCTTAGCTTGGGACCAGCGGACGCTGTGTGAAATGTCCATGAATATTTATTTATTTTATTTATTTGAATATAATAATCCATCCATCCATCAGCCTCTATCAGTCCACTGTTGGACATAGGCCTCCCCCATAGAACGCCACAACGCGCGGTCCTGTGCCGCCTGCATCCAATGTCTCCCCGCGACCTTGACGATATCGTCGCTCCACCTTGTCGGGGGCCGCCCAACGCTGCGTCGTCCGGTCCGTGGTCGCCACTCTAGGACTTTTCTTCCCCAACGATCATCAGTCCTCCGAGCGATGTGGCCTGCCCATTGCCACTTCAGCGTGCTAACCTTTCGGGCTATGTCGGACACGCCAGTTCTCCTACGGATCTCCGTATTTCGGATTTTATCCCGTAGGGAAATACCGAGCATAGCCCTCTCCATAGCACGCTGTGCAACCTTGAGCTTATTTACGAGGCCGACATTTAAGGACCACGTCTCTGTTCCGTATGTAATCGCTGGTAACACACACTGGTCATAGACCTTCGTCTTCAAGCACTGCGGAATATTGGACGAGAAGATATGCCTAAGCTTCCCGAACGCTGCCCAGCCGAGTTGAATATAATATTAATATTCCAGTATTATCCCTAAAAATCCTGAACGTGTGGTGTTATAAAGTAATATGGACACAATCTATGCAGGGAGTGCACTGAGCGCTGCACAAAGTCTGCTAATATAATTGCGTCTCGTGTTTACCTTTGTACTAGTGACTGTCTGCGGGTGCACTCGTCTGGGGGAGAACAAATAAAATGATATTTCACCGAGCGTTTCTACCTGTCTTGTTTATGTCTAAAATTATTATTTCGGACTAAGTTTGTTATTTATTACTTACACGCTTTTATTGATTCGGTACGTATCTATCAATGTAATAATCTATGTAATGTAATCTATGAAAGTGATTTTCATCCACTTGCAGTAATCGGATGGATTTGAAATTTTGCAGACATATTGGTATCAATTCTACACGCGTAACTAAATTAAATCAAAAAGTTACGTTTGTTAGTTAGTTTAGTTTACCGTCTCAGAATCGCACCATCCGTCTTATTAGATGCCGATACCGATGACGAGCCTCGTGGTCGAGTGGTTCATGTAGCGGACTGCCGATCAAGAGGTCACGGGTTCGATTCCCGCTCGGGACAATCATTTCTGTGATTTTTCTAATTGCCATACAAATGTTTGTACTGCGTCTGGGTGTTTCTATGTATTATAAGTATGTATTTACAATAGAAAAGTAGTATATGTATTCTATCCGTATTCTGTTACCCATAACACAAGCATATAAGCTTAGCTAGGGACCAGAGGACGTTGTGTGAATTGTCTATGAATATTTATTATTATTATTATTAGAAAATACTTTTAGTGAACTATTAGAGCACGCCCATAACCTGTGCCCCAACGACGCCAACCTTTTGCAAAAACACTGGGACAGGATACCGGAGAAAAATATACTGTGATGTCATCACCGGTATACTTCAAAAGGGTTAACTACGTAGCGCTTATAAGTTATAACCGTCGTACATGTAGGACCAGAATATGTATGAGTGTTAATGCAGCCAAAGAAGTATTTTGGATCGTAGCAAATGGCGCTCTATAGTCTCTGCCTACTCCCATGGAAAAAGGCGTGAAGTTATGATGAAGTTTAAGTGGTTTTGTTTATTGTTTATTAGGGTTCCGTAAAAGGTAAAACGGGTCTCTTTTATTGAGACTTCACTATCCGTCTGCCTGTCACCAGGCTGCATATCTGGAACGGTGATAGCTAGAGAGCTGAAAACTTCACAGTTTATGTAAGTATATCAGTCGATTAACAATAAATACTCATTATCATCATCCTCTCCGTGCGGTGACGGATTAAGAATACAAGTGTCACCACCCCATCTCCTCCCAAGGGTGCTGTAAAAGTCAGCTAAGGGATATTGCACACAGACAACATCATCTTTGAGAGACGGAAAACTCAAAAATAAACCCCGTGACAACACGCCTGGTCAGCGCGGCACTGTAGACCATAATCCCTCCCAAAGTGGTCAAAAGAAAGATCATCATCCTTCTCCTGCCCGCATCCTGTTATTTGGAGCCATGGTGAGGGTCGTGTCGCGCTTGACTTGCTTTTGCGGAAACATTTCGAGTAGGTACAGGAAAAGTTGTGGTTTATCACTAAGTAATAAAAATAATAATTCCGTATTTACATAATTTACAAATTAGGGTTTATAATTAGTAATAAATGCATCTATAATAAGTTCTGCTTCGATACTGCCCAGCCCCTGTGTGTGTAGCGTGACGGCGCGTGATATAACAGCTGACAGTTATTGGTACCGACTTTATATGCACAACTAAACTAAGCTAAACAAAAAAATTTTAAATTAATTGCGTAAATAACACAATTCGGCAATGTTAATTGAACTTTCTTATTATAAAAACTGTGTAATAAAGACTAACTATTTCAATTCATAGAAATGTGCACAACGAAATGGCCTATTTAATCAAAAGCCATAATTATAAATAAATTAAATACAATATTCTTTATTGTACACCATAATAATTTAAAACAAGACTTACTAACTAGACTTATCATAGGTACAAAGGGCGGTCTTATCGCGGACTGCGATCTCTTCCAGACAACCTTAGGATGGACTTGATCGAGGCTGAATAGGCGACTTGTGGTGTACTGATAGTATGTTAATAGATGCAAGAATTAGTAATAACGCTAATAGCAGATTCAATATATACAAATAAATACTAAAACATATATATACCTATACCATACATACATATTATAATTTTTCGATTAAGTTTAGTTGTGCACATAGAATTGGTACTATTACAAGTTAATTGGAATACCTACCTATATTTCTATTCTGATACTTTTAAGCTGTGGGGACCAGAAATGGGGTGATGACATTGTTCCATTTCTCAGTTCAATGATGTCTCGCTATTGGGTACCAATCATGACCATTTATGGAAGGTACCTGGTATTAATTAACACAGACCAGGTCTACTGCCAATTTTCAGGGTCGGACTGATCTGAAAGGGCCCAGGGTGGCTGACCACGAGTTTGGAACCCATTAAATGATGTTGTATACCCAGGAGACTGCTAGACAGGAAGGACCCGGCTGGCAAATGCCATTTTGAATATATGAGCAATCAGACGCTTTAGTTCAAAGCCTTTTGTCTCGTAAAAAGGAAGTTATGAGCTTAAATTATCTGTTAATAACTGTTACCCGCCCGTACCCGTGGAATTTAGAAAATTTTCCTCGTTTTTGCTACATATTTCACTAATGCTTCGCTCCTATTTGTCCCAGCGTGATGTTATATAGCCTATAGCCTTCCTCGGTAAATGTACTATCTATCTAACACTGAAAGAATTTTTCAAATCGGACTAGCCAGTGGTTTCTGAGAATAAACAAACAAACAAACTCTTCAGCTTTTATTATCTTCTTGTATATAAAATTCACGTGTCACGGTGTTAGTTACCGTACTCCTCCGAAACGGCTAGACCGATTTTTATAAAATTTTACATGCATATTTAGTAAGTCTGAGAATCGGCCAACATATATTTTTCAAAACTTTTTTTTTGTATCGTAAAACAACGTTTGCCGGGTCAGCTAGTATCGGTATAGATTTGGCACTCTGGGGAAAAGTTAGGGTGATAAATATATTAGTTTGAATTCTCTTGGCACAACTAAAATGTAACTAAAACATAATATAGAGGTTTTTTTTTTGGAAAGTGTAATAGGCACTTACCTATTACGAAACGAAACAAATCTTGGTAGCAAGAAGTTCGTTAACAAAATTATCTCAATAAGGATTTAGAACAAGAAAAAAAACAACAACATGTAGGGTTTTTTTTATATATTTAGAACAAGAAATGTATAGTTACAACCATTGAGGATATTAAATATCATATTGTAAAAACTATTGTATAAAGTGAAGAAAATGTGACATTTTTCCATATTTTTTTTTTATTACAATTATTTTTCCAATAAATTAATTATAGACACATAAATTACGTGAAAATATTTATTACACAAAAACAGCCAAGTAACTACAGATGTAAATATATTGGTTATTAATGCTTATTTTAGGAATGAGTATTCTTTTTTTTTATTAAAAATCTTTCTAATCAGTAATCGAAAGAAAGATGGAGTATGGAGTTATATAAAAAATCACAATTTCCCATCTATTATGAAGGTTATTCGAGTTTTTAGAAGACTCCATACACAAAATACATCTTAAACGATCTTAGAAAATATTTTGGAACAACATTTACGACTAAAGACGACACTAAAACTGATTTTTTTTAGGAATTTAAAAATATATCAGTTGTTTATTATCACCATTGACATTTCATGACTTTTTTTTAAATATAATGACACGGTCATAACACCTCTATGGTCAATATTTCTTTTTAATTTTAATAGTGTTGGACACATTCTTATCGATAGTTCCAATTTCGACTAAATTTTTATTTAGTTGGAATTATTTTACCGCTCAGTTTTAGTGTAGTGTTTACTCCACTACTATTTGTTACGCAACTTAGGCTTTCTTCACAAAAGCTATATTTAATGAGAGGTAATTTTAAACCGACACAATAATTATTATATAAATACCTAATATTTAGGTACAATATCAACTAAACCAGTTAATACCACCAACACATACAGACAGCTACTCTTAACTTTATAATAATTCATAAAAAGACTAAAATGAAATTTTCAACATTATTTTTTTTAATGATAATACCGGAAGATCTTAAGTGTTATTTTTAATCTTTTTTTTATTTTATTACTTTTATAAAATAAGTATTTGTATCAAAGTGTCGTCAGCGAGCACGAACAAGGAAAATGGCTGACCGAATTATTCATAATATTTTTTTTTATTAAATTATAAATATCATTGCTTTCATTGTCTAGTACACCTTAACTTTGAAGTTGGTAAAATACTTATTCAATACTTTTATTTTTGAGATTCTTATCTTACGATGCATTTTTCTATAATATATCCTAGCCTTACTCAAGTCTGGGGGAAGTTGGTATGATTTTATGTAGTAGGAAATTCAGACTTAAAGATCAAGGTACGTGTTAGCACTCTCCCTGATCTATGGAATATGGATTTATGAATATTGACTATCAGTATGCACTAGAAGTATCACATGCTACTATGCACGACATTTAGTTCAGTCCCACTACGCAAAAATGATACGAATACAAGAAGCGATTAAGCGAACAATTATACAACTTTAGGCGATTGTGAATATGAAAGAAATCTAAATATTACTATACAAAAATCTGTAATTTAATAACGTGTTAGAAAAATTTCCTAATTAACTAATGGGACGTAATGGGAACGAACTTTGTTCGTGCATTATAAGAGGAATCGACACCGAAAACGAATACTAATAAATAGACAGTGAAATTGATATTATATGATATTACTTTTTATATTAAATTCGAAACTATTGGTTAATATTTTTTTTATAATTAATTGCTTACCCGAAGCAGGACCAATACCTTTGATGTTTATTTACATATTTATTGCAATCTGTTATTTACCGATTGGCGTATTGTCAAGCTAATTTAATTTTAATATGTTAGTAAATAAAGCTTTATTTTATAACGTCAGAACATTATTCACTCTCGCTCCGGTTTTCACTGTCTATAACGATTAAACAGGGATAAAAACACATAGGGCTATTTTAGTCAGAGAATCGTTATCGATAATTCAGAAAGATAAAAATTAATACAATACTAGGTACTTGGAGTATTTGTGACGATGATCATTTGGAAGCGGTATGATGTTGTTAATAAGCTGTATTGATAAAATTATTTAAGATATATTAGGCTACTACTATAGAAATGGATCCAAAATACAAGGAAGTACGAGGTGAGCAAATGTAGTACTAAATTTACTAATAATTTTATAATACAGCTTTTAACAGCAACCAGAGTTGTGCATTGTATTTTGTTATTTTTCACTAGAAAAATTTTGACATATGAAGTAATAGTAACACATTTAGTCGATGTCTCGAGTATTCTACTACGCGAAAAATATTTCAATCGAGTCGGAATAATCGGTTGTGTTGCAACACTGGACGCGGTATTCATTTAATAAGTAAATTGAGCACTTTGACACGCGTTCAATGTCGATACACGAGTTTAGTTCACTGAAATATTTTTACGTGAGAAATATAAAACTTACATATTTATACTATGGAAGATATCATTTCTTCATTTGTGACCTAACTATCGGAATCGCGTACATCTCGGCCACTGAGTTCTTTGTGCATGCGCCCGAGTTTAAGGCCATTCCTTTATACCACGATAAGCTGCATAGTAATTTACTCTACATGCTTTTATTCCCATTGCACATCACTATTTCTAACCATTTTCTTATTGGACAGCTCACGCATTTTTGCAATGTTTTTTTATCAATTGATTTACTTATTAAATATGGGCGATTAACCGTGTTTTGTACGCGTGATTGAATGATAGGGACCACAGAACAGAGATTATATTGTGTGAAGTTGGACTAGCAACCTAGACTTATGTACTATAACGGCATTTATTGCTGTATGCCACTTGGAGCGATGTGAACTATATACAACTACATCGCTTCAAATGCAACCTCCTTGAGGCAGATCATTATGATACATACATAATCTTATATCATAAAATAGGTGTCACAATGATAAGAAGAATTACGCGATTAGTGATGTATGATATATCGATTAATAGGTTAAGCATAATACATGCTCACTTATCATCGAATGTAACGATTCCTCTTTGGTATCTCTGTTCTGTGATTTGACTTACGTTAATAATTTATTAATTAAGATCAATCGTCACGTGTATTTTTTTAAACTTTATTTTTGCTAATTTCACAGCCTCATTGTCAATTAGCCTATGCGTATTAGTATTGTTTCTGTGTTGCCAATTAAATTTACGTTTTTTTAATATTTTTTTTAATAATATCATTATATTTTATTTTATTTTCATAAAAATGCATCAAAACACCATTCAAAAAGTAGCCGTTATGCTATTGATAATAGGTCAGATTATCCCTTGTCACTTATTGGGGTTAGTTATTTAGCATCGACTTATGTATCCACAACCTATGTACCATAGCTTTGTAGATAATACTTTGGTTAAAGTTTCAAGAGCTCACAAAATCAGGTCACATTTCGTATGTTTGTAAGGTAATTGTGTATATAAATCTTTTTTATTATTTATTTTATTGCAATAAAATTGAAGGTTTACAGGATTCCTAGCTTTCTCTATTCAGTATTTGGTAAATATGTGACCTAAATCTAGATTTTCATTGATAGCATTTAAAACCTTAACCATGTTGAAATAGTAGAATGTTTTGCGTGTCAGCCACTTACGACTATGAAGATATGATTATACAGTTAATATTAAAATACATATAAAAATATTAAGTTAATTATGGTGTATTAATTACCCGTGTGATGAGTTTTAAAAATTCACAATTCTATTATTGCTTTTCGAGTTACGTACTACGGGCATAGCCCTTCTAATATATTGAGCACTAATATTATTATTATTTAGCTTTTAATAATTATTACCGAAAAAAGTTGGACGCACAAAACATTCTACTAAACATTCACGCTATATCTAACCGAACCGCTAACGAACAATTTCACTCCAAAATATTTTTGCATATTTTTTTTCTTTGCATTCACATTATTTTCTTATTTATTATCTAAAAAGTCGATGAGTATTAAGTAAAATACTTTGGTGTTTCTTGTTTCGATTCAAGACGACGTATTAAGCTTTAAATTACGAAAAATTTAAGAAAACATTGAAAGTAGATCTTTAAATTATGTTTTAAAACAATATTTTGTTTTAAATAAAGCATGTCTAAGCCCCCAAATATAGATTAATTGCCCGATATAATATTTCCCTAATAAATAAATCAATTTAGGATTACCTTATGGAATAACTAAAAAACGTTAGCTTTTATCGATATCGATAAATTAACAGGTTAGGGAAATCCCTATTCACCTGAGAGTTACGACTAGAGTAGAGATCATTCGACTAAAAATTGATATCGATAAAAGTCAACGTTTGAAGAATTAATTATGAATTAAAAATATACTAAATAAGTTAATGCACACCTAAGTTACACATAAAATACAATTAATTGCACGTACACTAAATTAATGACAATAAATCTAAGATGAAATTATTGACGACAAAATTATCATTATTATTATATAATTACCATCAACATTAATTATTAACTTCAACTATTCAAAATATCAAATATTTTTTTATTTATTTATAAGTAATTAATTAGGTATGTCCTCTCGGAATATATGACTAGAATAGTTGAAATTTTATGCTGAATTAAAACAACACAAAACACAACAATTACTAATATTAATCTATGCTATTACATAGTATAAGTAATTTATAGTAAAACTTGTGCTTTACACGTCGACCATGCATACCTTTTCCAACCGTACAATAAAAAAAATCTAATATAATCTGCATTCGCGGGTGACACTTCATTTGACAGCTGTCAATCATTTTGACAGCTGAAGTGTCGTCCAGAAATGCAAAGGTAACTCACGAAAATTTCACTAAATTAATAAATGTACACCTAATAAAACGTATTACGACTAGAGAATGGAATGTCTAAGCATTTCTCAAGCTGTTTCGAAACAAAGCGATTTTTTTTTCTTTTTAAAATTTATAAAATTAATTTTAAACATGGAGTATTTAACTCGCGCTTACTGAGTGCGGAAATAATAATAGTTTACAATAAATATAGTAAACAAGCGTGGCGTATAACTCCACACATTGACCATCAACGCCTCTTCGAGTCATTTTTTATTTTTTTAATATATTTTTTTAATTAAATTACTGGCTATTAGTTATTGCACGTTTTACATTTATAATAAATATATAAATACTTGTAAATTTTAATCTCCATCTTTTGGTATGTTATGAGTATAGATACCTATTTAATATTTTGAAATGTTACAAAACTGCTTTTTTTTACATAATATTAAGTATATATTTTTTTTTACAAAAATCGTAGGGTCGTTAGGACGGCACGATATTCAGAATATCTATTCAAGTTCGATGTTTATAATAGGTCTTTATCGGATCGAAGTAATGTTACATAGATACTAGTGTTTCGTGTAGATAAATACGCGGCCAGATTTAACAGTTATTTTTTTAATTTTATTTAAATTAACCATTTTTTTTTCTATTTACAAATTTCCATTTAGACTAAGACAATTAAAGCCTAGTTCGAATAGACGCAGGGCCGCATCCATACATTTAATATAGCAGGTACCGATCAAATTATGTTTAGACATCGAATTATTATAATTTTGGAGAGGACTATGTTAGACTAGTATGCACCATAGTTCCGCGAATGGACTCATCCTCATCCAGCCCAGAGGGGGAGGGTGGTAGGCGGTCCAGCGACCTCTCCCTCCCTCGCCCCGCACCCTCGCTTCGTCCCGCGTGCTCCCTTAGCGCGGTCCCCAGTTAGCTCTATTGATTTTCCCGAAGCTCCAAGTACTAGCCGCACTCCTAACATCCGTCAACTCCTTGGCATCGCCTGTAGTTATAAGCGTAAACCACAATCGAAAATGTATCTCAAAAATGTTTACTAAATCTAAATACCGCCGGTGATGAGACCCCGGCCGGTCGAACCAACCATCACCGCATGATCTTTTAAAATTTTATCAAAACCTATCACAGTTTTTGATTATTTTTTATTCACCCTTAATTTTAATATATGATTAAAATATATGTATAGTTAATATATATATTCATCTTTCCAATCTTTAACAATATAACACTATTTTACTTCGATTAGCCGGCCAGTGGTGCGGCTGCCATTATGTTCCGTGGGGGTGGTAGTCGATGAGTTCCACCCCCAGGAGTTGTCGTGCGTAACAATGGCCTTAACTCGTATAATACGTACATGTAATTATTACGATATGATCGCATAAAAATTGGAGCATAGCATTTAGGCTATTATTGCTAATATTATTTTATAATCGAAAACTATTTTCTCGATAAACACAACCGTTCATAAGCGAAGTTTAATATCATTATTTTGTTATTATTGACTAAAATCAATATGTATGTTTCGTGTTCTGTTCAAAGTTACCACATTTTATGTGGAATGTGCTTAATATATTATTGCATTCAGTGTGCCGAGTACCCTTCATTCATCGCCATCTTATCCGGACCTGCGCAGTGGCCCGCTGCCCGCCATTTTGGTTTCCTCGACACTTAACCCAATTTTTGCGACCGACTGTACTCGGCTGTGAACAAAGGGTGCCCGCACTTTACAGTCAAAACCCTAGTTTTAATTACAAATACGCGACGCTCGCCGGGCAAGCCCACGAAGGCAGGCCTCTCGGGAAGACAGTCTGTAGTCAGATCAGGTGCGTCCAAACTTACGTCTAAGAAATCGACGCTTATCAAGTATTTGGCATATAACATGGTCACCGTAAATGTTCTACGATAGTCACATTTAATTATACGTGAAAACGTAATATTTTTACTTAACAAAATATTATATTCCCACAAAGAAGACGAGACATGGTTCATTTCGCGATAAGTAGTCACACAAAACTGCGACGTGATCATTGAGAGCACAGCACTGGTGTGATGCCGTGTGTGGATGTATGGGTGCGCGCCTGCTGTGCCGTCCTAGCGTCCGGCGGGGCCCCTGGGCAGCCCCCTTAGATGGTCTTGATCTTGTTGGTCTTGAAGCTGACCTGCAGCACTCTGTTCCCGAGGGTGTACCCGTTCAGTGACTGGATCGCAACCACTGCCTCGTCGTAGTTGGTCATTGTAATGAAGCCATACCCCTTACATTTGTTAGTCTGGAGATCACGGATCACTTTAACGCTCTGCACGGCCCCGAACGGTCCAAACAGCTGCCAGAGAACGTTCTCCTCGGTCTCTGGTGCAAGATTGTAAACGAAGATGCACCACTCGGAGCCGACGGCACCTGGCAGCACTCCGCCCAGCAGTTCTCCCGCCAGCGGGCTATAACGCTGCAAGCCTTTGTTTATAGCGAGCAAGGACTTGCCTGAACTGAAGCGGCCGAGGGGTGCCGGGAACCGTAGAGCAGCGGGCAAATACGCTGCCAGAGGCGCTAACGCCTTACCGTTGTTGCTGGGGTTGTTCGCGAACTTCACTGTGATAGGTTCGGTCGCACCCTTAGGTATGGTCCCGTTCAACTCTTGAATGGCACGCTCAGCTTCTACGCGCTGATCGAATCGTATAAATCCAACTCCTTTGGATAGTCCCTGCTCGCCGCCTGTAAAGGGACGTCCGCCGCTATTCTCACAGAGTATGCGCGACGTGATGATCCTCCCGTACGGGCTAAACAGACGCTCCAGCTCGGTCTGTGTCATCGTCTTTGGGAGACCAGATACGTATAGATTGGCACCTTTGATAGCTTCGCTGCTGGGACGCGCGTACGACACTTTGATAGTCTTGTTCTGAAGACGTAAACCGTTGAGGGTGGCGATGGCCTTTTCCGCATCTTCGGGGCGGTGGTAGTTGACGAAAGCGTACCCTAGGCTCTGTCCGCCTCCATGTAGAGCGTGATTTAGCGCATCGGGGAACGCCGCACCTTTATTCCTAATAAGTTTGCAAGATTCCACCTCTCCGATGCTTGAGAACAGACTTCTAATCTCCTCCTGCGTCATGCTCTGCGGCAGGTAGTTGATGATGAGGTTGGTCTTAGACTCCTCGCCAGACCCATTTTGTTGTTCACTGTCGCCTTTAGACATGGTGTCGGCTTAAATCATAAACGCAAAGAACGAAAGAGGAACGAAAAAACGCGATAAAACAAAAGTGCACGTCCGTAAGGGTAGCGCGCGCGAACGGTATTGAGGGGTCGTGGTGTTGTCTGCGCGCAGCCGCGCCCTATCGACCGGCGCCTTACATAACTCGGTTCGTTCACCCCCCGGTGGTATAGTGTCCGAAAAAACCAGATCTACCCCGGGCGGCATCGATCGGTCGACCCTCCCTCCCCTACACGTAACACCGTTCCGTTTCCACGAGCATTTCGGGGACAACGAACGAGATACTCTTTGTATTGCTGCGCGCAGTTATTACAGGGGGTTACATTAACACTTAGATTCACCTGTTTCACTGTTACACATTACAATAACTACAATAGAGTAGTACAAGTAGGTGCTTGTACAACAATTGAACCAATTATCGCAGATAACAACTTGTGTTAGTAGTTACATAATATGTATTGAAATTTGTGGATTGCTTAGTAGACAGTACAAGTGTCACCACCCACTTTCCTTCCCAGAGAGCTGTAAGAGCCAGATAAATGATGTTTGTTTTAAAAAAATTAAAAGTTTTACTGATGTGTCTTTTATATTGAAAATTATTTGTTCATAACTATCAATAAAAAAAAATAAAAAAAAAATAAAAAAAAATAAAAAAATTATAGTTTACTGTTATAAAGCTGAAGAGTTTGTTATTATTCAGGTCATCTCATATCCGACTTAAAAATTCTTTTAGTTTTGTATAGTACATTTATCGAGAAAGGCAACACGCTATATAACATTACGCTGCGACCAATACGAGCGATGCATTAGTGAAAAATGTTGCAAAAACGGGTAAGACTGTCTAAATTCCACGCGTACGAGGTCGCGGGCAACAGCTAGTTAATAAATAACACTATATTTAATTTAAATCCTACAAAAATATTAGGTACGTAGTTACAAAGGGACGTTAAAACTGACATAGATATTAACGTGGGAAACAGTAAATATACAGCAGCAGCTCTCGTCTGGTCGCAGTCGGTTAAAAAGGGTCTGAACAAAGGAAAATGGAAAATTGTTGTTATTCCTGTAACAGGAAGGTCGAAGGTTAATACACTCGGGAGTTATTTTTAAATACTGCTCGCGGCTATTCTGCTTTAGATATTTCAAGGGATGTTTAATTTATTTCAGAGATTAACTGTTATAGAACTCTTTAAAATTACATTTATAGAACGATATATTTTTACTTGAAAATTACATGAACACCTAAATCTATTTATTATAGACCAACGATGCACAACGAAATTGTCAATTAAAATATGCTATAGATGTTTTAATTTTTTGGTTAAGTTTAGTTGTGCACATAGAATTGGTACCATTGAAACTATTTTTAAATTATCTAACTATTTTGTATTATATAATAATTAGGTATATAGGTGATTTGTTTATCCTTAGCTTTACGAAGTACTAAGGGCGGCGGATGTTTGATCGATCAAAGTTCAAAGTACAAAGTTCATGAACTAACATTATGAAATGTAACTTAAGATTTGCTTAAATATTATATCATAGTCATAACATGTTTGTAGTAAATTGTTCACAAGAGGTTTTACAGAATTTGGGATAGGTTATGGGTATATATGTATGTGTATATCCCTTTTTAGGGTACCGTACCAGAAAATAAAACGGGACTTTCATACAAAATACTTCACTATCCGTCCGTCTGTCACCAGGCTGTATCTCAGGAACGGTGATAGCTGGAGAGGTGAAATTTTTATAGTTTATCAATTGAATAATAAATTAAACCTGCTAACGCAAACTTTTATAAAACTGCGAATACCGGGCGTCTTCCGAGAGCCTTTCTGAGCCCTTCAGTACAATATTTATAGCTAAAGTTGTAGGCATAAGTCTTGTAGATCGATCAAACTGTCTAGACTTTGTATATCAATAATATTTCATGCTTAACTATATCAATTAAAATGAAAGCTGGTGACGGGCCTCGTGGTGCAGTGGTTTATATAACGGACTGCTGATCATGAGGTCTCGGGTTCGATTCCCGGTCAGGACAATCATTTGTGTGATGTTTTTAATTGTCATACAAATGTTTGTACTGCGTCTGGGTGTTTACTATGTATTATAAATATGTATTTACAAAAGAAAAGTAGTTTATGTATTATATCCGTATTCTGGTACCCATAACACAAGCATAATAAGCTTAGCTTGGGACCAGAGGACGATGTGTAAAATGTCTATGAATATTTTATTTTTAAAGCTTCGAAAGAAAACTTATATAGACTAAATAGGTATTCAGATACAGTATTTTTACAGGGAGACACAGATATTTATGAATCAACCAGGAGAAAACTCAGTAATCTCTTAATAGAAAAATCATATTACACCATTAAAGAGTTTCATTGATGATGGACATTTTTAACATTAACCTTACTACTAATACGGCTATGATCTATATTAACAAATTGTATACCTATCATATTGACTAAATGTATCTAATTTATATAAAACTAGCTGACCCGGCAAACGTTGTTTTGCCATACAAATCGAGAACCCACTTAGGAGTATGAAAAATAGATAGCAGCTGATTCTCAGACCTACTGAATATAATAAATAAAATAAATAATAAAAAGCCTTTTATTTCTTGCTTAAAAATTAACAATGGTTATAACATTAAACTTATTTATATTTTTATTTATCCTAGCTTATTCTAGGGTTAGTACACGTTACTTTTATAATGAATTTGGGAAAAAAATAAGGTTTAGTAGGTGCCTGGTTGTTTTATATTTATTGCACTATGTATAGTAAAAGATTATAATTTAAAGTTTACTTATAAAATACTTAATTTTGATTTTCCGCAAGAACCCCTCTGCAGGTAAAGGCCTCCTCCAAGGTGTGCCAATCGTCTCTACATTTTGCTATATTTAGCCAGTTTGGTCCAGCTATTTGTGTTATGTCGTCTTCCCATCTTGCTCTAGGTCGACCCTGTCTACGCGTGCCGTGAGGTCCGTTCCATTTTGTCACTCTATATGTCCACCTCATGTCTTGAAGACGCGCCACGTGACCAGCCCATTTCCACTTTAGGGATTTAGCGTAAGTGCATGCATCAGCTGTTTTCGTGTATTTGCGTATATCGATGTGACGGATTTTTTGGATTTTTCGTATATTCAGCATACTACGTTCCAGAGCTCTTTGGCATGTTATTATTTTTCTTTTGGCCTTGTTGGTAAATTTCCACGTCTGACAAGCATAGGTCAAGCATGGTAGAAGACATGAGTTAAATATTTTTGTTTTTATATTTATTGGTAAATTGCTCTTGAATATCTCCCTTAAACTCCAGTACCTATTCCAGGTTAATTGTACTCTGCGTTCAATGTCTAGCTCGTTATTTTTTATATCAATTCCAATTTGTTTGCCAAGGTATACATACTGTTCAGTGTATTCTAGAGGAAAGTTGTCGACTGTTATTGTTTTTCTGGTGCTATTTGTCATTATTTTCGTTTTTGTAAGGTTCATTTCTAGACCTACTTGTTTGCTGGCGTTATTTAGAGATAGTATCATTTCTTGTATCTCCTTGCTAGATTCAGATAGCAAAACCAAGTCGTCCGCAAAACGCAGGTGGCTTAAATAGGTTTTATTGATAGATATACCTTTTGTTTTCCATTCTAGCTGTTTTATAATCTGTTCTAACACTGCTATGAATAGTTTCGGCGATAGTGGGTCACCCTGTCTAACACCTCTTTTTACTGAGAACCAAGGGCCGGTCGTTTCTAGTTGAACCCTGCTATTTGTGTTACTGTAAATACTTTTGATTACAGTCAACAACTTGTTCTCTACTTTTTGCGTTTTCAGAGCTGTCCATATACTTTCGTGCGATATTGTATCGAAAGCTTTTTGGTAATCAATAAAGATAATGTAGAGTGGTCTTCTCATCTCTTGGTATTTCTCTATTATTATTTCTAGAGTGTGGATGTGGTCGATAGTAGAATATCCTTTTCGAAAACCAGCTTGCTCTATCGGTTGATTTGACTCTATTGCGCTACTTATCTTCTGATTTATTATGCTGGAGAAAAGCTTATAGATACTGGGTAGTAGACTTATCGGTCTATAATTTACAATATTGTGTGGATCGCCTTTCTTATACAGCAGAATTATATTTGATTTTCCCCATTGACTAGGTGTTTCACCGGTTAGGATTATGTCGTTAAATAAATCAGTTAAAGGTTGAGCTAAGATTGGGGTGGCTACTTTTAAGCATTCGTTTGTGATGTGGTCTGAACCTGGGCTTTTGTCATTTTTGAGGTTTCCCAAAGCTTTTATTACTTCGCTGATCTCTATTTCAATTTGGTTCGTGTCTTTTTCGTAATTTATTGTGGTTAGCTGTCCTTGACTGGTATCATGACATTTATTGATGTTTTTTGTGTTATACAAGTTTCTATAGAAGTTGGTCGCCTCTTTGATAATGTCTCCTCGCCTATGTGTTGTTTTATTGTCCTGTTTTACTCCCTCTATCCATGTTTTACACGTTCGAAGCTCTTTGTATGCTTTTTTCGTACTTCCTGACTGGGTAAGATGCTTTTCAATAGTTATCGCTCGATGGTTTGCATAGTCGTGTCTTATGTATTTACTTATAAGTTTGTAAAGAGCTGAAATTTCATTTTTTATTTGTCTACTTTTTATAGTTTTTTTCTGTAATTCCCGTCTTCTTTCTATGAGCTTTATAGTGCGATCAGACAAAATTGTGTGGGTGTTGCTTAAGATTTGACTATTTTTTAGGCTTGTCTTTATTACTTTGATTATATCGTCGTAGTATTGCTGTATTGTAATATTTTCTTTCTTTTCTAGAATAGAGCGTGATTCTAATGATTGTAAACAGTTTATATATTTATCTATTTCTTCTTTACTTTTCAGGTTATTGCTTTGCGTATTTTGGTATTTCCTTCTACTCTTCTTTACTTGTGTGAGAGATATTGTTGCTCTTAAGGGTCTGTGATCCGAAGGGTAGTTAGCGTTAAGTACCTCAATATTTTTAAATAAATGTGCCTTATTTGATAATATAAAATCAATTTCATTTTTATATTTTCCGTCTGGGGATCGCCAAGTCCATTTGTTTTTCATTTTCTTCTTATATAAGGTATTTATAATTGTAAGTTTATTTTCAGAAGCGTAGTTAATCAGTCTTTGACCTCTTTCATTTCTTATACCGTATCCATTTTGTTTCATGACTAGGAAATCTTCAGTTTTTGGTTGACCTATTTTTGCATTAAAATCGCCCATTAAAATGAGGTTGCTGTGGGATAATTGTATTGCTTTGTTGGTTTCTGTGTATAAGTCTTCTATTTCTTCGCTGCTACTCTTTTCTGTGGGGGCATACACTTGAATAATTGACAATAGGGTGCCGTCTATATTCATATTAAGTAGAGCTACTCTTTCTGTGAGTCCGTGGTAGCTCTCTATATTTTTCTTGAGGTGCTTTTGTATCAAGAAACCTACACCATATTGTCCAGGTGTGTGGCCTGTGTGGCAAAGTATAGCGTTTTCATACTCTTCTATTTTACTTCCCAATCGTCTCACTTCTGATAATCCAATTATGTCCCATTTTATGTCTTTCAATGCCTCGTTCAATTCGATAAACCTTCCATGTGTTGATAGCGATTTAACATTGTAAGTGATAAGGTAGAATTTTTTTGCTATTTTATTATTA
Source organism: Orgyia antiqua (assembly GCA_916999025.1). Lineage (NCBI taxonomy): Eukaryota > Metazoa > Arthropoda > Insecta > Lepidoptera > Erebidae > Orgyia > Orgyia antiqua. The sequence goes on from OU779874.1 coordinate 10,578,799, forward strand.
TATTTCCTTGGAGGGTCGTGGTCGTGATCTTCCACGGTGACCAGCCGGCTTGGAAGATGTGTTTTGTTTTTTGCTTGGTTTTTTTGTTTGTTTTCGTTCTGAGAGGGGGGCGTTAATTGCTATTTGGTGTTTTTTGTAATAATGAAGTTAAGCATTCCAGGTTTAATTACTCCTTCTGATACGCTAGATGATCTCCGTAACCCTGTTTGGATTTTGTTCTTTTTGCTCGCTTGTGTTTTTTGCTCTTCATTTTGTGTAGGCGTTTTGTAATCTGGTGATGATGGCAGCGATCGTTTTTTATTGACTGGCGTATCGGTGTTTTTAGGACGTATTATTAACTTGTCGTACCTGATAGTAGCGAGATTACCCTTTTCCCTTTCTATTTTTACTCGTTCCTGCAATTCCTTCCTTTTTTCTAAAATATAGTGAGGGAAGTCTTCTTTTATATAACATGCGGTATTTTTTAGTGATTGTTTTTGTTTGAACATATCTGTCTTTATGCCTAGTGTTGAGAATGTTACTGTAATAGGTCTCGGCTTATCTCCCTTTTTTCCTATTCTTCTAGCTTCCTGTACGTCTCTTTGTTGTAACTCAATACTGAAATATTTATGTATAAAATTCATTACAATTTTTTCCAAGTCTGCATAAGATCTTTCTGTTTCTTCTAAGCCAAAAATAACCACCTTTCTCTGTCGTGATTGTTTTTCTAAGTAGTATAGCCTTTTTTCTTGATTTTCCAACTTTTCTTTTAGATTTTCATATTTTATTTCCATCGCTTTGAGCTTCTCCTCTAGTAAGTTATTTATATTTTTTGTAACTTGTTCTGTGACTTTTTCCGCTTGTTGCACGATGGTTAATTTTTGCTCGTCTAGTTCGTTTTGAATTTTGCGAAGCATATTCATAACTTCCTCCATGATTGGGTGCGATAATATATTATTATCGCTGAATGACCTTTTATTATGGTCCTTGTGCTGACCTCTTTTTGTTTTTGTATGTACTCTTTTTATTTTTGTATGTACTGAAAAAACTATGAGTTGTCTTTAGATGTGCGACGTGCCAAAAAGTACAGTCTTTATTTCTTAGATGGCGTTAGTAGCTCGATCGATTTTGCCATATCATGGTAGAAAAAACTTTGTTATTTTTTTTTTTTATTTTTTTAATTGTTTTATTTTGTGTATGTCGGCACTGTTGCACTTATTTAATGATTTAACCACTGTTTTTTGTCCATTTTTCTAAGTTCAAAGTCACTTATTTACACTTTTGTTCGTCCGCACTTTTTTCTTATTTATTTGCCTAATTGATGTTTTTGGTCCTTTTACCCAATATATGTTACGAGTCGCTTATTTAGACTTCCGCTACACTTAATTTTACTAAATAATTTTACTTATTTCTATATTTTTATGATTTTTATCGCAGAGACGATGTTTACCGTGGCATGTTCGCCTACCCTCCCACCAAAAAAAAAAAAAAAAAAAAAAAAAAAAAAAAAAAAAAAAAAAAAAAAAAAAAAAAAAAAAAAAAAAAAACGACTAAAGACCTACTGAATACGCATATAAAATTTGGTAAAAATCAGTAAAGCCGTTTCGGAGGAGTACGGTAACTAACATTGTGACATCGAAATTTTATATATTAGATTCTCGTTTCACAATGTTCGTTCTACTACTATCTATTTTTCATACCCCTAAGTGATAAGGGTTGTCCACTCTTAACATTTAAATGGCAAAACAACGTTTGCCGGGTATGCTAGTAAAATTATATTTACAAACTGTATGATTCATTGCATTGTGGTGGGGCTTCGTGGTGGAGTGGTTTATGTAATGGACTGCTGGTTCGATTCCCGCCTGGGACAGTCATTTGTGTGATATTCATAAATGTCACACAAATGTTTGTACTGCGTCTGGGTGTTTTCTATGTATTATAAGTATGTATTTACAAAAGAAAAGTAGTTTATGTAGTATATCCGTATTCTGGTACCCATAACACAAGCATATAAGCTTAGCTTGGGACCAGAGGACGTTGTGTAAAATGTCCGTGAATATTTATTATTATTTATTGTAAATAGATTTTACATTTATTGCATTTGGATACAACACTGCATCTCCTCGAGAGGCGGTAGGACGCACTCCGACGCGGTTGGCAACAGTCGGCTGGAGTGGTGGAGCTTAATGGAAAGAAACTGACGAACATTTGGCATGTGGCATTTGAAGGTCCTCGTGGTCTAGTGGTTGATATAACGGACTGCCGTTCACGAGGTCACGGATTTGATTCCCGCCTCGGACAATAATGTCATACAAATGTTTGTACTGTGTCTGGGTGTTTCTATGTATTATAAGTATATGTATATTTATAAAAAAGTGGTATATGTAGTATATCCATTAAAGCTTAGCTTAGGACCTGGGGACGTTGTCCGTGAATATTTATTTATTGTCTAGCAAGACTGCTTTCTGCATCTGGGCCGTCACCGACTTGCTATTGACTCCGAGCCTCTTGAGGTGTTGTGAGAGCCACTTTGCGACCAAACCGTTCAACGATACAACTATTGGGATTATTTCTGACGATACCACTCTCCACATGCGCTAGGTAATATTTAGTTTTCTTGTCTATGAATAGGTAAAAGAATAGGTAAATTATTATTATGAAAATAACAGTACTCAATAATCGAACCCGGGTCTAAAAGCTAGTTAAAAACCTTTCAGTTCCAGCTCTCGTGAAAATAGGTGTTATCAAATTTTTCTTATTTTGCGAACTGTTCACAACAATCAAATCTATGCTTTATTTTATCTAAATAGAGTGTAGTTCGTAATAGCAGAACTTAAAAGGAAATATTAGCTCTTACTAGTTCTACAATAAGGACCTTTTACATTAGATGTGAAATATTTTTTGAACATGCTTTTATAAGTTCGGTAGGTATCTATCAATGTCTTACTCTATGTAACGGAATCTTTGAACGCGATTTTCACCAACTTCGATAGTCGGATTTACTTAAAATTTTGCATACAATCATAACAAGGGCCGATGACAATTAAAAATATATTTAGGATTTTCAAGCGTGTTTTTAGCTTCTAAACTAAGAAAATTATAATTATATTAAGTAATATTATTTACTAGCACAGATGATTAAACTAGATTTTCCGTCTAGCAACGGATTAAGAATATAAATGCCAGTACACAGATAAAAACCTCTGTGAGACGCGGAAAATCTCGAAAATAAAACCTGCGCCAACACGCCTGGTCAGCGCGGCACAGTGATGATGTTTCCAAAGTGAAGGACGCCCACGCCCGGTAGGGCGCTTATGGGCTGGAAAGATAGAGAGAGCACAGATAAGCCTTGCAAGAATAATTAAAAAAGGAAAATAATTTAATAATTCAAAACACTTAAAAATCCAGAATATTTTTCCAAATTATTGCATTGTCATCGGCCCTTGTTAATTATGCAAAATTTCAGATGAATCCGACTACTGCAAGTGGGTGAAGAAAATCACTTTCAAAGATTCCGTTACATAGATTAATACATTAATAGATACGTACCGAACTTATAAAAGCATGTTAAAATTAATACAAGTGTGTATGTACCTTTACATGATTTTATTCTACGGTACTAGAGGTTTTATTCAATAAACTGATTGGCTATCATTACAAATTGAACTCTATGCCTAACGTTGACGGTTTGTATTTGTGTAAGCGTTAGATGCGTGGGGGTGGTTGCCACTGATTGTACATTTCCAGCGGTGTCTTTAGGGAGATGACATGTTTCCATTGTTCTACCTATAAATAACTAAAACATTGATTATTTTCTGCTTAGTCCAGAAATGTCAAATTGCTGAACATAAAGTTATCGACTGCGTTCATAAGGTCGCGAGTTTTATTCCATAATAGAATCTTTGAAAGTGATATTCACCCTCTTGCAATAGTTTGCATTTTGCTGATTGATCTGAAATTTTGCACACATAATGATAAGGATCAATAAAAATTTAATAATTTAAAATAAATAAATAAATGTTCATGGACATTTCACACAACGTCCTCTGGTCACAAGCTAAGCTTATATGCATGTGTTATGGGTACCAGAATACGAATATAATACATATATTACTTTTCTTTTGTAAATACATATTTACAAATTAAATACATACATATTAAACATCCAGACGCAGGACAAACGTTTGTATAACAATTACAAATATCACACAAATAATTGTCCCGAGCAGGAATCGAATCCGCGACCTCGTGAAGGGCAGTCCTTTAACTGAACAACTCAACCTCAATGCCCGTCAATTAAATACAATTTAAAACAATATGCAAGATTTTCTGGCGTGTTTCGCATTGTGTTTGTATTCCGTATCTACCAAAAGGGAAAACGTCCATCCGTCCGTGTATCACATAGCTGTATCTTTGGAACTGCGATATCAACGATCTGGTACAAACTAATCGGCGTGTTGGGCCAGGATTTGTCGCTCTTGGCCATGGTCTCCCCCCCCTTAGGGTGCGCTCGGTGTAGCAGATGGCATTGGAGGAAAAGTCAACCTAATTTCCCCCCTGTTGAGTCAGGCCCCCCGTGAAGGGCAGTCAGGGTGGCAGGGGAAAAAAATGATGACTGAAATTTTCACAGTTTATGTATATCAGTTGACGTTATAACAAAAAATACTCATTATCATCATTCTCTAGCCCTTGTTTAAGGTCGGGAATAATATCAAGAATAAATTACGATATTAAAGAACCCTTCGCGTCTGATTCCAATTTTTATTTGAATAGTTTTTGCATTAATAAGTTTCTCTGTTATATTCCTTGTGAGCATATTCATTCATTTTATTAATTCATCTTTATGACTTCACGCCTTTTCCCCATGGGGGTGGACAGAGACTATAGAGCGTTATCATCATAACATCACGTCTTTTTCTCATTGTAGTAGGCAGAGACTATGGCGCGCCATCTGGCACTATCTTTTCATACTTCCCAGGCTTCACTTACACTCATACAAATGTAGTCATACATGCAGACGGTTGTGACATCTTATTAATTCAATATTTGAAATAACCAAAATTTTAATAAAACTAATACTTTTCACGGATTTAGACGCGTGTATTTATTTTAAATTTTAGCCCGAAGATTCGGAGACTTTGCAGTCACCATGGTCATGACTGAGACTGACAAATGAGTTGCGCAAGTGTTAGAGAATATTATAACAAAATTTTTTTTATGTCGCTCTAAATTATCCAATTTTTTTTTTATTTTTCACTTTTAACAATGGAAACGTATTTGATCACCCTTACCCCACCCCTACTTAGCACCCTGTCTCCCGGTAGTATGCAGGTCAACGACATCAGCTGTGTTGCCCGGGATTCGAACTGTATATACTTACTTACATACATATTGTATCTAACACGTGACTATACATGAATATTTATTTTTATTATATTCGTCTTATTATTCGTGTGGTGACGGATTATATGCTTGTGTTATGGGTACCAGAATACGGATAGAATACATATACTACTTTTATTTTGTAAATACATACTTATAATACATAGTAAACACCCAGACGCAGTACAAACATTTGAAATGAAATGAAATGAATATTTATTTCACTTAAAATAGAGTACATTAGATGTTATTTTTAGAACAGTTTTCTTCTATTTCGATTTCTATTCGGTTTTCTTGTATTTCTTAAAAATTCCGGGCCTATTTGTTCAGGCAAAGGATAACCTGTGCCTGAACAAATAGGCCCGGATTATTCTTAACAAACACACCACACTCCAACACATACATGTCAGTCAAGGTCAATATGCTATATTTCCTGAAATAAGGCTTGCAAGTATGGTCGGGCGGGATTCCTGCTATGGCCCTAATACAACGCTTTTGTGACAAAAATACCCTCTTTATTTCGGTAGCGTGTCCCCACAACAATAAACCATATCGCAATACAGAGCCTACGTAGCCATGATATGCTAGCAATGTAGTCTCTAAGGACGAAGTTCGTCTTAATCGTGCAAGAACATAAACAAATTTATTAAGTTTATTACAAGTTGTATTTATCTGTGTCTGCCAGTAAAGTCAGTCTGTCAAGGGATACACCTAAAAACTTTATATTATCAACTTCATTTAATTTAATGTCATTATAAACTATTTCCTTTGTTACGTGTGCTGATCGACTTCATTGGAATTGAATGAAAGACGTTTTACTTAGATTAGCATTGAGATTGTTGTATTTAAGCCATTCCATAATTGATGTTAAGGTATTTTTAATATCATCATCGTAGTTCGTCAATTTATTGTTCGTTATTATTACAGAAATGTCGTCAGCAAATAAAATAGATTTGAAATTAGTTATGTCAGGCAGGTCATTTATATATAATAGGAACAGTAGTGGTCCGAGTACACTTCCCTGAGGGACACCGTATTTATTTATTCTATAGGATGATGTATTTTGAATTGTCTGTGAATTTTCGTTTAAACTTCTTATTTCTACACACTGCTGTCTGTTTATTAAATAAGATTCCAGCCACTTTAATGCAGGACCTCGAATTCCGTAATTTTGGATTTTTTGTAACAACAGTTTATGAGACACAAAGTCAAAGGCTTAGGACATATCAAAGAAGATAACTAGGGTATGTATTTTTTTATCAATATTTGTTAATATGCTATTTATTAACGTAAATGCATTGTTGATTTCCCTTTTTGAAAGCCGTTCTGTTCAGACTTGATTAATTTATGTTTGTTTAGAAAGGACGTTATTCTCTTGTGCATTGCCTTTTCAAAAATCCGGGAAATTATAGGGATAAGTGTTATGTGCCTATAGTTCGACATGTCTGTTTTTTCACCCTTCTTGTAGATAGGTTTAACTAAAGATTTCTTTAAGCGTTCTGGAAATGCTCCTTGTTCAAAAGACAGATTTATAATGTACGTCAGTATTGGAGAAATAACATATCCAACTGAGCTGATCCCAACATATCCAACTGAGTTGTTATTCCTTAGAGTTCGTATGATTTGTTCCACTTCTTGGATGCTGCACGGTGTCAAAAATATACTATTTTGTATAGTGAACTTATTTGTGTTACGCAAGGCTCCTGATGATTTTGCCATTTCTATATAAAAATCATTAAAATGATTGGCTATCAATTCAGGTTGGCTTACCAACTTGTTGCCAACTTTAATTTCATTGATACTACTAGCTGTGCTTGCCTGATTATATTCATTTATTATTTTCCATGCCGTTCTACATTTGTTTTGTGATTGGGAAATAATTTTGTGATTATAATTCTTCTGCGCCTGTGATAGGCAGTGTTTCAGGATATAACAGTATTTATTATAATGAATTTTGCTCTTTTTAGTTTTTGAAGCATACATTCTGTAGCGAAAAACTCTTTTTGTTTTGTAACTACGGTGTAGTCCTTTTGTAATCCACTTTAAGTCACATTTCTTGAAATTTAGTTTATACTGTATCGAGGGAAAACATAAATTGTAGTATAGCATGATGTCATTATGAAAAATATTAAATGCTGTGTTCATGTCCAACTCTGAGTAGACTTCAGAGGTTTGGTCAAAAGGATTTGTGGATCATAGTCTCTTTTTGTGATAAAACTATTCTCAGGATGTTTGTGCACCGCTTTGACGGGTATATTTAGTACTTGTGCCGTGTCGTGGTCAGACAATCCGAGTCTTAGTAGTCCACTCCGGGCATTTTGAAATTTGCTACCAATTATGTTAGTTGTATGTCTGGTTGGTTCAGTTAAATAGAATTTATAATTATAATTTTTAACCATGTCAGTTACCTAATTGCTGGGATACTTTGTTTTTTATCAATGTATTTATGTTCAAGTCTCCCACTAGAATAGCTTTTGAACTTAGATAATTTATAAAGCAAAACATCTAAACAGCCAAAAAAAAACGTCAATGTTAGCTTTAGGAGTACGATATAAGCATATTATTATCAGCTTATGGTCGACTAACTCATTACCACAACACTCAAAAGTTTTTACCTTACTTAGTTGCTTTAAAAATCCTATTTCTTTAATATTTAACCCTTTTTGGGTAAAAATACATACTCCTCCTCTTGACTGCAGTGGTATTCAGTAAGAAAAAGAGAAGTGAATTTTCGGTGAATCTTGATCACGTGACAGTGCTCCTCTGTTTTTATTGGAGGAGCGCTGTCACGTGATCAATATTCACCGAAAATTCACTTCACTTTTTCTTACAGAATACCACTGCGATCTCTGCAGTAATAAGAACTCATATTGTATCTATTTAGTTTTACTATAGATTCCACTCCTTCTTTTATAAAACTTTCAGAGAAACAAAGAACGGTAGGTAATCCATTCTGGAGATTTAATTCACTTAAAGTTACTTCTAACAGATCTAGCTTCGAACGAAGACCTGCTATATTTTGATGTAATATTCTAATCTGACAATCCTTCTTTGGGACAACGAGAAAGATGTGGCGGTTTATTATCCAGTTGAGCTAAATTCATGCTAATATTAGTGTGCTGCGGCGGAACCATAAGATTATGATAATTTTCGTCATCAAAAAAAAAGTAGTTTTAATTCTCTAAAATATTTCTCATACCACAATTATTTAGATCACCATTCTGTCTGAGAAACATAGTGAAATCATACGACAAGATAGAATTAGAATCATATAATACAGCATAATTGTGGCGTTTTACGTCACGATACAATAGTTTGCTAAACGCTTCAATCCTACAATTATATATTTTACAATAATTATTAAATTTATATGTGGGCAAACAAATTATTACATTTGTGTGTTGTAATTTAAACAATTGAACTCGTATAAAATCAATTAGTTCATTATAATTAGCTGTGCTTAGAAAGTCCTCTTCGCCGATAAGAATTAAGCAATAATCGTTAGCAGTATAATCCAACAATTTTGTATGAAGATCAATAAGTAACCTCTTAATTCCGCAGTTAGTTGAGATATAATGACAAATGGGAATGTAATATTAAAGTTTGTATGACAATTATAAATATCACACAAATGATTGCCTCGTGCGGGAATCGAACCCGCGACCTTGTGAACGGCAGTCCGTTACATGAACCACTAGCTCACGAGGGTCGTCATACCCTTGAATACAAGTGTTAAGTGTTATCACTCCATTACCATCCTAGAGTGCTGTATATGTAAAAGCCATTTTCAAAACTACACAGCGGATTTTGATGCAGTACTTTTAGTAGATACAGTGGTTTAAGAGGATTGCTTTTTTGCATAATTTGTTAGGGTTTGATTTCGAAATGGACATTATCACTGAATTATAAACTGCTAGTACTACCTACTGAATAATAGGTAGCCGATACATCGGAATCACACATAGGCATATAATAATTTCCATGTTGCCATGTGGTGACGTATTAAGAGTACAAATGTCATCACCCCATCTTCTCCCAAGGGTGCTGTAAAAATCAGCTAAGGGATATTGCACACAGATAACATTCTCTGTAGAGACGGAAACCTCGTAAATAAACCCTGTGCCAATACGTCATTAGCGCGGCACAGCAGACCATAATCCCTCCCAAAGTGGAGGAGGCCCGGGCTCAACCGTGGACGTAAATGGGCTGGAGAAAGAGAGAGTTATAATAATCAACACGTTCAAAACTAAAGAGTGGGCCAGTGTCTATAAACGAACGAAACCGTGAGGCATTACCTAGATTTACCGACGTAAGATTTGTTTGCCAAAATTACTTTAAATATGCAATCAATATACAGTCTTAGATAGTAGTATATCTGCCAATTTATTTTGATTGACATATTGTAACATACATACGTACAAATTAAATCAATATTATAATAAAGTACTGTAGACAGAGAAACAATATTTGTTTAGTATCTCTTCATTTCTCGAAAATGCCAGTACCGATATAAATATTTTTAATTACGTTTAAAAGGGGGGAATCAAGAGAAATTTTTTGAGTTTTAATCGCAAACTTCGACTAGCCTCGTGGAATTGGTTCGATTTCCCGTTCGGGACAATCATTTGTGTGATATTTATAATTGTCATACTAATGTTTATACTGCGTCTGAGTGTTTCTATGTATTATAAGTATGTATTTACAAAAGAAAAGTAGTTTATGTATTCTATCCGTATTCTGATACACATAATACAGGCATATAATAAAAGCAGTTCAAATCTACAGTGAGAGACGGAAAACTTGAAACTAAACACTACAACACGGCGGGTTAGCACGGTACAGTACATCAAAAATCCCTCCCAAAGTGAAGAAGGCCCTCCCACCAGTGGGACGTTAATGGGCTGTGAAAAAGACACACTTACAATTTTATTATAAACTAGCTGTTGCCCTCGACTCCGTCCGCGTAGAATTTAGGAAATTTTCCCAGTTTTTGCAACATTTTTAACTACTGCTTGAGTGAGAGTATTATAAACGTAAGAGTAAACAAATATAATCAGAATGAACGAACTGCTAAGCTATCAGGAGTTACACGTGTCATTGTGAGTCAACCATAAAATATAGATATGTGCTGTTTCGGGATATTTTTTAGACAATTTTATGTAGAATATTTCCGTCATACATGATTTCTATGTAACTTTAACCATTAAGGCTGCACACGCGACGGAAGCTTAAAAAATGGAGCACCCGTTCCCGTTTTCCCAACATTTCCCTTCACTACTCTGCTCCTATTGATTGTAGCGTGATGAAAAGTATACTATAACCTGCCCAGGAGTATGAAGAATAATTGTACCAAGTTTCGTTAAAACCGTCGAGTAGTTTTTGTTTCTATAAGGAACATACAGATGGACAGACAGACAGACAAAAATTTTACTGATTGCATTTTTGGCATCAGTATCGATCACTAATCACCCCCTGATAGTTATTTTGAAAATATATTTCATGTACAGAATTGACCTCTCTACAGCTTTATTATAAGTATAGATTAAAACAAAAGAACAAAAAAAAAGAACAAACTTATGATGTCGCGTCGTAATATTATGAAACTATTCCGTGCCAAGTGAAAAAGGGTGGCACGCGAGCTGACGACATGTGCCCGGATTTCTTATGAGCTTAGAAAATATGGAATAGGATTGTTAAAATATATTTTTCCTGCGAATTTAGAAAAAAAATGCCCCTTTGTGCAACATTTTTAACTGCTGCCCCACTTCTATTCTTCGCAGCGTGATTTTATATAGCCAAGCCTTCCTTGATAAATGCAAGCGTGTTCAAACGAATAAACTCTTCAGCGCATCATTTTCATCTTTAGGGTTTTGTACCAGAAGTAAAACAGGTCCCTGTTACTGAGACTCCGTTTTTCATCCGTCTGTATTTCATCCGTCCATTTGTCACCAGGAATGTAAATCTGGAAATTTCAGACTTTTTGTACGTGTATCAGTTGATGCCACAGCCGCAGATAATACCAGATGTATTGTCTATGGCTACATCAGCCGGCTTGAAGCCACTTACCTATCTATGTGTGCGTGAAAATGTGCGTATGATACAGGCTATGCGTCATATGAAACGTCGAACGATTTAGCAAGGCTAAAGTCACTTCAATTTTTAATGTCAACCTACCATCTGGTATGTCTGTGGCTACAGCAAACAAATACTCGTCATCATCATTCTTCTGCCCCCATTGCTTGGGGTCATTACGTCGAATTTATTATCCAACCTGTACTTGACCGGTTTTTATTAAGTTACTTGTTAAAAATAAAAAACTTGCAAGACATAAGCAGGTTGAGTGGTTTATGTAACGGACTGCCGATCAAGAGGTCGCGAGTTCGATTCCCGCTCGGCACAATCATTTGTGTGATTTTTCTAATTGTCATACTAATGTTTGTACTGCGTCTGGGTGTTTCTATGTATTATAAGTAGGTACTTACAAAAGAAAAGTAGTAGGTATATGTATTCTATCCGTATTCTGGTACCCATAACTCAAGCATATGATTATAAGCTTAGCTTGGGGCCAGAGGACGTTGTGTGAAATGTTCATGAATATTTATTTATTTATTTATATTTGTAGCTTGTACTATATATTTATTTCTATGTATTTGTTTTCCTTTTCTTGTAAGTTACGAATAAAACTTTTTCTTTCTGTCATTCTTTCTAGTTTCGTATAGCTCTCAACCCTTTAGGATAAGTAAGGAAAAATTGACATTAATACTACACTTAATCAAAACATTAATAAAATGGCGACAGCTGCATTGTATTACAATAAAATAATAAATCGCACTCCATGCTAATTTGTCACAGTATACAATTAGCTTCATCCATCTCTGTCACTCATATTAGTTGCATATTTCTATCTCTTTCATTCATTTTGAAATCAGAGATGGGATTGAGAAGCAAATGGATATTTTGTTATAGGATCTATTTAGTATTTAATGCTATTGTGTCGAATGCTGTAAAATGGGATTAAAACTGGTCTAGTACAAGTTGGACACGCATACGCAGGGGTCTGTACAGTTATCATAATATATGAGTCATATTGACCCCAAATAATACCAAATAAAGGAACCCCAAACAATGGGGTAAGGGCAGGAGGATGAACATGATAGGTATTTCTAAAGTAATTTATTAATTTTGCAATTGACTTGTCTTTTACTTAATAAATCAAATTGAGGTGGAAAAAGTGATCACCGCAAGCGGGACTTGAACCCACAACCTCGGAATACCGTTCCGTAGCTCTGCCTGAGCTTATTGCGGTCGTGCTTTCAGTAATCAAATTAGGCCACCATAATCGTCACTCGATTAAGTTTGTATCGTATTTTTACGTACAACTTAATTTATTAAGTAAAGCATAGCATGTCAATTGCAAAATTAATAAATTACTTTAGGTTCTATTTCTTTAAAATGAGAATTGAGCTCCCAATATTCTCATTCCCAGTAACTAGAAAGATTTTAATACAAATATAATTGAGCTATTAGCTATTTCAGCAATCCATCTTTACTAATATTATAAAGCTGTAGAGTTTTTTTGCTTATTTGAACGCGGTAATCTCAGGAACTACTAGTTTGAATTGAAAAATTCTTTTTATGTTGGGTTGTCCATTTATCCAGGAAGGTTATAGGTTACATCAGATCACGCTGCGACCAATAGGAGCGAAGCATTAGTGAAAAATGTTGCAAAAAAGCGGAAAATTTTCTAAATACCACGCGTACGGGGTGACAGCTATATAAATATATTGGGTTCTTCAGTATTCTATTCACGTATGAGTACAAACAGTGATAAATTGAGCTCGTTCATCAATTAATCATATATCGGCAACGAAATTTCCCTTCGATTGTGACATGTGAATTATTCATATAACACCTTAAAGGTTGATGTTAGGGTTTTCATTTAACGAATTTCATTAACATTGGTACTGATTCTACGTGTACAACTATACTAAACATACCTAAAAATAAAAACAACTATGTATTGCGTATTCATCAATCATATTTTGTAATTACTGTATCACTGTGTACAATAAATAATTAAGAATAAAGAAATAATAAATCTAGGTACTAACTAAAATTTGCTGAACTGATTTAAATTGCGTTTGTTACACAAGTAGTCTAATCTCCAAGACTTTAAGTTACTTTTAAATGCGAAAATATGCATATAAAGTCGCGTATATTCACAATTAATTACAATACATTAAATGTCAAAGCAACGCAGTCATATACATATAAATTAATCTATCAAACAAATATATTGAAAATCTATTAAAGTATTCCATTATTATAAATAGGTATTGTTCGCAACGAATGCACATTTGGCACACAACTCTTCCTTATTACTACAGAGATGCACAAATTACATAACACTACACACAATATTAGCTCACAAATAAAACGTAATACAGTTGAAATTTGTTTAATGACGTCTCCAAGTGACATTTAGTCTCTTGCACGTGGATGTTTCTTAGAGTAAATGCGGTCCAAAATGTCGGTCAGACATAATCTGTATTTAGACGCCCAGTACGTTTCCTTTCCTTGTATTAGTTAGTCGCGATTTCGTATTAGTGCGGCGAAAATGAATAAAAAAGGTAAAAATAAAAAAGGAAAGACAAATAATCCTACTCCTATTAAGGAGAAAACTACTGAGATAGTTGAAGAGGTAGTGGCTGACAAAGAAAGTGCTCAAACTAGTGAAACAATTGAAGAAAAATCTGTAAGTGTTAAAGAAGAACGTGTTCCTGAAATTGTAAGTGAAGTTATTTTACTTTCAATTAACACAAAAGATGAAGAAACTCCTAAAAAACCTAAAAGAAATAGAGGTAAGAAAAAAAAGGGAGCTGATGAGATTGATGATAAGTGTGAAGGAGATTTGAAGGCTACCACTAATATTGTAGATTCAAAAGAAAATACTTCTTTACTACCCGTGGAGGAAAAGAGCTTGGGTAATAAAGACATTATGAAAGAGCAGAATGATCAACAGAAAGATTCATCTGCTATGGCTCCCACAGCTCGTAAAAAGAAAAATAAAAAGAAAAATGTTGAACAAACTGTTGTAGATCTAATGTTACCAGGTCCAGAACAGATTTCCATAGATGAAAATATTAGTGGTGCACCAGAAGAAACTCCAAAGCTAGAAATTAAAGAAGATATTATTATAGATCAAACAATTACAGAACAAGAAGTAAAATCATCCAAAAAGAAAAACAAAAAGAAGAAACGGAATGATTCCGAACGTTCCGATAAAGATGACAATGCTTGCACAACTGCTTTCAAAAAGTTATTGGATGTTAAAGATGAAAAAGTGGATACAAAAATGGAAGAAAGTATCGTACATACCGAATTAGCTAAAAATGAAAGTGAAAAAATTCAAGAAACTCTGGTTCAGGAAACAATTAAAGAAAAAGAAATGACAACTTTACAAGAAGCTACGTCCTTAAAAGATGATAATACCCAGCAATCTCACCCTACAGAAAATAAAAATAAAAAACACAAAAAGAAGGACAAAAAAGACATACCAAAAGAAATATATAGTGTAACCCAAGGTGAAAATTTATCTGAGTCTGTTAAACTTTCCGTTGATGAAACAACAACAGAGGATGCACCAATTGTAAAAAAAACAGAAGATATTGTACAAAAGCATAAAGCTAAAATTGCTAAGCCTGTTGAAAAAAAGCGAAAAGAAAAACAAGAACCTACAATTATAGATACTCCAGAGCACAAGGAAACAATTTCTGAAGCTCAACAGGCAGTAGAACTAACATGTCAGAATATAATCACTGACACTGAATTAAAAGAAAAAGAGACATGTGAGCCAAGTGATATTGGAAGTAAAGAAATTATACAAATAGTCACAGAAGATTTAACAACGATAGTGGACACTGTACCCAGTCAAATAAAAGATGTAGGTATGCAAGATGTAGGTTTGCAAGATGTTGAAGCTCATTTCATACTTGACAAATCAGCAGGTAAAAAGCGAAAGAAAGGGCCCAAAATACCTAGAGTACCTGATGTAAGTTTTGAAATAATTGAAACTAAAGTTGATACTAATTTATCGAATATTAAAACGGATGATGTGATAGATAATCTTTCTAAGACAAGAGATATTTTATCAATAAGTGCAACAGAGACAAAGGTTTCAAAGAATATCTCTGAATTACGGTCTGAAGTCGATACACTTATTACTGCCGAAAGTGCTAAAGTTGAGGATCATATACTCCTGACACCTGAAGTTGTAGAAAGTAAAGATGTCAAAGAAATTACTACATTAACCTCGGATATAGTAGAAAAAAATCTAAAAACTGAATCTATATCTAGCAAAAAGCGTCAGAAGTCTCCTAAGCCACCAAAGAAAGCAGAAATAAAGTCACAACCTGCTGAATTAATTGTACCAGAACAGGACAATAATAAGGAAAAGACAGTGCCTGTGGAAGAAACGAAAAAAACTGAGGCAAGAGATATCACAACAAAGTTGTATGACATTGAAATAACGAGTATAAACATTGATGAATCAGAATTACCTACTTCTGACACCGTTCCTGACATAACATATCCTCGATCCTCTAGCCAACAATTACCTGATGATAATAATAACAGAGCTACCATAAGAGAAATATTTCCTATACTAGAAATCACTCCCGAGGCTCCTAAGCAACAAAATATTAAATCATCGAATGATGACGTGGTTGTAAAGGAAACCAAAGAATTCAGCCCGCAAAAGATGGAAAAGACGGATCTGAAATCAAAAATGTTGGAAGTGAATCAGGACATGGAAGAATTGAGATTATCTATTGAAAGATCGTTAGCAGAATTTACATCCATTGAAAAAGATGAGGCAGTAGCTGAAAATCAATATAAAAAATCTGAACTCAGCTCTGTAGACAACTTAACAGTAGTTACTGAAAATATCGATGCCAAAAAGGAAACAGATCTGCTGTCAACAGTGGATACAAAGCAATCAGTGGAAGAAACTAAGCAAGAGGATGAAAAACACGCACACAATGAAGGTAATAAAATCAAATTGGAAAGTATAGTTTCTGATGTATCTACCAATGAACCTAAAAAGACTAATCCTGTATTTGACGTAAAAGTATCACAATCCACGTCGACATCTATAGCGGAAAAATTAACAGAAACCCTATTGCAGTTTGATACTAAACCCAACAACAAAAAATTATTTAAACGGGGAATAGTTGAAGAAATTGCAACTGACCCTGCAATACTTATGAAAGATAAAGAAATTGTCGTAAAGGAATCGGGAGCTAAAGACATTGAAGAAAAAGATGCTAAGATTGAAATGCCATCAGTACCCCCACCGCCTCCACCACCACCCCCTATATGTCCTAGCAGAAAAGATCAGAAAAATAAAAATAAGAAGAAGAAAGGTAAACTAGATACTCAGACAACAGCAACTCAACCGATACAGAGTATTCAAAGTACATCAAGTAGTCAAACTTCTGCTACAACTACTAGTCAGGAGAATAAGGAGGGAGATAAAAATAAAGATAAAAAAGAAGAGAAAAGTCAGACTGAAGGAAAAGGTAAACAACAAGCTGGTAATGCAGATCAAGTAAAAGAAGAAGAATTTACTAGTGATTATGAACCTATAGAAAATTTTGAAGACGCTTTAACATCAAGCGTGGATGACGTAAATCAATCTTTTGAAATGATCGTCAAAGAGTCACAAGACAAATACAATCCAAAAATAAACATTATTGCACCAGATGAAGAAAAATCTACTGTTAAGCCGTCAAAAAACTGGTTAGGCCATCCCGATATTCCTGTACGATCGAGTAAAAGGGATTACAAAAAAGAAAAAGACAAAATACCTAATGAAATTTGCGCCAAAGTAAAGATAAAAGATTCGGTTGAAATAGAAGGGAAACAGACTAAGAATACCCAAACTATTAATAAATTGAAAGATTTAAGATATTATAAGACGAGTGAAAACGAAGAGTTTGTCTATAAGTACAATTTTAGGAAAGTCTTTCTGCAGAATACTTGCCAAGTATGTAAAAAGGATTTTTGTGCATCTAGAGTTGCGTGTTGTTATTGTAATCTAGTATTCTACTGTGGTAATAAGCATAAGGACGAAGATTGGCCTCAACATCAAGCACTATGTTTTGCTGTTTCTACAATTGGACATCTAAAAGGTCAGTTTCACTCAAACATCTTGTATTTTTCATTTTCAATACATTTAAGTTAATAACAAAACCTAAGCAAACTTAACGACACAAATCGTAATTTCTTCTCCAGCCCATTTACGTCCCACTGTTGGGCACGGACCTGTTCCACTTTGGGAGGGATTATGGTCTACTGTGCCGCGCTGTAGGCGTGTTGGCACAGGCTTTATATCCGAGTTTTCCGTCTCTCACAGAAGATGTTATTTGTGTGAAATATCCCTTAGCTGACTTTTACAGCACCCTTGGGAGGAGATGGGGTGGTGACACTTGTATTCTTAATCCGTCACCACACGGAGAGTAATTTATTATTTTGTAATTGACTTGTTATGATTTTACTTAATAAAAGAAACAAATAATTTTAGGCGTCGGTATTCCTCTTACATTATTTCATCCTTTGATTATTGTAATTAATGCATTTCTATTGCCAATTTTGTGATATGGATTTTACAATGAAACTTATAAATATTTGATATTTCCCAGATCAGAAGCACATATACGCAGATGCAAAGAATATAACTGGTCACGACTACAGATTGATTCGTATGCAGATGATTGTGTCTTGTGAGAAGATCCTGAAGCGTCGGTTAGTGCCTTGGGAGCAAGAAGCCCTGCTCTATCCCAGGATGTGTGCTTATGTTCCTTGCAGAGAATGGCGGCAAATGAAACTTACTGATTGCCAGGGATGTGCACAGGTTAGTTTCTCCAATATGGGCACATGAATTATCTTCGTTTCGGGTCTCTCGTCTTTTGGAAAAAGAGCAATAAACATTTAAGATTAAGGCAATTTTTCTCCATTTTGAATGGTATCCTAAAACCTTGGTACGCTAATGGATCTAGCTAACTCAATGGTCTTTATCTTTATATAGTATAAAACAAAGTCGTTATTTTTATATGTATGTCCCTATGTGGGCCTATATCTTCAAAACTACGCAGCAGATTTTGATGCGGTTACTTTTTCATAAGTAGAGTGTTCGTAAGTATAGTTTTTTTTTGTATAACTTGTTAACGTTTGGTTTATAAATCCCACACGAACAAATTTGTGGGCAATTACTATTGCAAAATAAAAATATTATACTTCCAGATATCATTTTGCACGGACAATCCGGATCACTACCCACAATCCCATTCACGTTGGTGCAAGTCCTACAGTCTGTACCAGAAACTAGTCTCTTACCAGCAGACTAAAGGAAGATTGGAGCCCAAACTGCCCACTAAAGTGATGCAAGAAAAGTATGAGATTCCGGAAAAGATTAACGAGGTGCTGGCGGGAATGTATGAGGAGAAAATTGGTAAGGAGATGTAATAAACGAACATAATAAAAACAACTTTCAGCCACTTCTTCGTTGTCTAGCCTAAGCCTTGCCCCATTTCACTTACAGTCGGCTTTTCTGGCACGAAACCGGAAACACGCCTGTTCTGGGTCGTCGACTCGTGCTCTCTGTTAGGGTTTTCTTTAGGTCGTTATTGACTATCTACAACCAGGTTCGAAATTCTTCTTCTCAGTCGGACACTCTTTTGCAGAGTGGTCGTGGTTATGGACTGTTTAGCGACTTAGTCGTTGCCTTCACAGTAACTTTCCGAGTGATGTGTCCGAAAAACTTTAGAATTCGTAGCTGAACAATCGACGAAAGCCTTTGTTGAATTCGGAGTTCCTTCAGTATTGAAACGTTAGTACGATGCGCAGTCCAGCTGATTCTAAAAGACGCCGCCAGCACCACATCTCAAGGGCGTCGATCTTTCTTCGGTCTTGCAGTCTTAGCGTCCACGTATCAGAACCATACGTGAAGATTGGAAAAACCAATGTGTGCATGAGACGGATTTTGGTAATTTTTGTAATTTTTTGGTTCGAAATACTTTGATTTAAATGATTTATTTTCTCACAATGTAGTACATACAAAGGACACAGTAACATAAATAGGATTAAGCAAAAGAAAAACAACTTTAACTTAATTCAGTGGAAATAAAACTTTAGCTGCATCAGAGATCACCCTACATGAGAAAAGGTTTCATATCGTCATGTTATCTTAACAGAAAGGGACTTGTCGTCGAAAAGCTTACGTTTTGGATCTTGGTCTATCTAGTCTCACAGCTCTAAATAATCACCTATTATGCCTAAGTCTAGTCCGTTTTAAGGTTGTCTGGGAGAGATTGCCCCGCGATAAGACCGCCCTTCGTACCTATGACATGTCTAGTTAAGCTCTTGAAACCATTATGGTGTGCAAGTGCAATAAAGAATATTATACTTTTACTTTTTAAATTAAATAATAATATGTAATATACATTGTAACAAATTCACATAAAACATATGACAGTTAAACACGGATATACCGTTTGCGAAATTACGATAATAATATACAATTATTCATTTTGAAATATTTCTGTCAAAATTAGTTGCAAAAGGGTGGGAACGTATAATTAAAAATTCAATTTTATTCATAGGGGGACATGCTATGGGGACAACAGACAGACAGACAGCTCTGTGTAGTGTGGTCCCTTATTTGACCTACATTTTATGTAGGTACCTATAGCGTGAATTATTTTTGAGATGTGACTCATATTTTTTTTTAGAATAAAAATGCCCATTTTATTATACTATATACAGGTTGCTTCAAAAAAATGTATACACACTTTGAACTTCCATAGAAAATTTATTTACCGTTCTACAAAGTTAAATTTCAGGAAAATAGAAAGCTGAAAGTCCAATGTAAATGAAACATAAATAACAAATGTTAATACTGTTCAAATTGGTGACCTGCAGCATCAATACAATTCTGAGTACGAGTCACCACTGATTCTGTACATCGTATCAAAACGTCCAACGAGATTTCTCTACACACTGCTTGAATCTCATTCCAAAGAATGTCTAGGTTACGTGGTTGAAAAGTGGTGGTGAAAAGGCCAGTGGATAGAACGCAGGGGGCCAATCGAGTTTCCAGCACGCTCTCCAGACCTTACACCGCTGGATTTCTTCTTGTGGGGCACAGTAAAAGATGAGGTGTGCAAACGTAAACCACGTAACCTAGACATTCTTTGGAATGAGATTCAAGCAGTGTGTAGAGAAATCTCATTGGACGTTTTGATACGATGTACAGAATCAGTGGTGACTCGTACTCAGAATTGTATTGATGCTGCAGGTCACCAATTTGAACAGTATTAACATTTGTTATTTATGTTTCATTTACATTGGACTTTCAGCTTTCTATTTTCCTGAAATTTAACTTTGTAGAACGGTAAATAAATTTTCTATGGAAGTTCAAAGTGTGTATACATTTTTTTGAAGCACCCGGTATAAATATATATATAAAAGTTTAGCATGGGCGATCATAAATACATTATTTATTTATTTAAAATTTTCGCAATAATACATAATTATATACATAAGTATAATGGTACCGATTCTAAGTGCACAACTAAACTTAAGCATTGCAAGCCAATTACAAAATTAATAAATTACCGTAAACACTTGCATGACTCATTTACATAAAGATTTTTCGAAACAATCTCCAAAATATCGGGCTAAAATATAAAACAAATAGAAAGTGTTTATATTAGAATAAACCATTTAGACATTTAAATTTCAAAAGATCTGTGAAAATATCTTCTAAAAAAACTCCTAATAGATGGCGTTGATATCAACTTTAAATGAACCATTTGTTAAAATCGTGAGTGATAAATCTCTTAACAGATGGCGTTGATTTTAATTTATATCACACCATCGCTTAAATCCTAGGTAATAAATATAAATGAAACTGTTTCTATTTTTTATAACACCAATTAGATATAAGTTAGCGTTTAAGTTAGCTTATAAGTATTTTAGTACTACTATAATAGACGCTCTAATTTTTGTATGAATTTTAACGGATAAAATCCGTTAAAATTTTGGTCTTTCGGTTTGCTTACTTCTGTTTCCAAAATATTGGTAACAATTCTATTTGGTTTCCAATATAACTTATACTTTTGTAAGAATTCTAAGCGCACAATTAAACTAAACTTAACTAAAAAATGAATTTTGCTAGTGTCACATACAATTCAGCAATGTTAACTGAACTTTTTTGTTATAAAAACTATGCATTATATACCATGAAATAGCAAATTATAGATACATTGACACTATCAACTTTCATTTTTTTGTTTAGTTTAGTTGTGTACGTAGAATCTGTATCAATGGTGTCTATTCTATGTGCAGAACTAAACTTAACTTAACTAAAAAATGAAAACAACTATTGCTGTATTTTAAATATTTGGCTATTTTGTTGTACACATTTATATTAATTAAAATCGTTAGTCTTTATTAAACAGTTTTTATACTAAGCAAGTTCTGTTTACATTGCCGAATTATGTTATTGACACTATCAATTTTCTTTTTTTAGTTAAGTTAAGTTTAGTTGTGCACATAGAATTTGTACCATTGTCTATCACAGTTGTTACTACTAAAGACACATAATTCAAGTTTTTGTTCCAAGACGGTTTTGATGATAGGTTTTTCACGGCAACTTTGACTGGAGTTAGTAAATATCTTGATGATAAAAGGAGATATCAATCTAACCATAATCATGGTGTGGATATTACAGGGCTAATTACACTTCTTTGTGCCCTATGAGGGTAGAGATTAGATTTTTTCCCGTTTTGCAACATTTTTCGCTGATGATTTGATCCTATTGGTCGCAGCGTGATGTTATATAGCCTATAGCCTTTCTCAGTAAATGTACTATCCAACACTGAAAGAATTTTTTCAAAGTAGACCAGCCATTTCTGAAATTAGCGCGTTCAAAAAAAAAAAATTCTTGAATTTTATTAATGTGTATTTATATTTACAACTAGCTGTGCCCGCAACTTCGTTTGCGTGGTTGTCGAAAACAAAACAACGTCGTTTAGATATAGAGTATATCACCTTTTTGATGATTTAGATAAGAGTCCTGACTTTGGTATAGTTGATTACGTTAATGCTTCTCTATATACTATGTTAGCGGTGGAATTACCCGGAGCATATACAAAAAGGTTGTTTGGGTTGCTAACACGTGATAGAGAAACATAGAGTTGGCCGTGTGAAAAACAATTAAAAGTAAGGTCTACACCCGCAACGGATAACGTCTGGCCTTGGGCTTTATTAATAGTCATAGCGTAACAGAGGCTTACAGGAAATTGCACACGTTTGAAAGTAAACGGAAAATTATTGGGGATAATGGGTATCCTAGGAATGAAAACAACATCACCGGAGCCGCAACCTGTTAATATTTCGGCTTCGATGACATTTCGTTGGAGATTTGTTACTCTCAGCCGAGTTCCATTGCATAGTTTTGGTGGGCTTAAATTTCTGAGTAGAATGATTGGTACTCCGACTTTTAAATAAATTTTGTGTGCTGGAAGACCAGGTGTATTTAGAGAGTCTAAAAACTCTACTGGATAGTGGGTGGCATCTCCTTCTTCCAAAACCGTGTTAATAGATAAATATTCCCTACTTTCTCCAGGAACATGTAGCAATATTTGAGAATTTATTGATGCTGCTTGATCGTTGCGAGGTGCCAAAATAGCTCGTTGGCATAGCCAAGCAGCGTCATGGTTCGAGATCTCTGATGGATCTCCGTATACAGAGGAAATGAGTTCCTGCTGTGAGGCAACAGAAGAACACAGGCTTTCGACTAAAGTTACTTTACCACCTTCTTGAGTCGGGTATGTGCCGTTACCAATTTCAAGTAGTAAATTTGAGAAGACCTGCGCGTTTGCGTCTTCTCCCAAATATGCTCGCATATTAAAGCTCAAATAAGTTAATATGACACTACGCCATAAAATAGAGCTCTTTAAACAGGCACCTATTTCATCGGCCCTCGTTCCTCTGGGTATTATAGGGAGTGTCTGCCTGAAGTCTCCACAGAATAGCACCGTTAAGCCTCCCATCGGTCGGTCATTTTGTCTTATATCTCGCAACGTTCTATCTATAGCTTCCACAGCTTTACGATTTGCCATCGTACACTCGTCCCAAACGATAAGGGCGCAATCGCGTAAAACCATTGCTTTATCACTATTGCGAGACACGTTGCAAACAGGGTTTTCTGTGCGCTCCAAGTCGATTGGTATTTTAAATGTTGTATGTGCAGTTTTTCCTCCTGGTAATAAAGTGGCAGCTATTCCTGAGGAGGCGACGGCAAGGGCAATTTTGTTGTGGCTCCTTATTTGAGCCAAGATAACTTTAGTGAGAAAAGTTTTACCTGTTCCACCAGGTGCATCTAAAAACAGTATTTCTCCTATTGAATGTTCTACACTACAGCATACTCTATCAAAGATTTGACGTTGTTCTGACGTCAAATTTGAACAACCATTTCGCAATATTTCTGCTAACTCTTCTGGGTTGTAATTTATTTCAGATGCATACTCCCTATTAATTCGTTCTCCACCAATTGTTGGTGTCGGCAAGCCGTATTGACTGAGGGGGTTCCCTCCTATACTTGTAACTATATCTTGTAAAGCCAGTAAAGACCTATTATGGCAGCTTTCACGTACTTGGTCAGAAGATTCACTATTAATATTTTGCTGTCTCAAAAAATCTTCGGCAAACGCGTCTTTATATTTTTGCCACAACTGCCCAGCGTCCGATAGGCCACAAAATGTCAACAAAATGGCAAATAAATGGCGCAAACGATGTGGACTATCACTGACGCATGCTTCGGCTAAAGCATCATCCCAATGCTGATCGCCATCTAATAAATGCCGTGCGCGGCAAGCAGCTTGAAATGTGGGATATTCTACATCGTCCACTTTGCGGAGCTCAGTAAAAGAAGTAGGTCCTCGCACTGTGTGAAGAAGAAGGCGTAAATAATAACACTCTGCATTATTTGGGTGCACCGTGTATACTCTTCCAATCACGTGTTCTTTAAAAATGCCAGACTCACCTTCTACAGCAGTTCCACGTCTCCTGCGATTAAAAACACCTTGCTGCTTGTTATAGGTATAATAATGTGGCACTTCATTGTACAACAGAGACTTAGCGAAATTGTCTCTTTCGCAAAGGCGAAAGAATGCGAGCAAGGTGGTTGGTCTTGGGTTGTTCATTCTTTCTGCCACATTTTCTGGCTGAAAGTAAACTCGCTGCCCGCCTTCCAGATGCACGTCAAGATGGATGACTGGCGGATACCTTTCATGAATAGGGAAACTCAAAATGCGCCAAACTGCCTCCGAAGAGCTTATGTATCGGCCAGATTGATACCTTGTAACTTCATCAAATTGGTTGTTATTTCTCAGTGCTATCATGGCTTGATCACTACCTTTATTAACATATTTACATATATATTTTATAGATTCGACGCTACTACAAATTTCAACATTAATGTGTGCTTGAAAAGCTTTTGATAAAACTGGAGAATACGGTACCACCCATCTATTATCTAAAATTATTTCTTGTCCACGGATTCTGACAGTAGCTGTGAAACCACCTTGTGACGGTGATCTTCGCCGGTATTGCGGATACCCATTTTCCCCAGCCATAGTCAGTTCTTTAAGTGCTCTGGGGTATTTTTTTGAGCATTGACCATCTTTCATGCACGGTGATTCCCTGTTTAAGACGCCACATGGCCCGTGAACCATATGTGTTTTTACTATGTCATGCAAAATTGGATCTGCGTTATACTCTGGAAATTCTGCACTTATGACACTGTCTATAGCATCGGGACGAATTTTTTCTTCCAGCCACAGAAGATTGTGCGCGTGGGGTAAACCACGCTTTTGCCACTCGACGCTATACATAAAACAAAGAGTTGAACCGAAAACTTTCTCCTTTGTAAGTAGATTAATCAAGACTTTAAGTTTTAAATGAAAAATCCTAGCAATAATGTCATGTCTGTCGTATGACGCCTGTCCTGTGAGAAGTGCCTGACAAATCTCCGTCCACTTTGGATTCGTTGTAAATGTTATAAAAAGGTCTGGCCGGCCGTATTTACGGACGTAACAAAAAGCATCTTGCGTTCGTTCATGCATATACCGCGGACCGCCTATGAAACTGGATGGCAAAATAACCAATCGACCCAAGTTATCGACGTTACTATCTGATTGCATGGCGTCCCGCAAGTGCACGTATTCTTCAGCGCGTAACCGTCGCTGGTTAGTGCGAATATAAACTAAACGTTCAGTTTCTATTTTTGCATACATGTCCACAATAAATTGGCTGAACAAACCACGAAATCGTTGCAAATGTACGAAACTGTTTTGCCTTATTTGTAAAAGGTAGGAATAGTATTGTTGAGCAGATATTTTTTTTTGAAAATTAGTGACTCGTAGTAGGATTCACTTGGTACAGCCCAAAATTGTACCCATCTTCACCATGACAATAAATTAGTGGATATTGCAGGGCGTCGTAAGCTCGGTGGGTTTCTAAAATGCGTTGAAGACGATCGTCGCGAGTACGCAACACGATATCACGCCTCTCACACTCCTGGTCGACTAAAACAACTGCAACTTCATCTGCGACGGGTGCATTGTGTCTTCCGCGGTGTTCACCCACAGGACATCTATCGGCACTTATAACAATTTTGAAATCATTGCTGCCTTGTGGAATTGACTCCAATGCAGCTTTGAATTCACGAACGTACTGGTTAACGTGATGCAGCAATTCTTGAAGTTGAGCCAAAAGATCGGCATTGAGCTGGGGAAAATTGTTATTTCTAACATTGAGCTGTTGCGTGTAATCGGATACAAAATAAATTTGGAGAAATTTGGGCTCATTTTCTGGCAGCAAAGATCCAATAAGGTGATAAACTTGACCTTGCACTTTGAAAGTTGGCATGAACGGTCCTTCCGTTATTTGTTTTGCCCCAAAGGAAGTCATTTGGAAAGCATTGTTATATAAACGAATATTATCTAAAAAATTTTTCGACTGGGGATGATCGCCATTAAGGAGACTTTTAAGTAAGTGTGGTGGATCTTGGAAATTTGGAAGAACAATTTTTCCATTTGAGCAGCACATTCCGTTTGTCTCTTTCCTCCATTTCAAAGCATGACAAAAATTACAAAGTTCTCTCATGTCACCCACGAAAGTAAAGCCAGCATAATTAATTCTAGACGAATATGTGAATCCTGATTTTTCCCTATTGTCCCAAGGTAATAAAATATTTGTATCGTCATATTCCATGGACTCATCAGCTTCGCTATTTGTTTCTCTATTCATATAGTATCGAGCTCGTTCCATTTCTAGGCGAGATTGACGTTGTTCTGCTGTTTCTGTTCGTCTTAGTTCATCTATTCTTTCCCTTTCAGATGCAAGATAACTTTCATTGTTTCTTTGTACACCTACATAGTTATGTCTAGCTATTTGTAATCGTTCTTCTCTTTGTGAGAGAGATTCAGACTCGCGCGAGAGAGCGTGACGCTCTCGGTCAGATGAAAGACGTGCCTGGCGTTCCTCGATACTCTCTTGAGAACGCAAAGTTGCGGTCCGAGTTCTTTGCGAACTTAAGCGTGACTCCCTTTCTGTGAAAGTCTCTGATTCGCGTGAGAGAGAGTGACGCTCCCGATCAGCAGACAGCCGGACTTCGCGTTCCTGGATACTCTCTTGAGAACGCAAAGTCGCGGTCCGAGTTCTTTGCGAACTTAAGCGTGACTCCCTTTCGGTGAAAGTCTCGGACTCTAGTGAGAGGGCATTTCTCTCTCGAACAGCTGACAGCCGTACTTCGCGTTCCTCCATGCTCTCTTGAGACCACAAAGTCGCGGTTCGTGTTCTTTGTGAACTTAAACGTGACTCCCTTTCGGTGAACGTTTCAGATTCACGTGAAAGAGCGATGTGCTCTCGGTTAGCAGATAACCGTGCTTCACGATCTTCTTCCGATTCCTGAGACCTACTAAGTCTCATCCTTTTCGCATTTCGGCTACGTAGCGAAAGGTTTGTTTTTTTTCTTTGAGGCATTTTCAATGAAAATTAAAGCAATAAACAAAACCAACAACACTTATGACCGAATAGCCTACAAACTTAAAAGAACGGCGCTTCGAACAGTCTAGTATGACAACGAATCGTCTGTTCGTGGTCGTGACTTAACGAATTGGCAACACCAACTGTAAAACGATTGGCACTATTAAGATTACGAAGTAAATAAGATACAATTTTTACTTCGTACTCCAAACTAGCGATGAGCATTGAATTAACGAACTAGTTGATCAACTAGTTGACCTCTCGTCAACGTTTCAATGGTTAACCGTTTCGGAATCAACTAGTTGAATTTAATGATGTCATTGAATTCAATGTTCAGTTTTTTTCAATGTTCGTTTTTTTCAATGTTTATGAGTTAAACATTGATTTCAATGTTCAGTTTTTTTCAATGTTTAATTTTTTTCAATGGTCGTTTCTTTTAATGTTTAAGAGTTAAACATTGAATTCAATGTTCAGTTTTTTTCAATGTTTAAATTTTTTCAATGTTCGTTTCTTGTCAATGTTTTCTCAAAGAAATTATACTTCTTAAAACGAAAGATCGTAAGCGACTGTTATGATATAGGTACAATAGTGAACTTTAAAATTACTTAGTTAAGAGATATTTTCCTAAATAATAATCTTATGAATCACTGTTCCTCCGTGTGGTGACGCATTGAGATTACAAGTGTCACCACCCCATTTCTCCCAAGGATGCTATAAAAGTTAGCTAAGGAATATTGCACACAGATAACATCTTCTGTGAAAGGTGAAAGACGGAAAACTTAAAAACGAGACAGTCCTGACAGCCCTCCGTGTGGTGACGGATTAAGAATACTGGTGTCACCACCCCATTTCCTTCCCAGGGTTTTGTAAAAACCAGCTAAGGAATATTTTACACAGATAACATCAACTGTGAAAAACGGAAAACTCGAAATACTGGAATACTGGTGTCACCAACCCATTTCCTCACCAGGGTTTTGTAAAAACCAGCTGAGGAATATTGTACCTACACAGATAACATCAACTGTGAAAGACGGAAATCTCGAAATACTGGAATACTGGTGTCACCACCCCATTTCCTCACCAGGGTTTTGTAAAAACCAGCTAAGGAATATTGTACCTAGACAGATAACATCAACTGTGAAAGACGGAAAACTCAAAATACTGGTGTCACCACCCCATTTCCTTCCCAGGGTTTTGTAAAAACCAGCTAAGGAATATTGTACACAGATAACATCAACTGTGAAAAACGGAAAACTCGAAATACTGGAATTCTAGTGTCACCACCCCATTTCCTCACCAGGGTTTTGTAAAAACCAGGTAAGGAATATTGTACCTACACAGATAACATCAACTGTGAAAGACGGAAAACTTGAAATACTGGAATACTGGTGTCACCACCCCATTTCCTCACCAGGGTTTTGTAAAAACCAGCTAAGGAATATTGTACCTACACAGATAACATCAACTGTGAAAGACGGAAATCTCGAAATACTGGAATACCGGTGTCACCACCCCATTTCCTCACCAGGGTTTTGTAAAAACTAGCTAAGGAATATTGTACCTACACAGATAACATCAACTGTGAAAGACGGAAAACTCGAAATACTGGAATACTGGTGTCACCACCCCATTTCCTGACCAGGGTTTTGTAAAAACCAGCTAAGGAATATTGTACCTATACAGATAACATCAACTGTGAAAGACGGAAAACTCAAAATACTGGTGTCACCACCCCATTTCCTTCCCAGGGTTTTGTAAAAACCAGCTAAGG
The DNA here is from genome assembly GCA_916999025.1 of Orgyia antiqua. NCBI lineage: Eukaryota > Metazoa > Arthropoda > Insecta > Lepidoptera > Erebidae > Orgyia > Orgyia antiqua. The sequence continues at coordinate 10,608,044 of OU779874.1, forward strand.
AATATTGTACACAGATAACATCAACTGTGAAAAACGGAAAACTCGAAATACTGGAATTCTAGTGTCACCACCCCATTTCCTCACCAGGGTTTTGTAAAAACCAGGTAAGGAATATTGTACCTACACAGATAACATCAACTGTGAAAGACGGAAAACTTGAAATACTGGAATACTGGTGTCACCACCCCATTTCCTCACCAGGGTTTTGTAAAAACCAGCTAAGGAATATTGTACCTACACAGATAACATCAACTGTGAAAGACGGAAATCTCGAAATACTGGAATACCGGTGTCACCACCCCATTTCCTCACCAGGGTTTTGTAAAAACCAGCTAAGGAATATTGTACCTACACAGATAACATCAACTGTGAAAGACGGAAAACACGAAATACTGGAATACTGGTGTCACCACCCCATTTCTTTACCAGGGTTTTGTAAAAACCAGCTAAGGAATATTGTACCTACACAGATAACATCAACTGTGAAAGACGGAAAACTCGAAATACTGGTGTCACCACCCCATTTCTTTACCAGGGTTTTGTAAAAACCAGGTAAGGAAAAACAAACCCGGTGCCAACACGTCTGGTCAGCGTGGCTTGGTAGTAAGTTTTTATTTTTTTTTTTTTTTTTTTTTTTTTTTTTTTTTTTTTTTTTTTTTACGAGCAAATTTGTTGCTGAAATTAACTAGTTGATCAACTAGTTGACGAACTCCAATTAACGTTAACGTTTCGTTAACGGAAAATCTGTTAACGACCCACCCCTACTCCAAACCAATGACCAAACGAAACCAAAGAAAGAGCCAATACTTATTTTCGACCAATTTAGAACATTCATCATTTGCCAAGCAACCAAAGACCGTTTACGACACACTCAAGAACTTTTAAGACACCAAACGAAACCCAATTGGTCATGTAAACACGGTTGAGGTCATTCTCGCGCGGAAAATCTTAACACCGCGATTCAGAAAATGACGTCATTTGCACAACGCCATCTATCGGATTTGGATTTCAACTATCAACATTAGTTCTATTTTTAGTCTTAAGATGCCGTTGCAAGTACTATACAGAATTTCGTAACGTAATATTTTACTTCTTGAACTCACTAAATTAATCATATCTTGTGATAGAGTGAACCGATTTCGATGAAACAAAAACTAAGTTATACCTCAAGTTACGTATAATTTTTGTATATAAACATTGTCTGCATTTAATTCGTAGATTTTACGTGATGTGCGCACAAACAAACATATAAACAGACAAACAGACAAAAATTTCAAAAATGATGGAAATGGGTTCTGTTAGTTATCTTTTCACACACTGGCTATTTTTTTTTTCAATTTCTTCAATGTACAAAAATGACTTTTCTACAGATTTATTATATGTATAGATCATTTTAAAAAATAATGATAGAAGTATGCAACATATTAACACAAACATGCTGTATAACGTACATACATACAGAGTTGCTATTTAATATATAATTATTTAAGCACGAAACGTATAGTGCTTGATGTAATATAGCTTGATCGAAATCAAGAAAATAGATCACATTGGTACTAATTCTACGCGCGAAACTAAACTTACTTAACTAAAAAATAAATTTTAAAAGTCTCGATAACACAGTTCGGTAATGTTAACTGAACTTTCTTGTTATAAAAACTGTTTATTACATAGATAACATTATCTGTGAGAAACAAAAAGCCCAAAAATGCCTGTGGCAAAACGCCTGGCCAGCGCAGCACAGTAGACCAAAATCTTTCTCAAAGTAACAGTGGGACGTTAGAGAGAAATTAGGCCGAAGAGAGAGGTAGTGTAAGTAATTTATAAATTTGGTATTTAAAAATTTTAACAGATTACTCTGTTAAAATTTCCCAAAATTTTGATTTTTTTATCATGCGACCTTATAACTAGTGAGTATTACTAGTATGAGTGTTATAAAGGTCAATAGACCATAACAATTGTGTGTTTAAAAAACACAATACAACGCCATCTATTAGAGATGATGAGATATATTAGTTTGTTACTAACCAACTGATGTATAGGTAAGCACTATAGAGCGTAATCTACTTCAATCTAAACATGGACATTTCCTTAAATTGAGATGATCTCGATATAATGCGAATTAATACTCTAAGTGTGAATGTGATGATGTGATCTAAATTAATATATCAAAGCACAAATCTTTAGGCGCAAAAGTTTTCAGTAAGATGTGCTACAAAACTGTTCAGATTGTGGAACAGTACCTAGGTATCATAATAGTACCTACTCATAAAATAATGATCACCAAAAAATATAATGCCATGCATAGTAAGTCAATGGCAAAATTAAAACAAAACCATTATACTCGTCTAAATCCGTAGAAATGTTTTATTAGAATACTGAGATCATTTAATTCAAAATTTGTTTATTTATTTAGACTTTATGGATAGAGTACAAAGGCGGGCTTAATGCCTTATGCAAATTTGGAAAGAGCTTTAAAAGTTGCTTGTAAAAACTCCTAATAGATGGCGTTGATATTAACTTTAAATCACACATTTTTTAAAATTATGAGTGATAAAACTCTCAATAGATGGCGTTGAGTTTAACTATAAATCACACTGTGGATTAAATCCTAGGTAATAAATATAAATGAAATAGTTTCTATTTATTATAACACCAATTAATTTTAAGTACCTAGCTTTTAAGTAGTTTAGTACTTTATAATGCGAGTGGTTGCCGTAATTTTTGAATGAATTTTAACGGATTAAATCCGTTAAAATTTTGGTATTTCGCTTACTTTGGTTTCCAATATAACTTATACTTTTGTAACAATTCTAAGCGCACATTTAAACTAAACTTAACTAAAAAATAAATATTGCTAGTGTCACACACAATTCGGCAATGTAAACTGAACTTTCTTATTTTAAAAACTATGCATTAGAGACTAACGACTTTAATCAATAAAGATGTGCCCAAAGAAATCTCCAATTAATCAAAATAAGCCATAGTTGTTTTACTTTATTAGTTAAGTTAAGTTTAGTTGTGCATGTAGAATTGGTACTATAATCTAAGTTTTTGTTCAAAGCTTCTTGTAATGATAGCATTTTCACTGAAACTTTGACTGGAGATAGAAAAATATCTTACTGATAAAAGGAGATATCAATCTAACCATAATCATGATGTCGAAATTAAAATCGACCGTTAGGAAGAAAGTAAAATAACTACTTAAGGGCTTATAACATTTTTCTGTGCTTTATTAGGGTAGACGAGTGTCTCAGATAACAATTTGTCGGAGACGAATTACTCAAAACTAACCCTCTACTGCCGCACTCAGAGACATTTAATGGTTACTTAAGGAGCTCTTTAGTATTGATTTAAAACAGTAAAAGTTAAGTTAAAACTTTTTTAAATCAATACTAAAGAGCTCCCTAAGTAACCATTAACATTTAATAAGTAACCATTAAATGTTAATGGTTACTTAGGGAGCTCTTTAGTATTGATTTAAAAAAGGTAAAGTTTAGTTAAAACTTTTTTAAATCAATACGAAAGAGCCCCTTAAGTTTCCATTAAATGTCTCTGAGTGCGCCAGTAAGTACTTTGTACTAAGGCACCCTGTCAGCGTGGTGTAGACTAATATATATATATATATTTGTCTACTACATACTACCAGATGAGTAATCAGCCCGTGCAGATTATCAAAACTTGTAGAACGTTTCTTAAACGAGAACACAGGCATATACTAAAGCTATTTCATACTAGCATTAAATATTTTTAGCTTAATTTTTAAAATTTTAACAGATTGCTCTGTTAAAATTTCCCAAAAATTTAATTGTTGCTAACCTTATTTGACTTTATTGAGTATTTTCAGTTATCCATGAGTATTATGCAGGTACTGATTACAATGATTGCGAACTATTTCATTTATTATATTTATCCGTTACGACCATAACATTTGCGTGATTAAAAACACAATACAACGCCATCTATGAGAGATTTCACTTTGTTACTTACCAACTGATGTATAAATAATAAATTACACCTCCTAAAGAAATGCGGTTGTAAGTTGGTAATATATCACTAAATAAGTGATTATTTAATTTGCCCGCATATCCTTTATACTTATGTAATTAAGAAACTAGTCTTTAACATCATTTAAATAATTGGTCAAGTGCGAGTCGGACTCGCGCACGAAGGGTTCCGTACCATTATCTATGCAACATAAGGCAACGTTATTAGTATCGAGCAAGAAACGGTAAAAAAATCATGTTTGTTGTATGGGAGCCCCCCTTAAATATTTATTTTATTTTATTTTTAGTATTTGTTGTTATAGCGGCAATAGAAATACATCATCTGTGAAAATTTCAACTGTCTAGCTATCACCGTTCTTGAGATACTGGGTGCGGAACCCTAAAAATCATGTTTGTTGTATGGGAGCCCCCCTTAAATATTTATTTTATTTTATTTTTAGTATTTGTTGTTATAGCGGCAATAGAAATACATCATCTGTGAAAATTTCAACTCTCAAGCTATCACCGTTCTTGAGATACAGCCTGGTGACAGACGGACGGACGGACGGACGGACGGACGGACGGACGGACGGACGGACGGACAGCGAAGTCTCAGTAATAGGGTCCCGTTTTTACCCTTTGGGTACGGAACCCTAAAAAGACCGCATCAAAATCCGTTGTGTAGTTTGAAGGTATAGGCTCACTTAGGGACATACATAAAAATAATAACTTTTTTGGAACGAAGTTCCTTATCGCGCGTTGTGAAAGGGGGCTAGACGGAAAAAATTCTTACGAAAAGTTGTCACGACACTTTTTGCTATAGTAAGCTATTGTAAGCTGTGCGGCGTCGCATGTTTCTCTGTCTGTCTCTCTCTCTCTTATAGAAAGCAAGCCAGATATTTTCATTTCTATTTCGCATTGAACAGTGTGGTGTCGCGACGATTATTTTTGTTGAGTGTATACAGGTTTTTTGTAAATAATAAATAATAAAAAAAAAAAAATTAATCGTAAGGAACTTCGTTCCACCCGGATGTCCCTTGACACCTCTCATTTTATTATTTTATCAAAAAAACATTGATAAATACTGTAGAAATAAAAGTAACGTCTTTAAATACGACTAGGTGATTGATCAAGAATGTGCGACCAAGCTCAATAGATGGCGTTGTACATCGATGCGATGTAGACTCAATTATTAAATAGACTTCGCAGTTTTGTTGTGATAGAGTAACAGACAGACATAGTTACAGCACTCATAATGTTAGTAAGAACTTTGTAGATTTATTGTATTTCTTTGAACGTCAAAAACCATTATGTTTAATTTAAAAAAAAACTTAATATTTTCTAACACTTGCGTGACTTGGGTTGTGTGGATTTAGTCGTGTATATTTGTTTTAAATTTTGGCCCGACGTTTCGGTGACTTTGCAGTCACCATGGTCACGGGTAAGACCGGAAAATTTAATACAAATATACTCGTCTAAAGCCGTTAAAATTAGTTTAATTTAAAAAAAACTTGTCTTGTTCTTCTTCTCACATAATATTTTCTGTGAAAGACATGGAAAACTGAATAGTAAATCAATTGCCAACACGTGGTCAGCGTGGTACCTATACTACGAGGAGGCCTTATGCACAATGCTGGGACTTTTGTTGGGCTAATAATATATATAAAGTGACGATTTAAAAATGGAATAACATCATCATCACTGTATTAGTAGGTAGGTGGCACTGAGGTCATAGGTGTGATTTGGCAAACATGTACCTATTGTGTAAAATATTTTTATTTGTCACACAAATATTTGTACTACGTCTGGGTGATTTCTATGTACCTATTATAAACTTAATTACAAAGAATATAGTTTATGTAGTTTAATATGTTCGTATTCATAACACAAGCAATAAGCTTAGCTTGAGACCAGAGGATATATAGAGCTTATTAAAATTTTAACAGATGTCAGCCTGTTAATATTTTCAAAAATCGCTCACTAACTACCTCGAATCTACTACAAACTTGAATGTCAGAATCTAGTTTAAAATAAAATATTAGGTACAAGTGAGAATAATTGCAACTTATTTCATTTATTATATTTATCAATTACAATTTTCATAACTGTGTGATTGAGAAATATGATACAACGCCATCTATGGGAGAATTAATTTTACGTCTCTGACAACTAAGTGAAACTTCTCTAACGCATACATAAGTATTTTTAAATTTTTACATATATGTTACTCTGTAAAATTTTACAAAAATACAATTGAGTAAGTGTATTGCAATAAATAAATTAACTATACACTGGGATAATTAGGGACACCATTATACATGTTATCGCAGTGATAGGAATATATGTATTTTATAATAATATGTTCATCATTTACAATCTTAATAATTGTGATGTAAAAAACTATGTACAACGCCACCTATTGAGAGGTCTTATGTTGTTTTAGTGATTGTTGCTTAAGTATACTCCAAAAACAAGACAAATTCCCTCAATAGGTGGCGTTGTATAAAGTTTCTGCATTAAGATTATCAATCCTCATCAGAATCAATATACATTACCATCTGTTGAGAGACTTTACAGGTGTGGTGAAAAATTTAGTGCTAGTATAGTAATATTTTTATTATTTAGTGAAATTGGGAAATAATCGGTTAAGTAAGAGCTGGGCACGCGCACAATATATTCATCTTATTTGCGACTGACCCTAATAATTAAATTACTGGACCATTTGGGCTACCTTTTGCCTTGCCTTGGGCACACTAGGATATTGAGGTCGCTTTGATAAACAAAATATGATGAAATAAGGAATCAGGGGCCCCAATTGTGGAGCTCTGTAGATGTGTCCAGAAGAAAGGACTGCATGACCAATTCTTTTAGCATTAATTTGTTATTTTTTGTGTCAGAAATGAACGACATACAGTATGCGGCATTGACTCAGCTAGCAACAGCACCGCTCACAGCTGCTTATTGTCATCAACTTTGCTGCAAGAAAAACATTACTGCTAATGGATATAAGGTATTCTCTTTCTCTCTCGCCAGTCCATTAACGCCCCACTGCTGGAACGACCCTCCTTCACTTTTGAAGGGATTGGAAGAGATTACGGTCTACTGTACTGCTTTGAACAGCTGTGCTGGCACTGAATATATTTACGAATTTATTGTATCTCACAGAAGATGTTATATGTATATTATAACTCTTAGCTGGCTTTTACAGCACCCTGGGAAGAATATAGGATAGTGGAAACGTCTATTGTTAATCCGTCACCACACGGACAATGAACAATAAGAACAAATATTAAAAATATGATATATGGCAAATAGTTCATCACATCAAGGAAGTATAGCGGCTAGTCGACGCCTCATGTGACAAGAACGCTTGCCTTTATTTTACGCAACGGATTAGCATTGCCATTCAACGTGGCAATGCTGTCAGCGTTCTGGGCACTTTATCAGTTGAAGACGATGTGGAAGAATATTTTGACGCGTAATTTATTTTATTTTACTTGTTTTCTTTTATTTTTTCAGCTTTGTACATAATATTTGCCTATTATAATTTTTTTAAACTTTATTATGTTATTATTAATTAAGTTTATATTATTGACGGGCCTCGTGGTGGAGTGGTTTATATAACGGACTGCTGATCATGAGGTCTCGGGTTCGATTCCCGGTCAGGAAAATAATTTGTGTGATGTTTTTAATTATCATACAAATGTTTGTACTGCGTCTGGGTGTTTACTATGTATTATAAGTATGTATTTACAAAAGAAAAGTAGTTTATGTATTATATCCGTATTCTGGTACCCATAACACAAGCATAATAAGCTTAGCTTGGGACCAGAGGACGTTGTGTAAAATGTCTATGAATATTATTTATTTATTAATAGGAATTCCTATTGTATATTATGATTGCAGGCACCGTGTCTACTAATTATTCGCTTTTTAGCAAACTATTTAGTTATTTGCTTTCTTTCAGTCAAGTACGTTCGTGATCCACGTGGTAGGAGCCGAGCTCCAGTTCGAAGCGGATGCCCTCAACAAGTGGGAAGTATTCTTCTTACACCTTAGACCTGATCTGCAGCATCTGAAAGTTGTGCTCATCAATTCTAATTTGAACCCCTCGAAACTGCCCTTAGATCTGCTTGGGAAAATCAAGTAAGGATATTATAATTCTAAAATGGTATATATGTATGCATTTGGTAATGGATTAAGAATACAAGTGTAACTACACCATTTATTTTCCAGGGTGCTATAAGAGTAAAGGATATTATAAACAGCTAACATCAACTGTGATGGAAAACTGTAAACTAAACCCTATGCCAACATGCTTGATCAGCGCGGTATAGTAGGCCAAAAGCCTGTGGATGAGGCGTGTGTAGGGATTTCCTATTCTTGTAGACGTTAATTAAAAGAAACACTGGTTACAATAATTGTATTTCACAGTTTAAGATGATACCAAAATAGCTTCGTGCATTTTTCTACGTACGAAGTTTTCATTTTTTCTTTAGATTGAATGGCTAGAGCTCTAATTTTTAAGTAAGTATATGTTTTTTCAATATATTATCTAGGATCGCATAAACTCAGAAACGCGATTGAAAAAAGTTTTCTCAATAGAAAATCTTAGCGAAACAACCTCTCTAATTTTTTATTTTTTTCATTTGTCGGTCTATTATCGCGTATTAACTAATGAAATAACTTTCAAAACATAAGTAACTATTATATATAGAAACATGTAAACCGGAATTAAAATATATTTAGTAGATTTTGAGTAAACAAAAAAAAATATCCCTAATTCTTCATTTTCTACACCTACTAGCTGTGTTAATATGTACATGTTGACGATAATATTGAGGCAGGCCCTTAAGCAGCACAAGTATAATAGTAAATTAACTGGTATAAAAAGTATAAATGACACTACAACATTATACTGTCATCCTAAGGGAATATTAATAGGTACAATCAGACTGTATTACTTGAATTCTTCATTAAAATCATAAAAATTACGAAGCTATTTAAGTTGACCGTTTCACATTCATAATATGAAAATTTGAATTTAGATATGTCAAGTCCGAAACGTTTTCACTACAAAGGTTTAAGCATTTTAAGCAAAAAGATTGAATGCAAAAACGTGTTCCCACAAGCCCATCCAGAGTGGAAGAGGCTCGTTCCCAGCTGTGGGACGTTAATAGGCTAGAAAGAGAGAGATATATATACTTACATAGGCTTATTACTTACTAACTTGTCCGTGTAGTCCACGGTACTAATAAGATTATGTTTTCTAGGCTTTGCGAGAACTGCCGCGAGAAGAGACATACAGTTATGTTCAGCTTTGAAGAGAGAAGCTACTTGGATTATAAGAATAGCGAACACTTTATTCTACCCGACATTGGTATGTTTTAATAATTCTGATTAAAAAACCAGTTAACCCCTATTATGGGGAACTTAAATACGGCATAGGGGCACAGAAATGATGATAGCCAGTATTTGTTGTTGCATACTAAACCTAATACGTAATATAGAGTTTTATGCTAGGAGAGGTCTGGAGGCGAGAGTGGAAAGATTACAGACTAAGTTTAATAAAATAATTTAAATAAATAAATATAAAAAAATAATTAATTAACTCAGAACTTATTGAAAATACTTTCGCATACCTAATTGTTTAGGTCATCTATTGAAAGAAAATAAATACAGAAGTGCGTTATGCGTTCAATAGATGGCATGAATGTACATTGTGTAAAATGGTGTTAAGGGGATATGGCAGAGAAGTTGATAAACTACATAAGAAGTAATTGATGGAACCGTATTGTAAGGGTCGTGGGTTTAAATCCCATTTTTGGGTATTGTTTTCAACCGACTACATAAAAAGGAGGTTCTCAATTCGGAGTTCTCATAACTTTTAACTGGGCGAAGAGATTTTAATGATTCCTTATTTATTTGAAAGCTGGTAGTTCCCGTGTGATCCCATAGGCACCAGGTCAGTATCTGATGGTTATCTTCTGAGAAATAGAGAAAAACCCTCAAATTTCAAAGGTAGATGAAGTCGGTAGGACTTTTTTTTTAAATACTCGTATATTCACTTCTTTTTTCGATTAATTGGGTATTTATTTATTTCCAGTGTGCGCTTTCAATCCAAGTATTCAAAGATCTTCTGTCTACAATGGTAAAGACCCTTGGCCATCAACTGTGAACATCATCATAAAACAGAAGATTCCTTTCCTCATAACAGCTTACACGTTATCTGAACTCCAGAAAGACTGCTCAAGGATCAAGGAATGTGCAGACCCTGATTACAATTTCATCTCAGAACCGAAGTATAATAATTTCGCGAGTGTGAGACCTGATAGAAACTTTATATCTGATGATGAAATGCCTTTGTTATTTAAGAATTATTGTTTTGCTGTGATTTGTGGTTGAATTATTTCTTAGATTTTATTATGACTGATTTGTTTTTTATATAACTTACCTACTTAGTTTTTTTTTTGTTTATTTGTGTCGAAGCACTTAGTAAGTTCGTATTAATACTTCTGAATATTAAAATTAGGTACAGATAACAATTTTACGTGCAAAACTAAACTAAACTATGACGAGCCTTGTGGTTGAGTGGTTCATGTAACGGACTGCCGATCAAGAGGTTCGATTCCCGCTCGGGACAATCATTTGTGTAATTTTTCTAATTGTCATACAAATGTTTGTACTGCGTCTGGGTGTTTCTATGTATTATAAGTATGTATTTACAATAAAAAAGTAATTTATGTATTCTATCCGTATTCTGGTACACATAACATAATTATGTAAGCTTAGCTTGGGACCAGAGGACGTTGTGTGAAATGTCCATGAATATTTATAATTTATAATCTAATATATAAAATTCACGTGTCACAGTGTTAGTTACCGTACTCCTCCAAAACGACTTGACCGATTCTTCTCAAATTTTGCATACGTATTCAGTAAGTCTGAGAATCGGCCAACATCTATTTTTCAAACTTTTTTATTTAGTATGGCAAAACAACGTTTGCCGGGTCAGCTAGTTTATTTATAAACTTAACTAAAAATGAATTTTCAAAGTGTCGATAACACAATTCGGCAATATTAACTGAACTTTCTTGTTATAATAACTGTATACTATAGACTAAAGATTTTAATTAATATAAATGTTCACAATAATATAGCCAAATAATGAAAATACAGCAATAGTTGTTTTCATTTTTCAGTTAGGTTTAGTTAGCACGTAGAATTGGCACCATTGTTTTAAATATTTTAATGGAGGTTTGTACTTTTCCTTAAACGCCTTCGTACCCCTTTTGGTCGCTCAGTTTTGAATAAATCAGAATTAGGCTTTATTGTTTATCGTGGTTAGGTTATGTGTTAATGTTTGTTACTCATTTGAGCAATAAAATAATTAAAACGATTACGAGTTTTATTGAAAACCTCTCACTAAATCTGAATAACATAATGTAACATTGCCTCGTTAGCGATTGAGTGGTTATGGCTCAGGTGAAAATAAATTAAAGAAATAAGAAATAATTTCATAATATCGTAGAGGAAAGATTCCATGAAAACCCCACGGAGCGTATCGCAAGTATATAATTATCATAATTCTGTGGAATACCCTTGAAATAAGTAGATGTCCATGCTCTTTTAAGCAATCCCGAAAGTTCATGTACACTCGCGTGCAACCGAATCGACTCACCCAAACAAAATAGACAAAAAGTGTGTTATAATTTAAAAAAATTAAAAAAAGTATACATAATGTATATTTTTTTAAAGCTTATTCTTTTAGCTTTAAATTGACACATTTACTGTTTTAATCCATTCACCACTTTAAAAAATATCATGATATGAACCGTAAGTCCGTAAAATTTACTTCTTGCAGTACTAACCGGTTGCGCTATGCAGCCCCCTATATAAACCCACGTAAGCAACACACCCTTATCAGTCGCTTATCAGAAGTTGACCTGAACACATCACCGTAAGATACGATAAGCAATTCGCCGCCACTATGGATACAAGACCAGAAGAAGTCGCCCAAGTTGTCCTTTTGATACAACAAGGCCTTAGTCAGCGAGAAGTCGCTCGTCGACTGAATCTGAGCCAATCAGCTGTATCCAGGGTATACAGAAGGTTCCAGGAGACACATTCTTACTCTAGGAGGCCAGATAACAGTCGGCAGCGGCATACTTCTGAGAGAGACGACCGTTTTATCGTCTCGACAAGCCTCAGAAATCGCCATCTCACCGGTGTTTCTGTGCAGCAGCGGCTGCGAGAGGTTCGAGGAGTCGCTGTCAGTCAGAGGACGGTGAGAAGACAGCTGAGAGATGCCAACCTGACTCCAAAACGGTCTGCCAGAGGCCCTAAATTGACCAGGGCTCACCGACAAGCGCGCCTTGCATTTGCTCGCGAACGCATCGGTTGGACGGCTGAACAATGGCGTGCAGTGCAGTGCAGTGGAGTGCAGAGTGTGTCTGCATGGCAGCGACAGAAGAGCTCGAGTCTACCGGCGTGTCCAGGCGAGCGATTTTCGCAATGTTGTTTCGCGGAAACAGTGGCCTATGGCGGTGGTTCGTGTATGGTGTGGGCGGTCTGCAGTCAGACCGCATCCCCGGCGGAGGCCGAGGAGGCGGTCTGACTGCAGACCGATGTGTGGAAGATGTTCTCCTTGATCACGTCCTTCCTTATGAAGGCTTCATAGGAGATAGCTTCCTTCTAATGCACGATAATGCCCGCTGCCATACAGCACGAATCACTCGTCAGTTCCTGGATGAAGTTGGTATTGAGACCATGGACTGGCCACCACTCAGCCCTGATCTCAATCCTATTGAACACATATGAGACGAGCTGAAACGCAGGGTCCGGGTCTGAAATCCAGCACCTGCAAACATTGTAGCGCTAAAGACAGCGCTCGAAGAGGAATGGGAAGCTCTCCCTCAAAATCTGGTAGTAAGGGTTATCAGGTCGATGAGGAACCGTCTCAGAGCTGTTATTAAAGCCAGGGGGGGCAACACTAATTATTGATTTAATAAATTCCTTTATTTTTCATAACATTTGGTTAATTAACAATTTTAATTATCATTTGTTATTTTTCACTAATTTAATTTTTGTTGTTTTGTAATTCGAATTCGATTAAATTCGAAACTATTGAGCAGATTTTTAAAAATATGGTATTACTTTAAAGGTTATGAAATAGGCTTTCAAAAATATACATATCTTACTATATCTTTTATTCTTTTACAACATATTACACCATTTAGCAGTTTTGTATAGGTGAGTCGATTCGGTTGCACGCGAGTGTAGTTTCCATACTAATATTATAAAGCTGAAGAGTTGTTTGTTTGAACGCGTATATCCCCGGAACCACTGATCCGATTTGAAAAATTCTTTCAGTGTTGGATAGGCTATATAACATCACGCTGCTATCAATAGGAGGAAAGCATTAGTGAAAAACTGTTTTGTATTTTTTTTCACCTGCCGGGCCATGATGGTGCCTTGAGCTTGATGATGACCCGGCGAGGATTAGTGAAAGACGTTGCAAAAACTGCGAAATTTTTCTTAATTTCAGCAGGTCAGCATAATAAATAAAACAAAAATAAAATATTTACAAAATATATTTATTTTGGGGACAATTTACTGACAATTATATTGACAATAATATTTATATATAATAATTATATTTTATCTAACAAATTATACTAAAACATATCACAGATAAAACCTAGTACTCTTAAGCTTAAGCGCCTATTACACTTTGCTAAAATATGTTCTAAATGTTAACCTTGTTTTGTTTTCCAACCTTAAAACCCAAAGTCCAATAAAAATAGAGGAGCGCTGTCACGTGATCAAGATTCACCGAAAATTCACTTCACTTTTTCTTACTAAATACTAGTTGTTCACGTATGAACATACATACGGACAAGTCCACCCTAGGTTATATATATTGAATAACTAACTTTCCGTTTAAGAATAAACTCACGTATTAATATAATCAGCAAATTCCTTCTATGCTCTATTTTAGTAACTCTCCGCGGTCACGTATTTTGCATATGTGTGTATAAATGGAACTACTATATAAACTATGTATGTCTACAATAAACCAGTCCAGTGAAATCACCCGAAGTTTCATTGACTCCCTCCTAACCACGTGGCTATCGTCGCGCCGCCCTAGCGCTGCCTGAGTCCAGCGCCGCGTCGCTCTAACAATCGCGCTGCCCGAATTCAGCGCCATGCCGCCGCCCTAACCGTCGCGCCGCCCTAGCGCTGCCCGAGTCTAACGCCGCGTGGCTCTATACTTCGCGCCGCCCTACACCATCGCTGCACAAACCTAACAGTGCCTAACATCATGTAGTCTAGGTACTGAGCGTCTACTACGTCCGACAAATCAATAAGGTAGCGAGAGTCTACGTGTTTACGAGTATCTATGGACTCTCGTTCTGTACACGCCTGTCAGCGAGCAACACAGCACGTTCCCGGCGTGTCCACTAGTAGTGAGCGTTTAAACGAAAAGCTTAAAATAAGCAATGCTTATTAAAATAAGCAAAAAAGCACGCTGCCGTTTATAAGCAATCCTCGCTTAATGCTTATCTTAAAATTGCAACAAAGTTGTGAGAATATTTCCAAAATGTTGGTAAAAAGAGAAGAGGAAAATGTAAAAAGAGATGTAAGTGTAAAATTTTTATTTAAACGGTAAGCAAATTTTTAGCAGACAACGTAAATTAAGTTCAGTTAAATGTTTTAACGAAAAAGTTAAAAAGCATAAAAGCTAAACAGTAAGCAAACAGCATATTATGAATTTTAAGCAGACTACAAAAATTCAGTTAAGTTAATTTTCTTAACGAAAAAGTTAAAAAGCATAAAATAGGTGCTTAAAAATAAGCAACTTTTTAAGCAGCTAACTTTTTTAAGCATCTCGTTTAAATTCGTTTAAAATTTTAAGCCGTTATTCCCATTTCTACTAAATACCACTGCAGCTCTGTGAGCGTTGCTCTCACAATGCTTGGGCTGGCGTAGACGGACTGGACGGTAAAAATCGCAAGAAAATCGTTCCCACAAAACAAACAAATGTGAACGACTAGCCTTCCCATCATGCCCCAATTTCATTACACCATCATACCCCTTAGTATGGGGCAAGATGGTTTTTCATAATGTATTTATTAATTATGAATGATTAAAAAATGTGTTAAGTTGATACTCCAAAAACTGTACCAAATCATAGTTAAATAAAATTACTTAGGTAAAATTTAAAATTACTTAGGTAAAAATTAGGTAACGTGCCATAAATAAAATTAATGAGAGTAATAAACATACTGATTATCCTGTATTTTTACGATTTCCCTTAGCTACCCCTAACGAATTTTGATGCGGTTTTATAGATAGAGTGGTTTAAGAGGATGGCTTTTTTGTATAATTTGTTAAGCTTTAGTTGAGGGAGGACAAGCTCAGTAACCATTAACTCGGGTGAAACCAAGGGAATTGGCTAGTTCCTAATAAAACCCTTTTAGACTATTAATGTAGCGGCCGCTTTGGGCTAGCGTGCTATGGATAAGTTAAATACGTTAATAGCCCTAAAAGAAAGCCCGTAAGCCCTATATCAATAAAACGACTGCTATGTCTCCAAATGTCTATGTATAACAATAAATATTTTAATATTTTTACGTAAGTGTAATAAGCTCTTTATAAATAGCTGGTAAACGACTTGCGTTGTGTGATTTTAACAAATATAATATGACACCATCCTATTCCAAATAGAGTATATTTCCAAGTAGAGAATATTCCAGACTGAAAAATTATTGGAACCAAGTCTACGTAACTAAATATTTCGTTGTACATATTTATCTTAAATAAAATCATTGGTCTTATTCATAATGACTTATCGGGAGGTTTAAACAATAACTTTATGGGAGAGATAATAAACATTTTATCGTAAAAAGACTATTATGAATAACAATTTTTGACAATTTTAGCGAACCGATTTTAGCGAACTTTTGAACCTCCGATAAGTCATTATGAATAAGACCAATGATTTTATTTAAGATAAATATGTACAACGAAATAGCAAGAAATAACAAGAAAGTTCAGATAACATTGACGAATTATGTTATTGATGCTATAAAATTTAATTTCTTAGTTAAGTTTAGTTTAGTTGTGTACGTAGAATCGGCACCAATGTTACTTTTCCTAGACTCGGCAAGAAAACAAAACAAATTGTATAATTTCTTTTCAATATTTTTTTCGCTTTTTTCTGGAACAAAGACAATTAAAGTAGGCAATATAATCCAATCTGGTTTTGTTTTTGCCACAATTTTTGTCTATTCGGGTGTTTGAATTTTGAATTCACAAAACCCATAGCTAAACCCTTACAGGAATAAACTAAAAGGCAGTTGATCAGCGCTGGGCAGGCAATTGCTTTCACTCTTATCTTTTTGTTCACTTTAATAATTTTTATTTTTAATAATAAAAAATTTTCCCAAAAAACAAAATAAACGAAATATAATAATAAGTCACGATGGTTGTTGATGCAGCTCGATTCAGCGACACCTAGGGGCAGAAGAATTATCAGAAACGGAAAAATTACATTTCAGAAGAAAGCAAAATAATAAAGTAGAAAGTTTTATTCTACGTTATTATTTCTTAATAATTTTTTTTTGTTTTAATGTAAAGTGCATCGTACTCATCGACAGATGGCGTGTATATATATTTTACAGAAAAGTTAAAAATAAAATATGATAAAAATCTGTCTGTAACTTCGATTAAATATTACGATAGCTCACAGGTTAGAATAATGGAACAGTAATCCAAAGGTTATCATTAATAATTACCATATGGAATACCGTAGGTTCTAAACCTAGGATGAAAATGTGCTTTAATTATCTGAGCTTTAAGCATAATATGATACGTATAGATTGACCTATTAGGCGAAAAAAGAATTTTGACTAGTTAAACATGACGTTCCTGTTCTGACTCTTTATAAACAAATGAAATCAAAAAATGTAATAAAAGAGAAAACCTGCTTATTGCAAGTAAGATGTGAATCCACAATTTTATAAATTCGTTACACTGCTTTCAACCAACAAGCTATAAGCCACGCAAATTGGTAATGCGCTGGAACCTTGTCAAATTAACGCCCTTGTGACGTCATCAACAAAGAAAAAATACAGCTAACAAAATGTAATATTCTCATCTATACGTCACTATGACGTCACCGACATGGCCGCCAGGCGCATTACCAATTTGTGTGGCTTATACCGTAATGTTCTGTCCCATTAACCTATTACACTGCCATACATACGACATTCATGTAATGTATAAATACCCCATCTAGTGGTGAATTATTGTCTAATTATCATCTTCTAAACTTATATATAAACTAAATGTAACAAAAAGCTATTAAGAGTTAATTTCAACATTGATAGCTGCTTTTACGTGCAGTTTTGCATTAATTACAAGCTTTTTAAATAAATTTAGTGATTTTGAGCACAATATAGGTAAAGAAATTCGTAATTACGACTACTTCATTGACATTAATATTATTACTAGCTGTTGGTCGCAACTTCGTCTGTGTAAAATTTAGAAATCAAACCTTTACAAACAGAAGTTTACTATATAATTACTTATATAATTTAAGTATTTTAGGGGTTTTAGATGTCCATAAATTGAAAATCTAGCCATAATATGTCCTACTCGTGACCATGGTGGCTCAAAAGGCAAAAGGCTAGATATGAAATAAAAAATTACGCGTCTAAATCAGTAAAAATTATGTTATGCCAA
Organism: Orgyia antiqua; assembly: GCA_916999025.1. NCBI lineage: Eukaryota > Metazoa > Arthropoda > Insecta > Lepidoptera > Erebidae > Orgyia > Orgyia antiqua. Next base: position 10,625,779 of record OU779874.1, read on the forward strand.
TAAATATATCGAGAAATTAAAAAATTATAGAAATTGTTCTTTGCCGGACATCTGATTACTTAATTAATCTAATTAGTAAACATAATATAAAATAAAAACATAATAATTAAGAATAAAACATTAATGCAGTTAGCTAAATGCAAAATAAATAACTTATAAGTTAATTAAAGTTTAATACTTTTATTTAAGCAAAGATTGGTGCTTTGCACAAACATTATAAATTTAATAAGTGTTAGAGAAGGCCTGCAATATTTAGAATAAAAGTGATTCAATTCAAATTAAAATATCTGACCAATTATTAAATAAACTAAATTATAGTGGAAACATGATAACAATTGTCCAAACAATGGTCCAAACAAATGGTCCAATTGTGTTCTGTAAAGAACACTAAGTGATCGATTAATCAAGTTGATGCAAACCACTCAATAGATGGCGTTGTACACAAAACATCGCACGATGTTTAACTCACATTGAGAAGATTGTAGTGGAAGATTTGGTAAACATATGCGGGAACCATGATAGCTCAAATGGGAGAGCAACGGAACGGTATTCCGAGGTCGTGGGTTCAAGTCCCGCTCATGGTTATCATTTTTTCCACTATAATTTAGTTTATTTAGTAAAAGCATAGCAAGTCAATTGCAAAAATTAATAAATTAATGACCAATTATTTATCATTTTCTTTATTCTGACACCCAATCCATTACGTTCAGTTATTTCAATTTCTAAATATCTGCTGTTATGGTATTTTTCCAGAATTTTATCTAAAACACTGGGGTGCTCAGCCTATTCTATAAGCTTGGGTGGTAAAGAAATATAAAAATAACTTTCCTTATGGCATTTGGCAATGTAAAACCAGCAAGTAAGCAAGCTCTGTTCTTTGTACATAATGTTTTTTAGTTATGACTCTTTTTTAAGTTTTTTATCAATTTACATCACATAATATTAAATTACAATTGCATTTAGGATATAGGTATAAATTCTTAACATTCATGCATTTTCTGTGCAACATTCAAATTTATTAGAATTACAAAGAACTTAAAGATATACTAAGGCATAAATGCAAGTTTCAGTTTGAGTGTTATTACTTAAACGAACGTAACAGCGCCAAAATTACCACAAACTTGCATGGAGATAGTGCTATTAAACGACGCTAGATGTTGCTGCTTTAACAATAACGCGTTGAGCATCGTTAGCTGAAAAGCTCGCCTAAAGGCTCAAAAGTTAATTTAGAAAAAATATTGGTAGGTACTAGTGTTGATTCCTTCTATATTTTAACATTTGCGTTCAAGTCATTTGTAATTCTGTTGTGTAAATTCTAACATCAAGTCATGCTTTAAAAACAGCAATTAAAAATAATTAATATTGTAAGTACACTTGTTGCATTGTTGCAAGTATTCAAAACATCTGTTATAAATTAATAAAAAAGCGGTCGGAATACGATTCTGTTAAAATAGCATCAACAGACAACAATTAAACAACTGAAACAAGAACCTGTTCTGTTAACACTGGACTGGAAGTTGTATTCACATCCAGAATACTTGTATTATTATCCATTTTATCACTCTTCATCGTAGTACTCCAAACAAATTCACTAGTTCCTTTTGCACTAAAATTGTTGGTTGTATCAACTCTATTTATGTATTCATTTAGTGTTATTACTGGCGTGTTGCTCAATTCACTAAAATCTTCATTGATTTTATCATTTCTATTACTAACTTCATCTAGAGTTGTTACTGGTGTTTTACTAATTTCACTAAAATCTTCATTAGTGTTGTGATTTCTATTTATATTCTCATTTAGTGATGTTATTGGTGCATTAGTGAATTCACTAAAATCTCCACTAGTTTTATCAACTATATTTATATCTTCATTTAGTGTTGTTTCTGAAGTTTCACTAAGTTCATTGAAATCTTCATTGATTTTATCATTTCTATTTGTATATACATTTTCTGTTGTAACTGGCGTATTACTAAATTTATTAAAACTATTATTTTTATCAATAAATTCATCTTTTGTTGATATTGGCGTATCATATTCGCTATAAGCTTCATTGGTTTTATCATCTCTATTAAAATATTCATCTAAGGCAGTAGTACTATCATAAAACGTACTTTTAGTAACAGTACTAGTATATGAGGAAATATGATTATTTGTACTATTATTTGTGTCTATTACACTTTCAGTAATATCTTCTAAACCTGTGCTAAGATCATTCATATCAATTGTACTAATAGTTTCTGTATTTGTACTTAGACTATTAAATATTTTATTAAAATTGTCATTATCATCATCATCATTAGTATTAGCGGCTGTAGTTGTACTAATAATTTCGTAATCATCAAGATCTTGTCTGTTTGTAACAGTAGCAGTGCTTTTGTCAATATAGTCGTATATTAATCCACCGTATTCTTTTGTCGTTGTTTCTGGAATGAAGCAGAAAGATTATTTACATAAACTATAGCCTATAATATTAACCTGTGTTGCTTATAGATTAAGAATACAAGTTTAACCATCCAATGACCTCTCCAAGAGCATCTGTTAGTGCCAGCTCATGGAAAATATAAACAGTGAACCACCACTGTGAGGCCAATGATCATTAGTAAATTGTCAAGTGTAGATTATTACAGTTTAACAATATTTTGCTGACCTACGAACCAAGACCAAACGAAGTAATGATAAACAACATTCGTTTTATTTATTTATCTATATAATGACTTTATGTCAGTCAATTAACATTATTACTTCCAAAAAATTACGATGACACAAGTAAATAAAACATAAATATTTGTAGCTTACCTATATTCCTATAAGTAATAACAGTTTCTTTAAACGGATCTCTTGTTGTTAAAACTGGTGGCAAAGCAGAACTCACTTCAACACTTTTATTAACTTTTTCATGACAATTTTCAGAACAATAATTTGCAATCTTATGCAATATTATAGTTATAAGAGCACTCTCATTAACTTTCTCATTAATTTCAAATTTTGTTTCTTCCTGATCTAATTCTTCATCAACTAAATGTTCTATATTCTGTGTGTAGTTCTCAGGTGGTACCCAATTATATTCTGGATCTAAATCAGTTACGTTTACTGCTTCAACAGTAGTAGTACTTATTTCATCAAACATAACGTCCATATTTTTATCAGATTTGGTATATTTAGCTACAGTAGGACCGAGAATATTCTTGACATATTCTCTCAGTTTTATGCATTTTTCTTTTGTATTGACATCTTTAGAACTGCCCCAGATTATGAAACCTGTTGCTTGTGATTTGTAGAATGTACTGAATGATACGTCCAGATCACTCTGTAACATAATAATTTATTTATGAATTTATTGTTGTTAATGTTCAAGAAACTGGGTTGCGGACACACCATATTAGTCAGAAGAACTACTTTTAAATATTTTTTTGAAATATTTAAATAAGTATTATTAAAAAAAATTAACTTGTGCAAGATAGGCAATAGTCTGAGGTATGTTTTAAAATTAATTACAGACTGATTTGTCAGTTAGTTACAGAAATAAACCTCAAGACATCGAAAATTTAGGGTTCGGAGAATCACTCATATCCATAATGTCTATAATTTAGATATCGTTAGGTACCTGTGTAAAATATCCACCATCTCTATAACGATACCACCAATACGGTAATATTGGAGTATTCTTCTCTCTTACTCTCGCGGACTCTTTAACCCGACCTGCTATGAAAGCAGCGAGTTGAGCTTTCGTCATATCCAGTGTACTATACACGGAGGGGAAGAGGGCTGTGCTGTCCGACCATAACCAGGATATCCTAGAAAATTCGTTTATTATAATTAAAATAAAAGAAATTTCAAGAATTCTACGCGAGTTGCAAGTTCTAGCAAAATTTATTTAAAAATTTCGAGTCTGAAAATTATATGCTTTTACCTTAAAAATAAAGAAAAATAAACGCCATCTGTCGGTCGTATACAGTATACTACACAGTAACAACTAACAATACATATTACAACGTAAGACTTTACTATTAAAAGATGGTAAGGATAAATAGTGACTTAAATTAGATGCTCGGCGTCAATAGATGGTTGGTGGTCGCCCAGTTGCAGAAAGCAGCCTTGCTGTACAAAGCCCCAATAAAATTTTGATTTCCATCCCATTAAGCTTTTTTTCCGGACAAAAATGTTGGCAGATGAAAGAGAAACAGTATCTTACTCATTATTTTCCGTAGGTACTTCATCAGCACACTTCTCTGGGTTTGAGTTGAAGGCACGGTTGAAGCACTGCGGGTACCCGTAGTAGCCCCACACTGCTTTGGGACGCAACTTTTTGGCTAAAGCCAGTGTGGTCTGCATGAAGTCACGGCCTGCTTCCTCGAAGCGACGTTTCGCCTGTAATCATAAAACAACCATGATCACTTTGATTACTGACAAGTCTTCGAAACTTCGCTATAAATATGTTTCCAGATAATATGCGTCTGGATCCGTAAGAAGTGGTTTTGTTTTAAACCTTCAATTAATTATAATTATGTGTTCTTTGGGTTGTCCTACTGATATTATAAACGTGTAAGTTTGTGAGTATGGATGTTTGGATGTTTGTTACTCTTTCACGCAAAAACTACTGAATGGATTTCAATGCAAATTTACATTAATGTAAGCTTATACATCAGAATAACACATAGGCTGCAATTTATAAAGATATTGTGTGAATTGTTCAAAATGTGACGATAAGTGGAGTCAAGTAAGTAGAAATTCCACGGGTACGAAGTCGCGGGCAACAGCTAGTAAAGAATATTATATTAGACATACTTCTGTAAAGGTTGTGGTTATATCTATATTATTATACTCTTTGAGGTTGTGCTTCGGAGTTTGTGCTAATCGCCAATAGATGGCGTAATATGTAAAAAGACAAGTATTGAGAATTTTAATTGTTTTATTGCGTCTATTGAAATTTAACACAATGATGGAATGACCCAACCTATGACTATTATCAAATACGGGACTTTTTAGGGTTCCGTACCCAAAGGGTAAAAACGGGACCCTATTACTGAGACTTCGCTGTCCGTCCGTCCGTCCGTCCGTCCGTCCGTCCGTCCGTCCGTCCGTCCGTCCGTCCGTCCGTCCGTCTGTCACCAGGCTGTATCTCAAGAACGGTGATAGCTAGAGAGTTGAAATTTTCACAGATGATGTATTTCTATTGCCGCTATAACAACAAATACTAAAAATAAAATAAAATAAATATTTAAGGGGGGCTCCCATACAACAAACATGATTTTTAGGGTTCCGTACCCAGTATCTCAAGAACGGTGATAGCTAGACAGTTGAAATTTTCACAGATGATGTATTTCTATTGCCGCTATAACAACAAATACTAAAAATAAAATAAAATAAATATTTAAGGGGGGCTCCCATACAACAAACATGATTTTTAGGGTTCCGTACGCAGTATCTCAAGAACGGTGATAGCTAGACAGTTGAAATTTTCACAGATGATGTATTTCTATTGCCGCTATAACAACAAATACTAAAAATAAAATAAAATAAATATTTAAGGGGGGCTCCCATACAACAAACATGATTTTTTTACCGTTTCTTGCTCGATACTAATAACGTTGCCTTATGTTGCATAGATAATGGTACGGAACCCTTCGTGCGCGAGTCCGACTCGCACTTGACCAATTTTTATTTTATAATAAGTGTCATTTTTAAGGTAAAATATTGACTAATTAATTAATTTCACTCATTTAATTCCAATATCGTTAGGTTCATAAAAACCTATCATGAAATGTTCAATTATAATTTTTAGGGTTCCGTACCCAAAGGGTAAAAACGGGACCCTATTACTGAGACTTCGCTGTCCGTCTGTCCGTCCGTCCGTCTGTCACCAGGCTGTATCTCAAGAACGGTGATAGCTAGACAGTTGAAATTTTCACAGATGATGTATTTCTATTGCCGCTATAACAACAAATACTAAAAATAAAATAAAATAAATATTTAAGGGGGGCTCCCATACAACAAACATGTTTTTTTTACCGTTTCTTGCTCGATACTAATAACGTTGCCTTATGTTGCATAGATAATGGTACGGAACCCTTCGTGCACGAGTCCGACTCGCACTTGACCAATTTTTTTATAAATATTTAAGGGCAAATGAAAGTCAATTCAGGGAAAATTAAATCAAATTTAAATAACATCTACAGGAAAGTTTTTAAAACTAATGTAACCAGTCAAGTGCGAGTTGGACTCGCACACGAAGTGTTCTGTATATATTCGTCATCACGACCACAAGTAACGGGATAAGGTCAGGATGATGATGTATTGATGTATTTGTTGTTATAGCTGTAGGAACACATTGTATGAATTCATTGTTTGCAAGTAGACGTAATGTCAACAGGTCTACGAATACATAGAGACCATTGTGCTAGCCACCTTAGCCACCTAAGTTAATATAATCAAATATATTTATTACAGTATGTATGGTCCTATTGTTTGCTCGACGCCTAATTTATTGTATACAAATATATTATGTAGGAATTCATTGTATGCAACACTCAGCGTATCAGCAGTTTTAGGAATATATAGAATCGATTGTTCTCCTTACCTATATATGATAATATTATATTAAATATATTGAGTCGCAAATAAACGCCATTCAAGTCCGGACGTATTTCATTTTTATCCTCTAACCAACCACACGACATATAACCCTAAATAGCATCAACTGATATGCATAATCTGTGCAATTTTCCGTTCCCTGGCTATACCCGTTCCAGAGATACAGCCATACAGCCTGGTGACAGACTATTATCCATTGCAATAAAACAGGTTCCCTAATGATTGAACAAAAAATGATTGACAAATGATCATTTGACAAACAACGTTTCACCAAATGATCATTTGGCAAACAATACACTTGACAAAAGTATCATCTTACAAAAACTTACTTAGCAAATGATCCATTGGCAAACACTACACTTGAAAAATGTGTTAAGTATTCAAATGTCATTTGACCTTTTTTCATTTCACCAAACAATATGTTTCGTAAATTATGTTGTTTTAAATGTATCATTATCATCATGCATCATTATTAATGGGAGAAATGCCCTAAATTCGTTTGGGGTTAAAGTTCTAACCTAACCTAACCCAATCTAATAACAGAGATATATCTATATATATATTTATCCTGCAAACGATTGGCCGTCCTCTGAAGGAAAAAGTGCATTTAAACGGGCGTCCACCAGCATTGAGCGTCCGTATACCGGACGCCACTTTTTTGAGCGGTTGCTCTGAGACGCTATTGGTCCCAGCTAGCCGTAGTACAAATATCGACGGAAGTAAAAAAATCGTTGAAATGGCTGCAAAAAAATATTAATAAGTTCCCGAAAAAATCTCAGCGCGGGTGAGGCGCTGCTGCAGCGCGTATATCCACACGCGTATATCCAAGCGAATTTCTAGCTACGGACTCGGTTATTTGGCGTCCGTATTTGCGACGTTGCCAGCTCAGCCATAACATTATGACTATAACTCAAACAATATCTACTACAGTCAATACAATATACAAAGTCTTCGAACACATAGGTTTTGCGTTCTATTCGGCGCCCCTCGTGTTATGACATCACTTATTATTCAATGAACTAAGTTAATTAAATAATATTTCATTTGTTACATTAATTACTTTTTTATAAAATATGAAGATAGTTTGAGACTCGGAAAAGAACTTTGAATACTTTTATCTCTGAAATCATCTATGGGGTAAAAGGAGAATAGAAGTTAGTATAGGGAATCTACACCTGCTATATCGAATTGTATTATATCTGATAAGGTAATAGAAAAGGGTGGAAGTTTGCATAACCGTTCTACCGATTGTATAGGGGAAACAGAAAGGTTTGGTCAATTTTTAGGACGTAAATTAACTTATGAAACACAAAAAAGAACTTTCTGCAAGACACATAGGTTGAAATTCGTAAACAAAAATGTATCGACTCCTATAATAAATTGATCAGCTGATCGAAATTTTTGAATAGGAGACGAACGTTTCGTAGATAGATACACCGTCTAGAATGACTACACCTTTCTGTTACGCCCAGTAGGTACATTGGTACCTACCTATCGGTATTTGTTATTTAGTATCGTTAAACTGACGCAAAGCTTTGTGCTATGTACGTACACATAATACGGACGTACTATTGCAATATACAGACGCCCAATAGCTGTATACGGACGTCCAATTGCATAATACGGACGTTCAATTGCAATTGTGATTTCATCATATATATCATCATTTATAATTTTCCGAGAGGTTTCCTTCGCAGAGAATACATTTTACTTGGTCACACCTTACTTTATATTCACAATTCATTAAAGCATGCTGTCCAGCACATTTGATACATTAAATACTTGTTTAATGAAATATGAAGATAGTTTGAGACTCAGGGAAGAACTTTGAATACTTTTACCTCTGAAATCATCTCCTAAGGGGTAAAAGAAGAATAAAAGTTTGTATAAGAAATCTATACCTGCTGTAGCAATTTGTATTATATCTGATAATTAAATAGAAAAGGATGGAAGTTTGCATAATATTTTGGACTCTTATAATAAATTGATCATCTGATCGAAATTTTTGAATAGAAGACGAACGTTTCGTTGATAGATACAGCGTCTAAAATGACTACACCTTTCTGTTACGCCGAGTACATTAATACCTATCGGTATTTGTTATTTGGTATCATCAAACTGACGCAAAGTTTTGTGCAATGTACGTACACATAATACGGACGTCCTATTGCAATATACAGACGCACGATAGCTGTATACGGACGTCCAATTGCAGAATACGGACGTTCAATTGCAATTGTGATCATGATTGCATCATAATAATATATCATTTATAATTTTCCGAGCGGTTTCCTTCGCAGGGAACATTTTACTTGGTCACACCTTACTTTATGTTCGCAATTCATTAAAGCATGCTGTCCAGCACATTTTATACATTAAATACTTGTTTAATGAAATATGAAGATAGTTTGAGACTCGGGGAAGAACTTTGAATACTTTTACCTCTGAAATCATCTCCTAAGGGGTAAAAGAAGAATAAAAGCTTGTATAGGAAATATCTACCTGCTGTATCGATTAGTATTATATCTGATAAGGAAATAGAAAAGGATGGAAGTTTGCATAATATTTTGGACTCCTATAATAAATTGATCATCTGATCGAAATTTTTGAATAGGAGACGAACGTTTCGTTTATAGATACACCGTCTAAAATGACTACACCTTTCTGTTACGCCCAGTACATTAATACCTATCGGTATTTGTTATTTGGTATCATCAAACTGACGCAAAGCTTTGTGCAATGTATGCACACATAATACGGACGTCCTATTGCAATATACAGACGCCCAATGGCTATATACGGACGTTCAATAGCTGTATACGGACGCTCAATAGCTGTATACGGACGTTCAATAGCAGAATACAGACGTTCAATTGCAATTATGATCACGATTGAAGATAGACGGTACTATATGACTGTAAGCTACCAACTGTAAGCAGAAAGCACGATTCTCAGTATATTTTCATTTTTTTAAATTGTATTTATTAAATTACAAAATCTACCAAATTTCACTAAAGTTTTTAGTAGATAGGTATGTAAACCTGACACATATTTAAATAAATGGGTATTTATCTTTAAGTAGTTCTTGGAAAACTGAGCATCCTTTATAATTTGCCGGGCGGTTCCTTTCCAGGGAACACATTTTACTTGGTCAGACCTTACTTTATGTTCGCAATTCATTAAAGCATGCTGTTCAGCACATTTGATACATTAAATACTTGATTTATAAAATATGAAGATAGTTTGAGACTCGGGAAAGAACTTTGAAAACTTTTATCTCTGAAATCACCTCCTAAGGGGTAAAAGTAGAATAGAAGTGTGTATAGGGAATCTATTCCTGCTATTTCGATTTGTATTATATTTGATAAGGAAATAAAAAAGGTGGAAGTTTGCATAACCGTTCTACCCATTGTACAGGGGAAACAGATAGGTTTGGTCAATTTTCAGGACGTAAGTTATCTCAAGAAACACAACAAAGATCTTTCTCCAAGACACATAGGTTGAAATTCGAAAACAAATGTGTGAACTCCTATAATAAGTTGATCAGCTGATCGAAATTTTTGAATAGGAGACCAACATTTGGTTTTTGGGATCTATCTCATGTTTTATGGTAAATTTGTCCAGTTTCGTTGATAGATTATTGGTTTTAAATGACTACACCTTTCTGTTACGCCCTGTACATCGGTACCTATCAGTATTTGTTATTTAGTATCGTCAAACTGACGCAAAGCTTTGTGCTATGTACGTACACATAATACGGACGTCCTATTGCAATATACAGACGCCCAATAGCTGTATACGGACGTTCAATAGCAGAATACGGACGTTCAATTGCAATTATGATCATGATTGAAGATATACGGTACTATGTGACTGTAAGCTACCAACTGTAAGCAGAAAGCATGGTTCCCAGTATTTCTTAGTTTTTTAATCATAATAAATATGAAATTAAAAAATCTACCAAATTTCATTAGAGTTCTTCAATAGGTGTTGCGTGAAAGATGGGCATAAGACATTCATTGACCATTCAATCCATTAATTGATAATAATAATTAATATGTGTTAATTATTGTTAATAGTTATGTGTTAATTATGTGTTTAATAGTTATGAGGATGGTATCAACAGAAATAATCCCGATAGTTGTATCGGTGAACGGTTTAGTCCCAAAGAGCCTCTCACAAAATCTCGAGAGGCTCGGCGTCAATAGCAAGTCGGTGACCGATGCAGAAAGCGGTCTTGCTTGACAATGCCCGTATAGTTCGTCGGTTTCTTTCCCATTAGGCTCCACCACTCCGGCTGATTGTTGCGGACCCCGTCGGAGTGCGTCCTGCCGCCTTTCGAGGCGAGGCAGTGTTATATCCAAAATAATAATAATTAATAAAAAGAAAGTAATATTGATTAATTCAACATTAAGTGTATTATTATTATTTTATTTTATATTTAAAAATGTAATTTATAAGAGAAATAAATGAATAATGAATAATAAATATGATAATAGGATAATTATAAGGTAGGCAAGTAGTCGTATGTTATTACACGTGGGGCATCCGGCATCCGTATATAGATTATAGATATAAAACTAACAAATGTTTAAATCTAAGAAATGTTGAAATTGTGTGTTACAAGCAAGCGGTAGGTATCTAAAGAGATGATAAAAGTAAATCTGGCAACGTCGCATTCCCCAAAGTACCTACCATCCTGTCAGGACGTTACATAATCGACGCCATGGCTGAAGTACCACCTATATATCCTGGATGCCTGTAATGTATCATTATGGTTCGGGGTTCAAAAATGTCTGGGCATAACTGCATGACGAATATCTCGAAAAATTTAAATATCAAAAAACGATGTACCCCACGCAGCTAGAAATAAAAAAACTAAGCAATATTCATCGAAACATGTTAGCAAAAGTAAGGGGAACCCGGGGACGTCGTACTGATGGGCTTTGTGCATGACGCCAAAATGATTCTGGGATGTAAATATATATATATATATATATATATATATATATATCTCCAAAGACGAACGGGTAAATAAGTAATTATTTTTAGTATATTTAATAAAATATATCAATTAATACTTAGTATTTTCCTTTAGGAAAATCCAGAGCAGTAGCTTTGCAAAAAAATGTGCAAAATGTGGTCATTTTAACAAGAATACCAATTTTTTTAGACCAATAGTAGATTTTTCTGATAACTCAGTTGCCAAATGTTAGTTTTGTAAAGTAATAATTTATAAAATGTCAATTTAAGTGTTGATCATTTGGCAAAATGAAGCATTTGTAAAATGATCAGTAGTAAAATGATCAATAGGCGAATTCATTGTTTTTGTCAAGTGTAGTTTTGTAGTTTGTGGCTACGGAGGGCGGGGTGGTTATTATTGGAAGAAACACTGACATTACAAAGATATTGGTAGTAGATATGTATATCCTAAAATGTATATTCTTAAATAAACTTAATGCTTATAACAGGGCCACGAGAGGACGTTCTGTCTTTGAATGAATCCTACTAATATATAAATGTGAGATCTTAAATATTATAAATGTGAAACCTTGTGAGCATTGATGTTTCACGCAAAACTACTGAATGGATTTTAATGAAACTTTACAATAATGTAGCTTAAACATCAGAATAACATATAGGCTACTTTTTATCCCGAAAGAATGTAATGTTCCCGTGGGATAGTAAAAAGCGAACAGATTTTTTATCCTTTTTACCCCTGGTAACACCGCGGAGCACAGCTAGTCATTAATAAATGGGTTTAAAAAGAGATAATAATAATATACTTTTTTACAACTTTCGTTGTTCTTTATGCTTATTTCGGGACTAGAGGACTAATTGTCCTTGTTATTGAACTTAGTTACAAGGCTATAGTTAACGTAACTACAATATTTACGTATATTTGTCGCTCTATCTACGTAACTGATTAGTTCAATTTGATATGATAAATATTATATGTACCAATTAAATGGTTCTATCATTATGTTTACATCTATTTAAAAACTAGTTAATACGTCTGGTTTTGTTTGTAGTTATTCTCCTGTTTTGTAGTGTTAAGTGATATTAGACTAGCTTTGGATGCGCCTACATTTGCAAAAATGATTCTTTCGTTATTCAAATAAGTGTATTTCATTTTAAAACATTGTTCAAGTATGTGTAAGTACTTATAATTAAGAAGTATACCTGTTACCCATAACACACACAAGAAACCTAATTTAGGACGAGGGGAAGCTGCGTGAAATGTCCGTGAATATTGTTATATTTTTCTCTTTAAACTGACAAGATTAATATTTATTATTATTAAGGTTTCACTAGCGTGATACACCAAATTGTCCGTTTGATGGTGGATTAAGAATACCACCCATTTTGTCCCCAATTTCTAACGTTATTGGTCTGGAGAGAGAGAGAGAGAGAGAGAGAGCGAGAGAGAGAGAGAGAGAGCGAGAGAGAGATAGAGAGATGTACCTACCGAAAGCATAAGACAAACAATCAGACGATACAGCGAATATAATTGATAATATTAAATGATAACCATTATCAAATAAATATTACTTAATTAGATTCTAATCTTAGCAACTCACAAATCATTAGTTTCCGCGTTCAAATTCATATTGTAACATGGAATTTTTTCAATACTTAGCTTATTGTATAATGTAATAATTCTGACGAGCCTCGTGGTTGAGTGTACATACGTATTCTGGTACCCATAACACAAGCATATAAGCTTAGCTTGGGACTAGAGGACGTTGTGTGAAATGTCCGTGAATATTTATTTATTACTTGCTGACCCGGCAAACGTTGTTTTGCCATACAAATGTCAGGGGAGGATACTTACCACTTAGGGGTATGAAAAATAGATAGTTGCCAATCAGACCTACTGAATACGCATATAAAATTTGGTAAATACGGTAAAGCCGTTTCGGAGGAGTACGGTAACTAACATTGTGACATGGAAATGTTATATATTAGATTTATAATGTTAAGAGCCCACTAGGTACAGACCTAATTCACAGTTTAGGTATTTGTGTTATTGCTATCCCTATTCCATTATGTCGCGCCGAAAAGGACAACACTATAGTTCACCGAGATTTTGCCTATAAAAATCATTGAAAAAATTACGTTACATAGTCCGCTGTTTTCTTCTTGAAAAATGAGTCGATTTTAAAATTTTTACGCCATATTATATATGAAGAGTATATCTATGCTTCTATTATTGGTCACGGGTTCGGTTCCCGCACAGTACAATTAATTGTCATATTTAGCCTGTGCGCAAAGGAGAAATAGAGTGGTATTATGTATAATAGTGTATCTTAATTTTAACAGAGTTTATGTCAGTTCAAGTTTTCAAAAATATTGGACATACCAAGAAAATATACACAAATCCATCATTTAAAAAATGTTATATATATCCATCACCAACATAACAGTTGTGTGATTCAGACCAACACACGAGGCCATCTATTGGAAGATATGTGCTTTTTTATTTATTTGTAAGTGTTGTTTGTTTAGTTATATGGCTTTAAGCTTATGGAGAATAGAAACAAAATTAATTATTATAATTTTAGCTGTTAATTAATATAATAGATGTTCTTTTAGATAACTAAATTATTATATCCACCACATGTATAGGATTAGAAAATTTCCCCTTCTTTGCAACATTTTTCAATTCGATTCGTGATTGATTCCCGCATGGGACGTTCATTTGTGTGATATTTATAATTGTCATACAAATGTTTGTACTGCGTCTGGGTGTTTACTATGTATTATAAGTATGTATTTACAAAAGAAAAGTAGTATATATGTGTTATATCCGTATTCTGGTACCCATAACACAAGCATTTAAGTTAAGCTTATATTGTAAGCTTAGCTTAAGACCAGAGGACTTTGTGTAAATTGTACATGAATATTAAAAAAAAATCCCCTTTAAAACTTTGACAGACAGAGAAACACTGCAAGGGTTTCTTTCATAAGGAACCCTAAATATATATCCCGTTACGTTAGGGATTCCCAACCCGAATAATATTATTTAGTTTAGTATTAACAAAGTGATACAACAGATAAAATGAACAGGTCCTTTAACTGATGTCCTAATTAAAATGATACTAACAAGAGCTAGTATACATTTCAGAGTAACTATTGTGAAAGTCAAAAGTTTAAATAGTTAAAACTTGCAATTTGACGGGCCTCGTGGTCTAGTGGTTCAGGTAACGGCCCACCGTTCACGAGCTTGCGGGTTCGATTCCTGCTCGGGAAAACCATTTGTGTGGTCTTTATAATTGCCATACAAATGTTCGTACTGCGTCTGGGTGTTTACTATATATTATAAGTTAAATAAGAATAAAAAGAAAAGTAGTATTTATAGTATATCTGTATTCTGGTACCCATAACACAAGCATAGAAATATAGTTTACTTTGGAACCATAGAACGTGTGCAATGTCCATGAATATGAATATTTAATTTCGTTGGCCTTTTTAGTTAAGTACTGTCTTGTTACTAGGATTTAAGTGTGATACTAAGCCTATCTGTTATTGTCATTTACAATATTTATAATCCTACTAATATAATAATGTGAAAGTTTGTATGGATGTTTAGATGTTTGTTACTCATTCACGCAAATACTACTGAATGCATTTTAATGAAACTTTACAATAATGTAGCTTATACATCACAATAACATATACATATACTTTTTTATCCCAAAAGAATGCAATGTTTCCATGGGATAATAAAAACGAACAGGTTTTTAACCCTTTTTACAGTGGGTAACACCGCGGGGCACAGCTAGTATATAATAGTTATAAAGTTTCATCATAATACAGTTAGTAGTTTATGCGTTGAAGAGCAACAAATATCCTTACATTTATTTGTGCATATACTCTTTTCTTACAAACTTTTGCGTTTGTGATATTAATAGGAATCTCAAAATAAGTAAAAATCTAGATGTCTGTTCTTAAATCGAATCTTATGGAGAAGACTTGGAGAATAACTGAACTGAAACTACATGTATTGATTTTAAAATTCATTCAACTTAATACCGACTAGTTTTCAATCTTATTTTATTTTCACATTGTTATAAATTAGTCTGTATCTACAATTTAAAAAGGCCTATCTAAATACTATATCCAGAATAAATCTAGATCATATGAAGTAAACACCCTTGATTTGATTTATTTGACTTTCAAAAATACCTACTCTGATTTTAGTAGCTCCAGTTGTAATTAATTGAGCAACACTGCAATGAACTAATGAAATATTTAATGGTTTTGACGTGTACAATGAATGGAATATTACTTACATCAGAATGGATTGCTCTCGTGCTATTTTGTACACCATTTAGTTTATAGAATATTCTGATTATTAATATATATTATTATAGAATAATATAAACATTTTAAGCACTCTCAAAGCTATTGCAAGGAGCCTAATATTGTTTATACACAAAAAAAAATTTTTTATACCTAAATAATACCTAAAAGTAAATATATCATAAAGTGCCTATGTTGGGTTTCGTACTTATAAAAATAAAATGTTCTAAAATTATCATTTATAATTATGCTTTTGTTTGCAATACCAAATAAAAAATTAAAAGAATACCTCTTCTTGTATCCACTGCTTTTTCCACCACCAGTGTCGCTTCTTCTCAATATCATAAGATACATCTTTGTATGGTGTTAGTACACCAAAATTCTGGCGAAGAATCGGCCTCCATGATTCGAAGTCTATAATGCCTACACCTGGAAATCATAGAAAATACATATTATTTTACAAAGATCATGTATCTATTTGGATCTGATCTACGAGGTTATAAACAGTGGATAGTGGTTACAACAATTATTGAGTATTTAAAAAAAATGTTCAACCTACTTTATGTGCCTTTGACATTTGAAGGCTTTCCTCGATTTCTCAGGAGATAACCATCAGATCCAAAAAATATTAGTGACGAATTGAAAACCTCCACTTTTTGTAAAGTCGGTTAAAAATAATGCCAATAGTTGTAGCAGTAAAAGGTTTGATTCCAAAAAGCCTCTCACAAAACTTGAAAGCGGTATTGCGTGACAAAGCTTGTATCTTTTCCCGCCCATTTAACGTCCCACTGTTGGGCATGGATCTCCATAATTTCGGGAGAGTATTTGGTCTGTCTGACAAGGCAGGTTGGCATAGAATTTCGTTTTCTACCTCTCACAAAATATGCTATTTCTTAATATTCTCAAACCCTGTAAAACCCTGTAACAACTGATCGTATCACTTTACAGCTCAGTCTCACCCGTGACCATGGTGACTGCAAAGTCTCCGAAACGTTGGGCTAAAATTTACAACAAATACACGCGTCTAAATTCGTAAAAAGTAGTTTTATTTGATACTGTTTCTTTTTAACATTATTACTGCATTAAGCTGGCTTTTACAGTATTCTTGTGAAGTAATGGGTTGGTGACACTTGTATCCTTAACCCGTCATACGAATAACGTCTAAAATTAGTGTAGGTATTATTTTTAGCAAAATGCAATATGCACTTAACAAGATAAATAAAGAATCTCTTTGTTCTGAATGTATTAAAGAAATAAACACCCTAAGTTATGCTCGGTGAGTGCAAAGATATTGTTATGTATACAATATGTATGTTTGTTTATTGTATGTGATGTGAAGCGTATGTTTTATGAAATAAATCTGTGCGGTGCTATTTAGATAACATATTGTTATTACTAAAGATTGCAAATCATTATTGCTTAGACAGTTTTATTGTTTTTGCAAATGTTAGAATACTTGGAGTGCTGTAGCACATAGTAGCTTAGCTATAAATAAAGTCACAGATAAATCAGATGGTGGGTTGACGTTTAAAATTGAGCTTAAAGACTAATGGTCTGATTCATAATGACTTATCGGAGGTTTAAACGGAGATTTTATCGAAGAGATAATAAACGTTTTATCGTAAAAAGACTGAAGAAAAAAATGAATAACAAAATTTGTCAATTTTCGCGAACCGATTTTCGCGAACTTTTAAACCTCCGATAACTCATTATGAATAAGACCATAAATCGTTCTTTATCTATATCTTTATCATAATATAATTATAATAAATCTATAGAAAAAAACACATTTTTTGTACATTGAATATATTTTCAAAAAATATAGTCAGATGGTTAAAAGGCAAACAGCAGAACCCATTTCCAGCATTTTTGAAATTTTTGTTTGTTTGTCTGTTTAGATGTTTGTCTGTGCACGCATCACGTAAAATGTACAAAAGTTATAAATATAAATGTTATACGTAAATATTGTACACAACCCAAGGTATTACTAAGTCTTTGTTTCATCGCAATCGGTCCACTCAATCAAGAGATATTTACATAATACGAATGTTTTTATATTGGTTACTTGCTACGCCATCTAGCGGCTAAAAAATGTTTCAAATATTGGGTTGATAAGAAAAAAAGTTTCCACGCGGATGCAGTTGTGGACCAGCTAGTAGAATAATAACGTTTCATATGACGTATAGCCTGTATCATAGACACACATAGATACCTACATTTTAACGCACACAATACATAATAATATGTAAGCGCTTCAAGTTCAAGCCGAGTGAGCGATGTAGTCATAGATACTGTATATGGTAGTTCTCGTTATCTCTCAGATCCTCAATTTTAATCGTCAACCCACCATCTATCTTCATATTACTAATATAAAGCGGAAGAGTTTGTTTGTTTGTTTGTTTAAGCGCGCTAATCTCAGGAACCACTGGGCCGATTTGAAAAATTCTTTCAGTGTTAGATAGGGCATTTATCGAGGAAGGCTTTAGGCTATATAACATCACGCTACGACCAGTAGAAGCGAAGCAGTACTGAAAAATGTTGTAAAAACGGGGAAAATTTTCTAAATTCCAAGCGGGCAAGTCGCGGGCAACAGCTAGTCTGGTATATCTGTGGTTATGAAACGCTAAAACCTAAATAACTACAATTTGCTTCATAAACGTATGTTATTTAGTTTTAAATGCGGGCTTCGTTATGACATAATAGATTAATTAGCACACAGTTTTCTAAATACTATGTGCGGGTATTGATAATAGCTGGGCCTATTTCGAGCGTATTTCATGCTATGATAAAAATTGAACCGTTATTCTTTTTATCCAATTATCAGCGTTTCTCCGTCCACTGTTGGACATAGGTCTCCAGCCTCCCCATAGAATGCCACAACCACAGGTTTTCCACATGTATAGTCTATGGCTACATAACTCAGTGGGCTTGATTGAGGCCACTAACATATCTATCCCCGTTTTCCAATGGCAGAGCATAATGCGACTCAGTGCCGCACTTTTCCGTGGTGCCGCACAATGCTGACGCTTAATTGGAACGTGAATTAGTTTTAAAATGCGCCAATAGAGTGCGCTAAGTTAAGTGTTGAAAAAAAAAATTCTAAAATAAACATTGTATTCACATTATATGTGTGGAATATAAAAAAGTCATTGTTTATACCTTCATTCATACTTATATTTATTTATTTTTTAACACAGCTTGAATTAACTTTGAATATTTCCAGAAAACTCCGACGAAAAGAAAGCCTTAGATTTTTTTTTAACAATAAATAATATTACTAACGATAATATATAAATAAAATTTCAATCAATGCCAATTTAAAGAAAAAATACTTGTTAATTTTCTGTCGCTGAAGTTGGTATGGATTTAATTGGAACACTCAACGTTGAGCATTGTGCCGCATTATGCGCTATTGTGCGCTGATTGGAAAACGGGGTATATGTGCGTGAAAATGTATCTAAATGTGTCTATGATATAGGCTATACGTCATATGAAACGTCATCATTCTATGAAGTACGATTTAGCCAGACTAAAATTACTTGTCCTCGATTTCAAACTTGAATATTAGCTATTTATTAACTTCTTGACTATATGTACATATATAATAGTGATTTTATTACAAGGATAATTTAATCTGCTATTACGTCATTATGTACGTTTGTTTATTTTAATTCTAATAAATATTATTATTTTGATTGTATTACTTTGTTTATTGTGTAATGACTTATCGAATAAATTCTGCGACTTCGTACGCGTTGAATATATAAAACATTTTCCTCATTTTTGCAACATTTTGCATTACTGCTTGCTGCTATTGATCGCAGCGTGATGTTATATAGCCAAAACCTTGCTAAGTAAATGTACTATACAACACGAAAAAAAAAAATTTAATTTGAACCTGTAGTTTCTGAGATTAGCACGTTTAAACAAACAAACAAACCAACTCTTCAGCTTTATAATATTAGTAGAGATTAGTATAGATAGATACAAACGGAACTATTTAAAGCGTGTTTTTTTCTTCTTCCGTGTGGCGGATTAAGAATACAAGTGTAAGTCCTCCCAATGGGGCTGTAAAAGTCAGCTAAGGGATATTGCGCAGTGATAACATCCTGTGTGAGAGACGAAAAAGTCGAAAATAAACCCTGTCAACACGCCTGGTCAGCGCGGCACAGTAGACCATAATCCCTCCAAAGTGGAGGAGGCCCGTGCTCAGCAGTGGGACGTAACTGGGCTGGAGAGGAGTATAGATAGATTCGAACTGAGCTATTAAAAGCGTGTTAAATAAATTTACCTTCGAAATTCTCATCCGGAATACTCTTCTCCATTTCATGTTTAAATATTTGTAGATGATCGATCAAGTTTCCTTGTTGTGGCACCCCTCCATTTCTATATTTTATTTCACCCGTACTTTCATTCTTAACTAGTGCAGGAAAATTACCCGGATCATACAGTATAGATATCCTATCACCTCTATGAGTGTCATCTGTGTTTTGTATAATACCATATTTCTCGTACAAGTCTTCAAATGGTATTTTCTTTGATTTACATTGCATTGTTGGTACATTCCAGTATACTTTAAAGTCTTTTAATCTGGTCTCTTCTGGCATTCGGACTACGTAGTAACTGCAACAAAAGAAAAGACCATATTTATCATCGATTTAATTAATAAATAAAGAGGCTTATTTACCGAAGGGTCTTAGGGGCAGTTAGGGGTCATGGCCTATAGCGGCCGACCATAACCTTTATTTTAGTTTAGCTATTTTTCCATTAACTTGTGGGGCGGCAAATAAAATGGGCCTGGAGTGCTAATTTCAAAATATGCCCCTGAATAAAAAGGTAAAGTTTGTTGTCTGTATGAAAGGCGTAATCACTGAACGTAGTGACAGGCTACAGTCTCTAAGAATGCTATAGGCTATAATATTTTGTCGTTCCGTGTGGTGACGGATTAAGAATACAATTATCACCACCCCATCTCCTCCCAAGGGTGCTGAAAAAATCAGCTAAAGGATACTGCACGTAGATAACATCCTCTGTGAGAGACGGAAAACTCGAAAATAAACCATCCCGGCCGGCGCAGCACAGTAGACCATAATCCCTCCCAAAGTGGAGGAGGCCCGAGCCCAACATTGTAAATGGGCTGGATAGAGAGATAATATTTTGGCTATATGTAGGGATCCTAAATTAGCAGGCAATAGCTATATTATGTAACTTTAGTGTACCCGCTGCCCGTCTTTGAGTTTTTAGAATACTAAATTAATAAATAGCTTTTCATGTCATAATAAAATTTAGAATTTAATAAATTTAAGTCACACTTGTATTAATCGGTCAAAACATCATTTACACCTACGCAGTTGTTTTCGAGTTTGATTCAAGCAATCATACAGGTGTGCAGAAATCTTAAAATTAAATAAAATAATTAAATAAATATTCACGGACATTGTACACAACGTCCTCTGGTCCCAAGCTAAGCTTATATACTTGTGTTATGGGTACAATAATACGGATAGAATACATATACTACTTTTCTTTTGTAAAAACTTTCTTATAATTTATAATAAATAGAAACACCCAGACGCAGTACAAACATTTGTATGACAATTAGAAAAATCACACAAATTATTGTCCCGAGCGGGAATCGAACCCGCGACCTCTCGATCGGCAGTCCGTTACATGAACCACTCAACCACGAGGCTCCTCAAAAAAATTATTGTTTTAGATTTTGTTACTCCAATATTGAAGTCCATATTAATACCTTTTTAATTTTCCGAACACCATTTCGGTTTCGCCTTTAAGCTAAGTACCTAACTAATTCCTAAAAACAACTAACCTTTTTCCAACTTTTACCATTAGAAAGTATCTTGACTCGTAAAAATTCCCTACCTATCTCTTAACAATAGCACAGGCCTTAAAGTTATATTACGACCTAGATGTATTCTGTATCAGAAACCCAATTATAACATTACGCAAGTTAACACGTAACACGCCAGGGTTCAATGTACGATATTGTACTGTCAGATAGATGCAATGAGTTTGAGACCTTAATATGTTATCGGATCATTAAGTGTATAACATTTTAAAGAATCTCTCCGTATCCAGTCTATTATGAACATCGCACTACAAACAAGCATGTGCCGACGTTGGGGCTGACTGACAATGGGATGTGCAGACTATGACAAACGGCGGAGGTAACACCTATTCACATTCGCTTTAACTGTCCTTCTGTGTTGCGCACTCGCTGCTCCTCTCTGGAAAAGCATATTATGCACCCGGAAGAGATCAAACTTCTCGGAGCCACGGTCTCGGACGATCCTGGAGTTCTTCATGGCAGCAGTTTTGTACCGAGAACTGTAGAAAGTGGCGATCACAATAGATCAATCTGGTCGTAGCGATACTAGGCGTATAGAGCCAGATTAAAATAAAATAAATATTCATGGACATTTCACACAACGTCCTCTGGTCCCAAGCTAAGCTTATTATGCTTGTGTTATGGGTACCAGAATACGGATAGAATACATATACTACTTTTCTTTTGTAAATACATACTTATAATACATAGAAACACCCAGACGCAGTACAAACATTTGTATGAGAATTAGAAAAAGCACACAAATGATTGTCCCGAGCGGGAATCGAACCCGCGACCTCTTGATCGGCAGTCCGTTACATAAACCACTCAACCACGAGGCTCGTCCATTCGATTACCCACACCTCCCAAAAAAAAAACTCACTGTTGGGCACGTCCTCCTCCATTTGGAAGAGAATATGGTCCGCGCTGACCAGGCGTGTTGGCACAGGGCTTAATTTCGTGTTTAACGTCTTTCACAGGGGTTGTTATTTGTGTACAATATCTCTTAGCTGGCTTTTACAACGCCATGGGAAAGAGATGGGGTCGTGACACTTGTATTCTTAATTCGTCTCCACAATAGCAGATATTTTAAAGAATATCCTACGTATATTATGAAAGCGAAAGCGTGTATGGCTATCTGGATGTAACGATGTTTCTGGTTTTTTCATTAGGAGCGAAGCATCAGTGAAAAATGTTTCAAAAACGGGGAAAATTTTCGAAATTTCACACGTACGAGGTCGCCAATAGCTAGCAGGCTATAAGTTGATTAGATCTAATTAGTGTTTAATGTGTTCAATTAATGATCAAAGTTCACAATCGAGTTGTATTACAGAAGTGTCATTCACATGTCTTACCTAGCCGAGAACATAATGTTTTCATTTTGTAACATCACAGGTAACTTCAATCAAATTTGATCTTATCGTTTAGTGTTTACTATCATCGAACTACGATTTCATCAAATACCGGTATAATGCAGTGATGATGATTCATCATCATCTGACACTTTGCTCGGTCTTCGGCATCTCTGACTGTAAGACCATTAGCACGCATATCATCTTTGGCGACTTCAAGCCAGCACTTCTTGAGCCTACCCCTTTTACCGGGACCTAGCTTAGGTGGTATGGCCAGACTTTTGTTTCCCACGTAATTTGCCGGTTGTAGCGAAACTTGACCATACCAACGAAAACGACTTCCCTTCAGTTTTATCTGCTATGTCATGGACATGAAGACTGCCATGAATACGAGAGTTTCTAATGCGAACCTTCCATGACACGCACATCAAGCGCAGCATTTTCATCTTCGTGACAAGCAGAGGCGCATTTTGAAAATTTGCGCCCTGGGAGTGTTGTTTGACGCCCCGGGCCAGTCTAATTGCCGCCCTATAAATTAATAGTGATAGAGCAAAATTTTAAATTTGAAGACCTCTAATAGGTCTAGGGTTAATACGCCTCTGGTGACACGCAGTTCCTGCTTATGTAAGTATGGGCCACAATTCACGCAATGATGATTGTGATCATCAACTGGTATACATATACAGTGAAAATTTCAGATATGATGGACTAGAGTCTCCGTTTTACCTTATTGTGAAGAACCCTAAAACTGTTAAATATTTAGTGTTCACCTTTTTGACCTTTCTGCCGAGCCTCGTGGTTGAGTGGTTCATGTAGCGGACTGCCGATAACGAGGTCGGGGGCTCGATTCCCGCTCGGGACAATCATTCGTGTGATATTTATAATTGTCATACAAATGTTTGTACTGCGTCTGGGTGTTTCTATGTATTATAAGTATGTATTTACAAAAGAAACGTAGTACTTATACGTATTCTATCCGTATTCTGGTACCCCATAACACAAGCATATAAGCTTAGCTTGGGACCATAGGACGCTGTGTGAAATGTTCATCAATTATTATTTATTTAATTTATTTATATTGCTTTATGTGAACCAATTTATTGCCTCGTACATTATTATAGCGAAGCAAGATTAATTCCGATATAATTATAGATGAAACTAATTGATAATTGCGTCCAATCGAAGGAAGGACAAATGTATTTTAAAACTATTTTATTTAAAACAACTATTACTAAAAAATAATAGACAAACATATTAATATTTGATTGTTGCCTTTTTATCACAATAAGATAATTGGTGATAAGACCGCCTATTGTATTATATTATTGTAAACATAGACTAAGCTACTGTAATGTAAAATGGTGTACAATATAGAGTAATCTATCTATCTATCTATAAATTGTATCACTGCAAAACATACAGAAAACAGTATTACGAAGTATCAGTGAAAAATTTTGCGAAAGAAGGAAAATTTTCTTCACTTTTTAATATTAAATAGATTTAATTACTTAATTCAAATAAATTGTATCTTTTGTTTATTGTCTGTATAAAGTCAAAGTCAAAGTCAAAGTATTTTTTATTGTGGACAAATAGGTACATAAGATGTTGAGATCCGTAGAAATTAAAACAGGTTTCACTATGTCCTGCCATTTAGGCGTACAACATTGGTAGATAATATAAACATTTAATATTAGGCATGCAGTTTTCATTTTGTTACAAAAAAAAAATATGTCAAGTAATAATAATATTAGAAAACAATGTCGAAATTAGCACATCTGAAGATATCATTGCAAATAGTATGTCATTTTAACGTGTCATCATTTAAAAAGTCATTGACGGAGTAGTAACACTTTTCAAGTAATAAAGACTTAAACTTTTTCTTAAAATTTAGTAAAGTCCCATCTTTTAAATTATTGGGAATTTTATTATAAATGACAGGCCCCATACGAAAGATGCTCTTCCTTAACAATGCTGTTCTGAAACTACCTGTGCTTAATAAATTTGTATATTGAGATCTCATTAGATGAGGTCTGTTTGAATTATCAGATCTAAAGTTAAACAAGTTCAAGTGTGATTTTACAAAAATAGCAACTTCCAGAATATATAATGACGGAAACGTTAATAATTTAAGGGATTTAAACATAGGAACACAGCTATCTCTATATTTTATACCGGTCATAGATCTTAAACAACGCTTCTGGGCTCGAAAAATTCTTTCTCTCTCACTACAATTTCCCCAAAACACAACCGCATATCTCAAAACAGATGCAACCAAACCATGGTAAGCTAAAACAAGAGTTTCTATCTTTACCTTTCTATACAGTTTATAAAGAACAAATGCGGATTTACTTAATTTTTTACATATATATTCTGCATGTTCTTTCCATGTTAGTTGACTGTCAATTAATACGCCTAGGAATCTGATTGCATTGGCCCTGTCCAATAATTGACCCCTATGCTGAACTGCCAAAGAGCCTGGTGAAATTCTTTGGTAAAAATGTACTATTTTAGTTTTTTCTAGATTAATAATCAGAGAATTTGATTCCAGCCACTTTATTATATCTCCTAGTGTCTCATTAATATCTTCTTCATAATTCTTTTTGTTATTACATTTTACTACCGCTGTGCTGTCGTCAGCGAACAAAACCATAGGTTGTTGAACTTGCCTTGGCAAATCGTTAATGTAAACCAAAAACAACAGAGGTCCAAGCACGCTACCTTGGGGCACCCCAGATCTGGTTTCCCTAGATTTAGACACATAATGCAATTCAAGTTTGCGTGTGGGACATATTCTTGACAATTTAGTGTATTGTGATCTGTTACTCAGGTAAGATTTAATGAGTCCTAAAATATTTCCTCTAATACCGTATTTTTCAAGTTTGTAAATGAGAATATCATGGTTAACGTAGTCAAAAGCTTTAGTCATGTCTGTAAATAGTGCACAAATGGGTGTTTGATTATCGACGTTTGTCAATATAACATTTATAAGATCGTATATAGCCATGTCAATATTTATATTTTTTCTGAATCCTTTCTGCTCATCACAAAGGATATTATATTTATTTAAGAAGGAATAAATTGAGTTATATATAAGTTTCTCAAAAATTTTTGAAATAACTGAAATGAGTGCAACTGGTCTGTAGTTTGACATGTTCTCTTTATCGTTTTTTTTAAAGATGGGTTTTATAACGGTGATTTTAAGACTATCTGGAAAGATGCCGTTACTTATGCAAAGGTTTATTATGTGGCTTAGGGGAGTAGCTATTTCTTCTGATACGAATTTAAGGACGTTCGTAGTCACTTCATCATTGCCAAAGCTTGTTTTATTTTTTAAGGTTCTTATTACTTTAATTATATCTTCAGGAAGTACTGGTTCCATAAATATTGAGTTTATGTTGGTTTCTAGTTTATACTTCATAGATTTATTAAATTTTTCCTTGTCTTCTACCTGATCTATAAAGAAATTGTTAAAATGTTCTGCAATTAGTTGAGGATTTCTTATAGTTACGCTACCAGTGTTAATTTGTAATATTGGCTCTTTGTAGTGTCTGTCACCGTTAATAACTTGCCAGGAAGCTTTACTTTTGTTTGAAGCATTTTTTATCAAATGGCTATTCTGCGATAATTGTGTTAGATTGATTATTTTTTTAAATATTTTTGAATATAACTTAAAATTATATTTGTTTTTCTTACATGGGTTTTGCCTATATCTCCATAGCAATTTTCGTTGCTTTTTGCTACAAATTTGGATTCCTCGCGAAATCCATTTAGTTTTTCTGTTTGGCTTAATAGTAATCAATCTATAGGGAAAGCACTGGTCATACAGAAAACGAAATAATTCTATGAAATTGTCATACGATTGATTAGGATCATTAGTACTGAAAACTTCTGAAAAAGATAACTGATTCAAATAATTTTTGAATTTTAATAAATTATGCTGGGAAAAGCATCGCCTTTTTATTCGCCAAAAATTTATTTTATATGTTTTATTTACATGAATCTTTAACAATTGAGCAGAATGGTCAGAAAGAGCAAGGTCAATTACATTTGAAGAACATTTCCTTTTGCAATTATGTGCGAAGTTGTCTATGCAAGAATTGCTACTTGGCCTGGTTGGTTGTTTTATTTCCAATTTGAGATTGTGATTGAGAAGTAACATTTCGAAATCCAATGTAAATCTATTTTGCTTGAGAATATCTATATTGAAATCCCCACACAATACAATTTTTTTATTATTTTTGCAACATACTTTTAAGATTGAATCTAGTTTATCACAAAACAAAATGAAATTGGATGACTTTGGTGGTCTGTAGGCACAAATAACTATCAAATTTTGCTTTACCAGTTCTACAGCACAACACTCCAAGACACCAGAGATAGACAGTTTTGTTACCTCTGGTAGTGGTTTAAATTCATAAGTATTTTTCACGAGAATACAGGAACCCCCTCGTTTGTGTTCTTTTCTTGAGTAACACACGGCTAGTACAAAATCTGGGATGCTTATTAAGTTCTCATGTCCTTTCAATACAAAATGCTCTGTAATACAGATTATATCAATTTGTTCATGATTATTCGACATTTCGCTTAGATGAATGCTCAGTAAGTCAGCCTTGTTTAAAAGACCAGCTATGTTTTGGTGCAAAACAATTAAATATTTATGGAAGAAAAAGCTCTGTGCATGTCAAAGTCTGGGATGTGCAGTCAACCTTATTATTTAATTGTGTATTTTGTCTGTCAGAGTCCTTATCCATACATACATACATATCATAGTCAATCCTTATGTTTTTCAAAATCTATATGTAATATGTATGTATTATGTCAGCTTTAAAGTTGCAAGGTCAATATTGTTTTACTATTTTCAAGCCCTTAATGTACTAGATATTGTCCGTGTGGTGACGGACTAATAAATACAAGTGTCACTACCCTATTTCTTCGGGTTCGGTTGCTTTAAAGGCCAGCTAAGGGATGTTGTTGTACACAGATAACATCTGAGATGAGATACTCAAAACCAATGCGGCAACACGCGAGGTAAGCGTGATATAGTAGACAAAACTTCGCTTCCAAAATGGAGGAGATCCGTGGCCAACAGTAGGACGCTGGAGAATGAACTGGAGAGAAAGAGAGAGAGTGAGAGAGAGCATAGTTTAGAAAAATAAAGGTTACTCTGTCCCATGGCCCATTTTACAGACTAGATATAAATGTTAAAGTTTGAAACCCATTGTAACCTTGTATTTACACAGTCTGTATGTATGTATAAATCTAGCTTTAGTATGTATGTATATGCACCTGCTATCGATCTTAATATGTAGGTCACACACTGCCCTTATTCTACAAAGTGCAACGTTTAAAACTAATCGGTTAGAACTAATGTGATATTATAACAAACCTTGGTGTGTAATCGGCTTGTTCCTACAGGGCTTATTACATTTAACTAAAAAGTACAATAATTTTTTTGACGGGTTCTTTTGCATCCTTATCTCAGTCTGTTAAACTTAAAATTAAAATGACGGGCCTCGTGGTTCGATTCCCGTTTATGACGATCATTTGTGACATATTTATAATTGTCATACAAATATTTTCAAACACTTGCGCGACTCATTTGCTTAAATAAAACAACTTTTTACGGATTTAATTTAAATTAAATTAATAGGAATTTAAAACAAATATACGCGTCTAAATCCGTAAAAAGTAGTTTTGTCATACAAATGTTTATACTGTATCTAAGTGTTTACTTTGTATTATAAGTATGTTTTTACAAAAGACAAGTAGTATGTAAAATATTCGTATTCTGGTACACATAACACAAGCATATAAGCTTAGCTTGGGACTTGGGGACATTGAGTGAAATGTCCATGAATATTTTTTATTTAGCTCTCTTAGTCTTGTTAGGACTAAAAACTCCTAAAATAAACAGGCTGTTTGATTTGGCGTCCCATAAATAAATAAAGAAATAGCAATATATTAAACTCTTTCTCTCTCTCTCTCTCTCTCCAGCCCATTAACGTCCCACCTTTGAGCACCGGCCTCCTCCATATTTGTGAGGGATTACTGTCAACTGTGCCGCGCTGACCAGGTGTGTTGGCACAGGGCTTTTTTTCTCCGTACAAAGCAATCAAATAAGTATAGCTTAGGACCAGAGGATGTTGTTCAAAATGACCATGAATATTTAATTTCATCAAGTGAAGTGTAACAAGCACTTTTCAAACAGGCCCTTCCTTTCTCTGGATTGTAAGTAAAAATTAATTATATTTACATAAGATATGATAGCATTTTCTAAGTAAAATGTAGTATGGGTGAGGTTTCTACAAACCACGTAATTTAAGGTGAGGTTTTATTTATTTATATTATTTATTTAAAAGACTAACGGTCTTATTCATAATGACTTATTGGAGGTTTAAAAGTCCGCTAAAATAGGTTCGCGAAAATTGTCAAAAGTTGTAGCCTTTTTACGCCAAAACGTTTATTATCTCTCCGATAAAATCTCCATTTAAGCCTCCGATAAGTGATTATGAATAATAAAAAACCGGTCAGGTGCGAGTTGGACTTGTATACGAAGGGTTTCGTACAGTCTGTCATATAATCTGTGGTACAGTTTTTATCATTAAAATACAAACGGGGCCTAAATAACGTAAGGACAGGAGAACAATGATGATGATTATTTGTTGTTGTAGCATCAACTGATATGAATAAGTGTGAAATTTTGAGCTCTCAAGCTATCACTGTTCCAGAGATACATTCTGATGACAAACGTATGAAAAGCCAAGTATCAATAATAAGGTCCCGTGTTACCTTTTGGTACGGAATCCTCTCTCTTCAGCCCATTTACGTCCCACTGTTAGGCACGGGCCTCCTCTACTTTGGGAGGGATTATGGTGTAGGTACTGTGCCGCGCTGGCCAGGCGTATTGGCACAGGGTTTATTTTCGAGTTTTCCGTATCTGACAGAGGATGTTATCTGTGTGCAATTTACGTTAGCTGATTTTTACAGCACCCTTGAGAGGAGATGGGGTGGTGACACTTGTATACTTAATCCGTCACCACACGGAGAGTTTCACGGAACCCTACAAATGTATAAAAGCACCTAGACACAATACACATATTTGTTATATGCAGGAATCGAACCCACCACCGCATGAACTGCAGTTAGTTTTATCAACTACTTCACTACTTTTAGTAATACAATAATTGTCACCACCTCATTTCTATTCGTTATTAAAAATTCGGCTAAGAGATCGTGTAAATGTAAACTGATAACATGGGTCTAACGTATAGAAATGAGGTGGTGCCAATTATTGTATTCTTAATTCATCACCACGCGGAAACAATATTAAATGTCTACATACATAATACGCGATGACACAAAGACATACAAAGCATAATAGTAATTGTAAGTGGGACTGTGTAGTGTACTAGGCACGACTCGACCTTGACACTGTGTCGGTCGGTATATGACGATAGGGTTGTCACTAATATTTATTTTATTTTATATAGATATAAAGATAGATTAAAAAATCTTTATTTGTACCACGATAACACATTTTGCTGACATAATATTAATAAAATATTAAAGTAAGGTATTAGACAAAGGCGGGCTTATCACTAGTGTGGTTTGTCCCAGGCAGTGCTTGCGGTGATCACTTTTTTACTAGAACCTAATTTATATACGTGTACGGACTACGGATATACAGAATAATTATTGGTGTTATATTTGCATTTGAAACTCAAATATTTGTGCGGTGTCTAGGTGTTTTCTATGTTTATATTCTGCTAACCATATCACAAGCTTATCTTAGGACAACTATAACAGTGACTATAACTTATCTACTAAATACGCATATAAAATTTCATAAGAATCGGTCAAGCCATTTCAGAGGAGTAACTAACATTGTGACACGAGAACTTTAAAAATGTTTAAGATATTCAAGATTTCGATGCATGTTTTTTAATTTATGAACTAAGCAAATTATTAGGTATACTAGCTGTTGCCCGCAACTTCGCACGCGTAGAATTTAGAAAGATTTCCCCGTTTTTAGGGTTCCGTACCCAAAGGGTAAAAACGGGACCCTATTACTGAGACTTCACTGTCCGTCCATCCGTCCGTCTGTCACCAGGCTGTATCTCAAGAACGGTGATAGCTAGACAGTTGAAATTTTCACAGATGATGTATTTCTATTGCCGCTATAACAACAAATACTAAAAATAAAATAAAATAAATATTTAAGGGGGGCCCCATACAACAAACATGATTTTTTTACCGTTTCTTGCTCGATACTAATAACGTTGCCTTATGTTGCATAGATAATGGTACTGAACCCTTCGTGCGCGAGGCCGACTCGTACTTGACCAATTTTTTGCAACATTTTTCACTAATACATCGCTTCCTAACTAATTTATAAATGTGAAAACGAGTCGTTGACACAATAGAAATTTTGACGAGCTTAAGTCTTAATGTGTCAAACGAAACTATAGAGCGATTAAAAAAAACGGTACAAGCCATCTATCGACTGTCATAGTAAACTTCTGTTTGGGTTTAATTTCAAAATTTCACGCGTACGAAGTCGCGGGCAAACAGCTTGTGTAATATAATAGTCTCTAGCGCGCGTGATATTACTTAGCCTGTAGCTTTCCAGAATAGATGGACTATCCAACACTGAAAGAATTTTTCAAATCGGGACTGCGCTTCCTGAGATTTCAATCATTTTTTAGTTTATGAAATAATCATTTTATTATCATAATTTATGTAAAAATAGATAAATCTCGTGTGTGCCAGCCCTATTAGTAACAGACACAAAAAGCTAAAGCGTCGTAATGGTGATTTATTTGTATTCTTTTTGTGAGAGACCGGCCGGCACGCGAACCTCGCACAATATCGATGACTAATTGAATAGCATCGCTTCGTTTTTGTGCGTTTTGTGCAATCAGATACTGAATAATTAAAGTCATATGTTTCAATACTTTTAATATTATACTATGCATATTATTATATTCTCTGGTAGTTTAGTTTTTATATTTAGGCTTTAAAAAATTTTCGTATTCTTCTATTTTTTATTCTTTTTTAAAAATAAAGTAACAAGTACCTATGAAATAAAATAGTAGGTACCTAATGGTACCAATTCTATAAGCACAACTAAACTTAACTAAAAATAAATTTTGATAGTATCGATAGCACAATACATATTCTGTTATGATAACTGAACTTTATTGTTATAAATACCGTGTACCGTTGACTAATAGTCTTATTCGTAATGAACTATCGGAGGCTTAATAGTTCGCTAAAATCGTTTCGCGAAAATTATCAAAAATTGTTCTGCATAATAGTCTTAAGGGCCTACATCAATATTATCGTATATCATCGCCGACACGTACATATTAACACAGCCAGTAGGCACAGAAAATGAAGAATTAGGGATACTTTTCCTATTTACTCAAAATCTACTAAATATATTTTAATTCTGATTTACGTGTTTCTATATATAATAGTTACTTATGTTTTTAAAGTTATTTCATTAGTTAATACGCGATAATAGACCGACAAATAAAAAAAATAAAAAATTAGAGAGGTTGTTTCGCTAAGATTTTCTATCGAGAAAACTTTTTTCAATCGTGTTTCTGAGTTTATGCGATCCTAGATCATATATTGAAAAAACATATACTTAAAAATTAGAGCTCTAGCCATTCAATCTAAAGAAACAATGAAAACTTCGTACGTAGAAAAATGCACGAAGCTATTTTGGTATCGTCATAATAGTTTGTTTTGAAAAATAGATTTTGGCTGATTCTCAGACCTACTGAATATGTATGGAAAATGTGAGAAGAATCCGTCAAGCCGTTTCGGAGGAGTACGGTAACTAACACTGTGACACGTGAATTTTATATATTAGAAGACTAGCTGAACCGGCAAACGTTGTTTTGCCATACTAAAAAAAAGTTTGAAAAATAGATGTTAGCCGATTCTCAGACCTACTGAATATGTATGTAAAATTTGATAAGAATCGGTCAAGCCGTTTCGGAGGAGTACGGTAACTAACACTGTGACACGTGAATTTTATATATTAGAATAATATCTATGTGTCAAAATGTACGTATCATAAGTGTTTACACAATTAAATTTGTATAATATTATATTATCTCTCCGATAAAATCTCCGTTTAAACCTCCGATAACTCATTATGAACAAGACCATAAAGATTTTAATTAATATACATGTGTACAACAGAGTAGCTAATTAATTATAATACACCTAAAGCCTAAAGGTAGTTGTTTAAATTTTTTAGTGTATCCGTCCGCGTGAAATTTTCTAAATTCCACGCGGACAGAGTTGCGGGCAACTGCTAGTTTATTTATATTAAATTAATATAATCTCTAGCTGGCTTTTACCATATTCCATTTTCAGTTTATTTAATATAGGGCCCACTGATAAACGAGGCAACCTATCCATAAGGATAGATTGATTATTGAAAATGGCCGATAGCGATTTTCCTTAAAAGATAGACAAAATAAGACATATAAATAAAACCTGTAACACCTATAAAAATAACCTATAAAAATGCCCTTGGCATTAAGTCCGCCATTGTACAAATTTTGTTTGTGCGAAGTGTAAATAAATAAATATAATAAAATAAGACATATAAATAAAACCACTTTTTACGGATTTAGACGCGTGTATTTGTTTTTCGACACGTGACCATGGTGACTGCAAAGTCTCCAAAATGTCGTGCTAAAATTTAAAACAATACATGTGTTTAAATCCGTAAAAAGTAGTTTTATATTTAAACGAATGATTCGCGCAAGTGTTAGAGAACATTAAAATTAGACATTTTCTAATTTTCATTTTTCTACACCCCTTGATTCCTTACACATTCATTCGCAAACTCTTTGATCTTGATCTGCATCAATATTTACGTTACATTTATAACGTAGAACGATAATAATGACCTCTACACACAATATTTACCACGACGCAATGGGTAACTCCCATCGGCCCCGGTGAACCGCCCCGGTACCGGGGCCGTTGGGAAAAAAAAGTTGCAACGGCCCCGGTGAAGCCGGGCCCGTCGTTCACCGGGGCCGTTGGCACAAATCATTTCCCAACGGCCCCGGTGCGTTTCTAGCTTGACTGTTTTCTGTAATGAGCTTGTTTAACTGCTGTTATGGCACCATTCAGGCGGAGAGCATTCAAACACGGGTCGTACTAGCCGTTCGAGGCGAAGTTTGTAGCTTATTGCGGATGGGACAAAGCAAGTCCTCAAAGGCTCCGCTGTGTGTTTAGCTTGACTGTATTCTTTAATAGACACGTTAACGTCGTATTCTGACATCACCATAGCTAAATAGTCAAGTTCACACCGGACGATCGTTATATAACGCAGGGATCTCGGGCGGCAAGAGCGTAACCCTATTGTACAGGGCGCCGCAATACACTGAACGGTGTGGACTAGGCTATCCAGACACGTCTTCTTTTCGTAGGTATCTTCTTTGTTATTATGTAAACATACTTCTTCCTTATCTTTACAAATTATGTTCAAACAAATTATTAATATAATGTTAAAGTATTTATGACATTACGTTTTATAGAATAAAAGAGTAAAAAACGTGCAACTGTTTTATTAACATACAGATTAATAATAAAAAGACTTACCAAGTCAAAAATAACCCGCCGGCAAGTTGCGCTTTGCGCTGCTCTACCATATCTGCCCCAAGAACAGTTTGTAAACGGCTGGTTTTACATCGACAACCAAAGCCCTGACGATAAAAGAAGCAAGCTTTTTCGAAAATACATATATGCTTACACGATGGATTCGCGATGATAGGTATAATAAAGGTTATCATCACAAATAGAGATATATTAAAACAAAATATTTACTAAGTATAACTTTGTTTACAAACACGACCTCTTCAGGCCAATATCAGCAACTGGAATTATCCTACAGAAATGTGACAAATATTATGTTTGAAATAATTCCATCTATACCTGTGATCCATACTAATTATAAGAGTTTGTATGTTTGTATTAAGAGTTTGTATGAGTTGGATCGAATGAAAAAAATCTTTTAGTGTTGAATAGTCCATTTATTGAGGATGGCTTTAGGGTATATAATATCAAGCTGCGAACAACACGAACAAAGCGTTTAGTAGATATATTCCTGTAGTGACGGATTAAGAGGGTACTGTACTCCTAATTTAGGTATTTGCCTTAGGTATTGCCATCCCTATTCCCGAGCACCGTGCTGAAAGGGACAAATATAGCTGAAGCAGATTTTACCTACAAATTCTTTGTAAAAAAGACGTTTCGTAGTCCCCTTTTTTCTTCGCGAAAGTAAAACCGATTTTGATTGTTTTTACCCGATATTATAGATGAAGAGTATATCTATGCTTGCATCACTTCCTTTTTTGGTAAAACGTTACCAAATATGTGTGTTAGTCGCTGCAACTTTACCTAAAGAAAACCGAAAAAAACGGGATTTTCGGATGGTCATATTTGTTTTAGTTATTATGTATTGAAAAAAAGAAAGTGATAGAAGCATAGATATACTCTTCATCTATAATATAGCGTAGAAACAATTAAAATCGGTTTAACTTTCGCGAAGAAAAAAGGGAAGTACCATACCCATATTTTTGTATGGAGCATAATTTGGTATCGTGCCCTCTTAAGAGTGTGTCACCATCCTATTTCTTATCAAGAGTGCTGTAAAAGCTAGCTAAGGGAATAAATATCGTCTTTTATGAGATGTAAAATTCGAATAATCGCAATGCCAACACGCCTTATCAACGTGGACATACCTACCTAAAGCAAATACCGCACTGAAATAGATAAAGGCCGTGCCCAACAGTTGGCCACCATCATTACTCCCACTGTTGGGATAACCTTCCACCATTTCAGGCGGAGTCTATATCTAGGTACTACGCCGCGTTGACCAGGCGTGTTGGCATAGGGTTTACCTAATTTCGAGATTTTAATCTCATAACTGGATTTTACAGTACCCTTAGGGAGAAATAGGTTGGTGACACTTCTGTTGTTCGTCTGTTTGTTGCTTTCATGTTTGTTACCTCATAACTTTTAACTCAGCGATGCGATTTTAATGATATTTTTTTTATTTGAAAGCTGACGCTGTAAAGGGGTAATTTTATGGTGACCGTAGGAATTATTTGGAAAGTAAAAAACGTAGATGCTTCCTGATGGCGGTTTTAATGTAAAAAAAGTGAACGAATGAGTGCGAGATACAATGACTCGTGAACTTAAATCTATATGCCTAACCTAATGACGACAACACATTAAATAATTGTCCTTACGTTGCTCCACAATTTTAGTAGGCGCGTAAACATCCCCCCGGGCGGTGAAAAGGTAATTTTCACCCAGAATCTGAAGCCACTGGTAAGGGACAAATCTTGCTGAATGAGCGCCGAATTACTCCGCTTGATGTCCGAATATCAGCTACGCGTGCCACTCCATCAGATCCAGGATACAGAGCTACGATCCTTCCCAATCTCCACTTCAGAGGAGGCAAATTCTCCTCCTTCACCACAACCAATGTATTGAGCTGTAAACTGCCCTTGCAAGAACGCCACTTGGTTCTGAGTTGCAACTCTGCAATATATTCTTTGGTCCATCTGGTCCAGAAATGTAGCCGAAGCTGTTGAATGCGCTGGAAGCGTGTGAGTTGACTCTTGCTACGATCAGTATAATCTGGTTGTGGTAAACCAATCAGAGGTCGTCCAATAATAAAATGACCTGGTGTCAATGGAGTATAGTCTGCAGGATCAGAAGACAACGGAGTTAACGGTCGGGAGTTTAATATCGCTTCAATCTGGGTCAACGTGGTGTTAAATTCCTCATAAGACAAATTACAATTACCCAGCACTCTTTGCAAATGGTATTTGGTAGATTTAACACCAGCTTCCCAGAGGCCTCCCATGTGAGGACTATAAGCCGGAATAAAATGGAATTTAAAGCCATCGCTGGCCGCGCGCTCACCTAAAGAACTGCAGTTTTGCTTAATAAATTTTGCTAAGTCATTGTTTGCACCGACAAACGAGGCACCATTATCAGAGTAAAGGTTAAGAGGCTTTCCTCTTCGCGAAATGAAACGATACAATGCCATTAAAAATCGATTGCTTGTCAAATCCCCAACTAACTCTAAATGTAGGGCTTTGGTACTAAAACAAACAAAAATCGCGATGTACACCTTTACCAGCCTACATCCTCGGCCTTGACGACTCGCACACATCATAGGCCCTGCGTAATCTACGCCTACATTTTCAAAGGGAAAACCAGTGGAAGAAACACGCTCACGCGGCAGGTTTCCCATTATTGGCTCAATAGTCTTGCCGGTCATTCGCCTACACCGTACGCATTTACGATAGCAAGCCCTAGCTAAATTTCTTCCGCCTATTGGCCAATAAGTCTCCCTAACAGACGCAAGAAGCATTTGTGGGCCAGCATGCATCAACTTACGATGCTCAAACTCAAATATTAATTTAGTTAAAACATGAGTGGACTGTAACAAAATAGGGTGTTTTTTATCATGATTGTATTCAGAGTTATCAATGCGGCCCCCTACACGCATTATACTATGAGAATCCAAATACACATTAAACTTAAGTAGAGAACTCTTTTTAGGTAACGTTTGTTTATTTAATAATATTAAGTATTCAGGAAATGAATCTTTCTGACACTGCCTAATTAATATGTTAAGTGCTTGTTCTAATTCACATTTATCTAAAAATAAAGAAGGTATAGGACGCCTTCTACAGCGGCTAATCCACCTAAGAACGTAAGCTACTGTACGAACTAATCTTAAATAACTAGAAAAACGACTCATATCAATAAAACTTGATTGTTCGCTACTGTTAATTACAGCTGCAAAGGAAATATCTGGCTTGGTTTCTGGTAACGACTCAACACCTTTCGGTTGAATGGGAAACTTAATGGGTTCTTGGCTAAGAAAGACTGGACCGTTCCACCATAGCTTCGATGCCTGCAGGGAACTAATATCCATACCACGGGATAGTAGGTCTGCAGGATTGAGCTCAGTTGGGATGTGTCGCCAAGTACAAGTGCTCGCCTTATCTAAAACTTCAGCTACGCGATTTCGCACAAAAGGCTGAAGCTTAGAAGGGTGCATCTGCAACCATCCCAACACGATGGTGGAATCAGTCCAGATGCAAACCTTGTTCACAGCAACCCGTAATGATTTTACAATCTTCTCATAAAGACGGATGCCTACTACAGCGCCACACAACTCCAATCTGGGAATGGACAGTGATTTAATTGGGGCTACACGACTCTTAGCTGACAATAAACGAACCACTACCTCTCCATTATCATTAACAGTACGAACATAAGCACAGGCTCCGTAAGCCAGCTCTGACGCATCTGTAAAGATGTGTAACTGAAAAACTTTATAAGAGTCACAAATGACCATTCGAGGAATTCGAATATCATTAATTAAAGGTAAAGTTCTAACAATTTCATACCAATGCTTATGAATATCAGGACTTAAAGGTTCATCCCAAGATAATTTTTGCAACCATAACCGTTGCAATAATATTTTCATACGAACTACTCCTGGGGCAAGCAGACCAAGTGGATCAAATATTTGTGCGATTGCTGATAAGATATCACGCTTGGTGTTACATTCAGGTAGTGTCAAGCCTATCGGAAAGCAGAGTTCATCTGAATCTGCACACCAACCAAGACCTAAAAGCTTGCTGGCTTCATGAGATCCGATATTTAAATCATATGGTGTTTTGAAACAATCTGACACCAATTGAGGCTCATTAGATTGCCATTTTCTTAACGGCATACCAGCTGACGACAATACCGCCGATACTTCATTACGAATATCCATAACCTCAACCAAATTATCTCCCCCAGTGAGCAGATCGTCAACATAAAAATCATGCTGAATTATTTCAGCCACTTTACTATTAGTACACTCAATACCTAACTGTTTTAAACACCTTGTTGCTAAATAGGGTGCACTAGCAGTGCCATATGTAACAGTGTTTAATTCAAAGACTTTAATAGGTTCATGAATGTTATCACGCCAGAGAATACGTTGAAGAAACCTATCAGACGGATGGACAACTATTTGCCTATACATCTTCTCGACGTCGGCTGCTAAAATGTATTTATACTGTCTGAAACGAAGTAGTATAGCTAGTAAGTCATCTTGAACTGTGGGACCTATTAATTGAATGTCATTAAATGAAACTCCTGACGTAGTAGGACAACTAGCATTGTACACCACTCTCAACTTAGTTGTTGTACTTTGGTCGCGTTGGATACCATGATGTGGTATATAATAACCAACTTCACTTGAGTCAAGTTGATGACACTCAGACATATGGCCCAAAGACTCATACTCAGACATGAAGTCATGATACATTTTACATAATTGAGGTTTACCTTTTAATCTACGCTCCATGGAAAGTAAACACTGCGTAGCCCTAGTAAATGATTCTCCTAAAACACTAGGGTGTTCCTTCAACGGAATCCGTACGCAGAATCGACCATCCTCTAGACGAGACATGTTTTTGAGAAAATGTTCTTCACACTCTTTCTCTGCTAATGAATAATGAGATGACGGTAGTGAGGGTATTTCCTCTAATTGCCAAAAACGCGTTAAATTGGTTTCATTGTCAATATCAGAACAGCAGCCGCTCGAACTATTGACAAAATGGCACCGTACATCACTTGAAAATAAGGAAATATGACTATTAATAATCGGACCTGAAATAATCCATCCTAACTTTGTTTCACAAAGCATAGGCTTTTTATTACCTAAATCTATTCGATGTGATCCCAACAAATCCCAGAAGAGATCAGCGCCCAGCAATATATCAACAGCAGCAGGCTTATAAAATGTGGGATCCGCTAAACAAATATCTGATGGTATTTTCAGATTACTAATATCAATCTCACGACTGGGTACATTATTAGTTATTGATGGTAAAACAAAACAATAAAAGTCGATGACGAATCTTTCATTTAAAGACTTCATACTTACACGACAAGTTTTACCTACGTGTGACGTCACGTTGTTTATGCCCAGAATTGATTTATCTATATAATGAGGAGTTAAATTTAATTTATTAAATAAACTCTCTGACATAACACAAGACGTGCTACCGCTGTCAAGAACTGCCCTAACAACATGTTCTTGATTATTACTATCATACAGTTTTACTAATGCGGTAGACAATAACACGTCGAATTGCTCCGAAGAAGCTATATTTGCCGACAAAGTGTGACTTTGGCTGACATTTGTCGACACAGACGATAACGGTAACGATGGTATATTTACGGATGTGTTTACGTTCTCATTCTGCAAGTTAGGTAAAGGTTTTAAATCACTCACATGCACTAAACTATTGTGCTTGCGTTTACAAATATGACAACCTGGCTTTTTACAATGATCAGCATAGTGACCTGATCTAAAACAATTAAAACAAACTTTAAAAGTAGGCAGCAGCTTATGTCGGGCTTCATTACTAAGTGCAAGAAATTGTGAACAACAAGACAATAAATGATCACCCTTACATTTAGGACATATTTTACTTACTGTAGATAAACTAGATTTATTGTTATTATGTTGTATAGAAACCATAGACTTCATATTTGATTTAATGGGATTAGTATGGGAAAGTTCTAAAGTTTCCAATAAGTCAGCGCGACTACGTAAGAATGTCATAAACTCACTGAATTTATTTGAATTATCTTCATTTAAACGACCTTTGTACTCTTCCCACTCCCTATAAGTTCTATGATCTAACTTTTTAGTAATTAAATAAATTAATAATGTGTCCCACTGTCCAACTGGCTCACCTAAAGCCTCTAAGGCTTGCAAGTTTTTCTTTAATTGATCAATTAAACGCTTTAAATTATTAGAAGACTCCTTAGTAATATTTTCAATATTAAATAAAGTAGTGACGTGATTTTGAATTAATAACCTTTTGTTATCATAACGTTCACATAACGTTTTCCAAGCTACAGAATAATTGTTGGCCGAAAACTGTGTAGATTGTATTACCACAGCAGCAGATGACTCTAAACAGGCGCGCAAATAATGATACTTATTTATGTCGTCAATATCCTCGTTAGAATGTATAAGACTAGAAAAGGTGTCCCTAAACTCCAACCAATTCTCATACGAACCATTAAATTTTGGTAATTGAATAGTTGGCAATTTGACAAGCTTCCGATTACTCGCAATACTTTTACCATCACAAGAGGGCGACTCAGTATATGTACCTAACATATCTTGCGCACACGCTAACGCTTTATAATACTGTGTCTCAAATTCCGCACGAGCGGCAAGCTGTGGATTAACATCGTCAACTAAACACTCGATCTGTAACTGTACCCCGTCAAAACGCTCATACAACGCTTCGATCTTACCTATACGCAACTGCAATTCTTTAGCAGTCGCAGACAACAACGGCTGTTTTAATTCCATGCAATAATTAATAAAAGTTGTTAATTGGCCTTTAAAACTGCTTCTTTTCTTAGTTAAATCTTTAATTTGTTCTGTGGCCATTCTGGGAAGTTGATGAAATCCCCTGGAATTGATACAATGTTCACGTAAATAACAATGCAAAGTATAAATTAATTATCCTAATACAGCTTTGTTAAAATGCCTAGTCACAGCTATTACAATCAATACCTCTAACTCACTCAGTTAAAGATTTACGGAACGAATGAAACAGTAACGTAAAAAATATACCTACTATGAATGATTTTAACTGCAAGCGGTTAATGACTGCTGAGTAGGTATGCTTACAACCATCAATACTTATGTAAATTTTGTTACTTTTACATAGAAAAGAATGTTATAACTGATATACTAATTACATGTATATAGTAGTAGTTACGCAATTTAATTCTTATACATCATAAATAACTACTATGCTATGTATAACCAATATTTGAAATGAGTGTCCAGATAATAGCACTTATACGGCAATTTTACACATATAAAACGAATATCTATGCACAATTTGAAATACAAATAATGTGAATGTATACAAAAATAGTCAAACGAATTAAAATAATGCAGCTGACCGCTAACTATACACTATAATGTACAATTTTAACTCGAATGGCGTTAACACTAAATTCACAATGCAATAGATTCGAATTTAACATAAACAATATTATTACGTACCTTTTAAATACGTTGTTTTACCATTAATTATACCTGTATGAGTGCTGGGTTACAAAATTATTAACCAATCTAGACTTAACACCACGGAATCATCCACATTCCAATGCGACGCGTTCAAATTCCAACCGTTTTTCACTATTACGGTTATTAATCCCGTATATCCTTTAAATCCAGGTTTGATAACGCTAATCCATAATCCTTTGGTCATCAGGCTCGATGTGGACCATGTATAGGGGTAATTTTATGGTGACCGTAGGAATTATTTGGAAAGTAAAAAACGTAGATGCTTCCTGATGGCGGTTTAATGTAAAAGTGAACGAATGAGTGCGAGATACAATGACTCGTGAACTTAAATCTATATGCCTAACCTAATGACGACAACACATTAAATAATTGTCCTTACGTTGCTCCACAATTTTAGTAGGCGCGTAAACAGACGCTTCTCGTGTTGTTTAATTGGCACCAGTTTAGGATCTGATGGTTATCTCCAAAGAAATCGAGGAAATCCCTCAAATTTCAAAGGCACACACAATGTTTACAAATATTAAGTATCTAAATAATCAAAGAGTAGAGACTACTACTACTACATAGGTGAACGCATGAAGTCGAAACAACTTTAAAAAAAAATACCCTTTCATTACCACTGAAATGAGTATTTTGTAAACCTTTACAACTTAATAGATTTAAATGAGATATACATCATTAGGACATAAACCATGGGGTGGAGCAGTAACTTTAACATAGAGCAATCATTCAAAGTCTCATACAAGATGATTGTATAGTTAAAATATGTCAGTGACCCCTTAAAAACCTTGAAAATTTCGCTATAAACTTGATGAACTGGTTTATTGGTTAGAAAAACTCTAGGGTTACTTGAGTTTATTAAATATACAGTTATATATACTTATTTGATGACCCCGGCAAACTTTGTACTGCCTACTTTATTGTGAATGTAACTGCCGCCCGTCCGTTCGGGTTCTATTAGTACTAGCTTGACGGCTCCGTTTAGAAAATTGTCGTCCTAGGCCATTTAATTTGGCGTCCTAGGTCATTTAATTTGGGGCCCCGGGCCCTTTGATTTCCCGCCCCTGTTAATTAATGGAGAAGGAACAAAATATTAAGGGTAAAAGCTTCCACCGCCCTAAAGTAATTACGTCCCCGCTTGAAGAGCGTCCAGGGGCTTTCCTTTTGTATTCAAAGAAGTTAAATAAATTTAAATAATAAGGGTTATTTTTTGCCGCAAGAAAACAGTCTTTAAAATGAGTTTCGTTTAAAAATTATAACAGTAATAAACTTTTGTGAGTAAGAAAAATATCGGCTTTATCAAACTATTTATCTGTTGTTAATAGTGTGAAGGGGAAGAATTTCTAATAAAGTCGTTATTTTTGTATGTATGTATATCCCTAAGTGAGCTTATATCTTCAAAAGTACGAAACGAAATTTGATGCGATTTTTTTAATAAATGTAGAGGTTTAACAGGATGATTTTTTTGTGTAATTTGTTAGGGTTTTGGTTTTTAAATTTTACGCATACGAAGTTGCCGGTAACAGCTATTTTCAATCAATTTAACTGTTATAGTATTTTATATAATATTTCCTTTTTTATTTTTATTTAGTTCAGAAAAGATATATACGCTGGAAAATCCTAGATTTTTTATAATTTAATTAACTATTGCATTGTCATTGGTTCTTAAAATAAGTTCACACCTAAGAACACGCAAAGAATAATGAGGCATATGCTTTCTGGGTACGCATAGCCCTAGTTAAACCACAGAATAGAAGATACTGGTACCGATTCTACGTGCACAACGAAACTTAACTTAAAATGAGAATTGGTAGTGTCTATAACACAATTTGACTATGTTAATAGAACTTGCTTATTATAAAAGCTGTGTATTACAGACTAACGATTTTAATTAATAAAAAGTGCACTACAAGATAGCCAAAATAAAAATACCCCATAGTTGTTTTCATTTTTAAGACGCTTGTATTAGTATGGTACATATCTATCAATATATTAATCTAGGTAACAGAATCGGTGAAAGTAATTTTCACCAACTTGCTGTTGTCGGATTGATCTGAAATTTTGCACTCATATTTAGTACCGTTGACAATATAATAATCATCATCATCATCATAACATCACGCCATTTTCCCATGGGGGTAGGCAGGGACTGTAGAGCGCCATCTGTTACGATCCAAACATACTTCCTTGGTTTCATCCACACTCATACATCTGTTCAAACATGCCCGACGGTTGAGCTAAAAAAAATATTCAGGATTTTCAAGCGTGTTTTTTAGTTTTTGAACCAAGTAGATTATTTTATTTAGTTATGTTTCGTTGTGCAAGTAGAATTGGCACCACTAACTACGGTACGGTATAGAGTACATAATTATGTTATCACCTGTTAAAGGCAAATAGAGATTTTCTACAAACAAACACGATATATTTATGTTACGTTGTTATAAATATTTATACACTGTGGTTAATGAACTCGGAAGTTAAGAAATAATTAGGTCAAGGAGTTAAAGTGAAAAGAAAGAAAGAAAGAAAAATATTTATTTCTAAGCCACAGTTGACACCAAATACATAAGTTAACAAAAAAAATTAACTTAATAATAGCAGCGTCCACAGTGACCGAAAAAGTGTGCCCGTTATTATTATATTTATTATATACCTACACTA
This sequence comes from Orgyia antiqua, assembly GCA_916999025.1. Taxonomy (NCBI): domain Eukaryota; kingdom Metazoa; phylum Arthropoda; class Insecta; order Lepidoptera; family Erebidae; genus Orgyia; species Orgyia antiqua. The sequence continues at coordinate 10,670,720 of OU779874.1, forward strand.
GCTGTTGCCAGCGACTTCTTAAGCAAGAAAGAAAGAAAGAAAGAATCATTTAATACTGCGGAACCCACATTTATGCGTGGGATTTCCCGTTTTTGCAACATTATTTACTGATGTTTCGCTCCTTTTAGTCACAGCGTGATGTTATATAGCCTGTTTTCCTTGTCTTCCTCTATAAATGGAGTAGTCAAAACAAAAAGAATTGTTCAATTCGAACGAACAGTTCCTAGCGTGTTCAAACAAACGAACAAACAAACTCTTCTCTCTCTCTAGCCCATTAACGTCCCACTGTTGGGCACGGATCTCCTTTACTTTGAGAGGAATTATAGTCTACTGTGGCTCACTGACCAGGTTTGTTGGCACAAAGTTTATTTTCAAGTTGAACTAATATAGGATGCTTCTATATCCCTTAGCTACAGTTCTAAAGATACAGCTTAGTGACAGACAAACCAGCAGCGAAGTCTCAGTCTGTGGTCTCAGTAATAGGGTCCTGTTTCACCTTTTCTTTTAGACCTTTGAGCAAATTGGGAATACTTTCCCTTTTTGTATTCAGTTTATATTAAAATTTTTTACATTTCATTCACTTTTCCATAAATATATATGTAAACATTATACAAACAAACACTGTGTTAATACAAATTAAATATTATTCAGTTGAGACAGAGTTTATATTTGTTTGTTAGTGTATTGCCCTAGTTATTTATGATTCATCTTATTTACTTAGCAACAGAAGTTGAAGGTTCCTCTTTAGCATTTACTTTAGTTAAGTTTAGTTGTGCGCGTAGAATTGATACCAATGTTAAGTTATAGATTTATTACTATCTATTATTAAGACTAATCTCCAAAACATAGGGTATATAGATACGAGATAGACTGTAAGCTACATAACATCACGCTGAGACCAATAGGAGTAATGTATCAGTAAAAGTGTTACAAAAACGAGGAAAATAGCTAGTGTTTAAATAAAACCACTTTTTACGGATTTAAATCCATCTAAATCCGTAAATAGTGATTTTATTTACCATTTATGTACGTAGGTATACAAGGTGGATACGACATATGGGCTTTTTTTAAACTGGATATACTATGTAACATTTTTAATCTCTGTACCAAAAATCAAACAAATACAAGCATTAGTTTAGACGCAAATTAGGTTAAAAGTTTTAGTACTATAAGAACACGATGTATCTTTCGCGTTACAGCTGATAAGTTTATAGGCAAAGGTCATCTACCTTACATTCTTACAACGATAAATTACGGTACATTTTACGATGCAAGCTGCCATTCTTCACTATTCAAATCACTTGCACTTTTATTACGAAACTTTACACTACACTTTTACTTTTATTATGACCAGAATAACAAAAAAGATGCGCTTGAAAGAGATAGAAAATTGCTATTGTACCTTAGATTATTTACACAGGGTGGTTGGAGTTAAAAGCTATTTAGTTTGTTTGAAAAAAATAGAAATCTCATTCTTGCTGCTATTTATTTTTATACTGTATTGAATTATAGGTACGTATACTATACACCTATAGTATACTGTATACGTAGTCTAATTTAATGCCCCTATGTCGTATCCATTCGGTATATGGCGACAATCCAACATTGTCCTTGGCATTGCTAGAACATTATTGATGAGTTCCTAATCTCATTAAGTAATTTGTTTGGCTTCTTCATAAAGGAAATGTACATAAATCTAACAAGATTAATAATACATACTAGTGATTGATCCCGGTTTAACACTGCTAGTAATAATGCTTCATGCTTTTTAACGGTATATTGAAACATTCTTAAAACTAACTTTGTTATTTAAGAGGATACCAAAATAGCTTCGTGCATTTTTCTACGTACGAAGTTTTCATTGTTTCTTTAGATTGACTGGCTAGAGCTCTAATTTTTAAGTATATGTTTTTTCAATATATAATCTAGGATCGCATAAACTCAGAAACGCGATTGAAAAAAGTTTTCTCGATAGAAAATCTTAGCGAAACAACCTCTCTCATTTTTAATTTTTTTCATTTGTCGGTCTATTATCGCGTATTAACTAATGATCTAACTTTAAAAACTTATGTAACTATTATATATAGAAACACGTAAGCCGGAATTAAAATATATTTAGTAGATTTTGAGTAAACAAAAAAAAATATCCCTAATTCTTCATTTTCTATACCTACTAGCTGTGTTAATATGTACATGTCGACGATAATATTGATGTAGGCCCTTAAGAATTATTGTTTTGCTGTGATTTGTGGTTGAATTATTTTTTTTGTTTTATTATGACTGTTTTGGTTTTATATATAGCTTACGTACTTAGTTTTTTTTGTTTATTTGTGTCGAAGCACCTTAGTAAGTTCGTAGTAATACTTCTGAAAATTGAAATTAAGTACTGGTACCAATTTCACGTGCACAACTCTAAACTAAACTTAGCTAAAAATGAATTTTGAAAGTGTCGATAACACAATTCGGCAATATTAACTGAACTTTCTTATTATAAAAACTGTTTATTATAGACTAACGATTTTAATTAATATAAATGTTCACAATAAGATAGACAAATAATGAAAGTACAGCAATAGTTGTTTTCATTTTTTAGTTAGGTTTAGTTATGCACGTAGAATTGGCACCATTGTTTTAAATATTTTAATGGAGGTTTGTACTTTTCCTTAAACGCCTTCGTACCCCTTTTACTGGCTCAGTTTTGAATAAATCAGAATTAGTCTTTATTGTTTATCGTGGTTAGGATAAGTGTTAATGTGTGTTACTCATTTGAGCTATAAAATAATTAAAAATACTGGTTACTGTGCCGCGTTGACCAGGCGTGTTGGCACAAGGTGTATTTTCGAGTTTTCTGTCTCTCACAGAGGATGTTATCTGTGTATAGGGGTAATTTTATGGTGACCGTAGGAATTATTTGGAAAGTAAAAAACGTAGATGCTTCCTGATGGCGGTTTAATGTAAAAGTGAACGAATGAGTGCGAGATACAATGACTCGTGAACTTAAATCTATATGCCTAACCTAATGACGACAACACATTAAATAATTGTCCTTACGTTGCTCCACAATTTTAGTAGGCGCGTAAACATCCCCCCGGGCGGTGAAAAGGTAATTTTCACCCAGAATCTGAAGCTACTGGTAAGGGACAAATCTTGCTGAATGAGCGCCGAATTACTCCGCTTGATGTCCGAATATCAGCTACGCGTGCCACTCCATCAGATCCAGGATACAGAGCTACGATCCTTCCCAATCTCCACTTCAGAGGAGGCAAATTCTCCTCCTTCACCACAACCAATGTATTGAGCTGTAAACTGCCCTTGCAAGAACGCCACTTGGTTCTGAGTTGCAACTCTGCAATATATTCTTTGGTCCATCTGGTCCAGAAATGTAGCCGAAGCTGTTGAATGCGCTGGAAGCGTGTGAGTTGACTCTTGCTACGATCGGTATAATCTGGTTGTGGTAAACCAATCAGAGGTCGTCCAATAATAAAATGACCTGGTGTCAATGGAGTATAGTCTGCAGGATCAGAAGACAACGGAGTTAACGGTCGGGAGTTTAATATCGCTTCAATCTGGGTCAACGTGGTGTTAAATTCCTCATAAGACAAATTACAATTACCCAGCACTCTTTGCAAATGGTATTTGGTAGATTTAACACCAGCTTCCCAGAGGCCTCCCATGTGAGGACTATAAGCCGGAATAAAATGGAATTTAAAGCCATCGCTGGCCGCGCGCTCACCTAAAGAACTGCAGTTTTGCTCAATAAATTTTGCTAAGTCATTGTTTGCACCGACAAACGAGGCACCATTATCAGAGTAAAGGTTAAGAGGCTTTCCTCTTCGCGAAATGAAACGATACAATGCCATTAAAAATCGATTGCTTGTCAAATCCCCAACTAACTCTAAATGTAGGGCTTTGGTACTAAAACAAACAAAAATCGCGATGTACACCTTTACCAGCCTACATCCTCGGCCTTGACGACTCGCACACATCATAGGCCCTGCGTAATCTACGCCTACATTTTCAAAGGGAAAACCAGCGGAAGAAACACGCTCACGCGGCAGGTTTCCCATTATTGGCTCAATAGTCTTGCCGGTCATTCGCCTACACCGTACGCATTTACGATAGCAAGCCCTAGCTAAATTTCTTCCGCCTATTGGCCAATAAGTCTCCCTAACAGACGCAAGAAGCATTTGTGGGCCAGCATGCATCAACTTACGATGCTCAAACTCAAATATTAATTTAGTTAAAACATGAGTGGACTGTAACAAAATAGGGTGTTTTTTATCATGATTGTATTCAGAGTTATCAATGCGGCCCCCTACACGCATTATACTATGAGAATCCAAATACACATTAAACTTAAGTAGAGAACTCTTTTTAGGTAACGTTTGTTTATTTAATAATATTAAGTATTCAGGAAATGAATCTCTCTGACACTGCCTAATTAATAATGTTAAGTGCTTGTTCTAATTCACATTTATCTAAAAATAAAGAAGGTATAGGACGCCTTCTACAGCGACTAATCCACCTAAGAACGTAAGCTACTGTACGAACTAATCTTAAATAACTAGAAAAACGACTCATATCAATAAAACTTGATTGTTCGCTACTGTTAATTACAGCTGCAAAGGAAATATCTGGCTTGGTTTCTGGTAACGACTCAACACCTTTCGGTTGAATGGGAAACTTAATGGGTTCTTGGCTAAGAAAGACTGGACCGTTCCACCATAGCTTCGATGCCTGCAGGGAACTAATATCCATACCACGGGATAGTAGGTCTGCAGGATTGAGCTCAGTTGGGATGTGTCGCCAAGTACAAGTGCTCGCCTTATCTAAAACTTCAGCTACGCGATTTCGCACAAAAGGCTGAAGCTTAGAAGGGTGCATCTGCAACCATCCCAACACGATGGTGGAATCAGTCCAGATGCAAACCTTGTTCACAGCAACCCGTAATGATTTTACAATCTTCTCATAAAGACGGATGCCTACTACAGCGCCACACAACTCTAACCTGGGAATGGACAGTGATTTAATTGGGGCTACACGACTCTTAGCTGACAATAAACGAACCACTACCTCTCCATTATCATTAACAGTACGAACATAAGCACAGGCTCCGTAAGCCAGCTCTGACGCATCTGTAAAGATGTGTAACTGAAAAACTTTATAAGAGTCACAAATGACCATTCGAGGAATTCGAATATCATTAATTAAAGGTAAAGTTCTAACAATTTCATACCAACGCTTATGAATATCAGGACTTAAAGGTTCATCCCAAGATAATTTTTTCAACCATAACCGTTGTAATAATATTTTCATACGAACTACTCCTGGGGCAAGCAGACCAAGTGGATCAAATATTTGTGCGATGGCTGATAAGATATCACGCTTGGTATTACATTCAGGTAGTGTCAAGCCTATCGGAAAGCAGAGTTCATCTGAATCTGCACACCAACCAAGACCTAAAAGCTTGCTGGCTTCATGAGATCCGATAATTAAATCATATGGTGTTTTGGAACAATCTGACACCAATTGAGGCTCATTAGATTGCCATTTTCTTAACGGCATACCAGCTGACGACAATACCGCCGATACTTCATTACGAATATCCATAACCTTAACCAAATTATCTCCCCCAGTGAGCAGATCGTCAACATAAAAATCATGCTGAATTATTTCAGCCACTTTACTATTAGTACACTCAATACCTAACTGTTTTAAACACCTTGTTGCTAAATAGGGTGCACTAGCAGTGCCATACGTAACAGTGTTTAATTCAAAGACTTTAATAGGTTCATGAATGTTATCACGCCAGAGAACACGTTGAAGAAACCTATCAGACGGATGGACAACTATTTGCCTATACATCTTCTCGACGTCGGCTGCTAAAATGTATTTATACTGTCTGAAACGAAGTAGTATAGCTAGTAAGTCATCTTGAACTGTGGGACCTATTAATTGAATGTCATTAAATGAAACTCCTGACGTAGTAGGACAACTAGCATTGTACACCACTCTTAACTTAGTTGTTGTACTTTGGTCGCGTTGGATACCATGATGTGGTATATAATAACCAACTTCACTTGAGTCAAGTTGATGACACTCAGACATATGGCCCAAAGACTCATACTCAGACATGAAGTCATGATACATTTTACATAATTGAGGTTTACCTTTTAATCTACGCTCCATGGAAAGTAAACACTGCGTAGCCCTAGTAAATGATTCTCCTAAAACACTAGGGTGTTCCTTCAACGGAATCCGTACGCAGAATCGACCATCCTCTAGACGAGACATGTTTTTGAGAAAATGTTCTTCACACTCTTTCTCTGCTAATGAATAATGAGATGACGGTAGTGAGGGTATTTCCTCTAATTGCCAAAAACGCGTTAAATTGGTTTCATTGTCAATATCAGAACAGCAGCCGCTCGAACTATTGACAAAATGGCACCGTACATCACTTGAAAATAAGGAAATATGACTATTAATAATCGGACCTGAAATAATCCATCCTAACTTTGTTTCACAAAGCATAGGCTTTTTATTACCTAAATCTATTCGATGTGATCCCAACAAATCCCAGAAGAGATCAGCGCCCAGCAATATATCAACAGCAGCAGGCTTATAAAATGTGGGATCCGCTAAACAAATATCTGATGGTATTTTCAGATTACTAATATCAATCTCACGACTGGGTACATTATTAGTTATTGATGGTAAAACAAAACAATAAAAGTCGATGACGAATCTTTCATTTAAAGACTTCATACTTACACGACAAGTTTTACCTACGTGTGACGTCACGTTGTTAATGCCCAGAATTGATTTATCTATATAATGAGGAGTTAAATTTAATTTATTAAATAAACTCTCTGACATAACACAAGACGTGCTACCGCTGTCAAGAACTGCCCTAACAACATGTTCTTGATTATTACTATCATACAGTTTTACTAATGCGGTAGACAATAACACGTCGAATTGCTCCGAAGAAGCTATATTTGCCGACAAAGTGTGACTTTGGCTGACATTTGTCGACACAGACGATAACGGTAACGATGGTATATTTACGGATGTATTTACGTTCTCATTCTGCAAGTTAGGTAAAGGTTTTAAATCACTCACATGCACTAAACTATTGTGCTTGCGCTTACAAATATGACAACCTGGCTTCTTACAATGATCAGCATAGTGACCAGATCTAAAACAATTAAAACAAACTTTAAAAGTAGGCAGCAGCTTATGTCGGGCTTCATTACTAAGTGCAAGAAATTGTGAACAACAAGACAATAAATGATCACCCCTACATTTAGGACATATTTTACTTACTGTAGATAAACTAGATTTATTGTTATTATGTTGTATAGAAACCATAGACTTCATATTTGATTTTATGGGATTAGTATGGGAAAGTTCTAAAGTTTCCAATAAGTCAGCGCGACTACGTAAGAATGTCATAAACTCACTGAATTTATTTGAATTATCTTCATTTAAACGACCTTTGTACTCTTCCCACTCCCTATAAGTTCTATGATCTAACTTTTTAGTAATTAAATAAATTAATAATGTGTCCCACTGTCCGACTGGCTCACCTAAAGCCTCTAAGGCTTGCAAGTTTTTCTTTAATTGATCAATTAAACGCTTTAAATTATTAGAAGACTCCTTAGTAATATTTTCAATATTAAATAAAGTAGTGACGTGATTTTGAATTAATAACCTTTTGTTATCATAACGTTCACATAACGTTTTCCAAGCTACAGAATAATTGTTGGCCGAAAACTGTGTAGATTGTATTACCACAGCAGCAGATGACTCTAAACAGGCGCGCAAATAATGATACTTATTTATGTCGTCAATATCCTCGTTAGAATGTATAAGACTAGAAAAGGTGTCCCTAAACTCCAACCAATTCTCATACGAACCATTAAATTTTGGTAATTGAATAGTTGGCAATTTGACAAGCTTCCGATTACTCGCAATACTTTTACTATCACAAAAGGGCGACTCAGTATATGTACCTAACATATCTTGCGCACACGCTAACGCTTTATAATACTGTGTCTCAAATTCCGCACGAGCGGCAAGCTGTGGATTAATATCGTCAACTAAACACTCGATCTGTAACTGTACCTCGTCAAAACGCTCATACAACGCTTCGATCTTACCTATACGCAACTGCAATTCTTTAGCAGTCGCAGACAACAACGGCTGTTTCAATTCCATGCAATAATTAATAAAAGTTGTTAATTGGCCTTTAAAACTGCTTCTTTTCTTAGTTAAATCTTTAATTTGTTCTGTGGCCATTCTGGGAAGTTGATGAAATCCCCTGGAATTGATACAATGTTCACGTAAATAACAATGCAAAGTATAAATTAATTATCCTAATACAGCTTTGTTAAAATGCCTAGTCACAGCTATTACAATCAATACCTCTAACTCACTCAGTTAAAGATTTACGGAACGAATGAAACAGTAACGTAAAAATATACCTACTATGAATGATTTTAACTGCAAGCGGTTAATGACTGCTGAGTAGGTATGCTTACAACCATCAATACTTATGTAAATTTTGTTACTTTTACATAGAAAAGAATGTTATAACTGTTATACTAATTATATGTATATAGTAGTAGTTACACAAATTAATTCTTATACATCATAAATAACTACTATGCTATGTATAACCAATATTTGAAATGAGTGTCCAGATAATAGCACTTCTACGGCAATTTTACACATATAACACGAATATCTATGCACAATTTGAAAAACAAATAATGTGAATGTATACAAAAATAGTCAAACGAATTAAAATAATGCAGCTGACCGCTAACTATACACTTTAATGTACAATTTTAACTCGAATGGCGTTAACACAAAATTCACAATGCAATAGATTCGAATTTAACATAAACAATATTATTACGTACCTTTTAAATACGTTGTTTTACCATTAATTATACCTGTATGAGTGCTGGGTTACAAAATTATTAACCAATCTAGACTTAACACCACGGAATCATCCACATTCCAATGCGACGCGTTCAAATTCCAACCGTTCTTCACTATTACGGTTATTAATCCCGTATATCCTTTAAATCCAGGTTTGATAACGCTAATCCATAATCCTCTGGTCATCAGGCTCGATGTGGACCATGTAAAGGGGTAATTTTATGGTGACCGTAGGAATTATTTGGAAAGTAAAAAACGTAGATGCTTCCTGATGGCGGTTTAATGTAAAAGTGAACGAATGAGTGCGAGATACAATGACTCGTGAACTTAAATCTATATGCCTAACCTAATGACGACAACACATTAAATAATTGTCCTTACGTTGCTCCACAATTTTAGTAGGCGCGTAAACAATCTGTGTGCAATATCCCTTAGCTGACTTTTACCGCACCCTTGGGAGAAGATGGAGTGGTGACACTTGTATTCTTAATCCGTCACCACACGGAGAGAAGTCTAATGGTAGGGAGCCCTTCTTGTACGGGTCCAAGTCGTAATTGGCCGGTTTTTATTTTTATTATTCACTTTGTTATTATATGTCTAGTTACGGAAATCGCGATAAATTATCTCCGTTCGTTATCTGTTTCAATGCAAATATTTATGTTTACACTACACAAAGTAAAAATATATATTACTAATGTCGACGAGTTTGTTTGTATAAACACGCTAATCTCAGCAACTACTTATAAAATTCTTTCAGTGTTACATAGTTCTTTTATCGAGGAAGGCTATAGGCTATATAACATCACGCCGTGATTAATAGGAGCGAAGCAATAGTGAAGAATGTTGCGAAACGGGTAAATTTTTCCTAAATTCCACGCGTACGAAGTCCCGGTTAACAACTACATAGTTTAATTCTCATACAGTACATAACCTCAATAAATAGGACAAATCAAACGAAAATTTTCCTCATTTATATTTAACACAATGATTAAAAATAGTGGCTAAGTACGAGTTCAACTGGGATGGAACATGGGATCAAGTGCCAAAATGTTTTATGAAAAAAAAAAAATTTTTTTTTATTTTTTTTTTTATTTAAGATTTAAAATTTTTGTCGTGTTTGCAACATTTTTCATTGCAGCTTCGCTCCTATTGGTCGCAGCGTGATGTTAAATAGCCTAAAGCTTCCTCTATAAATGTACTTTCCAACACTGAAAGAATTTTACAAATCGGACCATCGGTTCCTGAGATTGAAACAAACAAACAAACTCTTCAGCTTTATAATATTAGTATAGATACCGACTAATGGTCTTATTCATAATGACTTATCGGAGGTTTAAAAGTTCGCTAAAATCGGTTCGCGAAAATTGTTAAAACTTGTTATTCATAGTAGTCTTTTTACGCTAAAATGTTTATTATCTCTCCGATAAATTCTCCGTTGACACCTCCGATAAGTCATTATGAATAAGACCATTACCTTTTCTGTTATATTGTTATTATTAAAATTTTGCTTGTTTATATGTATCAAATCAAATTGATTAAACAAAATTGTATGAACAAAAAACTTATTCGACTTCCGATAGATGGCGTTGTGAGTAAGTTTGAATTACACTACTGTTATTATCGTAATATGAATATAAAAATGTAATAAATGTCACATATCATCCAGTGAAACTAACATTTTGTATAATATAGTTTCTAGTTATAAGTTTTACCTTAGACAACATACTTTTATTTTTGGGAAATTTTATCAGAATTTATTCTGTTAAAATTTCATAAAATCTCTCTCTCTCTCCAGTCTATTAACGCTCCACAGTGGAGCACGGGCCTCGCCCACTCTAGGCAGAGGCGTATTTACCCTATTAGTCTAAGATCCGACCGCGTGATTTATACGTTCATATGTTTGATTAATAAAATATAATTTTTATCGATATTTATAACTAAACCAATGCAGATCCGCAAAGGTGGCCATCCAAATTTGGCCGCAATTAATTTTAATTAAAATGTAATTAATTATTTATTTTTGAACAATTACGTTCACTTGTAATTGTTAAAAAATATATTTCATTAGAAAGAAATATACCTGAGATACCGAGAAAGTTCAAGGTGCCATCCCTCACTTGGCCGCAACCTAATGTCAGCCAGGTGTAAACAGGTATAATTTCGTTAAATATATACGTTCATAATGTATTATCATGTTATACATACCAAATTGAAGATTAATTCTTTCCCTACATGATGAGATATAGGTGCCTATGCAAAAATGCCCGCAAATAGTGACTGCCAACGATTAAAGATAAATAAAAGCGAGAGAAACTTAAGATAAACACCCCATGTCGAATAAAGATAGAGCATCCCAGCTGCTTGTCGTTTTTTTATCATTTTTGTAATTTTTATCATTTTTTTTTAATAAAGAAGTGTTTGTATTTTTTATAATTTTTTATAATAAAAAAAAAGTTGCATTTTAAATCAAAAATAAATAATTCACTTTTTGTTGTCACTATCCCTATCAAATGAAAAAAAGGTTTGTGCATTTTTCTTTTAAAATATATAATTAACAAATAATTTTTTTAAACAAATAATAATTGTTAAATAAATGATTCCAACATTTTTTGTTTTCAAAAAATAAAACTGAAAAATTTATATTAATCAGATCCCTGATTAAAGAACCGAATTAAAAGCAATGGAAACAGAATTCAACAGAATTAAAAAATCAATTCTGTTTAATTCTGTTACCATTGTTTTTAATTCAGTTCTTTAATCAAGGATTCAAGGAAAATAAACGAAACTTTATATTGATGAAAATAAAAATAAAAAAAACATTTGTGTATAAAGATAAATTTTAATATAGATTCAAATTAACGTCTTACAGTTCAAAGTTATTGTTTGAGTTGGATATAATTAAAAAAAAAATTAAAAACACTGGTTTGGATAGTAATTTTTATGACATTTTTTATGAAGACCGAAAATAAACGAAACTTAATATTGTTAAAAATTGTAATAAAACAAAATTTATTTAAAAGATAAATTTTATATTTAAAATGACGTTTCACAGTTAAAAAATATTGTTTTAGTTGAATATAATTAAAAAAATATTGAAAACACTAGTTTGGTAGATTAATTATTATGACATATTATTTTTACTGCTCAATTTTTGGAGTATTTTAAACTCCAAGCAAATACGCGAGCTACTAGTTGAGCACCTTATCTATGGACGCATGCGCAGTAGCATAAAAACGACAAGCAGCTGGGATGCTCTATCTTTATTCGACATGGGGTGTTTATCTTAAGTTTCTCTCGCTTTTATTTATCTTTAATCGTTGGCAGTCACTATTTGCGGGCATTTTTGCATAGGCACCTATATCTCATCATGTAGGGAAAGAATTAATCTTCAATTTGGTATGTATAACATGATAATACATTATGAACGTATATATTTAACGAAATTATACCTGTTTACACCTGGCTGACATTAGGTTGCGGCCAAGTGAGGGATGGTACCTTGAACTTTCTCGGTATCTCAGGTATATTTCTTTCTAATGAAATATATTTTTTAACAATTACAAGTGAACGTAATTGTTCAAAAATAAATAATTAATTACATTTTAATTAAAATTAATTGCGGCCAAATTTGGATGGCCACCTTTGCGGATCTGCATTGGTTTAGTTATAAATATCGATAAAAATTATATTTTATTAATCAAACATATGAACGTATAAATCACGCGGTCGGATCTCGTACTATATGGCTTTAAGGGCCATGGCCCGGGGCGGCCAGCCTGAGAAGGGCGGCAGAAGCCTTTAAGTTTAAAATATTACTATCTCTTATAATTTATAGGGCGTCAAATCAAATGGCCCAGGGCGTCAATTTTCAAAATACGCCTCTGACTCTAGGAGGGTTTGTAGTCTAATATGTCGCCCTGACTAAGCGTGTTGGCATATGGTTTAATTTGGAGTTTTCCGTTTCTCACGTATGTTATCTGTGTACAATATCTCTCAGCTTTTACATTACAGCATCTTGGGGAGGAAATACATGTGTTATTAATCCGTCACTACTTCAACAAAATCAGTTAATAGAGATACCATCGATTCAAATAACATTGCGCATGATCCCGCTTTTTCTTGTAACGTCTTAAGAGGATACCAAAATAGCTTCGTGCATTTTTCTATGTACGAAGTTTTCATTGTTTCTTTAGATTGAATGGCTAGAGCTCTAATTTTTAAGTATATGTTTTTTCAATATATGATCTAGGATCGCATGAACTCAAAAACGCGATTGAAAAAGTTTTCTCGATAGAAAATCTTGGCGAAACAACCTCTCAAATTTTTTATTTTTTTCATTTGTCGGTCTATTATCGCGTATTAACTAATGAAATAACTTTAAAAACATAGGTAACTATTATGTATAGAAACACGTGGATCAGAATTAAAATATATTTAGTAGATTTTGAGTAAATAGGAAAAGTACCTATCCCTAATTCTTCATTTTCTGTGCCTACTGGCTGTGTTAATATGTACGTGTCGGCGATGATATTGATGTAGGCCCTTAACCGTTTATGGGGCATTTCCTTTTGTTTTAAACGATTAAGATTAAGTTAGGAATTATCCACAGTATATCTCTTGAAAAGCATAGCGTGTTTTTAGTTTCTGATTTTAACAAATTATTGCAAAAATATACTTGTAATAAATAAGAAAACATCTAGACGTAGTACAAATAGAGTGACAAATACTATTTTCACACAAATAATTATTCTGCACGGGAACTGAACTTGCGACTTTGAGAAAAGCAGTCCGTTGCATTAACCACCACCAAAAAGAACCATAAAAAATAGGAATACTTTATTGGTACAATAATTAGTGTATAATAATAGTATATAATAAGTTTTTAAACATGGATGGATGGCGATGTATAGTATATCTGAATCACACAATTGAAAATCTTAATCGATAAATATAAAGTACGAATTAACTTGCAATCGCCATTAGTGACTGGACACATGTCAATTAGTATAAGCTTAGCTTTAGTTTAGTTTAATTTAGTTAAGTTTAGATTAAGCTAGCGAAGCGGCATATATCCGACATATCCGTATTTTTGAAGATTTTAACAGACCGCTCTGTTAAAATTGAATTAAACTATTTGATAAGTGTCCTCAAATCTTACCCACTTAGGTATTTCTGAAGCTTTGGTCCCGAGAACGTCTTTAACGGTGATTATGTAGGTACACTTCCATTACTTACTTGGTAGTATAACTGGTATATGTATTCTATTCGTATTCTCGTACCCATAACACAAGCATATAAGCTTACCTTGGGACTAGAGGACGTTGTGTGAAATGTCCAAGAATTTTTTTTTTAATACATCTGATTAAAAACATGTTAGAAAATTCTTGACATTTTCTAAAATCATTGCATTGTCATCGGTTTTTCAATAAGTGTGTTTCTAATTAATCCATTTAATGTTATCATGATGATGGATGAAAAGCATTTTCTAAGATACCGTCACATAACTACTTATACAGATTTAGTTTAAAAACAGTAATAACCTCGAGAAGAGAGCGATAATTAAAAACGGGATTTATCGACATCAGTCAGGAAGCGTCTTTTATGAAAATAAATTACCTAATATTCATGGACATTTTACACAACTTCCTCTGGTCCCAAGCTAATTATATTATGCTTCTGTTATGGGTACCAGAATACGAATATGCTATATAAATACGTAATATAATACATACATAGAAAACTATTTAGTTATGATTTTATACAAATCGATGAAGAAATTGCGTGTTATAAGTTCGAATGTTACCGCCGATAGATGGCGTTGTATAGTATGTTTGACATTGTCTGAATCGCACAATTACTGATATTAATGATGATTGATATAAATGTATTAATTTATCAATAATCTATGTGAATGTGCGTAAGATGTTCGAGGGCCCAGTGACTTACTACTTAACTAGTTTTAAGTTAGCTTAGGACCATTTGGCATTTGCACAATTTGAGACTTGTATTTTTTGAAAATTTTAACTGAGTAATATCTGTTAAAATTTAACAAACCAAATATATTTAGATCCTATCGACATTTAACGGAGATTTATTATTAATTTGACATATTGGTATTTAATTTTTATCACTACTTGTAAAGACACACTTTAAATAAATATTCAGATATGTTCAATACTAGCTTTCACCAGCAGTTTCGCGTGCATTAGTGGCTCAAACGATTTTAAAATCAAATCTAAAATAAAAACTAAAATCTGAATTAAGATACCAAAATCGATACTGATATCCATAAAAAATAAAAAAATATTTTTTATAATTTTCAATTTTTGTGTCGATGGTTAGGTACACAAAAATTGAATAATATATAATAATTAGATTATGTTAATCACCGGTAGATGGCGCTATTTAGTATATTTGTACACACAGTTAATCTATACTAATATTAAAAAGCTGAAGAGTTTGTTTATTTGTTTGAACGCGTTTATCTTAGGAACCACTGGGCCGATTTGAAAAATTCTTTTAGTGTTAGAGCATTTATCGAGAAAGGCTTTAGGCTATATAGGTAACATCACGCTACGATCAGTAGAAACGAAGCAGTAGTGAAAAACGTTGCAAAAGCGCTGAATATTTTCTAAATTCCACGCGGTCAGAGTCGCGCAACAGCTAGTAAGATCATAAATGTTATATGTATCAGTCAGGTCAGTCAAATGTTACGTTTGATCACATATCCAAATATTTCAAAATTTTAACAGAGACAGCATGATACTTTGTTAAACCTATTAGATAATAACTTCAAACACTAACTTTGAAAGAGACTCTTGGTCCGGTGGCTTGTGTGATATTCATATTTGTCAAAGAAATATTTGTCTCACGTTTGGGTTCTCTCCAGCCCATTTACGTCCTACTGTTGGGCACGGGCCTTCTCCACTTTGGACGAATTATGGTCTACTGTGCCACGAAAATATTTAATAAATATTTTCGAGTTTTTCATCTCTCACAGAGGATGTTATCTGTGTGCAAAATCCTTTAGCTGACTTTTACAGCACCATTGGGAGGAGATGGGGTGGTGACACTTGTATTCTTACCACACGGAGGTAAATTATACACGGTTTTTTACTTTATAAACTACTAATTGCTGCCCGAACTTCGTACGCATGGAATTTAAAACCAAACCTCAACATATTATACAAAAAAATCATCCTCTTGAATAATGGCTGGTAAGTGAGTATGCTTATTATTTAAATTAATTCAATTTTAACAGAGTTAAAATCTTCAAAAATAAGTATGTATGTGGATATCGTAGCAACACTACGGTTAGTTAAATCTTAAATCTAACTTAACCTAATTAAGTAGCTAACAATTAACTATTAACAATTCACTAATACATTTATATTTATAAATTAAGATCATAACAACTATGTGATTCAGTTGTACTAAACAGTGCCATCTATTGGTAATTGAAAAATCTATATTGAATTTCAATTTGAATTGATATAATCTTTACTTATTATAAAACAAAGTCGTTATTTTTATATGTATGTCCCTATGTGAGCTTATGTCTTCATCTTCATTCTGTTTAATAGATAGCTCTCCTATCTATTAAACAAAACCATATCAAAATCCGATGGGTAGTTTTGAAGACATAAGCTCACATTAGGACATACATACAAAAATAACGACTTTTATAAAAAGTAAAGATACTTTTTGCTTGGATTTCACATTTCCCCCAATAGATGGCGTTGCATTTTACTTTGAATCACACAATTATTTAGATTGTAATGAATAAATAATAACATAAACTTAACAGTTAGCTATGTCCAGTGAAATAGAAACGAGACCAGTGTTTATACCAGTGACTAATATTAAGTTAGGTTACTGTATAATATAGGTACGTATTGTACGTAAATTTTTGACAATTTTAACATAGTATTTTACTTTGTTAAAATTGAAATAATTGGTCAAGTGCGAGTCGGACTCGCGCACGAAGGGTTCCGTACCATTCTATATACATCTATGCAACATAAGGCAACGTTATTAGTATCGAGCAAGAAACGGTAAAAAATCATGTTTGTTGTATGGGAGCCCCCCTTAAATATTTATTTTATTTTATTTTTAGTATTTGTTGTTATAGCGGCAATAGAAATACATCATCTGTGAAAATTTCAACTGTCTAGCTATCACCGTTCTTGAGATACAGCCTGGTGACAGACGGACGGACAGCGAAGTCTCAGTAATAGGGTCCCGTTTTTACCCTTTGGGTACGGAACCCTAAAAACATTGCAAAATCTAATTATATATCTATTGCCTTAGCAACAGATATATTATAGTAATTAACAAATATTATATATATACAAATATTATAACAATAATTAACAAAAATTCTGTCACTCGCAAAAGGAAATTGAAATAATGCAACGCAAACGCATGGCTATATTTCCATGACTACTTAGCTATTGCTCGCGACTCCAAGTTCATGAATTTTGGCAAAAACAGCTTTTTTAATACAAAAAATTTATTTGTTACGGTTGTATGGTTATTTGTACGGTTTAACGTAAAATAAAATATACATTATTATATATACCATGTATATTTTTAGCACTGTTATTGTCGGTATTCCTGAATATAAACGTAACAGTTTGTCACTGAAACAGTGACTCGGAAGTAGACTGTATTATACTCATACATTGAGAAGAATTTTTGAAAATGTTAACAAAATAATTTTGTTATTTAATTAAACTATGCAAATACTTGTAATATCTAACTCATTAAAATAAAATTAAATATACAAATAGTATAAATGTTACTTCCTATTAATTTTAGATCTGAAAAATACTAAATAAGAAGAAAAAAAAAACTCTATATTTTTTAAGTAAAAAAAGCTAATTTGGACTGGAAAAAATTCATCGTTGTACCTACCGAAGAGAAATTGAATTAATGCTATAAAAACGATTATGTCTGACGATGTATGATGATATGTAACGAGTATATTGTCCGTGTGGTGACGGATTAAGAATACAAATGTCATCACCCCATGTCCGTCAGGGTGCTGTAAAAGTCAGCTAAGGGGTATTGCACACAGATAACATCCTTTTTGAGAGACGGAAAACTCGTAAATAAACCCTGTGCCAATACGCCTGGTCAGCGTGGCACAGTAGACCATAATTCTTCCCAAAGTAGAGGAGGCCCGTGCCCAACAGTGGGACGTAAATTGGCTGGAGGAGGAGGAGAAACGATTACGATGACTTAAAAATGTTGGTGACTACATTTTTATGATGAATTTGTGGTCGCTCGTGATTTCAAGTTCATGGACTTTGGCATATCCTAATCTTTATTTAAATAAATCTCCTGTCACGATGTTTGTCCGCGATGGACTCCTAAACTACTGAACCGATTTGCGAACAACGTTTGCCGGGTCAGCTATCTTAACTTCTTATAAAACAAAGTCGTAATTTTTGTATGTATGTCCCTATGTGAGCTTATATGTTCAAAAATACGCAACAGATCTTGATCCGGTTTTTTTTAATAGATAGAATGGTTCAAGAGGATGGCTTTTTTGCATAATTTGTTGGGGTTTGCTGTATATTGTATGAGATATGATTAAATTTGCCAAGAAACTCGCACGCGTGCGAGCTATAAATGAAAGCGCTGCCTTATCTATGTGAGCTCGTACAATAAACTAATGTATGGAGGAATTGTTTGTTACCTATAGTTCTTCAAAAAAGTCCTCGGCATATGTCTATCTTTTACGGGAAACCCGCTGTACCCATAATAATGTCGCAAAAATTATTAAATTCAATAGGGTGTTTTCAAAAGCTATTTATGTGTATATAGTAATCTTTTTTATCAAATTAAATACCTTAGTTAGCTTACACGTTTAAGATAGATTATAATTGCTTTTTACAGCATGCAATTTAAATGAATATCTTAGGAGATATGACGAAAAAAAATTACGCGCAACAAAATAAAATACTTAAACTGTTGGCCGAGCAACGCGAACGTTTCCTCGGTCTTCTATACAAACTCTAATATTTGGATGTTTGGTTAATGTTGGATTGTATGAATGTAAGGATGTTTGTTGTTCTTTCACGTAAAGACTACTGGATGGATTTTCATGAAACTTTCCTAAATTCCACGCGTACGGAGTCGCGGGCAACAGCTAGTAATATTAAAAAGTGAAAGTTTGTGAGTATGGATGTTTGGAAGTTTGTTACTCTTTCACGCAAAATCTGAATTAGTAAAACTTTATAATAATGTAGCTTATGAACCAGATTACACACAGGCTACTTTTTGACGGGCCGCGTGGTGTAGTGGTTCATATAACGGACTGCCATTCACGAGATCCCGGGTTCGATTCCCGGTCAGGACAATCATTTGTGTGATGTTTTTAATTATCATACAAATGTTTGTACTGCGTCTGGATGTTTACCATGTATTATAAGTATGTATTTACAAAGGAAAAGTAGTTTATGTATTATATCCGTATTCTGGTACCCATAACACAAGCATATAAGCTTAGCTTCGGACCAGCGGACGTTGTGTGAAATGCCCATGAATATTTATTTATTATTTATTTTATCCCAAAGGAATGCAAGTTTCCTGTGGGATAATATATTGAGGGATGATTTTCAAAATACGACGCGCACAAAATTGCGGGCAACAGCTAGTCTACAATATATTAAAGTTTTTAAAAATCCAATAATGTACTTATATATGTGTTAATGTACTTATATTAAATTTACTCATAACTGTTACGCACAAATTCGTATGCCACGCATCATTTAGAAAATAAAATACCCTTAACAATCTATATAAGACGCAAATACAATCCTCTAGAACCACTCAATTTATTAAAAAAACTGTAGTGAGATCTGTTATGTATTTTTGAAGATATAAGCCCAAATATAGACATACAAACACACATATAAAACTATACATACAAAAATATCTTTGTTTTGTAATAAGTAAAGATTTATCACAAAAGTGTACGAGAAAAATCTAACGGAGAATAGACACTTGCATAACCTTAGAATGAGTGTTTCCCTAATATCAAACATTTTATTGCAGAACAAGTCCATATACAGAAAATTACATTACACATATATTAAAATCTTAAAACATATCTAAGAGTAACTTAAATAACATGTCTACTTATAACTTACTAATCACCTACGCATACGCATATTGAATATAATACTGATTGAAAATTATACAAGAATAAATAAAACAAAATAAAATCAAATTGTGGTAAAAATAAAAACTAAAATCAAATAAAAATAAAAGCACTGTCAAATAGCTGAACGCAACAGAGGTAAACATATTATTTATCGCAGTCTATATTTAGGCTTAGTACCAGAATGCACTATATGCGTCTTTGTCCAGTGTTGCATCACTGGGCAATCAAAATCCATCCTTGATGCAATCAGCTGCAGGTAGGTGTTAGTACTACTCCGCACCCTCCCCATCACAGACGCGACTCGCTTCCGAATAATAGCGGAGAAGCTGTCGATCCTTGCATCTGCAAACATACCGGATGCAGAACAGTACGGAGGCAGTCTCATTAGTACCCTAAATGCGTTATTGTATTGGGTGCGCAGGGTCCTGTATGACTTTTGTGTGTACTTGACCCATAGGCTGCAGGTGTAAAAAGACTGACAAAATGTCCTGAATAGGGTGATCTTCACCTTGTCAGAGCACCTAGCAAACCTACGGGCCAGCATATTTGCCCGAACTGACAGGGACCTGCGCTCCCTTTCCATATCCAAGCCATCATCAAGAAGCTCAGTAAGCCAATGTCCAAGGTACTTAAAATCAGCCACCTTAGATATCTCAACACCATTCAGAAGTACCGGTGGGACGGTTAGGTACATTTTAGGACCTGCTTTAAACACCATGAGCTTGCTTTTGGTGACGTTATACATTAATCCATGGGATGCCGCATAGCACTCACAGATCCCTAATAGTTTTCTAATAGAATTGATGGATGGTCCCAACAACACCATGTCATCCGCATAGCTGATGTTATTTATGGATATTCCATCAATCGAGCAGCCAACACCAGCACGGCCAAGCTCACAAATCAGATCATCCATGTAAAGATTAAAAAGGTTGGGGGATGTAAGCCCCCCCTGTCTCACACCACACTTCAGTCTGTATTCAGCCGAAAGTGAGCCCCGCCATCTTACACAATTAGTCTGACTGCCATACCAGAATCTTAGCAAGGCTGTAAACTCATTGGGGAGATCTGTATCAGACATCAACTTTCTCCACAACCTGCTGTAATCTACCAAGTCAAACGCCCTTGACAAATCCAAGAAACAGGCATATACAGGCGTGTTCCTGGTAGTGTAATACTGGACGGTGTGCTTCAAATTCAATATAGCGGACTCAGTTGATAAGTTAGGTCTAAAACCAAACTGACCGTCATGCAATTTCAAATGTTCTCGCAATTTGATATCAATCAAACCATCCAGTACCCTTGCAATCACCGTTGCTAGAGATATCGGCCTGTAATTGCTCAAGCTGGAGGCATCACCTGTCTTGTTTTTGGCTACCGGGATCACTATCGTCTTCATCATGTCTTGTGGAAGATAAGAATGACCGACACAGAAGGTAAAGAACATGGCAAGCACTCTCGGCAAATGAATCCCTGCATGACGTAGGTGTTCAACACCAAGTGAGTCATGTCCGGGCGATTTGCCTCCTTTCATGTTTCTTATTATATATGCAACCTCCTTAGCTGTAACACGTACAATTGGTTTCCCCGGTCTCACCTCCCCAATATGGTCTTTTATCGTGGCAGACTCCAAGGGTGAACGTACCTCGAAACGTTCCTTAAATAGGTTGGCAATCTCATTCGAGTCACACACGCCCTCCACACTTTCCGGGACACTGCTTCTGGGATTCAGTTTATTAGTCATAGACCAGAATTTTGACAAATTTTTTGTCGAGTGGTGGGTCCCAAGGATATCCATTTTTATTTGCGTTTCGTTATCTTTGCACCATTTTAATTTAGCTTTAAACTCAGCCCTAGACTCCCTCATTTTCTTATATATTGAGCCACAGGTAGGTTTGTTATGCCAAACCCACTCATGAAATCGTCGTTGTGCCTCCGCGTACGCCACCCGACAGTGCTTGTTCCAACCTGCTACATATCTATCCCGCTTGAATCTATTTTCCTTACAATGATTATTATTCGAACTTTCTGTAGCAGCATTTTTCAAAGTGTTCACTATGGTGTTATACATTTTATCTAGGACTACTCTATGTTTTAGATCGTTACATGAGCTATCACTACACGCTTGAAACTCAACCGGAAAATCCATATTACGCAGCTTTGATGAACTAAAGTGACAGTATACATCAATTTGTAATTTATCTCTCTCCCCCCAAACTACGCCGTCCGGGACGGAGGAATTCTGTGTAACCCTAGGTACTAAGACGTTCAAATCACATGTCAATTGTAAAGCGAAATGATCGGACCACGATATCTCGTAAATGATATTTGCATGCAAAACCGTATTTCTTGCAACCTTAGTTGTAATCACATGATCTAACCACGATGTGGAACCGTTAGCATTGCTCAAAAACGTATATGAATTGGAATCCAAGCCCAAACACTCAACATCCGCGCATGACCATCTTTGTTCAGAACAAAAGTTCAAAAGCTCCGTCCCGAAACACGTACCCGGGTGTGCGTTAAAATCTCCAAGTACATACACTGACTCAACATTACAAGTTTCCATAATAGCACTAATTTGGCCAAGACAATCGATAAAATGTTGCAAATTCTCAGCTTTGTCAGTAGGCATATATACTGACATGACTAAAATCTCACGATTCTCTAGTACGGCTTTAACAGCTACTATACGTTCACTTGAACATTCGATCACAGTCACCATGGGAAACAGACTCTTACGCCACATGAGAGCTACCCCACCATAAGGTCTTCCCTTCAAAATCCCTAACCCGGTATCAACAGCAGATTTGCCAGCAAAAGCGAAGTCCTGGTGAATGGTACCCAAATATGGAATATCGTCAGGAAGAAGCCATGTCTCTTGAAGTGCTATAAAGTCCGCCTTCTGACACAGTTTTCTTACATAATCCACAGAGTTCTTTATCGAATAACAATTAAAACTGACGAAATTAATTCTACTGGTTACTTGTTTTGTATTGTGACTCATTATTTTTGTTCTTAAATTCAATAAATTTCCTCACAGTTATACCTGAGGGCCATAGTTTTTCATCTAAAAATAATGACAACTTTGTACTAGGTACCTGCATTTTATAAGCACTATACTCTCTCTGTCCTTTTGTTATTATTCTATGCAATGTGACACGTACCTGAGTTTTATCTAAAATATATTTTATAATGTCCTTATCCGTGGTATTTTTGTCCACATTATTTATAAATAAAGAAGCACTAAGTTGAGCCGATTTAAATTTCTCATTGACGTTAGTTTGTGCCTTGCCTTCTAATGTATTAAAACGATTTCTTAATCTTTTTCGTTGCACTAAAACCCATTTTTCATTCTGTTTTTCCGACTTCCATGGCTCTTCCGAACCAACAATCTTTGCAAAATTTTTAACTGTTGACGTTGCCGGTGTTGATGTTTCTTTATTAAATTTAAGTGGCACGACATTTACGCTCTGCTGGTCTGGTGTATATGGCGATCTTTCGGGTGACAGTAACCGCACATTTGACTGAGTAGAATTTGAACCCTCGGCATGGAATGCACAAGCCACCTCGCCGTCTCTTAAATGTATCTGCATCGATGCTGCGTCAGGGGCATGAGGAGAACGCGTGGGGCACGCAGGCACCTCTTCGCTCGTAGTTTGCGACGGCGCCGGCGCAGGGTGCATCAGCGACCGTGGGTAGTTGTGCAGAGAAAGATTATCCTCGCACGTCAACGGAGGCAAACCTACCGGTCCACTATCCATAAAATAACTATTCGTTAAACCGCCACCTCTTTTATTGTTTATATGACACTCAAAATTATTGTTTACTAATGACGTCTGCTTTAGATTTATTAAGTCATATTTAACTTCCTTAAATTTTTCTTCAGTAACATACGACTCCTTAATGATTTTCACTTCATTTTGTAATAACACGATGTCTTTCAATAATCTAGTCACGTCAACATGGTCAAAATGAACAGGGGGTAGTTTCTGTAAGTCTCGCGCGACGAATATTGGGACTAGATCAGGATCAGTCTCCTTCAGAAGGGTGATGACATCATATAAGTCTCTTTGTGAGCGGCCTTCCCCTCTCCGCACAATCTTCTTTTTCGTAATAGCTATTGAATCAAATAACAAGCTTTTAGCAGTTTCCAAGTCTTCTTGTGCAAACGAAGTTGTACACAGTTGCACAAGACTTTCTTCATTCATCACATCTATTTTGTTTTGAATAAATGCGAGAACTTCACAAATAACAATATTGCAATTACTACACTTTACAATAAATGACATTATTAAAGCGATGAATCACTTTCACTTTCTAGCATAACGTTCGCATGCTACCGCAGTTACGACCGCACTAATAGATGGCGTTGTTTGCATATTTTAATCACACTAATGTTACGATCGGTATTAGTAATTATAGATGTAACAGTTTGTCATGTTCGATACCCAGTGATTTAGTTTAAGTGTTAGGGGATTGCTGGCGTTTCACTACCGAATGAATTTTTGTAAAAATTTTAACAGAGTATATTATTCTGTTAAAATTTTATTAAACAATTTAAATACTTATAATATCTAGCTCGTTTATACTATTAAATATATACATACTACAAATTTTACTATATAATTTTACATCTTTATTATTATTATTATTATAATATAATTTTAGATCTAATGAAATACAAATAAATAAAAAAGAAATGTATTTTTAAGCGATTAAAAAACAGTAATTGTAAAAATCATCCAAATTGCTGTCATTCAGCAACGTATAGGTATAATACGTATAATAACGCAGAAGAGATTATTTACATACACCTTTCGTGCACAAATAAACTAAACACAATTAAAAATAAAATCAACTATAGTGTATTTTGATTAATATTATTTCCTTGTGCACATTTCTATTATTTATAATCGTTAGTATACAATATAGACCAGTGCCGATAATTTTTAAAACAAAAAAAGTAATAGTAGGATGAAACCCATTAGAAAAGGAGGAGAATAAATTACAGCGTATTTAGGACATAAAAAGGTAAGTTTTCACCAAATTTCGTCAGTGAAAAAACATTTTTGTAAAAGATAAAATTAAAAAACCAAAAACTTGTTTTTTTGAATTTTTCACATAAATTTGAGGTTATGTGAATAAAGTGTGAACAGGTACAAAAGTTTTTGATCTTTTTATAACCTACAACTTTGCCTTTTAACTTTTTTCCATAGGACTATTAGTTTTGCCGGAATTCGAAAAAAAAAAACACTTTTTACCCTTAAAATACTTTTGCGACTATAACTGTAAGTACAAACTACCCAACCCTATTGAGGGACTTCGCAGATGACATCAGATTATGTGCTATATAGTTTGCTAATAAACTTTAGGATCTTTATTAAATTATTTGCTGTACTCTACAATTTCATTCCGAACATGAGCATCGGATATGCTCGAAGCCTGGGTCTACATTATCGATCCCATAACAGTGAATGTTAGCTGGTAACATAATAGTTCTAATATGACTGAAACTCACGGAAATTTCAACACGAAAATAGTAGCCGCTTTAATTACGATTCTTGGCGAAAATATTAAAATTAATTATATATATATAGGTACTTAAGTTTATAAACTTTTCTTTTTGCTAATCCATAAAATATCAAAAATAAAAAGGAATTTTACAAGAGAAAATGCATATCACACCTAATAAGTCAAATTCCTCCAAAAGATGGCGTTGTTATTAATTTCTGAATCACACAACTCTTATGATCGCAACACATAAATATATTTATATTGAATATTTAGTAGTACAGATTATTGCACGCTGTGACATTGTATAATGTCACAGCTTGTGATAATCTTCAACCACTGAGGTTCATCCTCACTGGTTGAAGATTATCACAAAAGTCCATGAATTATACAATGGCAGCAATTCTATATACAAAACTAAACTTAACTAAAACCGCAAATTGATAGTGTCAATAACACAATTGAACTTGCGTTTTATAAAAACTGTGTATTATAGACTAACGATTTCAATTAATAAAAA
Source organism: Orgyia antiqua (assembly GCA_916999025.1). Lineage (NCBI taxonomy): Eukaryota > Metazoa > Arthropoda > Insecta > Lepidoptera > Erebidae > Orgyia > Orgyia antiqua. Next base: position 10,696,876 of record OU779874.1, read on the forward strand.
TGTGCGAAACAAAATAGATAAAATAATATTACGGATAGAATACATAAACTACTTTTATTTTGTAAATATACTTAGAATACATATATGATATTACTTACTGCTACTATATATGATGATATTATATTAATATTCTGGTACCCATAACACAAGCATATAAGCTTAGCTTGGGACCAGAGGACGTTGTGTGAAATGTCCATGAATATTTATAAAAAAAAAAAAAAAAATATTACTATTTGCTATATGTGATACTATATATGATACTTAGAATACATAGAAACACCCAAACGCAGTACAAACATTTGTATGCAATTTATAAACATCACATAAATGATTGTCCCGTGCGGAAATCGAAACCACGACCTCGTGAACGGCAGTCCGTTAGATAAAAGACTAGACCACGAAGCCTGGGCCTTATGATTCCCTTAGATGACATGTTTATGTCGGTATGACGTATGTATTATGATAATAATGTTACAGAACCCGGCGTGTTTAAGTCAAACTTGTACTTGGCTGATTGTTCTATCTAGCTAGCTGTTCTTCGTACACATGGAACACAAAACTTTTTTTTCATTTTTACAACATTTTTCATTGATACTTCGCTTCTATTGGTCGCAGCGTAATCTTATATAGCCTATATCCTTTCTCGATGGATGTACTATCCAACACTGAAAGAAATTTTTAAATCGGACCAGTGGTTCTTGAGATTGGCGCGTTCAAACAGCTTTATAATATTAGTTTACATTTACGCGGCGCACGTTATTTTCTGTTATAAGCAGACTTTTGTTTCCACGGTAGCTAAATTCTAACTATTAATATTAGTGATGCAGACAAACAAACAACGCCATCTATTGGAAGAAATGTGCATTTTTAAGCTGTACATCGCAAATTGGTTTGTTAAACGTATAGGTTTATAGAAAAAGCATTTTTAACAATTGATGGGCCTCGTGGTCTAGTAGTTTATGCAATGGAATGCCATTGACGAGGTCGCGAGTTTGATTCCCGCACGGGACAATAATTTGTGTGATGTTTATAATTGTCATACAAATGTTTGTACCACGTCTGGGTGTTTCTATGTATTAGGTATAAGTATGTATTTACCAAAGAAAAATAGTTTATGTAGTACATCCGTATTCTGGTACCCATAAGACAAGCATAAAAGCTTAGCTTGGGACTACAGGACGTTGTGTGAAATGTAAAAAAATATAGGTAAGTATCTAAAATCCTTTTATACAGCAATTTAACTAAGTAAATAATTTTGTTGATAACGTAACGCATTATTTGTTGAACAATACAACATCATAATTTGCAAAATGCGGCCGAGTTACATTTATCCCAATAGATGGTGTTGTTACTTTCTTTGAATCGCACAGCTGTTATGATCGTAACTGATAAATATATAAGTTTGTAATCCATCGATCAGTATCCATTGTACCTGATTAGTAAATAGGTTTCCGTAGCATTACTCAGCTAATAAACAAAACATAAATTTTTGACAATTTTAACAAAGTATAACTTTGTTAAAATTGAGATACACCATTCAATGGTACCAATTCTACATGCACAACTAAACTTAACTAAAAAAATGAAAATGGAAGGTGTCAATACGTCTATTATTTGCTATTTCGTTGTACACATTTATATTACACTAGCTGATGCCTGCTACTCCGTACGCGTGGAATTTTAGATCCGCATATATTTTGTCACCGTTTAAACTCTCCCTGGACTTTTACAAATATTTCAAGACCAAAATCACAAAAATCGGTCCAGCCTTTCTCTGGGAGAGTTTAAACGATGACAAAATATATGCGGATGTACAATTTTGCGCGTACGGAGTAGCAGGCTGATGCCTGCTATTCCGTACGCCTATATAAGGACACTAGCTGATGCTAATCTTCTTATATATAAAAATCAATTGCTGTTCGTTAGTCTCGCAAAACTCGAGACAGGCTGGGCCGATTTTGATGATTTTGGCCTCTAAAAAAATATATATATTCACGGAAATTACACATTAAGTGTTATGGGTACCAGAATACGGATAGAATACATAAACTACTTTTCTTTTGTAAATACATACTTATTATACATAGTAAACACCCAGACGCAAGAACAAACGTTTGTGTGACATTTATAAACATAAAACAAATTAATGTCCGAGGCGGGAATCGAACCCGCGACCTCGTGAACGGCAGTCCGTTATATGAACCACTAGACCACGAAACCCGTCAAAAAATATTCATGAAAGTCCAGGGAAGGTTTAAACAGCAATTGATTTTTATATATAAGACTAGCTGACCCGGCAAACGTTGTTTTGCCATACTAAAAAAAAAGTTTGAAAAATAGATGTTGGCCGATTCTCAGACCTACTGAATATGTATGCAAAATTTGAGAAGAATCGGTCAAGCCGTTTCGGAAGAGTACGGTAACTAACACTGTGACACGTGAATTTTATATATTAGATATATTTATTAATTTTTGCAATTGAATTGCTATGCTTTTACTAAATAAACTAAATTATAGTGGAAAAAATAATAACCATGAGCGGGACTTCAACCCACGACCTCGGAATACCGTTCCGTTGCTATCCCACCTGAGCTATCATGGTTCCCGCATATGTTTACCAAATCTTTCACTACAATCTTCTCAATGTGAGTTAAACATCGTGCGATGTTTTGTGTACAACGCCATCTATTGAGCGGTTTGCACCAACTCGATCACTTAGTGTTCTTTACAGAACACAATTGGACCGAAATAATGACTGTACATGTATTTCTACATTAACTCATAAATTTTTGCAATTGACTTGCTGCACATATACTCGTATATTAATTAAAATCATGGGTCTATAAACACAGTTTTTATACTAACAAAGTTCAGTTAACATTATCAAACTGTGATAACGTCGCTGTCAATTTTTATTTTTTAGTTAGGTTTAGTTGTGCGCGTAGAATTGGTACAAATAACTAGCTACTGTTTGTATGGCCATTATCTATATTAGTATTATTAACAGACTTCGAAAAAAAGGAGGAGGTTCTCAATTCGTCTGTATGGTTTTTTTTATGTGTTTGTTAACCTGTAACTTTCAACTGGGCGAAACGATTAAAATGATTTTATTTTTTATTTGAAAGCTGGTGGTTAGTCCAATCAGCACCAGGTCAGGATCTGGTGTGTCTCTCTCTCCAGACCATTTACGTCCCACTGTTGGGCACGGGCTTCCTCCACATTGGAGGGATTATGGTCTACTGTGCCGCGCTAACCAAGCGTGTTGGCACAGGGTTTAGTTTCGAGTTTTCCGTCTCTCACAGAGGATGTTTATCTGTGTGCAATATCCCTTAGCTGACTCTTACAGCACCCTTGGGAGGAGATGGGGAGGTGACACTTGTATTCTTAATCCGTGACCACACGGAGATCTGGTGTTTACCTCCTGAGAAATCGAGAAAAACCCTCAAATTTCAAAGGCACAAGAAGTTGATTGAACTTTTTTTTTTAAAAATACATTGTTATATAGCTGAAGAGTTTATTTGTTTTGTCTACATATTTGTTTTTTTTTTAAACGCACTCATTAATCTCAGGAATCAGAGGTTTAAATTGAAAAATCATTTTTGTGTTGGATAGGTACTCCATTTCAGGAAGCAAGATCATAGGCTATATAACATCACGCTGCGACGAATAAGAGCGAAAAATGTTGCAAAAACGAAGAAATTTTCTAAATTCCACGCATTAAAAGTCGCGGGCAACAGATAGTTAGAAATTATAAGATTTGTGAGCAATAATTTCTTTTTTTTAAACTTTGTTTGTATTATCCTTTTCCCTCTCTCACAAAGGATGTTATTTGTTTATAATATCCCTAATCTGGCTTTTACCACACATTGGGAAAGAAATGGGGGCCGATTACATTGTATTCTTAATCAATCATCACAAATAAACAAAGCACACTTAGTTGGAAGTTAAATCTCCCAATAGATGGCGTTATTTGTACTACTGAATCACACAACTGTTGTGTTCGTGATTGATAAATATAAATGTGTAACAGTTTACATTTCATCACTACCTACTACTTATATAATGTCTCAGTGAGGCCTTAGGCCACTTAGCATGTAAGTTAGGTTTAAGTATATACTATATATAATTACGGTACTTTTATAAATTTTTTGAAAATTTTAACAGAATACATTATTCTGTTAAAATTTAAATAAATAATGCGAAATCTATTTATATCTGGCTTTGTAATAAATATAACTAGTTGCCGCCTGTGACTTCTTGCGCAGTAATTCAAAGACCACAAGCTTTTGTCTATAGTAGGTAATAACAAAGATGTAAAGTTTGTAATATGCATGTAGGGGATAACCGTCATCACTCGACTTGATGACCGTTGGGGACGGAAAGTCCTCGAGTGGCGATCATCGCACCGGACGACGGCGACGCTGCATGGGGCGGCTCCCAACAAGATCGACTGACGATATTGTCAAATATGCCAGGAGCCGCTAGATACAGCTAGACCCCGCGTTGTGGCGTTCTGTGGGGGAGGCCTATGTCCAACAGTGGACAGAGAAAGGTTGATGGATGGATTGATTCATGTAGGGGGTAATCCATGAACGTAATGTAAAGAATATTATTACTAATCGAAGTTTTACGGGAATGAAGTCACAGGGATCAGCTAGTCTGCAAAGATAAGTTGTTGCTCTAAAAGCTATTAAAACTCTTAAGAGGGTACTGTACTCCTAATTTAAGTATTTGCCTTAGGTATTACCTACAAATTCTTTGAAAAAAAGACGTTTCGTACTCCCCTTTTTTCTTCGCGAAAGTTAAACCGATTTTAATTGTTTTTACGCTATATTATAGATGAAGAGTATATCTATGCTTGTGTTACTTTTTTTTTGGTAAATGTTACCAAATATGTGTGATAGACGCTACAACTTTACCTGAAGAAAACCGAAAAAATCGGGATTTTGCGGATGGTCATATTGCATTTATTTATTATGTATTGAAAATAGAAAGCGACAGAAGCATAGATATATACATATAACTTTAGCAAAGAAAAAACGGAAGTACGATACCCATATTTTTGTATGGAGCATAATTTGGTATCGTGCCCTCTTAAAGCTTTTATGCAACGTGTTGCAGAAAGGTGTAGTCATATTTTAAGGTTGCATTAGATAGGCCTTAAATATTATAAATATTACAGTTACACATAGAAAAATACAGTTGGTTAGTTTTTTTTTGTTTATTGCCTAATATTAAATAACTACCAGAAGCGCATCAATTATGAGCTGTTTACGGTTTATTGAATGCAATTGAACCTTACGATAAAAGATGACCTTATAGTAGTGTTGTATTTAATGAAAATCGATTAATTTAATAAATTAATTAAACTTTTCCATCCATCCATCCATCAACCTTTCTCAGTCCACTGCTGGACATAGGCCTCCCCCATAGAACGCCACAACGTGCGGTCTTGCGCTAACTGCATCCAGCGGCCTCCGGCGTATTTGACGATATCGTCGGTCCACCTTGTTGGGGGCCGCCCCACGCTGCGTCGTCCGGTTCGTGGTCGCCACTCATCATCATCATCATCAGATCGTCGAGCGATGTGGCCTGCCCATTGCCACTTCAGTGTGCTAACTCTTCGGGCTATGTCGTACACACCAGTCCTTCTACGGATCTCCGCATTCCGGATCTTATCACGTAGGGAAACACCGAGCATAGCCCTCTCCATAGCACGCTGCGCGACTCTGAGTTTTGTTATGAGGCCGACATTCAGTGACCACGTCTCAGTTCCGTAAGTCATCACTGGTAACACACACTGGTCATAGACCTTTCTTTTCAGGCACTGAGGTATTTTGGACGTGAAGATGTGCCTAAGCTTCCCGAACGCTGCCCAGCCGAGTTGGATTCGTCGGTTGACCTCTTTCTAGAAGTTGGACTTGCCCAACTGGACTGTTTGTCCTAGGTAGACATAATGATCGACATAATTTTGTTTATTTAGTAAAAAGCATAGCAAGTCAATTGCAAAAATTAATAAATTAATGCAACAATAATTCAAACCAACATATTACTTACTTAGGTACCTGTTCCTGTCTATCCTCGTGGAAGAAAGGCGTGGCGGTATGATAATGACGTATAATTGTTATGAACAAAACACTTAGTCTCTTAATAGATGAATGAACACTATCAATAAAGTTTAAGTTTCGTCTTACACAAATCCAAAACTGAAACCTCAAAAGCTTTCAGCGTCACGTCGAATTTGCGGAGGATAGACAACGGATTTATAGAAACTATCTTATATCTATCTTATATATCTTTATATTAAACTTTTATGAACACATAAAAGTCATAATATAACTAGTATTTGTAATTTCATCCATGCCTAGTGCCTAGTCACCGGCCATGTGTAACGATGGTCAAATATGACCACACCTTTCTGAAACACGTTGTATATATCTCTCTCTGTCTCTCTCATTAACGTCCTTGGGAACGGGCTCCCTCTACTTAGGAGCTGACCTACTGTACCGCGCTGAGCAGGCTTGTTGGTGCAAGGTTTATTTTCGAGATTTTCATCTCTTGCTGAAAAAGTTATCTGTGGACAATATCCCTTAGCTATTACAGTATTCTGTGAAGGAAAAGGGACGATGGCACTTGTATTCTTAATTCATCACCACACAGACGGTTAACTTAACTAAACATGAAAATTGATAGTGTCATTAACACAATTCGGCAATGAATAAATAATTATTCATGGACATTTTACACAACGTCCTCTGGTCCCAAGCTAAGCCTTATTATGCTTGTGTTATGGCTACCAGAATACAGATAGAATGCATTATACTACTTTTCTTTTGTAAATACATACTTACAATACATAGAAACACCCAGACGCAGTACAAACATTTGTATGACAATTAGAAAAATCACACAAATGTATGATATTTTTGTATGTACGAGTATGTCCCTATGTGACCTTCTCTCTCCAGCCTATTAACATCCCACTGTTGGGCACGGGCCTCCTCCACTTTGGGAGGGATTATGGTCTACTGTGTCGCGCTTACCAGACGTGTTGGCACAGGGTTTATTTTCGAGTATTCCGTCTCTCACAGAGGATGTTATCTGTGTGCAATTTCCCTTAGCTGACTTTTACAACACCCTTGGGAGGAGATGGGATGGTGACACTTGTATTCTTAGTCCATCACCACGCAATGGATTTTAAAGTAGGTACCTATAATCGTTAAAAAATATAAGTTTATAATATAATACACAGTTTTTATAATAAGAAGGTTCAGTTAACATTGACGAACTGTGTTACTGATACAATCACTTTTTAGTTATGTTTAGTTGTGCACACAATTGCTCTCCTCGGAAGGCGGTAGAACGCACTCCGAATACTTTTTACATTCCTTAGACCAGGTGTGGCCAACTTTTGTGCACATAAGATCTACTTTTTATTTTAAAATTAAGTCGCAATCGACCTATTTCTTAGGTAAGAAGGGGGACATTTATGCAATGTGCTTTTATACCGCCGTGTACTCTTGCGAGTTTCAGCAACATACATGAATATTTATTTAATGGGTTAAAAAACTTTGTCTAGGGGATTGGAACTTGCGAGTGATCGACCAAAATAAGTCTTGCGACCGACCGGTCGATCGCAATCGACTTGTTGGCCACTCCTGCCTTAGACTAATATTTAGATTGTTTAATCAAATTTTAACAGAATGTTACCTCTGTTAAAATTTTCAAAAAAAATGTTAGTAGTTAGTTTATAAAGTTCAAGTCCTACCTCAAGTCAACCTACATGTAACTTAAAAGCTAGTTGGCCTAAGGCCTTAAAACTATTATTGCATGGTGTTAACAGTATAAGTAGTGACAACAAATATAAACTATTACATTTATATCCATCAATCACGATCATAACGATTGTGTGATTCAGATATTATACAAACAACGCCATCTATTGGGGAAATATATTACTAACCCTTTTTGCTCTCTCTTTGTCTAGCCCATTACGGTTACTGTTATTACTAGGTTATTGCGTATTATTAAGTTTGTAATATATGTATGAGAGTAGATAGATATGCACAAAAGACAGTTCCTTGACAGTCCGAAAAATTTATCGCGTTGAATAAACTGAAGCTAATAAGCGACTTCCAATGGTACCAATTCTACGTGGATAACTAAACTAAACTTAACTAAGAAATCAACACAACTATAGCGTATTTTGATTTATTGGCTATTTAGTTGTGAATATTTTTATTAATTTAAGTCGTTAGTCTAAAATTTATACAGATTTATAACTTTTGTATTATAAGTATGTATTTACAAAAGAAAAGTAGTATATTATGTATTCTATCCGTATTCTGGTACCCATAACACAAGCATAAAAAGGCTTAGCTTGGGACCAGAGGTCGTTGTGTGAAATTTCCGTAAATATATTTTTATTTATTGATTTTTCTTACAATAAAAGTTCTGTTAACATTGCCGAATTGTGTTATTGACGTGGTATTTAGAAATCGAACACTTACTAAAAAGTAATCCTCTTAAACCACTATCTAATAAAAAATTGCCCGCGACTCCGTCCACGTGAAATTTAGAAAACTTTTCATCCCTTTTTTCCGCAATAAAAAGTAGCCTATGTCCTTTCTTAGGGTCTAAAGATTGTCTGTGCCAAATTTCATCACAATCGGTTGAGAGGCTTAAGCGGGAAAGCGTAACAGACAGACAGAGTTACTTTCGCATTTATTTTATATTATTAGTAGTGATAAATAAGTAACTCCCTTTTCTCCCTCCAGCCTATTGAAGTCCCACTGTTGGACATAGGCCTCCTTCATTTTTGAAGGTTTACGGTCTACGTTAGACGTTTAGTTTCAAGGTCTTCGTCTCTCACAGTAGATGTTAATTGTTTATAATATCCCTTAGCTTACAGCACCCTGGAGCAGAAATAGGGTGGTGACACTTGTATTCTTAATCACCATATAGATAATTGATAAATTACTAATTAACTAACTAACCAACTAAAACTTAAAACGGACGGACGTCGAAGTCTCGGTAATAGGGACACGTTCATATCTTAGTACTGAACCCTAAAAAGGACTGAAAAGAGACAAAATATACATAAATGAGTATCTATCTCTCTCCCTCAGGTGTTCAGACAGCTGAGTTTACAATAAAGAATTTATTCTAAGAAATAGTGTCGACATTATTTTAAATTAATCTCAGGATCGGCAGATATATGATGTCAAACGGTTTATTTAATCAAAATATCACGTTTGTTCTTTCCTTACAAGGCAAGCACAAGTGTAAGCAATCCCCAATCTTTACTTTTTATAAAACAAAGTCGTTGACGGGCCTCGTGGTCCAGTGGTTCATGTAACGATGGTTCGATTCCCGCACGGGACAATTATTTGTGTAATATTTATAAATGTTATACAAATGTTGGGATCCATAACACAAGCATAATAAGCTTAGCTTGGGACCAGAGGACGTTGTGTGTAATGTCCATAAATAATTATTTATTATTATTATTTATTATTTGTGAGTCACGCAAAAACTACTGAATGGATTTTAATAAAACTTTACAATAATGTAGCTTTTATACCAGATTAGCATACAGGCTGCTTTTTATCCCGAAAGAATGCAAGGTTCCCGTGGGATAATAAATTTAGGGAAAATTTTCTAAATTCCACGCATACGAAGTAGCGGTATTTAATAAATTAGGGTTTTATTGTAATTAAGGGTTATATTGTAATCTTACAAATAACTATTTAATTCAGGTCGTATATAAAATAATGCCAGCGTTTACAATTAAGTAATTACAAAATTATCAACATAATTGTTTTTTGTTATCAATTTGTTTTTAATTATGTGTAAAACAATTTTGTAATTAGGTCTCATTATTGTGATAGAATTTCTTTTCGCAAAAATTTTGACATTTGTATTTGTTAAATTCTAATTTATAAAATATTTGTTTAGTGATAAATAATACAAGTGTCACCACCCCACTACATCCAAAGTCAACATCGATGCAATGGGGTACCTACTGTAAGAGCCAGCACAAATATCAACTGTGAGAGCCGGAAAACTCGAAACCAAATCCTTTAAGTAGCAGGACGCCTGGTCAGTGCGGCATAGTAGACCAAAACCGTCCCAATGTGAAGAAGACGCGTGCCCAACAGTGGGACGTTATTGGGCCGAAGAAAGACGTCCCTTTTGGCAGTTGTACAATATTTAAAACTATGAATATGTGTCATTGACATGTGAATGTTTTTTCAATAAGCGGTCAAGTGCGAGAGTTATTTTTATATCGATGTTTCTCAATATATGTATCGATATAGATGAACTAAATACTTTATCTAAGAGGCTATGAACTATTTATAATAATATAGCTGTTGCCTGCAACTTCGTACTCGTGTAATTTAGAAACCAAAAAACCGCATCAAAACCCGTTGCGTAGTTTTGAAGTTATATCTTCAAAACTCCATCCATCCATCAAAAAACCTGTGCAGGCTTTACAGCACTATGTGGATGTAATGCGGTGGTGACACTTGTATTCTTAATCCGTCACTATACGGACGATACCGCAGTTAAGATAATGATATTATGACGGCACGATACCAAATTATGCTCCATACAAAAGTATGGGCATCGTACTTCCGTTTTTTCTTCGCGAAAGTTAAACTGATTTTTATAGTTTTTACGTTATATTATAGATAAAGAGCATATCTATGCTTCTATTACTTTCTTTTTTTCAAAACATAATAACTAAAAGAAATACGACGATCCGAAAAACCCACTTTTTCGGTTTTCTTTAGATAAAGTTGCAGTGTCTATCACACAAATTTGGTAAAGTTATACCACAAGAGAAAGTGATAGAAGCATAGATATACTCTTTATCTATAACATAACGCAAAAACTTTTAAAATCGGTTTAACTTTCGCGAAGAAAAAACGGAAGTACGAAACGTCTTTTTTCAAAGAATTCGTAGGTAAAATCCGCTTCATCTATATTTGTCCCTTTCAGCGCGGCGTTCAGAAATAGGGATAGCAATACCTAAGGCAAATACCTAAATGAGGAGTACAGTACCCTCTTATACCTAGTTAATGGAGTGTTTACAAAACCATTACGGCGCAATGTATTTATTTGTATTAGGTAAAATTAATTTTAAGTCTAGATTTCAGATTGAACCTAGATTATCCAGGTGTTTTTATTTTTGGAGTTAGATTATTTTGTTAGCTGTTAGATGTATCGATGACTTTGAACATTTCTTCATCAATTAAAATCGTGTGTGTATCACAAATCATCTGCAATAGATTGTGCACTACGCTCCTGTTGATTTAATACTTTAAGTTTTCATCTATACTAAAGCTGAAGTGTTTATTTGTTTGAATGCACTACGAGAATCTCTGATCAAATTTCAAAAATTGTTTCACTGTTGGATAGTAGGTACATTTATCGAAAAAGGCTATAGACTATATAACATCACGCTGCGACCAATAGGAGCGAAGCATCAGTGAAAAATGTTGCAAATACGGGGAAAATTTTCTAAATTCCACGCGGACGGAGTCGCGGGCAACGGCTAGTTATTATACAGATTATACCTTTGCCAAATTACCACGAACTATTATAGACTATTTACGTTAGTTTTGAAGTACAAAGCCCTTTGTTCTTATTTTTAGTTTTCATGATTTCACACAGAATCTGGTACCAGATTACAGTATACATAATAAGTCTCCGAGTGGTGACGGATTGAGAATACAAGTGTCACAACCCCTTTTTCACCCCAGGGTGCTGTAAAAGTCAGATAAGCGATATTGTACAAAGAGAGAGAGACTAAAATCTCAAAAATAAACCCCGTACCAACTTCCTGGTCAGCGCTGTATCCTGGTAAAACATAATCCCTCCCAAAGTGGAGTAGGTGCCTGCCCAACAGTGGCGATGTTAATGGGCTCGAGAGAGAGATTGAGATTATATTTTTGAACTCGTTTATAATGCTTAATTTAAGACTAGAGGTTTTTGTATGAAAAATGTCAGCGGCCATTTATATTTAAAAAAAATTGTAACATATCGAATACAAGTAAACAATGAAATTTCATAATCGATAAAATGCTCCGTCAGTGAATTTTACGATCAATGAAATTAGTATATTTTTTTAAATCGTTTTTATTTCAAACAGAAACTGAAATTTAGTTTAGATATGTTATATTTGTCTGTAATTTTTAAATTTTTCAGCTTTTAATCTTTGACGGGCCCTGTTGTCGTGTGGCTTATGTAACGGACTGCCGTTCAGGAAGTCGCGGGTCGATTCCCGCACGGGACAATCATTTGTGTGATATTTATAATTGTCATACAAATGTTTGAACTGCGTCTGGGTGTTTACTCTGTATTATTAGTATGTATTTACAAAAGAAAAGTAGTTTATGTAGTATATCAGTATTCTGATACCCATAACACAAGCATAGCTTAGCTTGGGACCAGAGAACGTTGTGTGAAATGACCATGAATATTTATTTATTTATTTTAGTTCTTTCTAGGAAAAATAAAATTGTAAGAATATTTTTTTAGGCTTTTGGGTTTTAAATTATTGTATTTTCATCGGTGTTTAATATTGTGAGTGCACTCGGATCAATCCGACACTACAGCAAATGGTGAAAATTGCTTTCTAAGATTCTATTACATAGATTAATACATTGATAGATACGTGCCGAGCTAATAAAAGCGAGTTAATTACATTCTTTCGTAAAATAGTATGTTAACATTTCAGTAAGTATTAATTTTTAGGAAATTTATTTAAAACATTAAATTTTTTTTTGGAATTACAATTAAATTTAATAATTAAAAAAAAAAAAATTCCTTACCTGTCATCGCATCTTACAGCATAGCCCGCCAAAAATATCAACAAAAATGTTCTCATTTTCACTTTCACTTAAAAAAAACACAGAAATCACCTCGAACTTACTCCATTAATAATATTTTTATTAAATAAAATTATCACAGTTAAATTTTTGATTTATTTAAATATCTACAAAAGTAGGTTTTTATTTTGACTCGTTATAGACTTCGCGCCAATTTTTTGACGCGCTCTAGTGATGTGCGACGCGCGCTGTCGACTCCACGTGCGAGCCGAGTATGACAATATATTGTAAGTCGATATATGCTCGATTCACGGACGTAGTTTCATGAGAACGCGATAATTTTATTTCGCGCACTTTATATGTTACTTGCTAATTACATTACAATGACATGCTTATTTTATGTAAATAAAGATAACATATTTATTGTTGTTTTTTTCTATGAATGCCAGTACTAGGCATTCTTTTGAAAACTTCTTAGAGACTTCAAATTATACCCTTATCTTTATTAATGTTATATTGAGAAAGTGACTCTGTACGTCGCTGTTTCACTTAACCAATTTAAAAGGCATAATGGTGCGCAGATAGTCTAAGATTCTGAAAAAATATTTACGGTACTTTTTAATTTGAAAAAAAAAGGCACAAATTTTTTTGATGAATCCAAATTCCATGAGTACAAAGTATATAATAATTACTAGCTGGCCCTGCAAACGTTGTTTTGCCATACTTACCAAAAAAAAGTTAAAAAAAAAAAATTATAAAAAAAATTACTATAAACCTCACGGAGCCCGAGACCTTTCCAACGAATGCAAAACCGTGGAAATCGGCTCGTGCGTTCTGGAGTTATAGCGAAGGAAAACCCGACTTATTTTTATAAAGTAGATAGTAGATTAAACTGCTGACTTTGACGCTAGCAAATTCAAAAAGAAGCCAACCCTCTTTTGTAGACGGAGATTGAAAAAACAATTAACTATACTTTGAAGGACAATATTGTAAAGAACACCTGTATGCTACCTGCTTAAGGTACCTACTCTGTGGTTTTCGTATGATAAAGTATTAAAGTATTGAATCCCAAACCTTTCTTTATCCGTGCATGGAATAATAATAAAACAGAAGAAATTAAAAATACGTTCTATGTATCGTGAGCGTAGTCAGAATGTTTTTATTATTTAAATCGTCGGGTCTGTTTCTTCATATGAAATGAAATGAAATGAAAAATCATTTAATCAAGTAGACATAATTTTTCAGAATTATGACATGTCCAAATTTTTTTTCCATAACACCGGTTCAGGACACAATATGCTGAGATTCTTCTCAGCTTCTTCTCTTACAATGCTAATAAAACTTTACAATATAGATTAAGTATTGCTCCAGAGCAGCTTACTCGCAAGCTTTATCATCTTTAATATAATCAGAAATTTTATAATACGCCTTTTTACATATTTTAGTTTTAATGAATTTTTTAAATTTAGAATTATTAAATTTTCTTACATCAATAGGGAGTTTATTATAAAATTGTATACAATGACCCATGAAAGAGTTACATATTTTGTGGAGACGGGTTACATGCATTACAAGATTGTGTTTATTATGCCTTGTATTATCATTATGGTGGTCGCTTTTTTTTGTAAAATTATGAATATTTTTATGACCATACAATAAATTGTTATATATATATTGCGAAGCGACCGTTAAAATATTTATGTGTTTGAATTTCTCCCTTAGAGAATCCCGAGGACCTAGGTTATATATAGCTCTAACAGCGCGTTTCTGGAGCACAAATATCCGATTAATGTCCGCATAGCTTCCCCAAAGAAGAATTCCATAGCACATTACACTGAAAATAACTAAAGTAAACCATTCTAGCCGTATCTACATCCGTAAGTCTTCTAATTGTTTTCACCGCATATGCCGCAGAGCTAAGTTTGCCAGACATTTTTTCAATTTGTGGGCCCCACTGTAATTTCGAATCAATAGTGATTCCTAAAAATATAGTTGACTGTACTGGTTCCAATCTCGGTCCACGCTACATTGGTTTCTACTTGCGTGACATGACCAAAGAATAGATAGATGGACCGAGTGAGAGACGATTTAAAAGAAAAAGGAGTTGACTAGAATATGACGGCTGATATAAGAGGTTGGACGGAAAAAACGTGCTGCGCTGACCAAAAATAAAGAAGGGTGAGGGCAGGAAGAAGAAGACCCAGTATAGAGAAACAGACCCTCTATTTCTCTATTACTGTCAAAAAATATTAAAACTGGTTTTAGCATTTTTTATTCCCAAACTAATGTTCGTTAAAAGAGACAGGTGTCTTTAGCCACATCCCAATCTCTCCTTCAGCTGTAGATATAAATCCGTACAACAAAAGCTGAAAAAATTTTGTCTTCATATTAACAGATGGCAAGCGTAGTTTTTCCGTGTGGTGACGGCTTAAGAATACATGTATCATTACTCGTTTTCCTTCTCACCCTGAGACTGTAAAAGCTATCTAGAGGAATACTGCATACAGATAACTTCCCCTGTGAGAGACGGAAAATCTCGAAAATAAACCCAGGCTAACACGACTGGTCAGCGCGGCATAGCAGCCATAATCTCTCTCAAAGTAGAGGAGAGCTATGCCTAACAGTGGGACATTAATGAGCTGGAGAGAGACAGAGAATAACTAAATGCCATAACCTAATAGTGGAAGCTTTTCTTGTTAAGAGCTGAAGAGAATGCAAATAAACTTAAAATTCTCTAACACTTGCACGACTCATTCGCTCAAATAAAAGTACTTTTTACGGATTTAGACGTTTAAAATTTTGAGCAAATAAACTTTTATTGATCCAATCACTATTCTAGGATTTCAACATGCGAGATTTCTTACCCAATTAGTTAGATTATACAAATTAGAGGTTTGCGAATTGATTATCGGATCTTGGAAAAAAATCCTTGTAATCGCAAAGTAGAATATTTAGCACAAATTAAGGGGCTAAAATAGTGGTAAAAATCTTAGTTAAAATATACAAATATTTTTAAATGCAAAAAAAGCTAATTCAGTTTAATCAAGATTTTTGGTAAGGATTCGAGGGTCCCTTGGTAAGGATTCGAGGACCCCCAGAGCTTGAGGGCCCCAGGGCACGGCCCCGCGTAGCCCCTTGGTAGCTACGCCACTGAGCACACAGACGATCACTTAAGCAGTTAAGAGGATACCAAAATAGCTTCGTGCATTTTTCTATGTACGAAGTTTTCATTGTTTCTTTAGATTGAATGGCTAGAGCTCTAATTTTTAAGTATATGTTTTTTCAATATATGATCTAGGATCGCATAAACTCAGAAACGCGATTGAAAAAAGTTTTCTCGATAGAAAATCTTGGCGAAACAACCTCTCTAATTTTTTATTTTTTTCATTTGTCGGTCAATTGGGATTGTTCATAATTTTTGACCTACTGTTTTTATATTCTTTTCAGAAAATATAGACTATTTTATGCAACTAATTTCAATATTATTGAAATATTCACTATACAGAATTTTTAAAAAATTCTTGAAGATTTTACTTTAAATGTTGTGACGTCATCGTTTTACGCAATCTGTGTAAATACTTTTCTTGATAGACTTACAGATTGCACTTTTTCTTTTCAAAGTTGACAAGTTGATATAATAGACCAATTTCAACTCCACTTCAGAGTAGTATATCCCTAAAAACGCCTTAATATTTTGAGTCCTTCATTTCAAGGGCAAATAGAGATCATTTGCTTTTTTGGCAAAATAATCGTTAATATAACAAATTTTCCGAAAAAAACTAATGGATCATGATCAGAAACTCTATTCCCCGAAATGGAAATTATGTATAGAAACACGTGGATCAGAATTAAAATATATTTAGTAGATTTTGAGACAGAAAAGTATCCCTAATTCTTCATTTTCTGTGCCTACTGGCTGTGTAATATGTACGTGTCGGCGATGATATTGATGTAGGCCCTTAAGCTCTGCAAATCCTTTCTAACAGTAAACATACCTTGGCTTCAATTCAAGTCACTAAATTCCACGGTCACGTTACTAGGTTATCAATATTTACTCAGCAATATTATATTTAAGTTATTTACTAATGAATTAAGAAAAACAACGAAGCGAGATTAATTCTGCCAAATGTGTAAAATATGTCACGTTTTCTCTTATTTACGATTCTATAACAAAAACACAATAACGTGCTGTTAAATATTATTATATTTTGAATGAATTTATGAAGTGTTAGATTTAATGGCCAAGTTGGTAAAGCACTCAAGTTCTTACATAGTATAGTTTAAATATGTATATTCTTTCTTTCTTAAATACATATTTATAATACATAGAAAACACCCAGACGCACTACAAACATTTGTTGTAGAACAATCACACAAATGGTAAAAATCAAGCCTAAAAATGACGAGGTCGCGAGTTCGTTTCGAACTCTATGTGGGGATCGAATCCTCTTAGTCCGTTGCATAAACCACTAGACCACGACGCCCATAATAGATGCAAAAATATTAAACGATAAGCAAGTTTTCATTTCATTTCTTAAATATTTTATTTTTAGAGAAATGTTCGGGGCATAATTCGCCTAAATATCTGAAATTTTTGCCGTTTTTATTCGGCATCGGCAATTTAGATGATGAGAGATTAGCACTCTAGTTGAATATGTTAATGATAATCGTATATGTTAAAACAAGGGCCAGATGTCTAAAGAAGCAGGTGACAATTGATTTGAAATGCAAACGAGATTGTCTTTGATGATAATTAATTAATTGAAATCACTTTATACACACATTAGGTGTGCATTTAGGTAAATTTCTACAATTATGCATGAACGCAGTCACATTGAAACGAAGAGAAACACAACATCTCTGCGACGTGACAAGTTAGTTAAATCTATGAAAACACGTGTTGAAATAAATAAATAAATAAAATAAATATTCACAGACATTTCACACAACGTCCTCTGGTCCCAAGCTAAGCTTATTATGCTTGTGTTATGGGTACCAGAATACGGATAGAATACATAAACTTCTTTTCTTTTGTAAATACATACTTATAATACGAGTACATAGAAACACCCAGACGCAGGACAAACATTTGTATGACATTTATAAACATCACACAAATGATTGTCCGAGGCGGGAATCGAACCCGTGACCTCGTGATCGGCAGTCCGCAATATAAACCACTACACCACGAAGCCCGTCAAAATACAAATTCATTAATAATTACATTAATAAATACATTGCAAAAGTAAAGCAAATTTTACAGGCTTCGAGGACTAGTAGTTCATGCAACGGATTGCCGTTCACGAGGTCGAAGGTTCGATCATTTGTGTGATATTTTTAATTTAATTGTCATGCAAATGTTTTTACTGCATCTGGGTATTTACTGTGTATTTTAAGTATGTATTTACAAATGAATAGTATTCCATGTATGTAGAATATAATATTTACATCCGATCCAGTGCTCATAACAAAAGCATACAGGCCTAGTTTGGGACCAGAGTGAACCTTGAGTGAACTATGCTTAAAATTTTTAAGCACCTAATGTAAATTACCCATCGACGCAAATTCGCTTATTACTACGGCCAATTGAATTAAGTTATGCAAAAATTCTTAATAAGCAAAGATATAAAAATATTTATAACGCAAGCGAAAAGTCATGAAATATTAGGACTTTATTAAATACCTTAGCGATTCATGGCAAAGGAATGTCTATATGATGCCAGCGTAGACTATGAGACAATACACTTCGGGAAAAAACTTACTTACACATTCTTATGTGTAGGCGCCAATTCTAATTGCCTAACTTATATGTGAATATTGATAGCGTCAATAGCATTTTTGTGTAATGTTTGGTTTGATATTAAAGTAACTTTGTAAAAAGCGATCTCCAGTCTTACAAAATATTTAAATCTAAACTATTAATAAATAAATAAATTTTTTATCATCCATCCATCAGTCTTTCTCCGTCCAGTGCTAGACATAGGCCTTCCCATAGAACGCCATAACGTAGCGTATTGTAGGTTGGGGTTAATCGCCGACAATAGTAGTCTGATCCTAAAAAAATTTTCACGAATTATAAGCTAATGTGTTCAAGTGTTCGAATACGAGTATATAATGTTTCAAAACTCCGTCGCGGACAACAGCTGGTCATAATAAAAGTCACTAAACTAAAATACATCTAACTTCATTCATTTTAGTTAAATTTACTTTAGTTTCGACACAATGCAATTGGTACCACTATTGTATTTTTTTGTAGAAACTGTCGTGAAATGAATAATAATTACACACGGCTTATTTTTAAATACCATAATAAAAAGTATCGTTGTTTGCCGAGGAAATCGTAAATAAACCTTTTGTGCTAAATATAAATGTAGGTCAATGAAGTGTTTGACCCAGTGTTTGTGTAGGTACAATACGTACAGTTTAAAAAGTAATCACCGCAAACTACAGCGTTTTTATTACGTATTAAGAGTTGCCCGCAACTCCGTACGCGAGTAATCTAAAACCCAAACTCTAAAAAAATATAGTTAAAACTATCCTATTGAACCGATCATGTAAAAAACCCGCGTCAAAATTCATTGCGTAGTTTTGAAGATCACTCATATAGCAATTTAATAACGACTTAAAGATTTTACGGTAAAATGTACATTTTCCTACGTTTTCTATTACCTTGGAGGGAAGGATTAAAAGTACAGGAACTAGTTCTTCTTTTTGGAACCGGGAAATTCGGTACCCGCCTTTGCTGGTACCGGAAATTCGGTAATTTCGGGAAATTTTTGAGGTATAGCGAATATTATTGATAAAATAAACAAGGATTTAGACACAGGATTTAGAAAGATATAATAGATTTCATTAAAGGTTGAGGATTTTACAATTGTCATTTAATCGTATTACATACAGAAGTGACACAAAAGAAGAAATACAAAGACCATAGAGAATATTGAAAAAGGTAATATATCAGAGGCGCAAATTTAAATATGTAACAACTATTTTGATAGTAATGGTACTGAAGCGGAAACCTTTGTGTGCGAGTTCAACTTTACTTTCAACTGATTTTATTATTTTTAACCGCCGCAACTCCGAAACGTTATCATGAACTTTATATTTTATGTGTCATTATTTTCCCATGATTGTAAAAGACAATTAGAAAATTGAGGACATATAAAAATAGGAAATATTGTAAAGTATGTGTTTATATTAGGTTTCTTTATTCCGCATTAGAAAATATGATGTTTCGTATGACTGGTAGGAAATGGTAGGTCATTGTATAGTACAAGTCTTTGCTTCTGACTTTGTTTGCCTTAATACAGAATAAAAGATCAACATGTACGCCATATTTTACTTATGGTATTAAATTAAATGCCAAATAACCCCATAAAATTCGAAAAATTAACTATACTAACCTGCGACTTCGTACGCGTGGAATTTAAAAATCTTAATAAATTACTTTAGTAACTTGAAATAACTTACAAAACACAAAAATTGAAAAAACTAAATCTTAACAACGAAAATTCAAAATATTTTTGTGAAAATGTGTCCATGATTTCAAAATATTGCGTCTAAAGAATTACATACAACTTCAATAAATCTTCTGCAAAATACATAAAACCCCTCATCATTTTTACCCAACACACCAAAAGTATAAAAAAACGGAAAACAAAAACTAAATGTCTCCTAAACAACTTAAAGTCATACTGTGTTGTTGTTTACATTACAATGGACTTTGTACATTCAAACTATTTACAAGGAGCAAAAAGATGTATGGTCTTAGACGTCCAAGTTGTTGAGTGATCTCAGAAGTCCAAGAAGATGTATGCGCGTTGAGTGAGTCGCATACACCACACACCTTGTATTGTATGGTGTTCTGTTACGTGGGCACCGCTGAGTGAATGGTACACACGTAGGTTTTGTAAAATAATAACACTGTAATATAGCCTGGATGAAAGATGCTGTTTATTTGACTATATTAATATGATGGTTATTATTGATGTGTGAGTACTGCTAACAGTGTTAACTGTGTACGACGACTATGAGTGTTGTTCGCGTATGATTGCAACGACTGCTAACTGAGTACTGAAGTGTAACTGTATTGTGTGGAAAATGTAATATAAATGTGCTGATGTGCAGTTTAATCCATGTGTGTGCTGTTGGCTCATACAGTTCACGTATAGAATGTAGTAGCGAATACAATAACAACGTGTAACTCATAAACGAGGATAAATTAATTGTGTACGTAAGCAATCCGCCCGGAAGTAACTCGCTGTCACACTTGTATATGAGTCATCGATAAAACTGCATACGTCTGCACATCACTAGAACGGACTTTGACATTTCTTTTTTGCAGCAGCTGTTGCCCGCACATAGTGTCCGCTACTTCGTTCGAGTAGGTACTTCGTATTGTTTTTTTTTTCTTTTCCCTCAACTTGAGCGAGGGTTGGCTTCGCGTTGCATTTGCCAGCGTCAATGTATGTGTTTTATTTTTGAATTTTCTTCAAATCTTGTAACATATACATACATGTTAAATCAATGTTCTTTTTTCCCAGTTTTTCTAGTTCGTATTCTTTTGTGTCTGTCCCTACGCAATGGATTTTGATGCGGTTTTTTTAAATAAAAGAGTGGTTCAAGAGGATGGCTTTTTTGTATAATTTGTTGAGATATTAGTTTCTAAATTACACGCGTACGAAGTTACGGGTAACAGCTAGTATATCACTGTCTTATCAGAGAGATATATATCTCTCTCTCCAGCCCATTAACGTCCCATTGCGGCTGGGCACGGGCGTCCTCCATTTTGGAATGACTTTCGGTCTATTATGCTGCGCTGACCAGGCGTGTTTGCATAAGGTTTAGTTTCGAGTTTTCCATCTCTCGCAGTTGATGTTAACTGCTTATAATAGCTGGCTCTTACAGAACCCTGGGGAAGAAATGGGATGGTGACACTTGTATTCTTAATCCGTAACCACATAGCCAGAACAAATAATATTATGTTATTATGAAATTATCAGTGAAGCATAAAATTTATATAATAGGTCATACTGATAACAATATTACACAATGCCCTATATAATTTGATGCCACAGATTAGCCACAATAGATAGAACACCCATGGCGATGACCGCGCACGCACATCTAACATGTACTGACATTAACAAACTTATCTGGGAATAGAATGGAATCTTTACTTAATATATTACAAAATCGTGGTTTTTGTATGTACGTATTGTAAGTCTCAGTAAAGAATGGAACAAAAAAAAAAAGATTTACATCACAGTAATGTTCATAAGAGAGCTTAAATCTTCAAACCCACGCAACGGTTTTAAAGCAGTTTGTTTTTAATAAATAAAGTGGTTCAAGAAATTTGACATTTTGGTATAATTTGTTAAGGTTTTGGTGTATATTGGAGAGAGGGGACTCAATAATTTAAAATAACACGAGTCTAATAAACACGAGTGAAACCGTGGAAATTAACTAGTAGAATATATTTACTTGTTAAACATTAGTATTAGTAATATTGGTGGTAATGGAAGCTGAATGTATGAGAACCATGAGAATTTGACGTGTGATTTTGCTACAGAAAACTCAAACTTTTTTTTTTTTACGGATTCGTGGTCTAGTTGTTCATGTAACACACTGTCGTTCACGAGGTCCCCGCGACCTACAGTGAACGACAGTTCGATTCCCGCTCGCGGCTATCATTTGTGTGATGTTTATAAATGTCATACAATGTTTGTACTGCGTCTGGATGTTTCTATGTATTATAAGTATGTATTTACAAAAGACAAGTAGTATATGTATTCTATCCGTATTCTGGTACCCATAACACAAGCATATAAGCTTAGCTTGGGAGCAGAAGACGTTGTGTGTGAAATGTCCGTGAATATTTATTTATTTATTTATTTTGGCAAGTTTTACAAGCTCATGAAATAATAAATAAATATAAATATTCATGTACATTTCACACAACCTCCTCTGGTCCCAAGCTAAGCTTATATGCTTGTGTTATGGGTACCAGAATACGGATAGAATACATATACTACTTTTTTTTGTAAATACATACTTATAATACAATGAAATGAATATATGAATACTTATAATATATTACAATGAAAAGTCAGAAGCGTAGTCGTAAGCGTTTGTTTCAAAAGTGAATATTGTGCAGAAGAACAGACAAGAAACTCCATGGATATTTTTTTCTCTTTTTCCTTTTCATTGTTTTATATGTGATGAAAATTCACTTTTCCAAAGTCGAAACCTGCACCTATTTACAAAACAAAAACAAATAAATAATAACAAAAAATTAAAAGTAGGTTCGCTTAGTTGGTAACGAAAATCTTGTAATGCGATATCTATAGGAGATGATCTATGTCAGATACCTACTAAACAGTAGGTACCTACTTTATAAACATTTTTATCATTATTTCCATACATTAAATTACATAGTGGGTTCAATATTAACTGGTTTTTAGAGATCCGTATCAAAAATATAAAACACGATAGTAACTCTCGTTATTTGTCAGTCTGTCACCAGCATATAATATCTTTATATTAACTAATTTATTTTAATTAATATTTTTTTTCTCTCTAAAATTTTACATTAGGGATATCTCTGGCCCCTACGCTAGTAACAATTGCGTTGCAGGAGCCAAATATCATTATAAATAAATATGGACATTTCAAACAACGTTCTCTGGTCCCAAGCTAAGCTAATGCAATATATATAAGCTTGTGTTATGGGTACCAGAATACGGATATACTACTTTTATATACTATTTTTTGCCATTTTGCAACTATAACAACAAATACTCATAATTGTTATCATTATCCTACCCTTATGCCCAGGGCTGGGCAAAATACATGCTTTGTTGTAATTGAAATACAAACTACAAAATACTGCTTTTGCAAGTAATTGAAATACAAAATACTAATTACTTTTGAGTGGAGTAATTGAAATACAAATTACAAAATACATTAATACTATAATTTTTACCCAACTTTAAAAAACAGGAGGTTTAATGTTTGTTCACGAATAAATTTGACGTTTATCGATTTTAATGCTTCTTTTTTTGTTAGAAAGAAAATGTTTCAGAGGTGGTTCTATGATAGGAAAATTAGGTTTTCGTGATGGCAGTCCAGGGAATTAGATGGCAACTTTTAAAAATCATAGGGCACTGTTTGAGGTCGGTTTTTTGTTGTTAAAAGCTATGATATGAAAGAAGATAAATTTTGGAATATTAATATTTATGTAGGGATTATCTCTGAAAATATTGTCCGTGATCCGTGATTAAGAATACAAACGTCAGCACCCCCATCTTCCGCGAGCATGCGGCTCGCCAAGGCGGTCCACCTAGTCCTCGGGAGTGGGTCGAGGCGAGGCACCGACGGAGGATCTGACGTACCACCTCATCCAGTTCCTCACGGGTCATGGCGGTTTCGCCAAGTACATGTGGGAGCTGGTTGGTAATGAGTTTGATCCTGAGTGCCGCAATTGTGGGAGTGGGGCCGTGGACACGAGGGAACACCCCCTTGCCGTGTGCACGGCCTGGGACACCCAGCGTGTTGACCGTCGACGTTCTGGGCAAGGATTCGTCACTCTCAATGAACAATGTTGTGCTGCCGTCGCCTCCTTGGCCAGGGAGGTGATAGCGGCAAAGAGGGAGTCCCTGCGGGAGCGCGAACACGCTGGAGAATCCTTGCTACCGTAATAAGCGCAGTTGGCAGAGCTACGGAACGGCTTTCCGAGGTCTTGGGTTCAAGTCCCGCTTGCAGTAATCACTTTTTCCACCACAATTTAATTTATTAAATATTTCGTGATTTTTAATAATAACATTACAATTTTTCGGTATTATATTAAAATCGGAATTTCTAAATTCGGAATAAAGTTTTTCGGAATATTTCGGTGTTCCCGGGGTGGTGACATTTGTATTCTTAATCGGTAAACACACGGAGAACCAGCGTGAAAAACCACCATTCGTAAATATTACCAGCCTTTAGCAGCATTACCTTCCACCAATCAGTATTTTCATCAAAAGCTACAATGGTTCCAAAATATTTTTTTAACTCGTTTATCTTACAGTAATATAGGTATTGATTTTACAATTAACTTCATATCTGTATATCAATTTACTATAGTTACCCCAAACAGCGCAAAAATATAAGCCCCTATGAGATTATCCTATTTGTGGCAAACGATCATTTTCGGCACCGACATCAAACTAATGTTGGTAAAGTAAAATTTGATGGGCCACCGTTACCTCATTGACAGTTTGCGTTTTGTTAAACAATTTTGGCGCACAGCTTATATAACGGACTCTATAAGCAGACTCCAATAGATACTTTGGCTACATAAAGTGACGGTTGTACTTAAATGTATTTTAAAAATGTATTTTGAAGCCTCCAGTAATTGAAATACTAATTACAAATTACTTCGACGTCTGGTAATTGAAATACAAATTACGAGTACAAATTACATTTTGAGGCAGTAATTGAAATACAATTACAAAATACGTAATTGTATTTCAATTACGTATTTCAATTATATGTAATTGAAATACTGCCCAACTCTGCTTATGCCATTATTTGGGATCCTGTTATCTCTGGAACGCTGATAGCTAGAGAGCTGAAAATTTCACAGTTTGTCTATAATTAGTCTATGCTACAATTACAATGTACATCTCTCTCTCTCCAGCCCATTAATATCCCACAGTCGGGCACCGGCCTCCTCCACTTTGGGAGGAATTATGGTCGACTATGCCGCGCTGACCAAGCGTGTTAGCACAGGGTTTACACACGGATAATTTACTTATAATCATCACTTTCCTGTCCTCATCCCATTATTTGAGATCGATATGATGAATATAGTTTATTATGATCATTACGGGACCCCATTTGTGCTTGTTCAACTTGCACTTGACTATTTTTTTAATCTAAGCATACGAAACCCTTGTTACACGAGTCCGTCTCGCACTTAACCAGTTTTATTACCTTCTGCAAAATATTAGATATGTTTATCCACTTAATAAAAGTATAAAATCGATTAAAATTTTATTTTATGCAATAGCGTTATAGGTTATTTTGGTCGTAAATATAATGTGGTAGTTACAGTTTATTGTTTTATTGCAACAGTTTAGCTACATGCCACAGTGTAAATTATTACAGTATAAATACTTAGGGTTGTCGTCATTTTAAATTACGTCGGTTAAATGGCAAAATTCCGTATGTTTGGACGAGACATTTATTTAAATGAGGACATCGAAAAATGGTTTTTTACGACCAAATAATAACATCGTAGAATTTGTTCAGGTTTTGGCGGGATGGTTCCTTGACGATCTTCAAACTAGGGCAAATGTTAGCTCTAACAGCTAACTGTGTTAGTTAATTATGTCTCTCTTTCCCTCCCCAGCTCTTACCATGGTTTCATCCATATTCTGGCACCTATTACAAAAGCTTAAAAGCATAGCTTGGGACCAAAAGATACCTACTTAGGTATCTTTACTTATTATAAAACAAAGTCGTAATTTTTGTATGTATGTTCCTATGTGAGCTATAATTATTTTAAAAACTAAGCAACGGATCATATGCGGTTTTTTTTAATTATGGAGTGTTTTAATAAAATGGTTTGATTTATAATTTGTTAAAGTTTGGGGGGGTTAATAACTATAAACGCGAATAAAACCGGCAATGCCCGCAGCGTTAGCTAGTCTTGTATTTAAATAGTTACAATATTTATATATATTTTTTAATCTAAACCAGATGGCAGGTCTTTGACCGGCGCCTAATTCTTGTTCAAATGGTTGTTTGTCTATTTTTAACTTATTAAATATGAAATTAATGATATTTTTAACATCTGTTTACTACAATTATGTTTGCGGGAGTCTTTATTTATTTCTATCTAAACTAATATTATAAAGCTGAAGAGTCGTTTGTTTGAACGCGCTAATCTCAGAAACTACTGATCCGATTTAAAAAATTCTTTCAGTGTTGGATAGTACATTTATCGAGGAAGACTATAGGCTATATAACATCACGCTGCGACTAATGGGAGCGAAGCAGCAGTGAAAAATGTTACAAGAACGGGAAATTTTACTAAATTCCATGCTACTTCTGCAGCTGATTCTAAAGAATATAAGTTCAAATGAAATTATAACCAAATACGTCATAATTTTAATAACATTATTTATTTTCATCACAATAAATTAATTCAATTAACAATAAGTCTTTTAATTTACTATTACTTAAGTACTTATATTTTTGAATATTTTAATATAATAATTATTTATTATTGAAAAAGGAAATAATTAAATCATTTAATAATTAACAATGACCTAGTTTAAAATGTTTTTATTATATAATAATACGTATTACGTATATTTATTTTAAAAAAACCAGGTTAAGCACGAGTTGGACCAGTACATGAAGGTAAAAGTCCGTTATTTTTGTATGTATGTCCCTCCTGTCCCACTGCTGGGCACGGGCCTCCTCCACCTTGTGAGGAACTATGGTCTACTGTGCCGCGCTGACCAGGCGTGTTGGCACAGGGTTTAGTTTCGAGTTTTCCGTCTCTCACAGTAGACGTTAACTGCTTATATTGTCTCTTAGCTGGCTCTTACAGCACCTTGAGAAAAAAATGAGGTGGTGTCACTTGTATATTTAATCCACACGGACAGTTTATCTATGTCTCTGTATGTCCCTATCTCAGCTTATATCTTTAAAACTACGTAACAGATTTTGATGTGGTTTTTTTAATTAGATAGTGTGGTTCAAGAGGATTTTGTTTTTTTTTAGTGTTTAATTTGTTCAGGTTTAGTTTGTAAATCTCACGCATACGAATTCGCGAGCAACAGCTAGTATATTTAGCACTTATATATCTATTTCTTCAACTCTTTCATCATATATTTTTCCGGTTGAAATCTCTTAAAGTTCCATCCGAAACTTCTCTGTGTACCATTTCTGTTAAGAGTCGGCGATGATGGGAGGGAATCGAACTTGGTAACCGAAGAGTCTTCTTGTATACTCGTGCCTGTTGGAGATATAGATCTGTTTGGAGTAGACATTATGTTTGTCGTCATCTCTTCCTCTATCTCCTTCAAATAACTGGCGCTGCAAAGCGGAGTATCCACTTGTTCTACTGTATCGAGGTGTTCGATCGCTATTTTGTAAGCTTCATCTTTCTTGCTATAACTGTAAAACAGAGGTTTTTGTAAAAAACGGTCAAGTACGAGTTGTACACAAAGGGCTTCGTACCATTATCATCATAAGCAAATTCGTTAAATTTAATATTTATTGTTTGGGTGTTTCTATGTATTATAAGTATGTATTTACAAAAGAAAAGTAGTTTATGTATTCTATCCGTATTCTGGTACCCATAACACAAGCATAATAAGCTTAGCTTAGGACCAGAGGACGTTGTGTGAAATGTCCATGAATATTTATTTATTTATTGTATTCTGGTTTTAAGTATTTGTTGTTATAGCATCAACAGATATCTATTATCTATAAAAATTTCAACTCTCTATCTATTACTGTTCCTGAGATATTGCCTGGTGATCGACGGACGGACGAATAGCGAAGTATCAATGTTACGGATCTCTAAAAAGCATTAAAAATACTTAATCCATGAATCTTTTGCCTGTTCCTCATTTCAGCTTTTGTAATCATTTTGAAATCCTTAGTTTTTGACTTACCGAACAAACTGTACAATTGAGGTATTTTATGACAAAACATAAATAATAGAATAGGTACTTACTGTACAACGTTTTTGAACCTATATCCCCAAATGATCTCCTTAGACAAGTACGATGTTCTACTCTGTGTAGTAGTTCCCATGTTCTTGGACGCTCCAGTCAGACATACCACTATTTCAAACCTGCGAAAATATTATTGGCTTTTACTGAGTACAAGCTGATGGGCGCTACTCCATCCGTTTTAAATCCCCATATATTTTGTCACCGTTTAAACCTTCCCTGGACTTTCACGAATATTTCAAGACCAAAATCGCCATAATCGGCCCAGCCGTTCTCGAGTTTTAGCGAGACTAACGAGCAGCAATTGATTTTTATGTAAAAGAAGATTATTCTAATTAAAATGTCGAAATTTGATGTAAGTAACACCCTATAAGTCTTATAGTAATTTCAAAAACTATACCTATAGTCCATCATGTCTTGAGCAGAGAATCCATAGAGAGGACTGTTAGCGTCAATCACATGTACAACGGTGATAGGCCACAGCAAGAAAGATCTGGCTTCCTTCAGCTCCAAGTGTTGGATGTAGTTCTGGACAAACTCACCTTCTAAAGTTCTGAAATAAAGAATTTAGGTTGTATAATTTTTTTAGTATAGTGAATAGTATACGAACTAAAGTGATTCGAAGTGGTGAAGCCAAAACAGGCAAAAATTGCTTATTTTTTTCTTCCAAAAGGGTGACAAACAAGCATACGCACATAATAGATAGAAGATATGAGCATGCGGCTCGCCTAATGGCAAGCGCTTATCATAGCCTATAGACGTTTGCAACACCAGAGGTATACCTCAGGTTTGCCGACCCTCTAAGGGCCTACACTATTTGAAGATTTCTTATAGCAACCGCAAAGTATTTGCTTTCGCTTACCTGATTGGTTTAAGTATATAAGCCGAGATGATACTCCCAATGATGTGCACATGCATTAGATCCCACACCCTGAATTGAAGACATAGTTCACCGTCTCGGAGACATACCTGAACAACACATATAATACACTCTTTTAAAATATTATTACACTCTTATATAAATTCTTCTATATTAGTCCAGCTAAATGGTTCTTCCATTTTTATGGTCTGGTCCAGATTTATGGACATAAACGATTGCTCTTTGAGCTAAGCGAATCATGAACTTTAGTATATTGTATAGAAGCATCAGCCGCACCGATTTCTTAACAAATGTTGGTGAAAGTAGGTAGAAGGTTTTCACAAGACTAAGTGGTATTCTTCTCGTCTTTTTATAGGAAACTTTCAAAAGACAATCCAGATTGATTCGGCCGTTTCAACGATCATGGAAGATGGTCTTTTTTAGTGACGGAAGTACTATAACCACCTACCTATATTTAGACATACAATGACATGTCGCAATCAAGCAATACTCCTCTATTTGCATCAATAGTTTAAAACCCATTATACTCACGGTAGCCTTTTTGCTGAAGCCAACAGAAGTGACATGTCTGTTCGGTCTGATCAACTTGGTGAACAACAAACTTGTCAGACCACCTGACAACGCTGTACCTGCAACGATCTGAAAAAATTTTGGAAAAAATAAATTAAACATTCATGAAAGGCCTTTTGATGACCATCCTCCTTAGGACTATTGCTCATTTCCTAGAATCTTCTCACTTTTCTTTTTAACTACGCCTGTGCGTAGAATTTGCAAAACTTTCCCAGTTCTTGCAATATTTTTCACTAATACTTCGCTCCTATATGTTGCAGCGTGATGTTATATAGCCTATAGCCTTTCTCAATAACGTGGCTATAAACACAAACAGAATATTTCAATTCAAACCGGTAGCTCCTGAAATTAGTGCATTTAATTAGAACACACCTATGTTCAGCATTGTGTAATAGACCAAATACATCCTGTTAAACAGAGCCTCATATCATGCGATAGTGGAAAGCTTATCATAGACTGAAAAGAAAGGCAAATATTTTGTAGAATACACTTACCTCAAAGACCATAATGATGATAGCTTCTGGGCATTCCTCATTGGGATACCGCACTCCATAGCCAATGGTCATCTAGAAACATTATGAGTAAAGCTATGAGAATTTTCATAATAATGTTAAAGACAAATCAAGTAAAATACTGTTAAATCGTTTTAAATATAGGTGCTAATTCTATGCGCACAATTAACTTAACTAAAAAAAGAAAACTACTATGGCCCATTTTGATTAATCGGCTATTTCGTTGTGCACATTTTTAGTAGCTAAAATCGTTAGTCTTTTACAGATTTTCTAATGAAAAAAGTTCTGTTAACATTGCCGAATTATATTATTGACACTATCAATTTTTATTTTTTAGTTAAGTTTAGTTATGCACGTAGAATTGATACCATTATAATAACAATAAATAAATATTCACGGACACACAACCTCCTCTGGTCCCAAGCTAGGCTTATCTGCTCGTGTTATGGGTACCAGAATACGGGTATACCACATATACTACGTCTCTTTTGTAAATACATACTTATAATACATAGAAATACACATACGCAGAACAGACATTTGTATAACAATTATATACATAACACAAAATATGATTGTCCCGAGCGGGAATCGAGCCCGCGACTTACATGAACGGCTAGATCACGAAGCCTGTCATTGCTTTTGATATGCCGCTCGAGCCCCCTTGCAGGAACCCCTTGCGTACACAATTTCATGAAAATCGTTGGAGCCGTTTCCGAGATTCAATGCTCGTATGAAGGTTGTTACCATATGACAGCTTTTACTTTCTGTATAGTCATCAATTAACTACTCAATTACCTGAGTTTCAACAGACATCATGAGCAGTCCAGCAAAGCTCTGTGTGCCAGTGACACAGTGCTCCTTGCCGTCACCTATATCTTCTTGGTAAGAGGAGGCTACTGCCAGCCAAATGGCTGCGAATACGAACCAAAACACAAAGTGGGCTACCACCATTATTAAGAGGAGGAATCGCCATTTACTGTTGATCTGAAATAATTAACTTTAGGTTCAATAAATCGCCCAAATGTAGGTATCTAGATAAATGCGCAATGCGCATAATTTCTAAACGACTGCATCAAATTAAATAATTCCTTTTTCTTACGTTTCTCAGCACAAAGTTTTATATTTGTTGAGATATTCTATCTCTCTCTCTCTCTCTTCTAGCTCATTAACCTCCCACTTTTGAGCACGGGCCTTGTTCGCTTATGGAGGGTATATATGGTCTACTAAGCCGTGCTGACCACGCGTGTTGGCATGGGGTTTATTAATAAATAAATAAATAATCTTTATTTCGGACACATGATCCATATGTTTACATTAATACATAGTTAATATAATAAAATAAAAAATCATAAATACAAGTTAAAATGCTGAAAATAACAATATTTGCCAAAAAAATTATATAAATTAAATTGTATAAATTAGAACTTGGTCAATAAACATTAAAATAATCTACTAATAATTACACTAAAAAATACAACTAGGTACATGGTTACTTTCGACCCATTTCCTATATGTAGCTGTCTGAAGGAGTCTGTCAGCTAGACTCTTTACAATTGCATTTTTACAAGAGTCAACCCTGGACATAAAGGAAGCTATGCGCTTACGTTGAATGGCGTTAAAGGTACATGTATAATGTACGAAGTTTGCCGGCTCTGTTAGCGATAAATGAATTAGAAAATTCTTTACATCTTTGTGAATAGACTAGAATCGATAGAAATACTTACAACAGTATTAACAATATCCCTCATATATTTGATAGACTTAGCTGGAATATTGCTACGTACTGGTACATTTTCTTCTCCATTCTTTAATACAACTCTTCTTGAACGAGTTTTTCTTCCGTACGTACGTCTGTAATAAAATAAGGTTCCGTTAAATAATTATATTCAGTACCAGATGTTGCTGGCAAGGGAGGTGAGGGAGGAATTTTAAAACCAAACCTTAATAAATTATATACAAAGCCATCCTCTTGAACTCCTCTATCTATTAACAAAAACCGCTAAAATCAAAATCCGTTGCGTAGTTTTAAAGATATAAGCTCACATAGTGTCATACATACAAAAATGACTTTTTATAACTATTAAAGATTACAGATATAGAAGATGAAATTAAGTAGCAAATAAGGTGTCGTTTCATTGGAATGGTGATCAACCTAACCTAAACTCTATCCCGCTCAGTTCTAACGTCCCTCCATGGAGACCAAAAAAATTCAAAAATTCCTGCAGTGTTGGATAGCAGGTACATTTATCAAGGAAGGATAAAAGCTATATAACATTACGCTGCCACGATTACAAGCGAAGCATAAAAGTAAAAAAAGAAGAAAGAGAAAATTTTCTAAACTCCACACGTACGAAGTCACGGGCAACAGCTAGTCTCACATTTTTAGGCGAAGGGAATTGACTACAGTCACTTGTAATATTATTAGGCACTGGGAAGAACCCCGATACTAGCCATATAATCGTGAATTGTGCGCCTATTAAATATTCTTCATTTTCTAACACTTGCGCGACTCATTTGTTGAAATAAAAACTACTTTTCACAAATTTAGACGCGTGTATTTGTTTTAAATTTTAGCCCGACGTTTCGAAGACTTTACAGCTCAGTCTCACATGTGACTGCAAAGTCTCCAAAACGTCGGGCTAAAATTTTTAACAAATACACGCGTCTAAATACGTAAAAAGTAGTTTTATTTCAATATTCTTCATAAAAATTTATCATTAATCGTTGTATTACATCATTTGCGTAAAATGTAATAAGGTAACTTTAACATATTTCTTGGAATAATGCGCCATAGTTATTTTCTTAATAGCTTATTATTAATCTTATCAATGTATGAATATCGATAATATCGATTGTAACGTGAATCAATGTGACTAATGTTGAATAAATACTTTTAAAATGAATATTTATTCATCATGTAAACAAAGCAACGCCTTTTTTACAATTTTAGCTTACCTATATTTTTTTTCATGGCGTAGAAGTTTTAAGGCTTAGGCCCTAAGCCTTAAAACGTCTTCATATACCCTAAGCCTTAGGGTATAAACAACCAGATGAATAAGATTAATAGTTAAAAGGTCCTAAAATTATGCAATATGCCGTATGGCAAACTGATGCTAACAAGTATTTGTTAGCATCAGTTTAGGTATAACAGTACCTATACTTACTACTTTTTAACACATACACTTATAACACGTTTTTTTAAATATGTACACAAAACACCCAAATACATAAACACGGATATATCAGAAATTAGGGTTATCGTTTAAAATTGAGGACAAGTAACTTTAGCCTGGCTAAATCGTATTTCATAGAATAACGACGTTTCATATGACGAATGAGTGGTACACATGCCTGTACCATAGACACACATAGATAAATTTTTACACACAAATAGGTATGTAAGTGGCTTCAAGCAGACTATATCTGTGTTGAGGATTTTAATGCGTGTTTTTCATTTAGTTTCTGAACTATATACACTTTTTTTTTCTCCACTGTCTTTACTAGAAAATATTCATTGTTAAGTTCTTCAAAGTGTGTCCTATGTTTGTGTTTGCAAATCGTAAAGTAAGCCGTAAATATCGTCTCTTTGATTATAAATTTAGATTGTTTTGATTGCAATAAACCTTGACGTTGGATGTAAATTGCTTAAATAGTTATAAAACATGATGTGAATTATCTCTATGGTAACATGGTTAATTTTAAATGCCGAATTAAGTACTCTTAGCTAGGCATAAAATATTACATTTTTAAAGCAAAACATAGTAGCAGATGAATATTTATGATCTTATTCATAATGACTTATCGGAGGTTTCAGTTCGCTAAAATCGGTTCGCGAAAATTGTCAAAACTTGTTATTTAATAGTCTTTTTACGATAAAACGTTTATTATCTCTCCGATAAAATCTCCGTTTAAACCTCCGATAAGTCATTATGAATAACACATATCCAGAGGAAAACGCGTGACTTCTTGTATCTATTTTATCCATCCGTCAGCCATTTCCCGTTCACTGTTAGACAAAAGCGTTCCCCATAGATCGCTAAAACGAGTTTATATTTGCTAATTGAATCCATCCGCTTTGTGATCTCAAGTTTTGTCAAATGGTACGTAGTAACTACCAAGAAACGACCATTCTCAACGGAAGCCACCTAACTTATCGAGTATTAGGAACTGTTTATTGTTATGTCATGTTAATCCTAAAATAATATATTATAAAAAATACGTACCGTTTCCTTTTACTCCTCCTACTATAAGGAGTAGAATGTCCAAAAGTTGAAGGTAGTATAGTATCTTTTCCTTCATAAATGCTATCGTCTGTATTAACAGTCTCAATTCTGTCATAGATATGTTCATCATTGTTACTTGAACTGACCATAGCTCGTGTCGATTCATCGGAAACTTGCTTAGATTCGGAAGACTTGACACTTTCTTCAACATCTATTGTCATTGTTAAACCACCATGCTCATCTTCACTTGAATAATGCGAAGAATCCTGGGAACTTTCATAAACAACTGGTACTTGGAGCAAATTTGTATCAAAATTTGTGACTCCGGAAGGAAAAGCGATTTCTTTTCCTTCAACATACGTTTGCGAAATCCTGTACTGCTTTTTAAGCTCCTCGTTTGTGTAAACATCGGTATGAACAATGCTTGGTATTTCTATTGAAGAACCAGATTCATTTCCAATAGCTTCGGAATAACTAAGAGATCTTTCTAGAGTTCTGCTTCTAGAACCGCGTCGGGAGCCTTCCGAATGCTCGTAATTCATTGTGGCAATTTTTAAATAAGTTGAATTTTCAATTATTTTGTTTTCAATAAAAGTAAACTTGGTTGTTTAAATCAAATACAATTATAATTTTAATATATTTATAATACTTTATATGTAAAATCAATAATTAATAAGATATGATATAAATTTACTTAAATCAGAAATAGTTTCTGTTCTAACTAATAGAATTTTAGTTTAAAAAACATGACGGCGTTGTTAATAGGAATGGACCAGTATCCATAGAAGTCATTTTTTCTAAGAAATCCGTCGTTACATCCTGTTATTTAGACGTTTGTAGTATTTTTAAATACATATATTGAATCAATATTAAGTCACTTGTAGAAAAATTCGACACGTGTTTTGCCTCTACAGGAGTATTTTCAGTCTTAATTGGCAAAATATGCCCAATAAAAAACTTTCTTGACTTTTAAGACAGTCTAAAATATGTGTGTTTACCAAAGTTCATTCACTTTATCATTGCGTCTAATAGTTCTAGGAATTCTATACACTTGTCACGAAACAAAGAATCTTAAGTTTAAAATTTTCTCTATAGTCTTATTTATCGTTATCACTTATTTTATCACTTTATATACAGCTTTTTAATAACTTTTTAAACAGTTCTTATATGTTTTTAAATGTAATTTTTTACACCAGCACCTTGTAAAACATAGGGTATAGAACTGATACTACAATATTATCTCTAAGATAAGAATATGTTATTCACGATAAGAAACAAATATATTTGAACTAGATTGTATATTCGATATATATATGGCCTAGAAATTATATATTTAGACATCTTTTTAGGATTATTTAAGATACAGCTTATATCTTAACTAGTTAACTAACTTGGAAACTAAACCAAGTTATATAAAAAAGCCATCCCCTTAAACCACTCTCACTATTAAAAAACTGCATAAAAATCCATTGCGTAGCTTTCAAGATGTGAGCCCACGCCCACATAAGGATACATACAGAAATAACAACTTTGTATTTTCTAACACTTGCGCGACTCATCTGTTTAAATAAAACTACTTTTTACGGTCTATTTTTCGGTCGGTTTTTCAAAGTCTCCGAAACGTCGGGCCAAATGTTTAAAACAAATATACGCGTCTAAATCCGTAAAAAGTAGTTTTATTTAACAACTTTGTTTTATAATAAGTGAAGATGTGAAAAATTTAATGCACAAGCGGCACAAAAAAAAAACTCAACCGAGTGACAAATGTGGTGGTTAATTTGAGTGTTGCAGGCACGACAGTTGGAAGAGCTTCAGAACGATATTCCGAGGTCGTGGGTTCATGTCCCGCTTGCGGCAGTCACTTTTTCCACCATAATTTGATTTATTAAGTAAAAGGCATACCTAGCATGTCAATTGCAAAATTAATAAATTACTTAAGTGAATATGTTTTTCTCTCTCTCTCTCTCTCCAGCCCATTAACGTTCCACTGTTGGACACGGCCCTTCACCACTTTGGAATAGATTATGGCACGCTGAACTTACGTTTTTATGCTTAGCTCCTAAATTAAACGTTGGGGTCAGAAATAGGATGGTGATACCTATATTCTAAAGCCGCCACCAATCAACCATTCTTACATTTCTCATCATACCAATGTCAACGTATAAAAATGAATCAATCACTATGTTATCATAATGTCAGTGATAAGATTTACAGCAAGGTGAATATGATCTTTAGGGTTCCGCACAGGACCCTATTAGTCAGTCTTCTGTCCATCTGTCACCAGGCTATATCATTATCTGTAACAATATCCCTTAGCTGACTTCTACAGCAACCTGGGCAGGAAATGGGGTGGTGACACTTGTATTCTTAATCCGTCACCACACAGAGAATCGTGATAGCTAGAAAATTGAAAAGTTCACAAATCCATACTAATACTAGCTGACCCAGCAAACGTTGATTTGCCATACAATTGTTAGGGACGGTCACCCCTAGAGGTTTGAAAATAGATAGTAGCCGATTCTCAGACTTACTGAATATGCATATAAAATTTCATAAGAATCGGTCAAGTCGTTTCGGAGGAGTATGAGAACGAACATTGTGACACGAGAACTTTATATATTAGAGAATTATAAAGCTGAACAGTTTGTTTGTTTGAACGCGCTTATGTCAGGAACCACTTGGCTGATTTGAAAAATTCTTTCAGTGTTGTATAGTGCTTTTATCGAGGACGACTATGGCTATATAATATTACGTTGCGACAAATAGGAGAGAAAATCAGTGAAAAATGTTGCAAAAATGGGGAAAATTGGATAAATTCCACGCGTACGAAGTCGCAGGCAACAGCAGCAGGAACCCTTCGTGTATAAGTCCAACTATGAGTTGGACTTATACACGAAGGCAATTTTTTGCTCAGATACAAATATTACTTTATAACGTGTTACTTTGTAACGGCTCGCAAAACTTCTCTTGTATGACCTTGGCCTACGTCTTAGCCTAACAGCCGTATTCACAAACGTTACCGTGAGGTCTTATAGTAGGCATGGACGCACAGGGGTAGCTAAATCATTTCACAAACAATACTTAAGTGGTGAAGCGCACTATGCGTTTGTTAAACTGAACGCATAGCTAAGTTTTGTCTATGAATACAAAGGCTCGATGAACGGAACGCACTGAGAAGTGCTATCCTTTGCACAGTGCATCAATACTTAAGTACTTACTTAAGTAAATATTGTTTGTGAATAGGGGTGTTATTGTGCAAGTAAAACGGCGGGACTTGGGTAGTTCATAAATAAAACAAAAAAATATTTTTGTAGGTATATATTTTTAATTAATTAATATTCACGGACATTTCACACAACATCCTCTGGTCCCAAGCTAAGCTTACCTATATGCTTGTGCTATAGGTTCCAGAATACGGATATAATACAAATACCTACTACGTTTCTTTTTTAAATACATACTTATAATACATAGTAAACACCCAGACGCAGTACAAACATCTGTATGACAATTATAAATATCACACAAATGATTGTCCTGTGTGAGAAACGAACCCGCGACCTCGTGAACAGCAGTCCATTACATGAACCACTCGACCACCAGTCCACCAAGCTTGGTTACCTTGATACCTTGGTTTACTATACTGCACCGATTAAACAATTATTAAATAAACGTCACCTATTCCCAAACTAAGTTTTATTTATATCAAGGGTACCAGATTACGATCTAAAATCTCTTATAGAAATAATTAAGATTTCATTGATTTTCTAAAAGAAGATGATCTCTCCAACTGGAAGGATGCCACAGCCTCACTGAAACTGCTCGGAGTACCAGGAGTGCGGGGCCGGTCTGGCTTTATAGAAGTTGAACTGTAACAGACATACATACAGCGTGACTAACTGTGATTGGATTATTGTGAAAGTGAGACGGCTAAGGAATATAATCTCTCTCCCTCCAACTCATTAACATACCACTGCTGGGAACAGGCCTCCTACATTATGTAAGGGATTTCGGTCTACTATGTCGCGCTGATCAAGAGTGCTGGCACAGGGTTTTTTCTGAGTTTTCCGTCTCTCACAGAGGATGTTATCTGTGTACAATAGCTGGGTTTTACAGCACGCTGAGACGGAAAAGGGGTGAAGCAGGTGAATTTTTAATCTGTTACAACACAGACATTTGACATTTGTGTCTGAACTGAACTAGGTTTTGGAATACAAACTTATTTCCAATCCCTAAATGGCAAAGTTATTTTATTACATTTCCTAACAATAACTTCCGGGTTTTAATATCGAAACCTTTTCTAGTTAAACAAATAAACAAAACTACTTTTTGTTACCAGCACATTTATATACTTTTTCTTGTCAAACTTTAAAAGTGCGATGCATGATTGTACACAAATAAAGATCCACGACATTTATTGTAGTTATTCGGAACCTAATAAAAATGTTATCCACTAGGTGTCCCTGTAGAACAAATAAACTCCTATGTTAGAAATCACGTAGGATTCAGAAGAAGTAGTGTGCTCACCCTTCGTCCAGTTCCCTGGCGCAGCAGTACGGAGTATCAACAGGCTCGATATGATCCAACTTTTTATGGTCAATCACATATTTCTGTTTGTGACAGTTGTATCTGTAAGAAATATAATTATTAGAAACTTTATAACTTAAATAAATAAATAATACTCATGGACATTTCACTCAACGTCCTCTGGTCCCAAACTAAGCTTATAATATGTTAAGGATGCTTAAAATTTTTTTATTCCCGTAGTGTTGCACAGTGGTATCACCAGTGTCCCACAAACACTATTCCTACCAAAAATAAGTTGTATGTAAGAAAGAAAGAAACATTTATTGCTATTAACCAAACCAAAAGTAAAAAAAAAGTAAAATTAAAATAATTAAAATTAAAAAAATTTTTGTAAAACCATTTCGAAAGTAAAAGAAAAGCTATAATATCCGGCTAGCAGCAATAGGTCCCATTTCAGCATAATGTCAAGTCTCAAGGACTTGGCGCTGATTTTCAAATGGGACCTTGGAGTGATGGATGGAGTGATGAAGTGTATGCATGATTTGTTGTCAACTATGGTCATCCACCATAGTTGACAACAAATCATGCATACACTTACTTACCTACTAAAATGTCAGTTTTTTTTTTATTCTAAACTAGCTGTTGCTCTCCACTTCGTACGCGAGGAATTTAGTTTTCCCTGTTTATGCAACATTTTCACTGATCTTCGCTCCTATTAGTCATAGCGTGATGTTTTATAGCCTATGGCCTTCCTGATTTATTTTTATTTTGGCCTTCATTTTTGAAATGGGACCAGTGATTTCTGAGATTATAAAGCTGAAGAGCTGAAATGTTTCAGCTCAAACAAACATTTCAGCTCTTCAGCTTTATAATATTAGTATAGATTAATGGTCTTATTCATAATGACGTATCGGAGGTTTAAAAGTTAGCTAAAATAGGTCCGCGAAAATTGTCAAAACGTGTTATTCATAATAGTCTTTTTACGCTAAAACGTTTATTATCTCTCCGATAAAATCCCCGTTTAAATCTCCGATAAGTCATTGACAATTACTTATCGGAGATTTAAACGGGGATTTTATCGGACCATAAATCTAGATAACTTACTTGACCACGGGTGGGAATCTATACCCCCATACAACCTCTCTGGGGAGGTACGAGGTCTGACTCTGTGTGAAGGTCCCCATTGATGCTGAAGCTCCCTTCAGGCTTAACGTTATCTCGTAACTGAAATTAGATTTATAATAATCATCTCAAAAAGTGTTTATAACGCATGAACTCGTGTGACGATACTACTGTATTTATGTATTATATCCGTATTCTGGTACCCATAACACAAGCATATAAGCTTAGCTTGGGACCAGAGGACGTTGTGTGAAATGTTCATAAATATTTAATTATACTACTTTTCTTGTGATATAATTTGGTTTAATTCAATTTTTTTAGACTATTTACAATAATATTATACAAAACAAAAAAAGGTGAGAAAAGAAAAAAAAATCAATAAAATAAGAATTAAAAATATAAAATACATTAAAATGTTGTATGTTAACTAGGCTTCAAAATACTCCTCCCAATCGCTGTCGAGTGGAAGTGCACCTACCCAGAAGGCTGGCGACATTGCCACGTTGTATGGCAATGCTTATTTTTTGAACAAAATAAAGGCCAGCCTTCCGGTCACGAGAGGCGTCGATCAGTTGGCCCGCTAAATCTTCATAAAGATTTCGGGACCTCGGGCCCCATGGCTCATGGGGTTAGCGTTTCAACCCCAGAAAACATCACTTTTCTTACGCTTAAAAGAGAAGAAACACCCAGACGCAGTCCAGACATTTGTATTACAATTAACAAACAATCAACAAAAGATGTCACATCTATCCAGTCCATTGACGTCCCCCTGTGGGGCACGGGCCTCCTGCACTTTGGAAGGGGTTATGTGCCGCGATGACCAGGCATGTTAGCACACGCTTTATTTTCGATTTTTCCATCTTTCACTGAGAATCTTATTTGTGTAAGATTTCCATGTCATATATTACAATTACATACAATATTTACATATTGTAAATGTCGTTACAAAGCCCTGGGAAGGAAGAGAGATGGTGACACTTGTATACTTAATCCGTCACCACACGGACAATAACACATAAATGATTGTAATACGTATGAATCGAACCCGCGACCTCGTGAACGTCAGTCAGTTACATGAACCACTGGACTATTGGACGTGCCTAAATAAACTTTAAACTTTCTAGTATGTATCAATTGTATTGAATCAATGTATTAACCTGTTATCAGCGACAAGTTGTGGTGTGTACCCATACAGAGGGCTGGTGTCATCTATGACATGTACCAGAGTGACAGGCCACAGTAGGAACTGTCTCTGTTGTAGTGAGAGACTGCGAGCGTAGTAACGGACCACTTCACCTTCTTTTGTTCTGGAAATACAATTAAAGGAGAATTAACAATCCACCAATTAACAACTGTTAAATAGATAGCAAGATGACAGAGACCTTGAACTTGTTCCTCAAATATCGGCATACTGCATAAAATAGTTACATCCTCTTCCTCCTCTTCCTTCTCCTCCACCCCTAACAGTTATATGGTAGAACAACGTTTGACGGTTCAACTAGTTATATATCGATGGTGGAAAGGCAAAATGTATTAACCGCCACTTTTGGCGATATTGACTTATATTGGAATCGGGAGAACGAGCTCTTTCGAACGGTCTCATTTTCAGCTCGATTTGATGACTTTTGTGGTCGTTAACCGTAATTTTGGAATATTTGCACAATTTTTTGTGGTTTAACTCCATAGCAAATGGTAAATTTGGTAATTAAAACACCTCCCTACAAAAAATACTTTAAGCTTTGCCTTATTTGACTTTAACCAACTGATTGTTAAAATAATTTACCAAATTTTAAAATTACCATTTTTTTGATTTTGATACGTTATACCCAACTTGATTGTACTTTACTATTGGAGTTAAACCATTTAACTCCAATTAAAATTTTTAGTCACTGTGTCTCTTCTCTTGATACCTTTAACGTCCCACTGTTGGGCACGGGCCTCTTTCACTTTAGGAGGGACTGTGGTCTACTGTAACGCGCTGACCAGGCTGTGTTGGCATAGGGTTTAGTTTCGAGTTTTCCGTCTCTCACAATGTATTTGGATATAAAACATTATACTTAAAAATAAAATAATACGATTTGGCTATAAAACATTTTACCGATATCAAACAGATTTTATTTTTTGGATTTTACTAATTTTACCTGTCTGAGATATTGAGGTCATAATTAGTGAGATATTCTTCATAATTTCTTTTACTAAGATCTCTATACATTAAAATATTTTAGAAAACAATTCTTTTAGAACTTTAACTTGCTAAAGATTTGGTTTCTTCAATTAACGGTGACGTTATTTATTAGACGTCATATAGCGGTAAATTACATGACACGAACTTCACATTTCCTAAAGAAAGAATTCAATATAGGAGGAAACTGCGTCAATAATGATTACATCAAAATCTTTTAATGATGTCATTCATGGCTATATGACATCAGCTAATAACGGTACCATGACTGACTGCAGGATACCCAGGCTAAATAAGTTTAGTTATTTAATTTAGTTATTTAAGTTTAAGTTTACTTTATACGGGCACACAGCTCTGCTTTCTATCACGATTTGATTAGCTTTATTTGTATGTATCTATCCCTGTATGTATGTATTAATCTACATAATTTGAATCTTTGAAAGTGACTTTCGCGCTCTAGTAATCAGTGGTGTAATAGTTGCACACATATTATGCAGGTACCAATTTTTTTTTGTTTTATTTTTTCCTTCTACTTGCCTTGCCGGGCCATGATAGTGCCTTGAGCTTTATCATGACCCGGCGAAGGCTGGCCCCGCTAATCGAGGCCCGACCCGATGGGGCGAGCATTAGGTCCCCCCGTCATGTTTAACGCGGCAAGTAGGTACCTACCTATATGGCATTGTTGTTGTTTGCAACTTCGTCATCGTGAAATTTACTTAATAAATAACAAATTTTTTACTGTCAAATACCTGTAAGTGTTGATGAAGTGTGCGGTGAACTCTGAGCTGATGATGTGATCGTAGTTGAGGTCCCACGCTCTCATCATCAGACAAAGACGACCATCGCGCATACTTATCTGAAATATCATTAAATAAAATAAAATAATAGACATGTTATGAATATTAGAATAACAAATACAAATATTACACAAGTACTTGTACTGTGTGGAGATCGAACCCGCGATCTCGTGAACGGCAGGCCATTACATGAACCACTAGATTACGAGGCCAATTATACGACTTTCGGTATCATTATCGCAAAGCTAACGCTTAATTAAAGACCAGCTGATGTTGTTGAGCAACGTCTAACAATATAGAAAAACAAACCACAGCTTTTTTACTGAAGCCAACGCCATCTCTTGACAACTTCTCAGGTCTTGTTAATTTCGCGTACACCACACAAGTAAGGACTCCTGATAACCCAGTGCCTAGGATTAACTGAAATGTAGAACATAAATATATTAATAATTAAATTGTTTAAAATGCTTTATGTATCAGAACTTTTACAAACAACCAATAATACCAAAAAGTTTCAGTTCAAGTACAACAATTTCTTGTCTGTTTGTCTGCCGGTCTATTTGTTTGTTTTTTCAGGAAAGTATAAGTGTAAGGTTATATTTTTGTGACACATAATTTTTTCCTTGTATTGCCATCTATTAGCATACTATTATAATGTGATCCTTGTAATACCATCTACTGGAAAGCTATTGTAATGTTAATTTTGTTACTTCATAATCTGCATAATAGATGGCGGTAAATACCTATCATGATAGCATAGGTTTTTACCGCCATCTATAATATAATTTCTTCAATAAGTACTAATACTAGGACCATAATACCATATCGTCAGCGGAAAGGCAAAATTACTTAAGCGCCAGATCTGCATTATTGAGATTTTAAAGAAAATTCATTTCCCAGCAATGCAGTTTTGGCACTTAAGTAATTTTGCCTTACCGCTGACGATATTATTATAATAATATATTTTATGGGACACCGTGTTTTTTTGGTATTTTTATAAAATGTACTGATGTTTTACCTGCATGACAAACAGAAATATAGATTCCGGGCATTCCTCGTCAATTGCACGGTCTCCAAATCCAATGGTGGTCTGAAAAATAATAAAATAATGATTTATGAAATAAAAAACTGTCAAGTACGAGTTGCACTAGCGAAAGAAGGGCTTCGTACCGTTATTGTCTTATTAAATTCGTCATATTTCCAACCTGAAATAACGGGATAAGGGCAAGTGAATGGATGATGATGATAATTGTTGTTATAGCATCAACTGATATACATAAACTGTGATTTCAGCTCTCCAGCTATCACCGTTCCAGAGATACAGTCTGGTGACAGACAGACAGCGTTTCGTAGAACCCTTTTGGTACAACACTCTAAAAAATAGTCAGTACCAGTAATAATTTGCTTAATTCAAAAACTAAAAAACACGCTTGAAAATCATGAATATTATTTTATATTATTGCAGTGTCATCGGTCCTTGATATATTATGTATGCAAAATTTCAG
The DNA here is from genome assembly GCA_916999025.1 of Orgyia antiqua. NCBI lineage: Eukaryota > Metazoa > Arthropoda > Insecta > Lepidoptera > Erebidae > Orgyia > Orgyia antiqua. The sequence goes on from OU779874.1 coordinate 10,741,770, forward strand.
ATCAATCCGACTACTGCAAGTAGGGAAAAATCACTTTCAAAGATTCCGTTACATATATAATACATTGATAGACATCATTGTTTCTAAATACGGTTCCGCAATGTTAACCAAACCATCATTTTAAAAGTAATTTTGCCCTTCTCTGATCCCAATTGACTAATTTATAAGTAATTTTTGTCCAAATTGCATCAATCAAGGACTATTGAACTTCCTGTTTTAGGAATTATTACGTTTGAAGCGTTGATGGTACAATTGGAGACGTCTTTGTAGTTTGTGAGTGCAACTAACTCACTTACAGACGCTTTTATTGTCCATTCAATTAAACTAACTGTCACTTCCGTAGAAAATATTTTGTTACTGCGTAGAAGAGAGATAACTCTCTATATAATAATAAATATTCACGAACATTTCACACAACGTCCTCTGGTCCCAAGCTAAGCTTATTATGCTTGTGTTATGGGTACCAGAATACGGATAGAATACATAAACTACTTTTCTTTTGTAAATATATTTTAACTACTTCGAACGCTTGGAATTTAGAACACTTTCCCCGTTTTTAGGGTTCCGTACCCAAAGGGTAAAAACGGGACCCTATTACTGAGACTTCGCTGTCCGTCCGTCCGTCCGTCCGTCCGTCCGTCCGTCCGTCCGTCCGTCCGTCCGTCCGTCTGTCACCAGGCTGTATCTCAAGAACGGTGATAGCTAGAGAGTTGAAATTTTCACAGATGATGTATTTCTATTGCCGCTATAACAACAAATACTAAAAATAAAATAAAATAAATATTTAAGGGGGGCTCCCATACAACAAACATGATTTTTAGGGTTCCGTACCCAGTATCTCAAGAACGGTGATAGCTAGACAGTTGAAATTTTCACAGATGATGTATTTCTATTGCCGCTATAACAACAAATACTAAAAATAAAATAAAATAAATATTTAAGGGGGGCTCCCATACAACAAACATGATTTTTAGGGTTCCGTACCCAGTATCTCAAGAACGGTGATAGCTAGACAGTTGAAATTTTCACAGATGATGTATTTCTATTGCCGCTATAACAACAAATACTAAAAATAAAATAAAATAAATATTTAAGGGGGGCTCCCATACAACAAACATGATTTTTTTACCGTTTCTTGCTCGATACTAATAACGTTGCCTTATGTTGCATAGATAATGGTACGGAACCCTTCGTGCGCGAGTCCGACTCGCACTTGACCAATTTTTTTAAACATTTTTCACTGATGCTTCACTCCTACTAGTACTACCGTTCACGAGGTCTCGGGTTCCATTCCCTCTCAGGACAATTTGTATGATATTTATAATTGTCATACAAATGTTTGTACTGCGTCTAATGGCCTTATTGATAATGACTTATCGGAGGTTTAAAAGTTCGCTAAAATCGGTTGGCGAAAATTGTCAAAACTTGTTATTCATAATAATGTTTTTACGATAAAACGTTTATTATCTCTCCGATAAAATCTCTGTTTAAACCTCCGATAAGTCATTAGGAATAAGGCCATAAGTGTTTACTATGTATCATAAGTATATATGTATTTACAAAAGAAAAGTACACATAACACAAGCTTAATAAGCTTAGCTTGGGACCGGAGGACGTTGTGTGAAATGTCCATAAATATTTATATTTATAAATTACATGCAATGATTGTAAGAAGAATGTTAGACCTTTCCGTAGTACACCATAATAGGTCGTATATCAACAACATGACAGACGGACACACAATTACATTTCTCGCCCACTTACAATTTGGACAAAACAATTTTAAGGTCTTAAACTAAAAATAAACAGCTTTGCTTTACATACTTATACAGTACGTACGTACGCGTACCTATACTCTCTCTCTGTCCAGTCTATTAGCGTTCCACTGTTGGGCACAGGCCTCCTCCACTTTGGAATTGATTATGGTTTAGGTGTGCTGAGCTGACAGGTGTGTGTGTGCAGGTGTGTTGGCACAGGATTTATTTTTGAGTTTTCCGTCTCTTATTGAGGATGTTATCTGTGTGCAATATCCCTTAGCTAGCTTTTACAGCACCCTTGGGAGGAGATGGGGTGGTGACACTTGTATTCTTAATCCGTCACCACACGGAGAATTATGTATTCACCCCGAGTTAATTGATACAAATAACTGTTAGTCGAATAATGTCATAAGCGGGATTGAACCCACGACCTTATGAACGTAATTTTGTTCCACTACGCTTAAAAACATAAAAAAATTATTTCAATAAACATCTCTTTACACTTCTCTAAGAAAAAGGAAATCGTTTTTTGATCACTTCGATGTCCATCTGTCAGCAGTAATGTTTATCTGTCCAATCCTCTGTCTGTGTGTCAGTCATTTTATCTATATATTTACCTTGGGACATGTCTGTCAGTCTATGTTTGTTTGTCTATCTGTTTGTAAAACATCCACCTACCTGTGCCTCAACCGACGCTAAGAATATAGTAACAAAGTCTTTCCCTCCAGTGATACAGGTCTTCTCCGGTGGATCAGGTTCGAAGTCATAATGCGCCAATGCCGTAATATACCAAAAGACCGCAAAGACCAGCCAGATAGTGAAGTGGACTACGATTGTACCCATTACTATCCAACGCCAACGGAGATTTATCTGGAATTTGAGGAAAATAGCTGAATTCTGCGCGTTGTGGCGTTCTATGGGGGAGCCCTATGTCCAATAGTAGACGGAGAGAGGCTGATGGATGGATGGATGGATGAGCTAAATTCTTCGATTCAAGTCTTCTTAGATTAAACGACAGAAGTTGATATTGATACGAGACCCCATCTGAAGAAGGTACAAGAACAACGCTCATACGTGAGTATAAGCGTTGTTCTTAGCGTGTGTTTTAAAAAGAGTTAGATTAACATTAGAATTTTTCTCAATTTGTCTGTACGTTTTTTTATTTTACTTTTTTGTTTGTTACCTCTTAACTTTTAACTGTGCAAAGCAATGTTAATGAATCATTTTTTATTTGAAAATTGATAGATTATGTGTAGTTCCATTGGCACCAGGTCAGGATCTGATGGTTATCTCCTAAAAATAGAGGAAAACCCTTAAATTTCAAAAGCACATGAAGTCGGTTTAACTTTTTTTAAATAATACGCCATAGTTGTTTTTATTTTTTAGTTAAGCTATGTTTAGTTGTGCATGTAGAATTGGTACCATTGTAGACTACAAACTCTTCCTAAATGCAGGGGGAGCGTGTCCAACGTTGGGACCTTAATGGGCTACAGATAGAGAAAGAATAAGAGACTTACCAACGTATGAAACGTATCATTTAATAGACGTATCTTCTCAAAAGGTACGTTGGAGATGAGAGCTATATTTTCCAAGCCGGTCTTAGACACGAGTCGTTTGGGGTATTCCGAAGCATAACCTTTCTTCGTTCGTTGTGAGTGACTGAAACCACTTGAAAACATTTAAATTAATTATATATACTAATAATATAAAGCTGAAGAGTTTTATAGTGCCTGAACGCGCTAATCTCAGGAACTACTGGTTTTGTGTTGAATTGTCTATATAACTTGGAAGGCTTTAGGCTTTAGGCTATATTTAACATTACGCTACGACCATTAGTAGCGAAGCATCAGTGAAAAATGTTGCAAATACGGGGAAATTTTTCTAAATTCCACGCGTACGAAGTCGCGGGCAATAGTTAGCATTTAATATTTTGCATTTAAGAGGGGTCTCTAGTTTGTCTTCCTACATACAAACTTAGTTAGCTATTTTCTTAGCAGATGTTCAATTTTAACCAACTTAAAAAAGAAGAGGCAGACAAACGGATACCAAAGTGGCAAAGGTTTCTTTCTCTAACACTTGCGGGACTCATTTGTTTAAATAAAACTACTTTTTACGGATTTAGACGAGTGTATTTGTTTTAAATTTTGGCCCGATGTTTCGGAGACTTTGCAGTCAACGTCGGGCAATTTAAAATAAATACACGCGTCTAAATCCGTAAAAAGTAGTTTTATTTAAAGGTTTCTTTTTTATTCGAAACCTAAAAACCGGTTAAGTAAACTCCAAATAAGAACATGACGGAATAAGGGAAGAAAATTAATGACGATGATTATTTGTTGTTGTAGCACTTCTGATATATATAAACTGTATTTTCAACTGTGAAATTTTCAGCTATCTAGCTATCACCGTTCCTGAGATACAGCCTGGTGACAGACGCACGTATGGGCAGCAAAATATCTCTGTATTAGGCTCACGTTTTAGTTTATGGTACAGAATTCTAAAATACTTACTGTTAAGGGCCTGCATCAATATTATCGTCGACATGTACATATTAGCTAGTAGGTATAGAAAATGAAGAATTAGGGATATTTTTTTTGTTTACTCAAAATCTACTAAATATATTTTAATTCTGATTTACGTGTTTCTATATATAATAGTTACTTATGTTTTTAAAGTTATTTCATTAGTTAATACGCGATAATAGACCGACAAATGAAAAAAATAACAAATAAGAGAGGTTGTTTCGCTAAGATTTTCTATCGAGAAAACTTTTTTCAATCGCGTTTCTGAGTTTATGCGATCCTAGATTATATATTGAAAAAACATATACTTAAAAATTAGAGCTCTAGCCATTCAATCTAAAGAAAAAATGAAAACTTCGTACATTGAAAAATGCACTAAGCTATTTTGGTATCCTCTTAACGTAACAATATTCAAAGAATGAATATAGATACATGATATTCGTTGATTCTGAACATTATCGCTATTACGTAGTTCTAATATAAGCCATCAACCTCGCTATTAAGCTACATTAAGCCTTCTTGGCAATGATAAACACTAAACCTAACTGATAGCAATAACTTACTATAACTGATTATATTGAAGTAACAAACAAACACATCGTTATACGCCATAAGAGGAGATGATGGATGTAGCAAGGAGTATAACCGATCAAAAATTATGGGTTGTAAAATCAGCATTCAGGAAGGGAATGGGATGTGTACCTAGATCAGGTCTTCTCACTAAGGTGTATAGCCGAATAGCCGAAAAACATCTGGCTAAACACAAGAAAGTCTACTGCACTTTCATAGACTTGGAGAAGGCATATAATAGTGTGTGGAGGGATGAATTGTGGTCGACACTATCTATCATTATCTCATGTCGCTAAATATTTTATTTTATATGGTCCCAAAAAGAAAGAGGAGTTGGCACAGACATGACGGCTAATAGAAGGCTATGGAAGCAAAAGACATGTTGCGCCGACCCCAAATAAAGGGATAAGGGCAGGAGGATGATGATGGTCCCAAAATAAGCATAATTTGCCAAATATTGAGTACAAAAAATTTTGGTAAAAACCAAATTTAAATAAATATAATTTAAATAAAAAAAAAAATATTTTGCCGTTTCAATGGTTTCGTACAAAAAGAAAGCCTTATGTTACAGTGTACTTCGGTGTCTGTCTATCTGTCTGTCTGTCAATCCATGTGTTAAAATTTTTTCCAATTATATAAGCATGAATCATAGTTAGTTTTGGGGAGGATTTGCAATTCTTCATTATATTCTCCTCTTCCTCGTGAAATGTTCGATTTAAATCTCTTGAACCACCTTGACCTCTTGACAATGATTAATATTATGTAGGTAGGTATTTAAGAGCCCACTACAGATCCATCCATTTTACAGTTTAGTTATTGGTGTTAGGTATTGCTATGTCTATTCCCGAGTGTCGCACAGAAGGGACACCCATATAGTTCATAAAAAAATCTATGAAAAAATACGTTTCCTAGTCCATTGTTTTCTTCGTGGATATCGCCTTCAGTGCAACTAATTTCTCTCACATTATCTAGGTCCTATATATCTATGCTTCTATTACTTTCTTTTTTTTTTAAACATAATAACTACCATATTTTTGTATGGAGCATAGTGTGGTTTTGTGCCCTCGTAACAGGTAGACGTATCTCATATAAAATAACTAAAAGTATATTAAGTGAAATTGGTACGTTAGTTAAAAATTAGTACGTAAAAATATATAAACTCATTCGAGTGACAAATGTGGTGGTTAATTTGAATGTTGCAGGCACGACCGCAATAAGCTCAATTGGAAGAGCTTCGGAACGGTATTCCGAGGTCGTGGGTTCAAGTCCCGCTTGCGGCAGTCACTTTTTCCACCATAATTTGATTTATTAAATACATTAAATGACTTGATTAGAAATCGAATCGACGACTTTATTCATAAAAGCAAGCATTATTTTATTAGCTTTATAGTTAATATTTTATTTCCATACATGGAGGTTCAAAGAATTAAGAGCATAGTAATTTTCAACAAACTATAAAAGTTAAAATGACGTGGTTAATTTAGGACCAGTTATTGTCCTCCAGACATAACAATTACCAGTGTTCTCACATTACAGGACGCGTGTCTGTCAAAATGCTGTATTTAGAAGGAACTAATTTATAAATTTTATTTCATATGACACTTTATTAGGAAAAGAGGTTAGTTAAAAACACATTTTTCTTATAAAATTTACTTTTTGCCCTAATTTAGCAGATAGAAAAAGATTATAAGTCAAACCGCATTAAAATTTGTTGTGTGTAGATACACAGTCACTGGCACATAATAATATTCTTATCTAATATATAAAATTCACGTGTCACAGTGTTAGTTACCGTACTCCTCCGAAACGGCTTGACCGATTCTTCTCAAATTTTTCATACATATTCGGAGAATCGGCCAACATCTATTTTTCAAACTTTTTTTTTTAGTATGGCCAAACAACGTTTGCCGGGTCAGCTAGTATATGTATATAAACCTCCTGTCTCGATGTTTGTCCGCGATGGATTCCTAAACTACTTAACCGATTTTAAATTAAATTAGCACACTATGTGCAATTTGACCCAACTTGAAAGATAGGATAGCTTAAATTTCAATTTATAGTCGCAATATTATTTTATTGCAAATTATTAGTCTACCCTTAACATTTTTATAGCCAAACAACGTTTGCCGGGTCAGCTAGTGCATGTATATTTCTATGTAAGCTTATATCATTAAAACTACGCAACGGATTTTGATGTGTTTTTTTTTTTAATAGATAGAGCGGTTCTCAAGGACTCGTTTTTGTATAATTTGTTAAGATTTACGGTCTTATTCATAATAACTATGACGGGCTTCGTGGTCTAGTGGTTCGAATAACGGACTGCCGATCATGAGGTCGCGGGTTCGATTCCCGCAACGGACAATCATTTGTGTGATGTTTATAAATGTCATCCTAATGTTTGTTCTGCGTCTGGGTGTTTCTATGTATTATAAGTATGTATTTAACTATTTAAAAAAAAAAGTAGTATATGTATTGTATCCGTAATCTGGTACCCATAACACAACACAAGCATATAAGCTTAGCTTGGGACCAGAGGAAGTTGTGTGAAATGTCCATGAATATTTATTTATTTATTATTTAACTCTTATTCATAATAACTATAAATATTTAACTATAAATAGGTTATTATATAGGTAATTATATAACTATAAATAGGTAATTATATAACTATAAATAGATTCGCGAAAATTGACAAAAATTGTTCTTCATAATAGTCTTTTTACGCTAAAACGTTTATTATATCTCCGATAAAATCTTCGTTTAAACATCCGATAAGTCATTATGAATGAGACCATTAGTTTCTAAATTTCATGCGCAATACATGCAAATAGGCAACTTCAACAGTTTCACCTTGTGTTAAAACATTGGTCAGTCAGTCAGTCCCTACTTGTTTGTTTTTCTGTAATAACATGAAGAAAATGGCTGACTAATTTATGATTGATTATATGATATAGAGGCACCTAGTTAATCATTGCATCGCACTTTATCTTATAGCGTGATAATCACAGGTGATAAATAGTGTTATTGTAATGTTGCAGTGAAAATTTCTAAAAAATCTTTTCAGCACTTTTTTATATCTCTCTTCAGCCCATTAATGTCCCACTGTTGGGCACAGGACTCCTCCACTTTGGGAAGTATTATAGTCTGCTACGAGTATGTATGCCGCGCTGACCGGGCGTGTTGGCATAGAGTTTATTTTCGAGGTTTCAATCTCTCCTACAACAATACAAAATCCCTTAGCTTGCTTTTACAGCACCCTAGGAAGGAAAAAGGGTAACTTGTATTCCGTCACCGCATGATATGCAGTTTTTACTATACAAAGTCACAACTCAAAAAATTTTATATTTATAATAAATTAAATTAAAACTTACTTTCTTTCAATTTTAATTCGCTTCTTATCCGGAATTACGTGATTAAATTTACTCGATTGTGACACATTACGGACACTTTTTGGCACACGGCTAATATTATTCCCGTAATTCCAATCATATTTCGGTAAACTCCGATTAATCGGTACAACCGGTACCAATCTATAATCTTCCGATTTATTGTAATTTATGTCTTTATTTACATCCAAACTTGTATTACTCTGTGTTATAATAATTTTAGGTAATTGTTGTGATAATTTTCTTAAACGTTCCGATCTTGCTTCTGAAAGAACAGAATCTACACTTCCACGAGATTTTTCATTTTCTATTTTGTATATTGGTTTTTCCTCCTCTTTCTCCGTAATTGTTTCATAATCTGGGTCATAAGTAAATTCTTCTTTATTATTATTCTCGTTTTCCAAATAACTGATACACTCATCGTAAAGTTTATTCATTTGTTCATGTTCTGAATCCTGGCCATTAAGTTCCATTTTCAAATATTTTCAATTTATCACCATCTCTCAATTTAAATTCAGTAATTATTTTTAATGATTCTAAATTTAAACTTCAAATCGAATGCATTTTTGAAATGTATTTATTTTTAAATTCCATTTTAAAATAAAATAAAAATTAATTGCGTAATTAATATCACTTTCGCGTAAGTTTTCATCTAAATTCTTTTGTAGTTTCGCGCCTGAAATGTTCTGTTATCAGTTGTTATCTTATCTGCAGTGCTAATTGTGATGTGAGCGCTCTAAGCCCAAGATCTGCTGTGACCTTGTAGAGAATACTGGTGGGCTATTCTGTTGCAACTTTTTAGCCCATATGCAGTTTAAAAATTACGTTCAGTCTTAACGGCACGAAACTTTAGTCTGACTAAAACGTAGTGCATAGGCTAATAATGTTTCATAAGACGTACAGCCTGTATCAGAGACACATATAGATACATATTTCACTCATACATGTGGCTTTAATATACAAAATATAAAATCACTAGCTGTTGACCGCGACTCCGTCCGCGTGGAATTTGGACAATTTTTTCGCAATAAAAGGTAGCCTATGTCCTTTCTCAGGGTCTAAAGATTGTCTGTGCCAAATTTCATCAAAATCGGTTGAGAGGTTTAAGCGGGAAAGTGTAACAGACAGACAGACAGAGTTACTTTCGCATTTATAATATTAGTAGGGATTTTACAGGCATATCTTTATAGAATAACCCCATATCGCTAACAATACACAAAAATACATTAAAACGTATCGTAAGTTGTTTAGTTTGTGTACATTAGATATTATACTCACTAAGTACACATGTGTATTGTGTGTACAAACATTAGTGTGATGATTCTGTATTATTATGTTTGTGTTACTGTTTTTGATATTTTAGCCTGTCAAAGGAAATGGCCGCAAATTGGTAGTTTTCGGTAATTTTTAACCGATTTCACAACAAGGAGAAGGTTAACATCATATTTTCTAACACTTGCGTGACTCATCTGTTTAAATAAAACTACTTTGTACGAATCTAGACGCGTATATTTGTTATAAATTTTAAAACAAAATTTAAAACAAATATACGCGTCTAGATCCGTAAAAAGCAGTTTTATTTAAGGAGAAGGTTCTCAATTCATCTGTATGTTTGTTTTTATGTTTGTTACCTCATTAACTTTTCAATGGGCGAAGCGATTATGATGATTCTTTTTTTTTAAAGCTGGTTTTCGTTTGGTCCCATTGCCACCAGGTCAGAATCAGATATGATTATCTCCTGAGAAATCAATGAAGTCGGTAGAACGTTTTTAAAAAAATTACCTACTCAATATGTAGCCAGTTATGTTAGCCAGCAGTTGTACGTGCACAACTAAACTTAATTAAAAACTTAAAACAAATGGTGTATTTTGATTCATTGGCTATATCGTTGTACACATTTATATTAATTAAAATCGTTAGTCTACAATACACAGATTTTTCAATAAAAAAGTTCAGTTAACATTTGCCAAATTGTGTTAATGTTACTATCAATTTTAATTTTTGTGTTAAGTTAAATTTAGTTGTGCATGTAGAATCGGTACCATTAAAGTGCCTCGTGGTCTAGTGGTTCATATAACGGTCTGTGGTTCAGTAGGTCGCGGGTTCGACCCCCACAACACAATTATTTGAAATAGATTAGGTAGTATTATATAGAATTTTAGCGTTCTGTAACAAAAGGTAAAGTGGGTCCCTATTACTGAGACTTCGATGTCTGTCCGTTCATCTGTTACCAGGCTCTCTGGAATAGTGATAGCTAGAGAGCTGAAAACTCGTGAATTCAACTCGTACATTACCAATTTTAGTATAGTGCAGATTATATTTTCTAACACTTGCTCGACTCATTTGTTTAAATAAAACTACTTTTTACTTACTTAATTTTATGATGAAACTTTATAATGTTTCAAATAAATTTTTGATTAGAAATATGTTATTCCTACACATTTTTAGGGTTCCGTACCCAAAGGGTAAAAACGGAAACCCTATTACTGAGACTTCGCTGTCCGTCCGTCCGTCCGTCCGTCTGTCACCAGGCTGTATCTCAAGAACGGTGATAGCTAGAGAGTTGAAATTTTCACAGATGATGTATTTCTATTGCCGCTATAACAACAAATACTAAAAATTAAATAAAATAAATATTTAAGGGGGGCTCCCATACAACAAACATGATTTTTTTACCGTTTCTTGCTCGATACTAATAACGTTGCCTTATGTTGCATAGATAATGGTACGGAACCCTTCGTGCGCGAGTCCGACTCGCACTTGACCAATTTTTTTTTTAGTTGTTGCTACGAACTAAGCAAATTAAAATTTACGGTAATTATAATTTACACTATTTTCGCAATTGAAACACATAATTAAGGACAGATGCAGTAATGTAAATATTCAGTATTTCCAAGCGTATTTTTTTAGTTTTTGAATTAAATCAAATTATTAGAGAATAGCCCATTATATGAACAGTACAAAAATGATTTAAAATATATCGTTATTAGAAATACTATATTACCGGCTAACACTCACAGTTTTGGGATCGAAGATGTCGACCCAGGTTTCGAGCATATCCGATGCTCATCTTCAGGACGAGTGCGCAGCGGCGTCTGCGACCTTCCGGCGTGCACTAGAAGATGAAGATGAGCATCGGATATGCTCGAAACCTGGGTCGACATCTTCGATCCCAAAACTGTGAGTGTTAGCCGGTAATATAGTATTTCTAATATGACTCAAACTCACGAAAATTTCAATACGAAAATATATCGTTAGTTGTTAAATAAATATACTTTATATATTACGTTAACGCGAAATATATGTGTGTATAACATTAGTACTGTATTATGCGTCATTACCGCATCATTGTAATCCCTATTAGCTTTATGTAAAAACTGGTCAAGCACGAGTTGGAGACGCACACAAAAAGTTCTGTATCGTTACCCTTATCCTTACTTAAATAAAACGTAGTAGTTTTTAGGGTTCCGTACCCAAAGGGGAAAAACGGGACCCTATTACTGAGACTTGGCTGTCCGTCCGTCCGTCTGTCACCAGGCTGTATCTCAAGAACGGTGATAGCTAGAGAGTTGAAATTTTCACAGATGATGTATTTCTATTGCCGCTATAACAACAAATACTAAAAATAAAATAAATATTTAAGGGGGGCTCCCATACAACAAACATGATATTTTTACCGTTTCTTGCTCTCATACAACATACGTGATTAATTAAGTATTGTGTGTGTTGTTTGCTCATTTATTAATAACGTGCCTTATGTTGCATAGATAATGGTACGGAACCCTTCGTGCGCGAGTCCGACTCGCACTTGACCATTTGTTTTTTGTATGTATGTCCCTATGTGAGATTATCTTCAAAACTACGTAACGTATTTTGATGCGGTTTACTTTATTAGATAAAGTGGTTCAATAGGATGGCTTTTTTGTATAATGTGGTTTGGTTTTTAAATTCCACGCGTATGAAGTTGCAGGCTAAGTTGTTGCTATTTATCATAATAAACCCCAACCCCAAATAACGATGATAAGTATTTGGTGTTATGGCATCAACAAAAGGAACTAAAATACTTGTACAGTTTTCAGTACTTTAAACGAAATACAATTCTTTTTATTTGAAGAATAACTGAGACAAAACATGGTTACCATCTCTCTCTCCAGCCCATTAACGTCCCACTGTTGGGCACGAGCCTCTTCCACTATGGTAGGGATTATGGTCTACTATACCGCCCTGAGAAGGCGTGCTGGCAGTTGCTTTCGAGTTTACCGTCTCTTACAGGGGATGAATGCAATGAATAAATGATTATGGTTATTAGGATATTTTATGTTATCTCTGTACCTGCAATATTTCTTAGCTGGCTTTTACAGCAACCTGGGAAATAAACGGTTCATGACACTTGTAATCTTAAACTATCACTACACAGACAACGATGCATACTGTAAGTAAAATAATTTAATATAAAAGAAATTAATAAAAAGTAATCATTTATTTACCAATAAAACATATTAAAACAAACAATATAAAATGTTTAGAAATAATTTACAACAGAAATTAAAGTTTTTAAAATAAAAAACATTAAAATATCAACATTTTCGTATCCTACTTTATATTACAGTAGACCCTCGGTAATCCGGTACCCGATTAATCTGACATCCCTTATAATCTGTCATGACTATCACTGTTATTTGTAAAAAATATATTCTGACAAATATTCATTAATGTAAGAATGAGCTACATGCAAAAATATGTTTTCGGCGATTTTTAACCAGATAGTTGCTAACTTACAACTAAACATAACTAAAAAATGGAAATTGATAGTGTCAGTAACACATTTCGGCAATGTTAACTGAACTTTGTAATAATAAAAACTTTATTATAAATATTTTAACTTTCTAACAATAATTTTATGCTTTATTTAATTTAATTAGGTTATGTTTTTGACGAATCAGAATAATAACCTCAATCGGCGATCCAAAACCAAAACCTAGCAAGTACATTTGAGTAAATTTTTCAGGGGATGTTTTTTAATTTTGTAATCAACAAGTACGAAGTGCACTTGCTAGGTTTATACATGTTTATATATCTGATTCAATTTAAGATAGAAGTACAGTTGCTTTTACATTAAACGCAGTAAAAAATTGGGAAATAATGATTTAAGAAAACGAATTTCAATAAAAATGTCCCTTGCTAGGTTTTGGTTTTGGACAGCCGCAATGTTTGCATATTTCTTCATTCTTTTTGCAGTTCAGTAATTTCCCACTAGTCTAGTCTTGTAGTCTCTACCTACCCCCATAGGAAAAACACGTGATGTTATGATGATGATAATGATACCAATCTCGAGAAACACCAAAAACTATGCTCATAACACAGCTTTTATGTATTGAATGCAATTTTAAATAAAGTCTTTTGTGTTAGGTTTTGATAAAAGGTAAATCAGATTATACAAAAATTAGGAAGTAAAGCTGTGCCTTGCCCTGTACTCTGTGCCAACATCCTTGGTCAGCGCAGCACAGTAGACCAAAATCCCTTCCAAAGTGGAGGTGGCACGTGCCCAACAGTGGGACGTAAATGGGCTGGAGAGAGAGGTAGTAAAGCTTCTTGGTTGGCGACAATGCCACGTACCTTAGTATATTTAGGCTTTATTCACAACGAATGTGACTGGGAGCATGCCACCTAGTGGATTCAAGCAGTACTATGCTGCTGCTTGACACCACTAGATAGCGTTGTTCTAAATTCCATAAAAGTTCACGTAGACTTTGCAACTTCTAAAAGTAATAACGTGTTTTTAAAATGAGTAAATAATCAGATACTTAATAAATCAAATTATGGTAGAAAAAGGAACTGCCGCAAGCGGGACTTGAACCCACGACCTCGGAATACCGTTCCGAAGCTACAACTCTATCTCTCGAACTAAAACTCAATCGAGTGACAAATGTGGTGGTTAATTTGAATGTACTCATTTAAAAACACGTTAAGATACTCATTTAAAAACACGTTAAGACCTTTAAGACCTTAGGACATCCTAGGGCTACAAGTGGAATACCACCCTCCGGCTGCCCCTGCAGTCGGGGGGTAAGTGCGTAAAAAGCATTTCTACGAAAAAAAAAAAAGTGGACTACCACAAATATTGTAGTAGTTCTATAATATGGTTTTATAGGAAAGGTTTATGTCCAGTATTAGACAGAAAAAGGCAAATAGATAGATAAAACCAAACAGTTGAATAGAAATTATTAATAGTATTTATTTAACATTAAAATCACATAAATTCAACAATTAATTCTTAACACTAAAGTATATTATAATCATACTAGGTAGTTGTTTAGTGATACAGTCAGAGAAAGGTCTTATTCATAATGACTTATCGGAGGTTTAAACGGAGATTTTATCGGAGAGATAATAATCGTTTTAGCGTAACAAAAGACTATTAAGAATAACAAGTTTTGACAATTTTCGCGAACCTATTTTAGCGAACTCTTAAACCTCCGATAAGTCATTATGAATAAGACCATTATTAATTAATCAATCTTTAATTTATTTTTCGCGGATTTAAATGCACAATCTAACACTTGCGCGACTCATTGGTCTCTAATAAAAACACTTTTAACAGACTTCAAAGAGGAGAAAGTTCCTAATTCATTTTTATTTTTTAAAAGAAAAGTGAAACTCAAAAAGTAGGTAATTAAATAATTATTTTAAAAATTTCATACAATTTCCGATTTTGACATTCTATTCAGATAAAAAAAAGAAGAATAGTAGAATAGAATAGAAGTCTTTCTGTTTACCTTAAAATAATATTTTTTTTTAAACAAATATTTGCATTTTTCGTGTGCCCATGACATGTGTTAAACAATTTTATCTGACTGTATTATTAAACTGTTGGAATATATTTTACGTACAAATCACACATCGTACACATCTCTAGGACTGACCGGCGTACCTCTTCTGTAACAAGAGAAAAAAAATACATTTAGAGAATTTTAATATTTTGTAACACTTGCGCGACTCATCTGTTTAAATAAAACTACTTTTTACGGATTTAGATGCGTATATTTGTTTCAAATTTTGGCCCGACGTTTCGGAGACTTTGCAGTCACCATGGTCACGGGTGAGACCACCCGTGACCATGGTGACTGCAAAGTCTCTGCAAAGTAAAGATCTTAACTAAACTGAAATCAACTTAGTGTGGTAATAAATAAATATTCATGGACATTTCACACAACGTCCTCTGGTCCCAAGCTAAGCTTATATGCTTGTGTTGTGGGTACCAGAATACGGATAGAATACACAAACTACTTTTCTTTTGTAAATACATACTTATAATACATAGAAACACCCAGACGCAATATAAACATTTGCATGACAATTAGAAGAATCACACAAGTGATTGTCCCGAGCGGGAATCGAACCCGCGACCTCTTAATCGGTAGTCCGTTACATGAACCACTCAACCACCAGGCTCGTCAAATATTTAATATTTTTAGTTTATTTATTCAACAAGAGAGTTTAGTTCACATTACCGGATTGTGTTATGGAGTTTGTAAATATTTAATAAATCAAATCATAATGGAAAAATGAATACCACGAGCGAGACTTGAACCCATGACCTCAAGAGCAGAACCTAGCATAGGAATGGTATTCCGAGGTCGTGGATTGAAATTCCACTCCTGGTAATAATTTTTTCCGCTTTAAGATTGATTTATTAGTCAAAAGCATAACAAGTGAATTCCAAAATTAATAAATATTTATTTTAGTTCTGTCGCAACAAAATTGTAACCATATGCCCCAAATAATGAATGTTAGTAATGCCTACCATGGTGTTAGGATGATAGTATCGGCTACACGTTTGTAGTGTACCTGCAATCGTACATTGGAAATATAATAACAATATATATATATATATATAATATATATAATATACCTATGTCGGTATATAACTAAGAATAAATCACGTAAAACATAATAATACAGGGTGGCGCAATAGAATGTGCATTTAATATGTATAGGCTACAAAAAAAAGTACAAAATGTATAGTTGAAATAAAAAATAGGATGATTAGGTAATTAAAAGTAGTTTATTTTTTAAAAATGACATCATCTGAATGACGGCCCTCTCGAAGACGGCACTCCTCTAAACGCGAACGCAGATTTGTGAAAACTCTTGTCAATAAATCTGGGATGATTGCTGCCATTTCCCCACGGATTTCCTTTAGCTGACTGATGTTCCTCGGATTGTTCATATTTTTTATTTCAACTATACATTTTGTATTTTTTTTTTTAGCCTATAAATATTAAATGCACGTTCTATTGCGCCAGCCTGTATATTATATCAAAAGTAAATTTAGTTAAAAAATATAACATATCGCAGACATACATGACGATGGTAACAATATTAAGAAACACAACTTAACTAAAAATGAAAATTGATAGTGGTGCCAATTCTAGTTCTACGCGCACACATGAAATGAAATGAAATGAAAAATCATATAATCAAGTAGACACAATTTTACAGAAAAATTATGTGCTTATGACATGTCCAAATTTTTTTTGCCTACCACCGATTCAGGACACTAATTCTATTTTATAATTTTTGTTAGGATTAAGAATAAGGATTCTATTGAAGGAATTAAAAGAATAATAGATACAATTAGAAATATGGCGGAATGAGTTCTAAATAAATCCCTACTAATTTTATAAATGCGAAAGTAACTCTGTCTGTCTGTCTGTTACGCTTTCGCGCTTAAACCTCTCAACCGATTTTGATGAAATTTGGCACATACAATCTTTAGACCCTGAGAAAGGACATAGGCTACCTTTTATTGCGAAAAAAGAAATTCCAAATTCCACGCGGTCGGAATCGCGGGCAACAGCTAGTACATTATAAAAAACAATTTTAAAAAAGAAATAATAGATTTAAGGTAATTTGCTAGATGCAATTTATACCTGTTTTCAATATTTTATCTATCCATAATCGACGCTACTAAAGACAGACAAATCTAAAATTTTTGTTAACTTGTATTTTAGAAAGGTATTGACGATGGCATTTATATTAAACTTTCACTAGAGGTAGAAATATAACGGATAACAATCTGTCCGTAATCTTAGATAGGTTATTGAAAATGGTCGTTCATCTCATCTCATTTAGGAGACACTTAATGTGACTTGCGAATATGACATACTTAACCCAAACATAAATTTACAAAATGTATTGAACACTTAGATCTTATTAATGAATGATTGAACGAACTTACCTGAACGAGAAGTTCGTTAGAATACGAGGACTTCGTTCGAAGGTATAATACATATTAACTGATAGATCAATAATTAAAACTTACCTATCATGTGGAGTAATGATATCTTCATCAGAATCAAACTCGAACAGGTTGTCACGCATGTAACTCTTGTTAGCAAAACCTCCCATATCCACTGGAATATTTAAAAAGATAATGTTTAATGATATTTTACTTTAGAGTGTTCTGAGAATTCCCATGTTATAAATATCCCATTATTAGCCATGTGCCTACTCCACTTCAGTAGGGTATTATAGTCTATGATACCACGCTAACTGTGTTAGCTAATTAGCTTGAGTCTAAGTTTTTATTTAAGAGGATACCAAAATTCTTCGTGCATTTTTCTATGTACGAAGTTTTCATTGTTTCTTTAGATTGAATGGCTAGAGCTCTAATTTTTAAGTATATGTTTTTTCAATATATAATCTAGGATCGCATAAACTCAAAAACGCGATTGAAAAAAGTTTTCTCGATAGAATATCTTGGCGAAACAACCTCTCTAGTTTTTTATTTTTTTCATTTGTCGGTCTATTATCGCGTATTAACAAATGAAATAACTTTAAAAACACAAGTAACTATTATATATAGAAACACATAAATCAGAATTAAAATATATTTAGTAGATTTTGAGTAAATAGGAAAAGTATCCCTAATTCTTCATTTTCTGTGCCTACTGGCTGTGTTAATATGTACGTGTCGGCGATGATATACGATAATATTGATGTAGGCCCTTAAGTATTTCATGTCTCAAAAAAAACTATAATTATCTTTTTAAGTTATCCTCGAGCTGGTTATTTCAATTCCCTAAGGAGAAATGGAGTGACGACTCTTTTACTTTTAGTCTGTCACCACATGGACAATTGTTGTATTATGTTATTCGTTGATTTTATAGCGTAAACTTTAGCAGTACAAACTATAATGTTCTTGGATCCATTCGTGATCAGAAAATCAATTTATTAACTATAAATTGGTGCGTATAACACAAGAATTCTGTTTAATTAGGGACTAGAAGACATTGCAAAATATACTAACCTCTAGTAGAATCACTGAACTTATTATCAGCCCATTTGTAGTCGTTCTCAGTGTAGAGTGGGGGGAGAGTCTGATGGGGGGTTGGGTACAGATCCAGGGTCTTCTTCTCATTATGGATGCTATCTGTGTCGCTGAACGCGCGCATCCTGCAAGGATAACAAGTAACATAATATAATATTACAAAGTCTCGATATTACAAAATATTTGCAAAAGCTTAAAGCCTCAAATTGAAGTTCGTTAAAATATATAGGTACAATTTTTTTGCCAGAAATACCGCGTTAGCTGATAAACTTTAATTGTATATGTAGTATATAGATTCACTTGGTGGAAATCCATCTTATTTGTTTTGAAAAAGAAGACAACAATACTAGAAACTCTATTTACACGTGTTTCGTCCCTATACGACGCTGCCAGGACACAGGAATATATTTAGAATGTGGCTAATAATGAACACATGTTGTTATAAATATTCCTATGGTAAAATAATCTACTTAGTAAATAAACTAAATTATAATGGAAATAAAAATTGGTCAAGTGCGAGTGGGACTCGCGCATGAAGGGTTCCGTAACATTATCTATGCAACATAAGGCAACGTTAGTTTTTTGTATGGGAGCCCCCCTTAAATATTTATTTTATTTTATTTTTAGTATTTGTTGTTATAGCGGCAATAGAAATACATCATCTGTGAAAATTTCAACTGTCTAGCTATCACCGTTCTTGAGATACAGCCTGGTGACAGACGGACGGACGGACGGACGGACGGACGGACGGACGGCGAAGTCTCAGTAATAGGGTTTCCGTTTTGGGTACGGAACCCTAAAAATGATAACCATAAGCGGGACTTGAAAGCCGCGACCTCGGAATGCCGTTCCGTCGCTCTCCCAACTGAGCTATTATGGTCCACGCAAATGTTTACCAAATTTTCCACTACAATCATCTCAATGCGAGTTTTAACATCGTGCGATGTTTTTTCGTACAACGCCATCTATTGAGCGGTTTGCACCAACTCCATCAATCGATCAGTTAGCGTTCTTTACAGAACACAATTGGACCGAAGTAATGGCTGTACATGTATTTCTACATTAATTTATTAATATTTTGTAATAAAAAAATGTAAATTACAAAAGATTAATAAATTAATGTAATCTACTTAGTTTAAAAATTAAAAAACACGCTTGAAAAACCTGAATATTTTTTAAAATTATTGCATTGTCATCGATCCTTGATATATGTGCAAAATTTCAGATCAATCCGACTACATCAAGTGGGTTAAAATCAGTTTCAAAGATTCCGTTAGATAGATTTATACATTGATAGATACATGCCGAACTTATATAAGCGTGTTAAAAACATACAGCCCGCCTGATGGTAAACAGTAACTTTATCGGTATCTTCATCAAATTCAAATTCTTTATCCAATCTTTTACAAGAGCATCTTGTTGAAGAGCACTAGAGTTGTAGACTTTTGGGAAATTATCTAAATATAGTATTTATTTGATCTAACCTGGTATAGTCTTCGAAGCAGCTAAACCTCCACAACGCGAAGGCGAGCATTGCCATAGAGATGACCACACCACCAGATATCACCAACCACACCATCAACACTGTTCTATCGTTGGGGATCGCGTACTCCTGAAAATATTTGTAATTAAAATTAGTCTAAAGATCACTAGGACTTTCTCTAGCAAAGATAAATAACTATGTTACAGAACTTTCACAACAAAAAGATTTTAGCATAAAATTTTAGATAAAACGCGAAAAAGCCTATAGGTAATTTAATAAAAGAATAAAGAATAACAGTTCTTATTTAACACAAAGACAGGAGCTAATTCTATACTAATGTTATAAAGATGAACTTGTTTGCCTATTTGCACTAATCTCATAAAAATAATTCTTGTGTAGTATAGTCCATTTATCGAGGAAGGCTATATAACATCACGCTGCGACCAATCCAGTGACCAAACCAGTTCGAAGAATTGACTCATTTAACTTAAATAAATGAATAAATATTCAAGGACATTTCACACAGCGTGCTCTGGTCTCAAGCTAAGCTTATATGCTTGTGCTATGGGTACTAGAATACGGATATACAACATATACTACTTTTCTTTTGTAAATACATACTTATAATACATAGAACACACCCAGACGCAGTACAAACATTTGTATGACAATAATTAGAAAAATCACATAAATGATTGTCCCGAGCGGGAATCGAACCCGCGACCTCTTGATTGGCAGTCCGTTACCTTAACCACTCAACCACGAGGCTCGTCAAAAATTATAACTAACTAAAACACTAAACTACTTACTTAAAATTATAACTCACTAGCTGTTGCCCGCAACTTCGTACGCGTGAAATTTAGAAATCAATCCTTAACAAACAGAAGTTCACTCTTCTGTTCAATAGATGGAGTTGTACGTTTTTTAAATCGCGCTATCGTTTCGTTCCACACATTATCACTTAAGCTCATCAAAATTATTGTAGAGTCATCATCCGGATTTCACTCTTATAAATTAGTATGGATTTATAATAAAATAGAGCATCGTATAACGCAAAAAGGTATTAAAATCCTCACCGTAATTCCCATCTCCCTCAATCTAGTAGCGAACGGTTCTTTAGATATATAAGTCCTCCACATAGCATCCAGGTCTTCTGAGTTAAGTCTTGGTTCTTCAGGCTTCTCCTCATAATGAAGAGGTACACCGAAGGTCACTTCCACGCAATTCTCATGATCAGGCCAGCGGATGTTACAGATCGACATCCGAGTGACCTGAGTTACATCCACACTGGAAAAATAAAAACATATCTTATGCTCTTATTAAATTTCAAGGGATGGGAAGAAGCAATGATAAATTGCTTACAAGGATTTGGGCTGTTACTTTCTACAAGAAATAACCCACGCGGAGAGTCATGTAACAACTTAGAGAGAGTAGAACAAACTTAACAAACACTTAGATTCTGATTTATTTGTCGCAAAAATCTTTGTCATTAACAACAAAATTAGCTATTAAACGTCTCCTAGTTTATTCAGTAATTCGTCAATATAAAACCACATAGAAAAGTATAAAAAGAAAAATTATTTCCTTAAGAATATTTAAGTTTGTCGAACTAGTTACTAAGCTATTGGAAGGCGCATTTCTGCTTGAATTGTCTAAAAACACATAAAAAAAATACGAAACGAAATACAAATACGAATAAATATCATTCCTTACAAAAAATAACTCACCATAATATACTTTTTTCATTCCTTACTAAATAATGTATCTTATTATTAAATATAATTACTCTATTTGACACGGATTCCATCTATAATATAACAGGATTTTACTCTTTTAAAATTAGCTTTACATCATATAATATTTTCATTTACATCGCCATAGCCAGTCTTAATAACATTTCTAATTAAGATATGTCAGATTTACTTTAAATACATATGCCAATATCTATACATCCTAAAATGTAATGAAAAAATGGTAGACTTCCAATATCATACTAATTTTTCTTCAGTAAATTTAACAGGTTGGTTTATTATTTCGATAGCGTTATCTGTACTTTGCTTATCTTTAGTAATTTCATTATTATTGCAACTATCTTTTTTTAAATTTCGTTTTTTATTTGTCGATTCATTATTGTTTTCTATTTTAGCATCCGGAAGATTAAGATCGGATTTCTTAGTAGCTACTACTTTTGAAGAATTTTCATTATTCTCTTTCTGTGGATAATGGTGAAGAATTGCTGTGGTATTAAATGTTATTTTACCATATTTAACTATTTCTGTAGGACGTTTAGCTTTACTAGTACCAGGCAAAGCGACATCTACATCTTTTATAATATCATTTGGTGTGTCTACGGAACTGTATACATCTTTAGTCTCTTCAAGAATTCCTAAAGCTATTCTTCTACTTTTCTTAACATTTTCCATATAAGTATTATATAAGTTCATATCTACAGTATTATTTTGTTTCAATGGCAATGAATTTGGCAATCTTTGTGCTCTGTCTTCGGCTGTGTATCACAATTGTTTTTGTGTCGCATTTTTTGCGAGAGGGTCAGGGGCTACGGTGTCTCGCGCCCCACTTGTTAGCTATGTCTGAGATTGTACCATTGAGATGCTGGTTGTCTCTGTTACAATAGTTGGTGCTGGGAACTCTTCACCAGTGGAATCGTATAGTGGATACTCACAACACAGCACAAATTTCAAAAACTTTGGCACTTCAACGTAAATTGCTGGCGGAATTGGTATCAGTGGTGACGTAGACGCTTTGTAGTATAAATAGTCAGGATTATCTCTATATTTTTCATCAGCTGATCGTTCTAACAATGGAATACCAGATAAGAATAATATAATTGCTGTTGTGAATAAAGGAGACATGATTGCAATCCATTCAACTCCATTAATGACATTTAAAGAAATGATAAAAATTCCCCACCAAAGAACTACTTCTCCAAAATAATTTGGATGTCTTGATAGACCCCATAGACCATCGTTACACCATCGGCCCTGGTTTGCTGGTTCTTGTCTGAATGCGAATTTCTGAAGATCAGCGTAAGTTTCTATCAGAAGACCGATAACAAAGACACCAGCTCCAGCCGAATCTAAAGTAGTCATGGTTTTTGGAGACTTCGGATATGAATGATGAGGGGAATTTATTATGATAACTGGTAAGCTAACTATGTATACCCAAACAGCTTGGAAGGTATAAAAAACTGCGAATCTAAGTGTGTTATTTTTTCTATCTTCAAACTGTTTGTCTCTACCGATATGGTAGATTCTGTAGCTAAGATATCCAGATAGTCGTATGCCCCAAAGACAGACAAACGCAGTCACCATTAGTTGTCTACTATCATAGCTTTTTAAAGTCGAGCCTCCTTGACCGAGGAAAAATGTAAGGAGTGCAATAATTATAAAATTAGCTCCTCCCGTAAAATCAGTTACTTTATCATTTTGAAATAGAGATGCTATAGTGAAGAATAAGATTTGGAGAGCAACAGTTACCATTCCACTTATAGCGAAATTATTTCTGTCTATTAACGGCTCCATTGCAGGTAAAATTTGACACGAGTTTCAGGATTTGGCATTAGGGAACTTTCGCATTGATTTCGTGGCGCATTGCTGCATTTTCTAAATCTACACTTGTTTTTAACGTTTTAAAGTCACTTTTCTAATAAACTTCATGATTAGACACTAGAGTTTTACCAAAAACTTATTAATGTATATTTAAAATTAATATTTTGTGTATAATTTGATTATTTAACGCGTTTTGTTAAGCTCTGCACGTAAGCTTGTACCTTGTACGAAAATAGAGTTTGACGTTTGTACTGCGCATGCCTGAAGCTAAATATGACTCACGCATGCGCATTACTCTCTTGAGAGAGACGTAATTTGTTTTTCTTAACTATTGTTATGTTTTTAATATAATTTATGACTTATTTTGACAGCCAAGGACTTGTTTTTAACCTTAGTTCTCTTGTTTTACGTAAGAAAGCTATCAAATTTTTAATTGATGAGTTTATGTGAAAAAAAGATAAGAAAATACTTATTCTACGTTAAATCGTTATGAAAATTGTGTTTATCTATTAACAAAACACCTGAACTCAATCCCTATATATTTAATAACGATTTTTTTCCTTTCAAAACAAAACGCAATGAGGTATTTAGGTCACATTGTTGTAAGCCATGTATAAATAAACTTTCGTTACGTGTTAAACTCGATACAAATGCTTTAAATTACAAAATTAGGAAGATTACTTTATTATGAAATGAATAGGTGCTATAAGTAACTTGATTTTCATCCTATTCCTTACCTATTTTAAAACAAAGTCGCTATTTATGTATGTATGACCCTATGTGACCTTATGTTGCAGTTGTTGCAGTATTATGTTGTCATATATTTTTGTATAGACTCACAATAGCACAGGCTTAAACCCTAGTGGTTTTTTTTAGCTATTATTTAACAATATTGTATACTTACTTTAGGAACATTAATAAATTTAAAAAAAATGTCTTCAAAACTACGTAAGGCATTTTGATGCGATTTTTTTTCGTAGTTAGAGTGGTACATGAGAATGGCTTTTTTGTATAATTTGTTAAGGCCACGCGAGCGAAGTCGCTGGCATCAGCTAATAATTATATAAATATGAACACGCTTATAATAGCTCGGTAGGTATGTATCTATCAATGTATCTATTAATCTATGTAAAGAAATCTTTCAAAAGCAATTTTTATCCACTTCCATTAGCGTGACTGGTCTGAAAATTTGCCAATACAATAATTTTAAAAGGTATTCTGGATTTTAAAACACGTTTTTTTGTTTTTTCTCTTATATAGAATTCTAAAGAATTATAAGATCTTACGAGCATAATTGTAACCTATGTTTAACAAATACATAAACTTTAATCTAATATTCTCTAACATTTGCGTGGCACATTTACTTAAATACAACCACTTTTTTAGCTGGACATTTCGGAGACGTTTCGGTAACCATGGTCATGGGTGAGACTGAGCTGTAAAGTGTCCTCTGTGATCAGTTATTACAGGGTTTTCCCACATTCGATATTTGAATCTTATGAGTGTACATGCGCACTTTTATAAATCAACATATTTTTATACAATATAAAAAAAAATAACAAATGGATATCCATTAATTTATCTTTTATCATGTTATATGTCTGTACATGTATCAGCAATTTGGACAAAGGAAATAACATCGTAATAACAAAAGTTTTATCGGTGAATGACAAACGTCACGTCATTTATTGTAATGATAATAGAATCAGAAAAATAATAGGCGATATCGATACTGCAAAACCCAAGTCTAAATCAATACAATAAATAAATAAAAATGAAACTTTCCCAAATGTATTTCTGTAGGTGCAACTTTTGAGCAATTGTAACAAATTAGATAATTCCTATAAGAAAATAAATAAATATTCATGGGCATTCAACACAACGTCCTTTGGTCCTAAGCTAAGCTTATATGCTCGTGTTATGGGTACCAGAATACGGATAGACAACATATACTACTTTTCTTTTGTAAAAACATACTATATAATATAAATAGTAAACACACCAAATTGGTTGCATTGTAATACGAGTACATACACATTCTCCGTGTGGTGACGGATTAAGAATACAAGTGTCACCACCTCATCTCCTCCCAAGGGTGATGTAAAAGTCAGCTAAGGGATATTGCACACAGATAACACCCTGTGTGAGAGACGGAAATCTCGAAAATAAACCCTGTGCCAATACGCCTGGTCAGTGCGGCACAGTAGATCATAATCCCGCCTATAGTGGAGGAGCCCCGTGCCCAACAATGGGACGTAAATGGGCTGGAGAGAGTAATACATATTTCTAGAATTCTCCATCCAATTTTTGACATCATTTTATATTACAAAGATATTTAAAATAGTTATAAGTTACCGATGACTAAGATATGCTATCATTACGACCAGATTATCGTACGAGACGCGTCATAGATATAACAATAAAATATATATTGTATGTCATATATCTTTATTAATAACTGTACCTACTATATTACTAAATCTACCGTCAGCCTTGATCATAGCGGTGGCGAAACGTAATTATATCTAATTTAATTCTAATCACTATAATCCTTATATATATATTAAATAGTAAGGCCGCCTTTGTACGTCCTGACACGCATAAAGTGTTTATAAATAAACTAGCTGTTGCCCGCGACTCTGTCCGTGTGGAGTTTAGAAAAATTTCCCCGATTTTGCAACATTTTTTACTACTGCTTCACTTCTACTGGTCGTAGCGTGATGTTAAATAACCTAAAGCCTTCCTCGATAAATGCCCTATCTAACACTGAAAGAATTTTTCTAATCGCCCCAGCGGTTCCTGAGATTAGCGCGTTCAAACAAACAAACAAAGAAACAAACAAACGCTTCCGCTTTATAATATTTGTATAGAAGATAATTGTTGCCCTCAACTTCGTTCGCGTAGAATTTGGATTTTAACAAATTATACAAAAATATCCTTAGTTCAAAAACTAAAAAACACGCTTTAAAATCGTAATTTTTTATTTAATTAAAGCATTATCATCGGTCCTTAATATGTGTGGAACATTTGAGATTTAATGCGACTAATGCAAGTGGGTGATAGAATACTAAATTACTGGTTTAAATTGATTTATTTTTGTGTTGGTTAGTTAATTTACCGAGAAAGACTTTAGGATATAACATTTTGCTGAGATCAATAGGAGGGAAGCACCAGTGAAAAATAAATAAATAAATGTAAATAAATGTTCATAGACATTTCACACAAGGTCCTCTGGTCCCAAAGTAAGCTATATTTCTATACTTGTATTATGGGTATCAGAATACGGATATAATACATATAATATTTTTCTTTTGTAAATACATACTTATAATACATAGTAAACACCCAGACGCTGAACAAACATTTGTATGACAATTAGAAAAATCACACAAATGATTGTCTCGAGCGGGAATCGAACCCGCGACCTCTTGATCGGCAGTCCATTACATAAACCACTCAACCACGAGGCTCGTCAAAAAACGTAGCAAAAATGGAATGAATTTTCTAAATTCCACTCGTACGAAGTCGTGGGTACCAGCTAGTCTCTTACAAAAGATGTACCCTGAACCTGTACTTCCTACCTGACTCACAATATCCCCTACCTGGTCTTTCCAGCTCCTTTAAGAGGAAATAGGATGGTGACACTTATATTCCTAATCTGTCACCTAACTTAGGCTTTTTCTATCATTATAAAATGCAACTTACGTAGTATTCAATCCAGGATCAATATCATTATCTTTGATGTATTCCTGCGCCATGTCAGCGATCAGCTCTTTGAAACTAAGTTTGACTTCCTCAAACTGTCTTAGAGTGAGACCAGCCAGATTTAACACTATGGTTTCTTCTGGTGGATGCAGTACAGCTTCAGGTTCTGGAGCCGTTTCTGGAACTATCTCTGGTAGTGGCCCTGGAATAATGAAGTAGCGCTTTAACCAATAACCATATTGATCCATAATTTTGAAAACCATTTTGGGAAATATTGCCGTTGTATTCAATTGATGATATTTCTTTTTCCTAACTTAACCAGAATATTTACATTAGTACTCTAATTTCTTTCCATGGGATCTATAAGAGTCGGCTATTTAGTGCAGATAAAGCCTACAAGATTACCAGATAAAATACAATCTTTTCTTGTAAGAGGCCCTTGCTAAAAAGTAGTATATTAATGAATTAAGAGAAGAAAATAAAATTGGTCAAGTGCGAGTCGGATTTGCGCACGAAGGGTTCCGTACCATTATCTATGCAACATAAGGCAACGTTATTAGCATCAAGCAAGAAACGGTAAAAAATTCATGTTTGTTGTATGGGAGCCCGCCTTAAATATTTATTTTATTTTATTTTTAGTATTTGTTATAGCGGCAATAGAAATACATCATCTGTGAAAATTTCAACTGTCTAGCTATCACCGTTCTTGAGATACAGCCTGGTGACAGACGGACGGACGGACGGACGGACGGACGGACGGACGGACAGCGAAGTCTCAGTAATAGGGTCCCGTTTTTACCCTTTGGGTACGGAACCCTAAAAATGAAAATTGATAGTGGTGCCAATTCTAGTTCTACGCGCACACATGAAATGAAATGAAATGAAAAATCATATAATCAAGTAGACACAATTTTTCAGAAAAATTATGTGCTTATGACATGTCCAAATTTTTTTCCCTACCACCGATTCAGGACACTAATTCTATTTTATAATTTTTGTTAGGATTAAGAATAAGGATTCTATTGAAGGAATTAAAAGAATAATAGATACAATTAGAAATATGGCTATAGTTTCGTTTGACACATTAAGACTTAAGCTCGTCAAAATTTCTATTGTGTCAACGACTCGTTTTCACATTTATAAATTAGTAGGAAGCGATGTATTAGTGAAAAATGTTGCAAAAAATTGGTCAAGTACGAGTCGGCCTCGCGCACGAAGGGTTCCGTACCATTATCTATGCAACATAAGGCAACGTTATTAGTATCGAGCAAGAAACGTTAAAAAAATCATGTTTGTTGTATGGGAGCCCCCCTTAAATATTTATTTTATTTTATTTTTAGTATTTGTTGTTATAGCGGCATCTTGCTCTCATACAACAAACGTGATTAATTAAGTATTGTGTGTGTTGTTTGCTGACGGACGGACGGACGGACGGACAGCGAAGTCTCAGTAATAGGGTCCCGTTTTTACCCTTTGGGTACGGAACCCTAAAAATGAATTTTTTAAATCGTCATACAGTCACAGCTTTTTTCTTTCGAGACAGGCCGAGACTATAGCGCCACCTACTAAGGTCTAAACATCTATCCTCGGCTTCTTTTACACTAAGACATCTAGTCATATATAATCTCCATTATTCAGAAATATAGCAAAGTGCTATCAAATACTTACAAATCATTCTAGCACTGAGGGAGAATCCATTGAAGAACGACATGCCTGGCCTGGTCTCGAACCTGATGAACATTCTGTTAACATTTGTGAACCTGTACCTGCGCTCAGAGGTCAACCGGAATGAGAACACCAGGCCGTCAGTACCACTTGCATCTACACCTCCTGCAAATAAATAAATAACAATTATAGAAATGTTTTTACAGGTACCACCTATAAAGTCCATGTATAAAGTCAACTTAGGGGAGATATTACACTATTATCGTTAAGTAATATCCTTTCAGCTAGTAGTTAGTTAACTAACGCCACAGAAGATAAGAAAAAATTTATGCGGAATTGATAACATGAATCAATTATAGTTACCTGGCTTAATCAGTAGATAGTCACCCACAGCTCCATTCATCTCCAAATGAGTCACGTTCATTTCTATACCCATACCTGGACCCTCGACAATCCAATCAACTATACTATTTGTTGGGTAGAAATCTGGAAAATTGGGCGAAGTAATAACAGTCGGCTCATCAACACTTAAAGCAATAGGAATTGGTGTTACAGTCTTCGCAATGTCCTTAGATTTTACATCTAAGTCTTCACTATGCGCAAAAGCAAACTGAGCCATCAATTCATTATATTCTGAACTATTTAGTTCATCGACTAATTTAGTCGAAGGACTCTCTTCAGTTTTTGCATTTTGTGCAATAGCATCAATATTGGCAACATTTTCAGTTGTCGCATCCGTAGCTAAAGAACCTCCGCTAACTGAGATAATTTCAGCGTCTTCATTTGGTTGCTGATCATTTTCTAAGCCATCATCACCATATGCATGTCTTAATTCAGATTTTTCACCTTCGTCACTTGCTAAGTTATCAACGTAAGATAGCAGTTTGTCTATCTCAGATGAGTAGTCAAATTCATTTGAAGCACTTTCGTTATTTTCAACAGGTTCGGCTTTTTCATCAAGCTCCACTACTTTTGTTGTTGGAGATTTATTATTATCATCAATGTTAGCTACTTCATCTTCAAAAGAGCTTTCATCCAAAGATTCTTTATCCTTAGCATCATCATTTTCTGCATTTTCAGCAAAGATATCTGGTAAGTTGCTATCATCGAAGTTATCTAAATCATCTCGTAGAGATAAAATGTTACCTTCTTTATACGGCCTGTCGTATTTGTCTTCATAGTCATGTACTTCATCGATGCTATCATTTCCTTCAACATTTTCATCGCTATTACCCAAATCAGAGTCATTATCGCTAAGTTTGTCAAGAGTTTCTAATAATTTATCCAAATCATCATTTAAGTCATTTAATACGTCTTCTGGGGTTTCATCTTCTTTGCTTTCAAACAAGTTCTCTTCAGCTGGTTGTTGATCCACATTAGTGTCGTCTTCTTTGAAATCATCATCACTTTCTTCTAAAAGTTTGTTTGTTTCTTCCATAACTTGATCTAAATCAGGCTGTTCAATAGGATCTTGTTCAGGCAATTCATTGCTTAAAGACTCATCATCTACTTTGTCATCGAGAATATCATCTCCTTCATCTACAGGCTCTAAGGGTTCTTCTAGCGAGTCTTGTTCCTGCTCTGGCTCTGGCACGGGAATCTCATCTTTTAATAAGTTGACCCATTCTCCACTTTTAGGTTCGTCTACATCATCATCAAAGAGACTTTCCCATGAATCATCACTTAAATCATTATTTTCCTTTGAATTTTCAAAGGGAGACTCATCCACATTTTCAAAGCCTTCTGGTGCGTCATCAGGCACTGGCTCTTCTTTTACAATATCAGTTTCTTTATCTGCTTCCTTATCATCATTACTTGACCTATTGTCTTCAAACTGATAGTCATCTAGTAAATCAAATTGATCTTTATGTTCCACTTCTTGGATTTCTTCATTGACTTTTAGTATTTCATCAACGTTTTTGTCTGCATCATCTGCTTTAGCTTGAATGTTCTCTGCACTATCTTTGTTGTCTTGTTCGGCGTATTCATCATAGTCAAACTCATTTGACCAATAGTCTGCAAACATCCCAACATCTTCTTGAGAGTTTTGAGCTGTAACAAGAAATAATATATTTTAATATAGAGCATAACAATATAGCAGTTAATAAAGTAGAGGAATATATAAAAACATTGTCCGTATGGTTACGGATTATTAATTCAAGTGTTACCAACTTTTGTCAAATGTAATATTGTACACAGATAACATGGTCTCTGAGAGATGGAAAACTCGAAAATAGCAGACTTGGGCCCCTAGTTCACGCGGTGCTGTAGACCACAATCCTTCTTAAGTGAAGGAGGTCCGTGCCCATGTGGTAATGAGCTGGAAAGAGAGAGAGTTAATAAAAAATATTTCTGTGTTTAAAACTTTTTTTGGTCTCTTCTTTGATCTCTGTACCATCTAAAGGTTCATTGAAATAAAATGCCTGCAGCGTGGCATTAAACCCGCCTTTGTACAATTAATGTATATAAAGCATGCTATACTACATCTCAACAAACAAACAGATTATAGGAATCGAAATTATGGTTCTGGTTTCCGAGGTCGGAGTCCGATTTCTACTGCGTATAATAAAATTTTTTGTATACTGATCACTGACTAATATTGTGTCTAGGTTTTATCTGTTATTTATGATCTTTACAAATAGAATACATTTGATTATAGTCTTAAGACAGATGGCATTTAGATAGGTAATATAAAAAAAAAATTATATGTCTTTACAAAGAATTAATTTAATTACAGTAAACTCTTGTTATTTCGAAATTCAAGAGATTCTTAAAATATTATGAACTAACGAGTGTTCAAAATGTATCGTAAGTGGATCGAAATTTTTGAGAGTTCATAATTGAGTCTTTAAAAAAAAAGTTCAGCCGTCTTCATGTACCTTTGAAATTTGAGGGTTTCCCTCGATTTCTCAGGAGTTAACCATCAGATCCTAACATGGTATACATGTTAGGATCTGATGGTCCTAACATGGTATGGTCCTAATGATACCACACAGGAACCACCAGCATTCAAATAAAATATAAACATCACAAATAATTGTCCCTTGCGGGAATTGAACCTGCGATCTCGTGAATCGTAGTCCGTTATATGAACCTCTACACCACGAAGCCCGTCGAAAGTTTTAACGAAGATCGGTAAATTAAACTGAATTATATGAGTCACATAAATAGGTTATCGAAACAGACCTGTTTTAGATAATGTATGCAGACATTGCGCATATAGCGTGTCACAGATCATAGGTCAAGTATCATATAAATATAAGGAAAGTTATAATATTGACTGAGTCTGTCCTATCAATTATTAAAATACTAATTATTACAGTGAAATGTAAACATTACATGATATTTATGTTATTAAGAGATAGCATCCTTGTCTTCAAAAGGTGACACATACATTATGCACCCTGGCGAGAAAATAAAGTAGTGGCACTTTTTCAAAGTCAAAGTAAATTTTTTTTATTTCAAATTGGCATGTTTTACGTGCTCTTTTGAAACGTCAAAAGCTAGGTGTCTATTCCAAACGCAAATCCTATGGAAAAGAACAGACAAGACAACTCCACGGATTTTTTTTTCTCTTCATATATTTTTTTTAATGTCATTTTACATTGTATTCTTAATAATTCTTGTATTTAAATTCTAAACTTGAAGGCTTACGCAGCCCTTCTTATGCTGGCTGCCTCAGGCCATGGCCCTTATGGCCCTAGGGTAAATACGCCTCTGGTCACTACACGGATTGCGTTTATTCTATTTAATATGTACTTTAATATCTAGGGTGTTATGGCCTCGTGTTAAATTAGTAGTGTAATCAACTGCTAACAAGGTTATAGGGTCGATCATAGGCATACTCTGAATCTTGTTTTAAGGGCTAAAATATCCTTTTTATATTTGGTCTAAATACATATCTAGATCAGTGTGGCGTAGTAGACTGTACAACCTAGATGTTGT
Organism: Orgyia antiqua; assembly: GCA_916999025.1. Lineage (NCBI taxonomy): Eukaryota > Metazoa > Arthropoda > Insecta > Lepidoptera > Erebidae > Orgyia > Orgyia antiqua. Next base: position 10,774,702 of record OU779874.1, read on the forward strand.
ACACAAAGTCTTCTGATCCCAAATTAAGCTATATTTCCATGTTTGTGTTATGTGTAGTTTTGTACTATCTGGGTTTTCTTCTAAGTCTTTTAAGATCATCTCTCTATAGCCCATTACATCTCACTGGTGGGCACGGGCCTACTGTGCCGCGCTGACCAGGCGTGTTGGCACAGGGTTTATTTTCGAGTTTCCAGTATCCCTTAGCTGACTTTTACAGCACCCTCGGGAGTAGATGGGGTGGTGACACTTGTATTCTTAATCCGTCACCATACGGAGAATAAAATCATAATCCTATCTATAAATAAAAATGTGTAGGAATAACATATTTCTAATCAAAAAATTATTTGAAACATTATAAAGTTTCATCATAAAATTAAATGTTAAAACTATAATAACTAATATGTATTAACTATATATAAATTATAAGAATTGATGAAATACATAATGATGTCAGACGAACTATTATCTATCGATATGCGACAAAAACACCTTTATCATTTGTTATCAGTGATTAAGACATTATTTGATAAATACATTTATAAAGAATGTATATTGTAATTGAATACTTGAATATTTCATAAAATGCAGTTAGGTACTACACGTAATTACTAATAAATAAATATTCATAATAAATAAATATTCACGGACATTTCAAACAACGTCCTCCGGTCCCAAGCTAAGCTTATATGCTTGTGTTATGGGTACCAGAATACGGATATAATACATAAACTACTTTTCTTTTGTAAATACATACTTATAATACATAGAAACATCCAGACGCAGAACAAACATTTGTATGACAATTAAAAACATCACACAAATGATTGTCCTGGCCGGGAATCGAACCCGAGACCTCGTGATCGGCAGTCCGTTACATGAACCACTCCACCACGAGGCCCGTCAAACTAAAACTACACAAATATTATAAACAATATTATAAAAAAGTTTGTTTGTTTGAACGCGCAAATCCGGATTTGAAAAATTCTTTCAGTGTTGGATAGCAAATTTATCGAGGAAGACTATAAATAGGCTATATAACATCACAGCTCACATAGGGACATACATACAAAACTAACAACTTTGTGATAAAATGAAGTTTTTTAATAAGTAAAAATAAAGAAGACACCTTATGTAGGTGTACATCACTGGCAGTTGCTCGCGAATTCGTACGTGTGGAATTCAGAAAATTTTCCCCGTTTTTGTAATATTTTTCACTAATGCTTTGCTCCTATTGGTCGCAGCGTGATGTTAATAGCCTATAGCCTTCCTCGATAAACGTACTATCCAACACTGAAAGAAATTTAAAACAAATATACGCGTCTAAATCCGTAAAAAGTAGTTTTATTTAAACTGAAAGAATGTTTCAAATTGGACTAGTGGTTCCTGAGATAAGCGCGTTCAAACAAACAAACTCTCTAGATTTATAATATGTATAGAATGTAGAATAAATAACTCATTTTATTGTGTTATTGTGTTACTGAATAGAATAACCTTCTGTAACATTACATTTTGTATTTGTTTAACTGAACAATGTTTCAATTACTGTATATTATCTATCTTTACTAATATCTACATATACTCAATATTATAAAACTGAAGAGTTTGTTTGTTTGAACGCGCTAATCTCAGGAAATACGAGCCTAATTTGGAAAATTCTTTCAGTGTTGAATAGTACATTTATTGAGAAAGGCTATAGGCAATATAATATCACGCTACGACCAATAGGAGCGAGTCAGTAGTGAAAAATGTTGCATAAACGGGCAAATTTTCTAAATTCCACGCGTACGAAGTCGCGGGCGAAAGATAGTTATATTATAAAGCTGAACAATTTGTTTGTTTCAACGCGCTAATCTCAGGAACCACTGGTCCGATTTGAAAAATTATTTCAGTTTTAGATAGTACATTTATCGAGGAAGGTTAGAAGCTATTAACATCACTCTGCGACCAATAGGAGCGAAGCATCAGTGAAAAAGGTAATAACAACGGGGAAAATTTTCAAAATTAAACGCGTACGAGGTCGCGGGCAAAAGCTAGTTGTATCAAAAATCTGATACCCGTAACACAAGTATTTTGCTTAATTTGAGACCTGTGGTCATCTTATCCTCAGTGTGGTGACGGATTAAGGATACGAGTGTCACCATCCCATCTCCCCCCAAGGGTGCTGTAAAATTCAGCTAAGGGATATTACACACAGATAAAACCCTCTGTGAGGGACGGAAAACTTGAAAATAAACCCTGTGCCAACATGCCTGGTCAGCGCGGCACAGTCCATAATCCCTTCAAAGTGGAGGAGGCCCGTGCCCAACAGTGGGACGTAAATGGTCTGGAGAGGTCATCTTCTATTTTAAACTAACTACGTTGTTGTTAATATATACTGAAAATGTCTGAAAACTCTCTATTTGTTATTGTCAATGTTGTTACGGAGTTAAGAACTAATAAAAATAATTAAAACAATATACCATAACGTGTACGTGACTAGAAATAATTCTAAAAATTGGTCAAGTGCGAGTCGGACTCGCGCACGAAGGGTTCCGTACCATTATCTATGCAACATAAGGCAACGTTATTAGTATCGAGCAAGAAACGGTAAAAAAATCATGTTTGTTGTATGGGAGCCCCCCTTAAATATTTATTTTATATTATTTTTAGTATTTGTTGTTATAGCGGCAATAGAAATACATCATCTGTGAAAATTTCAACTCTCTAGCTATCACCGTTCTTGAGATACAGCCTGGTGACAGACAGACAGACGGACGGACGGACGGACGGACAGCGAAGTCTCAGTAATAGGGTCCCGTTTTTACCCTTTGGGTACGGAACCCTAAAAACTACTCAAATATGTGCTATTGTATGTTTGTCTTAGTATGTTTTAACTACGGAATATAAGTTTGCTTAATGATGTTAGAATAAAAAACCATACCCTCCCTACTCCAGACCTCCTAGAAATGTTCGTCCTTTTTTATTAGCTCAGTACGTATCTATCAATGTATTAATCTATGTAATGAAGTCTTTCACAGGTGATTTTCACCTACTTTCAGTACACGGTTGAATTAAACTAAAATTATGCTTCTTAAAAAAGATTATTTATACTATCACGCTATCACTTATCTGGTTTTTATGGAAAGAGGAACGGGGTGGTCACACTGGCATTCTTAGCCTGACACCAGTGGCGTAGCGTGCCTTGGTGGGGCCCCGTATAATAATTTATATGGGTGCCTTATAAAGGGTAAAGATTTCACACGAAAGAAAAAAAATCTGTGCATAAAATTTCTGAAATAATAAAAAATTTGGAAAGCATTTATTTATTTTTGCTTTCGGACGTTGGGGGCCCCCGTGGAGCGAGGTCCCTGTATAATTGATACGGCTGATACGGCGGTAGCTACGCCCTTGCCTGTCACCACATTGAACAAAATGTTATTACAAATTCACCTTGCTTCATATAACTTGAGTACTTATAAGTATTTTTTTTTAAAGTTCTCCCGACTTTTGTGCCTTTGAAATAGGAGGGTTTTGCTCGATTTCTGAGGAGATAACCATCAGATCCTGACAAGGTGCCAATAGAACCACGCGGGAACCACCAGCTTTCAAAGAAAAAAAAAGAATCATTAAAATCGCTTCGCCCAGTTAAAAGTTATGAAGTAACAAAAATTAAAAAAAACATAGAGACGAATTGAGAATCTCCTCCTTTTTTTGAAGTAGGTTAATAAAGGTACTGTAAAACCTTATAGCCCTATAGATATGATGTTGTAGGCTAAAAATAAGCACATATTTTATCATCCAGTTGACAAGTTAATCAACCGTATCGAAAATTAACTTCACATTGTGAGCACAAGACAATAGGCTTATGTTTAAAAGCTGAATACTCGTTTCTAGACTTGCCTATCAAATGGTAAAATGGGATCGTAACTTACTTCTACATAGACTTCGCTGTCCATCCTTCTGTCTGTTAGGTTGTATCTATGGAACGATAGAGCAGAGAGAGAGCTGAAAAATTCCGTTTGTAAATCCTACAATTACAAATATTGCTAGCATTTACAACAATTATTGATGCTACAACATCTTGACGGGCTTCGTGGACTAGTGGTTCATGTAACGGACTGCCGATCAGGAGGTCTCGGGTTCGATTCCCGGTCAGGACAATACTCTGTGTGATGTTTATATTTGTCATACAAATGTTTGTACTGCGTCTGGGTGTTTCTATGTATTATAAGTATGTATTTATGTAATATAAGTATGTATTTACAAAAGAAAAATAGTATATATGTATTCTATCCGTCTTCTGGTACCCATAACACAAGCATATAAGCTTAGCTTGGGACCAGAGAACGCCGTGAGAATAAAATAAAAATAAAAAAAATACTCATAATCATCATTATCCTGCCCTTACCTCGTTGTTTGGGGTCGATATCTTTACTTAATTATAAAACAAAGTTGTTATTGTATATGAACTCACATCTTCAAAAATACGCAACAGATTTTGATGCGGTTTGTAATAGACAGAGTGGTTCAAGAGAATGGCTTTTTTGTATAATTTGTTAAGGTTTAGTGTATGTTTAGGCAGTTGGAGGGCTCAATAACTATAAACGCGGGTGCAATCGCAGGCATAAGCTAGTGACGAATATATTGTGATAATAAAGGCACAGAATCCTATGTGTACGTGTCCTCCATGTGCTTGGCTGATGTTTAAAGATTAAAACAATCAATTCTGCCTCTCTCTCCAGCCCATTTACGTCCCACCGTTGGGCACAGCCCTCCTCCACTTTGGGAGGGATTATGGTCTACTGTGACGTTTCCGTACTGTCCGTTTTCCTTCTCACGGAAAACTCGAAAATAAACACTGTGCGCATATCCCTTAACTGACTTTTACCGCACCCTTGGGAGGAGATGGGGGTGGTGACACTTGCATTCTTAATCGGTCACCACACGGAGATTCTGCTACCAATTCGTAATTTACAAGCATGTTTTCAAGCAACATTAATTTAATACAATAGGTATATAATACATGTAGGTACATATAATATGTATGTAGTTACAACTACATCTATACTAATAATAAAAAACGGAACAGTTTGTTTGTTTGTTTTAACGCGCTAATCTCAGGAACTACTGGTCCCATTTAAAAAATCCTTTTGGTGTTGGATATAACATATTTATCGGGGAAGGCTATAGGCTATATAACATCACGCTGCGATTATTAGAAGTGAAGAATCAGTGAAAAATGTTGGGGAAAACCGTTCTTAATTCCACGTGAACGAAGTCGCTAGCAACAGTTAGTTTATTATGTTTTTCTTTACATATTCAAGGTCATGTACAAAATATAATATGCAAATATATTCATGTAGATAATTTAGTAACCTAATGTAGACAAATTAGTGTTTTATATTGACAACACCATCTGTCGACTAAATAAAACACTAATTGAAAGACAGTGCAACTTGAAAGAGTTTTATTTTTACAGGAATATATTGTTGGCCTCAGGTCTGAAACGAAGCATAATGATTTTGCTATGAACATCGGATTATTGGATTACGGGAAATTAGGACATACCTACTTAACTAATATACACTCTGTACACTATTGATTAAAAAAAACAAGTGTCAACACCCCTTTTCTTCCATAGCGTGTTGTAAAAGCAAGCTAAGGAATATCCTACACAGATAACATCCTCTGGGACGGAAATCCTAAAAATAAACCCTGTGCCAACATGCTTGGTCAGCGCAGCACAGTAGACCATAAAATCTCTCACAGTGGAGAAGGCCTGTGCCCAATATTGGGACGTAAATGGGCTGTAGAGAGATGTATCTCTCTCTCTCTCTCTCTTTCTCTCCAGCTCATCAACGCCCACACGGGACTCCTTCACTTTGGCAAGTCTACCGTGCTGCGTTGACCAGACATGTTGACACAGGATTTAGTTTCGAGTTTTCTCTCACAGTAGACGTTAACTGCTTGCTATATGCTTTGTCCATAAACTGGCTCTTACAGCACCCTGGAAAAGAAATGGGGTATGGAAACTTGTATTCTTAATCCACACTGACCACCATGCCCGACAGTGGGACGTAAATGAGATGTATAGATATTTGAAGGTTACATATTGCCCCCATGATTATAATGCACCGCCATATTGTAAACACAACACATTATATATAGTTTACATACATCCGCTCACTATTTATTTGTGGATCATATAGTCGTAAAACTGTATGTACTGACTTGTATAATGTTACAACATATTATAGAAACATAGTATCAACTATTTGCGAGAAGAAATTCAAGCATATATCTTTGTGAAAGAATTCATTGACATGTGTACTAAACTTCTTTTCTTCTTGGACGGGCTTCGTGGTGGAGTGGTTTATGTAATGGACTGCAGATCACGAGGTCTCGGGTTCGATTCCCGGTCAGGACAATCATTTATGTGATATCCATAAATGTCATACAATTGTTTGTACTGCGTCTGGGTGTTTACTCTGTATTATTAGTATGTATTTACAAAAGAAAAGTAGTTTATGTATTATATCCGTATTCTGGTACCCATAACACAAGTATAATGAGCTTAGCTTAGGACCAGAGGACGTTGTGTGAAGTGTCAACGAATGTTAATTATTTATTACTTTATTATTATTTGGTAAAAACTTATTATAAAACAAAGTCGTTATTTTTGTATGTATGTCCCTATATGAGGTTATATCTTCAAAAATACGCAACGGATTTTGATGCGTTTTTTTTTAATAGATAGTGGTTCAAGAATCCTCTTGAACCACTATCTAAATCCTGTGCCAACATGCTTGGTCAGCGCAGCACAGTAGACCATAAAATCTCTCACAGTGGAAAAGTGAAGTGAAAGTGTCTCTCTTATCACTTGAATTAAAAAAAAACGCACCAAAATCCGTTGCGTATTACGTTGCAAAAAAGCCATCCGGCTTTTTTGCATATTTTTTAAGATTTTGTTTCTAAATTCCATGCGTACGAAATTGCGGGCAACAGCTAGTCATATTAAAAAGAGTTAGTTTGTTTGAGCGCTAATCTCACCACTCTGGTCCGATTTGGAAAATTCTTTCAGTGTTGAATAGTACATGTATTGAGGAAATCTACATTAAAAACTGCGACCAATAGTATTTTAGATAAGTCTATAAAGAGAGCATGCTTATTATAAATAGTCTAATATATAAAATTCTCGTGTCCCAATGTTCGTTCCCATACTCCTCCGAACGGCTTGACCAATTCTTATGAAATTTTATATACATATTCAGTAGGTCTGAGAATCGACTACTATATATTTTTCATACCCCTAAGTGATAAGGGTTGTCCATCCCTGACATCTGTATGGCGAAACAACGTTAGCCGGGTCAGCTAGTAAATAAATATATTAAGATTTTTCCGGTTTCCCGTAAAACTATTCTGTGCTATTACAAAACTTACTGTAATTTTACTGACTCATGTTATCATTTCTTAGTAACGCCAACTTCCAAGACTGTTAAATTTCATAGAATAAGCAATCACATACAAACATACAAAGAGATAAGCCCGCATTCAAGAACTTTCTAGACGACAGATAGACAATAATTGAGTACATCCGTCCTTGCATCCCTACTATTATAATGGAACAAATAATGCATGGATCGCGGGTTTGGTTCTCGCACAGGACAAATATTTGTATGTTATTTTACACCTGCTCCACAAATATTTGTACTGCGTGTGAGTTGTCTATGTTCTCTTTCTCTCTCTCCAGTCCAATAACGTATTTAACTACCCACTATTGGGCATAGGCCTCCTCCAATGTGTATATTATGGTCTGTTAGGCCACGGTGACCTGACGTGTTGGGGTTATTTTCGAGTTTTTAATCTCTCTGTATGCAATATCCCTACCAGGCTTTTTTTTTTGGAAGGAAAGGGGTGGTTACACTTAAATTCTTAATCCGTCACCACAAGTTCACTATTAATTTGAGTAGGTTAAGATAAAATAGGTTACTTAAGTCATATTTATAATTTAAGAGATATGGTCTTAAGTAACAACCTTGGGGAAGTCCCGAAATACCAAAACGAAAAAAAAACTATTAAATATACCTTGTACGTTCGCCGCTAAAGCGACAATCACTGCACACAACACTATCTTCATTTTAAAACACTAAAACATAATTTTAACACAAAATAATTACGACACGTTCGCTGTTAACGATGCGATGCAGAATACTGAATATAAATAAAGTCATACATAAACACACACCGCTCTGTGATATTTTGATAATGTTCGGTTAGGCTACCCACACACTAGCGCGTTACATACAATTTTCTATTTTTGTCACAGCTGTGCATTCATGATGCGATTGATTACCCATTAAGTCTATTAATAATGATGTAATATTCATATTTAGGTATGAAGTTTCATGCTGTTTTTACAGAAATGTCATTATATTGTTTCTATATTAAAATATCACACATTAAAAAATAAATTCTTTAATCGTATTCTTAAATAATAATTTCAAATATACAATTTTACATGTAGGTACCACATTTTTTACTTTTTGTTGTTATTAGGATTACATAGTCATAAGGATTATCTATAAAATACACAAACATATTTGTAAAATTTTTATTTTATTTATTCTATTTTATTTTCTTTATGGGTGACAATATTATATTTAGCAAAAAAATTGCTTATGTATTATTTTTTCCGTATTCTACTACCCATAAACAAGTAATAAGCATAGCAAGTTATGCACTCACCTGTACCCTTTGCTTTAGATTAAGGTACGCATCTCGCTGGCTCAGCATTGCCACCGGACGCGCCATATAGTAATATATGTAGATAACGATTATTTAGACTATATTTCAGTACTTTCAGACTGTTCTTAACTTTAAGATCAATATAAGCACGTATTGCACATATAAGCACGTATTGTTTTTTTATTTTAAAAAACCTTTAGCCCTTGTTGGAAGCTTTACTAGCTGGGTACTAGAGAAACTAATCCATAAACATAATAATCTAGTTAGTTCAAAAACTACAAAACGCTATAGAAAATCCTGAATATTTTTTTAAATTATTGCATTGTCATCGGTACTTAATATGTATGGAAAATTTTAGATCAATCCGACAACTTCAAATGGGTGAAAATTACTTTCAAAGATTCCGTTACATAAATTTTATACATTAATAGATACGATTCAAACCAGAGGTGTGCCGGGGCGGGGCGGCCAGCCTGAAAAGGGCGGCAAAAGCCTCCAAGTTAAAAATTTTGCTCTATATCTAATTAAATTGGCCCGGGACGTCAAATCAAATGGCCCAGGGCGTTAATTTTCAAAATATGCCTCTGTTCCAAACTAATATGTATAAGCGAGTTAAAAACTCTTTGCCCTTGCTCGAAGCTTATCTAGCTTGGTACTATGGAAAAGTATCCATAAAAATAAAAAGTAAAATATTCATAATTTTAATAGCTTGTTTTAAAACAGAGCCATTATTTTTGAGTGTATGTACGAGTATTTATGGCCCTATGTGAGCATCTTTAAGATTACGCAACGAATTTTAATGCGGTTTTTAATAGATAGCCTGCTTCAAGGATGGTTTTGTTTTGTATATTTTTTTTAGGTTTGGTTTTTAAATTCCACGCATACGAAGTAGCGGGCCAGCGCAAACCAGCGGGTTATAATAATTATAATAATTTGTATAAAATATCCATAAACATAAAAAAATATTTAGGCTGCATGTAACACTTTAGTCTGTAAATACCTTTATCTTGTTTTTGAGATAGTACCGTTATCAACAGTTCTAAGTAGTAACATCTTATCATATTGACTATCGCTAGACTATATATTATATATATCCTTCAATATACAATTATACTTATCTTAGCTCTACATTATTTTCTATAGACCTATATTAATTGTATTTGAGTGGCGACGAATTAAAAATAGAAGCGTCAACACCCCGTTTTCAAGCCCTAATAAATCCTGTGTAGCCCTTAACATGGACGTGTTGTAACAATAGATAATTGTATTAATTGTATTTAATTATATGTAGTTTTAGTTTTAGCATCGTAGCAGATGGCGTGTAGTGACGAATTAAGAATACAAGTGTCACCTTCTCCTCACAAGGGTGCTGTAAAAGTCAGCTAAGGGATATTGCACACAGATAACATCCTCTGTGAGAGATGGAAAACTCGAAAATAAACCTTGTCAACACGCCTGGTCAGCGCGGCACAGTAGACTATAATCTTTCCCAAAGTGGAGGAGGCCCGTGCCCGACAGTGGGACGTAAATGGGCTGGAGAGAAAGAGAGGGAGAGCAGATGGCGCCTACAATATGCCACCATCCCATACACATATCCACCACGATGGAAAAAGGCCTGGTGTTATGAGGATGATGATTGATTATAGTTTTCAGGGTTTTGTACCAAAAGGTCAAACGGGGCACTGTTATTGAGACATCGCTGTCTGCCCGTCTTCTGTCTGTCATTGGGCCATATTTCTAGGACGGTGATAGCTGGAGATTTGATAATTTTACAGTTTATGTAAGTCAGTTGATAGTATAACAATAAATTTTAATACTCCTTTTATTCATTTTCCTGCCCTCATCCCGTTATTTAATGATTAAAACAGTACGGAGTCCCTCATGTGCGAGTACAGGTTTTACTTGACTAGTTTTTTTTTATTATAGACTAGCTGTTACCCGTAACTTCGTCCGCGTGGATTTTACAAAGCAAGCCTTAACAAAAAAGGCATCCTTGAATTAAAACTATCATTACACACATTATCATTAAAAAAACACATCAAAATCCGTTGCGTAGTTTAGAAGATATAATCTCATATAGGGACATACAAAAATAACAACTTTGTTTTATCTATTTATGTGTTTAATATTATAAAGCTGAAGAGTTTGTTTGTTTGTATGTTTGAACGCGCTAATCTCAAGAACTTGTGGTCCGATTTGAAAAATTCTTTCAGTGTTGGATAGTACATTTATCGAGGAAGGCTATAGGTTATATAACATCACGCTGCGACCAATAGGAGCGAAGCATTAGTGAAAAATGTCACAAAAACGGGGAAATTTTCTAAATTCAACGCGTACGGACCCGCGGGCAACAGCGAGTAATAAATAAAGATGATGACATTAGCACCTGTAGATAATGCATCACCGCATAGACACTGCAAACACGGTATTGTCACGTAGGTGATGACACGCATTACTCAATATGAAGCAAGGCACTTGTGTAATATTTAAGTCAATTGATTTAAAGAAACATAATTCAATAATTACATCAAATGAACCATAAATTATTTATTTCTCTCTGCAGCCCATTTACGTCCCACTGTTGGGCACGGGCCTCCTCCACTTTGGGAGGGATTATGATCTACTATACAGCGCTATGCACTATGCAGCCCGTGTGGTTACAGATTAAGAATAGAAGAGTCACCACCCCATTTCTTACTGTAAGAGCCAACTAAGGGACTTACTGTGAGGGACGGAATATTCAAAACTTAATCCTGTGCCAACACGCCTGGTCAGCGCGGCACAGTAGACCATAGTTCCTCCCAAAGTGGAGGAGGCCTGTGGCCAACAGTGGAACGTTATTGGGCCGGAGAGGAAGGAAGGCTGCTGCGTTGACCGTGCGTGTTCGCATTAGTTTCAAGTTTTCCGTCATTATTGTTTGATCAAAAGGTTCAAGTGCGTAGTACTTACAGTTGTCGGGTATGTATGACCAGATGAATGAATGTGGATGAATCCAAGGAAATATGTTCGGAACGTAGCAGATCACGCTCTATAGTATCTGTCTACCACCACGAGAAAAACGCATTATATTAAATTGATGAGAATCGAGAACTAAAGCTTTGCACCAATGCTTACATGGTATCTATTATCACAGTTTACCTAACGCTTATCTTATGATGACTTATACAATAAAAATGTAATCACATTTTATTTTACGGTTTACCGGAAGAAATTTTGTTGGTATGTACTTGGCTACCACGATATCAGTGGTTTATTAATTGTCGTTAAACGCTATGGAAATGAGAAATGAAAAGAAAACATTTAATTATTTGTGAATTTTATTTTTTACGACGTTCTATCTGCATCTGGGTCTGGTTGTTTCTATGTATTATAAGTATGTATTTACAAAAGAAAAGTAGTATATGTATTATATCCGTATTCTGGTACCCATAACACAAGCATAATAAGCTTAGCTTGGGACCAGAGGACGTTGTGTGAAATGTCTGTGAATATTTATTTATTTATTTATCTTTCGAAGTTTTAATTTTGCATCTATCAAAAAGGCCTTATGACCTAGGGATATAAAATAATAGCTTTCACCCCATTCTTATACGTACTGACTATATACACAAAATGTTATATGTACATAATTGATTGGTCAAGTCAAGAGGATTATATTTAATTAAACAGTAAATATAGCAATAATATAAATAATATTTAACAGTAATACCGACAAGAATTTCAAAAAGTATTTCGTAAAAAAATACTCTTTGATAGTCGGCAATAGTCGGGTAAAAACTACTGTTTACCGTAAGATGTAAAAACTACATGATGCCATAATGATAACGCCATCTACCAAACGCTTTAGATAGTATCAAAATTTGAATCGTTGTATGCAAGCATCATAAATTGGAATGCAAATAGTTTTCCACTTGTTTCATAGATGGCGTTTAAATTAATTTTTTATTAGTCATTTTACTTCCTGAAAAATACATGCCCTATGTAAACAGCATCACAGTGAAATTATGACGTAAATATGACCTTGATTCAAGGTCAATCGATAATCTACGCAATTTTTATCAACATGTACGAAATATACGTAAGAATGATATTTTTGTGTGACCTTAGTGAAGGATAAATCCTTGATTAGAGGACACGTGCCCTCAAACGAGGTTACATCAAGGTAAAACCTTGGCACTGGCCTTATAGTTGTTACCTTGTAGCCAAGGTCTACTCGTGCGAAACATTTTTAGCAATGTGTGTTGTTAGTTATCGTATGATTGTCGTGTAACAAGTATTGAAAAGTTAATAAAATTTGTAAAATAATGTACCTAGTTGATAATTGCATTTCTAGTTCATAAAAAATGCAACAAGATAATATAACTAATTTATTGTAGGTACCTATTATGGTAATACCTATTAAATCTGATTACAAGAAGTTATTATAGAACTATTAATTGTATTGGCGTGTTTAGTTTATACCGCAGTAGATGGCGCTCTATAGTCTCTGCCTACTCCTATGGGAAAAGCGTGATAGTATGATGATTTACCGTCTACGGCTGGTATTCCAGGACTTAGGTGTTGCCAGAAGAGCTTTTCGGTGCTATAAGACTAACTCGTTATAAAACGTTCCTATTTCGCATTTAATCGAAAAATTTTACAGTGTTATTTTATTATCCATTAATGTCCATCCCCCTTTTTTGTCCTCTGCTGAACGTAGGCGATAACCACATAATGCTATCTACATGCAGCGGCTCCCTGCACATTTTACAATATCGTTAGTCAACGTTGTTGGGGGCCGCCCCACGCTCTGCAGTCTACCTATATAAAATGTGTATTTTTTACATATCATACATGCTTTGTTTTTCTCAAACTTCTTCATGTTAAACAGGTAAGCAAAGCTAGTACGATAATAAAAATCGCTATACAATTTAATCATTATTTAATTATATAAAAATTTACAATTAATACTAATGAAGTGACTAATATTTACGGTAACTGTCATCTATTATTATTATGGTATCCACTTTACAAGATATTGATCAAAATACAATTTAAATATAACTGTCATGGCACTTAATCATAATAAAATAAATTAAAGTAATATTTTAACTATTTTACAAATAAATTGGAGAGCTTATTAATTATTCAAGGGCACCACAAACGGCATATTAAAATAATATTCCGAGATGTATCTATAATTATGACGTCACCGACAGATATATCTGTCTCTTTCTCGCCTCGCCTTTTTTCTATATACATCTGTCTCTTTCTAGATATATTTATATGTCGTTTTTGACGCCGTTTAATAGTAGTATTATTTTTCACAAGAAACTTAATATTGAACATTATAATTATTTATGCACTTAATATTAGTTTTAACACATATAATATTTATAGATTTTAAGAAGAAAATAACATAAGACATGTGCTGCCATCTGTACAAACTATTAGAAAAGTAAAATTGACATTATGAGCAATTCACTGAAATACAATTTAGAAGCTAAAAGATAGAAAGTTTTATGTTTCTTAGTTTCTGAATTATTAAATATAAGTTAAAATAAATGTACCTATACAATAGATTAGCTTATAGTCAAGAGAAATAACGAAGAACAAATAAAGTGTATGATCGTGACTGTTTGTGACTAAGTTTGAAATATTTTTTCACAGATATATCTGATGGTGGGTTGACGTTCAAAATTGAGGACAAGTAACTTTAGCCTGGCTAATCGTGCTCCATAGAATAATGACGTTTCATATAAGTAGCACACAAACGATTGTACCGTGCTAGGATCGAACCCGCGACTTCGTGAATGACCGTTATGCGATCTGCTGGATCATAAGGCTCTTCTAATAATATTACTAAGTACCTATAACTTATTGATCTAAACTAAAACACTTCTTTTCTAAATGTAAAACCAAATTGATCACATTTAACTCTTAGTATCCTGGCAAGTTGTGGTGGTCCGCAGTAGAATACCGTCACTTTACCCTTGTTCTGTTCTTGAAGCTTTTTGAATACTTTATCCCAGTTCGGTCTACCGGCATTTGTGCGGGTTTTCAGACCTGTGATCAGGTCGCGTTTCTCCTGGACAAACAAACGTACATATTTAAAACAGGAAAAGTAGTTATAACGAGTCGACATTGAACCCGTCCTTTGGAATATCGTTTCACTGCTGTCAACCAAAATGTTGTCGTAAATTATCGGGACAATCAATTTGAATGCTGCATTGTATTGTTGTTGTAATAATTTTATAAAATGTAAATAAACAAAATATATGAATCTTAAAAAAAATATGCTGTATGATAACTGCGATATTTATTTAATGTTTAATCACGCCATCTATCGGGGGCTGGCATATTTCAATTGATACATGTTTCTTCTTAGAGAATAAATTAAAAAATAAAAATAAATAAATTAAATAAATAAATAATAGAAAAAATTAATTCAATTAATTAATATTTTATTTCACTGAAAATAGATAAGATATATATAGCATAGCTTAAAGCACTCTCGGAAACTGTAGCTTCCTTTGTGTGAAAACATTTAAATGATTTTTTTAAAATAAATATTCATGGACATTTTACACAACGTCTTCTGATCTCAAGCTAGGCTTAAATGCTTGTGTTATGTGTACCAGAGTACGGATATACTACATATACTAATTTTCTTCTGTAAATACATACATAAAGTAAACACCCAGACGCACAATAAACATTGGTATGACTTTTGTAAAAATCATACAAATAATTGTCCCGATCGGGAATCGAACCCGCGACCTCGTGAACTGCAGTCCGTTTACATGAACCACTCGATTACGAGGCCCGTCATATAGATTCAAAGCCATAAATGAACTACCCACCTTTTCATGTAACAAATCCAACGCAAGCTGTAAGCCCACAGCCTTCATATCACTCTTCTGTAACGCACTGGTGATATACATGTGCATCTCAAGAAACCTCTCCATGGCACCACCAAGTTCTGCCTGTTCGATTTCCAGTTGGGACAGTAAAGATACAAACCATTCAAATGAACGCTGTTCGCGATTTATCCAGAAGAAATCCACCTGAAAAAAGGTTATAATAAACACAATATACCTATTACTATTTTAGATTTGTGCGACTCATTTATGCACAAGGAGCTGTAAAAGCTGATGCGTGCGTTATACTCGTGAACGGGTGCCTTCTGCTGGGACTGGTCGATTTGCTCCAACAAGGCTATTTTATTATTAAGTTAGTTTTAGTTAGTCGTGATAGTACTGATCGGCATCATTCTCACACCCCTGATACAACTATGCAAAATATTATTGAAAAAAAATGACGAGAAATGAAAAAAAAAATCCATGGAGTTTCTTGTCTGTTCTTCTCTATAGGATTCGCGTTTGGAACAAACACCTAGTTTCTGACGTTTCAAAAGAGCTTGTAAAACATGTCAACATGAAATAAAAAAATTTGACTTTGACTTTGACTTTGAAAGGCAGCTAAGGGGTATTGAAAGCAAATAACATCCACCTGTCAAAGAAGGAAAACATAAAACTAAACCCAATCTCAACATACATCTACCCTTCGAAGTGGAGTAGAACAGTGCCTAATAGTAAGCCATTGAATGGGCTGACGAGAAGGAGCTCCTCGGAGGGCAGGTGGTTACCGTAGTCTATGGACTGACGCGTTGTCGACCCTGTAAGAATTTTTTAACGCCTTTCTGAAGAGCCCCATGCTGTACCAGGAAATCCAGGGTAAGAAGTCCTGGAGTAAAAAGGTATAAATATATAAATTAAATGTCTGTTACCTTTTTCAAATTCATATTATGTCGGGGCATATCTGAAGCCCATGAATGGCTACATTTTGGGCACTCATGCCTTGCGCTCCAGTAGCGGTACATGACAGCTTGTAGGATGGAGGCAAAAGGCGTCACCCCAATACCAGCAGCTACCAGCGCCGCGTGCTGCGCTAGGAAGATGTGGGATGATGCTGCGCCGTATGGTCCGTCTAGGTATATCTGTGGGAAAAGGATTCATGTATTAAAATGTAGTGTAACAACTCATAAAGCATCATAAAACAGACTTAAATTTTACATATTACTAGCTGACCCGGCAAACGTTGTATTGCCATACTAAAAAAAAAAGTTTGAAAAATAGATGTTAGCCGATTCTCAGACCTACTGAATGTGCATACAAAATTTCATAAGAATCGGTCTAGCCGTTTCGGAGGAGTACGGTAACTAACACTGTGACACGTGAATTTTATATATTAGATTATCTAGACTAGATTAAACTAAGAATTTAAATTAAAAAGTTAAAGCATAGCAAGTCAATTGCAAAAACTAATAAATTGTTGTATAACTAATAGTAAATAATAATAAATAAATATTTATGGACATTTCACACAACGTCCTCTGGTCCCAAGCTAAGCTTATATGCTTGTGTTATGGGTACCAGAATACGGATATAATACATATACTACTTTTATTGTATTTGTAAATACATACATAAAATACATAGCAACACCCAGAACAAACAGCAGTACAAACATTTGTATGACAATTAGAAAAATCAGACAAAGATTGTCCCGAGCGGGAATCGAACTCGCGACCTCTTGATCGCCAGTCCGGTACATGAACCACTCAACCACGAGGCTCGTCGAAGTATGTAATATGTTTACGCATATTTTAAATGCCTCGTTGTGTGAAATGTCCATGAATATTTATTATTTATTTATTTACCTATTCTATTAGTCAAATATTTACCTCCAAAGGTTTTCCAATAGGATACTTCATATCAAATTCATTAGTCGCCACTGAACCGTCTGTTTCTTTGATACTTGTGTCTGCTATAGACTCCACATCTCTGTCTGGTGACAGACTCTTTGACAAACGACGTCGAGCTGACAAAATTAATATAATTTTAAAGTTAAAAGGAAAGAAATCACATTATAGGATCATGGGAGTGGCTAGAAGGGATTTTTAGAGTTCTAAATCCTCCCCGAAATGGCAGAAATTGTAGCAACTATCCTTTTTTGTCACATTTCTGTCCATTATTATGTGAGTCCTCTCTCTCTCCCGCTTATTAACGTCCCACTGTTGGGCACTGGCCTCCTCCACTTTGCTGCGATGTCAAGACGTGTTGGCACAGTGTTTATTTTCGAGATTATCGTCTCTCACAGAGGATGTTATCTATGTACAATATCCCTTAGCTGGCTTTTACACCACTCTGGGAAGGAAAAGGGGTGGTGGCTTTTGTATTTTTAATCCGTTACCACAAGGACAGCATACCACTATTCCAGCTTACATGATTCCATTCCAATTCGCACTAATGTTTCTGACTTACCAAGTGTAAGTATACTATCATTGCTCCTCCGTCTTTCTCCGAAGCTGGGCGTTTTAAATGTGATGATGGTTGGTTTTGTCCGCATATACCTGTGAGAGGGATACACATTAAGTTAATAATTACAGGTCGATAAAAAATCAACTTCAAATGATTATTTAAAATTTAGACAATCTAGGGATCCTCCCAAACAATATAAAATTCTTAAAAATTCCTCAGGACCGAATCATCAGATCCTATTCAAAAAACTTCAATCAACTAAACCTTTTGCAATATTTTATGAACGAAACTATCGAAAATATCTTCTACCTTTACCAAATAAGCTTAGCCAGAGGATGTTGTGAAAAATGGCCGTGAATAAATATTTATTCTTCTGCCGAATACTTGCAAATTTTTTGCTGTATTGTATATCCTTCTCTCACTCGCGAAATACTATTTCAAAAATAATAAGGATTGTGTAAAAGTGGATATGAAAGAAAGAGGAGTAAATACAGAGATGACGTCAAAGCATGTTGCGCCGAGCCCAAATAAAGACTTAAAGGTAGGGCAATAATGAATAATATAATACCTGAAGCTCCGAGCCAGTGACTTGTTGTGAGGTTTCCTTGCGGAGTCAATCTTCATTTGAGCTGAACGTGCACTTGTATCTTTGAGATTTTGTTCAGATTCTGAACGCATAAAGTAACGGAGACTGTGGAATAATTTGTACTTATTACTTTATACCATGAATGAATATTATAGCCAGGAAGTCACTCTAACAATGTACTACACTTTTTCATAACCACATGAGACCTATTATATCATTTATGGCCTGTCAATTTCTCTAAATACCTAAATTTAATCTAATATGAAAATTTACGGGCCTCGTGGTGTAGTGGTTCATATAACGGACTGCCGATCATGAGGTCTCGGGTTCGATTCCTGGTCAGGACAATCATTTGTGTGATGTTTTTAATTGTCATACAAATGTTTGTACTGCGTCTGGGTGTTTACTATGTATTACAAGTATGTATTTACAAAAGAAAAGTAGTTTATGTATTATATCCGTATTCTGGTACCCATAACACAAGCATATAAGCTTAGCTTGGGACCAGAGGACGTTGTGTGAAATGTCCATGAATATTTATTTATTTATTTATGAAATAAATAAGTAAATTAAAATAAATAAATGATAAATTACATAGGTACGGTATAGAGTAGGAATCAAAATTAAGATTGATTAAAACGGGTCATGATAAATCGCTTCCCAGCTAAAAATCAATTATGCAAAAGCAAATGAATTTTGCCATCTATTGAATCTTGGCGATAACACTTTTCCATTAGACTTTTTTCTTTTTTGTATTACATACAGTGCTAAGCTCGATCGACTAGATAATATTTCATATTAAACAACTTACGCCATCAGCCTCTGTGTTTGTTTAACATTCTTCTGAACGTCGGGCATTGAGCGAGATTTCTCCAAAGTCCTGATTGGAGCTAAAGTATGTGAGAATGATGTTTTCTTGACTGGTGATGATGCTGAAACAAAAAACCATCATACATACATGTATGAGAAAATGTATGAGTTGATAGGATTAAAAGAAGTATGTATTATGATAATTAGTACACCAGCAATTGTTACTCTTCTCTCTTCTCAAGATCTCCATCGAAATGTTGCCTGGCAGAAATTGCTTTTAGCGATAAGGCCGGATTATACTATATCAATAATTATAATTTCTTGTAAATTTTATTCATATGGTGTACAATAAAGTGTATAATAAATAAATAAATATGTGTGTTATCAGTATTTAGTTTCAGAGATCCTATTCAATTTTATAAACCACAGAAATCTGGGGTTTTGAGGAAAAAAAGGTCTACACTTAATTGTTAGATATGTTGTTAAATGAAGCCAAAGAAACTATATATGTATTTGTAGTTCGTAGCTAATGTATATAGTCTCTGCCAACCACACAAAAAAAGGTACATCATTATGTTTATTCTCAACTTTCATTATAAAACATCACAGCTGCAGCACATTTCTTTGCTTGGTACGTATCTATCAAGGTATTAATCTATGTATCGGAATCTTTGAAAGTGATTTTCACCCACTTGCAGTAGTCGGATTGATCTGGAATTTTGCACACATATTAAGTACCGATGACAATGCAATAATTTAAATACATATTTAGGATTTATTTTTTTATTTAATAAATTAATGTATTTAGGATTTTCAAGTGTGTTTTTAGGGTTCCGTACCCAAAAGGTAACAACGGGACCCTATTACTGAGACTTTGCTGTCCGTCCGTCTGTCCGTCCGTCCGTCTGTCACCAGGCTGTATCTCAAGAACGGTGATAGCTAGAGAGTTGAAATTTTCACAGATGATGTATTTCTATTGCCGCTATCACAACAAATACTAAAAATAAAATAAATATTTAAGGGGCTCACATACAACAAACATGATTTTTTTACCGTTTCTTGCTCGATATTAATAACGTTGCCTTATGTTGCATAGATAATGGTACGGAACCCTTCGTGCGCGAGTCCGACTCGCACTTGGCCAATTTTTATTTGTTTTTGGACGAGGCAAATGATGTCATTACATTAACTTACGTTCACTTCGCTTGTTGTCCCCATTCACCAGTTCATCCAACACAAAAGCTTCGTTGGTATAAGTTGTGGGAGAGGGAGAGAAGTCCACAGATCTCTTCTTGTTACTTGTAGAAGAATTCTTACGACTCTTCTTACTTTGACTGGATATTGATCTGGCTAATTTCCTGATGAAATTTATAGGCACTTAGAAAATGTGTTTACATTCCATTTATACCTATTTGAGACTTTTTCTTTTAAAGGTTTCCCTCCCTTTCTCATCATAGTCCATTTACGTCCTTCTGTGGGCACGGGCCTCCTCCAGGGAGGGTGTTAAGTCTACTATGACGTGCTGACCAGACGTGTTGACATATGGTTTAGTTTAAACTATTCCACCTCTTACAGAACAATATCAGCATATACCCTTAGTTGGCTCCCTGGGGAGGAAAGTTATAAGGAAAACTGAAAACTTAATTGGTTACCACAATGTGTGGTATACTCACTGGTGTCCATTTTCTATCGCCAGGGTATCTTCTCCATGCAGTCTCGCCTGTTCTCTTTCAAAATAAGAGTACAGTCTGTTAGTCCATTCTCCTACTCCACGAATATGAAGCCACAGGTATTCTGGAATTTTAAAAATCATTGAGATTTTAGGCTTCCATAAAAAAAGCTGAAGCACGAGGACGCTTATCAGACTTCTCAGGCTTAAAAGCCATTGAAGGAATATTGTACAAAGATAGCATCCTCTCCAAGAGACAGAAAACTCGTTAATAAACCCTGTGCCAACTTAGCACAGTCAGCGCGGTAGTGGGATGTCAATGGGCAGGAGAGAGAGAGAGAGTGCGACAAACATTTTTTGTCAAATGCTTCATAAAAAATCAAAATACCTTCTTGTTCCGGAGCACTGCTGATAGTAAACGGATGCCACTCATAAGTCGCTATAGCTGGTATGTTGACAAACACATAGTCTCCAGCGTGGAAGTCTAGCAGTGGAGGTCGTTTCACCACCAGGTGGGTGACACGCGATGGCAGTAAGATACCTGATGATATGTATGTCTTGCCACGCTCGGATCTGCAATATTAAAGTCATCATAATTGCCCTGCCTTATCCCTTTGCACTTTTCTGCCCTGTGAAACGTCATTTTAGTATGAATATTAATTGAATTACCTCATCCAAGCAAGTCTCATGATTCTCTCAGAGATGTAGACGGTGCCTGGTATCACAAACCACTTCCAGAAGTTGGGTCCATGGAACAGCAGTAACAACCAGAATGGTATGTATAGTAAGTGACTCCAGTAGAATACCTAGAACAGAATTTTTGGGAGATACAATGCATAATTTGCAAGCTACACTTTAATGTCAGAAGGTAAATTAATCTATCTTACATTTACTTATTATATCATCAACATTCTCCTGTCCTTATACCGTTATTGGGTCTCAACACAACATCACTTCGATCAAGTTTACAGTGAGTTTTAGCTGATTTTTACGCCTGGGTGCCTGCCTGACGTCATGCACATGAAACTTGCCCACAGTGCGCAAATACACAAGTAGGGACCTTGGGTATGTGCGCAGGTATCCGAAGACGACTTGATCTCAATCAAGAAGTACTAATTATACTGGAGAAAATATTTATTGAGAAGGCATTTAAGCTATAGCTTACTGATGTGGAGGAGATTTGTGGCCAATAGTGAATTGCTTATAGACCTTGTAAGGGTAGCTGCGTGTACGCAGCTACCTAATCAAGATTAAAATAGATGGAACTGGCGTTAAGGACACTAACCTCAAAACTCCCCCCTCTTCTAATAAAAGGTTGGCTACATATAAACATGACGAGTAATATCACAAACAGTGCAACACCAGTAGGGTTGGCACAGCCCCCCACTAGTCCGAACAGACCTGGTCTTTCTGTTAGAAGCCATTCGTATAATGTGTAGTTGTCTTTGTTCAGCTCAGGGTCATTTATTACTACGATACCTGGAAAATATAATACGCAATTAGAACCATATCTGTCTCTCTCTCCCGCCCACTGACGTCCCACTGTTGGGCACAGGCCTCCTCCACTTTAAGAGGGATTATGCTCTACTATGTCGCGGTGATCGGGTGACACAGGATATAATGGTGTCGATTCTACATCCAAGACTAAACTTAACTTAACTAAAAAATGAAAACAACTATTGCTGTTTATTGATTATTTGGCTGTTTTGTTGTTTAATTTTATATTAATTACAATCGTTAATCTATAATAAACAGATTTGCTAACAAGAAAAAATCGTTAACATTACGGAATTGTGTTATTGATACAATCAAATTTCATTTTTTAGTTAAGTTAAGTTTAGTTGTGCGCGTAGAATTGGTACCATTGTCTAATTTTTTGGTTGCACCGCACTATCACCAATGCCATAAAAGCAGATACTTACTAAAATTACACAAATGCATAATAGTATGTAGTACACTGTAGATACAAATAAGTACTCCAGTCAGTTTGTGTAAGTATATATGATGGTCTAGTGGTAAATATGAACTGAAGCCCCGGACTCGAAGCTGGGTCAGGCAGTTCCTTAACATTAACACTAACACCCACGCACAGTTGAAGTTTAGACATTGACCTGAAAGTAGAAAAATAACTCGGTTAAGTACGAGGTGGATTCGATTACGAAGGGTCCCGTACCATTTTACCATAATATATTCAAATCATTATATCAAACAGTTATAATTATGTCGTCTAAGCGTATTATTAAGTTAAACTAGAAAAGTTTGTTGTATGGGAGCACACTTAAATTTGAAAAATACACAAATAAATTTTTTTTAGTTCACACTACGGGATTTCGCCAAATGAAGGAATTTAATTCTGGTTTATTGTTATAGCATCTACAGATATACATCATCATTCTGTGAAAATTTCAACTCTCTAACTACCACCGTTCCAGAGATACAGCCTAGTGAAAGATGGAGGAATCAACGATTTATGACATTCTTAAATCAATCTCAACTTTCTAGTAATCACCATTCATGCAGTGGCGGATTTACCCTATGGCTCGGCGCGGCAGATTTAGGGGCGGTGATTTATATGGTGGATGCTGAGAAAGGGGCGGCTAATGGCCTGGGCCCTAGAGCGGCTAATGGCTTGGGGCCTAGGGCGGCCGAGACTGCAAATCCGCCACCGCATTCATGAGAAACATCCTGGTGAAAGACGGACTGCCTAATGACTTATTCAACCTTTGAAATACTCCGAATATGATTTTACTTCGCACCTAAGTAGAAATTGACCTAAAATTATTACTCACCACAAGCTCTTGCAATCATAACAAAACCATTAGCTTTCCTATATTCAATACATCGAGCAACGAATAATCCAATATTGACCAGGGAGAACAGCCCCAGGTATATGAGGAACACGTAGTTATTCCTGAAGTATGGCCCTGATAACTGGTATGGCTTTAATTTGGCTAATCTTTGACGAAAAGTCATGGGCTTCGGTTCTTGCTTGGGAGGCACTAACCATCTGTCTATGCTGAAAAAAAAAATATACAATTGGGTATAAAATAATGTACACTGTTGACCGGTGGATTGTCTTCGAGTGCGATTAATGCAAATAAATTTGCCAATTTAATCACCCTTGGAGATCAAAGAAATATGAGTTTATGAGAATATGACGGCTGAGAGGAGAGAGAGGAGAGAGGCCAGCACAAGAAAAACCTGCCGCGCCGACCTCAAGTAGCTTGGGATAAGGGCAGGAACAAGAAGCGGAGATGAAATTAACTGTCAGTGTTTTTTTCCAGTTTTAAAAGATCCAGCATAAAAGTTTTATGGTACCAATCTCTGATACAGTAAAAAAGTGGTAATATACAGATTTGCTTATTATCCCTCATTAACTCTTTTACAAATTCCAGTATTTCATCAATTTCTGGATGAAATTGCCAAAAAATCCTCGTAAATGTTTTTTAAATGTGATGTTGGCTAAAAACAACTAATATTTGCACAAGTTTTTATGATGAACGCCAGGATCTCTCATTTTGGGCTGAGCAAGACGAAGGATTGGATTCAAATGTCTAATCTAAAGTAAACCTCTACCTTATGGATAAATTCTCAAGTAGCCCATCATGACTGCCAAGCTGTTTCTTTAGCGCTTCATAAGTGATAGCACCACGACACTCAGGATCTGCATCTTCGAACATGGCTCCTGTAAGCTGGAGGAGCTGCTCATCACTGAACTGCATACCATTCTCCTCCATACAGGCTCTCATCACATGCTGGAGCTCACGATGTTGGATTAGACCATCACCTAAATATGAAACAGTAAATAAGACATTGAAAGAAAATAGAAATACGAAAAAATATTTCAAAACCAGACTGCCCGATTTCTTTACAGGGCATTCTGGCCACATGAAAGAAAATAAGATTCAGTAGATTATGGTAAATTGGCTGCGACAGATTATATCTTGAAGAGGAACATGTTGAACGTCTGTATGTTGGCTGTCGAATAAACTAAAGACAGAAATGAAGAAAGAAAAACATTTATTTGAAATTCCATGTTGTAGTTTTATATTCTACTAGCTGCCCCGGCAAACGTTGTTTTGCCATACAATTCTGTGTAAAAATCAACAACAAAAAATTTCATCAAAATCGGTCCAGCCAATTGTGAATCTAAACCATCCTCAAACCCCCTTGAATACACACAACAAATTTCATCAAAATCGGTCCAGCCGTTTAGGAGGAGTTCAATTACAAACACATGTACAGAAGATTTATATTTAAAAAGATAAAAACGGAACAATACTTATAACAGCATACGAATTATGAGCTTTCAAAATATCATGCAAGTTCCAGGCGATTCTGTTGACGGCGGCAAACGGCCTGACTTTTATTTCGTATTATGACATACCTACATAAAACTAGCCGACTTTATAATGGAATAAGTGTCTTCTATGGCCGTGTAAAGCTTTTTGATAGAGTCGTTCGGAAACTTAATTATTGTGTTTATCGGCTAGTTACGGTTATATTTTACATTTTTTTTGTATTCAATATAATACAAAACATAATATATTTGCTTAACACAGGTTACTTAGACCATTATATAAAGAAAATAATTGGTCAAGTGCGAATCGGACTTACGCACGAAGGGTTCCGTACCATTATCTATGCAACATAAGGCAACGTTATTAGTATCGAGCAAGAAACGGTAAAAAAATCATGTTTGTTGTATGGGAGCCCCCCTTAAATATTTATTTTATTTTATTTTTAGTATTTGTTGTTATAGCGGCAATAGAAATACATCATCTGTGAAAATTTCAACTGTCTAGCTATCACCGTTCTTGAGATACTGGGTACGGAACCCTAAAAATCATGTTTGTTGTATGGGAGCCCCCCTTAAATATTTATTTTATTTTATTTTTAGTATTTGTTGTTATAGCGGCAATAGAAATACATCATCTGTGAAAATTTCAACTCTCTAGCTACCACCGTTCTTGAGATACAGCCTGGTGACAGACGGACGGACGGACGGACGGACGGACGGACAGCGAAGTCTCAGTAATAGGGTCCCGTTTTTACCCTTTGGGTACGGAACCCTAAAAAACGGTAATACTATTATCTATTTTTATATTTAGATTTTTTTATTTTATATAATTCATCTATGTTTTGGGATTTAGTTTTGGAACGACACCCGTCACTTGAACTGTCAGCTGATATAGCGGGAACATAGGCTTAGTTTTTCATTAACCTAGAAC
Source organism: Orgyia antiqua (assembly GCA_916999025.1). Taxonomy (NCBI): domain Eukaryota; kingdom Metazoa; phylum Arthropoda; class Insecta; order Lepidoptera; family Erebidae; genus Orgyia; species Orgyia antiqua. The sequence continues at coordinate 10,801,024 of OU779874.1, forward strand.
GGGCATTTAAGTTTTTTTTTAAATATTTTTTGTTTGATGATTCGCATGAAAGTAACTTTAATACATATTGTAATGAATAATTATTTTAATAATATATGAATATTATTTTTTATATTTAACTTATTTCGCATTCGACTAGTGTTTTGTTCATCATCGTCGCCCTCCGAAAATTCAAACACCTCCAATACATCACCCATCGTTAATATGTAGATAATAGTTACTTTTAATTCTAAATAAACCAAAACAATTTATTATACGTAACAATGTAGCAGCTTCTATTGAATGGATTTACTTGTCACTTCTAGATAGTTAAAACGATCAACTACATGTGAAATTTGCGCTCGTAATACGCTTATCGCCAGCCAGTGAAACAAAAGTCGAGCCGATATCAGCCTGAAGTCACGTGACCACTGATTCGCTGTAAATAATATACTCGTAATACGAATTTGCCAGGCAGTTACATTCACGGCGTAAACGGCCTGGGAATAAGAGCTCATAATACGGCCGCAGGAGCCGTAACGGTTACACCATTATTATCTCACTTACCATCTAAATCATAAACCTTGAACAGAAATCGAATCTTATCATCTGGTGTCTGTCCGGCGAACCTGTGTACCGCTGCGATGAACTCCTGCAGTGATATGGAGCCGGAGTCATCTTCATCGAAGATTTGGAATACACGTTCTGTGAAAAATGGCTGAAAACATTCATGTGTTAGTAAATATATTATTATTAATATTAACATACTAACAACCAATCAGTCGTAGGGGACAAAATTTGAAAGTCTCGTAACCGCAAAACTTTTTTCTTACAGGTGACTTCATAATCATCATCATCATTATAACACGACATCTTTTTCCTATGAGAGTATGCAGAGAACTTCATTTGCTACGATCCAAACATACTTCCTTGATTTCATCCACACTTATGCTCGTAGATCTGGGCATACATGCCCGACGGTTGTAAGTGTTAAGCACCTGACCCTTTTGAACTTGACGTGACTTTATAATTTTCTATTTCAGTAAAACCTAAATAACGTAGAAAGTAGAATGGATCATACAAACGAACAAACATATATTTAGGCTGATAAACACATTACGTCGTTTTCAATCAATAGGTACTTCTTTGCATCGCGAAATAGGTTAAAGATGAAACTTACTAAAGTTTTAATGTTATGAAATAGCATACACATTAGCGCCTGGTCAGTATGGTATAAGAAGATTTAATGGGCTTCTTACTTTTTGAAGTGTAGGAGGCTCGTGTCCAATACTGGGACACCAATGGTCTGAGAAGAAGAATAGATTACTTACATTTTTGGACAATACAATTTTCTGGAACTGTTCTCTTGTGATCTCTTTCTCATCTCCAACAGTGGCTCTGAACAGCTTCTCTAAGCGGTCCACACTGTGTTTGTCAATTCCCACCCGTGGTCTACAATATAAACATGGCATTGTGTTAATAATTTAAGAAAAATTAGGGAAAATTATATTTTGATGTGCCTTCAGGGGCTACCATTTACGAGATCGAACAGGACAATAATTTGTGTGATATTTATAATTGTCATACAAATGTTTGCACTGCGTCTGGGTGTTGTATGTATTATTTACAAAAGAAAAGTAGTCTATGAAGTCTATCTGTATTCTGGTACACAGAACACAAATATATAAGCTTAGCTTGGGACCAGAGGACGTTGTGTGAAATGTCCATGAATATTTATTTATTACCACACTAAGTTGATTTCAGTTTAGTTAAGATCTTTACTTCTTACGGCAACAGAATTAGTGTCATTGCCGAATTATTGTTATTGGAACTGCAGATATTTATCTAATATATAAAATTCACGTGTCACAGTGTTAGTTACCGTACTCCTCCGAAACGGCTTGACCGATTCTTCTCAAATTTTACATACATATTCAGTAGGTCTGAGAATCGGCCAACATCTATTTTTCAAACTTTTTTTTTTAATATGGCAAAACAACCTTTGCCGGGTCAGCTAGTTAGTATATTTATATTATTCGTCGTTTTTAGAGGGCTTTTATTCGACTTTTTCCAAAATACTTTTAAATGTACAAGATTGAAGTTATGTTATTTTATTATACAAAACGTAAAAAAATATTCTCGCTAATATCTATGTAACTAGCTTTGTCCCGAAGTTTCACTTGCAATTCTAGTAAGGACCGCTCTTCTGACACATGAATAATTCATTTCATCATTCACAAAATTTTATATCAAGTTTTGGTCAAGCCACAAATTGGTGACAAACACAAGTTAAAATACCTTACCTGCTACTAGTAACGGTGGATAAAAACTCCATAATTTTATCCGCTGTGGTATATCCATCACCGTCCGTATCAACCACACGAAATAGCTTGTTAGTTACCTAAAATTAGGTACAATCATTAATAAATAAACACACGAAACTGACTTTACTTAATAACTATAGAATATTATTAATTTAGACTTAATTTTGGAATAATGTAGATTATCAGAATACCTTTTCGAATATTCACAATGTTTATTATTTTATTTACGACACAATTTTGTAAACTACCCACTTTTTGACATAATTTCTAATTCTAAATTCTTTTCAAATATCCCTGATTATATTATTTGTCTAGACCACGTCTATGTGTAACATAAAATAAATGATGAGACTTCAAGTGCCTTTGAAATTTGAGGGTTTTCCTCTATTTCTCAGGAGATAACCATCAGATCATGACCTGGTGCCAATGGTACCTACCACATGGGAACCATCAGCTTTCAAATAAAAAAAGAATCATTAAAATCTTTTATCCCAGTTTAAAGTTATGAGGTAAAAACATAAAAAACACAGACGAATTGAGAACCTCCTCCTTTTTCGAAGTGTCAAAAACATCCCCAATTTTGAAATACGTACTTGATTACTATAAATGGACGCTAGAGGTACCTACTAAGTTATGTAAATTGGTTTAAGGGCCTACATCAATATTATCGTATATCATCGCCGTCACGTACATATTAACACAGCCAGTAGGCACAGAAAATGAAGAATTAGATATACTTTTCCTATTTACTCAAAATCTACTAAATATATTTTAATTCTGATTTACGTGTTTCTATATATGATAGTTACTTATGTTTTTAAAGTTATTTCATTAGTTAATAGGCGATAATAGACCGACAAATGAAAAAAATAAAAAAATTGAGAGGTTGTTTCGCCAAGATTTTCTATCGAGAAAACTTTTTTCAATCGCGTTTCTGAGTTTATGCGATCCTAGATAATATATTGAAAAAACATATACTTAAAAATTAGAGCTCTAGCCATTCAATCTAAAGAAACAATGAAAACTTCGTACATAGAAAAATGCACGAAGCTATTTTGGTATCCTCTTAATGATAAAATAGATTAATATTATGGTTGTATGTTGAATACTTACAACTTTATTCTGTAGTATAAGTTGGAATGTATCTAATGTTATCACCCCATTCCCACATAGAACATAAGTAACACTCTCAACTTGTTCCACAAAATCTAGTTGTTTTTCTTCTCTGCAAAAAGTAAAAGCAAGCAAAGTCATCAGTAGCGTTAATTAAATCTAAAATTGTAAACAGTGACATCTGTTTTTATAGTTCAAAACTACTTAAATCATTACATTGATAAACTAAAAAATCGTTAACTTTACTTCCAATAACCATAAATATTTTATAATTATAACTAGATGTCGCCCGTAACTTAGTACGCGTAAAGTTTTCAATTGGGATATTTTTATAATTAGCATTTTGTCCTTATTGCTACTGAACGCTAGATGGCGCTGTTCATTTTTTGCAATAGATGTTAGCTCACTTTGCAACACGTAGACACAAAATTACTTATTACACGCTTTATATTAGCTTCACTTGTATGTTTGTTTGTATGTTTGTTTGTATGTTTGTTTGTATGTTTGTTTGTATGTTTGTAACCGACTCCTTTGGACGCTATTTTGACCCACTTTAAACGGTCAGATTCTATTCAAATTTTGCACACCTGTCAAAGACCAATGACAATACAATAATTCGATTAAATAAAGCGTGTTTTTTAGTTTTTTAAAACTATTTTTAATTATTTATAAATATAGCCATCTTATTTCTGTGACATAATAATTAATTCGTTATTGTGATATTCAATATAATATTTTTTTTAATGAACTTCTATTGTCAAAAATCTACTGTGAGAGATGGATAACTTGAAAATAAAGCCTGCGTCAGCACAGCATGGTTAGAGCGGTGTGGTAGAGCACTAACCCTTCTGAAAAAGTTCTCTCTCTCTTAGAAGGACAAGGAATATTACTGGCTGTCTACTAAGAACATAATTTTTTTAAAGAGAGTTACTCACGAAAGTCTTTCTTTCAAGTATTCGATCCAGTCATTTTGCACAATATACTCCTTCTGGTCAGCGTCAAACAAACGAAATATCCTCTCTAAGAGATCCTGAAACAAAACATAATAGGTAAATAAATATATTTCAAAGATTTCTCTAAATAGATGGATACGAACGAAACTAATACGGAAAAAGGAGGAAACAATTAACCCGGTGACAGATTAAGAATACAAGTGTCACCACCCCATCTCCTCCCAAGGGCGCTGTAAAAATCAGCTAAGGGATATTGCACACAGATAATATCCTCTGTGAGAGATCAGAGGCACAGTAGACCATAATCCCTTCCAAAGGGAGGAGGCCCGTGCCCAACAGTGGAACGTAAAAGGGCTGGAGAGAGAGAGAGAGAGTGTATAGATAATCTAATTTCATCTTCTTTACTTATTATAAACCAAAGTCGTTATTTTTTTATGTATGTCAATATGTGAGCTTATATCTTTCAAATTACGCAAATGATTTTGATGCAGTTTTTTTAATAGATAGAGTGGTTCTAGAGGATGGCTATAATTTGTTAGGGTTTAGTTTTAAATTCCACGCCTACGAACAATAGCTAGTAACATCTAATTTAGTACTATATAACGTTAAGTACCTACGCTATTAAATTCAAACGCTTATATATATATTCTTCATCGTCATCATCATAACATCACGCCTTTTTCCCATGGGGGTAGGAAGAGACTATAGAGCGCCATCTGCTACGATCCAAACATACTTCCTTAGCTTCATCCACACTCATACATTTAGTCATACATGCCAAACAGTTGTAAGTGCTACGTACTTGACCCTTTTGAACTATGCCTGTGATGACATTAGAGTACATACTTTTCTCGGGCGTCCTCTCCTAGCGTTCCCACATAATTCCGCCGTGTATATGCCTTATCAAGTTTATGTATATCGATATTAATGCTTATAAGATTATTAATACGCTTCTATATGTAAATAACATACATAAACGGTATTCATAATGTATCGATAGCCAATTATATCGAGCGATAATAACTGCCGGTTACTGGTTAAATTAACTATTTCCTTGCAATCAACTAGTTTATATGTATTAATGAATAAAACTGAACGTTATAAACTTTGAAATGATGTGTTATGAGCGACTCTCGATTAATATTAGTATAATTTGAGTATTTTTATTTATTATGGTTTTTATGGAAATTAGATGGTAGTAAGTTGATATTTACAGTCTCTGCTTAACCCAGGGAAAATATTAAACTTATATAAAAAATATTAAAATATAATATTATAATTATTTTAAAAAAAGATTAATATGACAAAAGATAACGATATCTGCTGAGTTTCTTACGCCGGTTCTTCTCAGCGGATTGAAAGTCCTGAACCGGTGGTAGGGGAAATAATTTTTGGACATATCATAGGAGCTTATTTCTTTTTGGCAAAAAGAGAATATGCCTACGTGAATAAATGATTTTTGATTTTGTTTTTGAAACGTCTGACAGTAATGATTCTGGTAGCTATACGTCCTTGTTGTGACGGATTAAGAATATAAGTAGTGAACACGCCATTTCCTCGATATTAGACGCAGTTAACATCAAGAGACAGAATACTAGAAACCTGTCTCAGTACGTATGGACAAAGCGGTAGGTATAGTAGACCAAAAACTCACACCAAGTGGAGGCCCGTGCCCAACAGTGGTAAAATGATAGGTTGGGAAGAAAAAGAAGCTGTCACAATTTATAAAATACAACTTTGTAACAGACGGAGAAATAGACGGATGGACAGACAGCTTTGGCTACGAAACTTTAAAAAGGTTGATAAGATTATTAAAATTTATGTTTATAGCGACAAAGTTAGATGCGAATGAAATAAGGAAGTTTGAATCTATTACCACTTTTTGTTTGGCCAAGAATCGAATTTGTTCACTCTCATACACAAACTTATACCATCAAGATTAAAAACTTAATTGCCTTAAAGCCATCATTAAAGCCTTAATTGACATAAGTCAATGTCCAGATAAGTCATCTTTCTCATTAGTGAGCTCTGTCGTTGTATCTGTCGAATCTGTCAATACAAATATTAAATCTGCTTGTTACAAATCTATTTTTGTGATGACAGATACGCCCTCGTGATGTACTTATCAAGATTCAAACTACCTACTTAACGATTGGCTAATTTGTTAGAGAAGAAATTTGTTAATATTGAATAATATCGCTTATTCATTTCCCAACTTAAACAAAACAAAATAATATATTTGTCAACAGAATATTAAATAGTTGTTGTAGCAATTACATAGACGTCTCAACTAGGGGCTTTTTTCCGTCTTATTCTGCCTTATCAGGCCATGACGGTGCCTTGAGTCTTGCTACGACCCGGCAAGGGTTAGTTCTTATAGTAAATATTTGTCGACATTTCTTTTTACCCGCGCGCCCTATGTTTCTAATGGTCTTATTCATAATGACTTATCGGAGGTTCAAACGGACATTTTATCGGCGAGATAATAAACGTTTTCGCGTAAAAAGATTATTATGAATAACAAGTTTTGACAATTTTCGCGAACTGATTTTTGCGAACTTTTAAACCTCCGATAAGTCATTATGAATAAGACCACAAGTGTTCATTTTTCTTGTTTAGGATTTTTTACACAGATGTATTAGGAATCACATTAAAGCGTTTTAAATTAATTAATTAATGTGTAAACATTATTATCTTTAAATATCAGATGAGTAAGGAGTGTTATATCTCGTGATAATTCAAGGTATTATGATATCATGTTGTATTAAGGTCACACAACTGTTTATTAGTTCACCCCGGTTATAACGAGGTCAATATGACACGATTTAACCCTTTGATGTAGTTAGAATAGATAATGATACCGATTCTACGTGTAGATTATTTAGTTAAGTTCAGTTAGTTGAACTGAACTTAACTAAACAATCTACTTAGTTCAAAATCTATAAAACACGCTTGAAAATCCTGAATATTTTTGTAAAATATCGATTTGTCATAAATACCTACTTAAAATGTGTGTGAAATTTCAGATCAATCCGACTACTGTAAGTGGGTGAAAATTACTTTCAAAGATTCCGTTACATAGATTATAACATTGATAGATACATACCGAGCTAATAAAAGTGTATTAATAGAAACCGGTCAACCGATTCCTTATTATCATAATAACACCACGTAACGGGATACCAAACAATGGAATAAGGGCAGGTCAATTATGATGGTGAGTATTTGTTGTTATAGAATTAACCGATAATAAAATAAATATTCAAGGACATTTCACACAACGTCCTCTGGTTCCAAGCTAAGCTTATACGCTTGTGTTATTGGTACCAAAAAACGGATATACTACATATACTACTTTTCTTTTCTAAATACATACTTAAAATATATAGATATCACCCAGATGTAGTAGGTACAACCATTTGTATGACAATTACAAATATCACACAAATGATTGTCCCGAGCGGGAATCGAACCCACGACCTCGTGAACGGCAATCTGTTACCTGAACCACTAGACCACGAGGCTCGTCAATATGCTATATAGTCACTATATTGCTAACACCGTGCCTGAGATACAACCTAGAGACAGACATACGGACGAACAGCGAAGTCTCAATGATTCCGTTTAACCTACGGAAATTAGCTAATATTAAAGACATCTACATAGTAAATAATATTTTATTTTATTTATTTATTAAAACTTTATGCACATAAGACATACAATGGCGGACTTAATGCCTTAGGCATTATCTACCAGCCAACTAAAGTTAGTGCAGAGATAAACAGTGTTGGTGATAAATGAAGAGAAGATAAACATTATGAGAATAGAACTAAGCAAACGTTTATGGTACATAAACACAAACATACGAGTATACAGGTAACTATACATACATATCAATACTTATCCAGGGGTATATAAATACACAAATACATACACAAATAAGTACATACACATAAACAGATAATAAATATATATTTTCTAATCAACGTTATAATTATGTACCTATATATAATGATCAAACACCGGATGTACTTGTCGGACTATGTAGCTCTACATCCGGTCAAATCCGATGCAAGTAATTAGTTAATATTATGTGCTTATTTGTAATAACATGACCTGTAACTGTCACATGCGATTTATATATAAACCATAAATACTGTCCGTGTGTTTAAGTATTCTTTTTTATTTTTTTTGTTTTTTTTTTAAACACTTTATGCATAAAAAGGTACAATGGTGGACTTAATGCCCTGGGCATTATCTACCAGCCAACCACATGGCAGTGCAGAGATAAAGGAGTGTGGGTCAAAAATACAATAAAAAAAGGGATCCTACTAATTTAAACAATGAATATTACGCAATTTTATCTAAGTAAATCTAATAATCATAATCTATTTAAACTTACACAAATAAGTTTTATTCTATAAACATACATAAAATATCTACATAAGTACTTATACATAATATTTGTCACAGTGAGGAAATAAAACTAGCGGTTTGACTCTGCCAATAGCATAATATAGTGACGACGCAATTTGGCTTTAAAAGCTGCTTTGGTTTTAGCCATCCTAATTTCAAGAGGGAGGGCATTCCAAAAGAGGATAGATTGGACGAAGAAAGAAGAGTGCACAAGACTAGAAGTATGAACCGGACAAGACAGAAGAAGATTACGAGACGACCGCAAATTACGATCAAGCGTCGGTTGGATAAAGTATTCTGTATTTTAACCGACTTCAAAAGAAGGAGGAGGTTCTCAATTTGTCTGTATGCTTTTTTAAGTCAAAGTCAAAGTGGTGGTAAATTGGCACCAGGTCAGGATCTGATGGTTATCTTCTCAGAAATCATGGAAAGCCCTCAAATTTCAAAGGCACATAAAGTCGGTTGAACTTTCTTTTACTTTTCTAATGTACTTTCGAACACAAAAGGACATTTTAATATTCTAACCGGTTATCCCAGAGATTAGCGCGAAAAAGTTTTTAAGCGCAGTTAAGAGGGCACGATATTAAATTATGCTCCATACAAAAATATGAGCATCGTACTCCCGTTTTTTCTTCGCGAAAGTTAAATTGATTTTAATGGTTTTTTTATGTTATATTATAGATGAAGAGTATATCTATGCTTCTATCACGTTCTTATTTTCAAAAAATAATAACTAAAAGAAATATGACCATCCGAAAATCCCGTTTCTTTCAGTTTTCTTTAGATAAGTTGCAGCGTCTATCACACATATTTAGTAAGGTTTTACCAAAAAAAAAGTGATAGAAGCATAGATATAATCTTCATCTATAATATAGCGTAAAAACAGTCAAAATCGGTTTAACTTGCGCGAAGGTAAACTCTGCTTCAGCTATATTTGTCCCTTTCAGCACGGCGCTCGGGAATAGGGATAGCAATACCTAAGGCAAATACCTAAATTAGGAGTACAAAAAGAGACAGATGTATATAGAAAAAAGACGAGGTGACAAAAAGACAGATATATCTGTCGGTGACGTCATAAGTCTTTAAAGTCAGTATCTATATACATCTCATTAATATATATCTGCCTCTTTGTCGCTATAATAATATATCGTAATATGCCGTTTGTGGTGCCTTTTATACATTAGTGGTCTTATTCATAATGACTTATCGGAGGTTTAAAAATTGTCAAAACTTGTTATTCATAATAGTCTTTTTACGCTAAAACGTTTATTATCTCTCCTATAAAATCTCCGCTTAAACCTCTGATAAGTCATTATGAATAAGACCATAAATGTATAGCTAGGTAGATGCAGTAATGTAATGCATGTCGCAGTCGATATCATCGTGTGAAGACAATACACATAGCAGCGTGATACAGAGATAATATTTACGTGCATTACATATATAGGGCTGTCACGGACTTGAAATAAATCTATCACTAACTGTTACTCGCAAGAAAAGGCATACAATTGAACTATCATGTCAAAAAATCGTATCATTATCCGTTACCTAGTTTTGAAGATATAAGCATACTGTTTTGGTTTATTACTGAAAACCAGCGCTGTGGTAGCAATTGCTGCGTAAGGACCATTTTCGGCCTCTAATATTAATGTATTATAATATGTAAAGGCAAACCTTATTCTGCAATCGAGGTTACTTAAAAAGAAAATAATTATTTTAAATACTTTTTTCTTTCTTAGTTTTTCACATAAGTATACAAAACTTTGTTTTACTAGCAAACAAGCATACAGCTCCCCTGATGGTAAGCGAATATTGTAGCTGGTGGACGTTTGCAACACCAGAGGTATTACTCGCGCGTTGTCGACCCTGTAGGAACCGTTTAACGCCATTTTTGAAGAGCCCTATACTGTAGTCCTATGGGAAAACCACGCCAGGAAGTCCCTTCCACAACCTGATTGTATTTATATCCGGATATTTTTCACAACGTCCTCTGATTCCAAGCTAAGCGATATTTCTATGCTTGTGTTATGGGAACCAGATACTGATATACTTGATAGATACATATATTTGTAAATACATACTTATAATACATAGAAAACACACAAACGCAGTACAAGCAGTAACAGATACATAAATATGACACAAACGAATGTTCTGAGCAATCGAAGCCGCGAACTCTTGAACAGCAGTGCGTTGTATGAACTACTAGACCATAAAGCTCGCCAAATTTTAATTTTTTTTTACTATGTTTTCTTGTCCCGATCTAAGCTTATATACTTGTATTATGTGCACCAGAATACGGATATACTACTCATATTACTTTTCTTTTGTAAATACATACATAAAATACATAGAAAACACACAGTCGCAATACAAACATTTGAATGACATTAATAAATATCACACACATGAATATCCCGTACGGGAATCAAACCAGCTTCCTCGTGAACGGCAGTCCGTTACGTAAACCACTACACCACGGAGCCTGTCAATGTACAATTAATGTCTTTTCTTTTCATTTCTAACCCATTGTCGATACATATTTTTCAACATAGAAACGTGACAACCCTATTTAAATTACAGATATATGTCTCACACACACATATGAGATCAGATCGACCTCACATTATAGAGCAGTTGTGACACACGCGTATAAAATTAATGCGACAATCGTGACACACAGATTAACGGATTTATCGCACTTGAGACTGTTTTATTTTTACCCTACTGTAATAAAAATAGGATAATCATGTTCTCTAACACTTGCATTACTTATTTTCTTGAATACAATTTTATCAGTTTCAAACATGTTTATTTTCCGCCGCATCAGAATTCGTTTCGTAGTTTTGAAGATATAACCTTACATAGGGACATAGGTACATACAAAAATAACGAATGTTTTATAATAAGTAAAGATAATAATAGAATATATTTTTCTTACAATTTAATTGTACTTTTAAATTGATGAAACACAAGTTTTCTGTAATAAAAATTTTAAGACATCGTTTTTAGTCAATTAAAAAAATCTAAAAATCCTATTATCTAGTATTATCTAGTCAATCTAATCTCGATTAGAACTACTACATAAAATATTATATCGTTCAATCATTTTGCACCACGCTTTGCACACACCTACTTACATTTAATTTAGCACTCATATGAAATCACGGACCAACTAAATTAAGAAAGACCGAGTACAAACTCTTATAAACTAAACTGTCCATAGCCGCGACTCATTTGTAGAAATATGCTCTAATTTGCTAAAACTAATATTATAAAACTCTTAATATAATCAATTATGAAATTAGCTTTATTTTGTTATGTGTGACACAAACGTCAATGTGCTCTCGTTAGAGAGTAGTATATTCTTTGGTCAGTGTGTAAGATTTTAAGAGTACCTGAATGATTTAGACATTAATTTTTGCAATTGACTTCCTTTACTTAATAAACTAAATTATATTGGAAAAAATGATCACCATGAGCGGGACTTGAACGCACGACCTCGGAATACCGTTTCATTGCTCTCCAATCTGATCTGGTCGTGGGTTCAAGTCTCGCTAATGGTGATAATTTTTTCCACTATAGTTTAGTTTATACATAATTTAGGTAAAGATTTGAGACATTTGTCCTCTAAATATTGCGTGCCCCGTTTAATGAAATCAAATCACTTTTTACGAATTTAAACGCGTATATTTAATTTAAAAACCATATGGCTCAGTCTTATCGTGATCAAGGTAGGTGAAAAGTTTCCGAAATGTGGTTTAGTTAGTTCATTATAATTTGACTCTACAATATTTTTAAACCGTTAATAAAATGAACGTTAGCTCCCACAAAGATCCGCTTTTTGCTAGTAACACTATTGACAGCGCTCCGTCTTTATATATTTAACAAGTCCGAGTATCAAATGAAGCTTGTCTAATAACAATAGGATACATTAATCATAAAAACAATGAGACGTCCACTATGTTATTATGATTCAGATTAATAATTACAGACATAATAAAATGTGACAAATGATTGGTACTGACTTGTCGCTCTCGGCCGTTGTATCAGCCATGGCCGAGAGCGAACGATGCTGGGCCGCCATCACCTCGTATGCTCATGAGGCGATGGCGGCTAAGAGAAAAGCCCTGCGAGAGCGCGAACGTCCTGTGCCTCAAGTCCCGTATTTCAATGGTCTCACGATGGCATCACAATGACACATTATAACCTCAAAAAATTAACAATAGACTACCAAACTTGATAAAATTAAAGAAACAATAAACTAAAGTTTTGTGAATAAATCTATACTAATAATAAAGCTGAAGAGTTTGCTTGTTTTAACGGGCTAATCTCGGGAACCACTCACTGGTCTGATTTGAGAAATTATTTAGTTTTAAAACACACTGGGGAAGACTGTGGGCTATATAACATCACGCTGCGACCAATAGGAGCGAAGCATTAGTGAAAAATGTTGCAAAAACGGGGGAAAATTTTATTGATACATATTTTGATAAATAGAGAATATCTAGATGCAGTACAAACATTTATGTCATAGACATAACCCAACTACCTGTCTACAAACACACTTGACTGTTTCATTAATACCTATCAATCATAGTTCAAAGGTATAAATATAATTGTAATTGTAAAAAAATAATGTCCTATGATTGGCTGAGTGCGTCCTAGGTCGCGGAGTATCCACAACTTGACCAATCATATCGATCAGTGAATGCAAGGTCTTACAGCAGGCTTATGATCGAAACTGGGTTGACAATACAATTAATAAAATCAGAATATGACTTTAGCTCAGTTGGAAGAGCAACGGAACGGTATTCCGAGGTCATAGGTTCAAATCTCGCACATAATGATCATTTTTTCAGCTATTACTTGTTTCATTGCCTTTTGAAAGACGAAAATCTTAAAGATAAACCCCGTGCCAACCCACCTGGTCTGTGTGAGATAGTAGACCGAACCCCCCCTAAAGTGAAAAGGAGGTTCGTGCCCAACTGTGGGACGTAAATGAACTGAATTGTATTAAGCAAATAACTGACACTTGTATTCTTAATCCGTCACTACACGGACAACGATACAGTCACGGTAAACAATATTTATAATTTTAGTGTTAAAAATATACATAAAAGCTGCTCAACGTCACTCCTGTTCTTACTACGCCTATGACGTCATAACCTTCTCGCAAATCATCAAGGTGACACTTGTGCAACATTGCGCTGAAATAAAGTCTAGTTGTAACCAAAGATGTAAGTATTTTTTTGTTTTTCTAAATGTAATAAATAAATAAATAAATAAATAAATATTCACAGACATTTCACACAACGTCCTCTGGTCCCAAGCTAAGCTTATTATGCTTGTGTTATGGGTACCAGAATACGGATAGAATACATAAACTACTTTTCTTTTGTAAATACATACTTATAATACATAGAAACACCCAGACGCAGGACAAACATTTGTATGACATTTATAAACATTACACAAATGATTGTCCGAGGCGGGAATCGAACCCGCGACCTCTTGATCGGCAGTCCGCAATATAAACCACTACACCACGAAGCCCGTCTTACATTACAGTGGAATGGATTACGTAGGTACTGCTTAAAGTCTAAAGTATATTTACAACGTTTATAAATTTTAGGCCGATGATTTGGAGATAAGACTTTTCGTTGTGTTTTTAGTCACTAGTGACTACCGTCTGGCCAAATTTTAATGGTATTATTCATAATGACTTATCGAAACTTCTTTCCAAATAATGTTTTTTTCGAGTCTTATGTCAAGGTTAAATAAAGTATTAGTCCGCCTTTCAAACTTATTATTCTAAAAACCTTACCCTATTTATCTGAACTGTGTGTAAACTAATCAACTTAGCATATAATGATATATTAGGTCCACATAACAGCGCTTTATAATATTAACCATAGACTATAATAAACAATTATTGTAACTGGAGCGAGTTCTCTATACAAAGATTATGACCTCAGTGAATAATTACACAATATTGGTATAGAATACTAGTCCCAGTAACTCTTTGGTGTCTGTCATACTAAATAAAAAACATAAACAGACGCATTACTAATATTTTCTAACACTTGCATAACTCATACTATTAATAAAACTTCTTTTTACGGATTTAGACACATACATTTTGTCTTATGGTCTTATTCATAATTATTTATCGGAGATTTAAAAGTTGGCTAAAATCGAAATGTCAAAAATTGTTACTCATAATAGTGTTTTTACCCTAAAACGTTCATTATCTCTGCGATAAAGTGACATTATTATTATAAACAAGCTTCGATCCTACTATAACCTTCAAGAAGCCTATATATTAGTGAAAATCATGGCGGATATTGATCAGCTGATAATTAATATTGTCGTTTGTTACAACAACATTTACAAAAGTGTTGATCATAGAGTCACAACATTTTTAACCAAGAAGTGGTTTAGTGTGGGGTTTTCATTAACTAACACAGCTTACTCCGCGACTATTATAGCGTGAATATAGTGTGGTAAGTGACAAGGTGACCTAGGTTGTCAGAACAATCATCTATCATTGGTCAATCAATTATACGTGACTCTGATTGGATAATAAAATGACATGTTATTATATTATTGGTTCAATTGTAACTGTTATTGATAACAGTGATTTTTAGGTCAAGTGAATAATCATAGGTTTTTATTTTAGACTTCCCCCTTATTACAAAACGCGGCTCAACGTTAAACCCAGGTTTAACAAAATTTATTTACGAGGAATTGGATAGTTAGACCCGCTCTGACACTAGTTTGGCGTCGGTTTAAGACTAAGGTCGTTGTTAGATCTAGGATTTGAGAAAAATCTGCTTGAAATGCGCAATTGAAGTGTTTAAAAACCAGGCTTAAACTGTGGCTTAAACTTAGTCCACGTTTTGTAATAAGGCGGAATGAGGTTTAAATTTTACTTTAGTTGTACTACTGTAGTCGTTACTAGAGTTGAATTAATGGCTATTTACGTGGTATACTGAATTCACGCTGCATGTCGCAATGTGATTTTGTGTAGCCTATAGCTTGTTGAATGTACAAATATGAAATAATTTTTCAAATCGGACCAGTTGTTCCTGAGATTAGCGCATACAAACAAACTAACTCTTCAGCTTTATAGTATACATATTTTTTTATAGATTTAAAAATAATATTTTCTAACACTTGCGCGACTCATTTGTGTAAATAAAACCTTTTTTTTATTTTACCCCGTATATTTGTTTTAGAATACAGCCCGACGTTTCGGAGACAGCTCAGTCGTGACCATAGTGACTGAAAAGTCTATAAAACGTCGGGTAAGCATTTGTTTATATATTTAATATAATTTATATATAACGTAAAATACAATAACAACCTCCGCAATGTCTATTCTAGATTCTATCCATTATACGGTTGCTTGGAAGAAATCACATATGGCCGCCCTTTGCTTTTAAGACCGCATTTTTAAAATTCTGCGTAAAATTGGTGTTTGTGCAAATAAAGAGCTATCTATCTATCTATCTATGTTTAAATCCGTATAAAATGGTTTTATTTTGGTGTTTATTTGGGTGTTTACTATGTAGTATTATATGTAGTATATGTAGTATATCCGTATTCTGGTACCCATAACACAAGCAAATAAGCTTAGCTTGGGACCAGAGGACGTTGTGTGAAATGTCCATGAATATTTATTATTATTATTTATTTATTAAACTTATACGGGTAACTTTAACTGTTAATTATAGACTTGTGTTACTTACATTGTATGCAACACAACAATTAAGTTAGTAACAATACAGTAAATAAGTCTAGTTTAACTATAATTAATGACTTTATTTATATATTTAATTGGTTCAATTCTCACGAGACACTTAATATTTATATCTCTGTATTAGGTTATGGCTGTTTTGTATTACTAATACTATATAGCTGAAGAATTGGTTTGTTTGAATGCACGAATCTCAGGAACTACTGGTTCGAATTGACAAATTCTTTTTCTATTGTATAGTCTATTTATCGCATAAGACTTAAGGCTATATAACATCACGCTGCGACTAATAGGGGCGAAGAATAAGTGAAAATATTGTAAAATCGGGGTATCGGGGGACCAGATAGCGTGTCTATGGCAACATCATTTACCTGGCTTTGAACATAGACTAAGTATATAGATCTAGACGTAACACTCGACAACGAATCCAGCCTGCTGCTGTTTTTAGTTGAACACATTAAGAAAAATAAATGATTAAGTAGCCTTTCTAACTCTTTCTTTTTGAGCTGGGGTAAAAGAGAAAGCAAGGCTACTATTTACTATTTTAGTTTTAAACCATAAACAGGGCGGCCCTGCCTTGGAACAAATCTATGTTCCCGAGTTGTTACTCCCTATTTATAACCTTCTTGGCTTTAAACTACATTAATATCTATGTGTGCGTGAAATATGTATCTATGGGGCTATATGCCATATGAAACATTATTAGTATTTTTTTTATATTCATGGACATTTCACACAACGGCCTCTGGTCCCAAGCAAAGCTTATATTATGCTTGTGTTATGGGTACCAGAATACGAATAGAATACTGTTCTTTTGTAAATACATACTTATAAACACTCAGACGCAGTACAAACAATTGTATGACATATATAAATATCACACAAAAGATTGTCTCGAGCGGTAATCGAACCCACGATCTCGTGAACGTCAGCCCGTTACATGAACCAATCAATAAATAAAATAAATCTTTATTGTCAGGTATAAAAATGTTACATTTTGCTTAAAACTACTCTGGTTCCCGTACTAGTATGAACTGTGTTACAAGAACCAGTGTTACTACAATATCAACAAATTATAGAACACAGGTAAGCGGGTGAACATTAACACAAGATTAAATTACAGTTTAAAACCCTATATACATGCATAATAATAACTAAATTTGAATGAGTGTAAATCAATGAAACATTATTAGTCATATTTATCCACGCTAAATTTAATTGGCTTCAAGATTGAACGGGTACACTCTATATGGTAAATCTGTAGTTTATAGCTTATGAAATGTCTTGTCCTCAATGTTTCTTCCCCAAGGGCTCCCCAACCTCACCGACACCTGATACCATCAATACTTTCTAACCAATTATAGAGTTGACAGTAGGCGCGGTGGTCGTTTGTCAAAATAACCATTCATATAGCAACCAGATGTTTGATTGATGATCTGTGATGTAACTGATCTAGTTTATGATTACCTTTATGATTTGAAGCTGTGGTTTTATGATATAGCTAGCTGTCATCCGCGATTTTCCACGACAATCGAATCGACAGTTTTACCCGTTATTGCAACATTTTTTACTGATGCTTTGCTCTTATAAGTCGCAAAGGGATGTTATATATCCTATAGCTTTCCTCGATAAATGTATTATCTAACACTGACAGAATTTTTCAAATCGGACCAGTGGATCCTGAGATTAGTGCGTTCAAACAAACAAACTCTTCAGCTTTATAATGTTAGTATAGAGTAGCCTATTGCCCGTGACTTCGCTTTTTTAAACGTCGACGGTATCTTGTTAAAATAATGACGTACTATTTTCAACAAAAAAATTACAGACAATAAATACACACACACACACACACACACACACAAACACACAAATGTTTATACTGCATCTGGGTATTTTCTATGTATCGTAAGTATGTATTTACAAAAGGTAAGTAGTAGTATATCCGTATTCTGGTACGCATAACACAAGCGTATAAGCTTAGCTTGGGACCAGAGGACGTTGTGTGAAATGTCCATAAATATTTATTTATTTATTTATATTTTCGCCAATATACGCAAAACTTAACAAAAACACTTTTAAAGATTGATTAAAATAACGACTCTATCGAAATAAGATCAATTTAAATTAAGTTTATGCCCACGCGCTGTCAGTTCGTAGTTATAAAACAGTGTAATGTGTTTACACAGAACTATGTGAGGTAATCTAGCACTGTCACACTAGATCACACTTGATTACTTGAACAAGATCATGATATACTATAGGTTCTCGATTATAACTCGATTCACAATCTCGCTTAAACTTTTTGAATACTATAATCTACTTAGTTCAAAAACTATAAAGAACGCATAAAAATCCTGAATATATTTTTAATTGTTGCATTGTCATCGGTCCTTAATGTGTGTGCACTGATCAATCCGACTATTGTGAGTGGGTGAAAATTACTTTCAAAGATTCCGTTAAAACATTGATAGATACATTCTGAACTAATATAAGCGTGTTAATAAGTATTGGAGTGTTTAAAGCCTCGTAGCACTGGTTGTATCTGCCTATATTAGTTGTTCATAATATTTTGACGGGCCTCGTGGTCTAGTGGTTCATATAACAGACTGCCGATCACGAGGTCTCGGGTTCGATTCCCGGTCAGGACAAATATTTGTGTGATGTTTTTAATTGTCAAACAAATGTTTGTACTGCGTCTGGGTGTTTACTATGTATAATAAGTATGTATGTACAAAAGAAAAGTAGTATATGTAGTCTATCCGTATTCTGGTACCCATAACACAAGCATATAAAGCTTAGCTTGGGACCAGAGGACGTTGTGTGAAATGTCCATGAATATTTATTATTTATTATTTATTTTAGAAATAGAAACTGAATAACAGCACCATGAAATGATGTTTATATCGTTTCCTAAAGTTACTACATAATATGTTACGGTCACGGTTATGAAATGAAATTCCAATTCGCAAGTTATTGACATATATCAACACAGTCACAAATAATAATAATGTATCTGTTTTACTTTGTATTCTTTTTTACCAACTGGTATCGTTGTAAAAAATTGATTGTATGCCGTGGACTGAAAAACGTTAGGATTAATAATATCAATTTATTTAATGGACTTAGTTATCACTTAAAAAATAAACTGTTTCGAGTTAGATTCGAGAACATGTAGTAAGGGTTTTAGTTAATTTACTATCTATTACTGGCCGTGTGTAGGCCATGTTTAAGCACATATATATATATATATATATATAAAGCTGTACATGTAATATATAATTTAAATCCAATGAAATATAGACGACAAGTGTCTAACTAGGTTTTGCAATAAATGTGATTTATTTTGATTAAAATGTCATAAGGTTTATGTGATGACGGATTAAGATTACAAATGTCGCCACCCCATTTCCGCTTCAAGATGTTGTAAGAGATAGCTAAGGGACAAGCAAAATCATCTCCTGTGAGAGTCGGAAAACTGCAAATTATATTTTACTATCCGTTTTCGTACGCGTGGAATTTAGATACGAAAGTTTAATAAATTATACAAAAAAGCCATCCTCTTAAATCACTCTCTCTATTAAAAAAACCACATCAAAATCCATTGCGTAGTTTCGAAAATATAAGCTCACATAGGGACATACACACATAAATATCGCCTTTTTTTCTCTTCTTTTTCCGCGCGCTGAACGCGCTGAACAGACATGTTGGCACAGAGTTTATTTTCAAGGTTTCCGTCTCTCACAGAGGATGTTATCTGTGTGCAATATGCTGACTTTTACAGCACCCTTGGGAGGAGATGACCACACGGATGAGTAAGTAAATATAATGGTACCTACATAATCCTAATGTGTACGTGTACGACTAGTACTTGGCTTATTTTTTTAGTAAATTAAACATCTCATCCACGTACTAATTTCAAAGTTAAATGAAACGTCTATTTAGACATGCACCGCGGGGGTCAAGAGTTCGAATCTTGACTGGTTAAATATACATTAATGTGTATTAAAAGATATTATAGCTGATTATATGATGTTCACATGTCATAACATTTAGTAATGTAGTCTAAGAGATAGTTTAACATCGAACTACCTACTCGGTTTCAATGCATATACGCAACATGATTTTCACCTCTTTTAATCTGATATTTGGCATACTAACCAAAAATCGATGGTAAATCAATAATAATTAAAAAAAAATCTAAATATTTGTATTTAAACTCAGCTCAAAAAGAAAATGCCACATAAGTATAACAAAAATTATACCAACATCTTTACTTATTACTAGCTGACCCGGCAAACGTTGTTTTGCCATACAAATGTCAGTGGGTGGACAAACCTTATCACTTAGGGGTATGAAAAATAGATGGTGACCGATTCTAACGGATATGTACACAAAATTTCACGAAAATCGGTCGATCCATTTCGGAGGAGTATAATTACAAACATCGTGACAGGAGAATTTTATATACAGGATGTGGCGTAAATGGTGGTCCAACGCTAAGGTGGTTATAGTTAAAGTATTCACCTATCATATAAAAAAAAAATTGGTCAAGTGCGAGTCGGACTCGCGCACGAAGGGTTCCGTACCATTATCTATGCAACATAAGGCACGTTATTAATAAATGAGCAAACAACACACACAATATTAATTAATGACGTTTGTTGTATGAGAGTAAGAAACGGTAAAAAAATCATGTTTGTTGTATGGGACCCTTAAATATTTATTTTATTTTATTTTTAGTATTTGTTGTTATAGCGGCAATAGAAATACATCATCTGTGAAAATTTCAACTCTCTAGCTATCACCGTTCTTGAGATACAGCCTGGTGACAGACGGACGGACGGACGGACGGACGGACGGACGGACAGCGAAGTCTCAGTAATAGGGTCCCATTTTTACCCTTTGGGTACGGAACCCTAAAAATTAACCATTTTTAGCCATTGGTTTCGGAAATATGATTTTTTTTATTTTTTTGTAAAAAATCGATAAATATTTTATAAATGAGAATGTAACTTCGACAAATGACATTATTTGGAAAAAAAAAATGGCAAAAATTGGTTAATTTTTTTTTTATATGATAGGTGAATACTTGAACTATAACCACCTTAGCGTTGGACCACCATTTACGCCACACCCTGTATTAGAGATAAAACAAATTTGTTATTTTTGTATGTATACCAAGCTCACATAGAGACAAACAAATGTTTCTATGTAAGCTAACATCTTTAAAACTACGCAACGGATTTTGATGCGGTTTTTTTAATGATAGAGTGGTTCAAGAGAATGACTTTTTTGTATTATTGGCTAAAGTTTGGTTTCTAATTCCCACGCGTAAGAAGTAGCGAGATACAACTAGTTTAGAAATAAATAATAATTTCGTCTGGTTTTGTCGTCTCATTTAGACGTATCGATATTGATCAATTTATCTCAAACTCTAGTGATATTTTATATCAATGAAATTAATAATTTAACTGTGATACTAAATACAATACCATTGGTATCAGGACAGGATGATGATGACAGGAAATCATTACTTGTAATGCTTGGTAGGGGAAGAATTTCTTTTAACACGCCTATAATATAATATGTTCAGTATACCTATCGAACATATTATATTATAGGCGTGTACATTGATAGATACCTCTATCAATGTATTAATCTATATGTAACGGATTCTCTTATAGTGATTTTAACACATTAACAGGATGACAATGCAATAATATAAAAAGATATTTAGGAGTTTTAAGCGTGTTTTTTTTTATAAGGAACTAAGGAAATTTATAAAAATACTAGCTGGCCCGGCAAACGTTGTTTTGCCATACCAAAAAAAGTAAAAAAAAAAAAATATTACTATAAACCTCACGGAGCCCGAGACCTTTCCAACGAATGCAAAACCGTGGAAATCAGTTCGTGCGTTCTGGAGTTATAGCGTCAGGAAGGAAAATCCGACTTATTTTTATATAGTAGATTTGTTTTTTTTAATATGCCTAAGTACATAGACGTTTGATTTTATATTTATACAAAAGTGTCTTAAATACAATGAATATCTTAAAGATTAACGATCACATAAATAGATCGAAACTCGTAGTTATGTTGATTTATATGTGTAATCAATAATCTAGTTAAGGCAAGTGTAGCTTGTTAGCCAACGCTTATCAGGAGCAATCTAATAATTCTTATATAAAAGTTGATTACAATTAGTAATTTATATGTTTAGAGTGATATTTGTAATAATATTATTGTATTGGTTAGCTGTTACCAGAATTTAGAAAATTACCCCCATTTTTGCAACAATTTTCACTGATGCTCCGCTCCTATTAGTCGCAGCGTGATGTTTTATAGCTTATAGCCTTCCTCGATAAATTTACTATGCAACTCTGAAAAAATTTTTCAAATCAAGAAAGAGATTTCTGAGGTTAGCACGTTCAAACAAACAAACAAATAAACTCTTCAGCTTATAATCTAATATATAAAATTCACGTGTCACAGTGTTAGTTACCGTACTCCTCCGAAACGGCTAGACCGATTCTTCTCAAATTTTACATACATATTCAGTAGGTCTGAGAATCGGCCAACATCTATTTTTCAAATTTTTTTTTTGTATGGCAAAACAACGTTTGCCGGGTCAGCTAGTCTTATATATAAAATTCACGTGTCACAGTGTTAGTTACCGTAATCCTCCGAAACGGCTTGACCGATTTTTATGAAATTTTAGATGCGTATTCAGTAGGTCTGAGAATCGGACAACATCTATTTTTCAAACAGCCCCCCCCCTGACATTTGTATGGCAAAACAACGTTTGCCGGAACAGCTAGTCTTATATATAAAATTCACGTGTCACAGTGTTAGTTACCGTACTCCTCCGAAACGGCTAGACCGATTTTTATGAAATTTTACATGCATATTCAGTAGGTCTGAGAATCGGCTAACATCTATTTTTCAAATCTTTTTTTTTTTTAGTATGGCAAAACGACGTTTGCCGGGACAGCTAGTTTACTTATAATAATAATATTATATTCTAAGCCTATAGCACCCTCTGGAAGAAATAGAGGCAATACTTGCAGTCTTAATCCTTTATCAAATTGATTATTGCAAAACTGTCGAATCAAATTATGACCAAAACTTCTGCCAGAAAACCACTTCACGAGCGCAACTAGTTATTAACAAAATATTAGTTGTTATTACTCAATAAGTAATATTTATGTTACATACAACCTTCATATGATGACGTAATCATAAATAAAATATATTATTACCAAATATCGCAATCGATATTAATATATCGGTACTTGCGGTAAATATACCACGCCCAAAATACTCTAGTGTATACTCAGAGCATTGAATGGACAGGAGTTCTTTATACGCTGTTGTCCTTGTCAAATAGTTAGCCTTGAAAACTAAAAATGCGCTTTAAAATCCAAGATGTTTTCTGTAATTATTGCATTTTCATCGGTCCTTATAGTGAGGGAGCCGCTCTAAGAACGACCTAAACTATTTGATAACCCATGCGGTTACCTATATCATATAAAAGCCTTTCATTTTCTCTACGCGCTTGTGCTAGCCTGGCTAACCAAAAGCGTTGCCTATGTTTTATAGACATAAATTAATACATACATACATAGATTGGTAGATAGATTCTTACGGAGAGTTTATTTACTGCCCGATCGGTGGTCGGTAACGCACACACATATTAAATATTATAACGTACTTCGATTGATCGCATCTAACAAAATTGGCACACAATGTTTAAGAAAATTGCTTTCGTATCTTTTTCAATGAAGATCGTCTGGCAGTGCCAACTCCTGTTGATGTTGACATTACTGCTCTAAGTACGTAAACATCACAATTTCATAACTCGGTATTTGCGTATTTGCTTAAAATACTAGTGGAGATTTGTTTAGTAGTAAATTTTTTTAAAACAGTATTTTGTACTACTGAATAGTGTAAATTAGAGTCACTCAAGCGTTCGTCAGTCTGTCTGTTTGTTTGTGATAATCTCAAAACAGGGACATACCGGATGGTGGGATGACGTTTAAAATTGAGGACAAGTAACTTTAGCCTGGCTAAATCGTACTTCATAGAATAATGACGTTTCTTATGACGTGTAGCCTGTATCATAGATACACATAGATACATGGACGCTGGGAGAGGACACCCGAGAAAAGTATACCGCGATGTCATCGCCAGGCATACTTCAAAAGGGTCAAGTGCGTAGCACATACAACCGTCGGGCATGTATGATTAGATGTATGCGTGTGGATGAACCCAAGTAAGTGTGTTCGAATCGTAGCAGATGGCGTCCTATAGTCTCTGCCTACTCTCTTGACTTTATTATCATAAAACTAAACAGTTTGTTTATATGAACGCGCTAATCTCAGGAACTACTGCATTGGTCCGATTTGAAAAATTCTTTTAGTGTTGGGTAGTACAATTTTCGAGGAACGCTATAGGCTATATAACATCACGCTGTGACTAATAACAGCAAAGGATCCGTGAAAAATGTTGTAATTGCTTAGTTCAAAAACTAAAAAACACGCTTGAAAATCCTAAATATCTTTTTAAGTAATTGCATTGTCATCGGTCCTTGATGTGTATGCAAAATTTCAAATCAATCCGACTATCGCAAGTGGGTAAAAATGGCGTTGATAGATTCCATTACATAGATTAATACATTGATACATACATACCGAACATACAAAAACGTGTTAAAAAGGGAAAAAAATTCTAAATTCAATACATACAGAGCCGCGGACAACAGCTATATGTGAGAAAAAATATAATTATTAGCGTAATTAGCATGAATAAAATTAATTAGTATAAACCAGATAATAGTAATGATGTAATGAGAGGTTATATTTTATAGACTTGTTTGAAAGTTACTTTTTATACTTAAACAACATTGAACTACAATGAAAAAACTCTTAGTCTAATGGCTCAAGTAACTGACTGCCATTCAGGAGGTTGCGGGTTCGATCAACAGGGCAATCATTTGTGTGATATTTGTGTGTTTGTGCTGCGTCTGTGTGTTTACTATGTATTGTAAGTATATATTTACATCCCGTAACACAAGTACAGAAATAAAGCTTACTTCGGGACCAGAGAATGTTGTGTGAAATTTACATAAATTTATTTTAGCCTCTGCTATCAAGTGACTCCAGAAAATTGATAAATTGTAGTTAGCCTAGTCCATAAAGCGTTCGTCTAAGTGTATCTTCAAGTTTCAATGAAAACGTTCGTTAAATGGAAGGACACATAAATATTTATGGTTATTGCATCAACAGATATACATAAACTGTGAAAATTTCAACTCCTCAGCTATCATCGTTCTTGAGAAATAGTCTGATGATAGATTGGACGAAGATAAGTCTCAGAAATATTGTATCGTTTTATCTTTTGTAATGGAACTCCAAAAAAACGCTTAAGAACTTATAACGAGTCTGTCAAGTTAGACAAAATAACCAATTATAATACCATTTATAAAATTGCTTTATTTCATTATTATGTTTATGATGTAACATTATGAAGTCACTCAAAATTAAATTATATAAAAACTAATTGTGCATCGCAGTTTTACTTGTGATTGATATTCTGGAAGTGAAATGTTAAGCTGTCCGTCAGTGTCTGTGTGGTGACGGATTAAAAATACAAGTGTCACCACCCGTTTTCCTTCCCAGGGTACTGTAAAAGCCAGCTAAGGGATATTGTACACAGATAACATCAGTGAGAGACGGTAAACTGGAAAATAAACGCTATGCGAATACGCTTGGACAGCGCGGTAGTGGACCGTAATCCCGTCTATAGTGGAGGAGGCCTGTGCCCAACAGTGGGACCTTAATGGGCTGGAGAGAGAGAGGGAATTGTTAAGTATTTTTAAAATAACGATATACATATGTTTTAAGTTATACTAAACTAGCTTTTCGCCGTGACTTCGCGCAAAATAAAAAAAGCGAATGATACATAAGTATAAACTATTAAGTTTAACGCAACGAACGCAACACAAGAATATGAATAATTATCCACGCTTTTGCAACATTTTTCACTGATGCTTCGCTCCTATTGGTCGCAGCGTGATGTTATATAACCTATAACCGTCCTTGATAAATGTACTATCCAAAACTAAAAGAGTTATTCAAATCAGACCAGTGGTTCTTGAGATTAGCGCGTTCAAACAAACAAACTCTTCCTAGAGTTAATATAATATGTATTAGCGAGTACTATAATTGTTAGTTTTAAGTGTAGTGTTGAAGTGTTCATTTACGTAATATGATTGATTAATTAAGTACCAACCATAGCGTCATGTTCGCCTAATCACTGCTTATGACATTAGACATATACAGCGTGATACAATTTACATACAAACACTACAAAGATAATTTTATACTTCTATCTATAATAATATAATAAAGAGGAAAGCTTCAGTAATAAGATCACTTTTTACCTTTTAGCACGGAACCCTAAAAACTAAAAGTAAATGTAACTACTTTTTACGGATTTAGACGCGTATATTTGTTCAAAATTTTAGCCAGTCTGTAAAAAGTGGTTTTATTTGAACGAATGAGTCGCGCAACTATTAGACAATATTAAAAAAATTACAAAAACTACGCTATATTTTTTATTTTTGAATTACGTATTTAAATTTAATTTAATTTTATTAATACTTAACCTATAACTAATTGACCTAATTGATCGGCGATCGACCAAAAAGTAAAGCTAGGTGAAGAGAGGGTCTCTTCATCGACCAGCTGCGGTGTCTTCTTGGTATTGCCATCAGTAGTTTTGCATTTCCCACAACGGGCATCGATACTCCCCTTGCATTTGCAATATACTGGGCACGTGCTTACGTAAAACGAGCCAATAAAAGTTCAACTTTTGTTAGTTTTACTCTACGTTATTGCAGAAATGTTAATTTAATTTGTAACCGACTCCAAAAAAGGAGGAGGTTCTCAATTCGTCTGCACGTTTTAATGTTTTTATTGATGTTTGTTATCTCTTAACTGGGTAAACCGATTGTAATGATTCTTTTTTTTCTATGTATTATAAGTATTCATGTATTATAAGTCATTCTTTTTCTATGTATTATAAGTATATATTTACAAAAGAAAAGTAGTTTATGTATTATATCCGTATTCTGGTACCCATAACACAAGTTTAATAAGCTTAGCTTAGGACCAGAGGACGTTGTGTAAAATGTTCATGAATATTTATGAATATTTATATTTTTTATTTGAAAGCTGGTAGTTGGTTGGCACCAGGTCAGGATCTGATGGTTATCTCCTGGGAAATCGAGGAAAACCCTCAAATTTCAAAAGCAGATGAAGTTGGTTGTAATATTTTTTTTTATAAATACTCAATTATGACAAAGCTTTTCAACCAAACTTTTCTACATAAATGAAAACATCCTGTATATATATATCCATAATGTAATACGAATGTATGTCAAGCTCTTCATTTGACAGACACGACACCTACGTGACTATGCCGACATTGAAGTCACTTTTATTTCGCTCCAAGCTCAAAATAATTACTACACGGCCCCGAGTCGAATCGAAAGTAGATCGATAAAATAATATCGATACATCGATTGAAGATCATACGTTACACTAATTCGTATTTAAGGTGTGGTCGCGTTATATACGACTCTTATTGATTAATTTGTATAAGATTGTTGCTTAATTTATGATCTGTTGGCATTTGTTTATTTGTATTAGAACTAATGGGGTCGCAGTCGCAATGAGTTATTGATATAGTCCAGTATTAATTATTCTAAGAAATAAAGAAAGATATTGTTCAAGGTGGCGCACATTAAAAAGTATTGCAAATTTATTACACACTTTTTAAGTAGCACTGATATTCAATAGAGTTATAAGATTATGAATTAAGTAATTTTATGATAATTGTAAGGTTGTAGAATTTATGAGACACAAAATATTAATGGCAAACATTTTAATATTCTAAAATGGCAATTGAAGATAATTACTCTGAGAATTATACAAATCTAAAATGTTAAAGGCAAAAAGAGCAAATTTAGAATTTTAAATTTTGTAAGGATTTAAATTAATTAATAAATAAATATTCAAGACATTTCACACAACGTCCTCTGGTCCCAAAGTAAGCTATATTTCTATGCTTGTATTGTGGGATTGTTTATTGGGAATTAAGTTATTGATTTAAATTATTAAGTTTATAATGTTCTAATTCTTTTGATTCTTGTGCGACTCATTTGTTTAAATAACACCACTTTTTTACGGATTTAGACGCGTGTATTTGTGTGATGATGAATGTTTATACCATATTTTATGGAACAAATAGTTTTCGAATATCGTTATATAAGAACCACACCTTAATTATGCGGTCTCATTGATATGTTCTCATTAAGTACTTATTTTAATTATAAAATATATCGATGTAATATTAATATTAAATATTAATGTCTGCGAGATTGTTGCGTTATGTTAACTAGTTTTGCTTTGCAGTTTCACTTGCGGTTTGTGGTAAAAGTGTGAAAATTTTATATATTTTGGATTGTCACATGGTTCATTACAAAATTTAACATAAAAAATTACAAAGAGGCTAGGTTGCAAAATATATTTAAAAAAAAATACAATAAACAAATTCTATACATCAGTCATTTTGTAAAATTATAAACATATTTTTTTAATTCTAATAAAAGAATGGATTGTCCTTAACTTAGCTAAGCATAATTTTTGTATTGCACTTGGCTCTCCTTTATAACACGCTTTTATAAGTTTGGTATCTATCAATGTATTAATCTATGTAACGGAATCTTTGAAAGTGATTTTCACCCACTAGAAAAAATATACAGGATTTTCAAGCGTGTTTTTTAGTTTTTGAACTAAGAAAATTATTTACATTTATGTTTTTGGTGAGATTTTATATATAAGGTAAGTATATTTTTCGCAAATGAGGAGTAATGGTTTATACTTAGATACATATTAGATCTAAGTAGAAATCAAACCTAGATTTATTGTATGTTTGTATGTATGCACGTGTTTTAGCAAATATGTAAATATATTATCTATCTATCTATCTATCTATCTAGTAACGAAAGTACCTTTATAGAACTTGGCACGGCCCTTGATTATGTATAATCAACACACATAAAACATATTAACATAATGCAATCGTTTTAAACCTGCAACCTAAGCTCAAATAGCCCATATAATTTTATGAGTTCTGTCTATAATCATAGCGATATAGTTACCTAATAGTTAGTTAAGAGGATACCAAAATTCTTCGTGCATTTTTCTACGTACGAAGTTTTCATTGTTTCTTTAGATTGAATGGCTAGAGCTCTAATTCTTAAGTATATGTTTTTTCAATATACAATAATCTAGGATCGCATAAACTCAGAAACACGATTGAAAAAGTTTTCTCGATAGAAAATCTTAGCAAAATAACCTCTCTCATTTTTTATTTTTTTAATATGTTGGTCTATTATCGCGTATTAACTAATGAAATAACTTTAAAAACATAAGTAACTATTATATATAGAAACACGTAAATCAGAATTTAAATATATTTAGTAGATTTTGAGTAAACAAAAAAATAGCCCTAATTCTTCATTTTCTATACCCACTAGCTGTGTTAATATGTACGTGTCGACGATAATATTGATGTAGGCCCTTAAGACGAGCATCGTGGTCGAGTGGTTCATGTAACGGATTGCCGTTCACTAGGTCGCGGGTACTATTCTAGCTCGGAACAATTACTTGTGAGATATTTATATAATCATCATCATCATCATCATAACATCACACCTTTTTCCCATGAGGGTAGGCAGAGACTATAAAGCGTCATCTGCTACGATCCAACCATACTTCCTTGGCTTCATCCACACTCATACATCTGGTCATACATGCCCGACGGCGACGGTTGAAAGTGCTACGCACAGTACGCACTTGCCCCTTTAGGAGTATGCCGGCGATGACATCGGAGTATATTTTTCTCGGGCGTCCTCTCCTAGCATTTCCACTTACCTCCGCCGTGTATATGCTTTTCGTTAATCGTCTCTCATCCATCCTCTGCACGTGACCAAACCACCTAAGCATACTTTTCTCTACCTTAGTCACTACATCTTCTTTCAGACCGCAACGTTCTCTTATACCTTCATTTTTTTATCTATCTTTCAAAGTCACACCACACATACTTCTCAAAGAGCGCATCTCTACAGCATTTATTCTACTTACTACTATAAATATCTTAAAAATGTTTGTTCTGCGTCTGGGTGTTTTCTATTTACTATAAGTATATTAAGACGGGCCTCGTGGTGTACTGGTTCTGGTAACGGACTGCCGATCAAGAGGTCGCGGGTTCGATTCCCGCTCGGGACAATCATTTGTGTGATTTTTCTAATTGTCATACAAATGTTTGTACTGCGTCTGGGTGTTCCTATGTATTATAAGTATGTATTTACAAAAAAAAGTAGTATATGTATTCTATCCGTATTCTGGTACCCATAACACAAGCATATATAAGCTTAGCTTGGGACCAGAGGACGTTGTGTGAAATGTCCATGAATATTTATTTATTTATTTTATAAAAGCATAGATACAAGGGGGGATTAAGATTATCTTTTGATTGAAACGGGAATCGAAGTGGAGACATCATAATCACAGAACTATAACATATTCTTGTATAATGAGAGGTATAATATATGAATGCGATGAAGATATTCATTAGGCCATCTTGGTAAAGTCATCTGGACGTGTGGATACGTCATGTTAGGGTTGTCATCTTGAATTTAATGAAAATCTTTACTTAATATAAACCAAAGTCGTTATATTTGTATGTTCTTATGTGGGATTATGTCTTCATAACTATACAACAGATTTTGATATATTTTTTAAAGATATAGTGATTCAAATGGTTTTTTTGTGCAATTTGTTAAGGCTTGGTGTATTGGGGCGAAATAAATATAAGAGCGGGTGAAATAGCGGGTATTAGATAGTTAAATATAAAGAAACTTAAAAGTTTTAATTAATTTTTGGTAAAAAGAACCATTGAACTCAGATGAGATTTCTGTACCATTCTCTCGCTCTCCAGCCCATTAACGTCCAAATGTTGGGCACGAGCCTCCTCCATTTTGGGAGGGATCATGGCCTACTAAGTCGCACGAACCAGGTGTGTTGGCACAGGGTTTAGTTTTGGTTTTCCATCTCTCACAGGGGATGTTATCTGTGTACAATATCCCTTAGCTAGCTTTTGTAGTATCCTGGGAAGGAAAAAGAGATGGTGACTGTCCATTCAAATATTTATTTTATTCTAACTTTTAATACTTATTGTTATAGCATCACTAGAAATAATAAATATATATAAACTCACCTCCCGCTATTACCGTTATAAAGATACTTACATATCTTTAGGTAGGTACGGAACGCTGAAAAGTAGTAAGTGACAACCCTAACAGAAATACCGATGACAGTACAACACGATTCGCGTTCAGCGCACACCTTTCAGACTTTTTTGTGCAAAGTCTCACATTCCATTACCCAGCAGGAAACTATAATTAGTGCCTTTTTAGGAAAACTGCAAAAAATTATACAACTTTTGTATTTGGTCTCGTAATTGGTATTAAAAAGTTTTAGTTATGTTACACTTTGTGACTGAGTGGGTGGTAGGTTCGATTCATGTTACATGTTTATGTTAAACGAATATCTTGTAACAATTGAATTAATTAGAGAAAGTAAGGTGTGTATTGTTTTTAGTATAACTAGTTTGTGAACGCGGTTTTGGATTTACTTTCAGTTTTATTTTAATCTAGCTTTTACCCTAGACTTCGTATGTAATTTAGAAAAAAATCCTTGCGTTTGCAACATTCTTCACCAATGCTTCGCTTCTATTAGTCGCAGCGTGATGTTATATAACCTTCCTCGATAAATGTACTATCCAACACTGAAATAATTTTTCATATCGGACTAGTATTTCCTGAGATTAGCGCGTTCAAACAAACCAACAAACTTTTTAGCTTATTAATATTAATATAGATCAATGCGACAAAAACCCACACATACAATAATGTTAACAAGTGCATAAATACATCAACACCCACACACATAAAGATAAATTATCGAAAGAAAAAGTTTTTATTCGGTAGCCGGTGAAAAAAATAAAATATAAAAATTACAAGCAATGGTCACATATCAAGATATGAAAGATGGATGATCTATCATATCGATTATCATTCGATATAAATATCTCGTAACGGTCACGACGTATGATCGATTGGTAATCGATACTATACAGTAGTATCGATTTATGTTACTCGTTTGTGATTTATTTGTGTGACATTGTTACTGTTGAAATATTTTGTATTGTCAAGTTATAATATGTCTGAATCCGGTTAAAACTACTGAATCGATTTTAATTTTGCATAACCTTGTCTAATTTGAATAATTCTTTCAGTGTTAGATAGTCCATTTATTGAAGAAGGATATAGGCTATATATCATCACGCTTCGACCACTAGGAGTGAAGTATTGGTAAAAAATGTTGCATAGCACGGAATTTTTTTTTATATTCCACACGTACGAAGTCGCGGGCAACAGCTAGATACACGATATGATTATGTTCATATGACAATTAATATATTATTATGACAACATTGGGAGGTACCGAGTCTACGCGCAATATCAACTTTCATATTATTAGGTATGTTTAGTTGTGCACGTAGAATTGGTACCAATGTGTTTGGATCGTAGCAGATGGCACTCTATAGTCTCAGCCTACCCCCATGGGAAAATACTGTTATGATAATGATGATGGCACGGTAAGTGAGAATCCAAGCTTTTTTTCCAAGTCCATTTTTGGTTTTTTAATTTCATATTTGTTCAACTCAACCCCGACGCCATCTAGGTGTAGTTCGTTAAACTAAACACCGCATTATAATCTATCTCATTTCTCGTGGGAGCACCACATCCTAATGGAATTCGTTAACATTTAAAGCAGGTAAATTATTGTACTTTTAAGTACGAAGTGTAAAAATTTTATTGTTACTTTTATTCCCATAAAAAAGACATCAATGCGCTCAAAAATCTATACATAACTAGCTGACCCGGGAAACGTTTTTTGCCATACAAAAAAAAAATTTGAAAAATAGATGTTGGCCGATTCTCAGACCTACTGAATATGTATGTAAAATTTGAGAAGAATCGGTCTAGCCGTTTCGGAGGAGTACGGTAACTAACACTGTGACACGTGAATTTTATATATAAGATAATAAAAATGTAAAAAGAAATTGTACATTGAATATATTAAAAGAAAAGCCAGTTTGATATAGGACAACCAACAGAACCCATTTATACCATTTGTATATAAGTAGTGTGTAAAGGAATCGTTAAATAAAATGTTATTATTATGCGTAAAATATGGGGACATACAGATTTTATATAATAATAAGAAAAAAAGTTTGTCCAAGTCGTGATAGTTTTCTAAACAGTCTTTATAAAGTCTTTATTATTAATTTTGCATTTCACATGCTTTTACTTAATAAATCAAATTATGGTGGAAAAAGTGAAATGCCGCAAGCGGGACTTGAACCCACGACCTCGGAATACAAGTAGACCGCAATAAGCTCAGTTGGAAGAGCTTCGGAACGGTATTCCGAGGTCGTGGGTTCAAGTCCCGCTTGCAGCATTTCACTTTTTCCACCATAATTTGATTTATTGAGTCTTTATAAATTACAAATAACTGTAAACATTTACACTTTATATTCTTATTACTAACCTATAGAACTTATTTTAGTAACACCCATAAATAAATAAATATTCATGGATATCATATTCATGCTATTAGCGAAAAATACGATCCCATTCATTCATGGATGTTTCACACAGCGCCCTCAGGTCCCAAGCTAAGCTTATATGCTTATATTATTTATTTACTACATATTTGATTTATGATTTATTTATTTTGTAAATACATACTTATAATACACAGTAAACACTCGGACGCAGAACAAACATTTGTATGACATTTATAAATAACACACAAATGATTGTACTGTGCGTCGATCGAATCCACGACCTCGTAAACAGTAGTCAGTTACATTAACCATTAGACTACGAGGACCGTTGTTGTAATTGAAAACCTTTAATGGTTATAGTTGCGCAGAAATAACTAACGTCACAGCTTGTCTACTGTTCTGTCTATCATTCAATACTTGCACTTGTTTTAACACTACATTACATTATATACGACCTATTTGGATATATTATGTTATTACTTTAAACGAGCAGTCTATACTTAGTATTATAAAGCTGAAGAATTTGTTTGTTAATTTGTTTAAACGCGCTAATCTCAGGAACCACTTGGACGATTTGAAAAATTCTTACAGTGTTAGATAGGGCATTTGACGAGGAAGGCTTTAGGCTATATAACATTACGCTACGACCAGTAAAAGCGAAGCAGTAGTGAAAAATGTTGCAAAAACGGGGAAAATTTTCTAAATTTCACATGAATGGTGCCGCGGGCAACAGGTAGTTCATAATATTTGGCTATTTAAAAAAAAAGTTGAACCGACTTCATGAGCCTTTGAAATTTGAGATTTTTCCTCGATTTCTTAAGGTAACCTTTTTCCGATTACCTGATTTCCTGTTCTGGTGCCAATGGGAGCACACAAGAACCACAAGCTTTCAAACAGGAGACTATTGTACTTCTAATTTAGGTATTTGCCTTAGGTATTGCTATCCCTATTTCCAAGCGCCGCGCTGAAAGGGACAAATAAAGCTGAAGCAGATTTTATAAAGAAAAAAAAGACGTTCCGTACTTCCTTTTTTCGTCGCGAAAGTTAAACCGATTTTAATTATTTTTACCAAATATTATAGATGAAGAGTATATCTATGCTTCTATAACTTTCTTTTTTGGTGAAACCTTACCAAATATGTGTGATAGTCACTGCAACTTTACCTAAAGAAAACCGAAAAAAACCGGATTTTCGGATGGTCATATTTCTTTTAGTTAATGTGTTTTGAAAAAGAAGAAAGAGATCGAAGCATAGATATACTCTCCATCTGTAATATAGCGTAAAAATAATTAAAATCGGTTTAACTTTCGCAAAGAAAAATGGGGAGTACGAAACCCATATTTTTGTATGGAGCATAATTTGGTATCGTGCCCTCTTAAAATCGCTTCGTCCAGTTAAAAGTTATGTGGTAACAAACTTAGAAGAAAAAAACGAAAACATACACGCGAATTGAGAACCTCCTCTTTTTTTAAAGTCGGTACCAAATGGCTGTTATTCATGTTACCGTACACTTTAACGTAATTCAATATTTCGTTAGTTCAATCTAAAGTAACTAAGTTAAAATAATTTTATTTAATTAACCACATAACTAAAGCTGAGTTTTAAGTCTAATTAACTTAATTACTTAGAACACATATAGAAACTTGTAGCCTACACTTAATAATGTCTGTCTATCAGTCATTGGACGTAACTCATTACTTAAGTAACCAATAGCTACGCTTAATACTGACCTGATTATTATTCTAAGAAATATTTTCTCAGTTTAAAGAAACTTAAAAGTGGTTTATAATACGTCACGCGTTTTTTGCCACAGGGTAAGCAGAGACTACAAAGCACCTTCTACAATCAATCTAATAATACGTATATACGATATTGTTCGCACATAACATCCTCTGTGAGAGACGGAGAACTCGAAAATAAACCCTGTGTCACCTATTTGTGTAACCTATTTGGATATATGTTATTACTTTAAACGAGCAATCCTTGTATATATCTTCTAATATATAAAATTCTATTGTCACAGTGTTTGTAATTATACTCCTCCGAAATGGCTCGATCGATTTTCGTGAAATTTTGTGTACATATCCGTTAGGTCTGAGATTCGGACAACATCTATTTTTCATCCGCCTAAATGTTATCCCTGTGCCAACACGCCTGGTCAGCGCGGCACAGTAGAACATAATCCTTCCCAGAGGGGAGGAGGTTCGTGCCCAACCGCGGGACGTAAATAGGCTGGAGAGAGAGTAGGTATATCTAGCATCTCGATCTTAAAACAACAAAACTAATAAAGCTTAATGATCAAAATATAACTCATTATATTTTTTATCCCTGCGTGTATGAAAGAAAAAATCCTTTTATCTCTTTTTATCATCAGCTATCTCCGTCTATCTCATATAAGTAGTAGCATTGAATGCGCGCTGTCGATCACGACACCTAATGATCTAGTATCGATCAATGATCTACAGTAAGATGTAGTAGGGTGACAATGGTTCAAGATTTTTTTAGGATAATCTGTGTGACCAATTTATAAGGGTCGCTACATTTCGTTATTAAAGTGACTAGCTTATGTCAGCTAAAAATCAGGAGTGGTAACACTTGTATTCGGTTCTTGTATTATAAAAGCTATTGAAGGGAAAAAGCCAGTTACATGGATAACATCATCTGCGAGAGAAAGAAAAGTAGAATAAGTAAAGATGAACTCCTCTGCAAAGTCAAAATCAGAAGCTAGGTGTCTATTACAAAAGATAATCCTATTAAGAATAATAGACATTTATCACTGTATTTTTTTTCAATTCAATATATATTTTAGAATGAAAATGAGGTGTGCGTTAATATCTATGGGTAACGTGCCCAGAAGGCTGACCGTACTTGCACGTAGGATGGGAATAGCTATACTTTGCGCAAAGACCAAATCAATCTCTGAATAATCTTCAATTATATAGGACGCATGGTCACCCTATTCATAGAATGCAGTCCGCTCGTTCTTATGTGAGGTGAGTTGAAGCCTGTAAGCGCCTGTCATCCCATTTTGGTATCGAATTAAGCACGTGCCTTTGTTGTGTAGTCTTATAATCGTGTGTACAGTTAAGTTTCAATTTCGTAATAATTGGACAAGCCCTCTCTGTGAGTGGTCAGCGTAAAGAACTGCCGTTATTGAGGTTGTGGGTTCGATTCTCGCACAACACAATCATTTGTGTGATATTTATAATTGTCATACAAATGGTTGTGTTGCGTCTGGGTGTTTACTATGTATTATAAGTATATATTTACGAACGAAAATATATTATACTACATATACTAATAATATTATATTATTAGTATATATATTAATATATACTAATATATATTAATATATATTATAATATTATACTACATATACTAATATGTAGTATAATAATATCCGTATTCTGGTACCCATAACACAAGCATATAAGCTTAGCTTGGGACCAGTGGACGTTGTGTGAATATAATTTGACAAGATTTTCCTGTTTTTTGCAACACTTTTTACTGATGCCTTGCTCCTATTGGTCGCAGCGTGATGTTATATAGCCTATAGCCTTCCTCGATAAATGTACTAACCAACACTGAAAGAAATTTTTTAATCGGACCAGTGCAGCAGTGGTTCCTGAGATTAGCGCATTCAAACAAACAAACAAACAAACAAACTCTTCCGCTTTAAAATATTAGTATAGATTTATAAGCAAAGATAAATTAAAAAAGAAATACTTTTTTTTGACAAGTTTATGTATTGTCATCCATATTCTGGTAGACGTAGCTTTCATAACTTCTAGGTATTATAGGACAGTGAATAAAATGTATGTTGTGATTATTTTAGATTTATTTCTGTAGCTAATTGGCAAAGCCCTTGCAATAAGCTGACGTAAATATAAAATATGATTACAACATTTTATGCGTTACTTAATTCAAATTTCTCTAATGTAATCTCATAAAACTAGTGACCCCACGCTTCGTAATAAATCTCGGACACTGAACCAACTAATTTATACACTATAATTAATTACATTACATCCGACAAACACCTCTATTACTTAAAGCAAAAAGTTTAATTTGATTACGAACATTAGTTTTTATATGTCAAAAACTAAGTTACAAAATCAGCAAATATAATATCTTAGATATATAATACAAGGCAATAAGAACGGTATTTGAAAATTTTTGTGATTATGAAACGCAAATTAAAATTGCTATATGAATTACGAAAAAAAAAACGAGTGTATTAATATAAATATTTTTTTTATTATCGCTTTTCGCATTACGTGTAGGGCTAGGAAAACAGCAATCTAAAAATCTCTCTACGGCCTATTAACGTTCCGCTGTTGGACACGGGTCTCCTCCACTTTAATTTTATTTAAAAAGGCTTGGTCGCTTTGCGACTATATCGCCCTATCTCCCTCCTCCACTTTGGGAGAGATTATGGTCTACTGTGCCGAGCTGACCAGACGTGTTGGTACAGGGTTTATTTTAGAGATTTCCGTCTCTCACAAAGGATTTTATCTGATAACATTATCCCTTAGCTGGCTCTTACAGCACCCCCGGGAAGAAAAGGGGTGGTAACATTTGTATTCTTAATGCATCACCATCATCATCCTACTGCCCTTATCCCATTATTTGGGGTCGGCGCAACATGTCTTTTTCTTCCACAGTCTTCTATCTGTTTAAGTTATTAACATTAAACCATTGTACAAGTTTTGAGAGTGCACTGTTTACTTCGTCATAATCACGCATTTGTCTATTAATTTTAAAAGTCAAGGAAGTATCATCAGCAAACAGAACAATCTCTTGATCGTTCCCAACATAGTACGGTAAGTCATTAATATAAGTCAGGAAAAGGAATGGGCCAAGAATGGAGCCCTGTGGGACGCCCAATGTAACAGCAGCTCCTCCTCTTATGTACCTATTTGTCCACAATAAAAATACTTTGACTTTGTAGTAAAACTTCTTACGTGTCTGGATAAATATGCACACGTTTTTTGTTACTCAGACTTAAACTAGTTCTTCATCTCGATAGCTAATTTAAAATAACTATATTATTATTATTATGTTTCATTCAATCTAAAGCTATCAATTTAATAAACCAATAAATATAGAGACTATAAAACGAAAAATAAAAAAACAAAAGGTCGTGAATGAATAATAAATAGTTCAATTTATTTTGGCATTTAAAACTAATATTTTACGATGCATGGGTTATTCTAAAAACAGTAATTAAGTATTTAATTTGTTTACATTTTAATGATTGGTTAAAATTATCTTATTTCTTTAAAATCATAAAATTATTTATTTTTTAAACGAACTTTAATATTAAGAGACATGATCTGTGTGTTCTCATTAAGAGAATGATCGACGAGCCTCGTGGTTGAGTGGTTTATGTAACGGACTGCCGATCAAGAGGTCGCGGGTTCGATTCCCGCTCGGGATATTCATTTGTGTGATATTTCTAATTGTCATACAAATGTTTGTACTGCGTCTGGGTGTTTCTATGTATTATAAGTATGTATTGACAAATGAAAAGTAGTATATGTAGTCTATCCGTATTCTGATACCTATAATACAAGCATAGAAATATAGCTTACTTTGGGACCAGAGGACGTTGTGTGAAATGTCCATGAATATTTTAATTTTTAGGGTTCTGTACCCAAAGGGTAATAACGGGACCCTATTACTGAGACTTCGCTGTCCGTCCGTCCGTCCGTCCGTCCGTCTGTCACCTGGCTGTATCTCAAGAACGGTGATAGCTAGACAGTTGAAATTTTCACAGATGATGTATTTCTATTGCCGCTATAACAACAAATACTAAAAATAAAATAAAATAAATATTTGAGGGGGGCTCCCATACAACAAACATGATTTTTTTACCGTTTCTTGCTCGATACTAATAACGTTGCCTTATGTTGCATAGATAATGGTACGGAACCCTTCGTGCGCGAGTCCGACTCGTACTTGACCAATTTTTTAATTTAATGATACATGAATTTTTTTTCACCGTTTTTTTGTCAACTCAATATACATTTTACTTGTTCCATCACTACACAATGTCAGTAATATACGATTAATAAATCCGCTGTTTTCATAGCCCTATTACGAATCGTCTGCTTTCAATTCGTTTAAGGTCACACATTGGCGTGCGTACAGCGAACATTGCGAACACTAACGAGCTTTTAATTTGTATATACTTAATGTTGTTACCTCGAACGAGATGGACTTGAAGAGGTCAAATATGTGGGCACACTAAATGGGATAGGCAGTATAGCTTAGGCTTCTAGCCAAGTTTAGCACCAGATGCTAATATGTATTGTAATTATCACATATTATTATGTATTAAATTTTAACATCTTATTATTATCAATATTGGTATAGTTAAACTGTATTTTCTAACACTTGCGCGACTCATCTGTTTAAATAAAACTACTTTTTACGGATTTACCATGGTCACGGGTGAGACGTCAGTCTCACCCGTGACCATGGTGACTGCAAAGTCTCCGAAACGTCGGGCCAAAATTTAAAACAAATATACGCGTCTAAATCCGTAAAAAGTAGTTTTATTTAAACTGTATTTTATGACATAATTGTATGATGATGTCATTGTAACTTTTTTAGATAAATAAAGATTATTAAAGATTATTAAAGTTGAGTAACTTCCTTTTGTTCTGCAGAGCTTTGAGTATGCGTATTCTGGTACCCATAACACAAGTATATAAGCTTAGCTTGGGACCAGAGGACGTTGGGTGAAAAATCCGTGAATTTTTTAAGCTATTGCATAGCTTCTAACGCGGGCCTTGAGTGTGGAGACTAAATGCACCAAATTCGAAATTGAAATTCCGTAACAAAGATAGCGTAACTAAAAATACTACACACGGTGCTACTGCGCATGCGCAGTAACGCCGTTTCGCTGTTCGCACTGGTGACTCATGTCAGTTTTGGCGTTAGTTTTTATTTTATTGACATTTGCTTGACAATTGCTATTTTATCATAATTACCATAATCAATGGACAGGTGTAAGCATCAGTAAATAAGGATTATTAATCTTATTTTAGTTTATGGTATTTAGATTCTTGCATAAATAAAATAAATAAATAATTATAATTGCATAAGTTGATAAAAAATACTTTGCAATAGCTTTACCGCGGCAGTCCCCGAGTGACACACGTCTTTTTTTTTATTATAATTTATATTTATTATTTATGTAAAAAAAAACTTACCTGATCTTGAAAAGCTCGATGCAAACTTTCTTTCGTATATCTTTCATCTCCTTGCTTGAAGATAGCAGAACATTGCTTTAACAACGCCAATCTATTCCTCTCTTTCTGACATTCCACCTCCATGATCGACAATCTATGCCCACTTCTGGGCACACCCAAACCTCCCTCATAATGTCCATTTATTTCCGTAACACTGGTATCATTGTTCAAATCAACTGTTTCAAAATTTGTCACAATTTCCGGAGGTATGGTAACACCGTAAGACGCCATTTTTGTTTTATTTTTTTAATTACATATTAAGAAGGCTGGCAACATTACACTTCTGTTGTAAGTTTTGCACTGATTTAAAATTATGATTTGTATTAAATTAGCCACTTCAATGTGTTGAGGTGCTTTTTATATTCTCTTTAGTATCAAAAAATTTAAAATAAGTTGTATTTAAAATTGTTTCAATAAATAAACTTTCTTCTATACAAATTATAACCGAATATCTTCAAGGGTTGCTACAAAATTCGCGATATATTTTACATTAAACATATATATTTGTTTGTTTATAGAACTAAGATAATATTGAGCATACAAACAGAATCCGGCAAAAGCTAGCCAATGATAAAGTTAAACGTTTTCGAAACTCTGGGTCCCCTAACAAACAAAATAACCTTGCGTCATGAAATACTAACATAAGGAGGAATCCAATAACCAGGGATGCAGTACAAACATTTGTATGACATTTATTTTAGTCACCGTAATTGTCCCGCGCGGAAATCAACCCGCGACCTCGTGAAATGCATTACATGAACAACTTGACAACGAGACCCGTCTTCCTTTTTCGGAAGTCAGTTAAAAGCCTAATGAGATTAAATAGAGCTTGACCAACCTTGAATCAAACCATAATGATAGACGTGAGACTAACATTAATTCAATTAACAATTAAATCGATTAATCTTGGACGCACAAAATCGATACAAACCTGATTCGATCAATCGTATTGAAACAATCTTGACATATAAAGTGATTGACATGTCCCGTACTTATAACTGTACTTTTTACTGAACTTTTTTTAATTAAGAGTGGTTTCGTATATAGTTGTACTCGCTAATGCTTAGTAAATTATATAAAAAAGCTATCCTCTTGAATCACACTATCTTCTAAACAAAACCTCAT
Source organism: Orgyia antiqua (assembly GCA_916999025.1). NCBI lineage: Eukaryota > Metazoa > Arthropoda > Insecta > Lepidoptera > Erebidae > Orgyia > Orgyia antiqua. Next base: position 10,843,715 of record OU779874.1, read on the forward strand.
CAAAACCCGTTGCGTAGTTATGAAGATATAAGCTCACATAGGGACATACATACAAAAATAACCACTTTGTTTTTTTAATAAGTAGATTGGTTTTTATATGTATACTAGCTGACCCGGCAAACGTTGTTTTGCCATACTAAAAAAAAAAAGATTTGAAAAATAGATGTTGGCCGATTCTCAGACCTACTGAATATGCATGTAAAATTTCATAAAAATCGGTCAAGCCGTTTCGGAAGAGTACCTAGTAACACTGTGACACGTGAATTTTATTTATAAGAAGAAGATGTCTATAAGATATTTGGCAATAAAATAAAAATTAGTATATATGGTTATAATTGTTTGCTTAGTTCAAAAACTACAAAACACGCTTAACAATCATAAATATTTTTATAAACAATTGCATTGTCATCGGTACTAAATGAGCATACAAAATTTTCGATCAATCCGACTTCTGCAAGTTAGTAAAAATCACTTACAAACATTCCGTTACATAGATTAATACATTGATAGATACGCACCGAACTAATATATGTATAAGCGTGTTAAAAAAGTCAATAAACATGGTTTATATCAAATTACGCAGAACCCTAAATATAGAGTTGTTCTAGTGTGAAATAATTGAAATTAATCGGTGTTGCGAATCAAGCGAAAGTGAAGGCGCACCCAAACATTTGAAATTATGAATATATTATACAAAACAACTATATATTACTAGCTTATGGACGTGACTTCGTTCGCCTTTACACCAATGTTTATACCAACAGTACAAATTCTATGTTCACAACTAAACTAAACTAAAAATGTAAATTGTAGTACTAAAATAACGATTTTTCTAAAAAAAGTGAATATATATAGACAACTTAACTAAAATATGAAGAACTATTGTATATTTTGATCAATTGCCTATTTCGTTGTCCACACTTATTAGTTAGTCCACCTATAATAAACAGTTTTTAGGGTTCCGTACCCAAAGGGTAAAAACGGGACCCTATTACTGAGACTTCGCTGTCCGTCCGTCCGTCCGTCCGTCCGTCCGTCCGTCTGTCACCAGGCTGTATCTCAAGAACGGTGATAGCTAGAGAGTTGAAATTTTCACAGATGATGTATTTCTATTGCCGCTATAACAACAAATACTAAAAATAAAATAAAATAAATATTTAAGGGGGGCTCCCATACAACAAACATGATTTTTTTACCGTTTCTTGCTCGATACTAATAACGTTGCCTTATGTTGCATAGATAATGGTACGGAACCCTTCGTGCGCGAGTCCGACTCGCACTTGACCAATTTTTTTTATTATAATACAAAAGTTCAGTTGACATTGACGTATTGTGTTATTGACACTAACGTCTTATTCATAATGACTTATCGGAGGTTTAAAAGTTCGCTAAAATCGGTTCGCGAAAATTGTCAAAACTTAACTTAACTAAATAGGCAATTATTCAAAATATACAATAGTTATTCATATATTAGTTAAGTTGTCTATAAATTTTATTCACTTTTTTAGAAAAATCATTATTTTAGTACTTTCTATACTTCTATACTAACCGCATCATTCATAATGACTTATCGGAAGTTTCAAAGTTCGCTAAAATAGGTTCGCGAAAATTGTCGAAACTTGTTATTCATAATGGTCTTTTTACGATAAAACGTTTATTATCTCTCCAATAAAATCTTCTTTTAAACCTCCGATAAATCATTATGAATAAGGCCATATTATAAAGCTAAAGAGTGTTTGTTTGAACGCTCTAATCTCAATAACTACATCTTCCAATTGAATTTTTATTTTATTTTGGATAGTACATTTATGAAGGAAGGCTATAAGCTATATAACATCACGCTGCGACTTATAGGAGCGAAGCAATAGTGAAAATTGTTGCAAAAACGGGGAAAATAATTATTACATGACATGTGTTACATTTTCACGCCTCTAACCGAAAGTTATAGTTCGAATCAAAACTTTAAACTATGTATTATGTATGTGTGTATGTATATTTACATAAAGTATTAATATCTAATGATTATCTCATTAAGATTATATTTATCTTTTAAATTAATTATCTAGTCAGATCAACGTCTAGCTAATGTATATATGTGACCTAAATATATTAATAGAATATTAATTATTATTTAAGTAACGCGTTATAAAATGGTAGTGTTATTTTCTAAGCATAAGATCTTGGTTCGATTAAACGCTACATTTCGCAATAATTTTTTGAGTTTATTTTCCTTTTGTCACGTTATCTTTACTTATAATAAAACAAAGTCGTTATTTTTATATGTACGTCGCTATATTAGCTTATATATCTTCAAAACTACGCAGTTTAGTTTACTATTAAGTTTAGATAATATTTTCTAACACTTGCGCGACTCATTTGCATAAATAAAACTACTTTTTACGGATTTAGACGCGTTATATTTATTATAATTTTAGCCCGACGTTTCGGAGACTTTGCAGTCACCATGGTCACGGGTAAGACTGAGCTGTAATGTGTCGTCTACGATCAGTTATTACAGGGTTTACCCAAATTTAATTTAATTTTACATTGACCATAAAGATAGACTTTTACCATAAACTATATCATATTACAATATTATGCTCAGACTACATAAAATCAATAACATTATTTTAGTTTCTAAAGTTTTCTCTTTTTTAAAATTTCTTGTTATTATGTAAATAATATTGTATTTAAGTATATAAACTTAGTTTTGCTTGCTATATTGTATACTACCTCTATAATAATTAAAACTTTATTCTATGATAAAATTATGTATGTTTTACCTTATATAATTTAAAAAAATAATTTCTTTATATTGTTACAATTTGTTAATGTATTTTTAGAAACTAAAATAATGTTATTAATTTTATGTAGTCTGAGCACAATGTAATATGATATAGTTTATGGTAAAAGTCTACCTTTATGGTCAATGTAAAATTAAAATCGAATGTGGGAAAAACCCTGTAATAACTGATAGTAGAAGACACATTACAGCTCAGTCTCACCCGTGACCATGGTGATTGCAAAGTCTCCGAAGCGTCGGGCTAGAATTAAAACAAATATACGCGTCTAAATCCGTAAAAAGTAGTTTTATTTATTAAGTTTAATTTAGTTTTGCACGTAGAATCGGTACCATTAGCAACAAAAATACGTGAAAATATCCTAATCTTTAACAATACAAATGGTTTTCAACATTTTATAAATTCAACACACGTCTGAACATTAAATATCGGTTTATTATTATTTTATTATTATATATTAGTATCTTTGTGTCATTTGACAATGTTCATAAATATCTAAACATAGTATTATTAGTATTCATATGTAGTTTTGAAATAAAGAGTACAAAGTTTTAAAAAACCGAGCAAATACAAAATGGAGTCGCTCATAAAGGGTTTCGTATAGTTATTATAATAATATACTTTGACTTCAAATAACAGTATAAGGGCGGGAGAATGTTGATAATGGGTATTTGTTGTTATATCATCAACTAATTTAAATATAAACTGTGAAATTTTCAGCTTTCTAACTATCACCGTTCCAGAGATACAGTCTGGTGACAGACAGACAGCGAAGTTTCAGTAACAGGGTCCTGTTTTACCTTTTGGTACGGAACCGTTGAAATTATAATTTGTTATAAGGTTCTGTACCCAAAAAGATACAACGAAATACTATTTGAGACGGGGCGGAGCTTCGCCGGTTCTTCTCAGCGGATTGCTGTCCTAAATCGATGTTAGGGAAAACATTTTGGACATTTGTTTTGGAAAAAAATTTATTCCTTTTTGGTTTTCATTTAAATCTAATTCATGAATATCGAATTTTGTTTATATAGCGGCTAACTTGCCCGCAATTATCTGTTTGACAATTGTTAGAATTGTTATAAATATACATACCTACATATTAGGAAATTTAACATGTTACGTATACTGTTCTCTATGAATCACTCTATCCATTCCTAAAAACTGCATTAAAATACGTCTAGTTTAAAAAATCTAATCTTACGGATAGCACGGCTGGTTAATTTATATCGCGTTATGATAAGATTCATAAGTTCACATATTAATTCAAAAAACCTGATTTAATACTTAAAATTCGTTGGTTTAAAATTAGTTTTAACCTTTCAAAGTCAAGGTTAACATTATTTATTCACAGACAGAATTTTTAAAACAATAATTTATAAGATATTGGATTTCATTTCATGGTGAGAAACGATGTTTTTTTTTTTATATAACCAAAAAGGACTGGTTTAAGGAACTTTACCAAGCTCTTTTCATTCTTTTTTTAAAAGAGCCTCAAAATTTTAAACTATTCTGAATTTAAAAACCTAATTTCTATTAACTTTTTTTTATTTTTTATTATGTTTATCTCACTGCTTGCTTTTACCCATGTCATGTGTACCTATGGCATGTTTTATTTTTAAAGTGTTACTTTTTTACACAATTTTTTTAAATAAAAGTAGCAGCTTTAAAATATTCTTAGACGTGGTACCTACAATTCTTTTATATTTTTTAAATATTCAAAGTATAGTTAAGTACTTTTAAACGCATTTAAAGTATTTTTAACTTCGCGTTCTGCCTGCAAGGCAAAGAAAACAATCCATTCAGCCAACTAGTATCTAAACCTTACATAATTTTTCTTAAATAATAGTGTTACAAACTCTTTTAAAAAGCTAGATTCCAATTTTGAATTTGATGGCGCGAATCAGTCAAGAAATTCCATAGATATTATTTTTTTTATACTTTAGAGTGTTTGAAGAAGATATAGATTAATTTGTATAGTTTTATTTTTATGTCTTTTTGTTATTTATTTGAAAGTTTATTTAGAAAGTTGATACTAAAACACCACAACAACTTTATAGCAACACAATTTGATTACAAATATGTCTGACCTAGTTATGATCACTTATAACACTGTACAAAACCAGATTTTGTCATAAAATACTCATCGCTAAGTAAATTTAACTCTCACTTTTATGATATTCAATACATTGGGAGGCTGTATGCGCGTGCGCAGCCTTCTATGTGTTCTGTCACACTAGCGATAGAGGGATAAATCTTGCGTATTGAGACAAAAGGGAGAGTTAGGTTTTGATTTTAAAGATAAAACAATCTTTAAATGAATTAATTATGTAAAAAAAGAAACAAAAAGAAGCTGACTGACTGACTTTATGGTCAAAGGTATGTCTAAATGCATTTTTCTACTGCGTAAACAAAAAAAAACAGTCTTACAAAAAGTAAAGTAAATAAAAAAGTATTTATTTTCCACCACAAGCATTTCTAAGTTACAATTTACAAATTTTATTAACTAGGGGTGACTGGAGCCTAAACTCGGAAATCCCTGTGATTCAGGCCTCCAGGACGCTCTCCCTCGGATAATAGTTTCAGTACTAGCTTTGAAGGAATAGATACTTATTATGTGTGGTGTCAAAGTCAAAGTCACAATTTTTTATTTCAAGTTGGCATGTTTTACAAGCTCTTTTGAAACGTCAGAAACTAGGTGTCTGTTCCAAACGCGAATCCTATGGAGAAGAACAGACAAGAAACTCAATAACAGACAAGAAACTCCATGCTCGTGTGCGTGAAAGAGTGTGCGTGTGTGTATATGCGCGAGTATATTAGAGATAATCTAATATATTAAATTCACGTGTCACAGTGTTAGTTACCGTACTCCTCCGAAACGGCTTGACCGATTCTTCTCAAATTTTGCATACATATTCAGTAGGTCTGAGAATCGGCCAACATCTATTTTTCAAACTTTTTTTTTTTTAGTATGGCAGAACAACGTAGGTCAGCTAGTAATTTAATATTATTTAAAGATATTGATGAGTGTTTCAGTTTGGTTGTAATCTAAATCCATAAGATCAGTTCTAATAAGTGTTTGCATTAGGAAGTTTTTTTAGGCTATATTTTTAAAATGTGATTAATTTTGTTATACAAATGGGAAGCAAGGAAGCATGATTGACGTCTAAAAGATGCGGTGTGATGAGGAACAGGATCACATACTCTATTTCTCCTCCGTATAGAAGACGCCTTTCTTGGATTGTAAATAAGGGTTTCGTGCTTGTAGGAGCACTTTTTGCAAAATGAATGACTGGCTGTCGCATGGTAGATTAAATAATAGCTAAAACAATAATAAAGTTTATAATTTGGTTTTCAATAGCCGTTTAACACCACCCCATCTCCTCCCAACGGTGCTGTAAAAGTCAGCTAAGGGATAACGCATAGGTCAGCTAAGCAACATCGTCTGTGAGAGACGGAAAACTCAAAAATAAACCCAGTGCCAAATCGCCTGGTCGGCGCGGCACATGATCGACCATGATCCCTCCCAAAATGGAGGGGGCCCGTGCCCAACAGTGGGACGTAAATGGGCTGGAGAAGAGAAGAAGCCGTTTTTGGTAAGAGATTTTTGGAAATTCAAGCTTTTCCTCTCTCTCTTTCCAGCTCATTTACGTCCCACTCTTGGGCACGGGCCTCCTCCACGTCGGAAGTGTTTATGGTCTACTGTGCTGCGAAACTTTTTGACACTTGTTACTTGTTGTTGTACCTACTTGTACTTCTTAAGGCTTGAATTATATTTTTTACGAACGCAGAAATATGAGGTGCTCTATACATATAAATATAAATAAATAAATAAATATTCATGGACATTTCACACAACGTCCTCTGGTCCCAAGCTAAGCTTATATGCTTGTGTTATGGGTACCAGAATACGGATAGAATACATATACTACTTTTTTTTTGCAAATACATACTTATAATACATAGAAATACCCAGACGCAGTACAAACATTTGTATGACAATTAGAAAAATCACACAAATGATTGTCCCGAGCGGGAATCGAACCCGCGACCTCTTGATCGAAATATGAATAGCTTTTGCCCTTGACTTATTATGCGTGGAATGTATAAAAATTTCCCCGTTTTTGCTACTTTTTTTACCGATGCTACGCTCCTATTGATTGTAGCGCGATATTATGTACATATCACTGAAAGAATTTTTCAAATCAGACCAGTAGTTCCTGAGATTATTGCGTTTTTTATTTTATTTTTTATTTTATTTATTAGGTTTACCAGCAGTTGTTTACAAAACACACAATATAACAGACATTAGCCAAACCGTAATTAAATTGTAACAACTAATTACAGGTAAACACCGCATGCATGCATAAATATGAGTGTATAGTAAAAAAACAGACTAATGTCAATACACAACCTTAACATCTATCTTAATAATAATTATTCGTTACAGCTCATGATCTGATACTTAATTTGATTAATTGATCAAATTATGGTGGAAAAAATGACTGCCACAAGCGGGACCGCTTCTGGCAGTCATTTTTTGCACCATAATTTGATTTGTTAAGTTAAGCATAGCATGTCAATTGCAAAATCAATAAATTACTTTGATTAATTGAATTAAAATGTATGTCGATTATGTCAGAGTAGGTGTTAACCTCCCTGCACAACCGACCATATGGAGAATTAGCACCTAAGACGGTACGTCTTAAAGCCGGGCAAAGTGGTGTAATGGAGTATTCTCGCGGGCGCGTGAAATTTGAATAACGAAAGTAGTTCAGAACAGTCAATTTGATTTTTAATAATTAAACAAACAAACTTTTCAACTTTATAATATTAGTTTATGTAACCCTCTCGTTGCTAGGTAATAAAACTTTCAAATATCTGTTAAATATATTACTTATGAAAAATAACTAATATTAATAAATTATATTCAATATTGAATATTTCACAAATATGGTTAAAAATGAATAAACCTAAGTGTCGGGTTTCCAAAAATCGATAAAATAATTTAAGTTTTAACTGAATTTAACATAATTAAGGTCGTTTCAATAACTTGACAAAAATAAAATGAAGTAACTTAACTCGTAATATAAAAATTTATATTTAATTTATGAACTAATAAAGATACTGGGTTGCCTCGCTTTCTTTAGTGGCGTAAGTTTAATAAATGATTGTGAATAATCACAGAATATACCTATGTTGTCCTTTGGTCCTTAAGTAAGCATATTATTTAATAATTACCAAATCACATTTACGTGTAGAAAATAGGATATTAAATACATCTTGACGGGCTTCGTGGTGGAGTGGTTCATGTAACGGACTACCGATCATGAGGTCGCGGGTTTGATTCCCGCTCGGAACAATCATTTGTGTGATATTTATAAACGTCATACAAATGTTTGTACTACGTCTGGGTGTTTTCTATGTATTATAAGTATGTATGTATTTACGAAAGAAAAGTAGTTTATGTATTATATCCGTATTCTGGTACACATAATACAAGCATAATAAGCTTAGCTTGGGACCAGAGGACGTTGTGTGAAATGTCTATGAATATTTATTTATTATTATTATTATCTATACTAATATTATAAAGCTCAAGAGTTTGTTTGTTTGTTTGAACGCTCTAATCTCAAGAACAACTAGTCGGATTTATAAAATTCTTTCAGTGTTGGATAGTACATTTAGCGAGGAAGGCTATAGGCCGTATATATGTACATATATATATAACATCACGCTGCGACCAATAGAAGCGAGGTATCTAGGTATCGAGGTATCGAGGTAGCGAGTGAAAACTGTTGCTAAAACCGAAAATTTTCTCGCGTAAGAAGTCGCGGGCAACAGTTAGTAGAGAATAATAATGTAATTAATAATAATACTTTTAGTGGATATCAACATCCCTTATGATGGGAACCTCGAGCCAGCCACCTGACGCACGAGGTTACCAACATGTGGAGGGTGGTATCGATAGAAATAATCGCGATAGTTGCATTGATGAACGGTTTGGTCCCAAAGACCCTCTCACAACACCTCGAGAGGCTCGGCATCAATAGTAAGTCGGTGATGGCTCAGATGCAGAAAGCAGTCTTGCTAGACATCGGGAGACTAGTTCATCGGTTCCTCCCCTATAAAGCTCCACCACTCCGGCCGACTGTTGTCAACCTCGTCGGAGTGCCGCCTCACGAGGCGAGGCAGTGTTGTATACATAATGTAAAATATCGTTTATGTAACGCAGAATCGTCTTGTTATGTATTTAACATATTTTATGCATGGAAGATAGCAGTGATGTCTTTAGCACTATGCTACTTATTTCAAATAACAAACATACAATCCTTACCCTTAGAACCAATAAAATAAATTATTATGTGTAGGTATTTCTATCGATACACAAATGCCCATCACTACTTTCTCACGCGGTCCCTGAAATAAACCAAACAAACTAGTGATGTGACACTATCGTAAATCTTAATCCTCTTTTAGGAGATTTAATTAAAATACTTATAATAATCCGTCGTCATGGTGACAGCTCGAAATTAAATTTGTTACATAATAGTAAAATATATTTTTCAAATACTGATTTAATTTCAGAAGACTTTGTGTGAAATGTTCATGAATTTATTATTATTTATATTCTTCTTCTTGCTTCTTCTCCAGCCCATTTACGTCCCACTGTTGGGCACGGGCCGCCTCCAGTTTGGGAGGGATTATGGTCTACAGTGCTGCGCTGACCAGGCGTGTTGGCACAGGGTTTATTTTTGAGTTTTCCATCTCTCACAGAGGATGTTATCTGTGTACAATATCCCTTAACTGACTTTTACAGCACCCTTGAAAGGAGATGAGGTAGTGACACTTGTAGGTATTCTTAATCCGTCACCTCACGGATAATTATATTCTATAAACTGAAAGTAAATAAACACACAATATTATTGTCTTATACTTGCGCGACTCATTAGTTAAAATAAAACCACTTCTTACGGATTAAAACCACATTAAAACAAATAACTATACACATCTAAATCCGTAAAAAGTGGTTTTATTTTAAAAAAGAAATTGTTTTAATTGAAAATCAAACCCAGAAAATTGAAACTCAGAAACACTACTTAATAACGACACAAGTCAAGTAAGTAAAACTGCATTATATTGATCGTTGCCGACTATTAACATACAATGGGGACAGTTGATTGGTGATTTATGTAGATCGTTACAGATATATACAATTTATTGTCCATATATATATATATATATATACACCAGCTGCGATATTAGACAATTATAATATTAAAGGACAATACTATACAGACATACATACTTCAACTATCCATCCATCGACCTTTCTCTGTCAACTGCTGGACATAAGCCTTCTTCATAGAATGCCACTACGCGCGGTCTTGTGGTAACTGCATGCAGTGGCTCGCGGCATAGTTCACCTTGTTGCTTGGACCTTGCACCTTGGGCTGCCCCCACGCTGCGTCATACGGTGCATGGTCGCCACGCGAGGACCTTCCGTTCCCAACGGTCATCAGATCTTCGAGTCATAGGCCTGTCCATTGTCCGAATCCTATGAAGAAGAACAGACAAAAAACTCTGTGTTTTTTTTTATTTAGAAAGTTTTCCCCGTTGATGCATTTTTTACTGATGCCTCTCTCTTATCGGTCGCAGCGTGATGTTATATAGCCTATAGCCTTCCTCAATAAATGTACTATCCAAAACTGAAAGAATTTTATAAATCGGACCAGTGGTTTCTGAGCTTAGCGCGTTAAAACAAACAAACTCTTTAGTTTTTTATGTAAAGATTTTTTCTAAATTTTTTCCATATTACTTGACATACAGATTACAAAATACTTTAGATATAACGTATTCAACACAAATATTCCACGTCACATTAGTTTGTGCAGTTTATTGGCACGTTTTAATCTCATTTTGACCATATACATCACGCTTATAGCCTTATGAAGGTAGGCTGAACTACTAATAGGTATGTGAAGAAAAAAATGACGAGTTCCCGCTGTGCTGTCCGTGAAATTACAAACTTTAAAGGCGGTTTGTTTTATAGACATATGTTTTGTATAACTTATTGGAACTTGTTCGTGTTAATGTTAATAAAGATGTATTTTATTATACTATCTTTTACTCCCGACTTCTTCCATTCAAACACGAACTTAACTAAAAAACTAATATTTAAATTGTCAATAACACAATTAGTTAATGTTAACTGAAATTTTTAGTATTAAAACTATGTATTATAGTTTATTTTAATTGATATAAAAGTTCACAACAAAATAGCCAAATAATCAAAATACACCATAGTTGTTTTCATTATTTAGTTTAGTTAACTTTAGTTTTGCAATTAGAATTGGCACCATTATACTTACATTGTAATATATATAACTTAGTAACGATCATATTAAATCTTTCGTTTGTTTAAGCCGTACTAAGAACTATTTATTTGATCATGGAGTTATTCCAAAGAACATACCTAAGCCGCCGCACTATCATGACACCATATACGTACTGTTAACCACATCAATAATTACCATGTCATTTAATTACAGGTTTTTGTTGCAGTATTCCAAATAGGGTTGACATTTTTTTTATTTTATGTCCATGGACATTTCACACAACGTCCTCTGGTCCCAAGCTTAGCTTATATGCTTGTGTTATGGGTACCAGAATACGGATAGACTACATTATAATACTTTTCTTTTGTAAATACATACTTATAATAAATAGAAAACACACAGACGAAATACAACCATTTGTATGATCATTATAAATATCAAACAAATGATTGTCTCGTGCAGGAATCGAACCCACGACCTTTGAACGGCAGTCCTTTACAAGAACCACTGGACTACGAAGCCCGTCTTTATTAGAATTGCTGATCATTATTGTTTATTAACATTAAACCGTTCAAATACCAGTTGGTTCTGTACCGTTAGTAACATTATTTTCTTCATACCGATCAGAAACATCACCAAATAGCAGAATCCCAAATAACGGGATAATTAAAATTTTTAGCTCCCTCGTTAGCACAATTCCCAAGATACAGCCTGGTGACAGACAGAGGGACTGCCCGATAGCGATGTCTCAGTAATAGAATAAATAGTAAGTAACAGTTTTACCTCTTAGTAATAAAAACAGAATTTTTAAATCATTATTCAATCGAAACTATAATTTTTGTTCATGTCGATTTGCTGGAAGAAAATACGCACATCCCCATGCTTTTATGAGTTTGGTTTGGGTAATTATGCTTTTTTTATCTTTCCTTATTTTAAAACAAAGTCGTTATATTTGTATGTGGGACATAATACAAAGATACTGACTGTGTTTATACAAGTGTCCCAAAATTCAACGACGAGCACCAGAAGTTAGACCTATTCATGACTACTAATGAAAAATAAAAAATTCTCGTAATTTATTTTATAGATATCAAAAAAAGTATTAAAACCTTTGAAAATTGACACCCCCTAATGTCTTTTAACTATAATTACCACAATTTTCCAAATATTTCCAATTTTTTTTGAAGACATTATACTATATAGTGTACAGTAAAGTATAAATAGTGCTATCCCTATTTCCGAGCGCCGCGCTGAAAGGGACAAATATAGATGAAGCGGATTTTACCTACAAATTCTTTGAAAAAAGACGTTTCGTACTTCCGTTTTTTTTTGCGAAAGATAAACCGATTTTAATTGTTTTTGCGTGAATATATTAATATTTTGCGATTGACTCGCTATGCTTTTACTAAATAAACTAAATTATAATGGAAAAAATGTTTTTGCGTTATATTATAGATAAAGAGTATATCTATGCTTCTATCACTTTCTTTTGTGGTAAAACTTTACCAAATTTGTGTGATAGACGCCGCAACTTTAAATAAATAAATAAATAAATAAATATTCATGGACATTTCACACAACGTCCTCTGGTCCCAAGCTAAGCTTATTATGCTTGTGTTATGGGTACCAGAATACGGATAGAATACATATACTACTTTTCTTTTGTAAATACATACTTATAATACATAGAAACACCCAGACGCAGTACAAACATTTGTATGACAATTAGAAAAATCACACAAATGATTGTCCCGAGCGGGAATCGAACCCGCGACCTCTTGATCGGCAGTCCATTACCAGAACCACTACACCACGAGGCTCGTCGAAACTTTATGTAAAGAACTTACAACCTTAACGTTACTTTATGTAAAGAACTTACAACCTTAACGTTACTTTATGTAAAGAAAACCGAAAAAAGTGTGTTTTCGGATCGTCATATTTCTTTTAGTTATTATGTTTTGAAAAAAAGAAAGTAATAGAAGCATAGATATACTCTTTATCTATAATATATCGCAAAAACTATTAAAATAGTTTAAACTTTCGCGAAGAAAAAACGGAAGTACGATACCCCTACTTTTGTATGAAGCATAATTTGGTATCGTATCGTCTTAACATTGACAGCCCTAGTCGTAAGTAATTTCTACAAAAGCTGAAGTGTGTTGTATAATTATGTGAAGATAGAAAAACCACAGAGACTTCCTCCTGTAAAAAGTTGTAGCATAACTTTACTGTGTATGCTTAATTAATTATGAGAAAACGCATCTGATTTGAGTACCTCTTTGGTTCTGGCGGAATATTATGGAGGTTTTATAACCTATTCGTTACTCTTTTACTATTAATAATAAAATATTTTTATTTTTTTTTATTAAAAACTGCAAATTAAATAAGTTTTCTCAAAATTAATTAAATACATTATAGCTATATCTGTGAGTACAGCCTGCAATCGCAGACGATAATCACTAAATATAAAACGTACTTCTAGTTATGCTATTCCACGACAGATGGCAGTAATACAAAATTATCTTATGTAAAAGATAGATGTCGTGTTCTTGAATTTGGGTCGCCAAAAACGTCACAAGCAGTTGAATTACTTAGCCAAACCCAAATATTAGGTACCTAATAAAAGAACATTATTTTCAGATTATCATATATTTTTAATACTTACTACTTAATAATAAAAGTTACAATCAATAAACATAACGTCTAAAATATTTTAACATTCTAATTTCAAATATACAATAAATTGATCAATAATACCAATGAATTTTTTAATTATTTTAATTAAATACGTAACTTACAACGCATGTTTAAATAGACACTATGCGTTACAGGAAAACTAGGATTCAATAATAGATGTCACTGTACAAAGTTTTACCTTTATACAAGACGCTTAGTTAAACGTAAAGTTAATTGCAAATAATAATTTAATGAAGATTAGCTTCTAGTCAAGTATTCGTTGGCGATCTCCTTCCAATCACAAGGATCTCCGTGCTCCGTAGGTTTGGTTTTACGGATTTTCTTTAGCATTTCCCATCCATTTGCTTTTTCAGTGGATGTCACATAGACGTTGTTTGGATCTTGTTCAAAACTGTAAGCTCCAATCACGAGGCTTTGAACGAGACGAGAGGAAATGAGGGTCTGAAATATAAATTGTTAACTCTTAGATTGTAATTTATTATTCATACTCATTGAATCTAGAAACCATAAAAAAGTTATCCTCTTAAACCACTCTATTTATTACAAACAAAACCACATCACAATCCGTTGCGTAGTTTTGGAGATATAAGCTCACATAGGGACATACATACAAAAATACCAACTTACCAACCTAATACCAACTACAAAGTTTACGAAACGTCGGGCCAAAAGTTAAAACAAATATACGCGTCTGAATCCGTAAAAAGTGCTGTTATTTAAAAGAATGAGTCGCGCAAGTGTTAGTAAATATTATACCAACTTTGTTTTATAAAAATTTCATATTTCATATTTCAAGACGGTTTGAACCGTTGTGCATGTATGACCACATGTATGTCTATAAATGAAACCAAGGAAGTGCACTTAGACTGCGCTACTATCTTTATATCCAAATAGATGGTAGGAGAGGGTATCAATTTAGTTCTAAGCTTATGATTTCACTGCCGAACATTAGGATTTTTGAACAAAGCTACCTAATTTTAACAACTTAAACGCTTTAGTATAATCTGATCTCACTAAAGGAACATTAAATAAAATAAATAAATATTCACGGATATTTCACAAACGTCCTCTAGTCCCAGGCCAGCTAAAGGTTTGTGTTATGGATAATACGAATATACTACATAATAATATACTACTTTTCTTTTGTAAATACATACTTATAATACATAGTTAACACCCAGACTCAGAACAAATATTTGTATGACATTTATAAATATCACACAAATGATTTCCCCTTGCGGAAATCAAACCCGCGACGGACGGCAGTCCGTTACATAAACGACTCGACCACGAGGCCCGTCAAAGTTGAAAATTCCACCAACCTTCAATAGCCTGTACTCATTTTCAGGTAGTCTTCTATTAACAGTATAACCAGCGAGAACGTAGCCACCAGACTTCGGGTCTCCAGTCACAAGCATCGCGTAAGTCATGGCAATTGCCACTTCAAACACGTAGTACGAGTACTGAATATCACCGAAGTCTATGATGCCTGTTACACGGTAGTCTGTGTCACTGTGGAGTAAAACACAATAGATTTATTTATTCCTTCTTTCTTCCTTCCCAGCCCATTATGTGCCATTATTGGCCGCAGCCTCCTCCATTTTAGGAGGGCTTATTGGTCAATTATACCGCACTGACCAGACATATTGACCTAGGGTTGGTTTTTAAGTTACATTAAATAATACACTATAAGTATGTACATAGTTTGCTGAAGTAAGCCAAGTTTTTATATAAACTAATATTATAAAAAGATAAATATATTGTTAAAAGTTTAATAACTACACTACAGTATCTCTGAGTGCTTGATGATGTAGTAAGAAAATTAGAGACGCAAATGGTATCGCGGCCAAAAAGACCATTTAGCAAATTTTGCTTTTAGTTTTTTAGTTTAATTTAATGACTAAAAATCACCCATTCGTATTCACTTGGTTTTGAAAGTCATCGTGTATTATTTATTACAGATTTGTACTTGTGATGCCAGTAAGTACATAGTGAATAAGTTTTGGAATACAGCTAATAGATGGCAGTATAAAGCAAATAGATAAAGAAAGGAAAGAGAGGAAGAATTTGCATCGCTTTATGTGTCGGACAAAAGATTTCTATAAACACAATTGATATTAATTTACAATAATAAAGCTTCTTTGTGCATTGGAACTATTTGCTTGCAAAGTTAAAAAGCAAGCAGAAAGGAAAGATATTCAGAATGAATATATTATATTGTATTCTATAACCATACTGTACGTATTTAAAGCGCAGTAAAGGGATTAATCACATTTCTTGATATATTACTTGGCTCACCTCAACAAAATTCCATTAAGAATATCCTTGCATACTCTTATTACTGAAGATATGACCCGCCTAAATATTTGAAAAAGAAATTAATAAAGCATGTAGTGACATCTATTATCGAATAGCAAAACTACAAGTTCATCAAATTTTAATGTTGAAAATAGCACCTAGTTTTTTATTTAAGAGGATACCAAAATAGCTTCGTGTATTTTTCTATGTACGAAGTTTTCATTGTTTCTTTAGATTGAATGGCTAGAGCTCTAATTTTTAAGTATATGTTTTTTCAATATATGATCTAGGATCGCATAAACTCAGAAAAGCGAATGAAAAAAGTTTTCTCGATAGAAAATCTTAGCGAAACAACCTCTCTAATTTTTTATTTTTTTCATTTGTCGGTCTATTATCGCGTATTAACTAATAAAATAACTTTAAAACATAAGTAACTGTTATATATAGAAACACGTAAATCAGAATTAAAATATATTTAGTAGATTTTGAGTAAATAGGAAAAGTATCCCTAATTCTTCATTTTCTGTGCCTACTGGCTGTGTTATAATATGTACGTGTCGTCGATGATATACGATAATATTAATGTAGGCCCTTAAGCCTTTAGTGGTAGTCCATTCATTTTCCAGACGAATCTGCTGTTTCCTTAATTTTTTTAAGCAATCAATTATACATTTTTACACTAACCTGCCACCCGGCTTGAGTCCAACGAGTACATTCATCTCATTAATGTCTCCGTGGATGACTCCCTTCTCCAGCTCGTCCAGCTGTGGGACTACTGCGTATTTAAACTCTTCAATCACCTAAAAAAAACAACATTTATAGAAAACTAACTGTTGCCCGTCGTATGCGTGGAATTAAGAAAATATTCCCCGTTTTGCAACATTTTTCACTGCTGTTTCGCTCCTATTAGTCGCAGCGTGATGTTATATAGCCTTCCTTGATAAATGTATTATGTAACACTAAAAGAATTTTTGAAATCAATGCAGTAGTTCCTGAGATTAGCGCGTTCAAGAATCTTTTCAGCTTCATAACATAAATATACAATATTGTATAGGTACCTACATACATTTTACAAACTTCAGTGTATTATAAATTGTAGTAGAATACTAAGTATTTAAAGAAAAAGTTCAACAGGCATCACGTGCCTGAAAAATTTGAGGGTTTTCCTCGATTTCTCAGCAGATAACCATTAGATCCTGACTTGTAACAATGGACCATACGTGAACCACCAGCTTTTAATTAATAAAAGAATCATTAAAATCGCTTCGCCCAGTTAAAAGTTATGAGGTAACAAACATAAAAAAAATAATAAATAAAATAACATACGGACGAACTCCTCCTTTTTTTTAAGTCGGTTAAAAATTAAATACAAACCTCTTCGACCAGGTCAAGTTTCTCTTGATCCTTGATAACATACTTGAACCTCTCCAGCTCTGCTACTTTGGTCAACATCCACATATGCTCACGTGACACCAAACCTGAATGATTGAAGTTCTGAAACAACAAATAATACAGTGTTAATCTCCTCCTCCTCTCCAACATATTAACGTCCCACTGTTGGGCACGGGCCTCCTCCACTTTAGAAGAAATTATGGTCTACGGTGCAGCGCTGACCAGGCGTTTTGGCACAGTTTTAAGTGTAGTACCCTCTCTCAGAGGCTTATTTTGAAACTTAGCACCCTGGGCCATTTGATTTGTCGCCCAGGCCAATATAATTACCCACCCTTTAATTTAATAAAGATAGAGCAAAATTTTAGGTTTGAAGGCTTTCGCCACCTTTCTCAGACTGGCCGCCCCGGGCCATGGCCCTTATGGCCCTAGGGTAAATACGCCTCTGCCCTCTCTCACAGTAGACGTTAATTGCTTATAGCAGCAGGCTCTTACAGTACCCTGGGAAAGAAATGGGTTGGTGACACTTTTATTCTTAATCCGTCACCACACGGGCCACAGTATTCCGTATTTTTATTGTAATCCGTACAGGAAATCTAGCAGTAGGTAGTTAAACACTTTCCCATACATTATAGAGGTCTGCTCGGAATATTGGGCCCCCTCACAGGAAACCTACGCAAGGTCATCCTATGAGACAGTTTAAATCTAATACATATTATTGTATGGTACAAGTTACAAATGTTGGGCGTTTTAAATGTCTACGGAATCAGAAAAGGTGCCCAGGATACTACAGTTACTAAGGGTCAAAACCTACAGGTTGATTTGTTATAAATCTTTAGGGTTTCGTAAAAAGAAATCCTTATAGTCTCATTTCGGTGGCTGTATGTCTTTCCGTTTGTTAAACTTTTTTACGCAGCTACGTCAGCTAGAGTAATCATCTTTCTTTAAAAGTTATTGGTTTCGTTTAAGTAGGTACTATGAAAATGCACACAATTGCACTCTGGGCCGTCATAGTCGTGGAATCAAGAGGAATAGGTATGTCGGAGTAACTTATGGAATTGCTATGGTTTACTATAAGTCTACAAATTGTAGATACTGTCTTTTAGATGTTCATACATCAATCTGTCATTCTCTTTCACACATAAAAGGGCTCCACAGCAGGTCTCTAACCAAATCCCCTATAACCTGCCCTCTTACCACCAAGATAATGATGTTAATAATGTTAACATCCATCCATCAGCCTCTCTACGTCCGCTGTTGTACACAGGTCTCCCCCATAGAACGTCAATGTTGTTGTTAAGCAATTATACCCGTCTGAATCCGCAAACATGGGGACCACGTACCGGACGACGCAGCGTGGGCGGCCCCCAAAAAGGTTGACTGACGGTATCGTCAAATACGCCCGCGCCGGGGGCCGCTGGATGCAATTAGCACAGGACCGCGCGTTGTGGCGTCCTATGGGGGAGGTCTTTGTCGAGCAGTGGACGGAGAAAGGCTGATGGATTCGCAAAAAGTGGGTTTTTTGCCTATAAGATATTACTACATACCTGTAGCTTAGTATCCAAATTGGCCGCAAACTCTCCAACTTGGTACAGCAGTGATTCTGACTTGGGTACACTCTGGAGTATATCTCCAGGTACATACTCCAGGAGTCTGACAGCATGCTGCTTACCCCCAATGTTCTCTATAGAGTGAAGATGTCCGTATACGTTGCGAATTGGCTTCGGGCAAGTAATATTACGGGTTGCTGGAATAATATTAATTGATTAAACTTCAATAGTATACATAATAGTATAATTTTCTGGCTGAAAGTCCAAACCGTGATGACGGCGATGATAGCAGAGCTCCTAGAGTTTGTAGTCATTATTATTTCGAGTAGATTCTGCGTAAGTCTCGAAACAACAATATCATCATCATAACATCACGCCTTTTTACCATGGGTGTAGGCAGCGACATTATCCACTAGACAATCAATTACCGTTCATCATCATCTTCATACCCTGCTCTTTTTTTCCAATTATTTGCGGTTCCTTTCCAGCCCATTCACGTCCCACTGTTGGGCACCAGCCTCCTCCACTTTGGGAGGGATTATGGTCTACTGTGCCGCGCTGACCAGGTGTGTTGACACAGGATTTATTTTCAAGATTTCCGTCTCTCACAGAAGATGTTATCTGTGTGCAATATCCCTTGCCTGGATTTTACAGCACCCTTGGGAGGAAACGGGGTGGTGACACTACTGGTATTCTTAATCCGTCACCACACGCAGATTTGCGGTTGGTGCAACATAATAATATCCTTTTTCTCCATACTTCTCTGTCACACGTCATCTGCGAACACATCTTCATATCACACAATCCATCCATCTTGTCTTTAGTCTACTTTGTATTATAGGTCTACGCCTTAAATCCATCTACTTTCATATTTAAAACTTTCATGGCAATTTCACTCTCATTCTGTGTTAAGGGCCTACATCAATATTATCGTATATCATCGCCGACACGTACATATTAACACAGCCAGTAGGCACAGAAAATGAAGAATTAGGGATACTTTTCCTATTTACTCAAAATCTACTAAATATATTTTAATTCTGATTTACGTGTTTCTTTATATAATAGTTACTTATGTTTTTAAAGTTATTTCATTAGTTAATACGCGATAATAGACCGACAAATGAAAAAAATAAAAAATTAAAGAGGTTGTTTCGCTAAGATTTTCTATCGAGAAACCTTTTTTCAATCGCGTTTCTGAGTTTATGTGATCCTAGATCATATATTGAAAAAACATATACTTAAAAATTAGAGCTCTAGCCATTCAATCTAAAGAAACAATGAAAACTTCGTACGTAGAAAAATGCACGAAGCTAATTTGGTATCCTCTTAATCAAGTACAGTTAATAATAAATTACATACCTAAGAAGTTCATAATCTCATTTTGAGCTTCAACTACATTAACTTGTTGTGAATCTAAAGAATTCATTATCTTCAGTACGTATCCATGTTCACAATGTGTTGTGATCAATGGATTCTTCACGTTCGGGTCTTCAGTTATCTTGTAGTTCTTATCATCATAACCATTTAGTTCTGTCAACTCTAAGACAGAGATACCGTAGAGTCTTTCAGCTAACAACTTGACTCCTTCCTGGTCTATGATCGGCCGTAATACGATGGCTGGCTCCACGATGTTTGCCATCTCTGACGAGAAAATTTCCGATAGTTAGATTAATTTCTTATGATCTAGAATTTATCTCTCCAGCCCTCTAATGTCCCACTCTAATGGGCACGGGCATCTTTCACTTTGGGAGGGATTATGACTTGTTATGCCATGGTGACCAGAGATGTTGACACATGGTTTAATGTCTAGTTTTCCATTTTTTTATTGAGGGTGTTATCTGTGTAGAACTCCTTAGCTAGATTTAAAGCACCCTGGGGAGGATATGGAGCAGCGGCACTTGTATTCTCAATCCAGCACCACTCAGACGATATAAAGCTTACAATGTTCCAAATAATTAGGTTTTTTTTTAGAAATTCTGGTCACAATTTAATATTTTATTGTTTCAACCCTCCAATATTATAACTCTCTTCAATATTGCAATACTTTTAGCTATCATTGCCCTTTCTCTATCCACTGCTGGACATAAATCCCCTAAAGAGAGTTACACTACTATCTGCATCCAACAACTTACCATGACCCTTCATCATGTCTGAATCCTTCACTTAGTTTAGGTTCGTTCAATAATTAACTCTCCGACTTATATACAGAAATAGGATATTCTGTATTAGGGTGGAATATTCCAATATCAAAAGAGTTAATAAAGAGCATAGACGCTATATTAGCAAGACAAGAATTTGCTAGTGTCCGCTTATCGGAAAAATAAATTAATTATAAACATGATAAACAAAAAGCGTTACTACTTACACTCTATATTATAAACTTACCAGAAATAAGACATAACAATGTGTCTACTAAATACAGTATTATTCTATCAAATGCTGTATTGAAAACAATGGAAATGCAATCAATGACACATTAAAAGCAATTACTACTAGGCTTAGAAATACTAATCTTTAAGTAAAAACACAATAAGAAGCCCGTTAGCCGACATGATTATAAAATTAAATAACATCAATATTAAACTAGAAGACACAAGTAATTTTCTAGAAGTTAAAAATGACAAAAAGAATAGGAAGAAAAGCGACTAAATAAATCTAATTAAATATGTGACATGGCGAACGCTAGGTGTTGTATCTAGCATGTATATCGATAGTCCCTTCGGAATAAACCCTCATATAATAATAATAGAACTTCAGGTACAGGTAAGTTCGTTTAATCATTAATTTAATACGATCTCCCAACTCCCACTTTCCCAACAATAACCCAACAGCCCTTACGGCAATTTTTGCTCCATTTCGGAGCAAATACTCTTTAATTAAATTATATTGACACACAATGCAGTAGATACTAAAAACTAAACACATATAAGCACATAAGTATAAATTAATAAAAAAATATAGATTTTCTTCTAAACTAATATCTATAATGATAAAGTTAACACAACAAATAAAACTATTAAGACTATTCTAAGAGTGGAAGCAGAAGCAGACGACGAACATTTCGAAGAATATGCAGCATTTTCACTCGCAGTTGTAACAAATAAAGCACTTAGTACGGGATCCGTAGTACATTTTTTTCACTTGATTAATATCAAGCTGATTTTCCGTGAGTAGCTTTATTGTGACGAGACGCCCTACAATTTTCTATTCCAAAATCTCGATTGTGGTTGCTAACAGAGGTAAAATATCGTACTATTACTGGAAATAAGCAGCAAGTGATTTTTTAAAAATTTTTGTTTGAAATTTTTGACGCAAGTTCACTCACGTCTTTTTTTTTACGGGTAGTACGATATTTTATCCTTGCTATCTCTGTTAGCTACCACAATAGAGATTTTGGAATAGAAAATTATTGGGCGTCTCGTCATAATAAAGCTACTCACGGAAAATCAGCATGATAGTAATCAAGTGAAAAAAATGTACTACGGATCCCGTACTAACTACGCTAAGTTATAGTTAACAGTTTCTGTCTCCTAGTTTTGACAAGAAAGCAACTGGAACAAATAATGTTTTTTGCTTTAACAAATAAAGCAGGTAGGCCAGAACAGCAGTTCCACCTCCAATGGCAAGCCTAAACTCACCAATCCGTCTTGATGAATATTGAGTCATTTTTGCTTATTTTATTTCTCCTGCTGGTATAAAAAATGGAAATCTTGGCTCCGATGTCCAGAAACTAGAAATTATAACAGTTTCATCATTTACTGAGTAAAAGTTTCTTATCCTAGGCAAGGTACAAAAAAAATTCCTATTCTATGTTTCGTGGAAAATAATCATGAGTACTAAAATATTGCTAATCTTGCACATGACGAATTTGGTTTTGCCATGTTTCGTTTAAACAAGTCCTCTCTGAAAACCGATGGGGTACATTCCATTGCAAATTACGTTCCACAAATGCAGAATACTACACGGGTTTATCCTGGATCTTAGTAACAATATGACATAGTCAATGAACGCTCAGAACAATCCAGGCTCATATATTTTTATGACTCTTAGTTCATCATGTCTAAGTTATCAGTGTTGATAATTTCGCCGATTGGTTGTGGATTCTGTTCCTCTATGGACATTGTTGTGTTTGTGTATTATCAGGTTATCACACTGGCTGGAAATACTAATATACTGCTTGGAAACAGTACACTCTTGTCTCGTGCCATAACATGGTAGAAGTTAATAGCAAATTTGACAGACATCATTTCATTATTAGTTTAATAGAAAATTCTACGAGCCGCATTGTCCTTCTTCTTCTTAGCCCTTTAAGGGCCTACATCAATATTATCGTCGACATGTACATATTAACACAGCTAGTAGGTATAGAAAATGAAGAATTAGAGATATTTTTTTTGTTTACTCAAATTCTACTAAATATATTTTAATTCTGATTTACGTGTTTCTATATATAATAGTTACTTAAGTTTTTAAAGTTATTTCATTAGTTAATACGCGATAATAGACCGACAAATGAAAAAAATAAAAAATGAGGGAGGTTGTTTCGCTAAGATTCTCTATCGAGAAAACTTTTTTCAATCGTGTTTCTGAGTTTATGCGATCCTAGATAATATATTGAAAAAACATATACTTAAAAATTAGAGCTCTAGCCATTCAATCTAAAGAAACAATGAAAACTTCGTACATAGAAAAATGCACGAAGCTATTTTGGTATCCTCTTAAGGACCCATTGTCGGGTACGAGCCTCCACCACAATGGGACCTTATTTGATCTAATTAATCGTATTAAAAGTTTTAGTGTGATTTCATTTGAATGTCCATCTTGATTGAAAAGAAAGTATAAGTTTAGTATTAAATACTGTAAAAGCCATTTATCAAGGAAAATTCTTTGTTAAACGTTTAACAAAGAGTTCTTTAATGTATCTTATCAACATTCCCTTATGGTATTTTGATATAAAATACTCAAATTCTCTTTTGAAGATGACACTCCATGTTGTCTATAAATAGTGTAAATGTAGATCTTAAGAACTTTGTAAATCCATTAAAAGCATGTTGTTTAAGTCATTATGAATTTTAGACTAATAATTGACTATTTCCGGCGAAATATCTTAGTATTTTAATGTATACGAGGCTTCTAAATTATCTAACAATAGTCAATAGTTACGTATACATTAATTTTGCTATGGTATATTGTATTGCAACACTATAATAATAAGATTCAATGTCGCTCTACAGTCTTCGTTTAAACGATGCTAGCGCCACACACTTACGTGGATAAACGCTGAACCAGCGTCATGTGATTTTTTTTCGAAGCCGGCAATGGAATGTTTATTTTTAACACAATCATAAAAGTAATTAGTATTTTAGTAATATTTAATTATACAGAGCATTTTGATTTAATTAATATTGAAAATATAATATAAATAATGCAAGAACATGTTGTATTTACAATTAAGTAAATCGATTTCATTTTATAATTGGTTTACATAACAAATACAGTTTATTACTTATTTTTAAGAACTCAAAGTATTAATATAAAAAATATTAATAGTTTTATGATTGCAATAAAAAGTCATAGTTTAAATATTACACTAATAATTTGCACGGCTTTATTTATTATTATACGCTGCTAGAAATATAATAACAGCAAATTCTTAATACTAAAAACCAATTTTACCAATTATAATAAAATATGTATTTAAAAAAAAATAACACCAGACCTACCTTTACAATTAAATTTAAAAAAAACACAAATGTATACAACCTCTATCAATAATTTAAAAAAAATTAACACCAATTTCAAAAAATACACTATTATACGTCACTATGTTTAAAAAAGGAACAAAATTTCCACAGATTAAAAATAAATGTATTTTTTTATTACCTAGTGCTCAGTTCGGTGTTTAGATGAAAACTAACATGGACGAAGGACCGTGTACACAGTTTGTTGCGAGAGGCTGATAACAAACGAGATGATATCTGTTGTTATCGAGATAGCAAGTGAGTGATTGTTATTGTGTCTCTATTCCATTTAACAAAATATTCTGTTAACTATACTGAGATGCAATGTACAAAAAAATATACTACTTTTTAATCAGTAGGAAAAGCAATCAGATAAGAGTTAGCAATAGCAATTAGATATCGTAAACTGTTTTCGTAATGCAAGTAAAGATTACTATTCTATAATTTTGTTTTTTTTTTTAATAATAACCACATCACTAAAATGCCACACAATTAAGGGCCTACATCAATATTATCGTATATAATCGCCGACACGTACATATTAACACAGCCAGTAGGCACAGAAAATGAAGAATTAGGGATACTTTTCCTATTTACTCAAAATCTACTAAATATATTTTAATTCTGATCCACGTGTTTCTAAACATAATAGTTACCTATGTTTTTAAAGTTATTTCATTAGTTAATACGCGATAATAGACCGACAAATGAAAATAAAAAAAATTGGTCAAGTGCGAGTCGGACTCGCGCACGAAGGGTTCCGTACCATTATCTATGCAACATAAGGCAACGTTATTAGTATCGAGCAAGAAACGGTAAAAAAATCATGTTTGTTGTATGGGAGCCCCCCTTAAATATTTATTTTATTTTATTTTTAGTATTTGTTGTTATAGCGGCAATAGAAATACATCATCTGTGAAAATTTCAACTCTCTAGCTATCACCGTTCTTGAGATACAGCCTGGTGACAGACGGACGGACGGACGGACGGACGGACGGACGGACGGACGGACGGACGGACGGACAGCGAAGTCTCAGTAATAGGGTCCCGTTTTTACCCTTTGGGTACGGAACCCTAATAAAAAATTAAAGAGGTTGTTTCGCCAAGATTTTCTATCGAGAAAACTTTTTTCAATCGCGTTTCTATTTCATAGTTAATCCGATTTAATACTTTATTTATTAAATAATTAATTAAATTAATGACTTTCGGTAAAATATATCTCATGATTTTTAATAATAGACATGAAAATTTTTCGGTATTGAGAAATTCGGACTTTTGAAAATCGGAATTCAAAAATTCGGAATAAAGTTTTTCGTGTTTATGTATGTAGTGTACCCATTGTAGTGATGTATCTTTGATAAAATATATAAGATTTTATTCTCTATTTATTTTGTGGTCTTTACTAAACTAAACTTCAAACACTTTAAAATGAAAGGAAAGAAAAATTTCTAAGCATAATTTTTGGGTTTTTATAAATAAATAATAATAAATAATAAATATTCAGGACATTTCACACAACGTCCTCCGGTCCCAAAGTAAGCTATATTTCTATGCTTGTATTATGGGTTTTAACAATAACCAGAAGGTAAAACGTGACTGTCCGTGTGGTGACGGATTAAGAATACAAGTGTCACCACCCCATCTCTGACCAAGGGTGCTGTAAAAGTCAGCTAAGAGATATTGGACACAGATAACATCCTCTGTGAGAGACGGAAAACTCGAAAATAAACCCTGTGCCAACACGCCTGGTCAACGTGGCACAGTAAATCGTAATCCTTCCAATGTGGAGGGGAGGCCCGTGCCCAACAGTGGGAAGTAAATGGGCTGGAGAGGAAGTTGTTAGATTTTCCGCGGGTGAAGTTGCCGGCAACAACTAGTATTTATATAAGACCTTTTCTAACAGTGTCTATCACGATACGTAATGGCGACGTCGCCAACGTTCAATGTTCGTGACATTAACGTTAACATTTGAAAGATTACAATGTATTGTCAATTTAATTTATTAGTTATGTAGGTACATCTGTATACTTTTATATATAACCAAATGTGAATAAATAACATGAGAAACCATGATTTTTGGTAACTTTTAGGTGAGGTACTACTCAATTCATCGAAATCTTAGGATTTTTTAAGTATTAGTAGGTACCTGCCTACTATATTTCTCAAAAACGCCTTGGCTGATTTTCAAAATTCTTTTTTTTATATGAAAGAGTAAAGGTCTTTGTACTTTTAAAGTGGTATCTAAGGATCTGAAGACTGTAAATTACGGAATCTAAGAACGAAATTTCTTAAGGGCCTACATCAATATTATCGTCGACATGTACATATTAACACAGCTAGTAGGTATAGAAAATGAAGAATTGGGGATATTTTTTTTGTTTACTCAAAATCTACTAAATATATTTTAATTCTGATTTACGTGTTTCTATATATAATAGTTACTTATGTTTTTAAAGTTATTTCATTAGTTAATACGCGATAATAGACCGACAAATGAAAAAAATAAAAAATGAGAGAGGTTGTTTCGCTAAGATTTTCTATCGAGAAAACTTTTTTCAATCGCGTTTCTGAGTTTATGCGATCCTAGATCATATATTGAAAAAACATATACATACTTAAAAATTAGAGCTCTAGCTATTCAATCTAAAGAAACAATGAAAACTTCGTACATAGAAAAATGCACGAAGCTATTTTGGTATCCTCTTAAATCTGGCACCTTAAAGTCGACTAGGTATTGAATTTTTTTAAATAAAATTCGTAAACTGCGTTTGTAAATATTTATTCATTAACTAAAAAACTATATTTGAATATTACAAAGGCAATTATATTACGAACTACTTCTAGCTGTTGCACAAAGAAATGGGGTTTTAATATGTTTATTATTAAGCCATCACCACACAACCAAATACGCGAAATAATTACTTCGAAATATTATAAGTAAATGATTCCCAAATTCGTTACTTCAAACAGGTAAACAGCAGCTTTATCATTTGGACAATGATAAGAACTCTATGTAACTACCATTTAACTTTGTCTTTTTTAACCCCAATGTATATTTATATTAATTACAACTATTTCCTTTATTTAATTTAATTACATTATATAGTTCTTATTTGTGATAATTTGATCACACGATTGTGATAGTCGCGCGTGATTGGTGTTTGAAAAACTTGATTGCTTAACGAAGTTAAGTTTGTCTGAAAGTAAAGGTTGTATATGGCTACTTGTCCGTATTGTGACGGATTAAGAATGCACCACAGATAGAACAGATGGTAGGTTGTCGTTTAGAATTAAGGACAAGTAACTTTAGCCTTTTGTCCGTGTGGTGACGGATTAAGTATACAAATGTCACCAACCCATCTCCTCCCAAGAGTGCTGTAAAAGTCGGCTAAGGGATATTGCACACAGATAACATCCTCTGTAAGAGACGGAAAACTCGAAAGTAAACCGTGTGCTAACACGCCTATTCAGCGCAGCACAGTAGACCATAATACCTCCCAAAGTAGAGGAGGCCCATGCCCCACAGTGGGACGTAAATGGATTGGAGAGAGAACTTTAGCTTGGCTAAATCGTATTTCATAGTACGGGCGTAGTGTGAGCATTTAAAAACCATGGACAAAATCTATGACTTGTTTAGTGAACTGACTGGCTGGGAGTTATGTTCATAATACGAATTTGCCAGGCAGTTCAATTCATGACGTAACCTAAATAAAAGCACATAATAATATATAATTAAAAATCATAGTTATTTCCATTTCTATAATGACAATAAGTATCCCAGCATCCAATCGTTTATCTATAACAATGTATCAATACATTCACCTCAAAGACATCTATAATAAGACGAGAGATAACACTTCAGTAGGTGCTATATTGTTATCTTGAGTGATCACATGTAATATATCTCGGTATCGTGTCATGTAAATAAATCAATGATTTGTTTTGTTATTGAGAGAAAACAATAACAAATGTTATTTCGTGAAAGATGAATAAGAAATTTTCATAAAAAAATATTATTATATGGCTTTTGACGAGCCTCGTGGTTGAGTGGTTTATGTTGTTATGTATGTATGATGATTCCCGCATGGTACAATCATTTATGTGATCTTTATAATTGTCATACAAATGTTTTTTCTGCGTCTGGGTGTTTACTGTGGATTATAAGTATGTATGTACAAAAGAAAAGTAATATGTGTATTATATCCGTATTCTGGTACCCATAACACAAGCATATAAGCTTAGCATGGGACCAGAGGACGTTGTGTGAAACGTCCATGAATATTTAAAAAAATATATATTAGACTTAGTTGTAATTTCTTTTAATGGCGAATAGCTTCCAATATTTTTCACAGACTATGCTTGCTTGCTAATCCATCTATTATATTCATCTATCCATTAACCTTTCTCCATCCACTGCTGGGCATAGGCCACCCACATAAAAAGCCACACACATTTTTTTATAACGATGTCGTCGGTCCACCTTATTGGGAGCCGCCCACCCTGCGTCGTCCGGTGCGTGGTCGCTACTCGAGGACCTTACGTCCATAACGGTCGACAGGT
The DNA here is from genome assembly GCA_916999025.1 of Orgyia antiqua. Taxonomy (NCBI): domain Eukaryota; kingdom Metazoa; phylum Arthropoda; class Insecta; order Lepidoptera; family Erebidae; genus Orgyia; species Orgyia antiqua. Next base: position 10,873,090 of record OU779874.1, read on the forward strand.
CGTCGAGCGATGTGGCCTGCCCATTGCCACTTTCGGCACTTCTAGATAGTGCATACCTATATAGTTTTAATTATTATATTAAATGGGTTTGTTAAGTTTATTATTATTATTATTTGATAATAAAATCATCGAGTTTATTATAACATAGAAACAAGAGACACGAGACAAATGTAGGTATGTGTGTGCATGACAAATGTAAACATGGGAACATGGCACTAGTGATATTATTTTCGTAACAAATATTAACATAACCTTGTCATTTTACTAACACAAGCATAATAGGACGCATAATATAATAGCATATAAGCTTAGGACCAGAGAACGTTGTGTGAAATATCCATAAATATTTATATTTATTTATTTTATTTATTTATTTTATTTGTTTAGTTTAATGTATATAAAAATTATTACATAATGCACTACCTAATATTATTTATAAAGATATTGTAGAAAAAAGTACCTTACTTTGTTTGTATGTGTCCGATTTTAATTACTTTTACTGGTTTTACTAATAGATAGCTTTATTTTGAGATAGTAACATAAGCTAAAATTTCATTAAATCTTGAAATTAATTTGTGATAAATTTCGTCATGGACGTCATTGTGGGGAGGTTGTTGTATGTTTAACTACCTGATGCTAGCGACTTCGTACGCGTAGAATTTTGAAAAATTTTCCCATTTTTGTAACATTTTTCACTACTGCTTCTCTCCTATTAGTCTCAGCGTGATGTTATATCGCCTATAGACTTCCTCGCTAAATGGACTATTCAGCACTGAACGAATTTTTCAAATCAGATGAGTGGTTTCTGAGATTAGCGCATTCAAACAAAGAAACTATTGGAATAGAGTAAACAACGCCTTTAGGTCTGTCAGAAATAGAAACTGTAGTTCCGTTTCCTGACGACCGCATGTGACACTGTCATTGTCATTCATAGTATATTGTATTTGTCATATCTTCTATCTATTCTGTGGTATTTGTAATACTTTTCTACAGTGCAATAAACCGATGTTTGATTTTATTGAATCTAATAATTGTATTATTTCTCATAGAAACAAACAATCTTTCCAGCTTTATAATATTAAGTACATATAATAACTTAAGCCAGAATGTCATTAAATCCTGAAATAGGGTTGACGATTAAAACAGATTACTGAGGACAAGTAACTTTAGCCTGCTAAATCGTACTTCATACAATAATGACGTTTCATATTACGTATAGCCTGTATCATAGACATACATAGATACATTTTCACGAACACATTGTTATGTAAGTGGCTTCAAGCCGATTGAGTGATGTCGCCATAGACTCTTCATCTGGTACCTATATCTGTTATACTTCGTTATGGAAGTCATCATGGAGAGGATTTTTTTTATGTTTAATTCTAAGTTATAAAATTACTTATCGCACAATATTTAGGTACTTTATTACGTTCAATTGCTTGTCCGTGTGGTGACGGATTAAGAATACAAGTGTCACCACCCCATCTCCTACCCAGGGTGCTGTAGAAGTCAGCTAAGGGATATTGTATACAGATAACATCCTCTGTGAGAGACGGAAAACTCAAAAATAAACCCTGTGCCAATACGCCTGGTCATCGCGGCACAGTAGACCATAATTAATCTCCCAAAGTGGAGGAGGCCCGTGCCCAACAGTGGGACGTAAATGGGCTGGAGAAGAAGAAGAGAAGATTACGTTTACTGCTAAATTTCGATTAAGCTATGAATGTGTAAAAGCTGAAACGGATGAGAGGTATCTAATGACAGAAAATAATAGAAGCAATACCAAAACGCAAAGATAGTAATTTATACAGGTGCTCAAGTCCACTATTTTGGAACAATTGTCATACCGGCACGATACCGTTGCAATTGAAGTCAAATATCCGTAGTCTGCTATATGCCGTCATAACGGTCTTTCAATGGTAATAGAATTGTCGATCTCTTTTATCTATGCATTGAATTTTCGGTCTCTTTTATCTATGGATTGTGTTAGAATGGTATGTATGTGTTGCCGTTTTTAAAAAATGCGTTAGTTGAAGTGATTTTCGAAAAACTACTAATAAATTTAAACATTTAATCATGCTAGACTTCGTTTAAATATATTTGTACATACTATTTATTAGTATAAAAAGCAATGTGAAGTTTAGGAGATTAGTAAATTGCAATAAATTACAAAGAACAATTTCTAATATTTCTATCTATCTATTTTTTATTTATGGCAATCTGTCGACACAGGACAATTTAAAAATATTACTGTCAAATTCAAAATAGCAGACTACCGAAACATTTCAGTCATTGAATTGCAATTGTGAAGCAGTTGTGTACGAGACTAGCAATTTATGTCACTTTGACAATTGTAAGACAATGATGAAGTCGTTATGACGACACATTATTAGTAGACTACCAAAAACTTTACTATTGCACCATAATGGTACAATAATGGTACAGTTGTGACACCGTTGAAATACCCGACTCAGGGCCCTGATGTAGGTAATTTACACAGAATAATATCTCAATAGCTGATAGTTTTATTTACACTTTCTTGTATAATTATTAAAATATTTGTTTAGAATACTAAAAATAATTTTGTAAGTGTGTTGTATTAGTAAAAGGACATACATATTACATGTATTACGTCACATGCGAAGAGTCACAATTTTGACGTATTGTGATAAGCATACAAACACGCAGCGTGCCGGACGATGACCGACTCAAGGATAAATAAGTACAATAATTTATATAAAGTAAACATAACGTTTTAGAGCGTCTTTTCTAGATGAAAAACAAAATAGAAATACAAGTTGCAGCCCGCAACTTCTGCGAAAAATTTAGAAACTAAACTTTAGCAAATTATACAAAAGAAACATCCTCTGGCACTACTCTATTTATTAACAATAATAAAATAAAAAAAAACCTGTCAAGAGCGAGGTAAACTCGCACACTTAGGGTTTCGTACCTACTAGACATATAAACATAAGTAGCTGCATCAAATAATCATTTAATTAAACTCAAAACAACTCACCGGCTTAATTTTGTAGTTGAAATATAAGGAATCGCCTACATTTCAGCTACTTCATAACTTGGTATTAGTATAAACACATTTTTACTTATGATGTGATGACAAATTATAAGTTTTTGGATTTTTCCCAATATCAGCACTATATAGACTTGATCTATGCCAAATTTCAAGGCTCTAGGGCAACGGGAAGTAGCCTGTGAATTTTGATTTCCTAGCATAAGTCGAAAAATTCTTAAAAATGGTCGTAATTCGGTTATATCTTATAAATGCGTAGAGGTGAAAGGTTGACTGTATTTTTTGCAGCAAGGGACCGCATAGATCTACATATCGTATGAGATTCAAGTTGATACCTTCAGCCGTTGCTGAGTAAAAAAAAGTTTGTCAGACTGACAGACAGACAGACAGACAGACACCGGAGTGATCCTATAAGGGTTTGTACGAAACCCTAAAAAGACGTGTGGCACTCGGGTAAAATAAAGTAAACATTATTTTACGTTATTGAAATCTAAAATACGCTGTTAACTGAACATTTAAGATATATGTTGTCGATTCAAAATCCTTATTTTAATACGCTCTTTAATTTGAGGAAGGCGCTTACCCTTGGTATTAACAGGATGAAATAAATTGCGGGGGCGAAAAGGGGATTACGCATGCGCAGTAGTGCCGTTTTTTCATTACGATATATTCGTTACGGAATTTCTTGATTCGGTCTCCACGCTCAAGGCCCGCGATAGAAGCTATGCAATAGCTTAATAAAATAAAACCTGAAAACAACAATAACAACCTGATCTTTCTGAGAGACTGGTCGACTTTTCAAGTGACCAAAAGGCTGGCCTGTATTTAGCAATTCGTATAAGCAACAAAGAGGGAATACGGCCAGTCTTTTGGGCACGTTACCCAATGACTGCGATGCGGGCGAATTTTTTGATACCTAATTTTAAGCCGCCTTTTTTTTCTTGTTTTGTGTTTTGTGTAATTAAATAAAAAAAAAATACAAATTTATAAATTATTATATAAAATAGATATATTTGACAATTATTTAATTTCTCATAACACAAGCTTACCTTGGGATTACAGTACGTTGTGTAGAATGTCCTTGAATATTTATTTATTAAAAAAACCGCATCAAAATCCGTTACGTAATTTGAAAGACAATGGTGCCAATTCTATGTGCATAACTAAACTTAACTAAAAAATTAAAACAACTAATTGGAGTATTTTGAATAATTGGTCATTTTTTGTGAACATTTTTATTAATTATAATCTTTAGACTATACCTACTTTTAATAAATAGTTTGTATGTAAGGAAAGATCAGGTTCGTGAATTATGCTATTGACACTCTCAAAATTCATTTTATAGTTAAGTTTATTTAATTGTGCTTGTAGAATTGATACCAATATGATTAATTGTTTTAAACTTTATTTAAATAAATTGATATTGTATGTAGCGCCATCTAACAAACAACATACAAACTTAACATTCAACTTCCTTCCATTTCGTTCGAATAACTTCACAGCATTCAAATTATTTTTTCTATTTGTCGATAGATGGCAGGGCTTAGAAGTATTTACTTGTGAAATATAATCTATTGCACAACAGATGGCAACACTATGGGTAAAATACAACCGTCTTTATTATTTGTGTGTTCAAATGTTCACAGATATATAACATGCACGGAAATCAAACCTACGAACAGTAAAAATCACGTTATAAGAACCACTACACCATGAGACCTGGTTTTTTAAGGTACATCTTGTAATAGGTAGAAAATACATTGTTATTTTTGTATTGGGTGTCAATAATTGAGGTTTAGGCAAAATTTTCGTGATTTCGCAGTGTATGAAGACAAAATTCTCCGTGTGGTGACGGATTAAGAATACAAATGTGATCACCCCATCTCCTTTCCAGGGTTCTGTAAGAGCTAGATAAGGGATATTATAGGTACACAGATAACATCCTCTTTAAGAGAGGGAATACTCGAAAATAAACTCTGTGCGAACACACCTGTTTAGCGCGGCACAGTAGACCATAATCATTTCAAAGTGGGAGGAGGCCTGTGCCCAACAGTGGGACGTAAATGGGCTGGAGAGAGAGAAAGACAAAATGTATATCAGCAGATTCAGCAGTCTTCAAGTACCTACGTACTAAAAAGATAGGAATATCTTTTTAAAGAATGATTTATTGACGCAATCCGAAATATTGATTGAAATATCAATCTTTCCCTTTACATTAACGTCCCACTGTTGGGCATAGCCTATGCCCAACAGTGGGACGTTTAGGAGGGTATTTGATCTACTATGTCGCACTGACTGACTGTTTTTTCACTTAACTTATCATTAATATCTTTACATATTATAAAACAAAGTCGTTATTTTTGTATGTATGTTCTATGTGAGCTAATATCTTCAAAATTACACCATGGATTTCGATGCGGTTTTTATAATAGATATTTTCAGTAATAATTTTAGCTAAAATTCTGTCGACTTCAACCTACCTATATGTACAATTCTCAAACCCCGATGTTTTTTACCCAAATCTCGATTTTTACGAAAGTATGCATGATGGTCTCAGAATCGGTTATTAACTATTTTCAAGGGATTTCCAAAAAGGAGGAGACTATTATGGCCATAGGTCAAAAGGAAGGGAGGTAAGTATCCAAGTGAAACTGCACAGCAATCATATATAATAACTAGCGGTCCCGGCAACCGTTGCTTTGTCATACTAAAAAAAAAACTTTGAAAAATAGATGTTAGCCGATTCTCAGACCTACTGAATGTGCATACAAAATTTCATAAGAATCGGTTTAGCCGTTTCGGAGGAGTACGGTAACTAACACTGTGACACGTGAATTTTATATATTAGATTAGATTTAACTAAATCTAATAACAAACGACTGCATTTCATCATAGCTGTCAAACACCAAACTCCTACGAAGTGTTAAATTAGTTGGTAGATGGCGCCACGTGTCGAGGATTAGTGTCTACCGCCGCCGTACACAGACTGATTCATTGAAATGATTGAAATACATTGGAGACCATATTTTAATTTGGATTTAATTGTTTACTAAAATTGGGTGGGTATTATACACTTGACATCACCCCAAGGTGTTAATAATCTATACTTCTATCGGTACTAATATTATAAAGCTGAAGAGTTTGTTTGTTTGAATGCGCAATCTCAGAAACCGCAGGCCCGATTTGAAAAATTCTTTCAGTGTTGGATAGTAAATTTATCGAGGAAGGCTTTATGCTATATAACATCACGCTGGAACTCGTGAAACGCGTAGTACTCATGGTATTTACAAAATTTTCCCCGTTTTGCAACATTTTTCACTAATAATTCGCTCCTATTGGTCGCAGCGTGATTTTATATAGAATTATTCAAGTCAGACCAGCGAGCGGTTCCTGAATTTTGCGCGCTCAAAGAAACAAACTCTTTAGCATCATAATATTAAAATAGATTTTAGCTTTTACTTCTTAAATATAGGGTTCCAATAAAATATATATAAATAAATAAATATTCATGGACATTTCACACAACGTTCTCTGGTCCCAAGCTAAGCTTAAATGCTTGTGTAATGGGTACCAGAATACGGATAGAATACATAAACTACTTTTCTTTTGTATATATTTTATATGCATCAACCTTTCTCAGTCCACTGCTGGACATAGGCCTCCCCCATAGAACGCCACAACGCGCGGTCCCGCGCTAACTGCATCCAGCGGCCCCCAGCGTATTTGACGATATCGTCGGTCCACCTTGTTGGGAGCCGCCCCACGCTGCGTCATCCGGTTCGTGGTCGCCACTCTACGACCTTCCGTCCCCAACGATCATCAGATCATCGAGTGATGTGACCTGCCCATTGCCACTTCAGCGTGCTAACTCTTCCGGCTATGTCGTACACACCGATAAACAATCACCCCACATAGCCCTCTCCATAGCACGCTGCGCGACTCTGAGTTTTGTTATGAGGCCGACATTCAGGGACCACGTCTCAGTTCCGTATGTCATCACTGGTAACACACACTGGCCAAAGACTTTTCTTTTCAGGCACTGAGGTATTTTGGACGTGAATATGTGCCAAGGCTTCCCGAACGCTGCCCAGCCGAGTTGGATTCGTCGGTTGACCTCTTTCTCGAAGTTGGATTTGCCCAACTGGACTGTTTGTCCTAGGTAGACATAATGATCGACACATCTTTTGTATATACTTACTTACAATACATAGTAAACACCCAGACGCAGAACAAACATTTGTATGACAATTAGAAAAATCACACAAATGATTGTCCTGAGCGGGAATCGAACTCGAGACCTTGTGATCGGCAGCCTGTTACATGAACCACTAAACCACGAAGCCCGTTGAATAATAAAAAAATAAATAAATAAATATTCACGGACATTTCACACAACGTCCTCTGGTCCCAAGCTAAGCTTATTATGCTTGTGTTATGGATACCAGAATACGGATAGAATACATAAACTACTTTTCTTTTGTATAAAAAAAGAAACCTTTACCATGTGTGTTTTTCTTTTTGTCTGTGTGTTCTTCTGTATAGTTAAATAAATAAATCGTTTGTATTAATAATTTCATAGAACAAAATAACATTACAATTATCGTCCCTATTAATTCTAGAACACTTATCAACTAACATAACCAACTATATTGACCTATCTATCAATTAAATACAAAGGTAGGCAGAGATCTAGATAAACTGGTCTAAAATAATACTTTGACAAAATCTTGTTTCACGCAAGAAATGGCTTCACAGTCGCTGAGATAAAACCAACTTATATTTACCATTAGAATCTATAGTTAACAAAGAAAATTGAGTTTTGTGCCGTTATAATAAGATATAGATATATGTTTTTTTAACTGTATTGTTAAATTGGTATTAAAGTCTTTACGCAAAACTTGAGATAGAAATCTTTAAAGGAAATGTCTTTTTCAGTTTCCCATTGTCTACAATTACTTGCTTTGTGATCTTTAGATATATGTTTGTCTTATTCTAACGTATGGTTAAGTTTATATATCTCTCTCTTGCTAGCGCTCTTTGAAAATCCAATTTGAGATTTCCGTTCACATCTGTGTTTGTTTATTTTTAATTATTTCTTTTTTAATGGCTGTATTTGTAAAGGTCGTTCGTATTTGTAATGGCTGTATTTGTAAAGGTCATTCGTCACCACACAAAGTGGTGACGAATGAGAAAACAAGTGTCACCATCCCATTTTCATTTATCTAATAATAGGCTCTAAGTACTTGTTCACGTTGAAAGGCGCGGGCGCGGTGGCGGGTGCGGGCGCGGAGACGTGGCGATTTCGTGTTCATGTTGACCGCTAGGTGTTTGCGCGATTTGATTGTAAACATGAACGACGATCTTATATTTTAACCGAAAATTCATATTTAAAGTGGCAGATGATAAAAATTAGAATTGGTGTGCATGAAATTAATAAAGAAGAGAACGGTATGGTGAATTTCATACTTTAAGATTTTTTTGAATATACCAGACTGTCAACTGCTTTGATTAGGTACATATTGGATTCAATAATAATATCATTATTTTTATTTATCTTATTTCGCATTCGACTAGTGTTTTGTTCATCATCGTCGCTCTCTAAAAATTCAAACACCTCCAATTCATCACCCATCGTTAATATGTAGCTAATAGTTACCTTTAATTCTAAATAAACCGGAACAATTTATTATAAATAACGATGTAGCAGCTTCTATTAAATGGATTCTATTGAACTTGTCACTTTTAGATAGCTAAAACGGGCAAACAAATGTTCGGCCGCTGGTTGAACTTACCTGACGTCGCGAGTAAATCGCGCGCTCCGCCGCTAGTTCGACGTGAACACACACAAACATCTCATGCGTTTGATACAGCCGCTAGCTAGCCCGCTACTTAGACCGCACGTGCGTTTCGTATGTGAACACTTGTATATGATGCTATATGTTTGATATTTCGCGACCGCGCCTGCAACCGCGCCCGCGAGTTAACGTGTTTGAGCACTTACACTTTGTAGGAGAAAATGGGGTTACTTGTATTTCTAATGAAACACTTGAAGTGTCTGTTTCTTTGTTTGAACGCGCTAATCTCAGGAACTACTAATCTGATTAGAAAAATTCTTTCAGTGTTGGATAGTAGATTTATCGAAGAATGCTATAGGCTATATAACATCACGCTGCGAAGTCGCGGGCGACAGTTAGTACATAAATAGCGACCGTCTTCAAAGCTTTTTCAATCCACAATTGTTCTTAAGAGGGTACTGTACTCCTAATTTAGGTATTTGCCTTAGGTATTCTATCCCTATTTCCAAGCGCCGCGCTGAAAGGGACAAATATAGCAGATTTTACCTACAAATTCTTTAAAAAAAAGACGTTTCGTAGTCCCCATTTTTCTTTGCGAAAGTTAAACCGATTTTAATTGTTTTTACGCTATATTATAGATGACGAGTATATCTATGCTTGTATCACTTGCTTTTTTAGTAAAACTTTACCAAATATGTGTGATAGTCGCTTTACCTAAAAAAAAACCAAAATAACCAGATGTTCGGATGGTCATTTTTCTTTTAATTAATATGTTTTGAAAAAAAGAAAGTGATACAAGCATAGTTAAACTATTCATCTATAATATAGCGTAAAAACCATTAAAATTGGTTCAACTTTCGTAAAGAAAAATGGGGAGTACGAAACCCATATTTTTGTATGGAGCATAATTTGGTATCGTGCCCTCTTAAGACAGAGACATCAAGTTTTTTGTTCTTACTTACTTTTCAAAACGCTACTCTCTTTTTCCCTAGCACCCTCGGAAGGCAATTAGATGGTGACACTTGTATTCTTAATTCGTCGCCACATGGACAATATAGTTACTATGTGAAATGTCCGTGAATATTTCCGTTAATATATTATTTTATTGATTGTTTTATATAAATAAATATTAATGGATATTACGCACAACGTCCTATGGTCCTAAGCTTGAGCTCGTGTTATGGGTACCAGAACACGGATTTACTACATATGCTACTTTTTTTATAAAATAAATACATATATAAAATAAATATATATAAGTTATAATACACAGGAACACCCAGACGCCATACAAACATTAATTGTATGACATTTATAAATATCACACAAATGATTGTCTCGAGCGGGAATCGAACCCCCGACCTCGTGAACGGCAGTCCGTTACATGACCCACTAGACTACATAGCCCGTATATTAATGGGCTTAATCTGTATACGCTCTTAAGAAATTTTATCAAAATTTCTTGAAATATATCTTTACACACAAAATATGCAAACAGTCTTCTTATAGTGACATTCTCGACAGTTAGGGTTCGTTGTGTCTGGGGTGAGAGCGGAACCCTTCTACTGTTGTGCTTTTTATTGTGGTATTGCGTTTTATTACTTTTTTATTTCTTTTTAACAGCAGGGAGGTCAGTTATTGACTTGTATGTAGGGTTGACACTTTTACAAATCGTAATTTTCTTTTAAGGAAACTGCCTTCATGTGATTGTTTTAGTTTACCATCTAAAAATACATACATACGTATATAACATGACGCCTGTTTCCCATGTTGAAAGGCAGAGACTATAGAGCGTCATCTACTACGATCCAAACATACTTCCTTGGCTCCATTGGTTGTAAGTGCTACGCACTTGCTCCTTTTGGAGTATACCGGCGATGGCATTGGAGTATATTATGTTTCTCGGGCCACAAAAAATATGTCTAATATATTTATAATATTGAATTGTACTTTTGTTAGTTAGCTTCATATAAAACAACAAACTAAAAACATTTTTTTTCGTATGTATGTGTCCATGTGAGCTTATATCCTTAAAACTACACAACGGATTCTGATGCGGTTTTCTTAATAGGTAGAGTGGTTCAAGAGGATGAATTTTTGTATAATTTGTTAAGGTTCATTTCCTAACTTCCACGCGTATGATGTTAAGGGGGACAGTTAGTAAGTTACATTAAATTTTTTGTTGACAACCCTACACAATAATTCAATGTTAGGGTCATCTATCAGTTGCAATACAATCTTCCCTTATAATATAAGATACCAATTATAATAATTATATTATAATTTAACTATTACGTAAATTGTCTTATTTAAATATATTTAAGACTCTATTGGCTAATTTTACAAAAGTTGAAAACAGTCAAGTTCCTTTCTTAGTTTAGACGTGTGGTCTAATGGTTCATGTAACGGACTGCCATTCACGAGTTCGCGGGTTCAATCCACGGACAGCACAATTAAATCATTTGTGTGATATATGTACTGCGTCTGTGTGTTTTTAAGTAACTATTATATTTATGTATTTACAAAAATTATATTAAGTAGTATACCCGTATTCTGGTACCAGTAACACAAGCATATAAGCTTAGATTGGGATCAGAGGATTTTGTGTGAAATTTCCATAAATGTTTATTTATTTATATGTTTGCAGATTCTCCTAGTATAACTAAATACTGAATATTTCCCCCTAAAAATCGGCTTCTGCGCTTATGGAATATCGTTTCAATTTTCATAGTGAGCATTTAAAATGGTTTTTTTTTAATGCATAATTATGTTGTGTATATTCCTTCTACGTGTAAGTGTGTATGTGTATATCGATATGTGTACGATGTGGTTGTGTGTGTTCGTGTGCCGACACAAAGATACAGCTCGCTACTACCAACAATAATAAGGGCTGGATTTGGAAATAAGGGTTTTTAACCAACTTCCAAAATAATACATCTTCTTTTCAATTATAACCACCCTTTGATACTTATTAACAAAAAGCTAATAAATATCCTTACTTATATATAAAAGTAAAAGTATGTTTGTTTGTTTTGACGCAAAATCTAATGAATAGAATTGCCCGAAAATTTGTATGGAGATAATTTATAGTTCTGGAAGTAACATAGGCAGAACATATTGTTTTGCTAAAAACTCTGTACGAGACACAAACAACAATAACAATAACAATGCAAACGTTTGTGAAATATGGTATAAAATAATTTTTGTTTATTTTACTGTTGTCAACGCATAGAATCCGTCGATTTATGGATTATTGTTTTTTCACTTTGGCCAAGAAGGATTTAATCCAAGACTGACACATACGATTTACGCGGCAGCTTGAAATAACTCCTTGTCTTAATATAAAGCTAATTTAACTTCTTATCATAATAAAAAAAATCAACACGATTTAACCCTTTATTATAGTTAGACCATCCTTACTTCTTTATCTTTATCTTTACTTCTTATAAAACAAAGTCGTAATTTTTGTATGTATGTCCCTATGTGAGCTTATATCTTCAAAAATACGCAACGGATCTTGCTGCGGTTTTTTTCAATAGATAGAATGGTTCAAGAGGATGGCTTTTTTGCATAATTTATTGGGGTTTGTTGTATATTGGATGAGATAAGATTCAATTTGCCGAGAAACTCGCACGCGTGCGAGCTAGAAATGAAAACGCTGCCTTATCTATGTAAGGTACAATAAACTAATGTATGGAAGAATTGTTTTTACCTATAGTTCTTCAAAAAAGTCCGCGAGGGCGTATGTCTATCTTTTAAGGGAAACCCGCTGTACCCATAATAATGTCGCAAACATTATAAAAGTCAATAGGGTGTTTTCAAAAACTATTTATGTGTATATAGTAATCTTTTTAATCAAATTAAATACCTTAGTTACCTTAAACGTTTAATATAGATTATAACTGCTTTTTACAATATGCAATTTAAATGAATATCTTAGAAGATATGACGAAAAAAGAATTACGCGCGACAAAATAAACTACTTATTAAACTGTTGGCCGAGCAACGCGAACGTTTCCTCGGTCATCCAATACTCTAATATTTGGATGTTTGGTTAATGTTGGATTGTATGAATGTAAGGATGTTTGTTGTTCTTTCACGTAAGGACTACTGGATGGATTTTCATGAAACTTTCCTAAATTCTACGCGTACGGAGTCGCGGGCAACATCTATATATTAATAATAATAATAATAACCCCTCTGGGCCAGTCGTTACCTCACCATGAGACTAATGCAAAACCTGGAGGCAGATTATAGGCTTTCAAAAATCTTGTGGTATAAACAATAAATGTGTCACAGGACCTAGGGAAAGCCTACAGACCGCAGGGCAGCTTGTGGCGAGCTGAATGTGAGTGGCGACACTGCGGTCCCGAGTGCCCCTGAGAGTCGGTCGTGGCCTCGCCTTCGGCTTGCCTTTGTTGGCTGGCCGAACTGGAAACCGAGAGTGCCTGGACTCTCGCCTCTGTCTTGCTTTCACCGGCTGGACAGAGTGGGGTCGCCAGAGCTATATGCTCGGGGGTGGAAGTGTCAATTTCAAGGGCGTAATTACGGGGAAACCCGCTCCGGGTCTCGGCCCGCGATGGTGAAACCGGTGCCGCACCGCTCTACACCCCAAGCCGCTCATGCCGGTGTTGCGCCCTGCTGCCTTGTCTGGCGGCTGTGTGGGGGGCCCATCTAGTGAATCGGCGAGTCACCGTCTGCCACGGTTCAAGAAGTATCAGTATTGAAGGCAGGCGACCGTTATTATTTGCAATAGTTTTATATACAACCAGTCCATCAAACACCTAACACAATAACCCAGTTCGTTTCTTTACATTAATTTGCAATAGATCTACAGCTACCATTGGCATTCCATGACTCCACTTCTATAGTGCAGGCGTGGAGTGTCGGTGGTAGGTGTTCCACCACATTTATTTATTCATTAAAATTCTCAAAGGGCCTCTGCATGTTGGACCCATGTCCCCATGTAAGCCTTAAAAAGGACCGGGTATTTCTAAAAAAATAATAGGAATAACCCGTGAATTAAAACAGAGATACAAATAATAATAATAATATTTTATTTTATTTTTTCAAAAAAGATTACAATTTTTGCTTACATAACTCTGGATCCCGTGCTAGTAGAAACTGTATTACAGGATCCAGAAATATATTAAAATTATAATTATAAAACAAAGTCGTTATTTTTGTAGGTATGTATGTCCCTATGTGTCCTAATATTTTGAAAACAATAGATTTTGATGCGTTTTTTTAATAGATGACGTCGGCAATATAAGTGGTGGTAGACCTACCAGCCCGTGTGGTGACCCCTTTTCCTTGCCAGGGTATTGTAAAAGCCAGCTAAGGAATATTGTAAACAGATCACCTCCACTGTGAGAGACGGAGAACTGGAAAATAAACCCCGTGCCAATACGCTTGGACAGCATGGCATAGCATCTCTGCCAAAGTGGAGGCAACGTGTGCCCAACAGTGGGACGTTAATGGGCTAGAAACCTACCCAAGATGTACTTACAGGTAACTACAATATTATTTATTATAAGCTTAGCTTGGGACTAGAGGACCTTGTGTGAAATGTCCATGAATATTTATTTATTTATTTATTGCCCTATTTGTCATAATAATATAATTTCATTCGAATCCATCTCTGTATTGCCACCATGTCAGTATTTTGTTAGTCGGCAGCTTTGTCTCAAAGTGGCTCGATCTAGAGCCTATCTACCATCTCACTCTATCTCTTAGTGTTAGAAAGAGATGTAGTACACAGTTCCGCACTGCCGACATCATAAGTATGACAATATTTAGTCAGTCATTGGCTACAGTGGGAACGAACACAAAACTAGAGATTGTTCAATATTTCTTTACGACATTTCTTACTTTTTGGGCTTTTAATTTTTTAGAATTTTTAATGTCTTTTTTGGAAATTGTTAGTTGTTTGGTCCGTGTTCTGATAAATTAAGAATACAAATGCCACCATAGCATTTCCTTCCCAGGGTGTTAAAAACCAGCTAAGAAACATTAACAGATTGACATCTCCCGTGAGAGATGGGAAACTCGAAACTAAATCTTATGCGGAGCTTTTATTTCCAGGCGTCGGGAATTAAACTGCCTCAGTCGGCTCACTAAACCAGTCATAGATTAATTTGTATAAAGAGAAGGTACAACTAAATGTTTAACTACTGACAAAAAAAATTCTACTAATAGTTTTATATCTGCCATAATACATAATTTAGTCGGACAGTATACGGCCTGCCTAGAACTTGCATGATTTTTAAAAAACTCATAAGACGCCCGCTTCGGCGTAGCAAAGTTGATCAAATACTCTTTCTTAATGGAGGTAAGTGCCCTATTTTGGGACGTAATTGATTGCGAAGGGAAGGGTTAGCGCTATGTTTGAACACAAAATTATATATTTCAGTGGTTGTTGTACCTTCTCCTCCTCCTCCTCACATACATAATTATTAGAAAATTAAACTCTATATAATGTGTGTCTAATTTAATCTTTACGTTACAGCAACCACCTAGACTGAAGGTCAATTACCTACTTGTTTAAATAACGATGCAACCATTCGTGTTAGTACTGATAACAAAAACATTTTTGATAAATTTTAAAAGGCTCTCTCTCAATTAATAATAATAATAATTACATACTAGTACATAGCATCTTCTGGTTTTAAAATAATTGACTTAATTTAAAAACTAAAATACACACTTAAATTCCCGGATTTTTTTTAAATTTAATCTGACTACTGCAAGTGGGTGCAAATCACTTTCAAAGATTCCTTTAAATTTATTAATACAAAGATAGATAGATCAGAACGAAGCTAATAAAAGCGTGTTACCAAATAAGTTTAATATGTTTATGCCATTAAAATGTATACTTATAAAGCTAAAGAGTTTGATTGGTTGAACGCGCTAATCTCAGGAACTGCTGGTTCGAATTTGCACGTCGGCGTCGGCGTCGGCGTCAGCATCGGCGGCGGCTTCGGCGTCGTCGTCGGCGTCAGCTTCGGCGTCGGCGTCGGCGTCGACGTCGGCTTCGGCGTCGGCGTCGTTGTCGGCGCCGGCTTCGCCGACGCCTCCGGCGTATGGTCGTTACGTTGCTCAAACCCCGACGTATCGGTGCGTTAGTTTTATAGGTGTTGGCATCGACAGCGGCGTCGGCGTCGGCGTCGGCGTATGGTCAACGCTCAAAAACTGCTAGACCGTTTTTTAAAATTCTTTCACCATTTGAAAGCTCTGCGCTTAAAATAGGCTAGATTTTATTTTGGAAAAATTAGGGTTCCGTAAAATATTTGGGTTTTTCGGAAAAAAGTCAACTAAAAGAGTTAACTATTTTGCGTACGCTGCTTAAACTTTTAAAGATAGAACAACAAAATATTATATTTTTTATTTATTTATGAGATTTATTTATTTCAAGGAAGACCAACTGCTTCTCAATCAATATGAACAAAAAAGAAATATTCATCAGCAAACGAATTATAGGTCCTCACGGATAAAAAATTAAGAGCCATGTTTATGGTATTATAAGGGTGGGTGTTATGTATTATAAGTATGTATTTACAAAAGAAAAAAGTAGTTTATGTATTCTATCCGTATTCTGGTACCCATAACACAAGCATATAAAGCTTACCTTGGGACTATAGGACATTGTGTGGAAAATTCTTATTTATATACGCTTTAATATAATGAAGTATTTTTATTTATTTATATTGCAATTAACTTATTTAATCGAGAGAACAACAGAACGTTATTCCGAGGTCGTGGGTTTAAGTCCTGTAAGTATGATAATTCTTATTTTGACCATAATTTCAATAAAGTGTTATTCGCCGGGAAGGTGAAGCATTTTTCTTGATGGCTTCGACTGGTACAAGAAAAAAATACGTGATTATCATCTGTTCTAGGATTGTTGTAATTTTACTACCTCGATTTAACTGATTAAATGCAGTGATTTCAAATTCCATGTGAAGAAAGTCGCATTCAATAACTTAGCAACGGAAGCAATTCTGTCTCTCTGTGACTCTTTCGCGATTATCTACCCAAATTATTAGTTATACCTCGCTCTTGATAGGTTTTTGTTAGGTAGGTTACCTAACAAAAACCTATCAAGAGCGAGGTATACTAGAACGTTTAGGGTTCCGTACCTACTTGACCGAAAAATATAAAGAACTAAATAAATAACGAGTTAATTAAGCATATAGCAACTCACCAACTTAACTTTGTAGCTGCAATAAAGGGGATCGCTTACATTTCAGCTACTTCATAAGTTCGTATTAGTTTTTAGCAAATCTTTCATGTGATGTGCTATTAAATTATAAGTTTTTTGGATTTTTATCAACACTATGTAGGCTTGGACCATGCCAAATTTCAAGTCTCTAGGATAGTGGGAAGTAACCTGTAAATTTTGATTCCCTAGCGAAAGTGGAAAATACTCAAAAATGGCTGTAGTTCGGTTATATCTTCTGAATGCGTAGATCTAAATTATTGGATGTATCCATTGACCTACCAATAAATTAATTGGTAGGTCAATGGTTGTATCTTTTGCAGCAAGGGACCGCATAGATCTACATTTGGTATAAGTTTCAAATTAACAACTTCAGCCGTGGCTGAGTAAAAAAAAGTTTAACGAGTGGATAGACAGACAGACGGACACCGTATTGAGAGTATAAGGGTTTGTACAAAGGCCTAAAAAGGCATGATGAAGCTCTGAGATATCATTTACTAAAATGAAATTGGGGCCGTGTGTGTTACTTCTTTAGAACTGTGCAAGAAAAGAGAACCACACTGACGATTTACTAATTAGCTGTAAAATGGCGTTATTGTTAGTTCATTTAATTTTTCGTTTCTTAATTCCACGCGTACGAAGTCGCGGGCACTGCTAGTCTATACATATAACAAAAATCTTAAAAGTCGAAGTCTGTAGGTACTTTAAAGATATTGGTATCAGTTCTACGTGCACAACTAAACTTAACTAAAAAATGAAAATATTTTTTTCATTTTGCTATTGACTTGCTATGCTTTTACTTAATAAATCAAATTGTGGTGGAAAAAGTGATTACCGATGTAAACTCAATCGAGTGACGATTGTGGTGGTCTAATTGGTTACTGTTAGCACGACCGCAATAAGCTCAGTTGGCAGAGCTACGGAACGGTATTCAGAGGTCGTGGGTTCAAGTCCCGCTTGCGGTGATCACTTTTTCCACCACAATTTGATTTATTAAAAAATGAAAATTGAAAGTGTCAATAACATAATTCGGTAATGTTAACTGAACTTTCTTATTACAAAAACTGTATATTATAGACGATATATTATGTCCATGAATATTAAATTTTTTTTTTCGGTCAATTCACACAACGTGTTCTGGTCCCAACCTAAGTCTTATTTGCTTGTGTTATAGGTACCAGACTACGGATATACTACATAAACTACTTTTATTTCGTAAATACATAAATATAAGAGATAGAAAACAGCCAGACGCAGTACAAATATTTGTATGATATCTATAAACATCATACAAATGAATGTCCCGTGCGGAAATCGAACCCGAGACCTCGTAAACAGCAATCCGTAACATGAACCACAAGACCACGAGTCACGTCAATTTTTGCCAGCAATGATTGAAATTTAAAAAAATCTGTAGCACTTTTGTACCCGAATATTCATAAAGCGGTAACAAGATCCCAGTTCGGTTGATCGCCTCGCCACGAACATACCGAATGTTTGCGTCCAATGTTTGTCATTCACCGATCACTCTACCAACATACCAATATACCAACACTTATTAAATACTGTTTGGACATTTTAGAAACTTACCATCTCCATTTTGTAAGCACGTATATACTTCCAAATTCAAAAACAACCAACTTACAGCATACAGCTTAAAAATTAAAAACCATTCAATTGTCTCCTTTATTTACTTATGCTTAAGAATGGTGTACTATTTTGTAAGTTACATAAATTACGTTTGTTTTTAAAGGTATGTGCAAACAAAATAGTTAATAATAACACAATGATTTTAAGTCTTATTTACATAACAATAAGAACGGAATGGAATGCAAATATAATATATTTGTCATTGTAATATGTTTACTAATACTATTTAAATAGTTTTAACTTAAGATTTACTAATGACAATTTTTAAAATTTCGAATTTAGTAATAGTTCGAAGTTTAAATTTAAATATTATGAATAGAATAAAGGCAATTCTAATGCGTCACAGACTTAATCTAACTACAATGAAAATCAATAAGTACAGTAACATTTAACTTTATATTAATTGAAATCGTTAATCTAACAGCTAACTAAAAGAAATTTTAGTTTCAAAGTAACATTACACAACACAGACATGGTACCAATTCTATGTGCGCAACTAAAATTAACTAAAAATTAGAATTGATAGTGTCAATAACGCAATTCAGTAATATTGACTAAACTTTATTTAATAAATTAAATTGTAGTGGAAAAAGTGAAAAGCGCGTAAAAGCGGGACTTGAACCCAGGACATTGGAATACCGTTCCGTAGCTCTGCCAACTGAACTTATTGGTCGTGGGTTCAGGTCCCGCTTTTACGCGCCTTTCACTTCTTCCACTACAATTTAATTTATTAAGTAAAAGCATACCAAGTCAATTGCAAGATTAATAAATTTCTTAACTAAACTTTATTTTTTTTAAACTGCGTAAATCGTTATTCTATAAATAACGATTTTAATTAATATAACTGTACCTATACAACGAATTTGACATCATCATCATAACATCACACCTTTTTCCCATGGGGGTAGGCAGAGACTATAGAGCGCCATCTGCTACGATCGAAGCATACTTCCTTGGCTTCATCCACACTCATAAATCTGGTCATACATGCCCGACGGTTGTAAGTGCTACGCACTTGCCCCTTTTGGAGTATTCCGGCGGTGACATCGGAGTATATTTTTCTCGGGCGTCCTCTCCCATCATTTCCACTTACTTTCGCCGTGTATATGCCTTTCGTTAAGCGTCTCTCATCCATCCTCTCCACATGACCAAACCATCTAAGCATACTTTTCTCCACCTTAGTCACTACATCCTCTTTCAGACCGCAACATTCTCTTATAACTTCATTTCTTAATCTATCTTTCAAAGTCACACCACATATACTTCTCAAAGAGCGCATCTCTACAGCATTTATTCTACTTTTGTGCTTGTTGTGCGAATTTGACAATTAATCAAAATATATCATAATTGTTTTCATTTAGTTAAGTTAGGTTTTTGACGTATAAGAATTGGCCTCAATGACTTTAAGTTTTTTTCAAGCCGTCATATGTTTAATTTATATAATAGGTAACTATTAGTTTCATTCGGCTTAAATTGGGCTTTTCTATTTTTCCAATAATCTAATTTTTTTATATATATTGAGGTTTCGTTTAGTATTTTTCAAGTTAATTGCAAAAAAATAGAAAGCTAGACGAGCTAAGCAACATATTTTAGTAATCAATATTTTTTTATATTTTAGTAATTCGTATATCTATCTATCTATCTATCGTTATATATTTTAGTAATTCGTATACTAACATTATAAAGCTGAAGAGTTTGTTTGTTTGAACGCACTAATCTCAGGAACCACTGGTTTGATTTGATAAATTCTTTCAAAATTGGATAGTACACTTATCGAGGAAGGCTATAGGCTATAAAACATCACGCTACTACTAATAGGAGCGAAACATTAGTGACAAATGTTTCAGAGACGGGGAAAAAATTCTTAAGTCCACGAGTACGAATTCACGGACGTACATATACTTTAAAATAAAATAACTAAATATTCATGGACATTTCACTCAACGTCCTCTGGTCCCAAGATAAGCTTATATGCTTGTGTTATGGGTACCAGATTACTAATATCGTATAAGTACTATATTTTTTGTAAGTAGTTAACTGTAATACACAAAAATATCGCAAAAATGTCGGCGATCGGATTAAAAATACAAATGTCACCTCTCCATCTCTCTACCGACTCTATACAACAGATATTTATATAAAATTATTAAAGCAAACCTATTATTATACAATAATATATGCATCACTACCTTATTTGCTAAATATTATTACAAGTAACAATAGTTACAATACACTAAATACACTTAATACATTGAACTACTTATAAACTTAAGAGGATACCAAAAAAACTTCGTGCATTTTTCTACGTACGAAGTTTTCATTGTTTCTTTAGATTGAATGGCTAGAGCTCTAATTTTTAAGTATATGTTTTTTCAATACATGATCTAGGATCGCATAAACTCAGAAACGCGATTAAAAAAAGTTTTCTCGATAGAAAATCTTAGCGAAACAACCTCTCTAATTTTTTATTTTTTTCATTTGTCGGTCTATTATCGCTTATTAACTAATGAAATAACTTTAAAAACATAAGTAACTATTATATATAGAAACACGTAAATCAGAATTAAAATATATTTAGTAGATTTTGAGTAAATAGGAAAAGTATCCCTAATTCTTCATTTTCTGTGCCTACTGGCTGTGTTAATATGTACGTGTCGGCGATGATATACGATAATATTGATGTAGGCCCTTAACAGTGTATATCAATTTACAACATAAATATCATATTACATAGTTCTATAGTAACAATAGCACTTTTTGTGGGCAATTTTATTGTCGTGTTCGAAATTTACTCTCGTTGTGGTTTGAACTTGTAGTAATGGGCTGATAATTTAACGAATCTATATTTCATATTATAAAGAAGAAGCCTTTTTAACAGACTTCAAAAAAGGAGGAGGTTCTCAATTTGTCTGTATGTATTTTTTTAAATTTATTCATGTTTGTTATCTCGTAACTTTTAACTGGGCGAAGCGATTTTAATTATTCTTTTTTATTCGAAAGTTGGTGGTTCCCGTGTGGTCCC
Source organism: Orgyia antiqua (assembly GCA_916999025.1). Taxonomy (NCBI): domain Eukaryota; kingdom Metazoa; phylum Arthropoda; class Insecta; order Lepidoptera; family Erebidae; genus Orgyia; species Orgyia antiqua. The sequence continues at coordinate 10,894,806 of OU779874.1, forward strand.
ATTGGCACCAGGTCAGGATAGTGGTTATCTTCTGAGAAATCGAGGAAAACCCTCAAATTTCAAAGGCTGTGTGCCTTTGTGTGCGTTGTTTTCATATATTACGTATCTAAATAATCATAGAGTAGACTACCGAGGTGGTCTCATGAAGACGGTTCAATTTTTTTTAAGTAATACATATCTATTAGTTTAACAGATTAAGTACCTAAACATGACGTTCCGGGTGTCCGTGTGGTGACGGATTAAGAATACAAGTGTCACCACCTATCTCCTCCCCAGGGTGCTGTAAAAGCCAGCTAAGGGGTGTTGCAAACACATTAGACCTTCTGTGAGAGACGGAAAACTTGAAAATAAACCCTGTACCAACACGCTTGGTCAGCGCGGCACAGTAGACCATAATCCCTCCCAAAGTCCTGCCCAACGGTAGGACGTTAATGAGGTGGAGAGAGACGTTCCGGGAATCGAACGCACGACCTCATGTACGGAAATCAAATTCACCACGAGGCCTGTCTAAAACCGTAGATAGATATTGTCATCAAATAAATACCTAATAAAATCAATATTTTCTAACACTTGCGCGACTCATCTGTTTAAATAAAACTACTTTTTACGGATTTAGACGCGTATATTTGTTTTAAATTTTGGCCCGACGTTTCGGAGACTTTGCAGTCACCATGGTCACGGGTGAGACGGGTGAGAGACGGCCCAAAATTTAAAACAAATATACTCGTCTAAATCCGTAAAAAGTAGTTTTATTTAAATAAAATCAATGTTTACATTTTTGTCGATAGATGGCGTTGTATGTAAATTACATGCCTATATATAATATCAAAATTTTCGCACGGTTGAAATATAGTCTTAAGAATATTCCGAATAAAGTGAGTCATACCTATAGCAGTGTTTCATTTGTGTGTAGTGTAATAGTGAACAGTAAATAGTCAGTGTCGACAAGGCCCCCCAACCGTAAAACTCTACTTTCCTTTCACCAATCGCATACATTTTAATTATTACAATAGAATCTTGACATACAATATTTTTATACCACAATGGACATAAAAGACTGAATTTCAATACTAAAAAAGGGTTTTTGTAAACATTTTACATCCTACCTGCTTACATCTATTATTGCACAATTAAATGTGGCCACAGCTTGCATTCTGTATGTTTGTTTAGCAAAAACTCCTTACAAAAACCTAACCATATGTAATTAAAGACGTTTTTGATAACAATTGTGTTTTCAATTTGAAAGATTTTTTTTAAAAGAGCAGGTAAATGATGATGATGAGTATATTATGTTGTTAAAGCATCAACTGATATACATAAACAGTGAAATTTTCAGCTTTCTAGCTATCACCGTTCCAGAGATATAGTCTGGTGACAGACAGACGTATGGACGGACAAATAGCAGAGTTTTAGTAATAACGTAAATTAGACGAGCCTTGTGGTAGAGTGGTTCGTGTAAAAGATTGCCGATCACGAGGTCACTGGTTCGATTTCCGTTAGGGGCAATCATTTGTGTGATATATATGATTGTCATACACATATTTGTACTGCATCTTGGTTTTTCTATGTATTATAAGTATGTATTTACAAAAGAAAGGTAGTATATTATTATGTATTCTATCCGTATTCTGGTACCCATAATACAAGCATACAAGCTTAGCTTGGGACCAGAGGACGTTGTGTGGAATGTCCATGAATATTTAAAATAAAAATCCCGTTTTACCCTTTGGAACGGGACCCCATACCGGGAGTAATGACTTCATAGAGCGGTTAGTTGTTCAGGGCAAAGTGGAGGGCACTAGATCGCGGGGCAGGTCACCTGTGCGTTGGACTGACCAAGTGAAATGTGCAGTGGGAACTGGAGTTTCAGAGTGCACCAGACTGTCCAGCAATGGGCAGAGATGGCGGCAAATTGTGCAAAAAATCGTGTCCACTTCCACCAATGACACGGATGCCTCAGCGTGACCATGACCGCTCTGACAAGAGCGAGACGACAGAGAAGAAGAAGACGGGACCCTAAAATCAAAAATTTTCTTTTTTTCTTTTTGTGCCAAATCAAGAATAACAATAGAGCCCAATTAGTAATTAATATCTTGTAATAAACTTTCACTAAAGAAGTACAAAGCGAACACGCCCATAATAAACCAACAATAATTGCAATTAAATTATTATAACGGTCAAGTGTGAGACGGCACACACTTCTTAAAGGTCCCGTCAAAGATTCTGGCTGTTAGGCTTGGTGAATGCCACTCATAATTCGGAAATATAAAATATGTAGGTAATTTATATAATACTAGCTGTTGCCTGCGACTCCATCCGCGTGGAATAGGGAATTTTTTTTGCAATAACTGGTAGCCTATGTCCTTTCTCAGGGTTTAAAGATTGTCTGTGCCAAATGTCATCAAAATCGGTTGAGAGGTTTAAGCGGGAAAGCGTAACAGACAGACAGACAGAGTTACTTTCGCATTTATAATATTAGTAGGGATCGCAGACACATTTTGAATTTGTCTACATCTATAATGTGGCGTAAAAAAAAATTGATATCGGTTCATTTTTCACGAAGAAAACAGCGGACTACGAAACGTCTTTTTTTCAAAGAATTTGTAGGTAAAATCTGCCTCAATTATATTTGTCCCTTTCAGCGCGGCGCGGGCGGCGCTTGGGAATAGGGATAGAAATACCTAAGGCAAATACATAAATTAGGACTGTAGTCCCCTCCTAAGCTGATAGGGGGAATGGTCCGTCGATTAAGCCCTAAATTATATCTAGTGTTTAGTACATGTAAAGTACATGGAACTACTAGTGTTTAGGGTTCCCTAAACCCAGGTAACCTAGTAAAACCCTAAAATAAACATTAATATTCTTTATACTACGAGTATAATTGAATGACTTCATTGTTATAATTATTACCTAATTATACGTAATATGAACCCTATCTTTAAGTACAAAAGTATGTTTTACAATAAAAAGTATTTTCTACTTAATTCAATAACAATTATTTACGCGGGTTCTATTATTAATTGAAAATAATAGAAATAAAACAATGTGGAGTAGACTTGTGGTTGTATGAATACAGTCAATAGGTATCGTGTGGCGAAAACGATTGTGTAATGTATTGTGAGTCAAATCGATTGTAGTGCACTAGTGTATAATTCAAATCGATTGTGTTAACTGTGATATGTTTGTTCGTATTTCGGGTGAAAGTAATTGCTTTAATTGCTTGTGTCACTTATGTTTTCTTTATGCTTTTTTGTTAAAAGAAACAGCATGTTCACTTTTGAACTTAATAATCAGTTATATGAATAACTCACTCATACTATTATTGCTGCCTCGTTCCTTGATTTTAAGTGCCTTTGTGTTATTCAGAGCCACATTCTGATCTCTACGTTTTAAGTAACTTGCCTTACTTGGCAAGTTTCAAGACATTTTCGAAGAGAGAAGACATTCTCAAGAGAAACCTGCCAATCTTTTAACCGTGGGAGTTTGATACTGTTTATCTTAATGTAAAGTGTGGTAGCTAGAGGCAATCACTTGAAAACTCTTTGTATTACATTGTGATATATTTGTGGGTGTGTTTGTGATCTGTTATCTTACTTGTTGTTTGTTTAATTGCCTTGTAACATTGGGACTTTTTTGCTTGTGAATTTTGGAGTACCTGTTTGTTACTTTTGCTTAGAAATTTTGTGGTTTGGTATTTTGTTTGTGAGATGTATCTTGCCTCAAGATTATATTTATAAACCTTCTTTAGTTAAGTAGTTTAAAAAATTATTGATTTTTAATACTATGGCTGCATAATATTGGATGCTTTTATAGAGTGTAAAACTGTGGTAATGTGTCAAAATCATTTGCTATAATATTCGATGTCTCAGAAGTTTTAAATTTTGAATCAAGAAATGATTTTCTCAATGCGATAATTTGTCTGAAATCAAATGTCTTACGACTCAATTTTAGCCAGCTGAAAATGCAATATTTAATCCACAAATATACATTTTCTTTTCTTTACCTATTTCTGATATAATTTTTCTATTCATTTCTTCTTTACCCCATCTCTACCTATTTCTCCGACTCTGGTATGACCTTATACATTTGTAAGCATTATATTTATATAAAATAAAGCATACATAATGTAAATAATCTACTTAGTTAAAAAACACGCTTAAAAATCCTGAATACTTTTTTTTAAAATATTGCATTGTCATCAGTCCTTGATATGTGTGCAAAATTTCAGATCAAACTGACTACAGCAAGTAGGTGAAAACGACTTTCAAAGATTCCGTTACTTATATTATTACATTGATAGATAGATTCCCAACTTATATAAGCGTGTTAAAAAGTGGCTCATTTTAGTAAAACAGAAACTAACATCGAGAAAATAAAGAGATGGAAATAACATACTAAGTACAAGTTGTAACCAAAATCTCTCCAAAAATATAAATTATTGCAGCACTTTCTAAAACATCATAAAACCTTATACATACCAGAACAAATGCACACAATAAGCTACCAAAATATCTATTGTGCATGATTATCTTGTGATCTGAGAATATTGTGCGCAATTGAGTTGAACTAATAACGATAAAGCTTTGTTATAACAACAAGTGGATTTTACTTCACAATGCGGTATCGACGACAATAATTTTATCTTTTTTTGATAAAAAATATCACCCTCGTTGTATAGGTTTCCACAAATCTTTGTATATCACGATCTCCACCCCATATCTATTGAATGAAGGGTTGTAAAACTATCTGGTTGCTATCTGTCCATAATCGGCAACTATTTTGTATTTTATGGGTGAATTGATACGCCCACGGAAACTGTGAATGCCTTTTTGATATGTGAAAGTATTAGAAATATCTTATTACATGTTTTTTTTTAACATGCACACTTTTTTTATAGCTTGGATTGGCAAATGACCACACTCCAGCTGATGTTAAGCAAAAGTGTAATCCAGTCGTGAGGATGTCTAGTACGTTGTTAGAGTATCTACCTACAAACAGCCCCTCCCTCTCTCTCCAGCTCATTATCGTGCCAGTGCTGGGCAGATCTGACACTTTGGGAGGAATTCCGTCACCACATAACCGCCCTCACCTTGCCCCCACCTTGGAAATGGAATTTAGAAACCAAACGTTAACGAATTATACAAAAAAGCTATCCTCTTGAACGATTCAAACGGTCTTATTCATAATGACTTATCGGAGGTTTAAAAGTTCGCTAAAATAGGTTCGCGAAAATTATCAAAATTTGTTATTCATAATAGTCTTTTTACACTAAACCGTTCATTATCTCTCCGATAAAATCTCCGTTTAAGCCTCCGATAAGTCATTTATTAGCTTAGAGCTTTGCTGGCGACCTCGTACAAATGGTATGCAGAAAAAAATCCCAATTTTCGCAATATTTTTCACTGATGCTTCGCTCCTATTAGTTGTAGCGTGGTGTTATTAAACCTATAATCTTCTTCAACAAGTGTGCCTACTATGCAACACTGAGAGAAATTTTCATATCGGACAAATGATATTAGCGCGTTCAAACAAACAAACAAACAACTCTACAGCTTTATAATATTAGTATAGAAATATAGATTTTTAAATATTACCAATCGATAATACTTATATCGAAAAATACACTTCCATTATGTTATTAATATACAATAAATTGTTAGTAGAACACTGCTATTTTTTTCTATTTTATATTTAACCTAAACTTTCTTATGAATGAAACCTTATAACAAAATATTCTAAGAAGTGTAGTCACAAAAAAGTGTTTGTATTCTAACAAAATTAAATGTTGTCGACACTTGATCTGCTTGGATCTCCCCCCCAGTTAGGTTGTTTGCACAATTTGCGATTATCCGCCCAGTCGAACATACGCACGTGTGGTTTCACCTTAATTTATATCTTCACGGTGCTGCGGAGAGGTGATCTGTTACTTTCAACATTATATAGACAGTTCTTTACAAACAGTATCTTTTGATAATAGTATTAAAGTATCTTGGGATTTCGATTGTTAGTATTAACATTTACTAAGAACTGTTTAAAATTTGAGTTATTTTACTTATAATTCAGTTAATACAAATACTATTAACGTTATAATATGACTAATTCCTTGCTCTGTAATGTGAATTGTTTAGTATATTTACTTATCATAAAACAAAGTCGTTATTTTTTTTTATTCTTTTATACTATTATGCGCAAGCGTGCTGCCTCCATGCGGTCCAGAACGCAGGTGAGCCCGAACAGTATTCTCAACGTATTATCTGTTAAATATGACAGTCCCTTCCTAGCTTATTGGCAAAGCTTACATGTACGCATATAATTCATTGTTTTTTATTTTGATTGTTTAAATTTTATAATTGAGTTATGTGATTATTGGCAAAAACAGTAACGTACATAATATTCTATTTTATTTTTAATTTTATATGAAGTTTATTTTAACAAACTGCTGACTATTTTATATGACCTATTCTTATTTTATTATTATTTTTATTATAATTTTGTTGGATTTTAATTTGTGATTCTGTCTGTTATGTGTTTAGTTTAAATTAAGATCATTTTTACAAAATATGTTGTGACATAGTAAGCACTGATTTTTAATTATAATAATTTATATATTAATATGGATTTAAAGTTATATGTATTTTAAATCTGAAATAAATTATAATATTTTGATTTGATTTGATTTGATTTTGTATGTATGTCCAAAATTTTGTCGCAGCTTAATGTTATATAGCCTATTGCCTTCCTCTATAAATGTACTATTCAACATTGAAAGAATTTTTCAAATCGTACAGTGGTTCCTGAGATTACCGCGTTCAAAGCAACAAATCCTGCAGCTTTATTTTTATTTATTTTATAAGCCTTCGTGGCGTAGTGGTTCATGTACTGGACTGCCGTTCACAAGGTCGCGGGTTTGATTCCCGCTTGGGACGATCTTTTGTGTGATATTCATAAATGTCATACAACTGTTTGTACTACGTCTGGGTGTTTTCTATGTATTATAAGTATGTATTTACAAAAGAAAAGTAGTTTATGTATTATATCCGTATTCTGGTACCCATAACACAAGCATTAGCTTGGGACCAGAGGACGTTGTGTGAAATGTCCATGAATTTTTTTTATAATGCTTATAACTATTTTGTACAATGGCGGACTTAATGCCTGGGGCATTTTCTACCAGGCAACCATTAGTAGGTGCAGAAAAAGCTACTGGTAGATTCTATTAATTTAGCTTTAGCCTTGCTTTTGTAATATTAGTATATTGTATATATATTCTTGTCTCTTTATTAAGTATCTACATCGACAATACGTACTTAATGGTGACATGTATATTCTTTACTACCGTAAAATTCTATAACGGGTTATTAGAAAAAACCCCACAACATTTAAATATCAAAAACCTTTATAAAAGTGTCTACGTCTCAAGCAATTGACAGACAACAATTTATAAAACTGACAGAAAACCCAATATTAGTTTAAATACCCATTCATACTATTCAAATTACCATTCCCTTGTCAAACAATAACAATAAAAATAAACAAAAAATAAATAATAACTCAACTCTATCGCATCCCACGCGAATAAAACCAATTTACAAAAATATCAAATTCAAACAAAATTAAACCTTACTGTTACATAATATGGTATTATTAATTGTAAATAATATTTTGGTAATAGAATTTTTTCAAAAAGGTTATTACAAAAAAGGTTTTTATTCAACAAATGGTTTAACAATAAGTAATCGATATTACTTGAATGATTTTCGATGACTATTATTTGACGTTTTAACTATATTCCGCCCCGGGGTTTCGCTTCTTTTTTGCTATAACCGCAATTGTGTTGAAGTTTAGTTTATGAATGGGTTTTTTTATATCTGTTTGTTTATGCAAGCTTGTGATATTTTGAAACTATGACGTATAATGTGTTTGGATTTTACAATTTAATAAGTAGACATCTTATGAGCGTAAGTAGAATTAAAAATATATGATAATAATAATATGTATATGAAACTAGATGATATTATATTTATATATATATATATATTGAATTACTGTTTTTTTTTCTTTTCATCTTCTTTACTTAATATAAAACAAAGTCGTTATTTTTGTATGTATGTCCTTTAGTGAGCTTATAATTATCTTAGAAACTACGCAACGGATTTAAATGCGTTTTAATAGAAAATGTCGTTCAAAATGATTTTTTTAATATAATTATGTTGAAGTTTGGTGAATACTGGGTGAGGGGGAAGGTTAATAACTATAAAAGCGATTAAAACCGCGGGAATTAGCATTATGTATGCATTATGTATGCATATCATATATATTTATTTCTAATGATTAAGACATGGAATTCATACCAACATAAAGACAAAAGGTTATTCTCGAGTAGGTTCATAATTTAAACCCAAATTAATTAATAACCCTTTACAATTAATATCTACTATTCAAATAAAATGAATTCTATATTAATAAATCAGTGATATACCTACGTCCAATAAAATAAATAATTCAATTAAAACAAAACCACGTCCGGACGTCGCAGGGGGTGAGGTAGTGCCACGGGGGTGTAGGAGGGGGTGGGGGAGGTGGCTGCTTCAATAATAAAAATAATTACCGAAGCTGTGTAACTGACAGCGGTGGACGGTCGCATAATGTGGAGACGGACTCTTTAATAATGTATTGCGTTAGGTACGACAAAAATAAATAGTTTTAATATGAAAATGATCCACTTGTGGTTAATAACAATAATAAAAAAATAATAAATATTCATGGAAATTTCACACAACGTTCTCTGGTCCCAAGCTAAGCTTATATGCTTGTGTAATGGGTACCAGAATACTGATAAAATACATATACTACTTTTCTTTAGTAAATACATACTTATAATACATAGTAAACACCCAGACGCAGTACAACATGAAATCAGTATATTATGACCCTACAGTATAAACCTCCGATAAGTCATTATGAATAAGACCGTAAAGATTTCAATTAATATAAATATACACCGCGACATAGCCAATTAATCAAAATACGCAAGAGTTGTTTTAACTTGTTAGTTAAGTTTAGTTTAGTTGTGGATGTAGAATCGGTACCTACAGTAACCAAAGCATCAGGATAAAATTTATGTTTTAGATTAGTCTCTCTCTTCGCAGGCTTTTAACTACCCACTTTTGGCCACCTCCACTTGGTGAGAGTTTTTGGTTTACTACGCCGCACTCACCAGACGTGTTGGCATAGGGTATAGTTTAGAGTTTTCCGTCTCTCATAGAGGATGTAATATCGTTTAGCTGGCTTTTACAGCACCCCTAGGAAGAAAAATGATATTAGTAATCCGTCAACACGTGGACAAAACTACACAGATTGTAGAATAAGAGATGACTTTATGTGCGGGAATCGATCTTGAGACTTTGTGAATAGCAATCCCCGATGTGTGCTGTCGACCTTGCGTGTCTTTCAGTAATTTAAAATAAAAGTGTTTTCCATACTTATGAACCGATCTCCGGTCTAAATATAAAATGTAAGCGGTGCCACAAGTATTGCGAATTAATCGAAACACGACGAAATGTCACCCCTTGACACCCGCACCCTTTCCGTGGGGTCTTGGGGGCTTGGGGGCATGGGGGCCACGTCTTACGAGATGTTTCAAGTACTAGTATATTGGTATCGCTTACTACCGATCAAATAAACACTTATGAAATAAAATTACATTTGAACACATTTTTCTATCATTGCTTTGTGACATTAAAATTAGAAAACAAATATGAATAGAAAAATTAAACTTAAAATAAATTACCTATAGTGAAAAATTGCAACGAAAATAAGTAGGAAAAATAAACTATTTTTTTTGACTATATAAACTTGTACCAATTCTACGTGCACAACTAAACTAAACGAAAAAATTAAAACAACTATGGTGTATTTTGATTAATTGGAAAGCTTGTTGTGAAAATTTTTATTAATTTAAATCGTTAGTCTACAACGTGTTGCAGAAAGGTGTAGTCATAATTTTAAGTTGCATTAGATAGGCCTTAAATATTATAAATATTACAGTTAAACATAGAAAAATACAGTTGGTAAGGTTTTTAGGGTTCCGTACCCAAAGGGTAAAAATTGGTCAAGTGCGAGTCGGACTCGCGCACGAAGGGTTCCGTACCATTATCTATGCAACATAAGGCACATAGTTAAAACGTCTACCTGTCAACGTTATTAGTATCGAGCATAAACGGTAAAAAAATCATGTTTGTTGTATGGGAGCCCCCCTTAAATATTTATTTTATTTTATTTTTAGTATTTGTTGTTATAGCGGCAATAGAAATACATCATCTGTGAAAATTTCAACTCTCTAGCTATCACCGTTCTTGAGATACAGCCTGGTGACAGACGGACGGACGGACGGACAGCGAAGTCTCAGTAATAGGGTCCCGTTTTTACCCTTTGGGTACGGTTACTTACTTACCAGAGTTCCACACGAAGTCCGAAGGTTGCCGCCGTAACTGGACAGGCGAAAAGTGTAAAGCATTCCATGTAAAGAAAAAAATAAAATAAAATTGGGTCCTGCAGAAAATATCCAAAAGTATTAAACTCACCGTTCATATACCTTTTAAAAAGAGTTTAAATAACACCGGGGAACAGCCATAAAAACCATAAATAGTAATAAATAACAAAAGTTAAAAGTTCTCAGTCGTAAATCGTTAAAATTTTACAGTTTTCACGCTCCGCCTTTCTATCGGGTGAAACTTTTACAAAAGATACTTCCATCCTTGTTACTCTTAGTAAGATTGTAGATGTTTGTCTCTTTCTAAGAAACTTATTGTAATAGTAGTACCAGAGTTATGAAAGTATTGAATTATGGATTCCTAAGGATGGCTTTATGCATAAAAACAGAAATTCAATCAGTTTTTTATTCATCAATTGAAATGTATCGACGAATAATGTATCTATAACTATATTTTCAGGCAATTATTTTCACAATTCCATCCATCCATTAGCTTTTCTCCGTCCACTGCTGGACATAGACCTCCCCCATAGAACGCCACATAGCACGGCCCTAACCTAACTGTAGCTAGCAGCCTTATTACTTATTTCTGTTATCCTATCCTTATTATTTATACTGTGAATTTTCAGTTCTCTAGCTATCACCGTTCCATAGATACTGCCTGGTGATAGACGGCCGGATAGATGGACATCGAAGTCTCAGTAATAGGGACACCTTTTCCTCTTTTGTGCGGAGCCCCGAATAGAAAGCAAGAAAGAAAACTTTATTTTTTTATTTATGCGTGTGCAATAATAAATATTATTATAGGTATTGCTGGTTACATACATTGGATTTGACGCCCTGGGCAAATTTGATTAGCCGCCCTATAAATAAATAGAGATAGAGAAAAATTTTAAACTTATCTTTCGCTGCCCTTCTCAGGTGGCCGCCCTGGGCCATGGCCCGCATGGCCTCACGGTAAATACGCCTCTGTTTACATATAACATAGTGTAGTCCCCGTTCACAATACAAGTATCCTGTCTGGTACTTACTGTATGTCTACGCTATGAGTTATTCACTAACTTGTCCTTGTCTCATTGTTCATTGCATTTTTTAATACAAACCAGAAACCTATCTATTATGTGGGTATATCTATTTGAAAGATATGGTTCTCTCCCTCCAGTCTATTAACGTACCATTGACGGGCACGAGCCTGCTCTACATTGGGAAGGGATTATGGTCTACTGAGTCGCGTTGACCAGGCGTGTAAATACAGGGTTTCATGTCAAGTTTTCCGTCTCTCACAGAGAATGTTCTGTTTCTAAGGATCTGTGTAACATCCCTTAGCTGGCTTTTACAGCACCCTGGAAGGAAATGGGGTGGTGACATTTGTATCCTTATCCGTCACCATACGTACAGGTATGGTTAGGTATTTTATACTTGCCCCACAGTTTTATTTGCATACTTACTACTGGAACCCCCTTTATGACTTAAGGATGTAAAAAGAAGACGTCGACCGATTCTCAGACTTGCCCGTTAAGCACGCAAAATTTCTTAAAAATCGATAGAGCCGTTTCGGAGTGATTTGGTAACTGACAGCACGGCATGAAAGTTTTTTATCTGAAAGACAAAGTCAATCCATCTTCTCAGCAAAATAAGATATTAGTCAATGCTGTCGATAACTGCAACGCTAAATCTCCCATGATTTATTTGCAACTCTTAATTTCTGTAATCTAACTATTCATGCTTAATCGCGCAACAAATGGAAACAAATAAAATAAATTAGTTAACAAATTCCCACGCGGCCCACGATAATTGTTTGGAACCAACCCCTAACATTTAAAACTACTAAACAATTAATTTAAATGTGGTTAAATTGAAATAATAGAAAATGTTAGAGGTTAGTCGCGTGGCGTCCACCGTCCATAATCTGATCGTGATAAGTGGGCGCGTAATGCACTGTGACGTAAGCACTGTGTTCCAAATTTAAATTTTGAACTGTCAAATGCAGTTTTTTAATCTCTTTATTTTTTCTGTTTAGAATGCAATGGTATTAGTTAGGTATTCATTCTAGTAAATAATAGATTATACTTACTATAGTTTAAAGTAGGATACTATAGTTATTTAGTAATAGGATTATAATACGACTATGCTTGCCTTTTCGTGGAGTTTAAAGTTAGAGCTAATTAATCGATTTAAATTTTCTAAATAAAAACAAAGTTAAGATTCAATGTCGAAAAGCTAATTGCCAAAGACTAAAGGCATCGTTATAATCTAATACCTAGTACAACCTAGCTGTAGTGTTTAGATGGCCCAATCACTAGAAGTAGGGTTGTCACTTCAAAAATAATAAATATTGACCAGCGTTTGTTTAAACTGCCACCTTAAACAGTAAATTTGTATCGTGCGACAATTTTATTTAATAATTGTGTTCAAATTTTAGCCCAGCGTTTCTGAGACGCCTCAGTCACCATGGTGACGGGTGGGTCTTAATCTGAGTCTGAGGACCGAGTCCCACCCGTGACCATGCTGACTAAAAGTATTCGAAACATCAGGCTAAAACTTAAAACAATCGTCTTAACCCATTAAAAGTGGTTTTATTTGACCAAGGCAATGCGTTTCAATCGTAGCAGATGGCACTCTATAGTCTCTACCATGTGAAAATGGTGTGACAGTATAATGATTGTAATGTTTGAACGCTTATACACTTCTAAATGATATATTTAGAAGTGTGTAAAAATAACGGTCAAACACAACATAAATATTTTAAGGAACACAAAATAAGAAAAGTGTTGATGGGCACATTCGTAATTATTATTCTATTTAGTAACTTAAGTAAGCTTAAAATTACTTATTAGCCTTGCTTGGCTAGATTGTAATATTTTGATGGATGTGGTCTCCAAACCGGAATCATTGAGTAAGAAAAAATACTTCTAAATGATTGATTAATCTGAAATTTTGCACTTATAAGACCATTTGTTATATTGAATGAATCAGCGATTTTAAGGTCTCCCATTTTAATAACGTGTTTTAAAATTTTTTATTAAGCAGCTATGATTTTTAATTTTTGTATGTTGACAACCCTATGAAGTGTAGTGTACTGCCCAGTTCCCTATGCCCACATGTTGTATTGTACAGTCGCGTACAATAGTGCTATCGGACACAGACAATTACTAGCTCGGCTGGGTAAAGCATATATCTACGACCAGGGCAGACGTTCTAATTGTCCGCCTTTGTACCTATGCCTAGCACTATAACCATATAACTTTAGGTATAACTCTCGTTACCATAGCGGTTCTTGTCTAAACTTCACAATATGACGGGCTTCGTGGTGGAGTGGTTTATGTAATGGACTGCCGATCACGAGGTCGCGGGTTCGATTCCCGCTTGGGACAATCATTTGTGTGATATCCATAAATGTCATACAAATGTTTGTACTGCGTCTGGGTGTTTTCTATGTATTATAAGTATGTATTTACAAAAGAAAAAGTAGTTTATGTAGTCTATCCGTATCTGGTAATACAAGCATAGAAATATAGCTTACTTTAGGACCAGAGGACGTTGTGTGAAATTAATGTTAAAAAAAAAAAAATATAATAAATTTTACCAAATAATATTCACAAAACTTATGGTCTAGTGATTGGTCATATAACGAACTTTCGTTCACGAGGACACGGGTTCGCGCATAGTACAATTATTTGTGTGATATCCCAAATATTTGTGTATTTTAGTGTTTTCTACGCATTATAAATATGAAATTGCAAAAAAAATTGTTTAAGTAGCATATGTATGCTGGCTTTTTATATAGGCTTAGATTGGGACCAGAGGACGTTGTGTGCAATGTCCATGAAGATAGGTATATTTATTTATTAGACTAAATAATAAGAGCTACACAATACGACGAGCCTCATGGTCGAGTGGTTCGTGTAGCGGATTAAGAGGTCGCGGGTTCGATTCCCGATCGGGACAATCATTTGTGTGAATTTTCTAATTGTCATACAAATATTTGTACTGCGTCTGAGTCTTTCTATATATTATAAGTATGTATTTACAAAAGAAAAGTAGTATATGTAGTCTATCCGTATTCTGTTATGTTACACAAATATTTATTTATTTATTATTTATGGGTATAAATAATAAATAAATAAATAATTGTGTAACATAACATGTGTAGTTGTGTACATAACACAAGCATATAAGCTTAGCTTGGGACCAGAGGACATTGTGTGAAATGTCCATGAATATTTATATTCAATAGTTATACCTATGATATATGTAAGACATATCGTCCTCTCAAAGCACTTAACATCAGTTAGGACATGAATGAGCACTGTGACGTCACGATAGCTGTTACGTCACTCCGTGTCATAGCACAATGACGTCACAATGACGTCACTCGAGCCGATCCACTGCACTCCTCGAATAAGTCAAGATATATGATGTCCAGTGTAGTGATAGTACTATCGTGCTACTAGTGATAGGTTTGTGGTTTATGCTGTCAACACTATACTAATCTCAATATTAATCATCTGTTAAATAAAATTCGGTCGGGTTCGATTCCCGCTCGGGACAATCATTTGTGTGATATTTATAATTGTCATACAAATGTTTGTAATGCGACTGAGTGTTTCTATGTATTATAAGTATGTATTTACAAAAGAAAAGTAGTATATGTATTATATCTGTGTTCTGGTACCGATACCACAAGCATAATAGGCTTAGCTTGGGACCAGAGGACGTTGTGTGAAATGTCCATGAATATTTATTTAAAATTTTCGTGTTAGTTACCATACTCCTCCGAAACGGCATGACCGATTTTTATAAAATTTTCTATGCATATTCAGTAGTTCTGAGAATCGACTACTATCTATTTTTCATACCCCTAGTCATAAGGGTTCTCCACCCTCAACATTTATATGGTAACACAACGTTTACCGGGTCAGCTAATAATATATATAAAACCGCATCAAAATCCACTGCATAGTGTTAAATTTAAGAGGGTACTGTACTCCTAATTTAGGTATTTGCCTTAGGTAATACTGTCCCTATTCCCGAGCACCGTGCTGAAAGGGACAAATATAGCTAAAGCAGATTTTACCTACAAATTCTTTGAAAAAAAGACGATTCGTACTTCCCCTTTTTCTTCGCGAAAGTTAAACCGATTTTGATTGGTTTTACGCTACATTACAGATGAAGAGTATATCTATGCTTGTATCACTTTCTTTTTTGGTAAAACGTTACCAAATATGTGTGATAGACGCTGCAACTTTACCTAAAGAAAGCCGAAAAAAACTGGATTTTCGAATTGTCATATTTCTTTTAGTTATTATGTATTGAAAAAAAGAAAGTAATAGAAGCATAGATATACTCTTCATCTATAATATAAAGTAGAAACAATTAAAATCGGTTTAACTTTGGCGAAGAAAAAAGGGAAGTACGATACCCATATTTTTGTATGGAGCATAATTTGGTATCGTGCCCTCGCTCACAATAATAACTTTGTTTTATAATAAGTAAAGATTATTATAATAAAGGTAAATTATAATCGCTATAAACATATTTGCACTAACTTTGCTCTACTGTTTTCTCTGCAATAATTACTATTGCCATTTCTATTATCTATATAACAGATTTAATTTATTATTTGCCTCATCGCTATCGGTTTCTCCAGCTCTGGTTTGATCTTTTTCGTGTGCAAGCGTTATCTTCTTCTCTTTTATATAAAAATCAATTACGGTTCGTTAGTCGCGCTAAAACTCGATACAAAATACTAGCTGAATCCTGCTGCCCCATACGCGTGGAATTTTAAATCCCCATAATTATATTTGGTCGCTGTTTAAACCTTCCCTGTACTTTCACGAATATTTCAAGACCAAAATCACCAAAATAGGCCCAGCTGATCTCGAGTTTTAGCGAGACTAACGAACAGCAATTGATTTTTATATACCATGACTAGCTGTTGCCCGCGACTCCGTCCGCGTAGAATTTGGAATTTTTTTTCGCATTAAATGGTAGCCTATGTCCTTTCTCAGGATCTAAAGATTGTCTGTGCCAAATTTCATCAAAATCGGTTGAGAAGTTTAAGCGGGAAAGCGTAACAGACAGACAGACAGAGTTACTTTCGCATTTATTTATTAAGTAGGGATAAGACATAAGATAAAAGGTGATAGAAGAAAAAAACGTAATATTTATTGATTCATTTATTGAGCACGTTTATTTTATAACTTTACAATATTAATAATGATCATCTAAATATCAAGGATCACAATTATTACTATTATTTACACTTATTTATTATATTTCATCTAAACAATGAACGCTATAGTAATGTAGAGTATTATATAATTAATAGTTATTAAAAACTAAGTCTTTAAGTATATTTATTATAGTTAATATTTGGGTATTAAATATAGCCGCCATTTTGATTCGTTTACTTGCAAATGTTTTGTCAATTTCAATTAGTAAAAATAATAGGCTTTCATTCAATGGTGGTATGGTGTATACCAAAATTAATGAAATACTTAAATTAAGCTTTTGAATTTCGTAGAAACACAATTTTGTTCTGTGAATTTATATATATTGCAAGCTACAAAGAAACATCAATGGTACAAATGGTGCACAGTTAAAAAACCTGTCAAGGGCGAGGTAAACTCGCTCACTCAGGGTTCCGTATCTACTAGACCGAAATGTCTAAATAACTGCATTCAAGTAATCAGTTAATTAAACTTAAACTAATTCACCATCTTAATTTTATAGTTGCAATAAAGGGAATCGCCTACATTTCAGCTACTTCGTAAGTTGGTATTAGTTTAAACAATTATGTGATGTGATAACGAAAATAGTTAAGTAAGTGAAAAAGTTTTTGTATTTTTTCCTATTTCAGCCTGTAAATTTTGATTCCCTAGCGTAAGTCGAAAATACTCAGAAATGGCTGTAATTCGGTTCGGTAAATCTTCTGAATGCGTGGATCTAAAATATTGATTGTTTGTTCTTGAACATTTGGTATGAGTTTCAAGTTGGTACTTTCATCCGTTGCTGAGTAATAAAAATTTGACGGACGGACAGACAGACACCGTAGTGAGACTATAAGGGTTGTACGAAATCCTAATAATGAAAACAACTAAGGCGTATTTTGAAATTGGATAATTGTGCACATTTTTATTAATTTAAAACGTTAGTCTCTATATACTGATTTTCTAATAAAAAAATTCTGCTAACATTGGTGAATTGTGTTATTGACTATATCAATTTTCATTTTTAGGGTTCCGTACCCAAAGGGTAAAAACGGGACCCTATTACTGAGACTTCGTTTAGTTAAATTTCGTTGTGCATGTAGAATCGGTACCAATATTTTCGCTTTATAACTTTCCGTACGCCTTTGGCCAGCTAGGTTTTGTAATGCGTGTCGCTTCTTAATTATTATTACGTATGTTACTTTACTATTGCATAACTATTGATAAATACAAATAATAATTATTGTTACAATTTATGATACTATTTATTATATTTACATATTTGTACAGCGTTCTACGCTAACGTTGCTAAATGTAATAAAAACTATTATTTCTCTAAAAAATACAAATAATATGTTATTACGAAACACTATCTATGTATTCTAGGCTTCTTGAAAGCGTATTTACATTAATTATTATGAAAAAGACGAGTATTTTCTTTAATATACATATTATGATCACTTTTTAAATACTAATAATAACTATTGATACAAGATTTTAAATAAAAAAAGATTGACCTTACTCTAAAAAAAATAACCTAAATTTTTTCAAGAAAGTCTGTAGATTTTAAAGAGGATTCTCGAAAAATTAGGTATAAGAGAAGTCACCTAGAAATTCAGAATTAACAATTTTTTTTGGAAATCCGTACTTATTAAACCATTTAGGGTCTTTTAAAATATAACGACCCAATACTAAACAGTATACATTCACATGAACACCACAATCTTTATTATTAGAGCAATTAATCAGAGAATCCTTCATTATTGGTATTATCTGAAGTAGGCGAAGTACCAGGAGACGGCACTTGAAGCTGCCTTCCGTACATCAGCTCTGAAGGTGGTAAAAATGAGGATAAATATTCAGGAGGAGGCCGAATCACTGTTGGCAAATACCCCGTACCGCTATAAGGAGGTGTCAAAAACCTCCTGGAAGGCGAAAACTTAAAGCTCTGGTTTGATAGCGGAGAAAAAGCAGATTTTGATTGGTAACTTTGCATATACGGTGGAGATTCTTGATTCATTTGGTAAGGAGTAGAATTCTCCCCATTTATCATCATGTCCATAGCAGCAACTACATCTCCCTTGCATCTGTTCAGTATACCTTCGATTTCAATTCGACTGCGTCTTGGAAACACTTTGATCAGCACATCTACTGGCGACTTCTGGTATGGAGATGAATCATCTTTTACAGTTTCAGGAGTTTCTTTTCTATCTCTTCTGAATCTGTATTTGAAATCAGGATTCTCCCATACTTTTTCTTCTTCTTCTTTCTTAACTGGTATTTCTTCTCTATGTTCTTTCATTGAGAGGTTTTCTGGTGTTAGTGATGTTTCTGTTTCATCCAGTTCTTCTTCGACGTTGAGCTCATGGTCTGATGGTGAGCGAGGGGGTGGAGTGTTTAACGGTGGGGTGGGGCCGGGACTTTTATGATCTGTTGGCTGTTCTTGAGGTGGTGATGGACTGGAACATACTTCTGTGATGCGAGCACGTTTCTGAACTGTTGACAAAGAGAAACAATATGTTAGTATTAGTACATTATACAATTGTCTCCGAAAAATGCTTTGTAAGTCATAATATAGAACCAAGAGTTAAATGACTATATTTAATGTCATTATATATTGTATTCATCCTACGATAAAATCGCGTCATAGACATAAATATATCATAAATAACAATTATTAAAAAAAATACTAAGTAGGTTTCTATTACGATCTGGATCGATATCTAGATAATAATCTTTACATCTTTTCTACGAGGAGAGGTTATTTGTTCTACTGTACCTCGCTGACCACACGTGTAGTTATAGCGTTTGGTTTTCATTTTTCCGTCTCCCAGAAACGTTTTATTTATTTAATAATTTTACACACAGGACAGTTGAGTAAAAAAGCATATATTGGTAATTTTGTGTGTCACTGTCAGTGGGTTTAACCTACATATTCCTTATAGTAATATCTGCCTTTTTATTTGTTTATAATATCTCTTAGCTGGCTTTTTAGCCTCTAAATAACATATAAATCATAATACATAATAATTAAATAGTAATAACAACCAAATATTAACAAAAGGAACAATTCTTACAGCCCACTTCGTAAACTCGTACGAATACAACACAAACGAACGAACAAATAATACAATAAAGAACAAACGTAAGAACAATGGGGGAGCAAAAAGGCTCGCGTATCTCAAGTGGTGGGGGGCTCAACATAGAAGTGCCTCTTTGACAGGAATGTGTTAACAGTTTTTGTTTAAAAGACTCACAAATATCGTTTAAAAACGTTATAGCTTTGTGTTTATTTCATAATCACAGGTATGATTACGGCCACTCATTTTTTAGTTAACGTAGTGTATGCACGTAGAATCGATACCATAGTCTATGGCCACATCACTCAGTCGGCTTGAAACCACTTACATATCTGTGTGCGTGAAAATGTATCTATGTGTGTCTACGCTACATATGAAACGTCAATATTCTATGAAGTACAATTTAGCCAGGCTAAAGTTACTTGTCCACAATTTTAAACGTAACCCCAACATAGATAAAAATGCAGCTAAGAAAATCTGCAACATTGACCTCAAATAACGGAATAAGGGCATTAGAATGATGATAAATAAACATTATTGTAAACCATTTCTTATATGATGTATACTGTGTTATGAAAATATTTGTAGTCTCAATTAGAAGGCGACTTGTCGTCAGTCATCTGTGTTAATTTAATGGTTCTCATTGTTTTTTTTAAACACCAGTGTGGGGGGGGGGTCTAGGGGGTGAAAATAGGGGAGTATCGGAACTCGAACGTTTAAGAGTTTTTTAATAATTTGGTTTGTTTAATTTGTAAGTGCGCTGTTTAAATTAATGTGTGTGTGTTATATATTGGTAGGCATTTGTACGTCTGTGTAGTGATAGATTAAGAATACAGGTGTCACCATCCCATTTCCTTGAACTTAACGTCTACTGTAAAAGAAGGAAAACTTGAAACTAAACACTTCTAGTCAGCGCGGCACAGTAGACCATAATCCCTCCCAAAGTGGAGCAGTCCCGTGCCCAACAGTGGGACGTAAATGGGCCGGAGAGAGAGAGGTATTTGTAATTATTGGCGGCACTAGAAAAGTAGTTGTTATGAAGATGTTTGTAGTATGGTCGTAGGTTCGATTCCTATATATATATATATTTTTAAGAATAAGAAAACATTTATTTGCAAGTACATGAGTTATCAATTTGTGGAATATAACATAATGTAGCTTAATCATGCTTTACCAAATGGGTGTGCAAATTTATAGTCCAGAAGCTAGATAACAGTTCCTGCTTTAATAAAACTTAAAATAAAATGTCATGCAACTTAAAATTATCAAATTAAATAAAACATTGGTAAAATTATTAGACACAAACAAAAAAATAACAATAAAATAAATATTAATACACAAAAAAAAAGAAAAAAAAAAGAGTCTAATAGTAATAACAATGTAACCTAAAAGAATCTACTTAAATATTAATACACGCTAATTATATTCTTCATTCCTTAAATGTTTATGATAGTTTTAATGCTGTTCTAACAACATTAAATAACATAAATATTAAACAAAAACCACTTTTTACGTAATTAGACGCGTTACATAAATATATCATCTGAGGAAATTTCAACTCTTTAGATATCTTTGTTCATAAGATGCAGCCTGGTGGTAGACGAACGGATATACGGACAGCCGAGTCTTAATAATATTACCGTAACTTACTCTGTAATAAGTTCCTCTATGTTGATTACACTGAAACATTATAAAACACATCAAAAAATAATAGAGTGTTGTTTTAACCGAAAAATACGATATGTTACGCTATGTCCTTCATATCCGACCAGAAAAGATTTCTTTCATGTCTATGTAGGTACATTTTATGTAAGAGGATACTAAAATAGCTTCGTGCATTTTTCTACGTACGAAGTTTTCATTTTTTCTTTAGATTGAATGGCTAGAGCTCTAATTTTTAAGTATATGTTTTTTCAATATATAATCTAGGATCGCATAAACTCAGAAACGCGATTGAAAAAAGTATTCTCGATAGAAAATCTTAGCGAAACAACCTCTCTCATTTTTTATTTTTTTCATTTGTTGGTCTATTATCGCGTATTAACTAATGAAATAACTTTAAAAACATATGTAACTATTATATATAGAAACACGTAAACCGGAATTAAAATATATTTTGAGTAAACAAAAAAAATATCCCTAATTCTTCATTTTCAATACCTACTAGCTGTGTTAATAGGTACATGCCGACGATGATATTGATGTAGGCCCATAAGCCATTTTTATAACATTCCGATTAAACTTATTATATAATAGATAACTTTCAAAAATACATTTCAAGAAACAAAAAAGAAAGAAATGATATCCGACATTTTGTAAAACCATAAAAGCTCTAAGTAAACCACAAGTAAACTCATTCAATTGAAATCACCATTAAAATGTAATCGAGACTCAAGATAAAAACGTTTTACATTGAATAGTCACTCAGTATAAAGGAACGATTGAATGAACATAATCGTCAATGTATATCGTTCAACCGTTCATTGTGTTAAAAATCTTATGAATAAGATGAAAAAAAACACAGTCGTTTTATGTTATAATAAAGGTACGCCCTCGCAGAAAGTTAATACAAAAAAAAATATTAAAATAATACGTATACAAACTTTTTATTGAATTACAATAAAAAAAATACTGGCCATTTTGAATCTCATTACGTGTGAGGGAATGAGACAGATATATTGTTACGTTAGAGTGTAAAATAGATGGATGATTATAAAAAGGTTTTAATATAGACATCTGTTAGACCGACGTGTGGTTTTTAGAGATCCGTACCCAAAGGGTAAAACCGGGACCCTATTACTGAGACTTCGCTGTCCGTCCGTCCGTCCGTCTGTCACCAGGCTGTATCTCAAGAACGGTGATAGCTAGACAGTTGAAATTTTCACAGATGATGTATTTCTATTGCCGCTATAACAAAAAATACTAAAAATAAAATAAAATAAATATTTAAGGGGGGCTCCCATACAACAAACATGATTTTTTACCGTTTCTTGCTCGATACTAATAACGTTGCCTTATGTTGCATAGATAATGGTACGGAACCCTTCGTGCGCGAGTCCGACTCGCACTTGACCAATTTTTTGGTTTTATTGTTTTTAATATATATTTATATTAGGGGATTGGTAATGCCCTGCGGGCTAGCTCGTGTTTAAATTTAAATTGGCATAGTAAAATGTACCGTCTGGTCTCGCCCACTGTTGGGCCCTGGCTTATTTTGAATAGGATAATGTAGGCATAGGGTAGGTTACTATGAGATTCAAAAAGAGGATATAGGGTAGTGACAAGTATATTCTTTGTCATTAGATAATGTAGAGTGTTTAACAGCCATTTATATTTATTTCCTTGGAAATACACTAAATACACTTTTAACTTTTGAGTTAAAAGTGTATTCTTATTAATGATACAAACTTTGCTCCGCAGTTTTACTTGTGTATTGACTTGTATACAAATAAATAAAACATCTTATTCGCAGATCTCTTAAATTTACCCAAAAAATTACATGAAAATCGGTCAAGCTGTTTCAAAAATGACGACCGGCACTTTGTCGAAGAACTTTATAAGTTAGATCTTTCTTTACTAATAATGAAGAGGTAAAGTTTGTAATAAATGTGTAGAAGGCTATTATCTAATACAGTATAGTACGCTTTAAGTACAAATTCTACCTTCACAACTAAACTTAACTAAAACAAAAAACCGATAGTGTCAATAGCACAATTCAGCTATGTTAAGGGCCTACATCAATATTATCGTCGACATGGACATATTAACACAGCTAGTAGGTATAGAAAATGAAGAATTAGGGATATTTGTTTTGTTTACTCAAATGAAAAAAATAAAAAAATAAGAGAGGTGGTTTCGCTAAGATTTTCTATCGAGAAAACTGTTTTCAATCGCGTTTCTGAGTTTATGCGATCCTAGATCATATATTGAAAAAACATATACTTAAAAATTAGAGCTCTAGCCATTCAATCTAAAGAAACAATGAAAACTTCGTACGTAGAAAAATGCACGAAGCTATTTTGGTATCCTCTTAACTGTATGTTCTTATTATAACAACTATGTATGACTAACGATTTTAATTAATATAAATGTGTACAACGAAATAGCTAGTTAATCAATATACAACATAGTTGTTTTTATTAATTTTAGTTAAGTTAGGTTAAAGTTTTGACACATCAGAATTGCTCTTAGCTACCTATACTTACTAATATTTTAAAGCTGAAGAGTTTATTTATTTGTTTGTTTGATCGTGTTAATCTCAGGAACCAATGGTCCCATTTGAAAAACTCTTTCAATGTTGCTTAGTACAAATATCGAGGAAGGCTATAGGCGATATAACATCACGCTGCGACCAATAGGAGCGAGTTATTAGAGAAAAATGTTGCAAAAACGGGGAAAGTTTTCTGAATTCCACGCGTTCGAGGTCACGCGCACTTCTAGTACATATTATAGTGATTTCTAATTCCAAGCGTACAAATTCACAGACAAAAGCTAGCAAATATATTATAAACGTGCTAACATTTCAATGTACCCTATACTACCTATACACAACAGTTAGTCGCAATGCAGTTAAATTACTGGGCACACAATACATTGCCGCTTTTGTTCTGTACAACGGCCAGTGTTATACACAGACATATAAATCACTACGTAACATTGTCCAAACAACCAATGCATGACACAAACTTGGTACAGAACTTACTATGCTGTATGAGTTGTTTTTATTTATTTATAGAGTTTTCTTACATATTATAGTCTAAAAATTTCACTATTTCACTAAGTTTTTTTTCGATTTTCCAACATTATTCGCTGATGCTTCGCTCCCTTTAGTCTTCCTCGATAAATTTACTATCCAGCACTGGAATTTTTCAAATCAGACCTGTGGTTCCTGAGATTAGCGCGTTCAAACAAATTCATAATGAGTTATCGGAGGTTTAATCGGATATTTTATCGGAGAGATAATAAACGTTTTAGCGTAAAAAGACTATAATGAATAACAAGTTTTGACAATTTTCGCGAACCTATTTCAGCGAACTTTTAAACCTCCGATAAGTCATTATGAATAAGACCATGAATCTATTGTCTGTATATTAGAATACAAGTGTCACCACCCCTTTTCTTTCTCAGTAAAAACCAGCTAAAGGATATTGTTTTCCGTCTCTCACAGAGCATGTTATCTGTGTGCAATATCCCTTAGCTGACTATTACAGCACCGTTGGGAGGAGATGGGGTGGTGACACTTGTATTCTTAATCCATCACCACACGGATACGGACACCCTATCTATATGTAATAAATACTAACAATACATATTTAAAGTATCTTATTGAAACAAGTTTTCCTTATTATAGTTGTCGTAGCACTTATGCTACGAACGCTACGCTTCGTAGCATAAGCACCTTGTGGTTTTGTTATTTATGACATTTTACGTACGGGTATTCTTATGTATGATTTTAAATAACTTTTTCTATTTATTAAATGTAAAAACGATACAGACTGTTGACAGACGAACGGACGATATATTTTTTTACCAATTAAAATGAATTTAAACAAATTTTGTCCTACAGTAACAAATCTCGCTACATATACAGAACCCTCTCTTATAACTCGAATGAATAGTAATGCAGTCAGACACAGAGACCGTAAATCTGCCGCACAATACAACGGGCAGGCCACTACTATTGTTGTAATTAATTTATGATCTTCACTGTACTCTCTGTTTCACTGTAAACATTGTGCTTGACTGTACTTGATGCATAATCTATGGTTTTTAAATGTTTAATGACTCGATGACGATTAAAATATGTTTTTATCTGTATGGTACTGTTAGCAAAGGCATAAAAATATTGCTAAATTCAGGCCTAGAAGAGAAAATGTGAAAAAATAGTAAACATTTATTATAGAATTTGGTATAATATATTTTTTTGCTTTACAAGCTAATTCTTCCTCGAGCTTTAGCTGGATTATCTGTGTACTTTTTATTTGAATTAGTTCAATAGTTTTGGCATAAAAGAACGACAAACAGAGAAAGTTTTTTCATCTGCGTTTATAGTTCTTGAGCCCCCTCTCCTCCCACATACATTAAACCTTAACAAATTATACAAAAAAACATCCTCTTGAACCATTTTATCTATTAAGGTGGGCCGTACGTTTGCTCGCCAACTTAGTAGTACATATAAAAAAAAACTGCATCAAAATCCGTTTGCGCATTTTTGAACATAAAATCTCAGATAGAGACATACATACAAAAATAATGACTTTGTTTTATAATAAGTAACGATAATACGCTGGTGCTGTAAGGGCCAGCAGTTAAAAATTAATGGTCTTATTCATAATGAATTATCGGAGATTTAAAAGTTCGCTAAAATGGGTTCGCGAAAATTGTCAAAACTTGTTATTCATAATACTTCATAATATTATTTTTACGAAAAAACGTTTTTTATCTCTCCGATAAAATCTCCGTTTAAACCTCCGATAAGTCATTATGAATAAGACCATAACTGTTTATGTAACAGAACTGACACAAATAAAACATCGATTGAAATATAAATCGGCTTGTATGTCGCTAAATTAGCGTTAACAAAATGTAATTAAAAACCGTCTTTTAAATGAATATGTA
This sequence comes from Orgyia antiqua, assembly GCA_916999025.1. Lineage (NCBI taxonomy): Eukaryota > Metazoa > Arthropoda > Insecta > Lepidoptera > Erebidae > Orgyia > Orgyia antiqua. Next base: position 10,921,208 of record OU779874.1, read on the forward strand.
CTATAATAGCATATTGCCAACAACAAACTCATCTTTAAACGCAACCCTAAACTGTAAACCCGGTTTAAATTAAATATTAATAAAACCGATGCCCTTCCTACATAGATACTAAACACAAGTATTAATAAAATTACTCGTATATTAAAGTGCCAATATCATTCACAATGGGACGACTCTGCGCCATATTAAATACTCTTTGTCATTTGATTCTATTCTTAGGGTTGTCACTTTTCATTTTGTTACATTTTATTTAATTATAATTTTATATTCAACTAGCTGACCCAGCAAACGTTGTTTTGCCATACTAAAAAAAAAGGTTTGAAAAATAGATGTTGGCCAAGCCGTTTCGGAGGAGTACGGTAACAAACACTGTGACACGTAAATTTTATATATAAGACTAGATGTGGCCCGCGATTTCTTACGTGTGGATTTTAGAAAATTTTCCCCGTTTTTTTCACTGATTCTTCGCTTCCATTGGTCGCAGCGTGATCTTATAATAATATAATCTATAGCCTTTTTTAAACCGGACCAGTGGTTCTTAAGGTTAGCGTGTTCAAACAAACTAATTATATTAGTAATACAAAATTATTTATTGTGGAGCATAAGTACTTATATAATAGGCATACACACAGTTATGGCCCTATTACTGAGACTTTGTTGTCCATCCGTCTGTCAATAGACTGTATCTACTGATAGACGGATGGACGGGCGGTGATAGCTAGAGATGTAAAATGTAGAAATTATAGATTAAGTAGTCACTATAACAAGTAATACAAAAACAAGAATACAATAAATATTTAAGTGTGATATTATGATGATGATACGTAAGGTACATTTGTGCGCGAGTCCATCTCATATTTGGCATATCAATTGAATTGCATTAAATATATTAAAAGCAAAAAAATTAAACAAGGTTCAATTTTAAAGTAATTTATTAATTTTGTAATTTGGTCAAATTGGTTAATGTTTGCACGACCGCAATAAGCTCAGTTGGCAGAGCTACGGAACGGTATTCCGAGGTCGTGGATTCAAGTCCCGCTTGCGGTGATTACTTTTTCCACTACAATTTAATTTATTAAGGTTCAATTATATTCAAAAAATTTACCATATGGGTTAGCCTTCAAACAAAAGTAAAATCAATTTATCAAATACAATAACGTATTACGGACAGCCCTGAATGATTGCACTCTCATACAACACTAATTCCTCAATCAAATGTATAACCACATCTGCGTATAACAAATCAATACTCAACTCTACACTTTCACAAATAAAATCCAATTTAGCACACCCCTTGAATAATAGAGTTCGCTAACAATTGGTTTTATTGTTACCGCCCGCCGTTTCAAAGTTACTTCGTTCGGTGATTATGATCAATTTAATTTGAACTTTATTTTATAGTAATAGGGTATAAATTGGTTAGTTGTATGATAGGGTTTTTAAATAATAGGTGTCGTGTACAATCGTAGCGGGTAGTCGACTGCAGGGTTGCTAATCGCTTCAAAATGGACTAGGGATACAAATTAAGCATGACCCTTAACTCGGGGGTGTATTTATTAAATTTACTGTCATTTGTATATTAATATCGATAGTAGGGTAGTCTGTTTGTTTGATTCAATCTATTATATTTATTAACTGGTTTTGAATGGATTTAAAAGTCATTATTATTACCATAAATCTACTATACGGCCGTTATTTTAAGGATATAGGTTCAATACCCATCTTTCTCTCCAGCTCGTTAACGTCCCACTGTTGGGCACAAGCCTCATCTTCTTTAGGAGGAATCATAGTCTACTATACTGCGCTGAATAGGTATGTTGGCACAGGGTTTAGTTTCCAATTTCCGTCTCTTTTTCTGTATACAAAATTTCTTAACTGGCTCTTACAGCAGAGAAGAAAGAGAGGTCTTAAATTTTTAATTTGCCACTTGAGAGAGTTACTGCGACAGATATAAGTTTAAAAACCAAGTACAAGTACTCGTTCACGACCTATTGGTACCGAACCCTATGAACCAAACTTTATATAAACCTGCTCAATTTGATTTAAACCAACAGTACTCCTTGCTTCTTAGCTTGTTATCTGTACATAATATTTCATACCTGTGTATTCCTGTACTTTTTTGAATTTAGAAAATGTTCCTCGTTTTTTGTAACATTTTTCACTACTGCTTCCCTCCTATGAGTCGCAGCGTGATGTTAAATAGCCTATAGCCTTCCTTGATAAATGTTCTATCTAACACAAAAAGAATTTTTCAATCCAAACCAGTAGTTTTTGAGATTAGCACGTTTAAACAAACAAACTCTTTAGCTATAAGATATAAAAAATGTCTAATATATAAATTTCCTAATTGTTGAAAACTGAATGGTCGCTAATTACCAGCCCTATTTCAGTTATTATGACTCAATATTAGAGTTAATAATAAACTCCTCGGTATTTATAACTGCCTGGTAGTTACGCTTTGTGACTCGAACTGTGTGTTTATTGTTGTTTTCTGTTTTAGGGGCTGAACCAAACTCATGATTAGGGAGAGAGATGGTTTATTGAGCTTTTTATTCTGAACTTTCAGCTTTTGATGTTTGGAAAATCTAGACTAAGATTATACAGCTGCAGCTGAACAGTTTGTTTGTTTGAACGCGCTAATCTCAGGAACTACGCGGTAGTAAATACAGCCAATGATGAGCCTCGTGGTTGAGTGTTTCATATAACGGACTACCCTTCACGAGGTCGCGGGTTCGATTCCCGCACGGAACAATCATTTGTGTGATATTTATAATTGTCTTACATAATATGTATGTGCGTCTGTGTGTTTTCTATGTATTATAAGTATGTATTTACCAAAGAAAAGTAATATATGTACCTAGTCTATCCGTATTCTGATACCCATAAAACAAGCATAATAAGCTTAGTTTTTGTATATTACAAGTATGTATTTACAAAAAATATAGAACTGAAAAGTAGTACCTACATTAGTATTCTGGTACCCATAACACAAGCATATATTATAAGCTTAGCTTGGGACCACAGGACGTTGTGTGAAATTTCCATGAAAAAAAAAGCAGAGTAGAGATCTTTAAAAGTATTACCAAATTGCTAGAATATTAATGTGCCTATGTTGGTAGTAGATACTACAGCCAAATCAATAAAATGATTATAACCGAGAAACTCTATACCATTATTGTTTAGGCTTCTTGTTTTTTTTTAGCCTCTGTGTACACTGCAGACATTGATTTTTTTAGATTAAAAGAGTCGTATTACATTTTTTTAATATTAGCAAGTTGATGGGGAGCTTTTTATATGTAAGGGTACTTGAATATTCATATTTTGTTTTTTATCTGACGGTAGGCAAAGATTAATAATGATTTTTGATGATCTCTAAAAATTTGAGATAAAAACAGAAAGAATAGGTACTTATAGAAGAAAGAAGATAATAGTGACGTGAGAATAGTGACGTATTGCACACGTGACGGTGGTGACTGCAGTCACCGTATTGTCGGCGTCGCGGGTTAAAATTTAAAACAAATACACGCGTCTAAATCCGTAAAAAGTGGTTTTATTTATTTATTAAATAAAACTACTTTTTACGTAGTAGTACTTGTTACATTTTTTATATCTAATATATAAAATTGTCTTGTCACGGTGTTTGTAATTATACTCCTCCGAAACGGCTGGACCGATTTTCGTAAAATTTTGTGTACATATCCGTTAGGTCTGAGAATCAGATAACATCTTTTTACACGCTTTATATTAGCTTCACTTGTATGTTTGTTTGTATGTTTGTAACCGACTCCTTTGGACGCTATTTTGACCCACTTTAAACGGTCAGATTCTATTCAAATTTTGCACACCTGTCAAAGACCGATGACAATGCAATAATTCGATTAAAATATCCGATTATCCTGGTTAGATTCGCCAGGATTCATTAATCTCTTTCCGGATCCTTTACATGAGAGTAAGAGAGAGGGCCAGTACGCGAACTACGCATGCGCGCATTTCCAGAGAAATTCTTTTTTCTATTTTTAGTTGGGTTTTCTAAAGCGTATTTCTTAGTTTTTTAAACTATTTTTTTTTTTCATATCCCTGAAATTTGTATGGCAAAACAAAGTTTGCTGAGTCAGCTAGTTTTTAATATAAAAGTCATATTAAATAGATATTAACAAATTGAAAGATACAAATTACGTCCAGTTCAATATATTTTTAAATAGAATTATCAATATAATGTTTAAGAGGTCGTCATCGACATTTGACCTCACATCCAAATATCCATTGACTACAAATACTTCACATTTTAACAACTTACATTGAATTTACAAGAAGCGCTCTCAAAAAGTATAGAATAACTCAATAATGAGATCTTTTAACAAACACTCGAATAAGACGACCATCGAAACCGTATTAAAAAAATACTCGATTGAATTCGCTAAAGTGGCAACCCTAATATTACAACAAAAAATTAACAAACAAATCTAAACTTTAACACAAAGATTTACAACATAAAATTCAAAATTTTATTTTTTTAAGAATTTTATCTTTTGTAACCATTACTTGGCATTGTAAATTCAATTTTATCTACTACATAATTTAGTTCAAAATCAATTGTTCATTTTTTATTCTAATAATAATAAATGTTAAATTAATTTGTGTTTTATGTGGTAGATGTAAGGTTGAGTTTTATTTGTGTTAGTGTGTTTGTGTTTAGGGTTGTGTAATGGTGCAGTAATCGTGCCGAGGGTCGTGTGTTTGATATGTTTGCTCTCGGCTCAAGTAGTGATGTTATATTGGATAGGTTGATTCGATTACAACAACGGTAAAGATACAGATAGGTTTCCAAAAAAAATATTTGGATAAACGGAACGGTATTCCGAGGTCGTGGATTCAAGTCCCGTCCATGGTGATCATTTTTTCCACTATAATCATATATTAAACACATATATTAAAAATCATAGCAAATCAATTGTAAAAATTTATAAATTGATGTAAAATAATAATCTTAGTTAAGACGATACCAAAATAGCTTCGTGCATTTTTCTACGTACGAAGTTTCCATTGTTTCTTTAGATTGAATGGCTAGAGCTCTAATTTTTAAGTATATGTTTTTTCAATATATGATCTAAGATCGCATAAACTCAGAAACGCGATTGAAAAAAGTTTTCTTGATAGAAAATCTTAGCGAAACAACCTCTCTAATTTTTTATTTTTTTCATTTGTCGGTCTATTATCGCGTATTAACTAATGAAATAACTTTAAAAACATAAGTAACTATTATATATAGAAACACGTAAATCAGAATTAAAATATATTTAGTAGATTTTGAGTAAATAAGAAAAGTATCCCTAATTCTTCATTTTCTGTGCCTACTGGCTGTGTTAATATGTACGTGTCGGCGATGATATACGATAATATTGATGTAGGCCCTTAAGAAACTAAAAAATTGGTCAAGTGCGAGTCGGACTCGCGCACGAAGAGTTCCGTACCATTATCTATGCAACATAAGGCAACCTTATTAGTATCGAGCAAGAAACGGTAAAAAAATCATGTTTGTTGTATGGGAGCCCCCCTTAAATATTTATTTTATTTTTAGTATTTGTTGTTATAGCGGCAATAGAAATACAAAATACATCATCTGTGAAAATTTCAATTCTCTAGCTATCACCGTTCTTGAGATACAGCCTGGTGACAGACGGACGGACGGACGGACGGACAGCGAAGTCTCAGTAATAGGGTCCCGTTTTTACCCTTTGGGTACGGAACCCTAAAAACACGCTTGAAAATCCTAAATATGTTTTTCAATTATTGCATTGTCATCGATCCTCGATATATGTGCAAAATTTCAGATCAATCCAACTACTGCAAGTGGGTGACAATCGCGTTGAAATATTCCGTTACACAGATTAATACATTGATAGATACCTACTCGTACATACCGAACATATAAAAGCGTGTTAATATTAGGAGATTTATCGTGTCTTTTTACTAGTAGGTACCTACCTATTTTTAGAGATTCGTAAAAAAAGAACAAAATGAAATTCTTATTCCCATCGATGCTTTTTCAGTGTCGCGGTGTGTTTTGATTGATTATTTATTTATCGAGTTTTTATGATACATAATAATTATGATTGTAGCAAACTAATTTTTTTCCAATTGCATCTGTGTTCTTGCGTGTTTTTATGAGATGGTCTATGTAATTTTTCGTCAAAAGCTAGGTGTCTGTTCTAAATGTGAATGCTATGTGAAGAAACTCTTTTTTTTTTCTTTTTTTATAACAATATTCATTTAGGACAAGATATCGTTAATTGCAATATCAATAACTGTTTAAAATTACTTAGAGAAAACGCAGACGTCTAAAAATGCAATAATCTAATAAAAACTCTTTTAAAAAAATTGATCATAATATTACCGTTTATATAAACAGAATAAAACGTTCGCATCAAAAGCTTACCCTTTTTAACCCTTAAATTGAGCTCTCGTTATACCCTGATACACAATAAACCACCAGGTTGCATCCCTGACCGGAGTGGACACGAGACGGATATATAATAACCTATAAGAGTAAGCAGGATAGCTATATGTTTCAAGTACCACTTCAAATATAAATGGTATCGGATTGCGGGGGAATGAGATGTAGATATCAGTGTTATATGTGTGTGAATGAGATGGTGTTATTGAATGCGCTTGAGTAGCCAGTGCTGTATAGATATCTAAAGATGTTTGAAGTAGCTTTTAGTTTGATTTGATAGCGTTGATTTGTAGTTTGTATTTTTTGTGAAAATTATGTATTTTGTGGAATACTTTACTAACACAATACAGTAGATAAACTGGTATTTCCTTATTATTTTAAAGGGACGACCAAATATTATTATATTTATATTCTCCGGATTAAGAACACAAGTGTCACCACCTCATCTCCTCCCAAGGATGCTGTAAAAGTCAGCTAAGGGATATTGCACACTGATAAAATCCTCTGTGAGAGACGGAAAACTCGAAAATAAACCCTGTGCCAACACGCCTGGTCAGCGCGGCATAGTAGACTATAACTACTCCCAAAGTGGAGGAGGCCCGTGCCCAACAGTGAGACGTTAATGGGCTGGAGAGAGAGAGAGGACCAAACATTGCGATGTTTTTAAAAATTGACGGAAAATAATCAGCTTGGTAATATTTTAAGATAATACATCGCTCTGAATATAAATATACTAGAAATTAATACAGGTTTCATAGATTTTTGTAGTTATATGATAAATAACAGACGACAGCAGCCTGGGGCAGCCCCCAACAAAGTGTACTGACAATATCTTTAAACATGCAGAGAGCCGCTGGATGCAGTTAGAGCAGGACCGCCCGTTGTGGCATTCTATGGGTGGAGGTCTTTGTTCAGCAGTGGACGGAAAAAAGCTAATGGATGGATAGATGTACAATAAATAACCGAAGAAAATATCGCTACGGAACCAGCTATAACCAAGAAGGTTATAAGTAGGGAGGAACAACTCGGGAACATAGATTTTTCCCAAGGCCCGGCCCGTTTACGGTTTAAAAGTAAAATAGTAGCCTTGCCTTCTCTTTTCTTCTTACTAGCTTTCTCTTTTACTTGAGTTCAAAAAGAAAGAGTTAGAAAGGCTACTAAATAGGCTCTTTGTCATTTATTTTTCTTAATGTGTTCAACTAAAAAAAGAAGCAGGCCGGATTCGTTGTACCGAGTGTTACGTCTAGATCTATATCGTAAGTCTATGGCTATAACTACAATAAAACTCGTACTTAGCCGCTTTGTCACGAATTATTCGTAAATAAATTTAAAAAAATTTCAACATACATTTAAATCTAGCCCGACTTGTCAGTCACCATATTCAGGATTTTGACTGTTTCAATACTAATTATTTTCACATTTTATGTTCAAAATTGGGTCCAAAACTTTCATAATATGTGACACGAACAACTGTTCACAGTATAGTGTTACAGTACATCATTATTGTTATAGCATTGATCTTGTGTGTACATTTGTCACGTAATATGATACGAAACACGACAATTTGTACAACAATTAACATGGAGATTTTTAGAAAAAAATTGTAGTATATCGCCTTGCAACTAAATACTTGATAGATAAATAGTCTTGTGTGGTAAGCGGTGTCAATTCGATTCCCATTCACGACAGTTATTTGAGTAATTAAAACAGATTTTTATACCTTGTTTGGAAAACAAATGTTTGTTCTGCGTCTGGGTGTTTTCTATGCATTATACCTAAGTATGTATTTACAAAAGAAAAGTAGTATATCCATCCATCCATCCATCAACCTTTCTCAGTCCACTGCTGGACATAGGCCTCCCCCATAGAACGCCACAACGTGCGGTCTTGCGCTAACTGCATCCAGCGGCCCCCGGCGTATTTGACGATATCGTCGGTCCACCTTGTTGCGGGCCGCCCCACGCTGCGTCGTCCGGTTCGTGGTCGCCACTCGAGGACCTTCCGTCCCCAACGGTCATCAGATCGTCGAGCGATGTGGCCTGCCCATTGCCACTTCAGCGTGCTAACTCTTCGGGCTATGTCGTACACACCAGTCCTTCTACGGATCTCCGCATTCCGGATCTTATCACGTAGGGAAACACCGAGCATAGCCCTCTCCATAGCACGCTGCGCGACTCTGAGTTTTGTTATGAGGCCGACATTCAGGGACCACGTCTCAGTTCCGTAAGTCATCACTGGTAACACACACTGGTCATAGACCTTTCTTTTCAGGCACTGAGGTATTTTGGACGTGAAGATGTGCCTAAGCTTCCCGAACGCTGCCCAGCCGAGTTGGATTCGTCGGTTGACCTCTTTCTCGAAGTTGGATTTGCCCAACTGGACTGTTTGTCCTAGGTAGACATAATGATCGACAACTTCGAGAATCGCATTCCCAACAGATACTGGTGCTGGAGTGACATGGACATTGAACATGACCTTGGTTTTATCCATGTTCATCCTCAAACCAACCCGCTGGGAAACACTGCTGAGGTCATTGAGCATTGTGCCAAGGTCCTCCAGGGATTCTGCCATGACCACGATATCGTCTGCAAATCGAAGGTGAGTGATGTATTCGCCGTTGATGTTGATGCCGAGTCCGGCCCAATTGAGGAGCTTGAAAACGTCTTCCAATGCAGCGGTGAACAGTTTTGGGGAAATTACATCCCCCTGTCTGACACCCTTCTGCAGTGGAATTGGTCTTGTGCTCCCATCCTGGATTCGGACTGACATAGTGGCGTTTCTATATAAACACTTCAGCGCTTCGATGTACCGGTAGTCAATTTGGCACCGCTGGAGGGACTGCAGCACCGCCCAAGTCTCGACTGAATCGAAGGCCTTCTCATAGTCCACATACGCTAGACACAAAGGCCGATTATACTCCTCAGCCTTCTGTATAATCTGGCGCAGCGTATGTATGTGGTCTATGGTACTAAAGCCTTTTCGGAAACCGGCTTGTTCGGGAGGCTGGAAGTCGTCGAACCTGCGCGAGAGTCGATTTGTAATGACTCTCGAAAACAACTTATAGACGTGGCTCAAGAGCGAGATAGGTCGATAGTTTTTCAAGCGGGTTTTATCGCCCTTCTTGAAAAACAACACCACCACGCTCCTGGTCCACGCCTCTGGAACGATGCCCCCGAGGATGACAGAATCGAACAGCTTCTGAAGGGCCACAAGGACCGGCTTGCCGCCCGCCTTCAGGAGCTCCGTAGTGATTCCATCATCACCCGGTGCTTTACTGTTTTTAAGCTGCTTGAGAGCCATTCTGATCTCGTACAGGCTGACGTCCGGGATGTCCTCGGTATAGTGCCGGGTTAGCTTGGATCGTGGATCTTGGACCAAGCCGACAACAGGAGTTTGGGATGTCTTGTACAACTGTCCATAGAACTGCTCAACTTCACTCAAGATCTCATCTTTGGAAGAAACGACAGTGCCGTTGTCGGTCTTCAGTCTGGTTAGCTGGCTTCGCCCAACAGACAGATCTTTTGCGAACACTTTGGAGCCTTGGTTCCGCTCTATCGCCTCTTTGATACGCTTGGTATTGTAGAGGCGAATATCGCGTCGCACAGATTTCGAGATCTGTCTGTTTAGTTGCCTCAGCATAGACCAGGAGGCTGGAGACTGCACCGTCATCTCTCTCCTCCGTTCCATGAGATCAAGAGTGTGGTCAGAGAGTTTATTGGTTCTAGGAGCACGGCGGGTCCTGAAAAATTTCGACCCAATCGTGTGCACAGTTTCCACAAACTTGTTGTTCATATCGTCCGCTGTTTCGCACTCGTCTAGGCATTGGAAGCGATTTTGGAGTTCGAGCTGAAAGCTTTCGGGGTTTTCGTACTCGGCAGGTGTAGGACGTACTGTAGACTTCATCAGTCGGGACCGCTCGGCTTTGACACGAATATTCAATGTGCCTCGTACCATTCGGTGATCGCTCCCGGTTTTCACCCTATTGATCACAGAGACATCATTGAATATTTGCCGTTTGTCCGACAAGATGAAGTCTATTTCATTCCGTGTCAAACCATTAGGGCTTATCCAGGTCCATTTCCTTTGTTGTGGTTTTTTGAAGAAGGAATTCATCATGAAGAGATTTTCCTTCTCCAAAAAATCAGCCAACTTCTGCCCCCTCTGGTTTCTCTGCCCGAATCCGAATTGCCCCACTCTCAGCTCACCGCCTTTTCCTTTGCCTAGTTTCGCGTTAAAGTCTCCCATAACCACAGTGAACTGATTTTTGGACGAGTGGATGGCCTTCGAGATGTCCTCGTAGAGAGCCTCCACCTCGTCGTCGGGGTGTGCCGAGGTCGGCGCGTAGACCTGGATAACCTTCAAAGAATACCGTTTGGTTATTCTGAGTATCAGGTACGCTACCCGGCTCGACACACTCTCAATCCTCTCCACGTTGGCTGCGAGAGACTTGCGAACGATAAACCCGACACCACCCTGCGACAAGTCGTCGCCTTCCCGGTGGTAGAGCAAGTTTCCGGACCGGAGGGTTATCGTGTCCTCCCCCTCTCTTCGGACTTCTGACAACCCTACAATGTCCCACCGAATCTTGCTCAATTCCTCTTCCAGCTCGGCGATCTTCTCGTCAGTCCTGAGCGTGCGGATGTTGTGTGTTACCAGGGCCAGAGTCTTTTTTGTTTGGTGGCCGGATCTCGACCGGAGATTCTTAGCACCCCGTACCCCACCGTTACCAAGCCCGCCACCGTGAGCCGGAATAGCGGGGTCGCCGTGACTCGGGGCCGTTGTGGTTTTGCCTTTCATGTGGGGGGTTATTGCCATAATCGCCACGCTTGGCAGGCGGGTTGGCGATCGCAGTAGATGTTGTGTTACTCAGGAGAACGCTGCTGCCCGTTCTCCTGGTGATCCCTTAGTCGCCTTTTACGACACCCACGGGAAGTGATGGGGAGGTGCAATATTCTGTGCCGGCACCCCACGGCAGTAGTATATGTAGGTATTATATCCGTATTTTGCTACCACAAGCATATAAGCTTAGCTTGGGACTAGAGGACGTTGTGTGAAATTATACATGAATATTTAAAAAAAATCAAATTTTTTTGTTCTTTTTGACATTTCACACAACGTCCTCTGGTCCCAAAGTAAGCAATATTTCTATGCTTGTGTTATGGGTACCAGAAGACAGATATAATACATACACTACTTTTCTTTTGTAAATACATACTTAGGTATAATGCATAGAAAACACCCAGACGCAGAACAAACATTTGTTTTCCAAGTTATAATATATAGAACACACCCAGAAAATTAATACACTTATGAAAATCAACGATAAAATCGCAGGCACTAGCTAATATTTAAGTTGAATGTAAACAGCAGTCCATCTCGCAGTCTTACCGTGAATGTTAGACTTTAAACACACAATAGACTAAACAGAGCATCACAAGATATTTCTAAACTATTGGAAATATTACACCAACGTTTATAAGAAGTATTTAGACAGAACAAACAGGCGGCCATGTTGGACTGACAAACTTTATCATTTGTTCACAAATATTACACAAATATTCAACAATTTGAATCAAGGCTAATTGCCTCTTTGATTTTAATTGATTAGTCTAATATTTTGTTAATTAATAGGTCAATAATATCTTTTCAAGTAGTAGAAATATGCGTAGTATAAAAAGTTATTTACTATAGTTTTTACGGCAAAATTGCCCTAAATGAACATTTTTGCGCTTGTTACAATAATTTATTGTAGTCTAGTGGTTCATGTAACGAACTGCCATTCACGAGATCACGGGTTCGATTCCCGCTAAGGACAATTATTTGTGTGATATTTATAAATGTCATACAAATATTTCTCATGCGTCTGGGTGTTTACTTTGTATAATAAGTATGTATTTACAAAGGCAGTATATATGTAGTATATCCGTATCTGGTACACATAACACGAACATAGAAAAATAGCTTACTTTGGGACCAGAAGACGTTGTGTTGAGTGTCCATTAATATTAAAAAAAAGTATACATAATTCCTTAAGAATAAATGATACTATGTAAAACTCACGCAATATATTATTTAAAACAATAATATAATGTTCTCAAGAACATTGTATGAGCAATAAACCGCGCATACCACGCGCTTAATAACGTTGCAATCTTGTGCAGTGCAAATCATAGGCGTTAGCGATAAGCGGATGGAATAAATGAGTACCTATTGTATAACATATATTATGTTATGCTACGCTGATTAGGGTAGGTAGAGAGTAAAAATATTTTCTTGATTATATTTACACTCATACATGCAAAGATTGCATTTGATAGCCTTCCTTGTTGAGAAACATTGACACAACACTTTTTTGTTACTTTTACTATATATTAATTAAAATATTCCGATAAAATACCTACATTTTTCTGTTTAATTTTCAAATCTTTATCTATATGTTTGTTTGTTTGAACGCGCTTATCTCAGGAACTGGGCTGATTTGAAAATTCTTTCAGTGTTAGATAGGGCATTTACCGAGGAATGCTTTAGGCTATATAACATCACGCTGCGACCAGTAGAAGCGAAGTAGTATTAAAAAATGTTGCAATAACGGGGAAATTTTTCTAAATTCTACGCGTACGAAGTCGCGGGCAACAGCTAGTTTATTATAAAACAAAGATGTTATTTTTGTATGTATGTCCCTATGTGGGGAACACCCCAAAATTCCGAAAAACTTTATTCCGAATTTCGAAATGCCGATTTTCAAAAGTCAGAATTTCATAATACCGAAAAAATGTAATGTCTATTATTCAAAATCACGAAAAACATTTTACCGAAAGTCATAAGTCCGATTTGTTACTTTTCCGATTTTCATTTGTCCGAAGAGTCAAATGCTCGAAGGGTTATTAGTCCGAAAAACGAAATTCCGATTTTCAATACTTCGAAAATATATTGTTTAATTTGTTAAGGTTTGATTTCTAAATTCCTCACGTATGAAAATGCAACAGTTAGCGAGTTATAAAATGAAAAAATAAACTGTTAATGAAATCGTAAAGTGCTCCATCTAGTTACGTTCTGGAACATTTGTTACACCTAGGAAGGTGCAACAAATGTTTATAAAACTTAGAAGTATATTCTATGTGTGAATGTACAAGTATATAAAATACAAGAGATAGTAATAACACGAGGACACGAGCCGTCGACATTCCACCGCACACCGCAATATCGTTGCAATATATTGCTTTTGTGTTGCACAAGTCATAAGCTATAGCGATATTGGTTTTAATTTATTGTTTTAAAACTTGCGTGGTGGATAACATTAACAGGATTTTTTTTCAAAAATTACTTATTTTTGTTTGACTTGAGGTTTTTTGCTTTGTGATTATGATATTTTTTATAATAGCTTAACCGATTTATACTAGCTGTTGCTCGCGACTTCGTATTTAGAAAATTTCCCCCGATTTTGTAATATTTTTAATTATTGCTTCTCTCTTTTTAGTCGCAGCGTGATGTTATATAGCCTTCCTTGCTAAATGGACTATCCAACACTGAAAAAATTTTTCAATTTCCGTGATTCCTGAGATTAGTGCGTTCGAACAAACAAACAAACTCTTCAGCTTTATAATATTAGTATAGATTATAGATGCATATAGGTATACTCTGCATTCAATAGCTATATCCTTCACATTAGTCACAAAGCATGTAGCACTTACAACCATAGTGCATTTGAATAAATAAAGCCAAAAAAATATGTTTAAATAGTAGAAGATAATACTCTACAGTCACCGCCTACTATCATGAAAAAAACGTGTAAGTATATGTATAAAAATGTTTGACAATCTTGACTACATAGTTTCAATAAATAATATGCATTTATAGCCATACGCAATTTTATCATACAAAATACCACAATGGTTGCTACGAAGCGTAGCGCACGTAGCAAAATGCTACGAATTACATTATTATTGTACAGTATACCTGTAGGTATTCATGTGAACGAATTAAGTAAATAACTGTCACTACATCATTTCATCCCCAGGGTGCTATACGAGCCACGTAAGAGATATTAAGAGCAGTTAAAATAGCCTGTAACACACTGGAAACTCTAAATTAACCCAATGCCGAGCCGCCTGGCCAGTATAATAAAACAGATCCAGTGGGAAAGGCCCGCATGCAACAGTGGAGCTTAGGCTAGGAATAAAAAGAAACCTTTCTGCCGTCATTGGAGAAAGGCGTATAATTTTCTTCCCGCTCTATCGTATAGTTTGTACCACAAGCTAACCTCAAATATGTGGCTGTGAAGGCGCGAACTGTTATGTGTCCCTTATAACACTTTAATGGACATTATCTCGGACAGTTAGTTGCTATCAAATATTATATTATGACGCGACAAATATTCAGTATGAAAGCGTAGATATGACCGTGCGGTCATGAATTAAAAATATATTTGTCACCCATCCCATTTCCTCCCAAAAATGCCGTATAGGCCAGCTCATGGATAATTAACAAAAATATTCACTGTTTGATAAGAAAAACAAGAAACAAAACACATCTGATCGCGGAATAGTAACCTACCCTGCCGTAAGAAGTATTTAAAGCCCGTGCCCAACCGTGGGAGGTACCAACCAACCAACCCAGGTATTTATATAAATCTAATTTGTATTGTTTCTACTCAAACGAAGCCACAAGTAAAAGCTAGTTACAAAATACGCAACTCAATATTCTTAACACTTAAAGAATTACTAATTAGACGTAACTTTTTACTTTCATAAAAAGGTTTTACGCCGTACAAACTCCATAACTACACCCTCTATAAACATTTCAAAGAAATCGCAATACTAACAAACATACACACATACAAAGACGCAGTTCACAACTAGTTTCATAATGTATAATTTAATTTAAAATGTAAGAAATTACTCTTATACGACATGAAAACTAGCAAACGGGCGCTACCAATGGTACAATCTGTACATTGTACAACTCGATTGGAACTCACTTGACACAATTAATTCCTACTAATATTATAAATGCGAAAGTAACTCTGTCTGTCTGTCTGTTACGCTTTCCTGCTTAAACCTCTCAACCGATTTTGATGAAATTTGGCACAGACAATCTTTAGACTCTGAGAAAGGACATAGGCTACCTTTTATTGCGAAAAAAAAATTCTAAATTCCACGCGGACGGAGTCGCGGGCACCAGCTAGTTATAAACTAAAACCACTTTTAAATTTTTAGTCCCAGTTGTTACAAGGTTTACAAGGCAACTGATCGTAGAGGACACTTTACAGCTCAGTCTCACCCGTGACCATGGTGACTGCAAAGTATCTGACTTAGAGCTTATAATTCAAAGCAAATACACGCGTCTAAATCCGTAAAAAGTGCTTTTATTTGAACGAATGAGTTACGTAAGTGTTAGACAATATTAATTTTAAAATAAGGTTTCCTAATACGGATTATATTAATATAATCAAGAAATATCTAAAAATTATTTAGAGATAGACTACCCATATTAGCAAGTCATTTAAATTTGATTTAATAGACCAAATATGGTGCGCGTGGTGACGGATTCAACAAAAGCCATCTAAGTAATATCGTACACAGATAACACCCTCTGCGAGAGATGGAAATCTCGAAAATAAACCCCGTACTAACCCGTCTGGTTAGTGCGGCACAGTAGACCATAATTACTTCCAAAGTGGAAGAGGCTCGTACCCAACAGTGGGACGTTAATGGGCTGGAGAGAAAGAGAGAGAGGAGACCAAATATCCGCGTGCGAAAAGGAAAAAGAAGTTAAATTAGACAGTTGGCGTATGGTCAAGCGACTTAACAGAACGTATTTAAATGAATAACAGGAAATAAATATGAAATATACAGGCATAGTGACGATGTCTAAAAGTGATTTCATTTCCTTGTTGAAAAATTTTATTCGTTTCATAGTAAGGGCCACTCCAATGTGTAGCATTAAGCAAAGCAAATCTTTTACATTTACAAACATACAGTTAGCAGCAATAATTAACGTTACCATTCACGACAGGTCTACAAGAGACACAGTACATGTTATATTGTGCCCTTATTTGTATCATGCAAATCTAGTAAATTATAATGCTCTGGTGGTCTATAAGACACATTTGCTTTCCCTGCAAGAGAAACACGGTTAAATAGTCCTTTAGCTAAGTATTATGTGGTTTTATCTTTAGTTTAAGCTATCATGTACGTCCAATATTAAGCTTATCGTCGAAAGTATCTTTAAGAACATTTACAATTTAAATAACTACATTTTACGGAATTAGACGCGTATATTTGCTTTAAATTTTTTTGAAAGTAAATAGTATTTTTATGTAAACAAATGAGTCACTCAAGTGTTAGAAAATATAACATTTACAATGATAAGGGGCAGCCTTACTTATTACAAACCAAAGTGGTTTTATTTACCTATGTGAGCTTAAAACTTTACAACCACGCAACAGATTTCAATCCATTTATACATGACGTGGTTCAAGAGGATGGTTTAAATGTATAATTTGTTAAGTTATGATTCCTAAATGCCAGGCGTGTGAAGACGCATGCAAAAGCTAGTTTAGAATAAACCATGTATTTTATTATACTATTGAGAATATATAAACGTCTTTCATCATTAACAGGCCTGTATGTCGGACTGCCATCAGGATACTCGAATATATAGTATAGCATAGTGAATGGCCTGCTTTAATAGCAATTAAACCTAACACATATAGATTGCTACCACTCACTTTAAAACCAGTGTGAAAGCTCCTTAATTATATCCTGAATACATTTTTGGAGGTTTACACAATCTAAATATGGTACTCTGTCTTTTTGACGGTGAATGCAATATTTTTTCATATATTTAAAGTATATGTCTATCAATGTAATGCCTGATTAAAACTACCAGTGGCACCACCCCATTTCTTCCCCAGGGTACTGTAAGAGATAGCTAAGGGATTTTGTAAGCAGTTAACATCTGCTGTGAAAGAAGGAAAACTCGAAACTAAACCCTAGTGTTTCTGTGGGATAAGTAAAGTAATAAATATATTACTTAAGTGCCAAATTCATCAAATATCAGAAAATAATTCACTTTATAAATCTAGCTTTATTAAACCTAAGGTAACTTTCCCCGCATTTCCCAGTTGTACCAAACAATGCGTCTCCACAGTTTTTCTTCTATTTTACATGCAGCCGTCGAGAGTGGCAACACTCGACACTTTTATACCTTAATTGCTAGCACTGCGCTTTTTTCTTTGTTTAGTGTTGCCACGATACGAAGTTAATTTTGCGTTGATATTTTAAATCCATGTTTGTAATGTTGTAAACAGTTAGCAATGTTTTAAAATTTATCATGTATCTATGCTCCTATACTAATATTATGTAGCTGAAGAGTTTGATTGTTGAACGCGCTAATCTCAAGAATTAAGAAGATTTAAAAATATTAAAATAGGAGAAAATAAATAGTAAAAGAGGTTGTACGTTAGCATCCGAAGCATAGTACAAATTTTTATGGTAAATCCTACACTGTGCAAGCTATATCACTATGGAACAAACTACCATTACAAATTAGACAAGCACAATCTCTTTCTAATTTTAAGTTAAAACTATCGAAATATTATCTATCATTATAGTAGTGTTTAAATAAATTTTAGTATTTTTATAGTGTGTATGTATATTATATAGTAGTTTTTACTTATTAGTGTACTTATGTATAAGATATTGTTGAATATTGATTAGATTTAGGTATGTATTTATTCATTTATTCAATTTAAGTTTTAATATATATGACACCAACAACCACCGCAATGTCTATTCTAGATTCTATCCATTATACGGTTGCCTGGAAGAAATCACATTAGTGATAAGGCCGCCCTTTGTACAATAGCTTTTAAGACTGTATTTTCTTTTCAAATTCTGTGTAAAATTGGTGTTTGTGCAAATAAAGAGATATCTATCTATCTATCTATCTACGTTGTATAACAACTAAATAAACCACGCTTGACTGGTAACTGCAAAGTCTCCGAAACGTCGGGTAAAATTTATAGCAAAAAAACACGGCTAAATGCGTAAAAAGTGGATTTAATTAGACAAATGAGTAGTGCAAGTGTTAGAGAATACTAAATGTACTTTTTACTTATTTTAAAACAAAGTCGTTATTTTTGTTATATTCATGTGTTCCTATGTGAGCGCATATCATCAAAACTACGCAACGGATTATGATCCGCTTTTAGGGTTTCGTAAAAACCCTTATAGTCTCACTTCGGTGTCAGTCTGTCTGTCTGTCCGTCTGTCAAACTTTTTTTGCTCAGCAACGGCTGAATAGGGTATCAACTTGAAACTCATACGATATGTAGATCCATATGGTCCTTTGCTGCTAAAAATACAATCAACCTTTTACATCTACGCATTTAAAAGATATAACCGAATTACTACCATTTTTAAGAATTTTCGACTTATGCTAGGGAATCACAATTCACAGGTTACTTCTCGTTGCCCTAGAGACTTGAAATTTGGCATAGACCAAGTCTGTATAGTGCTGATATAGGGAATAACCCAAAGACTTGTAATTTATCATCATATCACTAGAAAAAAGTGTTTATACTAATAACAACTTATGAAGTAGCTGAAATGTAGGCGATTCCCAATAATTCAACTAGAAATTTTTCGGTCTATGTACGGAACCCTGAGTGTGCGAGTTTACCTCGCTCTTGACAGTTCTTTTTTATAGCTAGATTAGTTCAAAAGGATGGCATTTTTGTATAATTTGGTTTCTTAATTACACGCGAATGAAGTTGTGGATAACAGTTAGTTATAAGACATAAGACACATGTTTGTGTGTTAGTTTGTTGTTCTGTAGTTGACAAGGGTAAGGAAACAAGTAGCCGCCGGCATATTGGAGTGTCTTTAGCAATACGATTCCTTCACTTCACTATATAGATGAAAGTAGCTATTGTACCAATTCTACGTGCACGACTAAACTAAACTTAACTAATAAATAACTTAAATAATAATAAATAAATATACATGGACATTTCACACAACGTCCTCTGGTCCCAAAGTAAGCTATATTTCTATGCTTGTGTTATGGGTACCAGAATACGGATATAATACCTACATATACTACTTTTCTTTTGTAAATACATACTTATAATACATAAACACACCCAGACGCAATACAAACATTTGTGTAACAATTATAAACATCACACAAATGATTGTCCCGAGCGGGAATCGAACCCGCGACCTCGTGAACACAGTCCGTTACATGTACCACTAGACCACGAAGCCCGTCAAATGAAAACAACTATGGCGTATTTCGATTAAATGGGAATTTTGTTGAGCACATTTTTAATAATTAAAATCGTTACTCCATATTATATACAGATTTACTAAGAAAAAAGTTCAGTTAACATTGTCGAATTGTGTTATTGACACTATCAATTTACATTTTTAGTTTTGTTAGGTTTATTTGTGCATTTAGAATCGGTACTATTGTGTGTGATTATTCACTGTCATGATTAATGACAACTTTCATGAGTTAAAAATCAATACTAATATTATAAAGCGGAAGAGTTTGTTTGTTTGTTTGAACGCGCTGATCTCAGGAACCACTAGCCGGATTTAAAAAAATCTTTCAGTATTGGATACAAAATTTAACGAAGAAGGCTGTAGGCTATATAACATCACGCTGTGACTAATAAGAGCGAAGCATCCTTGAAAAATATTGCAAAAAGGGGGAAAATTTTCTAAATTCCACATGTATGATGAATTCGCGTGCAACTGTTATCCTTACTAATTTATAATTGCGAAAATCGGGATTAATAACATAAAATCTTGACGAGATTAAGTGTTAATGTGTGTAACCAAACCATAGTGCGATTTAAAAACAATGTACAACGCCATCTATCGAGTGATATGATAAACTTCTGTTTGTTAAGGTTTAATTTATAAATCTTACGCGTACGAAGTGGCGGGCAACAGCTAGTAGAGAATAAAGTTGATTGATTACGCTGTCCGAACTAATTTGAGAAGAGTTAAAATCATTTAGGTACAAATCAGCAATGATTGATTCGCATTCAAATGTCTATCTGTCAATCAACAGAACAAGCGGCGTGTCATCGAGTGATCTGATTAGTTCAACATGTCTCACTAATGAGTTTGTGATAGCACACTTCATCATAACCACGCAGTCAACTAGATACCTAGAAGGATTAATATCAAGATACCTACAGATATTCAGCGGTTTTAAGAATAGATACGAAATAAAATTCTTAAATATAAGATTTTTTACCGACATCAGAAAAAGGAGGAGGTTCTCATTTCGTCTGTATGTTTTTTTACGTTTGATATTTCATAACCTTAAAGTGGGCGTGGCGATTTTAATAATTCTATTTTTGTTCGAAATCTTGTGTTTCCTCTGTGGTCCCATTGGCTTTAGGTCAACATCTGATGGCTATCTCTTGAGAAATCGAGGAAAACCCTCTAATTTCAAAATGACATTAAGTCGGATAAACTTTTTTTTAAATACTTGTGACTAGCTATGGGGTTGTTAGGCATTGGTAGAAGATAAAAAGCTTTGTTGGATGAGTAGATATTTAATGTTAATAAACGCGTACATCTCCGGGCGTTACCCGTTAGCTACTAACTCTAGCTAACTACATTATTACTAAGCATAACTTACTTACTAAGCATTTCTTACTTATGTGGCGCTTGCGCCCTTACATACTCAATTATTTGTCTATCTTTTCGTCAATTTGCTTCTCCATCACTCACTATTTAAGGTAATCGATAATATATCCTAGTAGCTGTTGCCCATGACTTCGTATGAGTGGAATTTGAAAATTTCTCCCGTTTTGCAACATTTTTCACTGATACTTCGCTCCTACTATTCTGCGTGATGTTATATAACCTTCTTCGATAAATGCACTATCGAACACTAAAAGAATTTTTCCAATCGGACCAGTTCCTGTGATTAGCGTGTTCAAACGAATTCTTCAGCTTTGTAATATTGGCATAAATAACAGTTAAGAGGATACCAAAATAGATTCGTGCATTTTTCTATGTACGAAGTTTTCATTGTTTCTTTAGATTGAATGGCTAGAGCTCTAATTTTTAAGTATATGTTTTTCAATATATGATCTAGGATCGCATAAACTCAGAAACGCGATTGAAAAAAGTTTTCTCGATAGAAAATCTTAGCGAAACAACCTCTCTAATTTTTTATTTTTTTCATTTGTCGGTCTATTATCGCGTATTAACTAATGAAATAACTTTAAAAACATAAGTAACTATTATATATAGAAACACGTAAATCAGAATTAAAATATATTTAGTAGATTTTGAGTAAATAGGAAAAGTATCCCTAATTCTTCATTTTCTGTGCCTACTGGCTGTGTTAATATGTACGTGTCGGCGATGATATACGATAATATTGATGTAGGCCCTTAAATTAAAAGGCAACATTTTAGCGAAGTAGAATATAAATTAGATTGATGTGTTAGACCACATGATAAGATTTTTATTTTTTTTTATTCATGGACATTACACACAACGTCACGTTAAGATTAAAAGTTAATAGTATAAACACAAGAATAATACAATATCTAACCTGGAGATTCTTCCGGCATGTCTGTATAATGATGTGGTGCGGTGGATGTTTGTGTAGCGTATAGCAGGTTCAGTTCCCGGGCCTCGTTCTCTTCCTGAGCTTGTTGACGACGGAGAGCCACCTGGTGACATAAATATATAGTTAAAGATTATTTTTGTTATTGACCTAAGCACTTATAATAACAATCAAAGCTTTGGGAATTCAATATCTGGCGAAAAAAAATGATCGAATATATCGCAAAAGAAATATTAGCAAAATCAATTCTTTTACCATACTTAACGAACTAAATAAATAATATTTTCAAATATTCGTGAACACAATGTCCTATGGTCCCAAAGTAAGTTATGTTTCCCTGCTTGTATTATGGCTACCAGAATTCGGATATACTACATACACTACTTTTCTTGTGCAAATACATACTTATAATATAATAATATAGTAAATACACAGACGCAGTACAAACATTTATATGACACATATTATAAATATCACACAAGTGGTTGTCCCATGTAGGAATCGAACTTGCGACCTCGTGAACAGCAGTGTACCAACTAAAGATAATTATTTAAGGCACTTTGACCTAAAAAGGAAACTCGAATCTAAACCGATTGCTAACACGTTTAGTTAGTATGGTATAGCAGACCAAACGACCTTCCAAAGTGGGAGAGGCACGCGCCCAACAGTGGGATGTAATAGGCTGAGTATCATCATCATCATAACAGCACGCCTTTTTGCATGGGGGGTACGTAGAGACTAGAGAGCGCCATCTACTATGATCTAAATATACTTCCTTGGCTTTATTTACACTCATACATCTTGTCATACATGATACATGCCCGACATTTGTAAGTGATACGACTCTTTTGGACATAAGCTGAGAAGAGAGGAAGAAATTTACCTGTGCCGCCATGACTCTCTGTCGTTCAGCAATCAGTGTACACTTGGCGCAAACACAGTCCCTCCATCGACAGTATCTCTTGTGTCCCTTGAGAGCGGAGACCACGCCATGGTTGCGACACCGCGCACACTTCGGCGTCCTCTGGTGAGGTAAAGCAGACTGGATGTTATGTAGCCACCTTCTAACATATACATACATACAAGGAAAACTCGAAAATAGACACTATTTAAAGTCAAAGTCAATAATCTTTATTTCATATTAAACCCTTATTTATGTTTGTTTGTTTGTTTCATTAAGACGACAATGGTGCCGATTCTGAGCGCACAACTAAACTTAACTTAACTCAAAAATTTTAATTGATAGCGTCATTATCACAATTCGGCAATGTTTACTGAAGTTTCTTATTATTAAAACTGTGTATTATAGATTGACGATTTTAATTAATATAAATGTGTACAACGAAATATCAAGTAATAGCTATATTGACACTACCAATTTTCATTTTTTAGTTAAGTTAAGTTTAGTTGTGTACCTAGAATCGGTACCAATATTTCACACAACGTGTTCCAGTCCCAAATAAAAACATATTTAGTCCTATGCTTTTATTATTATGTTTTATTATGGGCACCTAAAATAAAAGAAAACCTCAGACGCCGTATCTGTGTGACAAATACATACAAGTATCACACAAGTTCTTATTTGAGGAAATCGAACCCGTGTCCATCAAATAGCGAAGAAGAACTAAGACTACATCATGCCTTTTTTCATAAAAGAATGCGAACACTGTATTTCACAAATATTTCTTTTTTTCATGGACATTTCACACAACGTCCTCTGGTCGCAAGCTAAGCTTATATGCTTGTCTTATGGGTACTAGAATACAGATAAAGTACATATATAACTTTTCTTTTGCAAATACATACTTATAATACATAGTAAACATCAAGACGCAGAACAAACATTTGTATGACAATTTTATTATAAACATCACACAAATGATTGTCCCGAGCGCGAATCGAACCCGCGACTTCGTGAAAGGCAGTCCGTTACATAAAACACTCAACCACGATGCCCGTAGATATTAGTTTAGGATTAAAAAAGAAGTGCCTAAAATTGTTCCTAAATATTAAAATATTTATAATTATTTCTCCGTGTGGTGACGGATTAAGAATACAAGTGTCACCACCCCATCTCCTCCCAAGGGTGCTGTAAAAGTCAGCTAAGGGATATTGCACACAGATAACATCCTCTGTGAGAGACGGAAAACTCGAAAATAAACCCTGTGCCAACACGTCTGGTCAGTGCGGCACAGTAGACCATAATCCCTCCCAAAGTGGAAGAGGCCCGTGCCCAACAGTGGGACGTAAATGGGCTGGAGAGAGATTAAAATATTTGCTGTATTTTATACTTATTTAGCTCTTCACCTCATCGATCAAATGAAATCAAATCAAATTTATTTATTTGTGTTCATAGGTCTACATAATAGTATAAATCTCTTATATATAAAATTCACGTGTCACAGTGTTAGTTACCGTACTCCTCCAAAACGGCTTGACCGATTCTTCTCAAATTTTGCATACGTATTCAGTAGGTTTGAGAATCGGCCAACATCTATTTTTCAAACCTTTTTTTTTTGTATGGCAAAACAACGTTTGCCGAGTCAGCTAGTTACAATATAAATTTCGGCTTTGTTCTGCCACGATATGGCGTACAAATAAAAATAAAATAAAATACTATAACTACATATTAATGTTCTGCACTATAAATATAAATTAAATGTCATAACATGTCAATCGATTGTATCAGTCAAATATTGTTCAAGTAAATAATAACATTTATCTATTAAAATAAAAATTGGTCAAGTGCGAGTCGGACTCGCGCACGAAGGGTTCCGTACCATTATCTATGCAACATAAGGCAACGTTATTAGTATCGAGCAAGAAACGGTAAAAAAATCATGTTTGTTGTATGGGAGCCCCCCTCAAAAAATATTTATTTTATTTTATTTTTATTATTTCTTGTTATAGCGGCAATAGAAATACATCATCTGTGAAAATTTCAACTGTCTAGCTATCACCGTTCTTGAGATACAGCCTGGTGACAGACGGACGGACGGACGGACGGACGGACGGACAGCGAAGTCTCAGTAATAGGGTCCCGTTTTTACCCTTTGGGTACGGAACCCTAAAAAGGAAGTGTCTATTAATACGATTATCGGATAATTAATTATTTTTTATTCATCCGACAATCGTGGATGTGATTATTTGAATAAATTATATTTATTCGTACATATTTTATTATTAAATTTATTACTAAGAATTTTTGTCGTGAAAAAAGTGAAAATCTTTTTCGACACTGTCCACGGAGCAGAAGATTAACTAAGGAGCATAAGGAAAAAATTGCGGAGTTATTAGATCTCGAAGCTAACCGAGTGAAGGTTAAGTTAGGGTTTTTTTTTATTTTTTCGAAAACCTTATTTTATTTAATCTCTAAAGTTATATGAAACAAACGTAATTAGTACAAATAATAAAGTAGTTGTATAAATAATTATTTTTTATTCATACGATTGTCGTGCGATTATCAGCAGCTTTAAAAAAAATTTAAGCTCTATTTTAAATATATTTGATTTTTCTAGTAATCTTATTGATCCTTCTCCAAAATGAACAAGGTTTTAGAACAAATTGTTATTCATAGAAATGAAAATATTGCTTGTAATGATGTCAATAAACATACTTCACTTTACAAAAACTTATATGGTTATAGTTTACCGTGTGTTACACCTTTACTTATATCGCGGTCATGATAACCACACAATTCTAAAACAGGAAACGAAACTATATTAAATTATAACCATATCATAATAGTATTAAATTTAATTTGAAACCCCATATTTACCCAACAAAAATGTACAAAAACGTATCACTTACAAAATTATCCCTTTCATTTATAACACTTTACAAATATCACAAAATATCACATTACAATTCATAAAGTTACATTCACAAATAACATAATGTGTTATTAACTAAGTTACAATCACTAGTGTTGTGTTACAACAAATAATTTGGTAACTGTTAATTATATTGGGTGATGTTTTTTTGCAAAATTTATCCTAATTATTGTAACATGTTACTTATTTATTACAGGAAGTGTTATTGGAGACTATTACTGTATTGAATTCTAAAGAGTTTTATAGAAGGGCTGTAAAGTTAGCTTTGTGCATTCTAGCTTTTATATGCAACTTAATTTATATATTAGCCTTTTGCAGGTGACCTCGTTCAGTCATAGGTACTCTAATGTTCAAATAAAATATAACCTATCGCTGTAACAGAGAGTTATTATTAGTAAAAAAATTGTGTCAATCCATACTTTCGAAGAAAATTATTATGGTTTTATATTTTTTACGTCTTTTTTCACTAAGTTAAGAATTAATTTAGTCAGATGTATTATAAAAGTCTGTGTGTCATTACACAAATAATTTTCTCATGCTGATCTAAGGACATTGGGCAAAAAATACATTATCTTTTTTATTTATCTAAGTTATATATTGCATTAATCATCTCTAACCACGCCGCAAAGAATATACAGGGGCGAATAAAATTATATAAAGAAAGACAACTAATTTTTCATATACGTTTCTGTTTCCGACGGAACCTACTTAGTCGTACCGTCTTAACTCATGTTGTCATTAAAAAGATGTCTCATAAATACTACAAATATAACGCACAGATTTAAATGTTCAAATTTGAAGTACATTTTTATAGAATAATATTATACCTATAAGTATCCTCAAATAAAATTTATCTTGAAACTTGATGCGATAAATAACAGAAACTATTTCCGCTTTAAAACATTAGAAAACTAAATTAGTAGTTCTTAGCAGTTAAAATTAAGAATTTATACGAGCCCATACTATCTACACATTTTCCGCCTTAAATTTGTAGTCCTAAGGAAGTTGTAAGAGTCGTCTGCTATCTTAACATATAGATAACATTTTCTATAAGAAACTAAAAACTCTACCTTGACTTAACACTACACCAAAACTTCTTGTTTTCGTTGGATTTTGGCTCATAATTTTGAGGTATCTGGAATCAGCTTTCTTAAAGACGATATATAAATAAGCTTTAAGTGACATCCTTTATAAAAATAAAGCTTAAATCAGTCAATACTCAGTCCTATAATCGGCTTTTATGTGTTATCTGAACTTATTTCTTAAAAATGTAGTATAGCAAGCTACCTGATATCTCTCCGAAGCTCTAAGGAAGAATGGAGGCAATGCGGCGAGGACTGGATGTTGCACCAACTGAGATACATCGACACCGTTCGGCAACGACATCTCCATTAATGTTACAATATAACAACTAATTAATGTTACAATGTAACAACTAATAACATAACACACAACTATAACATTATAGTAACAACACTATATTCTATTTTTAAATTTTCAAAAATAGAATATTCGAACGCGATCGTTACAGTTAAAGCGACGCACTCCACCGAGTTGTTGCGAACACTGTTGATTCATTTTCTAAATCGACTGTTGCCGGGGCGGCGCGTAACAGAGATGGAAAGAGAGCGAAACGACACACTGTATTAAATTATGTACTTCTATCCCTTTCACACTGTAGTGTTAACTGTATATGTTGTATCATCCGGTTATATAAAATGTTGTAAGATGAGAGGTTCGTTTCATCCAATGACAGAGTGTTCCAACCCCGCCCAGTCTTTCCCATTGGTTTGCACAATGCTGAAACTTAATTTATAAACGTGACTTTTTTGAGAAGCATTTTTTTTATACGAGAACAAAGAATGAATTGAATGAAGCACAAAAACACAATTATTTTGTTATTTGAGTATTCCGTTTTATTTGTGTTATTGTTCTTTGTTATTTCTTTTTTGTTTAATTGTTATTTAGTGATGAAATATGTTCTGATTGTTAACAAATATGATGTTCTGATTGTTTTGTTTGTATGTTTGTTGTGCCTTTATGCGTGTGACGCGTTTTGACGCTATTTATACGTGTTTGAGATGTATGTTATCTTGGTTTATATATCTTTTGGGTTCAGCAGTTATGAATATATGAATTTATAGACAAATATTTGTTTATGAGAAAATAGTTTTATTAATTTTAGAATTTTCATTTTCTGTTATTGCAAACTTTATCTCATTAAACGATCTCTATAAATCGGTGGAGTCCCAAATTATATTTTATAAAGTAGCTTGTAGTCAATGTGTTGACATTTTAGATATACACACGTCACAACTCCATTTCCTCAAATGTAGGTATTTTATTAGTGAATTAAGTAATAATTGGTTAGCCTTTTCTAAGGAAGACGATCTACAACAAACACTGTATAAATATTTATGGTCAAAGTGGTCTACCACATTCTATAGTAGATACTTACCTACTCCTGTTAGTAGAAGAGGGTCAAGGGGCAGGGGTCTATGGAACGTTCCATAGGTAAAAAGAAGAAAATAAATTATTTACATAGTATTCACAATAAAAATCCAGGACCTTTGTTCAAATTATTATATTGTCATCGGTCCTTAATATGTGGGTAACATTTCAGATCAATCTGACTGCTGCAAGTGTATGAAAAGCACTTACAGAGATTCCCTTACATAAATTAATACGATGATGGTTATGAACGAAGCTAATAAACGTCTTTTATAAATAACTAGCTGTTGCCCGCGACTCCGTCCGCGTGGAATTTGGAAAATTTTTTTTTTCGCCATAATAGGTAACTTATGTCCTTTCTCAGGGTCTAAAGATTGTCTGTGCCAAATTTCATCAAAATCGGTTGAGAAGTTTAAGCGGGAAAGCGTAACAGACAGACAGACAGAGTTACTTTCGCATTTATAATATTCGTAGGGATATAGAATTGTCCTGACTATTCATATTCAAAATTGTTAAAATATTTTTTGGGTAGTTTGGGTAGGTATGCCAATTATGTTGAAATTGTATCGAATTATGACAAAGTATAAATTTAATTTTATATTCTATTTCTAAAGATAACGGTCGCCATCTTAATTCTAAATTCAAATATCGAACGTGACAGCGGAAGGTGCGTTCAAATTGAAATATTTCAATTTACTTGTCGGCGGGAATTCGATTTAAATTACAATGAGAGTACGGCGGAGTGTGGCGGCTGAGGGGGGGTCGCTGGGTTGAGTAGTAATTATTAATGTATAACTGAATATCTGCGCGTATTGTGTTTGAAACTGATCGGACATTTTTGTACGGGGTGTTTGACACCAGGTTTTGAGTGAGAAATCGAAATGAGCCTTTATGTATATTAACTAACACATTCGATTTATTTTTAAGGTGATAGGCAGAAAAATAGAGGTTATTAATTAAGTAATACTTAAGTCAGGTGAACTCAGCTGTACCTAAGTTCTGACAAGTCGCACTGAATCACATACCAACTTAATGAAGCAGAAAAGTGGTATGAATAGAATGTAAACTTATGACTTTTGGAATTCTAAACTTTAGATATGTACTTATAGCTTATAGATCAGAATAATGCATGGGCAATATTATCACGCTAAAAGGCCAAGGAGCTGGGTAGTAAATAATAACGCAGGATAAATCGCATTAGCCGTTTAACTCAATAATGGTGTTTTATGCAACTAATTTGTAATATTCAAGTGACAGAGATTTCTTTTGTTTCCAGTAGTGACAATCAATTTGCAAAAATATGTAAACATAAAAACATAGAACTAATTTAACAAGTTCCACAGGAAATGAAATTCTCTGCTTATCCTTTTCAGCTAATACTATTATACAGTAAGTTATTTTTATTTGTCTGGCGATATTCCAAGCTACATCATCCTTTACACTCGTATTCATATCACGCTGTATAACGGAACAGATACAGGTGTGGCCGGGTGCCGGGGGGAAGGACTACTGTAGGGGGGCAAGGAGTCGCGCAAATGAGAATTCCGCAGCAACGATCAATTCGCGAAATGTGAACATTTCGTAAACGTCTCAACTTGGATTAGTGATGAGAATTTTAGGAAGATAGTTATCGATAGTTTTGCACAAATTTTTGTTTTAAAAATGATGAAATTTGTAAATAGAATGATTACTTAAGAACAGGAATAGGCTATTCGAATTTAATAGAAAAAAAAAATAGAGTCTACTAGCAATACACTCTTGCGGCCAATCTTTAATTTCTTTTAAATAGAAATATAAAGAATTACATTTGTATATTCAACAAAAAGTAGCAAAAATATATATTTTCTGGCACTAATATTGAGATGACAGTCACGGGTAAATAAGTGTGATGGTATTTATTTTAAAAGATTCCTTACAAAAAATATGTCTTATAAAAATAATCAAACGTTATTTTTATAAAACAACACAAACACTCAAACTGCGACCTTTACCACTTTCTAGGGTCTTAATTAAGTCATCACTCCACCACAAAGAAAACAAAAACGCTATCCTCTTGAACCCTATCTATAAAAAACTGCATGAAAATTCGTAGCGTAGTATGAAAAATATAAGCTCACCAATAAAATATACAAAAATAATGACTTTGCAAGTAAAGATAAACTATAGTGCTGAAAAGCAAACGCTATGTAAAAGATCAAATAAAAAACTCCGTGACCTTCCATAATATAGAAATCCAATTATCGATAATCAGTGCACAATAATAATCCCAGCACTATAAAGCGTGGGAGCGCGCGAATATCTTCGCAAGCGTTAAAATGAAATGTTCGCAATTTGAATATCGTTCTGTGCCCCCATCGCCCCCTACCAACACCCCCAGCCCTCTGGTGGTAGGGGGGTGTACCAAGGACTGAGTAAATTTAGCTCTTTTAGAACAGGCTCTTACGAAATCATTTAGTAGGTACCAGGTATCTTGTGTAATAAAAGTGTAGAAAATTATTTATACTATATAATCACGCTTACATTTACGTCAAAGGGTAAGTAGAGGGGCAGTTAGTAGATATTAAAGATTATGTTGTAATGGGATGATGATATATCCAGTATTGGGTTGCATTGAATTGGCTCTTAAACATTAGAGTAAGTACCTACTCTTCGTCCTTTTCCTTCATCAGCTCATTAATGTCCTAAATAAATAAATAAATTTAAGTAAATACCTACAACTAGAATACCAAATATACATATAGTATACCTGGTCCACCATTGGCTACGTCTATATTGCAACAGTCTAACGAAAGCTTCCAACCAATACGGGCCCTCGCAACTGTAGCGAAGCACCCCATTGGGGGCTCGTCTGGGGCGGGGGCCACTTCATTAGAGATGTGAAAAAACGAACTTGTTACTGTTATACTTATGTATTTGTATGTGGCACCTCCCACTAGAATATCAGTAGATATAAAGTTATGATTTGATATATTAACTCAATAAGTATACCTATAACTTTGATTTAAATTTTATTATATTACAGTCTAATAAAATTATGTAATAATCTAGTATATAAACATAAAAAATTTATCATTATAAAATAAATATTTATCATTACTTTTAATATCTGAACATCGAAACTCCATAAGATTCAGGACACACTTATGGTAAAAGAGGAGATAATTTCTTATGGCTTAAAATATAAATCACGACTAACACAGCAACCGAACCAGCGAGTGGAGCAGCTTACCATTCCTAGGCCTGTAAGTTGACTCAAAAAGCCACGAGACATTTTTGATGAGTAGATGATCTAAATACAAGATCATTAGAAGCATGGGACTGACTCTACTAGGAGTAGCGACTAGCGGATCTTTATGTGTTAATCAAGTCGTGTAACGTAAGCGTTATCCGTGTAGTGATGGATTAAGAGTACAAGTGTCACCATCGATGTTTTCATTGTTGTAATAGCCAGTTAGATATTGTAGCAGATAACATCTTTTGTGAGCAAAGGAAAACTCGAAATTAAACCCTGTGCAAACACGCCTGGTCAGCGGAGCATAGTACACCTCATGCCCTCTCAAAGTAAAGAAGGTCTGTGTACAGTGCCTAACAGTGCCTAACTTTTATACTTCTTAATTATGGAGACACATCATTCTACAGTCCAAAAATAAGCTTAGTAATAACACCAGAATACTATAAGTAATTTCTTCAACCTTGTTTATAATACAAATTTACGCGTATAAATCCGTAAACAGTCGTTTAATTTGAATATTGAGCTTTATAATAATTAAAAATGCTGCCAGAAATCACTATTCCACGCGAACGAAATCGCGGGCACAGCTAGTTAATAATATAACAGTAAGTAAAACGAAATTACTTTTTAGGATTCCGTACCCAAACGGTAAAAACGGGACCCTATTACTGAGACTTCGCTGTCCGTCCGTCCGTCCGTCCGTCCGTCCGTCCGTCTGTCACCAGGCTGTATCTCAAGAACGGTGATAGCTAGAGAGTTGAAATTTTCACAGATGATGTATTTCTATTGCCGCTATAACAACAAATACTAAAAATAAAATAAAATAAATATTTAAGGGGGGCTCCCATACAACAAACATGATTTTTTTACCGTTTCTTGCTCGATACTAATAACGTTGCCTTATGTTGCATAGATAATGGTACGGAACCCTTCGTGCGCGAGTCCGACTCGCACTTGACCAATTTTTTAAAATAATATGA
The DNA here is from genome assembly GCA_916999025.1 of Orgyia antiqua. NCBI lineage: Eukaryota > Metazoa > Arthropoda > Insecta > Lepidoptera > Erebidae > Orgyia > Orgyia antiqua. The sequence goes on from OU779874.1 coordinate 10,953,764, forward strand.
CGAAGAAAATCAGTAAAAAGCTCTTATATTTTCAAAGGCCATTCTATTTGTCCCAGGAATATATCCATTTGTCCCAAAGTCAGCAGTAGCGCACACACACATATGAAATGTTGTTTACGTTTAGTAGAGTTGTATGTGTGCGACTCTACAAATGGCGGCGAGTGTCTATGACTGCGCTGACCACACTGTTTTATTGTAGAGCTTAGTATGGATATGATTTTCATTCGCTCGATACATTAAGTTTTAAAGGGATTAGATATCTATGTTATCGATCTATTCAAAAAAAAAAATTATTTTCTTTACTTTTTATGAAACATAGTCATAATTTTTGTAATAAATGTCCCTATGTCAGCATCTATCTTCTTAATCTTCTTATCTATCTTATGTCATCTTCAAAACTACGCAACGGTGCGGTTTTTTTTCAACAGATAGAGTGATACAAAAGGATAGCCTTTTTGTATAATTTATTAAGGTCTGATTTCTAAATTTTTCGCGTAACAGCGACAGCTAGTTTAGGGTATACTTTAGAGCTTTTAATCTCTCACAGAGGATCTCTGAGGATGATGAGAGGATTATCTGTGTAACATACTATTCCTTAGTTGGCTTTTACAGCATATGGGAAGGAATTTGGGTGGTGACAATGGTATTCTTTATCCATCACCACACGAAGTATGTCCATGTGGTGACAGATATCACTTTAAAAAGAAAAGACATTTTTAGTTATATGTATTTAAAAAATAATTATAATTTTTTGTCAGTATTCATACGAAATCCACACAAATCTTTCTATCCAAGTGTAACTGACCAACAAAAACAGAAAGTTATCGGTCAGCAGAACGAACGCCGCCACTAACAAACTCTGCGACTGAGCTTGATCGAGGACCGCTTTTTATACTCAACCCTTTTTCTTCGTTTAAGCTTTTTTTTATGGCGGCAAAGTACGCACGGCTGTTTGAAAAATACTCATGTTTTTAACCACAGAGTAACTCCGACATAGAAGTAGTATCTAAATATAGCGGTAGTCTGAGAAAGATTAAAAAAATACGGGATAGTTTACACAAGGCAACGTTGTCGTTAAATGTTAGATATAGATAGTAGAAAATGGATAGCAAAATATTACTTAATATATTTCTCTGTACACATTTTTAATAATTGATTTTTTAATCAATTATTAAAAATGTGTACAGAGAAACGATTTTTCGTTAGTTAAATTACATTGTTTTTACAATATGGATTTCAGTTATCATTGCCTATAATAATAAGACAATGGTTTTTCTTTTTACACAATAAACGTTCATGTTCTAATCTAATTGACGGGCCTCATGGTCTAGTGGTTCATATAATGGACTGCCGTTCACGAGGTCTCGGGTTCGATTCCCGGTCAGGACAATCATTTGTGTGATGTTTTTAAAAGTCATAAAAATGTTTGTACTGCGTCTGCGTGTTTACTATGTATTATATGTATGTATTTACAAAAGAAAAGTAGTATATGTATTCTATCCGTATTCTGGTATCCATAACACAAGCATAATAAGCTTAGCTTGGGACCAGAGGACGTTGTGTGAAATGTCCATGAATATTTATTTATTTATTTAATCAAGTTAGTTTTAGTTGTGCCAGTAGAATTGGAACCTGTATGTTTTGTTTTATGGAATATACATGTTTTGATTTGCGCGTTAGTGAAGATCGAAGGAGTTAAGAAGTATATCAATTGAGTTGATTCATCTTTACACTAATTTCAACTTCGGGACTGAATGAATAAAATGATGAATAAATGGACTAGGAATATGTAAGCATACATATTTAAACATAAGGTGCTCTGGTCCCAAGTTAAGCTTATAAAGGTTTTATTTATTTCGACGGGCCTCGTGGTGTAGTGGTTCTGGTAACGGACTGCCGATCAAGAGGTCGCGGGTTCGATTCCCGCTCGGGACAATCATTTGTGTGATTTTTCTAATTGTCATACAAATCTTTGTACTGCGTCTGGGTGTTTCTATGTATTATAAGTATGTATTTACAAAAAAAAAGTAGTTTATGTATTCTATCCGTATTCTGGTACCCATAACACAAGCATATAAGCTTAGCATGGGACCAGAGGACGTTGTGTGAAATGTCCATGAATATTTATTTATTTATTTATTTATTAACCGACTGCAAAATAGGATGAGGTTCTCAATTCGTCTGTATGTTTTTTTGTTTATGTTTAAATTTAACTGGGCGAAGCGATTTTATTGATTATTGTTTATTTGAAAGCTGGTGGTTCCCATATTGTCTAATTGGCATCAGGTCAGGATCTGATGGTTCTCTCTCCAGCCCATTTACGTCCCGCTGTTGGGCACGGGCCTCCTCCACTTTGGGAGGGATATGGTCTACTGTGCCGCGTTTACCAGGCGTGTTGGCACAGGGTTTATTTTCGAGTTTTCCGTCTCTCACAGCGGATGTTATCTGTGTGAAAAATCCCTTAGCTGGCTTTTACAACACGCTTGGGAAGAGATGGGGTGGTGACACTTGTATTCTTAATCAGTCACCACACGGAGATCTGATGGTTATCTCCAGTAAAATCGAGGAAATCCCTCAAATTTTAAAGGCCCATGAAATCGGTTGAACTTTTAAAAAAAATGCTCATTTATTTTAGCCTTGAATCCCAGCCCTTGTTATCATGAACCATCCTTCATTATCCTTCATTTTACCACAATACGCCAATTGGGATTGTTCATAATATTTGACCTACTGTTTTTATATTATTTTCAGAAAATATAGACTATTTTAAGCAACTAATTTCAATATTATTGAAATATTCACTATACAGAATTTTTTAAAAATTCTTGAAGATTTAAATAAAAAATTTAAAATACTTTAAATGTTGTGACGTCATCGTTTTACGCAATCTGTGCATTGACTTTTCTTGATAGTCTTAATAGAGATTGCACTTTATCTTTTCAAAGTTGACAAGTTGATATAATAAACCAATTTCAACTCCACTTCAGAGTAGTATATCCCTAAAAACGCCATAATATTTTAAGTCCTTCACTCCACTCACACACCGTTAATATAGCAAATTTTCCGAAAAAAACTAATGGATCATGATCAGCAACTCTATTCCCCGAAATGGTTTTCTATTTAAGAGTTTTAAAAAAATATGAACAATGCCAATTAAAGTCTTTGTGCGACATCTATTAGTAAGTAGTTGTAACATATATTCATTTTAATAAATTATGTCTACTCGGCACTAGATGTCGCTTTTTAGGTTTGTTGTCACAAACTAGGTGTAGATGGCGGTTTTTAAAGTCATCTTGTATCTATGCGTATTATTATTTTTTGGTTTTATCTCAACTTTGTTAATTAAAAATTTTTATATAGGTGGCTAATATATAAAAATTTTGATGGCAGTCTAATAACCATATTTCAATATCATTTTACTTTGTACTAAAATACTTACGATTCTTTTTTCAGGCTTAATTAAAACGACCAAAATTTTGTCCAAACTAAATGGCAGTTATTAAATTTATATAAACAAAAGAAATCATAAACGTTTTAGTTCGTAATACTACAGGTATTATAAAATGGCAAAGATATTTTTACACCTTTGGTACCAATTCTAAGTGCACTATATAAACTTACCTATACTATAGTAAACTTAACTATAAAATGGAAACAACTATGGTGTATTTTTATTAATTGGCTATTTATTTGTACACATTTATATTAATTGAAATCTCTAGTTTATACAGAGTTGCTATAATAAGAAAGTTCAGTTAACATTGACGAATTGTGTTATTGACACTATCAATTTTCATTTTTTAGTTTAGTTTGGTGCACGTAGAATAATGGTAACAAACCAGCAATTGATTACTTACTAAAACTGCATGGATTTACTTAACTATGAAACCCGCGTGTCACGTGCTCTAACATAATATTTACTAAAACATTTGAAAACAAACGATTTGCTCATAAACAATAACTTTTTACATGTTTGCAAACACACGAAGTTAGTTACAACATCCTGGGATTTGAAAACATCACATTTTATAGAAGAAACAGTTTGAATATACAACACGTTGAAAACAGTAAGTAGGTAGTCTATTCAAATTCTCTTCTATAATCAAACTAAGTTTTGGACATGAATTTTAATAAAATTGAGGCATTTTCTAATTTTTATAAGTACTTGTACAAGTGCCAGTAATCGCAAAGTAAATGAAAACGTGCGAAAGTCAGCAATTATGTGTATCGTGCTGACATTTCCTTGACCAGAAAAAAAATATATTTATGGTTTGAATGGCGTGCGTGGTGATTCTATAGTTAAAAATCACGCAAAGGTAATTGGATATAGGATTAGAAAGCTGCCAAAAATAAAATATTTCGTGTAGAGAGGAAATAGGAATAAATATTATTATGTCACCACCTTAAATGCTATCATGGGTGCTGTAAGAATCAATGAATAATTGTGTAACTATCTGTGTAGTTCTTAAGTAAAAATAAATAACAAAAAACACGAAAATTAATATTTATTATGTATTACAAATTACATACTTGTCATTTATAAAATTTGTATTTTTTATTACATGATTATAAATATTAAATTTTCGTATTTTTTGTTATTTATTTTTATTTAAGAATTATACAGATAGTTAAGGTCTCCTAATTTTCAGACACAAAAATGAAACATCCGTGCTTCAAACTCCTGTTCCTGACATTCCATTTTATTATTTCAAAAGCTATGATGATGAGAAACGAAGCTTTAATCTCCAGAATGGTCTCTGACTTCCAGAAAGACAACACAATTAACGCAGAAGCGACACCTAGGACTATAGTTGATAATCCAAATGTATTAACTCTAATGCAAAATGTGCTCTGCAAGAATTTCCCTTCAATTCCCTGCAAAATGATCATAGAAGATGAAACTTTAAGAACATTAATTGAAAGATCAATTAACCAACTAAAGTACAAGAAATTAATATTAGGTAAAACAACACCATCGCCGGCCTACCATCTAACATTATTCCCTACCATAAACAGCGAAGATTTGTCAAATTTTCTGCAAGTTAGTGACACCGGTTACTATAACAAACACAAAGATGGAAATAGAAATAGGAGGCGCAAAAAACATTCAAAAACAGAAGAAAAAGAATTAAAAAAGAAAATTAAAAAAAATTACAGCAAAAAGTCCGCATACTCGGGTCATAAAAAAATAAGAAAATTTTATCCACATAAAATTAAATACAAAGATAAATTAGAAAGTTTACCAAAAGATAATTATAAAGACTATTCAGAAGAAAGGTTTTCGATGTCCCTTGAAAATTTAGAAGGCTATGACAGTAGAAAAAGAAATCCCAAATTTAGATCAGAGTCAGCCAATCCGGCAGTTTGGAGAATCGATTATATGAAACATGGTGAACCGACTTTGAATGTATTCGATTACGAGCCGGACAGCTTGAAAGAAAAGTTGGTAAAAACAGGTCCCAACGTCATAGTTTCTGATGGTATATTGGAACAGACTCCAAGAAAGGATGTTTTACATCCGGATGTTTACATAAAGAAAAATTACGTGCGAAAGAATGCTCTGGACATGGACTCTGTAGGTATCGATTAAAATAATTATGTATATACATTATATAAGTACAGTTATATTTGTAATAAAAAATTAAAACATTTTAAGATTTTTGTACTATACTCTTTTTCGGCATAAGTAACCATTAAATTAAGCTACTTTATTAAAATACTTTAATTTGGAAAAATAATTAAAGTTAATAAAATCACTCAAGTAGTCCCCTGTTATTTAAAATGCTTAGGTTATATATATATAAATATAGGAATTGGGATAATTTATCTATTATGTAAGTATATTCTGTGTATGTAAGTACCCATTCAAACATCTATAACATGTGTTACTTTATCAAAACACAAACATACCTATTTTAAACTTCAAATAGTTATACATATAAATTAATTAAAAAAATAACATAAAATTATCATTACTTTATCTCAATGACGTACATAAATGAAATTCAACAACAAACGCAACGTTTTAATAATCTCAACAGCTGCTGACAGAGCACAGACCTGTTTTATAAATCTTAGGGAACGGACGCGGTAATGTCTCGGCCGGTGTTATCAACTCATGTGCTAGACACATCTAGTGGTAAACCAGCGCCGGGTTTATACGTCGAATTATACAAGAAAAAGGACACTTCATGGACTTTATGGCACAGTACAGTTACAACAAGCGATGGAAGAGCATTATTTCCATTTACAAGTGAATCAATGGCAGCCGGAACTTACAAATTAACGTTTAAAATTGAAGATTATTACAAAACACTTGATATAGAGACGCTGTATCCTTATGTAGAGGTGATATTATTGTTTTATATTGTTTTTATTAGATATATTTAATTATATTAAATTTTTAAGTAATATGGAAATTTTGAGTGACGGTGACGCTACGCACTCAACGTTTATCTAAAGTTCTGAAAGCTACAGAATGTAAAAAGAAGTTTTATTTTTAATTCGGTTGGACATTTGGACAATTTACACAACATACTGCATATTTTAGTCTCATACCAAAAAAAACATAATTATATCTATAACTCTGTATAACACATAGGTCGCAAACTAATCGTTACTTTGTGATTAGTGGAAGACGTGCATAATTTAGTTGACTCTCTTTGATCAAAGGTGTGCACATTATAATAATATAGGCCTGTTTATATGATAATGTTATTTTAAATAAATAGTACCTAGGTAGTTGTTTAAAAATCTAACAGTGGTACCAATTCTATGTGCACAACTAAACGTAACTAAAAAATGAAATGGTTTGTATTCGTAGAATCGGTAGGTACCATTGTACCTTTCACATAGGGTTATTAGCGGTCAGATATTGAATAATTCAATGTGAATTAGTTACAAACATTATTAATGCTAATTAAATATTAGCTTACGTAAAATTAAATAACTGATTCCCTATTCTTAGTAATGTTACACAGTAGCGCTGCACACAAGCGGGTCGTATGTCATTGACCTTGTTATTTTGTTATCTTGCGCTCCGATGAACATACACTCATACCTAGTTTTGTTTTTATATGGCTAATGTAGACTTCAATAATAGGTATAATGTTCTAGACTTGTTAAAATTTTTACGTTTTAATTTGTATATTTACTTTAATTACTTACTACCAACTGTTGCCGTTTAGAATCCACTTTTTTCGCATAAAAAATAACTTTTTCTATGTTCATTAAATTTAAATCAATTCTGTAGTTTTGGCGTAAAAGAGCAACTAATAGAAAAGTAGAGCTATTTCCGTATTTATAACTAAGCAAAGATATATATTATATATACTACGTACTCCCGGCTGTAATGTAACACTGTTAAGTACCTACATGATATGTATGAGGACGTGGTTCCATCCCCTTACAACACAACCATTTGTGAACCTAAGTGTTTCTCTTTTATTTTGTGGGGGCTCAGATAAAATAAATAGACTATCTGAGAATGGGGGTTTCAACGTCTAAACGAACGCGTCATCGTCGTGGCAACATCCATGGAACTTATAAGTCGGAGACCACCGCTGTATAAACTAAGCACGAAGTATAGATAGGAGTCCGAACGGTATAGGCTTTTCCATAATATTTCGTGTACACATTAATAAACCCAGATCATAGTTCTATTTTCTGCCACTGGCTGCGCAAGTGTTCAGGGCGTACCGATGCTATTATTATTATTACATGTAAACACGCGCTGGCTCGTGAAAGTTGAATTTAATTTAATTATTATTATTAAATTAAATATTAATTTAATTAAATATTTTTTTCCACAGGTGTCAATAGCAATAAAATTTCCCGCGTAAGAATTCAAACGAGTACTCCTTGAAAAATGGCGCGCTCTACCGGCAAAAAATCTGTCCCTTAAATTGAGACCATTCGTTCAACATTACGTTCGGACTCCTTCTATCTATACTTCGTGAAACTAAGCTAGAATTTGTGTACGTTATGTAGTCTGGACCAACATAGATATCGGCTTTTGTAAATACAAAAATCCAGTACTTTGCGGCTTGTACTAAACTTCAAAGTTCGATAGGCAGATAGTGGAAAATGCGATCTAGACAACCTGACCTGACGTACCTACTCGTTGAATTATTACCTCCACGGTATATACAAGCAATAACTTTAACATTCTCAAATTACCGGTTGACCTTTCTTTTTTCCGGTTTTCCATTTAAAATTAACAGAGTTAATATTAACTTGGTTAAAATTATTTTTATATATTTACTTGACTGTCGAATTCTCCAACGACATGGTTAAATTTGAGTATTTCTATATTTTCCAGATAACTTTCAACACCAAACAAGGTGAACACTACCACATACCATTACTGCTGAGCCCCTACGGTTACACCACGTACAGAGGAAGTTGACCATTTCATTATAATCAAAATAAATTGTAATCAATAAGACCTATGTAGTTTTTATAACCTATCTATCCGCCCTAAAAACAGTATTTTGTGTAACACTGTAACAGTGTCACGAACCCGCTACCTCGTGAACAGCAGTCCATTATATAAACCACTACACGCTCGTCGATCGCATATGGCGTAGCTGTAAGCAGTCAACTCGGGGCAGCAGGGTGATTTTTCATAGTTGATTCCTACAATATCCATGAGAAGGCATTGGCTATGACCTTGAATTCATAAGATGTCACCACTATTACGTGTTGGAAACTTAGGTTACTTCTAAAATAAAACATCGATAACATTTTACTAAACAAATATTTATTCAAATATTCAATGGAAACTTTATCTCATCTTACTTAAAAATTAATGCATTCAATGACAGAATATACATTAGCATAAAAGTGCCCGCCACGTGCTTTTAAAAAAAGAATCACTGTACAGAATTAAAAAAAAACCGCCATATTTTTTAAATTACTGTTGTGCTTCGTTTTTAAAAATAGTATTATTTTTTTAAATTTGGCTGAATTACCAATTTTAATACAGAAGCGACGTATCTGTATACAGAAATTGTAAACAATTTGTACTTAGTTCAAAAAATTTGTATTACAATTTGTATTGCGTAGCACATACCATTACCGATCCACAAAAATATATTTACACAAATAATAATTTAGTCTAAGGGCACCCGTTGAAAAGAATACGATACGCACGTATTTAGGCCTAAAATAGAGCCAAACATTTTGAACCTAAATTTAAAAAAAAGATACATTAAACTTTATCGATGTCTTTTAATGAAACTAGTTACGCCATCTATTGGAGAACAACAACACCTCAACTTTCGACATACAAGTTTCGTACTAAAATTTGAAATCCATGATAAATTCATCATTAGATTGCAATATATTACATTTCAAGCCCGTAAGCTCAGTGATTAACCTAATATTTCCTACTATTTTTCTAACACAAAATGGAGAATTACCTAAAATATGTAATAGCTATTTCTGAGCAGATACGGAAATTAATTTAAAAACATAAATAGTTAATACCTAGATACTTGCATTTACTACTCGGATTTTATGTCTAACACACATTTTGTTCCAAATCGGAGTAGAACCTTGGTAGTTTCACACAATCTAATTTAGAATCATACCATATTTCTAGTTGGAAGGATTTTTCTAAGTACTAACCATTCCAATTTAATTAAGAATTATGTCTAAGACTTTACAAACTTTACCTATTAATACAATTGGAAGAATTTTGTAAAACTAAATTCCTAACGATTTAAGAACTGTACTTAACTAATAAATACAAATATAAATAAGATAATAAGTTGCCATTAATAAAAATTTATTTAAACCTAATAATAAATGCAAACATTCATTGTCATCGCCTAAACCTTATTTATTCAAATATAAAAAAAATTAATAGACCATTTTAATCACTTAATTATCCATTACTATCTATTCTTAGGCATAAAGGAATAAGTTTCCTTCGCCTAATATGTTAATAGACAATGGTGTTTTAAGAATTCTTCTTTTGAAACTGTTCTTATTTTTAAACACTAGTTTTATAATCTAATAATAGACAACAAATATACTCATAAAAAATGCTATTGCTTTTTCATTTCTATACATTATTAAGAACATTTCCCCTTTCATTTATTTAGTCTATTTTTTTTCATATCCAATTAAGAATTTCAATTTAAGAATTCTCTGTATATTTTTTTTCAACATTGCTATGTGTAAAAATAAAAAAATTATATCCAAGACGTGCCCATACAGCCTACACTTAACATTATGAAAAATACATAATCTCAATAAGTTTACTATCTTAAAATCTATGAGTATACACGTAGAATTGTAACAAATTGTTTGGCAACTGGCTGCGGCTGGTCTGGTATGCTCTGTAATATAAATAGTCACATTCATAAGTAAAGATCAGTTGATCACTTACACCGTTTCTTCTGGTACACAACACTACTAGTTTCACAGTCTATCACAGTTCTGTTATTGTCCATTGCTCCGGTTGCTTCCATGCTTCAATAACTTCCATGAAGTCAACAGATTGGACAGTTCACATTACATTTGCTGATATAGGAAGGAATAAAAACTAACAAAATATATACTTTAGCACTATACTGTAATTCAAAAAAGGTTACATGTGTTTGATCATTATTCATTTATCTGTGTTAAATTGATTGAAAGTCATTAAAACATTTAGTCAAATTAATTTCAAATGTAATAATGACAATAACTTTAATCCCACTACCAATATTATTCAATGATAGGAACAATTTCATAATCCTTCCTAGTTCAGCAATTATTTTCTTGTATAGCTAGAAATTTGGAAATAGAAGAAAGTATTTGATAACTTCCTTTAAAAAGTCAGTTATATAACTCACAAAGCTGTAAATATTACACAGAAATATTCAAAATACATTTACTCCTCCCAATATTCTTCATGGTAGAACCAAAATTACAAGGAGAAACAGAAGTGCTAGAAAATGTTATAAAATGGCACAAAACTCTGAGAAATTACGTAGTTATTCGATAAATATCTTCACATCCCAGTTTTCTTCATGTTTAATATATTTACCTGTTCCAAGCTGTGGAAAAAACATTATTATACACAAATAGGTTGACTCAGATTGAATCAATACTTACCAGATGTAATGGCGTAGTTTGTGGGTAGACCCTCTATGGTAGCATGTACCGCCATCTATTGTAGTAAACCAGAATCAAACTATTAGAACAAAATCATTTTATTAACATGTACCACAACCTTCTAGGATTATAATCCACTTATTTTATGTCACTTGTTTATTTAATGTTTCCAATTATATGCAGATAAATCTTCCCGTAAATATTTTTTTTACACACTGTATTATTTATAATGGAACAGAGTAATGAATAGTAATGATAAATAAATCCATACACCAATTTTTTTTTCTTTGAGGCTTCATAATACCTTGAGTATACCTTTTCAGTCTAAAGTATACCTTTTAAGAAGAACGACTATGCTAAAAAATACCAAATTGTACTAACCAATAATCCATGACCTGAAACAATGAAAGTTAAGAAAAAGAAAGAAATACAATGATAACCCACCTATTTGTCTTCTTCTCTTCCTATAACTTCTTTATATCTTGCTATCATGAGTTTCTTTACTGTATCTCTGTAAGTCTCTCCGGGGGTTGGTGTATATATACCACGTTTTTGGCCCAGACCGGCCAGATTCGGTCTTTGTTCAGCTTCTATCGGTGCTATTCTACCCTGCTCTGTTTTACCTAAACCTCTACCTTCTGACCATCCCATTTTTTGCAGCATCTTACCACCAATTGTATCTACGACTGATGGTGGTGGATGTGCAATTATTGGAGCAGGCATCGGCTCTGGTGGATCATATCGCTTTCTCACTGGCATCTCATCTTCACCAAACTTCATCCGTCTCTCCGCTGCTCTATCTCTATACCCATTTGTCTGAGGTAGTAATTCATTCCTTTTATGATACTCTGCCAGATTTTGTTTATGTAAATCGGACATGGTTTTATGTTTATTCAAAACTTCCACAGAAGGGAAGCGACGCTTGCATATAATACAAGTTAACTTAGGCCAGTCAATAATACCTTCATCACTGTCAACTGGAGTCTCTGTGTCTGTCACTTGTTTGACAAGGAAGTCATCTGTAGCTAGTATCGGTGGTGACAGTTCTCTAACATGTGTTAAAACTGGACCAGAACCTAATACCGAAAAACCAATATCAGCTGAACCTTTACTCGGTCCAGTGTCATGAGGCTGTTCCATTACAATATTACTACGAGCATTTTCTTTCTTTTGATTCAATGTCCGCGCCCACCTCTCCATATCTTTAGCTATCTTTTTAGCAACTTTTACTTTATCTTCTTTATCTTTCTTTTTCTTTTCTTCTGGCTCTTTAGATATTGTGTTTTCAGTAGTGACTTGTGGCGGGTTTGGTAACTTAGGTTGCTCAGTATTCTGATGATTTTGAGATGCTGCAATGTAAGTTGATGTTGTGGAGTCCCAGTACATATATTGGTTTGTGTGACTGTTGAAGAAGTACTGACTAGTGCCATCATAATATAAACCTGTTGCTGGGTCATAATAGTACCCCGAGGTCTCATCATACATGAATGTCCTAACATCAGGGGCAGTGTACACGGTTTTACCATCACCAGTTGGTGCCTTAACATTAGGAGTAGCCTGTGAAGCAGATACTACAAATGTGGGGACACTTACAGGAGCCCAAGACATTTGCCGGGCTTGTGCTGCAGAAATAGCAGACTGAGCGACAGCTGCAGCCGCATTAACTCTATCAGCCTCGGACATAGACTGAGCAGCAGCCCCAAAGTTAGAAGCTTGAGCATAATAAGAAGAATAATCAGCATTTAAAGGCTTCTGAACTTTCTTAGGTCCATTGTAGAAACTAATAAGAACTTCCCTACCATCAATCTCTAGGGGAGGCTGTAATGATACTAACTGAGAATGAGCTACAGTAGAGTCAGCAATAGAATTAAAATTAATATATGCTAGACACTTGGAAGCCCCTGTCAAAGTCTCCCTACCTATAGTAATACCAGCAATGGAGTCTAACACAGATTTTGAGCACCTCTCCTTTATAGCATCTAATATTTTCTCTTCAGTAGTCAGAGCATCTAATCTTCTAAACAATAAACGCTTTGTGATGCCACTACTCTCAGTCAAGTTATTCCTGTCAGTCTCACCATAGATGATACCATCAGATCGTTTCCCTTGACAGTTCCGTCTGTAGCACACTTGTCTACGCTTGAAGTTATACAAACCACATTTACAAAACCAATCCCCCGGAGATGCATTCACAGAAGATTGACTATCTTCAATTTTATCTCTGGAATCATACTTTCCATCTAATTCTATATCCATGTTATCTTTTTCTTGACTTCCAGAGCGACTACGAGATCTGGAATTTCTTTTATCACATGAACTTATGTTGGGTGGTGAAGGAGGCACAGGTATTTCTCTGTCACGGTCTTCATGACGTCTAGGTGACCTGCGGCGAGGACGATCGCGGTCACGATTACGATCGTATCTATCGCGACGATAACGATCTTCGCGGTCGTGCCGGTCCCGACGGTCGCGGTCATCATCGCGGTCGCGGTCGTGACGGTCGCGCTCGAATCGCTCATGATGATGACGGTCGCGCTGCTGGTCACGACGATCAAAGCGCTCAGGACGGTCAGAGCGGTCATTGCGGTCAGGGCTGATGCTTCGGCGAGGCTCCCACACGGGCGATCTTCCACGCCCGTCACTCTGCCTATCGGACCTGTCCCTGTCCGACCAGCGGTTGTCATCTCCCCAGCGCGAACTTCTTTCGTCGCGGCCTCGCCAAGACATCGTAAACGCCTGTGAACATCACCCGTACCAATAAAATTAACGTACTCACAAACCGTTCGACGTAGCCCAGTGTCCTCCATGTTGGTTGATCTAAAATCGTCGCTCATTAACCTTTCTCCTTGCAGTTTTATTGTTTACCTGCTGTAGCGGTCACCGGTAGAATATTTTAATTGTTTAATCACACAAATATTTAATACGTATTAAACAAATCAATACGTTTTCTTTAAATCTGAAATCATCACAATTCGGAAAATTACTCGCACATGGACGCCATTTTTAATTTTTTTTTTTCGCGTCGCTACTACTACTCACTAGTAATGTCCAAGTGATATCCCCTCTCGATTACTCGACTAAACGAAAGTTATAGTTCGTCACGAAAGGTAGCGAAGCGGTTTAATTAGCAGAGTTGAGAATAATTTCAAGTGCGGTATATAAATTATCCTCGCCCATAAAATTTTCTTCACAGTAGGTACCTGCCTACCATTTACATATACTAATACAACTCATATTTATCTATAATAATATGTACTAATTTTTATAAAGCTGAAGAGTTTGTATGCTTGTTTGAACGCGCTTATCTCAGGAACGAAAGGTCTGATTTGAAAAATTCTTGTAGCGTTGGATAGCACATTTATCGAAGAAGGCTATAGTCTATATAATATCAAGCTTCGACCAATAGGAGCGAAGCATAAGTGTAAAACGTTGCAAAAGCGGAGAAAATTCTATAACCGCCACGCGTACGAAGTCGCGGGCCACTGCTAGATTGGTATAAAATTTATCGTTTAACGCTTATGATGTTAAAAGAAAACATCCGAATGATTTTCTTTAATAAAGAACGGAAAGAAAACGTGCAATATTACATATCAATTTTATTTAATGACCAAGTCATGTCTTACTCTAAGTATCGACAAATAATTAGACATACATATATTATTATAAAACTATGTACTAGGTAAATAAAAATTACACAATAGTAAAGATATTAAATCTATACGTATTTTATCACAATAATCATTTTAAAATAAAAGCTTACGCTCATTTCTAGTGGGAGTACAAACAACTAAATATGTATACAAACGAGAGTAAAGAAAATATATTTCGCAGCTGTTTAGCAACTGGATCTAGTGATGATGATGACATAATAAGCAAGTTCTCAACGAAAATATCCATGAATTGAAGAAATAAATATATAATGTGGAATGCTTACATCTAACATTCAACTATTTTACTGTATTGCATAATACGATAATAGACATCGAATAAAAATACACATCGCATCTACCTGTTATTAAACATTCGTTCGATAAAGCTCTTAGCAAACCAATGTCGTGGATACATAGTGAATGCAAATGCAGAAACTTTTTTCGTATTACATGCATCAAAACGATTTTCAATCAATATTGATATTAGGGTTCCTCGGCATCAGAGTGCTAAAACTTTAAATATTAGTAATGATGATTACATTTGTATATTTAGACATCGAAAACGACATTTAAACTGGACACTAAAATCGTTTAAACACTAAACATCGATTAAACACTGAAATTTGATTAGGTCCATATTGTGTTCCACTGTTCCAACATATCACAAAACATTCAATCACTTCCCCTTATCAGTGTGCATTTAAATATACACACAAACCTAAATACCTGTAATATTCACTTCGATACGTCACATAGGTACCGACCTTACCGCAGTCAAGGAACAATAAAAGGCTTCAAAAAATAGTGATGTTCGATGTATAATCGACTAAACAGATTTAGTCGACTCACTAAACAACTATATTTTTGAAGCTTTTGAAGTAGAGAATAAAAGTACTTCGCTCAATTTTAACGTCAATTCGGCGGCCGGTGTAAGAATCTTATGGATTAATACACAACATTTATGATAAAAAATATGCACTCGCAAAAACTTCACAAGTCCAAGAACATTTCTACTAAAGATGATGCCATAATATAAATATGGAAAACAATTACAAATATTGACAATTCAATCAGATACTAAAACTTTTTGATGCTGGTTATTTAAATTGAAATACATTCATTAAATAAAAAATAATTATAATTCTATGGCCGCTTAATTGTACCCTAATTGCGCAAAGTTAGTTTACTCCCATGAGGCCTGCCACTAGTCCCCTCTACCGGTGAGCAAATGTTCTCGAAGGGTGCAAATTTCCCTTTCAATATTCTCCCTGGCAGCTGCCTCCAAACATTCGAACTCAGCTGTGTGGAATAATTTCGGAATTTGAGAGAACTGGTTCAGTACCTAGAAATAAGAAAAGGGTAGGTTTTAAGAACTTAGTAAACAAACATCTCACTAAATTGATCACCGGCTATATTATAACTGGACCAAGTTCTATGGGGTTCTACGTCTATACTATTGGGTCTAACATATCACTCATTAGGGGTGTATTAGCGTGATTTACAATAATTTGAGAATATCCTGCGTCAAACATACATTTGGGGTATGAATTGACGGGCTTCGTGGTGGAGTGGTTTATGTAATGGACTGCCGATCACGAGGTCGCGAGTTCGATTCCCGCTTGGGACAATCATTTGTGTGATATCCATAAATGTCATACAAATGTTTGTACTGCGTCTGGGTGTTTTCTATGTATTATAAGTATGTATTTACAAAAGAAAAGTAGTTTATGTAGTACATCCGTATGCTGTTACCCATAACACAAGCATATAAGCTTAGCTTGGGACCAGAGGACGTTGTGTGAAATGTCCGTGAATATTTATTATTATTATAATTTCTTTGTCGAAGCTTGTTCTTGTAATCTTAATATATACAGGGTGTGGCGTAAATAGTGGTCCACCGTTCAAGGTTGGATACATCAGGTAGGTACCTACACCATACCAAAATTTGGAACCGGTCCGCCGACTGGTTCCAGAAAAAAAAATATTTTTAATTTTTTTTAAGAAATTCCCATTTTCATTAAGAATTTGATCACAGTTTCAACAAAAAACATTATTTTTGATTTTTTATTCGTGTTTATTCATGCTGAATGTATGAGCTATCATAAAATAAAAAAGATTTGTATTGAAATTGTAGCCTTTACGGGAAAAAGTGATTTCTTCTCAATTCTTAACCTAAATTTTATCGCATCAGTCACGTTCAGGAGCGGTTTTTGAAAAAAAAATGTACTACACTGTTAGTGCCCATGCATTTAAAAATATGCTCATGATGTACTGATTATAAAATGGTATAATAGTACCGCTTTTCAAAAATAGATTTTTTTTTATTGCAATTGTAATTAAAAACGGATAAGTCTTCCTGTTACTATTTTCGCAACATAATATTTAAACAAAAATGTTGTCTTTTTGTTTTTACCCATTTAAATATGGAATTAAATAAAACAAAGTCTCAATCTTACAACTGATATTTGACTCCACGTCTCCAAATAATTCTACATCATGACGTGTCCTATAAAAAAAGGTCGCTCTGTACCTGAACCATAACAAAAGACCTATTGAAGTGCGCACACTCTTGTAATGCGTAACGTAGCTGGAGTAACTAAACAATAGGATAGTGATAAGGAAAGGATGTAGTTTGTTGTTGTTGTCCCTTTCCTTTCTAGCAATTGAGATCGGAAAGAAATGGTACATAAACAATTAGTACGATCTACGCTCCCGTGCATCGTATACGTTTCGTTTCATTTGTGTTTAACTCCGCTGTTTCTTGCTATTCCCCTGGACTCCGGTTGATTGCCTAAGTGATTTGGACTTGTCGTTTTGGTGACATCTAATAATCTTGCTTACGTTTACCGGACTCTGATTTGCATAACGATTTGGACAAACGTGCAGTGCAGTGATAACAAAAATGTCTCAGTATACACCGCGCGAATATGCTGACATGCATTTTATTTCGGCGGCTCGGCTTTACAGGGAGAGATATCCCGATCGCAGACATCCAGACCACAGGGTGTTTGGGCGAGTCCACAATGCATACACCGAAGGGAGGATACCCGGCTCAGGCGTAGGCGGTGCAAGAGAAGGACGCCCACGGAGACATGCCGATGATCAGGTACTGAATTTGGCAGAACAAGATCCTACAACCTCAGTCCGAGTCTTATCTCGCACAACGGGGATATCTACCAGAACCGTACATCGCATTTTAAAAAGACACGAGCTACATCCCTACCATTATACAAGGGTACAGACTCTGTTACCAAGGGACTATCCTCCGCGAGTGAGATTTTGCAGAGAAATGCTGCGTAGAATACGAGAGGACGAGCAATTTTTTAATAAAATACTTTGGAGTGACGAATCATCTTGCAGAAAAGATGGATATTTAAATTTACACAACTTGCACAGCTGGCAGTTAGAAAATCCGCACGTCATGAGACAAGATCGATCGCAATACCAATTTAAAATAAACCTTTGGGTCGGCATTATTAACGGACAAATAATTGGTCCATTAGAACTGCCAGAAACCTTAACCGCAGAAAGGTATCTTGGGTTCTTACAGACAGATTTACCCGTACTTCTAGAAAGTGTCCCTACAGAGATCCGAGACAGCATGTGGCTACAAAATGATGGCTGTCCCGCTCACTATGCAGTAAGGGTACGAGAGCACCTTAATGTGGCCTATCCAAACAGATGGATAGGGCGGTTAGGCCCAATACTATGGCCACCACGCTCCCCAGACCTTAATCCTTTGGATTTCTTTTATTGGGGATGCTTAAAGGAAGACGTATACAAGGGACCAATAAATAATATTGAAGAATTAAGGACCAGGATTCTGACAGCAGCTGGAAAAATCAATGAAAGCGGGTTTGCTCGACGTCTTAAACGCTCCTTTATTCGACGGTGCAGAGCGTGTATAGCTGCGAATGGGGGCCATTTTGAGCACCGATTGTATTAATCAATAAATAAATAATTATGATGTCAAAGTTGTTTTTTTTTAATACCCTGTCTGTAGTAACTTTTGTGTTCTCATTTGCCAATACAATTACAATAATAATATTGTCGTTGTCACTATGACCAAGTTTACAGTAAGAATGGGCACATAAATAAGGTAGACGAAATTTTTGTTTCAATATTATGTTGCGAAAATGGTAACAGGAAGACTTACTTATTTTCAGTTACAAATGCAGTATTTCTTTTTCTATTTTTGAAAAGCGGTACTATTATACCATTTTATAATCAGTACATCATGAGCATATTTTTAAATGCATGGGCACTAACAGTGTAGTACATTTCTTTTTCAAAAAACGCTCCTGAATATGAGTGATGCGATAAAATTTAGGTTAAGAATTGAGAAGAAATCACTTTTTCTCGTAAAGGCTACAATTTCAATACAAATCTTTATTTTTTTATGATAGCTCATACATTGAACATGAATAAACACGAATAGAAAATCAAAAATAATGATTTTTGTTGAAACTGTGGTCAAATTCGTAATGAAAATGGGAATTTCTTGAAAAAAATTAAAAATATTTTTTTATCCGTAACCAGTCGGCGGACCGGTTTAAAATTTTGGTATGGTGTAGGTACCTACCTGATGTACCTAACCCTGAACGGTGGACCACTATTTACGCCACACCCTGTATATTTCTTGTGTGCGTGTGTATGTGACTGAACTCCTCCTAAACGACTGGACCGATTTTGATGAAATTTGTTGTGTGTATTCAGGGGGGTCTGAGGATGGTTTAGATTCACAATTGGCTGGACCGATTTTGATGAAATTTTTTTTACACAGAATTGTATGGCAAAACAACGTTTGCCGGCGCAGCTAGTAGACATATAATAAATAATAAATATTCATGATATTGATTAATATTCATATGATACAAATGTTTATTCACTAACCTTAATCCTCAATTCAACGTAATTATCTTGGCTGAGCTTGGAATATTCGGCTCTGACTAACTTGGCATGAGCGTCATATTCCTCTCGAGAAGCAGCAAGTACAGCCAACTCACAGTCTCCAAACAGTTGGAGATCACGTAAAGGAGTTGGCCCTATAGGAGTATCTGGCGCGGATGGAGATTCTTCTCCTGCAGCTCCTTCCAAATCTACATTCTCCACAGAGTCCGGCTCAACACTATCCGGCTCTGCTCCAGTAGCACTATCCGGCTTAGGAGGCTCCTCTCCAGCAGTAGCGCTATCAGGCTGTCCAGAACGATCTGGGCTGTCCGGCCTAGGAATGTTTTCTAATGGTTTCTCAGTTGGATCATCGGGCACTGGGACAGCTTCTGCCTCGTTGTCAGATTCTATCGTTGGTTCTAATACTTCTTCTTCTTCAGCCTCTTCTTCTCCACTTTCAGATTCTTCTGATGAGGAATTCGATGATGTTTCATCATTGCTACTGCCTTCACCGCCCTCTACAGGTTCGTCATCAGTTAATAGTGTAAGGATATAAGATGTCAGATCTAGCTGTAACATTGATAATTAAAAATAAATAAACCTTTAAACTCACCACGACAAAAGACTTAAGAAGGCCACTAACTGTATATATCTTAAGGAATAATAAATAATAATAAATAATAAATATTCATGGACATTTCACACAACGTCCTCTGGTCCCAAGCTAAGCTTAAATATGCTTGTGTTATGGGTACCAGAATACGGATAAAATACATAAACTACTTTTCTTTTGTAAATACATACTTATAATACATAGTAAACACCCAGACGCAGTACAAACATTTGTATGACATTTATGGATATCACACAAATGATTGTCCTGACCGGGAATCGAACCCGAGACCTCGCGATCGGCAGTCCATTACATAAACCACTCCACCACGAAGCCCGTCAAAAATATAATAGGAATACCTGTGTATGGTCAATAAAAACTAGCGGACTGTATTATAGGTTTAATGATGGTTTTACAAACAGTAATAATAATTTCAAATAAAATTGTATCGCGGGCAGTTTCGCTGCACGCGTATCGTTCAGAAAGAATATCAAAGGAATGTCGCGTTGACCAGTGGCCGCGCGGTTCGCGGCCGTCGTTTGTACCTCCCCTCCCGCGTCGACCTCTCGCGCCGATGCATGGATGGTTTGCACCGACAAGATAGAAACTCTTACAATACCCATGAGATCCAATGAGCTGGTGACGTATATGCTGAAGACAGAAACCCCAAGACTACTTAGTCTTTGGAAAATGGAAAGGCAACCCGTGCTTAAAAGCAGGCCAAGAAAAAGCGCTTTGTGACGTTATCGTAAAATGATCATAGTTAATAGACAACATACAACCACTTACAGCATCTGGATGTGAATTTAATAATTCGGTAAGAAGCTGTACAGTCACTTCGGATGGTGTATGTCTCAGGACCATAGCTAGCTTGAATGCAGCGGGTTGGAGCACGTCCTCAATGCCTTTATTCAATAAGTTCTGCCAAACACCTGCCTGGAAAAGGAAAAAAAAATTTTAGTACAATTCAATTAAAATAATAAAATAAAACTCTTCTAATGTAACAAAAATTAATAACTCAATGAAATCAATTAAACGTTTGTTGGTATAGATGTTTATTGGAACGAAGTTCCTTACGGCAGGCTAGGGGGATTTTTGCTGCGCAACCGAACTGAAAAAAACCGTAAGTAAAAGTGCGTGGAATAAAACCGTTAAAATTTAACGGTTTTATTCCACTCACTTTTCTTCTTTTCTTCTGCGCACGTCTCATAATAAATGAGACGTGCGCAGGCGCGACAGTCGTATATACAAGGAGTAGTGTATAATACCTTTCTCTTTCTCCTTCTTTCTTTTCTGAGACTGATTAATAAGAATTACTAAACTTTTTTTGTAATTATTTCTATTTCTATGTAATTCTATATTGTCAAACAAAAATAAAGAGACATATTTTGTTATTTTAATTGATAATTAGAATTACGATTTTTTTTTGTATTTTTTTTTATTTTATTTTACGTAATTTATTATTCCCTAAAATACTTATGAGAAAAATCAAGAAAACCTACATAAAATTGAGCACGATTTTTTTTTGCAAATTGTGTCGATTCTACATTAGCCGAAGGAACTTCGTTCCTACCTGGTGTCCCAAGACACCACATATTTTTTTTAAATATCGGATATTTTTCGATATCAATGCTCTTTACGTATGGTGTTGCATCACTTTAAAGAACTAAAACATAGAATCAACATAGAATAGATATGACAGCGCACGATTGCTGCAATCATTGAAACACCAGTAGCAAATAACTACCTAGGTACTTCCTCATGCAGCTGTGACTTAAATGCGACACTTAGATAAGGTCTATTAAATATTGTATCAAGGTCGATACTTTTTCTGCTTCTACTGTTTATGTATCTTACAATATTTGTTTGTAGTTTTTATTCACTTGAAATTTGTTACGAGAAAGTAATTACCTATTTATTTTGTGAACAATGACCTCGAGTGAAACTATAATTAATTGTTAGTAACATCTAATTAATAAATAATTGCTATTATCTTTTCCATTACATCAATTATATTTTAGTAGGTAATTATCGTAATTGTGTAAAAATAAAGTAAGATTTCAAGCGGCTAATAGCAGTTACTTTTACTTTAGTGTTTATTAGATAAGACAAAAATATGCGATATTTGTGTGCCTACGACCAAACCAAGTGATTATCGATGAATATTTGATTCATTATTCTGTACATGGGCGTTTAATGACAGGTGCTCAAGTCCACTATTTTGGAACAATTGTCATACCGGCACAATACCGGCACGATACCGTTGCAATTGAAGTCAAATATCCGTAGTCTGCTATATGCCGTCATAACGGTCTTTCAATGGTAATAGAATTGTCGATCTCTTTTATCTATGCATTGAATTTTCGGTCTCTTTTATCTATGGATTGTGTTAGAATGGTATGTATGTGTTGCCGTTTTTAAAAAATGCGTTAGTTGAAGTGATTTTCGAAAAACTACTAATAAATTTAAACATTTAATCATGCTAGACTTCGTTTAAATATATTTGTACATACTATTTATTAGTATAAAAAGCAATGTGAAGTTTAGGAGATTAGTAAATTGCAATAAATTACAAAGAACAATTTCTAATATTTCTATCTATCTATTTTTTATTTATGGCAATCTGTCGACACAGGACAATTTAAAAATATTACTGTCAAATTCAAAATAGCAGACTACCGAAACATTTCAGTCATTGAATTGCAATTGTGAAGCAGTTGTGTACGAGACATGATACGAGACTAGCAATTTATGTCACTTTGACAATTGTAAGTCAATGATGAAGTCGTTATGACGACACAATAATAGTAGACTACCAAAAACTTTACTATTGCACCATAATGGTACAATAATGGTACAGTTGTGACACCGTTGAAATACCCGACTCAGGGCCCAGTATTCATTCATAATTCTTTATAACCTACTCTGTGCTACTACAAACAAGGCAAAGAATAAATAAAATGTAGAGGGTATATGACTTTGACATTATCGTAACGTGTGGCACTCGGGGACTGCCGCGGTAAAGCTATTGCATAACATTTTTTTATCAACTTATGCAATTATAATTATTAATTTATTTTATTTATGCAGTATTATTTTCCTTTGTTTTTTTTTTACAAAGAGGAGGTGAGAGGATTCCTAACGCCGAAACTCTGAGCAGGCATGAGTCACCAGATTGCGGGGCGAAGAGGGGGATTGCACATACGCAGTAACGCCAATAAAACCAGTGCCACCTAGAGGCGACTTGCTGAACTACAGAGACATGGGTGATATTTCAAAAAAGTCATTAAAAGTTCTGCCATTCAGTAATAGATGGCAAAACTAAAAAGTATCACCGCTGTGCCGGTCGGAGTGGGGGGTGTTAGGTTATTTTCGTTACGGAATTTCTGGATTCGGTCTCCACGCTCAAGGCTCGCTATAGAAGCTATGCAATCGCTTAAAATGGTTACCTAATTGGAATATCAGGTACCAAACATATAATGTTCCATGCATTTTGCTTGACTACTATGTCTATTGATTATATCCAAGATATTTAGCTAAGCGCGAGGTTGAATGAAAGATAGTTCCTATAATTATTATTGATGATATTAACATAGACTGAATGTTGAATAGCTATTTGTTAAGAACCTGGTAGGCGACGCAGTTCTGTAGTGAATGCCAGAGAGAATCAGGTGGCGAGGCATCCGCGAGTCGCTTCCACGCTGCGTCCGGGTCCGGCGTGGACAGCGCCGCACACGCGGAGCGCCACAGACGCATGGCTGAGCAGCCCTGGCGCTCCGCCACCGGCACGGGGCATGTCATCACTAATACAAAACAATATATTTTATACATAGAAAAAGTAAAGACTTTGTGTCTGCATAATGAATATAAGCCAATTCATTTTGAATCAAACTTCACGACTCTTCTTGTCTTGTATATTATAAATTCATCTGTATGTCTTTTTTATAAGTAATATATATAATTTGCCTGTAGAATGAAGTAACGCAAGCTTTTAAGGAAAAGCATCCATCGAGCTACATAACATTATTAATTGTACAAAAATTGTATGATTGCAATCGCATTTAGCGTCTAATTTCATAATGGCCATAGTAGGTTATGAACGATCTCTCATTTGTGTGAGTCTGCCATTTTATATTCCCGGCGCCATTTTAGAGGAAAGGGAATCACGACACTGTATAGGTAAGTCTGTCTTCATTAATGGCGAGCTTCCATCAATAGTATCATAACGATTATTTTTTTAAGGACCAGCCTTAATCTTTCTCTTCAATATTTAGGAAGAACAGCAAAATAAAATAATTACGTGGCCACGTCAAAAGCATCACCTACAAAACCATCACCTACAGCTTTCGAGTAGGTATGTTCGCTTGTAAGGGTTATACGGGATGGCAATATACCTTACTCCAAGACAACACTCAATTTCGTTAAAAAGATCATTTCTATTATTAGAAATAATCTTGATTTCGTTCTCTCTTCCATGACAAAGAAAAATAAATACCAAATTTGTAAAATTATTGATCAACAAGTGGTTTGTTCTTTTTATCAAAATAAATAATAACTACGCTTGTCTAAATCACGAACAAATAAAAAATAAGTTATTTACCGCCCATGTCGGGCTCTCTCCACCAATTGTTCGCCAGCTTGACCGATGTAAGGCCGAAGGGCCGCTTCGATTACTGCAATAATAAACAAATATCGTATTAGGTCAAAACAAAACAATAGTTAAGCCACTGTAATTATTTAATCATGATCCCGTAATCACCGTTTAAAGAAAACAAACCATATTCCCACAACATAAAGCATTTATTTATAGTACGGTACGAAAATCAATATCAAAACAAACTGTTTTAGTCGATTGAAAGGACTTGCTTATTAAAACAAGATTAAAATCGATAAAATATAACATAACAAATGAAAACTATAGGCGATTAATAGAGGTGAAACTAATTCAATAATCGACTCACATGAAATTCAAATATTTTGTTGATACTTTATAATTAACGAATATTATTCTTTCTCCGGCAGCGTGATAAACGTCTACAATACGGTCGCGGAGACGCGAACTGTCATGGCCGCGCGAGGGATGTGCGTCTAACATCTACGCGATATCGACAAAGTAAGTAATGCGCGTGTTGTTTTTTAATGTGAGCGTGAACTGTGAACTTATCTAAATGATGTTTTACACATAATTCCATAGTTTAACACTGGCATAGGTTATGTGCCCTAGGTTTGTAACAATATTCAATAAAAAAAATATTACATATATTTCATATAAATAGTTCCTACGTATTTTAAAACTAGCTTCAATCTTAGATTCAAACTAGTTATACTGTTTTGGCACATTTGTTCCTTTAGATTAGTTTAGGTTAATTTCATATCGACATATCAAAAACGATTATGCGTGGCACAACACTATTTGGAAAAAGAAAGCTTACGCAGGCGCACAGGACGTGTATAGTAAATTCATTCATAATACTCAGTTACAGAATTGGAATTAACTTAATGACATCAATGATCGAAATTTTACGTGGATAAAATTGAATTTTATGCTATTGTAATACAATACATTTTAGATTAAATTTTAATGTAATTTAGCTCTGCCTAGGATAGGTCTATGAACTTGAAAGAAAGATTAGATAAAAAAGAAATGCTATCTAATATAATAATATATTTTTTAAATCTAGTACACAAGATTAAGGCCCGTGTGGTGACGGATTAAGAATACAAGTGTCACCACCCCATTTTTTCCTAGTGTGCTGCAAGAGCCAGCTAAGGAATAACTTATGCAGTTATCGTCTTCTGTGAGAGACGAAAAACTCGATACTAAGCCTTGTGCCTTGTGCCGGTCAGCACGGTATAGTAGACCATAATCCCTCCCAAATTGGAGGAGCCCCGTGCCCAGCAATGGGGTATTAAGTCTGGGAAGTTAATAAAACAACATCTAGAAATATAACCAAAAATAATAATATTGTTCAGAGCGCAGGTCCGTGGTGCATCAGTCGATAATGTTCATAATATATAGACAGCTATACACACATATTGATAACCTGTCGCCCTGTGCATCCCAGACAGACAGATACTTATTGTAGGTACCTATATATATTATAGGTAACTAGTCTCTATTTAGGTTTGATTTAGGTACTTTGTTGCAGCGTAATGAACGATCCAAGTCATTTATGATACAATTGATACAATTTGTACGCATCATCATTGTAATTTATGTTGTTACTTCAGTCCTCAGAATATAGCAAGTTACGCAATTATTCTAAATGAAAATGAAGAAGGAATGTAATTATTAAATTATCTACTGAATGGTGTTTCGGTGTGCCGAACAGTGGTAGGTTAACGTATTGAAAACTGCACTAGACTTGTCCGTAGCGCAATTTAAAAAAAAATAGTTACGTGAGTAGTTCACACTCAAAATCAATTTTTTATTCCAAATTCAAATAAATATTCATGGACATTTCATGGACATTTCACACAACGTCTCTGGTCCCAAGCTAAGCTTTATACGCTTGTGTTATGGGTACCAGAATACGGATATAATACATAAACTACTTTTCTTTTGTAAATACATACATATAATACATAAAAAACACCCAGGCGCAGTACAAAGATTTGTATGACATTTATGGGCATCACACAAATGATTGTCCCAAGCGGGAATCGAACCAGCGACCTCGTGATCGGCAGTCCATTAAATTAAGTTAATTAATGAAATTAAGTGTTTATAAGATAATAAAATGCATGAAATGTGCGAACAACTTAGGTGTTTATTTATTTAATGCACAACAATACAATTTATAAAAATAATGCGTTATTCTTATTACACAAAGCAATCATACAAATTAGACAAAATTACAATACTTTATGGAGAACGAAGGATAGGTGAGGATAGAATATAAACAAACTATTGTAAGCATAGCAATGTAAATAAGTTAGTGTCATGTTAATGATACCAATTCTAAGTGCACAACTAAACTTAACTAAACTAACAATTTAAACAACTACGGTGTGTTTTAATTAATTGGCTACCGATTTTGTTGTACACATTTTATATTAATAAAAATCTTTAGTAAATAATAAACAGTTTTTATTATAAAAAAGTTCAGTTAACATTGACGAATTTAAATATCCATTTTTTAATCAGTTTAGTTGAGAGCGTAGAATTGGCAGTGGTAGTTATCTAATTTTATTTAATTGGTTTTAATCTGTTTTAGTTGACCCTATGTGACGGATCAAGAATACAAGTGTCACCACCCCATTTCATACCCAGGATGCTGTAAAAGCCAGCTAAGGAACAGTATAAGCAGTTTACGTCTACTTTGAGAGAAGGAAAACACGAAATTAAACCGTGTGCCAACACGCCTTGTCAACGCGGCACAGTAGACCATAGTCCCTCCCAACGTGGAGGAGGCCCGTGACCAACAGGGGGATTTTTATAGGCTGGAGAGGAGAGAGGAGGTTTTTTAGTTTTATATTGTTGTATTATTAATACTGTATTGGGTACAATTCCTCCCATATTTTTAATCTGTCTTCTTTCAAATTCTGTCTGGTGGTGAATTCTTTGTCTATTTGTAAGTAATTCCTCTGGTCTGGTGTCATCGCAGGCCAGAATGGAGACGAGGGCTTAGCGTTTACATAACTTGGATTTGGATCACTGGAAATAAATAAAGTAGCTTAAGTATGTTTTTATCTATCTACTTTTCAAAAACTAAAAAAATACGTGATAGACTGACAAAGGATTTGATTTGATTCCTTATCTATTAGAATGTAACTTGATAAAAAGTACTTTTTACGCATTTAGACGCGTGTATTTGTTTTAAAATTTAGCCCGACGTTTCGGAGACTTTACAGTCACCATGGTCACGGGTGAGACTGAGCTGTAATGTGTCTTCTACGACAACGCGAACGGTCCATATAAAGTAGTAGTTTTATTTGGACGGATGAGTCGCGCAAGTGTTACAGAATATTAGTTACAAAGTTATACAAATTGGAAAAAAATATTTAGGACTAGCTGTTGCCCGCGACTCCGTACCCGTTGAATTTAGAAATTTTTTCCCGTTTTTGCAACATTTTTCACTATTGCTTCGCTCCTATTGGTCAGAGCGTGATGTTTTATAGCCTTCCTCGATAAATGCACTATCCAGCATTGAAACAATTTTTCAAATCGGACCAGTGGTTCCTGAGATTAGCGTACTAAACAAACAAAAAAACAAACAAACTCTTCAATCTAGTTCTGAGAATCGGACAACATAAGTACATCTATTTTTCAAACCCCTCCCCCCTGACATTTGTATGGCAAAACAACGTTTGTCAGCTAGTATTAGTATATATTAAAAGTTACCCGTATTTCGCAAAATGAAACCAAATCTCTGTTATTTTATCAACCATGCGCGAGTCTTCGGTATCAGCGACATCTATTGTCGGGAAGCGGAAACTTAATGTAAACAGGTAAAGCAAGTCGTCGTGATGAGCTGGAACTAAAAGAAATTTTATTATAAATATTAATGATTTTATTAAAAATATATTGAATCTATGTTCTGTTGTCTATGTTGTTGTTATCTATGTTGTGTTGGGCCTATTTCAATAAATACAATTGTATTATTATCTATTCCAATCGCACTAAGAAGACGTGTCGGCATATAATTGGGGTGTTTACTATGTATAATAAGTATGTATTTACAAAAGAAAAGTAGTTTATGTGTTCTATCCGTATTCTGGTACCCATAACACAAGCATAATAAGCTTAGCTTGGGACCAGAGGACGTTGTGTGAAATGTCCATAAATATTTATAAAAAAAAAAAATGTTTACTTTTTATTGTCTCTCATAGAGGGCGTTATGTGCTTTAATATTTGTTTGTTATTACAGGACCCATAAAAGTGAAAGTAGATTGTTAGACGTGTATTCTTAATCCTTTACTGGAATATTACGGTATTTCAAATATTAAATCCCTTAGCTGGGTTTTACAGAACCCTGGGAAAGGAAAAGTGGTGGTGACACACGGACATAGCCAGGGGACAACGAAAACACAGATAACAGCCTCTGTGAGAGACAGAAAACTCGAAAATAAACCCTGTGCTAACACGCCTGGTCAGCTCGGTACAATAAACCATAATCCCTCCCAAAATGGAGGAGATACGAGCCCAACACATTTAAAAAAATACTTTTAAATGTTAAAATATCGGTTGGTCTTTATCTTCTTTTAAGAAAAACCGATGTAAAAGGTCAGGTATTTTAATGAGACTTACTGATCGGTTTCTTAGTAACAGGGTCTTCATAAAAGCTATGATTACCGATGTACGCGAACTCGTAGTAGTAGACTGGTTGTTTGGAGTGGCGACACAGCAGATTTGCAGACCTAAAAAAGAGAGTCTTAAATTTTTATACTCAGAAAACAACACAAAATAGGTACATAAAGTAAGCACTAGGTACAAAATTCTGACTCCTTTCATTAGCTTCCCGTATTCCAAGATCTAAGATTTCATATTAATTATGCATTCTAGACTGATATTTAAGTGTATTTTCCTTAAATAGTCAAAGTCAAAGTCAATTTTTTTTATTTCATTTGGCATGTTTTACAAGCTCTTTTGAAACGTCAGAAACTAGATATCTGTTCCAAACGCGAATCCTATGGAGAAGAACAGACAAGAAACTCCATGGATTTTTTTTTTATATTCTCATCATACTTTTTTTTTCAATATCATTTTACATTGTTGGAGGGGTGTGAAGATGATGCCGATTAATGCTATCTAGACTATAATTAATAACTAATTTAGAGACAAGATTGCCTTGTTAGAGCAAATCGACCAGTCCCAGCAGAAGGCACCCGTTCACGAGTTTATCGCACACATCAGACCCGCACAGCTCGACCATTTTGTAGAGAACCGTGCGACCCGACGTGCAACGCTACCAACTTCTAATACTGTCACATCTATGTGGGTTGACGGACAGAATAAATACAAGTGTCACCTCCCCATGTGTTGCCCAAAGGCGTCGTAAGTACCGACCTAGGTAACTAGATAACTACATCACGTGACACCTGAACCTATACCCACGGTACATATACCAAGAGTAAAATAACGCAAATTCTTATTCAACATGAACGAGAAGTCATGTTGCGCCGACTCCAATTAACGCGATGGGGGCAGAAGAATTATGAATATCTTAAATCTCATGTTGTGATTAACAGATAAAGAATATTTATCTATCAGATTTCACTCGTTTATACAGACCTGTGTACAGGAAAAGCAGTGATAGAATCAGCATAAATATATCCCAAAGCCACAGCTGTCTCTAAATCATTCCTCAGCGCTCTATCTCCGAAATAAGCCTGCCTCAATCGATGAAGTCTCTCATGTGTCTCGTCACGAGGCAGAATGAAAGAGATAGGTGCTATTCCGTCCCACTCTCTCTCCATCGTTGTAAGAAGAGTTTGGTTGTTGAGTACCGCTGTAATGTATAAATCAATAAGTATATTAGTCATCGCATCTTACTTAAAGCGCAATACTTTAGTTAAAGCGAACCTCGACAGATGGCGTTACTGCACATTACTTAAGTGTCCAAAATAAGATATAACCGAGATATTACATCCTACGAGCTAAAACAACGATAGTTCGGTGTTTAAAGCCAAAAAATTGTGTTTAGAAAGTCGTAAGTTTAAATCCCACTCATGCTGAATATTTTCTGCATTATTTTATTTATAAAAGAGTTCTATACTTAAACATTCAAGAGGCAATCTGCTGCCGACTACTTCATACGCGTTGAATTTTTATTGAGGAATCACTACATTTAGACCTACCACGTATAGCCTATAGCACTCTTGGAGACTGTAGTATAAGATCTGTGCTATAAGTAAAAAAAAATGATGATCGGTCCATTACTTAGGTAGATTACTCCCTACCTACATATAACAAACTACCTCTTTGTTAAGAGTATAGAAGAGGAAGTCAATATACTTACTGAAAGCTTTCCAAAAGAACTCTCCAGTATTTTGTCCAATAATGGCGGGAACATCGTTCATCTTGCCCTGTTTGATTGCTTCCATTGGCTCCATGTCCAGGAACCTCTCTTGGCCAAAATCAGGCTCGACTACCTGACGCCATAAGGATAGAGGATCGAAGCCAAACTCCTGTAATCAAAAATATGGTTTCAGAAAGATTTGACGTCCTCTGGTCCCAAAGTAAGTTGTATTTCTATGCTTGAGTTAGGGGTACCAGATACGCATATAGTATACGAGTATATACCTATGCTTTTTTGTATAAATACATACATATAATACTGTATGCTATTTCTGTGTGCGTCTAAAAGTTCTTGCCAAACTTATGCCTTTGAAGGAAGTTGCAGGTAAAATCTACAGCTATATACCAAATCCCACCGTCTGCTTCACCATGGTCTACTATACTCACCAGGAGTATTGGTTTGGTATAGGGTTTAATTTAAAATATTACGTTTGTCTACATACTGTGTTATTTGCTTTCATTATTATTAGCTAACTTGCATCCTCAAAGTATTCATGATGTCAATTTTGACTTACATAGAAACCAAGCATAGATCCTTGAATCTCTCTCCATGACTTAGTTTTGAGACACTCGTAAAGTGCTTTCATGTCATTCTCTGGGCAGTTGGATACCCTAGCCTGCTTTTTAGCCAAGTCCAGGAGGTTGAACGTGTCAGGAACCTTGGAAAAAGGACCACCAGATAGTGCTATTGCACGATGAAAAAGACCTGTGACATCAAGAGAATAGAAGTCTTAGTTAGCAGTTTGCTTGTTAATGGCAATTATCTAAGTTTTTGAGAATTGTTACTTAAAAATGTATTAAACTAGCTGGCCCGGCAAATGTCGTTTTGCCACACAAATGTCAGGGGTAGACAACCCTTAGCACTTAGGGATATGAAAAATAGATAGTAACCGATTCTTAGACTTACTGAATATGCATAAAAAAATTATGTGAATCGGTCAAGCCGTTTCGGAGGAGTATGGGAACGAACACGAGAATTTTATATATTAGCTAACGGTAAGTAATACACAAATAGATACAAAACATAAATATTTGTTATCAGTGGTTAACAGCAAAGTTACAATTAAAATCGTTACTGTATAATAAATAATATATTTCGCCAAGAGATGGCAGCACTTGCTTCTATCCTAAATCCTTTTTTTTTAATAAATAAATAAATAATAAATAAATATTCATGGACATTTTAATTATTACATTTAATTATTACCTTTAGACATAGGTGACACCATGTGCACCATGACACTCTTAGATCCTGCACTATATCCCGCGATGGTGACCAGGTTAGGATCTCCACCAAAAGCTGCGATGTTCCTCTGTACCCATTTGAAAGCCACCACTTGGTCTTTGAAGCCATTATTTCCTGGAGACAGCTCATTTCCAAGTGCCAAAAAGCCTGAAGGTATTAAAAATTGTACGCATCATAACTAATAGAGAATGATTGATAAGTAAAGGTCTGAAAGGTTTTCATTTCTAAAATGAATACACAATAAAATATTGAACTAACCCAAAGATCCAAGTCTATAGTTAATGGTGACTAGGACGACATCTTTGTCCATTAAGTACTCAGGACCAAACACATTGCTGCGACTGGAGAAAGAGTAGAAACCTCCAGGGTGGATGTACACTATCACTGGCAACTTAGGACTTTTGTGGCTAGAGGAAAATAAATAAACCAGGTAAGTAGGTACGCATTGGAATCATGCACAAAGATTTCTGTACCAATATTTTCGTTACTATTATAACATATTAACTGTTGCCAACGCCATTGTATTATAGGAATTTAGAAAATAATATAGTATTTAAAAAAGAATTCAACTGACTTCATGTGCCTTTGAAATTTAAGGATTTTTCTCGATTTCTCAGAAGATAACTATCAGATCCACGACCTGACTACACGGGAATCACCAGCTATCAAATAAAAAAAGAATCATTAAAATCGCTTCGCGCAGTTACCATTTATGACTATGGTCCTCATAGTCATAAATTTTAACAAACATAAAAAAATATTTAAAAAAAAAATGTACCGACGTATTCAGAGCCTGCACCTTTTTTTTAAGGTCGGTATAAATCAGCCACGTTTATGTAAAAATTTTCACTGATGCTGCGCTCCTATTGGTTGCAACGTGATGTTATAAAGCCTATAGCCTTCCTCGATAAATGCACTATCCAATACTAATATAAATTTTTAAATCAGACCAGTAGTTCCTGAGATTGTCGCGTTTGAATATACAAACAAACTCTTGAGCATTATAATATTAAGTTTAGATTCATTATAATACCGTCATTATTATAAGTAGATAGTAGATGTAATTAGTATTAGTGAAAGATGGATCGACAACTACAGTCTGTCAAGTTTAAGTTGGCGTTTGAGCGGCGGCGCCTCCTACGCTCTGGGTATTGCCACCTTTATTTTATATTCCCTACATCTACCTAACAAAATATTTCTTGACATAATATAATAATTAAGATCACTAGCTGTTGCCTGCGACTTCGTACGCGTAAATATTTGAAAGACTGAATACATCCCGGCTACGGAGCAGCCGAGACAGCTTCGTGTAGGCCATGTTTGTGAAAATCTGTACAGAATATAAACTACCTTGAATTACATTATTCATATTTATAAATATAGCTAAAACATTTTGACACCAATTCACATCGAGTTTCTAAGGCAACCATGTACATTTTACCCCTAAGTTTCGGGTAGTATATAAAGCTTTGAACTAGCAACTCTTACCCGCGTATCCGACACAAGCAAGTATGGAGGGTAGAGGTAGAACCACGAAGTATAGATAGAAGGAGTCCGAACGTAATGTTGAACGAATGGTCTCAATTTAAGGGACAGATTTTTTGCCGGTTGAGCGCGCCATTTTTCAAGGAGTACTCGTTTGAATTCTTACGCGGGAAATTTTATTGCTATTGACACCTGTAATTTTAAATAAATAAATAAATAAAATAATATTATGTATTTAATTAAATTAAATTCAACATTCACGAGCCAGCGCGTGTTTACATGTAATAATAATAATAGCATCGGTACGCCCTGAACACTTGCGCAGCCAGTGGCAGAAAATAGAACTATGATCTGGGTTTAATAATGTGTACACGAAATATTATGGAAAAGCCTATACCGTTCGGACTCCTTCTATCTATACTTCGTGGGTAGAACCCTCCATACAAGCAAGCCACGAGAACTGTGAACTGTCAAAACTAGTTCTCTTTTTTGCCACGCGCCAACTTATACTTGACAGACTGTACTAATCTTAGTGCTTACATCTACTATCAGTTAATTTAGAAAATTAATACTCTGAGCATTCGTGTTGTTTAAACAAATACAAATACAATGTCATTCGTTCAAATTTTGTTAAAATTTTTACAAATTCTGTGGAGTGTTATCTTCCACCGTATTCTGTAAAATAGAACTAAACCAACCTAGTACGTCCTAATACTAATTGTGTTAATAGTATTATGAGGTACTGGATTATAATAATAGCGAATAAATTGATTTAATAAATTTATCAATTACGATTTCCACTATTGTGTGATTCAGAAATATAATACAACGCCATCTATGGGAGAATTAACTTAGTAGCTAAATAGATATCGGATATAATAATACGTCTTCGAACTTTGTTTTTTTTGGCATTTCGAGGGTTTTAGGGTTCCAAAAAATATTTCCTTTACATCATTTATAAGAAGTTTCTTATAAATGATGTAAAGGAAACAATTGTATATAAGTAAGAAGATACAAAAAAATAATATATTTTGTTTAGTCTACACCGTATTCTGCGTTTGTAACTAACTTCACACTGATGACGTGCGTGTGCTTTTCATACGTTTGTTTCTGCTTTTTAACTTCATGATGACGCTATCTTTTTGTAACGGTGTGTGCGGTGAAAATTACTCTTATAATTTTTTTCTTATACATACCATAAAATACAAGTCTGATGTAAGATTTTTGCTTAATTTGGGTAAAGAATTTAACTTTATTAACAAACATACCACTTTCTGCTGGGTGTATAAACGTTTAGAAACAGGCAATCCTCATCTACTTCCAGGTCTACAGCAGCAGGTTGAGGACATCTTGGACCATCCTTAGTGGCGTTCACCACTTCTTGGTATGATAAGATAGGTTTTGGTGGCTATAACATGCAAAAAAATACAAAAAAAACTTAACTACGAACAATTCTTCTAACCTTTCATCTTTAGAGTACTATTTATTTATTTATTTATTTGGACAAACCAATTACTGTTACATTAAAGATTTACAGTTAATTACAATATTTTTTTCTTTTTTTTTAACTCAAATGCACAGCATTTAAGGTGTCACATCTTGCACTTGATTGTGACGCTTAACTATTACCTAATACTAATACTAACATACTACATTCTTTATCAAAGTACTAAGTTCTTTAACAAATAACAAATATACTGACGCTTCGGCGGAGTAACACAGACTAACGCTGAGAAAGAAATAAAGAAAAAAAGTTTTTTTAAAAGTCATGCGTGTTAGGTACAATATATTTTACACTAAAAATAAAACAACATAATAAATAAAAAAATACGAATAAGAACCAAATTTTATTCACCCGCTTGCTAGAAAAATTAGAACGCTACTCAGCTCGTAGATAACTTACGCAATTTCATTGGTCTCTACACACGCACACTAAGAAACAACAGTGTCCGTACACAATGAGCATGAGCATCGCTCTTATACCTATTTCAACGGTGATTGCCTCATAATGTAAACTCCTGTTGGATTAATGCTCTAAGCTTCCATTTAATGTGACCTGACCTTACCTTCAGACCAAAAGGTCGCAAGATCAAGGTCATTTTTCGAGAATTTAAAGCAATTTAAAATCTGGGGCTCAAGTCAATATTCAATGTTGTCACAATGAAAGTTCAATTGAATGGTGTCATTTGTAACAAAAAATTAACAGTAGAGTACCAAACTTGATAAAATTCGCTATTATGCAATCAACAAATGCAATAACTGATTGCATAGTGGCGAATTTATCAAGTTTGGTAGTCTACTATTAATTTTTTGTGGTTATAATGGTGTCATTGAACTATCATTGTGACAACATTCATTAGCAGACTTGGCCTCCTGTTAGGTAAAATCTCATTGCTGTTAATAATTAACTAGGCGTTAACTTTTACGTAAAAACAAGTTTGTTTTGATAACTAGATGTGGCACGCAGTTTCACTCGCTTCTAATTTTAGTAAAGGGTATCGGTATCTCTACAACATATCAGTAAAAAACATATTTTTCATGTTCTCAAAATTACAGAATATACATACAAAAAAGGCACAGAGAACAATGACAATAAACACTATAATATACTATGAATAATAATAATATAATTTAATATATAATTTACTATGAATTTTATTTAGTTAGCTAATAACAGCGGCTTTGCCTGACCCTACTTCGGAAGGATATTTATGTCTAGTATCTACTAACTAGGTCACGATGATTACAAATATATAGTTTGGTTTCTAGTAGTCCGTCTCTCACAGCATAATGTATCTATTTATATAGTCCCTTATCTAGTATTTACAGCATCCTGAATAGGAAATGGGGTGGTGATATATGTATCCCTAAGCCATCACCACATGGACCTTTATTATTTATATACATCATACCTATAAAGAATCTGCAGACCACGTGTTTTTTTAATAAAGATCTTAAGGGCTAAACTACTTTATAAAATACCTGAAAGCGTAGTTCTCCAACAGGTGGCTCTGCGAATTTAATACCTCTGTAGGCTTCGAACCTTCTACCACGACGACTATTCATCCATGTTCCTCGGAATATACCGGACACACTGGCACGTGACGGATTTGTATCGGTTCTTGGATTAGCTATAAGTAGTTACAAGATAATCTACTTATTTTAAAAACTAAAAAACACGCTTAAATATCCTGAATATTTTTTAAACGATTGCATTGTCATCAATACTCAATTCTATACTACTGTAGGAACACATTGTATGAATTCATTGTTTGCAAGTAGACGTAATGTCAACAAGTCTACGAATGCATAGAGACCATTGTGCTAGCCACCCAAGTTATTATAAACAAATATATTTATTACAGTATGTATGGTCCTATTGTTTGCTCGACGCCTAATTTATTGTATACAAATATATTATGTAGGGATTCATTGTATGCAACACTATCAGCAGTTTTAGGAATATATAGAAACGATTGTTCTCCTTACTTATATAAGCTAATACTTTATCAATTAGAGGGAGTCGCAAATAAACGCGATGCAAGTCCGGACGTATTTCATTTTATCCTAACGACATATACACCTAAAACTACCTACTTACAAAACGTTGACAGTTTATGTTGGCAGAGACATAAGTTTCTGTTGTCACATGCTGTCACAATCGTAGTAAACACAAGTAAACAATTATGATATTTTTATCTGATTCTATAAACAAAGCGTTTTTATGTGAAATTATCTGATTGTATATGAAAGGCATACGTAGAAACACAATAATCTTGGTGAGTCTACTCATATACAATGAAACTATTACGTCTATAATTAAAAATACAAGCGTGGTCATAGTGATACTTCAACGTGCTATTCTAGTAATTCTGATCAAGGAATTGTATTATTCTTTTAAATTATTGCATTGTCATCGGTCCTTGTAAGGTGTGAAAAATTTCAGATCAATCCGTCTACTGCAAGTAGCTGAAAATCACTTTCAAAGATTCCGTTACACAGATTAAGACATTGATAGGTACATACCAAACTTATAAAAGCATGTTAAAAATATTTTTATAAGAAGTCATCTTATTTGGTTAAATAATACAAAAAGTAAAATGTTAACTTGCTAACTTCACACATCAGTAACTCATCATTTTCATCTATTGAGTCAAAGTAATTTTCAAAAATTGTCTTGTATTAATTATGTAGGGAAATTTCACACAACACCGTCTTGTCACTTTAGGGTTATTTGTCGTGTGGTTGGTTCGAGGATAAAAATGAAATACGTCCGGACTTGCATGGCGTTTATTTGCGACTCAATATATTTAATATAATATTAGCTTATATAGGTAAGGAGAACAATCGTTTCTATATATTCCTAAAACTGCTGATACGCAGAGTGTTGCATACAATGAATCCCTACATAATATATTTGTATACAATAAATTAGGCGTCAAGCAAACAATAGGACCATACATACTGTAATAAATATATTTGTTTATAATAACTTGGGTGGCTAGCACAATGGTCTCTATGCATTCGTAGACCTGTTGACATTACGTCTACTTGCAAACTATGAATTCATACAATGTGTCCCTACAGTCACAAATTAAGCAATAGACGTTTGTGGCATTGTAGATTCGAAAAATGAGTCGCTAATTTTGATTTGTTTTTAACTATTTCTAACTGCATAATATGTTTCTTTGTTTACATTTTTTATAACATCTATGTGAAACTTGTCTACAAAACGCCCTATTGATAATAAAATAAATAATAAATATTCATGAACATTTCACACAACGTCCTCTGGTCCGAAGCTAAGCTTATATGCTTGTGTTATTGTATTACGGTTACCAGAATACGGATATAATACATATACTACATTAATACAGATAATACATATTAAACGTCCAGACGCAGTTCAATCATTTGTATGATATTTACAAACGATTGTCCCGTGCCGGAATCGAGCCCATGTCCTCGTGAACCGCAGTCCGTTACATGAACCACAAGACCACGAGGATCTGTCATTGATGTGTCATAGTGACGAAATACACATGCATTTTGTGTGAGCAATATGCACCAAATTATGACATTGATCTGCTATGATTTAATTATATATAGAAAGCACTCACCTTGTTGTTCATATGAATATACACAAACACATACACAGAGTACACCCAACACATACATACGATTCATTTTCCTCGTGCGGTCGCATCGGACTACGCGCTCTGCGGCACTTACATTTGCTTATATTATGTATAATTATGTATGTCTGTGGTTCTCAAACTGAAGGCAGTATCAACTAATACATATTACAGCTCAGCCCGTTATTCTCCTACTATTGGGCAAATGGACATTGCTACGCTAAGCAAGAGTGTGGACGAAAAGTATTATTTTATAGAAGATGTTATTTGCTTCCACTGACTCTTACAGCCCTAGGTAAGAGATAGGAAGATTACATTTATTCTTAACCCACCTTACGGACACTGGATGGCAAGAAATTTCTAATACATGTAGCAAATACGTTTTGACTGTTAGCGTAGGTATATATTTAATGAGGTTACGATGAAAAGAAGATTTTAGCAATTTGTTTCTTTGTCATTTAAATATGATTGAAAATGGGTAACAACAATTAAGTACCTAAGTTTACCTGACGAATCTGACGATTAAAATAAAGGAAATGACGTCATGATCAAAAGTTATGTCGTTGAAAAGTTGTAAACTGTTTTGATAAGGTTAACATTTAAAACGGTGTTATTTGCATGGCATAAAACGTGAGAACTTAATTATGTTGAAATAGGTGATTCTATGTTTCAATTACCAAAGAAACAATTACGTGTTTTCCTTCTTTCTATGATCACAACAATGACTCAATTTTATTAGTTCGTCTGATTCTTTGTTTTATATTTTCCTTATCGTATAAATTCTGTATACCGACCTTGAGAATATATAAGACGTAAGTTTATTAGGGTTCCGTACCCAAAGGGTAAAAACGGGACCCTATTACTGAGACTTCGCTGTCCGTCCGTCCGTCCGTCCGTCCGTCTGTCACCAGGCTGTATCTCAAGAACGGTGATAGCTAGAGAGTTGAAATTTTCACAGATGATGTATTTCTATTGCCGCTATAACAACAAATACTAAAAATAAAATAAAATAAATATTTAAGGGGGGCTCCCATACAACAAACATGATTTTTTTACCGTTTCTTGCTCGATACTAATAACGTTGCCTTATGTTGCATAGATAATGGTACGGAACCCTTCGTGCGCGAGTCCGACTCGCACTTGACCAATTTTCCTTAATAATACTGCAAAGGTGAATGTATTGTGTGTTTGTTTGTTTACAGTAAAAAAATTGGTCAAGTGCGAGTGGGACTCGCGCACGAAGGGTTCCGTACCATTATCTATGCAACATAAGGCAACATTATTAGTATCGAGCAAGAAACGGTAAAAAAATCATGTTTGTTGTATGGGAGCCCCCCTAAAAACGAGATTCTATTCTACATAATTTCTAAAATTTAATATTGTTTAGCTCGAATGTGAATTCTACTATGATCGCGGTTACGGCATGGTCAGCAAGTTAAAGTATATTTGGTCATCGCTGAACGGACGTGGACCATGCTTTGGGCATTTACTGAAGAGATTTATGTCCAGCAGTGGACGGAGAAAAGTTGATACAGCATGTACAGCTTGTAAGTCAGAGGCGCCTTTCTGGTTCCAGTATTCCACCCTTGAGAGAGGTTCAGGGCGGGGGTGGCCAACCCGAGCTTCAGCCCTCTTGGGACTAGGGTAAATAAATACGCCTCAGGGAGAAATTATGGATGGATGAAATTATGCAAACGATAGGGCGGAAAATACGTGGCTATAATTTTATTGAAGGTATTCACTAATAAAGTTAAAGAAACAATATACTCGTATAACCAATGAAATGAAATGAAAAATCATATAATCAACACAGACACAATTTTTCAGAAAAATTATGTGCATATGACATGTCCAATTTTTTTTTCCCTACCATCGGTTCAGGACGCAATCTGCTGAGAAGAACCGGCGTAAGACACTCAGCAGAGCTTATAATCAAATCAATATTTTTTTAATTAAATGTCAATTATACTTACAATGCTAATAAAACTTTACAATATAGAATATGTATTGCTCCAGTGCAACTTACTCCCAAGCTTTAATATAATCAGAAATTTTATAATACGCCTTTTTTACATAATTTAGTTTTAATGAATTTTTTAAATTTAGAATTATTAAATTCTCTTACATCAATAGGGAGTTTGTTATAAAATCGTATACAATGACCCATGAAAGAATTACATATTTTGTGGAGACGGGTTACATGCATTACAAGATTGTGTTTATGCCTTGTATTAATATTATGGTGGTCGCTTTTTTTTGTAAAATTATGAATATTTTTATGAACATACAATAAATTTTCATATATGTATTATATATCGGAGAAAAGTCACCGTAGACATCACCTGTAATTACAGTCAGATCAGTCATCTATCTAAAGACCCTGTAATACTGGTCAAACTAACTACGTTAACTACAACATTCTGTTAACTACGATGAGATCGATCCGTGGCTTACGACACGTGTAACTGGTGTGGAAGGCGCCTTTTATGAATATTCAACGGGTCACCATTCGAACTCATCAGATAAAGGAATTACTCACCATTTACCCCATTTGAGGACCCATTTCACAATCCTGGAACCTAAGTTAAAACTAAAAATCCTTAAGTAAACCATTTTAATCAAGTCTCCTACATTATATATTACGAAGCGACCGCTAAAATATTTATGTCTTTGAATTTCTCCCTTAGAGAATCCCGCGGACCTAGGTTATATATAGCTCTAACAGCGCGTTTCTGGAGCACAAATATCCGATTAATGTCCGCACAGCTTCCCCAAAGAAGAATTCCATAGCACATTACACTGTGAAAATAACTAAAGTAAACCATTCAAGCCGTATCTACATCCGTAAGTCTTCTAATTGTTTTCACCGCATATGCCGCAGAGCTAAGTTTGCCAGACATTTTTTCAATTTGTGGGCCCCACTGTAATTTCGAATCAATAGTGATTCCTAAAAATATAGTTGACTGTACTGGTTCCAATCTCGCTCCACTCAAATGTACATTGGTTTCTACTTGGGTAACATTTGGCATGGAGAATTTTATTACTTTTGTTTTCTTAGAGTTTAATAATAAGTTATTAACATTAAACCATTGTACAAGTTTTGAGAGTGCACTGTTTACCTCGTCATAATCACGCATTTGTCTATTAATTTTAAAAGTCAAGGAAGTATCATCTGCAAACAGAACAATCTCTTGATCGTTCCCAACATAATACGGTAAGTCATTAATATAAGTAAGGAAGAGGAATGGGCCGAGAATGGAGCCCTGTGGGACGCCCAATGTAACAGCAGCTCCTGGAGATCGTTTACCGTTAACATCAACTTTCTGAATTCTATTGTCTAAATAAGAGTTTAAAAGATCGAGTGCTTTATTTCTGATACCATAATGATGTAGTTTCCTAACTAAGGTTTCATGTTGTACACAGTCAAAAGCTTTGGACAAATCGCAAAAAACACCTAACGAATCTTGTGAGTTCTCCCAGGCCGAGAATATACCTTTTAACAGTATAATCAATAATAAAATTAACTGAACGCTATATTTTAACGATTGAATTAGTTAATTATTGATTAACGGTTAATCTGTTTGTCAAGGTAGTCTTAGTAATAAACAATCAAGCAGGTAATAGATTGAACTAGTATCAGATATAATAAGCTAGGTGTTATTGAACCGATTCTATGCAAACAAGTTACTAAAAAATTAAAATTAATAGTGTCTATAGTACAATTTAGGAATATCAACAAAATTTTCTTATTCTAAATACTGTGCATTATAGACTAATGATTTGATTTAAAATGAATTTGTACAAAGAACTAGTAAGTAATAGTGACACAATCAATTTTCATACTTTAGTTAAGTTTAGTTGTGCACGTAGAATTGGTGCCATTGTTGATTTCCATTTGTAAATGACATAAATATTAGATAAAAATATGCATTATATTTTTATATTCCCATATACAACACAAGGTCGTTTGGTTCCAAATCAGGCTCAATTATGGGTATAAATAAGAATTTGGTATTTCTTTTAAATAAGACTAAATTGAGTAGGTAAGTATTATATAAGTATTAGTAATATCTCCTAAAGTTGTTAAAAATCAATTAATATTCAGAATACAGATTACTATCAACGGTATAATTACGTTAAATGAACTCATAATATGTGAATTGAGTCAAGTTCATAGAGATAATAACATAACAAAAATATATCATTGATATCTTTTAACCTGTACTTTAATAAATTACTCTTAAATAAATATATAAACAATCACTTTACTGTAATAAACACTAATGGTCTTATTCATAATGACTTATCGGGGGTTTAAACGGAGATTTTATCGGAGAGATAATAAACGTTTTAGCGTAAAAACACTAATATCACACTGACAGGTTTAAGATTTATGGAAAGGTAAGAAGGGTTATGGGAAAATAGCTTTTCAAAACATTCACCATATTAAAGTTTGCAGATAGCGTTCATCGAGTCATATGTAGTTAGTTAACATTTATTTGTGATGTGAAATAAATGCTAATAAATTATTTTTCTTCACCGTGTATTCAAACATAGGAAGCCGAATCTTGCCACAAATGGCTTTTAGTTTATTAATTTAGTTTTAATAGTTGTTTAGTTAGTTCTCGTCATTGGTAAATCCAACCACTATTAAGAATATACTTAGGTATAAGTAATTGTTCTGACTGCTTCTGAATCACAACAATTTCTGATTACTTTAATAATGACTGATTTGAGGGCCTCTTTCTTCTGCATTCTAATATGTGCTCTTACTACAGAGAATATAACAAAAAATATCTCTGACATATCAAGTTACCTTACTACAATCCATTACTGGTCACAGGCCTTTCATATTTCGCGCCACAATACACGGTTCTTCTATTCACTAAGCAAGAGGGAGCCCAACGTCCTACTTGAGAGTTTAATAAAAACAGATGGGTAGAAAAATACTCTTTATTCGTAACAGAATCATTTATTCATAAGTAATTACAAGATTTCTCTCATCATCAATACTGTATAGGATACAGTTCCTCCCACACCTGGAACCTGTCCTCGAACATGTTCTGTCTGATGGTGAGCTTGTCTGCGCGGTGCAAGTACTTCCTGTCATCAGGTTTCATTGCTGGCCACTTAAAAGAGCCTAGTTCTTTACTGCGGCCTGGTGGAGTTGGATTACTGGTGACAAAATAAAGTTTATTAACATTACAATACTAAAATCAAACTCGTTTGTGTGACGTTTTAAGAATTCAGGTGTCATTACACCACTTCCTTCTTAGAGTGCTATAAAAACCAGCAAATCGATATTGTGTACAGATAACAACCTCTGTAAGAGACGGAAAACTCAATAATAAACCATGTGCCAACACGCCTGCTCGGTGCGGCACAGTAGACAATAGTCCCTCCTAAAG
Source organism: Orgyia antiqua (assembly GCA_916999025.1). Classification (NCBI taxonomy): domain Eukaryota; kingdom Metazoa; phylum Arthropoda; class Insecta; order Lepidoptera; family Erebidae; genus Orgyia; species Orgyia antiqua. The sequence goes on from OU779874.1 coordinate 10,998,317, forward strand.
CGGAAGAGGACCTTGTCTAATGATAAGACGCTAATGGGCTAAAGAGAGAGAAAAAAGTAAAAAAGGTTTTACAAAATTTAAGTTTCTTGAACACTTTGAGGGCTTTGTAAAATAACTAAAGTGACATATAATAGTAGCACAGATAGTAGTAATGTGACTTACCCATGTATAGCGAAGTTATACCAGAGCCTGGTCATCTCATCGACGACGTGTGAGTCAGGGCTGGAGGGGGAGATGTTGGGGAAGTTGTAGCTCTGTCTGAACAAGTACAGAGTGTCATCGTGATGGGAGGCACCTACATACATACAATATAAGTTATAAAAAACGTATCTGTGAACGAAGTAAAAAAAATGTTTCTGTGCGATCTTGAGTGGAAATTGAACCAGCGACGTCTAGCGGAAGTCATATACATTATTAAGGGTGGAGACCCTTCTCCTCTAGAAGTCGTTTAGGGCTTTAAATGTGCTCATGGTTACAAAAACCTGTTTATAAAATGTAACGATCTAATATCGAAGATATTTATCTATAGGCGATGACTATACCTTGTGGTTTTCCATTAGCGTCTACATAGTAACTGCTCTGTCCGATGTACGCGAACTCCGAGTAGTACACAGGATATTTTGAATAGCGACACATCAAGTTCGCCAACCTGAGAATATTATACTAGAATCAATTTATTATTTTATTGTTTTTGACTTTCAAAGATTTTTTATATGAAACAAATATTGGTTAAAGTTCTTCGATAGATGGCGTGATACACAAGTTCAAGTAATCATTATGATGAAAACATAAGTTTATTTACAGAAATCTAGGATTTATTCATGAGATAACAATTTTGATACAATAATATTTCGTTATTTCAATTTATTTACAGCGGTGGCGGTTAAAATCAAGGTTCCCTTACATAGTTGCACGGATGTGATAGAAGGATCTGCGTGTGGTGACGGGTTAAGAATACAAGTGTCACCACCCCATCTCCTCCCAAGAGTGCTGTAAAAGTCAGCTAAGGGATATTACTCACATAACACCCTCTGTGAGAGACGGAAAACTCGAAAATAAACCGTGTGCCAATACGCCTGGTCAGCGTGGCACAGTAGACCATAATCCCTCCCAAAGTGGAGGGGACCCTTGCCCAACAGTGGGACGTAAATGTGCTGGAGACAGAGAGAGAGACAGAAGGATGTGATATAAAACTTACCGGTGAACACCAAATCCAGTGATAGAGTCCCTATAGAGATTCTGAAGTGCTACCGAACTCTCTGTGTTATTCTCCAGCTTCTTGTTATTAAAGTAAACCTGTTTCAGTCTTCTTGCCACTTCCGTGGAGTTCTCTTTAGGTAGAAGGAAAGAGCTTGGGGCAAGCTGCTCCCAATTCTCATTCATAGTATCAAGTAGTGTCTGGTTATTCATGACATCTGTAAACAGATACTTCGTGAAACAATCATGGATCATAATGTATAACCCTTAAAACCAGTTTTCTATTAAAAAGATCAACCTATCCTACAACGTAAGCCTTTTTGTCATGGAATATAATCCATTAGAAGTCATTTAGGTTAAGTGTAGAAAAGATGAATGAAAAATACGCAAAATTCTTAGTCGTATAAAAACGTCCCATTCGTTTTTATATCATGTGGCAACTTCAGCCTGATATTCCAGAATTTATTTAAATGTTATAATATTTATCAGAATAACACTAATGCAACTTACCAAAAGCCCTCCAGAAGAATTCGTCAGTCGTCTGGCTGATCATAAGGGGTACTTCATGCATCTTGCCTTGTTTGATTGCGTCTAGGGGGTCGATGGTTAAAAATCTCTCTTGACCGAAATCTGGTTCCACAACTGGACCCCACAGACCTACGGGGTCACCACCGAAATTCTGGAAATAGTAGTAGTATTAGGAAGAGGTTATGCCATCAAAATAAAGTGTATGATAGATAATTGTAAACATTTAGATAAAATAATTATTTAAAATTAATTATTTATTTGACAGATATCTAAGGAGTACTCATCACCATGCGTTGTCAAAAACCAGTAAAACTTACAAAGAATTTAGGATAGGATTCGCCTAGCTCTCTCCAGGGTTTCTTCATGAGGCAGTCGTAGATAGCCTTTGTGCTGTCAGTGGGACAATTCAAGATCTCAGCCTGTTTGACTGCCAGTTCTCTCTGCTGTGTAATCATCGGACCCTTGGTTACAGCAGAGCCACTCATTGCAATTGCTCGGTGGAACAAACCTAATGCAAAATTATTAAACTTTTAGCTGTCGTAGAAACTGCATAAAACCTATCAAAAGATACACACAAACAAAATACAGAAGGTATACTGTTATAAACACTTTGAATAGGAACCCCGTGTCTCCATTAGTCTCTATTTTTCATTACCTGTGTTTTTTTATACGACTAGGGTGACAAACAAGCATACTGCTCGCCTGATGGTAAGCGATTACCGTAGCCTATGGACGCTTGCAACACCAGAGGTACCACCCGCACGTTGCTGACCCTGTAGGAACCTTTTGACGCCCTTTTTGAAGAGCCCCATGCTGTAGTCCTGTGGGAAAACCATGGCAGGGAGATCATTCCACAACCTGATCGTACGTGGGATAAAGTGGCGCTCGAACCGTACAGTACGGGATGGTAACGGTTCTAGGGTGTGACAATGAACTCGCTGCCGATGGCGAGAGGTGCGATGATGATGAGAAGGAGGCCGTGGGCACAATGTCAAATAATTCTTCAGAACACATCCCGTTATACAGGCGTTATAAGTCTCTCCTCAGACTCAAGGGTGGGATCGTCGACAATTCTCACAGCACGTCTTTGGAGTGAGTCATAGGGCCCAAGCTGATATTGTGGTGCACCCGCCCAAAGATGACAGCAGTACTCCATATGGGGCCGGACTTGCGCCTTATACAAGGTGAGTCTTTGCCCCGACGAGAAGTACCGCTTTGCTTTATTAAGTACACCTAGTTTTTTAGATGCCAGCTTGGCCTTGTCTTCCAGATGACATCGGAAATGGACGTCACTGGAGATGTCGACACCGAGGATCCCGATGTGATCTGAGATGGTGAGGGATGTGTTCTGGAATTGAGGTACTACAGCAAATGGGGCTTTCTTAGCGGTGAACGCGCAAACTTGTGTCTTGTTTGGGTTAAAGTGGACTAAGTGTAGTCGACCCCAATTCGATACCCTAGCTAGGATTTGATCGATATCCGACACAAGTTTACTTCTACTTTCCTCAACAGTGGAACGAGGGATATTGGCGTGGCCCGTATAGAACGAGTGCTAGTCGAGGTGCTGTCGTCTGCATAGCAATGAATTCCGTCAATGGACAGCATGTCATTGATATGCAGTAAGAACAGCGTAGAGCCTTGCGGGACACCGGCATTTATCACATATCATTCAGAGCAGTTCCCGTCAACGACGGCCTTAATGCTTCTGCTAGATAAAAAGCTGGCAACCCATTCGCATAATCCCTCGGGGAGTCCGTAAGATGGCAACTTCGTGAGAAGACTCCGGGGCCAGACCCGATCGAACGCCTTCGCTATATCCAGGATGACTGCCAAGGCCTCACCTTGACTCTCGATGGCTGTCGCCCATCGGTTTGTGAGGCACACTAAAAGGTCACCCGTAGAGTGACCGTGGCGAAAGCCGTACTGACGGTCACTCAACAGCAGTGGTATTCAGTAAGAAAAAGTGAATGGAGTTTTCGGTGAATCTTGATCACGTGACAGCGCTCCTCTATTTTTATTGGAAGAGCGCTGTCACGTGAACAAGATTCACCAAAAATTCACTTCACTTTTTCTTACTGAATACCACAGCTGGCGAGTTCCGTCTTCGTGGAAAACTGCAAACGTGCAACCGGTGCCCAAAAAGGGCGATAGATCAGATCCACCGAATTACAGGCCTACCTCTCTTAAAATTTTGGAATTTACTTATGGAAACATGTACCGTTCATTGGGCTGTGCAATTGTCAAGCAATTATCTTTGTGGTACTTAAGAAGCTCTCTCTGTCTCCAGCCGATTAACGTATCAATGTTGAGTACGGGCCTCCTTCACTTTGGGAGGGATTATAGACTTGACATAAGAAAGATCACTTAAGAAGTTATGTATGATAAATCTATTATAACAGCGGTCACATGAAACTAGCCGTAGAGACAGTTCTCTACGGCTAGTTTCGGCATATTTGAGTCCTATAATGTGCTCTGAGGCCACTCCTTCATGTTTTATTTTCCTCTAAACCACATACCTTTAGACATTGGTGATATCATATGTAACATAGCACTGATAGCGCCCGCACTGCAACCGGTAATGGTGACCAGGTTCGGATCTCCACCAAACGCCGCGATATTCCTCTGTATCCATTTCAAGGCAGCCACTTGATCCTTCATCCCGTTATTGCCTGGCGCGTATTCATCTCCTGTACTCATCCATCCTGTATTCAACACACTATATTAAAAATTGTTTGTTTTGTGATGGATAAGAAATAAATAATTCCCATTTATGGATGTCATAGTCAGCTAATGGATGCAATGTAGTCAAATAATAATTTAAGCAGTTCATTATTCATATTCAGCCTGTTGGGCAGTCATTCCAAGTATACCTGGACTGATCTTTCTAATACGTATTTCTATTAAATTCCTTATAGTCAAAGTGTCAAGAAGTCGAACAAAGTGTGTAACGTGAGTTGTTTCTTTTAATCAGTATTTGATATAGTATATGTCGTAGGAGACTTGATTAAGATAGGTTACGTAAGGATTTTTACAGTTTTAACTTAGCTTTTAAGGTTATGAAGTAGTTAGCATGTAGTTTATTCAGTATATAGCAATGGGCTTGAAATGGTGACCCGTTGAATATTCATAAAAGGATCCTTCCAAACCAGTTACACGTGTCGTAAGCCACGGATCGAGCTCGTCGTAGTCAATAGAATGTAGAAGTTATCTTAGTTAGTTTATTCAGTATTACAGGTTCTTTAGATTGATGACTGCTCTGGCCGTGGATACAGGTGATCTCTATGATGTTTCCCGATGTATATAATATTCTATGGGGGAGGCTTATGTCTAGGTGTGGACGGAGAAAGGCTGATGGATGGATGGAAACCTGTATTTCAACATTAGAACTTGTACTCGTTCTCCAATAAATAAAGTTAACATACCGAGTGATCCAAGCCTATAGTTGATGGTGACAAGCACCAGTTCCCTGTCCAGCAGGTAGTCAGGTCCAGCCACATCACTACGACCTGTAAAAGCGTAGAACGCTCCAGGGTGGACGTAGAACACTACAGGCAGGGGCTTTGCACTGGACACAAATATAATATTTATTTATACTTTGTAATATAACACCGCTAATGGCACCAATTCTGTTGCGTCAAAAATTTTACATAACATCAAGTAAAATTAAACCAACTAGTGTTTTAATTCAATCGTGTTGTAACTATTTTGATTTTTTAACGTTGAACAAAATTCGATTTCCACAGCTTTTCTATTAGAGAAGTTCAGTTAACATAGCCGAATTGTGTTGTTGACATATCAAAATTTATGTTTTGGATACGTTAGATTTGGTTGCACGAAGAGAATTGGCACCAATGACGACTCGAAAGAGATATAGATATAAGATACACATACGGTTTACTGTTAGGAGTATACACGTTGATTCTGAGACAGTCCTCGTCCTGGTAGTAGTCAGGGGGCGCCACCAGTGGGCAAGAAGGACCTTCCTCACTTGCGTCCACCAGCTCAGGGTAGTTCTGCACTGGGACTGGGGGCTGGAGAATGATATAAATTCAGTATCGGATGGTGCTATCAAACGTTTATATATAAAATAATCGAAATAAACAAAGAAATTGGTTTAAGTAATTTTATTTGAAATGTTTTTTAACATTAGGGGACTTTTTCAGTCCCTATGATCAAGAGAAAAATAAAAACGAAAAGGTCTAAAGTAGTTCCTTGCCAAAAAGCCTGGTCCCAAGATGGAGACAGCCTAAGCCCAACATTGGGACGGATCAGGAATTGTATTTAGCTGACCTGGCAAACGTTGTTTTGCCATACAAATGTCGAGGGTGGAGCACCCTTAACATTTAGGGGGATGAAAAATAGATGTTGTCCGATTCTCAGTCGAGCCATTTCGGAGGAGTATAATTACAAACACCGTGACAGGAGAATTTTATATATTAGAAGAATCACACAAGTGTTATGAAATATTATTAATGTCTTTTAAATACGCATTTAAATTGCATTTAAGCACAAAATTAGCCAATTTACTAACCTTAAATCTAAGTTCTCCGACAGGGGGCTCTGCATATCGAATGCCCCTGTAAGCTTCGAAAGTAACTCCTTTTCTGCTCTTCATCCAGGCGCCTTTGAAAGTTCCTGACACGCTGCACGTTTGTGGATTATCTGGTTTTGGAGTTGTTGAGCATGATGGTGCTGTTTATACAGTGGTTCCATTAAAATGCCATGTTTTTAGGATTTAGTATCTAAAGTAAACCAACACATGATCCTATCAACCAAGTCTTTGCCTCAATCGCTCAAAATTATTAAACACACAAGACACAACAGACAAGTTAATTTATTTTATTTTTTCTAGAGTAAATCGAACAGAAAAAGTCTTTGCGGCGACGTATTTTTTTCATTATTGTTCCGAATGGAAATCAAACCCAAAATATTGCACACAAGACAATTCAAAATCATAAACACTTTTCATATTGATAAAATTATTCGAAGACAAACAGATATTTTTATTGTGACGACTAACAATGTAGTTAGAACTTTTATTTTTATTCTTATCTTTACTTTTATTCTCTTTCATCAATTTAAAAACAGCACTTTTGTTTATCAAATGTCTGTACATTGATAAACAAAAGTGAAAGTTATTTTCATGTCAATTGGATTAAAATATTGTAGTAATTCTTTTAGTTTTAAAAACTATAAAATACACTAGAAAGTTCTGGATGTTTTTCGAAATTATTGCACTATTATTGGCCCTTGATATTAGTGTGCAAAATATCTGAATAAGCAAACTATTGCAAGTGGACGAAAATTACTTTCAAACATTCTGTAACATAGACAGATAGGTACGAACGAAGTGAATATAAGCTTGTTAAAAAAAACAAACCTTTATGTTTATGTGCACAAGCACATACAAACAGACAAGCCACAAAACACAATATATTCCACCCCACTAACATGTTGACGGCGCTCAGACAGCGACCAGACTACTCGTATATTAACACTTCTTACTTTATTTATACGATTGCTATTAAACTAGAACAGAGATTCTCAAAGTTTTGAGCTCGCGTCTCATAGAATGGCCGTGTATTAAAATACGTTGAGACTCAAAGAAAATGGAAGTCTTTGTGGGGAACTGTACATTGGGGTCGTTCTGATTTGTGGGCTCCTCAATACTATCTATATCAACTATCTATATCTAGTACCTAGGTAAAATTTGTAATATGTTTACAGGAGCTAATCACAGAAAGTTAAGAATGTTTTTTCCTTTCCAAGGTGGCAATGTAGCCAGGGGCCTTAATGTTCCTCCCACTGGGTCATGGTCAGGCTTATGGCACGTACCATGGCACGGTTAGGGCGAGGAGACTCGGAAAAATGTATCCAGCCTTCTGGGGACCTTTCCTATGAACAGCACAGGTAGCGATAGTTTATATATAAATATTCTATATACTATATTTATATTGTTTGTCATTTAAATTGTATATAACAAAACAATTAATAAAAATTTTAATTATTCGTGTTTTGCAAAACAAAAGAAAAATAAGGAAAAACTAGTTTAAAAAACCTTGTAGTCGGGGAAAACCTCACAGTTTGATGACCTATTTATAAAGAAATGTTAATTGAATAATGAATAATAATTGAGGATAGGAGCATTTATGAAGTAGACGTTAGTGCTTCTTACATTACCCTTAAAATAGAGCACTAAGGACAAACACGTTGAAAAAAGTCTAGTGTAATTGTACCAGTATGATGTGTGACTTAAATGTATGAGTTTAAATGAAGTCAGGAGAGTATGTTCATATCGACGCAGATAGAAATTCAGTCGGTAAAAAGCCTAGTGTATGACCAGATGTGTGAGTTCAAATGAAGGCAGGAAAGTATGTTGAGTTCATAAGAAATCACACTCTATACTTGTGGTTTCTGTATATCGCGATGGGAAAAAAGTGGTGGTACTTTTATGTAATTAAGTAAATAAAACAATCTTTATATTACATAATTTATTTAAATATAATAATATATTTCTAACTAAATCTTTACTTCTTATAAAACAAAGTCGTAATTTTTGTATGTATGTCCCTATGTGAGCTTATATCTTCAAACATACGCAACAGATCTTGATGCGGTTTTTTTTAAGGGCCTACATCAATATTATCGTATATCATCGCCGACACGTACATATTAACACAGCCAGTAGGCACAGAAAATGAAGAATTAGGGATACTTTTCCTATTTACTCAAAATCTACTAAATATATTTTAATTCTGATTTACGTGTTTCTATATATAATAGTTACTTATGTTTTTAAAGTTATTTCATTAGTTAATACGCGATAATAGACCGACAAATGAAAAAAATAAAAAATTTGAGAGGTTGTTTCGCCAAGATTTTCTATCGAGAAAACTTTTTTCAATCGCGTTTCTGAGTTTATGCGATCCTACGAGTAGATCATATATTGAAAAAACATATACTTAAAAATTAGAACTCTAGCCATTCAATCTAAAGAAACAATGAAAACTTCGTACATAGAAAAATGCACGAAGCTATTTTGGTATCCTCTTAATAGATAGAATGGTTCAAGAGGATGGCTTTTTTGCATAATTTATTGGAGTTTGCTGTATATTGGATGAGATATGATTAAACTTGCCGAGAAACTAGGACGCGTGCGGGCTATAAATGAAAACGCTGCCTTATCTATGTGAGGTACAACAAACTAATGTATGGAGGAATTGTTTGTTACCTATAGTTCTTCAAAAAAGTACGCGAGGGCATATGTCTATCTTTTAAGGGAAACCCGCTGTACCCATAATAATTTCGCAAATTTATCAAATTCAATAGGGTGTTTTCAAAAGCTATTTATGTGTATATAGTAATCTTTTTATCAAATTAAATACCTTAGTTAGCTTACACGTTTAATATTGATTATAACTGCTTTTTACAGCATGCAATTTAAATGAATATCATAAGAGATATGACGAAAAAAGAATTACGCGCGACAAAATAAAATACTTAAACTGTTGGCCGAGCAACGCGAACGTTTCCCCGGTCTTCTATCCATTCTCTAATATTTGGATGTTTGGTTAATGTTGGATTGTATGAATGTAAGGATGTTTGTTGTTCTTTCACGTAAAGACTATTGGATGGATTTTCATGAAACTTTCCTAAATTTCACGCGTACGGAGTCGCGGGCAACAGCTAGTACATTATATAACGTTATTTAATTGTTGTACATCTGTGGCAGTACGTCACAGATGGTACACAAAGAAAGAAATTATTTATAGAATATATAGTATATTCAATAAATAATTTCTTATACTTATAGACTATTCTTATAGACGATACATAAAAGATTACAAAGTTGTTGTTTGTTTACTTTGTTGGCGCTACTTTGTTATATACAAAGTTGTTACTAAAATAATTTTTGCACAATGGAAAAAATTGTGCGAAAATAATATACATTTTATTTACAAGTATCATAATTCATTGGATACAGTTCCTCCCAAACTTTGAACCTGTCTTCGAACAAGTTCTGTTTGACGGAGAACTCCTTGGTGATCTTCAAATAGTTCCTCTCATCAGGCTTCATACGTGGCCATTGCATCGTGGATAGTTCAGGGGTGTCACCACGAGGATTTGGATCTCTGATGAAGAGATAACACTCAATATTTAAATATTTATTAGTTAATCTATCCGTAACATTTCGTAGCATCTCTAAATTTTTTATCATAATATTTAATTTATAATGATTGTGAATAATTTATCATGATTACAAATAATTACACATGATCATAATTTAACATCATCAATTATAAAAAAATTAATTATTCATATTTATGTATGCATTTTCAATAAAATAAAAAAATAGAAATAATCACAACAACATAATAATTAATCATTTACAATATTCAGAGTAGTCGAAGTCAGTTACAACACCTCACCAAACAAATGGAAACTATAGTTAATTACCCGAATTTCATAAAGTTGAACCAGATGCCAGTTAGCTTGTCCACCATGGCGGAGTCCAGGGAATCCGACACTGGAATAGGTGTGAAGACGGCGCTTCCGTTGAACAAGTAGATCAGGTCATCGTGGTGTGCGGCTCCTGGAGACACGAGGAACAGTCAAGCGCATATTATAGTGGGTCCAATCGCACCATCTTTATATTACTTTAGTACGTTTCATATGGGAACCTAACTATACTACGCCCCATTTATACTCAAACTAGCCGTGGCCCACGAATTCACCCGCGTTTATAGTTATTAAGCCCCCCGCCCTTACATCAAACCCTAAGAAATTATACAAAAAAACCATTCTCTTAAACCACTCTATCTATTAAAAAAACTGAGTCAAAATCTATTGCGTATTTTTGAAGATATAAGCTCAAATAGGGACATACATTTATAAATGTGACATACAAAAATAACGACTTTGTTTTATAGTAAGTAAAGGTAAGGAAAGTTAGTAAATATGCGTCACTATGTGTTGAAATTGGAAGTTCGAAAAAAATTCAATAATAACAATTTGTATCAGTTTGTAGCAGCGACTATACATCATGCATGATACTTTTTAGGATGAATATTAGATAGTAAAATAACAGGTTACCGATAGATTTCTTGGTAGCCGGGTCTATATAGTGGCTATTGTTCCCGTAGTAAGCGAACTCGTTGTAGTAGACAGGCTGAGATGAGTGACGAGCCATTAAGTTGGCTAACCTGCCATTTGCCAAGAATAAATATTGTTAACAAAATGGAGAGGGAATGGATCATAATTTAATTGAATTTGAAGGAAAATTGGAATTGGTAACGAAATTGGAAATATATTTGGGATAATCTATGCCCGCTGCTAAATCGGAGTAATTAGGCTTTTCACTCAGGCTGGTACCGCCTTCATGAAGTATTTAAGTAAGACATATATATTTTAAAGTTTTGTTTTTCTATTTTTATCTAGTAGTAATTTTAACAACCATTATATAACCAACAAAGATTTTACATATTTTTTTATTATGTTTGTGTTATATGTCTAGGTATAAAAAATACTAAATATTTGTTCACTAATTAGTCGCAGTAACCACTTACGCACCGCAATGATTTGCAACGTGTAACCGATGAGGAAAATACATGCATTCATACAGCAATTATGAAAATGTTTTTAAATAAAAAACAAGAAAACCTTCAAAGAAACACAGGAAAACTGAAAATAATAATTGGTAAACAAAATTTAAAAAAAAGGAAACACGTTATTTTCCTGTATGATAGTTCTGCAAAGTATCAAAAAAGACTGCATCATTCTTCCATACGAAGGTCTTGTGCTTTGTGAATTATTGTCCGTGTGGTGACGGAATAAGAATACAAGTGTCACCACCCCTTTTCCTTCCCAGAGTTCTGTAAAAGCCAGCTAAGGAATATTGTACACAGTTAACAGCCCCTGTGAAAGACGGAAAACTTGAAACTAAACTCTGTGCCAACACGCCTAGCCAGCGCGGCACGGTGGACCATAATCCCTCCCAAAGTGAAGGAGGCCAGTGCCCAACAGTAGGATGTTAATAGGCTGGAGAGAGAGAGAGACAATTTTTATTGACTGAACATAATTCGTCAGGTCAGTTCCTCTATTATTTACCTGTGCACTCCGAATCCAATAGCTGCATCAGAATATAGTTTCCCAAGTCCGTCTATCGTCCTTGTGTCATTAGCTATATCCTTGCCCTCCAGGTACGCCTCCTTCAGTCTGTCTGACTGGTGATCAGTGTCACCAGATAGATAGAACGATATAGGAGCAACGCGGTGCCATGAGTCACGCATCTCATTGAATAGAGTTGCGTTCTTTAGAATGCCTACAAATAAATCATTCATTAATACAATTCCACAGAACATTGAAAATTCCAAACCGAACTGTGGAGTTTGCAGTAGGCATTTTATCGCTTAAGTTGATTAATGGTATACTTAATTAATTATTCCTATATTCAAAGAATCCATAATGTCACTTACTGAGAGCTTTCCAGAAGAACTCGTCCTGTGTCTGACTGACAATAAACGGAATAGGTGTCAAGTCTCCATTACATAGAGACTCAGCAGGCTGGTTCACTAAGAATCTCTCTTGTCCAAAGTCTTCCTCTTGTATTGGCACCCAGAGAAGAAGAGGATCATAGCCAAATTCCTGAGCACAAATGAGTTAATATCTGATAAATACTTTCTCCTTCTGATGTGCATCATCTAGGCAAGTAATTAGTTTATAATACAATGACGATCAGGGGTTAAATGTAGATTCTCTTTTCTACCAAGACTAAGATAAAAGACGTGTTCAGTTTAGCTACAAGTGACAAAGGTATACCAGAATACATTTCTTACTTTATAGAGGGTACTCACAAACATACGATTCAGAGAATCTCCAAGCTCCTTAGAAGTCTTAGTCTTGAGACAGTCGATGATCTCTTTAGAGCTGTCAGTGGGACAATTTAGTATTTTCGCTTGTCTAACCGCCAGGTGCCGTTGATGGCGCGGGATCACGACTTGAGAGATAGGTGAACCACTCATTGAGATTCCACGATGGAAAAGGCCTGAAAATATCCTGTATTATTACTAAGAGTGTCACCAGCTAGTCGGTAAAATAAGAGAAACACATGTGCCTTTATTGGGCAATCCATAAATATTATGTATAGAAATACCTTTAGACATGGGCGAAATCATATGCAGCAGAACACTGAAGGATCCCGCGCTGTACCCAGCGATAGTGACCAGGTCAGGGTCTCCACCGAACGCTGCGATGTTTCTCTTCACCCACTTGAGAGCAACCACTTGGTCCTTGAACCCGTTGTTACCCGGAGCATATTTGTCACCCGTACTCAGGAATCCTTAGTATCAATGAAATGTTAATAGAACCAAAAATACGAGCAAACAAGTTTCTTAGATTTGCAGAAAGTGACATAATCTTCTATGCATTAGATCTTGGGTTTTAATCTCATCTCGATTGTTAGTTTAAATAGTGATGAGTTAAGCATATATTTGCGGTGGGAATAAAAATTATGTCGAATTCCTCTCACCAAGTGATCCAAGTCTGTAATTAACAGTAACCAGCACCAGATCCCTGTCCAACAAGTAATGTGGACCAGCCAAGTCACTGCGACCAGACACTGAGTAAAAACCTCCAGCGTGGAAGAATATCACCACGGGTAACTTCGTGGCACGTTTCTTACTATCCACACTGTGAACAATAAAATTAGTTTGCATAGATTTTTAGAATAGTTAATTATTGTATTTAAAAGCATGTTCTCGGTTTCAAAGTGTTATAATAAGTATGAGCCTCTTCTACGACTGAAGGATATTTTGTATAGGTACTTGTCACGCTGACCTCAAGTGCGGATATAGGTTTTAAGCGCGAGATCTCGCTCGCTTAAGATGTGACTTCTTACATTTTCATTCAACTTACTAATGTAAGCATCTATGTATTGCGTCAATAGGAATCAAGTTTCTATACCTGTTTCACCTATAGTTTCCTACGACATATTAAAGTCTGACTGATGATAACAAATATCATTAAATGTTAGTAGTTACTTAGATATTATGCATTATGGAGTATGTTTACAAAAAAATTTGTCTATAAAGAAATCGTGAAAACACTATAAATTCGCCAAAAGAGCTATAAAAAACAAGTTTTCATCGCGTATTTTTTTACTGGATGCATGAAGTTTTATTACAATTAATTAGAGATAAGGTTATTTTTTCGAAACAAAATAATTAGTCACTTCCACATCGTGTTGGTCTACATAAATTATGTAAATTTATTTATTTACTTACAACAAAATAATGAGACAACTTGAGGAAAATGTTCAATTAATTTATTTTATAGTGACAAGATCATATTGCGACGTCGCAAGTAATGTACTACTATCTGTTCACGATATGGTATAATTAAGAATATTATTACCATTATATTATTTCCCATGACTTGTCAGAGCGTGAGACGGGAACCCGAAATTATTTTGAAATTAATAGACCGTAGAAGTCGGCGTTCATACCATATGTGTACATACATACTTGTATCTCTCTCCAGCCCCTTAACGTCCCACTGCACAGCTGGGCACGGACCTTCTCCACTTTGGCAAGGGCTTTTGGTCAACTATGCCGCGCGGACCAGACGTGTTGGCATAGGGTTTAATTTCAACTTTTCCGCCTCTTACAGTTAATGTTAACCACCTACTTGTATAGTACCATAACACTAATAACGTCGCGTACTGCACGGTTTCAGCCAGGGAAACCTTGTCCTAAGTACAATTAGGTTTTGGAACAAACTTCTTGCTGTGCCTTCACCAAAGGACTCCTAGTTACTCGTTTAGGTGTTTCATTATACCTACAGAGCATACCGCATGAGCATTCATAGGCTTTTGGTTCCTTTAGTGTTGCTAGCGTTCATAGGCTATGCCCAGTGGCGTGCACAGGAATATGACACTGGGTATGCGTCGCAGTACTCAGTCACAAAAACTTTTTCTTTTATAGATTTTTAGCATAGCCACGCGACGGATCTCTAAGTCGGAAACCATGCCAACAGAACAAATTTAAATCTGAATATCCCGAATCAGTCCACACTGTACTAGAATTACTAAACAATAACTACGTACGTACATACATACGTACATGTACGTATGTACATACGTTTCATAACTTTTAACATGAAATTTTCGAGTTACATTACCTTTTTGCTGGCTTAGTTGTCGTAACTCGGGTACACAGAATCTTTTCACTGAATGACAATTGTGAGAACTTGTTATTTTTAATTTTTAACAAACACACACCTTATCAACACACATTTCACAATCAAATAACATTTTAAAATCAACAAAGGAAAATCCATACAATTATTAAATTATAGAAACTCAATATTAAACAGTTCAATGAATCACGTGAAAAAATAAAATGGCCTCCGTCGAACCAAAATATTTCTGCTATTTACATAGATAAAACCTTACTAAACAAAAATTACGTGAATTATTAGACTTCCGACATTTTATTTTTATTCGGATAATCCGAAGGCAACGAACGACCGCCGAATACTCGCGGAAACATCCGATCGCCAAAGCATGCCGCAGGAGACTCGGTACAAGGCGTCTTCAATATGCAAGCCTGTGTGCGTTTGTAAATTGTGCACGGACACCAAAATTTCTACACACATATGAACTCATGGCAGGCGGTGTCGAGCTTACTTTCGTCCGTCTGACCAATATTATTCCTTCGCCAAACGCCTGGCAAAAAGCACCAATTTGTAAGCACATATTGGTGCTATTTATGAATTATTAGGCGTTTTTAAGTTATAATATTTTGTTTAATTAATAGTAAATAAATGAATAAAGTCATCTAAAACATACGAACGTTTTATTACAATATCTGTGAATGGCAAGTAAAGCACTGCTTTTCTGCCTTTATGGAGCGCACGCCCCTGGCTATGCCATTGTGTATGGTTATTGTAGTAGTCGCAATGGTCTACCATCAGGTCCCTGTCACTTAGATAGTGTAAAATTAACGATGTATACTAACGTGTGTGGTGTATACACGTTGAGTCTGAGACAATCCTCGTGTACCGGGTAGTTCTCGAACACGGGCTGAGGACACGCTGGACCGTCCTCACGGGCGTCTACTGGGCCCTTGTACTTAGTTATGGCGACTGGCGGCTGGATTACAAATAAATGTTAATTATTTCGGTGTTAAAATCTAAAAATGGGCTCATGGTATTTGTATTTTTTGCTATCATTTGTCATTTAATACAGTACAATAATTATTTGTGAAATTATCTTAATTGAAAACTGGAGATGTTACTTTAGGTTTCTCTGCTATTCTTCGTAAATACAAGTATGTATTATGTGTTTCATTAAAATATAACGTCACTATTATTGCAGTAGATAGAGAACCTTGAATCTAAGTTCCCCCACAGGTGGTTCCGCGTACCGTATGCCCCGGTATGCCTGGAAGCGTCTGCCTCGTCGTGACTGCATCCAGGACCCATTGAAAGTGCCCGCCGTGGTCACTGTCACCGGGTCACTAGCTGCTGAAGCTGACAAATAAATAATTTGTGGAAATATACTTTAATAATTCAACAAAAATAAAAAAATGAAAGTTTCGTTAAATAAATTTGCACCAGACCTTAAGGGCCTACATCAATATTATCGTATATCATCGCCGACACGTACATATTAACACAGCCAGTAGGCACAGAAAATGAAGAATTAGGGATACTTTTCCTATTTACTCAAAATCTACTAAATATATTTTAATTCTGATTTACGTGTTTCTATATATAATAGTTACTTATGTTTTTAAAGTTATTTCATTAGTTAATACGCGATAATAGACCGACAAATGAAAAAAATAAAAAATTTGAGAGGTTGTTTCGCTAAGATTTTCTATCGAGAAAACTTTTTTCAATCGCGTTTCTGAGTTTATGCGATCCTAGATCATATATTGAAAAAACATATAAGGTAAAAGCACCTATTACCGAGGTAAATCGAGGAAGTTTGACTTTAGAATAAAATATTTGGGGGATCAGGACTTTCCTCGATAAATAAGGATTTTTTTAACGTTTTATAGACTTTAAATATCGTACTTCTCTCATTTCTTTTTATTTACTTTAAAGCGTTATTTTTATTAAAATTATTTTTAGCCAGCGTTACTACTTCATCTATTACCGAGGTATGCCTTACTATTTTTATTCATTACCGCGGTATATGTCTCCTATTACCGAGTATAGAAGAAAAAATATATCTGCTGTCCTGATGGTTCCGTACAAAATAAAATACACACAACACTGAGCTTGACATGCTGCTGCCCGTGCTATGGTGTTCTTTCATTGACTTAGTCGTCTTTTACGACACCCACGAGAAGATTGGTGGTATTATTCGTAGCCGGCACCATACAGAAATTATTTTAAATAGGTATTCATTATCATAAAAAATAATTACCTACTAAGTAAATATATCTATTCAGAAACGGTACCCTACATACGGATACTGATTGCCTTATCACTCGGTATCGGTAATAGGTTCTGTTCTCGATATATGAAAACTCTATTTCCGAGTACTTGACACTCGGTAATAGATTCTGGTATAATCTATTACCGAGGTATGCCGCGGTAATGGGACTGGAATAATATATTTTAAAATGTAATTCCGACCCATAAAAACTACAAAAGTTTATGATTTTTTGTTGCCAATTCGCAGGAAGAGTTTTCGATCCTAATGAAAAGCAGTATTTTAAATTAGTAAATAGGCCGTATTATCATTATTTTGTCAAATTAATATAGCAAATGTTTTATGCCATTTTGGATTTGCAGTACAAAAACTACACTTCAAGTACACTACTTTTTATTATAATTTGATGAAATTTACTGGAATTTGCATACATCGGAAATATATTTTTCGTTTTTAGAATACATTAGTGATGAAATATAGTGGAATGTTCTCTAATAAGATTGTGATTTTGAAAATAACAAGCAAATATCTCGACCCTCAATATTATCCATTACCGATGGTACCCTCGGTATTAGAAGCTACCCCTAATTTTACGCACCTATCACCGCGAATTTTTTTTATCGATATTATTCTGTATTTTTACAAAATTTCGCCATGAAAAGTATGAGATAAAACTCCTAGAAAATCATAAAAACAAGTAAACAGTATCCGTAGACAATTATAAAGTATATTGCTATATATATCTCGTATCAAAAATGTGAGTGCACTGCATGAATTGGCCCGTGCTTGTATGGACAGAAGCTGCACCTGCGCTCCCGCCGCACAAATGGAGTGTTTTTGATCCGTTCGGGCTTTGGTATACTCCCTAGCGCCCGTTGTTACGATGTAAAATACTACAAGTTACAACTTGTCCGAAATAATATTGTGCCGATGTTACTGTTATTAAATTAAAATACGAAAATATCTCATACATCGGTAATTGATGCCGATTTTGCATACCGCGGTAATGGGTGCTTTTACCTTACTTAAAAATTAGAGCTCTAGTCATTCAATCTAAAGAAACAATGAAAACTTCGTACATAGAAAAATGCACGAAGCTATTTTGGTATCCTCTTAAACTTTTCCGTCATTTGTAGATCGATTTAAACGTTTCATTCTGATATGAATGGTAAGGGGGCCATGACAGCTCCAAGCGCTCATGACAAGTTTTCAAGGAAATCAATAGCAACCCCTTTATTTTTATAGCACTAAGCAATGTTTGTATATATACATTTTTTAAACCTGTTCACGTATTGTCTTCCATGCAAACTAAATCATAAGTTACTGAGCTGATGATAGAAGGTTGTACTAACTCTTTAATATTTAGGACTTAGATGTTTTTAATAACTTTTTATAATAATTAAGGTGATTTATTTATTATTTTAATTATAAATATATTATTATTTGTATACCATACTATGTATAAAACTTACTTTTACTATCATTAGCCTGTACTCCAACAAGAGCGACCACAACACACAACACCGAACTGAACAACATGATTGTTCAGAGCACACAACTGCACTAAGCTTTGAAGAAAATAAACATATATTTATACACTTTGTTCATTTTTGATGTTAAACTGATAGACGACTTCGTAAACATATGCTGGCGAGGTTTAATTATACAGCTGTTTAGAAAATTTTATTTTGAAAAAAATGTTTTGGATTATATTACTGCCGAGGGACATCATTCTTCTGCCCCTTATCCCGTTATTCAGGGTGCTACATGACTGCTTGTTTATTGTATTGGGAATTGGCTGATCTTTACGAGTGGTCTAACGTCAACCCTCCGTGGGTAGGTCGATCCTCGCGGACAAGACATGTGGAGGTGTAACTTATTCTTTTTATAATATTTTCTAACACTTGCGCGACTCATTTGTTTAAATAAAACTACTTCTTACGGATTTAGATGGTGACTGCAAAGTCTCCGAAACGTCGGGCCAAAAATTTAAAACAAATATACGCGTCTAAATCCGTAAAAAGTGGTTTTATTCTTTTTATCCGTCACCCCAGGGACAGAAAAGAGTAAAGGGTGATTATGCTGTGGTGAATACAAAATTCATCAACCCACTTCACCCCGAGGCTACTGAAAAAGCCATTTTAGGCATAATTTTATTCAGTAAGAGACGGAAAATGAAATTGAATCTTTTCCAGCACGCATGATTGGCGTGGCGTTAGTATACCAAATACTGATACTCTCTTGAAATGGATTAGGTCTATGCCCAATTCTGAGATGTCTTTGGATGAGAAAGAAAATGATTTCAGTAGTTTTGTTAAAAAAAGTATAAGCAATTGATAGTTGAAAATTCAACAAAGAGCTTTTTTAAACCGGCTACACGACTCACAATCCTTGGATTCCTCTCAGCCTTCAATTGTCGATGACCTTTTATATAATAATAATATAACAATTTACTTGGTTTCGGCCCGTAAATGTGGTTTGACCAGCCAAGAGCTGAGAAAAACCATCTGTTTTCAAAGTAATAATAATCTTATATATAAAATTCACGTGTCACAGTGTTAGTTACCGTACTCCTCCGAAATGGCTTGACCGATTCTTCTCAAATTTTACATACATATTGAGTAGGTCTGAGAATCGGCCAACATCTATTTTTAAAACCTTTTTTTTTTTTGGTATGGCAAAACAACGTTTGCCGGGTCAGCTAGTAATAATATAATATATCTTTACTTAATATAAAACAAAGTCATTATTTCTGTATGTACCTATGTGTGTATGAACCTATGTGAGCTTATATCTTCAGAACTACGAATCGGAATTCGATGCGATTATTTTTAATGATAGAGTGGTTCAAGAGGATGTATTATTTGTTTATTATAAAGGTTTGGTTTCCAAACTCCACGCGTACGAAGTTGCAGGGAACAGCTAGTATAGTATAAACAGTGTAGCGATATTTAATACCTTATTAACTCTTTGTAGTATTTGTGACCACAGCCTTAGTTCTTACTAGTACTTCTCTAACGATCGACTTATACTTCGATAACGACTTTATGGATCAGCGTTACCTTAATAATTTAGCAGTGCCGCGAAAAAAAGGATGCGTTTAACAAACACCATTAATATCAAGACGGCTAGGGCTGTAGCAAAAAAAAAGAAAGAATATGTGTAATGAATATATAAAGAATTAGGAAGGATAGTACTAGTGTAATCTTTATATATTTTTATTATTTATTTAAATACTTATAATGTATAAAATAGAGAGCAATTTTATTTGTGAACAATCGTTTTAAGAATTCAAAAAATAATAATGTAAACATTTGTAAAATTAATAAATAAGTACTTATAATACCAATCAAAAAACAGGAATAATATAATTTTGATGTTTATAAAATAACACAGTCGAAATATATGTATTGTGAACAAATAATAGGTCCATCACTAAACATACTTTGACTTCGATTTTAACAATTTGTGAGACGTAAATAAATAAGGAAACATGATTATTTATAATTATATTTCTAAGTTACATTTGCTAACTAGTTATAGCTACTTTTAAAGTCTGTAATAAAGTGTGAAATTGTGAACAAATTAAGTCAACATTATTTTACTTGTTACACTTGGCTTGCGGTGATATATATTAAATTAAATTATAGCAGAAAAAGTGGTTATCACCAGTAGTCCTTGAGCCTACGAGTCCTACGACCACAGAATATTGTAACTGTACCAACTGAACTACTGTGACACTTGCAAGTGATAACCGTTTACTATGTGCTACAACGGTTTTTATTTGTTATTACATTGGTCCTCGCTCGTTGTAATTAGCTACTTCTTCTGTTTAAACAAATTCATTATAAAACGTCCTTGGAAGTAGGACAAACAATAATCTGTTTTACACATAAAGAGTTTAGTTTAAAAACGATTTAAGTATACGAACGTCAACTACAAATATCCCCAACATTTTATTTACAAGTATCATAATTCATTGGATACAGTTCCTCCCAAACTTTGAACCTGTCTTCGAACAAGTTCTGTTTGACGGAGAACTCCTTGGTGATCTTCAAGTAGTTTCTCTCATCAGGCTTCATACGTGGCCAGTGCATCGTTGATAGTTCCGGGGTGTCTTCACGAGGATTTGGATCTCTAAAGAAATATTGACTTATCATGATCATAACTAATTTAACATGATTTCAAAATACAACGATCATAAATAATTAAATTTCATTATAGGTTCATAATCATAACAAATTATTTAAAATCATAATAAATAATTAAGTAGGTATAAATAATTTATAATGATTATGAATCGTCATGATTATCATAAAACATGTATTTGTACAAATTAATTTAAACTTATACATAATAATAAAATTAAAATATATACGAGTAGGTACCTAGTTACCAAATTGCATATTTTATACTTTTTTAAATTAAGAGTTTGTAGAAAGTATAATTACCCAAATTTCATGAAATTCAACCATATGCCAGTTATCTTGTCCACCATGGCTGAATCCAGGGAGTCAGACACAGGGATGGATGGGAAGGCGGCGCTCACGTTAAACAGATAGATGAGGTCGTCATGATGTGCAGCTCCTGGAGACATGAGGCAGTTGGTTACAGAAACAGGAAAACTTGAAGTTTTCAACAAATTCAATGTAAAACTTTATCGGTATAGTGAGTATTTCTACGCAAAAAGTCATAGAGTCGACACTCAAATCAAATTACCGTGTTTATTATACGTCAGAAATATCGCGATTTTGAACGCGTGGAACTTAGAACCAAACCAAATTATACATAAAAACCACATAACATTTGAATCACTCTCTTTATGAAAAAACCGTATCAAAATCCGTTCTTCAGTTTTGAAGATTTAAGCTCACTTAAGGACGTACTGAAATAACGACTTCTTTACATTATATATATGAAAAAGTCAATATTTTTGTATGCATGTCCCTATATGAGCTTATATCTTCAAAACCACGCAATGGATTTTGATGCGACTTTTTTTAAATGATAAAGTCATTTAAGAGGATGACTTTTTTGTATAATTTGTTATGATTTGGTATCTAAATTCTACGCGAATGAAGTTGCAGACAACATCTAGTTTTTATAAAATTAAAGATGGCAGCCGTACCGCAATTGTACATCATAACATAATTAAATTAATATATACAAGATAGATAAATAAGAACTTACCGACAGGTTTATTAGTGACGGGATCTGTGTAGTGACTGCTGTTCCCTATATAAGCAAACTCATAGTAAAAGACGGGCTGTGATGAGTGACGTGCCATCAAGTTGGCTAGCCTGTTGACAAACAAATATAGAAATACTAGCTGACCCGGAAAACGTTGTTTTGCCAGACTACAAAAAAAAAAGTTTGAAAAATAGATGTTGGTCGTTTCTCAGACCTACTGAATATGCATGTAAAATTTCATAAAGATCGGTCAAGCCGTTTCGGAGGAGTACGGTAACTAACAATGTTGTCTAATTATTTAAATTAAAAAGTTTCAACGTTTGTTGTATGAGAGCTCCATTAAATATTTATTGTATTCTGGTTTTTAGTATTTGTGATTTTATTTTTGTTATTTCTAAATACCAACTGATAAAAAAAGCCTTAAATCACATTGTTAACTAGTGACTGTAGAGACTGAAAAGTAAATAGAACATAAGTATATGTAATCATTGCATTATTATTAACGAACTTATTAGTCACAGTAACCACTTACGATCTACAATGAATTATTAATTCATTGTTCAAACAACGGAGAGAAGTATCGCATAATTGTGTACATCCACAAAAATTATAATAATAATGTACAAACGATGGAATAAATGTCCGAGGTAGTGCTTTTCCCTATTTTCCCTAGTGAATTCTTAGCCAGAAGTTGTAAATCTTATTATGATTTATTTAATTTAAAAATGTGAATTAAAAATTTCTAAAAATATGCTTATACGATAATTTATCACAAAATTGCCCTATATTTAGTCATGATAGTGCACAAATCACCTTTCGAATCATTCGGAAATGAGAAACTCTAAATAAATAATGGAAATGATTCCTCAGCCAAAATCCATACCTAATAATATTTACCTGTGTACTCCAAATGCAATAACCGCATCAGAGTATAATTTCCCAAGTCCATCTGCCGTCCTCGTGTCGTTCGCTATATCCTTGCCCTCCAGGTACGCCTCCTTGAGTCTGTCTGACTGGTGATCAGTGTCACCAGATAGATAGAACGATATGGGAGCTATGCGGTTCCATGAGTCATGCATCTCTTTGTACTGAGTTTCATTCCTCAAAACACCTAAAAAAATTTTTTTTTCAGTTAAATTCTCATTGTCTATAATTATTTAACTTTAAAAAGCGAAAATCCGCATTATGGTAGAAAATAAAATAAAAATTCATAATATCGCCGATATTATGAATTGTCAAAGTTGTCAAAGTTCACGATAAAATTGCAAGTAATTGCAACAAATTAACCCGATTTTGAAGGACCTATTTCAGGCACAAAATTTTACATCTGGTTTTCGCCTGAAAATCATGGTCCAAGTAGTATAAGTCAAGAAGTAAGTGATCAAAATCCGAATAACTGCCCATGGCACTAAGTTGAAAGGGAGTTGCTTTAAAACCCTTAAGTTACCTACTTGTTTTCTTTTTATTGCATTCAAACTGTTTGTAATTATAATAACGTTTTGTGGAACAACCCATGGTCAAACAATACTTAAAAATTAATTGGATACTTACTAAAAGCTTTCCAGAAGAACTCGTCTTGTGTCTGACTGACAATAAACGGAACAGGTGTCAAGTCTCCATTACATAGAGACTCAGCAGGCTGGTTCACCAAGAACCTCTCTTGTCCAAAGTCTTCCTCTTGAATTGGCACCCATAAGAGAACAGGATCGTAACCGAATTCCTGAGCAAAAGGAATTTACATTAATATTTAGTAGCCTGCTTCATCTAGGACCAGATATGTTACTTGAAAACGAAGATGCAGATGAAGAAGCATAAGCCCAAGCCCTTAACTGATGCTACAGGTGGGAGGAAAATGAGTTGCTATATCATTGTCTTATGTAAATCCAATAATAGCGATAGGAATGTTTATTGTACTCACAAACATACGGTCCAAGGAGTCTCCAAGTTCCTTAGAAGTCTTAGTCTTGAGACAGTCGATGATCGCTTTGGAGTTGTCAGTGGGACAGTTCAGTATTTTCGCTTGTCTGACAGCTAGGTGTCGCTGGTGACGAGGGATCACAATCTGTGAGATGGGTGAGCCACTCATTGAGATTGCGCGGTGGAACAGACCTGCAAATATTAGTGTTATGAAAAAATTCTTGTCGAAATACCTTTTCGAGCAAATTGTGTCATGAGAGCAGTTAGTAATTAACTATTGTTTGACAATGATAGCTGCATAAATAAGTAGTATTTAGGCTTGGGTTGTATGTCAATGCAATGTTATTTAATGATTTTGGTCAAGACAAAAGATCAATATTTTATGTAACCACTATACGACCCATTCGGATCAGTGTTGAGTTTTGTTTCACTGTCTAAGGAGGAAACGTGTAGTGGATTGATGACAACTGTAGTATTCCTAGAATGTTAAGACAAAATTTTGACTTAGTTACATTAGTAGTACCTTTAGACATGGGGGAAACCATATGCAGCATAACACTGAAGGATCCTGCGCTGTACCCAGCGATAGTGACCAGGTCAGGGTCTCCACCGAACGCTGCGATGTTCCTCTTCACCCACTTGAGAGCCACCACTTGGTCTTTGAACCCGTTGTTACCCGGAGCGTATTTGTCACCCGTACTTAGGAAACCTTAGTATCAAAAACGTAGTAGTTAGAACTGTCTTTAAAGTAAGAAATAACCAAGAAAAATGTACTTTTAGTGCTAATTATTTAATATAAATATTTCCTCTCACCAAGCGATCCAAGCCTGTAGTTGACGGTGACTAGCACCAAGTCCCTGTCTAACAGATGCTGAGGTCCAGCCAAGTCGCTGCGACCAGACACTGAGTAAAAGCCTCCCGCGTGGAAGAACACCACCACGGGTAATTTCGCGCTACGTTTCTTGCTGTCAACACTGTAGTAGAAGCGTTCAAAAGTTTGATTTGTTAAAGTATTATTATTTTAAATTTCAAGCCACTTCCGTGATTGTACTGTGTTGTAATATTGGGTGCCAGTTTAGAATTTGATTTTTCACTGTCTAATTTTTTTTGTAACAAACATCCGATCATCTCAGTTGATGAAGAATAACCATGAGTTTATCAAAGAACATGTAAAAATCAGCTAACGGGAAGTTGATCATGAAAACATCGTCGAGAAAATAAAAATTCCAAGGTACCAACAGGCCTGGCCATCGTGATATATGTCATAATAAGTCTTATAAGTCTTTAAGGAAAAAGTCAAAAAAAACAATATTGAAATTCATAAAAACAATTGAAGTAAACAAGTTTTACTGGATGCCTGAAGTTAGTACGAATAAAATTAAGATAAGACCATGTTTACGAAATAAAGTAATTACTTGCATATAGCTAAAAAAAAATACGGTGCGTTTCAAGAAAAATAAAGGACTCAACTGTAAAAAATCATGTGGTTAGAATCGTTTCCCGTGCAACACCCATGCTATCAATAATAATAGGCAAGAGCCTCGACCGTCACCCAGAGAGGCTCGCGTCAGGTCGTTGGGTCAAGAGTCTGTTGCAGAAAGTCGTAATACTGGACACGGCCCGTATAGTGAGGACTGAGGAGGTTCCTCTCTCTGGAGCCTTGACCACCGGTAGCTTGGTAGCAATGCACGCTGACGGTCGGTGAATTTTTATATTTTTAAATGTATTATAATAATATTTAAAAAAGTAATTAATAAGAAACGTAAATAAATAAATAATAATATAGTACCGAGTAATGAATCAAATAGAAGAAAATTATCAATTTAATTATTCATAAATGACGTGGTCATAATATTCAGACATATTATGAATACGACCAAGATATAGCCATAATAACATTTAGTGGTTTCCTTATACGAAGAATTGACTAAAAATACACATAATTTCTTTGTAACACTAATATGATAAAGATGAAGAATTTGTTTGTTTAAACGCGCTAATCTCAGGAAACACTGGTTCGAATTGCAATATTCATTCAGTGTTAGATAGTACATTTATCAAGGAAGGCTACAGGTTATACATAACATCACGCTGCGGCTAATAGAAGCGCAGTATCAATGAAGAATATTACAAAAAGAGGGAAAATTTTCTAAATTCGATGCGCACGAGGTCGTGGGTAACAGTTATGTAATATGTTGTAGTTGCAAGAGAGACCAATATTACTTAGTTAGTAATAAAATTATGAGAATAGACAATTGAAAAAAATAAAACATTGTGCGTTTTTAATTTACGCCGCCTAGATTTAAACCTATTAGTTTATGTAATATTATTTGGCCGTTGGGTGACAGACGAAAAGAATACAAATGTCACCTCACCATATCATGGGAACCGACGGAGGGAACCACGTTGCTATATACCTGCACATATTCCCTAGTTTAGTTGACGGGAGGCAGGTGGCCTATTGTTAAAGTTAGTCATCAACTACTGTACCATGCAAACATGTAACGCTGTCCCCTAATTTATGGATCAGGGCAGGAGAATGATAATGTATACTAACGTGCGTGGTGTATACACGTTGAGTCTGAGACAGTCCTCGTGTACCGGGTAGTTCTCGAACACGGGCTGAGGACATGCTGGACCGTCCTGACGAGCGTCTACTGGGCCCTTGTACTTAGTTATGGCGACTGGCGGCTGGATTACAAATAAATGTTAATTATTTCGGTGTTAAAATCTAAAAATGGGCTCATGGTATTTGTATTTTTTGCTATCATTTGTCATTTAATACAGTACAATAATTATTTGTGAAATTATCTTAATTGAAAACTGGAGATGTTAAGTAATTTAGGTTTCTCTGCTAATTATTCGTAAATACAAGTATGTATGATGTGTTTCATTAAAATATAACGTCACTATTAATGCAGTAGATAGAGAACCTTGAATCTAAGTTCCCCCACAGGTGGTTCCGCGTACCGTATGCCCCGGTATGCCTGGAAGCGTCTGCCTCGTCGTGACTGCATCCAGGACCCATTGAAAGTGCCCGCCGTGGTCACTGTCACCGGGTCACTAACTACAGGAGCTGTGAGCAAAAATAACATTTAACAACTTCAATAATCTGTTTAGTTTAAAAACTAAAAGTCACGCTTCAAAATCCTGAATAATTTCATAATAATTCAATGACAGTTCCTTCATAGGTGAGCAAAATTTTGTTATAAATAGCTGTTGCCCTCGACTCCGTCCGCGTATAATTTAGGAAATTTTCCCCGTTTTTGCAAAATTTTTAACTACTGCTTGAGTGAGAGTATTATAAACGTAAGAGTAAACAAATATAATCAGAATGAACGAACTGCTAAGCTATCAGGAGTTACACGTGTTATTGTGAGTCAACCATAAAATATAGATATGTGCTGTTCCGGGATATTTTTTAGACAATTTTATGTAGAATATTTCCGTCATACATGATTTCTATGTAACTTTAACCATTAAGGCTGCACACGCGACGGAAGCTTAAAAAATGGAGCACCTTTTCCCGTTTTCCCAACATTTCCCTTCACTACTCTGCACCTATTGATTACAACGTGATGAAAAGTATACTATAACCTGCCCAGGAGTATGAAGAATAATTGTACCAAGGTTTGTTAAAATCCGTCGAGTAGTTTTTGTTTCTATAAAGAACATACAGACGGACAGACAGACAGACAGACAGATAAAAATTTTACTGATTGCATTTTTGGCATCAGTATCGATCACTAATCACCCCCTGATAGTTATTTTGAAAATATATTTCATGTACAGAATTGACCTCTCTACAGATTTATTATAAGTATAGATAAAAAATGCGTGTATAAATACAAAACGTTTGCAATACGTCAGTATATTACATTTTCCGACTTCGTTTCTAATATTTTGCGTTTACTTAAATCGATTTTAATTATTATTTTAGATACGAGTAGGTCTCATTCTAAGCCAAGTTCTAACGATGGCATCCACGAGAATACTATACAAGTCTTAGATTTGAATTAGGATTCAAGTCGAGTTTTATTGCTGAAACCACTAAAACTTAATTACTACAATTTCTTTCATTTAGCTTAACTTGGGACCAGAGGATGTTGTGTGTTGTTGAAACGGAACCCTGTTACTAAGATTCCACTGTCCGGTTATCTATTAGTTCCTTTTTTACATTTTTCTTAAATTAAAACTGTTAATAACTAAAATTCTTTACCTTTATCATCATGATGATGATGATGGTGATGTTTCCTAGCCTGAACACCAACACAAGCGACCAACAAACACAACAATGAACTATACAACATGTTTGTTCCACGTTCAACACAACACTGAGATTAAGGAAAAATTATCTTACTTATATTTACTTTGCGCAGCTAACTAGAATAGTTCTATAGTTAGGTAGTTATAGACTAATGGTCTTATTTATAATGACTTATCGAAAGTTAAAACAATAAAATAATCGGAGATATAATTAACATTTTAGCGTAAAAAGACTATTATGAATAACAATTTTTGTCAATTTTAGCAAACTTTTAAACCTCCGATAAGTTATTATTATCAATAAGACCACTATATAGACGTACTAAATAAAGCCACGGTATATAGTATACATGGTTACAAATAAAGATAACTAGATATATATAAGATAGCTCACAAACTAAAAAAAAAATTATTATCCAGACTAAGTATTTATGAATAAAAAAAAGATACAGATGTTTGTACTACGCTTCGTTGTATTTTAGGTATATTTAAAAAATTAATAGGTTATTTATTAACACACCAGACACACCAATGTTAAACCCCCCAATCCCGCCCCCCTCATATAAAGTGGTTGGTAATTGTCTAGACATACCATCCTATCTGTTCATCACATAAACAAATGACTCATAACATTATTGATAAATTCTTATCTATATGATGCAAAACATTATTTATGTACTATGTATATACTGTGGTTTTTGTTATTTATTTCACTTATGAGGAACTTCTACGGGCCTTTTCTTATTATAAAACGAAGTCCCTTAAATCCTCAAAACCACGGCATCGGATTTTGATGCAATTTTTTTTAATAGAAGTTCTAGGTTTACTTTCTAAATTGTACGGATGTGAAGTTGCGGGCAAAAGCTAGTATAATATATTATACTTACCTACTAGCTGTTGCCCGCGTTCGTTTTTTTGTTGGGTAGTTCATTTATAGGGGAAGGCTTTAGGCTATAGAACATCACGCTGTGACCAAGGGGAGCGAAGCATCAGTGAAAAATGTTGCAAAAACGGGGAAAAGTTCTGTAAATTCCACGCGTACGGAGTCGCTGGCAGCAGCTAGCTATTTTATAATAGTTACAAACACTTACCTAATTAATACCATATAGCTATTTACCAAAAATATTTTTATCACGCAATTGATATATTTTTTATATTATTTTTGTCCTGAATGACGATCGAACTCATGACCCCGTGCATTTTCTATCCAATCTTCAAAACTAGTTTACCCAAACTACAAATGATCTTAACATATACAAAAAAAAAATTGTAAATACAAGCGTACATGTAATACATATTTGTTAGTATATATGTGGTGCTCTACATGCTAACAGGTGTTCCTATTTATAAGGAAGTAAACAATAAACATTAGTAATAGCTCTAACTACTTATGTGGGAATACCCTGAGTTTTCCTCAACCGAATATTAATAGAATAATTTTTTTAAGACAAAGAGTAGAAATTTTTAGATAATTTGCCATTCGTCCATACTTGTCTTTCTGTGACGATGACGGTCAACTGCTGTGAATAACGCCACAATGTGTGGTAATACGCCGTTTGCATCCAGCGGTTTCATGTGACTTTGATGATACCGATCATATTTTTGGAGGCCACCTTACACTAGATGGTACAATATGTCGTCGGCCCATTCCTTCTAGTGCTGTAAGAGTCAGTTAAAAGGTAATTCAAAATATCTAAATATTTTTGAAACTGATTAGACGTGAATAACATTAAGTCCAGGGCAAATGAATTTTGTCTATATGTGTGTGTATTTAGTGTTATTGCAAACAAATGCAATAACTGATTGCTTAGTGGCGAATTTTATCAAGTTTGGTAGTCTATTGTTAAATTTTTGAGGTTAAAATGTTTCATTGAGCTACCATTGTGACACAGTTCATTTAGTAGACTTAGGGCCCAGTATCTGTGTGTAAATAAAGCCAAGGACTTGTAAGTATGTTTGGATGGTAGAAGATGACGCCCTATAGTCTCTGCCTACCCTAATGGGAATGATGCGTGATGTTATAATGATAATGATGTATATGATATTACAAGTGTTTAGGATCTGTGCTATACAGTGATATATAAATCACTGGACTTATAACTAACATGTAAACTTAATACGAAATGAGAAAAGTCAATCACGAAATGTAATTATCATGCTATTTAATGATAATTTTTTTTGTCGTTTTAAGAGGATACCAAAATAGCTTCGTGCATTTTTCTACGAACGAAGTTTTCATTTTTTCTTTATATTGAATGGCTAGAGATCTAATTTTTAAGTATATGTTTTTTAATATATAATCTAGGATCTTATAAACTCAGAAACGCGATTGAAAAAAGTTTTCTCGATAGAAAATCTTAGCGAAACTTAATTTTTTATTTTTTTCATTTGTCGGTCTATTATCGCGTATTAACAAATGAAATAACTTTCAAAACATAAGTAACTATTATATATAGAAACACGTAAACCGGAAAAAAAAACCCCGATACCTGATACTAGCTGTGTTAATAGGTACATGTCGACGATAATATTGATGCAGGCCCTTAATGGAAAAATATTAATTGAAAGACGCCATTAAACTGTCTTTGTAATTAATATTAGACATAATTATATAAGAGAATGACCTACAGATATGTATATGATACATATCTATTTGGTTAATTTATCGATTTTAGTTTTGAAGTGTAATTATAAAACAAAGTCGTTATTTATGTAGGTATGTATGTCCAATTTATCTTCAAAACTATGCAGCGGGTTTTGATGCAGCTTTATTATTGGATAAAGTGGTTCAAGACTATGTTTTTTCATATAATTTGTTAAGGTTTGGTGTCTAAATTCTACGCGTACGAAGTTGCGGACAAAAGCTAGTTTATAATATGTATAAGTTACACTAGGTATATATTTATAGGCATTAAGCACAATGATGCCTGATGCCTCTGTGAGCTACTCAAATCAAAATTATAATTAAAAATTAATTCGAGGACATCGCGTCGCCTGACTGACCCATACTGAAATTTGGCTTATTTGGTGAATATCGAATTGTCATCATTAGAATTTTATGTTGTAGCGGCTCGGCTAGAAGAGTCAGTCTCCTTTCACGTTCCGAAGAAATCACTACGAGGAATCACTCATAAAGTCTTATAAAAACCAAGTGCACGCCGAATAGTATTCCGATCCTTCTTATAATATTATTATACAATTGTATTGTGATAAACATTATAAATAAAAGTACAACAAGACCTCTAATGTGTATGTAATTATGTATAATAAATGAACTCTTTCTATATTCTTAAAAGCCTAATAAAAATATGTTAGCTCGCGTTATTCATACATTTTGCCGCCATATTTACATTATTATAATTTTGTAGTGAACGCTTTTATACGCATTGCTCTCTGTGATGATGACGTTTAAAAGTAAAACCCTAGGTTCTATGCTGAGTTCCTACATTACTCATCATCATTCCACTTTTTCTCATCTTATCTTCCTTCTTTTTTCAGTCCATTAAAATACTAAGCCTACTCTACATAGAAGGATTTCGCTCTACTATACAACTGACCGTAGACGTTAAGAATTTTCTATCTCACATAGAAGATGTCTTCTTCTTTAGATATCCTATTGTGCTGTCTCTAACTTGAAAAGAAAATGGGTCAGTGACACTGGTATTCTTACTATTGTACAGGAAAGTTTTTATTATATATCCCATAAATTGGTAATAAATAACGTTAACTGTTATAGAAGTCTAATATTGTACGATTATGTCTAATAATATTACAATTCTGCTCACGATACATGTTATAAATGGCGTGAGGTCCCATTCAATGGAAAAAACAAGAACAGCTCTACCGACTCTCGGTAATTGCAAAGAGTTATTATTACTATCTCAAATAATATCAATCCTACAAATATTGAAACTATCTATGCATACAGAAAAAATTAACAAATAGTACAAGAATAAAAATACTATTGTTTTGTAAAAATAACAATGTTTCCTTTGTCATCAAAAATAAAACAAGTGTCCGTATTTCTTAAAAATATAATCTACTATATAAAAATTCGGGTCGGGTTTTCCTTCCTGGCGGTATAACTCCAGAACGCACGAACCGATTTCCACGGTTTTGCATTCGTTGGAAAGGTCTCGGGCTCCGTGAGGTTTATAGTTCTTTTTTTTTAATTTTTTTTTTTACTTTTTTTGGTATGGCAAAACAACGTTTGCCGGGCCAGCTAGTCTTTATTAAAAACTTTTGAAAGATTTTGAAAGATTGAAGATAAGAAAAAGAAATATTTCAAGGTTTAGGAAACCTGCCACATAGAAACAAACTACTTAATGTAGTATGTATTTGACATGTTAGCTTTAACAAAATTTCCTTGTAGATTAGAGCCGATAAATGAAAATTTAATTGGGGAATTTCTGCTGTTCTATTCACAGCCAGGAATAGTCATTAATATAGAAAAGATAAATGAAGAAACTTTCTTCCTGTATTTCGTTTAAGATCCGATTAAAAAATTGCAACGAAGAAGAAACTTTAAACTAAATAATTTTATATGTTTGTAGAGTAACAGCTCTATAAGATGTCCTCTCTCTCCGCTAGTTTCAATTTCCCGTTGTGTACTACTTGAGAAGAAGCAGTGCATTACGTTCAAACGCACTGACCGAACGCGCCGTGACTAGGCTTCGTGGAAAAAAAAATAAAGAAAAGTTACATCGTCCGCCGCGCGCAAACGCGCCATTTTGAAAGTTGTCTAACAAATTATATTTTATTGAAAATTTTATTTTTGTTTTATAAATGTTAAGGTGAAGTGTGCTACTTTCTAATTGTGTTGTGTTTCTACGGCTAGTTTAACAATATGGCGAGATTTTCACTTATATTTATGGTAAGTTTTGTTTTATTTATAAAAGGAATATTTTAACAAAACTCTCTTTGTTAACTATAGCAAATTTATCTAAAGTATTTAACTTAGTATCTACTCAGAATAAGCGACAATTAATAAAATTCATTATGATCATAAGGCTTATAGCTAGTAACTACGATTGAATCATAAGACGAAGGCAAAAATTTTTTCTCATACATAGTTAATTACACATATTGTATGCTCTTAACAAAAAATATAAAAACAAGTAATTTAAGAAGAGAAATTAATATGTTTGCCAAGACATCCCACACATATAGAATTACGCACTGAGTCTACAAAATATAAATATTCGTCCTATTCGTGAACGGGAATCGAACGTACCATCAACATACATTTGAAAAGATCTCAGTTTGTAGTAATAAAATTAATCAAAATTAAATTAATTAAATGTAACAGTAACTTTCACAGTTTCATTAATAAAGAAGTTACCACAAAGTGTTACAATCGAATACGGATGCATCTGAGAGAACAATACGCATACAGGAAAAGTGTCAATTACCTGATTGCAATTCGATTAATGAATCGAATTGCAATCAGGTAATTGATACTTTTCCTATATGCGTATTGTTCCCTAATAATGTTCTTCGTCTCAATGGAGACGAAGAACATTATTGTGATGCATATAATAGGGTTGTCACGATGAAATCGTTAATTAAAAAAAATAGAACCATTACCGTAGATTCAGTTGGTAGCATGATTAGATGATTATTAAGTACTTCCAATAAATAAATTTGAATTTGAAAAGCGCTTACAGCCTATCGAACTGAAAGGTTATCGTACGTTGAGCTCCTAGTTGCTTTTCTGTCAGGACGTGATCTGGGTCTTTTTCTCACTTTTCTCTCCCCTTTTCTCTCCAGTAGTTTCTTCCTTTTCTCTACAGTGTATAAATAGCGAGCGAGTTTTATGTCTGTCAAGTAGTCAGCAGTTGGCTTCTTATATTATAGCTACAATACATGTCAATAATAACTGACTAATTATGTCCGTGTAGTGACGGACTAAGAGCTAGTTCATCATAATATAATCCACTGTGAGAGACGGAAAACAAGACACTAAATCACATGCAAAATATTACTTATCTTCAAACTAGCTCTTCCTTTTACAGCAGCCTGTGGGTGGAGACACTTGTGTTGTTAATTAATATCTGCGCGGATAGTGTGCAACCCTAGTATAAAATAGATCGAACTAGAAAGTTAATATTAGCATTCCAATGAGTAGAAGTAATGTTAAACATAGTAGGTGACTACTAACAAAGGTACCAATTCTACACGCACAACTAAACTTAACTATAAATGAAAACAACTGTGGAGCATTTCGATTAATTGGCTATTTCGTTGTACACTTTTCAATAATAAAAATCGTTAGTCAATAATATACAGATTTTATAATAAGAAAGTGCAGTTAACATTGACGAATTGTCTTATTGACACTATCAATTTTCATGTTTAGTTTAGTTTAGTTGTATACGTAGAATTAGTACCAATGTGTACCTAATAATAGTATAGCGAGTATGTTTATTTATTAGTCTGCTATTTTAAGCGTGTTTTTAGTATCTAAACTATGAAAATAATTAGTTATCATAAGTAGATATAAACACTATACTAAAGAGATAAATTGAGGAAAAAATAAAATTGTGGTTCCATTAATCCTATTAATGGTGTACAAATATTTTATGTAGCAACAAGTACATAATTATATGATATAACTATTCACATTACTATTAACCTAGTTAAATGATTACTATGACATATTATATAACTAATAATGTATTTAAAATATACTTGTTTATTTACTTATACATGGTTATGTTCACACAACATGGCATTCTATGAGAAACATAAAAATCACACAAAAATTCTTCCTTCGCGAAAATCGAACCTGCGGTCGTCAAATATTAGAGTAGACGGACCTTGTAGTCTAGTGGTTCATGTAACGAACAATGTTGTACATGAACCACTGTTCATGTACAACAGTTTAGTTCTAGTGTCCAGTGATTCTTCTAAATGACTAAGTAAAAAAAATCTGTAAAAGGTAGAGGAAGGTCGAAAAAAGAATACATGGGTTGTATCAAAGAGTAAATGAAAAAAAAAGCATGTTGAACAAAACTGAAGTATAGAACAACGGCAGGAGAACGATAATAAAATAAATTAAAATCTCGAAAACTCATAAGACGTAATAATATAGAACCCCCGATTCATTGTGTGAGGTTATGAGGTCGATTCTGACTCAGTAACAAGTGCCAATGAAAAAGACATCAACGCGCTTTTTGTACTTGGACTTACAAGAAGCTCTTCACACTTTTATAATATAATCAATTTAGTATAGTTGCTGTATGACTCATGTAAACTATTTAACAATATGTTCTTGCTTTATACTATTTGCATGTAATAATATTAAATAAAATAAATAAAATAAATAAATAATTGAAATATTACTTTTAACCTTCTTTTAGCTAATAAATTTCAAATCAAAAATATTTATGGATATTTTAAACAGCGTCCTCTGGTCCCAAGCTAAGCTTATTTGCTTGTACTAGAGTACCGATATACTACAAATATGAATTTTCTTTTGAAAACATACTTATTATACACAGAAAACACCCGGATGCAGACCCAAATATGGAGTTCGTACATTCGGTATAAGTGATGTGAATATAATTTAATATAATGCCGTTATTATTGATCCAATACAAACCCATTACTTTCGGCACAAACTGTGGAATGTTGTTCTACATGTAAAATCAAGGCATTTTGTTAGTTGTTGTGGTGTGCGTGACGGAATGAGCGAATGTGACATAAATATACATGAGATGTTGGAGTGTTAGTAGGTTAGTATGACATTCGCAAAGACAATGGCCGAAGAATCAACAAATATTTGCCACAAGGATGTCAGTCAAGTAGATCTGAATCAAAATAAATTAAATAGTTATATTTTATTTAGAAAATTCTTCACTTACCAAACTCCTCTAAAACAGTTCAAGCAATTTTCATAATTTTTCAGTATATCTTCTTCTTTTTTCTGCCCTTATCTCCAGCAACTTGAGGTCGACGAAGCATGTTTTTTCCTTCCAACTTCTTCTATCAACCGTCATATTCTCATCAACTCCTTTTTCTTTCATATCGTCTCTCACAAAGTCCTTTTATCTTTTCTTTGGTCTTCCTCTCGAATCTGTGGGTCACAAGTTGTTCCTGTGAGCCATTTCGTAATAATCCGATGTTTTATGTCCCGGTCAACTTCGCCATGTTCTTGGGCAATTTTTCAGTATATACGCAAGCAAAGTTTCGAGAAAATTAACTACATTCACGGCACATACATAAAATACATAGAATCAGTAAAAATATCATATTGCAGTTAACATCTACTGTGAGAGACGAAACTAGCCTGGTCAGCGCGTCGTACTGGACTTCAAACCCTCCTGAATTAGAGGAGGCCCGTGCCCAGTTTGAGTTTTCCATGTCTCACAGAGGTTGCTATCTGTTTACAATATCCTTTAAGAGGCTTTTACAGCACCCTGGGAAGAAAAAAGGGGTGATGACACTTGTATTTTAAATCCGTTCCTACCCGGACAAGCTAGTGAGTTCCAAATAAGGTTTAAGGGCCTACATCAATATTATCGTATATCATCGCCGATACGTACATAATTATTAACACAGCCAGTAGGCACAGAAAATGAAGAATTAGGGATACTTTTCCTATTTACTCAAAATCTACTAAATATAATATTTTAATTCTGATCCACGTGTTTCTATACATAATAGTTACCTATGTTTTTAAAGTTATTTCATTAGTTAATACGCGATAATAGACCGACATTTGAAAAAAATAAAAAAATAGAGAGGTTGTTTCGCCTAGATTTACTATCGAAAAAACTTTTTTCAATCGCGTTTCTGAGTTTATGCGATCCTAGATCATATATTGAAAAAACATATACTTAAAAATTAGAGCTCTAGCCATTCAATCTAAAGAAACAATGAAAACTTCGTACATAGAAAAATGCACGAAGCTATTTTGGTATCCTCTTAACCTAAGACTACACATATACCTAGTGAAACGGCGCCACATTGAAGGATATACAAACATATTAGTAAACATGTACCGTTATACTTTCACTCATCTTGTACACAACACTATGGTATTAAGGTCAATATTATAATAAACATATAAAAAATAAGATATATACACCATAACTGTAGTTTTAGGGCATATTAATATGATGTTTAAAAGTTTGTTTATTACTACACAGCTATGCTTGTAGTCCTAAATTAAGCATTATATTATGTTATATGTATATGAGTACATACATCGCCATATAGGCGCCTTTTTGTAAACTTATTAGTTGGTTTTTAAAATGTTGAAGCAAACATACATACCGTCTTATTCATAATGACTTATCGGAGGTTTAAACGGAGATTTTATCGGAGAGTTATTAAACGTTTTAGCGTAAAAAGACAATAGTCTTTTTATGCTAAAACGTATCTTATATAAAACTATCTTAATCTTAAACTTTATCTTAAACTATCTTATATATATTTATATAATAACATATAGTATACTAGCTGTTGTTCGCAACTTCGTTCGCGTGAATTTTAGAAACAAAACCTTAACCGATTATAAAGGGTGTTTTTTTAAGCCCGATATAACTTGAAATTGTAAAAAATAACACAAAAAATTAAATTGTAATCAAAATTTTTTTTTTATTCGAAAGATCAATACGTGACATTAACATTTGAAAATGATTTCGGGCATATGGGCACCGCGGCTGTTCTTGACGAAGCGCATTCTGGACGTCCAATTTTGGGCCACTTTTTCGAGCACTGCTGGCCGTATGTCACGAATAACACGAACAATGCTGGCCTCCAAGGCGTCAATTGTTGCTGGTTTATCAGCATAAACCAGTGACTTCACGTAGCCCCACAGGAAATAATCGAGAGGTGTCAAATCGCACGACCTTGGAGGCCAATTGACAGGTCCATTTCTCGAAATCAAGTTATCGCCAAATTTTGATTTCAATAAGTCGATGGTTGCGTTCGCCGTATGGCACGTAGCGCCATCCTGTTGAAACCACATCTCCTCCGGATCAATGTCATCCATATTTTCAAACAAAAAATCATTGATCATGGTGCGGTAACGATCTCCATTGACCGTAACGCGAGCTCCGGCCTCATTTTTGAAGAAATAAGGTCCGATGATGCCACCAGCGTGAAAACCGCACCAAACGGTGCATTTTTCTGGATGTAATGGAGTCTGTAGGGTCTCTTGTGGATTGGTCTCACTCCATATGCGGCAATTTTGCTTATTAACAAACCCGTTAAGCCAAAAATGCGCCTCATCGCTGAACACAATTTTGCGATAAAACAACGGGTCAGTTGCCAACTGCTCTAGAGCCCAATCGGCGAAAGAACGACGCATATAATGGTCTCGTGGCTTCAATTCCTGCACCAGCTGGATCTTATACGGGTGTAGGCCGAGATCTTTGCGCAAAATTTTCCACGTAGTGGACGGACAGAGCCCCAATTGCTGCGACCGACGACGAATCGAT
The DNA here is from genome assembly GCA_916999025.1 of Orgyia antiqua. Taxonomy (NCBI): domain Eukaryota; kingdom Metazoa; phylum Arthropoda; class Insecta; order Lepidoptera; family Erebidae; genus Orgyia; species Orgyia antiqua. The sequence continues at coordinate 11,037,305 of OU779874.1, forward strand.
AAATTTGGATCTTCTTCCACACTTTCGTTTACAGCGGCGATATTCTCTTCACTACGCACATTCCTTCGACGTGTTGGTGTTATTGCATCCTCTAGAGAGTATGTGGTACGAAATCTATCCACAGTTCGACGAATGGCTTGTTCAGATGGACGATTATGTACGCCATAAAAATGACGAAATCGTCTATAAGTTGCGCGAATCGACGACTGATTTTCAAAGTAAATTTGGATAATTTCGTAGCGTTGTTCAAGCGTGAGTCTATTCATGATGATTTGTCAGAGTATACTGAAACAAATAAAAAAAAAATTTTGATTACAATTTAATTTTTTGTGTTATTTTTTACAATTTCAAGTTATATCGGGCTTAAAAAAACACCCTCTATAAAAAAGTCATCCCCTTGAACCACTCTATCTATAAAAGAAAACCGCATCAAAATCCTACGCGTAGGATTAAAGATATAAGCTTACATAGGGACATACATACAAAAAAGCAAGAGTGACTTTGTTTTATAATAACTAAAGATTAAATAAAACTACTTTTTAGGGTTCCATACCCAAAGGGTAAAAACGGGACCCTATTACTGAGACTTCGCTGTCCGTCCGTCCGTCTGTCACCAGGCTGTATCTCAAGAACGGTGATAGCTAGTGAGTTGAAATTTTCACAGATGATGTATTTCTATTGCCGCTATAACAACAAATACTAAAAATAAAATACAATCAATATTTAAGGGGGGCTCCCATACAACAAACATGATTTTTTTACCGTTTCTTGCTCGATACTAATAACGTTGCCTTATGTTGCATAGATAATGGTACGGAACCCTTCGTGCGCGAGTCCGACTCGCACTTGACCAATTTTTAAATTTTAAAACAAATACACGCGTCTAAATCCGTAAAAAGTAGTTTTATTTAAACAAAAGAGTCTCGCAAGTGTTAGAGAACTGAAGATTATACATAAACATTTGATAAATAGTAAAGAAAGAGGAATTGACACAGACATGACGGCTGATAAAAGACTATGGAAGAAAAAGATGTTGCGCCGACCACAAATAATGGGATAAGGATAGGATGATGATTTGACAAATAGTCAGAGTTCCATAAATATCAAGTAGTAGTATCAGTCAATACTATCAGGTTAATCTGTGTAGGTATGTATGTATGGATAAGGACATAATATGTATTAGACATTAATATTTTAACCTAAATACCAAACAGACGTAAATTCCAACTAATTTCTAATATTTTTATATAATTCTTAATATTTATCTACGTGATTCATCTCTAGTTAAATTAATTTGTCATAAATCTAAATATGTATAGATTTTATACTTTCTAATAACCAACTATACATTTAAATATTTCTTTTGAATTTGTTTTAATAATTTGTTTTGGTTTTAATTAACAAACATCGACAATTTCTCAGTCCTCCTCCTTCACTTCGGAAGAGTTACTAGGAAACTTCTACAACGTTATTAGGCGTGTTTTCATAAGGTTTATTTATAATTAGTCCATCTCTCACAGGATGTTTTATGCTTACATTTTCCCTTAGCTAGCTCCTACAGCAACCTGAGTAGGAAATGGGGTTCTGACACTTGCATGCTTAATCTATCACCACACAGACATTACGATGACGATTTGGATAATTAACTAGTCACGTTTTGCATTACGGTTAGATAGAGTTACTTCCAAAAACACTCATGAACTCAAATCATTAGCTTGTATTTGAATTAAAAACTCAAAAATAATTCTTAACTTTCACAAACACAATGCGATCAGATATTAATATTGTATGATGCGCTACTTTCTATTAAATATGATGCGCACGTTAATCTCTTACATACCAAGGTGACGTGACCTCGCTCAAGTTACTGTGACCTTCACCTCGGGTAAGGTCAATGTGCCACTAACGACGTGAGCTCTACAACAAGTGTCAGTTATAACAGGTGATTATTATATGATTATAAAACAGATTGGTTGCTTGCTCAGCTACTACCTGTACTCCATGAACATAACACTCATTATCATGATATCATCATCATCATAACATTAAGCCCTTTTCCTATGTGGGTAAGCAGAGAACGCTCGTTATATCCTTAAACTTTCTTGGCATAAAAACTAAAAACACGCTTAAAAGTCTGGGATATTTTTAATTATAACCTAAGTATGGCATACCTGAATATGTGCGCAAAATTTCAGATCAATCCAACCATCGCATCGCAATTAGATAAGAATAAGAATAATTATACACACACTGATGCTTTGTTTCTATTAGTCGCAGCGTGATGTTATATAACCTAAAGTCTGCTTCGGTAAGTGGACTTTCCAACAATAATTTTTTTTTATGTATATTTTATATTTTTAATATTAGTATAGACAGATAGCAACAGTTAAAAAATTTGGAAAAAGAACAGGAAGATGGTGCTGACGTTGCCTGGTCCGTAAGTAAAGTCCATAAGTTAGACGTTGGTAGCACAAAGTACTGGTTAGTACTTAGTACCGTTAACTTAGACTACGCGACCTTCACCCAGTAGCGGTAGACTTGTAGGACAACGACCCGCGCACCGAACTACTCGGGACGACCTACTTCTATCACCTGACTTACCGGCCTACACCTCAGATTATATTATCAAAAGATTCACTTAACTAGCCCTAACATATAAACCCACTTAAACCACTCGGTGTTGTAAATTTTTTTGTCGTTGTGTGCATAGTTTTGAGATGCCATTTTCAATAAATAGTCTCGAAGTAAGAATAGGTCGTCATCTCCATTTATCACTAAGCAAGTATCTATAACTAGTTCAAGTCTCCATAGAATATTATATCTATTAGTAGCTTATCGAGATACTGATTGGAGACAGCTGCCCTAGATATAGAATCATATTATTAGGATTCTAAATTTCTAAGAAGTCACTGGATACAAAACAAAAAAAGCTTGAAGAGATTCTAGTTATTAAAAAGCAGTATAATTATACTTGAATATTCTAAAAAGTAACCTTTTCATCCCAATTTTTCACTACCAAAAGGGTGGATTTTCTAATAATGCTTTTCAATATACAATATAGATCTGCGTCCTAATTTTAGGTTCCTAGCTTTAGAAACTATTTCGCGTTATTCTATATGAAAAAGAAAATCATTATCTTTACTTATTATAAAACAAAGTGGTTATTTTTGTATGTATGTCCCTATGTGAGCATAAGCTCACATAGGGACATACATATGTTTAAAACTACGCAACGGATTTTCCTGCAATTTTCTTAATTTTTTTTTTCGTGGTTCAATTGTAGTAGATTTTCGTATAATTTGTTAAGGTTCATTTTCTAAATATTACAATTACTATTGCAATTTGTTCCACGCGTATGAAGTAGCGGGCAGCAGCTAGTATGTATATATATATGTAAATACTTATTCATCTTACTTCAGGATAATGAATATTTTATTTTATTTTTAGGATAATGGATTTTATTTAAATTATTACATTATCATTTGCGAGAAGCTAATAAGAGCTAATAAAAAATTGTTATATATATCATAATTAGTAGTACAATAAAGTACCGGTATAACACTAACCGTCACTATATACACTTTATTACGAAGATAACAGCACAACAAACAAATCATTGAACTTGACTACGTTTGTGTTGTTAGTTAACACGCACTTTACAATACATATAGGGTTGTCACTTTGCAGTTTTCACTCATGAAGATTATGTAAACTGAAAAAGAATATCAGAGATATTCTTCTAATCATTTCAATATTTTGCAATCGAATTGCTAACGTTCTTATTTCTGAATAATGAATTAAATCAGGCAATGTAATTGTGTCCGTGTCGAAGCGGCCTTTCCTTCCAAGGTTGCTGCATGTTACGCAGACAACATCGTCTATGCGAGACGGAAAGCTCGAAAACTAGCCCTGGGCTAAGACGACCAATCAGCGCGACACTACACGCAACTGTAATTCCTCCCAGATAGAAGAAGGTCCGTGTCTAACAGTGGGGCATTAGTGGTCTGAACAGAGAGAGAGGGCTATGCGTCCTGAGTTCTTAAAAAAACCGACAGTTTTTAGGGACCGCAGCCATATCTTGGAGAAATCGATGCCGAAATCGATCGATATCTCCAAGCTGATGAGGTGACAGCCCTGAGCGTACAGTATGCGAGTCGTACCGTTACGTAGCGTACAGTGAGCCACAATCAGAGCGCGACCGCACTCACCTCGTAATCTGTAATGCATACACTACATTATTGTTTTGGTTTACGTTACCTTAAAAGGTTTACATGTTTTATAGTTTGAATGCCTCAAGTTTCAATTCTAGGTCGGGTATTTTCTGTTAGGTTAGTAAATACGAAAACGTGCCAACGATTTCTTCTACGATTCCTTAAAAATTCTAATAAAAAACCTGTATGCACTCGAGCTGTTTCACAGAATCGGTTTTGCACGGCACGCGCAAACAATGTCATTGTGTATGGTGAAAGAACTTCTGCCTACCTTATTCCTCGGCTTATAATAACTTGCCAGTAGATTTTTCAAATACCCTCACACAAAATAATATTAAATTCAAACTTAAGAAATATTTCCTTGGTTTATTATAATATGTTGTTTATTATAAAATGTTGTTTGATGTATATGTATTTAATATTTCCTATGGTAATATATTTGTAGTTATTATATACAAATTAGTGACAATCGATGTATTAAATAAAAATGTATATAGGTATTAAGTTAAAATGTAAACTTATGATGGCAAATCATAAACCCTAGTGGTTTCCAAATGCCATTCATAATGTATATATTTGTATTTTTTATTCTTTTTATATGATAATAAAGAAAGAAAAAACACTAGAAAATCTATATTGTTAAGGGAAGTTGTTTAATGGCAATAACACCAGCCATTTTCGTATGTATTTAAGTTTTGTTAGCTTTTAGTACATAGCAACCGCTTCCTTACTAGGATGATGCTTTAGCACAGCCCATTGGCACATCACTGGTAGAAATTGAGTGATGACATGTCTATCAGAACTGCATAATTATAACTCACAACGGATATGATTATGACTAAAATAATAGTCATTAGACTCACAATACAGTTTACATTAATTATAAAATATCACTTTCAACGTCTCTGTGTGTTGTGTTGACAGTTTAGGATACTTTCATTTATAATAATTAACATATACATTATAGTTTATGAAAGTGCAACTTGTGACTCACATGTGGGTCATAGAATGTTGGGCGAACATACCACACGATGGTACGTGCTATGCTACGCTAGTTATACACAATTTCGTCTCATTAAACTCACATTTAAGGATAATTCTATTATTAATATCTATAATTCCAACAGATTTTATAACTGTACTAGCCATTTGCCCTTGTCCGTGTTGTGACGGAATAAGAATACAATTGTCACCACGCCTGGTCAGCGCGGTAGATTAGATCATAATTCTTCTCAAAGTGGAGGAGGCACGTGTTCAGCAGTGGGACGTCAATGGACTGTAGAGAGATAGAGCCCTATGCATTTGAAATTTGAAACCAAGCAGTAACTTTTTATGTTATAGCTTATGTTACTCAAAGATAATGTATTTAATGGTGAAAGAATTATCAAAGTTAGTCCAATAGTTTCCGAGTTTATTCGTTACAAACATACAAAATATACGTTTTCTCTTTTTAATATTAGTATAAAGGTATATAAGTATATGCTAGCCCTTTGCACATAACTTCGTTCACCTAAACACTAATTAGATGTATTGTATGTTGCTTCGGAGAAATAGTTTTATAATCGAATTAACATCAATCGGTGTAGGAACCTGTGGCCTGTGTTCTCTAGCCTCCAAACTCTACATTTCATAGTCTCTATGATTTAGAGACTTACTATTGCAATTTGTTCCACATTACATCATATTGCGGTTGTTAGTAAGAACTTCGCAACGTAAATGACTGTCAACATTTATAAGTAATGACAGTGCTCCGCAGACCACCGTGATTAGTTCACTACTGCGAGGATTTCTATATCACCATATCATATCCATACAAAAATATGGGTATCGTATTTCCCTTTTTTCTTCGCGAAAGTTCAACCGATTATAATTAGGATTGTCCATAATTTTTTACCTGCTGTTTTTGTATTTTTTTTAGAAAATATAGACTATTTTAAGCAACCAATTTCAATATTATTGAAATATTCGCTATATAATTTTTTTTTTAAATACTTAAAGATATTATTTTAAATGTTGTGACGTCATCGTTGTACGCAATCTTTGTGTTGCCTTTTCCTGATAGACATAAGAAAGATTGCAATACATCTTTTCAAAGTTGCCATGTTGATATAATAGACCAATTTCAACTCCACCCCAGAGTAGTATATCCCTAAGAACGCCTAAACAATTTAAGTCCTTTATTTCAAGGGCAAATAGAGATCATTTGCTTTTTTGGGAAAATAATAGTTAATATAGCAAATTTTCCCAAGATAACTAGTGGATCATGATCAGAAACTCTATTCCCCGAAATGGTTTTCGAAATAAGAGTTTAAAAAAAATATGAACAATGCACATTGTTTCTACGCTATATTATAGATGAAGAGTATATCTATACTTCTGTCACTTTCCTTTTTTCAATACATAATAACTAAAAGAAATATGACCATCCGAAAATCCTGTTTTTTTTTTGTTTTCTTTAGTTAAAGCACCATAAAACTACTTTTTACGGATTTAGACGCGTCTAAATCCGTAAAAAGTAGTTTTATTTATCCCACAAATACATAAAACCCAAGGCTCATCTTGAATAGCCAATTTATAATTTCGTTAAGACCTTTCAACACTGCTAGTGTTACTACTTTAGACTACATCTTTCTTGTCTCTTGCCAGAATCGCAGTATTATTTGCAAAATGGTAGTTACACCGTGTTATCATCCACCATTGGACAATCTGAGATTGATTGGAATTGGTCCCATTATTGAACCTTGGGGCACGCCAATGTAATGGGACCAATTACTGAACCTTGGGACAGCCAGGTTGTTGAAAAACTTAGGTGACAGTTAGCTAAGGTATAAATAAAATTTTAATACTTTTAACAATACAGTAAATACCGAGAGTTTTTGCATAAACATTTATTTTCGGTAATAAATAATTCGGTATTTTCGGACATTTCGTAAAGATATTTGAATCTCCTGGTTCCCCCTCGAGTGGAACACGTTTCCTTATTCTAAGTCCACGATTAATATTTTTCATATCTCACTACATTAAGGAACAAAATACGATTGTAACAAATACATAAATAAAAATAATTTAGACCATGCCATCATTTAAAACTAATTCAAATAGGGATGTCTTTGTTTTTAAACTTTCAATTTTCACTTAAAATTATAAATTTAAATAAGACCATAACATTTTGCATATAAGCGCCGGTTTAAAACTGTCTCGTTAACACCATTAACCTTATTTAATATAAATTATTCGTTTATTTTATAACTATCTATGTAAGTGATTTACAAACCGGTAAAATTAAAATTAATATTCTCATGTAGATTAGTAAGATTTTACCAATAAGAAAGAACGTGTTCATCAAACATTGGATGCGATCCAATCTAATACAATTTATAGAAACTAGAATGCATCTCCAAGTCAAAATTATAACACTTGTATTAGGTGTTATGGCGGCCACACACGCTAGGGTTTGCATGATGGTTATAACTTTGCATGCAAAACGGACAAGCATAACCGAGTTTCATAACCTAACGTGTATGTGTAACACGTTAGGTTTTGCATGCACCATCTTGCCATGAACTCTCAGTTGAGCTACGTAGTACGTGACGTGACGGTGTGTGTAGGACGCCAATACCAAACTACAATGGACGACGACGATGTGATAGCTGTACTTGGCCTAACACTTGTTCTGCAGAACAGAAAAAGAAAAAGAAATCGCACTGAATGGTCTAAACGCTGGTTATTGAAAAGAAAGCAATTCTCCCACGTAAATTTGATAAATGAATTGAAATTTACACCAACAGATTACAAAAATTATTTACGAATGGATGAAAAAATTTATTCGCAAACAATTAAAAACTGAGAACTGTGGCAGGCAAGCTCGCCGGATGCCACACACGCTCGGTTATGCTCGCGTGCAAACATAACCGAGCGGCATAAAATATCAATTTTGATATTTGCTCGGTTGCATGTACATGCACCGATAACTGTACAGTTTAATCACATACACGCTAGGGCTTGCCTGTCGGTTATGCATGCACGGCTGAAACCATCATGCAAAACCTAGCGTGTATGGCATCCATTAACCACAGGTATTCTTAATGCGTCACCATCCGGATAACGGAAACTAAATATTTGACTAAATATAAAACACCATAACATAGCTATTTATGACATAAATAAGTTTAATCTAAATAATAAACAATACCAATACCCCTGGCCAGCATGGCATAGTAGACCAACGACCCTCCCAAGCTGAAGGAGGCGTGTTCCTAACAGTTAAATGTTAATGAACTGAGGAGAAGAAGAAGATAATATACAGAAGGCAGAATAGTAGCGATTCGGAAGCACGCCATAGAATGTGCTATTTATTTTCAAAATTCATGAGTATATTTTTGTGTTGCAAATAGTAACGGAACAGTTAGTTTGCACAAGAGTAAGTAGATAGTGTTGACATCTAGTACATGTTTATACGAGTTATTAGGGCGTACATAGTGTCACAAACTGTTGTGGCATCTTCTACAGTGATTTACGACATTTTAATAGTACTCTGTATGTAGTTAGTGTGATAGTTATCCAATCTAATACAATTCATAGAAACTAGAATGCATCTCCAAGTCAAAGTTATAACACTTGTATTAGGTGTTAACCACAGGTATTAACATACGGATAATTATTTATCTCAGTTTATTAACAAAAAAAATTAACACGCTTGAATGTACCTACTGGATGCAGTTAGCACAGGACCGCGCGTTGTGGCGTGCTATGGAGGAGACCTATGTCCAGCAGAGGACAGAGAAAGGTCGATGGATGGCTGAATGTGCTGGACGGACATTTTCACTATCAAAGACTCCGTCCACTGATACATATAAGGCTTAATTAATAGATAGATACTAATGAACCAAGTTAATCGGTCAAGCACGAATTGGACACCTAGGGTTTCGTACCATTATTGACGTAATATATTCTTCATATTTTCGACCCCAACGGGATACTTATGAGGATGGCGATTATAAGTGTTTGTTGTTATAACATCAATTGATATACAGGTTGGTGACAGACGGACAACCAAGTCTTAGTAATAGGGCCCCGTTATACCTTAAGAAGCGTGGTAAAAATGAGGACAGCTTTTTTTAAATGAGAATACTGTACACTTTGAATTTCACTGTTATTGGCGAAACTAAATATATTGCACAAAAACACGAAAACTTCGCCATAAAAACCACAAAATATGAGTGACTTTCAACATAATTTCACTTTCTTTCGTGAACCAATAAACAAGACGCCACATATTTTGTACAACTATTAACTTTCTTCTATACATAACTATGTAAACAACAATTTTTTTAATGTCAGATTGATGTTTCGTACCAAAAGATAACCCGCAGCTGTCATGGCGTCATCTGTGAAACTTTAATAAATAAGACCATTAGTATATACATATTATATTATAACTAGCTGACGCGGCAAACGTTGTATTGCCATACTAAAAAAAAAAGTTTTGAAAAATAGATGTTGGCCGATTCTCAGACCTACTAAATATGAATGTAAAATTTCATAAAGATCCGTCAAGCCGTTTCGGAGGAGTACGGTAACTAACACTGTGACACGTGAATTTTATATATAAGATATAATATAAGTATGTAGTATATGTATGTATAATATAGTATGTGTATTTATATATACATATTATGTATATACTAATGGTCTTATTAATAGTGACTTATCGGAGGTTTAAACAGAAATTTTATCGGAGAGATAATAAACGTTTTAGCGTAAAAAGACTATTATGAATAACAAGTTTCGACAATTTTCGCTAACCGATTTTAGCGAACTTTTAAACCTCCGATAAGTCATTATGAATAAGACCATTAATCTATGACTAAAACTACCACACAAAAAATAACAATGCGATTACTACATACTTACTGTGATGTTAAAGTCACGGAACCCTTTGTACACGAATTCAACTCGTACTTTGTCGGCATTTTTATATATTTTGGGTTTGAGCTGTGTTCAATTTCTGTAACTTTTATATAATTCATTGCTTCTGTGCACCAGATATTATGTTTGATTCCTAGGACAGTTATTTGTGTGAAATTCATATTTCATGCATAGTTAGTCATTTATTATTTCATTGTTGATAACCAGTAAAGTGCTTAATAAAACTATTCAGTTCCACTGGATAGATAAAAGATTATATTACATTTTCTTTCTTTCTTCTTTCTAGATACCTATAGGTATGATTGTCTCTATTATAATGATTATCTTCATGTTTGTATTGACTTCTCGGCTACTTTCCATACGGCTGCTATTTATTCTACCTGAATAAATCGACCGAGTGTGTATTAGATTATAATTTTTTCAGTAATTTACTTTAGTAAAAATAAACTATTTAGCTACTTGAAAACTCTAAAGTGTAAAATTACGAAAATCCTTACTAACATTATAAATGCGAGAGTAACTTTGTTTATCTCTCTTTCACGGTTAAACCACTAAACTGATGTGAACAAAATTTGATAAACAGTATAGTCTAAAAAACGAAAGCTACTTTTTTATACCCATTTAAAATGAACAGGGATAGCAATTTCCACTTGTACGAAATCGCAAAATAAAATTAATTTTCAAATTTTTCCAAGAAGCGTTCCAGTAGAGACTAAATCAATTACGCATTAATATTTCAAGATGATATTAGTTGTGTGGTCACACGATGTCATTATATCACATATCATATAGCTGTTGTGATGTAGGTGGTAATGTGGCAAGTATCTCGCCACGTTCTGGTATGTGTGTCAGATCAAATAACGGTGTTGTTATACAGCACACAACAAGTGGAACGTACGATATGTCTCTCACTTATATTGTAGTATTGTACGCATTATAGAACTAGAACTAATTACTAGTTAGGAAGCGCTGCTTATTTTGGGACCAGGTGAATGTTATTTTTGTTGTGGTAAACGTCACATAATTCTTCGGAAATTTAGAAAGATAATGGTCTATCTTTAATATTTTATACTCCTTTGTACCTAATTTTTTCTACACATTACACTATTATTAGTGTAATGTGTAGAAAAAATTATATAATATAGTTATAATATAGTAGAATAGTTTACGAATAAGTGATTGTATCATTATTGATACAATCACATATTCGTAAACTATTAACGTCCTACTATAGAACACGACTTTTCTTCATTTCCAAAGTGGGCAAATACTCTAACTATGCCACGCTGATGCTGACCACCAAACAGGTTTAAAGTTTTCCTTCTCTCACAGACGTTATCTGCTTATAAAAACCCCGTATCAGTCGTAAATCCAGTACTTACATTGCCACAAATACCTTGACACTTAATCTGACAGGCCTCGGCTCGGGGTCTAGTGGTTCATGTAACGAACTGCCGATCATAAGGTCGCGGGTTCGATTCCCGCACGAGACAATTATTTGTGTTTGTGCAATATTTATTATTGTCATACAAATGTTTGCTCTGCGTCTGGGTGTTTACTATTTATTATAATTATGTATTTACAAAAGAAAAGTAGTATATGTAGTATATCCGTATTCTGGTACCCATAACACAAGCGTATAAGCTTAGCTCGGGACCAAAGGACGTTGTATGAAATGTCCATGAATATTTATTTATTCAATTTATTTCCAGATATTATGTATAAGTAGTCGAGTAGTACTACCGGAGCCTACGGTCTCACCATTCGCTGGTTCAGAGGCGGCAGCGGGAGCGGCTGCGAGTCCTGTAGGAGCGGCGGCGAGCGCGGACGCTGGACCTCGCGAGGAGGGAGCAGACAGCGACGAACCACCTGAAGGATATTATGCATTTGTTGAATCACCTAACGCTACACCCCCCAGGTAATTTAAATTATCGTTATTTTTGCTGACAAAATGTGTGTATAATGTATCACCTCAACCATCGCCATAATTAGGAGTATGTAAAACTCGTCAGTGCTAAGATTTCAGCAACATTGGAATACCCTCTAAAATCAACAGCAACGTCTTGCTTGCCTCATTTTCGTGAGATATCAGAGGATCTCCCTTTCGAACTCTATAAAGTGAATAAAACGTTAGTTAAAAAAGTGTATGTAGCTACAATCAACATTCTAGGAATACCCATTGAACAAATTTGACGATTTTTCTCGTGTGCTAGGGAATCAAAACCTACAGGTTTTTCTTATTGTCCTAGACTTGATATTCTTGGTCTTGATATCGAACGGTCATAAATAGTGCTCAAATAAATACAATATAATATAATCCGTAAAGGGCCATAAATTAAACTTTATTAACGTTGTTTCACTGCGCCACACTTCAATTACAGAAAAATTTATCTAATTACTTAAGTTTCACTTTTACTTTACTTTTACAGTAACACAAAGAAAATCATAATCATTATAATAATTTAATAACATGTTTATATTTGATAATGACAATGACCTTACTGACAATGAGTCGTTATTACTTTCTCATTGTTGTATCATTGTATTTGAGCACAAATATACACACAACTATGTGTGTCAAATACCGCACATAACTGGACACTTTCACTCGCTCACATACAACAACTAACTCATCACAATAACACAACTAATGATTGACATGTATGTATGTTCGTGAAATGAATGAACGTATGAATGTATGGGAACTTTCTATATATCTTATTGTTTGATAGCTCTAACAAACTAAGAGTTATCGTGAAATCATTATTATGTCGTATATCCGTATGCTGGTAAACATAAGAGGGTACTGTACTCCTCATTTAGGTATTGCTATCCCTATTTCCGAGCGCCGCGCTGAAAGGGACAAATATAGATGAAGTGGATTTTACCTACAAATTCTTTGAAAAAAGACGTTTCGTACTTCCGTTTTTTTTTCGCGAAAGTTAAATCGATTTTAATAGATTTTGCGTTATATTATAGCTAAAGAGTATATCTATGCTTCTATCACTTTCTTTTGTGGTAAAACTTTACCAAATTTGTGTGATAGACGCTGCAACTTTATCTAAAGAAAACCGAAAAAAGTGGGTTTTTCGGATCGTCATATTTCTTTTAGTTATTATGTATTGAAAAAAAAGTGATAGAAGCATAGATATACTCTTTATCTATAATATAACGCAAAAACTATTAAAATCGGTTTAACTTTCGCGAAGAAAAAAGGGAAGTACGATACCCATACTTTTGTATGGAGCATAATTTGGTATCGTACCGTCTAGAGGATGTTGTGTGTAGTATTCATGAGATTTTTAAATATTAATGTAAATTTCACACAACTTCCTCTGGTCAAAAACTAAGCCTGCTTGTGTTATGTGTTGGTAGCATACGGGTATACTATTTTCTTTTTGTAAATACAATTCACAAATTGAACCCGCAACCTCGTTAACCGCAGTCCGCTAGGCGAATAATACCTCTCGAGGCCAGTTATTACTTCTGTTTCTCTGTTAGTATGTTTGTTAAACCATTTATGGTACCTACTCTAACGAAAGTAATGACTAATAAGCTTAGTTTGAGACCAGACTACATACAATTTTATGAAATGTGCGTGTATATGCATTATAAATAAATAATGTTACATTTCAGAGTACGTCCACCTCCATATCGTCAAGTAACATCACCATGTCCTGAGGCAGAGTCAACTAAACCACATGTGTCAGCTAACAATCTGTGTGGAGATCTGAACAGAGGGGTTATACCTAAGAACCCTATGGGACAGAACCCTAATGGAGAACCCTACCCATTGTAAGTATTGCTTTACAGCTGCTGATCCATACATTCTATTTAAGTAACTGATAATTATTTAACCCGAAAGAACCTAAACCTAAACCTGTGAAACTTATCAGTATCACACTACGTTACAACAATCATCTTGGAACTCCATATACAGATATACGAGGTCTGTGAAAAATACAATCAACTTTCTTAGTTAATGAACTTACAAGTTATGACCTAATTATGCGATTTCGACCATATAATGTTAAACAATCAAAACCTACAGGCTACTTTCCGTTACTCTAGAGCTGGATCAAGCTCATGTAGTGCTGATATACGGAAAAATCTGTCTGCGCAAGCCGATATGATAACTTTAACCTTATATTAAAGCAAGCAAATATATAATAACTGATACTTAGGTACCAATTCTAAGTGGACAATTAAACTTAAGGGCCTACATCAATATTATCGTCGACATGTACCTATTAACACAGCTAGTAGGTATAGAAAATGAAGAATTAGGGATATTTTTTTTGTTTACTCATAATCTACTAAATATATTTTAATTCCGGCTTACGTGTTTATATATACGTGGTGGTATTACGTGGTTATATATAATAGTTACTTATGTTTTTAAAGTTATTTCATTAGTTAATACGCGATAATAGACCGACAAATAAAAAAAATAAAAAATGAGAGAGGTTGTTTTGCTAAGATTTTCTGTCGAGAAAACTTTTTTCAATCGCGTTTCTGAATTTATGCGATCCTAGATTATATATTGAAAAAACATATACTTAAAAATTAGAGCTCTAGCCATTCAATCTAAAGAAAAAATTAAAATTTCGTACGTAGAAAAATGCACGAAGCTATTTTGGTATCCTCTTAACTAAAAATGAAAACGATTTTAGTGTATTTTTATTAATTAAAATCGTTAGTCTTTATTACACAGATTTTTAAGTTAACATTGACACATTGTGTTATTGACACTATAAATTTTTATTTTGGGTGTTTTCTATGTATTATAAGTACGTATTTACAAAAGAAAAGTAGTAAGTATATGTATTATATCCGTATTCTGGTATCCGTAACACAAGCATATAAGATTAGCTTGGGACTGAAGGAGTTGTGTGAAATGTACATGAATATTTATTATTTATTTTTAGTTAGGTTTATTTGTGCACGTAGAATCGGTAGCATTGTATGAACACTATGAACATTGTTTCAGTGAGTTAATACGCAATCAAACACTAAAGTTCCTGTCGCGTACACTCCCGGTACTGAGAGCTGACGACACGCTGCCCAGAGTAGCGCATCTATCACAGGATAACAACAATCTACCTGAACTACAACATAACCGGTAACATATACATACATAAATTTCTCTCTGTCCAGAATAATGACGTCACACTACTGGACACGGCTCTCCTCCACTTTGTAAGGAGTGCCGCGCTGACCAGACGTGTTGGTATAGGGTTTATTATCGAGTTTTCCATCTCTAACTATTTACAATATTCCTTAGCTCGTTTTCTCTGGGAAGAAAAAGGGGTGGTCTTTTTATATTCATAATCCGTCACTACACGGATGTACACTAGACTACTACACTAGACTTAATATAACTCTGTATAGTTTACACCTGCTGATAAATAAATAAATAAATTTCCAAGATGGCTTTCAGAACCCAGATTTGAATCACAGAATATTTAATTAGAATAATACATATATTTTCAGTCTAGAAGAACGTTCGAGACGTTCATCACGTTCAGTAGAATCTGTTCAAGACTCAGATTCAGTTCCATCATCAGCTCTGAAAGTGGAGCACAGAGCTGTTAGTGATGACGTCAGTGAAGCACCCAGGGAGAGTCGCAAGTTCTGTGATGGAGGCGGAGTGTGAGTATATTACTTATTATAATGTAGCGATAGACAGGTAGCGACATCCAGCGGATGATAGCTGTCACGGCATAAATACAGCACAATGACAACAGATGGCGTGAAATAACATAACGTCATAATTCTACATCGCACCTACAAAGTTTGCACAGAAGTTAAGATGGACACATTTAAATATACAATCGTGGGGTGGGTTCTGATCATCTTGATACACATTTCTATTAATAATTGGAGCAGCATAATCACATTTTAGACGTTTCTCTACAGTCTAACCTACTCCACACTCCACAGACATCATCATATTATAAAATACTATTTCCTCAAATTTCTGGTAAATTAACTTTGCGTGCTATCATATAGGTACATCGTAAAAATACAAGTCGGTTGTTAGCGACTCGTGATCGCGACATTCCATTGCGTTATATAAAAAATTCATGCTTTCAATTTGAGTTTACGAGAGCAGTTTATCCAACATTATGTACTACGATATTCCTGTCTTTAGCAAAGCGAAAATTGAATTGCATTTCTGATCGCGGTCGCGAGTCGCACGTAACCGAATGTCACCTTTAAGTGCTATAAAATACTTTACCTTAAACACACTTAGTCACCCATTGTGTTTATAAATAACATTTATGTGTACACGTTAATAAAAAGCAACACAATATAAACAATAATAAAATTTTATTGCTAATACACAATTTGACAATTCTTACAATACTAAACAGACACTATCTAATGATTTGAATGTATATTGATTAGTGTTATTGTAAGTATTAATTCACTTCTGTGGTATGTTCAAAACGTGTTCAGAAAAATTTATTTCTTTCTCCAGTTAAGATTTTGTTTGAGGTTAATTTATTTAGGAGGGGTTTGGAACTAAAACCCTCTAAATATTATATGAGCATTATAAACAAATTTAAAGAATTACGTTCTATTTTCGAAATATCGGTTCAGGCGTTAAAATTATTATGAAATATTGTATAGGTTCTTTTATATTTAAGATTCAATAGATTTTATTAACAAATGCTCACAGCGACGATATCGCTAAGGTCGTGCGGATCCATTGAATGCAAGCGACATCAAACTGCGCGTTGTGGCGTTCTATGGAGGAGTCCTATGTCCAACAGTGGACGGAGAAATGCTGATGGATAGATGAATAGCTCACAGCGATTCTATTTTATCAAAGTTTTGAAGTCTTATTCTCGTATTTTTGACGGTCTTATTCATAATGACTTATCGGGGGTTTGAAAGTTAGCTAAAATAGGTTAGCGAAAATTGTCAAAACTTGTTATTCATAATAGTCTTTATACGCTAAAACGTTTTTTATCTCTCCGATAAAATCTCCGTTAAACCTCCGATAAGTCATTATGAATAAGATCATTAATCTCGCACTATACACTAATCAATGTTCGATAAAGTCATAAAATTCACAATAATATTGGACAGTTCACTTATAATTTATTTATTTTAACTTTATATAGAAGCACACACGGCAGTGCTCGGACAAGTTCATTACGTCCCACTGTTGGGAACTGGGCTTCAATAATAGAGGGTTATTTAGTCCACTATGTCACACTGACCACGCGTGTTGCTATAAAGTTTAATTCTAAGTTTTCCATCTCTCACAGAATATACTTATCTGTATACCTGTAACGCGTAAAGGGCACCACAAACGGCATTTTAATATATATTAATATAGCGAGAAAGAGACAGATGTATATAGAAAGAAGACGAGGCGAGAAAGAGACAGGTATATATTCGATTACCGCTCGGGACAATCCTTTGTGTGATGTTTATAATTGTCAAACAAATGTTTGTACTACGTCTGGGTGTTTACTATGTATTATAAGTAAGTATTTACAAAAGAAAAGTAGTATAATGTAGTATATCCGTATTCTGGTACCCATAACACAAGCATATAAGCTTAGCTTGGGACCAGAGGACGTTGTGTGAAATGTCCATGATATATTTATTTATTTAATATACCGAGATGTCTAGACTTATGACGTCACCGACAGATACTATATATGTCTCTTTCTCACCTTGTCTCTTTTCTATATACATCTGTCTCTTTCTCGCTATATCCTTCTTCTCCAGCCCATTAACGTCCCACTGTTGGTCACGGGCCTCCTCCACTTTGGGAGGGATTATGGTCTACTGTGCCGCACTGACCAGGTGTGTTGGCACAGGGAGTGTTTTCGAGTTTTCTGTCTCTCACAGAGGGTGTTATCTGTGTGGAATATCCCTTATCTGACTTCTACAGCACCCTTGGGAGGAGATGGGGTGGTGACACTTGTATTGTTAATCCGTCACCACACGGAAAATATACTCGCTATATTAATATTATATTAATATGCCGTTTGTGCATTCCTTATTGAGGAAATGTGGGTGATGACATTTGTATTCTTAACTTGTCACCACAATAATACATTATGCTATTTATTTTTAACCTACCATGTTACCATCATTTAATTAAGTTATATCTACAATTTAGCCATTACCATATTTTACTAAAATAATCATTTCATTAAATAAACAACTTTTAAATTCGGGGCTTAGCAAAATACAGTAAGGTATCAATAAATATAATAAAATTGTAAAAATAGATGTCTGTACATCACAGATATTAATATAAAACCGACATGGAAGAATTGTATTAAAGAAATACAAAAAAAAACAAGTACTGTTTGTCTGTGTGTGTGTGTGTCAGTCAGTCAGTGAGTTTATTAATCTATCCATTTACAATGCCTCAACAATGGTGCCAATTCTACGTGCACAACTAAACTTAACTAAAAAATGAAAAAAAACTATTGCGTATTTTGATTGATTGGTTATTTCATAGTGCACATTTTTAATAATTATTAATTAAAATCTTAAGTTTATAATACCCAGGTTTTACAATAAAAAACTTCTGTTAACATTACCGAATTGTGTTATTGACACTATGAATTTTCATTTTTTAGTTAAGTTTTCTCCGTGTGGTGACGGATTAAGAATACAAGTGTCACCACCCCATCTCCTCCCCAGGATGCTGTAAAAGTCAGCTAAGGGATATTGCACACAGATAACATCCTCTGTGAGGGACGGAAAACTCGAAAATAAAATCTGTGCCAACACGCCTCGTCAGCGCGGCACAGTAGACAATAATCCCTTTCAAAGGGAGGAGGCCCGTGCTCAACAGTGGGACGTAAAAGGGCTGGAGAGAGTTAAGTTTAGTAATGCTCGTAGAATCGGTACCATTATGAATCATTAAAAATATCACTAGAATGTGATAAACTATAAAAATAATAAATTCCCGCAGGAAAATATATTAAATTAATAATTTGAAACTTATGAAACTGCTCATACTGCTTATTGCGTTGGTGCAGTTGCAGACAGAGTCGTGTGTGTTAACTAGTATAATATTATAGTTATATTTTGTTGTGTTGTAAAGTGCTAAGATCTGCTAGAACTATCTCCAACGAGTTCTGCGCCATACCGTCCATCATTTTAACACGAAGATCTTTCTCTATCTGAAATTAACATGAGCATTTAAAAAGAAAGTCAACCGAGTTGATGTGCTTTAAAAATTTGAGGGTTTTTCTCGATTTCTTAGGAGTTAATCATCAGATCCTGACCTAGTGCCAATTAGACCACACGGGAACCACCAGCTTTCAAATTAAAAAAGAATCATTAAAATAGCTTCGTCCAATTAAAAGTTAGGAGGTAACAAACATAAATAAAAAAAAACAGAAGATTTGAGAACCTCCTCCTTATTTGAAGTAAGTTGCTCTTATTAGCTTCGTACGTATCTATACCTGTGTGTATCTATGTAACGGAATAATTGAAATAATATATAGCCTAAACAAAGATCACCAACCTATAGATTCCGCACGCAAGGTAATCAATGAACACCGAATCTATGCGTTATTCTCGCATAGTTAACAAACTGTTGCTCACAACTTCGTACGCGTAGTTTAGAACCAAAAAACTAAACAAATTGTATAAAAAAGCCACCCTCTTGAACCACTCTATAATTGAAACAAAACCGAATCAAAATCCGTTGTGTAGTTTTGAAGATATAAGCTCACATAGAGACATACATACGAAAATAGCGACTTTGTTTTATAATAAGTAAAGATATAGATATGTGTTAAGGTGATCTGTGTGCCTATAGTGCGATAAAAGGCTTTATTATTGAAATTTTTTTAGTAATACCCTCCTTCATACATATTACAAACTTCATAATATGTTTATTAAGTTATAGCAATATGTTGTTAATTACCTCAGCTCTATATTTAATATGTTCAGGCCACACACACTGCTCGAAGTATCCCGGGATATCAGGTGGATCGTATAGACGATAACAACGTCTCATAGCACACTCACCATACTCTAATATAAAATAATAACTGAAATAAATAAATAAAAACATTTTATATACTATAAGAACATATATTTCTAAAAAACATTTTAACAGAAATATTGGTGGCAGATACCACGATAGCTTAGTTGGTAAATGATTAGAATGATATTACGAGGTCGTGGGTGCAAGTATTATTTGTAGAGGTCACTGTCTTGCTAACTTAGCTTTATGCAGACAAACCATAACAATGTAATTACAAAATTTCAAAATGACTTGTCTTATTAAACTACAAAAGTTGATAATAATATCGATATAGCCACGTAACTTATATTCATGGACATTTCACACAACGTCCTCTGGTCCCAAGCTAAGCTTATATGCTTGTGTTATGGGTACCAGAATACGGATAGAATACATATACTACTTTTCTTTTGTAAATACATACTTATAATACATAGAAACACCCAGACTCAGTACAAACATTTGTATGACAATTAGAAAAATCACACAAATGATTGTCCCGAGCGGGAATCGAACCCGCGACCTCTTGATCGGCAGTCCGTTACATAAACCACTCAACCACGAGGCTCGTCGAACTATAGTTTCATTTAAATCCATTCAGTTGCTTTTGCATGAAAGAGTAACAAACGTTTCACATTAATAATATTAGTAGTATTATGTTATAAATAATCTGACTTACCTTAAATCACATAATTTAATAATAGGTTCATAATTCAACACAGTGAAACCCTCAACTATCATAAACTTCTTGCCGTCAATTTTAAATTTTTTGTCTCCCTCTTCCAAGCTGAGATCATCACATTTGCTATTTCCCTCTATCGTAGAACATATATCTTTATACATTTTATCCATATCTAACGCAGACAATATGTCATAATTATTATGATCAAGATTTTTACATTTAATATGATGTGGGCTGTCGTCCGGGTAGAAATATTGATCTTGATGGAACAAATATACAGGGGTCAGAACATCTTTTAATCTATTAGATAGTGATGTTTTACCCCCACAAGTGACCCCCGATATACCGATAATAATCCATTGATTTCTGTGTTGCATTTTCAATATTCTTGTTGTGATTGGCTTGTAGATGATGGAGCAGTTCTGTAGTGAGGGTAGATATGATAGAGGGAGAATAGTATTAAACTTATTATAAAAAACAATCCCCAAGTTGCGCAAAACAATAGACCCCACCGGGGGTCGGGTATGTATGTGTATAATTCTGAATCTGAAATTAGAAAAGAGAAAATTGTTATAGTAAAAAATAATATATCTTATAATATATATAGAGATGTTTATGTTACTAAAACGGATTTTTTAACTTTTAAATTATATTCTAAATATTTATTTTATAAAAAATACTGTGAACTCTTTAATAGATTGCGTATTTCAAGACTATGATTTTTTGTATAATAGGGATGTTGACTATTTTTTGGAAGTGCCTTCATTTTGTAGATAGCTCTTACTTGAACACCATTTTTCAAATTCATTTTTATTTAATTTTAACAATATATTAAACTCTCGAAACTATATTTTATGTATCAAAATACTGTCTAACTTTACATGAGTTTGAAACATGAGTCAACATACCTATTTGTTAAAATTTGATGTATGGAGAGGGGCCATAATTTCTATAAACGTAGGTAAAACCGTGGACATTAACTAGCAATCTATGATATCAAAAATCTTACCAGTATCAATAAAAGGATATGTGTTAACCCAAATAACAAATATAAGGAATATAACACCAACAGTTCTTAGTAGGAACTTGCCAACAACTTCATCAGATATATCCATAGATATGCATTTTATAACTTTAATAAACTATTACAAACTTATACATGTATGTATTTAGCTATATTTTTTGTTTTATTTTAGCTGCAAAACAGTTCGTCTTCAAAATCCTCGAAGGTTTCTTCTTCAGGGAACAATATAGATTTGTTATCGTCTTGTTTGACTTGAGGCTTATCAACCAAAGGTTTCTGTTTAATAGCTCTCTCTACTATCTGTAACAAATAATCTCATTTAATACATTACATTTGTGTGAGTTTATGAACATATTTGTTAGAATTCTTTACGGACTAGTGGTTTATTTAATGGACTGCGATTTACAAAGTTGAGGGTTTAACCCTGCAATTATTTGTGGGATATTTTTTATTACCTTACAAATATATTTACTGTTTCTGGGTACTTATACGGGGTTCCTTTCTAGTGTTTTATGTAACGTACTGGCGATCAAGAGGTCGCGGGTTCGATTCCCGCTCAGGACATTCATTTGTGTGATTTTACTAGTTGTCATACAAATGTTTGTACTGCGTCTAGGTGTTTCTATGTATATCTTCTATGCAGCGGCGTGCACTGGAATTTAACTTAGGGTAGGCAGTAGGGTGTCCCTTATATGGAAAAAAAAAATTTTTTTTTGAATTTCGAAACGCATACCCTCTACTTTTTTTATAAATGCTATAAATGCTGAAATTTCATATTTGTAGCATGATTGCAACCCGTGCCGACCGAGCCCTAAAATTTAGTAAAAAATGGTGTTTTAGCCTGACATTTTGGTTTGATCCAAAACTAATTAAAATGCAACAAATAAAGTAAATATGAGTAAGAATAAAATAAGATCAACATAAACTTTTATTTAAATACAAATTATAATAATAATTAATTAGGGTAACTTCTCTTTAGTGTAGTTTTTTTTACAGTCTGGATACAGTTTTCTGTGTTCCTGAACACAACGCAACAAAAACTGTTTTTGCTCTTCCTCAGCCGTGATAAGTCCATTAAAATCTTGCATTAATTTAACAGCTCTTTCAGCAGTGTCATTTACGACCTTCAAACGACTTATTCGTCTTCTAGCTTCCAAAAAAGTAGGATTGTCACCCCAAGAACATACATCCTCCCGAAGAAAACTGTCGTCGATCTGCAGTCGAGATAGAAATTGTTTGCTTCTTTGAGTCACAAAATCATTCAGCGTCATAACTGAAAGAAAAAAAAAACAGTTTAAAAAAGCAAAAACTAAGCCACAAAACTTTGAAAAAAGAAACAAGAAAATATTAAACTTACTAAAGAAATTTTGCGTAATTTCTTCCT
This sequence comes from Orgyia antiqua, assembly GCA_916999025.1. NCBI lineage: Eukaryota > Metazoa > Arthropoda > Insecta > Lepidoptera > Erebidae > Orgyia > Orgyia antiqua. The sequence continues at coordinate 11,060,552 of OU779874.1, forward strand.
TCGATTCAGACCAAGCGCTTCTACAACCGCATGGAGAATGTAAACTGTGTCTCTTATGCTTAATTGGCAACGATCTAAAGCTGCTACCAGTTTAGGAGTTATGAAACTTTTCGTGCCTCTTTTAGAACTTTTTTCAGGGCAAATAATCTGAGTACTAAGTTCACAGTTCGAAATCTGTTCCTCATCCGATTTCTCCAGACATTTCAAGCTATCTATCGAAGAAGTAGATGCAACAGCCAATAACTCTCTTTGTTTTACCTTTCTTTCCTCTTCTTCCAATCGTCTTTGTCTAACTCGTTCTTCTTTCTCCGCCAATTTTTTGTCAATTCCACCTAAGCATCCCGGTCGACCTGCCTCTCTCTGTTTCCTTAAAAAATCTTTGTCTTCCTATATCTTAATTCTGGCGAAGGCATCAGCATGTGCAATATCAAATAAGCTATCAAGGTCTTTTACAAAATTATTTTCACGGTTCTTGAACGTCACCTGAGTTTTCTTACAGTTTTTTTGCAGCTCCCTCCAAACATGATATAAATCAACAAGTTTCTTCACGCAGTTAGGAAATGCCTTCGTAGGAATTCTGGCTTTTTCCCAAAATATAATGCACTCTCTTACAACAAGATTCGCACTTTCACTAACAGTCAGCTTGACTTGACGTATATTGTAAAATAAAACGGTGAGAACTTGTCGATTAGATAGTAATTTTGCACCATTTATCTGGTGGCTTGGCAGTCCGATAAGGTAAATATTTTGTTTATCACTTCGTAATTCCACAGACATCTTCACATAATAAACAACAACGGACTAATAATGTTAGAAATCACGTATGAAATGACAATTGAAATTCGCAGTAACAGGTCACAGCGCTACACCCGCGCAACTTGTATGGACAAGTTAAAAACTCAAGTCGGCACGGGTTATCGTTTATAAATCGGGCTAATATTTATTTCTGTATTATATTAGGTCAATACTAAAGTTTTTAGACGGTATGCGTAAAAATATATTGACATTGAAATTTAAGGGACACCCTAGTAGGCAGTCACAAAAACTTTTTCTTTTATAGATTTTTAGCATAGCCACGCGACGGATCTCTAAGTCGGAAACCATGCCAACAGAACAAATTTAAATCTGAATATCCCGAATCAGTCCACACTGTACTAGAATTACTAAACAATAACTACGTACGTACATACATACGTACATGTACATATGTACATACGTTTCATAACTTTTAACATGAAATTTTCGAGGTAAAATACCTTTTTGCTGGCTTAGTTGTCGTAACTCGGGTAGACAGAATCTTTTTACTGAAAGACATTTGTGAGAACTTGTTATTTTTAATTTTTAACAATCACACACTATCAACACACATTTCACAATCAAATAACATTTTAAAATCAACAAACGAAAATCCATACAATTATTAAATTATAGAAACTCAATATTAAACAGTTCAATGAATCACACGAAAAAATAAAATGGCCTCCGTCGAACCAAAATATTTCTGCTATTTAAATAAATAAAACCTTACTAAACAAAAATGCATACGTGATTTATTAGACTTCCGACTATTATATTTATTCGGATTATAAGTAACGAACGAACATTGCCGAATACTCGCGGTAACATCCGATCGCCAAAGCAGGCCGCAGGATTTACGGTGAAAATCGTCTTGGATATGCAAGCCTGTGTGCGTTTGCGAACTGTGCACGGACACCAAAATTTCTACACACATATGAACTCATGGCAGGCGGGCGGCGACGAGCTTGCTAGCTACGCTAATATTATTCCTTCGCCAAACGCCTGGCATAAAGCAATTTGCAAGCACATATTGGTGCTATTTATGAATTATTAGGCGTTTTTAAGTTATACCTAATATTTTGTTTAATTAATAGTAAATAAATGAATAAAGTCATCTAAAACATACGAACGTTTTATTAAAATATCTGTGAATGGCAAGTAAAGCAGTGCTTTTATGCCTTAATAGAGTGCACGCCCATGCTTCTATGTATGTAGGTGTTTCTATTATAAGTATGTATTTACAAAAGAAAAGTAGTTTATTTATTCTATCCGTAATCTGGTATCCATAACAAGTATATAAGCTTAGCTTGGGACCAGAGGATGTTGTGTGAAATGTCCATGAATATTTATTATATTATTATTTATTAATATCCGATATAAGTACAAATAGAAATAGTTTATTAGTGTTTGTAGTATATCCACATTCTGGTACCTATAACATAAAACAAATAAGCTTAACTTGGGATTAAAGGATGTTATGTATGTTAAATACTTGTATCTCTCACTCTCCAGTCCATTAACGTCTCACTGTTGGGCACGGGCCTCCTCCACTTTGGGAAAGATTATGGTGTACTATGCTGTGCTGACAGGCTTGTTGGCATAGGTTATATTTTCGTGTTTTCCATCTCTCACAGAAGATACAATATACCTTAGATGGCTTCTACAGTACCCGGGACAGGACATGGGGTGGAGACACTTTTTTTTTAATGCATCACCACATGGACATAATTTTAAACACTTAGCTAATTATTTTTTAAGCATAAAGTTGTACCATATACTCATTATGTTTGTAAATTTCATTGCATGAATGAGATACATTCCTTATCATTTATATAAATAAATGGTTTAAATTTATCATAGTATTTTCATAATAGAGGTTAAGTAGACATGGTCAATTATATGTTTATTAAACTATCACACATTTCATCAAATTATTTAGAGTGTTAAGTAGTTGGCAATTATATTCATGGACTTTTAACACACTGTCTTCTGGTACTAAGCTGGGAGCAGATTTCTAGTGTATTATATCAATATTCTGGTACTTATAACATAAGCAAATAAGCTTAACTTGGGACCAGAGGATACTATGAAATGTCCATTAATAAAATAATAGCTAGTTACTAACCAAAACACATAAATTATTATACAAAACCTAGCAATGTGAGTTTATCTGAGAGAGTGTACTAGAAGCCTGAATGATAGTATACTATCATTTAATTACTATGTTATGTATAGAACATACATAATTTTTATATATTTTAATTTTATTTAATCACAGACATATTAGCAAGTAATCATATCTTACATATCTCAATATCATGACATGATCTACAGTGACCATGCAATTAAAAGAACAGACTAATAAATAAAATAACTTGCAAACCACACTTGGAAAGCTTAGAAGGTTTTTGAAATTTTATCATTATTACTCAATGTGCAAACCCCTTACCAGGTCATGGTAAAGCTCAAGGCACCATCATGGCCCGGTAGGGCAAAGCCGAGAACAAAAAAAAAACTCTATTTGCAAATTCCAGATTTATTGACAGTGGGTGAAACTCACTTTCAAAGATTCTGTTACATAGATTAATGCACACATAGAAAGATAGATATGTACGAAGCTAACAAAAGCATTTAAAAAAATTACCTTTTCAGCAACGGCAGAATCTGCTGTAGGTTTAGAAAGTGCTAGAAGTTTCTTTATATTCTCCTCTGCAACTTGCTCCTTGGATTTAGTTGGTTCTTTGTTTTTCTTTATTTTATTTTTAAATGTTTGTCTTCGCTCTGCAATAACGACATGTTATAAAATAAAATAATTAATGTGTAAAATAAATAAATTAATAAAAGCTATAACTTTAGCGTGCCGCCGTCGTAAAAATCAGACGATTAGAAGTAATATAATACGGCGACATATATAAAGATTAATAATCACGTTCAATAAAACTTTTAGATAATTCTAAGACGAGCTCAACCACGCGTTATTATGACATAATATTATTACCTTGAGCTGCGGGACGGCGCGACCTCTTCTTAGGCAATCCCTCTACAATAAGAACAAAATTAACCACTTAAGAATTTAGTTCTCGCTTAAGGGCCTACATCAATATTATCGTATATCATCGCCGACACGTACATATTAACACAGCCAGTAGGCACAGAAAATGAAGAATTAGGGATACTTTTCCTATTTACTCAAAATCTACTAAATATATTTTAATTCTGATTTACGTGTTTCTATATATAATAGTTACTTATGTTTTTAAAGTTATTTCATTAGTTAATACGCGATAATAGACCGACAAATGAAAAAAATAAAAAATTAGAGAGGTCGTTTCGCCAAGATTTTCTATCGAGAAAACTTTTTTCAATCGTGTTTCTGAGTTTATGCGATCCTAGATCATATATTGAAAAAACATATACTTAAAAATTAGAGCTCTAGCCATTCAATCTAAAGAAACAATGAAAACTTCGTACGTAGAAAAATGCACGAAGCTATTTTGGTATCGTCTTAACCTACATTGTTTACAAAAAGTAAATTGAAAAGAACATTATATAACAATGTGTACCTTCTTGGTCGACTAGTTCCAGAGCTTGTCGCACTAATGCTGCTGACATTTTAATAGAAATGAATAATTAAAAGACATTTATTTCACACGCAATTTACATGAACATTAAAATTATAACCTAAAATTGTCGCAAGGTGAAATGTCAATGTCAAATTAATTTACAGCGCACAGCCTAATCTGTAGACAAGAAATGTGCTACTCTATGATGATTTTCACAGACTAATAAGTACTTTTCTTTTTAAATGTTTATTCAGATAGATTTAAATTAGCTAAGCTTATTTGTTTTAAGCAAACAATTGACAACAATAACTTGGTGTTTTCTTATTTGTCAGGTTTTGCATGTTATACCGCGCTATCAACGGTGACACTGAGCCTTCTGCCGGCGTAGAGAGACGCGAAGACCCCGGCACTCAGCCACAACCACATCCACAGCCAGCCCATAGATATGAAGTAAATTATTATCAGTTACTATTTTTCAGATTAGAAAGAAAAGGACTGTATCATAGGGGTTGCCAGGTTAAGTCTCTCTGAAACCATCCTCGAATGTAAATCCTGACTACATAGCTACTACCGTAATAGTTATATCAATATCACGGGACCCTAGTTCAGAAGGAAGTTCCGATATATGTAAAAAAAAAGTTTCCTAAGTGCTTCTTTTTTTCAAAGTTCCTCTAATTTATGCCAAGCTACTGAAGTTAATATCACTTAAAACACACTAACGTCACTAATATCTCCAGGGTCCCCCTACTCCATGTCCAGCGCGCGTGGAGTACGCTACTCCAGTGTTCGCTCGCAACTACCAGGGAGTATGGCGCTATGTGGTGCAGATACCTTACGAGGGATACTTCACGCAGACTGTTGAGGTCACCAGGTAACAACATTCATATAATTTTGTAAAAAGTAAAGTAGAAGGGTATTTGGCCTAATTTACCAGGTTACCAGTAATCCATCTGATCCTGATGATAAGTAGAAAAATTAATGACGAATTAAAAATAATAATGTCATGGTCCGGGAGTCAGTGACAGATTTTCATGACCAAGTCCCTCCCAATCAAAAATTCGAGATATGCATGAGGGACTAATACTATGAACACTCGCGACTGTCAGCTGCGATTCCGTGGGTGGGTTGGGCAGTTGTTGCCTCCCAAACATGGAGAAAAAAACCTACTATGACTAATGAGGAATTATTTATTTTAAAACAATTTATCTATTAGCCTATGAACAAGAACTGTCATGCTCGCTTAGTAGTAGGTACTTAAGAGGGCTCGATACCAAATTATACAAAAAATATGGGTATCGTACTCCTCATTTTTCTTTGCGAAAGTTAAACCAATTTTAATTGTTTTACGCTATATTACCTCTTTCTCCATATTTGGCTGCCACTGGCCAACCGACCCACGGAGTCGCAGCTGACGGTCGCGAGTATTCATAGTATAAGTCCCATGCATTTTACAAAGTTTCACTCGAGAAGAAATCATTGACCAAAAATGTACCTGGCTCCCGGACCATCAGTGGTCTATTTTCTACAGAGTTTATGGATGTTATAGGTAGATAACATTTTCTGTGTGAGATGTAAAATTTTAAGCTAAACTATAAGCCAACCAGTAGCCACATCTTTATTCTGTGCCTGTAGCTAAGCTTCCTTTCGATGGGTCCTGTATCCAAATATTGAGAAGCCTGAAGTAAAGGAAAACTTTCCTTAATAACATGATAAAATAGGGCCTTTCTTGCCCTGGGGCCCGTACCATTGATGATAAGATAGAAGCTATGCATTTCAGCCAATACGCCTTGAATGCGCCGGTCTTCACGTTGATGGGATAAGACTGAATTGAGACAATTTACGCAGTTTTTGCAGTGTATTTAATCAACTGTAATAGTTTACAATATTAAATTGTCGTCCGAACAAAACAGCAGTAATGTTCTGTTTATATTCAGATGTATGCAGTCGCGGTGTCACTACCTGGACGGCGGGTGCCTCAGTTCCCCTCGCTGGGTGTCGCTACTGGTCGCCGAGCTGCACTACCCGCCCAGGACTCACTCACAACTACAGGTATGCATCAGGGTATCCAGCCTGAGTCTACATGGGGACTAAGATCATGGACGTAGCCTAGTCTTCAGTCTAGTCTATGATAGTAATCCTGAAATATCCGTATGTCATTCTTCATAAAATATTATATTTCTAGGAATACCAGTACGTACAGAACCGCGCAAGTCAACAGCCAGAACCTGAGACCAATACTGATAAACCACCACACTGCGACGGACATGATGAGATGGGATGCTATCAGGTACGTAAAGAATCTTTTCAATCCTGATCGTTAACGTCATACATTGTATCAGGCTGTTTTCTAATAATTATTGAATGACTTCCTTAGGATGATGGACGAAGTTCATCCATTTCGTTTCTTTGGCAAATATGCTACTTTTAAGAATCATAGAAGTACCAAATATTTAACATTTATATTCTACGCACCTATTATATCTCTGTAATATGTAATTTCATGTCTTTATTCAACTATTATGTATTAGGATAAATATTATTATTTTTGTTTAATCTCCAGGTCCGCCTGTATTATGACTGGTTCTTAGTACCTGGCTCTTGTAAATGTTGGCGGCCTGATTACTTCGCACGCTACGTCAGACGTCGTCAAAACAACGAATTGTAAACTAAAACACATCGCCTTGTATCCATCAAAACTATCTAAAAAGTTAGTACGATGGAATATAATAAGAAATTAATACTGGAAACGTTCTTTAGTCTTTAATGTTCGTTGAAACTATCACCATGTCGTCTAGATAAACAAAATTTTTTACATTTTTTTTTCTTCACATGCAATAAAAACAAAATGCACTTGATTCATTTATTGCTTGATCTGTTATTAATATAATGTTAGTAATTAGATAGTTTTATACTATTAAAATGACTTGTTTATATAAAACTATAACTTTGATTGAATTTGATGAAAACCATTACCTAGGTCCAAGAAATTTTATAAGAATGTATAGATTTATGAATAAGTTTGGTGCTTACTTGATTGTTGTGACATTAAGACTGTATTTAAATTAATTAATATATAACTTAAGTAGAAAATTATTATGTATATCTATTATGTTACACAACGGATGTAAGATCTCCTAAGAGACAGAATATTTGGTACGTACTTATACTTACGTCTGATTATTTAAATGTACATAATTATCATACATACGCATTAAATCATATCATTAAAGTTTATTTCACATTTAAATACAACTTAATATACAATATAAATTATGTTATCACTATTAATTTTGAAATGCTTTTGGCGAAACATCAATACAATTTAGACTCAATTGAGAGACACTATAGCAAAGATATAAGTTAGTTGACAAACCAATCCAATTGTATTCCAAAGTTGTGTGTTCAAATCCGGCTCATGATTTTCTGCTGTAATTGATTTTATTTTCAGAGCTTTTGATCCGAGTAAAGATTTAGATATTATAACTTACTGTTTAGACCCCTGTGCTAGAAACAAGAAAGAGTTTAGACTCCATAAATCCTGTAGTAATACTCGCTAGTTTAATTAAATGAAATAATTATATCGAAGCTCAAGTTGCATTTATAATTATAACGTATGTAAAGTTAACAGTTACATCTTAACCATGATTTCTTTCACTGAGTCATTCATTATTATACGATTATTCATATTGTTAATGGTTTGGATTTTACTGAAATTAACAATTAGGATTTTAATTATGAGATAACCTATCTTTAGAGTTCCACGGTAAAAGTAAACTATTTTACTGAGATTTCACCGTTCGTCTGTCGGTCACCGAACTATATCTCAGGAACGGTGCTATCACCATTCCAGAGATAAAGTCCAATGTAAGAGTATTTGTTAAGAGGATACCAAAATAGCTTCGTGCATTTTTCTACGTACGAAGTTTTCATTTTTTCTTTAGATTGAATGGCTAGAGCTCAAATTTTTAAGTATATGTTTTTTCAATATATAATCTAGGATCGCATAAACTCAGACACGCGATTGAAAAAAGTTTTCTCGATAGAAAATCTTAGCGAAACAACCGCTCTCATTTTTTATTTATTTCATTTGCCGGTCTATTATCGCGTATTAACTAATGAAATAAATTTAAAAACATAAGTAACTATTATATATAGAAACACGTAAACCGGAATTAAAATATATTAAGTAGATTTTGAGTAAACAAAAGAAATTTCCCTAATTCTTCATTTTCTATACCTACTAGCTGTGTTAATAGATACATGTCGACGATAATATTGATGAAGGCCCTTAATGCTAAAACAAATCATCATTGATAATCATCATTCTCGTGCCCTTATCCCGTTATTGTGACAATACTGGTACGAAAATCTTTGTGTTCTAGCTCGAGCTTGAACGATCTTTTTTCTTAGAAAATCTCTGAATCGCAATACTAGTATTTATCTAATAATTTCTTCTTGTCTTTTGACAAGATTTTACCGATCATTAATTATATTAAAAATTTTTCTTAATTTTTCTTTGTTCTATTTGGTTTTGTAAATAGACAGTAGAGAAATTGAAAATTCATAAATGTTTATTACTCAGACTATAATATTCTAAAACAATATCTAAGTTCCAATCTAACCAACTAATAATATTATGTTGTATATGAATAAAATGTTTAAGAAATCATGGTTTCTAAAATAAATAGTGTTTAAGTTCTTGTTAAATAATATAGGTCGTATTTATTTATATAAAGCTTATAATAAGTTTTAATTATACAAATAAAGCATTAATATTAATTCATGAGTTTGTTTTCACTTTCAGAAATCACTTGAAATAGAAAATAATTTGGTTAATTTCAAAACTAAAAAATTCACATGTATATACTGGCCATTTTTTGAAATTTTTGGACTATTGTGATCCGCTACATAGATTTACTCGTAAAAGCTAACAAATATAACTGACTCATGTACTAATAAACAGACGAAACTACTGAAATTAGGAACATTAAAGATTATATGATAGTTCCTTTTATATACTTAAAATATTTCCAAAAACTTCTTTGTTAATAATAATTGAGCATTTTTGAAAAAAAAAGTTCAACCGACGAAATTTGAGGGTATTTCTCTTCTCAGGAGATAACCATCAGATTCTGACCTGGTGCCAATGGGACCACATGGAAACCACCAGCTTACAAAAAAAAAAGAATAATTAAAATCGCTTCACCCAATTAAAGCAACAAGGCAACAAACATAAAAAAAAACCAAAAAAAAACAGACTAATTGAAAACCTCCTCCATTTTTTAAAGTCGGTTAAAAAAGCCGATATGGTAGACAGGACAATGATACAACTAACATTACACAGACAATTAATTATATATTTACTTTCAAGGACAACTTATATACAAAATGCAACGATGAAAATAACCACATTAAGGAAATTATGACTTCACTAGCTGTGGCCCGCGACTTCGTATTTTTCGCTGATGCCGCGCTAACCAGGCGTTTGACACACAGTTTATTTATGAGTTTTCCGTCTCTCACAGACGATATTATCTGTTTACAATATTCCTTAGTTGGCTCTTACAGCATCCTGGTGAGGCAAAGGGGTGGTGACATTTGTATTCTAAATCCGTCACCACACTGATACCTACTAGTTAATACTTGAAAATATAAAACGAATATAACTTGAACTTTAAATACACAGAATCTCGACAGACAAGCAATTAAAGAAGATGTTCCAAAAAAAGATTATTTTGAAAACATTAATGGTCTTATTCATAATGACTTATCGGAGGTTTAAAAGTTCGCTAAAATCGGTTCGCGAAAATCGTCAAAACTTGTTATTCATAATAGTCTTTTTACGATCAAACGTTTATTATCTCTCCGATAAAATCTCCGTTTAAACCTCCGATAAGTCATTATGAATAAGACCATTAAAGTTTTAATAATTACTTGCGTCACGGACAGTCTCGCTTTGTTCAAAACTTAAATCATTCAGGACTTTACACTCTCTTAATGTCAAGTTGTTCCTGAAGACGCGAGATATGCGACCAAGACGAATACTCTGATTAGCAATCTTGGCTTTAGCTACGTCTCTCTGCAAGTAATGCGAGTCACCTAAAAAATATTCTTCTCTTCTTTTGGAAATGTGAAAAGTAGAAAAGTCACACGTGGCTAGGGACCGTTTTGCACCATTAATATAATTGTGAACAATTTCTTTGTCTGATTTAGTCTGTCCGTTAATAATATTTTAATATATATTTATTTCTTTGTTTTATTTTCATTGAAGCAATATACTTTTGTAGGAGACGCAGATTGATCTTGTTTACTTTGCTTGTTTAAATTCTTCCCTTCACTATTTGAGACACACTGTGAGTATGGCGGCGGTAGGTCACGTTCATTTGACGACGCATAATCTAATTCATAATTATTTGGAATGCTAACTAGTGCAACATTCTGTTGTGGAACTGAAACAAATAATATGACAAATTAGTTTATTAGAGAATTGTGTTCGTATATAAATATCTTAATTTACTGAAGAACATAAATGACTAAGGTACCGATTCTACGTAACAACTAAACTTAAATAAAAAATGAAAATTAATAGTGTTAATATCACAATTCGTCAATGTTAACAGAACTTTTTTATTATAAAATCTGTATTATTATACAACGTGTTGCAGAAAGGTGTAGTCATATTTTAAGGTTGCATTGGATAAGCCTTATATATTATAAATTATAAAATTACAGTTACACATAGAAAAATACAGTTGGTAAGTTTTTTGTTGTTTATTGCCTACTATTAAATAACTACCAGGAGCGCATCAATTATGAGATTTTCACGGTTTATTGAATGCGATTGAACCTTACGATAAAAGATGACCTTATAGTAGTGTTGTAATTAAACATAATCGATTAATTTAATAAAATAATGACATTTGTATGAACACATAAAAGTTATAATATAACTAGTATTTGTAATTTCATCCATGCGTAGTGCCTAGTCACCGGCCATGTGTAACGATGGTCAAATATGACTACACCTTTCTGAAACACGTTGTATATAGACTAACGATTTTATTTATTATATAAAAATGTGCACAACGAAATAGACAATTAATCAAAATACGAGTACGCCATAGTTGTTTTCATTTTTAGTTAAGTTTAGTTGTGCATGTAGAATTGGTTAAGTATTGATTTTCGCTATTTATATTAATTTTACTTTAATTTTAATAATTACTGGCTAGTTGATTATTCATGTAGTTTCGCGTGATTAGAGTCTGTAAATATTTGTACACTTGTAATGAGGATAATTTCAATTATATTCACGCTATTATTTTATTATTTTACTAGCTGTTGCCGGCGACTTCGTACGCCTGAAATTTAGAAATTAAACCTTAACAAACAGAATTTTGCCATATCACTCGCTAGATGGCGTTGTACAGTTCTTTTAAATCGCACTATGGTTTGGTTACACACATTAACACTTAAGCTCGTCAAGATTTTACTTTTCGGATTTTTGCATTTATAAATTAGCACAGATTTTACATAGTTCCATTTTTTTTTAGGTAGCGTGGGTTTCCCGATCTAGCTTGATGCAGTACTACTAGGCATGAGATATACCTATTACCTGCGATAATCTATACCCGGGCTCAAAGGTATGGGTATGGCCGTATACCCAGTACTAAAACCCAGTATTAAAATACCTATAGGTATTTTCAAACCTGGTCTAGAGGTTTCCTTTTAGAAACTCGATTGAACGACGTTTGGAACATTTAGATGAGAGTTTTTGAATGAACACCAAACCTTCCAAAAATTATTTTGGAAGGTTTGGTGTTCATTCAAAAATTCAAAAAACTGGTCCGATTTTGCTTTACAGATTATAAAATCTGTAAAGCAAAATCGGACAAGTACATAAAGGACTGTCAACTAAGAGTTTAGTGATAAATATGAAAGAAGAAAGAAAGAAAAATATATTTATTTAACGGTCGAGATGCAGACACAAAAACAAAAAGACAAAACGATTAAAAAAGAAAGTACAATCAGAAACAAACTAAAATTAAAATATTACAATTAGTGACTTACACACTCATATACAACAATACTGTTGTGAAAATAACTAATCAAAAAAAAAATTTGTAGGTAACGCTTATTTAAAATACTGGTAGCTGGCCTAGATCATTATCCACAAAAGTAAGCAAGATCTCTTCGGCAGTACAACACTAGCCGGTCTAGATCTTTACTCAAAAGAGTAAACAAGATCCCTACAGCACTCCAATAGCTGGTCTAGATCGTTACCCACAAAAGTAGGTAAGATCCCTACAGCACAAAACAAATAAGATATAATCTTCACACAACAGTACGTAATTATAGATGTACATTCAGACCCGTAAAGGCGCCGTACTCAGTACTGTCATACGATTTAGTTTGGCGTTTATCTCGGCAGTACATTTGTACCTATCGGGTACGGACCGGGTTTCTGCTATACATACCCAATCTGCGTACTGGTATACTCATACTGGGTATTTATACCTGTACCAGTATATACGTGTCATCCCTAAGTACTACGAGCAATTTAACAAAAGAGCTAAATAAAAAACATAAATATTATTATAAGATAAGTGGTTATACGTGAGTTTTAAACTAAGACTTTAATGTATGTTTATATAGGTATATGATATTAGAAACACTCACGATTCTCACCTGGTTCAGTGGTGACGGGCGCTACCTGGGACTGGCGATGTGCTCTCACTGTAAATTAAACATAATTATATAAAGATGTTTTATATTCTGTAATAATATAAAAAGGTTGAAAAATTTGTTCGTTTGTTTGAACGTGCTAATCTCATCCTAACGCTGGTCCGATTTGAAAAATTCTATCAGTGCTGGATAGTACATTTATCGTGGAAGGCTATAAACTATATAAAATCACGCTGCGAGCAATAGGTGCTCGGGATTAGGGATAGGGGACAGGAATATCTGATGCAAATGCCGAAATTGGGACTGTACTCCCATATAAGTCAATATAAATTGTAGCTATCATAAGAGTTTATCAGAAACTAACTTTTATTTATTTGATTCTTGATCCTTTTCCGACACAGGTAGATGCTGAGAGCTAACAAGAAGACCACCATCGCAGTCACCAGCAACCACTCCATAGTGATCAGTGTGTGATCGATTGTGTCATGCGTCTGCACAAATTCTTCGTGTGCCGATAACGGCGATGTCTTCTTATTAGCATTGTCAATAGGTTCAAAATCCTGAAATGATTTATAGCTCAGTAACGCAGTTGGATTTCGAGATTTTGTATAAAAATGTGATAAAAAGCCTACCTATAGGAAAACCAAATTAACATGAGTACTTCTGGGGTTCATTCATTGATAGAGCGGTAGCTAAATTCAAATTGTGCTACATGATGGGTCAATATATACAACATGTAACATAATTAACGCACACCCTGAAAGTAATTTGTTCAGAATCGGAATCTGGATCGATTTTGATTGTTTTTATGTACCAAATTTTTTTTCTAAAATTTAGTTAAAACTAAGTAAATTACAGTCACCTTACACAGCTAGCTAAACAGTTCATAGAAACGAAAATGGAAGGTAAGTCGGGTGGCACTCGGACAGCGGGGAGCGGGCGCGGCGAGTAGGTACATGTGTCTGTGTGTGCGTGCGCAGCTCAGTGTCAATCGGTGACCATTTTATTTCCACGAAATGGGAATAACTAATTTCACAAATAATCAATGTTAACGCACATATAAATAATATTTGGTGTATGCATAGCGTTTATATTATTAAAGTCTAATTGGGGTGTTTGAGGGTGTGCGTTAAATATGTTACATGTTGTATATAAAGTGCTTTAGACTTAGGCCTTTTACAGGCATAGCAATGTTAGTAGGTATATTAAGTGTCATTTATTAGTTTGTTAGTGCATGCATATTTCTCAAGTCATTAATTTATTTATTTTAACAGAGTAATACTTAGGTAGTCAATTTTATTTAACATGAAAGAACAGCAAGAAACAAAGAGCAAGGCATTAGCAAAAGAATACATAGTTCACATCACAAAAGAAGACATAAAACAACAGTAACTCAATATTATTTAATTGTCAATTGTTAGACCACATATAAATAGATGGATAAATCATAAATAGTGGTCTAGTAGCTACATTCCAGATATTCTTTAACAGAGTAGTACTCCCTAGTTATTTCTACAAATCGTAACGCGTATTCGTAAACTGTGCGAATCTAATATAGCCAGACCCTAATTAATAACTGTAACATCTCTTTCAGGTCCTGGTCTACTGGTCTACTAACAACGGGAATGTATTATGTCTACTACACGACGCCAATCATAAGTGTTGGTATATAGTTAAGTTGAATCTTGAAATCCTACAACACACATATAGATAAACACTTACAGTATCATAATTCACCCATATGTGAGTTTTTATTGGATACGATAATGGTACCGATTCTATAGTGGTCACAGCTAAACTTAACTAAAAAATTAGAATCGAAAGTGTCAATAACAGAATTCCGTAATGATAAATAAACTCTCTTGTTATGTCTATTAAAGACAAACTATTTTAATTAAGATAAATATGTATTAATAAATAACAAAATGTATTAGATATATCGACACAATTAACTTTCATTTTTAGTTAAGTTTAGATAGCAGCAGATAACACTCTATAGACTCTATCTAACCTCGTGGAAAAAAGCACGATGGTGTATGGCAAGTAAGTAGTAAAAAAACATATGAGTTCAGTGTGTGGTACCTACCACAGTCCAGGGCTTTACTGCGTGGGGTCGCGGATGTGACATCGGCGAGTCATAATTAGAATGGATTATGCTCATTCCACCATCACTGCAAAATTATTTATTTACTTATTTACAAAAATAATTAATTTACCTCTAAATTAAATTACTAAAACTACCAAGAGTAAAGATAAGAAAACAAAAAACATAATATAATAATATATTTTACGACGGGCTTCGTGGTGGAGTGGTTTATGTAATGGACTGCCGATCACGAGGTCGCGGGTTCGATTCCCGGTTGGGACAATCATTTGTGTAATATCCATAAATGTCATACAAATGTTTGTACTACGTCTGGGTGTTTTCTATGTATTATAAGTATGTATGTATTTGCAAAAAAAGAAAAGTAGTTTATGTAGTCTATCCGTATCTGGTACCCATAATACAAGCATAGAAATATAGCTTACTTTGGGACCAGAGGACGTTGTGTGAAATGTCCTGAATATTTATTTATTTATTATATTTTGCAAAGCCATGCGACTGTGTGTATGTCAACCTAAATTTCAGCCTTATTAAATAAATACAAAGTCTATTATAACATTTATAAAGCACTAGGTATTGCCCGCGACTCCGTACACGTATTAATTAGAACATTTTCCCCGTTTTTGCAACATTTTTCACTTCATTCCTATTGATCGCAGCTTGATGTTATATACCTAGCCTATATATAGCATTCCTCGATAACTATCGAACACTGAAAGATTGTTTCTAATTGGACCAGCGGTTCCTGAGATTAGCGAGTTCAAACAAACAAACAAACTATAAGATGAACAAAGCAACAATTCTTCTATGGATATTATTTGTTAAAAAAGTAAATATTATTATTAAGTATCATATATTCTTACCTAATTGACATCGCCTTCATTATTATTGATACTCTTTAACCACCAACAGGAATCAACCTACAATTACAGTAAGTATTATATCAACTATACTAGACTATATATATAATATACATAATAACAGTCTATACATAAAATACTGATATTCTAAAAGGTATGTACCTAAACTTATGGAGCAAGTACTCGCCAAAAAGTAACGCAGTCTTCTCGTCACAATCTACCTTTCAAATCCCGAAATGAAACAAAACAAAGCCCTCTTGAAACTAAGTGCTGGTAACAAATGATACATATTTATAACGATTTATTTTATTATAAACACTAACTGTTGTCCGCAAGTTCATACGGAAAACCTTAACATCTTTATATATATATAAATCTCCTGTCACGATGTTTGTCCGCGATGGATTCCTAAACTACTTAACCGATTTTGAATTAAATTGGCACACCGTGTGCAATTCGACCCAACTTAAAAGATAGGATAGCTTACATTTCAATCTATAGTTAGTCGCAATATTATTTTATTGCAAATTATTTGTCTACCCCTGACATTTATATGGCAAAACAATGTTTGTCCGGTCAGCTAGTCTTAATATATAAAATTCACGTGTCACAGTGTTAGTTACCGTACTCCTCCGAAACGGCTTGATCGATTTTTATGAAATTTTACATGCATATTCAGTAGGTCTGAGAATCGGCCAACATCTATTTTTGAAACCATTTTTTTTAGTATGGCAAAACAACGTTTGCCGGGTCAGCTAGTATTATACAAAAATAAACTATCCGCTTAAAAAGGCACATCAAAATCCGTTGCGTAATTTTATAAAATGTAAGTTTTTTAATATAGAAGACATGGTTTATGTAACGGACTGCCGTTCACGAGGTTGCGGGTTCAATTCCTGCGCAATACAATTATAAATATCATAAAAATGTTTGTACTGCTTCTGGGTGTTTACAATGTATTTTGTGTAGGTATTGATGAAAATAAAATAAATTATAAACGTAGTGAAAACCGTTGTGTGAAATTTGCATACATATTTGTCGTCTCTTGTACTTATAAATAAAACAAAGTCATTATTTTTGTATGCATGTCCCTATGTGAGCTTATATCTTCAAACGGACGGATTTGGATCTAATTTGTAAATGATAGAGTTGTTTTAGAAGATGGCTTCTTGTATAATTTGTTAAGGTTTGGATTCAAATTCCACGCGAACGAAGTAACGGCAAACAGCTTGTTTATAATAAGTAAAGAATAATATCTGTGTGGTGACGGATTACGAATACAAGTGTCACAACCCCTTTTCCTTCTGTGGATGCTGTAAGAGCCAGCTAAGAGACATTTTACATAGATAATATCCTACGTACGTACGAGACTGAAAAACCTGAAAATAAACCCTACGCCAACACGCCTGGTCAGCCCAGTACACCATAATCTCTCCCAAAGTGGAGGAGGCCCGTGCTCAACAGTGGGTCATGAAAGAGCTGGAGAAAGTAAAAAGGAATAATGTAACTCACTTGTTTTGTGACACGATAGGTAATAACGTTAGTACACTCAACACAATACTGAGTAAGTTTCCTTATAATTACAATATAACACAGGATGCTTGATAACGGCTCACATACAGAAAGATATTGGATTAATATAGCAACCGATAACAGCTACCGATTCAGGGAATACCTACCAACTACTAATTAGGAATTTTTATATAAACTTACAGTTGATTAATATAATTAAGTTATTTCAACTACATACCACGGGAAAACCACGTCCTCAATATTTTATTTTACATCTAAACTATTATTATAAACCTGAGGAGTTTGTTTGAACGCGCTAATCACAGGAACCATTGGTCCGATTTAAAAATTATTTTAGTGTTGGATAGTACAATTTATCAAGGAAGGCTTTTGGCTATATAACATTACGCTGCGACTAATGGAAGTGAAGCATCAGTGAAGAATGTTGCAAAAACGTGAAAATTTTCCTATTTTCCACGCGTTATAATTCGTAAGTTGTCGACGCTATCTAAATATGTCATTACATTTTACGTATTTAATCAAACAAAGAAGTAGAACTTGTTATATACATAGGTACACAGGTACACACCTCTCTTTTGACTGCTAAGCCCCTCTTCAAGAGTAACTTCACAATGTTCACACAGTATATTTTATATTAATATACTAGCCGTTGCCCGCAACTTGTTACGCGTGCCATTTAGTTACCAAGTGTCAATAAATTATACAAAAAAAACCATCATCTTCCACCATACTACCTATTAAAAGAAAACCGCATCATAATCTGTTGCGTAGTTTTGAAGATATAAGCTCACATAGGGACATTTATACAAAAATTATGACTTTGTTTTATAATAAGTAAAGATATTTTAGGTAGGTTTAACTAAAGTTTAACTTTTTTCACTATTGTGTTTAAGTAGTAGGTACACCACTTTACCCCAGTTCCAGATCAACTGAGTCCATCCAAAGGTTGTCTGGAAGAGATCGCAATATGCGATAAGACCGCCAATTGTACATGTTTTGTTTTTTTTTTGGTTACATAAGTGACATGTAATATGTTTTGGTGTAAAGTGTATTCTATTCTACGGAACCCTTCGTGTGCGTGTCCAACTCATAGTTAGTCTGGTTTTTCATTCATGGTTCGGTTTGTTATTAAATCATTAATTCAGTTACATAATGTTTATTATAAAAGGTATTTGATGACTGCAAGGTACAAGATAAATACTACAAACAAACAAACTGACAACTCGTTTCAGATATTGGTGCACTTCCTTCACGATGATGATACAGCTCTTATAGTAGATACTATTCATTGCAGCGCCACCTACTAGATCTAATTGTGAATCTAAACTCTCAGATACATTCGACACAACGTATTATCAGAATCGGTCCAGCTATTTAGAAGCTGTTCAGAGACTTAGACAGAAGAAATGTTACTTTCCCTCTCTCCCCAGCCCATTATGTCCCACTGTTAGGCACGGGCCTCCGTCACTCCGAGAAGGTTTATGGTCGACGGTGCCGCGCTGACCAGCCGTGTTGGCATACATTTTAGTTACGAGTATTCCTTCTCTCATAGTTGATGTTAACTGCTTATAATATCACTTAGCTAATAGCGGTCTGGGAAAGAAATGGAGTGGTGACACTTGTATTCTTAATTCGTCACCACACGAATATGAAAATGAACGGTAATGGTTATATGTATAGCTTTTAAAATGATTGAGAGCTTGCCGTGAATGGGTGACATTAAGAACAGTAATGTCATCGGGAAGAGAATTCAAGATATTTATCCGAGTTGTGAACTAAACTTATATGTAAAAGTATTCATTTGAATTATATTAGTATATACAGTCCTAGTGACTGTTTATACTAATATAATTCAAATGAACTTAATCTATGAATAGTTTAACAACAATCAAGAATGTATGACGGGCGTATGATTGACGGGCCTCGTGGTGTAGTGGTTCACATAATGGACTGCCGATCACGAGGTCTCGGGTTCGATTCCCGGTCAGGACAATCATTTGTATGATGTTTTTAATTGTCATACAAATGTTTGTACTGCGTCTGGGTGTTTACTATGTATAATAAGTATGTATTTACAAAAGAAAAGTAGTATATGTATTCTATCCGTATTCTGGTACCCATAACACAAGCATATAAGCTTAGCTTGGGACCAGAGGACGTTGTGTGAAATGTCCATGAGTATTTATGAGTATTTTATGACCAGATGTATGAGTATAAATAAAGACAATAAATTTCTATAACATAAGTTTATTAATAGAAAATACTTAACAAATATACAAATTAGGAGTCGTTAGTCTAAATAATATTAAACATCCGAGAGATCACAGTGTACATATTTTATACATTCATTCATTACCAATCATATTTTCCTATAGAATTGTTAATAGATATAGCATGAATGTAGCCAGGGGGATGATTCCAGAAGATAAGTCTCCCCCCTACCCGAAATATCAAAAATTCTAGCAAAAATCATGCTCCAATAGTAAAGGGCACCACAAACAGCATATTAATATATATTAATATAGCGGGAAAGAGACAGATGTATAATAAAAAAGACGAGGCGAGAAAAAACCAGAATATCTGTCGGTGACGTCATCAGTATAGATACATCTCGGTATACTAATATATATCTGTCTCTTTCAAGCTATGTTAATATATCGTCATATGACGTTCGTTATGCCCTTTAAATATAAAATGAAGTTTCCGTAGTCTATATAGTCAAACATATTTTTATCTATCTGTTTTTAGATCACAACTAGCGAAACAACAACTAATAGTCAATTAGCAAACTATTACAATTATTTATTATCGAAGTCAATCATAAAACTAACAAAATAACGACAAAAATAACAAAAACCTAAATTAAAATCACAAGGAACTAACTTTTCATTTCATATTTGTCTACAATTAATGTCATGTTGAGTAACTATCTAGTCTCTCACTACCCTCTTGAGTTCTTGAATAAAAGTCGTGAAGGTATGTTTTGTATATTGAGTATTTTGTCATCTAAAACCTTATAAATTAACAAATCATAAAGGACCATAAGTACATTACATTACTACTTACAGATACCGAATATAAAAGTTTTCTTTATTTCGTATATAATTACTTACCTACATAATAATATACAAGCATAGTATGTGTACTATGTTCTATAAACCAATATTTTGTTCTGAGTGGGTATCAAACCTTGACCTTTTACTACTAACTACACCACTAGATCTATTAGATGTGTTAATTAAGTTTAGATTTGTATAAGGTTTATATTGTCTAAACTTTTGTTCTTCAAGTATTCAAAATAAGTCTTCAAAATAATGTCAAATTTCTGCAGCTATTTCATTTAGTAATATGATTTATTTTCCATCTATTTCGTTGTAATTCACTTTATTTAAATCTAAATCCACCATTATCTATTGAAAGAAATATATTATAATGTAATAATTCAGGTTTCTACATATACATATTTTGAAATAGAAATTTTCAAGAAATTCATCGTATATTTTAATTTAATAGCTTCGATCGAGTCCCTTATTTATTTAAAAGAGATCACATCATTACTTTCAAGACTTTTCAGTTATAATATATTTATTAATCACACAAACATTACGTGATTATAATCTTCAGTGAGCAAATGAATAGTTTTTTTATTTTATTCATTTACTACAAGTAAATTTTCAAAATGAGATAAGAATATCTTCATCATTAGATATATCCGTTCATAAAATTATCTTTTATTTTCATTTCAGACAATAACAACTGTATCTTGTTGATTATCTTCAGTTGAACCAAGTGTATCGTCAGCACTCTTATTACCTATAACTAAATCTCCAACATTAGCAACTATTTCTGGCACATTATCAGTACTATCAATATCTATTGTCCTCTCTACAACTCGTCCATTATCAAATACTAATTCAACTCTCATTGTATCATCAGTATAACTTTGTCCAGCCTCGATCAAGCGACGGGCTTCCACCATGTCACTTTGAAAATGATCAACATCAGAACTTGTCTGTGGTTCGTCCGTTTGTCTCCTGTGTATATGTACTGTAGGTATATCTTTATTAATAAAAGATACCAGACACGCAGAATATGGAGGAGGTGGTTCTTCACTACTTATTATGTTAATATTTTTCATATTTACATTTGAGGCGACTTCATTGTTAGAAGCACATTCAGAATATGGCGGTGGTAAGTCGCTGTTGCGTTGATTTGATGATGAAAATTCTGTTTCATCTAAATTTGAAAAGGGATCTATATCGATGTTTTGCTGTTGAACTGAAATGAAAAAGAAACAAGTGTTTTATATTATTTTACGTTAGGTTAGGGTTTGAGTGAGAAAATGTAGTTTAATCACAAACATAATATGTATCAAATAAAGAAACACTAACGGCTGGTGGCTGTGACGTTGGCCGCGGGCCACTCCTCTGACTGACGACGTCTTCTTGCTGTAATTAGATATTAACATTCATTAATATTTAATTAATGAGTGCCTAAATGATAAATACATATTAGCTTCAATTACGACTAAAACTTAATAAACACAATAAAAGTCATACAAACAGTCAAAAGATTTTTTTAATCCATTCTAAGTATAAAATTTCAAATTAATCTCAAGTTTTGAAGAAAGTCTAAACAATAGTCAAAGATTGCATTACATATATGGATTTAAAGATACAAACAAAACTAAAAATAATATTAAATAGTTTAAAATGTAATATGACTAGGATTGCAACTAACCTTTAAACAATCTTTTATCCATACACTTCTCAGCCGCTCTCACAAACAATACCAAGAGTACTAACAATATGGCCCCTGCAGCCCAGCCTCCCCACACAGCCCCCCCACTAGGCCCGTGGGATGAAGCTCTGCGCCCGTGGGTACTGCTTGGGCCCACTGATGATCTACTGCCTGACCCTACAGCATTACCCGATGGCCCTAATTCTGGCCTCACTGGGTATGTGCTGAATCGTGGTAATTCTACTCCCTAGAAAGAAATATTATGTTGGATTGAATTAATGTACTGTACTAAAAAAGTATAACGAATATGACATGTTATTTAATATGTGTAAGATGTTTGTATAAGATGTGGTTGCCTTTAAGAAATGAACACCAGAAATGTAACCTTGACTATACTCTATTTGAATAATTGATCAGCCTACTGTGGTGGTACCATATATATATACCCCCTCAGAAGGCAAGAAAGCCTGTGCTCAATGAACCATAATGGGAACAACAAAAGATGACCAAAATGGCAAAAAAGTTAATCAAAAAGTAAATTGATCTACAATATTGAGTTAAACAGGTGCAGTTACAGTTGTTTTCTGTACACGAGGTCATTGGTTATAATTCTACCTTTGGTTGAAGTTTTTATTTAGTAAAGTGCGTCATTCATTATTCTCATTGACTCAATATAATATTACCTGTCTTAGATTGTTGTAGTCAGGCGCCATGTCGAGGCTCCACAGTTCAGAGTTCAGATTCAGTCTGTTGAACATCTGACTGTTGGACAGGTGCTTGTTCATCAACATGTCATCCAGTCTAGAAACAAACACACATAAAAGTAAATTACTTTTGTGAAAATGTTAGTTTCTTATCAGAATATAGACGCTGAAAGTCATGGATGTTTTTTATTGCCCGTATATTCACCCGTCTTTATAGCTGCTGCGCTCCATCGCCTTTAATGTGATGTGTATGTGTTATTATAATCTTTAAGCTATATCTCTGCAAAGTTTTATTAAAATCTGTGCAGTAGATTTTGCGTGAATACAAACATACATTTTAAGAAACTTTGACGTTAATTAAATTAGTAGGACATTGCCCTCGATTATAAATATTAGATAGATCCGACATGTGGAGGTTTCTGAAAATTCCGTCAATAGGTTTCATTTACATTTACATAGATTAATAGATAGATACGAATAAAGCTAATAATAGCGTGTTTAAAATATGAACATGTTTGTATATTTCTGTTATTAATATACCTGATGAAGTGCAGGCTAGGATTGTCTCTATAGTTGAAGACTGCGGTGAGTCGTGGACGCTGCGCCCTCTCCTCTCCCTCCGCGGGGCGAAGCACCCTGTACCGTGGTGGGCCTACGAGCCACACCGGGGCGTGGGTCGGACGCATCCTGGAAACAATATGAGATACCATTCTTATAATTAACTATATATATGTTGGAGTAACATAACAGAGGATGGAATTGCTATGTTTTAAAATCAGTCTACAAATTGTAGACACTGTCTTTAAGATGCTCATACATCAATCTGACATTCTCTTTCACACATAAAAGGTTCCACAGCAGGTCTCCAACCAAATCCCCTATAACCTGCGCCTCTACCACCAAGATAATGATGTTCACACAAAACGTCACCTCTCAATCGTCACTTTACACTTTCTCACAAATACACACTTTATAATTATACACTCGTGATTATGACTGGAATAAACTCTTTATCACTAACTATAAATAGATAAATAGCAACGAGCAGCGTAACGATTCCCAAGAAAGGTCCGTACTGTACGGCGGCTCGAGTGTAACTGCCTGGATTGCCCACCGCGCGACGGTATTTATAGTGCCGGCGCACGTGCATGTCATTCGGTCGTACCTGCACGTGTTCGTAAGTTTTTAGGTTAAGTATTGAATTTACAATGACGTTATTTTTACATCGTAATAAACCCTAAAGTAATCAACTTGGTGGTTTATAAATTAATATTGGAACAATCAAATGGTTTAACTTAATTATTCTAGGTTCTCTAGACTAATTGTTGTGGTTGCGCCGATATACTCGTATATGATCAAAAATCTTCGTGTCACAGGCTATTTATTAGCATGTATGTGTTACCTTGTACATAAATATATTATTAATACTGCTAATACTAAGTATTTAGTAAAGAATTTCTGTTAATTTCCTCAGTAATCTATAGTACCTCAACAATGTTAGAAAGAGTACCGCAAGTGGTCATTGTTCAATGATTTACTTAATACATAAGCCTATGAGTAGGTACTATAACATGTACCAAGTAAATAATCAACATAAAGTGTTGTTACCCGCGAGCCCTCATTTAGCGCTTCGTTGATCTTTAGTTACAATATGTTGTGTTTGTACACACTTACATGTTATATGTTATTGTTGTACTTGGGCTTACATAACTACTAGGTGTTGCCTGCGACTTCGAACGTTTCATTTTTACAAAACAAATGCAGCTCACGCAACGAAAACCCTTAAATATATCTACGTAGACAGACATCTTGGAGTATAAGTAGTATCACTGTACGTGTATACGATCATAGGTTTGATTCCCGTACAGAACAATTAATGATTTATGATAAACATACTATGTGAACATTGGATATTTGCACTGCATCTAAATGTTTTCTATATTTTCTATAACATAGAAAACAGTCAGATGCAGTGGAAATATCCAACATCAAATCAATCCAATCCAACAAAAGTGTAGTGTGTTTTGTCCGTAATGGTAATTAATTACAGAAGTAAGTGATAACACAAAGCACACAAGTAATTAAGCTTAGTTTGGAATCAGACAGAGCATTTACATGGTGAAAGACGGAGAAAATACATTAAAACACACAAACGTTTGTTAATGTTTAAAATAAAAAATAATTTCAACAAATTAAATGTCAGAGAAATATAAATAAATTATTTACCTTATAGTTATATCTGTCTGTCACGCTGTAACAGCTAGCCGCACTACAGTGGTCACTTTCTGAGCCCGACTGAGCTTTTACTAACAACTGAGATTAATATATTGGTAACATAATTAGTTATTTAAGTGCTATTAAACACTATTAAATATAATTATACTACTAATTACCTAATGACTGACTTATTACCTTCTCAGTTCATTCACAAAAGCTCATTAAATGATATCTAATATATAAAATTCACGTGTCACAGTGTTAGTTACCGTACTCCTCCAAAACGGCTTGACCGATTCTTCTCAAATTTTACACACATATTCAGTAGGTCTGAGAATCGGCCAACATCTATTTTTCAAACTTTTTTTTAGTGTGGCAAAACAACGTTTGCCGGGTCAGCTAGTCTTATATATAAAATTCACTTGTCACAGTGTTAGTTACCGTACTCCTCCGAAACGGCTTGACTGATTTTTATGAAATTTTACATGCACATTCAGTAGGTCTGAGAATCGGCCAACATCTATTTTTCAAACCTTTTTTTTTTATTAGTATGGCAAAACAACGTTTGCCGGGACAGCTAGTTTACAATAAAATCACTATTAACACATTTAGACGCGTCTCTCTCTCTCTCTCTCTCTCTCTCGCCAGTCCATTAACGTCCCACTGTTGGGCACAGGCCTCCTCCACTATGGGAGGGATTATGGTCTACTGTGCCGCGCTGACCAGGCGTGTTGACATGGGGTTTATTTTCGAGTTTTAAAAGTTATTATAAATAAAATAAATAAATATTCATAGCCATGACGGGCCTCGTGGTGTAGTGGTTCTGGTAACGGACTGCCGATCAAGAGGTCGCGGGTTCGATTCCCGCTCGGGACAATCATTTGTGTTCTTTTTCTAATTGTCATACAAATGTTTGTCCTGCGTCTGGGTGTTTACTATGTATTATAAGTAAGTATTTACAAAAAAAAAATAGTATATGTATTATATCCGTATTCTGGTACCCATAACACAAGCATATAAGCTTAGCTTGGGACCAGAGGACGCTGTGTGAAATGTCCATGAATATTTATATTTATTTGAATATTTATTTATTTCACACAACGTCCTCTGGTCCCAAGCCAAGCTTATATGCTAGTGTTATGGGTACCAGAATACGGATAAACTATATTTACTATATTTACTTATTAGAATTTTGAATATTATTTAACTTATTGAAATTTATTTGACGGGCCTCGTGGTGTAGTGGTTCTGGTAACGGACTGCCGATCAAGAGGTCGCGGGTTCGATTCCCGCTCGGGACAATCATTTGTGTGATTTTTCTAATTGTCATACAAATGTTTGTACTGCGTCTGGGTGTTTCTATATATTATAAGTATGTATTTACAAAAAAAAAAGTAGTATATGTATTCTATCCGTATTCTGGTACCCATAACACAAGCATATAAGCTTAGCTTGGGACCAGAGGACGTTGTGTGAAATGTCCATTAATATTTATTTATTATTAATAATAAAAACTAAATACATACTGCTAAATACTAAATACATACATAGAATAATCGCGCTTGTATTAGAGAATAGATGTTACTTCATAGTTACGTGTATAATAATATAATAACAATGCAAAGAGAAAAAATACAAACAATAAAAATTCACAAACTATCCGGAAGTTAAAGCAGAAATGCGTAAAATTGAGTTCTTAAATTTAATAGGTATTTGTTTTTATTTTAATTTTAATATACTTAGTTAATTAGTTTCTAATTATTAATTCATTTTTATCAGCCCAATCACGTCCCACTGTTGGGCACTCTCTCATGTCTCATCTACTGAGACATAACTAGTTATTCGTTAGGGTTTTGTTTCAAGTTTTCCGTCTCTCACAGAAGATGTTATCTGTTTATATTATCCATAAGCTGGCTCTTTAAACAACCTGAGGCCGGTAATGGGGTGGTGACACTTGTACTCTTAATGTAGTTTGGACTGGATCAGGTAGAATATTTAGTTCGATTAGATGCTGGACAATTACAGCAATTACAAAAGATTAATTTTCAAATAAAACCTTGAATAACAATATCGATAAACATAAAATGCAAGGTTTTTATCTATCTAACTAAAAGTAATGGACTATAGTTCGGCATTCAAGCATAATTGTATTGGCTCCACTTTTCATAGGTTTATTAATTCTACAATAAATAACTATAATACTGTTTAAATAGATTTTTAACCATATCTATTTTTCTATACTACATAATGTTATAACGCTGCAGAGTTTGTTTGTTCAAACGCGATAATCTCAGGAACTCTTTAGTTCTGATTTGAAAAATTATTTCAGTGTTGGATAGTACATTTGATATTATTGGAAGATTATAGGCTATTTATATAACATCACGCTGCGACTAATAGAAGCGTATTATCTGTGAAAAATGTGGCAAAAATGGGGAATATTTTCTAAATTCCACGGGTACGAAGTCACAGGTAACAGCTAGTCTAATAATATTATACGATCAGACACATATTTTTCATTTCATTAAGTACTTAGATAAAATATTCTTTCAACTAACTAACTAACTAACTAGATACTAACTGCTAGCTACATTATCTCAAATAAATTAACTAAGTATTATTTAGTAAATAAAAATATATATTAATTGTTAATTAGACCATTATATAAATTTTTACAAAATGTTAATTGTTTGAAATAAACAAATGTTTTGATTTCATCTCTCACTAACGTTGTTACAAGGTCACGAATGTAATCAATCAAAAGTTAACACTTACATTATTATCTATTTCAGGTGATAATCGCGTTGAGTAAATCGTTGATTAAACTTCACATACACTTCTCTTTTACATTTTAACTATAACACATCACTGCGAAATTGTTCATTTTATTCATTTTGCTTATATTTTGTGTTAAAATAATAAATATTTGGGTGTGTCGATCGTGTTAATATTCGTTTACAGTTCACAGTCGCGTCGCGTACTGCGCATGCGCGGCGCTCAGCCCGCGCAAGCGCTCTGCGAAGTGCGATGACGAGCGACCGACCGAACAAGCCACGCTGAATTATTGCATGAATTATTATACTCCGGTAGGAGTATATATGTTCTGTGATTATTGCATAATTCGTTGTATTAAAACCAAGGCTTCATACAGCAGATATATAATATGCAATACTATGACGCTTGCAGCTCAAGGAAAGCGTAGACAGAGCTGTCTAAACACCTTACATGTGCTTAATTTTTTTTGTATAAGTATTTATTATTATGTTTATGCTACTGTATAAAACGTATATACGTGTTATTTTTTTTATTAATTGAAGTACACAGACACAGTTTATATCTATATTTATCATACAAATTATTGAAATAACTGGAAAAGTGGAAATCGGACCCGAAGCTTGGTGCATCATTTACTCGGGCCTAGACCATATTCTAATCCTAATCCTAATTTATAAATGTGAAAACAAGATGATGACACTATAGAAATTTTGACGAGCTTAAGTGTTAATGTGACGAACGAAACTATAGTTTTTTTAACGTTTTAAAAAACGGTATAACACCATCTATCGGCTGTCATAGTAAACTTCTGTTCTTAAGGTTTAATTTCTACACGCGTACAAAGTCGCGGGCAACAGCTAGTATTTATATAATTTCGTCTGCTAAAGAATATAAAAGATGGGAAAACTCACTTTCTGTATTTTCGAATTTTAACAATTACCTAAGTATTTCCTACAAACAAAAGTATTGACAAGAAAAACATATAGTTACAACAATATATTAACGTTATTCAATTCAAGCTACTAGAAATTTCTATGTTGTTTGTATATTTGTTACAAAACTAAGTCAAACACAAGGAAATGATTTGTCGGCTCTGTGTAAATCACCGCCACTTGGCCTATTTATAGATCCGCTAAAAATGGCGCGGATAATTAATAGAAATGAACTATAAAGTAATGGTACTTACTTAATATTACACTTATATATCTACGAATGGGGTAAGTAGAGGCGTAAATGTCATTAAACTTTACTGTTATGTACACTTTTTTTGGTTTATTAGAAAAATAATAATAATAGTAAAATGATACGATGATGAGTCGATAGTCATAAGAAACCGACATTATGAAGATAGTTACAAACACAAGATAACAGAAAGAATAAATGATGTTTTTTTTATAGACCAATATAACATCACGCTCAGACATAAGGAGCGCAATAGTATCTATACTACGTGCGTTACTTAAATCCACTAATATTATAAACTTAAAAAAATGTAACAATATATTTGGATATATGGACGTTTGTTGCTCTTTCACGCAAAAACGACTGCATAGATTTTATTGAAACTGCAAATATCATCAATTCATCATATTGAAAAGTCAGAGAGTAGGAAAATATGCGGGGAAAACCGCTTTACATTTGCTACTTTTTATAATCTCTCTCTCTCCATCCCGTTAACGTCCCACTGTTGGGCACGGGCCTCCTCCAATTTGGGATGGATTATGGTCTACTATACCGCGCTGACCAGACGTGTTAATACAGGGTTTATTTTCAAGTTTTCCGTCTCTCACAAAGAGTTTTACCTATGGACAATGTCCCTTTACTAGGTTTTACATACTGTAAAACCTAGTAAAGGGAGGAGGAGGAGGAAAATGGGTGGTGACACTTGTATTCTTAATCCGTCACCGCACGGACGTAGTTTATAATAATTCAATGATTTCAGTCAATATTACGCAACAGATAGATAATATAAAGCGAAAATATCAATGTCAAAACATAGTGTTGTGTGTGTGTGCGGCAATGATCGTGTATATACAGATATAGTGTTGTTGTGTGCGTGAGGGTGCAGGATCGATGCCGGGCCGACACTCCGGCGCCACGTCATTAACACCAGGGACACACTGAGAGGAATTAAATTAATTTATGAAGAAACTACGAGGCTGCCGCAATTAAAAGTTAGGTATTTGTAAAATTGCTGTTGTGCATTGCCCGAACAAGTGCGATAGAGACAACTGCTGCTTGCATCGAAAAAACCGTTTAAAAGTTCATGATATCGACGTTCCGTAGTACCCTGATATCACTTCCCAAAAACTTAACCTATTTAAGTAATTCATTCATTAAAAATTAAAGAAAAGCTTTGGCCGTATTCCCATGTTCTCCTTTTCTTAAATAAAGTCGTCATATTTTTTTTCTGGACATGTGAACACCACAACCTTTTTTGCACCTTTTTTTCGATGTTTCGAGGTTAATATCTTTTGTAAGAACCAATTTATTGAAAAAAGAAACATATAGGAAGATGTCAATGATAGCAATATATTTATGGTTAAAAATTTTTGCTCTACGAGCATTCTCCAGGAAGGAAGTAAGGGACTACGTTTGTTCGGAAAAACTATTCTTGTGATTTTTTTCTTAAGAGGATACCAAAATAGCTTCGTGCATTTTTCTACGTACGAAGTTTTAATTTTTTCTTTACATTGAATGGCTAGAGCTCTAATTTTTAAGTATAATATGTTTTTTCAATATATAATCTAGGATCGCATAAACTCAGAAACGCGATTGAAAAAAGATTTCTCGATAGAAAATCTTAGCGAAACAACCTCTCTCATTTTTTATTTTTTGTCATTTGTCGGTCTATTATCGCGTATTAACTAATGAAATAACTTTCAAAACATAAGTAACTATTATATACAGAAACACGTAAACCGGAATTAAAATATATTTAGTAGATTTTGAGTAAACAAAAAAAATATCCCTAATTCTTCATTTTGTATACTAGCTGTGTTAATAGGTACATGTCGACGATAATATTGATGTAGGCCCTTAAGCATATTTTATTTTAACAAAATGAAACGTCCAATTTTTTTTCATACACTGTCTTTCTATGGTCGGTTAATCAGTGCCTCTCAGTGTGTCTCAGCCTAACACTCTCACTTATCAGAGAGAGTGTTGAACAGACTCCAGTCTCGCGCTCTCACACGCTGTCTGTACACACTGTGCGGAGATACAGCATACTGACATACAAACATACATCATTACTACTAGGAAATGTAACTACTCTTGAACGTAACAGGTATGTAGTTTAAAACTATTTAAAAATAAATCTCGTGTCACATTCTTTGTCACCATTATCCTCTAAAATTAACTTGAATCGTTCTTATGAAATCTTCTGTGCGTATATATTATATCTGTGAACGGGATATAAACTATATTCTATAGCACTTATACGTAATAATCTCTCCAGTTTGTACACAATTGTTTTATCTCTCGCTCCCTCCAGCCCGTTAACGTCCCACTGTTGGGACAGGCTTCTTCCACTTTAGGAGGCATGATGGTCTACTGTGCCGCACTGACCTGGCGTGTCAGCGCAGGGTTTACTTTGGAGTTAACCGTCTCTTACAGAAGATGTTATCTGTTTGTAATATCCCTTAGCTGACTTAAAAGTCAAGTTGAAATTCAACTTCTCCCAAGTTTGCTGTAAACAGCATGTGGTGGTAGCACTTCTATTCTTATTCTGTCACCAAACAAACATTATTATTGTTTTTTAGAGTTTAGCAATTTCTTTCAGAATGTCGATTATTTTCTTTAACTCCAATGTCCAATGTCCAGTATATAAATAAATAACAATAAGTTATTAAATGTATTTTATTCTGTTCCTTGAGGTCGAGTACTGTTCCAGGTGTAGTCCCCAGTTCAGTATGGGTATGCCGGGAGGAGCTGGCGCGGTGCTGGGTGGCGAGGTATGCGCCCCGCTGCTGCTGCTGTGCTGGCTCTGCTGTTGGCCTGATGATGCTAACTCTGGTACTGAACAATACATATATTAACTGATAGACGGACAAAGCTATGATTTTGAAACATTTTCTTTTGCATGTTTTGTTTGGAAGTTTATACTAATATTATAAAGCTGAAAAGAATGTTTGTTTATTTTTCCGATTTGTAAAATTCTTTCACTGTTGGATAGTACATTTATTAAGGAAGACTATATAACATCACGCTGCGACTAATAGGAACGATGCATCACTGAAAAATGTTGCAAAAACTGGGACAATTTTCTATATTCGTCGCGTACGAAGTCGCTAGTATTAGAATATATTATGAAGAATTAACAGAATTGTTTCATCGTTTACTAACACATTCATCATTTTAATATTAGTACCATGTGTCACGTGACGTTAGTAGATATATCTAACGCTGGTAGATCAGACAAACTGAATATAACTTTTACATCCGATATGTGTGATGCATCCATCATAACATAGAGCTATTGTTACAGACAGTACTGGTGCAGGCGCTCACCCTCGACGACCAGTACTGGCGCATGTTCACGGTGAGTTGTCATCACTGAGGACTCACTCACGATGAGAAGCGAGTCAAGATTAGGATACTATACCTATAAGGTGGAGCGACGATCTCCTCTAGTTCGCAGGGAAGCGCTGGATACAATCGACGCAGAACCAAATCACCAACCAACCAGCAGAGGGTGGTGTGATTGCTTAGTAATTATGCTTTAGATTCATTTGGACTTTATTAAGAGTGGAGATTGCTCAAAGAGCTATTTTTAAAATAAGCACCTTTCGTCCCTTTCTATTCCCTACTGACCCACTCTATAAAAATTGCGCAGTTCTGACAGTAAGACAATTATTTATAACGGGTATAATCTTGAAGCAATATGCTGAATTGTCTTTTGAGCCCCAAAATAATATAAGTCGACGTAGGGGTAGAAACTGTGACACTAGGAAACAGTTCCACACTTCGTTTATCCGAAGATTTTATTGTTCACTCGGACTTTACATTTACAACAAAATTAATAACATTATTCCTATTTACGCGCTAAATAAGACGGCATGTAAAAAAAAACTTACTATCTGGCTCCAAACATTAAGCTATAATGAAACAGAAAAACTTTTAACTGTACTAAGCTAGGTAAAGTGTAACCCTGCCTCATGTTGTTTCTCACTCCTTTCGTGTTGGTCTACAATCTGCATGTTCTGGTAATTGGCTTGAAAGTATTCACAAGAGATCCTTATATTGACTTTGATACACCCTCTCACACACATACATATGCATACACACCCACATACATTTATACATATACACACGAGAGGTTCACTCACATACTGTAGGTACCCACTGTCAAAAATTAATATAATCTGTTGTGTTGTCATTTAAAGAAATTTTTTATGGAAACAAATTTGGTGATTTAATTGAACTAAAATGCTATAAATATAAGCTAGTTTTGTATACTACTGGTAACATAGGGGTGGCACCGAGGGCTGAAACACAGGTTTTTACCTAGTTCGGCATCGGGAGCTATTGTTTTATGTATATTTTGTGTCATATTTCTTAGCTTAGCCTTAAGTAAAAACTGTATGAACTTTTTGGCAATAAATTATTATTATATTGTTATATTATATTTATATTGTTATCAGAGTCAGGTGCACGTCGTCGCTCCAGTGATCTGTTCGGTAGACGTATCGGCAGTAGCGCCGTCTCACTTCACCTGCCCAGTACTTCTGGTAAGTGATAACATTTCACTATTCAACAAACAACAAGAAGATACTTAAAGTTTGACAAGTAAATATAACTCGATAAGTAAACTGGTTACCAATATCGATTTTAATTGGTAACGTCGGAATCTTTAGCTATAATCATGTTTTTCACATGAAATTTCATGTCCCTAACTAATGATAGTGCTAGTAAGGGTTTTCCAAACCACAAAACATACCAACGACTAAGTTATTAGCTTCAGAATCTCTCCAAATTTGATTAAACGTCAATTAGCAGAACTAACTGTCGGCCAATCGATTAGCGATAACCATAAAGTTTGAACATTGGGACATAAAGAGAGCAAACTCATGATGTCAGTGACCTCATGGAACTGGGTCACGACGAGTTAGTGCCTTGACCCACACTATTATTGTGGGCCGTTGAATACGAGCCAAATTGATAAATACTTTCTGCTTGTAGAAGTCTCATACAATAACTATTGTTGCAGTGAAAGTAATGGACAATATGAAATAGTCCACCTGTGCAATGTGTGCATAAAGCGTTAAATAAATAAATAATGAATACAATGTTATCCAATGTTTCATTTACAGGTTCAATTTCATTTCAGTCAATGATAATTGTAGATACGTTTTAAAGAAATCTCTAAATTGAACGCTATATTTCATTAGGTTATAAGAAACCCTTGGCAGCTCACCGCAGTCACGAAGAGATTGGTGGTCGTCGCAAATCAAACCATGACACAACCGAGCAAGAAACCAGGTACCACTCGGCTCCCAGCGTCATTGACGAAGTGCTGCATCGAAG
The DNA here is from genome assembly GCA_916999025.1 of Orgyia antiqua. NCBI lineage: Eukaryota > Metazoa > Arthropoda > Insecta > Lepidoptera > Erebidae > Orgyia > Orgyia antiqua. The sequence continues at coordinate 11,095,056 of OU779874.1, forward strand.
GGATTGGGAGCGATCCAGTAAAGATCTATACATTCCTCTCAAACCTGAGGAACATACACAATGTGACCTTGATTCTGATTCTAGTGAGGGTTCTGTAAGAGCTCCTTGTGCGGAACCAGAGTCTTCATCTATAGAAGCAAAAAGTGATGAACACATCGCTGTTAAAGTGTGTAAGAAACATCACACTAATATCAAATCATCTAAAGGTAGAAAAGAGAAACAAGACACAGACATTAAAGACGACGACGCAACTGAATCTAACTTTTATATTGGAGAAAACAATGAGACTGTTGTCAAAAACAATGAAAGAAAATGTGAAGGAGTACGCACCAAGTCTATTTACAAAGCGAAAGATGCGAAACAATCTTTTAATGAATCTATCAGATGTAAGGAACGACCGAGAGGTTCATTGGCTCCTGTGGATGAAACTAACACGTACACTCTGGGCTTCGACCTGAATGACGTCATAGACCAGTTGGAGAACCTGGACAGGTCGGGAGCTGAACATCATACCATAGAATCCAGAATCAGTAACACTCGACAAATGTTTCCGCCGCCCTCTGTCGGTAAGTCTTTTGTTATATTGCTTTGTAATGTATGTTTACCAGTTTTTTATCGACCTTATGTTACTCAGGTTCGAAACCTTTCTATTTATTTATTATTTGTGCATTTACAATGTGTATTGCATGATTTATTATGAATGTCGATACTCTAAAGATTTACTTGAAGCATGCTGTTCTTGATGCTAATATTTGGCTGATTACAATAAATGCTATTAAAAATTACTTCGTTCAAATTAGGTAAAATGCAATGCAAAATATGAAGGATCCACCACATTAAAAAGGACATGCTCCTTTGTTTCGTTACCATGCATGACAGAAATCTTAGTTAAATCTCGAATTACTCAAATATTATGTGGACATATAAAACGATTAAGATTTAACAGTGCATAATATCTCACGCGTGAGAAATATATGTACAATTATATTTAATTCCAAAAGATTTTTTATTATATATTGCTTATTCTTCTGTGGATCTTTGTCAAGCCTTGGATACAGTTATGTGAGTGCTTATTGTGCGATACTTGTGATGTGTTTGTGTGCACGCGCCTCGCTCTGTCAGAGCCTGTTGGCTACGAGGGCGGGGCCTGCTACCTGGCCGAGGTGGGCGCCGTGGCCGAGCTGCGGGCCCGGGGCCCCACCACGCGGGCTTCGTCAGGGCCCCCCGTCTCTTCAATGGGGGCCATGCGGGCCCGACATGCTAGTGACGGGGATATACTGGCTCCACCACACAGACCTGAGTCCGGCGCTTTTTCAGGTGATATTGATAACGTTTATTGTTCTTTGTTTATTATAAATGTTTATTTGATTTGTACGTTATGCTCAGTTTGAAACTAGATATTAGGTATGGAAGTATTAATTCTTTAATTCCACTGAAATTGAATTTTGTTACATAGTTACGCTTAATTTCTACAACTATTTTATCAAACACATACTCGTAGTAATAAAATTTGCTATGTTCTGACCATTTTAGTTTAATAGATGGCGTTGTACAAAAACATCGCATGATGTTTAACTCACATTGAGAAGATTGTAGTGGAAGATTTGGTAAACATATGCGGGAACCATGATAGCTCAGATGGGAGAGCAACGGAACGGTATTCCGAGGTCGTGGGTTCAAGTCCCGCCCATGGTTATCATTTTTTCCACTATAATTTAGTTTATAAATAATTTATTAAATTTTTATAATAAAATTTTTATAATTTAGTTTATAAGTAAAAGCATAAATTAATAAAGAACTACTAACTGAAGATGAAGTATGTGTGACATGATGAGTGCGATGTTCCAGAGAGTGACCTGGACCTGGAGCTGGAGGAGGGAGAGGAGCCTCCTCCGTCGTACGAGGAGCTGCAGCACGACGCGCGGGAACACTACGAGACAGCCATATAGAGCACAACATACAACAGATGTGGCACACGCGGGATGAAACTCTACACCTACTTGTTTGTGGAGTGATGTTGGGAGAACCAATCTAAAGAATCACGTTTAAGGGTTGGGACAAATGGCAGACTTTAATTTATTCTTAAAATACTCATGGATTGTATTTAACCAGATGCACTCGTGAGTATCTGGAGGTCTTAGGTTCATAGAACCCTAACTTTTTTTTATTATTATTAAACTACAAATATATTAGAAGCATTAATCTGGTACTAATTCTACGTACACGCTAAACTAAAATAAAAAATTACAACTGATAGTGTCAATAACATATTTCGTCAATGTTAACTGAACTTTTCAAACTGAGTGTTATAGACTAACGATTTTAATTAATATAAATGTGTACAACGGAATAACTAATTATTCAAAATACAACGTAGTTGTTTTCATTTTAGTTAAGTTAGGTTATGTTTTTGTTAGATCACGTCGCAATTGGCCTCAGTGTCAGACCTTATTTCACTTTTACGTGTAGAAATAGTTTTAAATTTTATTTATTTTAACTTTCAATAATGCGTAAATATCGTATTAATATTTTATGATGATTATTATGTAGTCAGTGTGCATTAATAATTACTATACGAGAGATTAACGAAGTTATATTACAATTTAAAAAACAATTATAATTACCTATTACAGGAAATGAAATCAAACCGCAGTCAATGTTAGTATAGTTAGGATATAATTACAACTATTCTTGCCAAAGATAATATAATTACAAACGTATGTATATTTTATTGATGTTAATATTTCTCTATTCTTAAGCTTTGCTAATTGTGAAGTTAAAGCGTTTAATATTTAGATGTAAATACGAGAATATACATTTATAAAATACTAATTAGTAATTAGTAATTAGTAATGTAATTAGTTAGAAGAATTAAAACAAATGTATTACTGAATTTGTTATGTGATGTCACAACGATTGTTATTTGTGTATTTAGTTTTTCAATCTTCGTCATTTGAAGCCATTCTTCTCACTCCATGAATACCATACACTTTGTCACTGACTTCCTCCAAGTCGAGAGGAACTGGTCTACGTGTGTCACACTGACCAGGAGTTCTCTCACAAAAGATGTTTTCAGCATATAATGTGAAAAAAAAAACTTGAAATAATTTGTTGAGTTTTGTTGAGTTGAGTTGAAGAGCTAATGGAATGTCTTCCTTCACAACTATAATTATTAAGCTATTGCATAGCTTCTATCGCGGGCCTTGAGCGTAGAGACCGAATCCACAAAATTCGAAATTTAAATTCCGTAGGTAACGGAAATAGCGTAAAAAACCTTACACATCGGCGCTACTGCGCATGCAACGCCGTTTCGCTGTTCGCACTGGTGACTCATGTCAGTTTTGGCGTTAGTTTTTATTTTATTGACATTTGATTGACAATCGCTATTTTATCATAATTACCATAAACAATGGACAGATGTAAGCATTAGTAAATAAGGATTATTAATCTTATTTTAGTTTATGGTATTTAGGTTCTTGCATAAATAAAATAAATAAATAATTATAATTGCATAAGTTGATAAAAAATACTATGCAATAGCTTTACCGCGGCAGTCCCCGAGTGACACACGTCTTTTTTATTTTTCAACACGCTTATATTTGTTCGGTACATATGTACCGAACAAATATCGGTTAAATAAGTTCGGTACGTATCTATTAATAGATATCTATTAATAGATACGTACCGAACTTATATCAGCGTATTAATCTTTGGAATGTTTTTATTTTTCTAACTTAGAATATTAATTAAAGTACAACATAATTTATGTTCCCTAGTTCACGAGAATAAAACAATTACGCAATAATAGTCACTTCTGTTAAGACTTGCAATGAGAGAGAAAAGAAAAGTAGTTAGTGTCACAGTACCAAATAATATAGTGGCAACTATTTTGCCACTACCACACACGTATATATATACATTAGTACCACTTAGTTACTGTCAATTAATAATTTACATGATTATATACTTTACGGTCTACGTTTCCTTAAGCAGTATTGATATCATATCTTGTGTGAGATATTCTTAGCTCTATGGCGTTGTGCGTCAACGCAATATATTAAAGAATAGAGTCTCTACTAATATTATAATGCTAAAGAGTTTGTTTGTTTGATCGCGCTAACCTCAGGAACCACTTGACTGATCGGATTTGAAAAATTCTTTCAGTGTTGGGTAGTCTATTTATCGTCGAGGAAGGCTCTAAGCTATATAACATCACGCTGCCACCAATAAGAGCAAAGATAAAGTGAAACATGTTGACGGGGAATATTTTGTATATTAAACGCGTCCGTAGTCGCGGGCAACAGCTAGTTTAATATAATAAAATTGTTTAATAAACTGCGTTGTTAATATAATTATATGTAGTTTGATGACGTAGAGAGACAGACGAGGTAAACATTTAAATGTTACAACAAGATTATTATTAATATTCGCTTTACATCCTGTTATAGCGCACAATATTATTATAAATTCAATATATTTTTTAAGATTTTTTTCCTCTTTCTGCGCTAAATTAATTAGTAGGTATCACTTATAAGAAAAAACAATTCTATTCTAGTTTTTAAAATACTTCACGAATTTTTCACACAACATACTACGGTCCCGAACTAAGCTGCAGTTCTGTGATTTTTAGTATGTAATTCTTTTTGTTTTGCTTATTTGAAAAAAAAACACACTTCACAATCCTGACTATATTTTTACATCATCATCGATGCTTGCTCAGTGTGCGAAATTTCAGATTAATCCAACTATTGCGTGTGTGAAAATAATTTTCAAATATTCCTTTTAATATATAACTATATTGATAGATACGTATCAAGCTAATTATAGTGTGTTAATAATGACGCAGTGGTACTTAGTGCTACGTCGATGCAACGCGCCGTGTGCTCGGCAGTACACAATGATCTGTTGACGTATTTCATAACCAATAAATATGACTTCATCATATTGATATCATCACAACCGAAGGAAATCAGATCATTACAGAGAATACAATTATTTTTATACATACACACACACATATATACGTACCTATTGTATACATACACGGTGCATGTTGTCTGTGTTAAGATGTTGTTGTCACGTTAATAAACTTCATGTTACAATAAGTTTGTTTTATTTTAAAAATATCTGTTTACCGCTGATTTACCTTTATGATTATACTAGCTTCTGCCTGCGGCTTCGCACGTATTAGTGGCCGAATCAAATTTGAAATCAAACGTGAAATAAAAACTTTAATCTGAACTGAAATTCATAGATACTAAAATCGATACTGAAATCTAATGACTGAATACAAATGTAGGTATATCAATCAACAATCGATATAAAAGCCTATACAAAACAAATACTAAATTCAATTGATATTAAAATTGTAAGATAATATTAATTCAATATTGCAAAAAAATCGACGTAGTGTAGAATATAATTACTTAACTATTCCAACCTCTTTAATTAGGAAAGAATAGATTAGAATACTCTTTATTTGCACAAAAATAAATATAAAATGTGGTTACAATAAGTAAACTTAAATCAACATTTGCACAAAAGGCGGCCTTATCGCAAAATGCGATCTCTTCCAGGCAACCGTAATAAACAAATATTTTCTAACACTTGCGCGACTCATCTGTTTAAATAACACTACTTTTTAAGGATTTAGACGCGTATATTTGTTTTAAATTTTGGCCCGACGTTTCGGAGACTTTGCAGTCACCATGGTCACGGGTGAGACTGAGCTGTAATGTGTCTTCTACGATCAGTTATTACAGGGTTTACCCACATTCGATTTTAATTTTACATTGACCATAAAGATAGACTTTTACTATAAACTATATTACAAATTATATACATAAAATCATTATGTAGTCTGAGCAGAATGTAATATGATATAGTTTTTTCTCAAATGGTTAGGTCTGGGTCTAGGTTTTGGTTTTGAACAGCCGAACTGTAAAAAAACAAAATGGCGAACTATTATTTTATACCATATTTCATAAACTTTTGCGTTTATTATCTCGTACAGAGTTTTTAGTGAAATAATATATAGCTTATTTTAATTCCAGGCCTATAGATTATCTCTATACTAATTTGCGTGAAAACGTCACAAACAAACAAACTCACTTTTATATATAAGTAAGGATTCTTTACAGTAACACGCCCTATTTTTAGGAGATAGCTATGGGGATTAATATATTCTACGAGAAATGGAAAATTCTTCAATAAGTACGTTATTCTGTGTTTGTTACTTAATATAACGTAGGCAAAGTAGTTTGGTATAAAAGACATCAACGCGTTACACACAACACTTAGCGACTGTAAATATTATACGATACAACGGCACAGGTGTGCCGTATCCCACAACGGGTAGGTACACTATGATTATGTTTATTGTTAGTTATTGATCACAATGAACTAGTCCCACCGGTGATCATGGTGGCTGAAATATGAAACAAAACGTCGGGATATGTTTAAAACTCAGTGTAGTGTTGAAAATTGTTTGTTAACTTTCTGAAAAGATAAAAAGAAAGAAGAAAAAGTTTCTGTCTTTCTTCTTTCTGAAAAGATGATAACGATTTACAATATTTTTTGTAAAATAAAATATGAACAAATTTACTTACGTTTATTTAAATTGTATTATATTATAAATATTACACAATGAGCGTCATAATAAGGTTAAAATTTTAAGAGTCAATTTTAGTAATCACCTAATTTAAAAAATTATTCATATAATTTTATTTAATTATGTATATAAGTATATTGCTATTTTGTTACAGGTCTAAAGAGCCTGGTACAATTATTTGGCACTTTATTACAAATGTTTTTTAAATTTGACAAGTTTTGAGACTGATACATTATTTACTATATAAAAATAAGTCGGGTTTTCCTTCCTGACGCTATAACTCCAGAACGCACGGACCGATTTCCACGGTTTTGCATTCGTTGGAAAGGTCTCGGGCTCCGTGAGGTTTATAGTTCTTATTTTTTAATTTTTTTTTAACTTTTTTTTTGGTATGGCAAAACAACGTTTGCCGGGCTAGCTAGTTTCTTATAAATTAAAATAATTTTTCATAATTTAAGAATATATATATGAAGCAAACACTGAGCAATTATATAAACATTATATTTATTAAATTCTACATGAAAATACGATTTTTTAAACATTTTGGTCTTTTTAATTTATTATTTTACGTATAATAGTCATAGCAAGCTGTCATAGTTATATTTATTAACTAAACCAATATAATTTTTTTTTTTTTTAAATATTCATAGACATTTTACACAACGTCCTCTGGTCCCAAGCTAAGCTTATTATGCTTGTGTTATGGGTACCATAATACGGATATAATACATAAACTACTTTTCTTTTGTAAATACATACTTATAATACATAGTAAACACCCAGACGCAGTACAAACATTTGTATGATAATTAAAAACATCACACAAATGATTGTCCTGACCGGGAATCGAACCCGAGACCTCATGATCAGCAGTCCGTTATATAAACCACTCCACCACGAGGCCCGTCAATTAATAACGAAAATTATTTATATAATATTATTTAAATAATTTTGACGGGCCTCGTGGTGTAGTGGTTCTGGTAACGGACTGCCGATCAAGAGGTCGCGGGTTCGATTCCCGCTCGGGACAATCATTTGTGTGATTTTTCTAATTGTCATACAAATCTTTGTACTGCGTCTGGGTGATCCTATGTATTATAAGTATGTATTTACAAAAAAAAAGTAGTTTATGTGTTCTATCCGTATTCTGGTACCCATAACACAAGCATATAAGCTTAGCTTGGGACCAGAGGACGTTGTGTGAAATGTCCATGAATATTTATTCATTTATTTATATTTAATTACTAGATTTACGGGCCTCGTGGTGGAGTGGTTTATATAACGGACTGCTGATCATGAGGTCTCGGGTTCGATTCCCGGTCAGGACAATCATTTGTGTGATGTTTTTAATTGTCATACAAATGTTTGTACTGCGTCTGGGTGTTTACTATGTATTATAAGTATGTATTTACAAAAGAAAAGTAGTTTATGTATTATATCCGTATTCTGGTACCCATAACACAAGCATAATAAGCTTAGCTTGGGACCAGAGGACGTTGTGTAAAATGTCTATGAATATTTACTTACTTAAGTACTTATTTATTTATTTAGCCCGTGACTTTGTATGCCTGGAATTTTTAATATATATAACTCTTAGTGACTGTAACTTCTTATAAATGAAAACATTTTAATGATCAGTTCGTTACTTTGGTTTATTGCCTCCTACATACATAATGCAAACTTTATCTCTTTATTAGTTATAGCTAGGTATATTATAATGAAGTAGTTATCAAAGTTAATACAAACATCAATATAATAATGAACAAGTTCTGAGGTAGTAACATTTACAATAATTCGATATTAACTAGATTCTGTTAACAATAACATAATGCTGTAACAAGTATTAATAAACACAACAAAAATGGACGTATATGTTTATAGTTCTTTACAAATATAAAATATTTACACACACACGCACACACACAATATATAAGAGATTATATTTTACAAACAGGTATAGGTACATATTATGTATGTATAAACCACATTTAAAAAACTGCTACTTCGGAAGTGACAAACGTAGCAAAAATTTTAAAAAAGTTGATGTAATAAATGAAGTAAGAAGGGCCCTAAAGTGATCCTATAAGGGTTTGTTAATGAATGAAACCCTATATATTAGTTTGTACATCTGAAGCAGTTTTTATTTCAAACATATTTAATGAACGCGCGCTCAGATATATAAATTAAAAAAAAGAATAATGCGAAGTATAATACGGAAGGATGAATAATAATGCCCTTCACAATATTAATCAGATTATTTACTTGATTTGCAGACATTTTGGTATTCACTATGTTCAGTTATGTACAAATAACATAAGTACTTTAAATATGTAAATAACAAACTTCATCTTAATAAATAAGCCTCAATCAGCGATGTATTTACCCTGGAGCTAGGGGGACGTGGTCCAGGACAGCAGCCTGCGAGGGGCGGCGTAAGTCTTCATATTTAATATTTAGCTCTTTTTCCATTAATTTATCAAAATGTAATCGAAACGGATCCGCTAATTTTTTTAATAGGCTACTAACCTTAACGAGAGTGGCGATATTGGAAAGTCTTTTAAATTCCTAAAATATTTTTTAACCAAATATTAGGCAAATAATTGTAATTCAAAATGTGTACTTGTAAGAACTATTAAATGCTCGCTATCGTTATATTAATAGAACATTTCACAAGACATGTTTCATCATAATACCTATTTAAATAAATACAATATTACCGGCAACGCGTCATGTACGTGTTGCTGTGAAAAATAATTATTATTATAGTGTAACACTTTATAATATTTAAATATGATCGATGTGAAATAGTCGTTAGTAAATTTAAACCATCACGTTTTTTTCCCACGGGGGAGGGGGGTAGGCAGAAAGCACCTTCTGCTACAATCTTAGCATACTTCCTTGTCATCGTAAATACACTTATACATACCCGACAGTTGTGAGTGCTACACACTTGACACCATTGAAGCACATCGTTGTTAAAAACAGAATGTTTCTACGGCCTTCTTCTCTCAGCATTTCTACTTATCTTAAGTTGATCGTGTATCATCCATCCTCTACTAAATAACTTGTGAATGATAATAGTAAGTAAATAACATACACAATTAAAAATATTTACTTTGACTTCAATCGAGTCTGAGGTACACAATAATGTCTCTACGTAGAGTTTCATCATAATCATTTCTAAAGATAGTCTGTATATTAAACACTTTAATATTCCATCGCAATACGAGCGCCTTCTCTTATTTCACTTGTAGTAAAATTAAAAACACCCAATGTGTCAAATCCTTTCACTAACATATGAATAAGTCTAATAATGTCACTGATTACTGCGCAGCAATGGACTCCACGACCACTGCTGGGACCGCTGGGACGGGCTTTATTAGTGTAGGTTCAGTACTAGGAGGTACAATCATGTTGGGGGTACTAGGTACTGTGGGGGTCTCAGGGTCCGTGGTCCCTCCCCCCGTGTCAGTCCTCACTGCTGCTGGGGAGGTGGAGGTGGGGAACACGGTGCCTCCTTTCCCTGGGGGAGGCAGCTGCTTGCACAGCTTGGCCATCTCACTAGCACCCTCGCGTATTTCTGTGGATTGTATAACCAATATTGAATAGACCAAATTGGATTATGCAACTAACTAAAGAAATACAAATAGAACACGATTACAACACACATGGAAACAGAGTAATGTTGCAGCAAATTTAGTTTAGTCGGATGAATGGCAGAATTTATTTCACCATTCATCATTATCGACCCAGGACTGGTATAAAGCATTTGTTTTTTACAAAAAAATAAATCAATTTAAGATAGAATAAATACTTTACATCAAAGATATTCTTTCGAGGAGCAACATGAATAAGATGCATTTAAAAAAAAATAACTCAAACAACAGTTCGTTCTCTAACTGCACGCACCTGGTTGTACGGGGTAGGCAGCGGGCGGTGGACGACGAGGAGCCACTTCTCCCACACACTCTGAAGAGTTGAATTCTGAATAACACGAGGACACGTTAATATTTAGGCAAACTAAATATTACTCAAGTGTAAACTATGAATTCTTTTCCCAGAGTTAACAGTCATTTGAAGGTCACGCTATGATCGAGATAGAAGTCACAGAACTAATAACGTATATTACGTATAGACAGTGTAGTCTCATCACGTTTAGCTTTTTGTCAAACAGTTGCCTACTTTGCCTAATACAGTGTGGTTTTCATCTGCTGGATTAAAAAACGTACCATGTTAATTCTCAGATATGGTGGAACATATTAGACCAACTGTACCTAGCTGACCAGGCATGTTACTATAGGAATTATTGTGTTTAATAGCTTACCAGCCTTGGTAAGCTAAGGGTTGATCTCGTTGTACTAGGAGAAACTTGCGAACAATTGCTCTAATGGGTAACTAAGATGCTTGAATAAAACAAACTTGTTACTTGATCTGTATATATTACTCTTATTGTACTAAATTACTAATTGATCTAGGTCAGTTTTATAATTCCTCAGATCATCTCACATTTGATCCAATCAAAATGATAAATCCAGTCCGAACTAATTCACTTCAATACACACTTAAAATAAAAACATTTGCACTTAAAAATAGCTTGACACAAAACAATGATATCGAGTTTTAATTTTATCGCTAGCGCCACCTATCGGATGTAAAACAAACTATAAATTATTATTGTACGGTTAAACAGTTGGGTTTTCTGTTTAACTAATCTTACAGCATATACCTATTAGAGAAAATGGGCTGATGACATGTACAATTTTAATGTATCAGTGCCATTGATCAGTGAAGTAACAGATTATAAAATGTTCGGTTGAAATAGACCAACATACGGACGAGGGAGTATTGTGTAACTCTTACTTCTGATCTTGTTGATGAAGAAATAGAAGAAGTAGAGCAGTAGCAGCAGCAGCAGCGCCAGGATGGCGGCGAGCGCCACGTAGTATGCCACGTGGCTGGGTCGACGACGAGACGCGCCGCCCACTCCGTACGTGCCCTGTACACCCATACTCACCACTCTCTCGCACTACACGCTTACTATCAAGTTAATACAAACATATTACATGTACTCGTCTCATCTACCAGAACGCTGGTACATTACAAGCTGGTGCCTGTCACACAATAGACTAGAACTAGACATTCAGATATAAGTACCTAAATATTTATATGAAATACGCAACGAGACCAAACGTATGCTGCTGCATATGCGTGAGCCTATCTGCTATTTAACGAAAACTTGCAACTATATTCATGAATTGTTAAGATGTGATTTTATTACTGTAAGGTCATAGAACTCTGTACTAGATTTTCTAAATTCTTATTTGGGTAAATGAATTCAGAAAATTAGACGTTACTGGTATATTTAGGTGATACATCATGTCTAAACGAGTTGTTTATATAGCTTCAATTTACATTGTCCCATCAATACAATATTAAGCTAATTAACTTGTACATAAGCTGATTACAGCACCCTAGAGACTACCCAGTGTATTCTCCAACACACACACAAATATAATTACAAATGAAAGTGAGTCGTCATGAGGTCACATGTTTGAAATATCTACTACAGTCAGGTCATTGAACTTACCTTATCCAAATCTCTTCCAGCTGTTCCCCTCCAGATATTCCACTCTACTCTCGTAACTCCATCTCATCACATCTCCTTCTCATATCACTCCCACACATCATAGCACTTTTACAAAATTGTATTTTAAAAGTCACGACATGATGTTGGCCAAGTTTTCTTAAGACTGGTGTGAAAGGGACATGTCTATTTCCATGTAGACACACAGACGTGCACAGTGTCTCTCTGTGTCTCTTGTCTGAGCTATTGTTAAGGCGCGTGCGTTATGTGTCTGTTAGATGGAACCCTCCGCCAGGCTGTGACTCCCCGCAACAGGTTGGCGACACTCCGGCGCCACGAGACTCATATATTCCTAAGGGTGGCACCTTCATCCACACAGATGAACCTTAGTTATAATTTTCTTTGAATATAAAATCTAAATAACATCGTTAGATCCTTTATCCTGCGAATAGGTAGAAGCTACAGTTACTGAATGCTTCACATCTAGCCCTATTGCAGAATATAGTTAGCTGATAAAGTCAAAGTACTTTCCTCTAAATCTGATCCAAAACCGACTATACTTAAACAAAAGGTGTCAGCTGTCCACCTACATACCTATAAGTCAAGTTATCTTTTCATCTACCTTTTTCTTCTAAATGTATTTAAGTAGTTATAATATAGTCACTTTATTGATAATTTCTATCAAAAAATCATCAATTACGTCCGATGGGAGATGAGATCTAAGGAGTGACCAACCATCTGGTCAGAGTTTCGAAAGTCCATCTTTATATAGAACCTTAGGAGAAACCATCGTCCAGTAGTGGAGGGTCTATATTATTATTATCCCTAAGGGTTTGTTGTTGTCAGCCCTAGTGAGTTACGTCTGGTCGTGTTGTCGCCGTCTCGACGCATGCGCGGTGTGCGCCCTGCATCTCCCTGTGTCTGTCTCCTCAACTCAACTATAATGTACTTGTTATTATTTATGAGTTGCGGACGTGTTGGTCATCGACTTACACTTTGTGAAAATGGATATTTTTGATCGTATCCTCTTATACCTCATTGTAGATATTTCTTTGTTAATTACACAATGGTGCCGACTCTACACGCACAATGAAACTTAACTAAAAATGTAAATTGATTGTGTCAATAACACAATTCGACAATGTTAACAGAAGTTTTTTATTAGAAAATGTGTGTATTATAGACTAATGATTTTAATTAATAAAATGTGCACAACCAAACAGCCAATCAATCAAAATACGCCACAGTTGTTTTCATTTTTTATTTAAGTTTAGTTGTGCATATAGAATTGGTACCAGTGAATGATTTAGAATAGATGATAGATAATAAAATGTATTTTCTGATAAGTATACTTTTATTATGTGATTATGATTAGATATTGATTCTATCCCCATTCCTCCTCCGTCCCTACAAAAGAGTGCAAAGGGTTGTGGTGGCTGCGGGCTGAGGAGCAGCTTTAAGGCCCGTCACTGAAACAGCAGCAGTGAGCCAGATAATACTACCTAATTACCGTGCTAATTATTTTAATTAAATTTCGGTAGAGTCATTATCATCGTCATCACAACATCACGCCTTTTTCCCATGGGGGTAGGCAGATACTATAGAGCACCATCTGCTACGATCCAAACATACTTCCTTGGCTTCATTTTATTCATTTCGGCGGAGTATAATTTCAACAAAGTTTGTACAGCTGATTGTAACCCTATGGGGATTATATTAAATAATAAACATAAGATTTATGCACATCGCATTATATTTGTATGAAAATTATAATATACTTTGTGAATAAACACTTACTATGCACCTTATTACTAGACATATAAAATTTAAGTTATATTTTACAAATCAAACTAAATAGGATTATGAACCAGTTTGTCAAAAGTGTCACCACCCCATATCTTTCTCAGCGTACTGTAAGTGTAGAGACAACATAAGCAAATAACATCAACTGTGAGATACGGAAAACTTGAAACTAAACTTTACCCACGTCTGGTTAGTGTGTCATAATGGGCCACAAGTAAAGGAGGCCCGTGCCCAACAGTGGGACAACATTTACGCAAATGCTGTGTTGGGCTGCAAGATATCGACGATAAATGAAATACGACTATATTACAATTCAGTTATTCAATATTCTTGTTATAGTTGTTTACATTTTTAATTAGGTTTAGTTTAGCAGTGCACGTAGAATTGGTACCATTGTTAAAATGTGCATTTGTAGTTAACAAACATAATATATATACTAACATATAATCCCTATAAATATTATAAATGCGATAGTAACTCTGCCTGTCTGTCTGTTACGCTTTCCCGCTGAAACCTCTTAACCGATTTTGATGAAATTTGGCACAGACAATCTTTAGACCCTGAGAAAGGACATAGGCTACCTTTTATTGCGAAAAAAAATAATTTTCCAGATTCCACGCGGACGGAATCGCGGGCAACGGCTAGTGTTTATTAAAAATAATAAAATAATCATCGCACCATTTATTAAAAGTAAACTAAATACATTCCTTCTATAATTTATGTACGTCAGCCAGTCAGTCAATCTGTCTTTAAAATTATAAGATGTACTTGGAGATCAAACCCAAGAACACACGTTACAACAACTTTTAATGTAAATACTTTAAATTATAAATATTATACTGAAAATGTCACTTTACAAAGATAGATATTTCTTTACTTGTACACCTTAAATTAATACAGTACAGAGGGCGGCCTTAAACGCTTCTGTAATAAATGTTTACCCATTTCCAAGGAAAAGGTGTGACTGTATTTTAAAAAAAAATATCAGTTCAATTATTTAATTGTTAAGACGATACCAAAATAGCTTCGTACATTTTTCTATGTACGAAGTTTTCATTGTTTCTTTAGATTGAATGGCTAGAGCTCTAATTTTTAAGTATATGTTTTTTCAATATATGATCTAGGATCGCATCAACTCAGAAACACGATTGAAAAAAGTTTTCTCGATAGAAAATCTTGGCGAAACAACCTCTCAAAATTTTTATTTTTTTCATTTGTCGGTCTATTATCGCGTATTAACTAATGAAATAACTTTAAAAACATAAGTAACTATTATATATAGAAACACGTAAATCAGAATTAAAATATATTTAGTAGATTTTGAGTAAATAGGAAAAGTATCCCTAATTCTTCATTTTCTGTGCCTACTGGCTGTGTTAATATGTACGTGTCGGCGATGATATACGATAATATTGATGTAGGGCCTTAAGATAAAAAAAAAATAACACAATCCGTGACAAAAATAAAAACTAACCTTCCTTCTTTAAAAATAATTAATTGAAAATAATACAATAACTATTTATTTATTAGTTAATAGAACAGTACGCGACTGTCCTTAATATAATAACTATTATTTACTTATACATATATACTATGTATGGTTATAATCAGTACACGGGACATACTTATGTTTTACATAAAGTTATATATTACCTAGTTTACATACATAGACATATACAGAGTTATTCAAAAACATTATTTACCTTGTAGGACTTGGTAGGTAAATACTCTTCACTCTATGCACATCACAAAGACACAACGCACTGTGTTATTCTTCCGAGTATAGACAAAACATAGACTTACAAATATCACCACAAGACATAAAAAAAACTTGTACAATACAATTTAAAATATGAATAACGTCAAAAGTCGGTCTGCAAATGTTTTTATTTAAAGTTTATAGGAGTTCTAGACCATAACCTGCCAGTATTTGGCGTACAAATATTTTCTAAATAGAGACATAAATATGTACTATTGATTTATACTGTCAAATCAAACTTTAGAAAAAAAAATTCGTTATCTACCAAGTAAAATAAATAAATATTATTATTGTGGTAACCCTGTATACTGTATGTTACGAAGACATAGTTCAGGTATATTAAATATCAAAATAATAAAACAGTTAAGAAATATAATAAAATCGCACAATGAATTATTATAAATAATTACAAAATAAACCCTGTAATAATTCGGATAACATTGAGGGGGGGGGGGCGGTACACTTAACAATAATAATCTCAGGGTTGTCATGTTTAGATATATATTTACTTAGTTGCTATGTTACAATACACAATTACTTAAAATTGAGCCTCCACGTAACATTGTCTCAATCATTTCTATATCACCTTACTATTAAGTTCGTTTATCAATACGGTTACAATTCTTTTTTTTTTCAAGTTTTTCTACTTAATTTTAAGATCAAAAACATTATATTTTGTATTAACAAACGAACAAAATTTACATAAGACAAACAAATAATCCTTCAATATTCTAAAACATTACAATATCACATCATCCATCACTCGGCAACTGACTAGCAAACCGTAACTATCGTAGTACGCAACGAACACAAGAATTCGTAGCGTACTTACTGTAGTACTTTCGTAGCAGATATTTACCTTTCGTAGTTATTCTAAACTGACGCATACTAATATATAATTCGTTTTTAGATGTTATTACACTTTCGTAGATGATAACACTCTTTCGTAAATGTTATTACACTTTTGTAGACAACAGTTCGTAGTCGATAGGTCACTTTGTAGTTTGTAGCAGATTAATAATACCTTCATACGCTATAGTAATCAGTCATTATTAAACTATTAATTCTCATAAGTAATACACGTTTTATTTATTTAAATAATACACTATTATCATATTTATAGTAATTAGTTGGTTGTATAGTCGCTACGCTGTAATTGTGTAGTCGCTACGCTGTAGTTGTGTAGTCGCTACGCTGTAGTTGTGCGACTATTGTACACTTAATGCGGTACATGAGGGTTGTATGGAGGTTGTTTGTCTCCTCCCATCACTTGGTCGTACGACGGCGGACATGCTGGAAACAAAATATTATATTTTATTATAATGTAACATATATAACTTACATAGTGGATTAAAACTATAGATATTTTCTATTCTTTACAGCAAATAAACGTTCCACAATTGTGCATAATCCTCTGTATTTGGATCTCCTATATATAACATATTGGTAAAGTGTAGAAATAAAATATTCATGGACATTTCACACAACGTCCTCTGGTCCAAAGCTAAGCTTATATGCTCGTGTTATGGGTAATGGAATATACTACTTTTGATAGGTTTAACACAAATATACCAGATGGTGGGTTGACGTTTAAAATTGAGGACAAGTAACTTTAGCCTGGCTAAATCGAACACTTTGTAGAATAATGACGTTTCATGTAGGTTTAGTCTGTTTCATAGACACACATAGATACATATTTCACACACATATATTTAAATAAGTGGCTTCAAGCCGACTGAGTGATGTAGCCATAGACACTATATCTGGTATAATCTGTGGTTTAAACTTGGTTTGCTTGGTATTTTAATTATACAATATTTGTTAATTTATAACAGAGCGCTCTAGACGTGAGATGTAGGTGTAGTGTGTGTGCACAGAAGAGTTTAAGACGTTAGAAAGGAAATAGTTTCAGATTTGTATTAGAACGCATGTCGCCGCTTATCTCCCACTCTTTACTCCACTACAAGTAAGAAACCAATACGTACGCGCATTACGCACACAAATAAACCACACATACTTAGATCGCAAGTTTGCTATTGATTGTCACACTAAAGGCCCCTACACACCTTACGATTTGTCGAACGAAAAGTCGGCCGACAAAACTGTGCAGTCCAATTTGGGTATTCTTTTTTTAAAAAATGTATGTAAAATCACTGCAAATCGAATCGTTCGTCAAATGTGCGTTGTTTAGCGCGCACTAAATTATCGTACGATAAAACTGTGCGATCTCTTGATCTTCGATTTTTCGTTCGTTTGTAGAACATTTGCTGTGAATTATCGTTCGTCGAAGGAAGATACAATTTTTATTTCTTAAAATCGTTTCGATTTTCTTACCGCTTGATCGACGGTCCTCGTGGTCTAGTGGTTACTGCGGCCGTTCAAAAGGTCAAGGGGTTCGATTCCTGCGCGGGACAGCCTTTAAATTTTTGTTTTTATTTGTTACACAAATACTATAATAATAAATATTAGGTACTGCGTCTGGTCGTTTGTATGTTTTCTTTTTTATTTGTTTGTTACCTCATAACTTTTAACTGGGCAAAGCGATTATAATGATTCTTTTTTAGGGTTCCGTACCCAAAGGGTAAAAACGGAAACCCTATTACTGAGACTTCGCTGTCCGTCCGTCCGTCCGTCCGTCCGTCCGTCTGTCACCAGGCTGTATCTCAAGAACGGTGATAGCTAGACAGTTGAAATTTTCACAGATGATGTATTTCTATTGCCGCTATAACAACAAATACTAAAAATAAAATAAAATAAATATTTAAGGGGGGCTCCCATACAAAAAACTGATTTTTTTTACCGTTTCTTGCTCGATACTAATAACGTTGCCTTATGTTGCATAGATAATGGTACGGAACCCTTCGTGCGCGAGTCCCACTCGCACTTGACCAATTTTTTTACAAATCTGCTGATTCCGTGTGGTCCCATTGGCACCAGGTCAGGATCTGATAATAATAATAATAATATAATAATAATATTCATGGACATTTCACACAACGTCCTCTGGTCCCAAGCTAAGCTTATATGCTTGTGTTATGGGTACCAGAATACGGATATAATATACCAGAATACATAGTAAACACCCAGACGTAGTGCAAACATTTGTATGACAATTAAAAACATCACAAAAATGATTGTCCAGACCGGGAATCGAACCCGAGACCTCGCGAACGGCAGGCCGTTATAAGAACCACTAGACCACGAGGCCCGTCATGATGGTTATGTCCTGAGAAATTGGGTCGTCTCAAGGGCCTGCAAGGGACCTGGGGGTGCCGGTCAAACTTAGTTTATTTCGGCGGATGACTCGATGACGAGTTTGGCAGTCTCAGCGTCCATTCTATGGATAGGGGGTTTAGGAGCGGCAGGCGCCACGGCTGGAGCGGCGGGCGCCTGTTTCGCGGCAAGCGCCGCGATGGACACGGCGGGCGCTGCGGACTGCTCAGTGGGCGCCGTTACTGGCGGTGCGGCTTGTTTGGGCGCCTTCTGACGGGAGGGTGCGGACTCGATTTTCGCTGCGGTGGCATTTTCTTCTTCTCTTCCTTTTAGGGTAGGCTGCATTGGCGCCGGCTGCGTTTGCCGCCGCCACCAATGAGTTAGACGCACTGTCTACCGTAGCGACAAAGGTCACTATGGGTTTGGCTGCTGGTGTAGTTGTCGTGCGCGACACCGTTCCCGCCCGTTTGTTTCTTGCTTCCGTGCGAAACACGCAGCAATGACGTGACGCTGTTGGCGGTGTGTTCGCCGCCGTACGGCTGTCCAAAACCCAAACCTAGCAAGTTACATTTGAGTAAATTTTTCAGCAGAAGCTTTTGCATTTTAATCAACAAGTTTAGTACGAAGTGCTGGTTGCTAGGTTTATACATGCTTGTATCTGTGATTCTATGTAAGATAGAAATACAGTTGTTATTGCATCAGACGCAGTAAGAAAATTGGGAAATAATTGGTTTAGGAAAACGAATTAAAAAACGTCACTTGCTAGGTTTTGATTTTGGACAGCCGCGCAGTTTCAAGGATGTTGTTAAGTGATTGATGTTTTATAATTAAACTAGATGGCGCCCCGGCAACCCTCGGTGCCACACGAAAAGTTGTAAAAATACGTTGTAAATAATGCCATCTCCAGCAAAAATGCATTACTATTTGAACGCTTGAAGAATATAACTTGATACCGTATGAAATACTACACTAGAAAAACAACAGATGTCAGTACCAGCTGTTTAGAGTTGGTCATATTTCACAAATGTTTACAACAACGTATCACATGGCGCCACTCCACTCAGCCTGGTGTAACCGCCAATAACGGTTCCGTAAGCCATTCTAGTAACTATCTATCTACTAGTATCTATCTACCCATATCACAAGGACATCAAGGACTCAAGCATAGCATATAAGCTTAGCTTGGGACCTGAGGACAATGTGTGAAATGTACATAAAATTTTTATTTATATGTAGTTTATGTACTTATGTGTAATGTGTACATCTGTGATACTAAACAAATATTTTGTCAAGGTTATACGTAAATGCATTAAACGAAACAATAGCTGGATGTAGCGATACGGCACAACGCCATCTATCAAGGCGGATAAAAACTTCTTGTGACATTTGTTTATTTAATATTATAATTTATCGTCTGTAACTGTTGACGACATGCTACTTACACGAGCTTGTGAGGAGAACTGACGACAGCGGTCGTCCATAAAAATCGTTCGATAAAACTGCGCAGTTTTTTCGTTATGGTTTATCGTAACGTGTGTAGGCGGCATAAGGCAAATACTGTGTTTGACGTATACTCACACACGCGCATTAAGCAATTTATTTCTCATACATGTTAGAGTAAGAAAAGGTCGATAATTAACATCGATAAAATTACTGTAATTTTATTACTGTAAGCTTTGCATTTTTTCGCTGTAATTTCGGGTGGGAGACGGGGTATGAATAGTGTGGACCTTCTAAATACATATAAATACTACCTACAAAATTAAGAGGAAACGAAATTCAAAAAGAATTTAATTTTAATTACCCTGTAAATTTCTAATATGCTCGGCTCTGAGCCGGCTGTGCGATGCCGTAATAAACATCATTCATGTATAGAAAGACATATACAAGGGTTAAAGTTATTATGTAAATAAATGATACAAGTAAACACACAAAAGTACTTTAATATTTGTTGTTATTGTAATCCACAATTTTCTTATATCTGGATCTGTTGGAAACCTAAAAATACATACAATTTAAAATAAAACAATAAAGACAAAAATATAAAATTTTTATTAAGAACAAAAAATAAACAAAACAAAGAATAAATAAAACAATAAAGATGTCTAACCTCAAACAAAATTTTAAACGAAAACCCCACTTAGATGAAATTGATAAACACAACTAACAATAATTGTTGGTAATAAACAGAAGTAATTTTAATTACAATACTACTAACAATAATCATTTGCATACATTCTTAATATCGACAATGTTTACAACTTGGTTCAACACTATCGATTTGCATGGATTTCGCGGAATTCAAGCTTTGGCTCGGTGCACGTGACTCTTGCAATGAACACAATACATAGCGCCATCGCTTACGCAGTACAAGATGGTACCCATGTATTGCAAGCAATGTATAATTTTGCATCTGTTTTGCGATTGTGTCGTTTTTGTCTACAAACTACTTAATAATATTTTATTAATTACAAATATCACTTGTATTTTAAGGTTTATGGACTTACCGGTGAAAAGAAATCCCTTCTCGTGCTACACTACACACCTGACTTCTTTTCCGACACGTAACAATAGCGCAAGACGGCATAATTCTTTTTTTTTCGCGGAGCTTCGTGCGTTTTTACAATATGAGCGCGACTGTTGGCCGGTACAGCTAATTTCGGTTAACTTATGAGCGTTGCTCATATATGCGGCGCGCCTGCCCCGCCCACAAGGCCGTTCTAACGTCTTAAACTCTTCTGTGTGTGTGTGTGTGTAGTTAACAGGAGGCTACTTCTGTAACTGTGTGTATATATTATAAACAGCACGTGCCTCAGTCACGAGAATCAACATGTATCAAATACAATATGACGTGTTCATATAACATAGCAATGTTACGTTATCAGTTAATACGATGTTGTGTGAACAGTACGACAATATTTATAATATTACTATTAAATATTGTATCAACATGGCCGCCGGTAGAGGGAGACTGATCACGTCATCACTGATACAGCATTAACTTTTATACATAAACAGTATAGAAATTATAAAACTATTGCATGGGTTACTATATTTTTTATTTACCACCAATTATTTAAACATCGTAAATATTATAAAATTGTACACAATAATGTGTTGTATATTATAATCACTAAGATTGTAGATGCCTAGATTTTGTTTAAAATACTTTATAAATCAAACATATTTTACATAAAAAATACATTTATGTTATGAGTATACAAAATTTTTCTGATATTATATAACTTATAGGGACAAACCCCAAGGCTATATTAGATAACTATATATACATACAAAATGCTGCGTGATATCCGTACTGCTTATCAACACACTGTGATGATAACAAGTACGTTATCAGTGTGTGTATGTCTGTTTCACACAACAGCTCCATGTTCGTGGAACAGACACATCGCATACACATTAACATTATATGTGGGTACACGAGCTGACCCGGGGAACGTTGTTGTGCCATATAAATGTTAGTGGTGGACATCACTTAAAGTTGGAAAAATATATAGTAGCTGATTCTCAGACTTACTAAATATGCATAAAAAATTTCATAAGAATTGGTCAAGCCGTTTCAGAGGAATATGGGAACGAACAATACATTGTGACACGAGAAGTTTATATATTAGATTATTAAGTCTAGACATCGATATTATAAACATGCAAACTAACAAACAGAACTTCTCTAGGAATATATTAAAATTAAGAGTTAAATTTCGTTTATAAAGTCTCCTAAATGTCGAATAGAAAATATTTTAAGTTTTACAAACGGGAGCATTAAAATCCGTTGCGTAGTTTCGAAGATATAAGCTCACATAAGGACATACATACAAAAATAAGGATTTTGTTTTATAATAAGTAAAATTTTTTAGTATTAATAGATATGTATCGAACTAATAAAAATGTGTTCAAATTTGTAACATTTCACTCGTATCCTATTAAAATAATTTGTTAGAATGTGGATGTAGGATGTGTGTTACTATTTCACAGAAAAACTACTAGATATATTATAATAAAACCTATACAGCTATAAAGGTCCTTGATCAGCATAACACATAAGCTAAATACCATCACGCTACATGCAAAGAAGCGGGGACAGTGACTACATAAACGTGTAAAACCACGAATAATATAAGAGCAAGTAATATTAAGATCAGTGTCACATAATATACAGAACTATAGATATAATAACATTAACATTTCTACATAGACACATATACAGGTTGTCCCAAAAGTCGACGTCAAGCCCAAGTCGCATGATAGGTAAGGTCATAATAGTTATCGGAAAAATATTTAAAAATAATGTTTTTTATTTGTAAATAATTGCAAAAAAAAAATATTCAGCAAAATGTACCACCTGTAACATTCCAAATAACAGAAACCCGAAATAACGGGATAAGGGCAGGACAATGATGATAATAGTATTCGTTATTGTAGCATCAACTGATATACTTACATTGTGAAATTTTCAGGTCTCTAGCTATCACCGTTCAAGAGATACAGCCTGGTGATAGACGGACAGACGACTGGACAGTCAGTCTCAGTCCGGTATTATCTTTATGCGCGGAACCCTAATAATTGTGACATAGTCTCGTAACACGTATCTTGATAGCATTAATCTTGTGTCAAGTGACAGACAGACAGTAAGTAACTAGTTGTGTAATATATGTACACACTGATATAAGGAACAATAGTCGACAATATGATAAATGCTCGCCCTAACATCGACCTGCACTACACCTGGACACCGCCAGCTCACCACGTGATATATATTCTAAAGGGCACCACAAACGTCATATTATGACATATTAATATAGCCAGAAAGAGACAGATGTATATAGAAAAAAGACGAGGCGAGAAACTGATTATACTATAACTGATTATATTATATTAAACATGTATAGAATGTCAGACGGGCTCTTAACATAACAGTATTAATATCACCTGGTACTTCACACGGGTATTTCCATATCTCATACGTTCAACTCGTACAAGTACATCACTCAATGTTAACACCGTTATATCACTGCGTCTCTACTTTCATATGATTTCTTAGTTGCTGGTCAAACCCCACTGACGCAGCAGAGAAACTACAAGACGGAATTCATAATCTTTATCTTTACTGCTTATAAAACAAAGTCGTAATTTTTGTATGTATGTCACCTATAGTAGAATTGTTTGTTACCTATAGTTCTATAGTTCTTCAAAAAAGTACGCAAAGCCCCCTGTACCCATAATAATGTCGCAAAAATTACAAATTCAATAGGGTGTTTTAAAAAGCTATTTATGTGTATATAGTAATCTTTTTTATCAAATTAAATACCTTAGTTAGCTTATACGTTTAATATAGATTATAACTGCTTTTTACAGCATGCAATTGAAATAAATATCTTAGGAGATATGACGAAAAAAGAATTACGCGCGACATAATAAAATACTTAAACTGTTGGCCGAGCAACGCTAACGTTTCCTCGGTCTTCTATCCATACTCTAATATTTGGATGTTTGGTTAATGATTACGAAATGAATGAACGTAAAGACTACTGGATGGATTTTCATGAAATTTTTCTAAATTCCACGCGTACGGAGTTGCGGGCAACAGCTAGTTTAATATAAATCATTCTTGAAGTAAAATTCTGTTACTGCCTAGTGCGGTTTTACCATAACACAGTCAAGTCGTGTGACATTTACTTACAGTGATCTCTGATAACACACATATTTGTATTCTACGTGTTAAATAAACATTTTAAGATTGACAGACTGTCGTATACTTCAAGATGTAGCACTTTATGTATGACTTGATGTATAAGTTTAAATGAAACTAAGCAAGAATACATAGATCGTAACAGATCACATTGTATAATTATGTAAGTTAGTTTGTGGCACAGTTGAACACAGAGCGGAATTTAGTACGTGAGTTCGGGAGCGGGAGCGGAGCAGAGCGGAATTTAGTACAGGGTTCAATTATTAGTTAAAACACATAAACAACAACATATTACAAAAGTATGACACGCTAGTTTTCCTATAAGAGGCATATAAATAAAAATACCTAAATAAGGAATTACCCTAACATTATATTTTCAAAACTAGTACATAATTATTAGTATTCCTGTTATATTATTAATATTCAATTCAAGTAAAATGTTCAATAATATCCTCTAAGACTGACTAATATTATAGTATGAATAGGAAAATGTATGAATATTTGTTACTTGGACTTGGAGTTCTCGGTATATCTCTCTCTCTCTATCTCTCCAGTCCATTAACGTCCTACCGTTGAACACGAGCCTCCTTCACTTCAGGAGGGATGATGGTGAACTATGCAGCGCTGATCACGCGTGTTGGCATACAGTTTATTTTCGAGATTTCCATCTCTTACAGAAGAATTAATCTGTGTACAATATACCTTAGCTGGCTTTTACAGCACCCTGGGAAGGGGGTTGTGACACTCTTATTCTTAGTCCGTCACCACACGGACATCGTCGATAGAAAACAAAATAAAAAAATCTAAACGCAGTACAAATATCTGCGTTTATCAAACAAATAAATGTTCTAACTGAAAATCGAACCGGAACTCACTACCGTCTACATCAAAGATGTATGTAACTACAAAACGAAAGCGTAACTAGTTCTATTAAAATAATGTGTATTAATCTACACACATAATGTATAGATATACATATATACACATGCACACAAACATACAAACCCTATGACCCACCTTGAGGCAGCCAGCCGGGAGGCGCGATCCCAAAGAACGCTTCACAAACAATACATTACTGTTAGTTCAATGTGTCTGTGTCTCTGTTACAACATTACTTATAAACTGATACACACATTTTAAAACAATTTTCATTGTTCATATAAATTTAATTGTTCGTGTATAACTGGAACTAATATAATACACTATTATATTAAACACACACACATAGTTATCAGTTTGTGGAAGTTTGGTAACATCCTTACTACATACATAATTATAATGCTATAGGTTATTACAAAAACCGGTCAGGAACGAGTTGGACTTACACAGGAAGGATTCCGTGTTGTTATTATCATAATATATTCGTTATACTGACACCTTAGTAACATAATGACAGGAGAATGATGGCGACGATATTATAGCACCAACTGATTGATATAAGCAAACTGTGGAATTTTCAGCTCTCTAGCTATTAATGTTTCAGAGATACAGCTTGATGATAGACAGACGGACAGTGTAATATCAGTAATAGCTTCCCATTTTACCTTCCGGTACGAAACCTTAAAATATTAAGTTTCAGTCGAACAAAGTCGCGAGCAATAGTTATATACATATAGTTCTTGACCGCACATAACACCGGTCTACTGTTATACATACAGTTGGTATGTGAGGCACGTCATCACCACAAACCTGTTCACAAGTACGTCATCATCACAACGAGACGTTTTCCTTGTGTCTCTAACATATCTATACACCAATATAATAATATTAAGAACACACATTCTTACATGTGGAATTTAGAAAAAACAATAGCTTTAGCAACATTTTTCATTTATGCTTCGCTCCTATTGGATACAGCGTGATGTTACATAGCTTATAGCATTCCTCAATAAATGCGCCGGGTCATGGTAAAGCTCAAGGCACCATCATGGCCTGGCAGGGCAGGAGGAGAAAAGGAAAAAAAAATTCCTCAATAAATGCACTATCCAACACTGAAAGATTTTTTTGTTCCTGAGATTACGGGCGGCGTTCAAAAAAACTCATCAGCTTTATAATACTTAAGTATAGAATGTACTAGCTGACCCGGCAAACGTTGTTTTGCCATACAAAAATCGGTCGAACCATTTCGGAGGAGTATTTTATATAGAAGAGAATTTTATATATTAAATTATCCTTGTTCACGACCTTACTATATACGAGTATATTTATATTAAGGGCCTACATCAATATTATCGTATTACATCGCCGACACGTACATATTAACACAGCCAGTAGGCACAGAAAATGAAGAATTAGGGATACTTTTCCTATTTACTCAAAATCTACTAAATATATTTTAATTCTGATTTACGTGTTTCTATATATAATAGTTACTTATGTTTTTAAAGTTATTTCATTAGTTAATACGCGATAATAGACCGACAAATGAAAAAAATAAAAATTTTGAGAGGTTGTTTCGCCAAGATTTTCTATCGAGAAAACTTTTTTCAATCGTGTTTCTGAGTTGATGCGATCCTAGATCATATATTGAAAAAACATATACTTAAAAATTAGAGCTCTAGCCATTCAATCTAAAGAAACAATGAAAACTTCGTACATAGAAAAATGTACGAAGCTATTTTGGTATCGTCTTAATGTAAAAAGTTAAAGGAAACATGTAAAAATTAATATATATCAGATACAAGATGTCCGCGTGGTCATGGATTAAGAATACAAGTGTCACCACCCCAGGGTGCTGTACAAGTCAGCTAAGGAATATTGTAGATGTAGACCATAAGCCCCCTAAAGTGGAGAAAGTTATTTCGATGTTACAAAAAGTATAAGGATGCCGCAAAGAAATCAAAAACCCTTCCTATCTTTACTTATTATAAAACAAAGTCGTTATTTTTGTATGTATGTCCGTATGTGAGCTTGCATCTTCAAAACTACGCAACGAATTTTAATGCTGTTTTTTTTAAATGTTAAGTGTGGTTAATGAGGATGGCTTTTTTGTATATGTTAAGGTTTGATGCACATAATGGTGAGAGAAGGTTCAAAAAAACGATTTCAATAACTCAGAGGCTAGAGTCGCATTAGAACCATAATTCCTAATTCCACCTTAGGACAATTTAAGCCGCAACTTTTTCCTGGGATTCTCTGAAGAGGTTACTGAGAAAATACTACAAAACTTTTATCTAATATATTGAGCGGATTCGTTTTAAACCATCCGTGGTACATTGGTAATAGAATCATCGTAATTAATGCAATGTGAGCAAATTATATCGCCACACATCGAGTGAAAGATAACAACACAACAATACATGACTATAATGTATACAACATACTTAGACAAAACATTGCAAAGGTCACATTGTTTAAGTTAATATATCACATAATATACAACGTGAAACGAAATTACTATAGTATACTTTCAATGCTACATTATTTAAGTCATGTATATTTGTAAGATGACTATTAAATTTTAATATCTCAATTAGAAAAAAAAATTAAAATTTCTTACAAAAAAAATATATTATTTCTCAATTTCTTTTGTTAGACAACCCTGACTTTATAAACACCGGACAATGTGGGGCGAGTCAATGGCGCCAAAATGGGGCGGAGTCAATGTTTGTAAACAAATCAAAAGAACTTATCATCGGTCTTATTTATATCCTAGGCAG
Source organism: Orgyia antiqua (assembly GCA_916999025.1). Lineage (NCBI taxonomy): Eukaryota > Metazoa > Arthropoda > Insecta > Lepidoptera > Erebidae > Orgyia > Orgyia antiqua. The sequence continues at coordinate 11,123,394 of OU779874.1, forward strand.
CTTTGTTATTTGCTATTTAATTAATCCAGTACAGATACATCACAATCACAACACAATCACAGACTAAGTAACTATACCACTAAGTCGGCCCGTACTTGGTCACGGTACCATGCACAGAAGTTATAACCTACGGACCTACCTAACCTTCGGAAACAATCGTACGAGGGAAGTCTTCTGTTCATGTACCATCGCTGCCGCGCTGGTATAATTCACTAATACACAGTATTGTTATTTCTCACATTTACCATTATTATTACGAAAAAATCACTGCAATCCAATACAACCGCCTGGTCAAAGCACAGACGGGGACTAATTATTTTATTAGAATAATTTTTGTCATTACCTAGGTACCTATAATACTGTAAAAGGGCTGTGCTCATGCACTTTAGCTATGCCCACATACATATCGATATTATGGTAATTCGATACAATAGAATACACTTAATATTTGTATCGGTAAAAACAATACTGTGTTAATTATGTGCTATCAAATTCGTATATTAACCTACAATTTATTACAAAACTTCTCCTGAAATCGAATCTTAGCTACAACCATATTGTGTTTGCAATTTGAGTAACTATTACTAGCATGTAAAAAAGTTTATCGGATTTTAATGGAATGAAATAAGTTTATAAAAAAATGTTACAACGAATAATTATAAGCCAATATGAATAATATTTGTTGTGGACAGACCATGTTTTACAATACGATATTTATTAAATAAACACCAGCGATACGATACGACGATCACTTTATTGTGTGATCTAGCATTTTACCCCGTTCGCGTTGTATTGATTTGATACAATAAAATATAATAAAATATTGATACATAATAGAGATGACCCATCTCTATGTACACGTGTCTTCATGTCGGTTATTCCCCGACTATCGGAGCGGCGCGGGCGGCACATTGACATTAAAGGAAGTCGGTTTCTTTTGACAAAGGTGTCGCTCTTTACAAAGGACTCAAGTAGTCAATCAAGTAATACAATTGGTTGACGTATTTCTATTATTAACCAATCACGATTCGTCAAAAGTGATTAAATTATTTAGAGTGGACAGTCGCATATGTGACTTTTTTACCTAACATAATTTTATGAAAAATTATATCATCGTTAATATGTCAATATCTTCGCTCCCCTCGTCATATTTTGCTAGTAGTTGACACTTAACTTTTCCTCAATTCACGTTCGTCATCTTCGAGATGCAATTATTCATTATTTTTTCGGTAATATTACTCCTCAAAAAACTCGCTCATTTTTGTATTCTTCTCGCTTTTCTTCCATCAACATCCAACAAAATTTTCTTCACCATCATGGAAAAATTTTAAATAATTTTCCTCACAGAGGCAATGAGCAGTTAGGCATATTACGTTAATCTCTATTACGGGACATGATCACTATTAGGTCAAATAGAGTTCATAAAAACAGCTGATTAGGGTTGTGCAACGTAAAAATTTTGCAAAAACTTACAACATCAAAAATCGTATTAAATTATAATGCAATTTAATTTCTAACTTCACGTAGTCGTTACTGATGACCTAAAGAATGCCTGGTTTCAAGCATAACATAGGAGTTTTGTTTCACGTTGTATAAACAAGGCATACGTCGTCTGGTTCTAGAGTAAGCATTAAACTTGTGCTATAGAAACTAGGTATCATCTACATACGAGTAAATACTGTTCCTTGTTTTTCCAGTGGATGAATTACGAGTAATATATTCTCGTATGTGACATATATATATACATGTATGACCTTGTGGCAAGTGCTACACAACTGACCCATTTGACTAGGAACACCTTTACAAGATATACTATGTATTAGAGTTAGCTTAAATACCAAACTACATCCGCAACAATTTTCATCAAAATTAGTTCCATCCATTTGAGCATGAAAAAATAACAAACAAACGCACAAACCCTTAACTTACTACTATGAGCAATATATCACCGTTATAATTTATAGTTACGATACAATACCGCCACTCACACAAACAAATACACACACATTTTGAAGTAAACATATCCAGATCACTTCTAAAACTTACAGAATTAGAAATTCTAACATAATTTTTCAGACAAAATAACATACAAATAGAAAATGGAAGTAAAATAGTAAATCTAACAACGAACAGGCTACTTCTATAAATTTTCGTAAAAATACAACGAACGAGACTGTGATACAAGCCAGCTCAAATATTGAACGATAAACACACTGGAGAATGTTAATATACACTTACGATAATTACATCCGGAATAGTTTACAATGAGAAAATAACTAGTACTAGGTTACTTTGGATGTCCGCATCTATACAATTTAATTATTTTTAAAATCAATATTAAATCACGCTTAATTATAAACCCTACATATAAAATACCTAACTCAGATCTTCCGAAATACATAGAGCCATTTTATTCACTTTTTTGTTGTCATAGGAGCTTAATAAGTACCTAATTTTCCAATTAATTTGACATTTAGAATACAAGCGAAGGTTCCAAGTAGTTACAACCACAGGAATCCTCTATCACTCTTCCTTTTAAGGCAGAAGTTAAATAATTAAAAACGTTAATAAATAGTGTTGACACATACCATTAGCATCAGGCGCGTTGGCTCCATGTCCGTAGGGAGTGGCTGTAGGGTAGGGCGTCACCGTCGGGTAAGGCGCGCCCGGAGGATAACTGGCGCCGCCGGTGGGATACGGGGTCCCACCTGTAGGGTACGGGGCACCACCGGTGGGATACGGGGCAGCCGCGCCAGTAGGGTATGGCATCGCCGTGGGGTACGGCGTGGCTGTCGGGTATGGTGCCGGCGTATGTGTCGGGTATACCGTCACTGTAGGCGCTGTAATACATATACTGGTTCAGCAAAGTAAAAATATCGAATTATCTAATGTAACATAGGAAAACGGAAATTCAAGTTGTTGTCAGAGTTGTTTTTCAAGAGCTTCCATACTAAAATACTGAACCAATTTAAATAGACATTTCTAGAGCTTGAGAAAAAGACACACAATACAATTTTTTAGTGCGAAAAGGAGCGTGATTCTAAATATTCTAAGTCGCGTGCAATAACTAATATTGAGGGCATATTGATATACTCACGTGGGTATGTGGCGGGGTTGTACTGCTGCTGAGGGTAGGGTACTGGACCGTCTGTGCTGATCACTGGCGGGGCTGCACACAAACATACCAAGTTAAACACACCATTCATGGTGGTGCTGCAGGAGGGACAGTCGTTTTCTTAACTTCGGTTAAGGAAACCGAACCTTTCTTTACCGAAATACACGCGCAGATTCGAGATTTCACAGTTTACTGTTGACGCCATGCGCGAAAATATTAACTTATTCCAGTTAAATGAGCGATGAATCGCAAACAGAATATAAAAACAACAATTATAGCAGTTGTATGTATTCGTCAATACTGCTTCTAATAGATAATCTGCTTACATATATATTATTGTGATACACATTTAACATACAGATTTGGGTTTAGAGCATACCCATGTTTTCCCAATTACGTAGCTCGTTTATACAGATTCGTACCGTCAGAGACATTAGCGCTTCATAAAATTAAATACAACTTTCGTTTAGCAAACTTCCGCAAATCTTCTTATTACAGAGTGCATGATTTTTTTCCGTCGGGCATGTATGAACAGATGTATGAGTGTGGATGAAGCCAAGGAAGTGTGCTTCGATCGTGGCAGATGGCGCTCTATAGTCTCTGCCTACCCCCATGGGAAAAAGGCGTGATGTTATGATGATGATGATGATGATTTTTTTTTAATTCATTGTTTCATTGCGCGTATTCCGTGCAACCGATATTATTTGGAGACTGAAACGTTGGTGATTTCTTACAACTACGGTTTTGTTTCAAGACAAACAAAGATTTCTAGATCTTTAAAAAGAATTTTATGCAGTGATGTGATGCACATTAAACCTAACTAGTACGACATATTCGTCAAATTCGTACGTCCGTGTGGTGACGGATTAAGAATATATGTGTCACGACTCCTTACTCTCCAGGGTGCTATATAATTCAGCTAAGCGATAATGTACAGTATGTACACAGATAAGATCCACTTTGAGGGATGGAAAACTCGAAAATAAGCCCACGTGTGCCAACACGCCTGGTCAGCGCGGCACAGTACACCATAATCGATATTTTGTGTATACATATTTATACAGAACATTTCAGCACAATTAATATAATGACAAAGCCCTTGTAACTAGAAAAAAAAAAATGTAACTAACGTGCTATGACTCGACCCCGGGACTTCTTACAGCAACACCGACACAGCAGCCCGATGGCTACGATCACCGCAAACAGCACCACCAAGAAGATGACCAGCTCCATGCCGGGGGGACGGGGACTGTGCTTCGGGAAATTATTGTTTATCTACTGACAAACATATTTTATTAGTTCTTTTAAGTTCCTTTTCACCCCGCGGGGCCATGGGATAGTGCCTTGAGCCAGACCATGACTCAGCGAGAAGGTGGCCCCATTACACGGGGCCCGACCCGGTGGGGGATATTATATAGTAATCTGGTTTAACACAGGTAACTTTATGGAGGAAATCTACTGAGTTATTCATATTTAGATCATTAATTCAATACATATTGAATCAAATACGTAAAAAACCAATCGCTTAGTGATTTCATCAAAAATTATGCTCACAGAACAGATATATATCATTCCCTCATCATGAGAAATCATGAAGTAGTACAGATATCATCATTGAGATCATAAACAATTAACTAATCTATGTCATTAAATTATCACAACTAGTTAGTCACATTTTATTATTGTGATAAATAAAACAAATATAGATAGTCATGTAGTCACTATTCAAGCAGTACACATATACATACGTACATATAATACAAGTACAATTTATTGGTGTAATGAACAGATATATTTAGAATAATGCTTTATTTAGGACCAGAGAATATTGTCTGTGACTTTAAAATATACTATACAAACATTGCCTAAATCTGTTTATTTACATATAATAAAACATTCTGACTTGACGGGCTTCGTGGTGGAGTAGTTTATGTAATGGAAATGAAATGAATGTTTGTACTGCGTCTGGGTGTTTTCTATGTATTATAAGTATGTATTTACAAAAGAAAAGTAGTATATATAGTCTATCCGTATCTGGTTCCCATAATACAAGCATAGAAATATAGCTTACTTTGGGACCAGAGGACGTTGTGTGAAATGTCCTGAATATTTATTATTTATTCTTCACAAGTTAGTTATGTAATATTTTTTAATTAATAAAGCACTAGGTATGTTAATGTTATGCAGACCTTGTGTATACAACATACAGGTAGCTAGTTATATTATGAATAAAAAAACTGGTGGCACACACAAAGCTGTATTAGTGGTTGAAACAACTTTTGTGATTATTTCTAATGCATTAGATGTAAAGCTGTTGATATTGTTATATACAATACTACTTGTAGCATGTTAACCATTTTGTACAGAGGATAACAACTTGTTTGATTTGATTAGTTCATAAAGGACACAGGCGAAGATGATTCATAATTGGTGAAATCATATGAAATATACATACATAAAGTAACTCATAATGCTGTTTAACTATATACATTATCAGAATAATATAAACAATACCGATATTTCAAACGGCGACTCTGTCGTCTTCCAAAATGAATCAAAGCTGTGATGATTCTTGAAGAAATCGTCGTCGAAGTCTCGCGAGTCAAACATGTCCGAGGGTCACCGATACAATGTGAACGACTCAAACAAGGCTATACTTCACGGTTCGATATACGTTCGCACAAATATTGCACTCACTCAATAACATTGAATATTATGACTAATATTGAGAAATAATTTGCGCGGTTCAACCACAAACACAACGTCCGCACACTCACAGTATACCGGATAATGTGACGCAATCCGCGAACAGCTCAGCTTCCAAACCTGATATTATTGAAATATTTACAATAACAACAAGATTGAAGATACATATTAGAAAAAAAATATGACTCACCAAATAGCTGTAGTGGCCTTCGCGAAATACGGGTTTTCCCCGCTGGAGAAAGGGTGTAAACAAAGGTCTATTACACCATTTTATGGACGTGATTTTTTTATTTAAATGAGAAATATAGTAGCTTAGTTCTTGATACTTGTTGCAAACGAGTAATTAGATGTGTAAATGCTAATTTCACGTATTATTTCTCCTGCTAAGATAAGATAAAATCAGACAGAAAACGCAAAATGACACTTTCTTTGAAAACTGACAACTGCTGACAAGTGATGTGTGATGATAAGGAAGGTTAACTGTAGAATGTCATTTGATGCACATCTGTCAGTTCATAAACATGCGTTCAGTTTGGTCATAGTATCAATAAATAAATTATTGTTTATACTCTAGTTCCCCTGAACTAGAGTATAAACAATAATTTAAAGCGGTCTGTGCATCCCTATGCACAGACCGCGGCCCGTCGGTCGAATACTGGGCCCTGAGTCGGGTATTTCAACGGTGTCACAACTGTACCATTATTGTACCATTATGGTGCAATAGTAAAGATTTTGGTAGTCTACTATTATTGTGTCGTCATAACGACTTCATCATTGTCTTACAATTGTCAAAGTGACATAAATTGCTAGTCTCGTACACAACTGCTTCACAATTGCAATTCAATGACTGAAATGTTTCGGTAGTCTGCTATTTTGAATTTGACAGTAATATTTTTAAATTGTCCTGTGTCGACAGATTGCCATAAATAAAAAATAGATAGATAGAAATATTAGAAATTGTTCTTTGTAATTTATTGCAATTTACTAATCTCCTAAACTTCACATTGCTTTTTATACTAATAAATAGTATGTACAAATATATTTAAACGAAGTCTAGCATGATTAAATGTTTAAATTTATTAGTAGTTTTTCGAAAATCACGTCAACTAACGCATTTTTTAAAAACGGCAACACATACATACCATTCTAACACAATCCATAGATAAAAGAGACCGAAAATTCAATGCATAGATAAAAGAGATCGACAATTCTATTACCATTGAACGACCGTTATGACGGCATATAGCAGACTACGGATATTTGACTTCAATTGCAACGGTATCGTGCCGGTATTGTGCCGGTATGACAATTGTTCCAAAATAGTGGACTTGAGCACCTGGTGGCCCGCCAACAGCAAAAATGATATTCTCGTACATTTGAAAAATATTGAATTCTATTCTAGAATAAAACCAAAAAAAATATGTTCGAGAAGTAATTTACAAAATAATAAATATTAGGTCCCGAATTCCCGATTGCTCGCGTAGATACACGAAGCTTCCAGAGTCGGTTTCGAGATTTTTCGACTCTATACGCGCGGTATAAAAGCTACGCTAACCGCAGCGACAGACAGTTCGGTTTTAATTTGACTGAAGTGTCAACAGAAGGAAATAAGCGCGAAAATATAAAGCGAAGTAATAAGTGATTGAGAATAAGTGCAGTTTAAATAGTGTTTTTGGAAGGCTGTTGTAAATTTTACCTCGACTAGCCGGTGACATATATTTTGATCCACATTCAACGTAGATTTCCTGTTGCAGTGTTAATCCGTCAAGTGCCGTGTATAATTGTGTTGTAAAATCGTAAGTAAAACTCTGTTATTATTAAGTGTTTCTCTATCTACTTAATCAATTATTTTTGGTAATTTAAAAAAGGATGGATAAATTAAGTAGGTACTGTAATTGTTTTTAGGTGCTGTGTTAATCCTAGCCAGGATCAGAACGCAACATGGACAAGCCACGACCTAGTAAAAAACGTAAAGTTAATGATGAAAATCGGCAATTTCAAGAAATTTGGACTGAGAAATACTTTTTTGTATGGTCGCATAACAAAGTCGTTTGTTTATTTTACAAGAATTCTGTTGCGATTGCAAAGGAATATAATGTAAAAAGGCACCATGAAACGTAGCATCCTACTTTTACCAAGTTTACAGGCGAATTAATAAAGCGAAAAATGTTGTCTTTAAAACGGGAGCTTATTGGTCAGCAAGCTATGTTTACTATACCCATTCAAGATTCAGAAACAGCTACAGAAGTTAGTTATGAAATTTCTCGAATGATAGCAAAGCAAAGTCGCCCCTTCAATGACGGGGATTTTGTAAAAGAATGCATAGAAATTGCCGCTAAGAAAATGTGTCTAGAAGCAGCAAAAAAGTTTGAGAAAATTCAACTGAATCGTATGACTATCCAAAGACAAGTTAATAGTTATGTCTTTGTCAGGTAATATTGCGGAGCAATTAACTAAAAAATCTAAGATCATTGAATTTTTTTCATTAGCCCTCGACAAATCCACTGATATTAGTTCCACAGCTCAACTTCTCATATTCATACGAGGTGTTACTCAAGATTTTGAAGTCTTAGAAGAGTTATTAGGAATGTGTTCATTGAAAGGTCAAACCAAAGGAGTTGATGTACTCAATGTACTTTTGGATGAGTGTTCAAAAACTGATTTGGACTTATCAAAATTATCTGGAGTTGCGACTGAAGGTGCTCCTTCGATGATTGGTGTCAATTCCGGGCTAGTTACTTTGCTGAAAAAGCATCTACAAGAAAAAAACATAAACACTGACGATCTCATGCAGTTTCACTGCATTATACACCAAGAAGCCCTCTGTTCTAAAAAAATTGAATTTCAAAATGTCATGAAAGAGGTAGTTTCGACTGTAAATTTCATAAAATCAAGAGGACTCAATCACAGGAAATTCAAACAATTCCTTGATGACATCGAAAGCGAATATAGAGATTTACTGTGTTATACAGAAGTAAGGTGGCTAAGTCGTGGATTGACACTGGAACGATTTCTAAATTTAAAAGAAGAATTTGTAATAATTCTGACGTAGCAAAGGGATGTCCCGGAACTTAAAAATCCTGATTGGTTGTGTGATTTGGCTTTTTTAGTTGACATTACAAATCATTTGAATGGCTTGAACACACGGCTTCGAGGCAAAAATCAACTGATATCCCAGCTCTACGCTCATGTATCATCCTTTCAATGCAAGCTGACACTTTTCAGATCACAATTGAATTCTGGAAATTACAATCATTTTCCGAATTATAAGAAAATGGCTGAAAAATTAAACAAAACTGCGATTAATTTCAGTTATGTAGAAAAGCTAGATATTTTAATTCAATCTTATCAAGACAGATTTTCGGAGTTTAAAAAAGTGAAACCTCTGTTGGACATCCTTTCACGATTTCAGTTGAAAATGCACCAGAGTCAATGCAGTTAGAAATTATCGACATTCAAAACGACCAAGATTTACGCAACAAATTCAACGAAGGAGACTTGCTGAACTTTTACCGCTGCATTGATAAAAATACGTACATTCGTACAAAGAGTTGCGCATAAACGCTCTAAAATGTGCCAGATTATTTGGTTCTACCTATATATTATTATGTGAACAAACTTTTTCAATACTAAAAAATAATAAAACAAAAATCGAAACCGCAAAAAAAATGAAAGTTTGGAGGCAGTTTTACGTGTTGCTACAAGTAAATTTGAGCCAAATATAAAAAAGATTGTAAGCATTATGCAGTGCCACGCTTCAAATTAATAAATTATTTTACAATTTTAATACATTATTATCAATTCTTTATTGCCTTTTATTACCTATAGTTCTATCGGCCCGCCATCAGTTCATGATTTGCCCGAGTGGCCCCTAGTCTTAATAAGTCTGTGCATCCCTGCTCTAGTTGATCCGACTTGTATCCAATAGCAATTCTTAGCAATACTATTTCAGAAAGTACCTGAATTATGAAAAAGACAAAGATTTATGTTTACTTTTTAGGGTTCCGTACCCAAAGGGTAAAAACGGGACCCTATTACTGAGACTATGCTGTCCGTCCGTCCGTCCGTCCGTCTGTCACCAGGCTGTATCTCAAAAACGGTGATAGCTAGACAGTTGAAATTTTCACAGATGATGTATTTATAAAATAAAATAAATATTTAGGGGGGGCTCCCATACAACAAACATGATTTTTTTACCGTTTCTTGCTCTCATACAACAAACGTGATTTATTAAGTATTGTGTGTGTTGTTTGCTCATTTATTAATAAAGTGCCTTATGTTGCATAGATAATGGTACGGAACCCTTCGTGCACGAGTCCAACTCGCACTTGTTTTACTTTTTATAAGACAAGACTAGTCAGTCTACAATACGTAATTATAATCAGAGGTTTGACGTGATATCGGACGTCATTTGTTAGCAGTAGACTGGCATAAGTAAAATGTGAACGTATTCCTATCTTATGTCAATAAAGTAAATAAAATGTCAATGGTCAGGTGCTCAAGTCCACTATTTTGGAACAATTGTCATACCGGCACAATACCGGCACGATACCGTTGCAATTGAAGTCAAATATCCGTAGTCTGCTATATGCCGTCATAACGGTCGTTCAATGGTAATAGAATTGTCGATCTCTTTTATCTATGCATTGAATTTCGGTCTCTTTTATCTATGAATTGTGTTAGAATGGTATGTATGTGTTGCCGTTTTTAAAAAATGCGTTAGTTGACATGATTTTCGAAAAACTACTAATAAATTTAAACATTTAATCATGCTAGACTTCGTTTAGATATATTTGTACATACTATTTATTAGTATAAAAAGCAATGTGAAGTTTAGGAGATTAGTAAATTGCAATAAATTACAAAGAACAATTTCTAATATTTCTATCTATCTATTTTTTATTTATGGCAATCTGTCGACACAGGACAATTTAAAAATATTACTGTCAAATTCAAAATAGCAGACTACCGAAACATTTCAGTCATTGAATTGCAATTGTGAAGCAGTTGTGTACGAGACTAGCAATTTATGTCACTTTGACAATTGTAAGTCAATGATGAAGTCGTTATGACGACACAATAATAGTAGACTACCAAAAACTTTACTATTGCACCATAATGGTACAATAATGGTACAGTTGTGACACCGTTGAAATACCCGACTCAGGGCCCAGCTGTGTCATTACTGTCAGGTTGCTGTCAGGTCAGTAGTGTCAGACAGACAGAAGTCAGACTGATTTTAAGGTTATGCTAGGAGTATATATGTTCTGTGAGGTTATGTATGGGATAGCTGTTGTATAAAACTAAGAAAAACAAATAATTTGGAATCAAACAACATATTTTTAACTGAAATAATGCTTAGCGAAGTAATTAGCCGGGGCCTGGTGTCATTACGTCAAGTTCTAGTTACACAGACGACGCATTTTCACTGTACTACTTCAAATTATGCTGTAGTCAAAAAAACCACTTCAGCTGCTGGAGGTTAGTGTAATAAAGTACTCTACTTTTATGTTCACGTGACTCTCAGTAGTCTTTCCAAGTAATATAGTTACTTACTCAAACATAAAAGTACTCAATTTCAGGTGTAATGGGACTCGGTAAGGGAAAGAAAAAGGGCGGAAAACTAACAGCTGTAGAGAAGAAGGAGATGCCCGTAGAGACAGACCCTGAGAAGCTGGTGCACTTCGTGTGTGGATCTAATATTTACACTACTGGTGAAGATGTTAAGGTCAGATTACGAATATAATTATTGATAATATATCAGTACACCATACTTCAAATCAAATCAAAACGTTTATTTGTAAAATATAAGGTATGTATACATGTTACGATGTTACATAGTTTTAAAAGTGTCCCACTATATTTTGCCATGCAGCGCAGAATAGCTCATTGTTCTTGAACAGATTGCTATGTTGCAGATAATCAAAAGAGAGAAAAAAAAAATAAAAAAATGCAGCGTACAAATTTCAGTTCCCAGGATAACTCATGTGTGTCTCAACTTCCAGATAAAAGAGGACAGTGAGTACCCGGAGTGGTTGTGGAGTCTGAACACCGGGAAGGCTCCCCCCATCGAGGAGCTGGACCCCAACACCAAGCAGTACTGGATACGAGTACGCACCGCCGGCATGAGACGAAACAATAAACTCAAGTCACTCAGGAAGTTCTAAAACGAATCATAGTTATGTCAACAGAGTAAGCACCAGGGGTGTACTTTCTACTGTATCAATCATATGGGGCCCCAGATATAGGTACATAAGTTTTTATAAAAAAATCTTATGGCCTCTTTAAAGCAAGCTAAACTTGTGTTACCTTACTAGCAACAAACCTTCTATCATAGATGTTAAATAGAGCCTCCATCTCGGAGTAAATAAAACAACTGCATTACTGAGAACCAATTGTTTAGTAATTACTAATTATTTACTGCACTAGTTTAGATGATAGAATTAATAGATATTAAATATATTCTGTGTGGAACTAAGAGATGTTTCGATATTTAAAATAAATATATTATTGTTTGAGATAAAGTGTTTTTCTTATTTTTGGTGGGTTGTATAGAGTTTAGGCTTTTTATAATCATTGTTTTGAATTTTGCATAGTAACATTCAATATCATCTTCTTCAGAAATTTCATACTCCACTAAAACCATGATACTAAGAAGAAGTGAACTACAACATAAAAAACCACTAACCATAGATGAGAAACAAGAACTAAGAAAGTTATACAAAACTATTGGCAGACAAATAAAAGTAGAATACAAAGAGTACAAACTAGAGTTAATAAAGAGACACTTGAATAATGCAAGAAGCCTGAAAAAAGGATTGAAAGAAGTTTACTCTGCAAAGAACTGGATACCATGTCTACGCAAAAACTCTCGCAAATCTTATTCAAGATCAGAAATAATAAGTATAGGAACAGAGTTTTATCGGTCACTCTATATGCAGAAAACACTTGTACCAAATCAAGACTCTTCTACTCTCACCATCCACCATCAAGACCCTGTATCATTAGAGAGATTTACAGAACGAGACATATTCTCAAAAATCGAAAAGCTTAAAACAGATATAAGTAATGGACCAGACGGTATACCAAATGAAGCCTTGAAGTCAGCCAAACATGTAATAATTACGTACATAACTAACCTTTTCAATAAAATACTGGACAATAAAGAAATACCTAAAGAGTGGGCACAGTCTGATATAATACTTCTATATAAAAAAGGTGATCCTGCTGACATTGGTAATTATCGTCCCATTAGCCTCCAACCAAATATATACAAACTATTTGCCTCATGTCTCGAAAAACGTTTAGAACCCTATACTGAAAACTACCAGCCAGTTGAGCAAGCAGGTTTTAGAAAAGGCTTCTCAACAATTGCCCATATACATACCCTTGAACAAGTTATTGAAAAATATGAAGAACAACAATGTTCACTCTACCTGGCCTTCATAGACTATGCAAAAGCGTTTGACTCAATTTCTCATGAAAGTATATGGAAAGCTTTAGATGATTGTAACATACCAAACGAAACAATAGAACTCTTAAAAGACATCTACGAAAAAAGTACAAGTAGAGTGAGACTAGAGAGAAAAGGTCCGGTAATAAAAATATGTAGAGGAGTGAAACAGGGAGATCCGCTGTCACCCAGGTTATTTATTACTGTCCTTCAATATATCATGAAGAGCCTGAAATGGGCTAAAAAAGGAATTTTCATTAATGGAAAATATCTAAGCAATCTTAGATTTGCTGACGACATAGTAATATTCTCAGAAACACAAACACAACTACAAAAAATGATTAATGACTTCAACAATGCCAGTCAAACCATAGGCTTAGAGCTAAATATTACAAAAACTAAGATTATGACGAACAGAGACGAACATCCAATCACAGTTGATGGTAACCTACTAGAGTACGTACAAGAATACAACTACCTCGGCAAACAAATTTCCTTAAAAAGATCCAGACATTTAGATGAATTGAACAGACGTGTAAACTTAACATGGAAAAAATTTTGGAGTTATAAGGAAATATTAAAGTCGAGTCTACCAGTCTGTTTAAAGTCTATTGTTTTGGATTCTAGCTTACTGCCCTGTCTATCATATGCATCCCAAACATGGATCTATAACAGAAAAACTGAGAGAAAAATCCAAACTTGCCAAAGAGCAATGGAACGTAGCATTCTAAACCTAAAACGCATAGATAAACAAAAAAACACATTTATAAGGAAACAAACAAAGGTAATAGATGCTTTAAACCACTGCAAAAAACTAAAATGGAAATGGGCAGGCCATGTAGCACGTATGAACTCAGATAGATGGTCCAATAAAACAACTCGCTGGTCTGGCCCATTTGGAAAAAGGAAACAGGGTAGGCCCCCTGATAGATGGATTGATGAAATTAAAAAGATAGCGGGGCATGACTGGACATCAAAAGCCAAAGATAGAAAATTTTGGAGTAGAATGCAGGAGGCCTTTACACGAAATGTGGTCCTTGATGAAGAATAACAATACAAAATTTAGATTTAGTGATTCAACCTTTGATGTAATGTTTGTTAAGGATAAATAAATGGCATATTATTATATTATTGTTTATTGTGTTTCTGTTGATTTTAATTTAACCTAGGCCAAACTTTATGAGAAGATTGCTTGCTTTGTGACCCTCTTAAATAAAACATGTCTGTATAACAAAAAAAACCAATTTTATTTAGCTTTGTTACAAAACATATATTTGTATAAAATCCATCATGTTACTGTGAGTTTCCACTAAAAACATTAAACATGCAATGCATCGAAACTTAACACTGTCAAACCAATCACACAACTGGTTTTGTCGAGTTTACGTTCGCACTCGAGAAAACTAGTTAAAATCTTTGACAGCATTCAAGATTTGTTGTTGTCTGTGTTCGCACTGACTAAAATTATAATCTTTGACAGGTTTGTTTAAAGATTTGACATGGCTGACGTTCACACTGCTGTTAAACTTTGCCTCGCAACTTGTTTAAAATCTCGATATATTGTTTCCCAGTGGTTTCCCAGCACCGTCGGTAAACAACTGTGATATTAGTGTGATTTTTATTACATAATTAATAATATGAGTTAATTAAAGTGAAATATGGAATGGACGAAAGCAGATACGTTAAAATTTATTGAACTTTGGCAAGGCTTTCCATGTTTGTGGAATACAAAAGACGTAAATTACAAACATAGACAAAAGCGTCGTGATGCTTCGTCACATTTAGCTCAGGAGATGGGCACTGACACCTTTGCATTTGACAAGAAAGTTATTTCTTTAAAAACCCAATATAATCGGGAAATAAATAAATTACGAACAAAATCAGGTGCTGGATTAGATGATATACCCCAATCTAAATAATAGTAGTTAAAAACAATAAATCTTCTTCGTCGCTGGAATCCATGGTTTAATAATATGATAATAGTAGTAAACCAACCAAGTACCTACGTCTGTTGTGACAGTTTCAGCGAAACGTCAAAACAACGTTTATAAACAAAACAATAAAGAATGTCGCGTTACTAATCCAGAGCGAAATTTCTATGAGTATTGTCTAGACTGTGAAACGTCAAATATGTTTAGGTTCCACAAGTTGTGTATCAATGCGAACGCGGCTCAATACATTGACAGAAAACAGAGTTGTCAACGTGTTTTTTTGTGCATGTTTCGTCAGTGGAAACCTGGAAACTCACAGTTACTCTTACTTCTACAGACTAATAATTTGGACGTCGCACGTGTAGTTACTGGTGACTTTAACTAGCGATTAGTCTACTTGGCGCTTTACTTGGGAATGGTGAAAGAGGCCCTAATTCTATAAAAGAGGTCTTAAAACATTCACAAAACGTTATATGTAGCTTGTTATTTGCAAACTCCACTGATATAATAAAATTTTCGGTTTAAAGTTGAGCCTATTTTAAAGAACACTTGGTTTCCGTCAATAACAAAGATTTTTACAAAATATAGAACTGTACTCGACATAGGTACGTATATTGCGATTACGACACGTTATTTTCAAATATTTACTATGAATATGTCGCGTACTTTAGTTTGCTTCGTACACGATTTCATAGTTATTGATAATATTTAGTAGCGCCGTATCTTAGCAGCATTTAATATGATTTAATAGTATACATGTGACCACACTGAAACGAATGAAACCAATTAATTTAATATTCGTTTATCCAAACGCAATATACTATCTGTGTTAATCATTAAAATATATTATTGTGAGTGTGAATCGAACTCACATGGTCAAACGTCACGATGCGATATTATTGTGTGTGATGTGCGAGTGTTAGAGACAGTCCATGGTGTCCTCCTTGATGATCAAGGGCGGCGCGTACTCGCCGTGCCTCGTACCGAACGAGTACGCGTACGGGCTCTGGAACAATCGATACTATATGTACTACACTAATCACAAACTAGGTACTCATTTTATTTAAACTAAAGTCTTGGTATACATGTCGGATCTCCTACAGGGGCCTAATATTATTGGCTCTTAGCCTGGGAGCCCATATCACTTATACGACATAAGTGATATGGGCTCCCAGGCTAAGAGCTTAAAAGTTTATAAAAAGAGTTCTCTTATAAGATTATTTTTCCTTCGTGTACCTCAGCATATTTTAATATGGGGACTCCTCTAAATCAAGATAGAGCAATGGCAGGTAGCCACTGTACCAGCACCTTGGTATATAACAACTAACCTTCTTAGTATTGTAGAGGTCAGGCGGGTAGCAGGCGGGGCCCGGCGACCGAGTGGCCTTCCCCGCACCGTCCAGACGGGCCCCCAGCGAGTAGACCGGCGGTCTGCGTGGGGAGGGGGAATACGTCACACATCGCTATATCACTCACGTGAGATACTGTTTTATTCTTATTTCTAGCAGGTTCAATATTTAAATCAGTAAATAAGTACTAGTTTATATTATGCTACCGTAGGTAATAAAAACCTGAATATCTCAGAAGTAATTAGAATCTTTTAAGGAAATAAGGTAGGAGAATATGTACTCATTGTACTCACTTGTTCTTGTAGACGTTGGCGTCGTGCTGGAAGTAGACGGCGGGTCCGGGCGACTTGGACTTGGGCGAGAAGCCGACGCGCGCGCCCATCGTGTAGGCGGGCGTACCGGGGCCCAGCCGGATGGCGTACGCGTTGGACGCGGGCCCCGGCCGCTTGAGGGAGAAACCGAGCCGAGCGCCCATCGAGTAGACAGGGGCCCGCGCCTCGCGCACCGGTGGACAGCGCTCGGGGGCGTGCGCGCCGGGGCCCGGCGTGCGTAGCAGGCTGCGCGCGGGGAAGCGCGCACCGAAAGACCAGGCGGGTGAGCTCATGGGGCCCTCGCGCGTTATTCGCTCCAGGCGGTAGGCGGGCCCGGGGCCCAGCGACTTGAAACGTTGTCCCGCGTTGGTCCCGAAGGAGTACATGGCGTTGCGGTAGCGGGACGGGTCGTGTCCCGGGTGACCCACAGTCGTGGGCAGCTGGTAGGCGCCCGGGCCCGGGCCTGGAACACGCACCATTAAGTATGTACAGACAACAGCATTCCTCCCTCGTCGGTACAGAAAAGGTTAAAGAACAACTTAATAGCTTGGGCACTGATTCTCAAGTTACTGGAACCAGCATAAACACGGGGCCACTAGACACAGAACTTGCTACAAGCCAGGGCGCCACACTAGTGTAACCCGAAACTGCGCGGGGCGTTGTTATAATTTTTAATAAATTATTTAGTTACTAGCAGTGCCCGCGACTTCGTACGCGTGGAATTTAGATACGAAAAATGAAATGAACTAACAATAACGCCATTTTACAGCTAATTAATAAATCGTCCGTTAGGTTTTCTTTTTTTGCACAATTCTAAAGAAGTAACACACATGGCCCCAATGCCATTTTAGTAAATGATATCTCAGAGTTTTACCTTTTTAAGGCTTCGTACAAACCCTTATAGTCTCACTACGGTGTCCGTCTGTCTGTCTATCCGCCTGTTAAACGTTTTTTTACTCGGCAACGGCCGCAGGTATCAATTTGAAACTTATACCAAATGTAAATCTATGCGGTCCCTTGCTGCAAAAGATACAATCAATAATTTAGATCTCTTTACGCATTCAGAAGATATAACCGAATTACAGCCATTTTTGAGTATTTTCAATTTCAGTACCAACACGTACGTCGGGATTTGAGCAGCGTAACGACCATACGCCGACGCCGATGCCAATACCGATGCCGACGCCGACACCTATAAAAACCAACTCAGCACCGATACGTCGGGATTTGAGCAGCGTAACGACCATACGCCGACACCGACGCCGAAGCCGACGCCGGCGCCTCTAAAATTCAACTCAACACCGATACGTCGGGATTTGGGCAGCGTAACGACCATACGCCGACACCGACGCCGAAGCCGACGCCTGCGCCTATAAAATTCAACTCAACTCCGATACGTCGGGATTTGGGCAGCGTAACGACCATACGCCGATGCCGATGCCGACGCCTATAAACACCCACTCAGCACCGATACGTACGTCGGGATTTGAGCAGAGTAACGACCATACGCCGACTCCGACGACGACGCCTATAAAGACCACCTCAACACCTATACGTCGGGGATCGAGCAGCGTAACGACCTGTAAGCTATATTATTGGAAAGTTTCATGAAAATCCGTCCAGCAGTCTTTACGTGAAAGAAGACCGTGGAAACGTTCGCGTTGCTCAGCCAACAAATTAAGTATTTTATTTTGCCGCGTGTAATTCTTTTTTCGTCATATCTCCTAAGATATTAATTTAAATTGTATGCTGTACAAAGCAGCTATAATCTATATTAAATGCGTAAGCTAACTAAGGTATTTAATTTGATAAAAAATGTTACCAAATACACATAAATAGCTTTTGAAAACACCCTATTGAATTTGATATTTTTTTGACGTTCTTATGGGTACAGCGGGTTTTCCTTAAAAGATAGACATATGGCCTCGCGGACTTTTTTCAAGATCTATAGGTAACAAACAATTTCTGCATACATTACTTTGTTGTAACTCACATGGATAAGGCAGCGTTTTCATTTAAAGCTCGCGCGCGTGACTATTTTCCCCGTTTCTTGCAACAATTTACACTGATGCTTCGCTCCTATACGTTGCAACGTGATGTTATTATAGCCCATAGCCTTCCTCGATAAATGTACTATCCAACACTGAAAGAATTTTTCAAATCGGACTAGCGAATCCTGAGATTACCGTGTTTAAACAAACAAACAAACTCTTTCGCTTTATAATATTAGTATAGATTGTAAAAGCTCAATCACTTGTTGTCTAGAACACAGCGCTAGAGGATACGAAAATAGCTTCGTGCATTTTTCTACGTACGAAGTTTCTCGGCTTATACGGCTCTAATTTTTAAGTACCTATATGTTTTTTCAATATAGATCTAGGATCGTATAAACTCAGAAACGCGATTGAAAAAAGTTTTCTCGATAGAAAATCTTAGCGAAACAACCTCTCTTATTTTTTTCATTTGTCGGTCTATTATCGCGTATTAACTAATGAAATAACTTTAAAAACATAAGTAACTATTATATATAGAAACACGTAAATCAGAATTAAAATATATTTAGTAGATTTTGAGTAAACAAAAAAAATATCCCTAATTCTTCATTTACTAGCTGTGTTAATATGTACATGTCGACGATAATATTGATGTAGGCCCTTAATCAAACTATTTAGAACGCTGGTGCACATTTTTAGTCTAGACCTATTAAAATTAGTTGCATCACACGATGTTTAATCTATATCCACTGTGGTGATGTACCGACAATAAACATGTCACCACTGTACCTATATCCAATTATCTATATTATATTAGGGAACTTACCGCCTTTCTTTTTAACTATATGTATAACATTTATTTGCATTTTACGGAAAACAAACTAACACGTCTGATTAGCTGAGCTGCGTGGTATGGCTGCAGTAGATCAAATACCTGTCCTTATCATAGTACCCATAAGTTATAATATGACCAAGAGTGGGTCGTTTGTGGACTAAGAGGTACTATAAAAATGAACCACAACGATCATTTCTGTGACGCTCGTATCTAAAGACAGATTTGTAACATACTTACCTAAAGGTTTCTTGGTCATTTTGTTAGGTATTTAAATAAAAAATTATATAAAACTAAAATTTTCTCATTGATGAAGTGCACAACACGGGGAGGGGGGTAATTTTGACATTGACTGGATGGTCACGACATGAGATGATGAGATATGTTTATAAACAAATGAATACTTCACAACTGATTGTGGTTGACGAGGGAGGTTTTATAACTACAGACTTGCTAACATTTTTACTCCATCCAGGCACAGAATACGAGACCCCTAAATCATCGACATACCAAGCTTATCAAAGCTAACAGTGCATATTGAAAAGTATCAACAATATAGAACAAAGTGTGTCTCTCTCGTAGATCTATGTTACATTATATATATATATGTGTGTGTGTGTTCACTAATACAAGTTGTTATCAGTATCTCTCGCCGCAGCTGTGTTCACTCCCCGGCACTAACCTGGTTACACTCACCCTCACTGGTACACTGATAACGAATGTTCGCTGCGGTGTCACACGCGGCCACACGGTTCAAGTCTATGTCTATCGGTAAATATTGGTGGACTTTAAGCTCTAGCTAACCATAATATGATTAACTCTATACAATCTGAAGCCAGAGATGAAGTTATGAAATGTTAAAATTTACAAAAAAATCATACAAGAACATATTTTTAAAACATTCTGTATACCAAGGTACTTAAAGACTAGCAAGGACCGAGCTTATCACTATAATATGTATCTTTTTAAAAATTAAGTTTTTTTTGTTATATAGTATATAAGTTGTGGTATATAGTATATAAGTTTCATGAAAAAAGTTGCAGCTATTTCCGAGAGTTAGACTCTCTTAAATGTACGAGAACAATTCGTATAAAATTTTTAAATAAAAACAATAGTACTTTTTACGGATTTAGACGCGTATATTTGTTTTAAAACTTTGCAGTCAAAGTGCAGTCTTCGAAACGTCGGGCAACAATAGCTTAAAAATTCCCGAAAGTAGTATTGTTCGTTTGTATGTAACGGTGTGAGTGTATACTTGTCTAATCAAAGTGCGGACATAAGACGCGATCACCAGAAAATTGTCATCTGCCGCCTGAGCGCGTCCACAGTGAGAGCCTCCCACTCGCACCGCCACAGCAGCTCAGTAGCAGCGCGGCCGCCGCGCGGGGAGGACGTGCGCACCAATATGCTGGAGGAGGCGCGCAGCAGCGCAGTGCCCTTCGCCCTCATCTACCTCACCTTCTTCCTGGACAACGTGCTGCTCACTGTACTCGGTATATCACATTCACTTCTACTTGGTGCGATTAACTTCGAGAAAGAAGGATGCAGTTACATTTGGTAGTCTAATAGGAATACAACGAGTTTTCTCTTCATGAGCCTCACTAGTCATGTCACACGACGCCTTTAAGCTCAGACGCTCAATCACCAAGCAAACCACGGAATAGGCTAGTCTTCTAGAAGGCCATGAAATAGGCATCCAATATATTTAGGCGGAGAGAGGACGGAAAGAAGCTGGTGGATGGCCATCAGCCTCTTTCCGTCCACTGTTGGACAAAGTCCTCCCCCATAGAACGCCACAACGCGCGGTCTTGTGCCGCTTGTACCTAATGTCTCCCCGCGACCTTGACGATGTCACGGCTCCACGTTCTCGGGGGCCGCCCAACGCTACGTCTTGCGGTACGTGGTCATCACTCTAGGACTTGCTAGAGGCTAGTTCTAGAGTGTCAACCATATATTATTTAGTAATACCGTGAAAATTGATCGTCAAAGAACCAATATCGACATTGTTCTCATGCCAATGGAGAAGACGTGATCCACAGAAGAAGTTGCATTTCTTCGGGAGTACTGTAGAAGAATACTTCCTAATAAGGTGGATAGATGCTGTAGGTCGTAGGGTGGGTCTGGATTCAGAAAATCGAGCACTGTGTGTTGTAGCGCAAAATGGGAAAAGCGGAAAGGTTTATGTCCAGTGCAGTGGACTACAGTAGGTTGACTTTCATTTGAATGAAGAGTACCTGTGTATCGTGGAAGTAGTGAGGATAAAACCTTCGGAGTGTTGTAATGTTCAGGGTCAGCGAATGGAAGAAAACACAAAACGATCCTGTACCAACCCGTTTAGTTAACGTAGAACAGTCTTTTTACACTTGCGATGTACGAGTATGTATGAGCTCAGTTGAGGGGCTGGACGTAAGATGTATAGTGCCAACCTTGATAGTGCGTTAGGTTAGTACTAGTGGTGTAGTCAATATAACCGAGTCCCCCCATGTTCTATCAGTCCCCATGATGCCGGACTGGGTGTCGGGCGAGGCGGTGGCGCAGTGGGCCACGCAGGACTCCCCCCTCGCCAGGATCATCAACCACACGGTGACGCGCGTCGTGGTGGACCATCAGCAAGGTACTGGAACTGCTAACGTAGGTACCTATAGAACCTGCTGCAGAAGACGACCACTTAAAGTGAAACTATGTACTGCCTGCCGTAGCAAGCAGTATGTTACTACAATAAAATTATAACAGTATATCAACAATATTGGGCTTCTTACGCTCATCGATTATGTTTTTTAAATAAATGTCATTATAGCTGCTGTTAATGAATAATAGAGAAGGTGAAGAACTGACAAAATAAAGAATTATCTTAATGTAGCTAAGCTACATAATATTATGTTGCTGTATACAATGTTGTGTATATATTGTATGTATGCAGGTGGTTCAGGTTGGGCGGCAGGTTCCCAGGCGGTGGTGGGCGCGGTGCTGGGCAGCAAGGCGGCCGTGCAGCTGCTATGCGCGGGGCCGGCCGCCGCCGCCGTCTGCACGCGCGGCGCCGCGACCGTGCTGCGCGCCGCCACCGCCGCACTCGCCGCCGCCGCGCTCGGTCTGTAGCGTCAATAATAAACTGGAAGGGCGAGAAGAAGCTTTGACTTTTAAAAATTGAAATTGTAAGAGCGCGGCCGTGTAAAATTTACCATAAGGACATAGGTGCCATGGCCCCGCGGCCCCGGTCAGCCGTAATGTTTTGCTTTTTCTTCCTTAAATTATAGGGCGGCTAATTAAATTGGCCTAGAGTGGTGCGCTAATTTTCAATGTATGTCACAAGCGCTGCACCATAAAGACTCCGGAGCCCGTAGTATTATAATTAAGAAATATCATGATTACATAAAAAAACGAATTTCTTCTCTTCTTCTTCTTTTAGTCTATGGCTTTTGTATATACAATTTCGCCAACGTCGCAAATGAAGGAAATTTAAAAAAAAAAATTTCATATATGCCTAGTTCCTACTGCGAATTAAAAATTTTAAATTACCCACCGTTTTGTCACACAGATTACATATCAGGACATAGGGCTACCATATCAAAATATATAACTACGAAATAGACATTATATCTAGTGAATTCTTTCTATTGATACCACTCTATTCGCTATTCAAATTTCGTCTTTGTTTACTTTCAATAGATTTTTTTAATATTTCTTTCTAAATACGAGAATGCTTCCTATAGCTAGTTCTAGTATTATCTGTGTGTGATCTGTTAGTGTGTGTGTGTGTAGGTCTGTGTGCGTGTAGCCAGTGTGGGGGCGGCGCAGCGGCGCTGTGTGTGTGTGCGGCGCGTGTGTCGCACGGTGCGGGCGCGGCGCTCGGCGGAGTGGCGGGCCTGAGCCTGGCCGCCTCCGCGCTGCCCGCACACCGCACACACACTGGCGTGGCCGCGCTACTCGGGGCCGTCGCGCTCGGTACTAACAATATACTCACTAGTCATACGAAACAACGAGGAGCTTACATTACAATATTAATATACAAATTACGGCTTAGCTAGAGACAGACATTATACACAACTAGATTTTACAATAATCCTGTAGTAATTACGTAGCCTCAAGCGACGGGCGACAGGCAGAGTAATAACGAGGGTGGTAACGATTGGGTCAATAGTTATTGACCACCATAAATATCTTTATCATCGGACATGGAGACTACACAAATGTCTCCCCAAGTCTGGCAACAGGGAGGCTTTCCGAAGTACTCTCCAAGTCTAACGACAGGGAGAGGGTGATCATTCTCTTTGACTGATATCAGGGAAAGAGGGGTTACTCTTTGTCCATGACAGGGAGAGAGGTTAAGTGGAAAGGATTACTATACAAGACAGTGATCCGTATACCAGATGCAATCATTAGAAAAGCGTGCCAAAGTTTTGTCACATCAAGTTTATAAATAAAGTAAACAACAATGTCTATAGCTTGATTATTAAATCTATTTCTATTTAAAGTAATAAACAAGACAAGTGTAAACGAAGCATTTGTAGAATGATTTTCTATTACCTCTGTGTTCAAAAGCTATTAGATTCCAGCTGTGGAACGTCGGCTACGTAACTCACTACTTGTTACTATAACACCAGTGTCTCGTCTCACAGGTGTGCTGGTGGGGTACCCGCTAGGTGGCGCCACCGCCGCGCTGTGGAGCAGGGACGCGCCCTTCCTGATCATCGCTGTGGCACTCATCATAGATCTCGGTACTGTCACCTCTCTATCTTGAAGTATCGTGTGTGTTGTTGTTACGTCATCAATAAACTAATAGTTCTCTCTCTCTCTCTCTCTCTCTCTTAGTTCTACAGTACATATACTTGAACAAGGAGGAATATAACAAGGTAAATGTATACTATACGCTTCAAATGAGAATAGGGTAACAATGACCTCTATCTCTATCTGTCAAAAGTGATTTGAAAAGTACTGTCAGCAACGAAAGACTCAGTTATTTGAAGTGAAATAACGTTGTAAATTAATGGTGACAATGTGCGTAGTATTATTAAAAATAAATACTGTTTTCTTTCGTAATGTCATCGTTGAAAACAATTATAACGTATCTGATTGCCAACCGCGTTTTTGTCGCTGCTAGTGTGCCTTGTCGAGTATATGAGGCGTGCTTATGTTTTATTTTAATGCTGCTAACTATGTGGTTGGTTCTTGCTACATAAAACAGATTTTATTGTCGTTTGATGTCACTTCTATGTATGTATGTCTTGATGTCACTGTTCGAGAATAAGTAAACGATGACGATAAAGTGGTAAATAAATAATATTTAAAAATATCTTGTTTTGCTGACCTTACTAAAATTGTTCAAATTGACAGTTATGACGTCACAACATGGTGCGAAGTAACTCCTATTCTCATTTGAATTGCATAGCACAGTACATGTGCCTCGCACAAGTACTAGTGCTCACTCGTGTGTGCAGGGTGGTGTTGGTGGTGGTGGTGGCGGTGCGCGGTGTGTGTCGGTGTGGTGTGGTATAGGCGGGGCCGGGTCGGTGTGTGCGTGTGCGTGTTGTGTGCTGCTCACGACGTGTGTGGTGGCGACCCTGGAGCCGTGTGTCCCTGTGTGGATAGTGGAGCGGTTCGGTGCAGCGCGGTGGCAGCGGGGCGCTGTGTTCATACCGGACAGTGTGGGGTACCTGGCGGCCGCGGGGGCGGGGGGACTCGCGCACCGCCTCGGGGCCGAGCGGGTCGCGCTCGCCGGACAGATCACCGTGGGGCTGGCCGCACTCGCCGTGCCGTTCGCCGGCTCGGTGGCCGCGCTCGCCTTGCCGCACTTTCTCCTCGGCCTGGGGCTGGGCGCGGCCGACGCGGCGCTGGTGCCGGCGCTGGTGGCGAGTGGCGGGCGCCGGGCGGCTCGTGCGGCCGCACTGCTGCAGGCGGCGGGCGCGGCCGCCTACGCGCTGGGACCCGCGCTGGGCGCCGCACTCGCCGCCGCCACCAGTTTCGAGGTGACGATGCGCACGCTGGGCACGATCAACCTGCTCTACGCGGCCTACCTCTACACCAGGCTGAGGGCCTACCCCATCTCCGAACAGGTCTCGTCTCGCTCTTGTTAAGCTTTTATGTGCAACAAACTTGACTTACCTACTCTGAGTGCTTTACTCTATATTTAAAAAGTATCCCAAAATACCTGAGTACTATACTAACATAGCAAATGTTCACTATATACGCTAGTGCTGTCCCTCTCACTCACATTACCTTGTATCCGCAGTGGGGCGCCTCCTCCACACTCGATAGCGAGGATGACGAGGAGCCCGACCTCGAGCACGCGCCGCTCACACACCTCACACACACACACTAGACTCACTGTCAACATGTCGACACTCGGCGCGTCTACTTCGTCTATAACTACAATCAGGGTTGGGCAGTATTTCAATTACATGTAATTGAAATACGTAATTGAAATACAATTACGTATTTTGTATTTGTATTTCAATTACTGCCTCAAAATGTAATTTGTAATTTGTATTTCAATTACCAGACGTCGAAGTAATTTGTAATTAGTATTTCAATTACTTGAGGCTTCAAAATACATTTTTAAAATACATTTACAACCGTCACTTTATGTAGTCAAAGTAGCTATTGGAGTCTGCAACACTGTACCCGTTAAATAAGCTGTACGCCAAAACTGGTTAACAAACCCCAATTTGTCAATGAGGTAATGACGGCCCATAAAATTTACTTTACCAACATTAGTTTGAAGTCGGTGCCAAAAAAGATCGTTTGCCACAAATACGATAATCTCATAGGTTAGCTTATATTTTTGCGCTGTTTGGGGTAACTACAGTAAAATGATATACAGATATTAAATTAATTGTAAAATCAATACTGTAAGCTAAACAAGTTAAAAAAATGTTTTGGAACCATTGTACCTTTTGACGAAAGTACTGACTGGTGGAAGGTAATGCTGCTAAAGGCTAGTAATATTTACGGATGGTGGTTTTTTATGCTGGTTCTCCGTGTGGTAACGGATTAAGAATACAAATGTCACCACCCCGGGAACACCCAAATTTCCGAAAAATTTTATTCCTTTTTATTTCCTATTTATTCCGAATTATGAAATTCCGATTTTCAAAAGTCCGAATATCATAATAGCGAAAAATTGTAATGTCTATTACTAAAAATCACGAAATATATTTTACCGAAGGTCATAAATCCGATTTATTACTTTTTCGATTTTCATTTTTCCGAAGAGTCAAATGCTTGGAGAGTTCTCGTTCCGTAAAATGACATTCCGATTTTCGATATTTTATATAATTTTGCGACTAAAAAGAATCGTCTGGTCAGCGCGGCACAGTAGACCATAATCCCTCCCAAAGTGGAGGAGGCCCGTGCCCAACAGTGGGACGTAAATTGGCTGGAGAGAGAGTTATAATTTTTTAATTTTAAATTTTATCGCTATTTTTACTAGACTAGCATTTAATATCTGATGAAGAATGGCCAACGAGACAGAGTGGCGGGTATATTTGCAATGATAGTACTTTGTATGTACTATCATACAAACAACCTTATCCAATAAATTTTATCGCTGAGAAAATGAGTAAAAGATTTCACCTCTCGCATCTCGATCTATGAGAGGGAGGGGTTATCTCTAAAAGTATTGATCAAATTCTTTTTTTTTCAACATTTTTTAATTTTAATTTTTTTTTTCACTAAATTAGTGCAGAAAATATCAGGATCGGATCAATACCTTTAGAAATAAGTCCTCTCTCTATTTCTCTCCAGCCCATGGACGGCATACTTTTGAGCACGGGCCCCTTCCACTATGGGAGACTTGGTTTACCACAGTAAACCGTCAACACGTCAGGTCAGCGCTGCATACAGCGCTGACCTGACGTGTTGGCGCAAGGTTTATTTTCGAGTTTTCCTCTCTCATCTCCGATAGAGGAGTGGTTTTTGTTTTGTTTACTTTTTATAACCGCTTTCTACCCTGCCGTGCCATGATGATGCGACAAAGTTATTCGTGAACAAACATTAAAAAAACCTCCTGTTTTTCAAAATTGGGTAAAAATATTAGTATAAATGTATTTTGTAATTTGTATTTTGTATTTCAATTACAAACAGCCAAAATACTGTATTTTGTAATTTGTATTTCAATTACTCCACTCAAAAGTAATTAGTATTTTGTATTTCAATTACTTGCAAACGCAGTATTTTGTAATTTGTATTTCAATTACAACAAAGCATGTATTTTGCCCAGCCCTGACTACAATAATAATTAATGATCATTTACTTGTAAATAAAAATTATCTCTTCAATATCTTTTCTTAGAACACCCTTAACATAATATGTCTACCTTTAAAAATAAATTAAAGTAATATTTAAAATTATTAATTGTATTCGGAATCTTAATTCAGTTATCCGTTACATAAAATGCCTTCTATGACAGTTAGTGAATGTAAGGAACTTGAAGAATTTAGATCATCTAGTTAGCTAATTAATTTATAATTGAGAAATCCGGATAATGCCTCAATATAATTTTGACGAGCTTAAGTGTTAATGTATGTAACGAAACAATAGCACAATTTTAAAAACTCTACACCGCGATCTATTGAGCGGTATAGTAAGCTACTATTTGTTAAAAATATATCTTTAAATTTCACGCGTATGAAGTCGTGTACCACAGCTATTAATAAATTAAATTGTAGTGGAAAAAGTGATTGCCGCAAGCGGGACTATAATTTAATTTATAAAATAAAAGCATAGCAAGTTAATTGCAAGATTAATAAATTACTTTAGTAACAGCTATATTTAAAAAAATATTTTATTAGTTTTTTCTCTGCACACAACATGGCAATACTTTTGATCATTAGTCTGTGATTAAATACATGCAAATGTCATTGTCTTGTCCGTTGTTCACTAAGTAATCTGTGGTCTTGTCATCAATTGTCAATGATATTGACACTTGACAGACGAATGACAACATTATTTGGTCGTTCGCATTTTAGTGTTAGTGTAGTCTCCGATTGATTGATTTGTTTCATGCAAATCGTAGTGTGTTGTGTTAAATAGAGGGAGAATGTATATGTGGGGCTGCGTGGTCGCCACTGGAGCCCGAGCATGTAGCACGCACAAGTAGTCCGCGCCGCCTGGTCGCGCTAGCCGCACGCCGCCACTCCGCCCGGCCGCTAGCGACGCCGAGCTTTGTGCTTTACCACATCACGATCGGGCACAGATCATCACCATCATACCGCCTGAAGCTATCATCCTGTCTCCTGTGAGGAGCCTTTATTACTTCATCTCGGGTAAAACTATGGTAAGTCTCTTGAATAGGTCTCTTCCTACCAAAACATCGTTATAATGAACGGTTTTTTATGTCCATTATTTTAATACCTACTCGTATTTATAAAGTTTAAATATATGATAACAACAGGATAATTTCTTTAGTTTAAATCACAATTTTATCACTAATATTGTAATAATATTGTTGCTAATTAATGTTAGTGCTAATAATATTTTGTTTCTATATAATATTTTTCCTTGTATCACACAATTATACATAATTTATATTTACTTACCTAGGTACCTTTTTATTAAGATTGGCAATAATATAATTGCAATACTTAGTTTAGTAACCAGTTTTACATTTATATAAATCTCTGAACTTTTTAAATATTAAGAAGAATTTTTGGACTGTCCTAGAGATTTCTTTTTACACTGTATCTTTTTCTTTTGTACACACTTATAAATGCGCTACAGACATACAACCCAGTTGTTTTTCAAACAAATTTATGAGGTGTGATTAAACCTAACAACAACATATAACTAACTGTACATCACTCTTGTAAACTTCACATTAAAAAGAGGAAAAATATTTGTAACATTTTAGTACATACTTTTTACCCTAAGACTACACAGAACTTTACAAGCATAGACTATAAATACACCTGAAGTGGGTTTCAAATGTGTTCTGTTTTAAATAAAAGAATATTGTTTAGTAGAGAGAGAGTGTAGAGTAGTGTGAGTGTTGTGTATATAGTTGTGTGTGTGTGAGATGAGCTGGTGTTGAACAGATGTCCCGGGACTGCTCCCGGGTGTACTCTATATAACAGTGAGTGATGATGTACATAATAATAATATAGACCACAACGGGTACATTCTGTTCACTTTCTGTACAATAATTAACATACTCTATAATTTTTTGTTAACAATGTTGTTACCCCTATGGCTTAGTGACTTGAACTTTATAGTATTATAGAAAAGTCTTGGATTTCAATACTGGTTCTATCACTATTTAGCTATGTATGTATGTATGTATTATTTATATATGTATGTATTATGTATCTATTCTTAACTAAATAACTAATTGAACTGAACTGTCAAAATAAAGGCAAAAAAAAAAATAATTATAAACATAAAAGTTATCTTGGGAATTGTACAAGAATATTGTGTGAAATGTCTATGAATAATTATTTCATTTATCTCTCAGACATTATTCTCCCACTGCTGGACAGAGGCCACTAAAGAACTTAACAAATATATAATAAAGTGTATACTCTACATTAGCTAATTATAATTATATAAATCATTGAACCAGTATATGTATAGTTAATATATCAAGTTGTTAGTTGTAGCTCAACTGTTACGCTTAATTAGAGATCAAACAATGTTCCACTAACATCTGTGTGGACATGTTTAGTTAAGTGTGACACAAGGACTACAGTATGGTTTTGAAGTGTCTTCATGAATGTTTTGACCATGTTTTCATGAATCTAATGTGATATGTAGATTAGTCATAATAAGTGAATAGAATGACTGACTGACTGACATATCTCCTGACTCTTCTGTAGATCATAGCTTTTTAATCTCTGCCTATCATTGTTATAAGATGTAGATAAATAGATAAAATTCTTTATTTTTGAACTAGAACGTTACATATTAAATAAGCTTTTACAAAACTGAATAATCGGTTTGTCTGTTTGTGTTTGTGATGGTATGTATTGTGTGAATGGACATCCACAATGAAGCGAGTGTTAATGTATGTATGTATTTTTGTTCCTTATGCACAGTACAGTTTTTAGAAAGGATTTTTTTAAAACCCAACTGTTTAGTTATGTTGTACATTTTAATTTTAAGTTTGTTATAAGTAATCATTTAATTCTATGTATGAAAATATCAAGGAAGTAACACTGCAGTACAATTAAGTTTAACAAATATATATACACAAGGTACACAACTTGATATCGTCATGTAGTTACACAACAGAACACAGATCATCAACAGTAGATAGAGCATTATGAGATGTTGGTTAACAACTAAACGCACCAACGCTGAAGGTGTGACCACGATCGCTGCATCTCTGTCGAAACGTCGGGATCGAAGGTATTAAGCCCTTTTTAAATAATAAATAACATGATTATAGTCCCGGTCATATAAACAAAATTATGTTGGAGGAAGTTGCGAGGCATGGAATAATGCATGTTTATTGGTTGTAGCGAAATCACGCACCAAGTTCTCACACATACGTACAACTACCGTAGATCTCCTGGTTATTGCATATGTTTGCATTGATCCTTCACTGGGTGTATAGTTAGTTATATTTGTTGTAGGTACATCATCAGCATCAACGCTCCATCACAATTTTACAATAAAAAGCAACCACCATAATGTTAATACAAGGCATAAACACACCCGTCTCCACAAAATATGTAACTCTTTCATGCGTCATTGTATATGATTTTATAATAAACTCCCTATTGATGTAAAAGAATTTAATAATTCTAATTAATTAAAACTAAATTATATAAAAAGGCGTATTATAAAAGTACTGATCATATTAAAGATGATAAAGCTTGGGAATAGGTTAGTCTGGAGCAATACATGTATATTCTATATTGTAACGTTTTATTAGCATTGTAAATATAATTAACATTTAATTTAAAAAAATATTGTTTTAATTTAAAACTCTGCTGCGATCTACGCCAGTTCTTCTCAGCAGATAGCGTGCTGAACCAGTGGTAGGGAAAAAAATTGGACATGTCATAAAGCACATATTTTTCTGAAAAATTATGTCTACTAGATTAAATGATTTTTCATTTAAGTTCATTTCCTATCTGGTTTTTCTTTTTAAAATGGTGCGAGTGGTAATTATCTAATTGGGTTGTGGTTACTATAGACTAATATACAGTTTATTTAGTTTTATAGTCCACACATTAACCCCACAATCTGTAATAACTAACTATAGTTCTTATCTACAAAATTATCTACTTGGGTTTTTTAAAACATTTAACATTGTGACCTGAAGTTATTATAAATAATTATATAATACACTAGCTGTGCACAGCAGACTTACGTGTGGTACAAACTATTAAAAACTATGATAAAAAGGAATACAAAATCCGGTCAAGTATGAATTGTTCTCGCCCTCGAAGAGTTGCGTACCATTATATCCGTTATATTATAATCATAATATATTCCTCTTATTCCCACCTCAAACAACGAGATAAGGGCTGGAGAATTAAGCCTGGTAACAGACGGACAGTCTCAGTAATGAACTCCTCTTTTACCTCTTGGTATTACACAACCAAAAGCACAGACTTATAAATCGACTCTACCGCCATCTAGTTCGGCCGTTTGGGTTATTTGACGGGAATACTTGACACTGGTGCCAATTCTATATGCACAACTTAACTAAAAAATGAAAACCACTATTGCTGTACCATGATTATTTGGCTATTATGTTGTGCAGATTTATATTCATTAAAATCGTTAGTCTATAATAAACAGTTTTTGTAACAAAAAAGTTCAGTTAACATCGAAATTGTGATATTGACGCTAACAATTTTCATTTTTAGTTAAGTTTAGTTGTGCACATAGAATTGCTACCACTATCGGGGTTAAAAGTAAGTAATGAATCTAAGCTATCTTAGTAACAAAATCTCATTCAAATACGTTGAGCCACTTGAGCTTGAAAGAATAACAAACATACACACATACATATTATGAACGCTTGCTCGGGTGAAAGTAATTTTAAAGCATATTGTTAAAAAACATAGCTTATTTTATCAAGAGGTCATGTTACATTCTAATGGTGAAATAAAAATTGGTCAAGTGCGAGTGGGACTCGCGCACGAAGGGTTCCGTACCATTATCTATGCAACATAAGGCAACGTTATTAGTATCGAGCAAGAAACGGTAAAAAAAATCAGTTTTTTGTATGGGAGCCCCCCTTAAATATTTATTTTATTTTATTTTTAGTATTTGTTGTTACAGCGGCAATAGAAATACATCATCTGTGAAAATTTCAACTGTCTAGCTATCACCGTTCTTGAGATACAGCCTGGTGACAGACGGACGGGCGGACGGACAGCGAAGTCTCAGTAATAGGGTTTCCGTTTTTACCCTTTGGGTACGGAACCCTAAAAACTAATTAACGAAATATGTCCAGTAGTTGACGGGCTTCGTGGTGGAGTGGTTTATGTAATGGACTGCCGATCATGAGGTCTCGGGTTCGATTCCCGGTCAGGACAATCGTTTGTGTGATATCCATAAATGTCATACAAATGTTTGTCCTGCGTCTGGGTGTTTACTATGTATTATAAGTATGTATTTACAAAAGAAAAGTAGTTTACGTATTATATCCGTATTCTGGTACCCATAACACAAGCATATAAGCTTAGCTTGGGACCAGAGGACGTTGTGTGAAATGTCCATGAATATTTATTTTATTTATTAGTAGTTTTGGAGTTTATTACATACAAAAATATAACGTTTATTATTTATAATATCTTCTTATATATAAAATTCACGTGTCACAGTGTTAGTTACCGTACTCCTCCGAAACGGCTTGCCCGATTTTTATGAAATTTTACATGCATGCGTATTCAGTAGGTCTGAGAATCGGCCGACATCTATTTTTCAAACTTTTTTTTTTTAGTATGGTAAAGCAACGTTTGCCGGGACAGCTAGTTAGTATAGAAATATGTATAGTGACGTAACATCAGCACGCTATCACTCGCCGAACAATTATATAAATCCTTGTATTAATAGTTAGTTTAGCACGACACGACATTGAGCGTCGTCGGATAACAGCGGCATTAATGAGATCGTGATGTAAACGTAGTCAGTTACTGCGTGACTGACAGACAGACAGACGTCATTCGCGCACTGCTGTATCTTCGTGACCTTTGAGAATTATTTGTTTTAGGGTTCCTCATTAATAAGGAAAAGAAACCCTTATGAGGTTATTTCGCTTTTTGTCTGTTTGTAACGGCTGTTTGCGAAAGTAATCTATACGCATGGATCGCTATCCTCATTTACCAGTGAGATATTATCTATATACTATCTACAGTAAACGTTGCAATAGGAATTGCTATCAGTCGGTAGCTGATTGGAAACCAAGTAAGGATAATAGTTAGTTTAGATTTGTCTATCAGCAACAATTGAATACCACACTGTCTCGTGCGGCGGCATGACGCACTCCGACGAGGTTGACAAAAGTCGGCCGGAGCGGTGGAGCCTAATGGGGGAGAAACCGACCAACTATACGGTCATTGTCCAGCAAGACTGCTTTCTGCATCTGAACCATCACCGACTTGCTGTTGATGCTGCAACTTTTTGATAATTTTACGAAATCTTCTTTATCACCATCTTGCCTTTAACGCATGAGGGTGGACAGGGTCTATAGATCACCATTTGCTACGATCGAAATACGAAATATTCTTGCAAAATATCTAGGTTCTTATAAAGTTGACAGATTACTTGTTATTGGACAAGATGCAGGCTGGTTGTTCTTGTTATACTATGTACAGAACCCTCTCTGTGTCTGTCTCGCTCTTGACTGATTGTATATAAACTTATGATATTCACCTTCGTACACAATAATATTAATCTCTATTACACTCTATGACGCAGTCGGTAGTAACCTTCTACTGTGAGGTTGCCAGTTCGATTCTTTTACTTATATTAATACATATTAGTTATTGCCCGCAACTTCGTTCGCGTGCCATTTACTCAGCAAACCCTAACCAATTATATAAAAAAACCATCTTATGACATACACTATCTATTAAAAGAAACTGCGTCAAAATTCGTTGCGTAATTTTGAACATATAAGCTCACACAGGGACATACATACAAAAATAACGGCTTTGTTTTATAATAAGTAAAGACAAATTCACCATTCACTATAATATTATCGAAAAGCTGTTAATTTTCATCCGCATGTGCAACACAACACGTACATGTCGTAGGAGACTTGATTAAAATAGTTTACTTAAGGATTTTTAGTTTTAACTTAGGTTCCAAGATTGTGATGTGTGTCCTAAAATGGTGTAAATGGTGAGTAATTCGTTTATTTACTGTAGTTGGTGAGACTGAATGGTGACCCGTTGAAATTTCATAAAAGGATCCTTCCAAACCAGCTACACGTGTCGTAAGCCACGGATCAATCTCATCGTAGTTAATAGAATGTTGTAGTTATCGTAGTTAGTTTGACCAGTATTACAAGGCCTTTAGATAGATGACTGCTCTGGCTGTGAATACAGGTGATGTCTACGATGTTTTTCTCCGATATACATATTAACATGTCGACACTAGTTAGTTATCACCGTTCTTGAGATACAGCCTGTTGAAACACACACAGCGAAATTTCTGTGATAGGTTCTTGTTGTAACTTGTGGTAAGGAACCGTAAAAAAGCTTATTAAGTATTACTCTTACAAAAATATAATATTTTTTCCAATATCAACGGTTCAGAACGGCCGATCCATTCATAAGAACAATAGAGTATTAGAACCAACACGCGTTGACACACGCGATGTTCTCTAGCGGAGTGCTGAGTGAGGTACAACGTACAACACACAAATCTATTTAATGTATGATAGTATTTTTTACGGCGCTCGTGGTCCAGTGGTTCAGGTAACGGACTGCCTTTCGCGGGGTCGCGGGTTTGATCCCCGGTCGGGACGATCATTTGTGTGATATTTATAATTGTCATACAAATGCTTGTATTGCGTCTGGGTGTAATAAGCTTAGCTTAGGACCAGAGGACGTGGTGTGAAATGTCCATGAATATTTATTTTAAAATGAAATGCAATAATATTATCTATCCTACTAATATTATAAAGGCGAAAGTTTGTAAGTATGGATGTATGTATGGATGTTTGTTACTCTTTCACGTAAAAACTACTGAATGGATTTGAATGAAACTTTACCACAATATAGCTTATACCGATTTTGATGAAATTTTATTTTATACAGAATTGTATGGCAAAACAACGTTTGCCGGGGCAGCTAGTAAGTTATACAATAATAGATATATGAAGGACCTTGTACATTAATATATTAATATGATTCAGTTGTATTAGTTAGGTGTGTGCGCCTCCAGGGACTTAACTCATATCAAGTATCAACACGATACACAACACTATATTACCACTAGAAGTGCCCGCGACTTCGTACGCGTGGAGTTTAGAAACCAAACATTAATAAATCACACTAGAAAGCCATCCCCATGAACCACTCTAATTACCAAAAAAACGCATTAAAATCCGTTGCGTAGTTTTAAAGATATAAGCTCACATCGGAACATACATACACTCGAGTTTGTTTTATAATAAGTAAAGATAACAATAGTGTACTACACTACACTTTACGACTTTCCCAAAGTGAACGATAACGCCCTCTGGGTGGGCGCTGCGGGACTACAGGTACAGCGTGGCGGCGGCGGCGGTAACAATATGGAGTTATAGTGGTTTTTCAGTAAGGTGAAAAAGTGGGACCGCTCATAAGTTATTTATTCTCAAAGTAAGCAGAAGTTTTGTAAAATGCTCTTATTTGGACATTACAAACAAACATTTTAATTTAGTTTATGCGTAGATAATAATGGTGAAGCTTCATTAGCGTGTTAACGTGTAAGCAAAATTAAACAGCAAATCTTCGTTGCATTTTGTTTTATTTATTGTTACCGAATACCGATAACGCAGTTGGAGCCGTAGCATAATATATGTATAATTATTGAGCTACAAGTGACGTCACCAGTCTGTCTGTCGCTCATCAATATGAGTCACGAGCGGTCACAAAGGAATACGTGACCACACAGTCAAGTGCGAGTCCGTTAATATTATAAAATATATTCTTATAGGTAATAAATATATATTTACATAAAACAAAGTGTATAATATATGTAATATATCCGTATCTGGTACTACGGGTATAAGCCACACAAATTGGTACTGTAAAGGTTGTGATCATTGAATATAACCTATACAATGATACAGGCCGCTTAAGATTTATTTTTAAAAAAGGAATAAAAAGTTTAAAATTTGAAAATAAAAAGAAAAGAATTTGGAGAGATGGGGAAAGCACATGAAGACAGGATGTTGAAAAATGATTGTAAAATAGTTTTTCTTTATTATAAAAAATATAACAAATTAATTAAATGTGTTTTAAATTATTATTATAAATTAATTGTAAAGCTTCCTATTTTACAATCATTTTTTAACATCCTCTCTTCATGTCCTTTCCCCATCTCTCCAAATTCTTTTCTTTTCATTTTCAAATTTTAAATTTTTTATTCCTTTTTTAAAAATAAATCTTAAGTGGCCTGTATCATTGTATAGGTTATATTCAATGATCACAACCTTTACATATACCCGGCGCCTCCACCAATTGTAAAATTGTAAAGCTTCTTCTTTACATTAATTTATAATAATAATTTAAAACACATTTAATTAATTTGTTATATTTTTTATAATAAAGAAAAACTATTTTACAATCATTTTTCAACATCCTGTCTTCATGTGCTTTCCCCATCTCTCCAAATTCTTTTCTTTTTATTTTCAAATTTTAAACTTTTTATTCCTTTTTTAAAAATAAATCTTAAGCGGCCTGTATCATTGTATAGGTTATATTCAATGATCACAACCTTTACAGTACCTAATGCGCCTGGCGGCCATGTTGGTGACGTCATAGTGACGTATAGATGAGAATATTACATTTTGTTAGCTCTACTTTTTCTTTGCTGACGACGTCACAAGGGCGTTAATTTGACAAGGTTCCAGCGCATTACCAATTTGCGTGGCTTTTACACAAGCATAGAAATATAGCTTACTTTGCGAACAGAGGACGACGCGACGTTGTGTGAATATAGAACTACGACTTGTTGCCTTTTATGATACCTACTTAGTAATTAAGATTTATCTGAATTTATGAAATCTGTCTAAAAGTGAAGTGCCCGCGTGTGACCTCTACTTAAAGATGATAACATAACCGTACAACAGATAACATTATATTATATAACTACCGATAGTTATTGTGCGAACACGTAGTGACACTGCGGTCATGGCTTTATTATATTATGTTAACACAACATTCCTCCCGTGCCAGATATGGGACGATAGAAACAGATAATATCACAAGAAAAACAGAAAACTCTAAATTAAATGCCATAGGTACCATCAAGCTTGGTCGGAAAAATGTCTTGATGACTCGAGAATAAATAAATAAATTAATATTCATGGAAATTTCACTCAACGTCCTCCGGTCCCAAGCTGAGCTTAAGAATTATTAATACGTACGTAACCAATAACCACAGCAAAAACATTGCGCTTTTTTGTTATATTTTATCATGATCATCTTAATATTTTAAAATGTATTATACCTAATGTAATAATATAAGTAGCACGAGAGTGATATAATATATTATGTATAGTAAAAGAACCTAAACCTCTATAGTTATATAATGTTAGTTAGTTCACGTACTTTTATTATATTATTATATTTACGTAATTGTGTGAAAGTATCAAGTAGTGTTCGGTGTTATATACGCGCGCTATACAACACTCCACTGCGTAGGGTTGTCTGCTGACGAAAACTTTCATACTTAGAAATAAGTAAATATATTATTGTACATTTTTATACAATGTACTCTCATACTCTGGTTCACAATTAAGCTTAGTACTTGTGATATTATATACCAGATTTATAATATAATATATATTTATTACTTTGTTCTAAACTCCTATATTTTGCCTATATTTTAAATAACCAAAAGAAATTTAATATTATTCTGCGTGTGAATTTTTTTCTATTACACTAAAATCTCCCGGTTTCAAACATGGCTCTGCAATAAAACAGCCAAGAAGTTATTTAAAATTTCAATGTGTCTGCGATGCATTAAGTATTTCCTAATTGTTATCACATCACCATCCAGCCGAGGTTATGTTGCAAAGTTGTAATGTACACTAGTGATGTGAACCGGTTTCATAAAAACCTTTAATAAACCGGTTTTTGTGAAAACCGATAAGCACCGATTCTGATTCAAAAACCGGCAACAATCACAATGTCTTCAATATGTATCCGAACATGAGTCTGCTCTGTATAAATGTTGTCTATGGTAGGGGAATCACCCGAAATCCTGGTGCTCAAGTCCACTATTTTGGAACAATTGTCATACCGGCACAATACCGGCACGATACCGTTGCAATTGAAGTCAAATATCCGTAGTCTGCTATATGCCGTCATAACGGTCTTTCAATGGTAATAGAATTGTCGATCTCTTTTATCTATGCATTGAATTTTCGGTCTCTTTTATCTATGGATTGTGTTAGAATGGTATGTATGTGTTGCCGTTTTTAAAAAATGCGTTAGTTGAAGTGATTTTCGAAAAACTACTAATAAATTTAAACATTTAATCATGCTAGACTTCGTTTAAATATATTTGTACATACTATTTATTAGTATAAAAAGCAATGTGAAGTTTAGGAGATTAGTAAATTGCAATAAATTACAAAGAACAATTTCTAATATTTCTATCTATCTATTTTTTGTTTATGGCAATCTGTCGACACAGGACAATTTAAAAATATTACTGTCAAATTCAAAATAGCAGACTACCGAAACATTTCAGTCATTGAATTGCAATTGTGAAGCAGTTGTGTACGAGACTAGCAATTTTATGTCACTTTGACAATTGTAAGACAATGATGAAGTCGTTATGACGACACATTAATAGTAGACTACCAAAAACTTTACTATTGCACCATAATGGTACAATAATGGTACAGTTGTGAGACCGTTGAAATACCCGACTCAGGGCCCTGTTTAATATGCGACTAACTTCATTATACTAAAACATTTCAGTTCTGCCCGCGAATTCTTTGGAATTTACAGATTAGTTGCTGAGTAGTTAGTAGAAAAAAAACAAACACTTGGAGCCATTAAATATAATAGCGCTCAAGTATTTGTCCATACCAGCGACATCGGTACCTTCGGAGAGGATGTTCTCTAAATCAGGATATGTATTATCCTCTAAAAGGAGCAGGCTACAAGCAGATGCTGTGGATCAAATTTGTTTCATAAATCAGAACTACGATTTGTTAGAAACAGGCAAAGTATAAATTTCCTGGTAGTTTCCTGCGTGTTCGATGACAATTTTTTTTGATTATAATTGTACCTAATTAAGAAAAATGAATAATATGCCTAATTATTAATAAAAAACTAAAATAATTAAAAACAAGTATTTATTTTAGAAAAAGCCTAAGATAACCTTAAAAACCGGTTTTTGTAATTATCTAATCGGTATATACCGGTGAAAAATTGTAATCGGTTCACATCACTAATGTACACACGTACTTACTATTGCAGGTTGGCGAAAATACTGCTATTACAGGTTCATCTCAAAAGTTGAACAAATTTTTAATCATTATAACAATATACAACAGAATTTTAAAGTTTTCTTTACTTTTATATTTGGATTTCGATTTTCCATTGAGTTGCCTTTTAGAGTTGTAGTTTACTTTCCTTGTCTTACTACATTCACAGCATAATACTTTTTTATTTTCATATTAAATCTATCGAAACATCCTAACGAATTCTCATCAAAATCTGTTCAACCCTTTTATAGAAGTTAAGACACAGACTAATATTAACTATTTATTTATAGCAAGATAATAACAAATATTGGTGTTGATAGTGTGATCACCACTACCCTGTATTAGTATAAGATCGTAGTATGTAGGTTCATATCGAGGCCAAGTTTGTTTATCTTAAGAGGATACCAAAATAGCTTCGTGCATTTTTCTACGTACGAAGTTTTCATTGTTTCTTTAGATTGAATGGCTAGAGCTCTAATTTTTAAGTATATGTTTTTTCAATATATGATCTAGGATCGCATAAACTCAGAAACGCGATTGAAAAAAGTTTTCTCGATAGAAAATCTTAGCGAAACAACCTCTCTCATTTTTTATTTTTTTCATTTGTCGGTCTATTATCGTGTATTAACTAATGAAATAACTTTAAAAACATAAGTAACTATTATATGTATATAGAAACACGTAAATCAGAATTAAAATATATTTAGTAGATTTTGAGTAAACAAAAAAAAATATCCCTAATTCTTCATTTTCTATACCTACTAGCTGTGTTAATATGTACATGTCGACGATAATATTGATGTAGGCCCTTAATACAACATATTGTAGATGAGTTCTGAGCTAACACTAGGTATGTGAGCTGTTAACACATTATATTTATAAACCGGTCTAGTACGAGTCGTACTTCCAAACGAGGTGTTCCGTACCGTTATCATCATATTGTGACGTCGCAGTGATATTGTCACGAGGAGGGTAGCACCAAGTTACAATGATAATGTTTGTTTTATGGAAGTCTCCTTTATATCTTCAAAACTACGCAACGTATTTTGATGCTGTTTTTTTTAATAGGTGATTTATAATATTAATTACAAACTAATGTTATTCAACTGTGTAGTTACAAACAGACGGTTGTACAGCGAACCCTCACTAATTGTGCCCGTGTTAGACGGAAGCGTGGTGTGTCTGCCTACTCCCGCGTGAGAAGGTGTGGTTTCATATGTAAAGTGGATGATGGCATGTTGACATCTGTGATACAATTATCATAATTAGTACAGATGCTAATGTTCGTATTATATCAGTTACTATTGTAAAAATTTTTGCTCAATAAAGTTATGGGATGCTATGTTATATGTTGAGAGTGTACTAAACTGATGGAGCTGGGTTGTATGGGTGAGTGTGTGTAGGGTTGTCACTCGACAATCACTTTTAACTTCTTCAATGTTTACAAGAACTGTATGTTAGACATTTTTTTTGTTTATGTAGTTTGGAGTGTAGATTCATAGAAAATAATTAAATCATTATTATTAAAAGTATATAAGTATATTGAAGGCAATCCTGATGCGTCAAAAACTTAACCCAACTTAACTAAAATGAAAACAACTATTATTATTACCTTTAGTATTTCGATAGACACGTTTATATGAATTAATATCGTTATTCTATGATACATAGCTTTTATAATAAGAAAGTTCAGTTAACACTGCCCATTGTGTTATTGACACTATTAATTTTTATGTTTAGTTAGTTGTCAACCCTATCGTAGTGTGGAGTGCGCTCGCGTGTGAGGTCAGTGGCCGCGCTGTGTGCGTGTGTGCACACACACGCAGTGGAGCCCTCTCCGGAATGTTGATATAATGTTACAACTATTTATTCATAGATTTTGTGCATCACAATATTCAAATATTATTTTATCGTTTTGTAAATAAATTAAATACTGTTATTATTACTTAAAATACAGACGCAGTACAAACATTTTTGAAACAAATACAAATATTGCACAAACGGTTGTCCTGTGCGCGAATCGATCCCGCTACTTTAGAAACGGCAGTCCATTATATGAACCGACAGATCACGAAGCCCCATAATTATAATGAACGTCATTGGGATATAGTCGGGAGAATGTTTTATGATACAAATGTCTAATAAAAACACAAGTAATATAAACGCTAGATGGCGCTATCACCAATATTGAATCAACATACACTTTTATTATTTAAATAGTTGTCGTTCACTTTAAGTTTTATATTGATTGATAACTGAAATGAATTACCCGCTTTGATGAAGTTTATGAGTATTTTATAGTGAACATTAATGGAGTTTACTGAACTTTATGTGTTGTTTTATTGTCAACTGATTACGTATTGTTGCTATTACGATAATAAATGATTTTATTCACGAATTAGGATATTTTCGCTATTGATATGTATGATGTATCAAAACTGCGTATGATTTTGCTACGACTAAATAAAAATATATTATTTTATACCCCGCAACCTGCGTCTTCGAAGGTTAAAGTGGTGTCGTGACCATTTTTAAATTGCCCCCTATTAACTATCAAATCGCCCCCTGTGGGGTGTCAGCTCCACTTTAGGAAACACTGCTCTAAGATAGACACTATTTGCAACAATACCTTACAATTAAATAAATAAATAAATATTCATGGACATTTCACACAACGTCCTCAGGTCCCAAGCTAAGCTTATATGCTTGTGTTATGGGTACCAGAATATGGATATAATACATATACTACTTTTCTTTTGTAAATACATACTTATAATAGATAGTAAACACCCAGACGCAGTACAAACATTTGTATGACAATTAAAAACATCACACAAATATTTGTCCTGACCGGGAATCGAACCCAAGACCTCGTGAATGGCAGTCCGTTATATGAACCACTAGACCACGAGGCCCGTCAATTAAATCAATTCGGTAGCTTTGCCGTAATAGAGTGACTAACAGATAAACAGAATTATTCTATGATGTTAGTAATTATGTAATGTAATGTGTTACATTTCCGTTTAATTCCATGAAGTTCATGCGATTTACCTTATAACTGGTGTTTTGTTTGAGGAAAACCC
Source organism: Orgyia antiqua (assembly GCA_916999025.1). Lineage (NCBI taxonomy): Eukaryota > Metazoa > Arthropoda > Insecta > Lepidoptera > Erebidae > Orgyia > Orgyia antiqua. The sequence continues at coordinate 11,166,776 of OU779874.1, forward strand.
CGTTCGGATTTCATACACGGTGTTCATGCAGTAATTTGACGTGATACGCGTACAAATAGACAGACAAACATAATTATAATATTATGTATTCATTAGTGACATTTGGTTTTCTTCAATGTATCGATTATCTACAATTTTGAATAGTGTTAAGTTTGCAGTTTTCTGTCTCTCATAAAAAATATTATCTGGTTATGTTTCTCTTTCATAGCTTTTCCAGCTAAGTTAGAAATGGGGCGACGTCACTTGTAGTATTAATTTGTCACCACACGGAATAACAAACGAGTAGTTATACAATAATGTAATTAATTAATAATATTAATACGTGACATATCGTGACTGAGTAAGTTAAAAGTAAACAAAAACATAGTGGTTTGTGGAGACTTCAACATTGACATTTTGAAAGATACCACAGACAAACAAATTTTTTTATCGACGGGCCTCGTGGCCTAGTGGTTCATACAACGGACTGCCGACAACGAGGTCTCGGGTTCGATTCTCGGTCAGGACAATAATTTCTGTGATGTTTTTAATTGCCATACAAATGTTTGTACTGCGTCTGGGTGTTTACTATCTATTATAAGTATGTATTTACAAAAGAAAAGTAGTTTATGTATTATATCCGTATTCTGGTACCCATAACACAAGCATATAAGCTTAGCTTGGGACCAGAGGACGTTGTGAGAAATGTCCATGAATATTTATATTTATAATGGGGAATTTCCAGACCTAATGAAGTGCAGTAAAATTATTCCAATTTTTAAAGCAGGTTGTACCACTGATGCTTCTAATTACAGGCCTATATCCGTACTTCCAAGCCTAAGTAAAATTTTTGAACTGATAATTTTAAACCAAATGTTAGCATATTTTGATTTCATGGGACTACTTCACAAAAATCAATTTGGGTTTACTAAAGGGCGATCTACTGTAGATGCTGGATCTAACTTAATCAAAACTATATTAGAAGCATGGGAAGAATGCTGATATGCGATTGAAGTATTTTGTGACCTTTCTAAAGCATTTGACTGTGTGGACCACGAAACTCTTATCCTAAAGTTAAAATTATACGGTATCCAAGGCAAATCTCTTAATCTCCTGCAATCATATTTATCCGACCGAAATCAAAAAGTGGCCATTGAAAATGCTCTTTCCTCTGGCTCTAAAGTCAAGATGGGGGTGCCACAGGGATCAATCCTAGGTCCATTGCTATTTCTAATGTACATAAATGATCTCCCATATGTAGTGAAGGAATCCATGTCAAATATAGTCCTATTCGCAGATGATACATCACTTATATTTAAAGTAAACAGGAATGATAGGGATTTAATTGAACCAAACTCAACTTATATAGCCAATTGGTTTTCTGCTAATAACCTTCTTTTAAATTCAGGTAAAACTAAATGTATAAAATTTACAACACCTAACGTTAATTTCACAGATGTAAATCTTAAATTAGATGGAAAACTGTTAGATCTCGTTCCTTCAGCTGTCTTCTTAGGAATAACAGTAGACTCTAAATTGCAATGGGGGCCCCATATACAGGCTCTTGCAAGTAAACTGAGTTTCACCACACGTCCACAGCCTTAATACTCGCAATAAAGAAAAGCTTATGATTCCTACAAAATATAGACTTCTTTAAGCAACTAATTTCAATATTATTCAAATATTCAGTATATGTATAGAATTTTATAAAAATACTTTAAGATATTATTTTAAATGTTGTGACGACATCATGTGTATTGCATTTTCCTGATAGACTTAAGACACATTGCAATACATCTTTTCAAAGAGTTGCCAAGTTGTTGTTTTTATGTTAGTTATCGTAAAGTGGTGCGCTTTTCCTTCATTAGTTATGTTCATTTATGTTAATATTATCTAATACATAGGTATTAAAATAATAAATAGTTAATGAGGACAATTCCGTGGCGTCAAAAACATACCTACAATGAAAACAACTACGTTGTATTTTATTTGATCGTCTATTTCGTTGTACAAATACAACAATAATTTAGAAAATTGATATATTTATAATGAGTATGTATATTCTTATACTGTAATGTATTTGTATTATAAAAATTATGACGTGTAATAACATTATGAATAAATGAGTATTTGAGTATTCGTTGCACACATTTATATTAATTAATATCGTTAGTCCATGATACACAGTTTTTATAATAAGAAAGTTTAGTTAACATTGACGTATTGTGTTATTGATTAAGATTTACAATCAAATATAGATTACATCAAAATCATCGCCGACACGTACATATTAACACAGCCAGTAGGCACAGAAAATGAAGAATTAGGGATACTTTTCCTATTTAATCAAAATCTACTAAATATATTTTAATTCTGATCCACGTGTTTCTATACATAATAGTTACCTATGTTTTTAAAGTTATTTCATTAGTTAATACGCGATAATAGACCGACAAATGAAAAAAATAAAAAATTAGAGAGGTTGTTTCGCCAAGATTTTCTATTGAGAAAACTTTTTTCAATCGCGTTTCAGAGTTCATGCGATCTTAGATCATATATTGAAAAACATATACTTAAAAATTAGAGCTCTAGCCATTCAATCTAAAGAAACAATGAAAACTTCGTACATAGAAAAATGCACGAAGCTATTTTGGTATCCTCTTAACACTGTCAATTTTCGTTGTTATTTCATTTTGCACTCAGAATTACTACCAGTATGGTATGGATCGTGACTTTAATTTATATTTGACCCTCTATTTATATTTTAACAAAAACATAACAATTCTTAAATGTTATGTTAGGGGGCATAATTTTTTTAATAATGCTAAGATTTACAGGGACTAAAAAGGTTGAGAAACACTGATCTAGAATTTAGTCCTGAGGGAGGATGTAGGTACGGTTGTTTATCACATTATTTAACATTTATGTAATGTGTATTCACGCCATCTATCGAGTGCACGATGCATTACGAACTTGCATTACTTGTTTGATTTAACCAATGGGTTTAACGATGAGGAGTAGAGCTAGAACACGTCAATTGATATCATATTTAAAATAATAATAAAATATTTCATTGACGCTGGCAATAGCAAGGCGAAGCCTTGAAGCTCTTGAAGAAAAAAGGGAAAACATAAACAATCATTAAAGTAAAATCTGTTTTGTGTTTATTACGTATACTATGTTGTGTGTGCGTGTGTGTGTGTGTGTACCACCAACACTAATATTGAGTTAATGAACGTCACAACTGCAGGTACCTGCGGTATATTGTGTCGATAATATGATAATAAAACAACTTGTTCAAAACAATGACGGGCCTCGTGGTCTAGTGGTTCATATAACGGACTGCCGATCACGAGGTCTCGGGTTCGATTCCCGGTCAGGACAAATATTTGTGTGATGTTTTTAATTGTCATACAAATGTTTGTACTGCGTCTGGGTGTTTACTATGTATTATAAGTACAGTGTAAACTCTTTATAACGTTATCCTTTATAACGATAAACTCCCTATAACGTTGGAGTGAGCCCAAGTTGGTTGGTTTGCGTTAAGACGATACCAAAATAGCTTCGTGCATTTTTCTATGTACGAAGTTTTCATTGTTTCTTTAGATTGAATGGCTAGAGCTCTAATTTTTAAGTATATGTTTTTCCAATATATGATCTAGGATCGCATCAACTCAGAAACACGATTGAAAAAAGTTTTCTCGATAGAAAATCTTGGCGAAACAACCTCTCAAATTTTTTATTTTTTTTCATTTGTCGGTCTATTATCGCGTATTAACTAATGAAATAACTTTAAAAACATAAGTAACTATTATATATAGAAACACGTAAATCAGAATTAAAATATATTTAGTAGATTTTGAGTAAATAGGAAAAGTATCCCTAATTCTTCATTTTCTGTGCCTACTGGCTGTGTTAATATGTACGTGTCGGCGATGATATACGATAATATTGATGTAGGCCCTTAAAACTCACATATTGAAACACTCTTTATAGCGATACGCCATTCTCTATTACGAAGAAATGTGTTCATATTTGTAGACAGTAAATATTTATTATCGGTATTATTGTTTATGTTATGTTATCAGGTAACAAAAGACTTTGAAGCTCCGAAACATCCGAGGTCGGTCTAGCTTTTGTTATCCTTAATTGCCTTGTACACGTGCAGTATGACGCATTGTTTTCTCGGAAGTGATGGTCTTCGACCAAGCATACTGGGTACCTATCGTATTATCAGTCGTAAACCTACTTTGAAACTGTTAACATGGCCAGTAAACGGAAAGCGATTAGTGTTGACGAAAAAATTTGTGTGATACGTGCGATTGAAAAATTCTTGTATTAAAAATTCTTATTATTTTGGTTTTTTTTTGTTCACTCCATATAACGATAACTCTCTATAACGACAAAAAATGCTCAGTCCCTCGAGTTTCGTTATAAAGAGTTTACACTGTATGTATTTACAAAAGAAAAGTAGTATATGTATTATATCCGTATTCTGGTACCCATAACATAAGCATATAAAGCTTAGCTTGGGACCAGAGGACGTTGTGTGAAATTTCCGTGAATATTTATTATTATTATAAAATACTAGCTGACCCGGCAAACGTTGTTTTGCCATACTAAAAAAAAAAGTTTGAAAAATAGATGTTGGCCGATTCTCAGACGTACTGAATATGTATGTAAAATTTGAGAAGAATCGGTCAAGCCGTTTCGGAGGAGTACGGTAACTAACACTGTGACACGTGAATTTTATATATTAGATTTATTATTATTATAAAATACTAGCTGACCCGGCAAACGTTGTTTTGCCATACTAAAAAAAAAAGTTTGAAAAATAGATGTTGGCCGATTCTCAGACGTACTGAATATGTATGTAAAATTTGAGAAGAATCGGTCAAGCCGTTTCGGAGGAGTACGGTAACTAACACTGTGACACGTGAATTTTATATATTAGATTGATTATTTGTGGTTACGATAACATACGAGGGGAGGTCCAAAAGTTCGTGGAATGGAGGGGATGGAGTGGGGATAGGGGCGCTCGCTTAGTGTCATACTAATTGGGGACTCATAATTAGTATATAAATGGAGTTTCAGCCCTATTGCGTCATTCGTTTACGAACACTCGCCTGCTAAACACGTCAATCCGGAAGAAAACTGAAACTATGGAGAAAATTGAACACCGTGCGGTCATTAAATTCCTTACCAAGCAAGGAAAGAACGCTCAGACCATTTTGAATGAAATGGAAACTGTTTACGGGGAACAGTGCCCTAGTAAATCAATGATTTACAAGTGGCATGGTCTTTTTAAACATGGTCGGGAGTCGATTGAAGACGACCCCCGCTCAGGAAGGCCAGTTGAGGCCACCACATCAGACATCGTCGAAAAAGTGGAAAAAATTGTACTGGAGGACACCCGTTTGAAGAAAAAACAGTTATCTGCATTAGTTGGAGTATCAGATACCACCATTTTGCGAATCCTACATGACCACCTGGGTATGACAAAATTCAGTGCAAGATGGGTACCGAGAATGCTCACGCCGCTTCAAAAACAGCAGCGCGTCGAAGCGTCAAAACATTTTTTGGAGTTGTGTGGCGACGATCCTGGACCGATTTTGGAGCGAATTGTTACCGGCGATGAAACATGGGTTCATCACTTTGAGCCTGAGTCCAAACAAGAGTCCATGCAATGGCATAAAAAGGGGACACCACCGTCAAAGAAATTCAAAGTGTCGGAGTCGGCTGGAAAGTTGATGGCTACTGTTTTTTGGGATTGTGAGGGGATAATACTGATTGATTATAAAGAAAAGGGCAGGACCATAACCGGAGAATACTACGCAACAATACTAGAAAAATTAAAGGATGCCATCAAAGAAAAACGTCGGGGAAAATTGACCAAGGGCGTGTTGCTCTTGCAAGACAACGCGCCGGTTCACAAGAGCAAAGTTGCAATGGCTGCTCTACACACGCATGGCTTCGAATCACTAGTCCACCCACCCTATAGTCCAGATCTGGCCCCAAGTGATTTTTATTTGTTCCCCAATTTAAAAAAAGACTTAAGGGGAAGGAAATTTTCCGACGTCAATGAGGTAAAGGAGGTAATTTTGGCTCATTTTGAGGGAAAAGATAAAAAATATTTTTACGATGGTTTAGAAAAATTAATTCATAGATCTAATAAATGTATTCAGCTTAAGGGTGATTATATTGAAAAGGAAAAATAAATTTACTGTTTCATTTTTACTAAAACCCTTTCATTCCACGAACTTTTGGACCTCCCCTCGTAGATATACATAGATAGAGCATCGCACAATATAATATGTATAATATTTTCTTCCCGTTGACACAGCTGTTTCTAAAACCATCATTCATGTTAAACTTGAATTTGTTTCCTTGAAAATCTGCACACAGGACGGTGAATGGTATACTTAAAATATAATAAAGTCACAATCTAATAGTGTTCTTAACACGGAAGTGAACATTTATATTATTAAACCATGCATAATTATAATTATAAATGTTAAGATAGTTATGAATGCATATATTGGAAATATGTTGAGATCCAGGCACTGCCTTCAGATAATAAGGGGTATGTTTGTGACCAGCTAACGGCCGCGGTTTTCATCCAAGTTTAAATTACTCAGTCCTAATATTATTATACGTCAAACCGTAACAAATTATTCAAAAATAAACATCCTCTTGAATCGATATCTATTAAAAAAGCTGCACCAGCAATGGCTAAGACGTCTTGTGTCCAAGTCCTTCCACATCAGATACCACTGACCAGCAGGTCGGCAGTTAGTTCGTATGCTACCACAGACAATCAATAGGTAAAATATGATTCACTGTTTTGTTGAAATGTACATGCTTGTGCAATCTACTTGATAATGTTGTTAGATGTTTGCGCGATGTGTCTCGTTGCTAATTCAATCCAGTTAATTATCATACACTTGATTAAATAAATCGATGTATTTATTACGAAAGCGAAAGGTCAATATTTGTGCGGAGACAAGGCGCGAGCTAGTCGATATGGTGTGCACTAGTCATTAGTGGCAAGGTCACATCTCAAATATTGGCGCGAAAATGTGCAAATGGTGATAAATGGCGCGCAAATATTTTCGAGGTGTCATGGCCGCCGCACACACATTGGTGACGCCGCCAGTGCGTGTACCTGTCTCTGTGTACATCATCATCACGCAACACTTTCACTGCGCGACCTCAGCGCTAGGTTAGTGGGACACCCGGCTTCACTCACATCCCATAAACCATCACACTAACCATACACTGGTGTCAATCAATTAATTGAATATTACCTCCTAACATGGAACCAATGTATAAAAACTACATATTCGCATTGTAAACAATACAATTATGTAATTATATCAAGTGCTATTACATAAAAAATTGGTCAAGTGCGAGTCGGACTCGCGCACGAAGGGTTCCGTACCATTATCTATGCCTCATAAGGCAACGTTATTAGTATCGAGCAAGAAACGGTAAAAAAATCATGTTTGTTGTATGGGAGCCCCCCTTAAATATTTATTTTATTTTATTTTTAGTATTTGTTGTTATAGCGGCCATAGAAATACATCATCTGTGAAAATTTCAACTGTCTAGCTATCACCGTTCTTGAGATACAGCCTGGTGACAGACGGACGGACACGGACAGCGAAGTCTCAGTAATAGGGTCCCGTTTTTACTCTTTGGGTACGGAACCCTAAAAATTATAAAAGTTCACGTTTCATTTGTATGATTCTTAAATATAAATATTAAGAATCATCTGTGTCGATCATATAAGTTTATAGAACCAGCAGCGTAGCTAACTTTATAACAGTTTTGAGTAACAGAATTACCGTATGTTGAAGATACAATGACATGTAATCGTTGTCTAACAATAATATCTTTTTAATAACCTTTATTTGTATTTGGGAAAACTTATAACTGGCCTTACAGTATGTATAATTCTATTTAAAGATGTAATATTAGCTATAAGTTTTCTAAATTGTTAAAAATAAATATTCTAACATGTATGTTCATAAATAAATTTATACTAAACTAGTTGACCCGGCAACCGTTGTTTTGCCATATTAAAAAAAAAGTTTGAAAAATAGATGTTGGCCGATTCTCAGACCTACTGAATATGCATGTAAAATTTCATAAAAATCGGTCAAGCCGTTTCGGAGGAGTACGGTAACTAACACTGTGACACGTGAATTTTATATATAAGACTAGCTGGCCCGGCAAACGTTGTTTTGCCATACCAAAAAAAAGTTAAAAAAAAAATTTAAAAAAAATTAACCATAAACCTCACGGAGCCCGAGACCATTCCAACGAATGCAAAACCGTGGAAATCGGTTCGTGCGTTCTAGAGTTATAGCGTATAGAGATTTTTATTATACTAAATCATATTTGTAGGAATTTTATGTAATGATATTATTGTAACTCTGTGTTATCTAACTATTAATAATTCTGTTATTTACATAATTAGTTATACAGGGTGTCCCAAAAGTCAACGTCCAACCGAAAACCTAAGCTAGGCCTAGTTGTGGGGGCTCTCAAAAAAAAAGAAAAAAAAATCTATCTCATGTAGTTTCGAAATGACAGCCATTTTTCTTAAATTGACACCCTGTGACGAGTTTACGACTACTGGGGCTGCAAATGAGCTCTTTTGTAATTTTATTTTTGTGTGGAGTAGTCTTAAGTGATGCTCCTACAAATTCCAATTCATCATTTGCACACAACTTCATTGGAATTTCAGAAAATATCCGTTTTATACCGAACCATGACGTGAAAATGACTACATCACTAAACTTTGACAGTCTGTACTGAAAAAAAAATCTACTATGCAATTTCGGCAAGTGCCCTTAAAAGTTGGCGCATTTAATGGGCTTTCCAAAATGGTATAATACTTACTAAATTATTTCTTAGACGACGAGAAAAAAAAAAATTAAGAAAGTCGATATTTAGCTTATTATTAGTTAGTCATAAAACTTTCTCAAAATTATTCTAATATCATCTAGGCGTTCTGTAAGGTGTAATTAAAGAAAGAGACGAAGAAAAGTTAGAGCGGGATAGTGACGCTACTAAAAGAAAGAGACGAAGAAATGTTAGAGCGGGACGGAGAGTGACGCTACTTGGTGTCAAATTGACATTTTGGCTAGTGTGGGTGAAACAGATAGCACGCTAATACAACAGCGTGGTATACGTACAATAATTCAGTACGTTTCGTGCCTTCGTTTACTGCGCATCTTTTTGTATTCGTTTGTATTTATTTCGTGCTTACAACCTTGGCTCTGTTTACTGGACTTGATTGCGTGTGACTTGGATTTGTTTTCGAACCGTTTCTGACGAACTTGGCTTTCTCCTGGACTGTTTTTGTAAGAAAATGCCTTTCTTGTACTCTGCAGAGGAATATGCAAACATGCACCTTATTTATGGGGAATGTAGGTGCAATGCTAGAGCTGCAGCTCGACTCTACCGTGAGAGATATCCGAATGCCGAGCGTCACCCAGATCATCGAGTTTTTGTAAATGTGCACCGTTTATTATCAGAAAATCAACTTCCTACTCGAGCTACTAGAGTGGGAAGAACCGTCGTGCCTTATGAAGAAGATGTCCTAAATGCAATTGCAGAGAACCGGAGTATCTCAGTACGTGGAATCGAGCAAAGTCTGGGGGTACCTAAAAGTACAGCACATCGGATACTGAAGAGAAACGAATTGCATCCGTACCACATGCAACGGGTACAAACTTTGCTACTCCGTGATTATCCTAGCAGGATTTTATTTTGTCAATCAATGCTCGAAAGGCACAGAGCAGATCCAGAATTCTTGCGTAAAATTCTTTGGACTGATGAATCGACCTTCAAAAAAGACGGATACATGAATTTGCATAATTTGCACGAGTGGCACGTCGAAAATCCACATTTGATGCGCGAAGATAGGTCACAGTACCGCTTTAAAATAAACATGTGGACTGGGATCTTAAATGGATCCATTATTGGGCCTTTTGAACTGCCAGAAAACCTCGATGGGGCAGCTTATTTGGACTTTTTACAACATCAGTTACCCAATTTGTTAGAAGACGTGCCACTTAGCATTTATCGAGACATGTGGTTCCAGCAAGATGGCTGTCCGGCACACTATGCGCGCCCAGTGAGAGAATTCCTTAATCAAGAATATCCAAATAGGTGGATTGGTCGATCCGGTCAGATCACGTGGCCCCCCCGTTCCCCGGATTTAAATCCTATTGATTTTTTTTATTGGGGAACGGTCAAAGAAATTGTTTACCAAAAACCAATTGAAAATTTAGAGGAACTGCGTCAGAGAATTCAAGATGCCGCTGATCACATCAATTCCAGACGTTTCGCCCGCCAGATTACACGATCGTTTTTAAGAAGGTGTAGGGCGTGCATACGCGCTGATGGCAAGCAATTTGAACATTTGATATGATTTAAATAAACATTCGATTTTTAATAATTGACTTTTATTTAAACAATCCCAAAAATTCACTGACACCAAGTAGCGTCACTCTCCGTCCCGCTCTAACATTTCTTCGTCTCTTTCTTTTAGTAGCGTCACTATCCCGCTCTAACTTTTCTTCGTCTCTTTCTTTAATTACACCTTACAGAACGCCTAGATGATATTAGAATAATTTTGAGAAAGTTTTATGACTAACTAATAATAAGCTAAATATCGACTTTCTTAATTTTTTTTTTCTCGTCGTCTAAGAAATAATTTAGTAAGTATTATACCATTTTGGAAAGCCCATTAAATGCGCCAACTTTTAAGGGCACTTGCCGAAATTGCATAGTAGATTTTTTTTTCAGTACAGACTGTCAAAGTTTAGTGATGTAGTCATTTTCACGTCATGGTTCGGTATAAAACGGATATTTTCTGAAATTCCAATGAAGTTGTGTGCAAATGATGAATTGGAATTTGTAGGAGCATCACTTAAGACTACTCCACACAAAAATAAAATTATAAAAGAGCTCATTTGTAGCCCCAGTAGTCGTAAACTCGTCACAGGGTGTCAATTTAAGAAAAATGGCTGTCATTTCGAAACTACATGAGATAGATTTTTTTTTCTTTTTTTTTGAGAGCCCCCACAACTAGGCCTAGCTTGGGTTTTCGGTTGGACGTTGACTTTTGGGACACCCTGTATACCGTAGAGTTCACACAAACAACAAATTATATTAAATTAATTTTGTAAAGTGAAAGGTTCTTCCATGCTTATTGTTCTGATTGTTAATGAATTACATATCGATATCGTTATCTACTATATAAAAATAAGTCGGATTTTCCTTCCTGACGCTATAACTCCAGAACGCACGAACCGATTTCCACGGTTTTGCATTCGTTGGAAAGGTCTCGGGCTCCGTGAGGTTTATAGTAAATTATTTTTTTTTTTACTTTTTTTTTGGGTATGGCAAAACAACGTTTGCCGGGCCAGCTAGTAACGAATAAAAGTACATGATAATAGGTTGTATGTCTGTCTGTAGTATTGTATTACAATCGATGTATTTGATACAAGTCATACAAGTGTTGCAACATTTGTATGTTATGCAGTCTCTTCTCATTACTTTAATAGTTTCATTTTGTTGAGTTTAATATACATTTTTGTTGGTTAATCCTTACGAAAACCTCCCCTAGGTACACCTATATAAATAGTCTCCGTATTGGTATCGATCGACACAATAAATTATAACAAAAAATAGACAATAACATTATTCCGCTTAAAAATAACTACGAACAATATTCGATTGGCTTTCCTTTACTATATTGAATATAGATGTAAATATCATCTCATCACTGAAATAAATACGATAATGCTTTTGACGGGCCTCGTGGTGTAGTGGTTCTGGTAACGGACTGCCGATCAAGAGGTCGCGGGTTCGATTCCCGCTCGGGACAATCATTTGTGCGATTTTTCTAATTGTCATACAAATGTTTGTACTGCGTCTGGGTGTTCCTATGTATTATGAGTATGTATTTACAAAAAAAAAGTAGTATATGTATTCTATCCGTATTCTGGTACCCATAACACAAGCATATAAGCTTAGCTTGGGACCAGAGGACGTTGTGTGAAATGTCCATGAATATTTATTTATTTATTAATGCTCATATAAATAAATAAAATATATTGTCTAACATTTTTATGGTCTAAGTGACTGTCAAACATTCATGTCTACTTATCTGATAATTATTAGAACACATTTATTGACACACTATATAATTTTAATTTACATTTTATTATTGTACAATCGCTTTATATGAATTTTAATCTACATTATTATTAAATCTTAACTTAATTTACGAATTTTAAAATGTATTTACATTCAAGAATTTGTATTCATAATATCAAATATCATAAAATCAATTTTGACACATATCATATCATATCGGTTGATGTTAATATACATATAACTAGTAATAATATTTATTTTTGTACATTTGTCGGGTTGGGCATCAGAACAACAAGGAGTTTATATTACAATATTTATTACAAATTATGGCTTAACTACGGACAGACGATATACATACATGCGATGATTATCTTTGATTGGCGTCAGGGAGAGAAAGGTTTCTCTTTGTCCATGACAAGGAGAAAGGTCAAATGCTGACTCTCTATGACTGACGTCAGAGAGAGAGGAGTTTCTCTTTGCCAGCGCCAGGGAGAGGGGTACTATACGGTATGGATTACTATACTATGCGAGACGGTGATCCATATACCATCGAATCGATCCATATCGAAGCTTTGTTACATCAAGAATTTCAATAGCTTGATTTCTAAACGTACAGCGAGTCAGCGACATCTATTGCTTCATCATAGCTTGCTGTCGAACTTAATGTTCGACATTACTAAGACGAATTACGACTTAATCGACCGCTACTTACGTAATATATGTTTGTGTACTAGAACTGGTTACTAAACTCATAATATTAAGTCTGTGAGGAGTGTTACTGTTTATATGATCCATCGACACTTGATCTAACGAACTGTACTGATGTGTTGTTGTTGTCAGGTGAGTGGTGGCGGGTGAGCACCGGCCCATGTGCGGAGTGCGTCGGTCGGGGGCGGGCGCGCTGCTCGCCCTCGCCGCGCTCCTTCTGCTGCTCCTGGCGCGCCTGCCCCCCGCCCCGCCGCCGCGCCCACCCCCCGCACTCGCCCAGCCCGCCCCGCACCGCGCCGACCACTCGTCGCCCCCGTCCTCCACGAACCGCACGCTCCCCGCCGCCGAGAGAGCGTCCTCCGAGCGCGTCTCGGAGCGCGCACTCAACGTGAGCGAGGTGAAGTCGGCAGCAGTGACGGTTCCGGCCCCGCCCCCCGACCCGCGCGTCGTGTACACCCGCGACGTGTACGTGGGCGGGCATGAGCGCGCGCACCCCGAGCTGTGTCCAGCGCTGGGCGCGCACCTCGCGCTGCTGGTGCTGGTCACGTCGGCGCCGTCCCACGCGGCCGCGCGCGCCGCCGTGCGCCTCACGTGGGGCCACTACGCGGCGCGGCGCGACGTGGCGCTCGCCTTCGTGCTAGGCGCGCCGCCGCCCGCCCTGCGTCCAGCGCTGGACGCAGAGGACGCGCTCTACGGGGACGTGATCGTGGGCCGCTCGCTCGACTCGTACTCCAACCTGACCCTGAAGACCCTGTCGATGCTCGAGTGGGCCGACACGTACTGCCCGCGGGCCCCGCGCCTGCTAAAGACTGACGACGACATGTTCATCAACGTGGAGCGCCTCCTGCAGTTCTCCGCGGCGAGGAGCAACGCCTCGCTCACCGTCTGGGGTAAGGTGGTGCGCCGGTCGCTGCCGAAGCGCACCACCAAGTCCAAGTACTACGTGTCCCCGGTGCAGTACGGCGCGAAGCTGTTCCCGGACTTCGCGACGGGCCCCGCCTACCTGATGACGGCGGACTGCATCAGGCCGCTGCTGGCCGCGGCGCCCGACGAGCCCTACCTGCGCCTCGAGGACGTGTTCGTGACGGGCGTGCTGGCCGCGCGCCTGCGCATCAAGAGAGTGCACGCGCCAGAGTTTTACAACAAGAAGGTGGCCGCGCACCCGTGCGCCGTGCAGCGCGGCGTCGCCATACACATGGTGCGGTACAGCGAGCAGTTCGACCTGTGGAGGAAACTACTCGACGGGAAGACCAAGTGCGCCCGGTAGACCACGCGCACATCAGGTCTATTGGTGGTGAAGCGTCCTCACGTACACATACATGTAAATAAATATTCTTTGAATGTGTGACATAATCAAATATCAATAGTTTCCATTGTTTTAAATTATTTCAGAATTAGTGATACGCTCTTAATACTCTTAATCCTTCAGTGGTCGTGCACGTCGAAGGTATACCGCGTCACGTGACGCTGCGACTCGATATTATTAGATATTTTTTATTTTATTTAATTTTGTATCCGTATTTTTTGTAGTAAATCGTACGTCGGACGTAATTATGATACTCGATAATCGCGAATCTCGTTTAGATATGACTAAGGATTTGTATATAAAGTACAAAGAGTTAGGTTAAGTGTAGTGCGCCTCGCTCCCGCGACTAGCCGCGAGTGAGCCCGCGGGCGGCGACTAGTCGCGGTGGAGCGACGCGGCGCGACCCTCGCCACGAGTCGCGCGACTCTCTGTAAATAATTAATAAATATGTACTTGTGTACGAGAGTAGGTGTTTCATTTACTCGACCTCCCCCCCCCCTTCCTCCCACTCCCCCGCAGCTGGGCGAGGCACCGCCACATCGTGTGCTCCTGCTTGACCCGCACCCTCCATCGTGAGACGTCAAACAGGTTCGTCACGTCTCCTGATGTGTTGGTTTCACTAAGCGTGTTATCTGATAAGACATGTTATATTAACTAGAATATCAATAAATTGAGTACTACAGCTCCTTAGCTTCCCGCTAGTAAACATGTAAAAGAAACTGCAACAAGAAGAAAATATTTGTTTGGCTCGCTGTCTCTTTTGCTCTAAGAGTCCTAATATCTCCATTTTAGGTTACTCACATAGTTACTTCAACATTTAAAGAACAACCCCGACTGCGACCTGTAGATACAGAAATGTAAGTGCTTTGATGGCTGGTGACTTGTAGAGGTTCACGTCACGTTGATGATCAGAATGGCAAGTGTTTAAAACACTTCACTGATTAAAAATAAATATTTGAAAAAAATGTGTCTAGGTTACGAAATGAGTGAAGGTCACTGTTAGAGCATCTCTTAGACTATACAATTAATAAAATACTATTTTTTTTAGAAGCTAAACGTAGAACCCACCACGTTCTTGTCACAATGTTTAGTTTAATAAACATATGATGTCAAATACATCATCTATATAAATTTCAAGTGTCTAGCTGTCACCGTTCAAGAGATACAGCCTGGTGACGAATAAACGGACAGAGGACTCTCAATAATAATAGTATCACGTTTTCGTAAGGAACCCCAAAATAACTTATGTCTGTAATGTTGTATTTATTGCACAAACAACGATATACATACATGTTCTGGATAAATAATTCGACTTAGCTAAGAGATATAATTCTGTAATTATTTTATTACTTTAAACCAGCCATTCCCAAAGTAAGCGATAGCGCCCTCTTTCTGCGCGCTGCGAGTCTTAGCGGTAAGTAGTAGACGGTAAGAGACACAGATTAAAATCGGTGAATAAAAACAATTTTTTACGGCATTCCGAGGTCGCGGGTTCAAGTTCCGCTTATGGTTATCATTTTTTCCATTATAATTTAGTTTATTTAGTAAAAGCATAGCGAGTCAATCGCAAAATATTAATAAATTATGGTGTTATTGCTACTAACATTATAAAATGAAGTTACAACACGGGTCATCAAAGAAATTAATTTTCATGTATGCATTTATTTAAACCACTTGTTATTGTAAAATCTTTTCCACATATATTACACTTGTACGGTTTATCGCCAGTGTGTGTGCGAGTATGAGAGTTGTGGCCTTTTTTTAGGGTTCCGTACCCAAAGGGTAAAAACGGGACCCTATTACTGAGACTTCGCTGTCCGTCCGTCCGTCCGTCCGTCTGTCACCAGGCTGTATCTCAAGAACGGTGATAGCTAGAGAGTTGAAATTTTCACAGATGATGTATTTCTATTGCCGCTATAACAACAAATACTAAAAATAAAATAAAATAAATATTTAAGGGGGCTCCCATACAACAAACATGATTTTTTTACCGTTTCTTGCTCGATACTAATAACGTTGCCTTATATTGCATAGATAATGGTACGGAACCCTTCGTGCGCGAGTCCGACTCGCACTTGACCAATTATTTAAAAAACCCTCCGCATTTACAATATTTGAAAGGCTTTTCGTCAGTGTGGATACGCACATGAGCCAATTAATAACTTTTTTGTTTAAAAAGACTACCAACACAATCTTATAAGGATCGGCTTATTTTTAGCATCTCTCTCTCTCCAGCCCATTTAACGTCCCACTATTGGGCACGGGCCTCCTCCACTTTGGGAGGGATTATGGTCTACTGCGCTGACCAGGCGTGTTGGCACAGGGTTTATTTTCCGTCTCTCACAGAGGATGTTCTCTGTGCCTAATATCCCTTAGCTGCCTTTTACTGCACCCTCGGAAAGAAAAGGGGTGGTGACACTTGTATTCTTAGTCCGAGACCACACGGATTTTTAGCACACTTGTTAACAAAACGTAAAAAAATTAAACTAAAGAACAGGTTTAGGTATGTCTAAAAAAACAATGCAATTGTGTATTTTCTATCATTTTAATATTGAATTTTTTTGTTTGTCACCTGTGTTCATGCCTTTATGTACTGTTAACTGACTTCTCACACTGAAACATTTTTCACATATATCACACTTGTATGGTTTTTCACCAGAGTGTGTACTCATATGAGATGATAAATTTCTTAACATTTTGTTCTCACACTTTTATCAATATTAGTTGCGAATTTATTGCTGCTAATGACATGTATTTGACAACCTCAAGTAGCGCGTCCTTTAAACGAAACGGGATCGCTACTTTTCTTGTAGAACGTAAGATTAGTACCTAATAAGTTAGTCTTAGTTTGGTCTTGGTCGAGTATAAACGTTTTACGAACTATCATGTGGAATTACGAGTATATTACAACGCGCACCTTTATATCACTGCCTCTCAACAAAGTTCCACAGAATCAATTCTACATGCAGAACTAAACTTTATTAAAAATGAAAATTGTTATTGTCACACAATTTGTCAATGTTAACTGAACTTTCATAATAGAAGAGCTGTGTATTACAGACTGAAGATTTTAATTCAAGTAGTAATGTAAAATGAAATAATCAGCCATTTACATAATCAAAATAAACCTTAGTTGTTTACATTTTAGTAAAGTTTAGTTATGTTATTAAGTTATTTGAAATTTTCAACCTTTTAATAACTGGATTACGAATGTACTATATTGTATGAAAAACTATGCATATGTATACAGATAGTGGGTACGCGTTTAATCATACAGACACGTTACTGTAGCCTGGCTAAATAATACTTCATACTGATAATGTTTCATATGACGTATGAGAAATATTTATTAGTGACATATATAATTTCACGTACACATACATATTAATATTATGTTCATGTGGAGTTGTGGAGGGTGACGTGTCTACACACTGGCGTAGCGCGGCACTACTACGCGCAGCCCGCGGTACACAGAGACACTGACCACGTGACGCGGCTCTGTATACACACTGGGTACAGTACAACAACAAGTAGAGCGACCCGCGGGACTGACTTGTTGTATACACACTGGCGAGTTAACAACGAAACAAACAGTCGTGTACAACATTAACAACGAGACACACACACACCACGTGTGTGTGTGTGTGTGTGCTCCGCTCCGTGAGCCTCATGTTATTAAAACACTATAAATGTTATTAATTACAAAACAAACTCTATATTATATTCTAGATAATTTAAAATTATGTCAAGACGTTCTAAAACAGAATGTGCACGTTAAAATAAAAATCACAAAATGCGTCCTAGGTGGTAGACGAAAATATGTTTCCTTAATTACCTACTGAAGCTAAAAAGAGAACAGCCTCTGTTACATCAAATATCTAACTAACTTAAATCGATGGTCTTTGTAACGCTCTGGTGGTTAAAAAGAAAAAGTCATTAATAACACGTTAAAAACGTTAAAGCATAAAAGGATAACTTATATTATGGATTCTTTATTCTGCAGATTTATCCTTTGGGCTGGATAGCGCCATGCATCAAACAGACTTGTAGAACTGCTCGGGTTTAGCGACGCATCAAATGTGGCTTATGCTGCAGTAGTTTATAGCCGCATTATTGATTCCGATGGCACTATTCATACTAATCTCATCGCAGCAAAAACGAAAGTTGCTCCAATAAAGCAAATATCCATACCTCGCTTGGAACTATGTGGGTCAGTGTTAGTAGCAAAACTACTAACAGAAGTTGCCAATGTAATGAAAATTGAAAAGGCCAACATACACGCCTGGACAGATTCATCCGTTGTATTGGCATGGCTAAATGACCATCCAAGTCGTTGGAAGACTTTTGTGGCCAATCGAACTTCCGAGATCCTGACTTTATTAGATAATACAAATGTTCAGTCAAAAGACAACCCAGCACACCTCGCATCTCGTGGAACAACCGCGGATAAGTTGCTTAAATGTGATCTTTGGAAATTTGTACCAAGTTGGTTAAGAAATGATACAGTAGCATATACAAAACCTCAAGCACTAAAGACTAAAGAAGAAAGAAAGGTGGTCAATGTTCATGCAACCCAAACATCACCCGAACTTGATCTCGCCTGGGGTAGCCGATTTTCATCACTAAGGAGGTTGGTCAGAGAGGTGGCATGGTGTAGAAGATTTCTAAATGCAAGGGAACGTCGTAAAAATAATATCAAATTGACACCTTACCTTACAGCTTTAGAAATTCGTGACACATTGGATGTCTGCGTTAGACAAAGCCAGCAGGAACATTTTCCTTTGGAGATAGCCGCCCTGAAAAATAAAAGAACATTGAATAGAAAGAGTTCACTGTATCAGTTTAACGTTTTTATAGATAAAAGTGATGTGTTGCGCATTGGAGGCAGACTTCGTCACTCTCAACTGCAGTTTAGGGGAAAACATCCTATTGTTATTGCTCATGAATCTGACTTGGCTAAGTTAATTGTAGCTGATGCCCATGAGAGAACATTCCATGGAGGACAGCAACTTGTGCTCCATTTCATACAGGCCAGGTACAGGATTGGCCGTGTTAAAAATTTGGTAAGAGCACACATAAGAAATTGTGTTTCGTGCATACGATATAGTGAAACCACGAAACACCAGATTAAGGGAGACCTCCCAGAATGTCGGCTAACGCCAAGCAAGCCATTTCTTTATTCTGGAGTAGACTACGCAGGGCCTATCAACCTGAGGTATGCCAAAGGACGTGGTCAGAGGTCATATAAGGCATACATTTGTTTGTTCGTGTGCATGGCCACGCGTGCTGTGCACCTCGAAGCTGTTTCAGATTTGACTACGGAAGGGTTTTTGGTAGCTTTCAAACGTTTTGTCGCCAGAAGAGGCCATTGTCGTCAGATTTGGAGCGACAATGGAACCAATTTCGTCGGAGCAGCCAAGGATTTGAAATTTCTGTTCGATCGGGAGAATTCGGTTTTCCATGAGATCGCAAAGGCTCTTGCAGATTCTCAAACGGGGTGGCGCTTTATCCCTCCTCATGCTCCAAATCATGGTGGTTTGTGGGAGGCAGGCATAAAAAGTGTGAAACATCATTTAAAACGTACATTTGGAGATTCAACACTTACATTTGAAGAAATGTCTACAGTCTTGTCACAAATCGAGGCATGTATCAATTCACGCCCGTTGTCTCAGGGCAGTAATGATCCTAATGATCCTGCTCCTCTAACCCCAGGACACTTTTTGGTTGGCCAGGCATTGGTGGTGCCATCTGACCTAAATTTTGAGGAGTCCTCTGTAGATACCTTACGTAGGTGGCAATTAACGCAACGCCAGAACCCTTGTACCATACAAGGGTTCTGGCATAGGTGGAGGAATGAATATCTTACACAGTTCTTTCAAAGGCATAAGTGGGCTGTTCGAACTACAGATTTCAAAGTCGACGATGTAGTATTGGTTAAGGAAGACAACTTACCTCCTGCCAAGTGGTTGTACGGAAGAATCGTCGAAGTACATCCCGGAAAGGACAATGTAACCCGTGTTGTTACCTTACGCTGTAAAGGCTCTACGTTGAAGCGTCTATCTTCAAAGTTATGCTTGTTGCCCATTGCCCAGTAGTCACGTCAGCATGTGATGACTTTGTAATTAATGTTATATTTTGTTAGTTTGTGTATTTTATTTTTGATTTTGTTAATTCTGGCGGGAGTCAGAACCGGAGGTCTTCAGACCGCGGGGAAGAAAACCCCTATAAAAAATTACCCAAATCCCAAGTTTGGCCGCTCGGCGAGGGGATGCATGGCTGAGGAGAGCTCAGTCGCGAGGGCGGCAAAGTCAAAAAGAAAGAGTCCTCGGGAGGGTCGGGGAATGCGTCGGGGGAATCCCTCACGGAGGCGAACGACGGAGAGCAACATAGCTCACCGTCGTTTGCCCCCGTCTGCCCCGTGTATACGAGGGGGGCAACTGCCGCTTCAGGCGAAAGAGAGAAGGAGGATGATGGGTTGAATCTGCCACCGCGTAGCGCGAAAGGCAGATTCACGAAGAAAAAGGGGAAGAGGACTTCGGCGGCCAGTTCGGCTGCGGAGATGTCTGCCGCAGAGGGGAGCGACTACGAAGAGGAAGCTGGCGCAAAGAAGCGACGCGACGGACTCCGATGCGGACGCATCTCAGCTTCAGCCTTTTAAGGTGAGGCAAGTCTCGCAACTCGCTCTGCCATTTGACGGGCCGCCGACGTCGGCGGAAATGGAGAGGCGAGCGAAGAGCAGCGTGGCCATTGTCGAGACGGTGGCCGCGGGCTCTAAGAACCTCAAGGGGAGTTTCGTGCGCTGATTGAAGGACGCTGCGCACGAAATGGAGCTGTCGCTCGAGCGCCTCATCGAGCAGAACAGGCGCCTCGAGGAGCAAAACGCGCGCCTCAAAGCCACCAACAAACGGCTCGATGAGGCCAACCAGCGCTTGGTTGGCCCGCTTGATCGATTCTTATGAAATTTTGTATGCATATTCAGTAGGTCTGAGAATCGACTAATATCTACTATAATTATTCAAAAGTAAAAAAGAAATGCCTTAATGCCGTCATAGACGCAGAGATGGCGTTAATATAAACTTATGGAGGGTGTATTTATTGGCAGTTCGCCATAGATTAATGATATGTGTTATGAACCAAACGATTAACCTGCCATGTTAGGTATGCTCACGAACATATGTTGAATGGTCGTGTAGCACCGCGACCGATGGCGCCACCGGCGCCGACGCCGCGGCCAACGAGCGCGCTCGCGCCGGTTCACGGCGGTGACCGGCGCGTCCTTCAGTCATAAAACCTTATTGTAAGCGAATTCACGTGCGGTTGTGGCCCGTTGTCACGTGGTTTGCGGCGGTTTTAAGTGTTAGAATTGTTACCAATAAATTGATTGTTGATAAAACTAATTATCCTTGTTGTGTGAATCAATAATTACCGTGAAATTCAAAATGTAAAATTGTCGTCGCGAAGTTTGATGTTCGCCATTTGTACGGCATAAGTGTACCATAAAACCTAGTTAATTTTGTTGTTAATACGAATTGTATTATTTGACGAGTGGATAATTGTGATAGCGTAATTGCATTGGGACGATTCGCAGATTTTATGTTCGTTCCGTTTTGAGCCTGTGAAACATCACGCTTCCACTTTTTAAACTTGAATCAAATTAAAACACCAGGGCCCTGAGTCGGGTATTTCAACGGTGTCACAACTGTACCATTATTGTACCATTATGGTGCAATAGTAAAGTTTTTGGTAGTCTACTATTAATGTGTCGTCATAACGACTTCATCATTGTCTTACAATTGTCAAAGTGACATAAATTGCTAGTCTCGTACACAACTGCTTCACAATTGCAATTCAATGACTGAAATGTTTCGGTAGTCTGCTATTTTGAATTTGACAGTAATATTTTTAAATTGTCCTGTGTCGACAGATTGCCATAAATAAAAAATAGATAGATAGAAATATTAGAAATTGTTCTTTGTAATTTATTGCAATTTACTAATCTCCTAAACTTCACATTGCTTTTTATACTAATAAATAGTATGTACAAATATATTTAAACGAAGTCTAGCATGATTAAATGTTTAAATTTATTAGTAGTTTTTCGAAAAGCACTTCAACTAACGCATTTTTTAAAAACGGCAACACATACATACCATTCTAACACAATCCATAGATAAAAGAGACCGAAAATTCAATGCATAGATAAAAGAGATCGACAATTCTATTACCATTGAAAGACCGTTATGACGGCATATAGCAGACTACGGATATTTGACTTCAATTGCAACGGTATCGTGCCGGTATTGTGTATGACAATTGTTCCAAAATAGTGGACTTGAGCACCTGGTTGGACGCAACAATATGTGTATACTTGTATAGATTAATATAAGTTCACGTTCCAGGCCTAGGTACCGGGTTTGAAAACCAGGGCCCTGAGTCGGGTATTTCAACGGTGTCACAACTGTACCATTATTGTACCATTATGGTGCAATAGTAAAGTTTTTGGTAGTCTACTATTAATGTGTCGTCATAACGACTTCATCATTGTCTTACAATTGTCAAAGTGACATAAATTGCTAGTCTCGTACACAACTGCTTCACAATTGCAATTCAATGACTGAAATGTTTCGGTAGTCTGCTATTTTGAATTGGACAGTAATATTTTTAAATTGTCCTGTGTCGACAGATTGCCATAAATAAAAAATAGATAGATAGAAATATTAGAAATTGTTCTTTGTAATTTATTGCAATTTACTAATCTCCTAAACTTCACATTGCTTTTTATACTAATAAATAGTATGTACAAATATATTTAAACGAAATCTAGCATGATTAAATGTTTAAATTTATTAGTAGTTTTTCGAAAATCACTTCAACTAACGCATTTTTTAAAAACGGCAACACATACATATCATTCTAACACAATCCATAGATAAAAGAGACCGAAAATTCAATGCATAGATAAAAGAGATCGACAATTCTATTACCATTGAAAGACCGTTATGACGGCATATAGCAGACTACGGATATTTGACTTCAATTGCAACGGTATCGTGCCGGTATTGTGTATGACAATTGTTCCAAAATAGTGGACTTGAGCACCTGGTTGGACGCAACAATATGTGTATACTTGTATAGATTAATATAAGTTCACGTTCCAGGCCTAGGTACCGGGTCTGAAAACCAGGGCCCTGAGTCGGGTATTTCAACGGTGTCACAACTGTACCATTATTGTACCATTATGGTGCAATAGTAAAGTTTTTGGTAGTCTACTATTAATGTGTCGTCATAACGACTTCATCATTGTCTTACAATTGTCAAAGTGACATAAATTGCTAGTCTCGTACACAACTGCTTCACAATTGCAATTCAATGACTGAAATGTTTCGGTAGTCTGCTATTTTGAATTGGACAGTAATATTTTTAAATTGTCCTGTGTCGACAGATTGCCATAAATAAAAAATAGATAGATAGAAATATTAGAAATTGTTCTTTGTAATTTATTGCAATTTACTAATCTCCTAAACTTCACATTGCTTTTTATACTAATAAATAGTATGTACAAATATATTTAAACGAAATCTAGCATGATTAAATGTTTAAATTTATTAGTAGTTTTTCGAAAATCACTTCAACTAACGCATTTTTTAAAAACGGCAACACATACATACCATTCTAACACAATCCATAGATAAAAGAGACCGAAAATTCAATGCATAGATAAAAGAGATCGACAATTCTATTACCATTGAAAGACCGTTATGACGGCATATAGCAGACTACGGATATTTGACTTCAATTGCAACGGTATCGTACCGGTATTGTGCCGGTATGACAATTGTTCCAAAATAGTGGACTTGAGCACCTGACTTTATATCGGGGGTTGCAAATAAAAAATCGGTATAAATTTTTGCGATTATTATAAAAATATCGATTATTTGAAAATAAAAACGCGTTTTTTTTCACATCCCTAATTTTGACATTAGCAAATGTCAAATCACACATACGTAGCACTGCCCGGAATCTTAGAAGAAACCATAGACAACTATTTTGTGACAGCGGACGTCAGAGGAAATTTGAGGAAACTTAGGTTTTGAAAGGCGTCATGTCTGTCCATGACATTAATTTTAGTGTTGCCATTGTTCAGCACAGACTAATATGTTCTAAACTTTCTGTGATAGGTTTTAAGAGCACAGATTTGATCCATGATTCAAATTTGTAAGTACATATGCGGCGGCCACAAACCGGGAGACGAGGATTGATAGTAGCCTTGGAACCACCTCTGGTTCATAGGGCTCCTCCAAAGAACTAACCTCTCAAACTAAACTAAATTCATTCATCAAATTAAATTCTCCAAAAAATCTAATTATAAAAGGGGTGACGATTTTTGTCTTTGTTTCATACATTGTGATGATTTATTTGGGGTCTTGGGATTGAAGGAGTGCAAACGGCGCAGGGTCTCGAAATTCGGCGTTTTTTTAAGGAGTCCTATGTGATGTAGTGGAAGAATAAGAGCTTTTTAGAGAACTTTTGTTTCTTTATTCTTTCTGTGACTGTCGCCGTTTGTCAACTTGTCACCTGTGTCGTCACATGGTTGTCACCATTGTATAATTTGCCCTTATTATAATTAGCAATTTTTTACATCTTATTTGTTTTAATTATAATTTTAGTTATAAGTTGAATGTATCAGGAGTATATTCTGCGAGCATATCTTCTCTCATCAAAACTGCAATATTCCGTATATGTTTTATCATGAAGACGACATGCTGTATTCCTAAATGCAAAAGCAAGCGAAAGAATGTGGCTCTGCACCAATTTCCGATTCGAGAAACAGTCACCAAGAAGTGTATTTAGAGTATTGACTCTGCTCTTTTGAAGGGCATTTCGGAAGATCAAATAAGATCGTCATATGTGTGTAACAAACACTTTGAACTACGATTTGTTACGACGCTGGCAATTCTCATATTCTACTTTATTCATAAAAGAGGAAATTGAGACCGACGCACGCATTTGCTACTAGTTATAAATCTCAAGGCCCATCGGCAATTCAGGGTGTCAGATAGTACCCGGGTTTTCTGCTTTAATTTAATTTATTAAGTCAGCTAGGTAATTTAAAAAGTTACCAATTTACTGTTGTAAATTCTGTTTCTGTTTCTGTTGTCCGTATAGTGAAGAATGCAAGTGTCGCCACCCCTTTTTGTTCCTAGGGTGCTGTAAAAGTTAGCTAAGGAATATTTATTGTACGTTATAAAAAATAAAATTGTTATTTTAAATAATCGTCCGCCATTTGTTAACACGAGGCATAAGCACAATCTTGTAATGCATGTAACTCGACTATGTTAATGATAATAAAATAAATCTTTGGAGTAAGTAGTTCTGGGGCAATACATATTGTTTAGTTTTTAAAAGTATATTGGCTTGCTCTGACCTTGATAATAAGTGTACCTTTATAATATTTATATTTATAAGTGTATTTTCGTAGATATGTTCATTCTGTTTTGTCATTTACAATAAAATAATTCGGTAACCACATAGTTGTAATTTTATTTTTGCATCTAAATAATTATCTATTGTGTAAAATATGTGGCTACATAGCTATAACATGTGGATAATATCTAACATGGCTTAATTATTACGGCTGTACTCAGTTGACAGAAGGTTGACAGTTGAGCAGTCAAATGACAATCAAATGACAGTCAAATGACAGTTGTCAGAATGCAAAATACCCCTCCTCTATAATTTACGCGTTCTTCTAAGTTTCCCTTCTGATACGTAGTATCTTCTATCTATTCTGTGATTAGGAGTGTTCGCAACGGCTATATATTGCAAACGCGTTATAACGATACGCTATTTTTAAAACGCCTATTATTTTATACGCTATAATATATTATATAATATATTAGTTCGCTTCGTACAACGACCCGTTTTGATTATCGTTATAGAGATAAGAGTTAAGATCGTTATATTATTTTGTTATTTAACGGAAATAGTTCTTATGCGGTCACCTTAGAGTATAATTTGGTAGGTGACTGCATAATATGTTTAATAAATATATTAGGCAAACTAATATATTATTTTGTTATTTAACGGAAATAGTTCTTATGCGGTCACCTTAGAGTATAATTTGGTAGGTGACAAAAATATTATACTGCCAAGTGCAATCGACTTCTAGCCGAACAAAATATATTAGTTTGCATAATATATTTAATAAATATATTAGGCAAACTAATATATTATTTTGTTATTTAACGGAAATAGTTCTTATGCGGTCACCTTAGAGTATAATTTGGTAGGTGACAAAAATATTATACTGCCAAGTGCTATCGACTTTGAATGGGACGTTCCGTTTCGTTTCGAATAGTGCATGTGATGTGTTGTGTGTATAATGAATGGGTCTTAACTAATAAAAATAAAAAATAAATCACAACATAAATAACGCTTGCCAGTTGTAATAAATAATAGGTTGAATGATTATTAATAAATATTAGATTATTTTATCAGCTATCTAATATAACGATCACCTCTATCTGTGATACGTAGTATCTTCTATCTATTCTGTGCACTACATGCAGTTCTGGGACAGCTATTGTATTGTTTGATATTTTATTCTGTTTTTTCTTACCTAACTACGACAGGAATTACTAAGTAAGTACTAACGTTTCGCTTTCTCCTTCGATTGGATCACCATAACAAAAGTAAATCACGTTAAAAATCTGTTTGAGTTGTTCCATTCACACTGCGAACGTTTATAAAACTTATAATAACACACCACTGGATGTATTATGTCTTGTGTTATTTGATAAATAAACCTGGCCTTATAAAATCACATTAAACCGCAACTTCGTACGCGTGTAATTTAGGAAATTCACCTCGATATTTCAACATTTTTCACTAATGCTTCACTTCAGTGTGATATTATATCTTCTAAAGCTGTCCTGGATTAATGAATTATCAACAATGCCAGAACTTTTTAAATTGGTCAAGTGGTTCCTGAGACTAGCATGCACTAGTGTCAGGAACCGCTTGTGCAATTTGAAAAATTCTATGTAAAAAGCTGAGGAATTTGTTTATTTGAATGCTCAAACAAACAAATTCTTCAGCTTTGTAATGTTAGTAAGTTTAAGTGTTGTATTAGCGGTTATTATAGCTATTTACATGAGTATTTAATTGCGGACAACTTATTTATCTCATGTTTTTATTTACTTTGTCTTTGGTGTATAATATACCTGTGTGTGTGTATCATTGTCCTTTAACTTGTTTCTTTACACAAGTTCATTGTGATCACTACAATCTATTAGTCAACTCCATACTGATCAAAGTTGTTATAATATTGTGTAGTTGTGGAACATGTCATGAACTTGTCTCCGTAACTGTAGTGATGAGTGTGAGAGAAGCAGCACCTCGTTGTGACTTGATGTTGAGGAAACAATGAACATGTTCCAGGGGATGACGACATGCTGAACGCGGAGGGAGCAGCTCACAGCGGTGATGATGTGCTGGTCAAGGTGGAACCTACTGAAGGTACTTTACTTTCACTCATTGGAGTTATCTTGTTTTGCTTTAAAAAGTACAAACACAACCTCCTCAATCCTCATTCCTTTATTAATTTTGTGTAGTAGTAGTAATATTAAATTTCATTGGAATAAGTTCAGTAGTTTTAAGTGTATTTTTACATACTGAATACTGAATAACTTTATTGAGCAAAATTTAACATAAACAACTGACATATGAACATTAGCATCTGTACTAATTATAATAATTGTATCACAGATGCCAACGCCTTCCACTTACATATAATGAAATACAATGTATTGTCTTAAATTCGACTCTAAATACATTTATAATTTTTAATATCTAGTTATAAAATAAAAAAACATGCAAGTAAATGATTAAATATTTGTGAAGGTGTGCGTGTGTGTGTGAGTGTGTGTAAGGGTGTATGATTACAAAAACGCAAGTCTTAGCATTGGTGACTTAAAAGAACACACAAGTTTGTAGAAGAGAAGCATGTCCAAACATATCTCTTGCAATATTAGTGTGTGTGTGTGTTTTCTTTATAACGGCAGGTAATGTAGTAGAGTCACAGATCACCTCTAATAAATATAATTGTAAGTGATTATTGTTAACAAGTAAACAGTAAACAACTTCAGACAGGTGTGTGTTTTGCACCGTGTAGTGATGCATTTACATTGCTCCAAGTAAGTCTAGTCAGGTAGTGTCTCTAGTACAGTGGTGTGTTGTCCTCAGGGGAGGGTGCATGGTGGTGTGAGCAGGTCTCCACCACGCTACAGTACCACTACCACGTGAAGGTGGAGCCCGCCGACCACGTGACTATAGAACACGACCACGTGACCTCACAACACGACCGCGTGACCTCACAACACAACCACGTGACCTCACAACACGACCACGTGACCTCACAAGACCGCGTGGGAGTGACACACGCACGCTACGAGTGTCACCACTGTCATAGCAGTTACAACAAGAAGGCAGATCTTGTGAAACACATGAGCACACACTGCACACAGAAACCACACAAGTGTCACCTGTGTGGGAGGGGTTACGTTATGAAATATAATTTAGATCGTCATGTGTCGGCCCACGCGGGACCGGGGCCCCGCCGGTACCAGTGCGACGCGTGCGGCCGGGTGATAGCCACCAGGAGAGACCTCATCAGACACATCGAGGCGATGCACACGCAAGATAACCGTACCGAAAAAAAATTTAAATGTAAAGTATGTAAGAAAAGTTACAGACGGAGCGACTACTTCAACAGACACGTGTGTTTCTCCGAGAGACCGCTGAACCCTCGCAGCGAGCTGAGCTGCTCCGTGTGCGGCAAGCACTTCAGTCAGAAGGGGAACCTGGCGTCGCACATGGCGGTGCACAGTGGCGCCACCCCGCACCAGTGCCGCCTGTGCGCCAAGTGCTTCAGCAGCGAGCAGCAGCTGGAAGCGCACGCGCGCGCGCACCGCCGCACGCCGCACTACTGCGCGCTGTGTCGCCGCTACTTCACGTACCGACACAGCCTCGCGTCGCACCGCGCCGTGCACCGCGACACCAGGCCGCACCGCTGTGAACACTGCGACAAGCGCTTCAAGAGGAGGAGCGACCTCACCACGCACCGGCGCATACACACTGGAGATAAACTGTACAACTGTCACCTGTGTCACAAGAAGTTCATACAGAAGAGACCGTACAACAAACATCTCGACACTCATCACGGAGAACAATCCTAGCGCCAGTGGGGTACCTGGCCTATACAAACAATCACACTATCATAGTTACTCGACAGGTGGCGTTGATGGACGTCGGTGAATCTTGCTGTTGTCAGTTTGTAATGTTGTTAGAGTACACCACGCACGGGTTGTTGTAATGTACTAGTTGTGTTTAATAATTGATGTGAGATTAACAGAACTGATCACAATACTATACTAGTTTTATTTAACAACACTTAATTACACCGTGATCGTGCTAGTGTGTGTGTCCCTCGCTCACTACAAATGTCACGCATTTCCTTAAAAGGATGCTGTAAAACTTAGCTGAGAGACTTTATATACATACTTCAAAAATAAATCATATGTCAACACACCTGGCCAGCGCGGCACAGTAGACCATAATAAATAAATAATCCCTCCCACAGGCCCATGCCCAACAGTGGGAAGATGATGGGCTGAAGAGAACCTAATTACATAGGTATTATTACGAGAATGTTCAGTCAACATTGACATGCCTAGGTACTGTATTTATGTTTTAGTCAAAGTTAGTTGTACAAGTAGAATTGGTACCATAGGTTGTGTTTAAATGGTTGCGTCGTTCATTTGTTGGAGTTGATGTCTGCCAATAATAAAACAACCAGTAGTTTAGTTAATGTGATATATTTGTGTAGTAGGGGGCGCCACCTGCAGGCAGCGCGTCACCTCGCGCCGGGTGAGGCTGTAGGCGCGCGGCCGCGGCTGGCCCCATGCCGCGTCGCGCTGGCTCGTGCTGTGTGCGCGCGCCATGTAGCGCTGGCTCGAGCCGGGCCCGCGCGTCAGGTCGCGCTGGCTCGAGCCGGGCCCGCGCGTCAGGTCGCGCTGGCTCATGCTGGGCACTGGCGGGCGCAGCTCGGGCACCACCGCGCTGCCGCGCACCGCCAGCGCCTCCCTCGTCCGCCGCAGGGAGCCCTCCCCGCGCCGCGCCTGCAACAACACGCGGCTAGTGCTGCCACCTGGGGCGCTCACAACTATCGCTACTTGTATGTTTACATAATTATGTAGTGAGATACAACTGTGACTGTGAACACCACACAGGTCGCGTTTTACAAATACTTGCTATATCGAAATATATTTATTTCTCACGTCTATCAGCTCGGTGACGCTCCGAGTGCACACTGTATGTCATATATATATTATCTATATATTGTACTAGTGGTGTACCTGTGCGGTGCGGCGCGGGTGCAGCGCGGGCAGCCCCTCCCCCTCCCCCTCCTCCCCCTCACAGCGCGGGGGGGCGGGGGGCGGCGCACACGCACACGAGCGCGCACCACACACACGCTCCTGTACACACGATTAACGAGATGAGAGAGCGGGAGAACCATAATGATGATGACTGGGTATATAGGTACCTACCCACTGTTATAGCATCAACTGATACACATAAACTGTGAAGCTACTAGCTCTCTAGATAAAACATGGTAATGAACAGCAAAATCCCAGTAATAGGGTCGGTCGGTAGGTAGCTACTACCTTAAAAATGTGGCAGGTGCAAGAATCAGCAATTGTGTGGGCTCTAATACAATGTGTACCTGTTGCGTGTGTGTGTGTGCGGGAGGGAAGCGCACTCTCAGCTCGAGGTCGCGCGGCGCGGCGCCACACGAGCCCGCCACACGCACCGACCAGCCCGCCCCTGTTTTTGATATGATTGAATATCTAACGTATAATTTCCCTAAATCTATCTCTTTCTTAATTACTTGCGTTAATTGCCCACGCACACGTGCCATTCAATTCGAAGAATTGGCAACAAAATACCAATTCTGGACTCAATAAACGCTAATAATATCAAAAACAACAATTTATGAATTTCGTGCCTGTTTAAAAATTGTTCACAACTTTTTTTATGGCGAGTTTTTCTAAAGTATTATACCATTTCAGAATCGTCTTTAATTGCGTCAATACTTGCCATAGTAGAACTGAGAGTAAAAAACCTTCAAAATTTTAGGAAAAATATCAACTTTGATTGCTTATTGCGTAAAAACTTTATGTACTGTGGGCATTTAAAAATTTTTAAATATTGTGGTAGACAGCCGTACTAATACGATTTCCGATACAAAAAAAAATCGGAAATATTTGGAAAATTGTGGTAATTATCATTAAAATACCTTAAGGGGTGTCAATTTTCAAAGGTTTTAATACTTTTTTGATATCTCTAAAATAAATTACGATATTTTTTTTTTTTAATTCTTTCTTGAGTAGTCATGAGTCATGGTCTAAGTTCTGGTGCCCGCTTATCGTTGAATTTTGGGACACGTTGTATATAGGCATAGTAAAGAATACTGGATACCGTCACTTGGCGCGCGACGAGTCTGTGTGGATCCGGCCCGGTGCGGCGCCGCGCTATCGCTGGAGGAGCCGCTGTGTGGCGCCGGGCTGTGCGCCGCGCCACGTCCGCGGGCTCGCCGCCGGTGTGGGGTCGCCCCCGCCACCTGGTCACACGAGAGCGAGCGAGACACGCGCCCCTGTGTGCTCAGTGATGAGCGTGTCGGTGACGCCACACACTTGGTACCTTCGTGTGAATAAAACAACACGCTCCATAACAATATTGTATTATCGAAACAGTAATACATAAATAAATCTGTTGTAAGCCTTCTCTAACAACTCATTTATTATTAGATAACAACGGCGAGCGGCGGCATTACTCGTGTGCTCCTAGTCGCTACGTGCTGATGTGCGGGGGCGTGCGTGCGTGCGTGCGGGCGGGCGGGGGTCGGCGCTACCTGGCGCGGGGCGCGCGGGGGACGTCGCCGCCGACTTGCTGCTCGGTGACGTCATCGTCGTCTGGTGCTTCAACTGTAGCGATCGCTTGTCGCCTCCTCGCTCGCTCATCGGGGAGGTGGCCACGCTGAGGGTCTGTTTAACTCTGTGTTGCGGGGCGCCCGGGGGCGAGTGCGCAGTGGGAGGGGCGGGCACCGCGTCGCACTCCCGCTCGGAGTGCTCGCGGTACTCGTCCACGATGTCGGGGGCGGAGGCGCGGCGCCACGACGCGGCGTCGTCGGGCCCGGACTCGAGGCTGAGGCTGCGCTCCTCGGGGATCATGTCGAACGTCTGTCGAAAGCGCTGCGAGCCGGCGTGCGAGCGGGGCTGCGGCGCGGGCACGGAGCCCCGGCGCGAGGCCGGTGCCCGGTCGTGCTCCGCAAGAGCCTCTAGCAACATATTCGCTATTAATCTATTGGTGTTGCCGTTCGATTCCGTTCCGTGCGAGATGGATCCGGGCCGCTTCTTGTTATTATCTGCGCCGAGTGTCCTCTGCGATCTCTCGGGAATGAGTACTGGGATGCGGGATTTTTTATTCTTCGTGCATGAGTTTTGATTTTCTTCGGTGTTAGGGGCATCCGAGGAACTTTGCGAACCGTTGACGTACTCAAAAATTTCAAGAATTTCTATACATTTATTGCCGTCGTGTATCTCGGATTTCTGATATATTCTTTTAGCGGCACGATCGTTCATCGCGGCTGACGGTCGCAGAGACAGTTTTCCATAGACCTGGTGTCGCTCGTGTTTCTCTTTGGTGTCGCATCTTGCGGAGTCACTTTTGATAGCTTTGAACGGTTCTCTCGGGTCGGCGGTCTCCAGGCTGTTCCGGCGGGAGCGCCTGGTGGAGGCCACGCTCTCCTCCGACTTGGAGTGAGGCACCCTGGTGGCGGGGCGACGCTTGATGCGCATACCCTTGTACTCGTCGAGCGCGACCGCGGCGATGACGTCATCAACGAGCGCGCCCAGCGTGCCGGAGCACTCCCGCTCCAGCTGGCGGCGCGCGGCGAGGCGGGCGCGGGGCCGCGTGGCGTCGCGACCACTGCGCGTGCGCCGCGCACACTCCATCCTCTGCTCCCTGCGCCGGTGACGACGGTACAGTCTCTGCTTGATCTTCTCGGGCATGCGGTCCGCGACGTTCACGTTTTCTTTGTCACAATCGCATTCGTTGTCTGTTATTCCTATGAAGAAAGACTCCGGCTTGTCTCTGAGCGGCGAGGTCTCCTCCTGGTGCACGTTCTCCGGCAACAGATCCAGTACATCGATAGCGGAGCGCACGAGTTCACCTCGTCTATACGCTCTACGCACCGAGACAGAGCGCGGAGAGTTGGGGTCGTCGAGACTGTCCACGAGGCTGGTGCAGTCGGAACCGATAAAGTCGGCGTCGTCCGAGGAGGAGGTGTTCACTTCCATGGAGTCGGTGTGTGGCAGCGCCGAGAACCGCGGCACCACGGGGTTGTGGTTCAGGTCTGGGAAGTAGTTGCCGGCGCCCACCGCGCCCAGCGCCGCCGCCGCCAGGTACACGTCCACGCTGGACGTCTCCTCGTGACAGGTCTCGGGCGGGTCCGGCAGCGACACGTCGGGCACGCTCAGGTTGTGCAACTGTTCGTGGAACAGTCTCTGTATCTGCTGCAGCACGGCCTGGTTCACAGTGTCGTGCTGCAGCAGTGTGTCGAAGGTGTCTCCGTGTGGTGGCGGCGTGCTCGTGACCGCCACGTTGTTGTTCTCCTCGAGGCTGTGCGTCTCCTCGCGGATGGTGAGCGAGTTGTTGTTGCACTCCTCGTTGCACAGTTCCTCGTTACCGAATATGATCTGGTTGTTGGAGGTGGGACTTAGGTGGACTATCGTGTTAACACCAGTGTTCTGCAACTTCACTTTAATTTCTTTCTCGACGATATTTATTTTCTTATCTGTCGGTATGGAAGCGTTCATGCACTCCAGTTGATCCGTCAGCGAGTTGAGACTCTCCACTAAAATATTAGATACGTATTCGTCAATATTTATAATGCGGGCGCTCCTCCGCCAGTCCGGCGTCGCTTTAACAGCGTCGGGAGGAAGCTCGTCGGCGGCGGGGGCGGCCACCGTGGAGGCGGGACTCGCGGTCAACGTCTCCGACACCACGATCTCGAGGACCTCGTAGGAGGGCACGGTGTCGACAGTGAGGGGCTCGTCGTACGGGCTCGAGTGGTCCGTGTGGGAGTGGTCGCCTCCAGCTGAGGCCGGTGAGGGTGAGAGTGTTCGGGGCGCGGCCAGCACGAGCGGTGACGCTTCCGTGGAGGAGCGCGGGGGACACTTGGGGGTGTCGCTGTCTGTGAGGGGGTCACGGGGCGGGGTTTGCGGGGCGCGGTGCGCCGCTCGCTCGAAGCTGTTCCTCATGGCGGCGCGCAGCATGGCCGCGTCGAGGCGCTGGCGGCGTGGCGAGGCGGAGTGCGGGCGCGGCGCCACGCAGCAACACGGGCGCGGCGCCGCGGGGGGGAGAGGTGCGCTGGGCGGCGCGCTCCACTCGGAGTCGGAGCTCTGCTGCGCCAGGCGGTACCTGCGAGGTGCGCGTCTCGTGAGTACACAGTAGTACAGTACACGCGGTACAGCAGGTGCTGCTGGTGCTGCAGGTGCTGCTGGTGCTGGTACCGACCGTCTCATGACAGTCTCCGGTGCGGAGTAGCGGCGCCGCAGTAGACCGGGCGACGCGTCACGCCTCATGTCACCGCGCGGCGTCTCCCTGTACACACCACGTGTACACTTCACTAATACAATAAATATTAAAGTTTGTAACAATGTATGAATTTAAGGTGCACTTTTACACAGAAAACTACTCAATGTATTTTTGAAACTTTACAGTTGCATAAGTGGGTTATAGATCGGAGTAGGTAGGTATATCATCACGCGGAAAGCCAATTGCCAGGTAATAGTTTCATTTGAAAGGCGATATGAATCCATAGCTTCAGATTTTAATAACAGAGGTCGCCACTGTTCAATTTGGACAACAATTTATTTTCTCCCATCAGGTGCAATCGTGTGTACAACCTCTATGAGACCAGCTCCACGTGGTTTGAAGATGTTTGTAGTATTTAATCATTATCCTTAATTATACGAAATTTGGTATAGAGATAATTTATAGACCGGCAAATAACGTCTCTCCAAATAAAAAGTAATTGTTCTGACTAAGTAGAGGTACCACACAATGCGTGTGAAGTTGCGAGCAGAAGCTAGTCTATACTAATATTATGAAGCTGAAGAGTTTGTTTGTTCGTTTGAACGCGTTAATCTCAGGAACAACTGGTCCAATATGAAAAAATCTTTCAGTGGTGGCTAGCACATTTATCGACGGTTGTAGGCTAGATAACATCACGCTGCGACCAATAGATGCGAGTCACAAATGTTACAAAAACGGGGAAAATTTTCTAAATGTCACGAGTACGAAGACGCGGGCAACAGCTAGTTATTAAACATAATGTAAAAAACGCTAACAGGTACATAATGACATGTAGACGACGCACGTTTCATAATTGTGATATTTGACGACTGTTAGTTTTAATAATTTTATATTCACTGCGGTGTATTTTAATTTAACAAATACGTTATTAACATATTTATGATAATTATACAACGTGTTTCAGAAAGGTGTAGTCATATTTGAGCATCGTTACACATGGCCGGTGACTAGGCACTAGGCATGGATGAAATTACAAATACTAGTTATAATAAGACTTTTAAGTGTTCATAAAAGTTTAATTAATTTATTAAATTAATCGATCTTCTTTAAATACAACACTACTATGAGGTCATCTTTTATTGTAAGGTTCAATCGCATTCAATAAACCGTAAACATCTCATAATTGATTCACTCCTGGTAGTTATTTAATATTAGGCTATAAACAAGAAAAAACTTACCAACTGTATTTTTCTATGTGTAACTGTAATATTTATAATATTTAAGACCTATCTAATGCAACCTTAAAATATGACTACACCTTTCTGCAACACGTTGTATAATAAATACTTCAATATGTAGGTAAATAAAAATTTCGAGCAGTTGAAATATTCATAAATTTTTGAAGTTCGGACAATTACGAACTATGAAGGAGAACATTCCAGTGGTTCTCAACCTTTTCGATTAGTTAACTATATAATGGCCAGTGTTCATATTTTTTTTAAACTCTTAATTCGAAAACCATTTCAGGGAATAGAGTTCCTGATTATGATCCATTAGTTTTTTTCGGAATATTTGGTATATTAACGATTATTTTTCCAAAAAAGCAAATGCTCTCTATTTGCCCTTGAAATGAAGGATTTTAAATATTAAAGCGTTCTTAAGGATATACTACTCAATGGTGAGTCAAAATTGGTCTCTTAAATCAACTCGGCAACTTTGAAAATATGTATTGCAATCTGTCTTAAGTCTATCAGGAAAAGGCAATACGCAGATTGCGTACAAAGATGACGTCACAACATTTAAAAGAAGATCTATAAGAGGATACCAAAATAGCTTCGTGCATTTTTCTACGTACGAAGTTTTCATTGTTTCTTTAGATTGAATGGCTAGAGCTCTAATTTTTAAGTATATGTTTTTTCAATATAATAATATGATCTAGGATCGCATAAACTCAGAAACGCGATTGAAAAAAGTTTTCTCGATAGAAAATCTTAGCGAAACAACCTCTCATTTTTTATTTTTTTTATTTGTCGGTCTATTATCGCGTATTAACTAATGAAATAACTTTAAAAACATAAGTAACTATTATATATAGAAACAGGTAAATCAGAATTAAAATATATTTAGTAGATTTTGAGTAAACAAAAAAAATATCCCTAATTCTTCATTTTCTATACCTACTAGCTGTGTTAATATGTACATGTCGACGATAATATTGATGTAGGCCCTTAAGTATTTTTTAAAAATTCTTTATAATGAATATTTTAAAAATATTGAAAATAGTTGCTTAAAATAGTCTAAATTTTGTAAAAAAAATATTAAAACAGAAGGTCACAAATTGTGAACAATCCCAATTGAAGTGAAGTAGAATAATGTGAAATACGTTAATAAAGCTTGCTGAGCGAACGGCGCTGGTCGGAAAAGTATAGAAATGCAAAATGTTCGTACTCTTATAGAGATTCGTTTTTTCACAAAGTTTTTTCTTCTTTCTTTTTTACTTTTGAACAATAAGCT
This sequence comes from Orgyia antiqua, assembly GCA_916999025.1. Taxonomy (NCBI): domain Eukaryota; kingdom Metazoa; phylum Arthropoda; class Insecta; order Lepidoptera; family Erebidae; genus Orgyia; species Orgyia antiqua. The sequence continues at coordinate 11,204,118 of OU779874.1, forward strand.
TAATTAATACGAGATTTTCCGGTGCCAACCAAGAATATTATATAACTACAAGCCTAATTTTCATTTTCATTTACAATAGTTATAAAATTTAGACGAATCACCAAAATGGGCGCAGCAATGACTTGTTTTAGAAAATGTGTCGTGACTCACAAAGGCAACTTGCGATGACTGGTGCAGCGACAATGTTAAATTAGACATCTAGTCATAATATGATGTTTGTAGAACAAAGATAATGTCCTGTGTGTGAGACTCTACTCTACTTGTTGGTGAGAGCACATTCCCGGTGCGTGACATACATACATGTGGGCGCGTGTTCACTCACGCGACGCTCTCGCTGTTTGTTTATTCATAGGAAGAGAGACAGCTTCACGATCGCAATAATTACAGATAACAATATCGATACGCTCACTGGTTATAAGTTACACGTCCATATGCACACAGTTAAACATTTTATTGATCGGTTTAAGCCGTAATAGAGTGCATTGTCATTATGTAGGTATCTATAATAGCACGATGTCAGTGTGTACATATAGGGAGTATCAGTGCGTACCTACACTTAGGAAGTGTCATTGTGTACACCTAGGAAGTGTCCTAATATGTACAGTTAGTGTCAGTGTGTACACTTAGTGCCAGTGTGTACACTTAGTGTCAGCGTGTACACTTAGGAAGCGTCAGTGTATACACTCACGTAGTTAGCGTGTACATTTAGTGTCAGTGTGTACGCTTAGTGTCAGCGTGTACACTTAGGAAGTGTCAGTGTGTACACTCACGTAGTTAGTGTGTACATTTAGTGTCAGTGTGTACGCTTAGTGTCAGCGTGTACACTTAGGAAGTGTCAGTGTGTACATTTAGTGTCAGTGTGTACACTTAGTGTCAGCGTGTACACTTAGGAAGTGTCAGTGTGTACACTCACGTAGTTAGTGTGTACATTTAGTGTCAGTGTGTACGCTTAGTGTCAGCGTGTACACTTAGGAAGTGTCAGTGTGTACATTTAGTGTCAGTGTGTACACTTAGTGTCAGTGTGTACGCTTAGTGTCAGTGTGTACACTTAGTGTCAGTGTGTACACTTAGTGTCAGCGTGTACACTTAGGAAGTGTCAGTGTGTACACTCACGTAGTTAGTGTGGGTGGCGCGTGTGTGTGCCAGGCGCGCCGCACGGTGAAAAGCGCGGCGCGCAGTGCTGGAGACGAGCCCGCCCCGCCGCCTGCAACACACACACACTCCTCGTTATATGTACACACACACTCACACTACGCTACACTACTCGCGCGACACTTCTATCTTCCTCTGAGCTCGAAGATCATTACCATTAGATACTAACCATTTAATGTGAGGCAAATAAATTTGCGTTTATTTTGCATGCGCTACGAAAACAATCGTTGGTAAATAAAAAGTGTTCTTTCTATAATAATTTAACTATTGCAATTCCGTTAAATCAGATATTAATTAATCCTTGCCCATTGAAATGATCGAGTATCTAATCAAACTTGATTATGTAGGTATGTGTGCAACATGCACGTTACCCGCGCGAAGCCGAGATGGATTACCAGTTAAATATGTGTTAAATATCATACTTATTGATAGTTAGTATTTTGCTCGACTGAGAGCTTAAGTGATCGGAACTTATGAGAGGTGAGGTGAGGTGAGGGTGGCGCCGCGTGTCGGTGTATCGAGGTCGACGCACCAGTTCCGAGTTCCGGCAGGTCGCGCGGGAGGTCACACACACTTATTGCGTCTATAGATATTTGTCTACTCGTTAAACTTTGTTATTATCATTAGGGTTCCGTATTGACAAGTACCTACACCAAGTCACGTGTCAAACTAAGGTCGCGAGTCGGTCATCATGTCACTCTGTCGGTGTCCACTGCTGGACGTGGCTGCAGATTGTACGCATCAGTTGTCTGTACAATGTACCGACCAGTACGCACCGTGCTGCTGGTTGTAGTTGTAGCGAGGCAGCATGTGACAGAACAAGTTGACCACACTGACTGACTGACTTACTGAGTGAGTGAGCGAGTGTCAGTGTGTCTGGGTGCTCGCGGTGTTGTGATCGGTGAACGACTACAGACACTGAATCATATAAAATGAAGTCGATAAGTAAATGTCAATAACACTGTCTCGTCATGTCTGGTGTACGGTGATACGACGACAAAATGTTAACGTCGTGCTCATTATGTTACGAAATATTAACAACAAAATGAATAATTCTTACATAAATATATATAAAAGTGAAAGTAAGTTTGTTTGTCTGTTTGTTTGTGACGTTTTCACGCAAAATCTACCAATTGGAATTGCACGAAAATTGGTATACAGATAATTTATAGTTCTGAAAGTAACATAGACTATAATATTATTTCGCTAAAATTTCTGTACGAGATAATAAACGCAAACGTTTGTTAAATATGATATAATTAAATATATCAGCCGTTTTGTTTATTTTTTACAGTTGTCACAGCAACGGCTTCGACTTATGGTGATTTACGAGATAGCTTGGAATAGAAACTCTTTGTGTGGAACTCAGTTTTTTTTTGTTTATGAGGCTTTTCTAATTAAAGACGTTGGAATAGTTAAACGGGCTTCGTGGTGGAGTGGTTTATGTAATGGACTGCCGATCACGAGGTCGCGGGTTCGATTCCCGGTTGGGACAATCATTTGTGTGATATTCATAAATGTCATACAAATGTTTGTACTACGTCTGGGTGTTTTCTATGTATTTTATGTATGTATTTACAAAAGAAAAGTAGTAAGTATATGTAGTCTATCCGTATCTGGTTCCCATAATACAAGCATAGAAATATAGCTTACTTTGGGACCAGAGGACGTTGTGTGAAATGTCCTGAATATTTATTTATTATTTATTTATAGTTAAGAGGACTCGATACCAAATTATGCTCCATACAAAAATATGGGTATCGTACTTCCCTTTTTTCTTCGCGAAAGTTAAACCTTTTAAGTTAAGTTAGATTTTAATTGTTTCTACGGTACTGGGTTTATTAAGTATTAATTTCAGTTCAGAGTTTAGTTTTTATTTTAGGTTCGTTTTCAACTTCGATTGGGTGGCTAATGCGTACGAAGCCGCGGACAGGAGCTAGTTTATACATTAATTGTTCATTTTTGTAGTTCATCTGTTCTCAGTTCTAGTAGTGTGTGTGTGTGTGTGTATACTACTAATTAACGAGTAATGTGTTCACAATTAAAATATTTAGTATAACTGAGATTATTGTTTTTCAGTACATTACAGTGTCGTGTATATACCGACTACATACACTAGTTGAGTGCGCCGGCTCTGTATCATTAATAACGGATAGAGAACACATCAACAATAATAATTAGAGTATTAAAAAAATATGTACGAGTCGTACCACTACTAACAATTGATTTTCAATGCGAAAATTAAAAAAATTCTTTCAGTGATACACGAATTGCATATCTACATATTGCAATATACCTATGTAGGTAATGTTACGAGACGTTGTGTATGTATCTGTTGACTAGAGATCACTATGAATATTATCAGCTCGGACTCGTGTCACTCGAGTACTCCGCACAATGTCACCCCCCGGGGTCATGAAAACAAATTGAAAAAATGTCTGGTAAACTTAGCTCTCGGCATATGCGGTGAAAACAATTAGACGACTTACGGATGTAGATACGGCTAGAATGGTTTACTTTAGTTATTTTCACAGTGTAATGTGCTATGGAATTCTTCTTTGGGGAAGCTGTGCGGACATTAATCGGATATTTGTGCTCCAGAAACGCGCTGTTAGAGCTATATATAACCTAGGTCCGCGGGATTCTCTAAGGGAGAAATTCAAAGACATAAATATTTTAACGGTTGCTTCGCAATATATACGAAAATTTACTGTATGTTCATAAAAATAATCACAATTTTACAAAAAAAAGCGACCATCATAATGTTAATACAAGGCATAAACACAATCTTGTGATGCATGTAACCCATCTCCACAAAATATGTAACTCTTTCATGGGTCATTGTATACGATTTTATAATAAACTCCATATTGATGTAAGAGAATTTAATAATTCTAAATTTAAAAAATTCATTAAAACTAAATTATGTAAAAAGGCGTAATAAAAAATTTCTGATTATATTAAAGATGATAAAGCTTGGGAGTAGGTTGCTCTGGAGCAATACATATTCTATATTGTAAATTTATTAGCATTGTAAGTATAATTGACATTTAATTTAAAAATATTGATTTGATTAAAAGCTCTGCTGAGTTTCTTACGCTGGTTCTTCTCAGCAGATTGCGTCCTGAACTGGTGGTAGGGAAAAAATTGGACATGTCATAAGCACATAATTTTTCTGAAAAATTGTGTCTACGTGATTAAATGATTTTTCATTTCATTTCATGACTGTCTGTCACTGTGATATATTGAACACGATACGAACAGTGGGTCCCTCGGTAATCCGACAATACTTGTGTCCTGGGGACACTGGAGCAGGCTCCCTCCCGCCGGGGTGCAGCGGGACTACTTGAGGGAGTACTCGAGCAGTGAGCGAGCACACAGCGCGGCGACACGCGCGGGGCTAGCCGAGGACTGCGCGCGACTGAAGAATACCACCACAATACCACCACCACACACACATACACACACACACACACACGTGGCTGATTTACAGTCTCGGCCGCCCTTGGCCCCAAGCCATCAGCCGGCCCTTTCTCAGCATCCACCATATAGACTACATAATGAAATTACTTCATTTCCAACTTTTACCTAAATAAATTTAGATATTTAGGAGGAAAATTCAGATTTATTTCGCAAGAAAATTTGAAGCTTTTTTGTAAATCACCGCTCCTAAATTCGCCATTGCACCGCATTTCGCAAGAAAATTTGAAGCTTTTTTGTAAATCACCGCTCCTAAATCCGCCACTGCACCGCACTGTACTCCGCTATTTTTATTGGAGGAGCGCTGTCACGTGATCAAGATTCACCGAAAACTCCCTTCACTTTTTCTTACTGAATACCACTGCAGTACAGTGCGGTGCAGTGGCGGATTTAGGAGCGGTGATTTACAAAAAAGCTTCAAAATTCACTTCACTTTTTCTTACTGAATACCACTGCTGCGGGAGTACCACCACCACCAGCAGGTAACGCGGTGAGGAGGAGCACACACACATGTCTAACGATAAGTGTGTGTGTGTGTGTGCTGCACCGACTGGTTGTAACTGTAGACTGACTGCATACATGTATTGTGCCGCGACCTGTCCTCTACTGTAACAACTTGTAGCAGGTACTTGCTCACTCACTGAGCATCAAGGTAACAGAGATGATTATAGTTATCTTTTCTTTAAACATACATACTACATAAGTACTATAACGTTAACATAAAAAAACTAAATTTGTTTGTCGTTTGTTTGTTTGTGACGATTTCACGCAAAATCTATCTAATGGAATTGCACGAAAATTAATGTAAAAATAATTGATTATCCGGGAGATAACATAGAATAGGTTTAATATTAAATATAGTTTAAAATAATACCTCCGTCGTGTTTGTTTATTTTACAGTTGTCACAGCAACCAATAGAATCCACAAACTTAAGGTTCTTAAGTTTGCGGATGTGGATTCTTTGTTAAGGTTAATAATATATATTTTTATTATTTTATTTTGACGGGCTTCGTGGTGGAGTGGTTTATGTAATGAACTGCCGATCACAAGGTCGCGGGTTCGATTCCCGCTTGGGACAATCATTTGTATGATATCCATAAATGTCATACAAATGTTTGTCCTGCGTTTGGGTGTTTCTATGTATTATAAGTATGTAAAAGAAAAGAAACAGTAAACAAAAGAAAAGTAGTATATGTAGTCTATCCGTATCTGGTACGGGTACCCATAATACAAGCATAGAAATATAGCTTACTTTGGGACCAGAGGACGTTGTGTGAAATGTCCTGAATATTTATTATTATTTATTATTGGTACCAATTCTACGCGCACAACTAAACTTAACTAAAAAATGAAATTTGATTGTGTCAATAACATAATTCCGTAATGTTAGCGATTCTTTCTTCTCAGCAAATCTGTTTATTATAGATTAACGATTGTAATTAATATAAAATTACACAACAAAACAACCAAATAATCAATATACAGCAATAGTTGTTTTCATTTTTAGTTAAGTTTAGTTGTGGACGTAGAATCGACACCATTTATATATTTTTATTTTAGCTAACAAAGTTTTAATCTCAGTCTGAGACATAATATGCTATTTACGCGGTAGCTCGGAATAGAAACTCCTTAGTCCTAACATTTTTTGTTTAATTCAGATGCTTTCCTAATCTAAGAGGTTGAAATAGTCAAGTATCAAAATATGTAGTAAATTGTGGTACTGTGTATGTTTACTTAGTATAGTTTTGGATTTTATTTTGATATTAATTTTAGTTGTAATCGGGTATCGATTTTAGTATTAATTTTAATTTAGATATCAGTTTTTATTTTAGTTTCGACTTCAAATTCGATTGGACCAGTAATGCGTGTGAGAGCCGCTGCCGCGGGCAGAGGCTTGTATGTGAGGTCGGGTAAGACAGCTAGTCGTGTCGTGTAAGAGTATCATCATCTAATATTAGCTCGTACTGGAGGTGACGCGGCGCAGACATACACACAAGTACAACAAGCACCGACCGACCGCGACAGGGCGCGTCTATATCGAGACACATTCAACATATTGTACATGTTTGTGTACAACTCACTGTTTCATGCTGGTTATGATCAGACTGGTTAACAATACAAGTGTCATCACCACATTTCCTCCGCGGGTTGCTGCAAGGACCAGCTACAAGATAATAAAAGCGACTGCAATCTTCAATGAGCGACCGCACCAACTCTAACACATCTTTTCATCACGATGTGGTAGATCAAATACCTTCATAAGTTGGAGGAGTAGCGTGTCCAGCCGTGGGACATCACAACAACTGTAGTACTGTACTCAGTACCTCGTCGTACACCCGGTGAGCTTGTTGTACAGGTACACGGCGTGTGACAGACAGACAGACAGTCGCGAGTATTGTCCAGATCACCGTAATCCAACGTGGGGCACCCACTCCACGTCCTCCCACTCTAGTACCACTATAACCCTCTACATGTGGAGGCTGAACATAACAATTATATTGCTCTCTCTCTCTCTCTAGCCGATTAACGTCCCACTGTTGGACACGGACCTCGTCTATTTTTGAAGAGATTATATTATGTTTAAACCGCACTGACCAGGCGCACACAATTTATTTTCTAGTTTTCGGTATCTCACAGAGGATGTTATCTGTGTACAATGTCCCTTAGCTGACTTTCATAGCACTCCGGAGAGGAGTGGGCTCACACGGACACAAGCTTTACTTCAGGTTCAACATGAGCGAGCGGCACACACACACACACACACACACACACACACACGCGCGCAGCGCGCTGCCGAGTATCGATCCACATGTTTGTGCTTATAAAAGCTTTCTTTTATTATAACTTGTAGGAACGATCGTTACCTATATAACTTAGTACTGTACAGGTGACGTCACACAAACAAATGAACCGACACATGTATGAGACGAGACTAGCTCTAGTCTAGTCATACATCTAATATATAAAATTCACGTGTCACAGTGTTAGTTACCGTACTCCTCCGAAACGGCTTGACCGATTCTTCTCAAATTTTGCATACATATTCAGTAGGTCTGAGAATCGGCTAACATCTATTTTTCAAACTTTTTTTTTTAGTATGGCAAAACAACGTTTGCCGGGTCAGCTAGTAATGTTATATATAGAGAGATACAGGCCAGTCACCTCGGCCGCACCAACTCTACTGCGCTATATTATACATTTCTTATTCACATAATGATTCTAAGATTAGCGCTGATAAGCAACATAATTATATTGGGAATATATACCCCGGATTGGTTGGATTGGAACCTAGGTAACTTAAAAAAATCCACCTTGATTTCTCCCTTAACAAATTCTTCAATATAATATACACCTATTAAATAATTATTACGTCGATTTTACTATATTTTACCATGATTTTACTACCAAGTAAATCAGTAGGTAATATTGGATGCAAAATGCAGCCAACAGAAATCTCAATCACTCATCATCAATCAATCATCCTCAATTCAATTCAATTCTTCTTTTAATGGCCCACATGTGACTATCTTAGGACAAGTCACTTTCCGCCAGTGTTTTGTATTAACTTCAGACAAGAACATGCTAGTATCATCAATCATCCTCGCAAACAAAAATGTTAATCACATACCTACATAGAATTAGCATGGAAATAATATTATATACCTAACATTTAATAAGTATATTGATGTGTGAGTTTGTATCTATAGAAGTCACAGATGGCGCTGTACTACAGCCGCCGTGACTAGTGGCGCCGCGTAGCCCTAGTCTCTTACTTCAGCCCCCGTCCTCACATAACACACGCACCAAGTAAAAGATGGCGCTGTCAGCATCATTTGTTTACTTTGTATAATACCGATACTCTTCATGTAGACGGAGTCTCCCAGTCAAATAGACGTGGTGGAGAAATATTTAAAGTAAAGTAGGTATATATAAGTGTCAGCGCCGTCTCCGTAAACGCTACAGTACAGTACTCCTGACAACTCTACATACACTCTCTCACACAATCAAAAAATGCTTCTTACATACATACACACATAACTCACACAAATAGATGAAAGTTAACATGTTAATGTACACAAATATGTTGGTACCTATATCTGTGCTAATCTTTCTTTATCTTCACTTATTAATAAACAAACTCGTTATTTTTGTATGTACATATGTCCTTAGGTGAGCTTATATCTTCAAAACTACGCAAGGGATTTTGATGCGGTTAAATGATAGAATGGCTTGAGGCTTTTTTGGGTTTTGATACATATTGAGGGAGGGCTTAATAATTATAAACACGGGTGAAACTGCGGGCATTAACTAGTGTATAATAAACAATAAAATTGTGAATAAGTCACTCCACATGAGCCTGGCAATACTAAACTAAAATTATAATTGACCGTAGAGTATTTAAAATTCAATTTATTAATGTAATATTAGCTGTTTTGTTAAAATAAAATAATTCGCTAAACTAAACCAGTGATTTGCCACAAAAGACAAAAAAATTGTGAATAAGTTTTCTTTTGACTTATTTTAACTATTATTTAAACTGCTCTCAGATTACATCGTGTGCTTGGGTTAGAATAGGGTTAGAATATTAAAGTTAAAAGATAACATTGCGATGCCAATGTCGGTGTTGCAACTTGGAATTTAAAATATTACATATTTCCCTATTTATTTTAAGTATAAACTAAATTTTCATTACACTTTGAGACCGATAGATGGCACTAAGTGCTTCAAATCACGAACATACCTGCCGTGTGTCCGGCGAGTGTCCGGCGCATGAGTGCGGCGAGTGCGCGGCGCACGCTGGCGACGCGGCGCGGCTTGCGGACCCGCCCCCCACACAGAGCGCCGCCCCCCCGCGCCGCGCCCCCCGCCCCGCACGCACTCGCCCCACGCGCCTCTAGCGGTGGCAGGGAGAACTTCTCCGGGTGGAACCACTCGGAGGACCACAGGGGGCCGGCCGGCTCCGGCGGGCGGCACTCCAGCGGCCCGGACACGCGCAGCGGGGGCAGGGTCCTGGAGTAGGGCAGCACTCTGCGCGCATACTCTGAGCTCCTGCAGCTGGAGCCCGACGTGAACCACACGTCGCTCGACAACAGGGACGAGGAGAGCGAGGCGCGGCGGAGCGCGCCCAGCTCCAGCGCGCGCGACGACGACTCCGGGCACGTGGGGGTGGGACCCCAGGGTGCGGCACAGGGAGCAGCCCCCCATGGCGTGGCGTGGGGGGCGGGCCCCCATGGTGGTGCGGCCAGTCGGGGGGGCTCCGGTGATAGCACGCCGAACGGGTGCGTGAAGTAGAACAGGCACAGCGGCCGAGCCTGGAAGTGCACCAGCTCAGTGACTCTTTCTGTATCGTTCAATAGCGAGTAGTAGCTCGCTGTGTGGTTACTGATCAACTAACACTTGGATGTTCAGTTTCAACATGTGTAAATGGGTAGGTATATTACTGTGGAACACTTTGCCAGAGGTTTATCCGAACGTTAAGTAAACAATAGCAGCAGATAGCTCACCTTGACATCGTCGGTGGATGTGGAGGCGTCTGAGCTTCCTCCGTTCATTTTCAATGTGGATCAGCCACAGTCACCCCAACTGCACAGTTCAGTTGCGCCCACATCACTAGGAAGTCCACATGTCCACTAGACACCCCCTCACTGTATCTCCCACTCCTTCAGGCGACAGTGGAGTCCAGTTGTAATATAACACTAGTTGTTGGTAGAGGCGTGTGGTCCCCGCGGCGACAGCGAGACGTTGTGGCGCCGCGCCCGGCACAGCCTGGCACCGGGCCCGCCACCACCGCCCCCCGCCCCCCGGGGGGACCAGGGGGGCTACTGTGTGTATACAGACAGACTGTCACTCACTGGATGTGGACACTTCGTGACCATGGGGGGATAACATTTTATTATATGCTAGTTGTTGTGATAGGCACTGTTATTGTATTTACAGTGTCCATTATTATTTACTAAAATATAATAAAACAGTAACTATGTTTAGCGACTCACACAACAAAACATTACAAATGTCGCTGCGCCTCGTGGGGTGAGCTGACCTATTTTTTGAGCGACATAATTTTGGGTGAACCGACCCGCGACCTGCGACGGTATAAGCACTCTCTATGAACTTCCTGATACTGATATTATGATAGCTATCAACAAAGCTATAAGATAGCGGATAAACAGGACTCGACCACGGCCGCGGTATGATATCAGTGTTCATATTAATTGTTTAAGAGACGTACACAGAACCAGTGAACGACTCAACATTAATCAAGATCGATTGTATGTTGGCGGAATTATTACATACACTAACGAATGGACGTTCAGGCACACAGCCGGGTGTATGAACACATCGCTAAAATTGTTGTGAAGTAAGTAGCTCACTTCGTAAGAAGTAGATACATCATCTCATCTCACAGTAGTGTCCAGCCGAGAATCACCGTAGTAGGCGAGTAACCATAAACTTAAGGTTGTCGGCTTTTTTGTTCTGCTAAGGTAGACTTCCGATGTTTGCGACCGGGTCGCTTGACTTGCCCCAATTTTATGCTGAAAATATCGTTCGGTTTACGTAGGCGCTGAGTACGACCGAAGCTCTCCCTGAAATAAATAAAAAATGGTCGTGGTTAAACGTAAGTGATCGGAGAATTGGTACCGCTCACGACACGACAGGGTGGTATGGTTCGCCAATAGTGCAAGAGCAGTGTGATCAACATAAGTATTCTTTTCAACTTGACGTTGACCCGATTTAACGGGTCGCGTAGGTACATCGGAAGGCCATCTTAAATGAGAGATAAGACTTATGCACAAGTTGCCAAAAGAAAACAAGGATATTATAATTCTGTCGTCCCCACTGCTCCCGCGACGTCAAATCACGGCGAGATCCGTGTTGACCACGCCCGCTTTTACGTTTAGCCACGCCCACTTTTTATACAACGCAGCGAATACGAAATTCTTTAGAATCGAATAGGATTTTCCGTACACTTGGTACGATCAAAATTATTCTAATTTTGTTCACAGTCACGCGAAAAGTGCTGCGAAATTTGGAATGACATCTTGAGATACAAAGAATTTAATATTATTATTTATGATATGGTAGCGAATGGTCATAAAATGTAATATGTTTCCTATTGTTGGATGCGTCGGAGGAGTCTGAGGGATCGCGTCCATGATGAGAGCGCGAGTCTGATCATTTCCCGCCAACAAATGACAGTAGTGTGCAGCGAGGCGGCGCGCGCACTCGCGTAGAGCGGCCGCCATCTTGCGACCGACGGACGACACGCGATGCGACCGGCGACTGTTGATCGTGCTCTTATTAAATTGATTTATGTTCCGCGACTGTGTGTGATACTGATAACATTATTTCATTGCATTATTTATTAAATACTCTGTGCTGCGGGGACGCGCCCCGACATACCAATAACTTTTATTTTACCTAAAATATATCGATTTTATGCTAATTTTATTATAATGAGTGAATGAGTGTAAATAATTATCACACTGTATGAAAACTTAATTTGAGTAATATTAACATAAAATATATAAATCTTTAAAAAATTCCATTTATAAAAATAATATTAATTATATTAATATTTATAATGGTATTTTTATTAGATATCCGTAAGTACCATATCTGTACTCCACCACCGAATGTCAAAGTTTTTTTTTATTTCTACGTAAATCTGAGTGAATCACCTCGTTTCGAGTTTTCAGCAAGTACCTACCTAGTTATTTTAATAGCAAACATCCAATTCCGTTGACAGAGCTCTGCGTGATATGATAACACAACAAACTTACTTTTACATCTTTTTTAATTAATAACAATATAATGTGTGTGTGACACACACACTGTGTAAGTACTTGTGTACATATTGACGTTCATTAAAATAATGTAAGTGACATGTCGAGCGCGAGACAAACACCACTCGCATCACTCGCTCTATTGTGATCCACTATTCATTTAACTATTAATAAGAATACATGAAGAGTTGTGTTACTGTGGTATGTTGTTAGTGTTAGTGGGTCAAAACCTTATTAAATCAATCGTATCTAGTGTTAGGCATTTATTCTATAGTTTCATGATTGATTTGAACTACCTAATAGTAGATAACTAGGCAACAGATATTAAAATGTGATTTGCTTTATAATAGGTTGAGTTGACTACACTGTACTTACCTGACGTTATGTGTTTTGTACAATAAGTAGGTACATACAAGCTGTAGCGTCATGTCTACCTAGCCTAACTAGAACATGTTAACATCAAAATATTAAAAATGTCTCCTAGTGTATACATTGATTGTTTATTTAAATACCTGTATTTTATTTGTTTGTTTTTATGTATATATTAACAGGTAATGATCCTATTCAAAATGATTTATTGGAGAGATAATAAACGTTTTAGCGTAAAAAGACAATTATGAATTACAAGTTCAAGATTTTAGCGAACTTTTAAACCTCCGATAAGTCATTATGAATAAGACCATAAGTATTTACAAATTAAATGTAGTTTATGTAGTATTTCCGTATTCTGGTACCCATAACACAAGCATATAAGCTTAGCTTGAGACTAGAGGACGTTGTGTGTAATATCGATGAATATTTATTATCAATTACTTGTTTTGAAGATATGTGCGACTAAAATAATCTAACAACAATTAATGACTAATGTAAGTTTGTTTCTATTAATAGGTACCGATTGGTTTTTTATTAATCAGATAATAATAAATAATTGTGTTGACCTCTATCTGATAAAGTACCTATCGTGTACCTCATAATGATATGTTATCATCCTGTTATCATTGTTATAATGTAGTACATCACATTATGCAGCAGTCTGCACACACACTCTTGTTTAGTACATACATGGAACAGCTACATAAATAATTGTCATCAGTTTAAAATATGAACGTACTTCTTTCTGAGTTTTATAATTTGTTAAAGAATAAAAATTGCAAACGTAGCATCCTCACCAGGCGGATGCGGATACATATATTATATCCGCAAATGTATTTTAAACCTCCCCCGCCATTATTCTCATGTCAGTTAGACTAATAAGGTGTATGATTTGTAAAGATTTGTCGTAAATGTACCTACCAGATATGGATATGACGATAGATTGTTCATAATGAATACACTTCGATGGTGTGTTGATAATGTTACATTGTGGAGCCTGGTGAGGACGCTACGCTAGCAATTTTTAACAGTTAATTGAGTAATCTCAGCTCACTAAACCTTCGAGAAATGCTTACAGGTCTAGTGTTGGTACCAAAACAATCATTATAAGTATGATACGTATGCGTAGTTGTGGCCAGTAGGTAGAGTCGGGTGGGTGTACTAGTACATCTTGGTTCTCGTTAAGGATACAAAGCCGCTCTCAAGGTGAACCGCGTACACCTAAAAATAACTGAGAGTGAACCGACCAACAAATAAACCTCTACCGTCTACACATTATAATGGCGCGAGTGAAAGTGAACTCTGTCACATACATACTTGTACACACACAAACACAAGACGCTGCTCTTGTTGAGGGAGATGTACATTATTAAAACCTCTATTAATTAATTGAACTAACTCATGTCGTTTAAATAAAGTAGCCTGTGGATTTGACTTCCTCAACTAGTTGAGAAACACTGTCCTAAATCATAAAGTTTGTAATGTACATAAATACTTTTACAAAAAGTTATAGGAACTAAATAAAATATGAACTTAAAATAATTAAATAGAAATAATTAATTATTGTTGTAGCTGAACATTGAAGCTTGGTGTACTTTGGTATCAGAGTCGTGCTTAAACAATAGACCAAACGCGCGATAAGATTATTAGCAGCAATACGTGCAATTAATATTGTGATTGGTGCGCTCCTGTCACCTGGTTACAGTTATAGATAAAGAGTAGCTAAAGTACAAGAAAATAATAACATCAACATCAACACAGCTAGAAAATAGATTTGTGAACTAGTGAAGGTTTGTGATTTGTGCAGTGAGTGTATGTGTACCACGTGTTTGTAAGTGCAGTGCGATGTAGTTCAGGTGTACGTCGAGAGATGGCACTGCGCTCATCTCTGTTTGGGCAGCGTAAAATCACCTGGGTGGTGGAGATTGAAGATATACCTGCATACAGACGAACTGCATATGAGAAACATCTCAATAACAGCAAGTGTAAGTATAGCCCAGAGATGTGTCCAGAGATTAATCTCAAAATTCCGCAGTCTAACAAAATTTTCGGTGCGCTTCTTTTCCATGCCATATGGGAAAGGAAACGAATCAAAATGGGATAAAAATTTTATCCAATTGAGGAAAATAATTAAATTTTTGAATTAAATGTCCACTTCTTACTAACTCCCACCAGATGTTCTTCCGCCAAGGACAAATCTGGAAAAATATGACGGATGGGCGATGGCCAGTATTTAGTCATAGACACAGTTTATTAAATAATAAATTCATGATTTAGTACTGCTAGGTACTAAATACTTACTTGACCGGCGCCACGGCGGATTGTGTGCACAGATCACCCCTAATAGATTACGATCACAAGGCGATCAAAGCACTCCACACGTATCGTATGGGGCTATTCTCGCATAGGTAGGTAATGTATGAGAAATCAGAGTGTGATTTTGCTACGAGCAGGTGAAGATAAGTTATTCCATAGTCCGCAACCCGAGCCTTGGTCTAAATGCGTTATCTATTTAGGGATGATCTGTGATTGTGTGATAAGTTAGCAAGACAAGTGTTTGAATTTGCTGTGATTAGCGCCATCTTTCCAGTTAATAAAAACAAACATAAAACTCACACTTTAATTATATCACAGGTATTGTCTAGATGGCGCTTTTATTAAATAAATCATTGCGTTAATTACATGCCTTACAAATTGTATTGTAATAGCTACCTGTAAGCATCTAAAAGTGTAACTTTCTAGTATAATTCTTCTCAAGTAAGAAATAATTTTGTAACCTCTACTATAATTTCAGTATGTATTGTGTCAATATGTTATCGGGTTGGATCATGAAGATATAGATAAAAATGGAGTCCAGACTCTGAATACCTACTTGAAGCAAAAATGATGTATGGCTATCTCGCTCACTGTGGTCAAACCCTTTCTTTCTAAGTAGGGTAACCTTTATTCTATTTCTTCCAGGACAAAACTTCAAGTAGTTGTGTTCCATATAGTGTCAACAAAATGTTCACTTCTAAGACCTAGCCCGTATAGATTTTATATTTCGAGATACTTTATATACTGTGCGTAAAAAAAATACTCAAAAAACAAACTGTTTGTTATCGCGTGAAAGTTTGGATAATTCTAGTTTTTTAACAGTAACTGGAGGTTCGGTTGTTAAATTTATTATTCTTTTTACATTTTTAAACACGTAAAATTTCCTAGTTCGTATGTACGATGTACCTATAGAATATTGGTGGGAAATAGATAATTACTAGAACAAAGGTGTAGTTCCTACGGCAATACGAAATTAATGAATGATTGTGAGATCTGCTTGAGATAAAATAATAATAATTTACCTTTATTTCAGACCTAAATACAGGTTACAAAGATACAGAAAAATGATTCCAACGAATTGAGAACCTCCTTTTTTGAAGCCGGTTAAAAATAACAAGGTGTTAGTAATTTCTTAGTAAACAAAACAAGTTACACAATAAAATCTATTTGGCATACCTAAGTGGAAACATAACTTTTTGTGTAGGTAGCGTAAAAACGAAAAAGGGTTATTGTACTCATATTTTTAAACATGTACTGTTATTAAGGGACCAACCATGAAATCGCAAAAGATATATGTTTCATTAATTTTGCAGATTAATTAAACATTATGAATACATACTGGACAATAGTTTTTCCTAGATTTCTGGGTTAGCCAATGTATTTCTATTTATTAATGTCAGTTAAAGGGCAAATTCGGTCAATAATACTTCTGAAAAAAAAAAATACGTTACGTTGATTAAAATTAGTTTGTCGGAAAATCTGTAGTTAATAGTCATTTTAACTGACAATATGAATGTGGTTAAAAGTGGCTGACGGAAGAACGGAGAATCAGTCAAAATCAATTTTTACGTATATTTCTGTCTACAGCGTTTAAAGGAACCTATCATGAATGGCATGACGGGAGCTAAAAACCTAACCCACCCTTGTCGGGTTGCCCTTGGCTCCCTGTGCCTTGTGTTCCACTACTTGGCGCTAGGCAAGTCAGTTAAAATTACATTTAAACAGCTATATTGGGTAAAATTAGTTTTGAATAATTTCAGTCAAAAGTACTACTGTCGAGAGCTTACAGTCTATTGAGTGGTTATAAGTTTTGACTGTGACATATATCATAGGGGGCTATAATAGGAACGATAATAAAGTTACAAAAAAAGGGGCAAAAAAGAAACAACAGCACTTTCCAAATTAAAATCATTTAATAACTTTTCTTTTATACATGACTAAATATTATTGTTTTGTGTAATTTCTGTCTCTTACCACGTAAATCACTAAGTATATTTTCTGTATGACTCTTTAAGTGTTAAAAAATGAATTTGCAATTTTCTTAATTAATACGCTTTCATGCAAATCATTGCAATAAATTGAGTCCGTGATGGGATGCTTAAACATTTCTTGCAACAGAGGAGTAAAATGTTGTGATACAACATTAATTAATTTGTTTTCTATATTGTTTTCTCTGAGTTGGCCCATCAGAAAGGATTACTTTCATAAATGCCAGAGCTAGGATTTGGTACACCCAGAGTAGCTACTTGCCCCATAGACTCTTCCTGTAATGAACTGTCTATCTGAAAATTATAATATATTTTACAAAATATAGCCTTTTGCCATATATTCGAACTACTACATTTCTGAAACATAATAATAATGTAAGGCTCTCATTAGGCTGTCGGATCGGTGCTGGTTCAGAAAGCAGCAATTATAGCAGCAGTTTGTAAATAGATACTTGAAATTTTACCTTGCAAGGTGATACTGCTTCTTGATTTGTAATTGTAGTAGGAACTGCTGTTTGTTTTAAAAAATCCTTGCACTTTCATAAAATTTCATTTTCAATGGTACAATGGATAACCATAATTTCCTCTGGGTACTATTTTTAGGAAATCTAAAAAAATAATATTGTAGGTAAGTATATTAATGTTGTAAATAATGTGAAATAAAAATTAAATGACTAAGCAAACATGATGTATAATTTAGTTCAGGTCCCACAGAAAGTCCTAGATATGTCCTCAGTATGGTCACACTATTTCAAAATTACTTCTTGTAAACAAGAAAAATAAAATTGCACTAAGTCCATGAAATTCAATGTAAGACTATTAGATCTTTACATCGTTATCAGTATAGTTAGTTAGAAGTATGCTGAAAACATTGTTTAATCATTTTATGAAGTATTTAATTGAAAATACAAAGAAATATGTTTGCAGTTATTCAATGCCAGAAATCACGATCTAAACACTTACGCGTGAAATTGTATATCACCTCCTGGACACCACGTACTACCGCAACCACGCACTACACAAGTTTGCACCATTTCTTTAATTATAAAAATAATTAGAGTCGAAAATTTGAAACGAAGCTGTGAACCGTAAAGTAAACAACCGACATATTGGCACAATTTTGTCAACAACTTGACATATGGTGACCAATGTTGCCAAATTACGAAATCCTTAGGAAATGGGGAAAATAATTCACTGATTCGTTAACCATGAAAAGCATCCGTGATCTACTATTTTATTATTTTTAATTTCATTCATCGTATTTCAACTAGTTATTTATAGTTACGATTAAACACTATCAAATGACAGTGTTTAACTTGTGATTTGATATGTGTGGTGACTCTTTTTAAGAATTTACTAGGAGATTTTAATAAGGAGATAGCAGTACTAAGGCCACACTAAAAAGAGAGGTCAGACCACAGAGAGTGAGATAGAGATACGTAGGTATTTGCCTCAAACCGATGTTCCAAGTATGGCCTCCTTTTTTTTATCTATACCTTCATGGGTTGGATTTGCGTTGGATGCTTGCTGATTATTTTGTATCTGGTAACACTACAAGATAATGTAGTTGTGTGTAGCACGCACACAGTAATAAATATTGTGTACGTATGGGTCACTTAATCAGTGGTGAGTATGTAGGAGTGCCACCCCCCTCCTTGTCATCAAGTCGCCGCCAGGCGCCTGTCATCTTTGTAGTAATTGTAGTAGTTTCCAGAGTTGTTTCTTTCGGATTTCTAAGTTTGTTGTGCTCGTTCTTTATGTTTTCCACGCTTTTTAGCGTAAACGTAATATAGTGTGCGTACCAGTGAGACTCAAGTGTATAGTGGCGGCTTTCGACCGGCGGATTGTCTTCTACTATTAAGTTTGTTTTGAAAAGTTTATATAAAGTTTTGTGAAGTTGTGACCGTGTTCCTGCGAGTGTTGTAATGTCTCATAAAAACTTTTTATTATCACACAAACTGGATTGAAAAGGGTTCATCGGAGACAGATAAGGCTCGGAGAGAATGGAACAAAGTTACGTAGGTAAGTGTATTGTGTGGCAGGTTGTTGGTTGGACCGAGCCTACAGGCTGCACTATCTTATCTGTGTAGGCAGACAGAAAGAGAGAGAGAGAGAACACATTACATTTACAACTAAACCGTTCTCTTACTGTGTGTAATGATCAAATCAGCTCAAACTATCTATATTTACAAATAACCTGAATGTGTACATCTTTCTGTAGACATGAATTAGTTTCATTTAGCTATCACTGGGTCGGTCGTTGATCTCAACATACTGTGAATGATAGCTGATAATGGCTACTGGGTACATATTATACAGTAATTGTTTTAAATTTCTTCACATAATGGTGACAAGTGTTTTATCCAGTTGTGTGATAACATTGAGTCAATCTAAAACAGGCTGTACAGTGGTACAATGGCAGTATACTTTATTATTCTCTAATAACATTCTTATTTGAAACAGTTTACCTTGGAAGAGACAGGATTGTAGAGATATTCTCAATTTAACTTTCTTACATCTTATTAGTAAATGTAATTATCTATAACAAAATAATAAATGTAATAACATAAGTTATTTATTGTGTATGACTATTAAAGGAATTTTTATAATTACATTTTAAACTTTTCTTTAATTTTCAATGTTTTTCTAAATGTGTACTAGCTACTGTTGTTTTAAAATAACTGAAATACCCTCTCAAAGTTGAGGAGCACCATTCCCAACAGTGGGATGTGAATGTGATGTGATGAGAAAGTAAACGTTTGCTTCATCCTTACTTATATATAAACGTGAAAGTGAGTTTGTTTGTTTGTTCGTTTGTGACGTTTTCACACAAAATCTAACGAATGGAGTTGCACGAAAAGTCCTGGAAGTAAAATAGGCAATATATTTTTTCGCTAACAACTCAGTATGAGATAATAAAAGCAAATGTTTGTGAAATATGGTAATAAAATAATAGTTCAGCCAGTTTGTTATTTTACAGTTGTCATAGCAACTTATAGAAGCCGTCTACTTATAGGTATTTTTTTTTATTTGGCCGTGAAGGTTTTAATCCCAGACTGACACATGTGATTTACGCACTGGTTTGAAATAGAAATTCCTTGTGTGGTACTTAGTTCAAAAATTTTTTTTTCTTGAAATGCTTTCCTATTTAAAGAGATTGGAATAGTTAAGTATTTATATTCTATACTATGTCGATTTTTCTGCAATATTGAATTAATATTTTCTTAAAATTTTAATAACAATAACTTAGTATTTGTTTTGGTTTGTGTCATTTTGATATCGTATTTAACTTTGATTTTAGTAAATATACATAGTATTTTGTATCTATTGTTGATTGATGTAAATTTTGCTACGGATATTTCAGTATTAATTTTAGTCTCTATTAATTTCAGTTTTTATTTTAGTTTTGATTTCAAATTCGATTCGGCCACTTATGCGTGCGAAGCCGCGGGCAGGAGCTAGTAATAACAATAAAGATACTTATTTATAAATTTAGAGATTCACCTTAAACACACTTAATTTAATAAAACTGATATATTGAATTATTTAGAGAAAATAATATGTCAAACATTATAGTATTATGGCTACAATTTGTTTTAAATAGAGGTTTGTATGGCAGTATAACATATATTGACAGTGGTACTCTGTTACCTGGTCAGGGTCTACACATTCATACATTGTTAACTATTAATACTGTTCTGTTGTATCAGAAACACGTGCCATCATGCATCATACACTTAACTACAATGATAACAAATAACTATGTTGTTTATACCAGATGTATAGTCTATGACTATATCACTCAGTCGGCTTGAAGTAGTGTGTCCATGATTCTTCTTCTTCTTCTACGGGCGGTGTCCACAACTCGACGACTTAAGTGCGCCTATTTTGTGTGATGGAGGGTAGTGGGCTGGTTACTCCAGCCATCCCAGCTCCACCAGGAAGTTCCCCAGCTTCTTGACGTCGCCGAAGACCTCCCGGAGGCTACCCGGTGATCCCAGGTAGTTCGCCCGGTAAATTGCCACTCCGCTGCAATCTAGCAGCATGTGAGCGGCTGTCTCCTCAGCCTCCATGCATGCCCTGCACAGGGGGCTGTCCGTGGTACCTAGGTTAAAAAGGTGTCTGTTAAAATTGCCATGACCTGTCAATGCGCCAGTTATGAGACGCATCTGAGATCTGTTTAGCTGTAGTAGTGCTCTTGTGAACCGACGATTAAATCTTGGAAGCGCCAGTTTGGCTTGTCTGCATTCCTCCAGGCTGTTCCAGAGGTCGTTGTGTAGTTTGTCAGTGCGTTGACGCATTTGCTTTCTGAACCAGCTGCTGGGGAGAGGAATGATCGGTTCTGGTCCTATTGGTCTCAATTACGATCCCCTCTTTGCTAGTTCATCCGCTGCGTCATTGCCTCGTATTCCATTGTGTCCTTTTATCCATTGCAGGGTTATGTCGTTTGCCTGACAGCCTACCTTATTTAAGGCTAGGTGGCATTCGTAAATTAAACTTGACGTTATTACCTTGTTATTTAGCGCTTGTAGGGCCGCTCTACTATCGGAGAGGATGCGGATTTTTTGTCCTGTTACCTCTCTAGCGGCCACTGCATTTGCAGCCAGGAGTATGCCCATGCACTCCGCCTGGAATACTGTATTATACATACCCAGTGACATGGATAGGTGTATATTTAGGTATTCCGAGAAAATTCCGCTGCCTGTGCCCGAGCTAGTTTTGGATCCGTCTGTATATATACTTAGCTCGTGCTGCATGACGTTGGCATCTTCATCTTCTGTAAGATGGATTCTGTACTTCTTATCGAAGACAAAGATATTTTCTATCTTATCCGTTACTGCCTCAATCAGTGGTGTATCTTTCCATGCATGTGTTTTACCTGTTTGAACTTGACAAGTTTTAGATGTTTGAGTCTCAGCGCCGCTAGTGCTGCTTCTTGTTGTATGAACAGATGTAAAGGAGAGATGTTAAGCATAACCTCGAGGGCAGCTGTCGGTGCTGTTCTCATGCTCCCTGTAACTGCGCAGCAGGCAAGTCTAGGCTTTGTAGTTTGGCCCAGCAGGTCTTTTGTTTCGTCCTGGTCCACCAGACCACAGACCATAGCTTACCATTGGACGGACGACAGTGGTATATAGCCATAGCAGGATTTTCGGGGATAGCCCCCAGCGCTTACCTGCCATCCTACGGCATTGCCATGCGTGTGTCCATGATACAAGTCATACGTTATATGAAACATCATTATTCTATGAAATACAATTTAGCCAGGCCAACTAAAGTTACTACTTGTCCTCAATTTAGCCAGGCCAACTAAAGTTACTACTTGTCCTCAATGTCAACCCTCCATCTAGTATATTTGTGCTTGTATTTTAATGTATAATGACTTATCGGAGGTTTAAACGGAGATTTTTTCAGAGAGAAAATAAATTTTTTAGAGTAAAAAGACTATTATGAATAACAAGTTTTGACAATTTTCGCGAACCTATTTTAGAAAACTTTTAAACCTCCGATAAGTCATTATGAATAAGGCCATAATTGTTTAGCTATTTCATTCTTTTTTGAGCCCACTGTTGTATCCCACTGCTGGACACTCCATCGGCGTTGTTGTCAACTGAGTCATGTCTGTGAATGTAACCAGTGTACTTGTTAGTTGGTTGAACATTCCACCAACATTAATAGAGCGTAACGTACATTTCACACACACACTAACTCACTACTAATTAAGTAAGTATGTCAAATATGATGATGACGTGATTATTATCATGATGTATGATAACAGAACATAGATATAGTACATCACATTACAACTATGTAATGTAAGATATATGACGTCACGTTATGGCGCGGATCAGACGAGACGTTACATTAGGTTTAATAGTTGTGGTTACAGTACAGTTTACAAGTTATTGATAAGAAAGTAACAATGTATAGTATACATGTAGTAGATAATAAATATTATTGTAATGTTGTGTTGTGTTGTCTGTTTGTGCATAGGTACGACTAATGACTGTAACGTAACTTTCACGGGCTTCGTGGTGGAGTGGTTTATGTAATGAACTGCCGATCATGAGGTCGCGGGTTCGATTCCCGCTTGGGACAATCATTTGTGTGATATCCATAAATGTCATACAAATGTTTGTACTGCGTCTGGGTGTTTACTATGTATTATATGTATTTATTTACAAAAGAAAAGTAGTATACATATGTAGTATATGCGTATCTGGTACCCATAACACAAGCATAGAAATATAGCTTACTTTGGGACCCGAGGACGTTGTGTGAAATGTCCTGAATATTTATTTATTATTATTATTATAATGTTGTTGTTACGCGCTAATCTCGGCAACTACGAGTTTGAATTTAATTATTCTTTTTATTTTCGATAGTCCATTAATCGAGGAAGACTTTAGGCGTCATAACATCACGCTGCAACCAATAGGTGCTAAGTAACAGTCAAAAATATAGCAAAACCGAGGATAATGTGTAAGTCGCGGGCAACAGCTACTAGTTACGTGCGCAGCTAGTTCTACATAACATGGTACATATCAGTGTCAACAGTTTATTGTATGTCACATGTCGTATAAGATAGATCTGTACGTGTACCACTAGAGATGGTTCCATTTAATGATACACACACAGTTCATTGAAATTGGTGTCACTTAACAACAAATATTAATAACTACATGTACTGGAACATTCCGTGTGTGTGTGTGTGTGAGATCCTCGTCACCACACTCACACCTCTCATAAAAGTGAAAGTGAGTTTGTGTGTTTGTGACGTTTTCACGCCAAATCTATGAAATGGAATTGCACGAAAATTACAATTACTAGCTGTTGCCCGCGACTCCGTACGCGTGGAATTTTGGTAATTTTCCCGGTTTTTCCAAAATGTCTTTACGTGAAAGAACAACAAACATCCAAACATTGCCATTGGAGAATGGATAGAAGAGCGAGGAAACGTTCGCGTTGCTCAGCCAACAGTTTAAGTATTTTATTTTGCCGCGCGTAATTCTTTTTTCGTCATATCTCCCAAGATATTCATTTAAATTGCATGCTGTAAAAAGCAGTTATAACCTATAATAAATTCGTAAGCTAACTAACGTATTTATTTTGATAAAAAATATTGCTATATACACATAAATAGCTTTTGAAAACACCCTATTGAATTTGATATTTTTTGCCATTATTATGGGTACAGTGGGTTTTCCTTAAAAGATAGACATATGCCCTCGCGGACTTTTTTGAAAAACTATTGGTAATAAACAATTCCTCCATACATTACTTTGTTACACCACACATTGTTGTACCACACATAGATAAGACAGCGTTTTCATTTAAAGCTCGCAAACTTCCGAAATCCTCAGCAAATTTAATCATATCTCATCCAATATACAGCAAATCCCAATAAATTATGCAAAAAAGCCATCTTCTTGAACCATTCTATCTATTAAAAAAAACTGCATCAAGATCCGATGCGTATTTTTGAAGATATAAGCTCACATAGGGACATATATACAAAAATTACGACTTTGTTATATAAGAAGTAAAGATAAGAAGTAAAGATAAAGATTACTAGCCGCTGCCCGCGTTCACGTACGCTTAGAATTAGACACCTAGTTTCTGACGTTTCAAAAGAGCTTGTAAAACATGCCAACATGAAAAAAAAAAATTTTGAGAAAAATATTTCCTGGTTTTCCAATTTTTTTTTAACTAACGTTTCGGCTTTATGAGTGAGTGTTACTGATACACCTGGTTGTTGTTACAGACGAGCGTGAGGATGTGCAGAAGAAGACGTTCGCCAAGTGGATCAACTCACAACTCGTCAAGGTGAGTACCAACACCCACACGAGCACATAACAACTTAAGGATGAGATCACAATACAACTGTCACTATTATATTATGGAGAGTGTTCATCAAGTGACACATTACTACTGTACTGTACTCATTTGTTTATGTGTATTGTGTTTGTTAAAAGAGTTGTCTCAGAACATGATAATTTTTTTAAATTAAATATTCATGGACATTTCACACAACGTCCTCTGGTCCCAAGCTAAGCTTATATGCTTGTGTTATGGGTACCAGAATACGGATAGAATACATATACTACTTTTTTTTTGTAAACACATACTTATAATACATAGAAACACCCAGACGCAGGACAAACATTTGTATGACAATTAGAAAAATCACACAAATGATGGTCCCGAGCGGGAATCGAACCCGCGACCTCTTGATCGGCAGTCCGTTACCAGAACCACTACACCACGAGGCCCGTCGAAATTGATGAGGAATCATCGTCTTCGTTCATCACTTTCATTAACAGTACCTACTTCATACACGTAAAGTCACAATAAACATGGTATCAGACGGTGACCACTACTGTGTACCTCTATCGTCACGATATTTCTCGTCACATGTATCTATTTATATATAACTAGCTTCTGCCCGTGACTTTACACGCATTAGTTTCCGAATCGAAATGGAATCTAGAATCAAAATAAAAAGGCACTGAAATTAACGCTAAAAGTAAATACTGTAATCAATGTTTATTTTTAAACATAATCTTTTGTACGCCTTTAAAGGCCAAACATGTTGGAACTCAAATTTTATTTTTTAACACCTATATTCTGTACCTATTATATTGTTACCCATGTTTTAACAAATAAAGAAATTTAAAATTTTGAATGGCATAATTAACAACAAATCGACATTAAAAACTATATCTATAACGTCTCTATAGATAAAAAAAAACCATCAAGAGCGAGGTAAACTCGCACACTTAGGGTTTCGTACCTACTAGACATATAAACATGAGTAACTGCATTCAAATAATCATCTAATTAAACTCAAAACAACTCACCAACTTAATTTTGAAATATAGGGAATCGCCTACATTTCAGCTACTTTATAAGTTGGTATTAGTATAAACACTTTTTTACCTGTGATGTGATGACAAATTATAAGCTTTTGGATTTTTCCCTATATCAGCACTATATAGACTTGATCTATGCCAAATTTCAAGGCTCTAGGGCAACGGGAAGTAACCTGTGAATTTTGATTCCCTAGCATAAGTCGAAAAATTCTTAAAAATGGTCGTAATTCGGTTATATCTTTTAAATGCATAGAGGTGAAAGGTTGACTGTATTTTTTGAAGCAAGCGACCGCATAGATCTACATATCGTATGAGTTTCAAGTTGATACCTTCAGTCGTTGCTGAGTAAAAAAAGTTTGACAGACGAACAGACAGACAGACAGACACCGGAGTGATCCTATAAGTGTTTGTACGAAACCCAAAAAATAATTGTTAGAACTAAGTACCACACAAGGAGTTTCTATTATAAACTACCGCGTAAAATAACATGTCTCAATGTTTCGGATCAAAACCTTCCTGATCATAAATATAAAAGAAAAAGAATTACCTGTAAGTCGACTCTATGCGTCGGATTCTATGATACGTAGTATCTTCTATCTATTCTGTGATTCTATGCGTTGCCACGACAACTGTAAAATAAACAAAAATGGCGGCACTTATCATATTTACCAAACGTTCGGTTTACAAAGTTTTTAGCGAGATAATAATATACGTAGAGCCTATGTTATCTCCCGGACAATAAATTATCTCTAAACCAATTTTCGTGCACTTCGGTGGATCTTGCGTGAAAACGTCACAAACAAACAAACTCACTTTCACTTTTGTATATCTATACTAACTGTTGCCTACGACTTCGTACTGTTATATGGGGGTTCTTTAGTGTATTAAAATGATTTATTTAAAATAGAAATAACATATGCCTAACACGGGCGAAGGATGGATAGGAACTGGGTGTGGTAGCGAGACACAGAGCTTCGTCTGTTCGAAGAAATGCTGAAAGGGCAGAAATGGGAACAGATATGCAATACAGAGAGGGACTATAACAGTACGCGTAGAATTTAGAATACTTTTCCGTTTTCGCAACATTTTTCATTGATGCTTCGTTCCTATTACTCGCAGCGTGATGTTATATAGTCTATAGCCTTCCTCAATAAATGTTCTAACACTGAAAGAATTTTTCAAATGGGACCTACAGTGTTCCTGAGATTAGCGCGTTCAAGCAAACAAATTCTTCAGCTCTATAATAATAGTATAGATGAGTGATGAAGACAAGTTCGGTTGTGATATTGTGTCGTGTACGATTACACTCACAGTTTCGCAACATGAGTGCACCGTCCCACTGTACTGGCGGAGAACAGCGCGGCGCGGCGCGGCCTTGTCTCTACTGTGAACCACGAGACTTATAATGAACAGTGAGACAACACTTACAACACGACACACACTAATTGGTGTAGGTTTTTTGTTTATTTTTTATTTTAGTATGAAGTCATTGATGAAGGAGACAAGCCGTCACACTCGACATGGCACGATGATGGCCACCGGTCACGTATCTAGAACTTTCCACAGATATTTGACAAACTTAGTCTTATCTAGGATTATTTCTGTACTAAATATGTACATTCACGACTTAATATTATATGTGTGTGACCGTGAGACTGTTCTGGGTGTAGACGACACTTTTATGACCTTTAATAAATGACGAATGTGATATTATGATAAGGCATCGTGCTGAACTTAATTATAGTTCAATACACAGGTTCAATATTTTATCGTTATTTTTTAACTAACTAGGTATAATCCTTACATATATATAAATGAAAAGCGAGTTTGTTAGTTTGTGACGTATTACACGCAAAATCTACGAATAGAATTGCAAGATAGCTATACTAACTAGAGCTACAGTTAGTATAGTTTAGTACGCTTAGGCCACAGAAGTATCAGAAGGTGGGTTGGCGTTTAAAATCGAGGACAAGTAAAGTTAGCCTGGGCTAACTTGAATTCATGGTCTAAAATGATATGGAACTATAATATAAGTGACATACCGTAATAACAGTAAATTTTGCCTAATTTTTGCAATCTGCAAACGTCACTTTTGAACACACTACAAGTATGGCATTTCAAATCAAGATCTGTTTTAATACACCATATTTAATTGACACCATTGTCAGTTTGTAGTGTGAACGCCACCACGAACAAAAAAACAAAAACGACGAAATGCGCAGTCTTTGGGTGTTCTAGTGTATCAGAATAATTAAAAAATACCACAACATAGGATTTCACAAGTAATTTTAACTCAAATAATTCATTTTCAAATCAAAAACACAATTTATCAATTTAATGATAATCGTGTTTTGACGGACGTCTGTAGCCCCAGGCAACCGGGCAACTTCACGTTGTACTTCATATACACATAAATATTTTTTTGACCTCAAGCCGGGTCATTGATTTAGTCGTAGACGCACTGTCTTGTATGTCTATGACTTAGGCTATAGTTGGATAATATTGTATAGTTCGCAAGTGAAGGTAGACAGTGCCTGAGCCACTGGACTCTACGTACAGTGTTTTTAACGAGATTATAATTTATTAATTACTAGCTGCCCCGGCAAACGTTGTTTTGCCATACAATTCTGTATAAAATAAAATTTCATCAAAATCGGTCCAGCCAATTTGTAGCCTATGTGTTATTCTGATGTATAAGCTATATTGTGGTAAAGTTTCATTCAAATCCATTCAGTAGTTTTTACGTGAAAGAGTAACAAACATCCATACATACAAACTTTCGCCTTTATAATATTAGTAGGATCTAGAGACATCTACGAGAAAATAAGTATTAACATTTGTGAAATATGATAAGGTCCGCCATTTTTGTTTATTTCGTAGTTGTCATAGCAACGCATACAATCTTTAAGCAGCGATAAAAAAAATTATCTACTTTGGGAGGAAATGGGTTTTAATTGCAGACTCTGACACATGGGACTTACGCGGTAGCTTGGAATAGAAAATGATATTTATTTGAAAATTACCTTATTTCAGTTATGATTTTGGTATCGTGTTTAAAACTAAAAAAACTTAAAACAAAACTAAAAAAAATTGGTCAAGTGCGAGTCGGACACGCGCACGAAGGGTTCCGTACCATTATCTATGCAACATAAGGCAACGTTATTAGTATTGAGCAAGAAACGGTAAAAAAATCATGTTTGTTGTATGGTAGCCCCCCTTAAATATTTATTTTATTTTATTTTTAGTATTTGTTGTTATAGCGGCAATAGAAATACATCATCTGTGAAAATTTCAACTGTCTAGCTATCACCGTTCTTGAGATACAGCCTGGTGACAGACGGACGGACAGCGAAGTCTCAGTAATAGGGTCCCGTTTTTACCCTTTGGGTACGGAACCCTAACTAGTAAAACTAACTTAATCAAAATTGATTAAGTTAGTTTTACATTAATTTATTAATATTTTGCGATTGACTCGCTATGCTTTTTACTAAACAAACTAAATTATAATGGAAAAAATGATAACCATAAGCGGGACCCGAACCCGCGACCTCGGAACGCCGTTCCGTCGCTCTCCCAACTGACATAGCGAGTCAATCGCAAAATATTAATAAATTAATGTAGAAATACTTGTACAGCCATTAATTCGGTCCAATTGTGTTCTGTAAAGAACACTAACTGATCGATTGATGGCGTTGGTGCAAACCGCTCAATAGATGGCGTTGTACGAAAAAAATAACATCGCACGATGTTAAAACTCGCATTCAGATGATTGTAGTGGAAAATTTGGTAAACATTTGCGTGAACCATAATAGCTCAGTTGGGAGTTTGGGAGAGCGACGGAACGGCGTTCCGAGGTCGCGAGATCGGGTCCCGCTTTTGGTTATCATTTTTTCCATTATAATTTAGTTTTAGTATAGATTGTGATGTTAATTTTGCTATTGATTTCAGCACATGCAATGTTAGTATTAATTTCTGTCAAAATTTCAGTTTTCATTTTTGTTTCCATTTTAAATTTAATTCAGACATTACCGCGTGCTAAGTCGCGGGCATCAGCTAGTTAATAAATAAATAATGTGTTGTGTTTCAGAACGACAAGCCCCTGGTGGAGGATCTGTTCGTAGACTTGCGAGATGGCGAGGTGCTGCTCTCACTACTCGAGATACTCACCGCGCAGCAATATGTGAGTGTGTGTGTGCGTGCGTGTGTGAGCTGTCTGTGTGTGTGTGTGTGTCTATACAACTGACTTGTTACTGTGTGTGTGTGTAGAAGCGTGAGCGTGGTCGCATGCGTGTGCACCACATCAACAACGTGAACACAGCGCTGCGTGTACTCGAGGACAACGGAGTGAAGTTGGTCAACATCAGCAGTAACGATCTGGTCGACGGAAACCACAAGCTGACACTCGGTACGATACACACTGGAGATAATACGTACATACCTGTGTACCTACCGCCAGTGTGTGTGCTACTAGTGTGTATGTGTGCGCAGGTCTCGTGTGGAGCATCATAGTCCACTGGCAGGTGCAGTACCACCTGCGCTCCCTGATGGCCGAGCTGCATCAGACCAACCTGGAGAAGACGCTGCTGGCGTGGTGCCGCGCGCACACCCGCCACTACACCGGCGTGCACGTCAGGGACTTCACCACCTCTTGGAGCGACGGACTCGCCTTCAACGCGCTGCTGCACCGCTGGAGGCCGCAGCTCTTCGACTACGCGGCGGTGGTGGCGCTAGGACCCGCCGCGCGCCTCGACCACGCCTTCAGCCTGGCACACCAGCACCTCGCCATCGACAGACTGCTCGACCCTGAGGGTGAGCCCGCGCCCGCTGCTGACAGTCTCGTGTGCTCGTGCTGGTGTTACTGATATATCTATATATATTGTATGTTGTAGATGTGAACACTTCGAACCCTGACAAGAAGTCTATAATGATGTACGTGATGTGCCTGTTCCAATCGCTGCCTCACTCCGGCGAGGACGTCACGGACCTGGAGAGCGTGGGGTCGGAGCCCACCACCCCCACGGGGGCCTCGCCCCCCGCCGAGGTGGCCAGCCGGCCCCTCTCCACCGCCACCACGGGCTCGGCGGAGCTGGGCGGGTACTACGCGCTGTTCGAGGAGGTGCTGGCCTGGCTGCTGGAGGCGGAGGAGAGGCTGGCGGACACGCGCCTGCCCGCGCAAGACGACCTGCCTGCGCTCAAGGAGCACTTCCACTCGCACGAGGTGAGTGAGTGGTGCCGACCGTCCTGTCTCCCACCAGGGTGCGTACAGTGGGGCCGCGGAGTACGAGGGTGATCTCCCGTGTGGTCCACAGAAGTTCCTGGTGGAGCTGTCGGAGGCGCAGACGCGCGTGGGCGGCGCGCTGGAGGCGGGCGCGCGGCTCGTGCTGGAGGCGGGGCTGACGCGCGACGAGGCGGCCGAGGTGCGGCTGCAGCTGCGCCTGCTCAACGCGCGCTGGGACAAGCTGCGCACGGGCGCCATGCGCGCCCAGCACCGCGTGCACGCGGCCCTGATGCGCGCGCAGACCGACCACCTGGACAAGTTCCGCGCGTGGCTCACCTCCACCGAGGACCGCATGTCTCGTATGGGTGCGCTGCGCGGCGCTCCCCCGGCGCTGCCCGCCCAGCTGCGGGCGGTGCGCGCGCTGCACCAGGACCTGCGCGACCACCAGCCGCTCGTGGACGCGCTCGCAGACTGCGTCATAGTGGTGGACGACGACGCGCCCGCAGACAACAGTCAGTACAGACAGTAGAGACGTGCTCCTGTCACCAGGCAGTACCATGGACTGACCGCGTGGTGTTGTCGTGTGCAGGTGTCACAGAGATAGAGGACCAGCTGTCTGCGCTGAGCGAGCGCTGGGCGCACACGTGTCAGTGGACGGGCGCACAGCTGGACCGCCTGCAGCAGCTGGAGCGGTCCTGGGCCGAGCTGGAGCGGCGCCTCGAGCAGCTGCAGCAGGCCGCCGCCACCGCCGAGACGCAGCTCAAACAGATGGAGGCTGCGCCCGCTGATAATGTCGCACAGGTACCTGGATATAACTAAAGATGAAGTCAGTCAATGACGAGTGAATCATATAGTTGTGTTCTGTTATATTTACATGTTTTCATAATATGTAGTACTACATGTTGATTGTCATCTTATAATATTATATACATAATATGTTTGTCTGTCAGGCTCTAGAACGTTGCTCGTTACTGCGCACACTCCGCGGCGAGCTGAGCGCGCGGCAGGTGGCTGCGGGCGCGCTGCTGGAGGACGCCGCCCAGCTGGCGGAGAGCTGCGGGGGCCCGGCGCCGCCGCTGCTGGACCGCGTGGAGGCGCTCGGTGACAGGCTGGACGCGCTCATGATGATACTGGACGTGCAGGCACAGAGGGTACATCACTTATATATACCAGTCACTAGTACACGGTACAGCAGTGAGCTGGTCCTGTTGTTACTGGTTACTATAATAAAACAAATGTAAATGTAAACATGTTTACTTACATCGTGTTACAGTTTAATAATTGAACCTTGTACAACATTACCTGTGATACGATTAGTAATAGAGTGCACGGTCTGTGTGTTCAGATAAAGGAGTTGGGCTTCGACATAGACGAGGATAGTGCCGTGGACACTAGTGGTGGTGGTGGTGGTGGTGATGAGGAGCAGGCGGCTGGTGGTGACAGTAAGAAGCCTCGCCTCGCTGATGATGATGAGAGCAGCTCCACTCACTTCCAGCTCGGGTACAAGAGCTTCGTGTCGTGGGCGGACCGCGCGGAGAACACGCTGCAACATGTCTGTATACACACACACACACACATGTATACACACTGGCGACACACACACGCACACACTAACACTCTCTGTACTGCGACAGTGTGAACGTGAGCTGGAGGTGAAAGAGCCCAACACGGAGGAGATCGCCGCACACCTGGAGAACATCGAGAAGGAGATAGAGACGCAGCGAGCCGACTTCGCCAACGTCGAGGAGATACAGAGGAGACTCGCCGCCGAGGACGGACTACAGGGTAACTAGACAGAGTAGTACATACATTATTATAGTTTATTGATAATGATGTACGAGCTGTGAGCTGTGCGTGTTACAGAGGAGGCGGACCGCCACCAGGCCAGCATCAGGTCGCTGCAGCAGCGCTGGGAGCGCGTCCAGCGCTGGGTGCTCGCGCTCAGGAACACCATCAACCTGCTGCACGACAAGAGGGCCTTCACCGAGCACGCGCACGCGCTGCGCGCACGCCTCGCGCACACGCACACATCCGACAACACGCGCACACACACACACAACCAACTTATACATCTCAGGTGTGTACACCGTACTGTACTGTACGGTGCCGTACTGTACCGTACCGTACTGTACTGTACTACTTGTATCTATGTATGTAACGTGTAATTACATTCATTGTAAATTACAGAAACAAAATAAGAGCACTGAAACAACTCGATATGAAACTGAAGGAGCTGAACGCACAATCGATAATATTACTCACGAAACCTATATCGAAAACGCACAAGGACGACATCGAAGCTGAAACGAAACAGATAAACACGATGTACGAGGAGCTGATGCTGCTCCTCACCAAGAGGGAGGTCGAGATCAAGGTGGCGCTCGCTAACAAACCACCGGACGCTGACGAGGACCAGCTGAAGAGCGTCCACCACACGATAGAGACCCTCGAGACTCAGATTATATCGGAGCACGCGATGATCTCCTCCGCAGACGTGATGAGGGACAAGCTGCGACAGCTGGAGGAGCTCCGCCGTCGGTTCGACGAGCTGCAGGACAAGTACGACAGGGTGGTGGCCGAGCGCAGGGGGAACTACCAGCGGGGCAGTCTGCAGGACCTCAACCTGAGGAGCAGCCTCGAGAACCTCGTCACCAAGTTCGAGGATACCAAGACCATACTGCAACAAAAGATTACTAAACTAGAGAATGGTTAGTTTATATCTATCACTTGTACCTCTTCTAAGCTTTCGGTAACATTACTAACAATGTAACAACATATTATTAGTAAAGTAATATAATCCGGCTCGAAGGACCAGAACCTGTTGGAGTGTTTGTGACGTGTGTGTCTGTTGTGTGCAGGGTTACAGTTGGTGGAGCAGCTGCAGCAGCTCAATGCGGAGGTGAGCGGGTGGCTGGAGGCTGCGCGCGGTCTGCTGCAGCACTGTGAGCCTGTACCACTGGGGGATGTACACCCACTGGAGGAGATGTTGGACAAGAGTAATGTGAGTATGATCCTGGTCTACTGACAGGGTGCGGGAGACCGTAGAGTTTAACTAAACTATTATTATCATAATAATATTTGTCATAATAATTCCAATATCGGGATAGTGACAGGAAAGTGACATCTGGAATCAGGTTAAAATTACAACTACTACTTAAATAACGAGAGTAAATGCATACCATTAAACCAACTTATTATTAACACTAGCTCCTGCCCGCGGCTTCGCACGCATTAGTGGCCGAATCGAATTTGAAATCAAACCTAAAATAGAAACTGAAATCTGAACTGACATTAATAGATACTAAAATCAATACTGAAATCCATAACAAAATTTTACCTCAATCAACAATAGATACAAAATACTATGTATATCGACAAAAATCAAAGTTAAATACGATACCAAAATGTTAGCTACCAGGGCCGGATTTAAATTTGTGCCGCCCTGAGGCACTGAAGAAAATGCCGCCCTATGAAGAAAATGCCGCCTTATTTCTACTATTTAATGATATTTACATAACTTTAGGTAGACACACACACACAAACACACATTTTTTATCACTAGTTTCAATGTTCCAAACTATGGTTCCAAAGATTTCCAAAGATTTTTCCTGTGGTTCACTTAATATAATTGGTAGCAACTGCATTTATAGGTACTGGACCACAATTTTCCATTAGGCCACCAACTGAACATTTATTTTCCACCTGGCCTGGAAAAAAGTTATATTTATCATTAGACGCCTTTAACCTCAAAATCGTTCCCTTTGTATTTAACTTTAGAAGTTTATAATTTTTTTACGATAACTTGTATACTTACATATTATATGATGACTTGGAATTCTATGGCAAAGTAAAAATACATATTTTATTATGTATGTAAATTACATTATGTGTAGCCATAACACACAGCGTAGGATTAGAAGAAGCTTTAGTGTGAACTGACCTTTATGCTATCTAACATGATGTGGTTAGACCTTTATTCTACTTGTTTATGACTAGACTTACCGACTTCTCTATGGTTCTCTACCTGTCTCTTTCTCTCACCAGCGTGCATCTCTCTCTAACTCGTGATGCCATCTTGACATATGTCAATCTTCATAGCTTGTGAACAAGTCTGAGCGTGACGAGCTCAGAAAATTTCGTTACGTTTAAAAGTAGCGAAATAAATCAAATAGAAATCAAAGAGAACACACAGTGTCGTTTTCATTTTAATCTTATGTGTACAAATAAAGAAATACGTCGTACGATGAATTCGGATGAGATCGGTCCGGTAAGTAATGGCGGCGGTGAAAGCTCTAGAGACGCTCTGGAGAGAGATCCTACCTGGAAAAGGACAAGCGATGATAAATCATCATCGTCCTCATTCTCGGAGGAGGAGGAAGGCATAGGCTTCACCCCCAACTAACAAAGGACGGAAAGCATGTAAGTACCAAACCAAGTCATGTTCGAACACGCGTATAGAATCTTTCGTTCAACACGTGGGATTTAGATCTCAGTTACTTGGATAGCTTACCTCACCCAGCAACTAGCTTTAAGGTCACCCTGTAGGTGAACCAATACTAGCTACATCAACTTCTAGTTTTTTACTAGATCTGAATCCTCCCACGTGTAGTGATTTATTAATTGGCAATTTAGAAACAGATTTTGAGATCAAGACGATTACAAGAAGAAAAACCTACTCGAAAAGTGAGTCGTTACAAAAAAGCCTTGCTATCGTGCATAGCTACTCCTGTTGTTACAGGTCTGAAAATATAACAGAGTTAGGCCAGTTTATTATGGGAGAGGATTTTTAGCCCCCCACTGAGCAGGTACTAACTGGAAGGTCCAATAATATTTTTTTTTAATAAAGTTATTAGGATCAGGGTACAGCACTTACATAATTAGACATAAAAAATTATAACAAACACACTAATAAGATGCTTGTTAAGGTAATTCTGACTCTGTTCAAATTTTTTATTTTTTACAAAATTCCACGACTGCTATGTAGATTTTGTGTGATAAGAGTGCAGAGTGTACTGAGGTGAGACGAGACCGCATCTTAGAAGAAATAAATAGTTTCAAACTTAAGGGAGTATCCAGAACATTTAATTTTCATTTATTCTTTGTTGTACACTCAGACAAGTAGGGCAACACATGTGTTACAATAGTGTTACAAATGTGCACAAAGGCAGAGATGCTATAATAAAGGATAGATAGGTATACAACAAGAAAGTTATAGCATAAAATTAATAAAATAGATGCATAGACTAAAGCAATAAACTTACATATAGACATATTTACACAAATAGAATGATAAAAATACAAAGACAAAATAGGTACTCAAAGACATAGATATATACATATACTTAATGTTGGGATAGGAAATGATTATCCAGACAAGCAAGTCACAAGAAGGCTTGTTACACAGTTTTCAAACAAGATGTCAGACATGATTCTAAAATTAGATAAGATAAACATTTTGGAAAGGTCGAGGCCCACCTTAAATCCAGGATTTGTTTGTAAAATTTTTTCAGCCTCGGAGGTCTAAAGTTATATGTACCTAGGTGTAAAACAGTTCCACTTAAGTTCTCAAGTGTATGTCGCAGAATTTATACAATGTCAGGACTGGTTATTAAAGATAAACAGGTATCAGGCCTATTTTCATTTGCCTATAGCAGAATCACACAGGAGATTTGTTCTAGTGTTTTACTAGGATCAGGTATTGCAGTTAACTGGCAGCAGACAGATTAAGAGCCAGGGGAGTCCGTGTCATGGTCTACTTAAACTAGACTACCTCCTGACCCATCAGGAGCGAACCACTCTCATAAGTATTACCTCCTAACCCATCAGGAGAGAACCTCCTTCATTAGTTTAGGTTGCAGAAACCTTGAAACTACTAGAGAATCTAAGCTGGCATATAAAGTAAAGATAAGGTCAATGATTTTTAAAAAATATAGTAAGTGTTTTCAGTTGCTGAAAGAGAGGCAGACATTATTAGTTTCTATAAAAATTCAAACCATGCAGTCCCAAGAGGGAGACTCCATTGTCAAGGAGCATAATTGCTCCTCTCTCTCCAGCCCATTTATGTCCCACTGCTGGGCACGGGCCTCCTCCACTTTGGGAGGGGTTATGGTCTGCTGTGCCGCACTGACGAGGCGTATTGGCACAGGACAATTGCTCTTAGGATCTTTCAATTTCAGACAAGTTCGAGAGAGGTGTCAAGACCTGTTCTAGACGATCTAATATGGTGGTTAAGGGCACTAATCCATCACTGTTCCACCCCTATAGTCAGAAGGAGTGTAACACACTTTTTGACCACAGCTGCAGCGGATGCAGGCTGGGAGCTCAGTTTCAACAACACTCTCCTTGTAGGAAAGTAGGCCCCAGACCAAAGAAGTTGGCAGTCAAACATAAAAGAAATGTATGCTGTAGTTGCAGCTGTGGGGACTATTATTGTCTATGGAAAGTATTCCATAAAGACCATTAGATTATAATTTAAAATAATGTCATAGAAGACGTTTGTGTCATTGTCAATTATTGTATATGTCAAGATTAATAAAAATGACTTTTAAAATGTTAAATGTATATTATTTATAATATTAATAAAATAGCAATTTGTCGATAACTGAGTGATAACAGCGTCAGTTTCTCCAGCCCTGCTAAACAGCAATAAATAGTCAAAAGAGAACATTACAACGAGCACAGATATTAATACAGTCGGAGAAGAGGACACTGGTTGCTTAAATCAGAAATGAGGGAGGGACAGGTTCCCTTGGATTACTAAGTTTTTGACAACCAAAGTAATAGAGCTGTCTGAAAGATTAAACATACGTCACTTACCTTTCCGGAAAGACTAGATGGAATAGCAGACTATCTGTCAAGGGGTCTCAGACTTCCAGAGTGGCAGCTGCTACCACAGGCCACGGAGGCCATATTAATTCAGTGGGGTGTCCCAGATATAGACTTGTTCGCATCAAGTGAAAGGTCTGTAGTGCCAAGGTACGTCACATTAGACGCCACTGTTGTTTTTTGCGACGCTTTCAGTCGCCAGTGGAATTATCAGCTGGGCTGGGCATTCCCACCCCCCAGCGTGATACCAAGAGTGCTAACACATCTAGACAGTGAGAAGAGAATCATAGCACCAGAGTGGAACAAGTGCTTTGGGTTACCAGACCTGCGAGCGAAAGCTCTACCAGAACCCAGTTGATTAAGGACTTGCGGAAGGTACTAATCGATTGGTCAACAAAGTCATCCTCCTCAGGTGGACAAGTTGAGCCTATTTGCCTGGAAAGCGGGGGGGGGGGGACAGACCAAGTCCCTCACTGGAGTGTAGAGAAACAGAAATTATTAAAAAGTAGTTGGCGAACATCTACTTTAGTAACATATGAGGCTCCAGTTAGAAGATGGTTAGCTTGGTGTGACAATAACAAAGTCAACCCTAGAGCACCTAAGGGCCAACACGTGGCCAGACTCTTAGCCAAGATCTTGTTAGAAAATAATTTTGCTTAAAGAACCATTCTTCTTTATAAATCAGACATTTCCACATGCAGGAATAGACCTTTCTTAAGATTTTTTCATTCACCAGGTTTTAAAAGGTATTTCACTGGCTACACCTGAAATACCAAAATTGCCAAGAGGGGACACAAGGTTACTCTTTAATTGGCTAGAAAGGGTCAACTCGGCCAACCTCATTGTTTGAGATTGCTAGAAGGACAGCATTAATACTATTATTGTCCTCTGGCCGTAGAATACATGATCTCACTTTGCTCGACAGAGCTCCAGATTATTCAAGATCTATTAAATTATCTTATCTCTATCTAAAGAAGATAGTATCCACCTGTGACCTAGATTTGGTTCTAAGGCTGTCTCCAGTTCAGATAGGCAGTCCAGCTGGTTGCTGAGAACACATCTACATCAATTATTTTGTCCCATAGGTCATATCAAGGAGCTAGTCAGCAGATAGAAATCTAGAAGATTGTTGCATAAAAAGGCCACTAGTTTGTTTATTTTATTATCAGGAAAAGTAAAGCCAGCTTCAAGGACAATCATTGCTGTTTGGATCAGTAAGTATACGAGCAGCTGTTAGCTACAAGGACCTGGTTAGAAAACAGACCAGTACAGGAGATACTGGATAAAGGCAACTGGAGAAGTATTAACAACTTCAGAAACTTCTATTGTAGACCAGTTAGCAATCTAGATAGTTCTAATGGTGACAGATTGAAGGGACTTTTGAGTATGCTGAGTAATAATTTTACAAATGTTATTTTTTGTTAATTCAAAGGAAAAGATTACCTATTTTAATTTCATTAAGTTTGTATTTCAATTGAAACAAATATATTATTTTGTTTCTAAGTATTTTAACTAAGTTGTTTTTATGTTATGAGAGAAGTTCTCAGTAAGTAATGACTAATTAGTGCACCAGAAGTAGGGTGAGTTGTTCAGTATTAATTTTTTAGAGAGCGAAAATGTTCATACTTTAATTAACCCAGAGAGCAGATGTAGAGGGTTTGTTTATAAGTAACCAAGACCAAATGTTTCTTTGTTTTTTAGAATCTTGTTAACTGAATTGATTATTTGTTCAATTCAGTGGTATAATTTATTCAACATAGCTTGTGAGGGTCACCAGCAGACAACAAACAGGTCTTCTAATCCTACGCTGTGTGTTATGGCTACACATAATGTAACTGTTTTGCACTAAAACAAAACAGGGATTATGTGTAAGAGTAACACACAGCGTAGAAGCAATTCTCTTGCTGGTGTTTAGAAGACGCTATGAAGATTGACATATGTCAAGATGGCATCACGAGTTAGAGAGAGATGCACGCTGGTGAGAGAAAGAGACAGGTAGAGAACCATAGAGAAGTCGGTAAGTCTAGTCATAAACAAGTAGAATAAAGGTCTAACCACATCATGTTAGATAGCATAAAGGTCAGTTCACACTAAAGCTTCTTCTAATCCTACGCTGTGTGTTACTCTTACACATAATCCCTGTTTTGTTTTAGTGCAAAACAGTTACAATACTGTTTCGGCAAAAATGAAGTATAAACATAGAAGTACCTAAATAATTAGTTCTACGAATCTCCGCACTTGACTGTGATTCGTCTGTTTTTCGCGCTTTGTTTAACCTCAATTTTGGCGCCAATATTTAATTTATCAAGTATATGTTTTTTAATTTATAATTGTTTTTAATTTGCTAAAAAACATTTATTATTCAATATTTAATCAGAAAATCAACTTTTAATGTTCAAAAATTTACTTCGGTGGGTGTTCTTAGCGACTGACGCGGACGTGTCATTGACTGGAGCGGGATAATTACATAACGCGATCTTTAGTTCCGACTTATAGGATATGTAAAGTTCCTCTGTTGCCTCATAACAATCACTCACAATATAGTCTAATGATTTTACAGTCGCACTATCTAATTCTAATATCTCGTAATGATTTTTAGAAAATGCTTGCCAATCTCGTTCCAGCTTCTCTAATCTTGCATCAATATACTGATAAGAGAAACGATCCTTAGGTGTCTTCTTAAAATTAGATCTAGACTTTTCAATAATTATTCTTAAATTCTCTTGCAGATTGCCGTATTTATCCATTTTGAAGTAAATTAGTAGTGACTTAGAATGTTCCAATCAACAAATCTTAAAAATTTTACAAGTGTTTGGCTTTCAACTTTAACTCTGAGCGAAATCGGGCATAGATTCCACGTTCCCCCGTTTTTTCGCTTACAATTCTAAGTCCTTAAATAACATGCAATGAATTTTCTAAGTCCCAGATTCGGAATTTACTTTTAATAAAATG
The DNA here is from genome assembly GCA_916999025.1 of Orgyia antiqua. Lineage (NCBI taxonomy): Eukaryota > Metazoa > Arthropoda > Insecta > Lepidoptera > Erebidae > Orgyia > Orgyia antiqua. The sequence goes on from OU779874.1 coordinate 11,245,076, forward strand.
ACACAAAATGTACTCACAGTTTATCTTCGTCACTCACACACACACTAAAATATTGAACCTGTTCTCCGGTCACGTCACACTGCACGCCACCACTGACGTCACAATGCGCTGCTGCCTGCCGATGACGGTCCTCCGCTTGACAGTACTTGCTCTTCTCAGGGCTGGCTGATGACGTTACTCCTGGCGCCACCTGATCTTCTTTCCCTCTTCTTAGGGAAATCCTTCCAACACCTGAGTTGCGATCCACAACCCCTTCAATGTCTCCTAACAACTGCCGCGGTGTACTAAGGCAAAAATTTCACCGCAACAGCACTCCCTGGCTAGTTCGAATGATTCGACTCGACATGGACCAAATGTACAGGGATGGTCTAACTACTGGTGGAATAATACACTGTAGTATGTCAACGAAGCAACCCTTTAATTCATGAAAACATTGCTAATGTAATAATTGCCGGAAAATCTTAATTGCGAGTTTCAGTTTCTAAGACATTCAATACATCGCCATCTATCAATCGGAATGCTAACTATGTCGTTTTAATTGTGGTATAAATTACTTCAAACATTGACATTTAAGATGTACACCAGAATAGCATTTTCACTAAATTGTATGGATTGACTTATTTTGGCGCTGTCAAACTTAAATTAAGTTTAGTTGGTGTCTTGTAGAATAAGAAAGTGACATTTGAAAGGAATAAACTAAAATTTAGTTAAGTCGTTGGACACAGAATCGGCACCTATGTATATTGCAGAAACCTAGTTACATTTGTATACTGACTGTAGGTGGCAGCATGTGTAGTTGACAGTTGATTTGATTCAAAAAATTTTTCAAACCTTTATGGAAATAAATTAATTAAACTACAGTGTAAACTCTTTATAACGAAACTCGAGGGACTGAGCATTTTTTGTCGTTATAGAGAGTTATCGTTATATGGAGTGAACAAAAAAAAACCAAATTAATAAGAATTTTTTATACAAGAATTTTTAATTGTATGTATGTCTTAGATAATAAATGCTTATACATAATAAATTTTTTCGTCAACACTAATCGCTTTCCGTTTACTGGCCATGTTAACAGTTTCAAAGTAGGTTTACGACTGATAATACGATAGGTACCCAGTATGCTTGGTCGAAGACCATCACTTCCGAGAAAACAATGCGTCATACTGCACGTGTACAAGGCAATTAAGGATAACAAAAGCTAGACCGACCTCGGATGTTTCGGAGCTTCAAAGTCTTTTGTTACCTGATAACATAACATAAACAATAATACCGATAATAAATATTTACTGTCTACAAATATGAACACATTTCTTCGTAATAGAGAATGGCGTATCGCTATAAAGAGTGTTTCAATATGTGAGTTTTAACGCAAACCAACCAACTTGGGCTCACTCCAACGTTATAGGGAGTTTATCGTTATAAAGGATAACGTTATAAAGAGTTTACACTGTATTTGAATATTTTTTACTTAAATTTCCTATACAAAATTTTAATTTGATACATAATACTTAAATTATATTTCTTGAAAGATAAAATGTTTATTTAAAAGAATTAGTTAATTAAATATTGTATAGAAATTTTTTTCCCACTTTCCAAATTTTGCCTCCCTAGAAAATTTGCCGCCCTAGAAAATTTGCCGCCCTGGGCACTAGCCCCGACTGCCCCTAGTGTAAATCCACCACTGACAACTACAATTGATAAGAACGAAACCACTACTAAGTTCAATTGTTATCAAAATTGTAAGAAAATATTAATTCAATACTGTAACTTTTCTTTCTGCCAAAATAAAAAAAAGTCGACGTAGTACAGAATATAAATATTTAACTATTCCATCTTCTTTAATCATCTCAATTAAAAAATAAGTTTGAACTAAGTAGGTACCACACAAGGAGTTTCTATTCCGAGCTACCGCGTAAATCGCATGTGTCAGTCTGCGATTAAAACCTTTTTGGCGAAATTAAAAAAATATATTAAAAGTCGACGGATTCTATGTGTTGCTATGACAACTGTTAAATGAACAATATGACTGTATTAATAATTTATACAATATTTCACAAACATTTTATTATCTCGTACAGAGTTTTTAACGAAATAATATATAGTCTATGTTACTTCCAGGACTATAAAATTATCTCTATACCAATTTTCTGCAATTCCATTCCGTAGATTTTGCATGAAAGCGTCACAAACAAACAAAATCACTTTCACTTTTATATAATAGTAAGGATACTTAATGTTTGCGTTAAAGAAACTAGAGGAGGAGAAACCATCATGTAAGTCAAAGTTGGAGAGTATAGAGAACATCAAGGAGAAGATACTGGAGGACTGCGAGGAGACCTTCTCCAAGAGTGTGAGGAGCGAGAGCACTCGGCTGAGGAGCAGCTACGAGGAGGTGGCCAGGGGGACTCACACACTCAACGAGACACTGCGACGAGCGCTCGAGAGGAGCGAGGCTGTGTTCAGAGGTGAGGAGCTCACTGTGTATGTGTGAGTGTATACACACTGGCGGGATGTGTCACTGTGTGTGTGTGTGTACAGACATGGCGGAGATGGAGGAGTGGCTGCAGCAGATCAGTAGCGAGGTGCCGGCGGAGCACGAGTGTGCACTGCGCGACTCCGGCGAGCTCTACCAGATGAAGGTCAGGTTCCAGGCGCTCAAGGACAAGTGCGACGAGAGAACCGAGCAGTTCCGCAACATCAACGAGGCGGGTAACGAGCTGCTGCTGCAGGCGGAGGACCGGCGTCCGGCACTACTCGCCAGGAGACTGACGCAGATCAACGCGCTCTGGACGCAAGTCACACACGGCGTCTACGAGAGATACAAGTGAGTGTGTGCGTGCTGAGTGCGTGTGTGTGTGTGTGTGTGTGTGTGTGTACAGTACGGTGCGTGTGTGCAGGGTGCTCGCGGAGGCGTGGCACGAGTCGGGCGAGCTGCGCGCCTGGTTGATGCAGGAGGGCGCCTGGCTCGACGGACTGCAGCGACGACTCAGACGATCACCCAACGCGCCCGCTGACGCCGAGGAGATATCCGAGGAACTATACGTGAGTACACACACACACACACACACACACACACACACACACACACACACACACACACACACACACACACTGTATACACACTGGAGGAGATACTGTAGATACATGTGGCGTGCGTGTGTAGGACCTGGAGAGCTACATCCGCAACCACAGCGAGGAGCGACTGTCTCGCATACAGGACATAGGGCGTCAGCTGATCGAGGCGCACATCATGCCGGGCTGGATCCAGGCGGAGATAGACGCCATCACGGAGCGGTGGAGCGGCCTGCGCGCCGAGGCGGCCGGCCGCAGTGCCGTGCTGGAGGCGGGCGCGCGCGACGCGGCCGCCTCCGAGGTGGGCGTGGAGCGGCTCCAGGAGTGGACGCGGCGCACGCTGATGAGGCTGCAGACGACGCCCCCGCCCGGCGCCGCCGCCCTGGAGGAGCTGCGCGCCGAGCTGCAGCAGCAGAGGAGCGCGCTGGGCGAGCTGCACGCACACGCCGACCAGTACGAGGAGGCCGGGAAGAACGAGGCGGCCTCACGACTCAGGGAACAACTCACCCACATACAGGTGAGTGCACGCTACTTCTATCGTGTTGTTGTTGTTCATCATCACGCAGTAATGTGTACTGTTCTGTATGTTCCAGCACACCATGTCTAGTGTCGAGGAGCAGGTGTCGTGTGGTGCGAGCGAGACGGCGCGCGGTGACGTCACGTCCCGCCTGTGTGCGTGCGTGCGTACACTGAGCGCGGTGCAGGCGGAGTGCGCGCGCACTCTGCCGCTTGCCTCCCACGACCCGGACCACGTGCGGTCGCTGCTCAGAACATGTCTCGTATGTACCACTACTCACACATACATTGTACATACATACATATAAAAGTGAAAGTGAGTTTGTTGGTTTATTTGTTTGTGAAGTTTTCATGCAAAATATACTAGTTACAACAAAATTGGTATAGAGATAATTTATAGTCCAGGAATGAAAAAAGGTGATATATTATTTTGCTAAAAACTATGTACGAGATAATAAACACAAATATTTGTGATATACGGATACGGTAACAAATAATTGTACCGCCATCTTGATTATTTTACAGTTATTATAGCAATACACAGAGTCCGTCGACTTATAGATATTTTTTTTATTTGTCCAAGAAGGTTTTAATTCCAGACTGAGACATGTGAAATACGCGGTTGCCTGGAATAGAAACTCCTTGTGTGGTACTTAGTTCCTTAACATTTTTTTTATTGAAATGCATGATTCGGCAAACGTTGTTTTGTCATACAAATGTCAGGCAGGGGGGGAGTTGTTTGAAAAATAGATAGTAGCCGTTTTCAGACCTACTGAATACGCATCTAAAATTTGGTAAATTATCGGTATATAATATATAAATACGGTAATCAACATTGTGTCGATTTTTTTTCACAAAATTGAGATTAATTATTAACTTTGATTTTAGTTGATACAAAATACTATTAAAATTTTGTATCGATTGTTGATTGATGTAAATTTTATAACTATGAATTTCAGTATCGATTTTAGCCTCTGTTTTAAGTTTGATTTCAAATTCGAATCGATCACTAACGTGTGCGAAGTCGCGGGCAGAAGCTAGTTATTGATATACATCGAGATTAATGAATGTAAATAATGCTTTAACGGAGGCGGTCACACTACTTGATTCTGTATATCTTGATTATCTATATTACTAGCTGTCCCGGCAAACGTTGTTTTGCCATACTAAAAAAAATTTAAAGGTTTGAAAAATAGATGTTGGCCGATTCTCAGACCTACTGAATATGCATGTAAAATTTCATACAAATCGGTCAAGCCGTTTCGGAGGAGTACGGTAACTAACACTGTGACACGTGAATTTTATGTATAAGATATAACGTATTGAAATACGTAACAAACGGAAGTTACTAGTAAATGAGGCGTAAAAAAATTGCGTCGTAAAATTAGCGAAAATAAAAAAAAAACAGAAATTTGATGCCTTTTTGTTGCTAATTAGTTGCTAAAAAAATAAATTTTTTGCTCTAACCGATTGCATAAAATCGGCAGTAACGCTAACTTTACATTAAGATAGCGTCGGAATCACTGAATGTAGACTGATCAATCAAGCAAATAGGGGTCAATTTGTTGCTGAAAGATGCTAAGAAAAAAAAAAATTGATTTATTGGTTTTGAATATGATACCACGCTATCTTGATGTAAAGTTAGCGTTACTGCCGATTTTGTGCGATCAGTTAGAGCAAATAAAAATAATTTTTAGCAACTAATTAGCAACAAAAAGCAACAAATTTCGGTGTTTTTTTTTCAATTTCGCTAATTTTACGTCGTCATTTTTTTGACCTATGAGAACTTACAGTCCGCCTTTATACAATCTGTTTGTATATAAAGTTTTAAATAAATAAATAAATAAACTTACTTTGAGATTATTATTTAAAGTTTGTAAAAGAATTAAACAATTTCATTACGTCTTTTATTTACTAACGCAAATAAATCATAACCTTTAATACGAGTACATAAACACAGATTAACGTGATATTAATTTGTTACTATCGTGAAAAAGTGAATGAAACGTTATTTTATGAATCAAATATCACATGATAACATACAGTATGTATGTATAGTATGTGTTGGTGTATGTTACACATACAATATGATACGTTGCTGTTGCAACAGTCGCGTGTCTCGCGGTACACTTGACAGGATTCTATCACTCACTGGTGCAGTACAGTAGTGTACAGTAGTGTACCAACTGTATCATGTTCACTATATTGTAATTTGATTTAAAATTTATGACGAATAAATAAAATATGGTCCACATTATACACAGTTGTTAGTGTGTGCGTGTGTACAGGACACACGTGAGTACATCATCATCATCATCAGCGCCACGCTACACATCTACCTGTTAACAATATTAGTGTTGATTGGTTGTGTTTAGTTTTGAACATATTCATGATGGCAACCGCTTGCTTAACAACAGTTTGTGTTAACTTTACAGAAATTCTATCGCACCCTGAGCGAGATCAAGTCGGAGGTGGAGACGGTCATCAAGACTGGGCGCAAGATGGTCGAGGAGCGGTCCGTCCCCGAGCCCGAGGAGTTCTCCAGGAAGATAGACGCGCTGAAGGAGCTGTACAACAAGCTGGGCGCACAGATCACCGAGTCCAAGAGTCGGCTGGAGAGTGCGCTGCTCACCACCAGGGAGATACAGAACGACGTGGCGGCGCTGACCACCTGGCTGGAGGGGCTCGGCGCCCACACGGGGCCCCAGACCCTCGAGCTGGAGATGTCGCGCATGGAGGCGACCCTGAGGAACCTCAACGAGAACTACAAGCGACTGGGCGACTCCTGCGACGCGCACTACCTCCAGCGGCTCCGGGACCAGGTGGAGCACATCAACGCGCGCTGGACGCAGCTCCGGCGACCCAAACCCGAGCCGGACGCGCTCGCCCAGCTGCTGGACGACGCGCAGGCCGAGCTGGAGGGCAGCCCCCCGCCCGGGCCCTCCCGCCTGCGCGCGCTGCAGGCCGAGCTGAGGGGGCGGGGCCCACAGCTGGACGCAGTGGACGACACCAAGCTGCTCACACGATACAGGACCCTGCTGGACAACATCACGGTAAGTACATAGTTACTTCATGTATATAGTTAACACGCACACACTATCACCACCATTATGTATGAACCTTACTTATATATAAAAGTGAAAGTGAGTTTGTTTGTGACGCTTTCACGCAAAATCTATCGAATGGAATTGCACGAAAATTGGTATAGAGATAATTTATAGTCTTGGAAGTAAAATAGGTTATATATTATTTCGCTCAAAACGATAATAAACGCAAATGTATGTGAAATATCGTATAAAATAATAGTTCAGCCATATTGTTTAATTTACAGTTGTCATAGCAACCCATAGAATCCGTCGACTTTTAATATTTTATTTAATTTCGCCAAAAAGGTTTTAATCGCAGACTGACACATGCGATTTACGCGGTAGCTCGGAATAGAAACTTCTTGTGTGGTACCTACTTAGTTCAAACTTATTTTTTAATTGAGATGATTAAAGAAGATGGAATAGTTAAATATTTATATTCTGCACTACATCGATTTTTTTTTTTATTTTGGCAGAAAGAAAAGTATCAGTATTGAATTAATATTTTCTTACAATTTTGATAACAATTGAACTTAGTATTTGTTTTGGTTTGTGTCATTTTGGTATCGTATTTAAGTCTTAATTTTAGTAGATATACATAGTATTTTGTAGCGATTGTTGATTGAGGTAAAATTTTGTTATAGATTTCAGTATTGATTTTAGTATCTATTAATGTCAGTTCAGATTTCAGTTTCTATTTTAGGTTTGATTTCAAATGCGATTCGGCCACTAATGCGTGCATAGCCGCGGGCAGGAGCTAGTATAATTATAACGATGACTGTAGTAACGTGTGTGACGAGTTCATCATCAGTATACAACACGTTCACTATCACATGTGGGAGGGAGACAACAAATCATTCACATTGTGTACATTGGTTGTTAGTTATTGTGGCACAAGTATCATGTTGTACTACATATTATTATAATGTTGTTGTTAATTATAATCTTTAGTGTATAATACATAGTTTTTATAATTAGAAAGTTCAGTTAACATTGACGCATTGTGTTATTGATAGTGATCAATTTTCATTTAGTAGTTAGGTTTAATTGTGCACGTAGGATTGTTACGTTATGTGAGTCTGCTTCATTCACTGCCACTATACATAACAATAATATAATTTAAGTCATATCTCACTGGGATCACATCACTTGTTCTTACGCTTTGTACAATATGGATGTTATGAAACCATCTGCAACTATATGTATTATTATAAATACATGTAACAGTTTACATATATTTAATAAAAAGTGAATGTTCCGCAACATCCCTATACGATAATGTTCATTTCGCTTCGCTGTACATTTTTGTATATTGTCAATTAATATTGTGTGATTTTTCAACTAATTGTTATAGAGTACAGACACCGTGTAATATATGAAGGTGAGACTTAATGTATATAGAGGGTGACTGGTACAGTAATGTAAATAATTAACAATGTGAACTGTGTTGTACGACTCTACCATTTGATATATTGATGTTAAATCTTTATTCATACATTCTCAATAGTTAATGGACAAATGAAATCAATAAAATCCATTTATTAAGTTTGTAGTAAATCGCAAAGTTTGTATAAAAATATTTTAAAGTTACGTTCAGTGGGCGACACCGCGCCTCTAATATTTTTGTTACTGGTAATACGTAGGGACCTACGTATTACCAGTAACAAAAATATTAGAGGCACACTCTGGCACAGTTTTTTAAATACACGCTTACATTGTAGTGTCGGACACATGTTTAGTAAATATACTCAAGTAAACATTACCCACTATCACTGTATATTGTCGTAGTGTGACCAGTCACCCCGTACTGTGTGGGTGTGGGGCTGTGTGACGTCACGCGGCGGGTCATGCTTGTATCACTGATCACGCGACGCTTGGGGTCGTGGGACACGCGCGTGTCTCCATCATGGATCACTAACATTGTACATACGACAGTGTCACTTAACACTTAACATTCCACAACTAAACTGGAGCGGTTTGTGGTTGCAGGCCGCCGCAAACAAACAGAATGTACTACTCGTTGAGTACGAGAACGTCACTGATACTATTAAGAGGCGACTGGAGAGCCCCGTCAATGCTCCGGAGACTGAGAAACCAGAGTTTAAAAAGTCCAAAATACCTTTAGCCTTGAAGAGTCCCGTGCCCATAAGGAGAGAGATAAAGGAGGGAGGCAACAGGAGTCGTGGTTCCTCTCTAGAGCGCGGAAAGAGAGTGACCGAGAGCCCAATGTCGGACGGAGGCGGCAGCGTCATGTCCGCCGACTCTATAGAGCCGAGCTCGTCGCGCGTCAGCTCAGTGCCGAGCACGCCCGACACGCCTAAGAAGGACAGCAGCACCTTCAATCTTCTCCAGGATAGCGATCTGTTCACACAGATATCTAAGAATAAGATACAACCGAAGCGACTACAGGAGTCGGAGCAGTCGAAGGTGGACCCCTGTCACGTGGTCAACGTCAAGGAGCATGAAATAGTTAAATCGACGGTTAGTCCCATAGAGCCCATGGAGATATATCCGTTCGAAACGGTCGACGCGCTGGTCGAGTTTATACCGCAGAATGTGGAGACCGTGGAGATTATCGACGATACTGAGAACGAATCGTTGAGCGGATCGGAGGACGAGGTTCACTCCGATACCGACGAGAGAAAAGCTTCCGTCGATCTTGGCACAGAACCTAAGACGTTCGTAGTGGAAGTGAAGACACTGGAACACAGGATGAGGCCCACTCTCGGTATACTGAAGCGTAAAATTAGTGATGAGGAGGAGCAACCCAGGACGATGCGCATCAACATCGGCGTCCCCGACTTGATACCCTCGAGCGACAAGCAGGACGAGGACGGCTCCATGAGCACCCCGCCCCCCACGCCGCTCGACGAGGCTCAGGCCCAGGAGTGTCCCTTACTGTTTGACTTGGCGGTGCCCCAGAAGGAGGCTCAGACTGATCCCCGACGAGACGAAGTGAACGAGTATCTCATTCTGGACGAAGTTCCGAGAGATCAGGCGGCACTTCCCGAACCCTCGGCCACTGAGGACACTTTCGATAAGAGACAAGACGGGGACGTCGCCGACGATCCGGCGATGAAGACAGATACTAACGTCAGCAGCCCCACCGCGGACAGTGTTCAAAGAGGGAGCCAGTCCATCACCGCTCCAGAGGAGGAAGAGGAGGTGATATACAGTGAAGTGGAGGAGACGCCGCAGGTAATGTTGTTGTGATACTTGTTAGTTGTTGTGGTACTGAGGGGGTAGTCCACCTCACTGTCGCATAGATGACGAGTGTCGGTGCTGTATGCGTCAGGTTAGGTTACGTCTTTAACGATGGGTTTACTCGAGTTAATTATAGGTGTGATAATAATATTTATAATGGTGAGCTTGCAACGAGCACGTGTTTTCCAGCTACGTTCGGCGTCATGTAGCGAAATGGAGGACAGACAGCCGCTTTCCACGTCGACTCCCATCAAGTCGGCGGACGGCCCCAACAAACAGGCCCACGTGGTGGCCATGTCGCCCAAGCTGTCCGGCAGGGCGGACAGGGCTGTCGCGCCCGCGGGGAGAGAGTCCATCGCTCCGGTGACTGCAGTCAAGTCTCAGATACCTATCTGCAAAGACAAATCGAAGAGCGTACAGAACGAGAAGTACCAGAAGAAGGACGAGTACAGCGCAGAGGTAAGTCGATCTCAGTAGTGATTGATCATGTATGTATTTACGTGTTCTATTTACATACTGTACTACGTCGTCAGTGCGAGTCCCCGGTGTCGGACGTGTCCCGCGTGGCGGACAGCGAGGAGGTGGTGCTGCGCGCTCAGTTCGGTGAGTTGGTGGACGAGGAGGTGTCCCAGTACTGCGTGGAGGCGGGCGCGCTGCTGCGGCGCATGGACGTGGTGCTGCTCACTGTGGGGGGCGTCGCCGCGGAGAGGGACCCCGCCAAGAGGCTCGAGGTGAGACCTGGGCTGAGTGTGTGGGTGTGGGTCTCACTGTGTATACACGTCCTCACTGTGTGCTTGTGTCAGATCCTGAAGCACCAGGTGTGCGCGCTGGCCCCGGACGCGGCGGCGCTGATCTCCCGCGGCGACAGTGTGGTGTACGCGGCGCACGGCCGGTGTCCAGCGCTGGGCGAGCACGTGCGTACGCGGCTTGTGACGCGCCTGCGCAAGAAGTGGGCGCTGCTGATGGCGGACGTGGAGGCGCGCCGCACCGCCGCCACCCGCGCCGAGGACCAGCTGAGGGAGCTGGGCCAGCTGGTGAGCGAGCTGCGTGACTGGTGCGACCGGCTGCCTCCCGCACCTCACGTACCGCCCGCACAGGTTAGTACTAGTGTTGCCCACACGTGAGCTCTGTCGTCTACCAACTGTACCTGCTACAGATGTCTCGTGTCTGTACACCAGGAGGTGCTGTCTCGCGAGTCGTGCGCCGAGCGTATCTCCACCTTGTGGAGTGATCTCCGCGCGCAGCACGTGGGGCTGTGCGAGAGGGAGGTGAGCGAGGTGCTGGCCTGCTTCAGGGCGGTGCAGGGGCGGGGCGCGGGGCGGGGCTCGGGCCCGGGGGCGGGGCCCCACTGCGCCGAGTACGTGCGTAGAGTGAACATGTGCAGGGAGGGCGTGGCCTCCCTCAGGACCACGCTGAACAGTCACCCTCTCGGAGGACGAGACTACGATGACTTCCCGCTGCAGGAGGACGCACTACAGGTAACGACAACAACACTATACAAGTAGGGGAGACACTCTGTGAAGGATCATGCGATCATCTTTACATTTCAATAATTATCATACCTAGTAGTCATTCACTCGAGTGTTGGAAATATTCTTTGACTTAATATAATATAACTAACTGTAAAACTTAAGATTTTGTTTATTTGAACGCGCAAACCTCGGGAACTATTGGTTCTATTTGAAAAATTATTTCAGTGTTGGAGAGTACAATTATCAAGGAAGGCTACAGGTTATATAACATTATAGCAACAGCTAGTACTTAATATAACCAATATATGTATTTAATCAGCGCCTGAAGAGCTCGATGTCGGAGCTGGTCTCGTCGGTGGAGCAGACGGAGCGCGAGTGTGGGGGCGTCGCGCTGTCCGCGCAGGCGCGACGTGTGCGCGACAAGTTGAGGGAGGAGCACGACGCGCTCGTACACGCCTACACACAGAGATACAACGTGTTAGTACTCTACTGTACTCTACTCTATACACACATACACTAGACGAGTTCGTATTCATAATGAGCGTGTGAAGTGCACTATACTACACAAAACTAGATATCGATGGTGGAAACGCAAAATGTATTAACCGCCACTTTTTTCGATATTGAGTTACATATAATTATATCGTTAGAATCGGGAGAACGAGCTCTTTCGAACGGTCTCACTTTCAACTCGATTTGATGACTTTTGTGGTCGTTAATACACCGTGATTACATATACATATATTAGTTTTGTTAAATTGTATACATTTGTAATACATTTATTACTAATTGACTTAAATTTCATAGAGATATCTTCAATACGTAAAAATGTATAGTGAGACCTATCAGAACGTACGCAAACCGTGCAATATCGATCCATATTCCGTCAGCGTTTCGTCGGCTAGAAGATGTTTAAGCTCAGCTTTCTTTCAGTAGCTCATTACCTATATCAGCATATATAGGTACTGTATTTATACATATAAAGTGGTATGTAACTATATTTTAACCTGCACGCTATTTATATGTTCACACTTCTTTTTTCTTCTTTCATGTCTATCATAGTTCTATAAGTGAAAACTTGTTATTAGCTTTAAGCTACCTATTGTAACACTGTTATTCATGTATAGTAGCTGTAAGTTATCCATAAATTATAAAAAAAAATACTTTCAAAGTTATGACATTTTTTACACTTTAATCTTCTCACCTGAATATTTTAACTAAATGGCGGTTAATGCATTTTGCCTTTCCACCATCGATATGTCGTAGGAGACTTGATTAAAATAGCTTACTGATTTTTACAGTTTTAATTTAGCTTCCAAAGTTATGAAGAAAGTCCTCAAATTGTTTCAATGGTGAATAAGTTGTTAATTTACTGTAGTGAGTGATGAGCTTGAAATGGTGACTCGTTGAATATTCGTAAAAGGATCCTTCCAAACCAGTTACACGTGTCGTTAGCTACGGATCGATCTCATCGTAGTTAAGAGGATACCAAAATAGCTTCGTGCATTTTTCTATGTACGAAGTTTTCATTGTTTCTTTAGATTGAATGGCTAGAGCTCTAATTTTTAAGTATATGTCTTTTCAATATATGATCTAGGATCGCATAAACTCAGAAACGCGATTGAAAAAAGTTTTCTCGATAGAAAGTCTTGGCGAAACAACCTCTCTAATTTTTTATTTTTTTCATTTGTCGGTCTATTATCGCGTATTAACTAATGAAATAACTTTAAAAACATAGGTAACTATTATGTATAGAAACACGTGGATCAGAATTAAAATATATTTAGAAGATTTTGAGTAAATAGGAAAAGTATCCCTAATTCTTCATTTTCTGTGCCTACTGGCTGTGTTAATATGTACGTGTCGGCGATGATATTGATGTAGACCCTTAATAGAATGTTGTAGTTAACGTAGTTAGTTTGTCCAGTATTACAGGGCCTTTAGATAGATGACCAACTTGGCTCTAAATACAAGTAATTTCTGTGATGTTTTCCCGATATATATTTTGTAATTTTTATGTGAGGAGTCTCAATCATGAAACATTTTAATTAAAGAATTGTTGACGAAATGAACTGAAAGATATTATTTTATATAATGTAAGAATCAATATAGTATCAGTGTGTACGTATCTCTACTCTGTCATGTTACAGTTGGAAGCAATGTGCGAGTGTGTGGAGCCGGCTGTACTCGGTGCTGGAGTCGTGCGGCGAGTGGCTGGACCTGGCCGAGAGGGAGCTGGCTGCTGTACAGCACGAGGAGGAGGAGGAGGTGCAGGCGAAGGTGCGGCGCCTGGAGGCGCAGATGAGTGGAGTGGGCGTGAGTGTGGAGGAGGCGGGCGCGCTGTGCGGCGGCGTTGTGGCAGCGTGCAGCGCGCCGCTCAGCGCCGACATACAGGAGCAGCTGGACCTGCTCGCCCAGCGCTGGGAGCACGCGCGGGCCCAGCTCGCGGCGCGCGCCCAGCTGGGGCACGTGCGCGACCTGCTGCACACCACCAGCGCTAACCTCACCGACCGTACCTGCCTCGCCGTCAGGCTCAGCCTCGTCAAGGTACATACATACATACTTCACTGTATCTATTTGTAGTTTTTGAAACGTATAAATATACAAAAATTAATTTAAACGTCATTCCGTAACAACTTTATTTTTATTAGAGTTTTCCAATTTACTTAAAAATAATAAATAATAAATTAGATTCATTAATATCGAGTCGCTTCTAATGTATTAGTTCCGGAATCGAATTTGAAATAAAACCTCGAATCCAAACTAAAAAGAACTGATATGGTATTTATTTCAGTTATTTTTAATTTTTAATAGAAAATACCAAAATTAACATAAATCAACACTAAAAACTATATTATAATGCAACAATAGCGTTTCTATAAATAAAAAAAATATATTGGAATCGATTACCACACAAGAAGTTTCTATTCTGAGCTACCACTACTACATACATCACGTGTCAGTTTGGGATTAAGTTAATGGATTCTATGCGTTGCTATGACAACTGTAAAATAGACAAAAATGGCGGAGCTATTATATTATATCATATTTTACGAGCGTTTCTGGTTATTATCTAGTACAGAGATTTATAGCCTATGTTATTTCCTGGACTAATTTCGTTCAATTTCGTTCGGTAGATTTTGCGTAAAAACATCACAAACAAACAAACTAACTTTTATATATAAATAAGGATTTATGTTGAGTGCAACATGTAGCGTGTGCTCTCTCTCTCTCTCTCCCTCCCTCTATATATATCGTGTTGTTATTTTGGTCGCGCACAAAAATAACGCGTTTGTTTGTGTTATATTAATAACTGCACACACACAGTACTAGTGTGGCGACGCGTCTATTTCCACTCTGCACGTAGTTATGGTGTGTACACACAGCGCACAGCACGTCTCAGTGTGAAACAGTCGCGTGTTGAACTGCACACAACACACTACTGTATAAGCCACGCAAATTGATAATGCGCTAGAACCTTGTCAAATTAACGCCATTGTGACGTCATCAGCAAAGAAAAATTACAGATATAAAAAAGTAATGTTCTCATCTATACGTCACTATGACGTCACCAACATAGCCGCCAGGCGCATTACCAATTTGTGTGGCTTATACCAGTAGTTAATAGTGTATAGTGTTGTACCAACGATATGTTATTGTTTAGTCATAGTGTCACCAGTTGTATTATGTAGTGTATTTGTGTAACATAACACATCTATCACTGCATTAATTTCAGTAAGTATTTATAAAACATTTGATACAGTTATATGTAGATGTGTCGGCCATTTTTAATATTTAACCTAAATTTGTTTATTATATTGAATGAGTTATTCATTTATTAATAAGATTGTGTTAAATAATACACACTATCTACAGGTTGTATAAATATTGTGTACATATAGTTTGATTCTAAAATTTGTTTACAATGTTGTTTGTGTTTATATACAACATGTAACATAATTAACGCACACCCTGAAAGTAATTTGTTCAAGATCGGAATCTGGATCGATTTTGATTGTTTTTTATGTACCAAATTTTTTTTCTAAAATTTAGTTAAAACTAAGTAAATTACAGTCACCTTCTGTCTAGCTAAACAGTTCATAGAAAGAGAGCGGGGAGCGGGCGCGGCGAGTAGGTACATGTGTCTGTGTGTGCGTGCGCAGCTCAGTGTCAATCGATGACCATTTTATTTCCACGAAATGGGAATAACTAATTTCACAAATAATCAATGTTAACGCACATATAAATAATATTTGGTGTATGCATAGCGTTTATATTATTAAAGTCTAATTGGGGTGTTTGAGGGTGTGCGTTAAATATGTTACATGTTGTATAGACAATGGTGCCGATTCTACGTACACAACTTAAGGGCCTACATCAATATTATCGTATATCATCGCCGACACGTACATATTAACACAGCCAGTAGGCACAGAAAATGAAGAATTAGGTATACTTTTCCTATTTACTCAAAATCTACTAAATATATTTTAATTCTGATCCAAGTGTTTCTATACATAATAGTTACCTATGTTTTTAAAGTTATTTCATTAGTTAATACGCGATAATAGACCGGGAATGAAAAAAATAAAAAATTTGAGAGGTTGTTTCGCCAAGATTTTCTATCGAGAAAACTTTTTTCAATCGCGTTTCTGAGTTCATGCGATCCTAGATCATATATTGAAAAAACATATACTTAAAAATTAAAGCTCTAGCCATTCAATCTAAAGAAACAATGAAATCTTCGTACATAGAAAAATGCACGAAGCTATTTTGGTATCCTCTTAATTAATAAAAATGTGCACAACGAAATCAAAGTCAAAAAATCAAAATTTAAAATGTTCAAATATAAATTCAAAGTTAAAAATTCATGTAGGCAGGTAGTTCTCTTTATGCCAAAAAAATAAGCTCCTTAAATATCTAATTAATCGAAATACGCCATAGTTGCTTTCGTATTTTAGTTAAGTTGTGCACTTAGAATTATTACCATTGTAGAATAAATAAATAAATAAATATTCATCGACATTTCACACAGCGTCCTCTGGTCCCAAGCTAAGCTTATTATGCTTGTGTTATGGGTACCAGAATACGGATATAATACATATACTACTTTTCTTTTGTAAATACTTACTTATAATACATAGAAACACCCAGACGCAGTACAAACATTTGTATGAAAAATATAAACATCACACAAAGTATTGTCCTGACCGGGAATCGAACCCGAGACCTCCTGATCGGCAGTCCGTTACATGAACCACTAGACCACGAAGCCCGTCAATATAAATATAAAATAGTAAATCGTAGAAGAATATTGTAAATATTTAGAATGTGAACTGATCATGAGCCGGTAACTTTATACAAACATAACGTTTAACATTATATTGTTGTCAAGTTACATAATTACCAAATGATTGTACACAAACTAAACTATGAACTGTCGTTGTTATTAACTACAAGACAGTACAATATAACTATATACATGTACCAGGCTCGCGAGGAGGAGCTGTCCGCCATGTTGCGCGACATGTCGCAGCTGTCTCCGACACTCCGGGAACAACTTGTACAGGTAACATGTCGCTCGCTAATATTAACATTATACACAACTGATACAATTGTTACGTTTCACTTGTCTTGTCACATGAAAACATTTAAAGTAGCTGATAAGGCTGTATGTATAGTCTCTGCCTACCCACGTAGGAAGAAGGCGTAAGTAACCTTAATCATGGTGTCATACAACATTGTTATAATGATGGTGGTTCATGTTACAATTAGTTAATATCTACAGTATCACGTGTGCCTCGCTCCTTGATTATTAGCGTGATAATATAAAGCCTATGTGTTATTCTGATATATAAGTTGTACAGGTTTTGTGGAATAGTAGCGAACGTGCATGCGTCTGTATATTGTTACAAATTGTCGTAAATAATATATATTATTAATAATTTTTGTCTACTCTGTAGGCCCAGTCGAACCTGTCGTCTCACCGCGAGTACATCTCCAGTAAGTTATCATCTCTGAGTGAGTGGACCAGGAGGCTGGACGAGGCGCTCGCGTGGACCGGCGCGCTCGCTGACAGACTGGACCAAAACGATGACACTCTGCCCACTGACATACTGGTCAGTTACATGTTACGTTTACCTATGTTCACTCATCATTTATACATTGTAGGATTGTATACTGAGAAACAACTGATATTACTGAGCTTCTGCTGTCCGTTCATCTAATAATAATAATAATAATCTTTATTTCAGACACATGATCCATATGTTCCCATAGTTAATATACTAAAATTAGAATAATAATAAATACAAGTTAAAATGGTCAAAAGAATAAAATTAAAATAAAATTTCATGACATTATATAAATTAAATTACATTGCATAAATTAGATCATAGACATTAAAATAATCCATTAAAAATACATATAAACAATACATGGTTAATTCTATCCATTTCCTATATGTGGTTGTCTGAAGCAGTCTGTCTGCTAGACTCCTCACAATAGAATTCTTACACCAGCCAACTCTGGACATAAAGGAAGCTATCCGCTTACGTTGAATGGCGTTAAAGGTGTCAACACGCCAAACTGTAAACATTGCGAGGCGCTACAGTAGTCATCTGTCTATCGTTATGATATTTCATATTTTGTCTCTCTGCTCGCCCTTAGCGGTCTGTGGTACGTGTCCTAGGAGTCACCACGACGCGGAAAAGACTGACCTCGTCACGCGGGGCTCAACTCAGGTCGCCAGGATAATAAACCGTTTAATAGTAATAAATGTCTGTCTCCCTCCCTCAGAGTACAGTAGAGTCCCGCGGTGTGGAGGTGCGGGAGTTGTTGGAGCAGTACGCGCAGCTGGAGGCGGCGTGCACCGCGCACACACAGAGCGTCTCACACGACGTGAGGCACCGCGGGGACACGCTGCGGGACACGTGGGGCACGCTCACGCGCCGCCTCGCACACGCGGGACACTCCGCCGGGACACAGCACAGCGGTGAGTGGGGCATACTGGGGCACGTGAGGTCAACACACACATACATACATGACCCACTGGGCTTAATGACGATACTGTAAAAATAGTACAACAAGAACAGTTAATAATGGAAGTAACAGATCACGGTTAGAATAACAGATTACTATTTGAACAGTTTTCGACAATTACAAAGATATTTTGTTAATAATATGAAACGTTACTACCTCTCTCTATCTCTCTCTCTTCAGTCCATTGTCGTCCCACTGTTGGAGACTGGCCTCCCTCGCTTTGAGAGGAATTACAATCTTACTATGCCGCGCTGACCGGACGTGTTGACGCAGGGTTTATTTTCTAGTTTTCCATCTCTCACAAAGGATGGTTATCTGTGTACAATGTCTCTTAGCTGACTTTTAATTAAATGTGAGTTATAATAAAACATTGGATTTGACAATTCTGTTCTGCTTTATTAGATTGTTGTGTGTAACTCTGTAATGTTCCGCTGTGATCTGGTTAACGAAGACAACAAGTGTGTGTGTGTGCGTTGACTAGTACTGGTGTTGGTGTATGTGTATATATTGTATAGTCAGCTTAACTTTATACAATAAACGTTTGATACTAACAGCTCGTTTCATTCACTAATCTCATACTGTGGTGGTGGGGGTGGGGGTGACACGGAATGAAGTTTGATGTTACAAGTAGACTGTGTACCTGGGTGTAGAGTTACGTCTAATACTTTTAATGTAATACTATAATGAGAGACTTGGACTAAACAGATTCTCTCTGCTTTGTACAAATTTCTTATAATTTAAAAACAAGCGTCATTTCAATAGTTAAATATAGTAGTAGTTGTAACACACTGGAACTAACCTGACGGTTGACGCAGCGACTGGTAACGTTTGCACCTGGAACTATGTCACACTAACATAACAACAACTGCACTAAATGCTACTGTAGGTAGTACATATTAACTTGCATTGTATTTAGAATTGATCAGAATGCGTGGTGAGAAAGTGTAAATATATACTATACTAAGAGTAAAACAGCAAAAGTTTAAATATACTAAAATGAAAATAGGTTTTATGTTTGGAACTATGCAAGGCATTTGATGGCTTTCAGTACCCTAATCAAGTGAACAAATGTTACGTTATTTGTGTAAAAGGTGTCTTCTTTATAGTAATGACAATTATGTGTCTTAGTTAATCTAAAGTATGGCAATATAAAGTTGTATAATGTACAAGGAAATTATTTTCGGGGCGTCCTCCAGGGCAGTTCACTGGGTCCGACTTTATTTCTGGTGAAAAATATGTCAAATCTGCAGTGTGTGATATTATTATCACAAATGATAAATTCCACCACTCGTTACATGAGTGCAAATATTTTCAGGTCAATAAGGGCTTTGTAACATACGAATACCTATATCAACTTAAGCAAGTAAATTTATTGCCAGTAATGAAGTTATGTTTACATTACGCGCGACTATAATAAATTATAATATTAAATAAGTAAATAAATAATAAATATTCATGGACATTTCACACAACGTCCTCTGGTCCCAAGCTAAGCTTATATGCTTGTGTTATGGGTACCAGAATACGGATATAATACATAAACTACTTTTCTTTTGTAAATACATACTTATAATACATAGTAAACATTTAATATTATAATATTAAACTTATAACGAGGATACTTTATAGTAGTATGAGAGGCGTATTTTGAAAATTAGCGCCCTGGGCAATTTCATTTGATGCTTTGGGCCATTTTAATTAGCCGTCCTATAAATTAATAGAGATAGGGCAAGATCTTAAATTTGAAGGCTTCCGCCGCCCCGGGCCATAGCCCCAGTCGCCCTAGGGTGAATACGCCTCTACCTACCTACCTAGGCTCTTATCTACTGGTATGGTATCCAGGGCGGTGATATCAAGTACTAACTGATCATACTCGGTTCTTAATGCCTTCTAAGAGAACGAGTACATAAAGAACCCGTATTCTGTATTCACTTGTTTAATAATAATAATAACAATATAACAATATCGGATAATACAAATGTGTCAAGACCGATACAAACCATTTGCTGTTCCGCGATATTAATAAAATTATTAATATCATACGTTTGTTTTACTATAATGTGACCAACACAAACTTAAATATTATTATAATAATAATATCGAGGCGTTCTGATACAACATTCCCTACACTAGGTGTCGTGATAGTCGCGTGTGGTTTAATTACGCGACGAGTTATGTGAGCTATATTAGCTATGACGTCATCTGTGCGATGGGGGGGGGGGGGCATACATTAATAACGTGTGGTGTAGTAGAGCTTCAAATTAACAGCAGACATTTACAGTTAAGGGAAAGGGTTTAGAAAAGGATCAGCCAATAAACCGCATCACAGTACTTACAGACGCGAAGAAACAAAACTATAAACATTATATTGTTATGTGTTATGTATCACTCTCACAGTAATCACAATACACATGTATAGTACATTATTAAAACCCATGACTTATAATGAAGGTTAAGTCATGTGGAGGTTTCTTTTACCGTCATATTTCATATTAAAAATCATAAAAGCGTAAGTTTATAACAAACAGGCGCCACCTTAAATATTCTCACAAATATAATTGTGTAATTCAGTGTGGTAGCTAGGTAACCAAGAGTCCTGGGGCTAATTAAAAAATGTAGCCCCACTGCTCTGTAAACTGGCTAGATTTTATCAAATAAAAAAATGTATAAATGTTTTTAAATGCTAAAAATGCTAGTTCAGTTTGATTAAGTTTTTTTGGTAAGGATTCGGGGGCACCTGAGTTTGAGGGCCCCGGGGCACTGCCCCACCTAGTCCTATGGTAGGTACGCCACTGGTGTAATTATCATCGAGGTCACTTGTGTGTAATGTGCTTGTATGTTATGTACATTGTGTCTGTCTGTCACAGTTCTAGTATATATATATGTAGTGTGATCATCTCACGATGAATCTTTTTGTGAAAGTGTGTCGAGTGTAAGAGACGCGTCCTACTTATCTGTTGTCACTGAGAACATGAACAAACTAGAAATAACAGACAATAGCGGGCGCGCTGTGTGCCGCTCTCACCGCGCTGGCGGTAATCATAGAGGGAGGGGAGGAGGCTGTTTTTGTTGTGAATATCAGTAGGAAATGACGAGCAAGTATTGAAACTGTACATAGTACTCTGCCACATGTAGGTACTACTTTATATAGACGACTATGTCGTACTACAATAATTGTTATTAGGTATTATATTATATATATCGCATTATTTTTGAAAAGGTTTCGTGTACGTTTAGGTGTATATGTCGTGTGTCATCGGTTAGAGGATAAAATGAAATACTTGCATGGCGTTTATTTGCGACTCAATATATTTGATATAGTAATAGCTTATATAGGTAAGGAGAACTATCGTTTCTATATATTCCTAATACTGCTGACACGCATAGTGTTGCATACAATGAATTAGGCTTAGGTTAGGTGGCTAGCACAATGGTTTTTATGCATTCGTAGGCCTGTTGACATACGTCTACTTGCAAACAATGAAATCAGTATATTGTGGCCCTACATACGAAATTGCTGTCAACGGCTATTATGTATATACAAGCAATATAACTTTGTTTACACATAACAAAGTTTAACAATGAATACACATAGAAATATTATTATCAAGAAATAGTTAAGCAGAAAACATCTTAATGAAGAAAAGAAAAATATGTTACTAAACTCAATAACAACTCTCCCAGTGAGCTTCAGTTAGTTAAATATCCACCCGTTAGGAAGACAATAAATGTCCACAATTGGAGCCATTAATGATTTGATGGAATTTAATGTGTTTCACTAATCAGATTAAATCTTTATCGTGCACGTGAACAGTTCACAGTCTCTATCTATGTAACAATTATTGTTCATGTCGCACTTAACTTCATCACACGAACTTAACAATGACACACAATGTACTAAAATCTAAATTGACATGATGAGTCTGTATCATTACTATTATATAACTCGATCTATTTAAAAATATATATCGGATTCAAAAGTACATTTTTGTTAGTCTAGAAACCACGAAAAAGGAAATTTTAATGCGAAAAAAGGTACTCTACATCCAATCGATCTGAGGCATCGAATGCTCTATCTATAACATATAGATAATTACTTATCATAATAAACTTTCTTTTCTAATATACGTATTTGCATTAACGGTAAAATTTTGAGCGGTTATTGTTCAGAACCGTGTTCTAATAATGACATGTTGAGAGGTGCGTAGTCAGAGAGTCTTCATACGTCTGCTTGCACTGCACTGTGAGCGAGGCTCGTGTGGACTGATCCGCGACTAACGCAGATAAGGACAGCATTCATAACAACGTTATGATAATAGAAACAGCTGACAGACATCTGTTCTGTGCATGTCTACTGTTCATAGAGAAGTAACATTCTAACATTAAAGCGAAGCCAAGTCGAGTGATTGTGCTTGTTTACTAACATTAATGTAGAGGTGATGGGACCTGTTTGTTTGTGCTGTAAGTAATTACTGTATTATTTGTGTAGTTGTATGTATGTATATATTGTGTACAGTTTTTTACTTATTTGTTGTCTTAAAATTTATTAATTTGTTTTAAGGGTTCCGTACCCAAAGGGTAAAAACGGGACCCTATTACTGAGACTTCGCTGTCCGTCCGTCCGTCTGTCACCAGGCTGTATCTCAAGAACGGGGATAGCTAGAGAGTTGAAATTTTCACCGATGATGTATTTCTATTGCAGCTATAACAACAAATACTAAAAATAAAATAAAATAAATATTTAAGGGGGGCTCCCATACAACAAACATGATTTTTTTACCGTTTCTTGCTCGATACTAATAACGTTGCCTTATGTTGCATAGATAATGGTACGGAACCCTTCGTGCGCGAGTTCGACTCGCACTTGACCAATTTTTTTCTTATTAATGTTTATTAATATTTTGTTAATTTCTTTGTTTTGTTCTCTTACAGGTACGTATTACTTTAATATTATATTGCCGGTAAGACAACACATAGGTAGGTAGTGTTTATATTTATTATTGAAGTGAAAACTTCTTTACGCGCCTTGGGCGCTTTTGGAGGCGAAAAACTTATAGGTTCGCGTCACCGACATGCTAATACATGTTGCGTTCCGTCGTCGGTCGCAAGTTAATAAGTTAATAGTTTTCACTTCTATCGGCAGACCCCATGACTGCCTGTATTTTTTATTAAGTAATATTACTGTGCACTATGTAGATACATTATTAGGTCGCAGCGTGATGTTGTGTAGCCTAAAGCCTTCCCCTATAAATGGACTATCCAACAAAAGAAGAATTGTTCAAATCGGACCAGTAGTTCCTGAGATTAGCGCATTTAAACAAACAAACAAACAATCAAACAAACAAACTGTTCCACTTTATAACATTAGTAGTATAGACTAGAGTACCGTCCCGGCTTACAACGGGTAAATGACATTTTATGGCAGTTTAAAAAAATATTCTTATAAACACAATCATATACTCAGGGATAATATGTAATTTTACTGGTAAAATAATTGTAGAAACAGTCGAGTAGATTTTGCGTTTATTGATTACAAAAAAAAAAATTCGTCTTTATAATAATCTAATATATAAAATTCACGTGTCACAGTGTTAGTTACCGTACTCCTCCGAAACGGCTTGACAGATTCTTCTCAAATTTTGCATACATATTCAGTAGGTCTGAGAATCGGCCAACATCTATTTTTCAAACCTTTTTTTTAGTATGGCAAAACATCGTTTGCCGGGTCAGCTAGTCTTATATATAAAATTCACGTGTCACAGTGTTAGTTACCGTACTCCTCCGAACCGGCTAGACCGATTTTCATGAAATTTTACATGCGTATTCAGTAGGTCTGAGAATCGGCCAACATCTATTTTTCAAACCTTTTTTTTTTAGTATGGCAAAACAACGTTTGCCGGGTCAGCTAGTCTTATATATAAAATTCACGTGTCACAGTGTTAGTTACTGTACTCCTCCGAACCGGCTAGACCGATTTTCATGAAATTTTACATGCGTATTCAGTAGGTCTGAGAATCGGCCAACATCTATTTTTCAAACCTTTTTTTTTAGTATGGCAAAACAACGTTTGCCGGGCCAGCTAGTCTTCTAATATATAAAATTCACGTGTCACAGTGTTAGTTACCGTACTCCTCCGAAACGGCTTGACCGATTCTTCTGAAATTTTACATACATATTCAGTAGGTCTGAGAATCGGCCAACATCTATTTTTCAAACTTTTTTTTTTTAGTATGGCTAAACAACGTTTGCCGGGTCAGCTAGTCTTATATATAAAATTTACGTGTCACAGTGTTAGTTACCGTACTCCTCCGAAACGGCTTGACCGATTTTTATGAAATTTTACGTGCACATTCAGTAGGTCTGAGAATCGGCCAACATCTATTTTTCAAACTTTTTTTTTAGTATGGCAAAACAATGTTTGCCGGGTCAGCTAGTAATTATATATATATTGTGGAAAGTACGCTCAACATATCGGAGCTCATTAACAACACTTACAGTTAATTGATCGCTGAAATTTTACGATGAGTTACGATAAATCACGTGCATAAATATAAACCACAGATATTATGGCTGATTGATTGTTAATGGTTATTATTACACAATAAAAACTGCTATACTATATTCTTCTACTTGTCACAATCTACTCCCGTCTCAACAATAAACACTAATATTAATATAATTATGTCTAAGTTTTAATGCAAAATTATATCTTCATCGATTGCAATGTAATCAAATTCTGCTGCATAATTGATTTGTGCTGGAGTACATATTTCATAATAGCTACAGTTCGAGTGCTACGCGTACTGCTACGAGGTAGACATTAGTTAGCACTTCTACGCCGTAGTAGCACCATTCATGTGCACTTACACGTAGGCTCGTAGCTTGGCGTAGCACATTGTAGCAGTGCGGTTACTAGCCTCGTAGCTATGAAGTGCTACACAGTCACGTAGCACTCACGCAGATGACAAGGCATCTAGTGTCTTCGTACATTTGTGACGAATTAATACGTTATGAGAGGTCGAAATCATGGATAAATTGTTCAGTTGTGTAGTTTCTCCGTGATTACGTATCACCTCATACGTTCCAGCAGATTTTTTTAAAATAAATATGGACATTTCACACAACAACATCTGGTCCCAAACTAAGCTTATATGCCTGTGTTATAATATATGTCGTAGGAGACTTGATTAAAATAGTTTACTTAAGGATTTTTAGTTTTAACTTAGGATCCAAGATTGTGATGTGTGTCCTTAAATGGTGTGAATGGTGAGTAATTCGTTTATTTACTGTAGTTGGTGAGACTGAATGGTGACCCGTTGAAATTTCATAAAAGGATCCTTCCAAACCAGTTACACGTGTCGTAAGCCACGGATCAATCTCATCGTAGTTAATAGAATTTTGTAGTTAACGTAGTTAGCTTATTCAGTATTACAGGGTGTTTGATTGGAGACTACCCTGGCAATAATTACAGGTGATGTCTACGGTGATTTTCTCCGATATCAGAAGTGGGATCGAATAGTCGTTATTCGATTTTTTTTTGAAAAAAAAAAACTAGAACAGTAAAATTAAACGTAACCGGCGTTTTAGTAAAAATTTAAAGATTTCGCAAAGTTTCTTTTTGGTAAAAAATTACTTTGATTATATTAACAAGCAAAGACTGATAATAACAAGTCATAGGTAATTAGTTAATTACCCTATAACAATAACTACGTAACAAAAATTAAATGACAATGATTTATTAGTAATTTTATTAATCTACAGTGTTCACTTGCTTAATTTATCTCGTGTAT
This sequence comes from Orgyia antiqua, assembly GCA_916999025.1. Taxonomy (NCBI): domain Eukaryota; kingdom Metazoa; phylum Arthropoda; class Insecta; order Lepidoptera; family Erebidae; genus Orgyia; species Orgyia antiqua. The sequence goes on from OU779874.1 coordinate 11,271,257, forward strand.
CAATAAATAAATAATAGTAAAATCGTTTTACTTGATTGCGAACAGAAATATAGTGTGGCTTTATGAACATTCAACACTTCGTTTTAAAGTGATCGGTTTCCTTTTTATAAAGTTGGTTCATGATTTTCTGCGCTTATTTATAGGCGTACTTGATAACTAAAACTTTAAAGAAAAACAAAGATTTAATCTCTGCCGTGTAATAATGTGTTTTTTTTCATGTTCTAACCCATTACTAGACTTTGTTATTTGTGATTAGCAAATAAAATCGTAATAAACTTTCACCTAGATGAGAGGTAGTGAGAAGAAAATCTAAACCATGGTTGACTAAATGCTCGAGATTAGACCTACATGTAGTTACATGTAAAAGATAGAGTTGTGATAAAAAGAGATTGACGGAATAAGCGTTTTAAATTTTAAATTCTTTGACAGCGAAAGAAAGTTTAAGAGATCTATATACGTGCCAGTCGTTTTAGAAATCTTGTTTTGAAAAATCTTCTTACAATTATGTTCTCGTCTGTACTATTGACGTATGCAGACGTCTAGTGAGTCGTAAATAACATCCAACGCAACTTATTGTAGTGTACCTATAATATGCGGTTAAAATCCTTTCTGAAATATCTAGCTACAAATACGAACCTGACGGTGCCATTGACGTATGGAGACGTCTAGCAACCATTAATAATTATTAACATCACTTTTTGTGGTGTATAATAAGTTTTTGAAATCTTTAACTTACTGACGTGTGAGACGTCTAGTGAGCCATTAATAATATTAACCACATGCTTTATTGTAGCTTACTTACTTATAATCAGTTCGTGAAATCTCCTTTTTAAAACATCTACAACTATGATCTTGAATAATCTTGATAATGCAGAGACGTCTTGTAAACTATTAATAACATTAACCACACGCTTTATTGTGGTTTACCTATAGCATGTTTATAAAATTTTCATAGAGATGTCCAGTATAGCAGGTTCATCTTATTACAAATATTTAATCCCAAAATGCCTTTAACGCCCATACAATACTTCAGTTGTATTTTGATTTAAATCTATGCGACTAATAAGATTCTACTTGTTAATTAATTGTCTAATAAATTATTAAAGTAAGAATTATTTTTTTATTAATTGGTCTATGCAGGCTGAAAAAAAAAATAATCACTAGCAATCTGCAACTGTTTCGCGTGGTTCTCTTTATAAATGAAGTCTACCGTTTGTTTTTAACTTTATTACTTTCCGTTTATTCGCGCATACGACCCTTATTACAAATTATCGAGGCGACAGGAGATCACCTCTGAGTATTCACGAGCATAACTTTTGACCTTATTTACTTGAACAAGAATCTGTTGTAGTGGATTGACTATAGCAGATCTACATACCGTAACAAATTATCTATCTCTTAAATTTTAATTTGCGAGCGTTTTTGGTGTACAGAGACGTTCAGTGAACTACGAGGGGAGGTCCAAAAGTTCGTGGAATGAAAGGGTTTTAGTAAAAATGAAACAGTAAATTTATTTTTCCTTTTCAATATAATCACCCTTAAGCTGAATACATTTATTAGATCTATGAATTAATTTTTCTAAACCATCGTAAAAATATTTTTTATCTTTTCCCTCAAAATGAGCCAAAATTGCCTCCTTTACCTCATTGTCGTCGGAAAATTTCCTTCCCCTTAAGTCTTTTTTTAAATTGGGGAACAAATAAAAATCACTTGGGGCCAGATCTGGACTATAGGGTGGGTGGACTAGTGATTCGAAGCCATGCGTGTGTAGAGCAGCCATTGCAACTTTGCTCTTGTGAACCGGCGCGTTGTCTTGCAAGAGCAACACGCCCTTGGTCAATTTTCCCCGACGTTTTTCTTTGATGGCATCCCTTAATTTTTCTAGTATTGTTGCGTAGTATTCTCCGGTTATGGTCCTGCCCTTTTCTTTATAATCAATCAGTATTATCCCCTCACAATCTCAAAAAACAGTAGCCATCAACTTTCCAGCCGACTCCGACACTTTGAATTTCTTTGGCGGTGGTGTCCCCTTTTTATGCCATTGCATGGACTCTTGTTTGGACTCAGGCTCAAAGTGATGAACCCATGTTTCATCGCCGGTAACAATTCGCTCCAAAATCGGTCCAGGATCGTCGCCACACAACTCCAAAAAATGTTTTGACGCTTCGACGCGCTGCTGTTTTTGAAGCGGCGTGAGCATTCTCGGTACCCATCTTGCACTGACTTTTTTCATACCCAGGTGGTCATGTAGGATTCGCAAAATGGTGGTATCTGATACTCCAACTAATGCAGATAACTGTTTTTTCTTCAAACGGGTGTCCTCCAGTACAATTTTTTCCACTTTTTCGACGATGTCTGATGTGGTGGCCTCAACTGGCCTTCCTGAGCGGGGGTCGTCTTCAATCGACTCCCGACCATGTTTAAAAAGACCATGCCACTTGTAAATCATTGATTTACTAGGGCACTGTTCCCCGTAAACAGTTTCCATTTCATTCAAAATGGTCTGAGCGTTCTTTCCTTGCTTGGTAAGGAATTTAATGACCGCACGGTGTTCAATTTTCTCCATAGTTTCAGTTTTCTTCCGGATTGACGTGTTTAGCAGGCGAGTGTTCGTAAACGAATGACGCAATAGGGCTGAAACTCCATTTATATACTAATTATGAGTCCCCAATTAGTATGACACTAAGCGAGCGCCCCTATCCCCACTCCATCCCCTCCATTCCACGAACTTTTGGACCTCCCCTCGTATTTATAGTATTAACAACGCAGTTTACCGTGGTGTATCCACGAGTAAACTAATTATTATTATTAAAAGAGCTGTTGGCGCGTGGAGCGTTACAGTAAGCCAAAAATAAAAGATGCTATTGTCGTGTGGAGCCGACCAATAAGCCAAAAAAAAAAAAAATTAAAATAAATCAATAAATAAAAGATGCTATATTGGCGTGTGGAGCCGACCAATATAAGCCACTATAATTATCCTATCCTGAAAGAATAATGGTCCCCTGTGTACGACGGCGAACAGGACCGCCTATGGCACAGCATCAACCTATCTTTTTATTCCTAGGGCCCTTGCCTACGCGGCAACGTCGACCTTTCCCTTACCTATCCTTCCCAAACCCTTTATCCTTCCTAAATCCTTAATCCTTTCTATCCTTAAGACGCTATACTCATAAATATACCACGTTACGATATTATGCACCAACGGTTACTATTCACGATTTAGGTGTTTAGTAGCAACAGCTAAAAGAGTTATGTAGACTTAACTTCTACTTAGCTACAAGTAGGAGGTAAAGTAACAGTGTTTATTCGTATGCCAGTACGAAAATTCTTAATTCAACTTTTTATTTACTGATAGTTTAATCATTAGTATTTAAACTAAATTAGAAAATCATTCCTTTACTGTTGAATCCGTCTAGATCAGCAGGATAGGCCTGTAAGGTTGTGTATAGGAGACAAATGAAACGCTCAAAGTTCAATGATACACTGACTATATTTTAGAGACTACATGCTTATTATATACCTTACAACTACTACATCACACCTCCCCTGTTAATAAAAAAAATAATAATTGTACACAGTTATTATTTTGTATACCTAGTTACTTACTAAATAAAGTTTGATTACATTTGATTACATATTATTATAATACTAAACAAGATAAAATAATTGTAATAATACATATTATTATTTAAGGATCTTATTTAAGTCTACAAGACATCATAAGATGATATAATGAAAAAAAAATGTTTACAAACTTAGACACTTTTATAAAGCTTAGTTCTATTCTTATGTGTAACGTATTCTTTATTATTTTTCAATATTTTTACATTACAATCTAGGTCATCAATTACTATATAAGGTCCTAAATATATTGGATCCATTTTATTATCAGAAGTATTTCTTAATAATAATAAATCACCCTTTTTAAAATACACTGGGTTTATATTGTTATCATAATCATTCTTTCTTTTAACTTTATTTTTAATTAAGTTGTCACGTGCATCTTTTTGTGCTAATTGGAGTCTATATTTTAGTTCGAGAGCATAGTTGTCGTGAACATATAAGGGATCTACGATATGACCTTCTAAATTTGCGGGCAACACACAACGTTTACCAAAAACTAATTCATGCGGTGTGTACTTGGTCTCCGTATGTACTGTATTGTTATATGAAAAACACCAATATGGCAACCAGGTACTCCACGCAGCCGTGTGATTGTTACAACTTATTCTAAGATACGCACCCATTGCTTTGTGGTTATTTTCCAGAGCTCCTATACTCTCGTGATGGTAAGCTGTAGAGGAAGTTTGAGTGATTCTTAAGATTTGGCATATTTCGTTCATAATACTTGAAATAAATTCTGACCCACGGTCTGTCGCTATTTCTCGGGGTATACCATATCTTAAGATAAAATTATCAACGAATGCTCGCGCTACACTTACCGTGTCTTTGTTGTGTAATGGATACGCCTCTGTGAATTTTGATAGCTCGCATTGCAAAGTCAATATGTATTTATAATTATATATGTCCTGTGGTAACGGTCCGACTATGTCTAAATAAACCTTCTCTAATGCTGAATTTGCAGTCGTTGTGACTTTCATAGGCTGCTTAATGTGTGTGGAATATTTCTGTTTCTTACATTGTTCACACTTCGACACAAAATCGATAACATCCTTTTCAAGACATGGCCAGAAATAATACTTTTTGATATTATTTGTCATTCGCCTAATACCTGCGTGGCCACTAGTGGGCAATAGGTGGAAATCATTTAATATTACACGCCTATTATCTAAATTATCTATTCTCTGAACATTACTCACTACACAAATACGTGGTCCGGACCACTTTTCATAACTCTTTATTTCATTTATAAGCCCACTGATAAAATCATTATTATTATCATTTCTTAATATGCATAGCTCATTTATCGATATCTTTTTACATAAACATAACAAGTCTCTCACCAATACGGCTCGCGTGATCGGAGATCGAGATATTGTTTGTATATAAATTATTGATTTACTGGGCACATATATAAAATATTTAAATTTTTCTACGCTTATTCCACTTTTTATTAAATTATTTTCCTGCCTAGGGTTTATTAACGAAAGTTCGGTAATATTCCTCGGTTTTTTAATTATTTCCACCACTCTTGGTTGATCAGGCCTCGAGTGTGTGTCTATATTATCCACCGACGGATTATTATCGCTCTTACTACTATCCATGTTTAATTGACGCAATTGCGCTCTAGTCATTACACTAATAATATGCTCATTCATTGATTTTAATTCCTCAGATGTTAGTGTTATTCGCGATAAAGCATCTGCCACTGAATTTGACTGTCCCTTTATATACTCAATTGTATAATTAAATTCTTCTAATTGCAATCTAAATTTCAATAATCTACTAGAAGGATCTCGCATGGAAAACAAATAAACTAGAGGTCGATGGTCAGTCTGTATCTTGAACCGTTTTCCGTATAAATAAGGTCGAAAATACTTAACACTCCAAACGATTGCTAAGAGTTCCTTTTCAATGGTAGGGTAATTAATTTCGGCTTTATTTAAACCACGACTAGCATAAGCTACTGGCCGTCCATCTCCATTACACAATACAGAACCTATCGCTGTACCTGATGCGTCTGTTTGTAATATAAACTCATTGTTTTCTGAAAAGTTTGGATATTGCAATACTGGCGGGTTTATCAAGGCTGATTTTAACATCTGAAACGAATGTTCGCATTCCTTTGTCCACACAAATTTAACATTTTTACAGCCTAATTTGTTCAAGGGAAATGCAAGTTTGGCAAAATTCCTAATGAATTTTCTATAATAGTTAGCGAAAGCTACAAAACGCTTCAATTGGTCCGCATTTTGTGGCTTTGGGTAATTATCTACAATTTTAATTTTTTCTGGGTCTGGTAAGATTCCTGTACCTGACACTATATGTCCTAAATAAAGAACCTCTTTTTGTAGAAATAAACACTTAGCAGGGTTTAATTTTAAATTTACTTTTCGCAACCTAGTAAAGACATCCATCAAATTTTGATTATGTATAGATAAATTTCTTCCTATTACGATCAGATCATCCTGATAAATGAGACATTTATCGTAGTTAAGACCTGACATTGCTATTGTCATCATTCTGCTAAAACTATTGGGACTAGATTTTAACCCCATCGGCATTCGAGTCATTTGATATTGATTTTTACCTGTAGTGAATGCCGTACATGGTCTACAACTTTCCTGTAATTTAATCTGAAAAAATCCTTGAAATAAGTCTAAATGAGTAAAGTACATTGCTCCCGATAATGAGTCAAGTATTTCACTAATGTTGGGAAGAGGAAATTTATCATCCTGTATACTATTGTTTAGCTTTCTATAGTCAATAACGACACGCCACTTTGCAACTCCATTTTCATCACGTTTTTTCGGAACGAGTAACAATGGACTGGACCATGCACTTTGAGATGGTTCAATTATTCCATCGTTTAACATATTTTCAATTTGGTTATCTAATTCTGGTTTTTGAGCATAAGGCAAACGATAAGATTTTGTGTAAATAGGTGTGGTATGTGGTTTCAAGTCAATGGTCTGTTCATATATGGGCGTAGTAGATAATTTATCACCTGGCAAATGAAAAATGTCGGGAAATTTAGCGCAAATGTTTTCTATCGACTTTTGTTCTTCAATGTTCAACCCTTTCAAATTTAATAAATTAAATAAGGTTTTAACCCTTTCCGAATCAATCGCAGTTTTATTAAACTGACAAATAAAATAATTATTTAAATTACTAGTGTTTACCTGAAAATAATTTAGTCTAACGTTTTCATCCCTAGTGTTTAAGATACGAATAGGTATTTTCCCGTTTATTGGTTTGTTTATACTGCTTGCCAAAAATACACCCTCACATAATTGCTGATTTGACACTACACACTCTTGTTTTGAGTTTGTTTCAATAAAATGTATTGACTCGCTACGTGCTGGTACCGTTAAATAACATGTGTTATGATTTGTAAAATAATTATCAAAGGATATAGTAACTAACTCGGACTCATCAGTAAACAATTGCAATGTATTGATTTCAAAATTTAAAATGGCTCTATAAAACGATAAAAAATCTTGACCTAATATACCGTCCGTCTTACATGGTAAATCCTTAAATACAACGAATTTATGATGGAATTTATACTCGTTATAATTGAGTGTTAAATTTACACAACCTTCTGAAAGTACATTACCACCTATTCCTTTCACACTAACTCTCTCTATATGGTAAGGAATTTGTAAACGATTCAAACATTCTAGCTTCACTCCCGATATGGATGCGCCGGTATCAATTAGCCAGCTATGATTATGATTGCAAATCTCAAGTGATACTTTGTTTAAATTGTTACACGATAAGATGACATCATTCACGAAAAAAATGATTTAGTGATTCATTAGTTGATGTCTCTGTTGCTACCTGTCTATTTCCAGTCATGAAATTCATATTTCGTTGTAACGCGATGCCTCGATTGCGGTTACCACGTGGGAATCCATTAGATTCACGAAAGTTATTGTTATAATTACCGCGAAAATATTTATTACTAAATTTATGAGGTACCTGGGGCCGATGACCTCGTTGCTGGTAACCTTGGTGCCTACTTCTTGCAGCAAAATTACGCTGTCCTCGATAACCTCGCTGGGCTCTCTTAGTCTGATAAAACGAATGTTTATACGTACCTATCATCTCTGCTGAACCGCTTGGACCAGGTGTCTCCTCATCTTGGGCCGTCTGGATAGCTTCTGTTAAAGAAGAACAGTTACGCGAGGCAATAATTGTGCTTAGGCGCCGATCTCGCAAACCATCAGCGAATCGCTTAATTGCTAACTTTTCATTCATAGGTTTTAATAATGCATACTTGGCTGAATCACTTTCGGCTTGCGATATCGTCAAATTCACAAAGAGTTCTGAAATTTCTTTGCCGTAATCTGTAACTGTTTTATTATATTGTTTACAGTTTTGCAATTTAGTTTGAATAGATATGTAGCTTTTTTGTGGCAACAATAGTTTACGCATATCCTTTATAAGCTCATCGACAGTTTCATATTTTGATGATAATAATAATTTTGCACGCTGGGATAGCCTGTTTTTCAAAACAAACTGAATAAGCTTAATTTTACATCCTGGTTTGTCTAAAACTGAATCGTAATATTCAATACTCTCAATAAGTTGCTTGGTATTGTCAGAACTATCGTCCATAACGGGCAAAAGATGTAACGCCGTTTTAATTTCGAATATGTCTGCCATGGTTTGTAACGAAAGCTCGCCCTCTCTTGTATCACTACACCAACAAATTATCTCTGAATATAGTTTATCAAATTCCTCACAAATCCTAGTAATTAATAAAATCTCCGAATTCGTAAAATGTCTTAAGTTTTCTTTATAAATTTTAACAAATTGGTTATATTTTAATAGACTACTGTTAGCCTCTTTTCTTTTAATGTCCAAAATCTTGCCGTGTCGACGGCTGGGACCTATTTTTATTAAGTAACTTCTTATTACTCTTAATTCGTTTAATATTACGTTTAAATCCTCAGCCATACCACGTTAGTGAACTAATTAACAGTGGACTTTATTTATACTACATAATTTAACTAATTAATACCCGAAGATGCACATGATATTTTTTTTTTTTTTTTTTTTTTTTTTTTTAACCATATATATTATTTACTCACAACACATATAGAACCTTGGACCTATCACATCACATCACTACCGTAAGATATTTGCACTGAGCCGACACCGCTGCTTGCCCAACGTTAGAATACGCACCTCGAAGATATCATAAGCTACACGTCGATTACCTCGGCCATGCCAACCTGCAGCACAGGATCCTTGTTTGCCTGGTGTCGTCGCAGGATACTGGAATAACGCCTCAATGTGATTTCATCTATGCGACGCTGTATTATCTTTTTATGGCAACGGTTATACAGCTTGTATACAATAATCACCACCCCAAGTGTCAAAATGGTACATATAACCACGAGAATTGTGTTCGTGATTTCTTGCTGACGGGTATGGGCCGTGTTACTACCGACTCCGGCGCTCTGGGCAATCACTACTTCTTCCTTCGAACTAGAACCACCCATTTTTCTCGTAAATGTTCCTAGACGACGTAACTATAAAATACGTTTTATTGAACGGGGACCTGATCACTCTTTGTTTCATTTTAAAGTCCGTAGTAATTTTCCACCAATTGTTTTAAAATACCGTTTCCATATTAGGAGTACACGCGCGCGCGGATCGCTTAGGTTACAGGCAGGGTCGCCATGTAAGGTTGTGTATAGGAGACAAATGAAACGCTCAAAGTTCAATGATACACTGACTATATTTTAGAGACTACATGCTTATTATATACCTTACAACTACTACATCACAGGCCAAACGGAAACCCTTCTATTAGTTTCAAGTAGATAGGGAACACACGAGGACGCATGCCTTTGCAGAATGGCCGTGTGACAATAAGGACAAAGAGAAACAAAGAAAAGAAAGAAAAAGAAAACAAAAAGAAAAGAAAAAAAAAAAAAAAAGAAAAAAAAAAATTTTTTTTTTTTCTAATGCATTTACTAACGTAGCTAAAAATCATTTTGAGTAATTTGCGAATTATTAGCTAAACCCTAAATAATTAGTTATCAAATTACAGCCGAGTGGTTGGTTGTCTTTATCGAAATACAATTTTAATGTGTTGATATGTTGAACTCATCGATTTGAATGCGATTGTATTGACTCGATAAGTCGATACTAAGCCCACACAACTCATTGTTCGTTAGCTTAAATACGAAAAACCTGACAACTAGAGCAGTCAGTATTATACGGGTCGTTACGCTGCCCAGTTCTATAACTTAAACAATTAGAATATCCTCCAAAGTGTAATTGCTGAGTGTGTATTTGTGAGAAAGTGCAAAGTAACGATAATGCGGAATTAATTTAACTGACCGTGTGAATGTTGAATTATTGTGGAAATTGTTGTAACTGACCGAGTGTATGGAAAAATCTTAGTTGTGGATTTCTTTATTTTGCGACTTTATATTGGGTCAGAATTAGCCGAGCGGAAAAACTTAGTTCTATTGCAGATTTACACACGAGGACGTGTGTATTCGCAGAATGGCCGTGTCGTAGGAGACTTGATTAATATAGTTTACTTAAGGATTTTTAGTTTTAACTTAGGATCCAAGATTGTGATGTGTGTCCTTAAATGGTGTGAATGGTGAGTAATTCGTTTATTTACTGTAGTTGGTGAGACTGAATGGTGACCCGTTGAAATTTCATAAAAGGATCCTTCCAAACCAGTTACACGTGTCGTAAGCCACGGATCAATCTCATCGTAGTTAATAGAATTTTGTAGTTAACGTAGTTAGCTTATTCAGTATTACAGGGTGTTTGATTGGAGACTACCCTGGCAATAATTACAGGTGATGTCTACGGTGATTTTCTCCGATATATATATCATTATGTGTTGTGTGACAGTACAATTAAACTTGTCCAGAATAAAGGTAGAGCCTACCTGACGGTGTTCAGGAAGCTTAAGGAGGTTTATCCCTTGGTTTACCTTCAGTGAACTAGAACCCCCCCCGCTCCCCGGCGTCTCACATAAGATCTTATAATAAGGCACAAATTCTACAATTCTACAAGTTGTTTGTTGATAAATAGACGCCGACAGTTTGTACATATTGTTCACAATATCCTCCAGCTACCTTATACAATACTCGAGGGAGGTACATCAATAGAAAAAAAATGTATTCCTATTCAATAGAAACATAAATGCCTATAGATCGTAATATACCTACAGATCGTAGTTATATTTCTATGATACTGCAATTTTGCGAGTACACATGTGTTTTATTTATTTGTATTATTGTGTTCATGTTAAATCTACATAAATTAGTGATAACAGTTTGTTAAATATAAAAATTATTACCTACACAAGAATATTGAGTTTAAAGTTGACTGATGTTAATTGAATTCATACTGCATACAATAAGACACGATACCCACCAGCCCCGTGGCGACGTGGCGACGCGGCGATGCAACCGGGAAATAATACTAGTTTGTGTTGAGTCGCGGCTTCAATGAAACGACGTGACATTCACTACACGCTGCTCAGGAAAAGTCAACGTGTGACGGAGATATAGGCGCGTGTGAGTGTGAGGGAGACAGCGCACATGAGGGATGATTTCCCTCTCGTTAGGGCGGGCGGGCGTCAGTGCGGCGAGGGCGGGCGCGTGGTACGCACGCGGCGGCCGCGCGAGAGGCGCCACTGTCGTGCGTGTCGCGTGTTGTGTGACCGAGTGTTTGTGTGTGTGTCGGTGTACCCTGTCAGTCTGTAAGCATGTCCACACACACATGTTCATATTGTTTATATCATTCAAGTCTATAAAGTTTGTAATAATATTATATTACTGTTTACTGCTGATTGACATTTTAATGTTTATAAATTGTTGTAGTTATTGCGATAGAGGTTATGATGAATTATACGTAAATATCAAAGTTAATCCGCAGCTGAACTTCGTAAGAAACATACGTTACATGTACTAACTGATTAATAACAATATTGTGACATTATAAAGTATACACACATAATACTTGGAGATATAAAGTTAACACGCGTCTCATACTAACTAATTGGTAGTTGTCTATAACTTTCCTTTATAAGTGACAGTGACAACTGCCGAATGGCATTTAAATTTATTATTAATGTAACCATTCTAATATGCCTATACTTTAGCAAACTACCCATAACTTATATTTTGTTTTAAAACTGAAATATACTTAAAAAAGTATACAGCCGAACATAACTTCTTCCTTTTTTGCAAATCGGTTAGAATAGTAATAGCCAAACGAAATATAGAGAATATATAGAGTTCCCGCTCTCGACACGGTACTAACTATAAGTAACAGATAATAATTAACTTTATTAAAGCAATATAATATGTTATTGTTAATTGATTTAGTGTATCAAATAACTTTACATAACTACGTTGTATAAATAAGATATTAATTTCAATATAAATAAAAATAACGTTGTCTTAAACTTATTTCTAGTTCAATCATGTTATTTCATTAAACAATTTACGTCTTTTATAGAACATGTAGACCGTGTTATGTAGACGTGTGTGGTATTTGTATGACAATATATTCACATAATTTACGAATAATGATCGTAAGTGAAGTGAGGCGGTTAATTGTCTGAACAGATAATAGAGTGTTGTAGTTAGTGCCTTGTGGGGACGCCCCTCATATTATCTGATTATTGCTGGTCGTTCCAACATCTGTAGAACTGTTCTGGTATGTACACAGCATCGTCTCAACTGAAAGAAGAACGAACTAAACTTTTGTTTAGACAGTATTAAGAGGATACCAAAATAGCTTCGTGCATTTTTCTATGTACGAAGTTTTCATTGTTTCTTTAGATTGAATGGCTAGAGCTCTAATTTTTAAGTATATGTTTTTTCAATAATGATCTAGGATCGCATGAACTCAGAAACGCGATTGAAAAAAGTTTTCTCGATAGAAAATCTTGGCGAAACAACCTCTCAAATTTTTTATTTTTTTCATTTGTCGGTCTATATCGCGTATTAACTAATGAAATAACTTTAAAAACATAGGTAACTATTATGTATAGAAACACGTGGATCAGAATATAAATATATTTAGTAGATTTTGAGTAAATAGGAAAAGTATCCCTAATTCTTCATTTTCTGTGCCTACTGGCTGTGTTAATATGTACGTGTCGGCGATGATATACGATAATATTGATGTAGGTCCTTAATGAATCCCGCAGTACACAGTACATGTGTGTGAGTGAGACACAAACACACACGTACTGTATCAACTATATTATACGACACGCGGTACATTCATAATGTGATAGAGAGTACTTGTAGTCTCACAGTGGCTCTAACATTGTTACATGTCACCTGTCTACTGTTGTTTCGAATAATGTCAAAGTACATCTAAAATTGTTACGTTTTTATTAATGATCATTATTATTGTTAACTATCTGTTGGCCGCAACTTCGTACACGTAGAATTTACAAACCAAAATGATATTAGTTATACAAAAAAAACCATCCTCTTAAACCATTCTGTCTTAAAAGAAAACCGCATCAACATCTGTTGCGCAGTTTTTTAGATATAGGATCACGTAAATACATACAAAAATAATAACTTTGTTTTTTAATAAGTAAAGATAGAAGATATCACAAACAATTATTTACCAGGGGAAGGAATCTAGGCTAATATTATAAAACTGCAGAGTTTGTTTGTTTGAACGAGAATTATAATATTTTAATTATTTTGGGTTTAGATATTTCATTTATCAAGGAAGGCTATATAACATCACGCTGTGACCAATAGAAGCGAAGCATTAGTGAGAAATGTTGCAGAAACGGGGAAAATTCTATAAATTCCACGCGTACGAAGTCGCAGCCAGTAGTTAGTTATGAGTAAGTAGTACTCGTAAGTGCGTGGCTGAGCTTCGGTGAATACGAGGGCGGGTTGTGGAGACATGGGCTCCACCTCCTCGAGGAATATCTCCGTGACGCGGGTACACTGCACCACGAGGGGAAAATCCTTTCTTTTACGCTTTTCTGGTTTTACGTAAAACAACGTATTGTCCATTTTATTAGACAGCTCCGGTTTTGTGAGATGAATGATAAATAGGTCTAGAGGCGCTCCTTCACCCCTCTATATAGATACCTATTAGTTTATTTTAAAGTTGTGTTACAGTATTTATTATTGTTGTGTCGTAATTTTATTATTAGCGATTGTTATTGTTTGTATGTTAAAGCTATATAATGAATAGCGTGAATGACAGTTGTTAGTACGATAAATATAACGGTACAAGAGTGTAACCTGTTCTTGTAGGATTATTAATTACTGTAAGTTCAATTTTATAAAAACTCGTATAGTATACTTACTTAGTATTACTTATATACCGTTCCTCGTGATATCTTACATTTTAAGTACTTAAACTTATTTTCGCATTCTCAGTATTATAAATATGATTGAAAACATTCTCATCGTCTTCATCTCAAACATACCATTATTACTAGGTATATAGTGGTGGGGGGGGGGGGACTAGAGAGGTGAAGGTCACGTGACCTACCTCATTATCTGAACTGTGAAAGAGAGTCCTTCACAACACGACTCTCTCATATCACATCTTGGTACTATTAATAAACGAACAATTGACACAAACAACAAATTAAATGTATCGTAATGAAGATACTAGATGTTTTTATAAAATTTAAAAGTAAGCGATTGTAACGTAATTAAAAGCAGTTTGTTGAAATTAAATTCAATTGTATTAACAAATATAGCACGTTTGTGTTATAGTACAAGTTTTAATTGAATCTACAAGTATTAGGTACAGTAACAGAGTTAGTACACACTTTGTAAGTCGCTAAGCTTATTCAGTTAGCGACAAAAAGTTTCAAAGACACCATCTATTGTGGAATTTATCGACTCTAAGAATGGAAACAATACCAGGGACTATTCAGATATATTGTATCGTAACGTCATTTATTCATATTAATCCTTTGTAGATATTTTTAGGATTTATTGCTTATTTATACGCATTTGAAATTATCGCATTTAAATTGAGTAAATAAATCCTATATTTTATATGTATATCTGTCCCACACACACACTACTGTAAGTCGCGAGTGGTACAAGATCGTTGGTTGACCGCGACGCGTCGTTACATACAAACTTCACAACACCCTATACATATACATACTGTTTACTCTTCTGCGGTTTAATTACAACCACTATTAGATATGTTACATTTAATAATATCTCTATGTTACGCTTCTTAGAACATATCATTCAATATATAGACACACACACAGTCTATTTTGAACACACATTTACTTACAAACCAAACATTAACAAATTATACAAAAAAATCATCCTCTTGACACAATCAACCATATGAAAAAAAAATCGCATCGAAATCCGTTACGTAGGTACTTTTGAAATTATAAGCTTACATGGGGACATACATACAAAAATAATAACTTTGTTTGCTAATAAGTAAAAGTTTATACGCATTTAGACAAATCTGTTATTAGGTTATGTTTCTGAACTATCTCGAACTCTTCATGTCTGTTAATGAACGTCCCTCTCGCGGACACACAACTATACATTAATATTCTGTACGACATTGAAGAGACGTGAGAGCAAAGTAAAGTTGCGTGTCTCACAACATTTCAAAATGTCTCTATAATCATCACTAAAAGTGAGCGAAATTCACGAAATGTTTTCTTCTCAACATTGTATATTTTAATATTGTAATTTGTAAAGTAAAGGTCAAACGTAACGCCAAGGAATCCTTACAAACTCGGAGCACGCGAACAACTTCCAACAAAACTGACAATATTTTATAATGAACCATTTTAGAAAGTTGAGTTACATTACAAATATACAAGCTGTCAAATAATAATCTGGACTTGGAATGACCAAGTCCAGATTATTATTTAACAGCTTGTACATCTGCTTACGTACATTAAGTTAAAAATTTGTTGAAGATTTTAATTTTTTCTAAATAAAATCCACGGTCTAAAATAGGTATAGATTACCTATGCGTAGATAATATGCGGCGTATCACTAAGGATAGCAAATTTTCTTTCGTCAATTTGTTGGTTCGATGTTCCATACATACTCGAGATATTACGCATATCTGCATTTAATGTAGTACCTATATACATATAACACAACTATTACGCTTACAGTAATACTCTGGTCACAATCTAAGCCTTAGATTGTGACCAGAGTATTACTTGTGTCAAGTGTTTATAAAACATTGGTTTTGCACTTGATCTATCTAATTAAACAACAAGGTGCCTAAATGTTACTTTACTTATTGTGACCGTAATACCCAACGTTGATATGAGAACTAAAAATAATAATAATTGAAGAATAGATAAATAGCCTCATACAGTTACAATGTAAACGTACTGATAGTACTAGTGTCATGTTATTAGTCCTAGATCTGGTAACAGCCAGTCCCCGAGGCCGGTCTCAGTGCTGCCACCTCGCCGCGCGGCTGTGTGGTCCCTCCTCACAATACGATAGCCTCTCCCTCCGGGAGTTTGCTCAAGTATCAAAATGTTATTGCCACGGAGCCAACAGATTTTGGGCTTATTGTCGAAATGTTATACTTAGAATGTTTTATAAACTTTTTCGAGAGAATAAAGTGTTTTCGTAGTAAAACAAGTTAACTACAGACTACTAAACTAAGAATATTATAAAAATATTGCTTGAGATTAATTCAGCTTATATAAGTTGTTTTATCAATATTGAGTTAGTTAGTAGTTAGTCTAATTTGTGTGTTTGGCGCGACCGAGTGCTACTACCGAAGTAAACACAGTTGATAAGAAATAAACTACTAGCTTTTCGTACCTAACTAAAATGCGGAAATTAATGCGACGATGTTTTGGAAACATATAAAGTTTTATAGTGTAATTCGAACACATACAGACTTCAGACTCACCGCGGTACTTTGTTTTCTCATATTGCAGCCAATAACACTTTTAATGTTAAAATGGTTATAAAGACTTACAAATAATATTTTGTAACGCAGTTCCTCATTTAATGAATAAATTGAGAAACCGAATTGTCGGCGAACATCGATCAAAGTTGTCGTATTCAGTGAAAGAGACCGAGTCGTGACTTCTCTTAAAGCTTGTCAATCCCTTTGTATAGTGTGAGGCAGGTAGTGCACGTAAGGTCGCTCTAACAAAATATATCAGAATAGTTGTTACCAAATCTGTTTGCACTAGGAAACTGACGCCGAGACAATCTCACACAGAAGTCTCTACAATTAAAGGAAAATATGAAAAAGTACGAGATTTAGTTTATGTATTTTTCAATTTATTTCAATAGTGAGTTACTATAATTCAGTCTGTTATTTGTTATACTATGATTCAGTTTTAATAATAACTTATTTACTTGTAAAGTGTTTTATACTGACAGTTAATTTTGTTCTTTTTCATTTTATTGTCATTTGATTATACTTATTGTATTGTATTGTAGTGTATTGTGACTATATTGTCGCATGGAGTCTTGTGATATTTGGTCAACAAATAAACAGAATATCACATAAAATATCTCGAATTAACAAGAGCTTTACTGCATGTTGAATAATATAATAATGTCAGTATGTAAATCACTATATAAATACACATGTACATGTATCAGTGACACGATTAGCACAATTTGTTAGAAGCATGTTCTTGAACCACAAACACGTCTGTGAACATCACGCGTCACTGCATCGGCATCGCTTCAACAACATAATGATGTCACATACATACTTATATATAGGTGTTACAGTTAAGAACATCGTCTGTGCTGTGCCTAACAACAACATAGAGATTAAAGAAATAAAAAGCATTGCCTACGTCACGTTTGAAAACTTTTTCAATAATAACTAAACTAGCAGTTTCCAGCGACGGCGTGCGCCTGTAATATAGAAAAAATTCCCCGATTTTGCTACCTTTTTCATGAATGCTCCGCTCCTATTAGTCGCAGCGTAATGTTATATAGCCTTCCTTGATAAATGGGATATGAAACAAAAAATATTGTTTCGATCGAATTGTTCGAATGAGTAGTTCCTGAGATTAGCGCGTTCAAACAAACAAATAAATAAACAAATTCTTTACCGTTATAATATTAGTATTGATAACATGTTTACATATCAAGAAGGTATCAATCCACGTAATTGTACAGTTACGACATCATTGTATCACCATTGATTCTTGAGAAGCGTCTTGTACCTATTATAAATAATCTAATTGCAAATAGGTGATAATCAATTTCCATAATTCCCACGAAACACACTGTTTATAGATACGTCTGAAGATAAGTCGTATGATACAAGTTGTTCACGTATTTTTCATTTTCTTTTCTGTGAAGTATGAAATGAAATGAAATGAAATGAAAAATCATTTAATCACGTAGACACAATTTTTTAGAAAAATTATGTGCTTATGACATGTCCAATTTTTTTCCCTACCACCGGTTCAGGACGCAATCTGCTGAGAAGAACCGGCGTAAGAAACTCAGCAGAGCTTTTAATAAAATCAATATTTTTAAATTAAATGTCAATTATACTTACAATGCTAATAACTTTACAATATAGAATATGTATTGCTCCAGAGCAACCTACTCCCAAGCTTTATCATCTTTAATATAATCAGAAATTTTATAATACGCCTTTTTACATAATTTAGTTTTAATGAATTTTTTAAATTTAGAATTATTTAATTCTCTTACATCAATAGGGAGTTTATTATAAAATCGTATACAATGACCCATGAAAGAGTTACATATTTTGTGGAGACGGGTTACATGCATCACAAGATTGTGTTTATGCCTTGTATTAACATTATGGTGGTCGCTTTTTTTTGTAAAATTATGAATATTTTTATGAACATACAATAAATTTTCATATATATATTGCGAAGCGACCGTTAAAATATTTATGTCTTTGAATTTCTCCCTTAGAGAATCCCGCGGACCTAGGTTATATATAGCTCTAACAGCGCGTTTCTGGAGCACAAATATCCGATTAATGTCCGCACAGCTTCCCCAAAGAAGAATTCCATAGCACATTACACTGTGAAAATAACTAAAGTAAACCATTCTAGCCGTATCTACATCCGTAAGTCGTCTAATTGTTTTCACCGCATATGCCGCAGAGCTAAGTTTGCCAGACATTTTTTCAATTTGTGGGCCCCACTGTAATTTCGAATCAATAGTGATTCCTAAAAATATAGTTGAATGTACTGGTTCCAATTTCGCACCACTCAAATGTACATTGGTTTCTACTTGGGTAACATTTGGCATGGAGAATTTTATTACTTTTGTTTTCTTAGAGTTTAACAATAAGTTATTAACATTAAACCATTGTACAAGTTTTGAGAGTGCACTGTTTACTTCGTCATAATCACGCATTTGTCTATTAATTTTAAAAGTCAAGGAAGTATCATCAGCAAACAGAACAATCTCTTGATCGTTCCCAACATAGTACGGTAAGTCATTAATATAAGTAAGGAAAAGGAATGGACCGAGAATGGAGCCCTGTGGGACGCCCAATGTAACAGCAGCTCCTGGAGATCGTTTACCGTTAACATCAACTTTCTGAATTCTGTTGTCTAAATAAGAGTTTAAAAGATCGAGTGCTTTATTTCTGATACCATAATGATGTAGTTTCCTAACTAAGGTTTCATGTTGTACACAGTCAAAAGCTTTGGACAAATCGCAAAAAACACCTAACGAATCTTGCGAGTTCTCCCAGGCCGAGAATATACCTTTTAACAGTTCAACCGCTGCATCTGTAGTTGAACATCCTTTCGTAAATCCAAACTGTTTCTTATGTAATAATTTATTGTCATTAAAGTGCTTGAGGAGCTGATTTAGAATAATTTTTTCAAATATTTTACTTAAAGAAGGAAGTATAGAAACAGGTCGGAAATTCGTTGGATCCGAAGAATCACCTGACTTAAATAAAGGTATTACTTTGCTGTGTTTCATGAGATCTGGAAACACACCTAAATCAATACAACAATTAAAAATTTCAGCCAGGCAAGGGGCAATTATTCCTATAATATTTTCAACAGTTTTAACAGACAATCCCCATAGGTCTATGGTTTTCTTTTTATCAATTGTTTTGAAAGTACTTATAATATCTATGTCATTAACTGCAGTAAACGAAAACTCGGTGATACATTCTGTAACATTTTGTTTGAGGAGCTCTTCGGCTGAGATGGGAGAGGACTTGAGTGAACTGGTTGTTAATATAGGAATGTTAGAAAAATAATGTTCAAACTCAGTCGCTACTTCCATATCCGCCGTTATATTTACATTATTTATTTTTATATTAAAGTCGCGGCTACGAGCTGTAGCCCTACCAGTTTCACTATTTATGATATCCCAAGTAGTTTTAATTTTGTTTGAAGAAGTTTTTATTTTATTTTTTAAGTAAATCGTCTTTGCGGCAGAACAGGCTTTTTTAAAAACTTTAGAATAATTATTTACATGTTTTTTAAAAGTTTCACTCTGATTATAAGTTTTTTCTTCATAAAGTTCATACAACTTATTACGGCTTTTATAAATACCAACAGTTGCCCATTCACTGAACTTCAACTGATCACTAATGATCTTAGATTTTGGTTTAAATATTCTATTGAACTCACCAGTTATTATGTTAAATAAAGAGTTATAAAGGACATCAGGATCAGGAGTTCCATGAACTGGCATCCATGATAGCTTTGTGAACAAGTTGCTTTTTAGTTCTTCTAGGCGAGTCCTATTCATTGGTCTAAAACAAATTCTTTTTTCTTGAACCCTATTGCTCTTTTTAGGAATGGATATCAACTGACCACAATGATCAGATGATAACGAGCTAAATAAAGACTTGTGATCTGGTTTGATGTTAATAAATATGTTATCAATGCAGGTAGCACTGGAGGCAGTAATTCTTGTGGGTTCAAGAAAAACATTATGTAAATTAAATGATTTAAACAGATTTAAAAAATTACCAGTCTGTGAATTATTTTCCAGTATGTAAGTAATATCTGAGAGTGTTGGTTGAAGTCAGCGTCGTTCCCCGAGAGCTGGCGTGATGGTACCTCGGGGACCTCTGAGTTACCGCCTCTCGTCCCCAACTATGTGAGGGACTGGAGGGTGAACACGTCTTTATGATCAATGTCATATAAAATGTCAGAAATTCTATGCAATCATACTACTAATATTTCAAATGTGAAAGTGTATTATTTATACGTTTTTAGTAAGTACATATATATATATGTCAGTAGTCTGTTCGGACATTGTCGTCTATTTGTATCAATATTAAGTATTTTGTATGTTTAGTTAGAAACACGTTCAGATAGCATGAGTACATCGAAAATAAAAATAAAAGTAATTATCAATCTCTAATTAATAAATAACGCAAAGCAAGTACAATAATATCAATCATAACAGTACTCATTGTCCTTAGTTTGCATCCTTGGTGAAACTACTGTCGTTTGTGAAGTAAACTCATCGGATAGTCACAAATAAACTACTTAGACAAACACTTGAATCTGTTCGTGAAGCTACGAGTATATTCATAATATAGTTCGTTATATGAACACAACCCTCACACAGACAATACACACAATATTACAAGAGGCACCGAACTCGTCGACTCCTTCCGCCTATAGGCTTAATCACAGACGCAGTTCGATCTAAACAATAAACATAAACAAACCCTGCCCTCCCCTACCCTCCAGCCCCCCCCCCCTCCTCAGTGGAAGGGTGTCTGTCGGAGGGAGCGAGCACTCTTGAACTGTTCGCGCCACTGAATGCATCCATTGTAGATACAAGTGGAAGTATTTGAGTAGTAGTAGTACTACCAACTTGTCGTATACCTCCACATTCAGCCAAAAAACGTCGTAAATATTTGTCGCGATTCTCTTGTTATTGTGTTAGACAAGATAGTTTAGTTAACATTATCATTTCTAGTATTGATATTTTAATACACGGTTCGAGTGCAATTGTATAATTTCATACCAATGGTTTTAGTAGGTTTTCTATTAACTTAGCATACTTACCATAGAGCTACCCAAATACGGTTTAGTAAAAAAAAAACTATAAAAACCTAGATGTCACAAAAACAGTTGTCACGTGGGCTCATATATTAAGAGGATACCAAAATAGCTTCGTGCATTTTTCTATGTACGAAGTTGTCATTGTTTCTTTAGATTGAATGGCTAGAGCTCTAATTTTTAAGTATATGTTTTTTCAATATATTATCTAGGATCGCATAAACTCAGAAACACGATTGAAAAAAGTTTTCTCGATAGAAAATCTTGGCGAAACAACCTCTCAAATTTTTTATTTTTTTCATTTGTCGGTCTATTATCGCGTATTAACTAATGAAATAACTTTAAAAACATAAGTAACTATCATATATAGAAACACGTAAATCAGAATTAAAATATATTTAGTAGATTTTGAGTAAATAGGAAAAGTATCCCTAATTCTTCATTTTCTGTGCCTACTGGCTGTGTTAATATGTACGTGTCGGCGATGATATACGATAATATTGATGTAGGCCCTTAAGTTGTACATATTAAGTAACCATTAGTTGTGTGTTCGTCTCTCCCTCACGCACTCTTGTATAAACAACTTGAACTTAATCTGTTTGTTGTTATCATGTTTGTACTGTACACACACACTGCACGTGCCTTGTTGACTACACTTTATGAGACAATCTGCTACTTGCAATACTTACCTATAGTCTCGTACTGAGCTCTTTAAAAACACAGCGAAATTACGCGACGTTTATAGTAAAACATGAGTTTGTTAATTTAATTAGATATGTATTAAAACGACATCTGTCTACAAGTCACAGATAGTGATATTTTTTAAACTATTTCTTTAAAATGCAAGCAAATATATATTTTAATTGACATGAGCAAATTCCATCGAAGCTAATAAAAGAGTGTTAAAAATAATTGTCAGTTTAAATAAAACTACTTTTTACGGATTTAGACGCGTATATTTGTTTTAAATTTTGGCCCGACGTTTAGGAGACTTTGCAGTCACCATGTTCACGGGTGAGACTGAGCTACTGAATAATTGTCAGTATTAGTTTATTGTCTTCGTGGTGACGGGCTTCGTGGTCTAGTGGTTCGTATAACAGACTGCCGATCATGAGGTCGCGGGTTCGATTCCCGCCTCGGACAAACATTTGTGTAATGTTTATAAATGCCATCCTAATGTTTGTTCTGCGTCTGGGTGTTTCTATGTATAATAAGTATGTATTTACAAAAGAAAAGTAGTATATGTATTCTATCCGTATTCTGGTACCCATAACACAAGCATATAAGCTTAGTTTGGGACCAGAGGACGTTGTGTGAAATGTCCATGAATATTTATATTTATTATATTTATATTATATGTATTTATATTGTTAACTGTAACTATTGTTTGTCTACATGTAAATGAGTGTAGTGTGATGACGTCACAAAGTGCAAATACCTGTTTGTAAAACTTCATGAATGATGATGAATGATCCGGAAGCAACCGTCCGCACCCCGACGTGTTGGTACGCATCTCACACATTTTCTAATAAAAAACCAAAAGTCTATAAGGTGTCGTCCACACTGCGCCGGTGACGTCACGTCGTAAAAGCAAGTAATTACTGGTTTATTAGGAGAGAGATGGGGGACCACCGCACCGGAGCGAAATTGTGACGATGCGGCAAATATTTACATCTGTCTAAATATAACCTTTATTTAATAAACTATAGAGCTTCATTTACACTGCCGCCGGTGACCGTTAGAACACGGGTGATGAATATTTATTGACCGAATTACAACTTTATTACGTTGGAATAAATTATATTATTGCTTTACGAGTTAATACGATATTTTCCCGAATATCTGAAACAGTTGGTGTGTAATAAGCCTTATTTCGTCACGTGTATTTGAACAAATGCCTATTATGTATTTTCCTTTATTTTAATACAAGCCTTGTTCAGCTCTAAGGTCTCTAGCATTTTCTCAATTTTTCGCAAACGAATAAAGTGAGAAAAATATAACTTGATGCTTAGAAACTTCACCGTGGAACATATTTTTTAATATTTATGTTTGTTTGACTATTGTCTTTAGTTTTATCTTTAGACTTTACTAGCATTTGCTCGCGACTTTGTACACGTGGATTAAGAAACTAAACCTTCAGCCAGTTTCTTGAATCTTTATATTTATTGAAAGAAAAAACCGCATCATAATCCGTTGCCTAGTTTTGACGGTATAAGGACAGTAGGGACATACATACAAAAATAACGACTTTGTTTTATAATAAGTAAAGATTTCGATGTTACTGATTTTTGTTAAGAGGATACCACAATAGCTTCGTGCATTTTTCTATGTACGAAGTTTTCATTGTTTCTTTAGATTGAGTGGCTAGCTCTAATTTTTAAGTATATGTTTTTTCAATATATTATCTAGGATCGCATAAACTCAGAAACACGATTGAAAAAAGTTTTCTCGATAGAAAATCTTGGCGAAACAACCTCTCAAATTTTTTATTTTTTTCATTTGTCGGTCTATTATCGCGTATTAACTAATGAAATAACTTTAAAAACATAAGTAACTATCATATATAGAAACACGTAAATCAGAATTAAAATATATTTAGTAGATTTTTAGTAAATAGGAAAAGTATCATGTAACAACAATCATTATGTTGTATTGTTAAGACAAACTTTAATGGATTCCTTCAATATAATAGTTATGAGCGCACGCGACACATACAGACATACACCGTGTCGTTGTTGATTTGACGACTTGTTTGTGGGCGTGGTTTGGTTGTAAACTTTTGATGACAATTCTACATAATTTTTATATGTATGTATAATTTTTATACATTCATAGGCAAACTGTTGAGCTTGTTGTGCTGCTGAGAGATCACAACACTGACTATAAGCACGGCACGGGCGTCTGTAAACAAGTAGGCAAGAACGAATAAAAACTCTCCGCTAAACACTTGAGTATAAAGTCAAGCAACACGTGAACATTCAAATATCGTCATGTAATATGTCCCTGAAAAGTGAGAAATTCATATTAAAAAGTCAATAAATTTTGATGTGAATATATTGAAGGTTGGGTTTGATCCCGGGCAAGGCGATGGCGTACTTTAATAACGTCCGTATTTACACAAGGACGAGTGAAACTCAACTCAGCTCAATATCAAATATATTACGTTTATTAAAATTCGTTTCAAAATATCGCACAGAAACACAGGACATAGACTGTGCTATGTATGATGTTGATGTATGAGTACGGTATCATTCTGGTATGAGCTATCAAGGATTATACAAAGACATTTAATTGTAGTGTGAGTGTTTTATTTAACCATAAGTTGTGTTAATTTGTGATGAAAGTGAATAAAACCTAATAAAATATAATTTTTTAGTTTTACATTTGTAATTAAATATTGTGTAAATAAGAAATCTAAAGACTTGCTCTTATGCGCTATAAATTTTAACAATATATTTCCACTCGTTATTGTTTTAATCTATCCCTGAATTTAATCACAAACAGTGTGGTTACTGAGGGTCCGATAAACATATAGTTAAAGAGTTCACTCAGGTACCAGGGGCGCAGGTTTACTGAAGAGGTGTGATGGTTCTGTGAGCTTGTTCACACATTTTATTATCTGCCACACGATGAATTTTAATTATGACTAGTACAGGGGTCCTGTACTAAACTTCTGAGGGGTCTATTATATAAGGTTGGTCGCGGGTCGTATTTAGAGCTATTTTAACAAATTGCTTATAATTTATAGGTGAACTGTAAACGAAAATGTAAGATAAGACGTATTTATTGCGTATTATAAATAAGATAAAATAAACGATCTAATCGGTGAATATTAAATAATACTTTACATTTTGAACCAAATAAATTTTCCTTCCAAATCACATCTGGTTTCTTCGTATTGCCAAATTAAAGACCCGTCAGACTTGTCAATCAGTGCTGCCGCAACTTTGGTAAACTTATTGACAATCGCATACTGATGGTTTATAAGTTATATTGAATTTGTTTTTGCTCCCAGCTCTATTTCTTTGTACTTTGTATTACATTAGATGATATATACATATATATATATATATATATATTTACATTTATATTACATTAAACAGTTGAGGTAAACCTCAACTGTTTAATGTTAATTTTATCGACCTATTGTTCGAATTTCACTGATTCTAGCCATTAGTGGATAATATAAAACTAAATATCTAAATGTACAGTTAGTAGCTCTACATTAGGCACCAAAAGAGCTTCCAAAGTAGCGTATCGTTATGTTTGGTACATCGTTTGCCAAATTAAATCAGCTAAAAAATAGTGTCATTTGCTATAGTTTTAGCATACTTAACTTAGTTTTTGCGCCGCCAGATATTTTTTTGGTCATTGAACATTTTTATTAAAAAATCCACACTGCGCTTTAAAACCCAAAAAATAAAAAAAAATTGCTGTTACACGCTTCAAATTATGTTTTAATTTTAAAGTTTACTATTGTGTTCTTCAATTAAACCTAGAATTATTTGAAAATAATTGATACTTTCCTTTTTATTTAGTAGTTAAATATGCTAAAACTATAGCAAATGACACAATCTTTTAGCTGATTTAATTTGGCAAACGATCTACCAAACACTCTGTATAACGCGATTTCAATATGTAGCCGTTGCGAACACACCTTGTGTTTTATCAACTGAAAATAAATCAAGTGCCGGTATGTCAAAACCCTTCGCATTAGCTATTACAAAATCAACATAAGTTAATATCAATTACACAGAATGACTGTAATCTTAATCAGTACAAATTTTTTATTAATACCGACATTTCATACATTTTTTCCTGTCTATAGCGGTAATGTGCGTGCGGCGTCCCATCAGGTCGGGGGCGCGGCGGCCATATTGCCGGCGGCCATTA
Organism: Orgyia antiqua; assembly: GCA_916999025.1. Classification (NCBI taxonomy): domain Eukaryota; kingdom Metazoa; phylum Arthropoda; class Insecta; order Lepidoptera; family Erebidae; genus Orgyia; species Orgyia antiqua. Next base: position 11,297,787 of record OU779874.1, read on the forward strand.
GCGGGACACAACGATTGTGGCGCGAAACGCTACCGGTTACCATATTTGATATCCTTACTAAGCCAAACATTTGTTGCTTATTGTCAATCGTGATCGTCTGTATTTATTTAGGGTTATTTGTGATGTTCAGGATACAAGGCTATACATCGAATGAACAATAATCACTATCGCGTATACTGTAAACTTGGCAAATATTTAGTCAGCAAGTTGATTACCAGGCGTCAACATTTGTTAGGTTTGTGCCTGCTATATATGGGCAAACTATAATAGTGGATTAGGAAAGAAGGTTCTTAGGGCAGTACTATTCGTAGGATCTGTACAGGTAGTCTGCTGCTAACTGTTTGCCAAACGCGCACCTAACTTTAAATGCTAACACAAAAGTTTTTGTAACAGTTTTTGTTTGATGTTTACTTTAACTGCGGTACTCGTTAGTTTTGTGTTTATGTTGGTCACGAGAGGTCGCCACTTTGACTTGTTTCAGTAATTATGTTTGGTATAATGCAGTATTACTTTTTTACTGAATGCTATACTCATTAGATGTTTTTTTTTCAATCAATCAATCAATACAGAAACAGTTTATTACTTATAATGGCAAAAACAGTAACATTTTTCTTCTTAGTTTCTGTAGCTAGTCTGGAAATATTTTCGTTATCATTTGTGTTCAGTTAAACATAATTTTCAAAATGGATATTTAATGATCTGGAATAATGACTCCAAAACGGTAAACATTATCATTCGTCGTAGGTAGGTGCTATATACCTAGTCACTGTAAAAGTTATGGAGTGTTGTAGAAAACAGTAATGACATTAATACGAAGAGTGTTGGCTACTAATTTATGAAGTGCACCCTTCATAGGGACTTAACAAGTATTTTAAAGCAAGAAAATGATATTCTCTTCTTAGACTTGCTCAGTTAAAATCTCTATTAACGCATTAAGGCCAAAATTATTACTTAAACAATCATTATAGTCCATAAATTGTAAGGAATAAAGTTGAGTATCATTTACACAGTGATTATATTAAAGTTGTGGTTGTTAAATGCAATTTGACCACGCGCCACGGTGTAATCCGTGTAATGGCTGCCGGCTCAGCGCTGTGAGTGTCATCAAGGTGTTATTACACTTTGCTAAGCTTTTTTGTTGTTATAACAATCATTATGTGCAATGGTTATAGTAGCGAGCTGCCGTTGACGAGGTAGCAGGTTCGATTCCCGCACATGACAATCACGATGTTATTAATCATACATATAATTGTATTAAGTTGGAGGACGTTATGTGAAATGTCCATCACAAAAAAATTGCTCTGGTTTCCTGTAGTTTGTTTAGTAAAATTTACATAAAATAGAAAACACCGATACAACCAATTTTACACTTAGCTTTACAACTTTATGTCGTAGGAAAAGTACAAAATAGGTTTTTCCAAAACAGTCAAGCGAAAGTAAGTTAAAGCATGAACATAAAACTGCCCCCGATATAATCTTAAAAGGTACAGGGTAAAGGCAATAACGAAAATTAAACTTTTTTACCGTTTACCGGAGGGGACATATGTTACAATAAAATACGGTGAATGACTATAATAGTTGCAAGATGGGGTCTCACCCCTGGGGGCTGTGGGGTCACCTAGGGTGCCAGCAGTCGCCACTGATTCGTATTAAAATTATACCGTGTCATAATTTTTGGGGTATATTTTTTGCTAACGATACATTTTTGCTGACTTGGGGTGACAAAGTAATTCTGTATTGCCAGTATCTTTATATGTTGGTTGGTTCTAATATAGATTTTATTTGACAGCTATTTGTAATAGTTTTAAAGATGATACGTGACCAGAAATTTTAAAACGTGTCCTATTTCCAAGTCTCCCTGTAGCTTGGATAACATTAGTTACTTTCTATTTATAAATATTTATCGGCATTTTACACAACGTCCTCCGGTCCCAAGTTAAGCTTATATACATATATGCTTGTGTTATGGGTACCAGAATACGGATAGAATACATATACTACTTTTCTTTTGTAAATACATACTTTTAATACATAGTAAACACATAGACGCAGTACAAACATTTGTATGACAATTATAAATTATTACACAAATGATTGTACTGAGCGGGAATCAAACCCGCGATCTCGTGATCGGCAGTCCGTTACATGAACCACTTAACCACAACGCTCGTCATATTAAACAAGTTATTGAATGATATCTTCAAATTTTAATTAATTCAAAGTTAGAAAATAATTTAATTTAACATTCATTAGCTAATTAATCTTTAAGATAACTTCTTGACTTAAATTCCTTTGAGTTAATATTTAAATAGAATAAAATGACTTACTGTAAAATGAGTTGATGTTCAGTCACCTATTTCATTACGAATCGTGTTTAGCAGGAACACAAATGAAAACTGAATCATGTTATTTGATTGTACTCATCTTTCTATATTTAATTTCTACTATATCACCGAATGTACTTGTATTATTGTAAAACTGTCGCCCTAGTGACAGGTAGCTCTTTGCTCATACACAATAAGTCTACAGATTTACGGTTTTATTGTTTCATTTAACGTGCCGGTAGGGGGCGCCAGTCAGTTGGGTACCGTTTGATACTTTTTCCTTGTTATTGATACGGTATATTTTCACTTGGCACACATATAAGTTACTTCTACAATATATACGTGACCAGAAGTTTTAGTAACACTCCAATTTCCCATTCTTCCTGTGTCTGGAAACACAACATTTTATGGAAATATAGATATAAATATATAAATAAATAAATATTCATGGACATTTCACACAACGTCCTCTGGTCCCAAGCTAAGCTTATATGCTTGTGTTATGGGTACCAGAATACGGATAGAATACATATACTACTTTTCTTTTGTAAATACATACTTATAATACATAGTAAACACCCAGACGCAGAACAAACATTTGTATCACGATTAAAAACATCACACAAATGATTGTCCTGACCGGGAATCGAACCCGAGACCTCGTGATTGGCAGTCCGTTATATAAACCACTAGACCACGAGGCCCGTCAGGTATATTTCCATAAAATGTATTCCATAAAACTAATAATATATCAGATGATATATTATGAGTTTAATACAGTAATTGTACGTCTTCGGTATCGGTGTGCACACAATGATAACACTTTGTGCCATCCAAAGTTTTGTTTTGGGTATTTTAGATTAAAACAAATTGGAGTTTTAAACTTTAATAGTTATTTATGCAGCTTTTGTAGAATTAAGGAGGGGTGCGTAAATACGAGGGGTGGTTCGAGGATTTGTCTCAATAATATCTTAGGGGCTTTTTGATAACTTTTGCTTATCTGCAGAAAGTACAGTTTTCAAGTTTGTTCTACTCTCCTCTAGTACTAAAGTCTTAGTTATTGTTAACCCGTCACTAAAGCATTAATATTAAACTTAGCAATCGCAGTAGTAATGTGATGCAAATACAGAGTGTTCAATTTTCAGTTTCTTTAATTCAGGTTTAATTAATTCTGCTTTTGTGAAGCGAGTGTTTAGATATGAGGTTTTTTTTTGTTAATAAAAACATTAAATGTTTTGTCTGTACGTTTATCAATGTTCGCTCATGCGTACAGCTGGGTGGGTCTGACACTCGGTCACTAGGAAGTAATGCCGCGGGGCGTAGTTAGGTGAAAACATCTGAATGGTGAATACATTGTGAGATACATATTTGATTGTTTGTGTATGAATATAAGACAAGAGAGTTGCGACAAGACATATTTGATACAAGAAAATTAATTAGATGACTTTATCTTGTTGATTGATGGTGATAATTAATGGTTGGGATTGTTCATAATTTTTGACATGCTGGTTTTATATTCTTTTTATAAAATATAGACTATTTTAAGCCACTAATTTCAATATTATTGAAATATTCACTATATAGATTTTTTTTTAAATAGGTACTTAAAGATATTATTTTAAATGTTGTGACGTCATCGTTGTACGCAATCTATGTACATATTGCCTTTTTCTGATAGACTTATGACAGATTGCAATACATCTTTTCATAGTTGCCAAGTTGATATAATAGACCAATTTCATCTCCACCACAGAGTAGTATATCCCTAAGAACGCCTTATAATTTTAAGTCCTTCATTTCAAGGCCAAATAGAGATCATTTGCTTTTTTGGAAAAATATTCGTTAATCTAGCAAATTTTCCGAAAAAAAACTAATGGATCATGTTCAGAAACTCTATTTCCCGAAATGGTTTTCGAATTAAGAGTTTTAAAAAAATATGAACAATGCCAATTGGTTTTTCAATTTTTAGTTACCTACCAATTTAGCTATTATTTATTATAATAACCGTTAAAGGTGTCCCAATAGATATACTGCAGAGTAAATGGAATCGATAACTGCTGATATCGACAAGTAACTTAATACTGTGCGATGATATTGAGCTCATACCTTTAAAGGGCTGTGAAAACCTCTTTGCTGACTTATTGGCTAACTAATACTTTGTAATGATATATACTATTATACCTATATTTATTCAATCCAAAATATTCCTATTAATAGCCAGCCCTAGGAGTTGTGTGTTCACAGCGTGTGACCAAATCAATGTAACGTACCAGACGAGCATGAAGCGTGAACACGCGTGCACTTAGGGACACGCTGTATACACACCGCCGCACACCCCGCCCCTCGCCCCACACCCGAGGACACCACGCATCATCGTATTAGGGTTGACCTTTACAAAAACCTATTTATACACCTGAATAGAAGGCGAACTTTATAGTACAACATACCCTGTCATTAGGCACATGTTAAGGTCATCCAAATGTTAATATTATAAATATTCGCATACAAAAATATGTGTTAATTTATGTAGCTTTTATTTCTGACATTAATTCTTTCATGTGCGACATACTGCGTGTTGTAATATATTGTATATCTCAATAAGTAAATAGCGACTATTGTAACTAGATAAATGAGAATCTAAGTATCGCATTATCATTAATTTTATCCACTTCTTCGACTCAAACTTTGTTAACATCTGTAAGATCATACACATAACTGCGGAATGTAAGCGGCGCGCTTGTACTACATTTATCAATAAAATAACTAAGCACAAACAATGTTGAACATTTTAGCTTGAACAAGTAATTTGAATGTACAACAGATTAAAGCCATTGTGTTATTTTTGAAGGCTCTACTAAAGGTTTACTTAACAATGGGCGGATGAGGCTTTTGTTCACAATTAATAAGACGAGAAGCTCTAAATATTAGACAATCTCTCGTTGAGATAATTTTTTGTTTCCACCGCGTCAGTTCTAAGAAAATTATAAAGAATAAATAAAATAAATAAATAAATTAATATTCATGGACATTTCACACAACGTCCTCTAGTCCCAAGCTAAGCTTATTATGCTTGTGTTATGGGTACCAGAATACGGATATAATACATAAACTACTTTTCTTTTGTAAATACATACTTATAATACATAGTAAACACCCAGACGCAGTCCAAACATTTGTATGACAATTAAAAACATCACACAAATGATTGTCCTGACCGGGAATCGAACCCGAGACCTCATGATCGGCAGTCCGTTATATAAACCACTCCACCACGAGGCCCGTCACAAATAATTATAAAATTAATATTACTTCTTATTTTGTGGATTTTTGCTTAATATTCGCAGATTATTATAGATATATCTGTGTTTACTATACAAACGTACCACTAACATTTAATTCAAGTATTGAAACTAACGAACAAACGAGCATTTATATAAAACCTCTGAAGCCCCGGTAGAACTTCATCTTAATAAATGCTTCCATTATGGTATCTCTGTCCGCCAACATTACGAGTACAACAAACTATTTTCAACTCTAAAACTATTAAACTATAACTCTCTGGTGTAAATGTCGCTTCAACAGACGCATTAATCGTCGCCACGTTGTCCGGGCTCAGACGGGGCCGGACGGGCTCGTGTCCGGTGTTGTCCGGGGTACAATCTGTCCCCTGGCGGGCGCGGACGGTTAATGGCCTCCCTGATAACTACGTAATGAGTGGAATGGAACCTCGCTCATGATTGAGGAACGTTTATGTACTTAGTCGCTGGGGATTTGTGGAGCGAAATTGGATTATACGGGAATATGAGTGCACTGATCTGGTACATGCCTCGATGTTAGTATTGTGTGCTGAATTGTCTTTTAGTAATAATATGGCTGAGGTGTTTTATTATTATTTAATGATATTTAAAATACCTGTTAAAAAAAAACTTAAAAAAACTGCATTATCAATTTATGAAGCGAAGGCCTGTTCCTAGTGGCTAAATAGTTTTAATTACAATTAAATATAAACACATCTTATGCCCGTAACAAGATGGCTCTCAATAACGATTGATCGTAGAATTTTTGCAAATTCTTTTGACATATAATATTAAATTGAAACAAATCCAACTGTTTGATAGTCACAGACAGACAGACACGTACAGACACTAAAATACATATATCAATTATGTAGCGATGTCGCGACGAGGACACGAAGAAATGTTAATACTTAATAGAAAATTGTTCGTGATACAATTTACACGGCTATTTGGTACTCTATGCACGACTGAGTTTCTATTACGTACCGTTCTAAATAATGTGTCTCGAAAAGTACTCCGGTCGCAGTAATGGGTTAACTTTATACTTCGCATTATAATATTTTTAAGAAATGGGAGGTATACAGTTTTTAATGAAAGACTAAATGGGCCGCCTCTGAAATAAATTTGTGTTTCAAACTAACTCCATAAGCCTAAAAGAGTATACATATTGCATAGGATACTACGCGCGGTTGTACACATACAACGTATTTTGCTATCAGAAAGGCAAATGTAAACCTATACAGTTACATTTAGGAAATTTTGCGCTACATTGTGCATTGTATTGACGTTTTTTACTGAAGTAAATCTTCTTTTATCTTTTACTTCTTATAAAACAGAGTCGTAATTTTTGTATGTGAGCTTATATGTTCAGGAATCCGCAACGAAGCTTGATGCGGTTTTTTTAATAGATAGAATGGTTCAAGAGGATGGCTTTTTTGTATAACTTATTGGGGTTTACTGTATATTGGATGAGATATGATTAAATTTGCCGAGAAATTCGGACGCGCGCGAGCTATAAATGAAAACGCTGCCTTATCTATGTGAGGTACAACAAACTAATGTATAGAGGAATTGTTTGTTACCTATAGTTCTTCAAAAAAGTCCGCGATATGTCTATCTTTCAAGGGAAACCCGCTGTACCCATAATAATGTCAAAAAAATTATCAAATTCAATAGGGTGTTTTTAAAAGCTATTTATGTGTATATAGTAACATTTTTTATCAAATTTAATAGCTTAGTTAGCTTACGCAATTAATATAGATTATAACTGTTCTTTACAGCATGCAATTTAAATGAATCTCTTAGGAGATATGACGAAAAAAGAATTACGCGCTATAAAATAAAATACTTAAACTGTTGGCTAAGCAACGCGAACGTTTGCTCGATTTAACTACTGGATGGATTTTCATGAAACTTTCCAATGTAAAATGGAATAGGAAATGAACTTATTTTTTATCCTTTTTACCGCGGGTAACACCGCGGGGCGCAGTTAGTACATTTTTGACACAATCTTCACATATTTTGTGGATTTTTCAGGGACTAACGGTAATACACTCGTCTTATATATATTATACATATTTTGGCTTTAGTCTCATTATCCTTACCGATTAGATAAAATATTAATATCTAGGAATAGCTCGCCCAGTGTGGACTGCTCCTATACAAAGCGCGACAGAGGAAATTAAGTTGCTTGAGAAACTTGTATTAAAAGACGACTCGTATTTTGGTATCTTTTTAAAACGTAAATATTTGTTATTTAACTTCCTAAATAAAAGGAATCTTTTTTATTTTTTTTATTTAGTACAACAAAGAAGTTCTCATCCCAATAGTTATATTTGTAATGGATGTTCTGTGAAGCTCCTTTGAAATACTAAATATTATATTATGAATTCATATTTAGAATTAGTAAGATTGATTATATTAGGTTGATATTAATATGATTGTCTCATGAACTGGTTTTAAAAGACTCGCAGATCGACTAAAAAAAATAAAATTTGTGGTAGATTTTTCCGAAGTTCGGGTAAGGTTCCAGTTTACTTTAAGCTTTGAACATAAAATCCTAGTGTTTAGGCCACTAAACACTAGGATTTTTACCAAAAAGAATCCCTTACAATATCAATAATGATCTATTGTTAAAAAAAGGTATTCTCGTGAATGTGAAATAAGTCAGATAAGTTTTAAAATACTGTTACGTGTTAGGGTTCGAAGGATTTGGAGAGAAAGACCTGCTGACTCTTTTTGAAGACTTTATTCACTAGCACTAGTTACACACTAAGCACTAGGTCCAAACACTAAGCACTAGGTCCAAACACTAAGCACTAACAATGTCCTAGATCGTAGCCAAGTCGTAGGTTTCACTGGTATCACTCTTGATCACTTGTTTTCGCTCTCGAAGTCGCCTTTCTCGTAGCTCAAACTGAACTGCCCGGGCTCGCCTCCCTGCCGCTATTTATATGCGCCGAGACGAGTTCCAGACTATTCCAGAATGTTCCCGACTGTGCGCGAACGTGATCGCCCGGAACGAATGTTTCTAGAAGATTCGCGCATGTACGGTAGTTCCTCTAACGCCATCTAGTATCTAATAGGGGTTTCACTCTGTTCGGTTCTTTAATTGGTTTTACTAGTTGCTGCTAGATGGCGCTAGCTCCTTTGTGTTTTGTGTGTTCGTAACAATACATACACTAAATATCCAATCTCCAACATCCGTATATTAAAAAACAAAGCTGACATCCAGTTTTTTGTGTACAATCATGACAAAAGTTCGTATCCATTGTTGCGCGGCCGACGTCTCCGATTGTACGCAGGGACGACAAGTTGTATTGTACTGACGGAAGTATTGTAAGGGGAGGGCTTTTATAAATGTAAGTCACATTTTATTTTATATTTTAACGTTAGTGATTTTTACACAAAAAAAAAGATATTTACACAAAATAATATGTTCGCCATGCGTATATTAATATGGAACGATAGTTCCATCCATCCATCCATCAACCTTTCTCAGTCCACTGCTGGACATAGGCCTCCCCCATAGAACGCCACAACGTGCGGTCTTGCGCTAACTGCATCCAGCGGCCCCCGGCGTATTTGACGATATCGTCGGTCCACCTTGTTGGGGGCCGCCCCACTCTGCGTCGTCCGGTTCGTGGTCGCCACTCGAGGACCTTCCGTCCCCAACGGTCATCAGATCGTCGAGCGATGTGGCCTGCCCATTGCCACTTCAGCGTGCTAACTCTTCGGGCTATGTCGTAGACACCAGTCCTTCTACGGATCTCCGCATTCCGGATCTTATCACGTAGGGAAACACCGAGCATAGCCCTCTCCATAGCACGCTGTGCGACTCTGAGTTTTGTTATGAGGCCGACATTCAGGGACCACGTCTCAGTTCCGTAAGTCATCACTGGTAACACACACTGGTCATAGACCTTTCTTTTCAGGCACTGAGGTATTGAAGATGTGCCTAAGCTTCCCGAACGCTGCCCAGCCGAGTTATATTCGTCGGTTGACCTCTTTCTCGAAGTTGGATTTCCCCAACTGGACTGTTTGTCCTAGGTAGACATAATGATCGACAACTTCGAGAATGGCATTCCCAACAGATACTGGTGCTGGAGTGACATGGACATTGAACATGACCTTGGTTTTATCCATGTTCATCCTCAAACCAACCCGTTGAGAGACACTGCTGAGGTCATTGAGCATTGTGCCAAGGTCCTCCAGGGATTCTGCCATGACCACGATATCGTCGGCAAATCGAAGGTGAGTGATGTATTCGCCGTTGATGTTGATGCCGAGTCCGGCCCAATTAAGGAGCTTGAAAATGTCTTCCAATGCAGCGGTGAACAGTTTTGGGGAAATTACATCCCCCTGTCTGACCCCTGACCTGATCCCCCTTCTGCAGTGGAATTGGTCTTGTGCTCCCATCCTGGATTCGGACTGAACTAGTGGCGTTTCTATACAAACACTTCAGCGCTTCGATGTACCGGTAGTCAATTTGGCACCGCTGGAGGGACTGCAGCACCGCCCAAGTCTCGACTGAATCGAAGGCCTTCTCATAGTCCACATAAGCTAGACACGATAGTTATGTAAGAATAATTGCTGTGTGTTTGTTGCAGCTACCTCAATTCTAGGAACAAATCCATAAAATTCCAACTTACTCCAAATTTTTATGTATGGTCTAAACACGGATGGATAAAATAACGTGAGCAGTATTACAATATCCGGTGATAATAATATTAATTTGTCTTTTTTACAACGGAGGACAAAAATCGAGTGTCATATATTTTTGATACTTTTGCTTAAAAGACAATAGCAGATACACGTCTATACATGTCGTGTTATACTTTTATCTCTTGGGAAATTGTGGAACTTAAAATTACTAAACTTTGTTTCCAGTTTGTATCGAATTGTAATTGCTTCGGTATTGTTGCTTTGTGTATGAACATTATTGAGTATCCGACGATAATTACAGATATAGATACCGGTACGATTGTTTTGAGTAACACACTTACATACAATTCGCAATGTAGCCCTCATGAGGATGGGAGTATCAAGGGAGTGTTGATCATATCTCGTTCAATTAAACACCGCGTTGACTCTTATATTACAATGGAAACAATCACTTTCTTGTTGGGGGATGCAATTTAAGTCTCAACATTATTACATTAAATTGCTAAACAGCCAAGTATTTACAATAGAATTCTGACATTTCACTGTGACTGAGCGCTGTGTTGTAGGTATTAGAAGCAAGTTGGAATCTAAGGTTTTTATTCTTCTTCATATGATTGCAATTGATTAACTATTTTGTTTAAATTAAATAACAAAAGAGAACAGAGTAATATAAATATCATAATACCGTTACTCTTTGCTACTTTCAGTACTTTCTTGTACAATTTAATTATATAATCTGCTTATACTAAGTAGCAGTCAAAGGCTTCACTTGGTTCGCTTGCGCTCATTTACCTGGTTCAAGCAAAGGTTAAGAATTTCTAAATGTATAATATAAACATCTTAACCCTATTAATTATAATATCAAGTAATTTATGTAAGCTATCCGTTAAGCTTTGACAATAACTCTTTATCTAATTACGTTAGTACTACGGCGTAGAGAAATGCTACGAAGCCGTAGACAGTACTAAACATGTACGCAGTACTTGGCTACTAAGTGTTTGCAGACAGACATTAATACTATTAGTTCTAGATATAAAGCATGTTCAAATAGTTTAATTGTTTATTTTTCGTGGCGATAACTCGGGAGACATTTATTTCACGAAAAATGTAACTATAGGCTGTAGACTGTATTATTAATTTATGCAAAACTATTTTTGAATATGACTATTTACACAACGTCCTCTGGTCCCAAGTTAAGTTTATTATGCTTGTGTTATGGGTATCAGAATAGGGATATAATACATAAACCATTTTTTTTGTAAATGCATGCTTATAATACATAGTAAACAGCCAGATTCATGAAAAACATTTGTATCACAATCATAAATATCATTCAAATGATTGTCTCGAGCGGGAATCGAACCCGCGACCTTGTGAACGGCAGTACGTTACCTGAACCACTAGCTCACAAGGCCCAATAATAATTTATATAACCAGTTTCCTAACTTAACTTTAAGTTGTGATACACAGATAAGGAAATCTAAGTACATAAAATCTTCGAGACTAGGAAACCTTGAAACTCAATCCTATGACGGCAGGCTTACCTGGTGAAGTAGATGACAATCTGCTGTTGGGCCTTTTCTTGATAACAGTTTACATTGCATGTTACTGTTACTTCTTGACAATAAGAAGTATATGCGCTTTAGTCGAATACCTACAATTAATGCACAAAGTGTCGCACAGAGGGTGCTGCCGACGACAACCTGCACTAATTAATATGATCGTTTTGTGACAACTTTACACATTACAGTTAATTAACTATTCATGTTGTTAGAAAAGTTACTATATCTTGAGTCTATCTCAAAATAAAATGAAAAGTTATATTTTGTACTCTTGGGAGAGTCAAAAAATATCACTTTAATAAGTAAAAGCTTAGCAAGTCAATTGGAAAATTAATAAATTACATAATATTCTCTAACACACACCCACGCGACTTTTTTATTTAAATAAACGATTTTTTACAGATTTAGACAAGACCCGTGACCATGGTTACTGAAAAGTCCCCGAAACACCGGACTAGTGTAAAACACATACGTGCATTTAAATCCGTAATAGTACATTACGATATTAGTGCGTTAAGATGGTTATAACATGCGAGGCGGAATTTCAGCCCGAGCCGTAGGCGAGAGCGTAATTGAGCCGAGCATGTTATAACCAATACGCACGTATATCGTACGACGTTTTTTAACATATTTGCGAGGAATCAGAAAAAAGAACATTAAATAAACTCAATCTCTGAATGCACACTGTTGCTTTCCCGCCATTTTAACAGCGCGCCAGCGCTGCCTACTGACTGGCGCCGCGCGGCGATTAGTTCGAAATTTGAATAGCAACAGTGCGCTGCGCGAGTCGTGCGGCGGCGATCAGTTCCATATTTGAAATGGCAAATAATACTGTTATGAAATTTGTATGGACTATAACTTAACTATGTATTTGCTTTGGTAACACACGCGTTTTCTATGACCCGCTTTACATATTTAAAACCGGTGGAATTACACCAGCTTTACGAGCAAGGGTGTTAAAAAAGTGGTATTATTTAATAAATTAGCGTGATAATGATTAATGTGCAGTAATTGGTTTTATATAAACGCTACATCATATTTGTGTAACAATCTGTTATCTTCAGAGAGTGAATGTATACAATATAGTTGATAAACAAGGAACATGTTCTGTGCGGAGTTATGACGGATAAAACATGTCGAACACTCACTCAACTGTCTATTATTAATTGTTTATGATTAGTTGTAGTACTTAATAGCGATGTATCCATTATCTCTCTACTAGCTGCTGCCCGCGACTCCTTACGCGTGGAATTTAGAAAATCTTGCCCGTTTTTGAGACATTTTTCACTACTGCTTCGCTCCTATTAGTCGCAGCGTGATGTTATATAACCTACAGCCTTTCTCGCTAAATGTACTATCCAACACTGCAAGAATTTTTCAAATCGGACCAGTGGTTTCGGAGATTAGCGCGTTCAAACAAACAAACAAACTCCTCAGCTTTATAATATTAGTATAGATATATGCTTGTTGAAATGCAAAACGTATATTGTATGAGTATGATTGCAATATGCTAACTGGGCGCAGTCGTTGGGCGTGTTCTCTTCATCGCAGGTTCGTTTCCTGTCGCCGGCAGCCGCCTGCACACCGGAACTTATCACTGCTTACTTGTTTATTTTTACCCACGGCTGAATACTCAGCTCTTTTATGTGTTTTTAACATTTCATCTGTGACGACGTATCTCTCATATGAGTAATCGGTAATCGACATGAATGGTGGCACGATATTGAATTTGTTTTGTAGTTATATTGTTAATAGTGTCTGCCTATCCCTTATCTGACTTGGTCTGTTTGTTTCAGAGAGTGTTGTGCGAGGGTCAGGACGGAGACGCTCCTCGCAGCAGTCGCCGGCGACGCTGCTGGCACACTTCGACACCGCCGTGCTGCAGGTAAACACAGCTTTACATAATCGTTCATATATAAAGTTTACTACATGTAGTTTAACTGTCATACTCGCCTGGCCGGCTGTAAAACTAAATCACTTGCTTATAATTTTACACATTGTTCTAAAGAGCGGCATCTGTTGAGAAGTAATAATCTGTTGAGAAGTAAAAATTGCACTTAAATAAGTCCAACAATGGTATCTTACGATACATATTACAGTACTTTGGGATAAATATAATGAATCTAACTAATTTAAGTGGATTTTCTGAATTCTCTAAATTATTGCCCAAATTACACTTACCTAAAGGGAAATGCCCATTCTCCTTAGGGTCTGGGGCCACTCATGGACAGCAAATACTGATATATTTGTTATGCATTTCAAAAATCTTAAATATATATAAAAAGATATCTGAAAAACATATTTAAAATGCCGCTATTACTTTAAAATAAGTAGAAAATAAATAAACAGTTTTAGGTTTAATAATGTGCCTGGCAGCAAGGAAAATCAAGTATTAATTTATTTTATGCTTGTTATGTAAAACATGGTAAGAAATGTGTTTTCATCATCTTTTATTTAATTTTACATATGGGATGGAACATGTAAATAATCTGTTTTTTATGTCAAATATCTATATTTTCGTCACTTTCATATATGATCAAAATAATAATAATAGTGTTATGTTGGGTACATATCTTACCTATACATATACCTGAGCACTGTCATAATGTAGGCACAACAACCTACGGTGCGTGTCCCAACTATGCAAGTAGAATAATATTGTTGGATAGCATTTTCGCCATTACAATTGTTTGTTATTAAAACATAAACAAAGTATACCTTCGGAGTAAATATATACGTTCAGTGAAACGTGTAAATCATAATCAAGTTTATATAACAAAGCCAGGCCGTAATAAATCAGAAAATAATAGAAACACTGTATGCACATGTACAAGTACCCTCACTTGCGACAAGTGAAGTTGACTGTTTGACATTACATTTGTTATGCATTTGATTTACTTTTTTCTTTTAAAAATGTTTTTAACCACATTATTAATTACGAAAAGCATATTTTGTGCGTGCATAAAAATATTTTATAAAGATAAAAAATTCAGGATAAAGTTTTAAGCACCAACAATATTTTGCTACGCGACTTTTGTAAGGATTTTAAAACAAAAATACTTTTTTTATACGAAGCATAAATTGTTTCAGTGGCGGGTGTTTAAATATACGTAAAATTCATATGATTCAATAACAACAATAATGTACTATTTCTTCTCTTGCTAAAGTGGTGTTTACAGGTGGCCTAAAGTTGGCTATGCCCTTTTAATGAAAGTTTCAAAGTTCTTATAGTTACTTTAAATGCTGTTCAATTATAAGTAAATTGATAGCGACACGATGATATAATTTACAATTCTGTACTAATATTGATGTTCTCATATCTCGTGGTAGATGTTAAGATGTGACAATAGCCACAGATTCAATATGATCTGTAACTCCCAAAGGGACAACTCGCTATAATTCTAAGATTGAAGACGCTGTCCACCAAATGGAAGTGCGCACTATCCATTGCTTTTTTATTAACTGTTTATGTTTGTATTCAAGTAGCTTTTATTAGAAATATTTGGAGAGAACAAACAGGGTAGAATAGTTTATTTATAAATTTTTGTAATAAATCTTATTGTTGGGATATGAGCCTATTTATTTAGCGTACATGACATTTTCATGTATTTTAATTACACGTGTCACCACACACCGTTTCTTTTAAATAATAACTATAAGTGGTGTGGTTGTACTGGCTGTAGATTTAACAAAATAAATATTACATGTTTCTATCAAAAAATTGCTGTTTTAAATTTAATTTAGCGAGTAACTCATCATTTGGTGACAACAATGTACATAAATACAATTCATTACAGAAATAACATAATAAACAAGAGCATATAAGAATGTAACACCGCAATGTAAATCATATTTTTGTACAGCAAGTCTTCCGCACAATTTGTATAGAACATTAATGATGTTGTTTTATACACCACGATATGGTTCCGACTCGGTCACGATATTTCTACAGAATAAAAAAAAAAATAGAATCAATTTGTCATTGTTACACTAACACGGGCCATTTGTAATATAATTGATTATACAACGTGAAAATGAAGTTTGAGATTATGAAGTGACAAACAGACGGATGGACGTATGTATAGGCAATGACGTCTCAGTAGTAGAGTCCTATTTTACCTGCCCTACAGAACCATAAAACCAATGGATTGTATTATTATTGTACTATGCAAGGATTAAATTAAATCCTGCTTCAAAAAGCTCCCTGCTCACTACGCTGATCTGTTTTGTAATTTTTTTTTAGTCAAACAATCTTCTAAGCTTAGCAGTATAGAATTCATAAGATTTTATAATAAATAATATGACAAATAAAAAAGTAGTTACCGTGTCGTTGAGTTTAAACAGGCTCATCTCCGGTTATCTCTGTGGTGCGATGGCGCGAGTTTATCTGTTCCGCGCAATTTGCGGTCACACCTCACACAGATTCTTTTATAAATATTGTCCACACCGGGACAAGCTTATATAAATATATGTTTACATTTAAATTCAAACATCAAGGGTTATTTAGTTTTTAAGGTTACGTACCACAAGGTAGGTAAAACCCTATTACTGTGATTTCGATGTTCGTCTGTCACCAGGCTGTATCTCTGGTACGGTAATAGCTAGAAAGCTGAAATTTCCACAGTTTATGTATATTAGTTGATGCTTTAACAACAAATATTAATCAATATTCTGTGTCCCTTATCCACAATCAATAAATAAAGGCTATTTGTTGATATCGTTATTCAGTAATAATAACTATACGAAACTCTTCGTGTGTGACTCCAACTTGTACTTATTGCTAGCTAATCCGAAAACGTTGAGCTGCCGAAAGATCTAGATCTGTGACAGCAGACTTATTAATTTCTTACTGACTAGGAAAACTAGGTGCAGGGCTTATTTAGTTTCTATACAAAACAATATCATTATAAATTTACCACCATTCTATTAATTCTCCCAACACAATATCGGTCGCTAGTATTGTTAAATCTATTTTTACGTGAGCAAGTAGAGGGCGTCATGATAGATACACCGGCTCCCTCCCACAGTGTAATAGATATTAATTGCAAGAACTTATGAGGTCTCTTAACGATTCTATTATTAGGGGAAAACCTATTAGTTTGTTGAAAAAATAATTAGTTTAGTTTCCTACATTCATTTAGTCACAGAACATCCTATGGTTCTAAACTAAGCGTAATGTATTTTATGTGATTTGGGTTATCTTTAGTGAAGTACCTATAATCCAGTGATAATTAATAAATAAAGACCTTTATTCATTTCGCGAAACTGATTTTAATGAGAAAATTTGAGAAAATAAGTTACACCAACTATTCTGAATTTAACCACGTCTTTAACTATGTCGAACAGTCAAAACCTTCTCTATTTGGTCGAAATTCGTAACCGAGATTCATAAAGCACATGACTTGGTGCTGGCAGCCATTGTTGAAGGGTTGAAGTGAATTTGATATAAAAGTGCGCTATTGATGAGGTGCGCGTGTCTCTGATGGCGGTTCTGTACGCGACGTGTGGGTACTTGATGTCATATTGCCGGGGCAAACTTACCCCGCGTATTGTTGAACGAAATGCTTACAACATACGGCCAATATTGTGTCCAGGCGCGTTACTAAACGTCTTTAAGTTGTGTATTTTGACCATTTAGATGTTGATATTAGGAGATTTTTGGGCTATAGCAATTTACTATTTGAAAAATATACATTATCAATGCTCCTTTATGAGTACGACCCATAAGTTAACACTTTATATCAGACTATGAGTCATTGTGACTAATATTAAGGGCCTACATCAATATCATCGTCGACATGTACATATTAACACAGCTAGTAGGTATAGAAAATGAATAATTAGGGATATTTTTTTTGTTTGCCCATAATCTACTAAATATATTTTAATTCTGATTTACGTGTTTCTATATATAATAGTTACTTATGTTTTTAAAGTTATTTCATTAGTTAATACGCGATAATAGACCGACAAATGAAAAAAATAAAAAATGAGAGAGGTTGTTTCGCTAAGATTTTCTATCGAGAAAACTTTTTTCAATCGCGTTTCTGAGTTTATGCAATCCTAGATCATATATTGAAAAAACACATACTTAAAAATTAGAGCTCTAGCCATTCAATCTAAAGAAACAATGAAAACTTCGTACATAGAAAAATGCACGAAGCTATTTTGGTATCGTCTTAAAGAGTATATTTACACGGATATAATTCAAATTTATAAGTTCTTTGATCATTGTTGTCCACACTTTGTAATTATATTCAGTTGTATGGCTGTTTCTCTTAGCATGTGTTGCACAGTTATTCTGATTTGTTTTGCACTAGCTGTTGCCCGCGATTTCGTCTAAGTAAAATTTAGAAATCAAACCTTACAAACAAAAGTTTACTATACCACTCGATAGATGGCGTTGAACAGTTTTTTTTTAAAAATCGCGCTGTAGTTTGGTTCCACACATTAACACTTAAGCTCGTCGAAACTCTTATTGTGCCATCATCTCGATTTCACAATTATAAATTACTAAGGATAAGGATATATATTACACGCTGTGATTTAGTTGCTCTATGTACAGATATCATGACAATAGTCGGACATATATTTACAATTTAATTTAATTTAATTAAACAGCTCGTTTTACATTAGAGAATGAACATATATGTACCGGACACAATATTGACACGTATGTTTTAAAAAAAGGTTTGGTTATATTCAGTAAATCAGTACAAGGTACGGTCGTAACGGTTCCGCCACAGATGAGCTGTCCCGACATCACCCAGTTCCACTAAGAATGGACCAATATCCCCCCTACATCCCCCCCTCCATTTCTAAAGTGACCCGAACTGATTCAAATAACATTCCTCGGGCGGGATCAAATATTTTTTATACAAACCAAGTATTGGTATAAAATGTTATTGTTATGAGTTGGCTTCGTGTTATTGTGTTGTTAATGTAAGGATTTAAACATGTATTATTTTTTCTTTATTATTTTCGAGTTTTCTTTTTTAATTTTATTTAACTTTAAGGCGTAGAAAAGAGTGTGCATACTAAAGAGTGTACGTACTCACATCAAAAGTTATACTCCTTGGTTTTCTCTTTGCGTTATCCCATGTTTGTATCTAACTTCAGAGTGACAATTATGTATATCCTGTGTTTGTAACGATAAGTGTCGAGGATTTCGTGTAATGCGAAAAATTATCTTACCTCCAAAAGAACCCCCAAATAATGTTTGATTGCAGGAATAAGAAGAAGTATAAATAATAACTCATTATTATCTTCTATATAAAATTCACGTGTCACAGTGTTAGTTACCGTACTCCTCCGAAACGGCTTGACCGATTTTTATGAAATTTTACATGCATATTCAGTAGGTCTGAGAATCGACCAACATATATTTTTCAAATCTTTCTTTTTTAGTGTGGTCAGCTAGTACCTATATAATATTATCCGTAAAAAGTAATATGACATAATAAAAGAAGATCACACGCACACTCGCACACACATAGCTGTGGGCTCCATACAACACACGTATTTGATAACCGCACACTTCACAACAAATTGGTACAATATCATCTACAATTTGTGTTTATTTCAATATCATATTCAGGCTCTGTACTGAAGCCTTCATAATATCGGTTATTTGTTTACCTTTCAGATATTGATGAGATTTTTTTTATAAATTGCCGCTTTTTGTCAGTTTCTGCCTATATATATATTGTTACGGAAAAGACTTGTGTTCAACAGTCGATGGATGGATGAAATTTAATGATTAAATTATGATTAAATTATGACACATGGTTTCTGTAATATTACATTACAATAGGATTTCTATAATAATAAATTATAAAACAAAAAAGATTGTTCATCAGTCTGGTGACAGACATTAGATTTAGCCATTTAAGTTCTAAACTTATCGAGTAAATACTGTAACAAATACTGAAAAAGTTAAAGAAATTTTTTAAAGAAGACATATCCGAGTTTCGGTACCAGTAACGCCATCTAGCTTTTAGTAAAACTCACTAAATTTATTTACATGCTGCAGTGCGTCACTAAACTATATTTTCTTGTGCCTAATTATTAAGATATTTATTATATAAAAAATATTTAATTTGTGAGTGTACGACTATACGTACGTCGCAGTTTAATTCGCGCGTAACTAATAATGGCGACAATAAATAAACAATTAAACAAATAAATAGACAATGGCTAATTTTTGAAAACTAACAGAAATTATTGGTAAAACGGACACAACTTCTTTAGAATCGCTCCCGCGGTTTCGAAGTTAAATGTTGAGACACATAGCGACACGTGGATTTTATTTAAAAGATTGGTAGTAAGTTATATAGAGTTGCTAGTGTTCATTATTCACAAAGAATTTTCTTGAATTGAATCGAATTCAGCAACTTTGAATCTAATTCAGAAAGGCTGTGTGATGTGACCACAAGCGTTTATGTCGTCTAAACGTTTATGATTGTGATTGTTTTATGTGAACGTCGGAAGTAATTCCCGTGTGATGTTAATGTGATAGAATGCTGTTACGTGATCCCTTTTTATAAGTTGTAACTTGTTGCTTCGGTGAGCGATGTGAAACATGTTTTATGCGAGTATTACATAGATTAGTATTTAACAAGTTATTTTTTACCAATTTTTGTATAAAGTACTAAAGTATATAAGTATAGTCACAAGTGCGGTTTGAACTTACGATCGTTAGTTCCGAACAGTGAAACAGACTTCCAAAGGTCGTGCGTCTAATTTCGTGATTTTTTACTTTATTTGATTTATTAAAAAAAAAGGCTTTTATTACCTTAGTTTTCATTTACATATTATATCTATGAATCTATGTTAACATATTTTCATTCGCTAAACCCGAAAAGTTACTACAGGCGCATTTATCTAGGAAAATCATTGCCAATTCACAAATAAGTGCTTTTTTACTTCTAAATTAAGTAGGTAACTATGTTCTCATAATGTACCAGTAAGCTGACACTACTCGTATGTTATATTAGATCCGTGACTGGGTGTCTGTGGAGGTGGACATGCTCCGCACGCAGCCTGTCGCCGTCGGCGACGTCGATGAGATACTGCAGCATCTTGACAAACAGAAGGTATGTACATACTACTGTACTATATACACACAGACTTGTATATAGGAGTATAGACAGGGTGTTAGAGCGCCATCTGTTATCATTTCAACACACTTCTTTGTGTTGGTTATTATACACGCATTTGGTTGCTGCCGACTGGACGTGAAATATTTTCTTTTAACTTGTATGTTTGAGATTAACTTCTGGGATTGTTTTATATGCCCATGTTATGGTTTTTCCATATTTTCGGCATTTTTTATGTGTAGTGATACAATAAATTTTTTTTTCAAATTTTAATCACGTAATAATTTATCTACAAAACATTCTTAGATACTAATAATATGATAATTGCTTAATTTTTCGTTTGATTACATTATGTAATGCTGTAAAACATCAAAATATTCAATAAGGCGTGTGTCGCACCGCGACCTCTAATATAAACATAACATAGATCATGCCGCCAGCGTTAGACAAAAGATTAAATTTATTACCACCAAACAATACATACAAAATATATTAAACTCTAATCCATTAAATTTAGAGGCTATATCTCATTGTCAATGGTAGTCTCTATGGCTTTTAAGTCGCAGTTTGAAGGCAAATTCTAATAAGGGTGTGTACACACGCGCGTTTGTGGTCTCCGTTAACAATAAGTGAAGTTATTTGCACACTTGTATGAGGAAGCTACATTTTATTACATTGTGTATGTATTTTAATTTACAAATAATCAACAGTGTATTGTGCGTTCCAAGTGAATTACATACAAATACACGAAGTGATATTATTATGTTATAATATAAAGATATTGGTACCGATTCTAAATGCACAACTAAACTAAACTTAAGTAAAAAATTTAAACAATTATGGCGTGTTTTGATTAATTGGCTATTTCGTTGTGCACATTTTATTAATTAAAATCGTTAGTTTATAATATATATGTCGGAGTAACATAATAGAGAATGTAACTGCTATGCTCAGTCTACATATTGTAGAAACTATCTTTTAGATGTTCATACATCAATCTGACATTCTCTTTCACACATAAAAGGTTCTACAGCAGGTCTCCAACCAAATCCCCTATAACCTGCGCCTCTACCACCAAGATAATGATGTTCACACAAAACATCACCTCTCAATCGTCACTTTACACTTTCTCACAAATACACACTTTATAGTTATACACTCGCGATTATGACCAGTATAAACTCTTTATCACTACTGTGAGTGAGCAACTAGTCGGGCAGAGATTCGCCCTGTCTAACGTCTCAAACGATACTGATTGCCAGCTCTGTGGCTGTCTCGTATTTAAACTCATTGCAAAGTGGGGACGTGGTGGGGTAATCACGTGCTACGATTTGTCTACAATTCTCTACGTTAACAAACTACACGCTCACACCTGCCTATTCTTATTCTCGCTCCGTCATATATCTTCTAATATATAAAATTCCCGTGTCACAGTGTTAGTTACCGTACTCCTCCGAAACGGCTTGACCGATTCTTCTCAAATTTTACATACATATTCAGTAGGTCTGAGAATCGGCCAACATCTATTTTTCAAACCTTTTTGGTTTTTTTTTGTATGGCAAAACAACGTTTGCCGGGTCAGCTAGTTTTTTTATAAAAATAGTTCAGTTAACATTGCCGAATTGTGTTATATTAAGTTTAGTTGTGCACTTAGAATTGATACCATTTGCGTAAATCACGTGAAAAAAGATTTTTTTCAGTACGATTGCTTATTAGTATTATGGATGTTAATTTCTTATAACGTTATATTGGGGAAGTCTCGAAGATGCCAATACGTCCGGTCAGCGCGGCACAGTAGACCATAATTCCTACCAAAGTAGAGGAGGCCCGTGCACAACAGTGGGACGTTAATGGGAGAGAGAGAGAGAGAGAGAGAGAGACAGAGAGAGAGAGAGAGAGAGAGAAAGAGATACAGAGACATATCATACAGTGATACAACTTTATTGTGATTTTGTGACTACTTAAAGTTTCACTCACATCGCGTTATGCGAGCGTTAAAGGTGTGTGCGCGTACGTTCGTTAGCATCCTTAGAGAACGTATCATTTTAGTATTCTGTTAGTGTGCGCGCAGCCTTACCGCTATCATCATTCGTTGTAACCGCCCGCGCCGCGGCCGCGTTATTCTTTAAGCGAGAATTATTTATTGAGATTACTTTCAGGTTTTTTAGTGTATTTTTGTTTAATCTTTATCCTTTGTAAGTTGATGGAATTTTCATATTAAATTGTTAGCAGCTGTAATAATACGATCAAAAAGAATTATATATGAATACCAGCTGTGCCCTGCTTTACTTGCGTATTTACTATAGAAATGTAATACTGTAGTACATATATCTGTGTTCATCGCAAAATTATTCACCCATTGTTGGAATCGAATTTATGAACTTGTTCTTACGTCACATAATTTGCACTAAGTCTGTAATATGTAAAAAAAACCTGTTGTAATAATTATTCGTTTCAATATTCCAACTTTATTTTATTTTTGTCAAGTGCAGAAACATTTCAAAAATGAACGAATTTATTACGTATGAAATATATAATACTAATACTCCTCCCCCTGCCCCCAGGGGATGAGCTCACATGATATTGAGGGAGCGATATCTGGTATCATTCCAGTCACGTGCTCTAATCAATGTGTTCATGTTACAATGTATTTTTATGTAACGCCATCCCAGATGGTTTTCTTATAAATAAATAACTTGGCTTCAGAAAATAGCTGTATTTTATTATAAACTGCTAAAAAAGTACAATCTTTTTGTTGCCTCCTAATATTAAGATGTTTATAGTTGTGGTGTCTTTAAATTAAATATTAGAAAACTGGTCAAGTACGAGTTGGACTCGCACACAAACCGTTCTGTGTCGTTATTATCATAATATATTCGTCATAGAGCCTGGTGACAGATGGACGGACGGTCTGCGAAGTCTCAGTAATAGGATCCAGTCCAATACAGATTTACAAAACTCGAACTCGTCTGGAAGTCGGTTTATTGTAATCGTTTATTGTAAAGTAGGTACTTAATGTCTTTGACATACATAAAGGTCAAGAAAATGAAATTTTCTTTTTAGGGTTCCGTACCCAAAGGGTAAAAACGGGACCCTATTACTGAGACTTCGCTGTCCGTCCGTCCGTCCGTCCGTCTGTCACCAGGCTGTATCTCAAGAACGGTGATAGCTAGAGAGTTGAAATTTTCACAGATGATGTATTTCTATTGCCGCTATAACAACAGATACTAAAAATAAAATAAAATAAATATTTAAGGGGGGCTCCCATACAACAAACATGATTTTTTTACCGTTTCTTGCTCGATACTAATAACGTTGCCTTATGTTGCATAGATAATGGTACGGAACCCTTCGTGCGCGAGTCCGACTCGCACTTGACCAATTTTTTTTAGAAATAAATGATGAATAATTGGTACATGTGGTTACAAACAGCATAGCTTTAGACGCCCTTGACCTCCACATACTAATATGTACGTGTTATTTACTAATATGTTGGTACATCATGTATATGAGGTTTGAGATTTCGCTTTACGTTAATGCACTTTAGAATTTATATTCTGCTTTAAATTATTTGTCTTTTTATAAAATGTTAAATATGTTCTTAATTTACAGTATTTTTTCAACTAGGTACTCCTTTTGCTTATTTGTTAAGAATATAAGCAAATATAGTCTAAGTCTGAGATTTTACTAGCCTTTATCGTTGTATTGAAACAAAAATTTCTAATGTATTAATATTTAGGTGACACACGTGTCGATATTTTAGAAATTCCCTTTTGTGAACTATTAAAGTTCTCTTTAGTTAGAGCGTTGTGCTATTTATTCTCTTTGAGTTTATCTATTGTTTGAAATACATACATTTCTTTTTATTCTATAAAAGGGTTTATTGTTGTAATAACCCTATTTAAAAGTGATACCTCCGATCGCTGGGGTAGCACTGCCGCCGAGGACTGCCGCGCCTGCTGCACGAACGAGCGTATTTATAGGGTTTTGACGCGCATGCGCGCTTAGTACTAGTGATGGGAACGTGTCGATATAAATATATTCGTGAATTTTACGCTTGAAGTACAAAATAGACTGTACTGTAGATTCAAAATACTATCGGGTAACGAGTTATAGATCAAGCGTGACATGAAGACGCAACTACGCCTAAACATTTCAATTTTAGGCTCAGGTAGTTTTAAATTATTTTGTGTTTGCTAAGAATGTCACTCAATTCAAAAAGTTCACTATTAGTCTTTACAAACCTACCAACTTCATAAATATTCACATCTTGTTCTTAGTTCAACACTCTTGAGGCATTAGAATGGGTGATCACAAATTTTATTAAAATGTAGAATTAAATGATAATGCATGGCAAAATGTGCCTTAAAATTGCTCCTACGGCAAAAAGAATTAATCAACGAAATTGTTCAAGACTACGCACATCACTAAGAATGGCGCGCAGCACTAGTGCGCGTGCGGCTGCGAGACCGACTCTCGCCCTTGTCATCGGCGGACCGCGGCGGCGACAACACGCCACACAAAAATAATATTATTCAAAGTCAAAGTCAATTAGATAATACAGAATACAGATGTTAGTAACACGTCTCAATGTGGTTTCATTTCAATAAAATCACTCGCCTTTGAACCTGCATCACCACTGAACAAAATTAATAAAGGACACACAACAAATAGAGCGCCATCTGCTACGAAACATTCCAAAATATGTATTTGAATGAATGATTGAATAAATTAACTTAATTTCACTTAAAATAGAGTTAACAAAGTTGTTACATAAATTAGTTGCAATAGTCCATCTATATAGCCACTGAAAGGCATGTGAAATTTTGAATATTGGACATAACCAGTTATTATATTTTAATATATTATTTTATTAGTAACTGGTATAATATTATGTATATTTTTATTACGTATAGGTATTCCAAATTTTTACGCCCGTGAGCAAGGCACAGGGGGAAGTGATACATATTATTTTTGTCCGGTAACCCACGAAAAATATATCAGAAAAATTGCAAACACATTTCTCTTAGCTCGTAACGTAGCCTAATATATAAAATCCCTGCATTTTTGTGAAATAACACAAATGTGATTCTCATAAATTATATTTTTAAATAAAAAATGTAATGCATTTCGTCGATATCAAAAGTATCAATAAATATTGTATCGACACAGTTCCCATCTCTCTTCTCATCCCATTGCATAGAGTTGTACCTGTAGTTGTGTAGATCTGGGGGAGGGTTGCTTAGCAACGCGCTCAGCCGGCAAGCGACACGTGCTCCGGACGTAGAGTACTACTAACTTGTAATACGGGCAGTCTGGCTGTAGCCTTCACACGATGAACATGTCTCTGTCTCTTGGGGTAGAATTATACTATCTTGGTTCACTTGGTACATATACAACGAAAATAATAAACAGAAATCATTGCGGTAATATATTTTGTATATTTAATTTGGAAGTACCTATATGTCCGTGTTTTACTATACCTATCTAAATGCACAATAAATAATACTTTATTCAATTAGCAGGTTGTATAAGGCGTATGGCCGGTTATCAAGTAATCATAATATTATATACTTCTCAATGGTATAGATTTTTTGGTGAGCTATTATACGTGATAGAGCCATATCTGAATATCTGGTTATCAAACAGACTTCATCTTCAGTTTTAATGAATTACACAAACACATTCTATAATCGGATGAACATAAATCCTGCGTTAATTCCTTTTGTTACCGTCACAATGAGAGGCGCTAATGTCGAGATAATCCGATAACAACGTGACAATACTCCGATACACGTCGGGGTACAACACTAGCGGTATGTTTATATATGTACTAGTTCCTGGAACTCTTTATATGCAAGAAATGATAATATATGATCATTATAAAAATGCTAATATGCTGCTAATTTTAACGAAAGCTATTATTTCGGGTTAGCTAAAAATTTACTTTGGGTCTAACATCTTAATAAATTAAAAACAATAACTATGTATTCGTTTAGGGTACTATACATTACGTAAGATAAAAAATTGATCAAGTGCGAGTTGGACTCGCGCACGAAGGGTTCCGTACCATTATCTATGCAACATAAGGCAACGTTATTAGTATCGAGCAAGAAACGGTAAAAAAATCATGTTTGTTGTATGGGAGCCCCTCTTAAATATTTATTTTATTTTATTTTTAGTATTTGTTGTTATAGCAGCAATAGAAATACATCATCTGTGAAAATTTCAACTGTCTAGCTATCACCGTTCTTGAGATACAGCCTGGTGACAGACGGACGGACGGACGGACGGACAGCGAAGTCTCAGTAATAGGGTCCCGTTTTTACCCTTTGGGTACGGAACCCTAAAAACCTAAATTAGAATTCCAACTTACTAATGTCGATTGGTATAGCTAGATTACAATCTACAGAATTGGATTGGTTTTTATCTAAGAATCTATTTTGAAAATCTATCTAGATGTATTTTCAGTTGTTTAGTCAGGTCCTATATAAACCAAGAATTTCACCTTCATAAATCTGTGTATGAAAACTTGAACATATCTTATAACATCGTTATCATTAAGTTACTTTACGTAAATACTTGTTTTATCACAAATTGTTAAGACAGAAACCTTATAAGAACCACCTCCGCTTTCAATATAAAAATGTTCAATATTACCTGGCTGAGCACTGTATTAACCGACGTAACTTGAACTGTGACTGTGTCACTTGATCCTCCTATATTGTCGTGTGTAGTACACGAGAGGGAAGCGGGGTCGTTCTACTTAGTTTGGTTACTTGGTACGGAGGGGATCAATAAGGCGGGGTTGGTTCACAGTCTCGTCTTAATTCTCATTCGCGCGACGACCGTCGAGCGAGACGGACGTATGCGACATTTCATAAAGTTTAATTAAATAGGTATGTTCGTAAGTCGGATGTTAAAATGGGCTCATTTTGTTAGTCTGATTGCTGTACCTACTTTATGCTTTTCAATTTGTCAAAATGAATTTGCTGGATGTTTGGAGGGTAATGTGTTTTATCTGCCTTTCAGTATTCGGATTTGTCTTATGGTAATTTGTGACATGGCATGTTATTTAAAGGGAATATTAAAGAAGTACAAAAGATGAAAAATATTATGTATATTTTTTAATACTAGAAGGAGAATTAAAACTTATCGTGTGTATCATCTGTGTGTCTATTTGTTGCAGCATTGTATCTACCTCACAAACGATGGACTGATTTTAGTGTAATTAATAAAATACCCTTTATATTTGTAGTAGGTACGTAGCCTACTACAAATATAAAGGGTATTCTAAGTAGAAGAGAAGAAAAACAAGTAATGAACATTACTTTCAAACTTTTGCTCCTAAACTATAACACACTATACAGAGATAACACACAATATTGTGGTACAATCTAATATATAAAATTCACGTGTCACAGTGTTAGTTACCGTACTCCTCCGAAACGGCTAGACCGATTCTTATGAAATTTTGTATGCACTTAGAGTAGGTCTGAGAATCGGCTAACATTTATTTTTCAAACTTTTTTTTTTTTAAATGCAAAACAACGTTTGCCGGGACAGCTAGTTTACTATAATAACGATAAGAATCTATTTTCGTCTCTATTATATCATAGTTGAACAGTTTGTACAAAACAATTCGCTGATAGAGTCCCAGGTTCAAAACAAATTGATTTAGTTTTGTGAAAGTAATACTCGAGCTCGCCGAGTTGTTCACTAACTTTATTTTGTTTGGCTTTTAAGGTTCATTTCAGATGCAAGTTATAAAAGTCAATATTTATTCAAGTTGTCGACTCTATTGTGACTTATACAATCAACATTATTTCTATATTTCATAACGTTTAAAAGTTTTATAATTTTGTTAATAATTTAAAAGCTTCTTATAGTAAAATTTGTGTTATGATAATGCTGATAATAGTAGTAGTCATCCACCCATTATTTCTCATGGTTGCTATATAATTCAGCTAAAGTAAACCCAAACAACTGGTGACTTTGATATTATTAATCCTTTACTTTATGGAAACCTTTTATTTAAGGTTACTAGAAACAACTACCTAGGTTTTCTTTTAGTTATTTTTTTACATGTTAGAGTCTTTTGTTGATAAAGTTAACACGACTGGGCCAGTGCCTGCACCGGACGCAGGCGGAGCGTGGCTGGTGAGCGCGACTCATGTAAATGCAAATTCACGCGAACCACTCAACCATCACTAATTATATTCAAATGCATCTTTAAAACAGCGCTCTCGCCTCTATTACTGGCTAATTATTTTCTCATCATCACGCCTATAACAAGTGGAGAGTAAATAAATATTCATGGACATTTCACACAACGTCCTCTGGTCCCAAGCTAAGCTTATATGCTTGTGTTATGGGTACCAGAATACGGATATACTACATATACTACTTTTCTTTTGTAAATACATACTTATAATACATAGAAAACACCCAGACGTAGTACAAATATTTGTATGACATTTATGGATATCACACAAATGATTGTCCCAAGCGGGAATCGAACCCGCGACCTCGTAAACGGCAGTCCATTACATAAACCACTCCACCACGAAGCCCGTCAAAGAGTAGTCAGAAGATATTTAGTTGATCATTCTTTTTTGTATATTTGTTACCTAATATCTCCGTTAACTATGGATCGATTAAGAAATTGTTTTTTTTTTACTTTAAACTAGTATTTAAAATTAACTATTTTACATCAATCGTTCAATGTATAAATGAGAAAGTGGATGTTGTGAATATAGATGGATGTTGCATATAACAACTAGATTTATTGATTTTAATTGCCAAACTATATTTCTCTACGTTTTTCGTTTTCGTCGTAATAAATTCCTTGCCAATTTAATTGTGTTAACTAACTGACCAATATGGTAACATTTGTTCTGCAATTAATTAAAAATAAATAAACACTTGGAATAGATAATATTAACACAACATAACATTATCATAATAGATAGAGCCGTTTTGGAAGAGTCCAACGACTGGCTTATATTAATTAATGATATATTAAATACATAATTATATTACTCGATAATTATATTTACTCACTATCAAGATTTGTTCAATTTATTATGATGTCCTGCGCTATTGCATAGTAAATAATAGTGTGTCTTTCAATACAGAAACTACGGAGTGTAATCGCTTGGTAAATAGTTACTTTAAAAATCGATAAGGAACTACACTATCCATATTTGAATATTAACTTTCATACATACATGTTCATATTGTTGTTATTGTATTGATATAAAATGTTGTGTGAGAAATAATCGTGAAGCTATAATCTATTAACCATGGGAGCAAGACATTTTTTTCACCAAAGTTTGACGTCGTTACCATAAATACTAATTACTGGATTATAGATAACTTTATGCTATCACTAGTTATCGCCCCCAAGTTCGTACGCGTGGAATTTAAAAATCAAACCTTAACAAATTATACAAAAAAGCAGCCACTTGAAACACTCTATTGCGTAGTTTTGAAGTTATTAGCTCATATAGAGACATACATACAAATATAACAACTTTGTTTTTTAATAAAAGTAGAAATTACTTATTATTAATGTGAGGTAAAAACCGTATTTTTAAAACTATTATGCGATCACACGTGTACATGCTCCTAGTATTCTAAGTTCGCCAAGCTTTTAAAAAATCTGCTTAAAACTTTTTACCTTGTTTAGCCTTCTAGTAAGTATTATTTATTTAAAACTAAACAAAGACAAACTAAATTATAATGGAAAAAATGATAACCATAAGCGGGACTTGAACCCGCGACCTCGGAATGCCGTTCTGTCGCTCTCCCATCCCAACTGAGCTATTATGGTTCACGCAAATGTTTACCAAATTTTCCACTACAATCATCTCAATGCGAGTTTTAACATCGTGCGATGTTTTTTCGTACAACGCCATCTATTGAGCGGTTTGCACCAACTCCATCAATCGATCAGTTAGCGTTCTTTACAGAACACAATTGGACCGAAGTAATGGCTGTACATGTATTTCTACATTAATTTATTAATATTTTGCGATTGACTCGCGATGCTTTTTACTAAACAAACTAAATTATAATGGAAAAAATGATAACCATAAGCGGGACTTGAACCCGCGACCTCGGAATGCCGTTCCGTCGCTCTCCCATCCCAACTGAGCTATTGTGGTTCACGCAAATGTTTACCAAATTTTCCGCTACAATCATCTCAATGCGAGTTTTAACATCGTGCGATGTTTTTCGTACAACGCCATCTATTGTCGGTTTGCACCAACTCCATCAATAAATTTATATTATTTATTTATTTATTTTCTCTATCCAGGGTGTACTACGTGAATTGGAGCAAAAGAAACCACAACTAGACGAGCTGCTGCACACAGCTGAGAGCCTCAAGGGCACCGAGAACAGGCAGCAACTTCACGGCAAAGGTACTATATTACTTAACTAATTATGTAACTAACTACATTTGTTTAGGTTATTATTATAATTTTATATCTCTGATGAATATGTTTTAATATTTATTGATTTTGATTCTTATTTTACTGTGTTTATAACAATTTAATCTTTTGAGATTGTGTTCTTCTAGAACTAAAAATATATATCACAAAACTCATGATGATAGTTCAGCTAATATTGCTTTATTCTACGTCACTATGTCTGTTTCTATATATTTTTTTCTAATTCTATAAGTTTATACAAATTATACATCAGCAATTTTGATGTTAATGTAATAAATAGATTAAAAACAATATGTACACAGCAGATGGCGCTATTGTCGACCATAAATACTACACCCATGGGAAAAAGGCGTGATGTTATGATTATACATAACATTTTATTTTCAAAGCACACTCCCGGATGAATTAACCAAGAATATATTATTTGAGTTTCCGTCATTGTACCTAATGTAGGTACATTTTACATACTAGACAAACACACAGTAATGAAGTTATTCACAATAACACATCAAAAGAGATACAACCTAATGAGCGTGTAAGCTAACCTTACAGTTAATCCGGTTATCTGTCGTGCGGCGGTGGCGCCCTCTTGTGAGTGACCGGAGAAGTGCCTCGTGTAATATTAGAATCAACTTTACTTATCCATTCTTCTCGTCTCTCCAACTCGGACCAGAAAACGTAATTAGGTCAATTAATGTTCCGTTATTTCGTCAAGGCTCTATTTCTGAAGAGAAGTTCTCTTCATAAAAGTACTTCTATTCAAGTGAGGTTTCTCAATATTGTAACACAATAAAATGCAACCTCAATGTGTGTATATTACACAAAACTTCTCAAACATCACGGCTATAAGTCACTACTACTCAGGTAGTAGTGAATTATTACTACTGACATAATCTTTGGGAGATGAACCTAAGACTTGATACTTGTAAGGCAGAATTTCTCTACACACTACACTACGCAGATCACCTAAATGCAAATAAAGAAATTAAAATATTTATTTAAATAATGCAAAAAGTTATGCATTATAGTCAAGAGTCCTTATTATTAAAAATAGACAAGCCTTTGAAACCTAGAAACAATGCAACGTTATTAGAATTTTACTTTTAAATTAATTGATTTAAGTCAACTTACAAACATACATAAACATCTCACGAAACTTTGATAAACCACCCTCTCTGTCTCAAGTTACGGCTACAAGTACGGGCCACGTACAGTACAATGGTTCACGTGCTGCGACCAATGTCGAGTGTTGTGAGTAGTATGTGTGTACAACTAACAGAATCACCTCAACCATTCATACCGCTCTCGTCTCCGCTACATTGATTCACTCTCTTCTCAGCTGTTGATTATAACCCACAGATAACACCCTATAGATTCTTTATATTTCTACGCAGAATACGGCAGAATGTGTGACTGCGATATTCACCTATTTATAAGAACCTACATTATTGTATTCTCGGAAATAAATTACCATTCTAAACATAAAGCGATCAACACACACTGAACATATGCACTAACAAGCATATCTGTGAATACTGGAAGTTTGAGAACTCGCCTGCCGCTAATATTGAACAGTTTATTTGACAACAAAAATCTTGTAATGCTCTATCTATTAGAGTTGATCTTTGTTATAACCTAACACTCTTCTTAAAATAACATCTTATACTTAAGAGTTAAGGCAAAATTTTAATTAACAAAGCCTCTCACGGTGTTCTGAAGGAAGTCATTCAAAATTGAATTTTAATATCATAAAGTTTAAGTGAATTATGAATATGAGCGAAATACATTCGTTGTATACACTTGTGTCCCTTATAATGTTAACGTGCTCTATAAGGTACTGGATTCGTGAAAACTAAACTTTGAACTAACGCGACATATGAACGAACAGTTTGCTCTACATTTCCACTTGAAAAATCGTAACAGAAATTATAAACGTAGATAAAACTCTTATTCCTATGATGACGAAATTAAAATGCATGATCTCCCTGCCTTTCATCTCTCTCTCATGGATAAAGTACATACTTAATTGCCAAAATTTGGAGTTGTGAGCTTAAATAATATTGGCTATATTTTAATTTTATTAAATAATGTAGTAAAGATCTTAGATCATAATAAAACACGACGATGTTCTCAACGTGTTGTAGACAACTCGTAGCAATAGCTACGCGTCCAAGTATTTAGTGCTACGCGACATGAATGCCTAGATATGTATTATCATTCAAACTACGCGTAGCAGACGGCTCGTAGAACGTCTACGAATTTAATACAGGCTGTTTTACGAATGTTTTGTAATTAATGAATTAATATTTTTGAATATTTTACTTTAAATGCAATATTAAAGTAAATTTTGTCATGTTTAAGATGTATTAACTAGGTTTTATCTTAGATATAGAGAGTATTTTAGTTTTATACTGCAAAAGAAAATATCTAAACTCTGTTATTTTAATTAAATTAAGGAACACTTACATAATTTAATCAATATGATAATTTTTATAGTTAATATTGATAAGTTCATACCCAAAAACTTTCAAATGGAAGCAAAACTCTGCTTACTGTTATTATTATTTTATTTTATATGTTAGAATTTTTCCTAAAGTACTTTCATGTCGGGACGTGTGACTCGTTTTTACAAAGTGATTCACAAAACAGTCGGAACGGCTTCTGACAAATAATTTATCACACGCCGTACTCTACCTTCACATGTAATATGACTAGCTAAAACCCGCTGTTTCACCCTCGATTATTCTGTTACTGTTCTTGCTCTTTGACTTTTGGTGTGGTGATATATAGTTTATTTGTAATTCTGTTGTATTAGAAAAAAAAACTGTAAGGTTTCATTACAATCCAACCTGTATCTTTTGCTTGAAGGAATAACAAACATCCATCTATGTAAATATTCCTCATTACTTATAAAGGACTTAACTTTAATCTGTCAGCATCCCATGTTTCATAATATTGCGCTAACAATATGTAGAGCACTATTCAATAGAGAATTGCCTAAAGCAACAGTAAGGTTTATATTCAACATATTAAATTAAACAATATACAAGAGTAGTGGTTACTAATTGGCTTGTATTGTGTCAAAATCATTTATATACTAGTATATAATAAACTAGTATATGCAGCTAGTGTATGTATGTATATTTGTCGCATTTTCACGCAATAACTACTGAACGAATGTTGATAAAATTATACAGTTTTATAGCTAATTGATTAGAATAATGAATAGAATCATCACGTTAAAATTCAAGAAGTCGGGCAGTAATTATACGGGTAAAAACGTGGGAATTAGCTAAATTATATGTAAGTATAACAATTATTTCTACATTGTATTAGTCTCAAAGCGATA
This sequence comes from Orgyia antiqua, assembly GCA_916999025.1. Classification (NCBI taxonomy): domain Eukaryota; kingdom Metazoa; phylum Arthropoda; class Insecta; order Lepidoptera; family Erebidae; genus Orgyia; species Orgyia antiqua. The sequence continues at coordinate 11,332,538 of OU779874.1, forward strand.
TAATAATTGTTAATCGCTTGATGTCTTGAATGGCGGGCGTCACGTTATTTTCCAAATGAAACCATATTTCATTGTATTATTTATCAGTTTATTATTCTTCGTATGAGTTTATACATTTTCCAAAACGACTATATTTATTAGTTTACTATTCTTCACTTAATAATTAGTACATTTATTAGAACCACGCGCAACAGATTCCGCGCCATAAAACCATACTTATTCATCTGTATTTTTTTATTGTCATTCTGCGTACTGCCGGATATCCGTTATTGTTCCATTTCCAATAAGTCGATATTTTAAAGAGTACCAATAATGACTTGTGTATACTGTATTAAGAAATCGGTAACATAATGATGTCATGTTACATTACTAATTAGAGAGTGAAGCTTGTAACTTGCACGTACACTTGCCAAGTACGTAGCCTTTACAAGACGATGTTCAATTCTATCAACAGCGGAGTCTCCTCACCGTTTTATAAGATATATTTTTAATGTAGATGTCTAAAGTTCGCAATTAAGCAAAGAGCTTTCGTTTCAGAGGGTCGTGTTACATTTTATTTAATTACTGCTTCCTCCTGTGAAGTTAGAATGTATGATATGCACTTGCTAATCACTCTATACATGTATAAGTTGTTCATGTTCTTTTTTGTGTCTTAATAATTTAACAAGTCTCTGAATTCATAAAAACTATTTAAGTTAGATTTTAATCATAATTGATGACAGCACGTAGCACTTATAACTGTTGTGTATGTTTGATCAGATTTTGAGTGCAAATGAAGCCGAGAAAGTATGTTTAGAATTTATTAGCGAGTGCTCTATTCTTCTCCCCATGGGGAATAAAGCGTGATGGTGTGATGATGATGATAACTTCGTCTACTAAAAATACTAAATTCCGATTAACTAACTGACAAGTAAACGTTTGCAGTTGAAATAGGAAATAGCAATAGATATTTAGGTTATTTTGTTACATTAATGATACTTACAATTACTCAGTGTATATGACTAAGTTGCAATAGGTACATGGCAGAATAAAAAAGCTAAGTTCAAAAAAATAATCAGTCCCACCCGTGATCATAGTGACTGAAAAGTCTCTCATTAGGTTAAAATTTAAAACAAATATACGCGTCTTAATCCTTAAAAATTGTTTTATTTAAGTTAGAGGCACTTAAACTTAGGTGTTTAGCAGTTCTTTGCTGTCGCTCCCTTTCCATATAAAACATACACACTTAGAAGCTATTTAGTTAATGAAAACATAAGGTAATATGGACTTTTAGCGGACACATTTAAAAGTAACAATATAAACGCATAGTTTTATTAAAGACAATTTAAAACAATACAATGATAAAATACTATTGAGTTACAAAGCGCTGACTCTACAAGAAAACCAATAAATATTTGTGAAGCAGCTTTCTCTATTTGCTTGCTACTTCCGTTAACAGTTCTCGTTGAGAATAAAATGTTGGCACCTTTTAATTTTTCAGGAAACAAAGTGAATACCTTGCTATAATAGGGATTTTTTATTACACATTTGCGATTTTAGATGCAATTGTGATTGTAATCAAATACAATAGAAGAAACGTATAACAAGAGGGAGTTTAGAACTTTAGACTAATGCTCTACCAACTGAGCTATCGTGGATATGACACGTGGATATCACACTAAACAATTTATCTGCCATGTGAAAACATTAACGTGAAAAAATATTTGTTAAATATTTGAAATATAATAACTACCGACTTGTTTAAAGGTGGCTAGATTTTATTTGTAAAAAAATCCCTTGTAAATAAAGAATTTATCATCAAAATTTACAGCATCTGTTTTGGGCTCAGCTATCGACTGACCTGAATATGAGCTTAATTAAGTCCCAAGGGCAATCACCCTCTGATATAAAACTATACATACACACGTGTACACTCTACTTTATAAATATAGTTATTAACGGATGTAGTGACAGTTAACAAATAGTATTACTGCCTTTTGATGAATTTTTTTAAAGAAATATAAATTTATATAATTAAAAATAAATAGACGTTTTTATGTGTGGCCCTATCTGTCTGTCTGTTTATTGGTTATAAACTGATTCATTATTTGTCAAAAACTTTTACAAAATACGTCAATTGTAAAGTGTTAACGTTTGTATATGGTAGTACTTCTAGACTATAGTGTCTAAAGTGTAGAAAAAAGTTTGCAATGTAGTATTGAGAATGACGTCATGCATTGTTTGTTCAACTAGAAATGCATAGAAAAATTTAACTCTATCTTTAAAACCGAGTTTTAAGAGTCCACACAAATATACAGACATGACAGACGATAAACCCCTTGTCAATGAAATAAAATAATTTATTAACTTCATATCATATATTATAGTATTTGGTCGTCGTTCAACATATAGAAGAGGGTTAATAATATGTAATTACTATGTGGATGAGAACACAGCCTTAGGGTATGTGATCCAATATTCCACACAAAGTCTCGTCTCTGTTCACAATTCAAACATCGTATGTATTATTTATTATTAGAAATATCTTTGTATATAATGGAGCTTTTGTAAGATGAGCTGTGGGATGAACTGGTGTAGGACTTCGTCTAATTTGTCTTGCATTCCTAGGCTTCGTAGTGAGTTCTTTCTTCCACACAGTCTTAGGTTCTCTTTAGTTAGAATCTATTTAATGTATTGAACAATCTAACCTTGTGGAAAGGTGTAGTTTTTTTATCACTCATAATTAAAACCTTTTTAAAATAATTTACTGGTTAAGTGATATTTCAGACTTATAAAAAAGTGAAACCTTTTCGTGTTGATATGAAACCAGGTGTCACCTGGTGGTGGTAATCCTCTGGTCAGTGTTAACCTTCAATCATACAAATCAAGCATCGCATTATCGCGTCCGTAAGGAAACGTGATCGTTAACCTATATAGCGGCGGCGGGGCGCCCGCCCTAGAGCGCGCTAGTCGCCGCCCGCCCTCGCGCCCGACCGCACGCGCTTCGCTCGCTCACTGTGCGACAATGCGCCGGCTAAACCGAGGCCTAAACTAAACATATCAATTAATTACGTATTCTATAGTGTTAGTGTTAAGGTGTATTATACAACGAGTTAGTGCCCTTAATGAGTGGTCTCGTATTGTGATTGATACAGTGGCGAGCTTTTGTTCGCTTTTACGTGATTAAGCGGCTGTTAGGTTTAATATGAAGCCTCCGCTACCTTATTGTTGTTTATTTTCATTATAATTTGTAATTATGTTTTTATTTTACTGTTTAAGTTTAGATCGAATTAATTTTCTTTTATACTTGAATAACACTTGCAACGATTATTTGGTATCATCTAAGTTAATGTTAATTGTATTAGCTGTTACTTGATATGTATTTACAATAATATATTACACATAATTATATCGTATCCGGTATCCCTAGTATAAACATTGAGTTTTGGGCAGGTCAACTGGAATACAAGATAAACACACAGACGAGTTCTAATGTATTCATCAAACAACTAAATTTCACTAGTAGGAATTGAATCCATAACCTGAAGTGACGGCCAGTTCAGCGTGATATTATCAACTACTTTATAAGCTTCTAAACGAAGCTTGTGAAGTAGTCGGTAATAAAGCGCTTAATGTCTGTCAAATTAATAAAAAAAACCAAATCTTTCAAATCAAATATATAATTTACGGAAAATCCTAATAACTTATGTACTAAAGACTTTTTGTAATATTTTTTTCAATCAAACTGCAAATACAAATTGACATGGAATTTTGTCTGGTCCACAAAAGATAACTTCAAGTTGATAATGATTTTTCTTTGCTATGAAACCGGCGACGGATGATATTTTTTACGTCTAACCACTTTTTGCCTGACCCGGGATTTAAACCCTAATTAAAATATCATACAAGGTATACTTTAACGATATATCTCTTTTTATTATTAAATAAACCCTTTGTAATCTGATAATGAAAGATAGTTGTGTATTAGTTCATCGTACACTTGTTGAACACAGCGACTCTACAACCGACATTATTGTAATTAATTACTTTACATATCAGATACGTACAATAACGTATAATTAACTAAATATATATAATATTATGTTATTTCAACACATATTATCTGTCATTAGTTACGGTTGATGTAGCTATTTGTGTCAACATTTGTCTAATATAGCCCTGAGATATTCAAAGTAGAAGAAAATTCTAAATCAAACCTTATACTAACATTTGTTTTCATTTGCATACTACAATAGTATACCTATTGTGGTATATACCATGATATCCTAATTTTGTGGAGGACGTCCGTGATCTATCACTGATAGTTTTTGGTTTAAAAGGATACTCCCGAGTCTTAAGCAAAGAACTGGGAAGTGAGTTATTGTTATTGCTATGGTCTATGCATACCTGGGGTTAATGGGTTCAGTTCTAATTTAGGCTAATTTTTTGATTACATACTCGTAGATAGATAGATGTTCTAGGTAGTACATAAAAACAGATCGATATAAAATAAGAGGTACATCCAAGAGAATATGGATGTAATTTGTGAAAGAGCATAGAAGTATGATAGAAGATGAGTAAACACAGAAAAGATGTTTGCCAATAGGGTGAGGCATAAAAAGTGTAATTATAATTGTAATAAAGACAGGAAATTATATTCTACACATCGTCAGAAGAAAGCGGAAATGTCGTAACTTGCATTTTGAACAATGATTTTTTGCCTTATTCTTGTATGAATACGAAAAGCAACATTGATTTTATTTAATATTCGATACTTGGTTTTTTAAAGATACATCATAATGGTTATTCACAGAAATAAAGATTTGAAAGATATAATAATAGCCTTAAAATATATATATAGCCAAAATTCTTATACGTAAAAGTTTTAGAATTATTAAGCTGTTAAATAGAACTTTATTTCACATCCATAATAAGTATTCAAATTAAGTGATAGCATTCATATTACAGTAACTTATAGATAATTGATAATCAATTTAATTTAGCTATAAAATTGGACAAATGGAAGCGAAAATAATGTACAATATAAGCACAACAACATAATATAAAGTGTATGCAGACGGCGCGGTACTTGATAACATTTAGATACGACGTGATGGGCGTACTAATATCGAGGACGATAGAGGGCGCTTCTTGGCAAAACATCCCCCAACCTTGTCTTAATTCTACTGAAAGAACTATTCCATTATAACTTTGAGATAGTATTAGAAGTAGAACCCAATATCATTAACAAGAGAAAAGATTTTTATTGAGTTTGTAATAATTCTGTTCTGAAAGTAAGCTTATTATTAACTTAATATGATGGGCTTCGTGGTGGAGTGGTTCATGTAACGGACTGCCGATCAAGAGGTCGCGGGTTCGATTCCCGCTTGGGACAATCATTTGTGTGATATTTATAAATGTCATACAAATGTTTGTACTGCGTCTGGGTGTTTACTATGTATTGTATGTATGTATTTACAAAAGAAAAGTATATATGTAGTATATCCGTATTCTGGTACCCATAACACAAGCATATAAGCTTCGCTTGGGACCAGAGGACATTGTGTGAAATGTCCATGAATATTTATAAAAAAAAGAAAGAAAAAAAGAAAAAAATAATGTCTTTTAGCTGTTAAAACTTAGTAGTAATGAAATATCGTATATTACGTTCGAGAGGTTGTGGGTTGATGCTCACTTGAGACAAAGTGATGAATATAGTATCCAATTTCAAGATTATGATTATGAGTATCTATATACTCATAATTATAATCTTGAAATTGGATACAAAGGATGTAAAGATAAATAGAATACAAATAAGTTCTCCAAAATCTGCCGGTTTGCTTACACACTACTAGATATCTAGGAATAGATATTTCATAGCCAGTTTATTGCCTGGAGAGTAAAAGAAATAATGCGTGACTGGTTCCTACCATCTAGATAGTTTGCACTATGCTTTGAATTCAGTCAGTCAGTCAGCTTCTTACATCATAGTATTCTATTATCTGGTAACTGCTAATTTTATGATGACACTATATTGTGTGAAATGTAAAAAATGCACTTTATACAATATTTGAATCAAAATTTGTTTAACTCTAAATCATAAAACATTTCAATAAAAGCGATTGTATGTTAATAACAACATAACATAAACCTCGTCCGTATATATTATGTGTCGCAAACGTATGTGTTATGTATGATATAAGTTGGGGAAAGCTTTTATATAATACATCGTTACGGAATATGTTTTACGGAAACTTTTAACGGAAAATAGTATCTTCCTAAAAATATCCGCATAAGAGCAATGTTCTCCTCCCTTCAGCGGAAACTTATCTCTCCCTCTTATGTGAGGTATATGAAGCCTTACTGTTTTGTAATATGTGGAAAGAATTAATGGGATTTCCCTTCGCTATGAAAATTTTTTCTCTATAAATGATATTAGATAACGTGATAAAAGTTATTATCTTTAAATTTTATTTTATCGACACTAATATTATAAAGCGGTAAAGTACGTAATTCTTAAGGTTCCGTACCAAAAGGTCTAACACTATTATTGACACTTCGATCTGCCTGTCACCAGGCTGTATTTCTAGAACGAAGATAGTAAAAGTCATTGTTTAAATTAGTAGGATCCCTTTTTTTATTGTATTTTTGACCCACACTCCTTCATCTCTGCACTGCCATGTGGTTGGCTGGTAGATAATGCCTAGGGCATTAAGTCCGCCATTGTACCTTTTTGTGCATAAAGTGTTTATAAATAAATAAATAAATAAATAAATAAAAGAGGTGAAAATGTAACACATAATAACAACAAATATAACAGCCGTTTAAATATCTACAACAACCCTTAAATACTAAGAGAAAGTTCTACAATTATCCCTTCAGAATAAATTAAAGTACTTAACGGTACTCCTAGTAATTATAGGCAGCCATGATGGATTGATTGACTATATTTTGAGCAGTATTTCACTAACCTACTTAATGAAATTACCGTAGAATTACCTCACCATCCATCATACCACAGCAATATTTGATGGAGTACCGTCGGATATACCAGTGTATACCATAGTATTATACGACTGTATAACATAGTATACACAGGGGCGCGGTACGCTTGATTATTAACATGAAATGTTTATTATTGTTCAATTAAGAATGTATGTTTGGGATTGATGTTTTACTTCCCTAGTAGACATATGATTAAATAAAATAAACATTATGATTACATAAACAGCCTGAGTAAACATATATTTGGCATCATTTATTTATTATATAAATATACGAGTTATGAGAAAACAAAATGTGAATACAATAATATGTGGACGAGAATTTTAAATGAAAGTTTTACACAGCATCTCTCTAGTTCAAAATTGAGTTTGTTTTTTTTCTGTTAGTCAACAATACCACCGATATTTATAGAATTTTTAGTTTGAGAATCATCTGACGACTATTATTTATGCCTCTAGATCATAAGGGTGGATTATTATTAAATACGCAAGTGAAATTCTTCGGGAACATAAATTGTGTAATGAAATAATTAAGCTACACATCAAAGAAATAAAATTAACTGATTTATATTAAGTACGTAAATAAAACCGTTTGTTATATAATAAATTGTTCCATATGTCGGTGAAACCTTAAATGTTGATAGAAACAGCGCGTACAAATACAACATTCAATTAAAACATCTAAAGAATAAATCTCCATTTTGTGCGTTAAATTATTACCAGGGGACGTAACGTTACAACAGGTAAAGAGGTGGCCCTCGGAGACCTTCATCATATAATATATATGTGAAAACCAAAATATATTCTATTTGTATTATGACATTTGGACTGTGTAGCTTACATTTTAATATATTTTACATATTATAAGTATTACGAAAAGTGCTAATGTCCCTTGTTAATTTTAGATATCGCACTCAAAATTATTAATACCACATTTGTTACTTTATCATCATCATCCCATCCTATTGCAGTCCATTGCTGGTCATAGGCAATTCGAGCTACAACACTACCGCATCCAGACCAGAGGCGTATTTTGAACGCTTTCGCCGCCCTTCTCAGGCTTGCCACCCCAGGCCATGAACCTCTATGGCCCTAAGGTATCATACACCTCTGACCCAGTCCCACCGTGGTACTTTTTTAAGGTTTTCACAACCTTATTCGTTTTTACGTCTGCCGAGTCATGGTATCCACTTTGTAACAAGTATGCTCCATCGGTTGTCGGTTGTATTTTAAATTTTGATTTCTAACAACCCTTATATGTACTTTATAAGTAATCAACTAGTCTGTATTAGAGGCATAGTTTTTATACAGTTACAAGTAGGCTTTTGATGATTTCTAATACGTCAAGTAAGCGTAAGTAAGTAACTTAATACGTGGCAAGATTAAAAAAAACGCGATGGTTTCCTCATCAATTTTAAGTTTAATTTAAACACCCGTAAGATTTTTTAAAATTTATGAATGAATGATGAATGTGTAATGAATGATGAATGAGTAATGAATGATGATGGACAGTTAAACAAACTTCAGGTTATTTTATATAAATCACAAATGTGGTTGTTTTGTATATCTTGGTTGTTAGCTCCTAATGCGATGTATAAACTGTCTGCCTGTCCGTCTGTCAATTACTCGCGTTATTAGATAATCGCGCTGAAATGTTTATTGTAAATACAGATATGAATGATTCATATGTTCGTAATTGTATTAAGTCAATAATGAATATTTGTTTAAAAGCTTCTAAGTACATTGGCCAAATCTGTGATATGAATTACGATTTAGTAATTTAGAAATCTGGATTTTTCTAGAGAATGTAATCATTGGAAAATCCGAATATAAGGGTAAAACATGTATCTGAATGTTAAAAATTGAATGCTTACTTGTATCAAACATTTTATAATGATGTTTCCACTTAATAGTCACAATGTTGAAAATGGCGGGCACAAGATGTGTCAAGTGACTCCGACATTTTATGTTGTTTAATTAAAGACATAATTTGTGTTCATGTCTGTTAAAGTTTAATTGTAATAAAGTTACGTAAATATAGACCGATTTTAGGGACGTGTTATTTAGGTAGACTAAATTAAAGGGGATGACAGTGTGCAAATTGCTATAAAATAGACGTTAGTTGTTGAAATTTACGCCATCTGTCTGTGTTTATTGGTACTATGTATATTAGGACAGTATTTTTTAGATAATCTACAAAAATAAATTAAAAATCTTTTCATAAAAACTAAAAAAAAACGTCAAAGTAATTTTTATTTTTATTTTTTTATAGCTAGAGTAGGCAAATGACTACACTCCACCTGATGATAAGTGGGGTGCAATCCAAATGTTAGGACGGCTAGTACAGTGTCAATGCACTAGCCACCCTCACCTTTTTCAGGCCTCGCTTGAAAGACCCCATGTCGTAGGAATCGGGAAACACATGAGCAGGGAGTGAATTCCAAACCTTGGCGGTGTGACAAAGAAATGAGTTGCCAAATTTCTTGGTGCGAGATGGTATAGTGTCTATGGTGTAAGGGTGACATCTCAAACCTGCGCGTGTAGCACGATTTAGGAAAGGAGAGGGAGGGATAAGGGAAAAAAGCTCTTCAGAACATTCACCATGATAGATCCTGTAGAATGCGCTAAGTGTCGCAATATCTCTGCGTAGTTGAAGAGACTCAATGGATTTCGAGACCCCAGCGTCGTCGATGATGTGGATGGCGCGACGTTGTAACCTGTCCAGAGCATGTAGCAAGTACTGTGCGGAGCCATCCCAGAGGTGCGAGCAAAATTCAACACATGGCCGGACCTGACATTTGTACAGTAGGCACAGTTGTTGTGTCGTGAAGAACCGCCGCACCATGTTTAGGACACCGAGTCTGCGTGATGCTGATTTGATCACAGTTTCTATATGGCTCTTGGGATTAAGGTCACAACGCACCTCTATTCCTAACATGGTGATGCTGTTCTGTGTCGTTAGTGGGATGTTATTGAGGGAGGGTAGGGGAGAGAATGGGACTTCTTGGTGGAAAATACGCACACCTGTGTCTTCTTGGCGTTGAACTCAACCAGGTTAAGAGGTGCCCCATTGAGACATGAGATCCAATACCTGGTTCAGTTCAGCTACAAGATGCTCTCGTTGTTCCACAGTTTCGGCCGGTCCAGCGGTAGCGGTAGGTGCCCCAGGTATCCCGCGTGAACCGTACTGTCATCTGCATAGCAATGAATGCCTCCGAGTGGAAGCATGTCATTGATATACAGAAGAAAGAGTGTTGGAGACAGCACAAATCCCTGGGGCATCCCAGCGTTTACTGTGTGATACTCCGAAGCGCATCCATCCGAATATACCCGGATTTTGCGCTCGTGCAGGAAGCTGGCTATCCAGGCGCAAAACTGAACAGGCAGACCGTATGCCGGAAGCTTGGAGAGAAGACTTTTGTGCTAGACCCTGTCGAAGGCCTTCGCGATGTCTAAGCTTATGGCCAACGATTCGCCGCGCTTGTCAATCGCTTCACCCCAGAGGTGCGTTACGTACGGATCAGTTGGTTATTGAGGAACCGTTCCATGAGCTTGCATAGCACTGGAGTGATTGAGATAGGCCGGTAATTAACTGGGTTAGAACGGTCCCCTTGCTTAGGGATTGGTTGCACAATAGCCTCTCGCCAAACCTCCGGCACACACCCCGTAGAAAATGAGAGTCGGAATAGGCGCGTGAGCACAGGAGTCAATTCCGCAGCACATTTAGCTAGCACTACCGCAGGTATGCCATCGGGACCACTTGCCTTCCGAGCATCTAGTAATTGCTACTCCGCACGTACATCCCGCTGTCTAATTTTAATATCGGGCATCGAGACACCACAATAGGGGACTGTTGGCGGTGGAGTACTACAATCACTGATTCGGGAATTAGCTGCAAAAAGACTTGCCAGAAGATCGGCTTTTTCCTGTGGCTAGTGAGCTAGTGATCCGTCTGGACATTTGAGTGGCGGCAGCGAGGGTTGGCAGTAGTTGTGCTGTACTGTTTTTGCCAAACGCCAGAAGTCACGGGAGCCCGTTGGGTGCGCGACTAGATCGAGTCCAACTCGAATTGTGCGCAGTGCATCATCTTTGATGTAAGCCCTCTTACAAGCGCAGCCCCTGACCCAAGCACGATATGCCGCCTGTTTTGATAAAACAGCGTCGGAACAGTCGCGATTGAACCAGCGGTTTCGATCGCCCCTGCTGATGAGATCAGAGTAAGGGATGTAATATTCCATCCCTAAAACAATCTCATCAGCAATAGCGGCCGCGCAGACCGTTGGATCGTTCTCATTAAAGCAGCGCTGCTTCCAGGGGATCGACGCACAGTAGTCGTGCATACCGTCCCAATCTGCCGACCTGTAGTGCCAAAGGCGACGTTTTGTAGGCGCTGGTTGACACGGTTTGGTATCTCGTACCTCAGTGGTAATCAGGCAATGGTCTGGCGACCCGAGTGGTGCCCGACACTCCACCTGGTAATCCACCGGGTGACTAGTCAGCAAAAGGTCGAGTAGAGAGGGTGATTGACTGGTGACATCCGGAATTCGGGTGGGTTGATCTACCAATTGCATCAGGTCATGGGAGAGCGCGAATGCGTGGGCGGATCTTCCAGCATGGTCTGTCCTTGAAGATTTCAGCCATTTATTTTATGTTTTTGGCATGTTTTACAAGCTCTTTTGAAACGTCAGAAGCTAGGTGTCTGTTCCAAACGCGAATCCTATGGAGAAGAACTCCAAGGACGAATGAATGTTCACGATATTAACTAAATAAATATCGTTCTTAACTTTATAGTGATATCGTTCGTGGATATTACTGGACATGCACATAAACTCACATACATCGTTATAAATGTGTCTATGTGTGTGGTGGCACAAGACCAAGGCAATATCTTAGCGGTGCTGGGAGCCGCCTGGTCATTAATTAACTAAGTATTTAGTAGTTGTACACATTAGTGATGCGCTGTGATTAATGAGAATCGATTAAGCGATTTTGATTACGGTCAAATTTTTGCTTGGTTTATTTTATCCTTTTTAGACTAACTTATTCTAATGAGTACACGGAATTGAAAGTTGAACAAAGCTTTGTTAATTTAAGTTTCACAGCCAGTCTCTTAAAAGAGAAGTTATATAGAATATTTTCAAACGTCTCATTGTTATATCCATACAATTATTTTCATTTCACTTGTAGAAAATTTCATATTATAATTAGACAATTATCCTGCAGTTCTCGCTCCAGGGTAAGTAGCTTCGGTATTAAATTTAAAGTAGCTTTATCCGGACCTTTTCTGCTTCTCTAACACAAACAAAAGATTCTAAAATTTATTACATTTTATTTAATAAGCCACTCCTTGTGACAATCTGACAAAAACTGCTGTATTTTGTCGACAGTCGACTTTCAGAGTTGAGCACTAGTGATGTTACTGTATTGTCGATTAAATTTCTATATCTAATAAGTGTGTGGAAAAACCCTACATGGACCACAAGTAATAAATACGACTTTAGCACTAAAGTTAAGACTCTAAATTAAATAAATTTTTTATCGATACATATAAATTGATGCAAGGCCGTTGTTTACAAACTACAAACATTTTAATACCAATATCAACTATTTACAATATAACATAAAACCATTTATTTTACTCTGGTGAATTCACATCTGGAGCTTTATAGCTTTTAGTTGGAAATATCACATAACATTGGATTTTATCGATATTATTCTTGCCAACACTACATTTATTTTATTATAAAGAATTTTATTACAATATCTTGTTATTTTTCCAGAGAATATATCTTGATAATATAGCATGTCTAGGTGTATGTCCAACTGTGGATAGAATTATGTTCATGGATGTAGGTATATCTTTTTTTATAAATGTAATTTACTTGTTGTTTTATTTTATTAGTTATTTTGTTTTTTTTTTTAGCTTGTATATAATTTTGCCAATTTTAATTTTTGGAAAAAAATAATGTAAATATTTTATTAAATAAATATTTTGATTTGCAATTAAGTATCATCACTTGTTGAGTAAATTACATTTATAAATGGTATAAATATAGATAACTATTTTAATTACAGATTTCTGTATATTTTAACAAATCGATACAAAGAGACAGTCCAAGGTCTTAACGCTTCAACTTCACTAATTAATTCAAGCGTTATTATTAATTTTTAATATTTAACGAACTTGGAAATATTTCAAGTTCGTATTCGAGAAGCTTCGGTCTAGAACCTTACTGTACTAACGATTATTAACTAATCGAATTATGTGACCTTACATTCTTTGCTCTACCAATCCTCCATATTACATACTTAAATACATTTAATATAAGTAATTTTTAAAATATATATAATATTTAAAAAAATATATTGATTTTCAATCTCGTTCTATTTTCAAATGACAGTTTACGAGGCAATTGTAGCTGTCTTCGTAAACTGTAATAACGTTTACGAATACCGCAGCGATTATAACTGAGCGCATTATCCGGCTTTACTCAACGATATTATATTCACATTGTGAGAATTTTCACGCCGTTAACCACGAAACAGTAGATTAGCACCATTCTTTTGTGCTAAGCCTCACTTTGAGTGAAGTAATTTATTAAAGTATATGTTTTCATTGTATTGTAGCGAGCTAGCCTCTTGTATTGTCTGTTTTTCTGATCTTGATAAAATCAGTCATTTATATTAACATCGTTATTGACTTGAGTTTATGTGATTACAAATTATATATTCCGATTTAACTGGGTACTGACTCCTTTTTAAATTAAATAGTCTAATACGCATGTTCTCACCTACATACTGGTACAAATAATACGTCCACAACTAAACTTAACTAAAAAATAAAAACAGCTACGGTGTATTTGACGGGCCTCGTGGTGTAGTGGTTCATATAACGGACTGCCGATCATGGGGTCTCGGGTTCGATTCCCGGTCAGGACAATCATTTGTGTGATGTTTATAAATGTCATACAAATGTTTGTCCTGCGTCTGGGTGTTTCTATGCATTATAAGTATGTATTTACAAAAGAAAAGTAGTTTATGTATTCTATCCGTATTCTGGTACCCATAACACAAGCATAATAAGCTTAGCTTGGGACCAGAGGACGTTGTGTGAAATATCTGTGAATATTTATTTATTTATTTATTATTATGATTAAGTAGCTATTTCGTCAATCACAATAATATTGAATTAAAATCGTTAATCTATAATATACAGTTTCTTATAAAGATCAGTTATCATTGCCGAATTGTGTTATTCACACACAGTCAAATTAAATAGTACATTTAAATAAAATCCTCTACTCAGCATTTTTCTTTAACCTACTACAGCCCTCCAAGTAGTGTTGACGTCATCATTCACGCTGCTACAATACGCAATTAAGGGCCTACATCAATATCATCGCCGACACGTACATATTAACACAGCCAGTAGGCACAGAAAATGAAGAATTAGGGATACTTTTCCTATTTACTCAAAACCTACTAAATATATTTTAATTCTGATCCACGTGTTTCTATACATAATAGTTACCTATGTTTTTAAAGTTATTTCATTAGTTAATACGCGATGATAGACCGACGTCGCGTTCGCGATCGCGAATCGCGTTTTTGAGTTCATGCGATCCTAGATCATATATTGAAAAAACATATACTTAAAAATTAGAGTTCTAGCCATTCAATCTAAAGAAACAATGAAAACTTCGTACATAGAAAAATGCACGAAGCTATTTTGGTATCCTCTCAATAAATACCTGGTTAATTTTGGTCACATACGCGTTTAGTCTCTACAACATCGACAATATAAGCATTAAAACACTCATGAGGCTGTAGCAGACTTACGAGAATTTTGCAACGATGACATGCGTGTTCTTTGGTCGTCTCCAAAACAGACAAATTTCTTTGAAAAACTTTTTTCTTATAAAACGTCAGTAAATAGCAATTTTTAGGGTTCCGTACCCAAAGGGTAAAAACGGATACCTTATTACTGAGACTTCGCTGTCCGTCCGTCCGTCCGTCCGTCCGTCTGTCACCAGGCTGTATCTCAAGAACCGTGATAGCTAGACAGTTGAAATTTTCACAGATGATGTATTTCTATTGCCGCTATAACAGCAAATACTTCTTTTTCCGATTTTTTTTTCCGTTTCTTGCTCGATACTAATAACGTTGCCTTATGTTGCATAGATAATGGTACGGAACCCTTCGTGCGCGAGTCCCACTGGCACTTGACCAATTTTTTATTTATGTCAGCCAGTATGTCTTTGATTAAGTATTTGCATATTTGATCAAAAGAAAAACTTTGTAGTAATGTTTTAATTAACAGTTTTTTTCTTAAGTTGCTATGATAAAATAATGTGAATTTAATGAACCAAGTTCTTTTAGACTAATTTGAAGGTTTTTAATTAAAGAAATTATTATGGAAATTTGTATTTGAAGTATTATATTGTTGGTCGTGAGTATTACAGTGATATATGAATGTGTTGCGTTGCTCAGTTAGTGAGTGACAACGCGTGAAATGTCCCATGAGTGCGATTGAATCTCAAGTAGTCTTATTTGCATACTATAACTTTGTGTCTTATATGGAACATATATAGATATTTCATATTAATGTAATGGGTGTCTAGGATTCCTAGAAGTCAAATTCCTTTCTGGATAAATGTAGAAAATTTCGTATTCATTTGACTTTTAATATAAGATTATGGATTTACTAAGTAAACCTTACTGTAAATACCTTCATTAACATATCAAGATTATTCTGTCTAAGTATTTTTTATCAAAAGCATACACAAAAATCTTTATACATTGCCATAATCTTTATATTTGTCAGGCAAAGTTGTTTTTGAAATTTACAACTCTATCGCAGTTAGATATTAAAGTTCTTTTGTCAGTTATACAGACACCAAACTACTACTATATTGTGTACTATATATGTTTTAATTAAAAGTTCCTATTCACGTTGCATCGTTAGAGTGTATGTCACGCCTCGTCGGCTGGTAGCGAACGTCACACTCCACACGGAGCTCTCTCAATTCAATCGGGATGCGGATGTGACGTCATTGTTTCTATTCAATAAATATCACAGACATCGTGTTTCTATTTTGAATATCTTATATCCTACTTATATTATAAACGCGAACGCTAACAACAATGTAAAGAATAATGGTCTTATTCATAATGAGTTATCGGAGGTTTAAACGGAGATTTTATCGGAGCGATAATAAACGTTTTAGGGTAAAAAGACAAATAACAAGTTGATGAATAACAAGTTTTGACAATTTTCGCGAACTGATTTTAGCGAACTTTTAAACCTCCGATAAGTCATTATGAATAAGACTATTAGTGTTTGTTTTCATTTCACGAAAGATTACAGAATGTTAAAACCACTTTTTACGGATTTAGACGCGTGTTTATGTTTAAAAATCCGTAAAAAGTGGTTTTATTTTGATTATTGACGGGCTTCGTGGTGGAGTGGTTTATGTAATGGACTGCCGATCACGAGGTCGCGGGTTCGATTCCCGCTTGGGACAGTCAGGTGCCCGCGTACATTCTCTGCCAAGATAGGATATGTAAGTCACTTGCGGGCTCATGATCGTAACCGTACAGTGCCGAGTAGCTCCGCCTGAAACAGCTTCTAAGAAAGAGTCACCGTGGCCGAAATCGGCATGGATGTCTATATAGAAGTATGTATTTACAAAAGAAAAGTAGTATATGTAGTCTATCCGTATCTGGTACCCATAATACAAGCATAGAAATGTAGCTTACTTTGGGACCAGAAGACGCTGTGTGAAATGTCCTGAATATTTATTTTAACGAATGATTCGCGCAAGTGTTAGAAAATATTACTAAATATTTTTCTTTACCCGACGTTTCGAAGATTTAACAGCTTACGACCTAGCCATGACCATCGTGGCTGAAAACTCTCTTAAACGTTGGGATAGATAAACTAAAAAATCAACAAAATACAGAAAGTTATCTCAATGAAATAAGTTGGTTAATATTGATAAGAATCGTTTAACAAATGAGATATTTAATTAAAACGTCTAATATTCAAATTAGTTACCCGGTGTCCGATTCTTTGACCAAAAGTCATTTGGCAAAACTACACTTGACAAAAAACGTTTGGCTAAATAATGAATTCGCCTATTGATCATTTTACTACTGATCATTTAACAAATGCTTCATGTTGCAAAATGATCAACACTTAAATTGACATTTTATAAATGATTACTTTACAAAACTAACATTTGGCAGTTGCCATTTTTAGACCAATAGTAGATTTATCTTATAACTCAGTTGAGTTATAAGATAAATCTACTATTGGTCTAAAAATTTGGTATTTCTATGACCACATTTTGCACAATTTTTTGCAAAGCTACTGCTCTGTATTTTCCTAAAAGAAAATACTATAAGTATTAATTGATATATTTTATTAAAAATAGATAGATAGAATGAAGAAAAATAGATATTTTACATTATTTGCAAAATAATTACTTATTTACCCGTTCGTCTTTGGAGATATATATCTCCAATATATTATATCTCTTTTATTAGATTGGGTTAGGTTAGGTTAGAACTTTAACCCAAAACGCCAGAAGTGACTTTAGGGCATTTCAGCCTTTAATAATAATTCATGATGATAATGATACATTTAAAATAACTTAATTTACGAAACACATCATTTAGTGAAATGACAAAAAGGTCAATTGTTATTTGAATACTTGACACATTTGTCAAGTGTAGTGTTTGCTAATGGATCATTTGCTAAGTAAGTTTTTGTAAGATGATACTTTTGCCAAGTGTCTTGTCAAAAATTTTTTGGTCAATCATTAGGGAACCTAGTTACCCACATAAATCCATTGATAATATCGTATTTGACCACAGAACTAACATCAATTTCATAAAGCTTTGAGTGCGGTAATTATCTCATTTGAAATTTAACCCATTGATAAATATTTGTAATGTTAGAACCAACATTAATATTCATTTCATTGTTATTCTATCCTCAATGTTATCGATAAATACAAAATTGTTAATGGAATCAAAACATCGAGTAGTGTTGGGCGCGTCACGCACAGGATATATATATGCCGTAAACTGTACACATACATGTTTGATTACTTCCCTTATACTATATTCGCATATAGCTAACAGTATGTGGCTTACTTTCTGCATGTATGTATAGCATAAACTACAAAAGTATTCATTGATTTTTGCTCACCAGTTTTGAAACGAAGAAGCATTGAAAAGCTTAGTTATTACGTTAGAGGAATTATGTTTGGGGAAAATTTCAATTCTCGAAGGATCAAGACTTTGTGCAATATCATATGGTCCTGCGAAACTTTCGAGTGTTTATTTAATTACAAAGTACATTTCCACGATATAAGATACAACGGTTTAGTATATAGAAAAGTATCGCTACATTTAGTTTGTATAGTGAATATCGGAGCGATGATGTCGTAATCGTTCGGTTTGTTTGTAGAATGAATCAATGCACCGCTCGGTAGCCGGCTCGTTTTATCGCTGTTAAATGCAGTCAGTGCCACTAAATCTCGCGATACATAACATGTACATGCGGTCACCTCGTAATACTTTATTTATAGTTTTGTTTTATATATTACTTGACACATATCAACAGATGAATGATTAATTTTGTCTTTAAACTTGTGAGATAAAAATCTTAAGGGCCTACATCAATATTATCGTATATCATCGCCGACACGTACATATTAACACAGCCAGTAGGCACAGAAAATGAAGAATTAGGGATACTTTTCCTATTTACTCAAAATCTACTAAATATATTTTAATTCTGATTTACGTGTTTCTATATATAATAGTTACTTATGTTTTTAAAGTTATTTCATTAGTTAATACGCGATAATAGACCGACAAATGAAAAAAATAAAAAATTTGAGAGGTTGTTTCGCTAAGATTTTCTATCGAGAAAACTTTTTTCAATCGCGTTTCTGAGTTTATGCGATCCTAGATCATATATTGAAAAAACATATACTTAAAAATTAGAGCTCTAGCCATTCAATCTAAAGAAACAATGAAAACTTCGTACATAGAAAAATGCACGAAGCTATTTTAGTATCCTCTTAAAATCTTTTCAGCATTCGACATCTGGGTCTAGACAAAGAGCGTAAAGTTAATTTATAATTCGCTAGTGCATGTTTTTCTACTTTAACTAAGGAAGTAGCATTAAAATTAGCATTTTATTCATTGTCTCAAGAACGGATTTTTAATTTAAACTTTGAAACACAACATTTGTGAGGATACTTATAGTATGTTTTTAGTTTTGAAAAACTCTATCATATCTTTTCTAAATCGTAACTAAGGACGTAGAAATATAACTTATATAATTCGACTGAATGAGAAAAGTAATAATTATACTTGAAACGATAGCTTTACAGTTGAATACAGACAGAACATTAATGAATGATTGCAACACAAATTCGATCAAGTTAATGTATATTGCAATATGTTGCGAGAGTGCTTGTAAGTGGCCATCATTAATTCTGTCGACACTCACCCCCTACCTTATACACATGCTCGTAATGGAAGCATCTTCAGAGATCCTTCCCCTCTCAGTATTATGTGGAATCGAAAAGAAATTTAATTTTGAAAAGTAGCTTCTTAAACTTCAAAATCACATAAAAATTTAACGAAATGAATAATTTACTTAAATTGAAAACTAAAACAAAATCTATAACATTTACTGCACTTTTTCTTTTTATTTTCTTCAGAATACAGTCCGACAGTATAAATATTTATAACCTTTTTACGCACATTATTCAAATTTGTTTCAAACACAATAACTTAATTTAAAAACTTTAATACAAACTTGAATATAAATCTATCAAGAAATATACAGAGATTTTGGGAAATTTTAGTTGAAATATTAACAGTTACATAAATACATAGACTTCTAGATAGATACATAAGTACAGAGATGATATCAATAAAACCAAGATGAAGAAATACCTTATGTTACCACTATATTTACATATAACATATATTCTCTGTATGTTTTACATATAAACATATACGTCACATCATTTGCATCACTTGTCATGTTGAATCACAGCCGAGAACGAATGAATGAAGCTTAAATGAACCGAACATTTTGTATGAACGCACCTTCATATTACAATTATCACGAACTAGTGATGTACCGGATATCCTTATATAGCTGAAAGAACTGGAACTGTATCCGGATTGAAATATTTAATCAGATACTTTTTAAACGATCTATTTCTGCCGTTTTTGCTTGTTTCAAATCTCAACAGCAAACAAACAATTACTTTCTACTTTTTTTTACTTTTTACTGCCAAATGATTTTAAAGTGATAAAGCCTTTGTGCTACTCCAAAATCTATTTATATACAAACTTTGATCCGAGTGGAATCGAACTCACGACAACTTTTACAACATTGACGGGCTTCGTGGTGGAGTGGTTTATGTAATGGACTGCCGATCGCGAGGTCTCGGGTTCGATTCCCGGTCAGGACAATCATTTGTGTGATATCCATAAATCTCATACAAATGTTTGTACTGCGTCTGGGTGTTTACTATGTATTATAAGTATGTATTTACAAAAGAAAAGTAGTTTATGTATTATATCCGTATTCTGGTACCCATAACACAAGCATATAAGCTTAGCTTGGGACCAGAGGACGTTGTGTGAAATGTCCATGAATATTTATTTATTTATTTATTTATTGCAACTGACAAATATTACTTTCACCTATAATACTGCAATCACTGTACACAAAGAATAAAATATTGTCTTTTATATCAACTATACTACTTATTATGAGATACAATAGACCTCATGAACATAAAACGCACAAGTAACATAATAATCCTGTGTTGTTACAAATTAATGTTGGACTCACGATAAATGTGCTGTATTACTGGAGATCACCTGCGGCGCTGTGAGCGATGACGTCATAGTGGTGACGTCCCTGAAGCTCGTCCCTCACACGGGAATAAGATCATGGACACAATACATGATCACTTTTAGATACATAAAATAATACGATTCATAACATTACATCTAATTTGTAATTACATAGTTTATACGGGCCTCGTGGTGTAGTGGTTCATATAACGGACTTGAGGTCTCGGGTTCGATTCCCGGTCAGGACAATCATTTGTGTGATGTTTTTAATTGTCATACAAATGTTTGTACTGCGTCTGGGTGTTTACTATGTATTATAAGTATGTATTTACAAAAGAAAAGTAGTTTATGTATTATATCTGTATTCTGGTACCCATAACACAAGCATATAAGCTTAGCTTGGGACCAAAGGACGTTGTGTGAAATGTCCATGAATATTTATTTATTATTATTTATTTATATTTAATTATCTAATATATAAAATTCACGTGTCACAGTGTTAGTTACCGTACTTCTCCGAAACAGCTTGACCGATTCTTCTCAAATTTTACATACATATTGAGTAGGTCTGAGAATCGGCCAACATCTATTTTTCAAACTTTTTTTTTAGTATGGCAAAACAGCGTTTGCCGGGTCAGCTAGTAATATATAAAAATAATTTAATTATATACAAATATCTAACAAAAAGTTTTTGAGTTAGAAACGACCTCACAATCGCACGAATAAATTACGTTAACATCGATTTAATTAATTAGTAAAACAGATATCTTAATTACAATATATTTCGTGTGTTGTGAGATTATAATTTTATTGGTAATCTTCAATGTGATCAGTGGGTCAGTAGATGTCGGAAATAACTTCCGATTTGTATTAATATCGAGCTCTGGCCACGCGCCAGATTTGGCTGAGGTACGTGGGTTTGTTGCTTGTTAGTACATTACATCATGTACTATGTATAATTGTAATAGTATTTTAGACTTTACGAACTTTTGCGTTTGACGAACTTCATGATCGGTAGTGGTTTTGCCGAGTTCGCCAATTCGATTTGCACTCGGTGTAATTATATAGTATATTATCTACATCGCCATGATAAAAATATGTTTTAAATATTTTTATCATGGCGAATTAACAAAATTTTATCTAAAGAAAAAAAAAATCAAAAGCTTACCAAAAACTCAAAGGTCTACGTTTTCGATACTCAACTAAATTCCATACCACTGAGGTAATAGTGGTGGAATACATATACATTTTTGTCCTACCCCTGTACATAGAGCCAGTACCTTACTTAGTTACCTTAAATTCTGACTTCATAATTTAAATGTATTGTTTCAATGTACTATAATACATTGAATATAAACAAAATACCAACGATCTTCAGCAGAACACAACTGTTTAGACTGAGTAAATAAGTTCCGAGTTGTCTTAACAACGAAAATCAAGGCATGTTGTGCTTGACATCACCGAGTGCTATAATTACTGCTAATGTACGAACTTGGCGGAAGACTGCACACACTGCCGCGCATAATTACCTACTAACAATCGTACTCTCACTGTTTTGCAAAAACACGTCTGGTTTTATTTCGAGTGTTTAGATGAATAAATTTAAATACAAGATGCCTGACTTTTAAAAGAACTTGATAATCATGCGTAGGTGTAGGAAATGAAAACTTTTGACATTTTGACAAAAGACTAAAATAGAAGTAAAAAAAACAGTAAGCGTTAATGATATGGTTTTATTACATTACTTGTTTTATTACCTCAATAACCTCAATTACTATGGTTTTATTTAATTTAGTTGCTTCCACGTATGAGACCATTCATTAATAAGTGCAAAAAAATATATTTGGTTGTTTAATCAACGTTCTAACAGTATGTTTGTTTCTCCAGCTAGTGTATTTGGTTGTGAACGATTTCCTATAAATATAGCACAATTATATAAGTGTGACATCACTTTATATACATACATACACACGTATACTCGATATTATATAGTACTTACATATTCACAACTTTGATATATTACTATTGTAGTGCCAGTGTTACTAAGTGTCAATTTTGATGTATTTATTGTAAAGTCTAAAACATAATGTCTCAACCTCCTCAACCTGGTTTTGTACCTGAAAAGGTTCAGGAGTTCAACCGGAGGGCTTCTCAGGAAATGTCCGAAACTATACCTCATCAGAAAATGCGTCCACAAGAAACCTCTAAAAAGGAACCTCACCAAAATGGAGCTGAAAAGCCACAAATGCCAGAAAAGTCCAAAGACGAAAAGCCAAAAGTTGAAAGTTACTCCAGGCAAAACCTGGACAGTAAGAATCCATTTTCTCCTCACTTCCATCGCAGCAGCAGACCTCATGGACACTTTGAAATGGGTCCACGAGGACTTGATTATTCCCCTCATCGAATGGGATTTGATTTTTCAAACAGACTGAGAGACTACGGACCTCAACGGTCCACGTCCATCCATGGCCATGAGTTGACTGACGCACCAATGAAGCCTGAGTACCTTGGTCATAGGAGCCACTTTGGTAGCCAAATTGTGCCAGGAGGTATCAATCATCCAGATGTTGTCTTTAGACATGATTACTACAGCCAAATGGGGTTCTCTCCTCCAAGGAATGCGAGGTTCTCCTCCCAGGAGTACTTGAACGCTCCAGCTCAATATGGCAGATGGCCTGATTACAGGGCCGAGTACAGACAGCGGCGGCGCTCTCAGCAAGACCTACATTCTTTGGGACAAGGGGCTGAATCAGGTATTTATTTTATATTGTAATTTATAGTAACCATTTCATGAAAATTCTTTACACTTGGCTACTATTTAATTAGTGACATATTGTTCGTGCATATTTTTCGGCTAAGATAATTGACGTATTGAAGTTAGCTATTTATTTAATTTCAAGAATATAGTATTCTGTAGGTAACAAGCCTATTACATCGAAGTAACGTAACGTTATATTATAAAGCTTTTTATTCCTTTTGTTCTGAACAACGTAATGATGACACACATAATAGACATAACATTTGAACTTCAAAACAAAAACTCCAAGTAATTAAGCCTTCTTAAAACATTGGCTTTGGACATTTCCATGAGAAAGAAAAGGTTTTCCTGTGATATCGTTCGAGATATTTCTTTTTGTATAATTTTGAAGTTAAAGCGAACATGAAAAGCCTTCAGTTCACAAAAGACATCTTACGCTTAATTAAAAAACCCACAAGGAAAAGTCAGCAGTATTTAAATATACCTTCGTTCAGTTCATTATATTTTTAATAATTTTATTCATTAATACATAAAATATTTTATTTTATCTGCGTAACGTTTTGATTTTTTATTTGTGTCCTTGTTCAAGATTGTAATTCCTATGACTGGTGGTTAAAAAACGTCTAAATCGTCTAAAGAATAGACCCAAAACAAAAGCGATCTTTATCAAACATTGCTTTTATTTGTATGAATCACGTAAAGTGTTAGAAAATGTTATTTAAATTATATACTAATCTTTAAAACTCAATATCCAATAAGTCCCTATGTTTATATAAATTTCAAGTCCCCAAGCGCAGTACGCCGCCCGCCCTAGCGCCCGCCCGGGGCGGGCGGAGGCTTCGTCTCAACATGTTATTATTGAATCCCTCTCAGCATCTAGGAAATGCGGATGTTTTCATAAATTTACGACAAAAATTGAACAATGTTGTTTTAATATTACGTTGATAATTTAATATTTTGAATTTGCAATAAGCTTAAATACTTCCTGAACGACCATCTCTCATCATTGGAGAATAAATTTAAAGAATAAACTGAAGTTGCAAGAGTGCCAAGCTCTTGAGTCGCTTCAAGAAATGATAGTAGAGCTATGCGTGACTTTAAAAAGGGAGCTTCCGATTTGAAAGTTAAATGAAAAATAAATACTAAAACCCATTAGACAGTGGGCTTAGGTATAAGTAGTCGAAGACTTTAGTTACATGAAACTTTAACCCCAAACTGCGGTTGTAGTTAAGTGGAGCGAACCAATCTCATGGTGTATTAACATTGACCCAAAGAGTTAGTGGGGGTCGTCGACCTCAGGGACGTATCGATCCCATTGAAGCCGATACGTGCCGACTATGAGACAACTGCAATATTCGCTCCACAACACTCTAGTACCGTTCTACCATCATCTTTATTTTGAATTTTTTTTATGTAGTGTAGGATATCTGTGTGCTCTTACATTTAACGTGGACAATGTTGTGTGAATTTAATAGATAGTTTATTATAAGTTTTTAAAAATTTAAACTCTTTATTGTACAATTTAATAAATGTAGACAAAGAATTCTTTACTTTTTGTCGTGTTACCTGTACGCCTCTATATGAGTTTAAATCGCATTTAAAACGCAACTGAACTTGATGCTGTTCTATTAATAGATATAGTAGATCAAGAAGATGGCTTTTCGAAAAAATTGACAATATTTCAGCGCTAAATTTCATGCGTACGAAGTTACGACCGATGTGTAGTACAATAATATTAAAAGAAGATAAGCGCTTTTGGCGATATCTTTGAAAAAAAAAAAAATTATCTCGTTAAGTTATTAAGTTTTAATCATACAAAATTAGATCAATATTGAAGTATGTTATGTCGTGTGTAAGAGCATGTTTATCAGATGTCACTCGAGATATATCGCTGTAGATGAGGAGCGCCACATTGTGTCACGTTATTTTGTAATGAGCCGCTTGTGATCTGTGTGCCAATGTTTGAGTACAACAGGTGACTTATTGTGTATTTGTTTGTATATAGTTCAATGTTGTAACTAACAACTGTTTATTGTAAGACTTCATGTGTACAATCGCGTATATTTTAAATAACAGAATGATTAAATAAGGGTTACGTATGATTCCCAATTTCTATACTGTTTACAAAAACTATACTTCCTAGGAATCTTACTTTTGTCTTAAATTTTAAGGTTGTTTTAAAGAGGCTTTTGGGGTCGTTTCTATCGTTACCTAAAATAAAATTTGCTGACTTTGTTTATTATGAATTTATATTACACCAGTGTATTTTTAAAGGAATATCCTCTCTAAAAATGAGACAATAATCATTTAAAGTCTTGAATTTAATGTTCAGATTTATGACAAGACAATTGGCTCGGCCTTCAATATTATTAATTCTGAAATTTGAAAGTCAATAACCTCTGCTTTAATTATCATAAGAGCTTAACGAACTAAAATTAGAATTACCAGATAACGATTCAAATTCTATTTTTTTTAAATTTAATGTGTTAATGTATTTAGCGGAATCTTTGAAAGTGATTTTCATCCACTTTCAGTAGTCGGATTGATATGATTTTGCACATATTTCAAGGACCGATGACAATGCGATAATTTAAAAAAATATTCAGGAGTTTTTACGAATAGAATTCTATCCGTTTATCAGTAAGATCTTATCTATCTAAAGTATGCGTCATATGCGTCAAAACAAGATTATACATTTGTCTGTCATTAATAGCATCAATTAAAGATATATTAAATAAAATTGGTCAAGTGCGAGTCGGACTCGCGCACGAAGGGTTCCGTACCATTATCTATGCAGCATAAGGCAACATTATTAGTATCGAGCAAGAAACGGTAAAAATATCATGTTTGTTGTATGGGAGCCCCCCTTAAATATTTATTTTATTTTATTTTTAGTATTTGTTGTTATAGCGGCAATAGAAATACATCATCTGTGAAAATTTCAACTCTCTAGCTATCACCGTTCTTGAGATACAGCCTGGTGACAGACGGACGGACGGACAGCGAAGTCTCAGTAATAGGGTCCCGTTTTTACCCTTTGGGTACGGAACCCTAATAAAAAGGCTGCGAAGCTACATACATATATAGCTTATAACTTAAGGCTTAGTAACATACAAAAATAAATACTTAGGTATTAGTAGCCTTGCTGTCTCTTTTACTCTCGTTCAAAAAGAAAGAGTTAAAAAGGCTACTAAATAATTTATTTTTCTTAATGTGTTCAAATAAAAAAAGCAGCAGGCCGGATTCGTTGTACCGAGTGTTGAGTTTAGATCTATATCCTAAGGGTGATTAGAAAATCACATGATATTACTACATTTTCTTTCACGAGTTCTGTGCCAGGAAAGTAATATCGTCAGGTGAGTTCTACGAATAAAATATAGAAGAAAATGTCGTCAGTCCAGATTCATTAAATATTATATATTTGATATCTATCTCTTTCAATCTAAAAATCTAATCTATTTTCTATAAATAAACTATTGTGAAACAATAACATCATCATCCACAAAAATAGCGCTGTTAAGAGGGTACTGTACTCCTAATTTAGGTAATTGCCTTAGGTATTGCTATCCCTATTCCCGAGCGCCGCGCTGAGAGGGACAAATACAAAACGGGTGTTAAATATTACAAGAAACTGTTACACCCACGTAAAACTCCCATTTGCATGTAATAATCTTTACATACATTTGGTATAAAAACGTAATAAATCAAAATGATTCCCCCCCTAGCGATACTTTGTAATTAATAGCATAATCATTTATAACTTGGTGGGTTGTAGTTACGTAGTGGCGCGGCGCGGCGTGGTTCTAACTACAGTGACGTATGCGTTAGTTCGCTCGTTAGAACACTAACGGAGCAAGTTCGCTCGTTAACGATTCTTATCGCTTATCGAGCGACGCGAGCGACTCGCTATACCTCGGTGATAGTTATTTCTGCTAAGATATTGTGCTTTTTTAGCGTACTATCAACTATCCAGTGTTACTCCTAAACGGATGGATAGATTTTAAAAATTAGAGAATAATACTTAGTGATATAATTGTCAAAATAATTAGCTAAAGCTATCGATTAGGGTATCAAAATGAAGAAAATATAAAAGGCATCACGTAGCAGGTTTATCCATCCATCAATCTTTCTCCGTCCACTACTGGATATAGCCTCCCCCCAAGGCATCAGTTACATGTTATAGTGAGGAAAAAGAATTCACTTGTCACTTTTTCCATTTTATGTTTTTAACAGGGTTGCTATGTATCGAACCGTGAGTAACGTACGTGAACATATCGAATATTAGAATTACAATCAAATAATTGAGGAGACAAGGTCTCATCTCATTTGAAGCGCGCGCTGAACGAATGCGGATTACATTATATGCTTCAATTGTTCTGTCGCTACTTACACACTCACTCTAATCAGATTTATTATGTATTACCCACAGTTCAATATACATTGAGCATTATTGTTTTTATTTAAATGAAAGACTTTCCTCTTCTGATTTCTACGAGTGAATAACTACATCTATACCGACTGAGCTATCGTCGTTTCACGTTATTTGCACATATTTTACAAACAAATTACATATTATGTACTTGTACATATATAATAGCAAAA
The DNA here is from genome assembly GCA_916999025.1 of Orgyia antiqua. Classification (NCBI taxonomy): domain Eukaryota; kingdom Metazoa; phylum Arthropoda; class Insecta; order Lepidoptera; family Erebidae; genus Orgyia; species Orgyia antiqua. Next base: position 11,360,780 of record OU779874.1, read on the forward strand.
ATCTCAATCACCTCAAATAAAACTAAATGTGGTTAATAATTTCACTTTTTTCTAAGTAAAATTAATATTGAAAGAGGAGTGTATTGTAGTTAGCTTGAAACTGGATGGGCGGCAAAAAAAAACTTGTAAATTCGCAGTTTGTAGTTTCCTTAAAGTAAAATTACAAAACCCCACTTGTATTTACTTTATTGTTACTTACTACTTATTTCTTTTACTTTAAGATCAATATAAATAATAATTAGACAAATATTCGAGGTAACAAGAGAGCCTGTTTCTGAGAAAATATTTATCTAAATAATTTGTCTTATAAGTATTTATTTTGCGAGATAATATTTATTTGATAAAATATTTTGTTCTTGTGGATTCTGAGAAATGGAAAGCTATTGCTTATAATAATATAGAGAGAGGTCACCTTGGTAATTTTCCATTGGGTGACGTAGAAATTTAAGTGTTCTTACAGGTTAAGGTATTGACTGTCCGACAAACGTTTGAACTTTTTAATGACTAACTAATATGTAAAAGTGCTTGTAACAGTGTGTAATCCTTTACTTATTATAAAACAAAGTGGTTATTTTTGTATGTATGTCCCTATGTGAGCTTTATGTCTTCAAAACTTTGGATTTTAATGTGTTTTTTTTGGTAGATAGAGGGATTTAAGAGAATAGCATTTTGTATAATTTGTTAAGGTTTGGTTTCTATATTCGGTTTGAAGTTGCGGGTGCGTGCTAGTGTCATATAAAGTTTTATAAAAGTATTAATTTTGTTCATTTTGTTTTACAATGTAATTATCATTACTGCCCTGCTCTTGGCTGTTACCGTGATGTTATGGAAGTTATTTAGTCTATCAATAGCTAGGTAACCACGTGAGTGTACAAAGTCTCGCCGGATACAGTCTTCGTTTCCCTGTGTTCACTATTTGTGAGAGGAAGTTACATTTACACTGAAATAATAAGCTATTGTATATGGAGTATCGTACATTTTATTATATTTTCGTAAATAGTTTACTTTGTTTTTCTCAACAAATCAAACCAAATAAGCTTAATAGTTTGAGTTGGTATAAGTATATCTATGGTACTCGTAGCTCAATCGGTTACAAGTTTTGGAATGGATTTCCACCATCGTGGGTTTGATAATAACCTTAAATTTGATTAGTCCTGTATTTATCTACTACTTTTGTAAATATGTTATTACACTTTTTACTATTGATTTTCTCGTTTTGATGTAGGAATCATTCATTTATATTTAACTAAATTTATTTTATACATACTCCCGAAATATTATCTACGAAAACAATGAAGAAACGAAATATGTATTATGAAATTATTGTTAAGTTCTTGTTCAGTATTTTAATTGGGGTTGAATATTTCCTTTTACTGTTGAAAATTTTAAGATGGGTTCCGTATGTAGTAAACTTGCAAATACTACTTTTTAAGTTGAAATGTACTTTGCCTTTTTTAAAGCTGTTGCCCGCAACTTCGTACGCGTGGCTTTTGTACACTAATCATTAACAAGTTATACAAAAGCACCCCCTCTTGAAATACTCTGTCTGTCAAAAAATACATTTTTAAACCCGTTGTGTAGTTTTGAAGATATAAGCTGACATAGAGACATACATACAAAAATAACGATTTTGTTTTATAATAAGTAGAGATACGTAATAAACGTGTTTTAACAGTATCTGTTGATAGCATATTTATTACATTTTTAGCATAACCAAAGCAATCCTGAATTATTCATTGAAATATCTGCACTGTATGTATAAAAATTCTGTAAAAAGTTTATTAAAAAAATATGAACCTTGAAAATATTTTCCATTTAACAGTATCATATTTTATAATTTGCGGAACTCTAATATATTTCCATGACAAAGCTTTTATTACGTTGACTGGACAACAAATGGAGGCTTTTACGAATTGAGTGGGAGCCTCACCAATTATACGCTATTTTATTTAACTCCCATTAAAGTGGAGGGGGGGGGCGTTCCTAAAGGTGTTTTAATGGTGTTAGTAAACAACTAGTCATGGTAGATATATTATTATATCATGAGAGTTCTATCAGAGGGAATCATGTCGGTAGATTTGTATGTATGTCCTTATGTTCATGCCCACATCCCATTACTACTACTAACTTACATTTTAAAATACAGCTATCAATAATTTTAAGAAATTTTGATTTTTCATAAACACGCTAATATGCTTCGTCTACAATAGATTAAAACAAAGGAGAGCGACTCTCATAGAGCAGTCTACGTAGTGTAAGAGACTATCCTAATAAAGTTTAATCTAATTTAATTATTAATTTCTTTTACAGGTATGTTATGAGCTGTAATTACGAGTATATTGTAAGTAAAATATTATTATTAATTTTACTTTCGTAATTTTACCTACATAATCGGATATTTGTGCTCCAGAAACGCGCTGTTAGAGCTATATATAACCTAGGTCCGCGGGATTCTCTAAGGGAGAAATTCAAAGACATTAATATTTTAACGGTCGCTTCGCAATATATATATGAAAATTTATTGTATGTTCATAAAAATATTCATAATTTTACAAAAAAAAAGCGACCACCATAATGTTAATACAAGGCATAAACACAATCTTGTGATGCATGTAACCCGTCTCCACAAAATATGTAACTCTTTCATGGGTCATTGTATACGATTTTATAATAAACTCCCTATTGATGTAAGAGAATTAAATAATACTAAATTTAAAAAATTCATTAAAACTAAATTATGTAAAAAGGCGTATTATAAAATTTCTGATTATATTATAGATGATAAAGCTTGGGAGTAGGTTGCTCTGGAGCAATACATATTCTCTATTGTAAAGTTATTAGCATTGTAAGTATAATTGACATTTAATTTAAAAATATTGATTTGATTAAAAGCTCTGCTGAGTTTCTTACGCCGGTTCTTCTCAGCAGATTGCGTCCTGAACCGGTGGTAGGGAAAAAAAATTGGACATGTCATAAGCACATAATTTTTCTGAAAAATTGTGTCTACGTGATTAAATGATTTTTCATTTCATTTCATTTCATTACAATGCCTGCAGTATTTGACTTGGGTCCCAAAGTCCCAATCCCAGTGAGGTAAATTTAGTCTAATTAATTCTCGTAAATTTATTCCCTATGCATATCTCTTAGTTTGGTTTACACTACATGGCATTGTGATACATATAGACGTACTACTTGTTATATTTATGTGAATATTTTACCCAAAACATTCAAATCTAGTATAAAAATAATGAAAACCACTCAAAGATCTATTGTAAACATTGTCTACATCGTAAACGTGACAACAGCTGCCATTTACAATCAAACAACCCCCTGTCTGTTATTCCTAACAATAAAATAAGATTAAAATTAAAACGTTATCGGTTGCTGAAAACCGTTACAGTGAAAATAAAACGATATTGAACCGTAAAACATCGTTAATTCAAACCATGTTTAACGGATTTTCCGGCACGTTATTTGTTCGGTTATTATTACAGGTATTACCAAGTAATGGATATTACATCGGTAAAACAAAGCCTGTTATCTTATTATAATGTCCGTTAAAAAGAGAGGTAATAGAGTTCCGTGATTTGATGTACTCGAATACTTTTTAAGGTTTCGTACTAAAAGATAATACGAAACACTATTACAGTACACACACAGTACACACAGTACAGAGTTACACTTTACTAACCATCCGTATGTCACCAGGCTCTATCTCAAGATCGATAATAGCTCTCTCTCTCTCTCTCATTCTCTTTCTGCAGCTCATTTACGTCCCACTGTTGGGCACGAACCTCTTCTACTTTAGGAGGGATTAAAGTGAAATGAAATGAAAAATCATTTATCAAGTAAACATTTTTTTTTTGAAAATTATAATACCGGGTGCTTCAAAAAATGTATACACACTTTGAACTTCCATAGAAAATTTATTTACCGTTCTACAAAGTTAAGCTTCAGGAAAATAGAAAGCTGAAAGTCCAATGTAAATGAAACATAAATAACAAATGTTAATACTGTTCAAATTGGTGACCTGCAGCATCAATACAATTCTGAGTACGAGTCACCACTGATTCTGTACATCGTATCAAAACGTCCAATGAGATTTCTCTACACACTGCTTGAATCTCATTCCAAAGAATGTCTAGGTTACGTGGTTTACGTTTGTACACCTCATCTTTTACTGTGCCCCACAAGAAGAAATCCAGCGGTGTAAGGTCTGGAGAGCGTGCTGGAAACTCGATTGGCCCCCTGCGTTCTATCCACTGGCCTTTTCACCGCCACTTTTCAACCACGTAACCTAGACATTCTTTGGAATGAGATTCAAGCAGTGTGTAGAGAAATCTCATTGGACGTTTTGATACGATGTACAGAATCAGTGGTGACTCGTACTCAGAATTGTATTGATGCTGCAGGTCACCAATTTGAACAGTATTAACATTTGTTATTTATGTTTCATTTACATTGGACTTTCAGCTTTCTATTTTCCTGAAATTTAACTTTGTAGAACGGTAAATAAATTTTCTATGGAAGTTCAAAGTGTGTATACATTTTTTTGAAGCACCCTGTATATATGCCTGGTCCAAAAATTTTTTTCCTTACCACTGGTTCAGGACGCAATCTACTGAGAAGAACCGGCGTAAGAAACTCAGCTAAAGCTACAGTCTACTATGCCGCGCTGACCAGGCACATTGGCATTGGATTTAGTTTCTAGTATTCCGCCTCCCGCAGAAGATGTTATCTGTGAACAACATAGCTTTTACAACACCCTGGGGAGGAAATGGGGTAATGCCACTTGTATTCCTAATCCGTCACCACACCGATAATATACGATAATTGTTAAAGAGTTGATATTTTCACAGATGATGTATATCTGTTAATGCTTTAACAACACATAATAAAAACTAGAATACAATAAATATTTAAGTGGGGAACATACAACAAACGTTTTTAGTTTTTAGGGTTCCGTACCCAAAGGGTAAAAACGGGACCCTATTACTGAGACTTCGCTGTCCGTCCGTCCGTCCGTCCGTCCGTCTGTCACCAGGCTGTATCTCAAGAACGGTGATAGCTAGACAGTTGAAATTTTCACAGATGATGTATTTCTATTGCCGCTATAACAACAAATACTAAAAATAAAATAAAATAAATATTTAAGGGGGGCTCCCATACAACAAACATGATTTTTTTACCGTTTCTTGCTCGATACTAATAACGTTGCCTTATGTTGCATAGATAATGGTACGGAACCCTTCGTGCGCGAGTCCGACTCGCACTTAACCAATTATTTTAACTAGTATTTGGTCGGTTTTATTTGTTTTACGTATAAATATTTTATGAAACATAAAATTCGTGTGCTCGCTCTACCATGTTGTTGCCTATCGTAACTTCTACATCTGTTCTGGATTATTCTTTTTTGCAGCTATTTCCCTTATTTTTATTATTATTTTTTAAATTATTGTGCAATATTTTTATAGCGCCTTACAGAAATTCTGAGTATACCTTTACTAGCTGAAGGAAGGTAATTATGTAACGGGCTGTAAATATTTGTATAGCAGATTTTTCTAGAAAATTTATAGTGTGGCTGACTTTTGCAATAGACTAATACGTATATATTGTTGGCTGGTCTAGTAATGAGACCTACTATCATGTATCGATCATTGTGTTGGACTATTAAAGCGATGGATATCGCTAACCAGCGCCCAAATGAAAAAAATTGGTCAAGTGCGAGTCGGACTCGCGCACTAAGGGTTCCGTACCATTATCTATGCAACATAAGGCAACGTTATTAGTATCGAGCAAGAAACGGTAAAAAAATCATGTTTGTTGTATGGGAGCCCCCCTTAAATATTTATTTTAATTTATTTTTAGTATTTGTTGTTATAGCGGCAATAGAAATACATCATCTGTGAAAATTTCAACTCTCTAGCTATCACCGTTCTTGAGATACAGCCTGGTGACAGACGGACGGACGGACGGACGGACAGCGAAGTCTCAGTAATAGGGTCCCGTTTTTACCCTTTGGGTACGGAACCCTAAAAAGCCTCTAAGTTATAACTTTATCTCGATAGCATTTGAATTAAACAATGAACGAGTGCGCAATATTATTCTGCGTCATACTACTGTCTTGTGAGTCGACTTTAAAATAATCTAATACAACTTCAAATACTTGTATTAGCTTAGATAAATATCTATAAAGATTTTCTAACGATTGTCCTTTACACTTCATATCAAGCTGTAACCCTTTGGGATAGAGTTCATATTTAAGTAATCCTTCTGATCTCTATCTTATTGGAAATATCTCGCAGTTTTATCTGTAACATCATTTGCTCCGAGCTCGTGAACTTAATATCAATATTTTTAGAATAAACGTTGTTTGAATTTTTTTTTATTTTATTATATAATAATATGCTTTGTGTACTTCAAGAAATGGACCGTGGAAGCAAGGAAGATAGTTTAGCCGCTTAATCTAAAAAGTTTGACAGATATATTGATGGACAGATGTACACTCAAGTGATATTCTAAGGGTTCCGTTTTGTACTGAACCCTCAAAAGAACTTCAAATATAAAATTTCTTCATTGTATATTTAAGAGGGGACGCGTAGACGAGGAATAACACAACAAAACCAAGATGTTAGACAAACAAAGCTGCCCACTTTATACCTTCCCTGTCTGAACTATCACAAAGTCAATGCCTTGGGTATTTTTCCTTTTAGAGAGAAGATCATAAGCTCAGCAACGCAGCTATTTAGTTCTTAAAATTAAACTACAAGAAGTTCAATTTGAAGAAAAAATATTTTGACATCAAAATCGTGCTAATTATTATAAACAATAACGGAAACAGATGTATTTCAAACCTCTTAGGTACATTTTCTTATATTCCGATACTTATGATACTCTTTAACGGGCTAAATATAACATCACGCTACATACTCGTATATACACATAATTTTCATTTAATTTAGGCTAGCTAAAACAAGTGACAATAGAATATGCACATAACTCGAAGGTTATTCCAAAAATAAATAAACCACAGTGAATCAAAACATCTAAATACATATTGTATACTAGCTGTTGCCTGCGACGTTGTCCGCGTAGAATTTAGAAAATTTTCACGTGCTACGGCGCGATGGCTTATTTCATGTATAAGTTTGGTGTTTCTATACCGATTTCTATGATTCTTTTTTATTGAATGTTAACTTTTTTAAATTAGGAATGAGTGAGAGTATTATAAACGTAAGAGTAAACAAATATAATCAGAATGAACGAACTGCTAAGCTATCATTATTGACGGGCCTCGTGGTCTAGTGGTTCATATAACGGACTGCCGATCACGAGGTCTCGGGTTCGATTCCCGGTCAGGACAAATATTTGTGTGATGTTTTTAATTGTCATACAAATGTTTGTACTGCGTCTGGGTGTTTACTATGTATTATAAGTATGTATTTACAAAAGAAAAGTAGTATATGTATTTTATCCGTATTCTGGTACCCATAACACAAGCATATAAAGCTTAGCTTGGGACCAGAGGACGTTGTGTGAAATGTCCATGAATATCAGGAGTTACACGTGTTATTGTGAGTCAACCATAAAATATAGATATATGCTGTTGCGGGATATTTTTTAGACAATTTTATGTAGAATATTTTCGTCATACATGATTTCTGTGTAACTTTAACCATTAAGGCTGCACACGCGACGGAAGCTTAAAAAATGGAGTAACTTCTCCCGTTTTCCCAACATTTCCCTTCACTACTCTGCTCCTATTGATTGTAGCGTGATGGAAAGTATACTATAACCTGCCCAGGAGTATGAAGAATATTTGTACCAAGTTTCATTAAAATCCGTTGAGTAGTTTTTGTTTCTATAAGGAACATACAGACTGACAGACAGACAGACAGACAGACAAAAATTTTACTGATTGTATCGATCACTAATCACCCCCTGATAGTTATTTAGAAAATATATTTCATGTACAGAATTGACCTCTCTACAGATTTATAAGTATAGATAAACTATAGTGTAGTTCCAGCGGCTGCCATGTTGCCACCGATCATAAAACTGACATATTTTATAGCATTTTTTGTTTTATTATACAACTGAATTAGATTAACTGTTGTTACAACAACTGTACACTAACGAACATTAGAGAATTCACCGCATTCTATTGAATACTGTTTTTAAAAGTCGAAAATAATCCATTGTTGAATGAGAGATAAAGTGTGTAGTTTGTTGATTCAACTAACGTGTGTTTGTAAGAAGTAACGCTTACAAGAATAAATTATTATTATGAAAGTACAATTTATAGTGGATTGAAAACAATCGAATCTGTTCTTCGTACTCGTTTACATAATACAAGTTGGTTTGATGTTTAAATTTAGCGTATTGTGGTTGCAGCTACCAAAATATATTTTCTATAAAGCTATAAAAGGAGAATGTTCAATAACGACACGTTTATCGGCTGTGAAGAACATTAGTTATTTTAAAACATTTGTTTGTATTAATATTAGTAAAAGAGTTTCGTAGTTTATTTTAAAGCACCTCTTCAATCTCCAATTTTCCGTAGATTGCTTTTGACAAGAAACTTTGTAACTCGTTAAAATTACCCGACACGAGAAATTTCAAAGATTTGTTCGTAACTTTTGAAGATGTTTAAAAGACAATTTCATTTACAATTAGAGCATGAGAATCTAGATTAAACGATGTTACACAATATTGTTATTTACTAAGAAAGCTTTGTTCTTTGCTCTGCCGGCGTATTATGAGCTTTTTAAAATCATTCCAGTTCCAGGCAGGCCGTAAACTGCATGGCTAAATTAGGTATTATTGCAAAAATAAAACTTTTAGTTGAAAATTTTTAGTTAGTACTTTAACTTTTAGTTGTACCTTCTCCTTAAACATATTAATGTATGACTGGTTTAGCGAACTGACTGACTAATAATTTGTTCATAATACGAATTTGCCAGACAGTTCAATTCACGGCGTGAACTGCCTGTGAATAAAAGCTCATAATACGGCCGCTGTTCTTTAAATAAATAGTTAATTTGCACTTATTCTGTTGTGGTTAAAATTATAAACCCTAACTATTAAGAAATTCGAAATAAAGATCAACATAAACGTATCTAATCAATTAACAAATTGCATCCAATGAAAGATTAACCAGTGAGTTATAAGTACTTATATTCTTATTGTTCGTTAATAATAAAGTTAGCAAGTGTCATAACTGTAATTATCTACGCATATCACAGCAATACTAAGAGCTACTATATTTAACGTTTCATAGTTTTACTTACCCCTACAGAAAATAGTCGTAAATGTAAACATGTATGTAAATTAAATAATTTTAAATAAAACTACTTTTTACGGATTTAGACGCGTATATTTGTTTCAAATTTTGGCCCGACGTTTCGGAGACTTTGCAGTCACCATGGTCACGGGTGAGACTGAGCTGTAATGTGTCTTCTACGATCAGTTATTACAGGGTTTACCCACATTCGATTTTTTCGAATTTTACATTGACCATAAAGTTAGACTTTTACTATAAACTATATCATATTACATTGTGCTCAGACTACATAAAATCAATAACATTATTTTAGTTTCTAAAATACATTAACAAATTGTAACAATATAAAGAAAATTTTAAAATTTTAAATTATATAAGGTAAAACATACATAATTTTATCATAGACTAAAGTTTTAATTATTATAGAGGTAGTATACAATATAGCAAGCAAAGTAGTTTTATTTAAACAGATGAGTCGCGCAAGTGTTAGAAAATATTAAATAATTTTAATTTCAATTAGCTGGCACAACTAAATAAACGAAGAAGGTATCTATTAGAGCGTCTCCATTAGCAAGACGAAAGGTAAACGAAAAACAAAAATATTATTTGTAAAATTTCAGATAAACAATTTTCTTTTATACTTAATTCTTTCCGCCCTCAGCTTTTAAAGTATTAACGATTCAAAAATAATCCACGCCCATTAGCAATCACCTCACAGATTGTACAATGTAGACGGTATTGGGTCGCTCCCCTTTGCTTTGATTCTTTGTGAAACAACAGATAAAAACAGCTACCTATTTATAAATTTTATCAAAATTATATGAATAGGTTTAATTTTGAGAAATCTTTTTGAATAAGTTATTAGGTTTTTACCATTTCAAAAAAGCAGAAATTTTGACAAATACGTGTGATTAATATTTTTATTGCTCTTAAGCAATCAGCTGCCGTGACGTCTCGTTAAACTATGTCATGTGTAGCCTTCCTTCATACTAATTCTAGTTTGCTGCTTACTGAATTTTTTATCATTTAAAATTTCATTTTATTTGGAAACGTTTATCTTTTTTTTTTTTTTTTTTTTATTGCCTTTGGCGGCAGACGAGCCAACGGCCCACCTGATGGAAAGTGGTATCCGCTGCTCATGGACTAGGCAACACCAGAGGCATAGCCGAGCCGCTGCCTACCTTTGGAGTATTACTCTCTTCAAACCTCGCTTGAAGAGGGACATGTCGTAGCGCTTGGGAAATACCGCAGCAGGTAGTTCGTTCCAGAGATTGCACGTGCGTGGGAGAAACGACCGCTGGAAACGTACCGTGCCACAAGTGTACGTACCCAGGTAGTAAGGATGAACTTTGCTGCGGTATCGAGTGGTACGCTGATAGAAAGGTGACGAAGGTACCAGTTCAAACAGCTCCTCGGAGCACTCCCCGTGAAAAAGTTATCTGAAGTATTTTAAGTAAAAACGATATTATATGTACGGAAAAGTAAACACGGAAGTAAACTAATTAGTGTATAATATAAATCTTTTCAGTGAGGTAGTCGTTATAATATAATGTTACCGTAACGAAGCCTCCTTGTTCCTGTTCATATGATCTTTATACACTCGTATGTTGAAACACTATACAGCTCTCGCATTTATCGTGAAACTCACAAAACCTCCCCTCTCTATGTTAAAATGGAATCATCTAACAGCGAGGGGATTTAGGGATCCTTTGTTAATAATTAATCACCTGCGGAACCCTCGGGGGATGGAAAGTCGACTTTACGAAAGAGAAACTTGGTAAAAGTCAAGGAAATATAGGTTTTTATAGAATATCCGGTGACGAAATGCTTATGATTGAGCGGTTTTTATTATTTATGATATTTTGTATTGTTCTTTTGTTTATTTGTGTCGAACAGGATCTCTATATGTCTAATTATTTACTTCAATTTAATGTTTTCAATATATTAGATACTAGCTGTTGCCCGCAACTTCTTACGCGTAGAGTTCAGAAAATAAAAAATGCCGTAACAAATTATATAAAAAACCATCATCGGGATTCACTCTACACATTAAAAAACAATTGTATCAAAATTCGTTGCCTGGTTTTGAAGATATAAGGTCACATAGGTACATACATACAAAAATAACAACTTTGTTTTATGATAAGTAAAGACTTAACAATTTAAAATTAAAGTAACAAAAATGTACCAGTCAAATAATAATAGTACATTCCACGATAGCACAGTGGTTTTAGCAACGGTGTCTTTGGTCATTACTTCAAATCTCACTCCGGTTATCATTTTTTCGGCCTAAATTTAATTGATAAGGTTCTGATATTAACCTTCTTCAAAAAAGTATGTTTATGGTGTTAACCGAGATTGAAAAAATAAACTATACTTTATTTAAAGCATGTCATTCATTGTCATTTCCCTGCCCATATCTCGCTACTTGTGGTCATAGCACGCCGTTTCTTTCATCTTCTTCTGTCAGAAGACATATCTGTGTTAACTCCTCTTTCATTCATGTCCTCATCTTCAACTTTCTTTTCTTTAGTCTTTATCTATTCTCAGTGTCAGGCTTTACCTTATGGAAGTGCTTTCGGCAATGTTTTCTGTATTAGTTAAGATCAAAAATTTATTTAAAGTCTATCACAAATATAAAACTATTTATTGTTCACAATGAATGTTCCAAATGAGTACAAAGTAACAACTGATGCGTTATTCACACGATGCAAATTAATGAGAGAATACAGAACACAGTTTATATTCCAATTGAAATTAATAAACAATTCATATTGACACCGATTCTGTTGTGTCAGGAACTAATCTAAGCTTAACTAAAATGAATATAACGTTGAACGTTGTACACGTTTATATTAACTATTAAAATCGTTCATTGCCCAAAATTGGATCATCTCTCTCTCCAGCCCATTTACGTCCCACTGTTGGGCACGGGCTTCCTCCACTTTGGGAGGGATTATGGTCTACTGTGCCGCACTGACCAGGCGTGTTAGCATAGGGTTTAATTTCGAGTTTTCCGTCTCTCACAGAGGATGTTATTTGTGTACAATATCCTTAGCTGACTTTTACAGCACCTTGGGAGGAAAAGGGGTGGTGACACTTGTATTCTTACTCCGTCACCACCCGGACGAAATTGGATCATAATTAATTTAAAATAATTAAAAAACATTTGAGCAATGTACTGTCCCTGTCTTTGTAAACTTTAAAAGTGTAAAATATCATCCACACTGATCTGTACGCGTGATTTTCAGAAAAAAGGAACTTAAAATTAAACTCATTATTTTACGTTACACAATTTTTTGTATGGTTATAATCACTTACCGAGGAGTGTTATTGACACTATAAATGTTTATGATTTAGTTTAGTTCAGTTTAGTTGTGCAAGTAGAATTGGCACCATTATCTGTTGATTTCTCACTAAACTACGTGTTGATTTAATTACTACTTTATTAATAAATGAATCTAATATTCATGATATAGTCGTGACAATTCTGTTTGCACGGTGTTTGAATAATAGATATTTTAAATAAACATTTTATATTGCGTCCTCTGGTCACAATAGTACATTACGATATTAGTGCGTAAAGATGGTTATAACATTCGAGGCGGAATTTCAGCCCGAGCCGAAGGTGAGGGCGTAATTGAGCCGAGCATCTTTACGCATAACCAATACGCACGTATATCGTACGACGTTTTTTAACACATTTGCGAGGAAACAGAAAAAAAAAACAATTTATATTTTGTTCAAAGTACAAAGAAAAGAAAATTTGAGAAAAATGGCGCAAGGATTACTTTCTGCCGTGGCTGCGTGAAAATGTTGGCAAAGACGCTAGAGCATACAGCCAAGTTTACCGAATAAACTGTTTTTTTTTAAATAAACTCAATCTGTGATCTGTTTGAAATTTGAATAGCAACAGCGCGCTGCTCGAGTTGTGCGGCGGCGGTCAGTTCCATATTTGAAATGGCAAATAATACTGTTATGAAATTTGTTTGGACTATAACTTAACTATTTGATTTGATAACACACGCGTTTGTTATGACTTTACATATTTAAAACCGGTGGAATTACATCAACTTTACGAGCAAGGGTGTTAAAAAATAAACTTTATGACATCCTTTTTTTTTGTAAATACTTACATACTCGTATATTACATGGAATTTAACTTACGATTTGGTGTGGTGTACGCACTATTCTTAACCAAATTAAGAAAGCTCATGTCATTACCACATTTCTAACGGATGCTGTAATTATTGTCAGCTATGAAAAATTTGAAACAGTTATCATTTATGAAAGATCGGAAAAACCTAACCTAAAACTGGTAGTTTAATATAAACATCACACTTAATTTAGGACTAGACGGCAATTTAGAAAAGCAATATAAAAATAGGATTACAAAACAGAAAACAGGCAAATAAGTATTAATATACACAAATAATTGTATCAAAGAGCTTATTAAAGCAAAATTTATATTCTTGTCCTCATATTTCATGGTGTTACATACAGTGAGCGCAGGTTGTATACTTGTCACATTATTACGGAATTCCACACTTTAAACATGGTGGATATGAGCTGTGCTGTAGATGGGGGGACTATAAATAATAAATAAATATTCATGGACATTTTACATAACGTCCTCTGGTCCCAAGCTAAGCTTATTATGCTTGTGTTATGGGTACCAGAATACGGATATAATACATAAACTACTTTTCTTTTGTAAATACATACTTATACTACATAGAAAACACCCAGACGCAGTACAAACATTTGTATGACATTTTATGAATATCACACAAATGATTGTTTATACTATACTATACTATACTATACTATACTATACTATACTATACTATACTATACTATACTATACTATACTATACTATACTATACTATACTATACTATACTATACTATACTATACTATACTATACTATACTATACTATACTATACTATACTATACTATACTATACTATACTATACTATACTATACTATACTACATACAAACTTTTAACATGTTCATTAAGTACTTTAAATACAGTTTAAAATGTAATATATCTAGCTTACTTATGTCGTAATTAATGGACGTTTTATTGTTATTCCTAGTTTTAGCAACATTTTCACTACTGCTTCGCCTCTATTGGTTGCAGCGTGATGTTATGTAGCCTATAGCCTTCGTCAATAAATGTACTATTCAACAATAAAAGAATTTTTCAAATCTGACCTCTAGTTCCTAGGATTAATACAGTCAAACAAACAAACTCGGCAAACCTTGAAAAAAAATATAATAATATTTTCTAACACTTGCGCGACTCATCTGTTTAAATAAAACTACTTTTTACGGATTTAGACGCCATCTCACCCGTGACCATGGTGACTGCAAAGTCTCCGAAACGTCGGGCCAAAATTTAAAACAAATATACGCGTCTAAATCCGTAAAAAGTAGTTTTATTTAAAATAATATAAACTTGTAATAAATAAAATAAATAAATAATAAAATAATATAAATAGTGTTTTAAAAAAAAGGTGCACTTTATGTGCAATTAATATTTGAGGGTTTTCCTAGATTTTTTAGGAGATCCTGACCGAGTGCCAATGGGACACGGGGACCGCCTGCTTTCAAATACAAATAGAATCATTAAAATTGCTTCGACCAGTCCTCCGTTTTTTGAAGTCGGTTAAAAATCTGTCATGAGATTAATAAGTACCTCTAAGTTCTGAATATCACCGCTGGTAATAATTTGTGAAGAGTTTGTTAAATTCATAATGTAGTGAATTAGTGTGGGTAGTGTCGGTATAAAGCTAAGCGCGGGGAAGCCCCTGGGTGGTTTTAACACAAACACGACGAAGGATAGCGGGTACTTGTTCCATTAAGTATTCACAGTGAACTCGCCCGCTGCTGTTCACTTCAAGTATTCAACTTAACTTGCGAGTATTTTTGTTAGCACTGCACTATCATAAGAGCTGTTTTGTTTACTTGTTGAATTATAAACAACACAAATTAATTAAAATATGGTTGATATTAGAAGGGTTTGTGGAGACTTAAGTGTATTTATGTCAACATACAGTATAAAACCAACAGGAGGAGGCAGGGAGAAGTTATATGCACTGCAATTTCTGTGATAAATATCACACACACAACGCAATTTCATTGATCGCTGCGCACCCGCCTCCCGAAATCACCTCACGCGCTCTAAGAGACGACTATTAATACTCTACGACATTATCCGTACCGTACACAATAAGTATGAGCAATCATCTCGTATTTTTTCATTGGGGGTCGCCTTATAATGTCAAGTCCTGTTGGTATTAATGCTCTGAGTATGTCAGCAACCCATTTCCCTTTATGTATGCTACTATATAAAGATATGAAAGAAATATGAGTGAACACAGATATAAAATATGACAGAAGAGTATGGAAGAAAAAGATATGTTGCGTCGAACCTATGTTACGGGAGGCAAGGGCAGGAGTATAATGACAATAGTAAGCTAAAATATTATCGTAGCTGATAGATAACAATATCATCATAATATATATTCATCTTCATATCGTACTGTCGTTATCATATCGTCACAGGCAGGTATGTAAATATTAATTTGATTGTGTTTTTTAGCATTATTAAGCTATCATGTTTCATGAGATACACGAGAGCCTAGTGACAGACAAACATACAGACAGCGGAGTTTTAGTAATAAGAGTTGCTTTGAACGCGATAATCTCAGGAGCCGTACGAAGTCGCGGTAAAGATAGCTATTCAAAAGGACTTTATATAATACTCTACCAATACCGAACTCCAAAGAATTACATTGTGTACTTTTCCAAATTAACATTGTAACGTAGCTATTTTGTCCAAATACCGTTTGTAAAAACGACAGTTTTTGAAATGTAACATCTGCCGACACTGGTGGAGTTTTCATTAATTTGATTGCGGACATTATAGACGCTCTACCACAGATCACTTTCAATAGATAGAGCATTACGAGACTAAACGGATCAACGTTGGAGGAAGATGTGAGTAAAGGGGTATGAAGTAATTCATTTTTAGGGTTCCGTACCCAAAGGGTAAAAACGGGACCCTATTACTGAGACTTCGCTGTCCGTCCGTCCGTCCGTCCGTCCGTCTGTCACCAGGCTGTATCTCAAGAACGGTGATAGCTAGAGAGTTGAAATTTTCACAGATGATGTATTTCTATTGCCGCTATAACAACAAATACTAAAAATAAAATATAATAAATATTTAAGGGGGGCTCCCATACAACAAACATGATTTTTTTACCGTTTCTTGCTCGATACTAATAACGTTGCCTTATGTTGCATAGATAATGGTACGGAACCCTTCGTGCGCGAGTCCGACTCGCACTTGACCAATTTTATTGGTCGTAGCAAAATCACACACCGAGTTCTCACACATACAGTTTTCATTCATACGCTCTTTAATGCTTATGTTCGGTGTGTATTTATTGCCGTGCGTGTGGAATCTATTGTGGATAATCTGTGTGTCCTACCTAGCTGGTAGAGACACAATTTTGTATTAAACTGGTAAACTGTGAGATGAGTGTACCTTATATTTTGTACGGTGTTATTACGTTAGAAGTGTTCGCAAAAGGTTTAGTAAAATTATATTGCGTCGTTCTTATTAAAGAAACCAGTCTCTGTATACTTTTATCTGCGAAGATGATTTGATTGTTACAGACTTTTCTCAACTCAGCTTACTGCTTTAATGTTTATATTTATTTCTTATCAAAACACATTTGTCTGATGTCCGGTACATTATTGTTTATAACTAAATATCATATACTGTATTGATATACTCGTAGATCTTGGGTTATTTGATATTAAGATAAGCATATTGCAGACAACAAGACTTAAAATCCCCTTAACTTCACTTTAGACCGACAACATAAAGTTAATAATAAATAATTTTCTTTGACTCCCCTTGAGTTTTCTTGCCAGATCTTTCTCAAGTGGGACGCGTTCCGATCTGGTTGTAGTATAGTAGATAAAATAATAAAAACTAAATAATTAAAATAAATACTAATTTTCTATAAATTCAAATAAAAATTAACAATTTTTCTTTTTAATATAAACTAATTTAAATCTTAAACCAATAATTATTTTTTAAAACTTCTTGTTATTATGTAAATAATATTGTATTTAAGTATATAAACTTAGTTTTGCTTGCTATATTGTATACTACCTCTATAATAATTAAAACTTTAGTCTATGATCAAATTATGTATGTTTTACCTTATATAATTTAAAATTTTCTTTATATTGTTACAATTTGTTAATGTATTTTAGAAACTAAAATAATGTTATTGATTTTATGTAGTCTGAGCACAATGTAATATGATATAGTTTATAGTAAAAGTCTATCTTTATGGTTAATGTAAAATTAAAATCGAATGTGGGTAAACCCTGTAATAACTGATCGTAGAAGACACATTACAGCTCAGTCTCACCCGTGACCATGGTGACTGCAAAGTCTCCGAAACGTCGGGCCAAAATTTTAAACAAATATACGCGTCTAAATCCGTAAAAAGTAGTTTTATTTAAATTTATTTTTTATTAAAATTACGTTTTTTTTATAAGTGTGTTGGGTAAGCTGAATCTATTATATGATGAACAAGAAAATGTCAACTTTTACGACATCAACTTTTTCTCATGGGGGTAGATAGAGATACTATAGAGTAACATCTGCTATGATCCAAACACAGACAACTTTTCAGACGTGAAAGGCAGTTTAGATCAAGTTATGGGTATGGCATTAACTAGGAAAAAAAAATTTAAAAAATCCACAAAAACCTCTCTGCTTCTGGCTTAGTCTGGAATAAAAGGGCTACAGTTTTGTTAAATTAGGTGTAACTAGTCGTCTCATAACATAGCTAGTTGTTAGTGTGTAGTTATCCGGCTTCGAAGGACATATGTGCACAATCAGAGCCCGGGTCCGGTGCGATGTCCTAATTAGATTTTGTGTTCCCAAATGTGTGACCCTTTTAAGAGATGATTCGGTTTGTCCGGATCAAGGGTGAAATGTTATCAAACTTAATACAATCATAGTACGTATATGTCATGTTCTGATACTGATATTTGTAGACAGTTTGTGATTACTTTGGATTTTGATTTAATAATTTGATGGCGCTCCTGAGACATTATTTTAAAGACAAATATTTGTTCAATCAACATAGATATTTGTACCAAGTCTGTGTATTTTCTATGTATTACATGTGTGTATATAGAACGATAACATAAGTATAGAAATCCATTTATACTTAGTGAGGTAGTAAGTTCAGATAGTCGCAAATGGCGCTACATAGTTACGACAAATTCTTTCTGCTTTATTTCTCCAATAATTTGATGGCGTTCCTGAGACATTATTTTAAAGACAAATATTTGATCAATCAACATAGATATTTGTACCAAGTCTGTGTATTTTCTATGTATTACATGTGTGTATATAGAACGATAACATAAGTATAGAAATCCATTTATACTTAGTGAGGTAGTAAGTTCAGATAGTCGCAAATGGCGCTACATAGTTACGACAAATTCTTTCTGCTTTATTTCTCCTATAATAGACTCCTTTGTAGTGGAACAAAATGGGGTGATGCCAAATCTTAATCTATTTATATACCACGTAGGTCACTTACGTAGTTAAACGTAAACCAAATAAAAGGTTAGTATCAAATAAAACCGAGAGAGCGTCTTGAGTGAGCGGTTCTTTATAATGTTGTTCTTTGTTTGCACTACGCCGCATTCCAGACACACCGCTCTGATGTTTTTATAGCTAGTTACATTGATTAATGTTTGGCATTGATAGGTGTTCATGTAGTATGTGAGGTCATGGTTCTTTTAGTCAAGTATTTACCCTAGAGCAATTGAGTCATGGCCTAGTGCAACAACGAGGGGCAGCGCAATCATTCACGTTTAATATTTAACTTTATTTCCTAAATACGTTACTTTAAACTAACGGGAAATGTTAGACATGCTGCTTTCTTTGTCAAATATACTGTGAGGTCGGTGATGAAGAAATTAATGCACACAAATATGTAACGTAATTGCATTGGTCATTGGTTTGAAATTGGCACACACGCACTAAAATATGAAGCTGTCTCTGCATTCTGAGTCAAAGTCCTTTATTGCTTTCACACCTTTTTTTGTCAATACCTACTCCTATTAAATGAATGCTCTGTGATAGCTACTTGTAAATTAACACTCTTTTTTCAGCTTCGATTGTGTCTATATACGTCTACCTATTTGAACAAGCTGTGTAGTTTATACAAAGCGACAAATTAGTCTGAAATGCGTCTAAATTCAAAGCTTTAGTAGCTGAAGTAGGGTACAAGTTTGTATTAAGGGCCTACATCAATATTATCGTCGACATGTACATATTAACACAGCTAGTAGGTATAGAAAATGAAGAATTAGGGATATTTTTTTTGTTTACTCCAAATCTACTAAATATATTTTAATTCTGATTTACGTGTTTCTATATATAATAGTTACTTATGTTTTTAAAGTTATTTCATTAGTTAATACGTGATAATAAACCGACAAATGAAAAAAATAAAAAATAAGAGAGGTTGTTTCGCTAAGATTTTCTATCGAGAAAACTTTTTTCAATCGCGTTTCTGAGTTTATGCGATCCTAGATCATATATTGAAAAAACATATACTTAAAAATTAGAGCTCTAGCCATTCAATCTAAAGAAACAATGAAAACTTCGTACGTAGAAAAATGCACGAAGCTATTTTGGTATCCTCTTAACAATAGTTTTATAAATAGTCACGAAGTGTTGAAACTCTGTGGACAACTTCGCGATTAATTTTCCTTTCATAAAGTTCTAATACGAAGCATTTATTCTTTGAATAGTTATGTTATAATAGAAACTAAACGCGCTTACTGAGTATCTTTACGAGTACTTAGTAAGCGCGTTTAGTTTGTATCATAAACTTGTACCCTACTTCATCTACTAAAGCTTCAAGTTTAGACGCATTTCAGACTAATTTGTTGCTTTGTATAAACTACACAGCTTGTTCAAATACGTAGACGTATATAGACACAATCGAAGCTGAAAAAAGAGTGTTAATATTTTACGAGTATTTATCATAAAGCATTCATTTAATAGGAGTTGGCATTGACAGAAAAAGATACGAAAGTAATGAAGATATGAAACTGTCCTTACATTTAGACAGTTGCATTTTGGAGAAAGAGTAACATATTAAACGTGATCGATTGCGGGACTCATTGTCGGGGCCCCTGGGCTAGAACCCCCATGACTCTATGGTAAATACCAAACGAGAAAAAAAGATATCTTCAAGTTTCTTATATAAAAATATCTCATATTTATCGTATCAGACTGACTCTACCTTAATTATTTTTTGAGTCATAACATAAATTTTATGATTTAGATTTAGGAAAGAAAATAATTGATTTCTAACTGTACAATAATACAAACAAGAATCTTCATTGTTTATTAATATATCTAAGTTTAGAGTGATGTGGGGTTATTTTTTTCATAAGATTTCTTTATAGGCTACAATGCTAGACATGATTCATGGTAATATGTAGAATTTATATTTATTCAAATTAAATATTGCAGCGCAATTAAAAACACAGTGGAGTATTTAATACCTAATTTTTCTGCTGTATTTCTTTAAACATAAAGAACATAATTGTATTGCAAAAATAGTTAAAGCTATACGGTAAACTAAAATGTATCATTTTACAGTAAAACGAACCTGTTCCGTTTTAAACATGCATGAAAAGGAATGATAACTGGCTTAAATAAAAATTGTAGAGTACATTCAGTGAGAGCGTGAGTGTGAACTATTGCACCGAATTTAATTGCAGTAGATTGTACTCACGGCTCGCTCGCCTTGCACACCATCACTTTTACAAAACCTTATACCGTATGAAATAGATTTTACAGTCACTCGTGGACGTTTATTTATGATTTTAAAACTATTAAAATTAAGACTTAAATTATTGTGTCAGCTTTTATTTTTATCTTCTTTTGACGCAATTTAATTTTAATGCTATGTCCAGATTGCTAGGTAAACAAGGGTACAGTGTAATTGTTATAAAATTCGACTCGAACTGTCACGTAGATTTTATCGTAGTTTAGTTTTGTAATGTCTTAATTTTTAAATTTAAATAATGTACGCGATGTCATCTAGTCCCTATACAAGCGTTATATTTGTTAATATAGTAAGTGGTATAAAATAATAATGGTCTTATTCATAATGACTTATCGGAGGTTTAAAAGTTCGCTAAAATCTGTTTGCGAAAATTGTCAAAACCTGTTATTCATAATAGTCTTTTCACGATAAAAAGTTTATTTTCTCTCCGATAAAATCTCCGTTTAAACCTCCGATAAGTCATTATGAATAAAACCATAAATGTTTTTGAAGTTTTACTTTTTTCGGTGCGGTACCGAAAAAATTGCGAGTAGTTTTTTTAACTACAATGTTTAGTTATAATTGTTTTATAACATTCCTTAATGTTATAAAACAATTATAAACAAAAAGCTGACCTACGTTCTTACATAATATTATCTAATTACAAAAGTGCAATCATTCAACTTAAATGGTTGTTATTAATATCAATGTACATAACATTATATGTATTTAAACCAACCGTGACCGTAAAACTACTGTAACAGTTACTATTAACCCCACCCTCCCCTATACGCCGCCATTTTCCGTCTGCGCTTGAAATAGCCCGTGTCTACCCTGAACTTGTACTGTCGGGTGGGGTCGCGTTGTGAATACGAGTATAGCGTAGACTTTTAACAACATTGGCTAATGTTTTCCCTTCGTATCTTTGTGCCAACTCAATATAGTCTGTGTTTACTCGTAATTTTTGTACCTATTTGTACACAGAATGTTCCAGACTGTCTGTATACTTTAATAGAAGGACACTTTTAAAGTAGATATCTCTCTCTAAGTCTTGTACTATTGGGAAAGAATCTGAATCAAAACGAGTGTATTTTGTGTATTTTTCAATAAGCCTCCTTAGATCCATAAGCGTAACGCTTGGATTATAAGTACCAGATTACATTAATAATAATACAGTTTTTTATGCTTTTTTTGTAAATAAATAATGGATATAATAATACATAGAATGCATAAGAAAATAGCTATTTTCGTCACAAATAGTTATGCCGTGTGATTAAAGATAGCAATGGGCTGATGACGCTTGTATTTCCAAATTTTTAAATCGTCATGCGTCATCGGAAGAAAACCAAGCGAAAAATATTTTGCATATATAGACATAATGTTTCTTTTACGTTCAGATATCTGACAGCCTTCTGGTAGGGTGTAATATATCCGTAGTTAGCGTGTTTGCGTGACTCCAGCTATAAAACATAGATTAGCATATTTATCGCCTGCAGTACTGCACCGGGTTATTAATATTTGGGTATATTAAACTGCTCAGGAAATTTGCAACTAAAGTGAAGAAATAATGATATGGGTTAGATTTGCGCCGCAATTGGGTAAAAAAGGGGGGTTGGGGGAAATGGTAACCATTTTAGAGAGGCAGGCGGAATCATATTATATATTAATATAGAAACCATTACAAACAAATAGTGCAGTGCACCTTTGTGCAAAATTTTTCGTTTCTAACCGTGATAGTTTAGACTGTGCCTTAATATGTCAGTCAGTCAGTCAGTCATCTTCTACTTTTATATACATACAGAATATACAAACATGATCCCACAAATGCTCCACAATAGTATGGAAGTCAAATATTAAGAGGATACCAAAATAGATTCGTGCATTTTTCTATGTACGAAGTTTTCATTGTTTCTTTAGATTGAATGGCTAGAGCCCTAATTTTTAAGTATATGTTTTTTCAATATATTATCTAGGATCGCATAAACTCAGAACCGCGATTGAAAAAAGTTTTCTCGGTAGAAAATCTTGGCGAAATAACCTCTCAAATTTTTTATTTTTTTCATTTGTCGGTCTATTATCGCGTATTAACTAATGAAATAACTTTAAAAACATAAGTAACTATCATATATAGAAACACGTAAATCAGAATTAAAATATATTTAGTAGATTTTGAGTAAATAGGAAAAGTATCCCTAATTCTTCATTTTCTGTGCCTACTGGCTGTGTTAATATGTACGTGTCGGCGATGATATACGATAATATTGATGTAGGCCCTTAAGTGAACAGTACACATTAATCTTAGTATGTGTGTCCTTGCTCTGTCACCACTAATTAATTGCGGTAGATAATCTCAGCACACACAATTACTGCTGACTTATAGACTGTCCGTCATTCTGTCCCTCTTACCATTGACGACTTGATGGATTTATTTTAGTTGGTTGTATAATTTAGACACAAATATTTGAAACAATTCATACTTTGTAGAATAATAAGAAATTATTTACTGTCGGCAAAACCATCAGTCAGTCTTTAATTAGTTTCATTATGAACTAAGACAACAACACAAAATTGTCCTTGAGTTTTGTTTAATGTAAATGATATTTCAATGTATACATGCATTTCTTAGTCCGTTGTTGGATATTGTCTTCGAAGGATAAACAATGAAGTGTAATTTGTTTCGTACGTATACAGAAACTCTTTTGTAATTGTCAGTTAATTCAGTAACAACTCTAATATAAAGTAATCTAAAAGGCTGAGCTATTTTCCAACAAAAATCCTTGTATTTACAAAGTGTATACACATTTTATAAGCCAACAAAACAGTTAAATGTAGTCAATAAACCGACATCAATATCCATTTGCCGGGCAATGGCAGTAGGTCGAGTTGCTCATCAATCTGCTACGTCATTAGCCCATAAAGGCTCACTGATATCCTCCAACAAATGGCTATTCGTTTTGTGCCGTGTATTGGGCAATTCAGGGATTCTTTTTATTGCCTATATGGGATACATTACTGTTAACAATAGTAGTGCGTGTCGGACATACGTGTAACACTTAAGTGTACCTAATATTAATTTTAGTGGCTCACGACATTTTTCTCTTCTCTAATATGTATTATCCTAGATTTGAACGACACTAAGGTTGGCATAGACAACTGGTGACGAGGTAGGAATATGTTTCATTATAACTTTTCTTCCCCTGGGGTGTGAGAGCTGGCTCAGAGATGGATTTTCTATGGTAGACAAAATCAACAAGTAAAGAGGAAGTAGATGCCTGGAGGTCTGGTCAGTGTTTCATATTATTATGTAAAGCAAATTCCATCTCAAATTAAAGTAGACAGAGTAAATAGGGACGGGCCGAGTGGTCCAGTGGTTTATGTACGCTTAGTTGAGGACCAGAGGACGGTGTCTGAAATATCCATGTAGAAAAAAAAGTGCGAAGAAGACATGACAATGCATATAATGAGAGAGCGACTAGATCCGATACGATTAATATTTTCGTTATGAATTTGGTTTTATTTGCGAATACTTGTTAAACGAAAGTTGTACTTATGTTAGTCATGCGATAATATCTTCCACCGTACAGGTAGAATACCTTAGAATATTTCTCGCGAATAATTTCCTTTATATAAAAATCAAAGGATAAATATTTTTATACAAATAAAGCACGCCTCCTTATTTCATTGTGTTATGTCATACACGTTTATTGTACCAAAACATTTTTTTGTTCCTTAATCCGTCGGAAGTGAGTGAAATCTTTGAACTTCGGGATTTTTACATCATAAACACGGTTTTGTCATGAACATTCTACCTTTAGAATATCGATAGAAAAAGAAGTTTGCAAAAATCGACTTAGTAGATCTTTCAGCTTAATATGTTTAAAAAAATTTTTACGGAGAGCAAATCTATATTAATATGTAAAGTAGAAAAGTTAACCACGCTTTTGTATAATTATATCGGATTTATAACTTTTTTTATAATTTCTGCGTACAACAAGTTTATGTTTGACGGAATAGTTTGTTTGATACAAATAAACTCAGAAAGTACGGGGTCGATTTAAAAATTGTTTCAACGTCCGGAGATTACACTTTCGTCGATGAACATAGGGTACATAATATATTTTATCGTGGATAAAGATACGAGCGGATCACTAGTATACTGTGCAAACATTTGTACATTTGTATGACAATTTTAAATATCACACAAATGATTGGCCTGTGCGTGAATCGAACCCGGAACCTCGTGAATATTACATGAACCACTAGACCACGTGGCCTGTTGAAATTACATACAGCTTGTTCTAAAAAGTAAAATTAAAATTTTAAGAGCCATGCCTCAAATAAAATATTTACACGATATTCACAATAACACTTGGGTATCGAACTCGAGACTTTGTGTGTTATCTGTCAGTGTAAGGTCTGTCATGTTTTTTTGTTGGGCAGCAGCTAATAAATGTGGATGAGGGTTGCCTCCACCCCATGGCGGGGGGTTGCAGGTAGTTAAATGGTTTTGGGGTCACTCATACGATAAATTTATCATTTCTATTTAAACGTTATATTGTGGGATAAAAACGAGGGGAAATATGACCCATAGACGAGAAGTCACAAGAATGCTCTAACAACATTTTATGATTTATTCTTACATATATTAGATGCTTAGTTGTTAATAAAATACTGAGATTATACACCTAAACAGTTTTATGATTCTATTTAGAAGCCAAACATGGTGCAACAGTATTTACTTCAAAAAATCCATGTTCATCGAAAATATACCTACACAATTACACACTGTAGATTACATTGTTCGGTTCTTTCTAACTTGCAAGTACAATTCTCATACAAAACCCGCAGTGTATATAAGATTAGATTAAATCCGCTGTTTTGGTGCTAGTGTACCTTGAGTCGAACCGCACGGGGTGGTTATCGAACACTCCTATGACCGTTAATACGACTGGAGGTATCCCCTACCAACTCAACTACTGTCATTTGATATCATGCTCGCGTTTCTTATGTTTTAATAGCATTAAAACGTGAAGGTGAATTTATTTTGTAAAGTCTATTTTTAGAGTTCTGTCTATACGACTGAATAAAAACACGATATTTATATGAAACATAATTATTGAAAAATTTATGGTTTGCATGAAGATTAATAATTTTTGAACACAAATTAAACTAAAATAGGTTTAACAACTCTTCTAACACTTGCACGAGTCATTTATTTAAATAAAACTATTTTTTACGGATCTAGATGCGTATATTTGTTTTAAATTTTATCGTATCAATCGTAGGAGACACTTGACAGCTAAGCCTTACACAGGTAACTTATCAACTAACACAGGAGACTACAGTCACCATGATCACAGGATCATGGTGACTGTAGTCTCCGAAACGTTTGAAAATCCTTCGTTAAAATTAAATAAAATACATTTTACTGCTTTTTTGTAAATTCACACCCAAGGGTGTAAAAAGAAAGTGGAAATCTGTATTAAAGGCCGAGATTTCATTTTTACAGCTTAATAAAAAACATACAGAGTTATATTTGTTGTTTAGGTGTGTGAAGTCGCATGCAAACGTTAGTACATGTGAAATAAACACAGAGAACACAAGCTACATTAACTATTTAATATAATAATCTACAGGATCGTAATTTGTGTTCGTCTTTATGTCCGTCGATAACCCCTAATTACGTTTATGTGTATAATTGAGTTGCCTTTATGTGTCGTAGTTACGGACAGCTGTAAAAAGGACTACTTTTTTGTCCGGCACTGTATGAGATAATTTTTTTAATTATATTTTAATGAAGCCGTTTTTATGTACATATGCTGCAGGAATTATTTCATTATTTTACGCATAAAACGTCCAAAATAAAAAGAAATGGTTGGTGCGAAAGTCATTATTTTATTTTTGTATTTATTTTGTTGTTAGTACAATTTAGTACCATATTAAATTATTTTGCTGTTTTGTCTAATTGTATATAGGAGAATGCGAACACGGTTAAGTTAAAATTATTAAGTTCCAAGCTACGTTTTTAGTGCCTCAATATAACCTCCACAATGTTACACACGTCATAAGGCTGCAATGTTAATGCACTCGTGCCGGATGAGAGCGGTTTTAAGCTAACGGTTATTATTTAAGATAACGCCCTCTATTGGACAGCTGAGGTGATTTATTGCGGAAATGTGCAGCTGGTTTATTTCCTTGTATCGTTTGTCTTAACTAGATATATTAATGTACATCTGTGTTAAAAAAGCTTCACCGAAATTTTAACTTGCTGTTATTGTAATATCGATTGCACTATAACCTAAAAAAAACACTGTGTAGGTAAATTTGTAAACTCACACATCTAAGCAAAATATATACAGTTACCATACCGCACACTTACAAGCATATCAAAACAAACTATTCCTTTTTCAAGTTGTCCTAGCCGCCTGTGCGGTACAGTACACACGCCAAATGAAAGCGCACGCTTTGAACGCTCGCGAGACGCATTGTGACGTCACAAATGGTGTAAGTCGCTGTTATGGGGCCGTTTGCAATAATATTTCTTTACACACGAGATTGTCGCAAACATTAAGAATGGGTATTGTAAGACTGCAAACAGAAAAATACATATTTTGCTGGTCTCTGGCATTGAACAATATTTTATTGACTTTAGATTTTGGAATTGAAATATTATCTGAATTTGTTTGTTTGTTTTATGAAGGTCTTGAATTTCGAATATGTATTATATTAGACAAAAAGTGTTATTAGGCGACGAAAAAGAACTGACAATAACAAGAAGACAGCTAAAAAATCAACATTGACGATATTGGAATTTATATGAGGTATAGTATGTATTGTATACAACAAAATTGTGTTGAATACAAGTGGCAAATAGGAAACAACTCGTAATAATCGTATTGAATAAGTACAGGCAAAGAAGAACGTAAATTGAACAGTAAATTGACAGCCTCAAATATTTGGTCCAAGTTGTCGTAGCTCAATAAAACTTTTAGCACTTAAGAAAATTATTCTATTTACCCTAGAATCTTTTAAAAAGTCTTTTGTGTTTAAAAAGGTGGATTTTTTTGTATAACTGTTGGGTTCTGAGAGTGTAGTTTGGGAATAAAAATATATTATTTATATTCTCTGCGCGAGTTAGGTCCGAGTGAGAGGGATCAAAGTAGTTCTGTTGTTTCACGGTATTCCGAGGTCGTGGGTTCAAGTCCCGCTTGCGGCATTCACTTTTTCCACTATAATTTGATTTGTTAAGTATAAATTTAATTTTTGTTTTAGGTAAAGTTTTTGTCACAAGGAGATCATTAAAGAGTATTTGTGAGTTTTCTAGTAATATTGGATTATTTTATTTTCATAGCCCATGTTTTTGTCTATAAATTATATATCTTTGATATTATAATAGTGAGATTTAAATTTAATGAGCTTTACTAAGAACTGTTTAGTCTAGAGTGTATTGTCTATATTAAAAATAGATCGACCGACACATAGTAAGATAATGAACGTACAAAATTATTGTATAGATCTAACAATAGCGTTCATAACACCGAAATACTCAAAAAACTGAAAAGATATTAAAATGATATATATCATAATATCTAGACATATTTAAATGAAAAATGATCTAAAGAAATCCAGTAAAATTTGATAAAGTTTTCCCAGTATTATAAATAGCTTAAAACCTGTATAATGCTCTAAACGCCAAAGAATAGGACACTAATAATATATTATAATCATCTACAATTGTTTAATAAAACATTATTGATATTTTTCATTCGATTTTGTTTTCCTTAACTGATTTTGATTAGATTCAACTCGAGTTTAACCGTAACTCGAGTCGGAGCACTAATTAAACGATCCAAAATATGCCTGTTTTATTTCACTAGAGGGCGCTGTACTATAAAAGGCCATGATTAATAGCACCTACGTCACGGCAGTTTGATCAATTAGATTTTTTAGACACACAGATTGATGATGGGTTTAAAATTAAATAATTGTAACGTTATATAATGGAGGAAAAATATTATTTAAAATGTCGGCGTTATGCTCCTTACGCACAAATGGTTTTTTAATGGAGTCGCTTTCTTTACGCGTCTATTTTGTTCAGTTAATCAAAAAGTTTTTGATGTTTTTGTTCGATTGATTAATGTTTTTGGATTAGTTTTTGATTACGTTAGCTTTATCAGATCAATTTATATTTATGACTCTTAATGATGGGGCGGACCAATGTTTATTTCCACTTTTAAACTTTCGCGTTGCATTTTATTACATTGAAAAACACAGGTATTAAACGCGTTAAAATTTTTAGTATAGGTGTTAAGCACCTACCTTTTTGCCGACTATTCGACCGAGTTGCATCGGCCGTGGTCACGGGCTGACCATCAGCCCGTGACCACGGCCGATGCAACTCGGTAGGTAGGTAGGTAGGTAGGTAGGTAGGGTAAGGTAGGTGCTTAACACCTATACTAAAAATTTAAACGCGTTTAATACCTGTGTTTTTCAATGTAATACAATGTTTATTTCATCAAAAATTCGATACTACCAGTATTTTCTCCATTATTATGCCCGAAGAGAGAATGTTTTGTTGTCTGTCTGAGAATTGGAATTCATTTCTATCGATTTGAAAATAATAAAAATGTGTGTGCATGTTATTTTTTAGAATTTCCAAATATCTGAGCGATTTTATTTATTTAATTCATAATGCACAAACAGGGTGTAAATAGGTGGACTTAATGCCTGAGGCATTTTCTACCAATCAACCTTAGGGTTGTACAGAGACTATTATAATGATTTTTATCCATCGCTCAAGAATATGTAAAAACAAATAGCATTTTTTTTTTTAAATCGTTAGTTTACCGTATCTTCCCGAAGATAACATACAGACAGACGTAATAATTTATCACCCATTTTTATAGAGACAAGTGATTTAATTTTAAATTCGACGTACGTATTGTACGTAAGGATAGTCTCCAATTTAAAGTTGGTAGCGCTAATAATAGCACTTGTATTTTATCAACAGCCTGTATCTGACTTGTTACAATGTAGATGTTGCTACTTGTAGGGTTGCCACTTATTATTAATAGTTTTTAGGGTTCCGTACCCAAAGGGTAAAAACGGAAACCCTATTACTGAGACTTCGCTGTCCGTCCGTCCGTCCGTCCGTCCGTCCGTCTGTCACCAGGCTGTATCTCAAGAACGGTGATAGCTAGACAGTTGAAATTTTCACAGATGATGTATTTCTATTGCCGCTATAACAACAAATACTAAAAATAAAATAAAATAAATATTTAAGGGGGGCTCCCATACAAAAAACTGATTTTTTTTACCGTTTCTTGCTCGATACTAATAACGTTGCCTTATGTTGCATAGATAATGGTACGGAACACTTCGTGCGCGAGTCCGACTCGCACTTGACCATTTTTTGTAATATTAATATTCTCTAATGCTTGCATTATTTATTTTTAGGGCTTCGTATCAAAAGGTAAAACGGTCTGTTTCTCTGAAACGAATATTTGTTGATGCAACAACATACAATTTTCATCATCATAATCCTGCCCTTATCCCGTTATTTGAAGTTATTTAGGGTCGATACTAGTTTATATGTGTATATTTTTTACGTATTTTTATCTGTACGTGTGTTTATAGTTATTTAAATATATATGTATGTGTAGGTATGGTATGTGTGTATGTATGTACATCACAATTAGCCAAATTTTTCTTTCCTCTGTCCATCCAAAGGTTGTCTGGAAGAGATCGCAACTTGCGATAAGACCGCGATATTGTACTTATCTATAAATTATTAAATTGTATAATATTAATTATCTACTGTAATATTGTAAGATATACAATAAAGAGTATTCTATTCTATTGTATTCTATAATAACGGTACGGAACCCTTCGTGTGTGTGTACAACTCGTACTTGACCGTTTTTTGGTTTTTAATTAAAACTAATTCGTTGGTTCCAATTCAGTTACTTTTTTTGAAGATGAAGTTGAACACATTAACACACAATGAAATAAGAAACTAAAATAATTATTATAAGAGTGATACGTTAAACTTTTAATTTCTTTATCTCTTCAAAAAATGACTACTTCTTAGGTATTTTTAGGGTTCCGTACCCAAAGGGTAAAAACGGGACCCTATTACTGAGACTTCGCTGTCCGTCCGTCCGTCCGTCCGTCCGTCCGTCCGTCCGTCCGTCCGTCCGTCCGTCCGTCCGTCCGTCCGTCCGTCTGTCACCAGGCTGTATCTCAAGAACGGTGATAGCTAGAGAGTTGAAATTTTCACAGATGATGTATTTCTATTGCCGCTATAACAACAAATACTAAAAATAAAATAAAATAAATATTTAAGGGGGGCTCCCATACAACAAACATGATTTTTAGGGTTCCTTACCCAGTATCTCAAGAACGGTGATAGCTAGACAGTTGAAATTTTCACAGATGATGTATTTCTATTGCCGCTATAACAACAAATACTAAAAATAAAATAAAATAAATATTTAAGGGGGGCTCCCATACAACAAACATGATTTTTTTACCGTTTCTTGCTCGATACTAATAACGTTGCCTTATGTTGCATAGATAATGGTACGGAACCCTTCGTGCGCGAGTCAGACTCGCACTTGACCAATTTTATTTGCTTTATAAATTAGTATGACGGTCGTATCTTATAGTATTATAAAATATGAAGAATTCTAGAATCTGAAATATATTCTGGGAGCATCCATGATGAGGTTTCTCTAGAAAAAGTCTTGTTTGTTGTTAAATGTGGCTAGCCAGTAGCCAGTAGCCCGTCCCATAGTCAAGTCACGTACACGTGGCCCCCGTACAGGCAGACAATAAGCCGACAAATAATTCACAAGATTATTCCTCGTACATACGTTTTTATTAACGTTATGTTTACGTTATGTTACGTTATTGTACGTGGTGCGGACTTTTGTTAATATTTCATTTACGAGTATATTATTGTGAAGATTTATATTGTTTTTGTGTGTCTTTTTGTATTTGAATTTATTGAATTTTCTTCAGTGTTTTTCATCCGACTTTGTTCTACTAGGAGTATTCCTATATAGGCACGTTTATTTATATATTTCTAATCATCTTAAACATATATGAATAATAATTTAGAAATTTTTCCCCGTTTTTGCAACATTTTAAAATAATGCTTCGCTCCTATTAGTCGCAGCGTGATGTTATATAGCCTATAGCCTTCCTCGATAAACGGACTACCCAACACAAAATTAATTTTTCAATTCGAATCAGTAGTTTCTGAGATTAGTGCGTAAAAACAAACAAACTCTTCAGCTTTATAATATTTGTATACATTTTAAAGATTAAGTTATACTTAATACAAATTTTATGATAGCTCAGTAGTTAGTCAGAGTGATAAAACTATTCTCTTCTGAAGTCTTGACTTCGATTCAAAAATCTATAGTCTTAAAATAACTTTGAATATTTGTTATTGTAATTATTCCTTGTGTATTTTATTTGTTGTTTGAGCAGGTTGGTTTCGCCGGGCGCGAGAGCGGGCGGTAGTCTGAGCGCAGGTTGTACCGTTATCTACGAGTAGCGATTACCATTTATCTCGAGAGGGGGCGCGTCTGTTAGCGATGGCTATAAAAAAGATTTATATCATACTACGTAAATTGTTTTAAACACGATCTAACATAAATATATATTTATATGTATTACTAACTGCACCCCATGCCATGCTGGCTACTGATCCCCAAGGAAAAATAAATAATATAATGTAAAAATTTGCTTTTATTTATATCGATTCAATTAATACTGACTAATATAAAGCTTATATTCCAGACTGTAGACTACATTCGTGGAACATTTTTTTAATCCGTTCCCGTCTAGTCGCATTTGTAACTATTCAAGATTTTTTTTTTTTGCAATTAGTATGTGTGTTTGATTCCCAATCAAGAAATGTATGTATATCTGTCTGTCTTCATATTATGTACGTGTCTAATAAAGAAGAAAAATATACGAGTATTTTCCATAATCTGCAATGGAACAAAGAATAACTTTTAATTTAGTATTTTGTAAAATTGTTCAGATTGTTTAACAAAAAATGTACCAATCCAGACAGAACACTTCAATTTAACCTTCCACAAACAAAAGCATCAAACCAATTAAATAACAATACCCAACCTATATTTTTTTCCATCCCTACAATTAGAGGGTTAAAAACTCTTTAAATATAAAAACGGAACATAAAACGCCCAGTTACTTAGTAACAACGCGACTAACCCTCAACTAAGCGCGGTACTCTTTGTACCCGACTGTTCTTCTATTCTCGTCGCTATTACGCTTTCCTTTCTATTTTACAGACTAATTCTTGTTAGAAGAATAAATTTCTAACTGTACTGTGTCCATCATATTGAATTTTACTATATATTCTCGACTGTTTTTATTGTAGTTGTTTGATGGTATCTTGATCCCTATTTCTCAACCTATAAAGGAGATTTTGAGTTTCTGCATGACAGTTTAACGTTCGAATATATTTACATCATGGATTTCTTCCAGCGACGATTGTAAATATGTAATGAGTACCTTCAAATTTAGTAGAGATAATAAAGTTACAAATTTTATAAAAAAAACATTATTCATGTCTCCCTCTGCTCTTACTCCTACTTAGTGTTACGTCTGTAAATGTTAGAGATAATCTTCAAAAGCAATTAAATCTACATTATTATTAAGGGCCTACATCAATATTATCGTATATCATCGCCGACACGTACATATTAACACAGCCAGTAAGCACAGAAAATGAAGAATTAGGGATACTTTTCCTATTTACTCAAAATCTACTAAATATATTTTGATTCTGATTTACGTGTTTCTATATATAATAGTTACTTATGTTTTTAAAGTTATTTCATTAGTTAATACGCGATAATATATCCGACAAATGAAAAAAATAAAAAATTAGAGAGGTTGTTTCGCTAAGATTTTCTATCGAGAAAACTTTTTTCAATCGTGTTTCTGAGTTTATGCGATCCTAGATCATATATTGAAAAAACATATACTTAAAAATTAGAGCTCTAGCCATTCAATCTAAAGAAACAATGAAAACTTCGTACGTAGAAAAATGCACGAAGCTATTTTGGTATCCTCTTAAAACGAAGTCGTAAATACTAAAAAGAAATCTTACCATGCTTTACTTGTTTACCTTCAGTTGATTGCAAAATGTACTTTTTTCACTAAATTGTTTCACAAAGTTTAATCAGAAATCATTATTTTACCAGAATAAGTTTTGTGTTGTACCATATCATTCACAAGCTTGTGATTTCCCACAGGAATAAGCACCGTCGCTTTGTTATTTTATATGAGTATTTTCTTAATGAAATGCAATACGCAAGAAGCAAGATTAGTAGACTTCAAATATTTGAAATATTTGTAATGAACTTAAAAAGATATTTGTTTCTTGAATTAACTGTTAGTTTAGTCAATTTAATTTAGACCTCGTGTTTTGATTATCAAAATAGATCTCTATTTTTGATTCAATTTCATTTAAACCAAATGGATGTTTGAGGGTCTCAATATTTTTATATGAATTATAAAAAACAGAATTGAACATCGCTTAATAACTATTGTATTGTTAATTTATCCAATATTTAAAGCTATATATACCTGTGTCTGCCTGAATATCTCTATAAAGTGGAGACGCATGGTCACCCTAATCAACTGTTTCATATTCATGTATTCTCATGGAAATTTATCACACGGAAGATTTCCTCAACAGCGCGTTTTGTTTAAGGGCCTACATCAATATTATTCAATATCATCGCCGACACGTACACATTAACACAGCCAGTAGGCACAGAAAATGAAGAATTAGGGATACTTTTCCTATTTACTCAAAATCTACTAAATATATTTTAATTCTGATTTACGTGTTTCTATATATAATAGTTACTTATGTTTTTAAAGTTATTTTATTAGTTAATACGCGATAATAGACCGACAAATGAAAAAAATAAAAAATTAGAGAGGTTGTTTCGCTAAGATTTTCTATCGAGAAAACTTTTTTCAATCGCGTTTCTGAGTTTATGCGATCCTAGATCATATATTGAAAAAACATATACTTAAAAATTAGAGCTCTAGCCATTCAATCTAAAGAAACAATGAAAACTTCGTACGTAGAAAAATGCACGAAGCTATTTTGGTATCCTCTTAAGTAAAGTCTGATATAAAGATAAAACTACAGATAGATAAATTATACTTTAAGATGGATTACAGTGACAGCATTTGAAAGATGATACACAATCTTTTTATATCACCTTTTTCATCCATGTAGAGATGAATAAAGGTATTTACAAGTAATTTGTAGTAAAAAATATAGTAATACGCCTGTTCGCAGAATTGTTACGAATAAACGGTGGAACGGGTTTTGATATTGTCATATACATACCTGGAAGTCATCATCATCATAACATCACGCTTCCTTCCTATAATACATCTACCTGAAATGACTTGATTAAAAGTGTTATTAAAATTCATGAAAATCTAATCGCAGATCGTCTTCGTCACAGAATACAAGGATTTAAGATACTGTATTCCTGTTCTTTCTCCAAAAGTTTCTAAAACAAGAATGTTCTTTTACAGCAAAAGGACGAATTTGATTAAAATCTAGTTAAAATGTAGTATTAAAATTCATAGCTACTTATAATTCACTATTTTAAATCATATTCTTGCTTCCTTAAGAGGTCCTCTTCCGAGGCTTTTACTTTCTGCCTACCTTATAAAAGATCTAAGAAGAAACGTTTTAAAAACGTAGACAACGTTTTTTATACCTGAATATAATCTATACAATATATATTCCACGTTTTGTTCAAAGCTCAAACTTTTAAAACAAGTTAGCTTAGCTCCAATAAGTATATTGGGCGTGATGTTGATCGATTGCCGTGTTTCCGATCATCAAACTGTGCAAGTAACAACTCGTGACAAACTTCCCGACGTTACGGAACAAACTTAAGTTTTAATGACTTACGGTTTTCTACGTAAATTGCTTTGTAAGTGGTGCGTATCAACTGATACTGATATAACGCCGTGATAGCTGGTTGATGTGATGGTTTGTAATGTGTCATCACCTCATGTACTTCCTCATGCTATGAATGTCTGTATCTTGTCCATAGAAAATATATGCTATTGGTTTAGCATACTTTTTTATCGCGAAGAGAATGCTAATTGTACTTTACAACAATAAGATTATATATATTTTTGGCATAATTACTCTGTTAGTATGTGACCTAGCAAATGCAGTTTAATAAATAGGTTTATGTCATTTAAATAAGATAACAAGTACATTTTTAGGGTTCCGTACCCAAAGGGTAAAAACGGGACCCTATTACTGAGACTTCGCTGTCCGTCCGTCCGTCCGTCACCAGGCTGTATCTCAAGAACGGTGATAGCTAGACAGTTGAAATTTTCACAGATGATGTATTTCTATTGCCGCTATAACAACAAATACTAAAAATAAAATAAAATAAATATTTAAGGGGGGCTCCCATACCACAAACATGATTTTTTTACCGTTTCTTGCTCGATACTAATAACGTTGCCTTATGTTGCATAGATAATGGTACGGAACCCTTCGTGCGCGAGTCCGACTCGCACTTGACCAATTTTTTAAATATCTACGTATAGTCATAATTCTTAAAAAGAATCACCTCTTAATACTCGTATTTTATCTTTGACACCATCTGTTAGTGTGATTTTTTTCTCAATATAAAGCGATTCAGAACGAGTATAGTTTGATAGTAACATCTGTAGCACTATGTTGGTGACATGTTGTGACGACTTGTACAAATAACCATGAGTTTAGTGATTCTATCTAAACTTATATCAAAATGAGATCATGTACGAGACATTAGTTTTTCTCAACGCAGTGTTTTATCTTCTTTAAAGAATTTATCCCTTGTCTATTTCCTTGTGTCCTCGTTTATCTTAAACGCAGTGGTTGGATTTATTTCGTAAGAGATACAATTCCTATTTGATTGATTGAGATAAATAGTTACGTACTAAAAGTTTACAAATTTAGAGACAGAAGTATGTTTTGAATTACGATTTTGTTGCAATGCATTCAAGTTTTCTATACCTCGATTACTGTAAATACAATCTTACTAATGCAGCTGATATGTGTAAGGTAACTTAGCTAACTATAATAGTTACTTATCTGACCGTTTGTTTAAGATATTGTTCTTCTTATGTTTATGTACAAACCATAACAATTTTGAACAAAATCTACAATACTTTTCCCCATTTTTTTTCAACAATTTTCACTACTGCTTCGCTCCTATTGGTAGCAGCGTGATGTTGTATAGCCTAAATCCTTCCACTATAAATGGACTATCCGACAATGCAAGAATTTTTCAAATCGGACCAGCAGTTCCTGAGATTAGCACAAACAAACTCTTTCGCTTTATAATATTAGGATAGATACGGAACCTTTAGTGTATGAATCTGCTTCGTACTTAAAAGTTTTTATTTCTTTCTTCAAAGTAAATAGGTGAGTGATGACAGATCATAAAACTGTATGTGTTTTCACTGAGGTGAAGTACTCTCGAGAGGTCAGTGAGTTAGCTTAACGACTTGTGTAATTTATGGTCACTACCTTTTCTATTTTTACCTTTTAGATATAAATATTGGTATGTATAGTTCGTGAGTGACTAGAAAATTATCTTACGTATGTATGTACATACTTACTATTGTCACTTTTATTCTTGAAGATTCACAAATACTCTAGACCACTATCCGCTTTGATTTAAACACACTTCCATCCTTCCATGAGCATTTTTGTCTTCACTACAGGTCACTCCCAAAGAACGTTACAAAGTTAGGTCTTGCATCATTAGCATCCGTGTATTCCCCGCAACCTTATATCAGCGTTCTACCCAGTAGGGGCAGTCCTGATTCACGGTTCCCATTCTAGAGCTCTTATTCCCATACGCTTGTCAGTTCTCCAAGCGATGTGGCCTGTCCTTTCTTCATTGGCTTAATTTATGTCCATACATCTGGGAGGTCATACATGCACGACTACTGTACTTCTACCTGTAACCCTTATTAACACTGATGAAATAGATATTAGATTACATCCTTTTCTGGGAAAAAAAATATTTACAATAAAGCAGTAACGATACAGCTAGTATTTCTTAAAAATTAAAACTCATGATTGCCCTGCCCTCATCCCATTATTTGAGGTTGGTGCAACATGTATTTTTCTTCTATACTTTTTTAAAGACAGACTTTATTGCACAAATGATTTTGTCCTACAGGAATCAAACCCGCGACCTTGTGA
Source organism: Orgyia antiqua (assembly GCA_916999025.1). Classification (NCBI taxonomy): domain Eukaryota; kingdom Metazoa; phylum Arthropoda; class Insecta; order Lepidoptera; family Erebidae; genus Orgyia; species Orgyia antiqua. The sequence goes on from OU779874.1 coordinate 11,399,258, forward strand.
ATGGCAGTTGTTTATATGAACAACTAGACCGTGAGGTCCGTCTCTTTATACCTACATATTCGTATTAACTCTTGTTTATTTCATATCCCATTTTGCACTATTCAGCCAATATCTAAACTCTAATATGAAATTTGTTTTAAAGATATTTGAAAGATAATTTAGATTCCTTGTCACATAAAATCCTCTTGTATTTCATGTGACAAGGAATCTAAAATATCTTCTAACATATCGTCGTGTGTAATACCAGTATGCAATATATGAATATTGTTCGTATATCAGTCGCGTATCTGCTACTATTGGAGGCATACCACTATTGTGTCCGGCTCGTAAATCTGACAGACCTGACAGTCCTAGGTAGGAGAGAATGTCTCCGATATTCTCTTTGTAATATCTTATTTGTTTTTAACAAGCTTTAATTATTATTATTATTTAGGTATATTATTATATAGGTATTATTAGTTAGGTTTTTATTGATAGATAGATATCTATCAATGTATTAATCTAATGCAAACAATCTTTAAAAGTGATTTTTACCCAATTACCTACAGTAGTCAGATTGATCTGAATTGTAACACACATATTAAGGACCGACGACAATACAATAATTAAACATATCGGGATTTTCTGGCGTGTTTTTTAGTTTGCAAGAAAATTATTACTAACTAGCTGTTGCCCGCGACTTCGTACGTGTGGAAATTAGAAAATATTCCCATCATTATATTCATCTTCGCAACATTTTTCACTAATACTTCGTTCCTACTGGTCGCAACGTGATGTTATGTAGCCTATCGATAAATGGACTATCGAACATTCAAAGAATTTTTCACATAATAATAAAAATTGATCCACATTTTTGCACCTTCTTAACGAATTTCCTTTTATCTCTAACAAACACGGCGACACGATACACATACAAACCAATAGGACAAACAACTTCAAAGAACTTACTTCAAACGATACTCGCGCTCTATTGAACTCGTAGACGAAGGGACGCGACGGACAGACACGCCGTGTTTGTGACGTCACTGTTCTGTTTTCATTTGAATTAGGCTTGATAAAAGTTCCTTAATTAGATAATAGACCCATTAATTGCCAATTATAAGAACTTTGCAAAAATTATTAAAAAAGTTCATTCCGTTCAATGTTTTAACTATGTAAACAAGTGCCCCAAGTCAATGCATATTAGTTGTTTATATTATGCAACTGACGTGATAACCATGAAACAATATGGCGTCCAACAGGCTCAGCATTTTGTTAAATGAATTCGAAATTTAAAAATGTATAGTATGTGAAATGAAATTATTATCTAATCGGAAAATATCCGGTCTTAGTATTTTATAAATATACTAGCTGACCCGGCAAACGTTGTTTTGCCATACAAATGTCAGTGGGGGGGAGGAGTTTGAAAAATAGATGTTGTCCGATTCTTAGACCTACTGAATACGCATGTAAAATTTCATAAAATTCGGTCAAGCCGTTTCGGAGGAGTACGGTAACTAACACTGTGACACGTGAATTTTATATATAAGATATTTTTAACAAATTAATTTGAGAAAGATGTTCCGAAAGATATATAATAACAAAATGAATATAGTTTATGATAGCGTTGCGTTGGCGTGGCAACATATTTCCTTGAAAGAAAAGTAAATTGTGTGCAGTGGTTTTTCATCAAGCCGTTCCGGTGCTGAAATGCTTAGAATAGTGATGTGACGTATTCGCGAATATTTTTTGTTATTCGCATTCGTACAACTAAGTTGTAAATATATATTAAAATAGGTAGCTTAAATACCTAACTTTACTAACATAGAAATATGTTTGAGCTATGTCAGACAAAAAGTTTTTATTTACAGAAACATTATTTTTATATTTATTCTAATTGGATCTCGGTAACGTCAGGGTTTGAACATTGTCTAAACATGACTTGTGTGTTGGATAATTTGCTTATACTATATATAAACTCAGCAGTGAACATAATGCACTTAATTTAAAACTATATACTTATCCACAGTGTCTGGATAAAGATGGGTCAGTTCTGAGCGCTGCAGCTATGTCTATCTTTGAGTGTAATTTAGTTGTTTATATCTTTCTCATAGTAACATTCTTGTTAGCGAATAATAGCCGCATATATTCGAATACGCGAAAACTTGAAGATTGTTGTAAGTAACATCACTAAGTGATAGTAAAATGAGCGACATTGTGAACGCTCCTAAGGGAGCTTACTGTCATGGCGGAGTGAGTTATTGCGCGGGAAACTCAATATTATCACATTGTGTCTCATTGTGTCGGGGTACATTTCACACTTACAATATCATAACAGATACATAGAAATATTTGTTTAAAACTCACAGTATTTATTTCTTCCTGGTAACAGAATGATAGATTTTGTAAATAGTAATAATTTAGTTGACATGAAGACTAAAGACAATCGATAAAAATATTACAAGGCGCCCACTCTTTAAAAAACAGAGTAACCTTATTAAAAGTAAACTTAACTGAGAAATAGTTCACACCCGCTGAGAAATACGTTTGTAATCTTTGTAACTACTTAAAAACAGTTTTTAATGCATACATTTTATTATTTATGTGATAGGTGACACCATATTATTATATATGTTACACAATCTGAATCTATACTATCTATACTTAATATTTTAAAGGTGAAGAGTTTGTTTGTTTGTTTGAACGCGCTAATCTCAGGAACGAATGGCATGAATTGAAAAATTCAGTGGTGGATAGTACATTTATCGAGGAAGGCTATATGCAATATAACATTACTGCTATGCTGTGACCAATAGGAGTGAAGCATCAAACAATTATGTAGCAAAAACGGGATAAAATTCATTCTCAATTCCATGCGTACGAAGTCGCAGGCAACAGCTAGTAAATGATAACAGCTGAATTATTAGTGATGAAATTTGTCACAGGAGTAGATTCGTTTGGAAAATATTACTATTGGAGGTACCTACCAGGAGGTTTTTCATGTTTTTCATTAAAATCGTTCTATATTTATTCTGTTATTCTTTTTTTTGTTATATCCCCAATATTCTTTTCTATAAGATAAATACAATACCACCAATTATTATTTGTTACAACGTGTATACCACTTAATAAATCATACAGTGAAATATCCAGCGGCCGTATTATGAGCTCTTATTCCCAGGCCGTTTACGCCGTGAATGGAACTGCCCGGCAAATTCGTAATATGAACATGCCTCTAAAACAGTCATAGATTAATATGTTTATAGAGAAGGTACAACTAAAAGTTTAAGTACTAACTAAAATTTTTCAACTAAATGTTTTATGTTTACCATAATACATAATTTAGTCAGGCAGTGTACGGCCTGTATGGAACTTGCATGATTTTTAAAAAGCTCATAATACGCCCGCTGATTTCGATTTGATGTGTGGTTGACACAATATGACGTAACAACCCTAATAGGTAATGACAGAGTGAGCACATCACTAGCCGTCCTTATGTCACAATACATTAACGAGTATCTGTCGGGTTCTGTAGGTATACAGAGTTGGGTCGCGACATGTGTCGCACAGCTACCGCAATCTAGTCGGACGTGCGCCGCTGACAAATTGAATTCAACTGTGTAGGGTGAATATATATCATGCGAAATAATGAGACATTTTATATTATTATATGTTTATTATTTTAAAACACAAATTCATAAACAATTTTTTTTTGAGATCACAGAAAAGTGAATACATATATGTAGTAAATATTTTGCCATTACCAGTAATCGAAACTACGATAGCATAGGTACAGTAGCTCAGAAGGTAACTTAACCTCGTCATAATTTACTTCACATAATATATTTATGCCCATAATTACTACATCATAAAATTAATCTCATTTTAAATCAAAAATAAATATTTCGTTTTACCCAAGTTAAGCATAGCTTTAAGCAATTGTTATGATTTACAATTTCGCATAATATTATAATGAGATAACCTTCCGTCCCTTCACCCTCCCTTCCGTCCCTTTACGATAACCTCGCAATAACCAACTTATATTTCACGAAAGTCTAATTCACTGTCCCTTACAAAGTACATTGTAAACTTGTGATCAAAGAAAAAGGGAAAAAGGTAACAATATTTTTTACTAAAGGCAAATAAAAATGCTCTGAAATTGTAAAAGGCGCAGAAATTGTTATTTAGTAACATAAAGAAGAAATACAATGCCCGAAGGACCATGATGGGAATAATTCGTCGAAGGACCAATGAATAATGTAACTTTATTTAAGGCGAGTTGTAACTTAACTAGGCTTTGTTGTGGGAATAATGATTACATTTATCAAGATTTTAAAACTCGGAGAACGATAATTTTTTACTTTTGCCACAAGCGGGCGATTGGTTTGAAACTTGTAGAGAGTTAAATTTTAGATATAATTTATTTTTGTAAGCACGCTTTCTGTTGCTTATTGGTTCTTATACATTGATATTTCTAAGACAGTGAAGAGTGGATTTGGAAATAATCTAGAGGAAATTTGTTGTATTTCTTGTCTGTTCATCTCCGTCAATTTTGGAACAAAAACCTCTTGAACTTTTGAAAGTCTGTTTGAAATAAAAATCCTTGACTGTGACATTAAACATCAAGCTCACTTCTAACTAAAGTACTTAAACTACTGCCTAAAGACTACGAGCGTGTCGTATCCTAATTACAAACACGCCAATATTTATGAGGTTAGAGTCTAGATTTTATACCAAACTAGCTGATGCTCGCGATTTCATACGCATGGAATTTAAAATTTTTTTCTCCGCAGCGTGATTTATACAGCCGTAGCCTTCCTCGATAAATGGGCTATCCAAATATAAAGATTTTTTCGATTTGAACAAGTAGGTCTTGAGATAAGCGCGTTCAAACTAACAAATAAACAGACTGAGCTAAAACCTCTTTATTATTAAATATAGAATCCATCGGAATCATAATAATATTAAAATAAAATCTTCCTTCTAAAAGATATCATAAAATCTCTAATTAAATGGTACATCACAACGTAAACTTGTAACTAATATTACAAGATTTATGTATAATTAAGTTATTTAATCTATTTAATTGTACTCCTCGACAAGATCCAACTTTAATGATTGCGAAAATAATTATATTTTACGTTATCTCTTGAATGTTATTGAATCCTCTGTATTAAGTTTCAATTAAGATGGTACTCGCTCTAAGAATCTTGAGATAAAATTGTATCTATTATTGATTCTTTTAGAACGCTTCTATTATCTTCGTGTCTAAGCCGCCATTTTTGCGCAATAAAAAGGGACCGGCGATAAAACAATAATGTATTTAAAACATTAGTTGTTGCCACAACTTTGTCCGCTTGGAATATTGAAAATAAAAAGACAATCCCCTTGAACCACTCTGTCTATTAAAAGAAACCGCATCAAAATCCGTTGCGTAGTTTTGAAGATATAAGCTCACATAGGGACATACATAAAAAAATAACGGCTTTATTATAAAATAAGTAAAGAAACACAACGCTTAGTTTGGACTCTATGTAATGTTTTTACATAGTATTCGTAATTTCGAATATATGATTTTTAGAATATACATATATAAAGATAATTGTGTAGGTATTTTGATTATGATTATAAATCTCTTTTCCGATTCCACATTTACCCGATATGTCGACATTCATTTTGAATTAAGACCTTTATACGAGACGATTTCTACAATAGCTTTTTTAATTGAAACGTACTTAAAACGCCGGCTAAGTACTAGTTAAATACGTGCATGAAAGTTCCCGTTTTATTTATATCATAATATAGATGTTGCCCGCGACTTCGTACGCGTGGAATTTAGATCGTTAATGCAACATTTTTCTCTAATACTGCGCTCCTATTGGCCGCAGCGTGATGATGTATAGTCTATAGCCTTCCCCGATAATTTGACTATCTAACATAACAATAATTTTTCAATTCGAACCATTATTTCCTGAAATTAGCGCATTCAAAGAAACAAACTCTTCAGCTTTATAATATTAGGAAAGATCCAATCGTCATAATAATTTCATTTAAGGCTATCAACAAGTTACATTAAAGATGTTTGTTGTATCGAAGCTTTTTAAATATAGAGTATATTAATAATATGCTCAAAATCGTAACGATTCTCCTTTTAACGTGTAGGAATCGTATCGTTGTATATAAAAGGCAATATTCCATCTCCACGGGCGTCAATCATTGAGGCGGCCTTAATGTCGTAAAATCACATTTTATAGCTGTTATTGAAGCTGGATATTTATTTACACCTTTATTCAATTATAATTACTGTTCCCGTGAGTAACACAATTATGATTATATTCCTGTTGTGTCGTAAAAATGATTAAAATTATAATTGATTTGGTTATAAAGTATAGTTAGTCTGTTCTCTTTTTATAATTCTACATTCGTCGGTAAAACGGTGACTGTTATTCTACATGAGACCCTCTATTCCAAAAGTAAGCGTGTTTTATATATGACATGGTGACTATAATACTTTTATAGAGATAGAGTCAGTTAAGAAGTAACAACTGTCGTTCATGTATAACCAGATGTATGAGTTTAAATGAAATCAAGCTTGAATGTTTATATTGTAGCAATTGACTTCCCGTGGCCTTTGAGACTTATGAGGTGACGACATGTATTGATGCACTTACAGCTTTTCCTGTAAATTTATTTGGCTCAAAAGAATATCGGTTTAAATACATAACTTAAATATTCCTTCCTTATAAGGATTCATTTAATATACCAACTAATCTGGCAAGACTAAACCAGATTGCCTTAGAAACTGTCACAATTACCCGATGATTGGCGCTGCTACGAGACTCTCTGTAAATTGGCTCCATAATATCTCTAGTTTGTCGATCGATGGTTTCAATTAAGTTTATCAGTAGTGAGGTTAGTTCTAGATGTTTGGTACATCTATGTTGTAGGTTTCGTTATTGATAGCGAATGAGTATCAACTAATGAACAAAATTGGATGGAATTTGCCAGTGGGATAGATAATTTTTAATAACTTGGCGAGCTTTGGCGGTCTAGTAATTCATATAACAAACCGTCGTTCACGAGGTCACGGGTTCGATCCCCGCACAGTACAATTTATTTGTGCGATATTTGTAAATGTCATAGAAATGTTTGTACAGCGTCTGGGCATTTAATATTTACATGTATTTACAAAAAAGTATATAAGTAGTAGGTATATCCGTATCTGGTATCCATAACACAAGCATAGAAATATTTATTTATTTATGGGAGACCCAACAGCGAACATATAAGGAATATACAACTTGATCAATAAACATTTTACCAATTACAGGGTCTCACATTTAAGAACTACAATATGACTTACAGCAGTTATAACAGTCTAACATTACATCCCTCACATCAAACCAAAATCACAACAATACAAATACAACTCATCCTCCGCCTCGTCACGGCCACACTTGTGTGGTACAGGTCAAAATCATGCACTTTTGCAGCACTATTAAATTGATTGCTCTCGCGGATAATAAAAGAGTTTTGTCTATAGTTAGTGTTGCTTTTGGAGACCCCAAGTGGTAAATTATATCGGTAAAGTTTAACGGGTGCATTTAACTTTAACTTACCTAACAACTCTTGACAGTCAATATTGTTGCACGCAATTTTTAGAACAAAACAGACGTCTGCGATATTCTGCGTTCGACCAGTGGAAGCAAATGAAACTTTTTACAAAGCTCATAGTAGTTTTTGGAACTAAATGGTATTTTCAAACGGAAGCACACGTACTTTAAAAATTTGATTTGAATCCTTTCAATTCGATCTATGTTTCCTTATATCGAGGATTCCAAATCTGAGACGCATATTCGAGAGCACTTCGAACGAAAGAACAAAATAGGATTTTCCATGTTTTAGGGTCATTGAAACTTACACAGTTGCGCATTACAAAACCAAGCATTCTAGTTGCTCGACTCACTATATCCTCTACATGTTTATCAAAAAGTAACTTATTATCATTGATGATGCCCAAATCTATCAACTTTCAACCCTAGGCACTATTTGACCCTTATAATAATTTGATTTTAATATTAATGGTTTACGAGAGTAAGTAATAACTGAACATTTAGTGGGGTTTAGGTCGAGATGGTTTTGATGACAATAGGTGTCAAGACGTGCAAGGTCAGCTTGCAAGCCGGAGACATCATCGTTGGACGATATAGTTGTAAATATCTTCATATCGTCTGCGAAACACAAAAGTCTGGAGTTTTGAAAGCAGGTAACGATGTCATTTACGAATATGTTAAATAACAAAGGTCCCAACAAGGAACCCTGCGGTATTCCACTAGGCACAGTTAACCAACTCGATATGTAATTATTAATTACCACAGCTTGCGAACGATTATTGATATACGATGAGAACCATCGGAATAAATCTCCTGATATTCCCATTGCAAGGAGTTTCTGTAGTAAAATATTGTGACTAATTCGATCGAAAGCTTTGCTATAGTCGGTGTACACCACATCGACCTGCATTCCTCCATCCATGGCTTTCGTCAAGAATTCGTTGAACAAGATTAAAATAGTAACTGTCGAGCGGCCTTTCAGAAAGCCATGTTGTGACTGGTTAAGACTACATCGAAGCGCAGAGTAAACCTGATCACGAACAATTCTTTCAAGAACTTTTGAGATCACGCAGAGTTTCGAAATCGGCCTATAGTTCGTTAATTCTGCCTGGAGCCTTTCTTATGAACTGGGGTGATATATGCCGATTTCCAAATACTGGGTATGGTCCCCGTTGCTATTGATTTCCTAAACAAGAGACAAATTGGATAGGCAATACTTTCAGTACAACCTATTAAAAACCGGGGATGAATATTGTCTGGTCCCGCCTACTTCCCAGGATCAAGACTCTTAAGTAAATCAGTAACCTGTGGCATATTTATGTCTAAATTTTCTATAATTACAACTTCGGAACGTAAGGATAAGTATTGAAGAGGCGAATCGACGGTTGAATCTGAGCTAGATAAATTAAAAGTTGAGAAAAAATAGCTGGCGAACGCGTTGCAAATATCAGCCCCTGACGAAATAGTATTATTATTGTATTTAATGTTAGATGGTATAGCGTTACTTTTCTTCCTGGACTTAATGTATGACCAAAAGTTTGCGGGGTTATTTACAATAGATACTTCAATAGATCTAAGATAGTTTTCGTAGCACAGTTGCTCTAGTAACCTAGCCCTATCACGCAATAGTTTGAAGGTTTCCCAGTCCGACCTGTTATTATATATTTTAAATTTAGACAGAAATTTAAATTTTTCTTTAAGTAATTTTTTTGTGGTGGTGATTACCATTTAGGGTACACGCCATGTCGAATTAATTTAGAGGGAATAAACTTATAGATCAATTCATTAACAGTGCTATAAAATAGACTGGACGCTTCTTCCGTTGTTTTATTAGAAAACTCGTGATCCCAATTAATTTTGGATAGCTCGTCATTAATTTTGGCAAAATCACCCCTACCAAATTGAAATTTTGTATAAGACTGGCAACCCGGCTTGGTAGATTAATGGAATCTATTTGTATGCAAAGTGCACCATGAGCTACGTCGATAGGTACCAACGGTTCATTACATCCAGACACAGCCAACGTTCCATTAGACAACACCAAATCTAAGATCTTGCCTTGGTTATTAGGTACACCATTATATTGACAGAGATTTAAAGACAAGAGGTCATCCACAAAATTCCGTTGATCCGGCCCAACCATATTTGATGGTGTAAAGTTTGGCTCGTTATCGCGTGTCCAAATAATATTGCTCATGTTAAAATCTCCCACGATTGTAACACTGTCCGCACTATTCAAGAAACTTTATAAAGTTTATAATAACTTTATATGTATATAGTTTACTTTGAGACTAGAAGATGTTATATTAAAATTATTTAGCGAGGCAGTATGGCAATAACCATGAAGTGTTTATACACTGTCTTATTGCAAACATTTATATTCATGAAATCTGCTTGCCTGAACACGGTTGACTACTTCTTGACATATTAAACAATACTTACTGATATATAAATACAAAATTAAAGTTATTTGTCGTCCTTTTTCGTCAAAACTACTCATTTTTATAAAATTGGAACATATTCTGGGAAACAAAATAAGCATTTTAGCGCGATTTAATACGACATGTACAAAGTCGTCGGCATCTGCAATTAAAACGTATTTTACTTAAACGAAGTGCCAAATCTAATTAAATCGAAGTGCATGTAATGAATTATAAATAATTAATTCACCCTTTTATGCAAATGAAAAAGTTAAATGTCCGCCATGTTCTCATCCCAATTGTTAGTCTTCAGTAACCCCCCCCCTCCCCCCGCTTCACACGATACCCCTTCCACTTCTAATTAACTTGTTCGTCTCGCTGTCTTTAGCACTTTTTTCAATTTAATTATAATCTTAAAAGGTTTTTCTTTTTTAGCGAGGTCGTTATTAGCAACGTTATCTTTCCACTGCTGGATGTAACCTCTTATACTAACATACACTTGTTGTCTTCACAGCGTTCATTGTCCCAATTAATGATGATGGCCTACCGATATTATCCTAATCTATGTGACGAATTATTGACACAGATGTCATCACCCCATTGTCCGTGTGGTGACGGATTAAGAATACAAGTGTCACCAGCCCTTTTCCTTCCCAGGGAGCTGTAAAATCCAGCTTAAGTCATGTTGTACATCGATAATATCGTCCGTGACAGACGGATAACTCGAAAATAAACACTTAGGCAACACACAGGCTTGTCAGCGCGGTTCAGTAGACCATAATCCGTTCCAAAGTGGACGAGGCGCGTGCCCAACAGTGGGACGTCAATGAGCTGGAGAGAGAGATATAGAGAGAGAGATGAATCTATTATAGACAATCTGTGTTGTGGTGGAAAATATCAGTCGTGTGATGTCTATGGGCTTAGAAATTATATGGGCATTATATAATTAAATCAATAATATTGTTTAAAAATATTTAAAATTGAACATAAATAAATTGTCATGAAATTTCAGGAAGCAACATGAATGTACTAACAAACAGGCCAGTGTAAACAATATGTAAATGTACCCGCCGGGCCGCGGGGTGTAATTTTAAGGGCGGTATCGCTAATTGTAATTTACTAATTAAAACATAACGCTCAATGTTTTTATTGTGTTACGGTGAGCGATGGAACCTTATTTTACGTATTAGCATATTATTTATCGAAATATAAGATACGTATAGTCATATTTAGAGTTCCTTAAAGATAAAGGGAAAAACGGACCCTATCACTGAGACTGCGCACTGATGACTTTTAACTGTTGCCACTATAACTATAATATTAAAAGTCAATATCTCTATCTCTCTCTATCCAGCCCATTAAAGTCCCACTGTTGGGAACGGTAGGTCCGTGCCCAACTTTGGAAGGGTTTATACTATAAACCCTTCCAAAGTGTAGACTATAAACTTTATAGTCTACTATGTTGAGGTGACCAGGCGTCAAAGCACAGGTTTTATTTTTGAATTTTCCGTCTGTCACAGAGGATGTTATCTGCGTAATATCCCTTAGCTGGCGTTTACAGCACCCTGGGAAAGAAATGGGGTGGTGACGCTTGTATTCTTAAGCCGTCACCACACGGTCAGTAAAAAACTAGAAGCCAATATTGCAGTTAAAATTGAGTCTTAACCCATTAATTAAGGTTAACGGTACGATTAAATGTCTTCAAAGATTTCAAGCTTATCGGTTTCAAGGATCATTTATTTACATTTTGAAGCAAAAAACATGTGAAATTATGTGATTGGTCGTCGAATGAGGGTTAATAAGTAATACGTGAAGTTTATGGATTATTGCGAGCCGATCCCTTGTGAATTTGAAGAGGGTTGGTGTTGAAATAGAAAAATAATATCCAATTTAAATTCGGATTTTGTGACCGAGTTTTACCACTTCAGTGAAGCGTTGTCTGTTTGTGGCGTACAATGATTTACAGGGATAAGTAACTGTCCTTAACATATTGTGTAGAAAGTTTATGTTTAAAGAAATATATAATTAGTAAAAGTGTTTAAAGCATGTTGTTTTTTAATCAATATGGATAATATTCTCTACGAGGGGAGGTCCAAAAGTTCGTGGAATGGAGGGGATGGAGTGGGGATAGGGGCGCTCGCTTAGTGTCATACTAATTGGGGACTCATAATTAGTATATAAATGGAGTTTCAGCCCTATTGCGTCATTCGTTTACGAACACTCGCCTGCTAAACACGTCAATCCGGAAGAAAACTGAAACTATGGAGAAAATTGAACACCGTGCGGTCATTAAATTCCTTACCAAGCAAGGAAAGAACGCTCAGACCATTTTGAATGAAATGGAAACTGTTTACGGGGAACAGTGCCCTAGTAAATCAATGATTTACAAGTGGCATGGTCTTTTTAAACATGGTCGGGAGTCGATTGAAGACGACCCCCGCTCAGGAAGGCCAGTTGAGGCCACCACATCAGACATCGTCGAAAAAGTGGAAAAAATTGTACTGGAGGACACCCGTTTGAAGAAAAAACAGTTATCTGCATTAGTTGGAGTATCAGATACCACCATTTTGCGAATCCTACATGACCACCTGGGTATGACAAAAGTCAGTGCAAGATGGGTACCGAGAATGCTCACGCCGCTTCAAAAACAGCAGCGCGTCGAAGCGTCAAAACATTTTTTGGAGTTGTGTGGCGACGATCCTGGACCGATTTTGGAGCGAATTGTTACCGGCGATGAAACATGGGTTCATCACTTTGAGCCTGAGTCCAAACAAGAGTCCATGCAATGGCATAAAAAGGGGACACCACCGCCAAAGAAATTCAAAGTGTCGGAGTCGGCTGGAAAGTTGATGGCTACTGTTTTTTGGGATTGTGAGGGGATAATACTGATTGATTATAAAGAAAAGGGCAGGACCATAACCGGAGAATACTACGCAACAATACTAGAAAAATTAAAGGATGCCATCAAAGAAAAACGTCGGGGAAAATTGACCAAGGGCGTGTTGCTCTTGCAAGACAACGCGCCGGTTCACAAGAGCAAAGTTGCAATGGCTGCTCTACACACGCATGGCTTAGAATCACTAGTCCACCCACCCTATAGTCCAGATCTGGCCCCAAGTGATTTTTATTTGTTCCCCAATTTAAAAAAAGACTTAAGGGGAAGGAAATTTTCCGACGACAATGAGGTAAAGGAGGCAATTTTGGCTCATTTTGAGGGAAAAGATAAAAAATATTTTTACGATGGTTTAGAAAAATTAATTCATAGATCTAATAAATGTATTCAGCTTAAGGGTGATTATATTGAAAAGGAAAAATAAATTTACTGTTTCATTTTTACTAAAACCCTTTCATTCCACGAACTTTTGGACCTCCCCTCGTAACTTAATATTCTCTAACTTAATATTCTCTAACTCTCACCCGTGACCATGGTGAGTGCAAAGTTTCCGAAACGTCGGGCCAAAATTTAAAACAAATACATGCGTTTAAATAAATAAAAAAATTAGTTTCATTTAAACATAATGGATAATTAAAGAGCCTCTGGTCCTGATAATTTAACAGACTTAGCTTGATGCTAAGGTTTCTCCAGAATTGTCCTAGTTTGATAGGCGTCCGGGCATTGTTTGGGGGATTTTTAAAATGTGTCAGAGGAAAACCAGGACGTTGATCTATGAAAGCAGTAGTCAGTGCCATGCTTAATAGTGACAGGTGCTGGCAAGCGGTCGCCGACTATACTGAGAGCGACATGCTCCTAAAGGAGGCTGCGGAGCGGGAGCGTGAGGCTAACGCCAACGAAGACCCACTGAAAACTGTATTTCGTCCGAGATTTTTATTGTATTTAACTAGCTTTTGCCCGCTACTTCGTATGCGTGGAATTTGGAAACCAAATTTTAACATTATTACTATAATGCCATCCTCTTGCATTACTCTATCTATTAAAAGAAACAGCATCAAAGTTTGTTGCGTGGTTTAAGAAATAAGCTCAAATAGGGACATACTTACAGAAATAACGACTTTGTTTTATAATAAGTAAAGAATTCTATGATTATAGAAGACTATACACTTCCTCTATGTCTAAGATATAAAAAAATCAGTATGTAATATATTTCTCTTCCAATGATTATTTATTTATTGTATATATTTTAAGTATATTTTATATTTCAGCTAACATTACCGGTTTCCCAGTGTCAAAGACTAGTGCTCCTCTCTTACACCTACGATCGCTACTTAAAGGTTTGACTTATAAGGCTTTGAAATAACAACCATTTTAACAGGTTTTAAAGCACAAAAAGCTGTTGGAAAGTGTGATTTTCATTTTACTTACCGCACTAGTTATATCCATTGAAATTATAAAAAAAACATCCACCTATCACCCTCTCGTAGTCCAGCGCGTAGAACTAAAGTCCAGACAGAACGCATGCTCCTGTACCGCTTGCATCCTTGACTGAACGCGACCCTGACGGTGGGCCTCTATAAAAACCAAGTTGATTTTCAATATCATAAAAACATTAACAGTTAAATCCGCGGACTCTATCCCGTTCAAGTCCGGTTTATGTCACTTTGCCATATTATCATCTGAATTTGCTCTGCAGTTTTTGTTTTTGTTACAAACTAACATAAATTTTAATATGTAACTATTGAGTAGTAGCGTAGGGATGTAAACAGTTAGCTGTTATATTAGTGTTTTAATGCTTTAAGGTAATATTTTAATATCCGGTATGTAAAATACAGCCTTTTTATGGAACCTAAAATATTTTACAACCTGAATGAAACGATTCTAACATAAACATTGAAATACACGTAGATACGTATATCTACGTTGTACGTCTGTCTCTGTTAGTATGTTCTTTGTATTTTTACCTTATTTCCTTACTAGTTAAGTTGTAATTTAAAAAGGAATGGTTTTGTTGATTGAATTTCATATTATAATTCCTTTATATTTTATGAGATGAGCGAGATTGGATCAAATGTTTGTGTTCAAGTTATTTTGTTAAGTAAATGTTGTGCTTGAATTAGGTACCAATGTTTGTGCAAAAGTTGATCAAATTATCTTGCAACTGGAAATAATAAACAATTGTTATTTGGGTTTGATGTTTGATGAGGTTATTGTGTTTTAAAACATTAACTTAATAATATGTGAAGTTTAGTAGAAAATTTTCTAACACTTGCGCGACTCATCTGTTTAAATAAAACTACTTTTTACGGATTTAGACACGGACGCAGTCACCATGGTCACGGGTGAGACTCACCCGTGACCATGGTGACTGCAAAGTCTCCGAAACGTCGGGCGAAAATTTAAAACAAATATACGCGTCTAAATCCGTAAAAAGTAGTTTTATTTAGTAGAAAATTCTTAAAAATACTTTAAAATAGTTACTGCTTAAGACTTTTTATTCGTTGAGACTTGTGTTCATGCACTACAATAATATTTTCAGATGCTTTACCTATTCAGGTCATTTTGGGCCATCCGGGTGATTATCTATCTATGTAAATAATTTAATAGCAATGTTAATTATTACCTTTTAACCGTTTTAACCGGAACGAAAATTTTAGCTCTGTTTTCTAGCACAGCTGATGAGAGTTATTAGATGATTTTTCTTTCACTGCTCGGTCAATTAATTTTCCATTATTGGGACGGACTTCTTTTCATTCAAGACGGGTATTTAGTGTTTGTATATATGCCGCGCTAACCAGCCCTGTGGGCATAGAGTTTAGTTTCGAGTTTATTGTCTTATTATCCTTTAGCTGGCTTTTACAACATCATTTCGGAGAAAATGGGATGGTGACAGTTGTATTCGTAATCTTTTCTTTGCTAATAGGTATTTTTTTCTGTTGTACAGTGACAGCACTTCGTGAGCACTGGGACGAAGCCAATGCCAGGGTGCTTCAGCGCAAGGCTCAGCTGGATGCCATGCTGGGTGACTCTCAGAGATACGAGGCAAGGCGAAGAGATGCCGACGCCTGGTTATCACGTATGGAAGCCAGGCTTGCAGCCATGCAGCCACCAGCCAACACTGCTGATGTGTTGGAGATGCAGCTCCGAGAACAGAAGGTACTTACACTTATGTTATTTTTTGTTATTTTTACGTTATTCTAATTTTATCACGGTTTTTCAAATGTGTATAGGCAGAGTCTATAGAGTAGGTACCATATACTACTATATAAAGACGATTCATTTATACTCATACATCTGGTCATTGATGCACGATTGTAGTAAATGCTTAAGGAAAAAATAAAAAAAGCTAAAGTATGCTGTAATTCCTTCAGTAACGCCCCATTATTTGAGATTTCTCTAATGCCTTGTTATTAAATATTACCTTAAGTCTAGGGCTATTTAAAAACTCTTTTAAACAGTAGGATAGATTTGATAATCGATCCCGACGTTTTTATTAGAAGACAAAAATGGAATGGAATTTATACATAGCAAGTACACCACTAATACCCCTTTCCAAATAAACTGAGTCCACCTAAAGGTTGTCTGGAAGAAATCGCAATATGCGATAAGACCGCCAATTGTACATGTTTTATTGTTACATTAGTTAATTGACATGTTATTTATGGTGTACAATAAAGTGTATTCTATTCTATTCTATTCTAAAAATATACTCGTAGGTAAGTCAGATTTTTGATAACATGGTTTGTTGTTAGGGAGTGTTGTATTTATTCCAATAGAAACCAAAGTACAGTTTAATATCCAGGCTTATTTGATAAAAATCTATAATATGGATATCTAACGCAATATACGTACATCTATGACAAAATCCTTGAACGAGTAAGAAACACGATCGAAAGCTTTCAATTGCTTTCATTAACTTGGAAGAGCCTGATCACGAACGATATATCGAAGGCTCTATTTACCGGATGTACAGAATCTTATTTTCCTTATGTATATACATAGCCTCATTATATGAATACGTAACAAAATGTAAGTGGAAGGAATTTCTTCGACATATTTCTGCTGAGTGATTCATTTATATTATGTAGAAGTTTCCTATTTATTATTATTATTAATGAAGGAAGATAAATGCTTCTGTGTTTGTATAGTTCTATGTTTATTGCTTGCTACGTAAACAAATAAATATTAAGAAACAAATCTGCAAATAGGTAACAGAGACGGTAGAGAATGACCGATGAAAAGATTGACGGATTGTGTGAAAGAGAATATGTGGATTAAATACAGATATGATGTCACATTGAAGATTTGTGGACATTTCACATATCGTCCTCTGGTCCCAAATAAAGCTACGTTTCTATGCTTGTGTTAAAGGTACCAGAAAAAGATTATGAAAGAAAACAATATATTTCACAGGCTCTAAGCAATGGCAGGTCATAATAAGGGCAGATCATGGAAGTACAAGTGGTTTTTAAGGTTAAAAGACTCTAATAATATCGTAAATCTTGAAAATAGTACATAAATCTCTTAAATTGAAACATTAATCTATCTAATTTTGTTATTATTTGCTTCTATCGCATGAAAATCTTCAAACATATAAATTGTGCTAAGATTGGATATAACATAAAGAGACATTTTCCACTTCACATAATATAAGGAAGGTTCCAATATTATATATGTATGTCATACATTATGTATGTAATACATAAATCTTCATACATGCATTTTAATGTATATATGTAGTAAGTTTTCGAGTATATTACCACGATTTATAGTCCTGACAAATCTGGTCCGTCAGCTTATTTTCTGGAATTCCATACAGAAAAATCCTTTTTCTGTCTGTATAATTATTTTTTTCTCAGGAACTGGTAGGTTATCAAATTGAAATAGATAATAGATAACAAATAGATGTTTATCATAGTCATTTATTATAGGATTCAAAAGAGATTATGAATTAGTAATTAATAGTCTCACCCGTGACCATGGTGACTGCAAAGTCTCCGAAACGTCGGGCCAAAATTTAAAACAAATATACGCGTCTAAATCCGTAAAAAGTGGTTTTATTTGAAGATTATGAATTTATCCTTTTGATACATAAGAATTTATTTTAAGATTTCCTCTTACTTGTATTTTTTTTAATAAATTTTTATTGACTTTTGACACAACGTCCTCTGATCCCAAGCTAAGCTTATATGCTTGTGTTATGGGTACCAGAATACGGATAGAATACAAACTATTTTTCTTTTATAAATACGTACATAGAAAACACCGAGACCCAGTACTAACACTTGTATTGTTGTCCTCTGCGGGAATCGAACCCGCGACCACGTGAACGGCAGTTTGTTGCATGAACCATTGGACGACAGCGCTCGTTTTACTTGTAATTGGAGATTTATGGGCAATTTCTTTTTCTATTAAGCTCAAAATATGTCTATCTTTTTGGGGCACAAGACGCTTTTATAAGAACAGAATATTGAATCTACAACACAACGCCAAGACCAAACATATATTCATAATTAATTTTCGAGATATATCCATCTCTCAGGCACTATAAACTACACACGCTATAGCGAAAATATCAGTCCCGCTATCCACTAAGTTGGAAGTTACTACATTTACATAATGACCGAAGTAATAACTCACAAAGTGCTGTAATATCTGATGTTACTTTGAAAAAGCGACTATTAAATGTTATTTATTATACAAATAGATCTTTCGACCAAACCATTAACGTAAAACCCCAAAGTCAAATTTTATTTTTTTATAAGTAGTTATGTATTCACAGAAATAATGTTTGACATAAGAGTATGGAAGAAAGGCATGTTGTGCCGACACCAAAAAAAGTATCTTATCCTTTGGAAAATGATAAGTTTACTTAAAATAAACCTTAGGTACTTACATATTTATGTCTTCTAATCTGCAATCTAGTATACATAGCGTAAGAATATGATTGAAATTAAATTATTATAATTAAATTAATTAATTATTATTAATTATTTTCTTTCTATATAACCCCAATCCGTGGGAACTCTCATAACCTTAATTAAGCCTATAGGACTTTAATAAGTAACGAAACGTCTTTGCTAACAAATCCCTAAGACTGTTTTTTAATGTCAAAAATTTTTGCTAGGAACCAATTCCAGGGAATTGATGACTGAATAAGAGAAGAACAAAGCCTGAGTCAGTTATTTAATAAAAATGCATACATTTTATCTCTTAATAACCCTATTATGAAAAACTCTTGTCGTTAAAACTTTGGAATAGGAATTTTAGATGACATGCACGGAGTGGGCATGTCTTCTGCTCTGTAATTACTTAAATAACTTAGTGTTAAGTTAGGAGGTTGTATGTGCTATAAATCTAAGTTAATTGGGCCTAAAAAGCTGTTTTGAATTCCATTTTGCATACGCAAGAATGAATTATTAATCTGGAAAGTAAATTTTCCGTTTTGTTGTTTACGTTCGCTGTATGTATGCTGTACGTATTGTGACTTAATAATTTATGTTTCAGACAAGTTCATTTATAATGTGCTAAGTTAACATGTGCGTTTTCTTAAGCATTTGTATTGGTTGTTTTTAACTTTTTAGGGTTCCGTACCCAAAGGGTAAAAACGGGACCCTATTACTGAGACTTCGCTGTCCGTCCGTCCGTCTGTCACCAGGCTGTATCTCAAGAACGGTGATAGCTAGACAGTTGAAATTTTCACAGATGATGTATTTCTATTGCCGCTATAACAACAAATACTAAAAATAAAATAAAATAAATATTTAAGGGAGGCTCCCATACAACAAACATGATTTTTTTACCGTTTCTTGCTCGATACTAATAACGTTGCCTTATGTTGCATAGATAATGGTACGGAACCCTTCGTGCGCGAGTCCGACTCGCACTTGGCCAATTTTTATTTCGTCTTCTTTCGTTTTTATTTTAGTAGTATAAAATATTGTCGTTAACTCTAAATTCCTCCAAATTTTGTAATATCGTCGTATGGCAATTTTTTTTAATACCGTTATTTTTAATACGTTAATTTACTCTCTGCTATACAATACAAACGCACACTGACTAAGATGATGATCACTGCCCTCTAGTGTTGAAATCTGATTACTTTTATCTTGGACTGAAGAATTAACTCCTCTCGCCGCCATCTATATTTTAGTTCACGGACCGTCGTTAATTCTTAAATTGAAATATAGATGGCGCGCTGCTGACTATAGAATTTTATGCAAGCTTCAAACATTTTTAGCTAACAGTACACCTAATCGTTTATCAGCTGAAATTTTAACGCATCTCTTTCTTACAGTCGTTCCATGCGGAAGTCCACCAGTACAAACACCAAATCGAACTGTTTGGTCAGCTGACACAGCGGCTTATTGCAGTGTACCGTAATGATGATACAACACGCATCAAACGCTCCACGGAATCAATCAATCACAGATATAATGAGCTAAATAATAGGTAAGAATTAGGAATACTGTCACGTCAACCCAATGTTAATTTAAGAACCAAAAAATTACAAACCAGAGCCATCTAGTAATGGAAATTGGTACTTATTAACTACCCCCCCCCCATCTGTGAGAGTGTACTCGTACCAATTTCAACTTTAAGGCGAAGTGCGTCGTGGTTGCTTCTGGTTTTAATTGTTTAATGTGATTTTCTAATAATCTTGTGTTAAATTAGTGAAATATTATTCGATATTCAGCTCCGTCTTTCCCACCGACTTATAAATATTCACATCATAGAGTTACAACTCATGAATAATTTACAAGGAAATTGTTGTTTAACATAACAATTTTAATTAAAATTAACTCCACCAGGTGGCGGTTGGAAGTTTCCACAATATTTTCGTTGTACAATATTATCCCGAACAGAATTCTGTTGGGAATATTTCTACGACAGACTGATACCATAAGGCACTAGTTAATATTAACTACAACACAATAAATAAATAAAAGTGGTAGTAAGGCTTACTTAAATGTGCCATAAAATATCACAAAAAGACTATTTTTTTTCTACAGTATTGTGGCTCGCGGTAAAGCGCTGCACTCAGCTGTTTCATCGCTGCAGAACTTCGATCGTTCTCTGGAGAAATTCGTCGGTTGGCTGAGCGAAGCGGAGTCGCTGCTGGATGCTGCTGAGCGAGATCCTCAACTGTTAAAGGTAAGATATACAAATAACCTATAATAATGAAACGTGTATTTCGTGTAACATACAAATAATTTTGCCACTAGTATCTCTTTTACGGCAAGAAATTAAACGTAACAGTGACATCTATTAGGAGTCAGATTATTTGCTTATTGTTTAGTAGACAGTCAAAGCATATATACCCTGTTGTAGATTGTGTCTATAACCGCTAGATGTCGTAATATCGAATCCGGCTTTGCTCTGGTAACATTTTTTGGAGCGCCATCTGTTACGAAGTAGTAATACTAAGACAACAACAACAGAAGGCTTTGCCTAGTTAACTTGAATGTTTATAATTTTGACCAATAGATGTCTTTTCAAAAGCTCACTCACGGTCGTTGTACTTAACCACCCTATGATTACAGATATTATACTGTTATCCTTATTGATATTAGCTATCTACGGTCCGCTTTTCGATAGAATACTAATTATCAGTAGTTCATTTAAAAGCAAACAATGACAGATTTGCTTATCTTTAGTAGTAACAATTTTGCATAAAAAACATTGAATAGAGTCCATGTTACTGCCGCTAGCCTGTATTACTTTATCATAATATTTTCTGTGTATTTTATAAAGCATTTTATTTAATTATTTTGAAGCCTTTTATGTAACCTCATCAAAAGAGGCTTTTAAAGTGTAATACAAGCAACCACCAAATATTAAGTTAGAAGTTTGTTGTTCCTCTCAAATACGTTGGTAATTACGGCGTACCTCTGACAAAAATTAATCTTTGATATTAGTTTGTAATAAGTCATTACTTTATATAATTACAAGAAACTTCTTTAACTCAATTCCAAGTGTTATTAATGTTGAAGAACAAACTGTTAATTATATTCCTTTTAACTTGGCTCTTGATTATTATATCTTAAATAAGTGAATAAATAAAAGCAATAACAAGAATGATTTCTAAGCACAAGTAACAGTTTGGGTTGAGTTTTCAATTCGATAAATGTTTTGTTTATTTGTTTATGTTAGGCCTGTTTAAATAACTATTGAGGCGTTGTCAGCTATAATATTTACGATGTTAGCAGATATAACTAGATAAATATTTATTTATTAATATTTAACTTTACAGAGATGCCATTGATTGTTTATTTGAATTGAATAGGCTGTAATTGTATGACTACATTAAGCCCGAAAAACTTAGGCACTAATTTGTCTTTAAAATGATGTCCTATGTTGTAAAAAAATATTATGGATGGTAACTCCACAAGCCTGAAATTTAAAAGCACCACACGCCTCCTCGTAGCCTTAAAAAGTAGCCCGCGCGTATCCTTTTTATCACGCTAAATCTGTTCGGTATGTATCTATCAATGTATTAATCTATGTAACGGAATCTTTGAACGCGATTTTCACCCACTTGCAATAGTCCGATTGATTTGAAATTTTGCATACATATCAAGGACCGATGACAATGCAATTATTTAAAAAAGATATTCAGGATTTTCAAGCGTGTTTTTTAGTTTTTGATCTTAAGAAATTATGTCTATGTACTGTCTGTGTACAATATTTCATTTAAATAATTTCAGTAGTTTTGGCGTAAGCGATTAACAGACACTTACTCACTTATAATGGTAGTAAAATAACAAATACAATCACAAACATTAAACAAGCTATAAGTATCTTATTGCATTTATAAAACATTTTATTTCTTTATGTTGTTTAATTAATTAAGTTTAAATTATTGTCATAATCATGTCTCGTGGTGAGAATTCCTGCGATGTATCTTGAAGATGACATAAAAACTTTACGTAAGTTCCGGGAAGTTTCCCGTGAATCCCGGGATCTGTTTGATTACATCCCGGAGTGGTTGTTACTACGGAACCTGTTTTAATTTACGCAAATTGTTTGAATGTTAATTTAATTGTTCTGTTGGTAGATTGTGCACGACATAATGCTTGTAGACAAAGAAATAACAAATAACAAATATTTATTGCAATAAAAAAGGGTTTATACATTATGTTAACTTAGATACACTTATTTTTTCTTGAAAACCCAGTGGCTATATAATTATGCGATATATGATGATAAAGAAATAGTAAGTTTTTGAGCGATATTAAGTGTTGATTAAGTTGCAATATAATCTAATATATAAAATTCTCGTGTCACAACGTTCGTTCCCATACTCCTCCAAGAAGGCTTGACCGATTCTTATGAATTTTTTTATGCATATTCAGTAGCTCTGAGAATCGGCTACTATCTATTTTTTATACCCCTAAGTGATAAGGGTTGTCCACCAGGTAGGGTCAGCTAGTTTTATATATAAAAAGCGATTGACTGACTGGATGTATCAATGCACAGTCGAATCTACCAAGACAAGAAAGTTCCCATTCTCGTTTCTTTTATATTGTAGACGAGCACTAAGATATAACATAATGATATAAGATATAATAAGAATAAAATAATATATTTTTAGTTTAGCTATTCACCCCATTATAGAACAACTAAATTCAAAATTTAACGTGTGGTATTTAGACGATGGCACTCTAGGAGGGAGCATAGATACAGCCCTTCAAGATCTGGCTTTTTTAAAAAACAAATTTAGTTCCATTGGGCTTCAATTAAATTCCAATAAGTGTGAAATTTACTTACGCAGTGACAGATACCCATTCGGCTTTATCGAAATTCAATTCATCGGCTCCCAATATCAAAATTGTTGAAAAGGACTGTCTTCGCCTACTTGGGTCGCCGATTTTTTAACAAGGTTTTAAACCTTTTTTAGAAGAAAAAATTCAAAATTACAGTGTACATTCTCATCGATTAATCAAAATGAATACTCAATCAGCATTTACAATTATTCGGTACTGTCTATTCGTTCCTCAGTTTATACACGCACTCCGCGCCTCACAATTTTGGAAATATAGCCAATGCCAAACATTGTACCAATGTTGGACGATACAACCTTCCGCGTAGCTACGTGTCTGCGTTTAGGTGCACCATGCGTATCTCCGCATCGTTGTCATTGTGGAGAAACAGTCGACAGCCTTGGGCATCACGGCCTATCGTGCAGTAGAAGCGCCGGTCGTATACCAAGCCATACGCAACTAAACGACATTATTCGTCGTGCTTTTGCTGCCACTAGTGTACCGGCCTTACTTGAACCTCATGATTTGGTACGCACGGACGGTAAAAGACCAGACGGCATGACGTTGTTGCCTTGGAAATTGGGTAGGCCTTTGGTGTGGGACGCTACCTGCGTCGACACCCTTGCGCCATCACATTTACCAAGTACTTCCGTAGCTGCCGGCGCTGCTGCTGCATCAGCGGAGGCCCTTAAGCGGCGCAAATATAGTAATCTTTCAGCGGATTACTTGTTTGAGCCGTTTGGGGTCGAGACGCTTGGATCGTGGGGCCCGAGTGCACAGTCTCTTTATAAAGATCTTTCTAAGAGACTGATCGACGTTTCACGTGACCAAAAGGCTGGCCTGCATTTGCCAATTCGTATAAGCATTGCTATACAACGTGGCAATGCGGCCAGTCTTTTGGATACGTTACCCAATGATTGCGATGCGGACGAATTTTTTGATACCTAACTTTAAGCCCCCTCTTTTTTTTATTTTATTTTAAGTACCTATGTAATTATGCAAATAAATAAGAATAAGATATTTAATATATGTATAAGGGCGTGAAAGTGTGTTTGAATATTCATAATTTACTTAATAAATCAAATTATGGTGGAAAAAGTGACTGCCGCAAGCGGGACTTGAACCCACGACCTCGGAATACCGTTCCGAAGCTCTTCCAACTGAGCTTATTGCGATCGTGTCTGCAACATTCAAATTAACCACTACATTTGTCACTCGAGTGAGTTTATATATTTTTACGTACAACGCCGGTATTCCGAGGTCGTGTGTTCAAGTCCCGCTTGCGGCAGGCTCTTTTTCCACCATAATGTGATTTATTAAGAAAAAAAGCATAGCATGTCAATTGCAAAATTAATAAATTACTTTATTCATAATTTTTTAATATAAGACTTATACAAATCGGTGTTAAGACGTAAGAATTCGAGGAAAATAAGTACACTATCTTTTTTATTTATTATAAGTCTGTAAATTAACTTATTTATACGTATTGTGTCGCGACATTATAAAACCTGTTATATATTGCTTTCACTTGTATTTAATTGTTATGGTGGAATGTGTGTATCATGTTATGTCAATTGAAGCTAATACTCAATTCTTTTTGTCTATACTTGTTTATATAAATTGTCCTTCACACATCCACTTTCTCGTCACTAATTATTATACACAAACGCACTATACATTACTAATACAAATAAATTTTATTCTATACAATACTCAATTTACAAAAGAAAGGGCACATAAAATATTATTTTATTATTTTGTCTGTGGTTTACTAATTGATAAGATTATTAATTATAAAAAAATATTATATTATTCATTACTATTATTATTGGTTTGCCACTGTCGTATGCGCATGGATGGCGTAAATTGTTCACAGTCCTATTTAACCCATGTATTATATAATCCTTCCAAGCGATTCTTGATTAACAACAACTACACTGTTATAGTAAGTGACGTCTGTCTTATTATAGGTAACACTGATGGGTGATACATTACATGCCTTAAATGATATTGATAACATGGAAATTGCATACAGCTCGCACTGTGAGTGTTCTGACTTGTCTAAGTATGTAACTATAAATAATAACGATCTTACAATTGTGTCCCAAAACATAAGAAGTATTTATCGTAATTTCGATGATTTGACTATATTATTATCTTCTTTTAAATTCATGACAGATGTTATTATATTAACGGAATGTAGACTCTCATCCTCAAAATCGATTCCTAACCTTAACGGATATCATTACTACGCTACTACTCGGCAACTTAATCAAAATGACGGTGTTGTTGTCTACGTGAGAGACAATATTAAGGCCAAGGTTAAAGAAATGCATTTAGCTGAGGCTTCTGGACTCCATATAGACCTACACAACAATCAAATATTGTGTCTTTATCGGTCTCCATCAAACACAAACGCTGACAAGTTTATAGACTCCTTAAGCACCCACATAGACACACTAAAATCTCAAAAAAATATTATAATAGCGGGTGATATCAACATCAACATATCGCCTAAGGATAATGTAAGAGCTCGTGAAAACATGAATAAAGTAAATTATTTAAATATGCTATCATCGCATGGTATTTTACCAGGTCATAGTTTGCCTACCCGAGAAAACCACTGCTTAGACCATTTCATGCTAAAATTAAATAAAAAGAAAGAATCTGCGGTGATTTTAGTTTTGCCTACAACAATTACTGATCATTTTACTACATTTTTTTCATTACGTAAGCAAAAAACAATACAAGTTAATAAGAAAACCAGCACACATTTAAATTTTGAAAATGCTTTAATAACTTTAAAAGAAACTAATTTAGACTGTTTGTTACTTTGTGAAAACCCTAACCTTTTAACTAAACTACTCATAAATAAATTAACGGAGTCCATAAATTTAAACACGAAGACCTTGACTATACCATGCAGCAAACGCATTATAAAACCCTGGATTACTCCCGGCATACTTCGCTGCATCAGGAACCGTAATAAATTACAAAAAAAATGTAAAACTGAGCCGTATAACGTTACTAATAAGATTATTTATAAAAGATATCGTAATCATTGCAATTTATTAATTAAAAATCTCAAAAGAACATATGAAAAGGATGTGCTAGCTAAATCAGTGTCATGTAGTAAGTTGCTCTGGAAAAATATTAAGTCTATGACTTACTCTAACACTCAAAAAAGTCAATCAATAGAACTTTTAAATATAAAAAAAACTCCAATCGAGTCTGTAAATTCGGTAAACAACTATTTTGTAAACATCGGTGAAGAACTGGCTCAGCAAATTAAAAATAAATTAAATAGTGATGTACATCAACATGTTAAACTACCGCCACCTTTATGTAATTCCTTTGTTTTGTTAGAAACTGATTGTTCTGAAGTCGAGACTATTTTAAGTAGTCTTAAAACTGATAGTGCTGCTGGATGGGATAACATTTCCACCAGGTTCTTGAAATACGCTGGGACGGAGGTGGTGCCTATTATAACGCATCTTTTTAATATTTGCTTTAGAAATGGCGTCTTCCCAACTCTTCTGAAGCAATCAGTCATTATACCTGTACATAAGGGTGGAGACAGGGACGACATTAGTAACTATAGGCCTATCTCCATTCTCCCCTCCATATCTAAAATATTAGAAAAGTTGATTAACATTAGGCTTCTAAATTATCTAAACAAATATAATGTACTGTCTCCCACCCAATTTGGATTCAGACAAAATATGTCTACAGAAGATGCAGTCAGTGCTCTTAGTTCTCTGGTAGCTGATAACATCGACAGTGGACACAAATGTCTTACTATATTTTTGGACCTAAAAAAAGCTTTTGATACCGTCTCTGTTCCACTCTTAGTACGCAAGCTCGAAAACCTTGGTATAAGGGGCAACTCTCTTAAACTTATGCAGGATTATCTGTCAAATCGATACCAAAGGGTTAGACTGGGCCAATACACTAGCGATGATACAGAAGTTCTTTACGGGGTGCCCCAAGGCAGCGTGCTCAGTCCTACCTTGTTCCTAGCGTATATTAATGATCTCTCTAATTTAACTCTTAACAATGCTACCATATTCTCATATGCCGACGACACAGCTATAGTCTTTAAGGGCAATAGTTGGCATGATGTGGAGCAAAGAGCTCTTCTTGGTATGGCTAAGGTTGCAGAATGGTTGGATTTTAATTTGCTTACTCTTAACATCTCGAAGACTAACTACATATGTTTTAGTATTTCCAACAGATCACAACCAATTAACGACTTTAAACTGAAAGTCCATACTTGCGGGGATATCAGAAACAGTAGTTGTCAATGCCCCATTATTAACAAAGTCTCTAACATAAGGTACTTAGGTGTTGTCCTCGATCAGAACCTGTCTTGGTATAAGCATCTCGAACATGTAACCAACAGAATCAGAAAATTAAACTGGATATTTAGGACACTAAGATACATTGTACCAACTGCTACTAAAGAAAACCCTCCTAGAAATTTACTAAAGGAGATATACACTGCTTTGGTGCAATCGGTCTTGGTTTACTGCATTCCGCTATGGGGAGGTGCGGCCAAGTCAATGTTTATAAATGTAGAACGAGCACAACGTGCCCTTATTAAAACAATTTATTTCAAAAAATCTAGATTTCCTACACATGCCCTGTACAAAATCAGTGATTTACTTTCAGTCAGAAAACTTTATATAATCCAAACAATCTTAAGAGCACACACAAAAATTCCCTTTGATCCAAAAATTTTATCAAAAAGAAGAAAAGATATTATAGCACAGATTCCACAGATAAAAACTCGACTTTGTAGCATCCAATACAAATATAGATCGTTGCAACTTTATAATAAAATAAATAAACATATTTATATACACACAGAACTCCATAATAAATGTAAAAAACTTATAACTAATTGGATTAAGCCATTGTCATACGATGATACAGAAGCCCTCTTGCAAAACGTTTTCTAATAATAATCTATAAACAGCATACATTCACATACACTCACAAACACACACACACACACACACAAACACACACACACACACACACACACGCACACACACACGCACACGCACACATACACATACATGCACAGAACACGATAAGTTAAATTGTAATAAATTAACTATCTTAAGGTTTATGTTGGATATGATACTGGAGAGCGATGTATCCTAATACAGGCATTTTTGTCTAAAAGGCTACATCACCCACAAATTATGTAACCTTAAATTAAGTTGAGTTCAATAAATCATTTTGTATTTTTTTTTTGTATGTCTCTATGTGAGTTTATATCTTGAAAACTACGCAACGGATTTTGATTCTTTTATTAGATAAAGTGGTTCAAGAGGATGTCTTTTTTGTATAATTTGTTAAGGTTTATTCTATATTGAGGCAGGGGTTCGATAACTCTGTTGGTTTGTATAAATAAAATAGAAGTATTGAAGACGTATATATTTTTATACGACAAACTGCATCTAAATACGTTAAAAAATCTATGATAATATTTATACATAACTATAAACACCCCACATCGAACTAACTATATAATAACTGAAATGAATGAATATATCCTTATAATACAAGTTGAATGTGCTTTTGTAAATAACGCTGCATATTCAAAACATTATGTATTCGTAGCAAAGAGCAGTACAGATTAGTTCGGCTTTGAGTTTCGTAGCATTTCGTAGCAGTTCGCAGCGGTGCTACGTGAATTATTTTTTGTAGCATGTCCATACATTTGAAGGCAACTCTACGAGCGATCGCAACTGAAAGTGTACATTTGTATTCGACTGAAAACATGCCTCAAAATTTTAATAAGCAGCATACGAATAGGAACACGTGTTTCTATTTTGAACTATACTGGATATTAGCTAATGCTAATTATCGTTACTGTTCTGCTCCTTGGCGTATAACTTGATGATAATAGCCTATGTGTTATCTTTACTTAGCATAAAATAATATTCATGGACATTTCACACAACGTCCTCTGGTCCCAAGCTAAGCTTATATGCTTGTGTTATGGGTACCAGAATACGGATATAATACATAAACTACTATACTATAACTATACTATACTATAACTATACTATACTATAACTATTATTTTTGTATGTATGTCCCTATATGAGCTTATATCTTCAAAATTACGCAACACATTTTTATGCGATTTTTGTAGTAGATGGTTCAAGAGCATGGCTTCTTTGCATGATCTATTTGTTAAGGTTTGCAGACATCTCCATCATCCATACATTGCTAAAAACTTTCGCGTTTATAAGTTTATATTTGTCCTTTTCCTTCTTGATAACAATACGTTGTTTATTTACTAGAAAATGTTGTGTCATTTATGTACCTACTACTATGAGGGAAATTATTGTAAAGTATAATATTGCTATTTGTTTTTACAGGTAAGCAATAACCATGATGCATACATAAATGGATAAGCTATGCGTAAGTAATTATATTAACTTAAAACATTTTGAGAAACTAAAAAATCTCGCGCGACTTATTTGTTTAAATAAAACTACTTTTTACGGATTTAGATGCGTATATCGTAGAAGACACATTACAGCTCAGTCTCACCCATGACCATGGTGACTGCAGTCTCCGAAACGTCGGGCCAAAATTTAAAACAAATATACGCGTCTAAATCCGTAAAAGAAAACGTGGATTTATTATTAATAAGCTTTTTGCTTATTAATAATTTTGCTCAACTTTAATAGAACTCGCGATACAACGTGCCTATTTCGAAATAGTTATAAAATTGTATTTTTTAACAAATAACACATTTCGACACGAAGTTAAATTATTAAGGGCCTACATCAATATTATCGTCGACATGTACATATTAACACAGCTAGTAGGTATAGAAAATGAGGAATTAGGGATATTTTTTTTGTTTACTCAAAATCTACTAAATATATTTTAATTCTGATTTACGTGTTTCTATATATAATAGCTACTTATGTTTTTAAAGTTATTTCATTAGTTAATACGCGATAATCGACCGACAAATGAAAAAAATAAAAAATTAGAGAGGTTGTTTTGCTAAGATTTTCTATCGAGAAAACTTTGTTCAATCGCGTTTCTGAGTTTATGCGATCCTAGATCATATATTGAAAAAACATATACTTAAAAATTAGAGCTCTAGCCATTCAATCTAAAGAAACAATGAAAACTTCGTACGTAGAAAAATGCACGAAGCTATTTTGGTATCCTCTTAAGTCGCAGCACAAATGTAAAAGTGTGATGGATATTTCTGTAAAATGTTTTACAAAACTGCTCAGTTTGTGGGATAGAGTCAGGGCATATTACACTTGCCCTAAATGAATATAAATTTGCGAATGTTAGTTACCATATAAAAATATTTTAAAAGTTTAATATAATGCAGTCAGTATGCAGATTTAATATTTCCTTGCTTAGTAGTTACAATCACGCCGGAGAACCTTAAGATATTATACAGCCTTATCGCAAGTGTACCAGGCTTAGAGCTAACCTTAATATATTTCGACCTCATTTTCTCAAACCTTCTCGTAATATTTAAACAACATTTCTAAACAAGAATATCGCTCAAATTTCAACAACAGCCTACTTCCAGCCACGTTTAGAGGGCTTCTTTTTACGCTTTTATTTCCTTGAAAATACTCATTACCTTACTTCGAAAGATATTCTCAGTACTTTTTTCTTTCATTACCTCCGAAATATTTTGTTAAAAGAAGGCTTTATTCAACGGAAACAGTTTTATTAAACTTCAATGATAACTTTCTCGCCTGTGATTGGTCTAACAATTTTTCTGGGTCCGTGCCAATACAATTTATTTGATTCACTTTTCTTAACTTATATTTTTGAGCATTTTAAACCTACTTTAAAAACAGAGAAAGTTATGAGTTAAACTCAATCGAAAAATCACCTCAAATAACGAGAAAAATATACACACATATTTTATATCATGCATAATGCCACATTTGCATTAGATATAAAAAATAAATATTTAATGTAACTATTGTTATATTTGTATAGTGAAGACGAATATTCCACGTCCGTGTAGACACGCCCTTATAAATAAAACATAAATAGTTCTAAGGTGGTGTTCACATAGGCGGCGTGTGCGTACGTCAAGTAGGAGACCTTCATGCATAATGCGCATATTAGTGGGGGAAATATGGGGGGGGGGGGGGGGGGAGGCTACAATATTAATATCGGAACACCTGTGATGCATATTGACTGGAGATATTTCCTATAGTTTTCTTTGTAACTTTTATGAAATCATTCAACTAGATAATGCCCGTGGTTTTACTCGTATTTATAGTATGGTCCAAATTTAGGCGGTCGTACGAACTGAGGGAACGAAGCATAACCTGCCTGCGCTCACCCAGCAACGTTGACTTCAGGCGACTGAATCCCAATACAAAATACCCAATAAAATACTGAACAAGAAGTCATATTGCACCAAAACCGAACAATGGGATAAGGGCCGGTGGAAGATGTATAGTTTAGCTTGCACATGATACAAGGAATCTTTTTAAACTTTTTAATGTTCTTAAATTATTAACTGACCTCCCAAACACACAGATTTCTGACATATATAATAAACTAGCTGCTGCCCGAGACTTCGTATGCGTAGAATTTAGAAAATGTTCCTAGTTTTTGCTACACTTTTCATTACTGCTTCATTCCTATTGGTTGCAGCGGGATGTTATATAGCCCAGATACTCAGATACTCAGATACTCATTTATTGGTAATAAACATTTACACGTCATAATAATATAAATACAACATTATACATAATATAATTTGTATGTATGTATTAAGATAAAATTGATAAGTACATTAATAAATACTAGTTAAAAATAGCGAAAAAATTGCATGTCAATAATAAATAATAGAACGGAATAGTTCAATGTTAAAAAGAAAATAAAAAAAATATATGAAACAGTAAAAATAAGAAAATTATATACATAGATACCATACCGGTATTCTACTTATGTCATAAAAACAAATTAACATTAGTATTATAAAATAATATTAAATTTTTCAATTACAAATTAATAAATTCATCGTAACTATAGAACGTTTGCTCTATAAGCCAGCGTTTCAATCGCGCCTTAAGAGGATACCAAAATAGCTTCGTGCATTTTTCTACATACGAAGTTTTCATTTTTTCTTTAGATTGAATGGCTAGAGCTCTAATTTTTAAGTATATGTTTTCTCGATAGAAAATCTTAGCGAAACAACCTCTCTCATTTTTTATTTTTTTCATTTGTCGGTCTATTATCGCGTATTAACTAATGAAATAATTTTAAAAACATATGTAACTATTATATATAGAAACACGTAAGCCGGAATTAAAATGTATTTAGTAGATTTTGAGTAAACAAAAAAAATATCCCTAAGTCTTCTTTTTCTATACCTACTAGCTGTGTTAATAGGTACATGTCGACGATTATATTGATGTAGGCCCTTGCAATTACTACATCTGGAAGTTTATTATAGCCTAAAGCCTTCCTCGATAATTGGAATATCCAATGCAAAAAGAATTTTTCAATTCGAACCAGTAAATCCAGAGATTAGCGCGTTCAAACAAACAAACAAACTCTTTAGATTTATAATATTAGTAGAGACTTAAATAAATAATTATCATTATATAATCTGTATCTCGAAAACGGCTTCGACGATTTTCATGAAATATTATGATTAATCCGTCCCAGTCACTAACGACCATCAACACTCACAATGGTAAACTATTTGCATTATTATCAGAAGTGTATTGTTGAAGGCTCTAGCTATATAAGTACAAAGGGTTTACATAACTTGTATTGTTGTTTATTGGATCGTGAAATATTAATTACAGTCATAATCATTTGGGTAGTACTGTTATCGCTTCAGTAACTCAACATATTACCTACTTTAGTTGTTTAGTATGTTTTTGTGATCGATATAATATCTGATATTCGATTATTCATTTTGAATAGTGAATTATGTACATAAATACAACAATGAATTGTCATGCAGGTTAATACTTCTCTCTATCTCTCTCTCTCTCTCTTCAGCCCATTAACGTCCCACTGTTGGGCACAGGCATCCTCCACTTTGGGCGTGATTGTGGTCTACTATACCACGCTGACCAGACGTGTCGGTTTAGGGCTTATTTTACCATTTCTGACTGTAGTTTATCTGTATATACAAAATCTCTTAGCTGGTTTTTACAGCACCCTGGAAATGAAATAGAGTAGTAACACTTGTATTCTTAATCCGTCACGCACAACTGGCATCAAGTTTTATAAATTTTTTGTAAGATTCCACCCATAAAGCTTTTCGAAAAGATCAAGGCTTGTACAAGGAGACTTGTATTCTTATAATCCGTAGGGTCTGTCACTCTACGTTGCGTTGATTGCGAATAACAGAGCAAGCAAGAGCAGGAGAATGATAATGATTTGTGAGACTCGAAACGCTTGATGACCTTAATTCTGATGGGATGATATTCTACAAGTTACAATTATTATTTAATGAGCAATATTTTTTAACACAAAAATAGACATTTTTTTCAGACAAGACTAGAATATATTTTAAGTACAAGCCTGATATTTTCTACTAGCTGTACCCTGCGGTGTTACCCGCGATAAAAGGTATAAAAACCTTGTAAAGTTTCATTATAATCCATTCAGTAGTTTTTGCGTGAAAGGGTAACAATCATCCAAACATCTATACTCACAAACTTTCACATTTATTAGTAGGATAAGTTATCTTTTACTTTTAATTATTTTAAGTAATACAGGACTCCATATTGTCTTCATACATAATAAAGCGAACATTTGTATAATTATTCTGTGACAGATAAAAGCACAAGTTTGTCTGTTAAGACATCTCTCTATAATTACTTATTTGTTTCTAAAGCTTGTCACGTAACACAAGCTATACTTTATTCGAACTATAACTGATGGGTACACATTGTTGTCGCCTCAAAAAGCGCGTTGTGGCGTTCCATGGGTAAAAGTGTATCGAGCTGTGGACGTTGAAAGGCTCCTGGATGGATGGACATAATGTTGTTATATCTAGTTAAGATTTACTTATCCGAATGTCTGTCTGTGGCGTCACAGCTTCCTAAGTTCCGATTATATTCACGATTTTTATTTATTTAAAAGTATATTTACTTGCGATCTGAGTACCGTTTTGTTAATTATCGTGTTTTTTGATTCTGTTAACAAAGAACACAGAATTTATTGAGAAAATTAAACTAAAATAATCATAACTCATTGATTATCTGATGAACAGTGATAATGCGGGAAAGAAGAAAATAATTTAACTTTATTTATTTTAGATCCGGACTCTAGATTCGAAGAAATGTTTTATATGTAGTAATGAATTAAAATTTAAATTCTGGATCTATAGAAAATCATTAAAATTGTTAACTAGGCACTGGTTTTTCAAATGCTATATTTTAGTATCGCTTATCTATTTATACGTCGCGATAATAAAAAGTATTTTAATCTATCGAAGATATAAGTAAGATAAAGTGTTTTACTGTTCTCTTATTGCGTAATACATCATAATATTTTGTTGCTATGCAACTAGCTTTTATCCAAGACTTTGTTTAATTGAAATAAAATAAACTCTAAATGTTAAGTGAACTAGAATCAAAATGTTTGGTTCGTTTATGAGGTACAGACAAACACACAAAAATGATTTGAATATGGTATATCTTACATCTATCACTATAGGTAGTCTCGGTATAGTATTGTTTAATCTAGTATGGCTTACGATATTCTTGTTACGGAGAATACCCAATTTTGTGACACGTGAAAGATTTTTAATACTTAGATTCATCACTAAAGCCTCCGACAAAAGCCTCTTTTAAAGAAACTAACATTAAAAATAGCGTAGGTATATATAATATTAACATAGTAAAGACATCTTTATCTTAACTACATTCCGTAATCTCTGGAAGCTGGGTCAAGTTATTCAGAGATTTCATTTGAATTTCTCATACAAAATGTAAAGGACGTATGAAATGTTACTTAAAAAATATACAGGAAATATTCTCGAATAGGAAAACTGTCGTTTTATTTTAATAGCCAAGTACGAGTTGGACTAGTGTATGGCGGGTTCTGTACTGATTTTCTGATTGTATATCTTATATATAAAATTCACGTGTCACAGTGTTAGTTACCGTACTCCTCCGAAACGGCTCGACCGATTTTCCTGAAATTTTGTGTACATATCCTCTAGGTTTGAGAATCGGCCAACATCTATTTTTCAAACCTTTTTTTTTAGTATGGCAAAACTACGTTTGCCGGGACAGCTAGTTTAATATAATAATCA
This sequence comes from Orgyia antiqua, assembly GCA_916999025.1. NCBI lineage: Eukaryota > Metazoa > Arthropoda > Insecta > Lepidoptera > Erebidae > Orgyia > Orgyia antiqua. The sequence continues at coordinate 11,435,236 of OU779874.1, forward strand.
TGACCTCTAAGCGTATCATCAAGCTAGACTAAAACCGTTTGTTATATTGAAGCCGATCGAAATATATTTTTTTAAATAAATAAATAAATATTCATGGACATTTCACACAATGTCCTCTGGTCTGGTTATTGTATTTACTGTTATAGCCACAATAGATATACATTATTTGTAAAAATTACAGCTGTATAGCGATCAACTTTCGTGTGATATTTTCTAGTGATAGCGGGGTCTAAGTATACCGTTTTTCTCTTTTCATACCTAATCCTAAAATGTAGTTTTATTTAAAAAATGTAGTCGATTTGTTTTAAAGCTGTGATGTAACGTCCAATTGAAAACTAACAGTGAACCGGTGATTTAAAATTGCCCCGAGAATATGTTCAGATTTTATTTTTAAATGGAGCTTTCTAACTATTAGTTTAAAACTATACAGTTTAGACACTTTTAACATGCGGGTTAGTTCATATTTCATTGTGTTTTTTAGAATATTACAGTTTTTACAATGCAATTTACCAAGTAGGTACATTTATTTATACGTGTACTTAAAATTAATAATTACTTATTTTACTACTCTGTCTCTTGCCAGCCTCTTAGCGTGAGGCTGAGCTGACCAGGCGGGTCAGCGTCGCATAATAGACCATTATGTTGGTATAGGGTTTATTTTTTCGTATTGCGACCCTCACTGAGGCTGTTATCGGTATAATATCTCAAATACAAATAATATAAAATTACAGATTCCATGAAACTTTTTGTATAATTTATTATAATCCTTAACATATTATACTCTAACACTTATTTATAGAATTACTAGCTGACCCGGCAAACGTTGTTTTGCCATACTAAAAAAAAAAAGTTTAAAAATAGATGTTAGCCGATTCTCAGACCTACTGAATATGTATGCATCATTTGAGAAGAATCGGTCAAGCCGTTTCGGAGGAGTACGGTAACTAACACTGTGACACGTGAATTTTATATATTAGAAGATTAAGTTTATGACTATTAAGAAGATACCAAAATAGCTTCGTGCATTTTTCTACGTACGAAGTTTTCATTGTTTTTTCATTGTTTCATTTAGATTGAATGGCTAGAGCTCTAATTTTTAAGTATATGTTTTTTCAATATATGATCTAGGTTCGCATAAACTCAGAAACGTGATTGAAAAAAGTTTTTTCGATAGAAAATCTTAGCGAAACAACCTCTCTAATTTTTTATTTTTTTCATTTGTCGGTCTTTTATCGCGTATTAACTAATGAAATAACTTTAAAAACATAAGTAACTATTATATATAGAAACACGTAAATCAGAATTAAAATATATTTAGTAGATTTTGAGTAAACAAAAAAGATATCCCTAATTCTTCATTTTCTATGCCTACTAGCTGTGTTAATATGTACATGTCGACGATAATATTGATGCAGGCCCTTAATCTAGTATACTTATATCTGTAATTTCTAAAATAACTACAAAAATCAAATCACGTTATAACAAATATTTTCCCTAAAATTAAACTCACTATTCGATAGACAGGTAGACATTTAATATTATAAATAATATTTTATCCTGAAACGTCGGGAGACGAGCCCATCATTTATCATAAACTTATTTATACTCCCTTCATAAAAATATAGCTGTCTTCATTTCACTAATATTATAAATATGACGTTTAGATTAATGAAGCTGTTTGGTACGTCTCTCTCTCCAGCCCATTTACGTCCCACTGTTGGGCACGGGCCTCCTCCACTTTGAGAGGGATTATGGTCTACTGTGCCGCGCTGACCAGACGTGTTGGCATAGGGTCTCTCACAGAAGATGCTATCTGTGCGCAATATCCCTCAGCTGATTTTTACAGCACCCTTGGGAGGAGATGGGGTGGTGACACTTGTATTCTTAATCCGTCACCACACGGAGTGTTTGGTCCGTGGTTACTACGTAATTGTGAAATGAATATTGATGAATTTGAACAAATCAGTACATGAGGCATGTTTCCCACTGCGTGAGGTCATCATGGGTTTCTCAAGGTCATCAATTTTTTTATTACACCACATAAATAATATCCCTGTCTGAGAACCGTCTCAAACAGGGATATTATTTATGTGTTGTAATAAAAAAATTGTAAAATAAACCCATATGGGTTGGATAAATAAATTAGTATTTTTAGTTTTGCGAGATTTTAAACAATTATTACCAAATCTTAATTTGGCATTAAATATTGAAAAAATTACAATAATGTTTATTCAAAACCTTAACAAATATAATTTCAGACGAATAACTCTACCTATTGACGAAAACCTTTTAAAAGTCCGTTTAATAGTATTTATGTTTAGGGTAAATAGACACGTGTCCTGGAACTTTGCCTTGCCTTTCTGCAATATGAGTATCCAATGAAAGAGGTTTCTAAAAATAAGGCAAAGAATAATATAACAGATAAAGATGATTTTTTTTCAACTTAAATGTATGTGTGTCATCTATTTATATAGTATAAAATTAGTCAGTAGTACAATCATACATAGTTCCAAATTGTCTGAATATTTGCAAGGAAATAGTTAACATAGATGTGTTCCCGGTATTAGGGCAGGATTTCCTGGGACTATACAATTGTATAACAACTAGTCATGTGTGAAACTATATACAACAATATACCTATTGTTAGTTTATATACTATGGCAATAAGAGTGAGAACATAGATCACTTGCAATAGATATAATATGACGAGATTTTTATTAACAACTTAAGAGGGCACGATACCAAACTATGCTCCATACAAACATTTGGGCATAGTAGAAACGTCTTTTTTTCAAAGAAGTTGTAGGTAAAATCTGCTTCAGCTATATTTGTCCCTTTCAGCACGGTGCTCGGGAATAGGGATAGCAATACCTTAGGCACATACCTAAATTAGGAGTTTAGTACCCTCTTAACGCACCAACATTGAAAGAAAGACAGAAATACAGAATGCTTTTTCTTTGGTCGTAGTAAAATCAAACGCCGAGTGTTTTTTAAACTATGCGAGAGTCACGGATATGGTTTTTTTGGTGTGGATTGGATCACCTTGCATAAGGTATCTATTAGGGGTGATCTGTGGCTGAGAAATAATACCCTCGCCATAATTGAATACCTAACATCTATTATTATCTTTACACTTTGATTATTCTACCTCTGTCTGAGACTTCTTACGCTTGGTATTAAGAACCTCTACATACCCTATTTTGCTTTCAAAAGTAGCCTAGGTCCTTTCTCAGGCTTTAGACTATTCGTATACCAAATTTTATTTAAATTCGCTCGGTTTTTTTTGCGTGAAAAAGCGACAAATATAGTCAGGATTGTTTATAATATTGAATTGGCAATTTTGATACTTCCTTTTTTATATTTAAGTTAGTAACTTAAACTTAACTTATCCTTATTATTACTAATTATGTTATATGACATGACGGGCCTCGTGGTGTAGTGGTTCACATAACGGACTGCCGATCACGAGGTCTCGGGTTCGATTCCCGGTCAGGACAATCATTTGTGTGATGTTTTTAATTGTCATACAAATGTTTGTACTGCGTCTGGGTGTTTACTATGTATAATAAGTATGTATTTACAAAAGAAAAGTAGTTTATGTATTCTATCCGTATTCTGGTACCCATAACACAAGCATATAAGCTTAGCTTGGGACCAGAGGACGTTGTGTGAAATGTCCATGAGTATTTATTTTATTTATTTATTTATTTCATTAAAACATTACAAAATAATAATATCTCTAATAAATAAATTGATTAAAATTTCATTAATAAAATCAACAGTTAAATAAAGTTATTACTTAAAAGCGTTGATCCAAGTATTAATTTAAGTTTCTATGAATTAATACAAATTGCCCGGGCTGATTTCTAAAAGAGAAATGAACTTAGTGTTGAGTACTTTACCAAACTTGTGGCCGCTACATTTTGTGGTGTGAATGTAATCTTTTTATTAATTTTATTATAAAACTTATTCGTATCGCAAACCCTTTTATTTATGTTATCTCTTGCTAACACATTTATGTCCCACTGTTGAGACTCCTCCGCATAGGAAAATATGGTTTACTATGCCGTGGTGAGGCGTGTTGGTGTAGGGTTTATTTTCGATTTTTCCGTCTCTATCAGAGGCTTTTTATCTGTTTAGAATCCCTAAGCTTAGGGAAAAAATGGAGTCGTGACATTTGTATCTTTAATCTATTCCTACACGGAATATTTATATTATTAGAGTATAATAATATTTGAAAATAATATCTTATTTTCAAAGTAGGTATACGCGATTATATTCAAGTATTCATGAAAAATTCTCGAATTGCAATGTTAGTTCCCGAACTCCTCGGAAACGGCTCTACCGATTGTTATAAAATTTTGTTTGCATATTGTGTCTGAAAATTGTTCAACATTTATTTTTTATATCATAAGATTTTTCCAGAACGCAAGTAAAACTAGGATACATAGCTAGTTACGATAAGTCTTACAGTTAATCCTGTAAAGAATAAACTTGTAAAAGCAAGACTTTGAAGCCTACTTAGTTTTGTAAGTGTTATTAAATTTTAGTTACAAAGTTTGAAGCGAACAGATTTTCTAAATTAAAATACACAAAACGTAGAGCGACTCGTGTAATTTCTTAAAATAATATAATTATTAAGTTTTCCAATATTGATGAAATTAGTTCATAATGTTATTGTATTTATTTCCATCGTTAGATAATAAGCTTTGAGTAAATCATAGTTATTCTAATCTTCACTAATTATAAAACAAAGTAATTATATCTGTATGTCCCTTAAGTTTAAATCTATAAAACTACGCTACAGATTTTGATGCGATTTTCTTAATAGATAGAGTAGTCCAAGAGAAAGTTTATATGTATACTTTTTGTTTGGTATAAGTTTGGTTTCTAAATTTCGCGCGTACCTACGTGCGATTGAAAGATTCAACCATAACTAAGACAAGACGTATTACAATAATACGCGAAAGAAAAACTAAAATATCGACACATGTTTAGCCTCTTATGGAGCCATTTTCAGGGCTGCTATACAAATATTGTGATAGATAAATGATAAAAAACTTAATATGACATTTTAAATACCCATTTAAACTAAAAAAATATACATTTCGACGTAGTAATAGAAAAAACCTAAAATATTGTAGGAAGTAGAAGTTTTGTGACGGGTCGCAAAAATTTACATTCGTAATCATCTAGAAATTAAACCTATTTAATAAATTCGACTATCACAAAGCTGACAGAATTTTTTTGCATAAATATCCACTAAGATATAAATAGTTTTAGATAAAATACACATATCACGCATTTTTATTGCCGTATTAAAGTATTACATGGAGAGAACCCCATGTTTGGTCTTTGATCTTTAGGAATCTTTTCCCTCGATTTTGTTTATGGCCGGATTAAAAACGGTTCTCTCTTTGATACTGTTTTTTACTTAAAACGAGGGATACGCGTGTTGTTTTCTTACAACATGCTTAATAAAATATATGAAAATGTACAGCCTTGGCCTAAATAAGGCTTTTAGCGGCAATGGGAAGATTAAAACTTAAACTTCATAGAATTGTAGCTTTTTGAGCATAGATATTTTTAGTTAATTTTACCCTTTAAATACGTTAATAGGCTGGGCCTATTAACGTCCCACTGTTGGGCACGGACCTTCTGCTAGCCAAGCGTGTTAGCATAGAGATTATTTTCAAGGTTTTCCATTCTCCCAGAGACGCAACGGGCTTAGATGCGGTTTCGTTATTTACTCACTCCCACTGTTGGGCACAGGCCAGCTTCACATATCATACTTTTTTTTCAATATTAGGAAGCTAGTCTCCGAGTATGTATTATGCCATATTTTACGTCTATAATAATATTTATTTCAGTTAAGTTCAGTTCATTTATTTGCGGAAACATGGTTTACAAAAGATAACATGAATACAATTTGATTCACATATTTACCATTACAATGGCATGCAAATATTTTATATTAAAATTATTATAATAAAATTTTAAAAATAAATCAAGAATTGCCAATATAAGATGTCAACACAATTACATGGTCATTAAAATCAATCTTATTATGCCTTAAAACAGTATTGATTTGAAATTGCACCCGTACGAAGCCATAGGCAAGAACTAGTATATAAATACAATTAATGTTTTATTTTAAGCTTAAGCAATTATAATGAAACAAACTATAAACTATTTCAAACCTCTCTTAACCCTGAAACGTATAGCATCACATTGTTCTAAAATAACCCTATGAATGCCCATTATTAAGTGGCCCTTCAAACCAGAACTGCAGGGTTGTCACTTTTAAATTTAAGAACATATTGTTTAACTAGTTGTATGTTTTCGGGTTTACCTTGACACTAAGTTGAATAAACTACAAACCTTTGACTTTAGATGTTTGTTAAATCTAAACGAGAAGTTCTTGTGGTTGGTCGTTTTCAAGTTATATAACTGAGTTTTCTTTAAAATAACACTGCAAGAGTCTCAGAATGACATGAGTTTATTTTATTTAAAGCTGTGTCATTTTCATACAGTCTAACTAAAATGCTTTTTATCTTCCTCTCGTTTTATTATGGAGACAAATGGCTAGAGATCTGGCAGTGGATTTTTTCGGGATCATGGTGGCTTGCAATATTAAAACTACAGGCCGTGATTGGTTTCTGTATGTTGACGATGTTGATCTAATGAAAGTTTACATAATAATACGCTTAATTTAAAAAAAGAAACAAACAAACACGCTACAAAATATATTTTTTTTATATTATTGAATTGGCATCGGTCCTTAATATGATCAATCCATTATTGCAAGTGGCTGTAAATCAATTTCAAAGATTCCGTTACATAGATTAATACATTGATAGATACATACCGAACTTATAAAAGCGTGTTAAAAAGAATCACTTTTTTACACAATTATTTTCTTTCTTCAAAATTCTGACGTATTTTCGCTAAATGTCCAATAATACATACCGCTCGCTGACCCGGCAAACGTTGTTTTGCCATACAAATGTAAGGGAGGGGGGTGGAAGGGGTTTGAAAAATAGATAGTAGCCGATTCTCAGACCTACTAAATACGCCTATAAAATTTGGTAAAAATCGATAAAGCCGTTTCGGAGGAGTACGGTAACTATCATTGTGACATGGAAATTTTATATATTAGATTATTAAATTATGGGTTAGTTTTTTTCTACGTGACAACCCTGTTATCCACGTGTATCGGCACGGCAGCTGATACCAAAAATAACAACACTCAAGGTGCATTACGGTTGGGTAGAGTTCGTTGCATCCTCTCATCATATGAGATGATGTTTCTCTTACTGAACTGTTATTGAATGCTATAAATAAACGTTAGTGATTAACTTCTCTTGAAATATTGATTTGAGATATCATTGTTACATTATATGGGTGTATGTAAAGATGTAGATTAAAATGAATCGCTATGGAAAAAAAAATACGAACAAAAAGTGCAGGAAAGTAATTTACGATGTTCTTATTTAATTTATGTATAAACATTATAATAAACTAGGGTGTAATAAAGACTAGGAATAAAACTATTATAACATAAATCATAACAGAGCGTGTCATGTACAGTTTGTATAAGTAGGGGAAAATTGGGTGGACTTCTAATAAAATTAAGACAATTGGCTGTTTAATGTGTCATGTGTGTAGTATTCATGGAGAACAATAATGTATTGTATTCATAGTAAAAGGCAATAGATATATGTACAAACAAACGAGGGGGTGAAAAACTGTTTCCAAACCAAAACAGAGAGAGTGCGTCGGTGCAGAGAGGCGGATGCAAGCATCGCGGCGTCAGTCGACCGGCGACCGCCGAGCGCGACGCACGTCGCGCCATGTGACGCGCTGCCGGCGCACGCCGCCATGACCGAGGGGGCGGCCAGGCCGCGCCCGCCGCCGCCCCGCAAGCCCGACTCGCTGGCCCTAGCCTGGCCTCGCTGGGATGACCCTCCGCCGCCCGCTCCCGACTCTAGACAACAACCGCAACCGCTTAAAGACTTCGACGGTTTCAGTCCATACACGCCACCTAATCCTATACACGTGGAGCGTAGACCTCGTAGACCTGTCAGCGCGATATCACCACGACCAGTTGTTAATCAACTCACTAGAAGACCACATTCGATTGGTTCAGTGGAAGATGAGTGGGGTCCTGTACCACTACTGGCACCAGTACCGCGCCGTCCGCGACCTATCGTACCATCCACCATGTCTACACTACCACGCGCCTCACTACTACCGTCCTCCAGGAGTGATTATCAGTTACAAAGACCAGCTATTATGACGAACGGTTACGGCGCTGTTCCTCCATCAACATCGCGCCGTCTGTCTCTACCTGGTGGTGTTAATAATCCACCTAAAACTTCCGCCACCTTTCACGGTTTATCTGGACTGGTAGGGCCGTACCCCACGTTGGGTACGCCTGGTACTCCCAGCACGCCAGCGGCCGTGCGGGAAGCTGTACGACATCTGTTAATGCAACCTCGAAATGGTTTCCCAATTATGGATCAAAAGTTATCCTTGTTCATCGAGATCCTGGACGCCCAGGAGCGCTTCTCACAGGTATGCCAGGCAAGTGTTACTTTCATACTATCCTTTAAAATTGACGAGTGAAACTAATTTTAAGAACATTTTTTCCTGATATATGAGTAGTGGCTCTATTTATGCGCTAAATATAACACTATCAAATTTATTATTAAAAGTACGAATTTAGTGTTAAATAAGTTCGACGTAAGTTAAACGAATTACGATCGTGATGAGATTGCCCCAAAATTAATTATTCGGAAAATAATTATTTAAAACGGCCCCGTCGGTTTTAAAAGATAATGCAAATTTGTATTAACTCGGAGTTAAGTTGGTAAGTGTCTGAGGAAGTTTACTGTTGTCTCAATCACGCGGCCGTCTCTTGGAGAATTTATAATGTTTACGGAGTTTTATTGAATAACTGAGTACGTAGAAAGTTACGTACAGACAGTCACAACTCGGTGTCGACAACAAGTTCTAAAATCATCATTGTATTTGTGAGATTATGGCAGGAAAGTGCTTCATTGTGTGTTATTTATTATCGTAGTATGAAATATATTTAGGCACACGAGTGCTAAGTTTAAATCGCAAAACGTCCATAATATACATAAAATATGAAAGCGTCTATCGTTGAAAAGGGATGGTTTTATAAATTTTAAACATCTGTGAAATGTCCATCTATATTTATTTTAACAGTATCCGAGTTTGTGCCGCCAAAATGCGCTTAAATTTTGTTAATGAACACATCTAAAATTAAAACCATTTTAGTGGACAGGTAGGGAGGAATATTTTATTACGTTGCAATGAGCACAAGTTTGTTAGTTTTCAGTCACTAAATAGTATGTTAGTGTTACTGAAAAAGTTTATTATTTTAGAGTGAGATTCCATACTTCACAGTGCTTAAAGATGAGAATGATAATATTTCATAAGAGGCTATTCGCCTGAAAATAGCCTCCACATAGAGCCTTTATTATCAATATATATAATAGTTATGGGTCGTATAATATAAAGTGTCATAGCGTGTATTCTCCCAGTTATATATAGGTGAAGTTGTATTTCTAGTCTTTACTTAATATAAAAGAAAGACGATATTTTTGTATGTATGTCCCTATGTGAGATGGTGTCTTCAATACTACGCAACGGATTTTGATGCGGTTATTTTTAGTAGTTAGAGTGGTTCAAGAAAACTAGACATTATTTACTGTCCGTTTGGTGGTGTGGTGACGGATTAAGAATACAAGTGTCACCACCCGCTTTCCTCCCAATTGTGCTGTAAAAGCCAGCTAAGTGATATTACATACAGATAACATCCTCTGTGAGAGACGGAAATCTCGAAAATAAAACCTGTGCCAACATGACTGGTCAGCGCGACACAGTAGACCATAATCCCTCTCAGAGTGGCGGAGGCCCGTGCCCAACAGTGGGACGTAAATAAGCTGAAGAGAGAGAGAAACCCCCCTCCCCAAATATACACAAAACCATCAGATCATCTTGAACCACTCTATCTATTAAAAAAACGCATCAAAATCCGTTGTGTAGTTTTGAAGATATAAGCTCACATAGGGACATACATACAAAAATAACGACTTTGTGTTATAATAAATAAAGGTTGTATAAAGCCGAGTGTGTTTGAGCAGTTTGTGACAGAAAGAGGACACATGTAATATTATTTCACAATTCATGAGATAATCTGAAAATTAGAAAACATGTACAAAAAACAATGTGTATCCGTATTACCTATAGCATATTGTTTTATGTCCGTTTGAGAATTGATTTGACCGGCTTATATACATATACATAGCACACATAGCAGAACAGTAAAATACCAGTGCTGGAAGTATAATATTTCTTTTATATAAAAGTTACCAGATAATTTTACCTTATTCGGATGAAAAACCCCAAATCTTGCTTCAGAGATAGACTAATCATATTCCTTGCTAATTTAAAGTCCAGGTCAGATCTCTTCCATGTTACCATATTGACTAGTTTTATTAGTACAATATTAAATTTCTTGTTTTCCATTTTATCCTAGAAGATCTTAAATTATCCAACAACAGAATATTGCAACTCAGAAAAGAATGGAGTCGTGACATGTTTTATTATGCCGTCACATCAAATATTTTTAGTCATTTGAAGCTCAACATTGAATTGATGCAAACAATCGTACTTCAAAACGATCTGAGCTATCAAAACTCCAATTCAATTTAAAAAAAGTATGATTTCAGACCAGAGCCTGCGGTAAGCCTACATTTGTCGACAGAATTTCACGTCACCCCCCACTCGACCTCATTTTTAAGAGCCTTTTGTTTCGATATGAATTATTACAGGAACTGAAAACTGCTGAAAGGTATTACATCTTTGGTTTTAAAGGTGTTCATTAACTTGAAAAAAATGTGTCAACATTATTAATTTTTGTTGAGGAAAAATGAATTAATGTCTTTTGTTTTAGAAATACTTATATAGAAATTAATCGTAGGTAACTCGATGCTATATACTATATAACTATGGTTTTGGGTTCGATTTCTGTTTCATATAGTATTATTTGCATATCCATGGTGACTCCCATGCAATAAATATTTTTAGCATAACTTGATCTTAGATGACATAATTATGACGATAACATAACATATTATAATTTATTCATCGTTGTTATAATAACGATGAATATATTATAATAGTAATGACACGGAACCCTTTTTACATGAGCCCAAATCGTACTTGTCCGGTTTCTGGCCGAGGTCACCCTTAACCTATAACCTACAAAATATAATGCTGGATAAAACATAAAAAAAACATGTCTAGCATGTAAGCAATATAGTGTATGTAATACAACCTTGTATCTAAGAAAACAGGATATTACTAAGCTTTTAGAAATAAATGTGTGAGTTTAGTGCCGCAAACAGACTTAGATCCCACACGTTAAAAACATAACTCATCTACACATCAATGAGTTGAATAGTGTAAAGTAGTATTGGTTCGTACAATCTGTCTCGCTGCTTATAAGCGTTAAAAATAGTTCTCTCCGTGTCATATGTTAAAATCAGGCCTACTAAGACAGACTTGTGGGAAGTGTCTCATAATAGTCATTGTCAATTTTAAGTAGTATTTTCTACAGTAATCGCACAGTTCTGCTCTTTGATAATAACAAAAATGTGTACCAGTTTTGACATCTGATGCCAAAAAGTGGCCTTCGAGATGAGGTAGCGGATATTTAAAAGTATTAGTACGTACATACACATTCTGTTCTATACATTTCGTCGCTGTGAAAATACGTCAAGTCGTTCAGTTCCAGGATCTTATACTATTAGTGTAAATAAGTTTCCAACAAACTTATTCCATAAATCTTTAGATTTGATGTCACTAACACAGCCGAGTTCATGATTTTAATAAACCCAGTTGCCGAGCGACACCGTATATTGTAGCATAGTTCGTAGGCATATCTACGACGTAGCAGCGTAGCAAGTGCTACGAATAGGTCGTTACTATTTTACTGAGTTTTGATGTATTTCTGATTCGTAGACTGTTTATGTTTAAATAGTTGGGCTTTATTAATGTTTGTTCGTATTTCATGCTGTAGCTAATGTCTCACTGCTAATTCAAACCAGATCTGTTTTGTATGTAACTAAAGGTTGCACAACTTTATTTTGTACGGAACTTTTTGATATTTAATTATAATACATTGGGCATTGGTAGTTGACTATTTTTTTATTTTTAAATGTTAATGTAAATTTCACATAACGTTCTCTGGTCCCAAATAAAGCTATATAATTATGTTTGCGCTATGCCTAATGTCAGTGGCTTAATTTTTCCTTACTATAAAAACTTCTAAAGAATACAATAAAAAACTGTAAGTATTAAATGTAGGTTCTAAGAGGCAAACTTAACTCGTTACCGGAAATGGGTCACGATCATAATTTTCAGGCTTTGCTGCTATTGTTCTGTAATATTCTGAAATACAATACTGTAGTTCTCATGTACTATTACATTATATTATTATGTATATATCAGAGAAAACACTATAGACATCACCTGTAATTACATCCAGAGCAGTCATCCATCTAAAGACCTTGTAATACTGGACAAACTAACTACGTTAACTACAAAATTCTATTAACTACGATGACATTGATCCGTGGCTTACGACACGTGTAACTGGTTTGGAAGGATCCTTTTATGAATATTCAACGGGTCACCATTCATTCTCATCTAATAAACGAATTACTCACCATTGTCACCATTTCAGGACCCATTTCACAATCTTGGAACCTAAGTTAAAACTAAAAAATCCTTAATTAAACTATTTTAATCAAGTCTCCTACGTCATATATGTTTATTGATGTACGAGTGTATGTGTATGTTTATGAGTTATAGGCACAGAATAGAGATTAATGTACATTACCATTGTGCATTGATTTAAATATCATAAGTTAAAATACATTTGAATTTATACTAATATAGTCGATTTATTTTCATTTTATTGCTGTGTTAAGGCGGTAGATCCATCTGATTCAAATCAAGATCCAGATCATCCATCCAGAAGATCCATCTGATTCAAGAGCTTTTATTTTCAATAGACTTATTAACATGACAAATAAAATAAATAAAAATAATATCCGTATTCTGGTACCCATAGCACAAGCATACAAGCTTAGGTTTGGACCAGAGGACGTTGTGTTAAATGTCCATGATTAAAAAATATATATTGCACCAGTGAATGTAGTATATACTTTATACATAGAAATTTGTTATAAATATGGAAAGGCCCTTTGATATAAATATGGAAAGGCCTTTTGATTGGCCCTTCTGGGACACAATTTGTAGGTTCTATCTACTTACGCATGTTGTAAAATAGTTTTATGTTGATTCGGTTATAAAAAACTAACACTATTCACGTTTTATGAACTTTTATAACTTACTAGTAATCCACCCTGGTTTCGCATGGATAATTTTATTGACAAAAAGAAATATAGCCTATATTCGTAATAGCCGGTATAAGTGCAGTGTGGGATAAGTGTGATTAAAAATTGCTTAAATCCGTATAAATAAGCCAACAAGAAATCAAATCTTTATTCGCTACCCATTGTTCTTAGATTCAATGTACATCATTGTAAGCAATACTTATTTACATTAAATCAAATAATACACGAATGTATATCGTGGTCGTTACTTTAGCTCTAAAAATAAGGCTTTCACGCTAAAAGCAAGCTAAGTATTTTTCTATTTTGTTTCAAGTTAAAATTAGTAAATGCTCTACACGCCGCTACAGTGCTATATGTACTATGTATTTATTATATACTTTGCAATTTGTAGTCTAAATAATGGCTGTACCATGATTTTCTAAATTTCAACATGGATTTCTTATCCTCCTTTGTCAGGAAGGTTTAGTATTCTTGACTTTCATGAAGTACTAGCTGTATCTACACCATTTCATTTAACTGATAACTATGGGTTCGTTTGTGATTTTTCGAAGAAAATACTAACCACCTAGAAAATATTTTCAGTTTTTTTAACGCTTTGTGTATCTTTGAGTTAATTTAAAATACCTTATCTAAAATAACCCAAAAAAACCGCGTTGTTAAATTCTATAAGAGATGATGTCCAACAGTGGAAAAAAATGTTATTAGTCTTTAACTATACCTAGTTCTAAATAAGAGTATGTTTTTAATGTATGATATTAGTATTATGATATAACCCGTCTTTGTTTGAGGTAAATGAATGGAGAAACACTTAAGAACGCCAAACTTTGTGCTTAAAACTTAAAGACAACGTCCTTTGAAACATGCACGAGAGTATAACTAAATAATATTTGTATTATAAGTAAGACGAAGTTAACTTTAAGAAAATTTATACTAAATGATAATGTTTAATTTTAGATATTACTTATATATCATAGCAAAGAGCATTGTTAATGAGAGTACAATTGAGTCTTTGTGGTGATAGATTAAGAACACAAGTGTCATCACTCTTCGTATTCAAATAATGTCCGAGGAATTAATATCAATCTGTAAAAAAATGAATTGCTGAATGTGTTGCGCTTAGTAAACAGCGAAAACCGATAAACCAATTTATCTATCTAAACTTATATTATCAAGCTGAGTTTGTTTGTTTGATTGAACGCGCTAATCTCAGAAACTATTCTTCAGATTAGAAAAATTCTTATTTGTGTTGGATAGTACATTTTTTTATTGTATACACAGTGTTAGTTACTGTACTCCTCCGAAAGGGCTTGACCGATTTTTATGAAATTTTACATGAATATGCATGTAAAAGTAGTAGGTCTGAGAATCGGCCAACATCTATTTTTCAAACCTTTTTTTTTAGTATGGCAAAACAACGTTTGCCGGGTCAGCTTGTATTTTTATAATAATATTTCTCAAACTTGGGAAAGATTTCATGGAAATTATTTAATAAAAACTTTCCATTTTGTACTGGACTAAAAATCTCATTATAAAAAACTGTACATCATTTGTATATTTCAGAAACCGTTAGCTTTTTTAGTCATTTTTAGAGCAACACTTTTCAAAATGGCATCGTATTGTAAATATCACAGCGTTAGTTCTTTAATTGCACCGGATGGGTCTTAGCCGTACTCAACTGTGTGTTGTTTCACTCTAAAACAAACAGACAGACACACTCCTAACACAATATTAGTTTTTATCCCACACTAGCAGGTGGAAACTTCACACATGAGATTAGGAACTTTTGTTTCTATGTTTAATTTCGTTTCCTAAGTTGCATTGTTGAAATTTTCATTGAACTATTTTAACACATTCTTGTTAGACTTGTTCGTATCTATGTATCTATTAATATGCAGCAGACTATTTACTGTAAACGTAGTTATTTAATGATCTGAAATTTTGTACAATATTCAAAAATAATGCAATACCTAAAAATATTTTTTTTAAATTTTCAGGATTTACGTAACCGTGTACAAGTTCTTAACTGAAGTAATTACTTAAAAATCTTTACTTATTATAAAACAAAGTTACACAGGTACAAACAATGTTGTTATTTTTCTATGTATGTCCCTCCCTATATGGGCTTATATCTTCAAAACTACGCAACGGATTTTGGTGTGGTTTTTTTTTTAAATAAGTGATTCAAGAGGAAGGTTCTCTTCTGTAATTTTTTAAGGTTTCGTTTCTAAATTTCAGGCATACGAAGTTGCGGGCAACAGCTAGTATATTTATAACTAGCTTGTCTTAGAAATTGCTGATATTAAAATGCGATAAATATTCTTACTACATCTATTGCTGGGTAAAAATCGCATTGAGTGTGGTCAAGTGATGCTTTATTCTCATGTACATAGTTGAAAACAACTAAAACATCATATCTAGTTTACTCGCTATTGTTTTGTCTGTATGTGTTGGCAGCGAAGTTTGGGCTAGCAGCCAACAACATCGATCGTATTGAGTTTTATGAGTAAAATAAATAATAAAATCGTAGTAAAACTATATATTTGATGGGTAAACAATGTAAATGAAATGTTTTGTTTGAACTCAGTTGATTTACTGATTCATTACGGTGATATATTTATATTTGGTAGAAATTCAGACAATTGGCCGAAAGGAATTTGATTTTAATTAACTATCCTTACTTACTATACTATATACTATATTATACTATACTATAATATTATAAATGCGAAAGTAACTCTGTCTGTCTGTCTGGTACGCTTTCCCGCTTAAACCTCTCAACCGATTTTGATGAAAGGCACAGACAATCTTTAGATCCTGAGAAAGGCTAAAATTTCCAAATTCCACGCGGACGGAGTCGCTGGCAATAGCTAGTTATTTATATAATACAACTGTCACCACCCTATTTCTTCTCCAGGGCTGTAAGAGTCAGTAAAGGGATATTATAAGTAGTTAACATTTACTATGAGAGACGGAAATCTTGAAATTTAGACCCTATTTCTAACGTGATTCTATCTATAAATTTACATTTGTAGAATGACAATAAAAAGCAAAAGTACAAAGCTAAATAATAATTTACACTTATACGTTTTAATCTTAATAAGGAATATTTGCAGGAATTAAAAGAAATATATATTGCACCGACATTTAAGTAATTTTGAAGCTGACATTTTGACGATAACTTGTGATTAGAAATAACTAAGGACTTTATAATTTTTCCAATTAATAAAAATGATCTCCCCTCGTCAATTATTCTGAACACTTCTCCTTTACAAGATGTCCGATCTCATTAACATCAGATATCTGTTCTCAATAAATATCAACGTTGTGTTAATCAAACAACTTGGACACCGAACAAGAGAACCGTATTATTTTTTAATTCGATCCTTACAAAGGAATTAAGGGCAGACAAGATGTAGGGACTCCCTTAATTGTAAATTTATACCTTATTGTGTTATAAAACTTAAAATATCGTTTTAAGGTACATCTTTACTTAACAATTATGTTTCAAAGTTGGTAAATAAAGACGTATAGGAAGAATGTGCGCTTTGAAGTTTGTTCTTTGTACAATTTGAAACGAAAATACATTTTGTTTCACGATTGTGAAGCACCTACGCATGTTTTTTAGAATTAAAACTGTTTTATAAATACGTTACACAGTATTATGATGGAATAATAGCTAATAGAATTGTTTAATTATAGACTTTACATATTTTACTCGATAAGAATTGCGTTCAACAAACTTTAGATTGATATAATTCATTATTCCACAGTTTGATTTACAAACTATATATTTCGTATTCTCTTTACGGATGACAAATAAATAAACGTATTTTGATAGATAAACCACGTTTTTATCTCTCTAGTATAGAGGCCACCGGCTTTTCGTGGAAGCGTATGTGATGAATTGATGATAGCTTGCAGGCATTTTCTAACATTTTAAGCTATTTGATTCATATAAAAACAATTTCACTCAAAGTATTAACAAACTGAACCACAAAACTAGCAAATAGACAGCCTGTGTTTTGTTCATGCAGGAATTATTATATTGTGAGGATACAAATACTTGGCAACCCATACTATTATAAAGGGGAAAATTTCACTGTATCTTTTTTAATTGGGATTGTTCATTATTTTTGACCTGCTCTTTTTATATTGTTTATACAAAATATAGACTATTTTAGGCGACTAATTTCAATATTATTGAAATATTCACTATATAGATTTTTTTTTTAAATACTTAAAAGATGTTATTTTAAATGTTATGACGTCATCGTTGTACGCAATCTGTGTGTTGCCTTTTTCTGATAGACTTAAGACAGATTGCTATACATCTTTTCAAAGTTGAAATTGGTCTATTATATCAACTTGGGATATAATAGACCAATTTCAGCTCCACCACTGAGTGGTATATCTCTAAGAACGCCTTAATATATTAAGTCCTTCATTTCAAGGGCAAATAGAGATCATTTGTTTTTTTGGAAAAATAATCGTTAATATAGCAAATTTTCCGAAAAAACTATTAGATCATGATCTGGAACTCTATTCCCTGAAATGGTTTTCGAGTTAAGAGTTTTATAAAAATATGAACAATGTAAACAAAGGTAGCAAAATCTTTTATCGATGATGTTACTCGTGCTAAGCTGGAGGTGAATTTCTAGTATATAATATATTTCTTAGTCTTCTAATAAAAAAATTTCCTAACCTAGTCCAAAACTATACTTAAAACATTTATTATTATTTTTGTATATCGGTTAAAGAAACAAGAAAAGTTATATGTTATTTTCCCCAAAAATATAATAGTCACGTAGATTGTCGTAGTAATATTGGCGGACAGCCCCCAGGGGGTTGTCGTAATAAACAATAAACACACGATTTAGTTGTGTACTGATATGGTAACATTATAACTTGTTTGTTTTCATTTATTTGTTACTATCAATCTATTCATATTAATTTCATTGTGTCAATAGATATTTAAATATTAAAAACAAGAAAATCACCTTGATCTCATTCCATCCATCCATCAACCTTTCTCAGTCCACTGCTGGACATAGCCTCCCCCATAGAACGCCACTACGCGCGGTCCTGCGCTAACTGCATCCAGCGGCCCCCACTCGCCACTCGAGGACCTTCCGTCCCCAACGGTCATCAGATCGTCGAGCGATCTCCTTATTCTTATTTAATAAGTTTAACTATAAATAAATAAATATTCATGGACATTTAACACAACGGCTTCTGGTCCCAAGCTAAGCTTATAACACAATTATGAGTACCAGAATACCGAGAGCATACATATACTACTTTTCTTTTGTAGATACATACATATAATGCAACGTAAACACCCGTTGACGTATAAACACGTTGACGTAGTACAAATATTTGTGTGACATTTAAAAACACCACAGAAATGATTGCCCCAAGCGGCAATTGAACCCGCGAACTGACCCTGAATGGCAGTCCGTTACATGAACCACTAGATCACGAAGCTCGTCTGTATTACTATAATGGCAAAACGGATCACAACAAGTGGGATTTGAATCCACGATCTGTTCAGCAGTGGAAAAAATGGATGGATAGATGGAAGACGACGCTATAAATTATTTAGGTAGAGCAGTGTTTATGCATGCTTTTGATATACAAAATTACATAGTTTCCGCCCATTAAATTATATTTCAAATAACGCAGGTGTTTTCAGTGGTAACACACATTTAACGATAGCTAGCTGGTCACACCACAATTAATACATAACGTGTTTATTACGCGTATTAATATTATAAAAGGTTTCACAGTAATTTTATATTAAAGCCTTATTTTGGGTTATACTTACTATTTGGGATTGTCGACAGAAAGTATTGTCCTGACTAGAAATCAAAACCAAAAACGATACAAAGACTATTTCAGTCAATTAGTAAAACGTTTGCGTTTCGCTGAACATTAAAACTTTTATATTCATGAAAAAACACATTTTTATCCATGTAATATAAAATGACTAACAAATTTGAAAATAATTTAGACGCGTAGAAACATTTTTTCGACCTAAAAAACGTGTATACGGACGTAATGATCCGTCCAACGATTCTGTCTACTCACCTCACACCGACCATTTTTCTTAGACCTATCACTCTCGTTTCAGAAATACAATTTTGTTTCAAGAATTGAGATGAGAAGGTTTATTTTATGTTGGTTGATGTGTTACAAATTACGTAAACAAGTTTAGGTTCCAGCGTCAGAATAAGACTGATGAACATTTAACTTGGCTATCAGATACAAGTATTTTAGTAACGATTGGTCGGAATTGATGGATGAAAAATGACTGTGCGCTCTAATTTACTTTTCTGAACTAATAAAATGTGATAAGCTTGTGATTTTGTGAATTATTTGAGTGGAATAATCACTTGCCATTATTTATATTATACTTGATTTTGTCATGAGGCGCTGCGGACTTTTCAATGACAAAACTACTTTTTACGGTAGTAGGTTTAGATTCATATAACAAACGTTTCGGACTTTGAAGACGGAGTTTGAAGTGACCATGGTATAGATGTCTTCATGCGTCTGATTATCCAAATAGTGTTTGTCTTCTTCTCTATTATTTTTATATTTTATTACATGTTTATTTAATTTTTGTAGATACAAGTTGGCTTACAATTTGTAGGGTTCCGTACCCAAAGGGTAAAAACGGAACCCTATTACTGAGACTTCACTGTCCGTCCGTCCGTCCGTCCGTCTGTCACCAGGCTGTATCTCAAGAACGGTGATAGCTAGAGAGTTGAAATTTTCACAGATGATGTATTTCTATTGCCGCTATAACAAAAAATACTAAAAATAAAATAAAATAAATATTTAAGGGGGGCTCCCATACAACAAACATGATTTTTTTACCGTTTCTTGCTCGATACTAATAACGTTGCCTTATGTTGCATAGATAATGGTACGGAACCCTTCGTGCGCGAGTCCGACTCGCACTTGACCAATTTTTTTTACTTTCTCGTTCCATGGATATAATGTGTCTATATGTCTCTGAGGAGCAGGCAGAACGGTTAAATTATTACACTATGCGCATTTCTTGTTTTACTAGAATTGAGTAGGTATTATAATATATTTAAGTGATCACAATCAAATTATTAATTGTTATTTAATGTTAAGTTTCTTGTCTAAATGCGTGTTTATTTTTTTAATATAGAATCATTTGTTGCAGGTAAGCTTCCTTGGTGTTTTTCTTCTACTTATAACAAGCGAGAAATGTTGAGAGAATAAAGGTACCTAACACTTTATATTATGTTTGAACCTTATCAAATGTTAATTATTAGTCCTTCTTCAGAAATATCAACAATCTAATTAGAAACGTTGTTTAATAAATTATATGAAGCTATTATGATATTATGAGTCGCGCAAGTATTAGAGAATATTAAACTATTATGATAGTTCTAAATAAAAACTATCTGTGTGGTGGTAGATTAAAATACAGGTGTCACCATCCCTTTTCTAGATTGTTTGAACTAGGAATATTGTTACCAGTGAATTTAAACTGTAGGAGACGGAAAACTTTCAATTAAAGCCTATTCCAATACACTTGTTCAGAGCAGCATAATATACCAAAAACAGTCCCAATATGGCGGAGACTTGTGCCCCACGGTGGGACATTAGTGAGCTAGAGAGAGAAATGAAACAAAAGTACTAAAATTCAGTTTATGCTAGGTTCTCACTATACTTTATTAACATTCTTATTTGCATTTTAATTCAATATTTATTTTTACCAAATACACATAGGAATAGTTATAATATGAACAGATAACCTTACAACAATATATAGCTAGATCAGCCTGCCATTACTCTGATCGGAGCACATCCATCCATATGACAATTTGTCGTACAAGTCGTCTGTATCAATCAGAATGTCCACACACTAAGTGCTCTTATATGTAATACATTTATTACTCTATATTACAGATCTATTGTTTATATTTAGTTCTTACAGTTAACTTTCACTAAGTAGATACATGAAAAGTTTAAATCACATGAGTTTATGAGTATAATAAATAATGTAAGAATGCTAAGAAAGTGTGTTATGTTATGATCTAAACTCTAATCTCTAGACTCTAGATATTAAGGCGCTCTTAAATATTATTTGACCTACATTAATGTGAAACAGCGTGATATCAATTATAATTTTTTAAATTGAACTGTTTGTTAACGCCAAATGTGACGATTAACTCAAAATTTTGTAATATTTGCCCATTGTATACTCCTTAACTTTACTTTGGATATCTATTAGTTTATTCTTTTATGTGATCACTGCGTTTGTGAAATCTAATTCTAATGCGCTAAAAGAAGTAAATCAGAAACTTGTAGTGTGTCCTTCTGTATAACAAACATAGTGAAACATAGTTCAGTGTTGCCACGACCTCGCGCCGAAGCGCACTCTTATAAAATAGTCGCTCGCTATTTTTTCAACAACTCTCGTTTCCGCAGCGATTTAACGCAATTAACCCAATTATATATATATAAATAAAAAAATATAGACGTTCCTACTGCACTTGTGCGAATAATTTCATTTTTTAACCAATCGTAGAGTGTGATTTTATTATAGTGGCTTTAAACTATATCCTAGTAGCCACAACCTGTAGACAATTGCTGTCACGAAAAAGTAACAAACAACGACGGTAGATGGCATGAAACAATGTTTTTATACAAACCTGCATCGCACTTGGAAAGTTGTCCTGAAAATTAATAATTAAGTATCTAAATAGTTCTCGCAGAACATGTTTTGTGTATATTATCCCCTCTATCTGACTCTTACATTAGTAGTAGTTCCCAAAAAGGATATAGCGTGGTGACGATTATATTCTTAATCTATCACTAATAATATCTAGAGTAGCAAGAAAGCACCATGACGTATTTATCTTTTTTAGTATAATGTACTATCTGTAGTACTTAGTGTACCTATATTACTACATTCAAAGTGTGTTTATGATAGCAAGTTCGTTTAAAGACTTGTAGCCTAAATCAACAGCGAATTCGAAGCGTACTTACAAGCTGCCACCCCTACTATTTGTTTGTATAATATTTGATTAAGGTACAAAACGTTCATCACTTATTCACGCTTGGGCTGCCTTTAATTTGCTTAGGCCTTTTCATTACGTGATACTAACGGTTCTCGAATCTAATTGATCAATTGTTTGCGAGTGAGCGAACCATCTATAAACGTAATGTTATTAGCGTTGTGACTTTTGTGTTCTATAATATATTTGAAATTGGAACGTTTTGATTTTTAATTGCGCTATTTTTACATTATTCGATCGTGATTTGAGAGATAAACTTTGGTTTTAAGATTCAATATGGCTGAATGACGTTTAATTGAGTACAACTGTACTCAATTACAAGTAAGTCAATCAGTTAGAAAGGTAACATAAATAAGATAGATTTTTAACAACATGCCAAGATTAATTCGGTGGTGAAATTTAGAAGCTTCTACATTACGTGACAAATAACACACAGCAGCGTGGCTATATCATCAAGATCACTGGCTAAACGTAGCACAGGACTGTTCATTGTGGCTTTGACCTTTCTGTTTGTCTCACTTCACATAGGTAAGAAAGAAGTAAATGGAAGGAACACTTAATGAAATAACTTAAATTTCGTATAGTTTTCATATTGATACAATTTCTAATCAAGTTTCCGTAGTAGTGTTCATATGGTATACAATATTCACGCACTGGCGGAGCTCTCGTCATTATATTTTAATATTTGGTCGTTATTTACTCTCGCTGTGTGTTTGTACGTAATTGTGCCAGTGCGTATGCTTTCATACCTCTCTCCGTCTTTGTGTTTGTACTTTAATTAAACTTCTACCTTAGGCCATTTTCAAAGCTGTGCTAATTTCAAAATATCTCATATGGGTTACAAAAATACAATGTACAAAAAAGAACTGTTATAGGATCCCTTTGATGTTTGTCTGCCTGTCATTGTAACTCTCTAAGACAATCAATACCTGTAGGTCGGTTCCTATTACTCTAGAACTAGTATTTGGCTAAAAGAAAGCTCTGCTTAAATAGTAAAGTTTCAAACAGTCATAATTGCTTATCAAATCACGAAACTAAAACAAAAATCGAAGTTACGCGTGAGACTAAAAAGTACCGTCAGAAAATACATAAACATTATTTTTTACTGTAATAGATTAGTCAAGTTTAACTGACTATCCTTAACTATTAGTAAATGACAATCCGATATCAACCACAGACTATAAATAAACAACAATACTGGGCCCTGAGTCGGGTATTTCAACGGTGTCACAACTGTACCATTATTGTACCATTATGGTGCAATAGTAAAGTTTTTGGTAGTCTACTATTAATGTGTCGTCATAACGACTTCATCATTGTCTTACAATTGTCAAAGTGACATAAATTGCTAGTCTCGTACACAACTGCTTCACAATTGCAATTCAATGACTGAAATGTTTCGGTAGTCTGCTATTTTGAATTTGACAGTAATATTTTTAAATTGTCCTGTGTCGACAGATTGCCATAAATAAAAAATAGATAGATAGAAATATTAGAAATTGTTCTTTGTAATTTATTGCAATTTACTAATCTCCTAAACTTCACATTGCTTTTTATACTAATAAATAGTATGTACAAATATATTTAAACGAAGTCTAGCATGATTAAATGTTTAAATTTATTAGTAGTTTTTCGAAAATCACTTCAACTAACGCATTTTTTAAAAACGGCAACACATACATACCATTCTAACACAATCCATAGATAAAAGAGACCGAAAATTCAATGCATAGATAAAAGAGATCGACAATTCTATTACCATTGAAAGACCGTTATGACGGCATATAGCAGACTACGGATATTTGACTTCAATTGCAACGGTATCGTGCCGGTATTGTGCCGGTATGACAATTGTTCCAAAATAGTGGACTTGAGCACCTGGAACAGTTGAACAGGCTCTAGGGGGTACAATGAGGGGGGGGGGGGGGCTGTCTTATGCAGACGTAGAAATGCCGTTATAGTCTTATTGTTATCGGCGATATAATGGTACGATTGCAATCAGATAGATTTATAAAATGAAGCGATATTGCATATTTTTTATAAGCTGCAGTTGACAGTTAACGATTGAAATACTAGCTAATGCACGTGGTTTTATTTGCAATTGTTGTTACTATACCTGTAAGGTTCTATCAAAATTTGTTTGCTGTTTTTTTGTCAAATTCAAACATCGATATCGATGAGTGTCAATAACAGTCACAGATTCGATTCCACTCAAGAGTTGTGAGCTTTGTACAATTATTTAATATCTTATATATAAAATTTACGTGTCACAGTGTTAGTTACCGTACTCCTCCGAAACGGCTTGACCGATTCTTATGAAATTTTACATGCACATTTAGTAGGTCTGAGAATCGGCTAACATCTATTTTTCAAACTTTTTTTTTAGTATTGCAAAACAACGTTTGCCGGGTCAGCTAGTTTAATATATAATTAAAAATTAAAATTTAGTTATCTTTACTTATTATAAAACAAATTCATTATTTTTGTATGTATGTCCCTATGTGAGATTTAAAATTATGCAATGGATTTTGATGCAGTTTTTTTTAATGATAAAGGTTCAAGAGTATGGCTTTTTTTCGTCAATATTCCACGTGTACGATGTCGCGGGCTAGTGACAGCTAGTTACATATTGTAAAGGTCGTGATCATTGAATATAACCTATTCAATGATACAGGCCACATATGGTTTATTTTTATGGAAAGGGTTCAATGCCCCTAAAAACTTAAAAATGAAGATTTTGTCATCCATAATATTCGCCTTCATAGCGATCTCCTAAGTAGTAATAAAATTCCGACAGACTTTTTCGATTTTGACGGGCACTATAAAATAGCTCCTGATAATTTAACTGTCCAAATTCATCCCTAAATCTTACAAAGACTTCTTTCACATCTTTGCACGTGTTTTTAATGCCCCGTAAGAAATGTAAGGCGGTGTTGGCCCCTTAAGAATGAGGGCAATAGTGATAGTTTTTCCTCTTCAGACTAGCACCCCTTGAAAACTACTAAAGCGTAGAACATTTCTTCAAAATACCTGTATCATTGAATAGGTTATATTCAATGATCACGACCTTTACATTCTGAATGAATGAAAGAGGCCACATATGGTTTATTTTTAAAAAAGTAATAAAAATTTTAAGAAAGGAAGAGAAAAAAAAAGCTTTGGGGGAGACAGGAGAGGACATTGGGGATGATGAAAAAATAGATATGGTGAAACAAATATGAATTTAAAAAGAATACAATTACTTATAAAGCCTTAAATGTTTTTATTTTGCAAATGTAACAAGTCAAAGTTTATGTGAAGCAGAGGCTTTACAATATATATGTAATACACGCCTATATCTAATTCCCTATTTGATAGCAGTATTGTGTATTGATCCTCCCAAAATAAAGGCCAGTGCCAAATCCCATATTTGTATTGACATAAATATTTCCAGAATACAAGTAAGTTCTTCTGTAACAATATTAGATTTAATACATTATTGGAATAACCTAAATACGCACCAATAATCTATTTACTAACGTGACCATCTGCCATCTAGTGTCACACTTCACTATCCAGGACGTATGTACTTCATTTTTAATTTCCGTCTCCCGGTACTGAAATCGCAATGCACAACGACTATTGTGTGAAGAAGGATATTTACTCATCTCGTATTGTTTTGTACAGTTATTTGTGTTTTTCAACAACTATATTGAAATTTATAGTGCTCTATAGCTCATAAATAGGTTAACTAGTGATTTGGGGGATGTTTCAATCTGATTTTTCGTTATTTGAGAAAAAACATAAAATATTTTTGGAATTTTAGGGTTTAGGGCAAGTTGAGACCCTCAAAACAGGCTCTCTGGACCATATAGTCATAAATATCTCTCTACTGCGTAGAAAGACGTTGTTGATAATAAAACTCTGCAAGGTAGGTACTATGTAAGCTAAACCCATTACAAAATATAAAACAAGTTCTCTTTTTACAAGTCTTTATAAAACGAATAAAAATATCAGAACAAAAACATAAAGAACAACTCAACTTAGCAAACATTTAATGATGCTCATCAATAACATAAAAGTTATATTAGATACACACAGACAATAAGAACAGATAACTCATATGATAAAATATAAAATTCACAATTAGGGCCAAGATTGCACACTCACTTTTAAATGTTATAAATAAGAATATTGTACTGATTTATACCTCAAAAATTGTTAAGTTTGCTCACAGCATTAATGTATGCTGTTGAAATAGTTAATGGTTAAATTATGCTGTAGAAATATGTATTGTGTAAGAAAAAACTAGTTTTTAGGTAATGTGGGCATACAAACATGCATTATATTAATTATAACAATACGTAAATCTTTATCAGTCATACTAAACTAATTTAATTATGGTATAATCGGAATTTTCTTAAAAATCGACGCTACATAAACAAGTTTTATTTTAAAGATCACTGTCCTGAGTAATCAAAACATAGTCTTAATGAGGTTTCATAAATGAAAGAAATAATGTATGTGTTATATTGAATTGTTGGTCTGTTAACAGAACTGCGAAGCTCGTTCGTAAGAAAAATTTTATCTGAAAACCAAAAATACACACGTTGAAACTTACCTAGTCGTAATATAATATGAAATAAAATTATCTCGTTAATACTAACGTTTTGTTAAAATTACAACGTTATGTAAATGCTATTTTAAAATGCTTTTACGTGAATGTTTACATAAATTACATAATAAAATATTTAACAAGGAACAGATGTGTTTTGTACTGTTTTTATGACAAAAGTTATTGTATATTGTAACTCACAACGTATTAAAATTAGTTTATTTACGAATACTTAACACATTTGATGCAGTTTTACTTAAAACATAGTTAGTCAGTTCTGTAGTAATGCTGATTAAACTTCTGCAGCCAAACTTAAATATATTTATACTAACAGATATCAGTTGTTTATGTACAAGCATAGCTTTTAGATTTAATATTAAGTAGACTTAAGCAAAAAAGCACAGAAAAGCTGATTATTGAAAACGATATAAAAACAAAACAGACTTAATATATGATTCAGCTTAAAATATTGGAGTCTGATATAATTACTCAATACATATAAAATCATTTGTGAACTACGCTATTGTTGATATTATTCGGTATATATTTTTAAATGAACACTATAGAAATCATCCATATATCAATCAATTAATCAATCAATAGTCCAAGACCATAATCCCTCCCACCGGCCCAGAGAAGGCCCGTGCCCCACAGTAGGACAATAATGGGCTGGAGAGAGAGAGACACAATGAAAAGCATCCTATCTATTGCTCTATTCTAAGCTGGAGTGAAAAGCTAGGTACGAAAGTTTATAGCTTTGGATTTATAGACAATAAAACTTGTCTGAAGGCGAGAAACAACAGGTTTGATACGTTCATACCATCAATAAATTATTATTTTATGAATAAACACTAAAATTTAAAATGTCTAGTATCGTAACAGACACCTGGGTCGTGTGTGTTTTTAAAAATTACATTGTATTGTTACAATAGTGTGATTCAATGAAAACTTTATAGTTATTTCATGATAGGTTTTGTGATACAGTGTATATTGAGCATAGATTTAAATTCAATATTTATAGTCGGATTTAGGTGCTTTTGTGGTTGATATAGATTTTGTTGTTTTGTTTGGGAAATTTTGTGTATCAATAAGATAGTTACTTCTAATAGTAAAGGCTGGTATTTTTTACTTCATACTTGATTCACTATCTCTATGGACTCACTAACGTCCCACTGTTGGGCAGAAGCCTCTACTTTGGGAGGGATTAAATTCTACTTTGCCGCGTTGACCAGGCGTGTTGGCAAAGGGTTTATTTTCGAGTTTCACTTACATACATCACATATAGGAATATTGTACACAACTGTGTACAATATTTATCAGCTGGCTTTTACAGCATCCTGGGAGAGTAATTGTGTGATGATACTTGTATTTTTAATCTGTCAATACACGAACAGTATATTATAGACTTTATCATCAGCTAACACAAGTTTTCGACCTTGAATTTTTAAGAGCTCACCATCCTACATGGCCGTGTGTCTCGGTGACAATGATAACTTTATATTATGATGATTAGTTCCCAAAACTCTCTTGTTTTATAACTTATGACATACATTACAAGTTACTTTTACAACTAACTTTACTAACTCGTAAAACAGTTATAATTTAGTTTATTTAACTCGTAAAAGTTTGTATTTATCATATAATGTCTGGTTAGATATCATTAAAACATTATTATGTGCTAATTACGACTGACAGAAGAAAAATTCATGGACCTCAAAAATTGGTATAAGGGCAGGAAAATAATGATAATCTGTACTAAACAAAAGAATTGGTACATTGTAACTACTTTCATAGTATATCAGTGGTGTAACTGACTTGCGTTTAAAAGTTCATGGGTTTGATCTCAACACAGGGCAAAGTAAAGTATAGGCCATAGGAATATATATTTATCCCGGGATATCTAATTCCTTCGGAAAAATCAATATTTCACGTGAACGAAGTCGCGGGCAACAGCTCTCTCAGCTATCCAACAATATTATTATTTATTTATTATTTTATTTATTATATTCTTTATTGTACACCATTTAGTTTTACATTACAGGATGTTCTTAAAATAATGTAGTACAATGGGCGGCCTTATCGCTTAAAGCGATTTCTACCAGGCAACCTTTGTATGGATACATGATATGGATAGAGCGGTAGTTGTGGGTGTACTGAATTAATTAATTATTAATGAATTTATAACCTATCTATAAAATTACAAATACACATACATACAAGATACACATTATTATTAATACATATTATTTCTTTATTAAAAATTTTAATTATATCTTTGTGATTTAACAGTTCCCAAAGCTGCATTTCCACATTTATTACTATATATACTAGTAGTTAACTAATACTAACTAAACTAAACTGGACAATTGTAGCCAAGTTAGTTCACAGTTTCTATTGTATCTCCATCCTCCTTTATCTATAAGTTAACTGCAACTTAATGTACAATAGATTGTCTTAATTTAACTCACTATTGTGGTATTCTGTTTAGTTCAAGAAATGTTCTGCAATTCTGAAGGAATGTTGACCGTGTGGTTATAATAATCCTTCTGACTGCTAAGGATATCTCTACTAATATTAAAAAGCTCAGGAGTTTGTTTGTTTGAACGCGCTAATCTCAGGAACAATTTGTCCGATTTGAAAAATTCTTTCAGTGTCGGACAGTAATAAAATTTATCAAAGAAGGCTACAGGTTAAATAATATCACGCTGCGACCAATAGGAGAGAAGCTTTAGTGAAAATGTTAAAAATGGAAAAAAAATCTTAAATTCCATGCGTACGGAGTCGAGGAAAACAGCCAGTATAACATAAAATTAGAGACAATCTTTCATACATTATTATGTCTAGATATCCATTAATATATCAAATATTTTCTTATAACTAATGTTACAAGTATATTGTAAGAGGTAGTGCGTGACGTATATACTAAGATGAATGATATAACCAATGCCTAAATCTTTTCTCAGGCAAATATTATCCTTCAGCCGACGTAAGTAAATAATCGCTTGTCACTATACGAGGTGCCAACGTGACGAATGTGAACCGTTCGCCGCTTTTGTGTTCACATTATAAAGAAATTTTCTTTCTATTATTGAAAGTGTTACATTGTTATGTTGGTATTATTGAATTTTTGCTATACGGTTTTTTTGTATTAAACGGTATTCATACGTATTATTATATGATCAAACTATTTAACCATATCATCACAGCTGCTGGGGTAAGAAAGAAAGATAGAATTAGCAATGAGTATCACAGAAAAAGTATGATAGTAGCACCCGAGAATGAAAAATTGAGAAGCATGCGTCTGTCTAAGTATGGACATGTGATGAGACAAAATGAGAGCGGAATTGCCAAGTAAGTTTTGAATATGAAAGTTGATGGAAGTAACGCCAAAGGCAGACCAAAGAAAAGATGGATGGATTGTGAGAAAGGGTATGTGAAGAAGATGGATGTAAATTCACATATGACGTGTGACACAGGAGTATGAAGGAAGAGGACATGTTTCGCCGACACCAAATATGTGGGAAAAAGCACAGGTAATGATGATCACAGCTACTGGAGATTGGGCGTATTATTGTGTTCTCATCTGGAGAAGCTCAATCTTTAACAGTAGATGGAAAATGCTGATAAATGTCACTATTCCATTAACCGTTTAGTTTTTGTTTTAGAAACTTAACTTTGATATGAAAATAACAAACAATCACACGAATTTATTTCGTTTACCACACATAAAAGAAGAAGAAAACTTTCAGTGATAATCTATAAGTAAAAATATAAACAGTCAAATATAAATCCTTACTTTTTGTATTCAGTAAAAATAGAACATTTTTATCAAGATCAATCCACAACAAAAAAAGCGACATTTTGATTCAAATTTTTGATTAAAGTTTACCAAAGCGCAGATAACGTGCTCATCAAATATCAAAGTAATATCTGACTGTTCCAAAAAATAAGATAATTCTAATATAAAATGTTACACAAAACGTTGTTTAAAACTTTGTTCCTTGTAGAGTTGTCTCAGGATTCTCCTAAAAAGTTTTAAAGAGGCGAAACCGGTGAACAAAGTGAGTAATTACAGACACACTTGGACCGTTTTGGGAAATTAAAAAATGTCAAACAACAGTGAGGGAGAATCTTATTGAGACAAGGGTTCCCTACTTTTTAGAAACGACTGCAACATAAATCGCGCGGAAATAAATGTAAATTAATTTCGTGTCATTACCCCCATTTCCCAAGGCGTATTATAATCACTTATGTTGGGATTGTATGGACTAAATAATATCTTCCGTGAGAGAAGAAAAGTTTGCAACCAAAATAAATCTTATGCCTTTACGTCTGCCTGGTCAGTTTGGCGTCAGTAGACCTACCGAAGATACCCTATCGAAGTGGAAATGGTCTACTAAACTGAGAAGAAATGTAAATTGCACCAACCATGTACACATTTCTAAGTCTAAGTTTTGTTTTATATTATAAATAATGACTCAGTGTCTTCTATGTGACATGCTGTGATAAGAACATTTTCTTACTTTTCTTATAGTACTAGCTGTTGCCAGCGACTCCGACCGCGAGGAATTTAGGAAAGTTTCCCCGTTTTTGCAACATTTTTCACTACTGCTTCGCTTCTACTGGTCATAGCGTGATGTTATATAGCCTAAAGCCTTCCTCGATAAATGCCCTATCTATCACTGAAAGAATTTTTCAAATCAGCCCAGTGGTTCCTGAGATTAGCGCGTTCAAACAAACAAACAAACTCTTCAGCTTTATAATATTACTAGCAGTGCCCGCGACTTCGTACGCGTGGAATTAAGAAACGAAAAATTAAATGAACTAACAATAACGCCATTTTACAGCTAATTAGTAAATCGTCAGTCTGGTTCTCTTTTCTTGCACAGTTCTAAAGAAGTAACACACACGGCCCAATGTCATTTTAGTAAATGATATCTCAGAGCTTCATCATGCCTTTTTAGGTCTTTGTACAAACCCTTATACTCTCAATACGGTGTTCGTCTGTCTGTCTATCCACTCGTTAAACTTTACTGAAACTAACTCGGCTGAAGTTGTTAATTTGAAACTTATACCAAATGTAGATCTATGCGGTCCCTTGCTGTAAAAGATACAACCAATAATTTAGATCTACGCATTCAGAAGATATAACCGAACTACAGCCATTTTTGAGTATTTTCCACTTTCGCTAGGGAATCAAAATTTACAGGTTACTTCCCACTATCCTAGAGACTTGAAATTTGGCATGGTCCAAGCCTACATAGTGTTGATAAAAATCCAAAAAACTTATATTTTAATACCACATCACATGAAAGATTTGGTAAAAACTAATACGAACTTATGAAGTAGCTGAAATGTAAGCGATCCCCTTTATTGCAGCTACAAAGTTAAGTTGGTGAGTTGCTATATGCTTAATTAACTGTTTATTTGTATTTAGTTCTTTATATTTTTCGGTCAAGTAGGTACGGAACCCTAAACGTTCCAGTATACCTCGCTGAATTTTTCAAATCGGACCAGCAGATCCTAAGATTACCGCGTTTAAACAAACAAACAAACAAACTCTTTCGCTTTATAATATTAGTATAGATAGTATAGATAAATATTTAAGATAAAATAAGATATTTTATTTACCTATACATTTGGGATCCTGATTCATCATTCTCTTGTAAATTAGTATGTAATGAGTAGAGAGAGTAGTTGGTAATTCTTTAAGGGCCTACATCAATATTATCGTATATCATCGCCGACACGTACATATTAACACAGCCAGTAGGCACAGAAAATTAAGAATTGGGATACTTTTCCTATTTACTCAAAATCTACTAAATATATTTTAATTCTGATACACGTGTTTCTATACATAATAGTTACCTATGTTTTTAAAGTTATTTCATTAGTTAATACGCGATAATAGACCGACAAATGAATAAAATAAAAAATTTGAGAGGTTGTTTCGCCAAGATTTTCTATCGAGAAAACTTTTTTCAATCGCGTTTCTGAGTTCATGCGATCCTAGATCATATATTGAAAAAACATATACTAAAAAATTAGAGCTCTAGCCATTCAATCTAAAGAAACATAGAAAACTTCGTACATAGAAAAATGCACGAAGCTATTTTGGTATCGTCTTAATCAAATCATTTCCGCCCGATACTTCATATATTTACTCATCATGACTACGAACCTTGGTTTTTAGACCGAAGGTTGTATTAAACATTTAAAATTGGATTGTATCGTAGAGTAAGGCAGTAGAAATAAAATGATCTTATAAAATAGTATCATAAGCTAAAGAAATGTCTTTACGTAACCCTAAAATACGAAGTGTTCGTGCTTAGCCAGGAACGTTACCCACGCGCTGTTGTACGAATTAATCACATTTTTATACTTTCACAAGATGATTGATGCGGAGTTTCTGCGTTTTTAATATATTGTTTCATTTTATTTTCGGATTAAATTCTTTTTAGATTACTTTTTATTTCCAAGTATTTGTAGGAAAATTAAAGAGAATACATTAGTATAGTGTAGTATTAAAGCGTATTTAATTTGTGGTATAATACATACATAACTTTAACTTATGTGAAAATATTTGTTTGAGCTTTCGTAGTGTTGTTGAATATCCATAATCTCACTGCACCCCAGAAGTACGAACAGGCACGTTAGTATTTTTGCCATCCATCCAGCTTGAAAACTGCTTGAAAATATTTTTCCTCAACTGTCAGAGAGAATGGACGAGCATATTTAAACCACCAAAGTATAGATCAAATTGAATAAAACAAAAATTAAAAAAGAATTATCCCTTAATCACTAAACTTAACAAATTCATTCAAAACAATAATAATTTAAAAGCACTTCACAAGAACGTTGACAACAAAATACGGCCACGAAATAAAATGGTTTGTTTTATTGTAAAAGTTAAATAAAATGAAGGAACGATGCGGCGTTGAATAACGGGAGTGGGGAGCTTTTGTTTGTGGTTAATTAGCGAGCGGTCGCTGCGGCCGCGGCCCGGCGGTGGAGGGTTAACGCGCGGGTACGGTTACAGGACCTGATAGTTTGCGGTATAGCGAGGCTACTATGTGGAATGCCAAAATTGTTGCTTTACTACACATTTCCCAACTGAGATTTACAATTTAATTAAACTACACTCGATAATTACTTTCGTACAAAAAGGAACATTCATAGGATTACTTTATTGCTATTTCTTCTTTCTGCTTAGCAAATATTTTTTTATCAGCAACACCTCAAGATGTCAATGTAATAAACGCAGTGCCTTAGCAAAAAATCGCAAACTGGTAACTTAGTGAAATTGAAAATATGTACTGGGGCGACATTATCTCATTATCATTATCTTATATGATAAAGCCTACCGTTTTTTTTATTTTAATAAAGATTTTAAAAAATGTACTACCTAAAATTTATTTATGCATTCATCATGAGCTGCAGCTTACTTCCACACATTCTGGTTTCATAACTGTTAGTGTGTTCGTGATAACGGGGGATACAAATCATTTTAATGAAAAAAGTTTCTATTTATTCTACGGATAAAATTTTCGGTTAAACCTCAATTTCCAGCAAGATAAAAGCAAACACTAGTAAGTACATAACTATATGTTGTAATTAAATGCTCAGTTTGTAACTTGATTGCTTTTTTCTCATGCATGTAATCAGTGTGTTTGTTAAACGTTGTATGTAGGGTAGCGATGCGGCGTGATTAGCGCCCTACGGCTCGCTCGCTTCATTAGAGCGCGCTCTGTGCTTGTCCGCTATGCGGTCTCTGCGACCGGGACGCGGCATTCATAGGGTTAGTGTTTAATTTATACGTCATTCTAGAACTCTTACTTGATAAGTAATAAAGGGTACAAATTAATAATAAAATTGGTCAAGTGCGAGTCGGACTCGCGCACGAAGGGTTCCGTACCATTATCTATGCAACATAAGGCAACGTTATTAGTATCGAGCAAGAAACGGTAAAAAAATCATGTTTGTTGTATGGGAGCCCCCCTTAAATATTTATTTTATTTTATTTTTAGTATTTGTTGTTATAGCGGCAATAGAAATACATCATCTGTGAAAATTTCAACTGTCTAGCTATCACCGTTCTTGAGATACTGCGTACGGAACCCTAAAAATCATGTTTGTTGTATGGGAGCCCCCCTTAAATATTTATTTTATTTTATTTTTAGTATTTGTTGTTATAGCGGCAATAGAAATACATCATCTGTGAAAATTTCAACTGTCTAGCTATCACCGTTCTTGAGATACTGGGTACGGAACCATAAAAATCATGTTTGTTGTATGGGAGCCCCCCTTAAATATTTATTTTATTTTATTTTTAGTATTTGTTGTTATAGCGGCAATAGAAATACATCATCTGTGAAAATTTCAACTCTCTAGCTATCACCGTTCTTGAGATACAGCCTGGTGACAGACGGACGGACGGACGGACGGACGGACGGACGGACGGACGGACGGACGGACAGCGAAGTCTCAGTAATAGGGTCCCGTTTTTACCCTTTGGGTACGGAACCCTAAAAACTACTTACTGACACAATATACACGGAAATAACACTGTTGGTTTTTCTGAACAAAACTGTCAAATAGATTAAAAATATCATTGCATACAATTAATCCTATTTTCAATCTTAAATTCATTCTTGAGGTCTGCCTAATAATGAATTTAGGATAGTTTAAAATGGTAAAAGGTGTGTTTTAAGTTATCACACTGATTATAAGGAGTCACGCGCATCAGTTAGTATTAGATAATGTTCACAAGAACAAAGTTCGTGATGTCACGTAAATATTACAATTTATTAGATGATCAGGCCCCAATCATCTCAGAGATTACCCAGTCCTTCGAGACGGTCGGTATTAGGAGACATTCACGAGGGTCCCTATTATCGATTCAGTAGCAGCTGTGACCGGTCCAATATCGTCCCAGGTTGTGTTAAGA
Organism: Orgyia antiqua; assembly: GCA_916999025.1. Classification (NCBI taxonomy): domain Eukaryota; kingdom Metazoa; phylum Arthropoda; class Insecta; order Lepidoptera; family Erebidae; genus Orgyia; species Orgyia antiqua. The sequence goes on from OU779874.1 coordinate 11,471,296, forward strand.
TATCTCATAATAGATACAAAATTTACACCTTCCGAGATATTTCAATATTCAGTATTACTTTAGTTTAAGTGTTTATGCAACATCATCATTTTCACAATTGTCGTACCATCAGGCAATATTTTGCCACTGTTGGGCCCGGGCCTCCTCCACCTTGGGAGGGATTATCTACTGTGCCGCGCTGACCAGGCGTGTTGGCGCAGGGTTTAATTTCAAGTTTTCCGTCTCTCACAATAGACGTTTGTATATTGTTTTTTAGCTGGTTTTTACAGCACCCTGAAAAAAAAATGGGGTGGTGTCACTTGTATTCTTCTTCTTTTTCTTAATCCGTTGATTTTTCGTTTATGTGCTTTACATAAATATTTGTTAATATACCTATTTATTCTATTCATAATAAGAAAATGAACAGTTCTTCTGTATGTGTGTCAACTGATTTCCTTGTCCACTGTAGAGCGATTTCAGAAGACTTAGTTATTTTACTTCAAAATTTAACAAAACACTGAATATTAAATAAATGACTTCATAGCGACAGCTTCAATACAAAATAACAGTCAGATGAATTCTAGTTGAATATAAATTAATAAAATTATAGATGTAATTATATAAAGCTCGGTGTAAATTGTGGAACAATCGTATGATTTTAATTATGTCGTCCCCTCGCTAACAATTATAATGCATAGCGGTGACTAAGTGGGTGAATTTAAATGAATATTGTACAACTGAGCTTTAGTTTTGTTTAGTAAAATAGCTAGAACAAGAATAAAGATGTGATGGATTAAGAATATTCTTACAAACAGTCTTATTTTTTAGGTAACTAGGTGTTGTGATGGTAAAAAATGTCTAAATATTTCTTAAAAATGAAAATTCTAAGTAATTAATATTATGAAATTGTGTATTTTAGAGAAATTTCCGTTGTGAAAGTGGCCGATGATCAATTTTTAGACAAACATATACGAGCCAAGTAGAAGCAATAAGGAATTTTTATCCTCTATATCCTGCTATTTGTGAATAATACAATCTGAACTCTAAAACAAAAGGCACATAGTTTCCACATTAGTTTCAAAGTTTAATGACAGTGCTCAAAACAAAAGAAAGATTCACGAAAAATTTAAATGCCCAAAAAGCTGGCATACATTTACTTTTTAATAAACTTCATAAAGGAATAGAAATAATTTTCACAAAGGAAGTCACAAAAGGATTTAATTTAAACCCGAACAATTCATGTATCATTCTGTTTGTTACAGTCCAAACCAACAGTCGAAATACTTAACAAACCGCTTCACTACAGTTCCTTTGTAACTAAATCCAACTAAAAATACAAGTCAAAGCAAACAACTCAACAAGATTAAAAGCTTAACAGGCCTATTTAACCCTCAAATATTAAGTTAATAATTAAAATAGACACAAAACTAAGAGAGACACAAAATTAAAATAAATTAAATGCAAGCCATTGTATGAATAAAATCAGACTAGTTAGTATAATGCGGCCACTTTGTATGCAACATGTCCTACCAGATAGCGGAACGTGGATATAACTTTTGTTAGAATACTCATCTATTCTATTAGACTTCTAATTACAAAGAGGTTTGTAGTAATAGTTATTATGAGAAATAATTCTGTACATGAGTGGTAGCCCAATTATCTAAATTTGACTAAAACTAATGCAAATAATAAAGAGATATTTGATAAAACTTTTTTAAAATTTTAAATAATATATATTTTGTATTGTACAAAATCTGTTTCTAATGCATTTACACAGATGCGCTTAATTTCGTTATTGGTAGCCGAACTGAATATATTTATTCAAGCAGACATACGTGGTACGATTTCTTAATTTTACTTATGCAATCAAGCTTAATCTAAATTTTAAGCAACATTTACAAATTGGTCGTTTAGTTTAAAACTAATATCTACGTTAATATATATTTAGCGTCAGTGTCATCTTTTAATAAAAGTAATCTAACTTTTTCTTAAGACTTTGTCACTTTACAAAATGAGAACTACTTTATAAAGATTAAGAACTCAAGAAAAATAAAAAATAACCTTAACCTACACAAACGGACACTTAACGATTATTTCAACATGACATGACTAGATCCGATAAACAGGGTCACTTAGACCCCAAAACATTATCGCGGTTACATTGGTAATCGACAAGCGACACATAATAACCGAACCGAACCGAAAAGGGCAGCATAATGGAGCAATTGCCAGTTAATTACGCTCGTCGGATCTCCGAGACCTGGCCACTTTTTATAAGGGTTAGTTGAATTAGTTTTATGTAATATTCACCGTAAGATTGTTATTTTTCAATATAAGCGATATTAAAGATTGTTATTTAGAAAATATTGCATATTAAAAAAAAAAATCCGTATTCAGTTACCCATAACACAAGCAAATTAGCTAATCATTAGCTAATCGAAACCACAAGACATTGTATAAAATGTAAATGAATATAGGTATATTTTTTATCTCCTAAACCACTTATTTTGAAAATCAATGAACCATTCCGTTTACTTCATTATTCCCCTACGTATCCATAAATGTAAGTGGCTACGTGCGTCTCTTTGTAGCTGATTTTGTCATTGTTTATCTTTGTATATTATAGGTCTAAATACGGGACTTGGGTTCAGTCCCGGGGGAAATTTGTGTCCACAGAAAATTGCAAATAAAATTATGTCGAGGGCCTTCTGATGTTTATCAACAAAATATTGTCTTTAGCTTTTGATAAAGTAAGGACTCATTTGAGTAATAAATTATTTTGCTTGCTAAATCTCTGTGTAGTGCTAATGTAGCTCTAATGTGTTTATTTGCAGTGATATATTTAATACTAATTTATGAATTGAAAATGCTGTGCCTATTTGTACTAAAATTGAATAAATTGATGAATTGAAGTTAATATTTACGTACTGTACACGTACCGTAGTTTTATTGACATATATTACTTGTATTTATCAGTTTTGAAATAAATAAACAAAATTTTCAATAATAATGTTTTTGAAATGCTTAAATTGTGAAAACCATTGTAAAATATCATCGTGGTTTAGGCGTTTTCTAAATAAATTGATACTATTTAAATGAGCTTTAAAACCTTTTTTTTTAATTGAAACTACGTCTAAGTAGATCAATTTTATTTAATACACAGGGGAATCACTAGTTTTTGTAAGAACATTCCACTTGAAATTTAAAGTTATACCAATGAAAAATTCTGTAATATTAAGACACCAGTATTTAGTTATTATTCCAAACTGGAAATTGAATCTCGTACAGTAAAAATATTCTGAAATATCTGCACTATAGTCAGTTCGTCGGACACGGTCTAGTTGGCCCCCACTAGTCGTAATTCATACAGTTTATTGACGTAGAATTGAAAGGGTTGGTTAGTAAAGCTTTTATTAAAATTTGCGATGTATATTTTTTAAATTATTCTTGGTTTTTTAAATTTTTGTTAAATATTTAAATAGACTGACTACTTTGTTATATTTATACGTTGAAGTAATAATAATTCTCTTTTTCAGGTAAGTGCTGAGTTTGTTGCATCGATAATTCCAAAACTACGTTGGGTAAGTTTTTGAAAATGTTATTTATCATATTAGATGCACAACATATTCATTCCATAAAAATGATGTTTTGTGCTTCTTGCATCCAACGAGTCACAAGTTTTTCAAATCACAAGTTTTTTGCTTAATTTGAGACTAAAAGACTTGCGAAACATACTTGAATATTTACATACTCAAAATAAGGCCACCATCCGGTTTGCAATACTCTAAATTGTTAAAGGTACACAGATATTTGTGTCAAATAAAATAAAGCCATGTTCAAATTATGTTTTGATTAATTGCATAGCTACCCTCGATTGGGATTAACAGGGATGACGTCATAGTGTTTTATTTATACGGTAAAACCATTAAGTGGGTAGATTGAAAATCAATATTGTACGTGCCCTTAATTACGTTCAATTGAGTGTAATTGGGAAATGGCACTTAACTGCTAACTTATTTATCATCGTATCAATAATTTTCCTCTTGATTATGTAAAGGTAAAAAGATTAAACTGTCTGTGTGATGATTGATTGAAAAATATACACATAAACAATTTTCATTATTTTCATTTTACAATTTTTTATTCGTCACTTTTGGGACTTGAAGTCAACGCTTTCTAGTTTTTTGTGTTTGAATTACCATATTTGAGTTATTCTATTCTTTCATGGAAAACTGCATTGTCTCGAGATTAAAACTCGCCGTAAATTAGAATGTATGTTGTCTTTGTTTGCGTATTTGTGTGCAAAAACTATAAAATTTTGTAATTTTATAGTTACTGCAGGCATTTCAGTGCGAAAAAGCAACAAGCACATACAAAATGACGAGTTTCTAATTAATGTTAGTAAGATTAGAAGCAACAAGGATAATCCTCAAATAGTTACCCTCTTTATAAAATAATTTGAATATCAAAATACAACATATGTATGGTACAGTAATTGCCTCCATTTAACAAGCCTTCTTGCATTTGCTTTGATATAGGTACAAACAAGGAAACCAAAATTTAACTCTATATGCACACCATACGGTTTAGGTTCACTTCCTGTTAAAAGCCAGAGGTAGACAACGTCAGGTCGCGGCCTAAACGCATGGGTAGGTGTGAATTTTTAAAAAGTATATGTGAGTGGTTGTCGGTAATGGAGTGTTACCAGGCTGCAATTACTGCTAGGATCTGTGTCACCGGTGCCAAGTTTATATGGCAACAATTTGCCTCTATATTTTTGATGTTTTATAAAGCTTTTGACATTTTTATCAATAAATAAGTATGGTTAATGGGCTATTAACAAAAGGTGCCATCGTTAACTCAACAGTGGTATTCTTAAAAAGGATGTTTAACCAGAAATATAGTAGTAGAAGTATAAATAAAGGCACAGAAATATACCAAACGATCAAAAGCAGTTGTGCCCTGTGTTCGATGCCTACACGTATGAGTCTAAATACATACATTGGTCCTTCAGGCCGGATTTTTTCTTAGTCACCGTTAGATTGGGCATTATCTCGCTATTTCTCTAGAGTTTGTATGCTTCTATATCCATCATTAAGATACTCTAAGCTATTACTAGAATATAATTTAAAACTCTCTTCACTGAGTAATGAGAAAGGCATTATGTTATAATAATTTTCGTTTGCTAAACACTGACATTTTTATACATTTTACACAAAAAGGACCATCATTAAATATCGAAGGACCATAACAAAAATGTGTTAGTCAAAATTGTAAAATAATTTTTAACGTGCATAAATATTGTAATCGATATACAATTTTATACCAAAGAGAAATATAAAATGACTTTTAATGGCATTAAGACGATCTCAAAAACATTTTAATATTCAAACTCATTACACATTCAATAACCGACAGCAATGAAGGGGTAACACCTCCCAATTTAAATATCACATTATTTCTTAAAACAGCTTTGAAGTTTCACTTCCACCCCTTGATGAAGGCTGGGAAAAGAGGGGGGAGAGAGTCCCCTAATATTGTGCGTACATTACGTGACAATGGCTGACACAATCGTCCAGTAGGCTTATTGTAGGCCTTTTTACGTCAGAAAATTGTACCAACATTAGGCTAACCAATTTGTTATGTATTGTTACGGTTTTACTAACAATTGTTATGTTATAATCATTAATTTTAGTGACATTTTTATTTAATTATGCGGCTTTAAAAGTAATGTTTTAATTTTCTTTATTAAATTTTGGAGTAGATATTCTATTTAAAAATAGGGGCATTGAGATTTGATTAAAATTTTTTTATGTATGTATTTAAGTTCTTTTTGGTTTTTAGACCATTGTGAAAAGTTAAGATGGAGTCTTAACTTGATTATATTGCGTGATTCATTAAGGAATAAAATAAAGAAATAAATGTAGCTATTTCTGATGTGTGAAAACCCCCAGAAAAATTTTCTAGTTAACTAAACACAAAATATAGAACAAACGTTGAAATCTACATTTAAAACAAAAGCCATGTTTGAAATGAGCGATAAAACCTGTGAATGCACAATCTGGAATGAACGCAGGAAACGTACGTATTAACGATACAACTTAGCGAGGAGGCTACGTTCGTCCCTCGCATTATTCCTCCCACTTCCCTAGAAAATTATATCCTTAACCGAGTTTACATTCTTTAGAACATTGTAACTTCGAATAGAATCTGAATATGACTTATACTTATACTGGTACAATCTATTAGCAAATATTTTCACGTCGCTTAAAAAATGTTATTAACCCCCAATTTGGACAGACGTGTGATTTGAAAATTGCACAAAAACATCAAAAATTTCTTTTAAATTAATAAATATTTTAATTTAAATATAAATTCTTAAGACATCAGACATATTATTCGCTTCTTTTTCACGTTAATTTTACAATTTACGTACAAATAAACTCATGCATTGCAATCATTTTATAAGTTTATATTTTGGATAACTTTATCCATTTTAATTCACGTTTATGGTCTACAGACTAAAGGATTTTAATATCTTCAATTCAGCTAATAGACCTTTAAGAAATATGTATATAATCAATCTTAGGTTTTATTTGTACATACAATATAAATGTTCTTCCAAAAACCCAGAGACAATATTTACTCAGGAATAAAGTCGCCAATTTGTATCGCCTACCAACCTGTTACGGTAGAAATGCGACGAAGTAATTTGGCACTTTTTCGCAAATCATGATCGTAAGGGGCGAACGCAGCGCCCCCCTTCTTAGCTAATGAAACTTGTTTACCCGGGGGATTGCCCGACACCTGTCGGTTTCCAAACGAACTAATTAAAGCTGCGTAACTTTTAAATGTTTATATTTTTATTTTTAGAAGTTGGGAGAGTTTTTTTACTTTACTAGGGTGATAAATAAACTTATGGCGTGCCTTAAGAGGATACCAAAATAGCTTCGTGCATTTTTCTACGTACGAAGTTTTCATTGTTTCTTTAGATTGAATGGCTAGAGCTCTAATTTTTAAGTATATGATCTAGGATCGCATAAACTCAGAAACGCGATTGAAAAAAGTTTTCTCAATAGAAAATCTTAGCGAAACAACCTCTCTAATTTTTTATTTTTTTCATTTGAAGGTCTATTATCGCGTATTAACTAATGAAATAACTTTAAAAACATAAGTAACTATTATATATAGAAACACGTAAATCAGAATTAAAATATATTTAGTAGATTTTGAGTAAACAAAAAAAATATCCCTAATTCTTCATTTTCTATACCTACTAGCTGTGTTAATATGTACATGTCGACGATAATATTGATGTAGGCCCTTAAGGTAAACAGTTACTTTAGCTTATAAATTTATCTAATATTAAAATTATCTTCATATATAAATCCATAAGTTATGCCTTACTTACATGTTTATTCCTTACAAAAAGACGTAGGTCATATGACTATAAAATATTAAAAGAACATAGTCTATTTATTGTTTCAAGTGGATTTTATCAAAATATAGCAACACAATGTTGTACAGATGTGAGAGAAATAAATTAATTCTAATTAACATTCATATAACCAATTATTCAACGTAATGTTCCCTGTTGAATACTAAACAACGATATTACATACGTTTCATATAAAATAACAAATTGTCTGCCATCAAAGAAAACGTTTAAGGGCTCGTTGTCACTGTGCTGATATTCTGCGGCGAATTGGCTAACAGTAAGTGGTGCAATAGCCGCCAACACAAAATGAAACGTGAGGTCATTTTAATTGTTTTTCTAAATTTATATCTTCTGTCCTAAGATCCTGGTTAGGTCATAGAAATCTAGTTCCTAGCTACAAGATGCAGAATAAAATGCGCCAAAGACGAATAGAAACCTGTGCCGTGTCCTATATTAGCTAGTATTTCAATATACTTTATTCGAACTTAACTGCGGTAAATATCAAACTATTTTTTACGGATTTGATTGCGATTTTAAGTATTCTTACATCCCATGTTTCTTTTTGCAAAATCTGCCTAGCATCTAAACAAAAGAATACATAAAAAATGAATCCATACTTTATTATATTATTCACAGTTTATTATTCTTCTATGAGTTTATACATTTTCCACATAAACTATATTTATTAGTTTACTATTCTTCAATTAATAACTAGTATTTTTACACAGTATTTTAATTTATAAGAATCACGCGAAACATATTCCTATATATTATATATTATTTTTCTGTCCTTGTTTTTACTGCCGGATATCCGATATTGTTCCATTTTTAATAAGTCGATGTTTTAAAGAGTACTAATTGAGTGACTATACTAATGACTTGTGTATACTGTATTAAGAAATCGGGAACAAACATAACCGTGACATATTCCTTAAATTTTTTTAAGCTATTGCATAGCTTCTATCGAGGGCCTTGAGCGCGGGGACCGAATCCAGAAATTCCGTAACGAAAAAAACCTCACGCTCTCCACTCCGACGGGCACGGAGGTGTGGCTTGAAGGCCGTGCATTGTCTAACGTCGTTTCTTCTTTGTCTTCGACACGGTGTTTGTGTGCGTGTAACTAGCCGTATTGTACGACTCTACGAAGCTCGCACGAATCGAGACGAGCTGCTCCGAAATCGGACGAATACATAAGCAGCTGTTTATGAGAAAGTATATAGGTGTATAGGTATTTATGTACAACAGTGAATAGCTCTACTTGTAAAATTTGTGTAACCACTCGCGCGCCCGAGTCGCGCGATCGAAATACAGTTTGCCGATTCTTTTGATATGCATATGTTAATAATTATTTAAATAAATAAAATAAAAATAATTATAATTGCATAAGTTGATACAAAATGCTATGCAATAGCTTTACCGCGGCAGTCCACGAGTGCCACACGTCTTTTTTGTTTTTTGTAATAAAAGGTGGTATTCTCTACAAATCTTAGCGTAGCATACAGTTTGTCACAAATAATTTGCTTTACGTCAATGTAACCTATTGGAATATTTTAACGCACGATTAAAATCACTCCGGGGTTCTTTCAAATTGGTATTACCATAACATTAGCGCCATTTCTAAGGCTTTTATTGATATCAATTCGTATAAAAAGTATACATATGCCTTTTTACGATATCAGCCTTCACAAATAGACTGCCGAATTGCCCTTGAAGCGAATAAAAAGACATTTTCAGTATATTTCCCGACCATTACCAATATTATGTGAAGAAATTGAGTAAGTTGCGTTATTTATCCGGAGCTGTGTACTAGGTATACCCAGTTATTATAGGTTAAGGGTTTTATTAGATTTTATCCGTCCACGGCTGGGCGTTGGCCTTTCCATAGAATGCAATAATGAGGTATTTTTAGAGTTAGTCTTGAATGCAAATAGCTTATTAGTATAACTCACGTTTCAGTATTATAACAGAGAATAATACGAATTATGTGTTCATTAAATAACTTACTATTATCCAGTTTTATTAAGTTATTAAAAAGAATATTTTTTTTTAAGAAATATGAGTATTTCAAAGACAGCGAGTACTTACAACTCTTTCAATTTATAACACAAACGCAATAGCTAGTAGTAATCAAACCTAGCACTCCTATCTACTCGGCTATAAAAATATTAAAATACCTATACTATGTTAGTTGCATAAAAAAATATTAACTTAAATAAATAATGTTATTCATCTATTTTATAAATGAGACAACCCCAAGTAAGAAAAAAATATCACCTGTCACATCTACAGCATGTTGAAAAAAATACATTTGCTAAAACGCACAATGTCACGTGAAATCGTGCAAAAACTCCGCGCATATTCTGAACGTGGGTGGGGGAATGGAGGGGCGGATTTTCGGCTGTTAGACAAATGATGTGCTTACTTAGCCATCCAGGTTTTTTCACTTGCCGGCTGGAGTAACGTTTGTCGACGTTGCGTTTTGTTACGCTTCATTGGAACGGGTTGATAGTATTTTTTCGGTTATTTAGTTAGAAGTTGTGTGTTCAGTTATATATGAAATGGAATACCTTTTATGATAGATTTCACTTGTTGAGGAAAAATATATTGATATTAATTTGCTATTTGCTTCGATGTAACATTTTTCGTATCCTAGATTTTTTATGTTCCTAAAAACGTAATGTGAAATTCTATCTGAATAAAAATGATTATTACAGTTCTTAGGATTTTGCTACAAGTTAGTATCGTTACATATTTTTTTACGTTTTAAAAAAGAATATTATTTAATTGGATACTCAAATGTAACCTTAAATTGTTTTGCATATATTTTAATAAATCTTTTATTCGAAAATTATAATCAATATCGTAACAACCACAAGAACATTGAGACAAATGTGTGATGGGATCTGTTCAATATGAGAAAAATAATTCGACAAACCTTTCAACAGGTCTCTTGGTACTTCAAAAACACCCTCTTACAAACTTACTCCATTATTTAACATCAACCTGTATATGCAGTAGCATGTTATGTGATATATAACTTTAAAAAGTAGCTACTAAAGTTCAAAATTCCTTGTACATAACGAAGACTTTTAAGCCCTTTGTAGGATGAACGAAACTAAAGCCATTTTGAGGTAAGAAGTGAGTATTAGTTCGACAAGTTTAGGAGGTTTTCGAGACATCTAGAGCGTTAACTAAGTGTTAATAGAAAATAGTCTTTATATCAAGGAGTTTTGCTTTATATTACTAAAGTAGGTTTTGTTAGACAAACAAAATTTGTTGAGTGCTGACACATTGAATGTGCTTTTGTGTTTATTTTAATTGGTAATTATTTTCACTAGATGGCTGAGCGCCACATTTCAGCTTAGGAGCAATTGTCTTTGAACTCGATTTGAAGTCTAAACCCATAAGGAGGAATGTAAGAGATCGTTTAATTGCCGTGGAAATGTAATTCGATGTATTATTTCAGTGCTACATGTTAAAAGCTGTTTTGTGTGAGAAACTTTGAGATTTTATCTGTGTAATATTTAGTAACATATATATAAGCTTCTTATACATACTATTAATGTGGTAACGAGTGAAGAATGCAAGTATCACCATCCCATTTATTCACCATGGTGCTTGTAAGAGCCAGCTAAGGGACATTATGAGCACTTACCATCAAATTTGAGAGACGAAAAACTCGAAACTAAACACTATGCCATCACGCGTATTCAGCGCTTCATAGTAGACCATAATACTTCCCAAAGTGAACAGTCTGTGCCCAACAGTGGGATTTTAATGGGGTGGAGAAAAAAGCGATAGAGAGTTACAGCGCCTGTTCGTTTAAAAAAAAAACAATTAAATGATAAAAAATTGTTATAAAAATCGCTGTTTTGTAGTCGCTGGCTAAATGAAACAAAATTATATAATTATGTTTTTACTTTTATGTACATTTTGCTTATATACAAGTTAATATATTTGTCACATACAAAGATATCGCAACAAGTAAGCGGCCTAAAAGATATCTTAATGAACGGAGATACGTTGTCGCTATTATGTTCCCCATTTTGCGGGAAAATTCTCCCCGCTCTGTTTGTGAACGAATATTGTACAGGTTTTAGTGGAGTTTTATATAAAGCTAAATTGGGTTTTATTAAATACATATATAACTTATATTATTCTTAAACTAATTATTAATATGTAATGGTACCAATTCTACATGGACAACTAAACTGAATTAAAAAATAAATATTGATAGTGTTAACTGAACTGAGTGTTAACTGGACTTTTTGCTATATAATCTGTGTATCATATACTAACAATTATAATAATTAATATAAATGTGCACAACGAAATAGCCAATTTATCAAAATACACCATAGTTGTTTTCATTTTATGTTTAAGTTAAGTTCAGTTATGCACGTAGAATTGGTAGCTTTTGATACGTTTGCAATTGTTTTAAATGCCAATGGGCTAAGAACAGGAAAATATATATGTATGTATTTAGTGATTATGATTCCGTACCGAAAAGTAAAATGGGGCTCTATCTCTGAAACGTTACTGTCCGATGTCCGTCTGTCTATTCATTACCAGGTTGTACCTCAAGTTTTTTTTTTTTATATTTTATCTAGAAAACCCAGTGGCTATATAATTATGCGAACTATTTCCCGTACTAGTTTTAAAACTGTATCACGATCAAGAACAGTGTTACAAATAGAGGTTTAATTTTTCTAAATCGATAGAAAGCATCTAAAGTTTATCTATACTAATGTACGCGAATCTATCTTCGAAATGAACCCAATATCTCACGTACACAAATCTATGTAACTTCTCACTATGTCATAGCTCCTAAAACGGTCTATAATAATACAGTAATCGTATATTTTATTAAATTTTCATTTGACAATTAATGTGGGCATTAATATTTTAGTCGGTGCCTTATCGCATATGAATTATTAATGTGTTTCACGCCACGCGCGAGCCGGTACTCACTTGTAAATCATACGTAAAAGCTTTCCTTTTATAGTTTTATTCGATATTCATTTTAAACTGTTCAATTCTTAATAAATCAAATTGTGGTGAAAAAAGTTGATCACCGCAAGCGGGAATTGAACCCACGACCTCGGAATACCGTTCCGTAGCTCTGCCAACTGAGCTTATTGCGGTCGTGCTAACAGTAACCAAATTAGATCACCACAATAGTCACTTTATTGAGAACTTTTTCCACCACAATTTGATTTATTAAGTAAAAGCATAGCAAGTCAATTTCAAAATAATAAATTAACTGTTCAATTCTTATTTATAAATGACTAGTAGAGCAGCGCAACTTTGTCTGTTGCTGTTAAGAAGAGTTGGTAAAAGGTATAACAAATGTTCATTGGATTTTGCAACAGTAACGCTTTGCTTTAAAAATATATCTTCTTTTTGAACCACTCTATTCATTAATAGAAATTGCATTAAATTTCCTATTGTAGTTTTAAACATTAAAGCTTGCCTAGAGATATACAAAAAAGAATTACTGTTTTATAATAAGTAAACATACTAATATAATAGAGACAAAATTAAAAATAATTTCCCAATCTGGTCCTGTCACACAAAATCACTTAATATTAGTGATTGGATTGGTATTAAGTGATTTTGGTGATTCATTTCAATAGATAAGATGAAATTAAATTCTTAAAAAGTGCATTATGTGCCTTTTTATATACCACTTTAAAATAGGAAATTAATTCTAAACTAAACCCAAAAATTTACAGTGTAAAACAATTATATTCACACGTCTTCCTTGAGTATTCCTAAAAACGGGCACAAAATATTACCTAAAATATAGTTGAAAAATTATATACCTATTTTATATAGTAGATATTTATATGAGTCAGAGTGCTCTTAACAAAGGCTTTAATAAAGTATTATAAGATTTACGGCTCACTTTATGAGAGACGCGGCACAAAGCAGAATTAAGAGCGCAGCATCTCTGCAACATTTTTCCCTCGCTTAATATCGTTATGGGATTGTAGGTTTTAGAGAATGCTCATTTTTTAGGCTGTGTGTATATTATATTTTCATTTTATATTTGCTTTTTCATGTGTGCATTCACACGTCAAATACAGAAGATCTAGCTATTAGAAAGAGGGCAACTTGTCCTGGTAAAATCTGGAAAAAAATAGAATTTGTGACTTAAAATTAACTTCGTCTATTATTATACCTGAAAAGCCATTGATATCAAAACATTTAATATTTAAACAAAAAAGGCTGTAATGTTAAGCTATCCTGTATCTATACAAATATTATAAATCTGAAAAGTTTGTTTGTTTGTTTGAACGCGCTAATCTCAAGAACTACCGGTTCGATTTGAAAAATTCTTTCAGTGTTGGATAGTACATTTATCGAGGAAATCTTTAGGCTGTATAACATCATGCTGCGACTAATAGTAGCAAAGCAGTAGTGAAAAATGTTGCAAAAACGGAAAATATTTTCTAAATTACACGCGTTCGAAGTCGCGGGCGACATCTAGTTGTTAATAATACCTGCATATAAAACTTTTATTCTTTAGCTTCTACTTAGATAAAACAGTAAAATACAATAGTTGACATTTGTATTTTATTATTTTAGCTTAAAGAAGTCAGTTTTGTCACATTAAAGATAAAAATATAGTAAAAAAGTAGAGCAATAGAGCAATTAGCTTCAGCGCCTGATAATATTCTTTTAGCAACGAGTCGGTTATGAACGCTGCAGTAATTATTTCCAGGCGTTAATGCGGTATTGGCCACTCAAATTAAATATAATTGTGATATTCAACTTTGATAATTAATTTATTGTTCATTTAGTTGTATTCATTGTCAGTCTTATTAAAAAAAATGGTTTAGTTTACTATTAGTTGTTACAAAAAATAAATGTTTGAATTCAGCATATAATTATTATGTGCTTTGTAAGCATCGAACTCGTGGGAGATAGATTAACACTGTACCATGGATCACATCGTTAATAGGTTTCGAATCTACTCTATTAATAATTAAAAATCCCTCTCAGAAGACGTCACCCTATTAGCTGCTTTGATTATCTCAAAGCACTTATGGGAAGAAATGGAGTGGTGACAAGAATATTCTTATTATATCACTACACAGAATACCTCTTTCTTTAAATATCAAAGTTCAGTATGTAATATTATAATCAAACTCCTAATGGAAATATTCCGTCATTTGAACTCAGCATAACGCAAAATGTCCAACGGTATAGAACCCTCCCATTCGGTTTCATAATTACTCTGCTGCGTTAAATTTTCATTGCCCTCTCCCTAATAATATGAATATTAAAGTAAAAGGTCGGCTCTAGTGATGTGCACTGACTCCGATCCCGTCACGTGCGTCCCGATTTTACGGGACCGTAACTCCGGGACGCTAACAGATTGGCTCGGCTTCTCATATTAAAATACGATCTTTTACGGTCATATTTATGACGTTAATCTATGTACATTTTTACGTTTTTGTGTTTACAAAAACTACTATTTAACTCATATTATGTTGAGTTATAGAAATTATGAATGTTCTGATTCTATTCATAGTTATTTCATTACAAATGGAGGAATTTTATTGGATTTTAACTGTGTAAATTTTGTTTCTCTTAATACTTATGAAGCGGATTCTTTTTTTGTGAAATATTTTTAAGACGATACCAAAATAGCTTCGTGCATTTTTCTATGTACGAAGTTTTCATTGTTTCTTTAGATTGAATGGCTGGAGCTCTAATTTTTAAGTATATGTTTTTTCAATATATGATCTAGGATCGCATCAACTCAGAAACGCGATTGAAAAAAGTTTTCTCGATAGAAAATCTTGGCGAAACAACCTCTCAAATTTTTTATTTTTTTCATTTGTCGGTCTAATATCGCGTATTAACTAATGAAATAACTTTAAAAACATAAGTAACTATTATATATAGAAACACGTAAATCAGAATTAAAATATATTTAGTAGATTTTGAGTAAATAGGAAAAGTATCTTTAATTCTTCATTTTCTGTGCCTACTGGCTGTGTTAATATGTACGTGTCGGCGATGATATACGATAATATTGATGTAGGCCCTTAATATAATATTATTATAGATGATTGTAACACGCGACTCGTAACTGCATTACGTCCGTATTATGACACATGGAATGGAAACAATTGTAAAGAACTTATATTTGTCTTCTATTGACACAATTTGATCAAATAATAGTTATCTAGTCAAATAGTTTTAAATAATTAATATGGACGTTTAAATTAACTCTAGTCAAACCTATCAAAACATTGCTAATTAATTACAATCCCGTTTAGCCAACGAATACTGTATGTCATATCTAGGGATGGCTACGGGATTTGTCGACGAATTGACATCACTAGAAGCCTCTTATTATAATATTAATTGAATAGCTATGTTTTAATGTTAGATCTAAATTTCGTATCCTTGTTCCATTTAATGCTTACAGTGGTTATACATGTATAAGTCAATATTTTATTTCTCATATTAAACTTTAGAAATTACATTGTTATAAAATTTAAGTGAATTTTATTTTGTAAGTAACTTCATAGCGTCGAGTGTATGTGTGAGCGAGCACCGTAAAAAAATACTCTTATAATTTTACCCTGGCGTGTTAAAAGAAGTATAATTTGAAAAGCAAATGATATAAATAGTACAAGATGTAATCTCCAAATAACAATGGTATGTAAGCGAAGGGTTTAATTTAACCCTGTTACGACTCGGTATTTATTTACCATCGCTAATCCACACTGTTGGTCACCCCGACCAGTTTAATGAAAACAACCCTAAATCGCCCGTTGTAATGATCTGAGGTTTAAGCTTAGGGTTGACAGAAATTATCTTTTGAATAACCAATTCTCTCTCTCTCTCTCTCTAACCTATTATCGTCTCATTGCTGGGCGCAGGTCTCCTCCACTACGGGACGGAATATGGTCTACTAATTCGCGCTGACCAGGCGTGCTGGCATGGAGTTTAATGTCTCTTAGTGGGCATTTGCAGCATTCTGGGAAGGAAAAGGGGTGGTGACACTTATGGTCTTAATCCCCACCACAAGGATCTATTTGAATAATAGCCAATTAAACTGCATTAAATTAATAATTAATTAATTAATATCATACTTCAAAAGTAAACGTATTACTTGAAAATCTTTCGCCTTGGTAGGTGGCCTCGGTAAGGTGCCTTAATTCAAGGGCGGAAAGGATTCCGCCCTCGGATTGAGGCACCTTCTATGAAATGCTTCAGCGTCTACTGGAACAACTAGTTCCAGTCCCTTCAGAATCCTTTGTGACTGTATCTATGTATGAAAAGTATTAAAAATATCGACAGTTGTTAATCCGACAACCCTATTATAACCCTTTAATAGCCATATTTAAAACGAGGAATTTATGTAGGTGAGTTTTTATTGTCATTTGGTTTATTACGAGCCCGTATTGATACGAAGTTTGACGAATATTACCGAAGTTGTTTCACATTAGGAATATTCTCGTATGTTATAATTAAAACTTTCATATGTATGCTAATGTGTTTTTATTGTTGTGATAATATTATTAAGTTAATAATGGGTATTCATTTTATATGGTTTTAATTTTGTTTACGACTTGGATTTACGTTACTGTATTGTTTATTAAATCAATACTTTAGTAAAATCTTTATAGCGTGGAACACTGTAGGTATTTGTTTTATTGATTTAGTACATATTATATTAAATACAGTGCAATATAGAATAGAAGGTATTAGTATAAAAAACGTTCTATAGTAAAAAGAAAGGGAAAGATATGCTTTGCCTTTTTTAGATAGACATAATTATAGCTTATAAAGAATAACATAAGAATAGAATATATACGAAAGCAGGAAAAAAATATATTTATCAGGGAGATAAGAAGACTAACCAACAGAGTCTAAAGTAGTCATTTATTGAAGGAATGTAGATTTTATTTAACTTAACTTAACTTAACGTTACTATTGTGTATTTTTACAAAACATAAGAATAAAGGAACGTATAAATTTTCATTGGTATAACTTATGCCATTTGTAATGATTATAACCGCATTTGATGTCTTCGCACGTGATAGATTATAAAGCAGTTTAAAGCTCTTATTAAATTTATTTGTATATAATAAAATACTGTCTGGAAGTAGTTTTAATTTAGTACCTTATATTTTGCCCATTAAAACGTCGTGATATTTACTTATATTAAATGTACTACCCATAGCCGGACGAGATCAAAATATTTATTGAAATACTTCCACAATTCACAACATAGCGATACAAAAATCCTACAATATAATCCCCTACTCTCACATGAAAAGTGACCTAAACCACGTTAAATTTACCGTTCATTTAAAACACAACAACTCTAACCACACTGCATAAAGTTCAAAATAAATGGCGAGATGTTTTGTTGTGTGTTTACAAGTTGGTATATTCTGAATGATACTTGTCACAAAAGGAGGTTCTTATGTTTCACGGCTACTTTTCAGCGGTGACCTTGACTTGCTTTGTAAGTAAGAAATGAAGATCTTTTTTCATGTTCTCTGTGAATAAGTGCGATGGAATCTTTTAAAAGATATTCTGAGGGACTTTTAAAGTAATAGATTGGCTAAAAGGGTTCTAAAATATGCCTCGCCATTTGTAGGGTTAACGTTAAAAATATTAATGGTTGATCATTTGTTGTGTACTGATATTTAAAAAAAAATTATAGGAAAACAAGCTATTTCTTTAATAGGATATTTATTGGCTTTACTTGTTTTGTGTAGCAGATATCTTAAACGTGATTTTTGTCTGACATTGTATCAATCTATGATTTTACACACTTAACAAGAACACAAAATGTAAATAGGTATGTTAATATGAATTCAACTAAATAGCTACCTACATAATAATATAAGAATAATTATATCATTTTTTCAATGACTTTTCATTCAACGTGTCTTGTCCCAAGCCAAGCTGAACCCGCGACTTAGTAAAATGCTTCCACTGCACTGTGAATTTATTTTAAAATTCACATAAATGCCTTTTCTGTCTTCTTTTGAACTCAGTAACTAAAGATATCTAATCTCACTTTTGGCACTAAGTAGAAAATGTTACTTTAAAAGAATATTATTGCTCATATGTCATATTCAACATATCTTTAAAATAAATCACTTACCGCTCTGCTACAGAAAAAATATCTTAAGAAATCAACACAGGCTATATTTTGTGACGACAATATTCATCTATGTAAATACGGAAATATGAGCTTATCCCGTCCCTAGAGAGGCCGGGATTCACGGGATCGCAAAACGTCAAATGCGATGCCTTTACCATAGGGATTTAGCAGATTATTTATATATTTTTTAAACTCAAATATGTTACATGTATGATATAGAAATTCTTTCAATATTATGCCTATTGAAATTCATATTTATTGAGACATAATATAAAATTTGTATGTTTGTGAACTGAAAAAAAGATTTTTACATACAAATATCGTTTTAATGTGTTAAAACGATATTTGTATGTAAAAATCTTTACAATCAATGAAAAAAGGATGGATAAAACAAGAAATCTAAGAACAACTTTTCTGTTATTAATTATACATTTTTAGTTTGTGAAGGCTTATGAGAAATGTAATTTCTAATTGCACTACGGAACACGTACAGCGCAAGTAATACTGTATGTGCTTATTAGGTCTATTTAGAAATTAAGTTTCTAATTAAGAGATTATAGAAGCGAAATAGAACTAAATCAATAAAGTCCTTTATGTCCTGGTCAGTCCTTCTGTTGGTAGAGTCATTTATTCTCTTCCTCTAGCCTATTTACGTCCCACTGTTGGGCACGGGCCTTCTCAACTTTGAGAGGGATTATGGTCTACTGTGCCGCGCTGACCAGGCGTGTTGGGACAGGGTTTATTTTTAAGTTTTCTGTCTCTCACAGAGGATGTTATCTGTGTGCAATATCCCTTAGCTGGCTTTTACAGCACCTTTGGGAGGAGATGGGGTGGTGATACTTGTATTCTTAATCCGCCACCACACGGACACGTCAACACACGGACACATTTATTAATTTAGTTCAATTTCTAACGGCTCATATATTATTTACACGAATAAATGTAAGTTGTTCTTAAGCTCACTACACATCTTTCTTCTTCGTTGAAATACTGAAAGCTGGTTGCAAATTCCCTATAAATATAAGAAATGTTAAAGTCAATGTCTTGGCCGTCGTTCGACTATTTGCATTCAATAAAACCCATCCGGAATGCAGCTATTATAACTAGATAGAAAGGAGTGTTCGCGCCAATGGCTGGGAGAAATTTCAATAGAGACTTTGCAAGGTTACAGTCGAAGTGTGAATATGAATTATAGGAGTCTGTTATTTAGATAATAATATGATGGTAACATAATATTGGATTCAGGCGGCACAGGACCGCGCGTTGTGGTGTTCTATGGGGGAGGCCTATGTCCAACAGTGGACGGAGAGAGGCTGATGGATTGAACATAATAAATGAAATTATACATTATTTTATGCTATGCTTTTATTTAATAAATCAATTGATAGTGGAGACAATCATCACCATGAGCGGGACTGAACCCACGATCTCGGAATACCGTTCCGTTGCTCTCCCAACTGAGCTACTGTAGGACCATGACATGATGGTAATACTTACGGCTGTTATACTTACCATAAATTGCCTGACAATTTTGAACACTTTTTATGGCTCCTCTATTGTAATATATCGAAATCGTGATGTAACATTAGCTTAACATACGATAATTATTTTATGTTAAATATACAGAAAGAATTTTCAAAATATAAATCTTTCGACAAGAGAGAGTTACGAAAAGCATTACACTTTCGTGGCTGTTAGGTAAAAAGTGGACGAAATTTTTTAATATCGTAAAACCCGGTTCTTTTACGCCGTATGAGTTTTATAATTACGTTTTAGATAAATAAAATGTTGACTTGTCATCAGTCAAGAAGTATAACATCAGTTACTTTTATCCAGTAATATGGTTTTATTCCTGAGGGATTATAAACCAATCGAAAGTGCAATTGAGTTGAAGAATCTATCGGAAAGTTTGATGTAGAAACTTTATTTATTTAAAACGTTATAAATACAATATTATCACATACTTTATAATTGAATGATACTAGTGCCAATTCTCCTTGCATTGCTAAACTAAAATCCCAATGTATATTAATTAACACTTCGGTAAGGTTGCCTGAACTTTATTTTTAAAATACGCGACAAAACTGCGTTTGTGACAATTTTACTTAAAATGAATAAGAAATATTATCTTCGACTGTACGTTTAGATTGATATGGTGGCTTAGAACTAAATACCTACT
Organism: Orgyia antiqua; assembly: GCA_916999025.1. Taxonomy (NCBI): domain Eukaryota; kingdom Metazoa; phylum Arthropoda; class Insecta; order Lepidoptera; family Erebidae; genus Orgyia; species Orgyia antiqua. Next base: position 11,492,038 of record OU779874.1, read on the forward strand.
CTTGTTAGAATTTTATTATACTCACATATTCTTGAACGATGTTCTAATAAGTAAAAATGCTAATGTCAAAGTCGCATCGTTTCCCTGCTACGTAATTCTTTATAACCAGAAAAGTCAACATTTTCCTCTATATTTTATCCAAAGCAGATGTTTTTAATATTAGCAATGATTAAAGCTACGGAGGCTGGGAGCCGCGGTATTTATTAAAAAATAACTCAGATGTAAAAGCATTTTAAACGCGTAAACGTGTAGCGGTTAGAGGGTCTGTGTCATAAGCGGTGAGCGATTTAGTAAAACTGCTGTTGTTTATAGCTGTATTGACGGGCTTCGTGGCGTAGTGGTTCATGTACTGGACTGCCGTTCACAAGGTCGCGGGTTCGATTCCCGCTTGGGACAATCATTTGTGTGATATACATATCTAAATGTCATACAAATGTTTGTACTACGTCTGGGTGTTTTCTATGTATTATAAGTATGTATTTATAAAAGAAAAGTAGTATGTATTATATCCGTATTCTGGTACCCATAACACAAGCATAATAAGCTTAACTTGGGACCAGAGGCCGTTGTGAAATGTCCATGAATATTTATTAAAAAAAAAAAAATTATTATAGCTGTATTAAGAGCAAAAATCTTTAAAGATTTACATAAAAATGGGACTATTTTTTGTCTAATTCTCAATATTAACAGTTTTGTTTATTACACGGTATGTACGAGGATGTACTAAATGAGGTAGGTGATCTCGTAAACCTAAATTTAACTAGCATTATACTTATTTTTAAAACATAATAGGTCCTAAATTAATAATTTCTTTAATGGTTTTGCTTTTATTTTTGTAAAAATTCAAAAAAGGAATAATCGGTTCAAGATTGATTTGATAAAATTCTTGATTTCTGTAAATAATTCGATTACTCATAGATATATTCGATACATACAATACAATACAAAACAATACAATAAACTTTGTTGCGCACCAAATAAAAACAACGTTACAGAATTGATTACGAAAACAAATATTATGTACAAAGGGCAATCTTATCGCTATCCGCGATCTCTTCCAGACAACCTATATGGAGATAGTTGTTTAATGTTTAGTAGTAATACATATATTACATACGTAATTTTTTTGTCGTTTTTTTTTCTCAAACGCTATCTCTTATATATCAGATAGTTAATATGTATTAACAAAACCCCCAGTTATGCGTAAACTCTCAAAGTTGTGCGTTGCTAACGTTATTGTACATTTTTGTTGTGTTGATTAAAATAATACCGATGAAGATGATCACAGTAAAAATATGTGAGAACTGGAATATAAACAATAAATAGTCGTATGTATGTTCTCAAATACTGAAGATCTGAATAAAATTGAATTTTTGTTTTCGGTTTGCATAAACTTGACATTGAACATTGACAAAAAAATATACTAAAATCGTGTGTATAAAATAAGGGCCGAAAATTAACTTATCATTCTCCTGCCCATATCCAGTGTCAAGGTCAGTGCAACATGACTTCTTGTTCACGTGTCAATGGGGTTTGGCTGAATTTTACTCGCGGCCGCCTGCCTGACATCAACCCTTCTTCTTGGGTATGTTCACAAGTGTTATGCGACGTGGTGCCCTCGGTCGGTTTTTACGATCCGCGCGGGCAAGACCATGGTGACATTTGTATTCTTTTTGTCTGTCTTCCCACGGACATAGGCTGAAAGTTAACTCAGGGATGAATTATCGGATATTAACATATAATCAATAATCTTTTACTTTATAACTATAAGTCTACTCTACAAGCAGTAAATATTTTATCAACTAAACACCAAGATCCCAATAAAAGCACTCAAATATAAATAAAGTGTGAGTAAATCACATTCCGTTCGTCGACACCGCACTTATTAGATTTGTCCCACCAACGAACGTTCATCTATCTGTAAATAAGCCCACTAGTGGGGAAATTCAATTTCATGTCATAAAACTACGTGAGATATACTATCACACTATATTACCATAACTTATATATGAAAATTTTGTGGTCTCTGTCCTGGCTGATGTTTAAAGTAAATTTAACTTTTAAACTATGTTATTTAAATACTGGCTGTGCCCAGAGGTGTATTCTCTCTCTCTCTTTAGCTCATTATTCTTAATTCATCACCATACCGATTATTTTACTTATACTTTTACAGCTTAAGTTGTGTCTAATATTTTCGAAAATGTCTTCGACACGTCGGGTTAGGATTAAACCAAAAAACAAAATACGCGTCTAATTCCGTAAAAAGTGGTTTTAGTTAAATTTTATTTAACTACGTGAAGTAATAATTAGGTGATTAAAAATAAGGCAGTTTAACTACCAGGATGATGATCTGTGACCAAGATCGCGTGTAACCTATTTAAGGTAGAAACTAGTTCACACTGCGGATAGGTAACTGTAAGCCACATCAAATATTTATGAAGTTGCCTCCTGACGTGCTCGGTTACACTGTTAACTGTTAATGTAACTATATACAACTAATTGTATCTGTTCGTCACTAAAACAACTCGGAAGTCGTTACAAATGTAAGATACATGCGAATGTAGGAGACAACACAACTACTTAACACTTCTTATATACATACTTCTTACACACATACATAATTACTTTTTGTTGCTCTAGAAGTCCTGATTAATTAAAACTATTCTTTCTTCTTCCTTTCTGAAAATTAACTGGATAACTAATGACACTTTATACTGTCAAATGTAAAATATAGAGAAACAATTATTATGTATGTTTGTACTGTAACGGTGTTATAACTGTGAGTTATTACTGCAGGTATGTGTGTATGTACATCGTGTGCTATCTATTAAACACAAAAACTGTCCGCCATGCATCGCATACCGTATTTATGAGATGTGCTGCCCGGTTGAATAGCCGATAGTGTAAACAATAAGCTTATGGCGATTAAAACTCAAATAACGTTACTTTATATGATTTTTCTGTCTACTCCATAAAATAAGTTTCGGTAATTGATATGAGTAACAATAAGTATAATAAAATTAACGATATAAAAATATTAGAAACGATATAAGTGAGTAACATTATACATAGATTGTGTGAATAAATAAAAAAAAATATAGTGGAATAAATCTATGTAGTTCAAAAACTATAAAACACGCTTGAAAATCCTGAATTTTTTTTTAATTATTACGTAGTCATTGGTCCATAATATGTGTGCAATTTTCAGATGAATCCGACTACTGTAAGTAGGGGAAAATCACTTTCCAAGATTCCTTTACTTAAATTAATATATTGATAGATACATTCCGAACTAAAATAAGCGTGTTAAAAATGATCACCATGAGCGAGACTTGAACCGACGACTTCGGAATACCGTTCTACTGCTCTTCCAACTGAGCTACCATAGGACCAGCATAAAAGTATAGGAAGTCAGTTGCAATAATTAATAAATTAATCTAGATTGTGTGAAATTTCTAATTATCAATGGATGTTATTTTATATAATAAAAATACGGCGGATTTAACTGCTAACAAGATAAACATTTAAAAAGATCCTTGGTCCATATTCTAGCATATTATGAAATTATGAGTATTTATGAAACTTGTAATTTATTTACTACACTATTGGATATGTTTGACATTTAATTATTGAAACGGCAAAATATCCTTAAATTATAAGCACGTAGACGATTTAATATTTACATGTTCCTACTGATAACCTTGGTATATATTATAAGTTGTTTTTTTATTTATTTATTCTTTATTATATTATCTATATATTATGTATAATCACAAAGGGCAATAATAAAATATAAAAAAAGTAATTTTTTTTTAATTTAAACAATTAACTAAAGAGATAAAATTATATAATATGAAGACGCAGGTAACAGCTTTTTATAAATTAACACGCCACCATAATATATCGATAATTAAAACATTTTCTATCTTTTTCTTTTTGTTAAGCGCGACCCGCTGCACGCCTTTGTTTTAGACCACATCAATATAAAGTGGTCTCAGATTAAAGTCAGGTCAGACACGACCCACCCGGGGCCTGAGGTCCGTCATGTAAACTAACTTCACACAACAAGTCCTACTAACTAAACAAGTTAACTTTTTGTCACTTTATGACAAACTTTATTAATCATGTTTACGTGTTTTTATGCTACGGTAACTGCTTATTATTAGGCTAGTTGTATGTCGCCCTAATACTATAAAATAAAAAAAAAAGCTTAGTTCAAAAGCTAAAAAACACCCTAGAAAATCCTGAATATTTTTTTATATCATTGCATTGTCATCGGTCCTTAATATGTGTGCAAAATTTAAGATCAATTCGAATACTGTAAGTGGGTGTAAATCATTTACAAAGATTCCATTACATAGATTAATACATTGATAGATACATACCGAACTTATAAAAACGTGTTAATATAAAAATGAGTTAAAAAAATTGCTATTTGCTAATATCACACTGAGTGCTCTAGATTTTAATACGAAATTAATACGGTCACATACGTATTATCGGGCTTTCGGGTAGTCGCTTCGATTCTTATACAATTTCTTTAATTTGTTTGACTAACAAAACTGGACAACGACAGAAAATGTTTTAAGCTCGACAGATGGCGTTGCGGCAATGTAGTTGTTTAATACTTGAAGGGGTGGTACTATAGTGTCTATAACTACCGTGGGTGATACTATAGCTCAGTTGGTAAACTGATGGTGTAGTATTCGATGGATGGATAAGGAGCTAAAAATTGAATTTGTAAAGAAAAATATATATTTTTGTTCATCACACAAACGTTTGTTCTAAATGAGAATCGAACTCACTCATGCGGAAGGCAGAATCTGTTTAATGAGGCAAGGTTTATCATCAAGAATCATTGAAACTGAAACTTGTATGTACCGCGCAATATAATATTTATGTGTATCGAACATTATAAACAACATGGTATCATGTAACGCATCTGTTATTACCACAACATTGCCTGCCAAAATTTCCATTACTCGCTTTAATAGTAACAGTCGGTTTCGCGTCGGTTCCATTCCCGCAATGTATCACGCGTCGTATTTTACGTCCAGATGTCCTCATTTATGGCTTGCTATATCGCTGTACGGTGTCGATAAAAAATAACTGTTACACAAAAAACAAATTACTACGCACTTGGTTTTATATGATTTGTTTTTTGACGCAATGTGTAGAAAATTAAGTTGCGATAATAATGTTAAGAGAATATAGACTATGTAATATTTTAAAAGTAGTGCCATTTTCATGGTCATTATGAATATTCATTATGGGCACTTTTACGCTTTGTTATCCGGTTCGAGACTGTCACTCGAAAATATAAACAATCATTTTCATTTCATTCTAAACTAGCTGTAGCCCGCGACTTCGTACGCGTGAAATTAAGAAATCAAACCTTAACAAACAGAAGTTAACTACTCCGATCGATAGATGGCGTTGTACAGTGTTTAAATCGCGCTATGGTTTTGTTCCACACATTAACACTTAAGCTCGTCAATATTTTTACTGTGTCAGCAGTTCGTTTTCACATTTATAAATTAGTAAGGATACATGTGATTATTCAGAGCTATTGCTAGTGACTTCGTGTGGACTTTAGAAAATGTTTCTTTTTTTTGTAACATTTCTTACTAATTCCTCCCTCCTATTGGTCGCAGCGTGATATTATATAGCCCAATTAGCCCATAGCCCATAGCCTTCCTCGATCGTATAATTTTTCTAATTGGATTAGTGGTTCCCGAGATTAGCGCGTTCAAACAAACAAACAAATCCTTCACCTTTAAATAATAATAAATAAATAATAAATATTCATGGACATTTCACACAACGTCCTCTGGTCCCAAGCTAAGCTTATTATGCTTGTGTTATGGGTACCAGAATACGGATATAATACTTATACTACTTTTCTTTTGTAAATACATACTTATAATACATAGAAACAACAACAAACTTTATAATATTATTGTAGATAGGGCTATCCAATTAATAGAATTGATACCGGTAGATATCGATATCATTAATTTAAGTTGTATATGACTGGTAAATACATGTTTTTTCATAAAAATATATTTTAATGATGTTGGTATACTCGCTAAACTCTTATAGCTTTAATGATGTTTCTTTTTTAATAGTGTTTTCTATCATCATTTTTATCTATCGAGATTGTTTGCACATAATCAGTACAAGCTTGTAGGCACTGTGATAGCTCAGTTGGTAGAGCGATGGTGTGGTATAACCAATAATATGATAATGAAATTATGAAAAATCTATAAGACTTTATAATTATTACTGAAACCAATATGATTATAGTATATCTGTGACTATAGGTAGGTACTTCTGAAGAAAAAAATTTAGTTTACAGAAAATCTGTCAATCTATATTTGAAAATCAAAACATGATTAATGTCTTTCGGTTAGGTTTAGTAGTGCACGTAAAATCGGTACCATCCTTATCGTTTAAAATAGACAAATGTTTACCTATGGTGTAGTCCCATTCTGAGCGACATAAACACGTAATATCTTCATACTTGTAACAGATATATGATTTAGGTATAAATGTATGTGTATCCAATCGAGTGTCATGTAGTCGCCAGGGAGAGCTGATAGATTGACGAGATGACGTCACTGCGACCAGTGAACCCTGTTTGTGACGTGTTCGCTAAATTAATATTGCTAGCAATTCTCTTGCGCTCAAAACTAAACTAAAATGAAATCAACTGAAATCGAAATTGTATTTAGTTCAATTGTTAGTCAATTTGATTTTGTACATGTTAGTGGTATTACAATACTTAGATTATAGCAATAATTAATGATAATTTAGTTTTGTGTGTCCAAGCTAGCTAATTTTTTGAATAAAATAAACAGAGGTGCAAATTTTTCTCTATATTAACACAAACCGATAAAATAACAATTTTCTCTCTGTTTGGGAAAGGCAGAGAAAAACAGAGAATATTTCTTTTGCTGGCGCTAACAGCTCCCATGAACAGATGGGTAGGTGACATGTTCCGAGACTAGACTTCCATAATATTAATAAATGACCCGAAATTTCAAGTTTTCCTAACTATGAAATATCGCAAGTAAACATTATAACACATTACTCATACTTATCATGGTTAAGTATATGAAAAAATGATTTTACACTTTTCCTGACATTTGTGAAAGGATTCTCACCCTTGTGGCACTAAATCTAAGGTATATAATATAACAATTGGTACAGTATCGTGTGATGAAATAAAATTGTTTTGCAAACCCTACTCCCAAGTGAAACACAAATGAGTGTTGTCACCTGAGATACGTGAAAAAAGTAATACGTAGGGACAGCAAAAAAGTTAGTAAACAATTTTTATTATTTATGACATTTAGGTATTATGCGACAAATAACAATTAGGTAGAAATTATGCGACAAATCACAATACCTCCGTGTGGTGACTAAGAATACAATAAGGTGGTGGATTAAGAATACAAATGCTGCCACCCTATCTCCTACTAAGGGTGCTGTAAAAGTCAGCTAAGGGATATTGCACACAGATAACATACTCTGTGAGAGACGGAAAACTCGAAAATAAACCCTGAGCCCACACGCCTGGTCAGTGCCCAACAGTGGGACGTAAATGGGCTGGAGAGAGAGAACAATTAGGAGATTAATATCAAATGCTGATTATAAATATGCTGACAGGTTTAATGTAAAATGTAAAATATGTATAGTCTCACGAACCAAGTGGGCCAAGCCTACATTGATAATATAGGGAAATAACCGAGTTTGTCATTCATCACATCACACGAAAAAAATTGTTTATGCTTATACAAACTTATGAAGTAGTTGAAATTTAGGCGATTTCCTATATTATCGAACCCGCGACCTCGTGATCGGCTGTCCGTTACATAAACCATTCGACCACGAGGCCCGTCATATCATGTATTATTTTTGTGTATTATTTTCAGCTATTTTTGTGTTTGCTGACGGTACCTTTTTTCGCAACTCGCGTTGGTAGGAGAACAGTACATTATGTAAATTGTCGATTACAAGCAATGGGGTGTACTTCTTTCGTGTAAAACTTTGATAATGGAGTGATAATAACTTGTTGAGAATTTACTGACTAATGGATTGTGAATTGTTCTGTGAGCTTTGACAGAAACTGTATAAAGTTTGGTACTGTATGTGTTGATAGCGAATGAGGATGCCAATATGCCTTAAATGTTTATTAAAGTGTTACCGGGCTATATCTAGAGATGTGTTCAAAGTTAATTTCTCATTTTATTATATTAAAAACAAAAAATAAGGTAAGAAATAAAAAATACGGAATTAAAACATGGTTAACCATGGTCACGGATGAAACTGAGCTGTGAGCATGGTGACTTTTAAATGCTTCGTTCATATCTATGTTCCAATGATTCTGTTAATCTATTTATGTATACGTAATGGAATATTTAAAAGTGATTTTCACTTACTTCCAATAGACTGCTAAATAAGATTTGTTTTTTTTAACATACAACAAGGCAAAAAAAAATTAATTAAAATTGCAATAATTTGAAAAAACGTGTAAACCTTTGACCGCCAATTTATGAAGTTGGATAAAACAATATTGTAGTCAGCGAAATAAAATTCATAGTTACATGAACTTGACAAAGATGCGATTCCTTTAGGTTAAGAGGATACCAAAATAGCTTCGTGCATTTCTCTATGTACGAAGTTTTCATTGTTTCTTTAGATTGAATGGCTAGAGCTCTAATTTTTAAGTATATGTTTTTTCAATATATGATCTAGGATCGCATGAACTCAGAAACGCGATTGAAAAAAGTTTTCTCGATAGAAAATCTTGGCGAAACAACCTCTCTAATTTTTTATTTTTTTCATTTGTCGGTCTATTATCGCGTATTAACTAATGAAATAACTTTAAAAATATAAGTAACTATTATATATAGAAACACGTAAACCGGAATTAAAATATATTTAGTAGATTTTGAGTAAACAAAAAAATATCCCTTATTCTTCATTTTCTATACCTACTACCTAATAGGTACATGTCGACGATAATATTGATGTAGGCCCTTAAGTGAAAATAATAGTTATTTCTATTAACGTAAGGTCTAAGCGATATACATATATGTGAAGTGCAATAGTTTCATCTTGTCTGTCTGTCTGCGTGACAAATTGCTGTGTTGTTTGTGATTAATGGTGCTATGACGTCATATGGATTTATGATGTTCTCTAAGATAATGGAATGCGATTTATGAACAACGTGTGTGTTATATTTTCAAACTAGCTGTTGCCCGCAACTTCGTACGCGTGAAATTGAAATTAAACCTTACCAACAGAAGTTTACTATGACAATCGATAGATGGCGTTGTTCCGTTTTTAGGGTTCCGTACCCAAAGGGTAAAAACGGGACCCTATTACTGAGACTTCGCTGTCCGTCCGTCCGTCTGTCACCAGGCTGTATCTCAAGAACGGTGATAGCTAGAAGTTGAAATTTTCACAGATGATGTATTTCTATTGCCGCTATAACAACAAATACTAAAAATAAAATAAAATAAATATTTAAGGGGGGCTCCCATACAACAAACATGATTTTTTTACCGTTTCTTGCTCTCATACAACAAATGTGATTAATTAAGTATTGTGTGTGTTGATTGCTCATTTATTAATAACGTTGCCTTATGTTGCATAGATAATGGTACGGAACCCTTCGTGCGCGAGTCAGACTCGCACTTGACCAATTTTTATTTTAAATCGCGCTATAGTTTCGTTCGACACATTAACACATAAGCTCGTCAAAATTTTTATAGTGTCATTGGCTCGTTTTCGCATTTATAAATTAGTAAGGATATTAGGATCTTTATTAAGTTCAGACACATTGGATGCAAACGGCATATGACTAAGCGTTATGGGACGTAAAAATATTGAACGCAGGTTCCTATACCCTCCTGGGAAGGAAATAAGGTGGTGACAATTGAATACTAGAATAATTTTAATTGGTAATCGCAATTAATTCCTTTTACAATTGCTATTAGGTAAAATTAAAATACAGATAGCAATATAAGCTTTTTTTTATTTTTAAGTATCTCATGAACTAAAGAATAGTTCTAAGTTGGTCGAAATATCTACGTGATTTCATATTTCTTAGAATCAAAAGACACTTCACTGGAGACACTGACAGAGCTGGTCTCTTTACTACTCTTCGAAGACTTGCTCTCATCGCTTATCATAACCGAATAATCGTAGAAGAAGTGGTCTCCCTGGTTCAAATCCGATGTTGAGTTAATGCACCGTCCATCATGAATCATGGTGAACACTGTTTTAAAAAAAAAATTAAAACCGGTTAAATACAAACTGGTCTGCGAAATATTAAACTCTTTAGCTATCACCATTACAGAGATACGGATTGGTCGGACAGACACCGAAGTTTCAGTATTAGTGACCCGTTTTACCTTGAACCCTAAACCCTAAAAACTAAATATTAAGAGGATACCAAAATAGCTTCGTGCATTTTTCTACGTACGAAGTTTTCATTTTTTCTTTAGATTGAATTGCTAGAGCTCTAGTTTTTAAGTTTATGTTTTTTCAATATGTAATCTAGGATCGCATAAACTCAGAAACGCGATTGAAAAAAGTTTTCTCGATAGAAAATCTTAGCGAAACAATCTCTCTTATTTTTTATTTTTTTCATTTGTCGGTCTATTATCGCGTATTAACTAATGAAATAACTTTCAAAACATAAGTAACTATTATATATAGAAACACGTAAACCGGAATTAAAATATATTAGAGTAGATTTTGAGTAAACAAAAAAAAAATCCCTAATTCTTCATTTTCTATTCCTACTAGCTGTGTTAATAGGTACATGTCGACGATAATATTGATGTAGGCCCTTAAGTGAAAAAGTTAAATAAATTGAGAACCCGTTTCTTTATACGAGTCGTTTAAAAACATTGATGTCATATATGTCGGAGTAACATAATAGAGAATGGGATTGCTATAGTTTACTATAAGTCTACAAGTTGTAGACACTGTCTTTTAGATGTTCATACATTAATCTGACATTCTCTTTCACACATAAAAGGTACCACAGCAGGTCTCCAACCAAATCCCCTATAACCTGCGCCTCTACCACCAAGATAATGATGTTCACACAAAACATCACCTCTCAATCCTCACTTTACACTTTCTCACAAATACTCACTTTATAATTATACACTCGCGATTATGACCGGTATAAACTCTTTATCACTACTGTGAGTGAGCAACTAGTCGGGCAGAGATTCGCCCTGTCTAACGTCTCAAACGATACTGATTCTTAGCTCTGTGGCTGTCTCGTATTTAAACTCATTGCAAAGTGGGGATGTGGTGGGGTAATTACGTGTGGGGTATTTTTATTGTCGCTCCGTCATATATGTATGGCAATTCTGATATTCTACGTATGGCCATGATATTTATTGGCGACTCTACAGAAGACTTCAGCCATCTGGGCGCCGATATGTTTGGTTGAGAATGGTATCATACAGATAATCGTGCAATATCTAAGAAAATTAACATGATTATCGAATATAAAAGATGAGCAAGATAAAATGTGATTGCAACATGAACACGTAATAATGTTCCGCCGGCCGGAACAACGGGATGGGGCCAGGAGAATGATGATCAAAGCTAAAAGATATCTGCATCAAAATGAAGTGGTACGATTAATAAAATAATAATAAATAATAAATATTTTGGACATTTCTCACAACGTCATCTGGTCCCAAAGTAAGCTATATTTCTATGCTTGTGTTATGGGTACCAGATACGGATATACTACATAAACTACTTTTCTTTTGTAAATACATACTTATAATACATAGAAAACACCCAGACGCAGAACAAACATTTGTATGACTAGTATAAACATCACACAAATGATTGTCCTGACCGGGAATCGAACCCGAGACCTCGTGATCGGCAGTCCGTTATATAAACCACTACACCACGAGGCCCGTCCACTTGTAATTATTACTTTGCAAATAAAATCTTAAAAAAATATATGTGGAACTATGCATTTGATAACCATTCTATCAGTTAATCTATTATGAAGGTTACTCACTGGTTCCATCCTGACAGTTACGATAGTACATCATACAGGAACTCTTGAATGAACGCCTGGCACGTTGGTAACCACCGCAGATCCATTTGATCCTAGGATCCCGCCATTTCAGACTCAACTCTTCACGACATGGCGTGCACTTGCGATGCCATTTTCTCCTGTTATTGGAAAATTTGAAACTAAACTATTAGACGATTCATAAAATAGCGTGGTTATTGAAAATGACTTTATTATAAATGACTACATTCTTTCATGCTCCTTACTAAACGGGTTTCACCATGGCCTACTGATGTAAAATGAATGATATTACCATCCTGTTCTCTCAGCAGTTGATACAACACTGTCTTTCTTTTTCTGTATAATAAATTTCTTTTGACCTCTATCAGTGGATGATCTCGTACCAGATATCTCTATGGAACTGGAACCACTTTTATGATCTAAAAAAATATTTTAACATTATTACTTATGAAAATAATTGTCTAGGGAGTATTTTGCGAAGAAATGTGGAAGGAATAATAGAAGAGCATGGAAGTATGGACCTCAGCTTTTTGCTCCGAATTTAACTGTAGAGGCTTAGGTTACATTGGTCAAAGCACTGACTACTAGTGGAAGAAGAAACAGTTCTCAAGGATAGGCTAGTAAGTGTAGGACGACCCTCTATCACACGGAGTGCGTTTAACGACTCCAGGTGGATAGACAATAAGTGTAATAAAAACTAACCCGAGTCTCCCTTCGTTCCAGAAGATGACGACGTGGATCTGTAGTTTTTTTTCTTCTTTTTACTAACAGTATTACCAACCATTCGTCTTGCATCAGCTCGTGTTACTCTCTCTTCAATCAATCTGTTTTGTCTATCTGCATCACTTTCATTGAATATTGATGCTGTGCTGATTTCAACTACAAATATTTTAAACCATATTAAGTAAATATTTATTACACTTTCTCTCCAATTTGATTCGTGTATATTTTGGGACACATTTTTTTTTGCAAATTTGAATCGTAACCTGATTTTTTCACCGAAAATTTAACTCGACTTTATATAAACTAGTGGTGCTCTCCTTAATTTTGAGTGTATGCTTGTAATTTGTTGCTTATTTAAACGATTGGAGAATAATATTTTTAACACTTGCGCGACTCATCTGGTTAAAGAAAACTACTTTTTACGGATTTAGACGCGTATATTTGTTTTAAATTTTGGCCCGACGTTTCGGAGACTTTGCAGTCACCATGGTCACGGGTGAGACTGGAGTATATTTTATGTGCCTACTGAAAAGTTAAGAATTTAATTGTAACCTCAAATAACGCGATCAAATAGTCTGATAAAGGAATAATATAAGAAGCAAGTATATTCTTTGTGAGACGGTAATGTCGAAAGTTAACTCTATGTCAGCACCTTTGGTTCTCGTGGTGTCTTACTTTCTGAAGAATAGCATATATGAGTAGTTAAAAATGATGTGGATGTCCTAAATAATTCTGCTGATCTTTTCTTACTAGTAACCTTATACTGTCCATGATCTTACCTATACACAATACCAAAATGATGAGAACAACGCGCTCCATGGTACATATTCACTCACTTTGTTTTATATTTATATCACAATTTTATGTAAACCATAAAATATCGGCCATGACAATTTTATGTTTATTCAATATGTTAGTTTACGAGATGACGCTGTGTATTGAATTTGTTTTTCTGCTATGTTTATAACAACTATACATAAAGCATGAAAGAAAGAAAGAAAGAAAGAAAAAGTTTTATTTGCAACTTACACGGGCTGAGAAAGAATTACATGGAAACAAGAGATAATTTTCTAATGTAAGCTGCAAATACGGATCAACTCAGCATTATGCTAGTAAAAACTAGCGCTGGTCTTCCGTTGATCCGTATCTGAGCTGCAGGCCATCACACATATAACAGTACATTTATATACATGCATGAGTTTCATTAGTTTTAGGAAATGCAGTACCATCATATTTTGAGAAATGTTTCTTCCGTTTAAGTTTCATATTTTTGTTAGTAGTTGTAAATTTTAGGCTAAATTAGTAATTATTTTGGCTGAACTATTTTTTCAACTTTTTTATAATTTTTTGATCCATTACTAAAAGATGATGAAAGTAAAATTTTACGATACTTAGCACACACTGCCCTGAAATTAGTTATTAGAACTTAATAGTTATATATAACTTGTCTCATACCACTTGTGTTAGCAATTTCATTGTCCAAAATCACTTTTGACTTTTATGTTATGTATGACGCCATCGAGTTCCAGTTCCACTTTGAAGTTGATTGGGGGCATAACAAATCAATTTGTTATTATACTTTTTTGTAATTTTTACTGTTAGCAAGGATATATCAATAAAAAACAACTATTTACATTATATCTAAGTATTTATACTTTGTAGTCATAGAACCAATGTTTGCCGTGCCAGGCGAGAGTTGCGTTGCCTAACTTGCCTCCAGATGTGCCACATTTGTGATCTGACAGCTTCACAAACACTAAAACAAACAAATTTCACATTTATCTATTTCATTTCTCGTAGAAGATGTTATCAGAGATATGACTCTAATAGTTTACTTAGTTCCAAAACTAAGAGACAAGCTTGAAAATACTGAATATTTTTAAAATTTTAATGCATTGTCATCAGAGCTTTAGATGTGTGTAACATTTCAGATCAATCCGACTACTGCAAGTGGGTGAAAATCACTTTCAAGGATTCCGTTACATAGATTAATATAGTAATAGATACATACCATGTTAATAAAAGCGTGTTAATAAAAAAAGAAACCTATTAATGTCTTACTTGTCCCATCCTGGCAGTTTCTAAACCTCATCATGCACTCACTCTTGAAGGTACGTCTTGCTCGCTGGTATCCACCACAAATCCATTTGATGCCAACGTTCCTGTAGTTCTTCAACATATCATGTGGACAGGGCACACATGCACGATGCATGTCGGTACTGACATATAAAAAATAGTTTAAAAAAACTAAAAAACACGCTTTATTTAATCGAATTATTGCATTGTCATCGGTCTTTGACAGGTGTGCAAAATTTGAATAGAATCTGACCGTTTAAAGTGGGTCAAAATAGGTCAAAGGAGTCGGTTACAAACATACAAACAAACATACAAACAAACATACAAGTGAAGCTAATATAAAGCGTGTAAAAAGCGAAAGTTAATGACAGCAGGTACAAATAGATTTAAATTTTTTTGGTAATTACGACAAATGCTTTAATCTTATCAGTACTAAGTAAAAAAAATCTTTGAGTACTGATTCAATTAATTTTATAGAGCTGTTATTGTTATTTTTAAATACATCAAAAGCTTCAGTTTACTTGCATATATGTGAGAGACTATCGATTAAAAGGTGCAAATTGTGATGGTATTCTTATGTATCTTTTTTAATTTAGCTTAGCGTGTTCGTCTACGCAAACTATACATTACATGGCTATGTTAACTTAGGTCTTTATCTTACTTTTAAGCATTTCAAAATTGCAGTAATATTAATACTTTGATTAACGCATCTGTTATTTCTTCCACAGGTAATGTCCAAATACAAACTTCTCGATTCCAATGGCAAGTATACGTAGTTATATTATACTACCTATGTCACATATTGTGGTATTTTTAAATAAGAATACTTACACTCTCATTCTTTCTTTAGTTTCTTTAGATGAAGCTTCACTTGATGAGGTACTGTAAGACTCTTCCTTGGACTCGTAACTGGAAACATATAATATTATTTTTAGTTATTCAATAGACGCGCAATATTGTCCCAAAAGTGATATTGAATATTGTTTTTTTAGCCTGGTACATGGTGCATGTGCACTAGGTGCATGTAACGGACTGCCGATCACGAGGTCGCGGGTTCGATTCCCGCTCGGGATAATCATTTGTGTGATATTTATAATTGTCCTACAAATGTTTGTGCTGCGTCTGGGTGTTATTATATATTATAAGTATGTATTTACAAAAGAAAAGTAGTATATATATTCTGGTATCCATAACACAAGTTTATATACTTAGCTTGGGACCAGGGTACATTGAAACATCTATTCTTGATTAAAATTTAGATTTCTAAGTAGTTACTGTCAGCAGTAAACTATTTAAAAATCTAAATAAGTTGTGTCTCATTTTCTATTTATCTCTAAAGTGTGCTAGATTTGTAATAATTAGATGACAATAGAATTTCAATCACAAGTGATCTGAAATTTATACCTCTCCGAACTAATTCCACTGTCCAAGTCACTGTTGGACTCGTCTGACTTCTGGGAGTAGTCATACCAGTCAGGTCCTCGATGTTCTGCATCCTTGAAGTGAGCCACGTTTGGCAGGTGGTCGACATGCATCAAGTATGGAGTCATTACATCGAAATTTTGGTATCTCTTTTCATTACTGCCTTTTGATACTGAAATTTCTACTAGAGTGTCATGAACATAACTAGAATATTCTGGTTTTTTTTAAAACTAGTCCCGCAACTTCGTGCGCATAGAATTTAGTAGCAAAATGTAAACAAATTTTACAGAAAAACCATTCTCTTGGACCACCATATATTTATTTTAAAAAAAAGTATCAAAATCCGTTGTGTAGCTTTGAAGATATAAGATCACATAGGGACATGCATACAGAAATGGATGGATTCGGATCGTTATGGATTAATATTAAATGTCCATTAATATTTATCAGCGTTTTTCATGAATTCGACTCCAGGATTATTGATGATAGCTGTTGCACGCGACTTTGTACGAGATTTTCGAAATTTTCCCCATTTTTGCAACATTTTTCACTGATTCTTTACTCCTTTTGGTCGCAGCGTGATATTATATAGCCTATAGGTAGATATAATCTAATATATAAAATTCACGTGTCACAGTGTTAGTTACCGTACCGTCCGAAACGGCTTGACCGATTCTTCTCAAATTTTGCATACATATTCAGTAGGTCTGAGAATCGGCCAACATCTATTTTTCAAACTTTTTTTTTTAGTATGGCAAAACAACGTTTGCCGGGTCAGCTAGTATTTTTATATAATGTGTGCTGTTAATAATTTTTTAAGAGAAGAATTTAACAATAAAATGTGTATTGTACACATTTTATTTTATTTTATAAGGAAAACTTACAGCTAAACTTACATTTGCTAAGAATTGGTAATAACAAAAATATGGCCAATTAAAAGTTTTCACAATTAGATATATATATAGGTATATGATTAAGCAGCGTGATATAATATGACAATTAAGTAAACAAATAAAATCAAAGAAACAAAGCCAAAACAATTCTATTCTATTTATATCTATCTATTCTATCTATAATTCTATGACCGGCTTCGTGGTGGAGTGGTTTATGTAATGGACTGCCGATCACGAGGTCTCGGGTTCGATTCCCGGTCAGGACAATAATTTGTGTGATATCCATAAATGTCATACAAATGTTTGAACTGCGTCTGGGTGTTTACTATGTATTATAAGTATGTATTTACAAAAGAAAAGTAGTATATGTATTATATCCGTATTCTGGTACCCATAACACAAGCATATAAGCTTAGCTTGGGACCAGAGGACGTTGTGTGAAATGTCCGTGAATATTTATTTATTTTATTTATCAGTCGCGACTATTCCCAAAGAAATTACAGCTCAAGATTCTATCTATATAGGGGTAAGACTGTATAACCAGGCACTTTTATGAAAACTTACCACTTATTATAAGTAAAACAAAAATCCAAAGTAACATGATGGCATAGTCACATATTTTATTATATTATTATTTATAGTTGTTACATTTCAATGTAGAAATCGTAAAATCTGTAGGCATTTTCAGGTGGGTTTTATTTTATTGCCCATTTATATTCGTAAACGCATTCTGACATTTATTTATTTTCAGGACGTGTGTAAAAATGTTTAGTACACTTCTTTGAAAAACTTATAGAATAGCGTTTAAAAGACATTCTATCTAAACTAACTTGCTAGGTAAATATTAGCATGGTTTTAGACAAAAAAAAATTGCATTTTTCTTATGATCATTGTTTTAGAATTGATATAAAAATTTCTCTACTCTATTTTCTCCCTTAAGTGTTAGTTATTAGACAAAGGTAAAATGTATTCTAAGCGAGATAACGTTTTTTTTCGTGGCAAGAATCTCGATATTTTAATCTATTCATTTCTATTTCAGCGTAAATCTATCGAGGTTACGCGAAAAATATATTTTCTGTTCGGATACTACATTATACTTAGTAGGGATAGTACCTACGTAATGATATACTAAACGGTTCCCTAATGGTTGACCAAAAAATTATTGATAAATGATCATTTGACAAACAACGTTTCACCAAATGATCATTTGGCATACAATACACTTGACAAAAGTATCATCTTACAAAAACTTACTTAACAAATGATCCATTGGCAAACACTATACTTGACAAATGTGTTAAGTATTCAAATGTCTTTTGACCTTTTTTTCATTTCACCAAATAATATGTTTCGTAAATTATATTGTTTTAAATGTATCATTATCATCATGCATCATTATTAACGGGAGAAATGCCCTAAATTCACTTCTGGCACTCGCCGGCCACTGCCGCGGCACGCTCGCTTTGCTCGCTCGGCTCGTGCGTTTGGGGTTAAAGTTCTACCCTAACCCAATCTAATAAAAGAGATATATATCTCCAAGACGAACGGGTAAATAAGTAATTATTTTACACATTTTATAATGTAAAATATCATTTTTTTTTTCATTCTATCTATCTATTTCTCTCATTATCTATTATTATTTTATTTAATAAAATATATCAATTAATACTTATAGTGTTTTCTTTTAGGAAAATCCAGAGCAATAGCTTTGCAAAAAATTGTGCAAAATGTGGTCATTTTAACAAGAATACCAATTTTTTAGACCAATAGTAGATTTATCTGATAACTCAGTTGCCAAATGTTAGTTTTGTAAAGTAATCATTTATAAAATGTCAATTTAAGTGTTGATCATTTGGCAAAATGAAGCATTTGTAAAATGATCAGTAGTAAAATGCTCAATAGGCGAATTCATTGTTTTGCCAAACGTTTTTTGTCAAGTGTAGTTTTGCCAAGTGACTTTTGGTCAAACAATCGGACACCATACTAAACATAGTCTTTTGCATATCACACTGTGATATTTAACTTTAGTACGTAAACACGCTCAGTAAAATTCCAATTTCACAAAGTCCTCTGGTCACAAGCTAACCTTATTTGTTTATGTTATGGGTACCAGAATACTACAGAATACTACGAAATACTAATATTATAAAGCTGAAGAGTTTGTTTGTTTGTTTGAACACGCTAATCTCAGAAACTACTGGCATTAATAAAAATCTTCCTATATTGGATTTTACGAGACATTTGTCGAGGAAGGCTATAGGCTATATAACATCACGTTGCGATCAATACGACCTAAGTATTAATGAAAAATGTTACAGAACCGGAGACAATTTCCTAAATTGCACGCGTACGAAGTCTCGGACAACAGTTAGTGTTTAAATAAAACAAATAAAAGAATGCTTGTTAATATAATTAAATTAAAAGCATTTTCTGCTGTGCATAATATTAATTCAACTCGGTATTTGCCTTGATTGCGCCATGTCGCTTCTTATAAATGTTCTGAAACAACAAACAGATTTAATTTGTATGTAGAGCTTGTCCAAGACAACGCCCTCTGTATTATTTGGAAGCACTTATTATGTAGCTATTTCACGGACTGTACAACTACTTTTAATGTTCTCTAAATTGAGGCTTATGGGCTATTGTATATTGTGAGCTTAAAGGACAGAGTAATAACTTCAATAATATTATATGGGAAGTTCAAGTTCTTTTGCTTTAAACCCTGTATTACAAAGTTTAATGAGTTTATTTGCGTAATGTGTGGCATAGTACAGTGCTTTAATAGCTGAATTGAATTAGAATTTGTTGGTAATTAATTAAGATAATTCGGTAATGATGGTTTAGATCATTGCTAGGCTCTAGGATTTGAATATGATGATATTCTTCATGTTATTTGTATGTATCAGTTTATGTAGATTCGTTGCCACTTTTTACGTGGTAAATAAATATGAATCATCATAAACTTCCTCATTAATAAAGATTTAATCAAGAAGTTGTTGCTGATATGATTGTTTCCTAAAGTAAAAACTTTGTAGCACCTATTTACTTACATTAGTGATTTCTTGTCATTTTGAAGTTTCAATGCTGTCAGGATTATCTGAAAAATAAATTGAATGCTCTTAACTTTGTGATCCCAAAAGATTGGTTGATGGTGTTTACTTACCGGCTCCAAACATTCCAAGTAAAATTCAATAAGTAGTGAGGGTACAAAGTTTGATTAAATATAATTTGCATCGCCCAAGCCATCTGGACGCTTAATATATTTTTAATTTATGTCCAAAAAGTTGGAGATACCGGTGGGATTATGGGGCTATGTTTGCCAAAATTATACTGAACTTTCAAACTTCCTTTGTAAACAATCTTTGCAAAATGAAATTGTAGCTGTTTCTCAGAAAAAATATAAAGATTAATAATTTAAACATTGAAACCTGCTCCTGATTTGGTATCTGTTTTTACTCTTACATATTGTGCATCTGATAAAGAATAGATATTAATATTATGCCGTTTACTTAATTGAAAAATAAATTCCTTAACTTCAAATTAAATGGTTTTTAAATTAGTGTACGAAGCAAATAAACTTACTGGAGACACTGGAGTATCCAGATCGCTGTAACGGGTTCTTAATGTAACTAATTACTTTTGGATAGAGAG
This sequence comes from Orgyia antiqua, assembly GCA_916999025.1. Classification (NCBI taxonomy): domain Eukaryota; kingdom Metazoa; phylum Arthropoda; class Insecta; order Lepidoptera; family Erebidae; genus Orgyia; species Orgyia antiqua. Next base: position 11,512,894 of record OU779874.1, read on the forward strand.
ACGAAAATCTAGGATTAGTTCCTAAATCCTGAGGATATCCAGAACTCAAAGGATAGTAACCCTTTTGAGAAATCAGTAGACTATTAGTGTCATCTTGACCAGTGTCAAATTGTCCAGGGTAATTTAACGAAGTGCCCTTATATCCATCCAATACTTGATCACCCACTCCAGGATACACTGCTATTTGAGGATTTAAATAGCTTTTATAAAATTGACTGCCATACGGATACATCCCTGAAAGACTGGAGATAGTAGGTTTCTTATCTTGGTATCCTGATTGGAAATATGATGGATAACCTTGGGCTATAGCTTCAGCGGCAGCTGATGATTGATCTTCATTATTCGCATTGCTGAATGCTTTCGCTGAAGAACCGGAACCATAGTACTCTAGATTGCTCGGGGAGTTTTGAGCGAATGCACTACTGCTAGCTTGCCCTTGGTTCATTACATTACTTTGAGATTGAGCAATTCCATCCAAGTATGCTTGATTTTCTAAGGATCCCAGATTATAGGAATTGTATTGTGACTTATCAGCAGCATTAATATTTCCATTGTATAAAGAGTTATATTGGTTATATAAATCCGTAGGATTTGAAACACCAAGGCCGTTGGTCATGAGACCGTATTGCGAATTTACTGGATAGTACATTCCTGAACTATAGGGCATGTACTGACCAGTTGGTTTGTAAGTACTAGATAAAATGCTGTTGTAAATAGCATTCGCTTGAGTATTCAGCTGATTTTGATTAGCGATGGCTTCGGCATATGCTTGGTTGTCAATAGCTCCAAAATTATAATTGTTGTATGTTTCTGGAACATTTGGGTCATACGTAGGAGTAACTTCGGGATAATATTGGGAGTAAATAGATGTTGGCTTTTGCGTGGCTAATAGCGATGCATAGTCTCCAATGTTTTTAGTATTATGTACTGAAGGAACAGCTTGAGCATTCGCTTTAGCCTCTGCATGGGCTTGACTGGTAGAAAATCCAAAACCAAAAGGACTAGCTGGCAAATCGTTATAATTTACTCCAGCTTCTGCTATTGATTGGGAATCATCGTTCACCGCACTGCTATAGGCATTTGCAGATTGGATCGACCCAGGTAGATAAGTTGGATAATACGATGACGTCGTAGGCTTTATTTCACTAAGTACTGGACTTGGCGTATATACATTCGTGAACAGACTTCCACCTTGATACAAGCTTAATGGCTGATAGAAAGGCTTTTGAAGGTCGGGTGTATTGTATGTATTGGGACTTCCAAGGTAGCTCATTACTGGCGGTGGTTGCTGTGTGCTTGGTCCAATATACAAAGATTTTATTGGCATTTGGACTTCCCCTGCATTTATTGCTGTTTCTGCATCTAAACAAAAAATACTAGAATTACGTAGGTACATATGTTTATTTTTACTAACTTTGACCAAAGTAATATATTTTATGAGATGAATAGAATCTATCACAATAAAATAAGCAAATTCCTATTTCAGTTAACGTTTATGCGTCCATGTCAATCTGACCTCAAAAAAATCATTAACAATAAAATTGTTTTACGTAGGCCAGTAAAAGTGTGATAATAGAAGTGGCACCTGAATCGAAACCACAATTACCGTCGCTATCTCGTTCAGGGTGAGTGGTTTCACTGAATGGTTATCGAGATGTCAGTACACTTAATGGCCAATCATTGACACGTCATTTTGTTCGTTTGGTGCTCAACGATAGCCCTTATTGCGTTACCAAATCGATTCATCCTTTTGTTTTTCCTCAATTATCTCTAATTAGGGTTCTATTTGTAGGGTTTATTTCTATTCTATGTGTGTTGTTTTATTCCAATTTGTTTTTCTATTTTATAGTTTTTTTTCTTTTTTTTTCACAGTGAATCTGTCTTTATTAAGTTTTTAACAACAGATAACAAATTAAAACTATTTTTTTTGTGAGAATTAACTATGAGTTAGACTCATAAACTATGAAAAAACACGTTATGCAGCGTATGAGAAAATTCAATATTTCGCCCCATGTGTATTTGCAATTTTGACGGCATGTCGTTTCCGGCCATAAATTTTTACTTTATTAGTTCAAAGTTAATGCTTCTATCGATTCGAGGTATATTGTCCACTGTTCATACCTTTCTGACCCACCCCCCCTTTTCTACCCATAATGCTATCACGAATTTCTTCGCGAAGGAAACGACCCTGTAAAAGCGAATAAGAGATTCTACAAATAAATTGCTTGAATTGATCCGTGCCGTGTAGTATACTAGACAAAATACCCCTTCAAAGTGTAGAATGCCCATGCCTTCTAGTGGGACACCCACTGTGGGACGTTTATATGTATAAATGTCTATACCTCTTTTCGTATAGGGGGGCTATAAATAACCTAAACAGGTATTATACTTTCCTGGGTTTACTTTTTGATTTTCTGACAACTGCAATTTCTTTTAAGTTCACATTAAATCTGAAATAAAATAAATTTTAGTTTAATTTCAATAATTTTTTTAATGTATCATAACTATTTATGTAAAAAATATTACTTACTGTAATTACCTGGAACAGCTGCAAAATAAATGTCTTTTACTTTATATAACTTTATATATGCAAAAATACCTTATTGTAAATTGTGTACGAGTATGTATTTATTGTATTTTGATATTTAGGAATAAGCCTTTGCACAAAATCTAAGTCAAAATTATTAAATTATAGTGAAATCATAATAATGTTAGATATTGCTCTATTTATAAATCAAGTGAACGTTAATTACGAAACTTATGTATCTCTACACTAAGTAGTTATTTTCAAATATTTAACTATATATATAATATATTAATCTATGTAGTCTCGTACCTAGGTAGTCTTACCTGATATCACGTCCTGCGGAGATACTATACCTAAAATAATAACATTACTATTTAAATATTTGTATACCTGGAGGTTTTCTAAAAGCAAATAATTTAATTTAATTTTTTTTAAATACGTTGTGTGAAATGTCTTATTTAATTACAGAAAATTAGTGATATTAATATCGGTCTCATTAAGTCTATAAATATAGCTCAATTTGAGACAAGAAGTTGCAATATCAATTTCGTACTCGATTTCATATGCGTGGAATTTAGAACATTTTCCCCATTTATGCACAACTTTTCACTGATGCTTCGCTCCTATTAGATAAAGCGTGATGTTATATAGTCTTTAGCCTTCCTCGATAAATGTATTATTTAACAGAGGAAGAATTTTTCTAATCGGAAAAGTGGTTCCTTCAGCATAATTATATTGATATAACATTGATTTTAACATTGTGCATCGAAATAGCCAATTAATCAAAATACACCATATAATAGCATTAGTATGTCCATAATATTAAAAGAATATATACTAACAACAAGATGGTTTCGTCTGACAGTTAATTTCCACATTAATTATTCCTACAGTTGTAATTTCTGAACATATGCAGATTTTACAGGTGTCCCAAGGATGCTGAAATGGTTGATTAGGAGGATAAGGTCGACAGGAGTCATCTGGAAAAATAATAACGTTCTAATTGAGAAACTGGCTATAAATACAAAGAATACGACACTTGTATTTTTAATCAGTTGTAACACGGATTAACACATCAAAGTCAAAATTTCAAATAGACATAATTAACAAGCACTTATAACGTCAGAAGCTATGTGTTTGTTGTAAGAGTGAAACAACATGAATTAGACAAGAAGAACAGACATGAAACTACGTAACCATTTTCTCTATCTTTTAAATACGACTCTTTTTCATTTTTGGTTTTTGCCAGAGAATATCCTGACCGCTTGTTGCTTGGGAGCAGAGGAACGGCTTTTCAAAGATCCTAGGGTACTTACGTGGTGGGGGTCCTGGTAGCGGCCCTTCAATAGGTACCGCGATGGGTGGTGGCACTGGACTTGTTGAAATAGGAGGCCATGAATCTAAAAATTAATTGATCAGTAATCTAAGTTTATTTTAACAAAATTTTCTACAATTATAATTTAACTGTAATTTATATTACCAGAAATGTTATTTCAGCTCAAAAAATATAAGATGTCAGAAAGAAATTCTTAGTATACACAAACTATAAAATTTATAACGTGTGAACATTGTCACTAATGACAAAAATCCATATTTTATCCTTGGTTGGATCCAATCCTCAGTTGGCTTTGAGATTACCAATAAATAAATAGGTAAGTATTGCATGCGATTTTAGTCTCTAGGTCTCAAGCTATCACCGTTCACGAGATACAGCCTTTTGATAGACTGATAGATGGACGTTGGTGTTTCAATAATAAAATCCCGTTTCCTCTTAGGTAGAACGCCTAAAATATCTAGGATTTTTAAGCGTATTTTTTTAAGTTTTTTGTAAATAAGGTAATTTAAATGAAATATGTTTGTCATAACTTACTTGTCTCAGTGGGCGTTTCCGTAATTGTAGTAGGTATTACAACTGGGTAGTATCCAGGTGTAGGTACCATAATTGGTTCGGGTAGTGGTACATTGGTAATAGTTTCAACCGGAATTGCTACAGGCAGACTTGGCGGTGTTACTAAACTTGATCTTGATGGAACTGTAAAGAAAAATTTTATGTTAACTAGTTGCAGCCCGCGTTTTCGTTAGCGTGTATTTATGCTTTTTTGCTAGAAAAATTAACCTACATCTTTTCTGGGGGTCTAAGACTATCTGTGTACCAAATTTCATTTAAATCGGTTCGCTAGTTTTAGTGTGTGCAATACACAGTTACTATCGCATTTAGAAAGAAATGTAATTAAAATCGTTTAAGTGGTCCTAATTAAAGCGTTTCATAATTGTTCTTGGATATGTACATACAACATCCTCAGGTCCCAAAATAAGCTGAAAATCTAACATAACATAATGCTTGTCTTGCAAAATTTAATATTACATGACTAGAAAATATTGAAGATCTCTATTTTCTTCTTCTTGTTGACTATAAAATCATCCAAATGAAATGTAGTGGTGACGTATTTATACCTAAGCCATCACCACATTACCATACTTACCACAATCAGGTTTAACTAAACATGTAATCTGCTGCTCAGGTAAGCCCATGACAGACAATCCCTCGGCACATCTGCATTCCTTGCATTGTTCAGTTGGATGTGGAAATATTACATGTGGTGGAAACTTTTCGCAAAGAGGTACTGGAATTAATATTTATAAAAATTAATCTATTATTTTTTGAATGGTTTTTAACAGTAACTGTAGGACTTGTGATGACGAATAAGGAATACCCCATTTCTTACCCAGGGTGCTGTAAGAGCCAGCTAAAGGATATTAGGTATAAGCACTTAACATCTACGACACACCTAGTCAGAGCGGCATATAAAAACCACAAACCCTTCCGATGTGGAGGAGGCCTGTACCCTGTAAAAGTAGGACGTTAATGGGCTGAAAGGAGTGAAGAATAGTTTAACTGAGACTAGGACGGTAGAAAGAGAGAGAGCGAATAAATGAATAAAATCGCATAAATACCGACTAAGTGTAGTTTACCTACCTTTTTCACACGCATTAGAATTTATGGTACTTTTTAGCGAAATTTTAGAAGCGTTATATTGCAAACTTACGTGGCACTTGGAACGGAATATCCGGTAAAGATGCTGCAAAACAAAACACATTGCTTTCACCATAGGTTTTACCAAAATCGAATTCTGTAACTTCTAGTTGCAAAGCTGCGTGTTAAAGGAGGAATGGGAAGCCACCACTATGATAGATATAGATAAAAGATAACGCAAATTTTGAAAAAGGAAGACGTAATAACACAAACACAGAAATATAGCTTAAATTCAAACACGATAACGTTGTGTATTTTTTTTTAATAGTCGATATAAAAACAATTCTGAATTGACACTGCGTTAATTTGCGAAATATGCGAATCTTTGCGAATTATTGCAAAGTGGTTCATTGCCAAATGTTGCGTAAGCATCTATTGCTGTGTCTGTTTCCTTCTTAGAAAAATCCCTTTTCTTGTGTGGTGGTTAATTCCTCCCTTTTTGACAACTTTTTATGTTTGTACAAAAATATATGTAAATTCCGTGTTTGTAAAATGAATCTATATTTATTTTAAACTACTAAATACAAGAAAAAAGGAGACAAATATTTTTAAGTTTCACTTTTAAAAACTCACGTAAAACTGTAACAGCTTCCACAGGCACAACTGAAAATAGTATTAACATGATAATAAGAAAATGATGAATTATTTTCTTATTATTTAGTAACCTATGACCCTGTGTTAGGGTTTGGTAAATACGTAAGTAAATCTGCTAATCTACTAGTTACATATATTCATTTAATAGCCAGTATAACTTACCACATTCCGGGTTTTTCTGACATTCAATACGAACATCAAATATTCCATAAGCGTTGATATTTTGGTTGCAAACACATATGAGACATGGGTTCAGTGGGTTAGTAAAAGGTTGGCCGGTTGGTAGTGGGTTGCATGTTGCTGAAATTGTTATAATAGTAAAATTATTTTAGATTGATTCTATTTTATTGCGTAATTGTATAGTTTATTTTATTTAACCCGACGATTTCACAAAATCGTTTGTTCTCCATTTAGACTAATGAATATAATAAAACGGAATATTTTATTGAAACAAAGTTTACGTGTCTTCAATCCGTTAAAAATCGCGTATGTGTTAAAACTTATGTGTTAACTTTAAGAAATAAGTAAGAAAGTACTACTTTGGAAAATTCTCTATTGCCGAATTTATAGGGCAAAATAAAATGACCAAAAGAATTTTTATTATGTGAGCAATTGAAATAATATTGCGGTCTATCTTTAAAAACTATTTCTTTACTCAGATATTAATCATAATGAAACATTAGAGACGGCTCTTTTGGACAGATCGTTAATCTTTTCTTGTAATATATCATCAAGTTTGTGATTAGATTGTCGCAAAATCTTTCTTTTCAAAATTCTACTTGTACATATTTAAGTATCTGGCTCAAAACGTCTCATAGCCTAGCCTAACTGCCTAACCACCGAGAAGTAATAATGTTATACAAGTATTTATTGTGATAATAATGCAATAGGCTTAATTTTAATTGCAGAATATACAGCGTGTTTCAGAAAGGTGTAGTCATATTTGACCATCGTTACACATGGCCTGTGACTAGGCACTAGGCATGGATGAAATTACAAATACTAGTTATATTATGACTTTTATGTGTTCATAAAATTTAATTAATTTATTAAATTAATGGATCTTCTTTAAATACAACACTACTATGAAGTCATCTTTTATCGTAAGGTTCAATCGCATTCAATAAACCGTAAACATTTCATAATTGATGCGCTCCTGGTAGTTATTTAATAGTAGGCAATAAACAAAAAAAAAACTTACCAACTGTATTTTTCTATGTGTAACTGTAATATTTATAATATTTAAGGCCTATCTAATGCAACTTTGAATTATGACTACACCTTTCTGCAACATGTTGTATATAGATACGTTTTTTAAGCCTTCAATTAGCGAAAAAGATTTACCAGAAAGAATTATTTTCACCAAAAACATTTTTCCTTCCTGGAAATCATCATCCACCTTGAAGTGGACGGAAAAGCAGTTATTTGGTCGAAACTGCTAAATTTATCATTACCATACCATACCATTGAAGAATTTGAAGGGCTTATTGACCACGCGTTATTTTATACATGACCATAAAATAAATTAATTCAAACTGTATAAATACATTCGAGCGGAGTTGAAAAGATGAGAATGACATTTTTTCCCCATATCGATAACTGATTTCGATGATAACAATTTTAGGAATTGATTAATATCTAAACAAGACCATTCTATGACAAATGCTTTGAGATAAAATAGAAGAGAATTACCTTCTGGTGGCGTCATGGGTGTAGTAAATTGTATGTTCCAATCATTGTTCGGCTCAGGAAACATTGGTTGTGTTGATGTTCGATTAAACGGCTCAGGTTTGGAGAAATCTGAGATACGAAGAGGGACATATGGCTCAGGAATTGCAGGTAATTGAGAAGTGGAAGGTATTAGATTAGGAATGAATGCCTGATTTGGAACTGAAGGAGCCATGCATCTTGAACAGCTCACGCAGACTGGCTTTAAGAAACCATTTTCCGTGATGCAAATGCATACAAGGCATTTTAAAGTGCTGGTCCATAAATGATGAAGTTCAGTTTCCTTTGAACATTCTATTATGTGTTCCGCTCCTGTAATATAATAGAAACATATTTATTTATCTAGACGGGACACTCCACTTAGTTTTCGTAACAAATCAGTGACAATTAAGTTTTCAACAAGTGTTAACTGTTTTTCTGTATAGATAACTTTTAAAATTAGTTGATTTTGTTTTAATTGTTCAATAGCTATTTGTTTCATGACGTTAGAGCGTTCAGATTAGCTAAATGCAGTTTTACTTGGGTTAAATTTTGATTATTATATGAATGAATTAATTAAAAGCTCTGCTGAGAATTTTGAGTTTCAGTTTTACTTGGGTTAAATTTTGATTATTATATGAATGAATTAATTAAAAGCTCTGCTGAGTTTCTTACGCCGGTTCGTCTCAGAAGATTGCGTCCTGAACCGGTGGTAGGGAAAAAAAATGGACATTTCGTAAGCATATAATTTTTCCAAAAAAGTATGTCTACGTGATTAAGTGAATTTTCATTTCATTTTTCATTTCATTTCATTATAATTCTTCGCGTATATATTAAAATATAATTTCCCAGTGTATTATACGAACTCCCTCAGGAAGCTTGAGAGTTAGGATCGTTTGCTGCCAAATCTATAGCGTAAACTAATTTACCCAATTGGTTCGTGTAATCTAAATGTCAATCAAGTAAGTCATAAATTGATTCTGTTTGCTAAATATTTGAAATGGCATTCCTTGGCTTTATTTACGGAACAAACATCGTAAAAGGTTAATACGTATGTGTCTAATCGTTAAAAAGCGTTACAAAGTTTAATGGATTTTCCAGATATGCATGATCGTTATGCTGAGACTATGGTTTAATTAATGACTAATAATAATTATTGAATTTCAATATTTTTGTGATAGTATATTTAATAGCGTTCAAATAATTAGATAAAATATTCCGACAAAATTGTTTTCGCAAGAGAAGCTAAAAACTACAAAATTTGGGAGTGATCCTAGAAACCACAACGTGACTAATTAATATTAAATAACTTACCCGGAGTCTGGTCTGGATAGATATATTCATGGGGCCATATTACTCTGGACCTCGCATCTGCAAACATTTGTATCAATTAAATACCCATATTCAATATTCGAAATCAATTGCACTAATTAATATACTACCGTCGTTAATGATGGCCGAACTCTGTGCATCTGAAATTCATAAATTCGGAATAACTAAATACTGATCAAGGTATTTTATAATATTGTTAATTCATGTCAAAGGTATTTTTAGATAAATTTTATAAAACAAAATATGAATTTGTATTGGTAGATCGATTAAGAAAATTCTTTTTATGAATGCTATTGAAGTCAGCTAAGCAAGATTGGTTGTCTCTTTTAGCTGACACCGATTAGTTTTATTCTGTATTCTTGGATTTAATACATAAATAAAGCTGATTTCAAAACCATTTTCTACTGTGTACTGTGTGAAAAATACATCAAGAATTGAGAATTACTTTATCTTATAGAGAGATACCTACTTGCAACACTTCCGAATGATGATGATTGTGCTACAGCATTGGCGAATGCATTGTTTCCAGAATTTCCAACGATAGGCTTATAACCTAAAGAATTCGGATACATTCCTGGATTAAACTTATCATTCAAATTAAGTGCAGCTGATGCGGATGCTTGAGCTGAAGGAAAGTTATATTCATAAGGAATCCCGGTACGCGAATTAAGGGAATCACCAAAATTGCTTCCAGAATTGCTTGTCTCTGGAGAATATGGATATGAATTGCTTCGTGGAATGAACAAATTATCTACGACATTGTGCTTTTTTGTATCATCTTCTTTCTGACCTGTAACATCAAATTTTGTTCAGGTATATGCATTTGAGGACTGTTGTGGAGATAATTTTTTGGCTTATATTGTAAAAGAATTCAAATCACCTGCATTTTTTGACTCCAAGGCAATGTGCCCCTCAAACATTGGATCGAAGTTCCGATCCTCTGAATATACTTTGGTTTTGTGATCATTATTAGGTTCATATCCCGATAATCCGGAATCCTTGTCTAGTTCTATAGCATAAGATTTTGAATTTAGTTTTGAAGCGGTTGAAAAATCGTCTGGAAATAAGTGTATTTTAATTTTTTTAAAACAACAGACATTTGAATGTGCTTACACACGATTTCAGACGTTGTATTGACATGCAACATTTTTTAGTTATTTTGACTGTAAAAATTTGTATAAAAACAAATAAATATTCATGGACATTTCACACAACGTCCTCTGGTATGATGATATCAGGGGTGACATTTTTACTTTTAAAGTTAACATCACACAGTAGAACCTTATCAACTTTACAGTCATATATATTAATTTTGCAATTGACTTGCTATGCTTACACTTAATAAATCACTTACCAACTTTATCAACATCCGCATCATTAGCAATTTGAAGATCATTGGAAGTTTCTTTATCGATATTATCACTCAACCTGCGACTAATATCTTCTTCATGAAATTCTGGTTCTTTTAAAACACCTTGATCATCTAAGCTCTCCGAATCACTAACATCTTCAGCCAATCCAACAGATATCAGGAAGGCAACTATAAAAATGCCTCCTAACACCGTCGTCCCCATCCTGTGTTATTTATCAAGTGGTTCACACAAACATGGGTATCGCAAATGTAAGGTATATTTAATTAGACGTATATTTATAAGAAATCACTAATATTATAGTTGTCACCCTTTTGACATTTTAACAGCGGCAATATGTGATTTATGTGGCAATTAGTGGAGTTGCTACTAATTCAATTAGATTCGCTATAATTTACTATAAAGCGTTGCTAAATTTTCAGTATACTTATGATTTTATGGATAAAAATGACGCATGTCCTTTCAAATCCATCCATCTATCAGTTTTTCTCAGGTAAGACCTTTCAAATCCATCCATCTATCAGTTTTTCTTCGTCCAAATCCTAATAACTTATCCTCCTATCCTAATAAAAGACGGGCTTCGTGGTCTAGTGGTTCGTATAACGGACTGTCGATCAAGAGGTCGCGGGTTCGATTCCCGCCTCGGACAATCATTTGTGTGATGTTTATAAATGTCATACAATGTTTATTCTGTATATACATATAATATTTACAAAAAAAAAGTAGTATATGTATTCTATCCGTATTCTGGTGCCCATAACACAAGCATATAAGCTTAGCTTGGGACCAGAGGACGTTGTGTGAAATGTTCGTGAATAGTTATTATTATACTTTCGGTATTCTTTATTTAAAATCATTATAAAATTACAAAATAAAAATACATTTAAAAATATAAAATTACGCGGAGGCCCATCGGTGTCGGGTACAGGGACCAAGCCACCGGTGGCTAGGGCCCCAGAGAAAGGAACCTCCTCATAATGCGTGCCGTGCCGAGGAGTGCCGCCTTCTGCACCAAACCCTTGATCCAACCGTTCAACGCAAGTTTCTTTAGGTTGTGGTCGAAACTTTTGGCTATTAATCCGTATTCCTATTTCCATTTATTGTTATATACATTTCATTTATTCTTCTTATCAATTACATTTTTAAATATAAAATTATAAAATAAAAATACATTATTATTATTATTGTTTTATATATATTTATATCTCTATTTTTTCAGAAAAAAGAGATAATTTTCGTTTTCATGCATGCCTTAGCCAAGCAAGAAAGCTTAAGATATTGTTAGATCGTTGGCTAGAAATTTCCTAACAATTCTGCAAGTATTGAGTATGACTGCCTTTTGTAATGTTATGTATGTGAGTGGATGAATGTCTAGTACATAGTTTGAGACTTGTATGTAGTGTGTAAGGTATGACTCCAGTAGATGATAGTACAATAGGTATGGTTTTGACTGTGTTCACTTTCCATTGTGATTTGAGTTCTATGGCTAGATCTGTGTACTTTGATAACTTTTCTGTATGTGTGGATGAGAGGTTGTGTGTGTTTGGGATTGCTATGTCAATTAAATATACCATTTGGTCTTTCTTATCGTGTAGTGTTATGTCTGGTCTATTAAAATGCACTGTTTTATCTGTGAGTATAGTTCGGTCCCAGTAGAGTTTGAATTCTGGTGTGTCTAATACAGTCTTTGGGGTGTATTTATAGTATATTATTATTCATTTTTTTTTACTTTTCCGTTTCTCCCTTTTATAAAGGGGTAATTTCTACAGTCTTGTGCGGGCCTTAACCAAGCGCAAGAGCTGGGGCTGTTTGATCTAAAGAGAGAAATTTTCTAACAATTCTGCATGTGTTCAGAATTACTGCTTTTTGTAGGAGGATATATGTTAGTGAATGGACGAGTAGTGTCAGGCTTGTGTGTAGAGTGTGAGGAATGACTCCTGTGGATGATAGAACGATGGGTACAGTTTTAACTGAATTAACTCTCCATTGGGACTTAAGTTCTATGGCTAGGTCTGTGTATTTGCTTAATTTCTCTGTATAAGTAGTTGATAGGTTATGTGTGTTGGGGATAGCTATGTCTATTAGGTATACTATTTTTTGTTTTTTGTCGTGTAGTGTTATATTCGGTCGGTTGTGATCTACTGTTTTATTTGTCAATATTGTTCTGTCCCAATAGAGTTTGTAGTCAGGTATTTAGCATTTCGGATTTACATCTTTTTCTTGCCGCGTATTGTATAAAAGACGGCACAGGCTTTTTCAGGTTTATGCTGCATTTTGTCCATTATAGAATACTATTACAGAATAGGAATAAAGAAGAGATTCTTTTCGTACACGCTTGAGAAGACTGGACTTTCTTTCTAATAAATGCTAGACAAAGCAATATGCAATATTATTTTAACATCATCTTCTTTTATGACGTGATTAATATTATGTTCTAGGTAGATTAGTCTACATAGTTGGTACACTTTACCATCAAAGATTCCATTGTCGCTTACCATCAGGTGGCATGTGAACAAGTCGCAACATATTTATTAAAAAAAGAAAAATATCTGTGTACAGTAGCAGTCACCGACGCTATACCTAATAATTGGGAAACAATGTCGCTTGACCTATTATTGCGTGCTTTATTTATTAGGGGCACTCGTTCCGATTACTCCTTGCTAAGTGATAATGGCTCTCAAGGTGGTTATGTACAGTCTTGTCGACTATAATGCTTACGTGCTTAGTTATTAGTCCCAAGTCGGAAATGAAGCCATAATCTTACGAAAAAATATGCAATGTTGCCAACTGATACATTATGACTAGCATCATTAGTTGATGCTAGTAATAATAGGTATGTCAAATTTAATATTTTGTGTATGTTACGCGATTTTAATAAAGTGCCATTAACGCTTTTTAATTTGAAATGACATGCTATTTAATCTATATACCAGTAGATAAGACACCAGCTATCAGATATAATTCTTATAACAGTTTTTAGCACTTCACAGTCAACAGATAACTTCGTTACCTCCATACTACCATTTATCATTCTTGGAAGTGAATAGGACGTGTCTTACGACACGCACACAAGTGTTTTCATGTAAAGCTTTTGGAAGGAATGGTAGAACAGGCCTATGAAACTGTGGACTGATGGAGTAAATTTAATAAAATGACGGCGAATACATTCTTGAAATAAAAGAACGACAAACAGGTCCCTCGTAGAATATGTTGTGTGACATAGCTGTACAGAATTAGATACGGAACACTTTCCTAAGACTTGTCTTAATATTTTTCTATCCTTGAACTGTATTGTTTGATCCGTAATAGACAGATATTTTCAGATCATTTGTATCGTAGTTGCCACTAAGACAATTTTAAACTTAAACTTGGCTTTAAGTTTACCTACTAATAAATAATTAAATATTCATGGACATTTCACACAACGTACGCACATAAGCTTAGCTTGGGACCAGAGTCCCAAGCTAAGCTTATGTGCTTGTGTTATGGGAACCAGAATACAGATATCGTGTTTTTATGCAAAATTAAAAAGTATTCATTTATTGCAATGCGAGTAAATTGCAATTATTTTATCTAGAAAACAAATTTCCTCAAATAAAATAAAGGTCAGAACCTTTATTTTATTGGAAGCAGTAGGTACGGACAAAGTGTTTGTGTCTTACATAACTGACTTTTAAATATACTATACAGTGTCAACAGCAGTAGGTATTGTAATGAAAAACTTTAAAACTCCCACTAAATATTTTATTAAAAACTTTATGAATATGTAATCTCTCGTCGTTTTACATGCTCTCCTTAAAACTAAGTTCTTGACCAAAGTCCAGTGTCCATTTATCGGGTAATTACGAATATCTTCGTTGCGTTCTGTAACCAATTAAATATTTTATTTCATCAAATATTAAAACTCTGAGCATGATTTTAAATGTAAAATAATCAAACTATTAATTTTTTTTTGTTGTCATTGCCTAAAAATGAATTATTTTTGATGAAATGAATAAGTAAAAATTTTAACAAGTCCTACAATTTCACTAGAACCCTGTTATTAGACGTAGCTTGGTCACTATGAAAGTAACACTTGTGAAACGGAAGTCATGTTTCATTGAGGTTCTGGCGTTTTTGAAAATAAACATGCACAAAAGGATAATGATCCTTCTTCCGTCAGAATTTATTCTCTAGTTGTTTGCTTTGTTAGTTCTGACGAAGTAAAACACATCGCATAATGAAAATCGTATACCTTTAACTTATATTTTGTTACGCTGTCATGCTCTGTTCTGTGCTACGTCTTTTTCTGAAATACATTGATTCTTCGGACATATTGTCATTATCTCCGGTTCGCGTTATGCCTCGCAATCCAGACATTCCTAAGCCAGCATGGGCAGCTGCATTACTTGCTGAAAATCCTGAACCAACATTTGAATTGGCTACAGCGTCTGCACTTGAGAGCCCTCTAAGACCTCCTAAGTTGACAGCAGCATTAGCAGATGCATCAGCATTAGAGTAACCACCCAGACCAAAGTTATTAGCCATTGCATTAGCTGAGGCATCTGCGTTCCCAAAACCACCAAAGTTAGAAGCTGCAGCGTTTGCTGCAGCATCAGCCATAGACATTCCTCCTCTATAAGCACCAAAATTGCTAGCTGCAGCATTTGCTAATGCATCGGCATTAGAAAATCCGCCGTAACCGCCGAAATTACCTGCGGCAGCATTTGCTAAAGCATCGGTGTTGGAAAATCCACCCCAACCACCTGCATTAGAAGCAGCATTAGCATTAGCCATTGCTTCGGTATTTGAATATCCTCCGTATCCACCGAATCCACCCAAGTTGGAGGTAGCTGCATTAGCTGAGGCATCGGCACTAGACATTCCTCCCCTAAAACCACCCATGCCACTTAAAGCTGCAGCATTTGCCATTGCTTCAGCGTTTGATAAAGCACCGTAGCCACCATAACCACCCAAGTTTGCAGCAGCGTTAGCTGTTGCTTCAGCACTTGAAAGACCTCCCCCATAACCGCCTAAAGTGTTAGCGTTGGCCATTACTTCAGCGTTTGAGAAACCTCCATAGCCACCACCAGACAATGCATTGGCTGCAGCATTTGCGTTACTCCAATCCATACCATATCCTCCAGTGTTAGCTGCGGCATTTGCATTGGCATTGCTCCAACCACCGCCAAATCCGCCAGTATTGGCCATTGCATTTGCATTGGCATTGGCATTACCCGAACCTGCGCCCATTACGCCAGTATTGGCCATTGCATTTGTATTGGCATTACCCCAGCCTCCACCTATTCCACCGCTATTGGCCATTGCATTTGCATTGGCATTACCCCAATTGCCTCCAAAGCCACCAGCGTTGGTCATGGCGTTGGCATTGGCCATTGCATTTGAGTTAGCCATTGCATTTGCATTAGCCCAATCAAATCCTGGCGTGTATCCAGCTGGCGTGTCTCCTCCTGGCATGTATCCAGGGAAGCCACCGCCTATCATAGCGTTTGCTGACGCTGATGCTTCCGCGCCTGATCCTGAAAAAAATTACTTTATGAAGTTTCTGTTATAAGTTCCGAGTCATGTTAACCAAAGCACTAAGAGTTATGTAGTTTTGTTATAAAATGTACCTGTCATCAAGCAAATTGGATCCATAGTAGACTCAATGTAGACATAGTTGTATTTTATCTTGCAGACGAGAACTGTGCATGGTTCGTTTGGTACTCGGAAAGGTATCAAAGGCTGGCGATATCTGCACTCAGGATCTACAAAGATAAATTGTGTAATATCAACAACATTTACAAATAAGAAAGCTCAATGTTATGTTTCAAATACCATGTTTTACTTACGTACATACACGATGACTGGGACTGGGTAGAATTTAGTGTCTGAAAGAAGTTTTTTTTTCTCAATTATGATATATATTTAGATCCCTAGAATTTATACATAACTGTTAATTAAGGGAATTTCATTCCGTAATATTATGGCATCTAAAAGTAAGCTGGTGTAGTGTATTTAAAATGTAATAAGGTATTTATTATCTGTCATCTTGAATTTAGAACCAGCTTCTTAATGGTTTCGCACCTTTTAATAGGAGATACATCTAGTGAGAGACAGACAGTTAGATTGATGGACCGCTGAGTTGAGTCCTAAGATCAATGATAAAGTCTTCGTGTCTATGCTAGTCAAGCTTTACCCATTTTTTTGACATTAGGGTCCTGAATTTTATTGAAATCGCCAGCGTCTAGACGCTGATATTTGATAGTACGTCATGACTAGTCATGACGTACTATCAAATTTATTTAATTTCCTTTTAAGTATCCTTCTTGTTGTGGATCTATACTTACTGGTAACTGGAACGGGTACAGGAACTAAGATATCTTTGCCAGGAATTGGTATGAAGTGATCGACGGGTATACGCACTGGTGGTGAAGGTATGGCTACCGGGTATGGTCTGTCGAAGAAACACTTTGTTAATATTACATTATTAACTTTCATTGAGCTATTGTTTGTTAGCCTTTGAATGGTATTAAAAATAAATCGAATGAGTCCCGATTTTGTGAAATGAATTTAGCATGAATAGTGGCAAAAACTTCTACATAATATAAAATGTATAAAGCTAAACTGACCTGTCGACTGGGAATGGAACAGGTACATTATTTTGTACTGGTACAGACGGTCCACTGACGTAGATCTTCTCTGGAGGCATTACTACAGGTACTGGAACTCTCACCAAAACTGGCTTACCAGGGACTGGTACTGGTACTGGGTATGGACGAGGAGGTCCGGGAACTACGATAGGTGGAGGACCTGTTAACAATTATGTATTTTGTACATACTATACATTACTAATATTACATTTGTAATATTAGTTTGTTCTATTTTTTGGTTCATTTTGGTATTCATCACCATCGTTGATACTAGCACAGCCACCTACATGTAAATTATGTTCTATACTTACTCAAAACGTCTCCATTTGAATTTGTATATAGAGCGGATCTAAAAAATTGCAATTTTTAAATACGATGTTGTGTTTAAGAAAGAATTAGAAGACTTCGAAATTATATCTATAGAATCATTTATTAAAAATTTCTAAAAGTCGAACGTTTGAATCGAATTTGACATTACATAATTATTTATTTATTTTATTCTTAATTGTACACCATACCGAAGCATAAAACTTAATAATAAAATACAAGATTGTACAATGGGCGGCCTTATCGCTAAAAGCGATTTCTTCCAGGCAACCTGGGTATGGACCTAAATGAGGAGCGAGTAGAGTGGTCGGTGCACGAATATTATTATTTTAATATATTATACATAAAAAATATATTATATATCCTATTAATACATATCATAAAATAAAATACACAAATATAAAAAATAAAAATATAGTATACACTATCAATAAACTCAATAAAATACACAAGAATACATACATACAATTACACATAATAAATACATATACTCTTTAAGCTTAAAGACAGTACAGTACAAATACTAAGTGCTTAAAATATAGTCCAACTAATTCTATGCTGACAGTTCCGGGTAATGCTCTTTTACCATCTTTTTAAATGATTTCAACGTTTTAGCCTGTCTAATAGTTACAGGCAAATCGTTCCACAAACGTGTAGCTCTAATAGTGAACGATTTTTGATAGAACGTTGTGGAATGCTGTGACGTTCTTAGTCTCAGATTATACGAGGACCTTACACTCCTATCAATCGCAACATCGTAATACTCGAACCGTGCTTTGAGATAAGGAAGAGATGAGGGATTAAATAGAGTGTTATATAGTAAATGTAATAAGTGAGCATTCCGGCGATGGCGGATAGGTAACCACTTGAGTTGTTTTCGAAATTGGGAGATATGATCATATTTGCGTAACCCAAATATGAATCTTATACAGAAATTTTGGAGGCGCTCAAGTTTATTTAATTGGCATTCGGTGATATCTAGATAGCTGACGTCGGCATAATCGAGAATCGGCAAAAGAACGGAATTGGCAAGTGCTATTTTGGTAGCAGTGGGTAGAAGGTAACGCAATCTTCTTAGTGATGCTGCAGATGCAAATAATTTCCGACTGACTTCTTGAATTTGTGGTTCCCATGTTAAGTTCGAATCAATGAGCAAGCCAAGATTTTTCACCACATCATTAATGTTGATCGCGGTGCCCTCAAAGGTGATCTGAGGCAAAGTTGATTGATCAATTTTCTTCGACAACCGACTACGTCCTATGACGGCCACTTGAGTTTTCGAAGGATTTACTGTTAGGCCATGAGATTTACTCCATAAACCTATATGAAATAAGTCTTCGTTAAGAATTTCAAGTGTATGCGGTAAATTCTCTACAGTCATATGCAAGTAGATTTGTAAATCATCCGCGTAAAGGTGGTAGGAAGACGAAATATTATGGGACACAGAATTAATAAATATTGGGAAAAGTAAAGGAGATGAAACGCCGCCCTGGGGCACACCAACAGTTGTATTGCACCCCATGGAGCAGATTGTTTCAGTAAAAATACGTTGCCGGCGGCCGCACAGGTAATTACGAAACCAATCTATCACCGTTGGAGATATGTTAAGAGAGCGAAGTAGACACAACAGTATATCCGGATCCACCATGTTGAATGCATTGCTAAAAACTAATAAAGCGAGAACTGTTAGTTTTCCACATCCCATTCCGGATCTTATGTCATCCGTAATATTGACAAGGGCTGTGGTAGTACTATGCCCGGGACGGAAACCGGATTGGAAGGGGTTAAGAAGATTCTTAAGGCATAAGAACATGCGATTTGATTATAGACAAGGCGTTCGAGGACTTTGGAGAGGAATGGCAAAATGGAAATGGGAAATTATCAAAATATTTTCATTATAACAACAAGAATTTTTATAAATCACGTAATTAAGTTTATTTTTCAATTTGGGTACTGCAATTCACATAGTAATAACCTGTATTTTTTAATTTATTAGTCTATTGGTTGCCAATTTTTTATTTACTAGAGTTTATCAACAAGCAATAATAATATTTATTTAGAAAAACTTATAAGATTTAAACACAAATATATTTTATTATTTATCAATAAGTCAATGTCATTTTAAAATAAATATTATCGCAGAATAGTTTCTGTGAACTTTATCGGCAAAGGCACTTAGATCAGGGAACACGGTTTTCTTGATAAATATTGCTGATAATTCATGATCCTTGTTATTTATTTTTCTAATTAATCTGACTCTGCACTTCCAATAGGAATCCATTACCGAAATCTTTCTTCTACCTGCTTAGTTGTGAAAAGGATAGCTGTTAGGAAAGCAATCTCATCAAGGGAGTATAGGAAATGTGGAAATATATAGGTAATACTTTTGGGTACTGGTTTCTGGCTCTAATTTTGGCATTTCGGTGGAGTGGAGCGGAAGTTTTTGCTGCCCTCAAACCCCTTTGCTAAATCCATGAATTTTATTTATAATAAATGTAGTATTTATCGTCATGTTTTCATGTCATTGTTGTATTTCTGACGCTGTGATGCTAAGATCTACTTTAAAATTGTCGAAGTTAGGAATAAGAGTTTATGACACTTAAACAACAACTAGTGTTTGGATCGTAGCAGATGGCGCTCTATAGTATCTGCCTACCCCCATGGGAAAAATGCGTGATATTATGATGATGATGATATAATATGATGACACTTAAATATTCTTAGTACGCGGACAAATAGGTTAAATTTTATATAATATAGATAAAAACTTGGATAACACTTACAAATGTCTGGTTGTGGTGGCATCGGTATTGGTTGTGGAATTGGTACATATGGCTCAGGAGGTAGTGGTATCGGCACGGGGCCTGGAAAAATTAAAAACAATTTAAAGGATTTTTTAGGGCATATGTTAATTTTATTAAATTGACTTATGTGAGTTTTCTACTTGGGGCATCACTGCCCCGTCATGAGTGACAAAGACAGTTATAGATGGGCTTAAATAATCTTTATTTTGCTATACCCTCATTAAAAAATTCTTTATTTAAGAATGTTAATTTTACCTGGAATCGGCACATACGGATCTGTGGAAATTTAAGACACAAAAAGACGAAATTATTAAAAAATAATTATACAACAAAAATGGTAAATAAACTATAAGTACTTTCAAAAATTGTTGCGGTTTTATTAATAAAGAAAATAACTTTTTTAAATACAATTTTAGAATTAATTAATTTCAGGTTTAAAAAGCCAATTCTCAGCTTTACTATTGAGATATAGCTTTGCAAAACAATTAGTTACCGTGTTGTACTAACAAAAAAAAAAACTTTGAAGGATTTTTAATGAATATTTTAAATTAGGTAGTTACTACACTTAACTAAAATTAATATTACTTATTATATTTCAGTACCTGGGATTGGTGGAATAATTGGTTCTGAAAAAGAAAACAACAGAATGAAATATAGGTAAAGTCAAAATATAAAAAAGACAACTTTGTCCGGACTAAGAATATAAATGTGTCACCAACCCATTTCCCAATCATTTAAATGAAACCCAATAATATATTAATGGGAATACTAGAGTTAAATTTTTGTATGTAGGTATTCATTAGTCATCCGAGTAGGTATAATATTTTTGTTTCCTTCATATCTCTGCTCTTATTCTGAAGTCAATAATCTAGCAGTTTGGTCATAATTTTGGACCCTAAAGACAATATAGTTTTTAGCACAATTTATCGTCAAAATAATATATACCTAAGTTTTTAGGAGCAGTAGCATAACCTCAAATTGTAAATTTTCAATAATTTCTCGATGAGTCTTAAAAATAGTGAACCTTTATTTACCTGGCATTGGTGTCGGCAGCGGTTGAGGCACTAAAAAGTAATTAATCAAATAGTTAACAAAGTGTTTTAGAAGCGAATAATATTTTCTAGTTAAGACTAAAATATAAAATCATCTCGATGGGACTAAACTAAAAAGCTTCGTTCGCTGCGAACGGCTTCCCCAAATAACGCCCTAACGTGCAATCATATCCTGATGATTATATCATCCAGTATGGAGTCTACACTTAAGATCTTTTCTTTACCTATGGTTCTCAGTTTTTCGAGGGAATAACCTGCTTTCATAAACTTTTTTAGGGTTCCGTACCCAAAGGGTAAAAACGGAACCCTATTACTGAGACTTCGCTGTCCGTCCGTCCGTCCGTCCGTCTGTCACCAGGCTGTATCTCAAGAACGGTGATAGCTAGACAGTTGAAATTTTCACAGATGATGTATTACTATTGCCGCTATAACAACAAATACTAAAAATAAAATAAAATAAATATTTAAGGGGTATCCCATACAACAAACATGATTTTTTTACCGTTTCTTGCTCGATACTAATAACGTTGCCTTATGTTGCATACATAATGGTACGGAACCCTACGTGCGCGAGTCCGACTCGCACTTGACCAATTTTTTTATAATTATGTGATTTCTTACTTGCACAAGCAGCGCACTGAGCACATTTTGGCGTAACTCCCGGGTAGCTGGCGAAACATCCACATATCCAGCAGCCGTCCACTCGGCTTTCATAGTACATATCACCTGAGTTTACGCATCTATTCACAAGGGCGGGTGCTGTGTTCGCAAAACCTAGAAAGAAAGAAAGAAATTAATCTAATTCCGTGCCACCTTTTTTTGGCGACTTCGTCATTTTATTAGTGACTTCCGACCTGCCTACTTGCGATCTTATTAATTGGAGACCGATGAACGTTTATAAATTATTTGTATAAATTACACTAGCTGGCCCGGCAAACGTTGTTTTGCCATACCAAAAAAAGTAAAAAAAAAAAAAATAATATTATAAACCTCACGGGGCCCGAGACCTTTCCAATGAATGCAAAACCGTGGAAATCGGTTCGTGCGTTCTGGAGTTATAGCGTCAGGAAGGAAAATCCGACTTATTTTTATATAGTAGATTATAATCTAAACTAATATCATAAAGCAGAAGAGTTTGTTTGTTTGAACGCGCTAATCTCAGGAACCAATGATCCGATTTGAAAACTTATTTTAGTATTGAATAGTACATTTATCGAGGGAGGCTGTAGGTTATATAACATCACGCCGCAACGAATAGGAGCGAAGCATAAGTGAACAATGTTGCAAAAATGAGGAAAATTTCACGCGTACGAAGTCGCAGACAATAACTAGTGTTTATATAAATACTAGCTGCTGCCCGCGACTCCGTCCGCGTGAAATTTGGAAATTTTTTTTTTCGCAATAAAATGTTGCCCATGTCCTTTATCAGCGTCTAAAGATTGTCTGTGCCGAATTTCATCAAAATCGGTTGAAAGGTTTAAGCGGGAAAGCGTAACAGACAGACAGACAGAGTTACTTTCTCATTTATAATATTAGTATAGGATCCTTTCTTAGTAATCGTCCAAATATGAAACGAACCAGCTCCCAGAGTTTCTGCTCGTGTTGCTCCTGGGCTAGTTTTGATATAAAAGACAATTTGTCATTCAGCTTTTTTCATGTACCTATATAAAAATGTATGGGAGTCATAGATGCTATATACGAGGCTCGTAACTACCTGCATACATAGGATTAGGCAGCATCACATTGTTTGGCAGAAACCTCTCCGGCATCATGAGAGGCGGCTGGTTCGGCATGATCAGAGGTGAGGGGTTCGGCATGATCAAGGGCGACTGGTTAGGCATCATCAAAGGTGACTGATTCGGCATGAACATCTCTGGCATGAGCATACGAGATTCCTCTGGAACGGACTCTTCTGCCACAAACTCTCTAGATTCTGCTGCAAAGAGACAAAAATGTGTTACACTTGTTTGAAATGTAGATTATTTAAACTTTTTATGCTTAGCTCATAACCTCTTTAACCACTTCTTTAAAATACTAAACGTATTTCGGTGACGTAAACCTCTTTTATAACCCGATTTTTAGATTCAGATCAGGTCTGTTTGACCGTATACAAAAAAAAATACTGCCCTGGGATTGAAACCAGAGTATCGCGTATGAAAGTCGTTATAGCCATCGACTACGCCTCGAAAGCTAAAATTCGTTTACTGACGAATTTAATTATTTTGTCTACATTATCAGAAATATGTTATGAATATACCCGGCACTACTTACACCAAAAAAGATAATAAAAACGTTTTCTTCTAATCTCGTAAGTTTAATTAACTGAATTCTTAATTTAGATGATAAAATAATGAAGAATATTTCATAAAATATTGGATTACACGAGGAATGTCTGATAGCGAAATATTTTATAACAATATTATCAAACAATGATTTTTGATATCGTAAAAAATATCGTTTCTTACAACATACCGTAGTATGTTTTGAAGTTTGAATATTTTAAGAAACATTATGTATCTATATCGTATTGGAGTTCGCAGACAATTTACAAAGAAAGAAAGAAACATTTATTGCTGTGAGTGACCATCCAACACTGTCTTTCTTCTTTCAGGCATTTCATATCCCACTTATGGGCACGAGTTTTCCATTTCGGGTATTTGCTCCACTATGCCACGGTTACCAGGCGTGTTGGCATTAGGGTTAGTTTGAGGTTTCTCGTCTCTCACTGGCGGTTACAGCTCCCTGGAGGCAATGGGGTGATGACACTTGTATTCTTAATCCGTCACTACTCAAAAAGAATCAAAAGAAATACCACTGACCTACGAATTCATATTTCGCAAATAATAGATGCTAAACCTTCTTGCCATATATTGGTTATTTATATTGCCAGATACCGACTGATAAATTATTGACACATTTTGCCATTCCAGGATCTTCTTTTGACTAGGCAATTGCCTGCCTTCTATTTCACATAGGTAATAATTTAAATATTAAAAAAGTTACTTCAAACCAAATCGAACAAAATCAAAGCGTAGAGATCTTTTGCTTTTGTTAGTGATTTTCTAAAAATGACAACGTCTTACCGCTGTCTGGACGGGCCAAGGTCCCAACTGCCAAGAGACAGAGAAGCCAAAGACTTCTCATGATCTTCATCGTATTCCTTGGACTGGATCTAAACCTGTGATCCAATAGTGAGCTCGACAACTCACTGAAGATGCCCACAATATTACTATGACCTGGTTTATAAACGATTTTTACTTATCGCATTAAAACGTGTACAAAATCAATTTCATTATTGAATTCACTGCTTTGTATTGATTTAATCAGATTCTCATTTATCAATCATATATTTTATATCTGGCGTGAATGTATTATGGAAATCAATCGAATTTAATTATATTTTGCATAGTCATTATTGAATTGAAAACATTTTTTGGTTTAAAGTACACAGAGTTTTAGAATAAGGATAAGCATTTTTTGCCTATAGCAAGCAAAAATAACCTTTATTTGAACTATTGATAAATGATCTGATTTCATCATCATTTATTTATTTATTTATTAATACTTCATGCACATACAAGAGTACAATGGCGGGCTTAATGCCTTGGGCATTATCTACCAGCCAACCAGTGATAGTACAGAGCAACAGTGTGGGTGCCAAATACAAAAAATATCAAAAGACAAAACAAGAACCAAATAAACTTAAACTAAACATCAACTTAATCTAAACAATTACTATAGGTGAATACAAAATAAATAAAAGGTTATAATTATTTATAAAAATGATGCACAAATTATACTTATACATACCATAATATACCTATACATAATATACATATACCTACATATACAATAATACATATACTTACATATATATACATACATAACTAGTAGTCAGGAATCTATAAACATGTTTGCAGTGAAGAAATAATTCTAATGGTTACTGTGCCAACAGTCTAGAATAATGACGGCGTAAACCAGTTCTAAATGAAGATTTAGTTTTAGCCATCCTAACTTCAACAGGTAGTCCATTCCATAGGAGGATTGATTGCACATTGAAGGATGAGTGCACGAGACTTGAAGTATGAGCGGGACAAGAAAGAAGAAGATTGTGGGAAGAACGCAAATTACGATCATGAGTTGAATAGAGATACTGAAAATTGGATTTTAAATAAGATGGGGAGTTTGGGTTATTTAAAATAGAGTACAAGGTAGTCAGAGCATGTACATTTCGCCGATGTCTTATTGGGAGCCACTTTAAACGAGACCGAAAAATGGAGACATGATCGTATTTGCGCAGATTAAAAACGAATCGAATGCAATTGTTGAGAAGTCGGTCGAGTTTGTTGATCAGATCTGCATTCAGGTCGAGGTAACACACATCGGCATAATCAATGATGGGAAAGATTAAGGCTTGCACTAGCGTTGTCTTAGCTGGAACAGGTAGGAAATTTTTGAAACGATAGAAAGCACGAAGACATCCCGTCACTTTTTGCGAGAGCTTTGTAACCTGTGTACGCCAACTCAGTGTAGGGTCCATGTACAAACCGAGGTTTTTCACGTCAGTGTTGTATGGTATGTTGGAGCTATTGTAGACAATAGGGGAGAGTTTATTAGTATCTAGCCTATTTATCATATATGAGCTGCCCATAACGAGGGCTTGACACTTTATAGGATTTACTGCTATGCCGAACCTAGACGTCCAACTTTGTACAGCTCTCAAATCACGATTTACATCCTCGATTGCTGCTGCTATGCGTTCTAGCCTAGCCTGAGTATAAATCTGCAAGTCGTCAGCATACAAATGATACGCACAGCGAAGTTCGCGCGTCAAGAGATCAATAAAAAGAGAGAAAAGTAGAGGAGAAAGTTTCCCACCTTGGGGAACCCCAGAGTGTAAATCACTCCAATCGGAAAAGCTATCACCGACTCGAACAGACTGCTGACGCCCCCGAAGATACGATGAGAACCAATTAAGTGCATCTGGTGAGATCATGAAGTAAGAGAGGATAGATAGGAGGACATCGTGATCAACTACATTAAAGGCATTAGAGAAATCTATAAGAACCAATACAGTAACCAGAGTGCTCTCAATACCCTGCCTCACATCCCCGGTAACTTTAAGTAGAGCAGAGGCTGTGCTATGACCCGGTCTAAACCCCGATTGCAGTGGGCTCAAGAAATTGTTAGAGTGGATAAACTTAGCCAACTGTTTGTAAACACAAGCTTCGAGCACTTTAGATAGAAACGGGAGGATGGAAATTGGGCGATAGTGACTAGGAAGACATGGATTAGTAACTTTAGGTAATGGACGAACATGAGCTTTACGCCATAAGGAAGGAAATGTACCAGAGCAAAGAGAAAAGTTAAGGATATGAGAAAGAGGGGAAAGAAGTTCATTTAAAAGAATTATAATCATTCGCCGACTAATTCCGTCGCAACCTATGGCCTGAGATTTAATTGATAGAATAGCTTCTTTGATCTCATCAGATGTCACCGGCAAAAAGAAGAATGGGGCCACGGGAGGACGAGGCAAGTTTTTTATGTAGTCAACAGTTTGGAGTCTGGTACAGTTGTCAAGCGCATCAGAGGTAACAAAAAATTGATTTAGCTTGTTTAAACATAGAGAGTGCAGAAAGTCAACATGTTTTGATTTACCAATGCCGATAGTTTTAAGGAATCTCCAAAGATCAGGGGGGGAAGAAGAAGAAATATTATTAAGTATGTGACGACGCTTCGCGTTGCGTATCATCTGGTTGCAACGATTTCTTGCAGACTTATAGAGAGCCCAATCAGATTCAGAACGACTTTTTTTAAACTTGCAGAAAGCCCTATCTCTACGTCTCCTTGCAGTACGTACCTCGCTAGTTAACCACGGAGCAGGTGGATGTTTTATTTTCACCCGTTTTACAGGGGCATAGACATCATAAAGATGAGTAACTGTATCACTGAAAATCTGTATCTTGTCATCCACAGTAGATGCGGCCTCCATGTCATCCCAATTAATTTGTAAAGCTTTCGCTTGTAGGCTTTCAACATCTAACTTCGCAAAACAACGCAAGTGCAAGACCTTAGGCTTAAGTTTTGGAGGCTTTAAGAGATAAGAAGCATAAATAAGATCGTGAAGGGAAAAGGCAGGAATTGGATATTGGCCGAGACCTTTAACCAAGGATGGAGAGGAAGTAATAGCTAAGTCTAACCAAGTGTCAGTCCCATTGGAGTTGTGATGAGTGGGTTGTAGGGGAAGCACTTGAAGACTGGAGGACTCGATGATGTGAAGGAGTTTACGGGTGCGGGAAGAAGGAACAAGTAAGTCGGTATTAAAATCACCCATTATGATGTGATGTGTGTAATCAGACCCTACGGATTCTAAAACCGATTCTAAATCAGTGAAGTAATCAGTAGCAGGTGGGCAATAAACCACACCCACGACTGCTTTGGTACCTTGAAAGGAAACCTCAAGGAAGAGAAACTCAGCAGTAGCGGTATTTTGAGTAGGTGAGGAGGCAATAATGCGATAACTTAAGTCACTACGAAGATAAATCGCAACACCACCCCCTCTGCGATCCAAACGATCATTCCTAATTAAGATGAAACCAGGGAGCGGGTACATAGTGGAAGGCAAGTGAGGTTTTAGCCAACTTTCTGAAATTAGGAGAGCGTGGATGTTTACGTCGTGGAAAATGTCAAAAAGATCACTGTGATGACTGGGGATGCTTTGTGCATTGATATGACAAACGTTAAAGAGATGGTCCGTCTGATTGAAGTTCTTCGCAAGAACATCCCCTATACTATCCGTCGCAGAAGTAAAGCTATCGTTAAGAGACGAGGCAGTCGAACTATTGGCAGAATAAAAGGAGGAATCAGTATCGCATGGCAACATTGTAAAATAAAGAATATATAATATATATTATGTATATAGAATAAAATAATAAGTAAAAATATTTAATATATATAAAATGAAGATAAATAATAAATATTAATATGTACAACCATTACCCAATTCACATTATCTTAGGGAGGGGGGTGCAATAATTTATTTTTGCACCACCCGCCAGCCTATACACAATAACTCTAAAAACAAAATAAGTATACAAAAAGACCTATGACGTTAAACAATGTAGTCTGTGGAGAATTTAAATAAGTGAACGCAACCAAAAAAAGAAAGCCAATTACATGTGACAAAGTTGACAGCTAACAAGTCACAAGTGTCATTACTGTTATGTCAGACTAATGTCAGGTGACTAGTGGTAGATATTTAAAAACAACAACATTATATGATCAAAAAACAAAACAATTCACATACAAAAATGACCAGGAACAACAAACCTTTTCATTATGAATATGGCCTATGATGGTGATGTTAAAACTAGAAAATGTCAAACGATTTATTGGTCAGTCGTTTCGTGCTGCTGTGTTCAACTTTGCGGGTCCGATATCAGAGCTCTTAGGATACTTCAAAAGGAGCGGATCCAATTCAGACATTGTAGTGATCCTATGCCGTCCTCCGTCAGTAGACTTAATGTAGATAACTCCATCCAGTGTCCAGCAATGATGCATACCAAAATGAAGCCGTGCCTTTGCAAAGATAAGTTGCCGTGTCCTCGTCAGAAACTCTTTCACAGAAATTGGTGTGCCTCTCAGCTTCGATTTTGCTTTAAAAACTGAAGATTTCACAGCAAGGCAAGAAAAATGCACCAGCATAGGCCTTATCTGCCGACTTCTCTGAGCACCCAGCCGATGACAGTACTTGATGGAGGAAGATTGCATGTCATTAATGTTCATATTAACTTTTCATCATCGTCATCATAGGCCTTTGCATCTGTATCAGATGATTCAAGTAGTATGTAGTACCATAAGACATTTCTTTGTATGACTAAAGAGCCCAATTCTGGACTCACAAGATCGGCCAACACCAGAGCAGGCAAAAATTGCGGTTGATGTAGAAGGTACGGTATGGCGCTCATGGCGTTTGCTACTCTTCTTGGCAAGCTTGTCAAACCAAGTTCTGTCATGGATCGGGATACCCTTCTTTATTAACCCCCTCCACTTCGCCCTATCATCTGCGAGATTTTCCCATGCACCTTGACCGATGTCGAATGCAGACAAGTCACACCTAACACAGTCTTTAAAACGAAGCATAGGGCGCCCTACAGTTCTCTTCGCTTTAACTACAGCGCCAAGCATAACCTGTCTTGGAAGCCTCGAGGAGTGCATGCGATGCACATGCCCCAGCCACCGCAGGGGTCATTGTTTAAGTAGGGCAGTGAGACTGGGCAATTGCGCTCTTGCAAGAACCTCCTCGTTTATAATTTTGTGGTTCCAAGTAATACCCATAATGTTGCGAACGCAACGCATGTGAAAAGCGTTCAGTCGACGCTTCTGTGCAGCATATGAAGTCAGCAGAAGATTTAATTTAGTCCTAAATAAATTTCACACAACATCACAATCTCTATTTCTGAAACAAAAAGCGTATTTTCGTTTTCAATTTGCCGATACTACAATTGTAATTTGTTAAAATTTTCATAATTAAGGAAAACATTATTCTACACATATGATTTCATACCTAAAATCATTAAATAGTTATCAAATTGTCATTAAATTATATTTAAAATGAATAAAAATAAAAATAAACTGTTGAGCACGTCGCCACAATACGGGGCGGGCGGAAACTGGGCGGGCCCCACCGGAAGCGGAAGTGCGACCCACTAATGACGCTTCGTAGCGCCATCTACGTGCAACTCCTGCGTAACCATTGTTGTTGGATAGATTTACCCAAATGTTGTGAACTTGTTTGAAATATTAATGAATTATATAACTTTTTGAAGATTATAATAGATGGACTTTGATTTTACGCTGAGAAAACTTTTTGGATGTGACTTTCAACTCCTCCAGACATACATTCAAACATTTCCAATGGGATTAGATAGAGACTATAAAACGCTATCTGTTACTAAGTATTTAAATAAACTCAAACTCCTTTTAAACCCCTTTAAAAGTCGGAATAATCTGAAGTTTTGCCCACTTGTTAAAGACAGATGACAATACAAAAATTTCAAAAACATTTTCTGTAACCAAAACTAAATTTTTAGCCAACCTTTCTGTTTCGTTTCCTTAGAAGGCGTGTCATATTATTTATTTAGTAAGATATTGTATTAAATTATTATTATTAAAAGCAAAATATTCTAGAAAATTAAATGTATTCTAGATTTTCATAATAATACACAACTAATACCAATAAAATAAGAATGAGTCCCATTTGGCGGGAACGTGATTGATTAAAACAACATGGCCGATAATATTGACAGTTGCCGTTTCTAATAATGGTGCCATCGTGCACAGCTGTGAATTTTTTTTATTATTTTATATTTACGTAAAAGACAATTTTATTTTGACACAAGTTTGACAAAGAAAATAATGCATTTTATAATTTTCATATTTTTGTTTAGTAAATTCTAGCTTATTTCTGATTGGCTGTTTATGATATATATTATTGTCAAAGGCGTTGAATTTAGCATTTAAAACGTAGCTTATACGTATAGATATTTAGTAAGTCAAAATAAAAAAATAAAAAAGTCACAAAGTAAAGTAGTTACACCCACTTACATCTTTTTCAAGCTGTGTGTTCTGTAAAGAACGCTAACTTATCTATTGATGGAGTTGGTGCAAACCGCTCAATAGATGGCGTTGTACGAAAAAACATCGCACGATGTTAAAACTCGCATTGAGATGATTGTAGTGGAAAATTTGGTAAACATTTGCGTGAACCAAAATAGCTCAGTTGGGAGAGCGACGGAACGGCATTCCGAGGTCGCGGGTTCAAGTCCCGCTTGTGGTTATCATTTTTTCCATTATAATTTAGTTTGTTTAGTAAGAATCTTAAAGTTTATCTCCATAAGAATCTATTGTTGCTGTGTTTTTAATCAATTTGGTTCAGTAGTTTTAGCGTGAAAGAGTTACAGAAGAGAATCAGATTTTCGTATTTATAAATTTGTTTGTAACATAGCGATATTGTAAAGTTTTCTATTTCCTTAAAAATATACCTAACTATCTTAATAATAGTAGAATATTCATGTGTTGCGAAAACGAATCACCCTTCCTGAGATACAGCGTGGACGTACAAACAAGACAACTAAGTCTCAGTAATAGGGCTGGTTTTACCTTATAACAAAACATAAACAAAAATGATAAGTAAATTTTATGCAATTTAATTGAAAAAATTTTAGTTTGATATTATGTATGCAGAATTAATATTCCTTTCAGCTGCCAACCAGTCTGGCTTCCAATGAAACTATCGGCTATCGTTAAAACTTTCCAGTTTCCGCTTTAAAATAGCCAGCTATAGATCAGAGGCGCCATCTGTCGGTCCATAATGGAAACTGTCCGAGTTAAGACTGCTACATGACGTAGATATTACATGCATTCGGTTTTATGCCTTCAATCTGTTGATTTTTATATTTATCTCTGAAAAGTTACTCGTTTCGTTTGCAAGTTATGTTTTCCTTACTTCTTTGCACAGGGTTATTTTGAAATAGCTGCCTAATCGTGACAAAAGGTACAGAATTAGTAATACAGGTTACAAAATGAAGGCAATAGGTTTTATTTTCTAACCGACTTCAAAAATGGAGGAGGTTCTCAATTCGTCTGTTTGTTATTTTATGTATCGTATATATATATATCGTATGTTTGTTGCCTCATAACTTTTTACTGGGACAAGCGATTTTAATTTTTTTTTTATTTGTAAGCTGGTGTGGTGTGGTCTCATTGGTACCAGGTCAGGATCTGGTGGCTATCTATTGAGAAATCGAGGAAAACCCTCAAATTTCAAGGGCAAAAGAAATCGGTTAACTTAAAAAAAAAACTCTTATTATCATAAGATGAATTATGATAAGTAACTTGCTAAGCATCGTTATAAATAAGAAAAATATTTTTTATAAACATCTTATATCTGGTCAGAATTTTATCTTATAGATAGAGAGCCAGGCTTCTATCATCTTGTACAGAAAATAAAAAACTATAATTAAGTTCTTAGCTATTTTAGGCAAGTTAGTACAGGTGTTTATAATATTGATAAAATTTCATAAAATATACATTTAACTAGCGGTTGCCCTCAATTTCGTACGCGTGGAATTTAGAACCAATCTGACAATTTATACAAAAATATCATCCTCTTGAATCACTCTATCTTTTATTTATAATTGAGTATTTTTTTTTAAAGTTCAACCAACTTCATGTGCCATTGAAATTTGAGGGTTATCCTTGAATTCTGAGGAGATAACCACTAGGTCCTGACCTAGTGCCAATCACACGGGAACCACCAGCTTAGAAATAAAAAATGAATCATTAAAATCGCTTCACCCAGTTATGAGGTAACAAATATAAAAAAAAAATTTAAACAAAATAGATGAATTGAAAACCTCCACCTTTTTTTGAAGTCGGTTAAAAAAGAACCGCATCAAATCCATTTCGTAGTACTGAAGATATATACAAAGAAATCGATTTTGTTTTATAATAAGTAAAGATTTGTTTAAATAAAACTACTTTTTACGGATTTAGACGCGTATATTTGTTTTAAATTTTGGCCCGACGTTTTGGAGACTTAACAGTCTCCATGGTCACGGGTGTGTTAGAAAATATTATTTTAATGAGTTGCGCAAGTGTTAGAAAGAAATAAAATAATAAGATTTGGTTATTAAAAGTAAAGGACTTTGTTAACCCAAGCTCTGAACTTATCATCTACTGTAATACATAATCAATACAAACTTCCTCAAATGTAAGCCATGTTCACAATAATTCTCAGCACGATAGTAATGTTAATTGAAGGCGTGGTTCATCTCTTGGGATCCTATGGGTTCTAATTAATCGTCCTACAATTACTGTATAATTTCCTTCCATTAATATTCATAGAACATGAGTGTTACAATTGTAACTCGTATCGGGTCCCAATGGGTAACAAGTTTAACCCCAGTTTTGTGTATTGTGTCCAAAATAGGTTACATTAAGATAAATAGTAAAATTTTACTCTACTACTGAGACTTCACTGTTCTTCCGTCTATCACCAGGCTGTATCTCTGGAACGGTAAAAGCTAGAGAGTTAAAAATTTACAGTTTATGTATATCAGTTGATGCTATAACAATAGATACTCATCTTTATAATTCTCCTGCCCTTATCCTGTTATTTGAGATCGAAAATATGACAAATATATTATGATAATAACGCTACGCAACCCTTCGTTTTTAAATCAACTCGTACTTGACCGTCTGTAAAAAATTAAGAGCCGTTTGAAATATTTACTAACTTTCTTAACTTATTAACTTTATTCTTTACTAGCTGTCCCGGCAAACGTTGTTTTGCCATACTCAAAAAAATTGGTCAAGTGCGAGTCGGACTCGCGCACGAAGGGTTCCGTACCATTATCTATGCAACATAAGGCAACGTTATTAGTATCGAGCAAGAAACGGTAAAAAAATCATGTTTGTTGTATGGGAGCCCCCCTTAAATATTTATTTTATTTTATTTTTAGTATTTGTTGTTATAGCGGCAATAGAAATACATCATCTGTGAAAATTTCAACTGTCTAGCTATCACCGTTCTTGAGATACTGGGTACGGAACCCTAAAAATCATGTTTGTTGTATGGGAGCCCCCCTTAAATATTTATTTTATTTTATTTTTAGTATTTGTTGTTATAGCGGCAATAGAAATACATCATCTGTGAAAATTTCAACTGTCTAGCTATCACCGTTCTTGAGATACTGGGTACGGAACCCTAAAAATCATGTTTGTTGTATGGGAGCCCCCCTTAAATATTTATTTTATTTTATTTTTAGTATTTGTTGTTATAGCGGCAATAGAAATACATCATCTGTGAAAATTTCAACTCTCTAGCTATCACCGTTCTTGAGATACAGCCTGGTGACAGACGGACGGACGGACGGACGGACGGACGGACGGACGGACGGACGGACGGACGGACGGACGGACGGACGGACGGACGGACAGCGAAGTCTCAGTAATAGGGTCCCGTTTTTACCCTTTGGGTACGGAACCCTAAAAAGGGTTTGAAAAATAAATGTTGGCCGATTCTCAGACCTACTGAATATGCATGTAAAATTTCATAAAAATCGGTCAAGACGTTTCAAAAGTAGTTTTATTTAAACAGATGAGTCGCGCAAGTGTTAGAAAATCTTTGTTATTTCTACTATGATTTCTGTTCTTTTTGAAAGATAGCTAAACTATAATAATGGTTATAATGAAAAAGACAGTATTCATATTTCTTCATCGCGCGAACTCATGCAGCAAACTTGTCGCGAGGCGCGCCATTTGTTTGATACTTCACGTGGAACGCAGCGAGTAGGGTTGTCACCTAAATAATAATAATAATAATAAAAAGCCTTTTATTTTCCTTTATCATTACAACGTTTTCTTTTAAATTATTTAAATCTATGTTAGTGAGGTTTAAAAGATACTTAGTTCTAATGTTAGTTTTTCTTAGAATCTATACTATAGGAACCCCTCGTAGGGTATAGGCCTCCTCCAATTCTTTCCACTTTTTCCTATCTTGTGCTATTTTTGTCCAGTCTTTCCCGACCGTCTCTTCTATGTCGTCCATCCACCGTTTTTGAGGTCTGCCCTTGTTCCTTTTTCCATGTGGGCCGGACCATTTTGTGCTCTTGAGAGTCCATCGCTGGTCTGTGCATCTAGCTACATGGCCAGCCCAGCTCCATTTCAGTTTTAGTGCTTGGTGTAATGCATCTGTCAGTTTGGTCTTGTTTCTTATTTCTTGGCTTCTTGTTTTTTGAATTTTTCTCAGGTGAAGCATGCTCCTCTCCATTGCTCGCTGACAAGTTCTTATTTTGATACATACTTTGTTAGTAAACGTCCACGTTGGAGAGCCATAGGTCAAGCAGGGCAGAACACAAGTGTCTATGATGATCTTTTTCATGCTTAGGTCGTATTTACCTTTTAGAATTTCCTTGTGGGCCCAGTACTTATTCCAACTGCACGCTATTCTTCTGTTGACCTCGTCTTCATTTTTTGTTTTAGCAAACGATACTTGTTTGCCTAAGTATACGTACTGTTCCACATATTCAAGTTCGACACCATCAAGCATTATTTTTCCTCTCTTACCGTTTGTCATTATTTTTGTCTTGCTTAGGTTCATATGCAGGCCCACACGCTTGCTCTCTATGTTTAGTTGCGCTATCATATTTTCCAACTTCTTAGGAGTTTCAGCAAAGATCACGATGTCGTCAGCAAATCTCAGATGTGTGAGGCGTTCTTTGTTTATGGGTATGCCTTCAGAAGTCCAGTTCAATTTGGAGAATATGCATTGCAAGACGGCTATGAACAATTTTGGAGATAAAGGGTCTCCCTGCCTGACGCCTCGAGCGATTTTGATTTCGTCTCCTCTAGACTCTAACTTGACTCTGCTAACACTGTTCTGGTATATATTCTTTATGGTTCTTATTATTATTGGGTCTATTTTGCAGTTATGTAGAGCTTGCCATATAGAGTCGTAATAGAGGCTGTCGAAGGCTTTTGTGTAATCGATGAAGCTTATATATAGATTTCTGTTAAATTCCGAGTATTTCTCCATAACTTGCTCAAGTGTATGGATGTGGTCCATGGTCGAAAAACCAGAGCGGAAGCCTGCTTGTTCTACCGGTTGTTGACTGTCTATTGTTGGGCTAATTTTACTATTTATAATAGAAGTGAATAATTTGTACACTGTTGATAGCAGGCTAATTGGACGGTAGTTTGCGATGTCCAGCGGGTCGCCTTTTTTATATAGGAGTATTATGTCTGAGTTCAGCCATTGCTTTGGTATTGTTCCTGTTTGTAGAACCAGGTTGAGTATACATGTTAGTGGTCTGGCCAGTAGTTTCGCTCCTACTATCAAAGCTTGGTTCTTTAATCCGTCGGGCCCTGGGCTCTTTTCTCGCTTCAGCTTTTTGATATGTTTCAAGATCTCACGCTCATCTATAGTAATTGTTACACTAGTATTTGACTGAAAACTGTTTATTTCTGTAAATGGATTCCTGTCTTGTGGGTCTTTGGAATAAAGATCCTTGTAAAAGTTTGTAGCACAGGTTATTAGGTCCTTCCTTGATTTTGTCTCTTTTTGTCCGTCCTTTAAGTTCTTGATCCAGTCTGTGTGAATGGTAAGTTGCTTATAAGCTCTTTTGGCGCTTCGATAGTGCTTTATACTGTTTTCTATGATTTTTTGTCTGTGATTTTTATAGTCATTTTTTATTGACTTACTGGTTTGTTTGAAAAGATTTGATAGCTGTTTTTTCATTTCAGGTGATTTATTTTTGGTTTTTATAAGTTCAGAACGCCGTTGGATTTGAAGTTTAGTTTTTTCGCTTAGAAAGTATGAAATGTGTTCGTTGTTCTTGGTTTTGATTTCTGACTTAAGGCTGTTTTTTAGGTAGAGTTCGAATTCATCATATGTTTTTTGTAGGTTATGTTCGTCAAAGTTGGTTAGGTTTTTCAGGTTAGTTTCTAGTTTTCGAAGGTATGTATTTACTTCTTCATTCGTTTTCAGTGATGACTCCGGGTTTTGAAAAAGTCTTCGGCATTTTTTGCGATTTTTTAGGATAAGTGTTGCTCTTACTATTCGATGGTCCGACGGGAAATCAACGTTGTTTAAAACCTCTATGTTTGTTATGCTTTTGGGGTTGTTATACAGGATAAAATCAAGTTCGTTTTTTGTTTTTTCGTCTGGCGATATCCAGGTCCATTTTTGGCTATTTTTCTTTTTGAAATATGTGTTCATGATGGATAGTTTGTATTCTAGTGCATAGTTTATCAGCCTTCCTCCTCTTGTATTTCTTTCTCCGTACCCGTATTTTCCCATGATCAGGTTTTCGTTGGTTTTTGGTAATCCTATCTTGGCATTGAAATCCCCCATTACCATGATATTTTTGTGGTTTTTTAATAAGTTGTGAGCTTCTTGCATCGTTTGATAGAACTTTTCTAAGTCTTCTTCGTCTGAGTCTGTCGTCGGTGCATAGACTTGGATGATTGACAAATCTTTATCGTCGAACTCTAGCTGAATGAAAGCGACTCTTTCCGACAATCCGCAGAAATTGATTATATTTTTTTTAAACTCTTTTTTGATGAGAAATCCCACCCCGTACCGACCGGGTGTTTCACCTGTATAGCACAGAATGTGATTGCTATATTCTTCAATTTTATTTCCCATTCTTCGAACTTCCGCTAGGCCAAGTATGTCTATGTTTATGTTTCGTATAGCGTTCATTAGTTCGATGTATTTTTCAGTGCTTGAGAGTGTTCTGACGTTGTACGTCGCAATTTTTAAATGATTGTTTCTTTGTTTTTGACGAATTGGAGGGTTTTGGTCATAATCTCCCGTGGTGACCAGCCGAGTTGGGAGATGCCTGTTGTTTGTTGTTTGTTTAGCTTCGTTGTTGTGATCTGTGTAGAAGGAGGAGGGCCTGGATTGTTATATGTTTTCTCCACATTTTTGTATGTTTTGCTCTAATGATGTGTTGCTGGCTTTTCTACTAACTAGAAAGTTTAGCATACTTGGTTTCAAGACGCCTTCTGAGATGCTATTGGATCTTTGAACTGAGGTATAGTTTTTCAGCTTTTTGTTTTTCTTGTTGACATGTATGTTAGTGTCATTTTGTATTTGGGAGTCGTTTGTCGGTGAGGTGTGGAGTTGTCTTTTGTTATTAGGTTTTAATATGATTAGTTTGTCATATTTTATTTTTGCTATATTTCCCTTTTCTTTTTCCAACCTCACTTGGTCCTGCAGTTCTCTCCTCTTTTCTAGTACTTGTTTCGGATAATCTTCCTTGAAGTAGTAGGGGGTATCTTCTAGAGCCTCTTTGTTTTTTAGTATTCTTATTTTTGTGCTTAATGTAGAAAAAGTCACCACCACTGGACGTGGTCTATCTGATTTCTTTCCAATTCTTTTTATTTCTTGAATGTCGCTGTAAGACAGTTTTATGCAAAAGTATTTCTCTACCCATTCAGTAATGACCTTCTCTAGACCAGCATATGACGTTTCTGTTTCTTCGAGCCCGAAAAATACCAGATTTCTTTTTCTTTCTTGCTTTTCTAGGAAGTATAGCCTTTTTTCTTGATTTTCTACTATTTCTTTAAGTCTTTCATGTTTGCCTTCCAGCGCTGTGAATTTTTCCTCAAGCAAGCTGTTGATATTGTTCGTAACTTGTTCTGTGATGTTTTTTCCGGTGTCCCGGATTTCTTTTCTTTGCTCGTCTAGTTCTTTTCTTATTGCTTTAAGTGCGTTTAGGATTTCTTCCATGATTTTATATTATAATTGTAAGTTTTAGGCAGAAGTACGCCCTCTTGCGGTGTTGTTATGAGCTGTCTCGTCTCTTATAGCTTTTTGGTAGATTAGTGTCAGTAGTGTCCTCTTGTGGTTGCCTGACTTACTAGTTATCTCCCGAGATAGTTCGTTGATGAGCTGTTACCAGTGCTGCCCTCTTGTGATTCCGATATGTACTAGGTGGCCCCGTGGACGGCTCGTTAGTTGCAATCGGTCGACAACGCAGTATGCTGTTGATTCTATAGTAGTGTCGATAACCCGAGATAGATGTCGTTAGGTGATGAATGTATTTGTGAACTTTGAGCTGTTGCTGGTTATGTATGACTCACTTTTTGTAGGTTATATCTATCTCACTATTATATTTTTGGCGTGTTGGGAAGTAACTGTCAATCTGTATCGCTGGCACGATGTCTACGTCGATATACAACCGTCTCCCAGCACTATGATTTCACTTTTTAGCAGAGAAAAGTCACTTTGTTGTGAATGTATTTATCACTGCTTTTAACACTTTTTAGTCAGTTATTGGAGTTAACTTTGCTTTGTGCGTGTACTTAGACCACTTATGTACATTTATTACTGTTTATTGCACTTCAATTTCTTGATTATGTATTTAGTTTAACAAAATAAACGCAGAGCTGATGTTGACAGTAGCACTGCAGCGCCCTCCCTCCTTGGGTTGTCACCTACTACTTGTAATTATTATTAAATGTCTTCTTGGCCTATTCCCACTGTTGGGACTCCTTCACTTAGGGATGGTAGTCGTTCTACTATGCCACGATGACTAGGGGTGTTTGAATAGGGTTGTTTCATGAGAATGACTTGAACCTAGGATCTCGGAATACCGTTGTTGCTTTGTTGGTTAACACATGCAGGTCCCATGTTCGCTCATATGGAAGAGCAATGAAATGGTATTCCAAAGTCGTCGATTGAAGTCCCACTCATGGTTATTAATTTTTCCACTATAATATGATTTATGAGAAGGTATTCAATTTAAAAATAAATAAATATTCATGGATATTTCACACAACGTCCTCTAGTCCCAAGCTAAGCTTATATGCTTGTGTTATGGGTACCAGAATACGAATATACTACATATACTATTTTACTTTTGTAAATACATACTTATAATTCATAGAAAACACCCAGACGCAGTTCAAACATTTGAAAATGAAAATACTGTATTTGTGTTAATAATGAATTTTTGTGAGTTTGGGACATTCTCTAAACCGTATTATTCGTCATCTTGCATACAAGCCTGTGAGTTCTAGCCTGTTATACTTTGAAATTTGCTTGTGACAACCCTAATTCCTGTATCATTTCAAGTTAGTGCGTTTTAGTTACCGCTGAAATTTAGTGTACAGAATCACTCAGCTAGGTATGACGGCGCTTTTAGACGTGCCTTTGAGATGAGGGAATGTCTTAATGAGGTATTGTTATTATATACCTGTTTGTTTCTAATACACTTGTTAGATGTGTTGTTAGTGTATAAAAATGTGTATTTGCTTGTTACTTGTGTTTAATGTATTGTAGATGATACCCGATAAAGATTCATTGGAAGATGAATTTACGCAATGATATTGCAAAGTCTAGAGCATTACTGCTATATAGCTGTCTTTGCTGATTATAAAACAAAATAGTTATTTTTGGATTTTGATGAGATTTATTTTTATTTAGATAGAGTGGTCCAAGAGGATAGATTTTTTGTATAATTTGTTAAAGCTTGGTTTCTTATTCTAAATGCGAAGTTGCAGGTAACAGCCTAGTATTAGAATAAAAATCTATTTCCAACTGAGCTTATTGCGGTCGTGCTAGCAACATTCAATTTAACCACCACATTTGTCACTCGACTGAGTTTATATATTTTTACGTACAACGCCATCTATCAAGATTGCTTTACAACATCTCGACCAACCACCTAGCATTCGTTACAGAATACAATTGGGTTGAAAATAATGACGCGACGTTCTTTACTAAAGTAATTTATTGATTTTGCAATTGACATGCTATGCCTTACTAGGGCCGCGCGCACATCTGAGTTGAACTATCTGTAACGTGCTATTCGAAATTGATTGAAAAATAAAAGCGGTCCCGCTTGCGGCAGTCAATTTTTTCCACCATAATTTCATTTGTTAAGTAAGGCATAGCATGTCAAATGTCAATTGCGAAATAAATAAATTACTTTAATAAAAATCTAAACTAATATCATAAAGCTGAAGAGTTTGTTTGTTTGAACGCGCTAATCTCAGGAACCAATGGTCCTATTTGAAAACTTATTTTAGTGTTGAATAGTACATTTATCGAGGAAGGTTATATAACATCACGCCGCAACGAATAGGAGCGAAGCATAAGTGAACAATGTTGCAAAAATGAGGAAAATTTTCTAAGTTTTACGCGTACGAAGTCACAGACAACAACTAGTGTTTATATAAATACTAGCTGTTGCCCACGATCCCGTCCGCGTGGAATTTGGAATTTTTTTTTTTTGCAATAAAATGTAGCCTATGTCCTTTCTCAGCTAATTAAATTAATCTCTAATTTAATAAATCTAATCTAATCTAATATAATCTCACGAACCACTCACTGGTTTGATTTAAAAATTCTTTCAGTGTTGTATAGTAGGTACATTTATCGAGGAAGGCACATTTATATAACATCACGCTGCGACTAATAGCGTCAGTGAAAAATGTTGCAAAACGGACGTGGAAGTCGCGTCCACTAGTTAGTATTTCATTTCTTGTCTGTTCACCTCCATGGGATTAACTTTTGGAACAGACACATAGCTTCTGACATTTCAAGAGCTTTTTAATCATGCCTATTTAAAATAAAAGTATTTGACTTTAACTAGGTACTACCAGAACAGTGTCTCGGCTTTCCTTAGCAGTTTGAAGGCTATAAACAAACAATTAATTACGTGAAAACTTCACAAATAAGCCTTAATGTTTGTCTTGTAATTAAAAGTATGTACCATCTGTGACTACTAAGAGCCTGTGACTTACACTACGGGAATGACATTGTAATTTGTCTTTAAAGTATCTCTCAGTGCTGCCACCTGACTACTTTTAAGGACACTTAATTGCTGTAATTAATAATAATAAATAAACAATAACAAATATTCATGGACATTTCACACAACGTCCTCTGGTCCTCATTTAATTAAACTCAAAACAACTCACCAACTTAATTTTGTAGTTGAAATATAGGGAATCGCCTACATTTCAGCTACTTCATAAGTTGGTATTAGTATAAACACTTTTTTACTTGTGATGTGATGACAAATTATAAGTTTTTGGATTTTTCCCTATATCAGCACTATATAGACTTGATCTATGCCAAATTTCAAGGCTCTAGGGCCACGGGAAGTAACCTGTGAATTTTGATTCCCTAGCATAAGTCGAAAAATTCTTAAAAATGATAAAAAAAACGGTTATATCTTTTAAATGCGTCGAAGTGAAAGGTTGACTGTATTTTTTGTAGCAAGGGACCGCATAGATCTACATATCTTATGAGTTTCAAGTTGATACCTTCAGCCGTTGCTGAGTAAAAAAAGTTTGACAGACGGATAGACTGACAGACAGACACCGGAGTGATCCTATAAGGGTTTGTACGAAACCCCAAAAAACGATCAAATTTTTTATCCTTTTTAACCAGGGTAACACCGCGGAGCACAGCTTGTGGTAAATATATCATGGTAAGTATATTATAATAATAATCGTACTCTTTATGCACCAGTTCAACATTACTTGAGCAGTTTTTTTTTCTTAAAAGCAATGTTATTGTTCCATTTCCGTTACAAAAGTGTTTTAGTTGAATCATCTTCGAAGCCTTCATCTTATATATTTTTCAAATCCATTATTTCTATAATCCTACGAGATTTGCTCACGGAGTCGCAAAGAGATAAACACTCTACCGACTTATCTGTATTTTTACTTATACTGTTTTATTTATTTTTATTTGTACTGAACTTATAATGTCAATAATTCTTAGCCCAATAAATTCCCACAGTTGGATACTTGTATTACACACTATTGTATAGCTCTTGTTTGAAAAAACAACAAACAAACAAGCTCAGATTTGCCTATAAGCACAGTTATACCCATGTAGTGTCTATGGCTAGATCACTCAGTCGGCTTGAAGTCACTTACATATCTATGAGTGTGTGAAATATGTCAAAGTCATAGTCAAAGATTTTTATTTTAAGTAGGCAAGATATACATGCTCTTATAAAAAGTTAGAAGCTAGGCGTCTGTTCCAAAAGGGAATCCTATGGAGACGAACAGACAAGAAACTCCATGGATTTTTTTTTCATTGTTTTCTTTTTTTTTAATTAAAGTCATGTATATGTGTCTATGTGTATCTATGATAGAGGCTATACGGCATATGAAACGTCATTGTTCTATGAAGTACGATTTAGCCAGGCTAAAGCTACTTGTTCTCATTT
This sequence comes from Orgyia antiqua, assembly GCA_916999025.1. Taxonomy (NCBI): domain Eukaryota; kingdom Metazoa; phylum Arthropoda; class Insecta; order Lepidoptera; family Erebidae; genus Orgyia; species Orgyia antiqua. Next base: position 11,556,034 of record OU779874.1, read on the forward strand.
TTAAACGTCTTCCTACCATTTGGTATATCTATGCTTATAAGTATTTGTAAAAACATCGAAATTTCACCAAAAAAAAATATTCCAAATTCGTCGATATTTATATTGTGAACTCGATTAATCAGACCGATAGAATGATTGCGTAGGTCCGGAAATGGTGTACCCTCATTAGGAGGACTTCCGCAACAAAAGATTTGTCCTCGGTCCATTTGGTAAACGTGTTTGGATATCCTATTATGATGTTTAACTTGATTGAACGGGAAACCTATGACCCCGAGGGATGAAAGAAAATTTGCATGAGAAAAATATTTTTATGAATAACTTTAATAAGTATTATATTTTCTTACATTTTTTCCTTATTTACATAATACTAGCAGTTGCACGCGAGTACGTGTGAAATTTAGAATCCCATGCCCCTTTTTCGCGTTAATAAGTACCTACACATTTTCTCAGACGCTGGAATATCTGTGTTCCTATTTAAATTATTATTGATTCAGTTGTTTTGAAGCGAAAAAGCAACATAGAGACAGACAGATAGAGTAACTTTTTTAGTTGATAAAACATTTACACACACAACAAAAATTTAATGTTTTTCTCGTGTTTAGAGTTAATAGTTCCCATGTTTTTAGTATTTTGTTATAAACTATTCTTATATTTAGGCTACAATGTTCTACAAAACAAATAACAATGAAATAAAAGTGACACATATAACCAGGAAATGCCACGATAGGTTAGTGGTTAAAGCAAAGGAACATTAATACAAAGATCGTAAGTTAAAGTCCTATTCGAGTTAATAACTTTTGTACTTTATTTAGTTTGTTACAAATGAAAACCAGGCCTTTATTCTGACTTCATACGTTCAAAGGTTTCTTTAATTAGTTGAATTAAGAAAGACCACGACTGCAACAAAATACTTTTAATTACATAAAGAAAAGGCAAAATTAAAACTATAGTGGGAGAGCAGAATTAGTGGAACTTCTACAACTTTTAATAGGGCAAAGACGGTTAAGGCATAGGTCTTACTGCAAGCGATTTAAAATAAATTGTTTTTTTGGTGGCCCTTTGGTATGATTCAATTCAATTCGTATGGGGTTCTGTGAATTCCTGCTTATACAGGAATATCTAGGTGGTCATAGGGCAGTCGTTAACAATGTGTTGCATTGTTTTCGGATGGTGGAGATTGGTCTATAACTACCTTCTAGCGGTCCACCCTGGGCAACGGAACTTTCCGGCTGAACGCTCTAGACTAAAAGTTGGCTCATCAAACTGCTCTAAGAGTCTACCGATGCATTTTGTGAGTGCCATCACGAGTTTGGGATGATGATGGATGGTTATTATTATTTACCATTCATTATTTTTTCCATTTAAAATTTGCCTGAGATATCGTACACGTGAAATTGAGCATCTTTCCGTCGAATTCTGGAAACTGGCCTCCCTGAAAGAAGGACACAAAATTCGGTTTTTATCAAAACCTCGCTTCAAGTAGCAAATGGCTTCTGGGTCTTTGGTTACTGCTTGAGAAACTATTTCATTTATTCGTGTTATTCTCAGTAGCGTTGATTTATTTACCCCCAAAAAACTTAATAAAAGATCCAATTTTTCAGAGACAAAAAAAGTTTAAAAGATTAGATTGACCGCATAAAATCGCGGTATTATTATACTTAAAACTTCAAACGCTATCAACGAGACCAATACTTTTACTACAGGAAGTTTCTGTTGCTTCCTTCCGGCGAACTGTGAAATACTTCAAAAGTTACTTCGCTCCGTAAAGTCAACACTCTTAACATTTAATTTTTCATTGTTTTAATAATGCTAGATTGTTTACGATTGATAGCAATCTTTACAATAAAATTGTGCTTGGCAAACGAATAACATTGAAATTGTTAATATACATAATTAATTTATTGTTTATAAAAATGGCGATATTATACAATGACTATAAAAAGAGGATATTAATTTGACTATTAAAAATCAATTTTATTATTAACCGACTTTAAAAATGTATTTTGTTCTAATAAATAAATCTATTTCTTGTGAATATATAAATAAATAAATATTCATGGACATTTGACACAACGTCCTCTGGTCCCAAGCTAAGCGTCTATGCTTGTGTTATGGGTACCAGAATACGGATAGAATACATATACTACCTACTTTTCTTTTGTAAATACATACTTATAATATATAGAAACACCCAGACGAATGAATGAATGAAGAATGAATTTTAATAATCACTAAAAGCAACCAAGCACACATTGCTAGTTATATATATATAAAAGTTAGTCCGTCTGTCGGAACAGTGTTGTCTTCGCAGGTGTCACAGGCTGTAGAAACTGTCCCATTCACAGCGTCTCAGTTCAAATAAATTTAATTTATTCAGAGAACTGTGTTTTGTGTTAGACGAACTTTTGTTGGCCGCTTTAATTCTTGTTTTCATTGTTTAGGTACTTATTTTAAAAGTACAGCAATTAATTAATGATGGTTTTAATTTGTTAAATAAATACATTATTAAAAAGATTTTCTTACACGTTTACTTTTATGTAAACATTTTTAGTGATCTATGAAAGTCAATAATTAGTCTCGCTATTAGACGCTAGATGGCAATGCTATACTTACTACGAATTAATAAAAAAAGATAAATTTAGTCGTTAAGTTTATGTAACTTATAAAATAAAAAAATAAAAAACAGCTTAAACATGATAATAATATAAGTGAATAGTAAAAATGTTCGGCTTAAATTATATTAAGAAAGAGAGATTTTAAATAAAGACTGGTTTTGCTAATGTGACATAGATGGCACTGTACACTATTTCACACTGTCAGAAATGTTGTTAGATTAATGTTATTCATAAAAAACATTTATGCAAATCAATTAAGATAATTAATATTCTCGACCAAAAAAAATTCTCATTTAAACTCCATTTTCCTATAAAAATAAATAAACTAAGTAGTAAGTAATAGTTTACGTTCAGTATTACAAGTTAAATCTAACCTATCTTTCAACTGAAGCAATCAGGTAAGTGCCCTCATTCTTTATAGGATTTGCGGATAACGGGTTCGGTTTCCGTTTAAATGAATAACGTGGCCAACTCGGGGGAGATCTTGTCCATGGGTTTGTGTAATTTATATGTATTTTGATAATCTGTTATCTATTTAAATATAACAATAAAACTATTTTGAAATGCACTAAAATATTCTTAGTTTGTATTAACTTGAACAATTTATTAAGCATGAAAATGAGATCGGGAATAAGTTATTTTAACAAATCTATGTTAGTTTTAACAGAGATAATGGTCTTATTTATAATGATTTATCGGAGGTTTAAACAATAACTTTATCGGAGAGATAATAAACACAACATTTGACAATTTTAACGAACTTTTAAATTTTAAATTTACGAATAAGATCTTTAATATTTACATAGATACTAATTATATATTTTATATATTTTCTCCTCATTTCTTTAGATTTTAATATTATCCAAGATTCAGTGCTTATCTGACTTTGACATAATTTATTCATTGGATATTATAAAAATACAACAACGTTTATTTTGTGAAAAAACAAATATAACTTAGACTATAACAGCTAGTCTATAATATTATTTTTATTCAAAATGTCATGTAAAACAAATTAAACAAAGTTGTTATTTGGTCAAACGATATTTAGTAAAGTTGTGCGTTATTCACACGGGAATACTTGTAACTAACATTGACCTTTGAAAACACACAAAATTGTAATAAACTGGCGATAGAAACTAACAAACTAAACTTTAATTATATTGAAATGAAAATAATAAACGGGTTTATTGGAAGGAGACACGGCAAATAAATCTCTATTTCTCTCTCTCTTTCCAGCCCATTGACGTCCCACTATTGGGCATAGGCCTCCTCCTGTGTGGGATTATGATTTTTATACACCTCTGACCAGGTGTGAAATAGTTATTTTGTTGGCAGGTTGGTTTATTTCTTCGATGTCCGTCTCTCACAGAGGATGTTATCTGTGTGCAATATCCCAGACCTGACTTTTACAGTACTCTAATAGAAAACACAAATTATAACAACAAAAAAATCTGATATTACTCATTTATAGAAAGGCAAAAAAATAATAATGTATCTTAGATATTCTGCTGTCAGGCAAAAATATATTTAGCCAAGCTTTTTATCTGCACGTTTCCGAAGTCTACAAACTGTGCTAAAATGTAGGCAGATGTTTAAATTTAACACTGAAAACAATCTGAATTTCAGATATCAACTACAAGAAGCGAATATTCTCTAGGGACTGATACAATAATTTATTAGAAAGCGTCTGCGGAGTATTTTAATACACAGAATATTCTCAACAATACATAGATAAGACTGCCTTTCGGTATTTTTATGTAGAAAAAAAGCAAAGTTACATTTCCAATACATTTTGCAACCATTATTTGGAATTCAATATCGGAGATAAGATATCGCTGGCAGTTCTCTCATAACTTCAATGGAAGGCCATTTTGACTCCACTTCTGCTTTTGTTTGGTTACCATTTTTTATATATTCCTCTCTAAAAGGTTTTTTAGGGTTCCATATTAAAAGGTATAACTGGATTCTATTGTTTAGACTTGTGAGACGCTGTCCATCTGTCATCAGGCTGTAACTCAGGAACGGTGATAGCTAGAGAGCTGAAATTTTCACAGCTAATGCATAAACAATAAATACTAATTATTCTCTAACACTTGCGTAACTCATTAGTTGAAATAAAACTAATTTACTTTTTGTCTTACCCGTGACCATGGTAACTGCAAAGTCACCGAAACGTCGGGCAAAAATTTAAACTTAAACACGCGTCTAAATCCGTAAAAAGTAATTTTATTTAAACAAATACTAAAAATCAAAATATAATAAATATGTATTTAACGGAGCTTCCATACAGAAAACGTTTTCGGTGTAACTTGATGATACCCTTAGATAATAATAGAAGGGAATCGTTTATGTGTGTGTCCAACTCGTACTTGGCCAGTTTTAGTATATTTATTGAGCGTCTGATAAAAATAAGTGTTCAAAATACTTCTATTCTCATGTCCTGTGTTACACGTAAATTGTGGTTACCAAAAACACTTCAATATCTTTGATAAAAGAAATACTTTCTGTTTTGTTTGGGAAGGGAAAATTTAATATTTGCTTTCTATACCGTTATTTTTGTATTTGTTGTTGTGAGTGTTTGTTGCGAAATTTCATGGTGTGTCTTTATTTTGTTGTGTGAATTTTATTAAACTTGAAGTAATTCTTAAACTTCCGTGCTACATTTCTTCGCCAGAGAGACAGAGAGATGTAAGACCCAAATACAATATTGTAGTATCTTCTGTGAGTAGAAAATCTTAACCAAACCCTATGCTTGGTCTCTCTCACTCTCTCTTTCCCTTTCTTTCTCTCTATCTCTCCAAGTACGGAAGGCCTTTGCCCAGGCAGTTAGATGTTAGTGGACTGAGAGCAAGACGAAGTATTCCCAAAGAATGAAGAACATTTACACAAATTTCCAATCCCTATTTCCTGCCTCAAACTTCTAGCTTAATAAGTTTAGTAAGTTCTGTCTCTATGTATATGTCAGTCAGTCAGTCATTAGGATTTATACTTTACCAGCTGTCACCGTTTAAACCTTCCCTGGACTTTCACGAATATTTTAAGACCAAAATCATAAAAATCGGCAAAGCCGTTCTCGAGTTTTAGCGAGACTAACGAACAGCAATTGATTTTTATATATAAGAATACGATAGGTACTATAAAACTCTGTAAATGTCGCCACATATCGTTATGTTAGCTATCGTTAGTAGAGGGGTGCTCTAAATGTTCTCAGATATACTCGTATATCCATAATCCTAATAAAATAAAATACATTAGTACTACTTCTCTTCGTAGTAACATATTTGCAGCATAAACTTTATTGTTATGTAATTAGGGTTTTATTGTAACATATTTTAATTTAATCATTCCATTTGACCATTGAAATTTGTCAAATATGAAAAAATGTGTACAGTACAAGTCATGTGTTAGTCAATGCACAATTTTTGGTATCAACATGTCTTGCCTATTTAAGTATATTAATTAAGATCAGTGTTCAATAAATTATGTGATAGTAATTAGAGTAAATTTTTCAATATTTAAAACTAAAAAACAGTAGCCACAATAAATAAGTTGAAGTATAAATTCTTTTAAATCTGTCCACAATTATCTCATAATATGGTCACAGTACAGTAAACTGGTGCCACCATTATGCAGGAAGAATTCAACCCTCAAGTGCATCGGTAGTGACGGTATACACTTAAACCCTATAACCCAGGTTCTAGTTTTACAGTACCTTGTCCAGTTTTTTTATAGCAAGAAATGCAACTAGTTTATTTGTAAGATGTTTTTTTTTACCGACCGCGACAGCCAAATATGGCTATTGTTTTAGGTTCTACGTGAATACCTCTGTAATGGAAATAAAATTGTCGTTTGTCGTTTCAATAATTTGGAAAAATGTCGAGGATAATTAAACCTTTATTTGGTTTTTAAATTATATTAATTAGTTTACACGTTTTTATAGTCCTCTTTCGTAAATAAACACTGGGGAATCAAACTCAAGACTACTAAAACCTAATGCCCATATCATCTTTACTTGTTTTAAAACAAAGTCGTTAATTTTTGTATGCCAACCCTTTAAGAGCTTATATCTTTAAAACTGCGTAACGGATTTTGTTGCGGTTTTTAGGGTTCCGTACCCAAAGGGTAAAAACGGGACCCTATTACTGAGACTTCGCTGTCCGTCCGTCCGTCCGTCCGTTCGTCCGTCTGTCACCAGGCTGTATCTCAAGAACGGTGATAGCTAGACAGTTGAAATTTTCACAGATGATGTATTTCTATTGCCGCTATAACAACAAATACTAAAAATAAAATAAAATAAATATTTAAGGGGGGCTCCCATACAACAGACATGATTTTTTTACCGTTTCTTGCTCGATACTAATAACGTTGCCTTATGTTGCATAGATAATGGTACGGAACCCTTCGTGCGCGAGTCCAACTCGCACTTGACCAATTTTATTTAATAGGCAGAGTGATTCAATAGGGTGGTATTTTGTATAATTTGTTAGGATTTGGTTTTAAAATTCCACGAAAACAAATTTTACTAATAACCTTAAGTATATTATAAATATCAAATATATGTCTTAGATTATAACTACTACTTATCTAGTTCATGATAATTAAGCCATCAATCTTATTACAAAACTTGTCACCACCTTAATCCATTAAGACGATACCAAAATAGCTTCGTGAATTTTTCTATGTACGAAGTTTTCATTGTTTCTTTAGATTGAATGGCTAGAGCTCTAATTTTTAAGTATATGTTTTTTCAATATATGATCTAGGATCGCATCAACATTTTTATTTTTTTCATTTGTCGGTCTATTATCGCGTATTAACTAATGAAATAACTTTAAAAACATAAGTAACTATTATATATAGAAACACGTAAATCAGAATTAAAATATATTTAGTAGATTTCGAGTAAATAGGAAAAGTATCCCTAATTCTTTATTTTCTGTGCCTACTGGCTGTGTTAATATGTACGTGGCGGCGATGATATACGATAATATTGATGTAGGCCCTTAAATATGACTACATACTAGTAATGAGAGCAGTCGTCACTCGTAATGTGTGCATCTACAGACAAAAGCTTTAGGCTATAAATGTTGAGGTTAAAGATATGGTAACATATAATTATGATAATATTGAAGGTCTGTATGTTGGTATGTGTATTAGTAAACTTGTTCGCAAGAGTATACACAAAAGCATAAAACCATCTAGGATTTGGAATCATGCACAACAGGTGTCATCATGTACCATTGTGATCACTATCATCATGATCAGAGACTGGGGATAGTGAGGCGGACATCACCTCACGCATTGCCAAGGCCCGAGCAACATTCGCACAACTCCGGCCTGTGTGGCAGTCACGGAAATTGACAAATCGTGTCAAAATTAAAATCTTCACGTCCAATGTTAAATCCGTGCTGCTATATGGGTGTGGGATCTGGAAAGTCACCAAAGTTATCTCACATAGGCTCCAGGTCTTCGTCAACCGCTGTCTTCGTCAAATCCTCGGTATCTTCTGGCCCAATAAAATTTCCAATGAACATCTCCTGGAACGCAGCCACGAATCTCCGATCGACCAGCAGATCAAGCGTCGCAAATGGAAATGGATCGGCCACACCCTGCGTAGGGATTCTAATCACATTCCTAAACAGGCACTTGATTGGAATCCGCAAAGAAAGCTTAAGCGTGGTCGCCCCAAGCAAACATGGCGACGCACAATTGCAGACGAGGCGAAGAACATCGGAAAGACCTGCAACGAGATAAAAAGTGCAGCTCAAGACGGATCGCGATGGCGAATCACTGTGGATGCCCTTTGCCCCACCTGGGGGACATAGGACACTATTTATATATTTATTTATTGTGATCACAATCTATTCGTTATTTTCTATACAAATATTATAAAGCTGAAGAGTTTGTTTGTTTGTTTGAACGCGCTAACCTCAGGAACTGCTGATCTGATTTGAAAAATTCTTTCGGTGTTGCATAGTACATTTATTGAGGAAGGCTATAGGCTATATAACATCACGCTGCGATCAATAGGAGCGAAAAATCACAGGGAACAGCTAACTTATAATAAAGCTGTAATAGTCGCAGTCTTATTATAAAAATATGCAAAAAATTTTTGTTCGAAAAACGTTTATGAGATGCAACTAACGAAACTAACGAAGGAACAGCGATGTCTCAATAATAGAGTTACGTTTTATGGATTTTATGGAAAAGTTTTTGTCGTAAGAGCGAAATGCAATAGAATATTCACGGACATTTCATAGAATGTTCTCTGGTCCGAAATAAAGCTATAATTTCCACAGTCGTATTACGTTTGTGTAGACTACTAGTAACTAATCTATGAAGATACATGTGTTATGTAACGGTTATACCCATAATCGATCCCACATATTATATTTAATTCACATATTCCATCCACGATACTCGAAAAGATATCATTTTATTAAGACCACAGCTTCCTACGCAGTAGATATAAAATCTTTTGATATATCGGTAATTATTCTTATACTTTACAAGCTGTTGCCCGCGAATTCGCACGAGAGTAATTTAGAAAAAAAATCCCGTTATGCAACATTTTTACTAATGTTTCGCTGCTATTGGTCGCAGCGTGTTCTTATAACGCCTACAGCCTTCCTCGATAAATGTACTATCCAACACTGAAAGAGTTTTTCAAATCGTACATGTAGTTCCTGAGATTAGCGCGTTCAAACAACAAACAAACTCTTCAGCTTTATAATGTTAGTATAGCTTTATATATTTCATGAATGATACTCGAATAGATATCGTTATATCAACACCACAGCATCCCACTCAATGGATATTAAATATTTTGATATAGGCATCGGTAAATATTTTTATACAATTTTCGGCCAGGATGACAAATAATTGTACAGACCCCTTAGTGTAAGAGTTTAAATCGTTCTTGGTCGCTTTTAGTTTTAACTTAACTTGAATAAATAATAACTTCAATAATTTATTTACTTTAAAACCTAAGAAACACGTTTGAAAATGCTGTAATTTTAAATTGCTGCATTATCATGGGTCCTTAATATGTGTACAAAATTTCAGATCAATCCGACTATTGCAAGTGGGTGACAATCACTTTCAAAGATTCCGTTACATACATACATATATATATATATATTAATAGATACGTACCAAGCTAATAAGAGTGTGTTAAAAATAGTAACAGGAATCAATACCTAATGATACTCGATTTGGTAATCGATATTTACGCAAAGACATCGAAATAGTGACAAGGGCTCGTTGATAACCCTGACCTTGAACCAAAGATAACAAAATCCTAATATAAATTGTGTTTTCCGTTCGATTCTCGTTTGTTGGCTTCTACTTAAATTGATATTTACTTGTTTTGTAACAAAAACATGAAAATTGTTCGTAAAAAATTGCTCGTAGCAGATATTGCTGTATAGTGTCTGCCTACCCCCACTGATTTCAATAAACACTAGAATTCCAACGACTCCCGAGATCACAATCAAATCGTAGTCTCAATAAATAAAAAAATTTCTGAGATTTATTTTGTTTTTAAGTCTCCTACTCTTCTTCGTTCCTATTGATCGCAGCGTGATGTAACCTATAGATATAGCCTATAGCCTTCCTCGATAAATGGACTATTCAAAACAAAAATATTTATTTCAATTCAAACCAGTAGGTAGTTCCTGAGATTAGCGCGTTCAAAATAGTCATCTCGTCAGCTTTATAATATTGGTATTTATTATTACAGATATAGATACTCGACTCGAACTCACTTTATTTCCATAGTAGTAACATTTGACGTTCATTGAAGCTAAACCTGTGGGCTTAGAGCCGTTATCTCAAACTAGTTGATGATTATTTAAAGATTACAACATCAACACACGTTGAATTACAACCTGTTGTTCTATTTACATTGTGAAAATTACTTTAGTAGTAATTTGAAAGTTAATTTAGATTAAGAGTATTAAACAATAGCAGTAGTTATAAGTCCGTGTGGTGGTGGATTAGGAATTCAAGTGTCACCACCCCCTTTTCCTTCCCAGGGTATTCCTTTAGCTGGCTTTTACAGCAGTAAAAGCCAGCTAAAGGAATATTACACACGGTTAACATCCTCTGTGAGAGACGAAAATCTGGAAAATAAACCTCATGCCTAAGTAGAAGAGGCCAGTGCCGACCAGTGGGACGTTAATGGGTTGGAGGGAGAGAGAGAGACTAGTTCCAAATTACTAGGTATCTGCTATACCTTATCAAAATTCATATTTAAGAAAGAGACATGATTATTTTATTTATATAGTTGAATATGTCGAATCTTTGCTTTATGTAATTCGTAACGAGCAATTTTTAATAGGTGTAGATTGCTATAGCAAATCTCTTAGGCGCTTTGTAACTTTTAAATTATGCACTGAATTATCTACGTATCTATCTATATATTTATGGTTAAAAATCACAAATAATTCTTTGCTTTATAACTCAGTCGGTTGATAAATAAATAAATTCCGACAATTATATTATCAGTAAAGATTGCTTTACAAGTTTTAAAGCACCCGTTTTTAACAAGTGGTAGATTACATACTAATCAAATTGGATAAGATTATGGCCATATAAAGCCACAAATAATAAGCTAACGAGAAATAGAATTACCATAACTCATGGTTGACCCACGCGTAGGATGTTAAAAACAAATTCATTGAGAAATCTTGCAAGACGAACAGTCACCCACGCAAGTTTTGAAATTGGTTTTGGTTAAAACCTGCTGCGGAGAATGAAACTTGATGATAATGGGGTACTTGACTTTGAAATTTTGATTTACTTCCTGGCCTAGTGAGTAATGTATTTTGTTATATGATTGCCGTATACGAGGTCTTGTGTTCGGTTCCCACTTAGCAGTACAATTAAGCAACGAATGCCAATAATTTTATTACGTTTATCTAAGCTCGTTTATATCATCTCTTTGAAATCCTAACAGACTTTTAACTTTATTACAAAAAGTTTAACGAGTTTTAGATATATCTCTTATAACAAACACATTAATATGTACATTCCAATATAAGCATAGATTTTGAACCACCTTTATATTTTGGCCAGAGGACTGTCTAAAAATTTTAACCATCTGGCGGAATAAAGCTTGGTGACAAACGCATGAATGTATAGACGCGTTGAAGGACTGTGAACTCTCTGTAATAGGGTCCTTGTTTTAACATTTAATACGGAACTCTAAAAAGCAAGTTCAAATCTAAAGTCGGAAAATTGATTATCGATCTTAAAGTACAGTTGAACCTTATGATAATGAAAAGAGCGAACTTTCTTGTGTACTCTAGCGATCACAATCAAATAACGTTGTAAGATTATGTACGCTTTCAGACGTCCGACACGCCTGACAGACGTAATCATGATTTATTTTTATAATTTGTATTCTTTTAAAATGAAAATTTGTCGGTGAGTTACTTACTAAACTTAGTTTTTATATTGAGTTTTTATTTGAAAAACCACGCGAATACTTTTTTAAGCTATTACCATCAATGAGATACGAGATAGGTGACCTGTGACAGATGGATAATTCGACAAAAGAACAACGCAGCGTCAATAGAAGGGTCCTATTATAGTTTTTGGTACAGAAACTTAATAATGATGACAGTAGAACCGATGTAAAAGTTTATTACACAGATATTTTAGAGCCCGAAAAAGCAAATTAGGCAAATTTTTAATGCGATAAATCTCTATGTACATCCTAAACTCTACGTGGACGAAATGGCGGAAAACTGCTAGTTTATAATAAAATTGTGTGTAAAGATAATAAAAAGCGTGTTAATAATTTCGAGTTAAAACTATGTTATGCTATGTTGTTAAAATTAACATAACAATAGTATATTAAAGCTCTCGAGGTTCTCTCTATGGGAAAGTAAAAGTTGGTAGTAATTCGGTCAAGCACAATGAACCTGCACTAACACCTACACGACCAGGCTTAGGGCATGCATGCGCTTGCGCATGTCATTATAACTGTTATCAGTATAATGAACTTAAGATAATATTTAATCTGTCTATGTTACATTTCTGAAAATTTTATTTCCTTACTAAAATTTAAATGCGATTCTGTCTTTCGCTCTTTCATGCAAAATCTATTTTAACAACTTAATTGAGACATGGTAATTAGTACGCACACAGTCTTAAAGTGTTAGAAAGAAAGCTAATTATTCAATGTGAAAATTAAGACCTTAAAAAAGTTGTGTAGAAATAATAATATACCAAGAAATATACATATTTTGGCTGTTATTAATCTATTAAAGGAGGAAAGATTTCTATAATGAAAGGTCTCTGAAACTAATGGATCGATTTATAAAATTCGTTCACACTTCGCGAAGCTACATTATCGCCCTAGAAATAAGCTGCTTTTTCGTCAATAAAAATTATGCATCTAACAATCTATAATGGCATCGACTGAATGTCATAAAGTAAAAATAAAGCTCTATAAGTTGTCCCTCGCAAAGTGGTCGAGGTTACCGCTACCTCCGTAGTGTAACTCCATCGATCGCACTTGACACCATTCCAAATGAAAGCCTCCACAGGCCCTCTGTTTGCTAGTTTCTACCGGTTAATATAACATTAGTGGGACATTTTATAAACCATATTTTTTTTATTCAAGGCCATCGGCTCTGTTTGTCTGTCTGTTTCGCAATTAACGGGAAACTAGTGATCGGTTTTTACGCGGGCTTTTTAATTCTGCCAAAATGATTACGACGCACGCAGAGTAATGAGTAAGTAACTTAGGTACTTTCGATCTTTCCGGGATTCAGTCATTAGCTGTTAATTTGCTGATAAAAAGACCAAACGGCCACGCGTGTACTCACTCTGCTTGTTAAGAGAATCGGAATTTTTCAACAAAGATATTCCAATATGCAATTAATTTATTATTTGTTTGGTTGTTACAGGTATGTTTTTAAACTAATCTTCAATATTACAACGTAATTTGTGTAAGTATTTACTTATTTGCTAGCAAAACAAGTAACCATTTGTGTCCATTATTTGCACGGGCAGAAATCTAAGCTACGACCTTATTTATAAAAGTTATCAATCAGACAAAATTTAATTACATGTCGAAAATATATCATTGATTTGAACAATCGGTAAAATCATAATACCGGTATGTGACAACGCAATATATGCAGTGGTAAGCAACCTTTGGATATCAAATAAATAATCTCTGTAATTAAAATCCCGAAGCTTCGCTGATTTTCATATAATTTAATATGCAAGTGGTTTAGGAGATGACTAATCTTTTAGATTTTATTTTAACAAAACGACGATAATTACGTAGAAAAATTAGTCATCCAAATTATAAAGTAGTTCAAAAGCTACATTTTATAGAACAGGTGCGCGTCTCCCTTACGGGAATATTAGTTTTAAATCTTAACCCGACGTTTCAAAGACCTCAATAACCATGGTCATGGGTAGGAATAAGCTGTGTGTGAGTTCTTTGTGTGAGTTGTTATGGGGTTTACCCACATTTAACATTTAATTTTACATTTTTAATAAAATTTTGCCGTTTTTCAGTAAAAAAATAATTTAAAAGCATAATACCTACATTTAAATCAAAATATACGCCTCAAAATCAATAAAATGGAGTTTATATTGCTTGCCCGCTTGGGACAATCATTTGTGTGATATCATGCTTATAAATAAATGGATCGTAAAATTGTTACAGAATATTATTAAGTTGCAACTTACTGGGTACTTAGACATCAAAGAGAGCCGTTTGTTGTCGACCTCTGATCTAGTATCTTTGTAGTAACACTAGGCCTAACTTGTGTCGCCGGCGGACATAACCGTGACCTTTTTGAGTCAAGGCCAGGCGTGGCCTTCGTGCTCACATACCACTTTATTAGATAACTATTGCGAAACTGTGTTTGAAATTTGTGTTTAAATACAACTCCCGTTTTTAACACGCTTTTATTAGTCCGGTACGTATCTATTAATGTATTAATCTGTGTAACGGAATCTTTGACAGTAATTTTTACCCACTTGCAGTAGTCGGATTGATCTGGGGCCCAAGTCTGTTATTACAATGTTGTCATAATGATCAGTCACTGATTACATAATGGCGAATTTCGAAAGAAGAAGAAGAAAGAAGTTTGGTGGTCTACTATCAAAGTCAAAGTCAAAATTTTTTATTTCAAGTTTGCATGTTTACAAGCTCTTTTGAAACGTTAGAAGCTAGGTGTCTGTTCCAAACGCGAATCCTATGGAGAAGAACAGACAAGAATTTCCAAGGATTTTTTTGTTTTAGTTTTTAATTTTTTTTTACTATTAATTTTTTGTCATAAATGACGCAATCATGGCGTCAGTGACTGATCATTATGCCAACATTGTAATAGCAGCAGACTTAGGCCTCTCAAGTGTTACAATGCAATAATAGAAACAAAAAACATATTCACGACTTTCAAGCCTGTTTTTTAGTTTCTGAACAAAACAAATTATTTGGATAACTGTAATTATTTAATTATTTCTTTATTTACAAATTTTAGCGTAAAAGTGTAACATACATTATATACATATTTTTAAGCTTTGGTTTCTACAGTCTACAACGAAGTTACGGGTAAATATAAACGGCTTTAAAACTCTTACTAATAATATTCCAAACACAATAATCAATCGAATCAAAACAAAGTATTGGACTGACTGACTTGTTTCTTTGATAAAAATACACCGCTCCTTTAAAATCACATAGAAATCCATCTCACGTCGTTTCTGGAAACTCCAGGACCTGTATCTGAGGGCATTATACTGATAGGAATGGCGACTTGGATAAATATGGAATTCATTACGCAATTATAAAATTTATAAGTGCGTAATGTATTTTGTCCTTTTAATAATATCATCAGTGTGTTGTTCTTTCATGCCAAAACTACTAGCAAGTGAAATGAGGTATCTACATAGATTTTTTTTTAATTTATTGAAGGGTTGTACATAGATATAATAATATAGGCTTCAGATTCTAGAGCCTTAATAATATACGTTTAATCTTTTGGTACGGAAAACTAAGAACTAACAAAACTATATCAAATAGTTATTTAAATGACACACAATCTATTTAATTATACTGATCTAGTTAAAAACATCGACACCTTGACATCAGAGGTCAAGTTTATATTAACTAAGTAACAATTAGTTTTATATTGTAACTTGTTCACTAGTTATCTTTTTCCGCCTTTTTCAACATTTTTTACTGATACTTCATTCCTATTAGCTGCAGCGTGATGTTATATGGCCTATAGCCTTTCAAGATAAATGTACTATCAAGCACTGAAAGAATTTTTCAAATCGGACGTGTAGTTCCTGAGATTAGCGCGATCAAACAACAACGAACTCTTCAGCTGTATAATTTTGAATTATAGATGTTAAAAAGTTTAAATCTTATTATCTTGTAATCTGCTGACATTTTTTGGATAAAGTTTATTGTTTATGGGTAGTTAAGTGGCTTACTTTCGCGAATGCGTAGGTTTTATTAACGCACAGGGCAAATATATTATTATCTTTCTATTATACGTATGTCTACATTTAAAAAAAATCGTATGTTTGTAATCCGATGCCCATATTCATTTAATTCAATTAATGATCTACCATTTTTGTTCAAATAAGGTTACAAAGCAAGCTTAGTTTAGGAACAGAACATATTTCGTAAATATTTATGATAGCTGCTCATATGGCATATATTATCATTGGACACGGCCTCCTCTACACAAGCGTGTTGGCATGGGGCTTCGTTTTGAGTTTTCCGTCCCTCACAGAGGATATTATTATTCCTGAGCTGGCTCTTACAGCACGCTAGGAAAGCAATGGGATGGTGACACTTGTAATCGTAATCTGTCACCACAAGAATTATAATAATATGATATGATCTAGTATCTTAGAAATATCTTTAAACTTTAAAGACATGTTTAAAATAATGTTCATAAAGTCATGATAGATTAACGAAAGTGACATATAAGTTAATAGTTAAGAGTTCCACATTGATGGTCACGATAACAATCAAATTAAGAGTTCATAGCTGCACTTCCTTATATTAAGTTAACCGTTATTAATATTCTGCTTATCCGAAAATGTAGTAGCGTGATGGCTATAATGATAAGTAGGCTGACTGATTGACGTATCTACATACAAACGGAATTGACTATTGAGAAACAAAAAAAAAGTTTGACAAACGGACAGACAGACAGACGGACACCGAATTGAGACTATAAGGGTTTCTTTTTTGTACGAAACCCTAAAAATAATCATGTCCTTTCTTGTTTGTTCTTCAACGTAGAAACTTACATCTAGGTTAAGACGGCGTTAATCTTTCCTACTTAAAATTAAAAAAATTGAGTTTGTGTTTGAAATTGGGAACCTAAAAGTACGTACACAGTACGCAAGCTAGAAACGGTTTTTGAAATTCCACCTTTTTGGGGATACAGGTGTTGCAGTTGGCATAAAAGTTCACATTTTTTTTATAAATGGCGCTTAGGTACTCTTAACTTACTCTACATTTTTGTTAAGATCGCGAGTTTGATTTTCACTCACGACAAAATATAGTTACAAATTGTATACACAGATTTAACTAACTATTTTTGGTGATATTCGTGAATTGAAATAAAAATGTTGGCGTAACCAAGTATTTTCTTTTAAATTAACGTCAAAAACAGGCCTAATATTTTTAATATTTGCGTGACACAGATCTTATTACATTAATTACAAAAATTCTCAACTATTATTTAACCGAAAAATATCCGTTAAGCAAAGACACTTTTAACATACTTTCTTTCAACATCCCACCTAATCCCACCTCATTTTATAGACGCGTTCTGTACACAAAAATGTACTTACTCTATGCCCCGTTAGTTACGCAACCGTAGAGCGAGACGGACGGACGGGCCGTTAGTCAGTCAGTAGTGATCGTACCAAAGACAACCGTGTAAAATCCGACAGTAATAAAATAATAAAAACCTTTACCCGGGCCACGACACTGACGAAAAAAAAAACTATAATTAAAAAAAAAATAGTTTTTTCGAGCGAAATTTGAATTCGAATTTGGAATGCTGTTTTGAGTGAAGTGATTTATTGTAATAATCTGTGGTTTTTATGTTATAAATCAGCGGTTTTGTGTTAATCTGTGCATTTGTGTGCATGTGTGTGTGTTTATATGGATGTGTGCGTTTTACGTTGCATTTTATCAGGGCCCTGAGTCGGGTATTTCAACGGTGTCACAACTGTACCATTATTGTACCATTATGGTGCAATAGTAAAGTTTTTGGTAGTCTACTATTAATGTGTCGTCATAACGACTTCATCATTGTCTTACAATTGTCAAAGTGACTTAAATTGCTAGTCTCGTACACAACTGCTTCACAATTGCAATTCAATGACTGAAATGTTTCGGTAGTCTGCTATTTTGAATTTGACAGTAATATTTTTAAATTGTCCTGTGTCGACAGATTGCCATAAATAAAAAATAGATAGATAGAAATATTAGAAATTGTTCTTTGTAATTTATTGCAATTTACTAATCTCCTAAACTTCACATTGCTTTTTATACTAATAAATAGTATGTACAAATATATTTAAACGAAGTCTAGCATGATTAAATGTTTAAATTTATTAGTAGTTTTTCGAAAATCACTTCAACTAACGCATTTTTTAAAAACGGCAACACATACATACCATTCTAACACAATCCATAGATAAAAGAGACCGAAAATTCAATGCATAGATAAAAGAGATCGACAATTCTATTACCATTGAAAGACCGTTATGACGGCATATAGCAGACTACGGATATTTGACTTCAATTGCAACGGTATCGTGCCGGTATTGTGCCGGTATGACAATTGTTCCAAAATAGTGGACTTGAGCACCAGAGCGTCATTCATAGATGTGTCAATGGTTGCGCTTGCGCATGGCCATTCAACCGCGTTGTTAGTTGTTAGGTATGTATGTTTTTTGTTTATAATGACGAATCAGCTGTTTTTTTGGATGTCCTTATACGCTAGGTGTTAGGTAAATCGAATATTCGTGTAAATAAAACATTTAAAAAGAGAAAATTAAAATAGTTTATCGCATCTACGTTTTTGCTAATTTAGACGATTTTTTAATTTTATAACAATCTTGTGTACATACGTCTTTTATGCTCCACGTGGTTACCGTGTGATAATGACATTGAATTAAAAATTTGCTCTTTTATTCTAAATAGAATTTAATTAGGGAATATTCTGTAAGACTTGCGCGACTCATTTATTGAAAAAAAAATTTTTTTGATGCATATTTTTGTATTAAATTTTAGCCCGACGTTTTGGATACTGTTCAATCACCACGATCCTGGTTGAAACTAAGTTGGGCTTAAAATATACGCGTCTAAATCCATGAAAAGTGGTTTTATCTTATTGGGGAACTTCTATTGCCATTTGCTGTATAAGCATAAACCTTTTCCCATAGATAGGTATAATCAGAGAATATAAATTTCATTTTTTACGATCTAAACACAGGTCCCATTTTATACTCATACATCTAATCATCTTCTTTACTTATTATAAAACAAAGTCGATATTTTTGTATGTATGTTCCTATGTGAGCTTAAATCTTCAAAACTACACAACTGATTTAGATGTGGCTTTTTTAATAGACAGAGTGGTTCAAGAGGATGGCTTTTTTGTACAATTTGTTAAGGTTTTGTTTTAATTCCACGCGTACGAAGTCGCGGGCAACGGCTAGTTCATTTATAAATATTGTAGGTGCTTGTACAAGCGACATCGTCTCTCATTATTATTATAAACTACATTTTTTTACAAGATATTTGAATCATGGATGACTTCAAGTTGTGACGTCATATTGTCGAAGGTCAGCTGTAGTTTTTGGAATCATTAGCACACCTGTGATAATTTGAAATGTGGCAATAATTTTGCCACTTATTTAAAAATATTAGAAACTCATTGTATTGTCTATGTGTTGAAAGTAATAAAAGTCACCTTTCCATTTCTATCCAAGGATTGGTAAAGTCAACTTAAGGATAATTTAAAAGGAAGTAAAACATTATGTAATATTGGGAAAACTTGAAATTAAGCCTATACCAACTGGCTTGTTATAGTTAATCAAATACCTTAACCTCTCCGTGTGATGACGGATTGAGAATACAAGTGTCAGCACCCCATCTCCTCCCAAGGATGCTGTAAAAGTCAGCTAAGGGATATTGCACACAGATAACATCCTCTGTGAGAGACAGAAAACTCAAAAATAAACCCTGTGCTAACACGCTTGATCAGCGCGGCACAGTAGATCGTAATCCCTCCAAAGTGGAGGAGGCCCGTGCCCAACAGTGGGACGTAGATGGGCTGAAGAGAGAGAAATACCTTAACGATATCGAGGTATGTATTTTAAATTTTGAACTGATCACGGAGGACTTTTGACACTTTACAGCTCAGTCCGACCCGTGGACTCTGGTGACTGGAAAGTCTCCGATGCATCGGCCAAAAATTTAAAGCAAATATACGCGTGTAAATCCGTAAATGTGATTTTATTTGAAAAATGTTTGCTCTAAAGATCTAGACTTTTACCAATACCACTGAGGTTAAGGAATGGGAATCGAAATGACGATATTTAAAAAAAGGATATCTATTAAATCTATACAGATAATGAACATTCAATAAATACTAAATAACAATTAGATTCAATGAACGATCAACCATTTTTGTACACACAAGGTTATAACACAGCCTTGCTTAATATATAGACAAACTATGTATAGTCATACAAAATATTGTTGTAGTTATTTAGTTGTGTCAATAGAAATAGAAATAAAAGATATTCGCGGACATTTCACACTCCTCTGGTCCAAGTTAAGATTATATGCTTGTGTTATGGGTACCAGAATACAGACTACTTTTACTATCATAAATACTTACTTATAATACATAGAAACACCCAGACGCAGTACAAACATTTGTATGACAATTATAAATATCACACAAAATATGATTGTCCTGTGCGGGAAGCGAACCTGCGACCTCGTGAATGGCAGTCCGTTACATGAACTGCTAGTACACGAGTAACGCCAAATTTAAAAAATCATTATTTTTAAATGATCAGACCTGCCTGCTATATCTGCCAGCATAAAAACCATTATATTTAACAGTCTGGCAATAATTTCACATATTTTTAATGAAAACCTTCGAAATAATTATAAAATAACTTTTCCTTTTACAGCTGTTTAAATATTCACTTGAAACGAATGCGTCCGACGAATTTCTCACAACAAAAAACTATTGAGGAACTTGTTTTTAATTCAACGTAATGTAACAGGCTTATTGTGTTTGTGTAATGGTGTGGAAAACACGCGAACAAACGGACATACGAACATTACATAGTTTTATTGATATACTTGATAACTAGTTAGTTGCCTGCGGCTTCGTACGTGTGAAATTCAGTCAGACTAACAACAATCGTGCTATCTTAAGCGTCGTCTGCCTACTATTTTCTTTTTAAATTTTCCGTCTATTATGTATTTGTGTAAGTATGTGTATGTATAGGTATGTATTTATGTATGTGTATTTATATATGTATTAAGTTTATGTAAGTATTAGTATGTAAAGCTAATCTTTGTAGGTTAGTGTACACCACATAAAGCCCTCTCTTTGACCAAACGTAATCCATCCAAAGGTTGTCTGGAAGAGATCTCAATATGTGATAAGACCGCCTATTGTACTATATTATTGTTAACATAGACTAAGCTACTGTAATGTAAAATGGTGTACAATAAAGAGTAATCTATCTATCTATATTACAAATCATTTTACTAGTTCTCGTATCCTTTAGTTGGCGCGTATCTTTAAAACAACGCAACGGATTTTAATGCGATTTTCTTTAATAGATACTATGTTTCAAGAGGAAGGCTTTTTGTATACTTTTTTAAGTTTGGTTTCTAAATATATGTGCGTACGAAGATGTGAACAACAGCTTTCATTATGTTTGTCACATACAGACGTAGTAATAAAATAGTTTGAATACTTGATACAATAAAAGTAAGACAGGTAAGGGCGATGATAATGATGTCAACTGTTTAATTAACTACTAGTAAATATTCACGTTTATTCAAACATTATTGTAACTATTGCAATTAAAAGAACAAACAAAAACTGCGAAATGACACATCTCTATGATTATGTAGTTTTTATTGTATGTTTATGTAAATGTATGAGGTTTATGTATCTTATTATGTATAATTACATACACAGACAGTACAATTACTTGGTGATTTGCATAAATTTAGAAAGAAACTGGGATTAACTATTATAATTGATAAATTTACCCCGACTCAAAAGTGGCTGTAAAATTTTTCCGTTCTTTAGGTTTCCTTCATCAGATGCTAACTTAATGACTATAGGAGAACATGGAAAGTACCTACAATGAGGTATAAAGTGTTTTTTCAAAATCAGTAAGGGCATTTTTGGAAAATTGGAAAATATACAAAAAGTTTTCGACGATTTGAAAGCCATCGCAAATACCAAACATGGACGTTAATACATACATACGCCATCACGCCTGTTACCCAACAGTGTAAGCAGATAATATTGATATTTATCACTTTTTATTAAATCCATGGTTTTACCACTAAGTTATAGTTATATGTTATTTCTAAAACTAAACTTTACATAGTCCCATTTTATTTTATTTTTATTTTTTACACTACATAAGCACAGTGATAAGCGGTCATTGACATGTTGTGCTTATTTCAAGGTTTTCTTGTTAAGGCATTCTAATTAAGTATGTTATGGAAATTAATAGGCCATGAAGACTAAATACTATAAGTAGCTGTGGCCTGCGACTCCGTACGCGTGGAATTTAGAACATTTCTCAGTTTTCGCAACAATTTTCAGTAATGCTTCGCTCCTATTAGTCGCAGCGTGATGTTATATTGCCTATAGCCTTCCTCAATAAATGTACTATCCAATCCCAGAATATTATTTTAAATTCGATCGAGTAGTTCCTGAGATTAGCGCGATCAAACAAACGAACACTTCAGCTTTATGATATTAGTAGCTATAGGTTAATTGGCCCTTTTATTCTTTATTCCATAACACACAGTTGTAAATTTGTCAGTATGTTGTTTGTTACAATACTCATAAATTATAATGTATGAGATCAGATTGTAAACAAAATCGCCCTCATGACGTCATTATCAGTTTATCTTAAACGTTAATTAAAACTAACAAAAGCCAGTTGTGTGAAGCCGACTCATATACTTCGACGGGCTTCGTGGCGTAGTGGTTCATGTACTGGACTGCCATTCACAAGGTCGCGGGTTCGATTCCCGCTTGGGACAATCATTTGTGTGATATTCATAAATGTCATACAAATGTTTGTACTACGTCTGGGTGTTTTCTATGTATTATAAGTATGTATTTACAAAAGAAAAGTAGTTTATGTATTATATCCGTATTCTGGTACCCATAACACAAGCATAATAAGCTTAGCTTGGGACCAGAGGACGTTGTGTGAAATGTCCATGAATATTTATTTATTTATACTGACGGTTCCGTACTGAAATAAAGGGATTTTAATACTGTGCATAGATTCAAAGTTTTAGTTATTGCTTAAGTTACGGCTTAAAAAAGTTTATATCAAGGTCGCGGAGAGCTATTGGTTGCAAGCGGCATGAGACCAGGCGTTGTGGCTTTCTATAGGGAGGTGTATGTCCAACAGTAGACGGAGAAAGGCTGATGGATGGATGTATAGAAGTTTGTAGTTACAAAATGGAGGTTTTTGTATTTATTTTTAGAAACATACTATCTAGAAAATCCAGAAAGTCTCCCTGGATTCTATCTCATTATCCGTAATATACGGATAATGAGATAGAATCCAGGGACAGACAAACCAACAATCTTAGTAATATTATCGTTAGCTTTATTATATCTATTTATTAGCCAAATTTAAATTGCTAGACATGGAAGTTCCTAATAGAACACGATCACTTAACTCTTGAATACAGCAGCTATCTGCATTTTTGACTATCAAGTCTGTCCCTACCTCGTTCAAGGCCAAAGAACCCTGTCGTTGCAGAACTCTAATAAATAACTAAAACACATAACTATTAATCAAACAATTAAAAAGTAATTATTATTATTTAACCCTATGTCAAAATGTCCACGAGTCCATCACAAATGGTTTGTTAACCCTCCACATGGTTATAATGACCGCATCATTGTTTGGGTCATTTAGTACCCGTCACAGCGTGTTACGTACGGTTAACATTGGGGTCAAAAACTACCCATTCTCTTCTACGTTCTAACTCGTCTTGAATAAGAGTTAATAAAATCGTAGAATTTAACCAAAACTATAATATTTTAAAGAAGAATACACTGGAGTGGCTATAGGTTAGCTATATTGACGTATCTAGTGGTCTGGTGGTTCATGTTACGTACTGTCGTTCATGAGGTTGCGGGTTTGATTCCCGAAAATACAATGACTTGTATGATATTTATAAATATCATATGTAGTTACTGCATCTGAGTGTTTTAGGTATGATAAGTACGTTTTTAGAAAAAAATGTAAAAAAAAAATACTAAACTAAGTAAATAAAACAAGCGTAGAAATATTAGCTTACTTTAAGACCAAAGGACGCTGTGGCAAATGTATAGAAATATATCTCTCGAAGAACTGATCCGCCACATGCTAGGTAGACCAACGACTTGAAGAAGTTGGCAAGATGGGATTGGTTCTGGAGGTTCGTCATCTAGTTCCCAATATTTTTTTTGTATATTGCATAGTTGTTGACAAATCCATGCTGCTTATTCAATTCTAGTTAAAGAAAGTTAACTTTTACAATAACAACTGTCATAAAAAATACATCAAAACAGTCTATTGTTACCAAAGATCATCTCCAATAGATAGCGTAATATGAGTTTTTGTTACCGTCTAAACGCATAAATGTAAAAAAAAACGGTTCCGACGGAGTAACGTAATTTGCTTGAAGCAAAATGACATGTCGAGTTCTCATACATATACAGTTTTTATGTACTTGGTTACGCATATTATTTTCGACGTTCATTCGTGGTCGAATGGTTTATGTAGTGGACTGCCGATTAAGAGGTCGCGGGTTCGATTCCCGCTCGGAACAATCATTTGTGTGATTTTTCTAATTCTCATACAAATGTTCTTACTGCGTCTGGGTGTTTCTATGTATTTATAAGTACGTATTTACAAAAAAAAAGTAGTACCTATATGTAGTATATCCGTATTCTGGTACCCATAACACAAGCATATTATGAACTTAGCTTGGGACCAGAGGACGTTGTATGAAATGTCCATGAATGTCCATGTCCATGAATAGATCTTCCGGCGGCCTTTCTTGTGGAATCCATTGAAAGTAATCTGTGTTTGTAACGAATCGTTGCAGTAAATCACAGTTAACAAAAAATAACAAGTTAACAGTTTTTGTCACAGTTATTTTTTGTTCGTCACTATTCAAGTGAATGGTGTAAATATTTCAACTACTTTAGACATCGTTACCAATTCTACGCGTACAACTAAACTAAACTTAACTAAAAATGAAAATTGATAGTGTCAATATATCTATTACTTGCTATTTTGTACACATTTATTTTAATTAAAATCGTTCGTCTATAATACACAGTTTTATAATAACAAAGTTCATTTAACATTGACGAATTTTGATAATGACGCGATCAATTTAAATTTTTTAGTTAAGTTTAGTTGTGCGCGTAGAATTGGCACCATTATGCAAAAAAAGTCATAAATACTTGCATTAGTCGGATTGATTTGAAATTGTGTACACATATTAAGGACCGATGACAATGTATTAATAAAAAAAATTCAGAATTTTCAAGCGTGTTTTTTTTTTAGTTTTTGAACTTAAATTTCGTGATTATATGTTACAATAATAACATAAAAGAACTTGAATATATGTACATTCATAAATACATACATAATTATATTACAAAGAACAATAGATCGAATATAATCGAATACATACAATGTCGGTCCCTCACTCATGTAAATTATGTAATGTATGAATATGTATGAGATCGTTTATGTTGCTGAAAACTAACTCGATATTACATTGTTATATTCATATTACTAGCTGTTGACCGCAACTTTGTACGTGTGGAATTTAGAAACAAAACTTTAACAAATTATACGAAAAAGCCAGGCTCTTGAACCACTCTATCTATTAAAAAAACCGCATCAAAATCCATTGCGTAGTTTTGAAGATATAAGCTCACATAGAGACACCATATTATGTGACGGGCCTCGTAGCGCATGGTTCATGAAACGGACTGCCGTTCAAGAGGTCGCGCATGCGATTCCCGCTCGAGACAATCATTTGTGTGATCTTTATAAATGTCATACAAATGTTTGTTCTGCGTTTGGGTGTTTCTATGTATTATATTATGTATGTATTTACAAAACAAAAGTAGTATATGTTTTATATCCGTATTCTGGTACCCATTACACAAACATAGAAATATAGCTTACTTTGGGACCAGAGGACGTTGTGTGAAATGTCCATTAATATTTATTTTATTTATTTATATTAAAATAACGATTGTGTTTTGTAATAAGTAAGGATAATTTTATTTAAACTCTTAATTGAGAGGACTCCTGGTCTAATGGTTCATGTAACAGACTGACATCACGGGTTTGATTCCCGCACAGGACAATAATTTCAAATGTCAATGCATATTTTATTTTGTAAATATATATTTTTATTAGCTTTTGCCTCCGATTTCGCGTCCGGCATCTAGAGAGCAAGTACTCAAAATTGGTAAATCTCCCGATTAATACGAAGATTTTGGTGGGTTATCTATTAAACAGATTCAAATAAACACTAAACTACTTGGTTACTTATTACTAAGAAAAACTTTAATTTCCAAATTCTATTCGTGCGAAGTCGCGGTCATCAGTTAGTGTTATTTATATAAACCAATGCTATTTCAGTTGCAACAATTTTGTATACGTTATCATAAAACTATTTCCTCTCTACAACTTTTTAATGGTTTCCTTTGATGTTTTAGAAGCTATTAAATATTACTAGCTATAGGAAATCAAAATCAGTATAAGATATAAAATATAAGTAGCTACTTATGTAGATGGTTGAAGTTTGATTTTTGTTAAAAAATTTACAGATAATATTTACTTATTATAAAACAAAATTGTTATTGTGTATGTACCTATGTCACTATAATGAGCTTATATCTTAAAAATTGGGAACGGATTTTAATGCTGATTTTTTTAAATGATATTTTGATATTCTCTAACACTTGCGCGACTCATTTATTTAAATAATACTACGTTTTACGGATTTTGACGCGTATATTTGTTTTAAATTTTGGCCCGACGTTTCGGAGTCTTTGCAGTTACCATGGTCACGGGTGAGACTGAGCTGTTAGTCTTTTCTCTTACTGCAAAGTCTCCGAAACGTCGGGCCAAAATTTAAAACAAATATACGCGTCTAAATCCGTAAAAAGTAATGATATAGTGGTTTAGGAGGATGTTTTTGTATAATTTGTTAAGGTTTGCTTTCTAAATTTCACGCGTACGAAGTTGCGGGGCAACAGCTAGTTTTTTAATAAAATTATGTATGTACTAAGAATCATCAGTATGTATGTTATTCCGTCACAAATGTCCTAACAAATTTTATGTAATTTTGTGCTATGATAGATTACATCTTATATATAAAAATCAATTGCTGTTCGTTAGTCTCGCTAAAACTCGAGAACGGCTGGGTCGATTTTGGTGATTTTGGTATTGAAATAATCGTGAAAGTCTAGGGAAGGTTTAAACGGTGACAAAACATATGGGGATCCAAAATTCCACGCGTACGGAGTAGCGGGCATCAGCTAGTATTAAATATATTAATGTACAAGGTCCTTCATATATCTATTATTGTATAACTTATAGATAATATTATTGCATTTCATTTTAAAATAAATATTCATGGACATTTCACACCACGTCCTCTGGTCCTAAGCTAAGCTTATTACACCCAGACGCAATACAAGCATTTGTATGACAATTATAAATATCACACAAATGATCGTCCCGACCGGGGATCAAACCCGCGACCCCGCGAAAGGCAGTCCGTTACCTGAACCACTGGACCACGAGCGCCGTAAAAAATACTATCATACGTTAAATAGATTTGTGTGTTTTACCGCACTCAGCACTCCGCTAGAGAACATCGCGTGTGTCAGCGCGTGTTGGTTCTAATACTCTAATGTTCTTATGAATGGATCGGTAGTTCTGAACCGTTGATATTGGAAAAAATATTATCTAATATATAAAATTCACGTGTCACAGTGTTAGTTACCGTACTCCTCCGAAACGGCTTGACCGATTCTTCTCAAATTTTGCATACATATTCAGTAGGTCTGAGAATCGGCCAACATCTATTTTTCAAACTTTTTTTTTTAGTATGGCAAAACAACGTTTGCTGGGTCAGCTAGTCTTATATATAAAAATCAATTACTGTTCGTTAGTCTCGCTAAAACTCGAGAACGGCTGGCCCCATTTTGGTGATTTTGGTCTTGAAATATTCGTGAAGGTTCAGGGAAGGTTTAAAAGGTGACAAAATATATGGGAATCTAAAATTCCACGCGTACGGAGTAGCGGGCATCAGCTAGTTTAAGATAAAAATATAGGTTATTTTTATCCAAAAAAAATACTGTTTTGAGGTAAACAGTATTTTTTTTATTGAAATGATCAAATACCTAAAATATTTTTTTCTTAGTTTTACCAACAGATGACGTTTAAGTCGAGTTAGAAGTCGCTATTTTTGTTCCTTTTAAACCACTTTCATAAAACATGTTCCAGACTTTGTTACATAGTTACAACCGTAACAAATCGTCATACAAATACTTAAGTATGTAATCTGGTTAATAATATAATGTGTAGCTCATAACCAGACATAATTATAAAGACATGATCCCATTGAGCATAACAACTAGTTTACATTGGAGGCTGTGCGTCAAATTCCGGTGGATATAGCCACTTATTGCCTTTACTAAGTATTAGCTGTGATAATGTACAGGTGACCATAATTTGTGATAAAATTTTAGGACATTATTTATTATTTCATTAAGTTCACTACACTATGCGGGATATAAGTTAAAATGCGTTGCGTAGAGTAACAGGGGTGGGAAATTGGTGGTATTTTTTTCAAAATTAACGAAAAATCAAATTATTACAAACTAATCAAGTTAGGATCTAATCAATTTACGGATATATCGTTTCTATTAGTTACGACGTAACGAAAGTAATTAATCTCAGACCAACAAATAAATGTTTGTTAATCTATAGTAATATTATAGAGCTGAAGAGTTTGTTTGTTTGAACGCGCTAATAGTACGGGATCCGTAGTATATTTTTTTCACTTGATTATTATCAAGCTGATTTTCCGTGAGTAGCTTTATTATGACGAGCCGCCCAATAATTTTCTATTCCAAAATCTCGATTGTGGTAGCTAACAGAGGTAACAAGGATAAAATATCGTACTATTACTGAAAGAAAACAGTAAGTGATTTTTTTGAAATTTTTGTTTCAAATTTTTGACGCAAGTTCACTTACCTCTTTTTTTTACGGGTAGTACGATATTTTATCCTTGCTATCTCTGTTAGCTACCACAATCGAGATTTTGGAATAGAAAATTATTGGGCGTCTCGTCATAATAAAGCTACTCACGGAAAATCAGCTTGATAGTAATCAAGTGAAAAAAATGTACTACGGATCCCGTACTATCTCAGGAACCACATGTCTGATTTCAAAAAATTTTTCAGTGTTGAATAGTACATTTATCGAAAAATGCTATATAACATCATATTGCGACTAATAGGAGTGAAGCATCGCAAGTCGCAATTTACTTCATTAATTACATTTTAATTAAAACATTGAGGACTATCCCAATAAAGTTACTACACTCGTAGTCACCCTACAGAGTACGGATCGCTCTTCGCCGCCCACCTCGCTCGATGGCCGAAATCAGACGGACAATTATCAACCGCAAGGAAACCAATTAGTTAATTATACAGCCCTTGGCTAAGGAATTCATTAAGGAATTACGAAACATCAAGTCGGCATTGTGTCTTGTATTTAAGTATTTTAAGGACGTTTTACAAGTTCTCTGATCCTAGAATAAGCGTTTCTTGTTCTATGCTGTAATATACCGACAATTTTTACTAAAATTTTTTTCCAATAAAATATAGGTAACAAATAAACACAACTAAACTTAACATAAAAATGAAAATTTATGGTACAATACAACAATGTTAAGGTAACTTTTATATTCAAAAATCCGTATATTATAGACTAGCGATTTTAATTAATAAAGATGTGCATAGCAAAATAGGCAATAATTACAATACGCCGTAGCTATTTTTATTTTTTAGTTCAGTTTAGTTTTGCATATAGAATTAGTACCAATATTTAAGGACATTTTTCTGTCTTAAAAAATAACCCTAAAAATTTTATTCCGTGTGTTCCACGTTAGTAAAAAGAACGATAGAACAAAAAATCAATGGAGCCGTATCTGAGTATTTCTTTTTTTAGGTATCGACGTTGTAAAAATTTACTCGCATATTTTTGCAGTCACGTACAAACAAGAAAAATTTAAAAAATCCGCAGTAATTTTTTCGTTAATGTACATTAAAGCAAGGGATTACGGGATTGCTTTATCATTGTGGAAAATATTTTTAAATCTATTTTTAATCAATAAATATTTGTGGTTGGTAATAATTGCTTTCTATATTTATTGTAAGCACATGTATTTTCATACATACATATAGAAAACACACAAAATTTGCATACTAGTGTCCATTACACAATCAAAAATCTGAATAAGAAGCAAACCTGGGTATTCATGCACAATAGCGCTAACTTTGCGAATTAACTAAAAGATAATATAATGGCCACAATCATTAGTCGTAACAGTTCAATTAATATAGTAAGTGCATTATCGAATCAGCCCCGAGAAGTCCTGTCTAATTATATCGGATCGAATCTTGGTTGCGGTTTAGTAGCAAATCAATGTAACTAACTACACTATACGAATTAGTATATATATATATGTATACTAGCTGACCCGACAAACGTTGTTTTGCCATACTAAAAAAAAAAAATGAAAAATAGATGTTGGCCGATTCTCAGACCTACTGAATATGTATGTAAAATTTGAGAAGAATCGGTCAAGCCGTTTCGGAGGAGTACGGTAACTAACACTGTGACACGTGAATTTTATATATTAGATATAGGGACAGTTAAAAGTATGAATGTATAAGCAGTAAAAGCAGTAAAGTCAAAGTAAAAAAAAAATGAAGTTGGCATGTTTTACAAGCTCTTTTGAAACGTCAGAAACTAGGTGTCTGTTCCAAACGCGAATCCTATGGAGAAGAACAGACAAGAAACACCATGGAATTTTATCTTTTTTTTTTAATTAAATAAATATTATATTAATTTACGAGTAGATTGAGAAATATAAGCTCTTATTCTGCCTAGCCTATTAAATTTTCACTATTGAGCATGGACCTCCCCCACTTTAGTATGCTATTTGATCAGCGTTTAGAGGCTCCTGTCGGCGTATTATGAGCTTTTTAAAATCATTCAAATTCCAGGCGCGCCGTAAACTGCATGGCTAAATTAGGTATTATAACAAAAATAAAACTTTTAGTTGAAAATTTTTAGTTAGTACTTTAACTTTTAGTTGTACCCTCTCCTTAAACATATTAATGTATGACTGGTTTAGCGAACTGACTAACTAATAATTTAATTTATTATTTTTGCATTTGACATGCTATGCTTTTACTTGATAAATCAAATTATGGTGGACTTGCGACTTGAATACTTGCGGCATTTTCACTTTTTCCACCATAATTTGATTTATTATCTAATAATTTGTTCATAATACAAATTTGCCAAACTATTCAATTCACGGCGTAAACTGCCTGTAAATAAAAGCTCATAATACGGCCGCTGGCAGTCTCGACGATATCGTTGCCAGTCCTAGTCTCTATGCATAGCTGAGTTCACATATAAAAACCCTGTTTCTTTACTGAATTAAATTAATACCACGTATTTGCTGTCATATTGGTTTAAAAAAAGTCTGAGTCGTTGGCACTCGATTGCCATTGTATAAATAAAATCGATAGAGACTTCGTGTAACTATAGTTTAATAAATCACAAGCGTATTAATATGGCGGGCTAGACGTCTCACGAAGCTCAGATTTTTCAATACAATTACCAGAGTCTGAGCGTTAGTCTATTTATCATTTCCTCAACAAGATCGTGGGACAACTCCAATAAGCCAATTGGTCTGTCGTATCTGTCAACGATGTAATGTCAACATCCTGTATTGTTTCAAGTGTAACATCCTGTAGGGACAATTTGATTTATATTATTGAGATATTTCATTTATAATCTAAAGTATCAGAAAATTACAGTAAGTAAGTAGTAGTACATGAGAAAATTTCATCAAAATCGGTCTAGCCATATAGGCAAAAAGAATTAAAAAACTTGTTTAAAATTAATAATGTAATTTTTGATTTAAGAATGTTTGTTGAAGCTGGCTGAAGTGATATTACTTGCTCACACAACTATTTAACATTGTTTTGACGAAGTCTTTTAGCAACAATTGTACTAAGGGCAGCATTCAAGCAGGGATATCCTTATTGTAACATTTTAGAGCAAATAAAGAATTTTTTAATTTGAATTTGAATTATCACTAGCTAGATCAAGCTTTTGCTAAAATCAATCTAGCATAAATAACTACTCCATGTAATTACTTTGTGAATATTAAAAAAAATTGAATTGATATAAATTTAACATCGAATATATTTTTGAAAATGGAACGCACAAAATATTTTGTAAACCTTCTCTTTTTGAATACATGAATACAGTTCAAAGGTAAAATGGACTCCCGAGTATGTTCGATTGCGTTCCATTCCATATTTGAAATTTGTTTTTAAATTTGGAATTCATTAGATAGGTAGCTGTTTTTTTTTACAGCCAGTTCTTGACTAATATTAAACAGCTTATTTTAATGTTATGCCGCAATTATAATTATTATTAAAGTATCTGGTATAACACAAGCATAGAAATAAAGCTTATTTTTGGACCAGAGGACGTTGTGTGAAATGTCCATAAATATTTTTATATAGGCCAAAGTACGCAAAAAAAAGAGAAATTTGTTATTTGGGAGTCCTAGATTTAAAATAGATTTCTATTATTCGTTGCTATAGCGACGACAGAAATACATTATTTATGTATTTTATGATTAGATTTTATTCACTATTAAGTATATTATATCACAGGGTCAATAACCAAATAGCTAAAATGCAACCTACCAAAATACCTCTGACATCGTTTGAAACAAAGCATCCGAAACTAAAACGAACTTTATACCAACTGAACAAAGTTAAAATTGGCTTGTAGTTAAAACTATGGAGAGCATTATTCAAAACCTTGCCAGTCCTGTGCAAATAAGATAATAGAATTTGGGAATTCACCACCTATTCTAAATTCTATTCTATTGTTTCTGCAGTAAGGTTGAAATCTGCTTATGTATACTTTATATTAGTTCTTGGTTAAAGACAGTATACTTGATTTATTATATTTTTGTGCAATTTTAAGTGAAATTATGCTTAAATAAAGCCCAGACAATGTTTTTGAAATTAATTAATTTTAGAGGCTTTATTGATGTCATCGATAAAATATTATCTTAAAAATAAAATAAACTGGTCAAGTACGAGCTGTACTCTCACACGAATACCGATATTAACACAATATATTTGTCATATCGACCCCAAATAACAGCAAATAATGCGATAAGGGCAGGAGGATGACAGGAGTATTTGTTGTTAAAATTTCAGCTCTCTAGCTATCACTGTTCCGGAGCTACAGCCTGGTGACAGATGGACAAACGAACAGTGAAGTCTCTGCAATAGGATCCCGTTTTACATTTTGAGACGGAACCAATGAAATCAACTATGAATGTTTAAAATCAAATACATAGTATATTGATATACCTACTATCTCTGTCCCGCAACTTTGCAAAAAAAGTCATCCCTTTATGCTACATTATCTATTAAAAAAAAAAGTAATAAAATCCGTTGCATAGGTTGTTTTAAACATATAAGCTCACATGGGGACATACATACCAAAATAACGACTTTGTGTTATTAAAATCTATATACTATACTAATAACATAAAGCTGAAGAGTTTTTTTGTTTGTTTGAACGCGCTTATCTCAGGAACCACTGAGCCGATTAAAAAAATTCTTTCAGTGTTAGATAGGGCATTTATTGAGGACGGCTTTAGGCTATATAACATCACGCTAAGACCAGTAGAAGTGAAGCAGTAGTGAAAAATGTTACCAAAACGGGGAAACTTTTCTAAATTCCACGCGGACGGACTCATGGGCAACAGCTAGTATAAATATAAATACATAAACGTGTTTAACGCTAACATAAAAGTAGGTAAATCATCTAGCCAACACTTAATTCATTTACCTATAGTTAATAGTTCAATAGAATAAACGAACAAAACAAATTCACACTAAGAACAAAAGGCTCACAAAACAAGTGATTGACACGCCCACGCCCACTGCTGGGCTTCCACCCACACTCTTTGTCTCGCTGTGTAAAGCGGTACAAGTTCGATTACACTTTGATGTAAAAATATATTGTGTTGTTTTTGTTTTATTTACGTATTGAGCTATAAGAAAAGCTATCTAATTAAATAGTTAACGGGTTTATTAGTCGGGCCTCTTGGTTGAGTGGTTCATGTAACGGACTGCCTTTCAGGAGGTCTCGGATAAATAAATAATCATAGATATTTCACACAAAGTCTGGTCCCAAGCTAAGTTAACATTCTTATGTTAAAGATACCAGAATACGTATATACTTCATAAACTACTTTTCTTTTATAAATACATACTTATAGTACATAGAAACACCCAGACCCAGTACAAACATTTGTATGACATTTATAGAGGAATATCACACAAATGATAATCCCGTGCGGAGATCGAACCCACGACACGACGTTGCGAATGGCAGTCCGTTACATGAACCACTAGCCGTCATGAAAAAGCTCACAAATTCTATAAAAATCTTGACATGGAATCAAACCTACACATTCGTTTAAAGGTTAAAGCACTATTACAAAAACACCATGTAGTTTCTCTCGAAACCATAAAATGATTCATTTATTCTCAGATCTGATAATATCTATGTAATAGATACAAATTAATTAATGAATGAATGAATGAAATAATATTTTTTTTTGCGTTTATTTTATGAGTTTTATTGTGACTAATATATATTATTATAATATTGATATTCTAAGAATATATTCGCATTAAAGTTGTTTTTCATAGACTAACCCGTAACTATGGGGTTTGAAAAATCTTCGCAATGTCGGGATAAAATTTTATACAAATTTACGCGTCTAGAACCGTAAATAGTGGTTTTATTTCTGTACATGTGTACTAGAATTTCATTCCACCCATCAGCCTCTCTCTGTCAACTGTTGGACATAGGCCTCCCCCATAGAACGCCACAACGCGCGGTCCTGTGCTGCTCGCATCCAATGTCTCCCCGCGACCTTGACGATATCGTAGTTCCACCTTATCGGCGCCCGCCCAACGGTGCGTCGTGCGGTACGTGGTCACCACTTTAGGATTTTTCTTCGAAAGGTTATATGTACTATCCAACACTGAAAAAATTTTTCGATAATGGTGTAGTTCCTGAGATTAGCGCGTTCAAACAAACAAACAAACAAACTCTTCAGCTTTATAATATTAGAAGAGATTAGTTTATATAGCTCAAGAAATCAATAATAGCAAGTAGTTAATAGTGTTTATAATGTACGAGACAAATCTAAACATACAAATTGTCCGCCCTTAATCTAAATAACACTTTAATAGGAGGTATTCAACACAAATTAGAATTTAATTTAGTTTCGGTTTGATTTCCATTAAGATTGGAATGGACTGTAATATTGTTTATTTAAATTGGCTAAAGTATTGGCTTTGAAAAGATTGACTCAAGTTCGATCGCTATATCTATGTACCAAAGAAGTTTTTATATTATATACTTTTATTCACTTTAGACGACCTTCGTTGTCAAGTGGTTCATGTAACGGACTACCGTTCATGTAGTCGCGTGTTCGATTCCCGCTCGGGACAATCATTTGTGTGATGTTTATAAATGGCCTACAAATGTTTTTACTGCGTCTGGGAACATCCAGAATACATAAACTACTTTTCTTTTGTAAAGTAGTATATTTTTTTCTATTGTATTCTATCTGTATTCTGGTACCAATAACACATGCAATTTAAGCTTAGCTTGGGACCAGAGGACGTTGTGTAAAACGTCCGTGAATATTTATTTTTTATTTGCTTCTTAAAGAATTACAAATAAAAAATCTCTTAGTGCATAGTTATTTTCAAATGAATGTATGTT
Source organism: Orgyia antiqua (assembly GCA_916999025.1). Lineage (NCBI taxonomy): Eukaryota > Metazoa > Arthropoda > Insecta > Lepidoptera > Erebidae > Orgyia > Orgyia antiqua. The sequence goes on from OU779874.1 coordinate 11,592,138, forward strand.
ATTTTGCGCACATAACGGATACTAGAAATATAATAAAATTGCGGAAACTATTACACAATAGTCTAATTACTTCACATCCGTGACTGCGTATAATATTTGTGTTACCTAAACTATCACAAAGTATGAGTAATAATTAGGTAAGTATATCAAATTAATTAACACACATAGAAATACTACTTTTTGAGAGACGAAAGATTTGGTTGTGTTTCTTTGCATTGAATAGACTCTAAACTACTTGACTTATTTAAGCAATTCTTTTAACTACGTTCAGTTTCTAAATTAAATTAAAATTTTATTAAAAAACTAAATTATCGTGGAAAAAATGATAACCATGAGCGGGACTTGAACCCACGACCTCGGAATACCGTTCCGTTGCTCTCCCATCTGAACTATCATGGTTCCCGCACATTTTTACCAAATCTTCCACTACATTCTTCTCAATGTAAGTGTCATCGTGCGATGTTTTTTGTACCACGCCATCTATTGAGCGGTTTGCACCAATTCGATCAATCGATCGTTTAGTGTTACATATTTACAAAACACAATTGGACCATTTTTTCCACTATAATTTAGTTTATTTAGCGATGATCAGGCATTTTGGCAAACAGTTTAGTTTCTACTTTTTCTTTACTGAAGATGTTTTCTGCTTATATTGTCCCTTAGCTCTTACATCTCCTTGAAATGGGAATGGGGTGGTGACACTTGTTTTCTTAATCCGTCACCACACGGACAAATATTCCATCTAAAAGTATTTAAACTTTATCAATTTGACTTATTTCGCATTGACCTTATTTTATTATCATCACGACCATTAAATATACGTTAGTGACAGAAACCATAAATTTAATGTTCGGTCTCTCTCATCGTACCAATTATTAGATGTTGATGTCCGTTTTACAGCGTTTTATACTTATTTAATACCTTTATCCAATGTTATTTAGTAGCGATTGTGTTGGTAGTTATGGTGATATCGAAATTCTTTATAAATTACTAGCTGTTGCCCGCGACTCCGACCGCGTGGAATTTAGAAAATTTTCCTCGTATTTGTACACATACATTTATCACTACTGCTTCGCTTCTACTGGTCGTAGCGTGATGCTATATAGTCTTACTTGATAAATGCCATATCTAACACTGAAAGAATTTTTCAAATCGGCCCAGTGGTTCCTGAGATTAGCGCGTTCAAACAAACAAACAAACGTTTCAGCTTTATAATATTAGTATAGATAATGTTGTCTGTGTGGTGACGGATTAAGAATACAAGTGTCACCACCCCATCTCCTCCCACGGGTGCTGTAGAAGTTAGCTAAGGGATATTGCACACAGATAACATCCTCTGTGAGAGATGGAAAACTCGAAAATAAACCCTGTGCCAACACGCCTGGTTAGCGCGGCACATTAGACCATAATCCCTCCCAAAGTGGAGGAGGCCCGTGCCCAACAGTGGGACGTAAATGGGCTGCAGAGAGATAGATAAAATGTATGTGTATGAGGTTAAGTAAAATGACGTCATGCTATGATTTAGAATATTTAAGTATATCTACTATATAAAAATAAGTCGGATTTTCCTTCCTGACGCAATAAATCCAGAACGCACGAACCGATTTCCACGGTTTTGCATTCGTTGGAAAGGTCTCGGGCTGCGTGAGGTTTATAGTAATTTTTTTTTTTTTTTACTTTTTTCTTGTATGGCAAAACAACGTTTGCCGGGCCAGCTTGTGTATGTATAGAATTTTAGGTATTTTTATTACGGACTGTGTATACCATAACTAATTAAACGATTTAATTTAGTTATTTTATTCTTCTTGTTAAAATATTCTGGGTGCGCTGCCCGCACTGTGTCTCTGAGAGCACAGGCTAAACAGCAGTAGGTAATTATTAGTAACTTTGTTGAATATAACTCAGTTTGTAAGTGCAAGCTAATTAGAATAATGCAGCTTAGCTTTAATAAAGCATTTAGCTAGCCATTAGCTTACGATGTCTAATTACACATATAATCAAACCTTAACAAACAGAAGCTTACATTAGCACGCGAATGATGGCGTTCTTGTACCGTTTTTTAAATCGCGCTATAGTTTCGTTACACATATTAACACTTAGCTCGTAAAAAATTTTATTGTGTCATCATCCGGATTTCGCATTTGTATATTAGTAAGGATAAGGATATACTTAATAAATATTTAACAATCTTATAATATCAAGTTTATTAAAGTGTATCATCAAGTCACACTGACTGAAAACGTTTGTCTTTGTTGTATGGACATTCGGCACATTGGACAGTGGTAATTGGTTTAGTGGTTCAGGTAACTGATTGCCGTTCACGAAGTCGCGGGTTAGATTTCCACTCGGTACAATTATTGTGTGATAATAATTAACAAATGTCATACTGCGTCTAGGTGTTTCTATGTATTATAAGTATGTATTTACAAAAGAAAAGTAGTCTAAATTCTATATCTGTATCTCGGTACCAGTAACACATGCTAATAAGCTTAGCTAGATGTATAGTGCCTCACGACATTTATGAGGTCATAAGTGCCGCTCATCAAGTTTACTGTTATGAGGTGTCAATAATGAATGAATGAGGTCATGACGAGTTTATTGCTGGTACTTAACTACCTGAAATTAGATTGATTTATTGTTGTTAATGATAATTGTTATATTCTAGTATATAATCGTATCATTGACGAGCCTCGTGGTCGAGTGGTTTATGTAACGGACTGCCGATCAAGAGGTCGCGGGTTCGATTCCCGCTCGAGACAATCATTTGTGTGATTTTTCTAATTGTCATACAAATGTTTGTACTGCGTCTGGTTGTTTCTATGTATTATAAGTATGTATTTACAAAAGAAAAGTAGTATATGTATTCTATCCGTATTCTGGTACCCATAACACAAGGATATAAGCATAGCTTGGGACCAGAGGACGTTGTGTGAAATGTCCATGAATATTTATTTATTCATTTACATATTTATAATAATATTGGTCTATCATTACCTTAAATCATTATTACCTACACTTTCGAATGAACATCCTTACTAATTTAATAAATTAATTTAAATATTATTATAATTAATTTAATTTAATAATAAAATAAATTTATAAATGCGAAAAGTAGTTCAGAAACAACTGATGACGAGCTTAAGTGTTAATGTGTGTAACCAAACCATAGAGCGATTTAAAAAACGGTACAACGCCATCTATGGAGCGCTATAGTAAAGTTTTGTTTGTAAAGGTTTGATTTCAAAATTTCACGCGTATGAAGTTGGGGGCAACAGCTAGTATAGCTATAAGTGGCACAAAACCGCGCAGTTTTCTATTTGAGAGGTAGTAAGGATGACTGACTTAGTTCCCTCTTTCAAATGCCAAAGTTTTTAGGGTTTCTTACCAAAAGGTAAACAGGACCATATTACTGAGACTTGACAGTCCGTGCGTCTGTCACGGGGCTGTATCTCTGGAAAATTTTAAGAGAATTTTGGGTTTTGGAGAATTATAAAATGTCGTACACTTTGATGTATATAAAGGAGAGCAGGAAGTAAATATTTTTCGCCACTGCAGCACTGTCGCCTTATTGCAATTTCCGTGGGTGGCTATCCTTAAATCTACCATTTATGTATTCTATCCGTATTTTATTACCCATAACACAAGCATAATATAAGCTTAGCTTGGTACCAGAGGTGTCTGAAATGTCCATATAATAATATCTCTAATATATAAAACTCTCGTGTCACAATGTTCGTTCCCATACTCCTCCTCCGAAACGGCTTGACCGATTCTTATGAATTTTTTAATGCATATTCCGTAGGTCTGAGAATCGGCTACTACCTATTTTTCATACCCCTAAGTGATAAGGGTTCTCCACCCTTGACGTTTGTATTGCAAAACAACGTTTGCCGGGTCAGCTAGTATTTATTTATATATTTCAGACGAAAACTATTTAATAAATATTTCATAAACTGTTATAAACTAGGTTTGTGTTTAAACAATTGTAAGTTGGTATGTGTAACTGAAGCCTCTTGTCCTTCCCGTGTTTTTAACGTAAACATGCGCGTACGCACGTTTCTGAATATACGCAACTAGGTCACACTTACAGTGACGGCACACACTTGATAAACTGCTAATTAACGGTCCAAGTGATGAGAAATGAGACAAGTATATTGTATGAGATTATAGGTACGGTTGCCATCACTGAAATTGCCGATGACGAATAGAAAAGGACAAAAATCTCGGACACATCGGCAAATATAGGATTTTTCGGGATTTATTTTATTCGTATCCCCTGATGGCAGTACTGTCCGGCTTGTTTTTGCCTTGATACAGTCTCCATGATTCATTAAAATGTATAAGTACTTTAGCAATTTATCAATAACTTTAAAAAAAATACAGACGAATTGCAAACCTCTTCCTTTTTTGAAGTCGTTTAATAAACCCTAACAAATTGTAATAAAGCTAAGCTATACTGTCTTTGCAATCAGATTTAAGATGTTTATTAAAAATTTAGATATTTTATTCGTTCCTTAAGTGTTTTAAATTATGCATTATCTTTACTTCTTTTGAAACAAAGTCGTAATTTTTGTATGTATGTCCCTATGTGAGCTTATATCTTCAAAAATACGCAACGGATCTTGATGCGGTTTTTTTTAATAGATAGAATGGTTCAAGAGGATTGCTTTTTTGCATAACTTGTTGGGGTTTCCTGTATATTGGATGAGATATGATTAAATTTGCCGAGAAATTCGGACGCGTGCGAGCTACAAATGAAAACGCTGCCTTATCTATGTGAGGTACAACCAACTGATGTATGGAGGAATTGTTTGTTATAGTTCTTCAAAAAAGTCTGCGAGGGCGGGCATATGTCTATCTTTTAAGGGAAACCCGCTGTACCCATAACGATGTCAAAAAAAATATCTAATTCAATAGGGTGTTTTCAAAAGCTATATATTATGTGTATACAGTAATATTTTTTATCAAATTAAATAGCTTAGTTAGCTTATGCAATTAATATAGATTATAACTGCTCTTTACAGCATGAAATTTAAATGAATATCTTAGGAGATAATGACGAAAAAAGAATTACGCGCTGTAAAATAAAATACTTAAACTGTTGGCTGAGCAACGCGAACGTTTCCTCGGTCTTCTATCCATACTCCAATGTTTGGATATGTAAGGATGTTGATTGTGCTTTCACGTAAAGACTATTGGATGGATTTTCATGAAACTTTCCAATGGAAAATGGAATAGAAAATTAACTTATTTTTTATCCTTTTTATCGCGGGTAACACCGCGGGGCACAGCTAGTTATATAATATAAACATAAACCTTTATTAACAAAATGTTTATTCTAAGTAGGTCTACAAAATTTTTAATTGCAACGCCATCTTTTATCCAATATTGTAAGCAATCTCGCAACATCTTATTACTTGAGACTGCTATAAAGTTGGGTTTTAAAAACCCGCCGTAAACCATTATATGGGGGTTTTTATAGCTTTCTCAAAGGCTATAAGTTTTAATATCACTACTGTAGTTTAAGTATATTTTACATTTTATTGCGGATGCATTTATACTGATATAAAGTGATATGCTTAAACGATTTTTGAACGTGTTTCCACTATTTATGACTGTTTATCACATAAGTATTACATTTAACGGGCTAATGTTTTAATATTTTATGAGTCTAAAGCCTGAAGCTTAGTTTTACTTTTAATCCAGGTTCAACTATCATATAATTACGCCTTTTCCCCATTTAGTTAGGCAGAAGCTATAGAGCGCCTTCTGCTATGCGATCTAAACACTTTTACTTGGCTTTATTTACATTTATACTGCTTAGCCATTTGACCATTTTTAACTACTATTCTCTTATCCATCACCAAAACAGTCATTTCATACATTTTATCTTTTATTCCTGCCTAAACATTCAGCCTAGATAGACGGCACTTCTTGGCCCCCTTTTCATCCCGAGGGAACTTACGACGTGATGTGTGGTGACCAAATTGTTAGTTTTCAATCACATTTGTGATTCAGAATAAAATTAACAATGTGAAAATTAAATGTATCTAACATATTTATGTTAGATACATTTAATTTTAATGACACTGCAGAATTGACATCAACGTGTATCAAGAATGTTAGAAAAATTTCCAAATTCAAATAGCGGAAAGTTTAAATTACTGAAAAAAAAAAGTACGGCCTTTGCAGCCAGTAAGCGAGGGCAGTGACGTAACAAAAATGGCGGCATTCTAAATTCAAATAGTAATTAGTTGCAGTTTTTGTTTCATAATATGAAAGCGAAAGTGCCAGTTACAATAATATTAACTGAAGAATTTCATTTTAATTTATTCTTTGTAAGAACTTGTTCTAATAAAATTATTTAACTTGGATATAAATACGTTCGTAAATAACACGAGTCATTCAGCGATTTTCAGCCACTTGCAGTAGACAGATTGATCTGAAATTTTACACACCTAACAAGGACCGATGACAATGCAATAATTTAAAAGAATAATCCCAATTCCTTGATCAGAATTACTAGAATAGCATGTTGAAGTATCACCATGACCACACTTGTATTTTTAATTATACACGTAATAGTTTAATTGTATATGAGTAGACTCACCTATATTATTGTGTTTCTACGTATGCCTTTCATATACAATCAGATAATTGCACATAAAAACGCTTTGTTTATAGAATCAAGTAAAATTATAATAATTGTTTACTTGTGTTTACTACGATTGTGACAACGTGTGACAACAGAAACTTATGTCTTTGACAACATAAACTGTCAACGTTTTGTAAGTAGGTAGCATAGAATTGAGTATTGATGACAATGCAATCATTTAAAAAAACATTCAGGATATTTAAGCGTGTTTTTTAGTTTTTAAACTAAGGAGATTATTATATAACTGGCTAGAAGATGAGCACAGCTCTTAGACATTATAAAAGAATAATTGAAGATTTAAAAAAAAAGTTGTACCGACTTTATGTGCCTTTGAAATTTGAGGGTTTTCCTCTATTTCTCAGGAGATAACCATCAGATTCTGATCTGGTGCTAATAGAACCAAATCGGAACCACCAGCTTTCAAATAAAAAAAGAATCATCAAAATCGCTTCGCCCAGTTAAAAGTTATGAGGTAGCAAACATAAAAAAAACATACAGACGAATTGAGAATTTTTTTTTGAAGTTAAATAAAATAAATAAATAAATATTCATGGACATTTCACACAACGTCCTCTGGTCCCAAGCTAAGCTTTATATGCTTGTTATGAGTACCAGAATACGGATAGAATACATATACTACTTTTCTTTTGTAAATACATACTTATAATACATAGAAACACCCAGACGCAGTACAAACAGTTGTACGACATTTATGGATATCACACAAAATAAATGATTGTCCCAAGCGGGAATCGAAAGTTGTTTAAAAATATCTGAAAACTATGTTGTATTTTGATCGTACCGCTTTATCTTTATTTCATGTCCATAATACCTATACAAAACGGGATTTAATAGGTCACACGTGTGTTTCTCTGCCCATATTTGGGCACTATTTTGTTTAATCACTTTGAACTCTATAACAATATTATTAAGATAATATTTAAGTTGTTATACAAAGATCACCATCAATGGATAGAGCATTGTCCGTATTGTGACGGATAAGGAATCCACCACCCCATCTCCATCCCAGGTTGCCCTAAAAGTCAGCTAAGGAAGATAACATCCTCTGTGAGAGATTGAAATTTCGAAAATAAACCGTATGCCACCACACCTGGTCAGCGCGGTATAGTAGAACATAATCTCTTCCATAGTGGAGGCGGCCCGTGCCCAACAGTGGTACGTTAATATACTGGAGAGAGAGAGACAGAGAGCATTACGAGAACAAACGTGGAAAAAGGCGCGGGGCTGTGGTGTAATGCATTTTCATTGGTCGTAGCAAAATCACATACAGAGTTCTTATACATTATCTATGCGCGAATCGCGCGTACGTTCAGTTTGCATTAATAGTTTTGCTTACTGAATCTATTGGGAGTGATCTGTGGTTGTTATATTAAAGGAACAATCAAGTTAAGTAGTGTATTGTTCCGCTGGGAAATGGACACCATCACTCAGACTCTATAGGATGTATTATGGGGCGCTTTCTCTAAGAATACACTTAAGTAATGGTGGCACAGAAATTAATTATGGACCTTTTAATGGTATTATTATAAATCTCTAGTGTATTAACTATCAAAATATTGTGTTTTTAAACAGTTTTCCATATAGTGGTAGATTTAGAATACAAATATCACCACATCTTTCCCTGGATACTCTAAGAGCCACCTAAGGGATATTATAAGCAACTTGACACAACTGTGAAAGACAGAAAAATCGATTTGGAGCCTATTAAATTCAAACAAACATTCAAATCATTCCTATTTATAATATAAAGCAAAACCTAAATAAGATTACCTTAACCCATGGCAGCCAAATTCTGGAAAATAGCAGCAACTTCCTAACTTCTAATATAATTATAGATAATAAATAAAATAAATAAATAAATATTGCCGTTTATATTATTATATTGCCTGTTTATTAAGTACTATTTTGACATTACATGTTATTCATTAGCTGTTAATTCGTTTGACGATTCTAATTTATTGTAACGAATCAATTAGAGAGGTTAGTCGTTAAGGGCCTACATCAATATTATTCAATATCATCGCCGACACGTACATATTAACACAGCCAGTAGGCACAGAAAATTAAGAATTAGGGATACTTTTCCTATTTACTCAAAATCTACTAAATATATTTTAATTCTGATTTACGTGTTTCTATATATAATAGTTACTTATGTTATTAAAGTTATTTCATTAGTTAATACGCGATAATAGACCGACAAATGAAAAAAATAAAAAATTAGAGAGGTTGTTTCGCTAAGATTTTCTATCGGGAAAACTTTTTTCAATCGCGTTTCTGAGTTTATGCGATCCTAGATCATATATTGAAAAAACATATATGTACTTAAAAATTAGAGCTCTAGCCATTCAATCTAAAGAAACAATGAAAACTTCGTACGTAGAAAAATGCACGAAGCTATTTTGGTATCCTCTTAAGAAAAAGAATTTGTGTAAGCCAATCGGCAGATTTTGGAGAACTTATTTTTATTGTATTTATTTTTACATCCTTTGTACCCAATTTCACACTAATAAAGATTATTATAATTATGATTATGATTGCCCTACATTAATAACTTTTGCTCTTTTCTTAATCGACTTTTGTTTTCACACAACGTCATCTGGTCCCAAGCTAAGCTTATGTGTTATGGATACGGATATACTACAAGTACTACTTTTTTTTTGTAAATAAATACTTATTATACATAGAAACACCCAGGCGTAGAACAAACATTTATATGACATTTTATAAACATCACACAAGTGATTGTCTGAGGCGGGAATCGAACCCGCGACCGGCAGTCCGTTGTACAAACCACTAGACCACGAAGCCCGTCAACATTCAAAGGAGTTTATTAATTTGTCTGTATGTTTTAGACCAAGAATTATTTGAAGGTTATAACGCCGCCCTAATTTAAATATGACAATGTTCATAACTCACGCATATTTTTTCATAAATATCTCCTGCCTTATTTGATGTAATGAAACTTTGGTTCGCTTCATTCCACATCACGTTTGCACCAAAATTTTATTAAAATTGTTTCCTCATTCCGCTGCGGTTGTTCGCTACTGAACCAATTTGGAACTTTCGCAGCTTTCGCTTACAAAGTCAGGATAATTTTAAACAAACGTCCTTTTAGGGAAGAAATTACATACAAATAATTCTCTTTTATTTACACGCCTTTTATAAGGTCAAGTACGAGTTTGACTCGCACACGAAGCTTTGCGTATCGTTATTTCTGTAATATATATGCGTCGTGCCAACCTCATACAACCGAAAGAAGAATGAATATGATGAGTATATATTAAATTTGTCGTCGTAGCATCAACTAGCTATCACCGTTTCGGAGATAAAGTCTGGTGACAGACGGACGAACGGATGGACAACGAAATCTCCGTAGTGGGATCCCGTTTTACCTTTTATTACGAAACCCTTAAAAGCTAGATTTTGTATGTTGAATATATTAAAACTCCAAAACAGCTTGACCGATTTTATGAAATTTTTTATGGATAGTACGTCCGTGAATCGATAGGCATCTTTTTTATAACGGTTTTGTTTATTAATGAAATGGTACAAAAAGTTTTATTTAAATATTGATAAATAATGTTAATTTATTTTGTTACAGGTAAGCTTAAACTCCTAAACCCCTGACTTCACTAATCACAGTAAGTAAATAGCATAAATAGTCAAGAATAACTATTTAATTCAGTTACCAACATACAGATTACTTGAATCACCATTAAGAACTTAGTCTAATCTGGCGCAGCTCATTAGTGCAAATCTTAGCGCCATTATCTAAATTAGAACTAGACAGTTAACAGATCTTATTTTATATCTTAGCCTTACATAGTACAATTAGCGTCTAATGTTCTAATGAGAACATCATAATATACTATTGTTATATTACCTTTGCAGTGGCGGCACTGGACTAATTAAGGCGTCGGCGAAATCAGTTTTGCGGGTCTTCGTTGTAGTTAGGCAAATTTTTTTACTAAATTTTATTGTATTATATTATATTATATTTATTATTATTTATTAATATATTTATTATTTTATATTGTATTATATTATATTTTGACGGGCTTCGTGGTGTAGTGGCTTATATTGCGGACTGCCGATCACGAGGTCGCGGGATCCATTCCCGCCTCGGACAATCATTTGTGTGATGTTTATAAATGTCATACAAATGTTTGTCCTTTTTTTTTTTTTTTTTTTTTTTTTTTTTTTTTTTTTTTTTTTTTTTTTTTTCGCAGGGGAATGCATTTACGCACACCCGCTCCTGTCATTGCGGTCATCGCCGTCATGGTAGGAGCGGGTAGTGTCGGACTCGCCGACGTCCGGATGGATCGAACGACGGAATACCGACTAAACCTAACTGCGGCGCTCTCCTCGTCTTCTTGGAGCGCCAGAGGTTCTCTGTTCTGAACTCTCTCTGACGCCCCGACGTTGGCCTGGCGGCACAACACCCGGTGTCGCAACACATTAAGGCGGGGGGTGGAGGCGAGCGTATTCGCGTCGCCTCCTCCCTGGCCTTGCTCTGCGGAGCGGGTCTGCATCGGCAGCTGCCTCGCGCTCCCGCTCCGCGGCCTCCTTCAGGAGCATGACGGCTTCGCTGAAGTCGGCGACCGCTTGCCAGTACCTGTCGCTGTTAAGCATAGCACTGACTACTGCTTTCAGCGACAGGTCCCCGCCTATCGCCTGGGTGAGGGCCGTACGCTGTGCCTGCCAGGCAGCGCAACTCTCCATGGTGTGGCGCGCTGTATCCTCGGGCGCACCACACGACTTGCAAGAGGGCGAGGACTCCCTCCTTGCAATCTTGTGCAGGTACTTACCAAAGCAGCCATGCCCGGTAAGTACCTGCGTCAGTCTGTAGGTCATCTGACCATGCTCCCTGTCTAGCCACATTTCCATGTTTGGCCTGATAGCCTCGACAATTTCTACTCCAGCAACGGGAGATCCTAGTTGGGCTCTCCACCGTTGCCGGAGTGCAGTTTGTGCCTGTTTTCGCACCCGGGCAGCAGAAGGCTGCTCCCCCCTTGATCGAGCGTCCGCGCGATGCCGGAACACTTCAGCCAACACCTCCGCCTCAAGCTCCCAAGGAGGATCACTTGCCAGGACCGTAGCAGCAGTCCATGACACCGTACGATACCCCCTGATCGCTCTCAGCGCAATGACCCTCTGTGCTTTTCTCAAGAGAGCCTTGTTACGTGCACTGAGAGCGTCGACCCAGATCGGGGCCCCGTACAGAGCCATAGATCTGACGATTGCACTATATAGTCTCCGACAAGTGGAGTTAGGACCTCCTGTATTGGGCACAAGTCTTCCCAATGAAGCAGCAACTTTTATTAGTTTTGGGGCGAGTTGGGTAAAGTGTTGCTCGAAACGCCATCTACTGTCCAGGTGCAAACCCAGGTACTTAACTGTGTTACGCACCGGTACATCAGTGTCCTTGATGCGGAGTTTCGCCCCTCGGGGTACTCCGCGTCGGGCTCCATGAAATAGGAGGGCCTCTGTTTTGTGTACAGAGACCCTCAACCCTAGCATGCCAATCCTGTCGACGACGAGCTCCGTCCCGACTTCGGCCAGACGAGCTGCCGCCCCGCAATTGCGTCTCCTTGCCGTGATGAGGGTGTCATCGGCGTAGCAGAGCACCCCCATCCCAGGGAGAAGCCTGCCGCGCAGTAGCCAGTCGTATCCGATGTTCCACAGGACCGGACCCAGAACCGAGCCCTGTGGAACACCGCATTGCATATGTCGTCGGGACAGTCGCCCGTCGTTTGTCTCCCACTCAACAAACCTATTCTCCAGGTACCCCTCCAGCAGTCTTCGGAGGTACAGAGGCACCCTGTGGTAACGGAGCGCCTCCCTTAGCGTCTCGAAGGGAAGGCTGCCGAAGGCGTTCTCAATGTCGAGTGAGACCGCCAGGAGCACATCCCCTGCATCCACGGCCTCGACGGAGATGGCCTTCAGGGCGGCTATTGCGTCTATGATAGAACGGCCAGCCCTGAACCCGTATTGTGCCCCTGACAGTCCCGGTCCTACTTCTTCCAAGTGCTGAACGAGACGGTCGGCGAGAATCCTCTCGAAAACCTTGGCCGTCTCGTTCAGCAGCACCAGTGGCCTATATGCCGATGGCGAGTCTAGTGGACGGCCCTCCTTTCGCAACAGACAAAGCCGGCCTTTTTTCCACTCCGAAGGGAGCTGCCCGGACCTCAGGCACAGGTCGAGCAGCTTACGGTAACTGTCGCGCAGCGCTCTCAGGGCGATGCTCAGCACCCGGCCCGGGATGCCATCCGGGCCAGGCGCCTTTTTACGAGACTGCAGCCGTGCTAAGGCTCCATCCAATTCCTCCTCAGAGACAGGTGGAACGTTGACAGGCTCCTCAGCAGAGTCTGGGGTAGCCATTGGTGGTGGAGAGTGCCCCGTGGAACGAGGGAGCAAAGTCTCCACCACTCTCTGGAGGACGTCCTCTTCGAGCGTTTCTATTACAGGGGCACTGCGGACTCGAAGTTTATTGCGCGCCATAAGGTAAGGGCGCCCCCAGGGATTTCTGTCAAGGCTTTCTAACATTTCTTTCCGGGCCTCTGTTTTTGCATTGCAAATGGCCCGTTGTAAAGTTTTCTTTGAGGTCCGGTACTCATCCCAGAGCTGCTCCTCCATGGGGGTGTCCCTACCACGGCGTCGGCGGTATCTCATAAGAGCCCGCCGTGCCCTCATGCACGCCGTTCTGAGCTCAGCTATTTCGGACGTCCACCAATAGACCTGTTTCCGAGGAGTATACTTCCGTGCCCTCGGCATGGACGCATCACAGATCTCCGTGAGAGCGCTACGCAGTCGGCTAGCAGCCGCGTCCACGTTCGTGTCGGAGTGATTTTGACTTGCGGCTAGTCCCCATCTTTGGACTATGGCCGCTTCCAGGGCTAACTCCCGGTCTAGCTGACTGAGAGCCCATCTAGGAAAGCGGCTGTTTCTTCGGGGGTGGTCCCCGGGTGTATTAGGGGCAGAGACGCTGAAACGGATGTACCGGTGGTCGGATAACGTCTCCACCCCCACCACGACCCTCCAATCCTGTACCTGGCATGCGACAGCGGGTGTTGCGAACGAGAGATCGACAATTGATCCCCCGTTATGTCGCACGCAGGTATTTATGTTCCCGGTGTTTAAGAGAGAGAGACCGAGGAGGACGGACCATATTTGGGTGGTGTTTCCTTTGGCATTCGTGGTGGGGCTACCCCAAGCCCGAGACTTCGCATTAAAGTCGCCGAGGACTAACACCGGTCTCGGTGCTTGTCGACGAACTGCAGCTGTTACCGTGTCAAGGAATGACTCGACTTCCGCCAGACTCCGATTGGGTGAAATGTAAACAGCGACCACAGCAAAGTCCCGGAGGCCCACCACGACGTAGCCACGGCCTCTCTCCCTTAGATCGAGCGGGGGACCAGAGCCACCTCTCTGCAGAATCACGACTGAACATTCAGTGTCGCTCGCCCAATTTGGATTCTGGGGAACGAAATAGGGCTCGCAGACCACTGCCAGTTTTATGTCCCACTCTGCCATAGACTGCAACAGGACGTCCTGAGCACCGGCACAGTGGTTTATGTTAGCCTGAAGAAAATTGAAGGACCGACTGGTCATGTTTGCATGGCTAAACTATCGTCCGTGGCCGGCCCATTTAAAACTGGGCAAGCGGGGGGGGCTCCTGCCTTGACTTTTGGGGGTTTGCAATTGCGTCCCCCCATCACATGTCCAGACGGCCTGTTTGTTGCAGCGCAGACTACGCACGTCGGTGCTTTATTGCACTGTGAAGATTTGTGACCCTCACAGCCACAGCGATAGCACAAGTGCGACCGGTCAACGCCGGATGGGCAAACCTGGCCCGTGTGGCCCAGTGCTAGACATCTGAAGCAGCGTAGTGGGCGTTTTTCCAAAGGCCACACTTTGGCCGAACTCCAGCCGACAAGAATTCTTCCCGACTCTACCAGTAATTTGGCCGCGTCAACCGGGCACGTAATTTTTATAGTGCCCATCCCACTAGGACCCTGGCGGATGTCACCAGCCTTTACCGAGGACTCTGCACATTTGGTAGAGCGAACCACGGCTGCAACCACTTTCTGGGGGGTGACGGAATCGTCTAGTTCGGAAAGACGTAGATCCGAACAGTCTACAGGGACAACGACATTGGCAACTCCATCCAGAGCGCAACGGATTTTATCCGCTAACCTTGTGGCAAGCTCCGGGGTTTGTGTCTTTGGCAATTGCAGGACCCTTGACCCGGTGACGCCTTTGCGGATACGAATTCCTTCACCGATGCCGAATTCGGTAAGGTTCACAGCCTGTTCTGCACGCTCCATGACTTGGGCATAAGTGACACCCCTTTTTTCGGCCTCTTCTGCGATGGTAACAACTACTGCCGCCGGTCGTGGCGTTTTGGATGCAGAGGGCTTTCTTTTGGTGGCAGAGGGTGGTGCAGTGATTGGCTTGCTCCTACCCTTGCCGCCCTTTCTAACAATCGTGGACCAAGACGCCTCTTCGTTGGCGGTGGTCGGCGCTACCAAAGCTGATGATCCCCCAGTGGGCTTCGTAGCAGAAGCCGAGGCTGGGCGGGTGGTCTTCTGGATTTTGGTCGATGGTGCAGCCTTACTTGGCTGGCTGTTGGTCTCCTTTTGCGCCGCATTTTTCCTGTCGGCTGCCAACGATGGGCGCAACGTCTGCTCCGGGAGGAGTCTGTTTTCAATTCCCGCCATGCGGGCATCGATCATTTTTCCCAGGGACCTGGTCAGAGAAGCTTCTAGTCTCTCCACTAAGTCTTTCATGTCCCCGTCCCTGGGTTGTGCAGTCTTTGCAGCTGTTGTTGCTGCCGTTTTCGTCTCATTGAATTGACGTCTGAGGCTCTTATTTTCGAGTTGAAGCTTTTCGACGAAGCGCTGAAGCCTCTCATTGTCAACCCGAAGACGTCTGGTCGTTTCGGCTTCCCGTTTTTCCAGAAGAGACTCCACTATTTCTAGTAGGCCCTTTGAGTCGTCTTTGAGCCTTCTTATGAACGTTCCCTTTAGGTGGCTGGATTTGCTAGCTACCTCTTGGATATCCTTTGCCATAAGACAGGCTTTGGCACGTACTTTTGAGGGGCTCATGCACGTCAGGTCTAGGGTGTCATCCACGGTGACTACCTCCGTCCCTGACCCCTCTTGCACGACGCTGCACTCCGACATTGACCACTCCTCCAGCGCACCTGCATCGCTGATCATCTGGCGGCGGAGTGTCCCTTCGAACTCCTCCTCCGTAACTTCCTTTTCTCTATTCTTCAGGGCCTGCCTCGCTTTAGCTAGGCCCGCTCTGTGAGCTACCGAGGCAGCTCTTCCACGCCTTGCGGAATTTACTTTTATCACGGGTTCTGACTCCGTTTCGGTATCAGAAGCCGTTATGGTCGCCGTTTTGTTTTTGTTTTTCGACGCCCTCTTGCGTTTTGCTGGAGCTTTAAAGGTCTCAGCAATGCTGCAAGTTTCCTTTTCTGCATCAATTTCGCCATTATCTGTAGCCAGGTCATCTGTTTTTGAAGATTCGTTTCCGTTGTTATCGCCGTTGTTGTCGTTAATGTTACTATCGTCAGTTTTTTTTTTAATATTTTTGAACCAATCCATGTCTATTCCCACGAGAATGAGAGAATTATACAGTCCACCCGAGCAGAGATCTCAGTACTCGGGTAAGCGTAAATTTACCAACCAGGGGGTCCGCCGGTACCCCAGCTGAGGGGCGCTAAGAACTGGTTTATACCCACCAGCCATGCATCTTCTCGCCGCGCCCCAGAACTTAAGATTCAGGGTAATTTTTTATAGAGGTTTTCTTCCTCGCGGTCCGGGCGGTGAAGCCAAGACCCTCGTTCCCGATTTTGGGCCGTGAGACATAACCACGACACCCAGTGCAAGTCGGGCTTACGATATGGCGCGGTGGCAATAAACTGCATGTCCAGTCCTCAACCAGAATGAGTGACTGAACCCGCGCAACTTCAACTCTCTGTCCCCTATTCCACCCCCGCAGACCAGAGGTCGAACAGAGGACAAAGAGTGAAGGTTGGGCGCCAGAACATTCGCCACGAACAACCCAATCCCTGAAGAGGATTTATTGTCCGTGCCCAGGGTGAACCACGAGGAGGTTTCCTGGCCTGTCACCCCATACAAATGTTTGTCCTGCGTCTGGGTGTTTCTATGTATTATAAGTATGTATTTACAAAAGAAAAGTAGTTTATGTATTCTATCCGTATTCTGGTACTCATAACACAAGCATAATAAGCTTAGCTTGGGACCAGAGGACGTTGTGTGAAATGTCTGTGAATATAAAAAAAAATAAAAATATATATATATATTGTATATTAAATTTACATTACAACTAAATTCATCAAATATACGTAAAAATTTCCGAAATGAAATTGAGGACATGATTAAATGAATTAGAGAATTATTTTTCTAATCATAGCAGACTCGTCAAGTGCGAGGCTGTAGGCGGTCGCCGACGCCTTCCGCCTAGAGATGGGCGGGTGAGTAAAAATTAGGTAGGTTAAAATTGGTAATAATGGGTGGAATAGGTAAAAATTTATTTATACCCATTATTTCCGGGTATTCAATAAAAATACCGGGTAAATATTAATACTGCCTTTAAATGTTAGGATACAATACTTTTTTGGCTTATCCTTTAATATTGCGACCTACTGTGTGAAATTTTAATTTAACACTAAATATAATAAGTACGTTAATTTGAAATGAAACGTTATAAAAAGTTATAAAATATGAAGTACTTTTGTACTTCGAACGAAACGGCTTGAACGATTCTTCTCAAATTTTGCATACATATTCAGTAGGTCTGAGAATCGGCCAACATCTATTTTCCAAACCTTTTTTTTGTAGTATGGCAAAACAACGGTTGCCGGGTCAAATCAAATCATTATTAAAAAAATTCTTTGGAAAAGGGCAGTTTGTAAGTATGTATTTACCAGTGTCTGTTATTTACTCGATGGGTGAGCTAATTATATGTTTTTTTTTTAATCATCAGGAATATCACAGTACATGTTTTAACCGATATTAAACAAAAAATAACTCATTTTTATTCACCCGGTAAAAATTCAAATCAGGTGAGTATAAATAGGTATAAATGGGTATTTACCCAAGCCTCGGGTTTTTACCGGGTATACGCCCATCTCTTTTCCTCCGCTTATGTAGCTATTTTTACGAACCTTTTATTCATTACAGTCAAATGTATGGCTGTAGTCGAATCTTGCAAACTAAAAGTTTTAATTTTTTAAATAAGTACAAATATGTAGGTCGTTAAAATTTATTTATCTTATATATAAAATTCCCGTGTCACAGTGTTAGTTACCGTACTCCTCCGAAACGGCTCGACCGATTTTCCTGAAATTTTGTGTACATATCCTCTAGGTCTGAGAATCGGCCAACATCTATTTTTCAACTTTTTTTATTTTAGTATGGCAAAACAACGTTTGCTGGGTCAGCTAGTAATTTATATATTTTCTATTTCTATAGACTGTCACGTTATATCTCAAAGGGAATACAGCATCTGTAAAATATTAATTTAAACCTAGTAAAATTTGGACAAATATCTTAACATTTTTTTATGTTATAAAGGTAGGACAGACAGATAGACAATGACATATTCGAGATCTATTGTCATCCCTAGAGGACGTTCCCTAAAAATAAATACCAATATTAACACATAAAAGTAAGAAAAAGTCAGTCAAGTGTGTGACTGACTTGTAGCCTCGGGAGTCCTTACTCTCTCTGTCTCTCTACAGCCCATTAATTTCCCACTGTTGGGCACGGGCCTCCTCCACTTTGGGAAGGATTATGATCTTTGCCTTGTTGACCAGACGTGTTAGCATATAGTTTATTTTCGAATCTTCCGTCTCTCACACAGGTTTTTATCTGTGTAACTTAGCTTAGCTGGATTTACAGCAACTTAGGAAGGAGACAGGGTGGCGACACTTGTATTCGTAATCCGTCACCACACGGACAAATAGCACATCCAATGGTCCATAAAATCTTCAAAAAACAAATGGATTATTATTAGGTACTAATATTATTATTGTAATAATAAATAATAATAATAAATAATCATGGACATTTCACACAACGTCCTCTGGTCCCAAGCTAAGCTTATTATGCTTGTATTATGGGTACCAGAATACGGATGGAATACATATACTACTTTTCTTTTGTAAATACATACATAAAATACATAGAAACACCCAGACGCAGTACAAACATTTGTATGAGAATTAGAAAAAGCACACAAATGATTGTCCCGAGCGGGAATCGAACCCGCAACCTCTTGATCGGCAGTCCGAAATAATAATAATAATAAATCTGTATCTTCTTTAACGCCAAAACGACTAAACCAGAGTACGCAGATGATCTAGTCATCCTGTCTATACTATCCTGTTAAAAGACATTCAAGATTCAAGCTATTATCATCGAAAATTATCATATTTTGCGATATTTCTTGTATTCTGTTTACAAAACAACTAGATTCTTTATACCAAGAGAGTTATGACATTAATTATTCGTTGAATTTCGAGTATAACATTATTGACTGAAAAACTGATAACACCGCCATCTGTTATAAATTCTTTTATTATGCGGAACCCTAAATAAAGTCAATAAAGTTTATATATAATTCGGAAGTAGTGATAAGATGCGTCTGTGTCAGTCCCTACTCAAAGTTGTCACTCGCCTATTGTAAACAAGGGGTATTCTGAGTGACGTCATGATAATGGAACTGTGACGTCACACTACACGGACATACGCACTGGGGAATTTACATAGTTTATTATTTATGTAGATGTAAGACTGTGATATCATAATATTGTGTTATACTTTTTCAAACCTTTTATTGAAACAGGTTAAGGTTCCGTACCCAAAAGTATTAAGGACCCTGAGACTTACTGTACATTACATCCGTCCGTCTGCAGGTCAGACTGTATGACTGATGTCTCATGAACGGTGATAGCTATTGAATTGAAATTTTCATATAGTGTATTTCCGTTATAACAACAAATGGTAAAACCAGAATACAATAAATATTTCACATTGGGTTTTAGCTTATTTTTAACTGTTGGCCACCTGTCTGAATTCTACCTTCCTCGGGTATATGCGCAGGTATCATGCGACGAGGGGACCTCGGTTGGTTCTTTAACGCCTGCGGTAACGGCGCGGGGAGGTGACACTTATATGTCCATAAATACTTATTTGTTACTAGCTTGTACTTTTTTCCCCGTTTTCGCAACATTTTTCACTAATGCTTCGCTCCTGTTGGTCACAGCATGATGTTATATATCCTATAACCATCCTCGATAGATGGACTATCTAACTATATAAGATTTTTTTAAATCGGCTCAGTGATTATTAAGATTAGCGCGTTCAAAAAAACAAATTCAGCTTTATAGCTTTTATAGCTGTTGCCCGCGACTCCGTCCGCCTGGAATTTAGAAATTTACCCCATGTTTGCAACATTTTTCACTACTGCTTTGCTTCTATTGGTCGTAGCGTAATGTTATATAGCCTAAAGCCTTCCTCAATAAATGCCCTATACTGAAAGAATTTTTCAAATCGGCCCAGTGGTTCCTGAGATTAGCGGGTTCAAACAAACAAACAGACAAACAAACAAACAAACAAACAAACTCTTCAGCTTTATAATATTAGTATAGATAGTACCTACAGATTTTCGTAGAATGTTCTAAGATATCTCTTATCTAATACAAAACCAATACTAGATATATTTTACAGCTTTTCCTGACAAGTTATTTCACTAGATTCTAAAGATACCATACTAGCTCGCCATTATACCGGTATTAAACCGGAACAGTTGTATACTGCGGTGTGCGGTTCGATTCCCGGTGAACACGAGACGATCAAATTACCTATTTATGGACAATCGATCGCATTGTATTTTTGGATCAGTCGCGAACCGTACTTTACTCGACTATTGTCGGAATGTTATATATAAGATTCTTGTACCAATCTTTGTAAAAACTCTACTCTTTTGATATGGTGTCTGTTATAGAAGTGTTAACAATCAGCTTGTTAAATTTTAGCTCGACTGTCAAGAAAGAGTAACCTATGTTTTTGTTGTATGCATTTATGTTTGCATTTTTTCCCATATTCTTCCACCCCATTACCTCCTGCTGTTTAATTAAAAGCCAGGGTCGGAAATAAATTCTGTGCCAACAAGCTTGGACATCGCGGCATAGTAGATCATGACCGCCTAAATTGGAGGAGGCCTGGCCCAACAGTGACACGTTAATGGGCTGGAGCTACTTTGCGGGCCGGCAAGGTGAGGGCGGCTAGTGCTTTCACACTGTACTAGCTGTCCTCAAATTTGGATTGAACTACACTTACACCCGTATTCACAAACAATATTTACTTAAGTAAGTACTTAAGTGTTGATGCACTGTGCAAAGGGTAACACTTCTCAGTGCGTTCCGTTCATCGAGCCTTTGTATTCATAGACAAAACTTAGCTATGCGATCAGTTTAACAAACGCATAGTGCGCTTCACCACTTAGTATTGTTTTTGAAATGATTTTGCTACCCCTGTGCGTCCATGCTTACTATGAGACCTCACAGTAACGTTTGTGAATACGGTTGTTAACATCAGGTGGAGTGTAGTCATTTGGCTCAACCTAGCCAAAAAAAAACAACAGAGACAGAGAGAGACATATTTTTTTATTAGGTTGTAGGCTATACACACTGACATCAAACTGACGATATTGTGCACAATAATCTCCCGGTACACCACAAGTCTTGTCTTATTAAAATGTATGAGTATGTAAAGGTCAAATTATCCCCTATCAAGATAAGACCCGTGTCTCACCCGGATTCAAACCCCAATACTTGCTCTAAGTAACTAACAAGTATTTATTATTCATTACTTTGAGTTGCTTAGTTTGGGCTCAAACGTGTTTACGATCTAGCCAATGTTTGCATATAAAACTATAGTTTGAAATTCTGGACATTATTTATGAGAAATCTTAGAATTTAGTCAATATCAGACACTAGTTATTGGTCTCCGTGGTGATGGGTTAATAATACAAATGTCACCACCCTATTTCCGAGGGCTTCAAAGAGTAACTGCTGACAATCAAGCTAGCTAGGTTGTTCGTCACACTTTAATAGTATAAACGGAAATTCCTCTCTAGGGTGCTGTCAAGCCCGTGCCCTACAGTGGTACGTTAATAGGGCGTTAAAGGGGTGACAACAAGAAAACAGTTATCTATGTATTATGTAGATATACAATCGGCTACCGCAATATGTTAAACAAACAAACAATATAAAAAAATTAGGGATTAATTGATGACATTTCTGGTAGATAAAACATATTACTCGATTTCTAGTTATCTTAATGACAATTTAATATTATGACATGTTTATTACAACCTAAATTATTTAAAAGAAAAAATTATACAAAATTCTTGACATTATTGTAATTTTATATGTATTTATTTTTAGAATTGTATTATTTTTGTTTTTTACTTATTTTTCATTATTTTTTAATTATTTGTACACCAAAACGGTAGAACATAGCTGGTTTTAATGTTTAACACATGTCATGTACTGTATCATCTACTTATTGTAAACCTATGCTTACAAATAAAGAATACTCTGACTCTATGTAATGTTTCTACATGAAATTGTTATTGTCCTTCCTGGAATTCGAACCCATTTCTCTACAGACTTACGAGACGTACGAGACCTATGAATTATCTTTAACGGTGTACTCGATAGATATATACCATGCCCATACATGTATTGGTAAATGGGTGCCATGTTTAGTTGCCATTTCTTCTTGTTGCGGAGTTTTGACACACATACAAACAAATAACGCGTATTGCTCATTAAATATAACGAGTGGTTTCACCTGTCTGCTAATTAGAGTCCAGCATGAGTGTAGAAAGGGTTTTGTTTCAGCAAAGTGGCGGCGATATTTTTGATTTAGTTTTGAGGGCGTTTTGAATTCTGTACATTTTTTGCTTTTATTACGAGTAGGTACTAATTTACACATTTCTGTTTATCAAGGCTACTTATACCGTTTATTTTAATCGAACTAACCGGCCAAACTAAAATTTAATAAACTGTATAATAAGTTAGTAATATAGAAAAAATTGGTCAAGTGCGAATCGGACTCGCGCACGAAGGGTTCCGTACCATTATCTATGCAACATAAGGCAACGTTATTAGTATCGAGCAAGAAACGGTAAAAAAAATCAGTTTTTTGTATGGGAGCCCCCCTTAAATATTTATTTTATTTTATTTTTAGTATTTATTGTTATAGCGGTAATAGAAATACATCATCTGTGAAAATTTCAACTGTCTAGCTATCACCGTTCTTGAGATACAGCCTGGTGACAGACGGACGGACGGACAGCGAAGTCTCAGTAATAGGGTTTCCGTTTTTATCCTTTGGGTACGGAACCCTAAAAAGAAAAATTATGAATAGATAAATAAAACTACTTTTTGAGGATTTAGAAGCGTTTATTTGTTTTAATTTTAGCCCGACGTTTCGGAGACTTTGCAGTCACCATGGTGACCAAATATATGCGTCTAAATCCGTAAAAAGTAGTTTTATTTATGCAAATGAGTCGCGCAAGTGTTAGAAAAAAAAATATGAATAGAGTTTCTTGGCCGTTGTTCTCCATATAATTCACTTTTTAATCACACGTATATTGTATGCCTATGTGGGACATGTCTGATCAATTATCTTTGTATAACTACATTTTGTACCTATAATCCACAATAAAAATATTTGAATTTGAATTTGGATCCCTTTAGCTTTTCCTTTCTATTTTTATGTCTTTCTAAAACAAGTTATCGTGATTAACCATTTATTTCTGAATTTACGTGGGAAGTCAATCATAAGTATATGAAATTCTACAAATATATTGTATTTCCCACATTTGATATTCGCATAATGAACAAGAGTACCGCACGTCTAAACAGACAGACGATAAACATGACAGACTGACATATTATTTAGTTACAGATTAATATTCAAATATTCTTGTCAAGAGCGAGGCTATCTCATATCGTTTCTTTTTATATCATACTAATAATTTCTATAAAATATACATTCGAATTGATGTAAATAACTTATGATAATTGAGTATTTAAAAAAAAAGTTCAACCGACTTCATGTATGTTTGAAATTTGAGGGATTTCCGCAATTTCTCAGGAGATAAAAATCAGATCCTTACCTGGTGAAAATGGGACATCACAAAAACCACCAGCTTTCAAATAAAAAAATAATCTTTAAAATCGCATCGCCCAGTTAAAAGTTAAGATATAACAAACATAAAAAAGTAACATACAGTCGAATTAAGAACCTCCGCCTTTTTTTGAACCTTTGAACGAAGAAAATATTGTTTCTTCCCAGTCCATTAAGCTCCCACTGTTACCTCCTCAACTTTGGAAGGGATTTAGGTCTACTGTGCCGCACTGACCATTTATTTTCGAGTTTCCAACTGTAACAGTGGATGTCATTTACTTATAACCGTAGAGGAACGAAGATGTAGGCTATAAGAGGATTTAGTGACTAAGGTGGAGAAAAGTATGCTTAGGTGGTTTGGTCATGTGGAGAGGATGGATGAGAGATGATTAACGAAAGGCATATATCTACACGGCTGAGGTTAGTGGGAACGCTGAGAGCGGACGCCCGAAAAAAAGATATTCCGATGTGATGACATCGGCGATGGCCGATATACTTGAAAGGGTCAAATGCGTAGCACTTACATCCGTTGGGCATGTATGACCAGATTTGTGAGAGTGTATGAAGCTAAGGAAGTATCTTTGGGTCGTAGTAGATGGTGCTCTGTAGTCTCTGCCTACCTCCATGGGAAAAATGCGTGATGTTGTGATGATGATAACCGTAGAGGACATCTAGAATATAACTTATAATTTCGTAAGAGTAATGACTAGATCAAGGTATATGTAGGTATAATCTATCTTACCGTTGCTACCTACACGTTATCAGCTCTATGAAGCATCTCTACGTCGCAGATGACTGATTAGTTATGTGGAATACCTACATAATGTCGGCTATACAAGTTAACTTGGTTAAATTACGGCTAAACGTTTAATTTATTTGCTAAGAGATTAGTTTTGTGTCAGTTTCTGTAGAGCAGATTTATATAAGATTTTGTTCACGTCTGTGTGAAAGATTTCTATGGAACTAATTACTGTTGTATGCGATTTTCTACGCGTTTAAGATTTTGAATTCAATTATTTTCACATTAAAAGTAACCTATATCCTTTCTTGAGGCTTTAAAATAGACTTAAGAGGATACCAAAATAGCTTCGTGCATTTTTCTACGTACGAAGTTTTCATTGTTTCTTTAGATTGAATGGCTAGAGCTCTAATTTTTAAGTATATGTTTTTTCAATATATAATCTAGGATCGCATGAACTCAGAAACGCGATTGAAAACATAAGTAACTATTATATATAGAAACACGTAAATCAGAATTAAAATATATTTAGTAGATTTTGAGTAAACAAAAAAAAATCCCTAATTCTTCATTTTCTATACCTACTAGCTGTGTTAATATGTACATGTCGACGATAATATTGATGTAGATTATGATTAAGAAACAAATTTCGTTATTAATTTGGTTTATTAAGCAAATTTGATTTATTTATTTAGTAGGTTTAGCGTGAAAGAAGAACAACTAGAATTACTTTCGAATTAATAATATTAGGCTAGCTGAGCTATTGTAGCTATCACTTAAACTAATCAATTTCTCTATTTGTAAGATATGGCCTTAGCTCGGTGGTTAAAGCAGTGAAATGTATTCCTTGTCGTGAACTCAAATTTCACATGTAATAAACGACTGTTAATCTTTATTTGACTTTAAAAAAATCAAGCTTTGTTTAGGACCAAAGGATACGAAAATTTGCGAAAATATTTATTTATTTATACAAAATAATAAATTACTTTTTATTTTCTACAATAAATCACCGCACACAGATAGTGGGACACACGCTCAGCTATAAATTGTACTATCGCCTATTGAATATGAAATCGGCATAAAATATCGATATTCAAAGAGCATTAAGCAATATTAGATGAAATATCTAGAAAATTAGGCAGCTGTAATTAGAAGTACTATTGATTTTAGGTCTGTATTTTAGTTATTTTTCTTTGCGATTAAATACTGTAGTCAATTTTGCAAAATCATAATTATTTTGTCTTGTTCTTAACATTAAAAGGTATTATTGGAAATGTCTTCCGCATAGAACACTGCCTCGGGATGTTGTGAGAGGCTCTTTGGGACCAAACCATTCATCGATACAACTATCGGGATAATTTCTGTGGATACCTGAAAATGTCTTAATTATTATTGAATTGATTAATCAGATGATGATGTAGAGAGTTACAGATTCAACGGAAATAAGTTTTCAGCTAATGTTTTTATATGTAATGCCTCAGTTAATTTAGATAACTCTTTTATAAACAATTTATAAAAAACTAATAAAGTTCTTACTAGGTCCTACACGGATTCACTATATGAAGGGATAAAACTCTTTTTATCTAATTCAAAGCATAAAACGTCAGAACAACGCAAAAACTAACTGATAACACTAAAAGTTTACCCAACTGTAATCTCTCCGCGGGTAACAATCCGGAGATACTTCGTAGATACCTCAGAGATACATTCCTCCAGAGATACATCTAATAAACACTGAGGCATTATTCTTGTATCATTTGTGAGATTGCGGACGCTTTTGTGTTAATTTTTGTAATTGCGTCGGACTATATTGAATTAACGTGAGAAATGAGACACATTTTCGTACAAAAATGTTGTCGTAATATGAGATTTTCCTCATGCGTTGGTTTAATTAATATTTTATATGTCCCAAAGAGAATTTTAGTTAAATATTTCATGTTAGTGTTTGCTTTTTGTATTAAAAATATACATCTCTAGTAGAGAAGAGGAGTCCATTTTTGTATTTAATTTCATTTTTGTGATTTGTAGTGGCTCAGAATCTCTACTAATATTATAAAGGTTAAGAGTTTGTTTGTTTGTTTGAACGCGATTATCTGAGGAACTACTGATTCTAATTCTTTTTGTGTTGAATAGTACATTTATCGTGGAAGGGTATAGGCGTTATAACATCACGCTGCGTCTAATAGGAGCGAAGCATTAGTGAAAAATGTTGCAAAGACGGGGAAAGTTTTCTAAATTCAAGGCGTACGGAGTCGCAGGCAACAAATAAGACGGTAATAGCAATAGTTATTGAATGAAAATTGCCTCTATTTGTTTAGGTATAACGGGTTATAAGAACCAGCTTGAGGATAGACGATCTAACAACAGCGGCTTGGTAACAAGTTCAAAGCTTTAGTTAAGTTTACTATTATTGTGACTAAAACGAGGGAAATACCAAAAACCTATAATTTATTAGGTTTTTTACTATATCGAATATATTACAAAGCTTTTTTTCTTATTTATCTTATTAAGATTTGATGAAATGTATTCGTTGTTGGCGCAATCTTTTCTGTACAGTACCCAGTAGCCCTAATTCTTGGCTTGTCCAAAACTCTGTAGGCCAATATTGCAGGACATTATTCTCAATTTACCCACATAAATTTCTTCCGGAGGTTTTCGGGACTCTGCCTGTGTGGAATTTTTCATGGCTATTTTGCGGTAAGTTTGTTATATGAAAATTGTGAAAATGTTTTTTGTATTTTGCTTACAGTTTTATTTTAGGAATTTCTTTTAAAATACTTTTTAGGAGCTCATAGAAAAATATTACCGTTTTCATTACTATATTACCATTATTATAATAAATTAATATTTTTAACATTTTTTAACAAAAACATGTCGACACTTGATCCCATTTTACCTGATGGTAAGCGGCAATGGAAAGCTAAACTAAACTCTATTTATGACTCTACTCTAGATTAAAAATGTAGTAGGTTTGATATTTCTATAATTTTTGTTTTCTTTTTCGTTATTTGTATTTCATATATATACATTTAGGAAATACTCACATACTCTAAAAAAAATACATGTTTTATTGAGAATAAAATGCCGGATATATTTTAACTGCACACGGATATTTTGTCCGATGTTGTACGGTAATACGACGTCAGACGGACAGCACAGCCGTATAGGAATACTCCGAATATTCAGTATTTTATATGAATGCTAAATATAATTTATATACACTGTGTTAGCCAAATAGTTTTCATTATTGTCTTGCCATAAAATTTTCATGTTTTTACACTAAAAAGGAAAGAAAGGAGAAGAAAGAAGAAATGGAAAAAGTTAATAAAATTTTGATTAAATGGTTCTCATTGTAACTTAGGCGCAAACCCTACCCTTTTAAGATTAATAAGACCTCATACTAATTTATTTATAAAAAACTCATTATAAGTCTAAAACTTGCGTCACTCATTTATATTTGGATGAGCCTCGTGGTCGAGTGGTTTATGTAACGGACTGCCGATCAAGAGGTCGCGGGTTCGATTCCCGCTCGGGACAATCATTTGTGTGATTTTTCATTAGAAAAATGACAATTATGTCATACAAATGTTTGTACTGCGTCTGGGTGTTTCTATGTATTATAAGTATGTATTTACAAAAGAAAAGTAGTCTATGCATTCTATCCGTATTCTGGTACCCATAACACAAGCATATAAGCTTAGCTTGGGACCAGAGGACGTTGTGTGAAATGTCCATGAATATATATTTATTCAGTTTTAGGTATATTCAAATAAAGCCACTTTTACTTAATTTGTACAAATTGGATTTATTTTGAAAATTTTTACAATTTTTCTACTTTTAAACATCCTGTATATGAAAATTTCATGTGATTAAACATACAGGCTGTTGATATTATCACCGTGTAACATACTAAGCTTATAATCGTAAGCTGACTGTACACGGTTGTAACAAATCGTTCGCGGTACATACGCGATTTAATTAAATTCATTAGCGGCCCTAACGCTCTACACACCGCTCTGGGGTTAAGGTAAACGTTGGTCCAAGTTATAGACGACTTGTAGTTGTTATCACGTTATTAAATCTATTATAGAATAAGCAGAAATTATTAGATTTCTTACAAAAAATAGAAGGAACATTAGGTAACCTGCATCTATGTCTCCTATGTCTATCTATCTATTAATCTATTTTTGAAGTGAAAATATCTTTAGCCGCATTGAGATATTTATATTTAAATATTTTTTTTAATTTAGCAAGAACACTTTCTTTGAAAAGTCGTTTTGTTTTTTTTGTACTAATGTCTAGTGCTTGTGCTGCAGCCCTTGTGTACGAATATATAAGCTGAAAGTTTTTAATTCTATCGATATTTCCTTTTTAATATTAACAATTTTTTTTCTTTATTTGCTAATACGTACTATGATACACTTTGATGACGAATTTACTGTACACATTTAATAACCCAACTTCAATCCATAGATTTTATAAGAAAGCTAAATAAAAAAGCAGATGACTGGGTTAGGCTCATAAAGGTTGATTCTTAACTTCGAGTTTTTTTACTCTCTCTTTCTGTGACCTAGTTATGCTAACACGTCGGGTCATCGTGGTATGCAAATCCCCTCTCGTGTTAGAGGAGTCAATGGTCTAAATTGGACATAGTAAGATAGGCTTAGACAGAGAGTTAAGAAAATTAAGAGTTTCACAAGATACTCGCTTAGTTCCTTTAATTTGAGACCCTAACTAATCCACCATTTGCAATATGCGTATGAGTGTGTGCTATGTTTGTGTTTCCTTCACACAAATATTTGTGTTTGGTCCTCTTGTTCTGTCGCTATTGTGTACTTACAGTAGGATTCATGATTTGTTTGCTCCTGTGCTTAATTTTACTAATTAGTTTCTTGTATAATTTGCATTTTATGATTATACATAAAATTTGTCATTTTACGGTTGTGAGGTTTTAACGACAGGGTTTATCTGAAATTCGAAGGTTCTAATAGCTTTTATACGTGACGAAAATATATTAGCGAAGTTATTAATAAACAGAGACTCTATAGTACAGTAGTAAATCTTTACTTATTATGAACAAAGTCGTTATTCTTGTATGTATGTCCCTCTGTGAGCTTATATCTTCAAAACTACGCAACAGATTTTAATGCGGTTTTTTTAATAGAATAGAGTGGTTCACGAGGATGGCTTGTTTGTATAATTTGTTAAAGTTCTTTTAATTTCTAAATTTCACGCGTACGAAGTTGCAGGCAACAGCTAGTTATAGATATATATCGAGGGCCTTAGGTTTGAATTTAGGTTCAGGTAAAAATAGAATGTCTGATTATTGTATTAATGTATAGACGTACGAATTAAGCTCACTCCTAGTTATTTTTACTGTGTTTGCAAAGAAGTGGAATTCAAAAATAGGGCAGGATTTTTCACTCATCATTCTTCTACCCTTGTCTCATTATTTGGGGTCGGTGCAACACATATTTTTGTTTCATAGTGTTCTATCAGACGTCATATTTGTGTTAACTTCTCTTTCTTTCATATTATCATTCACAGAGCAGGTTTTTTCTCAAAATTAGAAGATTTTACATAGTATTAATGTACTGTCCTAATAAATACAATTATTCCAAAAATACACGATTCTAGTAGCGCTTTCCTGACTAAACGATCTCCCATTTATAGTTTAGCAGGAAACTGTACAAAGCTATCTATCGATTACTCGAGTCTAAATATGGACTGACTGTTTGTCTATTGTTTGTTGTTTGAATGTGATTTTATATAGCATTTTAAGACAAGTATAGATAAGATATGTGAACATAAAAGTGGGCATTCGTTAAGACGGCACGTTACCAAATTATGCTCCATACAAAAATATGGGTATCGTACTTCCCTTTTTTCTTCGCAAAAGTAAAACCGATTTTAATTGTTTCTACGCTATATTATAGATGAAGAGTATATCTATGCTTCTGTCACTTTCTTTTTTTCAATTCATAATAACTAAAAGAAATATGACCATCCGAAAATCCCGTTTTTTTCGGTTTTCTTTAGGTAAAGTTGCAGCGTCTATCACACATATTTGGTAACTATTTACCAAAAAAAAAGTGATACAAGCATAGATATACTCTTCATCTATAATATCGCGTAAAAACAATTAAAATAGGTTTAACTTTCACGAAGAAAAAAGAGGAGTACGGAACGCCTTTTTTTTTCAAAGAATTTGTAGGTAAAATCTGCTTCAGCTATATTTGTCCCTTTCAGCACGGTGCTCAGGAATAGGGATAGCAATACCTAAGGCAAACACCTAAATTAGGAGTACAATGAGATAAAAATCCATATATGCTTAAGAGGTACCCTCTGGATCGATTTTTACAATTAAAACTAACAAAATTATACAAACCCTAGTCTGCCATATCTACTTCAGTTACTCTGGTATCCGAATCTATTTCTATGTATTTGTGCTACATCTGAAATTGAAATTTTCAAATATTCTAAAACTAGTTACTTTAAACAGAACTGTAATATCGAAACTAAATAGCCAATCTGATTGTACGTTAATGAAACAGCAAAACAGCAATAATTCATTGAAATTAATCCGTGAAATTGTAATCAGTTGTTCTGAACAATATGACACCCGCATTGATCGGATTTGATTCATAATTATTATATTATAAACATACTAACTGTTGACTCCGACTTCGTGTGGAATTTGAAAACCAAACTTTAACAAATTATACAGAAAGTAATTTATTATTTTGCAATAGCTGTGCTTTTACTTAATAAATTAAATAATAGTGGAAAAGCGATCACAGCACCCTTGCTGTGCACCCTTGGGGACTTGAACGCACGACCTCAGAATACCGATCCGTCCATCTGCAGTCTGAGCTATTGCGGGCGAGCATAAATTATACATATTATTACTCTTTTTCAGGATCTCAATTTATTAAAAAACCACATCAAAATCCGTTGCGTAATTTTAAAGATTGAATACATATACAACGATTTTAATTTTATAATACAAAAGATTCGTAGAAAATGTCATCTGTGTGGTGACAGATTAAAATACAAATATCATCATCCCATTTCCTTCCTGGAGAGCTAAGGGATAATATTTGTAGAAAACATTTTCTGTCAGGGAAGGAAAAGTCTAAACTGAACTTTGTGCCAACACGCCTGGTTGGTAAGGCAGATGTGATACGTTTTTGAAGTGAAAGAGGATGATTTTAGCAAGTACACCACTAATACCCCTTTCCAAATAAACTGAGTCCATGTAAAGGTTGTCTGGAAGAGATCGCAATATGCGATAAGACCGCCAATTGTACATGTTTTATTGTTACATTAGTTAAGTGACATGTAATTTATGGTGTACAATAAAGTGTATTCTATTCTATTTTAAACTTTCGCGACTTGAACTCATATTTCAAAACACGATAGCTCAGTAGGTAAAGCAATGTAACGATATTCTATGGTCGTGAAATTTAATATTATCCTACAAAACATATTGTTTGTGATATGGTTATAATAATCACAAATATTTAGCTTAATTTTGGACTAGAGTTATTGCTTTAATATTAATGTATGTCTAATTTCTTGTTACAGGTAATATTCTTGCAAGATACTCGGTAATAGAAACAGCCATAATGTATTAAGTAAAAATTATAAAGGATTTTTTTGTGCTGAACCCTAAAAGCAAATCAATAATCCTGGACATAAGTTCACGCGACAAATTGAACATGATAGATAGACAGGGGTTACGAAATAGTTGTTACGGTTTACCCGGGAAGCGCCCGGATTAACCTGTCGCCCGGATTATATGAACATCTGGCTTGGACAAACATGTTATTTTACTGGAATTAATTTTATATATATCTAGTATTAATATATTATATGACAATTAAATAGATTTGATATTATTCTACTTTAAGATATCATTTTAATGGTACCGACTCTACGTGCACAACTAAACAAAACTAAACTAAACTAAATAATGAAAGTTTATTGTGTCAATATATCTAATATTTGCTATTTCGTTGTACATATTTATCATAACTAACTGTTGCCCGCGACTTCGTACGTGTGGCATTTGGAAAAATTCTTCTGTTTTTGCAACATTTTTCACAGATGCTGTATTCCTATTGGTAGGCCTATAGCCTTCCTCGATAAATTTACTATCAAAGACTAAAAGACTTTAGAAAGATATAAACTACGACCAATATTTACAAACTTCTTTGGCTTCATTTCTGCTGAAGCCGACTGCCTGAAGACACCTAGTCATACTTGACTAGGTGTCAAGTATGTCATACTTGCACATCTGACATTACGGATGACTTCAGAGTATGATCTTTTTCAGACATCCTATCTTATTTCCACTTACCATCACCATTAAGGTACCTTTTACCTATTTATCTGTCTATTTGTGATCATTATTAGTTTGCCCTTATCCCATGTTTGACGTAGGCACAATATTTCTTTCTCTGGGCACTCTAGCAGACGTCATAAAAACATATTATTCATATTTCTTTTCATTAAATTAAACACAAACGAGCTATGTTTAATACATAATTACAATCATTTATCATAAAAGAAACCCTCATTTATAAAACCAAATAAAAAATAAATTACTGTGAAATGGGGAAAAATATAAATGAGCGACAACTAGACAATTGTAAGCTAGTGTTGCAAGATGTAACGGTTAGATTTTCCCGGAACCTTCTTTTTTCCCTGCATGACAGTTTTTCTTGCAACAACTAATTACTGTCATATTGTTGGCATACAAAATAATACGGTCCTTAAAAATATGGCGCTAAAATTTTAAAGCAGATTCTGTTTGGCCCTTTAAAAATACAAAGTAATTTGCATTTGTTGTTAAAATAACAATAATACTTTTGTTGTGTCCGACTATATCATACTGGTTAGTTATTTGTTGCATAATACATACAACTTCCGCAGGAAATATAATTTACTTACATTAACTATTGGTCGACTTTTACAGTCTTCCAGTATTGAAGAATTTAATTCATCAAACAGTGATCAAAAAGTTAAAAATAATTGCCTAATTATCAGCCAATGATTTTCAAGGACTCCCAAGACCATAACAGTGTAATATAATTATATGGCAACACCAAGAGCTTGTGCGTGCTCTATCTATCGACCATCTCGTGCGGTATTGCGCCAAAAATAAATTCATAACCTCAATTATTAAAATTATCTGTATGCTAACCTAGTCCTAGGTTTGACTCTCATTAATATTTTTTGACAAACATGAATATTTGTAAAAGTTCTGTGTATTTCTCCCAATTGTTGTCTCCGTATGGTGACGGATTAAAAATACAAGTGTCACCACCCGTTTCCTCCCGAGGGTGCTGTAGCAGCCAGCTAAGGGATATTATACACAAATAACAAACTCTGTGAGAGACGGAAAACTCGAAAATAAAAAACCTATAGCAACAGGCCTGGTCAGCGCGGACCATAATCCTTCCCAAAGTGGAGGAGGCCTGTGCTCAGCAATGGGACGTTAGTGGGATGGAGAGAATCCCAATTGTTGCAGGAATTAATGGTTTTGTTCAAATGAGCTTCTCACAACGTTTAGAGAGGCTTGCAGGCAAGAAGCCTGCAGAACGCAGTTATGCTGGACAATCCTCTTATAGTTGGTTTCGATAGAGGTCCTATTGCTTCGGCCAATAATTGCTAGGTGGTAGTGCATCCTGCCCTCTTTCCAAGGGACTAAATTTCCCATTCAAAATGATAAACGCGATTAGTAGTTACAAACATGTTTTAAGTAATTTTAAATAATTACGCACCCAACCAAAGTTTTAATCAGCTGAAATGTAATAAAAAATCAATTAAATATCCTAACAATTGCTATAACATAATGAAAAAACCCACTCTAGCTAAGAAAAATCACATGACATAACAACCACAATAAAAGGCCAGAAAATAGATCCTAGTTACAAGAAAAACTCATTCCGTTATATTATTAGGGCAGCCCTTATATTTTTATTACTCACACTAATGTAATATTAGCGGATTTTAGCGTAAGTGCGCGTGGTTGTGTGTGTAAACCAACGTCCGTGATTGATCGTTGCTCTTAGTGAGAGTGTGTTGGTAACATAGGGTTGACACGTACGTGAGATGATTTTATTTATTTCGTAAATAAATGGTCGTACATTTGTGAGACAAGTTTTATGTTGCGAATAGGGAAATTTCGTTATTTCTAGACGTTTCATTGTACTAGATTGTAGTGGGTTCCTGGTTATGTATTAAGATTGGTTTCTAACATTATTCTTCTTGTATCTTATATACTGTAAACGTGATTTTTATATTATCCGTGTGGTGATGAATTAAGAATAGTATCAGCAATAGTGTCACCACCCCATTTCCTTACCAAGATGTTGTAAAAGCAAGCTAAGGGGTATTGCACACAGATAATATCCTCTGTGGAAGGCGGAAAACTTGAAACTAAACCCTGTGCCAACACACCTGATCAGCGTAGCATAATAGACCATGAACTTTTCTTAAGTGGAAGAGGCCCGTGCCCAGCAGTGGGACGGTAATGGGCTGGAGAGAGAGAGAGAGACGTGATTTAGAAGTTGGATTTGTAAAAGAATTTTTATCGACTACGATTACTATTTTAAGGTGAATTGCATTTAAGCTACTTTAACCACTGTGTCGTAGACTGGCTATTTATTTGTCGTATTTCAGATTCATAAAATGTTAATTAAATTTTTTTCTTTACGTACCAACCCTAACTTGAAGCAACAAAGTAAGGAAGCGTGTTCGTTTGGTG
Organism: Orgyia antiqua; assembly: GCA_916999025.1. Lineage (NCBI taxonomy): Eukaryota > Metazoa > Arthropoda > Insecta > Lepidoptera > Erebidae > Orgyia > Orgyia antiqua. The sequence continues at coordinate 11,627,570 of OU779874.1, forward strand.
ACTTCTTAATCTTTTGCTTGAATACTATTGGTTGGTTTGTGCTGCGTAAGTTATAAGCTGTAGCGATCTATCGTCCTTAGCGTTATTCGATAGCATGCTCTACTTTCTTACATTTAATTAGAAAGCAAACAGATTAATTTTGGAATTAACCCAGATGGTTAATTCTAAAATTAATTTGTGACAAATTGAAAACTAATACCTACTTATTATAGGCTCTTTCCATCAACGACATTTCACCCATATTAGCACTATTGTATACCAGTAGCCTACATAAACCACGGAATCAGGCAAGTAGATAGGAGTGTATTGAATTAAAGTTATCTCTCTTTCACAGAACATCTTGTCTTCTTACATCGTACTAACATTGTAAAAATGGATAATCAATCCTTTAAAACTCAAATAACAAAATATACTCAAAGCAAACCCTTTATATATAAAGGAATTTTAGTTAAATTTTAAATTTAATTTCCGCAAAACTCTTGTCATTGGACCAAATAATAATCCCCGTTTGAGGTTTGATACAACACAAAGTTCGTCATCAGCAATGGGGATGTAAGCTTAGATGGGTAGGCAGTAGGGGTTGAAAATAAGGGTTGTGGAACTATCTCGCTGATAATCTGTCAGATCTGCACAAACTCGCCCCAATAAAAACATGATGAGTACTGCAATAAGGTATTATAAACATCGCAAAGGGTTTCTAGAGGGTTGGTTTGCGGTTCTTCTTGTATTATAAAGGGTTTGACATAACGCTTGTTTATAATTATAGTGGTAGGCAGAGCGGAATTAGTATTATAGAATCTTGATTATTTAGCACAAACTGTATAAATTAAAGAAAGAACTTTCTACTTCCATATAATTAAGTTTGGGCGTAATTTTCAATTTCAACAGGCCTTTTTCCTGGCCATCTGGTTCATGTAACAGGTTGCCGTTCTTGAGGTCGCGGGTTCGATTCCCGCACTAGACAGTCGTTTGTGTGATGTTTATAATTGTCATACAAATGTTTGTATTGCGTCTGGATGTTTCTATGTATTATAAGTATGTATTTACAAAAGAAAAGTAGTATATGTTTTCTATCCGTATTCCGGTACCCATAACACAAGCCTATAAGGCTAGCTTGGGACAAGATAACGTAGTGTAAAATGTCCATGAATATTTATCTATTTTATTTATTATTTTGAAGTAATACTGAGAAAATAATGTTTTGATACACAGAAAAACAAATGAACAGAAAACCCCGACCGTAATCATATTTCTACTATCTTTTTTTTTACACTCTACATAGAGTTTTCACTAAACAATTTTTTTTTTTAAATCTGTAAAATGAGGTTTAATTTTCATCGGCTTCCAACAAGTTAAACATAATAAATGTATCCTTAGTGTATTGTTCGGAGGAAAGTCCTTAGCACTAAATTCAATAGTAACATAAGTCTAGACTAAATCTCCGCCCAGGTTGTGTCTGAACTGTAACTTGCAGATGCAACTATCGTTCTTCGGTTGAACGAGAACATTCTAATGTTTAAGGCTATATTAATGTGTCGTATTTATATAGGCGTTTATTATGTTTGCGTGCGAATTTGAATACAAAGTAGGTATAAATAATATTTTAATTCTTTTGCTATTACCGGACTAAGCTTTTTATTTGAAATTTTAACTAATTGTAGCATATTTTTATTATTACGTAAATATGATGCTCTATAGTCTCTGTCTACCCCTATGGGAAAAGACGCGATGGTATGATGATGATGATAAAACTAAAATATTCCCATCTTTACTTATTATTAAACAAAGTCGTTGTTTTGTATGTGCTACGCGCGTTTATATCTTCAAAACTACGCAACAGATTTTGATACAATTTTTTTTTTCAAGGTTCAATGCGATGGCTTTTTCGTTTGATTATTAACTGCCACGCGTACGAAATTGCGGGCAACAGCTAGTTAAATATAAACCTTTTAACTAATTAACAAATAAACTGTATAATACATCTTATGAACCGCAAACTTACTAAGACCGTTACTAACTAAGCCTTACCGCATAGTCCCGGGATTACCGGGGATTAGAACGAAACCTCCCGACGTCTCGGGAAACTTTTATTTCCGTTCTTACTTCCGATCAAGACACAGAACTGGAAAAATGGTGTTTGTAACTTTCTTAACGTAATCTAATATATAAAATTCACGTGTCACAGTGTTAGTTACCGTACTCCTCCGAAACGGCTTGACTGATTCTTCTCAAATTTTGCATACATATTCAGTAGGTCTGAGAATCGGCCAACATCTATTTTCCAAACTTTTTTTTTTTAGTATGGCATAACCACGTTTGCCGGGTCAGCTAGTAATATTATAGATTTAGTTTTAAGAAGTTTTTAAAAAGAATTTTTTTTCTTAATTATGAATCTTAAAATGTTGATAATTCAAATGATTTTATTTTTGTTGTTTGTTCTGCGTCTGTGTGTGATAAGTATGTATTTACAAAAAAAAAGTAGTTTATGTAGTATATCCGTATTCTGGTTCCCATAACACAAGCATATAAGCTTAGCTTGGGACCAGAGGACGTTGTGTAAAATGTCCGTGAATATTTATTATTTTTTTTATTTAATCTATTACGAAAAAGTCCAAGGTAAGACTCGGCAGAGAAATGGGCATAAAAATTAAGTTACGAATAAGTGTCACGATAGCTCATTTGGTAGAGCAATCATAAACTCTCATTTTTAGGTTTCTGTATCAAAAAGTAAAACCCTGTTACTAAGACTACGCTGTATTGTACGCCCGTCCGGCCGTCTGTCATCAGGCTGTATCTCTGGAATGGTGATACCTAGAGAGCTCAAAATCTTACAGTTTAGGTATATGTGGTATGTAACTATCTTTTAACCTGTACTTTATTTATATGTTCACACTTCTTTTTTCTTCTTTCATGTCTATCATAGTTCTATAAGTGAAAACTTGTTATTAGCTTTAAGCTACCTATTGTAACACTGTTATTCATGTATAGTAGCTGTAAGTTTTAAATAAATATCATGTAGTAAGAAATACTCATTATTATAATTCTCCTGCCCTTATCCCGTTATTTGTGATCGGGAATTTATGACGAATATATCATGATCATCAAAATCAGAATATATGATGATCAGAGTCAAATATTTTTATTTAAAATAGTCAAGATTAACATGCATTCTGTACCGTTGTACAGAACCATTCGTGTGCAAGTCTAACTTGTACTTTACCGGATTTTATAATACCCTAACAAAAGAAGGATAAAACTTAAAGTGAAGTCATTTTTAAAGTAACTGATTAAGTAACAATATTTAAATAGAGATATCGTTTTAAAGCAACGATAAAGACTGGGCTAAATAATTCTCAAACGACACAAATAAAATGCGGAGGAAAATTCTGCACGTTTCATTTTCCTTATCGTGGTATTTTTGTAATCTTTTTGGATTCATTGTTACCATTTAGGATATAATCCTTGGTTAGTCTTAGCTTGAGGCCACATCGCACTGTGAGATGCGGGAAAAAGACCATTTTTTTTTGTTTTTTTTTTAGTATATTAGAATTTGAAGGACAATAAAGTTAAAAAAGGCTTTCCACCGTTGAACACGGGTCACTGCCATTTTGTGAGGGTTTATGGTCTACTGCGCCGGGTTCATCAGTCGCACACTGCCTAGGTTTGATTTTTCCGTGTCTCACAGTAGACGTTAACTGCTTATATTGTCCCCTAGCTGGCTCTTACAGCACCCTTGGAAAGACGTCACCACACGGACCTGCCTGGACAATGGACCACCTGCCGGGCACTACGGATATCTAACTATATGCTGGGATTTACGGCTATATAAATGAATCACATTTATTTTTTACTACCAGAATAAATCAATATAAATAACTAAAAATATTGACTTACTGTTATTTTTATACTGTGGTTCATGGCCGTAGTAAACACAAAACGCTTATCGACTAATTGATCGCAATGTACAGAACACCTGTGCGGTTTAGTGATGTAACACTTATCGAAATAAAATAGATTACGATTTAATTTTAAATTTAATCGATTATATTAGGACACCAGAATTGCATAATGCTTAATTGTGTCGGGTATAGACATCGAATAGGTAGTTCTCGAACAGGGGCATACAATATTTCTTCCTTGTAATAATAATTAATTTATTTGTAATTTTTTACACATAACATTTTATACGTACGTCTAAAAGTGAAAATCTGTCAACCCTAAAAGTACACGCCTGCTTTATTTTCGGTTGGATTCGTGGAAACATTCGCTGTACGAAAACATAACATATTTAAAAACATTTTATGATACTTGTATGTTGCTAAAATCTTTTTGAAATAAGTTTCCGCACTTTAGAAACACTAACCATGGCTTCGCAAGCAGTCCATCCAATATTTTCCATACGTAAAGGTAGACCATCATCAGGCCGTCACGTCTTTTTCCCATAGGGTAGGCAGGGAAGAGACTACAGAGTGCAATCTGCTACGATCCAAACAAAGTAGGTAGATAAATTAATTTTAAGATTAAAGATTATTCATTCAAACAATGATGTAGACATCATGGTATTGCAGAATGAGTATAACCAAAACATGCCTAAAATTTGCAGCAGAATTTTTTAGTAACAAAATTTTATCGATATTTAAGTAACGTCACTACAGTATTGAGATATCTTCCGTATGCTCAATGTTGCGGGCAGATAATGGCGAACGGGTAGTCTGGTATGCTTAAGTCTCAGTACATAATGTATCGATAAGACTGTTATCGACCCGCGTAAATCACTAGTGCTTAGTTGCTACGCCTATCTCCCGATATCTTCAATGTCTGAAATAATTTAAAATGTAGCTTACAGTATTTGTTTATAGGCTAAGAGCTGGCCTAACATTAGCCTTCACCTATCTTATTCTTTTAATATACTATTATCAGAACAATGTTGGTTTATTGTGTCTAACTGTTGTTCACGACCTCGTTCACGGGAAAATTTAAATTACTACATTGTCTTTACTTATTATTTATTATAGCCGATTTTAATCAGCAGTTATTGCGCATTCTAATGGTGAAAGAATTATTGAAATTAATACTCCGGTTTTTGAGTTTATTTGTTACAAAGAGACAAAAATACAACGTTTCTTCAAATTCTAATCCGTAAATCTTTAGATTATCGGAAAACTTATTGGAGTAACAACACAAAACCCCGACACTATGAAGTTTTTAACAAACGTAGGATAATTCAAATAACAAACAACGAAGTGAAACATCTAACGTAAGTAAATAGACGTATGTACAAAATTCATAATATAACGTTGTTTTTAAAACTTTCGTAGTTTGTAAATGAAAACCCAGGTTTTTATCCAATGCGTTATTTTAGTCTGTCTGTCTTCATGTGATGTATTGTTTTACTGATGGGACGTGGGTTCGATATTGATCAAATCAGTTTACTCGCATTTACTACACGAAATGTTTTACAGTTTCTGTTTCATCAATCTTATTCTGATATAATAATAATAATAATAATAAAGCCTGTTTATTTCCAATTTACAAAGTAGTTATTACATGCGATATAGTTAGTATATATAAATTTATTTATTTTCCTTTTATTCGCTATCGTAAGTTTCTTCAGTACCGTTGATCGGAACCCCTTCTCGGGTAAAGGCCTCCTCCAGCTGTTTCCAGGCCTCTCTATCCATAGCCTTCTCTCTCCATTCGTTTCCTACTATTGATGTTATGTCCTCTATCCATCTTTTTTTAGGGCGCCCTCTTTTCCTCTTTCCTCCTGGTCCTTTCCATACAATTGTCTTTAATGTCCATCTTTTATCCGTGCATCTTGCAATATGTCCTGCCCACTTCCATTTTTGTTTTAAAGCATGTTGTAAGGAGTCTATAACTTTTGTTGTTTGTCTTATTTTTCTACTGTTAATTTTTTGTATTCTTCTTATTTTCAGTATACTTCTCTCCATCGCCCTTTGGCATGTTACTAGTTTATTTTTTATTTTTGTATTATAGGTCCAGGTTTGGCAGCCGTATGTAAGCGTAGGTAAGATGCAAGTGTCCAGGACAATTTTCTTTAGGTGAAGGGGAAAATCGCCTTTCAAAATTTCTTTCAAAGACCAAAACTTTTTCCAGCTCATGTTGATACGCCGTTCTACTTCTTGTTCTTCATTTTTGTCATGAAATGATAGTTGCTTTCCGAGATATATGTAGTTATTCACGTATTCGAGTGGTTTGTTATTTAGGTATACGACGTTTGTGTGACCGTTTGTCAATATTTTAGTTTTATCCTCATTCATTTTAAGCCCTACTTTTTCGCTGTCTTCATTTAACGTACTTATCATTTTTTGTAACCTGCAACTTGTTTCAGAGAATAAAACAATATCGTCCGCGAATCTGAGGTGTGTAAGCCGATCTTGGTTAATTCTGATCCCTTCCGACTTCCAGTTGAGATTCTCAAAAATGTGTTGCAGTACCATTATGAATAGCTTGGGTGAGAGGGGATCTCCTTGTCTCACTCCTCTATAGATTGGTATATCGGGACCTCGTGTCTCCAGTTTGACCTGGCTTACGCTACTCTCGTAGATGTTCTTTAGTACTTTTATATATGTTTCGTTTATGTTGCATTTATAGAGCGCTTCCCAAATAACATCATGCGAGATCGTGTCAAACGCTTTGGCGTAATCGATGAAAGCAATGTAAAGTGGCCTGTTTAACTCCTTGTATTTCTCCATTACCTGTTGCATTACTTGTATATGGTCTGTTGTAGAAAACCCCGAACGGAACCCTGCCTGTTCTACTGGTTGATATTGGTCAATAGTCGGACTCAGTCGGCTTTGTAGAATTGAAGTAAACAATTTGTATACACTCGAAAGTAGGCTAATTGGGCGATAATTAGAGATATCTCGAGGGTCTCCTTTCTTGTATAGAAGGATTATATCTGACTTTTTCCATTGCAGCGGTACCTGACCTGTGTCCAGCACCTTATTATACAAGTACGTAAGCGGGCGAGTTAGCGGAATAATGCCAGCTTTTAGGGCTTCATTTTGTATGCCGTCAGGACCCGGGCTTTTATCTGTACTAAGTTTTTTAATGTGTTTGACAATTTCCTCCTCGTCCAATAGCGGCAAATTGTTCGTTTGTTGAAGATTTGATATTGTTGTATCAGTTTTTGTGGTATCAGACATCGGTTTAGCGTATAGCTGCTTGTAATAATCTGTAGCGCAGTTTATAATATCTTCCCTGGTTTTTGTTTCTTCAGATTTAAATTTTAAGTTTTGAATCCAATTTTTATGTGTTATCAATTTCTTATAGGCTTTCTTTGTGCTCCTGTATGTGGTTAAGTTACTCTCGATTATTCTGTGTCTATGGTTTTCGTAGTCTTTGTCTATTGCCTTACTTGTAGTTTTGAATAGTGTGTTTAGTTCTTTCTTCATTTCCTTAGTTTTATATCTCGTTTTCAGAAGTTCGTTTCGTCTTGTGAGAAGAGTTATAGTGGACTCACTAAGTATTTTGTTGGTAATCTTAAATTGTTTGTTTTTTGGACTATTTATGAGGCTGGCGTTGATGATGTCGGCTAGTTTATTATAAAAAGTTTGTATGTCGTCTCCTTGTGTTTCCAGTTGGTGTATATTGGTCTCAAGGTTTTTTACATATATACATTTGTCTTTATCCGTTTTAAGTAGATTAGGTTGCGCTTTGAACGACTTTCTACTCTTTTTGCCCTGATCTAGCATGTACGTGGCTCTAACTAAGCGATGATCAGATCCAATTCCAAAACCATGTAATACTTCTACGTTTTTAATTCTCATAGGGTGATTTGATAGTATAAAGTCAATTTCATTTTTTATGTTACCGCAGGGGGATAACCAAGTCCATTTACGGTTTCTTCGAGCTTTAAAAAACGAGTTCATAATTGACATTTTATATTCTAATGCGTATTGAATTAATTTCTCTCCTCGTTCGTTTCTGTTTCCGTATCCGAATTTTCCCAGAACATAACTCTCACTGTATTCTGTTCTTCGTTGGCCCACTTTTGCATTAAAATCGCCTATAAGGAGTATGTTATCACCTGCTTGATTTTGAGCGAAGTGCAGAGTTTCGTAGAATGAGTTGATTTCGTTATCGGTAGCCTTTACCGTTGGTGCATACACTTGTATAATTGTAATTAGTTGGTTATTATATTTCATTTTTAATAAAGCAACCCGGTCTGAGAATGCTGTAAAACGTACAATATTGTTTTTGTGTTCTTTTTTTATTAAAAATCCAACTCCATACAGTCCAATTGTTTCACCTTTGTAACATAATATGTAATTTTCATATTCTTCAATTGCACAGCCCAATTTCCTAACTTCCGCTAAGCCAAGTATATCTATTTTTATCTTTTGTAGCATATATGTTAGTTCTATTAATCTTTTTGTTGTTGCTAGTGATCTTACATTGTACGTTCCTATTTTAAGAGTTTGTTGTGGTTCCGTTGTAAGTCCAGGTAGTAATTTTGAATTCTCAACATTTGTTGGAGGGTTGTGGTCTTTTTCCCCCACGGGGACCAGCCGGCTTGGGGGAGGGTGTTTGTTTTTTGATATTTCGTTATGCTTCTTATTTTGTTTTGGTTTCCGATCGCCGGTATCTAAATGCTATTGCTTTGTTGTTGTTGTTGAGATTGTTGAAAGCGAGTTTGATCGGCCTCTCATCATATCGAATGCATTTATTCTATTGCTTTTAGATAAGTTTAGCGTTTGGTGTTTCCTTGGCTGTTGTTCAACTTGGTGAGGTGAGGTCGATTTCTCTCTCTTCCTTTTATCTGTTTTATCTATGGCCCTTGGATTCTCCTTTACAATAAGTTTATCGTATTTAATGTAGGCTAAGTTTCCTTTTTGCCTTTCTTCCATTAGTTTGTGTTGCAATGACTTCCTAATTTCTAAGATTTCTTTTGAGTAGTCTTCTGTTATATATAATCCCTTTATTTTCTTTTTGTTTTTCATAATTTCAGCCTTTTTCCATCCACTAACTAGTGAAAGAAGAATGAGCCTTGGTTTTTCTCTATTGTTTCTAATGCCAATGCGGTATAATTTGTTTATTTCAAAATCTTCCAGGGTTATGTCGAGTTCATCCTGGAAACGCTTTCTTAAGCACTTGAGTAAATCTAGAGACGACAGCTCCTCTTCAGCTAGTCCGTGTATAATTAAATTGTTGCTTCTCTTGTCCCTCTCCAGAAGCTCCACCTTTTTTTCCAGTGTTTCTACTTTAAGTTTTAATTTTTTATTTTCTTCTAAGACAGGTTTTAATTTTTCGTCCATTTTTTGAAGTATTGTATTTGTTACTTCAATTGTTTGATTTTGCATTTCAATCTTCATTTTATCGAAAAATAATTGAAATTGTTCGTCCATGTTTTATATGTGTATATGAACGCAACCTTATTATTTTTGTTGTTGGCAACACTAAGACAACTCTGGCTGAAAGTTGACGGCAATGTGACAGCTGTCTAAAATGACGGATTTATTTTAAAATACAATTCTAACCTCAATATTTTCCCAACGGTTTTGTCTTCAATCTTACGTATGTAGTGCAGCTAATAGCGAAATTTACAAGATCATAACGCTCGTTCACATTTCGTTCTTGATTTTCGTTTAGTATTGTTATGAATTTTGGCTTGAAACTATTTGAGTGAATTAATTTTACGGAGCACTGACACTGTGATGTTTTCGTTACGAGTACCGGATCCGGATTATTCTATTCTAGATTATATTTCTTATTCTGATATATGTGATTTTTATTCTTGTTTGTTGTTACGATTATTTTAGGGTTCCACCCGTGCAGAGGTGCCCGTGACTTCGTACACTTGGATAATTTACTCAACATTTTTTACTTATGCTTCGCTCCTATTAGTCGCAGCGTGAGGTTATATAGCCCATAAACCTTCCCTAAATAAATGTGCTTTCCAATACTGAAAGAATTTTTCAAATCGGACTAGTAGTTCCTGAGATTAGTGCGTTGAAACGAACAAACAAACTCTTCAGCTTTATACTTTAAGTATAAATTATGTATGTGTATAGAACCCTAAACAAGATCCCTTACATCATCACTTTTAAAACACTAAATCGCAGAAACCATAAACAATATGGCGGTACATATTTCTTACCCTGATAAATACATGTTTGGGTAGTTTGCCTGTAATTGATTGCTAGTTCATCAAGTGACCTATGTATGTTAAATATGTTTAAGAAACTTTAGACATCTTTTTCCTATGTTGGTTTTCAGGGGTCCAAAAGAGGGTTCTCTTGTGGTTCTTCTTCTAATAAGGGTTATTACAAAGACATCACTGTCTGTTTGTCATAGGCAGCCTTTGTACCCATGATGACTGACGCAAAATCGCTGGACGAAAGTAGTTAGTAATTTTAAATATTTTTTACGGAGAAATATAGCTGTGTGCGGCCACGCCGTGGATCTGTCTTTACGACATTAGTCTATGTTGTGAACCTATTTTTTAAATAAACTGTTAGTCGTTGAAGAACTCTACTCATGCATTTTCTTTTTTCAAACATTTAGATACACACACTTTCTTGCAAGATTCTTAAATTTAAAAAATAAACAAGTATTTGTATTTGTTAAAGTGATACATCAACAATGTCTAAGGTCGAGTATCAACAAGAGGAAATTGGTTCCGTCGTGATGAATGATATCGCGAGCGTGATGTGGCGGTGTGTCTTTCTTCACCGTCGCTTCCTCATGTCTGAGGGTCGTGACCACCATGGTCAAAACTGTGCACCAATTCCCTCCAGGCGTCGCGGCTTTCAGCGTGTCTGATAGCAGCAGGGATGCCGGTGTTCGTGGCCTGCTTCACGGTATCAGACCATCTCATCGGTGATCTGCCTCGACTCCTCTTGCCTTCCACGTGACCCACGACAATTAGTTTTTCTAAATTGTCAGGATCACGCCGAGCCACGTGTCCGAAGTACTTGAGGAGTCTCTGCATGGCGATGGTCGATAGGCGAGTTCTGATGTTTAGCTCCGCAAGAATAGAAGCATTAGTACGTCGGGCCGTCCAAGGAATCCTTAACATTCGGCGCCAACACCACATTTCGAATGCATCTATTCTTGATCTTGTGCGGGCTTTGTATGTCCACGTTTCGGAGGCGTACAGAAATATGGAGAAGACAAGGGTGCGCATAAGGTTCATCTTTGTACTCTTTTTAATATTACGGTGGCTTTTAATATTATAGTGGTTTTTAATATATATAGTGGTTTTTAATATTATAGTGGCGGTGTGTAGCTACGCTTTATATATACATAGGGGACGCTGGGGTGTTTTAGGGAACAAAGTATCTAACATTATTGTTAAAATTTGCTTAGTTCAAAAGCTAAAAAACACGCCTAAATATCCTAAATATTTTTATTAATTATTGCATTGTCATCGGTACTTAATATGTGTGCAAAATTTCAGATCAATCCGACTACTGCAAGTGGGTGAAAATCACTTTCAAAGATTCCGTTACATAGATTAATACATTGATAGATAACTAATTATAAATTAATACAAAATGGAATCTTTTATTTACCGTAGAGTTAAAGCTCTTTAACATATTTTTAATGACTTTATATATGTACATGTAGTTTATTATAACAGGTCCTTACTTCCCAATGACAAACTTGTTTAATGCTTGTAAAACACGTTTGTAGTTTTGCGATAAAAATTATACCACATGAACTAGGAATACCATTATCTTATTGTGCCATTTGTATCTATTGAACAAAATAATATCAAAGTCAAAGTCAAAAAGTTTTATTTCAAGTTGGCATGTTTTACAAGCTCTTTTCAAAACGTCAGAAACTAAGTGTCTGTTCGAAACGCGAATCCTATGGAGAAGAACTGACAAGAAACTCCATGGACTTTTTTTTCTTTTCTTTTAAATTGTATCTATTGAAGGGAATTATATATGTCCTTTTAAACTAAGGCATCCACTAACTTATTTTGTCCATAAGTAAATGATGAAAAATGGTAATGAAAAATCTGAAACAACGGTAAAGATTATATATACGCGTATTGGCATAATCGCATTAAAATAGTGGCCTTACCATTACACATAGGAACTCATAGCATATTTATTAGGTATATAATTGTATTAATTATGTTTATACCGATGGATTTTGAAAATTTATTACATTCAAAATAATTCAAATAAAAATCCGTAATACAAAGTACGCTGTTAAACTACTATGTAATGTGACAAATCACAGACGTGTCAGCGAAACGGACTCGCTGGGTAGAGGGAGGGGACTGATTGATGTCCAAGTACCCTTGTCTCCCCCCACTGTCTCCCAAACATAAAGAAAACTAATCTTGAAACCGTTTCGGTACATGATTGGATCATTTTTTTTTCTAACCACTTTCCACATGCCAGACCAAAATGTATTTGCCCTTGTAAATGTTTACATATTATTTGTGTTAGTATTCTATATCATTTATACGTGATTCTTTTAAGGCTCCAGTTTTAGTCAAGATTTTGAATTCCATAGATATTAGCGACGATTTTGCTTAAAGTAAAACATAAATATCGAATAGTCACTATCCGCAAGACAATGTACCTAGCTAACAGATAAATAAATAAATTAAAATATCGTCTGTGATAGATGGAAAACTCCAAACTATAACTTTTTCCTTGGTGGTGGTCCATGATATAAGTTGACCAAACACCATTTCGAAGTGGAGGAGGCCTGTAACCAATAGTTGGACTATAATACTGAGAAATTTCAATTTCTTTCGCATTTATAATATTAAAATATAGTAAAGGTTGTAAGTCAGCCTCCAAATAAACCTCAGAAACATCATTCAAAGGGAAAGTATTAGAGAGGGCTGCAAAAAATTACCGGATGTTTGCGAGACGAGAGCCGAAACAAATCGATTGTGTTGCTCTAAGAAATTGAGGAAGTTGGGCAGAATTGGCAATCAGGTCTGATGTAAGGTGAGTGGCAAAATAAATGATCCTTAAAGTGTGGACTTTTGATAGTTTTGGAGCGTTTTTATTACATAGTTACGGTTATATTTTAATACATATTTTAATCACAATTTTATTTTATAAAGATGAAAGTATTTAGGTGTGTTTTTCATTCCTTCACGCTCGAACGGATCAAGGGATCTGAGATAGCTTACAACTTACAATCTTTATTAGCTTAAAGACTACTTTTAAAAACGAAAAAAATATGTTCAACATTTCAAAGTCTACATACAAACTGTTGAGTCAGTTTTATCACCAAACCAAAAGCACTAAGAGTTTCAAATACTTGCCTATTAATCCAAAAAACCAGAGCCATAACATATTTGTTAGCAGTTCTTAAAACATATTTCCTAACAGAATAAAGATTATATTTATGTTTGGCTAATATTATGGCTTATATTAAAGCGAGGATTATAGGCAAACAGAAGCACAGAGAGACGATCAGATCGGCAGTAATCCGCTCCACAATATCACATGAATATAACTTACGCTTCAATGAACAAGACGCCATGTTTTCTTAGATCCGATACGAATATATCGACGTTTAGATCAACACGCAACCATTGAGAAAGGAATTAAAATTTAGATTTTGGGCCCCTTTTATTGTTCTTTTCCTTCCTTTATCCTTTTACTTGGGGTACGCAAAACCTATTTTCCTTTACTCTCATATCAGACTTCTTAATCTGGGTTTACTCTTCATTCTTTCATATTCCCCTTCACATGATCTGTCCATCATAATATTATTCTCTCTCTAGATTTTAGTTCTTCATTATTGATTATTAATTAAAAAAATTATATTAAGTGCTAATTACATTTCTTTTATCTTGTGGACCTTATCAGAACATTCGCTCATTCGCCAATTTACGGTCATTGGTTTATATATATGTGACATACATATGTCACATATATATAGAAAACACACTTAACAAAGGACCAAAACATTTTGGTCGTTTGTTATGTGTGTTTTCTTCGTGGGGCGGTGTTTCCATGAGTAAAAGATTGGCCTTACCGAAAATAGTCTAAGCCTCTAGCTTTTTAATTGCTCAAATGTAATTATTACTTGCTTGTTAACCTTAAAAGCCGTGTGTCAGATATGTCACCTCCCCATTCAAGGGGGTAAGTACGGGTGCAATAGTCTGGAATGGAAATAAGTGCGGTAAACGATTCACGAGTGATTTCCACCCGCAGACTCGCTAGAGTCCCACATATACGCTTATTAACTTTATGTTCTACCAACTTATATTCAATTTGTCTGTAGATTTCACTTTTGAAGAGCTTTATTTTTTAAAAGATTTATTTCTATTATCATACACGATATTTGTTACAGTCAAAATACCAATATCATTTTAACATAATTATGTGCTTTGAAATCCTTGAAGCAAAAGTTATTCTGTTTAACACACTTTATTAGCTTCGTTCGTATCTTCTTATCAATCTATTTATGTATTATTACAAGTAAGAAGTTCTTTGAAAGTGATGTGATGTAAAAATTTTTACACAATAGGTAGGGATCGATGACAATACAATAACTTCAAAAAATATTGAAGAATTTCAAACCAATTTTTTAGTTTTTAAATCAATTTTTGTATTGTAGTTTTCGGTTTTCTCTCATTATTAGAAATAGGTCTCCAATTTATGAATTTACTTAAAATATAAAAGATGAGTACCTAAATATTTAGTTCTGTGTATAGCTGAGGAATGTAAGTGATAGTGAGCTGAATAGTTGAAGATGTGGCGTGTTCTCGCAATGACACTACGGAACACGGGAAATGGCCCGCCTTCAGTACAATTTATAGAAAATAGGCGATTTTATCACACTATTACTGTCTTTTAAAACATTGAACGTTATTTTTACTCATTTAAAAAGCTGTATTGATGTGAAATTTTGAACACACGTCAAAGGTACCGATTCTACCTACACAACTAAACTTAACTAAAATATGAAAATTGATAGTGTTGACAACACAATTCGGCAATTTTAACTGAACTTTCTTATTATAAAAACTAAGTCAAAAATTGTTATTCATAATAGTCTTTTTATGCTAAAACGTTTATTATCTCTCCGATAAAATCTACGTTTAAACATCCGATAAGTCATTATGAATAAGACCATAAGAATTTTAATTAATATAAATAAACACCGCTAATAGCTACTTAATCAAAATACGCTATAGATGTTTTAATTTTTAATTAAGTTTCGTTTAGTGGTAGACGTTCAATTGGTACCAACATCTTTCAAAACATTGTACGTCATATTCACTCCTTCAAAAACCTGGATTCATTTGAAATTTTGAACACACGTCAAAGACTCTACGACATTAACTGAAGAGAGTCGTAGGAATTACTCTTGTGAGTGATTCCTTGGGTGTTGCTGTGTTCCTGTTTATCACCCATGTAGAGTATAAAAAACAGTTTCCATTAATAACTTGGTTCATATACCTTGACTGCGATCTTGAAGTTGTGGTTGCTCCTCCTTGTTTAGGTATATTCCTCTCCACCTCCACCCACGCAATAAAACCTGCCATATGGACAGCGTATTTCATTGAAATAAAAAAAAAATGGAATTCTAACGGAAGAAAAATTGTTTCCATAAGCGGTAATTTATGAAATATTTCAATAATTTTTAGAAAACGCTTTCATCTTACATCTTAGACAGTATTATAAGTGGGAAATAGCTGGGAAGTGGGTGGAAATAAGAGCTAAACGCCAACAAGACAGATTTGTTTTATTCACAATTCGTACGTAAAGTGGGTACATAACTCTGGGCTAAGATGGTGCCGCAGCCTTGGAGAATTCATTTTGAGGATTGCCTCTTCAACGTTGTAGGCTTTTATTTGATTATATTCAAAATATAGTGGTTTTTTCTTAATTCCTTTTTTTAGACAAATGCCTTATTACATATAAAATATTCCAAACGCAATGTGTCTGTCTCTGTGTGAAAGAATTGATAGCACAACATAGTCAGAGTCGCTCTAACAACGATCTTCACTTCTCTAAAACGATAATAGTTAGCGACCTGCAAATTTCATAGATTAAGTTATGTGTATTGATTTTACAGTAACAAATACTCATTATCATCATTCACCTGCCCTTATCCCGTTATTAAGGGTCGGTGTGACGAATATATTATGATAACAACGGTACTGAACCCAAGAACTAGCTGAGCTAAACAATTTAACATTTAATTCACAGATAGATAGGCAGTAAACGCACAGTAAACGTGCGGTAAATGCGCAGTTACACAACCGTGGGCTTTGCATTTAAATATTTTTAATTATTTTTTCAGTTCAGTAATGGTAGTCCCAGGGTTTATAGAGTTTACGTGATCAAAATACGAAGCGTATAGCTACAATTCTCTATATGAGGCAGAAACCTTAAAACTAGGCCGTCCAAGATGTCCGGTCAGATATTTTAGTTAACTTAAAAGTTTATGCGTGCCAGAATATTAAGAAATTCTTAGTACAAAATTATACGTCTTCGTTTATCATTTGTATTATCCTACGTTTCTAACTAACTTTAGGGTATCGGTGGTTTGTGTTGATGTGTGCACTTTATTTATGTCTTTTATGTTATCAGGTTGTTGAATAAACTTCCTGACGTAGTTTTCCCACAGGACTATAGCATAGGGCTCTTCAAAAAGGGCGTCAAAAGGTACGCGCTAGTGATACTTCTAGTGATGCAAACGTCCATAGGCTCCGCTAATTGCTTACCATCAGGCGAGCCGTATGCTTGTTTGTCACTCTTGTAGTAAAACAAAAGTTACGTTTAGATAAACTAATGTCTTGTTTGTTTAAACGTAGAAACATGCTTTTGTAGACAATGATATACCTGTGACTTGGAGTGGAAAAGCACTCTATAACAAAAAAAAATTTGGTCTGATCGAGCCAAAGTATGATGGCATTGGGCTTAGATTTTATATTTCTACTGCTAACAGTTGATATCTGATATTATCTCTTACTATTTCAGAAAGAAAAGGGTTGGTGACAATTTTATTTTTTATCTTTCAACACAGGCACAGGGAGCAAGTCTATCGGCCAAAATATAAAGTTGATTCAAACCACAATCTCAGTATGCAATAACACTTCCTAACCTACATTCAGTTTAGTGCCACTAAAAACACCAAGTGACCACTAAAATTACGATCGTGGTCGATGTTAGAGTAAATACTCTACTTCTGGTTTGTTCCCAACTTTATATTCTGCGGTGTACACATGTTTAATCGATTTTATGTAGTTTCTCTGATATCGTAAAGTTTTATTGGCATTTAAAATACCATTTTGTAGTTCCCGTCGGCTAAGCTTGGCCTATGTTTCGCTGCTATTGCAAATTTAACTGATTAACTTATTTTCTAGTGGTTTTTAGACTGAAAATACACATAATATTTTCTAACACTTGCGCGACTCATCTGTTTAAATAAAACTACTTTTTACGGATTTAGTATTAGTAGTAGTAGTAGTCTATCTGTCTATCTTTATGGTCAATGTAAAATTAAAATCGAATGTGGGTAAACCCTGTAATAACTGATCGTAGAAAACACATTACAGCTCAGTCTCATCCGTGACCATGGTGACTGCAAAGTCTCCGAAATGTCGGGCCAAAATTTAAAAAAAAAAAAAAACAAAAAAAATATGAAAATACTCAGCTGAAAAATTTAAGCAGTTTATTATGTATATTAATAATATAATTACCTGCCTATTTTTCTATTCCTCTACTAGTTATAAAATGTAATTTGATTAAAATGAATTTAAATTGTCCGTAATTTTTACTATATTTAGCATAAGGACGCGATTTATCTTATCTTTATTACAAGCTTAATTTTAAAAAAACATCGTAATTAGAGCATGCCCTTTTTGTTAAACTTTCAAAAAATATATTTCTTACGATATAGCCCTGTTTTGTTTATCTTATAATGAAATTACTTATAAGATAGGCCTTACAAAATATTTAATCTTCCTCAGTTCTAGCTAAGCGCCTGATATAAAAATTATAGCAGATATTTTTCCACGAAGTTGCTCTCGACATTTTTAGGGATTCGGTTAAATAGCTGTTTTGAATATTTTTGTTTAACTCTAAGTCAAAGCTTGTACAATTTTGTTGCAAAACAAGTATTACTTGACGCTTCAGAACCTTCAAACCTTCTGTGTTAATATTAAGATGAATTTTTTCACAACGAATGATTATTTTTTGTACATAATATATATCTAGGTAGGTACATGAACATACATAATATAGTAGATTCGTAACACTAATGATTGTTTTAAAAGGGAATTGAACCAAAGATTCTCAAACACAAAAGTCAGCAATGCCTACTTCAAAGAGCCTTTATTTCTATGCAAGAAATACTTAAAATATTTATAGAGATTCTTTAAGGATCATTATTTTTTTGCTGCATATCCTTTCAGGCTAACAAAATACCAATTTATTTTCTTTTGTAGTACGACAAATATCTTAAGTATCTCGGGACCACCTAAATTAGAGATTGTGAAAATATTTAGATTTATTTTCCTTCTCATATATATAAAATAAAAATCAAGCTCTTTACGAACGAACGACGACCCTTGGGACTTTTAAATTAAAATGTAACTTTTCTAACAATTTGGGATGATTTCGTTCGGAATCAGCTTTTATTCATTTACGTAGAGTTTAGAAATTTGTTGACAAATTTTTTGAACGTTTTATTTGGTTTTTTATTAATTAAAGTGATGCCAAAGACTCTATATATATTACAACGATGTTTTTTCACACAACGTTCTCTGGTCCCAAGCTAAGCAAGATTTCTGTGCTTGTGTTATGGGTACTAGAATACGGTGTAGGTAATTGCGGTATGTATATACATTCTTTATTGTAAATACATACTTAAAATACATAGAAAACAACTAGACACAGGACAAACTTGTACTACACGAATTACAATTCTCAGACTTCCTATTTCCTGTTTGTAACGTCACTTAATATCTTTTTTTTAATTTGCATCCATGGTCCATTTTAAAATGAAGCATAATGTCTGCTTACTCCTTTCAATAAACACATGTGTGATGATTGCTAAATAAAAACTAATGTTTTGTTTATTTTTGTTTCAGGTACTGACTTGATCAATAATGACGAAATTTTAAATAAGAAAGCAAGTAAACTATTATTGTTTGAAGTAATAACGTTAATTTACGGTTATTACGACACTAAATAATATTTAGAGAAGTTTCAGTAATATGGTCCTCTTTTATCTTTTGGTACGGAACCTTAGATAATAATGGAAAACCGGTCAAGTACGAGTTGGGCTCTATAAAAATACGGATAAGGACAGGAAAATGATGATGATGAGTACTTTTTGTAGTAGCATCGACCGATATAAGTGCGTAGCATTTACAACCGTCGGGCATGTATGACCAGCCGGCGTATTATGAGCTTTTTAAAATCATTCAAGCTCCAGGCAGGCCGTAAACTGCATGGCTAAATTAGGTATTATGGCAAAAATAAAACTTTTAGTTGAAAATTTTTAGTTAGTACTTTAACTTTTAGTTGTACTTTCTCCTTAAACATATTAATGTATGACTGGTTTAGCAAACTGACTGACTAAGAATTTTGTTCATAATACGAATTTGCCAGACAGTTCAATTCACGGCGTAAACTGCCTGTAAATAAAAGCTCATAATACGGCCGCTGATGTATGAGTGTGGATGAAGCCAAGGAAGTATGTTTGGATCTTCGCAGATGGCGCTCTATAGTCTCTGCCTACCCCCATGGGAAAATGGCGTGATGTTATGAATACATAAACTGTGAAATTTTCAGCTCTCTTGCTATCACTGTTCCAAAGATACAATTTGGTGACAGACGGACGGACAGGGATATCTCAAAAATAGGATCATGTTTTACCATTTAGTACAGATCTCTAAAAATGAAAAAGTTATCTGTTTCACAATAACATTATGATTTTAAGCTCTTATTACTGTAATTTTGCGTTACAATTTAATATAAATGTCTATTTTATAAACATTCGATAATTTCTGGTATTATCTGTGTCTATTTAGCTAATGACAGCTCTAATCTGTAGTCACAAAGTCTCCCAAAAGAGATTATTAGTTTGATATAACTATGTACTTTACTATATTTGTGTTTGTACAGAATTATCTGCGATTAGCTTTTTAATGATATTTATTATGATATTTATTTTTTACTACACAAGTTATCTATCTTTCTCTCTCTTTCTCTCTCTCTCCAGCCCTTGCCCAACAGTGGGACGTTCCTCCTTCACTTTGAGTCTGAGAGGGATTATGGTCTACTGTGCCGCGCAGACCGGACGTGTTGGCATAGGGTTTATTTTCGATTCTGTCTCTCACAAAAGGTTCGTATCTGTGTAAAATTCGTTAGCTGACTTTTACAGCACCCTGGAAAGGAAATGGTGTGGTGACACTTGTATTCTTAATCCGTCTCCACACCGACATAAGTTACCTACTCGATAGCATTTATTTTAATACAGAGACAATAATTTTTAAAGACGAATAATTTATAATTAAGGTTATGTCTCGTTATGTAGTTTTAGTTTGTTCTTTTTTCTATAATAATATTTTAACGTTCTCCTATTTTTTTCTATTAATTTCAACCTTCGACAAAATGAACACAAAAGAATAATGAATTATCTAAGTTTATGACCCGATCGGAAGCCTAACGCGGACATAGATTCGGGTTGTCGTATTTATTTATATTTATAAGCAATTGAAATTTCTCATAAATAAAGCCACGTGAAATATTTTATTTTCTTCATTCATTTACTTAAAAAAATCAGCTTTTCATTTAAAATTCAACAATCTATCTTCATTAGTGATCTCCGTTATATCCGAGTGGTCCCTCTAACTACCGTCGAGTTAAACCCAAATTAGTAGGAACTGTAGATAGAACGCATCGTTGATAGTCTGGCAACAACTCGTCACCATCACTCCTGCTTAGTTTTAACTTAAAGCTACTAGAGCTATGAAGATGTAGTTGTACTAGAAAAGACAAGAGATTTTTGTTTTCTAACATTTGCGCGACACATTGACCGTGTAGTAGTGACTGCAAAGTCTCCGAAACGTCGGGCTAAAATTTACGTCTGAATCCGTAAAAAGTGGCTTTATTTAAAACAAGAGAAGTAGAACATTCAGTGTATGATTTACAATTACACTTTTTTTTTACTTTATTTGTTTTATGTATATCCATTTACCAGCTCTTCTATGTCCAGAAAATATATATTTTCACTCAAGAACTCATTAGTTTAAAAATTTAAAAATACTCTTGGAAATCCTAAATTTTTTTTTTATTATTTCCTTATTATATGTGCAAAATTTCAAATCATACCGCCTACTGCAAATGGCTGAAAATTACTTTCAAAAATTCTGCTACATAGATTGATACATTGATAGATACGTACCGAACTAATAAAAGCGTGTTGTAATTAAAATATTTCCATAACAAGCAGTTCTCCTTTCGTCGGGTGAAAATGCAGCCCTATTATATATTTTATATTTTATATTATTATATTATTATATTTATTATTATATTTGACGGGCCTCGTGGTGTAGTGGTTCATATAACGGACTGCCGATCATGGGGTCTCGGGTTCGATTCCCGGTCAGGACAATTATTTGTGTGATGTTTTTAATTGTCATACAAATGTTTGTACTGCGTCTGGGTGTTTACTATGTATTATAAGTATGTATTTACAAAAGAAAAGTAGTTTATGTATTCTATCCGTATTCTGGTACCCATAACACAAGCAATTAAGCTTAGCTTGGGACCAGAGGACGTTGTGTGAAATGTCCATGAATATTTATTTATTATTATTATTTATTATTAGCGCGCAATTTTTTCATCAAACTTTTTTTGCTAATTTTGTATTGTATAAAGTAAAATTATGAAAACTCTGCCTAGTCCCCAGTTGAAGTATAGACTTAAATCCATTTAAAACATGCAAGAAGTTGTAGGATACGACTTTAAATTTCTCTATTATTATTTATTATTTTCCAAATGGCATAAGAACACTGTAAGGTCTTATCAAAAACTTGCCAAAAGCAACTGCATCTCATCTCTTTTTAGTTCTTTATTTAATTAACATTCACAGCTAATCGTCTATAAAACTATAAAGTACGCTCACAGTTTTATTGTAGACTAACTATACCACTTCCAGTTACAAACTATCTACAAGTTTAATTAACTAGACTGCGTTAATAAATCGTGAAGTTTTCCACTTGGATAGATTAGCGGACGGACGACAGCTTTAGATTTATTACTGTTACATTATTGTTGTACTATATTGTAGTTTTAATAGTTCTTGTCATACAGAATTGAATTTAAAGAGACAATTCTGCAACGCTGGAAAACTAAATTATTGACAATTCGATTCGAGACTTTATTGAAACACATCTCACTATCTTTTTTCAGCCTATTGACTCCTTGTTTAGACTACGGACTTCCTTAAATTCTGGAGTGTTTTTGGTCTAGTATGCCGTGCTGACCAGGTGTGTCATAGAATTTAATTTTAAGTTTTCAATCTCTCACAGAAAATATTATTTGCTTATATTATCTATTTCTTAACTTGCTCTTAAAGCAGCAATTAGGAGGAAATGGAATGGTGACGCTTGTATTCCAAATTCACCACACGAATACAAATGCATACTTACTTCTAAAACATAAAATGTACATTTCGTTGTACTATTTACACAAATAATTTATTATTCTGAAAAGGAATCAAACTTACAATGTTACGAACGAAAATGATTGAACTAATAACGGCAAGAGTATCAGCTGTCAAAAACAAAGTGATTTCTTAATGTTTTTTCTAAGTAACTCTAAAAATTAAGAAACCAACTCCTTTTTGGCTAATTTACCTTTAAATTGTAAGTTATTTTCGAGTAAAAAATGTACCAAATAACGCGGCATCTCTTCAAGAGATGAGGGCTGTAACGGGGTGGAACTGATTTCTATTAAAAACCACCCTCGGACCGGATTTCTTCATTTCCTAAACGCCTCTTGGGTAGCACCGGGTAGATATTTATACCGCACTTGAATAAGATAAAATTGATTATGAAAAAATTGCCAGGAATAGCTGAAAATTTTAAAGCTTTTCGTCATTTAACACGTTTTAGATTTGATTTTATCGTTGAAACTGCGCTCCTGTTACGGGAAAACTTCGTTATATTGAATATCTTCGAAATTATTTATTAGATTCGAACCTGGTATTTTACGATAGCGAAATGTTACTTGCCAATTCTTCAATCTTTACAATTAAGTGCAATGTATTTTTCATCTTCCACAGGCAAATCGATTATTCGGTTTTGTGGAGCTTATTTAATGTGTAATATTTTGGTTAAAAAATAACTAACTTTATCTATCTAAAAAAAAAAAAATAAAGATTTTTCATTTTAAAAAGATAATTTATTTTTCATTATATAATGATATTTTAAAAAACCGATCAAGTACGCGTTGGATCCGAACACATGGACTCCGTAGGTATTATTCTTGGTCATAAAAAATCTGGACAAAATTTGTATATACCGGAAAATAAAAACGCGACCAACACGAACAATTTAAAGTAAATCCTACTGAAACAAAATAATATAAATTATAAATACTATAGTCAGGGAGCTAGTAATTACGACTGGAACGTCGCCAAGACGGAACGCTTAGACTACGTCTTGTTCGACTATTTATTGTGCATTTTGTATTGTTTAAATGGAAACTTAATGGGTATGTATGCAATTAGTTAAATAGAGAACATTAAATAAATGGAACATTCTGAGTAAATTGCCTTTATGCAAACAATTGCGGTTATGTCCTGTATGTTTAAATATATAGGGTTATATTGTTAGGTTGTCGCTTTAATTCGCGGAATTAATTTGATTATTTTGATAATTTTTACTTTTCTGAAACGTGCAGGTCGGTTGAACTTCTTTTAAAAAAATACTAATAAAATTGTTTTACAATTTTATGTATAGACGAAATAAATAATAACCCGTGAAAAATTCATAGTACATTTAACAAACAGTGAATAAATAAATATTCATGGACATTTCACACAACGTCCACTGGTCCCAAGCTAAACTTATATGCTTGTGTTATGGGTACCAGAATACGGATAGAATACATATACTACTTTTCATTTTGTAAATACATACTTATAATACATAGAAAACACCCAGACGCAGTACAAACATTTATATAACATTTATATGATTGTCCCGTGCGGTAATCGAACCCGCAACCACGTAAATGGCAGTCTGTAATATGAACCACTAGACTACAAGGCCTTTTAAAAATAACTTTCATAGAAATTCTTTTTATCTAAGCTTAGCCTCCAGATTACATGTTGTAAAATAAAATAAATGATCAGATAATGTTTCAGCAAGGACACCGCCATGCTTGATCGCTTTCATCTCTCTTCAGCCTCTTATCTTAAAACGATCTGCGTTTTGTTCTAACCGATGGTTATCCCGCAATCCCCCCCACAATAAGAAATTAATCTGCCTATCCGGGATTAAGGATTGAAATTTATTTTCTTATAAACTGGGATTACAGACTAATGAAGTAGGATACGGATGTGGTATTATCAATATTAATCTGTTAATATTTATTATGGTTTTAGAATTTGTTATTTGAATAAATAGTTAGTAAGATTTTTATTTCTCCGTGACGGATTAAGAATACAAGTGTCACCACCCCATCTCCTCCCAAGGGTGTTGTAAAAGTCAGCTAAGGGATCACCCTCTGTGAGAGATGGAAAACTCGAAAATAAACCCTGTGCCAATACGCCAGGTGTGCTCGGCACAGTAGACTATAATCCCTCCCAAAATGGAGGAGGCCCGTGCCCAACAATGGGGCGTAAATGGACTGGAGAGAGAAGATTTTTATTTAGAATTAGTCCGTACTGTAATTGAGAATACAAGTGTCACTACCCCACTTACTTCCCAGGGTACTGTAAAAGCCACCTACGGGATATTGTACACAGATAAGATCCTCTGTCAGAAACGGAAAGCTCATAACTAAACCGTGTGCCTACACGCCTGCTCAGCGCGGCATAATACAGACTATAATCCCCCTCGAAGTGGAGAAATGTGCCGGCCCAACAGTGGGACGTTTGTAGGCTGGAGAGAGAGACGGACAAAGAAAAACAACTCAATATTTCAGTTTTTCTTCATTTTACTTCGAAAACACAAACACAGACAATACATACACAAAACAAAATGTATACAACACTCATCTACTATATAAAAATAAGTCGATTTTCCTTCCTGACGCTATAACTCCAGAACGCACGAACCGATTTCCACGGTTTTGCATTCGTTGGAAAGGTCTCGGGCTCCGTGAGGTTTATAGTTCTTTCTTTTTCAATTTTTTTTTCTTTTTTTTTGGTATGGCTAAACAACGTCTGCCGGGCCAGCTAGTACTGAATATAAATAAAATTGCAGTCTAAAGTTTATGTAACGTTCCGTTTCACGTATTATGAAGAATTCGCTTGTACAGGGGCAACATACAGCGCCATCTGTTGAGCATTTTTATACACCATTTTTTATTTTTTAATTCAGCGGTCAGAAAAAGCCTCATTATAAATTAGTAAGGAATATGATAAATACATATTACGGAACTATTTATATACGGTATGCGGGTTCACCTCGTACTTGACCGATATTTTTAATTCTAACTGACCGTACAATTAGCACATCCACAATATTGTATCAATTTTATATTTTCGTGACTCTTGGTGTCTCTTTAATTATAACGATTTCATACTAATTGCTGATTTCCTAATTAATCACCAGAGAGTTATTTGATTAATAGGCGTCTGATGTCTCCCTCTACCCCCACTCCTACCCTTATAGGGGGAAGTATAGGGTGTTACAATGATTTAGCGATTTTCATGACGTCATTCTCCATCAGTTTAGATTTTCAACGGCTAATTAATAAGTACCAAAGTGTCAAGTTTTCAAATTTAAGAAGTTACCATAATTTTTTTTTTGTGAAAGTCTTTGATGATTGTTGATGGGATAAGGGGTGGGAAGTTGAAAAGGGTTAAATAATAAGAGACGTTTAAATATAATTCTTAGATAATTTTCTTTAGATGAATTTGATGCGATTTTGTGTTATGAATGTTTTTAACGTTCTGGTCTCAAATTAAGCTTAATAATTTAGGCGACTTTTAGATTGAACAAATTTTGATATTTTTGTTCGTTACGCAAATATTTCTCTAGAGAGGAAATTGAACTCAAGACTCCTTGCGCAGAAGTAGTCGCTATCACTACTAACTATGCAATGTCACGGACTTCGTGTAGTTTGCCATATTATATTACAATTACCTAAGAATTTAATGAACATTAAGTTCTATCTTCAAACAGAATTAGTAACTGCGAATCTTAGTTATATTATTATAGGTACCATTTTCACGAATACATCTGCTAAGAAATCTTTTTAATACTTACATCCCATTGAGAACCATTGACACATCAATGAAATGACGCCTGATTCATTCAAATTACATTCAAAAAAGAATCTAAAAGATTTCAGAGTTCCCTTTTCTAAATAACCGACCCGAAAAGCAATTATCTTAAAAGGTAATTACGTTTGAGAACTCTGTAATTATTGAAAAAGGGATTCGAACCTCACTTATACAGAAGTTAAAGAAAAAAATACAGCCAAAGAAACTGCAAATGCGAAGTGTACCATCAAAATATCAAAAACATAAAAGAAACGAAATAAAGAGACAAAATCGAATACAGTGATTATCAGTTAGAATTTTTTGAAAAAATCGCGAGTGATATCCAAGTGGAAATGGCAAAAGCCAGCTGATCCTCCGAAATACGGAGAGTGGAAACTGCAAAGGCCTCAACAAGGCCTGAGGCCACAAGAAGGCTCAGGAACATGGCCTGGTCGCCCCCGCAGTGGCGTTGCGGGGGCGAAACATCATGGCCTTATTTCTTGGGAGAAATTTGTTACCAAAGGAGTGTGTTACGGTTGTGGAGGTGATTGGGGGTTTAAGGGAGGGTTGAAGGTGGACATTGATAGTTCGGAGTATACGGGTTATAAATATTGTTTTAGTAAGCCTGGATATAGACAGAAATCTAGGTCTTGTGAAGACGCCAGATTTATACATATCAACTTTGAACTTTTGGCAGAAGTGAAACACTTCGAAAAGGTAAGTGATAGCTTTTGAACATTTGTACATGAATAACACGTTTATTTACAATAGCATAACTTTTATAGTTAAGCTGAAATATTAATTCAGTTACGACTAAGTTTCACATACATGACAATCACTGAAAGTTTCGTTATTGCAAAAGCGCTAGTTACAGTTGACTCTATTTTTAGGTGGCCACTATTAATTTAATTTCTTTACCCAGCTTAAAAAAGTATTTTCAAAAAAATTTGAAACAATGACATGACAATTTTTTTTTAAATAATTAAAATTTAATCGAAACAGTTATTTGTATATACACATAAAAGTAGCAACACATGACCCTCTTCCCTTCCCAGGGGCTAACTAAGGGATATTAAAAACCGGTAATATCTATGGTGAGAGACGGAAAACTCGAAACCAGAACCTAAGCCAACGCCTGGTTAGGTTGGCATAGTTGGGGGACACATGTGCCCAACAGTGAAACGCAAACAGTTTTGGAAGGAAGGAACAATCTAGTTATATGCTAAACTATATGTCACATCATTTACCTGATAACATCAAAAGATCATTGCTTAAGAGAAACTAATCAAATAATATTCATCCCCTAAATATTAACACCCTTATACATATCAATCTAACATTAACCTTTGATATACTGGATAAAGTTAATTTTCGTTTGTGCGTTATCCAAAATTATCGAAGCAGACGTTTGAACAGCAAAAGCTAGTTTAATTTATGGTTGATTTTTGTTTGTCACGTATACAGGCTGTTGTAATAATTATGAGAAACACGCTTGACACAATTTTGAGTTGAAGTGAGATTCCCAGGTATTAATTAACTTTACCCTACGTGATATAGCGTGATGTTATATGAAATAATATGAATAGAAATAAGAGATCGAATATGTTATGTAAATATTATTACTTACTGAATTTCTTATCTAATACAAGAAGGTTTAATAAGAGTGTAAAAAAAAATGTTTTTATTGTAATTGGTTATACATATTTGACATTTTTTTATAGTGTTAAGCGTTTAGAATTTGTTCTATATGGTAATGTTATCATCACATTATAAATTAAGCATTCGTTTAAATGTTATCAAAACTGTATTGCCTAAATCCGGTATTCAAACTCTACAAGCAGAGTTAGAGCTCCAATATAATATAAAATCTAAAAATTCCATGTCTTTACTTAAAAGATATTGAAAAAATATTGGTTTTTATTGGCGTAATAGAAGGCAAAATAATGGTTTATAAAATTTTTGTCTGTCTGTAGGTTTGTACGCGCATCATGCCAAAAATATTGCATGGAATTATATACCATTCTCAGTGATATGTTCGTAGAAATCTAACTTAAAGTACAGGCTACAATTATTTTTTATCCCGCAATATTATTTAATTCTTTTGAAAAACCTGCTTCAAGTTTCATATTACACAGTTATCCAATAATTCCCGCGAGCGATGGTACGAGTATAATATATGTACATTCCCTTATTTGTTTCTCTTCCTACTCCCAGCCTATTATCGTCCCACAGTTGAAGAAAGAAGAAAGAAAGAAAAAATGTATACCTATGTGTTGAACACATGCCTCTTCTAATTTGGGAGGATATTTGGGCAGTAGCCATAAGATTCGTGTAGGCATAAGATTTCATTGCCAGTTTTCTGTCTCTCATAGCTATGAGCTAATCTACTTATGATATCCCTTTGCGGGCTCTTACAGCGTTCTGTGCGAAATGGTGTGGTGACAATTGTGTTCTAAATCGACCACTACAAGAAACAGATAACTGTACACTTACTGTTACAAGCAACTGTCATTTGTTACTATACACTTAACTAGTTCTTAATGTTATTCCTGCAAAAAAAGACGTGTGGCACTCGGGGATTGCCGCGGTAAAGCTATTGCATAGTATTTTTTATCAACTTATGCCATTATAATTATTTATTTATTTTATTTATGCAAGAATCTAAATACCATAAACTAAAATAAGATTAATAGTCCTTATTTACTGATGCTTACATCTGTCCATTGTTTATGGTAATTATGATCAAAAAGCGATTGTCAATCAAATGTCAATAAAATAAAAACTAGCAGTTACGCTAACTTTGTTACGGAATTTAAATTTCGAATTTTGTGCATTTAGTCTACACGCTCAAGGCCCGCGATAGAAGCTATGCAATAGCTTAAAAAAACCCCTTAAAAATGGTAACACCATGTATAATCATAATAAGTCAAATAATTAGTTAAAGTAGAGCCTCCCTCATCTGTCTCTAATACAGCAACTTATCATTGTAACAAAGTTAATATCATATCACACAGCGAGCGGTGAATATTAACTTAATATCACATCACACTTCCAGCCTTGAATATTAAATAGAGCCTGCGGTATGATTAATGACGTCACGCCAACTTGCTCACGTCAAACGATTGCCTTTTGGTAGGGAATTTCATGGACCATATTTGAAACTATTTTAAACTAATACCTGTGGTTTCTTGTTATTTATCTAATATATAAAATTCTCGTGTCACAGTGTTAGTTACCGTACTCCTCCGAAACGGTTTGACCGATTTTTATGAAACTTTACATGCGTATTCAGTAGGTCTGAGAATAGGCCAACATCTATTTATAAAACTTTTTTTTTTTAGTATGGCAAAACAACGTTTGCCGGGTCAGCTAGTATTAATATAATAATGCTGAATAATTTTTTTAACGCGGTAATCTCTGTAACCGCTAGCCTGATTTGAAAAATTCTTTCAGTACTGTGGCGTACATTTATCGAGGAGAGCTATAAATACAAGCAATATAAGCGAAGAATTAGTGAAAAATGTTTCGAAAACGGAGAATTATTCATATTCTTCTATTGCGTCCTCTTCCCGTGCAATTCCTACTTACTTGACACTTGTCTTCACATTTTGGACAATTCACACAATATCTTTATAAATTGTAATCTATATGTTATTTTGATGTTTAAGCTACATTATTGTAAAGTTTCATTATCCATTCTGTAGTTTTTGCGTGAGAGAGTAACGAACATCCAATCCAAAGATTTTTGTTACATACAAAGTGTAATTGCCTTTCTAGTTTATGATAATGGTGTAGTTATAAATCCCCTAATTTCTCGAAAACTTCTAGATTTTTTGTGATTGTAAATAGACGACGCCACCCATAACATTTTTATTAAAAAAAATTGCTTAAACAATTAAATTTATTAAGTTTTAGTGGACCAAAACATAATGTAGTTTTGTGATAAGTTAGTTGTTTTTACCATACAACATCTGTGATTGTTGTGTAAGGTTCGCAGGTGTAGCTGTAGCCT
This sequence comes from Orgyia antiqua, assembly GCA_916999025.1. Lineage (NCBI taxonomy): Eukaryota > Metazoa > Arthropoda > Insecta > Lepidoptera > Erebidae > Orgyia > Orgyia antiqua. The sequence goes on from OU779874.1 coordinate 11,657,997, forward strand.
TATTGCAGCCTAACTATAACTAAGTTGTATTATCTTAGCTTCAAGAAACTTTAAGTTATGATAACGATCTAACTTAGTATAGATGTTCTTAAATGTTGTTTTATAATTTTATTTTATTTTCTTAAACTCGATTACAGCCCTATCGGTATCGATAGCATTCGAGCATTCAGAGTTCCATCTCTCACAGATTATTATGGCCTAAGTTTCACTTAAATGAACTTTGGGACGCTATGGAATTGTAACATGTGATATCTTAAACAGTGTAGTTAATTATATAAAAATTTTCAACAAAATATGTGCACGTAAAAAATATTAATCTATCTACTGAAAAAAATCGAATGTCAGTCAATAATAAGAAATATATATCTTATTGTGTGATGATCGCGAGACCAATTTTAAGACTAGACTCTTTTGAAAGAATTTTCCAAATTGTTCTAAGCGTTTTCGAGAAATCGTTGTACTAAAAACAAAATGAATGACTACAAATTGCAAACCACGTTTTTTTTGTTAGTCGGTTAAAAATTCAATTATAGTAAAAAAACATCCAGTAACATTAAAAAGAAGTAATATATGGAATAAATTCTATGCAGTAATATAAACTAAATCGAACTAGAAACTCTTAAGGCATACTTGTAACCAGAATAACTTAGAAAATATTCACGGTTAAGCTTCCAGTAGCGATTGAATGTTTCTATAGAAAATTGTATTGAATGCAATACGTGAACCTTGCTGAACTATTGAAGTACCCTGTATAACAACTGTACGAATAAATATAAAGGTGATACTACACTGAGCTTTAAAATAAGTCACTAGCAATATAATTGCTACGTACTTCGACCTTTTGATGTCATCGACCGTGTAAAGTAAAGTAAAGTAAAAAAAAATAATTATTTATTGCACACCATAATGATTTATAAAGCTTACATAACAGACATGTCATAGGTACAAAGGGCGGTCTTATCGCGAGCTGCGATCTCTCCCAGACAACCATAAGATGGATTTGACCGAGGCAGAATAGGCGACTTTTGGTGTACTAAAAATAAGTGAATATACTATAGTAGCAGATATATACAAATACATATACATACATAACATTTACATAAATATATACTTATATACATATTTTGACATATACATACATACACAATACATACATATTATATACATACATAGAATATTCATATGGAAGTATATCAGTTTATCGGCAGGGACAAGTACTGTTCCTTAACAAGTTTTTTGAATGATGATATGGTTTGAGCGTTTCTTATCGTCAAAGGTAAGGCATTCCATAGCCGCGCCGCTTCTACTGTAAAAGATTTAGTAAAGAATCTAGTCGAATGCGTAACTACAGTCAATGTTAGGTTTTCCGATGATCTGAGGTCCCTCGTATGTGTGTCATGTAGAAACGTGAACCGTTTTTTGAGGTAGTTGTGAGTGTGTGGATTGAAAAGAATACATATTATAAAGAAGGCTAAGTATATGAGTATTCCGTCGAAGTCGGATGGGCAACCACCTGAGCATAGTTCGAAACTCGGATACATGATCATATTTACGAAGTCCAAATATGAATCTAATACAGAAGTTCTGGAGTCGCTCAAGCTTGTCAAGTTGGTCCTCGTTAAGATCAAGATAGCTGGTGTCGGTGTACGTGGTACTTGCAATTGTCATACATGTATGATAAATGATATTAGCATAAAAGAAGCCAAGGAAATCTGCTTATATCATAGCAGATGGCTCTGTATAATCTCTGCCTATTTCCATGGGAAAACAGCGTTATGTTTGATGCATAACTAACAACAATATCATAATAATAATCTAGAGTCATAATCTAGAGTCGGACTTGCGAGTAATACCACTGGTGTTGCAGCTTCAGGTCTAAAGGTTATGGTGATCGCTTACCATCAGGCGAACCGTATTCTACTTCTACACATTAGTTATATTAGCGTTAACTTTTAATTGGTATTGAACTATATTTTAATTTTGTATAATGTAATTTTAGTTGTAATTTTTCCAAATTTTTCAAATGAAATAAAATAAATAAATTTAATAAAGCATAAATCTAGCACAATACCTGTTCAAGGAATATTTCAAATAACTATTGCCTTAAATTTTGTCCGTTTTTATTTAAATTTCGCCATAACACAAGGTTTTTTTGCATTTTTTTTTTTATTTATCGAAAGCGTTGGGCAAATGACTGCAGTCCACCTGATGTTAAGTGGAAGTGCAATCCAAGCCTTTTTTTCTTTCTAAGTTCTTTATCTTACTTATTATAAAAAAGTCGTGATTTTTTTCTATATATGTTACGGACATATATATATATATGTGAGCTTATATATTCAAAACTATGTGACAGATTTTAATGCGGTTTTTTTGAATAGATATAGTGGTTCAAGAGGATGTTTTATTTTTATTTATATTCCACGCGTACAAAGATGGGCGCCACAGCTAGTAACCGATAAAGTACAGTAATGCCATATAGGTTTTTCGTATGACAAAACTTTTACATTACAGTTGCCATGCCAGTTTATAAGAGTCGCCTTTTATTTCGTTCTATCCATCCATATAACTATTAAAAGCATGAGAAAATGGTATTACACTATATTATATCCCCTTGCAACAGCTTCTACGAGCATAAATAACATCATTGAAATTCGTGCACAAAATAGTGTTGATTGCAAGTGTGGTACTACCTTAATGGTTCACTATAGTGTAACCACAGTATGCTGGTAAGCAGTATAGAAACTTGGTATTTATAAAGTACATTGCTCTGTATTTATAGAGTACATTGTAAACGTTGTTAGGGTCTACGCAACGCATTTAAATACATTTATGAGTATAATTTGTTAGCTGTTGCCCGCCATTTCGTACGCGTATATTGTAGAAAATTTTCTTCGTTTTTTGCAACATATTTCACTGATGTTTCGTTTCAGTCGCAGCGTGATGTTATAGGCCTTCCTCGATAAATGTACTATTCAACACTGAAATAATTTTTAATATCAGACCTGTGGTTCCTAAGATTAGCGCGTTCAAACAAACAAACAAACTTTTTAGCTTTATAATATTAGTATAGATTAGCTGTTACCCGCGACTTCGTACGCGTAAATTGTAGAAAATTTTCTCCGTTTTTGTAACATTTTTCATTGATGTTTCGCTTCAGTCGCAGCGTGATGTTATATAGACCTTTCTTGATAAATGTACTATTCAACACTGAAATAGTTTTTAATATCAGACCTGTGGTTCCTGAGATTTGCGCGTTCAAACAAACAAACTTTTCAGCTTTATAATATTAGTATATAGATTGTTTTTATTTTATAATTTCTACGTGTATTTCTACGTACTTGAACGACTGCAGAATTTATGCATCAGGTTCATCTTTGGTCTTCGGAAATATGACCATGTGTCTAAATTTCGGGCCCAGTTAAAGTGGCTACCCATTCGACGACGACGGGACTGTCATATTCTTTTCTTACTCTACTCTATCCTTCACAATTCTAATGCTCCTGCCTACCTTCTCGAACACTTTGAATACCTAATACCAAGAGATAAGCCTTGTCGGACCGCTACTTCTCTCCTACTTAAGACTCCCTCTCATACTTCAAGCCGATATGGTAGCTCTTTTACCGTATCTGCTATTCGCCTGTGGAATTCTCTTCCTCACACTATTCGTGCTAGCTCATCCTTGCAAATTTTCAAAAGAAGAACTAAAGAATATTTCCTATCACTAGCTTAGTATGTATATGTATGTTTATGTAGTATATTGTTATAAGTATTTATGATTAGGATATTATAGAATTTAAATATTTGAATGTATGTTGCTCATATAATTATAACATAGTTTTAAGTAAATGTAACTTAAGCTTTTGTTGTACACTGTCATGACCCCTTAACATGAAATTTCTATCTCGCCAAGGTTTGCTGGTAGAAAATTCATCTATGAATTAAGCTCGCCTCTGTACATATAATAACCAAAATGTAACTTTCTTATATGTAATTTCTGTGTGCAATAAAGAATACAAAGAATACAAAGAATACGTGTACCAGCGGGCTAGTTATCTATAAATTATAATGAATCGTGTTCAGTTCGTAGTAGATGGTCTATAGTCTCTTCCAGTTATAAGTAGAGTCCGCACGATCGAATGAATTAGTTGCTGTGCTTTGTATCCATCGTGGTCTAGCATTCACTTTTCATACTGTATATTATAAACTGTGGTGCAACCGCGTCGTTATCGCAGGTGTCCGGGCCGGGCGTGTCTCCACAAAGCCTCGCTACAAGCCTCCACCAGCCCCGGGGATTACTCGCTTCATCCGGTCTACACTCGTTTGTCACTTGATTTATTCACTCACAACTTTTTACTAATGTATTTCTTGTCGGAATTATATTTAAATGAATTCTTTCGGATTTGACTGTTGTTTTCTTGAAGATTTTCTGTACTTTTGTAGTAACGATGTGTGAATGCTTTGAGGTCGTAAGCTGTTGGGAATTATAATGTACAGCCCATTGACTCGACAGACAAGCAAAAAGCTTTTTAATTACTCTTCGGATATGTGAGCCATGAAACTGTTTGAATATCTTTATTCTTATTATAGACGTGTATTCTGTATGTCCACAAGTGAGCTTAAATCTAAACTATACAACGGATTTTACTGTGTGTTTTTTAATAGTTAGTGTTTCAAGAAGTAGGTTTATATGTATAACGAGCTGTTACCCGCGACTTCGTACCCGTAGAATTTGCCCCGTTTCTGCAACATTTTTTTTATCCTTGGCTTCCTAGATAGCCTATAGCCTTCCTCGATAAATGTACTATCCAATACTATAAAAATTGTTTAAATCGGATCAATGTCTCCTGAGATTTATTTATTTATTTATTTTTATTTAAAACTTTTTGCACATACAAAATAGTGTACAATGGCGGACTTAATGCCAATGGCATTCTCTACCAGCCAACCATCAGTGGTGCAGAGAAAATAAGAGGTAGGTGCTACTTTAATACAGAAAAGGTGAAGATAAATTTCAATTTACACTAATGACACTAATGGGATAATAACATTAATACTTAAACTATAATAAATAAATATAATATATACATACATATACGGATAATATAAACATACTTAGTAATAATACATAAACTACATACATTGTAATACATATATTATACTTAAATAACCAATAGAACAGAGAGGAATTACTCAATGACTAGATTCCGCCAGTAATGTAATGTAATGATTGCGAACTTTAGTTTTAAATGTCTCCCGGGACCTTGCCATCCTGATCTCAAGAGGAAGGGCATTCCAGAGAAGAATTGCTTGAATATTGAAGGAAGAATGTACTAAGCTAGAGGTGTGAGGTGGACATGTTAGAAGACGATTGTGAGAAGAGCGTAAATCTCGATCGTGGGTGGAAAAGAGAAATTGAAAAAGTGATTTTAAATACAAGGGAGAGTTCGGACAATTTAAAATGGAAAACAGGGTAGTCAGAGCTCGGAGGTTACGCCGCTGCCTAACTGGAAGCCATCTCAAGCGGGAACGGAATGTCGACACGTGATCAAACTTACGGAGATTAAAGACGAATCGAATGCAATTGTTGAGAAGGCGGTCGAGTTTATTGAGCAGATCTGCATTCAGGTCGAAGTAGCACACATCGGCATAATCAATGATGGGGAAGATTAAGGTATGCATCAGCGTTGTTTTGGTGGCAATCGGTAAAAAGTTCTTTACAAAGATTTTCTTTATAAAGATTTACGCTGTCAAACAAACTCTTCAGCTTTATAATAAGTACATATTATATTAGCATTATAATATTAGTATTCATCCATCCATCACCCTCTCTCCGTCCACTGTTGGACATAGGCCTCCCCCATAGAACGCCACAACGTGCGGTCCTGTGCCGCCTGCATCCAATGTCTCCCCGCGTCCTTGACGATATCGTCACTCCACCTTGTCGGCGGCCGCCCAACGCTGCGTCGTCCGGTATGTGGTCGCCAGTCTAAGACTTTTCTTCCCCAAACTATCGTCAGTCCTACGAGCGATGTGGCCTGCCCATTGCCACTTCAGCGTGCTAACCTTTCGGGCTATGTCGGACACGCCAGTTCTCCTACGGATCTCCGTGTTTCGGATTTTATCCCGTAGGGAAATACCGAGCATAGCCCTCTCCATAGCACGCTGTGCAACCTTGAGCTATATTAGTACTTATAGATTTGTTTTATTTTAAAAATTTCACATGTTTGCAGTTGCAGTGGCTCTATCTTACAGGCCTTATAGTGTCACTGAATCTTGATGTTATAAAAAACAATATCTAAAATAAAGAAAACACAAAATGATCCCCATTCACATAACAAACGGGATTATCACGATGAACATAAATTATGTTAAGTTACACAAAAACTCCGCCATTTTGTCCCTCGTCGTCCGGTTAAAACCGACTAAAACCGGTTAATCTTCGCCCTTATCGTGTAACACGAGCTAAACAACTGCTTGTATAGAATTAGCTAATTGGTTGCCTTTGAACTTGTTTTATTTTGTAATTAGGATCTTTTTGTGTTGTTTACAATCAAACAGAATTATTTACTGCATGTTTAATATTTTAAAATGGTTCTTATGTTATGTAGAACAGTTTTTAATCTTACATTAAAAGAACACTAATTGCAACTACTAATTAGCGAATTTTCAATGTATAATTGTTATCTAGTCCTTACATTTCCAAAGTATAACCACTTACATACCAATTTTTATTTAAAAGCACATAACCTTTTCACTTGCATTACACTGATAGTAAGGGTTTCTTAACACGCTTTATATTTATGTCTAACTATACAAAGCTTAAAAATTAATATTTACATAAGTACATTTAAGTATGCATGTATGTTCACCGTGTGGTGACGGATTAAAAATACAAGTGTCGCCACCCCATCTCCTCCCAAGGGTGCTGTAAAAATCAGCTCAGGTATATTGCACACAGATAACATCCTCTGTGAGAGACGGAAAACTCTAAAACAAACCGTGTGCCAATACTCCTGGTCAGCGCAGCGCAGTAGACCATAATCCCTCTCAAAGTAGAGGAGGCCCGTGCCGAACAGTGGGACCTAAATGGGCTGGAGCGATACAAAGATGGGAGTATGTCTAAAATTAACGTAAGTACATTTAAGTATTCATGTAATGAAATCTTTGAATCTTTTCACCAAAAATGTCGGAATATCAGCTGTATTCCATTCTTATTAAGGACTGACGACGAAATTATTATAAAAAATACCAGCAATTTTTAGCTTTCATTTACTTTAAAGTTTCTAAGTTTTAACTGATTCTATTTTATTTATTATTTGCGTAATTGACAGAGAAATTCCCGGTAATTGCATAACAAAATTACCATCGCATTAAAGATTCTACTCACATGTTGATCCTAATCTAACTGTTCAACAATATGTCCATCTCATCTCATTCTGTAAATGCTTAATTTTAACTCCCGACTTTGCTCGAGTTTGTTTGACGTTTTAATTCATTCGGTTACCGGTTAGATGTGAACGTGATTTGAATAAACATTCGACTTTGGGTCAAGACATTTAGGAAATAAATGGTTAGGAAATATAGGAAATAATATTAATGTTACAAGTGTTACCCTACGACATAGGGTCTTTCAAGCGAGGCGTGAAAAAGCATCTTGTGAGCCGGCAAGGTGAGGGTGGCTAATGCAATGACACTGTACTAGCCGTCCTAACATTTGGATTGCACTCCACTTAAACATCAGGTGGAGTGTAGTCAATTGCTACTCTAGCTAAAAAAAATCTGTGAGCTCTGTTTCGTAGTTTTGCACATGTACCTATACATACAAATAAAATATTTATAACCGTTGCTGATATACAAACGTTTGACAGACTGACAATCAGACATTCGGACAGACAAACACAAAAATCGACGGAGAGACACTAAGGTATAAGGGTATCTTTTTGTAAGAAGCGACAAAAATTAATGATAGATTTAGTAATAGCTATAATAAAATTGGTCAAGTGCGAGTCGGACTCGCGCACGAAGGGTTCCGTACCATTATCTATGCAACATAAGGCAACGTTATTAGTATCGAGCAAGAAACGGTAAAAAAATCATGTTTGTTGTATGGGAGCCCCCCTTAAATATTTATTTTATTTTATTTTTAGTATTTGTTGTTATAGCGGCAATAGAAATACATCATCTGTGAAAATTTCAACTGTCTAGCTATCACCGTTCTTGAGATACTGGGCACGGAACCCTAAAAATCATGTTTGTTGTATGGGAGCCCCCCTTAAATATTTATTTTATTTTATTTTTAGTATTTGTTGTTATAGCGGCAATAGAAATACATCATCTGTGAAAATTTCAACTGTCTAGCTATCACCGTTCTTGAGATACTGGGTACGGAACCCTAAAAATCATGTTTGTTGTATGGGAGCCCCCCTTAAATATTTATTTTATTTTATTTTTAGTATTTGTTATTATAGCGGCAAAAGAAATACATCATCTGTGAAAATTTCAACTCTCTAGCTATCACCGTTCTTGAGATACAGCCTGGTGACAGACGGACGGACGGACGGACGGACGGACGGACGGACGGACGGACGGACGGACGGACAGCGAAGTCTCAGTAATAGGGTCCCGTTTTTACCCTTTGGGTACGGAACCCTAAAAAATACCTCATGCAAATATATTCATACACTGCATGTTCGAAATAATTTTAAACCTTTTAAACCTCAATTAAACCAACATAGTTAGCATTCCGATCGATAGATGGCGTTGTACTGAATGTATTAAAACTTAAACTCGCAATTAAGATTCTCCAGCAATTATTACATTAGCAATGTTTTGTTGAATTTAAGGGTTGTTTCGTTGACATACTATAAGCCACACAAATTGGTAATGCGCCTGGCGGCCATGTTGGTGACGTCATAGTGACGTATAGACGAGAATATTACATTTTGTTAGCTATACTTTTTCTTTGCTGATGACGTCACAAGGGCGTTAATTTGACAAGGTTCCAGTTCCAGCGCATTACCAATTTGCGTGGCTTATACAGTGTATTATTCCACCAGTAGTTTAGTTAGACCATCCCTGTACACTGCATAAAATGCTTACGTTTTTTGTCTGTACTACGTAAAATGTTAACTTCCTTCGCAGCGTAAAAGTTACAAGAGTATTAAAGTATAAAGAGTGAGCTGTATCAGTTCTACGATACGAACCTCTTCGGTTACAACCGCACCTGTACTCGCATAGATTAAAAACATAACAAGTACGCAGACATGACACTATATTGTACCTATATTGTTAAATTAAACGTTTGTTTATTCAGGTTACATGGATTTGGAGCAGTGTGTAATTTGATGATTCATTTCTATTCTTTTAGTGTGATACAATATTTTTTTAATTATATCAGCTTTTTTTTAACCTACCTCAAAGTTCTTTTTTTTATGTTTGTTACCTCATAACTTTTCAGTGGACGAAGCGATTTTAATTATTCTTTTTTTATTTGAAAGCTAGTGGTTCCTGTGTTGTTCCATTAACACCGGATCCGATGGTTAACTACTTAGAAATCCAAGAAAACCCTCAAATTTCAAGGGCACATAAAGTCTAAAGTGAATTTTTTTTTTTAAATAATTTTATTTGTCTCTCTGGTTTTAACGGAAGTGAAATTTTGTGTAATGTAAGAAAGCCGCGTAACAATACAAAATTATGCTGACTTTTACATGGAGTTTGTTTTTTCGATGAAATTATTCAATGAAACAACGCAAACGTATCGAGTTTAATCTTATTTGATTCGTCTTTTTTGCTCTTTTATTGCAATTTATATTTAAACTTTTACCTACAGAAAGACTGAAGAAACTATTTGTAATTTATATTTACAAGTATTAATTTAACCTTATATGTTTATAAGCTATTTTTATTCCTATTATGTCAGAATTGGTATCACTAATTAAAATTATACTAGATATCAAATAAGTGTACTGTCTATACGACACATAATCTTTGACTATAAGAAGCCGAATAAAAGTACTTAAGTAAATCTGGCGTATAATAAATCTCTGAAGAGCAGGTAAGACAGGCTAAGATGGATCGACCCTCCCCCCAGCAGATAAAATGAAGTGTTGTTCAAATTAAAACATCGCGAGTAGGCACTCAAACATAATATTGTAGAGAATTTTTCTTTTGTTGTTGAGTTTTGTAACTTTAATGAAGGGGATTAGTCGATTTTATTATACTATTGTAACCGGAATTTACCGAAAAACCGTAAAATACGGTTCGAAAATGAAACGTTTATAATATAAAGGTAATTAACGAACGTACAAACAATTGGACAGTCTGAATTTTTTATGAATACACAATTGAATTTTACTGATTTTTGAACGAATGCATTACATTCGATATTGGATCATGGAACCAATCGGTAACCATATTCACGTTGTGAGTCGCAATTATCCATATTTAGCGATTGCAATTCGATTATGGTAATTTTATGATTTTTACTTTTAAAATATTCTTTAAAAAATTTTTAGGGTTCCCCACGTAAAGGTAAAAAAGAAGCCTATTACAGTGACTTGGTTTTCCATTCGTCTGTCTGTTACTGCGCTGTATTTCTGAGATGGTGATGGCTAAAAAGCTGAAAGTTTTATAATCCCTACTAATATTATAAATGCGAAAGTAACTCTGTCTGTCTGTCTGTTACGCTTTCCCGCTTAAACCTCTCAACCGATTTTGATGAAATTTGGCACAGACAATCTTTAGACCCTGAGAAAGGATATAGGCTACCATTTATAGCGAAAAACAAATTTTCCAAATTCCACGCGGACGGAGTCGCGGGCAACAGCTAGTTTGTGTATATATAAGTTGATGCTACAACAATTATTACACATCATCATTATGCATTTGTCCTTATCCCTTTTTTTGGTAATAACGGTGCCGTCTTAAGAAGAACAAACATAAGAATCTTTATATGTGGCAACAAATTAAGAATACAAGTGTTCTTTATTTTTAGTGTAAAATAAACCAAATACACTCCCAATATAGAGATAGCTCAAGCCCAACAGTGGGACGTCAATGGGCTGAAAAGGAGTAGAACATATTTACTTGACAGTTCTCTAGTTTAAATTCTCAGTATTATCTTCTTATATATAAAATTCACGTGTCACAGTGTTAGTTACCGTACTCCTTCGAAACCGCTTGACCGATTCTTATGAAATTTTACATGCATATTCAGTAGGTCTGAGAATCGGGCAACATCTATTTTTCAAACCTTTTTTTTTTTAGTATGGCAAAACAACGTTTGCCGGGACAGCTAGTTGTCCTATAATATTCGGTACGGTACACTAAAAAAATTGGTCAGGTGCGAGTGGGACTCGCGCACGAAGGGTTCCGTACCATTATCTATGCAACATAAGGCAACGTTATTAGTATCGAGCAAGAAACGGTAAAAAAATCAGTTTTTTGTATGGGAGCCCCCCTTAAATATTTATTTTATTTAATTTTTAGTATTTGTTGTTATAGCGGCAATAGAAATACATCATCTGTAAAAATTTCAACTGTCTAGCTATCACCGTTCTTGAGATACAGCCTGGTGACAGACGGACGGACGGACGGACAGCGAAGTCTCAGTAATAGGGTCCCGTTTTTACCCTTTGGGTACGGAACCCTAAAAATGGCTACAGTTTTAAACAGAACTCTTTTCCAATGTTTAAAAGGTATACCGAAATAAAGAAACAAATTCTAAAACATTTTACCATTAAAAAGTAATTTAAAGTTTGAAGCGTTCACTGGAACTCGCAACTTGAACAATGATTACATAAAACATAGAATATTATAAAAAATATAATATAAACTAGCTATATTTTTCGACTTTGTTTGCAGAAAACACAGATTGTTAATGAATAATAACTAAATAAATAATAAATAAGTAAATATTCATGGACATTTCACACAACGTCATCTGGTCCCAAGCTAAGCTTATATGCTTCTATCATGGTTACCAGAATACGGATAGACTACATATACTACTTTTCTTTTGTAAATACATACTTATAATACATAGAAACACCCAGACGCAGTACAAACATTTGTATGACAGTTAGAAAATTCACACAAATGATTGTCCCGAGCGGGAATCGAATCCACAATGGAATGCACTAACGTTGGAAGAAAGCGGGTTCGGTATTACCTATACAATAATGCTTTTTCTTTGGTTGTAGAACAATCATACGCCGAGTTCTCGCACATATGTTCACAATTAGAAGATTTTTTTCAATTTCAATTTATAACACAAGCATAATAAGCTTAGTTTGGGACCAGAGGACGTTGTGTGAAATGTCCATGACATTTATTATTTATTTACAAAAAGTTTTTGATTCTTACACTAAGTTATTTCATACAATAAATTGCCTATCAGAGAAAATTCGGTCCAAATCGATCTAGCCAATCCAGAGTTGACTTACTCGACAAACAGACAGACAAAAATTACATACAGACACTTCAATTTTATTTATTTGTATAAAAATGTTAATATAATTTTATTTTATATCTTATAACATAGTTGTTACAACTTAGTATTGAAGTTAGAAATTGTTTCAAAGGGCCCAAGGGCTTGTAAACAGGAAGGGACAGACGTCCCTACTTTGAATAGATTGTACGTGTATACAGCCAAATATTTGTAAGAGATTATTATTTTATATTTGACTCTCGTGATTTGGTGATGGAAATTATGATAACGTAATATTTTTGTGTTTTATTTGAGAGAACTTAAAAAATGTGAATTGTAACAACTGTATCAAAAGATATAAAATATAATTATTAATTATTTAATCAGACTAGCTGTTCCTAGGATTAGCGTGTTCAATCAAACAAACAAAGTCATATGCTTTGTAATATTATGTATAGATGCGAAATCCAATTATTTAACTGCATAATCAAGAAAGTGACGCTTCTTATCTAAGAATCATTCCATGGTCCCTGTTCTTGATGACAAGTGATCCATCAGCGTATACATGACCTCGCTTTTGTCCTAACTTGATTGATTACTTAGGTTCCATTCAGTAAAGGGCCAACCAACCTATTTATTCTACACAAATATTATCTTGGAACAAAAGCAAATCATTGAGCTACCCTTATTATGATAAACCCTTAATTTTAACAAAGGTTAGGTTGTAAGGAACCCGAGAGTCAGTATACTACATCTATATTGCTAGAGGGCGCCTGACATAAGTGATATGAAATAATTATATGTTGCGAGCTGTTTCAGATATACCTAAGAACAGATAGCAATAGTTTTTAGGGTTCCGTTCCAAAAGGTACTATGGGACACTATTATTGAGACTCCGCTGTATGTCTCTCCGACACCAAGCCGTTTTTTACGGATACTAAATCAGAAACTAACTAAACCAGAATAAAATAATTATTTAAAACTAGCTGTTATCCGCGACAAGAAATTTTTCATTGATGCTTCTCTCCTATTCTTCCCAGCGGGATATTATATAAATTCCTCGATCAATTAAAATTATCGATTTCCTTCCTCGATATAGATTTTTTGATTTCCTTCTATCCTTCTTCCTCAATAATATTAGCATAGATACTCCGTTTCGGAATTGCGTTCAAAAATTCAATGAAATAAGTCCCTCCAAGTACAAGCCAGTATAACATTTTTATAAAATAAGACTAGTGGTCCCACGACTAAATCTCTGTTGTAGTAAATCTACAAAACTTACAGATACAAACATTTGTCAGTACTGTAGTAGAAGAGCCACTACAAATGATCTACTTACGACAACAAACGTCTTACTATTACAGTTCAAGCTATGACGTAGGTATATGGTTTATCAACAATACAAACATAGGCACAAGAATATAATATTTTTCAGTCAGCTTCTTAACTTTGTATCAGTGAAAAGCATTTTGTTGCTTATTGAGGTTTGTGTAAAATCATCTTTAAATTTACACATGTTAACATATTTTTATTTTTTAGCAAACTTTCCTTTGGCTGCTTATTTTTGGACGAAAGGACGTTATATACAGCTTTTACAAGAGTTTTCTTTTGTTGTCAAAATCAAAAATCAAAATCAAAAATCATTTATTCATGTAGGCAATAAAAAAATAAGCTCTTAAGATATGTCCAAAAATTTTTTATCCTACCACCGGTTCATGACTTTCAATCCGCTTAGAAGAACCGGCGTAAGAAACTCAGCAGATATCGTTATCTTTAGTCATATTAATCTTTTTTTAAAATAATTATTACAATAGTTTTTAATTATTACAATAGTTTTTACAATTTATATAAATTACGCTCTGGAACAATTTACTCCCATAATATATGTATAAGAGACACAGAAGTGATTTTAAGGGTAGCTATTAGGTTTTAATAATTTGCTTAGCAGCGAGTTTTAATGCATTTGATATTTATAACACATTGGTCACTAAATATATACTATTGTAATCATCATCATCATAACATCACGCCTTTTTCCTATGGGGGTAGGCAGAGACTATAGAGCGCCATCTGCTACGATCCAAACAAACTTCTCTCTCTCTCTCTCTAATATTGTAATCTTTATCTTTACTTATTATAAAACAAAGTCGTTATTTTTTATATGTATGTCGCTATGTCGGCTTATATCTTCAAAACTATGCGACGGATTTTGATACGGTTTTGTTTAATAGATAGAATGGTTCAAGAGGATGGTATTTTGTATTATTTGTTAAGAGGATACCAAAATAGCTTCGTGCATTTTTCTATGTACGAAGTTTTCATTGTTTCTTTAGATTGAATGGCTAGAGCTCTAATTTTTAAGTATATGTTTTTTCAATATATGATCTAGGATCGCATCAACTCAGAAACACGATTGAAAAAAGTTTTCTCGATAGAAAATCTTAGCGAAACAACCTCTCTTATTTATAATTTTTTTCATTTGTCGGTCTATTATTGCGTATTAACGAATGAAATAAGTTTCAAAACATAAGTAACTATTATATATAGAAACACGTAAACCAGAATTAAAATATATTTAGTAGATTTTGAGTAAACAAAAAAAATATCCCTAATTCTTCATTTTCTATACCTACTAGCTGTGTTAATATGTACGTGTCGGCGATGATATACGATAATATTGATGTAGGCCCTTAAGGTTTAGTTTCGGAATTACACGCGTACGAATTAGATAGTTATTTAAATGTTTTTTTTTTTGTTATAGGATCTACAATCGGAGATCGAGACACATCGCGATGTGTACGCATCACTCACAGGCACGGGCCGCAGACTACTGGGCAGTCTGTCCTCCCAGGAGGACGCTGTCATGCTTCAGAGGAGACTAGACGAAATGAACCAAAGATGGCATCATTTGAAGAACAAGAGCATGGCTATTAGGTTAGTGAATATACTTTTTAGAATTTATTTTACCCACTGTGGATTATAGGAAAACGGGGAAAAAACGCTATTATTGTTTGTGCCCAAGCTTCATTTCTGGCTTTACAAATAAATTATTGGATGACAAACGCAGATGTGGCCAACATAAACTAGCTGATATATTTTTGAGAATTTTCTAAACTTCACGCGTACGGAGTCGCAACAATTATTAATAAATTAACTACCTTAAATAAAACTAGTTTTTACGGATTTAGACGCGTATATTTGTTTTTAATTTTGGCCCGACGTTTCGGAGACTTTGCAGTCACCATGGTCACGGGTGAGACTGTGAGCATGGTGACATCGGGCCAAAAAAAAAAACAAATACACGCGCCTAAATCCATAAAAATTAGTTTTATTTAAACAAATGAGTCGCGCAAGTGTTAGAAAATATTACTATTACACTTAACATTACATTTTTAACACATTACTATTAGATTAATATTACACTTCATTGCGTTTAACTTATATAATAAAACGCAATGCATGTTAAACGTAAATCGATTCCATCAATGCATCTAATTCGATATCAGTAACTATCGGCTCGTCGCCACTGGTCGCCACGGGCTAAAGCTATTACGTGACTGGATCCAGCTCTTAATTGGTATTAATGTCTCGATTGCCTCCAGGATATATGCGGTATACCAGATAGATTGCCTGTAATATTATCACTGGTACCAATTATGATGCGACAAACACTTAACTAAAATTGACCGATTGATGTAATGACTAAATTGCTGTACACATTTAAATTACTTGAAATCGTTATTTAACGTGACATGTACGAGTATTACAAGAAAGTTAATTGTCGAATTGTGTTATTAACACGGTCAATATTTATATTTTAGTTTATTCGTGCATGTAGAATTGGTACCACTATCTTATAATTGGTTGGATGATGTTTGCCAACGAGATATAGATCAAGAGTTGTTAGTTTAGTATTTGATTGGTGGCAATTATAATATCTAACATTTACACGACTTATCTATTTGAAATAAAACTACTATAAATATTTTTAAAACTGAAACTAGGAAACATAAAATAAACGCGTCAAAACCTCGTAAAAAATAGTTTTATAATAACTACCAGCTGTTGCCCGCGACTTCGTCTGCGTGAAATTTAGAAATCAAACCGTAACAAACAGAAGTTTACTACTACCGCTCAATAGATGGCGTTGTACAGTTCTTTTTAAATCGCACTATGGTTTGGTTACACACATTAACACTTAAGCGTCGTCAAAATTTCTTCCTATTTATCCGCTTTTCGCATTTATGAATATGAATTATTAAAGATAGTTAGTATTGTGTGCAATAGTTAATGATTTCAAATATTTGAATAGAAAAACATTTACCTATTAGTTCAATGTTTAAATATGCAAAAATCTTTATTTTCTGCCAAAGTAGAGGAGGCCCGTTACCAACAGTGGAATGTTAATGAACTAAAGGCAGAGAGAGAAAGAGAGAGATGCAGGCTAACATCTCGCGTTCACAAAAAAAATATTTGTCAAATCGCATAAAAAAAAAACATTTGTTATCTTTAAATTTCAATGAATGAATGAATACTCTTTATTGTACTCCAAAATAAAATTATAAACTTAGATATATAAACAATGTTTAGGCAAGGTACAATAAGTGGTGTTATCACAAGTTGTGATCTCTTACAGACAACCTTAAGATTTTACTGATGATTAACTCCATAATAATGATATTTTTTCTGTATTCACATTTGGACATAGGAACGTCGAACGCCATAGTGCGTTCCTCTGCCGCATGCATCCAGTACGACTGAGAGATACTTTATAGCGAATTTAACTCGAGAGGTACATCTGTCTATTTGTTGTACCATGACACCACCGGCACCGCACCAATATTTAACCGAATCAAATGAATTGTGGTGCATGTATAGTCCAGACCACGAGAAAAAATATGGGCTTCATTTTCACTCTAAAAAGATAATTACAAATTCATTGATGATTTTAGAATAAAATTATATTCAATGAATGTGTCCCTTATTCTACAAACTCTTTATAATAATTAATCTCAATTAAGAATTAGGTTATACGTAAAATCTAATCCATTACATACAGAGATACAACGAAACATGCACACAAAAAGTTTCCCCATAACTGTCACAGTGTCATTAATATTAGCACCACAAAAAGTGACATTAACATACAAACTTTTGCAATAACCCCTTTAGAGTAAAAAACCCCATAAACGCAACAAAACATTGCTTTAATTAACCCCTTTTAATGTCTACGCATACGGTTTTTTTATACTATTACAAATGAAACGGGAACTCCTGTATTACGCTAGTACGGGTTATAATGTGGGGTAGGCAGTGTTCTAATAATTTCTATGTATTGCTTTGTGAACTCTACTGCTTATGTTTAGACTTTTTGTTTTAACAATAAAAAGGCACAATTTTATTTAACTTACTCAACGGAGAAAATATTTTTAGCTGTTTTTAGGGTTCCATACTAAAAAGTAAAACAGGCCCCTATTATTGAGACTGTGCTGTCCGTCCTTCAGTCTGTCACCAGGCTGTATCTCTGGAATGGTTATAGCTAGAAAGCTGAAAATTTCTCCGTTTGCTACAAGAACAAATACTTATCATTGCCTTTGACGGGCTTCGTGGTGGAGTGGTTCATGTAACGGACTGCCGATCACGAGGTCGCGGGTTCGATTCCCGCTTTGGACAATCATTTGTGTGATATTTATAAATGTCATACCAATGTTTGTACTACGTCTGGGTGTTTACTATGTATTATAAGTATGTATTTACAAAAGAAAAGTAGTATATGTAGTATATCCGTATTCTGGTACCCATAACACAAGCATATAAGCTTAGCTTGGGACCAGAGAACGTTGTGTGAAAATGTCCATGAACATTTATTTATTTATTTATATTATTGCCATTCTCCTGCACTTATGCCGTTATTTGGGGTAGGAAACCTCGAATATTTCCTTTCCGCTGGCTATATCCATACTACTAGTATATGTTTTGCAAAATTACGTCCTCTACTTGTTTATTTTTACCTACCTACTGGCTTTTTTATAAGCATTTTTTTAGTTTCTTCTACACAAAATATCTAAATAAAATCACGTCAAATAACTTTGCATAAACGGTAACAACATAAAAAAAAACTTTTCACGCCATTTACCTAGATAAAATTCAGACATATTTACATCTAATTTAACTTGTCTGAATATTCAAAATAACTCCCGGTCATCGTATAAAACATTTGGGATACAAAAATGGAAATTATTTCGTCCCAGTTTCTCTAAAAGGGTTTGACGGTAGGGTTGTCAATTAAGTGAAAATTAGATATTCACTTTATTCCTAGAATGTCCTTCACAATATTATTTTAAGAGGTGTCTTCTTTATAAAACTATTAGAAGGGGAATTGATATTATGACTTTGGTCTTTAGAGGGTTGTCATCGGTTTTGTAATAGAATTAAGATGGCGATGATAATGGTAATTTATTGGGTCGGATATTGGAAAGGAAATGTCTTGAAGTGATCTATTGGACATTAGATAATTTGTAACTGTATAGTAAATAGATAACGAATTGTATTAAATAGAAAACGTAACCTAGTTATATAAATTTATGTTTATTGTAGAAATTAATATACAAAAATATAGCATAGTTTATTGAACCACTTGTGCTGCTAGAAATTTGATATTTTGTTTTATAAAATGTATTTGTACTGTTGGCTTTATGATAATAACACTGTCTGCCATGCGTGAGGTCGGTAGTTCGAATCTAAAAGAGAACCAATTGGGCTTTAATTTATCTCATAGAGAAAAATAAAGCGATGTGTAGGTACCTGATTCTTTAACACTACATATTTGCTTATAACTGGGTATTTTTTTAAAGTTGAACCGACCTAATGTATCTTTAAAATTTAAGGGTTTTGCTCGATTTCTTAAGAAATAACCATCAGATTCTGAACATACACGCGAATTAAGACGCTCCTACATGTTTTTAAATTCGGTTAAAAAGTAAAATTAATTGCAAGTGAAACTTCAGAATATAACTAGTGTATAGTGGAATAAGGCTGTACAAATAAGACCTTCATTTCCTTTGAAGTCGAAATGTTGCGTCGTAAGGTTTTATATGCATAGTTACTTCAAACGCAACCCTTTTCGGGTTCAAACTTGTTTATGAAGTATTTCAATCATTTTGTATGTGAGATTCATATAAAAATATTGAGTGTTTAACATTATCATAAGAAGAAACGCGTTGCATAGTCAATACTGAATTTTGCGGACGTTGGTTCGATTATGATTAAGGCATATATCATAAAAATCACTAGCTGTTGCCTGTAACTTCGCACGCTTGGAATTATTCTTTCATTCATTATTTTTTACTTTTTTGCAAATATCTACGTAGAATATTTGGAAACAGTCATAAAATATTTGTATGGTGATACGTAACATCGGGTTAGCACAAACAAACCGACATCCATATTCATATATGTGATTGAATAAAAAATGTTAAATTTTCCAATTAAGTCGACACAGTGCAAACAAGTAGATTTATTCGTTGTCCTATCGTACGGGCCATAAATAATCCTTCGGTAAAAAAGTACTTTTATTCCTGTAACGGTCATTTTTAATTTAGACCGCCATTTTGTTATTGGGGCTAGGAAATCAGCGATTATCGTAGCAGACAGAAAAGCTTTTTTTTCTCCAGCCCATTGACGTCCCACTGTTGGGTACACGTTAATATTGAGTCATTTTGAATATTAATGTAGGTACCTATTACCAGCTATCATTTACAGTTTTGGGATCGATTTATTTAAGCTGTTATTTATGACGTCTTTGCATGAGAACAGATGCCACGGGTCGGGTAGAGTGTTCTATGGTCTCTATGATTCGTCTACTAAGTAATTGATTAATGAATCAGAAATGCATGTCTAGTTGACTCTGCTGCCATCTATTCATATTTCATATTTCCTAAGTTTCGTTTCATACTCATCTTACATTTAGTCATAAATGTACGGGCCCGTTGCTAGTGAGTATTGTTATATACTCCTTTATGGTAATTTGGTCCGTGTGGTGACGGACTAAGAATGCATATGTCACCACTCCATTTCTTTCCCAGAGTTCTGTAAGAGCCAGCTAAGGAACAATTTAAGCAGTTAACGTCTACTGTGAGAGACGGAAAACTTGAAAATAAACCCTGAGCCAACACGCCTGGTCAGCATGGTGGACCATAATCCCTCCCAAAGTGGCGAAGCCTGTTCCCAGCAGTGGGACATAAATGGGCTGAATAGAGAGAGGGAATAATCTGTAACATTATCGCTTTATTCCTAGCCTCAATATCAGTGAATTATTCATTTGAACTTAACGACATGTAATAAATCGTAGGTGCTTGTACGTCCGGGAATCGAAGCTGTCTATATTTCATATAGATCAACTATATATTATGTGTCGGTAAATAAGCTAATCATGCAATATCACGCGTACATCCCAGGAGACTTGGCAGTATTATGACATTTTAGTAGCGTTGTTTTTTAAAAATATGTTGGGCCTATATATCAAAATATTTAGTGCAATTACTTATGTTGCTTCCCAGCGTATTAAAGCTCTATTATTGGATACAGGTCACTTCTGCTTCGGGAGAATATCTGGTCTCTTTATGCCACGGTGACCAGGTGTAGCATAGGGTTTAGTTTCGAGATATCCATCTCTCACAGCGAATCTACCTATATTATCCCTCACCTTTTATTCTCACTCTGCCATCTCACGGACAACCTAAGATACCCATGATTAGTTATTCCAAATCTGTTGATCAGGAATCGAACCCAGAACTATACTATTATGAAATACATAACAAAGAACTTCCATAAAACTATTTAGAGATTGTTGTTTGGTAATTACAAACTGGAATGTTGAAAGTTTGCGGACATTACGGAACATGCCGAGTTTTCCTGCGTAGCTACTAGGGGGCGCTTTGTGCATAATTGTGGTTTTGTGAGCGTAGCATCGCTATGTGCCGATATAAGGGTGAAGTGGAAAAATTAGATAGTTTTATATTAAAACTATTATAAGTAACGCTGTTTGGGTGTATTTATACTAATTTAAGGGCCTACATCAATATTATCGTCAACATGTACCTATTAACACAGCTAGTAGGTATAGAAAATGAAGAATTAGGGATATTTTTTTTATTTACTCAAAATCTACTAAATATATTTTAATTCCGGTTTACGTGTTTCTGTATATAATAGTTACTTATGTTTTTAAAGTTATTTCATTAGTTAATACGCAATAATAGACCGACAAATGAAAAAAATAAAAAATTTAAGAGGTTGTTTCGCTAATTTTCTATCGAGAAAACTTTTTTCAATCGCGTTTCTGAGATTATGCGATCCTAGATTATATATTGAAAAAACATATACTTAAAAATTATAGCTCTAGCCATTCAATCTAAAGAAAAAATGAAAACTTCGTACGTAGAAAAATGCACGAGGCTATTTTTGTATCCTCTTAACACTATTAAAGCCAGAGGCTACGGGTATTTTTAACACGCATATATTAGCTTGGTAGGTAAATGTTATTAATCTATATAACGGAATCTTTGAAAGTGATTTTCACCTACTTTCAGTAGTAGGATTTCTCTGAAATTTTGCATGCTTATTAGGGCCGATGACAATGCAATAAATTATAAAATATTCAGCATTATTAAGCGTGTTTTTTAAGATTTTGAATTAATTAAATTAATAAATTGCAAGCTGAAAAATTCACAGTTAATTTATATCAGTTGATGCTAAAACATCTAATACATACAATTGTCATCATCGACATTTTTCTGCCCTTATACTTGTTAGTTTACCATACGGAAACCTTCCAGTTTTTACAATTTATCTGACTTTTTATGGCTTTTTTTCCTCTCCGTGTGTGGTGACGGATTAAGAATACAAGTGTCACCACCCCATCTACTCCCAAGGGTGCTGTAAAACTCAGCTAAGGGATATTCCTCACAGATAACACCCTCTGTGAGAGACGGAAAACTCGAAAATAAACCGTGTGCCAACACGCCTGGTCAGCGCGACACAGTAGACCATAATCCCTCCCAAAGTGGAGGAAGCCCGGGCCCAACAGTGGGACGTAAATGGGCTGGAGAGAGAGAGATATATGACTTTTCGTTCAAGTTTTGTATCCCTAAACCTTTTTTCTTATATCAACTTGCAATGATAGGCATAGGTAACTAGTCTGCATCACAGTCCTTAAATAAATACCTAAGTTATTTAGACCAAGGTATTTCCAATATTGATATTCAGTACGAAATATTCTGGAGTGTTGGTGTTATTTAGATTTTCAAACCAACAACAGTTTATCATATTGCGATGGCTTCATATAAGATCTGTCCTAAACAAACTTAATTCAATATGGCGGCTTAGTATCAATAGTTTACATAGAATGTCTTCTTTATTTGAACAAGTGCTCAAAATATATTGAAAATTTATATAATTTTGTTCAGTATATATTAAAAAATTGGTCAAGTGCGAGTTGGACTCGCGCACGAAGGGTTCCGTACCATTATCTATGCAACATAAGGCAACGTTATTAGTATCGAGCAAGAAACGGTAAAAAAATCATGTTTGTTGTATGGGAGCCCCCCTTAAATATTTATTTTATTTTATTTTTAGTATTTGTTGTTATAGCGGGAATAGAAATACATCATCTGTGAAAATTTCAACTGTCTAGCTATCACCGTTCTTGAGATACAGCCTGGTGACAGACGGACGGACGGACGGACAGCGAAGTCTCAGTAATAGGGTCCCGTTTTTACCCTTTGGGTACGGAACCCTAAAAAGGGCTTGCTGAGAACTACTAGAATAAAAAAGTGACGTCACTCTAATGCCAACATGATGGACATAAAGAGCTTATAAAATGTCATAAATTTAAAATTAACTAGCTTTTGCCCTTGACTTTATACGCGTGAAATTTAGAAAAAATTTCCTGATTTTGCAACATATTTCAATGCTGCCTCGCTCCTATTGGTCACAGCGTGATGTTATATAGCCTATAGCCTTCCCCTATAAATGGACTAACCAACAAAAAAAAATTCTATACGGTACGGTAGTTCCTGAGATTAGCGCGTTTAAACAGACAAACAAACAAACAACCTCTTCCGCTTTATAATATTAGTATAGCTATAAATATAGATAAACCAGTCAAGTACAAGATGTATTCGTATACTAAGGGTCCTGTATCGTTATTATCCAAATATACTCGCCATACCGACACCAAATAGTGGAATAAGTACAGAATAAAAAATTGGTCAAGTGCGAGTCGGACTCGCGCACGAAGGGTTCCGTACCATTATCTATGCAACATAAGGCACGTTATTAATAAATGAGCAAACAACACACACAATACTTAATTAATCACGTTTGTTGTATGAGAGCAAGAAACGGTAAAAAAATCATGTTTGTTGTATGGGAGCTAAATATTTATTTTATTTTATTTTTAGTATTTGTTGTTATAGCGGCAATAGAAATACATCATCTGTGAAAATTTCAACTCTCTAGCTATCACCGTTCTTGAGATACAGCCTGGTGACAGACGGACGGACAGCGAAGTCTCAGTAATAGGGTCCCGTTTTTACCCTTTGGGTACGGAACCCTACAAATGATGATCTAAAGTATATGTTTTTATAGGATCAACTGACGTACATAAACAATGAAATTCTCAGCTGTCTGTCTGTCTGCTATCACCGTTCCGGAGACACAGCCTGGTGACAGAAAGATGCACGGACAGATAATTTTCAGTCAAGGTCCCGTTTCACCTTATAGTACATAAAAACAATATTATACTAATTGAAACTACTAACGTAATTTTCTGAAATTTTCTATTCGTTACGTATCGAACACATATTTTTATAACGAAATATAGTTAATATATTTAATATTGTAGAGATTTCATTCCAATAACATAGGTACTCCATCTTGCCGCGAATATACCAAAGTGATGGATGGCTTTTATTCATGAGCTGATCGTGTAAGCCTACGCCATATGAATACACATAAGTTATTTCTATACGCCTATTTGTTATAACACAGTCAGTTCGTAAAGTGACATAGCTGATACATATAGAGAGTTAGTTTGGAACTAAAATATTATATACGTACGTATATTTTAAGTTATTTGTGTAACGGATTTTTTACGGATTGACCTGATATTTTGCATACCTACATATTAAGAACCAATAACAAAGATATCCAGGATTGTAATAAACGTGTTTTTTCATGTTTTCATTTAAACTAAACCATTCAATCAAAGTTTTTAGAGACATTAAAGCAATTTTAGAATGACTGAGCCAAAAATGTGCATTGCACTTTATGGGTCCACGAAAGAAGTCTGAATTTAGTTTTGAGGATGGGGTTTAAATTGGTGATTTGCTTGTGTTTACCCCTTGGTAGAGAGTTATTTTAAACCCGTATAAACTAAGTGTATAAATCACTACTTAATAAATAGAAAAACGCATACCTAAATAAAATAATATTCTGCAGAATTATTGCAACACAAAATCTTCATATCAGGGAGTCAATCTATGGTAAAATCGCCATCATAAATCATAGTAAGCCAAGTATAATATGAATTCCACCGCCTAACTCATATGGTTTTCACATAAAACATATCTTGTGCCTGTATTACGTGCCCACTTTTGCTATAAAATGACTTTATATCCCACTTTAAGTGCGGTAGGTTAGAGATAAAACTTTTACAATAACTAAGTAAATAGCTTAGCTTAAGAGATAAAAGCATTTGATTGTAACGTTCAATTTGACTACTAACTTGTAAGGTTTAAGAAGTCATTAAATTAATTATGTGTGGGTAATAAATTACCCGTTATCCCTATTGAATAGAAGGTGATTGTGGTTAAGAGTACAATTATTGTCACCACCTCATAACCGTGGGTGTTCACCAGTAAAATCTAAATAGGAAACTAAATAGTCATAGTGGCGTACTTTATAAAATAAACCTATTAAAGAGAAGCATTGTGCCCAATAGTGGGGCTTTCATGGGCTGAAAAGAAGAAAACAATAATACACATATCTACGTGCCTGCCTATATTCTGATAAGTTCATCGAGGTTAATTAAGGACTAGAGGATGTCGTGTAAAATATCTCTGAATATTTAAATTTAGATAAACGCTCTAATAAAAAATGTTTTAGACCAATCATCACCTAAATGATACTATTAAATCTTAAATCATTAATATTTCCCTATAAACCCCATTTTATTCTCACAATGGGGTACACCCCATACTATTAAACACAATCTGCATGTCGACAAAATGTCCTGTTTAGGATATAAACTGAGATGAGGAGTATTAAAATCACTTTATTGTCGTCTCTTTTACGCTTCACGACGTAAAACGTGGCTGTGAATATCAGGTTTATTGTGTGTTTATCACGATTATTTGTTTATGTAAATGAATAATATACTACACATAACCACACATGTATGAGTTAATAAAGATTTGTGGTATAACTATTTAGTTATTCATCTAGGTTTCATACACATACTTAGTTTCAGCGTATTGCCCTTTCATTGGTCTATCCGGCGGTAAGGCTTATTGATATTTTCTGCAAGAATAACGATCATGTTTCAAATAATTCACTTTCAACAGTTTTAATTCCTAAAACGGAAATGGTATCAAATAAAACCTTACACTATCTAAAGACAGATAAACAGAATAAGAAATGGGGGAGATTCTTCCATAAATATTCACTATTTTAAGCTTTTAAGGTACAAAAATTCTAGTATATCACAAAAACTATTTTCTGTAATCATTATTCAAATTTTGGTTGATTTAATTTACAAATTTATGATTCTACCCCATCTGCGGTCGGTTTGCAAGCAGTATGTATAACTTGCATGTGGTTCGGTTCAGGTGGGTCCTGTGCGG
Organism: Orgyia antiqua; assembly: GCA_916999025.1. NCBI lineage: Eukaryota > Metazoa > Arthropoda > Insecta > Lepidoptera > Erebidae > Orgyia > Orgyia antiqua. The sequence continues at coordinate 11,684,328 of OU779874.1, forward strand.
TTATCACACATGAGAGTTTCTTGTGGCAGCCCCTTTGATGGGTCCCTCCCGTAGAAGTTTCACGCAATATTGTTAGGTCATGTTTTGTTGATATTTTTGTTTTTACGTATTTAACTTTAATATTTAATTCTCAGCCAAAACGTGCAACTTATTTTGTTCGAATATAATACGGTATTTAAAATTTACCAGTATTCATATTTGGTTTTATTATTTACTCGAAATTTGTTCCATTATTAGTTTTATCATACTCGCTTTGGGGGAGCTTTAAAGCCTATAATAACCGATGAATTAGGTATCTCTTTCTAACAAGAGTACTTTAACATTCTTTAATTAGATTTGTTCTCTCTAACACTTGCGCGACTCATTTGTTTAAATAAAACTACTTTTTACGGATTTAGATTAGTGTATTTGTTGTAAATGCTGGCGCGACGTTTCGGAGACTTTGCAGTCACCATGGTTACGGTGAGACTTTAATTTAAAATAAATACGCGCGTATAAATCCGTAAAAAGTAGTTTTATATTTAGATTTGTTCTTATTTATCTTATCAAGGATCTATGATATTACAATAGTTACTAGGATGAACTTGTAGTTATTTGCGTATGTGTTATTTAGTTTATAAATCTAAGTTTTATTATTTTCAGTAAGCTGCACATGACTGTCGCTTTTAAATTATTATTTCATAGCAATAAATATGTTTAGCGTATTCCGAAAATTAATTATATCGTTAGATACAATGAACACTACTATCATGATCTAGTACAGCTTTATCTCGTGGACGTTTCACCAACTGTCCCCGCCCGCTTTTGTTCACGCGCGCCAACTTTTTGAGTTATAACCTTCGCAACTCATAGCGCTGTTTATATGGCTTAACTTTATTTGAGAATTAAACTTAATTTGTGCTGTCTATTTTGATAAAATTTAAACATTTTGTGGAAACATTTTAAGCTTTCAATTAAGAGAATTGTTGAATCAAACAAAGAGTAATAGGAAGTTACTATACGCATGGAAAATTTTGTAACAACTATTATGAAAAGATACTTATTTTATTATGAAAACTTAGAAGGATATTTAAAAATAGGGCACTAAATCGTCACTATACCACTTTGATTATTAGGTACAGTATAGCTGTCACTATGCTATGATTTTTAAAGCCACCTTCAGACCATTAAGTTATGACTAATTAATATTTTACTTTTCCTATGCATTTAAGCTGTTGTTGATCTGACATTACTAAATAAATCGGAGACTTAAGTACGTACTTTTTTTCAACCATACTTAAAGTGTGTTAAATAACTTCCCAAATACAATTTTCATTCCATAAAACATTATCAAACATTACAACGCAAATTTGTTTTCAGGAATCGTCTGGAGAGCAACGCAGAACATTGGTCTGCGCTACTCCTGTCACTGCGAGAGCTGACAGAGTGGGTCATCCGCAAGGAGACCGAGCTAGCTGCGCTCGCACCGCCACGGTCAGACCTGCCTGCGCTACTGAAACAACAGGTAATAAGAAATGTTCGTAGTTAATTCTAATACATGAATAACGAACCTATTTCTAACCAAGATACTTTAAAAATGCATTGCTAGCCGATAGGTTTCACGGGAAAAGGGAAAAATTGACGTACGAATTGAGGGGTAAGAAAAAATACTAAATGTGCGTTTATATTTGTTTATGGTTTAATAGTTAGACATTATTTTATTTTTTGGGAAGTCTGCTAACTCTTTTTGCATACAATACCTTACCATGGGGTTTGTTAAAAAGGACAGAGTATTAAAAGGTTTTTTATATTTGTCTCTACATACATGTATATGTGTTTTCTTATGACATTTCTTCCATATTTCTTGGTACTTATTAAGTGTTTTCTTTATTCCACGACACTTTACATACATGCAAGACAATTATATAATCAAATAAATCGTGGACACCAATTCTATTTTATATAACACAGTTTTATAACGAGAACACGTTGAAATCCATTTATAAACTGCCTAGAAAATTGAAGCGAAAAATATTCAAAGTCTGACTTCTATATGTAAAGTTGCTGAGTCTAGAAATAGTGTATGTGAAGTGATTGCATAGTGCCGACAACTGGCTAAACGACGCCATTTGGGCCGCAGTCGCGCCACAAAATGGTCGACAGAGCAATTTCACTAGAAATAATTGTCACCGTTACAGCTTATATATTTGTCTGTTTCGATATGTTTTGGGTGCAATATATAAGAGATAAAATGTTTCCTTTCTTACCAAATATTATGTATGTGAAATTATATGCAATTGTTACTTTTTCACGCCCAAACTACAGATTGTATTTTAATTTAATTTCGCAAATATTTAGCCTGTACATTTTAATTCAGGCTAACAGCCGAAGCATCTATGTGCCTGATATAGTGAGCTCTGATGCGTAAGATTTCGTGAGTTTGATCCTAGTCAATTTGATGTAGGTAATCAACTCTGTTAATAGCTGCACTGCTTTGGAAACCTTATAGGTAATATGCATTGCCTACCTAGGTATTGTTTAAAAACAGTAGGTAACAGGGTTCCGTTATTCCTTTTGATACGGAACTCTAAAATGACCTCATCAAACTTTTCTTTCTTCTTTTAGCCATTATTATAGCCTTTCTTTCTATTTAGTCATTGCAAAAATCTTATAGAGGTCTTGAATATTCTAGAAGCTCTTGTTTTAAGTGATATTTGTGCTTGCAGGATGACCATCGTGCGTTCAGACGGCAGCTGGAAGACAAGCGGCCCGTTGTTGAAAGCAATCTACTGAGTGGTAGACAATACATTGCCAATGAACCTCCACTCTCTGACACTAGTGATAGTGAAGGTAAGGGAAGCACCAGATTTCGATATGACCACCCCATTTCCTTCCATTATAAAAGGAGAAAAGGGAATAAGTATTTCTTTGGTCAAAGAGACAGCTGGGGTAGCACTCGCATGTTCATTTTTAGGGTTTCATATTAAAAGTTAGTACGGGACCTTATTACTGAGACTTCGCCATCCATGCGTCTGTCACCAGGCTGTAAGACTCAGTTTATGTATTTCAACAAATACTCACCATCATCATCTTCTTGTCCTCGTCATATTATTGGATTCCCACTATTTGGTCCTATTTGGGGTCGGTATGATGAATATAATTATGATAATAATGGTACGAAACTCCTAGTGTGCGAGTCCAACTCGTGCTTGACTGATTTTTGAGTTAAAACAAACAAACAGACAGACAGAAATTGTTACGGCATCGTTTGTATTCTAGTAAGTAGAGATTTTGTCGAACTTATCATGCTAATTTCCACAAATATTAACAAGACTGTCAATATGTCCATATCAATATCAAATATGCTAATATCTAGTCTCAAACAATCGCTGTTCGACTTAGCGGAATAGCGAATAGCGAACAATGACGACATAGCTCTCTCACACACACACACACAGATACACACAAGAATTTCTGAATACTGATGTTTTGATAGACGTGGGAGCGACAGGTGGAATGAAATTTTGATGTTTATAGATTAGCTAATAGAATATATAACCGGGTTTATATACTGTTCGCCGGGTAACATGGGGTATATCTGTTTGATGGAAGGTTATGTTACAAGTTTCCTAATGGACTATGTATTATATAGGCAGTCCCTTATTTCTATGTTTATTTTGGTTTTAAATGTCAATATAGGTTGTAATTAAATTTAATTACCTGTGGGGTTTAAGTTACCTATTTAAAAATATTTTAGGGTACAATACAAAATAAAACCCATATAGTTACGGATTAGCATGTCTTAGGTCCGTCTATCTCTCCGTGTGGTGACGGATTAAGAATACAAGTATCACCACCCCATTTCCTCCCAAGGGTTCTGTAAAAGACAGCTACGGGATATTGCACACAAAAAACATCGTCTGTGAGAGACCATAAACTCGAAAATAAACCCTGTGCCAGTACACCTGGTCAGCGCAGCCCAGTATAATCCCTCCCAAATTGGAGGAGGCCCGTGCCCAGCAGCGGGACGTAAATGGGCTGGAGAGAGAGAGAGAGAAGTCCATCTATTAACTCAGAACTAGCTGTTGGTATAAATTCACCCCATTTTGATGATTATCGACAAATAGTAATAATAATAATAAATATTCATGGACATTCCATTCTTAAAAACTAGGCATGCTAGCTAAAGTGGCGAAAGTTTGACATCCTCAGTTAGATGTTATCCAAAAACTCACATGTTTTAATAAAATGAGGACGTCTGAAAATAAGGCCCTATAAAATATAGTGCAGCATGTCAAATAATCAAAAAATCTAATTGACCAATCCGTTGTGAGACAGCTGTTTGCCTCTTTATGCTTACGAACTGAAAAGGCAATCTTGTAGATAGTATTAGACTATAATAATATAACATCTAATTATTCATGAACACAAATCATGTCACAAAAGCACATCAGAAACAAAGCGGTGAACGAATGAGTGAGTGAACGATTGAATGAATGAACGCAATTAGAGTCGCACCGGCTCACTAATTGCAAATTCCGTAGCTCAATCAATATAGTTTGCATTCAAGGTGATACCAATCTACTTTCCAATCTATTGGCATCACGGATTGATTGTGAAATGAATGAACGATTATGTTTTGATGCTGTCAGTGCTACGTTAAGTGCGTTTCAATTACTATAGCGTATGTTAGATGCGTTTAATTATTGCTTTGATTGATTATTCTGTTTGTATTGTCAAGTCTTTTCAGTACACTAGAATAACTGCATAATTTAAAAATCTAAGACACACACTTAAAAGTTGGTTTATTCTGAAAATTCCTATAATTAGTTAATTTATCAAAGCATTGCCTGTCTTTGATAAATAATTAGTGAAAAATTACAATCAAAGATTCCGATAAATAGTTAAGAAATAAATTAATAAGAGCTTGTTAAAAAGAGTTTGTCGTGTATCTATCTGTAAAAAAGGGGAAAGGTAATCTATTAAATGAACATGTTCGTCCTTAAATTTGATAAAGTAATAGTATAAAAGTGGGTATTGGTACGAGCCCTCACCACTTGGAGTGGATCACAATATCCTTGCAAATTTATAAAGAAATGTTGGTATTTTCATTCTGTAGCAAGAATAGAACACTTAGCATGTGATTATTGCGAGTACAAATCACACTTTGCTATTTAACTATTCACTCCCTTCGATATACAAGGGCAGGTTATCTATATAAAGCAAAATAGATCTGTTTAATATTATTTAGCACATGTTCTCTTGTCAGTTGGCACTGTCTCAATATTGGCACTTGGCATTAGATTGCCAGGATTAATATACCTAATGCCATCTAATGCCTATCTGCCATCTTGACACTAAGCTAAGACTAATATGAATTTACGCAAATAGTTTTGTACAATAATTTGATACAATACAGTTAAAGTAAAATTTTTGTAGCGATATCGAAACAGATTTCTGTGAAAACAGGTCATAAGCGGTCGTGGGTTTGTTTTACACTCACAATAATTTGATTTTGTGTTTAAAAAACACACAAATATTACCTATTTAATGTTCCTTCTATAAATACTATATTATATTTATCTATTTTTCAATAAAATTATTTAGTTTTTTTTTAACTCGTCGTATTTTGGTTTAAGGTACTATTGCTGCAATAAAAAAAAGTATATCAAAATCATGAGTAGGTATAAATAAATTTTCCAGAAATAAGGAAAGTTTCTCTAAAAATAATATAAAAAATAAGAATTGGCGATAAAAGTTCAAAGCATAAACTGCAAATCACATTAAAATACTGTAAGCCCGACTCGATTCTATATGAACCGTATATAAGTTCCGCCCCGATAATAATATAGAGAAAACTATCGATAAAATTCGCAAGGAATCAAAGTATCGATAAAATATCGGAGCGTAGGTACGGACGTCCGTAACGGTCGTTGGTCTGCTCGTAAATTTAAAAATGGAACCTCGACGGAGCAATGGCGGCGATTCGAAATACGTCAGCACCCTACTAATATTTTCGGACTACCGTCATTTTTATTGGAGAATTAGAGCTGGGGATACCTTTTATTTGTAGACGTATGTTGTCAGTTGTTGTTTTTTTATGTGAACGAAATTAGGGTTTTTGTTACTGGCCTTGTTATTTTATTTTTATATAATATTTTTTTTTAATAATTCATGCAACATAAGACTCGTTTCATTGAGTGTAGCAAATTGACATCTGTTTATTAATATTGCTTTTGAAATTGAGACAATTGTTAAGGAAATGATTGATTAGTGTCGCGTATACATATCACGAAGGTGTGTGTTTTATTCCATTTATAACCTTAAGTAAATAAATATGGTAACCTACATGGATACAACTAAAAATACTGCGCTTGGAATAAAACATAAAAATCTATACCTATTTCTGCTTGTATAAAGTAATATATCTTTGGAAACACCAAGGCGTTTCCAAAACCGCAGATATCCTTCTGATTTTAATATATCAAACGCTAGCATTAGCCACTAGTAAATTTCATTCCATAAATCTTTCCCAACTGTTTCAAAGTAAGACAAAAGTCAATAGTATTCGAATAAACCTACTTTGCATCCAGTATTTTAGGATTACAGCCGATAAGTACAAATCCCTTAGCGAAAAAAGCGTGCGGAAATTCTCGGAAAAAATATATAAAACACAGAAATAGTGATGTGCTGAAAGTCGACTAAACTCGTAAATCGATTGGCGGGTGGCCACTCTACTGATATATCGAGTGGAAAATGGGTGAAACCTATTTGCTGACGTGTATTTTTTTTTGTTTTCCTTGTTTTGGTATAAATAGAATTATTGAAATTGTGTATAGAAGGCTTTTATTTAATCATAAGTATAGCGACAATGCAACCGATTCCACGTGCACAACTTAACTAAAAAATTAAAACAACTATGGCGTATTTTGATTAATTGGTTGTTTCGTTGTGCACATTTTTATTAATTCAAATCGTTAGTCTACAATATACCTACAGATTTTTTTGCTAAAAAAAAACTGTTTACATTGGTGAATTATGTCATTGAAACTATCACTAAACGAAGTTTAGTCGTGCGCTTAGAATCGGTACCATTGTCAATAACACAAATTAATACAATTCGGCAATATTAACAAGGGTTTTTTATTAGAAAATCTATATAATATTATAGACTAACATAAATTTTAATTAACAAAAATGTTAACAATGAAATATCCATTTAATCAAAACACGCCATAGTTGTTTTCATTTTTTAGTTAAGTTTAGTATAATTTTGCAGTGGAATTGGTACCATTATTATCGATCTAAATGTTAGCCAATTTTTATTCAAATTTAGTCTCCTGGAAATTGATGTAACTTCCGTCATAGACTACAAATTAAAGAATTCTTTTCCATGTACCACGTCTTAGGTTCGAAATCTATTCACAACAAATAATTGCGTTGTTAACAAATAAATTTGAACTGCATATTAAATAACCAAAATATTTAAAAAATATAACTGGAAGTTAAAAAGAACTACAAAATATTCGGTTGAGAGCTTCTCCACGAAGCACCTTGTTTATATTTCTGCGACAGTAACAATACAAGTGGATTTCATAACTACTGCCTTGTGGAAATCGGGTCACATTTTAATATCCTCGGCATTTTGTTCCACTTATTTTTTACTTATTATAAAACAAAGTCGTAATTTTTGTATGTATGTCCCTATCTGATCTTATATCTTCAAAACTACGCAACGGGTTTTGATGCGGTTTTTTTAATAGATATAGTGGTTCATGAGGATGGCTTTTTGTATGATTTGTTAAGGTTTCGATTCTAAATTCCACGCGTACGAAGTGGCGGGCAACAGCTAGCTTATAACAAACTCAAAAAATACTTGACCAGTCTTTGAATTGTTTTACTAAAGTTCATTTCAATCGTTTCAGTAGTATTGGCGTAAAAAATGAGTTACTTTCGAGTTTATAATATTAATAAATAAAGACTTTAATAATTAAATATTGATATAAATAAAAATAATTTTAACGGATTTAGACGCGTGTATTTAGCCCGACGTTTCGGAGACTTTGCAGTCACCATGGTCTCACCCGTGGCTATGGTGACTGCAAAGTCTTTAGAGAATATTAAATAAAATTTTGGTTCACTAACAGAGATACATTTACCCTAGGGCCATAGGGGCCATGGAAAGAACGGCGAAAACCTTCAAGTTTAAAATTTTGCTCTATCTCTATTAATTTATAGGGCGGCTAATTAAATTGGACCCGGGGCGTCAAATTTTATGGCCCGGGCACTAACTTTCAAAATACGCCTGTGTTCTCCAGGTTACAAACGGTATGTCTCTTGACCGGAATTCGGTTATATCTTGGCTCATACTTCTTGTTATTTTTCAACAGCGAATCGTGAAAGTGAAGGTGACTCCCGAGGCTACCGGTCAGCGGAGGAGCAGGCGAGGGAACTAGCCAGATCCATAAGACGAGAGGTTGCCAAGTTAGCTGATAAGTGGAACTCCTTGGTAGACAGAAGCGATGCCTGGGGACGGTGCTTGGATGATGCTGTACAGGTAAGGATAACTTCTTTTATCATTTATATTTATCAGAATGTAAAACCAGGGTTTTAGGTAATGTGAAGTCACAAATAAGTAATGTAATTGATACACATTGCACAGCGACATCTATAAATTTCAACATACAACTTAGAATGCTGAAAAGTTGTAGCGTTGTAGTTTTTGTACTGATCAATAGATGGCGCTTTATAAAACATGTGTTAAATTGAAGTCGGTACATTATCACAGAACAACGTCCCTATCGTAGGTATTAAATTATTTCAAAAGCTCGAAGCCAGTCAGCCGGACATCCGGCTTAATTGTATTTTCTATATCACAGTATTGAGAACGTGGGTCTCTTTATTCCTTCATCTGAGTGCCATGTCACGTTTGTTTTTGAGTTAAAATACAATAGCTCGAAAATTCAAAAACGGGTCGGATTTCCGTGTCAAATATTGCCCATGATAATAAACGAAACTCGGACATTGTTATTGTGGGGTATTTAGCGCTAAAATTTAATCAATTGCTGTAATAGTTTCCTTTTAAAAACCCTAGATGGCGCTACGATACTTAAGATGTACGGGATACTAAATAAAACTTTTCTATTCCCAATAATCTTGCATCTAGCAATGTTTAATGAATTGAATTATGGTGGAAAAAGTGATTACCCATAAAGTAATCACTTTTTCCACCATAATTCAATTTATTAAGTAAAAGCATAGCATGTCAATTGCAAAATTAATAAATTACTCTAGCAATGTTTCCAACTTTGTGGGTGGTTCAGTCTTTAATTTAATTACTGTAAGTACTTAACTTATTTAAATTTGGAGTTATTACCGGCTGATTTAATGCATCTTGTTTGTCAGTGTATTTTGTATAGATAGAAAGTTTTGTTAAAAAAAAAGGTGTAAATAAATAAATAAATAAATAAAATTTGCATCATATGTTGCAATAAGCCAGCTGCAACACAATGCAAGTTTAAAGGCGCCAGTTCGCGGCGCGCCCTACATACATACTGACTACTCAATCAACTGTCAATAGTTACTTAAATAGTTTAGACTAGATGTGGCAGATGATAATATGCCAATCATAATATCTCCCGTGAAAAGAAAAATGATTCTTCGTACTCCTACTTGAAATCAGAAGTTTCTTAAAAATGTATAGTTGTATAGACGGATATAATGTGTTAGTTACTCTTTCATGTAAAACTCTACTTTTAGTGAAACCTTAAATAGTCTCATGGTGACAGCAAAGTCTCCGAAACGTCGGGCCAAAATTTTAAACAAATATACGCGTCTAAATCCGTAAAAAGTAATTTTATTTAAACATAAATACTTAGTCTTATTCATAATGACTTATCGGAGATTTAAAACTTCGCTAAAATCGGTTCGCGAAAATTTTCAAATCTTGTTATATAATAGTCTTTTTACGCTTATACGTCTCGTATCTCTGGGATAAAATCTCCGTTTAAACCGCCGATAAGTCATTAATAGTCATTATGAATAAGACCATAAAAGTATACATCTAAATAACTCGTAGGTAAAGCTATTGAGCGGTTTAAAATTAAAACTTAAACTGAGCTAAGGATAAACCTTATTTTACTGAAATCTAGTTAATAGTGATATTGGTATGACTTTTTCCGGCAGTACATTTTCAACATAATTAATTTTTCTAGTATACGCTGTTGCCCGCAACTACATACGCATGGAACTTAGAAAGCAAACCTTAACAAATTTTTAAAAGCCATTTTTTCTTGAACCATTCTGTCATTTAAAAAAAAACTGTATCAAAATCCGTTTCCTAGTTCTGAACATAATATAAGCTCACATAGGAACATACATACAAAAATAACGACTTTGTTTTATAATAAGTTTAGGGATGTTGAGTTGTTGAGGTGTAGGCGTGGGATCTTGAGTATAGATGTAATATACTAAGAAATTGAGACCGTTACTTATTTAAAACGGCACGATACCAAATTATGCTCCATACAAAAGTATGTGTATCGTACTATCATTATCATTCATCATTCTATTATTCTTTCTTTTTTTTTCAAAACATAATAATTAAAAGAAATATGACGATCCGAAAAACCCACTTTTTTCGGTTTTCTTTAGATAAAGTTGCAGCGTCTATCACACAAATTTGGTAAAGTTTTACCACAAAAGAAAGTGATAGAAGCATAGATATACTCTTTATCTACAATATAACGCAAAAACTATTAAAATCGGTTTAACTTTCGCGAAAAAAAACAGAAGTACGAAACGTCTTTTTTCAAAGAATTTGTAGGTAAAATCCACTTCATATATATTTGTCCCTTTCAGCGCGGCGCTCGGAAATAGGGACAGCAATACCTAAGGCAAATACCTAAATGAGGAGTACAGTACCCTCTTAAGCTGTGACAATTACCTATAACACATAAAAAACATACATACTGTTCCTACATTATGCAAAGAAGATAAATACTACTTATACTTTAATAGAACTAGGTACGTTTTAATTCACTGAGGCCTCTTCTATTCTCTCAACATCTTGGTACATCTCGACTTATATCACTGATCTGTTAATTATCGACAGCACAATCATAGCTGGCCTCATATTGTGCCAACAGATGTCGCTCTACTTAATCGTAATCTCATAGACTGTACAGTATCAAGTATCAATAGATAATAAACAGAATTTATCAAATATTAATTTTTAGGATTCTCTAACTGAATATTTACAAATACCGCTGTCTATCCGTCTGTCAGCGGGTCTTCTATCACGTAATTCGTAATAAATTATTGTATGTAAGAAACCGTGTGGTGACGGATTAAGAATAAAAGTGTCACCACCCCTTTTTATAAGGTGCTATAATAATCAGCTAGGGAATATTGTACATAGATAACATCGAAAATAAATCCTATTCCAACAGGACTGGTCATCGTGGCAGAGTAGACCATAATCCTTTCCAAAATGGAGGAGGCTAGTTCCCAACAGTGAGACGTAAATCGGCTAATGTGGGAGACAGATGTAAAAGACAATTTTTTTTATTAAAATCCATCCAGTAGCTTTGGCACGTTACTCCGACAGCCAGTAACGGTATAAGGGCAGAGTAATGATGATGATGGGAGCAATATTCGTCACGCGAATGATTACACACAATGGGAACACATCCGCAGTTCAGCTTTGTCTTATATTATGTCTGTATAATACACACATAAATATAAACAAAATTAATATGCAAGGATTCTAAACAAAGCCTATTGGTCCCAATTTAAGCGGAATTATAGTGATGTTCTAAAACTTAATTACGTAGCAGTATTCCTACTCATAACCCTCGTCCACGAGAGATTAAAATAACGTAGAGCGCTCTCAGGCAATCTACGACATGTACACATTAGCGAGACTAGTCTAGCTAATGTGTCACTACAGTCTACGTAGTCAAGTTCCACTGCTCTCGCTCTAATGATCTCTATGTGTGGAAGTTAGAGTATAAATTAGATTAGTAGATGCTCTTATTCATAATGACTTATCGGAGGTTTATACAATAACTTTATCGGAGAGATATTAACATTTTATCGTAAAAAGACTAATATGTTTATGAATAACAATATTTGACAATTTTAGCGAACCGATTTTATATAGCGAACTTTTAAACCTCCGATAAGTCATTATGAATAAGAACATATAAATGTCTAACTGTATTCTCTCTACGTGGACGAAGGACTCAAAGATGTTTGATGTTTGATGTATGTGAGCCCACTCCGCCGTCCGTAGCCACAAATGTAGCCGCGTAAAATAGAAGAGCTATACATGAAGGCGTAAGTTAACTCACATAATAATTGGGTACACATTATTTCTAACAAAAACGTATAATATGTAATGGTCCTGTGCAAGAATTGTTCTTGCGACTTAAGGACCTACATCAATATTATCGTCGACATGTACATATTAACACAGCTAGTAGGTATAGAAAATGAAGAATTAGGGCTATTTTTTTGTTTACTCAAAATCTACTAAATATATTTTAATTCTGATTTACGTGTTTCTATATATAATAGTTACTTATGTTTTTAAAGTTATTTCATTAGTTAATACGCGATAATAGACCGACAAATGAAAAAAATAAAAAATGAGAGAGGTTGTTTCGCTATGATTTTCTATCGAGAAAACTTTTTTCAATCGCGTTTCTGAGTTCATGCGATCCTAGATCATATATTGAAAAAACATATACTTAAAAATTAGAGCTCTAGCCATTCAATCTAAAGAAACAATGAAAACTTCGTACATAGAAAAATGCACGAAGCTATTTTGGTATCCTCTTAATGAACGGTAGTCCGTTATATAAACCACTAGACTGCCAGGCGTAGAATCCTTACTCTTCCAGGTTCTACATTTAATCTAATATTTTATAAAATACTAGCTGACCCGACAACCGACCGGGTTTTGTCATAAAAATGTTAGGGGTGGACAACCCTTATCACTTAAGGGTATGAAAAATAGATAATAGCCGAATCTCAGACCTACTACTGAACATGCATATAAAAATTCATAAGAATCTGTCAAGCCGTTTCGTAGGAGTCTGGGAACGAACATTGTGACACGAGAATTTTATATATTAGAAGATAAAGCGTATATATTGTGTTTCTGATCTGAGAGACATTACAACATGTCGTGGCTTGCTAACCGATGAATCACTGAAACTATTTTAATTACAAACACGTCCATAACTCCATACATCACTAAGTTTACTTCTGGACTTACGAACATACACGTAACATCAATATATTATATGTATTTAGCTCAATATTAATAGTACTATATACTAATATTATAAAGATAAAGAGTTTGTTTGTTTGAACGCTCTAATCTCAGAAACTTCCGGTGCGAATCGAAAAATTCTTTGTGTGTTTCATAGTCCATTTATAGGAAGTCCATTTATAGGAAGGCTTGAGGCTTTATAACACGCTGCGACTAACAGGAACGAAGCATTAGTGAAAAATGTTGTAAACACATGAGAAATTTTTCTATATTACACGCAAACGAATTCGCAGGCAACAGCTAATGTATTAAGGGCCTACATCAATATTATCGTCGACATGTACATATTAACACAGCTAGTAGGTATAGAAAATGAAGAATTAGGGCTATTTTTTTTGTTTACCTACTCAAAATCTACCAAATATATTTTAATTCTGATTTACGTGTTTCTATATATAATAGTTACTTATGTTTTTAAAGTTCTTTCATTAGTTAATACGCGATAATAGACCGACAAATGAAAAAAATAAAAAATGAGATAGGTTGTTTCGCTAAGATTTTCTATCGAGAAAACTTTTTTCAATCGCGTTTCTGAGTTGCGAGTATGCGATCCTAGATTATATATTGAAAAAATATATACTTAAAAATTAGAGCTCTAGCCATTCAATCTAAAGAAACAATGAAAACTTTGTATATATATTGAAAAAACATATACTTAAAAATTAGAGCTCTAGCTATTCAATCTAAAGAAACAATGAAAACTTCGTACGTAGAAAAATGCACGAAGAATTTTGGTATCCTCTTAATGTTATGGATATTTCATAGAACACCCTCTGGTTCTAATTAAGTTATATTTTTATGCTTGTATCCCATAAGGTACCACCTTAAAGAACTCTATTATAGCCTCTATTATTTCTCATTTATTTAAATGATATTAAAGCTCAGAACCACACTTACTTAGCAGGATTCGCTGATGACATTGCAAATTATACTTCTTCAGATGATTATGATACTATTATTACCCGATTACAGTGGTCTCTTGACAAACTATTTCATTACTACACTACGTGGAAACTTAAACTCAATGTAGGTAAAACAGAAGCCATTATGTTTACGTACAAACGCTCATTACCTGTTAGGCAACTTAAAACCGAAAATAATCTTATGATCCCCTGGTCTAAATCAGTTAAATACCTTGGTTTATTGCTAGATTATAAATTAAATTGGACTGTGAACACCGAAGCTTTTAAATTAAAAGGTATCAAAGCAATAAACGCGCTTAGTCCTATCTTAAACAGGAAAACCAAACTTAGTCCTAAAACGAAATTATTAATATATACCACCTTAGTCAGACCCTGTATTACCTATGCTGCTCCAGTCTGGAGTAGTATCAGGGACACAAATTATGCTAAAATCCAAATTGTTCAAAATAAGGCTCTAAAAATTGCATATAACACAAAATTCCGCACCAATTTAAAGACATTACATCAATCAATTAAACTCCCTGCTATTAAAACGTATATTTTAAATATTTCAAAAAAATTCTATTTAAACAAAAACTGCATGCACAGTAATAAATTAATATCAGCCATCGGAATATCACGTTTAGAAAACTTAAAGTATTCTGATAAATACTGTCGATACCGGTTGCCCCATCACTATTTCTTAGCATACAGGTAACGTTAGCTACCCCACTACATGACCGACCGGCCCACAACCTCGGCTCGGTGCATCAATTGTCAGGCGATAATCTTTTTCTTTTTAATTAATATAGGTCCTACCTACAAATTATAATTGTTAAAAATTAAAATGCTGTTAGTGTTACTTCTTTTTCCTTACTTAAAATTAATGACATTCATTATTGACAAAAGTTAGTCATGTGATATTTGTTTTAAAGTGTAATTAAGTGTATATGTACCTATGATTTTAAAAAAAAAATGCATTACTTTAGTATTAAATGTTTGTAAAGACGTTTAGTCTGTAAAAACGTATAACGTATGTATAAATGTTTCTTTTTATTGTAACGTTAATGTACTTTTATGAGAATAAAGAACTTTCAAAATCAAAAATCAATCAACCCTCTGGTTCTAATTAAGTTATATTTTTATGCTTGTATCCCATAAGGTACCACCTTAAAGAACAAAACAATACATATTACTTATTTTTTGGTAAAGAAAAGAAAATATTCTGACGCACATAATATAATACATATTTATATGTGTTTACCACACAAATAACTATCGCGGACTTGCTTTCACAAAGCCGCTAGTTTAATTCCCGCACATCCTTTATCAATTTATCGAATTCTTGACCTCATGAACGACAGTCCATTACACTAACGACTATACCACTAGACCCAGTTATATAAAAAGGCTCTGAAACAAATTAGAACAATGAAATTTCATCTACAAAGCGCAATACCGTTAAAAAATATGTTTCTAAATCCCAAGTGTCTGTCCCACAAGGCAGTACACAGTGTACTTAAGTACTGTGTTTGTGTACACAATACACAACACAGCACTAATCCTCTATATCGCGTTGCTTAGCATTTTGTCGATAACAATGCACGTTGAGTTCGTTATCGACATCGTTATGCGACCACTTGTGATGAGTGCTAGGGATGGGCTACGTTGTTTTATCGATAAATTAATTTTTACTATCTGTTTTAATATGCCTTTAATGAGGATATTTTGATATTAAAACAAAGCTCTCTGAAATCTATATGAGGACATGATTTAAACCTCATCTGTATAGAAATTTAATCATGTACACACGCACATATGTACATGAATCTCTTGCTGACTGTAGATTCCTATTAAAAAAGAAATGTTATGGTCAGATCATAACTTGCTTACGCAGCTCACACATACACACATATCTACATAATACAGAATTTTCCTTTTTATAATAATAGGCTAGAAGTAGTTTAATAGAATTTTCTCTCCTCAGAGAAAAATATGTGTGATAGAATGCTTACGAATAATTTTGTAAATATGTAATTGCATTAAAAAAATGTATTGTAGCTAACTAAAATTAAAATATTAACATTTTTTTTAAATTTTGGATTATTTTACATAGAGGGTGATATATTGAATATTTCAAGTAAATATCGATATCGATAACAGCAATTAAGTCAGTAACATCCCTATATAAAAGATTCGCAGTAGAGCTGAGCTCGTTAGCACTGCAATCGGTTCAATCTGTAACAAATCGTCATACATATTTTTTTATTTGAACTGAATCATTTGAGAGATTACGTACTCTTAGATATTTGACTTAAACATCGAATTATTAATATTTATAAAATTTATAAATAGAGCAATAGAAAAACTAATCGGGACTTATGAAAAAAGTAGGAAATAAAATTACAATTCCAAAAAAATTCTTTAGTCCATACACATAATAGACTAGGTCCGAATCCAATGCTATAGACATTATTTTTTTATTATTGTCAAACCAAAGTGAATAAACTGCTTTAGAGACGCCTCCGTTTACTGGCGTTTACTCTGGGGTGTGCAAAATTGAAATATTATTCCATGTAAAATTATTACTTGTCTGACATTAATAAAAATCTGTAAATACTAAGGCACATCTGCCTATTCCCTCAGGAATTCAAATGCTTGAAAATACTAAATATAAAATCGCGTAATATTAAGAGGCTGGCAACATCGACTCATATCGGTACGTGAATGTGCAACATTATAAATTCCATTCTACGTTATCTGTGGTTCGCTTCCCGCCATATTTCACTCGTTGACATTTAACTTTTATTTGTGAAAAATTGTATTTGCTAGTTTTAATTGCAGTTTGCGGACATAGGGAAATATAGAATCTTATACCGAGAGCGTTTTTTAATTATATACAACACTATAAAAACGTATTAGAGTATTTTTCGCACACTGTATTTAGCTTTGCTCTTATATATGTATTTATGTAACTAAATATTTGAAAACTTTGTAATAAAAACTGTATGCTTATTTATTGGCAATACGCAAGTAGAGTATGACCAAAAAAAAATTTGTTTTTAGACATCTTTCCCTGCAAAACGTCGTCGGCTTAAGGGCCTTTAAGTGCTGTGTAAGTCCGATGCCTTGAATGCCTGGAAGGTGATTTGTCCCAACGCTGACCTACCTGTCAACCCATTCTCGCAGCGACAGTGGGATGGGCCCCTCTGTGGCATTGTTAGAGAGAACCTAATAAACTCTTCTAGCGGTGCTACGGAGCGTGCTCGTTTGCTTGCGGTGGGAGAATGGGAGTCAGGTTTATGGATTCAGGCTCTTCCGTCATCCAACATAGGTACTATGTTGGACGACACAACGTTCCGCATCGCTGCGTGCCTTCGTTTGGGTGCTCCGTGTGTTTCTCCGCATCGTTGTCACTGCGGTGAGGCCGTCGACAGCCTCGGACACCACGGCCTGTCATGCAGCAGAAGTGCGGGTCGTATACCTCGACATGCAGTTATCAATGACATCATCCGTCGTGCTCTCGTCACCGCCGGAGTACCAGCCATACTCGAACCTAATGGCTTGGTACGCGACGATGGCAAGAGACCAGACGGTATGTCTTTACTGCCATGGAAGATGGGTAGGCCTTTGGTGTGGGACGCTACCTGCGTCGACACCCTTGCGCCATCCCATGTTCCTAGTACAGCGGGTTCTGCTGGCGCTGCTGCTGCATCAGCGGAGACCCTCAAGCGGCGCAAATACAGTAATCTTATCGGGGATTACTTGTTTGAGCCGTTTGGGGTCGAAACGCTCGGACCGTGGGGTCCGACGACTCGCTCATTTTACAATGAGCTATCGAAGCGGCTAGTCGACGCCTCCGGTGACCAGAGCGCTGGCCATTATTTTGCGCAACGAATTAGCATTGCCATCCAACGTGGCAATGCTGCCAGTGTTCTGGGCACTTTGCCAGTTGAGGACGATGCGGAGGAATACTTTGACGCGTAATTTATTTACATGTATGTATTTCCTTTTTTTTTGTTTTCTGTTCTATTTTATTAGCTTTGTACATATTATACCAAAGTTATAATTAATTTAAATATAGTAGATAGCTTTCAAAGATTCTGTAACAAAAATTGTTACTGTTATATTAAATATATTGAGTCAATAAAAGTTTACAAAAGAAATCTACTTAATATATTTTAATTCTGATCTACGTGTTTCTATACATAATAGTTACCTATGTTTTTAAAGTTATTTCATTAGTTAATACGCGATAATAGACCGACAAATGAAAAAAATAAAAAATTAGAGAGGTTGTTTCCCCAAGATTTTCTATCGAGAAAACTTTTTTCAATCGCGTTTCTGAGTTCATGCGATCCTAGATCATATATTGAAAAAACATATACTTAAAAATTAGAGCTCTAGCCATTCAATCTAAATAAACAATGAAAACTTCGTACATAGCAAAATGCACGAAGCTATTTTGGTATTCTCTTAATATGCGTACCAACCAACTTACTATGGACCAATGACTAGTGGAAAATAATTATTAAAACCGTTTGTTTTTTTTTTGATAAAATATTAGCATTTTGGTTTTTATCATTAATTTTAATAACCAGAAGTGCATTTTTAAATGTTTTTTATTTGAATCTTTTTACTTTTTCTTTAGCTTTCTAACTTTGCATTAATATAGATATATTCAAAGCTATCAGAAAAGGCCAATCACTTCTTAGAAATGCAATGTTTCCATCCATCTATCAGCCTTCCTCCGTCCACTGCTGGACATAGACCCCCTTATAGAACGCCACTACGTGCGGTCCAGCAGACCCCGGGGCATTTGACGATATCGTCATTCCATATGCAATATTTAGATCGAAATAAAAACTTTTACATCGGAAAAAGCCATCGAATGGACAGGCAACATTTTTATATGTTAAAAACATTTCCTGTTGGTTGTCGTACACAGATAAACTACGCAAAATACATCTACATTTTTAACGCTAGCAACACAGACCTTTAAAAAATACTGTTTCTCACAGCAAAATGTTTTGCTGACGATACAGTAATCCCTAGTATCCCAGCTATATATTAGTTTAGTCCAATCTGTCATCATTATACATACATATTAACAAAATATACAGACATACACATTATATACTCAACATAATGTATGCGGGTGCACGCCTCTATAAACGTATATTAGAGACACCATAATCTCTGATTAAAGCCGGACATGTCTCATATGGTTACTAATTTTTGTATGCACAGGAAGTTTAGGAGAGCTAAGATGTTTAGATTTTATAATCAATTTCATATCACATAGACTTTATACATAAATGAGCACATGTTTGTTTGTCTGAACGGGCTAATCTCAGGAACGATTGCACATTGGTCCGATTTGATGATTCTTTCAGTGCTGGATAGTACATTTATCGAATAAGGCTATAAGCTATACAACATCACGCTGCGACTAATGGGAGCGAGAAATGTTGCAAAAGCGGGTAAAATTTTCTAATTTCTACGCGTACGAAGTCGTGGGCAAGTTAGTACTTTATATGTTGAAGTACAATGAATGTATTAATTATTGTTGCTTAATATCATGAGTGAGGTCGAGCAGTTCTATGGACAGTTGTACAAGACATCCCAAACTCCTGTTGTCGGCTTGGTCCAAGATCCACGATCCAAGCTAACCCGGCACTGTACCGAGGACATCCCGGACGTCAGCCTGTACGAGATCAGAATGGCTCTCAAGCAGCTGAAGAACAGTAAAGCACCGGGCGATGATGGAATCACTACAGAGCTTCTAAAGGCGGGCGGTAAGCCGGTCCTCGTGGCTCTTCAGAGGCTGTTCGATTCTGTCACCTTGGGGGCATTGTTCCAGAGGCGTGGACCAGGAGTGTGGTGGTGTTGTTCTTCAAGAAGGGCGATAAAACCTGCTTGAAAAACTATCGACCTATCTCGCTCTTGAGCCACGTTTATAAGTTGTTTTCGAGAGTCATTACAAATCGACTCTCGCGCAGGTTCGACGACTTCCTGCCTCCCGAACAAGCCGGTTTCCGAAAAGGCTTTAGTACCATAGACCACATACATACGCTCCGCCAGATTATACAGAAGGCTGAGGAGTATAATCGGCCTCTGTGTCTGGCGTATGTGGACTATGAGAAGGCCTTCGATTCAGTCGAGACTTGGGCGGTGCTGCAGTCCCTCCAGCGCTGCCAAATTGACTACCGGTACATCGAAGCGTTGAAGTGTTTATATAGAAACGCCACCATGTCAGTCCGAATCCAGGATGGGAGCACAAGACCAATTCCACTGCAGAAAGGTGTCAGACAGGGGGATGTAATTTCCCCTAAACTGTTCACCGCTGCATTGGAGGACGTCTTCAAGCTCCTTGATTGGGCCGGACTCGGCATCAACATCAACGGCGAATACATCACTCACCTTCGATTTGCAGACGATATCGCGGTCATGGCAGAATCTCTGGAGGACCTTGGCACAATGCTCAATGACCTCAGCAGTGTTTCCCAACGGGTCGGTTTAAGGATGAACATGGATAAAACCAAGGTTATGTTCAATGCCCATGTCACTCCGGCACTAGTATCTGTTGGGAATGCGATTCTCGAAGTTGTCGACCACTACGTCTATCTAGGACAAACAGTCCAGTTAGGCAAATCCAACTTTGAGAAAGAGGTCAACCGACGAATCAAACTCGGCTGGGCAGCGTTCGGGAAGCTTAGGCATATCTTCTCGTCCAACATTACGCAGTGCTTGAAGACGAAGGTCTATGACCAGTGTGTGTTACCAGCGATGACATACGGTACAGAGACGTGGTCCTTAAACGTTGGCCTCGTAAATAAGCTCAAGGTTGCACAGCGTGCTATGGAGAGGACTATGCTCGGTATTTCCCTACGGGATAAAATCCGAAACACGGAGATCTATCGAGACTATTATATAAGAATATTGCTAGAGCGTTTTTATTAAATAAAATCCAATAAAAAAAATGTGGAATAATATAATTAAAAAGTTTATGATACATTTTTATATGTGTGTTATTTTATAGGTTTGCAACTTGGCATTCGCAGTTTTCTTTTTCGAAATTCGCGATTTTATTCTAAAAAACTGGTCATGTATTTATGATTTGTTGTCAATTCTTTTAGCGTTTTTCACGAGTTTGTAAGCCATTTGGATTTAATAAATAGCTTTATTAAGAAGCCACTAATCCTTTAATAACTGCTTCCAAACTTTAAACTTGTATCCCGTCTTTTGCATGTAGCATAGTCCGCCTACTCGGACTTAACTGGACACGACAGGCGTGACTCTGCAACACATTTTTTTTTTAATACATGTTTCGTACAGGATGTTTTAATTGTGAATTAATACAGAGTGTGACTTTTTGTGTAGTACGAGTATTTTAGTAGTCTTTGTGCTTTAATATTCTCAGTTAATATCATGCTTATAAAAGCATACTTATACATACTTATATATACTTATACTGATATACTTATACAACCCTTAGGGATATAAATCCCTAAGGGTTGTATAAGTATAGCGAATACCATCTAGTACTAATAGAGAGAGAAAACTTAAAAATGCTTTGTATACGGACAGCACTCATGCTAAAGCTGAGACTGAGCATAGTGACTAAAAGCCTCCGAAATGTTCGACTAAAATTTAAAACAAAATTTCCGCGACTAAATCCGTAAAGTTGTTTCAACTTAATAATAAAATTGGCCTAAATAATAGATAATTAAAAACGCTGGATAATATAATATGTATAGTAGATTGTCCAATAAACAAAGTTTTGTGGTGATACTAACAGATATACGAGTTGAGGAGTGTTTAGGCGCCGGCGCATGCGTAAGCGCACGTGAATGCTACGCATTCTTGAATCTGGCTAGGGGCACACGTAAACACACAATTTTTTAAGCTTTTGTAACTTTTACCATAGAATATAGACACTACTTAAACATACACTTTAATTAAAGCTTGCTTGTTTTTTCTTTGTTTTTCTTTTCGATTATATTCTAGACCACTTACATTAGACAACTTAGACTTAGAAACAATGGTAGGCATTAGGCACAAAATGTCTAATTCTGTGTGACTGTCAATGAAGAGATAATTATGTTTTTTATGCGTATGTTTGTTATGTCTGGCGTCATATTACTGTGCTAGCTGTTGCCCGCGACTTCGTACGCGTGGAATATATAAAATTTCCCCCATTTTCGATATATTTTTCAATAATAATTTGCTCCTATTAGCCGCAGCGTGATGATATAGAGCCTTCCTCGATAAACGTACTATACAACACTAAGAATTTTTCAAATCTAACCAGTGGTTTCTGAGATTAGCGTTTTCAAACAAACAAACAAATTCTATAGACACTCCTCTATATATATTCATTTTTCTTCTCTCTTAAAATGAATCGTTTCACAAATACTTAGTGTGCTGTCACCCTTATTTATTAAAGACTATATTGTCAACAATACAGTTACATTGTAAGAACAAAGAATCATATAATGCATCGAACAGTAATCGAATACACCTTGTCAAAATATACACTTGACAAAAAGTAGTAATATTTTTATAGCATACTACCACCCTCGACTTTGTACGTATTGGATTTCGAATCCAATAGACCAGGAGTGGCCAACAAGTCGATTACTCGCAAGTTCCATGAGGGGACGCATTCAATACCAAATGTTTCTAGTACTTGATACAGGAATGAATATGTACGCAGCTCATGCTTCGAGTAGGGAGAGGTTCAGCGTGACCACTTTTAGTAGTTTTCTACTATTTTCACGAGTGGACGGGCGGTATAAAAGCACATTGCATAAACGTCCCCCTTCTTATCTAAGAAATAGGCCGAACGCGACTCAATTTTAAAATAAAAAGTAGATCTTAAGTGCACAAAACTTGGCCACACCTGCAATAGACTACCTGTGTGCCAAATTTCATTTCAATCGGTTTAGCAGTTTTGTCGTAAAAGCAATAGACAAAGTTACTATTGTATTTTATACTATCAGTAAAGATTATAAAAAATCATCACATAACTATAAAAACGTGTTTGTAATTATACTTCTCCGAAACGTCTCGACCGATTTTCGTGAAATTTAGTATACATATCTGTTAGGTCTGAGAACCGGACAACATCTATTTTTCATCTCCCTAAATGTTATGGGTTATAAGCCACACAAATTGGTAATGCGCCTGGCGGCCATGTTGGTGACGTCATAGTGACGTGTAGATGAGAATATTACATTTTGTTAGCTCTACTTTTTCTTTGCTGATGACGTCACAAGGGCGTTAATGTGACAAAGTTCCAGCACATTACCAATTTGCGTGGCTTATACCCTGAGGTTTATATGGCAAAACAACGTTTGCCGGGTCAGCTATTATTCTATGTAATTGTTTAAATATGCTTTTCTGTGTATCATTTCATTAATAAGCAGATGTGATGTTTATTACGGCTTTTGATTTATTTATTGTTTTGTTCACAGGTAAGCTTCACATTTTTTACGATTGCGGATTGAATATCGAATATTGCTGTACTGGTAAGTAGGTAAGTATAAAACTATAACCATCTATACTAATATTACAGAGCTGAAGAGTATGTTGCCTTGGGAGGAGATGGGGTAGTGACACTTGTATTCTTAATCCGTCACAAAACTTATTACACTTATATTCTCGGCATGCTACATTAACCACTGTGTAAATATAACCTTTCGTGCGACACAATACAAATAATAATATGTAACTATTTGTATCGGCTAATACTAATAACGTTTCATATTAATATGCTAATAAGTTGCACAGTGGTCTATTACCTACTATTAGTACCGACACTGGACCACGGCCAAAATGGTAATCACAGTTTTTGTTCTTGGTTTTAGAACGTGATCGGATTAGAATTATGTTGATTCTTGTAGCATGGTACAGTCTGTTTTGTTATTAGACTAGCTTCTTATCTCGGATCTGTTTGCTTTTTGGAGCTATTTTAAAATATTATGCTTAGCGTATATTCGCAATTATACGATAAATATGAAACAAAAATTCTTTCTTTAACTGAGGGTACGAAATCGTCGCCGTAACAAGTTTTTTTTTCACATGAGATTGTCTGTCAATATAGGTTCTAATATAGGTATGATGAAAATAATTTATCAAACAATTATATTTTAACTGCTAAATTAATAACCTTTTCATCAAATTCACTGAAGTAGCACTATGCAATTAAAACTTAACCATTCAGATGCGAATTCACCAATATTCAAGAGAAAATTGCGACATTTCAAATTTTCAACGGTGACAGGATTTTTATTGTTCCTGTTCAAAGTAAAAGTTATTTAAATACATAATTCTTTTTTTTAATTTTTATGAAAACCTAACAACATATTATTAATATGCATGTAAGTAAACATATAAATTCTGAAAATAATTATGTTCAACGCACCAAAAAATATTTCAAATACAAGACAAACCTAAGACTTTGTACACACAAGAAATGTCTTAACTAACTATATCATAAGATTATTTAAGACCTGATTATATTATGTTTAGCTAACTTCAAAGTAAAAGGAAGCATATCTGATGAAGTAATGTTTGTGAGTCTAAACGTAATAATGGATTGATATGATTACACGATTCAAAATTCATTTTTAAACATGTTTTTGTTACACATTCTTTAGAAATTATGTTTGGATAACCTATTTTAATCAATTTTCTGCTAAATTTAATATTTTCCGTACATACTTTGTTAAATTACGTTTAAATCATTTTCTTAAATTATGTTTGCTTTATTTTTCTTTATTGTTTTGAAATTACTGACTTCTTGTAGCATATTGTATAATATGATATGGTAGGTCAAATACGAGATGGTCTCGCACATGCTGCACATGCATGTTCCGTAGCATGGTTGTCGTAATAATTATATTCGTTATACAGACCACCAATAATGGTATAAGTGCAGGAAAATGATACTGATTAGTATTTGTTGTGTGTGTGTAAATGTCCGTGTGGTGACGATTAAGAATACAAGTGTCACCACCCCATCTCCTCCCAAGGGCGCTGTGAAAGTCAGCTAAGGGATATTGCATACAGATAACATCCTCTGTGAGAGACAGAAACCTCAAAAATAAACCCCGTGCCAATACGCCTGGTCAGCGCGGCACAGTAGACCATAATCCCTCCCAAAGTGGGAGGCCCGCGCCCAACAGTGGGACGTAAATGGGCTGGAGAAGAGAAGAAGAAGAAGTATTTGTTGTTGTAACATCAACTGATATACAGAAACGGAGAAATTTTCAGCTCTCTAGCTATTACCGTTCTAGAGACACAGCCTGGTGAGCCTGGTGACAGATTATGGACGGACATAGAACCCTCAGTAATAAGATCCCGTTTTACCTTTTGATACAGAAACTTAGCAATAGAATTTCGCTTATAAAAATTAATAATTATAGTTACATTGTATTTTTTATGTCCAGTTAATTATCGAATCTATCCACTGTCCACTAATCAAACCGCACTAATTAGTAGCAGTGTTTGTTGATATAGAATTGTTTGATCAGTCTGTCTGTTTGTATTGGTACATTATATTATATAATTATTATAATATGGCGCTTGGTTTGTTTACATAATACATATTTGGACTTTACTAGAAAGTAAGTAATTAACTGCAGATGAAATTAGTTATGGTTACTAAACCCAACTTTGTTTTGTCTTTTCAATTTTTGTATGTATGTCCCTAGGTGTAGCTCTATCTTCAAAACTACGCAACGCGCTAGTTGTATGCGGTAGACCTGCCTCCTCCCATGGGAAAAAAGCGCGATGTTGTGATCATGAGAATGGTTTAAGAGGATGGTATTCTTTGTATAATTTGTTAAGGTTTGGGGTATATTTAATGTGACCAGACGTCCCGTTTTAACCGGGACTGTCCCTTTTTACAACTACGAGTCCCGGTGTCCCCGAAACTACCTCTGGGACGCAAAATTGTTCCGTTTTCAGAAACCGAACTCCAGTAGAAAGAGTATTTTCCGTAATGAACAAATTGTAGACGTCTGAGAAGATTCAGTTACAGGTATCAGTTTTAAAGGCGATGTTGATAATGAAGGTTAATATTAAAAAAACATATCCAGAGTATCATTCCTATTTGAAATCATCACCAGCTATATCAAAGCAAATTTGTTCTTCTGATAAGTATAAATATAATTAAACCTAATATTTAATTTTAGTTTAAGTACCTACAAACCGATGTCCCGTTTTGAGTGAAAGAAAAAATGGTCACATTAGGTATATTGAGTCAATAACTATAAACACGGGTGAAACCGCGTGTATTAGCTAGTAATCAGTAAATACCTAAAACCTGCTGGTATTCCTCGTGTGTCTATCTGTATATCACAAATAAACTCCAACACAAACAAAGCAATAAAAATATAACAATTTTTGTTCATTTTTCGGTACATTGCCGTGTGTAGACGTCCTAAGGGTCGGTTGCTATGGCAACGTGAACATAATTTAATACAGCCTGTTTATGCCTTCGCACGACGTAACGTTTCATGCTCATTAATTAGCTTGTACTGTATATTTAGGATTTTACACAACGTCCTCTGATCCCAAAGTAAGCTATATTTCTATGCTTGTGTCATAGACTACAATATTCTACTTTTCTTTTATAAATACATACATACTTATAATACATAGTACACACCCAGACGCAGTACAAACATTTGACATTTATGACAATAATAAAGATCACACAAATGATTTATCAGTTCAATGAGAATTTTTCTCGTAACTCTAGTTTTTTGCTTTCATTTCATTCATTTTCTGGACCGCTCTTATTAGCTCGGTACGTAGGTACCTATCAAAGTATTAATCTATGTAACGGAATCTTTGACAGTAATTTTCACCTACTTGCAGTAGTCGGAATGATCTGAAATTTTGCGCACATACTCGTATTAAGGCATAGGACATAGATTCTATTCTCAAACCAACTCGGTATATATACAAAATTTCATAAAAATCGGTCCAGCTACGAGTATTTTGGAGAAGTTTAATAATGAACAACTTGACATGAGAAGTTAATTTTATTTATCTTATATATAAAATTTTCGTGTCACAGTGTTAGTTACCGTACTCCTCTGAAACGGCTTGACCGATTTTTATGAAATTTTACATGCATATTCAGTAGGTCTGAGAATCGGCCAACATCTATTTTTCAAACCTTTTTTTTAGTATGGCAAAACAACGTTTGCCGGGTCAGCTAGTATTGCTATAAATATATAGCATAAGTGTCACAATGATATTGTACACAATTTAGTAAACAATAGTGACATAAAAGTGTTAGGCGTAACACCTTTTAAAATAGTTGCTGCGTGCGTGTCCACGGTACAATCTCGTGTCGGACATAATGAGAAACGATTGCCATAACTTTGTATACTTCTTTCTTCTTCTGGCATCACCTTTTTTGGTACGGCACTAGGTTTTTAGATATTCATTTCTATCATCTATAAACTATACAAAAACAATAATTAGTCGTAATGCCTCAAGTGAGAATACAAGTGTACCTGAGACATTCCATTTACTCACGTGCTCACCTCTATTGCTTGGAATTGAAGGCATAGCGCTCAGAGTTATTTTATAATATATTAACAGTCTTCTAAACATATTTCACGTTGGGTCATTTCACAGGTTAATTTTTTCCAGGGGTTTTTAGTTTACTATTGTAGGATAAAAAAATGTAATAGTTTAAAAAAACTAAAAAACACGCTTTATTTAATCGAATTATTGCATTGTCATCGGTCTTTGACAGGTGTGCAAAATTTGAATAGAATCTGACCGTTTAAAGTGGGTCAAAATAGCGTCCAAAGGAGGCGGTTACAAACATACAAACATACAAACAAACATACAAGTGAAGCTAATATAAAGCGTGTAATAAGGATTTGTTTGTACCATCATGCATGCAGACGTGACTGTCCAATATCCTTCTATGGTTAAAATCAAATCAAAACGTGTAAAATCGTCGGCGTTAAAATATACTTATAAATTCAACTTGATACCTTAGAATTGTAGTGTTATACCTGGTCTGGTTATGAAGGAGATCCGTTCCTGATGATCCGTGAATTATGTTTTAGGTACCATTACACACAACGTGGTACAAATAGCTGTCTTCATCATACAAAAATGGTCTTGTATAAGGTTCGAACCTGCAATTTTGTAAACCGCTGCACTATAAGCTCTATAGCATTAAGGACTGAGAATCAGCTAGAAAGTAACTAAAATCTTCAACTAATTTATTCATTCCTAAAACAAAGCGAATGTCGTTAAAGCTAATACACGTGTAACAATGGAAACCTACACTATAGGTACCTATAGACTATTGTGTGACAGACAGACGACCGGAACGCGACATTTAATGCGATTGCAACATTATTGAAGTTATAATATCCGTCCAATTAATTTGTCTAATTAAATTATAACTTAGTAATAAATCTATTCTCGGATCAGGCAATTCTTTTTTAATAGGGTTCTGTACCATACGGTAAAATGGGACCCTTTTACGGAGACTTCGCTGTCGGTCCGTCTATCACCAGACTGTATCTTTGAAACAGCGATAGCTAGAGAGCTGAAGCTTTTTTATGAACTCAATTAGTTAGTAGGTAACCTAATGTCCAACTGTGCCCAGACAATAAGCAGAGACCATTTTTTGTGAGAGACGGAAATTTCGAAAACTATATGTAAACACGCCTCGTCCATAGTAAAAATATCCTCACCTAGATTCGTGACGTGAAAGACTTTAGTCATCTTCACAGCGTTTATATTAATAATAAATAATGTTGTTATATAAAAATCCTATTATGTACAATGTTTTACAAGTAATATTAATTGATGGCGTCCAAAATAGTGTCTGAAGTTAGTTATTTATTTAGTCCGCTCTAAGTGCCACTCAAAACACTGTCTTAATTAACCAGAAGCTGGGAGAAACTGCAATGTTTTAGGTATGTGCATAGTCATAAGCGACAGCGGGACTGTAATGTGCTAAGTAGCTTATGGACGTTTGTAATACCAGAGGTATAAGTTACTTGTTTTTTTTACGTAGGGAATGCATTTCACACTTTGCCTGTGCGTGGTGCCAGACTACCCACTAAAACCCACGATATTCTTCCACGAACAGTCGCGTGTTGCAAACCCTATCTGGAAGAACATCTTGTTCTCTTTGTATTGTTATCTGTCACCTAGGATTTTTAACAATAAGTCATTTATATAGTAGCAGCCTTTGTATAGTAGCAGCCTCTGTATAGTAGCAGACGGATTACGAATACATTTGTCACCACCCCATTTCCTCTTCAAGGTGCTGTAAAAGCCAGCTAAGGGTACACAGATAAATCTTTTGTGAGAGATGGAAACCTTGAAAATAAACTCTGTGCCAACACCTCTGGTCAGCTCGGTACAGTAGAACATAAGCCCTCCCAAAGTGGAGCAGGCCCGTGCCCAGCATTGGGACGTCAATGGATTGGAAGAGAAAAAAAGAGAGCCAGTCCTATACGAAGCCTTGACGTAATCATTTAATTTATCACAATGGGTAATAAAAATATGTTTTTGGCTAATTACCTACTCCTAAACGTAAACTTAACGTGACTTAACTCACAAAAGTATAGAATTAAGTCATTTTTCTAGCTGTCATTACCGCTACCCGCTATCCGCTTCCGCTCGTTAATTAACAAGCTATCATACCTAGGTTTGTATTCGCTTGCTGCTCATAAATTCGTAATTAAATAGCGGACTGGCCGGCTCCCTCGTTACCGACGGATATATTTAATTTTTCCCTGCGACCACTCCGACAAGCCAGCTCTCATCTCATCAACGTAATAAACTATTTTTAAGACTTTCTAAATGAAGTAGCTGCAAAATTAACTACAATGTACAGGCATAGCATGCCTTATTACCATAGAGATAAGTACAGACTCTCTATCCAGCCCATTAACGTCCCCAAAATTATTGACGGGATAATCACACAAATACAAATAGGTACAGAGAAGAATATACTTAAATGTATATATAATGATATATTTTACATATATATATGGAATAAAACAAAAGATGTGTGAAACCCTTCACAAAACGGCCTATGCGATACCTATAACGGTACATTTTTGTATTCGATGCTATGATAAGTAATACAGTTCAGATTAAAACGTAACTTTCGAACCTACGTTACGTTACCATGAAGTTGTTTATATTATATTTATTGGCACTTTATAACAACTATTGCTTTAGAAGGCATATACAGCATGTTCCCTTATTGTGTAAAGTCTTTACTTTTATAGTTAAAGTTTCTGTGTTCATGCTTACAAATTTATTCACATAACGTTACATTATGGTAACATTTAAGATGCAATGTGTAATTTTAGAACCGTAGTATCTAATTTTATTTTAGAATATCTGCCATTTTCTGTGTTGTTATCGTAAATTTTATAAATATATATTAAATAAATTTTATTTCGGTGAAGTAAACGGCTGTTCTCAATGTGTCCTATATTAACTTATCGCAGACTTTTAAGCATCTGTTCCAGTTCCCTGTTTGAAGAACCTGGCATTCTTTCGTGTTTTCACATACTACTTTACTGCAATTCAGACTTACAAAATAATATATCCTTAGTAAAAGACTCACTAAGTAATTAGTCTTTTTCTAAGGATATTACTTGGAACCACCACATCATCTGTATTTGACTAGGACTCTTTTAATGTTACGCCATTAAGCGTATACATAGCTTAAATTACACGAAACGTTACGTACTTATTTGTACATTTGGAAACTGAATGATTTTTTAAGTGTGCGTTGTTTAATAAATTCGTAAAATGTATAAAATGTATCACTCTGTATATTATAATCTTAGAATAACTGTTAACACCTGGGCAGTGTTGCCATTTCAAATATAAAATGGCGGCCCAGGTGCGCGAATTATCACGTTCGCAATATATTTACGCGTTTGTACATAATAAACTTAATATAGTTGTTGCCAGTCAATAATTTATTAAGGGTTTTTATTTAGGGTTGCCCATTAAAATGAAAACATCATATTTTAGAGAAAATTCCTAAACGTAGTCAATACACTTTCAATAAGTCTATGCGTCGGTTAATAATCCAAATAAAAAAAATTTACACATTATAGAAAACTATTGGAATCTGGTATATATTTTTTATTATTTTTGGTATTCACAGATTTTCTATTTTTGAATACTTCACTTCTTTTGATAAAATTTAACTAACATAACTTCAAAATCAAACATGCTGTATAACAACATGATATATTATGTATGTATTACTTTTTTAATTTCAAATGTATTTTATCGTTCTAAACTCATGCAAAGTCGCGGCTTATAGTTGTTATGTCAAGTATTTGCTCCCGATAGAGTTCTTGTGTACCATATTTTACCTCAAGTGAGCTACTTCCGGTGCAACTATTCCCGAAATTCTATACTACCCGCATTATTAAACAGTTTAGACATAAAACTATGTACTAACTAAGGTTATTAACTGAGGTACTTTGACGAGCCTCGTGGTTGAGTGGTTTATGTAACGGACTGCCGATCAAGAGGTCGCGGGTTCGATTCCCGCTCGGGACAATCATTTGTGTGATTTTTCTAATTGTCATACAAATGTTTGTATTCCGTCTGGGTGTTTCTATGTATTATAAGTATCTATTTACAAAAGAAAAGTAGTATATGTATTCTATCCGTATTCTGGTACCCATAACACAAGCGTATAAGCTTAGCTTGGGATCAGATGACGTTGTGTGAAATGTCCATGAATATTTATATTTTTTTTTATTTTTTCTTTATTGATGAGATTATTCAGATCAAATAGTTTAATGGTCTTATTCATAATGACTTATCAGAGGTTTAAAAATTCGCTAAAATAGTTTCGCGAAAATTGTCATAACTTGTTATTCATAATAGTCTTTTTACGATAAATCGTTTTTTATCTCTCCGATAAAATCTCCGTTTAAACCTCCGATAAATCATTATGAATAGGACCATAAATATTTAATCATTAAATATTAAACTGTCCACTAATCTATTCATCGGCTTTTCTCTGTTCACTACTGGACTTTTATAGCTATACCGTCGCTGGATAATTTCGGGGGCCGCCCAGCCCGTCAATGTGACCTTGCCACTTCAGCGTGCTAAATTTTTCCACATTAAATATATTTTGAAAGCTTTCAGTTCATATTAATTGCAAAAATTAAAAAGATTTAGTTCTCGATAAAAATGCAATTGTATTTTTATTTTAGCTGTTCTAAAAATCCAGAAAACTTATTCGTGAATCTAAATTATCATGAATAAAGCTTAAATTGGCGTACTTCAGCTATTAAGTACAGTGCATGCAAGCGGCATTATCGATCTATTTAAATGTAACATAATCCTTGTCTGTCGGTCAATGAACCGAGGTGTGGACGGATGTTGCTAAATAGATCGCGCACAATGCCTCCCGCGGGTAATCACTTCAATTCCGGGCCGCTACACGCACACTACTTTATCCTATTAATTAAACGAGTTATAATATCTAATAAATAGATACATACTATAATATCATACATACATAATGATCAAGAGTAAAGATGTTAGGCAGTAGGCACAGCATTTACACCAGTTTTGAGGGTTCAGTACGAGGGGAACTCATATGGAATCAGTTCGGAGTGCAATTGTGTATCTGTTTTTTTCTCTACAACGATTTAGGGTGTGTAGAGATTTTTCTGTGTATTTGCAAATACACAGAAAAGTAAGACATTGCATGTATGCAATGTCTTACTTTTCTGTATACTTATATGTATACTTTTATGTATGCAATGTTTTACTTTTTGCCAAAAGTAAAAAAAAAAATCACTAGATCTGCGCAGCTGGAAAATATGCTCATTTATATACACGTCTATACAAAATTTCCGATTGCAATCAGGAATTTCACTCTACTCTTTGGACAATAGATTCTTGCATGGTCCATAACCTATCCTTTAACAAAAAATAAGGTGTTGTAGTAAGTATATTATTCTCTTTGGTGTTAGTTTGAATATAAGTCATCTGCGTGTGTTGTTAAATTTTTTAAGAGGTTGTTTCGCCAAGATTTTCTATCGAGAAAACTTTTTACAATCGCGTTTCTGAGTTTATGCGATCCTAGATTATACATATATTGAAAAAACATATACTTAAAAATTAGAGCTCTAGCCATTCAATCTAAAGAAACAATGAAAACTTCGTACATAGAAAAATGCACGAAGGTATTTTGGTATCCTCTTAAGTTCTAATCTGCCTTGCACTTGACAAAGTATTTTTTTGGAGGTTCTTAGTTCTTATACATAAAGATTTAATATTACTACACATAAAATTCTCTGTTTAATGGGTGAGGATTACATGACCGTAATAGCCCTACGACGGAGATTCAAAGTTTGGACCTTGCCAAGACCTTTATCTTTCATTCTTTATACCTTGTACATATCTATTGTTTGAACAAGAAAGTCTCTACATCCTTGTTTTAAATAGTGGCAAAGCAAGAAAGCTCCACTCAGTTTTCACTACAAAAGCTCAAAATTTTACCAACATTGTAGTCGAAACAAAAGAACATTAAAAAGTTAGACACTTTACAATAAACAGCTGGCCCCCCTAAACTCTATGAGTGAATGAGAAATAACAGCCTACTTTATTGTCCTTACATTCACAGCCGACATCCCTCAGAAATGATCATTTGAATGTAAATTTGAATAAATAACTTCCATACAAAGCTTGCCTCATTAACGAGCAAACAAATAAATCTCTACCATATTCTCAATAGCAAACGCAGTAGCTTTTACAGGACCTCGCATATTAATGAATATGTAAATGTACTCATTGCGCA
Organism: Orgyia antiqua; assembly: GCA_916999025.1. Lineage (NCBI taxonomy): Eukaryota > Metazoa > Arthropoda > Insecta > Lepidoptera > Erebidae > Orgyia > Orgyia antiqua. Next base: position 11,718,409 of record OU779874.1, read on the forward strand.
TGCGTCAGGCTCGCAGTGTCATGGCGGCCGCCGTACGGCGCACGCGCGCCGCGCCATAGATAACCGAATTTTTTAAACATTTTTTTTTACTGTGCAATATTGAGCAACTGCATTTTTTTTGGAATCGTATGTGACATAATTTGTGAAGTGTATGCACTGTGTTTGTGTTATTTTAAAGTCTGATTTCTAATAGGATTAAGTTACAATGTTTATCTTTTAATGGGCTCCATATGATATATGAGACGTGTTTTTGTTTGTTCGATCAGTTTGATCGATCGAATGTCTGTTAATTCTGTTAGAGTATTTATTTAATGAGATAATTAGTGGACTTTCACTTGTATTATGTTTGACACTTACAGCGGAAAAATTAATAGGCTTATCAACACAAAGAAATTCTTTACAATGTCTTTCAATAGTACCTGGTTTATCTCATTCCCAAAGAGTAGCATCTCAAATTTATTTTTTACATGTTAGCCTGTCGCATCCCTCAATTATTAAAAAAAATGTTTTTACTGTTGTAAATATTTCGTGTGATTTTTTTTAATCCTTATTTTTATTGAGAGAACTTATTTTGCCATAAATTGCTTGCTTGTTGCAATCCGTAATTTATGTAGAGCTTTCCCGTTATGGGAAGACATGTGGGTGAGCTTTGTACTCCGCTATAATATTAGTAGACCCAGAGACTTATATTTTTAGCAAATGATCATTACCTTTAATTCTGGTTGGGGTTCGTTTCTGGGAAGGATAAAATTGTTAGTTATTATAGAGATCAAGGATCGATGCGGAAAGATCTGTAACAGGAGAGGGGAGGCTACTAAACTACTCTAACCTGAAAGATTTTTATAGGGCTTTTGGAAACCACCTTCTGTTCGGATTCTACTTTTCAAACCCTATATACATACCCTGTTTTCCTTCTAGTAAGTTCAAACCTATGTATACCTCCAGGTAGCTTAGCTAGTTTTCGCCTTATTTGACGCTAGTAATATACGCTATAACCCATAGGTAGAAATGAAAAGGTGACTGGAGAATTCTCTGTCTATGTGATATTTGTATTGTAATTCCTTCACCACACGGCCTTATATTTTTAATAACAAAATTAAATAATTATACTAAATACTTATCTTTGTTGTTACATTATAAAACTACTATGTATTTTATCGGATGACAACCGTTATATTAAAAGCTTCTTTCATAAAACTATGTATAAGTTATCATCTGGTATTTACCCGTATTTAGGATATCCAGTAACGGACAGGTTTCTTCAACCGGTTACCCAGTGACGTCATATGCAAACTTCCCCTACAGTACAATGTTGATGCAACCTTACTCAAGTAACAACTTTTTAAATGACATTGAAATGAGTTTGCATTTCAATACGATATGCAAATCGCAAGATAACTCCAACTTGACCAGATTTAAATTAAAAATCCTTTTTTTCTTTTTGGCAAACGCAACTTGCGCGCTAACCACGGTCAAAAATACTTTCTAACTTGTCGTTACCATAATGCTATACTAGTTTAATTTTCTTTTTTTAGACCTTAACTTTTTTTAAATAAACACATTATGATACCAATACCAAGCTATCATAAGAATTGAAGAATTCATTTAGAGACATTCTTAGATAACTGTTTACTGATTACGCACGTTCGTTACATTGACTCCTAATAACTAGTTCGATTCTATTTTTTCTGTTTTATATTATTTTATGCTTCGGTAATTTATTAAGATTATTTAGAATTTCCATTCTTTAAATGTTTATTAAAGGAATGGAAATTCTAAATAATCTATAAATAATTACGTCTAAACAAGTTTAACTGAGTGTTAGTAATATAAACACAAACACAATTTTAAACTTCGAACTTGGTATGCATAAACAATGGATTCATTTTTTGTAGTTTTTGGCATCGTTTTTACTTTTGCCATATGCACAATGCTATTTACATTTTCTCCATCATTAGAAGGTTGTCTATGGCCAAGTATATTGCCTATGTTAGTAATGTGGTCGAAATACCTGTGTCATCGCTATGAGAAATTACAGGGATCAAATACATCATTCTATGACAATTAAACCTCTCAGTTTTATAAGCTTGCATAAGCTATCATAACATAAATATCATTAAATAATACACTTAACTATCTAGGTTATGTACCTAACTATTATGATTAACTCATAGACAATTGATAACGTATGTAAATACTTATGCGTTTATACTTAATAGAGGTAGAACACGCAATATTTTAAATAACATGGCAGGAACGTGTTTATTCTGAGCTTGTAGTAATCACATATAATAGCTATGCCTGTGCCTGTTTAAAACTGGATCATTAAAAAAAAGTTATGCGTATTCGATTTCTAAAATACACCCAATTTTTTTTTAAATATGGACTGCGCTCAGTAAATAAGATTATGCTCAAAATAAAAGCTTAGGAAATAGGTTGCCATAATACCCAATTAACTTTAACCTGATTATCTTTTTGAGTCCGCTGTGATTTTAAATCAGTTATTGAAAGAAAAGAGTGTCTCTAACCTGAAACATTTTTTTTAACCGACTTCAAAAAAGGAGGAGGTTTTCAATTCGTCTGTATTTTTTTTTTATGTTTGTTACCTCATAACTTTTGACTGGGCGAAGCGATTTTAATGATTGTTTTTTTTTTATGCAAGATTTATTTACGTCTATTTCCCGCCCACGATATTCAACTATCTATTTCAATACAATAAGTTAAATGTAAAATAAATGTGTGTAATATTTAGCACAGTCTAGCAACACTATAGTTTGTAAACATAGGAGTGTCACAGGGTACACACTTAAGACCAACTATAAACTAGTCATCACTAAAGCATTTGCACAACTATGCGGCTGTATACATTAGTAAAGAAATGATTTAAACACATTCACTTTATATGCAAACACTAGGTTAAGAATACCAGGTCAGGCTATCGACCCTTTTAATTATTTAACGGAAGAATATTTCTTTAACAAATTCTGTTATAATATTAATTTTGTTTATCATGTTCTTGACCTTTAAATTATTTACTTACTTGAGGATTTAAATTTAAAAAGTTTGAAGCTAAGTTTCTGTTCCAAATTCGAAATTAAAAGAAGTCTATAAACTCTCTGTACCTACTTTTTTTTTGTATTTTCTTTTTTCCTTACTTTATTTTTACGCGTTGTCAGTTGTAATAAGACGCCCGTTAATGCAATTTAAACAATTACTATGAAATTAATTGTGAACAATTACTATGAAATGAATTATTAATACATAGAAATAAATTGAAAATATTTTTGTATTTACGATAATTTTTACTAATTTAGTTAACGATGAGTTTATTTTATAGTTTGGCCATAGAGAAGGCTATCTGAATCCAGCTGACTCATGAGTTATCAACTTCCGGTAACATGGCCGGCTCAGAACAATGGTGAACATTGCAAAACTTTGCGTTTCTTGTCCCTAACTTATTGCGAAAGAAAACTGTTTATTGTACATTATATTACTAGCTGTTGCTCGCGACTTCGTACGCGTGGAAATTAGACAATTTTCCCCGTATTTGCAACATTTTTCACTACTGCTTCTCTCCTATTGGTCAGCGTAATATTATATAGCCTAGCCCTAGAGTCTTCCTCGATAAATGTACAACACGAAAAGAACTTTTCAAATCGGACCAGCAGTTCCTGAGATTAGCGCGTTCAAACAAACAAACAAACTCTTCAGCTTATATTATTACAATAAATGCAACCTATTTGTGCAAAAGTTACGACACTAAAATTTGATTAGAATTATCCAAGGAGGTTATAAGTAGGGAGCAACGACTCGGGAACATAGATTTGTCCCAAGGCCCGGCCCGTTTACGGTTTAAAAGTAAAATAGTAGCCTTGCCTTCTCTTTTCTTCTTACTAGCTTTCTCTTTTACTCCAGCTCAAAAAGAAAGAGTTAGAAAGGCTACTAAATAGGCTCTTTGTCATTTATTTTTCTTAATGTGTTCAACTAAAAAAAAGAAGGAGGCCGGATTCGTTGTACCGAGTGTTACGTCTAGATCTATATCGTAAGTCTATGGAATTATCAGGATTTGTTTTTAATAAAACATAATAATAGGGTTCCGTACCCAAAAGGTTAAATGGAAACCTACTATTTAGACTTGACGATGATGAATAGGATTAAAATTGTACGAAAGGGTTTGTGCTTACCTAAGTCAGGCTCACACCTTTTTAATTTTGAAGCTAAATAAATAGTATTTACGATCTAAAAATGTAATTTTAAAAGCGGTAAACACCTTTAAAAAATTCTACTTGTCAAGTATATTTGACAGTTAATGTAATCAGTGTCGCCAGACGCATACTAAATGCGAGATATTAACGCCATCTATATTCAGGTTGCGCTCTGCCTCTGATTATTTTCACTAGTTTCGAGAGAAATTCACTTTCTGCTCCATCTAGCCGGAAACTTAACCTATTTTCAACAACTCTTGCGGAAAATAACTTTAACTTTAACACTTGCCCGATTCATCTATTCAAATAAAATCACCCCTTATTTTTTATCATGGTTCATTTTGAATATCGGATTCCTCTCATAGTACCCCTGTGGTTTCCACCAACTAACCAAAACTTCAGGTTCCCATAAAATCCTTAATAAAATATGTAATTTTGTTTTACCTTTCACCTAATTCGACAATTTTGTATATTGTCCGTAATTAATAATTGTACCTAAATTTTTTCGTTAACCATTCAATAAAACAGCACTAGTGTTAGGGTGGCTAAGCATCTGGCATTCTAAACTTAAAATCTGGAAAGACGAGTGGATATAAAGTATATATTTACACAAAAATCTATTAAATCAGTTATATACCAGCTATTAGTAGTAATAAAACAGTAAATAGCATTTAGCTTTCATCGTCGTGTCATTTAGCGCCATAAACGTAATAATAAATATTAATTTTTAACGCCCTCCATTTCAAAATTGTTGCCGGAGCAAAATAATCCTGAAATTGCCACCCTCTGTGCCCTTAATTGTACGAGATGTTTTTTTATTCTGTGGAGATCGTCGACCTCAATAAAAAAGTCGTTAAGAGCCTGCAGTATCTTTTAAAAGCAGATTTTGTACGTATCTGGTTATGTGAAAACAAACTACATAATAATTGATATTAAATGAACGTGCACTAAAATTTAAATTTTTATTTTATTTTTATGGACGTTTTCAGAGTTTAAGCGCAAACCAAGTCAAGTTTATAACAGAATTATTTATTTTCAGTTTAAAAACCAATGAAAATATTTAAAAACTAAGCTAAAATGCCATAAAAAAGAAAAGAAAACAATATTGACATTAAATGACACCATCTTTTATTCAAAATGGCGCGAAGGTATAAATTTTTTTATTTGCGCAAAATTTGCCACAAAAGTTATAGCTTGGATTATACTGGCTTCAGACATCCGAACTTGTCAGTGCGTGTCATTTTGTTTGGTTTTATTTTTATTTAAATACCAATTTGGAAACTTGAAACTTGTTGACGTGGATCTAAAGAATTTAAAATTTTTTGTACGCAATAATTACGAGGAATGGAGCTAGAAAAGAAATAGATCGGTAAAATATTAAAAATAGATCATAATTTAGGAAAAGAATCGACCGAACGTTATTTGGACATTTTAGAATAACAAAACTCAAAAAGCAGGAATATTGAAAAAGTATGTAATCTCCAGGGTAATCATTGACGTTGGTACCAATTCTATGACCACAACTAAACTTAACTAAATAATCTACTTAGTTCAAAAACTAAAAAACACGCTTGAAAATCCTGATTTTTTTAATATTATTGGTATCATGGTCATAGGTATTGTCATCATTGTGTTGACAATACCTATGACCATGTGATACCAATGACCTAACAAGGACGAATGGGTCCATGTTAGGTGTGCAAAATTTCAGATCAATCCGACTGCTGCAAGTGGGTGAAAATCACTTTCAAAGATTCCGTTACATAAATTAATACATTGATAGATATCTACCGAATATATATGAGCGTGTTAAAAAATGAAAATTGATCGTGTATATCTATTATTTGATATATCGTTGTACACATTTATATTCATTAAAATCTTTAGTCTATAGTACATAGTTTTTATAATAAGAATTTTCAGTTAAAATTACCGAATTGTGTTATTGACGCTACCAGTTTTAATTTTTTAGTTAAATTAGTTTTGTTGTGTGCTTAGAATCGGTAACAATGTTGTCGCAAAACATATAGCTACTAATAACCTGTGCATAAAACCCTGGGTTCGATTCCCATTCAAGACAAATTAGAATTATGCTCGAACGTTTAAAATAAACCATCTCGATTTTAAAATTGATATTATAAATAGAACCTAGAGGTCACTACAGTTCAAACAATGTATACAAAATATAAATCTAAGAATAGTTTGTACCTGGAAATGTGTCTGAAGTCTAAAAGTAACGTTCTGCGACATAGTTAGACATTGTTTTAGGTTTAAATTCCGGTTAAAGTATTTTTAATTTGGCATGCAAGATGCGAAGGATTTCAATGGCTATTTAGAATATTGTTCAGTTATGTTTCTTTATACATAATAAGCACTACATTTAGCATAATATTAAGTGTTTATGCATTACGGCATCAATCTATACTATATACTATAATATTATAAAGCTGAAGATCTCAGGAACTGCTGGTCCGATTTGGAAAATTCTTTCTGTGTTGTATAGTTACACTTATCGAGGAACTCTTTAGGTTACATAACATCACGCTGCGACTGATAGGAACGATGCATCAGTGAAAAATATTGCAAAATTTCATATCAATCCGACTACTGCACATGGGTGATAATCACCTTCAAAGATTCCATTACATAGATTATTACGTTGATAGATACGTACCGAACTGATAAAAGCGTGTTAAAAAGTTGTTATGGTTATTAAAACTTACTATGATGCAAGTTATATTCACTTTTAATTAGCATAGACAGTTCGGTAGACAGATTGTATAAATGAACCAAATGTCTATGTGTACTTCCGTGTTATTAGTCGCGGGTTCATTTCCTGTTTAGTACAAAAATACAAATGCTATTAACTTTTCAATTTTATGTTTTTTATCAGTAATCGTGTATCTAATACGAAAAAGTTTTAAGGGCCTACATCAATATCATCGCCGACACGTACATATTAGCCAGTAGGCACAGAAAATGAAGAATTAGGGATACTTTTCCTATTTACTCAAAATCTACTAAATATATTTTAATTCTGAGTTACGTGTTTCTATATATAATAGTTACTTATGTTTTTAAAGTTATTTCATTAGTTAATACGCGATAATACACCGACAAATGAAAAAAATAAAAAATTAGAGAGGTTGTTTCGCTAAGATTTTCTATCGAGAAAACTTTTTTCAATCGCGTTTCTGAGTTTATGCGATCCTAGATCATATATTGAAAAAACGTATACTTAAAAATTAGAGCTCTAGCCATTCAATCTAAAGAAACAATGAAAACTTCATACGTAGAAAAATGCACGAAGCTATTTTGGTATCGTCTTAAGCCGAGCAGTTAAGTTATTGTAAATTAAAAGTTTTAACTGGGTACCTTTTCTAAAAGACAATTATTTGAGGTTAATCTAATGTTATTCAATTTAGTGTTTAAAATTAGTTTGGAATCTAAAAAAAACACACTAAAATCCTAAATATTTTTTGAAATTTTTGCATTTTGATCAATCCCTAACAAATATAAAAAACCTCAGATCAATACGTCTATTACAAAGGAACACAAAGCTCTTTTAAAAATACCGTCACATCGATACGTAAGGTAATAATAATTGTGCTTAGATTAATGCTTAAATAGGGATATAATACAAAGGTATGCCATAATGTATATTACATATTCTAAACTGCATAAAGATTTTAATAATATATGCAAAGGAAAGCTCAGACTATGTTAAATGTTTCGTTTTACATACCTCGCGCGGATTTAGCCGTGCAGAGCTTACGGATACAAACATTATCCTTTGAACTATCTTTAGATAGGCAGTTAACACATTTAGATTGATTTAAACCTACTGTAATGTTAATTTGTATGTTTTTGTGATTTTATAGTTCTTGATTAATTAGTAGTTAAGTTAAAAATAGGAAAAAAGTCTTATGTAATAGTACTTTTGCTATTTATAAGTTTTTAAAACACATTAAGTAATGAATCGTTTGGTTATTTTTTTAGTAATATAGATAAACTACAAAGAAATTACGTCCCACTGTTGGGCACGGGCCTCCTTCAGTTAGGGAGGGATTATGGTCTACTGTGCCGCGCTGACCAGGCGTGTTGGCACAGGGTTTATTTTCGAGTTTTCCGTCTCTCACAGAGGATGTTATCTGTGGGCAATATTCTTTAGCTCACTTTTACAGCACCCTTTGAAGGAGATGGGGTGGTGACACTTGTATTTTTATTCCTACATCATATGGAGAGCTTTTTGCTCAGTAGTTTAATAAAGCCTTGCATAGATAAAAAGCCTATATTATAAAGTAAATATACACAAATCATTGACTTTAATATTAACAACTATAAACTACACTATGTTCGCAACTAACCCATACGCACTATCCCATTATTTTCACCATATTTTCACATAATCCTCACATCTATAAGTATTCTCTAAAACCCTCGATGACTTGTGGGATTATAGTTAAACCTTTGGAAAACCCTACGCAATGAATAACCCGTGACGACGGGTTACTAAACTTGTAACTACTATTTACACTTGACAATACTGTGGCTTTTAGAAAATTTTCCCGTTTTTGCAACATTTTTCACTGATTCTTCGCTCCTATTTCTCGCAGCGTGATGTTATATAGCCTATGGCCTTCCTCGATAAATGTACTATCCAACACTGAAATAATTTTTTAATGAAACTAGTGGTTCCTGAGGTTAGCGTGTTCGAACAAACTCTTCAACTTTGTAATGTTAGTATAGATATATTATAAACGTATGCATTGAAAAGAACCTGAATAAGAAAATATTTGTCATAGCGGCAACAGAAATACATCATTTGTGAAAATTTCAATACTCTAGCTATCACCGTTTACGAGATACAGCCTGGTGACACGCGGACGAATAAACGGGCGTATACCGGCGTCTCAGTAATAAGGTCTTTGGTTTCTTTTGGTATGGAACCCTAAAAACGTATGCCATTGTCCTTAAAGGGGACGAAACGAGACGCAATCAATTATTCTTGCACGTAAAGTTAGTTCATAAATTATGTACTTCGGATTTATTAATTGTCACCTATACATGTAGCAGACAGAATGTGTTCATTGCAAATAATAAACTTGTATTTTTGCTTAGTGATATATTTTTGGTTAATTATTAAAGTAGAATTTGCAATGCAAGGTTTGCTAAAACTGAGTAAGCAGTTTTAGAGTTTATTGCAATATTGGCATTAAAACATTTTTATATAAGTATATGTGGGCGCCCTACTATATTTGTTGGCCGTATTTATGTGACGTTAGACAGGGCGAATCTCTGCCAGACTAGTTGCTCACTCACAGTAGTGATAAAGAGTTTATACCGGTCATAATCGCGAGTGTATAATTATAAAGTGTGTATTTGTGAGAAAGTGTAAAGTGACGATTGAGAGCTGATGTTTTGTGTGAACATCATTATCTTGGTGGTAGAGGCGTAGGTTATAGGGGATTTGGTTGGAGACCTGCTGTGGAACGCTTTTATGTGTGAAAGAGAATGTCAGATTGATGTATGAACATCTTAAAGACAGTTTCTACAATTTGTAGACTGATTATAAACCATAGCAATTCCATTTATGTTACTCCGACATATACTAACACACTTTTTCGCTGTTTTTATTCAAAGTTGGAATAAGTAAAGCAGTCCCGCTTTACTTATTCTGGACAGCCAAATTCAAAGTCAAATATTTTTATTTCAAATAGACAACATAAACAAGCTCTTTTAAAACGTCAGAAGCTAGGTGTCTATCCCAAAAGTAAATCTTATGGAGAAGAACAGACAACAAACACCATAGATTATCGTTTCAAAGATTTTTTTTCAAAGTTTTTAAAATACAAAATGCTCTATACAATTGTTTTGAGCCACTCATTTCAGTTTTCAGTACATATTTCTGTTAACTAACAGCCCTACCAGAGCTGCTATTGAATATACCGTAAGTGCAAAAGTCTTTAATGTCCACTAAACAAGCCTGTCTTATCGTAAATCAAACAAATATTCTAAATGTTAGATCTATGTACTCACTTAACTCCCTATAGAGCTGGTGTCCAATCTTGATACAGAGGCTATAAAAATAGTTTAAAATGTTAAAAACTAGATAATAGAATAGTTTTTTTTTAAACCACTACCTGTTCGTACGCGTGGAATCGAGAGCAAACCCTAACAAATTTTACAAATAAACCATCCTCTTAAACCACTATTTATTATAAAAGACCGCATCTAAATCTGTTGCGTAGTTTTGAAGATAGTGACATACATACAAAAATAACGACTTAGATTATATAATCACTTTATTTACATTTAACAATTTACAATTAAAAACTAAAATTTAAAAACAAAATATGTACAGTACCTATTATTAATAGACTTTGATTTATAATAAGTAAAGATTTCTTATACTAAAACAAAAACGTATTCTTATGTCCCTATGTAAGCTTAAATCTTCAAAACTACGCAACGGATTTCAATGCAGTTTTTTTAGTAGGTAGAGTGGTTCAAGAGGAAAGTTCTTGTGTATAATTTATTATAGTTCATTTCCATAGTATTCTATAATATAGATGTGTCATCCTGTTAGAAATCAGATATAGAAAATCAAAACAACTTTATTTAACCAAAGATAAATAGTAAATTTGAGATTAAAAATTATATTTAGCATATTGTGGTGTTACACTATTAAAAGAACAGAAAAATATCTTTTGTGACTTATGAGTTTCATTCAAAGTCTTGTATATAATTTATGGTGAAAGTGAGAAAATTGTGATAAAGTGAAACAAAATACAAAGTGATAAGTGATTTTCTGGCGAATGTTGTAATGTGTTAAAGTTGTGTGAACTATAATGAAGATGCATTTACAAACGGAGTTATCTTGCGAGATCCCTTACAATGGCTGCGAAGAGAAGATACAGATCTCGCAGGAAGCTGAGATGCTTTATTACGAACTCATAAGAGCTTTAGAGGAAGAAGAAACGGTAAGAACTTACTAAACGACTTGTTTCTGCGTCCGATTTCCGCGCTAATATTTGTGTGATCACAAATATTTTGTACTACCTCTGGGTATTTCGTATCTAGTTAGTTATTCTATGTATGTGTTTACGAAAAGTGTGGAATAAATATTATATTTGTAATTTGGTAAGCATATTGCAAGCATAAAGCTTAATTTGAGACCAGAGGGCGTTGTGTAAAATATCAATTTTTCTATTTTAAACTCTACATGGTTTTGATTTTGATTCCGGGATAAGGAAAATATTAATACAGATAATTAATAATAATATCATTAGTACAGATTGAACTATGGACATTTCACACAACGTCCTCTAGTCCTAAGCTAAGCTTATATGCTTGTGTTATGGGTACCAAAATAAGGATAGATATTTTATTATGCAAAATAACTTATACGTATACACAGGTGATATACAATTAGTTTTAAGGGCCTGCATCAATATTATCGTATATCATCGCCGACACGTACATATTAACACAGCCAGTAGGCACAGAAAATGAAAAATTAGGGATATTTTTTTTGTTTACTCAAAATCTACTAAATATTTAAATATTTTTTAATTCTGATTTACGTGTTTCTATATATAATAGTTACTTATGTTTTTAAAGTTATTTCATTAGTTAATACGCGATAATAGACCGACAAATGAAAAAAATAAAAAATTAGAGAGGTTGTTTCGCTAAGATTTTCTATCGAGAAAACTTTTTTCAATCGCGTTTCTGAGTTTATGCGATCCTAGATCATATATTGAAAAAACATATACTTAAAAATTAGAGCTCTAGCCATTCAATCTAAAGAAACAATGAAAACTTCGTACGTAGAAAAATGCACGAAGCTATTTTGGTATCCTCTTAACGACTTTTTCTGAATTCTTCTACATAAACAGTGCTAAAAACATAAATTTTTAATCACAATTAGAAACTGCTATACTTGTATACAAAATCGTACCGTTATACATAAATCTAAATGAACTCTCGATTATTTATTATAATCGTTACTTATAAAAGTCATCGAGTTACTTCGCTGGTTTTTTTATATCGATTAAGGATTAATATGAAACAACATCGAAAGATTTATGCGAGACCTGTTGACCGTTGGATTATTTTAAATATATTACTTTTTATTGCTAAAATTAACATAGGTAGTTTTTTTCTGCTATTGTAACGGATCTCTTTTGAGGAACCAGTAATTAAAGTGTTAATCTACTGACCTGATCTATATATATAAAAATTGGTCAAGTGCGAGTCGGACTCGCGCACGAAGGGTTCCGTACCACTATCTATGCAACATAAGGCAATGTTATTAGTATCGAGCAAGAAACGGTAAAAAAATCATGTTTGTTGTATGGGAGCCCCCTTAAATATTTATTTTATTTTATTTTTAGTATTTGTTGTTATAGCGGCAATAGAAATACATCATCTGTGAAAATTTCAACTGTCTAGCTATCACCGTTCTTGAGATACAGCCTGGTGACAGATGGACGGACGGACGGACGGACAGCGAAGTCTCAGTAATAGGGTCCCGTTTTTACCCTTTGGGTACGGAACCCTAAAAAATGAAACCCGTTTTCCGTTGTCACGACATAGCATGAAAACGGCTTGACCGATTTGGCTGAAAATTTTTGTGTTTATTCAAGGGGTCTTGAGGATGGTTTATATTCACAATTGGCTGGACCGATTTTCATGAAATTTTTTGTTGTTCATGTTAGAACATTTTACACAGAACCTTTTTCTTTTGTAAATACATAGTTATTATGTACATAGTATTTATTAACACTCAGACACATCTTATCCGTGTGGTGACGGATTAAGAATACAAGTGTCACCACCCCATCTCCTCCCAAGGGTGCTGTACATACATAACATGTGGCTTATCGTAGTACCAGAGGACGTTGTGTGTAATGTCCAGGAATGAAAAGAATAGGTACTCATATTTTTGACATCTAACTTAACCATTGTTTAAACGTAAACTATAACCACAGAATAGATATTAACTAATCTTTTTGGTTTCGCGTTTAACAATAGCGGTTATTTAATGTATTTGTTTTAATAATTTCAACCTAAGCATGTGGATAATTAATGATGAAATCGCTGTTTATTTTGCTTAATATGCAAATTTGTGGTTTATATTATTCGGCTAAGTTATGTAGTGCTAACGGATATAATAAGATACTGTTAATTTTATGTGTAGGCCAATGTATTATTTTCATAATCATAATAGCTTGGGCGTTGGCAGAGCCATCTGCTATGAGCAAAATACAAGCAGGATTCAGGAAGAAGATGGGATGTGTAGATCTGGTCTTCTTTGTAATGTACACATTACAAAGAAGACCAGATCTACACATCCCATCGTCTAGATATTTTTCAGCTATACATAGCTGAAAAATATCTAGACAAACACAAGACATTCTACTACGCTATCATAGACTTGAAGAAGGCATATATTTTTCATACATAATGTCAAAGTCAAAGTCAATAATATTAATTTTAAGTTGGCATGTCTTACAAGCTCTTTTGAAACGTCAGAAACTAGGTGTCTGTTCCAAACGCGAATCCTATGGAGAAGAACAGACAAGAAACTCAGAAATAAAAACTTTATCTGGAAAAATCTAACTATTGCAACTCGGAGTCTAAAATAGGCTTTTAAAACGTCAAAATCTTGGTGCTGTTTTATTAGTGAATCCTGCAGAGAGCATAGACAAATAACTCGTAGCTCTTCTATCTCACGAAGTCCGTTTGGTTATGAATGTTGTCAGGCGTGCATGTATACTATACGTTTCAACTGAGAATAGGATTGGCTATAACCTTTAGTTGTCAAAGGTGATTAGAATAGTACTGTCAGCAACGAAACTTTATTTACGTATCAATAATTTTTTTTTTCTTTTACCTAAACTCAGTAATTTGAAGCTGAAACCGTCAAATTATTTAGTAATAATATTTATAATAGCATTAAAAAGAAATTCTTTCAATAATGTCATTGTTGGAAACTATGATATTAAGTTGAATTGCCAACCGCCATTTTGTTGTTGTTTGTGTGCCTTGTTGAGTACCTAAATAAATTATAAGGCATTTTATTTTAACTTCTGTTAGTTAAGTAGTTGTTTCCCGTTAAAAAAATAAATTTGTTGTTATTTCTCGGTGTTTTTGTTTGTTAGTGTGGTTATTTCGAACTATTCGTTATATGTTACAGTTTTTTATTGTATTTGTCTCGCTAATCGCTCGAAAATTAGTAAACGATAACGACAAAATGATAGATAAATTATATTATAAAAATGTCTTATTTTGCTGACCCTACCAAAATTGTTCAAATTGACAACGATGACGTTCCAACATGACGCAGAGACAATCCTATTCTCATTTGAACGGCATAGTACAATGCTTTAGTGTGCGTCATAAGTTTGTACCAGATTGTTTCGCAGAGTAGCGTCAGCATGGAAATTAAACGTAGAAAAGATTTGAAAATGAGTATTTGAAATATTTCAATCTGGACTTTGAATATACAATTGATTTGCGAGATGACTTTGATACTAGCGAATCAGATTTTTAACCTTCATCAGATAGTGATTAATTGTTTTCCTTTATTTTTTCTTTGTAGTGCCTAAATTAAAATGCTTAATTAAATTTTGTTATTTACATATATACAATTGTCTTTTATTTAATACACCTCATTATACCTTCAAATTTTAAATAAATGTTCTTTTTTTTAAAGTACTATAATTATATTTATTGGTCAAATCAGATTTCCGTGCTGACGCTCCTTACGCTCACGCACACAAGCACACTCATCGGTACACGTTACACACACAACGAAAACCAAACGGACTTCGTGAGATAGAATAGCTATAGCTATGTTACATCTTCACACTTAAACGTCTCTACCAATTTTGATAAACTTTGGTATAACGATAGCTGACAGTTAGGATGAATATACGCCACTTAATTTTCCAAAGGATGTATTCTTTCTCGTGAGACCGAAGGAAGACTCGAGGTCCGAATAATACCTACCTTTACTTAAATACTCCTCAGTCTGCCTTAAAAGCTTCTGAAAAAAAAATTCCACAGTCCACAATATTAGCATACAAATTAAAAAAAAAGCAATAATATCGACTCATGTATTGTCTGTGGTCAAATGAACCGTCACCATGTTTGCTAAATTCGCGCGCAAAAGTTCATTCAACTCAGTATTATTCATAAATTTTAAAACGATTGGTCTCTATGTCTCTGAGAGCTTTACTGTTTATTTCCATGTATTAAAATGTTATCTGCTATGTGAAAGAATTGTTGTTTAAGTTTTTATTAGTGTAAGTCTGCTTTGCGTAATTTTTTTTATTTATTACTGTTTAAGTAGTAACACTCTTGCGTCACAGTTTTGTCTATGGCTACATCACTCAGCCGGCTTGAAGCAACATACACATCTATGTGTGCATAAAAATGTATCTACATAATAATATATTATGTCTATGATACGGGCTTTACGTCATATGAAACGTCATTATTTTATGAAGTACGATATGAGCACGATTTAGCCAAGCTAAAATTACTTGTCTTTAATTTTAAACGTCAACACACGGCTTAGAAAGTAGCCTGTGCCCAGTTTTACTTGCGTAACAACAAAATACTTACTGAAGTTTACTATTATCCTATTGCTATCCTATTTATCTAAATAAGTTATCCTATTTACATCATCAGCAAGGATTTATTTTCCTCGGTATCAATTCTTCTTATCCATTTCGGTTGAGACACAAAAACGACTAAATTTATCAGAAATAGGGTGAAATCTTGTTTTGAACCCTAACTCCTGCCACGTCATGAAGTTAGTTACAAAAGCAAGAGACACGCACCAATACCGTCACTCTGAATTTATTAACAAACGTAATAGCACAAAGGCTAAATAAGTAAAACATCTTACGTGCTTACGTATACACCACAGAATATTCTGTGGTATACACATATTTTTCTTATTATTTTCCTTCTCTTTTCATTAAAATTTCAGCTCCTTGGTTGCATGCGATGTAATAATAGGAACACGCAATGCTTTCTGGTTGTGGATGTCAGGTATATTACCTAATCTCAGTTTCGCGTGACAATTTTGGGGCTTTTCTCTGTAAATAATAATAAATAAATAAATAATTTTGTAATATGTGACTCCTAATAATCAAATAAATAATTTAGTCTAAAATCATACAACTTGCAATCAAAATTGCTGTCACCGATACAAAAAGGAAAAGTTACCATACAAATAAAAGATTTATTGTTATTTTAATAACTAACTAAAATGACATAACAAAAATAACATTGGTTTATTATCAAAAAAAAACATGAAAAAAGCTTAAGAAACAAGACCAATATTATACCAAGCTTGCCCTAATCAAAGTCTTTGTATTGTACACATTATTAACACATAATATATAGTATAGCAATTTGTTACAGAACAATGGTTGGTCATTAAAGTAAAGCGAAATAACAGCTGCATCAATTCTGTAAGAGCTCGGTATCTAAACAGGCAATGATCAGAGCTCCATACAGCCATTCATAACAATTACTTGTGCAATGGCGCCAATACACTAATACAACTAACTATGCGATTTATGCTTACATATATATATAGGACTAGCTGTTGCCCGAGACTTCGTTCGCGTGGAATTTAGAAACCAAACCAATTTATACAAAAAAGACATCTTTTTGAACCACTCTATCTATTTAAAAAAATCCGTTGCATAGTTACGAAAATATAAGCTTACATAGGGACATACATACAAAAATAACGTCTTTGTTTTACAATAAGTACTTAATAGGTATAACAATTTAACCTGTACAAAGTTGCTTACATAAAAACAAAGAAAATGGAACACATAGGATCACTTCGGTGACGATCTAGCTGCTAGGGTAAAAGATTTTTTAATTGGTACCTAATTTCAAATCTTGCCGTTGGTATTTTTGTGACCTTCGCTAAGAAAAGATAGATAGAATATAAATATGATGAAAATAAATTAAAAACCCATTTTACTTTATGCTTATGATAACCAAATTTTAAAAAGCTAAAAATATGCTACGTTGCTTTGGTGCTTAAAACAGATGTCTAACGCCCAGTGTCCTTCAAACCTTCATGCATCAGTCTTTGAATGACAATACAATGACATCACTCAACCCCGTCGCCTGCGCTGCGCCGGCGACAGAAATAAGTGAAATGTCAAAACATTCCCTGTGTGCGTGAGGCACGCGTGAACTACGCATTGTTCTTCGAAATTCAAATTTCACATTTCTCCAATGATTGATATCCCGCCATTTTTGAACTAGGGCTGTTAGTAATCTATAACAAAATCATTTTTTTAAACTTACATGACCTGGATCTGCATTGGAAAAACATAAGTCGGTCTAAGATTTCTGCTTTTTTTTTTAATGGACATTTCACTCAACGTCCTCTGGTCAAGCTAAGCTGGTTATGGTATGGTTATGGGTACCAGAACACGGATAGAATACATAAACTACTTTTCCTCTGTAAATACATACTTATTATACATAGTAAACACCCAGACGCAGAACAAACATTTGTATGACATTTACAAACATCACGCAAATGAATGTCCGAGGCGGGAATCGAACCCGCGACCTCGTGAACGGCAGTCCGTTATATAAACCACTAGACCACGAAGCCCGTCATTTTAATGATCGCGAGTTAGGTTTGGTACTGAATTTCTAATTCTTCTAAATAATAATTTAACCAACCCTAATTTTAATAACTTGTAAGATGAATGACAGGTATGACAGATTACTATCGAAAATGCGACCGCGAGATAAAAAAAAGTTACGAAAGTGTCACTTGACCGTTAATTACTCTGTGGCTAATTAACAAGTACCGTAGTTGTTAAGTTTTAAGAGCCTACATCAATATTATCGTATATCATCGCCGACACGTACATATTAACACAGCCAGTAGGCACAGAAAATGAAGAATTAGGGATACTTTTCCTATTTACTCATAATCTACTAAATATATTTTAATTCTGATTTACGTGTTTCTATATATAATAGTTACTTATGTTTTTAAAGTTATTTCATTAGTTAATACGCGATAATAGACCGACAAATGAAAAAAATAAGAAATGAGAGAGGTATTTTCGCTAAGATTTTCTATTGAGAAAACTTTTTTCAATCGCGTTTCTGAGTTTATGCGATCCTAGATTATATATTGAAAAAACATATACTTAAAAATTAGAGCTCTAGCCATTCAATCTAAAGAAACAATGAAAACTTCGTACCTAGAAAAATGCACGAAGCTATTTTGGTATCCTCTTAAGTTCGTTATTTCGTATCATAACTGTTTATGTCATCTGTCAATTTATATTTTAGTATTAATATGGTATTTAATTAACTAAACATCATGGCTGTTTTTTAAGATATATCAGATTTTGTGTCTAAGGCAATATTACACAGCTGGCTTGAAGCCACTTACATATCTATGTGTGTCTATGATACACGTCACAGGGTAATCTAATGTTGTAATGTCAATGTCTTTTTCCAATAAATACTTGTTTTATTGCTTTATTGCTTTTCAAAATGACGTTTGTAGTCTGCGAAACCTAAAGTACAATTTCTTATCTGGTAGTAATCTGCTCCATGGATGACAGATGAAGTTCGGCGGGCTATGAAACGAAGAGATAGGGCTTTCTTAAAATTTAAACATAATAGGTCTGACTATTACTGGAATCTTTATAAATCTGCTAGGAATAGGTGTAATTTGTTGATACGGAATGCTAAACGTCAACATATTCATGATAATATCAATTCCTCGTCGCCTGCCAATATTTGGAAGTTTTTAGGTACTCTCGGCATCGGAAGGCAGCAACATACGGATTCTCGCTGTTCGATTGGCTTAGACGTTCTCAATCAGCATTTCACGTCAATTACACCCCCGAATCATCTCACTGTCGTGGATACTGTGAGTTATATTGCGGATCTGCAGCGTCCCAACATTACCCCTTTTTTCTTTTCGCCGGCCTCTCAGGAAGAGATTAAAAAAACTATCCTATCCATAAAATCCAATGCGATTGGCTACGATAACATCAGCCGCCGTATGTTGCTTCCCATCCTAGACCACATCCTGCCTGTGCTGTGCCACATAATAAATTTTTCCCTTAACACAGGTTCTTTCCCTTCCCTCTGGCGTAAAGCTTACGTAATTCCTCTACCTAAAACATCTAACCCCTCCTTACCAAGTCACTTCCGACCTATTTCCATTCTTCCCTTCTTGTCCAAAGTGCTCGAGGTCAGTGTACATAAGCAATTATCCCTTTTCATTCATGAAAATAATCTCTTATGTCCGTATCAATCTGGCTTCAGACCTGGCCACAGCACTATTTCCGCTCTTCTTAAAGTGACTGGTGATGTTAGGGCGGGAATGGAGGATAAAAAAGTAACCGTCCTAGTTTTAGTCGACTTCTCTAACGCTTTTAACAACGTCAGTTACGAAATCCTTCTTTCAATCCTATCCCACCTGATGGTCTCTGCCAAGGAGCTGGAATGGTTCGCTAACTATCTTCAAGGGCGTCAGCAGATGGTTCGTTCTGACGACACCACATCAAACTGGTGTAACCTAATTGCCGGTGTCCCTCAGGGTGGTATACTTTCTCCATTATTATTTTCGTTATTTATAAACTTTGTCACGAATAACCTTAAATGTATGTATCACCTCTACGCCGATGACCTGCAGTTGTATTGCCAAGCTAGTGTCGACTCTATTTCAGAGGCTATAGACCTAATTAATAAAGATTTAGAACACATAAAATGCTGGTCGGACAGATTCGGTCTCACCATTAATCCGACTAAATGTCAAGCCATTGTAATTGGCAGCCAGCGCTTAATGAGCAGACTTAACGCATTATCATTGCCACCTATAGTTTTTGATGGAGCGACTGTTGAACTGACTTCACCTGTCAAGGACTTGGGTCTTGTCATCGATTCTACTTTTCACTGGCAAGCGCAAGTTACAAATATCTGCTCCAAAGTTACAAATGTTTTGCGCGCACTTTATCGCCTTAAGAATTTTTTACCACAAAAAACTAAAACGACGCTTGTGCATACTTTAATCTTCCCTATAATCGATTACGGTGATGTGTGTTATCTCGACCTGAATGCAGAATTTCTTAACAAAATTGACCGGCTTCTCAATAACTGCATTCGATTCGTGTTCAATCTCCGCAAGTATGACCATGTGTCAGCTTACCGCTCACAGTTGAAATGGCTGCCAATACGCCAACGACGTGATCTACGTACTCTCACCTCTCTTTTCTCAATACTGAAATCCCCTTCTTCTCCTTCATACTTGAAACCCTATTTTCAGTACCTTTGTGATACTCACGACAGAATACTTCGGTCTTCTAAAAATCCTCTTCTTAGTTGCCCTCCCAATAAAACTGGTTTTGTCCACTCGTCTTTCCCGGTCCAATCTGTTATCTTATGGAATGCACTCCCCCTTCGAATAAGAACTTGCAACAGCCGTTTCCTTTTTAAGAAAAGAATCAAGCAACTGTTGCTTGATAGAATTGCTGGCATGTCTCGACAATGATTAGAACATCTGTCGTCATTATTGCATCTATGTAGATATATGTAGGTATATGTATGTATATGTATGTATTATATGTATGTATGTAAGTGTATGTATTAGTATGTATGTTTGTATTGCCTATGTGTATTATATTGTGTTATTTGTTTATATATGTGTAATAAGGTAGTGTATAAGTTAGTTAGGAATAATAATGTCGTTATAGTGTTACTTTATTAGGTTTTTTATATTTTCTAAATTATAACTTTTGAATACACCTACAGAACTTCTCTACACCTCCCAAGGTTGACTGGTAGATAATGCCCCAGGCATTAAGTCCGCCTTTGTACAATTATTGTATAAAAAGTTTGAAATAAATAAATAAATAAATAATCACTATCGGGTTTATCTGTGTTTAAAGAATATTTTATTTGTATCACACTATCTCTATTCATGACTTTTGGCGCCTGTCAATGGGCGCTAACATTCATGAGAGCTAACTTTGGTTCCCATAATAGCAGACTTGTACAGAATATTTATAGCCACATACAGTCATGCATTTATATTGTGCTTATGTGCTAACAATTCTAAGTTATATTCCCCACAACGAAAAGATATCATCTATCATTAATATCCTACTACTATTATAAAGGCGAAAGTTTGTAAGTATGGATGTATGTATGGATGTTTGTTACTCTTTCACGTAAAAACTACTGAATGGATTTGAATGAAACTTTACCACAATATAGCTTATACATCAGAATAACACATAGGCTACAAATTGGCTGGACCGATTTTGATGAAATTTTATTTTATACAGAATTGTATGGCAAAACAACGTTTGCCGGGGCAGCTAGTAATATATAATACCTTATAGTATATATTTATGATATATATATATTTATAATATATTTATATAAGTATATATATTATAATACCTTAAGAATATAATAAGTCTTTGTGTATGTATGTTTGAACCAGCGTGACTCTGAAATTATAAGAGCTACTTTGATTTTTTTGTCTATGGTACATTCCCCTATGAATTCTGAAATAGCTCCCGTTTAGTTGACCCTGAATAACGGGTTAAGGGAAAAAGATGTAGATGATGTAATGTTATAGCAACAGCATCGCTGATATACAAAAACTGTAAAATAATTTCAGCTCTCTAGCTATCACAATTCCAGAGATATAGTCTGGTGACAGACGGACGGACAACGAAGTCTCAGTAAAACTGTTGGTAGTAAACCCTAAAATTATAATTTTTATAAATTCTGTATTTGTATTTCTGTATTTATATGTATTCTGTTTTTTGTTTTTTAGTGTGTTAAATACTTTAGTTTAGTTAAAAACAACAGAATCGACGTCTCCCGTTAAATCTATTTTTAGCGATGAATTTCTAAGAAAACTGTGCCATATACGGAATCTATTACGACCGAGTTACGGTAATCTTAACTCTATGGATTAGGCTATAGAATACAATTTGTATAGAGGTCATGTGTCCCATTCATACCATATGTGAGTAAATGACTCACCTTCGATTCGAGGTTAGGACTTTTCTTAATATGACCTTAAAAATACAGATTTTAGGGTTTTATTAACCTAAATTACCCATAAAGCCTTTGTTGTTAACCTTGAATTTAATCTTAAGCTTGATTTTCGGTTCGGCAGAAAAAAAATTCGGAGGTAATTTCTATTTAGATACTAGAGCAAATCTATTAATTTAGAATAACAAAAGCATTATAACCACGTCGTTAGGTTAAGCAGATCTTTCGCCAAATAGAAAAACACATTTTCAATCAAACCAAAAATCAAAAGATGAAACGGGATTCTTTTACTAAGATTTCGCTGTAGCTATATCGGGAACGGTGATAGCTAGATAGCTTCACACATAATATATGCATACGTATACGATACGGTACGGTGTAATATACGATGCTTTATCAAATACTCGTCATCGTCATTCTCCTGTCCCTAATCCCGTTATTTGGGGTCAGGAATATGAAGAATACAATTATATAATTATGATACGAAACCCTCGATGTGCGAGTAGGTACACCTCTTACTTGACCGTTTTTCTGTTCCAATAAATAACGCAATATATCATATTTGTAATATCCCGATAGATCCCGGAGCCGGTTAAATCCCCCTACACGTTAAACGTATGTCGTCAGCCGGGTATAAAACCGACTATGACCGGAAATAACCGGATTTCTTCGAGTAATGAAAGGATTTCGCGAATGTTGACGACGCGACGGCTCGATATTTATTTTTATTGTTCTTTTACTATGTTTTTAAAAAGCTATATAACTTTTAGAGTTCTTTACACACCAAAACCCTTCCATTCTTCAGTGTTTATCTGCCTAAACGCTTTATTCTCATAAATGTTTGAAGGGCGTCACAAACGGCATAATAAGCGATAATAATAGCGAGAAAGAGAAATGTATATAGAAAATGACGAGGCTAGAAAGAGACAGATATATTTATTTATTTGGACAAACCAATATATCTGTCGTTGACGTCATAAGTATAGACACATCTCAGTTAATATACTATTATCTCTGTCTCTTTTCGCCTTGTCTTTTTTTCTATATACATACATGTCTTTCTCTCGCTATAATAATATAATATATTAATATGCCGTTTGTGGTGTCCTTCAAAGTCGAAACCTATGCCATGTGTTCCTACGACATCTAGTTCCGATGTCATTTGGAAGACCAGACCCAATTGGCGTCAAAAGCCAAGCTTTTTGATTTGACTAACCTACTTAGCACCAACTGTTATGTCTACTTGGGCTTATTTTCTTTAATTTATTTATGGCTGGGACTTGGTGGGAAAGGCTTGGTGTACCAAATCTTTCCCACCAAGTGCTTGCCCCGTCTTTACTTACATTGACCTGCATGGGATATAATAAGTAAACATATTATGTTGAACGAAGTCGCAGGAAACAAATAGTTGACGATATAACGCCGTAACATGCAAAATACATTTTAAACATAACCATAACTAATTTATAAATTATTGCAACTGTCTTGCTATGCTTTTACTTAATAAATCAAAATTATAGTGGAAAAAATGATCACCATTAGCGGGACTTGAACCCACGACCTCGTACCGTACCGTTGCTCTACCAACTGAGCTACCATGGGACCAGCACAGGATAACCAAATTTTCCACTACAATATTTCTGCGATATTTAAATCATGATCATTTTTTTCCACTATTATTTGTTTGTTTGACGGGCTTCGTGGTCTAGTGGTTCATATCACGCACTGACGTTCACGAGGGCGCGGGTTCGATTTCCGCCTCGGACAATCATTTGTGTGATGTTTATAAATGTCATAGAAATGTTTGTGCTGCGTCTGGGTGTTTCTGTATTATAAGTATGTATTTACAATATATGTATTATATAAAAGTACTATATGTATTATATCCGTATTCTGGTACCCATAACACAAGCATATAAGCTTAGCTTGGGACCAGAGGACGCTGTGTGAAATGGCCGTGAATATTTATTTATATTTATAACTGCATCGCATTAGTATAACAAATATTTAAATAGAGTTAATAACTTGCACAGTTACAAAGCAGTTGTTACCCTTACAATGGTACTTAAAGGTACCACACGGACGTGTAGTACCCACCTACGTAATTCTACCACTTTGTACGCCCACGCGGTACTTTAGTGATGTGACTTAACTGTTAAATTAACGGGATTTTAATTAATTTCTTATTTTAATTAACTATTTAATGTGTGTTTTTACAATAACTTAAGCTTAAAGCCATATCCATCATCTGGCACATATCGGGCATGGGAATCGAACCCCTGACATGTACATTTACGTGATAATAATAACTGCTTAGTATAGAATGCAGAAATATAGGCTTAAAATCTATTTTAAGTTTCATTATTTTATTTATATCAGCATATTAATATTTATTTATATTAAAAAAAAAATTATTTTAATTTTTATTTGTCTTCGTCTTTGATTATTCCGGCTATTGGAAAATGGATGACAATCACGTTTGTCAATATCAAATTCAAGATAGGTACATACATACGAACGCAATTAGTAAATTCCTATTGAAAATGATTGTAACAATATGTAATGTGTTAAGAAGCATCTTCATTTTTTATAAAACTTTTCTTTGAGAGGGATTCTTTACGTTATGTCCCATCACTAGACGCAGTGAAAACTGGACTTTTGCCAATTAGTGAGTGAACCAGTTACGGGTTCGATTCCGGCTGCTGTGTTTCTCTTATTACTGTGCTATGTACTTGATTATATTATTTATCTTATATCTATATCATGTATTTGGAAAGTTTGCGTGCGGACACAAATTACATTGTTGAAATGGATACTGTATCTTACTCGCTCTCTCTTCAGCCCACTAATGACCCACATTAAGAATACAAGTGTCACCACCCCTTTTCCTCCCCAGGGTACTGTAAAAGCTAGGCTATATTTTACAAATTAATATTTTCTGTGAGAGACGAAAAACTCAAAATAAAACCTATGCCAAATCGCCTGGTCAGCGCGACACAGTAGACCTTTATCCCTCCCGAAGTAAAGGAGGCCCGTGCCCAACAGTGGGGACGTTAAGAAGCTGGAAAGTAAAAGATAGCACATTTGTGTTACAATATTTTTATTAACATTTTTGGCGGGCGTCGTGGTCTAGAGGTTCATGTAACGGACTGCCGTTCAAGAGGTCGCGGGTTTGATTCCCGCACGGGATAATCATTTGTGTGATGTTTATGAATGTCATACAAATGTTTGTTCTGCGTCTGGGTGTTTCTGTATTATAAGTATGTATTTACAAAAGAAAAATATTATATGTATTATATCCGTATTCTGGTCCCCATAACACAAGCATATAAGCTTAGCTTGGGACCAGAGGACGCTGTGTGAAATGTCCATGAATATTACATACTTGCCACATGATCGCATATATATAATTAATATCCAAAATTATTATATATATTTATAATCTCATAATAAGATTTAACACGTTAATTAGATCTGGGCTTTACCAATAAGTTTCTTCGTATTCAATAACACGCCTTATATGTGTATAGTGACATCTAGTTAACCATATGTAATTATATCGGAAGTAACGGATGGACAACAGGTTTTATAGATGTAATTGTATTTGAAAAATATGTTGTTGGCTAATGTTAATATAAATATTTTAAAATAAGCGTTGAAAAGAAAAAAGGAATAGAATTTATTTTTTTTACTTCTTACTTCTGTAGTCCGTGGAAAAAGAGACGAAATAGTTATTGACTTGTATGGTAATCGAACTGCAAACCCTAAAAATTTAATAAAACCTTAAGTCTCTCAACAATGGGTATCGATTCCACGACCTCACAAACAAAACCGTAAGTAACTATGCCAGAAAGTCTATCTAAATAGATTTTTAAACTAGCTAATGCGGTTGTGTTGTGTTATGTTATGCTGATTTAGTCATATGCCTATATTCGTACGGCGTTACAATGAAGTTGAACTTGGAAGTCCGCCGATGTAATGGTACTGATTCTACGTGCACGACTAAACTTAACTAAACAATGAAAATTGATACATGAACTTGTTAATTAAAAATCTATATAGTATATTATAGACTAACGATTTTAATTAATACAAATGTGCACAATAGAATAGCCAATTAATCAAAATAAGCCAAAGCTTTTTCATTTTTTAGTTAAGTTTAGTTAAGCACATAGAATTGATACCAATATTTTTTAATTTATGAAGTGTGTAAATAAACAAAAATAAATAAGCTATACAGCTGTAACATTTTAATAGCGATTTTTGTTTAAAAGAGCATTTACCTAACTATAAGTAACTCTTTCTGCCGTTTAAAGTAAAAATCACAAAGAAACGCAAATATTTAAAAACATAAACCTTTCTTTATCTGTAATAGGTTAAAACCATCACAAAAACTCGATAAACCCTGTGAATTACATCCGTTTATCCGTGACCGGGTGAATGCGGGTTGTTATCAATACAACAATCTTACCCGGGTAAAGTCCGATAGACCGGGTATAAGATATTAACCTGATATAATCTTTAACATGAACAAAAAAATTGGTCAAGTGCGAGTCGGACTCGCGCACGAAGGGTTCCGTACCATTATCTATGCAACATAAGGCAACGTTATTAGTATCGAGCAAGAAACGGTAAAAAAATCATGTTTGTTGTATGGGAGCCCCCCTTAAATATTTATTTTATTTTATTTTTAGTATTTGTTGTTATAGCGGCAATAGAAATACATCATCTGTGAAAATTTCAACTCTCTAGCTATCACCGTTCTTGAGATACTGGGTGCGGAACCCTAAAAATCATGTTTGTTGTATGGGAGCCCCCCTTAAATATTTATTTTATTTTATTTTTAGTATTTGTTGTTATAGCGGCAATAGAAATACATCATCTGTGAAAATTTCAACTCTCTAGCTATCACCGTTCTTGAGATACTGGGTGCGGAACCCTAAAAATCATGTTTGTTGTATGGGAGCCCCCCTTAAATATTTATTTTATTTTATTTTTAGTATTTGTTGTTATAGCGGCAATAGAAATACATCATCTGTGAAAATTTCAACTCTCTAGCTATCACCGTTCTTGAGATACAGCCTGGTGACAGACGGACGGACGGACGGACGGACGGACGGACGGACGGACGGACGGACGGACGGACGGACGGACGGACAGCGAAGTCTCAGTAATAGGGTCCCGTTTTTACCCTTTGGGTACGGAACCCTAAAAACGATTAACTTATCTGTTTTAATTATTATCTTTACTTATTATAAAACAAAGTCGTTATTTCTGTATGTTTCTAGTTATGTGAGCTTATAATATATCTTTCAAACGACGCTACGGATTTTGGATACGGTTTTTTAATACAGTGGTCCAAGAGGATAGTTTTTATGATAATCTACCACACCCTAACAAATAATACAAAAAAGCCATCTTCTTTAACCATTCTATGTATTAACAAGAACCACTAAAATCTGTCGCGTTGTTTTGAAGATATAATACCCACAAACATACAAAAATAAAGACTTTGTTTTATAACAAGTAAAGATGGTATAAATACGAAAATAATTCTATTTGTCGCTCTTTCACACCAAAACTACTGGTTTTTGAATTACAAGTTTTGTTAAATGACACTCACAATATCGATTGTGTTCTATTAACAAAGTGTAATTATTTTATTAGATCAATAAAATTTGTCTGTCTGTGTTTAATCGGTGAGTGTACAATTATGTAGTTTGTTCAGGATATATATAGAAATAAACAGGATTTGGAAATTGTCGTGCATTTAGTGATCTCTTTTAGTGATTTCTTTTCTTTATTTGCTTTTAGTGATCTCTCATGAGGCATTAGTGAAATGAAAATTAATTCAATAACTTGAGAGTAACGCAGTCTGTGGGTTGACGGACAAAAAAATCAAGTGTCGCCTCCCCATATCTTGCTCGTGGTGTTGGAAGAACCGACCGAGGGGACCACATTGCATAACACGCATATATACCCGAGTCTATAAGCGTGTATATATACGATCAATTCAGTATTGGTTTAAAAAATCAGCTTAAACTCACTATATCATGCATATATTGCGCCGACAGCAAAACCGGGATAAAAGGAGGAGAATTGTGAGTTTTAGATGGCAAACAAACGAACGTAGCAAAATAAAGTAATTATGTTTTATGACCAGTGTTAAGTATATTCCAATGTTGTCAAGTAAGTTGTGTACCTGTGATGGTTGTTGTAACCTTATATGATGGGCAAGGTAACCGCCCTTGTAAGGTCACTGCCAACAACCGGTCGTTGCTGTCAACTTGATACGTCTAAATAGGAAGCTATCACGGGATTGTGTGAAAAATACCGCGAAACAGATATCAGATTCATACCCTATTTTAATAAAACTCTAGCTGTTGGCCGCAACTTCGTATGCGTGGAGTTGAGAAATTAAACCTTATCAAATTTTACTTGTAAGAGATTTTACGTGTAAAGATTTAAGCTGACGTAGGGACATACAGAAATAATGGCTTTGTTTTATAGTAAGTAAGGAAGCTTTTGACATCTTGAAAACTAAATCAGACACACTCCGCGGTTTAAAAAAATGTTTTAACCTTTTTATTTCGAGATGATCAATTTACTTATAATGTTTTTCTATCTGTTACAGCGTGTCCGTACATTCACGGCGTCACTAGACGAGTTGGCTGGACGCGTACAAGCTGCAGAAGCTGCACGCTCATCATGGCGTGGTCCAGGCGACGCACGCGATGCCAGGGCTCAGCTCGATGCTGTCTCCCGGGCCCGAGCACAGCTGCCACCGCTCAGGAGGCTAGCAGACGAGCTGCATGGACAAGCCCAACAGCTCGCCAGAGACAAAATACAGTTACCTGATCATGTTTTAGCGAGATTAGATGATTTAAATACGAGGTTTGTCAAATATTTTTCTCATTTTGCTTTCCTATGCCCATTTGATGTTCTCACCAATTGTGAAGGTATTTAGTCTTACACGCGAACCAAGTGTATTTAAGGCTTAGTGTCAAGGGTTCCATTTAGCAGAATATGTTATCTGTATAGCGACTTTTAACTCTTCGCCAACGCCATCTAGGTGTGTTAACTAGTTACTATGTTTGAGTTGGATAGACATTTATCTTTGACATTTATCTATGTTTGAGTTCACAAAGTAGATTAAAAAAAAAAAATTGGTCAAGTGCGAGTCGGACTCGCGCACGAAGGGTTCCGTACCATTATCTATGCAACATAAGGCAACGTTATTAGTATCGAGCAAGAAACGGTAAAAAAATCATGTTTGTTGTATGGGAGCCCCCTTAAATATTTATTTTATTTTATTTTTAGTATTTGTTGTTATAGCGGCAATAGAAATACATCATCTGTGAAAATTTCAACTCTCTAGCTATCACCGTTCTTGAGATACAGCCTGGTGACAGACGGACGGACGGACGGACGGACAGCGAAGTCTCAGTAATAGGGTCCCGTTTTTACCCTTTGGGTAAGGATCCCTAAAAAAAAAAAATGTTCGAGCTAGCCGATTAATTTTCGGGAATATTCTAAATATCACTGAGTTTATTTGGCGGGCTAGTATCAGAGGTTGTATTTATTATTTTATTCAGGGACTCAAAACAAACTAGTAAAGTATTTAATAAATCAAATTTTGATGGAAAAAGTAAAATGCCGGAGTGTGGAACTTGAACCCACGACCTCGGAATACCGTTCCGAAGCTCTTCCACCTGAGCTTATTGCGGTCTACTTGCAACACTTCAAATTAACCACCATACATGTTACTCGAATGAGTTTATATATTTTTACGTACATTTTTACGTATATTTTTACGTACCATCATAATTTGATTCATTAAGTAAAAGCATAGCATGTCAAATGCAAAAATTAATAAATTACTCTAGTAAAGTATTATTTTACCTACGAACTGGATAAGATTGGGAGACCATGTCCTAATCGCTTGTTTTTATCTTCCAGAGTATCAGGGTTAATGTCAGGCGGTGAGGAACGAGTGAGGCAGTTAGCTGGAGTCGCCCGGGACGGCGGGGCTGGTGCAGCACAAGGATTCCTCGCTGGCTCCGTGGAGACACCCTGGGAGAGAGCCGTCACGCCTGCTAATGTTCCTTATTATATTAAGTGAGTTATTATTACTGTTTTTTTTTTGCAAACGCCCTACTGTTGAGTATCGGTAAAACTTAACTAATTTCATAATTTGTATTTTTTTTTTAAATTATATTTTTTTCTTCAAGCCAATTAACATCCACAAGTAGGATCACAATAACATCCATCCATGACCAGGCGTGTTGGAATAGGGTTTAGATTTGAGATTTCCGTATCATACAGAGGACATTATCTCTAAGCGAGCTCTTAGCAACCTGAGGAGGAAAGGCTATGGTGATACGTATTCGAAGGAAGCGACCAGTTATCTTATTTTTCACAAATTTTGCAAGTAAACTTAGTTTTCTTCTTCTATTTTAAAGTATTTTTATTATTTTCCAGTCACGAATTGGAAACTACCCACTGGGACCACCCGAAGATGATAGATTTGATGAATTCACTGGCCGACCTGAACGAGGTTCGCTTCTCTGCCTATAGGACTGCGCTTAAACTGAGAACCGTACAGAAAGCTCTTTGCAGTAAGTATTATTATCAATCACCAGAACTTATTCCAGGCTTTCGTACAATTGTCCTCGTGTCTAGCGGTTCACGTAACGGACTGCTGTTCACGAGGTCGCGGGTTCGATTCCCCCACGGGACAAATGGGACAATCATTAGTGTGATGTTTATAATTGTCATACAAATGATTGTACTGCCTCTGAGTGTTTACTATGTATAATTAGTATGTATGTCTTACAAAGGAAAAGTAGTTTATGTAGTTAATCTGTATTCTGGTACCCATAGCACAAGCATATTAATATAGCTTACTTCGGGACCAAAGGACGATGTGTGAAATGTCCATGAATATTTATTTATATTTTAATTCCTGAGTCAAAAAAGAAGAAATGGAATCCTACTTTAGATAAACAAATGAAGTAGGAATGATGACACCTCCAACATGAAACTGTTACTTCCGCTGTGTTCTAAAATTATGTTAAAATTCATACTATTAAATAAACACAATTTCTAGACTTTCTAAATTTTCTGACCCTTTAAATAAATACCGTGTATTGTTTTCAGTGCACATGTTACAACTACCGGCTGCATTAGAGGCCTTCGACTGTCATGGTCTTCGCGCACAGAACGACCGTCTCATTGATATACCTGATATGATCACTGTCCTGACATCGCTCTATGAGGTAAGATGAAAGGGGAACTAATTACGCAGCTTATGGCGGCTGTTGTCAATATTGAAAGTTGCTGGATGCAAGTAGCTTTTTCCAGCTATGGACGGAGAAAAACTGAAGAATATATGGCCTAGCCTTAACAGTTATTTAGTAAATGTATCTACAACAAGTGCGTCTTGCTCCTAGAGCTGGTGCCATTCAATATATTAATAAATATCACGATAGCTTAGTTGGAAAAACAGTGGAAAGATTTTCCAGGGACGTGAATAGTATGTTTTGACATAAAAATTATAAGCTTTAAGCTTTGGCCCAAGCTTATAATTTTGATTACCTTTTAAAACTCAAAAATAAGAATAGTATTATTTGCCTGATCACACTAAGTGACAAAGGTTTTAATATCGTTTTTGTACCATCAGGTAATAGCAGCAGAAAACCCAAGTCTTGTGAACGTCCCTCTATGTCTGGACCTGTCCATCAACTGGCTCCTCAATGTATACGATAGTCAAAGAACTGGACAGATCAGAGTCCTGAGCTTCAAGGTTGGACTGGTGTTACTCTGTAAGGGACATCTTGAAGAGAAGTACAGGTATGTCTTCAAGACCTTAAGGGTTGTACCAACAAGTAGCTCCTACCTACATCATACACTTTTCTTTGTCAAATATACTACTAAGAAGTCTGTGTGGTGACGGATTAAGAATACAAATGTCACAACTCTATTTCTTCCCCAGGATGCTTTAAAAGCCAGCTAAGGAATATTGCACACAGATAACATCCTCTTTGAGATGGCAAACTCTAAAAATAAACCGAATACGCCTGGTCAGCGCGGCACAGTAGATCAGAATCTCTCCCAAAGCGGGGGTGTTCTGTGTCCAACAGTGGGACGTTAATGGGCTAGAGAAAGAGAGAGAAAAATAGTTTTAATGGACTGATGACTAATTAGTAGTTAATATGCGTTCTATCGTCATTCCGATGCTTAAGAGGGTACTGTACTCCTCATGTAGGTATTTGCCTTAGGTGTTGCTATCCCTATCCCCAAGCACCGTGCTGAAAGGGACAAATATAGCTGAAGCAGATTTTACCTACAAATTCTTTGAAAAAAAGACGTTTCGTACTTCCCTTTTTTCTTCGCGAAAGTTAAACCGATTTTGATTGTTTTTACGCTTTATTATGGATGAAGAGTATATCTATGCTTTTATCACTTTCTTTTTTGATAAAACGTTACCAAATATGTGTGATAGACGCTGCAACTTTACGTAAAGAAAACCGAAAAAACGGGATTTTCTGATGGTAAAGTTTCTTTTAGTTATTATATATTGAAAAAAAAAAGTGACAGAAGCATAGATATACTCTTCATCTATAATATAGCGTAGAAACAATTAAAATCGGTTTAACTTTCGCAAAGAGAAATGGGAAGTACGATACCCATATTTTCGTATGGAGCATAATTTGGTATCGAGCCCTCTTAATGTGAAGTTATGAGTATTTATAAGTATACCTTCTATTTCATGCTAACTAGGTTACACTTTTATGCTAAAGAAATTACTCAAAAACCGACATTTTTACATTAGTTATGTATAAATTTATCTCGTTTTTCAGATATCTGTTCCGCTTAATTGCCGACCCGTCCTGTAGAGCTGACCAAAGAAAACTTGGATTATTATTGCATGACTGTATACAAGTAAGTTAATAAGTCTTTTTTATCCCAAATACTTAACACCTAAACATAATTACTTAAAATTACATGTATCCGTATTCCGTGTGGCGACGGATTAAGAATACAAGTGTCATCACCCATTTTATTACCAAGGCTGCTCTAGAAGCCAGCTAACTGCCGCACTCAGAGACATTTAATGGTTACTTAAGGAGCTCTTTAGTATTGATTTAAAAAAGTTTTAACTTAACTTTTACTTTTTTAAATCAATACTAAAGAGCTCCCTAAGTAACCATTAAATGTCTCTGAGTGCGGCAGTGAGGGTTATTGTAAGTAAGTAACATCAACTGTGAGAGGCAGAAAACTCAAATATGGTACCCAACACGGCTGGTTAGCGTGGCATAGTAGATCATAAAACCTTCCGAAATGGTGGAGGCCCGTGCCCAACTGTGGGGCTGGAGAAAACGAGAGAAGATGTGTTTTATAGGCGTCGTGCATGTATGATCAGATGAAAGAAAGCAATTACAACAATTCAAATAAAGCTGATAAAGTGATTATGACGCCCAGGATTTGATCCCACGACCTTTGAAAGTCAATTTGCAATATATTTATTATGTGATAGGTACCTCGTCAGTTGGGCGAGGTGGCCGCCTTCGGAGGATCTAACATAGAGCCCTCTGTACGAAGTTGTTTCGAACAAGCTTCAGCTGCGACCAAAGATGGCAATAAAGGTGGAACTCTAGATAGGAAAGCTGGTCAGTATACTAATATATTAGTTTAGCTACCTAGTAAACGAGTGTACTATTTTAGTTACTAGGCAAATCAATATACTTTTTAACCGGCGACTTCAAGAAAAGGTGGAGGTTTTCGATTCAATTCGTCGGTACGTTATT
Organism: Orgyia antiqua; assembly: GCA_916999025.1. Taxonomy (NCBI): domain Eukaryota; kingdom Metazoa; phylum Arthropoda; class Insecta; order Lepidoptera; family Erebidae; genus Orgyia; species Orgyia antiqua. Next base: position 11,752,523 of record OU779874.1, read on the forward strand.
TTTTATATTTGTTACCTCATAACTTCTAAATGGGCGAAGCAATTTTAATGATTCTTTTTTTATTTGAAAGCTGGCGGTTCCCGTGTGCTCCCATTGGCACCAGGTCAAGATCTGAAGGTTATCTCCTAGGGAATCGGGTAAAATCCTTAAAGTCACATGAAGTCGGTTGAACTTTTGTTAAAAATACTCAATTATTTGCTACTTAGTAAATGACCTAACTGTTTTGGTTACTTAGCAAATGACTACATTATTTTAGTAATTTATTTTTCATTTGTACAGATAAAGAAAAGGAAAAAGAAGAACCAGTAAAAGAGAAAACTCTAGAACGAGACGCAGACGGACAGCTGCAATACATCGAAGCATTCCACTTCTTACAATGGCTGCAGAAAGAACCGCAGTCCATGGTCTGGCTGCCAGTTCTCCATCGTCTGGCAGCTGCTGAGAGTGCCAGACACCAAGCCAAGTGCAATATCTGCAAGGAATACCCAATTATTGGATTTAGGTCAGTATTTTTAAAATAAGGTTCCTAGTCTATAGTCTGGCTGTTAGTACTGCATTGTTTGGCTATTTTTATTTTCCTAGGTAAAAAGGGGGAAATCTATCTTGTAACTAAACACCCAAGTATAGTAGAACAGCCGGGAACACCTCGTCCACTCATTTAATTTCCAGAATGTAGTATTATTGGCCATTTCACAAACTTTTATCTTTTTTTCACTTGAGTCATTGTCTTAAATTTTCAGATTTTTGGTTAAAATCATTTTTAGTTCACTTAATTATTTGACTTGAGTTTTTGATAGAGATTCTCGACCTCGAGCCTAAGTCTATATCATAGTTTCTCAGTTTTAAGCTAACCTTATAGATTGTAATTGTGTTTTGATATCAGTTTTCAATCTTTATATTATTGTTTCAGATATCGTTGTCTAAAGTGCTTCAACTTCGATATGTGTCAGAAATGTTTCTTCAGTGGACGTAAAGCAAAGAGCCACAAGTTGACACATCCTATGCAAGAATACTGCACTACTGTAAGTTTTTTTGAATAATAACATCAAAAATAAAATATAAAAATAATCGCATTCTCAGTATTCATATCTAAACAAAATAGTAGGTATGTTGTAGAAAACAAACAAACTCTCCGTGTGGTGACGGATTAAGAATACAAGTGTCACCACCCCCTCTCCTCCCAAGGGTGCTGTAAAAGTCAGCTAAGGGATATTGCACACAGATAACACCACGGTGAGAGACGGAAAACTCTAAAATAAACCCTGTGCCAACACGCCTGTTCAGCGCGGCACAGTAGACCATAATCCCTCCCAAAATGGAAGAGGCCCATGCCCAACAGTGGGACGTAAATGGGCTGGAGAGGAGAGGAAGAAAACAAAATGGCGGATTTTAAAGCCAAGTAGTATCATGGAATGAAAAAAATTAAATGAGGGTAGTCAGAAGTTTTTCAACAATAACAAAATTGTAAGGCGCTTAGTAAAATATTTGAGTTATATTTATGATAATCAATCGGTTTTGTTTATCTTTTTAAAGTCTTATAAAAATAAGACTTTAAAAAGGTAACACCATTGTGACACAAAACAAAGGTACATTATTATTTATAAGGTTTTTAATTGAAGCTTTTTAATTATTTAAAATGAGACTTATAAGTATTTAGTATTTTTTTCGCATTTAAGTAAGATACGTAACTCCTTAATACCTAAATTGATAATAACCATATGATTTGTTACAGACAACATCAGGCGAGGATGTTCGTGATTTCACGCGAGCATTACGCAACAAGTTCAAGTCAGCGAGGTACTTCAAGAAACATCCTAGAGTTGGATATCTACCTGTACAGACTGTACTTGAAGGTATGTCTAATATTTTAGCTGCCTGTTCATCATGAGCTCTTCGACAAGAGTTGTCAGCTACTTAGATGTGACTAAGAACTTATTGTGATGTTTATTTCCCAGGTGATGCTCTAGAGTCTCCAGCACCATCTCCTCAGCACGTGGGCGGGTCTGGTGCTGGTCTCAGTGGAGACGATATGCACTCCCGTCTCGAGCTGTACGCCACCAGGCTCGCTCAGGTCGAACTTGGAGCCAAGTCGGGGGATACACCTGATAGGTAATGTTATTATTTTCATACCAAAAGGTAGGGTAAAGGTACCTGGGATACTGTCACCAAGCTGTATAACAGGAACAGTGATAGGTTGAAATTTCTACAGATGTTATGTATCTGTTGATGCTCTAACGACAAATACTAAAACTATTTAGGATAAAATTTCTTATAATAACATATTGAATCCAAAAAATAATGTAAATAATACAATTCCTGTATTAAAATATAGAATAGAAATCAGATATTTATGGTGATTCGTTTGCCATATTGGATATTCCCATATAATAAACTTAATTATGTATTACAATCAATCTTATAGAACTATAGTACAACCACAAGAAGATAGTACTATGATGAATTTATTGAAACAGTTTAGTTAATTGCAGTATTATGATCTTATATTCCAGTGATGAAGAACATCAGCTGATAGCCCAGTACTGCGCGTCTCTCAACGGTGGAGCTGAAACAGAAGACGCTCCTCGATCACCAGTACAAGTGGTCTCCATCATACATAGGGAACAACGTCATGAGCTCGAAGCTATGATCAGGTAATAATATCAAATCAAATTTAACAGAAAAAATGGTCCACATACATCGATCGTAGTACGCCGTGAATTCGACAGGTGGTATGATTACACATTACGAAAGTAAAATAATGCACAGAAATTGATACTTTCATAATTTAGATATTATATTTAGTAATATTAATATTATTAATTTTTTATAATTAATATTATTTAATAATATTTAGATATTTAGTAATTTCTAAAAAAAAATCATAAATAATCTAATTTCTCAAGGGCTGTTGAAAACTTCCCATTATGGACATAGGCCACATATGATGAGGGTTTTTGTCTATTCCGTTTTCTTTGTAGTAAATAACTTATACCATTTTGTAATCACGGGAGAACACTTGACATATTATAAGATTAAGGGTTTTAGCTAATAATTATGCTATGGTAGAAATTAAGTGTAATTATATGCTCATGACCTTGTAGCCACACTCTAGTACCGATCTCTATCTTAAGAACTGCAATAAATTTGTAACATTATTACCCTAGTTTATGCATAGCCACTTATGGACCAATTTAAACATTTAGTTTTTTGTCTAACATTTCGTTCTCACACTTTTATCAATATTAGTTACAAATTTATTGCTGTTAAGGACATGTGTTCGACAACCTCAAGTAGCGCGTCAAATAATCATATTTTTTAATCTTAATTATTATTTATTTGAATGTATGTTACCTCACAGGGAATTGGAGGAAGAAAATGCAAGTCTCCAAGCTGAGTATGAACGTTTGAAAGCTAAACAGACACCTGGCTCTACTCCAGAGGAACAACATGGCGTTAATGAGAACAGAAATGCTCCTGTAGATCAGGTAAACTTTCCTCCTAGCTTTCCCATTCTATTTTTCTCTTAATTTTTACATTTTCTGGACTCCATTCCATCTCTGCACATCGTTTTCTCTAACTCAGCTCCTCTTACTTTATCTTTCTCTCTGTCTCTCTCGTCTCATTCCTTTTACCTCCCTATTATGTCTATCTTCCCCTTCCGTTCTCTTCTTATATTGCCTACTCTTTCCCAAAATCTCCCTAAGTATTTCCTCTTTCACTCTCTCTCTCTCTCTGAATTTTGATTAAATTTAAGAATAAATAAATAAATATTCATGGACATTTCACACAACGTCCTCTGGTCCCAAGCTAAGCTTATTATGCTTGTATTATGGGTACCAGAATACGGATATAATACATATACTATTTTTCTTTTGTAAATATATACTTATAATACATAGTAAACACCCAGACGTAGTACAAACATTTGTATGACATTTATGAATATCACACAAATGATTGTCCCAAGCGGGAATCGAACCCGCGACCTTGTGAACGGCAGTCCAGTACATGAACCACTACGCCACGAAGCCCGTCATAATGAATGAAGAATGTTAATAAAATTGTGCATTCCAGGACATGATGGCAGAAGCTCGTCTTTTGAGGCAGCACAAAGGTCGGCTAGAAGCTCGTATGCAGATACTAGAGGAACACAACCGGCAGCTAGAAGCACAACTGCAACGACTAAGGAGGCTGCTTGATGAAGTAAGTTTATTCCAGATTTATAGTCTTATCCACTTACGAATGTTCGACTCGATTAACTTATATATCCGTGCGTCTATATATACATAATATTATTAGTCTTATTCTCACTTGTCAAATTGTCGAAACTATACTTAAATTGTTGTTGTTATTTGATTTTAATAATTTTAATTTAATATTTAAATTCTTAGTGCCTTTTGTATCAACTAGCTTCTAACAATTTAACATTTATTTCAAGTTTTATCTATTTTGTTCTTTACAGCCATCACAGGGCTCGCCCCCAGCTCGTACTGGAACTCTTCAAACCCGATCAGTTACGGCATCTCAACTCGCTACTGACTCTCCAGCCAAGATGCATAATGGACTTTATCATGAGTCACAGACTAGTAAGTAATAGTATTTTATATTTACTCATTTAAACCCCTTAATACTGTAATTATATATTAGAATAAAAAATCTTACTATATGATGTAGTTATTTTCAATATACTCGTACAATAAGAAGTAGGTATTAAGCAAGTAAAATGAACTCACTAAGCCTTTTGACCAAGTTAACTTACTTCGTAACTTATTTATGTAACATTAAAATTCTATAGACTATGTTAAATGGGTCTATTAAAACATGTTTAAGTCTCAATCTCTCTGATATAGAAGTAAACACAAACATCATTACTATTTAAATGATATTTCAAAGAGAGGAGTCCCTCAGGGTGTCATTTTGGGTCCTATATTCTCATATCAGTTTATATTAATAAGTTAATTAGGAAATAGTCATACCTACATTAATTTAAAGTAGAGGATGGAAAAAAATATTAAATTAAAACCTAAGCAGATGACAACTGACATCTGGAAACTAAACCCTATAACAACACTGCTGACTCAGTATAGACCAAGTGGTGGTTGTTGAACTGAAATGAGAACAGCTATCGTTATATTCGCCATACCAATGGGCCCCCATTGGAAAAATGTTACTGGTGTTCGCTCCTAAAACATTTTGATTTACGGCTTTTATAAAGCCCAGACGTAGGAAGTTAGTTGAAGAAATATATTTAAATAATATTCGTACTACAAAGACGGTGGAGGTCGTTGGGCCGGCGGAGAGCGGGAATCTTTGGAGCGTCCGCCCCCACCGCCGCACGCCGTGCACTCGCTCATGCATTGCGCAGGTTAGCGGGTGTTCGATGTGGTTTGACTTAGTAATCTTATAGATTGTTGTTTTGAAGCTTTTTAACAACATTGTTTTTTTAAAAGGCTGTTTATTTCACAAGAGTGTAGTTTTGATTTATATATTCAAAACCACGTAAGGCACATTTTTAAATTTTTAGTGTTGCTTAAAATTTGAAATTTTGATTTTGCTTAAATTTGTAGTATTTATAATACTTCGTTAATTTTGTATTATATTTTTATGAATAAAAAGTTACTTTTGTTATGTTATATTTACCGTTACATGTTAAAGTTACTTTTGTTATGTTATATTACGCACCAAATGTTATTTTTGTTTTTTTTTTATTATTTTGTTCCGCTTGATGTGATTGGCGCATGGTTGTACTGCGTTTCTTTTAAATTTCAGCAATATTCCTTTTTTTTAATTACTATAAATATACTCACACGCACGTTTTTGTACTTTTAAATGTTAATTATTAGTTTATAGAGACTTATATATGAGTTATTCAATATTCTGTCTTTCGAGAAATTCTACTTTGTTTTTTTTTTTTACATTTGTAACTACAGATTATGTCTAAACTAAGGCCATTGTTTTATCAACTGAAATCACTAATTCTAATGTGTACGTTGTTTTTCTTTTTAATGCAAACTTAATAGGACGCATACCTTGAGGTAATAATCTTAATTTTCAAAATTGTAATGTTAATTTGAACTACGAAATTTGGACTATGAACATGAAAATAAAATTTTGTATATCGAGCTAATCAAGACCGTGGTTTGATTTGTGTTTTTAAGCACTATTCAAAGGCTCTAGTAGGCAAAAGGACTATAAAGCTTAGGAAATTCTGCAAGAAAGCTTGGATACTGAACTCTCATCTGGGGTAATAAAATAATATAACTAGATGTAAAATAAAATATGTTTCAATTTGTAATAATTTTAATTACAGATGACCTGGGTCGCGCCGTCGAAGAACTAGTCTCCGTCATGACGGATGATCAACCAAACCAAACATCGAGTTCCCCTCCACAGTATACCAACGGGAAACCTCCCACCAAAGAGTAGTCACACATCGAATAGACGCGATGGTGCTGTTCCAAATTATATATTCGAACTAGCAACACTGTCGAGCGAAACATAATTGATGCTTCAAAATTACCATTTTCTATCATGGCAACATTAAATATTTCTACTAATTTTCGACTCATCACTAACCCTGCACGTGCTGTTTCTACCTTATTATACATAAGCTATTATTTCATACCTTTTTCCTAACCGAAGGCTTCCCGGGGAAAGATACTAACAGTAGAGGCCTGTATGGAACCGGCTATTGAGAACTAACGGACAAAACAACCGCCATTTTAGTTCCTTGTAGCGTTATAAAAAACGATAGTCGTATGCAACGCTTATTGTATTAATAAGGGCATGCCATTGTTGCAGTACATATCGTGATTGAGTCGTTTTCTACCACTTCAAAATAGTTTTAGCAGTAGACAACCCTAGCAGAATTTCTACTATTCTTGTTTTTCCCCTTGCAACCCCGACAGTGTTGCTAGAACGAGGACTTCCAACGAAAAAGACACTTAACAAGCATTTATATATTTATATGTGTAACAAAAAATGTACCAAATTTATCGATACTTGATATTTTAATCGTTTAAGTACATATCTTGTTAGTACAATCTCCATTAAAATGTCATATCACTTCTTGTATACTTCCATATCATTTTGCTGTGTAAAATACAAGCATATGTAATATAAAATGGCGACATCAAGTCACTAAACGACTTATGTTATTTACAATAAAGCCCAATTGGTTGGACCATATTTTCTACCATATCAATAATCCCTATAAGTTTTTAAAAACAAAATATCTTTTACTATTTTACAAGAACACATTTGAAACTACTACTATGGTAGCAATTTCAAATATGTGGTCACACTGACGAAGCGAAACGCTTTAAAAATATAGCAAATTAGCTTTAAACCGTGTTAATGTGACTGTTTTGATAATAAAATGCAATACCAAATGCAATCTTGCTGTTTTTTGCCGCTAAATGTAAAGGCCTAAGTTATAGTGGAAACTTATTGTTGTATAGCTAGAGCTCTCCGGTTTATACAAGTGTATGCCATGTTTATATTGGTCGTAGATAAAATAACTGATTCGTTAACGATTTGCGAGTAGTGTAGATGTAGACAAAATATGAAACATGTTACATATATGCATGTTTGTGTAATGTTATATACATTTATCAAGTTATCACAAAATGTATCGTTAGATGATGAAAATAATCGAAGTGCTTCTACGCAGAGTAGTGACAGTTTACTTTCCTTCATTGTTAGGTCTACGCGCACTGAGATTGTCGAAATATAGGGTTGCCAGATACAACATTTCAATAATCTACTAAATGAAATCTACCATTTTATATAATATTTTTTGAATAATTTGGTTCTACTTCATTGTTATTAAAGTATTATAAAAATAGACTCAAACAACATATTTTTAATAAACTTATTTTTAAAATACCTAAACTAATCAGCTTGTATGCATGTTTTTTTAAAAATCTAAATTATTTTAATATTTGATAGGAAAATATTCTTGTTTCTTCAGCTAACTAGATTCATTTGAAGAAATATTTTAGTCATTTTTATAAGTAATAATTAACTTGATAAAAGATAATCACTTTGTGCGTTAGACAATACTGTCAGTCTAGTAAAATCTTCTTAGAAACTAAAGTATGTATCCAAAAATGTTTACTATTACAAGTGGCGAGACGACACGAATTTCGATTAGGCTAATATAATGTGACGAGTTTTGTGTCGCAGGCCGTATGTACCTTGATATTAATATCGTGAGTCTACTAGTTATGATGCTGCCTACCTTTTTAGATAAGGATATATTGGAGAGACTTTTATACGATCGTTAATAATCCTGTTAAAGCTAACTTTACATTAAGATACTTCCGATTTAATAATATCATGATTTATTTTATTTTTATAGTCAAGAGCGTTGAAATTTTAAAATCCACCATATTTATCACTGGCTACATTATAAAGTTTCAACGCACTAAACGACCGTTACTTAAAAAAAATTATAATTAATTTCGCTAATATAGTATATAAGAGAAAAGCACAATCTTTATTATTATAATTTTTAACGAAATAGAAAGTAAAATCAACTAATATTATTGTTAATAATTTTATTTTGTTTATTATGTAGTACGATAATCTACTGTTTTCGGAATTTTATTATTATATTGGCAACATTATTATATTTTATGTACTACTTCCGCATTTATTTGTATATTTTTTACTGTGTTCATAATGTTTTAGAAGTTAAACACAAATAAACATTCAACATAGTACATTGCAGTTTTATTAACCTGTTATTTCATTAGTTTAACTAAATGAGCAGTCACTATACACAGATATAGCAGATGGTGGGATGACGTTTTTTATAATTGAGAACAAGTAACTTTAACCTGGCTAAATCGTACTTCATAGAATAATGACGTTTCATATGACGTCGTCGATTAAAAAGAAAAGTGACTTTTCTCAAAAATATTGATAATTGACATTAACTGTTAAAACGTTTTGTTATCGTATGTATTTAAATAGAAAAGTTTATTTTTTGAGAAAATACCTATTCAATAATCATTATTTCATATGTGGAAAGGTTACACTTCCAGCTAGAATTGGATTTTTTTTTATCAAATTATTAAAAACAAATAAATCATCTTAAGGGCCTACATCAATATTATCGTATATCATCGCCGACACGTACATATTAACACAGCCAGTAGGCACAGAAAATGAAGAATTAGGGATACTTTTCCTATTTACTCAAAATCTACTAAATATATTTTAATTCTGATTTACGTGTTTCTATATATAATAGTAACTTATGTTTTTAAAGTTATTTCATTAGTTAATACGCGATAATAGACCGACAAATGAAAAATATAAAAAATTTGAGAGGTTGTTTCGATAAGATTTTCTATCGAGAAAACTTTTTTCAATCGCGTTTCGGAGTTTATGCGATCCTAGATCATATATTGAAAAAACATATACTTAAAAATTAGAGCTCTAGCCATTCAATCTAAAGAAACAATGAAAACTTCGTACATAGAAAAATGCACGAAGCTATTTTGGTATCCTCTTAAATAAGTAAGTACGAATTTTTCTTCTTTCACACCACCTTACCACAGATTTAACTTATCGGTGACGCATTAAGAATATAAGTGTCCTTCCAAGGGTGCTGTAAAAACCAGAAAATAAACAGACAATAATTATCATTATTCGTGTTAGTGTATTATTTTATAACTCAAGAACTGTTCGATTTGACTGATTGATGGGGCACAGCTACAGCTAATGGATAGGTACCTATTTATTTATTTGGTATCCTCTTAATCAGCATTAAAATACCTTTAAAATGATATACAACACTTTATTTTACTTTAAATCTAACAGACGCCAAAAAATGAAATAAAATAAAATTGAAATCTTTAAATGTGTGTACTGTAAAATTTGGTCTACTTGATTAATGTCACTTTTCTATTTAACCGACGACGTATAGCATGTATCATAGACACACACATAGAAACATTTTCACGCACACATAGATATGTGAGTAGCTTTCAGCCGGCTGAGTGATGTAGCCATCGACTGTACATCTTTACGTTAGATTCGTGAAAGCTGAAACTTAACTCTAAATAAATTAGGGGATAAATAAAACTACTTTTTACGGATTTCGACGCGTATATTTGTTTTAAATTTTGGCCCGACGTTTCGGAGACTTAGAGAATTTTATGTAGTATAAGCATAATGGAATATAATAGTTTATGGTAAAAATCTTTATGGCCAATGTAAAATTCAAATCGAATCGTAATAACTGATCGTAGAGGACACATTACAGCTCAGTCTCACCCGTCACCATGGTGGCTGCAGTCTCCGAAACGTCGGATCAAAATTTAAAACACAAAATTTATTTAAACAAATGAGTCGCGCAAGTGTTAGAGAATAGGGAATATTTTTTTAACAGAATAAAAAATGTACTTATCCGATATAAACTTTATTATAAATGTTATAATAACTTAATGATACTAATAGTATCAGTTTTATTCTACTATAGCTATTTCTATAAAAAGTTAAAAATCTATCCACAGATAACAAATAAGGCGCTACTTCCTATTAATATTGTGATTAAGGCCATATTTTATTTATATACCACAAGCTAGCGAGGTTTACAGGCAGTGTTACTGTCCTCCGTCCACAATATTACGGGTAGGATTCCTGCATAGAACAATTATTTGAGTTATGAACATTGATATGACGCATGCAGCACATGTCTATGGTCTCTGCCTACCCTCTTGGAAATTACTTTTAGTAGACACATATTTAAAATACTTGGAAAACACCAAGACGCAATGACAGTAAATGCGTTCATCTCATAAATAAATGTCTTGAACGGGGATAGAACCAATGATCATATTATGCACATTAATACATAGCATATTTGTACTGATAGACATATTTGGTAAATGCAAGATACAAATAGCAATTAAATAATTTAAATACATAAAATACTCGTAAGTAATGATAAACTAACATTTAAGAGCTAAAAATTAAATAACTAACTAAGTACTACTATGTCATATCTTTAATTATTAAGGTGTGATAAGGAATTAAAAATAATAGCGTCAGCACCCTATAACTTCTGTCAGTTAAGGATTTACAGGGACACCTATTGATGATAATTGTCAATAAATAGTAAATACACAACGACGATAGATTGCGCGGAAATATATTCCAGACTATACATTTCGCGCCATCTGTGCTGCCTAGACCATAACTTTATAGTTAAAGTTACCACTAAATAGTGATTTCATAGGAACCACAGATGGCGTCAAAATATAATTCATACAAATACATAAAATTGTTACGCGCCATCTATTATCGCTATATAGTAACTTAGCAACAACGGTATTATACAAGTTAAAATAGCTTCTTGGCATAAATACAATATGAATATGCAATAGTTAGTCATTAAGCCCTTATCAGTTACGAGCCCCTAGCATGGTCAGAGATCTCTTTGTTTTTTAGAAGGAAGAACATTCAAGGTCCTTCATAGATTGCTGATGTGAAGGTCCATGTCACCTGATTGCTTTTTCTGGCTTGGTGTTTCTAGGCTATGGAGTAGCTACCTGTAACAACTACATTTTGTCATGTCATGTCTATAAATTTATTTCTCTTTTTATTTATAACCTATGTTTTTTCCGTATTTATAAAATCTAAAATGTTCCCATGTTAAATTTTGAATTTTTAATCTTTCACAAAGGATGTTATCTGTGTACAATATTCTTTAGCCGGCTTTTACAGCACTTGGAGAAGAAAAGAGGTAGTGACACTTGTATTTTTAATCTGTAAAAGTGTAAAATATAAATACTAATGTCTGTATAGTGACTATACAGACATTAGTATTTATATTTTACACTAATAAGGATATTTTAATAAATATATTGTACCAGTACTTACCTAATATTTGGTGTTATTTTTTTCCTAAACTTTCACAGTAGTATTTGTAGTACTATCTAAACCATTAACAGTTGTCTGAACGTCCGTCCGTGGTCTTCTAAACAATAACACATGAGGTTCAGGGTTGTGTACCATATAGTGTAACCAATTAGGACTCTGTTGTACTCCTAAATTACGCCATTCAGTTTCCGTCATCAAGTGAGACTTGGGAACTAAACGGGCTAAGTCTGGAGGGAGGATTACATGCCTGAAATTTATAATTTTACTACTTAAGTATAACTACATTGGACATGCCTTACAGTCTAGTGGTTTATATAAACGTCTTTTAACTTGTGTTTAATAGATTATTATAAAACAAACTAATAAATTACATGAGTAAATAATAGTAAAATATAATCACCTATATTCATACATTTCGTCAGTGTATCGCTCCGAATATTGTATTTGGTCAACGGGCATTTTGTGTGGTTTAAGTGGAACTATTCAAATATAAATCCTTTACAGCTTTTACTGAAAAAACTAAGTAATCTTTTCAATAAATCGATGTTTCGCAGAAAATTTCAGCTGACAATTGACAGCAACGAATGACATTAATGACAATAATGACAAAAATGACAACTAATCATCTGTCAAAAAGAAGCGGACGTTCTAAACATAGCGATGTGCGCTGTTTTCCAGACTCTTCTTAATCCCCGTTTTCCAATGGCAGAGCATAATGCGACTCAGTGCCGCACAATGCTGACGCTTAATTGGAACGTGAATTAGTTTTAAAATGCGCCAGCAGAGTGCGCTAATATAAGTATGGAAAAAAAAAATTCTAAAATAATCATTGTATTCACATTATATGTGTGGAATATAAAAAAGTCATTGTTTATACCTTCATCCATACTTATATTTATTTATTTTTTAACACAGCTTGAATTAACTTTGAATATTTCCAGAAAACTCCGACGAAAAGAAAGCCTTAAATTTTTTTTTAACAATCAATATTTTTACTAACGATAATATATAAATAACATTTCAATCAATGCCAATTTAAAGAAAAAATACTTGTTAATTTTCTGTCGCTGAAGTTGGTATGGATTGCACGCATCACTTTTGAGAGTGCTCGATTGTGCGATGCGATGCTGTAATTGGAACACTCAACGTTGAGCATTGTGCCGCATAATGCGCTATTGTGCGCTGATTGGAAAACGGGGAATGTAAAGTACCTCATATTTTATGCAAAACAAATTAGGATCAGCAATAATTAATCTAGTACATTAGGAAAACCTACCATTTACTACTATCAAACTTTATCTAAAATCATAAATGCAAGATTTAAAGTAATAAATTTGTTAATTCATCATGTTGTGTTTACATTATTTCGTTCAAAAAATTTTTTAATAATTTTATGAATAAGAACGCATCCAGCGGCGAGAAAATAACATTGAAAAAAGAAAACGAAAAATTAAGGAACTTTGTAACGTTCCGTTTTACGGTTTCCTGTTTGTGTATTTATTACCTACTTTAGTCGTTCTGAAAATGAGCTTAGCCGTGGGCCGTGAAGTTGCGGTACTGAATGGATTTCGGGTGAAGTTTCGCAGCAGGCTACATATTGGATACCAGTTTGAAAACAAATCAGCAGACAAGCCAGTATTAATTTAAATTATATAGCTCCCTTATAATACTTGCGGCTAGAACTCCAAGCTTCTGACCAAATGACCAAGGCAAAAATTCTCATTAGAGGCTTTATTTATTTATTTATTTTACAATTTTTGCACACAATAAATGATTTATGTACAATGGTGGACTTAATGCCAACGGCATTTTCTTCCAGTCAACCAGCGAGAAGTGCAGAAAAAAGTTAAAGTGGGTGCTATTTATTTTAACTTATAGGTATATAATAATTTTAATGAAATACATAAAGCTCATACATACAAAATACATAAATAATATTATAACACTTGCTATACAAACACTACATAAACCATACTTACTTATATACCATAATAATATAACTAGTATGTTATATTCGCTATACATACACTACATAAACCATACATAATTATTGTCTCCCTCTGTCTCATCCTTGGGTCTTTTGGTTATATTTTTATCACAAAAATAAGAACTAATTACTGAAAACCCGTCTCCTCCCAAGGGTGCTGTAAAAGTCAGCTAAGCGATATTGCACACAGATAACATCTTCTGTGAGAGACGGAAAACTAGAAAATAAGCCCTGTGCCAATACGCCTGGTCAGCGCGGCGCAATAGACCATAATCCCTCCCAAAGTGGAGGAAGCCCGAGCCCAACTGTGGGACATAAATGGGCCGGAGAAGAAGGAAGGCAAAGTGACGCCACAAACAAACAACCCATTTAATTACTCTAAGATATTTTATTTCGTAGTTAGCTAAGTTAACGTACAAACTTGTGCAATGGGTAGAGATAAATAAATATAAATTAGTGCATATAGTTACATATGGAAGTTGCTAACATTATTCAATTAAAGCGAACACAAACGCCCAGCAATTCTATCGAGTTTGGGGTCCAACCGCGCAAACCTTGTACCAATATATTGACCATGTCTTGTAATATTCACGGACATATTATATTTTATATACGAACGCTTTTATGTAATTACTAGCTGACCCGGCAAACGTTGTATTTCCATACTAAAAAAAAATGGTTTGAAAAATAGATGTTGGCTGATTCTCAGACCTACTGAATATGCATGTAAAATTTAATAAAAATCGGTCTAGCCGTTTCGGAGTAGTACGGTAACTAACACTGTGACACGTGAATTTTATATATAAGAAAGATAAGATGTTTGGGCTATGGGTGCCAGATATACGTCACTACTTTATAACCTCAAAATTATAAATCGGATTAAGAATACAAGTGTCACCACCCTATTTTATCCAAGATCCTATTTTATCCACTATTAATCCATTTTATCCAATCCATCAACTGTGAAAGACGAAAACTCTAAACAAACTTTATGCCTACACAATTGGTCTGTGCGGCAAATTGGCAAAGCCCTGACAAAGTGGAGGAGGCCCAGCCCAACAGTGAGCGGTTAAAGGGCTAGAGAGAGGAGACATATAAAATTTGTTAAAGAATTAAATTATTATGCTTATGTCCATTATGCAGGGCATTTTATGACATTCTCTTATTAAGATTATCCCAAAATGTCTATAAAATATGGTCACCATACATTATAAATAAGATAATGTATGTGATCAGTTATGTGAGGATGTTAGCTCAGTCTGATACAGTATGGGTGAGATCACGCTTGACTTTCTGCAAACTCTCCTCAAACAGGACTATCCTGATGTTTCCATACTACATTTTGAGGTAAGTAGGTTCGAATTAAATTTAATGGACTCTGAATGAGAGAAGATTTTTAAGAAGTTAAGGAGTCACAATTTTAATTTCTAATTGAATTCAATCTCAATGCTGAAAAAAAAGATCAATGGCCAGTTCATAAATCGTCGGTCAAAATATAAAAATTTAAACTCTAAAAAGAAAACTAAAGTCTAAACTTTTAAGTAGGTATGTTTTTAGTTTCGGAATCTCTCCCGTCATTGTGGTGGCTAACAAAGTTTTAAAACGTTGGATTTATAAGTAAACTAGCTGACCCCGCAAACGTTGTTTTGCCATACTAAAAAAAAAAGGTTTGAAAAATAGATGTTGGCCGATTCTCAGACCTACTGAATATGTATGTAAAATTTGAGAAGAATCGGTCAAGCCGTTTCGGAGGAGTACGGTAACTAACACTGTGACACGTGAATTTTATATATTAGATAATTCCAATACAAAAGCTGTATGTAAAATTTCAGATCAATCCGTAGGTGAAAATCACTTTAAAAGATTTTGTTACATATATTTTGGTTTCGTAGAACATCGATAGATACGGACTAATCTAATATAAGCGTGTTAAAAAGCGAAAAAAAATGTTAAATATTAGTATTAGATATTTTTACGATTTCTCTCGCTTTTTTACTTTACTAAACCGTTTTCTATGTCCAATTCCATAATGCTAAGTATAATTAGTTTAACTAAAACTAACTAACAAGTTCCCATAAACATTTTAAACATAACAATTGCAAACAATGCTGATTTCTTTTATATTTTTATACATTACTAGCTGTGCCCTGCGGTGTTACCCGCGGTAAAAAGGATATTAAGGTAAAAGCACCCATTACCGCGGTATGCAAAATCGGCATCAATTACCGATGTATGAGATATTTTCGTATTTTAATTTAATAACAGTAACATCGGCACAATATTATTTCGGACAAGTTGTAACTTGTAGTATTTTACATCGTAACAACGGGCGCTAGGGAGTATACCAAAGCCCGAACGGATCAAAAACACTCCATTTGTGCGGCGGGAGCGCAGGTGCAGGTTCTGTCCATACAAGCACGGGCCAATTCATGCAAGTGCACTCACATTTTTGATACGAGATATATATAGCAATATACTTTATAATTGTCTACGGATACTGTTTACTTGTTTTTATGATTTTCTAGGAGTTTTATCTCATACTTTTCATGGCGAAATTTTGTAAAAATACAGAATAATATCGATAAAAAAAATTCGCGGTGATAGGTGCGTAAAATTAGGGGTAGCTTCTAATACCGAGGGTACCATCGGTAATGGATAATATTGAGGGTCGAGATATTTGCTTGTTATTTTCAAAATCACAATCTTATTAGAGAACATTCCACTATATTTCATCACTAATGTATTCTAAAAACGAAAAATATATTTCCGATGTATGCAAATTCCAGTAAATTTCATCAAATTATAATAAAAAGTAGTGTACTTGAAGTGTAGTTTTTGTACTGCGAATCCAAAATGGCATAAAACATTTGCTATATTAATGTGACAAAATAATGATAATACGGCCTATTTACTAATTTAAAATACTGCTTTTCATTAGGATCGAAAACTCTTCCTGCGAATTGGCAACAAAAAATCATAAACTTTTGTAGTTTTTATGGGTCGGAATAGTCCAGTCAAATTACGGCTGAGAATGGGAAAAATAATCACTAAAATACCTAGTTTGGGAATTATGAAGGATCGATCGGGGGGTGTATCCTGAGCTTATATTCCAATTTGAGGGAATCTAGGGAGGTCAGCTCAAGGTCATTTCGATGAAAACGCGTTTAATTCGATATCTCGAGAACGGTTAGTGTTAGGCAAAAAATTGTAGAGACCTTTTCTCTTTTAAATTAAATTTACTAACTTTTTTATCCGAAACTTTTTTTTATCATCAATATTTTTCAATTTATTGCTTCCGATAGGCAAAAATTTTACTTTTTTTCCTCCCTTTTTTATTTTTTGCCATTTTCTCCCCAACCGTTAAATTTTATTAAATTTTACCCGAATATGAAAGTGTTGCTCTTTTAATTATGAACAACTTTATATGTAAACTTTTTTCTGTAATGCCAATACCTTCGGAGTTATATATTACTTTACCGAGCGAAATCCGTGCCACTGTCGCAATATCATCGACATCAGTGGGTATTTAGTATTTGAAAGAAATATTAAAGTATTCCATGATCATTTATTAGCCAACTTACCTGTATCAAAAGGTGAATCGATTAAACTATTAAAAAATTGAACTTCATTTAAATATTAAATATTGTAATAATTGAAATATCATTTAATTAAATAAAATAACAATTTGACGAGCCTCTTGGTTGAGTGGTTTATGTAACGGACTGCTGA
Organism: Orgyia antiqua; assembly: GCA_916999025.1. NCBI lineage: Eukaryota > Metazoa > Arthropoda > Insecta > Lepidoptera > Erebidae > Orgyia > Orgyia antiqua. The sequence goes on from OU779874.1 coordinate 11,770,134, forward strand.
TCAAGAGGTTGCGGGTTCGATTCCCGCTCGGGACAATCATTTGTGTGATTTTTCAAATTGTCATACAAATGTTTGTACTGCGTCTGGGTGTTTCTATATATTATAAGTATGTATTTACAAAAGAAAAATAGTATATGTATTCTATCCGTATTCTGGTACCCATAACACAAGCATATAAGCTTAGCTTGGGACCAGAGGACGTTGTGTGTAATGTCCGTGAATATTTATTATATTTATTATTTATTTATTTAAATATTGTACTTTTTCAATTTGGGTATTTTTTATTTTATTCAATGGGATAATAATGTGAATAAGGATTAGAAAAAGAAGTAAACGAATAATTGAAATTGTTTCACACATTTATTGATAAAAAAATAGGTCATAAAATTGGTAAAATTAAGTACGCGAGGTCGATGGAAGTGAATCGTCAATATTAAAGGCCCACACTAATGCACGCGACAGTGTGTCTGTGAATACGCGTCGCGACAGTGGCACGGATTTCGCTCGGTAAAGTAATATATAACTCCGAAGGTATTGGCATTACAGAAAAAAGTTGAAATATAAAGTTGTTCATAATTAAAAGAGCAACACTTTCATATTCGGGTAAAATTTAATAAAGTTGAACGGTTGGGGAGAAAATGGCGAAAAATAAAAAAGGGAGGAAAAAAAGTAATATTTTTGCCTTTCGGAAGCAATAAATTGAAAAATATTGATGATAAAAAAAAGTTTCGGATAAAATAGTTAGTAAATTTAATTTAGAAGAGAAAAGGTCTCTACAATTTTTTGCCTAACACTAACCGTTCTCGAGATATCGAATTAAACGCATTTTCATCGAAATGACCTTGAGCTGACCTCCCTAGATTCCCTCAAATTGGAATATAAGCTCAGAATACACCCCCCGATCGATCCTTCATAATTCCCAAACTAGGTATTTTAGTGATTATTTCTTTCGGTAATTTGACTGGACTAGAATTATATTTTAAAATATATTATTCCAATCCCATTACCGCGGCATACCTCGGTAATAGATTATATCAGAATCTATTACCGAATGTCAAGTACTCGGAAATAGAGTTTTCATATATCGAGAACAGAACGTATTACCGATACCGAGTGATAAGGCAATCAGTATTGTAGGGTTCCGTTTCTGAATAGATATATTTACTTAGTAGGTAATTATTTTTTATGATACCTATTTAAAATAATTTCTGTGTGGTGCTGGCTACGAATAATACCACCAATCTTCTCGTGGGTGTCGTAAAAGACGACTAAGTCAATGAAAGAACACCATAGCACTGGCAGCAGCATGTCAAGCTCAATGGTGTGTGTATTTTGTAGGGAACCATCAGGACAGCAGATATATTTTTTCTTCTATAGTCGGTAATAGGAGACATATACCGCGGTAATGGATAAAAATAGTAAGGCATACCTCGGTAATAGATGAAGTAGTAACGCTGGCTAAAAATAATTTTAATAAAAATAACGCTTTAAAGTAAATAAAAAGAAATGAGAGAAGTACGAAATCTAAGGTCTATAAAACGTTAAAAAATCCTTATTTGTCGAGGAAAGTCCTGATCCCCTAAATATTTTATTCTAAAGTCAAACTTCCTCGATTTACCTCGGTAATAGGTGCTTTTACCTTAATAAGTTCATTTTCTATTCCATTGTCCATTGGAAAGTTTCATGAAAATCCATCCAGTAGTCTTTACGTGAAAGCACAATAAACATAAACATTGGAGTACGGATAGAAGACCGAGGAAACGTTCGCGTTGCACAGCCAACAGTTTCAAGTATTTTATTTTGCCGCGCGTAATTCTTTTTAGGGTTCCGTACCCAAAGGGTAAAAACGGGACCCTATTACTGAGACTTCGCTGTCCGTCCGTCTGTCACCAGGCTGTATCTCAAGAACGGTGATAGCTAGACAGTTGAAATTTTCACAGATGATGTATTTCTATTGCCGCTATAACAACAAATACTAAAAATAAAATAAAATAAAGATTTAAGGGGGGCTCCCATACAACAAACATGATTTTTTTACCGTTTCTTGCTCGATACTAATAACGTTGTCTTATGTTACATAGATAATGGTACGGAACCCTTCGTGCGCGAGTCCGACTCGCACTTGACCAATTTTTTCATCATATCTCCTAAGATATTCATTTAAATTTCATGCTGTAAAGAGCAGTTATAATCTATATTAATTGCGTAAGCTAACTAAGCTATTTAATTTGATGAAAAATATTACCATATACACATAAATACTAGACTTTTTTGAATAACTATAGGTAACAAACAATTCCTCCATACATTAGTTTATTGTACCTCACATAGATAAGGCAGCGTTTTCATTTATAGATAGCGCGCGTCCGAGTTTCTCGGCAAATTTAATCATATCTCATTCAATATACAGCAAATCCCAATAAATTATGCAAAAAAAGCCATCCTGTTGAACCATTCTATCTATTAAAAAAAACCGCATCAAGATCCGTTGCGTATTTTTGAAGATATAAGCTCACATAGGGACATACATACAAAAATTACGACTTTGTTTTATAAGAAGTAAGGATAAGGATAATAATAAAATATTCTTGGACATCTCACACAACGTCCTCTGGCCCCAAGCTAAGCTTATATGCTTGTGTTATGGGTACCAGAATACGAATATACTACATATACTACTTTTTTTTTTGTAAATATATACTTACAATACATAGAAACACCCAGAAGCAGTACAAATATTTGTATGACAATTAGAAAAATCATACAAATGATTGTCCCGAGCGGGAATCGAACCCGCGACCTCTTGATCGGCAGTCCGTTACATGAACCACTCAACCACGAGGCCCGTCTAAGTATAAGGAATATAAGGATAAGGTATAAGGATAAGGAAGTATGAAATTAATGATATCCCAAGATCGTTATCTACAATACAATGTGAAATACAATAATAATTGTAACACAATGCTCAGTTTAAATAAAACCTGAGACTTTGCAGTCACCATGGTCACGGGTGAGACTCTCGAGTCTCACCCGTGACCATGGTGACTGCAAAGTCTCCGAAACGTCGGGCCAAAATTTAAAACAAATATACGCGTCTAAATCCGTAAAAAGTAGTTTTATTTAAACAGATGAGTCGCGCAAGTGTTAGAAAAAAAATAGGTAGGTATTAAAATTTATTTAGCCATAGTTAGTTACTTTATCAGAATGTAGTCTGCAAATGAAATCCATAGTTATCTCAAATATTTCCATAGAGCTGATTTGTCCATAAGTTCTCATGTATATTTACTTTTGCGGTGGAATGGCTGCCTTGCATGTTTAACTCTTGTTAGAGGTACTCTACCTAACAAGAGCTAAACATGCAAGGCGGCCATTAAATTAAACCTTTATCCTACCTAATAGGTAGGATAAAGGTTTAATTCACTTGTGACCCACATTGTAATTACCTAACTACCTAACTATTATTTGCGGAAAAATCCCCTAGACTACATGATTTATTCTGAAATATATTAAGTATATGCAGCCTTGCCTTGTTACAATAGTTTCAATAATAGTTTCAATAGTTACAATAATATGTCCTAGTTACAATAGTTGCCATTTGTCGACGGATATCAGGAAAACAGGGAGCTGAATAATAAGAACTAAATTATTCTAGGCTTATATTTAAATCTATTCCTACTACCGTAATAGACGTAATAGGACGTAATGGTTTAATGTCTTAGCTAATAGCCGGAAAGACTGTTGCATGCAAGATTTTAAAGCAAATATACTTTTTGCCCAGGATGCCCCCGGCTCAAAGCGCGGAGATAACTACACATCAATGGTCTACCGCATAACGGTCACTGGTATTCGAAAGCATTCTGAACCAGACGGTTCTGGTGAACGCGAAGAACCATGGGAGACATCTATCATTTACAAATGTCTTCCTCAAAGTTTACAAAGGAGGGAATCTTTTAAAAGTGATGAGCTGTTTTGTAACGAAGTGGCTTTTTATACAAAAATTTGGCCTGCTTTCTTAGACTTTCAAGGTCAATGGCCAGTTCATAATCCGTTCAAGTCTATACCCAAATGTTATCTAGCTCAGAATGACTGCGTTATTCTGAAAGATCTGAAGAGGGAAGGGTTTGTGATGGCTGATAGGAGGCAGGGGTTGAGTCTTGAACAGTGTTATTTTGTTTTGAAGCACTTATCTCATTTTCACGCGATATCCTTGGCCATGAAAGTTCAGGATCTTGAGGGTTTCTATGACTTGTTGAAGGATGATGACTCCATAAAAGAAGGTAAGCACTTAACTGTTTAGTTATTTTATACGACGAATGCTTTTCTTTAGCTTCGAAACATCTGAATCTACACAGTGGGAATGTCATTATATGGTTTGCTGTATATTACACACTGCTCCGGTGTATGGGATAGGATTGAGTTTTTCTTAACTCTTAGAAAATGGTAAATACCATAATCTTATTGCATCGATGGACTTCGTGCTCTGATGATTCATGAAACGGACTGCCGTTCACGAGGTCGCGGGTTCGATTCCCGCACGGGACAATCATTTATGTGATGTTTATAAATATCATGGTACAAATGTTTGTACTGCGTCGGGGTGTTTCTATGTATTTTAAGTATGTATTCACAAAAGAAAAGCAGTATATGTATTCTATCCGTATTCTGGTACTTATAACACAAGCATAATAAGCTTAATTCGGGACAAGAGGATGTTGTATGTAATGTCCGTGAATATTTATTTATTTATTTATATTTGATTATTTTTTGAAATTCATGGACATTTCACACAGCATCCTCTGGTCCCAAGCTAAGCTTAATAAACTACCACTCAGTATTACCTTGCCGCATATTACAAATATCTCGTGACTGAGTTATTTAACATATTACTCAACTATTTTCTTTATAACTTATAGTCTTCTTCCTAGAAGAAAACACGGAGTATTATAAAGATTATTACAAAGAAGCCACCCGGTATGCTATATCTTTAGTGGAACAAGGGCTCTCAGGAACACAGAATAAGGAGTTCTATTTGAACAAGATGAAGGAGTTCTGCGTTGAAGACAGATTCTACAGAACCATGGTAGACTTAGTTATACCGAAGGAACCTTTAGCCGTGGTGTGTCATGGTGACTGCTGGACTAATAATTTCTTGTTTAAATATGTTGATGGTGATATCGCTGATGTAAGTTTGGATAATAATTAGTTTATTTATTATTTCTCCAATATTCTTTTATATGATTGATAGACTCAAGAAGGATATTTGATTTTAGAGGTGTCTTGGAACTTAGTTTTGAGTATTCCGGCCCAGGTGCTTTTTAATTGAATTAATATCGATGACACTTTCTCTTATATATTTGTAATCTAACTTATCTTATATATTTAGTAATTGAAGTTTCTAAAACTCCTTTTCTATTATGTCTGAGGACTGAGCCCAAAGGAAATCTAGAGCACACCAAACCTAACCTAATTTCGTTTATCATCACAGAGTAACTGTGCTCGACGATTAACAGTAACTCGTTGATCGTTATCATCATACCGTCATGCCTTGTTTCCATAGGGGGTAGGCAGAGGCTATAGAGCGTCATCTGTTACGGTCTAAACATATCTAATAATATGTACGAGTACTTCATTGTCTTTATTTACAGTCGTACGTACATCTGGTCATACTACAAACTTGGTCCTCTTGACTTGAAATACAATTAATACAAAGCTCCTTCCATATCGCAATATTTTATCACAATACTAAAATCTATCTTATGTTCCAGATGTACTTATTAGACTTCCAGCTAGCTCGTTATTCTTCACCAACTGTGGACCTGTATTATGTGCTGTACCTTTGCTTAGAAAGGGAACTGAGGGCTGAACACCTGTCCTCATTGCTGGAGTACTATTGTGATGAGTTACATAGAAGAGTCCGACAGATGACTGATGATGACTCCATATATAACACCACGCTTAGTAAAGAGGTTATGCAGGATTTGTAAGTTTACTATTATTATGTACTAGCCCGCGACATCGGGCGCGTTTAAAAAAAAAACGCGTTATTGCAATATATTTCGCTACTACTTCACTCCTATAGGTCCTAGCGTGATGTTATATAGCCTAAAGCCTTCCTCGATAAATAGACTATCCAACAATTGGAACCTGTAGTTCCTGAGATTAGCACGTTGAAACAAACAAACTCTTCAGCTTGATAGATAAGGTTCAGTACAAAGCAGGCTTGTACATTTTCTTTTTAACTTTTAAACAGTTCATTATGATTGCTGTCCGTGTGGTGACAGATTAAGAATACAAGTGTCACCCTTCCTTCCCGGAGTATTATAACCCAGTAAAGGGATAATGTACACAGATGTACTCCTGTGAGAGACGGAAAACTTGAAAATAAACCCTGTGCTACTCCTAGTCAGCGTGGCACAGTAGACCATAGTTTCTCCCAAAGTGAAGGAGGCCCGTGACCAACAGTGGATATAAGAAAGGTTAAAGACATCGTCATCTTTTGTTGTGTTATAGGATTAAAGAAGAATGGGAGCGTTGTTTACAGTTCGCTTTGGGCATATCGTTGGACATGATCCCAATATTGACATGTGACAGTGATGAGGCACCTAACGTCTATCAAGCAGATGTTAGTATGGTGATATACATATTATTATAATATTATACATATAAATAAATAAATATTCTTGGACATTTCGCACAACGTCCTCTGGTCCAAAGCTAAGCATTTCAGCTTGTGATATGGGTACCAGAATACGGATAGAATACATATGCTACTTTTCTTTTGTAAATACATACTTATAAAACATAGAAACAACCAGACGCAGTACAAAAATGTCCATGAATGTTTTATCTAATATTATTGTAAATTTCAACAGGAGAACACACCAAAAGGTTCAGGAGTTCAACCAGTTCACACCTCCAGCGTCGCTTGTAGAAGAAAGATGACAGAGTTATTGGTTGAACTTGTTGATAATGGAGTTATTTGAACATTATTACCTTAATAAGCTTTGCTAGTGACAATTCTACTACACCAATTACTAAATTAAAATCAACTATGGGTTTTAAGTTTGGTTATGCAAACAGAATCGGTACTAATAATAATTGAGGGTATTTTTGATCTAATCATGATCAGAATGTTTTCTCGTTTCTACTCTTCTTTAATGTTGTTTTGATTGTGTTAATATATCTATTATTTGCTGTTTCACGGTATATATTTCTATTAAATAAATTTTTTTGTCTATAAACAGTTTTTGTAATAAAAAAATTCAGTTAAAATTTCCGAATTGTGTTATCGAGACGATTAAAATTCATTTTTTAATTAAGTTTAGTTTGGTTGTGCGTTTAGAATTGGTACCAGTGTTTGGAAATATGATAAACAGCCATAAACATATTCTAAAGCATACCATTCAATGTCTTCCTGTAGTTATATAATGTGGTATTATGCAGCCCTATAAGCACCAGTTGTAGAATTTCCAAAGGAAACAAGCGAATCAACAGGAAAAAGCAAGTATATGATTAAGAATAAACAAAATATGTCATTATATTTATTTTATTGTATATTTGTTTAGTAAATAAAACATACAACAAAATATTGTGTTAAATTTCTTACAATAAATTTGTGACACCGTCTTTTGATCAAGATCTATCGAATATAATATAAAAATCAGATCACTTAACTTCGCCATTTTAATAAAAAAAGGGTTTTATTTGTATGAAACCCTAAAAAATAATAACTAACTTAATGACTAAAATTGTTTTAGTACAATATAACTTTAAAAAAAATAATGACTTCGATATTTGGGCTGCAAGAGTTCCATTTTCGAAAATTGAAATTAAAAATTTAAAAAAAACTTAAGTATTTTTTTTTATTGAAAGTGTGCTGCCGAACTACTGCCATCTCTTTTACACTTACTACGACTGAGTAAGTAGAGTAAGGATAGCTATACAAATGTAAAATTAAAAAAACATATAACTTTTTCTTTTCTTTTTAAATTTCGAACTTTCAGAAATAAAACTCTTTTGCCTTAAAATATAATAAAAAATGGTAATTTAAATAAAATACCCGTACAGACTCGTGGCACATAAAATGAAATTTACATATCTTTTTATGAAAAAAAAATATTAGTACCGATTCTACATGCACAGCTAAACTTAACTAAAAATGAAAATTGATAGTGTCAATAACATAATTCGGCAATTTTAACTGAACTCCCTTGTTATAAAAACTGTTTGTTATAGACTAAAGATTTTAATTAATATAAATGTGTACAACAAAATAGCCAAGGAATAGAAATACAGCAATAGCTGTTTTCATTTTTTAGTTAAGTTTAGTTGTGAAATTAGAATTGGTACCATTATAACTATTACGTACGGGGTTGCGTATAATAAATCTTTGTAAACAGATCTTAAATAAAACTTAAAATATTGAGTCATTGAAGACTTCAGATAAATAATTGAGATTCTAACGCCTAAATCTGAAGTGCCCAATAATTTTATGTATAATTAAAAATTAACAATTTTTTTCGTTTACTTAACATAAAACTAACAAGTCTGGTTTGAAATATGACCCTTACTTATAAATATAATCTACCGCAGTAAAAAAATTAATACATTTTAATTAATAAACATTGAATAGGTACCTACTTAATAGAGGATTTCTGAAAGATGGCCACCAAGCGGCAGCACTGAGACGCAAGGTATAAAAATCCGGTAAAAATGTCTTGTAATTATATAATTAAATAATTACCTGCAATTACAATAATCCATTACTTGAACTACTAAAAATACGCAAACATTTAAGTTGATCCTAAAAACTTTAAGTTTTCTTTTAATACTTAATAGCCATTTTGACAGATATCTAGACCTTACGAATCATGTCAGTGCTTCCGCCTAGTGGCTTTTTGTTCCAGATAATAAATTAGAATATTAAAAGTAATAAATTTTATTTTTTCACTGGTTTTTAACTCTGCGATAAATACGTTTGGTCCTGTTTTTAGGGTTTTTAATTAACATTAGCACCTTAAAATCCAAATTACTATACACAAACCATGGTTTATATCTTTGTCTGCTCTACATACTAATTTATGATTAAGTTTAGAATAAGTGATGGGGGTTTTTGCTAATAAACCCTTGTCACTTACCTTTATTACTTGGAAAACCCAATCCAGTTATAAATATCGTAATGATGTAGTTTTCATAAATTACATCAGTTATTTTCAATATGTCATGCATTATATCGATTTATGGATTTTTATACATAAATTTTATAAATAGCACTGAGCCAAATAGCAAGTTGCTAGAAAAGCACCTATGCACCATTTTAAGCATTATAAATTTCTAGTTACGGGATCGTTCCAAATCATCAGGACTACATTTTCTTTCTACGCAAAATAATGAGTGAAATAAATATAAAAAAAAAAACTACAACGAAAAGACGATGTATGAAATAATACTTTATGTATAGAATTATTAAGTTGGTATTTTAGTAATGGTGAGCTTTGAATAGAATGAAATAGCCGTCTTAAACGATGGAAACAATCTTAACACCACCTTAAAGCTGGCGTATAGTTGGTAAAATTTAATAGCAGCATTTACTTAACACTAGCTCTTAAAACCTGCTGAGAAGTCAAGCCAACCTTGCCTTTAGAAGCCTGGGTAGGCCTCATGAACCCGGAAGTAGAAGTCTTATTAGTTACACTCTTTAATGGAGGTCTTGCAGCACCAACTGAGCTACCGCTTGATGAGGATCTAGATGCCGGCATCCTGGAGACAGGCTTCGGAACAGGTTTTGGAGCAGGTTTCACAGGAGGAGGTGCTCGTTTCACAGTCGCGACTGACGCAGAACTGTTCAAAGAACTCCTAGAACTTCGTAATGATGTACGAGATGTAGACCTTTCAACTCTTAACGAGCTGGTCCGCTTCGGTATGACACGTTTAGGGTCTATTGGTGTTCGAGGAGGTGTCCTCGTCTCTTTGGTAGAAATCTTCTTTGGAACTACAGGAGATTTTGTAATTTTGGGAACAGGTGATTCACATTCAACATTACAACCTGACGATGCACCTTGTGATGCACTTTCAGAGTTCAAACTCTGTGTCTCTTCAAAACCTTCATCGTTCAGTTCATGTTCACTTTTAACTTTAGACATTCTAGGAGATGTTGTCCTCTCTGGCAACTTATCTGTTTTAGTATTCAATGATCTTCTATAAGGCTCTCTTGACCACACCCCAGTTGGCGCATTTGTTGGAGATTTTAGCTCCCTGATAGCTTTTTGTACGTCCTCTTGATTTATAGAAGTCTGCCTCCTCATTCGAAGGTAAGGCTTCGTATCTTTGGTCGGTTTATCTGTGCTTTGGTTCTTTAATCTATCTTGCCAACGTTTCAACCTGTGCTCCTTTTCATCTTTAGTAACTTCAATTGGTTTTACTACTTCTTGTGGTGTTGCTACTTTGTAATTAGATTCAACTGCTAATTTTGAAGGTCTAATGACTTGGGTTTCGGGAACTGCTTCAGCAACAGGCTCTGGTTTCTTTTCTTCATCAGGAGAAGATGTATCTGTTGTTCTTTTATATCTTCTTGTTCTTCTAGCTGCGGAAAACCTATCGAACTGGCCATCCCCTAAGATTTCACACAAGTCTTTCATTTCTGTCGAAGCTTTATTATTTAGTATAAGTCTATTGGGTAAAGATGGCTGGAATTTTCTACAGGGTTCTCTTTCTGGAGGCGGACTAAATGTTGATGTGAACTTTCTTTGTACTGGTGGGGTTTCAATATTATCAGAATCGATCTCTATTTTGTCTGTACGTTCTAGGCCATCACGTTTCTGTATTCTTTCATTGGTAACTTGTATGTTAGGTAATTTTCGTTGTTCTTCTGTTATAGATATAAGAGGTTGTGGTGTTTCTATCTGCTGTCGGGAGCGTTGTCTGCGAAGTCTTCTCATCTCTTCGTTCTCTTCTGTTTTGCGCCACGGCACCTTGGTGTCTTTCTTCTGTGGTTGCACATCTAGAGTAAAAAATATGGCAAAATTAATTATAGAATTCTTAAAAATGTAATTATTAAAAGACCAACAACAAATGAATACGTTATTGTTGTCGTACGTACCTTCCACAGTCTCCAGAGCTTTAACAACATCGCTGTCATGTAACACTCGTCTCCACTCCGCGCGGCCCTCAGGTAAGGGTGCCAGACCCACTGTCCCACTGGGGGCCCCACTGGGAGTCCCACTCGGAGCCCCACTCACCACGGTCCCACTTGAGCTCTCTGGATACAAGATAACGTATTAAATCTTATTGTCTTGCAAATATTTCGTAAATAATATTCATGTAACACGAGGTTGGTGAAATGAAATAGATTAAGATAATATCATAATAATTCATACCGGAGTCGTTTTCCAAGGACCGTTTGTCAGTGAGACGAGCGTGGTGCGAGGTTCGTGTCCGTGGTCGGGACTCTTCTTGACTGCTGGCGCGGAGCCATGACTCTATCTTCTGTCTCCATTCCCTGTTAATTAAGTTTAAGTAAAGATATTTACATAATAAAAGTGCATTCAGTCCGCAGCAGATGAAGATAGTCATATAAGCTAAGCTTGGGACCAGAGGACGAAAGAAAAATGTACTTACTTGGGTTTAGCCGGTACAACTTCAGGTGAATGCGCAGGCGAACTTGCAGGTAAGATGGGGGCAGAATTAGGTGCAGTGGTGGGGGTCACGGGGGCTGCAGTACGGGGGGATGGAGGACGCTCACGTCCTGCTTCAGGGATCTCCAGGCGAGCACGGGACGCTCCACGACGGGACCAGGAACGATCTGAAATGTGGAAAAGTTTTATTAAAGTAATGTATTTACAATAAATATATTTTACTTACTGCATTTTTATGTTCTTGTATTTTCTTTAATATAAAAGGGAAAATAAGAAAATATATGGATATTAGCGATAGCCAGAAACTGAGAGGAATTTGGAATAAATACACACAATGTTTTCGCATTAAAAGTAGCCTATTCCTTTTAGGGGTTTATACTATCTATTAGTATCTCTACTTATTTACTATTTTTTATTTAAATCTGTTCAGTAGTTTTGGCGTAAAAGACCCACAGACCGACAGACAGTTACTTTCGAATTAATAATATTAGTAAGTATATCAAAGATGGATCTTTGATGTCCTCAAGATTATAGAGAATCGCTGGATACAAGCGGCGCAGGACCACGCGTGGTGGCGTTTTATTGAAGAGGTCTAAGCATCAGAGTATGCAAAAAGGCTGGATGGATGGACAAAATATACATACCAAGACTACCCCAAGCACTCCTCTCTCTAAGATCATTAGCTGCTGGTGAGGAGTGTCGGAGGAACTCCAACAAACCCTCTTCATCATCTCCTGGACTTGCCCTGCTTCTGCGACGTAAACTACCCGTGGGGGTCACGTCTGAACAAAAATACGGTTATTTTTTAAGTAATTTATCCACGTGATTAAGAATTCAAGTGTCACCACCCCATTTACCCAGGCTGCTGTAAGACCCCGCTAATATCATAAGCAGTTTATAAGTATATAAAATAAGATCTGACCTGGTGAAGGTGAAGGGTCATGTGGTTTCCTTAACGACCTTCTTCCAAGTCCGTTCCTGATGTCCAGCAACAAGGATTCCATCAGAGACTCACATTCTGACACTGGTGTACTGCACAGGCTGTTACTGTTACCTGCTGAATACCACGTATTTAAATCAGAACTTGTCATACTATCACATTTCCCATGGGGGTAGGCAAAGATTATAGAGCACAATCTGCAAAGACATAAACATATCCACCCCTTTTCCTCCCCAGGGTTCTGTAAAACCGATAGCAGATAATATAACATATTCTGTGAGAGATGGAAAACTAAAAAAACCCTATGCCAACACGCCTGTTCAGCGCGGCATAGTAGACCAAAATCCGCGCAAAGTGAAGGAGGCCCGTGCACAACAGCGGGACGTTTAGAGGCTGTAGAGAAAGAGATTTCCTCTCATTTGTCTTTGTCTCTAATACCACCCAAAGACAATATCTAACGGCCTAATATTTAGTAGTATACAGCTATAGATATACCTGGTTTAAGTCTAGTTGCAGCTAAATCTCTGGCTCGTCTCCTAGCTGCTGCCTGTTCATCATGAGCTCTTCTTCGGGAGTTGTCAGCTACTGCGCTACGGAACTTGTTGCAGAACCACACAAACATCTGCAAAATTTATAATTCTAATCAAAATGTGGATACGGTTTATAAATTATATGCAGGGTTTACAAACAAGAGAAAATATGCAGGATGTCTAAACAAAAATAGTGAAAAAAGTGCTCGTTAAAAGTTATAACCACATAGGGTTCATAAACAAACATAAAATATACTCGTATAGGGTTTATAAACATGGGTTACTAAGGTGTTAAATAAAGTACTAAATTTATTTGTTTACCATATTTTCATATATTGGACGTGATATTAACTGGTTCATACTGAAAACCAGCGCTGTGGTAGCTTGCTACTATAGCAATTGCTGAGGAAGAACCATTTTCAGCCTCTAATATTAATGTTTCTTATTATGTGAATTTTAAACTTTGTTCTGTAGTCGAGGTTACTGAAATAAATTTATTTTCTTTCTTTCTTTCTTTCATATTAATTTCAAATTATTGCAAAATATAATAGTACATTACGATATTAGTGCGTAAAGATATATTTTAATCGTAATAGATATCTTTACGCACTATGATCTTTACACATGCGAGGCGGAATTTCAGCCCGAGCCAAAGGCGAGGGCGTAATTGAGCCGAGCAAGTTATAACCAATACGCACGTATATCGTTGCGAGGACATTAAATAAACTTAATCTGTGAATGCACACTGTTGCTTTCCCGCCATTTTAACAGCGCGCTAGCGCTGCCTACTGACTGGCGCCGCGCGGCGATTAGTTCGAAATTTGAATAGCAACAGCGCGCTGCTCGAGTCGTGCGGCGGCGATCAGTTCCATATTTGAAATGGCAAATAATACTGTTATGAAATTTGTATGGACTATAACTTAACTATTTGCTTAAGTAACACACGCGTTTTTTATGACCCGCTTTACATATTTAAAACGGGTGGAATTACATCAGCTTTACGAGCAAGGGTGTTAAAAATAAATAAACCACCAATTTATCAAACCTTAAAGCATTCCTCAAGTTTGAAGGAGACAGGATCTTCACAGAAGAACTCCGCTAACTGTTTCCTCATACTTTCTACTTCTTCCATATCTTTGTTCAACGCTGATACCTCCTGTTCTGCTACCTGTTTAATTAAATTAAATTAAAGTTTAATAAAATTATCTATAATATCATTTCATACTATAAAACAAAGTCGTTATATGCATCTATTTCTTTAAGTGAGCTAAATCTCTAAAACTACGCAACAGATTTCGATGCATTTTTTGCAATGTTTGTACTGCGTCTGGGTGTTTACTATGTATTATAAGTATGTATTTACAAAAGAAAAGTAGTTTGTATTATATCCGTATTCTGGTACCCATAACACAAGCATAATAAGCTTAGCTCGGGACCAGAGGACGTTGTGTGAAATGTCCATGAATATTTATAAAATTTATTTATTTAAACTATAAAACAAAGTCGTTATATGCATCTATGTCCTTAAGTGAGCTAAATCTCCAAAACCACACAACAGATTTTGATGCAGTTTTTGCAATAGATAGAGTGGTTCAAGAGGATAGTTTTATGTATATTTTTTAAAGATATACTGTAAAGGCTGTGATGTGATATATTTACTGAAAATATAGACAAAAAGAACACGTACGAGATTTATTCAAAAACGCTGCCTTATTTGTCTGAGATATAACAAAGAAATGTATTGCGTTGGTGATCAGCTATAGTTCTTCAAAAAGCCCGTAATAGCATATTTCTATCATTAAAGGAAAACCCGCTGTACCCATTAAAATATGTGATGAAATTTAAAAGTCCAACTGCTATATTATATACCTGTAAAAACTCTCCCATTTGCTCCTTAATATCATGTTGTGTGGTTGGAAGCTGGATGTCTTTTTTCAGTACTGCTATTCTGTGTTCCAAGGTCTTGATCTCATTGTGGAGTTGTTCCACACTCGCCTTCGCAGCTTCTTCCAACACTCGAGTGTCATCAGCGAAGTGAATTAACTCCTTGTTCTTGCGTTCAGCTTGCTGTAATTGAGCATAATTTAATAACCAAGTATAAAAAACTCTCTCCTTGTGGTGACAGATTAAAAATACAAGTGTCACCACCCCATTTCTTTCGCAGGATGCTGTAAAAATCAGCTAAGGGACAATATAGACAGTATAACGTCTACTGTGAGAGATGGAAAACCCTGTGCCAACACGCCTAGTCAGAGCTGCACAGTAGACCATAATCTCTCCCAAAGTGGAAGAGGCCTGAGCCTAACAGTGAGACATTTATGAGCTAGAGAGGAAGGAAGCATTTACAAGAGACTTACAGCAATAAATAATGTTGTCTTTCTATTTGTTTGAGGCTGTGTGAGATAATCTCTATATGTCTTGGACCAATTTTAATAGTAAATGAGATTCCTTAGTCCGTGTGGTGACGGATTAAGAATACAAAGGTCACCACCCCATCTCCTCCAAAGGGTGCTGTAAAAGTCAGCTAAGGGATATTGCACACAAATAACATCTTCTGTGAGAGACGGAAACCTCCAAAATAAACCCTGTGCCAACACGCCTGGTCAGCGCAGCGCAGTAGACCATAATCCCTCCCAAAGTGGAGGAGGCCTAACAGTGGGACGTAAATGGGCTGGAGAAGAAGAAGGAGATTCCTTGGGACATATCGTTGACCTGTACCCGCTTACGGTCCTTTGCGTAGGTAAATAAATTTAGCCCATGGGGTTTTGTAGCTACAGTTTCCAAATAGGTGGGTTTTTAAGATTATAGGGTGTAAATTTTTTTTCTATGTATTTTACCATGATTATTACTGAGTATACATACCGTAGCGACATAATGCATAAGAGTAAGCCCAGGTTTGTTTGCTCTTATGTCAGCCAACTTCTGCAGCGAAGCAAGACGAACGCCAGCAGCTCCGCCCGCGTACCCACCAGCGTTTAAGAAGTTCCCAGCTATCAGTGCCACGTATAGAACCTCCTGTACACAAAAAAATTAGTATTAGTGCCATTTTTAGAGCAATAAGCATTTAAAAAAAAACAAGCACTATCACAAAAATGAGCACTAGCACTCCCCTCTTCTCCTCCTCCTCTCCTCTCCTCTTCTCCAGCCCATTTACGTCCCATAGGTGGGCACGGGCCTCCTCCACTTTAGAGGGATTATTGTCTACTGTGCCGCGCTGACCAGGCGTGTTGGCACAGGGTTTATTTTCGAGTTTTCCGTCTCTCACAGAGGATTTTATCTGTTCACAATATCTCTTAGCTGACTTTTACAGCACCCTTGGGAGGAGATGGGGTGGTGACACTTATATTCTTAATCCGTCACCACACGGAGAAGAGCACTAGAACTGTTGTGCTTTAAAATGCTTACTATATTATTTGTTCTTTAAAATGCTTGCTAGCATTTTAAAATAATGATGGTTTTTTGGAAAAATAATAAAGTTTTATGAGAATTGTTCGATTTTTAAAACAGTGCTTATTTATTTTCAAATTTTTTTTATTTATTTTAATGAATAAGAAATGTTATTATTTTATAAATGCTTGTTTTTTGCAACCGTGCTCTTTCTGAGAATTCGCTTCTTGTAATAAGTTAGTGGCTTAATTTCTGTTTCGCAGTCAAATTGTCAGGTAAATATGTAGCTACCTGTAAAGCTCTGGAAGACATGAGATCGTCTCCAGCAACGAGGATAGCATTAATTGCACTCTCCAAGTAACCAGTAGTTGACGCCCATTCTTCTTTTAACAGCATGCATTCGATGCGAAGTTTGTAACTGGAATATATAAAGTTTTATGTACTTGAAAATTACCACGGCACTTGAGGGTAGTTTTGTCCATTTAATAAAATACACACACAGGCATTTCACACAACGTCCTTTGGTCCCAAGATAAGCTTATTTGTTTGTATGGATATCAGAATACGGATATATACATACACCCTATAAACATCTAGACGATATAAAACATTTGTCTGTATGAGGGAAACAAACCCATGATTTCGTGTACGGCAGTACTACACTACCCAACACCGGACTACAAGGCCTGTCAAACCATAGTGACTTTTATATTGACGCCAATGTCATTTAGGTGTGTTTTTCAAATTAAAACTGAATTTTTTTACTTTAAAAGTAGCCTATATGTGGATTTGGAATACAAGCAATCTTAGTACCATATACTAATTTATTGGGCTGTTTGAGCGTGAAGGACTAACAAACAAACAGCCCTCTATAATCCATATAATCCCTAATATTTGCGTAGATACTTCATATAAAATATTGCTTACTTTGGCAGTTGTATTAGTTGCAATAAAAACTTTTCAGCGGTTCCCAACTTGGTGACATCACCAGTGAATGCCTTCAACATCTCACACTCATCTACTTCTGGCAGGATCTTGAGTAGACCACGCAGTTTCTCGGTACCAATATCATCATGACTGCCTTCACGGATTAACTGGATTATATCCTCGTTGGAGCTGAAAAGAGAACAAATTATCTAGTTATTTTTTATAAATACTTGAGGCAAAATTGAGATAGATATTTATTTTAAAACTCAAAGGGCCAACTTTAAAATACAGGATTTAGTTAAGGCTTGGGAGTAAGTTGTTCTGGCCCAATATAAAATAAACCTTGTAAATATACTTTTGTCCATATGGCGACGGATTAAGAATACAATTGTTAACACCCCTTTTCTTTCCCCGGGTGCCATTAAACCCGTATTGTACACTGATGACATCTGCTGTGAGATATGGAAAATTTGACAATAAGCTGTGTGCCAACAAACACGTCTGGTCAGTGCGACACAGTAGACCATAATTCCTACCCAAGTGGAGGAGGCCCGTGAGATGTTAACAGGCTGGAGAAAAAGAAAAAGAGAGAGATACAAGAACGATAAACGTATAAAAATTCATTGAGTTATGAGTTTACCTTCTGAATTGTTTCAAGAATATGTTTACATTGAGACTCCTCTTGCCATCCAATAAAGTAATTTCTGATGATTCCTTCCTTGGTTTCCTTTCACCAGAACTGTCACAGATTGGACTTCGACCTAAACGAGGTGATGAACCGGCTGATCCTGTCGGTTGGATCTGAAAATAGCATAAATTCTTAGATTCATATTATAGATGCAAAAATATTTGTTGAGTGCCGGATGCCGGATTAAGACAGCGCGGGGTCTGTAGCAAATTTAGTAAGTTGTGGCCCTTTCCTGGACGTAACCGCAGTTGATCAGCCCTCCCCTTAATATACTACTAATCAGGGTTTGATGAAGGCGTTATTTATTTTCTGACCGCTGCTGTAGCATTAGCTACTTTTGCTACCAGGTTAACCTGATGATGGGAGCCTCTTTAAATATTTAACTATTCTGGCTTTTAGTATTTATTATCATAGCGGCAACGGAAATATATCAACTGAGAAAATGTCAACTCTCCAGCTATCACGGTTGGACCGACTATACATGGACATTTCACACAACGTCCTCTAGTCCCAAGCTAAGCTTATATGCTTGTGTTATGGGTACCAGAATACTTTTCTTTTGTAAATACATACTTCAGTAATAGGATCCCTTTTCACCTTTTGATACAGAACCCTAAAAAGCTGGTAATAATTTACTAACCTGTTGGCAAAATAGACCTTCGATCTCTCCCCAGTCCAGTTCAGCTTTTGGTGAGTGTTTGTGGCTTGATGCTACTATTGACCAGATATTGTTTTGTCCAATGACCTGGAAGAGAAAGAATAGTAGTAGCTTCTCATAAAGTCTTTGGTGAGCTGAGGAACAATGTCAAATGTCAAATATATTCCATGTATCTTTTTCAAGGTATCTAAATGTAATTGCCATAGGTGAAACTTATAGCCACGACCATGAAGAACAAATATCTGTTCCCATACCCTAGTAAACTAAGGTTAAAAAGGCTAAACTCATAAATATACCAGATAGTGAATACACACTCAATTTTGAAGACACGTAACTTTAGCCTAGCTAAATCGCACTTCGGGGTCTAATAAAATATGGTATTCAAGTAACGTGTAGTTTTCGCATACTACAAACGTCACTAATACAAGCAGTAAAACAAGTATGCTATTGGGAAGAGAAGATCTGTCTATGGTTTATATTAATCTCTGGCGTCTATCATGGACACACATAGAACGTATTTCACGCACATAGAAGTAAGTGGGTTCAAG
Organism: Orgyia antiqua; assembly: GCA_916999025.1. Classification (NCBI taxonomy): domain Eukaryota; kingdom Metazoa; phylum Arthropoda; class Insecta; order Lepidoptera; family Erebidae; genus Orgyia; species Orgyia antiqua. The sequence goes on from OU779874.1 coordinate 11,789,445, forward strand.
CCGGCTTAGTGATTTAGCCACAAACACACCATCTGGTATATCTGGGGCTAAAATCTCCTGTTAATCAAGTAGTATTAAAAAAAATTTAACTAGTCGATTAGACTTTTAATTTAGACTAACTTAATGGAAGGCACTTACCTTATTACTAGGTATTTTATTCCAATTGATAGTTTTCATCTTAGTTTTAGGTATAGGGGTCTCTTGCTGCGGCAGCTTGATGTCCAGCACTGGAGCAGGTGGGGTTGGGCATGAAGCAGAGGGAGGTGGTGGGACTGGAGGAGGTGGAGGTCCACAGGGGGGCGGTGGGGGACCACAGGAGGGAGGTGGGGGCATCATTGGTGCTGGCGGTGGGGGGATACCTGGAAATTTAATTATGTAATAAGGAATTTTTAATAGTTTTACATTGAGGAATAAAGCTACTTGAATACGGGTCTTGAACTGGTGGAAAAAACATATACGTATAATAAGTTAAATATAAATAATAAAGTCGAAAGCCCTAAAAGATCTCTGGATCTTTTTGGTCGGGTTTTCGACTTTATTTACTGTAATCCCACTAATATTATAAACCCAAAAGTTTGAATGAACGTATAGATGGACATACGGATGTTTGTTGCTCTTTCGCGCTAATGCTACTGAATATATTGTAATGAAGCTGCAAGTTATATAAGTCAAAGCATAGGTTATATTATCATCTCGATAAAAATCAAGGAGTGGAGTCTTCTAAAATAATAAGATGTCTTCTAAAATTCTTCGTTACCTGGTGGGGATGCCATCACTGGTGGTGGGGGAGGCGGTGGTGGTGATAAGGCTCGCTGCAGACTCTGCTTCCTGCCATTAGCTGAGATATCTCTGTGTTGACATGTGCAGCCGACCTTAGCCTACAATACACGATGTGTTTTAGTCCAAAATCAAGCAGAATGCTAGAGCTATATAAAAAATAATTGTGCATCTACAGTGCAAATATATTTATATTTGCTGCTAGCTGTTGCCCGTAACTTCGTACGCGTAGAATTAAGAAACCGAATATTAACAAATTATACAAAAAAGCCATCCTCTTGAACCACTCGTTGAAAGATACGAGTATAACTCACATAGGGACATACTCGTACATACAAAAATAAATAACATGGTTTTTTAATAAGCAAATATGTGTTTCATTTTGAGCACACAAGATAAATTTCTCTAAATTAGAATCAAACCTGGCTAGAATTGAGTGCAGAAGCCAGAAGGCAGAAATATCGTAAATTTCGCATTGAAATGTATTTGCTCCGAAGACCGAAGCGACTTAAGTGTTTTTCAGCTTTAGCCATCCCGTAAGTAGGTAAATATTAATCTAAAGATTGAGATAAATAGAGAGGGATAGAGAAAGAAAGAGCATTAGTTTTAATTGATGTATAACTTACAGTTAGAAAGAGGTAAAGAATAACAAGTCTAAACATAACTTATATTAGGTACTTATAAATAACTTAAATCCAGTACAAACCTGAACACTTGGAGCTCTGAGCAGTTTGGCAGCATCTTCTCTACTCTCCAGCAAGGTGGCTCGGTGGACCAGGGTCTCAGCTGTGTCCCACACGATATCACTTACTGGTTCCTTAGGATCTATCCTTAAGAGATGCTGTAAGATACTTAGAAAGGGTATCTCTTGAGGAGTTTCGGCCACCTATAAAATCAAAAAGATCAGTAATTAGAAATATTATATTATACTATATAATATTAGGTCAGGTCAGGTCGCAGACGCCGCTGCGCACTCGTCCTGAAGATGAGCATCGGATATGCTCGAAACCTGGGTCGACATCTTCGATCCCAAAACAGTGAGTGTTAGCCGGTAATATAATATTTCTAATATGACTCAAACTCACGAAAATTTCAATACGAAGATCAGTAATTTCCTGGTAGAATCATATCATATTATCGAGCCTTTTTTCTAAATGTGAAGGCAGACTATAGAGTAGGTTTTGCTTTAGTCAAAACCAGGGGTTCCCAAACTTATTTTCTCTACTGGCCACTTTGAGAAAAAAATATTCTGTAGAGCACTCATCTTTTTACCAGCTTAATAAGCACCATAACCGTTCCATTATCGCCCACTTTGAGAAAGGCTGTTCTAACCAAACTTTCTTGGCTTCATTTATACTCGGGTTTAGTCGGTGCAGTGCTAAATATTATGTCTTTGTGTAGTGATTCAAAATTCCAAGCGTACGAAGTCCCAGGCGAAAGACAGTTACATAATATACTGACCTGTTTCAATATAGCATAGAAAACATCCAGATGAGAGTTCAAGTTGATACCGCCTGGACCCTGGGCTTCATCACTCTCTCGCTGCTCCTCAAACACGTCCAGCTGTACTCCAAGGTCAGGCTGACTGGCTGCTTCATGTCTGATACAATGATTAACAAGATATGGAATCCAGCAGACATGACTATAATTAAGTTTTAATTCTAAGATTCTTTATAACAAAAAAAATAGTCTTATAGTATCAGTTTACTGTGACGTCTGTCTATTCTTCGCATGTCAGCGCATTAACGGCGTTTACTGGATGCTTAAAATAGCTCGATACGTATCTATCAATGTATTAATTAATGTAACAGAATCTTTAAAAGTGATTTTCATCCACTTGTTGTAGTCTGATTGATCTGAAATTTTGCACACATACTAAGAACCGATGACATTAGGTAAAATAATTTTAAAAAAAATACGAAACTTTTAAGCGTGTTTTTTAGTTTTTAAACTAAGCAAATTATTATAATAACTGTTTCATAAGATAGTCAGGCATCAAACCGGTTACCGTTTGTTATACAAAGATTATTCATAGTAGTTAGTGAGCCATATTAGGAAAGGTACGGACCTTTATAATGCGCCCACGTGCCTAGCTGCTTTTTATTGTACCAACTAACAATAAATATGTATTCTGCTATTTTATAAAGGCAACCATAAACATAAAAAATGTGTATAAAAATTCGCGATTATTCAGCCAGAGCGTATCGTCACGACACGTGAGGGAATCGCACAATCGCAGTGTGACAATTTTCGCGAACCGATTTTAGCAAACTTTTAGACCACCGATATGTCATTATGAATAAGACTATTAGTATTTAAAATAACGTAATGACAGCCTTATTTCGACGCTACGTGTACGCAACACGCCTTGTAGTCTGGACATAACAAAATTTCCGCGTATCCTAGACCACGTTTAGCTTTTATTTGTTAACAAGTGTTGCATCCGCTGCAGTTTTTACACGCTTTATATTAGCTTCACTTGTATGTTTGTTTGTATGTTTGTTTGTATGTTTGTTTGTATGTTTGTTTGTATGTTTGTTTGTATGTTTGTTTGTATGTTTGTTTGTATGTTTGTTTGTATGTTTGTTTGTATGTTTGTTTGTATGTTTGTATGTTTGTAACCGACTCCTTTGGACGCTATTTTGACCAACTTTAAACGGTCAGATTCTATTCAAATTTTGCACACCTGTCAAAGATCGATGACAATGCAATAATTCGATTAAATAAAGCGTGTTTTTTAGTTTTTTTATTCTATTATTTTTTAACTACAAACGCTACCAGTATTTTTGCTCAAACCACCAAGTTCGATTAACAGTGAGGACAGACAAAAACATTGAAAGACTAATAAATAATAGATATTTTATCGTATCTATCGCCGTATATGCAATATTTAATTTATGTGACAGGCTCATAATGATATTGTCTGAGACTAATTTATATGAACATTTGGGGTTTTTGACCGTTTAACTATTATTGGTTTTAATAGGTTTTAGTGCGACGATAGATCAGATTATTATAAACTAGCTGTTGTCCGCGACTTCCTACGCATGGAATTTAGAATTTTTTTACTGATTTTGCATCAATTTTCACTGATGCTTCGTTCCTATTAGTCGTAGCGTGATGTTTTATAGGCTATAAATAGCCTTCCGCGATAGATGTGCTATCCAACACTGATAGAATTTTTCTAATCGGACCAGTAGTTCCTGAGATTAGCGCATTCAAACAAACAAACTCTTCAGCTTTATAATAATCGTATCGATTGGCGGAACTTTTAGTCTGTAGTTCGAAATCTGTTTAACAAAATAATTTAATAAAATTACCTTAAGTTGTTCAATGTTGGAAGTAGACCCAATCCTGAAATGAAATAAATAAATAAACAATCATTGAAATTTCACACAATGTCCTCTGGTCCCAAGCTAAGCCAATTTTGCTTGTGTCCGGACTACATAAACTATTTTTCTTAGAATAAATTCAGCGACATCACGCCTATTTATTGCTTAAATGGTAAGCAACAGCGAATTTACTTTATAGACATCATTTTCAACAGCGAACGTAAAGATAAACGTAAAGATAAACATTATGATAACATACAATTAAATAATTCAGTAGGTACGTAGATTTTATCTCATTCAAGATTTTTTATATAGATATTAATTGATAAATTTAGCAAAATCGCTTCCGTTTTTAAAATTACCTACTTGCAAAAACATGAATAAATTACCAACAAAATAAAACAAATAATCGCCATACAACTACTACCAAGAAAGTGTGTTCATATCGTAGCAGTTGGCGCTCTATAGTCTCTGCCTATCCTTTAGAAGGTAGGTATGATGATAAAGTATTTACCAATGAATTCGTTTCTAACTCGTGTCCTGTCCGGCAGCCTGGGTGCGGAGATGATGAGACAGTTGATGAAGGCGACCAGCGCTGTCTTGTAGTCAGTCGTGGCAGCATTCTTCAGTTCTTCCACCACCACGCTCAGACGATATCTCTCTGATTTTAAGGTCTGGAATGCAAATGACACCAAAAGTATAAAAATATTCCAATTTATGTCTAAAATTCATTCCAGAAAATTCCTTAGCCTTTTTTTATCTTGACTACTTCTCCATTTGTGAAAATCTAATTGCCCACAAAAAAGAAAAAAGCTATTGCATAGTATTTTTTATCAACTTATGCAATTATAATTATTTATTTATTTTATTTATGCAAGAATCTAAAGACCATAAACTAAAATAAGATTAATAATCCTTATTTACTGATGCTTACATCTGTCCATTGTTTATGGCAAATAAGACATAATAGCGATTGTCAATCAAATGTCAATAAAATAAAAACTAACCTTACTTAACCTTACACATCAGCGTTACTGCGCATGCTACGCATGCGCCGTAGCGCCGATGTGTAAGGTTTTTTACGCTATTTCCGTTACCTACGGATTCTAAAATTCGAATTTTGTGGATTTAGTCTCCACGCTCAAGGCCCGCGATAGAAGCTATGCAATAGCTTAAAAATTTCCCCGTTTTTGCAACATTTTTCACCGATGCTTTGCTCCTATTGGTCGCAGCGTGATATTATATTGCCTTCCTCGATAAATGTACTATCCAACACTGAAAGAGTTTTTCATATCGTACCAGAGTGGTTCCTGAGACTAGCGCGTTCAAACAAACAAACAAAGTCTTTAGCTTTATAATATTAGTATATATTCCAAAGAAATAGTTAATTTTCAGTTGATCAGAATTGAATCTTTACCTTATATCTGTCAAGAGTATCAACCGCTCTTGCGTACCCATCAGAATTGTAAACACACAATGCTGATAACAACTCGAACACCTGCACAGAAATGTAAACGTAAGAGAACCAGAAGGCTTCTACTTGCATCTTCTTCATAAGCCATCCATCTGTCTTCTACCATCAATATTAAAAAATTGGTTTCCTCCACAGAACTCTATATGAATTTCCTGCACCGCTTGAATCCAGTCGTTCCCTGGCTATATCATCATTTTACCTTGAGCGATTAAGAAATTTATCACTATTCCATAAGATGTAATGTAGGCCGTAAGAGACAGCCGAGAAAATCTTAGTAGGAAGATTTTAAGGTGGCGATTACGCTGCTAATCGTTGAGTTAATTTGTGACAGGAAACTCAAACTAAATACTATGCCAACACACTTGGCTCAAAGTGATAAACTGAAGTCCAAATAGTTTTCTGTCTACCTAATCACTTCGTCAGAAACTTTGCCCAATTTTAGCATCTTTACCGGCTAAGAAACCCTAATTCTTAGTCTCAACCCGTGGCAACATATCAAAGCTATATATTTGGATAACCAGTTTTTAATCCGACATTCTTTTCACAAGGCCGAATCATTGGAGTAATGGAATTAGCATCTCTGCACCAATATTCTTCGCGATATTGCAAATATACTTATAATAGATAATTTATTGCATGTTTACATAAAGTTTAGAGCATTTAAATCATAAGCAAATAGTTATTATTTGTAATTTAATAATATTCATAAGATTATTTATAGTTACGCGATAGAAATATGTTTGTACAAAATTATCGAGCTTATTTTAGTCATTATTTTAATTTATTCTGTGGTACGACTTTAATAACCAAGACCGGATTTGACGATTTTAGGTTTAGATATTCTACAATTAACTCCAGCCCAAAAATAATAACTCACATAAGGATTTGGACTTTATTCACAATGAGAGAACGTTCAGTCTAAATCTCGCTAACTGACAAGGGACTGGAATAATTTTCCAAAGTCTGTGTTTCCCGAAACTGAAAATGTTTAAAAAATAAGGTAAATAGGCTTCTTACATAGTTTACCATCAAAGATTCCATTGCCGCTTACCATCACGTGGGATCAAGTACCAACATGGTTATATTTATATTTATAAAAAAGAAAAATATTCAGTTTCGACTTGTTCACTAACCAGACACTATCTAGCTAAATTATTCCTTGACCCTATGGTACCTATTAAAGGGAACATGGTACCTATGAAAGACTTCAAACATATTAATTTTTAAGAAATTTACCTGTTTCTTGACAGGTGGCGAGGGTGAAGTGAGCGCGGCGGCGAGTTTCCCAGTATATTCAGCATGTTCTACGATATAGTCCAGCCCCACGCGACTCTCCATCGCCGACCTGTTAATAAAAATCCATATTATGAACTTGGCTCATATTTTGCCGGTTAATGTTATCAAAATATTCCTATTAACTCGAAGCTTAGACTATAGTCAATGTATAAGTATTGTAATTCTATTAAAGTAAGTATTCTGGACATGTTGCTGGTCAGGATACCAAGAATTAATTTCACGAGCTTGTTCACAAATAGGCACCATTTTAGCTATAGGCGCTATAGCATTATAGGTTCTGTCATAGAAAAGGGATTGAATTAAAGATCCGCAGTGTTTACATCTGCGACGGAGTTTTTAAGTATAATAAAAAGGACAGTCCGTTAATTTTTCATAATTTTATTTTATGGCATCTTTAGTTTTGAGGGGGGTGTTCATTTAGAGCTTTTAAGAATCACATATATTATTATTTTCTGGCGGAGACTTTTTGTATAGTTAATTTCGAAAAATTCAGTAGAATGTCCAAACAAGGAATCACTTCGCAATTTTTCTTCTGCAATGACCCTTTTTAAAGGATTCGAGTTCGGTTCACGAAGGATCTGCAGTTGTGAGTACTTGTGAGAAACACAAAGCTATATTTACATATTTTGCAACATAAATTTACGTATTAATTATGAGAAATATTCATTAATATGTTACGTTCGTGGGAAATGCGTGATTACGGAGCGAATTTTTAATATCGACTATAAAAAAACAAGCTTTCAACTCGATACTGTTTATGCAATGCGAATAATTGATCATTACAACATACAGTTAAAGATAACCAATCCTAAATCGATATTGAACCGGTTTTTAATCGCATAATAATTAATGCCTAGCGTATTTCGAAAAACTAACATCGAATAACTTATTTTTAATTTTATTTACAATTCGGAACTAAATATTTATAGCCGCAAACTTTAGCTTTACATATGGTAAATGGTCCTTATTTTCCCCCGTAATGATGTAGGAGTCTAGGTTTGTTCCTCTTTTGATGCTTATCAAAATTAAGCAATGCGTACAGAAAACATCCTCTGTGAGAGAATAAGCCCCAATACGCTTAGTCAGTGCGGCATAATAGAACATAATCCATTCCAAAGTGGAAGAGCCCTGTGCCCAACGGAGGGACGTTAATGGGCTAAGAGAGGGTATACCTACATAAATTTTGTTACTATTTACAGATACGAAAACCGTTAACACACAAATATTACGGCATTATTTAAATGAAGATATCAAATCTCTTTTTATCTTGATTGACGCGGAGCTTATCTAAATGAGTTAGTTCAAGGCAGACAAGCATGGAAGTGTCAAGCCATCGAGAACCTTCTACAGCCCGTATGGTAAACATGTTGACGACGATCGATAATCAAAATTGTGTTTAAAATTACTGGATAATGGTACCAATTCTGCGCGCACAACTTAACTAAACTTATAGATGCAGAAATTATCTATTGAGAGAAAAAAATTGTAAGTAAGGCTTTGCCAACGCCTGGTCAGCCCTCCTCAGTGGAGCAGGTCTGTCCGACGCCGACCACTTAAAATTATAGCTCAAAGAATTCTACAATTCTGTTTTGTATAGTTCGGACTAGTTCACATCGAAGGACTCCCCGCGACCTTTATCAGCATAAGCAGTCTCAATAGGGATTTTATTGAAGAAGCTCTTAAAAGCTATGAGTATTGAATATACTTAGATTACATCCTATTCTCTTATTCGCAGGTTACTGAAAATACACACTTTCATAAAAATCGGTCAAGCCGTTCCAGAGAACAAAAGCGACTAACGATGAGACCGGAGAATTTTATATATAACTAGCTGACCCGGCAAACGTTGTTTTGCCATGCCTACTAAAAAAAAAGTTTGAAAAATAGATGTTGGCCGATTCTCAGACCTACTGAATGTGCACGTAAAATTTCATAAAAATCGTTCCAGCCGTTTCGGAGGAGTACGGTAACTAACACTGTGACACGTGAATTTTATACATTAGATTAGAAGAAGAGATTAGATTTTATTTAAGTATTAGATACCAAATTAAACTATTATGCAATTCAGAAATACCGTTATCTGGAGTAATAATAATACCTGTTATTAATATTACGTTATAACATGCTATTATCGTAATATTTTACAACAATAACAGTTTTGGTATAGTTTTGTTAAATCATATCTACTTTCACGTATATCCCGATGAAATATGTTTACGAGTGTTATTATTTTTGATCTGAATTCTATTATGCTTGATTGGTGACATCGTTAAATGTGCCAAGAACCGCTAGTTGCAGATAGCGCAAAACCGCGCGTTGCGGCGTTCTATGGGCAGGCCACATATTCTTCGCATATAAATATAGTATATCTAGCTATGCCCCGCGGTGTTACCCGCGGTAAAAAGGATAAAAAATCTGTTCGTTTTTTATTATCCCACGGGATCATTGCATTCTTTCGGCATAAAAAGAAGCCTATAATTTATTCTGATGTATAAAGGTACATTATTATTGATGGGATTCGTGGTGGAGTGGTTCATGTAACGGACTGCCATTCACGAGGTCGCCTGTTCGATTCCCGCACGGGACAATATTTGTGTAATATTTATAGATGTCATACAAATGTTTGTACTGTGTCTGGGTGTTTACTATGTATTATAAGTATGTATTATAAGTATGTATTTACAAAAGAAAAGTAGTATTTATGTATTCTATCCGTATTCTGGTACCCATAATACAAGCATAGAAATATAGCTTGCTTTGGGCCCAGAGAACGTTGTGTGAAATGTCCATGAATATTTATATACTTGTATAAATAATTATAAATTTACTTAACAGTTTATAATAACAACTTATTTACTGTAGGCTTTAGGCAAGTTAATTAATTAATTTTACAATAATAAATAAATATTCATGGACATTTCACACAACGTCGCCTGGTCCCAAGCCAAGCTTATATGCTTGTATTAAGGGTACTAGAATACGTATATACTACTTTTCTTTTGTAAATACATACTTATAATACATAGAAAACACCCAGACGCAGTACAAACATTTGTATGACAGTTGTATACATCACACAAGTTATTGTCCCGTGCGGGAATCGAACACGCAACCTCGTGAATGGCAGCCCGTTACCTGAAACACTAGACCATCAGGCCCGTCGAATAGTAGCAGATAGTATACTGTACTTCTAAATAGGCTACAATGCAGCCTGTGTTAAGGATTTAAAGTGCCGATTCCCCCCACAGGGATATGCAGTAGGTAACTGCAATATAGGTTTTCCTTCTTGCATCTATGATTTGAAAATTCCTAGTACCAATTAATTTGTCAAATAACAGATTTCTTTAAAACATTTACAATTGACGCGATACACATAATTCAACAATCAGTTGTAAGAAATCGTTATGAAATATAACTGTTATTAATAACGTTATAATATTTTTAAATGATAATGCATGGTTAACGATTTGCGTAATAATGCATGAATGAATTGAACATGAATGAATGAATAGCATATAAAATATGTTTAATCTTTAATCATTGGTTTAAACCATCGAACGAACCCCGATCCCGAACTTCAAGCTACGGGAATCCACATGCACGAACATTTCCCGAAAAAGTAAAATGATACGATGAATGATGATGTATTATATCCGGAGAAATTAAAAATTGTGACATTATTATAATTATATTATGAACAGTATTTACCATAACAAAACTAAATAAATCCTCCTTTCTTTTATAACTAGCTGTCCCTTGCGAACTTCGTACCGCCTATTAAAGGTATCTGTACCTTCTGATAAAACTAAACAATTAATTTATTATTTTTTACAATTGACTTGCTATGCTTTCACTTAATAAATCGTGAAAAAAATAATCACCATAAGCGGGACTTGAACCCACGACCTAGGACTGAATACCGTTCCGTTGCTCTCCCAACTGAGCTATCATGGGACCAGCACATGATAACCAAATTATCCACTACAATATTTCTGTAAGTTAAACATGCAGTGCGATGTTTTTGTACATTGCCATCTATCGAGGACCAAGTATGTTAGCATACACTTTAGCTCTAGGTTTTCTTCCTCTCTCATATTTTTACTTCATAAATTGTCCCTTAGCTGGCTCTCACATCTCTCTTGGAAGGAAATTGGATGGTGACATAAAAGGACGATTAGGAAATATACGCTCGGGGTCATTGTCAAGGCTGTAATTATGGGGATCCCTTACAGGCATACATTTGATAAACTATAGGGGACATAGGTCCCCTATAGTTTATCAAATGTATGCCTGTAAGGGACCGGATATTTTATTAATAGCCCGTCACTAATAAAATGAGAGACAGTATAATAGTAATTAAAAAGTTTATTGAGATTATTTAACATTTTGACATGTAGCATAACATAGGGGTCATCGGCCTGCAATAGCTGGCGGCCTCCTGAAGAGGTGGTAGCGCGCTGCGGGTCAGCATCCAGAGACCCGCCGCGTTTGGCGCGGACCTTATGCTCCCCCATCGGGTCGGGCCCCTATTAGTGGGGCCAGCCTCGCCGGGTCATAGTAAAGCTCAAGGCACCATCATGGCCCGGCACCAGAAGGGCAAGGCGGAGAAATAAAAAACGTAGCATAGCCTTTCAATCCTAAAGTTTATTGAGACTTTTTCTACATTTAGATCAATTACATATGTTACATAACATAACTACTAATAATTACGCTAAATAAAGTTAATTCTGCTAGCCGAACCAGTGATACGTAATGTCGTAAATTCAAACAAAAGCAAATAATATCAAACTAAGTTATAATATTATTATGTATTACTCCAGAACAACTTATTCCCAAGCTTTATACATATAACAAACAGATGATCGACGAGTTGCTGCCCCGGCTAGCCGAACCAGTGGTAAATGTGGTAATGTCATTAATTCAGTAAAGATTGCAACATCCAAAAGCAGGTACAAAACAGTATTTATATAAATGGGAATTGATTCGGTCGTCGCAGAAAAGACTGAGAAGAACCGGCGTAGGAAACGCAGTAGAGCTTTTTTACTTTTAGTCATGTACTTAAGAGACGACACGGTTCGCATGCCCACTCCTATTGGATAAATGCTCTAAGTATTGGCTATAAAATATTACTTCAATGGTCTATGAGAATTACAAGTTTGTTACAGAAAGCGACTTCACAAATCACAATGTGTACAATAGTGCTGACCTATACCTGTTTATTTATACAATAACTACCTAACAATAATTTGTACAAATACAAGTTAAATGTAAGTAGAAACCATGGATCACACTTAATAGATTTCGCACATCACTCCGTGTGGTGACGGATTAAGAATATAAGTGTCACGATCACATCTCCTCCCAAGGGTGCTGTAAAAATCAGCTAAGGGACATTGCACTCAGATAACATCCTCTGTGAGAGACGGGAAACTCGAAAATAAACCCTGTGCCAACACGCCTGGTCAGCGTGGTACGGTACAGTAGACCATAATCCCTCCAAAGTGGATATGGCCCGTGCCCAACAGTGGGACGTAAATGGGCTGGAGAGGAGATTTCGCACGGATAATACCGCACCGAACATAATGCACTAACGACTTCGAGCATTAATTCAACAGGATTTGATATTATAATGCGACCACCGCAAAAAGGTACAAGAGCAATGAACATTCTCATTGTGTACGGACACTGTCGTCTCTTAGTGTACTCGGCGTACGTAGTGATATTTGTCAAAAAACAACAAAACAAAAACAGCGTGTGGGCTAATACGGGCCTCGTCGTCTAGTGGTTCATGTAACGGACTGCCGTTCAAGAGGTCGCGGGTTCGATTCCTGCACAGAACAATCATTCGTGTGATATTTATAAATGTCTTACAAATGTTTGTACTGCGTCTGGGTGTTTACTTTCTATTTTAAGTAGGTATTTACAAAAGAAAAGTAGTTTATGTAGTCTATTCGTATTCTGGTACCCTTAACACATGCATATAAGCTTAGCTTGGGACCAGAGGATGTTGTGTGAAATGTCCATATATAGAGAAATATTTTAAGAGTAACAAGCATTTGTATGAGAGCTGGATGTATGAGAAATCGCCATGTAATCTTACTACGGCAGGATGAAAAACGCATTTTTTAAAATTTTCTTTTCCCTTTATTTTTTTTTAAAGGGGTTTTATCACACTTAACATGCCGCTACAGGCTCCTTTCTCTAAGAAAGTGCGTTTAGTCATTAAAAAAATGTCGACCTGCTCTAGTGGAGATGATCTGTGGTAGAAACGTAATTATCAACTTGTCCTAAAGTTATGAAAGCTATAGGAATGTTTGAAATTCTGATATTACTTAAGTACATTCTACAAAAACATCGGCGAGCATCAATCCAACTGGAATTGCCAAATCCAAGCCCTACAGCAAAAGGTCGAGATAGTGTTATATCTTATTGTAATGGTCTTATTCATAATGACTTATCGGCGGCTTAAAAGTTCGCTAAAATCGGTTCGCTAAAATTGTCAAAAATTGTTATTCATAATAGTCTTTTTACGCTAAAACGTTTATTATCTCTCCGATAAAATCTCCGTATAAACCTCCGATAAGTCATTATGAATAACACCATTAGTGTCTAATAATCTGCATAGAGAAAGATTGAAAAAATAGAAAATAAACTTACTTGCGTAATTTACGCCTGTACATTTCAGAAGATCTTTTCTTGCCTGATATTACTACAGTCATCACAAGTTATGTTTCAATAAATCACTGGCTGTTTCATAATAAGTAAAAAAGATGTTTGTTTGTACGTTTTTTTATAGATAAAAGATGGCTTTTTAGTATAATTTGTTAAGATTTTTAACAGCTCGTAATATATAAAATATTGTTCATTTTCAACTCGTCCACAAATTAAAAGTAAAATCGATTCACTTCAAAAACACTATTAATTTTTATTTTATAATATTTATTTAACTATGTGTTTTAAACATTTGAACACGTCTTATTCTATTAACGGTTTAATACACAATAAATAATTTAAATAATCCTTTTGTCATTATCAACAATACAAATAAGTCAAAATGATAATCTCTTCTCAGTAATAAACATGATTAGAATAATAATGTGAATTGTTCAATTAATATGCACAGCATCAAACTTCGGCATAGCTTTATCAAGATCTTGGAACTGATGGATCAGAGATAAAATACTATACCTAAGGCTTTAATTTACTACGTATCGTTATGTAACATATTTAAATAAGTATAACACTTGTTATACATCTGGTATTGCAAATGATAACATCGTATTTCCACTGTAAAGTTGCAGGAAAATTATGTGAATACTCAAGTCTTGTGATGATAAATTAATAATGCAAGTTTTAGTAACCCTTTTCATCTCCAGGGTGCTGTTAAAGCTTAGGGGCTCACACATGCTGTTTTCTTTGACAAATATACTACCACTAAGGGGCATAGAGTGCCTTGGTGGGACCCCGTATAAAAATTTATTTTGGAGCCCTTAGGGTAAAGATTTATAACAAAAGAAAAAAAGGGGCCTCCGCGGCTCAGGGGATTTAGATTTTTTTTTATTATTAACGTAGATATTGAAGATTAATGATTAAACGTATAGCTTTATTTTTAAACAAGTTAAACTAACGCAAGATTATTAACACAGTTATAACGCCTTGCTAAACTATTATCAAATGCAAATTGAATGGATTAACCGATTAAACGAGTTGCCCACGCGTGGGAGTGGGCCTACCAAGGCCGAATACTAACATTAATGGTGAACATAATATTGTTTTGTTAATATCATTGGTATATGTGAAGAGTTGATTGAAATATTGTATGGGCGTGTAGGTAAATATTATTTATACGATTTTGATAGATGTTACAACATTTATTGGAGTTTTGGTAAAAATATAAATAAATTACTCGTAAAAAGTCATCTATTGCTAAACAAAAGGCCATTTTACAAGATTCAAGATAGTTTCAATCAGTTTCGATGATTTTGCAAGCCTATAATCAATATGCTTTTGGCTTTAAAACGATTTATTTACCATTTATGTCTCTAAATGGATGGCCTGAACTTGTTACGAAAGAAAAAGGATTAATTGAGTGTGACAGGACAGCGAGGAAGAAAAAAAAATCCTATAATTTGTAAGAAGACAGGAAGATAACTTTTGGAATTGAAAATTATCAGTATATTTCTTGAAATAATAATAATAATAAATAAGAGATATCATAACAGATCGCACTATTCTCAGCAATAGGCCTGACATCACACTAACTCTTAAACAAACTAACACTACATACCTAATAGATATCACCGTTCCCAACACCCATAATCTAAAACAAAAATACACAGAAAAGATACAAAAATATATACCCTTAGCTGACGAAATAAAACAAATGTGGCACCAAGAAACAGTAAAAATAGTCCCCATTGTTATCTCTTCAACCGGTGTAATCCCGAAAACACTTAAAATAGCATTGAATACTCTACAACTCCCAGAAAACACATACATCCCATTGCAAAAATCAGTAGTCATCGATACATGCTCAATAGTTAGACGATTCCTAAACCCTACATCACTCCCACTCCAAACTACACAAAGAAACACACAGACATCTCAGGCAACATCTACACATCATCCACATACGCCCAACATAGTATCAAACACACACCATACAACTACAACTATGTAACCAGAGTACTTGGCACAAGCCCGTACCTGGCCATCTAAAAAAAAGAAACCGACCTGGAGTCGAGCTATACAAAACGTATATTCAAATAATAATAATAAATATTCATGGACATTTCACACAACGTCCTCTGGTCCCAAGCTAAACTTATTATGCTTGTGTTATGAGTACCAGAATACGGATATAATACATAAACTACTTTTCTTTTGTAAATACATACTTATAATACATAGTTAACACCCAGACGCAGTACAAACATTTGTATGACATTTATGAATATCACACAAATGATTGTCCCTAGCAATGAAATATAAAAAAAAAATTTATATGCCTGCGTGTTGGCAGATTAAGGATACAAGTGTCAACATCCCAGTTCCTCCCTAGGGTGCTGTAAGAACCAGCTCAAGATAATATAGGCAGATACAGCCCTATGGCAGAAGTAAAAGTCGAAATTAAGCTCTTGACCAACACGCCTGGTTAGCAGGTTCATAATATTCATGCTTTTGGACTTTGACATGAAACGCAAGTGCCGAATTCAGGGGCGTAGCGTGCCTTGGTAGGGCCCCGTATAAAAAAAATATTCGGGGGCCCTTAAGAGGGGTAAAGACTTTTACAAAAGAAAAAAAAGTGTGCATAAAATTGATAGAAATATTTATTCATCAAAAAAGAAATTTCTTTTTTTCATTTGTCATTTCTGAAATAATAAAAAAATTAAAAAACGTTTATTCTTTTTTGCTTACGCCCGGTGCTTACGCTCGTCGGTGGCCCCGATGGGGGCCACAGACGAGCGTAAGCACCGGGCCACCGGAGGCCCCGTATAATTGATGCGGCTGATACGCCCCTGGCCGAATTTGATAGGTTTTCTTATAATTGATTCTGTGTCACTGAATTAAATACCAATAATCATAAGTTGACATGACACCCACAAGTCGTCATAATATAAAGTGGAAAATTTGAAAGTCGATACTTAGTCACTGTTGAGTGGAGTATCATTGATTGAGATGTACTTTCCTAGTTTTTGTATTTGCTGCATGATTTTCACTTTTTAAATGGTAGGGACTCTCTCTCCATAGCACTAAAGTTCCCACTGCTGGGCACGGATTATTCATATACATTTCACACAACGTTTTCTGGTCCCAAGTAAAGCTTATATGCTTTTGTTATGCGTACCAGAATACAGATAGAATACATAATTGCTTATCTTTGGTAAATACATACTTATGATTGATAGAAAACACCCAGTAGACGCAGCACAAACATTCGTATGACAATTATAAAAAACATCACGCAAATGATTGTCCCGTGAGGGATTCGAACCCGCGACCTCGCTATATGACCGCGTTATAGCGGCAATAGAAATACATCATCTGTGAAAATTTCAACTCTCTAGCTATCACCGTTCTTGAGATACAGCCTGGTGACAGACGGACGGACGGACGGACAGCGAAGTCTCAGTAATAGGGTTTCCGTTTTTACCCTTTGGGTACGGAACCCTAAAAAAGTTGTTTCTATTTTGATTATACTATCAAAGTAATGTACCAACATGATATTGCAAAATGTCCCCCAATGCCAAGGAGCACATGTCGCCATCGTGTTATCTTTAATCCGACAGCGGTTAACTCCGTCCCACGTTCTGACCTTGCCTAAGGCTGCACTCAACGAATACAAATGATTGATATGCATGTCTCTTATCGATAGTCATCGACAACCAAATAACTTTGTAAAATTAATTATGAATAATCGATTTGTTAAGCAAAAAGTGACAAGATGTTATTAAAATTTTACCGCGGAGTAGTTGACAGGGCTTGTGACACCTATACGTTTGATTCTAACGAAATAAAATGCTTATTAATTTTTAAAAAGTTGTTCCGCCTACTGTGTTTTTACCCACTTTAGTAAATAAGTATACTGTCGGTAAAGGCGTAACAGATAACAATATGTAAGTGTCGTCACACCATTTCCTTCGCAGGGAGCTATAAGAGCCAGATAAGAGTCACATGTAGGAATTTGTAGTAGGTACTTCCAACATGAGAAAGAAAACCTATGCACAATAGTCCAACCTAAGTTTTCCCAGAAATCTAAAATATAAAATTCTCCTGTCACGGTGTTTGTAATTATATTCCTCCGAAATGGCTCGACCGATTTTCGTGAAATTTTGTGTACATATCCATTAGGGCTGAGAATCAGACAACATCTATTTTTCATACCCCTAAGTGTTAAGAGTTGTCCACCCGTAACATTTATAGGGCAAAACAACGTTTGTCGGGGCAGCTAGTAGAAAATATAAAAATGCTTGGAGAATATGGAGAAAAAATTAAGATTCAGACAATACAGGAAATAGAATGGAGATGACTTTATCGGACGCGCCTCCTTGTCGGATGATTCATGTAATGGACTGCTGTTCACGAGGTTGTGGGTTCGATTCCCGCACGGCACAAATGGACAATCATTTGTGTGATATTTATTTTTGTCATACAAATTGTACTGCGTCTGGGTGTTTACTGGGGGACCAGAGGAGTTTATTTATTTTATTTATATATCTTTGATTCTTTGCGTGTAAAAAACCCTGTTACTTTCTCCTGCCCTTAGGATCGTTATTTGGTATCGGCGTAACATGACTTCTTGTTGATGCTGCAAGCTAAACCCCATGTTTAGCTAATTTTTACATTTGGCTAATGCCTAATGTTAACCTTCCTTGAGTATGTAAGCAGGGGTCATAAGACGGAGTTTCCTAGGTCGGTTCTTACGAAGCCCTCGGGCAGGACATGGGAGATGACACTTGTGTTAATTTAGTCCGTCATGGACAAACTAATAATTATAATTCTATAATAATTTTGAATATTCTAGTTCTAGTTTCTTGTCTGTTCTTCTCCATAGGATTCGCGTTTAGAACAGACACCTAGTTTCTGACGTTTCAAAAGAGCTTGTAAAACATGCCAACTTGAAATAAAAATTTTTGACTTATTAATTGCTTATTATTTCCTTGTTTGTTGACAGTCTGTTGTTAGTTTGACAGTCATTAAGTATCAGTACAAGACCAAACAATACCCAGAAACTGTTCATGTTATTGTTATACTGACTTCAGAATTATTCTATACGAGATTATAGGAACTTGTGTTAGTATTTATTGCTAAGCAGAAACGTCTGTGCACGACGGATTGAGAATGCTGATGCATATCTTTACTTATTATAAAACAAAGTTGTTATTTTTGTATGTATTTTTGTATGTGACCTTACATCTTCAAAAATACGCAACGGATTTTGTTGCGGTTTGTTTTTATAGATATAGTGGTTCAAATAGATAGTTTTTTTTGTATAATTTGTTAAGGTTTGGTTTTTAAATTTTACGCGTACTGTTATATGGGAGTTCCTTATGGTCTTTTTAAAAAAGATTTTATTTAATTTGTTTATTTAAAATGATTTATTTAGATTAAAAGTATACGTCTAACTTGATGGATAGGAACTGGATGTGGAAGGCGTGACACTGAGCTTTGTCTGTTCGAAGAAATGCTGAAAGGGCAGAAATGGGAACAGGTATGCAATAAGGCATACAGAGAGGGACTATAACAGTACGAAGTCGCGGTCAATATTTCCGAGATAAGGAGAACTAGAAACTAAAGACTGAACGGAATTTATATCACAGTGACGGTGGGTCTTAAAATTAGAGTCTATGTTGCTAAAAACATACATATTACATTTTTTTTTTAAGTGAACAAATATCGTTGTTTGGACTGCTCGCATGCTAGAATAATTATTTTTTTAAATAAAACCTTTGTTCAGGAATTCTATAGTGTAAATTTTATTGTGTGTGTGCGTCTGAATCTGAATTTAATGCCACAATAGTTGCAGTTATGACTGAGTTGTTAGTTGTGCTTTCTGGTTTTATACATTTTCCCAGTCACTACAGTTTAAAAGCTTATTTTAAGACGAGCTGACGATTGTTCTTTATAACTAAATATTTATTAACTGGCATGCATACAGTAATATTCCACTCTCACAGTTGATATGACCATGGCAATTCCACAATAAGGGCACAAACCTGCCCTGACCAAACTTGGCGAGGTTGTACGAGGTCGTTTGAGGTCGCTACAGGTCACAATCACAAACAATATTACAATAATATGTGAATCATTCGCAAAATATTGTAAAACTCATTGAAACACATACAAGTAAAAAAATCTAAATGTATTGCTAAACGCGAAAAATCTCGTGAATAGCTGCGATTTTCATATTTTCACCATCCTTGTAACAAAGCGTTTTATGCCTATGCGTTGGCATAAAACGACCCACTTGGGCACGGCCCTCCTTAATTTTGGGAGGGATTATGGTCTACTGTGCCGCATTGACCGGGCTTGTTGGCATTGGCACAAGATTTATTTTTGAGATTTGCATCTCTCGCAGTAGTGTGTGTGTGTACAATATTCCTTAGCTGGCTTTTACAGAACCCTGAGAAGGAAAAGGGGTGGTGATACTTGTTTTCTTAGTCCATCACATGGACCGACAGATTTTTTCAACACGCTTTTATTAGCCTCTTTTCCTATTTCTCTTTTATTTTCTCTTTCTCTCTACGTATTAATATAATTGTATCCATGTAACGAAATGTTTGTAAATAGTTTTCAAGCACTTGCATTAGTGGGATTGGTCTGGAATTTCGCACACATATTAACACGATGAGTGCGAAACGAGGCTTGAAAGATCTCGTCCGTTTTTTGTCTTTACAGCGGTAAGAAAAAACTTAAACTTCCCTGTCGTGCGAGAGGCGTAACTTCCGTCTGGTTCAGTTTAGGAAAGAGATAACTATATATCTGAGATGCGCTATTGATTCTGAGTATTTTGGTATACCTACCTTAATACCGGATGTTTTAGGCCGCACTGATTAAATAAAAGTTTAATACAGTGCGGAACAAGGATCCAAACACTTCGTACCCTCGCGCACCTCGTACCGCACCCTACGCTAGCTTCACGCAGTTAGTGTTGTGCAAAACGTTAGATGCTGTGCCCGCGGCGCTATAATAAGGTGTCGAAACGTTGCCGAAAAATAATAATTGATAATATTAGTGATGATGAAGAGGAATCTAATTTAAAATTACCGATATTTGAAAAACAGGTAACTTTCCAATCAATATTTACAAATTTTACTCAGTCTAAGTGAAATAATGATGTAGAAATATAATAAATAAGTTACTCCGCACCGCAAGTCGTGAGGCCGACAGAAAAGCAAAGAAAATTCTCACAG
Organism: Orgyia antiqua; assembly: GCA_916999025.1. NCBI lineage: Eukaryota > Metazoa > Arthropoda > Insecta > Lepidoptera > Erebidae > Orgyia > Orgyia antiqua. The sequence goes on from OU779874.1 coordinate 11,810,237, forward strand.
AATGTATCGGTTGCAAAAAATATTATTGTTTATCCTGTTTTAATAAAAAGCATCGATAAGTATAATTAAATAAAATTGTTTACTTTTCCCATCACTATACAGAATGAAAAAAGGTTGAACAACTCATTGATAATAATAATCGCGACAAAAACCGTACAATTTGCCTTATTTGGCGCCAAAAAAAGGATTTTTGTCTCCAGTGGGTTGTGGGGTTTACTAAATCTCGTACCGCTCCAACGTCTGGTTCAGGACGAGGTTTCAAGCGACTCGTAACGCAGTAATGGAAAGTACAGATAAATTAGTGCCGCTGGAAACATGTTAAGGATCGCTGACAGTAGTCACAAAATATATCCAGAATTTTTAAGCGTATTTTTATTCATAACTAACTAAATTATTGTTATGTTGTTTTCATCCATTTAATACTTATCTTCATTTAAATAAACAATAATATTCTATTACAAGATACAAATACGCAAAAAATCTTTGTATACCTATGTAATTATTTCCTCAAACGAAAAAAAAAACTGTTTATATATACATAGTTAATAACTATGTTTTTGTTACTGTCGTATTAATTGGCATTATACACATTATTACACATACAATACATACAAGTAGTATCTCTAAATTTAGTATAGTATAGGCAGAGAACAGACTTTCTTTTTAATTGTTTTTACAACTTTTTCATTGATTTTATTCTTGTCATTTTTTGTAGAAAATTTTTGCCATTTTTAAGGTTTCGTACAATTATGGTACAAACCCTTATAGGGTCACTCCGGTGTCCGTCTGTCTGTCTGTCAAACTTTTTTTACTCAGCAACGGCTGAAGGTATCAACTTGAAACTCATACGATATTTAGATCTATGCGGTCCCTTGCTGCAAAAAATACAATCAACCTTTTACCTCTACGCATTTAAGACGATACCAAAATAGCTTCGTGCATTTTTCTATGTACGAAGTTTTCATTGTTTCTTTAGATTGAATAGCTAGAGCTCTAATTTTTAAGTATATGTTTTTTCAATATATGATCTAGGATCGCATCAACTCAGAAACACGATTGAAAAAAGTTTTCTCGATAGAAAATCTTGGCGAAACAACCTCTCAAAATTTTTATTTTTTTCATTTGTCGGTCTATTATCGCGTATTAACTAATGAAATAACTTTAAAAACATAAGTAACTATTATATATAGAAACACGTAAATCAGAATTAAAATATATTTAGTAGATTTTGAGTAAATAGGAAAAGTATCCCTAATTCTTCATTTTCTGTGCCTACTGGCTGTGTTAATATGTACGTGTCGGCGATGATATACGATAATATTGATGTAGGCCCTTAAAAGATATAACCGAATTACGACCATTTTTAAGAATTTTCGACTTATGCTAGGGAATCAAAATTCGCAGTTTACTTTCCGTTGCCCTAGAGCCTTGAAACTTGGCAAAGACCAAGTCTATATAGTGCTGATATAGGGAAAAATCCAAAAACTTATAATTTAATATTTTCTAACACTTGCACGACTCATTTGCATAAATAAAACTACTTTTTACGGATTTAGACGCGTATCAAATATACGCGTCTATAAAATAAAATAAATAAATAAAATCTTTATTTAGCTAAAAAAAAGTTACATCATCATACAATTGTATCGTAAAATATAGTTTAACTATACCAATATTACAAAAGATGTTACAATTTAATACATATGTGATAATTACAATACATATTAGCATCTGGTGCTAAACTAGGCTAGAAGCCTGTATTTCAGCACTCAGCGCTTACTGCCATCCACTGGTTTCGTATTGTATCCTAATATGGTAAGTAAAACGTTTTGTCACTATTATTACATTTATATTTCACGTATGTGTGCAAGGCATGCAAGGTAGATTTGTGTGTGTGTGTGTGTGAATGCGCGTGTGTGTGTGTGTGTGTGTGTGCGTGCGTATGCATGTGTGCGTGTGTGTGCAGTGTGTGTATGTATGTGCATATACATAGCTAGAGCTATGATAAAATTATGTATGTTTTACCTTATCTTAACTTTATGTTGTCGGTCTAAAGTGAAGTTAAGGGGATTTTAAGTCTTGTTGTCTGCAAAATGTGCTAACGGTGTCTTGCTGTTTTGAAACCGAGTGTGTTTTGGATGATTAGTTTAATAAAATCCTTTGTTCTATGTATCCCGTATGTTTTACCTTATAATTTAAAAATTTTCTTTATATTGTTACAATTTGTTAATGTATTTTTAGAAACTAAAATAATGTTATTGATTTTATGTAGTCTGAGCACAATGTAATATGATATACTCGTAGTTTATGGTAAAAGTCTATCTTTATGGTCAATGTAAAATTAAAATCGAATGTGGGTAAACCCTGTAATAACTGATCGTAGAAGACACATTACAGCTCAGTCTCACCCGTGACCATGGTGACTGCAAAGTCTCCGAAACGTCGGGCTAAAATTAAAACAAATATACGCGTCTAAATCCGTAAAAAGTAACTTATAATTTGTCATCACATCACAAGAAAACCTGTTTATACTAAAACCAACTTATGAAGTAGCTGAAATGTAGGCGATTCCCTATATTTCAACTACAAAATTAAGTTGGTGAGTTGTTTTGAGTTTAATTAACTGATTATTTGAATGCAGTTACTTATGTTTATATGTCTAGTAGGTACAAACCCTAAGGGTGCGAGTTTGCCTCGCTCTTGACAGGTTTCTATTTAAAAACTTGATCAGAGAATCAAGTTTAATAATCTTAACATCTAAATCCTTAAAACAATTTAATGACTAATTCAAAACGTATCCTTTGAAAGGTAAACAAACCTTGAAAATAGATCGCAGTTGCACAAGCGAGCCCTTTGCCCCACGAAAGGTCAAAGCCGGGTCACTTTCACTGCGCCTGCGCAGCCTATATGGACAATATTATTACATTTGGTAACGAACAAAGAACGGTTGCTAAAGGAATAATGCTTATAATGGTAGGATTCTATCCGTGTTACCAGAAACGATAACTCTGAACTTTGATTTTCCCTTGTCTATACGTCATCTAAATATATTTTCCTCAATCTTTAATTATTATAAAACAAAGTGGTTATTTATGTATGTATGTCCCTATGTTAGCTTATATCTTCAAAACTATTTATAATAGATAGAGTGGTTAAAGAGGATGGCTTTTCGTGTAATTTATTAAGGTTTGATATGTGAATTAGGGGGGATGCTTAATAACTATAAACCCGAGTTATAATTAGTAGTGAGCGTTTAAACGTAAAGCTTAAAATAAGCAATGCTTATTAAAATAAGCAAAAAAGCACGCTGCCGTTTATAAGCAATCCTCGCTTAATGCTTATCTTAAAATTGCAACACAGTTGTGAGAATATTTTCAAAATGTTGGTAAAAAGAGAAGAGGAAAATTTAAAAAGAGATGTAAGTGTAAAATTTTTATTTAAACGGTAAACTAATTTTTAGCAGACAACGTAAATTAAGTTCAGTTAAATGTTTTAACGAAAAAGTTAAAAAGCATAAAAGCTAAACAGTAAGCAAACAGCATATTATGAATTTTAAGCAGACTACAAAAATTAAGTTGAGTTAATTTTCTTAACGAAAAAGTTAAAAAGCATAAAATAGCTGCTTAAAAATAAGCAACTTTTTAAGCAGCTAATTTTTTTAAGCATCTCGTTTAAATTCGTTTAAAATTTTAAGCCGTTATTCCCATTTCTAGTTATAATCCCGTGTATTAGCTAGTAACTCATAAATGTATGGAGCGTCATATCATTCTGCGAGAAAAACATATACGCTAAACCCTGTGGCAGAACCTTTATAAGAACATGTATGTACAGTTTATCTAGCATAGTAAGCTAAAATACTTTCTAGACGTGGAGGAAGGCTAAGCCAAAGATGGAATTTTTTCGAGAAAAAAATGGGAGTTTATATTACATATCCATTAAAGGTTTCATTGTATTGCCCAACTATTTGGTTCTTCCGGACAAATGGGGTGAATGACAAGTGTATTCGTTGTCATGGCAATACTTGAGTGATTACCATGGCCCGGCTAAGGGCGAGGTGGAACACCGTGGTGTTTAGTGAGTAGTCCAGCAGCAATAGGCCGGTAGTACCACACGAACCCCGAAGGTTGCCCCGCAACCGGAAAGGTGATTCCCCACGTAAAAAAAATCTAATGTATTCGTTAACCCACCACCATAAGAACCACCTTCTATAGAAGAGGTGACTAATTCTCTGTAAAATGATACTATGTTATAGCAAGAACATGAATGAAATAAAATCTGTACACGAGGATGTGCTCAATGAGTTGATCTCAGGAAAACTACATCAACAACAGAAGCGCCGACAACAGATCCTATATATCTGTTGTTTTTAACATGATGAGCTGACGAGACGGATCAATTTTATACTACCCACACTATCCGTTCAAGGATCAAATAACAAAAGGAACTGACTGAGTAATGAGAGAAGCGTTTCGGATCATGAGAGGAAAAGACAGCGATTTAATATTAACTGCGAATAAGCCTAATATTGTGTTGATGGGCCGTTCAATGCTCTGGTTATTTCTAGTGTAGGTATTCTATACCTTTTCACGAGAAGCTCGTGCCAGTCGAAGCAGGTGGGTTGGTATTTACAGAAATAAACTTATTAATTGTACGGTAAATGGTTTGCTTCCAAAGTCTATCTCACAACGACTTGATAGGCTCTAAGGACATTCTGTGGTGGCCCAAATGCACAAAGCAGACTATCTGGACAACACCTGAACAGACTGTTGCTCATTTGGCTAGGGTGAGAGGTAGTGTGCTATCTAAAGGTGTTAATTTAAGTAAATATGGGAGTTATTTGGAATAACATTATAGATTACATGTGCGCGCCTAAAAATATTTAACGAAGCCAGTCTAGTACATTATATATTCCAATATTTTTTATATCTATTATTTATTGTTTCATTATTCCTGACATATCTCAGGCAGTAGGGTAGTTACCACAAACGTTATAAAATCGCTCCGCTAAACGCTACGGTCTTTACAATATACATAGCCTTAACCTGTTAGGGATCATATTATAGTTAATGAAGCGGTCAATGATCTCTATATTAGGAGGATATCTTTGTTAAGTTTTTGCTTCATCGAAAGTGATCTAGTTACATAGGATTTGATCTGGTGTATCAGATTCTATGATTGAAAGGACCACAATGAAATACAGAAAAAACTTTGAGAAACTTGTAACACTTTTTGTGAAGTTTTAGGGTGGGCTTATATGACATTGGTTAAGTGCTCTTTGTAGAAAAATACGAAATTATATCTGATTTAGGCAGCGCCGGACTGCTCATACAAAAAGGCATTTCTCACCCGGGCCCCTCTAGTGCAGGCGAGCGCGGGCTTCTCCTATCCCCCTGAGTATACACAATCATTTAATCGGCTCCAGCTCGGCTTACAGTAGGTTCTTCCAGCTTAGTCCGACCCTGGATTCAGGAACCACTTGGGAAAACCCAGAACTGATGTGAAGTACCACCTATATCATTGTTCATCGTAGGAAAATGTTTGATATCCTCAAATAATGAAATTCTCTACTATGTTGTAAGATTGTATCTCATACTAAGTGTGTGTTAGTAAGAACGTGATAAGGCGTGTTTGTAACGTGTTATCTCTATGTAAGGGAGCTGTACTACTCATTGGGTAATCACTTAGTAAGAAAAGGTCGAACTCGAATCCTTCATTACCTACATTATCTTAAGGTATTGTATTATGTAATAAAATAATTTAATAATAAGTATAAAAATCACGTGTCTTTATGTTGGTGGTTGTTTTTCTCCGAAACAGCTCGAAGTATTTTTTTGTATATTTGATAATTACCAGAAAATTTAAGGGCCCTGAAATAGGTACTTCTATGACTATTGTCTTATTTTGTTAAGTAAATATATATTATATTTCTTAAATTATATTTCGATTTAAAATTATATTGCGACGGGCTTCGTGGTGGATTGGTTTATGTAATGGACTGCCGATCGCGAGGTCTCGGGTTCGATTCCCGGTCAGGACAATCATTTGTGTGATATCCATAAATGTCATACAAATGTTTGTACTGCGTCTGGGTGTTTACTATGTATTATAAGTATGTATTTACAAAAGAAAAGTAGTTTATGTATTATATCCGTATTCTGGTACCCATAACACAAGCATATAAGCTTAGCTTGAGACCAGAGGACGTTGTGTGAAATGTCCGTGAATATTTATTATTTGTTTATTATTTATCTCCGTAAAAATACTGCGAAAAAAAAGAAAATAAATCTTAGAGTTCTTAAAACAGTGGAAAAATCCCTCTACATACATAAAAAAAGTAACTAATTGAAGCGTAAGTGGTCATTACACTTACGCAAGATCCAGACGGCAAGTTTACAGAATTCCCTCCAGAAGTGGAAAAGGTCCACGCTCAACAGTGGGTAATGAATATCAGGTCTAAAAAGAGTAGAAGATGCAGATGAAGCATCAAATCTATTTAAATAAAACAGATCATGAGGGTGGTCAAAGGGGAACTGACAAAGATGTATCGAAAATAGGACCTTGAAAATAGTAACTTATATAACAACATTTTTAATTATATATTAACAAATGAGACAATATACTGGTATTTAATTATTTATACGTAAAAATCCCCTCTAAAGGAAAGTCAAAGTCATAATTATTTATTTAGAGTTGACATGTTTTACAAGCTCTTTTAAAACGCGCGAACGAACGAATTTAAAATTCCAAACGCGAATCCTATGGAGAAGAACAAAGGGAAAATACATGGATTTTTTTCTTTTCTTTTCGTTGTATAAAATACCTTGATTTTTTTTTTATATCATTTTACCTGTTGTGGGGTGTGAGAATAATGTGTTATGAAAAACTTTTTAAAATCTAATGATAAGATAAGACACTAAAATCAAGAAAAAGCAACATCGGCAATGCGTTGACTTTTTGCTCCGTAGTAAATTTAACTTTTTGCTTTACATATAGTGCATTCTCTTGGCGAAGTGTAACAAGCACCTAACATTAAAATAAGTCCCTTACCAAAGTCCAAACAATAAAGATAATTTAATATACATGGTCCGACATCTAAGCGAGTGATCATTCAATAAAACCAACAGCGTAACATAATGAGAGACTTAATACAAACAAAAAAATGACATTAAATTATAATGTGTTCAGAAATTGGGTGATCAAAACTTTTTTGTAAAATTAATAGGCAATTTTTTTTAAATTGTTGACTTCAAATTTGTATTAACTTCTATTTTCTTACATTAGCAATAACTTTATGTACTGAATTCCTTAATTAATCATTTGTACATCTTAAGTCTGAAATATCTTCATCTTATACACACACGTCTTCTATTCTTAATTTATTATTAAGAATAGAAGACGTGTGTGTATAACAACTCATGAATGCATGTGAAAAGTTTTACTTCTTTGTTAAGCTTTCCCGTTATTTAACTATTGTAACTAACTACAGAAGACAGCGTGCGCGCACATCTACGTCTAAACTAACTTCTTAAGGGCCTACATCAATATTATCGTATATCATCGCCGACACGTACATATTAACACAGCCAGTAGGCACAGAAAATGAAGAATTAGGGATATTTTTCCTATTTACTCAAAATCTACTAAATATATTTTAATTCCGATCCACGTGTTTCTATACATAATAGTTACCTATGTTTTCTAAGTTATTTCATCAGTTAATACGCGATAATAGACCGACAAACGAAAAAAATAAAAAATTTGAGAGGTTGTTTCGCCAAGATTTTCTATCGAGAAAACTTTTTTCAATCGCGTTTCTGAGTTCATGCGATCCTAGATCATATATTGAAAAAACATATACTTAAAAATTAGAGCTCTAGCCATTCAATCTAAAGAAACAATGAAAACTTCGTACATAGAAAAATGCACGAAGCTATTTTGGCATCCTCTTAATGTCGGTACTTTTTGTGACACTCAAAAATAATTCCGTTTATTTTTTCCTAACTCGCTAAAAGAAACATAACTTTGAAAATATTAATAACTTTTTGTCCTAAATTAAGTGTTAATTTATAATAGCAAATACACACAAATTTAAATCCACCTTTAAGATACGTAAATACATATATCAAATTTTGCCCTGAATAGGTATCGAACCCAGACCAACACGGAATTGCTCCACCTACTAATCCTCGAGATTCAAATTTCGCCGAATATTGTTCAATCAACGAATTCATAATTGTTCACTTAAAGATCAGTAACTTATAGAACAAAATAAAAACTGGTTTGAGTACAAGCTGCGCGCGCGCTGCGACGATAAAGACCTTGAATGAAACGGCATTATTATGCAATATTATTATATATCGAGGCGTAAGGCAGCGCCGCAAACACACAGCCTTCCTACCTTATAATATTGCCATAGAGCTAACACTGTGTGTAGCTAGAAGGAGCTCTACATACAAATAATTTTATGACCACACTTTAAAGTTAATGGATTTTAATAATATACTAATATTTTATACCATGTCCTTTAGTCCCAAATTAAGCTTAACGCTTGTATCAAATGATTGATTGATTACAGAGTAATAAACAACAATAATATAGATTGCCAATTTTGTGACCAATTATTCATCAAATTAACTATTTTGTATGTTCTACACTGAACAAGAGATATTAATGGCCGCTATAACGAAGATAGCAAGTCTTTTAAAACAACAGAGATCTTCTCTTAGAAGTTACGAGCTGTTGCCCGCGACTTCGTACGCGTATAATTTAGGATATGTTCTCAGTTTTCACAACATTTTTCATTACTGCTTCGTTCCTATTGGACGCAGCGTGATGTTATATAGCCTATAATAGCCTTCTTCGATAAATGTGCTATCCAACACTGATAGATTTTTTCAAATTGTACGTGTTTCCTGAGATTAGCGCGTTCAAACAACCAAACTCTTCAGCTTTATAATATATTTTTTTACAATTATTTACCTTTTACAAGGCTAAAACATAACGAGTTCGCAATCCAGTTGCATTAAGAGATATAACCTCTTTGGTAACTACAAGTTGTAAATGGGAAATGTTCATTTTAATTCAACAAATTATACTAACACTTAATTAATCATTATTTTATTAATGAAAGTTTTCGTTATTCGTATATAAACTAACTTGTTGTGTTATTTTGTAATGAGTATGTACTTAATTATAGTTTTTTTATTATTATGTTTTATATCTTTACTTAATATAAAACAAAGTTGTTATTTTTGTGTGTACTGACTGACTGTAAAAAGGAAAAACATTTGTTTAAAATAAGCCAAAGTGCATGTTAGACCTTTGCTGACAAATATCATACCCATATCCTTGTGTCTTCAATTTATGTTTCGGACTTACAGATCCGTTCTGGACAACTGGAATAAAGTAACTTTTTTCGGTCTATATTGTACCGTAAATACCGTACATTGTTATCATAACATAATATAAATAACGCATTTTTATAGCTACAAATGTAGTATACAACTGGTTTTACAAGTCATGACTGTAACGACTAATTAAAATCACTTCCAATAAAACCTTACAAAATAATGGCTTGTCAAATGAACCGCTATAATAAAATAGTAGTTACATCCGGCGGACAGATACGGGGAGCATTACTAGTGTATGATGTCTATAGAAGGGCACAGCGATGTATTGTTTGTATACTCGTTACTGACAGCTGGAATAGGGTTGTCACAAAATATAAAATTATTTAATTTTACTTTTCGTAGATTTTTGTCTTTAAGAGGATACCAAAATAGCTTCGTGCATATTTCTACGTACGAAGTTTTCATTTTTTCTTTAGATTGAATGGCTAGAGCTCTAATTTTTAAGTATATGTTTTTTCAATATATTATCTAGGATCGCATAAACTCAGAAACGCGATTGAAAAAGTTTTCTCGATAGAAAATCTTAGCGAAACAACCTCTCTCATTTTTTATTATTTTCATTTGTCGGTCTATTATCGCGTATTAACTAATTAAATAACTTTAAAAACACAAGTAACTATTATATATAGAAACACGTAAGCCGGAATTAAAATATATTTAGTAGATTTTGAGTAAACAAAAAAAATATCCCTAATTCTTCATTTTCTATACCTACTAGCTGTGTTAATAGGTACATGTCGACGATAATATTTATGTAGGCCCTTAATTGTAAATAATAAATTTTATCTTAATATTTAACTTAACGTAGGGCAAATACTGAAAAGGCATATTGTTATTACTTATCTTCTTAAATATAGTTTTATGTTCTTAACGTTTAGCTAGATGTCAATTAACTATGATTTGTTTTAATATCTATCACACGAGCATTAATAGTATTTTTTCCATACTTAAACTAGACATTTTAAGTAAATTAGTACAGAATAAATTACAGTACAAAAATCGTCGATCTCTAAAAATGATTATACTCCAGCCCTTACAAAGTTCAACTTTTTAGTAGTAGATGTATTTTTCTTTTTGACGTGACAACGTCTTATAATTCGATAGAGCCGGCTGCACGCACGAAAAAACATGACTCATGCGGCGTTACCTCGCTCTGAGGCGTTCCATGTAAGGCTTGAAGTGCAAGCGTCTCGCTTGCACTTCTGCTTTCGCTTCACTTCTTCTTTGTCGCTCGTTCCTTCATCATTAAAATGAATAGCATCGGTCCGCTAGTGCAGCGATTTTAGGATATGCTATAATTGACAAAAGTAAAACAATTAAGACGTTGTCACGTTCAACTATCGTCAGTAAACCGACTTTACAGACAACCAATTTTTTTTTCTCTTTTGTGTAGTAGATATTTAAATAAACCATTATGAGACAGCCCTAACAACAGGAAGTCGGTACTTGTCATAGTGTAGACCGGACACAATCGACCTACACTAGTGCATTAATGCAGTGCGTTGAGCCAAGTTTGAGGTACTGTCTCATCATCGTGATTGGTCAAAGATCAATAATGAGGTCATGTCAATGAACTTGAATATATTATTCAAGGTTTTTTTGTTTTTTTTTTGTTCTCCGCTTTGCCCTACCGGGCCATGATGGTGCCTTGAGCTTTACCATGACCCGGTAAGGGATGGTCCCGTTAATCTGGGCCCGACCTGATGAGGGGAGCATTGGTCCCCCCTGTCGCGTTTGCTGCGGCGGGTCTCTGGATGCCAACCCGCCGCGCGCGACCACCTCTTAGGGGAGGGCCACCGGCTATTGCGCGCCGACGACCCCTGTTCGGGGCCCTGCGGGGTGGCAAAGTTTCGCCAGCGCGTTCGCACTCCCGCAGGGCCTCCCTCTTTGCCGTCATCACCTCCCCAGCGAAGGAGGTGACAGCGGCCCAACACTGTTCGCTCTCGGCCATAAGCGAAACGATGGCTGAGAGCGACAATATTATTCAAGGTTGAATTTTTTTTGATTATTTTAGATTGATCAATAACATCAACAAACAGCAAGATTAATTTGTAAATACCATGTTTGTTTTGTATAAGTAATATTGTAATGTGCACTCAGACTACTAAATAGTTATATTGTCTTGTGGGATTATGTAATGGATAACGTCGCACAGGCATAATAAAGAAATTGAATGGTGATTAGGTTTTCTGTAACAAACAGATAGCGGAATTTTGAATGTACAACACTCCTACACAACGCGTTAATAAGGCGTACACTCCACAGATTACGAAAAACATCTGCTAGAAGGAAGTAATAACTTCTAAAATTGTCTAAAAGGATGATAAATGTTAAGATAACAAGATGGAACCAAAAATTTCACTTTTAAATTTTTAGCAATTAATGATTTTAATGGGGCCTTTGATACAGTCAACATCTATACTTTTACAAATTCCTCGACATAAATTTGTATTATTAACCGGAATTCTCTATAATAACCACATATTTTCAAACTAGACTAACCAGGAACTTGATAAACATTAACTATATAAAAATCTATTAAGTATTTAAATGCATAAAAGGTAAAACAACGTTGCTGATTTAATGGCGTACCCCAAGGTAGTATACTTGAGCCATATATAGAGCGTCATGTCGTTTCCTAGCGAGGCATCTAGATACCAACAAAAGAAACATTTGTCCTTTTGTACGATATTAATTACGAGTTTTTATGGTACCATATGTTGTAGTAGCCTTTGTTTGGTGAATTATAGCGAAACTTGAAAGTACTTATGACAGTAAAATATTATCTGGACGTGATTTACCTAATTTAAAATCTTGCATTTAACCCAAATAAAGAAGCAAGTCCTTTATTCCTTTTGCACGTAATGTGAGAATTTTTTTAATTTGAATTGTGATCATATAGCCGAACTTTTTTTTTTTTTAATTTCAAGTTGGCATGTTTTACAAGCTCTTTTGAAACGTCAGAAACTAGGTGTCTGTTCCAAACGCGAATCCTATGGAGAAGAACAGACCAGAAACTCCATGGATTTTTTTTTTCTATTCTCTTCATTTCTTTTCATTTTTTTTCCAATTATATTATACATTGTTGTATCAGAAGATTGAATGTGATTACTTTCAGATTTTATTTCAAAGATTCATAGACTTTGTTATTGATTCCAAATTTTATTATATACAGGGGGTGGCGTTAATGGTGGTCCAACGCTAAGGTTATAGTTCAAGTATTCACCTATCATATAAAAAAAAAATAACCATAATTTTTTTTTTTTTTTGGGTGCTGGCCGTGTAGTACATTTTTTTTACACTACTCACATCTAAAATGCATGATTTGTTAAAAACGAGAAATTAATTTTCAGTTTTTTTAAATTGGTTTATTTTTGGGGTTTACATGAAAAAACGAAAATGCATGTGCTAGTGCTAGTACTCGCACGTACAACACAAAACACTCAAAAAATAATGTCATTTGTCGAAGTTATAAAATATTTATCGATTTTTTACAAAAACATAAAAAAAAATCATATTTCCGAAACCAATGGCTAAAAATGGTAAATTTTTTTTTATATGATAGGTGAATACTTGAACTATAACCATCTTAGCGTTGGACCACCATTTACGCTACATCCTGTATATTAAACTTATACACAAACTTATACACAAAATAGTACCAAAGTATTTATATTTAGTAAGTAATTAGTTCAACAGGTCTGAACTATTAATAAACGATTTTTGAAAATTGAAGAGCTAGGTGTTCTTCCAAATAAACTCTTACTGTCGCTAATATTAACATTTTATTATGTAATTTTTGCACACACAAGACAGAGATTTAGAAAATTTACAAATCAATCTATCGAGTAATTGATATCATTTAATATCAAGTATCACATCTAAATAAAAACAAGGAAATTCCTTATCTGGTATTGTTGAATATACATTCTGTACTCAGCAATGCACCAAAGAATTCAATTATGTTATCTTAACAAGCCTTGAGATATAAGTTTATAAAATACATATGTTGTAGTCACTTACAATTATGTTACGCAGGATAACATCAGGAAATCTGTAAAAAGAAAACAAATAAATAATTAAATTAAGTAATCATTTATTTCAGAAAATTTACAAATTACAAATAATTTTAATTTGTAATATAATTATCACTATAATCTAATTTTTATAGGTATACAAAAATGACGCACTGCGAAGTCACACATTTTTGTTTCTTTTTGTACCCATATCACAAAATGTTACACATTAACGATAATCGCAAATTTCTATCCTCTCTCATTCTCTCTTCAGCTCATAAACATCCCACTGTGGGGCACAAGCCTCCTCCATTACTGGAATGTTTAAGATCCACTATGCCGCGTTGATCAAGCGTGTTAGCATATGGTTTGTTTTCGAGTTTTAATTTTTTCACAGAGGATATTATCTATCATATCCTATAACTTATAGACAGGCTTCGTGGTGGAGTGGTTTATGTAATGGACTGCCGATCGCGAGGTCTCGGGTTCGATTTCCGGTCAGGACAATCATTTGTGTGATATAAATAAATGTCATACAAATGTTTGTACTGCGTCTGGGTGTTTACTATGTATTATAAGTATGTATTTACAAAAGAAAAGTAGTTTATGTATTATATCCGTATTCTGGTACCCATAACACAAGCATATAAGCTTAGCTTGGGACCAGAGGACGTTGTGTGAAATGTCCATGAATATTTATTTATTTTATTATAACTTTATTTGGTGACACTTGTATTCTTAATCTGTCACCACACGGAATATTGTTACGAAATTAAAAAAGCATACATTTAATTTCATTTTAATCTCACATCAGATTACTCTTAACAGTATCGATAGATTCTGTAGATATTTTATAACTGTAATGAACTATGGTATTGTTTTGATATAATAATGCTATCATAGCAATATTTAGAATTTTACTGGATTTCAGTGAATGCAAATTTTATCAGTTTTATGCTAGTTATAGCGGATTATCATAAACTATTTTACGTCTTTATTGTAGCAATACTATTTTTTATATACCTACTCATCGCGTTTGTTGTAAACACGTTACGTGCTGTCACAGTATATGTACAAGCAGTAGTGAAACTAAGTTTCATTATTAAATAAATACTTACGATCGATTAGTTCGCCAAAGATCAGAAAAAGATTTAATAGGCAACCTGTTTAATGACAAAATACTTCAGAAAATATCTTAGAAAATTCAATAACTATTTTAAAAATAAGTTGTTGTGTTATTCCACCTTTACTGCGCTTCTCAATATCTTTAGAAAAGTTTCAACGACGTTTATAATTTCTTTACTGCTTATGTGTGTACTATGTTGCTGTGAAGATTTGCCGGCAATATCAAAGGTGTCGTGCAAAAGGCAGCCGGTAGCGGTGTACTTTGCGGCTTATAGAAAAAATGTTTTTAAGGAATTTATTTGATGTTGTAAATGATTTACGTCTATATGTTTATGTTAGTAAGTACGTGTGTTTTACTACATTAAGAGGATAAACTTTGAATGTGGGATTTTAAGTAATAATTCATTCATGGTGGAATTTAATCCGGGCAATGTGTGTAAGGAATACGAATATTTGTACCACATTACATATGTGTTTATTGTTTTGTGGCTAACTAGCTGTTTACGTAACACTTTTCACTGTTGCTTCGTTCCTATTATTCGCAACGTGATGTTATATAGCGAATAGCCCTCCTCGATAATCGGACCAGTAATTCCTGAGATTAGCGCGTTCAAAGAAACAAACTCTTTAGCATTAAAATATTAGCATAGATAATGTAATAATTAAAAAACATAATATATTGTCAAGTACAAATATTAAGCTTGATTTGGGATCAGAAAATGATATTCACTGTTACAGTGTGTAAACATTTAGCTTCATTTTAAAGTTATAATCAGTGTTATGTTTACTGTATTTTCTGCGTATGTTTACAAAATATTAGCGCGTGGGTTATTCTTATTACTTATTATATTGTATACCATTAAATATTCCTAATATTGTGTACCGTAACACGCTAGACAAGTAACACATAAGTATGTATCTGGGACACCGAACAGCCTTCAGATAAGTGCCGGCTTTTAGTAGGGCTGGTACTTTGTAGAACAATACAAATATAATGAACTAGATGCTGCCGTCGACTTCGTACGCGTGGAATTTAGACAATTTTCCCCGTTTTTGCAATAAATTTTCACTGCTGCTTCGGTCTTATTAGTTGCAGCATGATGTTGTATAGCCTATAGCCTTCCTAGATAAATGTACTATCTAACACTGAAAGAATTTTTCAAATCGGATCAGTGGTTCCTGAGATTAGCGCGTTCAAACAAATAAACTCTTCAGCTATATAATCTCGTACCTGTAATATAGTTGTACTAGCACAGGTACCAAGGAACTCACAATGATGTAAACCTATTTACCTACGTGTCATTATTAAATTTCATTTCATTTCAAATTCCAGTACATGTTCTTACTTGAACATTTTCGCGACTAATTTCATAAAAATATAAATTAAACTTGGATGTGGATATATATTATATGATGTGGATATATATTTAGACGGGCCTCGTGGTCTAGTGGTTCACATAACGGACTGCCGTTCACGAGGTCTCGGGTTCGATTCCCGGTCAGGACAATTATTAGTGTGGTGTTTTTAATTGTCATACAAATGTTTGTACTGCGTCTGGGTGTTTAATATATATTATAGTTATGTATTTACAAAAGAAAAGTAGTATATGTATTATATCCGTATTCTGGTACCCATAACACAAGCATATAAAGCTTAGCTTGGGACCAGAGGACGTTGTGTGGAATGTCCATGAATATTTATATTTATTTATTTTATATATTTCGACGTTTCAGAGACATTTCACTTAATACGGTATGATGAATGTAAACTAAAACATACTTTGCAGCAGCAGTCATGCCTGCTGCAAAGGATGTAATAGACCAGCGCCACTAATCAAGGAGTGGGCGGTGTCCATGCTAGTGCATAGGTATCGTTGGACAGTTTAGTCCCGACACAGGACTAAAAATAGTCTAAATACAGATGTGATCGAAGTAAAAAATAAGATTATGCTTAGCAAAAAATAGTAATTATGAAATAAATATAATCGATTATTATCATAATTACAATTAATAGATTTATGTTTCCTTGACATTAAGTTGTTTATAATCATTATATGTATTAGAATTAAAAATATGGTTAGTTTGTAATTAATTTTAATTTAAAACGCTTTAGAAGCTGTAGAACTACTGTTTGATTAAGGAGACTAGCTATTTTTCAACTATAATAAAAAAAAAAACTACCTTTTTAGGGCTCCGTACCCAAAGGGTAAAAACGGGACCCTATTACTGAGACTTCGCTGTCCGTCCGTCCGTCCGTACGTCCGTCCGTCCGTCCGTCCGTCTGTCACCAGGCTGTATCTCAAGAACGGTGCTAGCTAGACAGTTGAAATTTTCACAGATGATGTATTTCTATTGCCGCTATAACAACAAATACTAAAAATAAAATAAAATAAATATTTAAGGGGGGCTCCCATACAACAAACATGATTTTTTACCGTTTCTTGCTCGATACTAATAACGTTGCCTTATGTTGCATAGATAATGGTACGGAACCCTTCGTGCGTGAGTCCGACTCGCACTATACCATTTTTTTTAAATTATCGATAAAAAAAATTTATTATCAAGAACACAAACAATATTTTTTTTTTTTTAATATATAGTCAAATATTTGATTCTAAGTTAGTATCGAACTCACAGCATTGTTCAACAGCAGGCATTACCAAGAACCAGGATATAGGGCAAATAATATGGTGTTGTAGTGGTGGTGTTTCTATGTATTATAAGTATGTATTTACAAAAAAAAAGTAGTATATGTATTCTATCCGTATTCTGGCACCCATAACACAAGCATATAAGCTTAGCTTGGGACCAGAGGACGCTGTGTGAAATGTCCGTGAATATTTATTTATTTTTTATTTTATTTATTTTATTAAAGCTTTATTCACATCAGCTTAAAAGTTCACAAAAAATAATACTGTTTGTTGACAACCCTATTAGTCGGTGACATCAAACGATCGGCGTTGACAGTCGACAGTGGGCGCCGCGCATAGTTGCAGCGCAGTACTTACTTGTTACGTACTTCACTACTGTTTTGGTTACGTATACTGTGTGTTACTAATCCAGGCTTGTTACACACATATAGAGATAAATAGTAGTAATATAAATTATTGCTTTGATAATTCAATCTAAAATGGTTTCCCTCTTTGAATTTACCCTCTAGCTCTAGGGTTTATTTTCGAGTTTTCCGTCTCTCACAGAAGATTTTATCTGTGTATAAAATCCCTTAGCTGGCTTTTACAGCACTTTGGGATGGAAATGGGGTGGTGACACCTATTTTCTTAATCCGTCACTACAAGGACGAATGGTTGAACACATGTTAATTTGTAGATAATTATGTTAATACTAGCTGCCCCAGCAAACGTTGTTTTGCCATACAATTCTGTGTAAAAAAAATTTCATCAAAATCGGTCCAGCCAATTGTGAATCTAAACCATCCTCAAACCCCCTTGAATACACACAACAAATTTCATCAAAATCTGTCCAGCCGTTTAGGAGGAGTTCAGTCACATACACACGCACACAAGAAATATATATATTAAGATGAATAATTCAGAAATTTAAAAATTGTCCTAAAGAATATAAGTTCTATAGTTCTTCTCGCATGGAAGAAACGCAGTAGAGAGGCCTACAAATTCTCCAAATACTTTCAAAATCACAGGGACTAACTGAAGAAGCGATATTTTTTCGCTTCGCTTTATTACTGGTCTACAAACTTATAATTACCGATTAGTTTGTGATAACTGGTTTTCAATAAATCTAATAAAAACACAAATATTTTAAATAAATAATTTTAGTATAATTAAATTGTAATACCAAGTTATTTTATGACTTAAATAGAAATTAAAATGTCACCTACCCAAGTGTTTCCCGCGCGTATCATGACACATGCGCATTACACTTGACAAGGGTTGATGTCAAACAAACGGCTGATCCTAAAAATAAGCTAAAACCCATTGCAACATATTATGTTGCCATGCTTAGTGGATTTTGTTGCTATTTTATGTAATACTAGCTGCCCCGGCAAACGTTGTTTTGCCATACAATTCTGTATAAAATAAAATTTCATCAAAATCGGTCCAGCCAATTTGTAGCCTATGTGTTATTCTGATGTATAAGCTATATTGTGGTAAAGTTTCATTCAAATCCATTCAGTAGTTTTTACGTGAAAGAGTAACAAACATCCATACATACATCCATACTTACAAACTTTCGCCTTTATAATAGTAGTAGGACTAGCTGTTATTGATTTTAAACTTACGCTTTAAACTTGCATCGATCGTGGTCACGAGTCGACCCGTGACCACGATCGATGCAACTCGGTCGAAACGTCGGGAGCAAAGGTATTGTGCCTTTTAAGTTATTAACGTGATTATAGTCCCGGTAATATTAACAAATTATACTAGCCGTTGCCCGCGACCTCGTACGCGTAGATTTTAGAAAATGTTCCCCGTTTTTGTAACATTTTTCACTACTGCTTCTCTCCTATTAGTCGCAGCGTGATGTTATATAGCCTATAGCCTTCCTCGCTAAATGGACTATCTAACATTGAAAGGATTTTTCAAATCGGACCAGAGGTTCCTGAGATTAGCGCGTTTAAACAAACAAACAAACTCTTCAGCTTTATAATATTTTAATATAGGTTAATTATATATTTTGTAAAAAAAAGACAAAAACAAGAAGACACGTTGCGCCAAACTTAAATAACAGCATAAGGGCAGGAGAATGACGACGACAATCTACAAGTCAGTATTAATATTACGAGTACCTATATTCTATAGTTATACTATTTGGCAGACTATCATTTGTAACGAAGTTTGAAACAAGGCAGTCAAGTTTATATTTGCACATCATTAGTTTGTTTGTTTATAATTGTGCTTATGGCCGTGAGGTATAATTGTGACCTACATACTAACATGTACCTACTTCTTAATAAAAGTACTACAATATTAGAAGAAAGTATTTTTGTTAAAAAATATTCTACCATTTAGTTTGATTAGTTTTTCCGTTGTTTTGAGAATGATGTTAATGAGGTTCGTGTGGTGACGGATTAAGAATGCAAGTGTCACCACCCCATTTCGGAGATTCCGTGAACCAATAAATAAGTTAATCAATCAATTAATTAGCTTTGTCCTTCATTAGTACAAAATAGAGGACGGGAGTTTTAAAAACTTATGCAAAATAGCTGACCCGGCAAACGTCGTTTTGCTATACAAATGTCAAGGTGGGGAGGACAACCACTTAGGGGTATGAAATATAGATAGTAGCCGATTGTCAGACCTACTGAATATGTATATAAAATTTCATAAGAATCGGTCAAGCCGTTTCGGAGCGAGACGAGAATTTTACATATTAGGAGATATATCATAGAGTATTATGCACCTGGCTATCAATAGTTTCAATAAATACTAGATCTAATTATTGATATTTATATTTAGCACATATCCTTGTGATTATTTGTCAATATAATATTAAAGGAAGTGACGTATGTATTCTCTCTTATTATCACAGTTAGATAGACATTAGCAGAAGGCGGAACGATGTGTGCCGACCTTACTTACAAATAGCGTGAAGGTTGTAACAGTTTTGCATATCGTGACCGACAAACGAGCTAACCATATCGTTTAGTGATAATGACGAAATAGTTTTTTTTGTTAAGAGGATACCAAAATAGCTTCGTGCATTTTTCTATGTACGAAGTTTTCATTGTTTCTTTAGATTGAATGGCTAGAGCTCTAATTTTTAAGTATATGTTTTTTCAATATATGATCTAGGATCGCATGAAGTCAGAAACGCGATTGAAAAAAGTTTTCTCGATAGAAAATCTTGGCGAAACAACCTCTCAATTTTTTTATTTTTTTCATTTGTCGGTCTATTATCGCGTATTAACTAATGAAATAACTTTAAAAACATAAGTAACTATTATATATAGAAACACGTAAATCAGAATTAAAATATATTTAGTAGATTTTGAGTAAATAGGAAAAGTATCCCTAATTCTTCATTTTCTGTGCCTACTGGCTGTGTTAATATGTACGTGTCGGCGATGATATACGATAATATTGATGTAGGCCCTTAAATACAGGATGTTACGTGAATAAATCACCTGTTTGTGGTTTAATAACGTTAGTCTTTCATTATTCTTTAAAATAAGTTATTTATGTAAGTACTAGCTGTTTCCGGCTACTGCGTATGCGTATAATTTAGAAAAGAAACCACCACTTTGGGAGAGATTATGGTCTACTAAGCCGCACAGACTTGGGCCCCTGGTCAGCGCGGCATATGACCAGTCACTGATTGCATAATGGCGAATTTTATCAAGTTCGGTAGTCTATAAATTTTTTTGTCATAAATGACGCCATAATGGCGTCAGTGACTGATCATTATGACAACATTGTAGCAGACTTGGGCCCCTGGCGTGTTGGCACATGGTTTATTTTCAAGTTTTCCGTCTCTCACAGAGATGTAATTTTTTTACAATGAATATACCTTAGCCGGAAAAGAAAAAGGGTGGTGACACTTGTATTCTTAATCCGTCACCACACGGACAATTTATTTATTTTTCATAAATAAGTCATAATTTTGGAGATGGGATCTATAAATAATATTAATACAGGTGTTCTGTGGCACGTGGAACAAAAACGTGTTTATATTGTTATAGCTTTATCTTTACTTATTAATTACGTCTGGGTGTTTACAATGTATTTTATGTATGTATTTATAAAAGAAAAGTAGTATATGTATTATATCCGTATTCTGGTACCCATAACACAAGCATATAAGCTTAGCTTGGGACCAGAGGACAGTGTGAAATGTCCATGAATGAATAGATAGAGTGGTTCAAGAGGATGGTGTTTTTTGTGTTATTTGTTTAGGTTTGGTTTTAAAATTCATAACAAATTATACAAAAAAGAAAAAAGCCGTTGAAATATTCTATCTATTACAGAAAACCGCATCCAAATCCGTTGCGTAGTTTTGAATATAAAAACTCACGTAGGGACATATATGCAAAAATAACGATTTTATTTTAAATAAGTCCAAAAGTCCAAATTGTTTTCTCCTACCACCGGTCTGGACATGTAATCCGCTGAGAAGAACCGGCGTAAGAAAGTCAGCAGAGCTCATTTACTTTATTGAGTAAGTACATTAAGCATGTGCATTTAGTTTTACAAATTGAAAGTACTTATACAAAAATAATTCATTTGCAAACTATAAGATTAATCTGGTTAAAATGTAAATAAAGACGTTTATTTATTATTTCTTAAATAAATTGTAATAACTGTAATGTCAATTGCTATCCACTTGTTATTGGCTAATCGATTCGTAATACTGCTACTTGTTTTCGTTATACCCACATGTTTTCTAAATTGTTTGAAGTAATATGAATTTGTATTATTTCATTTAAGTAATAACAGTAATAAGTAAGATAAACATGTACCTATAAGATTGCTCTCAATAGCACTTACTAATAAGCTTATTGTGATTTCTCAATTATAAGTGAATTGTATTTATTCTTTTTGAGAAATAAATTCTTAAACCATAAACCATAAATTGTAATGAAAATCCATATCGCTATCAAACTAATTACGGCAATATTTTGATAATTTGATAACGTAATGTGAATGACCTGAAAGTCTTATGAAAGTATGGCGGCTGTACAAGCCTGTCAAAAAGTTGCGTACGACTTTTTCTCACAGTTGTAGGCTGAGACTGTATAACTAATTTTAATTAAACTAAGTTATAATTCAGAACTATTACGAGTTTTATTTTCAAAATTAATATTTTAGTACTAATATTATGAAGCTGAAGAATTTGATTGTTTGACCGCGCTAATCTCATTAACCACTGGTCCGATTTGAAAAATTCTTTCAGTGTTGGATAGTTATTTTATCGAGGAAGGTTATAGGCAATATAACATCATGCTACGACTAATAGGAGCGAAACTTCAATGAAAAATGTTCTAAACAAAATAAACATACTCAAAAAATTCTTGTTAATAAGTATAATTAGGTACAGTTATTTACAAGAGTGAATAATTAAAGATATCTTTAATTATTTTTGTAGCACACCCGATTTCTAAAAATAAAAAATATCTTTTTTCTGTCAAACTATTATTTTCGTACTTGCAGCTCGTTACACGTAAAGCCTAAGATTATTAGGACCCATAAATCTACTAATCACCTGTTAACACAGGCAGAGTGAAAGCATGGAATGTTTATTGATAACACCATGATAACACTATCTGTAAGCAGTCGGTTAACGTGTTTTGAGGACAGGAAATGTAATACAAAGTCAATATTTTGTTGCCACTTGATCAGAATATATTTACTTTTGATTATATTTAACCACTATGTTAAGTAAATACTAATTTCATTAATATTTCGTAATAATGATAATACAATATTTTCAAAATGATTTACTTAGTTCAAAAACTAAAAAAAAAATCCTGAATATTTTTATTAATTATTGCATTGCATCTTTAATAAGCATACAAAATTTCAGATCAATGAAATGAAATGGAATGAATAATTGTGAAATATGTGAAATTTTCAATTCTCTAGCTATCACTGTTCCAGATACCTAAACAGAGTTATCATTCTCCTGCATTTATCCCGTTAATTATCTCCTCCCCTACTTTGGGAGGGATTATTATTGTAGTCTTTTATGCCGCGCTGACCAGACGCATTTGCATAGGCTTTATTTTAGAGATTTCCGTCTTTGCCATAATATGTGATCTGTGTACTGTCCCTTAGCTGGCTTTTACAGCACCATGGAAATGAAAAGAGGTGGTGACATTTGTATTTGTCATCAAATGGCCATTACAATGATATTAGTATAGATAAAATAATGATTTTCTTTGCTATCTTCTTATATATAAAATTCACGTGTCACAGTGTTAGTTACCATACTCCTCCGAAACACCTTGACCGATTTTTATGAAATTTTACATGCACATTCAGTAGGTCTAAGAATCGGCCAACATCTATTTTTCAAACCTTTTTTTTTTTTTAGTATGGCAAAACAACGTTTGCTAGTATATCTCATAAAATATCATAAAACGACACATTTCTTAAATCCTACTAATATAATAAATGTGAATGTTTGTGAGTATGGATGTTTGGATGTTTGTTACTCTTTCACACAAAAACTACTGAATGGATTTTAATGAAACTTTACAATAATGTAGCTTATACTTACACTTATACATCAAAATAACATATAGGTTACAATTTATAAACATATTGTGTGAATTGTCCAAAATGTGAAGATAATTTTATTTATTTTTGTAATTTTTTTTATAAACAAATTAATAAATATTCACGGACATTTCACACAACGTCTTCTGGTCTTGAGCTAAGCTTATTATGCTTGTATTATTGGTACCAGAATACGGATATAATACATAAAAGTATGTATTTACACAAGAAAAGTAGTATAATAAATAGTAAACACCCAGACGCAGTACAATGATTTGTATGAGACATTTATAAATATCACACAAATGATTGTTCCGTGCGGGAATCGAACCTGCGACCTCGTGATCGGCAGTACGTTCTATGAACCATTAGACCACGAAAGCCCGTCAAATACCTAATAATAATATCATGTAAGTAGAAATTCCACAGGCACGAAGTCTCGGGACACAGCTTGTATACAACGTGTTGCAGAAAGATGTAGTCATAATTTAGGTTGCATTAGATAGGCCTTAAATATTATAAATATTACAGTTACACATAGAAAAATACAGTTGGTAAGTTTTTTTTTGTTTATTGCCTACTATTAAATAACTACCAGAAACGCATCAATTATGAGATGTTTACGGTTTATTGAATGCGATTGAACCTTACGATAAAAGATGACCTCATAGTAGTGTTGTATTTAAAGAAGATCGATTAATTTTAATTTAATAAATTAATTAAACTTTTAAAAACACATGAGAGCCATAATATAACTAGTATTTGTAATTTCATCCATGCCTAGTGCCTAGTCACCGGCCATGTGTAACGATGGTCAAATATTATGAGAATGTAATCACTAAATTATAACTAGGCTTAACTAAATAACTCAATTTAGCTAATTTATTTCATACTCAGGTGATCAGAAGTCACAGGTTTGCATTTATTATAGTGATTCATTTTTTCTAATAACATTTAGAGTTAATTTAAAGATATTCATTTCTTCCACTAAAACACGAAAAAAGGCTTTATTTTTGGATTGAGTTAAGATATGAGAATGTTTGTTAGATCAAAAGTTGCGGCACATTTTGGGCTTCACGAAAATGGTAAAAGCTCAATTTAGCCAAAATGTGAGTTATTTAGTTCTTCCATTATACTGACGATATGACTACACCTTTCTGAAACACCTTGTATAATAATCACTAGTTTATTTGGACTTTTTACCATATTTTAATGTATACCATAGATCACAGAACTTTCTAACATAAATATGTCATAGAAAATGTTCATATGTTCTTAAATATTAGTAAATCAATACAAATATTAAATACGCCCTTCATTCCCTTTTTAGGGTTCCGTACCCAAAGGGTAAAAACGGGACCCTATTACTGAGACTTCGCTGTCCGTCCGTCCGTCCGTCCGTCCGTCCGTCCGTCCGTCCGTCCGTCCGTCCGTCCGTCCGTCCGTCCGTCCGTCCGTCCGTCCGTCTGTCACCAGGCTGTATCTCAAGAACGGTGATAGCTAGAGAGTTGAAATTTTCACAGATGATGTATTTCTATTGCCGCTATAACAACAAATACTAAAAATAAAATAAAATAAATATTTAAGGGGGGCTCCCATACAACAAACATGATTTTTAGGGTTCCGTACGCAGTATCTCAAGAACGGTGATAGCTAGGCAGTTGAAATTTTCACAGATGATGTATTTCTATTGCCGCTATAACAACAAATACTAAAAATAAAATAAAATAAATATTTAAGGGGGGCTCCCATACAACAAACATGATTTTTAGGGTTCCGTACGCAGTATCTCAAGAACGGTGATAGCTAGGCAGTTGAAATTTTCACAGATGATGTATTTCTATTGCCGCTATAACAACAAATACTAAAAATAAAATAAAATAAATATTTAAGGGGGGCTCCCATACAACAAACATGATTTTTTTTACCGTTTCTTGCTCGATACTAATAACGTTGCCTTATGTTATGATAATGGTACGGAACCCTTCGTGCGCGAGTCCGACTCGCACTTGACCAATTATTAACTAAATGTTTAGTGTACCACTGGGTCACATAAATTAGGTACATTGTGTGGGCGCTCTCTTTGTGTATCTGTCACTTACAAGATTTTCATCATTTTAATACAAATTTTTATGATGGCGTTTACCTATTAACCTCTATATCTTTACTAATATTATAAAGCTAAAGAGTTTGTTTATTTGAACGCGCTAATCTCAGGAACTACTGGTCCGATTTGAAAAATTCTTTCAATGTTGGATAGTAAATTTATCAAGAAAGGTTTTAGGCTATATAACATAATGTAACCACCAATAGGTATACCTATACCGAAGTATCAGTGAACATTGTCGCAAAAACTAAGAAAATTTTCCTAAATTCTACGCGTGAGAAGTCGCGAGCTACAGCTAGTTATACATAAAACAAGCAAGTTTACCATAGAACTAAGTGAAACATAATGACTATAATTATATTAACACTTGTAAACACTTTCCCCGACGTTATGTAAATCCATAAATGTTTAAAATCACAAAGTACTTTCATTTTTGTAGCTAGCAACACTGTGCTAAGTACATATTGTAAAATATTTGACCCTGGCAACACCCACCGCGATAAATAAAACAAAATAATATTTGCATACAATTGCATACACATACATACATAAACATACAATAATAATATTGTTGGACAATACAATACATACAACGGTGTCTAGTCCCAAACTAAGCATTAAGCCTAAACTGTCTCTCAGTTTCACTTGGGTATATCTCATTCTAATGAAGGCTAGTAGCTCCCAAAAGGTGTGGAAATAAAAAGTGGCCAAGTACGAGTTAGACTCGCACACGAAGGGTTCAGAAACGTTATTATCATTATCGTGTAGGTACATGTAAGAGATAGAGTTCTGAAAGGAAGATATAGACGATGTATACAACACTGCCTCGCCTCGAAAGGCAGTAGGACGCATTTCAACGAGGTTGGCAACAGTCGACCGTAGTGATGGAGCTTAATGAGAGAGAAACCGACGAACTATACGGGCATTGTCTAGCAAGGCTGCTCTCTGTATCTGGACCATCACCGATTTGCTATTGACGCGGAGTCTCACGAGGTTTTGAGGCTCTGTTGGACCAAACCGTTCACCGATACAACTATCGTGATTATTTCTGTCGATAGACCGATACCGGCATAATCATGTCTTCTAAGGGTATCATCAAGGTACACTAAAACCATTTGGTAAAGAACTCTAAAAATAGCACAAAAAAAATATGTGAAAAAATTTATAAAAAGGTAGATATCAATTAACTACATTTCTTTGTAAGTCGGTTAAAGCGTGTTCTAATTAAGCCACCACTTCCTTAGTTAAATATTACTTTCACACAATATTTAAGAAATTACTTTGTAAGTCCTTGTTTAGGTAGCTCGCTACGTGCTTAAATAAATCATAGACTAAGCCTAGGGTTGTCACACTCCGGAAACTTTAGGTATAATTAAAATAAAATAATTTTTACCATCCGTGTGGTGACGGATTAGTTATACAAGTGTCACCAGCCTATTTCTTTAAAAGTGTCACTTCTTCTTCTTCTTCAAGTTGTTACAACTTCGACATATAAATATTTGGCTTTGTTTAAAAACTAAGAAAACACGCTTAAAAGTCCATTATTCCATTGTCATTGATCCTTAAATGTGTGCAAAATTTCATATCAATCTGATAAGTGTGTTAAAATCACTTCCAAAATTTCCGTTACATAGATTAATACATTTATAAATACCTACCGAGCTAATAAAAGCGTGGTACACGTGTAAAATATAAGAAAGTTCCAATATCTTTATGATTTATTGAAGAAAGTAATTTTCGCAGTTAACAAAATGGCTGAGATTCAAGCGATTGAGTTTTTGATTGAGTATTTGTTTAGTTGATGTCTAATAATACTGAAACGTAATTTGTCAACCCTAGTACAGTTCTCATTAGAACAAGGTGTGTGTATACTGTGTCTAAAACAAGTTGACATTAGTACAATATTGGTGAAGTAGGCAGCGACAGGAAGCTACAGTATAATAACACGTTGTTTCTACTTTGTAATGTATATTTAAACTTACTGTTAACTAAATGGTGTATCAGGAATTGTCGAAATCAAGATATTGGTTAGGCAGTCTCTCTCTTCAGCTCACTGTTGGGGACATGCCTCCTCTACTTTGCAAGGAATTGTGGTCTATTATGCACTGACCCTTCGTGTGGTGACGGACAATGGTGGATTTACACTAGGGGCATTCGGGGCTAGTGCCCAGGGCGGCAAATTTTCTAGGGCAGCAAAATTTGGAAAGTGGGAAAAAAAATTCTATGCAATATATAATTAACTAATTCTTTTAAATAAACATTTTATCTTTCAAGTAATATAATTTAAGTATTATGTAGGTATCAAATTAAAATTTTGTTTGTATATTATAATATAGGAAATTTAAGTAAAACTATTCAAATACTTTAATTAATTTATTTCCATAAAGTTTTGAAAAAAATTAAAGTTGATAATTTTGGTCTAATTCTTAAAAAATAAGATATCAAAACTATTAAAATAAAATTTAAGTCATAGGGCGGCATTTTCTTCAGTGCCCCAGGGCGGCACAAATTTAAATCCGGCCCTGGTGACGGATTAAGAATACAAGTGTCAACACCCCATCTCTTCCCAAGGGTGCTGTAAAAGTCAGCTAATGGATATTGCACACAGATAACATCTTCTGTGAGAGACGGAAAACTCAAAAATAAACCCTGTGCCAACACGTCTGGTCAGCGTGGCACAGTAGACCAAAATCCCTCCCAAAGTGGAGGAGGCCTGTGCCCAACAGTGGGACGTACATGGGCTGGAGAAGGAGATGCACTGACAAGGCGTGTCAGCAAAGGTATTATTTTCGAGTTTATTACCCAATTGATACGACGGGCTTCGTGGTCTAGGGGTTCATGTAACGGACTGTCATTCACAAGGTCGCGGGTTCGATTCCCGCACGGGACAATCATTTGTGTGATGTTTATAAATGTAATACAAATGTTTGTACTGCGTCTGGGTGTTTCTATGTATTATAAGTATATATTTACAAAAGAAAAGTAGTATATCCGTATCCTGGTACCCATAACACAAGCATATAAGCTTAGCTTGGGAGAAGAAGACGTTGTGTAAACTGTCCGTGAATATTTATTTAATTTATACAGTTTCTTTTTATATACATAACTTTAAAATATGTTTGAAAATTTATTATAGATATGAACCATATAAAAACCATCAAGCAATCTAGGTCACCTTATTTTTTCCACACCAAAATCTTACATCCTTGAGCATTAACAAACATGGAGTTAGACATATGGAGTGAATATGACGCTACATCGCATATAAGGCTGCTATCATACAGAACGATCATTCAAACGTTAAAAGGAAGTGCACATACATATTGAGTTACCAGTACTTAGGACAGGAAGTGTGCGTCACGCCTTAGCCCCAGGGCTGTCATGAGTGCCGGATATGATTTGTAAAGCTAAAGATATCATTCATTCTGTTTTATGTATTGATCCGTAAATAATTTACGAGGTTACTATATCACGGCTGTTTTATACTATTTAGTGGACAAGTAGTATTTTAGTAGTAATTATCGGGTTTAAGACGATTTAAGAGTAACCTAAGTGATATTAATATTTATTTTTTTAATAAATATACATAGACACACAAAGTCCTCTAGTCCCAAGCTAATCTTATACGCTTATGTTATGTGTACCATAATACGAATAGAATACATATACTAATTTGCTTTTGTAAACACATGCTTATAATACATAGAAACACCTAGAGGCAGTGCAAATATTTGTATGACAATTATAAACATCACACAAATGATTGTCCTAAGTGGTAATCGAATTCGCGAGCTCGTGAACGGCAGTTAGTATATTATCTACTATCTCTAACTCTTTCTCCAGCCCATAAACATCCCACTGTTGGGGACGAGTCTCCTTCACTCTGGACGGGATTATGGTCTATAAGTCACGCTGACCGCGTGTTGGAACGGGGTAATTTTTGAGGTTTCCGTCTCTCACAGAGGATTTTATCTGTGTAATATCTCTTAGCCACTTTTACAGCCCCTGGGAAAGAAATGGGATGGTGACACTTGTATTCTTAACCCGTCACCTCAAGGAAAATATCTTTTATTTATATACCCACGTTATTCAGTATTATATATCACTAGTTTGTATGTACTGTATGTATTTATGTAACAATATTTCCCATAGTAATTTCAATATTAATAGCGTAACTTTACAGTATATGCTTATTGATTTAATACACCATAGCTATTTAAAATTCACTGCATCATGTGGCATTAAATAGTACTTTCACCAACCCTAGCTTATATAAGGGCGGGTGTACACTGACAATTTAAAAATGCATAACGTGTGACGATGCATTTTGCTTAATAGAATATTGACACGCCCTTGTATTGTATAGCTTTCTATGTCATTAGTCATAGTGCGCACTAACTGAATACTAGTTAGGGTTGCCACGAATAATGATTATCAATTGTATTATAATCTATTACCTAACATAATATTATAATATTATGTTAGGTAATAGATTATAATACAATTCCCTTAAAAGTTATGAACTAGGACTCTAGCTATAGCTAGAGTCCTAGTTCATAACTTTTATATAACTTACGACTCAAACATGTAATGTCTTAGGAGACTTGATTAAAATAGTTTACTTAAGGATTTTTAGTTTTAAAGTAGCTTCCAAGATTATGAAGTAAGTCCTCAAATTGTGTCAATGGTGAGTAATTTGTTTATTTACTGTAGTTAGTGATGAGCCTGAAATGGTGACCCGTTGATTATTCATAAAAAGATCCTTCCAAACCAGTAACTGGTGTCGTAAGCCACGGATCAATGTCATCGTAGTTAATAGAATGTTGTAGTTAACGTAGTTAGTTTATCCAGTATTACAAGATCTTTAGATAGATGACTGCTCTGGCTGTAAATACAAGTAATGTCTATGATGTTTTCCGATTTAAAACCTACACACATTAAGAACCGATGACAATACAATTGTCACCGGTTCTTAATGTGTGTAGGTACAACTACTGCAAGTGGGTAAAAAGAGTTTCAAAGATTCCGTTACGTAGATTCATACATCGATAGATACGTACCGAACTAATAAAAGTATGTTAAGGGCCTATATCAATATTATCGTATATCATCGCCGACACGTACATATTAACACAGCCAGTAGGCACAGAAAATGAAGAATTAGGGATACTTTTCCTATTTACTCAAAATCTACTAAATATATTTTAATTCTGATTTACGTGTTTCTATATATAATATTTACTTATGTTTTTAAAGTTATTTCATACGTTAATACGCGATAATTGACCGATAAATGAAAAAAATAAAAAATTAGAGAGGTTGTTTCGCTAAGATTTTCTATCGAGAAAACTTTTTGCAATCGCGTTTCTGAGTTTATGCGATCCTAGATTATATATTGAAAAAACATATACTTAAAAATTAGAGCTCTAGCTATTCAATCTAAAGAAACAATGAAAACTTCGTACATAGAAAAATGCACGAAGCTATTTTGGTATCCTCTTAATCTATCTATAATCTATACTAGTAATATTATAAAGCGGAAGAGTTTGTTTGTTTGTTTAAACGCGCTAATCTCAGGAACCAATGGGCCGATTTAAAAAAATCTTTCAGTGTTAGATAGTGCATTTATCGAGGAAGGCTTTAGGCTATATAACAACACGTTACGACGAGTAGAAGCGAAGCAGTAGTAAAAAATGATGCAAAAACGGGGAAAATTTTTTAAACTCCAGGCGGACAGAGTCGCGGGCAACAGCTAGTAATATTATAAAGCTGAAGAGTTTGTTTGTTTGTTTGAACGCGCTAATCTCAAGAACTACTGTTCCAAATTAAAAATATATGACACGTTAAGAGGGTACTGTACTCCTCATTTAGGTATTTGCCTTAGGTATTGCTATCCCTATTTCCGAGCGCCGCGCTGAAAGGGACAAATATAGATGAAGCGGATTTTACCTACAAATTCTTTGAAAAAAGACGTTTCGTACTTCCGTTTTTTTTCGCGAAAGTTAAACCGATTTTAATAGTTTTTAGGGTTCCGTACCCAAAGGGTAAAAACGGGACCCTATTACTGAGACTTCGCTGTCCGTCCGTCCGTCCGTCTGTCACCAGGCTGTATCTCAAGAACGGTGATAGCTAGAGAGTTGAAATTTTCACAGATGATGTATTTCTATTGCCGCTATAACAACAAATACTAAAAATAAAATAAAATAAATATTTAAGGGGGGCTCCCATACAACAAACATGATTTTTTTACCGTTTCTTGCTCGATACTAATAACGTTGCCTTATGTTGCATAGTTAATGGTACGGAACACTTCGTGCGCGAGTCCGACTCGCACTTGACCAATTTTTTATTGCGTTATATTATAGATAAAGAGTATATCTATGCTTCTATCACTTTCTTTTGTGGTAAAACTTTACCAAATTTGTGTGATAGACGCTGAAACTTTATCTAAAGAAAACCGAAAAAAGTGGGTTTTTCGGATCGTCATATTTCTTTTAGTTATTATGTTTTGAAAAAAAAAAGAAAGTATATACGCAAAAAACTATTAAAATCGGTATAACTTTCGCGAAGAAAAAACGGAAGTACGATACCCATACTTTTGTATGGAGCATAATTTGGTATCGTACCGTCTTAACGCACGATTTATCGAGGAACGCTACAAACAATAGGAGTGAAGCATCAGTGTAAAATGTTGCAAAAACGAGGAAACTTTTCTAAATTCCACACGTACGAAGTCGCGGACAGCAGCTAGTATTGCATAAAATTAAATGTTTAAAATTATTTGAAATCTTAACACTAAATTGAATGTAAATAAATATTTCTTAACTTTTATTTTTCCCATTTTCATGTATTTAGACTTATGTGACGTAGTTTAATTTACGTATTAGTCGTCTAACAGTATTTCTTGATAATTTTCCTGTTTCTACAATTCTATTTAAACCAATATGACACATATATTATTATCAAAATAAGTAGAAATACTGTAATATATGGTTGTTATAGGTCATGATCATAACGCGTAGGTACTTCTTAGTCGCAATTTGATGTAACTAAAATAAAAAAGTCCTCTGGTCCCACTCTAAACTTATGTGCTTGTGTTATGTGTACCAATAACACGGATATACTAAATTGTAACATTTTATATTGTAAACACATATAACAATACATAGAGTCAGTACAAACATTTGTATAACAATTATATCACATAAATGATTACACTGTACGGAAAAGAAATACAAGTTTTTTAAGGGTAGAAAATAGCGAACTAATGTAACTCAAAAAATCCTTATACATACCTAATATCTTGTTGACCTGTTTTTGGCAAAAAATGGGTTCATTCATTCTTTTATTCTTTCGGGGATTGAACCTGCAACCTCGCGAACGGCAGCCCGTTAAGGGCCTACATCAATATTATCGTATATCATTGCCGACACGTACATATTAACACAGCCAGTAGGCACAGAAAATGAAGAATTAGGGATACTTTTCCTATTTACTCAAAATCTACTAAATATATTTTAATTCTGATCCACGTGTTTCTATACATAATAGTTACCTATGTTTTCTAAGTTATTTCATTAGTTAATACGCGATAATAGACCGACAAATGAAAAAAATGAAAAATTTGAGAGGTTGTTTCGCCAAGATTTTCTATCGAGAAAACTTTTTTCAATCGCGTTTCTGAGTTCATGCGATCCTAGATCATATATTGAAAAAACATATACTTAAAAATTAGAGCTCTAGCCATTCAATCTAAAGAAACAATGAAAACTTCGTACATAGAAAAATGCACGAAGCTATTTTGGTATCCTCTTAAATGAGACCGCAAAGCCTAGTGGTTAGATTCGTAATGAGTTTCTCAAAAATACGATAGATTCCGTAAAATATAAATACTTTGAATGACTTTGATGTACACAGAATCACTAACAATTGTTATTATTAGGTCATGAACATGACATTGTTGTAACTTAACAGCTGACTTAACTAGTTATAATTAACTATAAGAAACACAAACCGGTTTTGTCTTCCCACGGACAACAACCGGTGTTATTATATTATTATTCAAAATTTAAAAGAACATTACCTTGTCCGTGTGGTGACGAATTAAGAATACAAGTGTCACCACCCCTTTTAGTTCCAAGGGTGATTTAAAAGCCAGCTAAGGGATATTGTAATTTGTACTGACATAACAAATAATTAATTCCACTGTTGGAGAGAATTTTATTTTAATCATCGTTATCAGTGCGAAGCTGGGCGCGGTTTTCTAGTTTTTAATAATCTTAGCATATCGATACCTTTGGGTAGAAAGGTCGTATAAACCATTTTGGCCAAATAGAGTTATATATACCATTTTTATCAGATTTTTTTTCTCTATCGATCTGTATATATTATAAAATGTAGAAATTCGCCCAAAAATGGTTAATACGACCTAGAAATTTTCGGTCATAGCCTCTTAAAAAAGGTAAATTTTCAGTGTACAAGCCGAATAGTTTTTTTTTGTAGTTTTGTTATGATGTAGTGACCATAATAAATATTAACTCAGGGCGTAAAAATAGTCGTTCATTGTAAATGGTTTATACACCCTAACGTGTTAAATGCATTACCTAAACATAGTTTAAATTCGACGTCGTAAATCCAAAGGCAGGTCGCGACGTTGGTGTATAAACCATATTCATTGCACTTTACGACCAACACACAAGCTCGCATTTCAAAAAACAAAAGCCTTTGGGCGGACAGCGACAAGACGAAGAGCGAGCGGGATGGACATACGAGTACTTACCCGGCGCATTGAACGCGAAGTTAAAAAAATTACTGTCTGGAGTCCAACACAATGGCCATCATACATTGAGGCTGCGAGAAAAAATCCTAGGCCTTATAATGTTAATGTAATGGAGTATTCTGATTTTCTCAATTGGAATGAAATAACAGCTGAGACATTTACAAATGAAACTTCCAAAGCCCTGAAAATGCGAAACATCCGAATTATAACGTTGAAGAAAAAGAATCCAAATGAAATGTACATTAAATATTCAATGAAAGAAGAGACGTCACCTGATAAAGTACTATTATTTAAAAAATCTGGCAATAAAGAAAAAGGTAAGGGTAGAGGTAAAGGAAGATCGAAAAGCCGTGCGATATTACCCGAACAAGGTGTAAGCAATGATACACATAAAAGGGTGATGACTATGTCCCCAACTGTACTTTATAAAAACAAATTGCAAATATCGGATGCAAAATATAAGGATTTAAAACGTCTATGTGATAATGGAATCATACCGAAAAGGTACCACCATGATTATCTTGACTTACCCCATGGAAATGTGACTGACTCTCTTACTCTAACCGACGAAGAAGACGAGAAAGAGCTAATTGAATAATTCAATTACTTATTATTATAAAAATATAAATAATAATAGGTTTTCTTATATACGTAATTTCATATTTTGTTCGTAAGCTAAATTTATTATTCAGTAAAAAACAAGACTTTGTAAAATGATTGTATTCTTTGTCACCTACATTTATTTTTTTGTAATAATA
The DNA here is from genome assembly GCA_916999025.1 of Orgyia antiqua. NCBI lineage: Eukaryota > Metazoa > Arthropoda > Insecta > Lepidoptera > Erebidae > Orgyia > Orgyia antiqua. The sequence goes on from OU779874.1 coordinate 11,845,626, forward strand.
ATAATAATATATTTCAAACGAATATATAATTCGTTTTAAAATAATTTACAATAGTAATTACAATAATTTATGGTAACAATTCATTAAAATAATTTTAAACTAATTATGAATACAAATTGAAATCACAAATAAGTAACTTTTTAGTTTATACGCTAGTTAAGTTTAGTGCTTGATAATTTTTTTTTTATTTAGTTGTAATTCAATAAATTACTTAGAAAGTAAGCCTTAGTACAAAGGCTTAATTCAATAATTTATTGAATTACATTTAAGTATGTACAAAAAAGATCAATCAAGTCATAATTTTATAAATAATAAAAATGGCTGATTAGTTTAAATTAGAAGAAGATTGCATAATTTTTGTTTTTTATGACTAAGTAGATTGTTTTAATTCAGTTTTCAGTTTAAGTGGTTATATTCTTTCAATTTAAAAATGTTAAACCTGTAAGGTATGTTGAATTATTAAAATATTAGTAAATGTTGATTAAAAAGTATACCTAATAAATGTTGATTTCGTATTGCAGGTAGTTTTATTTTATTTGAATCGATCATTATTGGGTAGAAGAATAATAATAATTGAGTTCCTACTAATTCTGAGAGTAACATGGCTGTTTATTATTGAGAATTCAATTAATCTATGATTATAAATGGTTTTTAATACGATAAAAACTACATCTATGGGATTTAAAGCCAGTGAATGCTTACCAAAAATTGATATACGACCTATACATTTTTTTTTAAGTACATTTTCATGGGGTGTATTAACCAACAATTGATGTTTTCTTAGATGTAAATCCAGGCTAACTTTAAAACTAACGAGGATAGACAGGTTTTGATGATTCAACCTTTTTCATTCGCAAATTGTAAGAACTTTTCCCATAGATCATTTTTTTATAACTTCGAAAACAAAAAAGTTATGAATTTTTATGTAAAAAAAAAAAACGTTTTTCTGCTCTCCTGAAAAGTCGGGTTTTGGTTTATACGACCTTTCTACCCAAAGGTATCGATATCATTGTATATTGCAACAGTATACAGTACAAGTGTTTAGTAAGAAGTAATGTTTGTTTAGTGTCGACAATGTGTGGCAAGTTAACAAAGTACCTCTCACAACGACCACATCTTACACTTTGATTTATTTAGCAATGTGTACTTGAATTATTATTCAATTGTTTACATTATTTATTGCGAGGCTTCTGAAGTGACTGTTACTTAAAGCGTAAATACAACAGGAGGTGACAAGGCGACCCCCACTGAAAAAAGGTACGAAAACAAATATCATACGTCTTCTTATTGTATAATAACATGTCCATAACTAAGTGAGTGTCAAATTAAAATAATAAAATCTTTCTTCATTATCTTTACTTCTTATAAAACAAAGTCGTAATTTTAGTATGTATGTCCCTATGTGAGCTTATATCTTCAAAAATACGCAACGGATCTTGATGCGGTTATTTTTATTAGATGGAATGGTTCAAGAGGATGGCTTTTTTGTATAATTTGTTGGAGTTTGCTGTATATTGGATGAGATATGATTAAATTTGCCGAGAAACTCGGACGCGTGCGAGCTATAAATGAAAACGCTGCCTTATCTATGTGAGGTACAACAAACTAATGTATGGAGGAATTGTTTGTTACCTATAGTTCTTCAAAAAAATCCGCGAGGGCATAGGTCTATCTTTTAAGGGAAACCCACTGTACCCATAATAATGTCGCAAAAATTATCAAATTCAATAGGGTGTTTTCAAAAGCTATTTATGTGTATATAGTAATCTTTTTTATTTAATTACATTAAAATACCTTAGTTGGCTTACACGTTTAATATAGATTATAACTGCTCTTTACAGTATGCAATTTAATTCAATATCTTAGGAGATATGACGAAAAAAGAATTACGTTTGTTGTTCTTTCACGTAAAGACTACTTGATGGATATTCATGAAACTTTCCCAAATTCCACGCGTACGAAGTCGCGGGCAACAGCTAGTATTATATAAAAATAAAATTAATAAATAAAATACATAATAATGAAACAATTTTTCAAAGTAAAACCATATTGGAGTATTTTTAAAAAAGTTCAACTGACTTCATGTGCCTTTGAAATTTGAGGGATTTCCTCGATTTCTCAAGAGATAACCATCAGATCTTGACCTGGTGCTAATGAGACCACACGTGAACCACCAGCTTTCAAATGAAAAAAGAATTATTAAGTAACAAACATAAAAAATCATACAGGCGAATTGAGAACCTCCTCCTTTATAAATCAAATTAAATTATGGTGGAAAAAGTGACTGCCGCAAGCGGGACTTGATTTATTAAGTAATGTCTATTGGCATTGTTCATAATTTTTGACCTGCTGTTTTTATATTTTTTTTAGAAAATATAGACTATTTTAAGCAACTAATTTCAATATTATTGAAATATTCAATACATAGAAGTTTTAAAAAATACTAATAAAAAGTACGCAATCTGTGTATTGACTTTTCCTGATAGACTTAAGACAGATTGAAATACATCTTTTCAAAGTTACCAAGTCGATAAAATTGGCCAATTTCGACACCACCACAGAGTAGTATATCCCTCAGAACGCCTTAATATTTTAAGTCGTTCATTTCAAGGACAAATAGAGATCATTTGCTTTTTGGAAAAATTATTGTTAATATAGCAAATTTTCCGAAAAAAACTAATGGATCATGATCAGAAACTCTATTCCCCGAAATGGTTTTTAAATTAAGAATTTAAAAAAATATGAACAATGCCTATTGCAAAATTAATAAATTACTTTAGTAACCTCCTCCTTTTTGGAAGTCGGTTAATAAAACTGACCTGGGATAGAAAAGGGGACACTTGTATTCTTAATCCGTCACAAAACAGTTAATTAATTGGACATAAAAATACCATTTAGCTTGCAATAATTTATAAAGAATCACAGTTCATAACATACTCGTAATTTATACTCGAATAACTATAAAATTTTAAATTATACGTATGATATAACATGATGTAACAGACATACCGACAGATCAATTTAAAAAACATCCATTATTAAAACAATTCATTCAATTTTATTATGAAACAGTTCTAAAACTGTTCACTTAATTCTAACGGTTTTTATTGGAGGCAGATCTTTTACTAAAATAAAAATCTCTAATTATAAAACTGAAGAGTTTAGGAATAGGAACCGATTGTCAGATTTAAAAAAAAACGACCAATAGGAACAAAGCATAAGTGAAAAATATTGTTTACAATATTATGTTTATAACATACAGACATTTTCAGTGCTATTTAATTTTCAAATGCAAATTACGCTTGCGGATAATACAAGAGAATTTCTAAATATGTAAATGCACGTCTTTATTCCCGTATACGGGTATTGTTGTTGACATGAAGACAGGAAGACAGTAGTCTTGATAATCGTGACTGGCTTCGTAAACACAACAAATATTGCATAATGTCATAGCAGGTGCTAGTTACACTGTGATATTAATTTATATTATTTAGAGAAAAGATTATGTGAATTAGGATGTGAAAGACTGGGGCTTTAACATAGATATGCCATCTGACTGAAGGCTATAGAAGAATAGGACATGTTTCAACGACCCCAAATAATGGTATAAGGGCAGGAGAATGGTATTAGAATTGATTTTTCCTTAACTTATTATAAAATAAAGTCTTTATTTTTGTATGTATGTCCCTATGTGAGCTTATAACTTCAAAAATACGCAATGGATCTGGATGTGGTTTTTTGTTATAGATAATAACTAGCAGTGCCCGCGACTTCGTACGCGTGTAATTAAGAAACGAAAAATTAATGAACGCCATTTTACAGCTAATTAGTAAATCGTCAGTGTGGTTCTCTTTTCTTGCACAGTTCTAAAGAAGTAACACACACGGCCCCAATGTCATTTTAGTAAATGATATCTCAGAGCTTCATCATGCCTTTTTAGGTCTTTGTACAAACCCTTATACTCTCAATACGGTGTCCGTCTGTCTATCCACTCGTTAAATTTTTTTTATTCAGCCACGGCTGAAGTTGTTAATTTGAAACTTATACCAAATGTAGATCTATGCGGTCCCTTGCTGCAAAAGATACAACCAATAATTTAGATCTACGCATTCAGAAGATATAACCGAACTACAGCCATTTTTGAGTATTTTCACCTTTCGCTAGGGAATCAAAATTTACAGGTTACTTCCCACTATCCTAGAGACTTGAAATTTGGCATGGTCCAAGCCTACATAGTGTTGATAAAAATCAAAAAAACTTATAATTTAATACCACATCACATGAAAGATTTGCTAAAAACTAATACGAACTTATGAAGTAGCTGAAATGTAAGCGATCCCCTTTATTGCAGCTACAAAGTTAAGTTGGTGAGTTGCTATATGCTTATTTAACTGTTTATATGTATTTAGTTCTTTATATTTTTCGGTCAAGTAGGTACGGAACCCTAAACGTTCCAGTATACCTCGCTCTTGATAGGTTTTTGTTAGGTAACCTACCGAACAAAAACCTATCAAGAGCGAGGTATAATTAATAATTTGGGCAGATAATCGCGAAAGAGTCACAGAGAGACAGAATTGCTTCCGTTGCTAAGTTATTGAATGCGACTTTCTTCACATGGAATTTGAAATCACTGCATTTAATGAGTTAAATCGAGGTAGTAAAGTTACAACAATCCTAGAACAGATGATAATCACGTATTTCTTTCCTTGTACCAGTCGAAGCCATCAAGAAAAATGCTTCACCTTCCCGGCGAATAACACTTGATTGAAATTATTGTCAAAATAAGAATTATCAGAAACAGGACTTAAACCCACGACCTCGGAATAACGTTCTGTTGTTCTCTCAATTAATTAAGTTAATCGCAAAATGAATAAATAAAAATACTTAATTATATTAAAGCGTATATAAATAAGAATTTTCCACACAATGTCCTATAGTCCCAAGGTAAGCTTTATATGCTTGTGTTATGGGTACCAGAATACGGATAGAATACATAAACTACTTTTCTTTTGTAAATATGTACATACTTATAATACATAGTAAACACCCACCCTTATAATACCATAAACATGACTCTTAATTTTTTATCCGTGAGGACCTATAATTCGCTTGCTGATGAATATTTCTTTTTTGTTCGACGACGTAACGACCATACGCCGACGATGACGCCGGCGCCTTTAAAAACCAACTCAGCACCGATACGTCGGGATTTGAGCAGCGTAACGACCATACGCCGACGATGACGCCGGCGCCTTTAAAGACCAACTCAACACTGATCCGTCGGGGATTGAGCAGCGTAACAACCTGTACAATACTGACTTTTACACACACTAAGACGCCGTGACACATAGTATCTTTATAAATTATAACGTCATAGACGGGCCTCGTGGTGTAGTGGTTCATGTAACGGACTGCCGATCAAGAGGTCGCGGGTTCGATTCCCGCTCGGGACAATCATTTGTGTGATTTTTCTAATTGTCATACGAATGTTTGTACTGCGTCTGGGTGTTTCTATGTATTATAAGTATGTATTTACAAAAAAAAAGTAGTATATATGTATATTCTATCCGTATTCTGGTACCCATAACACAAGCATATAAGCTTAGCTTGGGACCAGAGGACGTTGTGTGAAATGTCCATGAATATTTATTTATTTATTTATAAATTTTTGCATATGTGTTAATCTGATATGTAAGCTATATTATTGCAAAGTTTCACGAAAATCCATCCAGTAGTCTTTACGTGAAAGAACAACAAACATCCTTAAATTCATACATTCAACCATACATCGAAACAATGGAGTATAGATAGATGACCGGGGAAACGTTCTCGTGCTCAGCGAACAGTTTAACTTTATTTTATCACGCGTAATTCTTTTTTCGTCATATCTCCGAAGATATTCATTTAAATTGCATGCTGTAAAGAGCAGTTATTATCTATATTAAATGCGTAAGCTACCTAAGGTATTTAATTTGATAAATTTTTTTACTATATACACATAAATAGCTTTTGAAAACATCTTATTGAATTTGATAATTTTGTTGACATTCTTATGGGTACAGCGGGTTTTCCTTAAAAGATAGACATATGGCCTCGCGGAATTTTTGAAGATCTATAGGTAACAAACAATTTCTTCATACATTACTTTATTGTAACTCACATGGATAAGGCAGCGTTTTCATTTATAGCTCGCGCGCGTGACTTTTTTCCCCGTTTCTTGCAACATTTTACACTGATGCTTCGCTTCTATTCGTTGCAGCGTGATGTTATATAGCCTATAGCCTTCCTCGATAAATGTACTATCCAACACTGAAAGAATTTTTCAAATCAGACCAGCGGATCCTGAGATTACCGCGTTTACACAAACAAACAAATAAACAAACTCTTTCGCTTTATAATATTAAGGGCCTACATCAATATTATTGTATATCATCGCCGACACGTACATATTAACACAGCCAGTAGGCACAGAAAATGAAGAATTAGGGATACTTTTCCTATTTACTCAAAATCTACTAAATATATTTTAATTCTGATTTACGTGTTTCTATATATAATAGTTACTTATGTTTTTAAAGTTATTTCATTAGTTAATACGCGATAATAGACCAACAAATGAAAAAAATAAAAAATTTGAGAGGTTGTTTCGCCAAGATTTTCTATCGAGAAAACTTTTTTCAAACGCGTTTCTGAGTTTATGCGATCCTAGATCATATATTGAAAAAACATATACTTAAAAATTAGAGCTCTAGCCATTCAATCTAAAGAAACAATGAAAACTTCGTACATAGAAAAATGCACGAAGCTATTTTGGTATCCTCTTAAGACGATACCAAAATAGAAACAACCTCTCAAATTTTTTATTTTTTTCATTTGTTGGTCTATTATCGCGTATTAACTAATGAAATAACTTTAAAAACATAAGTAACTATTATATATAGAAACACGTAAATCAGAATTAAAATATATTTAGTAGATTTTGAGTAAATAGGAAAAGTATCCCTAATTCTTCATTTTCTGTGCCTACTGGCTGTGTTAATATGTACGTGTCGGCGATGATATACGATAATATTGATGTAGGCCCTTAAGTATAGATGGTTTGGTTGTTTTTTTATAATTTGATAAGGATTGATTTCTAAATTCCAAGTGTACGAAGTTGCAGGCAACAGTTAGTTTAATATAAGATAATGTAAGAAACAAACCTTTAAATAATTCCTTAAAAATTTTTTTATTTTTTATTATTGTCCTATTATCGGTCAGAAGTATGCAAAATTACAGATCGATCCGACTACAGTAAGTGGGTGAAAATTAAATTCCGTTACATATTTAGATAGATATAAAAAGCAGAGAGAACAAAGCAAAGTCACAGATGCTGCTAAACGAGTGGCTACTCTTAAGTGGCAGTGGGCTGGGCACATGGCACGTAAACAAGGTTCGTGGGCTAGAGCGGTCCTAGATCCACTCTAGGACCGCTCTAGCCTTGGGGGGAAAAAAGGCCTAGAGGAAGACCACAAATGCGCTGGAAGGATGATGTCAAGAAAACTGTAGGAACGCATTGAATGCAAGTGGCACAAAACCGAGAGGAATGGCAGAAACTAACACCAAATTGGTCGAGAACGGCTAAGAAGAAGAAGAAGAAAAAGCATATTTACTTATTTTTTCTCTGTTTATAATTTCGTCAAAATTGCATATTAAATAACGTATTTTGACTAAACCATTCGTTTAGTCGTAATGAAAAATACGTTAATATAAAATGCAATACAATATTAAATATTTATACAGCCGTGTTTACTACGTAGTAAAGTTGTAATAATTTGGTACCATTTTGTAGTATTTAGACAGCTTTTTTTTATTTTAAAGCCAACGATAGAATGTGGATGAAGCCAAGGAAGTATGTTTGGATCGTAGCAGATACACACTATAGTCTCTGTCTACCCACATGAGAAAAAGGCGTGATGTTATTATAATAATGATGATGACGATAAATATAAATGCGGATGGATGGAAAGGAAGGGAAGACTAAATAAAAGATCACTGAACGGTAGACCATAATTGGAAGGACCATAAATGGAGGAATCCCGTGCCCAACAGTGGGACTTTGATAGGCTAAAATGAGAGAGAGAGAGAGAGAGAAAGAGAGATAGGAATATTATGCTTGATTTTGAACTAGATGACATTTAATTTTTATATTTATTTATTGTTTATAGAGAGGACAATACTGATAAAATAAAATAAACAAAAAAAATTGCAGTTAATGACGTAAATATGATAAAAGATAAATAAATGATAACAAACGGCCTTGTGTCACACGTCCTTAGTGATAAGACGATTAGAAATTATAACAATAATTGGGTAATCACAATTACGAAATTAATTAACTATTTAAATAAAACTACTTTTTACGGATTTAGACGCGTATATTTGTTTTAAATTTTGATCCGACGTTTCGGAGACTTTGCAGTCACCATGGTCACGGGTGAGACTGAGCTGTAATGTCTCACCCGTGACCATGGTGACTGCATGGACACAGCATGAGATCGAGCATTGTGGTATTGTTTGAGAGTTCAAAAATACCAAGGTTATCTTAAAGGGCTCTAGGTTTATAGGTAAAAACGCGCCTTGTGGCCTAATGGTTCATGTAACGGACTGCTGTATATGAGGTTTCGGGTTCGATTCCCGTACGGAACATTCATCTGTAAGGTATTTTTATACATCACATAAATGTCTGTCCTACCTCTGGGTAATTTCATAAAAAAACATTGTATAGCTCCATAATTGTATCCGTATACTGGCACCCATATCATAAGAATAGAAATACAGCTTTGCGTTGTGAAATAAGGCATTTCCTTGACTTAAAATATCGGGTAGGGAATAGGGTTGTGCAGTGTTTTATGGTTTGTGAAATTAATCAATAACTTAAATAAAATTGGTCAAGTGCGAGTCGGACTCGCGCACGAAGGGTTCCGTACCATTATCTATGCAACATAAGGCAACGTTATTAGTATCGAGCAAGAAACGGTAAAAAAATCATGTTTGTTGTATGGGAGCCCCCCTTAAATATTAATTTTACTTTATTTTTAGTATTTGTTGTTATAGCGGCAATAGAAATACATCATCTGTGAAAATTTCAACTCTCTAGCTATCACCGTTCTTGAGATACAGCCTGGTGACAGACGGACGGACGGACGGACGGACAGCGAAGTCTCAGTAATAGGGTCCCGTTTTTACCCTTTGGGTACGGAACCCTAAAAAGGACGACTAATTCTATGGTGCTAGTCAAACTTTGCTTAACGTTTTTCTGTTATCATTAGTGCATTTTTTAGAGAAATGTAATTAGCCCTTTTATAATTTGGTTAGTTCTGGCCTACGTGATGATAACCCAGTATCTGTACCTACGGGTAGTGAATCAATCTTTATCTTTATCGATATTATTCTATATTGTTTGATACTATATCAGTGAGTAAAATGATTTGCCTGTTTTATGACTTTCGCCATATCATTGTGTAAGTTTAATGTTTGCAATCAAAATATTATGTGGAATAAGTACTTTGCCCGACGATAATATAGCAATTTTTTTTTTCTAAAACTGGGGTTATTTATTTATTTGAATGCTTCTGAAAAGGTCCGCGTAGTGTGGTCCGTGTGGTGACGGATTAAGAATACAAGTGTTACCACACCATTTCTTTCCCAGGGTGCTGTAAGAGATAGCTAAGGAACAATATAGGCAGTTAACGCCTACTGAGAGGGACGGAAAACTCGAAACTAAACCCTGTACCAACACGCCTGGTCAGTGCGTCACAGTAGACCATAATCCCTCCCAAAGTGGAGGAGGCCCGTGCCTAATAGTGGGACGTTAATGGGCTGGAGAGAGATATATAATAGAATAATGATGATAATTATTATTATATCATCAACTGATGTTATGTAAACTGTGAAATTTTTTCCTCTCTAGCTGTCACCGTTCCGTAGACACAGCCTGGTGACATACGAACGGAAGGACCGCAAAGTTTCAATAAAAGGGACCCTATTACTGTTTTACCTTTTGGTACGAAATTATAAAAAAAATTGATCGCAGAATGGGAAAGAAATGTCGCGCTAATTTGTAGAGACCTATGACCAGCAGTGGACTGCAATAGGTTTATGACGTAACAAATTATACCAAAGCCTAACACGAAAAAGCTTTATGCTTAATAAAATCAAAATCAAAAATCATTTATTAAAGTTAGTATTTACCGAATTTTAAAAATAGATGGAATTTCTATTGTCCAGCAGTGGACTGCAATAGGCTGATGACATAACAAATCATACCAATGCCTGACACGAAGAAGCTTTAAGCTTAGTTATGAAACATTAATATTCACTAAGAGTCTATAATTTACAAAAAAATCAAAAATAGATAGTATTTCTATTTATATAATCTACCATTAGAAATTCCTTATTAAAAATGAAAAAAATCAGTAGTAATCCATAGAATTTAATCGTGCGTGTCTCTAGCGGGGGTGTTATTGGTCCAAATACAGATATAGTTAGTCGGTCAAAGCGCGTCGCGGGTTCAATGCTCTGACTCACTGTGCTGCTATTTTATATGGGGGATAGCGTTGCTCAAAGTTTGAGACATTACCCTCCTTTATTAAATTAAACTATTCATTGAATTCAGACGTGTATATTTACGTTTTTAAATCTACAATAAACATCTTAAATTTATCCCATGAATATGGTGACCAAAAGTCTTTCAAAATTTGAGACAAAGATATACGCGTCTAAATAAAAGACAAATTTTATTTAAATAAATGAGTAAACATCGCAAGTGTAATTAATATAAAAATTTTGTTTCTAATTAACGTAATATTGACTGATATATTTCTTGGTGAAACTACTGAGGTGAACTTGAAATATTTCATACAGGTTAATCTTAGGCTGTAAAAGTTTAAAAAGAAATTGCTCCATCTCTCCTTTTATGTTATTTCGTCATTTATGATATGAAGTCAGACTTCAGGTGGATTAAGGTGTAGAAATTGGTATTCCGTAAATGCTTTTAACAGATTATGTATTGATTACACGGCCAAAAACTATTTAACATTTCGAGTTTGCTGGACGGGGGCACTGTTGTTCGATTAATAAAACCATCCACTTTTAGAAACACTGGTTTATAGGAGAAGCAGTTGGCTCTATGTTTTTACCTTGGCCTGGATAGTAAAAGGACTTTACGGTTCGTATTTGTATTAATTTGATGTCAGTATTTTTAATAACTTTCTGATACCTTTTCCTTTTAAGAAACAAGTTCAATATTAAGCCTTTACAATAATGGTATTACCTAATTAACCTGGATGACCTAATTAATAGGGTCATGACCTAATATTGATTTGCAAAATTGGGTTACTAAGATTACAAATTAAATTAATTTTTACAACATCGCATGTTGAAGTGACATTGTAGGCAAGAATTTTAAGTTTGTTTTAACTATAAAATTAAATCTATGTGGTAAATCAGTAGTAAAAGCTCAATATGTATCTATGTATAAAAAGACTTGTAGGGTCTCGTACCAAAAGGTAAAAAAGGTTTTTTTTTTAAGCCGCCTTCTACCCTACTGGGCCATGATGGTGGCTTGAGCTTTACCATGACCCGTTAATCGGGGCCCGACCCAACAGGGGGAGCACTGGGTTCCCCTGTCGCGTGGCCAGCAGCCACATTTGCCGCGGCGGGTCTAAGGTAAAACGGGTTCCCATTACTGAGTCCGTCCGTCTGACCGTCTGTTACCAAGCTGTATCTAAGAAACAGGGATAGCTAGAGTTCAAATTTTAATTTTTTTATGCCAGCGCAAAAATGTATCTTTTTTTTTCAAAATATTTTCAGTTTTTATTTTAGTTTTATAAAGTAACTCCTAAAATTAATTTTCTTCTAAGACAGTTGCTATTAGTGTATTTACTAAGTGGTTTGATAGTATCTAACGATCAGATTATGCACATAATGTATTAGTCACGTAATGGTTCCTTTGTGAGTGCCAAATGCTTATATATGGACCTATGCACTTAAAAGGTACAGTCAGTGTAAGTAAGTAGCATATGAGACCAGATGGCGCTGTGTTAGTACTTATTTGTTGGAGATTTAAAAAAAGAATTGCTTTTTAAGAACCTAGGTCCTAAGGGTCCTAAGCGGAATTAAGTTTGTATTTAGCATCGTACGTTGTGTTAGACTAAAACTCAACTATGCCCAACAAAAGTAAGAGTTCTCCTGTCCCGAAATAAGCTCAATTGCATACTCATATTGTATTAACTATACGCAATTCGTCATACATTAAGATCTGTCTTACTCATAATATTAAATACGGGATTGAACTAATAATATGCAGAACATAGAGGTGACTTTCGCCATACTTGATTATTATCATTTTGTACCTAATTTTATTTTGTAGAATAACTTTCTATTTAATAATATTGTTTGGTTAGGATTTAGTTTGGTTACATAAAAATGTAACCAAACTAAAGGGTGTGGTCTATGTATTATAAGTATGTATTTACATAAGAAATGTAGTATATGTGTTATATCCGTATTCTGGTACCCATAACACAAGCATAGAATATTGCATAGAAATATAGCTTACTTTGGGACCAGAGGACGTTGTGTGAAATGTACAAAATACTTTTTTTTTAAATACGTACGTTTATTGAAAAAATGTTACTGTGTTGATTACATTTTTTACATTTCTCAATTAAAACACATTTTTAATGCTAAGCGAAAATTTATTGTATTTCCAAAATATTGTTTATAGAATTTTAGCATTTCATTTTGTTATTTCCTAACTAACTAGCTATTGCCCGCAAGTCGCGTAGTTTTGAAGATATAAGCTCACATAGGGATATACATACAAAAATAACGAAAAAAAAACTAAGGTTTTATCTTATCTAATATATAAAATTCACGTGTCACAGTGTTAGTTACCTTACTCCTCCGAAACGGCTTGACCGATTTTTATGAAATTTTACATGCATATTCAGTAGGTCTGAGAATCGGCCAACATCTATTTTTCAAACCTTTTTTTTAGTATGGCAAAACAACGTTTGCCGGGTCAGCTAGTAATAAGTAAAGATAACTAAAGTGTGTACAAGGGGAAAAGATATGATACTTTTTTATTAAGATACTTTTTCCCTTGCTCTATGGTACCAGAACTATACACACAGTTAGGAACGAGCAATTCACAGGAATGCATGAGTTAAATTGATAAAGCACGCGTTCAAAGTGGCCTTAATATCAATGCAGAGAAGAGTTTGTACACGTGGAATTTAGAAAAAAATCTCCGTTTTTATATCATTTTTCTCTGATGCTCCACTCCTATTGGTCGCAGCGTGATATTATACCGTCTTCGTCGATATAATTATGTACTATCCAACACAGAGAATTTTTCTAATCAGACCTGTTGTTGCTGAGATTAGCGCGTTCAAACAAACAAGTAAACTTTTCAACTTTATAATATTAGTATAGAAAAGTTAATAAGAAATAAAAATTCTAAATTTAAACTTTAAAAAGTTCAACACATCCTTTTTGGTGGACCATGGTGACTGCAAAGTCTCCGAAACGTCGGGCCAAAATTTAAAACAAATATACGCGTCTAAATCCGTAAAAAGTAGTTTTATTTAAACATCCTTTTTTTTTCTTTTATAAAGTGTCAAATCTGTGTCTCTTGCTCTATGGTACCAGAGCTACACACGCTTCAGGGAACGAGCAATGCACGGGAATGCATGAGTCAAATTGATTAAGCATGCGTTCAAAGTGTCCTTAATTCTGTAACGCGTTTTGCGACAACTTGAATCTATAGAAGGTTGTGTCATTTATTTAAATTTATCATTATTAAGAAATAAAAATTCTAAATTCAAACTTATAAATACTTAAAAAATCCTTTTTTCTTCTTCTTTTTTAAAAATGTCATATCTGTGCCTCTTACTCTATGGTTTCAGAGTTATAATAGACACGGTGAAGGAACAAGCAATGCACGGGAATGCATGAGTCAAATTGATTAAACATGCGTTCAAAGTGGCCTTAATTTTGTAACGCGTTTCGCGACAGTTTCTGTGTTCATTGCTTCATTTGTTACTAGCATTAGTTCTGTTAACTTGCGTGTTACTTAAAAAGTCAATCTTTATGGTATATTATTTCACTTTACGGTATATAATTTGTGGTTAAATGCCTGTCCCATGCCTAAAACCAATATTTACAAAGGGCATCTTACAACATAGGCAGTTCTTTTCTTTGTATATTTGTCTAAGAATAAGTTGTAGTCTTTTCCGTGTGGTGACGGATTAAGAATACAAATGTTTCCTCTCGTGGGTGCTGTAAGAGCCAGCTATTGTACATATATAAACATCCTCTGTAAGAGATTGAAATCTCTAAAATAAACCCTGTGCCAACACGTCTGGTCAGCGCGGTACAGTAGACCACAATCCCTACTAAAGTGAAGGAGGCCCGTGCCCAACAGTGGGACGTTTAGGAGCTGGAGAAAGAAACAGAAGGAAATAGTAGAGTATTTTTTCTATGTCCTAGGACATCAGACAACCCTGTCCAATGGATTAAAATAGGTAATGTACTTTAACTTTTTTTAGGTTATACTTCTTTTGGTGCGTAAAGGAAAAATGAGAGTGTATTTTTACGATATGCGCACTCACCATCACTCATAAGATAGTTGAAAATATAAGAGATAAACATACAATGACTACTTTTTACTTGCTAAACACACACACCTTTATAGTAAAACTAATTTCACTAGGGTTAAATAACCCTAAATTATCCCTCTTCACACAACACAGAAAATAATTCCTAAAATATTGTAGAACTTCATCCCGTATCGAACCGACGTACTCTAGTTAAATTTCACCTATATATTTGAGTTGCAAACAGGATGTGGTCACTTCTAACCAATAGTACTGGACTAATATGGACTAATGTCATTGACCTCGCGGCTCTAACAAACTGGGACAATTTTTTTTGCAATCTTCTTTATAATATGGGACACGCTAAGGTATATAAATAAACTATTTGTTGCCCGCGACTTCGTATGAGTTGAATTTAGGAACCAACTTTAACAAATGAATTGAAATTATAGAAATAAATGGTCTTTTGAATTACTCTATATAATTTAAAAGAGAAAAAGTTTTTGCGTGTTAATTTCGAATTTAACGTTGTTTTAATATGTTTTTATTTGAGCTTACAAAAGAACATATAAATTTATTGAAATAAATAATAAATAATTCACACAACGTTCTCTGATCCCAATCTAAGCATATATATATAGCCTATATAGTATCAAAAAGTAAAACTGGACTATAATATTGAGACGTTAGCCTGTTAAAAATACTCATATTCATCGTTCTCCTGCCCTTATCCCGTATTTGGGGGTCAGGAATATATTTATTTTATGTGAATTTTATGACGGTAATTCATCTCTACCTACCTCTTAAGGAGTATAGAAGCGAGAAAATGATAAAATAAACAGATTTCTAAAGTGATAACAAAACGTTGTCGTAATCCCAATATGCAAGTAGGCGAAGGCCACGCGTGGATACATATTTGCGATATTAACAAATATGCATCTTAAAAATATTTAGCACGTACAACCGTCTGGCATGTATGACTAGATGTATGAGTGTGGATGAAGGCAAGGCTCTATAGTCTCTGCCTACCAACATGGGAAAAAGGCGTGATGTTATGATGATGATGCACCGTAATATGTGAATTATAATCTCTACTTATACTACAACATTTCATCCATCACCAATTTTTCTCCATCCACTGCTAGACATAAGTCTCCCATAGAACGCTACAACGCGCGGTCCTACGCCAACTGCATCCAGCGGCCCCCGTCATATTTGACGATACCACTATATTACGTGTAAGCTTAAATATTTAAAAACACGCAATGGATTTTGATACGGCTTTTAGGGATCCGTACTAAAAGGTAAAACAAGATGTCTGTCTGTCACCAGGCTGTATCTCTGGAACGGTGATAGCTAGTGAGCTGAAAATTTCGCAGTTTATGTCATACCAGTGTATGCTACAAAAACAAATACTTCATCATCATCCTATCCTTATCTCATTGTGTGAAGTCCCGTTATTTTGTTTTTTTTTTAAATAAATAAATTTATTTTTATTTTCTCATAACAGGATTTATAGGTACACAATGGTAGTATTTCAGGTCGGTATGAGAAATAAGTTATGATAATAACGTTTCTGAACCCTTCGTGTGCGAGTCTAACTCGTACTTGGCCACTTTTTATTTCCACACCTTTTGGGAGCTACTAGCACTCATTAGAATTAGATATACCCAAGTGAAACTTAGAAACATAGTATATTTAAAAAAGTATCTTGTATAGACAACTAGCTGTTGCCCGCGACTCCGTACGAGTGGAGCTTATAAAATAAAAGAATCTTAACAAAAAATTATACAAACACGCCGTCATCTTGACCACTTTATTTATTTAAAAAAACCGCAACACAATCCGTTGCGTAGTTTTGAAGATATAAGCTGAAAATAATAGAGACATACATACAAAAATAACGACTTTGTTTTATAATAAGTAAAGAAGATCAAGTTCAAATTATGTAAAATTTAAATTAATGATTTAATTAATAAATTTAAGTAAAAAATAAAAACTAAATATAATTATGTAACATAAATTTTTTGTTACTTTTTTGCGATCAAACTACGAACTATATAACGTGCTCTGTGAAGCACAAACATGAATAAAACAGTGAGTGGAATAATATAGGATATGATAAAACTTATTTCTTCAAAACTACCGAACGGATTTTGATGCAGTTTTTTAAATAGAGATTTTTCTTTACTTAGTGTAAAAGGAAGTCGGTATTTTTGTATGTACCTGTGTCCCTTATATCTTCAAAATTACGCAATGGATTTTAATGCGGTTTTTTTTTAATAGATAGAGTGGTTCAAGAGGATGGCTTTATTGAATAACTTGTTCTTTCTGGGTTTCTTTTAAAATTCTACGCGTACGAAGTATCGGGCACTTACTAGTATAGGATATAATACCTAATACTGAAATTAGATGTTATCAAAAACGTAACAGCCATTTAGAAAACTTAATCTCCTGATTTAAATTATTATGTTTCCAAATATTTATTTTGGATTTTTTCGGTCCAGCAGTGTTATACTTTATGCTCTCTCTCTTTCTGTCCCTTTCTCTCTCTCTCTCTATCTCTCTTACTCCAGCCCAGTACCGTCCCACTGTCGGGCATGGATCTCCTCTACTCTAGGAGGGGTTATAATCTACAGTGACGTACTAACTAGGCGTATGAGCATTGGATTTATTTTCCCCAAATTTTGTTTTTGTATTTAACTCTAAAAAGCGAAAAGCAATAAACAATCATATTCAAACTCACCAATTAAAAAAACACCGCAAATATATTCCGGCAACAAAAAATAACAAAACAAAAACACTAACAATTTCTTTTATTTACAAACAAAATCACTAAACACTTTCACTTTAATAATTAACACTTTACTAATCAGATCACTTTTAACACTTAACTGCTCAAGTCTTTGAATGTCAAATTTGACATTCAATTTGACATACGTCCGCTCTATAAGGCAAATGCAGCGAGACTGTTGAATTAGTTGATTTTAAGTTGCGCCACATTTTAGTTCATTTAACACGGGCGTCTCGTAATCTGGTAATAAATGCCAATGTCATTTAGCTACTGCTTACGACAATAGCGTTAAGTGCGAAAATATATAAGATTATGCATTATTCATGATTTTCAGGGGTCCTTACCAAAAGGTAAAACTTCAAAAGGGACTTCGGTAATCGTGATGTTTTTAAAAATCATATTTGAGCTGAGATTTCATGTTCATCTTCGGTAAATTAGTAGGCTGTATTTTGGGAATAGTGATAGCTAGAGAGTTGAAAATTTCACAGATGATGATGATAAGGGACATACATACAAAAATAACGACTTTGTTTTATAATAAGTAAAGAGAAACTACTTTTGTTTTGCCAATTTATAATTATAATACATTAGAAAACAACCAGACGCAGCACAAATATTATTCTTTCTTAGCAGGGTTCGAAGCCGCCACCTCGTGAAAGATATTCTCTTACATGAACCACTAGACTATGAGGACCCATAAGCTCCTAAGTGATTGTCTAACGATGTCTCACGTCCGTCGTACAAACTATTACAGTGCTATTATTCAATTGATGATCAAACGACTGCACATATATCTCAATCAACTAAATGGTTATATGCACTCCCTATAGTTGATGGGACACACCCTATGTAATAGAGAAATGCATTAAGAGGATACCAAAATAGCTTCGTGCATTTTTCTACGTACGAAGTTTTCATTGTTTCTTTAGATTGAATGGCTAGAGCTCTAGTTTTTAAGTATATGTTTTTTCAATATATGATCTAGGATCGCATAAACTCAGAAACGCGATTGAAAAAAGTTTTCTCGATAGAAAATCTTAGCGAAACAACCTCTCTAATTTTTTATTTTTTTCATTGGTCGGTCTATTATCGCGTATTAACTAATAAAATAACTTTAAAAACATAAGTAACTATTATATATAGAAACACGTAAATCAGAATTAAAATATATTTAGTAGATTTTGAGTAAATAGGAAAAGTATCCCTAATTCTTCATTTTCTGTGCCTACTGGCTGTGTTAATATGTACGTGTCGGCGATGATATTGAATAATATTGATGTAGGCCCTTAATAGGATAAACGTTTTACAAATTATCTGTAACAAGCCCAGCGACTCCATACGCGTAGAATTTCGAATATTCTCTACCTTTTTGCAAGATTTTTCACTGATGGTTGGCTGCTGTTGGCCGCAGCGTGATGTTATATTCATCCTCCTTCCTCGATAAATGTAGAATGCAAACACAATGTCAGAGAGCGTACCTACATCATCTTTAATACGAGTATCTACTTGACGAGTTGCGTTGCTAGAGCAATCTGTTTCTTTGTGTTGAGTGATTCAATAACATTCATTACACTTCATGTCTTTGGAACCATTGCCCATAAATCGACACCGAGATTCATGTTGTCCTCTGACACTTATCTAGCTTCTTTCTGGGCTGGTAAGAGAGAGAGAGAGAGAGTCTTTAATTATGTCACGTAAATGACATAATTGGCATTGTTAATTTTTTTTTAAACTCGTAATTCGAAAACCATTTCGGGGAATAGGGTTTCTAATCATAATCTATAGGTTTATTTTAGTAAATTTGCTATAAGTACTTAAGATTATTTAAAAAAAAGCAAAAAAAAGCAAGCATAAACAATGTAAGAAAAAATTTATAAAAAAGTACAAAGGAAAAGTAATAAAAAATCAAGAAATTTATTATGTTAAGGATACTAAAAAAATAGACAAGAAACACTAGATAAAAATAAAACAAATTAAAAGTTTACGTGACCTGACTTCCACATAGACTAATAAATCAACTTGACAAGGTATAGATTAATGTGTTGTATCATAAGTTTAATATGCAAAGGCAATACACAGTCTGCATACGATGACGTCACAACATTTGTAGAAAATATTTTCTTAAAGTATTTTTTAGTTTCTTAGAATGGTCTATATTTTGTGAAAAAAATATAAAAACACCTTGTCAAAAATTATGAACAATGCCAATTGTATATTGCGTTAAAGTAAAATACTAAGAACCACCATTGCGGTGTCGTTAACTAGTGCAACATAAATAATAACCATTAACTGTGACCGCATCGTTCAGGAAGTCATCATGTACAACTGTAAAAATATACTAACAAAAATAGATATACTACATATGTGTCACAATCATTGAGTAAAATACACTTTCTACTGAGTGACTTCGTATGCGTAGACTTCATGTATTCTTAGTCCATCACCACACAGACAACTTTATCATCATCATTATATTGTATTCCTCATCATAATCACACCGTCATAATCACATTGTCGTCTCAGCTTAAGTATAAAGTTAAATGGAATTACATTTTTATTACATTGTGCGTAAGGTCCTACAAGGAGATAGATTGTTACTAATTTTATTTTTATTCCCGCAATATTTTAATATTAAATGAGTATTTAAAATCTTTTTAATGACGAATCCATTCCTATTTACATAAACAATTAACAGCATAAAAAAATATTAGGAACGTAAGAATGTAAAAAGAATGTAAACAATTTAGTTCAAATTATTCGAATTTCGAATTGGCGCCAACGCAAGACAGGTGCATTCCCGAACACCCCCGAAGTTCTCCGAACGGTAGCCGAACTATTTTTTTTCTTTTATCCGTTCCTAATATAACGCCCGCCACCCATTCTGCCCATTCAGGGATCGTGACACTTTGCTCCTAAACTTTTTGTACTTTTTGGAATATTTGGACGTTGGCAAATAGATCTGGAATGTTTTATGGATTTGAGCTTTTTAAATGAAACTTGTGAGTAAGAATTTAAGGATGTGGCGCATTTTTTGGCTTAGTAATACATAAACCTATCTGTAGTTTTATTTTTATCGTTTAATCGCAGTTAGTCTCTCTTGAAAATAGGAAATTCCAGTGACGCGTACTTGTTATTAACTGACTAAATAAAACATATGTATATAATGTAGAAACATCTGTCTAAACATATATTCCACTAAGTATATTGTTTATAACATAATTTCTATCTATTCTTTATTTTGTTGGAAATAAATAGGTCACCAGTAATTTACAAAAACAAAAACCAGTTAAGAGTAACGTGAAGTCAAACACAGTTCCGTACATATAAGACTAAACCACATTTATCCAACCTAAGCTTAAGTTGAAATGTTTTTAGCTGCTTACATTTTAGCTACATCAATAAATAAATAAATAAATATAAATATTCACGGACATTTCCCACAACGTCCTCTAGTTTCAAGCTAAGCTTATATGCTTGTGTTTTGGGTACCAGAATACTGAATACGGATAGAATACATGTACTAGTTTTCTTTTGTAAATACATACTTATAATACATAGAAACACCCAGGCGCAGTACAAACATTTGTATGACAATTAGAAATATCACACAAATCATTGTCCAAAGCCGGAATCGAACCCGCGACCTCGTAATCGGTATAAGTTTGTATAACAAAAATTATGTTTCTAGTGTGGTAACAATTTCTAAGTTTATGCAGTTTTCTATATATCTATACTTTAAGGCTCACTTTATGCTTTTTCAAGTCTCTAAGGTCATGAGAAGAAAGAAAGAAAGACGCAGTTACAAACATTTAGCCGTATTTACAGATTTTTTTTTGTATTTTTGCAATTAGGGAATGCACATATTTTATATTTATTATTGCACATTTAATTTTTAGGTACAAACTTATAATTTATACCCTGAACTACAATAGTTAAGCTAGACGAATGGACAGACATATTATAGCCAAAAGATCAAAAGTTAGATCTATAAGTACTAATAATAAAAAGCTGTACAGTTCGTTTATTTGAACGTGCTTATCTCAGAAACCTCTGTTCGGATTTGAAAAATTCTTTCAGTTTTGTATACTACATTTATCGAGGAAGGCTATAGGATGGACTATATAACATCACGCTGCGACTAATAGGAGTGAAGCATCAGAGTCAGAGTATTCTTTATTTGTGTGCATAGGTTTACAATAAGTAGATGATACAGTACATGTGTTAAACATTAAAACCATGTTCTACCGTTTTGGTGTACAAATAATTAAAAAAAAAATAAAAAAAATTAATTAAGAAAAATAATACAATTCTAAAAATAAATATATATAAAATCACAACAATGTCAAGAATTTATTATAATTATTTCTTTTATATAAATTGGATTCTAATAAACATGTCATATTATTAAATTGTCATTAAGATAACTAGAAATCGAGTAATATGTTTTATCCACCAGAAAAGTCATCAATTTATCCCAAAATTTTTTTATATTGTTAGTTTGTTTAACATTTTGCGGTAACCGATTGTATATCTGCGGAGCCATTGCAAATATACTATTATGGAGGAGCGTAGTGTTACACCTAATATTGTGCAATGTTCCTTGTCGTCTTAAACTGCTAACATGAGAGTATTTCATTGGATTCTTTCTAACGAATACAGCAGTTTCATAAATTAAGAGGATACCAAAATAGTTTCGTGCGTTTTTCTACGTACGAAGTTTTCATTGTTTCTTTAGATTGAATGGCTAGAGCTCTAATTTTTAAGTATATTATGTTTTTTCAATATATGATCTAGGATCGCATAAACTCAGAAACGCGATTGAAAAAAGTTTTCTCGATATAAAATCTTAGCGAAACAACCTCTCTAATTTTTTATTTTTTTTCATTTGTCGGTCTATTATCGCGTATTAACTAATAAAATAACTTTAAAAACATAAGTAATTATTATATATAGAAACACGTAAATCAGAATTAAAATATATTTAGTAGATTTTGAGTAAATAGGAAAAGTATCCCTAATTCTTCATTTTGTGTGCCTACTGGCTGTGTTAATATGTACGTGTCGGCGATGATATTGAATAATAATGATGTAGGCCCTTAAAAGGCACGGTACTGTCAGTATTCTCATATTTTTGTAGTATGGCACGCAGATCAGTTTGCTTTAAATTGTTCATAGCACGGATACAGCGTTTTTGCGCCTTAAATACGTCTTCTTTACCTGTTGCATTGCCCCAAAATATGATGCCATACCTTAGAGTACTACCAACAAGTCCATGGTATGCTGTCAGCAATACATAGCTATTAACTGTCTTTTTTAGCAAATGTAGTACATAAGAATATTTATGCAACTTATTACATACAGTTTCAATATGTTTGTGCCATTTCAATGTACTTTCTACGTGAAGACCAAAGAATTTGATATCATGTACTTCATTAATTCTGTTTCCCTTGTAGTTAATATTTAAATGTCTTTCATTATTACTAGTTATTCTCTGTTTAAAATCCATAATTACTGTCTTATCTAAGTTTATAACTAATCTATTACATTCTAACCAATTAACCACAGCTTGAATATTTAAATTGATATCATTTTCTAAAGATCCTACATTGTTATTATTAAATATTAGAGTATTATCATCTGCAAACATTATCATGGGATATGTAGTGGCTTTTGGGAAGTCATTTATATAAATAATAAATAATAGAGGTCCAAGAACACTACCTTGGGGCACTCAACACTTGACAGCTCTACTGTTTGAAAAATATGAAATCTCTGCCTTATTAACTACTTTGCATATTGTTGTTATTTATTGTCGGTTATGCAAGTATGATTCAATCAGACGGGATATATTCCCTCTTATACCATACTTATTAAGTTTATTAATTAGTTTTTTATGATCTATAAAGTCAAATGCCTTCGAACATATCCATGTAAAGTGCTAATGTTGGTAACTTTTTGTAAATTCTTTCTATTACTATTTTTAAAAAATCATAGATTGCCATATTTATAGATCTATTCTTACGAAAGCCCTTCTGGTTGTCAACAAAAATTTTATTTTTTTCAAAAAACGTACTTATCCCATTATATATAGTGAAAAATGTTGTAAAATGGGAGAAAAAATTCTTAATTCCATCAAATGTCGCGGGCAACAGCTAGTATACGAAAAGACCTCAACATTTTGTAATCGGCTAACAAAACTGTTTAAACGGCTTAGTACAAGTCGGTACCAACTTTCGTGTCAACTCTCATAATACTAACCTAAACTAACATTATGTGCTATTACAATAAATTACACTTCTTAGTTCGATAAAACAGTCCGCCATTTTCTTTTGTCACGCGATGTTGAAATAAAATGAGTATTTAAAAAAAAACTCTCAACTAACTTCATGTGCCTTTGAAATTTGAGGGTTTCCCTCGTTTTTTTAGAAGATAACGATCAGATCCTGACCTGGTGCCAATTAGACCACACCGGAACCACTATCTTTCAAATAAAAAAAAAATTAAAATCGCTTCGCCCAGTTATAAGTTATGAGGTAACAAACCTGTGTAACAAACATAAAACGCTCAATCGGGAGTGCTATGAAACAACATTCTGAGATCGTGGATTCAAATCGTGATAGACCTTTTTGCTCTTTGGTATGAAACCCCAAAAGAGCGCGGACCCAGATAGATATGACGTTAGATAGAAAAGTCTGAAAAAAACCCACGTTACTACGTGGGTTTTTTTTCAGACTAACTAACTACTACTACTACTAACTAGCGGACTAAGTAATGGGATAAATGCAGGATAATGATTGTAATAAAGCTAACATGTTTATAAATAAATAAAATAAATAAATAAATAAATACTCATGGCCATTTCACACAACGTCCTCTGGTCCCAAGCTAAGCTTATATGCTTGTGTTATGGGTACCAGAATACGGATAGAATACATATACTACTTTTCTTTTGTAAATACATACTTATTATACATAGTAAACACCCAGACGCAGTACAAACATTTGTATGACAATTAAAAACATCACACAAATGATTGTCCTGACCGGGAATCGAACCCGAGAAAAAAAAATAAAAAAAAAATGTTACATACTTGTATAAATTAATGTGAACAGTAAGTCATTGTGTCAGTGGGCGTCCTTGGTTCGATTCCCGGAACGATTAATCATGTGTCAACTCGATACATATAATAATTTATTATATCGATATTTTATTTTAACAGCTTATGTATGTTTCATATTAAGAGTTATTTTTATAATATGAAGGTCTTAACTTCGATCCCCGGGTCCGGGCAATTTGTTTTTATAAAGCTTTCTAAGTTAATGAATATTTCCGGATATGGATTTATCCACTTTGAGGCAACGACGTAAACAAGGCATACGTAAACTAGTATGTATTTAAAAATTTCCGTCTCTGCTTAGCCCATTAATATTCAACTAATGGGCGCGGATATCTTGTACTTTGACAAAAATCTGGTATTCCTATGATGCCTCTTGAATAGGAATTTAGTTTCGAGTTTTCCTTATCTCCCAGGGGATGATTTTGGTTATATTGTGCTTTATAGCTCTTTTGTATTGTGGTGGTGACACTTATATTCCTAATCCGTCACCACAGTATATTTTTTTAACAATGTTTTCCGTCTATCAGAGCTTATATCATATTTTAGTTGACTCTTATGAATAGAGAACAGAAAATGAGATGGTGGCACTGAAATTCCTACTCAATACATACCAAATTCTCTCGTCTGCATAACTGTAATAACGACTAACCCATCAAATTCTAATCCTCGAGACGGTAGCTTAACAATATATTATGAGAGTTGAAATATAAAACAAAGCTTACTACACACCGCTTACTAAACAAACTCAGTTCTAAGAAATAGAATATTTTTGTAACGTGCAGTCGCGTTAATGTCGATGTATTAGTTATTTTAATTTTATTATTTTATGACCCAGGTTTTTAATAAAAAGTCATTTTTAGGGTTCCGTACCCAAAGGGTAAAAACGGGACCCTATTACTGAGACTTCGCTGTCCGTCCGTCCGTCCGTCCGTCTGTCACCAGGCTGTATCTCAAGAACGGTGATAGCTAGAGAGTTGAAATTTTCACAGATGATGTATTTCTATTGCCGCTATAACAACAAATACTAAAAATAAAATAAAATAAATATTTAAGGGGGGCTCCCATACAACAAACATGATTTTTTTACCGTTTCTTGCTCGATACTCATAACGTTGACAGGTAGACGCTTTAACTATGTGCCTTATGTTGCATAGATAATGGTACGGAACCCTTCGTGCGCGACTTCGACTCGCACTTGACCAATTTTTAATTGTATGCACTTGGATGTAAATGTAAGTAGTTATAAAGACATTATTTTAGTTAATATGCTGTGTTGCTTTATTTTATCAAATCCTAAAGGAAGACTCCACACCCAAGCTTAGTACCTTCTGCTAACCAAAATTGTACTTTAGATATTACTTATATTATAAACTAGCTGTTGCCCGCGACGCCGTCGCGTGGAATTTATAAAATTTTCTCCGTTTTTGCAACATTTTTAACTACTGCTTCGCTTCAACTGGTCGTAGCGTGATGTTATATAACCTAAAGCCTTCCTCGATAAATGCCCTATCTAACACTGAAAGAATTTTTCAAATCGGCCCAGTGTTTCCTGAGATTAGCGCGTTCAAACAAACAAACAAATTCTTCCGCTTTATAATATTAGCATAGATACCAGTGATCACCCAGTGGACCAAATTCATGCAAAAATTAATATACATAAAGTAATTTATAAATTTTGCAATTGAATTGCTATGCTTTTACTTAACAAATTACGGAACGGTATTCCGAGGTCGTGGGTTCAAGTCCCGCTTGCGGTAATCACTTTTTTCACTACATTTTAATTAATTAATTAATATAAATAGTTAATGACGGGCTTCATGGTGGAGTTGTTTATGTAATGGACTGCCGATTGTGAGGTCTTGGGTTCGATTCCCGTTTGGGACAATCATTTGTGTGATAACCATAAATGTCATACAAATGTTTGTACTGCGTCTGGGTGTTTACTATGTATTATAAGTATGTATTTACAAAAGAAAAGTAGTTTATGTATTATATCCGTATTCTGGTACTCATAACACAAGCATAATATAAGCTTAGCTTGGGACCAGAGGACGTTGTGTGAAATGTCCGTGAATATTTATAAAAAAAAATGAAATGTATTGGCATACTGCAGTCCTTCTCTACCTAAACTATAAGAGTGGGAAATTCTATATCATTTTCATCAAGATTTTACTTCAAATAGTAATAGTACTGATTGTGCAATATCACTAAAAATAACAACTAATGGTCTTATTCATAATGACTTATCGGAGGTTTAAACGGAGATTTTATCGGAGAGATAATAAACGTTTTAGCGCAAAAAGACTGTTATGAATGACAAGTTTTGATAATTTTCGCGAACCGACTTTAGCGAACTTTAAAACCTCCGATAAGTCAATATGAATAAGACCATAAGCATTTAGAAATTAAGTAATCTATACTAATATTATACCAGGAACCACTGGTCCGTTTTGAAAAAAATTTTCAGTGTTGGTTAGTACATTTATCGAAGAAGGCTAAAGGCTATATAACTTTACGCTGCGACTTACATAAGTGAAGCATCAAGGACGAACATTGCAAAAACGAGGCAAATTTTCTCAATTCCACAAGCAAGAAGTCGCGGGAAACAGATAGTTTATTAATAAATATTCATATCTTGAACATTTATTGCCTGCGGTGACAATTACGTTGGATACATTATATGACACCATAATTATAACAATACAAGCTGCGACTGTTCATATAAATATACGTCATGGAACTAATAACAATGGGCCGTGGAGTTGCGTATCATTTAATTTAAATATCAATAACCTTGTTGACACACGTCAATGTGCAGAAATCACTCGTGAAAAAAATAATAAGTTGATTTTAAAGTTAATTTGAATTATTTAAGTCCAGTTGTAGTTTGTGAATAGATAGGCGTGAGATTTAAAATCACTGTTCACACTTTTCTTGCATTGAAAGCTAACCTATGTTTTTGCTTAGATGTTATTCTGTCTGTGTATCAAGTTTCATGGAAATCAGCTTAGTAGTTTTAGCGTAAGCAAGCGAAAGACAAACAGAAGAGCAGAGTAACTTTTTCATTTATAATAGAAGTAAGGGTATAGCTATACTCATCGTATGATTACTTTTGTATTTGTTACAAAATGTACCTTAGGGCTATTAAGCTAATTGCTAAATTCCTTTCCCATTCCCTGCCCATTAAACGCCCACTGTTGGGCACGGGCCTCTTCCACTTTGGGAGGGATAACAGTCTTTTGTGCTGCGCTGACCGAGCGTATTGACACAGGGTTACTTTTCGAGTTTTGCGTCTCTCATAAAGGATGTTATCTGTGTGCATTATTCCTTGAAAAGAAAGGGGATGGCGACATTTGTATTCTTAATCGGTCACCACACGGACATTTGGTATATACCACATCATTATTTACAACGTTGAAAGATTTTATTTAAGAAATGAATTAGTTAAATCTTAACATAGATTTTTATATTATTTTTAGCTTTATATTGGGTATCTGTCTACTCTCCAATCAATATTTTTATTTCTAGTATTAAAATTTACTTAGTAATTATTATCTAATAATATAGCAATAATAATCTTATTATATACATACAAAACTATTAAAACGCATAAACTTGCTATAAATTATATCATAATAAGAATTGAACTAAAAAATAACCTTGATTAATAATTCGGCGTGTTGAATACGTTAACCTTAACGAGAATATATGAAAAATACAGATTTAACAAGTCACATTGTTCTTAGAATATTAACTGTAGTATTTTAAATAGTTACACATAGTTACTTATACTATTGTTTATGCACGACTTTGATCACATTTCCAGGATCCCGCCATAACTAGTCATAAGATTCGATAACAATAAGACCGTCTAAGAAGTAGTTTCATTTCAAATCATAAATAAATATTTATGGACATTTCACACAACGTCCTCTGGTCCCAAGATAAGCTTATATGCTTGTGTTATGGGTACCAGAATACGGATAGAATACATATACTACTTTTTTTTTGTAAATACATACTTATAATATATAGAAACACCCAGACACAGTACAAACATATATATATGGGACGAAAATTGCGTTTAAAGACTCCATTAAACACATAGACACGAACGAAGATAACAAAAGTGTTAAATCAAATTATATGACCCGATGCATGATAATAAAAGAAGCCAAGGAAGTGTGTTTAGATCGTAGCAGATAGCGCTCTACAGTCTCTACCTACCCCTATGGAAACAGGGTGTGATGTTATGATGATAAAACAGATTAATGCGAATTAAAAACCACCTTGTTTTAAGAAGTCAGTTAAAAATATTTTAATACAGACTTATAGATCTATTAGAAGTTCCAAAAATTAATTTATGGAATGTAGAGAGTACGATCTGTCTTAGTGAGATGTTAGTTTAATTTATTACTGAAATCTGTTCAGATATTTCAAGATGCTGTGAGGTAGGTCGGGATTATAATTAATTTTAGCTCAAAATAAATAAGTTTCTTATGAAATGGGTTTTGTTAAATTTAGTTCCTTTAAGACTTTTTCACAAGTTGACATGATAATTAATTACGAGTTTTTGAAGTTATCCGGTAGTGAAAAATAAAATAATACGTTGGCAGTTGCAGGGACTGTCCATAGGAGTGACAAAACTTATAACTTTGAAAATTATTATGCATTAGTTACTGCCCGCGACTCTGTACGCGTGGAATTCAGACAAAGTTTTCCATTTTTGCAACATTTTCATTTTTATTTAATTTTCTACTAATGCTTAGCTTCTATTGTTCACAGCGTGATGTTATGACGCGATCCCATAGGGTTTTATCCTACCAATTTAACATGGCTACAGAATTTTTCAAAAATATGATGTCTGTATCATATTTTTACCTAGAAATAAGCTGTCCATAATGACGTCATTAAGTTTGACATTATCAAAATTTAAGTAACCATTTATGGTCTTATTCTGTCTTGTGCTGAGTTGAATATGAAGTGTGTTGATGAGTCAGGAGCCCTGGAGCTTCGCCCCCACAACAATCATATCTTTATTGTTTCTCAGAACAGTTAGTGGATACAAATAGTCATTTATTAATAAACTGTGACTCGTCGAGTACATTATTAAGTCTGCATTTTGATTTCTTGAGAATTTATATTGAAACCTAATTTATTTATAACATAAATGATTACAATATTCTTGAACTGTAGCGCGACTCATTTCTTGTAATAAATCACACAAATAAAAAAAAAATTCTCCGTGAGGTGACGGATTAAGAATACAAGTGTCACCACCCCATCTCCTCCCAAGGGTGCTGTAAAAGTCAGCTAAGGGATATTGCACACAGATAAAACTCTCTCTGAGAGATGGAAAACTCGAAAATAAACCCTGTGTCAATACGCCTGGTCAGCGCGGCACAGTAGACCATAATCCCTCCAAAGTGGAGGAGGCCCGTGCCCAACAGTGGGACGTAAATGGGCTGGAGCGAGAGAAATAAAAAAGGAGAAACAAAGTTATAACACATATACGCGGGAGTTGAACCCACTACCTGAACGACGGAACGTTATTCCGACGTTCCGTCGCTCTGTTATCTGAGCTATCACTTTTTCTACTATAATTTAATTTAATGAATAAAAGCTTAGCAAGTCAATTGCAAAATTAATAAATTACTGTAAATATGTGTCTAAATTCGTAAAAATTGGTTTATTTTAAATTAAAGATTTTTTTCACATTAACATACCTATATTTTTTAAGGTTTAATAGGATTTGAGTTAATTCTTTTAACTCAAATTCATTATTTTAGCCTGGTAAATATAGTTAAAATATTATTATACCTCGAGCATTAGTTACGTTCAGTTTGGGACCATAAACCACAAAGAGGAATTAAAATTACCAATATTATACGCGAGTGAATCTGTGGCACACAGCTAGTATAGCAAGAAACTCCCACGCGAGGCGCCAGGCGCCCACATAAATAGCAAAATTATCTTTCAAAAGCATAAATAAATTAATAACGCAATAAAGTAACGATTTTCCTTAAAACCAGTAACTTGAGAATATAAATTACTCAGAAACACATAATACCTCCTTATGCACAACTAGGTCAAGGTCATAATAATACTGTCATGTTCATAAATCATTACTTAACTATATTAATTTTAATGCAAGAGTGACTCAGTGGTTAAAATAAGAACTTCTACGAACTAAGTATTGATTCGATGCATTATGTACCTTATTTCCTTATTATCATGTATCATGCGTTAGTCTATGAAATAACTAACATTATCTCTCTAATATATAAAATTCACGTGTCACAGTGTTAGTTACCGTACTCCTCCGAAACGGCTTGACCGATTTTTATGAAATTTTACATGCGTTTTCAGTAGGTCTGAGAATCGGCCAACATCTATTTTTCAAACCTTTTTTTTTAGTGTGGCAAAACAAAGTTTGCCGGGACAGCTATTATTTATATATAAAACTAGCTGACCCGGCAAACGTTGTTTTGCCATAATTGAAAAAAAAAAATTTTGAAAAATAGATGTTGGCCGATTCTCAGACCTACTGAATATGTATGCAAAATTTGAGAAGAATCCGCCAAGCCGCTTCGGAGGAGTACGGTAACTAACACTGTGACACGTGAATTTTATATATTAGAAGATATGCCGTTGCCCTTAACACATTTTCTAAAGAAGCCTTTTTCTTGAACTAATCTATCTTTAAAAATAACCGCATCAAAATCCATCCCTATGTGAGCTTATATCATTAAAACTATGCAACCGACATACTTACAAAAATAACGACTTTGTTTAGACATGTTTAAAAAAAGTATGTACCTAATAAAACCACTCTTTACTCGTAGCTCTGTGTTCAATATAACCCGACGTTTCGGAGACTTCAAACACCTTACGGGCAATTAGGGGAAGGGTTGAGAAGTGAGGTGCAAGATGAGGTGAAATTCTTTCAGTGTTAGATAGTACATTGAGGAAGGCTATACGATATAAAACATCACGCTGCTACTAATAGGAGAGAAGCATCAGTGAAATATGTTGCAAAAACGGAGGAGATTTTCTAAATTGCACTGATACGAAGTCGCGGGTCGCTAGTAAATAATATTCAGTAGGTGATATAAGTAGTAAAAACGATGGCGATAGGTTTCCTAAATACCAATTTTTGTACCCAAGTGCCTAAAAGTGATTAAAGCGATGTCTCCGACTGTGCATATTACGTGTTTTACGAGGCACTTGAGAACTTATAGCTACCACTTGAATTGATTATTATTTAACGTACTCTATATAACATGAAACATGTGTTTTTAATTGATATTAAGTGGTATGTTTGTTTGTTAACATTATCATTTTAAAGTTATTTAAAAACATATTAATTACGTGGTGTAAACACGTAATAAACGTGCATACATGTATTTTTTTATAATTATATGGTGGGTCTTGTGCCTATGCAACGTCTTCTAGTCCCAAGCTAAGCTTATTGCTTGTGATATGGGTTCCAGAATACGGATACCTATACTAAAAATTATACTACTTTTCTTTTATAAATACATACTTAAAATACATAGAAACCCCCAGACGCAGTACAGACATTCGTATGACATTTATGAAGATCACACAATGATTGTCCCGAGAGGGAATCGAACCCGCGACCTCTTGAACGGCAGTCAGTTACATAAACCACTCGACCACTAGACCCATCATGTTTATTACCATTCTCCTCCAAAACAGCTTGACCGATTCTTATAAAACTGTTTGCATTCGTAGATCTGCGAACAGGACGAAAATTATATTGAGAATAACTCTAGGTCACAAGAAGGGACTCCAGGAAATACACAAGTAGAACTAAAGAGTACAGCCACTAACATATAAAGTTATTAAAAATCAAAGTACAAGTAGTAATACCGTGTGTTCATACGGCTTAAGGTCGAGTTCCGATAGCAATGACCTGTTTCACCATATAAAGTAGCTTGCGAAACAACACCTTAACATTCCCGGCGACAGATGGTTTTACTCTTAACGAAGGTTAAAGCCTACAGGTTGTAAAGGCTAAGTGGATATGAATTCTAGAAAAATACCTCTTCGTAGAAAAGTAGGAATTTTCTTCGCTTTTTTGTCAGATTTTAAATCTATACTTTTATATTAAAAAGCTGAAGAGTTTATTTATTTGTTTGAAAAAATAAAATTCTTTTAATGTTGGAGAGTACATTAATTGAGGAAGTCTTAGGTTTTATGGCTGACTAACTCATAACTGACTAATGACTTATCGGAGGTTCATGCGGAGATTTTATCGGAGAGATAATAAACGTTTTAGCGTAAAAAACTATTATGAATAACAAGTTTTGACAATTTTCGCGAACCTATTTTGGCGAACTTTTAAACCTCCGATAAGCCATTATGAATAAGACCGTACGAGTAAACGAGTTTACTCTTTGCAGTTTATATTAACTCCATCACCAACAATTTTATTTTTTCCTACTACGTTTACGCAGACGACCTACAAATCTACTTTCAGAGTCCTTTAGCCTTTATCTGAATCTATACGCACCATCACTACAGACGGCACTAGGTCGCGGGGCAGTTCACCTATGCGCTGGACTGACTAATGTGCACTGGGAACTGGAGTTTTAGAGTTAAACAGTCCAGCAATGGGGAGATATGGCGGCAAATTGTGCAAAACAATCGAGTCCGGTTCCACCAATGATACGAATGCCTCGGCGTGACAAGACCTCTCTAACAAGAACGAGAAGACAGAGAATACGCATCATAATAGACAGAGCCAGAACCCCTATCATATTGTTGCGTTTTTAAAGTTCATTAGAAAACATACAATAAATGGTAGCATTGACTTTTTGCTGTCCGCCCGTGTGTAACGAGGTTGTATCTCAAGAACGGATATAACAAGATACCTAGTAAAATTTTCTCAGATAATGTATTTCTCTCTCTCTCTGTATCTCTCGTGTGTTGACGGATTAAGAATACAGGTGTCACCACCCTATCTCCTCCCAAGAGTGCTGTAAAAGTCAGCTAAGGGATATTGTACACAGATAACATACTCTGTGAGAGCCGGAAAACGCGGCACAGTAGATCCCTTCTAAAGTGGAGGAAGCCCGTGCCCAACAGTGGGACGTATATGGGCTGGAGAGAATGTATTTCTGTTGCCGCTTAAGGAATCTATCGTAGGCGAGTTCAAATTCCTATTTCCAGGTTTTTGAAAGTTAATTGTATTCAACTATTGATCCCATAGATGGCGTTTACACCTTCACATAACGCTAAGCATTAATTGTCAATAATAAGAAGTAAATAATAAATATAATATAAATAAATAAATATAAATATTCATGGACATTTCACACAACGTCCTCTGGTCCCAAGCTAAGCTTATTATGTTTGTGTTATGGGTACCAGAATACGGATATAATACATATACTACTTTTCTTTTGTAAATACATACTTATAATACATAGTAAACACCCTAGTAAACAAATAATATCAAGGTTATAAAGATTTCGTCGGCCCAGTTTCCAAATAAAACAACAACCCACTCAATCTCACTTAAAGTCACTGTAGGCCAATGTCATACCATAGGTACAATTAATACTACTGTTTTATGGACTAATTATGTCATCTGATCCTAAACTAAGCGCTTTTACTATGGATTAGAACGCTGTCCGTGTGGTGACGGATTAGGAATACAAGTGTCACCATCATCACCCTTTTTCTTTCCCAGGGTGCTGTAAAAGTCAGCTAAGGAATATTTTACACAAATAACATCAGGATGTTATTTGGTTATATGAGAATGTGAGAGATCACAATAGACCAATCTGATCGCAGTGATAATGCGTATAGAGGCTGATTAGCCACAGCTCAAAAACAAACAGCGGAGTCTTTGAAAGTGATTTCACCCACTTGTAATGGGTCAGATTGGTCTGAAATTTTTCTCACCCATTGGGGACATTGGTCCTTGCATGGAACCCTAATAAAAATGAGGTTTCCGTACCAAAAGGCAAAACGGGACTCCATTACTCAAAGCTACGTTGTCCGTCTGTTTGTCACCAGGCGGTATCTTTGGAATAGTGATAGTTAAAGAGATGAAAATAGTTTGTGTTGTAAAAATATCAGTTGATGCTACAAAAATAAATATATCTTAAGAAAGAATTTACCGGTGCAGATGGAGCTGGAGTATCACAATCCAAGGTCAAAATATATAAAATGACCTATTTAATATCAAATTGAGAAGTAACGGCTGTCTTCACTCACTGAATGGGTCATAGGCCAATGTCGAGTGACACAACTAGTTCACAACTAATAACTAAATAACTAAACTGCAGCTATTATTTAAATGGCAGCCATCTTGT
This sequence comes from Orgyia antiqua, assembly GCA_916999025.1. NCBI lineage: Eukaryota > Metazoa > Arthropoda > Insecta > Lepidoptera > Erebidae > Orgyia > Orgyia antiqua. Next base: position 11,880,529 of record OU779874.1, read on the forward strand.
TTTACGTTTTATTCAACTGGGGGTTAATTTAAAAGAGTTTACTTGACTTTTAAATAACCTTTTTTTTAAATTAGGTATTTTTATTTCTAACTATGATTTATGTATTTCCGTTTCATGTAAAACCGGGAAAAATTTCTAAATTCCTCGCGTACGAAGTCGCGGGAAACTGCTGCTTATAAATGGAAAAATTTGATCTGACATTTTCATTTTTATTTTTATAAAACAATGTCACTATTTTTGTATGAATGTCCCTATTTGAGCTTATATCTTCAAAACTACGCAAAGGATTTTGATGCGATTTTTTCACTAGACAGAATAGTTCAAAAGGATGGCTTTTTGTATAATTTGATAGGGCTCGGTTTTATAATTCTATGTGTACGAAGTTATTGGCAACAACTAGTTAATTATTTATATAACACACAAGCAAATCGCTTAAGTTTATCATATTGAGCCGAGGTTCTCACAACCGCAGAGCACGTCAATTGTTCAAGTCCAATCAATCCGCTTGATAATTGATTGAATGATTGAGCGACACTTATGATAATCAGTCTGAGTGTTGTTCCATTGAAGTCAGATTCATCTTAAATTATAATAGTTCTTAGTATTTATATGTATAACAGAAATGCAAAATAAATAAAATCTTATATATAAAATTCACGTGTCACAATGTTAGTTACCGTACTCCTCCGAAACGGCTTGACCGATTTTTATGAAATTTTACATGCACATTCAGTTGGTCTGAGAATCGGCCAACATCTATTTTTCAAACCTTTTTTTTTTAGTATGGCAAAAAAACTTTTGCCGGGTCAACTAGTAATAAATAAATATTCAGGACATTTCGCACAACGTCCTTTGGTCCCAAAGTAAACTATATTTCTATGGTTGTATTATGGGTACCAGATACGGATTTACTACATATACTACTTTTTTTTGTAAATACATACTTATAATACATAGAAAACACCCAGACCAGTAGCCAGCAGTACCAACATTTGTATGACATTTACGAGTATAAATATCGCACAAATAATTGCACCCCATGGGAATCGAACCCCAGACCTCGTGATCGGCAGTCCGTATCATGAACCTCCGGACCACGAAGCCCGTCGAAAAATAAATAAATAAAATATTTATGGACATTCCATAAAACGTCTTTAGGTCGCCAGCAAGCTAAGCCTATTTGCTTGTGTTATGGGTACCAGAATACGGATATAATACATAAACTAGTTGACACTATATATTCGCCCTTCCGAGAACCTTCCTTCACATGGTCAAATTAAGCGAAAAATATACAACAACAACTTACCAATAAAATAATATCCAGTCTCAAACTATTCACATAACACAACACAGTGTCACAAACTTCACAATTAATTAATAAATAATATTCGTGTTAATAATACGTCAATTAAACACACATATTAACAAATACGCGCCTATGACGTCACTCACCAGTAGTTAACAATTAACCTGAAACAAAACATAATAAATTAATTACAAAGGATTTTTCTAAAATTCTACCTAAATATGTAGGTACTGACTAAAGAGCGTTATTGCAACCGGAGTTGGTATTCTCAGGCGACTTTCACTAAAAGGTACATTAGTAACGCTCATAATCATAATTAGGGCTGCCATCTGTCCAGGTTTACTCAGTTGTCCCAGTTTAAAGGGCGTCTTAAGGAAGTGCGATAGGGTCAATATCTGGTTAGATGTAGAGATGTTTGTTGCTTTTTCTCTACAATTTTACTAACCTTCACAGTTATAATATAAGAAGTAAGATTTTATATGTGCATGTGATGACGGTTTAAGAATACAAGTGTCGCCACCCCTTTTCTTTCCCAGGATGCTGTGAAAGCTAGTTATGGAATATTGTACACAGGTAAGATCCTGTGAGAAACAGAAAATTCGAAAATAAACCATTTGCTAACACGCCTAGCCAGTGCGGTATGTTAATCACAAAGCAGAGGAGACCCGTGTCCAACTGTAGGCCATTAAAAGGCTGGAGAGGAAGGATTTTAAAGGCAATTTTAAGATAAATTTGAAAAAGAAACCATGTTGATTGACGTTGATGTTAAAGAGGGCAAGTAACTTTAGTCTGGGTAAATCGTATTTCATAGAATAATGACGTTTCATATGACGTATAGCCTGTATCATAGACACACATAGATACATATTTCACGCACACATAGAGTATAAGTGACTTCAGTTCAGGGCCCTGAGTCGGGTATTTCAACGGTGTCACAACTGTACCATTATTGTACCATTATGGTGCAATAGTAAAGTTTTTGGTAGTCTACTAATAATGTGTCGTCATAACGACTTCATCATTGTCTTACAATTGTCACAGTGACATAAATTGCTAGTCTCGTACACAACTGCTTCACAATTGCAATTCAATGACTGAAATGTTTCGGTAGTCTGCTATTTTGAATTTGACAGTAATATTTTTAAATTGTCCTGTGTCGACAGATTGCCATAAATAAAAAATAGATAGATAGAAATATTAGAAATTGTTCTTTGTAATTTATTGCAATTTACTAATCTCCTAAACTTCACATTGCTTTTTATACTAATAAATAGTATGTACAAATATATTTAAACGAAGTCTAGCATGATTAAATGTTTAAATTTATTAGTAGTTTTTCGAAAATCACTTCAACTAACGCATTTTTTAAAAACGGCAACACATACATACCATTCTAACACAATCCATAGATAAAAGAGACCGAAAATTCAATGCATAGATAAAAGAGATCGACAATTCTATTACCATTGAAAGACCGTTATGACGGCATATAGCAGACTACGGATATTTGACTTCAATTGCAACGGTATCGTGCCGGTATTGTGCCGGTATGACAATTGTTCCAAAATAGTGGACTTGAGCACCAGGTCGACTGAGTGGTGTAGCCATACCCCGTTTTCCAATCAGCGGACAATAGCGCATTATGCGGCACAATGCTCAACGTTGAGTGTTCCAATTACAGCATCGCATCGCACAATCTCTCAAAAGTGATGCGTGCAATCCATACCAACTTCAGCGACAGAAAATTAACAAGTATTTTTTTCTTTAAATTGGCATTGATTGAAATTTTATTTATATTATATTAACGTTGGTAATATTATTTATTGTTAAAAAAAATATTTAAGTCTTTAATAAATATAAGTATGGATGAAGGTATAAACAATGACTTTTTTTATATTCCACACATATAATGTGAATACAATGTTTATTTTAGAATTTTATTTTTTCAACAGTGATGTTAGCGCATTCTGCTGGCGCATTTTAAAACTAATTCACGTTCCAATTAAGCGTCAGCATTGTGCGGCATTGTGCGGCACTGAGTCGCATTATGCTCGGCTATTGGAAAACGGGGATAGACTACACATCGGGTAAATCTGTATTTGGCAAAGGTATTTGTGACGTCACCACCCTATAGCTTTCTTTAAACAATAGTCAGAGTGCGTGTTGAATTAATCATTGTAATGTATTGTTATTATAACATTGTTTCATAACGTATAAATAGTCGGTGCGATGACCACTTTATATAAACTAAACTATTGATGCAATTTGTTATGAATGCAACTGCTTTATTAAGAAGTTAACTCTTATGGTCTTAATCATAATGACTTATCGAAGGTTTAAAATTTCGCTAAAATAGGTTCGCGAAAATTGTCAAAACTTGTTATTCATAATAGTCTTTTTACGCTAAAACGTTTATTATCTCTCCGATAAAATCTCCGTTTAAACCTTCAATAACTCATTATGAATAAGACTGTTAGAATGCAATATTAACAGCTACAATAACGTCGTGTAAAAAACACCAATTTCTAATCTCGGGTGTTAGATTTGTTAAAAGTTATGTTAAAAGTCATTTTTACGGAATTCGACGCGGCCCATCGCGGTCGGTTATGAACATGGTGACTGAAGTCTCCAAAACGTCGGGCTAAAATTTAAAACAAATATACGCGTCTAAATCCGTAAAACGTGGTTTTATTTAAATAGATGAATCGCGCTAGTTTTGGAAAATAAGTTATGTTATTAAAACTACAAAACAAGCTTGAAAAACCAAGACGTTTTATGAAATTATTGCATAGCCTATGAAATGGCGCTATCTTAAATGTCCACGTCTTGGCACCGTATATCATAGCCAGAAAGTTAGCGGGAAATAAGCTGAATGGTGCCTTGCATGCTATTGTGGCTAAAGCGAATGGCCAAGCGATTACTGAAAAGGCTCGAAAGGCGATCCACAATGGCGTGCTGTTACCTACGCTATATAGTATCTCGCTATATCGCTTCGATCGCTATATAGTAGAATAAATGCTGTAGAGATGCGCTCTTTGAGAAGTACCTATGTGTGATGTGACTTTGAAATATAGATTAAGAAATGAAGTTAATGTTGCGGTCTGAAAGAGGATGTAGTGTCTAAGGTGGAGAAAAGTATGCTTAGGTGATTTTCTCATGTGGAAAGGATGGATGAGAGACGCTTAACGAAAGGCATATACACGGCGGAGGTAAGTGGAAATGCTGGGAGAGGACGCCCGAGAAAAATATACTCCGATGTCATCGCTGGGATACTCCAAAAGGGGCACTTACAACCGACGGGCATGTATGACCAGATGTATGAGTGTGGATGAAGCCAAAGAAGTATGTTTGGATCGTAGCAGATGGCGCTCTATAGTAGAGACTATAGACACCTCTGCCTACCCCCATGGGAAAAAGGTATGATGTTATGATGATGATTAAGTAGTTAGAATTTCAATAATCACTGCCCGTATGGTGATATATTAAGAATACAAGTATCACCACCCACATCCTTCCCAGGGGGCAGTAAAATCCAGTATTATACACACATAATATCCTCTGTAAGAGACGGAAAACTCGATAGCAAAACCCTGTGCCAACACGTCTGGTCAGCGCGCCACAGTAGACCGCAATCCCTCCCAAAGTGGACGAGATAGAGAGATAGATAGAAGCATTGCATCTTTCTCTTTTCTCCAGCCCATTAACGTCTCACTGTTGGGCACGGGCCTTGTCTACTTTGGGATGGATTATAGTCTGCTGTGACGCGCTGACCAGGCGTGTTGGTACAGGGTTTATTTTTGAGTTTTCCCGTCTCTCACAAAAGATGTCATATGTGTAAAATATCCCTTAGCTGGCTTTTACAGCACCCTGGGGAGGAAATGGGGTGATGACACTTGTATTCTGAGTTCGTCACCACACAGAGAAGCATTGCATAAAAAACAATTATTGAACAATACATACTAATTCCACCAGGGTTACTTCGTGGGATTCTAAGAACTATATTCGTTGTAATTAGTTATAATCTAATTAATTAATCATCTGTAAGCTAAGATAAGCTAATAGCTAGAAACTTAAATAACTTAAAAACCACTAATTATTGAACACTTTCTTTAGATTATATTAAATATATTAGTTCATTATGTTAATGAAATGTTATATATTAATGATTATGACCGATCAAAGGTCATTTTCAGACAATGAGGTCAATTCTGAGGCGTCAGAAACTTAACCTAATTTAACTAAAAAACAAATATGGTGTATTTTTAAGCGACTTCAAAAAAGGAGGTTCTCAATTAGTCTGTTTTTTTATGTTTGTTACCACATAACTTTTAACTGGGGGAAGCGATTTTAATGATTCTTTTTTTCTTTGAAAGCTGGTGGTTCCCGTGTGGTCTCTTTGGCAACAGGTCAAGATCAGAAATCGAGGAAAACCCTCAAAATTCAAAGGTACACGAAGACGGTTGGACTGTCTTATAGAAAACTAGCTGCGCCCCGCGGTGTTACCCGCGGTAAAAAGGATAAAAAATAAGTTCATTTTCTATTCCATTTTTCATTAGAAAGTTTTATGAAAATCCATCCAGTAGTCTTTACGTGAAAGCACAATAAACATCCTTACATATTCAAACATTAGATTAAGGATAGAAGACCGAGCAAACGTTCACGTTACTTAGCCAACAGTTTAAGAGGATACCAAAATTCTTCGTGCATTTTTCTACGTACGAAGTTTTCATTGTTTCTTTAGATTGAATGGCTAGAGCTCTAATTTTTAAGTATATGTTTTTTCAATATCTAGGATCGCATAAACTCAGAAACGCGATTGAAAAAAGTTTTCTCGATAGAAAATCTTAGCGAAACAACCTCTCTCATTTTTTATTTTTTTCATTTGTCGCTCTATTATCGCGTATTAACTAATGAAATAACTTTCAAAACATAAGTAACTATTATATATAGAAACACGTAAATCAGAATTAAAATATATTTAGTAGATTTTGAGTAAACAAAAAAAATAGCCCTAATTCTTCATTTTCTATACCTACTAGCTGTGTTAATATGTACGTGTCGACGATAATATTGATGTAGGCCCTTAGGTATTTTATTTTGCCGCGCGTAATTCTTTTTTCGTCATATCTCCTAAGATATTCATTTAAATTGCATGCTGTAAAGAGCAGTTATAATCTATATTAATTTCGTAAGCTAACTAAGCTTCTTAATTTGATAAAAAATATTATTATATACACATAAATAGCTTTTGAAAACACCCTATTGAATTTGATAATTTTTTTGACATTATTATTGCTACAGCGGGTTTCCCTTAAAAGATATGCCCTCGCGGTCTTTTTTGAAGAACTTATAGGTAACAAACAATTCCTCCATACATTAGTTTGTTGTAACTCACATAGATAAGGCAGCGTTTTCATTTATAGCTCGCGCGCGTCCGAATTTCTCGGCAAATTTAATCATATCTCATCCAATATACAGTAAACCCCATTAAATTATGCGAAAAAAGCCATCCTCTTGAACCATACTAATACATTAGTGCAGTGAGTGTTAACTTTAAGGAACACAAAAACAAAGTGCCTTCGCCTTAAGAGGATACCAAAAAAGCTTCGTGCATTTTTCTACGTAGGAAGTTTTTTTGGAGATTTAATGGCTAGAACTCTAATTCTTAAGTATATGTTTTTTCAATATATAATCTAGGATCGCATAAACTCAGAAACGCGATTGAAAAAAGTTTTCTCGATAGAAAATCTTAGCGAAACAACCTCTCTCATTTTTTATTTTTTTCCTTTGTCGGTCTATTATCGCGTATTAACTAATGAAATAACTTTAAAAACATAAGTAACTATTATATATAGAAACACGTAAACCGGAATTATATTACCGATATTATATATTCAGTAGATTTTGAGTAAACAAAAAAAATATCCCTAATTCTTCATTTTCTATACCTACTAGCTGTGTTAATAGGTACATGTTGACGATAATATTGATGTAGGCCCTTAAATAGAGACAATAAGAAAAGTGTTGACGGACACATTCTTAGTTATTATTCTATTTAGTAATTTAAGTTAGATTAAAATTACTTATTAGCCTTGGTTGGCTAGATTGTAATATTTTGATGAATGTGGTCTCCAAAGACCGGAGTCGTCAAAAAGAAATATTTTTTTTTTTTTATTCCAGTTGGCATGTTTTACAATCTCTTTTAAACCTCAGAAGCTAGGTGTCTGTTCCAAAGGCGAATCCTATGGAGAAAAACAGTCAAGAAACTCTCTTAACTTCTCTTAACTGGCTTTTACAGTAATCTTGGAAGACTAACCATATGAACCATACGAACTAACTTGCACACATAACTATACTTAGTTTAGAACTAAATAACATTATATAAAATATCCGTAAAAATGAAAATGATAAAGAAGCACTCACAGAATAAATGTTAGTAAATTGATTACGCTTTATTTTGGTCCAGATGACGTTGTATTAAATCTTAATTAAAATTACAAAAAACGTATAAGTACTACTCTAATAAAATAGTCGTAATGAAAAACCAATTCTACAAACGATTGGCAACGGTCACCCATCCAAGGTTGGGCGTGGGCGAGCATGCCTCAACCTGTTCCTTACACCACTCAATAAACATCTACTTTCCGGTTTAATAACTTTATTAAAATACTTTTTCTACGTATTAGTTGACACTTATTTAAGACTAATTGTGTGCCGCAGTGTCACCCGCGGTAAAAAGGATAAAAAAATCTTCGTTTTTAGGGTTCCCCACCCAAAGGGTAAAAACGGGACCCTATTACTGAGACTTCGCTGTCCGTCCGTCCGTCCGTCCGTCTGTCACCAGGCTGTATCTCAAGAACGGTGATAGCTAGAGAGTTGAAATTTTCACAGATGATGTATTTCTATTGCCGCTATAGCAACAAATACTAAAAATAAAATAAAATAATATTTAAGGGGGGCTCCCATACAACAAACATGATTTTTTTACCGTTTCTTGCTCGATACTAATAACGTTGCCTTATGTTGTATAGATAATGGTACGGAACCCTTCGTGCGCGAGTCCGACTCGCACTTGACCAATTTTTTATTATATTACGGGAACATTGCATTCTTTCGGAATAAAAAGTAGTATATAACTTATTCTGATGTATAAGGTACATTATTGTAAAGTTTCATTAAAATCAATTCAGTAGTTTTTGCGTGAAGAGTAACAAGCATCCAAACATCCTCACAAACTGTCACATTTAAAATATTAATTAGGATATACATACATTTGTTTTACAATGTATTTTGCATCTTCCACAGACAAACCGATTATTTGGTTTTGTGGAACTTATTTAATGTGTAATGTTTTGGATCAAAAATAATGAAATTTATCTATCTATCTATCTATTTAAAATAAATAACAAAATATACTAATATTTTAAAACAGAAGAGTTTGTTTTTTTGAACGCGCTAATCTCAGCAACCGCCGCCGGTCTGATTTCGAAAATTCTTTCAGCGTAGGATAGTATATTTATCGAAGAAGGCTATAGGCTATATAAAATCACGCTGCGACAAATAGGAGCGAAACATCACTGAAAAATGTTGCAAAATGCAGGTTTTTTTTTTAAATTTATAACATAAGTTATCTGTAAGTTTAGCATAGATAATATAACCTATCTTATAGTCTTTTGTCGATGCCGCACGGCTCTAAGAAGTGTTTCTATTTATAGTAAGTATTTGATAAGTATCTGTGATTCATTGTAAGGGCCGAGACGATAGATATTCTATGCACAAACAAAGGAATTTTAGTCTCTTAGTTTTATTTTATACCAGCTAATGGCGGCGACTTCGTACGGGTGAACTTTAAAATCACCATTTTCATTAAAAGTAGGCTTTGTTTTTTTTTTCTAGGGCTTTATAAATAAATAAATAAATATTCATGGACATTTCACACAACGTCCTCTGGTCCCAAGCTAAGCATATAAATGCTTGTGTTATGGGTACCAGATTACGGATAGACTACATATACTACTTTTCTTTTGTAAATACATACTTATAATACATAGAAACACCCAGACGCAGTACAAACATTTGTATGACAATTAGAAAAATCACACAAATGATTGTCCCGAGCGGGAATGCGACCTCTTGATCGGCAGTCCGCTACATGAACCACTCAACCACGAGGCTCGTCAAACTTCTACTTCTTTCTAATATTTTTTTTATTTTATAACGTATTAAGTTAGTTATTTTTAAGTTAAAATAAATCAGCCAATTATCACGTATGGTGTATGGAGTGACATCATTACTAAGATATCATAACTAGGACACCTAGACAAGAGTAACCTAACCTAGATTTTATTTATCAGTAATTTTCAAGGTATACAGAAAATATAAGTATTTTAAACAAAACTTGGACAAATATATAAATAATATTTTTAGGGTACCGCACCAAAATGTAAAACAGGACGCCATTACTGAGATTTTACAATCCATAATCTGATTAACCGTCCTTCAGCAGTCTGTATCTCAGGAAAGGTGATAGCTGGAGATTTGAAATCGTCACAGATGATGTATGTCTATTAATGCTGTAGCAACGAATACTAAAAACCGGAATACAATAAATATTTAAGCTTCCATACAACAAACGTTTTCAGTGTAACTTGATGATACACTTAGACAACATAATTATGACGGTAAAATATTACGATGACGAATATATTATGATAATAACGGTAAAGAATCCTCCGCGTGTGAGTCCAACTCGTATTTGACCAGTTTTATTTTTTATAATCACGCTAGCTGTTGCCCGCGATTCCGTGTGAAGTTTAGAATTTTTTTCCCGTTTTTGCAACATTTTTCACTGATGCCTCCCTCCACGCTGCAGTCGCAGCGTGATGTTATATAGCCTTTCTTAATAAATACACTATGCAACACTGAAAGAATTTTTCAAATTGGACCAGGCGGTTGCTAAGATTAGCGTGTTCAAACAAACAAAATAACTCTTATGTTTTATAATAAGTACAGATAGAGTTTTATAAATCGCGGGTTCGATTCCCGCTCGAGACAATTATTTGTGTGATATTTAAAATTGACATACAAATGTTTGTCCTGCGTCTGGGTGTTTACTATGTATTAGAAAGTATGTATTTACAAAAGAAAAGTAGTTTATGTATTATACAATTCGTATTCTGGTACACATAACACATGCATAATAAGCTTAGCTTGGGACCAGAGGACGTTGTTTAAATTGTCCATGTATATTTATTTATATTATTTATAGTGTTTTTCTATTTCAGATAATACATTCAAATTCCATTTACGAAATATTAAAATTTTAAAAAGGAATTCTAAATTCAAACCAAGCTCTTGTCCATAGACAATATAATCAAGAATATTCTATATTATTCCCTTTTCAAAACATAATCAAAGTATTACAATTCTTTAATAAACGGTGTTAAGGTTTATATTTGCCCACGCTAAGATCGATATACCTAATATGGTGTTCGGCCATGAAGTTAACTGTGACTAATCGGGCGAGTTACTGCGGCCTTACTAGTTATCTGCAATTCTATAATCCTTACTTATTATAAAACAAGCGGATGAAGCCAAGGAAGTATGTTTGGATCGTAGCAGATGGCGCTCTATAGTCTCTGCCTACCACCATGGGAAAAAGGCGTGATGCTATGATGATGATTTATTATAAAACAAAATCGCTATTTTAGTATGTATGTCCCTATGTGAGCTTATATCTTCAAAACTATATACTTAACGAATTTTGATGCGGCTTTTCTATTAGGTACAGTGGTTTATGGATCGCTTTTTTGTATAATTTATTCAGGTTTAGTTTTTATATTACACTCGTACGAAGTTGCGGGCAACAGCTAGTTTTGTTTGTAAATCGTAATATTATCTACATTCTACATATTAATGGTCTTATTCATAATGACTTATCGGAGAGATAATAAACGTTTTAGCGTAAAAAGACTATTATGAAGAACAATTTTTGACAATTTTCGCGAACCGATTTTAGCGAACTTTTAAACCTCCGATAAGTCATTATGAACAAGACCGTAAATCTTTACTTATTTTAATTTGCTTAGTTTAAAACCATATGTCATGTCTTTGTGGTGGTGGATTAAGAATACAAGTGTCACCACCCCATTGCCCAGTGTGCTGTAAAACCAAGGAATATTGTATACGGATAACATCCTTTGTGAGAGACAGAAAACTGGAAATAGAACCCTGTGCCAACACGTCTGGTCAGCGTAGCACAGTCGCCATAATCCTTCTCAGAGTTGAGGAGCCCCGTTCCCAACAGTGGTACGTTAATAGGCTAAAGAGAGAGACTGAGTGCAAAAACTAAATAAAAATTGGTCAAGTGCGAGTCGGACTCGCGCACGAAGGGTTCCGTACCATTATCTATGCAACATAAGGCACGTTATTAATAAATGAGCAAACAACACACACAATACTTAATTAATCACGTTTGTTGTATGAGAGCAAGAAACGGTAAAAAAATCATGTTTGTTGTATGGGAGCCCCCCTTAAGACGATACCAAAATAGCTTCGTGCATTTTTCTATGTACGAAGTTTTCATTGTTTCTTGAGATTGAATGGCTAGAGCTCTAATTTTTAAGTATATGTTTTTTCAATATATGATCTAGGATCGCATCAACTCAGAAACACGATTGAAAAAAGTTTTCTCGATAGAAAATCTTGGCGAAACAACCTCTCAAAATTTTTATTTTTTTCATTTGTCGGTCTATTATCGCGCATTAACTAATAATTAATTATAATACATAGAAAACACCCAGACGCAGTACAAACATTTGTACGACATTTATGGATATCACACAAATGATTGTCCCAAGCGGGAATCGAACCCGCGACCTCGTGATCGACAGTCCATTATATAAACCACTCCACCACGAAGCCCGTCATGTATGTTCCTATATCTTCTAAACTAGGCAACGGATTATGATACTGTTTTTTTAATATACAGAATGGTTTTGTATAATTTCAGTCCTGTACAGTTACCTAAACCACTAGACCACGAGGGTCTTCTGTGTGTGATTTATTCCCTTCGTTAAATACAATAGAGTATATAATTATCACGTGAACTTATCAATTTGTGTCCATCCGGGATCTACGTCACAATCTCATCAATATATTCAATTTAGTTCTATTGTGATGAACGAAATTAACCATTTGTATAACAAGATGGCGACTCATTATTACTTTCACTGAATATTAACCGGTAACAATTCACGGCCAATGTTGGACAAACCTTGAATTCTGGGCTTTCAATACTTTCTTACTTGAAAATTATGTTGGAGTACTTTTTCCTCAATCAGCTGGCTCACGCACACCACGAGACGATAGTGTCTGTACACAATAAGTATGAGCTTTGATCTAGTTCCTTTATATCATTATGTCATAGAAAAAATCGGCTAAGTACGAAATTGACTCGCGTACGTTCAATAAACTCTCTCTTCAATTCTTAAGTAAAAGCATCATCATAACGTCACGCCTTCTTCCCATGGGGTAGGCAGAGACTATAGAGCGCCATCTGTTACGATACAAACATACTTCCTTGGCTTACTCATACATCTGGTCATACATGCCCGACGGTTGTAAGTGCTAGGCACTTGCCCCTTTAGACATCGGAGTATATTTTTCTTCACGTGTCACAGTGTTAGTTACCGTACTCCTCCGAGACGGCTTGACCGATTCTTCTCAAATTTTGCATACATATTCAGTAGGTCTGAGAATCGGCCAACATCTATTTTTCAAACTTTTTTTTTAGTATGGCAAAACAACGTTTGCCGGGTCAACTAGTTAATGTATAAATTAAGGTACTTTTATCATCATAAATTTATCATCATAATAATACAATTATAAATTATGTCATCAGAGTCACCAAGTTGCACTGGAAACCTTTGTTGTATAGGGGCTTACTTAATTGACTTGACTATTGTTATAGCATCAACAGATATAACATTTTAACTGTCTAACTATCACCGTTCTTGAGATAAAGCCTACTTGAACTTGACAAGCTGTTTTAATTACAAATATTTTTGTTCGTATAATGATGTAAGAATACAATTGAATAGTCGGTGAGTCAGGAAGTCAAATTCTTCATTATCAAGAACCAGTCACACAGCCTACTGTAGGTAGACGCTACATCAATCACAATGTCATTCAAAACAAAACAGCCTGTACATTTATAGTCAGTGACGAGTAGTCTAAGAGCTCATTACTTTTATAAAATAACTTTTAACTGACTCATTATTCTTCTGCATTTAACCTGTTATTCGGGGTCTATGGAGGTAGCCTAAGAAGGGCAGCAAAAGCCTTCCAAGTTTAAAATTTTGCTCTATCTATAATAATTTATCGGGCGGCTAATTAAATTGGACCCGGGAGTCAAATAAATTGGCCCGGGACGCAAAATTTCAAAATACGCGTCTGCTTGGCCTCCTCCTGACGTAAACGCTCCTTGGGTATATGGCTAAACGTCATGCAACGTGGTTCCCTCAGTTCGCTCTTACGATGCCCGCGGGGAAGACATGGGAAGGCGTTACGTGATTTTTTTTTTCTTCCACTTAATATTCGTCACGGATTAAGTATAAAAGGGTAACCATTTTCTGCCCAACGGTGATGTAAAGTTGCCCAACAGTGTGGAATGTTCATAGGCTAGAAAAAGCAAGACAGTTGACTTAATAGTGTCGTCTGATGACAGTTACATTATCACTCCACGAAGAAAGAAACAATAAAATATCTATATTATAAGGCTGAAGAGTTTGTTTGTTGGAACGCGCTAATTTCAGGAACACTTTTCCGATTTGAAAAAGTCTTTCAGTGTTGGATAGTACATTTATTGAGGAAGGCTATATAACATCACGCTGCGACTAATAGGAGCGGAGCATCAGTGAAAAGTGTTCCAAAAAAAGGAAAAAGTTTCGAAATTCCACGCGTATTCACGTTATGGGCAACAGCTAATTCTGTATAAAATAAACTTTAAGTAAAACCGCACGTGCCAACTACATAGTTACAAAATTATTAAGTATATCTTAATATCTAATTAGAAAGTGAATTAAAAGGATTTAAGTAACCGGAATCAAAACTATAACTTCTTTAGCCTAATCATGATATTAAAACTTCCGATTATCATAAACGGGCAAGCAATTCTAATGGATTATGTTTAGAAAATGTTTAAAAACAAATTATATTTTATTACACTAATTATTATGTTTATTTTATCGAAAGTTATAATTTATTATTATAATATTAGTTAATATATTCATGATCACTGTTTGATTAAATAATAAATTAGACATATTTAAGAGTGTAATTAACCTACTTGGGTTTTATTAAGTACTTTAATATTTGCATTTCTTTATTTTCTCGAAATCAGTTCTAATTGATACATTTGCTTGCTGTTTCTTGCTTACGAGGGTAATTCAGAAAATTTTCCCTGTTTTTGCTTAATTTTTCCCTGACACTTCGCTTCTATTGGTTCCTTAATAAATTTACTATTCAACACTGTTAGAATTTTTCAAATCGGACCAGTGGTTTCAGAGATTAACGCGTTCACACAAACAAACTCTTCAGCTTTATAATATTAGTATTGATTTGAAAACAGGAACTGTCACCGAGAAAATGAAGAAATGGAAATAATATCACTTGTTACACCTCGTTTTTATCGACCAGTCCATAGATGAAAACGTCTTTGGACCTTTATGATAACTTGTTTTGTAATTACATTACATTCTAATACTTTGCAGACTTTATACAATTAAATGGTCATAGGTCAAATTAAAGGCACAGCTCCTAGAAGTGACGTGGTGTCTTATTCCAAGTCAATAAAAAACTAACTACTTAAAATCGGAAGCTATAACGAATAACGACCGATTGTCATGATAAAATTTGCAATAACATAAATAATTCCCGACAATTCTGTCAACTAGCTCCGCAACTATAAAGAACAATGGCCCATTTTATTACATCAATACTTCGAACCATCATTATACTTGTACATTAGATATTCATATCAGGTAGCACAGGTGACACTAAGCGAGTATTACATTTCGATAAAAATAAAAAATGCACTTAGGTACACAAGCAAGTGCGATTTATAATCACAAAATCAATGTAATTCTTCTTTTAAATAGAGTTTCGTACAAAAAGAAACCCTTAAATCGGGCACACGCTAGTTGATTACAAATTTCCTCCTCTTCAGCCCATTGCTAGGCACGGGTCTTCTCCACCTTGGAAGGGATCATGGTCTACTCTTACAGTAGTCGTTAACTGCTTACGGGGCAATAACCCTTAGCTGGATCTAATACAATGCCGTTATTCCAAATAAGCCGTCATAAGTTTAATGGCGCTTAGGACCAGAGGAAGATGTGTATTGTGTATACATTAATAAATAATTTTAAATAAATATTTATGAACATTTCACACAACGTCCTCAAATCCTGAGCTAACCTTAAATGCTTGTGTCATGGGTACTAGAATGCGGATAGACTACATAATCTACTTTTCTTTTATACATAGAATACATTCCAACGCGGTTATTAATACAAAAGTCCATGAATATTTAAAAATTAAATCAGTTGTTAATAGTCTGTGACAGTCGAATAACTGCCATTGACGCCATATTGGCTCCAGGAAGTGCTTGACACAACGCTATGTCAAAATAGAAACAGTTAAGGCGCGAAATTGGGTGAGTCCCGTGACGAAAACAGAATTATTAGAATTAATTACCTCCTGTGGTGTCAAATTGTATTTTTTTCATTAAATAATGATATAAACAGGAGGTATTTTAATTACATTTTATTTATTTATTTAACACTTCTATACACAAATAAGGTACAAAGGCGGTCTTAATGCCGGAGGCATTCTCTTCCAGTCAACCTTAGGTGGTGCAGAAAGAGGACTTCCTCTTTCTGCACCACCTAAGGTTGACTACTACTTAGTAGGTGTTAGATAGTCAGAGAGAATGAAAATAGAGAGTATTGGCAATGAAACTTATAAATTACATACATAAAAAAACTGAATATACATAATAAAATACACATACTTATATTAAAATAGTATGAATACACTACATACAATTACATAAGTAAAATTAATGGCGAGAAGATTATTGAGATGGTTCGACAATATTTAGTAGTAAAAACTGCTTTAATCTCTTTTTGAATGTTTGTCGATTTGTCAGCATCCTGATTTCGGAGGGTAGTGCATTCCACAAAATAGTGGATTGCACTAGAAAAGAGGAGTGTACAAAACCAGTCTTGTTGTAAGGGACAAGAAGCAAACGATTGCTTAACGAGCGTAGGGGTCTATCGTGGCTAGAACAGAGGTATTGAAAATGAGTAGAAAGGTATGTAGGAGAAGAAGGGTTCGTTAAGATAGAAAAGAGAGTAGTGAGAGCGCGCAACTTACGACGTTAACGAATAGGAAGCCACTTTAGCTGAGAACGAAAGGTAGACACATGGTCATACTTGCGAAGATTAAAGATAAATCGAATGCAGTTATTTAGAAGACGATCGAGTTTATTGAGAAGTTCTGCATTCAGGTCGAAACAGCACATGTCACCATAGTCGATTATTGGAAAAATTAAGGTAGGTACATACAAGAAGCTCTTTTGTTTTCGAGGGGAGAAAGTTTTTTAGGCGGTAAAGTGCGCGCAAGGTGTTAGTGACTTTACGACTAACCGTGGTTATTTGAGCTTGCCAATTCATAGTGGAGTCAATTAAAAGCCGAGGTCTTTTACTGTTTCGCCAAAGTTGATTGTGGCTCCATCAAAAACAATGGGTATTATAATGTAATGCCTTGAAGTATCCTGCCTCACAATATTATAATTACTACCTAATATGATTGCCTGGCACTTGGTGGGGTTAATTGTCAGCCCAAAATCCCCGCACCAAGCCCTAATAGCATCTAAGTCCCTATTAATTTTATCCACGGCTAAGTGAAGTGAATCTGCAGGAGCTTGAGTATAAATCTGCAGGTCGTCGGCATAAAGACTATAGTCGCATAGAAGTTTTTTGGTTAGGAAATTTATGAAAATAGAAAACAATAAAGGGGAAAGTATGCCGCCTTGCGGGACGCCAGCGCCTAAGACACACCAGCTAGAATAGGAGTCATCAGTCAGCTACGGATTGCTGACGCCCCTGAAGATAACCGGAGAATTTTTTATTGTTTTGGTCGAACAAGTATTTTTTTCCGCGTATTGTTTTAAAAATAACTTTGAATGAATGACAGTTGAAAACCGAAACTATTTTTTTGTTCGGTTGAGTTCACACTTTTTATATTATTTAATTTTAGAACGTCACAAAAAGGAGCGCTATAAATCATAAGCTTATCCCAAAAGCTGCTTAGAACATAATACAGAGATGTTATGTCGAATTCCACAGCTACCGAAATCTGACCATAAAAAAAACATACATCAAAGGGTACTAAAATGGAGAACACGTCTTATAGTACTGGAAACCACTAAAAATGGCGCCAATCTGTTACGAAATATTACATATAAACAGTAATTACAGAGTAATTAAGAATAATTTTGGTCAAAATTAATCTGTATGCACATCTTTGATCTATTTCACGACTAAGAAGTAGTGATGCGAGTCATGTTGTTTTTAACTCGAGTAAATTTCGTAAACTTGTAAAATAATAGAAGTAAAGAGTATTTCGATTCGATACATGATGAAGACGAATTGGTCGATAAGAATTCTGTTAGCATATCAAGTCAATTCAATTTAAAATAAAATGTTAGATGAACGACATAATATAAAGTAAATAGATATTACATTATTTCCTTCCACAGAATGTTGTAGGAGCCAGCTTATAAACTTATATTAATATATATCCTAATGGTCTTATTCATAATGACTTATCGGAGGTTTAAAAGTTCGCTAAAATAGGTTCGCGAAAATTGTCAAAACTTGTTATTCATAATAGTCTTTTTACGCTAAAACGTTTATTATCTCTCCGATAAAATCTCCGTTTAAACGTCCGATGAGTCATTATGAATAAGACCGTAAGTGTTTTGCAAGGTATGCACAAAAAAATCATTAGCCACTTGTCAATGAACTCGAGTTATGACTTGACTGATTCGATCCATAAAATTCTACTCGAATCACATCACTATTAGGAAGTGGCGGGACTGCTCTCAGTCGAAGTTGTTTTAGTTTATTTATTTGAAGTCATCTTCCGCAGTTCGTCACTTTTCCGGTTTTCCTTCCATTCTATATTGGTTTGGAATTTTAACTAAGTTCGAACGATAAACGACTTCTTCTAAAGTTTTGGTTTTAAAATAAATATCTACCAACATGGCACTAATTCTGCATGCACAACTAAACTAAACTAGACTAAATTATAAACATTGATAGTGTTACAAACACAAAAGCTTTCATGAAACGTGTAAAAGCAGAAAAGCGATTTTAAATAATATAATAATGTGCATATTCGCCAGTATAGTGTATACTGGCGTGAACGCTTTCATTTCAGTAATGGCATTTTACAACAAGATAGACCCCAATGGAATAAATAAAGTATTTTAAATCGCTTTTTTTAATTGTTACTTGTATTGCCTCGTTGTGTAGTTCCTCGATAGAGATTAGAGATACAATATCTTGTATTTGGAAGTGGGCTTCATTTCCAATTCAACACTAAACAAAAGACACATTTTTTCCTTATTTTGTATTCAAAACCTAAAAAAATATTCTTGAAAAACCAAGCTGTGGCTTAAGCGCCTACATCAATATTATCGTCGACATGTACATATTAACACAGCTAGTAGGTATAGAAAATGAAGAATTAGGGATATTTTTTTTTGTTTACTCAAAATCTACTAAATATATTTTAATTCTGATTTACGTGTTTCTATATATAATAGTTACTTATGTTTTTAAAGTTATTTCATTAGTTAATACGCGATAATAGACCGACAAATGAAAAAAATAAAAAATTAGAGAGGTTGTTTCGCTAAGAGTTTCTATCGAGAAAACTTTTTTCAATCGCGTTTCTGAGTTTATGCGATCCTAGATCATATATTGAAAAAACATATACTTAAAAATTAGAGCTCTAGCCATTCAATCTAAAGAAACAATGAAAACTTCGTACGTAGAAAAATGCACGAAGCTATTTTGGTATCCTCTTAAATCTAATATCCACTAACTATGTATTATCAACACGATAATGTTACTTTCATGTACGAGAAAAGATAAAAGTAAACAGAACAATTTTCATAACATTATTATCTGTTAAGATAAAACATTATCAACGCCTAATTATGTAAGAATTATTATGCACATAACGTGATACTATGAAGTACCTAATAGTTCACATCAGAGAATCAACAGCAACTCGAAAAAATAAAACAAAAGCTCCTTGGATTAATAAAAAAATTAAATTAAAAAGTTACATTCAAAATAGGAACGTTTTATTTTTAAACTTGCACAAGCTTTGTATTTTGTACTGTAGAGTACATAAAGGTTACGGATTTTAAACACATTAAATTAGCTTAAATTAGCTTCCATTATTCTGCCTACCCCCATGGGAAAAAGGCGTGATGTTAAGATGATGATGATATTCTATGTAATATGTTTAGAATTTCCTAGTTTTTTATACAATCATCCTCACCGAAAGAGTACCAGGGTGACATCTGTCTCCTCAACTCCACACCAGGAAGTATTGCCCTATTACAGAACAATAATAAATCATGTTTATCTCACAAGTATTTGTAAGAGTTTAAAGAGGGCATTGATATGCAACTTGACACTTGCGTAATTTCATTCACATCCGTAAAAAATATTAATTTATACAGATATTAATTAAATTCACTTTTATTAAACTATATCTTCAACCCATCAACGCCCCACTGCTGGACAAAGGCCTCCTGTATAAACCGCTTCAAAATCTTCGTAATTTTGAAGATATAGGTGCCGATTCTATGCGGACAACTAAACTAAATTAAAAAATGATAATTGATAGTGTCAATAACACAATTTGGCAAAATTAAGAGGGTACTGTACTCCTCATTTAGGTATTTGCCTTAGGTATTGCTATCCCTATTTCCGAGCGCCGCGCTGAAAGGGACAAATATAGATGAAGCGGATTTTACCTACAAATTCTTTGAAAAAAGACGATTCGTACTTCCGTTTTCTTTTCGTGAAAGTTAAACCGATTTTAATAGTTTTTGCGTTATATTAAAGACAAAGAGTATCTATGCTTCTGTCACTTTCTTTTGTGGTAAAACTTTACCAAATTTGTGTGATAGACGCTGCAACTTTATCTAAAGAAAACCGAAAGAAGTAGGTTTTTCGGATCGTCTTAAATAAGACGATGATGTTTTTTCAAAACATAATAACTAAAAGAAATCTTTTAGTTATTATGTTTTGAAAAAACAAAGTGATAGAAGCATAGATATACTCTTTATCTATAATATAACGCAAAAACTATTAAAATCGGTTTAACTTTCGCGAAGAAAAAACGGAAGTACGATACCCATACTTTTGTATGGAGCATAATTTGGTATCGTACCGTCTTAACTAAATTTTATTATTATAAAAGTTGTGTATTATAGACTTACGATTTGAATTAACATAAATGTGTAACGAAACAGAAAATAATAGATATATTTATTGACTCGATCTACTTAAATTTTTTAGTTAAGTTTAGTTTAGTTGTGCACGTAGAATTGGTACCATAAGCTCACATACATACAAAAACACCATCTTTGTTTTATATTAAGTAAAGATAGATTGTTATTACATAACGTAATAATGAAAATACTTTAATATTTTACGAGGAACTCTGTAAGAATGCAACGATCGTAAAATGATTAAATTATCTTTTGCAATGGAGTAATGTGAGATTTAGTTATCAAAATATTGTAATTATAAATTGACATTTCATAGTACTTATCAAGGGCGTTGCCATTCGACTGTGTGGCGACGGGGGCAGGCGGTGAACATCAGGTTGTCTGGACCAGAAATCCAGTTTTTGGTATATACCAATAATATAGGTACCTAACTTCAAATTTCTAGCACCTCGATAGATATCGAAAAAATGCGAATAAAAGGTGTTCTTGACAACCTGACGTTCACGAGAGGCGGGGTGTAAGGAGTATGGAATTTTTTAAAGTAATTTTTACCCTTAGGGCTAGGTAGAGACTAGGGCAACATCTGCTACAACTAGAAATATCAAGTCTAGAACAAAACATAGCGGTTATAAAACTGAAAGAGTGCATAAAAAAAAGAGTGCATAAAAACAAACATTCGTTCAAAAACATACAAGTTACAACTGACCCTAACATCACAGAACACGGTTATTTAAACCCGTTCGACACAACCACAGCAAATAGAAAAGCAGTAGGGAAACAAACTGTTCCGAACGACATGCACATTTGCACATTGCACAGGTGTAATAAAGGCACCCGCCTTATACTACAGACTAGGCAATTTGTTCAAATCTTAGTAAACGCAGCGATCAGCTTAAAACTGGTGGTAGTGTATTTTTAATATTATATTAATACGCCAGATAACGATGGATGATTTCTACGCCAGATATTTTGAATCACTAGCTTATATCCGCGGTCATAACAACGAACCGTTGCAAACAACGCTAAGGTTATTTACAACGTGTTGCAGAAAGGTGTAGTCATAATTTAAAGTTGCATTAGATAGGCCTTAAATATTATAAATATTACAGTTACACATAGAAAAATACAGTTGGTAAGTATTTTTTGTTTATTGCCTACTTTATAACTACCAGAAACGCATCAATTATGAGATGTTTACGGTTTATTGAATGCGATGATTGAACCTTACAATAAAAGATGACCTCATAGTTGTGTTGTGTTTAAAGAAGATCGATTAATTTAATAAATTAATTAAACATTTATAAACACATGAGAGTCATAATATAACTAGTATTTGTAATTTCATCCATGCCTAGTGCCTAGTCACCGGCCATGTGTAACGATGGTCAAATATGACTACACCTTTCTGAAACACGTTGTATAACTAGCTGTAAATAATAATAAAGATCCAAAGATATAAGCTGACAGAGGGACATACATAAAAATAATCTACTTAGTTCATAAACTAAAAAATTAGTCAAGTGCGAGTCGGACTCGCGCACGAAGGGTTCCGTACCATTATCTATGCAACATAAGGCAACGTTATTAGTATCGAGCAAGAAACGGTAAAAAAAATCATGTTTGTTGTATGGGAGCCCCGCTTAAATCTTTATTTTATTTTATTTTTAGTATTTGTTGTTATAGCGGCAATAGAAATACATCATCTGTGAAAATTTCAACTGTCTAGCTATCACCGTTCTTGAGATACAGCCTGGTGACAGACGGACGGACGGACGGACGGACAGCGAAGTCTCAGTAATAGGGTCCCGTTTTTGCCCTTTGGGTACGGAACCCTAAAAACAGGCCTGGAAATCCTGAATATTTTTTTATTATTATTGCATTTTCATCGGTCCTTGTTATGTGTGCAAAATGTCAGATCAATCCCACTACTGCAAGTGGGTGAAAATCACTTTCAAAGATACCGTTACATAGATTAATACATACATAGATACCTACCGAAATAATATAAGCGTGTTAAAATAACTACTTTGTTGTTTCCATACCGCATCTAAATGTATTGACTGTGACACGAGCCAACCGTTTCTGAACGACACCAAATCTGTCACAACTAGTGTTGAACCAACCTACTATTTGATTTAGCCGAATTGATATAATAATTTTATCGATATAAAATCTCGCATGAAGGGCCTAATGAATTATTTAAAAGTTACTATATTATATCGGATACAGTTTCAGGGTTATCAGGTTATTACTAGTAGTTATGTAAAAGAAAGTTGACATGTTTTTTTTTACTTTCTTCGATATAATCAATTCGATAGAGAGTCGTATTCGCTAATAAGTTTTGACAAAAAATCGTGAGTAAGTAATGAGGAATAGTTAAAATGTTGTTTTTTTTCTTCTAATTAAACACAGATTTCAAAAAGAGCAAATCAAAGAGTGTTCGTTGTTCTTTCATGCACAAACTACTTACTTTAAAAACTGTAATTCGTAAAGTGTAGTGGTTACTTTAGTCATTGCATATATTTTGTTGCAAGAAGTCTAAAGTTTGATTCAATTTCATTGACAAAGCAAGTTTCTTTTCAGTAGAGAAGATATTATTATGATGGTATAACAAGGGTATTTACGCTAATATTCGTTTGTTTGTTTGTTTGAACACGCTGATCTCAGGAACCGCTGGTCCGATTTGAAAAATTCTCACAATGTTGGATAGTAGATTTATTGAGGAAGGCTATATAACATCACGCTGTGACCAATAAGAGCGAACCAACAATAAAAAATGTCGTAAAATGGGGAAAGTTTTTAAATTCCACGCGCACTGAGTCAAGGGGACAGCTAGTAACGAATATAATAAAATGAATGATGTGATACGGAACTCTTCTTGTGCGAATTTAATTTGTACTTCACAGGTTTCTTATTATTTTATACTGCTAATATAGCTATAATATGTCAACCTTCATTTGATAATCTTTTATCTAACAGCTAACATAACGTAAACATAACATATGGAACAAAACTGAGCGCTTGTCTAAATTTAGAAGGACAATGATGTATTGTGTATGATAAGAAATAAATCAGTTGAATAATAAGACCAAATCGTCTATACATATATTGTCCGTGGGGGGGCACAAAAAGGTCAAATTACAAAGGTCACCTCCCCATGTATTGGCCGCGGGGGTCGTAAGAACCGATCGAGGAAACCACGTCCAAGTACCCAAGGATAGTTGACGTCAGGCAGACAGCCGCGAGAGAGAGAGCGAAAGGTCCCCATTTCTTCCCCAGGATATCATAGGCAGATAGCATCCTCTAAAAAAAAGAGAAAAGGAAAAGTCAACACTAAACCCTATGCCAACACGCTTGGTCAGCGTAGCAAATGTAGAGCAAATACCATTCCCAAATGCAGGAAACCCCATGCCCAACAGCAGGACATACATACATATGCTGGGAAGAACGCAATATCTATTCCTCTAGCTATATTTTTCGTATTTCTTTTTATATTTGTTTGTTCTGCGTCGGGGTGTTTCTATGTATTATAACTATTCTATGAATGTATTTACAAAAGAAAAGTAGTATATGTATTCTATCGTATTTTGGTACCCATAACATAAGCATATAAGCTTAGCTTGGGACCAGAGGACGTTCTATGAAATGTATTTACACCTTCATTTATTTTATTACGTATCATTACCATTTTATGTCAAATTTAAACTTGGAATAATCTAAATTTATTGCTAATGGCAACATTAATTCATCTTTTATTTTACATACTTGTTTGGCAAAGGTCAACGGCTGTACAGCCATATGGGTGTTTTACGAGAAAACAAATTAAAACCTGTGACATTGGTACCGATTCTACGTGAACAACTAAAATGAAATAAAAATGACTATTAATAGTATCATAATACGTATCTTTTAGGGTTCCGTACCCAAAGGGTAAAAACGGGACCCTATTACTGAGACTTCGCTGTCCGTCCGTCCGTCTATCACCAGGCTGTATCTCAAGAACGGTGATAGCTAGACAGTTGAAATTTTCACAGATGATGTATTTCTATTGCCGCTATAACAACAAATACTAAAAATAAAATAAAATAAATATTTAAGGGGGGCTCCCATACAACAAACATGATTTTTTTACCGTTTCTTGCTCGATACTAATAATGTTGCCTTATGTTGCATAGATAATGGTACGGAAACCTTCGTGCGCGAGTCCGACTCGCACTTGACAAATTTTTTAAGAACTATCTGTTGCCTGCTACTAACGTACCTACGCGTGGAATTTACAAAACTTTCTCCGATTTTGCAACATTTTTCACTAATGCTTCACTCCTATTGATCGCAGTGTGATGTTATATACATATAACGCGGGCATGCAAACATACAAACACTTTTATAATATTAGTATAACTATGTGTAATTTAAAATAGGTAACTATTTTAAGTAATACAAATATTTACAAAGTAATAGCCATTAAATCAAAACACACCATGGTTGTTTTTAGTTAAGTTTGAGTTTGAGAGGATGGCGGAATCACCGCAGTACCAGTGCCCAATCCCCAGCTGAGTTAGGCACACGGGGGGGGTTTTAGTGGGTGAGGGCCCCACACTACCCTTCTGTTATCCCCGAACAGTGGGGTGTGCGGTCAGGCATTTCCCCTTCCTCAACAAAAAACAAAAGGTTTAGTTTTTGATGCATCAGAATTGGTGTCATTATCAAGGTATTGGCGCCAATTTTGTGCTACTACGTAATAAATTAACCTTGGTAAAATAAATATGTCCCTATAAACACATGTTACAGGGACATATTTATTTTATGTGAGAGACGAAAATCTCGAAAATAAGCCCTGTGCCAACACGCCTGGTCAGTGCGGCACCATACCCCCCACAGAGGAGGCCCAAGCCCAACAGTGGGACGTTAAGAACTGAAGAGAGAGTGTCAAAATATTGATTTTTTTGCCACAATTTTAGTTAAACTTTATTATAGTCAACTCTTTCTCTCTCCAGCCCATTTACGTCCGACTGTTGGGCACGGGCTTCCTCCACTTTGGGAGGGATTATGGTCTACTGTGCCAAGCATACCAGGCGTATTGGCACAGGGTTTATTTTCGTGTTTTCCGTCTCTCACAGAAGATGTTATCTGTGTGCAATATCCCTTAGCTGACTATTACAGCACCCTTGGGAGGAGATGGGGTGGTGACACTTGTATTCTTAATCCGTCACCACACGGAGATAATAGTCAACTAACTAAACTAAATAGTATTTTAATGCATCTCTATTATAAACTAATGTAGAATAAATTATAGAATAAACAGACAGTAACAGTTCTGTTTATATACATGTAAGTAATTTCACATGTGTTGTACTATTTTAGTTATCCTTGACCAAGTTTATATTTGATCCATATTCGTACATATGGTGTTACTAACGATATATTATTATACAAACTGTACAAGTTATTTATTTTAACACATTTGTATTAACTTCGTTCGTATCTATCTGTCTATAAATTAATGTCAATATCAACTTAAGATCAGGTCTGAAAGCAGGATTCATCTTTTTAAATAAAACTACTTTTTACGGATTTAGACGCGTATATTTGTTTTAAATTTTGGCCCGACGTTTCGGAGACTTTGCAGTCACCATGGTCACGGGTGAGTGTTAGAAAATAGGATTCATCTTATTTAGCTCAGCTGTTTATATAATAGGATTTAGGTCTATTATATATAGGATTATTGTCTTTCCTTCTAATATTTAGATTTATTAGATAATAAATCTAAATATTAGAAGGAAAGACAATAACATAAACGATCTTACGAAAATCAATAAATAAGTATTCACGGACACGACGACGTTTTCACACAACGTCCTCTGGTCCCAAAATTCAACGATAAGCGGGCACCAGAAGTTAGACCTACTCATGAATAATCAAGAAAAAAAAAAAAAAATATCGTAATTAATTTTAGGGATATCAAAAAAAGTATTAAAACCTTTGAAAATTGACACCCCTAATGTATTTTAACTATAATATAATTATCACAATTTTCCAAATATTTTCGATTTTTTTTTTGTATCCGTAAGCCTGCTGTCTACCACAATATTTAAAATGCTCACAGTTCATAAAGTTTTTACGCAATAAGCAATCAAAGTTGATATATTCCCTAAAATTTTGAAGGTTTTTTACTCTCAGTTCATTTTCACTCAGCGTGGTGTAAAAAAAACATATTGTGAAACATTACTTTTCTTCTGTAAACACATACAACTTATATGCCAACACGCCTGGTCTAAAAAATATATAGAAATCACCCAGACGCAGTACAAACATTTTGTATGACAATTATAATAAATATCACACAAATGATTGTCCCAAGCGGGAATCAAATCCGCGACCTCGTGAACAGCAGTCCGTTACCTGAACCACTAGACTACAAGGCCCCCCAGAAAAAAAAAAGTTAGTATGCACATCACCAGGGCCTCTTACAGGTAGACCTGTAAGATGCCCTGGGCAGAATAGAGGCCCTAGGTTCATTATGATATACCCCGCTATGACCTATTAAGCGGAAACCACAAGGCTGGGCCCTGAGTCGGGTATTTCAACGGTGTCACAACTGTACCATTATTGTACCATTATGGTGCAATAGTAAAGTTTTTGGTAGTCTACTATTAATGTGTCGTCATAACGACTTCATCATTGTCTTACAATTGTCAAAGTGACATAAATTGCTAGTCTCGTACACAACTGCTTCACAATTGCAATTCAATGACTGAAATGTTTCGGTAGTCTGCTATTTTGAATTTGACAGTAATATTTTTAAATTGTCCTGTGTCGACAGATTGCCATAAATAAAAAATAGATAGATAGAAATATTAGAAATTGTTCTTTGTAATTTATTGCAATTTACTAATCTCCTAAACTTCACATTGCTTTTTATACTAATAAATAGTATGTACAAATATATTTAAACGAAGTCTAGCATGATTAAATGTTTAAATTTATTAGTAGTTTTTCGAAAATCACTTCAACTAACGCATTTTTTAAAAACGGCAACACATACATACCATTTTAACACAATCCATAGATAAAAGAGACCGAAAATTCAATGCATAGATAAAAGAGATCGACAATTCTATTACCATTGAAAGACCGTTATGACGGCATATAGCAGACTACGGATATTTGACTTCAATTGCAACGGTATCGTGCCGGTATTGTGCCGGTATGACAATTGTTCCAAAATAGTGGACTTGAGCACCTGACCAATTTAGGTATTTGTAAAATGTATTGTTGTTGAGCATTGCTGGAACAAGTGCGACAGAGACAACTGCTGCTTGGATCGAAAAAACCATTTAAAAGTTCATAAAATCGACGTTTAAAATAATAATTTTTCTTTTCATAAATTATATATTCTTTCATTATAAATTTAAGAAAGGCTTCGACCGTGTTCCTTATTTCTCTCTTTTTTTTTAATGTTGTCGTATTTGTTTTCTGGACATGTGACTACCGCGAAAAATCTAGCATTCTTTTTATGATTTCAAAGGTTTTCTTTTGTAAGACTCAATATATGAAAAAAAAAGAAACATAGGAACATGTCAATAGTAGCAATATATTTATGGAAAAATAATTATTGCTCTACGGGCATTATCCAAAGAGGAAATAAGGGACTAGGTACGTTTGTATGGAAAAACTGCCACGTACAAGATTAAGTGTAGCTGTTCTTGAGCTTCTATTTTCAAAATAAGAATGAAAAAGATATTTAAAATAAAACCAGTAAAAGTCGTTATTTCATTGGTTCTTTTAGTCTAAATTGCTTGTTGTTTTAATAATATCATATCGCCAAAACTTAAATTTGACATTTACAAGCACTTTAATATACTCGTAAATATTTAAAAAATACTAATCTATTTTAAGCTTTTATCTAAGTTACAAATTTATTCATGTTTGTGTACATAATATTAATATGAGAAAAGAAATTATGTTCGCTATTTTAAGAAATGAAAAAGACACTGTTTATTTAGGGTATAAGTTTCTTAATTACCTATTTTGCAATTGACTTCCTGTTTTTTTGACAAATCTAAATGTCAAGTACGTCTAAATAAAACCACTTTTTATGGATTTAGACGCGTATATTAGTTTTAAATTTTGGCCCGACGTTTCGGAGACTTTGCAGTCACCATGGTCACGGGTGAGCCTCACCGCGTCTAAATCCGTAAAAAGTAGTTTTATTTAAACAGATGAGTCGCGCAAGTGTTAGAAAATATAAGTACATTTTAATAATAGGTAACACAAATAATTGCACATATTTAGTGGAAATCGAACCCGCAACCTTGAAAACGTTACGCACAAACCACTGCTAAACGAGTGCTACAAGGAATCGCTTGTTTCAATCCTGTAGGAATATATATTTTACATTATTTATAAAGAATAAAAAATGAAAGCAAATCATCGCAATTTAATGAAAACCGCGCTGGGGATATATTATAAGTCATTATCGTTTTCATTGGAATGAAGGATACCCTTACATAGTTCTATGAATATTTAGGCAAAAGTAGGTCGTCAAGGTAGTTATTAACTTGCCAAAAGCTATAATATATGCATGTCTTGTAGTTGTTAGGTCATATTATCACCAACAAAAGATTTGCAACGGCCAACCGTTCAAATTTAAAACACAACACTTTTTCAGAAACTTCCGCAACAATAATTATATAATAACAACAACAAATAATACTGACATACTTAAATCAGTTGAGTTTTGTTCGTTTTCCATTCAATATCGTATATCGTACACATCACACGCGTATAAGTTCGTTTGAATAACGCGACACATGCTCATAGCTCGAGCGACGGCAGCACACTGGCGCCGCCCCGTAAGCTCGCGTCCTTCATTCGTACTTTCACTGGAAAAACTATAATCCAACCAATTTAAATCGTCTTTATGAGCTTTTATACTCCCTTGGGCTTTTAATGTACTTAATTTAATTGAGTAATTTTGTAGTTTGTGTTTATTGCTTCTCGTTTTAACCCTACCAATGTCCTTGTAATGGAGCGTAGGTGATCGGGCTCTTCCAAACACGCTATTCTACGACCATGCTAGCTGATCAGCACTGACCAGGACTTTCGTCCCACAATCTGTAAACTTTGTAAGTGTGATGCAGGATTGTATACGTCCTATTTTTTCCACGCCATCTATTGTCATTGTGCTGTAATTAAGTAGTGATATCTAGTATCCGCCAAATGTCGCTGCATCCTTGTTTTAGGTTTTAGGCATCGCTCTCCTCAATTTCGGGAGGGTCTAGTTAGCCCAGGCTGCCCAAACATGTTCGCAAAGGGTTTAGTTTCGAGATCTTCCCTCTAAGACTGCTTATGTCGTCTCTTAATTATCTCTTACAGTCCTCTGGAGAGGAAAACGAGTAATGACACCTTCCTACATTCCTTGGATACTTCTAAATTCGCCAATGTTATATTCCTTACAATATTTGCACTTTACTTACAACGCAATCAATTATACGCCATGAATATTCCATGAGTCAGGACAAAGAAAATAAGTACTTACTTATTCTCTAACAATTACGCGACTCATTTAATCAAATAAAACCATTGTTTTACTCGTATATTTTGTTTTAGATCTTGCCTGAAGTTTCGAAGACTTTTTAGCCACCATTGTTACAGGCTGACGGCATGACGGCCTGTTAACTACTTGAAATAACCATATATGACCTAGTAATGGCTCATTAATAAGTAACCACTGGTCACTGAAGCCAAATTATCCAATAATAATACGGAAGAATATCATAATAATATCACACTGTACAAGTTATTAAGTTCAAGGCATTCATTTCGAAGGAGTTTAAAAAAAATCTGGCTTTACCAAAAACGGCAAAATGTCATGATCGAAAGATTTTTATACCTTACGATTTTAATTCTGATAGATTGTGACGCATTGGAATATAGTACGAGTATAATTAAAATCTTAGGTTCACATCGCCGTTTAAAACCTACATGTACAAATGTAAATAAGTTATGCTTCTTGATGATCTTGATATGTATTAGGACGCGTCAATAAAACACCACAGCTCGTTGCAAACTGATTTATTGCAATATATTTAGGTTCAATTATGGGAAATTCTCATGAAAAATGATTGACTGGCAGAGAATGTCTTCGGCATTAAGTCCGCGATTGTACAAATTTTGTTTGTGCAAAGTACAAATTAAAAAAAAATTGGTCAAGTGCGAGTCGGACTCGCGCACGAAGGGTTCCGTACCATTATCTATGCAACATAAGGCAACGTTATTAGTATCGAGCAAGAAACGGTAAAAAAATCATGTTTGTTGTATGGGAGCCCCCCTTAAATATTTATTTTATTTTATTTTTAGTATTTGTTGTTATAGCGGCAATAGAAATACATCATCTGTGAAAATTTCAACTCTCTAGCTATCACCGTTCTTGAGATACAGCCTGGTGACAGACGGACGGACGGACGGACGGACAGCGAAGTCTCAGTAATAGGGTTTCCGTTTTTACCCTTTGGGTACGGAACCCTAAAAAAAGACACTAAATTTTAGGGCGAGAAATGAGAGATATAACCCACAAACTGAGCAGTTTTGTAAGAGCACTTTTTGTAACACTTCACTGTTCACAATTTATGTTCACATCAAATTTATCTGTTAAAAAAAATTTTAGACCCAAAAAAGAATACGTGAGCGTGGGGGCTCACGTATTCTTTTTTGAGTCTAAAAGCTCAGTTTACTCAGCAATTCTTGATTTTACTTAAAAATAGCGCTCTCACTTTGACGCAATTTTATTTACCAATCAATTAAACAATTAAGATCTGAGTAGTCAACAGTAGATGCTATTTAAATGATCAACCTTGTCAACATCCGCTAACAGCGCATACATTACTTGTTCCGCGTGTTCAAGCACTTAAACGTATGTAGATCTATTCCCGAGGATAACTTACCTACGTCCGCGAGTTCATACATTTATGTATCTCTTTGTGTAAACAAGACTAATTGAATACACTCCACTAACCCCCATTATGGAGTTTCAATCCATCACATAATGATATTTCTATTCACTGCCAATCATAGACCGATGAAAGAACAAATAAAACAAGTGAATCTTCTTAGTTATGTCAACATTTTTAACACAGAACGGTGGAATTTTTGTAGAAAGAATCAAGTGTAGCGGAAGACAGAAGAGATGGTGAATGGATTGCGTTAAAGATTACACGACAGAGAGTCGGTAAATATGGATAAAAATCACAAAAAAAAGCAAAAATTTTTACGGAAAACACAATTTATTGGCTTGATCCAATCTGAAACTGTAATAGTTACTGAGCCTCCATGACAATAATACCTGACAGAGAAATCGAAACAAAAAGTTATGTCGTATCGTATTCTATAAAATAACTCCAACTTATTACTTTGTGTTAAAAATAGAATTAAGGACGATATCATGGAATAAGTTCATTGTAATTGTTGATACATTATAGTGTCTTGTGTCTCGTGTCACGTATATAATTTGATTTACTTAATTGTTGATTTATACTGTTGTATTAAATGGCCAGAAAGTAAGTTACTTAATTATAGTGTCACACTATTATAATTAAGTAACTTACTTTCTGGCCATTTAATTATTATAAGCAACAAGATGTTGCCCGCAACATCGTGCATGTGAAATTTGGAAACCTTAACAAATTGTACAAAAAACATCCTCTTGTACCGCTCTATCATTTAAAAAAACCGCATTAAAATCAGTTGCGCATTTTTCAAGACAATATAAGCTCCGTCCTAAAAAATGTGTACTTACAACAAAATAGCCAATTGATCAACTTACACCATATTTGTTTTCATTTTAATTAAGTTAGGATAAGTTTTTGTCGCATCAGAATTGGTTTCTTTGTCACTATTAACCTAGTTACAATCGTATAACTCTATCGATAAATAAATTAGTACGATTTTTTTTTCTTTTATCAATTAATATAAACAATGAAATTTGAAATACTTGTAAATAATAAAAAAATCATAATTACGTCGTCGTTGTAATTTTATTCATCTGCATCATCAACCTTTGTCCAGAAGTGGACGGAAAAAGTCTAATCTATGGATAGACTAGAGCATTTATTTTTGCTTATACAACATGTTGCAGAAAGGTGTAGTCATATTTTAAGGTTGCATTGGATAAGCCTTAAATATTATAAATATTACAGTTACTTTGATCCTCATCGCTGTCACTGTGGAGAAGCCGTTGATGGTCTTGGGCACCATGGCCTATCAAGCAGCAGAAGTTTCGGACGCATATCCCGACATGCAAGTATAAACGACATTATCCGTCGGGCTCTTGTCACCGCCGGTGTACCAGCCGTACTAGAACCCAATGGCTTGGTACGTGACGATGGGAAGAGACCAGATGGTATGTCCCTGTTGCCTTGGAAGATGGGTAGGCCTTTAGTGTGGGACGCCACTTGCGTCGACACATCTTCCAAGCACCGGGTGTGCGGCCGGTGCTGCTGCTGCCTCTGCGGAGATTCTCAAGCGGCGCAAGTATAATAATCTCGTAGGGGATTATATATTTGCGCCGTTTGGGGTCGAAACACTAGAGTCGTGGGGCCCCAGTGCCCAGAATCTTTATAAAGATTTAGCGGGCCGACTGGTGCTCAAGTCCACTATTTTGGAACAATTGTCATACCGGCACAATACCGGCACGATACCGTTGCAATTGAAGTCAAATATCCGTAGTCTGCTATATGCCGTCATAACGGTCTTTCAATGGTAATAGAATTGTCGATCTCTTTTATCTATGCATTGAATTTTCGGTCTCTTTTATCTATGGATTGTGTTAGAATGGTATGTATGTGTTGCCGTTTTTAAAAAATGCGTTAGTCGAAGTGATTTTCGAAAAACTACTAATAAATTTAAACATTTAATCATGCTAGACTTCGTTTAAATATATTTGTACATACTATTTATTAGTATAAAAAGCAATGTGAAGTTTAGGAGATTAGTAAATTGCAATAAATTACAAAGAACAATTTCTAATATTTCTATCTATCTATTTTTTATTTATGGCAATCTGTCGACACAGGACAATTTAAAAATATTACTGTCAAATTCAAAATAGCAGACTACCGAAACATTTCAGTCATTGAATTGCAATTGTGAAGCAGTTGTGTACGAGACTAGCAATTTATGTCACTTTGACAATTGTAAGACAATGATGAAGTCGTTATGACGACACATTAATAGTAGACTACCAAAAACTTTACTATTGCACCATAATGGTACAATAATGGTACAGTTGTGACACCGTTGAAATACCCGACTCAGGGCCCTGATCGACGCCTCTCGTGACCAGAAGGCTGGCCTTTATTTCGTTCAAAAAATAAGCATTGCCATCCAACGTGGCAATGCCGCCAGCCTTCTGGGCACACTTCCGGTCGACAGCGATGGGGAGGAGTATTTTGATGCCTAGTTTTTAAGTATATATGTAATTTTAATTTAATTTATTTTATAGGTACTGTACATATTTTGTTTTTAAATTTTAGTTTTTAATTTAAATTGGTAAATGTAAATAAAGTGTTAATACCCTAAAAAAAAAAATATTACAGTTACACATAAAAAATACAGTTGGTAAGTTTTTTTTTGTTTATTGCCTAATATTAAATAACTACTAGAAGCGCATCAATTATGAGATGTTTACGCTTTATTCAATGCGATTGAACCTTACGATAAAAGATTACCTTATAGTAGTGTTGTAAATAAACAAGATCGATTAATTATATACGAGTATATATACTAGCTGACCCGGCAAACGTGTTTTGCCATTCTAAAAATAAAATATTTGAAAAATAGATGTTGGCCGATTCTGAGACCTACTGAATACGCATGTAAAATTTCATAAAAATCGGTCAAGCCGTTTCGGAGGAGTACGGTAACTAACACTGTGACACGTGAATTTTATATATTTTTATTTTATTTGTAATTTCATCCATGCCTAGTGCCTAGTCACCGGCCATGTGTAACGATGGTCAAATATGATTACACCTTTTTGAAACACGTTGTATAGTTATTTATTAAGAGGGCACGATACCAAATTATGCTCCATACAAAAATATGGGTATCGTACTTCCATTTTTTCTTCGCGAAAGTTAAACCGATTTTAATTGTTTCTACGCTATATTATAGATGAAGAGTATATCTATGCTTCTGTCACTTTCTTTTTTTCAATACATAATAACTAAAAGAAATATGACCATCCGAAAATCCAGTTTTTTTCGGTTTTCTTTAGGTAAAGTTGCAGCGTCTATCACACATATTTGGTAACGTTTTACAAAAAAAGAAAGTGATACAAGCATAGTTATACAAACATCAATTACATTACAAAAACAATCAAAATCGGTTTAACTTTCATGAAGAAAAAGGGGAAGTACGAAACGTCTTTTTTTTTCAAAGAAAAGGTAAAATCTGCTTCAGCTATATTTGTCCCTTCCAGCACGGTGCTCGGGAATAGGGATAGCAATACCTAAGGCAAGTACCTAAATTAGGAATACAGTACCGTCTTAAGTACATTTATTTGGGTATTCTTAAAAAAAAGTCGAACCGACTTTATGTGACTTTAAAATTCAAGAGTTTTCCTCGATTTCTCAGGAGATAAGCATCAAATCCTGACCTAGTGCCAATGGGATCACACGGGAACTATGAGCTTTCAAATAAATAAAGAATCATTAAAGTCACTTCGCCCAGTTAAAAGTAATGAGGTAACAAATATATAAAATAACCTACAGACGAATTGAAAACCTCTTCTTTTAAGTCGGTTAAAACATTCTAAAATAATTTTGAAATTAATTTTGAAACTTTACACCAGGTCTTTTCCTTACGATTTCAGGGTGTTGCGGATCATTATTACCTCTGACAATATACAGAGTTTCTGCGCCATTATTATTTTCATTATATATCGGCTTTTTAACAAAAAAATTATGCTCATAATCAAAAACATATTCTTCTAAGTTAACTGCAGTAGTTGATTCAAAGTTTGCTCCAAACGTTAACTGAGTTTTGGGAAAAAATATTACTTTTTTCTTCCTAATAAAGTCTTTATCTTCATAGCTACTATAAATATCATTTACAGATTCATTGTCATCAGGAAATTTTAATGCATTACCATTGCCATCATTCGCAAGTTTAATTTTCTTAGCTTTTCGTTTTCTTTCTGGTTTGTTTTCTTCCAGTCCGTATCCATCATCAGGAAATCTCCATTTATTTAAATCTTCATTTACATCTTCATCTAAATAGTTTATAACAGGCTTATTTTGTATTCTTTCTTCTGTATCAGATGCGGCTATTTCATTATCCATTTTAGCATTAGATTTCTGAAAAGGATTTTGAAAAGCATACGGTTGTCCATGGTTTATTTGTTGTTGATCTTGTAACTGTCCATATTGACCCGATAATTGGTTGTAGAATTGCTCCAAATTCTGCTGTTGCTTCTGAGGTTGACCAAAGAATCTGAAAAATCCTCCATTATGGTTGTTCAAGTAGTTGATGAGTTTATCAGGATCGTTGGGGCACTCAGGGTAGGCATAGCGGCAGGTGGTAGGGTTCCCTCTGGATGTTGCACCAAGGATAGCAGCACGTCCAAATATGAACAGTGGGGAAGAACTCAAGCCGTTGTAAGACTGAAGAAGCCTGGAAAAAATATTTATATGAATAAAAATAATTTATTTGCAAGAACAAGACAAACTTAAAACTAAACCATATGACGTGGGGTTAACTTCAGGTTTAGTTAATACTCCAGCGTCTAATAAAGGCTCAAATAAAGGATATATTTATTAAGATTACTAGTAACACCACCCTAATTCCTCCACAGGGTACTGTAGCAGCTAGCTGAGGAATAATATAAACAGATGACATCTTCTGTGAAAGACGATAACCTTGAAACTGAACTTCTTTTTGCTTATAGAGGGGGAAATGGCTGACCTCACACCACACTGTCTGGGGTCTATAGAAGTATAGTGTGAGGCAATCACCCACTAAATCCCCCACCGTGTGCTTACGCCGGCTGGGGACAGTACTGGACAACAGTACTGTACTGCACCTTATGCGAAAAGGTCTGGTCTGCATAGTATAAGTAGATCAAATATTCTCCCAATGAGGCCTGTACTCAAAATGAGATATTATTAAGCGGAAAAGAATTCTTACGTCAACAAAGGTCCTAGACCAGCAGCTGCCTTCAACAATGCTGGTGATCTTGGTGAACTGCCAGTAGATACTTCACAAAGCAGCCGAGGTACACACTGCTTGTCGTCATACAATGCTATCGAAGTTAAAGCCTCAGTGACAGCTGATATTGCCCGCTGAGCTAAATTTGGCTGGATTGGTTGCCCTGAAAATTACGGCATATAGATTTCATTCCTAGATAAGACCTCAAGAATATTTTGGTTATTTGTGTGCAGAAAAGTATACACGCGCTTTGCTAATACATAAAAGTAGCCTAAGTACATTACGACACCCTCATACAATAACATTGTAACTCATTTTTTGACAAATTGACTTACAATGTTGTGCCTACGTATTTTTACACGCTTTATATTAGCTTCACTTGTATGTTTGTTTGTATGTTTGTTTGTTTGTATGTTTGTAACCGACTCCTTTGGACGCTATTTTGACCCACTTCAAACGGTCAGATTCTATTCAAATTTTGCACACCTGTCAAAGACCGATGACAATGCAATAATTCGATTAAATAAAGCGTGTTTTTTAGTTTTTTTAAACTATTTTTTTTTTTTTCCAATTTTTCTGTCTTACCGTCGTAACTCCACGTCTATTTGTGTCCTACAAACACAGGAGACTTTTTTAGTAAAACCTTCTGACAGCCTATTTTACGGTATACCTCAAACAAGTTATTTTTCTTACATTTGCAATTTTCCTCCAAATATTTCATAACACAATAAATATTAGACTTTTGCGATTACTAATAGTTATAAGCTTGCTCCAAGTAGCGCTACAGCATGCAGTTTTGTATTTCATTGTACGGACTAATATTTCTATTTCGTGAGTGTTATAATCTGATAATCAGATGGTCACTGCTTTGTGAGTGAAAGGTCGTGGTCAACAGCTATAAGTCGTCAAATAGACAACAATATTTTGATTTGGTGAAAGGTTCATTAGTTGGTTAAAGGTTCAATTATATTTGTAAATTCTGAATAAAAAAATATTAGGAAAATTTGCAATTGAGTCCGTAGAGTGACAATTCCTGCCAAGGTTCTACAAAATCCAGACAAGAGATAACATAAGCAGATAAAATCCTCCGTCAGAAACGCAAAACTCGAATCTAAATTCCTGAACTCCTGACGTGGAGGACACCCTTGCATAATAGTAGAACGTTAATGGGCTGCAAAAAGAGGAAATAAAAGCTCACTTGAAATTTTTTCATCCGGTACTTACCATAGGGTCTTTGGTATGCAGCAGCATAGTCAGAACCATAATTAGGAGTAGACCCTGGGCCTCCCTGTGCAGGATAAAACCCAGGCCTTTGGAAAACAGGTCCAGGATATCTTTGCCTTGGGTATTTAGGATAAGTTTCTTCAGGAAACGCAAGATTCGTTGAAATTGGCGAGTATTCTGGATTTCTATGAGCATATTGGGATGGGTATCCAGGATAAATATTGTGTGAATATGGATAATGGCGCATATTGCTTAAAGCGCCAGTATTTGGATGTTGGATATTTGTTTCATCTTCAAACACCACACGTTTTTCAGAAATGTTTTGTTCACCATTATATAAGCTTTTATAAGTTCCTTCATCATTTTCGATGTCTCTTTGATTAGAATCGTGTATATTTTGATAATTATCAAATACTGTTTGGGTTGGTTTATCTTTGTCTTCAAATTTAATGTAATTATTAGGCCGTATTATAAAGCTATTTCTGTGTTCAGTTTTATCTATATTGTGGTACTCATTTCCAATCTTTTGTAATGGATCGGGTGGGTCATCATCAAATTTAATTGGATCAGTACTGAAATGAAATGAAAAATCATTTAATCACGTAGACACAATTTTTCAGAAAAAATATGTGCTTATGACATGTCCATTTTATTTTTACTGAAAGGTAAATATGGCAATATTAAAAAAAAATATTGGTCATTTCACACATTTCTAGATTAAATAGGTTTTTTCAGGTCGTGAGATGGCAGATTCCTAATGCTAGGTGTATTCTGTCCAAATGTTGTCTGTAAGAGATTGCGTAATGCGATAAGACCACTTATTCTTCAAACTATCAATGCAAATCTATCTCTATACTCATTTATTGTAATAAATTCTGGTATAAATAAATAAACAATTAGACATTCATGAGAAGAAATACAGTGGTGTTATGTGTACCTATTACTAATTAAAATACAAAGAGGTGCCTGTTTAAAAAATATTAGCAATTATATTTCTTGCGTGTCATCCTTGCGCAGGGGCCATGCTATTTTTCTCTGTGTCGTTCCAATCTTAGTATATGTACTGTCGAAGCAAGTACAATTATATATATTCTTTATATACATGGAAATTTCATACAACGTCGTCCGACCCCAAGCTAAGCTTTCCCGCTTGTGTTATAAATACCAGAATGCGGATAGACTATATAATATACTAATTGTTTTTTAAAATACATACATATAATACATAGTAAACATCCAATTAAAACCATTTTATGCCTATTCATAAACTAACTATTTTATTTTCTTGGACACTAATAGTATTTGATTTAATTTATGAGTTTATGTAACATAAATTATACAAACTTACCTTAAAATATGTTTTGAACGGGCTGTAAATTTAATTTCATTATCAGTTGCTTGCAAACCATGTAGCAACAGCAAGAAGAAAATTATTAAATATATTTTCATGTTTGAACTTCTGTAAAAAAAATCATTTATATACCAGATGTAGTGTCTATGTCTATAACACTCAGTCGGCTTGAAGCCACTTACATATCTATGTGTGCGTGAAAATGTATCTATATGTTTCTATGATACATGCTATACGCAAGAAATAAATAGGGAGTAACAACTCGGGAACATAGATTTGTTCCAAGGCAGAGCCGCCCAGTTTATGGTTTAAAAGTAAAATAGTAAATAGTAGCCTTGCTTTCTCTTTTACTCCAGTTCAAAAAGAAAGAGTTAGAAGGGCTACTAAATAGGCTCTTTGTCATTTATTTTTCATAATGTGTTCAACTAAAAAAAGAAGCAGGCCGGTTTCATTGTACCGAGTGTTACGTTTAGATCTATATCCTAAGTCTATGGCTATACGTCATATGAAACGTCTTTATTCTATGAAGTACGATTTAGCCAGACTAAGGCTAAGTTCACACACATGTAACGCGCGTTAACGCAGGTCAACGCGCGATCAAATTTTTAAGGCTTCGTCAAACAGAACGCGTACCTACTTAGCGCTGCGTAATAGCGTTATAGCGTCGTGTTTTAACGTCGCGCTCCTTTCATGTCACACAAATTGACTAGATGAGCCCAACGCTCCTTGACGCAACGTACCATTCGCCAAATCATAGTGTCTATCTATAGCAGAGTGTGAAAATTTAAAAGTATACAGATGTCGGGTGATTCAGATGTGGAAGAATTGTTACTTTTATATGCTCTATCACGGTCACAGAAAAAAAGAGTATGGGTGCATGACATCAATAA
Organism: Orgyia antiqua; assembly: GCA_916999025.1. Taxonomy (NCBI): domain Eukaryota; kingdom Metazoa; phylum Arthropoda; class Insecta; order Lepidoptera; family Erebidae; genus Orgyia; species Orgyia antiqua. The sequence continues at coordinate 11,921,106 of OU779874.1, forward strand.
AAAGAGAAAGGGTTTATCCTAAGGTATTATCCTTCGTATTGTATAAGCATGGGTATTTTCTAACTAATTCTATTAATTTTTCGGACATTATGCAGTATTTAAAAAAAAAAAAAAAGACGCTAAAATAAAATTTGTAAAAAAATACAACGCCTGACGTCAAAGCATCCTAACGCCGCGACAGAGCGTTGCGTACTGCTAGCGCTGGCGCTCTGTTTGACAGTATATTACCATTGAACACATCTCGGCGTCATAGCGCGCCGTCAGTTTAGCGCTCTGACGCGCACTAAGTACGCGTTCTGTTTGACGAAGCCTTTAAAGAGTTCAGATAACAAGCGCTAACGCGCGTTGCGAGTAGCTCGTCAGTCTGTATCGATAGAGCTTAGAAAATGGACGTGGACGATGCTATTATTATGTGGTTATATTATAAAAATAAATATGGTAAAAAAAAACATTGGGTTGGTCGTTTTAAAATTTTATTTTTATAGGATTCTGAAGCTAAGTATATCCCAAATCGCTGGCATTTTCCTGACTTCGTCAATTAGTAAGTCGATGCCAATATCTAATTCACTACAAAAAAACGTGCAATTGCGATGTAAGCGCGCGCTCTACTGAACAGTCAACAGATGTTTACACAGATGTCAAAGCGCGCGTAAACGCGCGATCGCCTGCGTCTAGAGAATTTTTCTCTGAGCGCCGCGTCAACGCTCGCTAACGCGCGTTAACGCTCGCTCATGTGATCGGTTGTATGTAAATACTACGATGTCTAGTCGCGCGATTTAAAAACGCGCGTCAAAATGTTGTCATCTGAACATGGCCTAAAGTTACTTGTCCTCAATTTTAAACGTCATCCCGCCATCTGGTATATTTGTGTGTAAAACTTATTTGAATCACAGAAACTAATTCAAATTAATGTTTTATTTTTACTATTAAGTTAACTGCTTATCTATAAAAATAAAAACAGGTGTACCTAATTTTTTCATTATTATTTTCGTTCTTTGCACTTTAGAAATAATTTTTTATTTATTTATTAACTAGCTGTGGCCCATCACTTTGTACGCGTGGAATTTTAAAACCAAACCCTAATAAATTATACAAAAAGCCATCTTCTTGAACCAGTCATCTGTTAAAAGGAAACCGCATCAAAATCCTTTGCGTTGTTAATACTTTACCAACTGAACAAAAGAACTGTTTTTATGACAATTGCCGAGATCATTTTGCTAGGCGTTAAATATTTTATAAATCAATGTCATCAAAGATTAAATTTATGTGTAGCATGGTATAGTACCAGCAGAAACATATTTCAAAAGTAATTATATTAACTTTAGTTGATAACTTAACCATAAGCACATATTTTCAACCTTTAGCACTTATTACTAACAAGCTACTGCCCGCGACTTCGTTCGCTTGGAATTTAGAACCAATTTGAATCTGACGAGCCTCGTGGTTGAGTGGTTTATGTAACTGACTGCCGATCAAGAGGTAGCGGGTTCGATTCCCGCTCGGTCCAATCATTTGTGTGATTTTTCTAATTGACATTCAAATGTTTGTACTGCGTCTGGGTGTTTCTATGTATTATAAGCATGTATTTAAAAAAGAAAAGTAATATATGCATTCCATCCGTATTCTGGTATCCATAACACAAGCATATAAGCCTAGCTTGTGACCAGCGAACGTTGTGTAAAAAAAAAATATATATACATATATTTATTTATAACAATTTATACAAAAAAGCCATCCTCTTGAACCACTCTATCTAATAAAAGAAACAGCATCAAAATTCGTTGCGTATATTTGAAGATATATTAAGGAAAGGCAAAGATAACATAATGGGTTGGTACGCTGATTTTTAGACTATGTAATACTCCGGTAACGATCAAGAAGCATAGACAAAAATCTTAAAAACTATCTACAAATCATTAAAACCAAAATAAACAATAAGTAATATCAATAAAAATACTCACTGCAATAAAATACTCACAAAAACATCCACTCCAACAAAACAACACTCACAAAATGACTAACATATTATGAAATTTCACCTGTAGAAAGTTGTTGTGGAAATACTAAATAACTGAATATAGAATATGAACCATACAACTATGCCTATAGATATATTATGTTATATCCTTTTTCATAACTTATAACAGAATCCACTTGTGCAATAGTTAGATTTCATTTTAACATTCGCTTATTAGCTTCATACCATCCATCAGGCTGTCACCGTCTTCTGGAGGACATAGGCTTCCCCAACAGAACGCCACTACACGCTGTCCAGCGTTATCTGCATCCAGCGTTTGACAACGTCGTCTGTCCATCGTGTAGCTTCGTACGTATCTATCTACATAACTAAGTAAATCTTTGTAAAGGAATCTTGAAGTAATAGAAACTAAGCGATTTAGAAATCGAACTGTTCATGTAATGGACTGCCAATCACGATGTAGCGGGTTCGATTCCCGCTTGGGACAATCATTTATGTTATATTTATAGCAAGCATATAATAAGCTTAGCTTGGGACCAGAGGACGTTGATATGTCGATAAAAAAACGTATTTATGATTATGCTTTCAAGCGCTCTATATCTAAAAAACCGAATCTGTTGCTTAGATTTAAGCTCAAATAGTCTTGTTATTGCTCCTATGTTTTATAATAAGTAAAGATAAAGATTAGGCCAAGGTCATAAATTATATCTGCACTTTGCCATATACGCTCACAGGTTTCTAAGACAATTGATTCAATAAAACTATTACTTAAGCCGGATCTTAAGGGCCTACATCAATATTATCGTATATCATCGCCGACACGTACATATTAACACAGCCAGTAGGCACAGAAAATGAAGAATTAGGGATACTTTTCCTATTTACTCAAAATCTACTAAATATATTTTAATTCTGATTTACGTGTTTCTATATATAATAGTTACTTATGTTTTTAAAGTTATTTCATTAGTTAATACGCGATAATAGACCGACAAATGAAAAAAATAAAAAATGTGAGAGGTTGTTTCGCCAAGATTTTCTATCGAGAAAACTTTTTTCAATCGCGTTTCTGAGTTCATGCGATCCTAGATCATATATTGAAAAAACATATACTTAAAAATTAGAGCTCTAGCCATTCAATCTAAAGAAACAATGAAAACTTCGTACATAGAAAAATGCACGAAGCTATTTTGGTATCCTCTTAATTTCAATATGTACACTTCGCAATAACAACCGGTTTTTAAAACAAAGCTTCACATTGAACTTGGTATCGCGTTTCGTCACAATACCGGTTCGTATAGTTTTTATCGATTAACGATTATTGCCCAACACTATTGACAGTTTGACAGATGTCATTGTTTGACAAGTAACTGACAAGTTTGACACTAGCTGTTTAGTAGAGATTCATGATGATTTGCAAACACTAGCTGTCGGGTGTGACTTTGGACGCTTAAAATAAGGAATCATTACACACTTTTGTTGCTACAAAGTTTGTGTTCATCGTTATCGCGATTCAGGCTATCTATCTACCAAATTAGAGTTGAATCTAGATAGCCTCTCACACGTCCCGACATAAATACCTATTATACCGTTGTCCGTCCAGCTACGCGTGGCGCTGATTCGATCGGTACCGCGCTCGCATGTTGTAACAAAAAACCTTTATAGCTTCTTATCTATAATATCTAGCGTGAAGACAAATACTACGAAAAATTGCTAAAAGACTACAGATGAAATCTATGTATTTTTTAAGATCTGAAAATTTATTTTAAAGTATTAAAAATAGGTGTAAATATTGAATTTGGAGAAAACATAACATTTATATTGTATTAATTTACACCACAACGAAAAATTATTGTTTATTTTACCAATTAAACAATGTAACAATAAACTAGAAGTGTTTTCCTGTAAAACGATGCATGGATCATTATGTTTAATTAATCCTAAGTAGTTAAATAAATTGAAACAAAACACCTTTCTTCATAATTTTATCGTGATGGCCCCGAACGCTTTCGACTCGCTCGCGAAGTCAAAATATAAGCAAGATGGCCGCCTAAGGTCTCGTTCAGACTTATTTACGCAACTCAAAAAAGGCGGCTATGTTTTTTTTAGTTGGGCTTTTAAATTAAACAGCAATAATAAATTATATGTTGTGTTTTATTTATTAATCCTTATTCAATAAAAAAAAAAAACAAATGAAATGATGATGAAATAATATTTATTTCTGTAAATAGAATAATAATAATCTTTGAAGACATCTTGTATCTTCAAGCAATACTAAGTATGCACATGGTATAATTATTACAATAATGACATCAATATTAAAAAAATAATAAGCACGACACAAATAGGCTTAAAACCGGAAACCGAAATATTAATAATTTTGATAAAATATGAGAATTAAATTCTTCTAACAAGAGAAAAAAAGTGAAACCATCACGAAAATTTAAAAATGATAGCAAAACTCGACAATTGTTAACAAGCATAACATTATTATATCAAACAAACGAAGAAACACACCACCACACAAAAATATTGCAAACATATTTTGCAGTTTGTACACACCCTTATTTTGAACCATTTTAGTTCCGTCCGTGGATAGTAATCTATCCATGCTTAAACACCTGAGGAACACAAAGACATTTTTAAGGAATCTTCCGTAATTATTGTATATTTCTGTTTTTAAAGTGTATTATTATGTTTATGACGAACTATTACTCGTTGTTTAAACAATATTTTACTGAAAAACTACGTAAAAATAACTAAAATTTGGTCAACAACAAGAATGGCCGCTCTTACGCTATTTTTTTCGAACTTTGAATTCAAAATATAACACTATTTTACTCTTAAAACTGTGATATGTATACTTAATTATAACGCACAAATCATCTAGTTTATCTTGATGTATAATAATCTATGAACTCATAAATAAAACTGAAGTACTTACGACATAATCACTGGGACTTCAAAACCACTTGTTCACTAAACACAAAGCGTAGAGTGGACTGAAGAAAAAAGTTTGTTTTTATTCGTTGATGCTTCTTACACTGCCATCTAGTAATTGTGATTGTAAAGTAATTCATCAGCTATCTACTACACAACTTAAAGATGCAAAAAATAACGCAATTTATCCATAGATGTCGGTTTTATAAAATATGTCGCTATGGATATAAAAGTATCCTTGGACGTAAATTGCCCTTTTTTTTTTGGATATCAAAGTATCCTTGAACGTGTGAATGGATAGGAAGGATCAAGATACAAAAGCATTCAAAACGAAATTGAGAGATTTCTTGGCTCGGAAAGCGTACTATAATATCTCTGAATTCTTAGACGAAAGGATCTTTGAGTGACATGCACTTACTCACATATATTTATAAACTATGTTTTAAAATTTGTTTTGCATCTTCTTAGCTTGATTATATTTGTAATTATTTACCATCAATAACTTATTGACATTGTATAGTTTACTAGCTGCCCCGGCAAACGTTGTTTTGCCATACAATTCTGTGTAAAAATCAACAACAAAAAATTTCATCAAAATCGGTCCAGCCAAATTTAAACTATCCTATCTCTCAAGTTGGATCGAACTGCACATGGTGTGCGAATTTTATTATAATCGGTTAAGTTGTTTAGGAGTCCATTGAGGACAAACATTGTGACACGAGATTTATATATATTAAGATTATTTGTATCTTGCACAATTTGTATTAAAATAGTTTTGACTTAACACAATAGACATTAATATTTGTACGCCGTTTCACGGTAAGACATGTTGACACATTTACATATAAGATATTATTGTAACTTGCATGCTTCTGTATGTATACACATGTTCAATAAATAAACATTACTTACTTACTTACTAATCGCTTCTGTAGTTTTAGCGTGAAGAACCTAACCTAACCTAAAAAAAAAACTAACCTAACCTAACAGACAGACAGAATCAGTTATCCATTACTATCATTACTAAGGGAAGAACTAGTTGACGTCCGCGATACTCTCTCTCTCTCCAGCCCATTCACCTCCCACTCTTGGGCACGGGCCTCCTCCATTTTGGGAAGGATTATGGTCTACTGTGCCGCACTGACCAGCGGCCGTATTACGAGCTCTTACTCGTATTCCCAGGCCGTTTACGCCGTGAATGGAACTGCCTGGCAAATTCTTATTATGAGTATAATATTGACAGCGAATCAGTGGTCACGTGACTTCAGGCTGAATGCGGCCCGACTTTTGTTTCACTGGATGGCGTTAAGCGTATTACGAGCGCAAATTTGACATGTAGTTGATCGTTTTAACTATCTAGAAGTGACAAGTAAATCCATTCAATAGAAGGTGCTACATTGTTACGTATAATAAATTGTTTTGGTTTATTATGAATTAAAAGTAACTATTATCTACATATTAACGATGGGTGATGAATTGGAGGTGTCTGAATTTTCGGAGAGCGACGATGATGAACAAAACACTGTTCGAATGTGAAATAAGTTAAATATAAAAAATAATATTAATATATTATATTTTTATAATTATTCATTACAATAATATTGCCATGTGTATTAAAGTTACTTTCATGCGAATCATCAAACAAAAAATATTGAAAAAAAAACTTAAATGCCCGTTCTAGGATAATGAAACACTAAGCCTATATCAGCTGACAGTTCAAGTGACGGGTGTCGTTCCAAAATTAAATCCCAAAACATAGATGACTTAGGTATATAAAATAAAAAAATCTAAATATAAAAATAGATAATAGTATTACCGTTCTTTTCTTTCATATAATGGTCTAAGTAACTTGTGTTTAGCAAATATATTATATTTTGTAGTACATTGAATACAAAAAAAAAATTTAACTATAACCGTAACTAGCCGATATACACAATAATTAAGTTTCTGAACGACTCATCAAAAAGCTTTACACGGCCATAGACACTTATTCCATTAAAAAGTCGGCTAGTTTTATGCATGTCATAATACGAAATAAAAGTAAGACCGTTTGCCGCCGTCAACAGAATCGCCTGGAACTTGCATGATATTTTGAAAGCTCATAATATGCCTGCAGGCGTGTGTTGGCACAGGGTTTATTTTCTCTTACAGCACCCTGGAAAAGAAATGGGGTGGTGACACTTGTATTCTTAATCCGTCACCACACGGATAATCCGCGGACTGTCCGCGATTAAGTCCATGTTTATACTCACTTAATGTTACTTTTATATCTGTAGTCTCGTACGTATAGCACAAGCACAACAGCTTAATTTAGGATCAGAGGTATATTAGGTAGGTTAGCTAGTGAGTAATAAAGCTTAAATATTTAAGACAGCTTTCTAAGAACCATAATTGTATTCATAACAATAATGTATGCTTTTGTGGGCAAAACTAACTGTGCCTTACTACCCACGGGTTTTATGGCCATAACCCGCTTTCTAAAGAGTAAGAAAAGCATGTATTTATAGACATTACATAAAATGACTTCATTTTCCAAAATTAGCATTAGGTTATATTCACCGACCTGACATATTTGACAATGAAAACGAAGAAAACAGTATGTAACATCCGGTTTAATACTCAAAGCCAAAATTCTCGCTTTTTAACACGCTTATTATTAATATTCAAGACATTTCACACAGCGTCCTCTGGTCCCAAAGTAAGCTATATTTCTATGCTTGTATTATGGGTAACCAGATACGGATAGACTACTTAAACTACTTTTCTTTTGTAAATACATAGGTACTTATAATACATAGAAAACACCCAGACGCAGTACAAACATTTGTATGACATTTATGGATATCACACAAATGATTGTCCCAAGCGGGAATCGAACCCGCGACTTCGTGTTCGGCAGTCCATTACATAAACCACTCCACCACGAAGCCCGTAATATCACGCATATAAGTTTAGTATGTATCTATCAATGTGTTAAACTATGTAACGGAATCTTCGGAATTATTTAACTGACTTTAAAATAAAGATGAGGTTTGTTACCTCGAGACTTGATTTTTTTTTTAATGAAAGACGGCGGTTTCCGTGTAGTCCCATTAGCAGCAGGTCAGGATCAGATCAGATAGTTATCTCGTAAAACATCGAGGAAAACCCTCAAATTTTAAAGGCAATTACAGAAAAACCATGATGAGGTACAAGAATGTAGAAAAACTATAATTAAAGCATTTTGGAAGAGCTATTATAGTTCTTACGACGGTGCAATCAAATTACTTATCTGTTTTTTGAATCGGGTAGGAAATCATCTTTACTTATTATAAAACAAAGTCGTAATTTTTTTATATAGGTATGTAAAAAAGTTCCTAAATAAACTAAATATTACACAGAGATGATTTAAGTACACCTGTATAGCACTTGAAAAGCACTAGTATTTTTTTTAAGAAAATACGCAATATTTTCTTTTCAGCTTCTACAAGTACTTATATGTTATTACATCATCACAATTTATCTCAGATTATTATGTCACTACAGTTATGTTTATAAACGATAGTAAAACATAATTTTTATGTTTCTGCCAACAGATAAATTTAACGTATAAAGTAATAAAGACGTCTTTATTAAATAAATAATGTTTTAATAAACAGTAGGTATATAAAACAAAGAGGTTAACAACTTCTATAATATATATGCATAACAAAAACAAAGTATTAAAATTAATCAATAAATAAACTAAAAAAGAAATTAAACTTAATAACGCGACAAAGTAGTTAAAATATAGCGTTTCTATCGGTAGTTGCTAAGTGTACTAAATTAAACCGTACCGTAAAGTAAATTTCGATACATATCTACATCAGATACAAGCGAATTGTTACCACAAAATGGTGAGTGAAACAGAAAACATAAGAAAAACAGACCCGTTTTCAAATCTTTTTGGTGAATTTGGAAAATGGCAGCTTTTAATAGTTCTATCTGTATCGTTGGTGAAATTAAGTTCAGGATGGGTTCAAATGGCGATTTTATTTTTAACACCAAGCTTGAGTTATCGCTGTGTAATTTTACCAAATACTACTGATGTGATCCTGAACGATACCTGCTATGAAGGATGTCTACAATACGAGTATGATACCAGTCCATTTGATAACACTATTGTATCTGAATGGGACTTGATCTGTGATAGAAGTTGGATGGCAAGTTTTACACAAACAATGCTGCAACTGGGTATATTAAACGGCAGTGCTATTTTCGGTTATCTCTCAGACAAGTGAGTAGCTCTGTTTATCTATATAGATTAATAAGTGTGACGGTATGTGCCCTGCAGAGTTATCGTTTTATTGAACAATATAAATTAGTATTTGATATAGAAGAAATTACAACATTCTTGATGTAAATAAGACTCGGAGAATATTGATTTATATCAATCAATCCTTAAATTCACTTTAGCTCATAAATGTCTCTCTGTAGGGTACGGGCCTTTGGGAGGGATTTTGGTCTACTATGCCGCGCTGACCGGGTTTACATCCGAGTTTTTTCACAGAGGATGTTATCTGTGTACAATATCCCTTAGCTGGCTTTTAGAGCACTCTGGAGAGGAAAAGGAGTGGTAAAACTTGTATTCCTAATGCGGACGCGGACAAATCCTTCAGTTACGACTTCTTAAATACCGATTTTTAGCTCCAAATTCAAAGTTAATACATATACTAAATGATATGTTTACAAGACTAGTAATTACTCTCTTTCTCTCTAATCCATTAACGTCCCACTGTCTTCGGGAGGGATTATCGTTTACTATACCGCGCTGACCAGGCGACCATGCTTTAGTTTCAAGTTTTCTATTTCTCATAGAGGATGTTATCTGTATACAATATCCCTTAGCTCGCTTTTACAGTACCCTTTGTAAGGAAAGGGTGTTGACACTTGTATTTTTAATCCGTCACCACCATCCGTATATCCATCACCCTTTTTCAGCCATCCTCCGTCACATAGACAGTAAATTACTATGTGCCCAAAATTATAAATTTACATATCAAATAAAAAAATTGTTTTTCAGATACGGTCGAAAGAATACGTTCCTGGTGTCAGTCATAGGCTTAATTATATCTGGGCTGGCAATACCATTCTCTCCTAATTATTATGTATTCACTGGGCTGAGAATTGTACTCGGTATTGTCACAGCTGGTACAATGCTCATATCATTCGTCATAATTATGGAGTCACTTGGGCCGAGGTACAGAGAAATTATTGGATGTATGTTCCATATACCATTTATTATAGGTAAGATGGTTTTTGCAGTTTAATTAACCAATTTAGCTACTTTGTCTTTATGATCATCATCATTATCATCATAAAATCACGCCTTTTTCCGATGGGACAGGATATATCTTCTAATATATAAAATTCACGTGTCACAGTGTTAGTTACCGTACTCCTCCGAAACGGCTTGACTGATTTTTATGAAATTTTACATGCACATTCAGTAGGTCTGAGAATCGGCCAACATCTATTTTTCAAATCTTTTTTTTTTTTAGTATGGCAAAACAACGTTTGCCGGGTCTGCTAGTATGTATATATCTTATATATAAAATTCACGTGTCACAGTGTTAGTTACCGTACTCCTCCGAAACGGCTTGACCGATTTTTATGAAATTTTACATGCATATTCAGTAGGTCTGAGAATCGGCCAACATCTATTTTTCAAACCTTTTTTTTAGTATGGTAAAACAACGTTTGCCGGGACAGCTAGTATATATATAGGCAGAGACTATAGAGTGCCATCTGCTACGATCTAAACATACTTCCTTGGCTTCATCCACACTCAAACATCTGGTCATACATGCCCGACAGATCTAGGTATTTGATCTAAAATAGATCCTTATAAAGTCGGTCATTGTTCAGCAAGACCGCTTTCTGTATCAGCAGCATCATCGGCCTACAATCGACTTAGAACTTCTCTGAGATGTTGTAAGAGGCTCTTTGCAACCAAAGCATTAACCGTCACAAATAATCTAATATATAAAATTCACGTGTCACAGTGTTAGTTACCGTACTCCTCCGAAACGGCTTGACTGATTTTTATGAAATTTTACATGCACATTCAGTAGGTCTGAGAATCGGCCAACATCTATTTTTCAAATCTTTTTTTTTTTTAGTATGGCAAAACAACGTTTGCCGGGTCTGCTAGTATGTATATATCTTATATATAAAATTCACGTGTCACAGTGTTAGTTACCGTACTCCTCCGAAACGGCTTGACCGATTTTTATGAAATTTTACATGCATATTCAGTAGGTCTGAGAATCGGCCAACATCTATTTTTCAAACCTTTTTTTTTAGTATGGTAAAACAACGTTTGCCGGGACAGCTAGTATATATATAGGCAGAGACTATAGAGTGCCATCTGCTACGATCTAAACATACTTCCTTGGCTTCATCCACACTCAAACATCTGGTCATACATGCCCGACAGATCTAGGTATTTGATCTAAAATAGATCCTTATAAAGTCGGTCATTGTTCAGCAAGACCGCTTTCTGTATCAGCAGCATCATCGGCCTACAATCGACTTAGAACTTCTCTGAGATGTTGTAAGAGGCTCTTTGCAACCAAAGTATTAACCGTCACAAATAATCTAATATATAAAATTCACGTGTCACAGTGTTAGTTACCGTACTCCTCCGAAACGGCTTGACCGATTCTTCTCAAATTTTGCATACATATTCAGTAGGTCTGAGAATCGGCCAACATCTATTTTTCAAACTTTTTTTTTTTAGTATGGCAAAACAACGTTTGCCGGGTCAGCTAGTAATATATAATAATAATAAATATTTGTGGACATTTCATACAACGTCCTCTGGTCCCAACCTAAGCTTATATATTTCTTGTGTTATGGATACCAGAATATGGATAGAATACATATACAACTTTTCTTTTATAAATACATACTTATAATAGATAGAAACACCCAGACGCAGTACAAACATTTGTATGATAATTAGAATAATCACACAAATGATTGTCCCGAGCGGGATTCGAGCCCGCGACCTCTTGTTTGGCAGTCCGTCACATGAACCACCACATTTGTCGCTCGACTGAGTTTATATATATTTTTACGTACAACGCCATCTATCACGAGAACGGTACGGTATTCCGAGGTCATGCGTTCAAGTCGTGCTTGCGGCAGTCAATTTTTTCCACCATAATTTGATTTGTTAAGTAAGGCACAGCATGTCAATTGCAAAATCAATAAATTACTTTATTGTAATACTTATATTACAGGTCACATGACAATCCCACTTTTTGCTTACTTCTTCCGTAGTTGGAACACATACACTCTAGCCCTGGCTATTCCCCCGTTGCTGTATTTCTGCTGTTTCTTCACGGTCACGGAGACACCAAGATGGTTAGTTAGCCAAGGAAGAGTGGAAGAAGCTATAAGAATCACTACGAAAGCTGCAAAAATGTAAGTCTGGTAAAACTGCATAAAGTCAAAAATTATTATCATCGCAATTCATTCAAACTAAATTAACTAAATCAAAACGTGACATTGTAAATAATGAGTGATCTTTAACAGTTAAAAACTAAAAAGCCTCTCGTTGGGCATTTTTATTTCATAGTAGATATCAAGTCTGATTACAGAACAAGTTTATATTGCAGGAACAAACTTCCAACGACGCATATCGAAGAAACTTTGAAACAACTAGCTGAAGAGACTACAAAAGCCTCTGAAAAATTCAAATTAAGTTCTCTGGTTCTGTATCGAAAACCTCTCTTAATGAAAACTATATGCACTTGCGCAATGTGGTTCATATTTGGCCTAATGTTCTATGGTTTCAATCAGTATATCAGTCAGACCAGTCCAGATCCTTTTATTAGTGTGGCACTTGCAGGAGGAATGCAGGTTAGTAATGGTAATGTGTATCATCACATCAAATTTCTTACGAGAAGAGCAGAAATATCTTAGTGCCAGGGGAAATATTTACCGGATCATTCACGATTCTTTGTCTTAAAAGCACAATGATAAATTCTATGAACCGTGTATTATAGAAATCGAACCCAAATTACACGTTTAAACCAGTCTATCTATCCATCAGCCCTTCTCCATCCCCTGCTAGATATAGGCCTCGATCACAGAACGCTACTACGCGCGGTCCTGCGCTACCTGCATCCATTGGCCTCCGGCGCATTTGACTATATCGTCTGTCTATCTTTTTGGAGGCCACCCCACGATGCCTCATCCGATGCGTGGTCGCCACTCGAAGACCTTCCATCCTGAACGATCATCAGATCGTCGAGCGATGTGGCCTGCCCATCGCCATTATTCCAATAAATGAAGAAAATAATAAAATGACAGACTTTGTAAAACTTACATCTCTCTTTTATTTTCAGATCCCAGCAGTGTTGTTATCAATTTGGCTGATCAGGAAATTCGGCCGTCGTCTCACAATAGCGGCTTCTTTTGTTTTAAGTGGGGTTTTCATAATTGTCCTTCAATTTACACCAGATATTTTTGCTGTTACTGTTACCTTGAGCACTTTAGGCGTTACCTGCGCAGCTATTGTTGGAACAAGTGTTTATATTTATACATCAGAATTATTTCCAACTGTTGTAAGAAATTTGGCTATTGGTATGGCTTCGACTTTTGCAAGAGTGGGGGCTATGATGGCTCCATTTGTAGCCAATTCTAGTATAACTTGGCTGCCAGCTGCTATTTTTGGAGGAACATCTCTTTTTGCTGGATTTGTCTGTTTATTGTTACCAGAAACAAAAGGAACTAAACTACCTGATAGAATTGAGGATATTAATAAAAAATAATACTAAGACTTCCGAATCGATAAACGACAGTTACTATTTTATTTAATCACTTTTATTTAGTATCTAGATCTAAGTTGTTATGTGGTTGTTATTTACTTTATAAATGATGCATTGAGTTGCATACTTTTAAAATATTTTACTCGGAATGATGGTAGACGATCGGCAATTTTTAATATGTTGTTATATTAATTTATAACTTTATTCTGGAATAAATTATACTGTTTTTATTTTTTACTATGAGTTTGAAATTAGCCATCGCATGAAACTTGTCAGATTAACCCAATGGTCTGAAATTACTTTTTTCTAAACATTTTACAAATTTTACATCCATAGATCACGTGACAAATATGATATAGATGCAAATAAATAAATAAATATTCATGGAAATTCCACACAACCTCCTTTGGTCGTAAGCTAAGCTTATATGCTTGTGTTATGGGTACCAGAATACAGATAGAATACATTATGTACTACTTTACTTTTGTAAATACATACTTGTAATACATACGTAAGCTTATTATTAAAATAACGAGGCGTGCCAATATTGTGATATCTGGTAGTTTTATCAAGGTATGTGTATCTACTTAAATACAACAGATCTAATAACAGTTTAGATAAATGCTTGTTATGTCACCTGTCAAACTAACCTAGCACATGAAGCATCCTCTTGAAGCTTATCAGTTAACGTAACCTTGGCTTAGAAGACAAAACAGGCATCATAATTTTATTACGTCATTATGGATGTTTCTGGTTTCGTAAGACCTGGGCTAGGCTAGAATACAGTAATACTAGTATGTACAGTAGGCATTGAGTGTAGGTATAAGTAATCATAAACTTAACCGGAAGGCTCCGGGTGTCAAACTGGAGTTCGAGATTTAATGTGAATCTCATGAGGCCTTGTGAATTCATGGGGACCTGCGCTGGAAGGGAGAACGGCTAGCAAATTGCATTTTATATAAACTTCTAAACTAGTTCATACCCTTGAGAAGTGGAGAAGGTCCATGCCTAATACTAATACATGGACCCTGAAGAGCTAAAAAGAGAAGAAGGAAGCTTGTAATTCTTCAGAGAGGGGGAATAGAAATTGGCATTTAACAAATCGGCTGCAAAGCCCATGTAGTAGACGGAAGAATACATAATACATATTATTATTATGACGGGCCTCGTGGTGGAGTGGTTTATATAACGGACTGCCGATCATGAGGTCTCGGGTTCGATTCCCGGTCAGGACAATCATTTTGTGTGATGTTTTTAATTATCATACAAATGTTTGTACTGCGTCTGGGTGTTTATTATGTATTATAAGTATGTATTTACAAAAGAAAAGTAGTTTATGTATTATATCCGTATTCTGGTACCCATAACACAAGCAATAATAAGCTTAGCTTGGGACCAGAGGACGTTGTGTGAAATGTCCATGAATATTTATTTATTTATTTATTATGTCACTTCAACTTTTTGCTCCCAGGATGCTGTAGAAGCTAGCTAAGGGATGTACGTAGAAAACATCTTCTATGAGAGACGGAAATCTCGAAAATAAACCCTGTCCCAACACACCTGGTTAGCGCGACACGGTAGATCGTAATCCCTCCCAAAGTGGAGGAGGTCCGTTTCCAGCAGTGGGACGTTAATGGGCTGCAGAGAGAGAGAGAGAGAGAGAGAGATATTGGCTATTCATTCGAAGAGCCGTGAAAGATATTTGCAGAGTTATTTAATATAGATACAATATTTAACAGTGTAAGAAGTTTGGATGATTGTGGTTTCCAGCTTGATTGAAAGTTATGGTGGGTACAAAAATTATCTGACTGAAACAATATGTCGATAAGGTCGGAACAAACAGTTTCATCAATAAATGTTACCTGTCTGAAGCCGAGTTCCAGTATATTTGTGAATCTCAATATCTGTCACGGAATATTTGCTTGTGAATTTTGTAACGGGGCTTGGAGGAGTAAACACGTCTTGTTAGATCCATTGAGTGTGTTCATTTAAAAAGCTCATAATACGCTGGCAGAAATGGTTTATTTAGAGCCACAGAGAAAAAAAAACAAAATGAAACATGTATCTCAAAGTTTAATTTCCTATATTGTTAACCACATTATATACCAAATGGTGTGTTAATATTTAAATTGAGGACAAGTGACTTCTTCAGCTTGGCCTGTGGCTTGGCTAAATCGTATTTCATAGAATAATGACGTTTCAGATGGCGAATACCCTGATTCGTAGACACACATTTTTACGCACACATAGCTATGCAAGTGGCTTCCAGCCAACTGAGTTATGTAGCCATAGATTATACATCTGTTAAATCTGTGTTATTAATATTTTTAAAATCTTTATTTTATGAGTAATCTGTTAACAATATAATAACTTAATTCAAATTTTCATCACATTCAAAATACTTAAATAATAACTTAGTTTAACTATTAACTAAATTATTAGATTAAATTTAATTAAAACTAATTATCATTTTAATTTGTAAATTATTAATTAATATCTTCAACAGTATCTGGTAGTTTTGTTCCTTTTGTTTCTGGTAATAACATGCAAACAATTCCACCAAGAACACATGCTGCTGCAAATATAACTGGTGAAAGCCATGTTACACCTGAATTAGCTACAAGTGGCGCCATCATAGCACCCGTTCTTGTAAAAGTCGAAGCTATACCAATAGCCATATTTCTTACAACAGTTGGGAACAATTCTGATGTATAAATATAAATACTCGTCCCAACAATAGCCGTGCAAGTTAAGCCTAAAGTACTTAAAGTAACATTAACGGCAAAAATATCTGGTGTAAAATGAAGTACAATAATAAAGATACCGCTTAAAATAAAGGCAACAGTAATTGTAATTCGACGGCCGAATATTTTGATCAACCAAATTGATAGTAATACAGCTGGGATCTGGAAATAAAAGAAATGTAAGCTTTCAATTGAAATCACTTCATAATCTACCATAAAACGGCATTAAACATTATCATAGACGTAACAAAGACGCGCTTTTGAATAGTTATAACAGGTCTACAAATGCATAAAGACCATTGTGCTCGCCACCTAAGTTATTATATACAAATATATTTATTACAGTATGTATGGTCCTATTGTTTTCTCGTCGCTTAATTTATTATATACGAATATATTATGTATGGATTCATTGTATGCAACACTATGCGTATCAGCAGCTTTAGGAATATATAGAAACGATTGTTCTCCTTACCTATATAAGCTATTACTATATCAAATATATTGAGTCGCAAATAAACGCCATTCAAGTCCGGACGTATTTCATTTTATCCTCTAACCGACGACACACGACATTTTAACCCTAAAATTCTAACCCCCTTATTTTTGTTTTTTTTTTTTCATATCTACTAATATTGTAAAGCTGATGAGTCTATTTGTTTGAACGCGCTAATCTCAGGAACTGCAGGTCTGAATTGAAAATTTCTTTAGGTGTTGGATATTTATCGAGGAAGGCTATATAACATCACGCTGCGTCCAATAGGAACGAAGTTTCAGTGAAAAATGTTGCAAAAATGAATGGGGAAAATTATTTAATCCCATGCATACGATGTCGCGGGCAACAGCTAGTTTTAAATATAAATCACAAATTCAATTATGCGTAACGATTTTGGGTTAAAAGTGTCCAAAATATCGTGATAAGTACATTTAGAGTAAAGTAGAAGCGTTATCTTTACTTATCACAAAAATTACCTTGTATATGTATTTCCCTGTGTAATAGATTATTTTGATAGATAATTAGATATAAGCTAATATCTTCAAAACTACGTGACCAATTTTGATGTGATTCTTTTTAATAGATAGAGTCGTTTAAGAAGATGGATTCTTTATATAATTTGTTAAAGTTTCGTTCTTAAATTTTACGCGTACGATGTTTCATGTAACAGCCAATAATCCATGAAATTTGTTGGTAAATGACTCATGCAAGTTTTAATAAATAAACTAAATCCATATCAATCAAGTTATTCTATTCTTAAAAAAGATCAAAATTCTTGTAGACTCCACGACCATTTTTGGATAGAATTAAGAATTTGAAGAGGCAGAAATGATGATCGAGATATGTTGTGATGTTAAATATTACTTACCGTCATGCCTCCGGCGAATGCTACGCTTATAAACGGATCTGGACTGATTTCACTGATGTACTCATTAAAAGCGAAGAACATAACGCCGAATATCAACCACATACCACATGTGCATAGAGTTCTCTTTAAAAAAGGTTTTTTATACAGCACTAGGGAACCTAACTTGAAATTTTTAGATGCATATGCGGTCTCTTCAGCTAGTTGTTTCAAAGATTCTTCTATATGCGTTGTTGGAAGATTGTTCCTGAAATAAAAATAAAGAAATACTTAAATGTTAAGAATTTCAGTAGTTTAAGGGCAGATGAAAATCTTGAGGAAATATTTCTCCCTCTAAGCTCATAAATATGTTGTTTGTATACGGATCTTTTCCGCAAGGAAAGCGTTTTAGTCTACTTTGGTTCAGTCCAGGCATGGATAAGGTTTGTAACCTATCGAGGATTTTTTCTGTCACTTACGTTACGTATTTCTAGATTCTTTGAATTGATTTGTTATTTGCCATATAACAATGTGATATGATTGCTTTCCTTGAAAATACGATTGCAATCTGTCGACATGCGTTAGTAAATTAATTTAAATTTTACTATAACTTGCGCAGTTTCACAAAACTTACATTCTTGCAGCTTTCTTGGCGATCGTGATGGCTTCATCCACTCTTCCTTGACCAATTAACCACCTAGGTGTCTCCGTGACCGTGAAGAAACAGCACAAATATACCAATGAAGGAATAGCTATAGCTAGAGTGAGCGTGTTCCAACTACGGAAGAAGTAAGCAAAAAGAGGGGTTGTCATATGTCCTGAAATAAAAAAATCCCAATAAAAAATAGAATTAAACTACTTAATAAGAGTACGGCGTCCTTGTGGTGTTGCATTATAAATGTACCTACATAAAACCTCCCTATTCTTAAAGGGTGTTACTAGAATCAGCTAAGAACAATCTAAGCGAAGAAAAGGAATACTCGAAACAAAACTCCCTGATCAGGCGTTCGCCAAAGTGTCTGGTCAGTGTGTCTAAGGTAGCATAGCAGCACAATAATGTCATGATTATTACTACAATTTCTCCAATTCTAATATTATTAGTCACAGAGATCCATCACAGAGTGGTAGTTAATTAGACACATTCGTATATATATAATATCAGCCGAAGAATTCGTTAATAGAAAAAAAGATTCTCACCAATAATAAATGGTACATGGAAAAGACATCCAACAACTTCTCTGTACCTAGCTCCAATCGACTCCATAATTATGACAAATGATATGAGCATAGTACCAGCTGTGGCAATACCGAGTAAAATTAATAGCACTATGAAAACATAATAATTGGGAGAGAACGGTATCACCAGGCCTGATACAATTAAGCCAATTACAGATCCAAGGAACGGGTACTTTCGACCGTGCCTGAAAAAAAAAACAAAATGTTTATTAGTTTTTGTAACAGGTAGTTTTTAATTACAACTAAAGTTTCTTTATTATAAAACACTTTTATTAGTTCGCCACATAATATCTATCAATGTATCAATCTATGTATCTATCAATGTATATATATATATAAAATAAATATATATATATATATATAGTATATATCTATCAATGTATCTTTGAAAGTGATTTTTATCCACTTGCAATAGGCGAATTTATTTGAAAATTTTCACAATTATTAATGACTGATGCTTAAAAAAATCTGGATGAGGATTTTCAAGCGTGTTTTTTTTAGTTTTTGAACCAAGCAAAATATTTAATTTTATTTAGGTTTCATGCACAGCTTTTATCAAATTTAATGTTTAACATTGTAAAAGAAAGGATAAAACATTATGTTCAATTATTGAATTGTAGAGAAATATAGTGTATCGTATCGTAGCAGATGGCGCTCTATAGTCTCTGCCTACCCCCATGGGAAAGGCGTGATGTTATGATGATGATGAGAAATATAGTGTTCTGGTCTATTACCTTGTAATTGATTAATTCTCTTACTCAGAGATTGATTGACGTAAATCAATACTTCCTATATGGTCGCATGATGTTATAGGTACTCCAGTATCAATTTATATCTATATACTTATAATAAATCTGTAGAGAGGTCAATTCTGTACATGAAATATATTTTCAAAATAACTATCAGGGGGTAATTAGTGATCGATACTGATGCCAAATATGCAATCAGTAAAATTTTTGTCTGTCTGTCTGTCTGTCTGTCCGTCTGTATGTTCCTTAAAGAAACAAAAACTACTCGACAGATTTTAACGAAACTTGGTACAATTATTCTTCATACTCCTGGGCAGGTTATAGTATACTTTTCATCACGCTACAATCAATAGGAGCAGAGTAGTGAAGGGAAATGTTGGGAAAACGGGAAAAGGTGCTCCATTTTTTAAGCTTCCGTCGCGTGTGCAGCCTTAATGGTTAAAGTTACATAGAAATCATGTATGACGGAAATATTCTACATAAAATTGTCTAAAAAATATCCCGAAACAGCACATATCTATATTTTATGGTTGACTCACAATAACACGTGTAACTCCTGATAGCTTAGCAGTTCGTTCATTCTGATTATATTTGTTTACTCTTACGTTTATAATACTCTCACTCAAGCAGTAGTTAAAAATGTTGCAAAAACGGGGAAAATTTGAGTCAAGGGCAACAGCTAGACTCTAATAAATCTACAGGTTACAATAATAAATCTAGTTATTTAGATAAAGAAAACTACTCACTTGTCGGAGACCATACCAAATATAGCACTGCCGTTTAATATACCCAGTTGCAGCATTGATTGCGCAAAACTTGCCATCCAACTTTTATTACAGATCAAGTCCCATTCAGACACAATAGTGTTATCAAATGGACTGGCATCATACTCGTATTGAAGACATCCTTCATAGCAGGTATCGTTCAGGATACCATTAGTAGCATTCGGTAAATTTGCACAGCGATAACTTAAGTCTGGTGTTAGAAATACTATCGCCATTTGAACCCATCCTGAACTTAATTTCACCAAAGATACAGATAGAACTATTAAAAGCTGCCATATTCCAAATTCGCCGAAAATTTTCGAAAACGGGTCTTTTTTAATGGCGTTTGCAGTTTCACTCATCTTTGTGTCTTTGTATTAAATTTATTTGTTTCTGATGATATTATGCCTCTGGATGTCACCAAATCAAAACTTCAGCTGTAGTTTAATTTCAATACACTATAGTTTAATTATTTTGTCCCATTATTTTGATGAATACAAATTTAATTATTATTATTTAAATACTCAATTTTTTATTTAAATTTAATCAAATTTATAGTTTTTATTTTATTTGAATAAATATATTTCTTGACTTATTCAAATCTTTTTTGTTATAAAAAAAAAATTGTATAAATTTTACTAATTTTTTTTATTTTGTAAATGCGTCTTTTACTCTATGAGTTGTAAAAAATATATAGTTTAATATGTTATTATCGTCTATATATATACAAAGATTGCGACAAAATTATCAGAGATAAATTTTGTGATAATGTTATGACACATATACTCGTATGTAGAAGCTGTCAAGAATTATTATGAGTTTTTCCTTAAAATCATTTGTATGGAAAAAAATCCATAATTTTTCAAGTACCACTAGTAATATCATCTCTGTGTACTTAATCTTTAAGAGTTGAGATGAATCAGTATCTTTATCTGTTCCGTGACAGAATAATACACTCCCGCGTTTGTCTAACTCATATCACAAAAAACATATAAAATTAATATCTCGGTAGATATAATATTATGCATAATTATATTTTCTTTTATTTTATTTTGTTGCTTAATTGTACTTTTTTCTTGTTAAGATGTATATTATTATATACAGGTTGCTTCAAAAAAATGTATACACACTTTGAACTTCCATAGAAAATTTATTTACCGTTCTACAAAGTTAAATTTCAGGAAAATAGAAAGCTGAAAGTCCAATGTAAATGAAACATAAATAACAAATGTTAATACTGTTCAAATTGGTGACCTGCAGCATCAATACAATTCTGAGTACGAGTCACCACTGATTCTGTACATCGTATCAAAACGTCCAATGAGATTTCCCTACACACTGCTTGAATCTCATGGTGTACAAACGTAAACCACGTAACCTAGACATTCTTTGGAATGAGATTCAAGCAGTGTGTAGAGAAATCTCATTTGGACGTTTTGATACGATGTACAGAATCAGTGGTGACTCGTACTCAGAATTGTATTGATGCTGCAGGTCACCAATTTGAACAGTATTAACATTTGTTATTTATGTTTCATTTACATTGGACTTTCAGCTTTCTATTTTCCTGAAATTTAACTTTGTAGAACGGTAAATAAATTTTCTATGGAAGTTCAAAGTGTGTATACATTTTTTTGAAGCACCCGGTATTTTTTTATTAATGTTCTAGAAATAAGCGTTTTCATTCTTTTTACTTTTTTTTTTCTAGGTTTTTCTACCGTGTTTTAACACTCAACAAGTTATTTAACGCGCGTTCATTAGCTCCGTTCGTATTATGTATCTATTAACCTATTTGACGGGATCTTTGAACGTATTGTTACTACCTTCCAATGTGAGACCATTAATTAATCTGAGATTTTATATATCTAGAACAAATGAAGAACGATGACAATATTACTATTTCAACCGTCTTCAAAAAAGGAGGAGGTTCTCAATTCGTCTGTATGGTTTTTTTATGTTTGTTACCTCATAACTTTTAACTGGGCGAAGCGATTTTAATGATTCTTTTTTATTTGAAAACTGATGGTTCCCGTGTGGTCCCATTGGCACCAGGTCAGAATCTGATGGTTATCTCCTGAGAAATAGAGGAAAATCCTCAAATTTCAAAGGCATAGTGAAGTCAGTTCTCATATAGCAATGTCAGTTATATAAACTTTTCTAAAACGACTCTACTGGTTTTATGAAAATTTGTGCATATCGGGTGAGTCTGTGAACAAATTAAGATATTTTTTATACCTCTAGGTCAGGAAGGGGGGTTCCAATAAGTACCCAAGCCAAGTGGAAATGCGGTACACAGCTAGTAAAGCCATTTTTAACGTTTTTAGTCCGATGGCTACGCCCTTGATGTGTACTGGATAATAGTACCAATTCTACGCGCACAACTCGTTTGCATTTGGGACAATCATTTGTGTGATATTTATAAATGTCATACAAATGTTTGTTCTGCGTCTGGGTGTTTCTATGTATTATAAGTATGTATTTACAAAGGAAAAGTAGTATATGTATTATATCCGTATTCTGGTACCCATAACACAAGCATATAAGCTTAGCTTGGGACAAGAGGACGCTGTATGAAATATCCATGAATTTTTAAGTTATTGCATATCGCGGGCCTTGAGCGTGAAGACCGAATCCAGAAATTCCGAAAATAATGTAATGAATAAAACCTTACAGTATCGGCGCTACTGCGCATGCGTAATCAGCGTAAAACGGCCGGCTGTCCAAAACCAAAACAAAAACGGACGTTTCGGACAGATTTCAGACCATATCAAAAGAGATTAACATTTGATTGATAATCGCTATTTTATCATAATTACCATAAACAATGGACAGATGTAAGCATCAGTAAATAAGGATTATTACCTAATCTTATTTTAGTTTATGGTCTTTAGATTCTTGCATAAATAAAATAAATGAATAATTATAATTGCATAAGTTGATAAAAAATGCAATAGCTTTACCGCGGCAGTCCCCGAGTGCCACAGGTCTTTTTTATTTATTTATTTATTGAACTAACTAAAAAATGAAAACAACTATGGTGTATTTTGATTATTTACTATTTCATTGTTATTAATATATAACGACCGGGTCTACTCCGCGGGAAATATAATTTATTTTAGGTACGATACCTGTTTTGTCCCGACGTTTCGGTCGACTTGTATCGACCGTGGTCACGGGTGAACTGGTGAGCGGCAGCGGCGACGGCTCCGTGGCGCGCGAGTTTCGGAAACTACCCGCACTTGGTCTTCATAACTATTTTTGTACATTTTGTCGGTACTTCGACACACAACACTAACGACATCTGTCCTACCACTGGCCGCGTTTTTATGGGAACGTGTGCACTTGCTGATAACAGGGTTCCAAGATGTTGATAACCGATATCCGTCCTCACGGTCGAAGGTCTTATGTTTTTTAATTTCAATCGCTTCCCGTACTATCCTGGAGTAATAATGACGGTCAGTGGAGAGGATCTTCGGGTCGTGTAGTTCTATCCAGTGGTTTGGACCCTCCTCCAGCAAGTGCTCAGCGATTGCAGACCTATTTGTTTGTCTATTTTTGACAGCTGCGATATGTTCTTTCATCCGTTCCGCGATGGTACGCTTTGTCTGTCCGATGTAAGAACTCCCGCAGCTGCAGTCCACCCTATATACACCCGCCGTCTGGAGAGGAACAACATCCTTTGCTGTCCTTGTGAAACATTATTTCATTGTTCACATTTTTATTAATAAAAATCGTTAGTCAATAATATACTGATTTTCTAATAAAAAGTTCAACTAACATTGCCGAATTGTGTTATTGACGCTATTAATTTTTATATTTTAGTTAAGTTTAGTTGTGCACATAGAATCGGTACCATGGTTCCAGTTGACACGATAAAACTTACAGATATCACAATCTGTTATGTATTCTTAATAAAGATAACGATTATTAATAGTCAATCAATATAACATAATTACTGATAATCGCATAACGAAGTTAAACAAATAAAAATGAGTAATGATTTTTTTGTTGACAAAATATTCTTCCTTAATAAACTAAATTATAGTAGAAAAAAATATCACCATGAGCGGGACTAGAAGCCACGACATCGGAATTCCGGTCCCATGGTATTCATTAATCGTTCCTCTGGAGGCAATATACATGAAGACTAGGGGACACAGGGGACTACGATGTTTATATTTTTGTAAGGAGCAAAGTTTGCTGTCGAGCGCTATTAAATAAATAAATAAATAAAAAGATATGGTGTCGTGGGACACCAGGTAGGAACGAAGTATCGTAATCTAGAATCGACACAAATTGCAAAAAAAGAATCGTGATCAATTTTATTATATATATATAATCTCTATGAAGTTTCATAGTTTTTTTCTCAATTTTTCCGTATGACTTTCAAAACAGCAAGAAAGATAACCTAGAAAACCTTACAAAGATTTTAGTTTGTACACACAATATTAACCAATGTAAAATATTCTATATTTATTAAGAAACTAATACTTACGTATTTAATTCTTTTGCACTGAATAAATTTCTACTAATAACACTGTCAATTGCATTCAAGTCACTTGTTAGTTCACTTGCCATTGTTACTTTGAGTGACGACACGGACTACCATTACCAATCAATAATTTATATTCAATATTATAGCTCGCGCGTATCCGAATTTCTCGGCAAATTTAATCATATCTCATCCAATATACAGCAAACCCCAATAAATTATACGAAAAAAGCCATCCTCTTGAACAATTCTATCTATGAAAAAAACCGCATCAAAATCTGTTCCGTATTTTTGAAGATATAAGCTCACATAGGGACATACATACAAAAATTACGACTTTGTTTTATAAGAAGTAAAGATAAAGAAGAAGCATATATAGACTACAGGCCCACGTAGAAAAATGACGGGTCATTTGAACCACCAGGTGACCTATCTAGAACGATAGAAGAGCATAAAATAATAAGATTCAGGACTATGCCGTCACTTGTAAGCTGTCCAACTGAGTGCAGGTGAGAATTCAAAAGTACAAGTAGACTCACTACATTTTGGTCAATTGTTTTTTTTTCATTTTTTCTTTTCATTACAAATGACCCGTCATTTTTCAACGTGGGCCTGTAGTCTAATAGCAAGTTAATTGCAAAAAGCAATAAATTTATGTAAAACTAGTTACGTAACTAGCCCGCGACTCCGTTCGCGTGGAATTTAGAAAATTTTCCCCGTTATCGCAACATTTTTCTCTACTGCTTCGCTTCTACTGGTCGTAGCGTGATGTTTTATAGCCTAAACTCTTCCTCGATAAATTCCCTATCTAACACTGAAAGAATTTTCCAAATCGGCCCAGTGGTTCCTGAGATTAGCGCGTTTAAACAAACAAACTAATTCTTCAGCTTTATAATATTAGTCTATATAGATACTCTTACCTTGAAATGGCAAAAATTGTGCCAAAAAATTTTCAACGCCAACGTTTGCCGGGACAGCTAGTTTTTATATAATATTATTTTATTTGAATTCTATTGATTATTTTATTATTTTATTGTATTTTATTATTCTAAGTTATTTTATTTTATAATAGAGAAATGTTTTAATCTTTGTTTAAGGATTCATAGGTATAATAGGATTTCACTTGACTACTGCATGTTGTCTTATCTGTTTAACATTTAATCTACATGATAGTTACCGCTAACTGTGCAAGCGGCGTTAATCTTTAATTAATTGGTAGTACCCGCTTTTTTCAAATACCTAATGTTTTTTAAATTTGTAAATGTAATGTATAATGATTTGTTGATTGACCAATAAATAAATATTGTGGTAATACAAATATCTATCATTAGAATTCTCAAGCGTTACAATCAAAATGCATGATGTGACACCTTAAAATGCTGTGCATTTGAGTAAAAAAAACATAGAAAATTGTAATTAACTGTCGATGTTTAATGTAACAAGTAATTGGATGGTCCAAATAAATGATTAAATTAAATAAACCCTAAAAATAATTATCTGTGGCGCTGCGTTCTGTAAAAAAGAAAAGGTACGTCACTAAGTTAAACACAGGCGCCAAAAATATAGCTTTGCAGTTGCGGTAAAGTTGGCGTAAAAACGCTAGGCATACAAAGTCGGAGCAGCTGACTAGTTAACAAATCAAATTACGGAGGAAAAAATTGACTGCCGCAAGCGGGACTTGAACCCACGACCTAGGAATACCGTTCCGAAGCTCTTTCCAACTGATTTTATTGCGGTCGTGCTAGCAACATTCAAATTAACCACCACATTTGTCACTCGACTGAGTTTATATATTTTTACGTACAACGCCATCTATCAAGATTGCTTTACAACATCTCGACCAACCACCTAGCATTCTTTACAGAATACAATTGGGTTGAAAATAATAACGCGACGTTCATTACTAAAGTAATTTAATGATTTTGCAATTGACATGCTATGCATATAATTTGATTTGTTAAGTAAGGCATAGCATGTCAATTGCAAAATCAACAAATTACTTTAGCTGACTAGTTTACAATAGCTATCTGGAAAGGCGCCCTGCCTAGTATTGCACAAATTTACCTGTTATAATCAACAGTTTTGACTGTCGTCTTATCAAAGTTCCGAGTATTACTTTTAAATATCAATCATAATTATATTAACATATCTGGCTGATCCGACGAACCTTGTTCCGACAATTAGTATGCTTATAGCCGTCTTCCCTTATTAGTTAGATGTGCCTTCACGGACATATCTGATTATAAATGGACACTCACACAATGTCATCTGGTTCTTAGCTAAGAGTATTTTTAACCGACTTCAAAAAAAGAAGGAGGTTCTCAATTCGTCTGTACCTATGCTTTTTTCATTTTATTTCTTTTTATGTTTTTTACCTCATAACTTTTAACTGGGCAAAGCGATTTCAATGATTTTTTTATTATTTGAAATCTGGTGGTTTCCGTGTCGTCCCGTTGGTACCGGGTCAAGGTCTAATGGTTATTTATTTTATTTATTTATTTATTATTAAATTAATTTTACAACGCCATTACAGTAGAAAAACCAAGTCGACATTATAATTAAATGTTACATATATATATATATTACACTCCAAGAGATGGACATATTTTATGAATTTGTAACAATTCTCATACCCCTATCTGTAATTTTAGCCAAAGGACTGGTGAAAATATCTAGATCTTGGGCTATTTCGTTTATTAATCTTAGTGCTCTGGTAAGCGGTGCCTGGTGGAGCACATTGGTCCTTGGTTTCGGAAGTGCGATTAAATCACGCTTTCTCGCACTTAAATAATTATTGGGAACATATAAGTTCAAACACATTAACACTTGAGGGTTGTTAATAATGCCCCGAAGTAGTTTAATCACATAAGTTAATATTAAAATATTTCTTCTTAATTCTAATGATTCATAATCAACCATCCCCAATACAAAAAGTGTTGGATACATTAATGGGAAGAATGGATAAACTCCATATTTTTTCATGTACAAAAATCTTGTGAATTTGTTTTGAATTTTATCAATCATTGAACAATATTTTTTTTCGTGAGGGCTCCAGATTAGCGCACCATTTTCTAATTTGCTTCTAACCAGTGCATTATATAGTATTCTAATTACAGCTATGTTTTTAAAAGTTATCTCCAGAGATATCGAGGAAAACCCTCAAATCTCAAGGGCAACTGAAGTCGACTTAACTTTTTTTTAAATACTCAATAATATGCTCTTATAGCTCTACTTGTAACACACAATACAAACCTGTGTTTCTTGTGCCAAGTGACGTAACTCAAAAAAACACTATTTTTTCAGAAAAGCAAAGTCCTTCACAGTAATTACTGAGATTCGACTGTGGAACGTATTACGAGTACCTCAGCAGATCCGACTAGCGAAAACTTTGACATCATTTAAAAAGTTATTATTATATGAACACTACTGCTCCCAAGCTTAGATTATATTTAAGTCACCTACCTATAGTTAGTTATAGTTATTTAATCACAATGTCTGAAGTTATGGACATACCATAACTTCAGCTTACTAATGCGTACTCAGTATATTGTAATTACTTTAGGAATACAGGAATAAACTACCCTCTGATGTCTACTAAACTTGTTCATTACGGTTGCCGTTAAGAGATCGGCATTTTGTGATAAGGCCGCCTTTTGTACAAATGTTGATTTAAGTTTACTTATTGTAACTACATTTTGTATTTATTTTTGTGCAAATAAAGAGTATTCTATTCTGTTCTGTTCTATTCTATTAAACTTAAACTAGCTGTTGCTGGAATTCAGAAACTTTACCCCGTTTTTACAACATTTTTCACTATTGCTGCGCTCCTATTGGTCGCAGCGTGATGTTATATAGTCTATAGCATTCCTCGATAAATGGACTATCCTGTATAACATCACGCTATACAACATTGAAATTTTTTTTTAAATCGGACCAGTGTTTCCGGAGATTGACGCGTTCAAACAAACAAAATTTTCAGCTTTATAATATTAGTATAGAAGTATCGATGATATCCCTTATATAACTTTTACAGCACCCTTGGGAAGAAATGGGAAGATGACATTGGTATTCTTAAACCGTCACCATACAGACAGACTTATCATTTACTTAGTATTTACATATGACGTGACGTGTAAAGTCGTGTGATTTTTATAAATGAAAATCATCAATAACTTATCGTCTTATATGTATAGTAAACACTTGATATGCACTGCTATTATCATTAGGTACGTCAGTAGGTACCTCAGTACATATCAA
Source organism: Orgyia antiqua (assembly GCA_916999025.1). Classification (NCBI taxonomy): domain Eukaryota; kingdom Metazoa; phylum Arthropoda; class Insecta; order Lepidoptera; family Erebidae; genus Orgyia; species Orgyia antiqua. The sequence goes on from OU779874.1 coordinate 11,950,404, forward strand.
GTACGGCAGCGCGTATCTATTCAACAACGAACAAATAGAAGAGTTCAATGGTCTAAACGTAGGAATCGAACCAAAAACTGCAACGCTCCAAGGAAATGGTAATTACAACATGGTAATAGTCATGTTTGTACTGTAGCAGTCACCGATGGTTTGATTATGGCCTCAATTAAACAAACTAAACGTGAATAAAATGAAACTGGGTTTGGTGTAATTTAGTTTTAAGGTAGAGAGTTAATATAGAGATTTTATATCGTAGGTATTAGTTAGACTCACGATTCTGTTTCACAGGTTTTATTTAATAAGAAATATTAGGTAGTAGTACTAAATATCCATTGGGAATAGTATATCACATAGGTACATTTATGTTTTAATTTATTTCTGCACGTATAGTATTGGTACTGGGTGTTTACTATGTATTATAAGCAATACCGTCTTTACCATAAGGGCACACGGGGCCCGTGCCCAGGGACCCCATTCTTAGTGGGCCCCGAATGTCCGAAATTTTTTCTCATACATTATTCAAACATTTGTGTTATCAGAAATCAGTGATCTTATCAGAAGGTAAAATACACCTTACCTACTGATAAGATCACTGAAGATTTGAATAAAAGGTGAAGAGAAAAAAGTATTTATTAATTTAATGGGACAGCAAGTTTCGAAATCATTGTCAAAGAACGTAAATCAGAAAAGTTCTATTCTATTAGCGTAAATTCTACGCCAGATCTGTCCCACGTGTTTTACTTTTCAAAAAGGCCTCGAATTCTTGTGTCCCAAGGGCCCCCGCTTAGTTAAAGACGGCCAAAAAGTAGTTTATGTATTATATCCGTATTCTGGTACCCATAACACAAACATATAAGCTTAGCTTGGGACCAGAGGACGTTGTGTGAAATGTCCATGAACATTTATATTTATTTATTTATATTTATATTTATTGCCATCTTATCTATTTACATAACTAAACTAGTTTGTTTTTAACGCAGAACAATAACTAATATTAGACGAAGCAAGTCATTCGCAACACGTACGAGATTATAAGGAAGATTATAATACGACCTTACATTCGGTCAACTTATCAATGCTACTTTGTGTTAAAGTTAAAGTAACAAATAAGTAATTTTGTTATAAATCTTGCTCCTTGAAAAAAAATAATTTATTTGTTAGATACATTTTTAATTAAAATTCAATATTACATACACATCGACAGTTTGAGCCGAATGCCTTGTTAAATGGACAGCACAGAAATACATTTGGTCAGTGGACCCTTGAGCTCAGTCCCAAAAATAAGATGAATAACTAATGTCTGTTACTAGCAAAGTATAAATTATGGGATAGAAAATTGGATATTGAATGCTGACCTCGTTTCTAAAATATTTTGATTTGAGCTATGATTATATATTTCTTTTATTTTTTTCTATGCGATTTATTTCTAACTGGTGTTTGTCTGTGTGTTAGGATGTGTTATGCGGAGACCCCCGAAAGAACAGGCGTATCAAACATATCCCAAATTCCCAATCTGAGACAGCAATGTTCAAAAGGCAGGCCTTGTCACTCGCAAACTGACGATCGTTCGGGTAGATAGAACCTTGAGTAGAACCATGGATTTATTCCTCTTTGCCCACACACTACCAATGAGAAATATTGTAAATGGTGGGTTTCAGACGAAAGAAAAATATCCAAACCATCGGATAACTGTGATATCGACACATAGATCTGTCTTCAACTAATTAGAAGTGGCGATTATATAGTCAAGTTCGCAGAGCCATCCATTGGAACGTTAGTCTGGCGAGGTCTAAGTCCAATAGTGGAATGATATGGCTCTGAATGACCTTATGGAATTCTACCACTTACCGAAATAATATCTTGTTTATTGGCCTGAGAACCTGTTTTAAATGCTGGATAATATGATGCGGTCAATAACACCAGCTGTAATTGCAAACCAGTTATTTTTATTTACATTTTATGGAATTTAATTATTTCCGTATACATTAAGAATGTAAATTGTCACCACTCCATTTACACCATACAGAATAACAACAGGTTCTGTAACGTGTTATATACGAGACAGAGATGTAAAAAAGTAGAGCCTATAAGAGCTCATTTTTATACTATCTATCATACCATCATAATAATGTTATTTCATAATGTAAAAATATATAAATAAATAAATATTCATGGACATTTCACACAACGTCCTCTGGTCCCAAACTTAGCTGATATGCTTGTGTTATGGGTACCAGAATGCAGATATAATACATACCTATACTATTTTTCTTTTCTAAATATATACCTACTTATCTTATATATAAAATTCACGTGTCACAGTGTTAGTTACCGTACTCCTCCGAAACGGCTTGACCGATTTTTATGAAATTTTACATGCGTATTCAGTAGGTCTGAGAATCAGCCAACATCTATTTTTCAACAAACTGACAGTTGCATGGCAAATCAATGTTTGCCGGGTCAGCTAGTATAATATAAAGAAAACAACCAGACGCAGTACAAAATATTTGTATGACAATTATAAACATAAATTATTCACACAAATTATTGTCCCGAGCGGGAATTGAATCCGCGACTTCGTGAACGGCAGTCCGTTACATGAACCACTCGACTACGAGGCCTCGCAAATGGTCATGGTGACTCAGCTGACACAATATGATCGCAAATAACGATGCTCCTCTCTATGCCCTCTCAGAGTTATTAAAACATGACGATAAGTATCTAACTATCAAAAAAGCTGGTTTTATCCAAATGATTTATTTATGCCTAACAAAATATCACGACCTTGTACCAAAGGTATGCTAATATCAACCTTAAATTAATATTAATCTTATTCTAATATCAAATTGCAAAAACTCAAAGACCTCGTACCAGTGGAGTCAGGATCTAAGGTCGATATTTAAGTAGACTAATCAATCTAAATGGAAACGGGAAAATTTATGGCTAAACTTGATACTTATTAATATATACTCATGGACTTAGATACATATAAATTATTCTGCTTATTTATTTTGCTACAGCAATAAAAAAATACCTGTGCTGTCTTTTTTTAATGCAAAATACACAACTTAAATAATGATGATGATGATTTCAGTATATTTAATTGGTATATCGGCCATTACCTGTCGAAGAACTGCTAACCGATGGAGAACTCTGATGAACTCGGCAAACGCAAAGTAGGACAGCCCCCTGCTTGGTGAACGACGTTTTGAAGAAATTTGTAGTGTTGGACTGGATGCAGAATGCGGAGGACCGCCTGTAGTAGCGTGAATTGAGATGTTTAGGTCCAGAAATAGACTATAATAGGCAGACGTGGTGAATCTTGAAATATTACTCAACGCACAGAAATAGATGGATTTCATAAGGCGCGAGGTCTCCACAATTATAAGGCCAAAGTGCGGCCGCCGACGTCTCTAGTTTCTACAAGATCATTGTTCATAACAATAATCTCTCTCTCCATCCCATTAACGCCCCACTGTTGGTCACAGGCCTCCTCCACTTTGGGAGGGATTATGATCTATCGTGCTACGCTGACCAGGCGTGTTGACACAGCTTGCGAGCTTTTCTTCTCTCACGGAGAATATTATCGGTGTACAATATCCCTTAGCTGGCTTTCACAGCACCCTGGGAAGGAAGAGGGGTGATTACACTTGTATTCATAATCTGTCACCTCACGGACAAGATTTATACAAAATATTAAAAACCCGACTATTTTAAACTAGTATTTTTTTGTGAAAACCTAATTTATCATTGAGCGACTACATTTCTATATTTGTAATTTAATAGTGTTTTTGTCACAGTGTTAGTTTGTCTGTCGTTGTGTCAATACACCTGTGCTAAACTATTTATAAAATTTGTAAATACATTGTTTTTAATGTAAAACTGTGAACAAAATACCAAAGCAATTAAAGCAAAGAATAAGTAAGTAGTGATTTTTATAATTTATTTTGACGCATAAGAAAACGTATGTCACCACCACATTTCTTGGAGTATCTCTCTCTCTCTCCAGCCACTTAAGTCCCACTGTTGGGCACGGGCCTCCTCCACTTTGGGAGGGATTATGGTCTACTGTACCGCGCTGAACAAGCGTTTTGGCACAAGGTTTATTTTCGAGTTTTCCGTCTCTCACAGGGGATGTTATCTGTGTGCAATATCCCTTAGCTGACTTTTACAGCACCCTTGGGAGGAGATGGGGTGGTGACACTTGTATTCTTAATCCACACGGAGTATAATTATGGTGTTATTAAAAAATTTGTTCACTTGAAGGCATAATGGGAAGAATACACGTTTATGCTTGATGTTTTCATAAAATTAATCCGCTTGAAGGAATAAGTATACTTGCCATATCCCCATTTTTAATGTAGTTATAAAAATGGACAATCTCAACTCATATCAGGAAATGCTAAAAGAGGACGCTCGGGAAGGAGATGCTTTTAACTCATACATGTTTTCTTTTAAAAGTGATGTGTAGCAATTACAACCATTGTAAATGAATGACCTGATGTATAAGTATAAAAACAAATGAAAATAGTGTAGTATGTTTAGATCGTAGCAAATTGTGGTCTATATAGTCTCTGCCTAACTCTATGGGGAAAAGGCGTGATGGTATAATATATTTATCTCTATCCCAATTAATGTCCCACAATTAGGCACTAGTAACTTCGGAACTTATACCACAGAATAGATACTTTAAGAGGGTTCTGGTTTCTACCGCGCAGACCAGTAGGGTTACTCATGAAAACAATTCCGATCCATTAGCATTGAGATTATGACGTTTCATCACGTTTCGTACTCTTGAACACAACACTAGCGCCATATTGTGTTAATACTGAGCGGAAAGGGATAGGAAATATGTTTTCCTGTAAAATGCGTCGGAAAGGAGTTATTATCAAAAAACTGGTTTTGGGCGCCATTTTTTCAATATGGCGGCGCAAACGTGCAACATACGAGGTGGCAAAGTTGAAATTTGGAAAGAGCACATCAAAATTTATAAAATTACAAGTTTTCAAAACTTCCGGAAAACTTTCCGGGCAAAAATACTAAATGACTGGGCCATTAACGTATTCTTGAATAAGGATAATGTATTCAAATTAGTAACAATTTAACAATATATTCTGTAGCTGTTACTCGCAAATACGCCTAGAATTTAGAAAATTTTGCAGCATTTTTCACTAGTACTTCACTCCTATTGGTTGCAGCGTGATGTTATATAGCCTAGAGCCTTCCTCGATAAAGGCGCTCATCTCAGGAATTACTGGTCGGATATGAAAAATTCTTTCAGTGTTACTTAAGACATTTATTGAGGAAAACTATATATGACATCACGCTGCGACCGTCTCTCACAGTAGACGTTAACTGCTAATATTGTTCCGTAGCTGGCTTTTACCTCTTAACTCGGTAAGAAATGAGGTGTATTTTTAATCCGTTACCACACGGACCTAGTGTTATAAACGTTATGAATGTAATATTGAGACTAAATATTTTTAGGTTTAGTTAAGTATAGTGCCTACAGAATTGATACCATTGTTCTAACCAGTAGGTACTGTGTATTGAAGGTTAGTTGTGAAAAGTATCTTAGTAATATGTTGAAACATTATTGAACATTATTGAGTTACGACATACAATAACTATTAAATATAATAGCTATAATAAATAATAGATTTATGTCAGAATATTGTATATAGCTTACTAGATGGCACCCGATACTTAGTACTTGTAGAATTAAGAAAGTAAAAAATCCATAACAAAAAGCGATCCTCTTGAACCATTCTATCTATTTAAAAAAACGTCTGTACTTTTGAAGATCACATAAAAAACTCACATAAAAAAAGCGACTGTGTTTTATAAGAAGTTGAGAATAGATGCTACCCGCAATTTCGTATACGCGGTATATGAAATGAAATATACATTATACATCAAATCTTAAGAAATTATACAAAAAAACCATTCTCCTTAACCACTCTATCTATTATAAAAAACCGCATCAAAATCCGTTGCGTAGATTTAGTGGCTTAAGCTCACATAGAGACACAGAAAACACGACTTTGTTTTGTAATAGGTAAATATAGACTAGCTAATCCAGCGGTTTCACTCGCTTTTATAGTTACTGCACAGCTACATCTAGCGTGATGATAAGTATATACCTTACGTGTCATTCTGAGCTATAAAGCTACAGCAAAGTTTCATTTAAATGCATTCAATGGTGTTAAGCAAAAGCAACAAACATTACTTCTATCCATCCATCAGCGTATATGGAAATAGGGAACAAGAAAGAAAGAAGAACAAGAAAGCCACAACATTCATCCATTTATACATTCATACTAACTTTCATGTTTATATACGAAGTACAAGAAAACCTCTTAAATTACTCTATCTAATAAAATAACCACATCAAAATCCGTTGGGTAGTTTTGAAGATATGGATTCACGAAAGGATGTTCAACTACAGATGCAGGGGTTGAACTGTTAAAAGATATATTCTCGGCCTGGGAGAACTCGCAAGATTCGTTAGGTGTTTTTTGCGATTTGTCCAAAGCTTTTGACTGTGTACAACATGAAACCTTAGTTAGGAAACTACATCATTATGGTATCAGAAATAAAGCACTCGATCTTTTAAACTCTTATTTAGACAATAGAATTCAGAAAGTTGATGTTAACGGTAAACGATCTCCAGGAGCTGCTGTTACATTGGGCGTCCCACAGGGCTCCATTCTCGGCCCATTCCTTTTCCTTACTTATATTAATGACTTACCGTACTATGTTGGGAACGATCAAGAGATTGTTCTGTTTGCTGATGATACTTCCTTGACTTTTAAAATTAATAGACAAATGCGTGATTATGACGAAGTAAACAGTGCACTCTCAAAACTTGTACAATGGTTTAATGTTAATAACTTATTGTTAAACTCTAAGAAAACAAAAGTAATAAAATTCTCCATGCCAAATGTTACCCAAGTAGAAACCAATGTACATTTGAGTGGTGCGAAATTGGAACCAGTACATTCAACTATATTTTTAGGAATCACTATTGATTCGAAATTACAGTGGGGCCCACAAATTGAAAAAATGTCTGGCAAACTTAGCTCTGCGACATATGCGGTGAAAACAATTAGACGACTTACGGATGTAGATACGGCTAGAATGGTTTACTTTAGTTATTTTCACAGTGTAATGTGCTATGGAATTCTTCTTTGGGGAAACTGTGCGGACATTAATCGGATATTTGTGCTCCAGAAACGCGCTGTTAGAGCTATATATAACCTAGGTCCGCGGGATTCTCTAAGGGAGAAATTCAAAGACATAAATATTTTAACGGTCGCTTCACAATATATATATGAAAACTTATTGTATGTTCATAAAAATATTCATAATTTTACAAAAAAAAGCGACCACCATAATGTTAATACAAGGCATAAACACAATCTTGTGATGCATGTAACCCGTCTCCACAAAATATGTAACTCTTTCATGGGTCATTGTATACGATTTTATAATAAACTCCCTATTGATGTAAGAGAATTAAATAATTCTAAATTTAAAAAATTCAATAAAACTAAATTATGTAAAAAGGCGTATTATAAAATTTCTGATTATATTAAAGATGATAAAGCTTGGGAGTAGGTTGCTCTGGAGCAATACATATTCTATATTGTAAAGTTATTAGCATTGTAAGTATAATTGACATTTAATTTAAAAATATTGATTTGATTAAAAGCTCTGCTGAGTTTCTTACGCCGGTTCTTCTCAGCAGATTGCGTCCTGAACCGGTGGTAGGGAAAAAAATTGGACATGTCATAAGCACATAATTTTTCTGAAAAATTGTGTCTACGTGATTAAATGATTTTTTCATTTTCATTTTCATTTTCATAAGCTCACATAGAGACATATATACAAAAAATAACGTATTTTTAATAGATCGCCTTGTGTGTGAAATTATTGGGGGTGACCTGTGTTATTCGCAATACATACACCAACATCGTTATTGAGACAAAAAATACGTATTTTATCTTTGCAAAAACTATAATAATTCATTACTTTACAAAAACTTGTAAATAAAAGATAAAGGTACTAATTCTATGTGCACAATTAAACTTAACTAAATCATTTGCCTAACTCAAAAACAAAAAAAAACACTTAAAATTCTCAATTTTAAATATTTTACATTATTGCATTCCTTAATATGTGTGCAAAATTTCAGATCAATCCGGCTACTGCAAGTGGGTGAAAATCGCTTAAAAAGAATCCGTTATTAAGAATAATACATTAATAGATACATACCGAACTAATAAAAAAAAAATTAAAATGAAAATTGAAAATTATTTATAAAATTATTTATATTATTATTTTGATTATTTGTCTTTTATAGTGTGCATTTATATTAATTGATTTCGTTAGTCATAAAAATACATTTTTTGTACATTATGAAAGTTCAATTAACAGTTGACAAATTGTGTCATTGACATTATCAGTTTTCAATTTTTAGTTAAGTTGAGTAAGGTGAGACTGAAAAGGAAAGATGTAATATAAGAGGTAGAGGCCTTCTTTCTTTGAGCATGCACAATATCAGTAAACAGATCCGCTTAATAGTCTTGCGACAAATTGCAGATAAATAAAAAGTTAGCTTAAGTTTAGTTGTGCAATTAGAATTGGTACCATTATCTGTCGGTAACATAAGTGATTAGATGAGATCAAGGATGTTGCGGTTAGCTGGATAGATCCACAATGCTAATATATTTTTTGTTTATTAAATATCAACGACGGGCTTAGTTGTCTAGTGGTTAATGAAACGGACGGGGGTTCGATTCCTACACGGGACAATCATTTGTGTGGTATTTATAAATGTCATAGAAATTTTTGTACTGCGTCTGAGTGTTTTTATGTATATAATAAGTATGTATTTACAAAGGAAAAGTAGTTTATCTAGTACTAGCTGTTGACCGCGACATCGTACGCGTGGAATTAAAAAAAAATCCCTGTTTTGCTACATTTGTCACTACTGCTTCGCTCTTATTGGTCCTACAACTAGTAAAATATAATTGGCAACCCTAATGTCAATGGTCACATCTGCGTTAAATTTTTATTATAACCAGTTTATTTTTTGTATAAATGAATTTAACTTGATTCAAAATTGTCTTAGCTCATATTTTGCTAATTTTTGCTCATTATTAAAATTAATTGTCTATTATATTACGCTATCTGGGTACCGTGGTATATCCGTATTGTGACGCAATAAGAATACAAGTGTCACCACACCATTTCAAGGACAAATCATCACAAACTACAGCGCATTTTAAAATCAGCGAGAAGGACTTGTTGTATTTTTCGCGCTATATATTACTCGAAATAGAGCTAAATATTGAAGAAAGCTTAGGCCACCCTTGCATGCTGCAGTTAAAGGCCATGGCCACTATGGCCCTAAGGTAAATACGCCTCTGATCACAGAAAATTCTCCTTGTGGTGCTTATTAACCGACTTCAAAAAAGGTGGAGGTTCTAAATTCCTCTGTATGTTTATTTTTAGATTTTTTTTTGTGTTTGTTACCTCATAACTCTTAACTGGGCGAAGCGATTTTAATAATTATCTTTTATTTGAAAGCTGGTGGTTCCCGTGTGGTCACATTGGCACTTGGTCAGGATCTGATGGTTATCTCCTAAAAATCGAGGAAAACCGTCAAATTTCAAGGGCACTAGAAGGCGGATGAATTTTGTTTTTTTTAATTATATAGTTGTTTAACATTAAAACACTTCACAACATGCATCGTGTACTAGTTAGGTACTTGGGTCATGGAAAACTTATCATTCATTAGATTGAACTAGAACCTACCTAACCTGTTTGCGAAGAACTTTTGCATACATATTAGTTACGATAAATGCTCTTTATTTGGCTATGATATTATTACTTTGTGGCCTTATACTTTTTGCCTGTGACTTCGTACGCGTGGCATTTAAAGACCAAAACTTAACAAATTATACATAAAAAACATCCTCTTGTACCATTCAAACTATTAAAAGAAACATCTATGTTATCATTCCTTTAGCTCGCTCTTACAGCACGTAAAATGGAAAAATAAGAAAAAAAGAAAAAACTAATTTTTTTTTTCAAAAAATAAAATGGGGCACTTAGGTACATTCGATTCCATTTTCTACTTATTTTGTATTAAAATTTCACGTAAATTCATGTCTTCTTTTGGCAACGTAAAAATTGACTGGAAATTGTGGTCACGGTAGCCCGCTGCTAGGTGCTGGGATCCAATCGCCTCAATTTCTCAACCAAAGTTCAAATATAAATGACGCCTGATCAGAATATGCTAGCAACAAATATAATATGAAGTAGTGATAACGCAGGTAAAAAAGATGTAGATTTTTTAAATACCGAAAATCGTCAAACAAAAATAAAAAAATCCATCACACCGATGCCACCTGTAACCAATGGCTCCCTAACTCAAGCAATATCTTTTAAGTATATTACTATCGCTTTATTCTCTTAAGTCATCCAAAAGATCCTAAATTAATCCTCCGAAAATTAACTCGTGGCTACATGTGACATCCGTACACTTTTTATTTTAATAAAACTCGCAAATACTTAACAAATATTAAATGTACGATTACAATGTTACCTTAACACAATTCTTTATTATAATCAGTCTGAGAGCATCGTCCTCCATTTATTTATCAAATATGTAGATAACTTTGTAGACTGCAGTAATACACACGTCTCAAACAACAAAGGTGAGAAATATTTTAATTTTAATGAATTTGCATTACAGGAAATCAAACCAGAAATATTTGATGACAATAAAGATAATTAGGAAGATAAAGCTGATATAAAAATATGACACGTCCAGGAAAATCAAATTAAAACGCGTTGTGAAGAGAAACAAACATCAAATGCTGAGTTAAAAATACTCAAAATGGTGCTAAAAGTCGCAAGTCAAATTAATAAAGCCAATAAAAATAGAGATCCGTTTTCCAAACTAATTGGAGATTTTGGGCGTTGGCAATTCCTTATTTTTGCATCAGTTTCTTTAGTGAAATTGAGTTCAGGATGGGTTCAAATGGCAATTTTATTTTTGACACCAAACTTGAGTTATCGCTGTGTTAATTTACCAAATGCTACTAATGTGATTCTGAACGATACCTGCTATGAAGGATGTCTACAATACGAGTATGATACCAGTCCATTTGATAACACTATTGTATCTGAATGGGACTTGATCTGCGAGAGAAGATGGTTGGCAAGTTTTACACAAACAAGTCTGCAGCTGGGAATTTTGGTTGGCAGTTTTATCTTCGGATTCCTATCTGACAGGTTAGTATTTTCATATATTAAATGCATTAAATATATCTAAGCTGACTGTGAATGCAGCCACTCGTTACTGTGACATGATAACAATACTTTGAATTGTCGCATTTAAGAAGAAATAAAGTGACAAGAAGATAATATAAATATTGAAAACTAAGCGAAAATAAATGGTGCTTACGATGTCCAACATTATAAGGATAATTACATCAAAACCAAAACTAAAGATGGAATGGAATGAAATCTAAATTAAACTAAATTATTTTCAGATACGGTCGCAAAAACACTTTCTTAGTGGCAATTTCTGGGGTAATCGTAACAGGACTGGCAATACCATTCTCGCCCAATTATGGTGTGTTCACTGGGCTGAGAACAATACTCGGTGTTGCCACAGCTGGTACAATGATTGTATCATTTGTAATAGTTATGGAGTCAGTAGGTCCTAGCTATAGGGAAATAGCTGGCTGCCTATTCCAAGTACCATTTGTAGTTGGTAAGTCAAGTCTCATATAATTAATGATATAAAAATGTGTCCTATATACGTTGTTGATAGCCGTAATATCTTGATTGAACTAACTTCGTGAATTCTATAGACAATAATCATCCGCGAATTCATGGATTCAATTTCGGACGCACGCGAATGATAGTGCTATTATGATGAACATATTTACAATGTTTGTCATTGAACGGTTAGAAAGTTACATAAGTATATCTAAAATAGCACAAGCATTTTGTTTTTTTTGTGATCAGCTCATGTATTGAATATTCTTAACATTTGTTTATTTCAATGACAAAAACACCCATTGCTAATCATTTATTTAAGGATTGTATTGTAAAATCAAGCCATTTTTTATTGCAGGTCACATGACGGTGCCTCTCTTTGCGTACTATTTTCGAACTTGGGATAAATATACCTTAGCCCTAGGTATTCCACCACTGATCTATTTGGGTTATTTCTTTATACTTACTGAGTCACCTAGATGGTTAATCAGCCAAGGAAAAGTGGAAGAAGCTACAAGGATAGTCAAAAAAGCAGCATTAATGTAAGGAAATTTATGAATTTTAATTTAAATATATGAATATTGTGAGAATGAATTCGAAATAAACTTTCTTGCCATCATATATAAGTCACGGTGTCGGGACATCTCCAGACATCTGGGAGACGGAAATCTTGAAACTAAATCCATCAAATCATATTATAGTAAACCAAGTACGCTCTGAAATCAAAGGAGTTTATGGGTTTATATGGACTTTTTATGGGCAAACAAATTAATATCAAAAATACGTTTTCTTTTCTACCATACCGTTAATGCACTTATAATCTGCAAACCAATTATCACAAGTACAGTACTTTTTATCTTCAATTACAGAAACAATCTCCCTACAACCAAAATCGAAGAAACTCTGAAACAACTACATGAAGAAGTCGGAAAAAATTCTGACAAAACTAAATTGAACTACACAGCACTATTCGGGAAAGGTTTACTGATGAAGACTATCTGTTGTTGTATTATATGGCTTATATTTGGTGTCATGTTCTTTGGATTCAACCAGTACATCAGTCAAACCAGTCCGGATCCATTTATTAGTGTAGCCTTGGCTGGAGCTATACAGGTTTGCATTCATGCTAATATTTTTGAAATAGTACTCGTAGAATCTAAGATCTCAATTCTATGAACCACTTTCTGCAAAATAAAACGTGTGATGTGATATTCAGAATATCTATATATTCTGTACTTTGACATAGTGTCTACATAATTTATTTTGACATCTGGATGTGTTATCTAAGAACCGGTTAAGTACGACTTGGACTCGCACACAAAGGGTACTCGAACCATTATTATCATGGACTAACTATAACATTAAATAATGGGATACAGGCAGAATAATGATTATGTAATCATCAGTATTTAATTTTGTTTTGTACATGAACTGTAAAATTCCAGCTCGCTAGCTATTATTGTTCCAGAGATACAGTCTGGTGACAGATGGACAAACTGATATCAAAGTTTTAGTAATATGGTCTTGTTTTATTTTTTGGAACGGAACTCTAAATCGAATTTATAACCATTATCAAAAAATTAACAAATTCGCGAGCTCCGCATAAGCTCAGCATTTAGCTAATTTTTTTTAAGTACGTTTCATTTACATTTCAGATTCCTTCAAACCTAGGATCAATTTGGCTGATCAAGAAACTCGGACGCCGCCTTACAACATCATTATTCTTTATATTGGGCGGTGTTTTCGTAATCATTCTCTACTTTGTGCCCAAAATCTTCGCTATTACCGTCACTTTAGGATCACTGGGAGTTAGTTGTGGAGCAGTTGTCGCCACTTCTGTCTATATTTATACCTCAGAGTTATACCCTACTGTTGTTAGGAATATGGGGGTTGGAGTATCATCATTGTGTATGAGAATAGGGTCTATGATAGCGCCTTTCATAGCCAATACTGCGGTCAGTATACCTTGGCTTCCAACTGCTATATTTGGTATATCAGCATTAATTGCTGGTTTGATTTGTCTATTGCTACCAGAAACAAGAGGAACAAAACTACCTGATAGTATTAATGATATTACTAAAAGTTAATAAACTAGAAATATTGAATTAAGGCATAATAAACTAGAATTATACCATAGCGTTGCTATATAACCAGTTTTTGGTAAGGTTGGGACTCCTAATAATCAATGTACCCCGAATAAATCGACTGTCTTATAAAAATCTTGGGAAGGTTCCTAAGAAAGCAGAATCTTACAAAATTTACTGATATTACGGGGACAAGTCTGGTCATAATATCACTCGCTCATCTCATCACAATTAACATCAGGCCAGAATAGCCATAGCCAGAACAATAGGCAGAACAAAATGCAACCTTACAACCTGCCCAAATTTAGCAACGCTAATGAGATTATGATAATTTAGAATTAAATTATGAGTTAGTTTATTTAGTATTACCTATAGTTTTTAGTTAAAACCATTAATATGAGTTCGTCATCATACAGATTGTGTGCTAAAAGCTAAATAATACAATATCTGTGATATATTTTTATATATAAATTTTGTATGATAATTGACCTAAACGGCTGGACCGATTTTGACAAAATTTTGTGTGCGGTTTTAGTGGATCCAGAGGCGTATTTTGAAAATTAGCGCCCCGGGCCATTTGATTTGTCGCCCCGGGCCAATTTAATTAGCCGCCCTATAAATAGAGATACAGCAAAATTTTAAACTTGAAGGCTTTCGCCGTTCTTCTCAAGCCCCGGGCCATGGCCCCTATGGCCCTAGGGTAAATACGCCTCTGAGTGGATCCGAGAATGCTTTAGAGTGAACTCAGTAGGCGGCGCTGCAGCCGTGGAAGGGAGTCGCAGACAATGCTAGTTATATCAATATACGTTCAATTATTTGTGACATAGATCTTTGGAAATATAATTTTCTATAAAATAATTGATATGTTAATATTTTAAAATCTTAGATAATATTTAAGGAAGTTACTTAAAATTTTAAAAATAAATCTATTTACGGTATAATATTTCTTTTTGTATATTAATTTACGCCATTGTCATGGACCATATTTATTTCTGTCACCGTTGTCATTATCTTAAAATATACCATTTATGCATAGCCACAGATCGAGACGCAGCGGCGGTAAATTAAATTACTGCTGTTCAAGAAGTCGCAGGTTGGATACCATACATCCATCAACCTTTCTCCGCCCGCTGCTGGACATCTGGCCTCCCTATAAAACGCCCAAACGCGAAATCTTGCGCCGCTTGCATCTAATGTCCACCTAGTTGAGGGTCGCCCAACGCTCCCTTAGTATAATCCCAGCAAAGGATAACTATTCATATGATAATTGAAACATCTTTGTACTGCTCCCAGCTTATAATTATAATACAAAACATCATAACCTACAAAAAAACTACAAACACAATAGTTATATTACATTAATTAAATCACCTTTGTTATCAATTCGCTCCTCTCATTCCTAAGCCGTATGGAGACTTCGCCGCCGTTCTTAGATAGTAGTTACCACGTAAACTGGAAAAATAATACATCATTGAAAAATAAATAAATAAATAAATATAAATATTCATGGACATTTCACACAACGTCCTCTGGACCCATAACACAAGCATAATAAGATTATGCTTGTGTTATGGGTACCAGAATACGGATAGAATACATAAACTACTTTTCTTTCGTAAATACATACTTATAATACATAATAAACACCCAGACGCAGTACAAACATTTGCATGACAATTAAAAACATCACACAAATGATTGTCCTGACCGGGAATCGAACCCGAGACCTCATGATCGGCAGTCCGTAATATTAACCACTCCACCACGAGGCCCGTCAAATAAAATAAAACATGATAAAACATCTTTACTTATTATAAAACAAAGTTGTTATTTTTGTATGTTTGTCCCTATGTGAGCTCATATCTTCAAAACCATGTAACGGATCTTGATGTGGTTTTATTTAATAGATAGATTGGTTCTTTACTTTTTTATATGATTTTGTTAAGGGCCTGCATCAATATTATCGTGCATTTTTCTACGTACAAAGTTTTCATTTTTTCTTTATATTGAATGGCTAAAGCTCTAATTTTTAAGTATATGTTTTTTCAATATATGATCTAGGATCGCATAAACTCAGAAACGCGATTGAAAAACGTTTTCTCGATAGAAAAACTTTGCGAAATAGCCTCTCTCATTTTTTATTTTTTGTCATTTGTCGGTCTATTATCGCGTATTAACTAATGAAATAACTTTCAAAACATAAGTAACTATTATATATAGAAACACGTAAATCAGAATTAAAATATATTTAGTAGATTTTGAGTAAACAAAAAATATATCCCTAATTCTTCATTTTCTATACCTACTAGCTGTGTTAATAGGTACATGTCGACGTTAATATTGATGTAGGCCCTTAAGGCTTAGTGTATTTTAAGGGCTCAACAATTATAAACGCGGGCGAGCAATACTCACGTTAGCTTGTTACTATTATAAATTTCTTGGTTTTAAAACTAAAGAACACGCCTACCATTTTTTGTAACTATTGCAATGTAATCGCTCCTTATTCTCCCTCCAGCTCATTAACGCCCCATGATGAATACTCATCCATATTTAGGTTTATTATCTACAGTACCAAGCTGACCGGGCGTTGGGGTTTATTTTCGAGTAACTACAACTCACAGAAGATGTAAATGTACAATATTCCTTAACCAGCTTTTACAGCACCCTTAGAAGGTATTCCTTAGCTGTTTAATACAGAACCCTGGGTGGTGACACTTGTATTCTTAATCCTTAATTATAAAACAAACGTGAACACTATTGGTCTTATTCATAATGACTTATCGGAGGTTTAAAAGTTCGCTAAAATAGGTTCGCGAAAATTGTCAAAACTTGTTATTCATAATGGTCTTTTTACGCTAAAACGTTTCCGATAAAATCTCCGTTTAAACCTCCGTATGTATTTACAAAAAAGAGTAACGTAGTAAGTATTTGTAGTCTATCCGTATTCTGGTACCCATAACACAAGCATATGAGCTTAGCTTGGGACCAGAGGACGTTGTGTGAAAATTCCATGAACGTTTAATTTTTTATTTTATTATTATAAAACATTTAAATATCTTAAAATAATTTACTAACTTTGATGTTGTTTTGATGCCCATAAGAACAGCAGGTTCCTCCTCGCATTGTCCTTTCAAGAATGAATCATAATCATCACAACGACGTGCAAGGAATGAATCTGATAATAGTGATTCAGACCAAAATTCCCAAGAACGCCAGTGACTGCAGAAATCTGGAAATAAAAATATTATTAAGCTGAAGAGTTTGTTTGTTTGAACGCGCTAATCTCAGGAACTACTGGTCCGATTGGAAAAATTCCCTCAGTGTTGGATAGTACATTTATCGAAGAAGAGTATAGGCTATATTACATAACGCCGCGATGCGACCAATAGGAGGGAAGAACCAGTGAAAAATATTACAATAACAGGGAAAATTTGCTAAATTCCACGCGAAAGGATATGTAATGTGTCCACTGCTGGACAAAAAAACTCTTTCAAAAACCTTCATAAAATCTGGTCAAATTCTATTCCCATCAACAGTTTTCCGTGACCTCGTTCGTGACCTAAGATCATTGGTCTATCATGTTGGAGGTCTTGTTATGCTGTTTCTTTCGGTCCATGGTCAAGTCAAGAACCATTCTTTTTTAAGACGAATAATTAATGATTCATATAATTTCCGGTAGTTAAAAACAAGTTAATTACATAATTCCTTCATTTTATTTGTGTTATAGTTAGATGTGTGTAATGAATGAGTTATTGTTTTTAGAGTTGGTATACAAATGTTGGACAACATTTTATACTTTATGACCTTAGTGTAACATTATTTTATCTTATTTTTATTTACCTATTTAATTAATATATATGTGACGGAATCTTTCAAGTGATTTTCACTTGCAAAAGTCGAGTTCTGAAATTTTGCACACATATTATGGACTAATGAAAATGCAATAATTAAAAAATGTTCTGGATTTTCAATAGTATTTTATGGTTTTTGAACTAAGAAAATTATAACCTTGCAATTATTGTCATGACATAAGTATTAATTGCGATGGCAGGATGTTTTTAAATATAAATTATTGTTCATATAATATAAGCTATTAAGACGGAAAATTAGCTGTAAGAGCAAAGATTGCTTAGCTTGTTGGCTAGCTGATAGATTATTAATGTAAAAATTGGTCAAGTGCGAGTCGGACTCGCGCACGAAGGGTTCCGTACCATTATCTATGCAACATAAGGCACGTTATTAATAAATGAGCAAACAACACACACAATACTTAATTAATCACGTTTGTTGTATGAGAGCAAGAAACGGTAAAAAAATCATGTTTGTTGTATGGGAGCCCCCCTTAAATATTTATTTTATTTGTTGTTATAGCGGCAATAGAAATACATCATCTGTGAAAATTTCAACTCTCTAGCTATCACCGTTCTTGAGATACAGCCTGGTGACAGACGGACGGACGGACAGCGAAGTCTCAGTAATAGGGTCCCGTTTTTACCCTTTGGGTACGGAACCCTAAAAATCAATTGCTGTTCGTTAATCTCGCTATAACTCGTGAACGGCTGGGCTAATTTGGTTGATTTTCTGTCTGTCGTAGTCCAGGGAAGGTTCAAACAATGAGAAAGTATCGAAAAAGTATGAAGAAGATAGTAAATATAACTGTTACGCAAGTGGAAGTTGTCGAAATTCAAGGCACAGTCAGTAATAAATAAAGACTGAGGGATGGATGGGTCGACGATATTTCTATCTGAAGATTCTCCTCACCTTCAGTTGTCAATGGTACAGTTGCAGAAATACAACCAGGTTGTTTAGATTGTCCACCATTGGGCCAGAAGTCAGCATGTCCAGTGCTGGTTGGAGTTCCGAAGTATCCGCTATCTGTGTGTATTACATCAACGAAACTGGCGTCTTTAGACGTCATAGCAGAAGCCAATAATGCTGGATAATAGCCAGGGTAAGCTGGATCTAAGCCCGTTAATCTGAAAATTAGTTTAAGAAAAGTATAAGCAAGTAATAAATTCTTCGGACGGGCATCAGGGTCTAGTGGTTCATGTAACGGACTGCCGTTCACGAGGTCGCGGGTTCGATTCCTCATTCGACAATCATTTGTGTGATATTTATAATTTTCATACAAATGTTTGAACTGTGTCTGCATGTTTACTATCCTAACTAATTTATAAATGTGAAAACGAGCTGATGACACTGTAGAAATTTTGACGAGCTTAAGTGTTAATGTGTCGAACGAAACTATAGCGAGATTTAAAAAATGTACAACGCCATCTATCGACTGTCATAGTAAACTTCGGTTTAATTTCTAAATTACACGCGAACGAAGTCGCGGGCAACAGCTAGTGTATTATAAGTATGAAATATTATACCTAACGTTTTTTACAAAAGAAAAGTAACACAGGTATTCTATCCGTATTCTGGTACCCATAACAAAAGCATTTGTACTTAGCTTAGGACCAGACGACGTTGTGTGAAATGTCCATGAAATTAAAATAAATAAAACTTCATAGCAATATCCATACAATAGGAAGATGAGAAATTCCGTATGAAAAGAATAATGCAAAAACATCATCATGCTTTTCGCATAGAACAATATTTATGTTAATAAGTAACTTAGAGTTTTCTAAGAATTGAGTATTTTACCTGGGTACTGTATGTCCGAATTTAGCAAGATGTCTAGCAATATATGCAACGAAATGGCTGCCCATTGAATGTCCCACAAAGTGTAGACCGTCAACAGAAAGACCTTGATTCAACAGTTTTAACAGCGCCTTGCCCACATATTCACCCGCCTGTGTAAATGAAAATAGACAGTTGGATAATTATTACATAATGCTGATTTTAAAACAGTTTCTGAAAAGAGTAATTCATTTAAATTTGGTAAACATGTGCAGCTACCATGATAGCTCAGTAGGTAGAGCAACAAAGGTATTCCGAGGACGTGGATACAAGTCCCGCTCATGGTAATTATGTTTTCCACTATCATTTGAATAGTTATGTTTTTGAAAATCCAAAAATCCATATGCTCTACATCAAATAAGTATAAGAATCAGTTATGCTCCTGAAAATCCAAAACCTCGAAAATCCAACCTAATAAAAAAATAGTTAAACTCTCATATCGAAAAACGCGCTTGTCTAATCTTTATTTATTATAATTATAAAACAAAGTCGTTATTTTTGTATGTCACTATGTGAGCTTATATGTTCAAAACTTCGCAACGGATTTTGATGCGGTTTTTATAATACGAGTAGATAGTGCGATTCAATAGGATGGTCATTTTGTATAATGGGCATTGTTCATATTTTTTTTAAATTCTTAATTCGAAAACCATTTCGGGGAATAGAGTTTCTGATCATGATCTATTAGTTTTTTTCGGAAAATTTGCTATATTAACGATTATTTTCCCAAAAAAGCAAAAGACCTCTTTTTGCCCTTGAAATGAAGGACTTAAAATATTAAGGCATTCTTAGGGATATATTATTCTGTGGTGAAGTTGAAATTGGTCTATTATATCAACTCGGCAACTTTGAAAAGATGTATTGCAATCTGTCTTAAGATTATCAAGAAAAGACAATACACAGATTGCGTACAACGATGACGTCACAACATTTAAAACAAAATCTTTAAGTATTTTTTAAAAATTCTATATATTGAATATTTCAATAATATTGAAATTAGTTGCTTAAAATAGTCTATATTTTCTAAAAAAATATATAAACATGTCAGGTTTTCGTTTTTAAATTTCACGAGTATGCACAACAGTTACTGTCTTATAAAAGAAATTTATGGTCTGAGAGGAAAACAAATTCTGGCAAATTGTTACTCACCATTGGTAGCATTTTGGCGTCAATCAAATAATTTCCATAACCAATATTAGCCCAATCTATTAAGAGCACGTTGTACCCTCCTCTCTGGAGGTAGGCAGACATCACACTCTTAATACTGTCATCTGTTTGTTTTTCAAGGTATCTAAAAACAAATATTTCAGCAATGACTATTCTCATTAAACCTTTCAGATTCCCCTACTCAAGTAGTAGAATCGAAACCTATGATTAACATATATATATTTCTTCTGAATCTATATAAGTGATGTGTGTTTAGTTATCCTACCTATTCAATATTTCCCAGTTTTTGTCGCACATAGTACAAAAGTGCATAAAAGCAAAAAATTTAACTCTATGCTAACAAAATAGCAAGACCCAAGTCAATGGAACTAAACTGAATGGAACTAAGCGCTCTAACATAGGCAGCTAGCTATAGCTGCCTATGTTAGAGCGCTTAGTTAATGTGTTGTAGGCAGTAGACTAAATAACTTCTCAAAGTAGAACATAGATATGAAGGGAAAGAAGCCCATGCCCAATGGTGGGATGCTGGGACATTGATACGCAGAGAAGAGGGAAAGTGCAAGAGATAAAAGTTTACCCGTGAGCATAAAACACAGTTGGTTTTTTGATGTCAAACTTCGAATCATTCAGTAACTGCTTGATGTTCCCGACACGTCGGGAAGTTGGTGAGGAAACATTAGTGCTGAAAACATACGAACAGACTTCATAAAGACATATTAAAAACAAAAAGTACCTATAGTACAAAAAGATACCTGCATGCGCACAAGCAGGCAATAATATTAGCATTGTAATCTTGTTTATGTGTCAACCTTGAAATGTCTGTACCATCTATTTTCCACTAATGACTGATGTAATATTCTGCTAAAAATTTAAGTAGATAAATACACTAAATGCTCTACGCTTTTGTCTAATAGTGAAAGTTTCCACTCATCAATCCTCCAGCCCTGCCTATAGAGGCATATCTCCAGCAGAGGACGGATCCTCTGCTGGAGATAGGCCTCTCCCATAGAACGCCACAAAGTGTGGTTCTGAGCTAACTGCATCCAGCAGCCCCCGGCACATTTGACGATATTGTCAGTCCACCTTCTTGGGGGTCGCCCCACGCTACGTCATTCGGTACGTAATCGCCTCGAGGACCTTCCGTCCCCAACGGTCGTTAGATCGTCAAGCGATGTGGCCTGCCCACTTCAGCGTGCTAACTCTTCGCACTATGTAGTGAAAGATTACGAGCTAAATTAAATACATAATATCAACTTACTGATAGTGACGAATTATTATGTCTTCAACAACAGCAACACGACCAGGTGGTGCCACTGTAAATAAGAACTCAATTAATACTGCATCATAAGCAAATCCTGAAAAAAATATCTGTGCTATGCTTAAGGACCGCGAATTTCTTGACTGACCTGATGATCTAGTAGTTCAAATCACGAATTCACAAGGTCACGGATTCGATTCTTGCACTTGACAATTATTATTGGTGTGATATTTTTTACACATATTTTTGTTATTTTATTTAGAAGAAAATAGTATAAGTGACGTATTCGGATTCTGGTACAATTGTCATCATTTCCCAGGGTGCTGTAAAAGCCAGTTATGGAATATTGTACACAGATAACAACCACTGTGAGAGACGGAAAACTCAATAATAAATGCGCGTCACAGTAGTCCATAATTCCTCCCAAAGTAAAGGTGGCCCGTGCTCAAAAGTTGGACGTAATTGGGCCCGAAAAAGTACAACCTATTTTTTATCTTTCTTATCTTCTTATCTTATTCTATCGATACACAGAATTAAAATAAACATACATAAACAGCGTTCTTGAACTTTACCCCAATATACACAATACATTATGTATAATATTTGACTTTCTTAACCTTCATCTGTCTGTTACTTTTTGTGGGTCAATATCAAGACATGTACAATTATTAAATGTAATAATTTTGTAATCTTATGGCAATGTACGTACAGCCAATGGTACCGATTCTACGTGCACGCCAAGTTGTTATCATTTTTAGTTAAGTTTAATTCTGCACGTAGAATCGGTACCAATCTTTAACTTATAATCGACCAGATTGATAATTGAAGTTCACTGTTATAATACAGTTTGGTAGAAATTCTGCTGCGCAGGTAAACTTAACTACACTAAAACATCACATCTATGTTATAGTTTAGTTAGGTTTAGTTGCCCAATCCGCGTTTCCGGTAACGGATTCAGAATACAAATGTCACGACGCCTTTTTAACCGACTTCAAATAAAAGAGGAGGTTCTCAATTCGTCTGTATGTACTTTTTTATGTTTGATACTTAATAACTTTTAACTGAGGGAAGTGATTTTTACGATTCTTTTTTTATTTGAAATCTGGTGGTTCCCGTGTGGTACCATTGGCACCAGGTCAGAAAACCTCAGAAAATTTCAAAGGCACATGAAGTCGGTTGGACCTGTTTAAAAAAAAAAACATAGAGACTGTAAATGCCAGCAAGGAATATACACCAGTAGTCCTATCATGCGACGTGGTTCCTTCGGTCGGTTCTTAGAACCTGGCAAGATATGAGGAAGCGACATTTTTATTCTTTTACGGTCTTATTCATAATGACTTGTCGGAGGTTTAAAAGTTCGCTAAAATAGGTTCTCAAAACTTGTTATTCATAATAGTCTTTTTACGCTAAAACGTTTATTATCTCTCCGATAAAATCTGCGTTTAAACATCCGATAAGTCATTATGAATAAGACCGTAAGTCTTATCCAAAGGGAAAATATAAATTTTGACTTCATTATTTGACGGGCCTCGTGGTGTAGTGGTTCACATAACGGACTGCCGATCACGAGGTCTCGGGTTCGATTCCCGGTCAGGACAATAATTTGTGTGATGTTTTTAATTGTCATACAAATGTTTGTACTGCGTCTGGGTGTTTACTATGTATAATAAGTATGTATTTACAAAAGAAAAGTAGTATATGTATTCTATCCGTATTCTGGTACCCATAACACAAGCTTAAAAGCTTAGCTTGGGACCAGAGGACGTTGTGTGAAATGTCCATGAGTATTTATTATTTATTATTATATCTCTATTAAATGACATCTACAGCTGTCGGATGTAGCTTGTCCTTATGTAAGCGTCTATTATACTTACAAACAAATGCTCGAGCTATCTGCCTGAAGCTTGACTGTGAAAGTGGTAAGCTGGGATTTCGTTGTGATCCGCATAATGTCACCACTGTAAATAAAACATGAAAAACAATATTAATAAATAAATAAATATTCATGGACATTTCACACAACGCCCTCTGGTCCCAAGCTAAGCTTATATGCTTGTGTTACGGGTATATTCTAATATATAAAATTCCCGTGTCACAGTGTTAGTTACCGTACTCCTCCGAAACGGCTTGACCGATTCTACTCAAATTTTACATACATATTCAGTAGGTCTGAGAATCGGCCAACATCTATTTTTCAAAGTTTTTTTTTTAGTATGGCAAAACAACGTTTGCCGGGTCAGCTAGTCTTAATATATATAAATCTCGTGTCACAATGTTTGTCCTCAATGGACTCCTAAACCACTTAACCGATTATAATAAAATTCGCACACCATGTGCAGTTCGATCCAACTTGAGAGATAGGATAGTTTAAATTTAGCTGGACCGATTTTGATGAAATTTTTTGTTGTTGATTTTTACACAGAATTGTATGGCAAAACAACGTTTGCCGGGGCAGCTAGTAATATATATAAATTTGAGGAGAATCGGTCAAGCCGTTTCGGAGGAGTACGGTAACTAACACTGTGACACGTGAATTTTATATATTAGATATTAGAAAATATTAGAAAATCGGTCCAGCCGTTTAGAAGGAGTTCAATTACAAACACATGTACAGAAGATTTATCTAATACGAGTATATAAAATTCACGTGTCACAGTGTTTATTACCGTACTCCTCCGAAACGGCTTGACCGATTCTTCTCAAATTTTGCATACATATTCAGTAGCTCTGAGAATCGGCCAACATCTATTTTTCAAACTTTTTTTTTTAGTATGGCAAAACAACGTTTGCCGGGTCAGCTAGTTATATATAAAGATTGTAAACACACAGACGCAGGACAAACATTTGTAAGTATTACATATAAAAATTGGACTTTATGTGATTATAACTTTAAATTTCTACGTTTTATAGACATAGAGTAAGCATATTTAGCAATTGGAAGTAATATTTGTTTTGATGAAATATTTCTTAATTTTGACGTGCAATGAAATGTGAATAGTAGTAGGATTATATTACACTGACATGCTTTTAATATCAATCATTGACTATAACTAACGATGTTCAAAATAAAATGTATTTAATGATTATATAGCTGTCACTTATATTTGCATGCTGTTTTGACGGCGAAACATGATGTTCTGTTTTAACTAAACACCAATATATTGTAACCATGTTTCAAGTAAATAAATTATTTGATTTGATTTTGATTTTGATGCGATAAGGAAATATAAAATTATTAGCTGTTGCCCGCGACTCCGTTTGCGTGGGTTTTAGAGAAATTTCCTCGTTTTTGCAACATTTTTCACTACTGCTTCGATTCTACTGGTCATAGCGTGATGTTATATAGCCTAAAGCCTTCCTCGGAAAATGCCCTATCTAACACGGAAAGAATTTTTCAAATCGGACCAGTGGTTCCCGAGATTAGCGCATTCAAGCAAACAAACTGTTCAGCTTTTTAGGGTTCCGTACCCAAAGGGTAAAAACGGGACCCTATTACTGAGACTTCGCTGTCCGTCCGTCCGTCCGTCCGTCCGTCCGTCCGTCCGTCCGTCTGTCACCAGGCTGTATCTCAAGAACGGTGATAGCTAGAGAGTTGAAATTTTCACAGATGATGTATTTCTATTGCCGCTATAACAACAAATACTAAAAATAAAATAAAATAAATATTTAAGGGGGCTCCCATACAACAAACATGATTTTTAGGGTTCCGTACGCAGTATCTCAAGAACGGTGATAGCTAGACAGTTGAAATTTTCACAGATGATGTATTTCTATTGCCGCTATAACAACAAATACTAAAAATAAAATAAAATAAATATTTAAGGGGGGCTCCCATACAACAAACATGATTTTTAGGGTTCCGTACCCAGTATCTCAAGAACGGTGATAGCTAGACAGTTGAAATTTTCACAGATGATGTATTTCTATTGCCGCTATAACAACAAATACTAAAAATAAAATAAAATAAATATTTAAGGGGGGCTCCCATACAACAAACATGATTTTTAGGGTTCCGTACGCAGTATCTCAAGAACGGTGATAGCTAGACAGTTGAAATTTTCACAGATGATGTATTTCTATTGCGGCTATAACAACAAATACTAAAAATAAAATAAAATAAATATTTAAGGGGGGCTCCCATACAACAAACATGATTTTTTTACCGTTTCTTGCTCGATACTAATAACGTTGCCTTATGTTGCATAGATAATGGTACGGAACCCTTCGTGCGCGAGTCCGACTCGCACTTGACCAATTATTAATATTAGTATAAATACTTAGATACATTTAGTATTTCTCCACGCGTGTGCGCCTTCACAAAACAAAACGGTCAAGTACGAGTTGGATTCGCGTACGAAAGGTTTCGTACCGTTAAGAGGGTACTGTACTCCTCATTTAGGTATTTGCTTTAGGTACTGCTATCCCTAATACCGAGTGCCGCGCTGAAAGGGACAAATATAGATGAAGCGGATTTTACCTACAAATTCTTTGAAAAAAGACGTTTCGTACTTCCGTTTCTTTTTCGCGAACCGTAAACCGATTTTAATAGTTTTTGCGTTTTATTATAGATAAAGAGTATATCTATGCTTCTATTCTATTCTATCACTTTCTTTTGTGGTAAAACTTTACCAAATTTGTGTGATAGACGCTGCAACTTTATCTAAAGAAAACCGAAAAAACTGGGTTTTTCGGATCGTCATATTTCTTTTAGTTATTATGTTTTAAAAAAAAAAAATACATACTTATAATACATAGAAACACCCAGACGCAGTACAAACATTTGTATGACAATTAGAAAAATCACACAAATGATTGTCCCTAGCGGGAATCGAACCCGCGACCTCGCGATCGGCAGTCGGTTACATAAACCACTCAACTACGAGGCTCGTCAGTCGTCACGGTCAAGGCGGCCTGCCTTGACCGTGTGAAGCAAATTGAATCACAAAACATGGGTTAAACTACGGGTCGAACTTATAATATTGATGCAAATAATATAGATCATTAATGATGGATTAAGTTTCATTGTGTCATCACCCCATTTCCTGAATAAGAATGCTGTAAAAGCCGCCTAAGAGAGTTAACGGGCCAGTGAGTGGTTCCCGAGATTAGCGCGGTCAAACAAACAAACTCTTCAGCTTTAAAACATCAGTATAGACTACGAGTTTTTGTCAACTTTACTTTTAACCTAGAAAATTGCTTAAGTTAACACTTACCAATAAAAACAATTACAAAAATACACTTAATCATATTGTTACATTTAAGAAACTCTATGGCCAAAAAACTAAATTCTTTCAAAACTCATATAAGAATTTTTCTTTTCACAGAAACAAACTTTTTCTATAATGTATAACTTTGTATATAAATATTATATAACTTCACACGTATACACGTTAGCTTACAACTGATCTCAGTTAATGTTTGGTAATTTGAAGGTTTTAAATTATATGTATTATATTATATATGTATGTTTATCTTTGCATAATCCTTCATGCATTACAAAGAGTTTTGTTTCTTTATTTTTATATTTCCATATAATGTATCAAATAGAACCCTATAATTTCACAGTTAATCGGTTAAGAGGCTGTATTTTATGAATGGTGATAGCTAGAGAGTTGAAATTTTTACAGATGATGTATTTCTGTTGTTGTTATATAATAAATTAGAAGATACTGAAAAAAAAACGGAATATTTATACAATATCAATATAATATCAAGTAAGTAAAAGGAAAAATAATCTATTTGATTTTTACTATCCCACGAGAATATTGCGTTCTTTTGGGATAAAAAGCCTATACGTAATTCTGATGTACTAAGCTACATTATTGTAAAGTTTCATTAAAATCCTTTCAGTAGTTTTTGTGTGAAAGAGTAACAAACATCCAAACATCCATACTCACAAACATTCACATTTATTATAATAATAGGATTACTATTGTAATATTTTCTAACACTTGCGCGACTCATTTGTTTAAATAAAATTACTTTTTATAGATTTAGACGCGTATATTTGTTTTACGTCTTGTTGTTGTCTGATGTAGTCTCACCCGTGACCATGGTGACTGCAAAGTCTCTAGGATTACTATTGGTTAAGTGTGATCTTTCTTTCTTTCAATACGCTTATTAGGATATAGTTGTGACGGTATAATATGAGAACGACATAGATAAGAAGATAATGGTCTCTACGAAATCCTCTCTGTACAAATACAACTCACACTTGGCTAATTGTCAAGATAATTAAACGCATAAATTAGTTTTACTTGTAACTTTGATACTTGACTTATGACCATTAATTTACATAGCGTAAACAAAATAATAATTCATGTTAATCCTATTTTTCAGTACATGAATGTCCCACTGTTGGGCACAGGCCTCCTCCACTTTGGGAGTGAATATAGTCTACTACACCGCGCTGACCAAACGTGTTGGCACAGGGTTTATTTTCGAGGGGTGACAGGCCAGAAAACCTCCTCGTGGTTCACCCTGGGCACGGGCAATCAACTCTCCTTAGGAGTTTATTGCTCGTGGCGAATGTTCTGGCGCCAGTTTTCGCTTTTTGTGGTCTGTTCGGCCTCTGTTCTGCAGGGGTGGAACAGAGTACAGAGAGGCGAAGTCTCGCGGGTTCAGTCACTCATTCTGTTGAGGACTGGACATGCAGTTTACTGCCACCGCGACATATCGTAAGCCCGACTTGCACTGGGCGTCGTGGACATGTCTCGCGGCCCAAATTGGGAACGAGGGTCTTGGCTTCACCGCCCGGACCGCGAGGAAGAAAACCTCTATAAAAAATCACTCCGAATCTCAAGTTTGGGGCGTGACGAGGAGATGCGACAGCGCCCCCCAGCTGGGGTACCGGCGGACCCCCTAGTTGGCAAATGTACGCTTACCCAGGTACAGGGATCACTACCTGGGTGGACGACCATTTATCCCATACTCGTGGGAACAGCATGGATAATTTAAATAAAAACAAAAACAAAAAAGGAGTCGGATCGGAGAAGGAGATAGACGCGATCGAAAGGGAGATTGAGAGAGAGCTAGTGGAGGAAATCGAACGAGAGAGTCTAGAATCTGTTGACACAGAAAGGGAGCAGAGTAGCATTGCTGAAACCTTCAAGGTTCCATTTAAGCGAAAAAGACCGCCGAAAGGCAAATCGAAGTCGGCAACGGCCTCTGACACCGAGACGGAGACAGAGCACGTCCAGAAATTCAACACCGCACGGCGTGGTAGAGCTGCCCCGGTGGCTTATAGAGCGGGCACTGCCAAGGCGAAGCAGGCCCATAAGGAGCGTGATGTTGACGCAAGAGACGTGGAGTGTCGTGGTCGCCAGGTGGCCTCTAGTACTGCGGCTTTAGAGGAGTGGTCAATGTCTGAGTGCAGTCTGGTGCAGGAGGACTCGTGCGCGGAAGCTGTTGCGGTGGAATCGCAAGATCTGGCGTACATGAGTCCCTTAATAATGCGCACCAAGGCATGTTTCATGACCAAAGACATTTTGGAGGTAGCCACCAAATCGAACAACCTCAAGGGCACCTTTGTCAAACGATTAAAGGATGATGCAAAGGGCCTCCTAGAGATCGTGAAGGTCCTTCTAGAGAGACCCGAGCCCGAAACGACAAGACGTTTGCGGGCAGATAACGTCAGGCTGCAACGCCACGTTAAAGGGCTCCAGGCGGAATTAAAAAGCTTCAGACGCCAGTTTGA
Organism: Orgyia antiqua; assembly: GCA_916999025.1. Taxonomy (NCBI): domain Eukaryota; kingdom Metazoa; phylum Arthropoda; class Insecta; order Lepidoptera; family Erebidae; genus Orgyia; species Orgyia antiqua. The sequence goes on from OU779874.1 coordinate 11,980,093, forward strand.
CGAGATGAAGTCGGAGGCAGCAAAAGCGGCTACACCCAGGAACGCGGACACAGAGGGCCTAGTCGAGAGACTGGAAGCTTCCCTGACCAGGTCCCTGGGAAAAATGATAGACGCCCGCATGGCGGGTATAGAGGATCGTTTGCTCCCTGAGCAGACTCGGCGTCCACCACTTGCTGCCGATGAAAAGAAGGCAGCTCAGAAGAAGACCTCGGTGGAGACACCCGAGGCACCAGCGGCGAAGGCTCAGAGCGCCGCAGCCACAGCAGCTGTAGAACCTGTTGCCGGCCCATCGGGTACCAGAAGTGCTACCAAGACCACCGCCGGCTCTGAGGCGTGGTCCAAAGTGGTGAAAAAAGGCAAAAAGACCAAGTCATCCACTGCCCCAGCTCCTGCCGCTCCTGTTGCTCCGGTGCTCCTGCTGCCGCCAACAAGAAGAAACCCACGGCAAAAAAGAAAAAACCCAGCTTGCCGAAAATGCCATGTCCGGCCGCAGTGGTTGTGTCTCTTCAATCCGACGCTGAGAAGAGAGGGGTCACCTATGCTCAGGTTATGGCTCGGGCCGAGGACGCGGTAAATCTAACAGAATTCGGTATCGGTGACGGAATCCGGGTACGCAAGGGTGCGACTGGGGCAAGAGTTTTGCAGCTCCCTAAAACTCAAACCCCGGAGATGACCAGCAGACTGGCTGATAAGCTACGCATCGACCTAGATGGAGTGACCGACGTGGCCGTACCGCTGGACTGCGTGGATCTGCGGATAACCGGTCTGGTCGATTCCGTTACCCCAGCCAAAGATATCGCTGCCGTGGTTCGAGCCACGAAATGTGCCGAATCTGTGGTCAGGGTTGGAGAGATCCACCAAGGCGTTGCCGGAATGGGCGTAGTTAAAATAAGATGCGCAGTCGACGGGGCCAAAATAATGGCTGATTCGGGCAGACTGTTAGTGGGCTGGACCTCGGCCAGGGTGTGGCTCTTGGAGCAAAAGCCCCTCCGTTGCTACAAATGCCTGGTTTTAGGGCATACGAGTGCAGTCTGCCCGTCTGGCGTAGACAGATCACACCTTTGTTACCGGTGTGGTTGCGAGGGCCACAAGGCGTCGCAGTGTTGTAAGGCGCCAAGGTGTGTCGTATGTGCCGCGGCGAGCAGGCCCGCTGATCACGTCATGGGGGGGCGAAATTGTACACCCCCAAAAATTAGAGCAGGGCCCGCCCAGGAAACCCTGGCTTCAACTGGGGTGGCCTCGAACGAAATTACACCTATGCAAACATGACCAGTCGGCCTGCTTGCAAATTTCTACAGGGAAATATAAACCACTCTGCCGGCGCACAGGACCTCTTGGTACAGTCCGCGACGGAGTGGAACATTGATATGACAGTGGTCTGCGAACCGTATTTTGTTCCCCAGCAGTCTAACTGGGCGAGCGACACAGAGTGCTCGGTTGCGATCCTGAGGGGAGGTGGCTCCGGTTCACCCCTTATTCTCGAGGAGAGAGGCCGTGGTTTTGTCGTGGTGGGATACCGGGACCTCGTTGTGGTCGCCGTGTATTTCTCGCCCAACCGCAGTCTGGCGGAATATGAGACATTCCTCGACACCGTCACGGCTGCGGTTCGCCGTCAATTGCCAAAACCGGTCCTGGTACTCGGCGACTTCAACGCGAAGTCTAGGGCGTGGGGCAGTCCCGCCACGGACGCCAGAGGACAAGCCACACAGCTGTGGTCAGTCCTCCTCGGCCTCTCTGTCGTGAATACCGGGAGTACAAACACCTGCGTTCGGTGGAACAGTGGTTCCATCGTGGATCTCTCTTTCGCGACACCTTCCGTCGAACGCTGAGTGAGCGACTGGAGAGTTCTGGTCGATGTGGAGACGCTGTCGGACCATCGGTACATCCGGTTCAGCGTCTCCCTCTCCTACAACAGGAGGTCCTACTCGGGGGAATAGCCGCTTCCCGAGGTGGGCACTTAGCCGGCTTGACAGGGAGATGGCCCTGGAAGCGGCTATTGTCCAGCGATGGGGACAAAGAGGTCAGGATCGCGCCGACACCAACGTGGACGCGAATTTTGGAATTTTGCGCTGCCTGGCAGGCACAGCGTACGGCCCTCACTCAAGAAATAGGCGGGGACCTGTCGCTGAAAGCAGTGATCAGTGCCATGCTTATCAGCGACAGGTGCTGGCAAGCGGTTGCCGACTTTAGCGAGAACGTAATGCTCCTAAAGGAGGCCGCGGAGCGAGAACGCGAGGCAGACGCCAACGCAGACTCGCTCCGCCGAGCAAGGCCAGGGAGGAGGCGACGCGAGTACGCTCGCCACCTCCCCCCGCCTTAATGTGTTGCGAAACCGGGTGTTGTGCCGCCAGGCCAACGTCGGGGCGTCAGAGAGAGTTCAGAACAGGGAACCTCTGGCGTCCCCTAGAAGACGTGGAGAGCGCCGCAGTAGGTTTAGTCGGTATTCCGTTCATCGGCGAGTCCGACACTACCCGCTCCTGTCATGACGGTGATGGCCGAGATGACAGGAGCGGGTGTGCGTAAATGCATTCCCTGCGAGAAAAAAAAAAAAAAAGAGTTTATTTTCGAGGTTCCCGTCCAGTGGCCCAGCTACCAAGGGGCTAGGCGGGGCAGTGCCCCGGGGCCCCGACCTCAGGGAGCTCTCGAATCCTTACCAGAAATCTTGATGGAACTGAACTAGCATTTTTTTTGCATTTGAATAATATTTGTATATTTCATATTTTTATTTGATAAAATCTAGTCAGTTTACATAGCAGTGGGACCCCATTTTTTAATTCGCCCCAGGGCCCTTGGTTACCTAGCTACGCCACTGTTTTTGTTTCTCACAGAGGATGTTATCTGTGTACAATATTCCTTACCTTATGAAGGAAATGGTGTGATAACACTTGTCTTCTCAATCTGATAACACACGTAAAAATCTCTAAACTCTACTTAGCAAAACACACCTGATAATAAATAAATAAATATTCTTGGACATCTCACACAACGTCCCCTGGTCCCAAGCTAAGCTTATATTGCTTGTGTTGTGGGTACCAGAATACGGATATAGTACTTAACCTAATTTTTTTTTGTAAAAACATTCATATAATACATAGAAACACCCAGACGCAGAACAAACATTTGTATGACATTAATAAAGATCACACAAAATGATTGTCCCGAGCGAGAATCAAACCCGAACGATTTTATGAAAGAAAAGTAGTATATGTAGTCTATCTGTATTCTGGTACCCATAACACAAGCATTATAAGCTTACTTTGGGACACGAGGACGTTGCGTGAAATGTCCATGAATATTTATTTATTTTATCTATAACATTAAGCACAAGCAAAATGCTTAATTTAGGATTAAATGACTTACAAGCTAAAAATAACTACATTAGATATGAGGTTTGTCGAGTAATACGTACATAACATAATACGCAATAATATAAATTTACTTGTCTTCTCCATTTTATTTGTTTTTGGTTAAATTTACGGTGACGTTTTCAAATTACTTTTGTCGTAATAACCCGGTAATTACGTAACTAAGTATCGCCCGCGACTTCGTCTGCGTAAAAACTGACTTTCACAACTCTATTATTATTGCATCATTGTCTCTGTGTGTTGTACCTATTATTTCATAATTATTTTTTTAAACTTGTCACATGTTACAATTAAATGTACTAACTTTATTATATATACATACTAGCTGACCCGTCAAACGTTGTTTTGCCATACAAAAAAAAAACAAAAAGGTTTGAAAAATAGATGTTGGCCGATTCTCAGACCTACTGAATATGTATGTAAAATTTGAGAAGAATCGGTCAAGCCGTTTCGGAGGAGTACGGTAACTAACACTGTGACACGTGAATTTTATATATTAGATTAATTTGTGCCGGCCATAGCGCATTGCACTACCCTGCATCATCCTCACACCCCTTTTTTATTGTAAACAAGAATTTAATTGAAAAAAAAGGAAACAATGAAAAAAAAATCCATGGAGTTTCTTGTCTGTTCTTCTCCATAGGATTCCCTTTTGGAACAGACGCCTAGCTTCTGACTTTTTAAAAGAGCATGTATATCTTGCCTACTTAAAATAAAAATCTTTGACTTTGACTATTTAGCTGTAGGTATTTTGCTACCTTATCTAGCTTAAACCACATGAGAAGCCATTACACGAGCCTGGCAATAATCCGTTAAGCCAGTGGGTTGCCATAAGGGAGAAAAAAATCTATGCCAATATTATTATGCTGATGAATTTGTTTGTTTGAACGCGGTAATCTCTGAAACTACTGGGTTCTATTGTAATTTCTATTTGTGTAGCATTGTTCATTTATCGGGGAAGGCTTTAGGCTATATTATATATATAACATTACGCTGCGACCAGTACGAGCGAAGCAATATTGAAAAATCTTGCAACAACGGATAAAATTTGCTAAATTCCACGCGTACGAAGTTGTAGGCAACAGCTTGTTTCCTTAAGGAATGAAAGGAAATATATAAGATCAATAAAGCCGTTACTAAGACTACCCGACGTTTAGATCATAAACGTGTCTCTATAACGCTATTTAAGTTTCCCCGCTCCCTAATTGTTTTTGCAAAAACAAAAATAGCTTAGTCTTAATCCCAAAGCACTTTCAAAATTGGCCCTGCTATTCTGGAGATTACTTCAATTTAATTATTAAGAAGACAGACAGACAAAGAGACAGACGAAAAGTTTTTATTTGTATTTTTGATGAGCGTAGTTTAGTAAAACATTGTTAATTTGGCTTTACAAACAGACACATTAAATATTTCTTTATATACATATAGAAATAATGAACATTTATTAGTATTAGTGGTAACATAGACATACATCGATAATAAAACAACTGTCAGTGATTTTGTTTATTTATTAAACTTCAACTACGTAACATGATGTTTGGTACAATTTATTTATTATTTATTTGTTTATTACACTTCAACTACGTAACATGATGTTTGGTACAATTTATATAGAATATCATCACTGCATTTCACGTCCTTGAAACTCTTTGTAATCATCATTTATTTATTTTAAAACTAAAAAAAATTAAGGAATTTGAAGCGTTTTTTTATATTTCACTCTCCAGCCTATTAATGTTGGGCACGAGCCTCCTCCACTTTGGGAGGTATTATGGTCTGTTATGCCGCACTGACCAGGCGTGTTGGCACAGGGTTTATTCGAATCGAGTTTTCCGTCTCTCACAGAGGGTGTTGTCTGTGTGAAATATCCCTTAGCTTACTTTTACAGCACCCGTGGGAGGAGATAGGGTGGTGACACTTGTATTCTTACTTCGTCACCACATTACACAACCAATAAATTATAAATAAAATAAAAAATTAAAATCAAAAATCATTTATTCATGTAGTCATATTTTTTGTGGCAAAAAATAAGATCATAACATGATATGTCCAAAAATTTACCTAAAACACAGAGTATTAAAAATGATTTAATATATATTACGAGTGTCCAAACGCTTATACTATGCACTTCAATGATTGATTTTTCACTTGCACTAATTTCACTTTCACTGAACGTTTTCTTGATCGCCAATGATAGGAGTTTCAGGTCGGTCGGGTCTACGCCTTCCAGGTTAGCGGCTGTTGCAGAATTCATATTCTCGGGTAGAGGCAACAATTGTAAGTTTGCAATTGGTAAATTTGGATATGATATGTTTTCAGAATAAGTTTGATGCATTTTCAGAGTGATGTCTCGGATTTCTATTTTGCAGTTTAGTTGTGTATTATTAGGTTATATGTGCTTATGAATTGAATTCTTAAATGTTCTATTTCTTCAAGGTCTAGTGCAAGTTTTTCTGTTTTATCTACTATATAAAAATAAGTCGGATTTTCCTTCCTGACGCTATAACTCCAGAACGCACGAACCGATTTCCACGGTTTTGTTTTTCCATTCGTTGGAAAGGTCTTGGGCTCCGTGAGGTTTATAGATAATTTTTTTTTTTTTTTACATTTTTTTTGGTATGGCAAAACAACGTTTGCCGGGCCAGCTAGTCGTTAATATATATAAGATTATTGTTAAGTATGAGTGTAGAATTCGATAGAAGTTCTACCATTTCTGTGATTACTGTTAACTTTCTTCCTTTAAAAGTGCATTATTAAACTCTGAGCCGGAGTCTGAACTAATTTTAAGTGGTACGCCATATAAGGAAAATAATTTTATTAGTGCTCTAACTACTTCAGGGGTTGATCGGTTGGAAATTTCAAAAGCTTGTCCCATCTTGCTGATGGCATCGATGATTGTTAATTAATAGTGTCCTTCTATTGAAAGCACCCATTACCGCGGTATGCAAAATCGGCATCAATTACCGATGTATGAGATATTTTCGTATTTTAATTTAATAACAGTAACATCGGCACAATATTATTTCGGACAAGTTGTAACTTGTAGTATTTTACATCGTAACAACGGGCGCTAGGGAGTATACCAAAGCCCGAACGGATCAAAAACACTCCATTTGTGCGGCGTGAGCGCAGGTGCAGGTTCTGTCCATACAAGCACGGGCCAATTCATGCAAGTGCACTCACATTTTTGATACGAGATATATATAGCAATATACTTTATAATTGTCTACGGATACTGTTTACTTGTTTTTATGATTTTCTAGGAGTTTTATCTCATACTTTTCATGGCGAAATTTTGTAAAAATACAGAATAATATCGATAAAAAAAATTCGCGGTGATAGGTGCGTAAAATTAGGGGTAGCTTCTAATACCGAGGGTACCATCGGTAATGGATAATATTGAGGGTCGAGATATTTGCTTGTTATTTTCAAAATCACAATCTTATTAGAGAACATTCCACTATATTTCATCACTAATGTATTCTAAAAACGAAAAATATATTTCCGATGTATGCAAATTCCAGTAAATTTCATCAAATTATAATAAAAAGTAGTGTACTTGAAGTGTAGTTTTTGTACTGCGAATCCAAAATGGCATAAAACATTTGCTATATTAATGTGACAAAATAATGATAATACGGCCTATTTACTAATTTAAAATACTGCTTTTCATTAGGATCGAAAACTCTTCCTGCGAATTGGCAACAAAAAATCATAAACATTTGTAGTTTTTATGGGTCGGAATTATATTTTAAAATATATTATTCCAATCCCATTACCGCGGCATACCTCGGTAATAGATTATATCAGAATCTATTACCGAATGTCAAGTACTCGGAAATAGAGTTTTCATATATCATCGAGAACAGAACGTATTACCGATACCGAGTGATAAGGCAATTAGTATTGTAGGGTTCCGTTTCTGAATAGATATATTTACTTAGTAGGTAATTATTTTTTATGATAATGAATACCTATTTAAAATAATTTCTGTGTGGTGCCGGCTACGAATAATACCACCAATCTTCTCGTGGGTGTCGTAAAAGACGACTAAGTCAATGAAAGAACACCATAGCACGGGCAGCAGCATGTCAAGCTCAATGGTGTGTGTATTTTGTAGGGAACCATCAGGACAGCAGATATATTTGTAGGTTAGGTGGTGCGTGGTTGGATAATGTGTAGATTATGAGGAGTAAATAAATGGTCCGACTCACAGCAACACAACAAGTTTATTGTTCTCACCACAATATAGTCCGTACAATTATTATAGAAGGCACTGATGGTAGATAGAAGGCAAGCACTAAATCTATTAAGCACTAAGTACAGTTTAAGTAGCAATAGAATAGGTAGAACTAGCGAACAGCAAGCGGAAGCAGTTAACTATTAAATTCGCGTTAATTAAAGTTTAAGCAGGACGGCGTGCGCTTCGCATCGTAGGCTCAGAACGACTGAATGCGCCGGCGTCGATGACCCACGCCGCGGCACGCTATATACTTAATATACTTATGTACATCAGAGATAGTGATGAGGGTCAGGTCGATAGGTATGAGTTATCGATGAACTGAGACTCAACGACCGGTGTCGATATGATTTGATATTCTAATATAGTGCAGTGTATGAGTTGATTTTGTATATATGTATATTTATAAAATATGTAAACTGTGGAATGTAAATATAAAATATTGTAAATAGTGTAAATATTTATTGTCTAAAACCTATTCGTAAAATGAGTAGGGAGCCTACACCACCCCCCACCAGAGACCGTCAAGGGCGATAAAGATCAGGGAATTTAACCCGGCGACCAGAACGAGTCACGTATCCTTGAGAGTCTATGGGGTCTGAGACTTTCTCTTGTACTGACAATATAAAAGCTGGTTTCAACCGATTTATGGAGACCGTAACTTCTCGGTTGTTGTGGAGAATCTTAAAAACTTTATCTCCCCTGGCGAGAACTTTGTGCGGCCCGGTGTAGGTAGGTTGGAGGCAACCTCGAGACGCGTCTTCTCTGAGAAAGACGTAGTCACAGGTTTTGAGCTCCTTAAAAACAAATACCTTGGGCTTGTCGCGACGTGAAGGTGCAACAGGCCGCAGCATATTCGCAAAATTTCTGAGTCTAGCAGAAAAATCTGATATGTCTGTGGTTCCTGTATTGGAGGGGTCGAAAAACTCGCCAGGTAGTCTCAGCTGTTCTCCATAAACCAATTCCGCTGATGAGGATTGAAGGTCTTCCTTAAATGATGCCCTAATGCCTAATAGGATCCATGGAAGCGATTCAGTCCAGCTATTGTTGCTATGGCAAACTATCGCGGTCTTGAGCTGTCGATGGAACCGCTCAACTAAGCCATTGCTGGCCGGATGGTAGGCTGTCGTTCTTTTATGGTCAAAACCAATCATCTTCGACAGGCTTTGGAACAGCGCCGATTCGAACTGACGTCCGCGGTCAGTGACGATGTCGGTAGGGCAGCCGAATCGGGCTATCCAAGTCGACAGCAAGGCCTTAGCCACAGTCTCAGCAGTAATGTCATGGATCGGTACTGCTTCTGGCCATCGCGTAAAGCGGTCCACGGCCGTAAGACAGTACCGGTAACCATTCGAAATAGGCATTGGGCCGACAAGGTCAATATGGACCTGCTTGAAACGGGTGCGTGGTAGCTGAAAAGCACCAAGTGGGGCAGTCACGTGACGGCTGACCTTTGCACGTTGGCACTGTAGGCAAGAACGCGCCCAGTTTCGGCAATCTTTTCGCACCCCTGGCCAGACGAAACGTTCAGCTACTAATCTAGCCGATGCGTTTGCGCCAGGGTGGCTAAGTGAATGCAGGCTATCAAACGCCTGCTTCCTAAAAGGTTGGGGTACGTAAGGCCTGGAAGTCGCATTACTGATGTCACAGTATAATTGAGCAGAACTTCCGGGAATTGTACATTTTTGAAGCTGCAATGAAGATCCGTTGTTTAAAAGTGCCTCCAGCTCAGGATCTGATACTTGCCCGTCGGCTAATATTTCGAGATTTAGTGGTTCTCCCAGTTCTTCAATACGAGAAAGTGTATCGGCGACGACGTTATCTTTGCCAGATATGTGGCGTATGTCAGTTGTGAACTGGGAGATGAAATCCAAATATCTAAACTGTCTCGGCGAACAGGTATTTTTTCTGTCATGAAAGGCAAAGGTAATCGGCTTGTGATCTGTATAGATCGTAAAGTGTCTAGCCTCAAGCATGTGCCTAAAATACTTGATGGCCTCGTATATTGCGAGAAGCTCACGGTCGTATGGTGAGTATTTAACTTGCGAAGGGCTTAGCTTTCGGGAGAAGAAACCCAACGGCTGCCACGTACCGCCCCTAAACTGCTGTAGCACAGCGCCAAGAGCCTTATCTGATGCGTCGGTTACAACGGCGAGTTTGGCTGAGCAGTCCGGGTGAGCGAGCAGCACTGCGTTCGACAGGCTCTCCTTACACGCTTGAAAGGCTGTTGAGGCCTCGCCTTCTAAAGATACTGGGTGCGAACCTTTGACGGAACCTGTGAGTAAAGCATGTAATGGAGCTTGGACTTGAGCAGCTCGAGGAAGAAATCTCCTGTAGAAATTGAGCATGCCCAAAAACGCTCTGAGTTGACGTATATTAGTTGGTACAGGAAAATCGCGTATTGACTGCACCTTGGATTCCAGGGGCTTACATCCTTCTTCAGAAATTGTGTAACCTAAGAAAGTTACCTGCTTGACGCCAAAGACACATTTGGAGGTGTTCACCATCATCCCATAGTCCTTCAGCCTGCTGAAGACTTCACGGAGGTGTTGTTCGTGCTCGCTTTTACTGCGTGAAAATATTAAAAAATCGTCCAAATAACAGTAGACGTTATCTAAACCCCGGGTTACCTCATCCACGAACCGCTGGAAAGTTTGTCCAGCGTTACGCAAACCAAAGGTCATGAAGGGGAATTCGAAGAGCCCGAAAGGTGTCGTGATGGCGGTTTTAGGAATGTCGTCAGGGCTGACAGGTATCTGGTTATATGCTTTCTCCAAATCTAAAGTTGAAAAGACTTTGCAGCCAGAGATGCTGTGCGCAAAGTCGTGGATATGCTTAATCGGATACCTGTCAGGCACAGTACGAGCATTGAGTTTGCGATAATCGCCGCACGGACGCCATCCATTATTCTTTTTCGGTGCTAAATGAAGAGGGGATGACCAGGGACTGTTAGAAGGTCTAGCTGTCCCGTTGGCCAACATAGCCTCGAACTCCTTCTTCGCTATCTGGAGTTTATCCGGGGCCAAACGACGAGGTGCTGACGCAACTGGAGGGCCTGGTGTTGTGTGTATGTGGTGGACTGTGTTATGAGGCGTAGTGTGGTGTATACCGGCTGGTCGGGTTATCTCGGGAAAATCATCGAGGATGTTGTGGTATTGACCCTTACCTGTCACCACTTTCACCGATGACACGTTACAAACAGCTAAGGTAGCTACAGTAGTAATAGATGTTAAATTATCGATCAAACACTTATTGCGACAGTCTACAATTAAATTATAGTGATTAAGAAAATCTACGCCAATTATAGGTTTAGTGACGTCGGCAACAATAAAGCGCCACATAAAAGATCTACGTAGGCCAAAATCTAAATTTAAATTAACAAAGCCATATGTAGCAATAACAGAACCGTTAGCAGCACTTAAATTAAAATCAGTCCGACCACGACGTTCACGAAGGGATGATCTTGGGAAAACACAGAGGTCGCTGCCCGTGTCAACGAGAAATTGTGTTTTCGTCAACCTGTCTGTGACAAATAGGCGACCAGTTGAAGCTGAGGGGCAATCGTTAGTCGCCATTACCGACTGCCTTTTAAGTTTCCCTTCTTGAAGTCACAAGGTAGGACACACTTGCTGGCCTTATCGCCGAACTTGCCGTGGTACCAGCATAGCGGGTACTTCCTATAGTTGGAGTCGGAACGCTTCCTCGAAGAGCTGGAACTGCTACCGCGGAAACGAGAATCCGAAAGACGTTGACGGGTCCTGCTGTTGCGGTCGGCCGACAATTTTTGAAATTGCCTTCGCAGTTCGGCGACTTCCTTCACCAAGTCGTTGAGCGTGGATGCAGGAACTTCACTTACGGCAGCTACCTTCGGTGATGCTATGTCGTTCACTCTATCTGCTACCTCCGCTAAGTCATCGAGCGATATAGTAGTTGGCTGGCTCGCGAGAATTGTCTGGATGCCGTGCGGAAGACGAGAAATCCAGATGGTCTTCAAGAAGTCATCGGGGAACTCCGGCCCGGCAAGGCTGCGAAGATGGCGCAGAAATTGAGATGCTTTGCGATCGCCGAGTTCTTCATGCATCAACAGCTGTTTGATTTTCTCCTCCTTAGATGCAGAGAGTCTTCGAATAAGCTCAGCCTTAAGCTTTTCATACTTATTTGTAGCTGGCGGGTGTATAATAAGGTCTTTTACCTCCCTTGAGTGCTGGTGTTCCAACTGACCAATAACAAAATTGAATTTTGTGGCGTCGCTGGTAATGCCCGAGATCGCGAATTGGCCTTCTATTTGTGCAAACCATATTTCAGGTTCCTCTGGCCAAAAGGGTGGTACCTTAACACCAACTCGAAAAACATCGATATTTGGTATCGACTCTTGCGCATCACTATTGTCACTCGTACTTTTTTGACCAAGCGCGTCGTGGAAGTCCTTTTCTACCGACATGTGTACTTTTTTGCGGGGTCACCAGTGTAGGTTAGGTGGTGCGTGGTTGGATAATGTGTAGATTATGAGGAGTAAATAAATGGTCCGACTCACAGCAACACAACAAGTTTATTGTTCTCACCACAATATAGTCCGTACAATTATTATAGAAGGCACTGATGGTAGATAGAAGGCAAGCACTAAATCTATTAAGCACTAAGTACAGTTTAAGTAGCAATAGAATAGGTAGAACTAGCGAGTAAATAAAAAGAAATGAGAGAAGTACGAAATTTAAAGTCTATAAAACGTTAAAAAAATCCTTATTTGTCGAGGAAAGTCCTGATCCCCCAAATATTTTATTCTAAAGTCAAACTTCCTCGATTTACCTCGGTAATAGGTGCTTTTACCATAAGGAAAATAATTTTATTAGTGCTCTAACTACTTCAGGGGTTGATCGGTTGGAAATTTCAAAAGCTTGTCCCATCTTGCTGATGGCATCGATGATTGTTAATTAATAGTGTCCTTCTATTGAAAATAAATCAATGAAAATTTCTTCTAATGGTTTTGCTTGAGTGTGGGTTAACTGGATTTTAGGGTGGAATGGTTTCCTGTCATACTTCATTCTCTTACATGTTTCACAAGAATTTATGTGGCTAGAGATGGTCAATGGCTAAGGTTTCTTTTATACCACGATGGCAAGTTTTTCCTTCATGGTATTTCCTTACTATTTCCTTTTGTTCTAGTTCTTCTTCTACTAATACTACTCTTTTGGTGCATTCGAGAAATTGTACTGATTCCTTTTTAAATAAATAAATAATCATTTGTGTAAACTGTATTCGGTGCTGATCTTCTTAAAAATAAATAAAGTACTTGGTGTTATTTTTTATGTATTCTTTTAAAAATTGTTTTACTAGATCTGTACGATCCAAGGGAAAATGAACTTCAAGTATTTTTTGTTTGTTTGTAGATAAGTTTTTAACTGTTAATTTATCAATCGACCAAGAGTGTATTAAAATTTGATTAGGTTTAGTGTCTATCGCTTCTTGTAAAATTGGGATACCTTTGCTTTCTAAATTTTGTCCCGAATAAATTGTTTCAATGTCAGATTTTTCAGAAGCTGTTAATGTGGAACTGGACGGACATGGTATTGAAAAAGGTGAATGACATCTTCGTTCTCTGTCGGTGTCTGAATGTATAGTCTCGTCATCGTCATCTGACATTAAAGAGATCACACTATTGTCTTTGTCTATTTGTACCTGAGTTGAAAGATTGTCGTCCTTTTCTAATGCATTAATTCGTATTCGTGATAGTGCATCTGCGTTGCTATTGAGTTCACCGCTTTTGTGTATTATTTCAGAGTGATATTCAGATAGACGTAATCGCCATCTAGTCAGTCTGCTATTAGTTTAAAGAGTTGAACCAGGCTAGTGGTTAATGGTCGGTTATTATTTTAAACTTCTTACAGTAGAGATAAGGGCGGAAGTGTTTCACTGCCCATGCTAAGGCAAGTAGTTCCTTTTCGGTGGTAGAATAACGCGTCTCTGCGTCATTTAAGGTTCACTCGCGTATGCTACGGGTTTGTCATTGCCTATGGAACCTTGTGATAACACAGCTCCTAGTGCAAAGTCTGATGCGTCAGTCGTTAGTATGTAAGGTTTGTCTGGGTCTGGGTACTGTAATACGGGTGCCTTAATGAGGATTTCTTTACATTTTTGAAAAGATTCAATGTATTTGTCATTGTCAGTAGGTATTGCACGTTTTTGTCTTAGTCTAGCTGTCATTGGTTGTGTAATTTTTGCAAAGTCTTTAATAAATTTACGGTAATATCCAATAAGTCCTAGGAAACTTTTAGTTTCAGTAGTAGTGCGTGGTAATAGGTAGTCAAGTATTGTTTTAATTTTATCGTCATTTGGTTTTAATCCGTTACTAGTGATGGTATGGCCTAAATATAACAATTTTTTTCTTAGACATTCCGATTTATCTAACTGTACTTTTAGGTTAGTCTGTCTGAGTCGGTCGAAAACGGTCCGTAATTTCGTTATGTGCTCCTGTAAACTAGCTGAATAGATAATAATATCATCTAGGTAAGTATACCTAGATGTCTAGGTCTAGATGCCTAGAGGTCTAGTAAGACAGTGTATTCCCTGCAGTCCACGTAATACATTGTCAATGGTTCGCTGAAAAGTCGCCGGTGCGGTCTTAAGACCAAATGGCATACGTGAAAATTCGTAATGTCCGGTGTTCATACTGAATGCAGTTTTCTGCCTATCCTCTTTCGCGACTTCTATTTGATGGTATCCGCTGGCTAGGTCTAGTGTAGTGAAATATGTACTGCGTCCTAATTTGTCAAATAATTAATTCAGTTATATTTGGAAGTGGATATTTGTCGTCAATGGTTATTTCGTTCAGTTTTCTATAGTCAATAACAAGTCGGTATTTTCTTTCATTACTCGCGTCTAATTTCTTTGGTACTAGGTGCACAGGTGCGCTCCAGGGGGAATAGGATTCTTGTACTATTTTACTTGTACTGTTTTTATTTATTTTTTTGAATTTTTAGGTTCCATTTCATGTTACTCATTCGATTCGGACGGAAAATATTGTGTTCGAAGACGGGGGTGGAAGCTAGTTCTAAATACAACAGCTTGTTATTTATTAACAGGTATTGACACCGGTTTTACATGACATCTTCGTATAACAGTAATAGAAATAACAGATATCACTTTTCTGCTGTTATAACTAGGAGAGGCGTATTTATCGTAACAGGTAGACTTTACTGTTAATTAAAGATACTAGATACTAGCCGTTGCTGCAATTAAGAAATCACTGTTAAACAGTAGTGCGATCTAGCGAGATGGCACAACGTCATCTATCGAGGCGGATAAAAACTTCTTTTTTGAAATGAAATGAAATGAAAAATCATCTAATCAAGTATATACAATTTTTCCGAAAAATTATGTGCTTATGACATGTCCAATTTTTTTTCCCTACCACCGGCACCGGTTCAGGACGCCGTTATATATTTTTTAATAATGTTAATATTTACGGACATTTCACACAACGTCTTCTGGTGCCAAGCTAAGCTTATTATGCTTGTGTTATGGGTACAAGAATACTGATAGAATACATAAACTACTTTTCTTTTGTAAATACATACTTATAATACATAGAAACACCCAGACGCAGGCCAAAGATTTGTATGACAATTAGAAAAATCACACAAATGATTGTCCCGAGCGGGAATCGAACCCGCGACCTCTTGATCGGCAGTACATTACATAAACCACTCAACCACGAGGCAAATTTTAGTTGTATATTTCTAATTTATTCCATTACTATCAGATTTTAACATGTGTGCATAACTTTAAATCAATTAGACAGTTGCAAGTCGGTAAAAGTTCGTAAAGCTTAATTTGGGACCAATGGTCAAATCAGTTGTTCAATGGTCCGTGTGGCGACAGATTAAGAATACAAGTATCACCATTTTGGTTTGACCACCATTTTGGTTTGGTTTCACCAGGTTGACTGGCAGAGAATGCCCTTGGCATTAAGTCCGCCATTGTACAAATTTGGTTTGTGCGAAGTGTAAATAAATAAAATAAGAATACAAGTATCACCATCCCTTTTCCTTCCTAGAGTGCAAAGCAAAAGGTAGCTAAGGGATACCTGCTGTACCATAGGTACAGCCTAGGTACAGTAAATAACAGCCTCTGTGAGACAGAAAACTCAAAAATAACCCCTATGCCAATACGCAAGCTCAGCGCGGCATAGCGGACAATATTGCCTTCCACTTCCAAAGCGGAAAAGGGCCGTGCCCAACAGTGGGACGTTATCAAGCCGGAGATAGTTCAAATAAATTAGGCGATAATATAATAAATAATTGTATAATTTATTTTATAAATAAATACATAATTGCGTTTTGTTAATGTTCGTTGAGAACGGCTCGATCGATTTTGAAAAGCTCATCGTAGAAGGTTTAAACGTTGAAAAAATAGAAGAATTGCGAAGAACATGTTAAAAACAATACCATATTTTTCAAAAAAAATAATTCTAAAGTAACATTAAAATATATTTATAAAATATATTTATTATAATTAACACGTAAAACTACGGGGCACATCGAGTTCAGTAAAAATTTTCAAGCTAAATGATCTGATAGCTTTTTCCCTTTTGTTTCTGGTAGACAGCAACAAACTAATGAAGCTATTACAGGAGCTATAGCGAAGACAGTTGGTGGTATCCATACAGCTTCAACTGCTAGACCAGATATGAATGGTGCCAGCATGGATCCAACACCAGAGACAGCATAAGAAGCACCTATCGCCATGTTACGAGTAACCGTTGGAAATAATTCCAATGTGAATAAGTGTCTGAAAATTAAACAAAGTTTATATGAATAACAAGGTTAGTATACACATAATTTGCGGAGTTTAAACGGAGATTTTATCGGAGGGATAATAAACGTTTTAGCGTAAAAAGTCTATTATGAATAACAAGTTTTGACAATTTTCGCGAACCTATTTTAGCGAACTTTTAAACCTCCGATAAGTCATTATGAATAAGACCGAAAATCTTTACCTTTTATAAAACAAATGGTCATATTCACCGATAAAATCTCCGTTTAAACGTCCGATAAATCGTTATAAATACGACTAATAGCCGTTATCTAATATATAAAATTCACGTGTCACAGTGTTAGTTACCGTACTCCTCCGAAACGGCTAGACCGATTGTTAGGAAATTTTACATGCATATTCAGTAGGTCTGAGAATCGGCCAACATCTATTTTTCAAACCTTTTTTTTTAGTATGGCAAAACAACGTTTGCCGGGTCAGCTAGTTTTTAGGGTTCCGTACCCAAAGGGTAAAAACGGAAACCCTATTACTGAGACTTCGCTGTCCATCCGTCCGTCCGTCCGTCTGTCACCAGGCTGTATCTCAAGAACGGTGATAGCTAGACAGTTGAAATTTTCACAGATGATGTATTTCTATTGCCGCTATAACAACAAATACTAAAAATAAAATAAATATTTAAGGGGGGCTCCCATACAAAAAACTGATTTTTTTTACCGTTTCTTGCTCGATACTAATAACGTTGCCTTATGTTGCATAGATAATGGTACGGAACCCTTCGTGCGCGAGTCCCACTCGCACTTGACCAATTTTATTATATATATACTCGTATGTCCCTATGTGAGTTTATATTTGCTAAATATATAATTATGCAACGGATTTTGCTGCAGTTTTTTTAATAGATAGAGTGATTCTAGAAGATGGTAGAGTTTTCGGTGTGGTGACGGGTTAAGAACACAAATGTCACCACCCCATCTCCTCCCAAGGGTGCTGTAAAAGTCAGCTAAGGCATATAACACACAGATAATATTCACTGTGAGGGGCGGAAAACTCGAAAATAAACCCTGTGCCAATACGCCTGGTCAGCACGGCACAGTAGACCATAATCCCTCCCAAAGTGGAGGAGGCCCGTGACCAACAGTGGGACGTAAACGGGCTGGAGAGAGAGAGAAGATGGCTTTTTTGTATAATTAATTAAAGTTTGGTTTCTAAATTCCACGCGCACGAAGTTGCGGGCAGTTGTAAAGAATGACCGCGTTGTGGCGTTCTATTTGGAGGTCTATGTCCAACAGATGGATAGAGGCTGATGGATGCATGGACAAAAAAAATACAAAATAGTGACAAATAAAATTATCTTATCTTAGAACTTACAAACAGCAAAAGGCCCCTGCAACACAAGTCAATGCAATAGATCCGACCACTAACTTGAAGTATACCCAATCATTATAGACAGCCAACAGTGCATACATGATACTACACATAATCCATAAACTTATAAGAGTAAATCTCCTACCGATATATTTGCACAACACTGCTGACAAAATTGCGCCCGGTATCTGAAAAATTTAACATACGTTTCTTTTGCTGCGGGCCTCGTGGTCGAATGGTTCATGTACCAGAATGCCATTCACGAGGACCAGGTTTCCTATGCATTAACAAAAGAAAAGTAGTATAGTATGTATTATATCCGTATTTTGTTACCCATAACACAAGCATATAAGCTTAGCTTAGGACCAGTGGATGTTGTGTGAAATGTCCATGAATATTTATTATTTATTTGCTGCTGAATATAAAATGCTAAATCAGTCAGCCGGCTTGAAGCCACTTACATGTCTATGTGGGCGTGAAATACGATCTATGTGTGTCTATGATACGCCAGAGATGAATAGACAGATCTCTTAAAAATGAAATACTTGTTTTATTGCCTATAAAAGTGATGTTTTTGTTTTGCGAAAACTACACGTCACATGAATACCATAGTTTAGTCCCTGAAGTACGACTTAGCCAGGCTAAGGTTATGTATCTTCAAGGTTGAACGCCTATGCACAATCTGCTAAATCTGTTACCAAGAACTCACCTGCAAAGCACCAGCCGTATACATGCTAATAAATGGATTGGCACTGGTCAGACCTATAAACTGGTTACCACCATCATATATAATGGAGCTCATAAGCCAAATAGTAAAACAGCATAATGTGTACTTTAATAACTTCGACCTAAATAGATCTAAATATGTAGCGTGTTCTTGTGACTCGGAGCTCTGATTCTCTGATGCCATACTTTTCGCAACATCCAAAATATTTGCTGATGGCATGTTATTCCTAAAACAAATTAAAACCAGTTAGGTACGTATATCGACCCCAAATAACGCGAATACAGTTAACGAAATAAGAGCAGGATACTGATGATGGCGAGTATTTTCTATTGTAGCACTATGGTATATACACAAACTGTGAAATTTTCAGCTCTATAGCTATCACTGTTCCAGAGATACCTAACGGGATCACAAATAGTGGGATAAGGACATGATGGTGATGAGTTTTAGTTTAGATTTTTATTGTTGTAGCATCAACTGATAGACGTAAACTGTGAAACATTTTTTGCTCTTAAGCTATCACCGTTCCAGAGATACAGCTTGGTGATAGATGGACCGACGGACGGCGAAGTCTCGGTAATAGCGTCCCGTTTTGCCTTTTCGTACAGAACCTAAAAACTATAAAACTTGTTTTTATAGTGTCGTTATAATCTGCCTAACACCAAAATAACTATAAAGTAAACTATTAACTTAAAAGACTAATTGAAATTTACCATTTAGCCGCTTTTTCCATCACCACAGTTGCTTCATCCAACCTGTTCATTGAGATTAACCATTTTGGTGATTCTGGCATTATAAAGAAGTACAACAAATAAATAATACTAGGAACTGCTACACCCAAAGAGAACATGTCGTATGTTCTTAAAAAATATGAAAAAATTGGCATTGTGGTGGTTCCAATGGCAACTGCAACGCCGATTAAAGAATTGACCATTTCCAATTTATTTGGACCAGTTATTTCAATATTAAAAGTGCTTGCACAAACAGCACCACCACCTGATGTCATTCCGATAAAAAAACGTACTGCTATGAAAGTCCAATACGTTGGGCAAAAGGCTACACTCATGGATGCACAAAGGTGAACCATGGAAATTATTAGCATTGAAATTCTCCTACCGTATCTGTAAACAGAAAAATATAATCTTTATTGTATTAAAAAGCGCTTAAAAAGTTATATCACTCTTAAAATTCTAGCGAAGAACTTGGTCAACAAAAACCGCCTGTCCAATTTTTTTAATATCTTCAAATTACAGACCTTGACTATTTAGATTTTTGTAATATAACCTAACCTTACCTTGTAACATAACCTTACCTGTCTGAGATAAATCCAAAAACTGTACTGCCTATTAAAGTACCAAACATCAATATAGTCTGCGAAAATTGTACCATCCATGCTCTGTCGCAGATCAGATCCCATTGTGATATTATGGTATTCCTAAACTCAGTATAATACTCATATTTATCACAACCATCGTAACATTTCTGTCTAAGTGGGGTTTCCACATTAGTTATGTTCTTATCAATACAAATAAAAGATGTTTTTGGTGCTAGGAATATAATTCCAAGTTGCATCCACGCCATGATCATGAAAGTTGGAAATTGGATCACCAGTATCATAATTACTTGCCATTTTCCCAATTCCCCTATCACTTCTGTCAATTTGTTTTCTTCTTCCTTACTGTCAGGTTTTGTATTATCTATTTCCATTTTTCTATTTTCTTATCTGCTATTTTGTATTTTAAAAGGCTTATCTAGTTTTGCTAGACTCATTTACCCCCGCATTCTATATTTTATAAGATAGACTAATCTTTTGTTCTTATTCGCTTTCTAGGCTTCGGAAGAGCATTTCGTATTGAAAAGCGGATTATGGATAGATAATGTCTTAGTGATAACCGAGGATAACGATCTATCCGTAATCGAGGATCGTGTATTAAAAATGGCCGTTAATCATTACAGTATCACTTATTTGGAAATCTTCGTTTGTAACTCTCCTATCATTAGTAGCACTTTTTACATTAGCAAACCTTAATGTAGTTTAAATATCCGTAAATATCGTATAGTATGGTATAGTATATTTAAACTGCATAGTTTATTAAGGTAACATAATATAAAGCTTCAGAAGCAATCAAAGAAATTCCCAAACAAAAACTTTTAAATACTACGTTTGCATGAAAATAAAACTGAGAATATTTGCTATTTAAATCTATTGCCTAATTTTTTAGAAAAATATTTTAAAATTTATTTCCAGTTACATGCTTCCTCCCTCCACTTTGAGAGGGCTTTTGGTCTGCTATATCGCGCTGCCCAAACGTGTTGGCATAGGATTTACTTTTCCGTCTATCACAGTTGATGGTAACTGCTTACAATATTCCTTAGTTAGCTCTTACAACACCCTGGGCATGAAATGGATTGGTAACACTGGTATTCTTAATTTGTCACCACACGGATAATACACGGCTACATACTATGTCCTTGAAAACACTATATAAGAAGCAACTAAGGCCACCATCGAATCGGAAGAAAACACACAAAGAAAGTACCTAATAATAATGAATATTATTATAACCATACATTGCTATCATAAGAAAATGTTAGATTTATTTCAATAAAATTGTAACAAATACTAATATATTTTTTGGAAACACACACTTACTGACACTAGGAAAATACTAAAATGTGAGCAAAAACACGAAATATAGAACAAGACTATACAAGAATTGTTTTGTTAATGTTAATACAACTCTAATTAAATGAGAAAATAGCTTAGCAAACCCGGTAGCAAACACCGTGAAAAGTAAGCGAAATATAGTCTTATCTATTTGTAATTAAACGGAATGATGTTACTTTATTATCCGTATACGAGGGTTTCGTACGAATGGTACCAATTCCACGTGCACAACTAAACTAAACCTAACTAAAAAATGAAAATTAATAATGTCAATAACACAATTAGGCAACACATTAATTTATATTTTTTTTTGCAATTGACTTGCTATGCTTTTACTAAATAAACTAAATTATAGTGGAAAAAATGATAACCATGAGCGGGACCTGAACCCACGACCTCGGAATACCGTTCCGTTGCTCTCCCATCTGAGCTATCATGGTTCCCGCACATGTTTACCAAATCTTCTACTACTATCTTCTCAATGTGAGTTAAACATCATGCAATGTTTTTTGTACAACGCCATCTATTGAGCGGTTTGCACCAACTCGATCAATCGATCACTTAGTTTTCTTTATAGAACACAATTGGACCGAAATACATACACAAATAATACATGTACAGTCATTAGAGAAGATTTGGTAAACATGTACGGGAACCATGCTTATATTAGTTATATTAGTTACCCGCTTATATTAGTTACCCGAACTAATATAAGCGTTTAAGGGCCTACATCAATATTATCGTATATCATCGCTGACACGTACATATTAACACAGCCAGTAGGCACAGAAAATGAAGAATTAGGGATACTTTTCCTATTTACTCAAAATCTACTAAATATATTTTAATTCTGATTTACGTGTTTCTATATTATATAATAGTTACTTATGTTTTTAAAGTTATTTCATTAGTTAATACGCGATAATAGACCGACAAATGAAAAAAATAAAAAATTTGAGAGGTTGTTTCGCCAAGATTTTCTATCGAGAAAACTTTTTTCAATCGCGTTTCTGAGTTTATGCGATCCTAGATCATATATTGAAAAAATATATACTTAAAAATTAGAGCTCTAGCCATTCAATCTAAAGAAACAATGAAAACTTCGTACGTAGAAAAATGCACGAAGCTATTTTGGTATCCTCTTAACACGCTTATATAAACGAAAGTTGACTGTTTCAATATATTTATTATCTATAATTTGCTACTTCGTTGTACATAGTTGTCTTAATTAAAATTGTTAGTTACACCGTGATAGATACCTACCGAGGTATCTATCAATATATTAATCTACGAGTATGTAACGGAATATTTGAAAGTGCTTGCCACCCACTTGCAGTAGCCAGAATGATTTGACATTTTGTATGCTTATTAAGGACGGAGTATTCAGGATTTTTAGTTTTTGAACTAAGCAAGTTATTTAGTTCAGTTTAGTTGTTCACGTAGAATCGGTACCATTACGTAAACATCATTACTTAGACTTCGCTGCCCATCCGTCTGTCATTAGGATATAATCACTAAAACGGTGATAACTAGAGAGCTGAAAATTACACAGTTTAATCAGTTGATGCAACAACAAACACTCATCATCATCATTTTCCTGTCCTTATCGAGTTTTCATTGTAATTTTTTTATTTTCATTGTACGAAAACACCGACAAAAAGACATTTTATGTATATAACATCTAGCTAGATCGTCTTACCGCCCCCAAAAATCCCTGCATATCAAATTTCACGAAAATCGTTGGTGCCGTTTCCGAGATCCCAAATAAGAATTGCTCGTTTAAAAATATAAGATTTTATATTAATAAAATCTAAAATACGCTAATATCTGAATATTTAGAATATATGTTGTCGATTCAAAATCCTTATTTACAAACGTCAATAATGTTGTCAGGCAACTTTACGTTGTACTTCACACACACATAGATATTTTTATTATATCCATTTATTATATCGTACATCTGTGTTTCATGTTATTTGTAAATTCCTCATTTAGGGTTATATGTGTCGTGCGTCGGTTGGTTAGAGGATAAAATGAAATACGTCCGGACTTGTATGGCGTTTATTTGCGACTCAATATATTTGATTATAATAGTAACTTATATAGGTGGACAGAACAAACGCCTCTATACATTCCTAAATTTGCTGATACACGTCATCTTGCATACAATGAATCCATACATAATATATTTGTATATAATAACTTAGGCGGCGAGAACAACCGTCTTTATACATTCGTAGATCTGCTGACATACGTCTACTTGCAAACAATGAACTCATACATACTGTCCCTACACTCAATATTTTTAGGGTTTTAAGTATCCTATGTCCGATGCCTGGTCTTAAGCTCTATCCCCGCCATTTTTTAGCCAAATTAGTTCAGCCGATCTTGAGTTATAAGTGTTCCTACTAACACAACTTTATACTACACAACTAACTAGGTATATATATAATATCTATATAGTGTATCACAGAATGTCTATGTAGTGTATTATATAAGAATAAGAATAACTTTATTAAGCAAAATTTAACAAAAACAACTGACGTATGAACATTAGCATCTGTACTAATTATAATAATTGTATCACAGATGCCAACGCCTTCCACTTACATATAATGAAATACAATGTATCGTCTTAAATTCGACTCTCAATACATTTATAATTTTTAATATCTATTTATAAAATAAAAAAAACATTAATTTATTAATATTTTGCGATTGACTCGCTATGCTTTTACTAAATAAACTAAATTATAATGGAAAAAATGATAACCATAAGCGGGACTTGAACCCGCGACCTCGGAATGCCGTTCCGTCGTTCTCCCAACTGAGCTATTATGGTCCACGCAAATGTTTACCAAATTTTCCACTACAATCATCTCAATGCGAGTTTTAACATCGTGCGATGTTTTTTCGTACAACGCCATCTATTGAGCAGTTTGCACCAACTCCATCAATCGATCAGTTAGCGTTCTTTACAGAACACAATTGGACCGAAGTAATGGCTGTACATGTATTTCTACATTAATTTATTAATATTTTGCGATTGACTCGCTATGCTTTTACTGGTTACAAGTTGCATTTCTCATTATTAGGTTTAACAAAATTTAAACAGTATGTTAGTGTACTTCTTAGTATTGTTAATGTAAGTTATGAAGGCCCTCAAAGTATCTTAATAAACTTAGGAGATATAATAACTTAAAACCTTTATGCCACCGAAATGAAACTCATGTCCACCGAAATGAAACTCAAATCCACAGAAATGAATAAATTAGCCACTGAAATGAAATAGCTAGTCCACTGAAAACTAAACCATTTACCATAGACTAGGCCATTTAAATAAATTGTATTATGTCACATACGTATAATATTGATGATGTCTCAGAAATAAACTTGTACGTATAAAAGTTTAGTAATAGTATAAGAAGTAGAAGTAAATTAAATTAACAAAATTAAAATTATCTTTATTTCACAAAATACAATCACTTAAACAATTATTAGTACAAATTAACATAAAGTAGTTACAATGTAACATGTGTCCCATGATAACATTGGTCTTGCCCTTCAAACCCACATTAGGCTAGACTTGTCTTGTGGGACCCGCATCCTACCTATATGTTACCTAAGTGCAACAAGTTATGCAGTTAATCATATCTTACAAGTCTGTCAGAGCTGTAGGCGTGTATGCCTCACTACATTGTGTTTATTAGAGCGATCAAGCGCTAGTTAGACATAAAGATGTAACTTTAAAGGGGATAGAAAATTATTAAACAATTCAAACCATAAGCCTGCATTACGACCTTGAGTAATTCTTCAGATTCTCTGTAGTTCAATTGAGAAAGATATGAGTATAGTACGCGTTTAGCCTTGTGAAGTGAAATCGTTTTTAAATCGCAGCATTTTAGAATTTTGTTGAAAAGGAAGGGATGTAAGAATGTTCCAAATCGTTTAGCGAATGTGTTTTTCATTATTGGGATCGGTAACCTTAAAACTTGTGTGTTTTGAATATAGAATCCAGTCTTAAGCAGGTGTTTATGTATAATTAAGGCAAATTTTAATACAAACCATCGGCGCACGCTGAGTAATTCCGAATCTTTGTAAAACAAGTCCGTGGGATGACGAAAAAGTTTTTTAAACATTACTATCAAGAGTGCACGTTGAGCTCTTTCAACTACGATCATAAGGGAGATTCCTTAACTGCCTCAGATGTCGATTGAGTAAGTGAAGAGAATTCTGTTGAACCAGAGGTTTAAAATTTCAATTTCTTCACGACGGTGTTGTTGATGCCGTCCACACCTGCTGAGTTCTATCTCGCTCTCATCAGTCAGAGTAAAAAACAAGAGAGTGTGAGGGTAAATCGTTCGACCTAAACATTGTCGCCAAGGAGTCGACAGATACTTTTAGATGACTTTTTATTGCATCTGCCAGATTTTGTCCAATATGTGAGAAATAATTGTTGCAGAAACTCAGTGATTCCTCGACGCTTTTTTTATTAAAGTAAGTTCTGTGGAAGGTCTGTTAACACGATGCGTGTTGGTGATACTCTTTATGGTATCCCAGAGTTTTCTTACGCTGTGTTTGTATTTCTCAAGCTCCTTTCGTTTAAAGTCATATTTTAGTTTTCTTATTAGTTGAGTGTAAAAGTTTCTGTACCGAGTGAAAATTATTTCATTGATTTCATTTTCGGGATTCTTATGTAATATTAGGTGTAGTTTATCTTTCACTTTTGAGTATTCGACTAAACCTGGCATCATCCAGGGTTTTTAAATGTGTGTAGATCTACTTTCGGCTGCAATGCAAGCATGTTCGTTTACAGCAGAAGTTATAATGGTTGTCAGCGTGTTGGCTGCTGTAGTAGCAAAGGAACTCGTGAGCAGTTCTGTCTAATCGATAACCTTAACTCTATCGCAAATCACGGCATAGCCGAGCCTAGTTTTAGAGCAGTTACTGGAGTTGCGTTTGAAAGGTGTTTTAATTTCAGCTATTACAAAATCATGATCAGTAAAATCAGTACTAAAAGTAAACTAGGTACTAAACTTAGATAAGTTTGTTAAATATTAGGAATTTCTATAAAAAAGTGATAAAATAAAATATGGTATTATATATCCGATTTCTTATTGCAATGCAATATAACCGAGTCGCGGGATAAAGCTAGCCTATAATATTTATTAAACAAAGTTAAACTAACTATCTTCTTAGAAATACAATGACTAAGAACTAAAAATCTTGCCAAGATGAAACATTTGGTAACCGAATTATGATAACACACATCACCAAAATTAAACAAATTCACACCGAAGGTAAACAAATTCACACCGAAATGAAACAAATTCACACCGAAATGAAACAAATTCACACCGAAATGAAACAAATTCACACCGAAATTCATAGCACCCACCGAAATTAATATTTTGTTCATTTTGGTGAGATTTTCTTCATTTCGGTTGACAGTTTAGTCCACCGAATCAACCGAAATGAAGACAAACCAAGCACAAAAATTAAGATTATAAGAAAAGTAATTATTACAGAATGTAATAAGTACTCTACAAATAAAAGTACGATAATTAGCGTTATCAACAAATACTTAAATAAATTCACTGCACTTTATTAGAAACGTTATCCCTCTACACAGAAATGAACAGAAATTTGCCGCATGTCACCGATATGATACATTTACGTATTTGGTGGGAACACGCAGGTACGCAGCGCACGTCTCCTTACACAAACACTTAGGTGGCACTGCTCCGCAGCTTTTAAGCGCGAGGAGGAGGAACTAGTGTTATCCTAGGCAAAAATATGTTCGATTAACTTTTGGTCACCGAAATGAAAGGATTTTCTAGGACAAGTACATTTGTACTTACCAGCTATTAATCTACGTAGATAATTTGATAAAACTGGGTTGTGACAATGCTACCATTATCCATCAATTTAATAAAAATAGCTATATGCCTCAATAAGAAATAGAATTCCTTGTACGAGGGAAAATTCATTGATAAGTGTGTCCAGGACAGCCACCGTGATGATGAAATTTGGCATTCAAAATTTATTTTAACTAAGTAGCTGCAATTATAATTAGAAAATACTTAATGCCTCATGTAGGTAATGACTTCCTCTATCTAAAAAAAATATGAGAACTTTATAGTAAAGTTCCACACTACCGATTTCACTCACGCCGCAAAAAAAATGCTGTCGGGAAATTGACCCTTATATCGCTGCGATTGATTTTTCGAGGTAACAGAAGAAGCCAAAGATTCACCAATAGAAGAAAAGTACTTGTTAACGTTATTAACAGACATTAGTTGTCTTCAATAATTTCTCGGCACAAGAAGTGGCCTTATGAAGGTTAGTCGCTTTCTTTAAAACTTTCCACGTAGCTTTAGGATCTCCATTTGCTCTTTGTAGAAGGTTTTGTTGATAATCATTACGTAATTTTTTCAGAAGATTATTGAGAAAGTTTCTGTATCTGCTATATGAAATTTTCAATATCTCATTGTTAGGATCCCTCCTCAAACTGGAATGCAATCTATCTGGATTTCGAGAACATCGTAAAAGTCCAGGTGTCACCCAGGGTTTTAAAGGGGTTAGTTTTCTAGGACTGATACGAACTGATGTGTGTCGGTCAACAGCTTTCGAAATAATATCCACCAAGACATCAACCGCACAATCCGCATTCGAAGTTGTAGTAACTACCGTAAAATCAGTGGCTTGCAGCTCAGACACCAAAGCCTGTAAATCGGTGTGCTTTCGGGTTCTTTTAGCATTTACCTTAGGTTTAAGTAGACCGCACTGCAAGACGATAGGAAAGTGATCAGTGAGCGAAGTGTCTAAGACAATGGTCTTATTTCTTAGCTGAGTTTTTAAGAAAACATGATCAAGACACCGAGAAGCTCTAGTTGGGATATCATAGGCTGGTAGAAAAGCATGCGAAGCCATCAAATTAAGGTATTGCTCAGAGAAGCGATCATCGCTCGAGGCAGCAATGTTAATGTTGATATCACTTATAACGGCCACAGTATTAAAAGCACATAAATGCTTAGTGTTAAATCGAGATCATTGAAAAAGGATTCGGGGTTTCGGAAGGAAGGTGAGCGGTAGAGAGCTATTAATGCGGTTTCATTGCTTAGTTTAAGAATCAGACAGTTAGCCTCAGAGAAATTCGGATCCTCAATTGTGCATTCAATGGTACTTCTAACAAAAACGACCACACCATCATTTTGATTGCGACAGGTACAATAAGATAAGATATAAGATATCGTTTTTCTGTTTAGTACATTTTATTAAATTATAACTCTCCCTTTCTATTAGGTAACTCCTGTAAAATAGGTACTTTGAAAAACTAGAGTTGTACTCGCACGTGATGGGTTTCATGCGAATAATATATTTCTCATAGTCCCAGCCAGCAGCAAAAAACGGGATAAAAGCAGGACTACGATTACCAGTACAGGGAAACTCTAGCGCTCCAGGAAGACGTGGAGAGCGCCGCAGTTAGGTTTAGTCGGTATTCCGTTGTCCGGATCCCCTAGACATCGGTGAGTCCGACACTATCCAGTCCTACCATGACGGTGATGACCGCAATGAAAGGAGAGGGTGTGCGTAAAAACATTCCCATGCCAAAAAAAAAAGAAAAAAAAGGACTATGATTATGATACGTATTAATTGTTATAGTGGGTAGTCTGGCCGCTGCCGGGAGTCCCACACGAAACCCGAAGGTTGTCCCCACAACTGAACAGGCGAAGTGCGTCAATGCATTCCCCATGTAATAAAAAATGAAAAAAACTATCACTATTCCAGAGATTTAGCCCAGGTCACATACGTACGCGGACGGCAAAATCTCAGTAAAAGGAACCCGTTTTACCCTTTGGTAAGGAACCCTAAAAAATATCTATGCCTTAGGACAGAATATCATAAATTTAACAGCTGTTGTAAAAGTTAGCTTAGGTAAAATTTGTTCGACATATAGACAGACAGATAAGTATTTTATAAACTTATAATGTTTTTGTATGAAACCTTAAAACTACTATAAATAAAAAACCTATGTTTAAATTATTGTATATCTATAGGTACCTACATCTATATTAATAATAAAAAGAATGTGACTATTTGTACGGGTACTGGACGAATAAATTATATTTATTCGTACATTATATTCAATTTTTTTTCAAATTAAGAATATGAAATTGGACGATTAGCTTGTTTTTTAAGAATGAGTATATTCATACGGATATTATTATTTTTTTATTATTAAATTTATTACTAAGAATTTTTTTTTAATAATAAATTTATTCTAAATTAACGTGAGTATGATTATTGTTTGCCTATGGAATTATGATGTGATTGGTGGAATGTGTATTGTGATTGGTGAACAAAAGGAGGTAATTATAATTTAAATACTCAATTTTTATTTTAACAATAGATATTGTAAAATATGTTAAAATAAATCAATGAAATAAATTTCAATGGAAAAGGTTTTAAAATTAAAAAAAAAGCTATTAAATCTTTTTATTTCTTTTTTAATTAAAAATATTTATTTTTCTTAAAAAGTTTCTTTTGTTTATATTTCTGTCATTCTGTCATAAAGTATTTATAATAAAATAATTCAATTTGAATTTATTTAGCTTGTATAAAATATCTTACAAAATGGGTAATTATTCAATTAATAAAAAATATATATTTATTTCTTAACATTTTTTAATTTTAATACTTATGGTAATATATTCTTCAGATTCCGAAGAATATTATGAAAACGAAGAAGGCAAAGAGAAAGACCAAAACGGAGAAGACGCGAATGAAGTTGTTGATTCAGATGAAGCTGCTGATGAGAATGACAAAGTCATGGATGAAAATTTATTGAAGAAAGGTGACAAATTTGATTCTTTTGAAAAGTTGGAGAAAAAAGTAAAAGATTTCGAAGAAAAAGAGTATGCATTTTTTTATCATCGTGATGCTATGACAATTGAACGATGTCGCACAAAAGGAATCAAGAGGCATGTTGAAGCGTCCCTGATATATCACAGCATCCAATACTATTGTATTCATGGAGGGAAAAAATTTATATCTACGTCGAAAGGAGCAAGAAAAGCGTTCTCGTTTCAGAAAAACTGTCCAGCAGCTTTCAGCGTCGGAGTGGATGATACTGGCCACTATCTTGTCATCAAATCAATTAACATGAATCACAATCACGATAGAAGTGAAAATCTGTTTCGACACTATCCACGGAGCAGAAGATTGTCTAAGGAGCAAAAGGAAAAAATTGCGGAGCTATTAGATCTAGAAGCTAACAGAATGAAGGTTATAGATATGATGGAAAGTCAAACTGATAAAATAATATTGCTAAAAGACCTCGATAACTGCAAATTAAAAAAAAATAAACAAAATTTGTTAATTCCCACCCTTCAGAAGCTAGAAAATAAATTTAAAGCACAATGGTTATTGTATGAAAAAGAAAATACGTTTGCCGGGCTGTTTTTTGCAACAGAATCCATGAAGTCAGCGATGGATTCATATCCTGAGTTTATGGGAATCGATGTTACCTTCAAACTTTTAAATATTCGCGCTCCAGTCTATTTAATGGTGGTTGAGGATCCAAACGGTTGTTCTGAAGTCGCTGGCGTTTGCATTTTGGTCTCTGAAGATAGGGAATCAATTAACTGGATGATGAATTCCTTCAAAACAGCTCACCCTAAATGGGACCAAATAAAATGTGTAATGACGGATAAAGACATCAATGAAAGAGATGCCATTAGAGAAGCTCTGCCATCAGCAAACCTTATTATTTGTGCCTTTCACACTCTCAGAATATTCAATCGAGAAATTACAACCGATAAAAGAAATATCACACGCGATCAAAGAGATGCAGCAAAGTCAATTCTTCAGAAAATGGTTTTTTCTGAAACAGAAGAAGAATATGATTTATTATATGAAGAGTTGCAAGAAATGCCACAATCTGTCGTTGATTACTTTAATGAGAACTGGCATTCTATTAGAAATGAATGGTCACTAAATAATACCTTCATGCATGGAAATTTTCTAAATAATACAAATAACAGACTAGAGTCACTTAACAGCAAAATTAGACAGGCATGCAACTATAATAACTCCTTGGAAGAGTTTGTCGAAAAATTGATTACGTTTTTCTGCTGTCGGAACTCCGAACGGGACCACAAAGCAGCTTATGCATACCAGAAAAAGGAACTCATAACGTTTGAAGATAGTTCCCCATTGAAACAATATCATGACTTTCTGACACCTTATGCATTTAAATTCGTGCAAGATGAATACAATTTCAAGAAATTCGTCAATGTTGATATTGATACGCAAGTATCACAAGAATTAATTATCAGTTATGATGGTCTAAGTCGAATCGAAACATCTGTTGATTCATGTGATTGTACAAAATTTAGAAGCATGACTTTACCTTGCAGGTAACAACTATGCATATAACACTTATACTAATACTATTTATGAATATCGCATCAAAATAAATATCAGCGTCTTGGGCATTGGGAATAATTTTTTTACATTTTTAAGCTTAGAATATGTTTTCAAAATTATTGTCAAAAAAATTACATAAATTCTTATCATTTTATTGGTGTTTTTAGGCATATATTTGCTGTTAGAAAACTGAAAAATATTGATCTTTACGAAGAAAAGATTTGCTTGGAACGTTGGACAAAAAAATATTACTTTAAAACTCAACGAGTTTTAAAAAAAAAAGATGTTCAAGCTGAGATACCAGAATGTATTATTTCATCCCATCAATACCAAAGAAAAATTCATTCTCAGCACGAAAAGTTTAAGAAGGCTTCACTTTTAATAAAAGATCTTCCAGGCTTAGTTGCAGAAAAAAGTAACGATTTGTACTTACAACGGATGAAAAATTTGATTGATGTAATCGATGCGTATCGAAATGGTGAAGAGATAATGATTGTTCGAGTTAGTAATAATAATAAAAATAATAACAAATTAGTAGACAGTAATAATATCGGAGACGGCATTAACTCCAGCGATGACGATGACGATGTTAACGAAATTCACTTCCGTGACGACGGTAGTAAAAAAAATGTAAGTCGCAGTGATGCCAGTTGTTCATACGACAATAATTGCAGCAATAACGATGTCAGTTGTGTTGATGGAAGTAACAATGAAAACTTACATCTATTTCCAAATGTAAGTAATATAAATGAGTAAGTAATAACACAATAATCTTGGTGAGTCTACTCATATACAATTAAACTATTACGTGTATAATTAAAAATACAAGTGTGGTCATAGTGATACCAACATGCTATTCTAGTAATTCTGATCAAGGAATTGGGATTATTCTTTTAAATTATTGCATTGTATATATATAATATATGACGGGCCTCGTGGTCTAGTGGTTCATATAATGGACTGCCGTTCACGAGGTCTCGGGTTCGATCCCCGGTCAGGACAATCATTTGTGTGATGCTTTCAATTGTCATACAAATGTTTGTACTGCGTTTGGGTGTTTACTATGTATTATAAGTATGTATTTATCTAAAAGAAAAGTGGTTTATGTATTCTATCCGTATTCTGGTACCCATAACACAAGCATATAAAGCTTAGCTTGGGACCAGAGGACGTTGGGTGAAATGTCCCTAAATATTATTATATTATTATCTATTATAATTATTGTCATCCGTCCTTGTTAGGTGTGCAAAATTTCAGATCAATCCATCTACTGCAAGTGGCTGAAAATCGCTTTCAAAGATTCCGTTACACAGATTAATACATTGATAGATGCATACCAAACTTATAAAAGCGTGTTAAAAATACTTTCTTGGGTTTTCTTTTGACAAGGATAACTCACGAACGAATCAATCGATTTCGAACGAGCTGGTGGTGATCGAAGTAAATTTTTGATGTTAAGAGCTTAGTTTCTAAAATCGATCGGTAGAGCCGTTTAAAAGTTTGTAAAAAAAAACACATTTCAAAAATTTTTTTTTTTGTCTGTTTGTTGAGATTTCTCAAAATCTACCGGCTCGAATCGGTGCAAAGTAATATTCAAAATCTATATAAATGATAATAAAATAATAATAATCTAATATAATCTGTATAAATGATAGTGAAAATATAATTAGATACTTAATTTATAAAAGAGCATTTAATAAATTTAATAATAAAAAATAAATTCAATATTTGACGGTATTAAAATCGGCAAACATTTACCATTTTTTGGTTTAAATTAAAAACAAATAGAAAAGCAAAGTTATTTTTTTTTAAATTTGCACTCTAATTGATAAAATAAAATTATTCGTCCGACTTCTGTACGAATAATAATAAATTGTTTGTCCAGTACCCGTATTAATAATTATAAATTGTTCGTACGGTAACCGTATTAATAATTATAAATTGTTCGTACAGTACCCGTATTAATAGACTCAGCCTAATAAAAAAAGGTAGCGTTGAATTTTTGTGTGTTTATAACCAACTAGACAATGCATACGCACATCTTTGATCAAACAAATTCTACATCTTGATAACTGCTCCATTACTATAACGAAATATTAAAAATTTCTGTTAAATAATAATAATAATAATAATAAATATTCATGGACATTTCACACAACGTCCTCTGGTCCCAAGCTAAGCTTATATTGCTTGTGTTATGGGTACCAGAATACGGATATAATACATATACTACTTTTCTTTTGTAAATACATACTTATAATACATAGTAAACACCCAGACGCAGTACAAACATTTGTATGACAATTAAAAACATCACACAAATGATTGTCCTGACCGGGAATCGAACCCGAGACCTCATGATCAGCAGTCCGTTATATAAACCACTCCACCACGAGGCCCGTCGAACATTACACACAAAACATATTTAATTAAGTTTTATAGGATACTAGCTGTTGCCGCTCCGTCCGCGTGGAATTAGGATTTTATTTTTCGCAATAAAAGGTAGCCTATGTCCTTTCTCAGGGTCTAAAGATTGTCTGTGCCAAATTTCATCAAAATCGGTTGAGAGGTTTAAGCGGAAAAGCGTAACAGACAGACAGACAGAGTTACTTTCGCATTTATAATATTAGTAGGGATAAACACAAAAACTACTAGACGTATTTCGAATCTATTTATAATTCCTTTACCATTAGAATGATACATTATCCCTAAGTAAAATAGATTATAATAAGTAAAGATATTGTAGCTAGCGATTTGAAAATTCATGCCCGCCATGTCGCGGGCAAAACCTAGTTATTTATAAACTAATAAAAACATTTAGAGCACTCATAAAACTACGGGTTTTGCTAATTTTATCACTAACGAGTGTTATTAGATGTAACATAACACTGGTACTCATTCTACATGCACATATAAATTAAACAAAAAAATTATGTTACCGGCTTACACTCACTGTTTTGGGATCGATGATGTCGACTCAGGTTTCGAGCATATCCGATGCTCATCTTCAGTACGAGTGCCGGAAGATCGCAGACGCCGCTGCGCACTCGTCCTGAATGGTGAGCATCGGATATGCTCGAAACCTGGGTCGACATCATCGATCCCAAAACAGTGAGTGTAAGCCGGTAACATATTATTTCTAAACTAAAAAAATCTAAAATTGATTGTGTCAATAATAATATTCAGCAATGTTAACTAAACATTCTTATAAAAAGCTGCGTAAATAATTAAATTCGTATTAAAAAACTAACAAAATTCATTATATTATGAACATCCAAATCTCTATCGAAATACATAATAGTTCTGCTAGTTTCATTTTAGTTAAGTTTTGAGCATCAGAATTAACCCCAATATATTATTATAATATATTCTCTAACATTTGTGCAACTCATTTATTAACAGTAAACCACTCTTCATGTCTACTGTGGCTAAAAGTTAGGTGAGATTTAAACACCATAAAAATCTTCTAGTTTTACATGAACATAATCAGGATACAGTTTGGGGCACGGTGTCCAATTCCTCGTTTCATTTCGGGAGATTTTAAAACACCAAAAACAAAATTTCTTGGAAACACCATCAATAAACACAATTTACGGCATTTTAATGAGAAAATGAATCCCTAAACCTGTCTTGGCTGTGTCCATGTAATCTAGTTTAAACCAAATAATCGGGTAATTTTTGCCCTCGTGTTTCTGGCAAGCAATAACACGCAATCGCTGCTATAAGAGGCACTACAGCGAATACGACCAGTGGTAACCAGGAGGCTGTTACTGCCAGACCAGCTACGAAGGGTGCCAGCATGGATCCCACTCGTGAGATAGTGGAACACGCTCCCAAAGCCATATTTCGAGCGACTGTCGGGAAGAGCTCAGAACTGAATAAGTATCTGGAAAGGAAAATACCTAGTGATAATAAATTCTTACTACCTTATTCCGGTCAAGTACGAGTTGGACACGAACTAGAAGGGTTCCACACCGTATCATAATATATTCTTCATATTCCCGACTCCAAATCAACGGGATTAGGGTAGAAGAACTATCATGTTGAGTATTTATTGATACCTATAGCATCAACAGATATACATTAATATAAATAACAATATAGATAACAATAAAATATAAATAACAAAATAATATACCTAAATAACAATTCGCCGTGTGGTGATGGATTAAGAATACAAGTGTCACCACCCTATCTCCTCCCATAGTTGCTGTAAAAGTCAGCTAAGGGATATTGCACACAGATAACATCCTCTGTGAGAGACGGAAAACTCGAAAATAAACCCTGTGCCAACACGCCTGGTCAGCGCGGCACTGTAGACCATAATCCCTCCCAAAGTGGAGGAGGCCCGTGCCCAGCAGTGGGACGTATATGGGCTGGAGAGAAGAGAAGAAATAACAATATAGATATGAATAACAATTCAGCCCATATTACTTACGAAGAAGAAAATGCTCCTGACGCACAGCTGACGGCAATAGTTTGAACAATCAGTTTGAAGTATAAACATTTGTTAGGTACCGCGCTCAGTGCGTTGCTAAGTGCACACACCGCGAACAAACTCATTATTGTTATTCTTCTGCCAACGTATTTACATAAAATAGATGCTAATATGATTCCTGGAATCTGTAAGGACATTAATTGAAATGAATTGAATTTAAAAGGTGTTTTCTATGTATTATAAGTATGTATTTACAAAAGAAAAGTAGTATATGTAGTATATCCGTATCTCAGTGGCGTGCACAGGAATATCACACAGGGTATGCGGCGCTGTACTCAGTCACAAAAACTTTTTCTTTTATAGATTTTTAGCATAGCCACGCGACGGATCTCTAAGTCGGAAACCATGCCAACAGAACAAATTTAAATCTGAATATCCCGAATCAGTGCACACTGTACTAGAATTACTAAACAATAACTACGTACGTACATACATACGTACATGTACGTATGTACATACGTTTCATAACTTTTAACATGAAATTTTCGAGTTACATTACCTTTTTGCTGGCTTAGTTGTCGTAACACAGGTACACAGAATCTTTTCACTGAATGACAATTGTGAGAACTTGTTATTTTTAATTTTTAACAAACACACACTATCAACACACATTTCACAATCAAATAACATTTTAAAATTAACAAACGAAAATCCATACAATTATTAAATTATAGAAACTCAATATTAAACAGTTCAATGAATCACGCGAAAAAATAAAATGGCCTCCGTCGAACCAAAATATTTCTGCTATTTAAATAAATAAAACCTTACTAAACAAAAATGCATACGTGATTTATTAGACTTCCGACTATTATATTTATTCGGATTATAATAGGTAACGAACGAACGCCGAATACTCGCGGAAACATCCGATCGCCAAAGCATACGGCAGGAGTTACGGTTCAAGGCGTCTTCAATATGCAAGCCTGTGTGCGTTTGTAAACTGTGCACGGACACCAAAATTTCTACACACATATGAACTCATGGCAGGCGAGCACATATCCGTCGCGCGTCCTGAAGATGAGCATCGGTTATGCTCGAAACCTGGGTCGACATCATGGATCCCAGAACAGTGAGTGTTAGCCAGTAACATAATATTTCCAAATAAAAATTGGTTACTTACTTGCAAGGCGCCAGCCAGTGCTATGCTAACAAAAACATTGGAACTAGTTTGACCAATATACTGATTACTTCCATAATAAGTGATACCCAATGAGAACCACGTAATACATGAACATAAAGTTCTTATTCTTAATGTCTTGTTCGTAACAAGATGTAAGTATGACACTCGTTCATGTTTTGTTTTGGTTGCATCTAATTCCTCATTGGCAATTGTTTTCACTACATCAATCATGTTTACAGAAGTTAAATTATTCCTAAAACAATCATTTATACAAATAAACTATTAATGCAATTTTAGTACAATGGTTACTTTCAGTATTAACCAATATGAGTTGTTATACATGCTTTTTGACAAATAAGTTTACTGCTAAGTCAATGGGCACTCAATTCCATTGGTAGATGGGGAAAACGTGATCAGATTATCGATTACGATAACATTTTGTAACATGACTACAGATTACAAAATGTAATCAAAAAGTTTTTCTTTCACGGCCATTTTACACAACGTCCTCTGGTCCCAAGCTAAGCTTATATGCTTTTGTTATGGCTACCAGAATACGGATAGAATACATATACTTACTACTTTTTCTATGGACTATATATAAAATAAATAAAATAAAAATAAATATTCATGGACATTTCACACAACGTCCTCTGGTCCCAAGCTAAGCTTATATGCTTGTGTTATGGGTACCAGAATACGGATAGAATACATATACTACTTTTTTTTTTGTAAATACATACTTATAATACATGGAAACACCCAGACGCAGGACAAACATTTGTATAACATTTAGAAAAATCACACAAATGATTGTCCCGAGCGGGAATCGAACCCGCGACCTCTTGATCGGCAGTCCGTTACCAGAACCACTACACCACGAGGCCCGTATATGAAACATAAGTAAGTATAACATAAGTATAAGTTTTATAAGTATGTAGTTATTATACTTTTTTGTATAGACATAGAAACACCCAGACGCAGTACAAACATTTGTATGCCATTTAAAAACATCACACAAATGATATGTCCCGAGCGGGAATCGAACCCGCAACCTCGTGAACGGCAGTCCATTATCTGAACGACTAGACCACGAAGCCCGTCATATTATATTGATGAATACAAAATGTTATCGTTAATCCATTAATCTGAATACATTTTGCCCATCTCTGCTACGCACACTCTGATAACATTGGCACACACAAGCTAAGACACGATACTGTCTGTACCTACACTATAAGTATGAGCATTCCTCTTATACATAATTACAACGGAGATAGCCTGTCAATGTCAACTCCTGTCAGATGCTTTAAGCATTGTTATAATAAATATAATTACCATTCAGCACCCTGCTTCATAACCTTACTTGCTTCTTCCAACTTTCGCATCGAGATCAACCATTTTGGTGATTCCGGCATTATATAAAAATATGACAGATATATAACAGCGGGTACTGCTATACCCAAGCAGAACATATCATACGTTCTTAAGAAATATGAAAAAATTGGTAAAATCATCTCTCCAAAAGATATCGGGATTGCTCCTAAACAAGCAATCAACTCTCTTTTTCTTGGGCCTGTAATTTCTATAATAAAAGAAAATGCACAAAGTAAAGTTCCCGCTGTCGATATCCCGAGGAATAAACGCACTATAGTAAATGTCCAATATGTTGGACAGAATGCTTCGGCCATTGCTGTAACAAGTTGAAGCATTGTAGCTGAAAGTAGAGCTGGACGTCTTCCATATCTGAAAAAAATATCATATATTGGTTCGCAGAGATATGAAAATTAGTTGCGCATATTCGGAACAATTTACAAATGAATAATCCTCCCAAACCCAATACCCCATGTTCATCAGTGGGACATTTACGGTACAAGTAAAATTCTACAATAATAATAGTCAAATAAGTATGTAAATAATATTTCACTCTCCAGCCTATTAGCGTCTCAAACACTGTTGGGCACGAGCCTCCTCCACTTTGGGAGAGATTGGCTACTATGGCGCGCTGACCAGGCGTTAGTCCGTCAGCATAGGGACCTAATAATATTTAGCAATAGAAAAATAAACTTAGAATAAATTAGTATTTAAAACAAATTTGGCCGAGACTTCCTGCAAATTATCTTAATAACTTATCATTATTATATTAATTTTATTGTTTTGCTTACCTGTCTGCTATATACCCAAACACAATACTACCGAGAAGAACACCGAACATAACAATGGTTTGTGTAAAGTTAGCCATCCATGCTCTTTCACAGATCAGATCCCATTGAGATATTATGGTATTCCCAAAATCAGTTTGATAGTCATACTTAACACAATCATTATAACATGTATTTACTTCCAAATTTCCTGACGAGTTTCTTTCGGCACAAGCAAAAGTGGTATTCGGTGCTATAAATATGATTCCCATTTGATACCAACCAGCAGCGATTTTCGTTGGACATAACACTATCACTAACATTAAGACTTGCCATCTCCCAAATTCTCCTATTGCATTTGTCAACTTATCTTCTTTATTGCTTTCGTCTTTTATTTGATCTTTCTCCATATTGATTTCTTTCAATTTAATTTAAACGTCGAGAAAAATGAGGAATCAGTTTAGCTTTCAAGTATGTTTCTGCATTCTAATAAAACATAATATTGAATCTAGAACAAACAGCATAATATAATTCTGAGAACAAGTAAATATTCATTAGACGATATTGATGAAAAATAGATGTTGGCCGATTCTCAGACCTACTGAATATGCATGTAAAATATTATAAAAATCGGTCAAGCCCTTTCGGAGGAGTACGGTAACTAACACTGTGACACGTGAATTTTATATATTAGAGATAGTGCATAGTAGTAGAATAATAAGAGCCATAAGATGTAGTAACACACTGCTAAACACGATGCTCCTCTACATTACAAGTGTGTGAAGGTTTATACCAATTAGTCTTAAGGGAGTGCTTGTGGGATTTGTGAAAGAAAATAGGTGATGAATTTTCTTTCACAAATCCCACAAGCACTGAAAAATCCTTTACCACAGGATTTGAAAGAAAGAAATAAAAGAAGGAAAAGTTGCGGTATATTTAAACGTGCTAATGTTAAAATTAGTATGGAGCAGTAAGAAAAATATTTCCATCCCAGCGTGTTGTAAAAGCCAGCTCAGAGATGTTACAAGTAAATAACATCTTGTGTGAGATACAGAAAGCTTGAAACTAAATGGCCAACGCAGCATAGTAGATCGAAAACCCTCAAAAGCGAAGGACGCCAATGCCCAAGGTCCCACATGGGCATGGACGTAAATAAGTCGGGACATGATGGTAAAAATAATAAACTCACCTTTTTTTGTTTAAAAAAATAACAAAATAAGTATTATATATTCACTTGTAATTTTATTAGAAGAGCAACATTTTTATTTTAATCAACAGTTTTATTTATGAAAATCCAAATGATGCATTTGAATTTTATTTAATGTCACCAGCGTTGCAAGGAACACGTTTGAATGACTCAAGATCCTTAACTAAACAATCTTGACAAATTTTCATAATAAGGTGATTATAATGTCTTTCTTGTCACATTGTGTCCTTGTTAGGTGCTATTTTATATATAAATACTATGTATAATTTTTATATACACACGATTGTGTAAAAAAAACAAAACTATAAATTCGACCCAGCTTCGCATGGCCTGACATCTTTACTTATTATAAAACAAAATCGTTATTTTTGTATGTATGTCCCTATGTGAGCTTATATCTTCAAAATTACGCAATGAATTTTAATACGGTATATTTAAGAGGGTACTGTACTCCTCATTTAGGTATTTGCTTTAGGTATTGCTATCCCTATTTCCGAGCGCCGCGCTGAAAGGGACAAATATAGATAAAGCGGATTTTACCTACAAATTCTTTGAAAAAAGACGTTTCGTACTTCCGTTTTTTTGTTTCGCGAAAGTTAAACCGATTTTAATAGTTTTTGCGTTATATTATAGATAAAGAGTATATCTATGCTTCCATCACTTTCTTTTGTGGTAAAACTTTACCAAATTTGTGTGATAGACGCTGCAACTTTATCTAAAGAAAACCGAAAAAAGTGGGTTTTTCGGATCGTGATATTTCTTTTAGTAATTATGTTTTGAAAAAAAAAATAAAGTAATAGAAGCATAGATCTACTCTTTATCTATAATATAACGCCAAAACGATTAAAATCGGTTTAACTTTC
The DNA here is from genome assembly GCA_916999025.1 of Orgyia antiqua. Lineage (NCBI taxonomy): Eukaryota > Metazoa > Arthropoda > Insecta > Lepidoptera > Erebidae > Orgyia > Orgyia antiqua. Next base: position 12,021,493 of record OU779874.1, read on the forward strand.
GCGAAGCAAAAACGGAAGTACGATACTTTTGTATGGAGCATAATTTGGTATCGTACCGTCCTAATAGATAGAATGATTCAAGAGTATGGTTTTTTAGTTGTTAAGGTTTGAATTCTAAATTTTATGCATTTTGTTGCTTGTTTTTTCAAACCTTGACACATATTTTTCAAATTTTGCCACTTTATGCAACCTTAGATTACGTTGTTCGTATTGTAACGGATTAAAAATACATTTCTAACCAACTCTTTTATGCGCTAAAGAGGTGATAGACAAAATGACAAACAGCCAATGAAAAGTATACAGGGTGTGGCGTAATTAATGGATAAGCCTGTGCCTGTGGATAAGCCTCCTACTGCGCTATACGAATATGTATATTTTTAATTAATCCTATGTATGGTCTTGAAAAAAATGGCATAAGTCATGTTTTTCATAAAATGACTACTTTCACTAACCAATTATGCTACTGTTGCCACAATTTTCAAAAATTTTGCATTCTGTTTTTTTTATAAAACAGCTTAAGAGGTGAGCTATTGAAAGCAATAAAGAATTCCCTATTCGTAATACAAATTTTGGGAAAAAATACATGAGATATCAAAAAAGTGTTATTGATTATTCAATTTGTTGACTTTGTACATCGTCTAGCTTAAAAAATCTTTATGGGAGTTGATTTGCCCAATATCTTAAAAACATGCTTGTTTTATGCAGTTTCCGAAATAGTATAATACTTATTATAATACTTATTAAGTTTGATGTGATATTAAAGAACCAAATGACACTCGTAAAAAAATGTTCTTATTGTGATTTAATTAATCAAATTAATACTGTTAACTTAAACAAACTGTCAGTGGTATTTTAACTTATCTGTCTGAGTTTACCAGTGGGAATGTTAGTCGTTGAAAAAAAATAACAACTTATTTTATTTTTTTTATTCTAAAGATGCAAACACTACATAAATTTTATTTTACAAAAAATGTTCGAAATGGCGGCCACCTGCGGCTATGCAGGCCCTGCATCGACGGATAAATGACCGCTTTAGGCGTCGGATGAAGCCGGAGCTCTTGATTTCATCAGCGGCTTCAAAAATCAGGGCCTTTAGTTGTTCCAGGGATGCTATTTCTTTTTTATACACTTTTTCTTTTAAACACCCCCAGTAAAAAAAGTCTAGAGGGTTCAAATCAGGGGACCTTGGTGGCCACAAAATGGGACCCAAACGACCTATCCACCTCTCATTGTACTCATCATTGAGGTAGTTCCGTACAATTCGTGCGTAGTGAGCGGGACAACCATCATTTTGTAACCAGTAGTTTTCTGGCACATTTAAACTTTGTAATAGTTCCGGCAACGTATTTTGCAGAAAATTTAAATAATTGGGACCTGTTAGTGTCTCGGATAGTTCGACGGGCCCAACTATTTGTCCATTTAAAATTCCTGTCCAAAGGTTCACTTTAAACTGGACTTGAGCTCGGTCTTGCCTTATGTTTCTCGGATTGGTTGCCTGCCAACTATGAAGATTGTGCATGTTGACGTAGCCATTTCTTTTACATGATGACTCATCGCTCCACAGTATTTTGTCAAAAAGCGCCGAATCTTCGCGTATTTTTCGCAACATGACGCGACAAAATTGGACTCTAGGCTCATAGTCTCGTGTCATTAGTGTTTGCACCCTTTGATAGTGATACGGGTGAAGCTCATGCCTGTGCAGAATTCTGCCCACAGTACGCGTATCTACACCGGTTCCTCTACTTAACTCACGAATTGATAACTCTGGATTAGCACGCACAGCTTCTAGAACTTCGTCATCACGATGTCGTCGAGGTCTGCCTTCCGAAGCACCACCAACACCGGTACCAGGCATTCGCCCTTCGCTAAAAGCGATGTGCACACGTGTAAACACCCGGTAGTCTGGGTGTCGCAAATCGGGGTATCTTCGACGATATTCGCGTGCAGCTTCATTTGCATTGCAGTTACACAGGCCGTAAATAAGATGCATATTTGCATACTCTTGAGGAGTGTACGTATGACGCGGCATGATCAGTAGTCCAGGGATATGTAGAAGTCGTCGATAATATCACAATTGTCCAATTCGTATAGCAAAAACAGAGTCCGTAGTACATAAGCCAAATTCACGTCACAATAACAAACACGATAGAGCAAACGATATGTGCGCAAGAGACGATAGTCAAAAGAGCACTAACTTTGTTAAACAAGTTCAAAAGCTGTTTTGTTGTTTGTGAGAATAATAAAAATCTATCTCTGTCGCACAACTGTTATTTACCTGACATCAAAATGCTTTGTCTCTGTCTTATGATAAGACTAACCGTCTGGATTTGCCGTGCGATAAACAACCACAAGTAGTTGACTTAGAGTCGTTATCTGCTTACCCTATTCATGGTGGATGACTACCTGCTCCCGAGCACCCAAAAAAGGGTCCATTGTGAATGACTACCTGCTCCGGAGCACACAAAAAAGGGTCCATTCAAACTGTTTACAAAGACATGTTTAAGATAAATTAATAATTCTGTTAAAGAAAATTAGGGTATTTTTTTACAACTGTCGTTTTTTTTTAAAACCTCGTGAAATGTAATAAGTATTATACCATTTCGGAAACTGCATAAAACAAGCATGTTTTTAAGATATTGGGCAAATCAACTCCCATAAAGATTTTTTAAGCTAGACGATGTACAAAGTCAACAAATTGAATAATCAATAACACTTTTTTGATATCTCATGTATTTTTTCCCAAAATTTGTATTACGAATAGGGAATTCTTTATTGCTTTCAATAGCTCACCTCTTAAGCTGTTTTATAAAAAAAAACAGAATGCAAAATTTTTGAAAATTGTGGCAACAGTAGCATAATTGGTTAGTGAAAGTAGTCATTTTATGAAAAACATGACTTACGCCATTTTTTTCAAGACCATACATAGGATTAATTAAAAATATACATATTCGTATAGCGCAGTAGGAGGCTTATCCACAGGCACAGGCTTATCCATTAATTACGCCACACCCTGTATAGGTACCTACATATCTTTCGATTTCTACGAACAAGTTTTATGACTTTGTCACTTGTCCGTGACCTTTTACGAAAAGGATTACGAATACAAATGACACCACCCCATTTAAATACCTAAAATAATCAGCTGAAATGAAATCAAATAGTTTTTATCTCAGGCGTTGTTCAATTTCAATTTTCAATTTCAATTTCAATTTATTTATTTATTGCTCTCAAAACGTTACAATATTACAGTATTTGGTTACAATTAAAATCATTGACAAAAACACGTAATGAGAGCTGGAGTCGGTACTAGGCTCGAAACCTGTATTACAGATCTCCAGCCCCCCCCCTTGCTTTTATTATGATACAATAAATCATTATGAAACAATTAATTAATAATACATGCAGGTATATAATAAAATAGATTCACATCAGTTTGTTGTAACATTATGTGGGTAGCATAAAAGGAATGTGTTGCGTTGAGTGAGAGCGTGTACAAGTGATAGAAGCATGAAGGTGTGTGCGTGTGAATGTACTCGTATGAGAGGTAAGGGTGTGGTGCCAGTGAAGTTGTTGAAACAACTATAGGCATACATACATACCTATATATTAGCAATTGCTCGCGACATCGTACGCCTGAAATTTATACAATTTTCCTCATTTTTGCAACATTTTTCACTGATACTTCGCTCCTTTTGGTAATAGCGTGATGTTATATAGCCTATAGACTTCCTCGATAAACCGACAATCTAATACCAAGTATATAATTCATTCATGCTAATACTAAAGAAGTTTCAATTCGAACCAGTAGTTCCTGAGATTAGTGCGGTCAAACAAATAAACAAAATTTTGAGCTTTGTAATATTAGTATAGAAGTTTGGATAGTATAGATAACACAGCTTACCTACTAATCAGTGGCGGATTTGCAGTTTCGGCCGCCCTAGGCCCCAAGCCATCAGCCGCCCCTTTTTTAGCATTCACTATATAAACTACATAATGAAATTCTGACCACCACTGGGCCTTAGGGTGAATCCGCCACTGCTACTAATAATATTAATTGCGCAAAAGTTTGTAAAGATGTATGGATGTACGAATGTTTTTCACTCTTTTACACAAGAACTACTGAATAGATTTTAGTGAAAAACTACCGTTGTGTACAGTAGCAGATTTTCAGTCTCGGCCGCCCTAGACCCCAAGCCATCAGCTGCCCCTTTTTCAGCATCCACCATATAAAATACATAATGAAATTCTGGCCACCAATGGGCCTTAGGGTAAATCCGCCTTGTGTAGTTTATACATCGCTACTTATCACGCTAACAACCGAGGAGTGGGGCAGTAACTAATACCGTTATCTATGTAGTAAGTATATTGGACTTACCTTTTTCACAAATAATGTTTCTGACACAATCTGTTTCAGTTATAGCATCAAAGGTACTAAATTGCTTCTGTATTACTTAGGGTACTGGATGTTTCAAATGCGAAGATCACCCCATAGATTCCGCACGCAAGTTTCACTAAACGTATGTACTATTCTCGCATAGGTAATATATAAGAACTCGGCGTGCTATTTTGCTACAAACAATAAAAACGCGTTACCTACTCCTTATGCTACAAGTCGTATTTGGCCATTTTTAGGGTTCCGTACCCAAAGGGTAAAAACGGGACCCTATTACTGAGACTTCGCTGTCCGTCCGTCCGTCCGTCTGTCACCAGGCTGTATCTCAAGAACGGTGATAGCTAGAGAGTTGAAATTTTCACAGATGATGTATTTCTATTGCCGCTATAACAACAAATACTAAAAATAAAATAAAATAAATATTTAAGGGGGGCTCCCATACAACAAACATGATTTTTTTACCGTTTTTTGCTCGATACTAATAACGTTGCCTTATGTTGCATAGATAATGGTACGGAACCCTTCTTGCGCGAGTCCGACTCGCACTTGACCAATTTTTTTTATGTGTTATCGATAACACAATTCGGCAATGTTAACAGAACTTTCTTTATTAAATCTGTATATTATACATTACACTAACGATTTTAATAGAAATAAAAAGAAATCTACCCCACAACCCGCGTTTTCCTCTAACTTTAATCCCTTTAGTCGTTAACAAAAATGTCGCTTGGCTACATCTAGTGAAGTTGATCTTTGTTCTAATGACATGTTATTACCTTCTCTAAGCTAATAATGCAATTTGTATTCAGTTGTGTAAATACAATGAGGCCAATTCTAATACATCAAAAACTTAACCTAACTTAACTAAAATGAAAGCAATTATAGCGTATTTTGATAAATAAAATCGTTAATTTAAAACCACAGATACCTATACCAGATGCTCTATGGCTACATCACTCAGTCTGCTTGAAGCCACTTACATACCTATCTATGTGTGCGTGAAAATGTATCTATAAGTGTCTATGATACATGCATATGAGATGACGTAATATGAAACGTCATTATTCTATGAAGTACGATTTATCCAGGCTAAAGTTACTTGTCCTCAATTTTAAACGACAACCCACCATCTGGTATGTCTAATACATAGTTTATGTATTAAAAGAATGCAGTTAACATTGCCGAATTGTGTTATTGACGCTAATAATTAGTTAGTACACGTTGAATTTATTAATTTACTATTATATTCTACACAATTTTATTAATTAAAATTGTTAGTTTTTATTATGCAGATCCTTACTAATTTATAATTGTGAAAACGAGATCATGACACAATAAAAATTTTGACGAGTTCAAGTGTTAATGTGTGGAACGCAACTATAGCGCGATTTAATAAACTGTACAACGCCATCTATCGAGCGGTATAGTAAACTTCTGTTTGTTAAGGTTTGATTTCTAAATTTCACGCTTACGAAGTCGCGGACAACAGCTAGTTTTCTTATAAAAAAGTTCTGTTAACATTGCCGAATTGTGTTGTTGACGCTAACAATTTAAATTTTTAGTTAACTTTAGTTGTACACGTAGAATTGATACCAATGTCAATTTTATCTTTGTAAGTTAGGCTGAGCGCAGACCTGAGTCACGACAGTTTTAAGACAGACTTTCCTGACATAGACAAGTCTGCCTTAAGACTAAAACGAAACAGTTTTGTCTACAACACGTCGCACACCTAAAACGAAACTGTTTTTTCTACTACGCCGTCGCCCACCGTCTGCGACAATTGGGATTGTTCATAATTTTTGAACTGCTGTTTTTATATTTTTTTTTAGAAAATATAGACTATTTTAAGCAACTCTCTCTCCAGCCCATTAATGTCCCACTGTTGGGCACGGGCCTCCACCACTTTGGGAGGGATTATGGTCTACTGTGCCGCGCTGACCAGGCATGTTGGCACAGGGTTTCGAGTTTTCCGTCTCTCACAGAGGTTGTTATTTGTGTACAAAATCCTCAGCTGACTTTTACAGCATCCTGGGAAGAAAAGGGGTGGTGACACTTGTATTCTTAATCCGTCACCACACAGTTATGCAACTAATTTCAATATTATTGAAATATTCACTAAGTAGGTATATAGAATTTAAAAAAAATACTTAAAGGAAATTATCATTAGACTGTTTGATCTTTGATGTGCGCGCCCGCATACATACAAAAGGGAAGCCGACAATCGTTAGTCAGACTTGTCGCCTTGTAGTTCTTGTAGGTATTAGACAATTTTGTCTATGAGACGTTTTGTTTAAAGTGTGCGCGGTTTCATAGTTTTTGTAAAGCAATAGTCTGTCTTAAAACTGTCGTGACTCAGGTGTGCGCTCAGCCTTAGACTCGAAATAGCTACTTTATTACCCGCTTGTTATTTTATTAAAGTAGGTATCGTTATTTTTTTTTATACTACGTAGGTGGCGAACAAGCGTACGGCCCGCCTGGTGGAAAGCAGAAACCGTAGCCTATAGACGTCTGTAACGCCAGGGGTATCACTCGCGCGTCGCCGACCCTGCAGAAAAAGGTGTGCTTTTCTGAAGTACTCCATGCTGTAGTCCAGTGGGAAAATCTCTAATATATTATTTACATAAATACAAGGCATTTACTATGTAGTGCTGGCGCGGTAAACCCCGGGACGAGTCAAGTATATTCAAAGTCTATCAAAATATTAAAAACGATTGTCCAATCTCTCAAGCCCATTAACCCACTGCTGGGCACGGAAAAAGGGTTTTGCCAAATTATTGCTAACGCTTCGCTCTTATTAGTCGTAGCGTGATGTTATTAGCCTATAGCCTTCCTCGATAAATGTACTATCCTATATACCTATATATCGCAAAACATATCATAGAAATCACGTGTATTTACAGCCAGAGCAGTCATCAATCTAAAGGCCTTGTAATACTGGACAAACTAGCTACGTTAAATACAACATTCTATTAAGAGGGTACTGTACGCCGCGCTGAAAGGGACAAATATAGATGAAACGGATTTTACCTACAAATTCTTTGAAAAAAGTCCGTTTTTTTCGCGTAAGTTAAACCGATTTTAATAGTTTTTGCGTTATATTATAGACAAAGAGTATATCTATGCTTCTATCACTTTCTTTTGTGGTAAAACTTTACCAAATTTGTGTGATAGACGCTGCAACTTTATCTAAAGAAAACCGAAAAAAGTGAGTTTTTCGGATCGTCATATTTCTTTTAGTTATTATTTCGAAAAAAAGAAAGTGATAGAAGCATAGATATACTCTTTATCTATCTTCTATTTTATGACTAGTATCTTTATCTATAATATAACGCAAAATCTATTAAAATCGGTTTAACTTTCGCGAAGAAAAAACGGAAGTACGATACCCATGCTTTTGTATGGAGCATAATTTGGTATCGTGCCGTCTTATGTAAACTATTTTAATCAAGTCTCCTACGACATATATAACATCACCCTGCGACCAATAGGAGGAACAAATCACTGAAAAAAAAAAACAGTTAGTCTGATTTAAATCCTATAACACAAGCATAAAGCTTAAATAAGGATAAAGGACATAATGAATAAAAACCAAATTTTTTATAAAGTTTTTTATTACTGTAGGAATGTTTATAAAATTACACAGTTTATGAGACCAATAAATAAAATAATATTAACTATATACCTACTATATAACGTCCCTAAACGTGGGGCAATTATAAGCAGTAAATTTTTAGTTGTGAGATAGATAGGTTTTTTTTTCTTTTGGCAAAGGCGTTTTACATAATGCCAGAATTTATTTTTACCGCCAATTTTTTTTTTCTTGGCCTTTGTCTTTTTTATGTTTAGAATTTTAGTTTTTAAACCAAGTAATTACGTATAATATGCTAAGCAATTATTAATTTTATTATATATAAACCGGCAGTGATTATTAATAAGAAAAAAATAAAATTGCATTCTTAAAACTCAAAATTTTAACTAATTCATAAGAAAACAATGGCATTACTAATTAATTATTGTAATTAAAATTAACCATTGTTTGTCACATGTTTTAATTTATTTATTTCCTTAAACAAAGACCTTCAGGCATAGATTTAAAGTAAGATTTTTAAGGTGCATTTTGGTACGTAACCAAAAGGCAAAACGAGACTGCTGCCTGACTACCTCATGAAAAATAATACCTTTTTTTATACTACAAGGATGACAAACAAGCATACGGCTCGCCTGGGCCTCGAGTCCGGTAAATGAATGGTGTCACAATGGCACCACAATGACACATTATAACTAAACTTGATAACATTCGCCACTAAGCAATCAGTTATTGCATTTGTTTGCAATAACACTAAATAACTAATTGTTTAGTCGCGATTTTTATCAAGTTTGGTAGTCTATTGTTAATTTTATGAGGTTATAATGTGTCATTGTGGTGCCATTGTGACACCATTCATTTACCGGACTCGAGGCCCTGATGGTTAGCGATTACCGTAGCTTATGGACGTTTGCAACAACAATGTAATACTCGCGCGTTGCCGACCCTATAGGAACCTTTTAACGCCCTTTTTGAAGAGCCTCATGCTGTAGTCCTGTGGGAAAACCATGGCAGGGAGTTTATTCCACAACTTGATCGTACGTGGAATAAAGTTGCGCTGGAACGACGCTGGTAATTTATCGCTTAAATCTCAGCCATTTTATTACTCCGAAAATGACTTTACTCAACAAATTTGACGGGCTTCGTGGTGGAGTGGTTTATGTAATGGACTACCGATCACGAGGTCTCGGGTTCGATTCCCGGTTGGGACAATCATTTGTGTGATATCCATAAATGTCATACAAATGTTTGTACTGCGTCTGGGTGTTTACTATGTATTATAAGTATGTATAAATTTACAAAAGAAAAGTAGTTTATGTATTATATCCGTATTCTGGTACCCATAACACAAGCATATAAGCTTAGCTTGGGACCAGAGGACGTTGTGTGAAATGTCCATGAATATTTATAAAAAAAAAAACAAAGATATTGGAACTTTATATGTACTTGATTTTCGGAATTTGATACGAGTCCGTATTTACACAGATAATGTTTTTGTTGCAGCTATAACAAGAAATACTAAACCCTATATTTATTAAATATTTTATGACGGTAATGTTACGGAACTCTAAGCTCGCAAGTCCAACTCGTACTTGGCCGATTATAATAATTTTATTGTTAACGAGATCGCGTAATTAATTATTTTTGACGTTGATGAATTATTTAACAATTGACGTAGGTAGTTCTTTTTTATGTTTCATTATTTTTTTTTTTAATATTCAGGACATTTCACACAACGTCCTCTGGTCCCAAAATAAGCTATATTTCTATGCTTGTATTATAGGTACCAGAATACGGATAGACTACATAAACTACTTTTCTTTTGTAAATACATACTTATAATACACAGAAAACACCCAGACGCAGTACAAACATTTGTATGACATTTATGGATATCACACAAATAATTGTCCCAAGCGGGAATCGAACCTGCGACCTCGTGATCGGCAGTCCATTACGTAAAGCACTCCACCACGAAGTCCGTCAAAATTCATTCATATAAAGAAAAAGTGATTATTACAAGCGGAATTCAAACCGAGTACCGTTTCAGCAAATTAATCATCTGACCTATCGTGGATATCATATAACAAAATTTTCTAGTACAGCATACATAACATTTATTTAATTTATAATCACGCCATCTGTTGAGAGAATAACTTAAAAAGTATTTAAGAAATACTTTTTTTTAAATAGTTGCCACAAATAAAATTATTATGTAAAGATTTCTTAAAGGAAAAAAATTACAAAAATAAGAAAGGTAATTAAAAATATATTATTATTCCATCTACTTAAGATCTAAATTATCGCCGAGTAAATCTTCGCACTCCTTTTCCCATTTGTCATCGCCTGTTTTGTCAGCCACCACCTCGTACTCGTTAAGTTCAGCTTCAAGTTCTTTTTCCCATTGCTCTGAAAATACATATTAACAAATACCTTAAAATTTGGATGTAACTAAGATTTTAATTGTCCATGTGGTGACGGATTAGGAATACAAGTGTACAATATCATACATACAATATTCTTTAGATGGCTTTTACAGCACCCTGGAGAGATTTCCAGGGTGCTGTAAAAGCCATCTAAGGAATATTGTACACAGATAACATCTTCTGTGAGAGACGGAAAACTCGAAAATAAACCCTGTGCCAATACGCCTGGTCAGCGCGGCACAGTAGACTATAATACCTCCCAAAGTGGAGGAGATCCGTGCCCAACAGTGGGACGTAAATGAGTTGGAGAAAGAGAAAGAGATGGAAATATCGCAAGCTTAAAATGACAGTGACAACTCAAAAAATATACACAAAATGTGTTGTATACTAATGTTTCATAAATACGTATAATAGGCCATTTTCAATAACCAACCAATCTACAATTATGGATAGATTGCTATCCTCGTTTATCACTAAGGATATTTCTATGCCTTGTCATTTGTTTCATAGAGAATACTTAGTAAGTAGCTTATTGATATGCAAGTAAGGACATAAGTTTAGATTAGTCTGACTTTGACAGCAAGAATTGAGTATAGATCAAATATTAATAAAAATTGGTCAAGTGCGAGTGGGACTCGCGCACGAAGGGTTCCGTACCATTATCTATGCAACATAAGGCAACGTTATTAGTATCGAGCAAGAAACGGTAAAAAAAATCAGTTTTTTGTATGGGAGCCCCCCTTAAATATTTATTTTATTTTATTTTTAGTATTTGTTGTTATAGCGGCAATAGAAATACATCATCTGTGAAAATTTCAACTGTCTAGCTATCACCGTTCTTGAGATACAGCCTGGTGACAGACGGACGGACGGACGGACGGACGGACAGCGAAGTCTCAGTAATAGGGTTTCCGTTTTTACCCTTTGGGTACGGAACCCTAAAAAAGGGCGTAAATACCTCTTGACATTTACGAAACTATTAGATTATGTTGCACAAGCCTGCTGTTAAACCCAATTGTGGGTAGTTTTGATTTTAAAGTAATGTCAGTATCATTTCAAGCATGTAATATATAAAAACCTGGGTTTTCCCTTCCTATCCTGTAAGAAATACGTAGCAATAATTGTAAGACTAAGTCTATTATTTTATAAAACAATGACGTATTAACAAAAGGTATTAACTTCCTTCATTAAATAATAACACCAATATTATTTTAGAATAATATAATTATTTCAATTCATGATAACTAACTATATACGCCAATTTTTCATTTAAACTAAACGTTGTTTTTCTAAACATTGTCAAGAAGTTCAAAACAATTATTGCTAATAATGACATAACTAAGATAACTAGTGGAGACAGACCTTGGAATATTTAATCCAAGCCAAGACTGATATTTTTGGCTAAACTAAAATAATGCATCCAAAAACCAAAATGTATATTGCCGCAAAGATACACCAAACGGCCAAGATATTTATTTTAAATTTGATTAAATGGACATCAAGTAACTATCATAAACACTAATTTACTGCCAAACAACTCTTGTATTAACTGTTTACGATTGAATATGGCAGATATACGAATTACATATTAGAATTATTTCAAAAATGCACATTGATTCAAAATTAAAAATTAATGATAAGTCTCTTGAAGACAGATCCGATTTCAAAGACAATAATACTTTTAAAGATATTGAACACAAATCCAATAAAATAGATAAGAGATTCAAAAATTAAAGTTAAAATAAAATTTCGACTAGGCCTGTAATCACTTGTCAATCAACCGTGAAACACTATCATTATATAAACGTGTATCCACCTAACTCTACACAACTTTAATAACATTTGATTTCTTGCCTGATTAATACATCTAATCCTAATTGTAAACAATTACAAAACAAACGTATCGGGAAGTTATTGTGTTGTCAGAAATTTATAAATTTGGTCGAAAATAGAGAATGAGTAGTAATTGACTGTCACCCATAAGTGATGTGTCGGGGCTATAACAAAAAATCCCTTTCAAATCACATTGAATGTGGAACAATACACTTATATTTTAAAATAATACTGTATTCGAGTTAACAACTCAATAACCAAAATAAGACTGGTCTAACACCAAAGAAACTATAAATATAATAAAATTTCAGATAGACTGACAACACAAGTTTATTTACAAAAAATAATGAAGTTTCAACATTGCTACCGCATAAAAAGTGTAAAATAAAGGACAACAGATAACCAACTTTGAGTAACATAAGCATATGAATTTATTAACAAAAATACAGGACATATAAAGGCAGCAACAATGGATAGAGAAAGCCAAGTCAAGTAGCAATGTCAAAACCTGAACAATAAATACTTATACCTAACGCTACTGAGCCGAATTTTAATGAACTGTGTGATATTATCAACTATATAATCTTAATCAATAATACTTAGACATATATAACATTTACTAGACATTAAAGTAGTTTTTATTGAGAAAATTTTTTATTCACTTTTATAGATAAGTATACATTTAATCGCAATGGTCTTTATATCAATAGCAAACTGTTTAAAGTGATGTTAAGAGCTTATGAAATATAGACCAAAGTGTCTCATTGACATTACAACATATTACAAACAAATACATGGTTATATATACACAGATATTATAGTCCTTTTAATAAGGACAGAAAAGCTATACTTTCATAATAACATTTATTTAAATATATACGTCACACGAGATAACAACAAGGATGAAGATATGATATAGTGATATATATTTGTTAATCAAAATAAAGATGCAAACAGCAATAAATGTCTATAAATATTAACGTTTCAAATTATATTTACCTTTTGTGATTTATTCCTGACGTAATAATCTTACACTCAGTAGTAAGAAGTCGTCTAGATAAACTCAAATGAAAAATTTTGTTTTTAACATCAATGAATATATCAATCTTTATTTATCTTTTTAAAACTAGGTTTATACAGCCCAATTCTAAACGTTCATCATAAAATAAACAGACAAAAGTTACATCTCACTAATAACACTGACAGGTATCCTAGCAATGATATATGTGCGTAACCAACTGCTAAGTCTTACGACAGCATTATTTTATCAAATGTGAGATAATTGTTACAAGTGTTTTGATATAGAAGTACATTCTATTTATCGCAAGCATCATATTGAAACGATTATAACTGTTCTATACATTGATTACAGCGGCCCAAGTCACACTAACTTTATAAAGATGTACAATCGAAACAAGCTAATATGGCGATGAAAAAATTATAATAATACTGGATTATTCCAAAACTTAATCCTATTCTGGAACCGTGTAGTGTTTATTAACATAGATATAGAATAATGCATAGAACAGTATACTGATGTTATTATAATAGTGACCAAGGATGCCCATCGGATGTCCGTGCGTAGTTTAAGCTGCATTCCAAGGGAAAAGGAAAAATATGCATTTAGCGACATTACAGTTCGCAATAATATTAAATGTATATTTTAATGGCACATGAGAAGCGTACGAATTTTGTTATACATAATCATATTATTACTCCAAATAGTAGAACTACCAACCTCAGAATAATTTTGAACAGTAAATTTATTTTTATCAGTGATATTAATCAACAAAAATAGTGTTCTAGACACGATTCCGAAAAACGAAAGAGCATGCAAGGCAGTATATTCCTCAAAGTTGGTTTCCAATCATTATTTTAGTGATTTCCGATAGCAAGGTGAGTGAAAAACTGAAGATGATAAAAATGGTGTTAAATAAAAAATATAAGTGAAAAAAAAACAAAGAAAACATAAAACAAAACATATCAGAAATTTGTTAGAACGTGTAAAAAATATTATGACAAATTAAATCTTACCATCGTCGTTCTCTCTTTCAACTTTCAACGACTTTATTCGTTTCTTGACATCATCAATAGACTCTTGTGACGATTTTTCATTGGCTATCAGATTCTCGCTTGCCGACATATCGTCTAAGTTAAAAAGAAAACAACAGAAAAAAATAAAAACTGATAATAGAAAAGAAAAACCAAAAGTAATAATAACAATGACATTTGATACGATCCTAACGCAAAAAACTTTCGACAGTGCCTAGAGCTCATAAAAATGGTATAAATATTGAAATACATGCATTTTATGTTTTTAAATTTCCAACGTCTAGCTAAGCCAATAATTTAGGGTCTAATGTCTTATTGAAAGAATCTCCTTTAAAATATGCATATACATCTGTATATGCATATTTTCTAATTTTTCACATCAATTTCTGATGGTCTAATGTTTAGTGAATTGATGACTGCTATTTTTATCCTGTAATTTGACTTTATTAGTACCCATTTCAAGAGTTGTTTTAGAAACACACATCAATGATACTATGGCGCCTACCTATTTAGTCAGCGTCAGTAATGTCAATGGAGGGTATATGACGGCTATAAAGCATGTTGTGGCGCATACCCTGGGAGTCGTCGGCGCTGGCTTGGCGACTGGCTACGGCGTCTGCCTCGTTGGCCTGGCAGATCAGAGACAGGCGGTAGAAATAGTTCCGCCAGAAATTTTCCTCCGTGATTCTGGAATGATAAAACATACAAATATTTGTTACAATTGTGTATTCGGGACACCGAATACACAATTGTAACAAATATTTGTTTCAAATTTCGTTGTCACGAAACGGGCTCAAACTGCCTATTTTAACATTTTTAACTAGTATATCCTACGGCATATCCAGCCCTTAACACTAAACCAAAAGAAATGCAAATCAACTTACACTTTTGGCACGAGATCAAAACGCATCTTCTCAAGATTGGGGTCCTCGGCCATGATGGCAACTGCCACGGGATACATCTTGTCATAATCGAAGTCGAATTCTACGCCTGACGGAGGCGCACGGACAAAGTTGCGCCGGTCCTGAAACACGAGAAATTACATTTTTTTCCATTGAACAGGTCTATATTTCCCAAAAAAAGTTTGCATCTTACTTTATAATTATATAAATAAATATTCATGGACATTTCACACAACGTCCTCTGGTCCCAAGCTAAGCTTATATGCTTGTGTTATGGGTACCAGAATACGGATAGAAAACATATACTACTTTTCTTTTGTAAATACATACTTATAATACATAGAAACACCCAGACGCAGTACAAACATTTGTATGACAATTAGAAAAATCACACAAATGATTGTCCCGAGCGGGAATCGAACCCGCGACCTCTTGATCGGCAGTCCGTTACCGGAACCACTACACCACGAGGCCCGAAATTATGCTTATTAATTATCTTTTGGTAATTATTTTCTACTTTGATTAGATTTATTGTATATGGCAGACAAAGGAAATAAAACAAAAGCTCTTTTGCAAGTACTCACTGTAGACAACGATAGACATTCTTCTTTAAGCCCCGCTTCATTGGGCGCCCCAATCCAGGGAGCGACAGCGGCCGCGCTGTTGCGACCTTCCTGACCCTTGATGAAAGCGTCCTGTTCACGGTTGAACTCGCCCAGGATGCTCTGAAACAATTACAAGAAAATAATAAAACCTGTGTTGGACAGGAAACCGTAGAATCGTCTTAGTTTCTAGCAATACCTTGTTAGAAACAGATAGTTACAAAGAGATCTGTTTCATACACATACATACAGGGAAACCTAAATAGCAGGATGCTTTTGTAATAAAAATTGCCGCATTGAGCAATTTATAGATGAAAACCTATAGGTTTGCGTAATCAATAATCTGGCTGTATATTTAGCACAATGCTTCCCACTCCGTTCACTTATAACATAGAAATTTTACTCTACAAGTTAATTATTCCGCAAAATAATACACTTTGGTAATAATTCTAAAAGGAGTTTTCTATGACGTCAGTGCAACGACGCAGCTAATTAAATTGCAAGTGATTTAATCGTGTGCATGGAGCGTACATACTACGTAATTAGATTTCTTGCTAGTTGGAGGCGTTGTGTTCAATTTAGTTGAGTTGCTTTTATGTATACTAGCAGAAACATGACTGGTTTCGCCCACGTTCACAATGTACAACGTGATATATGTCCATAATTGGATATATGCCATTTCAGGTTGCATTTGGATTAACACAGATATAACTCATATAACGTCGGCTGATAAAAGAGTGTAAAAAAGACATGTTGCGCCGACTTCAAACACTGAGATAAGGACGAGAGAATATTTATATTTTAAATATTTATAGACAGCCATGATGATAGTACAGGGAATTTCGATTATTGCATCGTCAACGGCCCTTAATAAGTATTAAAATTTGCAGCATAAAGTTTTTACGAAAATGTTCTGATCAAACAATTTGTTACATAATACCAGCAAAGACAATAAAACCGTGTTAATATTTGTAGACAAACAGAGTCTCATGAAATGAATTTGTCCAGTTTCTAATAACTTATTCAAGCTTTTAGCCACCAAAGGACTGAATCCACTGTGAGAGACATACCAAACTAAAATACACATCCATTATGACATTACTTATTCATAGCCGAGTTTGCTTTCCTCTTGGTCCCAACACAAGTGAGAGAATTTCAAATTGCTTAAATAAAAGCGAAATTTATATTCGAAATTAAACTAGACTATACTACTACTGTCCCGTAGTTTCGCTTGCGTAGTTAATGAAAAGGGATGATAACGAAAGTTTTATAACATAATGGCCATATATTAGCAAAAAACTGAGAATAAGCGGCGTAAAAGGACTCGGCAGTCTTAAAAGATACGAAGATAGTTTAAAAATTCACCATTTCTCAAGAAAGTTATGAAAGTCCGTGCGACTGTGTATAGGTGGATAAAGTCACGGACAAAAAGCTAGTGTATAATTAAAGTTATACGTAAACATAATTAGGGTAAACAAAGATATGCCTTATTACGCAAATGAATTGAGAAACCTGTCCAAACTAGAAATAATGATTCTAATTTAGTTATTATATGTGTATATAATATTTGGAGTTAATTATACAAACAATGGCTATAAAACAAATTAATTTCCACGTGAACACCTCTTAGGGGGGTTGGAGAGGGAGATTAGATGAAACTGGGTCATCTTTGTATAATTTGGTATTGAACAAATGATGTAATGAAAATTCGCGTAATTTCCCGTTATTTAGATGCGATGTTAAATAATGAGGACATTAATAATATCTTAGCAACCGAGCGTTGCCTGAGGTTTGTTCATTTATAACAGACTTCAAAAAAGGAGAAAGTTCTCAATTCGCCTGTACCTATGTTTTCTTTTTGTTTGTTACCTCATAACTTTTAACTGGGCAACGCGATTTAATTATTATTTTAAGAAATCTTTTTTTTATTTGAAAGGTGCTGGTTCGAGTGTTTCTATTCGCAATAGGTCAGGATCAGATAGTTATCTCCTAAGAAATCGAGGAAACCCTTCAAAGTTCAAAGGCAAGTGAAGTCGGTTCACCTTTTTTTTTAAATAACCAATTGTTAGCTACGAGATATTAATGTTAAAAAATCCGAGCTATGCACTATGCCACGATGGTGTGAATTTACCGATAACATAGACCAACTGACAACTCGAAAAC
The DNA here is from genome assembly GCA_916999025.1 of Orgyia antiqua. Classification (NCBI taxonomy): domain Eukaryota; kingdom Metazoa; phylum Arthropoda; class Insecta; order Lepidoptera; family Erebidae; genus Orgyia; species Orgyia antiqua. The sequence continues at coordinate 12,039,450 of OU779874.1, forward strand.
CCGCATATGAAAACTCGAAAACCCAAACTTCTCCCGATATAAAATAGATACAGACTGTAATATTCATACCAAATTTCATAGAAAGGGACAATAAACCCGAAAAGGCAAAAACAGCATTACCGAGACGTTCCAAAAGAATAAATCAGTAATGAATAAAAATATTTTTACCAACAAAATAAGATGTAAAATTATTCATAAATTATATAACAAACACAGTAAGAAGGCTAATTTCATTAAATTTACCTAACTGAGAAGAGTCCACTTTCTTTGTAAACGGACGATAAACTTGAGAGGCGACACTCGGGGACGCCATTTTGTTCATTTTATTTCGCCTTTTAGTCAGCTAAATAAGGCATAAAGCTCACCGATACCTAATTGTATTAAATGTTCTTTATGATAATAGCTTCTGTAATTTTGTACAGGGAATACAAACAATATAATTATTTACATTTAGATAAAAATCAAAATGTCACATAGTAGATAAAATACTGTACATAAAACAGTATTTTAAGTACAGTATTTTATCTACCAAACCTTTTACAGAATATTTTCTACTTTTACAGAGTAGAGAGACAGTATGAAACATTAGACATAAAATGTGAATGTGGGAGAAATAAGGGTAGATGGAAAAAATATGAGATGAGCTGAAAGAGAATATTAAATAAAAAGGAGTAAATATAGATATGCCTTCAGACGAAAGAGCATGGAAATAAAAGATATAGTACACCATTCATGGCGTGTGAAGAACAAAAGTAAGAAAGCTAAATAGCAATATTAGAATCCGCAAACATGCTTTTGTAAATGAATCGCGTAAGTATTAGAAAAAAAAAACTTAGGTGGCTAAGAATTATTATGTAAATGAAATGGAACAAAATATACTTAGCAAATGGAAAGCACAAAAATAAAATGACTGTGTTACTTGATAGCTAAAAAGTACTTACGGATTTATTTTTCTGTAGTTCCGAGATAGGCATGGAAAAGTGGAAACAGTTGATTTTAGACAGATAAAGGATATTATAACCAAAATACAGTGACACAAAAAATACAACAGGATAAAATAGAAAAAGATTTTTTTGATAAGTACACAATTTTTTTTTTACATACTTATACTAATACTTTAGGTTCTTTGTATAAAGCTCTGTGAATCAGACATGTGGTATAGAGTATTATATTTTGCGTGTCTCGCAAATGTAAAGATTAAGAGAAAGAATCAGTTACTACCCTTCCACCAACGATATGCGTCATAACTATTTACTAATGTAGAATGTCACTTCAACATATTCGAGCCGGCCTCAGATTTCCGTAAAGAATTAACTTTTTTGTACATTATTTTGGATAAGTATGTAAATAGATCACAAAATGACTAAAATATTTAAGTATATGCAGAGGCCAGGCCAATAGTGTATCCAGTTATCATATCTAGAATATCTTCATCGTATTTTGTTTATATGAGTGCGAACTATCGGACTAACCATTTTAGCATAAAAACCACTCAGGCCTAAAAGAGCATATTAACTGGAAAGAGCTTGGGGTCTTCTTCCCCAGGCTCTCTCCTAGCTCACTGCCTATATATTGCGATCACATCGCTTTAATTCTTCTTATTGCATACCCGAACCTCGCAAAAGTTAGGATAGATTGATTGTGAATATCAATTACCATAAGTGCTTTGTATTGGAGGTTAAGGCTGGCAAAACTATTTAGGAGACATCATTATCATCATCATCATTATCGTGACATAACGCCCTATTCTCATGATCCAAACAAACTTCCTTAGCTTCATTTAAACTCATTCATAGTGGAGTTAAATAATCTTTCGTGACATAACATAAGAGTTTCATAACCTGCCGAAATAACTTGACCATTAACAAACTTGATCATCATTTTATGTATTAAATCAATAAAGGACGCTACTAGTACCTATTTACTTAGGAATAGAATCACCATAACCAAAACTATGTAATAAAATCTGCCGGCACCTTGTTCTATCTATCCAAGCTACTAGTCCACCTAGTATATTATAAATATATTTTGTAAAAAGATATTCACATATATTTGGTGAGAATGAGGAAAATATCTGGTCCAGATTTAATGAAGTGGCAAATTGAATTCCTGACTAAATTATTAATTTAGTCAGGAATTCAATCGATGAAAAGGGAAAAAATAACACTGACTGAACGGCTTCAGAAAACTTCAATACATACATATCAAAGTTATTTGTAAGCACTAAAAGCTTTTTGAAAGGCACTTTCACCCGTTGCTACTACAGCCTCGGAAATCAAATATACCAAACTATTTGTACCAACTATTCAGTGAAAAGACGGTACTCTCAAGTGTATTCATTTCTATTTTATCTTACAAATGTATAAAAATAAATAAAAATAATAAAATAATATATAAACCTAAATAAAAATATATAAAAGATAGAAGATAGAGAAAATAGATTTAGTAGAACCTATTCTCAAATAAAGTGAAACAAATTAAAAATGAAAAATTCTAATCTTTTCATAGACCTGTCTTGTCAGGTCATAAGCACATGAAGTCCATAGCAACAAACGAAGTGTTAAAGTGGCTCAAAAATCTCGCAAACCTCGGGCAAGATATTAACTCCAAAAAACTTCAAATAAACGCGGTAAAATCCGTAGAGGGTTACAAAATATCACAATTTTCACCAGCCAAATTTCTTGCTTCATTTTCTTGGCATATTTCAGTGAATCCCTCACACGAGATGTAGATAATATAGACAAAATAAATTCACTTTCGTTCTACACAAATTTTCTCCAGCAAATTTATGTATATTTAATAAACGTGAATATAATTAGCTTATCCGATTGCGTTTACCAAATTCATTTTATATTATGGAATGATATAATGTTGACAGCAAATAATATATCACTGAATCTGATGACGAAATAAGAAGACGACTAGATACGAGTTGGACTCGACTCGAATGGATCCGTATTGTTATCGGAAGCAGATAACAAATGAAAAACCATAATACCAACTGTTCTATAACAATACTGTGTTGACCAGGTGGTTTAGTAGAACAAGTATATTCCTTTGGTAGAGGACGACCTAAATTGAATATTTTATAAACTTTCCACCTTATTTACTTTACTTACATTGTCTGTAAACACAAACAGACATATCAAATTCATTATTTCCGTCCAGAGATCACAATTGTATAAAATCATAAATGGTATAAAAATAAGCTTATCAGGGACATTACTTATTATGCAGGACACAAAACATGATCCCTAACGAGAACCGCAGGATAACAAAAACATATGTAAATTTCAACAAAACACCCTGTTTACATACGATAGCAATACTTTATCTCCGTTTAAATTCCCTCATTCAATTACACAAACTTAACGAACCACAAAAGCTATACAAGATGGTTCCAAAAATAAATTAAATGTAAAAGACCCGATAAATAAAAATAAATAAGCACGCAGTGCGTCTAATACACGCAAATATTACAGTAAACAAGAAATTATAATAACCCAAAGAGGAGCAAAGAACGCAACCCTGCTAGAACAAAAAATTGAAACATTCGATTATATTCTCTACCATCATTGTTTTAATTTTACTGATTGGATATTGTTCCACGTGGAAACAATCCAAACGCGGAATAAAAAAAAACTGGTCAAGTGCGAGTCGGACTCGCGCACGAAGGGTTCCGTACCATTATCTATGCAATATAAGGCACGTTATTAATAAATGAGCAAACAACACACACAATACCTAATTAATCACGTTTGTTGTATGAGAGCAAGAAACGGTAAAAAAATCATGTTTGTTGTATGGGAGCCCCCCTTAAATATTTATTTTATTTTATTTTTAGTATGTGTTGTTATAGCGGCAATAGAAATACATCATCTGTGAAAATTTCAACTCTCTAGCTATCACCGTTCTTGAGATACAGCCTGGTGACAGACGGACGGACGGACAGCGAAGTCTCAGTAATAGGGTCCCGTTTTTACCCTTTGGGTACGGAACCCTAAAAAATGGACTCATAGAGGTAATCTCAACCGTGGCTGCAAACCAGAAAGACAGACCCGATGAATAGGCATAAACAAAGTGATGTCACGTACTGCAAATGAGCTTATTTTGTTATCAATGTTTGTGTATCCTATGTCAATAATTCAATAAAATATTCAAAAAACGCTACAAATAGTTGCTTTTAATTAAATTATGAAATCAAATCACGTATAAAAACTATAAAATTTCTAAATATATTCTCATTCAATCCACATGCAAGTGGATGTCATACTGCGTTACAAAATGAGCCATTTCTATGCCATATAAAATTAATATCATAAAGTGAAAAGTTTGTATCACAACGCGCAGGCACTCAACAATTTTCGCAGTGTAGTCGAGTTGAAAACTATTCTACGTACAGCCATTAATGTAACACATTCTTGTTATTATCAAAACTACTATATTTCACACTTTAAATAAAGACTTACCATGTATATGAAACACATTTACATTTTCGCTATCACGTTTGGGTAGATCTAGGCCAAATCGAGAGTCTAATTTTATTTCAGCTTTAATTCCGAAATATAATAGATAAGCTGATAAACGAACAAAGCTGATAAACACATCTTATATAAGCTAAAAGAAAATTTCGTGATCAAATCTGCTTGCAATAAGAAGGTTAATAATATGATGAAGTTAAGATATAATATTAAAAGCAATGCCAAAACACCACCAGGAAATTTTTAAGATAGATCAAAAAGTCCTTTTTGATATAACCAGCTAAAATTTTTAACTCCTTTAAAAGCATGGACTACAAATCCGGCTTTAAAAAGATAGGTACTCCTATTACAGCTATTAAATCTCCAGCTAAAATCACAGACATCTTAAAAAGGTCCTAAAATACTGCAAAGGTTAAGACTCCGAAACGTCACGACATCATCTAATGCACGGATCTATATCAATCCAAATTATTGGTTACCAAGCAAGTAGTACAAAAAACTCCAATGAATAGTTCATTAGTAAATTAACAAGAAGATACAAAAAGCCAAAGGAATAATAGGAGCGCAAACAACTGTATTTTTTCCGTATATACACAAGATTAAAGATTAGAGTACTACATCCCATTACGAGGCACATTTTCTAACAGTATTTCACATCAAGCCTTATTTACCAGTCAAAATGTGTTAACGTTGCATAAATTATCATTACGTTGATATTTTTTCAAGGAAAATGTATGTTTATATGTACAATATTAGAGAAACAACAAAATACACGAAAACAACGATGTTTTTAAAGATAATATCGATGTTTAAGAACGATATATGAATGTTGCTATGTTTTTAGAAGTATTTTATATACATAGTACAGAAAAATCTATTGTGCTCAAAATTTAGTTACGGGAGGATGGGTTTTTCTTTAAGAAAACATTTTGATTTTTGCAATAAATATAGGCAGCTATTGTGTCAATATGTTATTCTCGTTATAATATTTTTAATATTCGTTATGAAGATGCCGCTACAAAACATAAGACTCGATTGCACAGAGATTTTGATTTTTGCAATAAATATAGGCAGCTATTGTGTCAATATGTTATTCTCGTTATAATATTTTTAATATTCGTTATGAAGATGCCGCTACAAAACATAAGACTCGATTGCACAGACCATCGATGTTACTAAACAAATTATCGATGTTTGAACAAAAATGATGTATCATTAGCATCTCTACTTACAGTGTGATCCTATAATTTCCGCCGTCCTTTTTGATTACGTTAACTTGATATCAGTGAATCATTGGAGTTTTAGGTCAATAAATGAATATGTTGATATTATAACTCCAATATAATATTGTTTATTGGCAACACTTGTTAAAAAGTGTCTATGGTTTAAGTTCTTGTTTCTATGATTGTTAACTTTAAAATATGGCGGATCTGTGTGTAAAAGTTTTTGCTGTGTAATGCTGTTTTGTGAACCACACTCTAATACCATACGTCGAATAAATACCAGTTTAACAATATCAGTATTTTTACTCCAATATAACCTTCAGGTTATGAAGCCCAGGCACGTAACTTTATTGGTCTGGTAAAAATACTGATTCGTAAAATACAAAGTCGGGCCGCACGGCGTCACTAAGAAGAAAAATTATACTTGGCAATATTACTTGTTTGTTAGCAAGTACGGGACTTTGGACGGGACGTACGGGAAGGAAGGAAAGTTTAAAAATTACGCTAAAATGGAAGAAAGCAAGTTCGCGTCATCACATATTAAGTTGGAAGGGGCGTCGAATTGGAATGTGTGGAAATTTCAATCTATGATCTTATTACGCAGTCAAGACTTATTAGAAGTGGTTCAAGGAATCATGTTAAAACCAAAAGATACAACAGAAATCTTAAAATGGGAAAAGTTAGACGCAAAAGCGCAAACGTGGCTTGTCACAAGAATGGCGGAAAGCGCGATGATGCGTATTTTAACATGTACAACGTCTGCTGAAATGTGGAAGAAACTGTCTAGTGTTTATGAGCAAACATCTGAAACCAGCGTTCATATTATTCAACAAAGATTTTTTCAATATAAATTCGAAGAAGGGACAGATATGTCTACATTTCTATCTAAAATTGAAGAACTAAAGAACCAGCTAAAGCAGATGGGTGAAAATATATCTGAAAAATTCGTAATTACTAAAGTATTGATGTCAATTCCAGTAGACTACAAACATTTCGTTTCTGCGTGGGAATCTGCACCCGAAGATAAGCAAACATATGACAACCTCGTAGCTAGATTGTTAATAGAAGAAGAGCGTTTAAAAAATAAAGAAGTAAGTGAATCAGCGGCTTTCGTTGCAAATAAAATAAACAAGAAAAACGTTAAGTGTTTTAAATGTAACAAATTCGGACATTTTCAAAATGAGTGCAAAAATCGTAGTAATAATAAAAACCATTCAAACAGTGAAAATAATAAACAAAAGTGCTTTTACTGTGGAAAGTTGGGACATTTAAAGAGTGAGTGTTGGTTCAAGAAAAATAAAGAAAAGAACAGTAACATTGGTAACGCATTCGTGATTGTGCATTCGAGTGGCCATTTTGAAAAATCGCAGTGGTTGGTGGACTCTGGCGCTAATCAACATATGTGTCATGAACGCCATCTTTTTTCATCATATTCGCCTCTGTCAAACAAGTCGGTAATCATCGGAAACGGAAATGCAATAAGTGCGAAAGGTTATGGTCAAGTAGTCCTGCAAGTTTATGACGGACGACAGTGGATAGACACGACCATAGATAATGTGTTATACGTTCCTGAACTGAAAATTAATTTATTCTCTGTGAACTGTGTAACAGATAGAGGTTATGTTATGATTGCACACGATGACATGTGCAAGTTCTATAAGAAAAATAAACTGTGTGCGATAGCTAATCGTAATGGTGAGATGTATTTTCTGGACGTACGCTATAAATGTGAAAAAGCAAACATGTCTCATGTACAATCAAGCCTTAACGAGTGGCACGAAAGACTTGCTCACCATATCTACAACACGTGAAAGCTGTACTTAAAAAATACAATGTTTTAGTGAAAGATAACACAGAAACAAAGTGTGAAAGTTGTTTGCAAGGCAAAATAAGTCGTTTACCCTTTAACACTAGTGAAACAAAAACAACTAGGCCATGTGAACTTATACACGCTGATACATGTGGCCCCATGGAGGTGCCATCAGTGGGAGGTTCAAGATATTTTCTTATTATGAAAGATGACTATTCAAATTACAGATCAGTGTACTTTATCAAAGGGAAGGATGAAGTGAAAGACTGCATTGAAAACTTCATAAACAAAGCTGAGAATACTACAAACAACAAAATTCAGTATTTTCGGAGTGACAATGGATTGGAATTTAAAAACAAAGCAGTGGCTAAAATGTTTTCCAAACGTGGCATTATACACCAGACAACAGTTCCTTTCACACCGGAACAAAATGGGAAGGCTGAGAGGGAAAATCGAACTCTAGTTGAAGCAGCAAGAACAATGCTATTTTCTAAAAGATTACCCAAGAAATTGTGGGCTGAAGCAGTTCAAACAGCAGCATATGTGCTAAATAGAACAAGCAAAAGTAATGTACCCAATGAAACACCATTTGAGACATGGTATGGAAAACAATTCAATATTTATGACCTAAGGATTTTTGGTACCCCAGTTATTGTACATATCCCTAAAGAAAAGAGGAGAAAGTGGGATTCTAAAGGAGAGAAAGGAATTATGGTGGGTTACGGAGAAGATGTCAAAGGCTATAGAGTATTCTTTCAAAATAAAAATAGAGTGGATATAAAAAGAGATGTAGTTTTTCTAGAACAACCTGAGATTACGGAACAACAGGTACTACCTGAACATGACATACTAGGAAAGGATGGACAGGATCACACGTTGGAGAATAATGTGGAAGAAAGAGACAATCAGTCCAAAGAAAATGTACAACTAGTAGAATGTTCTGAAACACAAAAACTGTCCAGTCAGCAGGAGGAAAGTCTAAACAAGTCTACAGAAAGTGATGGGAGTATGTATGTACCATGCACTAGCGATGAAGGCTCAGTTAGTGAAGACGATGAAACATCAACACAACTTCGGAGAGGTGTACGCTCTAGGAAGCAAACCTCTTTCTACCGATGTAATCATGTTTCTACTGAGGACAATGAACCTAAAACATATCAGGAAGCTATGCAAAGGCAAGATGCTGAACAATGGCAAGCAGCAGTATCCAAAGAATTGAAAACACTAAATGAAAACCATGCTTGGGACATTTGTCAAAAACCTGTCGGCATAAAGACTGTAAGTAGCAAATGGGTATTTAAAATTAAAAATTCTAATAATTGTACTCAATATAAAGCTAGACTAGTTGCTAGGGGTTTTGAACAAAGTGATGTATTAGATTCATTTGAAATTTACGCTCCAGTAGCAAATTTATCTACTTTTAGGTTATTTGTGTCAATTGCTACAAAGTTAAATTTACCAATTTATCAGATGGATGTAACAGGTGCATTTCTATATGGAAATATTGATGAAGTAGTTTACTTAGAATTACCAGAAGGTGCATATAGTGGTGATGACAATGTAGTTAGATTAAATAAATCTCTTTATGGCTTAAAAAAGTCACCAAAATATTGACATGATAAATTTAACTCTGTAATAATGATGCAAGGTTTTGTGAAATCTCAAACTGATACTTGTTTGTATACAAAGCATACCAGTGATTCCAAAATGTATGTTCTATTGTATGTCGATGATTTATTATTTTTTGGTAATAATGATAATGTAATATCTGAGTTTAAGTTATTGTTAAACAGAGAATTTAAAATGAAAGATTTAGGATGTGTTTCAAATTTCCTAGGCATACAAGTGAGTCAGGATTTACAAACTAAAGTTACAAAATTATGTCAAAAAGAATATCTGAAAACTATTTTATCTAAATTTAAAATGCAAAATTGCAAAGAAATGTCTACACCTCTTGATTTAAACTTTAACGCTAAAATTTTAGAAGAAAATAATGATGTCAAATGTGATAAAATTTTTGAAAATATCTTTAGAAAAATGATAGGATGTTTATCATATGCAGCTTTAGGTACTAGACCTGATATTTGTGTGGCAGTGTCAATTTTAAGTAGATATCAAAATAAAGCAAACCATTCATTGTTAACAGCTCTTAAAAGAGTTCTAAGATATATTAAATACACTATTGATTATTGTTTAGTATATAAGTGTAATGATGATTTGTTAGTAGGTTACTGTGATGCCAATTGGGGAGGAGATTTAGTAGATAGAAAATCAACGTCGGGTTATTGTTTTATGTTTTCTAATTGCTTAATTTCATGGTGTTCAAGAAAACAAGCTAGTGTTAGTCTGTCTTCTACAGAATCAGAATATGTGGCAATTAGTATGGCTGCCGCAGATGCTTGTTGGCTTATAAATTTGTTAAATGACTTTAATATTAAAAGTGTTTGTCCAGTGCTAATGTTTTGTGATAATCAGAGCGCTATAATGGTTGCTAACACTGATTGTGTTAAGCGTTTAAAACACATAGATATAAGATTTCATTATATTAAAGAGTTAATTAAAAAAGGTAAACTAATATTGAAATATGTAAAAACTGAAGACCAAATAGCAGACATGTTTACAAAATCTCTAAATAAAAACATGTTAATTAAGTTTATTAATATGTGTGGAATAAATAAGATATAAGTTTTTTTTTTGTTGTTTATGATAAATGGATATTATATTGAGGGGGGGTGTTGATATTATAACTCCAATATAATATTGTTTATTGGCAACACTTGTTAAAAAGTGTCTATGGTTTAAGTTCTTGTTTCTATGATTGTTAACTTTAAAATATGGCGGATCTGTGTGTAAAAGTTTTTGCTGTGTAATGCTGTTTTGTGAACCACACTCTAATACCATACGTCGAATAAATACCAGTTTAACAATATCAGTATTTTTACTCCAATATAACCTTCAGAATATTTATCACTTTACTGAAATCACTTCAGAATACTGATTAATATTCATATGTACACAGGGTATGTATTGATTAATAGACTGTAGATGGAAAAGTTATGAGACGGCAGAAAGTAGGTATTTGAAGTAGTAGGTTTAAAAAAGTCGGCCAAGTACGAGCTAGTTGGTCTCGCACATAAGGTTTCGTGCTGCAATAATCACAGTATATTTGAAACACCGAATTTTATATTTTTACCACTTGAGAAATATTACTCAATGTGAATTCGACGCGACATAATAAAATTGTAAGACGGATGAGGCTGAGTTTCTGAAGAATATACTTAAATCTAATGAAATGAGAATATACATGTTGCTAATTTTACACGTTTATGAATATTTTCTATATAAATATGACAAGGTTTGCTTGCAAAGGCAGTGGTCCTAATTTAAGAAAAGTAGATATAAAAACATTATTTATCAACGTCCATTTCGATCGTTAAAACCGAGTGCAGTAGTCCAACTAGTTAACAAACGTAGCACATGTATGCAGCAACTCGATATGAAGCGCCCTACTTTCGGAAAACCAACAGAAAATAGGTTAAATCGAAGTGTTCTGTATTCAGAGAGAAGGCGAACGTCAGAGGATACCGGATGGAAACAAATAGGAGCGGAATTCTGAGCACTAGCAATATTGTTTATGAGAATGACGCGATTTTATATTTCCTTTGTTTCATCACAAAGGTTACGATAGAACGAAACCTAAATTATGTACACGAAAACGAGACTCAATAAATAACACATGGGCTGAAAAGTCCCGGTCCTAACGAAGAAAACAGAGTATTTTTGGTTCAAAATTATCTTTGTTGATCAACGTAATCTCCATCAAGAGCAATACAATCATTTCAGCACTGTTCTAACATTTCCATACCACTTTGTAGAAACATTTATCTTTTGCCTCAAAATAGGGCTCAGTTTCAGCGATAACCTCTTCATTCTTCAAGGTTTAAGAAAAAACTGAATGGACGTTTTTTAATTTTTTTTCCTATTTACTTTTTTAACTTAAGACAAATAAATACTTTTACAGCTAAAGATTTACTTTCGATGATAAAAAAGCACTAACATTATATCTGAAAGCGCTATAAAAGAACTAGGATCCACATAAAGTTTTACGCCAATCGGTAAAGCTATTAAGATGAAACAGCCATTGATGTATCTGGCAAAGTGATGTTTAATGGCCGCCGTTTTATTATATCCACTCATCTATTGTGTTTCTACTTTAACATTATGTCGGATTTTATAAAATAGAACGTAATATTGATTTAATGCGAAGGTACTGTGTCAATGGATGTCATCTGGATAAGCAGCGGGAAAATCATATACCCTCGAATCCAGAGATTTTAAAAGTATTATTTAGATGATAAGAACAGAAATCAGGTCCATGCATTTAACAGCAGCATTTTCTTCCAGCTCCCAGAAAGATATCGGGCGTAGGATTGCATCTCCATTGCAAGAAAGTCTGACATACTTTCGGTTATCACAAGGATTGGATGTTTATTGTATTTATCTACATCCAAATAAATGTTCATATAAAATAAAACCGAAACACGATACTGATTACTTGGACTATCTAATTTAGATCTTATGCTACATATTATTGTCAACAATCGTTACAAATCACGTTAATATCCATAAAAAAGTGACGAGGGTATACCGAGGACAGCTAACAAGATGAATGTTGGATTAAATGAACCCGAATAGTTCTAGAGTATTTCGATAATATGAGAGGCAAGCAACAAGAACCACTCGACGTTTAGTTTATGATTGAACTCCCCCCTAGAGAGAATTCGAGAGGATATTTGAGACAGCAATAAATATAATTAGTTTCTCTGATAAATAAAATTTATTTCTAACCTGATTATTTACTTCGAAATAAATAGATTATTGGAACTATTTAAACGTACCATGACAACGAAAAGGGCGGAGGGCATGATCCCAAAGGAATTTTACTAGCATAGCATGATTTGTGACAATAAACTAATATAAAAACGAATTTTCACGATATCATGAAATTTATTTTAACGTTATAATTAAACACCCGCTTTTGATTAAAATAAAATAGTTAACATATCTAGTATTTTAAAATGTAGGTCGATAGTACGCGTAACAAAGTAATTTATTTCATTTTCCTAACATAAATAATATAATAGCCCATAAACACGAATATCAGCTGTGACTATTAAAATTTTTCTTTGTGGCTATAAATTGTTACTCCCCTTATATTAACGTCACTAGTTGTAATCCGCAGTTTCACTTGCACGTAACACTGGTGAGGGTAACTTTTAGACATGCTGATCCTCACACATTCAAACCAGACCAAAAACAAGTCCAGGTATTTCAGGGGGGAATGGTAACAAGAACTTCAGAATTTCACATACTAAAGATGTATTTCACAAGATCGCTTACATCGTATGGTTATCGTAAAATTTTGCCGAATTTGGACGCGCATAACATCTTCCTTCAAGACGACTCTTTTATAACCTTTATCTAAATCTTTTTATTTTAGTCAAAACGTAATGTAGATAGATAAAGGTAACAAATAAATTTCAACTGACCTATACCTAAAGCAGACCATGATATGAGGGTATGTATATGTTCTTATCTCTGTCCTTTCATCAATCGTTTGTTATTCTACCGCACTAATGACCAAACCATATAATCATAGACAAATAACCACATAGCTGAACTAATGAAGAACATTTCCTCTACCCAACATCTATTTCAAATAAATCTTTTATACTCTTACCGCATTGCATGAAAGCGGTAATAGTTTTTGGAATGCGGTTGCAGCGCTCGGAGTTATTGCAACATTTCAAATTTCTGTTGCACGCTCACATTTCATTTTATTACTGTAAAACCAACCCCGACAGTTTATGTACTGTTTGTTTATATACAGATATGAGTGTTTACGGTGGTTATTTATTTTCATTAGTGGCTATTTCAGTATAATTCCTTTTGTATTCCTTAATGATATCCTGTGCTCTATGGTATACTTAACAATCTTATTTTTGTCATCAACCGAATTGATTTATCAAAACAAGAGATCTTTTTAACTCTTCCTGTCCCAATCCCATATAATTTTGGATCTGAGCAAGATGTTTTCTTTTCCAAGCCACACACTATCACTTCTTTTAATTTCATCTTTACTTTGACCTTACTCTCCTTAACGTTTATACTCATCACCTTTTTACTAAAATGTGTTTCATCTCTCTTATTAACATACTCATGCCAGAACAGATGTTTCTTGCTATATTTTAAATTATTAATACTAACACTTTCAAACATCGTTAAATATATTCATTTTTTGAATAATTAGGACTTTCTCGCCAGTCATACGTGTGGTGACGGATTAAGAATGCAACTGTCACCACCCCATCTCCTCCCAAGGGTGCTGTAAAAGTTAGCTAAGGGATAATGCACACAGCTCACATCCTCTGTGAGAGACGGAAAACTTGAAAATAAACCCTGTGCCAACACGCCTGGTCAGCGCGGCATAGTAGACCATAATCCCTCCCAAAGTGGAGGAGACCCGTGCCCAACAGTGGGACGCAAATGGGCTGGAGAGAGAGCCAGCCATACATTTCAACATTCTCATCTAGTTCAAATACAGCGTTTTTAACTATTCTTCTTAATGGCCTATCATTCAGATCATATTAAGTAATGGTATAATATACGTCATCGGATACCGGTAGCAAAACCTATACGGTTAGTTTTATAGTGACATTATTTGGAATTGCCCAGTCAGTCGCGTGACGCTTACAATAGGAATGAGTTATACCACTGCCAGCGGATATAGCACGGTTCTTATCGGTTATTCCCATGCTATTTCTTGTAAGCTTAGTAACCTTACGTGTTCCCCATCTGGTAGAAACTAAGCGATTATGGTACACGCAAATTCGAGGTATAAATAACATGTGTTATTTTGGAATAATTTTTCTTCTTGGCAATTTCTCTCAATGGGATGATTTGAGACTTAGCAAAGTCCTAAATCACCCCATTATAATTACATATTACTGTCATAAAGACGAAGATATTTCAGACCATAAATTAAAATTTTATAAGCTGGTCGGATAAATTTTAAAGGACAATGGGCGGTTTCGTCCCAAGTGTTGTAACATTTTTCTACCTACATCAATTGAAAGATCTCAACAAGTGTTATGTTTTTTTGTATGGGCATAACTCCGTATCTTGTGCAGGGAAACTGTTATAGTGGTATTATTAATTTCATAAAAACGTTAAATATATCTTAATTAATTAGTCTTTTAATAACTATAAGACTAAAACCTTTTCTGACAATATGCACAGATGGCTACATAGTAGATGTGACTGGCCCTCATGCTGCTACGACTTCAGATGCGACGATAATGAATGCCTATATTGAAAATGAAATAAATCCAATTCATTATGTCCTTCAAAATAATGATACATTTGTATTAGACAGTGGTTTCAGAGACGCCATATCAACCTTAAAGACTTGGGGCTATCAAGCCCACATGCCTCCAACAAAACTTAGAAGTGAAAGCCAACTGAGTACAGTAGAAGCTAATAAATCAAGATTAGTTGCAATCGTGAGATGGGTTGTAGAGGTAGTGAATGGGTGGATTAAGAGCGATTTTAAAATATTCAGACAAGACTATTTTAATCGGGCAATGACGCATTTATTCATTGACATACGCATTGCTGCTGCTCTTTTAAATACTTTTAGAGAGCCTTTAAAAGACCATCCTCGAGCTCACGAAATAATAGAAGTGCTAAATAGGAGAATTCATATGGCTAACAGTCTAAGTGACTATGTTATCGAAAATAATATAAATCGACAGCGACCTTCTTTTGTACTATCACCGCAGATGACAATCAATTATTGCAATTTCCAATATTAGCAGAAGAAGACCTTTTATTAATTACATTAGGAACTTATCAAATAAAACTTGCACGGTCTTATTTGAGTGAACACATAAGAAACGGCATATACACAATAGAAATATGCATAGGAGCTATTCCAAACCTTGTGCGATACAATATAAACATTTTAGATGGTATTCTTTTGAAGGGGCGGATTTAATCGGGACACGTATCTGGTAGAATTTATTATTCGTACATTTTGAATAACAATAGAGCAGAAACACCGAGAGAATCAATTGCTCATTATTATTGCTCTTGTTTGAAGAGAGAACAGTATGTACTTGCGCTCACATAATGAGTATCATTTGGTACCTTGGCTGGGCAAGACACCAGCCAAGCATATTGTTACCGGCGACTTTTTTGGACGACATTGTTGTAGGTAATGTCCATTATTAAAGGATAGGTACTACTAATATTAATAAATATAAATACTGTGATACGATAAAGAAACTGATTGTTGTATCAAAAGTACCAGCGTATAAAGTGCATTGTTTAAGTTATTGAGAATCATTCAGCCATAATTGTCCCATTTTCAACTGTGTGTTTATTAATAACTGTCTAAAATAACGATTACTGACTGTGATTACTGAACAATTATTATGAACGTAATAAGTACTTATGTGAGTATGTAACACAAAATGTAAAAAAGTCTGTAAAGCATTATTTAATACAAAAACTGTATTTTTCATTTACACCCCAGAATATAATAAAATCATGAATTATTCATAAAAAAAAAACTTAAGTGAACATGTTTATACTAGTCGCAACATGTTACAAGGGTTGGGACGCAACCCATACAATAATGCCCATTGTTCTTTGTTAAGGATATTTTTGGCTGAGGAAATTATAAACTGGTTAGGCCAAATATAGTACAAATATTCGAGTCCATCACACCAATAAGATACCCGAATAGGAATTATCCTATAACTTTAAATACAAAGTCAATATCGCTTCAAAACACGTATAAGAAGATACTATAACTAAACAAATTACACCAAGTTAAATAAATAAAGTGTCATCTACGATAAATGAAGCGTACTGTCTCTACGATCATGAGTAATGGAAGTAATTAGGAGAGTAATAACGAAAGCCTTAGTAACAGATAAAAGAATAGCAAAAGAAAAACTGAAAATAGCAAATGTCTGTGTTGGCATGTTACATGTTTTACCCTAAAATTAGGGTAATTTTTAGCAATAGATTAAAAAGAGGCGATACAAACTATAAGTCCTGGTTAAGATGTTACCAGAGTTATAGCAACAGTTATAGCAACAGTTATAGCAAAAGTTTATAGCACGATACTGATAAAGGCTAAGTAAAAACCCTAATTGAAAATATAAATTAATAAAGCTTTAAAATCACATTTATTTAGAAATGAAATAACACGAAATTCTAACCTCATTGCCATTTCACAACCAGGGAGACGATAAACAGGGAATTAGATTTGCCTAATGGATACCATAAATTTGTAAGTCACTGGGCGCAAATTAAAGTGGCAACAACCCCTTCGTTAGAGACAAAGTTCGTGTAGTAAGTGACAACAAATTAGCTTAACTAGCCAACAGTCGAGCTGATTAAGAATATTACCACTCCACTTTCTCCTCAGGGTTCAGTAAGAGAAAGCTAACATCCTCTGTGATAGAAGAACTAAACTAAGCCAAACGCGCCCGGTCAGCGTGGCTGAAGTTGACCATCCGAGAAGGCCCAGACAGACAGACACAGCGGGAGTTTATTTTATAACAAGGGTTAGGCATCGCAAAGAGGCAGAAGTCAATCATTGACTGAATTACACCAACCTCGATTCTTATTCACCAAAACGCTTATGTTTCAAATCAATAAAATCAATAACCGCAAATAGCTTACCACGAATTATGTCTTTTTTTTTAGTATCAAAGCCTCTTAAATACTGCCTTTACTTCAAACTTGTCAAAGACCCAAACAAATAACAAATAGAAATTCTATTGAAATCAAGAACGAACAAAACAACAGTATACTAAGAAGGCTTAGCAAAAAAGGCTTTATTGAAGTAAGTAGGAGAAACAGAAATACACATTAGATTAATAAAAAAATATAGCAAATGTTATAAGCATTCATTTTCTACCAGCGATAAACGACATCTACGGGAAGAAATGGGTTGGTGACATATGTTAAGTTTTAAATCCATTACAACATGGACTCATTAATTTTTAGTTTAGCTTATAAATGATATCTAATGTTATTTTAGAGTGTACCAAAGCTAAAACACTAAAAAATTTTCTACAATTTTTCTTTATTATAATAAAACCTGCCCTAAATATCTCTGCACCATCGTTGTTTGACTGGTAGAAATCATACTCTGGTACCCATCACACAAGCATAATAAGCTTAGCTTGGGACCAGAGGACGTTGCGTGAAATGTAAATATTATATTCAAAATCGTGAATCAAAATAAGCGACCAAAACTGCAAGTTTTAGCTAATTTACGTATAAATTACATTTTAGCTCAGTAGTTGGTAGAAGCCACAACTCGAAACCTAATTTAAAGATATCTTATTACTTGACGGAGTCTACGCGGCACATGAAACCTATCAACGTCAGTATTGATTCAATTTTGATCTCAAGGAATTGGAAACTTTTCCAGCGAGAAAAATTACACTGAGATGAATTTTCATGTATTTATTTTATTCTATTTAGTTAAGAAAATTGCATTAATTGAAAACTACAAATAACCGCCAGGACGAGTGCAAACTGGCGTCTCTATAAATAATTTATCGGATCCAATGGCAAGAACACATGTCAGCATTCCGAGGCTTCACGAATTATTATTTCGGTGATGAG
This sequence comes from Orgyia antiqua, assembly GCA_916999025.1. Classification (NCBI taxonomy): domain Eukaryota; kingdom Metazoa; phylum Arthropoda; class Insecta; order Lepidoptera; family Erebidae; genus Orgyia; species Orgyia antiqua. Next base: position 12,057,674 of record OU779874.1, read on the forward strand.
GCAGTGACTGGTTCAGGAAGTCTAGGTGTTTTAGGCATTAAGCATTTCAAATTTCAAATTAAGATTACTTAAAAACATTGTTTCCTCTTCTGTTAAAAATAAATATCGTGATAAATATGAAAAACTGTTTAAACATTGTTGTGTGATTGATGTCTTTAGTAAAATTAAAATGTTTGTCCTGTGTGAGGAGGTTGATAAGATTACTTTACTAAAAGAGCGGCATCGACCGCTACAACTGCGTAGTCTTACTTACCTACCGAAGTATGTAATACCTACGTATAACAATGTATGCGGCAAACGCACATGGCAATATATGTTGCCAGTGGGCAACATACATTGCCATGTCCTGTAGATCGTTTAATATAGTGATATTAAACGATCTACAGGACGATATTGTAACAAAAATTGTAATTAACCAAGACAAATGTAAATCGATTCTTAGATGTTTATACCGCCCAAGAATAAAAAAAAAGGAAAATGTTTGTGAGTGAAGACAGCGACACATAAACATTTCTAGTTTCTGTTGCTGTAATGATGATATATAATGTACTGTAATTTATACAATGAATAAATAAATAAAATAAAAAATAATAATAATTAACTATGCGGAGATCAAACCCACGCAGAAGCGAAAACATAACAAGTTTCGACTTTAAATAACAAGACACTTCACAATTCTCGAAACAAGGCTTGAACTCAAAACTTGTTTTCAAAGACGAAATGAAATTGGACCATGTCGAGGTGAAGAGGTCAATCTTAAACTGTGGTAAAGCTGTCTTTATTAGAAAAGCTCACCTTAATATTGGGATAGAGGTTTGTAAAAAAAAAACTTGATAGCAGAAACAAAACAAAAATTAATTAGAAACTGACAATATTTTACTTACACTCTCAGCACAAAAACTTAACTACTGGATAGGTACAAGCCTGGTCAAGTGCGTGTGGGTGCTGTGAAAGCCAGCTAAGGGATATTGTAAACAGATAACATTCTTTATGAGAGACGAAAAACTCTAGAGTAAACCTTGTTCCAACAAATCAGTCAGCGCGGCACAGTACACCATAACCCCTCCCAAAGGGGAGGAGGCTATTTTTACTTTATGATACTCAGCATTTTGCGTATTTTAAGTGTATTTTTAGCAAAACATAAATAAGAAACTGTATCAAGTATTAATATAATAGAAAACTCATTCGTAAACTTCACATAAAGTTGCTATCTCAATTTGTACTTATAACTAAATAACTTCGTCAGAGCCCACAACGTACGGGAAGTTACTGAATTGGAACAATAAATACAAAGTTGGAAGGAACAATACATACATAGAGAATTATAATATCAAACAACGCATGACACAATTGCTTTGTGACTGTCGATCTATTCATAAAATCTGGAATACCAAATTCATGATTATGATAATAGAAATGAAACTTAGAGTCAAACCAAATCAATCAAGTCGAGCAGAAGCCGTTTTAGATGAACACTAAATAGTTAAACCAAATGGTTTAACTGTTATTTACTTATTTTCTTATTTATTTTAATATTTTCTGTCTTTAATTTTATCTTCTTGCTATTCTCCTTGTTTTTGTTCCAATATTATTTTTTTATTTCAAATTTTTATTTCATCTAAATCCATAAATACTGTTTTCAGTGAATTAATAAATTTTACATCATTTCTTTTTATTTAGAATTGTAGCATTTTATTTTGGAAAATAACGCCCATTACGGAGTATAAAAATTACATCATCAATGAAATGAAATATCATTTAATCAAGGAAACATAATTTTTTAGAAATATCTACCTATCCATCAGTTTTTCTCTGTCCAGTGCTCTACATAAACGCCACAAAAAGACCATACATGCAATAGAGGCTTTGAATAGCAGATTGAATCAAAATCCTATCCAAAAATTAGCGTTTTAAGCGCACACAAAGTCGCCGAAAAAATACCAGAATTAGATAAAAGCTAGCTTCTATTTTTTAATATCCTTAATCGTTAAATTCATTATAATTATTCATAAGTATTAAAGTAAAACGTTACACTGCTGGAAGGGAACATTAATATCCTGGTATTCAAACATTGAACTTCACTTGTCATTAATCTTCATTACAACTCGACCTGGATAAAAAGCCCCGCATGTAATGTATGGTATGAATGTAAAGATGACCTCTTGGAGATGGGATTAACATTAAAATAATCACAATTTATATGTATTTGTCATCATATGGAAGTGTGTTTAGATCGTAGCGGATGGCACTCTACAGTCTTGGCCTGCCCCCATGGAAAAAAACGTGATGGTATGATGATGATGTTTTTTGACGGGCCTCGTGGTGGAGTGGTTTATATAACGGTCTGCCGATCATGGGGTCTCGGGTTCGATTCCCGGTCAGGACAATCATTTGTGTGATCTTTTTAACTGTCATACATATGTTTGTACTGCGTCTGGGTGTTTACTATGTATTATAAGTATGTATTTACAAAAGAAAAGTAGTTTATGTATTCTATCCGTATTCTGGTACCCATAACACAAGCATATAAGCTTAGCTTGGGACCAGAGGACGTTGTGTGAAATGTCCATGAATATTTATTTATTTAATAAGATGTGTAGAATGAATATTATCTTACTAAACTTCATAAAAACGCAACAAATCTTCATCTGTGCTTTCAAGACATCTTTATTGTCGTAAAACAGAACCCAAAGCAATAGTTTTGAAAAAAGGGGATTTTTTTTTATATTACTTACGTAGTCGGGAACAACAGCTAGTATCTAATAAACAGCGAAAATCTTCAGATATTCTATTAAGCGACCCCTCATCTATACTCAAATCTGTGCAAAGGGCAGGAGTTAAGCCTCTCCAAAGAAAGATGAATACGCAATTTAAAATGCTCAATGGATATTGGATATTCAAGAGATCAGTTTTGTTTGAGTTTTATATGTAATTTTTGGGGCTTTGGCAAATGACTACCCTCCACCTGACGTTAAGTGGAAGTGTAATACATTAGTATGAGAACTGCTATTCCAGAATTTAAATTCTCTTTTACAAGCATTTGTTTAGCTCCATTAGTCCCGAAATTTGTCTGTAATTAAATCTTTAAGTTTTTGACACACTTCCCAGTTTCCAACCGTAATTTATACATAATTATGTTGATATAAAACATATCAATTGCGTGACGATGCAACATTATTATGATGATATTATGGAGCTGGAAAATGGTGGATAGGAACTCTGTAATAAAACAACACAATTGCATCGAGTTTTATGTCATTGCAATAATATTTACAATGATTTTATAATTAATACTAAGAAATTTGGACTTGTTGAATGAATGAATATTCTTATTGTACGCCCTAAAAACATTACAATGAGTTTTAACAAACAGTACTTAAGCTAGGTACAATAGGCGGTCTTATCACACGAGTTGACAATTTTCTTTGAAATTTTCGTGTAAGTAATAATATTTCCAGCTAAGGGTAGTTTCTATATTAGCGTGACCTGAATGCAAATCAAATAATGTTGAGTTATTCATAGAAATATCCGGTACAATTAACTAAAAATCCGATTATTAAGAAATACATTGTAAATTTAGTTTAGGCGAAGTTGTTTATGAAATGCTTGATTAATGACAGGTCGATTTACACAATAAAAATAAAATAACAGATTTATAAGCTAAGTTACCAAAAATCTGTTAATATGGAAATATAACACTCTGCGAATGTGCTCTTTATTTCATCAAAACAAATTATCAACCTTATAAAACCAACAGAAAGTTGAGTAAAAAAATACAGATATAATACAAAGCAAAGTCATTAACTGTTTTATTCACTAATCTATTTTAAAGGTTGTCATCATACAAAGTTGTCTTGTGAACTCTGTTCATACAAAGTTATAACTGCAAAGGTTGCCAACTAATTTCATGACAGTACAATGTAAACCGATCGTCTATCCGGCAAGTTATCTCCCTAAACTTGAGTAGGATGTTCGGAACAGTGGCGCCGTCATGGCGAGAATATCCCTTCAGGGATTGTGACCCTTACTGCTTAGTATACATGTGGCTTCTAGGTGATAATAGCCTGGCAGGGCAGTACGTGTTAAGGCGGCACTGTTACGTAACTAGTCTGGTATTGATCGCGTCTCCCACCCCTCTAGCATCCCCCTCTAACGGACCAATCACGACGCACGGTTTAATTTTAATTTCACAGTCGTTCAGTACGAGCGAGCTTCTGATTTGTCAGCTCTTTACGCGTCAACACGATGCGCTAAAAGTATTTTTGTCAACACACGTCTCCATCTATGATTTAAGGATCTCTCTGGATTTATGTAATTTCATACCGCTCATTTGCTACTGGTGTCTAAATCTGCATGAAGTGATAAAAGTCCCTTTCTAAATTATGTAGTTCCCTTTTTATTGATACTTGGCTACACTCAGATTTAAATCGATCGATCGATTTAGGTTTAAATCGAGATGCAATTGAATTAGTTGGATTTTCTTTTAGATTTATCTCTGAATTGATGTCTTTAACTAGTTATTTAATTTTCATAAGATTTAAAATCAAGTATTTCAATACAATGTCAGATTCTTTGCCTAGACAAAATCGTCTCAGTACTTGTTAAAAAATATAAATAATATCACAACCGTGTGACAAAGGATTAGGAATGTACAAAACACAAAAAACGGGAACCTCAAAAGGCCCGGTTATGTTTTCATCCCTTGCAGAAGAATTTATTTCAATTAAGAATCTTATAAGCGACTCTTATATCCTGCCATGGCTGCCCATGGGAGGGAAGAAACGGGATTATGACACATGTATAATCACCACATTATTTATTTGCTACAAATTCCTAAAATTTCCCGTCACGTAGGCGTCATGTTAACGTGTGGGCGCTACGCTTTAGATTCAATACTCGTAAATTATCTTATGTATATCATAAACAGTATTTATTTTATAACGATACCTGAATACTCAAACACGTCGGCAATGATCTTGACATTTAAAGTAACAAAGAGTGAATCGTAAGATAAGTTTCAAAGACCGTAGGAAATAGCGCTCTCTGTTTACCTTTTGTAAAAAAGGCATGAAAATATGGTTGCGAATGAGTCAGATAGAAAATAATAGACAAATACGGTAAGATGAAATTTTTTAATACCATGTCTAAAAGCGTCGTAAATGAATATCGTGAATAACCTTACGTTTTTTTTTCAAATTTAAACCCGTCTATAAACTACGGTGCTACGGACAGAAAAAAAGAAACATCAAACTTTTAATAAAACTCTTTTACGTCGGGGCTTAACAGAAATAATTACATCGCTTTTCGCAAAGTAAAGAAAAATATCGTAAGCCTGTCAAAAGCAAAGAATACGACGAAATCGTTAAAATTTGCAAATGTTGCGAATAAAATATCACATTAAAAGGGCTCATTTCATTTTCCTCAGTAATCCCTATGAGCGTGCTCAATTCGCATCGACAGACGTAACATCTACAGATATATGTATAATATTGAAGTTAAGACCTTTGGAATAGACGCACATTTTTTGCAAATTGGCAGTTCGAAATTTTGTTATCGATAATTATCGATAATTTCTAAGACTGGTTTATTCTCATAAAAGATTTCACCACATATCACTAACATCACCACATAATACCTACCACACGCTAGAGATGACAAACTGCCTAGGCGTGGTATAATAGATACAATGCACTTTCAATGTGAAATTTCCTGTGCCAACGGTGAGATGATTGAGGAGAAAAAAACTTAGAATATTCTTTTTCAAAGGGAACGAACGAAAGGGTCACGTTTAACAAATATGGATACGGCGACGTGAACATAGAGTAATCTAGAAAATAGTTCAAATTTAATAAAGAAACAGTTCTCTTCTTTTTATTCTTTGAGAATTCTGTTCGTTGGTTAAACCATCAGTTACAATATAGCATGCTCAGGTCAATAAGTCATTTTAATGTTACTAAAGTGCTGAATAAACTATGTTTTAGCATGTGTCCATAAACCTATATCTTATAGTCTTTATTAAGGGCCGATACTATGTTAATGTGATTTTTGTAATTTAATAATTAGTAATTAGTAATTTCAGCATTAGATATAGCCAAATAAACGACTCCTTAAAATACAGACAAATAAAAACTAGTAAGTATTATCATCGATCAACACAAAACAATTTTTCTGAGGAACGTCGAATCACATTTGAAAATGTCGGTGAGTGGGCGTAATAGAGCTTTAACAAAGCGAGTCTTATTTAGAATGGAGCGTATTGTTACGAATTTCGCTCATCTCCGATATTGATTGGTATGACAGAGATACTTGACAAAATACTTTATGAAATAACGATATGAAATTTCAGACACTTTTTACTTTGTGAAGCAGAAATAATTGAACAATTTACTTGCGAAGCCGTTTTCAAACGAATACAGTGAGAAAAAAAATCCAAATATATCACTTTTTCAAGATGCTGAAAACGAAACAAAATCCGACAACCACAGATTAGCGTAAGACGAGCATAACTCCAAAAGACTCCGCCCAAATACTTTCCCTAAGTAGAGGAGAACAGTGCCAGTGTGATATTGGAACATTTGTGACCTAAGAAAAAAGACATAATATTGAATACCATAACTGAATTTTTATATCCAATTTGACATTTAACTTTCAGTCCCATGATAAGAAAAGTTTAATACTTTAGAAGACGTTATAACAAATTCTCGTTAGCCAAACACTTATAAGATACAAAATAACAAAACAAATATTTCAGCCCAATAAACTTATTTGGTACTAACTGTTGCCCACGACATCGTTCGCGTGAAATTTTGGATGACTGGGCAACAAGAAACTAATAGGAAGAAAGAAATTAGATATTACACTGTAAAAGTCAGCTAAGGGATATTGCACACGGATAAAATCCTCTGTGAAAGATGGCAAACTCGAAACTAAACCCTGTGCCAACACGCCTGGTCACAGTACGCACAGTAGACCATAATCCCTCCCAAAGTGGAGGAGGCCGGTGCCCAACAGTGGCACGTAAATGGGCTGGAGAGAGAACCTATACTTTAAGTTTTACCTTCACCAACATGTCATCGTGCCTGTACAAATATACTCGTACATAGGTACAGACAGACAGATAGCCAAATTCTATAAATCATTGATTTGGCTTCTATTACACTAATAAAAACCGCCTATCCCATGTTTTCTTCAATATCTTCAAAGTATAGTAGACTTTGTCTTTTAGATTTTTATTATATGTATAAATTCTGAAAGGACTATCCGATATAACTGGTAAAACGGATATACCACTTACAAATGTATTTGGTACAAGGGGGATCTAGACTAACTCTGCAATGTTGTGTATCAAGGTACCTTGCTGAACCGCGTGATCTCAGAACTTAGAAACGATAGGATCTTGGAGTTTCCAAAAACATGTTACAAACTGAAGTCCTAAAACAGACAACTAAAGAATTTATATCCTACTAATATTATAAAGGCGAAAGTTTGTAAGTATGGATGTATGTATGGATGTTTGTTACTCTTTCACGTAAAAACTACTGAATGGATTTGAATGAAACTTTACCACAATATAGCTTATACATCAGAATAACACATAGGCTACAAATTGGCTGGACCGATTTTGATGAAATTTTATTTTATACAGAATTGTATGGCAAAACAACGTTTGCCGGGGCAGCTAGTACATTTATAATACAACCCCTTGTTGTTCACGATAATTTAAACGTATAGTTGAAAAATGAAAAACAAAAATGTTATTTAGGTTTTGCATACAGCCGTTAGCTTTTTCAGAGGTCGGAATCCTAAGGGACGATAAAAAAAAAGGCTGGGTCGTGGTTAAATAATACATGTTGTAAAAAGTTATCAGAAATTGAAAGACAAATGGATAAAGTTAGAAATGGGAACGAGAAATACTGTTATTTATTAAGAGGATACCAAAATAGCTTCGTGCATTTTTCTATGTACGAAGATTTCATTGTTTCTTTAGATTGAATGGCTAGAGCTCTAATTTTAAGTATATGTTTTTTCAATATATAATCTAGGATCGCATAAACTCAGAAACGCGATTGAAAAAAGTTTTCTCGATAGAAAATCTTAGCGAAACAACCTCTCTAATTTTTTATTTTTTTCTTTTGTCGGTCTATTATCGCATTTTAACTAATGAAATAACTTTAAAAACATAAGTAACTATTATATATAGAAACACGTAAATCAGAATTAAAATATATTTAGTAGATTTTGAGTAAATAGGAAAAGTATCCCTAACTCTTCATTTTCTGTGCATACTGGCTGTGTTAATATGTACGTGTCGGCGATGATATACGATAATATTGATGTAGGCCCTTACGGTATGATGCGATTAAATTTAGTAATTTAGTAAATTTCAACGAGCGTCATACAATATAAATTTAAAAAGCTTAGCGGTGATGAGAATTTAACTGGTCGTTGGAAGTCTAATGAGGGAACAGCCTTATATTTAGGGGCATATGAAACTAACGCGTTTCACAGTTCAATAACTTTTTTTTCTAAACATTAACGTAATGACAGAAAACGCTGATGATGATATATCATTGACAAATGGTAAACCCTCAAATGCAGTACATATGTATTATAATAATTACATTACAAGACCCGTATATATTACTTAACTAGCTGCCCCGGCAAACGTTGTTTTGCCATACAATTCTGTATAAAATAAAATTTCATCAAAATCGGTCCAGCCAATTTGTAGCCTATGTGTTATTCTGATGTATAAGCTATATTGTGGTAAAGTTTCATTCAAATCCATTCAGTAGTTTTTACGTGAAAGAGTAACAAACATCCATACATACATCCATACTTACAAACTTTCGCCTTTATAATATTAGTAGGATTTTATATAGCAGGATAAAGTATTCAGTGGCACGAGCAGTAATTTCAAAGGTAAATCAAATATTCTTAAAATAATGAACAGCTAATTCCAAAGTACACTGGATTTTGATTAAAAATAAATTGGGAATTGGTATAACAAAACAAACGGAATAATATTTCAGTTCCGAATTGAAAATCAATAATTTCATAGCTTCCTAATATACTTTCTAATTTTAATATACTTTAGCTTTCATCGAAAAGTTTGAGCCTCCAAGGCTCGAATTCATTATACAACTTTTTTCTGTATTTAAATAAATAATTTGATGTAATATTTTACCGACTACATTCACGTTATTTGTACTTTGATGAAACACAATTGATTAAAAAGGTAAATGCCGTCGGGCATGTATGACCAGATGTATGAGTGTGGATGAAGCCAAGGAAGTATGTTTGGATCGTAGCAGATGGCGCTCTATAGTCTCTGCCTACCCCCATGGGAAAAAGGTGTGATGTTATGATGATGATAAAAAGTAACTAATATAAATATTGACAGCCGCAAAGGGTGTGAGGAAGGCCAAAAAACATGGAAGGACGGTAGAAAGACGATATGAAAAATATATGAGTATGGTAGTAACGGTGGACAGGACAGACAGAAAGAAAAACACTTGTAGACACCAAATAAAACGAGATAAATGCATCAAGGAGAAAAGTACGTTTCCGGATTTAGGGGACACATATCACAATCCATTTTCTCCTGCGCGGACTAATACCGTCTAAAGAAGCCTAGGTTCTCCAAATATTTTGTCTTAAAACAAACGTTCAATGATAGATGACTAAGCAACATCAAAGTCCAGTTTAATAGTAAACTATATAAAGAGCGAGTTCCACAGAGCAAAGCCGTTAATCCGTTTAGCTTTGACAATGAATTTAACCCTAGGATAGATTTAGAATTCAAGGTTTTTAACGCGTTAGGGGATAAAGACTGGCTGACCTTACACATACACACAAAAATGCTTTTTGCCACGGTGATAAACATATATAAGACGGCTTCTGTTACGATTTAAACATACGAGTACTTGGCCTCATTTAAATTGATACTCATACATCCACGAGGATTTAAACATTTGCACTTTTATTTAACCTTGTAATATGGTGGATTTTATAACAAACATGAAAAGGACATTTCTCTGATCCATGGCAAAATAACATTCTACTTCGTAAGCTCCTAAATATTTTCTCATGTTGCAATGGGTATAAAACATCATCCAGGCAAGTAGATACAGTATGTTTTCAGATTTTTGGTGGAACATGCTACCTGCTTAAATTCCTCTGCTAATCTTTGAAAACAGAATAAGACATGTATCCTTAACCCGACACCACGCTGATTTAGATTCAAATAAATGACGAAGAATTGTTGAATAGCCAAATTTCTATATAAACACGAAAACCTCAAAAAAATTTATTGTTTCGTTATTCAAAAGATTCGTTAAATAAGCCACAAGAAATTTATTAAAATTTAAACCCATACTTCATGTCCTTTATGATTTACGAAGTAAAAAAAAACGAAAAATTGGGACGACAAAACGGCAAATTAAAAAGATCGTAGAAAAGTGCTGTTTATTCTGGCAATCTTAAATTATTAAGGAAAAGAAATATCCCGCTTCCCTGTAATTAATACCTTATAGGATTTCGATTTAATTAATGTCAAAATACCGGTATTAATTTATTCTGAGAACAATGCTACCATTGTAAAGTGGTTTTGTTATATCATTGTTTTCTTTAATCATTTATTTATTCCGCTTTATTTAGCAAGACAAGACACTATTGTTTACACAACAAATTAAACTCAATTATTTTTCCCTGAATTTATTTGTCAATTGGCAAAAACCGTATTAAAATTGATTTCGTACTTTTTAGGAGCGAACTGGCTAACTAAAAAGCAAAAGCTGATGGGTACTTTGTTACAAGAGATTTCTTAAAAAGTTATTTAAATGGTAGGTAACTAGCTAAGGAATATTCGGAAGTTAAATACGACACGACCTGCAAAAGGGGCAGGTGCTTAGCAGTTACATCCACCGTCGTTTCGTCATTCGTCATTCGTCATCATCATCATCATCATAACATCACGCCTTTTTACTATGTGTGTAGGCAGAGACTATAAGCGCCATCTGCTACAATCCAAACATACTTCCTTGGCTTCATCCACACTCATACATCTTGTCATACATGCACGGCGGTTGTAAGTGCTACGCATTTGACCCTTCTGAAGTATAGCGGCGATGACATCGGAGTATATTTTTCTCGGGCGTCGTCTAATGTTAATGTTTGAACCAATGTATGAGTTGGCAGTATGTTTAGATTTTAGTGGCTGACGCTCTATTGTGTCTTTTGTACTGCCGCGCCTTAGCGTGGCAGTATGTTTGTGTATATTAGATCCTTTAGCCTCAAGAATTAAACTCTAAACATAGACTCCTTCAACCTAAATCAACACATGATGGCACACAACTTTACCCTTAAGTTTCAGTTGCTTTCCCAAATCAACTTGACTGCCAGTCAAATATCACAAACTTCTGAAAGGATTAAACTCGCCACAAACTGTTAAATAAACTTATGAAACAATTTGTAGCCAAATTATCAATTCACACAATAACAAAAGACATGCCACAATTTAATTTCAACCAAGAACAGCATGGTTGAAGTCTTCGCACCATCAGATGCGGAACAAAAAATAAACGCGAGAATGCATATAATTTCAGGCACACAACGTAGCTTACTACTTTGCTACAACATTTTGTAGCAATCTACAAAGAAGTCGTATATACAATGATGCTTCAATATTTCGTAGCAAGTCATCTTGCAGAAGAGGTGAAAAGGCTATTTTTAAGAGTTAAAAAGAAAACACATTTGGTACAACCACTCATTAGAACCCATTTGAGCAGCAAGATAAGCATGATCTTTTAAAATGTCAGAAGCTAGGCGTCTGTTCTAAAAGGAAATCCTATGGAGAAGAACAGACAAGAAACTCCATAGATATTTTTTTAGCTTCATTAGAAGAGGACGATTTGACTTAACGTCGTTACACCTTAGTAACACAATGCCTCATGCTTTCCAAGGTTAATCAAGCATAACCAATTCAAAACAAAGATTATGGTCAAAATCGATATACTATCACATCTCACATTTACTATGTAATTAGGTCGTATTAACAAGCTCTCGTAAGCTTTAATCTCAAAGGCCCATTTAAAAACAAGGTCAACCGCTAAATCGGGTTATTAGCGACAAAAGGCTTCGTGTTAAAGGCCACAAAAGCCACGCAGAGACGCGAGATGAGATCAAAAATTAAATAAATATTCATTAACGCAAATTTAAATTTGAGTTGCAAAGATTAAATGGCAGAGGTTACACATAGCTGAAAGCTTTTAAAAGATAAAACTAGTGATAAGATTTTTATGCAATGTAGGTCCAATTGCAAGGGTATCGTGAATGATAGTTTCAGGTATGTTAATTAGTTGTATGACCTATTTTCGGCAAATAAAGGATTCATTCATTCATTCATTCATTCAAGAGCGGTTGTGTATGATTTTTTATATCGAAAGCGTTAGGCAAATGACTGCAGTCCACCTGATGTTAAGTGGAAGTGCAATCCAAATGCGAGGGCGGCTATTACAGTGCACTAGCCGCCCCCGCCTTGCCGGCCCGCAAGGTGCCTCTTCACGCCTCGCTTAAAAGACTCCATTTCGTAACCAGACGGAAAGACGTGCGCAGATAGAGAATTCCACATGTTAGAACGCCAAAGAAATGAGTCTCCAAATTTCTTGGTGCGACAAGATATGGTGGCCACAGTAAAAGGATGACATTTCAGGCGAGCACGTGTGGTACAAACATGGAAAGGAGAAGGAGGAACTAGTGTATCATGTCATGTCATCAGGATGATAAGAATTTATACTATGATTTAACCTACGCCAAAGTCTCTTTATATGTGGAAATTAAATAAACCCTGCCATTTTTAGTATGCATTTTTTCCCCTGTATTTTATTAAAGTTAATATCGCCTCTTTCTACCAAATAATTGTTATATTTCCTTTTGCCCTTTTCCCAACATTTATGGCTTAATTAATCGCCGTTTGTTATCATAGTACCTACTCATCACGATTGCATCCGTAACTCCGTACCATGAGTGCTAACGATGTACTTGCCGTTAGCTCGCATGTACAAAATAATTTAGGCCAATTTTTATTGTATATGAAAATGAATATAGTTTTAATTTAAGTGCCCACTGGTGTCAAAAAAATAAGCACACATTGTCCTTAAAACAAAATATGATGATTTCGTAGCGAAATATGTATATTAAATCCCCGAGACATATCCGATAGGATAACTGTGGTAAACCCCGCAAAAACCCCTGTAATTCAACACCTCTAGTTTTTTGAATCAGTTCACTAGTGTACAAAATTTTAAGTCGATACTTTATTTTCGCAACATATTTTTATACCTACATCAATAAAATCAGGTACAGATAAAGCCTATACTGTGATATACCCTTCAAAATATACGAGATCAGGATCAGTATATCAAATAAACTTAAAACAGAAGACTTAGATCATAAATCTTCGTCAAAACACCTGCAATGCGCCAACTCACGGCATCGATCGAATGGTCTTTGTGTACCGTACCTAGATAAATAAATATCATATCTGTGAATTTCATCATCTTTGATTTATTGTTATCCTCTTTTAAAACGCTTTTATTAGGACAGTATCCATCTATAAACCGACCCAAAAATCTATGGAACAGAATTTTTGGTTTAAATTTTCACCCCTTTCAAAAATTCTGATTAATCTAGCATTAATTTTTAGGATAAGCAAAAAATTGGTTTTTTAATTTGGTTTTCTATTGAACTGTGTTTTTATTTAATTTTCGTTCGTATTGTTATCTTCTTTATATATTATCGTCGTATATTATTCCTTGGCAAACTCTTCCGGTACCTATAAGATAAATGTTATACTTAATGTTATTTGTATTCTGATTCCGCTCACGCCCTAATCTTGAGAACACCATTAATATTTAATACTTTTAAGAACACCACACAATCAAATTACGCATTATAGAGTGATAACTGTGTTAAGTGATTGCGCAGGTATAGGCACGCCATAACAATACATATAAAAACGATAAAAGGCACGTGACAAGGGTCAAAAAGGGTAGAAGCCAGGCTACGGTCGGTAGGCTCCTAAAATATATCAAATTACTTTTACAAATTCAGAGAAAATCGTATACAAGTTGTTTTGACTGAAATTCCAAAAGGAATACCGTTACTTACTTGTATTTGATAACAATTGTCATTAATTTGAAAGACAGAAAATAGCTATTAAATGGTTTTATTTCCTGGAATTTTGTAATCAATATTTCACTTTCACATTGAAGCTATCGGGCTGAAAAATGGCACACACGTTTAGGTCGCATAACAACGATTATTAAATAAAAGCTCTTTTAGTGTGCCGTACCAAAGGATAAAACAGGACCTTATAATTGTGACTACTGAGACTCCGTTGTCTGTCCGAGTTCAAACTCTTAGCAAACCGGTTTTTAAATACTTTTAAATATCCAATTTGCAATTACACACGCTCTATGCAGTTAGAAACACAACCGATTATGAAGTACAATAACTAATTAAATTTCGAGCATCGGGCAAACAGCGATTAAAACACTTCTACCAGACAATATCAATACAAAGCCTACTCATAAATAGTCAGCTCGGTACCTACGCAAACATTTATTGCAATCCTCTACCATATAAAAGTTTCAACGTAACCTAACCAGCATAATAATAATCCATACGGAAGGGCGCATTTCTCATTAAAATTTTACATTTTTCTCGGGAAATCGGAACTCGACATTTCGCCTATCCGCCCATTAATTGTGTGCACGACCCAGTTCTCTCTGGCTTTGAATCTGAAGTACCTTTAACTAGAATCGAAGCACAATAACGCTTATAATACTTCACTTGTATTTAGAAGCACTCAGTGTTGTTATTTATTATTAAAGCCTTTGAGGTCTCGTCAAGAATTAGGACCAACTATCTTCGTCGTTCTCTTATAACCACTAAGGAAAGATCCCTTTGATAGCTTTTCGTTAAATTAAGCAGAATAAACGATTTTCTGGAAAAAATCTAAACATCTAGTAAAAATCACCAGTATCTTCTACTACTACAAGTAAATATTTTTTCAAATAATTTTATATTTTCCATCATTAATTATGGTACTGAATAAAAAGTATGGAACGTCAATGCATAATTCTCTCACAATATAGATAGACAATATCGACTAGATCTGATGCAATACTTATACGAGTAAGGTAAAAGCACTAAATGTTAACTAACTAAATTTGGTGCCATTATAGGAGCCCTAGTATCATAAGAGCTTGTTAGTGGCAATGATAAATAAGTTGCCTTGTTATACATATGTGAGTTTGTTTTATATGTATACTACGGTGAACAACCCTGATCACTTAGGGGTATGAAAAATAGATAGTAGCCGATTCTCAGATCTACTCAGTATGCATATTATTATAAAATTTCATAAAAATCGGTCACGCCACTTCGGAGGAGTATAGTAACTAACACTGTGACACGAAAATCCCTACTAATATTATAAATGCGAAAGAAACTCTGTCTATCTGTTACGCTTTCCCGCTTAAACTTCTCAACCGATTTTGATGAAATTTGGCACAGACAATCTTTAGACCCTGTGAAAGGACATAGGCTACTTTTATTACGAAAAAAAATTTCCAAATTCCACTCGGATGGAGTCGCGGGTAACAGCTAGTTTTATATATTAGAAGATTTATCGGTATTTGTATTACAACAATAGTCTGTATCAGTACATTGTCATCTTAATCCATATTTTACAGGCACTTTCACGTCATATTTCTTTCATTCATTGTCTCATTTTCCTTACGTTTCCACACGCAACCACTTCTGAGGTATCGGGACTATTACAACCTTCCTGGGACTTTAAGGAGCTCGACTTAAATTTCGTAATTTATTATTAAAATGAAGCCAAGAAAGTGTGTTCAGATCGCAGCAGATGGAGCTACAGAGTACTACTATGGAAGTAGACGGTGGCCTACTCCCAAGGTTAAAAAGGCGAGAGGGTATGATGATGATGATGAAAATAATCATAAAATAAAGAATAAATAAAAGCTCTGACACACAACACACAAAATATACAAGAGTAAAACGAGCATATCAAATAGTAAAGGCTAAATTAAATAAATATAATCGCAAACATTATCATAACTAACTCCACATAAAGTCATCCAAACCTTACAAACATGAAACGAGCAAAATCTTTGCCTAAAGGTATATTTGTTTCAGCAAAGTAAGCAATTTTGCATTCAATTTTATTCATTGATTCAAAGAGTACATTTAAATATCAAAACGTAACCATTTTCTACGTATTGTCAAAGAAAATCCATTAGAAAAGGTTAAAAGATTTTCTGACGCTACACAGTTTCTGTAGAGACTTCGTTTCTTTAATTTTAAGTCAAAGGCCGAGGAATTTATTTCATTATTCCTCCACCTTTATCATTGTCAGAATAATGAATAATTTAATGAAAAAAGGAGCATTAATGGAAAAACTAGAATATGCTTTCAAACCTAGACACTTATTTCATGTTCACAAGTCATTCAAATGCTTATACACAGTGCGTTCCTCGTGATTTCCACACGATTTACATTATATTAAGCTTCCAAAAGACTGGACAGAATAGATCAAAAATATCTTCGAAGTTTATCGTGAAGACACGTGTAATCGGAAAAAGTAGAAAAATAAGACAAGGAAAGCAGACCCTACCTTTTGATAATTATGTTAGCCAATTAGAGGTACAAAACTAGGACTAGGCGACAAGTATCTACAAAGCCTTCCCACTCTTTGCGTCATATCCGCATTATGACTCGCCCCAATTATTTCAGACCTGGCAAAATTCCAAAAAAGATCTCGTATGGCCTTCCAACTACATAACACATTACACCTCCTATTTCTTAATCATGATGTATTCACATTTTATGTCCCCCTAACTAAATTCTATTCTCAGCTAAAAACAATATATTGTAAAATATGATAGAAAACTTATAGCTTAAATTTCTAGTGGATTTTAATATTACTATGTTCTATTTCAAAGAGAGAAAAAGACTCGTCGCTATACATAAAATCAAAAATCTTTTGGACTTATGACATTTTTATAAAATATTTTATTAGATCACGGTTTGGATATAGAATATACCGTTACATAACCATTCAGAAATTTACTGTGAACATAAAATAGAAAGATAGGAAGCTCCCCAATCTAATAAATTAATCTTTCCCCCAAAACTTGTGAACACCGTAAGATAGTCTGTTAAATGAATCCATCAGAATCGAATAATCCCAAAGTTTTTATCGCCCGAACCAGTCGTCTGGAATTTCCCGTATTTCCCTTATTATTGTCTAAACGGCAATGAGTTCCCGCTTATCTAACGAAATTAATGGAACAGGCTTCAGTTTGCCTTTATTTATGAAAACATAACATGAGATACTCATACAATATACAAAATTATAAGATAAACTACAATTTGTGGAAGACACATTAATGGACGAGGAATTCAATTCAAATATAAATCTACTTTGAAACCTGTTTGCTTCTTACCAAGTAATTCTAAGCCTTGCCAGGACGATGAACTACTTTGAATCATGACTTGGATTTAACGTCTATTACAAAATATTAAAATGTACTTTCTTAAAGATTAATTTTTCTGCCACTAATCTTAAAGGCTTAGTTTAAAAAATTCAAATATACAGGCATTCCTTTTCTATATTTATGCTGAAACAAATTCATCTCACTGCTACTAATATTTACCTGTACACGTCTAGCAATTTTTTTTGCCAACAGGACACAGCGTAACATAAAATTTTATGTATTTTAAAAATCGAGGATGTTAACCGGGTGTAATGACCTATCTATCTATCCATAATTGAAATTCATGTTCCAAATAAAGCCATACAAAAGTCTAGACGTTATGGTTCCATCGAAATGTTTTGCCAAAATCGATGAAACTGCTAGGATGATGCCAAGTCGACAACGCTATTAAGCTATTTTTATTTAAAACATGATGCTGCCAAAAGGCTTCTTTGTCTGGTAGTCCACCTTAAAGCTGGATTAATGTGTCTGGCGATTCAGATGTTTCAGCATGTACTAAAACAGACGATTTCCTACTATAAATGGTACTTGTTTATATCTGCGCATCAATTTCAAGGACCTCTGCCAAATTTAATGATCGATTCTACGATGACCAGGCAAAGTGATATCAAATTTATAGTTTGGATTTAATGTAACCATTTCTCGTGACTAGTTGTTATCTACTAATGGTCTTATTCATAATGACTTATCGGAGGTTTGAAAGTTCGCTAAAATCGGTTCGCAAAAATTGTCAAAACTTGTTATTCATAATAGTCTTTTTACGCTAAAACGTTTATTATCTCTCCGATAAAATCTCCGTTTAAACCTCCGATAAGTCATTATGAATAAGATCATAAGATTATAGCGTAGCCACTTTTACAGCTCCTCCAAAGAGAGAAGATAATGAATATTAGGGTGTATTCTCAATCCGTTACGTGATGAAGCGGTGATGGAAGGTGATAACAGTCGTAACATTGATTGTAGTAGATATGTAGACGATACTTGGCAAATACAGATTATTAAATTAGATAAAATGCAGACAAAAAAAACAAAGCCGTGAATATCCTATAAATACAGCAATAAAAATCCTATAAATAGGACTGCCGCAGCCATATGACATATACATACAACATGTGTAACTTGTTATACATTACAACAGCAACAAAATTTGGGATAATAAACCAACTAAATCTAACTTAAGGGTACAAATGAAATAAAACATAGTCCCAAACGACCAATTCCGTTAAGATCCGTAATAAAATGCAACACTGGGCAACAAACCCTAACCGAATGAACCCATTAATGAACTACTTACATAAGAGATCCCATAATCTATGAACATCACAAAAACGACGCACTTTGTTTGACCAAATAAATCCGGACCCATTATCGTACCCTGTGAAACCCCTTCTCGAATATTCATGTGAATGAGGTAAACTGTTTGATTCGCCTACATATTTAAATAGATTTGTAGCCCTAGCAAAGAGTTTCTTAACATAAAATATTGTTTATTTATCTTACATAATAAAATTGATATAAAAAGGCCAGGAAATAAGCACTCAAACGCTTTTCCTATAGCTGTTTAATTTTAGGTGAAAATTACCTGCTTTAATTATTCAAATAGCAGGTTGTTACCAAATCCTAGGGGAAGATGTAGTATGCTGTCACTTTCCCATTTCATATACCTACTATAAATCCCTAACCATAAAAGGGTTTGTTGAGATATCTTCATACAGTAAGGTGATGACACTCGTATTCTAAACCGAAAAACTAAACCGATTTAAAAAAAAATGAAAATTCACACACGACTCATAAATAAATTCATAATAATATAATTAACAGAAGTGTACTCACGTTCTCTTCAACTGTCTTCTTGATCTTAGCAGTAGTTTCGCTCACTTTAGCTCCGGCCTTATTCACGGCGGAGTACAGGAAGTTGCCCAACGACTTCGCTCCAGCTACTGCCTTGGTAGTCACTGTTGAAACAATAGATAATATTTGAGTATAAAAACAAATGAGGAATATAAGGTGCTTACCTTAATTTTCGTATTAGCAAATATTTATAAAATTATAGGGTTAAAAACTTTTTCTTTTCAGTTCATTAATATCTCATCTATCAAGGGCTTCTTTTGGGGACGTCTATTAGAATAAGATTTAGTATAAGGTTTTCATTCTCTCATACAAGATATTTAAGACTTATTTTGAAAGATAAACACACCTAGAACAGCTGGATTTAGGGAAAAACTTAACTAGTTAAACAAAAATAAAACCAGCTACTAACATTCTTGGACGTCAGGTACTTCAATAGCGTCAACTGCAAAAAAGCTTTTACTCTGTTCACCTGAAAAGGAGCAACATAAAAACTAAAAACAAATTCAAGCAAAACGAAAAAATCTATTGGGAAAAGGATTTGGTTCTTTAAATACTACTTTTAGCGTAGCCAAAATCTAGTTTTTTTAAATTTCCTTACCGTTACCAACACCACCAGGCTGTTCTTCGGTTGGAGTACCGCCAGTGGAAGCTGGTCTACTATCTGCACCTCCGGTAGCACTGCGACAAACAGAGCAGATATTGGTAAAAGCCAACAGAGCTAAACAGATAAATGATATCGCACTAATTTTGACAGGCGAAAGACTGTATGTACACTCCTTAAATCTTAAATACACCAGAGGAGTTTAAGAGGGTACTGTACTCCTAATTTAGGTATTTGCTTTAGGTGTTGCTGTCCCTATTCCCGAGCACCGCGCTGAGAGGGACAAATATAGCTGAAACAGATTTTACCTAAAAATTCTTTGAAAAAAGACCTTTCGTACTTCCCGTTTTTCTTTGCAAAAGTTAAACCGATTTTGATTGTTTTTGCGCTATATTATAGACGAAGAGTATACCTATGCTTCTGTTACTTTTTTTTTGGTAAAACCTTACCAAATATGTGTGATAGTCGCTGCAACTTTAGGTAAAGAAAACTGAAAAAAAACGGGATTTTCGGATGGTCATATTTCTTTTAGTTATTATGTTATGAAAAAATGAAAGTAATACAAGCATAGGTGGCATCGTACTTCTCATTTTTCTTTTTATAGATAAAGAGTATATCTATACTCTTTATCTATAAAAAGAAAAATGAGAAGTACGATACCCATATTTTTGTATGGAGCATAATTTGGTATCGAGCCCTCTTAATGAAATTTGGTAAATTAATACAAGATTTCGAAAACGATAATACCGAAAAAATAGTTTTAAAAATCTCTATATTCGTGTTTATTTATCAGAATATTAATAGCGTATTTCTCTACATAAGCCTACAAAGTAATACGGGTGACCCCAATCGTAGAAAAATCAATAAAACTAAATTACAACGCTTTCTTTTTGCCCTTTCACATATTGCGTTCGTAACCCCGTTCTAATAAAGAACAGAACCAAATGATCCGTAACTACAACACAGCCAAATGGAATTACGTAATAATTCAGTGTCCTAACAAGTCAGCCTATTACTTTTTTGTTGGTAATTCAAGTAGGTAATCCAAATAAACGTCTTTAAATTTAAAAAAAGCGTAGGTATTCGTAATAGTGGCGTGTTCAGTTTTTAGTTATCCTTCTCTTACAGATGATATCTGATTAAATTGTGCCTTCGCTGGCTCTTACAGCTAAATATAATAAATAAAATAGTTGTATTCATTATCCATCGTCACACGAATTTTTTATATATTCGTATTTAGCTGTCCAAAACGCGTGCCGTTGCTCGATTCAATTTTGAATTCGTTAGTCGAATTTGATATTGCTAACAAAACGCCAACCATAACTTAATTCCAAAGGTGCTCTTTGACAAAGCGTTTCGTTCAAAATTTCAGGTCTATTTTCCGCAAACTAGAGCCCAAAGCAAACAACTACCAGCTCTGGAATCAATATTTCCTAAATATTTCATTTATAGGAATAACGTTTCATTATTTTTACTCATTTCTCTCTCTCTCCAGCTGGCACGGGCCTCCTCTACTTTGGGAGGGATTATAGTCTACTGTGCCGCGCTGACCAGGCGTGTTGGCAGAGGGTTTATTTTGGAGTTTTCCATCTCTCACAGAGGATGTTATCTGTGTGAAATATCCCTTAGCTGACTTTTACAGCACCCTTGGGAGGAGATAGGGTGGTGACACTTATGTTTTAATAAAAATGGTAATTCGTCACCACACGGAAAAAGTTTGTGAGCTTAAATATTCAAAACTACACAACGGATTTTGATTTTTTTTAATAGAGTGGTTCGTGAAGATGGTTTTTTTAACGCGCTTATATTAGATCGGTACGTATCTATCAATGTATCTTCTTTACTTCTTATAAAACAAAGTGGTAATTTTTGTATGTATGTCCCTATGTGAGCTTATATCTTTAAAACTACACTACTACATAATTTGTTGGGGTTTGCTGCATATTGGATGAGATATGATTAAATTTGCCGAGAAACTCGCACGCGTGCGAGCTATAAATGAAAACGCCGCCTTAACTATGTGAGGTACAACAAACTAATGTATGGAGGAATTGTTTATTACCTATAGCTCTTCAAAAAAGTCCGCGAGGGCATATATGTCTATCTTTTAAGGGAAACTCGCTGTACCCATAATAATGTCGCAAAAATTATCAAATTCAATAGGGTGTTTTCAAAAGCTATTTATGTGTTTAAAGTAATCTTTTTTATCAAATTAAATACCTTAGTTAGCTTTACAGCATGCAATTTAAATAAATATCTTAGGAGATATGACGAAAAAAGAATTACAGTAGTCGGATCAATCTGAAATTTTGCATATTAAGTACCGATGACAATGCGCTAATAAAAAAAATACACAGGATTGTCAAGCGTGTTTTTAGGGTTCCGTACCCAAAGGGTAAAAACGGGACCCTATTACTGAGACTTCGCTGTCCGTCCGTCCGTCTGTCACCAGGCTGTATCTCAAGAACGGTGATAGCTAGACAGTTGAAATTTTCACAGATGATGTATTTCTATTGCCGCTATAACAACATATACTAAAAATAGAATAAAATAAATATTTAAGGGGGGCTCCCATACATTTTTACCGTTTCTTGCTCGATACTAATAACGTTGCCTTATGTTGCATAGATAATGGTACGGAACCCTTCGTGCGCGAGTCCGACTCACACTTGACCATTTTTTTTTAGTTTTTGAAAAATATCGCATCATTGCATAACATTCTGTTGAGATTCTATTCTTTTCTATACTAATATTACAAAGCTGAAGAGTTTGTTTGTTTGTTTGAACGGGATAATCTCAAGAACCACTGACACGATTTGAAAAATTCTTTTAATGTTGGATAGTACATTTATCGAGGAAGGCTATAGGCTATATAACATCACGCTGCGATTAATAGGGGAAAAGTATCAGTGAAAAATGTAGCAAACAGGAAAATGGTTCTAAATTCCACGCGTCCGAAGTTGCGGGCAACAGCTAGTTATTACGTATTTTCGTTTTTAACTAATATTTAAACACGTCTTTTTAATTTTTAATCTAAGTCATTATCATAACAACACGCCTTCTCTCATGTAGGTAGGCAGAGACTATAGAGCTAGTCCAGTCGTGGGAGATAATGACATGGATGTGGCTTGATGTACAGAATTTTTTTTTTCTAATTAGTCCGAAAAAATGTACAGAATCCGAAAATCAACCTGCTGCGTGGGGAAAATAATGGGAAGTTTGTTTAAATAAACGGAAACTGCAAAATGACTGATTTTGACTTGAAAAATCCGTTGTAACTTGAAAAGCAAGCCTCGGACGAAGAAATATCGCTGATTCTTTTTTGTTTATTTTCAAATTTTCTGCTCGGTCAATGTATTGGTAAATTAAAAATTACGATATTAACATTGTTAAATGACAGAAAAACGCGTAAAAACGTTAACTTTTGTTCAAAGTCCCGGTAGACAGGGTAAATATTAATAATTATTAATGATAATGTGGATTTGATAAGTTTAATATGCGATTAATAAGTGTGCGCAACCTGCACGCCGTGCGACAAATAGTTTTTCTTAGAACAATTTATTAAATTAAAAAATTCATAAAACTTTGATCGAACCTAACTTCTATAAAAATCATTTTGAATACTTGCTAGATTTTTGACATACTTTTCAAGGTCACAGAAACTGAAAGAAATCCAAAAAGTTCAATTTTTTTATTTTTACAACCATTTTAGAATTTTTTTAAAATTTCGCGTTAATTAACAATAGGAAACTAGTGCTAAATATCTGTCGATCAAAAAATCTTTTTGTTTACACCAATAGTGCTTAGAATAACGGACAATTTGAGAGTATTCTAAAAGTACCGAGAGCGCACGAATTTCGCCGCGGCGGCGAAGTGCGTGGTGGAGGGGGAAGCTTCAAATTCGCTCGCGCTGAAAATTTTCAATTATCTCAGCAATGGAAGCATCAATTCATCATCATCATTATACCTGCAGGGGACCACCAAAGGGACCGACGGGACTGTACCTGGAACATCTGCCCGTATACCTGTGTAATCACAAAACACATTGACTTTGATATTACTCTATCATTATTTATTTTTGTTTATTGTCTGGTTTTGTCCATAAATACAGAGAAATATAATTATGTATATTCTATGTATTAATAGTTATAGGTTCAAATAACTCATGTTGTACAAATACAACAATAATTTAGAAAATTGATATATTTATAATGAGTATGTATATTCTTATACTGTAATGTATTTGTATTATAAAAATTATGACGTGTAATAACATTATGAATAAATGAGTATTTGAGTACTTTTAGAATACTCTCAAATTGTCCGTTATTCTAAGCACTATTGGTGTAAACAAAAAGATTTTTTGATCGACAGATATTTAGCACTAGTTTCCTATTGTTAATTAACGCGAAATTTTAAAAAAATTCTAAAATGGTTGTAAAAATAAAAAAATTGAACTTTTTGGATTTCTTTCAGTTTCTGTGACCTTGAAAAGTATGTCAAAAATCTAGCAAGTATTCAAAATGATTTTTATAGAAGTTAGGTTCGATCAAAGTTTTATGAATTTTTTAATTTAATAAATTGTTCTAAGAAAAACTATTTGTCGCACGGCGTGCAGGTTGCGCACACTTATTAATCGCATATTAAACTTATCAAATTCACATTATCATTAATAATTATTAATATTTACCGTGTCTACCGGGACTTTGAACAAAAGTTAACGTTTTTACGCGTTTTTCTGTCATTTAACAATGTTAATATCGTAATTTTTAATTTACCAATACATTGACCGAGTAGAAAATTTGAAAATAAACAAAAAAGAATCAGTGATATTTCTTCGTCCGAGGCTTACTTTTCAAGTTACAACGGATTTTTCAAGTCAAAATCAGTCATTTTGCAGTTTCCGTTTATTTAAACAAACTTCCCATTATTTTCCCCACGCAGCAGGTTGATTTTCGGATTCTGTACATTTTTTCGGACCAATTAGAAAAAAAAAGTTCTGTACATCAAGCCACATCCATGCACCTATCTTTTTTTGGCTCCCACGACTGGACTAAGCGCCATCTACAACGATCTAAACACGACCTCAAACTAAGTGATATGTAATTATTTTATACCTACAGCTGGCGAAGGACCTGACTCCACCAGTAAGTTAAACTGTGTATTAAAATGTAAGAAACGAACTAACATATTTATTTTTATACAGTATCTAAACTAAAACACAGAAAAACACTAACAAAATGAACAACAATGATAAATAAAATATGGGGGTTTGAGCAGAATAAATGAGTTTATAAAACATTTTGCAAGTGCATCTAAAAAAAGGCTATGTCCTAAAAGTGAGTACTTTAAAATTTACTCTATAATAAAAAATCATATTAAACTTCAGTTTTTTTTTAGTCAAATTTATATCTTTTTTTTTTACTTTACAGAAAACTTATTTAATACAGATTAATAAATAGAAGATATCATTTTACTTTTCTTAGCAATGGTTTTGGAAATTTGTGCCATAGAAGCTATGAAAATTGTGATAAAAGCGTGAAACAAATCTTATTAACAATTTTAGAGTGCTTACAACACTGGTGTTGAAAAAAAGCATAACAACAGAGATTTTTTTTGTAATATTCATTATAGCAATATTAAACAGTGATATATTTATTTTTAAAAGAATATATTGGTGTATTGTTACCGATAAATATCAAATACTAATATATTATAACTAAAATTTGTAATAAAATTTAAAAATAGAACATTCAAATGTAACTGTCAAAAATTATGTAACATTTTCCTTTTTTTTTAAGGCTTGTGAGTTTTGCACCTTGCAATCCCTCCCAATCAGCCTGGTAAAAAATCATTTGCAAATTTATATTTAATTAAATATTTTACAGAGAATTTAGTATAAAAAATATCTCAATAATCATCAACAACAATTCACCTTTAATTAAACAGAAATAAAAGAAAGCCAAACAAAACATTAACTCATTATTTCCGCCGACCCCTCGTACCTATTATACCTAGAATTGTCATCATCGTCTTTTCCTTCTGGCTTTGGTTCTGCAACTTCTGCAACCTCTGTTACTGGCTGTTCAGCTTGCTCAGCAGGGGCTGGTTCATTTTTCCTAAGACCAGGGATAGGTATTCCCGAACCAAGCCATCCCGTCATTTGTGACTTGACATTGGTGATGAGGTCCAATTTGCTGCCTCCTTTGGTAGGACTGTAGGAGAAAGAAAAGTTTAGAATGTTGGAAACACTAATACTTTCTTTTATCTACAGTGGTTACAAAGTTACATAAAAGAGGTAGGTATTATCATATTAAAAGATCCAATAGGAAGCCATCCCTCTGATGGACCAAGAAAAAGAAGAAAAAAAACAGGTTTTATATAAGAATACTGAATTTAGGAATTAGGAATTCTTTCATTTAGCCATACTTTATATGTGTTACATAACTTATTCAACCCCATAATCTAAGTGATTTTCAACCCAGTTTTAAACCTTTTTAGAGTTTAGGAATAAAATTAAATAAACAATATTGCATGAAGGTGTAGGCAGTAATTACTAAATGCTTATAGAATTCATTAAGCCAATGAGTAATATACTTGACCTATTTAAGAAATATAAAAAAAATCAATACATATTTCATTTTTTCACCAACAAATTTTTTTTTTTTTTTTTGTTTTTCCTTATAGGACAGGCTAAGGCTTAATAGCCATGGACATTAATTATTTCATCAAAATGTAAGTAATTAAATTTTATTTTATGAATATTATTTCATCTCCACTTTCCAGTGAATGATTAATCTGTAAGCGAATAATCGTATAACTATCTTATGAGGATAAAATCCTTATAAATATTAAAGCTTTGTTCAAAATAATAGTTTAAAATAATGTAAACAAAGGAAATATAGTACCTTTGTTTGTCGCCCTCTGCCGTCGCAGCGGCCTCCCCAGTCGCCTCTTTAGTAGGAGTTGGTACTTCTTCATCTTGGGGTTCACCTTTAGCTGCTCCCATCCACGAGCTGACCTGATTTGTTAGTCCTGAAAACATTTTCACTGACACTAGCTAAGCAAATAACTACACAACACAATCACAGAGCAATTTCACAAAGCTGCTACAGTTTCGCACATGACCCGCGACACCGACGGTCTGCTGTGCGGCTATAGAAAGCGTGATCAGCTGAAAAACTAAATGGAAAACCACAATCGACCAGGAAAATGAAGAAATCCACTGCGCATGAAAACTTGCGCTCCTGGCTTATTTACAAATCTTAGATACCAAATATAGCAAAATAAGCCATATTGCAATGCTAGAGATACTGTAATTGCTTGAAGTTAGTTTTGTTATCTCATCTCTTTCTAACGTGGACTAGAACCGTCACGTCAAAAATATGTCAATACAATAAGTACCTACCTACGTTTTATTTCGACTAAAGCAAAGTCCCTGTTACATTAAAAATCCTATTTTAAAGTAACAATTTAATAAATTATACTACATACTGCTGCATTATACATTATAATAATTGACTGACATCAATACTATATATATACACACACCATGTTGCGTGGTACTCTTAGAGAATTAATTCAATAGGAGTGTCACGAGTTGATACTATAAGGCGACACCAACTGAAAAAGGTAGGTACGAGAGAAATGCGTACCTACCCATTGTGTATCGCCTTCACACATCACAAAACGTGGGGCGTGCGTAGCATTCAATATGAAAACACGTTAACGTGTTTGTGTGCTTTACTTTGCGACCCGCCGACATGGCAGTTTATTAAAATTTGTCAAAGATCTCTCCTTAACTCCTGTTGCTGCTCCTGTTGGTTAAGTACTCTAAGGCTAAGGTTGTACACGCCGGAAAGAGATAAAATTAATAAAGCTTTTTCGGATGGAGTCGGTTATTATTTTTATTTTAGGAGTTGAGAAGAAGACGTAGGTACAGGATATGTACTGGTAACTACTCGATTCGTATCGATATTGATAGTATTGTTGTATCACAGATAATATCGGTGGTCCGTATCTATGGAGATAAATAATATATCATTGTCCGTATCCATTTATCCATGTCTGCATCTTGATCTTTAGAATATCGATAAATATCGGTATTACTCTTCTCTAGAGCGGCCTCAGTGGGTGGAAAGTCAGAACATAGCATGTAAGTGCAGTCATTTTCTTTTCAGGTGCGCCATCTCAATTTTCTGAGCTGTAATATTGATGGTATTAGTTCATATTAACACAAGTTGATGGCAATAAAATACATAAACACTGATTTATTACTACAATCGACATCGAGTCTAGTATATTTATCTATGGTCTAGTCTTGTAGATCAGTTTTCTGGCATTTCAAATGTCGCCTTGTTTACGAACGCGATTTACGGTAATTTCATTATTTTCATCCCAAACTATAAATACGTTGATATGAACTGGTGTTCCTTTGTATTCATAGTGTCAAGTTGAGTAACACTCTAATAAAATATCACACGTTTATCTTAATTTAGCTTATATTATTGTTTATGTGACGTACTATTATTTCTAAAATGATTATTGTATCTTAGATTATCTTTTCTTATTAGTTTAAGTGTTGTGGAACAAGAAATCTAGAGGTCACTTTCTCAAAAGCCATAGAAACGTGAAAGTTACCTCGCTATTTTACTATAGTATTAGTACCAGGGTCTATTATGTTGTATGACGAGATTTTGCTCTTGCACACATGCTCAAATATGTATGTGTGCGTTGCTATTGTAGCAGTATTGCATAGGAAAAAATTTAAAAATTTTTGGTCTGGTCACACTGTCGCTTCAATGAGGCCGCCATTATCATAATATTTATTATGTTATGATTGTGGTTTTTAATATTTTATCCAAAGAATCAAAATATTATTAAAATATACTCTCTAGTAGTTATTATAGTAATTTTGACTGAATATTCTACGTTCTTGGAGTGAATTCTATGTGTTGTGCGTAGAGAACATTATTTACGAAAGGACGTTTATTGTTAGGTTACTTTTTCTTATTTTTGTTTAAGTTTGGTTATTTAATTATGTCCGTGAATAACCATAGAAAGTGTGCTAAGTGCGGCAGAACACGTGCCGAAGACATGACGGTGACCTATCACAGGTTTCCAAATCCAGGAATAACCAATGTTACTAGGTAAGTACAAAATACAACCCGGTATATTTAAGACCTCATGCGTTTATTAAACAAAATACTATTTTAATCTATATTTACATCATCATATACTATCACCTACTGCACTCATCATCCTTCTACCTTTTCTTCCAAAACTATGTTGGAGTGGGCTTCCAGTATTACCTGATTCAACTGAATACCAGTATTTTATATGGACATTTTACAGGGCTCGTGTTTGGGCTAAATACTGTTGGCCAAATGAAGATTGGACTTCCATTGAATCATTACATTCACTCTATAGTCGGAATAAGGTGTTGTGTGGATGACATTTCAACTCAATTCAATTTATGGATGATAAAAGGCAAAAATTGAGTAAGTTTGCCGTTCCTGAGTCAACTATAGTGGAAGAAATACTAAATGAAAGAGAAAATATTTTCAACCAGGTATTGTATTCATATAGATTGTTCTAGTAATAGTCTCCCGAACAAATTCCTACAAAAGCAACCAATCTCAGTTGGGTTCAACCAACTATGCATGACATATTACAGTGTATGAGGGTGTGCGCAAACATAGGTGTGAGATTACACCTATGTTTGCGCACACCCTCGTACACTATTCGCTCACTCTCATAATCCGATGGGATGACAATCGAACACTGCTGGAAAGAGATCAGATGACGGATTGTTCTAAATAGCAGTGGTGAAGCATATAGGGAAGTCGGTAGAACCAGCCTAGAAGTGACCAACATGTTTTACTTTATAAATCTAGTCAATATTGTTACTATTATTGTTATAGATACAATAATAGTTATGCGTCCAAAGTTAGCACAATGGATCAAGATTCTAAAACTTTACACTACTATGATAGCACTTGCAAAAGTTTAAAATTAATAATTAATTTCAGAATGTCAATCAGTCCGATGTAATTGCTGCACAGCCAAAGTTAACAATACCTATGTCGCAAATAGAAAATGTTGTGATGGAACCTAGTACCAGTACAGGGTCATCAAAACAACACACTTTTGCAGATTTCATAAGAACAACTGAATCCATTAGCCCTACGCAGGTAATTAATTTTAGATTTTTATTTTAATCTTTATTATAAGTTTGATAATAGCGGACTTGCAGAGAAAGTACAGATGTTCAATGCAACGAAAACCCTATAAAAGGTACACAAATAACTTTAGTGTTGTGTTGTTAGATATACAGTTCTACATAATAGTAGGCATTGTAGTAGGCTTGCAAAACTAGTATTTATAATAATAATTTATTTCACACATTTCACACAAATGTACAAGTAAAAACATAAATAAACTTGAGTCATTAAAGCATTAAAGGTAGATAGGCATCCTTACTAGGTTAAAAACCTGTGCTATGGGATACCTATTTCTCCTTGTTGCAGATAATATGCTAGAGACATCATAAGATAAGCGGAATGTGTATGTGTGTGTGTCCGCTACATACTAATGGTAGGAGGATGTGTCTGCGCGCGTGTATGAGGACGTACTTTCAAATTCCGAATTAAAGTTGTTTATGTCACATCACATCTGAATAAATAATCCTTACTTGTTATAATTATTAGCCTATACAGTATCTCTAAATGAAATTTACTTTTTAGGCACTGTTAAATGGAGTCATATAGAAGCATTTTATAACTTGGACAAGAACAATCCGTATTTTGTATATGCTCCTCAGCTAACAGATCATCATTTGCATCCAAATTGCCAGCAACGAATGTGAGTGAAGCTAGCAGCACAAGTTTTTAGCCACTCAGTTACAAGTGGCATGTTGATGAAAATTGCTCAAAGTGAGTATATTAAAATAATGTCAGCTTTTGTTGCCTGGTATCAATATTAATAGATAAATAAAAGCTTTATTGCTTCCCATAATTACAAAGATACACAAGAATAATTATAAAATACAGATTTGATCTACTGATGTAAAATATAAGAGGATGATAAAAATCATCATTTCTTATCTTATTTACTTCTTTTACACACAAAATCTATATTAATTAAGCCCATTCCCTAATATGAGCCCAAATGATTGCTGCAAGACGTTTTTTTATTCCGCATAGATTGTAAACAAGCATAAGGGTAAATATTTCAAAGTTAGTAAGTATTAGTTACATCCTGAGACTGACTCTTAACATCTGGGCGAAAAAAAAATTAACATTGTTTTTGTGATTTCAGATGAACTTCCAGCTGAAGCCCATGCAACAGCCACTTTCGTGCAAAAATTTGATGAGCTTTTTGATGCTGTCAACGCAGACAGCCCGGACTTGAGGAGAGGAAAAAAATACTCTACAAATTTAAGAAAGTGGACTCCCCATTTAGGTTTATTTAAAGAAATGAAATTTTTTATAGCTAATATGAAATACATAGGGAGTAAATCGAATCCTCCGTCCCAAGAAGGGTGGATTCATTCATTAAATGCAATAGAAAGATTGTGGAATAATTTGCGGGCTATAGGCATTAAGAGTCTTTCCACACGTCGCTTAAATCAAGATCCCTTGGAAAACTGTTTTGGCTGCATCAGATATAGCTGTGGATCCAATAATAATCCAACAATTAATCAATTTATAGCGGGAATCAAAACTGCTATAATATCCAATTTAAAACATGCTGGACAAAAAAGGAACTGTGAAAATGACTCAGCATTAATTGCAAATAATTTATTAACTTTTTTAATGGGAACCATCCCTTCGTCGTGTGAACCAAACTCGTCTTCCTTCAAATTTGACGCAAATAAAGAGATGGCAAATTTACTATCTGATGCAGTTGAAGCAGTTGAACAAGGGACATCCGAAAGTCAGGCTTGTGGATATGTGTGTGGTTTCATATTTAAAAGAATAAAATACAATGACTGCCTAGATTGCCGAAAGGCATTTTTGTCCCAAAATATAGAAACCATACACATGTTTACAAGTTTCAAGGAATATGACTCAAGTCATGAGTCATTAAATTATGTTAACAAAGATATGGTGACGTGTGTAGAAACGATGTCAACTATAATTAATGATTTCATGAAAACAAATGCCTTTAGGCAACAACTTAAAATTAATGTTGTTAAAAATCTAGAATGTGTGAATTTTGTTTTTTTAAATAAATGTATAAATCATTTAGAATTAAATGAAAATCATTTAAAAATAAGCTCATTTTTTATTGTAATTAAAAGATATTGTGTTTTAATTAATAGAGCTATGGAAGACGAAGAGAAAAAGAAAAGTTTTGAACGCAAAATGAAAATATTAAAGAACAAATAAAATAATAATATGATTGTTTTAATTACTTCCTGTAGGCAAGAATATGAAGCACGATCCTTAATAATATATTAAGGAACAATATATATTTAAAATGGTTCACGATCATAATATATAGTACAGCCAAGAGCAAATATTACAACGTTTGAAAGTTCCCGCGCGTGTTGATTTATTGCTATTCCGCAATGGCGCTAGCGTCTCGTACGTGTATTGGCTGTGGTTGCATTTTTTTACTATAGAGATGTACTTCTTCTCTCGTTAGAGAGTAGTATATTCTTTGATTAGTACTCTTGAAAAAAGCTTGACATTTTATGATTTATTCACGATTTTTGTTTTCCAGAATTTTTGCAATAATCCCTGTGCTCTTATTAACAAATGTAGTGTTCAGTGATCTCAGAAAGTTATAAATTACGGCATAACCCTAAAAAAGTATATACCGCGAACAAAATTTTGACCATGACGGAAACACGAAAAATACAGCTTCACCTTGGAAAATGCATAGAGGACTTGGATAAATTGCACAATGTACCGGATTTAAAGTCTAAAAGGGCTACCATGTAAGTATATCTTGCGTCCACATTAAAAAACTAAAAAAATTGAGTTGAGTGATTGATTAAAATATTTTTTCAGATTATGCAAAACAGCTCAGAAATTATTCGAAAGCGCTGAAGAGGCCCGTGAAAAGGGCGACGAGGAGTACTCTTATGTTTATTACATGAAATATCTTCGCGTAATTGCTTTTATTAGCAAAGATAAAGAGTATATGAAGGATAAGTCATACTTTAGTAGTATGCTTGGTGTTAAGAACCCGAACAAGGCTATAGATGCTGCTGACAAGCTTAAGAGCAGTTTGATTGATAGGTAAGATACGAATTTGCATGGCTATACTTTAATTTTTTGGTGATGGATAAGAATACCATAAACACCTCTTTTCTGTCCTAGAGTGCTGTAAAAACCAGCTAAGGAATATTATACACAGATAACATTCTCTGTAAGAGATGGAAACCTTGAAAATAAACCCTGTGCCGATACATCGGGTCAAAGTGGCATAGTAGACAATAATACCCCCCAAAGTGTAGAAGGTTGGGCCCAGCAGTGGGCTAGAGAGAGAGTAGGTTTATTGTAGACTATAAAATTTACAAAATCGAATAAGATGCTAGTACATTTACCGCCTTATTCATAATGACTTATCTGAGGTTTAAAAGTTCACTAAAATAGGTTCGCAAAAATTGTCAAGACTTGTTATTCATAATAGTCTTTTTACGCAGAAATGTTTATATCTCCGATAAATTCTCCGTTTAAACCTCTGATAAGTCATGAATAAGACCATTAATGTTTTATCTGATAACAAATACATCAGTTTTTTTGTTTGGCAATATAAATATGAAATTGCTACCAATTCTATGTGTACAGTTAAACTTAACTTAATTAAAAAAATCTAAATTTATAATGTCAATATAATATATTTACTTGCTAATTCATTTTACACATTCATATTAATTAATTCGTTAGTCTATATTCTTCAAAGCAGTGCCATCTTTTGCTCAGTAGAGACCCTGGGCATATTAAGATGACCCTAATAATTGGGAAGCCCTGGGTTTTTGTGCATTGGTGAAGATTGGCCTGCTTAAAAGGAATATGTACTAGTTAATGCCTGTAACTTCATATGGAAGCCATTTAGAATCACCATTTGCATTAATACAATTTCCTATGTAATTTCTTGGGCTATATTTTTAGTTATTATAAAACAACTAGCAAATGACTGCAGTTTCACCCGCATTTATAGTTATTGAGGTCTCACTCCTCCAATAAACATCAAACCTTCACATACTATGGCTTTTCTATAAGCCATCCTCTTGCCCCACTCTATCTAATAAAAGAAACTGCATCAAAATCATTAGTGCAGATAGTTTTTTTTCTTTTCTCCAGCCCATTTACGTCCCACTGTTGGGCACGGGCCTCCTCCACTTTGGGAGGGATTATGATCTACTGTGCCGCGCTGACCAGGCGTGTTGGCACAGTGCGGTTACTATAATTTGTTATATAAGCTCAAATAGGGACATACATACAAAAATAACGACTTTGTTTTGTAATAACTAAATAAGTCGTTATTTTTGTCTCTATGTGAGCTTATATCTTCAAAACTACGTAACAGATTTGTATGTGGTTTTTTTAAAAGACAGGTTCAAGAGCATGGCTTTTTCGATAATTTGTTAGTGTTTTTTAAATTCTAACCATTTAGTTCACATTTATCACAAAGTAACGATTTTTATATCTGTTTGTCTATCCCACTGTGTAATAAGATTTTTACTGTCATTATTAAAACTATTAATTTTAGGTATGCAAAAGAACAAAAGACAAAACGTTTGAATGATATAAAAGAAAATGAGTTAATAAAACAGAAGATTGAAGAGAATAGAAAGAAAACAACTGAAGTGGTGCCCATTAATGAACTTATAGTAGCAGGGTTGCCAGGTAAAAGAAATTTCCATAAATTCTGAATTTTTAGGGCTCAGAACATAATCCCTGTTACTCAAGACTTTGCTGACTGCCCGTCCCTCTGTCTGTCATCAGGGTCGATTTCAGGAATGGTGAGAGCTGGAGAGTTGAAATTTTCGCAGGTCATTTATAACTGCTAATGTTACAACAACAAATACTAAAAACCAGAATACAATAAGTGATTTTTAAAATATAGTGAATAACAAATCAAATTATGGTGGAAAAAATTAACTGCCGCAAGCGGGACTTGAACCCACGACCTCGGAATACTGTTCCGAAGCTCTTTCCAACCGATCTTATTGCGGTCGTGCTAGCAACATTCAATTTAACCACCACATTTGTCACTCGACTGAGTTAATTTATTTTTACGTACAGCGCCATCTATCAAGATTGCTTTACAACATCTCGACCAACCACCTAGCATTCTTTACAGAATACAATTGGGTTGAAAATAATGACGCGACGTTCTTTACTAAAGTAATTTATTGATTTCGCAATTGACATGCTATGCCTTACTTAACAAATCACCACCATAATTTGATTTGTTAAGTAAGGCAGCAGATCAATTGCAAAATCAATAAATTACTTTAAGAGGATACCAAAATAGCTTCGTGCATTTTTCTACGCACGAAGTTTGCATTTTTTCTTTAGATTGAATGGCTAGAGCTCTAATTTTTAAGTATATGTTTTTTTCAATATATAATCTAGGATCGCATAAACTCAGAAACGCGATTGAAAAAAGTTTTCTCGATAGAAAATCTTAGCGAAACAACCTCTCTTATTTTTTATTTTTTTCATTTGTCAGTCTATTATCGCGTATTAACTAATGAAATAACTTTCAAAACATAAGTAACTATTATATATAGAAACACGTGAACCGGAATTAAAATATATTTAGTAGATTTTGAGTAAACAAATATAAAAAATTGGTCAAGTGCGAGTGGGACTCTATATTCAAACCTGAGACTTTGAGTAGATGATGCACGCTAACATTCAACATAGTATCTACTTTTATTATCGACTAGCTTTTGCCCGTAACTTCGTACACGTTGAATTTTAAAACCAATACTTAACAAATTGTACAAAAAGTTATTGTTTATGAGCAAATCGTTTGTTTTCAAATGTTTTAGTAAATATTATGTTAGAGCACGTGACACGCGGGTTTCATAGTTAAGTAAATCCATGCAGTTTTAGTAAGTAATCAATTGCTGGTTTGTTACCATTATTCTACGTGCACCAAACTAAACTAAAAAATTGGTCAAGTGCGAGTGGGACTCGCGCACGAAGGGTTCCGTACCATTATCTATGCAACATAAGGCAACGTTATTAGTATCGAGCAAGAAACGGTAAAAAAATCAGTTTTTTGTATGGGAGCCCCCCTTAAATATTTATTTTATTTTATTTTTAGTATTTGTTGTTATAGCGGCAATAGAAATACATCATCTGTGAAAATTTCAACTGTCTAGCTATCACCGTTCTTGAGATACAGCCTGGTGACAGACGGACGGACGGACGGACGGACGGACAGACAGTGAAGTCTCAGTAATAGGGTCCCGTTTTTACCCTTTGGGTACTGAACCCTAGAAATATCTCTAATTATTCATTTTCTATACCTACTAGCTGTGTTAATATGTACATGTCGACGATAATATTGATGTAGGCCCTTAATAAAATGAATAATAAAAATTATAACATCTGGAGATTGAAATTAGCAATTTTTATAAACTTATTATTGATGATGTTGTTGTGACTGAATGATTAATATGTTAGTGGTCTTCTACAGGTTTGGATGAAGTGACCATCAAGAGTGAGCAGTTGTACTCCATCTTGAAGAGTGGCAAGCTAAAGGTTATGATATTAGATGCGAGGCCCGGCAAGGATTACATCGAGTCACATATCAGTCATCCAGCTTGTATTAGTGTGCCTGAAGAATGTATATCACCTGGGTAAGATTTTTTTTTTTACATAAAATTTTTTGGCACTTGATCCCATGCCACCTGATGGTAAGTGACAATGGAATCTTTGATGGTAAATCGTACCAACTATGTAGGAAGCCTATTTACCTTTTTTTTTGAACATGTCTACATTGTAACTCTCGGGGAACACAGATATCGGTAAATTATTCCAGTCCCTGGCAGTTCATGGCAAGGATAACGACCAAAAAAGTTTAGTAACGACATGTGGTATGTCCACAACGTTAGGATGGAGACGTTCCGATGGTCTGGTAGATAATAATAATATATATTCTGATTCAGAAGGCACTTGTTCTAGACATGGCTCGCATAGTTAGGAGGTTCCTGTCTTTGGACCCATAACCACAGACAGCTTGGTCTCTGTACCCGATGCAGGTGGCAAGCTATGTTTTATATATTTTTTTAAAAGATTGTAATGTGTGTATTTAATAAATTTTTAGGTGTGTATATTGTGTTTATTGTGGTTATTTTAATTTACAATGAATGTTATTTTTAAAGTCTTTTTAAAGAAATATGAAATTAAATAAATGGGACCAAAATATAATAAAAAAGAATTGTCAAATACTGTACATTTATTTTTCAGCTTACCTATGTCGTTCAAATTATTATTGCCCTGCCCGTATTCCTTTACATGGATTGTATATAGTATATAGATATTTCGCATCTCCGCAACGTGAATTCATCTTTCATCAATCACTTTTGGTGCCCAGCATGATATTATCCTAAAACATCTTAATGCTCCTACCAAAAACGTGAAATTTCATTTATGAACTAAACAACATTCAAATTACAGAGCAATCTGTTTAAAATTGTGGCTATCTTTCACAGTCAATCTGCTAATGTGCTTGAACAAAATCTACCACCTGAATCTCGTCCTGTTTGGATAGAGAGAGCCAGTATGGAGCTTATTGTTATGTTGGATTGGAAGAGTACTGCTGTTATACCGGGAAAGACCTTGCATCTACTTAAAACTATACTTTTGAGGGTAAGCAGTGTTATGCCTATTATTACAAAATTTTAACTATTATTTCAGTGATCTTTTTCTAATTAATGGAGCGGAATTTAAAAAAATTTACCCGTATTTGCAACATTTTTTATTGCAGCTTCGCGTCTATTGATGTTATGACCTATATATTATAGCCTTCCTCAATAAATGTACCATCCAACACTTCAAATTAGAGCTGTATTTCCTGAAATTAGAGGGTACAAACAAACAAACTCTGCATGACCCATTAGACCTAGTCTAATTATTACGTTAAATAATGCAACTATCGGCTTATTGGGTTCTTTTCCCTGATATATAACCCGGTTTTTTCCCAAATGGGAATAAACCTGGGCATTTTTCCCATTGGATTTTCCACTGGCTATCTCTACCCATCATAGATAGATAGAAATAGTTTTCTCTTCTTTACTCATTGTAAAACAAAGTTGTTATTTTTATATGTACGTCCCTAAAGGTACGCTACGGATTTTGATGCGTCCTTTTATGGATAGAACAGTGTAAGAGGATGACATTTTTGTATTATTTGTTAGGGTTTGGATTTCAAATTTCACGCGTACGAAATTGCGGGTGACAGCTTATAACGTATACTAGAGAAAGATCATAATAATTTCCAAGTGTAGTGCTAATATTGAACAATTTGTTATTCCAGTGGGATGTTAAAGTGAAGTATTCTCGTCCACCATTAGCGCTGTATGGTGGATATGATGATTGGTTACTGAAGTATCCGGCGTTCACAACCAACCCACAAGCTGTACCGCCCAGCCAGGATGACTTCATGGATGATATGTTGAGTAAGTTGAAATTTGGCTCAAAGAATTGTTCCTAGTTTAACATTTGGCTCAAGAAATTCTTTTAGTATAACATTTGGCTCAAGAAATTGTTTTAGTATAGTATTTGGCTCAAGAAATTGTTTTAGTATAGTATTTGGCTCAACCAATTGTTTTTTTAGCGGTACATGTAACAGACTAGGGTTCACGAGGTCGCGGGTT
Source organism: Orgyia antiqua (assembly GCA_916999025.1). Lineage (NCBI taxonomy): Eukaryota > Metazoa > Arthropoda > Insecta > Lepidoptera > Erebidae > Orgyia > Orgyia antiqua. The sequence continues at coordinate 12,096,564 of OU779874.1, forward strand.
CGATTCCCGTAATATACTAGTATATGTGTGATGTTTATATGTATAGTGGAAAATTTTCCATGTACTCAAATATTAGAAATCTTTTTTTGTCACATTTTAGTATCTTTACTTATTATAAAACAAAGTAGTTATTTTGTAATGTATGTCCCTATGTGAGCTTATACCTTCAAAACTACGCAACGGATTTTGATTCTGTATTAATTAGATAGAGTGGTTCAAGAGGATGAGTTTTTGTATAATTTGTTAAGGTTTGATGTATATTGGGAGAGGAGGGCCTCAATAATTATAAACGTAAGTAAAATCGCGGACATTAGCTAGTATTTTATAAAATTTGGTCATGTATTTATAAAAGAAAAGTAGTTCATCTGTATTCTGGTACTCATAACACAAGCATATAAGCTTGGAACCAGAGGACGTTATTTGAAAAGTCCATGAATTTATATTTAAGAGGATACCAAAATAGCTTCGTGCATTTTTCTATGTACGAAGTTTTCATTGTTTCTTTAGATTGAATGGTTAGAGCTCTAATATTTAAGTATATGTTTTTTCAATATATGATCTAGGATCGCATAAACTCAGAAACGCGATTGAAAAAAAGTTTTCTCGATAGAAAATCTTAGCGAAACAACCTCTCTAATTTTTTATTTTTTTCATTTGTCGGTCTATTATCGCGTACCTATTAACTAATGAAATAACTTTCAAAACATAAGTAACTATTATATATAGAAACACGTAAATCAGAATTAAAATATATTTAGTAGATTTTGAGTAAATAGGAAAAGTATCCCTAATTCTTCATTTTCTGTGCCTACTGGCTGTGTTAATATGTACGTGTCGGCGATGATATACGATAATATTGATGTAGGCCCTTAATGGTGTATTATGTTAATTTTAAATTTGTTTATCAGGTGAGATCGAGTACCCGAACTGGGCAGATTTGAATACATCACCAGTGGGGCCACCTATGGCGGCGCGTGGTAACAAACCGGGGGAACCTGTTGTTGATCGGACTAGTAAGGTAAAGGGTTCCAGTTGTATGATATTCTCTCTCGCTCTGTCCAGCCCTTGAACGTCCCAGTGTTGGGCACGGGCCTCCTCCACTTTGATAGGAATTTTAGTCTACTGTTACACGCTGACCAGGCATTAGCACAGGGCTTATTTCCGAGTTTTCCGTCTCTCACAAAAGATGTTACTTGCTTATAATGTCCCTTAGCTGGCTTTTACAACGCGTTGGAACAAAATGAAGTCATGACAAAGTCAAAGTCAACATTTTTTTTCAAGTTGTCATGTTGTACAAGCTCTTTTGAAACGTCAAAAACTGCTCCAAACGCGAATCCTATGGAGAAGCTGTTCTTCTCCAAGAAACTCCATGGAATTTTCTTTTCTATTCTCTTAATTTTTTTTTTTTCCCAATATTATTATACATTGTTGCATCAGGAGTGTGACAATGATTCCGATTAGTACCTACAATCAAGACTAACTAAAACTAACTTAATAATAAAATAGCCTTGTTGGAGCAAATCGACCAGTCCCAGCCGAAGGCACCCGTTCACGAGTATGATCACTTACATTATTTATCATACCATAGCATGTAACTCCTAAACAAGTGTACAACATTACAGGCGGCCGCCATACAAATATATTCAGAGAGATCACGCAACATGCAACTGATATTGGAACAGCAGGAACGTATCGCTGATACTTCACTGACACTTGAGATGCAGAGGATTGAGGCGGAACAGGTATTTATTACATTTTAATTAGTTTTATATTATGTTAACGGCGACTTTGTACGCGTAAAATTTAGAAAGCAAATCTTAACAAACAGAAGTTTACTATACCGCTCGATAGATTGCGTTGATTTTTTTTTTTAAATTGCGCTATACCTTCGCTACACACATTAACACTTAACCGCGTCAAAATTTTTATTGTGACACCATTTTTTTAGTCCACAATTATATGTTAATAGTTCAAACTATAATGGACATTATACGGTGATTCTCGATGAAAAAGGTACTAGAGCAATGCTCATACTCATTTTATACGGACACTGACGTCTCTTAGTGTGTGTGAGACAGTTTTGTGCGGAAAATGGAGTTAGTGTGCGTTACCTCAGCAACCCGCCGGCGTGATAGTATTTTTGTCAAAGAAAACATGTTAAGCTGCTCGTGTTGGATTAATACTGAGAAAATTATTAACATGAGTGAGACTTGAACCCTTGACTTCGGAATACCGTTCCTTTGCTCTACCTACTGAGTTATCATAGTACCTGCAAATTTTTATCATATTTTATCACTAAAATGTTTTGCAATTGAGTTAGATACGATGTAACTGTACAACGCCATCAATCGAGCTGTTTGCACAATTCGATTGGCTGATGGTTTAGTGTTAATTACACATTTGTACCAAAATAATGACAGGACATATATTTTTGCAAATCAAATTGTATAATTTTTTTTATTATTTATTTAATAAAATTAAGTAAAACCATAACATGCTAAATTTCAGATCAATAAATTACTGTAGAACGAAATAACTTTTCGATTAAAAACGAGTAAAAGTAAGCCTTTTGTATGTATGATGATGGTAAGTTTATTATTTTTCTGTCCAGGATTGGGAGAAAGTACGAATTCAGAGGGAAGGTGAAGTCCATGATGATCGTCGCGCCCTCTATAAACTTCGCGAACATGAAATTTTATCACAATTGATGCAACTCGAAAATAAACAGTATGATATGGTAAGTGACTATAATAGTATTTTTAGATTTCTTGGTCTTTGTGTAAAATAATCATAAATAAAAACTTCTATGTGGAAATTTCAAGTAAAAATCAAATTTAAATATAAAATAATTAATCTTTCGAGTGAACCACGTAGCATGACCCATGCGCATACCCGAGCAGGGTTAACGTCAGACAGGCAGGCAGAAACATATTGTGACGACCATTAATTATGGCATAAGGGCAAGAAAATGATGATATTATAATCATTCACATTTTATCTCTTTTCCTCTCCAGCCCAATAACGCCCCACTGTTGGACACGAGCTTCTTCTGCTTTGGGAAGAATTATGGTCTATTGCTCTGTGCTGACCGGGCGTGTTTGCATAGGGTTTAGTTTTGAGTTTTCCGTCTCTCACAATAGGTGTTAACTGCTTATATTGTCTTTTAGATGGCTCTTACAGCACCCTGGGAAAGAAATGGGATGGTGCCACTTGTATTCTTAATTCGTCACTATAAGGACCATGAATTATATAATTTATTTATCTTATTTGTTAGGAACAAGAAAATCAAAGTCTCCGTGAACAGTTAGAAGAATATCAGAGAAGAGAACGTGAGGAAGCTGAGAAACTAGCGGAGACCATCGCTAGTGCTTCTGAAGAAACTGGCACCACTGATATTGAAGGTAAAACTCAATCATTTTTACGGTTCCGCAACAAAATGTAAAGCAGGACCATATTACTGAGGGTTCGCTATCCGTCTATCTGTTGAGCTGTTACCAGGCTGTATCTCGATCAACCTTTTAGTTTTACGCATTTGGAAGATGTGACCAAAATACTACCATTTTTTATTGTTTTCGACTTACGCTAGGGTATCGAAACCTACAGGTCACTTTTCCTTACCCTAGAAACTTAAATGTGGCATGTACCAAGTCTATACATTTAAAAAAATCCAAAAGCTTGCGCTAATGTTGCCACATCAGCAAAAAAATTTGCTAAGCTTTTTATTGTAATAGCCGAATTAAGTTATTTTCCAAAATTAAGTTAGATAAGTAGCTAATTGACTGCTGAATTTATAGCTAACTGCTATAAATTATGAAAAATATTGCTAAAATTTCTATCTTGTTCCTGACAGGTATTTTTCGACAATGGTATAAAATAAAGTATTGTATTTATTTGCATAGCGGAACGTGTTCGTCTGCTAACTGAGCAGCAAACAGCAGCTCGTGAAGTAGCTGCAGCAGCTGCCAGGATAGCAGCAGTAAGAGAACAACGCGACCAACTCGACAGGACCAGGGAGATGCTGGAAGTTGAACGGAAGAGGAAATTGGCGCACGCCCGGGATAAGAGGAAACCTGACTTTGATAAGATTTCACATGGAGTGAGTTTTTATTTTATACTTAGTGTAAAACTAATATGATGCCTTTGATGATGACTATTGTTCACGAGGTCGCGGGTTCGATCCACGCAAACGCAATTACTTTCTTCTTTCTTTCATTCCATCAGCTTTTTTCCTTTAACTCACGAACAAAGGACCCTATAGAACCCCACAATTTGCGGTGTTATGCCGCTTGCATTCAATAGCTCCCCGCGAGCTTAGCGATATGTGTCGTCCGGTATGCAGTCGCCACTCTTGGACCTTTCTTCCCCAACGATTATCAGTCCAAGAGCGATGTGTCCTGCCCATTGCCACTTCCGCGTGCTAACCTTTCGGGCTATGTCGGATACGCCCGTTCTCCTACGGATCTGTTTTTCGGATTTGATCCCGTAAGGAAATACCGAACATAGCTTTCTCCATAGCAAGCTGTGCAATCTTAGGCTTTCTTTTTAAAGACCACATTTCTATTCCGGTCATAGACCTAATCTTCTGTAATCTCAGTCTAATTAAAAATCTAATAGACAGAACATGTTGAACCAATTTTCTTATATCTACATCATATTGTACACATGTTGTAACAAATAAATGATTCTTTCTTTCTTTCAAAGTATTTTAATAGCAGTTTAAGGTCATTATCAAGAAAATGTCGTGTTAATGCACGTGTGTGCGTTTGTTTGTGTTATAATACTAAACAACTGATACAGGACGATGATGGCGACACCTATATGATATCACCGGACAGTCCCGGAGCTACTGGACTTAACAGATCACATTCATCACCTAACATCGCCAAGGTATACATGATCATCGATGCATCATCAATACTATCATAATCGATCATTGTCATCAATCATTATTATCATTACCATTTTCAACATCAATTATCATAGTCATCTATATAATAAATCTATATACAATAATCATCACGATCACGATTATCAACATCTCGACGTTAATCACAATCATCATCAGTATCACCATCATCCCTTATTATTACAATGATCATTCAATATTACCATCAACCGCCTCACTTATTTATAATTATCACAATCATCGCCTGCTTGATCATTTATTATCACGATCATCACTTGCAGAACTTGTATCACTTATTATCACAATCATCACCGTTGTCACTCACTATCATTATACCATAAAGATAAGTATTTTTTATCATTAAACAAATAAAAAACGCTTATTTTGTGACCACATGATGTTATATCTAACGATATTTCGTACAGGTATCGTCTGATGAAGAAGAACCGTGCGCTCCAACCTTCGACCGTAGTACAAAACCGAGTAAAATAGCGCCCTCTAGTGAGATGCATCAGAGGGACTTTCAACCTGTTTGGGGTGATGTGGTGAGTGTTATTTATTTACTAACTAATGCCATGTGGTGACGGATTAAGAATGCAAGTGTCACCACCCCATCTCCTCCCAAGGGTGCTGTAAAAGTCAGCTAAGGCATATTGCTCACAGATAACATCCTCTGTGAGAGATAACTCGATAATAAACCCTGAACCAACACGCCTGGTCAGCGCGGCATATTAGACCATAATCCCTCCCAAAGTGGAGGAGGCCCGTGCCCAACAGTGGGACGTAAATGGGCTGGAGAGAGCTTATACCCGTAGTTTTACAAGTGTTTATAGTTATTGATGGCCTCTCCTCCAATATACACCAAAATGTAACAAATTATACAAAAATAAGCCATTCTTCTTCTATTAAAAAAAACCGCATCAAGATCCGTTGCGTATTTTTGAAGATATAAGCTCACATAGGGACATACATACAAAAACTACGACTTTATAATTATAATAAATATTCATGGACATTTTACACAACATCCTCTGGTCCCAAAGTAAGCTATATTACTATGCTTGTGTTATGGATACCAGAATACGGATAAACTACATATTATACTACTTTTCTTTTGTTAATACATATAACACATAGTAAACACCCAGACGCAGTACAAACATTTGTACATTTAGAAAAATCACACAAATGATTGTCCCGAGCGGGAATCGAACCCGCGACCTCTTGATCGGCAGTCCGTTACATGAACCAATCCACCACGAAGCCCGCCAAGATCTTTATTTTATAATAAGTAAAGATGGAAATTAAGATTATCTAACGCGAGATAAAGATTATGTAGCGCGACTTATTTATCCAAACCAATATTATAAAGCTGAAGAGTTAGTTTGTTTGTTTTGAAAGCGCTAATCTTAGGAACCACATCTGCGATTAGAAAAATTCATCTAGTGTTGGATAGTACATTTATTAAGGAAAGCTATATGCTATATAACATCACGCTGCGACTAATAAGAGTAAAGCACCAGTGAACAATAAATAAATATTCATGGACATTTCACACAACGTCCTCTGGTCCCAAGTTAAGCTTTATATGCTTGTGTTATGGATACCAGAATACGGATATACTACATATACTTTTCTTTTGTAAATACATACTTATAGTATATAGTAAACACCCAGACGCAGTACAAACATTTGTATGACAGTTAAAAAACATCACACAAATGATTGTCCTGACCGGGAATCGAACCCGAGACCTCATGATCGGCAGTCCGTTACATGAACCACTAGACCACGAGGGTCGTCGCAAAAATGTAGTAAAAACGGAGATAATTTTTAGGGTTCCGTACCCAAAGGGTAAAAACGGGACCCTATTACTGAGACTTCGCTGTCCGTCCGTCCGTCCGTCTGTCACCAGGCTGTATCTCAAGAACGGTGATAGCTAGAGAGTTGAAATTTTCACAGATGATGTATTTCTATTGCCGCTATAACAACAAATACTAAAAATAAATATTTAAGGGGGGCTCCCATACAACAAACATGATTTTTTTTACCGTTTCTTGCTCTCATGCAACAAACGTGATTAATTAAGTATTGTGTGTGTTGTTTGCTCATTTATTAATAACGTGCCTTATGTTGCATAGATAATGGTACGGAACCCTTCGTGCGCGAGTCCGACTCGCACTTGACCAATTTTTTAAATTCCACGATTACCACGTGTTAGATTAAACAGGTCTACCGACGCCAAAAAAAAAAAAACAGGTCTCTATTACCGAGAATTCGCAGTGTGCGCGTGTGACGTATATTATGTGAATATGTGTGCGAAGGTTGTGAATCCTGAGTGGTGCGCTAATCCCTCACAACTAACTAACAACAAACGTGACATTATGGTTAACTCAATATTTATATGATGCATTCTACAGGGTGTTTGGTACATCGTTTGCCAAATTAAATCAGCTAAAAGATAGTGTCATTTGCTATGGTTTTAGCATAATTTTTCTCATCAATCAAAAAATAAAAAAAATTGCTGTTACAATTACTAAACTTTAAAATTAAAATATAATTTTAAGCGTGTACCTAACAGCAATTTTTTTTTATTTTTGGGTTTTAAAGCTCCGTATGGAATTTTTTATCAAAAATGTTCCATGACCAAAAAAAAAATCTGGCGGCGCAAAAACAAAATTAAATATGCTAAAACCATAGCAAATGACACTATCTTTTAGCTGATTTAATTTGGCAAACGATGTACCAAACACCCTGTAGAATGCATCATATAAATATTGAGTTAACCATAATGTAACGTTTGTTGTTAGTTAGTTGTGAGGGATTAGCGCACCACTCAGGATTCACAACCTTCGCACACATATACATATAATATACGTCACACGCACGCACGGCGAATTCTCGGTAATAGAGACCTGTTTAACCTTTTATATTTTAGAATTTAGAATTTTATATTTTAGACGAGCCTGTATAGGCGTAGAAAAGTGGGAACTGGTGTTCAAACCCTGATTCCCCCCTTCAAAGTACCAAAGATTCTACTAAAATTAATATTTTCATTAAAAAAAAAACAAGTTAACACTATTTTAGAAGAATTTAGTGCGTTTGAACAGGCTCCTATTAGCTTCGGTATCTATCTTTTTCATTTCACCAGCCCTTTAACGTCCCACTGTTGGGCACGGGCCAAACTTTGGTCTAATATGCGCCGCTGACCAGGCGTGTTGTTCTCTAGCAGGTGTGGCTAACTTTTGTGCCCATAAGATCTGTATGAGCCAACAGCACACACATGGATTCAACTGCACATCAGCACATTTATATTACATTTTCCACACAATACAGTCACACTTCAGTACTCAGTTAGCAGTCGTTGCAATCATACGCGAACAACACTCATAGTCGTCGTACACAGCAGTTAACACTGTTAGCAATACTCACATCCATAATAACCATCATTATTAATATAGTAAAATAAACAGCATCTTTCATCCAGGCTATATTACAGCGTTATTATTTCATAAAACCTACGTGTGTACCATTCACTCAGTGGTGCTCACGTAACAGTACATCATTCAATACAAGGTGTGTGGTGTATGCGACTCACTCAACGCGCATACATCTTCTTGAACTTCTGAGATCACTCAACAACTTGGACGTCTATGACCATACAAGGTCCACATTTTATTTTAAAATTGAGTCGCGATCGACCTATTTCTTAGGTAAGAAGGGGGACGAAATTTTATTTGCCATTCAAAAATACTAAACTCTACCAAAGCCACCCTTTTAAATACTAGATTATACCAACATATTTTGGCCTACTAGAAATTTAGAATCCATGCTCAAAATCTACTAAAATAGTAGAAAACTACTAAAAGTGGTCACGCTGAACGTCTCCCTACTCGAAGCATGAGCTGTGTACATGTTCATTCCTGTATCAAGTACTAGAAACATTTGGTATTGAATTGGTCCCTTCATGGAACTTGCGAGTGATCGACCAAAATTGGTCGTGCGATTGACTTGTTGGCCACTTTTATTCTATAGGATTTAATTTCCAGTTTTCGTCTCTCGAGAGAATGTTATTTGTGTATTTACGATATCCCTTAGCTGGCTCCTATAGGACCTTGGGAAGGTAAAAGGATGGTGACACTTGTATTCTTAATCTGTCACCACTTGGAGTATCTATTTTACTAACTTTAAAATCAGTTTGGGTATAAAGGAAGCCATGTTTTTCACACGTTTCCCAACACCGAGTAACACCCGATCACACATGTGACTGTTCTTTAATACTGATTTTCGGACGGCTTAGCTCACTGCGGCACGTTTTTCTTCACGTTCATTGTAAATTTACTTAAAAACACGTCATTTTACGTGAACACATACTTGGTACATATTCCTGTTCGTCCACACCCCGTTCTCCACAGTGTGGAGGAATGGGAAGAATGTGAATATGTGAACTATGTTAGCTTATATCTTTAAAACTACGCAAGGGATTTTGATGCGTTTTTTTAATAGACAGTGGTTTAAGAGGAAAGCTTTTTGTGTAATTTGTTAGAGATTGTTTTTGAAATTCCACGCGTTTGTAGTTACAAGTCACTAGTACAGAATAAAAGAGACGGGCTTCCTGATCCGTTCTTTATAAAGGCCAGGAAAATGTAGATGTATATATTTTATTATTTCGTATAATTACAGTTTTACTAAAAGTAATAATACAAGTTAGACTTAGTTGTTTCGTAATAAACTAAAAGTCGGAGGTCACGCCAACTATTATTTATATCGTTTAACATCGCACGGTCAAGGTGCTATTAATCATTTTGCGATGTAATTTATATTCAAACCTGAGACTTTGAGTAGATGATGCACGCTAACATTCAACATATTATCTACTTTTATTATCGACTAGCTTTTGCCCGTAACCTCGTACGCGTTGAATTTTAAAACCAATACTTAACAAATTATACAAAAACCAGCCTCTAGAAGCACTCTTATGTAATAAAAACACCACATCAAAATCCATTGCGTAGTTTTGAAGATAACCTCACGTAGGGACATACATAGAAAAATAACTTGCCTATAGTTTATTTAGTAAAAGCATAGCAAGTCAATTGCAAAAATTCATAAATTAACTTGCCTATAGCAGCAGCAGAGAGTGTCAGGGCCCCGCAGTCTCTACTCATTACCAAATGATTTTCTCTTAAAAGGGGCCCCTTTATCCTAAAATACCTAGGGCATCTTATAAGCAAAACTAGGTGCTAATTTATCATTACGGTTTGCTTTATTTTGGCTTTATTTGCTACTTTTTACAAACAAAACAATGTTCAAAGAATATTAATTGTCATATGTGTTTAAGATTTCTACCGTAGCTGACAAAAAAGCTAAAGACTTGGAAACACCTGAACTGATTTTTATAAAACATGTGAGAACAGCTTTAAAAGGCACCACAAAAACAATTTTTACATATCGGTCGATGGTAAAAATAACTAAATTTATCCCAAGAGTCTGTAAACATGGACACACCTTTTGCAATATAGTATAAAATGTAGTGTAGGTACACTATCAATCATATTATGTCTGGTCACTACGTAGCTCATATTAACTTACGTTGAACGGTGACCATAATGTTGGGAAAATTACGGATAACCCTAACTTTTGAATTCTTCTAGAATTTATCACATTGTGGGTTTATTTTAAAGTAAGTGTAGCACGCAAAAATATTATTTGTGAGCTTTTTTGGAATGAAATAGCAAAATGACCCACACAAAAAAGTATAAAAATTAAGAAAATTAGAAGAGGGTTTAGTTACAAAAATTAAAAATACTAACTATTGCCCACAACTTTGTACGCGTGGAATTTAGAAACGAAACCTTAACAAATTTATACAAAAAAGCCATCCTTTGGAGCTACTTTATCTATTACTAGCCAATACCCTCGATTTCATCTCGCGTGTTTAGTTATTGCGGTCCCCGCCCCAAATGTATATTTCGGTCACGGCTGAAACTGAGCTGTAAAGTGTCCTCTTCGATCAGTTTTAACAGAGTTTACCCACATTCGATTATGAGACTACAGCTCAGTCTCACCCTTGATCTTGACTGTAAAATCTCTGAAACGTCGGGCCAAAATTTAAAACAAATACACGAGTGTAAATCCGTAAATAGTAGTTTTATTTAAATTAAAATCTTGTTACAAACATAATACGTGTGGTCACTCTACCACCCACCCTTAAGCTGCAACCCTCCTTCGTGTGAAATTCAGTGCTCACTTTACTATTCTTGTTGTATCACGCTTGTATAGTGATCGCGACAAACTAAACATTTTCTAAACAAAGAAAATTATATATTTTTAGTACAAAAACATATAATTAACATAAAACATAAAAATCAGTTATAATAATTTTTGGGCAAAATACAGTCTTGGCCGTCGTACGCTTAGATTTTTTGAACTACATATTTTAATGCAGTTTTCAGTAACATATAGTGATTCTATAAGGACAGTCGCTAAATAAAAGTAGGTGGTTGCTTATATAATTTAAAAATCCCTGACTATTTTTAAATTATTGGTTAGTCCTTGTTAAGTGTGCAAAAAGAAAAAAAAGTGCTGAACATCACGTTACATTGATAAATGCGAACAAAGGTGATAAAAAAGTAAAAAACATTATAGAAGGACTAAAACATCTTGATATGTTGCCTTGGATAATATCAACTGTGTTCATGTTATATTTGTTAGTGCTTTTAGTTTTAGTGTTTCCTTTGTCTCGTTATACCAAGTCTAGTCTTTTATATGACAGTGACTATTAAAATAAGGTATATCTACTAAAAACGCGATAGATAATACAGTGGTTTCATTGGAATTAATTTTTAAACCTTACGTCGTACGAATTAACTTTTAATACGATATTTTCGAAGAGAAAAAAAAAATAAACATTGATTTTGCTGCTGATTCAAATTAATCTTAACTTTTAAATAAAGTATAATATATATTTACTAAATTAACTATATTTAAAAAAAAACAAATATATATAAAAAAAACTAAAGAACAACATTGTTCTATTCAATCCACTTGAGAGATTCTAAAAAACTTTGGAGTTTTTCCTACTTAAAGAACGTCTGATGTATTAAAAACTGTTATTATTACTATAAAGGAGCAAACAATAAGGAAATAATAAGGCAATAAATACCAGATATAGAATAGAAGATATAGAAGAATATATAATAATATTTGAGCCAAGTATATTTTGGTATTCAAAATTGTCGACTACGAAAGGAGATGTATACCATTGGATACAGCCAGTATGGTGTTAAAAGTTAAAATTAGACTTAAATACTCACAAAATCACATTGTCTGGCTGTTTAAACGTGTAAGTATATCCTTACTATCTCATGTAGAGTATCTCTGTCTTTCTATCGCTCGTTTACGATTAAACTACTGAACATATTTTAACAAAATTATTTATACATATAGGTAGTCTAGAGCTTCAGAAAGGATATAGGCTATTTATTGCGAAAAATGTGATGACAAATTCTCCACGTACAAAGTCACAAGCGACACCTAGTATGTATATAAACTTTGAGTTTTTATATAGATGGTTTAATCAGAAAATTCGATTCCTAAAAAAAAATTTAATATCTGTATATCTATAAGCACCATAATTCTTCAAATATTATAGATTTAAAAAAATATGTATATATAATCTAGGATTTATAGTGTTAGGATAGAAAATTTGTATAATTACAAAAGTATCTAGTCGTTTTATTGTAGTCCAATTTAATGACATTGTTTAGGTAGTAAAGGCGTGTCTTCCAAAAAACGCCTTAGCCACGTTGTACCTTTGCATTTTAAAACATTTTTAACCGACATCGAAAAAGGGTTTACAATTCATCTGTATTTTTTTATGTTTGTTAGGTATCTTATAACTTTAAATTGGGCGAAGCGATTTTAATTATTCTTATTTTATTTGAAAGCTTTTGGTTCTCGTGTTGGCATTGGCACCGAGGTAGAACCTGAAGGTTTTCTCCTAAGAAATCGAGGAAAACCTTCAAATTTCAAAGGCACATGTAGTCGGTCGAACGTCTTTTTTTTAATTTTCTATTATTTTTATTACGAGCAGTCTGTTAAAAGACATGACAATAAATAGAGGCTCGCAAAATAATTTAAATATAAACTCCCCTAACTTACGACACGCCTACCACCCACCGCTCGTGACCAGCCCGTCCATGTTCGTTTATGTTTCTCATTGAACTTGACCTTTGATCACAATCTGTGGCGAGGCCAAGACTTATTTATATATATATCTATACTGTTTGTTACCCGTGACTTCTTACGCGTGAAAATTAGAACATTTCCTCCGTTTATGCGACATTTTTTTACTAATGCTTCGCTTTTATTAGTCGCAGCGTGATGTTATGTAGCCTATAAACTTCCACCAAAATGTACTATCCAACACTAAAAATCTTTTAAATCGGAACGCGTTCAAATAAACAAACTCTTCTGCTTTTAATCTAATATATAAAATTCACGTGTCACAGTGTTAGTTACCGTACTCCTCCGAAACGGCTAGACCGATTTTTATGAAATTTTACATGCATATTCAGTAGGTCTGAGAATCAGCCAACATCTATTTTCAAACTTTTTTTTTCATATGGCAAAACAACGTTTGCTGGGACAGCTAGTATTAGTATAAATATATGTTGTATATTAAACAGAAATTTTATTGTATAAAATTCTCGTGTCACAATGCTTGTTCCCATACTCCTCCGAAACGGCTTGACCGATTCTTATGAAATTTTATGCATATTCAGTAGGTCTGAGAATCGGCTACTATCTATTTTTCATAGCTCTAAGTGATAAGGGTTGTCCACTCCTGACATTTGTATGACAAAACAACGTTTGCAGGGTCAGCTAGTATAAATATATAAAGACTTGCTACTATCTCTCTCCATCACATTTATGTCCCACTGTTGGGCACGGGCCTCCTCCACTTTGGGAGGGATTATGGTCTACTGTGCCGCGCTGACCAGGCGTGTTGGCACAGGGTTTATTGTCGAGTTTTCCGTCTCTCACAGAGGGTGGTCTGTGTGCAATATCCCTTAGCTGACTTTTACAGCACCCGTGGGAGGAGATAGGGTGGTGACACTTGTATTGTTAATTTGTCACCACACGGAGAGTCCGTCATCGCACGGAGACTTACTACTGACTACAACCAATTGTAATATATTTGTATGTATTCCAGGGACGTGGACTGACCGGTCTCAAGAACCTAGGTAACACATGCTACATGAACTCTATTATACAATGTTTGAATAACACCGCCATTTTAGTGACATACTTCTGCAATGGACAGTACTTGGAACATGTTAACAGGTAAGTTAATATAACTGTCCTATGGTTGTCAAGTGTACAGGTGTCGCCACAGTGCTCAGAGATATATAGTAAACACCCAGACGCAGTACAAACATTCGTATGACAGTTAAAAACATCACACAAATGATTGTCCTGATCGGGAATCGAACCCGAGACCTCGTGAACGGCAGTCCGTTATATGAACCACTAGACCACGAACGTCTATACCGTTATAGAGCTATTACTAACATAAGATTTTTTACTAATTGAATTGTCAAGTACTATATGTGATGATGTCTGCCAGGTCCCACAGCACTCGCGGTGCTATAGCAGAGGAGCTGGCGGCGGTTGTCAGAGCTCTCTGGTCGGGACAGTACCGATTCATCGCTACCAGGGATCTAAGGGTAATTATCTTCCTTTATCTAATACTAGCTGACACGGCAAACGTTGATTTACCATACAAAAAAAAAAGCTTGAAAAATAGATGTTGGCCGATTCTCAGACCTACTGAATATGTATGTAAAATTTGAGAAGAATCGGTCAAGCCGTTTCGGAGGAGTACGGTAACTAACACTGTGACACGTGAATTTTATATATTAGACTAGCTGACCCGGCAAACGTTGTTTTGCCATACTAAAAAAAAAGGTTTGAAAAATAGATGTTGGCCGATTCTCAGACCTACTGAATATGTATGCAAAATTTGAGAAGAATTGGTCAAGCCGTTTCGGAGGAGTACGGTAACTAACACTGTGACACGTGAATTTTATATATAAGATATACAAAATTCTCGTGTCACAATGTTCGTTCACATACTCCTTCGAAACGGCTACTTTCCTCCTCTTGCAATTTGATAGAGATTCCTCTGACCTGGGAGTGTCTGAGATGCCTCATCAGATGTGTAGCAAACCTAGCTATCTTATTGGCAAGAGATTTTACTAAACCCCTTGCCAATAAGATTGCTGGAAGAGTAAATGGAAATGAAAAATGGAATGATAGCAATTTCCTCACATTTCCTCTTAATTAGTATCAACATTTAAAGCCCATAATACTTCTTAATTATAATCTTAGCCGCTTTCTTGACGGTCTTAGTCCTGACACGACCCATGGCTGAAACACAACAGTTAGCCTTCTTTGACAGATATGACTTCTTTGACAGATGATATACAAAAAAACTTAATTTACTAACGGCTTAAGGGTAACATTTTTCTAATTTCCTCATGTTAGAACGAGGTGGGCAAACATCAGCGTGCATTCCGTGGTTGTGAACAACAAGACTCGCACGAGTTCCTCACAATATTGATGGACTGGCTACACCTGGATCTGCAGTTCACCATCAGCGTACCACCACATAAGGTATGTGGATATTTTGCCTGGACTTTAATATTATGTAATGGTATAAACATTGTTTAGATTTTGAAACGTCTTAAGCTCTGGTTTCCTCAACTTCTTGAAGAAGAAAAGACTAGGAATTCCTGGTATAATTATTTTTCTCTTTATAATCTATCCCTAGCTAGCTCATCATGTCTGTGGCATATCTGTGTGGTGACGGATTAAGAATACAAGTCTCACCACCCTATCTCCTCCCAAGGGTGCTGTAAAAGTCAGCTAAGGCATATTGCACACAGGTAACATCCTCTGAGAGAGACGGAAAACTCGAAAATAAACCCTGTGTCAACACGCCTTCTCAGCATGACATAGGCCATAATCCCTCTAAAGTGAAGGAAGCCCGTGACCAACAGTGTTAACGGGCTGGATAGGAAGGAGTATAGGATGTAAAGCTCTGGTTTCCTCATCATATTGGAGAATAACAGACAAGGAACTTTTTTTTTTTACATTCAACATGTTGGCACTTGATCCCATGCCTCCTGATGGTAAGCGACAATGGAATCTTTGATGGTAAAGCGCACCAACTATGTCAGTGGCCTATTTACCCTTTTTTTGAACGTGTCTACATTGTAACTCTCGGGAAACACAGACATTGGTAAGTTATTCCAGTCCTTGGCAGTTCGTAGCAAGAAGGACGACCACGACAACTCTTCGGATATTTATTTTTCTCTTTATAGTCTCTTTCGCCCTCCAGTCCATTAACGTTTTACTGTTGGGCACGGGTCTCTTCCACCTTGGGAGAGATAAAGTATATGTGTGATGCGTTTAAATAATGCTTTGTTTTATATTTCAGGACAGTCTACCACCATCAGAGAAAGCCTGGCACGAGTACACCAAGAGTAAAGAGAGTCTCATACTGCGGTTATTCTACGGACAGATCAAGTCTACCGTCCGGTGTACAGTTTGTGGCAAACAGAGTGTCACTTATGAATCTTTCTCGAATCTATCTTTGGAACTACCCGCAAATGCTAATAGATGTACACTCAGCGTAAGTGTATATTATATTACCAGTTAATGTTTTATAGAACGTCTTCTGATCCCATATTAAGCAATTCTTTTTATACAACATAACACATAAGTCTTACTTGAATTTTTCGTTAGAACTACCCGCAAATGCAAATAGATGTACACTCAGCGTCAGTGGCGTGCACTCTATACAAGCTTATAAGCTCTGCTTTACTTGCCATTCACAGATATTTTAATAAAACGTTCGTATGTTTTAGATGACTTTATTCATTTATTTACTATTAATTATACAAAATATTATAACTTAAAAACGCCTACCTAATAATTCATAAATAGCACCAATATGTGCTTGCAAATTGTTTTTTGCCAGGCGTTTGGCGAAGGAATAATATTAGCGTAGCGAGCAAGCTCCACGCCGCCCGCCTGCCATGAGTTCATATGTGTGTAGAAATTTTGGTGTCCGTGCACAGTTCGCAAACGCACACAGGCTTGCATATTGAAGACACCTTGTACTGCATGTCATGCGGCATGAGTTAGCGATCGGAAGTTTTCGCGAGTATTCGGCGTTCGTTCGTTACCTATTATAATCCGAATAACAGTGTTGCCAGAAGGTTACATTTTTTACATTTTACGTAACTTTTGATCAGTTCATGTAACATGTATGTAAGAAACAATTTTAGTTAAATATATGTAACTTCTCAAGAATTACAAAAGAGGTAAAAATGAAAAAAAAATCTTGATTGAAAATTAAAATATTCTTATCTAAATTTATTTAATGAAAACAAAAACTACCGCAAAAAATAAAAAAGTTATAATTATATTGATAAATATATATTTTTTTAAATTATTGTGTACAAGAAAATATAAAATAATAATAATTATTGATCAAATTACCACTACGTAAGTTTTAGTTTAAAAATGTAACTTTTCATGGATGCCAACGTAACTTTCGACCAAATCACTCTGGCAACACTGCCGAATAAATAATATTTATATAGCAGAAATATTTTGGTTCGACGGAGGCCATTTTATTTTTTCATGTGGATCATTGAACTGTTTAATATTGAGTTTCTATAATTTAATAATTGTATGGATTTCCGTTTGTTGATTATAAAATGTTATTTGATTGTGAAATGTGTGTTGATAGTGTGTGTTTGTTAAAAATTAAAAATAACAAGTTCTCACAATTGTCGTTCGGTGAAAAAATTCAAATTGTGTCTATAGGTAGATGTATACCCGAGTTACAACTTAATCAACAAAAGGGTAACGTAACTAGATAATTTCATGTTAAAAGTTATGAAACGTATAACTGGCTATGTGGTTGTGTACACACGAATAAATTATTTTGTTTCCCTTGCATATTGTTTAGTAATTCTAGTACAGTGTGGACTGATTCGGGATATTCAGATTTAAATAATTTCCATTCCGCGACAAAGAATAAAATATAAAAAAATAGAAAGAAAGCTTAAAATTAAATACTTTTGGTAAATCTCGTATCGAAACGAGTATCAACAGTCAGTTACGATTAGATATACCGACATCTATGGACAAATTGCGTTATTTTTTGCGTCTATAAGTTGTGTAATAGATAGCTGATGAATTACTTCACAATCCATAATCACTAGATGGCAGTTTTTATCTTCAGTCCACTTTACGCTTTGTGTTTAGTAAACAAGTGGTTTTGAAGTTCCAGCGGATTGTCGTAAGTAGTTTAGTTTTATTTATGAGTTCATAGATTATTAATATTATTATACATCAAGATAAACTAGATGATTTGTGCTTTATAATTAAGTATACATATAGCATACATATCACAGTTTTAAGAGTAAAATCGAGTTATATTTTGAATTGTTATGTTTTCTCCTCTGTCCTCTTCTGTTCTCATTTTTAATACTTTAAAATAAATTTTCAGATCTTAAAAAATAGATAGATTTCATCTGTAGTCTTCTAGTAATTTTTCGTAGTATTTGTCTTCACTCTAGGTATTATAGATAAGAAGCTATAAAGGTTTTTTGTTACAACATGCGAGCGCGGTACCGATCGAATCAGCGCCACGCGTAGCTGGACGGACAACGGTATAATAGGTATTAACTAAAAAATGAAAACAGCTATTGCTGTATCTTAAATGTTTCGCTATTTTTTTGCACACATTTATATTAATTAAAATCGTTAGTCTATAATAAACAGTTTTTATATAAAAAAAGTTCTGTTAACATTGCCGAATTGTGTTATAGACGCTATCAATTTTCATTTTTTAGTTAAGTTAAGTTTAGGTCTGCACATAGAATAGGCACCAATGTAACTCGAAAATTTCATGTTAAAAGTTATGAAACGTATGTACATACGTACATGTACGTATGTATGTACGTACGTAGTTATTGTTTAGTAATTCTAGTACAGTGTGGACTGATTCGGGATATTCAGATTTAAATTTGTTCTGTTGGCATGGTTTCCGACTTAGAGATCCGTCGCGTGGCTATGCTAAAAATCTATAAGAGTACTACCTACAGTATAAGAGCCTACCCTGCTTCAAAATTATGTGCACGCCACTGCTCAGCGTAAGTGTATATTATATTACTAGTCAGCGTCTTATAGATAGATAGATAGATAGATAGATAACTCTTTATTTGTACACCAATACACAAAGAAACAAAATTACATTATTAGCCTTAATATTATTGTACAAATGGGCGGCCTTATCGCTAATGCGATCTCTTAAATAACGTCATCTGACCCCAAATTAAGCTATTTTTATTTATACAACATGACGTATCAGTCTTACTTGAATTTTTCGTTAGAACTACCCGCAAATGCTAATAGTTGTACACTCAGCGTAAGTGTATATTATATTACTAGTTAATGTCTTATACAACGTCATCTGATCCTAAATTAAGCTATTTTTCTTTATACAACATGACACATAAGTATAACTTGAAACTGACGTAAGAATGGGTGCTTGTCTATAGAACGTCATCTGATCCCAAATTAAGCTATTAGCTATTGGTAGGTGTATATAATATAACTAGTTAGCGTCTTATAGACGAGACTCGTGGTTTAGTGTTTCATGAACGGACTGCTGTTCACGAGGTCGCGGGTTCGATTCCCGCTCGGTACAATCATTTGTGTGATATTTATAACTGTCATGCAAATGTTTGTTCTGCGTCTGGGTGTTTCTATATAAGTATGTACATATTTACAAAAATACATTGCCGATAACTTTATAAAAATACTATGCGCAACTTTATAGGCGTAGCAGTATCTATTAGAAAATATGCCTCAAAATCCGTTGCGTAGTTTTAAAGTCTTAAGCTACAAGTTAAGTACATACAGAAATAACGACTATGTTATACTATAAGTAAAAATTAATATATTTCTAAAGCGACTAATTCATTACTTTCTTTACAGGATTGTCTTAAACTATACCTAAATGGTGAAACGATACCTGGTTGGAACTGTCCGAATTGCAAAGAGAAAAGGGATGCTGTTAAGAAATTAGATATTTCACGACTACCTCCAGTTTTAGTGATTCACTTTAAAAGATTTTACGTCGACCCTAAAGAATATATGTGCAACGCTTATAGGAAGAAACAGACATACATAGATTTTCCATTAGAAGACTTAGATATGAGACAATTCGCATTACATTGTCCTACAAATCATTCCTACAATTTGTACGCAGTCTCTAATCATTATGGATCTATGGAAGGTGGACATTACACAGCTTATTGTAAGAGCAGTGTTTATGGCAAGTGAGTATTGTTTTATTAGTTTCGTTCATATCTATCTGTTAATCTATGTAAAACCAAACTCTAATACTAAAATTTTACTGTCCATCTGTTAACATGTTGTATATCAGGAAAGGCGATAGCTATCTCTCTCTTTCACTCACTCTCTCCTCTCTCTATCTTTCGCTCTCTGTCTTTCGCTCTCATTCGCTGTCTTTATCTCTCTCTCTCTCCTCCCCCCTCTCCTAATAACATCCCGCTATTGGGCTCAGGTCTCAGGGAGGGAGGGAAGTTCTCAGGGAGGGATATTGGCTAGTATGCTTTCCTAATCAGGCATTTGCATACGGTTTATTTTCGAGTTTTCCGTCTCACACAGAGGATGTTATCTGTGTACAATATCACTTAGCTGGCATTTACAGAACCCTGAGGAGGGAAAAGAGTGGTGATATTTGTATTCTTATTTCGTCACCACACGGACAATTTATTTAATGTATGTAATACTTTCTGTCAGTTCGTTTGTCATCATGTCACAGGAATAGATATTTTCGTTGGAATTTTGGTTGGCTTCGATGGAATATGTCTTTTTCTTTCATAGTCTTCTTTCAGACGTGATCTGTGTTTACTGCTCTTTCATATAATCCATCTATCTTTTCTTTGATCTTCCTCTCCTCTTAGTTCCTTCTATCTTCATTCCCAGAATACTCCTAATTATCTCTCGTCTAATTACATAACCATGCCAATAGGTAAAACGGTGCTCTATTACTGAAATTTCCGTTCGTCTGTCACAAGGCAGTATCTTATGAACGCTGATATATAGAGAGTTAAAATTTTTACAGTTACGTGTTTCTGTTGTTGCTATAATAACGAATACTAAAAATCACATACAACAAACGTTTTCAGTTTCATCACGCCTTTTTCCCATGTGGGTAGGCAGAGACTATAGAGCGCCATCTGCTACAATCCAAACATGGCTTGGCTTCATCCACACTCATACATCTTGTCATACATGTCCGACGGTTGTAAGTGCTACGCACTTGCCCCTTTTGGAGTATGCCGGCGATGACGTCAGAGTATATTTTTCTCGGGCGTCCTCTCCCAGCATTTCCACTTACCTCCGCCGTGTATATACCTTTCGTTAAACGTCTATCATCCATTCTCTCCACCTAAGCATACTTTTCTCCACCTTAGTCACTACATCGTCTTTCAAACCGCAACGTTCTCTTATAACTTTATTTCTTAATCTATCTTTCAAAGTCATACCACACAAACTTCTCAAAGAGTACCATACATACTTTTCTTGATATGATTATGACGGTATAATTATAATGATGATGTACTTATACAGGGTGTCCCAAAAGTCAACGTCCAACCGAAAACCCAAGCTAGGCCTAGTTGTGGGGGCTCTCAAAAAAAAAGAAAAAAAAATCTATCTCATGTAGTTTCGAAATGACAGCCATTTTTCTTAAATTGACACCCTGTGACGAGTTTACGACTACTGGGGCTACAAATGAGCTCTTTTATAATTTTATTTTTGTGTGGAGTAGTCTTAAGTGATGCTCCTACAAATTCCAATTCATCATTTGCACACAACTTCATTGGAATTTCAGAAAATATCCGTTTTATACCGAACCATGACGTGAAAATGACTACATCACTAAACTTTGACAGTCTGTACTGAAAAAAAAATCTACTATGCAATTTCGGCAAGTGCCCTTAAAAGTTGGCGCATTTAATGGGCTTTCCAAAATGGTATAATACTTACTAAATTATTTCTTAGACGACGAGAAAAAAAAAATTAAGAAAGTCGATATTTAGCTTATTATTAGTTAGTCATAAAACTTTCTCAAAATTATTCTAATATCATCTAGGCGTTCTGTAAGGTGTAATTAAAGAAAGAGACGAAGAAAAGTTAGAGCGGGATAGTGACGCTACTAAAAGAAAGAGACGAAGAAATGTTAGAGCGGGACGGAGAGTGACGCTACTTGGTGTCAGTGAATTTTTGGGATTGTTTAAATAAAAGTCAATTATTAAAAATCGAATGTTTATTTAAATCATATCAAATGTTCAAATTGCTTGCCATCAGCGCGTATGCACGCCCTACACCTTCTTAAAAACGATCGTGTAATCTGGCGGGCGAAACGTCTGGAATTGATGTGATCAGCGGCATCTTGAATTCTCTGACGCAGTTCCTCTAAATTTTCAATTGGTTTTTGGTAAACAATTTCTTTGACCGTTCCCCAATAAAAAAAATCAATAGGATTTAAATCCGGGGAACGGGGGGGCCACGTGATCTGACCGGATCGACCAATCCACCTATTTGGATATTCTTGATTAAGGAATTCTCTCACTGGGCGCGCATAGTGTGCCGGACAGCCATCTTGCTGGAACCACATGTCTCGATAAATGCTAAGTGGCACGTCTTCTAACAAATTGGGTAACTGATGTTGTAAAAAGTCCAAATAAGCTGCCCCATCGAGGTTTTCTGGCAGTTCAAAAGGCCCAATAATGGATCCATTTAAGATCCCAGTCCACATGTTTATTTTAAAGCGGTACTGTGACCTATCTTCGCGCATCAAATGTGGATTTTCGACGTGCCACTCGTGCAAATTATGCAAATTCATGTATCCGTCTTTTTTGAAGGTCGATTCATCAGTCCAAAGAATTTTACGCAAGAATTCTGGATCTGCTCTGTGCTTTTCGAGCATTGATTGACAAAATAAAATCCTGCTAGGATAATCACGGGGTAGCAAAGTTTGTACCCGTTGCATGTGGTACGGATGCAATTCGTTTCTCTTCAGTATCCGATGTGCTGTACTTTTAGGTACCCCCAGACTTTGCTCGATTCCACGTACTGAGATACTCCGGTTCTCTGCAATTGCATTTAGGACATCTTCTTCATAAGGCACGACGGTTCTTCCCACTCTAGTAGCTCGAGTAGGAAGTTGATTTTCTGATAATAAACGGTGCACATTTACAAAAACTCGATGATCTGGGTGACGCTCGGCATTCGGATATCTCTCACGGTAGAGTCGAGCTGCAGCTCTAGCATTGCACCTACATTCCCCATAAATAAGGTGCATGTTTGCATATTCCTCTGCAGAGTACAAGAAAGGCATTTTCTTACAAAAACAGTCCAGGAGAAAGCCAAGTTCGTCAGAAACGGTTCGAAAACAAATCCAAGTCACACGCAATCAAGTCCAGTAAACAGAGCCAAGGTTGTAAGCACGAAATAAATACAAACGAATACAAAAAGATGCGCAGTAAACGAAGGCAAGAAACGTACTGAATTATTGTACGTATACCACGCTGTTGTATTAGCGTGCTATCTGTTTCACCCACACTAGCCAAAATGTCAATTTCGTCTCGCTCACACATTGTAGAAAGATTCACTGACACCAAGTAGCGTCACTCTCCGTCCCGCTCTAACATTTCTTCGTCTCTTTCTTTTAGTAGCGTCACTATCCCGCTCTAACTTTTCTTCGTCTCTTTCTTTAATTACACCTTACAGAACGCCTAGATGACATTAGAATAATTTTGAGAAAGTTTTATGACTAACTAATAATAAGCTAAATATCGACTTTCTTAATTTTTTTTTTTTCTCGTCGTCTAAGAAATAATTTAGTAAGTATTATACCATTTTGGAAAGCCCATTAAATGCGCCAACTTTTAAGGGCACTTGCCGAAATTGCATAGTAGATTTTTTTTTCAGTACAGACTGTCAAAGTTTAGTGATGTAGTCATTTTCACGTCATGGTTCGGTATAAAACGGATATTTTCTGAAATTCCAATGAAGTTGTGTGCAAATGATGAATTGGAATTTGTAGGAGCATCACTTAAGACTACTCCACACAAAAATAAAATTTCAAAAGAGCTCATTTGCAGCCCCAGTAGTCGTAAACTCGTCACAGGGTGTCAATTTAAGAAAAATGGCTGTCATTTCGAAACTACATGAGATAGATTTTTTTTTCTTTTTTTTTTGAGAGCCCCCACAACTAGGCCTAGCTTAGGTTTTCGGTTGGACGTTGACTTTTGGGACACCCTGTATATTATGATAATATTGGTACAGAACTCTTCGTGTAAAGTCCAAAGCGTACTTGGCCAGGGTTCTTTTTAATAACCAAGATCGCTTTATTCAATTTAAATGTATTTATAGATGGTACAAATATGATGACCACGTTGTGACGGAGATATCGTCAAGTGAAGTGAAGTCTAGTGCGGCGTACATTCTGTTTTACACATCATGTGGCTCCACGCGACTCTCGTGATCTGTCGCCGAACGTCGCGCGACATCATCCGCGGCACACACACCTAACGTGTCCAATCGGAAACGAATGCGTTTTGATTTTGTGTGAAATAGACATTTTTAAATGAATATTTAGACATGATATTTTGTCTAAATTCATTGTTTGTGGTCTAAACTGTGGTGTTGAATGAGTTATATTCGATTATCGATACTAAATTTTAGTCTCAATAAACAATATTGCTACATGAAAAAGGGGCGTGATTTGAAAGGTTTTATGTTAGAACCCGAGGCCACGCCTCTTTTTTATGTTTTGTATAAAACATGGCGCAAGAACAACAAGCTATCAAGTTATCATTATAGTATTTTCGTATTTTGATTAGTTGTAACTGCGAGTGTTATTGTATGTGTTAATTGATAATTAGATAGGACTACTACCATACAATAATGTAATATAAAATAAATACTTGCATTAGAACTAATCTTTACAGCACAATTTCTAATCGATTATCGTTAAATTGTAATTGGTTTTCATCACCTCGATGTGTTTGAGATTTTGTTATTGATATGCCTTAGAGCATTATTCCAACATGAGTTGATATTATAAGGCGAGCCCCGCTGAAAAAAATACGAGAGCAACGCTCATAATTTTTACGGACACTGTAGTCTCTTAATGTGTGCGAAATGTTTTTGTGCGGGGCGTGCGTAGTGATAAATGAAATTGCGTGTTTGTGTGCGTTACCTCGATACGCCGCCTACGTGGCAGTATATTTGCCAAAGAAAACAGCTTAAATAACATCCCTGTTGGCTTAGTACTCTAAGGTTTGTGCCCTTATTATCTATTGAGCTCGATTTTAACACGTGAATATACTTGGCTGTAACGGAATTAAATAAAAATACCTAGTTTAAAAAAACTAAAAAACACGCTTTATTTAATCGAATTTATATTGCATTGTCATCGGTCTTTGACAGGTGTGCAAAATTTGAATAGAATCTGACCCTTTAAAGTGGGTCAAAATAGCGTCCAAAGGAGTCTGTTACAAACATACAAACAAACATACAAGTGAAGCTAATATAAAGCGTGTAAAAATAGTATTCTCTATGCGGCAATATACGTGACAATTTTTTTTTATGTTTATGATAAAATTTTATATAGATATTGCCATGTTTGAATCGAATTTTCACACTTGTGAAAGAAGTGTAAGCGATTTTAAATGTAATAAAGTTATTTGACTTATTAGTAAATGGATTGCGATTTTATGTACTATATAAAGGACATCTAATAACCAAAAAGGCTTCTCTGTGTTTATTTCTTTAGACGTGGAATTTTTAACAGATATTATTGTTGCATAATGCTTACCATTCAATAACTAGCCTGTTGTTTTAAAAGAAAATTGTTTATAGGTCTTAATCTTTATGGAATGGTAGATATAGGAACATTAATGCTATGTAAAGGGAATTAAGTACTAAACCAACTGTATACAATATAAATTTAATGTACTATATATGTCACAGTATCCATTTACTAACAAGTCTAGTGAGTTTTTTATTGAAATGATCTAGTTTTATAATAGTTTTTATGATTTATGCCAGCAATATACAGGATGGTTGTTAAAAGTTTGTACCCTATAAAGGACACTAATAAAATTGTCATGTGTCTAATATAAAACAACAATTACATTCTCTTTGACCATAGAAACGTGCGTGGCTTATCTATATATGACATAGTTTTTTTGCTATGGGATCGATATCGGAATTTTTTAAGTAAATAACCTAACCTAGTCTTTATATATAAATCTTCTGTACGTGTGTTTGTAATTGAAATCCTCCTAAACGACTGGACCGATTTTGATGAAATTTGTTGTGTGTATTCAAGGGGGTTTGAGGATGGTTTAGATTCACAATTGGCTGGACCGATTTTGATGAAAATTTTTGTTGTTGATTTTTACACAGAATTGTATGGCAAAACATCGTTTGCCGGGGCAGCTAGTGTTAAAATAATACCTATCTAGTCTGTGTTCGTAAACAAAAAAAAATATGTAAAAACCTACTTTATAACTACTTAATATGCTCATAACTTGAAATTTATTGCATTAATTGTATTGTGTTATCAAACTTCGAGTCCGACGTGATCGTCAACGGCCTCCACTTTGACAGGAGAAAAAAATTGTAAGTAACAAAAACTTTGTTAGAAATATCTTACTCAATGATTATAGATTTTCAATTACTGTGAGTTGAATTTAAAGTCAGCACGTCATACATGACGTGTTTCTGGTTTCCTACTGCCTATCTCTTAACTGTGTCGAACAGAATCAGCAGCTGTGTGATCAAATCAACTTAGAAATACTTTATTAAAGATTTCGAAAATTAATTTATTTATTAGTATAATCGCAAAATCTAAGAATATATGTTCGTAATCGGAATTAAAATTATTCCTCGATTATGTTACTTCAGTACGCACAAACATTTAGCCACCCTCCTGTATATTATAAAACCGCCTGTATATAGATGTTTTAACCTAACTCCTAAAAGACCTGACCGATTGTGGTGAATTTTTCAGTGTATGATTGAGTGGATCATTAAATAGTTTAAAAACTATTGGATCCAGTAGGTGGCGCTGCTGTCTGTATGTAACCAAATTAGATTTAATTTCGTTGAAAGTAACATTTAAATAAATAACTAAATCTGTTGATAGAATAAACTTGGCTTAGAAATGGTCCTCTGGTCTCAAGCTAAGCTTAATGCTTGTGTTATGTGTACCAGAATACGGATATACTACATATAATAAATGTCTTTTATATATTAAATATACTTATAATACACAGAAAACATTCTGGGAGAGTTAAAATATTTGTGTGATAAATATCACACAAAGATTTGTCTTGTGCGGGTATCGAACTTGCCACTTTGTGAAATAAATATTCATGGACATTTCACACAGCGTCATCTGGTCCCAAGCTAAGCTTATATGCTTATGTTATGGGTACCAGAATACGGATAGAATACATATATGTACTACTTTTCTTTTGTAAATATATACTTATAATAAATAGAAACACCCAGACGCAGTACAAACACTTGTATGACAATTAGAAAAATCACACAAATGATTGTCCCGAGCGGGAATCGAACCCGCGACCTCATGATCGGCAGTCCGTTACATTAACCACTTAACCAAGAGGTTCGTCGATGTATTTATAATGTGAAGCAAAAATTTCCCTCGAATTTATATCCTTGCACTATACCTATGTATAATAATATAGAATATCCATAAAAATATGTCAAATGCTTTAAAAATTAATTGTGAAAGCAGAATGATTTATAATATTAATTATTTTCAATATAATTGAACATGTGTACGTTTATTTTTATTTTCTACCCACATATTTATTTATTTCATACATTTCGCACGTTTTAAATAATAGTGACTTAACTCAAAAATCATAGTAAAAGGCTTAATTTTAAAACATTCAATAATAAATTACAATAATCAGACGATCGCTGAAGCATTAGAGCAATGTTCATACTCATTATGACACTTTATTTGATAAATAAAACAACGCGTTTAACAACTCTCGTTGGTTCGTTGCTCAAAGGCCGTAAAGAACTAAATCTGTGGGTAGTGTATTTTTTTTGGTAGAATTTTGTTCTTTGTGCTACCGAACCTTCCTTGATTATGCCCATTTTTATTTATGAAGCCTATACCCAGCTGTGGACGAAGAAAAGATGATGGATGGGTGGTAGCCACGTTTTGTACTTTTGTAACACGCTCATATAAGTTCAGTATGTATCTATCAATGTATTAATTAATCTATGTAACAAAATTTTTTAAAGTGATAAAGTAATTTATTAATTTTGCAATTGACATGCTATGCTTTTACTTAATAAATTGAATTATGTTGTACGTAAAAATTTATAAACTCAATCGAGTGACGAATGTTGTGGCTTAATTGATTACTGAAAAGCACGATCGCAATAAACTCAGTTGGAAGAGCTTCGGAACGGTATTCCGAGATCGTGGATTCAAGTCCCGCTTGCGGTAATCTTTTTTTCCACCATAATTTGATTTTTAAAGTAATTTTCACCAATATGCAGTAGTCATATTGATCTAAACTGTTGCACACATATTAGGGACCGAATAATATAAAGAAATATTTAAGATTTTCAAGCGTGTTTTTTTTTAGTATTTGAACGGAGAAAATTATATCTTTTTTGTATTGTGTCACTATTATTTTAAGCGTGCGATTAGTGTTATGGTACATTCTGTATATTTTTTATTTTGTGCGAATACATCGGTTTAGAAAACCAATAAATATTAAATAGTTGTATAATGTATAAATGACGTCTTGTACAAAAATAGCTTTTCCATGTTCATTAAATAGGTTATTTTATTAATTTATTGTAATTATTTTTGTTTAGATGTGTATTGCAGTTATAAACGAATGCTAATATACGTTATCTCTTATTTAAAAAGACATCTTTGGCTGTTTTTTTAAAGATAGAACCCTACTACGAGATTCAGAGAAAATTAAAAGAAAAATTTCTGTGGTAATGCCGAAGATTTACTAGATAGAGTGAAGCGCCTACATTACTCACCCAGCTTGAAGCTACATAAATATCTACATGTGCGTGAAATATGTATCTGTGTGTCTCCAATACAGGCTATACGTCATATGAAACAGTGTTGCAAAATACGATTCAACCAAGATGAATTTAGGTGTCTTCGACATTGAATGCGTGCTCACCATTTGGGAAAGCTGTGTAAAGCAATAGCAGCGTTTGGGATGGAATGAAAATTCATACTTGTATTATGCGACATACATGAGGTAAGATAAATACAATGTATAAATAATAATGGACATTTCACACAACGTCCTCTGAGCCCAAGCTAAGCTAATATGCTTGAGTTATGGGTACCAGAATACGGATATAATAATACATAAATTTTCTTTTGTAAATACATACTTATAATACATAGTAACATTTGTATGACATTTATAAATATCACTATCTCTGGGCTATCGCTATATGTTCTGTGGGGGAGGCCTATGTCCAGCAGTGGACTGAGAAAGGTTGATGGTATAAATGATTGTCCCGAGCGGGAATTGAACCTGCGACCTCGTCAACGGCAGTCCGTTATCTGAACTACTAGACCACGAGTCCCGTATGTTAAAATTATTTCTGTTAATAAATTGTGTATGATTTATTAACATATTAAAATTATGTACAGGATATGATTAAAAGTCTATATTTTACATAATAATATTATGTTGGAAGGAGTGTTCAAGTAAGTACGCAAGTAAAACTACAATTATATAATTATTAGAATAGTGCTAAAATGAATCAGTCATTTGGTGGAATAAATAAAGGGTCACGTGGGAAGTTTTGAAAACTGGTAATTTTCTAGATATTGATGTGCTCTTTCCAAATTTCAACTTTGCCACCTCGTATGTTGCACGTTTGCGCCGCCATATTAAAAAATGGCGCCCAAAATCAGTTTTTTGATAATAACTTCTTTCCGACGCATTTTACAGTAAAACATATTTGCACAAAATAAAAATAGAGAAAATTTCCTACAATTATGTCATAATATTTTTTCCCTAAAATCAATAGTTTCTGCGTACGAGCGCCGTAAACCATTATACATCCACACCAACGTGTATTATTTATTTTAATTATACGAAGGTTAAATATTGTTCCACAGAATGAAAACCCAGCTAACTATAGCGTATCATGTCTCCACAGGTATAAAGGAATACGTCCCTTCTGTGTCAAGCCCCTTCTTCCCCTTCTAAGAAACATCTGGACCCAGCTGCTGAGCCCAATAGAATAGGATCCAGATGTTTCTTATAGTTAGCTGGGTTTAACTATTGATTATATATATGTTTTCCTGTAAAATGCGTCGGAAAGGAGTTATTATCAAAAAACTGATTTTGGGCGCCATTTTTTCAATATGGCGGCGCAAACGTGCAACATACGAGGTGGCAAAGTTGAAATTTGGAAAGAGCACATCAAAATCTATATAATTACCAGTTTTCAAAACTTCCGGAAAACTTTCCGGGCAAAAATACTAACTGACTGGGCCAAAAATAAACTAAATATTTAAAATACAGTAATATTGTACACCTATACATATGTCTGTAAAAATGTTATTTAGGTACTGTGTGTGGAAGTCTTTAAAAAATTTCCTGTGTTGTTAAATCAAAAGCTAACAAATTATACGAAAAAAAAATCCATCAAAATTAATCTCAAAAACACCGCATCAAAGATTTTAAAGATGTAGGCTCACATAAATTGACAGTAGATAACGGACTGGACCCTTTTATTTTAGCCCTGCGGCTCTTTCCAGTGTTATTTCTGAGACTTTCTTTAATTGGTGCTTTGCAATTCCGCAACGAAAAACCAATTTCATATTCATTTTGGAACTGGCTAAGATTTGTTAGGATTTTGGATTGGTATGCTTTTGGTGTTTCGGTTCATCTAGCAGTGATTTGGCAGTGCAAGTGCAGATAAAGCAGTGCACTGCGGGTCTTCCAAATTGTCCTTGGACTGTTTTATTGTCATTAACAAATTAGAAGGGCTTTGCAGAGATAGCAAATTCTTCTAAAATGGGGCTCGTAAACTTTGCTGTTCTTGCTTCATGGTCGTCAAATATAGTGTATTGTAGGTTATTCCACCCATGTGAAGATTGTTTATTAGTTCGGTTCATATCTATCAATGTATTAATAATCTATGTAACGGAATTTTTGAAAGTGATTTTCACTTAAATTACAGTAGTCGGATCGATCTGAAATTTTGCACACATGTTAAAAATCGAAAATAAAGCCATTTATTTCATATCTCAAAAACAAATTTATAATTTATGATATAAGAATTTCAAAAAGAAATGGTTTTATTTAAATAAATCAGTCGCACAAATGTTAGGGAATCTATTTTTATCTTTTGACTCTTTCTTCGTTTTTGTCGTAAAGAACTCACTTTTCCTACAGATTGTGAACTAACGTACCTAGTTGACAACAGTAGTGTGATGTTATCCTTAGTAACGTCTTCTTATCGAGAAATCTGCAGTTTGGTTGTCGGTTCTGTTGACAGTACCAACGTATATCCCGTTCTGAAAGATAAAAACCGGTCAAGTAAGAGTTGGACTCGCACACTGAGGGTTTCGTATCTACTATTGATCTTATTCATATTGACTTATCGGAGGTTTAAAAGTTCCCTAAAATCGATTCGCGAAAATTGTCAAAACTTGTTATTCATAATAGTTTTTTTTACGCTAAAACGTATATTATCTCTCCGATAAAGTCTCCGTTTAAACCTCCGATAAGTCATTATGAATATGTAGATTGAAAAGCATAGATAAATATAGATAGATAAATTATAAGCTACAGTTGATTAGTACAAAATGTAATCCTTTATTTGTGTAGTTCTATTATTATGTAAGTGCCATAAAACTTGCATAAAGCTTAAAATGCAGTACAATTACCTACTAATTACACAATGAACATTTTAATAGCGAGAATTTAAATCAATTAATGCAATATCGTTAGACTAAGTATCGGAAATGCAAGCGCTATGTTGTGATTGTTACGTGTTAGATGGCGCTTTTACAAACTTCATGTTATGATCCTTGAAAAATATGACCTTTGGAAAAATAATGTTTTCGCGTAATGTGATAACAAATCTAAAGTTTTTGGATTTTTCCCAGTATGACCAGTATCTAGTCTAACTCTGAGCCAAATTTCAAGTCTCTAGAGTAGCGGTAGTAGGCCCTGAATTTTGATTCCTGAATTGCGGCGAAAACTAGTCAAATGGCGCTGCTGTGCTCCTCATTTTTTTATAATATTTTCTTATTGCTTAGAGAAATCAGGTTGATTATGTTTTTTGAAGTAAGGGACCGCGTAGATCTACATTTGATATGAGTTTCAAGTTATACCTTCAGCCGTTGCTGAGTAAAAAAAAGTTTGACAGACGGACAGACAGACACCGGAGTGATCCTATAAGGGTTTTACGAAACCCTAAAAAGCAAGTCCAGAGTGCATAGACTGGCATATTTAAGGTTTCTTACTAGCACTAGAAAAAGCTCAGTCAATTGCTTCAAAATAAGCAAACTTAATATGTGTAGTTAAAATGTAGAGAGCTATCTAAATTCTACATTTCAGCTACCTAAATAGGTTTGTAAAAATAACTTTTGCTCAACAAATGTTTGGTACTTTTTATATGTTTCTCTCGAACTACAGGCTTGGTTCATTTCTTTTGATTCCCTCACACACGGTCGTTTCAACATTAAACCTTTAACTGTACTGAGAAAACTTGTTTGGGTTCTTTTTGTACGAAATATCAAAAATATAACAAGCTTTACCATTCAAAGTTCAAAGTATCGCTCTATCAAATCATAGTACCTCGTTCGTGTAGTTTCACGTTTCTCTTCTTACTGTTCTGGCCTGGAATAAACGATGTGCGTAGCTTATGCGACTGTATAGAATAAATAGTGTGTATCCCCACTGGGATTTATTTACCAAATAATTAGAAAAATGTGATAGGTTCTATGGCAGTAGCGCACGTTTTTTTATGTAACAGAAACGCTTCGATTTATGGGAATTGTCGATGATATTTTTTAAAAATTTTCGTCTCACATGGTGAAATTGGTTACCAATTCATCATCTATGTTTTGCATAATAGTTCTCGTTAGCCTTAAAATTAAATAGTGTTCGAAATTAGGTTGTTATATGTTCGAAATAGCAGGGGGTGGTTTTTATAATAAATACTGTTGCCCGCGTTTTCGTACGCGTGAAATTTAGAAATCAGACTTTACCAAACAGAAGTTTACTACTACAGCTCAATAGATGGCGTTGTACAGTTTTTTTAAATCACACTACGGTTTGGTTACACGCATTAACACAAGGTCGTCAAAATTTCATTCCGCTTTTTGCATTTATAAATTAGTAAGGATAAGGATAAATCAAAGATTTTAATCTTTATTTAGTAGAGCTGTAAAAGTAACGAAAGAAAGAGTATCCGTATTAGAGATGGGTCGTTCACGTTTTTAACGTAAACGAAACTAGACCGTTCATTTTCGTTCATCGACTAGTCGATCAACCAGTTCAAATCATAGACTATAGTTCACGATCTCGATGCTAACTAATGCAAACGATCATAGTTCATACGTTCACGTTGCGTTGCGTTGCGAGCGAATGAGACGTTCAATTCCACTGATAGAATACGTAAACTATACGGTTCGACCGTGCACTGTGCAATTGCACGCTGAATGAAGTTCCAGATTAATCTTGTTTAAGGACATTATAGGTATAACAATGCGGAATTATGTATTTTTACGTTATATATTACTTATATTGATCTTCCCTCATACTTCTTCCAGGCTTAGGACTGGCTGAATAAAATTCAGGCGCATTTAAAAGATCAACTGATTTTTTGTACATGATTGACTACCTAATTATTATTTTATACAATACTAGCTGTCCCGGCAAACGTTGTTTTGCAATACTAAAAAAAAAAAGTTTGAAAAATAGATGTTAGCCGATTCTCAGACCTACTGAATGTGCATACAAAATTTCATAAGAATCGGTCTAGCCGTTTCGGAGGAGTACGGTAACTAACACTGTGACACGTGAATTTTATATATTAGACTAGCTGACCCGGCAAACGTTGTTTTGCCAAAATAAAAAAAAAAAGTTTGAAAAATAGATGTTGGCCGATTGAAATTGTAGATGCTGTGGAGTTTTCTGCCCTTCCGATCATAGAGGCGACTAATTTTCGGACCTTTTCTTTCGTTTTCATGGCCTCATTGGGGTCGGAAAACCCCTGCATTTTAAAACGTGGATCGATAAAGGTAGCCATTGCAAAAGTACCGCTCTGCTCAATTAGATGGAATCGATCTTCTAAGCCCTGTTTAAGAAGAAGTACAGTATCGCGTGCGTCTGGTATTAGATCTGTACGATCGATTAGTTTTTGGCAAGCTTCCTTTAGGCATCTGGTCACTATTATAACTGAGCTGCCCGTAATGTATTTTTCTCCGCTCATGGAAGACGTGATCTCTTCGAAGGGCCGCAATATCTGGCACAGTTGTCTATATAATGTCCAATCATCAGGATTAATAGTTGGCAAATATCGATCTATGAAACCCAAAGTTGCCCGGATAGCATCTTCCAGCTCCACAAAACGCTTGAGCATAAAATATGTGGAATTCCATCGCGTTTCAACAGCTTCGATTAGGCGTTTAGGTTCAAGTCCTAGTTGAGTCTGGTATTTTTGCAGTCTTTCTGAAGAAATTGTGCTTTTTTTTACATGTGCAATGATTCGTTTTACCTTGTCAAGTTGCGGCTTTATCAGAAGAAGTGCACCCTCAACAACTAAATTTAGGCTATGCGCATAACAGCCAAAATGTTTCCAGCCCAGATTTTCTTTTACTGCCTTCACAATATTAGCGGCGTTGTCCGTAATCATAAAATTCACCTTATGTTTTAAATTATATTTATTTACAATTTTCTCTATTTCACACGCGATATTCTCAGACGTGTGATGACCGGGAAAATGACAACATCCTAAAAGAACAGTTTTAAATTCCAAATTGTCCGTTATATAGTGACCGGTAAGTGCGATATAGCTCTCAGTTTTTAATGAAGTCCACATATCGGCGGTTAGACAAATGCTATGGACTTCTTCTTGTAACTGATTTTGTATGGTATCAAATTGCTTCGTGTAAATCTCTTGCATAATGGAGTTCGACAATGTTTTTCTACTGGGGAGTTGGTAACCGGGTATCCACCGGCAGAATTTCCGAAACGCCCTCTCCTCCACAATTGAAAAAGGGTGGAAGCTGTCCACACAAAGGTCCAGTAAGTCATGGTTTATTTGTCTTTTTTGTTCGTTGCTTATTTTCTTATTCACATATTGGTCCATGACTTTTTGGCGTTTTGCAGCTTGAATTGATTCTCCGTTTCCATCATTTGGCTCCATAATATTCTGGGTACTGGTGCTGGGGGTAGGGCCCAAAATACCGGATTGTAGCGCAGGCCCAGGTTGGACCACGGTCGCTGTCAGATTCGTATTCGTCGTTTGCAATCCGGCAAAAATAGAAATATGCTTGCGCCTTAAATGGCTTTTCAAATTTGCGGTTGACGACTTGTATGCAAGTTTTTCCTTGCACACATTACAAACTGCTTCACCACTGCTAGCATCCTTTTCAAAATGATGCCACAATTCGCTTCGTCCCGACATGTTAATGTTTTTATTTTTAACACTAAATAATAAATATGTACAAAACACGTAATACCTGAACACTCACTAAATATATACAAATTTACACGTAATACCTACACTAACTGTACATAAGGTACTGTTACATTCAACCTGGGATTTATAATTTGTTTAGTGGAAGCGTGATATTCTCCAGGTCCAACACGAATGAACACGAGCTGCGTTTCACAGCGTTAACAAGATTTTTGTACTAGATTTTTGTAGACTTACCCCGTCTTCGTCTTCTGTCTATCTTCACCGTGTCAACCCTTGCTATTACCTAACTAACAACAAAAAAAAACATTGGCCAATATTATTCAGAAGCAGTTAATCAAGTTTACTAAGCTTATTCCAGGGAGATGATAACACGGGCTCCTGATGTCATCTATGAGCTCGCCGATTCTATCCAAGCTTGAACTTTCACCAATAGTCCCAATACAATTACGCTATCACAGATAATAGTTCAATTTCAAATAGTTCAATTCGTATTAACAACAAAATTAACTAGGTTTTATGGTACACTTATTCCGTACAAATGTCGAACATTACATTTCGCGACGGTGATTCGCAGTTTAATTTCAATGGTAATTATCGATTCACACAACAAGGATAATTAGTTTTATCAACAATCAATTTACTGGTAACAATTTTAGCACTTAACCCTTAAATGCATGAATTAATAAATTGTACTGAAAAAAATGGTTTCAATTCTTTAGAAGCTGTGATAAACGGGAAAAATAATGAAAAAAATAACAATTAATATTTTATAGGTTTTTATTAAAAAAATCAAGTTGATGCATTTTTGGGACATTATGCAAAATAGACTTAAAAAATGCTTTTATTAATTAACTGTGGAATAAATTGAAACAATCGTTTCCTTTCTTTGCACAAAGGAATACATTGCACTTTGTGCATTTTACAAAGCTCTGTAGCTTACAGCCAGGTCTCTTGCACCTCATGCGTTGGTCGGTTTTAATTTGGCTATGACCAAGATTGTCTAACCGAACGTCAGACGGTGGAAGAACCTGGCACCCTTTCTTTCTTTTTGCCTCTATGGTTTCAGTGATGCTGCTGTTGCTAGGACGTCCTCTTGTTGGCTGGGTCGTAGTACCATAGGTACATAAGACATCAGCCAGCTCTGACCTGAATTCTGACAGATTTTTCAGCTTTTTTGGATCTGCTCCTTTTCTTGTCTCTACAGTTTTGTATAGAACCCAGGAGTTTATAATAGTTAAATCTAAAAGGTCCAAAAATCCTCATATACCATTTCCTGGTCTTGACTTTTATTCTATATCTGCCCAAAAATGAATCCATGAGATCAACGCCCCCCATATGGGCGTTGTATTCTTTGACTATTTTTGGGCAGTCTATAATTATTTTTTTCTTTTCTGTTTTGTCATACCGTTCGATGGACTGTATTGGTTCAGCTCCTACGTAGGTCGAGAGCAGAACTACTTGTTTGTTATCTTTCCAGCTCACTGAAGACATGTCGACCCCATCAATATGTGTAATATATTCCACATACGACCCTCTTGGCACTTGTTTTTCCATTACATCCTGCTTTGAGGGTAATTTACATTTCTTACCTAGGCGGTTTCTTTGAACAGTTCCTACACATTGTATTCCTTCTTTGGCAAAATAATACATCAAGGGCAATGTGGTATAGAAATTATCATGGTATATAATGTGATTAGCATGTCTGGGAATTATTCTAGCAAGTTTTATCACTGTTTGTGATACAACCCCTATATCAGGCTCGTTAGGCAAACGATCATCTTTTTCTTTGCCAGCGTAAATTATAAAGCGATAAGCAAAACCTGTCAGAGAAAACAATACAAATAATTTAAAACCCCATTTATGGGGTTTATTAGGCAAATATTGTTTTAAAAAATGGCCCATCTTGGTGGCACACATTTGCTCATCGATGGATAAGCGCTGACTGATTGGAATGCTAGAGAACTTGGTATTGAGATGTTCAATTACAGGGCGTAGCTTGTGAAGTCGGTCATGCTGGGGATGATCTATTGGTAGGTGTTTATTGTTATCGTTGAAGTGAAGTACTCTTCTTATTTTTTCAAATTTATTGACAGGCATCGCTTTTATAATTGCCTCAAACCCGTGCTTGTTAGCCCAGTAACCACGTACACTTGGATAGTGGTAGACACTCATATAAATCAAGATTCCCAGATATTTTCGCAGTTCTCCTAATGTTATGACGTCAGGTCTATCAGGTTTCTTTTGTACAGCATAATTATTTGTTTCAGTAACAATTTGTGAAAGAAATTCTTCAGTAAAAAAGTAGGAAAAAAATTGGAAAGGTGTCTGAAGGTTCATCAAACTTTCAGGGTATTCTTCAGTTCCATTAAATTTTATGGCATTTTCGTTGAATGGCAGAGGTTGGTTTTTCCATATCAACCTCTGAATGTCTAAAGAATGTACCGGTGCATAATTATTATTTGAAGGAACAGCATCCGCTATTACAATAGGAGGATCGGGTATAATTTCTTCGTTATTATCATTAGACCTAGCCTCACCGTCGTCATCATCATTTTCTAAAACATCTAATAAATCTTGTTGGGTAGGATAAAAATCAAGTTCGTCACCGTCCGACTCGAAATCGTCTTCAGAAATGGCGCCATCTTCTAGTTGGCTCAACCAAAACTCAATGTCACCATCTCTCCTATTATTTTCTGCCATTTCTAAAACAAAATAACCAACCACATGCATACCTCACCAAAGCAAAATAAATAAAATCACAAAATGTATAGCTTCAAATAGCAGTAGTAATTTTTACCAATAGTGCATGCTGTCCCATTTTTGCATCAAAACAAAAAAGCTTCCTGTTCATATAACAATTATGGTAAATTGAAAAAAGCATAAGTTATTGTATAAATAATAGTCATTACCTTTAGAAAACAATTTTTTTTCCCCAAAATCAGCAAATAACTTCGTGATATATGTCGCCAAAGTGCACTCAACTCAAACCTATTTGAGAAACGCGCGCCAAGAAGTGAAATGTCAATCAGCCACAGATAACAACACAAAATGTCACTAGTTGAGTTATTCTATGGTTAGAGAAGGAGCAAAAGAAACATTTCATACAGCCTAATGTATCAAACACAAATATTATGGACGGATATTGGTGGTTTAATTTGGTGATTCAATTTTGGGACACTATGCGTTTAAGGGAACAGTTGCAAAAAACGTTTCAAATCGCATTCAAATTGCGGCGTACTTTGCATACAATGTGTAGTATTTTTTATATATTACTAGCTGACCCGGGAAACGTCGTTTTGCCATACTAAAAAAAAAGGTTTGAAAAATAGATGTTGGCCGATTCTCAGACCTACTGAATACGCATGTAAAATTTCATAAATATCGGTCAAGCCGTTTCGGAGGAGTACGGTAACTAACACTGTGACACGTGAATTTTATATACAGGGTGTCCCAGAACTCAACGTCAAGCCGAAACGGGGTGACAGGATAGATCATAACCATCACGAGAAAAATCAGAAAAAAAATCTATCCCATGCAGTTTGGAAATTATGGGCATTTTAAGAAAAACCTAGAAATTTGGTCTAACTGTACCATTTTTCGGTTATTGTGGTTAATTTTTATTATTTTTGGTCATTTAAACTTTGGAACCGTAACCCTAAATAACATCTCGAGAATCACAGTCTAAAATAATGACACAATTACCCCAAGTTTCCTAGAATTTAGACTATTTGTTAAACTATGAATTTAAAATTTTCAAACTTTGTCGACTTTGAAACACCCTCCTTTAAAAAAAATGTACTAGAGTGCCTTGGCAAGTGCCATTAAGAGTTGGCGCATTTAATCAGGATTGTAAAATGGTACAATACTTGTAAGTTTCGTACTAAAAAAAACGAGTAAAAAATAAAAACCTCAAGTAACCCGATTTTTGCTAACCCATTTTACTCAGTTAAAATGTTTTTTATTCGCACAAGCCCTTGGTAGGTTCTTTATTTTACGGTAAAATGATGAGAGATATGGATAGTGGACATGTTTGCCATGAGCGAGCGAGACAGATAGTGACGCCACTTTTACCAAAGCAACAAAATACTAATAAAATAATGAAAAATGTTGACCTTGTTTTGTTTAGGTTTATTGGAATAAAAGTCAGATTTGAAAATAACATTTTTTATTAAAACAAATGTTCAAATTGTTTACCACCAGCTTCAACACACGCCCTACATCTTCTTAAAAAAGATCTACTTATTAGCCGGGCATATCCTCGAGAGTTGATGTCCTCAGCAGCTTGAGAAATTCGTTCACGCAGCTCGGCTACGCTCTCAATGGGCTTAGAATAAACTTTTTCTTTGAGAACGCCCCAATAAAAAAAATCCAGGGGATTTAAATCTGGGGAACGGGCTGGCCACGAGATAGTGCCTGAACGTCCAATCCACCTTCCCGGATATTCTTGGTCAAGGAAATCTCTTACTTGCACTGCGTAATGCGCTGGGCAGCCATCTTGTTGATACCACATGTGGCAACGATCTGTTAGTGGTACGTCCTCTAACAAACTTGGTAAATTTTCTCGTAAAAAATTTAGGTAATTCGTGCCATTCAAATTCTCAGGCAGCTCAAAAGGCCCAACTATTTTGCCGTTTAAAATTCCTGTCCACAGGTTAACTTTAAAGCGATATTGGGATCGGTCTTCTCGCATTAAATGTGGATTCTCCACATGCCACTCATGAAAATTGTGTAAGTTTATGTAGCCATCTTTTTTAAATGTAGATTCATCTGACCAGAGAATTTTTTGGATGAATTGGGGATTTTCATTATGCCTCTGTAGCATTGTTCTACAAAATGAAATCCTTTCAGGATAATCTCGAGGGAGAAGACTTTGAACTCGTTGTACGTGAAATGGATGCATTTCAGCTCTTTGTAAAATACGATGTGCTGTGCTTTTGGGTATTCCCGTTCTTTCTTCAATTCCACGAACGGAAATACTTGGGTCATCTGCGACCTCTTCCAACACTTCTTCTTCGTAAGGAAAGCGAGGTCTACCTCCAGCCCGTATTTGATTCGGGAAATGGCCGTCCTCTGTGAGTGAATGGTGCACATTAACAAACACGCGGTGATCCGGATAGCGCTCTAAATTTGGATATCTTTCACGATAAAGTCTAGCGGCGGCACTTGCGTTGCATCTGCATTCCCCATAAATGAGATGCATGTTCGCATATTCTTGTGAAGTGTAGCGCGTAGGCATAGTGATGAGAAGGATGTCAACACAAAAGTCCAATTCCAAAAGAGAGAAGCCAAAGTTGCCGGTATGTAATCAACAAGTCCAATTCACAAAAATCCAAGTCCAAAAAGAAAAGCCAAAGTTGTCAGTACTAAATTAACACAAGCGAATACGGAAAGGTGCGCAGTAGACGAATGAGCGAAATGTACTAACTGGTGTCAGACTGGCAGCGTAGCTATTTGCTTGGTATGGCGTCTGTATCTGTTTCATTCGCACTCGTTTAAACGATGCATCTCCGTCTCACTGCGTGGCGTCACTATCTGTCTCGCTCGCTCATGGCAAACATGTCCACTATCCATCTCTCTCATCATTTTGCCGTAAAATAAAGAACCTACCAAGGGCTTGTGCGAATAAAAAACATTTTTCCTGAGTAAAATGGGTTAGCAAAAATCGGGTTACTTGAGGTTTTTATTTTTTACTCGTTTTTTTTAGTACGAAACTTACAAGTATTGTACCATTTTACAATCCTGATTAAATGCGCCAACTCTTAATGGCACTTGCCAAGGCACTCTAGTACATTTTTTTTAAAGGAGGGTGTTTCAAAGTCGACAAAGTTTGAAAATTTTAAATTCATAGTTTAACAAATAGTCTAAATTCTAGGAAACTTGGGGTAATTGTGTCATTATTTTAGACTGTGATTCTCGAGATGTTATTTAGGGTTACGGTTCCAAAGTTTAAATGACCAAAAATAATAAAAATTAACCACAATAACCGAAAAATGGTACAGTTAGACCAAATTTCTAGGTTTTTCTTAAAATGCCCATAATTTTCAAACTGCATGGGATAGATTTTTTTTCTGATTTTTCTCGTGATGGTTATGATCTATCCTGTCACCCCGTTTCGGCTTGACGTTGAGTTCTGGGACACCCTGTATAAGACTAGCTGACCCAGCAAACGTTGTTTTGCCATACTAAAAAAAAAAGTTTGAAAAATAGATGTTGGCCGATTCTCAGACCTACTGAATATGTATGCAAAATTTGAGAAGAATCGGTCAAGCCGTTTCGGAGGAGTACGGTAACTAACACTGTGACACGTGAATTTTATATATTAGATATAGCCCGCCAGAAGCTATGCAATAGCTTAATAAAAAAATTCTTTCGTATCTAATGAAATTAAACTTAGTATGCTCGTCGCACCATTTCAGTAAAAAAAAACCAAAACCATTTTATGACAGGAATCTTTGATTCATCAAACTGAACCCAAAAAAAAACGATGACCAAAGGAATAGATAAAACCATAATCGTACGTACGTGACTCGCAAATTAACTATGTTGAAGAATCTAGGGCAGTTGATATCACCTAAAGACGACATACGAAACATGCGAGTTGGATGCGAGTAACGAGAAGTTTTTGTAAGTAACGTTTCGTTACTCGGTACTAGACGTAGTACCTGTTACTCAGTAACGGTATTAGATACATACGGTTTGTTACAGCTCTATTATTTAGGAGTTGGTACACAAAGGAGAGGTGACCATGTCGTCCACATGTAGCTGCACTAATACTAAGATAATATTTACATGTCTTGTTTTAACCTATTAGATAGAGGTCAAATAAAAAGTACTGCTTTTTTTTATATAATCTGTATTTTCATTATAAGATAGAAGCGTAGGAACACAAAATGCAAAAACAAAATAGATTTATTTTTATTTTCACGGAATTATGGGGGTGTACTCAATTGAGTACACTGACCGCATAAGTGTGAATATTTTCAAAACATGCTTTTTCGATACAAAGTTTTTTAAGGCATTTTTACACTGACGACACATCGCAGCTGTTTTTCTATCTTGGTAGGATAGTGATCAACTCTATCTTGAGCAAGGCCCTATTGAGGCGGCAGGACGCGGTCTTCTTTGATCACCTAGACGTAAATAATATCGTGCGATATGACGACGAAACATAAGCTGTCATTATCAATACTCATAACATGTAATCGCCATGCATTGGCAACAGCCACGTCTAACATGAACAGCACCCACCACCCCACCACTTCTTGCCCTGCACAGCAATTCTATATAATGACACGGACTGATCCAGCTCATCTACACCTCCCATATAATATTTTCTAACACTTGCGCGACTCATTTGTTTAAATAAAACTACTTTTTACGGATTTAGACACGTATATTTGTTTTAAATTGACTTACATTACTGACAGAGAACAACGCCGAGAACTTGATAAAATGGCACCTATGCGACAAGTTGTAGAGCTGGTCATAAACAATTGCCGAAACAACTACGTTCCTAGCGATTATTTGACGCTAGATGAACAACTTGTAGGTTTTCGAGGACGTTGCAGCTTCATAATGTACATACCAAATAAACCAGATAAATTCGGAAGATTTTCATGGTTGTCGATACAAAATTTCCGTATGTTTACAATTCTGAGATATATGTTGGAGCGCAACCGGAAGGTCCGTTTCAGAAGTCCAACAAAGTAAACGACGTGGTCTATAGAGTACTGGATCCACTTTATGATTTGGCCTGTAATGTATCAATGGACAATTATTTTACAAACCTGCCTCTGGCTAAAGAGTTATTGCAGAAGAAAATAACGATTGTTGGTACTATGAAAGCAAATAGACCCGAAATCCCTAAGGAGTTCAAAGCTTCAAGGTCGAGGACAAGCAAAAGTTCTCTTTTTGGATTTCAATAAGACGTTACCCTTGTGTCATATGTTCCTAAAATAAACAAAGCAGTCAACTTACTGTCTACAATGCATTATGATGCAGCTATCGATCCTGATACATACGAAGAACGCAAACCTGAGATTGTTACTTTTTATAATCGTACTAAATGTGGCGTGGACATCCTAGATAAAATGTGCAAACAGTATAGTGTTCTGCGTAACAGTCGTCGATGGCCACTAACAATATTTTTTGATTTGATGAACATTGTTGGAATTAACGCTTTGGTAATCAACCAAATGAATGCCTCACCCGAAAAAATTATCAGGCGTAACTTTTTGCACGAATTGTCCTTCAATTTGATAAAGTCACTTTTGATCCGTCGGACATCCATTGAAACACTGCCCAGACAACTCAAATTAAGGCTTGGAGCGCTT
This sequence comes from Orgyia antiqua, assembly GCA_916999025.1. Taxonomy (NCBI): domain Eukaryota; kingdom Metazoa; phylum Arthropoda; class Insecta; order Lepidoptera; family Erebidae; genus Orgyia; species Orgyia antiqua. The sequence goes on from OU779874.1 coordinate 12,140,697, forward strand.
TTGGGTAGCACAGTTCAAGAATTCCAAGAGTCTCGACATGATTTGACACCAAAGACGACGAGTTGGTCGATGTGCACTCTGCTCGAGAGCCCGAAATCGGGCGACAAAAAAGTGGTGCAGGACTTGCCACAAATGGATTTGTCCCGATCATCAAGCAGTAGTGTGTCCTGAATGCAACGAAAATAAATAAATATAGATATTAGGTTGTGTTGATTAAAAAAAAATACGTTGATCTCAAAAGTGCCATTTTTGTTACGTTTTCTTAGATATTTACTAAATTACTAATTGTTCACTATTTTAGATAATATTTCTAGATTGAAATGTTGTAATACTTAATAAAAATAGGTACTATTTTTTCTATTCAATTTATTCTATTAATTAAATAATTATAAATATACAATTTATCAACATTTTAAAATGGCCTAATATAGTAGGCCATGCGTGTACTCAAGTAAAAAAAAGGGGCGCGTGTACTGTTGTGTTAAATGAAGTAGTAATAATAGAGAGTACTATAGTATGATAATAGTTTACTATTTAGAAGATTTATGATTAGGTAAATGTCATGTTTATTTTGAGTCTAATTGTTTAGTTTGAAGCCATATTGCTGTGCCCTAAGGGCTCATGTTTCAGTACATTTAAAAATTATGTTATGTACCAACTTGTGAACAACATGAATGCAATAAATAAATGGATAAATAAATACCTAGGCACCTATTTTCCTGTAAGAGTATTAGATAAATAGACGGTTGATACAATTTATTTTTATTTAAATCATCATTTATTATATTATTTATTTTATTACATTATTTATTGTACACCATTTAGTAAAACAATATAGAACATTATCATCATAAACATCACGCCTAATATTTCACAATTAGAAGTCCAAGCCAATTTAATTAAATTTCGTAAAATAACTCTGCTTTCGCTATAAATTCATCGTCATCCATAGCAAAATCATTGGTCATATAATGTGCATAATGACACTCATATCTTCATTGTTTCAACTCATTTCTATAAGCTGCGCGAAGAATGAGATATGGAAGAGACAGTCAAGCCATTTTTGTATATTACTTTACACCTATAAACAGTAATATCAATCGAAATCACCTTCACAATTTCAAAAGTTACTCTTTGGTTATTGTGCTAATCCCAATCTCTAACGCAATTTCTATTTCAATACGGAGCTGTCAAAAGGCGTCAAGAGTACGGTTTTGGCGACATTGACCAATCATGTTTAGTTCACTCAATATCCGCTCAGTATTGACACAATATGGCGCTAGTGTTGTGTTCAAGAGTACGAAACGTGATGAAATGTCATAATCTCAATGCTAATGGATCGGAATTGTTTTCAAGAGTAACCCTACAGTCCGTTTCGGATATAAGAATTGGGTAGCAGCCAGTTCAATCGAATACTATTACTCATTTGATTTCTATTGCGGAAAATTGCAGACACCTACTTCTAATGCCATGGGTTCCAACTGTCAAAAATTTACTTGAGAAACCGAATTGTACCCCAGGTAACCAAGGTAATCAAGTGGTTTACAACAACTTTTTCACAAGCTGCAATCTATTATTGAAATTGAAAAGCCTAAGCTAACGAGCTACAGGAACAATATGAGAAAATAGGACAAAAATGCCCAAAAGAAATGAACCTATACACTACAGGTTTAACAAGGCGAACTTCTATTGGTAAGGTGGAAGGATAACAGTGTGTGTACCATGGCAACTAACTATGATACCATTGAACCGCTAGGGACGGTCAAGCGATGGTGCCCTATAAAGAAGGAGAAGACTGATGTAACGATACCACGGTTATTTCAAACGTACAATAAAAATATGGGAGGTGTACCTAAATAAAACTACTTTTTACCAGTTTTACCACCATGGTCACGGGTGTGACTGCGAAGTTTCCGAAACGTCGGGCCAAAATTTAAAACAAATATACGTGTCTAAATCCGTAAAAAGTAGTTTTATTTAAACAAATGAGTCGCGCAAGTGTTAGAAAATATTATATGGGAGGTGTAGATGAGCTGGATCAGTCCGTGTCATTATATAGAATTGCTGTGCAGGGCAAGAAGTGGTGGGGTGGTGGGTGCTGTTGATGTTAGACGTGGCTGTTGCCAATGCATGGCATATGATATATGAAAATAAATATTTAACTCTTTATCAATACTCATACATGTTATGAGTATTGATAAAGTCTTTTATATTACGCCGTCCACTTCGCGACACTCCCATGACGTACAATAAGCCCAGAAATGCTCTCATTTCTACCATATCAGTGGGTTTAGCATCCCTGTTTCGTTGAAAATTGTCTTTTATTTTATTTATATTGTTACGTGTTAGGGTTCGAAGGATTTGGAGAGAAAGACCTGCTGACTGTTTTAGAAGACTTTATTCACTAGCACTAGTTACACAATAAGCACTAGGTCCAAACAACAAGCACTAACAATGTCCTAGATCGTAGCCAAGTTGTAGGTTTACACAAAGGAGAGACAGCGCCAGTGGGTGCAACCTCACTCCGTATTGGTTTTACGTCACCCCGTTTCTTCCATGTGATGATGTGCCGAAGGTCGTCATCTTTTTCTTGAGCCTCCCTCATAGCATCATTCTCCCAGAGACTCAAAGGATTCGTTCTCGTTAGCTTTAATGTTACTTCATTGCATTCCTGCTTAACACAATGTTTGCAGTCCTCCGAACACGGCCTTCGTGAGAGTGCGTCGGCATTCCCATGTGTCTTTCCGCTGCGGTGTTCCGTCTTGAAGTCATACTCCTGGAGCTGTTCAATCCATCGAGCTACTTGACCTTCTGGGTTCTTGAATTGCAGTAGCCACTTCAAGACTACGTGGTCAGTTCGTAGTAAAAACTGTCTGCCGATGAGATATTTTTTGAAATGTTGTAGCGTCTTTACAACAGCCAAGAGTTCTCGTCTTGTCACACAGTAGTTTCTCTCTGGCTTGGATAAAGATTTGCTGAAATATGCAATAACAACTTCTCTTTCACCCTGTTTTTGAGATAACACCCCTCCAATGGCCGTGTTGCTTGCATCCGTGTCAACTATAAACTGACCTTCAGTTTGTGGATACCCCAGGATTGGTGTTTCACACAGATGTTTCTTCAGTTTCTGAAAAGAATCTTCACAAGTCTCATCCCAACTAAATTGTCGTTTATCTTCTGTCAGCCGATGTAGTGGCTTGGCTATCTCTGCGAATCCCTTAACAAAACGCCTGTAGTATGAGCATAGGCCGAGGAATGCCCGCACTTCGGTTTTGTCCTTAGGGGTAGGCCATTTTTGAACTGCTTCCAGTTTCTCCGGGTCTGTCTGGATTCCATCACTGGAGATAATATGGCCGAGATAGTTGACCTTGCAAAAAATTTTACAAAATGTGGTCATTTTAACAAGAATACCAATTTTTTAGACCAATAGTAGATTTATTTGATAACTCAGTTGCCAATTGTTACTCGTAGTTTTGTAAGGTATGTAATTTATAAAATGTCAATTTAAGTGTTGAATATTTGGCACAATGAAGCATTTGTAAAATGATCAGTAGTAAAATGATCAATAGGCGAATTCATAGTTTTGCCAAATGACTTTTGGTCAAACAATCGGACACCATAGATATCACACGGCCACACCATAGATATCGGCACATGACTAAATAAAAATACTGTATCTAAGTAATATTAGTATGTAATAATAAGTTCTGAAAGTAAACGCGACGAATTCTGTATTTTATTTTAATGACTCTTTTTCTCTTCTGTTTTTTTCTCTTCTTCTTTTCTTTTCTCTTTTTTCATTAAACCACAGACTGTTATGGTCGCCTTTATTTTTATTACCCTACACATATAAATGACACTTTTCCGGGTTCAATTTTAATTTGGCTCCCTCTATTTTGACGAAAACTCGCTCCAAGTTTCGCAAATGGTCCTCGAAGTCGCTGCCGACAATGATGACGTCATCTAAGTAGACTAAGCAAGCCTCTCAAACTAAGCCTGCCAGTACACACTCCATGAGTCGCTCAAAGGTGGCAGGTGCGTTGCACAATCCGAAGGGCATGACGTTAAATTGCCATAAACCTTTACCGGTCGAGAAAGCTGTCTTCTCCTTGTCTTTTGGATGAATTTCCACCTGCCAGTAGCCAGATTTCAGGTCTAGGGTCGAGAACCATTTCATGCCACTCAGGGTATCTAAAGTGTCGTCGATTCGTGGTAACGGGTAACTGTCCTTCTTAGTCACATCATTGAGACGCCTATAGTCCACACAAAATCTCGTGCTACCATCTTTCTTCTTCACTAATACAACAGGTGAGCACCACGGACTTGTAGACGGTTCAATAATCTTATTCCTTCTCATGTCCTCCAAAAGGCCTTCAACTTCTTTTTCCTTTGCAATTGGTATCCGTCTTGCTCGTTGACGAATTGGTCTCTCGCTTCCGGTATCTATCCTGTGCTGAACCATCGACGTTCTTCCAAGGTCCCCTTCTTGACTGGAGAAGATATTCGCGTAGCGCTGCAAAAACTTCTTAGCTTTCATGCTCTGCGAATAAGTCGGGTTACTCTTACAGTCATCGAGTAGCTTAGTCACTAAACCGTAGTTATTGCTGTTCGCTGAGTCTGCGCCTGTCATCGAACTACACTTTTTCATCCAGACAACTTCCTCGCACTTTCCGATGACATCACCTTTGTTCAAGCAGATCTCGCGATCACCAAGATTCAAAACCCTGACCACAACTGCTTCCACTAACAAGGGTTCTCGCCGTCATCAGTTTTTGTGACAATGTCTTGGTAGGTGTGTCTTCGATCAACACGCATCTGTTTGACTTTTTCTTTCCAGCTGGCGGCAGTTCCACCAGTACCTGAGCTTCTGCTCGTCCAGGTATGATGACCTTCTTTACACATGTGACTTTCCCGCAGGCGCCTCCAAGAATGAAGATTTCTTCTTCACCACACTTGAAAACTCCGTCTGCGACATTAATTCTGCAGTTGTGTTTCTTCATGAAATCCAAACCCAAGATGCAATCATCCACAATCTCAGCCACGATTACGTTATGAGAGTATGTGGACCCCCCTACATACATCGTAACTGACGTTTCTCCCAGGACGGGTATTGGCTGACCGGAGGCAGTAAGAAGCCGACAGTTAATTCTCCTCTTGTGTCCCTTTGCGGTTTTTACCAGACTTGGGTTCACTATTGTTCTAGAGGCTCCTGTGTCCAGAGTCATTTTGCAATCCTTCCCGTTAATAGTCCCCTGAATCGCAAGACTATTTCCGCTGCATGCTTGGGAGATAACAGTTATCGGGGCTCCCTCCGCGTCAGCCGGCACTCGCCCCTTAGTCCTGTTTTCCTGATCCCGGGCAAGGGGCAAAGCCCCCTGCTTCTTCAGCACCTCTATTTGTTCCTCGATCCTTTTCATCCTTGCCATCTGGGTTTCCTTCTGCGGGCAGTTGAGCTGCAGATGGCCCCTCTCGCCGCACTTGTAGCACATGGCTCCAGAACTTTTCTTCGTAGGGGCCTTAACCTCCTTGACTTCCTCAGAGACCTCGCGGATCTTATGGGTATGCCGTATGTCATAACGAACAGCCTCGACGTCCAAAGCGTGCGCTAATGCTTCCTTTAGCGAGGTATGGTGACGAAGCCTCACCGCAGCTCTGACCTCCAGGTCTTTGATTCCGTCGACAAATGCTTGAACAATATTTGTGTCTACCATCTTGGTGTCGGCTCCTGGATGTGCCTTCCTGACGAGTTTTTCAATTTCCAACGCCCATTGTTGTAGTCCTTCTCCTGAGCGTTGGACTCTGTCACGCAGTTGGGCACGGAACACGTGCTCCAGGTGTCGCTCCCCGTACCTGGATTCAAGTGCCTCCATCAGGTCTTGGAACCCATTTCCTGTATGTGGCAGTGCTTCCAGGACCGACAAAGCTTGCCCTCTGAGCGCAACAGTGAGAGCGGTCAAGCATTGTTCTTCCGTCCATCCGTTGGCAGTAGCAACCGTCTGGAATTGCTGACGATAAGCGTTCCAGGAAGTAGTGCCGTCGTATGGCGGAACTTTCACTCTTGGTCCTTGTGCCACTCCGGTAGTTCCACTAGAGATCGCAACTCTCGTGGTTTCAAGGCGCACTACTGTCTTCTGTAGTTCAATGAGGCCGGTTTTCACATTTTCGACATCCAATCCTAACCCGGTAACTCGTTCTTCCACTACGTCGACATCTTTTCGAAGCTTAATCACCGTGTTACTAACATCATTTATAACACAAATCACTTTTTCTTGTGACTCTTGCAAAGCGCCGAGCTTGCGTTCTTGTGACTCTTGCAAAGCGCCGAGCTTGCGTTCTTGTGACTCGAACTTGCGTTCTTGTGACTCTTGCAAAGCGCTGAGCTTGCGTTCTTGTGACTCCTGCAAAGCGCCGAGCTTGCGTTCTTGTGACTCCTGCAAAGCGCCGAACTTGCGTTCTATCAGTTCAATTAAACTTCCTAATTGAAGTGCTACTTGAGGAACTGACGCTACGGTGCCGCTGGTGGGCGTGGCTTGTCTAGTGGTCGTGGCCTGTGTGGTGGGTGTGGCAAGGTGGGCGGAGCTTGTCTAGTTTGCCAGTGGGCGTGGCTTGAGTCTGAGTAGGCGGAGCCTGGGTGGGCGTGGCCAGTGGGCGGGTCTAAGGGGGCGTGGTCGGTGGGCGGGGCCTGGTAGGTGGGGCCGGTGGGCGAGGCTTGGTCCACAGCGGGCGTGGCCTCCGCAGCTCGTTGTGCCCTTGTCCTGACGCCCTCGAAGTCCTCTCTCGGAGTCAATGGCATCTCCAAATCCCACTTCTGACACCAGTTGTTACGTGTTAGGGTTCGAAGGATTTGGAGAGAAAGACCTGCTGACTGTTTTAGAAGACTTTATTCACTAGCACTAGTTACACACTAAGCACTAGGTCCAAACACTAAGCACTAACAATGTCCTAGATCGTAGCCAAGTTGTAGGTTTCACTGGTATCACTCTTGATCACTTGTTTTCGCTCTCGAAGTCGCCTCGTATCGTAGCTCGAAATGAACTGCCCGGGCTCGCCTTCCTGCCGCTATTTATATGCGCCGAGACGAGTTCCAGACTATTCCAGAATGTTCCCGACTGTGCGCGAATGTGATCGCCCGGAACGAATGTTTCTGGAAAGTTCGCGCATGTACGGTAGTAAGTGCATAAAAATCAGCTGGAGATTTATTAATCATTGAATTACGAATAGAAACTTGGTGGTCTTGGTAGGTGTGTCTTCGATCAACACGCATCTGTTTGACTTTTTCTTTCCAGCTGGCGGCAGTTCCACCAGTACCTGAGCTTCTGCTCGTCCAGGTATGATGACCTTCTTTACACATGTGACTTTCCCGCAGGCGCCTCCAAGAATGAAGATTTCTTCTTCACCACACTTGAAAACTCCGTCTGCGACATTAATTCTGCAGTTGTGTTTCTTCATGAAATCCAAACCCAAGATCCAATCATCCACAATCTCAGCCACGATTACGTTATGAGAGTATGTGGACCCCCCTACATACATCGTAACTGATGTTTCTCCTATCTTAGTCCAGTCGTGGGAGATAATGACATGGATGTGGCTTGATGTACAGAATTTTTTTTTCTAATTAGTCCGAAAAAATGTACAGAATCCGAAAATCAACCTGCTGCGTGGGGAAAATAATGGGAAGTTTGTTTAAATAAACGGAAACTGCAAAATGACTGATTTTGACTTGAAAAATCCGTTGTAACTTGAAAAGCAAGCCTCGGACGAAGAAATATCGCTGATTCTTTTTTGTTTATTTTCAAATTTTCTACTCGGTCAATGTATTGGTAAATTAAAAATTACGATATTAACATTGTTAAATGACAGAAAAACGCGTAAAAACGTTAACTTTTGTTCAAAGTCCCGGTAGACAGGGTAAATATTAATAATTATTAATGATAATGTGGATTTGATAAGTTTAATATGCGATTAATAAGTGTGCGCAACCTGCACGCCGTGCGACAAATAGTTTTTCTTAGAACAATTTATTAAATTAAAAAATTCATAAAACTTTGATCGAACCTAACTTCTATAAAAATCATTTTGAATACTTGCTAGATTTTTGACATACTTTTCAAGGTCACAGAAACTGAAAGAAATCCAAAAAGTTCAATTTCTTTATTTTTACAACCATTTTAGAATTTTTTTAAAATTTCGCGTTAATTAACAATAGGAAACTAGTGCTAAATATCTGTCGATCAAAAAATCTTTTTGTTTACACCAATAGTGCTTAGAATATTATTGAATATTATTATATTATTGAAATGTGCAAAAATATGCCAATATTCTAAGATATCTGAATTGGCTACAAAATTACTTAAAATATTTCAATTTCAAGTCGATATTTGAGCTTCTCTCTATTCGGTATATCAATTTAAAAAAAAAATCATCTCAATTGATGCTTCCATTGCTGAGATAATTGAAAATTTTCAGCGCGAGCGAATTTGAATCGCGCCGAACCACTTTTAGACTTCCCGTCTCCAGCTTCCCCCTCCACCACGCACTTCGCCGCCGCGGCGAAATTCGTGTGCTCTCGGTACTTTTAGAATACTCTCAAATTGTCCGTTATTCTAAGCACTATTGGTGTAAACAAAAAGATTTTTTGATCGACAGATATTTAGCACTAGTTTCCTATTGTTAATTAACGCGAAATTTTAAAAAAATTCTAAAATGGTTGTAAAAATAAAAAAATTTAACTTTTTGGATTTCTTTCAGTTTCTGTGACCTTGAAAAGTATGTCAAAAATTTAGCAAGTATTCAAAATGATTTTTATAGAAGTTAGGTTCGATCAAAGTTTTATGAATTTTTTAATTTAATAAATTGTTCTAAGAAAAACTATTTGTCGCACGGCGTGCAGGTTGCGCACACTTATTAATCGCATATTAAACTTATCAAATTCACATTATCATTAATAATTATTAATATTTACCGTGTCTACCGGGACTTTGAACAAAAGTTAACGTTTTTACGCGTTTTTCTGTCATTTAACAATGTTAATATCGTAATTTTTAATTTACCAATACATTGACCGAGTAGAAAATTTGAAAATAAACAAAAAAGAATCAGTGATATTTCTTCGTCCGAGGCTTACTTTTCAAGTTACAACGGATTTTTCAAGTCAAAATCAGTCATTTTGCAGTTTCCGTTTATTTAAACAAACTTCCCATTATTTTCCCCACGCAGCAGGTTGATTTTCGGATTCTGTACATTTTTTCGGACCAATTAGAAAAAAAAAGTTCTGTACATCAAGCCACATCCATGCACCTATCTTTTTTTGGCTCCCACGACTGGACTATCTATCCTCCTCTATCGAAGTCGCCTCGTATCGTAGCTCGAAATGAACTGCCCGGGCTCGCCTTCCTGCCGCTATTTATATGCGCCGAGACGAGTTCCAGACTATTCCAGAATGTTCCCGACTGTGCGCGAATGTGATCGCCCGGAACGAATGTTTCTGGAAAGTTCGCGCATGTACGGTAGTAAGTGCATAAAAATCAGCTGGAGATTTATTAATCATTGAATTACGAATAGAAACTGGCATGCCACAACATTCAGTAAAAGGATTATACTCCGCTGGTTACCTTTGGGATCTGTCCACTTGGATGATGAAGTAGCTCGCAAATCCTGGATTGCGGTATTGATTTCGTCTTCACTACCCTCACTTGTAGACATGATCCTCAAACGCTTATTCTTCATACGGGCGGGGGTGGAATATTTTCTGTATGATCACTGATACTTAGGTTTAAAGTTTTGTCGAGAAGATCGATTTCTATGTCATCTATTTGTTTTAACATATCTTGCGTAATTTCAAAATCGTCAAATTCGTCCATAGTGTAAATAAATAACCCAATGAAACCCAATAAATGCAATTCAGTAGCAACGAATGTTAAATTTAAAAGCTCAGGGCGGCGTCTCAATTCAAGATACGGACTGCAACTGCAAGCGCAAACGAATGCGGGGGAAAATGAAGGGCTACCCGACACCGCGACCCGCGCGGCCCACTGTAACGGTCAAGCGTATTTTTCTCCCTGTAGGCCGCGTCGGTCAATGCTGCCTGACGTTAATTATTTCTATAAATAGTGGCTTAAATTGACTTATGTTATTACTAAGTAACATTAGAGTAAAAGATAAGAGCATATAAGCAAAAAAAAAAATTTAGTAATTTCATACAGATTTCAAAATTTTAATAGGCCTAAAGGGAATCTTCACTGACGGTCAGCACTGACCGCATTAGCAGAGAACGTGTTAAAAATGAAATAATTTCAAAAACATACAAACATACACACATTTTAAAGCAGAAAATCATTATTTTAGCGTTATAAATCGATAATACAAGAAAATTTACTAATCTGTTTTTGGTACACCAATACACGCACGGACTACTTTAGTAGGCCCGTTGTTTTGGCGCCAAATATCGAGCACGTGCTTTTGCGCGGGGATCGCGCGGGGTACTGAGGTTGCAACAAATATACCGGACGAGGCTTACCTGGAATCGCTAGTTGCTAGCGCGCAAAATTACAAAGTTACAACAAAAAGAGTAGCCCTGGTCTACTATAGTAGGCCACGCGTGTACTCTAGTGTTAATAGACTAACTATTATTTTAATAAGTGACCTTAACATCTATCATTTAAAAAGTCATTAATACTATAATAACATTTATTAACTAGGTATTTCTGTAGGGTTTTCTTAAAATCTATTATCTATACCCTATTATCATTATTTACATTTTTCATACAGTCAAGTAGCATATTTTTATGCACATCTATATAAACTAGTATGTACAAAGGATAGCTAGGATAAAGATAGAGAACTAAATAAAAACTTCCTTGTAGTATAGTTGATAAAATTAATATTATAAACATACCTTTATGCTTTATGTTACTTTTTCTTTAACTGCCTGTTTACATTCATCATTCCACCACGGTAAATAGTTTTTCCTTATAATACCTGAAGTTTTAGGTATATATTTGTCTGAAGCTATATGAACCATTTTTGTAAATTTTGCTACAACGTCATCAATTTCATAGTGTACCATGCAATCATTTAAATTTACTAATTTAGGAATATTTTGTTCAATCTCTTCTTTAAACTTAATCCAATCAGCACTATCATATTTCCATTTCTTAGGTAAGGTTATATTATTTAGGCCATCATGAGACAATTGGGATTTTATATAAATCGGGTAATGGTCACTGTCATACAAATCATCACGGGCATTCCAATCAAAATATGACATTATATCTTGTGAAGCCAAAGATATATCTACAACGTGTTGCAGAAAGGTGTAGTCATAATTTAAAGTTGCATTAGATAGACCTCAAATATTATAAATATTACAGTTACACATAGAAAAATACTGTTGGTAAGTTTTTTTTTGTTTATTGCCTACTATTAAATAACTACCAGAAACGTATCAATTATGAGATGTTTACGGTTTATTGAATGCGATTGAACCTTACGATAAAAGATGTCCTCATAGTAGTGTTGTATTTATAAAGAAGATCGATTAATTTAATAAATTAATTAAACTTTCATGAACACATAAAAGTCATAATATAACTAGTATTTGCAATTTCATCCATGCCTAGTGCCTAGTCACCGGCCATGTGTAACGGTGGTTAAATATAACTACACCTTTCTGAAACACGTTTTATATTGCTCGTGCGACCTGTATTGCTATTAAAATGAGTAGGCTGGCCATTGTTTAATATGTCATCATTTTCATCAAGCCATTTAGCAATTAAGTTACCCCTAGTGTCACATTTATCTGAACCCCAATAAAAATGGTGACTATTAAAATCACCTAACACTATAAAAGGAGTTGGGAGTTGAGTAATTAAATCATTTAAATCATTAATATTAAAAGGAATACTGTTAGGTAAATAAATATTGCATATTGTAATAGTTAAGGGAAATTTAATCTGAATTGCTACCTACTGCTTCTATACTTGTATTTAATCTTATCTGCTGGGGGAATGTATACGATTTTATATACGGTACTGAGAGGGTTCAGTGCTAGACAGAACCAAAGAGGACTCAGACTATCACCCTGAAAAATACCCCGCCTAATCCTTATAGGCTGGCCACAACTCAAAATCTCTCGACATCTCGGATAGTTAAGTTCGGTTTTCCACTGTTCCATACATGATTCCAAAAAAGCGCAAACCGTTCTGTTTACTTTATAGAGCTCCAATACTTTTAGGAGCCACGTATGAGGAATGGAGTCGAACGCTTTCTTGTAATCTATCCAACATGTCGAGAGATTCCTACGATTGCGACGAACCTGTTGGCAAATGGTCATGTCAATGAGGAGGAGCTCTTTAGTACCACGTCCCCCCGTCCTACATCCATTTTGAAAGCAAGACATGATCGAATTAGTCTCTATATGTTTAGAAATTTTATCTTTCAAAATGGATGTAAGTAATATTTTCTAACACTTGCGCGACTCATCTGTTTAAATAAAACTACTTTTTACGAATTTAGACGCAATGTAATATAATATAGTTTATAGTAAAAGTCTATCTTTATGGTCAATGTAAAATTAAAATCGAATGTGGGTAAACCCTGTAATAACTGATCGTAGAAGACACATTACAGCTCAGTCTCACCCGTGACCATGGTGACTGCAAAGTCTCCGAAACGTCGGGCCAAAATTTAAAACAAATATACGCGTCTAAATCCGTAAAAAGTAGTTTTATTTAAATGGATGTAAGTACTTTATAGACAGATGGTAGACATGTAATGGGTCTATAATTACTAGGTTCCGTGGTACATCCTGTCTTATAAAGTAGGTGAGTAGTGCCTGTTGTCATAAAAGTTGGTAACGTCCCGGATTCTACTGCCGACTGAAACTGTGATGCCAAACAAACATGGGAACTGCGAATCCATTTAAGCCAGGAGTTATGCAGTCCATCTGGTCCAGGGGATTTCCAATTTGATAGCGGTTTGCCCACGCATATACTTTCTGTTTCCAAAAATCGATGCGCTCTTTGTGGTATAAACTTGTGTTTGGCCATCAATTCTTCCAGAAAGCCATAAAACAATTCAACTTCCCGCCTATTAAAAGCAGTGATTCGGTTGATGCTGGTAGCTTCAGGCTTGCGAACAGTGATGTTGTTTCTTTTCAGAAATCCCTAAGCCAGTCACGACCTTCGACGAGTCACGAATTGATTTTAATTCCATGATCTTCTGCAAGGCAATCTTTCTTACTTGAGTAGCAGTGTATCCGTAAAAAACTTGCCATTAATTTAACTCGGTTTGCCAGGACTTCTTCCACTTGTTTGCTAAATACGGTTTGACGCCCAAGACGTGGTGCCGAGGAATCTTTTTTTAAGCGCTTCTGAAGGCTGGAAAATGATATATCCATACATATGGCAGCTTGTCTTATAGATGAACATCCATTTATGAGATCTTCCGCTTTGGATAGTGTCTGAAGACCACTGGGCTTTATTCGTACTCCTGGGACGTGATTTTGGCATCTGCAAAACAGACAATATAATATAAATAAACTATAAAAAATCGAATCATGTGAACCCCATAATTACTCCGAGTAATGAGAATCACTATGGGAAAAGGGAGTCACCGCAATTCTCATTACCCTAATCTGACAATTTGAAAAAAATAGGTTATGAAACAATAGTTTCAAAATTTGTCACTTCGTATGTATCACAAAACCAGTCTCAAAAGACCTAACTATAGTATGAAATGAATAAATAGTCGAAACGTATACCAGAAATTGACTTACCGTTTATTTTGTGAGCACCAAAAATTACAAGAAAATGACACAAAACACTCACACGGCCGTATCTTCTCGGCGCGAATTAAGCACGCGTTGGTGCGGGGCCTGTATAAGGTGAAGTGACCTTGGATACGCGGCGTTTGCGACTGAGCGCATTTTGTTTCTTGAGTTATTGTAGTGACCACGATTGCCCACTGACTCCCATTACCCCCTTCTCCCCTACAAAATATATTATTATTTAAAAAAGCAGTTTTATTACTAGGGCAAAAGATCTTGCCTTCATGTCGTCTACTATTACGAGTATATTTGTTAAAGAGATTTATATGAAATTTTATGAAACTTAAACTTCATAAATGTATATACAACAATTACGATAACTTTGAGGTTCGAAATTTTCAATTTAAATTTTAATATTTAACAATGACAACAAAATTCAATAGATCAAAATAATGTAATTATTATTACTATCAATTGCAATGAGACGTCACTCGCGCGCTTGGATCTTTCGCATTCGTCGTGGTGGCGTACCTTGTAGAAGATGTTACCATTTTCGTCTTGTATGTCATTAACCCTCGAAACTCCGGTTTTTTTTTACCTGGATGAATACAGGTATTGACAGTCAATACAAACGCAATGTCCATCACTCTTGAATAATATGTGATCAATATGGTTTTTTCCTGGTATGGTAGCTTAAGTCTTGCTTCTCTCATGCGACTGGTAAAAACACTTGACGTGTAGATTGGAGGTCGAAACTTTTTTTCAACGTATAGTGGACACTGTCGACTGACATGGCATGGTGTGTGTCCTTCTTCTAGGATAACTTTTTAAATTTTTAAGCCAGCCTATTTTGTCTATTTAGCAAAGCTGATGACAAAACTTTATTCTTTTGGTCAGAACATCAATCGGAGACAATGATTTTTTTTGTCATGTATTTGAAACTCAATGAAGTGCATTTCCACCAAGAAATCGATCTTATTGCTTAAAGTGTGAGAGGAATTCTCAAACCTCATAATTGAAAATGTTTATAACTGAAATATTCAAGTTCTAACGGCAAACTAAACGTAGAATTTTGTCCCACATGGTTAATGCCAACGATTTTGCCAGTACAGTGGTCGTCATATGCCGCATCTGAACCAACCAAGGCAATGGTTGGATCAGATGTGTGCATACATTCTAATTTGATTTCAATTAGAATATCAGAGAAACTATTACATACGAGTATAAGCATATCTTATGCTTCTGCTTGTGTATAATAGTTGCTGTGGTGATCGTATAGTATATTTTATGTAAATTTAATTACCAAATTCTTTTTCACTTACGAAATGTGTGGACCAATCAAGTAGGGTCAATCAAGGGTAGGTACATGAATGAATGAAATAAAAATCCATAAATTTTTTGTCTGTTCTTCTCCATAGGATTCCCTTTTGGAAAAGATGCCTAGCTTCTGACTTTTTAAAAAAGCATGTTTACCTTGCCTATTTGAATAAAAAATATTTGACTTTGATATATGAAACGCCCGAAAAGTGGACCTATTATGTATGGATATGTGCTGGAACTTTGTTCTAGTGTTGAGAATGTATAAATCACATTCATCTAGCCAGTTATAGGTATCTGTACCTCTAGAATAAGTGTCTTTTAATTCCTACCTCAACCTTACCGGGCCATCGTGGCCTTGAGCCTTACCATGACCTAGCAAGGGTGGCGCGACTCGACCCCGTCGTCCTTTCGTGGCTACCTGCCACAATCACCTCGTCTTGCTGCGCCGACCAAACCGGGCCTCTAAAAGAAGTTGATATTATATGTAAATCCAAATACAATATGTGTTAAATCACATGAAGACATTATTACGGTTCTTAACAATTGTTCTGTTTAGACGCCTAGCTTTCAAGATCTCACCAATACCAGTTAATTCCAAAGATTCCACGTATTTAGCTCTGTGGGCACATTACGTACCAGGCCCATCCTGGTTACATTATAAGTTGAAATGGTGGCTACATATTTATAGGTTGATACAGAGAAGCAAAGCGAATAATTGGCATCCTCTGCAGGGCTAAGTTGTATCGAAATTGTGCTCTTACCTAACTTCCTTAAACCGTCACGAACAGTATGTTCAATAAGGTGGAGCCAAAAAAAAACAAACTGTTAATTACTAATTTATTAACAAGAATTACGAGACTATTAGACTACTAGACTAATTACTAGGTGACCCAATCTAACCGATGTCTTTTGAATATATTGAAATATTACGTTATTAACACAGACTCGGTTAAGCGGTATCGCGGGTAGCGATATTGTTAGGGGGCGTCAGCAGTTTTGGCTTGGTTGCGACCGAAGTACAATTGTTGAAAGTAGGTTAATGTAAGCTTGCACATTACCTATTGGTATTCTGTAACTTGTAGTTTTCTGTAAGGTCAACCGGGGCAAATGCGTTATATTTATAAATTGAACACGTTCAAAGGCTGGTTTTACATCACTTGGGGACTTATTAGGATATTATTTACTAAAAATGTATTCTTTTGTGTATTGTGCGCAAAGTTTAATTTATACTTTTTTTAGTAATTCCTTCAAGAAAACAGTATTTATGGCCCAGTAATTTAGTATTTTTGCCTGGAAAGTTTTCCGGAAGTTTTGAAAATTGGTGATTTTATAGATTTTGATGTGCTCTTTCCAAATTTCAACTTTGCCACCTCGTGTGTTGCCCGTTAGCGCCGCTATATTGAAAAAACCTGTCAAGAGCGAGGTAAACTCGCAAACTTAGGGTTTGGTACCTACTAAACATAAGTAACTGCATTCAAATAATCAGTTAATTATACTCAAAACAACTCACCAACTTAATTTTGTAGTTGAAATATAGGGAATCGCCTACATTTCAGCTACTTCATAAGTTGGTATTAGTATAAACACTTTTTTACTTGTGATGTGATGACAAATTATAAGTTTTTGGAATTTTCCCTATATCAGCACTATATAGACTTGATCTATGCCAAATTTCAAGGCTCTAGGGCACCGGGAAGTAACCTGTGAATTTTGATTCCCTAGCATAAGTCGAAAAATTCTTAAAAATGGTCGTAATTCGGTTATATCTTTCAAATGCGTAGAAGTGAAAGGTTGACTGTATTTTTTGCAGCTAGGGACCGCATAGATCTACATATCGTATGAGTTTCAAGTTGATACCTTCAGCCGTTGCTGAGTAAAAAAAGTTTGACAGACGGACAGACAGACAGTCAGACACCGGAGTGATCCTATAAGGGTTTGTACGAAACCCTAAAAATGGCGCCCAAAATCAGTTTTTAGGGTTCCGTACCCAAAGGGTAAAAACGGGACCCTATTACTGAGACTTCGCTGTCCGTCCGTCCGTCTGTCTGTCACCAGGCTGTATCTCAAGAACGGTGATAGCTAGACAGTTGAAATTTTCACAGATGATGTATTTCTATTGCCGCTATAACAACAAATACTAAAAATAAAATAAAATAAATATTTAAGGGGGGCTCCCATACAACAAACATGATTTTTTTACCGTTTCTTGCTCGATACTAATAACGTTGCCTTATGTTGCATAGATAATGGTACGGAAGCCTTCGTGCGCGAGTCCGACTCGCACTTGACCAATTTTTTATTTGATAATAACTCCTTTCCGGCGCATTTTACAGGAAAACAACAAAATAAAAGTAGAGGAAATTTCCTACAATTATATCACAATCTATTTTTCCCTAAAATCAATAGTTTCTACGTACGAGCGCCTTAAACCATTATACATCCACACCAACGTATATTATTTACTTCAATTATACGAATTAAATATTGTTCCATAGAATGAAAATCCAGCTAACTATAGTCTATCCCACCAAAAGTTTGTCTTGAGCGCGGGGACCGAATAGAGAAATTCCGTAACGAAAAAATACCTCACGCTCCCCACTCCGACGGGCACGGAGGTGTGGCTTGAAGGCCGTGCATTGTCTAACGTCGTTTCTTTTCGGCAGTCTTCGACACGGTGTTTGTGTGCGTGCAACTAGCCGTATTGTACGACTCTACGAAGCTCGCACGAATCGAGAGGAGCTGCTCCGAAATCGGACGAATACATAAGCAGCTGTTTATGAGAAAGTATATAGGTGTATAGGTATTTACGAGTATGTACAACAGTGAATAGCTGTACTTGTAAAATTTGTTTGTTTTCTTATCGGTCACCACGCTCAAAAAGTGTAACTTGAATTAATATCAAAGAAAAAGAAATACTGCATAAATAAAATAAATAAATAATTATAATTGCATAAGTTGATACAAAATGCTATGCAATAGCTTTACCGCGGCAGTCCCCGAGTGCCACACGTCTTTTTACTCTTGGCTGACGAAAAGTTTACAATCCTTTTTCCTCCACTTCAATAACTTCACTTTCTTGCAGTATATCACCACAAATAAAGCAGTTTACTTCATTAGAAGCCATGGCTCTACAAATGCAAACGACACTGTGAAATGATAAACGTATACTGATGACTAAGACTCAGACTAAATATTTCTATTGAGCTCAGCAGCTGGGTCCAGATGTTTCTTAGAAGGGGAAGAAGGGGCTTGACACAGAAGGGACGCATTCCTTTATACCTGCGGAGACATGACAGACTATAGTTAACAAGGTTTTCATTCTTTGGAACAATATTTAACCTTCGTATAATTAAAATAAATAATACACGTTGGTGTGGATGTATAATGGTTTACGGCGCTCGTACGCAGAAACTATTGATTTTAGGGAAAAAAAGATCATGACATAATTGTAGGAAATTTCCTCTACTTTTATTTTGTATAGATATGTTTATCTGTAAAATGCGTCGGAAAGGAGTTATTATCAAAAAACTGATTTTCGGTGCCATTTTTTCAATATGGCGGCGCTAACGGGCAACATACGAGGTGGCAAAGTTGAAATTTGGAAAGAGCACATCAAAATCTATAAAATTACTAATTTTCAAAACTTCCGGAAAACTTTCCAGGTAACCCTTTATTTTTTCGACCAAATGACTGAATCATTAATGTGTTTTTTAAAAAGAAGAAATTTGGACGCATTTTCCCTTAAAAGGAAAAGCATAAGCAAGGGGTAAAAGCCTCTGTTCAATATAAAATTTATGCGCGCTACTTTTCTGCGCTATATTAAAAATGTTTTACTTCAACCTGGGTGCTGTCTTATGAAATTGTCAGTAAGTCCAAAAAATACTAAATACGCGCCGAATTACAGTTGATTTCGTAACACTGGGGAAAACGCGATTAAGTTCGTGTAGGTGCATTTACCCCTCGTATAATCCAGATGTTGTAAACATTTTTAGGATAGGGAAAGTCCAAGTAATAAAATGAAAGAAGGTTTATAATCGGAAACGTTTAATAACAAACAAATAATAAATTAACTTTGGGTAAGTACTGTTCTCTAACACCTACTCTTAACGATTAAATCCGTGATACCTAGTTCTATTTTTGGGTAAGTACGTAATCAATAACTTTAAAGTGATGACTAATAACATAAACAAAATTAATCAAATCAAATCATTACAAATGTAACACTAAGACTATAAATAGGAATGCAAATTTTCGATAATTACTAAGTCTTCTTTCTCTCTTCAAGATATTAACATAAAAAATATTATAAACTTAAGATAAGAATTGCACAATTTCACAGTTATTACTTATTACTATGTATAATAAACTTAACAAACTGTCTAATCTATGTTAACATAATGCTCATATTAACATAAATTTTAAAATATTAATACTTTAGAACTTTAATCAAAAAGTACATATCTAAAAATGATTGCAACAATTTTTTTTTGAGATCAAGATTTTCACATTGAAATTATTAATCTAAAATTATTAATATAAAGGTATATATATATTAATATAAAGGTATCGCTAGTATTTAAGTTTTACTGAATATTAAACATTCCGAAATTTTCCTTGAAGATTTTATGCCCTCTTCGTGTAATTAGAGGGTTTTCAAGAAACATCACAATGTCATCATCATGTCTCATAACGGAGATATCTTCAATGTCAGGGTAATGAAAGGACAGAATTTTACTATTCTTAATTAATCTTAAATATTTGATTTTTGGATTATTATCTTCCATTGAAATCACATTGCCACATTGCTTTCCTGTTCTTTTTGTTGAAAATTTTAATAACAACCAGTCATCAACTTGTGGAGATCTGCTTGCTGGATTCGTTACATATTCTTCCAAAATATGATCAGCTCTTTCAGTACTCTGAGCAGGTATTTCTTGTAGAATTATCGAATTTGTATTTTGGTCATTAAAGTCATTTTCTTTGTCACTCTGTAATGTATTTTCAGAAAAAGTATTCCAATCTTCGAATGAAACAGAGTCACTCATTGCTATTTCACTAAATTGACTACTTTCATCTAAGGAATACGGTATTTTCTTGGGTCGTTTCTTAGCCTTGGATGAAAGTTTAGTATTTCCTTTCTTTGCTGGTTTTTGTCTATTTAAACTTCTCTTTATTCGTTTATTTTTTTTCGGCCTCTTATTTTCTTTCTGGATTTTTTCGTTTCGCAGCTTATTTAGAAAATCTTTTTATTTATTTATTTAACACTTTAATGCTATTACATGCATAGGCGGGCTTAATGCCTAAGGCATTTTCTACCAGCCAACCATAGGGTGGTGCAGAAATTAAGAAGGCAGGTGTCAATACAGAGCTGAGGAGAAAAAAAATTACAATAATTAATAGGAAAATGAAATTTACAGTTTTTATTTATTATAAAATGGATAGGGGTATAGACATAGATATATTGAAGTAATGATTTACATGATACATGCATACTAATATACACATTACAATGTTACTTAATAAATACCACACGTACATAAACATACATAACACATTATTAAACCAAATATGACATTAACAAATGAAAAATTAACAAGTCAGTAGCCTCAAAGGATCAGTTATAGACGAAGTTATGCGTGAGAATGGGATGATAAACGTCTATATTGCTCTCGCAACTTACGCTTGAAGGTGTTACGGCTTTTGCACATCCTGATTTCCAACGGAAGAGCGTTCCATAATATAATGGGCTGGACAAAAAAAATCTTCTCTTGTTATAACTTCACAACCTTTTGCTGCTTTTCTTTTCTTCACTTTATTTGTAGTATCGGATTTCTTCAGAGTATTAAGCAATAAACTTTCAATTTACAGTTGTGAATGTTCTTTTGTAATGATCCGGTCTTCAATAATTTGAATTCCTGTTGGATTGTTAGGATTACCGCAGACCGTAATTTCCGCGGGTTTAAAAAAAAAATTATCAGTGTTCTGTTTATTTTCATTACAATAATTTATTTGTTTCAAACATAAATAGGATAAGGATGGTACCGTATTTATTTCCTGACTTTTATAATATATATTAAGGGACTCTGGGTCGAATTTTTCATCTGGTATTATATTTTTATTGAATGGAAACACGCCGCCCTTTTTAAATCCATTTCTTATTATTTTGGGATCTAATTCTTGCCAGACTTCCCTGATGATTTGGCTGAATTGATTTTTTTGTAACTTTGCCCCGACGTTAAGACGCTGCCATGCTAATATTTTTGCATCCCATTTATATTTCATTGATTTATAGACTGACAGGTCTAGTGATTGAAGAATATGACTAGCGTGGGATGGTAATTTTATAATGATTACCCCCCAGTTCTGCAGCTTTTTCTAATAAAATTATTTGTATGTGTGTAGAGTGACCATCACATATTAGTAAGCATGGCGATTCCTTGCTTATATGAGGCAAGACTGTGCCAAGCATGTATTTTTCGAACACTTGACTCTATCCATCCGTTTTTAGTTGCAGCTAATCTGGTGCCTGCGTATCGGACATCCATTGGTCCCAAACGTTTTTTCCTCGGTATATAATCAATGGCTCCATTGATTATATACCGAGGAAAAAACGTTTGGGATTTGGAACGTGGGAGCTTTTCGCCTAATGCACTCGCAGCGAACAACACTGTAACGTTGTCTTTGCCAACGGAGGCTATGGTTCTAGTGCTAGCAAAACCTCGGGCACCCATAACTTTTGTTTTTTCTGGGTCTTTACTGAAGCTAGACTCGTCTAAATTCCAGATTCTTTCTGGATGAAATTTCAAATCCATCTCACTAAGACATCTTTCTAGTGTATCAAAATATGCTTTAATTATAAACGGATCGCATGCAGCTTTCTTGGACATTTCTACTGCTTGTGGTTTTTTTTTCAATGATAAATTATTTATTTTACAAAATGCCGAAAACCAATCATAGCCAGGTGTGTCGTTTGTGAACTGGGTTTTTATTTTGTTAGTCTTGTTGAATTTATTGACTCAAGCTATTGTTTCTTTGGATGAAAGACCAAAGCCATATTTCTCCATGGTATGAAGACCTGCAGCTAACCTTCTGTCATTTTCAGTGTCGATTACGGTTGGCCTGCCTCGTGTATCTTTAACAGCACCTCTCCTCTTATTAGCTCTGTCTACTAAAGTGCTTCGCGGAATCCCATACTTGCGGGATGCCTGGTATGAATTTATATTGCCATTTCTTATTTCTAGAACTGCTTCTTTTAACGATTCCAATGTATACTTAATATGTGCCTTTTTTAATAGTTTCGTACCATGTTTATATAAGTATTTGCATCTGAAATAAAAAAGTTATTGTAATAGAAAACAGTATATATCTAATACCTTTAAACGAACAATCCTTTTATGTTATATAACTATACATATATATAGTGTTATCCCTGCTCAATCACACGAATTCGAGCTATCACAATTAACTACGAGCGAAGCTCGGTCGCCCAGCAATTTTACTTAAAATGACAAGAACCTACATATTCAGCATTTTGCTACTTACTAAGAAGAATAAATTCTATTGATACAGGTATATATAACGTTATTCTCTAATAGCAATAATCACATTCATCTTCTGTATTATGTAAATAAATTGTAAAGTAATTACAGGACTAGCACCAAAAAAATGAATTATTTAATAAAGCGTTTGCACTTTGGAAATTCATGCGTAAAATAAAATGATATGGTCCAGTTAATGCCTGATTTGGATGTTTACATCCATAAATATAAATAAATAAATATTCATGGACATTTCACACAACGTCCTCTGGTCCTAAGCTAAGCTTATTTGTTTGTGTTATGGGTACCAGAATACGGATATACTACATATACTACTTTTCTTTTGTAAATACATACTTATAATACATAGTAAACACCCAGACGCAGTACAAACATTTGTATGACATTTATGGATATCACACAAATGATTGTCCTGACCGGGAATCGAACCCGAGACCTCGCGATCGGCAGTCCATTACATAAACCACTCCACCACGAAGCCCGTCAATTCCATAACATTCCGTTCAACACCCGTCAAGCCCATAACATTTATGTGACCAAACAAAATGT
The DNA here is from genome assembly GCA_916999025.1 of Orgyia antiqua. Taxonomy (NCBI): domain Eukaryota; kingdom Metazoa; phylum Arthropoda; class Insecta; order Lepidoptera; family Erebidae; genus Orgyia; species Orgyia antiqua. The sequence goes on from OU779874.1 coordinate 12,163,890, forward strand.
GTTTCATGCCATGGCCAAGTAAGTCTCTGATCTATGTAATTTTCAAAATCAGTCTTTGTCAAAAATTTGTCAATATATCTTATTATTACCATTATGTTACTATTCAACCTGAAATGAAAATAATCTACATGAACACAAATCTATGTTATAAAATTTAAAACAAGATACACATGTTCACTCCAAGACCTTGCGGGGTAGGCACGAACCACAGAGAAAACAAGATAATTATTTCCAAGTTTATTTAAATATTATTTATTTAATTATAGCATTTGTGCTATAATTAAATGTACTAATTAATTGTAATATAATTTAATGTAATATAAAAATCATTGAATGATTTAATATTGTCGCGATCTTGAAATTAATCTTTATAGTGTTATTACTACTTATGACAAAATTATTTTCGTATTTTGGAGTACGTCTCACCAAACAAAAATGGTTGACGATAACTGCCTTTGGGGTAATTGCGCCATGCAGACGCAATAGCCCCTAAGTTGCAAACGCATTTACGTCAAATCCTCACAATTAACCTCAAAATTTCCAATACACATGTCTATAAAACTAAAATGATTTCTCTTAAAATAACTGTAAATATAGTTAGACAGAAATGTCATATACACCTAAACTTAAAATCAAAACGAAAAACCAGAGCCTGTCATGGATTGTTTACGATTTCCATTACTTACCTCATGCAGCACGAATTTCACAAAAACAAGTAATTCACACAATGGCCGAAAATTTAAATTCCTTTCAACCAAAATCCTGTGTTGCCACTTTAAAAATAAAACATGTGGAAAATAATAGAACCAGATGGTAGCATTTGTAGGATTTTTAGTAGTTTTTATATTATTTCAAATAGACGCCATTGCCTCATAGACGCAAATGCCCCGGTTAACCTTAATTAGTAATATTCTTTAAAATCAGTACATTGCAAAATAGGGTCGTTAGTAATAATCTTATTACTAACGACTAGCTTGCATTTTTCGAAACTTTCCGTGGAATTAGCATCAATGGTGACAGGGTGACTTTGCAAGGTGTTGCCAAATTTTTTAAATAAGCTCTATAGAACAATACTAAAATACGTCTTTGTAGTAACTATTTGTAACCGTAGTATTTTTCAAAAAAAAAACTATTCTAAATGTCCTTAAAAGTAACTCAACAAAGAGACACCGCGTGCGCTGTCATTCAACAGAGACCAGAGCCAAAAACGACCTTATGCAGACCACATAACGACAAGCGCGCCAACAAGTTCTTATGCAGTGCACATACGGTGCAATTTCATCAACACGCCACCGGTCAAGGAACCTTCAATAAACACTGGTCCTACAATCACATTTCCGATAATGCCGGCCCAAACATTAACACTAAACCGGACTTGTAAATTCCAACGCGCGTAAACAATGCTTCGTCCGTCCACAGTATGTTATTGTTATTTTTCGTAAGTAACCACTCACAAAAACGTATTCTGGCGGGTCCATCTCCGTCGTGTAAGTCCTGCACGCGTTGGTAATGGTATGGCTGATAATTATTTGAGTTTAAAAGCTTCCAAACGTAGTATTGGGCCACGTTAATACGTCGCGCTGCCTCGCGTGTGCTAGCACACGGATTTCGCTCAAAAAATTCAATTACTGTATCGTCAAGTGTTGGTGAAATTTGATTATGACCACCGCCACCAATTGCGTGTGAAGGAGTGGTGAATTGTCCGAAATCCAGTAAATTTTGATTAAATTTTCCTCGACGTTGTAAACGGGGTAAACTATCACGACGGTAAAGTCTTTGCGCACCACGTAAACTTTCTCCACTAAGTATGTAGCAACGCACCATCTCATATCGTTCGGCATGTGAATAATTATGCGCCATGATTGGTGTCACAAGTCACAACAACATTCAACTGCACACGCGATACAACAAGAGCGGCATGCGCTTACGCAATTAGGTCACCATCACTACTGATTCGCAAGGAAGTTTCCCAAAAGAGCTGCTCGGCTGGCGCCGCTACTCCCCCTCCATTTGTCGGCCTACGCTTCCCGCTACCCCTTGCTTGCGCGGGCGCCCGAACCTTACCTTGTTAAGCATAAGGCTTATTTTCGCGCACCATAATCACTACTACACTTGCAGTTTAACTTTTGCGAAACTATCGTGACGTGCGTGCGTATTTTTCTATGAATGAAGTAAATTATCCACGCGTACTATTTTTAAACAGCGGATAGGAATAATTAAAATGAAAAAAAAATTTTTTTTTGTTCTTTACGTAAATCGATTTTACTGATTCAGAGTCGCTCCTAAAAATTTGGCAACACCTTGCAAAGTCACCCTGTATATCTACCTTTCTTCAAACACTGTGTTAACGGTTTAGTGCGAAGTCGGGCATGAATTTTCTATAATAACTAACTAGACCCAGAAATTGTTTGATTTCCTTAAAAGTAGTTGGGTAGTTTAGAATTGTGGGTTAAGTTTAATACCTTCCCTTCTTATAAATTTACTTAGGTGGGTATGATGTTAGATACATTTAAGGAATTTAGATTTATTCAACTGAACTTTGATTCCTGTAATTTTTTAAATACTTTCTCCAGACTAATAATGTGTTCCTGAGAAACAGAAACTGAGAGTACTGAAAATTATTTTAACATTAAAATAGACTAATCACATTTTATTCTGAAGGTCTTTAAGCACACTCCATAAAGCGCTGAAAAGTAGAGAAGAATTTTGTAACTCCATTGCATACGTAAACATTCGCAATGCCCAGTCTCTCTTAATGTTAGGGACTGGGTATTTGTCATCAAAAGGTTTTTCATTGAGTTTTCTGAAGTCTAGTAGTACTAAACGCCATTCCCTTTTGCTTAAAGCTTCAGTTTTCTTTGGAACAACTCAGATGGGGTAGCTCCATGCAGACTCCGAAGTTCGAATAATACAATAATCTAACATTTTTTATTTGAGTTCTGACTTCGTCTCTGTGAACATAATTGTGGATAACGATAGCTCTTACATTAGCTCTTACATATAGTGCATACAGGAAGTTGTCCAAATGCTGTGTTTAATTATGTTAGTGAAAGTTAAAGCCTCTCCAACTATATTCAATATGTCAGCATATTTTTTACAAAGATATCCTAAGTACCGGATTTAACCGAAGTTATCGGAGAACTGCAAAGCATTTAAAAATGAAGTAAGATCTGAATGAATAAAGCAACGCATCGGTCTGCAGTTCTCTTTAAAAGTCGAACGCTATCTGGAGCACCTTTGACTTTGCTAATTGAGGTAATATAAACAAAATATCAAAATCAAAAAATATAAAATCAAAAATCATTTATTCACGTAGGCATATTCTCTTTTTGCCAAAAAAAATAAGCCCCTATGATATGTCCAAAAATTTTTTCCCTACCACCGGTTCAGGACTTTCAATCCGCTGAGTAGAACCGGCGCGGCGTAAGAAACTCAGCAGATATCGTTATCTTTTGTCATATTAATCTTTTTTTAAAATAATCATTACAATAATTCTTACAATTTATATTAACTCCCAAGCTTTATTGTCATTAACATAGTCTGAAATTTTTATAATACGCCTTTTTACATAGTTTAGATTTTACAATTTTTTTAAACTTAGATTTATTTAATGCTTTCACATCATTAGGGAGTTTGTTATAAAAACGTATACCATGCCCCATGAAAGAGTTACTTATTTTGTGGAGACGAGTAACATGTGTTTTATTAATCTATCTAGTTGTATCAATGTATCTAGTTTTAAGTTTATCTGTGGTAAATGCATGCACTTCCTCTTCCGGTCAAGCCATCTTGAATAAAACATGTTGAACAAGTTCTGGGTGTTTAATTTAATAAAATATAATACAAAACATGGCGCAGTCGAATATTGGACAACAGGGAAGCATACAGGTAAAATTACCACCCAATATAAATATTTGTGAAGTAAACGCTGCATTGGAATGGCGTTTTTGGTTCACGTTGTTCAACGATTACCTAACAGTGACAGGGCAAGACAAAGCGTCGGATGACGTGAAATTATCTTTAATGCGTAATATGATGGGCCCTGAGGCTATGAAAATCGTAGCAACTTTACCAAATAAAGAACCGAAAATTTACTCAAAAGTAATATCTACAATTGAAAATTATGTTAATCCACGAACAAATGTGGTATTTGAGAGGTACAAATTTAATGAACGACGCCAACAAAATGGCGAGCCGTTTGATAAGTATTTGACTGACTGTCGACAGCTAATTAAATTTTGTTCGTATGATAATGAAGATGAGATTATGCGCGATCACATAGTTCATACGGTATATGACAAAACGTGGCAAGAGGCACTATTGAGAATAGATGACCTAAATTTGGATAAGGTTATTAAGTGGATACCACGAGAGGAATGTTAGAGGGCCGTCCTTATGGGGGTGTAGCTTTGTTGTGGAGGAAAAGCGTTTTTCGGAATGTATCAGTGGTGCGTTGTGAGAATCCGCGGGTGTGTGCCATAAAAATATTATTACAAAATAAACCTATACTAGTGATGAGCGTTTACATGCCTACGGATAAATCGGAAAATCTAGTGGAATTTACGGACTGTTTGGGTATGGTGAGTGCTATTATTGACATTGAACACGTAGAATCTGTTTTTGTTTTGGGGGATTTTAATGCTCACCCAAATGAACTTTTTTATAAAGAACTTATGCAATATTGTAGTGAATGTAGTCTCATATGTGTAGATGTAGAAAAGTTAAGCTTAAGCTCAAACAATTACACTTTTATTAGTGAGGCGTGTGGTTCATGTCGGTGGCTGGACCATTGTCTTGTTACTAAATCTGCCTGGAAGTCTATACTAAATGTAAACATTAATTATGACGTAGTGTGGTCGGACCACTTTCCTATGTATATGACGTGTAACTTTGATGTTTTAAATGCAATTAACCCATTAACGCCCAAAATGAAACTGCAGTATATTTTTCTATTGTTTTTCTATTTATTAGTCCATAAGGGATAAAATATGCTATATAAGAAAATAAAATGAAAAAAATATATTTACATATCAAGTTTTAGGTGTGTACTCAGCCGTGTACAATGGGCGCTTTAGGAGTGAAATTGTTTGAAACAAGGTCGTTCAACACATAGCGTTTTCAAACATATTTCGCAACGCCAGCGAATTCTTTGGTGACAGATAACACATCGCAATGGGTTTTCCAACCGTTCAGGATTATGACCATTATTGTTCCGACCCCCTAGTGCCGCTGAGGATGACGGACGGCTCTTAGTTTTCGTTGGACGTAAATAAGTCCGTGCAATAATTCGTCTGAAAGATAACTGGTCCATGTAAGTTATCTCTTGTTTAGTTTTACTGAGCAAAACATGTAGTCGCCAAGCATTTGATATCGCCATATCTAACAAATAGGTAAATATAACCCACCACCACTTTTTTCCTTTTATTGAAATCCGATAAAGGCTGATAGACTGATCCATTTGGTCAACTCCACCCATTCCTTTATTATAGTTGACAAACATTTTAGGTATATTTACGTCAACCTTTTGCTTTCTGATGTTACACCATCGTTTGACTTTGCCCAGAGGCTCTATGTCATCAAAATTAGTTCCCATTGTAACGACATTATTGTCCTTCCAACGTACCATAGTTATCTCATTCTTTGTATCAAAACTATAATCATATTCCGCCCTAGGCTTCTTCTTCATATTTTTTACTGTGATCAGGGGACATTTCTTCGTCCGATTCTCTCGAACGGTTCCAGTACTTCTAAAACCTAGTCTACCCAAATCGAGCAACAATTGATGATTGGTAAAAAAATTATCGAAATATACGATATGCTCTTTAGGAACTACAGGCATTTTAGCCAATAAAGATTTCACGACTCTCGCACCAAGGGTATCATTAGAAGGTTCTGTGGATTTTCCACAATAAACATCAAACGCGTAGCAATAACCATCTGAACTTGTCGCAGCCCAATTGCGATAACCAAATCTTACAGGCTTTCCTTGTATAAATTGTTTTGATGGATGACGCCCAAAATATTTGATCATGGACTCGTCCACAGACAAGCTTTCATGAAATACACCCCACTGATTAGAGTTTCGCTGAATCAAATCGCATAATGATCTGAGTTTGATCATTTTATCTTTCGAACCATCTATTAGACCGTTATCCACAAAATGAAGATTTCTTTTTATCTCCAAAAACCTATTGCGTGACATACAATTAGCAATCAATGGAACACCAAGGTCTTCATCCAAACTCCAGTAAGCACGTTCAGATGGCAATTCATGGTAACCGGTCAGTATCAGTACACCAAAAAATTTTTTCAAACATGCACTATCAAGTTCAAAACTATGCCTATTATTTTGATTAGCGTACAAGACACTGTTAGTTGTTATCAAATCCATTACGTCATGATCAAATATTTTTTCAAACAACATTACGGGATTGCAGTCTGCTAAGCTTTCAACAACGTATTTTTGTCTCTTTTGTATGATATCGGTAATTTCATAAGTAGAACTATAGGTTGGCTGAGTTTTCCTCCATACAGGTAAATGTACATCACATTTTTTGGCACGTTTTGCAGGAATAGGTCTTAGCGGCTCATCATCACTGTCGCTCAATTCCGAAACATCGTAGTCAGGATGACGCCGACCTACCTCAATAGTCCCTGGAACGTCCATAGGGAATCTTGAATCCGCCAAATTATCTTCATTACCTTCTTCCTCATCACTCACCACAGCCGGATCTGGTGGCACTAATACCATATCGTACTCTTCATCATTGCTTTCATCAGCCATAATTGATTCCAAGGCTTCCTCCAGTCTCTTATAGCTGGTAAATACGTTCCGATTGGCCATTTCAACTTATAAGTAATACTGTAAAAAAAACGAAATTTTAGTACGAATCTGCCCGCTGTACCCGCCTGTGTACAACAAATGAAACAAACCCTACTTTACAAGTTTTGTAATAAACTTTAATTCTTATGTTATTATTACCAACACAAATAAATAGACTCCATAAAAATAAAAAAAGAAGTTGAAATATTTCACTATTTTTGATAAAAACCAACAAAATAATCTTACCTTGTATGTCGTGTCTGGACTCCGTATTTTATTACAAAATAAGTGACATTTGTTTTCGCGTCACCGCCTATTTTTATTTATTATATGGTAACTAGTGTCATCTAGATTTGTAATTTCTAACTACTTTCAACACTTACCACAGATAAAATACATAATTTATCGATTAAGTAGTTGTACCTGTGCAGGTACAGAGGGCGGTAATGGGTTAAAGAGACGACGACGCCTTGTAGTAGTGTAAACATGTCTGTACTGTGGGGTGATAGGAAACCACTCCAAATAAAGCAATATACTGAAAAATGTAATAGTCGCCTTAGACTTGTAGATTTTCCACCGGAGCTTAGAGAATGTGCGAATAAGTCATGTAGACAACATAACCATAAACTGATTATTGATAGCCTGTATAACGATATAGTGGCCGCCCTCCGGGAGTCGGCAGTGTTTAGCAAACGGTGCGGGAATGGGCGTCGTAGATCAACCTATCTACATGGCTGGGATAGCCATGTTAAGGAGGCTTACAGGGAGGCCAGATTGCATTTCCGGCACTGGGTTTTCCACGGAAAACCAACGAACGGTACACTATATGATAATATGCGCAGTAGTAAGAAAATTTTTAAGTCGCGTCTTAAATGGGTCCAGGATAACGATGACCAAATAAAAATGGACAAACTTGTGTCGCAGTACCGTAATAAGGATTTTAAGGGTTTTTGGAAAAGTACTAACAAAATGAGTATGGGATCTGGTCTCCCAGTAAGTGTGGATGGTTATACCGATCCTCAAGACATAGCTGAAATGTTTAAAGAACATTTTTATGTAAGCTCGCCTCTAGGTCCGTCATCGCAGCTGGTGCTCGATTCTGAGGAGCCGGGCACTGAGGTTACCAGGATCACCGCCAAGTCTGTGGCAATAGCGATCAAACAGATGAAAAGGGGTAAGTCTCCGGGCCACGATGGCCTCAGCATCGAGCACCTGCAGCATGCTGGGCCACACATTGCACGAGTACTAGCCATGCTGTTTTCTTTTTGTATTTTTCATTCATATTTGCCTTTAGATCTTATGAAAACTGTTGTCGTGCCTATAGTTAAGAGTAAAACAGGTGATATGTCCGATAAAGCAAATTATAGGCCTATTTCGTTGGCCACTGTGTTAGCAAAAGTGTTGGACAGTGTGCTTGACACACATTTAAATAAATATCTACAGCTACATGACAATCAATTTGGTTTTAGATCACAAATGTCTACTGAAAGCGCTATATTGTGTTTGAAGCACACTGTCAAGCACTATGCCGACCGACGGACGCCCGTTTACGCCTGTTTTCTGGACATGTCCAGGGCGTTCGACATGGTGTCGTATGACATTCTGTGGAATAAGCTACAGAGTGTGGGGTTGCCACTGGATATAATTAGTATATTTAAATATTGGTATAGTAATCAATCTAACACGGTTAGGTGGGCGACTGCTATGTCAAAGTCATATAAGATGGAATGTGGGGTAAGACAAGGGGGGCTCACTTCTCCTCGTCTCTTTAACCTCTACATAAACGCACTCATAGTGGCGCTTAGCAGCTGCCGTGTCGGTTGTCATATTGAAGATGTTTGTGTAAACAACGTATCTTACGCAGATGACATGGCACTGCTCAGTGCTTCTGTATGTGGCATTCGTAAGCTGTTGCACATATGTGAGACTTATGCGTCTTCCCATGGTCTTGTGTATAATGTGGACAAAAGTATGTTTATGGTTTTTTCAGCGGGTAATAAATCTCCTAGTTTCGTACCTCCTATTAAACTTAATGGTAACGATCTACAAAAAGTTCCTACGTTCAAATATCTTGGCCACATTTTGACGGAGGACCTCAGGGACGACGCCGATATGGAACGCGAGCGGAGGGCGCTGTCTGTGAGAGCAAATATGTTGGTTCGCAGGTTTGCACGTTGTTCAAACGAAGTTAAACTCGCACTATTTAGGGCATATTGTACATCTCTCTACACGTGCAGCCTGTGGGCTAACTACACTCGAAAAGCACATAGCGCCCTTCGTGTACAATATAACAATGCGCTCAGGACGTTGTTGCGACTGCCTCGCTACTGCAGTGCATCGGGCATGTTTGCCGAAGCGCGCATCGACTGCTTCTACGCTACTCTGCGCAAGCGGTGCGCGTCCATGCTAAGCAGAGTGCGAGCCAGTCGCAACAGCGTTCTAGCGATGATAGCTGGCCGCTTAGACTGTCAATACATAAACCACTGTATCAAAAAACATGTACATCTAGACACAATGACAGTTCTAAGAGGCCAGAGAATATATACTTAGTATTAGTTAAATAAATAAATAAAGACTGTAATACTAACATAGATATTAAGTAACATGTAATACTAACAAATGATGGATCACTAGTTATCTGAATAAATGATTTTATTTTATTATTAAGTATTGTCAAACGAAAGAAGCGGCTAGCAATCAAGTATTACAAATGACGCCTTTACCTACACAACCAGTTGTGATTGAGACAGCCATGAAAAATAAAAATTTCAGACAAAAGGAGAAATTTTATTGCGGAAGATGTCAAACGTTACATGGCCCTAGGGAGTGCCCAGCATTTGGAAAGAAATGTAATAAATGCGGTGTCCTGAACCATTTTAAACACATTGCACACATTTGAACACATTGCAATAAGTTGTAGGCAAAAGAGAAGTATCAAGGCGGTTTCAAGGGTTCCTGAGCAAAGTCCAGATCAAAATTTCTGCTGTGATGCTGCGACAGGCCAGGAGGGAGCTGAGTGGTATGAAATTATTAAAATTGAAAATATAAATATTAAATGTAAGCTAGACACAGGTGCTGAGATAAGTGTAATGCCTTTAAAAATTTTTAAGCTAATAAATAAAAATTTAAAATTAAAACTGCTAAAAACAGACATTAAGTTGCAATCATTTGATGGTAGTAATGTAATCCCTATAGGTATAATTAACATGTTATGTAAATTTAAAAACTCGAGAGCTCTAGAAAATTTTGTTATTGTTAATACAAATTCAATGTTACTTGGTCTTCCAGGTTGTGTAGCTCTGAATTTAATAAGGAGGGTGCATAAAGTCGTACCCGAAACAAATGTCGAGGATGTCGAAAAAGAAAGATTCATAAATAAACATAGTAAAGTATTTCAAGGAATAGGTAAGATACCTGGGATATTTGATATACCAACTAGAGATATACTTGAACAGATTTGTTATCCATCACCTAGGCTTCCTAATTTTCTTTATGATCCCTTAAAATGAGAGCTGGACAGACTGGTTGAACTTAATGCAATCGTAAAAGTAGACAGTATAAATGAACAAGCTTGTGTCAATAGAAATGTAATTGTTGAACGCCCCAATGGAAAGATTAGATTGTGTTTGGATCCTTCAGACCTTAACAAATATATTGTAAAAAAACCTAAAATATTACCCACCTTGGATGAATTAGCGTATAAGTTAAAATATAAAAAGTATTTCTCTGTCCTTGATTTGACTGAAGGTTTTCATCATTTAAATTTAACAGATAGGGCTTCTTCGTGTTGTTTTGCAACACCTTTTGGAGTATATAGATACTGTGTATTGCCTTATGGTCTCATGAATGCTCCCGAGCTTTTTCAAGATGTGTTAGAATCTCATTTTTGTACAATACCAAATGTAATAGTATGGGCTGACGATATATTGGTCATGGGCACCAGCATTGAGGACCATGACAGAACGTTGGAGCTAGTGATAAATAAAGCTAAAAGTTTAGGTATAGTTTTCAATAAAGATAAATTTCAATATAGAAAAACAGAGGTTAAGTACGTAGGACAAATTTTTAGTGAAAAGAGCATGATGATTGACAAATCACGAGTAGAGTCATTACTAAAATTAGAATCTCCAACGAATAAGCAACAGCTCAAAAGCATGATAGGTTTGTTTAGCTATATTAGAAGATATGTACCAGATATGGCTGAGCTTATGACTCCATTATGTAAATTATTAAGAACAGACTGTGAATTTACTTGGCTTCCTGTACATGAGGAGGCATTTAAAAAATTAAAAATGAGAGCTTGTGATGCTCCAGCACTCACACCTTTTGATTCCACAAAGAAGTCAATTTTACAGTGTGATGCTAGTAAAAATGGTTTAGGATGCTGCCTGTTTCAAAATGATATAAATAATATACCTAGATTGGTAGCTTGTGTATCTCGAACTATGAATAACACTGAATTAAATTATGGACAGACAGAAAAAGAGTTCTTAGCAATTTGTTTTGGTGTTCAAAAGTTTCACAAATTTATTTACGGACATACAGTAGATGTTCAAACAGATCATAAACCTATTGTCTCCATTGTAATAAAACACATAACTTAATTAGGATCACCTAGATTGAAGCGCCTTAGGTTAAAATTGTTGTCGTATGACTTAAATGTCTATTATGTTCCGGGTAAGTTAGTTCATTTTGCAGATATGTTATCAAGGAATAGTTTAAAAGTCACTGAACATGACAGTGAAATGCTAAATATGGTACATTCTGTGTCTAGATATTTACCAATATCAGATAACAAGCAATTAATGTTTAGACAAGCTACAAGTGATGATCCTGTTCTTAAACAAATTATAAATTTCTATTACAAGGGCTGGCCAAAAACTACCCCTACAAATTGTCAGAGATATGAGAAATTAAGAGATTCAATTTACATTCAAGACGGATTGCTTTTCTTTGAAGACAAATTAATTGTACCTAGTTCTCTAAGACCACATATTATGAATATTGTACATCAAGGTCATAATGGAATTGTAAAGTGCATAAGCAGTGCAAAAAAAACATTTTATTGGCCCAATATGAGTGTTGATATAACCAATTTTATAAAACAATGTAGAACCTGTGAGAAATTTAGTCCTAAGAATAAGAACGAACCTTTGCTTCCACACAAAATACCAAAAGAAAGATTTTTAAAAGTAGGATGTGATATATTAGATTTCAATGGTAAATATTTTCTCGTAGTAATAGATTACTTTTCACATTGGCTTGAGTTATTACCATTGTCAAACAAGACGTCAAAATGTGTAATTAATGCAATGCAGAATGTGTTTACAAGATTTGGTTATCCATTAGAATTAATAGCAGATAATAATCCATTTTCATCAGTAGAATGCCAATACTATTTTAAGTCCAAGGACATACGAGTAATCACAAGCTCACCACATTACCAAAAAAGCAATGGTATGGCAGAAAAGGCTGTACACATTAGTAAACAAATTTTAGGAAAATGTACTGACATCTTTAGTCATTTCATCCTTACACAATGAAAAAGTTGCTTATTTTAAGTTTAATATTAATAATAGAATACACAACCCCAAAGCTCTTTGGAAAAACATTAAATCTACTCTTTTGCCTCCTAAACAAAACGATATTATTCCACCACACCTCTCATGTCCAGACAGCGTCAACGCTCACTTCTTGAATGTTCCTGGTAGCGCATCAACTAGCCTGTCCAATCTCACATACTATGAGTTTCATCAACATTGCGATGCTGTGTTCTCTTTAAGCCCGGTTACTCAGGAGGAAGTCTCCAATCACATTTTGAATTTGAGATCTGACGCTGTTGGCTGTGACCATATTAGTTTAAGTATGTTGGTCATGACGCTACCGTATACATTAGAAACAATCACAAGTATAATAAATTTTTCTATACTATCTTCAACGTTCCCAGATAACTGGAAACAGGCCATTGTTCGGCCTCTTCCCAAAATTTCAAATCCAGTATCTTTTAAAGACTTAAGGCCAATAAGCATCTTACCGTGTCTGTCTAAAGTCATGGAGAAAGTTGTGTGCAAACAGCTGAATGAGTTTATCGAAACCAATAATTTGCTTCCTTCATTACAGTCTGGTTTTAGGAAGTGTCGCAGTACTGCTACAGCTTTAATAGATGTAACAGATAACATATTGTCCGCTCAAGACAAGGGTATGGCTACGTTGCTAGTATTACTTGATTTTTCACGTGCCTTTGATAGCATTAACATACCATTGCTGTTATCCAAGCTACACTACTACGGTTTTGACCGGGCCGCCGTGCAGTGGTTTCATAGCTATTTATATGATCGGCGACAACGGGTTAAGCTAAATTCTGGCGATGGAAGTTCTACTTCGTCTGATTTTGCAACTCTGCGCAGAGGTGTTCCTCAGGGGTCCATATTGGGCCCTATATTATTCATTCTTTTTACGCATTCAATTCTAAAAAGTAAATTCCATATTTATGCTGACGACACGCAGGTCTATATTTCTTTTAATCCTAAGGAGTATGAACAGGCTGTTGCAGACTTAAATGAAGATTTGGCACGAATAACTCAGTGGTCCGAAAATAATGGTTTGGTTCTTAACCCCGTCAAAACCAAATACATGTTATTCGCTACAAAAAAACATTTGAGGTCCCTGCCATCGTCATTTAACATTAGGCTTATGGGTGAAGTTATTGACAGGGTTGAGGAGGCACGGAACTTGGGTCTGTTTATGGATAATAGTCTCAGATATGAAAGACATGTGGCAGATACGGTACGTAACTGTTTTTTTAGACTTAAAACACTGTATAGCATGAGACCGTATCTGTCGCAGGAACTAAGATTGCGTTTAGTGGAATCCTTAGTGTTATCTAGGCTCAACTATGTTGACACTGTTTACGGTCCACGGCTTTTACTAAGGACTGATCGTTTATTGCAGAGGGTTCAAAATGCTTGCGCTCGTTACTGCTTTCCTGTTCCTTCGAGAGGCCACGTGACGCCGTTCATAAACAAGCACTATATTTTAAAGGTAAAGCACAGGCGTAAACTTCACTTAGCTTGTCTTATGTTCGGTGTTGTGAAATTTCAGGAGCCCTCGTATTTATACGAAAAGCTAACTTGGCTGACAAGTGACCGCAACATTGTGAGTAGAGCTTGCGCGCGACAACTTTCTATCCCTAAACACAGATCTGCCGCCTTTGGTGGAAGCTTCCGCTATGCCGCATCGAAGATTTGGAACAATTTGCCTCCGCCCATTAGAAATATAAACTACAGTTTAAATACCTTTAAGAAACTTCTACGTAAATATCTGCTCGATGCACAGCTTAAGTTGGGTATGGCGGAGGCAAATATGTCCTTTATTTGATGATGCATGGTGGGTGGGAGGGTTTGATGTGGTACGAAATCTTATTTTTACGAAATCTTATTCTTATTATTTTCCTTTATCTTTTCTTTTTACAATATTGTTACGTTATAGGCCACAAAATATATTTTTCTGTTTCTTTATCTTCATTAATTATTTATAATATTCATGTTACTTTTTATTCTATTTTTAGTACTGGAGCATGTGAGGCTTCTTATTCATATACATATCTGTTTTTATTTTATTTTTTAAGTTATTAATTTTTTATTTCATGGTGTACATATTTCTTGTATTTCTGTAATGTAATTTTATTTCTCTCTGTATACGAATCTTTCTGTCATTGATCTGTTTGCATGTATGTATTTACGTTTTTTTTGTTATTATTCTTTATTTATCAATGTAGGTTAGTTTCACATTCGCGACTCATGGACCTAGTTGAAAATCAGTGCTAGACGTATGTTTGGCAATATGCTGAACTAGGTTCCATTTTGGAGGTATCACGGGACACATCTTTATTTGATCATTATTTTTGTGACATCTATTTTGTACTTATATACATATATATTTTGTTTTGTCTATCTTAGTCACATAAGTTATAAACATGTATCTTGATCTCGAAAACCTACCAAATAAATCTTTTTTCTTTCTTTCTTTCTTTCTTTCTTACTGAGGATAACACTGACTTCAGAGAGGGCGTGATGCAATATAATAATATGCCACTGTCTGGATTGAGTGTTACTCCGTCTCAAATATTAAATAGTAGAAATGTTAGAACTAATGTACCATGCACAATGCAATATTTAAAACCTAAAGTACAAGATGTTTATCAACATTTACTCTTAAAACAATCATTAACCAAAGACAGGTATGATAGAGGTGCTAAGAGAATTGTTTTTTTTAAACCAGGTGATCAAGTTGTTTATAGAGAAGGAGGTATATGGTGTAAAGCTAAAATTGTAAATAAATGTATAGAACCAAGATCATATATCATTCAGAATGAGAGAGGTTCCATGTTAAGACGCAATAGTTCTCAATTAAAGTTATCGTTCAGTAAAGGTGACTCCATGGTCCCTCTATCAGATAACGATCTCGCTATTGTTTGTAAAGATACCACTAATTGCTCAGTAAATGTACCATCCCCTGTAAATGTACTCGTACCATCCTCTGTTAATGTACCGTCCGAAGATTGTAACACTGCTAGCCCAAATGTTCATGATAATAATTTAACTCATAAAACTTCTAGAAGTGGTTGGATTATAAGACCACCAATAAGATATAATTTTTAAGGAGGAGATGTTTTATTAATCTATCTAGTTGTATCAATGTATCTAGTTTTAAGTTTATCTGTGGTAAATGCATGCACTTCCTCTTACGGTCAAGCCATCTTGAATAAAACATGTTGAACAAGTTCTGGGTGTTTAATTTAATAAAATATAATACAAAACAACATGCATTACAAGATTATGCTTATTTCTCGTGTTAACATTAGGGTAGTCGCTTTTCTTTTTAAAGTGCCGAATATTATTATGAATGTACAATTTTTCATATATATATTGTGAAGCGACTGTCAAGATATTTATATCCTTGAAATTCTCCCTTAGGGAATCCCGACGGCTTAGGTTATATATAGCTCTAACAGCGCGTTTCTGGAGCACAAATATCCGGTTAACGTCCGCACAGCTTCCCCAAAGAAGAATTCCGTAACACATTACACTATGAAAATAACTAAAGTAAACTATTCTAGCCGTATCTACATCTGTAAGTCGTCTAATTGTTTTTACCGCATATGCCGCGTATCGAGACATTTTGTAAAGTATTTTCTTGTTGCGATATTGTCCAGAAGGAGAATCCGAATCCGTATGTTCTATTTCAGTCAAAATTGGAATCAGATGGGGCCAAATTGTAGCAGCATCATGTCGTAAAGATGTACTAATAGTACAAAAACATTGGGTATTTGTCGTGTGACCATCTATATTAAAATAAAGCACTGACTTCAGTTCGTTATTTTAATATAGATGTACAAATACTTTAAACAAATACTTTACTCAGCATACTTATATACAGTAAACTGCTTTCTATTTAAAGAGTAAAATAACATAGATATAACAAGAGATTGTTGCGGACAACTTTTTTGACGTATAGGTACATACCTATAGCTATTCGTATAGGTATTTACGTATCATTGTTTACTTGTAAAACTCACTAAGTATTTTTAGATAATGAGCTGTTTACATATTAATACTTTATGAAGGCAACCATTGTAAATAATATAACCCCTCCGCTGGTATGACCTTTTGAACTTTAGAATGTAATCCATATAATAAAATGTCTAACATTTAATACAATATTTACAGTGGGTGACCTTTTCTTTTGTAAATACATTTTAATAATATTAACAACTTAGCATCTTCTAAAAATACTTAGTGAGTTTTACAAGTACCTAAACAATGATAAATACATTATTGCATATATGGTTTAAAAAGATTAATAAAATGTGTTAACAACTCTACATCATCTGAAAATACTTAGTTACTTTTATTGAGAAGCTTATAGCATATTATAGAAATTTGAATTTATGAAAACCAATGTTCTTACATTTAATGCGACGGAATACAATACTACAGTACCTAGTTCCTATACTTAATGAATGCACATAATTATTTAGAAGTTTTATACTTATTGTAATACGATTTTGCCGATATTATAATAACATCGTCTCCTTCGTAATTAATTTTACCATCGAGTATTCTATTTACAGATCGATTCACCAACTATAAATAATGATATTAATACATGTATCTATAAAACAAATTTTCACATCTTGTTGGTGAATCTCACAATTAAAAAAATTGAAATCTGTAAATATCTCTATGAAGTACTTTACAATTTGTTTAATATTCTTATTGCATTCATTATTTAATGTGGCAATTGTTATCCCTTGTATATCTTGAAAACAAGCTATTAGATCTTAAGACGGATAGCATAGCCACTTTTTGTTACTGCCATACTCTTTATTGTGCATATACGAGGGGTGATCCAAAAGTAATGATAATGAAAATAAAACACGGTAATTAAAGTTAAAATAATAATTTATTTTTCTACATAGTCTCCTAACAAATCAATACATTTAGTCCATCTTTTTTCTAACCCAGGATTCCCTTTGAAAAACATCCTTTTCCCTGACTTGACCCTCCCAAAACGCCTCAACAGCGGCCATCACTTCGCTATTGTCTTCAAATTTCTTGCCTCGGAGGTGTTACTTGAGCCGAGGAAAGAGGTAAAAGTCACTAGGAGCCAGATCTGGCGAATAGGGAGGGTGTTCGACCAGTTCAAATCCCGTTTCTTGAATGGCAGCCATCGCAACTGCGGCTTTGTGAGCCGGTGCGTTGTCTTGGTGAAACAGCACTCCAGCTCGCAGTTTGCCGCGTCTTTTTTCCTTAATGGCCTCCCGTAAATTTCTTATTTGGTCTGCGTAGTAAGAGCCCGTAATAGTGGCTCCCTTTTCCAAACATTCCACCAAAAAATTATTATTATTTTGTTTCAGGATCAAAATGGTGGATCCAGGTCTCGTCCATAGTCACAAAACGCAACAAAAAATTTTCTTTATCTGCTTGGAACTTTTCGAGATTGACCCTCGAAATGTCAACTCATTTTTTCTTTTGCTCGTCGGTTAACATTCTGGGAACCCAACGCGCAGAGACCTTTTTCATATGCAACTCGTTCGAAATGATTCTTTGAACGCTGCCATATGAGATCCCTGTGACCTCAGCTACATGCCTGATGGTCACTCTTCGATCTGCCAACACAACATCTCGACTTTTTTCACGTTGTCTTCTGTGAGGGACGTGGAGGGCGTCCTTCGCGATGTTCATCTTCAGTGGATGTTCTGCCCAGCTTAAACTCCTTGGCCCAGCGAGCAACTGTAGAATATGGAGGAGCAGAGTCCCCCAATGTTTCCACCAAGTCACAGTGTATGTCTTTTGTAGACATTTTTTTCAAACAGAGTTACTTAATCACAGCTCTAATTTCGTTTTTCTCCATGTTGATGTTATCTCTTCGACAGTTCGTATTCAAATGAATGTATCTCCCGGAAATCCTGACCTATTTATATTATTTTTTTAGGCTGACGTAGTGAGTGTATAGGCAAGCGAAAAAAATTTTTTTTGGATTTTTATGTGGACCTGAAGTAACCAATTATCATTACTTTTGGATCACCCCTAGTACTTATATTTCATTTTCCGCATTACCTAATAGATTGTTTTTGCAGGTTTTACAACCTTTGACGACTTTTTTTGGATACTTTGTTAGGTTAGCTCCTGCATCTGATACATTTTTCGTATTTATTACATAGAGGCTGGCTTATCAATTATAATTTTTGGGGATTGTGAGGATACATCGCTCTTTTCCTTATTGTTTAATAAAAATGTGAGAGACTGTAAGCATTCATTGGAGTCTTCTTCACAATTTGCGTTTACGGTATGATTTGTAGTAAAATAATTTAATAATAGAGTTTTAAATATTCCTTCAAATCCCATACAGTTAGGCATAACATTTCTCGCACCTGAATTTGATTGAATTGAACCTGAAGAATGCTTTATTAATTTATATCATACAAATAACTAATATCACATATTTATCTGATGATTAGGAGCCTTCTTGTGGTAAGCGAAAGTGTTATCTGAAAAAATATTGCAAAAAAATAAATCTATAAATAACAGACGTATAATGAAAGTGAAAGTGGGTGTTTCTTTGTGACATTTTCACGCTAAGTCTACTAAATGAAATTGCATGAAACTTGGTGATGAAATAGGGTGGTAACACTAGTATCCTTAATCAGACGCCACACAGTTCTTCTAAACATTAAGCACATTTTTTTCAAATACTGGTACCAATTCCACATCCACAACTAAACTAAACTTGACTAAATAATTAAAATAACTGTGACGTATTTTGATTAAATGGCTGTGTTTAACTTGGCTGGCTTGTATTTAACGATCACTCGGTACCTTTGTGGAAGCTGATCAAAATTACTGCCCTCTTGTCAGGGATTGTGGACAAGTTAGAACTTTATATGATGTTTTTGAAGTTATTGTTTGCAGTGGATGCAGCGAAATAAAACGGTTTTGTAAACGGAATATTGTGTATTTTATTTTAATTTAAGACACAGTACAAATATGGACGTTGTCGCCATGACCGGCTTAGCGAGCGTGAGTTGCCATACATAAAACAAAAGTCTGCTACCAAAAAACCAAATTACAAATATAAATGTTGCCACTTTATATAACATTATTCAATACACCCCCTCAACATTATATTTTAATTTATAAAATTTTAATTTTACCATTAAACATATTTAAAACCTTTATTTTGTACTACACCCCCTTAAGATAAATTCTGAGATACATCCCCTTAACAAACTTTGTAATGCATCCCCTTAATAACATAAACATAACCTCTAACCAAATATGCAGAGCCCTGAATATTATACTCTTAAGTATTAACAAAACTTAGGCACACTAAAACATTCTTCACATACACAAGATACCTTAAATACTAACTCAGCACTATCCTATGCATGTACACATTTTAACAAACTTATGACAATATCATATCCCTAAGCTTAACAAAAAGTATTTTTCCTAAGGGTTTGGTAAACAAATCGGCTACATTGTTATTACTACAAACAAATGTAATTTTAACTAAACCTGTTGATAGATTTTCTACAATGTACTGATACTTGATATCTATGTGTTTCAATCTTTTATTACTGTCATTGTTCTGTGCTATATTAATCACACTTTGATTGTCTTCAAATATTTCAAAATCTACATTATCATATCCAAAATCTCTAAGTAGCTTTTTTAAATAAGAACCTTCCATAATACTCATACTCAAAGCTACATATTCTGCTTCACAAGATGACAGTGTTACACAAGACTGTTTCTTACTGTACCAAGAAACTGGACAGTTAAAAATATAAAATATTTGACCTGAGGTTGACTTCCGGTCTCCAACATCACCGGCCCAGTCTGCATCACTGTAACCTTGCAATTTACATACATTTTTGCTTTCATTATCATATTTGTATGTTAAAGATAAATCAATAGTACCCTTTATGTATCTTAATATCCTCTTCAAACATTTAAACAAAGCTACACTAGCACAATGCACATATCTACTAAGAAATCCTACTGCTACAGATAAGTCTGGTCTAGTACAAGTAGCATACAAAAGACTACCTACTAAACTTCTACAGACTTTTTCTATTTCAACACTTTCACTTATATCTCTCTGTAATAATTCAAAATTGAAGTTTTGTTCTATTGGAGTACACACAGTTTTACAATTTGACATTTGATATAAATCCAACAACTTTAATAAATATCCTTTCTGATTAATTACAGTTACACAATTTTTAACATCTTGTTTTATATTTATTCCCAAATAATTACTTGCTAGACCCAAATCTTTCATTTTAAAGTTTTTACTTATTGAATTTTTAAAGTCATTTACTTGGTTTTTATTACTACCAAAATACAACAAGTCATCCACAAATAATAACACATAAATGTAATCATTTCCAATATGTTTGAAATATAAACATGGGTCATTCTTTGATCTTAAGAAATTTTCATTTGACATGAAACTATTAAACTTTGCATTCCAGTATTTAGGAGATTTTTTAAGACCATAGATTGACTTATTCAATTTGCATACCTTATTTCCTGGTAATCTCATAAAAACTGTCTCATTGATGTCTCCATAAAGAAATGCCCCAGTAACGTCCATTTGGTACACTGGTTGTCTTTTCTGTATAGCTACAGCCATCATGGCTTTGAAGGTAGTTAACTTGGCAACAGGTGAGTATGTCTGGTCATCACAGTTCTTCTGCTGGAATCCTCGGGCTACTAAGCGAGCTTTATACAAAGCTTTTCCTTCTGCCTCCTTGACTTTGAATACCCACTTGCTACTTACTATGTTTTCTCCATCAGGAACTTCTGTCACCTCCTCCCATGTATTATTTTCCTCCAGTGTCTTCAACTCCTTGTTTATGGCTTCTTCCCACTTATTTTTATCTGGTCTTTTCATAGCTTCTTCGTAGGAAATAGGTTCATCACAGCAGTAACTCAGGAACATGTTTTCTTGTCCTTGTACATAGTCCTTAAACCAGCTTGGCTGTTTTCTCGTCCTTCTAGGTCTTTCTGTTACCTCTTCGGACTGTCCTGAAGTTTCTGGAGTTTCCTGTGAATTTTCTTGTTCTTCTTCTACATCTTCCTCTATATCTTCTTCTAATATTGACTGCTCATAAAAGGAGTGCATGGAGTCCTGTTCATTTTCTCTTTCTATTATTTCATGGTTCTCTGTGTCTTCATACTGGCTTTCTTGTTCTTCTGAAACTTGTGCTGTCTCTTCTTGACTGTCAAAATCTACGTGATATTCCTTTCCTTGTCTTCTGTTTCTTTCTTTGTTTTCTATAGACTGCTTTATAAATACAACGTCTCTCTTGGTTTCTACTTTGTTTCTTTCTGGAAAATATATTCTGTGTCCTTTTGTATTTTCTCCATATCCCATGAAATGGCCAAATTCTGCTTTGCTATCAAACTTCAATCGTTTTTGATCAGGAATATGTACTGATACTTGACTACCGAAGACTTGAAGGTTGTTGACATCAAAATCTTTGTTCCACCAAAGTTCATATGGTGTATTGTCTTTTACTCGACTCGGACCGGTTCTGTTTATGACGTAGACAGCTGTATTAATCGCTTCTGCCCACAAGTTCTTATTTAGGCCGCTCTCTAATAGCATTGTTCGTGCTGACTCAACCACTGTCCTCATCTCACGCTCTACACAACCATTCTGTTGTGGAGTGTATGCCACACTTCTTTGGTGTTGTATCCCATATGACTTTAGCAAGTTTTCCATTTCTTTACTAATAAATTCTTTCGCGTTATCACTTCTAATGTATTTTACTATGTGACCGGGGTTAACTTGAACTTCTTTCAAATACTGTTTTAAACATTCTATTGACTGTCCTTTATTCTTCAGAAAATACACCTTTCTATATTTAGAATAATCGTCTTTGATGAGTAGAAAGAACTTAGCCCCTCCTAGTGAAGTTTCTTCCATTGGACCTCCAATGTCAATATGTATGACCTCTCCTGGTTTCGTTGCCCTATGGGTACTGGATGGGAAGGGGAACTTATGTTGTTTTCCTTTCAAACATGGTAAACAGGTTTCTTCTTCACTATTTTCAAACTTTATATCCTGTTTTATCAAGATGCTTTTCACTTGATTTATGTCTTGGTGACCTAATTTTGCATGCCATTCCCTCAGATCTGACATCACTTTTCCAACCATGGCACTAGTGTCTTGCTGTCTGAATAACATTCTGTACATTTTTCCATGTTTCTTGGCTACAGCATGCACACTGTTGTTTTTGATAAACTGACACTCAGTGGCAGTTGACTCCAGCTTGTAACCTTTGTCCAGTGCAGTACTCATAGAAAATAAGTTTGCCTTGAGGCTCGGCACATACAACACATTGTTTATCAATGTTTTAATCCATTTTTCACCATCATATGCCTCAAGGTCAATGTCACCATAACCTAAAGCTTGTATTATTGTCCCATCCCCAATAACAACGTCTATTGGCACTAACAACTTTTTATAATTTATGAAGCTGTCCATTGTAAAGCTCATATGCTCAGAAGCACCACTGTCTAAGAACCATTCATTGTTTACACTTCTTGATGTAAGTCCACACACTGACATGACAAATGCGTTTTGTTTTATATCTGTTTTTTCTTGTTTATTGTCCTTATTAAACCAACACTTTTCTTTTGTGTGTCCCCGTTTTTTACAATAATTACAAAATGGAATATTTTCAGTTTTGCCACTTTTGTTGTTTCTGGCTTTACAGTCTTTTTTGTAGTGGCCTACCTTACCACATTTAAAGCATTTTCTATTTTTAGAATCCGTTTTAAACGCTGTGGAACTACTGTTTTCACCTTCTTGGTATAATTTATTCCGTTGTTGTTCTATGATGAGCCTTGCTGTCAACTCCGACAGATTTTGTTTTTCAGATGGGACAGAGTCCCATGCGGAGACAAAGTGTCTGAATTTATCACCTAAAGAACTAATTATTTTTGTGACAATCATATTTTCTGCAATTTCTCCTTTTGCTTGTTTAATTTGTGTTGCAATTGCCTCGACCTTTGCAATGAATGTTGACACATCCTCCGAACTGTTATACTTTTCTTCGAAAAAATGCTGCTGCAGTATGTGCAGTGACACATCAGATTTTGGCTCATATATTACATTTAATTTATCCCATATTGCTTTTGCAGTTTCACAGTTTTGCACCTGCAGCATAGCTGTGTTACCTAGCCTGCTCACGATGACTCCTTGGGCCTTCGCATCTAGCCTTTTCCACGTGGCTAACTTTGTGTCATCATTTTCTGGACATTTGGATGAGCCATCCACCAACTCGTAGACATTTACCGCCTTCAGTATGACTTTAACTTGAAATTTCCATGTATGCCAATTACCGGCATTTTCCAACAACAGGCGATTGTTAGACGCCCCAAAAATATCGCCCTCGCCGTCCATTTTGTTGTACCGACGCCACTGCTTGACCGCAGAACCACACCGCCGTTTTACCACAGCTGCTATGCTACACGATAATTCCTTTATTTCGCTGCGGGCTGCTGGGCCCAGAACCTTTTGAAGTTATTATTTGCAGTGGATGCAGCGAAATAAAACGGTTTTGTAAACGGAATATTGTGTATTTTATTTTAATTTAAGACACAGTACAAATATGGACGTTGTCGCCATGACCGGCTTAGCGAGCGTGAGTTGCCATACATAAAACAAAAGTCTGCTACCAAAAAACCAAATTACAAATATAAATGTTGCCACTTTATATAACATTATTCAATAGATGTCACTGACATAACTAGTACAGTGGATCAAAAAGAGCCATCGCCAGGTTCATAAGAGTACAAAACTATATCAATGATTACATATAATAACATAATAATTATTATCCACCACTAATGAGACCATTACCCATTAATAACCCACAAAATTCTTAGTAACTTTTTCTTATAGTACAATAAAATAAGATAAGCTGTCAGTAAAACTAGAGCTAAT
The DNA here is from genome assembly GCA_916999025.1 of Orgyia antiqua. Taxonomy (NCBI): domain Eukaryota; kingdom Metazoa; phylum Arthropoda; class Insecta; order Lepidoptera; family Erebidae; genus Orgyia; species Orgyia antiqua. The sequence continues at coordinate 12,188,239 of OU779874.1, forward strand.
TTTGGTCGACGAGATATTTTACTAGGGGTGTTCCGATACCATCAAAGTATCGATACCTACTAATTTCGATAGTACTCAATTCATTTTTCGATACTACTTAAATAAATACCCTTAAAGTATCGATACTTACTGATATCGATACTTTGAGCACTTTTTTTAATTAATTATTTATTTTATGGAAACCAACGTAAAAACAAGGAACGTTGAAAGACAATAATTAAAACAAAGAAAAAACGTTAAGAAGAAAAAAAAATAAACGTTTTGCGTTACATTAAGTACTTTAAATAAAAAACTCTTAAATCAAGAATGCCCAAAAACAGTAGCTGTTCATATTATAGATTTTGGTGGTGCCATGTTAAGATTGTAATAATAGGCTGATGGTTACAATCATTATACTCGTGAACAATCACTTGTGTTCAAAATTAAATCTGGACTGAACAGTTTGACTATTGTTGACATTACAACTTAAATGGCGGGTAGACAGCTCTCTCACTTTTGAATCCGGCTCGGGTGAAGCCGGACGAGTTCGGCTCGCCTGAGTCGTCTAGGTTGCGTGCGCAAGCGAGACACAACGCATCACCCATCTACGCTGCCATCCAAGTTGTGTTCCTGATCTGTGGCCCTAGCACGAATTACTAGCGAAAAAACATTCGTATCGTTATCGACAAAATTTGTATGAGATTTGTACAGCGCCCCTATCGTGCGTAAAATGAACCAATTTTGCTAGCACGAACTATGTACTTTCGTATCGCGAACGTATCGTCACGTAAACGAAACACGACTCCTAAACACAATAAACGCGAGCACGAACGTTGTTTTGACGTACGATAATGTAAATTTCGAAGGCTGGCTATCGAATATTGTCGAAACTTTTTTCACTTTGAAATTGTCGGTGAGAAAAGATTGGTAAGATATTAAATTTAATTTTTTTACCTATGTAATGATTAAAAATTACAATATAATTATTTTATATTATTATTTATATAATTCAAAGTGATTTTAGAGTTAAATAAGGTATTTATACAATAAAATTGATTGCCTAAAATGCAAAGACCACCGTTATACGAACGTAGTCCTTTATATTATTTTCTTGCCGCAAGTTTAATTGAAAGTGAGACAAGTGAATTAAGAGAAACTAGGTAAGTAAATAGAATCTTATTTATTTATAGTAATATGTACATAAAGCACCTAGTTTAATTTATTATTTTTTATTATAGAGAAATTACGCGCAGAGCTAAGTTTAAAAAGACATATAATCCTATAGACATTAACGACACCGAATTTAAAAATACGAGTAGATACCGCTTGAACAAAGAGGCGTTTATATTTTTATGTGACCAGCTGCGTCAAAAAAGTACATTAAAATCAAGTTCCAGGATTAGTCTAGAGCTTAAGGTAGGCATGTACAAATTGCATAATTAAAGTGGAAGAACTTACCATAAACTTAACCACATTAACCAACTTAGTGTAAGTTGGTTAATGTCGTGTGTTAATAAATTAAAATGTTACAGGTACTTTGTGCACTATCTTTTTATGCCACTGGCTCATACCAGCGTATAGTAGGAATGGCTAAATATATGGGCCAAACCACAGTCAGCAAATGTGTCAAGGAAGTGACTGATGCCCTTATTTCTCCTACTATATTGAAAGATTTTATTAAATTTCCAAATACAAGTAAACAGTCATTTTACATGTTTCAAATATAAAATGATATTGCATATTGCGACATGGCATAATATGTCGAATATGCAATATCATTGTATATTATCATGAATGAATCACCATTTACATTAACACCATAGGTATTAAATCTATTTTTATCTTACAGATTCTTTACTAAGTATGGTTTCCCTGGCGTTATAGGGTGTATTGATGGATGCCATTTTCATATATTTACACCTAATAAAGAAATAGAACATTTATTTTTTTGTAGGAAGCATTTCCATTCAATAAATGTTCAAATGGTAAGCACAGAATTTTTATAATCCTTACACCTGTAACAATTATTATACTAGTGCATAATTATGTTTATCATGGTGATGATTTTAATTTTAGGTATGTGACAGTGAATGCAGAATTTTAAATATTAACCCAAAATATGGAGGAGCCACCCACGATGCTTTCATATGGGAAAATAGTTTAGCTAACAATTTTATGCAGGGTCTACATGGAAATAACGAGCAAGTGTGGTTATTAGGTCAGTGCTCATATTTAATATAAAATATTAGACGGGCTTCCTAGTGTATTGATATTGTAACCGACTGCCATGAGGGGACTCCAGCATATAGGTATAATGATGTCCATGGAAAGACCAGGGTGGCGATTGAAAATACTTTTGGGAGATTAAAAAATCGATGGCGTTGTTTAAGTAAAGATCGTACACTCCATTATACACCTGAAAAATGTGCAAAAATAATAACAGCTTGCTCGGTGTTGCACAATTTAGCCATCAATTTCAATGTCCCTGAACCTGACCCACAGCCCCATAACCCAAACATGCCAGTGTCGTTATTCCCTGAAGATATTTTTCAAGAAAATGATACTGGTGATGACTTAATTAGGGGAAGGGTAATAAGAAATGTTTTAGTAGATAGAATTAATAGACTTCATCCATAATTTTACATTTTTAATAATATTAAGAAAGCAATTATATTAAAATATAATTAAAATAAACATTTAAAAATATAATTATACTACTTAAGCTCTAAGACTCTTTATTTACATACTTTACAAAAACTTCCATAGCCTCTTTCATAAACTGCAGCCATTGACCCTGCAATTGCAACTCCACATCCCGCTGTCTTATTCTTTCTTGCACCTCAAACTCTCTCACTCTCAATTCCTCATTCTTTAGGCTCAAGCGTTCTCTTTCTAAATTCTCATATACCCTATCACGCTCCCTAGCATACTCCCTTGCCTGTCTATCTGCCTCAATAAATATTTTTGTTAAATCTTTTTTAGTTTTCTTTTGTGGAGGAGGCCCCCACACCTCTTCCACAGGAGCAACTTGTGGAGATGGAGATTGTTCCTCCGTTGGTGGTGGAGGAGGAACCACAGTTGGTTGGCTGCTCGTACCCGGAACATTCCAATCTAAAAAAATATTTCATTATTTAACATTCGTTAACAAGTAGTTATAATTGCAACAGTACCTATGCATTTACAAAAATAAAATTGGTATGTATTATGTAATCTGGCAGGTACCTGTATCATGAGGAGTTGTGTGAATTTTCCAACAATATTATTTGTTTCAGTAGGAAAACGAATTTACTTATTTTTAAGCAAAAGACTGGTAAAACATAAATTATAATGGGATCATAAACCAATAACAAATTATAGTTAAGTACCTACATAAATTACGAGTAGAGTCAAATATGTAATGATGAATTTAAATGAATTTCATGATTAAGATTCATACCTATTTCTAGAATTTCCGGTTGGCTTAAAAGTGGCTCCACAGGTAGAGATATGACAGCTTCAGAAACTTCATCCTGGAAATTAATAATAGTAAAATATGTATTAGCTAGCTGATATTTTGGAAAAATGTATATAAAATATTGCTAACCCGCTGAAAGCCAACTTCTTCCACCACCATGCCAGTAGCTGCTTGTACTCCAATTATCTGCATGACTCGATTTTCTAATTCATTTAATGATAATTGCAGTGCTGGTCCTCCACCAGTGCCACCAGCGGCCCTATTAATTTTTGCAGACTTCTTTTTGCAATTATTTTTATAGTCACTCCACACCTGAAGTAAGAAACCAAACTATGGAAACAGGAATTGCAAACAAGTAAAAAAATCTTTTTAAAAACAAGCTTTTACTTAAATTCCCGCACAGGACAAATATTTGTATGATGAACACAGGTATTTGTACTGCGTCTGTGTGTTTTCTATCTATTCTATATATATATTTACAAAAAAAAGTAGTATATGTAGTTAAATCAAGGGAGATCAAGAGTATCTTTTAAAAAATTAAAAACTAATTTTAATTCTAACACGACTTTATTATTCGGCGATCGAACATAGAGTGAATGAATACTAACTAACTAATACGAAGTCTAAACAATAAGTCTTATCTGCTATGGTTTCTTAGTATAAATCTACTGAGTCGGCATTTATGCAGCTGCGCAACTGTGTGTGGCGGATGTAAGGCGCGTTATTGTTATATTAAGACAATATAGAGTCGGTCTGCATAACTCCTCCCCCATTAGGATCGAAATTTACCGAAGATGAATGATTCGGTGAATTTCGGTAGAAGAATTTTAACAATATATTTTTATGCTTATATATAATACTAATAAGGCTTATAGTTAATATTACGTATAAAATGAGAGTCCAGACACTAACACTTTTCACAGTTAAAAGGCCATTATTTCCACTTTCACTATTTATTTCACTATTTTGTAGATTATGTGCCAAGAAACGTATATTTTTCAGGTCGACTCCTTCCAGGTTCAAATGTTTTATTCTCATTGGTACGGATGGTGTAATTCTGGGTAATATAATTATAGGTAATTTTTCTTAGATGACCTTCTCCATTGTGGTGTTATGTATTTGTACTGTGACGTTATGTACTTGTACGTTGCAAAGATCGTTCAAGGTAATTATATATGTTGGAGTAACATAGATGAGGATGGAATGGCCATGTTTTAAAATCAGTCTACAAATTGTAGACACTGTCTTTAAGATGTTCATACATCAATCTGACATTCTCTTTCACACATAAAAGGTTCCACAGCAGGTCTCCAACCAAATCCCCTATAACCTGCGCCTCTACCACCAAGATGATGTTCACACAAAACGTCACTTTACACTTTCTCACAAATACACACTTTATAATTATACACTCGCGATTATGACCGGAATAAACACTTTATCACTACTGTGAGTGAGCAACTAGTCGGGCAGAGATTCGCCCAAGAAAAGTCCGTACTGTACGGCGGCTCGAGTGTAACTGCCTCGATTGCCCACCGTGCGGCGGTATTTATAGTGCCGGCGCACGTGCATGTCATTCGGTCGTACCTGCACGTGTTTGTAAGTTTTTAGGTTAAGTATTGAATTTACAATGACGTTATTTTTACATCGTAATAAACCCTAAAGTAATCAACTTGGTGGTTTATAAATTAATATTGGAACAATGAAATGGTTTAACTTAATTATTCTAGGTTCTCTAGACTAATTGTTGTGGTTGCGCCGACACGGCCATTCTGACAGGCGGTGCGCGCTCTGCACCTGGCTGCGATGTGATGTGTGTTATCTGAAATTAAGAGTTTTCTCTGAGATCGGTATCTGTAAGCTACCCATGTTGCTCATTTTGAAAGGGTTATTGTTAGGACAGTACACAAAGACATCTCCAATGTACTGACTTATTCATTTAGTATCTGTGGTGTGTACGTGTCCACTCATGGCTCCACAAGGCGTCCCAACGGTATCTCATGGTTCACATGTGGATGCATCAAGGATCCGTGGTTAGCTCAAGGGTAACACATGGTTTAGCTCAGAGGTACCACTCTCCAGATATTTTGTTCTCGTAGATTATTATTACAGAGATGTAATTGTGAGGTTAATAAGTATAGTAAGGTAATTAGGTTCTCGGAGATTATAACGAAAGGATTTCGAAGGTTCTCGTAGAGTTCTCGGAGGTTCTCGTAGCTTTTCGTTGGATCTCGTCGATTCTCGTTGACCTGAAAGAAGAGAAATAACTCCTTTTGAGTAGTACATCTGTAAGCAACTTATGTTGCTCACTTTGAAAGGGTTATTGTTAGGACAGTACACAAAGACATCTCCAATGTACTGACTTATTCATTGAGTATCTGTGGTGTGTACGTGTCCACTCATGGCTCCACAAGGCGTCCCAACGGTATCTCATGGTTCACATGTGGATGCATCATGGATCCGTGGTTAGCTCAAGAGTAACACATGGTTTAGCTCAGAGGTACCACTCCACAGATATTTTGTTCTCGTAGATTATTATTACAGAGATGTAATTGTGTACTGTTATCGGGGTAATATAATAGTAAATGGAATGAAATGAATGAAATGAAATGAATGAATGAATCTCGGAGGTTCTCGGAGAGTGAGGAAGGTCGATGCTGGGGTCTGGGCCTTATTATTATGACCGTGGCCCCAGAGGCTCTAAAGATCAATAGGATAAGAAAAAGCTAATACGAGCAGATAAAATGAATCTGACCAAAAAGATGTCAGATACAACGCAACAATTTAACGCTTATATCCTCAGAAGACTCAGGAGCGCATCAAAACTATTTGATTCGTGATTTTGATTGTTAAGAACCCTTAACATTCATTATTAAAATTATTAGCTTAAGAATTTCTTGTATTGCTTTTTTTTTTATCACTTTAATATCTTCGATAAAATTGCTATCACTAAAAGTTGTCAACACTGACTTCATTATTTGTATAGAGGTAAAAATATTAATCACACACCGAAAATCACTGTCTATTAGTTCCTTATTTGATTTAAGAACTGTTTTTTTCTTTTTTTTTTTTTGATAACTGATCGTAGATTTTAAAGAAATGGATTATGCGGATTTGTTATGAAATCGTCGACTGTAAATTTTAATCAATCTATTCCAATTTCTTTCAAAAAGAAAAATGTTTAAGGTTGAAGTGATTTTTAACTTGTTCCAAACATATTGATTTAATTGGCTATTACTAATCGACTCGACTCTTATTCGAACGATGTCACGATGATAACATTAAAATAAATCAAAACGTTATCTATAAGGATTGAAAACTGCACTATATTCTAGTTACGGTAATGTCTTCGTTATCAAGATGAAATTCTCAACTTGGTTTATCATTTTACAATGTGTGTGTAATTGTCGAATACAAAATCCATCGATTTCATCACAATTGTTAACTTTTCAACCAAGTCAAAATTAATGACGGTAGTTCAACAAAATCATACTATTATAAAGTTCATTTCGGTAGTGTAGCAACCGGTAGTGAAAACGTTGATTACAAACGAAGCGCATCTAAGCGATAAAATTACGTGGTGTTATTGTGAAACTTATTCAGTTTTTAAAAGATAACTAGAGAACATTGTTTTTTTTTTTTTTTTTATAATGAGTGTTCTGAATATGTGGTGATCTATCAATTAAGTGTTTTGTGATAAATTTTAAACAAATTGAGTAGTTTTATGTAAAGAGATAAGTGAAGTGAAGAAGCATTGTGAATACGTTTTAATTTACGCAGTTATAACATGGGGTAAGTACTTGTGGCTTGTTTTTATCAATCTTACTTTGAAGATAATCAAAGCAATATAAAAAGTGTCTATTAAATCTGTGTATTGCGCAATTTTACAATAAACTTAGCTTTGTTACGTGACGTTTTATTTTCTTATTACAAAGATGAACTAGGCATATGAAATGTCATAACAATATGAAACTTCATGTCGAATTTTGGTATTTTTATTGCACCACAGCTTATTATTGCAAATGACTTTCGTTTTTATCTTTCTCTCTTTTTTTTAATTAATAGAAGAATGATACTGCTTACCGAGTATGATGACGTGGTTCCATAGCCACAAGTTGCTGCTTTAAATATCACCTTTGCTCACTATGAGACTATTTGAAAGTAATAAATTTTACTCACTTGTGGAGACACGTTTTTAACTACTTTTAATTATTGGTAGGAACGCGGTTATGCGCATATCCTACTATGTATTATTACGACGGCAAAATTGCACGATATCTTTACTTTTGATTTTAACAAATTAAACGTTTTACACTTATTGAGTTAGTCGTAGGGGCCGACTCTCGGGTTTTTTATCCCACACTTCTGATGTTGGAGTAACATAGATGAAGGATGGAATTGCCATGTTTTAAAATCAGTCTACAAATTGTAGACACTGTCTTTAAGATGTTCATACATCAATCTGACATTCTCTTTCACACATAAAAGGTTCCACAGCAGGTCTCCAACCAAATCCCCTATAACCTGCGCCTCTACCACCAAGATGATGTTCACACAAAACGTCACTTTACACTTTCTCACAAATACACACTTTATAATTATACACTCGCGATTATGACCGGAATAAACACTTTATCACTACTGTGAGTGAGCAACTAGTCGGGCAGAGATTCGCCCAAGAAAAGTCCGTACTGTACGGCGGCTCGAGTGTAACTGCCTCGATTGCCCACCGTGCGGCGGTATTTATAGTGCCGGCGCACGTGCATGTCATTCGGTCGTACCTGCACGTGTTTGTAAGTTTTTAGGTTAAGTATTGAATTTACAATGACGTTATTTTTACATCGTAATAAACCCTAAAGTAATCAACTTGGTGGTTTATAAATTAATATTGGAACAATGAAATGGTTTAACTTAATTATTCTAGGTTCTCTAGACTAATTGTTGTGGTTGCGCCGACATATACGTTCCTCGGAGGGTTTGTCTGAAAATTTCATTATCACAAACCTTGCTCAAAACAGCATCAGATTTTGTGTAAATTATCCAACGATTTGGCTGTAAGGGTTCGATCTTAAAGTCTTCAATTTTGATAGGTATCTGTTTACAGGAATTTATGTTATTAGCATAGCGCATTAAGTCTGTTATACAAGCATCTTCTATAAGCCGGGAGCCATTTTCTTCAGTACAAAGGAAACGAGATTTCTCAATTTCTTGGCAAGGTTGAGCGAATGACTTGATCTTGAGCCCTTTTGCTATGAGGTAAGGATATTTGGGTATAATAATATAGGTATGATTTTTAATTATTACTGGAATAGGTATTAATTTATAATAGGAATATGTATCAGGTTTAATAAGCGGTATTTCTAGAATAAACGTTATCTTACTTTCACTATACTCGTAGTATGACTTAATTATTATGGTTTCTTCAATTCTTACAAGGTTTTCAGGTAAAACTGAGTACAAAAGTTTGTGTGACCTTTCTATCTGTTTTAATAGCACAATTAATTTATCTGACTCTATGAAGGATTGATGTAGAATCCCAACTCTACTAAATGCTACGGCAGTTTCTATTTCGTTAAGTTTGCTAAATATGTTTTGGAAGTTATGTAAAAGTAAATTATACGTGTTAACTATACAGTTTTCTACATAATTGAAATGATCTCTTGCCGTTTTAGATTCTATTTTTACATCTAGATTTTTTATGTTTTCATTAAGCTTAGAAAGATTACTATCAATTACTTGTGTGACATTAATAAGGCCTTTCACTATTTCGGACGTTAATGTGATTTTCTGATTAATATTATATTGCTGTGTCTTTACCTTTTCAATTAATTTGTTATATTTTATTGCGTCATCGTTATCCAAATTTCCCGTAATTAGTTTTATAATTGATCCCAGAGGGTTTAACAACCCTCTTTTGGCTTTATAAGAAGGCACTAACTGTTTATATTTACTTATAGTTATATTATATACGTAATCCGCTTGGTTTTTAGAATCTATTAGGTTTTTCTTAACGTTACTATTTAAGCAATTATCTACTAAACTGTTAAGTTGATGGTAAAACTGAACATTGTTATTTAAATCTAATTGAATATCCTTAAAATCTAAAATCTTAATTAAAATCCATTTATCATTACTAATCGATGCAATTCCTTCCTTTACAGGTAGAACGCCAGGGTTATCATTCAGCGGCTGAAGTTGAAGGGCCGGGTACCGGGCTACCGATGTTATCAGCAGGAGGGTCAGCAGGCTTCTGTGGAATACGCTTAATGTCTTTAACAGGCACTCGTGTGTGTCGCTTATTAATTCGTACAGGAATAATGTTTCTTTCAGGGTCACCCGTAACTACTGCTTTTGTGTAACGAGGTTTATCTTTACCACGGCGTATATTTGTACCCTTCACGAAAATATTACTTTCCGGTTCTATTTCGAAAGGTGCTTCTCCACCTCTTTTATTTATTATAGCCTGTTTTTTATTGGAGATTTTGTCTGTTAAATATTTATATAAATATCGCGTACGTTTATTATGATCAGTTATTAATTTTTGCATGTACTGTTTATCGAATCTGGTATCAAATATGTTATTACTGTCTGTATGGCCAAACACGACCTCAAACGGTGTAAACCCTGTAGTTGAGTGTATCGTTTGATTGTATGCCATGATAGCATATGTCATTACAGTGGCAACGTCTGTAAGTTTTTGCTCATACTTAGCCAACCTATATATTTCCGTAACAGTGGAGTGGAACCTTTCATGAGTCCAGTAGAATTTGTGTTATTTGGGGTACTAACGTGGATTTCTATTTTGTGTAATTCTAGCAATTCCTTAATAAGGTCGTTATTAAATTCTGATCCTGCATCTGAACTAATCTTCCTAGGGGTCCCATAAAATGAAAAATATTTTATTAGCGCTTTTACTACTTCAGCAGCCGAACGGTTGCTAATTGCAAACGCTTGGCCTAATTTGCTAAAGGCATCTATGATAGTGAGGAAATATTTTCCTTCGATGGAAAATAGGTCTATAAATATTTCTTCAAATGGCTTTGTCTGGGTTTGTGTAAGTTGTAATACTGGTTTATAAGGTTTTCTGTCGTATTTCATTCTTTTACAGGCGTCGCAACTATTTATTACAGCTGTTATTGTTTGTTCCATATCATGCCAGTAATATGTACGTTTTAGACGAACGAGAGTTTCTCGTATGCCACGGTGACAGGTTTTTCCTGTGTGATATTTAAGAATGATTTCACGTATTTCATTTTCATCTTCAAGGTTCACTACACGCTCTGTGCATTCTACAAACTGTACGGAGTCTCTTTTGAAGAGTGAGATAATAGTTTGAGTAAATTGTCTTCGGTGTTCTTTGTCTTCAAAGTAAATAAAATATTTGATATTATTTCTTATATATTCCTTCAGAAATTGTTTAACTAATTCAATATTATTTAAAGGTACGAGGGGAGGTCCAAAAGTTCGTGGAATGAAAGGGTTTTAGTAAAAATGAAACAGTAAATTTATTTTTCCTTTTCAATATAATCACCCTTAAGCTGAATACATTTATTAGATCTATGAATTAATTTTTCTAAACCATCGTAAAAATATTTTTTATCTTTTCCCTCAAAATGAGCCAAAATTGCCTCCTTTACTGAGGTAAAGGAGGCAATTTTGGCTCATTTTGTCGTCGGAAAATTTCCTTCCCCTTAAGTCTTTTTTTAAATTGGGGAACAAATAAAAATCACTTGGGGCCAGATCTGGACTATAGGGTGGGTGGACTAGTGATTCGAAGCCATGCGTGTGTAGAGCAGCCATTGCAACTTTGCTCTTGTGAACCGGCGCGTTGTCTTGCAAGAGCAACACGCCCTTGGTCAATTTTCCCCGACGTTTTTCTTTGATGGCATCCTTTAATTTTTCTAGTATTGTTGCGTAGTATTCTCCGGTTATGGTCCTGCCCTTTTCTTTATAATCAATCAGTATTATCCCCTCACAATCCCAAAAAACAGTAGCCATCAACTTTCCAGCCGACTCCGACACTTTGAATTTCTTTGGCGGTGGTGTCCCCTTTTTATGCCATTGCATGGACTCTTGTTTGGACTCAGGCTCAAAGTGATGAACCCATGTTTCATCGCCGGTAACAATTCGCTCCAAAATCGGTCCAGGATCGTCGCCACACAACTCCAAAAAATGTTTTGACGCTTCGACGCGCTGCTGTTTTTGAAGCGGCGTGAGCATTCTCGGTACCCATCTTGCACTGACTTTTGTCATACCCAGGTGGTCATGTAGGATTCGCAAAATGGTGGTATCTGATACTCCAACTAATGCAGATAACTGTTTTTTCTTCAAACGGGTGTCCTCCAGTACAATTTTTTCCACTTTTTCGACGATGTCTGATGTGGTGGCCTCAACTGGCCTTCCTGAGCGGGGGTCGTCTTCAATCGACTCCCGACCATGTTTAAAAAGACCATGCCACTTGTAAATCATTGATTTACTAGGGCACTGTTCCCCGTAAACAGTTTCCATTTCATTCAAAATGGTCTGAGCGTTCTTTCCTTGCTTGGTAAGGAATTTAATGACCGCACGGTGTTCAATTTTCTCCATAGTTTCTGTTTTCTTCCGGATTGACGTGTTTAGCAGGCGAGTGTTCGTAAACGAATGACGCAATAGGGCTGAAACTCCATTTATATACTAATTATGAGTCCCCAATTAGTATGACACTAAGCGAGCGCCCCTATCCCCACTCCATCCCCTCCATTCCACGAACTTTTGGACCTCCCCTCGTAAATGTATTTCTAATATTCGTTGTCTCTTTGTGGAAATATCTTTAACGGATAGTTTATCTATGTTCCATGTATGAACTAAAAGTTGATTTGGCTTTGTGTCTACGGCTTCCTTTAGAATAGGAATGCCTATTGATTCTAAATTGTTAGCAGAATGAATGGTGTCTGAAGTTTCAGATGCTGTATCGGTCTCACTTGAAAGAGAAGGAATAGGGTAAGATAATTCATTTTGATTTTCGGCGGGTGTTGCATCTTCTGAATCCGATGATATACTGATGGGATTGTTCACTTCCATAGAGGTATCGGAGCAATCATCTTCATCTAGTGCATTTAACTTGATGCGTGATAATGAATCATTGTTAGTGTTTTGTGATCCGTTTTTGTATATGACGTCAAAGTCATATGCTGCTAAATAGAGGCGCCAACGTGTTAGCTTACTGTTAGGTTCTTTAAGAGCATGCAACCATGCTAAAGGTCTATGATCGGTGTATATCAAGAATTTGCGTCCATAGAGGTAGGGTCTAAAGTGTTTTACGGCCCAAATTATTGCCAAAAGCTCCTTTTCAATGGTGCTGTACCGAGTTTCAGCATCATTGAGGGTTCGGCTAGCATAGGCCACGGGCTTGTCGTTTCCTATAGGGCCTTGAGACAGTACCGCTCCTAACGCTACGTTAGATGCGTCTGTAGTGAGTACAAACTGTTTTGAAAAATCAGGATATTGAAGGAGAGGGGCATTTACTAATAGTTCTTTACATTTTTCGAAAGCATTTATATATTCTTCGTTAATCACTACCTTTCAATTTTTCTTTAAACACGCTGTCAGTGGTCTAGTTAATTTAGAAAAATCTTTTATGAACTTTCTGTAATATCCGATTAATCCCAGGAAACTCTTAATTTCTGTTTGTGTTTTTGGCACTGGGTAGTCTAATACAGCCTTTATTTTATCCTCATTGGGTTTAAGACCCTGATCTGTGATTGTGTGGCCTAAATATAGGATGTTTAATTTTGGTTATGATATTCCAAAATTTTAATCTATTGATATTTTTATCAGAAAGGTCAGTTTCAGGGTAACTTGACAATGCATTTCCTATGAGGAAGTGGCCAGCCGTTAAATATTCATAACTGGAAACATCCGAACTTATAGGAAGAAGGGGTCGTGAATTTAACACAGCTTCAATTTCTGTAACCACTGTATACAAAGCTTCAAAGGTTAAGGCAATGTTGCCAACAATTCTCTTCAGGTGAAATTTAAAACTTTTAACCCCGGCTTCCCATAAGCCTCCAAACTCTGGTGAATAGCTTGGTATAAATCTAAACTGAATATATTTAGGTATACAATAATTATCAATTGCATCAATGTGCTTTTTTGAAGTAAACAGATCATGTAAAGCTTTTAATTTGTTAGCTGCACCTTTGAAGGTTTTGGCATTATCACAAAATATTTTACTTGGCATTCCTCGTCTAGCAATAAATCGCTTAAGGCAAGTCAAAAATGCTTCAGTGGTTAAGTCGCTTACAAGTTCCATGTGGATGGCCTTAATTGAAAAACAAACAAATATAGCTACATAGCCTTTAGTCACTATAGGCCTTCTTAAGCGTGTAACTTTCACACTGAATGGTCCGCAGAAGTCAACACCTACCACTTGGAACGGTCTGGCAACAGAAAGTCTTTCAGGTGGCAGAGAGCCCATTAATTGGTTTACGGCTGCTGCTTTCATTCTAAAACATTTAACACACCTATTTACTACTTTCTTTACTTCTCTTATGCCATTAACAAGCCAAAAGCGTTGTGATAAAGAGCTAAGTACCAATTTGGCACCAGCATGTAATAATCTTAAATGTTCTTTGTGAATTAGAATAGTTGTCAAGTGACAAGACTTGGGTAATATGACTGGATGCTTTTTATCAAAGGGAATATCATTGGCATTTTGTAACCGACCACCTACCCTTAATATACCAGTCTTATCCAGGAAGGGGTGTAGTTTTGACAAACCTGACTTTACCGGCAAGGACCTATTTAGCCACTCCATCTCTTTAGAAAAATATTTATTTTGTGAGACGCGAATTATTACCAACAAGGCATTATGGAGCTCTTGTGGTGTCAATGACCCACTTTCTTCATCTTTCTTTAAACAATTATTACGAAATCGTAAAATATATGCTACTACTCTCTGCAGCTTTCCAACATCAGAAAATTTATTAAGAAAATCTAATTGGGGTAAGGTCACATTGGTCACTAATTCGTCCTCAAAAGATGAGGGAATGGGCAATTTTACATCACATATAGAGTGCTGAAAGTCCATATGAGACAGTTCCTTGGGACCATGCCACCATAGTTCATTTGATCTTAATTTGTGTGGATCACAGCCTCTAGAAAGTAAATCAGCAGGATTCTTACTTGAGCTAACATAAGACCACATTTTGTCTTCTGTCAGTGTTTTAATTTGATTGACCCTATTTATAATATATGAATTTGATTTTAAATTTGCTGACTTGATCCAAGCAAGTGTAATTTGAGAATCACTATACAAGTGAATAGAAAGTTTTGGTAATCTTGGTTTTAAAATATCCTGAACTTTATTTGCTAGCTGAGCAAGCAATAATGCACTGCTTAACTCTAACTTTGGTATTGTTACCGATTTGTTTAATGGAGCAACTCGTGACTTGGAGCATAACAAGTCAACAGAGACTGTCCCATTAGAATTAAAAATTCTTAAGAAGAGACAACAACCAAGAGCTTTCATGGAGGCATCACAGTAGCCTACAAGTTCCATGGCATCTACTGGATGTGATAAAACACACCTTGGAATAGAGAGAGTGCCCATTGAAATTAAATCATTTAAAAATTTATCCCATGTATTAATATAGTCTTGGGGCAGAACAGCATCCCAGTTAATATTAAGTGCCCATAGAGACTGCATGAACAGTTTAGCCACTACTACAATGGGACCTAAGAGACCAAGAGGGTCAAATATTTTACCAATAAAACTTAATATTGTTCTTTTAGTTTTTTGAGTGTCATCCATCATGGGACATTGAAACAACAAGGAATCAGTGAGTACATTGTACTTCAAACCAAGTGTTTTAATTATATTGTCTTTATTTAAGTCAATCTGTTCAAAATATTTTTTATTTTCTGGAATATTATGCAGAACATCTATAGAGTTTGAACACCATTTGTGTAAATTAAAATTCCCCAACTTCATTAGGTTCAGTAACTCCTCTTTCAGGAGAT
Source organism: Orgyia antiqua (assembly GCA_916999025.1). Lineage (NCBI taxonomy): Eukaryota > Metazoa > Arthropoda > Insecta > Lepidoptera > Erebidae > Orgyia > Orgyia antiqua. The sequence continues at coordinate 12,203,672 of OU779874.1, forward strand.
GTAACTGGTTTTTCGAATCCGCGCCACATATGACATCATCGACATATGTGTGTTGTCTAATAGCCTCTGCAGCTAAAGGGTACTTATCTTGGTACAAATGAGCTAGTTCTAACAAACATCTAGTACTCAAAAAAGTAGAAGCTTTAAGGCCATATGTAACTGTTTGCAATTGCAAGCAGTTGATTGGCTGACATGGGTCATCTCGCCACAATATATTCTGTAAAGGTCTGTAGTCTTCATTGATGAGACACATTCGAAACATTTTTTCAATATCACACATGAGTGTGTAACGATAAGTACGAAAGTAGATAAGTATGTCAAATAATTCACGTTGCACAATGGGACCGTTTAGCATTACATCATTAATTGATACACCTTTTTTAGATTTCATATTTACATGAAAAGGTACAGTCTTTAATTTTAATTGATTAACAAGAGATCGCTTTATTATAGATGCTTGGCTCCCACTATCGAGTAGGGCCTTAACAAAAATTTTACAACCATTTTTATCAATCAGTTTTATACGTATAGTAGGTAACAAAACATTGATATTATTATTGTTAGAATGCAACACAGTATTGACTGGTGTTTCAGGTTGTTTATCTTGATGCAAGAGAGTATTATGGGACTCTTTGCACATTCTACATTTAAATGTATATTTGCAGACATCCAAGTGGTGCCTTAGGCAAGTTGTACATAAGTTATTATCTGTCACAAACTTCAATCTGTCTATAATTGGAGACATTTTAAATTTTGGACAGGCAAATAAGAGATGATTATTTTTACAGAATAAGCAAGTGATTTGTTTTTGGTTTTGTTTTGAAACAACATTGGAAACTTTATGATTAAAACTATTAGCCTTTTGTCTAACATTATTATTACCATCATGGAAATTACTTTTAGGGGGAGGACTGTCCTCCAAAGCTATTGCTCGCTTTTCTAAAAATGACAGAAATTCAGACATTGTGGGTAAATTATCAGGAGAGTTTCTATCTAAATGATAAGCTCTGTTTGTATAACAGTCTAGTTTCCTTGAAAAAATAGAAATTAACAACATGTCCCATTTGTCTGTGGGTAGTTCTAAATTTTTTAAAGCATATAGTTGTTGGCGAATACATGACACAAAAGACCTTATAGAAGATGCAGTACCTTTTTGCATTTGAGGTAACTCTAGCAACTGATTAATATGATTACATATAAGCCTTGCCTTATTATCAAACCGGTTTTTTAGTAACAACAATGCCTCTGTATAGGACTCATTAACAATAGGCAAGTTAATTATTACAGCCAGAGCATCTCCTGTCAAATACTTTCTCAAATAACACAATTTTTGTACATTAGACAAAGAACTATTTCTCTCAATGACAGCATTGAACAAATCCATGAAAGGTTGGTAGTTAGTGAAATCTTTTCCATCAAATGAGGAAATCTCAATATTTGGGAGCTTTGAAACTGAACTGTTAGAACAATGTAAATTACTCTTACCCTTTATGGATTCTTTCAGTTTAGCTAACACTACAAAATACTTGTTTTCAATTTCAGTAACATTCTCTGAATCTGTGCTGTCAAGCATTGAAATTTCTAGGTTAACGTCCTCATATTCTTTAAAAGTACTCACTAATTTGTCCAGTCTAGCCTGAAGCACCTCACCGCCGGCTGAGGAAAACTCAGAACCATTTACAAAGGTTTCGATACGTGTCACTGTACTTTTTAATTGGCCGCGCTTAGTTCGCCAACGTTTTAGTTCCTCACCCATGATTTTGCTTTCTGTAGCCGATAAAAACAAAAACCGCACGTATTCCAGCGTGAGTCGCCTATAGAGGGACGCACTTACGCACTAAACTTAATTGCTTGCACAAATAAACCGCACTAAAAACAACCAAAACCCGCACTTTGGTTATGTTATTGTTTACGTTACGATGTGACTGACGAAACGATGACAGTTGACATTGACAGTGACAATACGCAGTGCTGCCAACTTAACACGACGAAAACAGCACTGTCATTGCTGCCAACTTAGCACGATGAAATCAGCGTTGTCATTGCTGCCAACACAACGAACTATTTATTTCAATATGGCGATTCTAAAATATTTTTCGTATGGACGAAATTGATGCTCGAAGAATCGACCAAATCCACTAGATTAATGATCTGATCTGGTCGAAAAGAGGCTGGGAAACTCGTACATAGGACGAATTGCACCAAACCCACACGATGAACAGCCGTTTGCCGCGAAATCGCGACTCCCCTCAACAAAATGGCAGCAGGACGCTCTTTTACAACGAGCGCCGCGCAACCCGGTATATAGACCGAAATTTGTAGTAAACTGCACCGCCGAGACACAAGGCCCGGGCACCTCGTATTATAGGACGAAGAGCACCAGGGCGAATTTCTAAACGCCTTAACGTCGACCGTGGCTTGCATAGCAAGCTAAGAACGGATCACACGCGAGCACTGAATTTAAATATAACTGATTCAACCACGTACTATTGAGTACTTATCGAAGGACCACAACAGCTTGTTAGGTAAATAGAAATAACATGCTGTGTAAATTTAAATGTGATTATATCTAATATATAAAATTCACGTGTCACAGTGTTAGTTACCGTACTCCTCCGAAACGGCTCGACCGATTTTCCTGAAATTTTGCATACATATTCAGTAGGTCTGAGAATCGGCCAACATCTATTTTTCAAACCTTTATTAAAATTTTTTTTTTAGTCTGGCAAAACAACTTTTGCCGGGACAGCTAGTTTTAAATAAAATACAACACTTTGCATTGTAAAAAATGCCATTGACAGTTGGCTGTGTTACATGTTGAATGGAAACGGAAAAAGTGTCAGTGTTGACACACTTAAAATTAGGCAATAATAGTTGCCATAGTGAACTTAATTATTAATACAATTAGTTTATTAAACAAAGAGTCAGCAGGTCTTTCTCTCCAAATCCTTCGAACCCTAACACGTAACAATATTATAATGTCATTACACAATTGAAGACATGAGTGGATGAAGGGGATACAATGCTATTTGTAAAAAAATATGCTAAGTGCCTATATCACTTTCATTCAGTGTAAATATAATTTTATGTTGGTACATAACACCTTCATCACTTGCTTCTTCTAAAACTAATCTTTATAGTCATTGTTTTAAGGTTAAATACAGTTTGAAACCTCATAACACCTTCATTCGATGCAAAAAACAGATTTTTAAAAAAATGTTACATAACCCCTTCATCCACTCATGTCTTCAATTTTTAAGCTATAAAGCTTGTTGTGAGATTTTCAGTTTTGTTCTACACAAGTACTTAAATTTCGAGATAAGCTTTTGTATGGTCATCCAATACAAATGTGTATATGTATGTAGTTACAAAATTTCAGCTCAATCAGTTGAGGATATCTGCTTTAAATTTGAGTTGCAAGATTTTATCCGAACAAACATATACATATACATTAAATAAAAGCGCTTGTAAAAAAGCAGCAAAGATTGACTTATGATATTTTTTTGTTGTAGTGGCCATTAAAGCAATACAACAAAAAAATTTCCCTTTGTGTTAACATACCTTGCGCCATTTTTCCTCGGACCTAGGATCCCCTGATCCATCACTATTTAATTTGTTGGTGAGTTCCTTCCATTTCAGTTGTATGTAATTGCGACCTCGAGGACCACCGGAGGGTTTAGACAGATCTCCATTTCTAGAATAAAAATTGCATAGCACCACCTTAGTCTCTCTTTACTCTAATACACAATGGAAATCATTTAAACATATTATAACTTATAGCGGGTTCTTCTTGGGGCCGATGAATTAAACAATATTTGCTCGTGAAATGAAATTTATTGTAGCGCCATTAATACAATTGAGAATAATCTTAAACATATGACACACAGAAAATCAACGGTAACGTGCCGGCGGACAGATCGTACGCTTCCCGGGCGCGCGTGGGGTTGCCAGCTTAAACAGCGCTGGTTTACGTTCCGCTATAGTCTCCCCCTCCAAGTCTCGTAATCGTCCCGAGCGAGACTTGGCACGAAGAGGTCGACCACGCTTCCTTCTGGTTATTAAATCTACATCATTACCTACAAACGGAACCACGGCACTGGCATGATACCTTCCTACCACTCGGTTTTCCTTATCGCTAAGTTCGTAGGTAGTCGGACTGACGATTCGACTTATTACAAAGGGACCTTCCCTCCTAGGAGTGAATTTGGACGTTACCCCTCGTGCAGCATTACTTGGAATGTGAGAATCAACTAATACATAATCACCTACATTATATTCTGGTGCCGGTCGACGACTCAGGTCGGCAACATCCTTACGACGCTCCTGCTCATTCTTAATACGAGCGTTAACCTCCTCCAATTCCTCAGCGAACTGGCGCAAATACGGAGTAATCTGAGGTAAATAATTCTCCATTTCTACCACTCTACGAATGTCATAGGCCAGATCTACGGGTGCACGCATTTCACGGGCGAAGGTGAGATAAGCAGCTGACTTACCTGTGCCTTGATTAGGCGCGTGATTAAGAGCAAAACGCACTGCCGGGATCTTACTAGACCATGCTCGATGATCGGCATCCGCGTTTAAAAGGATAGAAATCATCTTCTTCATCTCCCAATTCTTCCTCTCAGCCGGGTTGGCTTCGGGATGATACAACGGCGTCAGATTTTGGTGTACATTGAAGGCCAACATTACCTTTTGCATGACGGCGGATACAAACTGTACCCCATTATCAGAGATCACCCTCCTAGGTAGTCCATATCTCAGAAAAACCAGTTCTATTAACACTTTAGCACATGTCTCAGCATTAGCATCACATAACGGAAAAAGCTCTACCCATCGGCTTGCCACATCCTCTACTAAGAAGATCCAACGCTCACCATTTTCACTCTCAGGTAAGGGACCGAAAAGATCCATGGCTAGCACTTCAAAGCGCTGTGCTGGAGTTGGAGTTTGTAAGAAACCCGCATGCTTAAGGTTATTAGCTTTATATTTTTGACACAACTCACATGCCTTCACGTAACGAGTGACAAATTGTCGCATATTAGGGAAATAATATCTTTCTTTGAGCTTTAGAAGCGTCCGCTCAATACCAGGATGTCCAGCTGTAGCCGCATCATGCAACTCCTTCAACACAGGATCGCGCAGCGATAACGGGAGATATAAAAGAGGTTCGTCAGACTCACCTTCCGGATCCGTACGATACAAAACTCCTTCCGCAGTATAAAATCCCTTATCAGTCCATTGTGTAGCGCGAACAGGATCCTCAAACGCTTCTAAAATTTTCTTACAGTCTGTGTCTTCCATTTGGGCAGTGCGAATTTCTTCAGCACTGCGGTGAGGTAAATCGACCGTAAGTAGACAGACACTACTGCTTTCAACTTCACCTGACTTCGGCGGTCGGCTCAAAGTATCAGCAACCGAATTTTCTTTACCTGGCGTATATTCAATAGTAAAATTAAACGACTGTACCTTCATAGCCCAGCGAGCAAGACGTCCGCTGGGGGTCTTGACAGAGAGCAACCATCGTAATGATTGATGATCGGTACCTATAATAACTTCGGCGCCTTCAAGATAGCCACGAAATCGTTCCAATGCCCAGACTACAGCTAACGCTTCCCTCTCGGTAGTTGTATAATTGCGTTCAGCGTTTGTCAAAAGTCTGCTGGCATATTCTATAGGCCTTTCTGACTTGAAGTCCGATCCTTGCAGTAGTACCGCACCAAGAGCGTAATCACTAGCATCTGTCCTCAAAATGAACGGTTTGTCAAAGTCTGGTTGACAGAGAATTGGAGCTGATGCAAGGCAAGACTTCAAGTCAGCAAAAGCTCTAACCTGCGAATCCTCCCACGACCACGGTTGGTTCTTACGGGTCAATTTGGTCAAAGGTTGGGCAATTTTAGAAAATTCAGGTATAAACTTACGGAACCAAGAACAGCTCTGCAAGAAAGTTCTTAACTCCTTCAGGTTCGTAGGTGGTTTTCTAGACAACACGGCGGTTACCTTGCCGGGATCTGGCTCTATGCCCTTCAACGAGATCACGTGTCCTAGATAAGAGACCCTTTCTCTAGCAAATACACACTTACCTCGATTCGCCCTGAGGTTGAATAAATGTAGTCTATCGAAGACTCGTTCGAGGTCTTCCAGGTGCTTTTGCAGGTCATCAGAAATCACCAAAATATCATCAAGATAGGCCACGATGTTCATACCTTTTAACCCTGTCTTAAATCGGTCTATGAGTCTCTGGAACGTGGCCGGAGCATTTTTCAGTCCAAATGGCATACGGCGGAAACGAAACGTTCCAAAAGGAGACACAAATGAAGTCTTATCCCGGTCATCCGGATGTACTTCTATCTGCCAATAACCGGATTTAAGATCTACCGTTGACATCACACACTTAGCCTTAGTGGATGCCAAAATATCATCTATCACTGACTGGTAAAGGATATTTGTCAGTTTTGGTAATATTATTTAGTGCTCTATAATCTACACAAAAACGTACCTCGCCATTCTTCTTTGGTACCATAACCACCGGCGAAGCCCACTCAGACTCTGCTTCCTCGATTATTTCTTCTTCCAACATATTCTCAATCTCCTTCTTCATTACCTCCTTCTTAGCCGGAGTAACCCTATATGGTGGAACACTAATAGGAGCATGCTCACCAGTATCAATTCGATGCACAGCAAATGCGGTGGGACCTCCCCCTGGCTCGAAGATGTCTTTGTTCTCTTCCAGGAGTGTGCTGAGTCGACACCTATCTGATGGAGATAAAAGAGAACCTTCCTCCTCTCGGAGCTTAATAGTTGAATACGTCAGCCCGCTATTATCACGCTCATAATCAAGTTTGTAAGTCTGAGGAAGAGACGTTAATGTAAAAGTATTGTTTCTAAAATTAAGCATCATGCCAGCATCTTTTATAAAATTCATACCCAGGAGGGTTTCTTTTGTACCGGGTAATACAACAAATTGAGTAACAACTACAATCCCGCACACCGTCACGTTTACCTTAGTTACATCTAGAATACTAGTCGTACAACTACCATCAGCTAACTTAATAGAAGTCTCTAATTGTTCAAACACGTGGCCATGTGCCACCAAATGGGCATGTAAACTAACACTTGGGACTGAGTGATTAGCACCAGTATCTAGTAATGCAGTACCTCTAGCACCGTAAACATATACATTTATTAACGGTCTTCGACGCGGATTTAATTTTTTATTCGCCACAGCGTCAACTGACTGAAATGCTGACATCGAACTTGAAGATGGCTCTGATTTTGTCTTACACGTTGGACAATTTGAGCGAATAACGCCAGGAGTACCACATCCAAAGCAAGCCACCCGTGGCTTAGGGCTTGTTGATACATCAGTACTCAAATTGGCAGGAGTCTTCTCTTCACTGGAAATCTTCTTTAGTTTGGAACAAGCATTGGAACATCGGTTTGAGGCAAATACCTACGTATCTCTATCTCACTCTCTGTGGTCTGACCTCTCTTTTTAGTGTGGCCTTAGTACTGCTATCTCCTTATTAAAATCTCCTAGTAAATTCTTAAAAAGAGTCACCACACATATCAAATCACAAGTTAAACACTGTCATTTGATAGTGTTTAATCGTAACTATAAATAACTAGTTGAAATACGATGAATGAAATTAAAAATAATAAAATAGTAGATCACGGATGCTTTTCATGGTTAACGAATCAGTGAATTATTTTCCCTATCTTCTAAGGATTTCGTAATTTGGCAACATTGGTCACCATATGTCAAGTTGTTGACAAAATTGTGCCAATATGTCGGTTGTTTACTTTACGGTTCACAGCTTCGTTTCAAATTTTCGACTCTAATTATTTTTATAATTAAAGAAATGGTGCAAACTTGTGTAGTGCGTGGTTGCGGTAGTACGTGGTGTCCAGGAGGTGATATACAATTTCACGCGTAAGTGTTTAGATCGTGATTTCTGGCATTGAATAACTGCAAACATATTTCTTTGTATTTTCAATTAAATACTTCATAAAATGATTAAACAATGTTTTCAGCATACTTCTAACTAACTATACTGATAACGATGTAAAGATCTAATAGTCTTACATTGAATTTCATGGACTTAGTGCAATTTTATTTTTCTTGTTTACAAGAAGTAATTTTGAAATAGTGTGACCATACTGAGGACATATCTAGGACTTTCTGTGGGACCTGAACTAAATTATACATGTTTGCTTGGTCATTTAATTTTTATTTCACATTATTTACAACATTAATATACTTACCTACAATATTATTTTTTTAGATTTCCTAAAAATAGTACCCAGAGGAAATTATGGTTATCCATTGTACCATTGAAAATGAAATTTTATGAAAGTGCAAGGATTTTTTAAAACAAACAGCAGTTCCTACTATAATTACAAATCAAGAAGCAGTATCACCTTGCAAGGTAAAATTTCAAGTATCTATTTACAAACTCCTTTAATTGTCTCACATGTTATACAATATTAAATATTTGAATTTATAAGGAATATAAAAACTAGTATGAAAAAAAATACCCCACCAGTATCAGGAACATTTTCCAAACTACCGGCGCTCAAGGCTCCAGAGATAATTGCTGCTTTCTGAACCAGCCCCCCCCCCCCCGATCCGACTGCCTAATGAGAGCCTTACATTATTATTATGTTTCAGAAATGTAGTAGTTCGAATATATGGCAAAAGGCTATATTTTGTAAAATATATTATAATTTTCAGATAGACAGTTCATTACAGGAAGAGTCTATGGGGCAAGTAGCTACTCTGGGTGTACCAAATCCTAGCTCTGGCATTTATGAAAGTAATCCTTCCTGATGGGCCAACTCAGAGAAAACAATATAGAAAACAAATTAATTAATGTTGTATCACAACATTTTACTCCTCTGTTGCAAGAAATGTTTAAGCATCCCATCACGGACTCAATTTATTGCAATGATTTGCATGAAAGCGTATTAATTAAGAAAATTGCAAGTTCATTTTTTAACACTTAAAGAGTCATACAGAAAATATACTTAGTGATTTACGTGGTAAGAGACAGAAATTACACAAAACAATAATATTTAGTCATGTATAAAAGAAAAGTTATTAAATGATTTTAATTTGGAAAGTGCTGTTGTTTCTTTTTTGCCCTTTTTTGTAACTTTATTATCGTTCCTATTATAGCCCCCTATGATATATGTCACAGTCAAAACTTAGAACCACTCAATAGACTGTAAGCTCTCGACAGTAGTACTTTTGACTGAAATTATTCAAAACTAATTTTACCCAATATAGCTGTTTAAATGTAATTTTAACTGACTTGCCTAGCGCCAAGTAGTGGAACACAAGGCACAGGGAGCCAAGGGCAACCCGACAAGGGTGGGTTAGGTTTTTAGCTCCCGTCATGCCATTCATGATAGGTTCCTTTAAACGCTGTAGACAGAAATATACGTAAAAATTGATTTTGACTGATTCTCCGTTCTTCCGTCAGCCACTTTTAACCACATTCATATTGTCAGTTAAAATGACTATTAACTACAGATTTTCCGACAAACTAATTTTAATCAACGTAACGTATTTTTTTTTTCAGAAGTATTATTGACCGAATTTGCCCTTTAACTGACATTAATAAATAGAAATACATTGGCTAACCCAGAAATCTAAGAAAAACTATTGTCCAGTATGTATTCATAATGTTTAATTAATCTGCAAAATTAATGAAACATATATCTTTTGCGATTTCATGGTTGGTCCCTTAATAACAGTACATGTTTAAAAATATGAGTACAATAACCCTTTTTCGTTTTTACGCTACCACAAAAAGTTATGTTTCCACTTAGGTATGCCAAATAGATTTTATTGTGTAACTTGTTTTGTTTACTAAGAAATTACTAACACCTTGTTATTTTTAACCGGCTTCAAAAAAGGAGGTTCTCAATTCGTTGGAATCATTTTTCTGTATCTTTGTAACATGACGTCGGCCTCAGCTGCTGGCCGTACCTCGTGGCCGCACTAATCTGGTGAATGAGGCGCCCCTGACGCGAGCGCTTGGCACTCTTAACCTTGTATCGGAAGACATAGACATATTTCACTGTACACTGAGTGAATTCACAAAGATAACTTTATACATTTTATCATATAGATGTTAATTAAGATGTGCTGCACTAACGAATTAGGTCTGCCTGTAATGTTAGTTGTAAGTTTTTGGAATAAATAAATAAATAAATAAATAAATAAATAAATGTATTTAGGTCTGAAATAAAGGTAAATTATTATTATTTTATCTCAAGCAGATCTCACAATCATTCATTAATTTCGTATTGCCGTAGGAACTACACCTTTGTTCTAGTAATTATCTATTTCCCACCAATATTCTATAGGTACATCGTCCATACGAACTAGGAAATTTTACGTGTTTAAAAATGTAAAAAGAATAATAAATTTAACAACCGAACCTCCAGTTACTGTTAAAAAACTAGAATTATCCAAACTTTCACGCGATAACAAACAGGTGCTCAAGTCCACTATTTTGGAACAATTGTCATACCGGCACAATACCGGCACGATACCGTTGCAATTGAAGTCAAATATCCGTAGTCTGCTATATGCCGTCATAACGGTCTTTCAATGGTAATAGAATTGTCGATCTCTTTTATCTATGCATTGAATTTTCGGTCTCTTATATCTATGAATTGTGTTAGAATGGTATGTATGTGTTGCCGTTTTTAAAAAATGCGTTAGTTGACGTGATTTTCGAAAAACTACTAATAAATTTAAACATTTAATCATGCTAGACTTCGTTTAGATATATTTGTACATACTATTTATTAGTATAAAAAGCAATGTGAAGTTTAGGAGATTAGTAAATTGCAATAAATTACAAAGAACAATTTCTATCTATCTATTTTTTATTTATGGCAATCTGTCGACACAGGACAATTTAAAAATATTACTGTCAAATTCAAAATAGCAGACTACCGAAACATTTCAGTCATTGAATTGCAATTGTGAAGCAGTTGTGTACGAGACTAGCAATTTATGTCACTTTGACAATTGTAAGTCAATGATGAAGCCGTTATGACGACACAATAATAGTAGACTACCAAAAACTTTACTATTGCACCATAATGGTACAATAATGGTACAGTTGTGACACCGTTGAAATACCCGACTCAGGGCCCTGTTTGTTTTTTGAGTATTTTTTTTACGCACAGTACATAAAATATCTCGACATATAAAATCTATACGGGCTAGGTCTTAGAAGTGAACATTTTGTTGACACTATATGGAACACAACTACTTGAAGTTTTGTCCTGGAAGAAATACAATAAAGGTTACCCTACTTAGAAAGAAAGGGTTTGACCACAGTGAGCGAGATAGCCATACATCATTTTTGCTTCAAGTAGGTATTCAGAGTCTGGACTCCATTTTTATCTATACCTTCATGGTTTTTGACAACCTTTTTCATAGATATGCTCGAAAACCATAAATCCGTAAAATGGTTCTTTGATTACTACAAAATAATTATTATATCTATTTCATAAAGATAATGACAATTTATAATCTTACATGTCTATACTTTTAACTTTTTCATCAATCTATCTTCAAGTTTTCACTAATATCCAATAAATGAATCATTTAATCAAAAGTAAAAAAATATGTTCTATTTGCTTTAGTATTTGAACGAACCATTCATTCAACAACGTGTCAATTTAGTTCAAATGGGGCCGTCCCTATTTACATTAGGATGACGTCACTAATGTAATCGTATCGAGCGTTCGATAGTAGCGAATATGTGCTTCGTGCTGCGTACTATCGTCGTTGTATCGAGGCCTCGATACGTTTACGTTACGAATTCGATGGCTTTTCGTGCTTAGGCTACTGATTCGATTTGATACCAATTACTTTTGTTTCGATACCGAGTATGTATCGCAAGACTGATTCGATGCTATTAATACTTGGTATCGAATCAAAAGTATCGAGTATGTACCTACTCGTATTTACTAGTATCGGAATATCCCTATATTTTACCTTTCAAAAGAAAAGTTTCTACTTACGATTTAAATTTACTGCTAGTACAGATGATGGACTATGACGACTCGTATATATCTTGAATACAGACTCGAAATAGTGAACATATAGTCAGTGGCGTAGCTAGCATAGGTGGCACCCGGGGCGGATGTTTTGGGGGTCACCCCAAAATTCGATCGAAATTGTTAAAATAAAAAACTTATAATGATTTACGTTTTATTCAAATAAAGTACCTATTACAAATGTTTGAATAATGTATCTAAATAATAAAATAAATAATTTATGTGAAACAAAAGGAAACGCCTACTCTCCTTAGGGTCTTGGGCCACTCATGGACAGCAAATATTGATATATTTGTTATGCTTTTCAAAATCTTAAATGTATCAGAAATCTGAAAAACATATTTAAAATCCCGCCATTATTTTAAAACAAGTAGAAAATATAAAAACAGTTTCAGGTTTAACAATGTACAGCAAGGAAAGTCAAGTATTAATTTATTTTTATGACGTACATAATATTTAAACACCCGCCACTGAAACAATTTATGTTTCGTATAAAAAAAGTATTTTTGTTTGAAAATCCTTGCAAAAGTCGCGTAGCAAAATGTTATTAGTGCTTAAAACTTTATACTGGGTTTACTATCTTTATAAAATATATTTATGCACGCACAAAATATGCATTTCGTAATTAGTAATGTGGTTAAAAACCTTTTTTTACCACCTTTGTTTAAGAACAGACCAAGCTTGATTGTAATTTGATTCTGTAATTTGTATATGTCTCAGTAGGGTCTCCGCTTCGCCGCCAATACTTGATTTTAAATAATGAAGTTTTTGTACATCACTAATGGAAGTATTTTTGTGCACTAACGATATAAATAAATCGTGAAAAGTTGACCATTCTTCGTAACGACCAGTGAATTTTGGTAATTCGATTTTCGGCAATCTTAGTTGTGACGTAATTGACTCAGATGTACTTTCATTTGAAATCTTCGCTGATGAACTACTGGAAGGCGTAGGTAAACACAAATCTCTTAGTTCGCCTTGTAATGTTAGATAAAGTTCTTCACAGGTAAAATAATCTTCATTCGTAAAATAGCTCATATCAGCACGACTTTCTCTTGTTGTGCACTTTATCAAATCTTTGTGAGCGATACAAAAACCTTGCCAATAATCTTCAACGCACTTCAGTCTAGCTTCAATGTATCCCCGAGTTAACCTTTGCTTAGGACATTTTCTTAGGTTGATTTTTGCCTTTTGTAAGCAATTTGCATTCTCTTCTAATACCACTAGTAATTCTGAGACAGACATTTTTTAATAAAGGGTTCTCTGTTTCACTGTTTAACTTCGATATTCGCTGTATTCGGCTCGTTTGCGACCATATGTTGTATGTAATAAGATCGACTTTTGCTTGATGTGTTTGGGAGTGAATTAAAAACGTGCACTTGTGACCAATGTTTTAATGCGACTGATTTACTTAGTATAGCATGCAATAATATTCTAAACAAAACAAGGAACAGGTACACTCAACACACCCAATTAGAGACAGACCGTCCGACCTTGGTATTTCTAAAAAAAGTTCTGTTTCTGATACTTCATCGTAAAGGTTAGTAAATTTTGATATAGCAAATTTTAACTGTTCAGTGTTTGCCGAAAGCAAGGTCTTTGACTGCACAACCTCAAACAATAAAGCTACGTCTTTAATGGACTTTACTTTTGTTTCGAGTTCAGTATTGAATCCGTCAAGACATTCTAACATGTTCTTTCGAAGTTCAGCTTTAAGTGTAAGTCCAGCATCGGTGGACGATGCTAACTCACCGGGCATGCGTTACTTGCGATGAATTCGTCGTTCCATCAAAATGTTGTATTGATTCGATTTTTGTACAGCAAAATCTATAGCCTCTTCTGCTAGATGCAACCGTTTCTCTCCAATGAATAGACGAAGTGCTTCTAGTTTTATGATTATTTCATCAACACATAAATCTTTGCTTTGTAATGCAATCTAAGCATTGTTCACTTCCCTTAGCACATCATTCCAAAAGAAAAGAAAACAAAGAAATGAGAAATTGCACACAGCAGGCATAAGATTTTGTGCAGCACCTCTTGTTTCTAAATTTACGTCTTGGTCACAGTACCTGGTATTGGTACATTGGTACCTGTTTATCATATAGGATGGCTCAATAATATACTTTTAAAATACACAGTAATTAAAAGGTTATTCTCTTTTAATTTCTGTGTATAATTGAAGGGTTTTTCAAAATAATTTAAAATACTGCTCTCTCTCCAGCCCATTTACGTCCCACTGTTGGGCACGGGCCTCATCAACTTTGGGAGGGATTATGGTCTACTGTGCCGCGCTGACCGGGCGTGTTGGCACAGGGTTTATTGTTGAGCTTTCGGTCTCTCACAGAGGATGTTATTCGTGTGCAATATGCCTTAGCTGACTTTTACAGCACCCTGGGGAGGAGATGGGGTGGTGACACTTGTATTCTTATTCCGTCACCACACGGATGTTAAAGATATAGCTATTAGATACTAAATGAATTAAGTGTAATTATTACCTGTAATAACAATATTTTATACTTCACTTACTTTGTTTATTTTCTTCAAGAATCGACTATATTAAATCGGTTTAAAAACAAAAAAAATGTTTATAAAAGTAATAACTAATAATTAATAAACACTTTGTACTAGACGTTCACACGTTCACGTAAGAGAGTATTGAAATGAATGCGGTTGGGCCGGTTGCAGTGTGACCAGATTAAATTTTACGAAAATACCGAGGCACCTCAAAAAAATACTGAAATATACCGACTTACATAGGACAGATATACCAATAAAAATACTGATTTTCTTAACACGTTTTATTTATTCATACTCACAATAAATGTTAGAGTTATATTTTAACATCCTTTTCGAAGGATTAAAATTTACACAACCTCCTTCATCCTTAACACCTTGCTTTGTTTTTAAAATAGCTGACACATTTTTGTTTATAAACCTGTTTCTTTGGTCCGTTTTTATTAAATTTATCTGTGAAAATATGCGCTCGCATGCAGCATTCGACACCGGTATACATAGAAGACATTTACTAAAACTAGTTATATTTTTGTATTTTAACATGCCATCACTGTTAGAAATTTTCCCAACTTCCACCCAAAATTGTTCACACGAGATGGGTGAGCCAGTGCTGGAAGATTGTAACAAATCACTTACTTCGCGATCAAACTTTAGGGTTCTATATTCTTCGTCAATTAACTGCATTTGTTCTGGCTGTACTTCGCATGGGAAAGTTTCTATCACATTTCGTAAACTGCGAAATTCTTTATGCACGGCAGTGTGTGGGTCAAGAAATTTCAGTTCTCGAAAAACTGGATTTTCAAAAGGCAAACGTGATTTCAATTGCGTGCTCAACTCAATTAAAAATGATTGGCACCTTCTGAAAAACTCAGCAATCTGTTCTTTCATGTTTACATTGTCCCTGTGTTTGATTAATTCTTGGCCTACTTGAATACCTAAGTACATATCTTTCAATGGCAAATAATTTACATTAGACTTTGGGTCTAACGTAAATACATTGTCCGTACGTTTGATGTAATTAGCTTTCATGAAGCAACCCAAAATCGACAAGTACATACTAGATGCATCATCATACAGTCTATCAATGCACGGATAATCGCCTTGAAAAATTATGTTAAATTTGTTTACAATCGGCAAAATGTAGTCCAAAAAGTAAAAGTACAATTTGTTTATATCAGTGGTAAAAGAATTAAATAAAAATTCTGATGACATATTGCGATCACTCAAGTATTGGTCTTGAAAGAACAATTGCAATGCCCTCCACTGCTCAATTATTCTACTAATACAGGCATGAAGTGAAAGCCACCTTATGTCGTAATGACGCAAAATTCTGTGATTTTCAGTGTCTGTGAAATTTTGGAACTCAGCAAATTCTCTTTGACGCTTGCTGCTTTGAGAAAAATATCCATATACTTCTTTTACTATTTGTTCTAAATTTCTAGGCAGTATTTTACAGGCCTGGCTAACACTTAATGTTGCAGAGTGACAAACACATTTTATGAAAAAGCACTTTGGGTTTACTTCTTTAATTTTTGCAACAATGCCAGAATGTTGACCAAACATCACATTCGTAGTATCAGCAGCGAATCCTATTACGTCTTTTATTTCTAAACCTAATTCGGATAATTTTGATGACAACGAATTAAATAAATGACCTGCGGTTTCACCACTTAAATCAACTAAATCAAGGAATTTGGTTTGTACAGTACATTTAGTTTCAGAGAAGTATTTAACTACTATTGCCAATACTTTGACTGTTGCAACATCTGTACTCTCATCGATTATAATTGAATATACTGGTTTACCTGAAGGAGATGCAGTACCAAGTATGTCTTCAATCATATCTTTTTCGAAATTGGGTCCTAAAACATTATAAGTTATAGCGGCTGCTTTGGTTCTCTTGCAGGAAAATTCTTTCGCAATATCGGAATCGGTAAAACACTTCACTAGAACATCACTAAGATGGTCCATAGCTCTAAATGAGATGTTGTGTTCCGACAGAAAACTGCATAAACGCAGCTCAACTTTCTTGACTTCGTCTTTCAGTGGGGCCTTTTTGAAAAATGTGTCAACCTGAAAATTTAAAAAATACTTGGTTGCTTAGTTTTTTTTATAACAGCGCCGCATTTCATAGCTGTTACCTAACTGATTTTGAGAAACAAAACTAGGATGATTAACTTTAAATTAAAATATGTATATCCAAACTCCTTGAACTAGGTAAGTAAAGCGAGTTATGCTTACCTTTGACTGTCCTTTATATTTTATCAAGTTCGATTTATGCTTTTCAGTATGTGCATGCTGTTTTATAGACGCTAATCTACTTTGCAGTTTCGCATTGCATGCTTTGCAAAATGCGGTGAATTTGTCATCTTTATAACGTGAAAGCCACGAAGAAAATTCCGGAATTTGTTCCCACTTAGCTAAATAACTTTGCTGAAAACTAGACATGCTATCCGGATGAATGCAACTAAGTAAATAAAAACAACAATAATCGCGTTCTATTTATATGATGACAAAAACATCACCTATTTTGGGGAAATTCCCGAATTATCGAAAGAAAGTCCTCAAAGATTAAGTCGAATGCAGAAGAGACAATCATTTCACTTGAACCGTATTAGACGATTTGATACTAGTAATAAAGTATCTTTTAAGTTTAACTACTACCTATTTATGCAACTGAAAACTTAAAAACTAGACGTTGTTTTGAAAATTATAGATAAACTAGCGGCCCGTCCCAAATTCGTCCGAGTAGACTGATATTCATGAAACACAACGAATTTGAATGTATGCAATCTGGAAATTACGCTCTTTCTAATAGTGCAAACCGCATTAAAATCGGTCCAGCAGTTGTAAAGTTTTAGGCGAACATACATTCTGCAAGTCTGATTAATACTATGTATTGATTGATAATTGTATATGTAGTATTACAATACTACAACGCCGGCACTGGCCGTCTTTCTTGTCATATCTGTAACTTACTCATCTTTGCTCATAGATAACATGTATAAGTATAAACTATATCCGGGAAAGTCCCCAATGTTCGCGTTTCGGGGAATTCCGCAAACATTGTCGCAAAGACGATCACTCACTACGGTGTTGCCATAACTTCAACCAAAATATACCCAAAAATACTGACTGCCAGCAATATACCTGAAAATATACTGATGTTCGGAAAAATCGCTGAAATATACTGAAAAAGTATTAAAATACTGAATCTGGTCACACTGGCCGGTTGGAAACAAAAGAAATGGCCCAATCCACAATACAAGTGACGAGACCTATATCGAGGGAATCCCCTGGTTAGAACTGCGCGTACCGGGGTGGGGAATTTTGGGGGAATCCCAGATCGATTGACAGTGTGCACATTGTTTTTTTTCCGTTACAAGGATCTTTTAAGACATGTTCCTAAATTGACTTCTGTCCGTCTAGATTCTCAAAATTCCACACTGTGGGCCGCTCGCAGGCGTGAGCAGCGTGGGCACCGCCGCACTTCACGCAGGCTGGAGGCCGGTGGCAGTTGAGGGAAGAGTGCCTGAAGCCCTGGCATCGGTGGCATTGTGGCGGGCCGCGCCGGCCGCGCCAAGCTTCAATTTTAATGCCGGGCATACACAGAAGCTCTGACACTTCGTATATGCCCGGGATTGTGTTGGCTGTTCGCGCCAGTTGCGCGAAGAAAATGCAGCCTGGGCGGCCGCGCCGCGCCAGGATGGGCTTCACAAACTCGGGCTCGAACCCCAAGTCCCGGAGTTCGGCCTCCAGTTCTTCAACGGCGGTGTTCACCGGCAGCCCTCTGATGGCCACCTTGAGGCCCCGCTCGGACGGCAGCGAGTACGAGTACCACGACAGCTTCTTTTGTTTTTCTAACTCCGAGAGGTACCGCTGGATGGCGCGGTACTCTTCACCGGACTTAGGGAGAAAGCGCACGCCCCTTCCATTCGGGCGCGCGTTGGGCACGTGCCCCAGCAGCCTCTTGAGCTCCCTGAAGTGGGTTGACCCCTCCGGGAACTCCACCACCAGCGGGGGGTAGCGCCCGCTGGCGGCAGGGGGGGGCGGGGCTGGAGCAGCGCCGGCAGCAGCAGAAGGTGCGGCGGCAGCGGGCGCTGGCCGCGGCGCGGGGGCGCACGCGGTGTCGGCGCTGACGGTGGCAGCGGCAGGAGGTGCGGCGGTGACGGGCGCCGGCCGCGGCGCAGGGGCGCGTGCGGTTTCGGCGATGGCCAGCGTCGGTCGCGGCGCAGTGGTGCTCGCAGTACCAGCGGTGGAGGGCAGCGCGGCGATGCGAGCCTTATCCGCCGCGGATAGAGGGGGTAGCGTCAACTGGGCCGGGTTGCGAGTGAGTATCGCCCTCTCTACGGGCGCGGGCAGCATGAGTGTTGCGGCGCCGCCGGCGCTCGGGGCGTCGGTGGGCGCGGTAGCAGCTGGACGGTGTGTGGAGGCAGTGACAACCCGTGGCGATCGGCCGGGGGATTGTCTGTATGTGCGCTCGTGTGCGGCGCCCTTGGCGCGGCCGGCAGCGCGGTCGGGTGCGCGGCGACCGCCAGTCGTGGCGGGGCGCGAGGTGGCATCGGCGGCAGCTGCGGAAGCGTAGCTGACAGGTGCTGACTGCATGGCTGCAGCGGAGGCGGTGGCGTGATCCGCGGGCTCGGGATCCTGAGACCGCGGTGGCGTCGTCTTCATCGGCGACACTGGGTGCGGCGCCTGCTGCTCGCTGTCGCGTCTGGGATCCCTGCGGGGGTCCGCGGGGGGCGTCCGGTGCGGTGGTGGCGGCATGGTGCGGCCGGCGAGAGCTAGCAAGCTCCACGTAGGCCGCGCAGTGCGGTACCAGCGGTAAACGCGGTCCGCAAGGACGGAGTTACGCTTGCGAGGAGTCGCAGGAGCGGGTGGCATGTGTTGCCGAAGATCCGGGGCTCGCGGAGCGCTGTCCCCGGCGTCACGGCGCTCTTAAACAAGAGCACTCGTGAGTCGGCGGCTCGACGCGGGCTCGACGGAGTGGCGGACAACCACGGCGTCGCGCAAGTTGCGGGAGCTAAAAGAAGCTCAAACGCGAACAGGCGACCGGCGCGGTTGTACGAAGCGAACGTGAAAGAGCAGCGAAATGACGACGGATGCTCGCGCGACCCTGACAGCGGATTCCGGCGCGTCAGCCACACCCAACCCGGACCCCGGGGCTTGCCGCTGGTGGCAGACCGGGACCGAAGTTAGGTACAGCAAACGCGTAGTCCGGAATCAGTTGTCGGATGCGAACGCGACGAAAGTAAGGTGGCAACGAATGTTCGCCGCGAATGGGGCCCGTGCGCTGGAGTGGAGACGACCACTATCGAACAGCGATCCGAGCAATGACGCAATAGGGCTGAAACTCCATTTATATACTAATTATGAGTCCCCAATTAGTATGACACTAAGCGAGCGCCCCTATCCCCACTCCATCCCCTCCATTCCACGAACTTTTGGACCTCCCCTCGTATGTACTGTTCCCGGATATACTTGCAAACTTAATTTGTATAGTGGGAAAAACATTGACGCAATAAATACTACGCCAACAAATGTGGTGATGGCACTATGTGAAAATATATTTGACAAAGGACACACGCTAGCAACTGATAATTGGTACACTAGCTTGCAACTGGCTTATCGGTTATTGGAGAAGCAAACCCATTTAATTGGCACATTGCGAAAAAACAGAAGAGGATTGCCTAAGGCTGTTGTTGATTCGAAACTGCAAAAAGGTGAAACAATGGCTATGGAGAATGAAGATGGAGTAACAGTGCTTAAATGGAAAGATAAGAGGGACGTGTTTATGCTGTCGACAAAGCATTCCGACAAAATTGCTGTGGTGGTGAAAAAAGGCAAACAGATTCGTAAACCAAAAGTTATTTTGGATTATAATAAATCGAAAGGGTCTGTAGACATGAGTGACCAGATGGGTGCCTATTCTTCGCCATTGCGGAAAACCGTAAAATGGTATAGAAAATTGACAATAGAACTACTTCTAAATACGGCAGTTGTAAATGCTTGGGTCATGTACAATGAAAATAAGCAGAGCAAATCTTCAATTGTCGACTTTAGGAGGGCTCTCATAAATTATTTGACTTGGCCAGCAGATTCCCAAGAAATAATTATCAATGAAAGACCTAAAAGACTCAAGCATGTTCTAAAATTAAAGGAAGGAAAAGTAAGAGACACGCGTCGTTTTTGCGTGCAATGTTATAAAGATTCAGTACAGGAATTTGGTCGTAAAGTAGCGAAGAATAAAGCTAAGAAAGTGAGTACGTACTGTGTGCAATGTAAGGGGGAGCCTCACTTTTGTCTAAAATGTTTCAATTATGTCCATCGCTAATATGTTGATGCCATAAAAGGTTTCTTATCTCATCTTTTACAGCATGTTTTGTCAAATATTATGGCTAATTATTTATATTTCTAATGGTTGTTTGTAATTATGCTTACTAATGAGAACTTTATTTTATTTTTCAGTAAAACTGATTTTTATGTTTGTATTTCATTAAAAAATAAAGACTGCTAATTTTCGTTTAAATAATAAAGACTAATTTGAATTATATATCCTGAATTTTTATTTTGGTTACTTTTTTCGCTATCTTTCATTTTTTCAATTCCTTACAAGGTATGTTTGTCCCACTGCGCAGTATAGTTCTACAGCGCCGTGCCGGTCACGGAGTACGAATAAAGTAAGGCTGGATTTAGTGCTCGACCGACGGTCAGCGCTGACATCGGTCGAACGTAGCTATATTCATTAAAACATATAAACGGCTACAGTGCAATACTGATTGCAACCTACGCGCGTACAGCTACGTCGCGCTGTCGGTCGAGCTCGTCGGTCCGGCGTACGTCGGTCCGCTGACGCGCTATGGCGCCATATGTGTGCGTTCAGTGCCACGCTGATGCAGCGACCGAGCGCACGCGCGTGTGTAGCATCGTAAACAAAGGTATATTGTGACAAAATGAATATCGATACTGAGCGTGTCATAACTGAAGTACATGCTCGTCCGTCATTGTGGGACCTTTCTTGTGAGTTGTACAAAGATAGAGACGCCAAAATTAAGGCTTGGTCAGAAGTTTGTCAAGCGGTAGTACCAAATTACGACACTTTGTCCGAAAGCGAGAAAAAATATATAGGTAAGTGAATAAAACTGCATTCATGTTTTGCCCCTTTGGTTTATTAGAAGATACTAGAATCTTGCCATGGTACAGCTCCATTGGGAGAAATGAAATAGTTGGCAAACTTATCTCTTATCATATCACCTGATCTGATGTTATTGTTTACATTCAAATCTACGAGGGGAGGTCCAAAAGTTCGTGGAATGAAAGGGTTTTAGTAAAAATGAAACAGTAAATTTATTTTTCCTTTTCAATATAATCACCCTTAAGCTGAATACATTTATTAGATCTATGAATTAATTTTTCTAAACCATCGTAAAAATATTTTTTATCTTTTCCCTCAAAGTGTATGTATTAGTATGTATGTTTGTATTGCCTATGTGTATTATATTGTGTTATTTGTTTATATATGTGTAATAAGGTAGTGTATAAGTTACTTAGGAATAATAATGTCGTTATAGTGTTACTTTATTAGGTTTTATATTTTCTAAATTATAACTTTTGAATACACCTACAGAACTTCTCTACACCTCCCAAGGTTGACTGGTAGATAATGCCCCAGGCATTAAGTCCGCCTTTGTACAATTATTGTATAAAAAGTTTGAAATAAATAAATAAATAAAATGAGCCAAAATTGCCTCCTTTACTGAGGTAAAGGAGGCAACTTTGTCGTCGGAAAATTTCCTTCCCCTTAAGTCAGTAATTGGGGAACAAATAAAAATCACTTGGGGCCAGATCTGGACTATAGGGTGGGTGGACTAGTGATTCGAAGCCATGCGTGTGTAGAGCAGCCATTGCAACTTTGCTCTTGTGAACCGGCGCGTTGTCTTGCAAGAGCAACACGCCCTTGGTCAATTTTCCCCGACGTTTTTCTTTGATGGCATCCTTTAATTTTTCTAGTATTGTTGCGTAGTATTCTCCGGTTATGGTCCTGCCCTTTTCTTTATAATCAATCAGTATTATCCCCTCACAATCCCAAAAAACAGTAGCCATCAACTTTCCAGCCGACTCCGACACTTTGAATTTCTTTGGCGGTGGTGTCCCCTTTTTATGCCATTGCATGGACTCTTGTTTGGACTCAGGCTCAAAGTGATGAACCCATGTTTCATCGCCGGTAACAATTCGCTCCAAAATCGGTCCAGGATCGTCGCCACACAACTCCAAAAAATGTTTTGACGCTTCGACGCGCTGCTGTTTTTGAAGCGGCGTGAGCATTCTCGGTACCCATCTTGCACTGACTTTTGTCATACCCAGGTGGTCATGTAGGATTCGCAAAATGGTGGTATCTGATACTCCAACTAATGCAGATAACTGTTTTTTCTTCAAATGGGTGTCCTCCAGTACAATTTTTTCCACTTTTTCGACGATGTCTGATGTGGTGGCCTCAACTGGCCTTCCTGAGCGGGGGTCGTCTTCAATCGACTCCCGACCATGTTTAAAAAGACCATGCCACTTGTAAATCATTGATTTACTAGGGCACTGTTCCCCGTAAACAGTTTCCATTTCATTCAAAATGGTCTGAGCGTTCTTTCCTTGCTTGGTAAGGAATTTAATGACCGCACGGTGTTCAATTTTCTCCATAGTTTCAGTTTTCTTCCGGATTGACGTGTTTAGCAGGCGAGTGTTCGTAAACGAATGACGCAATAGGGCTGAAACTCCATTTATATACTAATTATGAGTCCCCAATTAGTATGACACTAAGCGAGCGCCCCTATCCCCACTCCATCCCCTCCATTCCACGAACTTTTGGACCTCCCCTCGTAGATCTTGTAGCCCATTAATAGTTAATGTATCCTCTACTCTGTAACCATCCCGTTTCCTAATGTAATTGTGTAAAACGCAACAAGCTTTTACAATTATTTTTGTATTCGACAGGGAAGTTTGCATTGGTCTATGAAATATATTAAATTTATTACTCATAATTCCAAATGTAGACTCAATATACCTCCTAGCACGGCTCAATCTATAATTGAATATTTTTTTTTTATGTGTTAAATTACTACGTGCGTAAGGCCTTAAAACTTTTTGCGATATACCGAACGCTGCATCGCCGACAATTATGTATGGAAGTGGTTCTGTATTAGGCAGTGGTTTTGACGTAGGTAGCAATATTTCCCCGTTGTTCAATTGTCTAAATAATGAACTCTCCTTGAAAATATTTGAATCGGAATCTGTTCCACAAGCACCTACATTTATATAGGTGTATTTGTAATCTGAATCACACATTGCCAATAGAACAATAGAGTAGTATTTTTTATAATTTGCAAACAAACTTCCGCTGTGTTCAGGGCAGATTATTCTTATGTGCTTCCCGTCTATGCTTCCAATACAGTTAGGAAAGTTGGCTGTGTTCTCGAAACCAGCAGCAATTTCTAGCCATCCTTCCTGTGTATTCGGTATGGCAATGCATTCTTCGTGAAGTAGTTCCCAAATATTTGTACATACTTCTTTTATAATTCCACTTAAAGTTGCCGTTCCGAGACGGTAACTAAAATAAAGATCACTATATCTTTGTCCGGTTACAAGGAATCTGAAACAAAAAACATGTATTTAATGAAATGTAATAATAAATATATTGCATTATTTTACAGATAAACAAGTACAACAGCGGTGGAAAACAGCGCGTAACGCCTATGTAAGATGCAAAGCCACATTGAAAAATACAAAGTCTGGGTCTGATGGTGCTAGCAAAAAAAAAAATATCTATTTTGAGTTTATGCAGTTCCTAGATAAAAAACGAGTAGTAGCTACAGATGATTCTATTTCTGGAAGTCAAAACATAATAAACGAATCTCAAAATAGCGAGAAAACAACATCAACTAATGACACAAAAGAAGATCCTCAGGAACCAGTACCTTCAACATCCAAAAATGTGAACACTTCCCAAACAACAAAAAAAAAAAATGTGCAATAAAGGCGAAAGAGAAATAGTAATGAAGAGGACCAGTTCGAAAAAGAAATGTTGAATTTATTTAAGGAAAATGCGAAACTAATGCAGAACGATGATATGTCGTTTTTTTGTTTACTATTACCAATCATTAAAAATTTTAGTACACAACAAAAACTACTTTTCCGGTCGGAAGTGCTGAAAAAAGCTATGGAAATTTCAAACGGTTATACAACATGCAGCTCTAGTGAGCGGCCCGGAACATCTCATTCTTCAACAACAACACTGGATTCGCAATATTCAGACACAGCTCATACATTCCTTGTAAATCAGTCCATATCACAAGAAGAAAATGTACTTGAACAATATTCTTATCTGGAAGAAACTTTACCTCAATCATTAATGGCACCAGCTCACTCACAAAACCAAACAAGCAATCTAGAAGAATATCTTACTTTCCAAAAAAATGTGAATGTGTAATTTTTTAAATACTTATACTAATATTAAAATACCGATTAAATCTGTTTTTATTATTTTACTGTTTTCTTAAGCCTATACTATACCACCCTTAAAATATTGTAACTGTTTTATACCATATTTATCTGAGAAAATATGAAACATTAAAAAAATTAAATAAAAATCAGTTCAAGCGTAAAAACCTGTTTTTCATGTCTTGGTTTCCCCGAAAATGGTGCCGTCTGCTGTCTTTGGTCTTCTTGCTCTGTTATACTTGCATGGTAGGTGGCTCTAAATATTTTCAAAAACATTCTTTTTTTTATTCAGTATATATATCCTCGATATCGTCTTCTAGATATCGCCGAGGAGGAAGGCGCCGAGGAGGAAGACACCGACTCGATTATTGAGGGCACACCTCCCGAGGTCCCATTAATAATCTTACCATCAATGCTGCAAGCGAATGCATCGCTAACCGCTGCAGAATAAATAATAATATAATAAATAAATATTCATGGACATTTTTCGTCGTCCTTATGTTCCAGTCGTTGGTACATAATAATGTGGAGCGAGAATATTGGTATCCCAAATTGGAAGAACTCCGAATTGGGAATGTCGGGGCCATCATGTCCTTCAACCGATTTTTAATAATTAAGCGTTGTCTACATTTTGTAGACAACGAGTCCTTGCCCGAGAATCCCAACAAACTCCACAAAATTAATCCGATCATAAAGCACCTTAACAACAAGTTCAGCTCTTTATACGTACTCGAGCAAAATGTTGCAATTGACGAGTCGCTACTTTTATGGAAGGGGCGACTCTCATTTGCACAAAAAATAACATCAAAAAAAGCGAGAGTAGGCATAAAGAGTTATGAGCTGTGCGAGTCGAGGACCGGCTATTTGTGGAGGATGGAGGTTTACTCGGGCAAGGAGCACGTTCATGTTGCGCAGACGGAGATGCAGGAACCGGTTGAAGAGCATGAGGAACCGCTGGATGAGCCAGAGAGTGCTACATCTCAGATTGTGTTAAATTTGATGAGACCATTGTTTAATAGGGGCCATACACTGGTTATGGACAACTTCTACAACGCGCCCCTATTATCACGGCTCCTCAAATTTAAACACAAGACTGACACAATGGGCACTCTCCGGCTCAACACGGAGTTCGTTCCGGAGGGCCTAAAGAAAAAGGCAAGGGGTAATATGAGACCGGGTGAGGTGGCCGTCAGCGCGACCAAAGATTTGAGTGTTGTTGTGTGGATGGACAAAAGCGTTGTGGCTACCATATCTACGTTCCACCAAATCCGAGTCAGCGGAATTGAGAAGTATAGGTACTACAAGTACAAACCCCAAGTTATATTGGACTACAACCTCTCTATGGGCGGCATAGATCACAAAGATCAAATGCGAGGTTGAGGAATATAGCTTCGTACAAGAAACTCTTCCGCCGACTCGTGAACGTCTCTATCCACAACGCGTTTGTTATGTTCAATCACAACCGCACTCAAGTCGTTGAGAATCGTTGGTTTCGGCTGCAGTTGGCCAAAGAGTTGCTGCAAATAACTCGACCGGTGGCAGTTCCTCGACAAATAAGACCAGCCGCACCACCCACACCGTCGCAGATGCACTTGCCGGCAAAAAAATGCACGACCGCAGCGCTGCAAACTGTGCCACGCAGCCAAAGTGCGTCGCACGACGATGTGGAGTTGTAGCACCTGCGCGGTGAATCTGTGCATCGAGGGCTGCTACACGGATTATCACAGATCTAATATATAAAATTCACGTCTGTTACACGTGGATTTTATATATTAGATCTATGATGTTAGTTACCACCTCCTTACTCCTCCGAAACGACTAGACCGATTTCTATGAAATTTTCCATGCCTATTCAGTAGGTCTGAGAATAGGCCAACATCTATTTTTCAAATTTTTTTTTGTATGGCAAAGCAACGTTTAAAGATAAACATATGTATAGTCTGTATTAACTATTGTTTCCTTGTGTAAAATCTACTAAATTAAATAAATAAATAAAATAAATATATATATGTCGGAGAATACACCAGAGGCCTGAACAGGAATCCGAGCACATAGCGTAAGAACTGTCTTACCGATATTCACACCTCAATCTATCATACTCTTGCACACTTATAAGGATAACTGGCCTCCACATCAACCCCTTATAGCCAGTGCCCAAGCCTCGCAACGAAGAATCATCACTACGTTCACACAATGAGGAATACATGTACGCGCAAACACGTACATGACGACTTTACCCAATACACATACACACGCGCACACAGATACACGCCGCGCCGACGCCTATAAGGACCAGCTCAATGCCGATACGTCGGAGATTGAGCAGCGCGACGACTCGTACAATACCAACTTCTACACACACGCTAATACGCCGTGATGTATACAGCACGAATTCTCGAATAATACTGAACCTCAGCCACGTTCGCCTATCGTATTTAAAGCAACTTGCGAGTGGGGGTAGTGGGGGAGTTGCGACATAATACAATCTTAACATTACGGCCATGATAAGAGTTATGTAATCTTCAATATCTTTAGGGCATATTCTTAGTTAATATCTCGACATTAATCAGATACTAATCTAAATGAGATTTAACTAACTAATTGGGCATAAGTAAATCAAGAACTAATTTCGTATACCTACAAATTGGTTATAAACACTTTAATATTCTTTTAAAACCCATGTCCTTTACGCCTAGCCGACACGGCCATTCTGACCAGCGACCGTCCTCGGGCGATAATAAACTTGGGTTTGATTGGAATATACAAAACTATTCATACAACCGCTCGTCCATCCTGCATCTGTCCGCGTCACTTTCGCATAGAATAATCTACTTAGTTCAAAAACCTAAAAACACGCTTGAAAATCCGAATACCATTCCAAATGACTGCACCGCCATCGATACCCAAAACGTGTGCAAACCTTCAGATCAATTCGACATTAACAGACACTTACCGAACCAATATAAGTGCGTTAAAAAGAAGCGGCCCGACCCGGAGTGCCGAGTCGCTATTCTAGCTACAAAAAAATTCTATGCCTCCCACCCACAAAAAAAAGCTGAAAGCCCGTGCCATCAGAGACACAAGTCTGCGCCGTCACAATGCTGTCACAATCTTAGCAAACAACCAAGACATTCCCATCTGATTCTTCAAACGAAGCGATCCTATGTGAAACTTTCCGACTGTATATGAAAGGCATACCGGAGAAACAACAATCCTGGTGAGTCCACTCATACACAACAAAATTATTACGTGCATAACCAAACACACAAGTGTGCTCACAGTGACACTGCAATGAGCCACTCCAGCGACTCTGAATGAAATACACCGACAGACACACACCGAACACATAAAAGAGTGTTAAAAATAATTAAAAGGACAATTCAATAAGGCACACTTCCTCAATTTAGTTAGTGACCTTTTCACAAGTGGTTTAACAAGTTGTTTAACATGTTGCTTACTATAGTACTAAGTAAATAATAACAATAGACAATTTCTAAATAACCACGGCCATGTATTAGGTTGTGGCCTTTTAGTCATACTTCACTACTTTATCATTATGCCACCTCGCCAACTAACATTTGGGCCACCTAGCCGTTCCGTTTTTGACACCTCGCATCCACATTTTGGGCCACTATGCCACTCCACTCCCTATTTCGGGCCACCTCACCCTCCTGTCTGGGCCACCTCGCCCTCCTGCCTGGGCCACCTCGCCCTCCTTCAGACCGCAACATCCCTTCATAACTCCATCTCCTAATCTATCGACGGGCTTCGTCGTCCGGTAGTTCATGCAACGGAACGCCACCCGCGAGGTCGCGGGTTCGATTCCTGCCTCGGACGATCATTTGTGTGATCTTTACAAATGTCATACAAACGTTTGTCCCGCGTCCAGGCCTCTACCGTGTATCACGAGTGTATATTTACAAAAGAAAAGCAACTTACGCACTCCATCCGTATTCTGGTACCCACAACACAAGCACAATAAGCTCGGCTTGGGACCAGAGGACGCTGCGTGAAACGTCCATGGTTATCCATTTATTTATCCCTCAAAGCCACACCACACACGCACCTCTCAAAGATTTAAAGTATTCGTCAAACAAAATTATTGGGTATCATAAAATTATCGTCAGGTCATCGCGTAATACCACAGTCGCATCCACTGTTAAAGACGCCATTGACCACCAACCATAAGCACTATTTAAGTAGGCCTTGCACAAGTAAAATTCTTTAAGGCGTCGCGTCGGTGACCTCCGCTGTACCACCTTTATGATGAAATAAACAGAAATAAATAGTACCTACTCTTTACTTTACTTGTGATGTAATTTTTAACAAAAAGAAATTGACTTCACATAGCCCTATTTCTTTAACACAGACACACCTTTGAAATATCTTTCCTCAAAAAATGTATCACCAATATCGATTCACAAACGACGAAAAAGCATAAACACGGTTGAATCGAGAAACCTTCCTCTTTAATTACTGTTGAAAGTTAATATGTAGAAGATAAATGTCCAAGAGATCTTTCAACCTTACCTTCGTGTAACTCAAATGGGTGTTAAGCCTACACACATGGCTGCTTTGGATATTGCTTTCATCATCAAGTTTAAAGGCGCATAGTATTATAGTTAGCCAAAAAAAACCTCTCTAAAATCTAAAGCGGTTCCAGGTAGCTATAGTCTAGTAAAAGCACCACGCAGCAAACTCCGCGGTCATACGATTATCTGGTGTTAAACCATATATCCGTCACTGTAGTCTATATTCAATTTGTTTAAAGCTAACACTTGGTACCATACATTACATATGTCTTCATGAACTTACCTGACCTTTAAGTAGATTACAAGAGTCAAAAACAAATTTGACAAACGACAACAATACTAAAGTTTCAAACTGAAAGTTCTAAAAATGTAAACGCTCTGTTGTACTCATCACTCAGTTTAAGTACTCATATCACCTACATTTAACTAGTAACAGGTATAAGCCCTACATCTTTAGATAACGTGATCTAAATTTATCCTCACTAACTCTCTGGTCACGTCAATGTTAATTAGGGTGTCAGTTTATTATTTACGAAAGCACGAAATAACTTAATCGATTCGAATTAACTTACTTCACCAAGGTTGGTGTTTTATCTACCACAAAGCACTTTTCACACTAACTTCAAAATTTTAAAACTCTTTTTCACTTACCAGTAGGTATTTTGCGTACAATATCACTTTAAACTTAATTGTAAACTTTCAATGATTTATCTCGGCACGAGTAACTACATTAAATAAAACGATAGAATAAGCAAACACAAAATATCTCACGACAGACACAGCCTCTATGTCCTTTACTATGTCACATTACTGTTTACAACATTATTTTAAATCATAATAAACCAGTTCAAATTTAGTGTTAAAATAAGTCATTTTTGTCCCGCTCTTTCTACTAAGAGTACATGTATGATACATGTTGAACACACACACGCATATTACAAAACAATCGTAATTATTATGTGGTTTTAAAGGTCCCACAATTGGAGTAACTTTGTATTTTCATAACACTGACGGTACTTACAGAAGTATTTTATAAAACACCATGACGGTAGGAAACTAATACATCACCCTTAAATACGTAACGCAGAGGAATTGTCTCATACAGCCAAACTAAATTGATAATGTTTTATCAAAAATAGTTTCATATCAATTTGTTTTTTTTTTTTTTTTTTTTTGATTTGGCATCCTTTTGGGACACTTCAGGAAAAAACGTGATTATCCGTTTTATAAAGAATAAAATAATTCTCAAGATGCTTTCTCGTTTTAGATTACGCCCACACAATTACTAGGTTTTCTAACGAATGTTAAATCCTTTTCAAATATTTCTATACTGGCAACACCTTTCACATATCAAAGGCGGTAGAACAAACCAAGTACCTACCTACGTTAAGTTTGCCTGGCAGTATTTACATAAAAGAACTGACTGAATAACTACTCGGTTATTGATATGCACCGATCCGACTGAAAGTATGTGGCGCCATTACTAAACTTATTCTGCTCTTTATGAAAATATTACTCTGATCAGAGATGTATGAACTGCAGTGATCTATGAATCGTTCAGTGACAAACATTAAATGAGTGAACTCTATAGGTTACCTATTTCCTTGCACATATCAAATATCACATACTGAATTTTAATCAGGCAGTTACCTACTTCTGCTTTTATAATACGATTGCTATCACGTAATGTTTCCCCAAAGTATATCTAGTGCGCATCGAAATATATCTTCAGTATTCAACAATATCTGTTCATAACGTATATCAAAATATCTCTGTTAATAATTTCTCACTGTACCTAAGCATTAAATTTATAGACTAGGCATATCGTAACATTTCAGATAGCTTTATGTTTCTTTCTTTTTAACATCTCTATTTATAAATAACTTCGACATTTTACTTGAAACAAACATTGCATGTAAATTAGATAGCTAATAACGCCCAAATATTCTTTGCGGTTTGTGCTACCCACTTTCGTTTACTTTTAAACATTTTACTCACTTATAGTAAAAAAATATTGCTTACCGAATACGACGTTCAGTACTCACGTGCCTGCTGCTTCGGACACTAAATTCCTTGCCACTATCACCATTTCTTACGCACTATTTTACTACCAATCCTCGATAGGACCATGGATAAAAAATCATGACTACTTATTTTCGCACACTGTTCACTGTTAACCTATATTTTTACGAATACACTCCCAAACCCTCGCGATCACTATGTGGGCTACGTGTAGTTCTTATCCCACTTCTGATGTCGGAGAATACACCAGAGGCCTGAACAGGAATCCGAGCACATAGCGTAAGAACTGTCTTACCGATATTCACACCTCAATCTATCATACTCTTGCACACTTATAAGGATAACTGGCCTCCACATCAACCCCTTATAGCCAGTGCCCAAGCCTCGCAACGAAGAATCATCACTACGTTCACACAATGAGGAATACATGTACGCGCAAACACGTACATGACGACTTTACCCAATACACATACACACGCGCACACAGATACACGCCGCGCCGACGCCTATAAGGACCAGCTCAATGCCGATACGTCGGAGATTGAGCAGCGCGACGACTCGTACAATACCAACTTCTACACACACGCTAATACGCCGTGATGTATACAGCACGAATTCTCGAATAATACTGAACCTCAGCCACGTTCGCCTATCGTATTTAAAGCAACTTGCGAGTGGGGGTAGTGGGGGAGTTGCGACATAATACAATCTTAACATTACGGCCATGATAAGAGTTATGTAATCTTCAATATCTTTAGGGCATATTCTTAGTTAATATCTCGACATTAATCAGATACTAATCTAAATGAGATTTAACTAACTAATTGGGCATAAGTAAATCAAGAACTAATTTCGTATACCTACAAATTGGTTATAAACACTTTAATATTCTTTTAAAACCCATGTCCTTTACGCCTAGCCGACATATATTTATACATATATGTAGGATTTAATTTTTACTAAT
Organism: Orgyia antiqua; assembly: GCA_916999025.1. Taxonomy (NCBI): domain Eukaryota; kingdom Metazoa; phylum Arthropoda; class Insecta; order Lepidoptera; family Erebidae; genus Orgyia; species Orgyia antiqua. Next base: position 12,236,279 of record OU779874.1, read on the forward strand.
ATATCTAATTATTGTAAAACATTTCTGAACGAGTGAAAGGATTCTGAACGCATGCTGTGTGAAAGGGACGGATGTAGCTCTATCTCTCTCTGCCTCTCGCACGACGCCGCCATCAGGAGTAAGACGTGTTAAATGTGCTCTTTATGGAAATTAAATAAAAACTATAGTTAAATCCAAGAAATAGTGCTTTCATTTAGACCCACACCTACAAATTCTCGTCCGGGATACTCAGGAATATCAGGGTCTAAATGATTTAACGTATTTTCACATATTTTACGAGGTTGTCGCGTGTGAACAACGCCGCGGCCGCCATACTTAAGGCTTTGGCAGACAGGACGCGTACTTAGCGCGCGTCAGAGCGTTAACTTGACGCCGCGCTATGACGCTAAGATGTGTTGTACTACCATCGTAGAATACCGCCAAACAGAGCGCCGGCGCTAGCAGTACGCAACGCTCTGTCGCGGCGTTAGGACGCTTTGACGTCGGGTGTTGTATTTTTTTACAAATTTTATTTTAGCGTCGGAGTGAATAGGTGTAAAATAATAATAAAATACTGCATAATGACCGAAAATTTGATAGAATTGGTTAGAAAATATCCATGCTTATATAATACGAAGGATAGTTCGTATAAAAATATATCAATGAAGGCAAAATTGTGGGCACAAATCCGAGAAGAAATTAATGAAACTGGTAAGTAAAAAAATTCGTTTATTGATTAAAATAAGACACAAATTGTTCACGAGTTTCGAATGCTGCAGTCGTTGATCTTCTATTTGTTGGACGATGAGTTATTAGAGCACGCATAGGTACGTTTTCGACACTTTCGACTTCCGACTCTGGAGTTAATATCGCTGTACCTTGTTTTGTTCGTAAGTAATTATGTAAACAACATGCAGCTTTAATAATATCAATTGCTGTGTCCACATTACAGTCAATAGGTCGTAAAAAAATGCGCCATTTTTGTGCTAATATTCCGAACGTATTTTCAACCACCCGACGTGCCCTGCAAAGTCTTTTATTAAAATTTGTTTTTCTTTCGTCTTGTGTGGCTAAGGCTCTTGGGAATGGACGCATCAAATATGTTTTTAAAGCAAAACCTTCGTCGCCGATAAGTACATGAGGTACGGGCTCCTCGGTGCCTGGAAGAGGTTTATCTGGCAGCAGAGATTTTCCGTGGATATATTGCCGATAAAATATTGAGTTCTCGAATATACCACTATCACTATGCCGCCCGTAACTACCGACATCTATGACGGTGAATTTGTAACATGGATCGACTATAGCAAGAAGAACTACAGAAAAAAACTTCTTGTAGCAAAAATATTCTGATCCACTATTTTTGGGACACTTTATAGAGACATGTTTCCCGTCAATACTACCGACACAATTCGGGAAGTTCCAGGTTTCCCTATAACCCTTCTCTGATTGTTTCCATGTCTCTTCAGTAGGCGATGGCATATATTCTGGTTGTAATGTATTCCAGATTTCTGTACAGACTTCTTTTACAATACCACCGACTGTTGAACGACCTACTCGGAAGGAGAAGGCTATGGTCTGATGTGAATCACCCGTAGCTAAGTACCTGAAACAAAATAATACAATGTTTATTTTACAGGTGAAGTAGCTAGAAAAAAATGGAAGAGCTTGAGGGATAATTATATAAGATACAAAAAAGAGGTTGCAGGTACTACAGGACAAGCTGCAAAAAAATTTACAAAATGGCCTTGGGCTTCCCAGTTACAGTTCCTTGACTCAACTCTGACAGATCGAGAAAGAACTTCAAATATTCGAGAACCTACACCAGAAATATCGTCAGCAATAGAAATTCAGTCTCCAGAGACGCCTCCACCACAGACACCTCCACCAAGAACACAAAGCGCACCCCCGCCAGAAACAACTCCGCTAGAGACGCCCCAAACAAATGACACAAATAGTTCACGAGCTAAGAAAATAAAAAAGACTGACAGCGAAATGGATAACGTTATAAATTTTCTTCAAAATAAAAAAAAAACAGAGTATGATGCCATTGATCACCTTTTCCAAAGTTATGCCCAAACATTTAAAAGTTTTTCCAAAGACAAACAGATAAAAGCCAAAGTAGAACTAGCCAAGTTATTTGCAAGCATAGAAACAGAGGAACTGCAAGAAAACGTCCAGATATTGAATTCACCACATTATTCCATTATTAGTACCGAAGACTCCGTCTGCTATGCAGTACCCAATTCTGTGCCTGAAGATTCATCCCCAGTAGCTGTTATGGATTTATCTAACAGTACTTCATCATACCTGCAACAGCCTGAGCAGCTACGTCAACCACTACGCGAAATCGATATTCTACATGTAACTAATTTTGGAGCATCGACATCTGATTACAACTCAGCTGATTTTGATTGATTTTCATAATAATAACGCAATGAACATTTATATAAAAAAATAAATATTTCTTACCTTAGACAGATTACAAGTCTTTCTCTTGTAGAAATAGGCGTCCTCCAGTTTGTGGTAGATTTGCTTATTTTTGGGATGAGCAGTTCATGTAGTTCTTCAAATAAATCTTGAGACATACGAAAGTATGTAAAAAAACGATCTTCATGTGATGCAAGCTCACGACACAAACGATGATATTCTCCTAAATCCTTTCTCTTTTGATTGATGTCGTGCACCCATACTCTTTTTCTCTGTGACCGTGATAAAGCATATAAAAGTAATAATTCTTCCACATCTGAATCGCTCGACATCTCCATATCGAACAAACTCTTAACACTGCTATCGATCTGCACTACGCTTTGGTGAATGGCGAAATGGCGGCGCGGCATCGTCGAGTCAGCGCCGTTCTGTTTGACGAAGCCTAGCGCGACGTTAAAACGGGACGCTATAACGCTATTACGCAGCGCTAAAGTACGCGTCCTGTCTGCCAAAGCCTTTAACCTGCCTGCGCTGACGCCACGCCGGTTACCTACATTTTTCAAAGACGAAAGACGCATTTATACGACGATATACGACGATTCTGCACGATGGCGGAGAGCAAGAATCTAATTTACACGATGGACGCTGTACCGAAGTTCACGGGTGACGACATCACGTACTCTTCTGCGAAGTCAACACAAGATCTCGACGATAATGCCGATATATTTGGGTGGAGCATGCAGCAGAAACTCATTATAGCGCGACGATGTTTAGCTGGAACAGCAGAATTATGGCTAAAAATCGAAAAAACTTTTAGAAGTTACGAAGAACTAAAAGTGGCTTTGATGAAGGAATTCCCAGAGGTGATAAACAGTAAACAAATGCATGAGACAATGAGCAGACGGAAAAAACAACCCAACGAGTCATTTTATCAATATATGCTCGTAATGAACGTGAAATTCAAGTAAAACCCGAACCACAAACCCTCAGTGACCTTCGCAATGCAGCACTAGCCGCTTGGGAAGGCATCCCTCAAGAAATGATTAAAAACATCATTCAGAGCATGCCGGAGCGCATCCAAGCAGTCATCAGGGCTAGAGGGGGAAATACCCGTTATTAAAAACATTACATTTCAGGGGAAAATACTGTGTTTACTTTTGTGTGGTTGTTTTGTTCAGTGACAATAAGTTTTTCATAAAATGGTGTATTTTTTTCTTATCTCATTATATCGTTATGTACAGTTAATATGGGTTTTAAATCATTTAGAAGTGTTAAAAAAACATTAAAGATTACAAAAATAGACAATAAATACGAAGATATTAAAATTTAAAAAAGTTATTCTAGTTTTGTTCAAAATTCGTCGGTGGCCAAGTTTCCGTGCTGGTGAGTGTATATTTTGGACTTGTGTCTCTATCGCTCCTACATCGTTTAGCAAAACAACGTTTGAAGATAAATATATGTATAGTCTGTATTAACTATTGTTTCCTTGTGTAAAATCTATCAAATTAAATAAATAAATAAATAATATAAATATATTTATTTATACAAATATATATTTTAGACTTGTCTTTAACGCGCCTACATCGCGTCGTTTAGCTCCAACTAGCCTCTTTTCATAGAAGTCCGCTACTGTTCGCGACTGTGTACGTCGGCCTTTACGTCGGCCATCTGGCGAACCTTTTTTTTGTTTAACTTTGAATGCATTTTTCTTAGCGATCCAATGTACAAGTGTGATACCTTTTAAGAAAGGGCTATAAAAATACTACCTACGTTATACAGTAATTCTTGTTTTTGTATTGTATGGTATGTAGAACAAAAATATCTATAAAACGAAAGTGATTTCACTGTGTGGATGAGAACTGTTACACTAATTTTTATTTTTCTCAGTAATGGTAATTGCTATCGCTATGACTTTTGTTTATTTAGTGAGAATATTAGTCTACTTATGTTGTATTACTTTAATTGTAGGCCTAATTGTGATATTTGCGCATCTGTGACTTGTAAAGTTTATTTAGAATTACTGCTCGCGCCGCCAGATATTTGTGCAAAATAAAAGCACTGTAAATAAACTATTTTGTATGAACAGTTGTACGGTTTTATTTTTTATCCTAATCTATACAATTTAAAAATTGTAATTTAATATAAAAAACCGTATGTCATTGCTTTAATTTTTGAGATATGATCGTTTAAACACAAATCGTGCTCAAAAATGTACTATCTCTGTGTTCAGCATAACATAATTCTAAAACGTAATGGAATTCCAATAAACAAAACACTTAAATATAGAGCGTCATACATACTCAACATAAAAAATATAACACTTGTTAGTGTTACAATATCAACATGAGGCACAGTTAATGGTTTTGTGAAACCCGAGCCGCGCGCCGCTAATGGCGACGGTCGTAAATTTTATTGCGGCACTTTAGGGTACCTGTCAAGAGGCCCGCCAGGCATGCGAGCGGCGTCACCATACCTCGCTAAAGGAAGCATTGGCGCATGCTTTATTGGTCGAGGCTGTTCGCTATGACATACGGCATACCAAACAAATAATCTAATGTTTGAGTAGTCTTTTGTGTCAGTAATAAAAGCTCTTGTCAATAATTGTCCCTTTTTCATGTTAATTGTATGTGAATTTAAATTTACTATAATAATATGTCCCAGCCCATTCACTACTGTATATAATCCAGGCAAAATATAATAACTGTTCACACCAACATCTTTAATAGATTCTTTTACATAAAAACTAGCATTTATAGTGTCATTTGTTTTTACTGGTACCATATTCATAGAATTAATGGTGACATCACAGCTAACTACATATTATATTAACTTTTATTTTTTCTCATTAGGACTCACATCTATGTCAGGTTTTTTAAAAATTAAATTTTTGTCTGTTTTTTAAGTAACTACTCCTGCTTGTTCTGTAGAGGTGTGACCTAATAAAATGGCGTGTTTTAATAGTTCATCTGGCACTATCAATATCAGTACATTTATTTTAACCGATTGTACTTGTATTTGAACTGTAGCTTTACCAATAGGTTCAATTATACAATCACCAAACCCTCTCAGAGATGGTAAGTCACTGGTTGAATATGGAATATTTAATGTGCAAAAAACACTAAATCTGATTAGAGTACTTTGACTGCCCAGATCAACAAGGCATGTCATCGGCTTGCCATTAACAAGGGCAGGCAAGACATATTTATCATTTGAACTACCTGCTATTTTAATTTCACATATTTGTTTATCCTTTACAGAAGTAAATGTCCCATTTGTGTTTTGGTTACTTTTAAATAACTGCCTACAATTATTACTTTCATGACCTACACGTTTACAAATATTGCATTTAAGTAAGGGTTTAATACATTTAAAAGAAGGGTGACCTATCTCATTACAATTGAAACACTTTATATTATTTGGCTTTTTATCATTAAATGAATAAGGTCACCTCCGTGTAAAAGGTTGATGAAGATGGTTGTCTTTTGTACTTTTTTGTTGAATGGATTTAAAAAATGAAAGTACGCCCTCAGGTTGTGAATAGTTTGCCGCTTGGGCTCCTAATTGCATACCCTTATCATCTATCCCATCTAAGAGGCAGTCAACTGCCCTTTTGCCTACAATATCGCAGCGATTTAACAATTTCAGTTTATGATAATAGTATGTCTCTAATGTTTCATTAGGTCTAACTTTCCTATTGAGCATATTGTACAAGGTTTGAGCATAATTTTGAACAGTAGGAAATTGTGCTGTTAATTGTTCTTTCCACTCTGCCCAAGTATAGTTCAAAGAACGCAGACTATTATACCATACCCTAGCTAAACCAGTTAATTTAGGTAATGCATAGTGAAGTAATTGAATCTCAGACCATTTATACATAACTGCACATTCTTCAACCTTGCTTATCCAAACATCGATGGTTTGTTCCTTGTTAGCAGGATCTGGCAACGCATTAGCAGTCATACTAAAGTGATTGTTAGATTGCGAAGGGTAATGTCTGTATTATTTCGATAACATCTTGTAAGCTAAACCCATTGCCCACACTTAGGCCCGAGTTCATCGAAACTAAGATAATCATTGATTTAGAAAACGTCTGTTTAACATTCAACCATGGGTTAAACGAGGGTCGTCTTTTTTCGTGTTCACCATCATTTATAAGCCGCTGGTTAAGAAACCGAGCGTTTTTGAACGAGTGACCGAATGATACAATACGAAAAAGTTAAAATGTTTGCATAAGGCATACAAAGACGTTATACTTTTGACAGTTCGATTTGGTCGGTTTTTAATTTAAGCAACACATTTTTAAAAGTCCTTTGCTTTTGAACAGTTTCCTTTAATAATAGCTCAACGTAACGCGGTAGTGTTATTGGCGCGAGTTTTTAATAATAAATAGTTTTGTTTTGAAGTTTTCGAATTCACAGTGATTACGTGGTATTTTACGGAATTTTTTTGTTTCCACCTGTTTAATACTACTAATTGGTGGTTAGTTATCAAATTGTAAATATAAGATAAATATGAATAAGGAAGACAAGAAAAAGCGCACCACAAATTTTAGTAACAACGAGAAATAGTTATTATCTGAACTTGTAATGAAATATAAGGATTTAGTAGAAAATAAACGGACCGACGCTTCTACAAATTCACAAAAAACAGCAGGTTGGCAACAGTTGTGTCAAGAATATAACACTATATCTAGTGAATGTTACAGAAATGCTAGCAACTTAAAAACATGTTGGGAAAACATTAAACGCTGTACAAAAAAGCAAGTTACCTATCGCAAGAAGGAAATGTTTATGACAGGTATAGTACGATTCAAACTTTATGGCAGCTCGGAACATCGTACGTTTCGCTGCGCAGAACGCAATATTAGGGTATCAGCGGGACGAAAAGGGACATGACGGCGGGGCACATCCCCGCGCGCCCTCTCTATCTTCCCGCACTAGCCCTACGCGTCTTCGCCTTTAGTGTGTGAGTTACGTCCGTATAGTGCACACGCGCGCGCATACCTGCTTTCGTACAGTCGAGCTCGTAATAGTTTGTTGTTGTTTGTTAAGTTTTTTTATGTTATTGATCCATTAAGTTTTTTACTGTTATTGATGGTTTTGTTTTCATTTGTTGGTTATTTTCGTTAAGTTTTAGACTTTTGTTGGTTGTGTAGAAAATACTTATTGATTTGTTTAAAAATGCCTCGCGGACGATACAACGTTATACGCAGGCAAACAAGAAAAATGGTGTATAGCGTCATACAATTTATGAAAAAGGAGAATGCAGACGGTGTCCAAATTCCTTTGAAACAAATTCAAAAACGGGCGGCGGCAGCTACAGGCGTCTCACTAAGGACTGTGCAAAGAATAGCTGCAATAGCAAATGAGTCGGGCATGTTAGCCGTCTTATTTTTCCTTGAACTCCCCCCGTACTCGACAAACTGACAAATAAGTACCATAAAGCACTTAAAACATTCACACAACTTTCGAGTTATGCCTCCTCTACACTACTCGCGAAGTTGAACGATGTTAGACGAATACGATAGTGTAGAGAGGCACTTCGGCTTACTTCGTCCAACTTCACTTCGCCTCGGGCGACTTCCATTTGTTGTCGGTTTTTGCGCCCGAGTCAAAGGGCCCGAAGTTGCACGAAGTGCGTTCACGAAGTACCTCTCTACACTACTCGGCCAACTTCAGAGTACTCATTCAGACGTAGAGTGTGCCGGTGCGTGATTTATAATAAGTTTAGTGCGCGTGACACAATTATGAGCAATATACAGTGGTCACAGGAGCAAATTATGTTGCTCTTGGAAACTCTGCAAACAGAAACAATTATTTGGGACCCCAATGACAAATGTCATAAAGACAAGAAAAAAATTAATGATGCTTGGGTGCGTATCCGTGACATCTTTGGAGGCAGTGTGCCCATTGAAGAATTGAAGAAAAAGAAGGATTCGCTGTTTGCCACATACAGGGGCTACTGTAGAAAAATACAATTAAAATCTGGTGCCGGCGTCGACGATGTATATCGTCCTGTTTGGTTTGCATTCGACTTTATGAACAGCTTTTTGGGATCGGCGTATAAATGTAAACAAACAATAGCCACGGTAAGTTTTATTATTTTATCAATTTTATTATTGTTATAGAGTACGGACAGTCACACGTTGGGTTATACAAATCTGTCAAATTTCTTTAATCGACTCAACGTAATGGCAAACCCATTTGGTTCTATCATTAGAGAAAATTTGACAGATTGTAGTAACCCAATGTGTGGCTGTCTGTAAAATTTACAGCCTACGTTGTGTACATGACCTGTTAAAATAATTGGTAAAATGGTTTCTTATCTGAACGGCTGATAATGGTGATCTGCGTGGTACTTGTGTGATATCTCTCAAAGCACAGTTCTCATCAACGTCTCGCCGCCAAGATCCAGGTTGTAATAAAACTCCGTTGTCATCATATTTATCTACAGTACCGGGAGGTATATACAGGGTGTGGCGTAAATAGTGGTCCACCGTTCAGGGTTAGGTACATCAGGTAGGTACCTACACCATACCAAAATTTTAAACCGGTCCGCCGACTGGTTACGGAAAAAAAAATATTTTTAATTTTTTTCAAGAAATTCCCATTTTCATTACGAATTTGACCACAGTTTCAACAAAAAACATTATTTTTGATTTTCTATTCGTGTTTATTCATGTTGAATGTATGAGCTATCATAAAAAAATAAAGATTTGTATTGAAATTGTAGCCTTTACGAGAAAAAGTGATTTCTTCTCAATTCTTAACCTAAATTTTATCGCATCACTCATATTCAGGAGCGTTTTTTGAAAAAGAAATGTACTACACTGTTAGTGCCCATGCATTTAAAAATATGCTCATGATGTACTGATTATAAAATGGTATAATAGTACCGCTTTTCAAAAATAGAAAAAAAAATACTGCATTTGTAACTGAAAATAAGTAAGTCTTCCTGTTACCATTTTCGCAACATAATATTGAAACAAAAATTTCGTCTACCTTATTTATGTGCCCATTCTTACTGTAAACTTGGTCATAGTGACAACGACAATATTATTATTGTAATTGTATTGGCAAATGAGAACACAAAAGTTACTACAGACAGGGTATTAAAAAAAAACAACTTTGACATCATAATTATTTATTTATTGATTAATACAATCGGTGCTCAAAATGGCCCCCATTCGCAGCTATACACGCTCTGCACCGTCGAATAAAGGAGCGTTTAAGACGTCGAGCAAACCCGCTTTCATTGATTTTTCCAGCTGCTGTCAGAATCCTGGTCCTTAATTCTTCAATATTATTTATTGGTCCCTTGTATACGTCTTCCTTTAAGCATCCCCAATAAAAGAAATCCAAAGGATTAAGGTCTGGGGAGCGTGGTGGCCATAGTATTGGGCCTAACCGCCCTATCCATCTGTTTGGATAGGCCACATTAAGGTGCTCTCGTACCCTTACTGCATAGTGAGCGGGACAGCCATCATTTTGTAGCCACATGCTGTCTCGGATCTCTGTAGGGACACTTTCTAGAAGTACGGGTAAATCTGTCTGTAAGAACCCAAGATACCTTTCTGCGGTTAAGGTTTCTGGCAGTTCTAATGGACCAATTATTTGTCCGTTAATAATGCCGACCCAAAGGTTTATTTTAAATTGGTATTGCGATCGATCTTGTCTCATGACGTGCGGATTTTCTAACTGCCAGCTGTGCAAGTTGTGTAAATTTAAATATCCATCTTTTCTGCAAGATGATTCGTCACTCCAAAGTATTTTATTAAAAAATTGCTCGTCCTCGTATTCTACGCAGCATTTCTCTGCAAAATCTCACTCGCGGAGGATAGTCCCTTGGTAACAGAGTCTGTACCCTTGTATAATGGTAGGGATGTAGCTCGTGTCTTTTTAAAATGCGATGTACGGTTCTGGTAGATATCCCCGTTGTGCGAGATAAGACTCGGACTGAGGTTGTAGGATCTTGTTCTGCCAAATTCAGTACCTGATCATCGGCATGTCTCCGTGGGCGTCCTTCTCTTGCACCGCCTACGCCTGAGCCGGGTATCCTCCCTTCGGTGTATGCATTGTGGACTCGCCCAAACACCCTGTGGTCTGGATGTCTGCGATCGGGATATCTCTCCCTGTAAAGCCGAGCCGCCTCTCTGCCGACTCCTCCACATTCTCCGTAAATAAAATGCATGTCAGCATATTCGCGCGGTGTATACTGAGACATTTTTGTTATCACTGCACTGCACGTTTGTCCAAATCGTTATGCAAATCAGAGTCCGGTAAACGTAAGCAAGATTATTAGATGTCACCAAAACGACAAGTCCAAATCACTTAGGCAATCAACCGGAGTCCAGGGGAATAGCAAGAAACAGCGGAGTTAAACACAAATGAAACGAAACGTATACGATGCACGGGAGCGTAGATCGTACTAATTGTTTATGTACCATTTCTTTCCGATCTCAATTGCTAGAAAGGAAAGGGACAACAACAACAAACTACATCCTTTCCTTATCACTATCCTATTGTTTAGTTACTCCAGCTACGTTACGCATTACAAGAGTGTGCGCACTTCAATAGGTCTTTTGTTATGGTTCAGGTACAGAGCGACCTTTTTTTATAGGACACGACATGATGTAGAATTATTTGGAGACGTGGAGTCAAATATCAGTTGTAAGATTGAGACTTTGTTTTATTTAATTCCATATTTAAATGGGTAAAAACAAAAAGACAACATTTTTGTTTAAATATTATGTTGCGAAAATAGTAACAGGAAGACTTATCCGTTTTTAATTACAATTGCAATAAAAAAAAATCTATTTTTGAAAAGCGGTACTATTATACCATTTTATAATCAGTACATCATGAGCATATTTTTAAATGCATGGGCACTAACAGTGTAGTACATTTTTTTTTCAAAAACCGCTCCTGAACATGACTGATGCGATAAAATTTAGGTTAAGAATTGAGAAGAAATCACTTTTTCCCGTAAAGGCTACAATTTCAATACAAATCTTTTTTATTTTATGATAGCTCATACATTCAGCATGAATAAACACGAATAAAAAATCAAAAATAATGTTTTTTGTTGAAACTGTGATCAAATTCTTAATGAAAATGGGAATTTCTTAAAAAAAATTAAAAATATTTTTTTTTCTGGAACCAGTCGGCGGACCGGTTCCAAATTTTGGTATGGTGTAGGTACCTACCTGATGTATCCAACCTTGAACGGTGGACCACTATTTACGCCACACCCTGTATATATGAGACGATTTATTACTGTTTCTAAGGAAGTTATGCAATAACAGACATGTCATTGTAATAACTGGGATATTATGGATATCCAAATCAATTGGCTTTCTGAATATTCTAAACTTGGATGATAGAATACCAAAAACATTCTCAACTACTACTCGAGATTTCGACAACCGCATATTGAATATTCGTTTCGGTGAATTGATTTCATGGTTGCCAGCATATGGTTTCATGATATTATTATGTAAAGCAAAAGCTCCGTCAGTTAAGAAAACGTAGGGAATGTCGACATTATCAGTAGCGGATAATGAACATGGCTTAGGAAGATTGAGCCTATTAGATGCGATTTTTTCCCATAACGTCGAATTTTTCAACACACCTCCATCACTGACCCTCCCTTGACTACCAATGTCAGCATACAGAATATTATAGTTACTGTCGACTAAAGCTAACAGTACTAAACTGAATGTCTTCTTGTAATTGAAGTACTCAGAACCAGAATTAACTGGACATTGTACAACAATATGCTTTCCATCCATTGCGCCAAGGGCATGTGGAAAATTATCCTTAAATCCATTTTCAACTTCTAACCACTGCTGCTCATTGTCTGGCATCTGGAAATAAAAAGTATATTAAATCTTTGCTTTTTTATTTCAGGATCAAGAAAGTGGGTCAATTGAGGAAGAAAATAATTCTTCAGAGGGCGTCGTATCAACTGCTTCTGCTACTGTGAAAGACCAAAATTCAATCGAACCATCACCAACTAGACACGCCATTCGGCGGCGTGACAACCCACCGGAATTGCAAATTGCCAGCAAACAAATGACCGAAGCATTCAATAATTTAAATAAAGTAATAAATAACAAGCCAGCAAAGGCTAGTACCGAGGTTGAAGACGAGTGTGATGTATTTGGCAAACTAATTGCCAAAAAACTGAAGAAGTTGCCTGAACATAAAAGAGAAGATTTAATGTTTGATATTCATGCACTATTTCAAAGATCACGTGTTGAAAGATCTCCATCAGTTGAATCATTTCGTTCCTCTACACCTAAGTCTACATCACATTATTCATCCACTCCATCACTATCTTCTAATAAGCGGCCTATATCTGCAAATACTGCCTTGTATTATAATGCTGCAACATTTTCACCCAGGCCACATTCATCACATTCAGAGCCACCGGACACATATATAACATTTTCGAATCAGGCTAATGAAAGTCATCACACTTACATCCAAAAGCCAACCGAAAATACTACTCATCAACGCTCTTCAAAGATACGTGTCATAAGCAATGAAGTTCTTGTACCGGAAACCCAAAGTCAATCAATTCGTCTACACTGCCAGCAGCCTGAATCGGAAAATACTAGAGTTTATAACGTAATGGTTCCTTCACCTTCAGATCAATCTAATGATGGTCAATATATGTTACATATACCAGAAACAGAAACTCAAGCCGTTTCTCCAGACGATATCACTCATAAGAATGATTTAATATATCAGGCATACTATGAGTCATAAAAACACTCATCATTGTTATCTTCACTTAACACAAAATAATAACATTAAGAAACTAATTGTATACCTACATTAAGTTAACTTTAAATAAATATATGTAACACTTATTAATATGTTTACCTTTATTTCATCCTTCAGAGCCTTGTTTAGAACTTTACAGACTTCGACTACAATTTTTGAAATCAACTGGCTTGAAATTTTAAATAAATAGTGCATAGATCTATAGCTGTCACCACTTGCTAAAAACCTCAAGGTGATTGATAATCGAATTTTGGCAGGTATAGCTTCTCTGAGATGAGTGTCTTGTTTACAGATGAAAGGTTCGACTTTGGAAAGCAAATAATTAAAATCGTCCAATGACATTCGATGGAAATTTTCAAATTCCCCAGATGGCTCCCGTGTGAGTTCAAGAAATTGTTCCTCCATAGTACGTCTGTAAAAAATACAATAAATTAAAAAAGTTGTAGGTACGGACAGCCACACGTTGGATTATCCCAACGTGTGGCTGTCTGAACAGTCAACGTCTTCTAGGTACTTACCTAGTTCTGTTGCGATGCATTGCAATCATCCACCATCTTCTTTTTCTTCTTTTTTTTTTTGTTTTCTTCGTGTGATAAATATGCACGTAGTTATAATATGCGAGCGTGCACATTGCAACGGCAGCTGCTACTTGAGCGTCCATTACAAGCGTGCGCAGGCTATCGGCACCACAGAGCGAATGAGCTCATCGCGAAGTTGAACGAGTGTGTAGTGTCGCACTTCGGACTTTAGCCAAAGTTTCTAGAGTACTTCGCCGAGGAACTTCGCGAGTAGTGTAGAGGAGGCATTATAATAATAATTAAATTGAGCCTAATCATTGTCGACTAGACTGTACCGGCGCGTCCCGGCACTGGCAGCTAACTTCCGAGCCGCCATTAAGTTTGAATCGTACTGTAAGTGTTATCAAATATATCAATGCATGATGTTTAGATGTCAATGTTCATACATGGAAAGCTTAGGATATATCTTCTAATATATAAAATTCACGTGTCACAGTGTTAGTTACCGTACTCCTCCGAAACGGCTTGACAGATTCTTCTCAAATTTTACGTACATATTCAGTAGGTCTGAGAATTGGCCAACGTCTATTTTACAAACCTTTTTTTTTAGTTTGGCAAAACAACGTTTGTCGGGTCAGCTAGTTAATTAATAAAAGTATGCATGTACCTACTAATTGACATCACTATTTGTATACAACTCCAATAAATTAACTTATGCAATGTAAGAATTAATAAAGTAACCACATTGTTACACCATCTTGTCCAGTTTCAAGTAATTACTGAACAAATCTATAACATTTCACCAAATAGGTGGAGGAACACCACTGCCACCTCTTGCAAGCAACAGTAGCACATTATTTTTTCAATTTTATAAATACATATAACAAATAACAAATATTTATTGAACAAACGTTGTTTTGCCATACCAAAAAAAAGTAAAAAAAAAATTAAAAAATGAACTATAAACCTCACGGAGCCCGAGACCTTTCCAACGAATGCAAAACCGTGGAAATCGGTTCTGGAGTTATAGCGTCAGGAAGGAAAATCCGACTTATTTTTATATAGTAGATTTACATATTATTCTTACTTATTGCTGCTTATAAACAACAATTGCGACATTTTTTTTTATTTTAGTCGTGTACTTCTGTCATTCAAAGTGTACCCAGCCTTTGAGAATATACGTTCACAAGGTACTGAAGTGGCAACTAAATTAAGTCGCTTAAAAATATAGCTGTATAGCATTGGGTAAACGTGTCGTCTCTCATGCCACCATAGAAATGGGTCTTTTGATCTATGTAAAATGGGTTCGGTCACGTACTTGTCTACCTCCACAATACCCGCAGCAAACGAATTATGGGGTTTCAGCTGAGAAACTTCTTGATTTTGTTCTGTAACCTCACTAACCTCCATTTCAGAATAGAGCTCTGGGCCATCACATCTGACTCTTGCCCTACCAACATTCTGTTTGAGAGTGTCCACGGCCTTTTGAAAGTTACAATCACTTTTGAAAGATTTTTGTTTAAATCTCGGGTCAAGTAGAGTAGCCTCAGAATACAAGACATTGGACTCTATGTTACAAAATCTTCTATTTAATTCTTGTTCAAGCTTTTGCAATAGATATTTAATAGGTTCCATTTCTACAGACGCTTGCAACCGAGATTTTTTGCATAAAGACATAAGTTTACAAAGTGGTATAACTTTTGACAGTGTCATATTTTGTTCTGAACTTATTTCACAAGTAATACTTGAAAACGTTTCTAAAATCGGAACAGCTCTTTCAATAATCGCCCAGTCTTGCTCGCTTAGTGCCAAGTCATTTTTTAATAAAGCAATTGTTGCAATTACTGCATCCTTTATCTGCATTAGACGTGACAGCATATCGAATGTAGAATTCCACCGCGTGGGCACATCTTGCTTCAGCTTTAAGTTAGGCAAGCCCAACTGTCTCTGCATATCTATTAATTTAGATTGTGCATGGGAACTTCTCTTAAAAAATTCTTCAATGGATTTTACATTTGCAACGGTTGTAGATATGTGTTTAATTGCTGACTGTACACATAAATTAAGGCTATGAGCGAAACACGATATAGATCGCCAATCACCCTCCATTAATGTTGCCGTCATATTTGCTGCATTGTCCGTAGTAATTGCCGTGATTTTATTGTTTATCTGCCACTCTCTAGTAAGATTTTGCAGGAAAATGCTAAGATTAATACTGGTGTGTCGCTCATTAAATTCGATGCAACCTAATAAAATTGATTCCAGTTTTAAACTTGTTTCTGAGGTCAGTAAAAAATGCGCGGTGACTGCAATGAAGCCGTCATTATTAATAGAAGTCCAGCCATCAGTTGTAAGACATACTGCAATAGCACCTTCAATTTTTGTTTTGGCGCTTTCTAAAGTTCTTGCATAAAGCCTTGGCAGTAATGTCTCACTCAATGTTTTTCTAGTCGGAAGCGAGTACCCAGGGCACAACATATGAACAAATTTTCTAAATTCTGCATCCTCTACTAGTTTAAGAGGATGGTACTCTTTACTCGTAGCGATCATTGTGATTTCAATCCATCATCCAAAACTTCTGCACGCCGTGTAGGTATAGGTCTTGTACTTTGGAGATAATTCGTGATTGTCATAGTCGTAGCTTGCGACGAAAACGCAACTCCGGCTTGTGTAGCTGGCATTAAAGCTGAGATAGCTACGAAAGCCGAAGCCACTGGCAACAATGATGTACGAATACTAGAACTATCACCAGCTGGAGGGTCGGATGTCTCCGGAGCGATTTGTTGATGGGTTTCATCTATCTGCCTTTCTAAAGTAAGAGGCACAGTGGGGTGTTTAGATTTCATGTGCCTATTCAAATTGCAAGTATTGCCACTAGGCAAGGCTAATATTTGACTACAGTAAAGACACTTAGCCTTTTTATTTTCTGTTTCAGCAAAATGTGACCACAAAACACTTCGTTTTCTTTTAGGCGCTATTATCATAAATTCAAAACCTAAAGTTTATTATCAGCTTATACCTAAGTATAATAAATATTACACACAAAAATTTTAGTCGTCAGTAGTACATACTCCTAATTGCAAGTACCTGCATAAAACAATTTACTATATTCTATATTTTCAATCACAGTAATTAGGTCCTTGTCTTATTTATTATTTACACAAAACACTATTTTATCTCTAGTTTATTTATATATTTACAATCACAGAAATAATGTCTCTGTCCTAATCACTATTGAAGCACAAAATACGATTTATTTCTTATTTATTTATTAACGTACACAATAATACATAGTATTAATTAGCATCGATTACAAAAAAATACATTTAAAAACGCACAATAATACCAAATGACTATATGATGTCACGCGCGTAACCTTTATGAAATCAATTAATTAAATGTCATAATTTTGTATAAATAAAATAAGTAGGCATGTAATCAAATCGATATAATTCTTTTCTCTATTAAAAGTGTTATTTGATTTTGTACCTTGCTGAAAAGACGGAAAGCATAATCCTGGCAATACTCGTAATAATCAGATGCAATGCACTTCCAAACGAAATTAAACGTTTTTACACAGTAAGTAAAAGCGTTTATCATAAATTTGCTTCTGCATTCTTCATTAGGCGATGCGAAGGTCAAAAATTATGAACAATCCCAATTGCTGCTACATTATTAGAAGGTGGTCGGACCGCACACTCTGCATTAAAATTGCCATTGAATATAGGTACAGGTGATTGAAACTCCAACTTGCAATATTTCGAGAAATTCTGCTATGGCAAAAAAGTTCTGCGATTAAGGTCAATTATTTTATTCAATTTAATTCAATTCCTTTATTTCGGATAATTGAAATCCATAGGTAGGGTACATAATTTTCACTAACAAATACACGTTATCTGAGCAATAAAAATGTCGTTAGTAAATAAATTAAGAATATGTAGTATAAATAATGCAAATTAAATCAAAATTATATAATATGTCAGCATGAAAAAATATAAATAATTTAAAATCACCAATAACTAAAAATACATTTAAAAAACCGGTCAAGTACGAGTTGGACTCACACGCTGAGGGTTTCGTATCTACTATTGGTCTTATTCATATTGACATATCGGAGGTTTAAAAGTCCGCTAAAATCGGTTCGCGAAAACTGTCTTTTTAATGTTTTTACGCTAAAACGTTTATTATCTCTCCGATAAAATCTTCGTTTAAACCTCCGATAAGTCGTTATGAATAAGACCATATTATGTAGATTGAAAAGCGTAGAATAATTATAAACTACAGTTAATTTTGGCGTTGTAAATGTGGTGGGTGTTGGATACATTTTAGCTGCATTAATATTCTATTAGAAGTTCCTGTCATTGCTAGCTCACAAAATAAAATCCTTTATCTGTGAATTTCTAATACGTAGGTAAGTGCCAAAAAGTTAAATAATGCAGTAGAATTACTTACTAATTACACAATGAACATTTTAATAGCGAGAATTTAAATCAATTACCGCCATCTACATACGAAATATATATTTTGACTTGACTTGAAGTGACGTCACATTACAGACGAAAAAATTTTATTCTTTGAACATGAAATCCCATACTATGTAAATGTATTTTCTATCTCAATAATAACAATTAATTCATTAACAATTTAATAGCACTTTAGTTCCAAAATCCTATGTATGATAAAATTTTAGTAAACAAAAGTGAAAAATGAGCGTCGACGTGCGCAATGTTGTGGTTGTTACGTGTTAGATGGCGCTTTTACAAATTTCATGTCCTGATCCTGGAAAAATAATGTTTAAGCGTAATGTAATAAGAAATTCAAAGTTTTCGGATTTTTCCCAATATCACCAGTATCTAGTCTAACTCTGAGCCAAATCCTGAAGGCGTATACAGGACTCGGAGGTCATTGTATTTCTTTTTTCATTTTATGGGATGAGTGCACAATGGAAGCATTTAATCGAACAATGCAAGATTTACGCGGAAATCAACAGCTTTTTAGTGGTGCTCTGATATTGCTGTCAGGGGACTTTTGTCAAACATTGCCTGTCATGGTAGCATCTAAGTATTCGAAGCGTAACTTAAGATAGGGAGGGTATGAGGGATTAAAAAAAATATTATAAAGCAGATGGAGTACACGAAGTATAGATACAAGGAGTCCGAACGGTATAGGCTTTTCCATAATATTTCGTGTACACAATAATCAACCCAGATCATAGTTCTATTTTCTGCCACTGGCTGCGCAAGTATTCAGGACGTACCGATGCTAGTATAGAATATCAGAATATCTCTTGACCTTCTCTGTATTGTTGGGTTTAAAGCACTCGAAAATTTTCCTAAATCTTATATTTATATCCACGTTTCTCAGAATATTTTTTTCCACAAGTGTCAATAGTTCAAACGAGTACTTCTTGAAAAATGGCGCACTCTACCGGCAAAAATCTGTCCCTTAACTTGAGACCATTCGTTCAACATTACGTTCGGACTCCTTGTATCTATACTTCGTGATGGAGTATATGAGCATTCCGGCGATGGCATATTGATAACCACTTGAGTTGTTTTCTGAATTGCGAGACGTGATCATATTTACTCAAAATCTTTATGTTTATTGCTGATAAATATAATATAAACATTTACATTATGTTTCTGTAGTGGGTTTTGTTGAGCAGTTTCATATTTTCGAAATTACAGAAAGTAATAATTTTAATTTTTAGGTTTTATTTCTAAGTTTATTTATTAAGATAATACAATGAATGAAGAAGGTTACAAAAATGTATACACCGTTTGTGCCCAGTGGCAGTGGCATATTTTTTCTAATAAAAAGATTATATAAAAAAAAATCTGTGATTTTATTTTATAATATTGTTTTCTACACATTCCATAAGAAACCGTTTTATTTTTCTGGTCAATATCATTCGGGTCATTTGGACTTAAAAATAGCGAGGAATTTTAAAATAATTATTTGTTTGAATAAATGAACTTGTAGCGTAGCGTACTACTTAATTTATTTCATTAAATTATATGCAATTTACACCCAACAAACAAACCAACAAAAATCTTAAATCTTGCATTATTTTATATAGTGAAATTTCAACCACCTGTTGATACTACTCGCATCGACCGCGATCATACGATCTACGGCAGTCAATAAATCATTATTGCACTGGACTCACGTCGCTTAAAACTAATCACGCACCACTCGTTATTTTATTCTCTCCTTCTATAAACTTAGTGCTATCATATACACAAGCAACTATATTGGTGACCCACACGAAGAACACAATGAGTGTGCCCAAGGATGGACGTCACAGCGACGATCAAGCTAATTCGGACATACAGCGAATCGGTATAAGAGTACCCCCATTCTATCCAGAAAAACCAGCTTTGTGGTTTCATCAGCTGGAAAGTCAATTCTTTCTTGCAAATATCACATCCGATGTTACGAAATTCCACTATGCCATGGGACAACTGGAACCTATGTATGCTTCGGAGGTTGAAGATGTCATAGCTGCGCCCCCCGGACCAGATAAGTACGAAAAGCTGAAAACCGAGCTAATAAAGAGGCTGTCTGCATCTCGGGAGAAGAAAATTCTTCAACTGGTAACGCGAGAAGAATTGGGTGATAGAAAACCGTCACAGTTTTTACGCCACATACAACACCTCGCCGGACCAGAAGTACCAACAGAATTTTTAAGAACAATGTGGGCCAGTCGTTTGCCCAGTAATGTGCAAACCATAATAGCGTCGCAGTCAAAAGCAACGCTAGAGGAAGTTGCAGACCTAGCGGACCGCATTCACGACATTGCTACTCCCAGTCAACAAGTGATGGTGGCAACGTCTTCCAGCAATATGGAGCTATCTCAGCAGGTTGCGGAACTGACAAGACAGGTACAAGCGCTGACAACGAAGATGAGGACCACTTCGCGAAGAGACACCGGCAGATCTTCATCCCGGAACCGTGACCGTGCTCGTTCGCGTTCTCAATCGAACTACCGGAAGTATCCGTTGTGCTGGTACCATGCGAGATTCGGCAGTAAGGCTGTGAAGTGTTGTAAACCCTGTGACTTTAATAATGACTCAAAAAAAGTGTAAGGCAGTCCGTGATGACGACCGACGCCTGCCTCAATACCGGTCGTCTATTTATTACAGACAATAACACCAAGGTGCAATTTTTAATAGATACAGGTAGTGATCTATGTGTATTTCCGCGTCGTTATTGCAAACAAAAGTGTACGAAGACGAACTATCAATTATTTGCGGCAAACGGTTCTGTTATAAATACATACGGGTATGCTAACATTATTGTAAATGTTAATTTGCGTCGCAACTTTGCTTGGAAATTTGTTATAGCAGATGTAACTAGGGCTATAATTGGTGTTGATTTCTTGTCTCATTATAATTTAATTGTTGATATTAGAAATAAACGGCTTATTGATGGTAGCACTATGTTATGTACCGCGGCTTCGGTTGCAACATTAGCAGATAACATTCATACCGTGAAAGTAATGTCAACAGATAACACAGTTTATCACACTATACTAGCTCAGTACCCCGACATCACTCGACCCCCAGGCATTCACCGTACACTCAAACACAACATCCTTCATCACATACGCACTACACCTGGACCACCAGTTTTTTTGTAAACCTCGTAGGCTAGCGCCTGATAGGCTAAAAGTAGCTAAGGCAGAGTTCGAAGCTATGTTACAGGTTGGAACGTGTCGACCCTCTGAGTCATCATGGGCGTCTCCACTTCATCTAGCGCTCAAGAGGGATCAGAGTTGGAGACCATGTGGAGATTACCGCATGCTAAATGCACGCACAATCCCCGACAGGTACCCAATACGTCATATCCAGGATTTCGCGCACAGTTTATCAGGATGTTCCTTCTTCTCACGGCTTGACCTGGTAAAAGCTTACAATCAAATTGGTGTCAATCCCAGTGATATTGAGAAGACTGCCATCACCACACCTTTTGGTTTGTACGAATTCCCGTACATGACGTTTGGGCTCCGTAATGCTGGCCAAACCTTTCAGCGTTTTGTTGACGAAATGCTTCGAGGACTAGATTTTGTTTATCCATATGCTGATGATATTCTTATATTTTCAAAAGACCAAAAATCACACATGAACCACTTACATGAGGTCTTTGCAAGATTGCATAATTATGGTATTGTGATCAATACAGCTAAATGTGTATTTGGAGTTTCAAAAATCAATTTCTTAGGCTACCACATTTCAGCAGACGGCACCAAGCCACTCCCTGAAAAGGTAGAGGCCATCAGTAAATTTCCAGCTCCAAAAACTGTTAGAGAATTACGTAGGTTTCTTGGAATGATAAATTTTTATCGCAGGTTTATACCAGACGCCGCACAACACCAAGCACCTTTAAACGCAATTTTGGCTGGGTCTGTAAAGGGCTCACACCCCGTTACCTTTACACCAGAACAGCTAAATGCTTTTGAGGCGTGTAAACAAGGCCTATGTCAAGCCACGTTACTCGCGCATCCCGACAGCGCTGCAAATTTGGCGCTTGTCACTGATGCTTCAGATACTGCAGTAGGAGCGGTTCTACAACAACTTAAAAACAACGCATGGGAGCCATTAGCATTTTATTCTCGGAAGTTGTCCCCATCGCAATCTAAGTACTCCCCATATGATCGTGAGTTATTAGCGATCTATGAGGCAGTCAAATATTTCCGTCACATGATTGAGGCTCGTGATTTCGTGATTTACACAGATCACAAACCACTTACCTTTGCCTTTCAATCTAGAAAGGACAAATGCTCACCTAGGCAATTCCGTCACCTTGATTTCATATCGCAGTTTTGTACGGACATCAGGCACATTTCAGGGCAGAACAATGTAATAGGCGATACATTATCACGCATTGAAGCGATCTGTGAACCCATTGACCTTCAAAAGCTGGCTACTACACAAGCCACTGATACTGAGCTTCAACAACTGCTAAACAGTAACAGTGGTTTGCGCCTGAAACAAATAAAACTGCCTGGAACTCATACCGAACTGTACTGCGATATTAGTCAAGAAACACCTAGACCGTATGTGACCGAGCAATTCCGTATGCAGGTTTTTAACAACCTGCACAACCTCAGCCACCCTGGTGCTAACACTACCATACGCTTAGTGTCTGACCGTTATGTTTGGCCGGGTATCAAAAAAGACTGTCGAGAATGGGTTCGCACTTGCATGCCATGCCAACAGTCTAAAATTCATAGACATGTACATGCCCCATTAGGCACGTATAAACTACCTCGAGCCCGATTCAAACATGTGCATATCGATCTAGTAGGTCCATTACCGTTATCTCACGGATTTAGGTATTGCCTCACGGCAATTGATCGCTTTACACGATGGCCTGAGGCAATACCATTGCAAGATATAACAGCCGAGACTGTTGCTAAAGCCTTCCTCAGTGGTTGGATATCTCGTTTTGGCTGTCCCTCACAAGTTGTAACCGATCGTGGGAGACAATTTGAATCTAGTCTGTTTAACCACCTAGCGCGAATCGCCGGCTTTCAGCACAAACGGACAACGGCATATCATCCTGCTGCTAACGGATTGGTCGAACGATTTCACCGGCAGTTAAAAGCCGCCATCACTTGCCACATCGACAGCAGTTGGGTTGAATCGCTTCCTTTCGTACTGTTAGGAGTACGCAGTACATACAAAGACGACCTAAAGGCTTCGTCAGCAGAATTGGTCTATGGTGAACCACTGCGTCTTCCTGGAGAATTTCTTTGTGCAGAAGACCTCGTCGAACCTGACGTCAGCGACTACATCACACGCATAAGAAAGTTTGCTAACCACTTGCAACCGTCTCCAGCATCACGTCATGGTAATCATCGAACTCCATTCATCTTTAAAGATTTGGCTACATCTTCACACGTCTTTCTACGAGATGACACTGTAGCCGGATCGCTTAAACCAGCATATACCGGACCATATGAAGTCGTTGAACACGGAAGTAAGATTTTTAAGATCATCGTCAATGGTAAAAAGGTTACAGTGTCAATTGACAGGCTGAAACCTGCCTACGTACTGCGTGATCTGGGTAACACAACACACGACACACACAGTCACGCACCCCTTTTGAAACCAGTCACACCTTCCAATACCAAACAGCAATCTTACACTTCCACTCATACATCATCACACAACACGGGTCTTAACAGCGAGGAACCAATAAAAACAACTCGCTCAGGGAGACGAGTTCGTTTCCCTGATTATTATCGCCCCTAACCTGGTCTCTGGGGGAGGGTGGTGTAGCGTAGCGTACTACTTAATTTATTTCATTAAATTATATGCAATTTACACCCAACAAACAAACCAACAAAAATCTTAAATCTTGCATTATTTTATATAGTGAAATTTCAACCACCTGTTGATACTACTCGCATCGACCGCGATCATACGATCTACGGCAGTCAATAAATCATTATTGCACTGGACTCACGTCGCTTAAAACTAATCACGCACCACTCGTTATTTTATTCTCTCCTTCTATAAACGTAGTGCTATCATATACACAAGCAACTATAAACTTGCTAATCATCTTTTTTATTACTATGCCTTATACGTAGCGAAGCGCGTACCGGGCCGCTGGTTCAATCATATTTCTTAAATATGCAAGCCTTACAATACAAACCCTACACAGTATTGCAGTACTGCAAAGTCTTCCGAAACAATCGCACAAAAATATCTTATCTTATCTTATCTTATATATAAAATTCACGTGTCACAGTGTTAGTTACCGTACTCCTCCGAAACGGCTTGACCGATTGTCTTGAAATTTTAGGGTGCCCGCAAACTACAAACTTTCTATCGGCCGATAGTTTGGTCGGCTTCTTAATCAGTATGAAGATGTATGCAGATACGCACATTATAGTCATTCAGTATCGGCCGATAAAAAAGTTTGATGGGCTTCACGATTGCCTTCAAACTGATTCATCGGCGAACTATCGGCCGACCGCTTGATCAGTATGGCGCTCAAGCGCCGCCCGCACACTTGGCGTTTGTTTCATCGGCCGACTCGGCCGATGGCTTCAGTTCACTCCGCGTCGGACGCGGGGATGGTCGTCTGCTGTATTTTACGTTCATGATGGATTCCGCCTCGTCTCTGCTTATTGAAACGTATGTAGAAAATTTGATTCAAGAAATTGAGAAAAGGCCTGCACTCTATAAAAAAAACTTAAAAGAGTACTCTGATGTCAATAAAAAGAAAAAACTATGGGAGGAAGTATGTGAAGCAGTTGTTCCTAACTGGAATGAGCTTAGTGCCGAGGATAAAACAAAACAAGGTAAACATCGATCATTTTTATTGTAATAACTACATTTTTTAAATCACTTTATTATATTGACAGGAAATTGCGCCCGCTGGAGAAATAAAATATGATGACATAAACTGCCGCACATTATCCATGTTATTTCTTCCTCGGTTGTTTTCATTTATTGTTACGTTATTCATGGGACAACTGTAGAGAGTATCTGTAAATTTTACACCATCTTTGATTCGTACATAATTATGAAGGACACAGCAAGCTTTGACAATTCGAATACAAAAATTTATATTCACATCAATGGGACGGTGGAAAATACGCCACTTGTTAGCGAGAATGCCAAAAGTACATTCAACCATGCGTCGAGCTCTAGTATGTCTATAGTTGAAAATTCGCTTGGTGTAATTTAAATTTCTTTTTGCATATGGTCGTAATATTTGATTACCAAGCCCAAATGCTTCATCGCCTACGACAGAGAATGGCATAATGTTTCCGTTTTCGTCGTTGGGTAAATGCCTTCCAGTTGGAATATTGAGCAGATTCTCTGATAGCCGTCTACCCATTTCGGAATTTTTAAATATTTCTGAATCACTTGATGTTCCATACGAACCAACATCAATGTATACAAATTTGTAATCTGCATTCGTCCATGCCATTAAAACGCAAGAAAAGAACTTTTTATAGTTAAAATATGACGATCCAGAATGTTCTGGCTGTATCATGCGTATATGCTTCCCATCAATCGCTCCAATAATGTTTGGAAAATTTGTGCGACTGTTGAATTCGTCAGCAATTTTAATCCAGTCATCTTCTTGTTTGTTTGCCATATACAAAGGTTGGAGTATGTTCCATATTTGCTCACATGTAATTTTAATAATATCTCGTATTGTAGATGCACCCATTAGATAATCAAAAGACAACGCGTTGAAGCTAGCTCCAGTAGCTAGATATCTGTAAGATATAAATAAAGTTTATTTTTTTCAGGTCACGAAGTACAAAAAAAATGGGCAAATTTACGTACTTGCTTTCGTCGGGAATTGAACGCACAAAAAAACACTAAATCAGGGCAAGCTGCAACTAAGAGGCGTAAATATGTCTACTTTCAGCAGTTACTATTTTTACTTCCATGCATGGAAAAGGGAACATCGGAAGGTTGCCCAGAACCGGAGGGTATTCATGAAGAGGATGAAGATGTTGCCCAACCTATTCCATCCACTTCTACAGCTTTTACTAAACGAAATAACAAAACTAACACAGCACCGGCTCAAACAGATTTAGATAAAGCGCTAATAGGAGCACTAAATAAGGAAGACACTATAGATGAAGATAAGAGTTTTGTTTTATCTCTTGTACCCTCATTTAAGAATTTAAACCCAGAAGAAAAACTTGATGCTAAGATTGCTATCCTTAATATTTTTAAACAGATAAGACAAGCCAGGCGTCAGGCTACTTCTGAATCATCCAGTAACTACAACTTATCCTCTTTTCCTGTATATCAACGACCGCAGCCATTGCAAACCTACGCAGCCAGTTCGACACCATCTCCCATTCAGTACGTTCAATTGCCATGTAATTCAAATGAGACAGCGCAATCTTATATTTCAAATTTTTCAGATGATTCGCAAATGTTCGATTTATAAATTATGTCTTCTAATGCTTAAATAATTATGATTTTAGTTACACATAATTAAAGTTAATTACTTAAAAGCAATAAATGGTTTTACTTACCGTATTGTAACGCTCAATCTCTCCTCTGCAGGTATAGCAAGTCTTAAATGTGTATCTTGCTTTGATATTGAAGGTCCAATTAATTTAACAAGTTCATTGAAACTAGTAATGCTCATTCGATAAAAGGAGAAAAATTTTTCCGGGAAGTCTAGTAGTTTAGAATGAATTGTGTAAAACTTCCCTTGCAATAATCTGTTACTGTAAATGGGATGTACCCAATACTCTCGCTTTCTCTTCTTTATTCTTTTTCTCCTTTGTATCAAGTATAAAGCAATAATAATATTTTTGGGCAACATTTTACGCGACCGATCTCTTCACCAACTCTAGTAAATTTAATCAATTGGCCAAACTATTTGTTGGCTAGTCTGCGCACTCGCGACCAACCCAACTGTTTTGTTGGCACAGTGTGCGCACAAACAGGCCAACTCGACTAAACTATCGGCCGATTTTATGTCTGTAGTCTGTGGGTACTCTTACATGCATATTCAGTAGGTCTGAGAATCGGCCAACATCTATTTTGCAAACCTTTTTTTTGTACCTATGGCAAAACAACGTTTGCCGGGACAGCTAGTTATTGTATAATACTTTAATTCGGAATATTCTTGAGTATTGTAGCGTGGTCTGGCGTCCTCACTATTCTGTGCACTCGCTACGCATTGAACGAATACAAAAACGTTTTTTATGGCATCTCGCTTTCTCTAATGGTGTAGTCAAAAAAATTCATTCCTACCAAGACAGGCTGGCTTATTTTAATATGAAATCTTTGGACATTCGTAGAAAAGTAATAGATGCAATGTTTGCGGTCAAGATTCTAAAACATAAAATTGATTGTCCACCTTTGCTTGCGTTATTTTAGTTTCGTGTTCCGTCTCGCTTGCCACGTGGTCCAATAATCCCGCTGTGCCCATCGCTACGTAGAACTGTTGCAGACTTCAATTCACCCTATGCATTTCAACAACTTCATGCATTTAAGAAAGTAGTCAATAAAGATAATAGTCGATATATAATAGATATAATAGATGATAGTCGTTTTTAAGTGTGTTTAAATAAATAATTGCAATTGCAGCCAGGATGGCAAATAATAATGATACCCAAGCCCAAGGCAATGGAAGACGTCAACCACAATCGCGTGGCAATCCCGCTGGTGGTATGACACAAGGCAGTAGAAATGACCGCCGTGCTTACGAGTTTCAACAACAACAAGCTCTTCGCAATGATTGGAATCAAGTTCGCGAATTTGAGCAACGAGAGCAAAAGTCTCGTGGACCTACCCAGAGATCAACAAACTGGAAGAAGCAAAAAGAAGAAAAGAAAGCAGTGAGGGAAGTTAAAACTGATGCCGCTACTTCATATGACTTTAGAGCTAAGGAAGAAACCGCCCCAATCGATGAACCTCTCTATGACTTAGGACCTCATACTAGCTCGATCCCTGTGCAGGAGACCTATTCTCAGAATTTCGAGTTTGGTGGTTTCATTGATCAGGTGGAGCGTACCTATGAGGCGCTTAGGGGTGTAGACCCACGATTGGATAGGCGTATGCCCTTCAGCATGTTCCAACATTCTATGTGTACTGTACTCAACGCATACACTATTGATTTAACTTTAGAAAATGGAGAGAGAAAGATGGATTCAGCAAGATGCCAAGACCTATTACCTGAAGATTTATGTTTACCGGAAAATTTGTACCACTATATAACTAGCGTAGGAAATACCACAACTGTAAATGGTGAGGAAATTAAGTTTAATTTACCAGACGCCGCAATTCCTCAAGCTGCTGATGGAAATATTCCAGCCGGGACGTTCGGTGCTATTGATGCATTAAACCATAACGTTTATGAATGTTATATTTCTCCATACGTAACCGCTAGCCGAGTATTGAATACCAGACGTGGTCCAGGCGAACCTGAAGTACCTCCACTACCACTACAACTCATTCCAGCAGGCTCAATCCCTAACCAGAACTTACTCGGTCATGGCCCACCTGATGTTCTTCCAGCTGAAGCCAGACCCCGAATTGAAGGGTTCGAGTTCCCTGACGGAGATACAGTGGCTGCACGGTTAAAGATATGCCCCGAATTGATGAGTAGGGTTAATACCGTGCTTTTTGAATTGAGACACCGCTTTAAGATGAGGGACATTGGACGTTCATCCCCAAGTTCCAGAAATTACCTTAAGCCAAAGGTGATCCCAAGTAATGTGCAATTCGTTCGAGTTCCCGAGCCAACGCCGGATGTTCAGCGTCTTACACAAAAACAGAATCAAGTCCGAAGTGCGACGTCATTTGGATCGTCGAGTGCCGGATTTTGTAATGTAACAGTTTTTCATAGGGAGAGGGCTAATAATGCCAGAGGTGCCTGTTTTACTATCAACGGTGCCATTCCTCCAGGATGGGTTGCGACTATTAATAACAATTTCAACATGGTCGGACCTTTTGCGCCTACCATCGGTGCCAACAATCCCGCAATCCGGACAATGAAGTTTATATCCCATTCACCGGGCGGAACAAGGATAAGACATTCTACTTCCTATTTACTAAAGTTTATTATTTCGATGACTGTAGCTTTACCGATATCTTTAAAACTTTAAAAGCCGTTCGAAACGATATTCTACATAATGGTAGTATTGGAGAAATAGCTGTATCACATTTTAAAAATCCATTCCAACAACATTCTTTCATTAAAATATATAACATGTTCATGTATCTTTTTAACAATACCAACATTACAATAAATATCCATCACAACAACGTAATTTATCCAGTCCTTACCGAAATTAATAAAATCCTTAGAGATAACCATGATATACCGATAGCCGGACATTTAGGTACAGATAGAATGTACAATAGAATCAAAGAAGTTAGTCTACTGGAAAGGTATGCGCTCTGATATCGAAAAGTATGTCAAAAATTGCAGCTTGTGTCAAACTAATAAAGCTTTACGAAAAATTAATCGAACATCGATGCAGTTAACATCGACTTCAACACGTCCATTCGAGAGAATCAGTCTCGATATCGTTGGTTCTTTACCCGAAGCCGGTATCCCACACCTAAAATACATACTTACCCTCCAAGACGACCTAACAAAATTCTCCGCAGCCTATCCTATTTCCAATGCAACCGCTGAAGAATCCTACGAATGCCTAATACGTTCATCTCATTATTTGGTATCCCAAAAACAATCCTAACTGATCAAGGAACCAATTTCACAGCAGAACTCTTTAAAACAACTTGCGAATTCTTTAAGATAAAACAACTATGGTCTTCACCCTATCACGCTCAAAAACTCAAGGAGCTTTAGAACGCAGCCATTCTACATTAAAAGAATATTTAAAATCCTATGTAAACGAAATCAAAGTAACTGGCATAAATTTGTATACACAGCTATGTTTACCTATAACAGCACTGTTCATTCCACAACTCGATTTACTCCTTATGAACTCATCTTCGGTCATAAACCATATGTTCCTAATTTTATTTTCGATACAAATACTAGTGCTACTTACCCAGAGTAGAATGTTCCAACGTAGATTAAAAATATTTAGAGAAAAAGCTCTAGAAAATATTAACGCTTCCTAAGAAAGATCAAAGGCTTACTATGACCGCCACACTCGTCCAGCTCAATATAAAATTGGTGATTACGTTTATTTGAAAAATCATGTCCGTCTTCGAAAAGCATTATCCCCGTTATGGGAAGGTCTATATAAGATCGTCAAAATCCACGGTAACAACACCCTATTCCTCTTAATAAATCGACGATACGTCAAACATCATTTCGATGAAATTAAACCAGCATCCGTAGTATGAGAAATAAATAACAAAATATATTTTCATGATCGCATCAGCCACGAACATCCGTGCATCCAATGACATTCTAATTCAACCCGTGGATAGTGACCCAGATATCTATTTCGATCCCATCGGTAATGTAAAAACTATCAATGGACACCTGAGTGTAATCATACCTGTAGATATATCTTTCATTACTCCTCAACATTAATAATATTCTAGATTCAAGTCGCAAACTTTGCTATGAAAGTGAAGCATTTGAAGATACGGAATGTGCAAATATTATCCAACCTCTTGAAGTTAGATTTTCTGATATGATTAGAGACTTTGATTCTATTTCCTATTTACTCCCTCAAAGAACCAAACGTTCTGCTTGGTTCGGTGCAGTAGGCACCGTATCTAAACACCTGTTTGGATTAATGGATGAAAACGACGCTATCCGTTACGATGACGCGCTTAATAACAACATCAGCACTTACCTCATTTAATAAGAGTATTAACCAACTTCTAGTTAATGAAATTTCCTTTAAAACCGCTGTTGACTCCTTATCTGAAAATTTACAAAACTTAACTAAGATGTCTGCAACCTTAACTATTAAATCTAAAGTAATGGAAATCATATTGTTATGATTTCCATTACTTTAGACAAGGTAAGTATACTATTTTCAAGAATTGTTTCTTGAAAATAGTATACTTACCTTGTCATTCAAACTAGAAGTTAATGCAAATGGCCTTATATTTTAGCAAAGCTTGACGAGCCTCGTGGTGTAGTGGTTCTGGTAACGGACTGCCGATCAAGAGGTCGCGGGTTCGATTCCCGCTCGGGACAATCATTTGTGTGATTTTTCTAATTGTCATACAAATGTTTGTACTGCGTCTGGGTGTTTCTATGTATTATAAGTATGTATTTACAAAAAAAAAGTAGTACATATATGTATTCTATCCGTATTCTGGTACCCATAACACAAGCATATAAGCTTAGCTTGGGACCAGAGGACGTTGTGTGAAATGTCCATGAATATTTATTTATTTAAAGCTAATGTTCTCTACCCTGCTATCTGCTCTCCTAAAGAACTATTTGATAATTTAGTTAATAATTACATATACTTACTTAGAATTAAATAATATCCATGTGCTCATGGAGCTCTTTAGTATAAGTTCATATTATATAGATAATAAGATCATATTTGTAATTAAGATACCATTAGTTAATCCTGTAGAATTTAGTTCATACTATGAATTAACTTTACCTATACCGTACAACAATAGTACTCATGTATCTATTCTACCAACAATCAGTCATATAGGTTTTACCAATGATAAAACACAATACTGTCAAATAAAAAATATTAATGAATGTAAACTTGTTAAGAAAATCTATATTTGTAGTAATGTAAACATAATGTCTAGTATATCCCATCCAACTTGTGAAAGCGAAATAGTATTAAAAACTTTAACTTCTGTACCCGACTCATGTCAAATTAAATTAATTGAAGGGCAAGTAGAAATTTGGCAAGAAATAAGTCAAAACACCTAGATATTTGTAATTTCTAATTTGTCAAAATTAGCTCTAGATTGAAATAATAATAATACAGGGTATTTTTTCTAAGGGTACCCAAATTTTCACAGGAGGTACAGACTCTGTAGTATAATCGATTTTTGAAATAAAAACAATATGGTTTTTTTTTCAAATTTTTAAGCATTTTATTCCCTAAAACACAGAACTCGTTGACAACGTGTCTGAAATTCATTCATCTTATATATAAAATTCACGTGTCACAGTGTTAGTTACCGTACTCCTACGAAACGGCTCGACCGATTTTCCTCAAATTTTGTGTACATATCCTCTAGGTCTGAGAATCAGCCAACATTTATTTTTCAATATTGTTTTTTTAGTATGGCAAAACAACTTTTGCCGGGACAGCTAGTAATTTTATAAATTTATATTCTATCTCTATTAAACTATATCGCTACTTTAACACATCTTATCTTAACGAAGATTTCTCTTGGAAGAGAGTTCCTCCTCCTTCTGAGAGACTTAATTTAATTAAATCTTGTCATGGTGATACCGTAGGTGATCCTCATATTGGCATTTTTAAAACTTATAAAAAACTCTCTCTAAGATACTATTGGTCAGGTATGTTTAGAGAGGTGGCTAAAGTGTGTTCTACTTGTGAAACATGTCTCGCCTATAAACACTCGAACCATTCACCTTATGGCGTTATGGGTAAACCTAAAATTTGCTCAAGGCCTTTTCAACATATTTCATTGGATTTAATGGGACCTTTTCCTATGACTAGGCAACGCAATCAGCATATTCTCGTGATTACTTGTTCTTTTTCTAAATATTGTTTTATTTTCCCTTTGAAACGTGCTACAGCCCCTAATATCATTAGATATCTCGAAAACTATGTATTTTTGGTTCATGGTGTACCCCAAACAATTTTAATGGACAACGGCTCACAATTTCAATCTGTTGAATTTGAAAGTTTCCTGAATAGATATAAAGTTCCATTTATCTTTTACTCACCTAAATATTGTCCTCAAATTAACCCCACAGAAAGGTATAACAGGACTATTGTTACGGCTATGTCACAGTTGGTTGGAGACGATCACCGATCATGGGACCTCCATTTACATAAAATTCAATTGGCATTAAATAGTACTGTGAACACTACGACAGGTTTTTCCCCTTCTTTTCTCGTCTTTGGTCGCGAGACAATTCCTTGTGGTTCGCTCTACACTGAGTGTGATAATCTTGATGAGATAATTTACCTCCCTCGAGATGTCTATGCCGCTAACTTAGGACTATTATCGGCACTCTTCGATAAGGTACAGGTTGCATTATATACTTCACACACTAAAAACGCTACACATTACAACTCTAAACGTAAATTTAAAGAATATAATGTCGGTGATACCGTCTGGCGTAAGAACTACGTTCAGAGTAATGCTGGAAATTACTTCAGTTCTAAGTTGGCTCCAAAGTACATAAAATGCACAATTGTTGAGAAGTTATCACCTCTTGTATATATTTTAGAAAGACCCAATAGTCAACGAGGTAAATGGCATATTAAAGATTTTAAAATTTAGCTTGTTTTTATAATTTTTCTCTGTATTTTTTATCTAGAAATGTAAAACTATTTTATTCTATCTTGTATCTATATTCAATTATAACCAAACTCTTTAGGCTTCATTATTTTATTCCTTTTTTTTTAATTTATTTTCTATTAATAACTTGGGTAATTATGTAGTTGGATTATTACCTTCTTAATTCTTAAATCTCCTTAATGCACAACGTTGCCTTGGAGAATCTTAAACTCTTAATTCTAATAGAATTAAGTCTATCTTTCTTAAATTTCCTTGTCTCAAGGACTTCTTAAGGGTAAATAAGTCTTAATATCTTGTAAATATTTTGTTCTTTATGGGTTTTCAAACGGTGCGGGTGACGACACCTATATAAATAAGCCTACGTCAATTTTAATGAATATGTCCTTGTGGAGTATGCGTCATTGAATGTGAACCATATCCCCTAAGTATGCTAGAAGGTGAGTGATTGTAGAAACGAAAGACGTGTGTGATAGAGCAAGGTACTATTCCATAGCCTCAAAATTTCCAATGAGTTGTAAATTTTTCAGGGGTTGTTGGGGAAATGTAATATTTGTTATACTTATTGTATTTTCTACCTTTTCTTGAAATTTTGTATATAGATTCTGTAGTATAATTTAAGTATGTTTTATGTATCTTATTACCTTTCTTTGTGTTTCTTTTATACTATTTTGGTCTTAAAAATGTGTAAAATTTTAATGTTTATATTATTGTGAGTGACAAATGTCATGTCAAATCTTTTACTTTTTTTTTAACTTATTTATTCTTAAAAACGATAGAGGTTGTATGACATTTGTTAACGTTATATTTTTTTGTCCTTCTCTTAAAATTTGAATTGTAGAATTCTGGTATGGAATTAAAGATTTAAATTTAAAAATTGAAATTCTAAAACTTTGATGGATCTTGAGAAAAGATTCATTCAGCTAGAGGAATTGAGAGAGAACGGTAGACTGTTCGGATTCTAAGTTTTCCTGTGGATACTAAAAGGCATTCGGCTGGAGGAATTGAGAGAGCACGGTTGACTGTCCGGATTCTAAGATTTCCTGTGAATAGTGGATTGTGAATCATTCTAGAAAGGTCAGTGACTTAATCTTTAAACTCTGCAATACTTGAACTCTCCAGGCCTAACTACACTTAAGGTCTTGACTGTCACCACCTTGCTCTTGGGGAGCCTTTGCCGTTACTGCTATCATTGACTAATACCGCCTGCTGCCGTTGCCACTATTGATGAGGTTGACGAACTGAGTTGAAGACCTAACGAATTATTGCTCAACCGCCATACCAGAATCCCAACTAGATTAATTTTTTTTAACCCCAAATAGATTAATTTACGTTTACCTTTCCTTTTTTTTTATTAAAAGTGTGTTTTCCTTTTTTAATATAAACTCTAAATATTATCTTAATTCTTGTATTTTTTTTGTTACTTGTTAGGGTCTTAATAGTACCTTACAAATTAACAATTGTGACTTGCCTCTTTCTCTCTTGAAAGAGTGTAACGTTACAATATATAAAATTAGTTATAATTTTGTATATTATAACTATATAAAAATATAGTTGTTTTCGAAACTCCGGTTAGAGTTGTACAGCGTTAAAATAAGGATTTAAAACAGAGCTGCTATCTCCTGTCACATTATAATAAAGCACTACAACGCGCATATGGGCGGAGTCGACCTTGCAGACATGTTAGTGGCTTTGTACAGAAGGGAGATGCAAAGCCACCGATGCACATACATAGATTTTAATGATTTAGACGGCCAAAAGTATTTTTTTAAAAATCATTATAATGGTAAGGTATCTATACAATTGGTGAGTCAATAGCTCTATGTACAATATAACACCCCCTTCCCCCGCCTTTGAAGCGCGGTAGTCGACTTTGATCAGTCGGAATTCGATAGTGAACAAGTGTGTACAAGTCGGGTCTCGGCGGCGCTCTCCTAAACTTATAACTTTCCAACGTGCATTATTCATTTCAAGCTAATATTTTCGTTTTAACTGTGATGGATTGCGATAATACAGGTAAGAACAATTTGTTTTCGTTACAGAAAAATTTAATTAACATTCTCTGTCATTCATTTTTAACACGACAAACATCACTCTGTCCAAAATTTATTTTTTTAGATATATTTAAATTCTAGTACCTTTCTAATGTACTTATGAGTCCTTCCCTGTAATAACTTTCATTCTACTATATAGTTCATATATATAACTAACTAATTCCATAAGAAATAGCCGCGCAAAATCGCGCTTTTTTTAGCTAAGCCCTTTTGAAAGGCTCTTTGTCAAATATAGGAAATATGGAGTGTGCGATATTTTGTATTAAAATTGTTTTTTATTTGTTTCAGGTCTACCTACTACCTCGGGTACTAAAGTAGTGACTCGTCAATACATATTTGACCAACTAAAGAGTCAAAATTTACCAACTTTAAATGAAAAACTTGATTATTATGAGAATTTTCTCCTTATGCGCTATGGGCACAACAAAGAGGCTAAAGAAGACTTAAAAAAAAGATTTTCTTATGTAAAATCACAAATTAAGCAACGATGGGCAAAGGCAAATAAACACCAAGATGTTTTCGTGAAAATAAACCAATCATGGTTAGAGGGAACATTCGAGATTCCCATTGAATCAGCCTCCTCGCAAGGTCGACCACCCAAGTCTTTTGGAGAACTAAGTGAGCGTAGTAAAAGAAGAAAAACGGAAGAAATAAGGGGCTCCGTAGGTAATGAAGTTATTGTTCACGCTGCTACATCTGTGTTGCAGACAACGGGACATAGGACCGCCTCGAAAATGCTTAAAGATATTACGATCTCACCAACAAGGGCTAGTAAATATAGAAAAGCCTACAGTAGAGTTACCAACAACGATGAGGTACCTCAATTGACTCCTCTGCAAGCACTTAAGATGTTTGTTGAAGCTGATCTTACGAGACGACAGTATGAGATAGTAAGGGCAACAAATCCAAAACATTTCCCTTGCTATGATCTTGTTTTGAAAGCAAAACAAGAGTGCTATCCACCGAAAGAATCCCTAAGAATTACAGCTACTTGCGCGGAAAGTAACCTACAAT
Source organism: Orgyia antiqua (assembly GCA_916999025.1). Lineage (NCBI taxonomy): Eukaryota > Metazoa > Arthropoda > Insecta > Lepidoptera > Erebidae > Orgyia > Orgyia antiqua. The sequence goes on from OU779874.1 coordinate 12,272,977, forward strand.
GCCTAATGGATCTAACCGTAACACGATTATCAAAACACCTAGAAGATGTGATAGTCCGGCTTAACGAGCAAGAAAGGAAGTCGTTAATGATAATCTGCAAATGGGGTTGTGACGGTTCTCAGCAATCCAAATTTAAACAAAGTTACGATAATGAGACTGATTCCGATGCCAACATTTTTATGAGTTCCTTTGTGCCTTTGCGCATTGTTTGTGGAAAAGAAGGCAGTAAAATTGTTTGGCAGAATCCAACTCCTTCTTCGTCAAGGTTTTGCCGTCCGATTCGATTCCGATTTGTAAAAGAAACAACGGACATAACTAAAGAAGAGATAAAATATGTGCAGGAGTCCATTAAGCAACTAAACAAAACAGTTGTTACGTTGAATGAAGAGGAGTTTTCGTTCGGGCACCAACTCAAAATGAGTATGATTGACGGAAAGGTGTGCAACGCAGCCACAGACACAAAGTCAACATCCCAGTGCTACATCTGTGGAGCTACTTCGAAAACCTTTAATGATCTATCGAAGAAAAATAGTGTAAACCCTCAAGCTTTGGAATTCGGCTTGTCAGTACTACACGCCCGGATCCGCATTTTCGAAAGCATTATACACCTTTCGTATAAACTGCCAGTAAAAAAATACAGGGCAAGAAAAACTGAAGAAGACAAGGCATTAGAAGCCCAAAAGAAGTTGGAAATTCAGGAGAGGTTTCGAAATGAAACCGGTTTGCTCATTGACATGCCAAAGGCCAACTTTGGCAACACCAATGATGGCAACACAAGCCGGAGGTTTTTTGAAAACCCCGAATTGGCTTCAGACATCACAGGTATTAACTTTGAACTGATTTACAGATTCAAGGTTATTTTAGAAACTATTTCTAGTGGCCATAAAATTGATGCTGAAAAATATGATAAGTATGCATACGACACAGCAAAATTGTATGTAGAACAGTATGGTTGGCACCCAATGACGCCTACTATGCACAAGATATTGGTACATGGAAGCCAAATCATAAAAAGTTCATTGCTTCCAATTGGACAGCTATCGGAAGAAGCTGCAGAAGCCCGGAACAAGCATTTCCGATCGTACCGGCTAAACTTTGCCAGAAAGTTTTCTAGGGAAGAATGTAACTTAGATGTATATTATAGGCTTTTGTTGAGTTCAGATCCCTTCATTAGTTGCTTGAGACAAATAAGAAAACCTTCACGTAACGCATTTCTACCTGAAACGGTTAAACTTTTATTACCTGCTGACCCAAACACAGAGTCAGTAGAGACATCTGAACCTGAAGATGATGATTTTCAATGTAATTTTAGATTTAAAGAAAACTTGTAAATTCTGTTTCCATTCATTTGTATTTTTTAGTGAAGATAGCTCTGTTATATATTACTTTTCTTTATAACCTGACAAATATATGTATGTTTTAATAAATATATACCTCTTCTTTATTTTAATTGAACTTAGAACTAAAATAACCCCAAAAATAATTTTGGCCGCCTAAATCATTAAAATCTATGTATGTGCGATGGTACTTACCGATATTTTGTCAAATGTTAGATATGTGCGTAAATAATAGCTGGATTTTGTATTGCGGACATATAAAAGGCGATAAATAATATAAAATGACAGAGCTTAAAGAAGTTTCGACATCATATTATACAGGGGCTATGCAATTCTAGGAGACAGCAGCCATTTAAAAATTATGATTATGTACCACCAGCACCAAAAAAAAATATATAAACAACCTGTACAAAAACTAATTTACTTGATACTACTTTCTTGATAATGTTCGGGTATTTATTTCTTCAATGGTTTTTGTGTGTCCGTCTAGAAATACTATGTTTCTAGGCCCCACGTTGGGCGTATTAGACTATTTTCTTGTTTTTAGTCGCGTTCTAAAAGCTAGGGAATCATGATTTAACGGTTTTTTGTAAAGGTTATGTCTCTTTGTGTAGCGTGATCTTGATAAGTTAACACCTGTTGATTTATCAATGTCTGGTTTTGATTCATTGTCATTGTCAATGAATTTAACACTACGTTTCAAGTTTTGTTCGACTCCGGCGGCAAAGGTTTCTGCAGTAGTGTAGCATGGATCGTGTAAGTAAAAGTATTTAACAACAGTTTTCTATGTATGTGAAATTCCCAATGTGGGTGAAATTGTAAAATTCAGTACCACTGTTAACAGTAAAACCACACGTTTTACCATCCACTGCGCCGATGCAATAAGGAAAGTTCCATAACTAGTCAAATGTGATCGACGAGCTTTTAATCGAATTATTGCCTTTTTTAGGGTTCCGTACCCAAAGGGTAAAAACGGGACCCTATTACTGAGACTTCGCTGTCCGTCCGTCCGTCCGTCCGTCCGTCCGTCCGTCCGTCCGTCCGTCCGTCCGTCTGTCACCAGGCTGTATCTCAAGAACGGTGATAGCTAGAGAGTTGAAATTTTCACAGATGATGTATTTCTATTGCCGCTATAACAACAAATACTAAAAATAAAATAAAATTAATATTTAAGGGGGGCTCCCATACAACAAACATGATTTTTAGGGTTCCGTACCCAGTATCTCAAGAACGGTGATAGCTAGACAGTTGAAATTTTCACAGATGATGTATTTCTATTGCCGCTATAACAACAAATACTAAAAATAAAATAAAATTAATATTTAAGGGGGGCTCCCATACAACAAACATGATTTTTAGGGTTCCGTACCCAGTATCTCAAGAACGGTGATAGCTAGACAGTTGAAATTTCCACAGATGATGTATTTCTATTGCCGCTATAACAAAAAATACTAAAAATAAAATAAAATAAATATTTAAGGGGGGCTCCCATACAACAAACATGATTTTTTTACCGTTTCTTGCTCGATACTAATAACGTTGCCTTATGTTGCATAGATAATGGTACGGAACCCTTCGTGCGCGAGTCCGACTCGCACTTGACCAATTATTATTGTTTATGTTGTACACTGAACACCATTACGGAACCGTTTACGGCTGGATTTTAAAGAAACTTTTTGAATGTCATTCGCTGAAAGGTCAGTGACAAACAAGGCAGCCGGCCGCTAGGCACCGTACTAATTATCATATATTCATGGACATTTCACACAACGTCCTCTGGTCCCAAAGTAAGCTATCTTTCTATGCTTGTGTTATGGATACCAGTTTGGGCAATATGATATTGATATTGTGTGTACGTACAATCATCGCCTACAACGGTAACCACACGCTCAGGGCGCAGGGTTTGTTTCCCGGACTATTATCGCCCGTAGCACTGCCTCTGGATGGAGGGTGATGTGGGCTACTCAAATAAAACTTATTCTAGGACATCGCGTCGTCTGACTTACACATATTTGGATTTGAAATTGACGTTTATTTTGAATAAAGACTTTGACATGTTAGAATTTTATATTATAGTGGTTCGGCTTGAAGAGCCAGTCTCCTTCCACGTTCCGAAGAAATCACTAAGAGTAATCTCTCCTAAAGTCCTATACAAACCAAGTGCACGCCGATTAGTACCGCGATATTTGTTGTAATATTATTATGAACTGTTTTGTGATAAGCATTGTAAATATAAGTAGTTATGCATACACAACACATAGTTGTGTATGTATATGTGGGCCTGTTTGAGTGCTCGAAAAGTGCGTCGCCCACGTGTTGACGTAAATTCATTGTGTATAAAAACTAGTTATCTTTGTTGTGTATATTCATATAAAATTGAATTGTTTTACGAATTAATAATTGTAGTCGTATATGTACCCTTTGACAATCGGGTGTAACCCCTTATGTGATAGTGTAAATTCTGTGCTTGGATCACGCCGAACCCGGCCATTTGACGCATCCAAGGACCTTCTCGGCTGCCTCAGCTTTGGCGGCCTCAGCTGAAGTAAGTACTACTTCATTAAATAAAATGTTGCACTTTTTGTTTTAGCTTGACAGCCGTAGAACGCGTGGCCGCCTTAGTTATAGAGAAAGAAGATAGCCGCGTAGTTCTAAAAAATAATTCAATGCATTTAAAAATAATAGGTCAGCGAACTGCTGCTCGGACCACCCGAGTCGAAGCCGATGTCGGCCAGCGGCATCTCATCGCGCCGGTCCCCGCCGCAGCCCTAAGACGACGACGGCAGTGATTGCGATTCGGATTTAGACGATGAGTTCGATCCGAATTCCCTCGGGATGTACCGGCGGACGAAGAAAGAGCCTTTGGCTAATGCCGTTAATTCACTAGAGACGGCAATGGACGAGGCCATCGATAGTCAGATTTTGACATTTTCGCTGGCACCATGACAGAGACTACACCATGGGGCATACCGCTATGTTGACGTGTATTATGGAGGTGCTTACCCATGATAGTTCTATTTTTCAGTAATAAGGATCATATGCAAACCCTCGTAGAGAACAACGAAAATGTGTACTTATTGGGTTAGTAAATAGAAAACCAAAATTAAGCTAATTCTACTAAAATTAAATTTAATTACATTAATAAAATTAAATTAACTTCTGCCAGACTCAACGTCTCATTTAATTCCTATACAAAGCTTTATTATTTATATTTTTCAATATAATAAAATTATACTTTTCAGGAAATTCTGGATATCCACAAAGATCGTATTTAATGACGCCAATTAATAGTGCTGTAGAAAACACCCCAGAGGCTCACTAATAAGCTACACGTTACGGCACGAAATACAGTAGAGCGTGCCACCGGTGTACTAAAAGCACCATTTCGTTGTCTGTTATTGCATCAAGTGTTGCATTACAATCCTGATATCGCTGGAGGGATTATACTGGCCTGCTGTGTTCTTCCATTTGAAATCAGGCAGGGTCACCTGCACCAGTAATAGCAGAAGCAGAAATTGATTTAGAAAGAAAGCAATGAGTATATAACTTTATACGCAAAATGACAACCTATAAAGGTAGTGGCAAAGTATTTATTGATTACGAGTATTTGTGTAAATGTAACGTTTCTTTGACATAGCTTATCATTACCTATTTCACCAAAACACCCGGGAAGTACATGTTGGGCCATTCTGGTCGCCTCTACAATGGGTCACCGCCCTTACAATGGGCCTACCGGGCCTTAAGGTAAATCCGCCACTGAGCGCTACAGAGCACATATTTAATTATATCAAACGATGACTGGGAAATAGTTGATGAGACAGCAATGCCCATTTTAAAATTATTTTATGACAACGATAGAAATAAGCGCCGAAAAAACGAGACGCTATCTAAAATCATAGCTTTGTACCGAATTCTGCAATCTTCTCTAACAAGAGACTCGCGCAAGCAGCGACATGAGGCTTCACCTGCTATAGAATTATTAATTAATTATAATAGAAAAACTTTGATTAGAGTTTGAACACCGGTTCAGTTCCATCGAAAATTCTGTGTTACATGCAGAGGCCACTTTACTAGATCCACGTTTTAAGGATAAGGGGCTTCTCAGCAAAGGTGCGTCTGAAAAAGCAGTAAGCCAATTGAAATTAATAGCGGGATCAGGTCGCCCTCCACAAGCAGGTGTAGCATTGCCAGAAGAACCACAATTAGGTGTGCATCGACGGCATCAATATGGGAAGAGTTTGACCAAGAACTAGCCAAACTGACTCCCACAAACTCTATAGCAGCCGGCATTGTGGAGGTGGAAAAATACATTCAAGAACCTCTTCTAAAAAGAACTAATGATCCATTTTTATGGTGGGAAGAACGAAGATATATGTATCCACTACATCACAATTACATTGAAGAAAAGAAATATAGTAGCCACGTCTATTCCCTGTGAAAGACTTTTTTCGAAAGCAGGGAACATTCTGACTGTAAAGCGAAGCCAGGTGAAGGCAACAATAGTGTCGCAGCTTTTTTTGTTAGGCCGGTAGAAAACCCGGACCGGAGTGATCTGAACCAGTTTGCCCCGGATCTATGTCCCCCGCTCACTCTGCCCGTGCTCCCCTCACATTATTCGGCTCGCATTTTCTGATAAAAGTAGACGTGCAGCATGGACATTCGAGCAGAAACTTTAATTACGCTTGTCCAAGAGAGACCCGTTCTATGGGATAAGACCGAAGAAAGAAAGACAAAAACTTAAAATTAGCAACATAATCAGAATCAGATTTTCGTTTACCTTTAATTAAAGATAAGAGAAAAATTAGAGTAAAGAGGTAAATGACGAGATGGTAAAGTTCTTGGAGTCCAGAATAAACCCAGAAAAGGAAAACCATCATCTATCTTTTTTCAAAGGCATAATAACAATCTTGAACACTAACTATCGAAGAGACTTTATGTTGAAAAGAATTAAAAGTCAAATTATGGACATTGGCGTGATTCATATAACCAGATGATCGGACAAGATCAGTATCACTCTGGTTACTACACACATAATAGCGTTGTTATAAACCAAACTATCATTAAAGTATCATATTAAGTATGCGCACGGACATTCCTAAAGTAGTTGTGTCACATCACTATCGATGACATTGAAATGCACCGGGGCGCTTGTACGTGACCTTCAGTCTGCCATTACTTCGGTAGCGAGCACACGTCGCGTGCTATTGTTTCGCTAATTTTATTATATCCGCCTCGTAACTGTATTCACGTTCGGCCTGTTTGAGTGCTCGAAAAGTGCGTCGCCCACGTGTTGACGTAAATTCATTGTGTATAAAAACTAGTTATCTTTGTTGTGTATATTCATATAAAATTGAATTGTTTTACGAATTAATAATTGTAGTCGTATATGTACCCTTTGACAATCGGGTGTAACCCCTTATGTGATAGTGTAAATTCTGTGCTTGGATCACGCCGAACCTGGCCATTTGACGCATCCAAGGACCTTCTCGTGTCTTCAGCCTGCAACCTCAGTTGAGTATAGCCAGTTAGCATTAGACGTTATGATTAGCCAATTGAAGTTTGATGTTAATTATATTTATACCTAAGGCTTGACACCGAGTGAAGATTGTATTGAAGATGATGACAAGGTACATTTCATTATTATAGACACTGTGTACTGCAGTAATATGTTCGTCCCGTTTGAACCTGAGACATATCACGCTTCCACTCTTAACCACTATTATCAAATTAAAACGCCAGGTTGGATGTAACAAGCGTCAATCAACAGGCAACTCCTCCACAACATCAACATCTACCTGGATACTCTTTGAAGACAGACACTAAAGGTAAATCAATATTTAATGTCCTCACTGATTTTTTAATAGAATAATCGATTCCAGTGACAAACGTTATTTCGGTGGCAACAGATGGAGCTCCTGCCATGGTCGGGCGATATCGTGGGTTTATAAACCATCTTAAAATATAACAGAGGTGTAACGCTGGTGTCACCTATTGACAATCCAAAAAACTACTTTCAATAAAAAAACTGATTAATCGAATCGGAATAAAAAATACCTCTCTGTACTTCAACCACCCAAGCATGACAGTGATCGGTGTTGCCGACAAGATATTGAGACAGGCCATACTAAGACGGCTGTCTTCTACTGCCTTCCAGGGTTCTACCTCTTCTTCTACTTTCTTCATTCTACTTCCGGACTCTGGAGAGAAAATTCTTCTACCTACTACAACTGACTTCTGAAGATTTCGCTACCGATTTCTGAAGTCGTTCTACCGAGCTGCTACGAGCACAGTACAGTCTACTATTGTTGCTGTGTACATCTGGCTGCATTGATCTTTACGGCACGAAGACTTCGAGGGTGTAAGGGCAGTGGCATTCTTTTTCTATTCTCTAGTTCGTGACTAAAGTGCAGTGCATAAACCCACAAACCTGAGATCTACCCTATAGAGACTCTAGTGACTAAATCTTAAACTTAATTATATATCTTTAACTTAAATTCTAATTTCTATTTATACTTCTATTGCCTTCTGCAATCTATTGTAATCCTACTACCTCAAATTAAATTCTTTTCTTCAGATTGAAGTATTTTAATTCTTCCTACAATCATCCTAAACCAACCTTAACTTATACATTATCTATTATTCTACTATATTAACCTATAACTACAAAAACTAGGTTACAGAGGTAACTTCAATTCATTGTGTTATCTACCGACAACATCTAGTCTGTAGCAAAAAATTTTAGTGAAAAGATATAAATTTATTTGCACAGTTTGTACGATGAAAATGATGAAGATTTAGATTAACGATTGCTGTTACATACCGAAGTACGCTGGTTGTCGAAAGGTGCACGTTGATCAAGATTTTATTTACTTTTCAACTCAGTTTTAGAATTTTGCAAAGTAAATATAGTAATAAAGATTCAAATTTAAAAAAAAACCTAATCAATTTTAAAGCAGACATCGCGTGTTTGACAGATTTGTTTAAAAAATTTAATGACCGCAACTTACAATACCAAGGGAACAGCCTTAATTTAATAAAAACAAAGAGTGTAATTATATCGACATGATAATATCTCTTTTATCTATGGGCATAGAGGTAGTGGATGGAAGATAAGGGACTTGTAAAATACGTAGAAGCTCAAATTAAAAGATGAATTGGAGAATGTAAAGTATACAGGCTGTCCCGTAAGAGCGTTTGTTAATGACAATGTGCCAAAATTAGTACCAGATCAAAGTCATGCTTATGAGACTATTGTGGACAGCGTGAACAATAACATGGGGAGATTATTTTTTTTGGACTCACCAGGAGGCACCGGAAAGACTTTTCTCGCAAATTTGATACTTGCTAAGATACGGCAATCAGGGAAGATAGCGATTGCAGTTGCTTCGTCAGGAATTGCTGCAACTCTCTTGAACGAAGGAAAAACTGCTCACTCTACGTTTAAACTCCCGCTATCCGTATCTTTAGATCAACGGTCTACGTGCTCTATTCGGATTTCCGACAAACGCTTCCAGTCGTCAACAGAGGTACGCGAGCAGATATTATGAAGGCATGTTTAAAATCATCTCACCTTTGGACATCTGTTCAACATTTGAATTTGCGCACCAATATGAGAGCTCATCTACATGGAAATACGCATAGCAATTTTCCACAACAGCTGCTGAAACTTAGAGAAGGAATTTTTCCATCTTTAAATTTGGGTACCGATTGTGCGGTTACCTTGGATGAGTCTCTAGGCCAAATAGTCCATAATTTAGATAGTCTGATAGATGCTATATATCCTGACATCGAAAACTTACATCGAAATGATTTTCGTTGGCTGTGTTGTAGAGCAATAGTTTCTCCCAGGAATGAAACAGTCAACGAAATAAATAATTTAATTATGCAGAAAGTACCGGGTGAAGATAAGTGCTATAAATCCATAGACACCGTCACTAACATTGAGGACGCAGTGCACTACCCCCAGGAATTTTTAAATCCTCTGAACCCCGCTGGGCTGCCACCTCACGAACTGTCGTTAAAAGTCCCCAACATGTGTAATGGCACGAGACTTCTTATAAAGGAGCTAAAAGATAATTTAATAGTAGCGAAAATTATCACCGGCCCTGCAGCTGGTGAATTAGCTTATATACCAAGAATACCCATGATCCCTACTGATTTGCCTATACCCTTCAAAAGGCTCCAATTTCCCGTAAAAATTTCTTTCGCATTAACAATAAACAAATCACACGGCCAAACATTCAAATTAGTAGGAATTGATTTACGAAAACAATGTTTTACGCATGGGCAACTTTACGTTGCCCTATCACGGGTCGGGGCTCCCGACCATCAGTATATTTTGTTACCTGAAAATAATTTAACGACAAATGTTGTTTATAGAGAAGCTCTACAATAATTGCTTTAGTTATCTATCCTAAAACAACAGGTTGCACTCCGGGACTGCCGGCAGAAGTGAAAACTTAGTATTAATAACATTTAAATATTTTCATCATTAACTGTCTACGCACACACGCTTCACGCCAACTTCAGGATCGATGTGAGGCTTGCTACTCGCGGCGAACGTCGCATCACTTCCACCTATTCGCACTTCACTTACCACATCTATGCACAAAACACGTGTACCTGTACTTATTTAACATAGCGTTACAATAAAAGTTAAAAACAGTAAATCAATAAAATTCTTCATTTTGCGTACGTATTGCTTGCCTCCTCTTCCTCAACATAACTGGTACTTCGACCCGAATATTCTTCAAATTTCAATCAACCCGAGAATCAAGACGAATCAGCTTACAATCAAGAGGTAACAGAGTGATCAGCATTGCAAACGGTGTATTTCGGTAAGACAGCCACTAGTTTCCTTTCCATCCTCATTGCCTACCTGTGCTAATAGCGTGCTATCTGTAAATTCCAGTGTTCATTGCGTCTACGGGCCGCCATTTTGTCGTGGTCATCTACTGCGCAAAGCTTACTACACGTGAATTATCAACTACGAAAACCGTAAGTACTCTGCTTTGTCCTATCATCCACCAAAATGAGCACCGAAAAATTAACGATTCCAGAAAAATCCCCCCAAAGTGCAAATTCGAGAAGTAATGACCCTCAACACAATTTAATAAAAAAAGAGGTGTCATTAGGGGTAGATTGACTAGTTTACAGAAATACATTAACGGCTTGGATCAGAACTCATTATTATCATGTACTAAAAAACGTGCAGAATTACAATTACGCCTTTCGGCAGCTTCTAAAATGTTTGATGAGTTCAATGAAATACAAAGCGAGATTGAACTGTCAGTTAACGATCATGAGCTTTTTCAACAATTAGAATTACGCGAAGGCTTTGAAAATGCTTACTACGGCATTGTAGCTCAAGCTAAAAGCTTATTTTCATCTGGTGAGGTTGCTTCAAGCTCGCATTCTAGCAAACACGCTGTAAAATTGCCTACTATTGCTATGCCTACCTTTGATGGCTCATATGAGCACTGGCTGGAGTACAGGGACACATTTCTCTCTTTAGTACACAACAATACAGATATTTCTCAAATCCAAAAGTTCCATTACTTAAAATCTTCTTTAAAAAGCGTTGCAGCATTAGTTATCGATTCTTTGGAATTTTCCTCTAATAATTACACAGTAGCATGGGATTTAATTTGTAATAGATACAACAATACTAGGTTGTTAGTTCACAACCACGTCAAAGCTCTATTTTCTATTCAAAATCTAGTTAAAGAATCTCCTACTCATATTCGTAAATTAATAGATACTATTTTAAAAAACTAACGCGCTCTAAAACTACTTAACGAACCGGTAGAATCGTGGGATACACTCATCATACGAGTATATATGGTAGTTTGTAAATTAGATAGCACCACGGAACGAGAGTGGGAGCAATACAGAGGTTCTATTCCCGCCGTGAACAGTGAAGACATATCTAAACAAACTACATCGGCAGTTAAGGTAGATAATTTAATTACTTTTCTCAAGAATAGGGCGGACATGTTAGAAACATTATTGGCTTCACATAGCACAAACAATAAAGCGTATAAACAAGTGCCTACATCTAAAGTTCATTGCCATGTGTCTCCAGTTGCACAAACACACACACAAAAACAATATAAAAAGCCACACGCTTGCTTATTATGCAATAACTATCATCCAATATACACTTGTCAATCTTTTATTAACTTTAACTTACAGGATAAATTGAAATTCGTTCAAGATAATAACCTATGTCCTAATTGTTTACGAATAGGTCATTCAGTATCAACCTGTAGGTTTAGTTCTTGCCGTAAATGTAATAAAAGACATCACACAATGATTCATACAGAGGGTGTTAAGGGGCCACGGGTGCGTACTCGCGTCGCTGGGGGACGTTGCAGTAGTCGGGGTGTACTTCTCGCCCAATAGGACGCTCGCCGAGTTCGAGCGTCTTCTCACTGAGGTGGGCGGCCTCGTGGCAGAAGTGCACCCCACCCCTGTGGTGGTCCCTCGAGCCACTGTTCGTTGAAAGGGTGGTCAGCTCGCTCTTCCCGGCGAGAGAAGAGTGGTCGCCGCCGAGGATGGCGGCGGCGACACAAGATGAGGGACCGGCTGCAGGCGAGGAAGTGCCGCCCGTGTCCGAGGCCGAGTTGGGGGTTGCGGTCCTCAAACTCAAAGAGAGGAACCGCACCCCGGGCCCGGACGGTGTTCCTGGGCGGGTTCTCGCCCACGTGACGCCGGTCCTGGAAGAGGAGGTTCTGTTCCTCATGTCGGAGTGCATGGCGTCCGGCAGAGTCCCGCGGCGGTGGAAAACGGGGTAGCTCGTGCTGCTTCAGAAGCACGGGCGACCCCCCGACTCTCCGTCGGCCTACCGTCCAATCGTGCTTCTCGACGAGGCGTGCAAAACGTTCGAGAGAGTTGTCGCGGCGCGCCTCGTCCGCCACCTAGAGACGGTGGGCCCGGATTTAGGCGATAATCAGTTTGGTTTCCGCCGTGCGCGGTCGACGATCGACGCCGTGTCCCGGCCGAGGGACAGAGTCGAAAATATAGTTTCACGGGGGGGGGGGGGGTGTTGTTGGCAGTGTCTCTTAACATTGCTAACGCTTTCAACACCCTCCCCTGGGCGACAATTAAGGAGGCCCTGAGGTACCACAAAGTTCCGTGGTACCTCAGGAGGGTCCTGGCGGTCTACTTTACGGACCGGGCCATCTTCTACCCGGCCCGGGATCGTGTAGTCCGCCGGGACATGTCGTGTGGTGTTCCACAGGGGTCGGTGCTGGGCCCACTCCTGTGGAACATCGGGTTTGATTGGGTCCTGCGCGGTGCCAATCTTCGGGGAGTCGGCGTCATTTGTTACGCCGACGACACCCTGGTGACTGCGCGGGGCCCTACTTTTCGTGACGCCGGTGTCCTGGCTACTACAGGCACCGCGCACATCGTAAGACGCATCAGGGCCCTCGGGCTCGAAGTTGCCCTCGAGAAGTCCGAGGCCCTCTTCTTCCACGGGCCTCGGGCGAGGCCCCCCCGAGACTACAGTATCGTAGTGGGAGGGGCCTCCATCGCTGTCGGTAATACTATGAGGTATCTGGGATTGGTTCTGGACAGTCGGTGGAGGTTCGGCGACTTCCGGGCGCTGGCGCCGAAGCTAGTGGCGAGCGCCGGAATGCTCGCCCGGTTGCTCCCGAATAGCGGGGGGGCCGGTTGTGTCGGTCGTCGCCTCTACGACACGGTGGTGCGCTCGAACGCTCTACGGAGCGCCCATTTGGGCGGCCGCGGCTCTCATCGCCGAGAACTCCACGCTGCTGCGTCGCGCGCAGCGTGTGATGGCGCAGAGGGCCGCACGGGCGTACCACACGGTGTCACTGGAGGCGGCTTGTGTTGTTGCCGGGACCTCGAAGCTGAGGTCCTGGCGGGGGTTTACCGAAAGAGGGCTCTGATGCGCACCGAGGCGAGAATTGAGCCCGCCCTCGAGGAGGTCGCTCGCTGGAGAGGCGAATTTCGCGACGTCCTCTTCGGGAGGTGGGCGGACAGGTTGACCTCTGTGTCGCGCGGCTACTTTCCGCCGTGCACCCCGTCTTGCGTCAGTGGGTCGAGGCGCCGCACCGGGTGCCTACATATCATCTAACCCAGCTCCTCACGGGTCACGGCTGCTTCGCCAAGTACCTGTGGGAGTTGGTGGGCATCGAGGCCGCACCCGGTTGCAAGAGCTGCTCGTCTGGAGCCGTGGACACGGCCGAGCACACGTTGGTCGTGTGCGCGGCCTGGGCTGTCCAGCGCGCCAGGCTCACTGGCGCAATCGGCGTTAATTTGTCGCTGCCGGCCGTCATCGCTTCGATGGCCGGCAGTAAAGAGTGTTGGGCCGCCGTCGCCTCGTTTGCATCCGAGGTGATGGCGGCGAAGAGAGAAGCCCTGCGGGAGCGTGAGCGCTCGGGCGCAACATTGCCCCCCCGCAGGGCCGCGGGTAGGGGTCGTCGGCACACAATTGCCGGCGGCCCTGGCCCGCGTGGCCATACGCGGCAGGCCAGGGGGCCTGCCGCGTATGTCTTTCTTCCCCACTGATCCACTGGAAGTTGCAAATATTATCCTGAATCTAAAATCACATACCGCTCCTGGCTGGGATAAAATAAGCACAGAAATACTCAAGCAAAATGTAAACTCACTGGCGGAACCAATTACACACGTAATAATAGCCTTGAAACGGGTGTATTTCCAGCTGCCTTTAAACGCGCTGTTGTCTGCCCTATATACAAAACTGGTGATAAGAATGAACCAAGCAATTATAGACCCATCTCTTTACTCTCAACTTTAACTAAGATTCTAGAAAAGCTGGCAAATAAAAGAGTAATATCGTATCTTGAATCTAAGAGACTACTTAGTAACCAACAGTTCGGATTCAGAAAAGGCATATCTACCGAGGATGCAGCTCTAACGTTGACCACGTTGGTGACATCATATATGGACCGTGGAGAGAGATGCCTGGGTATCTTCTTGGACTTACAAAAAGCCTTCGATACAGTCTCTATAAAAATCCTAATATCTAGACTAGAACGTATCGGAGTTCGAGGGGTAGTGCTTGACTGGTTCAAAGACTATTTGTGTGACAGATTGCAATGTGTGAGAGTTAATACATATGAGAGCGACAGTGTTCCATGCACTTTCGGTGTGCCACAGGGTAGTACGCTGGGACCAACCTTGTTTCTTATATATATTAACGAACTTGCTAATATCCAATTGCCCAATATGGATGTATACATGTTTGCTGACGACACCGTCTTACTTTTCCATAGCAGTGATTGGGACAAAGTATTCTCACTGTCGGAGTCGGGACTATCTAAAGCTAAAGCCACGATGTGAGGCTTGAAGATAGTCTTCTGACACTTAACAACAACAAAACTAAATTCCTATGTTTCCACAGGGTCTCCTGGGCAGATCCACACAAGCCTACTCTCATAATGCATACTTTTCCATGTAACAGAACCAATGACCATATTAATTGCAGTTGTGATTCCTTGAGTCGGGTCACGACTATTAAGTATCTGGGTATCGTGATAGAGGAAAGACTAAATTGGAACACCCAAGTTTTAAAATTAGCAGCTAGGATTAGAAAATTAATTTATATCTTTAAAACCTTACGTAATGTAGCAAACTTTAAAACGCTCATCCAAACATATAATGCACTCTGTCATTCTCTTATTACATATTGCATTTGCACATGGGGTGGGGCTGCTAAAACCCTTTTTATAATTGTTGAAAGAGCTCAACGAGCTATACTTAAAGTACTCATGCGCCTGCCCTTCCGTTACTCCACCTATAAACTATACGAGAAAACCAAAGTTTTGTCAGTAAGAAAGTGCTATATTTTTGAAATACTCAAAAGATACCACCAGAAGATAGTCCCTTACCTTCCAACGACATCAAAACGTTTAAATTTCTGTCCTTTACCCAAGTTTAAAACATCTTTCGCCCAAAAACAATATAGTGTATTGGCACCATACATTTATAACAAAATAGACAAGGAACACAAAGTTAAAAACATGAATAATAGCAGGTTTAAGAAAACTGTTACTAATTGGCTGCAAAAATATAATTATGATATGACTGAAAATATGATGATAATGAGTAAATAATCCACACAGAAACATACATATACACACACACACACATACACACACACACACACATGCACATAAAACACAGTATATTGGTAAAATTTATATTATATTAGTGTAAATAATTGGTCAAGTGCGAGTCGGACTCGCGCACGAAGGGTTCCGTACCATTATCTATGCAACATAAGGCAACGTTATTAGTATCGAGCAAGAAACGGTAAAAAAATCATGTTTGTTGTATGGGAGCCCCCCTTAAATATTTATTTTATTTTATTTTTAGTATTTGTTGTTATAGCGGCAATAGAAATACATCATCTGTGAAAATTTCAACTGTCTAGCTATCACCGTTCTTGAGATACTGGGTACGGAACCCTAAAAATCATGTTTGTTGTATGGGAGCCCCCCTTAAATATTTATTTTATTTTATTTTTAGTATTTGTTGTTATAGCGGCAATAGAAATACATCATCTGTGAAAATTTCAACTGTCTAGCTATCACCGTTCTTGAGATACTGGGTACAGAACCCTAAAAATCATGTTTGTTGTATGGGAGCCCCCCTTAAATATTTATTTTATTTTATTTTTAGTATTTGTTGTTATAGCGGCAATAGAAATACATCATCTGTGAAAATTTCAACTCTCTAGCTATCACCGTTCTTGAGATACAGCCTGGTGACAGACGGACGGACGGACGGACGGACGGACGGACGGACGGACGGACGGACGGACGGACGGACGGACGGACAGCGAAGTCTCAGTAATAGGGTCCCGTTTTTACCCTTTGGGTACGGAACCCTAAAAAGGGAACGGTACTGGTCTTTGAAACACAACACTGTTAGCTCAAAGACCAGGGGTTTCAATTAAATGTAAGTTATATATTTTATGTCAATAAAGATATTTCTATTTCTAAAAAAAAGCACTTATTAATGATGTTTTTCCTAAAATTTTACTAAATGTAGGTAATATTAAAATACTAGATTTTTAATGTGATATTACGTCTAGCTATCTATCCGTCCATCCATAATACATCTTTATATTTTATGCATTACTAGTAATGAGTTTATGAGTTAATGATAGGACTATCGCAAATAAAAAAAATCTGTTGTTCCATATAAAATCCAATGTTGGTCATTACTTTTAATTTTCAGATGATAGTTTAAGGAAAAAATGGAAGAACCTAAAAGACGGCTACCGGAAAGAACTCAAAAAGGTACCTACGTTAAGGTCTGGAGATGAAGGTCCAGATTATCAGTCTCAGTGGAAGTATTTTGAACAATTATCATTTTTGAAAGACGAATATTTGCCCACCGTGGGAGAGACTAACTTAATGGATGAAGATACAACAACTCAAGATCTAACAGAATTGTCGTCGTCACTCTTCGAATCACCGCCACTTCCGCCGTCGGCTTCACCAGCGCCATCAACCCCCACCTCCCCGCCACAGCAACCGCCAACTCCACATTCATCAGGACTTTAGGTACAGACTAATGCTACCACCTCAAGAGAAAATGAAACAAAAAATTGGACCCCTTTACGCAATAAGGAACCAACCCACGCATATGCCAAAATCGAAATAAATACACAGAATCTTTTAAAAATGAACCTTCTGTCGACCCTGTAAATATCATAATGATCTGACAATTTTGATAGAACAAAACATTTTTATGACAAAGTTATCAAGCAACATAACAGGATTTCTTCAATAAACTAACCGGATCCAAGCCCTGTAGTTACCTAATAATTTAGTAAAATTATTAATATTTATTTTTTAAATAAGACCCATACCACTTGGTCCCTTACATTTTTATTTATTGAACGAATAAGCAGAACCAAGTGGGTTGGTTCCTGTTTGCATATTAAAATTATCCTAGTCCTATATGTTTACAAAGACTCAGATTGGCTTGATTCCTTGTTGATATAAATTTATTTACAACATCTAAGATGTCATGTACTTTGAATCTGTGTTGTGTAATAAACTTCTTGATAAAATTATTCATCCGAGTCAGTGATACCTACATATATGAATCAAATTTTATTCATTGGTTTTTCTAAATTAAATTAATAATAAGATATGGCAACTCTTCTTAAGCTGAAGAATAGTGCTGATATTAGTTGGTAAGTGATGTTGACAGTGGCAACACTGTATCAAAAAATTGGAGCGCGCGTTCGGTACGTTGTGTGGTTAAAATTTGTGAATTGTATCTACGTTTACTGACTTTCCAACAATGAAGAGAGTGAACACCAGGATACAAAGTATGATTTCTAGCTGCCTCAATCATTCAGATGATAAAGAGAACGATAATCAAGGTATGTAAATAATTTTGAGGTTACAAAAAGTTTTTGTTGTTTCTTGAAACTTTTTATTTTAGTAATTGTTCTTCTGGTTGCTGCACGATTATACTGAACTTAATTATGTTGTTAACATACCAGCGGCCGTATTATGACATCTTAAAAGCATCATGTTTTCTGTATGAGAAAAGGATAGTGCTATTCGTCCTGTAAAGCTCCGTCTCTTTTTCACACCGAAAACATGATGGTTTTAAGAGGTCATAATACGGCCCCAGGTCGTAACAGTTCGGGTCATTGTAATTTTTTTTAACATAGGCACATATTAAAATGTGTATATTGATTGTAGGCATAATGTGAAACTACTGTGCTTTAAAAAATGTTATTCCTTTTTCAGATTTTTATGACAACTCTCGACCAAGCAGTCCATGGCAGGTTTCTTCAGGTACCTATTATTAATGTTATTTCTGTGTGTTTTTTATTTTAAATGAGTTTTTTTGCATGCATCATACGGAAAATTGGCATAAGGCGCCGTTCAAGTATTACTTAAGCACTATAGTGGGGTCTTTGCTTTGCTTATTTTAAATGGCTTTGGGGGGTGGAGGGAGGGGTCTAGATAGTGATTGATATGGGGAGGTGGGGAGTAAATAAATATTTTGTAATAAATCTGCTTAGGTAATACTTGAATGACCCTTAACTACATATTTCAGTTCTGTGGTTTGGGCGTGTAGGCGTAAGAGACAGACATACAAAGTTACTTTCGCAAATAATATTAGAACAGCCTCTTTTTCAATCATTTATAAATTAAAAGGTTTTTTTATTCATCAGTAGTATTTACAATATTATTATATACAAAACATAAATTAGGGTTACAAAAAATTTTAAATAAAAAAAAAAAAAAAAAAAAGAAAAGGCAAACTAAAGTATATTTTACGCATCAAAAAACTCCTCCGCATCGATGTCTATGGGCAACGTGCCCAGAAGGCTGGCCGCATTACCACGCTGGATAGCAATTGCTATCCTTTGTGCCAAGTACAGACCAGCCTTCTGGTCACGTGTGCGGTCGACTAATTTTTTAGAAATCTCTCCGTAAAGAGATTTAGCACTCGGACCCCATGAACCCAGCGTCTCGACCCCAAACGGCTCAAAAACATAATCTCCAACAAGATTATGATATTTGCGCCGTTTGAGTGTCTCTGCTACCGCAGCAGCAGCGCCAGCGCATACAGACGTGCTTGGAACATGAGATGGCGCGAGGGTATCGACGCAGGTGGCGTCCCATACCAAAGGCCGACCCACCTTCCAAGGCAACAATGACATACCGTCCGGTCTCTTCCCGTCGTCGCGTACCAGACCATTGGGTTCAAGTACAGCTGGTACTTCAGCGGCGACAAGAGCACGACGAAGAATGTCATTAATACTGGCGTGACGCGATATGCGCCCGGCGCTTCTGCTGCAACTTAGGCCATGATGTCCGAGGCTGTCGACCGAATCACCACAATGGCATCGATGCGGAGAAATGCACGATGCTCCCAAACGGAGGCAAGTGGCAATACGGAAGTAAATAAAAATTAAATAATTTTAATTACAGAAAAGGCTTAATTTTAATTGACTTCATAGGCATGTTTAAATTAACGCATTAGTGATTAAAAGCTGGCTATTATTTTAGATTTGCTGCGCAAAAGAAGAAAAACTAGTTCGCATGGTGTACTTGATAATTCGCATGAAATAACGAGTTGCAATGGGGGTGATGGTGCTATATTTGATCCTAATTTGACTGCTCAATTACTTACCGTCTCTGCTAAAGCTTCCCAGTGTTCTCTGTCTCCTCCGCTATCTTTTGCTACTAATTTGGTGGAGGAAAATAAAACAAAACTTACTTCCCTTGGTACTGAAGACATTGAAACTCCTGTTGAAAAAAGCATAGAACCCCCTCCATACTCACCACTAACCCCACGTCCAGCTAAAAGTAACGAAGCTTCTGCAGCTTTATTGGCAGATAATAATTCCTGTAATGCTTTACCTACACTAACCGAGTCTTCTGCTGAGAAAAGTATTTCACCGCTACCTTGTATGTCGCCGGAAACAGCTTCTTTGTATCATATTTTAGCCAACTCAATGGATAATAATTTTTTGAACACTGATGATGAATCTGATACGGCAATGATCACAAACTTGAGAAGCGGCAAAGCTCCATTATTTTTAGATAGCGATGATTCGGTCAAAGATCCTAACTACAGTGCTGATGCGGATTATGACTCAAGTGGCGATAGCTCCAATGAATCCATTTCTTTGATATCTGGTACTGCACATTTAGAAATCAACCAAATACCTAATGGAATGAGTGAAATTGCTAGTCATGACCCAGAACTATTAAATTTAAGACCCCATAGTGTTCAACAGGAAATATCGCAAGTCGATGATGAGATAGCTTCTGCTTTAGAGTCGGCTATAGTATCTGAAAATAGCAATGATTGGTTACGCATAGCAGCTGCTTCTGGTCACAAAACTGAAATAGAGCCTACAGGAAGGCCAAAAAAAGGTAGAAAACCAAAATATGGTGGGATATCGCGGGAAGAAAGGAAGAAACGAAAATACACAAATTTGACTTATGTTAACTCTAAGAAAAAGATTGTCAGTCCTAAAAAGTTTCTAGATTTTCAATGCTGTTGCCACAAAAAGTACCACGACAACATTGCAACAGAGAGAAGATTAGCTCAATTTAACAAGTTTTATTCCCTAGGATCTTATGAGGCGCAAAATATGTTTTTAACTGCTTTAGTAAAAGAACAACCTGTGAAGCGTCATTACGTTGCAACTGAAAATAAAACCCAAGTTTCAAAGAAAAAGTCTTACTCACGCCAATATTTTCTTGATGGTGTATCAGTTTGTAGAGATATGTTTGTCAAAACATTACAGACGTCGGCAAAGCGAATAAATACGTCGCTTTGTAAGATGCGATCACGTTATTGCATTACAGATAATCGTGGTACAAAAGGCGGTCGCAATAGAACATCTCCTGAACACGAGGAGTTCTTGATTAACTTCATTAAAAAGTTGCCGACATATGTATCCCACTATCGCCGAGAAAAAACAGGGGATGCCAAGTTTCTAAGAACAGATATGACTTTACCAAAAATATACGAGTTATACAGCGATGAAGCGAAAACCGCTGGCATGAAAATATTGTCTGCTGCAAAAGTCAACAAATTGTTTTATACGAAATTTAATCTGCGCACCAAAGCCATTAAGAAGGATACGTGCAATAAGTGCGATTTTTTCGAAAGTCAAATACATGTGTCTTCGGAACAAAATAGGGCTGAGATGGAACAAAAACGAACAGCGCATCAAGAAATCGCAAATTTTCTACAAAACCAATTGAGAACTGACATGCAGCTAGCTAAAGATGATCCCTCTGTAGAAACTCTGACTTTTGATCTCGAAAAAACGTTACCTTTACCTCGTATACCCACAAATATCGTCTTTTACAAAAGACAACTCTGGGTATACAATTTGGGTATACATACTGGGAGTAAAGACGAAGCTCACTGTAATGTGTGGGTAGAAGGAGAGGCTGGCAGGGGAGCTCAAGAGGTTGGATCTTGTCTCATCAAACATATCACGGGAAGACTTGACGGTAACATAAAATATCTGATTCTATGGAGCGATTCGTGTGGTGGCCAAAATAGAAATATCAAATTGATATTAATGCTGAAAGCTATGTTGAATGAACATCCAACTTTAGACCAGATAAATATAAAATTCCTTGAATCAGGACATAGCTTCCTCCCCAATGATACCGATTTTGGCAAGATAGAATGTGCCTTAAAACGTCAACAGAGGCTCTATACACCGGATGATTATATTCAGGTAATGAAAACTTGTAAAAAATCGAAAACAATGCATGTACATAGGATGAAAAAGGAAGATTTCTTGTCATCGTTAAAGTTAGAAAAAAATATAATTAATAGAAAGAAAACGATAGAGGGAGAAAAAGTTTCGTGGCTTCACACTAAAGAGATAATGATCAAAAAGGACGAAATGTTCAAAATTAACATGAGAAATAACTTGAATGAAGATTTTAAGGTAGTAGACATAAAAAAAACAGTTCGCGGAAGACAATATATTATAACAAAAGCGATAATGGAGCCCCTTTGGCCGACAGGCAAACCCGTCCCTGACGCTAAACTCAGAGATTTAAAAAGTATGCTTCACTTAATTCCCCAAGACTCACACGATTACTATGTCGGACAAGAAGGTATAGAAGACGATATAGAAGGCTTTTCAGGTCAACCTGATTTTGATTTAGAAGATGAATCCTGTTAAGCCTGAAGGTTTTTCAGATACAACTGATTTTCGATCGATATGCTCGACTTCTATACCTTCTATTCAATTTAGTGAATTTTTATTAAGAATTTTTGTAATACTTTGTTATAATTTTTTGATATTAAAGAATATTCTTAAAAGGAACATGGGAATTTTTGTTATTTTCCTAATTTATTTTGTCATAACGATAAATCAATAAAGAACCAACCCAAAAAGAGATAGTTTTGCAAAAAGGAACCAACGAGTTTTTCTTTTGTTATTATTAAAAACGTTAATGATTTTAATCAATATTATAGTTGTATACATAGAACAAATTATTAGGTACAATATTGTAAAATCAACTTTATTCAAAATAGTCTTAATTTTTTTGTTTACACAATTTATACAAAAATGACTTTTTCTCGAAACTGTCATCGTATTGGTTGGTTCCTTATTGCGTAAAGGGGTCCAATTCCTCCCGAAAGCGATTGAAAACCACTGAAATCCGTGCTGAGTATTTAGAAATAGAGAGAAAAAAATTGAAGTTATTGGAAACTGACTTAGCAGTTGGTAAAGAAAAAGACATTCCCAGATCAGATGATTATCACTTTTTGATGAGTCTATTGCCAGAAATGGAGAAGCTTAACGTGTTACAGAAAATGAGACTGAGAAACAAATTTAAAGATAGACTTTTACTATAAATATAAATAATAATTAAAACTTTAGTCTATGATAAAATTATGTATGTTTCACCTTATATAATTTAAAAATTTCTTTATATTGTTACAATTTGTTAATGTATTTTAGAAACTAAAATAATGTTATTGATTTTATGTAGTCTGAGCACAATGTAATATGATATAGTTTATAGTAAAAGTTTATCTTTATGGTCAATGTAAAATTAAAATCGAATGTGGGTAAACCCTGTAATAACTGATCGTAGAAGACACATTACAGCTCAGTCTCACCCGTGACCATGGTGACTGCAAAGTCTCCGAAACGTCGGGCCAAAATTTAAAACAAATATACGCGTCTAAATCCGTAAAAAGTAGTTTTATTTAAAAAGTTAAAAATTTAATAATTGACCAAATGACATGCCAAAAAATATAATTATAATTGAAAACTAAATTTGTGATTAATAATTTGTCTATGGTACATAAATAAATACTTACGGTCTAATTCATAATGACTTATAGGAGGCTTAAAATTTCGTTAAAAGCGGATTGTCAAAAATTGTAATTCATAATAGTTTTTTACGCTAAAGCGTTCTATATCTATCCGATAAAGTGACATTATTCCGACTACGGTCTTATTCGTAGTGACTTATCAGAGGCTTAAAAGTTAGCTATAAGCGGATTGTCAAAAATGTAATTCATAATAGCTTTTTTACACTAAAGCGTTCTATAACTATCCCATAAAGTGACATTATTTTAAACCAGCTCCGACCCTACTTTAAGCCTATATTAGTGAAAAAAATGGCGTATATATTCATCAGCTGATTATTTATATTGACGTTTGCCCGATCATTTGCAAACATGAAGGTATAGATAAATACCTTCATGTTTGCAAAGGTGTTGTTCATAGAGTCACATTAATTAACCAAAAAGTTATTAAACTAACGAGGTTTTATATTATAGTGATACGTGCATAAATCACGATAAATATCCGACACGGAATTTGCTTAATTATACATGTCTTATGAAAACAATTCCTGCAAAGCATTGCGGCATTAACAATTTTGTTAACAATCGGCGAAGAAAAGTGTACCGCTAAAGAAGTAAGATATTTTATTTGGAAGATGAGGAATTCTGAAAGTGGTAGCTTACAATGCGATGGAGGACAGTGAGCCCATTATAGAAGGGCTAATGGAACAGCCAATTAAAGTAATGCAAACCGTATGTGAGGTAGAAATGCCGCAATCTTGAAAACTTTTATTGCAAGGCCTTGTAATGAACAAAGTTCACCCTACTTGCAAGTAAATAAAACAAAATAAAATGATTGATTTAATAAATTTATTGTTTTTCATTTACCGAACATAACATAACTTGAAGATAACTTGAACATCGAAGAACACCGGTGTGAGTGGCTTGGGGTGTAGATATTCTATTTTATAGTTGAGTGATTCTTGCTCCAACTTAAAATTTTTAGATTTTTTTATTCTCATCATAGCTATTATGTTTGTAGGTTTTGGACCCAGCGCTTGCGAATCTCAAGACATTAGTGGATCCAACAAATCTGCAGGTGTTGGATGAGCTGGTGCCTCTACTGTATCATACATTAAAGATTACCAGATTTTCACTTCCTGCTGTAGTTTATTTACTACAATAACACTTCTCGAATATTGTGTAAATTATACATTGTTTGTTTATAAACGCTATGTCAAGTTTGACAACTAGTAAGATTTTTTTTTCTACCATCCATATTTCACCATGTTTCTACAAAATGGTAACATTCTGTAAATTAGAGACATTTTAGCTATCGGAAGTTTTATAAACGAATATGAAGTAGGATTTTTATCTGACATCTGATAAGCTTAAAATACTTTTTAACTAATATAGGATTATGCTTTAATTTTTGATTATGCTGATCTTCATCATCTAGTTATTGATGTTTGCAAAGAAGTTGAAAAGAAAAGCCATTAAAATTGTTACATTCAATTATAATTCTTAAATATCAAGCCTTACAAATCCTACACAGTATTGCGGTGATTGAAAGTCTTGCTTTTAATCCGCGCATAAAAGTGAACGTTACGTTTACGAAACTACAAATTCTTCTTCTTATTTTATTACTTTCCCTCTGTCCAGCTCATTTACGTCCCACTATTGGGCACAGGTCTCCTCCACTTTGGGAGGAAATATGGTCTACTGCCCTGTGCCACGCTGACCAGGCGTGTTGGCACAGGGTTTATTTTCGAGTTTTCCGTCTCTCACAGAAGATGTTATCTGCGTTCAATATCCCTTAGCTGACTCTTATAGCACCCTTGGGAGGAGATGGGGTGGTGACACTTGTATCTTAATCCGTCACTACACGGAGAAATTTTTATGGCTTTGTAATTTGGAACAAACATACGACCAAAATGATTCATAAAACTAAAATAACTAAGTGAGAAAATAAAAAATTATACTCAAAAGAAATAAATCAAGAAAAAAAAATAAGAAACAGAAAAACTAATGTAATGAATGAAAATCAAAACTAATAATAGTTTATAATAATAAGATTATTAACAAATAAGTTTGTTTACATTTACAAACAGCGTCAAAGAATTAAGCCTTCAATAAGAATAAGACTGTTAGTGATTAATACTTTTATATACATATTTACCTTAAAGTTAGAAACAGCTGTTCTAGAGGTGAAACATTTTTCTTGAAATTAACTTTAGCTTTCAAGTCTTCATGTATATGACCGAGTATATAATCAAAAGTTTCTATGGTTGCCCTCGTATATTCAAAAAATTTATCAGGATAGTTCCTATATTCATAATAAAGAGTGTGAAATTCGCCAAGTTCTCTCCTATTCTGGTTAACTGGGTGCGCTCCTATTCTTGACTGAATGATATCTTGAGCTAAGAACGCACTTGTTTCGAGGCAATACCGTGCCAGTTTTGACAGGGGCATTTTAATAGTTTAGCCGTTCCCTAAATACGTCCGCCAATGACGCCGCCGTGGTCGCTACTAGTCTAGCTGTGGCATACCACCGCAAATCACACCGCCCGCCCGCCGCGCCTCTCGCCTAGCCGCGCCCCGCACCGCCAGAAACTGTGGCCAAGCCGTAACGGATCGTATATTTGTGCGATTGTAGAAAGAATTAATCTTTTTGTCACTAAATGATTACTACTATATTCATTTAATTTTGTTGTGTAATATAGCTCGTCGGAATCACTCTGCCAGCCGATCCCGAGAGTTTTGTTTTGAGTGTGTTCATTTGTGAACATAGTGGAAGTTTGTGAGACTTCCGAATTAAATTTCCACT
Source organism: Orgyia antiqua (assembly GCA_916999025.1). Classification (NCBI taxonomy): domain Eukaryota; kingdom Metazoa; phylum Arthropoda; class Insecta; order Lepidoptera; family Erebidae; genus Orgyia; species Orgyia antiqua. Next base: position 12,298,957 of record OU779874.1, read on the forward strand.
TTCGGAGCGTAAAACAACCTGACTGTAATACGCGCGCAACCCTATCGCATATACCTAGTAAAACCTCGTAGTCATCGTTACCTGTGATCAGGTCATCAACAAATATATCGTTCTTTATGACACGAGAAACAACCTCATACCTCACCTCATTCTAACGCTAATTGACGTATGCATCGCATACTTAAATACGGGGCTGATGCGGTCCCGTACGTTACCGTATTTAATTGATAAACCTTTAAAGAATCAGATATATTTTCTCGCCATAAAATTAGTTGCAGTGCTCTTTGATCAGACTGTATATTTACCATTCTAAACATTTTTTCTACGTCTGCACAAGCTACGTATTTATACTGACGAAAGCGAATAAGAATCGAAAAAATTTCGTTTTGTAGTGACGGCCCCGCGTACTGAATATCGTTTAATGACTTGTTAGAAGTTGTTACAGCACTGGCATTAAAAACAACGCGTAATTTAGTTGTAGTACTACTTTCCTTTAGTACCCCATGATAACATAAAAAGTAGTTGGGACTATCGAAATTATCTTTAAGCGTCATGTGGCCAAGGTCCTCATATTCACACATAAATTGACAATAGATACGCTTATACGAAGGTGAACGCTCTAACTTACGTTCTAATGATGAGAACCTTCTTTGCCATTTTTAAAGAATCACCAATCACATCTGGCGAATCCTTCAGTGGGATACGTACAGAAAACCTACCATCAGACTCCCGTTTAGTAGTTTTCGTAAACAAGTCTTCACACAATCTTTCGTCATGAGTGAGGACGTCACGTGACTGTGGCACGTTTTCTAATTCCCAAAATCGTGCAAGTTGATCGTCAACAGACTGAGCAATATTGCATTGAACCATACGTGGTCCATCTACGCTTAAGCCCTTAGTGTTTAAAGGACCCGATAACAGCCAACCTAACCTAGAATTTTGTAGGTAAGGTCCGTTAGTTAATTTTATTTTATCATCGTATAATAAATCCCAAAATAGATCCGCTCCGATTAAATAAAATTAGAAAGAATACGAAGATACTAAAGATGGCGGTCACAAAATTTCGCGACCACAATTTACAGTTCAATCTCAATGGTAATTATCGATTATTCACAACAAGGATAATTAGTTTTATCAACAATCAATTTACTTGTAACAATTTTAACACTTAAACCGCTGCAAGAACACGTCTCTCACGCGTACAATTCTAACAAAACGACGGACGTGATCTCGCTTACAAGGTAAGTTTTAGACTAACGGCGCGCGGGGTACGACAGCGCGTCGGCGACGGTAGCGATATCGACAGTGTGACCAGATTAAATTTTACGAAAATACCGAGGCACCTCAAAAAAATACTGAAATATACTGACTTACATAGGACAGAAATACCAATAAAAATACTGATTTTCTTAACACGTTTTATTTATTCATACTCACAATAAATGTTAGAGTTATATTTTAACATCCTTTTCGAAGGATTAAAATTTACACAACCTCCTTTATCCTTAACACCTTGCTTTGTTTTTAAAATAGCTGACACATTTTTGTTTATAAACCTGTTTCTTTGGTCCGTTTTTATTAAATTTATCTGTGAAAATATGCGCTCGCATGCAGCATTCGACACCGGTATACATAGAAGAGATTTACTAAAACTAGTTATATTTTTGTATTTTAACATGCCATCACTGTTAGAAATTTTCCCAACTTCCACCCAAAATTGTTCACACGAGATGGGTGAGCCAGTGCTGGAAGATTGTAACAAATCACTTACTTCGCGATCAAACTTTAGGGTTCTATATTCTTCGTCAATTAACTGCATTTGTTCTGGCTATACTTCGCATGGGAAAGTTTCTATCACATTTCGTAAACTGCGAAATTCTTTATGCACGGCAGTGTGTGGGTCAAGAAATTTCAGTTCTCGAAAAACTGGATTTTCAAAAGGCAAACGTGATTTCAATTGCGTGCTCAACTCAATTAAAAATGATTGGCACCTTCTGAAAAACTCAGCAATCTGTTCTTTCATGTTTAGATTGTCCCTGTGTTTGATTAATTCTTGGCCTACTTGAATACCTAAGTACATATCTTTCAATGGCAAATAATTTACATTAGACTTTGGGTCTAACGTAAATACATTGTCCGTACGTTTGATGTAATTAGCTTTCATGAAGCAACCCAAAATCGACAAGTACATACTAGATGCATCATCATACAGTCTATCAAAGCACGGATAATCGCCTTGAAAAATTTTTCAAGGCGATTATCCGTGCTTTGATAGACTTGTTAAATTTGTTTTGTTTTTTTAAATTTGAAATGTTAAATTTGTTTACAATCGGCAAAATGTAGTCCAAAAAGTAAAAGTACAATTTGTTTATATCAGTGGTAAAAGAATTAAATAAAAATTCTGATGACATATTGCGATCACTCAAGTATTGGTCTTGAAAGAACAATTGCAATGCCCTCCACTGCTCAATTATTCTACTAATACAGGCATGAAGTGAAAGCCACCTTATGTCGTAATGACGCAAAATTCTGTGATTTTCAGTGTTTGTGAAATTTTGGAACTCAGCAAATTCTCTTTGACGCTTGCTGCTTTGATAAAAATGAAAAGAAAAGAAGAAAGAAGAAAGACATCCATATACTTCTTTGATAAAAATATCCATATACTTCTTTTACTATTTGTTCTAAATTTCTAGGCAGTATTTTACAGGCGTGGCTAACACTTAATGCTGCAGAGTGACAAACACATTTTATGAAAAAGCACTGGGTTTACTTCTTTAATTTTTGCAACAATGCCAGAATGTTGACCAATAATCACATTCGTAGTATCAGCAGCGAATCCTATTACGTCTTTTATTTCTAAACCTAATTCGGATAATTTTGATGACAACGAATTAAATAAATGACCTGCGGTTTCACCACTTAAATCAACTAAATCAAGGAATTTGGTTTGTACAGTACATTTAGTTTCAGAGAAGTATTTAACTACTATTGTCAATACTTTGACTGTTGCAACATCTGTACTCTCATCGATTATAATTGAATATACTGGTTTACCTGAAGGAGATGCAGTACCAAGTACCTATGTCTTCAATCATATCTTTTTCGAAATTGGGTCCTAAAACATTATAAGTTATAGCGGCTGCTTGGGTTCTCTTGCAGGAAAATTCTTTCGCAATATCGGAATCGGTAAAACACTTCACTAGAACATCACTAAGATGGTCCATAGCTCTAAATGAGATGTTGTGTTCCGACAGAAAACTGCATAAACGCAGCTCAGCTTTCTTGACTTCGTCTTTCAGTGGGGCCTTTTGGAAAAATGTGTCAACCTGAAAATTTAAAAAATACTTGGTTGCTTAGTTTTTTTTATAACAGTCAGTAACAGTAACTCATCTTTGCTCATAGATAACATGTATAAGTATAAACTAAATCCGGGAAAGTCCCCAATGTTCGCGTTTCGGGGAATTCCGCAAACATTGTCGCAAAGACGATCACTCACTACGGTGTTGCCATAACTTCAACCAAAATATACCCAAAAATACTGACTGCCAGCAATATACCTGAAAATATACTGATGTTCGGAAAAATCGCTGAAATATACTGAAAAAGTATTAAAATACTGAATCTGGTCACACTGGATATCGATTGCAATGCTACACGACCATTAAAAATATGTTCGTGCGCATACCTAACATGACAGGTTAATAGTTGGTTCATAACACTGACATTTGACACACAAATTGTTACTTGTTTGTTAGTCAATGTTATTTTGTAAGCAAAACAATCCAATTTAAAGAGTTTGAAAATCACATTTTTATTTCTTATTTTATAAAATAATGCAAGCTTTACACTGCTTAGACGTTATTGAAGTGATTGAACAACTTGAAAATAATACTCGTCGAAGAAAAAAGTACAAAAGCAGGGTTGATCCTTTTTCTTTGGATGACGAAGACTTTCGGAAGCGTTATCGCTTTAAGAAATGTACTGCGACTTATATAATCAATCTAGTACGTGATGATCTCAACTTAGATCGCAGACACACCTGAAATCCAAGTTTTAACAGCCTTAAGATGTTGGGATCGTCGAGAGGTAAGTTTTTACAATCTGAGCAGTATAATACTATTTCAAAATTAAAATCATTTACGAAATTATTGTAGGTACGACATGAAACTTTTTATTAATCCTATATTTCTATCACAGGTTCAAGAAGACGCCGGAGACCACCATGGATTATCTCAAGCAACCACCAGTCGTATTTGTGCCAGAGTTTCACGTGCACTTGCACGACACTCGGCTTCTTTTATTAAAATGCCCAGCACTTTTGCTGAAGAAGAGCGTATGATGAGAGAATTTTATAGAATTCGAAGTTTCCCAACTGTTATTGGTTGCATTGATTGAACACATATCAAAATCCGCAAATGTGGCGGTGATGCAGCCCAATATTATATAAATAGAAAAGGATTTTATTCACTCAATGTTCAGGTATTTTCTCATTCTCATCCTATTCCGTTTTTAAAGAACTACGTAATATTTTTCTGCCAAATTGAAATGTTGTTTTGTTTATCATAGGTAACTTGTGAGGCACATCTCCGCATCCGAGATATTGTTGCCAGGTGGAGAGGTAGTAATAAAAAACTGTACAGTGCAATCAATTTAATTTGTTTTTATAATAAACTAGTTTAGCTTTCAAAACTTCTTCTTTTAATTTTAAATTTTTCAACTTTTGCTTCTCATTTGCCATCTGCGCCTCGTGGAGTTCCTTTCTGCAAGAAATTTCTACTTCAGCTATTTCCAGTGCTGCACTTGCGCTGCCTTTGTTGATCTGAAATAAGAAATATTTTAATTATATCTAAACAACTAATGTATGTATCATAAATAATTGATTATATTAGTTGCATCAACATCTGTTTAATAAATTAATCTTGATTTGGCTTGTACATGGTACTAATTGAATGTTGAGAATACATGTCTACACTGAATCTTGTTTTAGTGCCACAAACAGATATCTTCTCTATATTATCTCTATATTATCTTAATATAACAATAACGCGCCTTACATCCACCAGTCGCGCAGCTGCATAAATTTAATGCCGACTCAGTAGATTTATACTAAGAAACCATAGCAGATAAGACTTATTGTTTAGACTTCGTATGTTCGATCGCCGAATAATAAAGTCGTGTTAGAATTAAAATTAGTTTTTAATTTTTTGAAAGATACTCTTGTGCTCCCTTGATTTAACTATGTATCAGGATAAAAAATAATTAAAAGAGATAACCTACCTGTTTATTTTTTAATTTATAATTCGGACTCTCAAGTTTTTTCTTTGATTAATCCTAATACGGTGGTATAACACTGAAATAGGAAAAATTAATGAGTAGCTTAATTGTTTATAACTGTCAATTTATAAAGTTATTGAATTAGTTCCAAGTTTAGATGAAATAATTATTAATCTCATAAATTAGAAACCATATTCTGCGGTATGTGTTCATAATTAGAAATCTAGTTAAATATGAAAACTGTTGACTACAAAATGTTGGTTTCTTAGAAGGGGTAAAAATAGTAAGGTGTATTTTAATTTATCATAAATCATTTATTTTGCATAACTGTTGACTTGAGTTTTACACATCTGAGTCAAAAAACTGTTATTGTTTGATTAAGCATTTTCATTCATTTGTTTATCGAAAGTTGGATGGGTCCGAATTAGGATTTTTAAAAACACGAGTAGTTTTCCTATTACGGTGGTAGTTATTTCCAGGTAACTCTATATTAGGTTATATGATCTCCTATTACGGCCCTATTCATAGAACATAAAATTACAAAATTTAGGGTTGCGTAAATAAATAATAATTGGTCAAGTGCGAGTCGGACTCGCGCACGAAGGGTTCCTTACCATTATCTATGCAACATAAGGCAACGTTATTAGTATCGAGCAAGAAACGGTAAAAAAATCATGTTTGTTGTATGGGAGCCCCCCTTAAATATTTATTTTATTTTATTTTTAGTATTTGTTGTTATAGCGGCAATAGAAATACATCATCTGTGAAAATTTCAACTGTCTAGCTATCACCGTTCTTGAGATACTGGGCACGGAACCCTAAAAATCATGTTTGTTGTATGGGAGCCCCCCTTAAATATTTATTTTATTTTATTTTTAGTATTTGTTGTTATAGCGGCAATAGAAATACATCATCTGTGAAAATTTCAACTGTCTAGCTATCACCGTTCTTGAGATACTGGGTACGGAACCCTAAAAATCATGTTTGTTGTATGGGAGCCCCCCTTAAATATTTATTTTATTTTATTTTTAGTATTTGTTGTTATAGCGGCAAAAGAAATACATCATCTGTGAAAATTTCAACTCTCTAGCTATCACCGTTCTTGAGATACAGCCTGGTGACAGACGGACGGACGGACGGACGGACGGACGGACAGCGAAGTCTCAGTAATAGGGTCCCGTTTTTACCCTTTGGGTACGGAACCCTAAAAAGTCTTGTCTTTTTTGTGGATTGTTATTTGATATACATGTTTTTGTTTGTTTCTTTATGATAAAACCAAAAGCGATAAAATCTTTTAAATTTATGTAAATATTTTTATTTAAATTTATGCAATTTAAGTATTTTTTATTTTGTTTTTATAGACAATATGGACAGAAAGAAACGCAAGTGTTATACTAATGCGCAAGTGGCTGAAGCACTTTCATTAATTCGACAAGGTATGAGTATTTACAAAGCCTCGAGACAATATAATGTACCAGAGGCTACGTTACGGAGTAAACGAGATGAGCTTTACGAGAGTGAACATTGTGGTAAGCAACCAGTACTTAACCTAAACGAAGAGAGACAAATCGTTGATTGGATCCATTACCTTGGTAAATGTGGCTTTCCAGTGACAAAAGATCAGTTATTACACACTGTCTCTAAGTTAGTTGAAAACCTGCAGCGCCCTAACCCGTTTAAAGATGGAGTGCCAGGAAAAAAATGGTTTTTAGGTTTTATGCAACGACATCCAGCAGTGTCAAAACGTGTCACAAAATCTTCCTACCAGTAGAAACCAAGTCACGGAAGTTGCATTGCGAGCGTGGTTTGATCGAGTAGGAGCATATTTTAAAGATAACGATTTGTTACAAGTTTTTCAAGAGCCAAAACGTATCTTCAACTGCGATGAAACTGGTTTTTTTCTTTGTCCAAAAGACAAGCAAGTTTTGGTAAAAAAGGGTAGCAAACGTGTATATAACCGTGTTGCTAATGACGAAAAAGAATGCTTGACCGTATTAGTCAATGTGTCAGCAGATGGTAATATAGCTCCGCCAATGGTACTATTCCCTCACAAGAGGCTACCTAACAATATCAAGTCAACGGTTCCTTCATGGTGGGGACTTGGTAAATGGTAACACAGAATCGGGCTGGATGAATATGGAGTCATTCTACGAATATGTTGCAAATGTGTTTTACCCATGGCTTCGACAACAAGAAATAACAGTGCCCGTTGTTTTATTTTTAGATGGCCATAGTTCACATATATCTCTCTGCCTTTAACAACTTTTTGCAAGGAAAAAGGGATCGTGCTTGTTGCTTTGCTCCCAAATTCAACTCACGTCTTGCAGCCTCTTGATGTCGCCGTTTTCAGGCCCGTTAATACGGGTTGCAGACCAAGAGCTAAGCTAAGTTAGTTTAGCTTAGCTCGCATAGCTGACGCAGTTTTCCATACTTGTGTGCAGACCGCAAACTATGTGAACTAAGCTATGTGAGCTAACTAAAATATGCGAAGCTATGTTAGTTGTGTATGCCGATGCGCAGCTACGCGAGCTAAGCTATGTCCCTCCCGCCTTCCCCGCACGCCCTTCTCACATCCTTCGCCAGTGCTGTCCAGTGTCCTTTGTCATACGCACGGTCGTTTCGTAGCGAATATGGAGCAATTTATCGAAGTTGTTAAACAATTTCCTGTGTTATGGAACACACAGTTAAAGGACTATCATATCAATTCACAATTTAATTAAAAAGCATGTTGTATGGACACAAATAGTGGAGGAAATAAGTAATCCAGACATACCAGACGGTGAGTTTAATTATTTTTTATTTCAAGTTTAATCTAATTTACATTATTAAAATAATTACAAAATAACTCTCTGACACGAAATGCTTCTCTAGTTATAATAATAATAATAATTTATTGGCAAAAAGTTCATACAGTTTTTACTTAAGCTAAGAAATATGACACAAAATATACATAAAACAATAGCTCCCGATGCCGAACTAGGTAAAAACCTGTGTTTCAGCCCTCGGTGCCACCCCTATGTTACCAGTAGTATACAAAACTAGCTTATATTTATAGCATTTTAGTTCATTTAAATCACCAAATTTGTTTCCATAAAAAATTTCTTTAAATGACAACACAACAGATTATATTAATTTTTGACAGTAGGTACCTACAGTATGTGTGTGAACCTCTCGTGTGTATATGTATAAATGTATGTGGGTGTGTATGCATATGTATGTGTGTGAGAGGGTGTATCAAAGTCAATATAAGGATCTCTTGTGAATACTTTCAGGCCAATTACCAGAACATGCAGATTGTAGACCAACACGAAATGAGTGAGAAACAACATGAGGCAGGGTTACACATTACCTAGCTTAGTACAGTTAAAAGTTTTTCTGTTTCATTATAGCTTAATGTTTGGAGCCAGATAGTAAGTTTTTTTTTACATGCCGTCTTATTTAGCGCGTAAATAGGAATAATGTTATTAATTTTGTTGTAAATGTAAGGTCCGAGTGAACAATAAAATCTTCGGATAAACGAAGTGTGGAACTGTTTCCTAGTGTCACAGATTCTACCCCTACGTCGACTTATATTATTTTGGGGCTCAAAAGACAATTCAGCATGTTGCTTCAAGATTATACCCGTTATAAATAATTGTCTTACTGTCAGAACTGCGCAATTTTTATAGAGTTGGTCAGTAGGGAATAGAAAGGGACGAAAGGTGCTTATTTTAAGAATAGCTCTTTGAGCAATCTCCACTCTCTTAATTGTAGTAGCTGGGGCTCCGCCCCATGCAGTGATGCAGTAGGAAATTAAGGATTGGCAAAGGGCGAAGTAAATCTGCCTTGCTCGTAAGTTGTCGTATTGTACCGATCTTATTAAAGTTTGCTGTTCTTCAATATTGACGGTATTGGCGTTACTAGTTGTCGTTCTTGAAGTCATTAAATAATTGTGCAAGACACAGGTAGTCTTTGTAATGACGTCCACTAGTTCCAATTGACATTCAAATGGTCGACGAAACACACGAAATCGCGCTGTTAATATACCGAAAGCATTTTCTACTACATTTCGTGCTCTACTGAGACGATAGTTAAAGGTGTTTTTTGCTCTGTTATCTAAACATGTACTCCGTGGGTACGGCCTCATTAAGTGTTTTTGTAATGGGAATGCTTGATCACCTATAAACACAAAAGGTGTTAGATCGCCATCAGGCGTTAAAGGTTTATGATTGGGCAAGTTTAATTGCCCGTTTTGTAATTTGTGGCCAAATGCACTATCTGCAAAAATACCTCCGTCGCTAAATCGGCCCATTGAACCAACGTCTATTATAATAAATCTTTTGTGTGCATCAACGACTGCGAGAAGGACGACAGAATAAATTTTTTTATAATTAAAATAATTAGAACCCGACTGAGGAGGGCATTTTATTGAGATATGCTTCCCATCCACGGCACCAAGGCAGTTAGGGAATTGCCATTTATCATTAAAGTCTTCTGCAATTACTTCCCATTCACTTTCTGTCGGTAACATCATATATATTGGTTGCAAATGAATCCAAAGTGCATTGCACACATCTTTAACAATCAAAGAAACTGTATTATTATTACCCACTCTGTAATTGCATCCAATTGTTCTAAAGGAGTCGCCAGTAGCTAAAAACCTGAAACACATAAATATTTATTACTAAGTTTGACTTGGTGTTTGTTACAGTGAAAACTGCGAAGAATGAGTGGAAAAAATTACGTGATAGTCATCGAGAGTCACTCAAAAGGATGAAAGCCAGTACAAGTGGTCAGGCTGCTTCTCCGGCAAATAACTGGAAATATGCCGAGTTACTCGAATTTCTTTTACCCCACATGAAAAACCGTAGGAGAACTGGTAACGTATCAATTAATGATAAAAATACTTTGGCCAGTACATCAACCGAAGGTCAAAGTACTTTGCCCAGTACATCAACCGAAAGTCAAAGTACTGAGATTTTCGAAGAAATTCCGAATGATGATGATGAAAATACTTCCGAACCACCAAGGATAAAAAAAAGAAAAGTTGCCGATGACGCATCATTAAACGACTTACTTCAGAAAGTCGATAACGATTTTATGAAGCGATGTGAGCAAAGAGAGCAACGGAAGGCTGAGGAGGCAAAATAGGCGGAGAAACACAGACATCCGTTAAATTTATTTTTTGACAGTATGTGCGAGTCAACTAAAAAGCTTCCCGATTGGATACAAAGAGATGTAAAAAAAAGCTTTTTCAAATTGTAAACGAAGCAGAGGAAAATTATGAAAGTTATTTGTCTAGACAGACTTATCAATATGGGTACTCATCATCATCCACATTTTCGACGCCAACTCAAAACGATAACTTAGATAATTTGTAACCTTTTGGCATTTACCAATAACAAATATAAATAAATGTTTTTTTTTAATTAAAATTGTTTTGCTTACCTTAAACAAATAGCTAATCTTTCTTCTGGGGTTATAGCCTTCCGATAGTTAGTACCTTGTTTAGTAATATCTCCGATAATCAATGATAACAAATCATAAAACTGAACTCTTGTAACACGATAATACAACTGAAAATGTTCATCATCTAATTCGTAAAATAAAGTTCTAAACTCTCCACTTGCGTGCCGAGATTCAATGTGTTGACATTTCCAAGGTTTAGAATGTCGTTTTCTTATATAATAATAATAAGTCAGTATTAATCTTCTTTTTCTATGTGTAACGTATTCATCATCGGAACTTTCTTCATCGATTATATTCATAGCAAGCACCTGACGTCCGTCTAATTGAACTCCGTAACACTAACTGAGCTTTGGCTTAGCTCTTTGTGTGCACGCCATTTATTTCTATCTTAGCTTAGTTTGGCTTAGCCTAGCTTCCCTAGCTTAGCTTTGGAATAGCTTAGTTTTCGGTCTGCAACCGGCTTAAGGGGTCTTGGAGGGATATTGTGAGGGAATTCAGGGTTAAACATAATTATGCGAAGCTTAAGCGCACAGTCTTTTCTAGAGAAGTGCAAAAATGTTTTGACAGAAGCCTCAAGCCTGAAACAATAATGAGCGGATTCAAATGCTGCGGCCTTTACCCGTTTGATGTACAAAATATTGATTACGATAAACTTTTGTCAAAAGTGAAGAAACACCAAGACAAACTATCTGAAGCCAATCAAAATACTCTATTAGATACACAACAAATGAGCAATATATATAGCAATGAGCAGTTCAAGAAACAATTTGAAAGCCGATTATCACAAGATACATTAAAAGCTTTTAAAGAAGCAGGTAACCAGTGGACAAGTGACCCCACTTATAAAAAACTATTTTTATTCTGGAAAAGTCGTTCTTCAACCAGGCTTGACATTTTCTAGGATTCACTGCCAGACCAAAGCGATCAGACCACTCCTTTATCGATTTCAGGTCCTCGTTTACACATTTAACAGCAGTTGAAACATCGTCAACTCCAACCTGTGTATACAGCTGTAAGTCGTCTGCATACAGATGATACGTACACTTGAGTTCCTGAGTAATGAGCCCAATGAACAGCGAGAAAAGCAGAGGTGACAGTATGCCTCCCTGGGGAACGCCCGAGTCTAGTGTACACCAACTAGATGAGCGTTCGTCGTTGCATACTGACTGCTGGCGATCATGGAAATAAGAGGCAAACCATCTCAATGCGTCAGGGGAAATTAGAAGAGAAGAAAGTATTGACAGAAGAATGTCGTGATTAACAGAATTGAAAGCGTTAGAAAAGTCTACCAAGAAATAAGTAATATTTTCTAACACTTGCGTGACTCATCTGTTTAAATAAAACTACTTTTTACGGATTTAGACGCGTATATTTGTTTTAAAGTTTAAAAGTTTTTAAGTAAAGTAATTTTAGCTTCCTCGATGCCAACCCTCACATCGTTTGTTACTTTAAGTAAAGCGGAGATGGTGCTGCCCTGGTCGGAACCCCGATTGGAGTGGGCAAAGTAGGTTATTCAGCTGTACAAACGACGCTAGCTGCTTATATGCACACCTTTCAAGAACCTTAGCTAAGAAGGGGAGAATAGAGATAGGACGGAAGTGACATGGAAGAGTAGGGTTTGAAGTTTTAGGCAAAGGACGAACAAGTGCTTTACGCCAGATTGAAGGAAAAGAACCTAAAGAAAGTGAATAGTTTATGATGTGAGTTAAAGGAAGCAAGATCTCATCCAGGACCATGACAATCATCCGACGACTGATACAATCGTATCCTACAGCCCCGGATGCTATCGATACGATATTTTTCTTGACCTCTTCAGGAGTCACTAAGGAGAAGTGAAACGGATCGAAGGTAGGGCGCGGTAGATCAACCAAGAAGCGAATAGTTTGTAGTTTTATTACCGGGTCTAGGGCTTTGGATTTTGCAAAATGGGTGTTGATTTCGTCTAGACTGATAGTATTCGGTAAGCCTGACGTGCATGATTTTCCAACGCCGAGGGTTCTAAGAAACCTCCAGACTTCAGTAGAAGAAGAAGATACATGTGTAAGGATATGTCGTCGTCTCGCGTTCCGTATCATCTGGTTACAGCGATTGTGGAGTTTTTTAAACTTAGTCCAATTACTGTCGCATCGGCTTCGTTTATATTTGTAGAAGGCTCGATCTCTGCGTTTCATGGCTGCACGGATTTCCTCTGTCATCCACGGCGCTGGCGAGCGTTTCAGTTTTACTGGTTTTATAGGGGCATGACGATCAAATAGCTTATATATCTTACTATTAAAAATCGAGACTTTCTCTTATATACTGCCGAAGATTACATTAACGTAATGAAAAGCTGCAGAAAGAAAAATCCTCTTGAAGTTTACAGAATGCAGATGAAAGATTTTGTGTCAACGTCTAAAATTGAAAAGAAAATAGTAAACAGAAAAACATTTATTTCTAAAGAGAAAGTGAATTGGCTAAAGGCAAAATAAATTTGTATAAAAAAGAATTTTATGGCGCATCCACACATGCCCGGCGGCACGGCCGGCGGCATGGCCGGCGACCGTGCCGCCGGCATTTGCATCTTTTACCTGCGGCACGCGCGGCTTTTGGTTGCCGGCGGCAGTTTGCTTGCGGCTTCGATACGGAGTGGTAGTGTTGTCGTATTCATATATAACATAATTTCATATAAGTAAATAACGAAATGACAGAATTTAACTGGGATGATAGTGCAGTACTTTTATTAATAGAAAAGTATCAAGAAAATGAACCATTGTGGAACCCAAGGCATATGGATTTCAAGAATCGCAACAAAAGAAATGATGCTATTAGGGATATTGCTTCTGTGTTCAACATAGCATCATCAGAAATTGAGAGAAAACTGAAGAATTTATCCAGCCATTATTTTCGAGAAAAACGCAAATATGAAGAATCTAAAAGGAGTGGATCTGGACGGGAAGATGTTCAATTGCCGAAATGGTTTGCTTATAAGGCGTTATCATTTCTTAGTGACAAGAATGCACCGGTACCGACTCTGAACAGCCACGCACCTATTGTAAGTACCCATCAAATTCTTATAATAATCAAGTAGACTAGTTGGTCGCCCATTGATCGAAATTCGACCATAATTCATTTAAAATACATATTTCATTAAGTAATATTTTCGTAAATAGGGGTACAAAGTTTTTGCTTCGCGTATTGATATTAGATACCTACTACCTACAACCCGGTAACAATATATAATACCACGGAGAGCGGACGAGCATACTCTCGTATTTGAACCATATGCAGTCGGCAAAACGCTCACCGAAAGCGAAGTATTCGGGAATAAGCGCTCATCAAGAGTGTAGGTATAGGCGTCTTCAGTGGTGACTGTATACATGTAATGTTTATAAGCTTGGTTTTTAGGGTTCCGTACCCAAAGGGTAAAACGGGACCCTATTACTAAGCCTCCACTGTCTGTCTGTCTGTCTGTCCGTATGTCTGTCTCCAGGCTTTATCTCATAAACCGTGATAGCTAAAAAGCTGAAATTTTCACAAATGATGTATTTCCGTTGCCGCTATAACAACAAATACTAAAAATAAAAATATTAAGGGGGGTCCCCATACAATAAACGTGTGAAATCGCAAATTATAACTTTGTTATTCATATATTTGTATGAAAAACAATGTTATTTTTTTTTGCTGAAAAATTTTTGTATTTTTGCTAGTTGTAGGTAATAGATACGTTCATTTTTCATAGATAATGGTACGGAACCCTTCGTGGGCGAGTCCAACTCGCACTTAGCCGGTTTTTATTAAATATTTACATACCGATTGGATATTTCAAAACATAATGTTAAAGCTTGTTTGCAATTATTTATAAGATTTCCTTTTTATTTTCAGTCTTCTCAAGTTAATATCACTCCCCAGACTACGCTACCTTCGACAAGGAGGTCACGAAAGCGAAATATAGAGGGAGATCCTGAAGTTGATGAAGCTTTGCAATTACTGAGGGAGATTACATCTAATGCAAGGCAACGCGATGATGCTGCAATATTTGCAGACTATATAAGTAGCAAGTTGAGGAAGATGGATCATTACACGATGTGTACAGTACAACATCAAATCCAGAATATTGTCTATGAAGCAGAAATGAGAATGGGTCCGATGAATTTTGATACCAATAATACTACTCAGCCTCTTCGTTATCAAAATGTTCGTCCAGGATTTTTTTTTTTTCATTTTTTCATTTTTCCTTCACAGGCCAACCTACAACGTCAGCGATGTCACCATCGCCCTCAACTTCGCGCTCTTACTCTGTTCAATCAGACTATGAAATGCAAAATAGCCCAGATGTCAACACAAGTGAGAGTCTGTTACAAGTCTTGGAAAATAATTTAACCGAAAATAGTGTTATAGATTAAAATCATTGTTTACATATTTTCAGTTGAATTATTTTATTTTAATAAAAGCTTAAAATTATTGATAAATGCTTCTGATTCCTAAATAAAACAATTATTTGAATAATCATATTTTATTTCTATAAAACATTATATTTGATATTGGCAAGGAAGCTGACCTTGTTCCGATAGAAAATAACATTTTAGCTCATTTCTAATTACACTTGGTACTACATTTAGAGCGATCTGCGGAATATTTTGTTGCTCTTCGTTCAAAACTCCATCAGTAGTTCTTTCATTTCTCTTCATAAAATTATGCAGATGCACACAAGCCATCACGACAAGTTTTGCTTTCTCATTTTGTAAACCAATGCGTGAATGTAAAATTCTGAATTTATTAGATAAAATGCCAAACGCGTCTTCTACAACCATGCGCCCGCGACTAATTCTATAATTAAAAACCCTCTCAGGTGATCCTTTTGCATGATATCCAGAAAATGGTTTTATTATATTCTGTGAGATGGGGAAAGCATCATCACCGATGAAATAAAAAGGCACAGGTGTATTTCTCCCTTGTAATGGAATCGCTTGTGGCAGACTTAAAGTTCCATCTCGTATCATATGAAATAAAGTTGAATTGCGTAGAACTCCACCATCAGATATTCTGCCCTGACATCCAATGTCCACGTATAAAAAGTTATAATTGGCATCGATTAAAGCTAGCAAAACAATACTGAAATATGACTTATAATTAAAAAACTCAGAACCGCTATTAATTGGACATGAAATACGTATATGTTTCCCATCGAGGGCACCTACGCAATTAGATACATTCCATTTCTGCATGAAACTCCGAGCCACTGATAGCCATTCTTCCTGTGTATTCGGCATCTGTAAAATAAAATTGTTTGTGATATTTGTGTGTGTAGTTTTAGTTATATGTATGTAAAATGTGTGTGAAGTTCCAGGTACAGTATAAAATCATAGATATTATAATTTGACTAGGAATAGATATGTCACTTAAGAAGGTTCAGTTTCTAACTACCTAATGTGTTACGGATATTTGTACTTACCCTTAAATAATTGGATAATGTAGATACCAAAGCTTGACAAACATCTGGAATTATTAAAGAAATAACTTGTGGAGACACTTTAAACAGCGTACCGAGTGAAAAATAAGTCTCCTGTAGCCAGGTATCTCAAAGTAATTGCTAGTCGATCGGAAGCTGACACAGCATTTCTCCAGCGGGTGTCAGTTTTTGATATCATGGGTCCAGTTAAATTCAGTAATATTTCAAATTCTTCACTAGAGATCCTTATAAAAGTGTTAAATTTCGAACGAATATTTCTTCGGTTTATGTCATCTTTTCTAAAATCTTCAAGTATCAGGGACACATTAGGCCTATTTCGTAGACTGGGTCTGACCCAATATCTTCGTTTGATTTTGCGGTTCTTTTTACGAATAATAACATACAACACTACACCTGCGATACACGCAACTATATTATAGTCCAACATCTTTCAATCCTACGCACACGACTAACTTCGACGAAAGTCACAACACTACTGCGAAAATTGCAACCGCATCTGCAGGCCGCCGTCAGCCGCCGGTAAAGCCGGCGGCCTGCATTCAGCGGCAACGCGGTCTGAAACCCGGCGGCATAAGCCGGCGGCATGTGTGGATGCGCCATTAAACATTCTATTTTTATGAAAATAGATGGAGTAGTTAAAGAGCTCAACATTGAAAAAAAGTTAGAGGAAAATTTTAGATATTTCTGAGGATGATTTCAGTTTTTTTTGGCCTGATGGCAAAGAAATTGCACAGGCAAAATTGGATGATTTAACATCAATGTTTCATCTTATCCCTAAAGACTGTCTGGACTTTTACAAGTCGTTAAAAGGAAAAGAATCTGAAGATGTGGATGGGCTCGGAGCAGAACTAGATTTCGAGATGGAACCAGAGTGCTGAGTGCGACTGTAACAAAAACAAGCGAGTAACTTCAACATCGCGTTTATCGAATAAACTCCAAACGCGGTGACCATCGAGAACAAGCGAGTGCCAGTGACCTTCGATCCTAACTACTCGTTTGGCGTTTGCTCACCGTGAATACTGAACGATAACGTTCTTAAATTGGCATGACGTTTAATAACCAACCATTTTAAGAAATACATTTTTATATGGTGGACATATGGAAGCAAGTGTCTATCTATCGTGGTGGTTTTATAAGTGACGTTTTTGTTTATGTTTTGTTTTGCTCTCGTAAGTTTTAAGTTAAATATTTAGTATACGGCTTGATACTCTGGTATATTGAATTAAAATATATAAGTTCAAAAATGAAGACAAGTTGGGCTCAATTTGATTTGATGGTGACGTTTATGGAGCAGTAAGTGCAATTTATCTGCGGTATTCGTATAAGTTTAATGAACATTAAATCCAGTGAATTAACTACAATGTAACTTGTTTTATTGTAGACATGGTGACTTAAACAAACCATCCTCCAATGCAAGAGGTAGGATTTCCACTTTGACGCTTTGGGAGGAACTGACTCAGCTGTTAAATAGCGATGGCAGTGGAGATACTAAATCTTGTGACAAATGGAAGAAGGTATGTCAAGTGTTGTTAAGCTTTCCTATTTTTTAAAACATGGTTACGGTGTGGTGTAAGTGTTGCTTATATTGAAATGTTTTCTTATTTGCATGATTTAAGGTTTGGAGTGATTACAAAAATAATACAAAAAAAGGCTTCTCGTTTGCATAGAGCAGCAAGTGGCACTGGTGGTGGTCCTGCTGTGTTTGCTAAATTGACAGATTTGGAACAGAGAGTACTAAATCTGATTGGGGTACAAGTAGCTACGGGTTTGCAAGTGGAAGAGGCTGGATTATCACAGGTTAAAACTACATAATATTACAGTCAACAAAATAACACCTATGTTTTTTTATTAATGTACTGGTTTTAATATAAATTAATTCTTTTTCAGGTGATTGACATGCTGCCTAATCCAAGTGTGGGAAATGACCCTAGCTTAGCAACTCCACAACCACGTCAATCTGTCGAATGTTAGTCAAGGATGTATTATGAGTACCTATATACTACATTGTTAGCTCTATATTCCTGAAATATTTATGATGATTAACTATTAGGTTTCTGTTACAGTACCTCAAAGTGCTTCACCAGTGCCACCACAATTGTTGAGGGCTATATCTTCTCCGCCACATATCTATATAGAGGAAGAAGTTCAACGTAAGACATAGCTTAATTTGAGATGATACTATACTATATATTTAAGATTTTTCAGTGAATTAGTACTATTCTTATTAAAATTATAAGTATTTTATAACATTTACAATCAAAATTTTTGATTGTAAATGTTTAATGGATAATAATAATTTCAAATGATATTGTACGAATTTGAAAAACTTATTCCTACGATATCATGAATTAATAATATTAAATAATTTAATTTTGTTTTAGGTATATCTGAAAAAACAGTGTCGAAAATTACCAAAGAAGGTAAGGAAGCAGCTTCAACTTCGAAAAAAGTTACAACACCGCGCAAAATTGGTCCTCGACGAAAAACTCATGAACTGGATGATTTTGAACGATGTGCTATAAGGCATAAAATACACGAATTTTATGCCGTAAGAAAGGAATTGCCTACATTGGCGAAATTGTTACATGAAATGCGAAATGAGATAGACTATAAAGGTAGTCGCACCACTTTGTGGAGGATTATAAAAGAAATGGGATATTATTTTAAAAAATGCAAATCCAAAAGAAAGATTTTGATGGAGAGATACGACATTGTTGCCTGGCGCCATCGATACCTCGAAGAATTAAGAAAAAATCGTCTCGAAGCCCAGCGGCCAGTCGTGTATTTAGATGAAACATATATACACGCTACATATTGCGCTGGAAAATGTTGGCAAAGCGAAACTGAAGAAGGTGTTTTATCTTCAGATTCCAAGGGACCACGGTGGATAATTGTTCATGCAGGTGGCGCCATGGGCTTTACCTATACCCAATCAATGCTCAACTGATTTTTAGATCCCAATCGAAATCAGCGGATTATTTATTTATTTATTTTATTCTTAATTGTACACCATACAGAAGCATATAACTTAATAATAAAATACAAGATTGTACAATGGGCGGCCTTATCGCTAAAAGCGATTTCTTCCAGGCAACCTGGGTATGGATCTAAATGAGGAGCGAGTAGAGTTGTCGGTGCACGAATATTATTATTTTAATATATATATACATAAAAATTATCATGATGAAATGAATAAAGTAAATTTTAATAAGTGGATTAAAGAAAAACTAATTCCAAATCTGCCTCCACAGTCTATTGTTGTTATGGATAATGCCTCATATCATAACGTGCAGATTGATAAGGCACCCACAATGTCAAGCACAAAGTCAGAAATGCAATCTTGGATAATAAATAAAGGACTTTCTTATTTGCCGACAATGTTAAAAGCACAGCTATTTGAAATTATTAAAGAACACAAACAACCACCTGTATATGAAGCAGATGTGATGTTGGAAGAAAATGGTCATAAAGTGGTATGGCTTCCACCTTACCATTGTGACTTGAACCCTATCGAACTCATTTGGAGCATATTAAAAAGAAGGATAGCTGAAAAAAATGTAGGTCAAGAAGCTAATAAGATAGTACAAATTACGGAAGAAGCTTTTGCTACTATTACTAAGGAGGAATGGAAAAAAGAATGCGAGCATGTAATAAAAGTTGAAGAAAAATACTACGCTGCTGGCCCAGCCATAGACAACGAAATGGATAAATTCATAATCGAAGTAGGAGACGACAGTGATAGTTCTGATGATAGTGACTATGAGTATGAGGGAATGTCAGATGTAGACTTTGATGAACACAATTATTGTGTAAGACTGTAATAAAAATATCGTCGTTTATAATAAAAACTAGCTAACCCGGCAAACGTTGTTTTGCCATACTAAAAAAAAAAGTTTTAAAAATAGATGTTGGCCGATTCTCAGACCTACTGAATATGTATGCAAAATTTGAAAAGAATCGGTCAAGCCGTTTCGGAGGAGTACGGTAACTAACACTGTGACACGTGAATTTTATATATTAGATATATAATAAAAATATCGAAGTCGTGTTTTTTTTAATCAATGATTCTGTCCTTTCTGTTAGCTACGTATTTTTGATGTGATAA
Source organism: Orgyia antiqua (assembly GCA_916999025.1). NCBI lineage: Eukaryota > Metazoa > Arthropoda > Insecta > Lepidoptera > Erebidae > Orgyia > Orgyia antiqua. The sequence goes on from OU779874.1 coordinate 12,319,233, forward strand.
CGTTTGTAACGTAACTTATAATTCGATGGCTGCAAAAACGTAAAAAATTAGGAGTTCCATGACGTATGTGCCGTTACCTCGCTCTGAGGCGTTCCATTTAAGGCTTTAAGTACAAGCGAGAACGCGCAACGAGCGACCAAGTGGAGGTGAAGTGCAAGGTCAAGGTCAAAAGAGATAGGTACAAGTTTGGAATATTTTATTTATTATTTAATTAAGTGAGTACAATAATAATAGATTTGTGACGTTGTCTCGTTAAACTATCGTCCGTAAACCGAATTTACAGACAACCAAAGGTTTTTTTCTAAATACTAGTGAAAATATTACAAGACTTTAAAAATAAAACGAAGTCCTAAAACATGACAATGTGTAAGTCCTTATTCAAAGTATAACCGAAGGACATTGTTGGCACTGTTAGTAGTTAATAGTAAGAAAACAAAGTAAGATAGATGAATACATTCTTCGGGGAAATATTAAAAGTTTAATTATGTCAATCAAATTTAAAAATATCTCCCTTGTAATGTGGCAACACTTGTTTGCGTTACTGCCAACATAGCGGCAAAGGAACTATTCTATGAAACGCACTTTAGAGCGAGCGTGGTCGGATTTATCACCCAACTAGTCGACCGTCTTGTACACGTGCAGATCATAGTTCACTGAACAATCGACGCTCCCACACAGATGAAGTGTCGTCATTAATATTTGCACTCACACATCTAAATAAACTAATTAAGTAGTGGGGCGCGTCATTTCAGCTTGGACAAGCTATACAAGGGTGACGAATTCCCTGATGGTAAGTAATTACCATATCCTACAGACTTTTGCATACAGGTATCACTCGTTGCTTACCCTGTAAGAAAGAACCTTTTAACGCCATTTTTTAACCCGCCATTTGTGACCTATATGTCTGTGAGACCGGGTGGATCGAAAAAGTTTAATAACTTTTTTACTCGTTATCGAATTGACTTGCGAATTCGTGTACTCTCCTGATTTCGCGTACCCCACCCAGTGTGACCAGATTCAGTATTTTAATACTTTTTCAGTATATTTCAGCGATTTTTCCGAACATCAGTATATTTTCAGGTATATTGCTGGCAGTCAGTATTTTTGGGTATATTTTGGTTGAAGTTATGGCAACACCGTAGTGAGTGATCGTCTTTGCGACAATGTTTGCGGAATTCCCCGAAACGCGAACATTGGGGACTTTCCCGGATTTAGTTTATACTTATACATGTTATCTATGAGCAAAGATGAGTTACTGTTACTGACTGTTATAAAAAAAACTAAGCAACCAAGTATTTTTTAAATTTTCAGGTTGACACATTTTTCCAAAAGGCCCCACTGAAAGACGAAGTCAAGAAAGCTGAGCTGCGTTTATGCAGTTTTCTGTCGGAACACAACATCTCATTTAGAGCTATGGACCATCTTAGTGATGTTCTAGTGAAGTGTTTTACCGATTCCGATATTGCGAAAGAATTTTCCTGCAAGAGAACCCAAGCAGCCGCTATAACTTATAATGTTTTAGGACCCAATTTCGAAAAAGATATGATTGAAGACATAGGTACTTGGTACTGCATCTCCTTCAGGTAAACCAGTATATTCAATTATAATCGATGAGAGTACAGATGTTGCAACAGTCAAAGTATTGACAATAGTAGTTAAATACTTCTCTGAAACTAAATGTACTGTACAAACCAAATTCCTTGATTTAGTTGATTTAAGTGGTGAAACCGCAGGTCATTTATTTAATTCGTTGTCATCAAAATTATCCGAATTAGGTTTAGAAATAAAAGACGTAATAGGATTCGCTGCTGATACTACGAATGTGATTATTGGTCAACATTCTGGCATTGTTGCAAAAATTAAAGAAGTAAACCCAGTGCTTTTTCATAAAATGTGTTTGTCACTCTGCAGCATTAAGTGTTAGCCACGCCTGTAAAATACTGCCTAGAAATTTAGAACAAATAGTAAAAGAAGTATATGGATATTTTTATCAAAGAAGTATATGGATGTCTTTCTTCTTTCTTCTTTTCTTTTCATTTTTATCAAAGCAGCAAGCGTCAAAGAGAATTTGCTGAGTTCCAAAATTTCACAAACACTGAAAATCACAGAATTTTGCGTCATTACGACATAAGGTGGCTTTCACTTCATGCCTGTATTAGTAGAATAATTGAGCAGTGGAGGGCATTGCAATTGTTCTTTCAAGACCAATACTTGAGTGATCGCAATATGTCATCAGAATTTTTATTTAATTCTTTTACCACTGATATAAACAAATTGTACTTTTACTTTTTGGACTACATTTTGCCGATTGTAAACAAATTTAACATTTCAAATTTAAAAAAACAAAACAAATTTAACAAGTCTATCAAAGCACGGATAATCGCCTTGAAAAATTTTTCAAGGCGATTATCCGTGCTTTGATAGACTGTATGATGATGCATCTAGTATGTACTTGTCGATTTTGGGTTGCTTCATGAAAGCTAATTACATCAAACGTACGGACAATGTATTTACGTTAGACCCAAAGTCTAATGTAAATTATTTGCCATTGAAAGATATGTACTTAGGTATTCAAGTAGGCCAAGAATTAATCAAACACAGGGACAATCTAAACATGAAAGAACAGATTGCTGAGTTTTTCAGAAGGTGCCAATCATTTTTAATTGAGTTGAGCACGCAATTGAAATCACGTTTGCCTTTTGAAAATCCAGTTTTTCGAGAACTGAAATTTCTTGACCCACACACTGCCGTGCATAAAGAATTTCGCAGTTTACGAAATGTGATAGAAACTTTCCCATGCGAAGTATAGCCAGAACAAATGCAGTTAATTGACGAAGAATATAGAACCCTAAAGTTTGATCGCGAAGTAAGTGATTTGTTACAATCTTCCAGCACTGGCTCACCCATCTCGTGTGAACAATTTTGGGTGGAAGTTGGGAAAATTTCTAACAGTGATGGCATGTTAAAATACAAAAATATAACTAGTTTTAGTAAATCTCTTCTATGTATACCGGTGTCGAATGCTGCATGCGAGCGCATATTTTCACAGATAAATTTAATAAAAACGGACCAAAGAAACAGGTTTATAAACAAAAATGTGTCAGCTATTTTAAAAACAAAGCAAGGTGTTAAGGATAAAGGAGGTTGTGTAAATTTTAATCCTTCGAAAAGGATGTTAAAATATAACTCTAACATTTATTGTGAGTATGAATAAATAAAACGTGTTAAGAAAATCAGTATTTTTATTGGTATTTCTGTCCTATGTAAGTCAGTATATTTCAGTATTTTTTTGAGGTGCCTCGGTATTTTCGTAAAATTTAATCTGGTCACACTGACCCCACCGTCAGTACACCCCGCATCGGCGAGGCAGGCGCACATCTTTGAGTTTTGGCGCCAACCCGGTGCGTGGGACCGGGGTCACAGATTACGTAAGTGAAATAGTCAAAGTAAAATATTTTAATATTTAATTATTTATAAGTATATGTATCAATTTTTGGTTTCATTTTATAGTGTAGTTATTGTGATTGTTATTATTCTGTTACCAATGATCTTTTTGCATATCTTTACAAATATTTCACTTAGTTCGTACGTATTTGTTGCCTAATTTCTAAAACTTGTTTTAGCATGTCTTACTAACGTGAGAGCCGTCGTTTAGAAGCCCTTCTGCAAGAGGAATTAATGTCCGATGAGGAAATATCACAAAATTCATCGGATAGTGAAGCTGAAAGTGACGGCGAACCAGAAAATCCACCTCCAGATTAGATACCAAATACAGACAGCGAAGAGGATTTGAGCGATCGGGAAACGTTAGATAACAACAACTCCTCCTTTTATTTGGGTAAGGATAAATCTACAAAATGGAGTAAAGAACCTCATCGTCAATCTGGCCGAACTAGAAATTGCAATATTGTAACTCAGTTACCAGGACCTAAACAGGCTATCACAGGTGAACGAGATATTTTTCGAATTTGGAAGCATTTTTTTGATGACATCATCATAATAGATATAATTATAAAGTATACTAACCAATACATTGACACCATCAAACATAAGTATACCAGAGAAACATATTGCCGACAAACTAATGTCAACGAGATACAATGCTTTATAGGTTTGATTCTGTTAGCCGGAGTAAAAAAAGCAAATCATCTAAACGTCGAAGAGTTGTTTCGAACGGATGGTGGTTCAATAGAAATCTTTCGACTATCAATGTCTGCTCAAAGATTTACCTTCCTGCTGCGAGTTTTGAGATTCGATGATAGGACTACGAGGTATCAAAGAAAAAGCCATGACAAGATTTGTCATATCCGAGAAATATTTGAGAGATTTGTTCAAAACTGCAAGGATAGTTAGGTACATCTTATCTGCTTTTGTGACAATAGATGAAAAATTAGAAGCCTTTCGTGGAAGATGTTCCTTTCGGCAATACATTCCAAACAAACCAAATCCTTATGGAATCAAGATTCAAGCTCTCTGTGATGCTAAAATGTTTTATACATTTTCTATGGAAATTTATCCCGGCAAACAGCCAAATGACGGTCCATACAATCTTGACAATTCGGGCCTAGCTGTTGTCCAAAGATTATGCGAACCTATTTACAACACTGGTCGCAACGTCACAACTGATAATTGGTACACCAGTGTACCATTGGCAGAAGCATTGTTACAGAAAGGCTTAACAACAATTGGAACAATTAGGAAGAACAAGAAAGAAATACCCCCTGATTTCAATATAGTACGTGGTCGAAGTGTGAAATCAAGTATGTTTGGTTTTCGCGACAACATGGTTTTGGTTTCACACGTCCCATAGGCAGAAAAGAATGTTCTTCTGATAGGTACTATGCATAATGATGCCAGAATTGATGCTGAAACTCAAAAACCAGATATTATTTTGAGCTACAATGAGACTAAAGGCGGGGTTGATGTCGTCGATCGTTTATGTGCGAATAACAATTGTGCTCGAGCAACAAGTCGCTGGCCTATGGTTATATTTCATGCCATGCTAAATGTCAGCACTATAAATAGTCAGGTGATACATACGGCTAATAATTCGAACTCAAAAATTCAACGCCGCCATTTCATCGAGAGTTTAGCTATGAAGCTAATTGAACCTCATATCGGAGAACGACAGGTTCAGTTGAACTTGCCTCGACTGATGAGACAAAGACTTGCAGAAATTTTGAAGATAAATGATGTCCCTGGAACAGCTGGTCCTTCAAGAAATGGTCGGTGTTTTGAGTGTGGATGGCAAAAATCAGAAAAACCAGATATACTTGCCATCATTGCAAGAAATATTTGTGCCTAGAGCATGTAGTGCCAACATGCTCCTGCTTGGCTCTTGAAAAAGAATAATTTTTGAGGAGTTTTTTTATACTTTTGTGTTTAGTACGGGTACGTTTTTGTTTGTTTTTTTATAGTTCCTATTGTAATGAAACTAAGAGAGGCTGATTTAGTTAAAAAAAAAACTTGTTAAAAATTTTGATATTTTAAAAGAGCATTAGAAAAATCTTGGTTATTTTTAATGTTATTAGTATGTAAGCGTAAAGATAAATAAACGATATGTGATTTAAGATATACCATTGTATTATTATAAAAAATACATACCTTTTTAATAATTGAATTAGTAAAAGTTCCATAGAGTGAAACCATTTAGGAAATTCTCAATTTGAAAAACCCGGTCCGTAAGACCGGCGTCACAAACCACGTAAGTCAAAGTCACGTCACAAAGGGCGGGTTAATACCATAATGTAGTTCTGTGGAAAAACTACACGATTGTATAAGAGATAAATTTCTCCATATACCCATATTAGTAATTTTATTTCCCAGACATCAGTATATCCATATCTATTAAGCAGTTTTCCATATCGTCTTCATCTTCTTCCTCATCACATTCCATATTATACTGCTCTGTATCTGAAAATATAAATAAATCTATACTGATATTATAAGGCTGAAGAATTTGAAGGTGCTATCTCAGGAACCACTGTTCCGATTTGAAAAATTCTTTCAGTTTTGGATAGTACATTTATCGAAGAAGGCTACACACTGCAACCAACAGAAGCGAAGCAGCAGCGAAAAATGTTAAAAAAACAGGGAAAAAATTCTTAATTCCATGTGTACGAACTCGTAGGCAATGGCTAGTATTTTTATTCTATTTACAGGCTTTTCTGATTGATCTATATCTTTAGTTTTCTTTATTGAATATGGTTACTAAAAAGTTAAGTATGGACAGGTGGTATATCCACGACATACGTGGGAAAATGTGAATGTCCGTTAGTGCAAACCTCATCATACTATATCTAATATATAAAATTCAAATGTCACAGTGTTAGTTACCGTACTCCTCCGAAACGGCTTGACCGATTATTATGAAATTTTACACCCATATTCCGTAGGTCTGAGAATCGGCCAACATCTATTTTTCAAACCTTTTTTTTTAGTATGGCAAAACAACGTTTGCCGGGTCAGCTAGTATATTATATACTAATCCTAATAATATTATAAATGTGAAAGTTTGTGAGTATGGATGTTTGTTAATCTTTCACACAAAAACTACTGAATAGATTCTAAGAAAACTTTACAATAATGTAGCATATGTACATCAGAATAACATATAGGCAAATTTTTATCACAAAAGAATGCAGTGTTCCCGTGGGATAATAAAAATAAACAGATTTTTTTTATCCTTCTCACTATGGGTAACACTGCAGGGCACAGTTAGTAGTTGATTAAAAATAAAGTAAACTTACTAAATATTGAATTCGTGATGGACAAATTAAGTTCTTCAGTGTTACAATCGTTATAATCCAAATCCGAAAATGTCATAGCATTGCTTCTATTAGTATTATGGTCAGGTGTTGCTATATCTTCGATAACAGTTTCCTTCAACTTGGTGCTTTGGTCAGCAGATTTACCCTCACATTGAGTCTTATTTTGACTGGCAACAATCTGATTACGCATGCTCTCTAGATGAAGTCTTTCAATCTAAAAAATAAATTCATTATTAATAAATAAATATTCATGGATATTCCACACACCATCCTCTAATCCCAAGCCAAGCTTATTATGCTTGTGTTATGGGTACCAGAATGCGGATATAATATTTATACTTCCCTCAATGTTTACATTCTTCTACCTGTCACCCGGTATAGATTTTTAACATAAACATTTTAGAACAGGTTTTAAAACACATAATATTTCGTTGCAGGTCTTTACTTATTATTATAAAAGTCTTTATCTTTATATATTTGTCTCTATGTGAGCTTACATCCTCAAAACCTACAAATGTGGTTTTTTAAATTTTTTAATGGACTCTATTTTTCATATACCACGCGTTACGAAGTTGCGGGGGATAAATAATAACACTTATGGTATTACTAATATGACTTGTGGATTATTAGGTAAATCACAAACCTGTAAACCGTTCCGCTGTGCTTTAGTTTTTTTTAATGCATCTATTATCCAGCGTTCTTCAGCTAACAACTGTGCTTCCTCGGCTATGCGCTGGCCAAGTTTAGCATCGTTGTGAATATACGATTTACGTTGTTTAGACATTTTAGGGCAAAGTATGAAGGCAAAATAATATTTAGAAACTTTATCAGAACTACTTACAATAGCTGTGCCTATTAAATAAAAGTGAAAAAAACAAAATGGTTAACTAAAATTATATTCTATTTTTGATTTTTGGCAATCTGTCGTCCATCTAGTTTTTGCAATATTTTGCATAGACTTACGTTACAATTTACGATATAGATCACAGAATAGATAGGAATAATAGATAGAAGATACTATACTACGTATAACTCCGAAGAACCGGTAAATTAGAGGAGGGGTGTTTTGCATTCTGACGTTATATCTATATTATTTTACTCTTTGATTCTGACAAATCAATGGTCTCTATTAAAGACCATTGTGAAAAAAGGCGGGAAAGCTTGAAGAGGGCGGCCGCGTTTTTTATAGAAAAAATTTATTAATTAGTTTTTTACTCAGTAGAGGTTTTTTAAAGTTTGTATATATTGTATTTTTATGAATAGATAAGTTGTATATAGTAGTGTAGTGCATCTTTATTAGCTGGTAAGTCTTTTTTATTATTCAAATATGAATGATCCTCCGGATCCCGGGGATCCGGGCGGGACAGTTCCTCCGGCAGGGAACTTTGTTACTGTTTACTGTTCTGAATCAGGTATGGACACTGATTCCTCCGTTAGAACACAATCTAAAGGACACAAACGTAGTCGTTTACATAAAACATGTAAAAATTGCAATAAGAAACGGAAACACATATCGGGTACCTATACGCCGTGCAATTGCATGGAGAAAAATGTAGATGTTTCACCAAACACATCTATCCAAAATGAAAATGAGAATGACACGGAGTCATTAAAATTAGTAACACCAATTACACCAAAATCGCCACCAGTACAAGTAGCCAGATCAACATATAGTACTGTAGATTCATCACCTTTTATAATACATGTGCAGAAACAAACTGATTCAGCAAATGATGGCACCACTTTTCACCCAATTACCTTTGGTAAAATTCTGCAGCGTTATTCGGTACGTAACATTATAAATGGAAGCTTAAAGAGGATAGGAAGGAATAGAATATCTATAGCTTTTAATAATTTCATTGACGCCAATGCATTTCTAGAGCATCCAATTTTAAAAGAAAATAACTTAAAGGCATTTATACCCACATACAATGTGTCCCGTATGGGCGTTGTACGTGGAGTTCCTATTGATCTATCTCCCGAGGAAATTATAGACTCCATTAATGTCCCTAATGGATGCGGCAAAATACTTAAGGTTAGACGAATTAATGTAAAACGTGTACTAAATGGTGAAGCTACATGGCACCCATCACAAACTGTTGTGCTCACATTTGATGGCCAGCTGTTGCCCGATAAAATATACATGTGCTATACTGCACTTTCAGTACAAATTTATACCTTCCCAACTATACAATGTTTTAATTGTTGTCGTTTCGGACACACTAAGCTCCAGTGTCGGTCAAAGCCGCGCTGCTTTAAATGTGGGTGTGAACATTCTGGAGACAATTGTACTATAGACGATGATCACATTTCCTGCTGTCTCTGTGGTGGTAATCACTTTGCTACCAATAAAACATGTCCCGAGTTCAATAGGCAGAAACAAATAAAACATTCTATGGCAGAGAAGTCAATTTCATACGCAGAAGCTTCCAAACTCCACTCACCTCTGTCGAAGTCCTATTCTGAGATTTTAGCCACCCCAAAAGTTCAATTAAAAGGTCTCCCAAACAGCACACACTTAAAACAACAGCAAAGTTCTTACCGTAAGACTATTTTCCTGAAGCCACGGGATCAGCCTAAATTTGTTAAAGGGTATAATCAACAAGAACACCAAAACATTACAAGACAACCTTCATACTCACAGCCAAATGGTAGTGCTTTTCCTACAGAAAAACACAACACACATAGTATTGCAGACATAATTTCAATTTTAACAAATATGATTAAATCAAATATAGTAGAACCGTCCAACGCAGCAAAATTAACTGAAGCGATTTCTATTTTACACAACCATAATGGATCACAAGTCCATAGCAATCCAGTGGAACTGCAGAAGTGCAGTTAATAAAAAATCTGATAAAATACATTTAATTATTAAATATAATCCTTTTCTCTTTGCCTTAGCAGAAACCTGGTTCCGACCAGGTTTCCCTTTCAAAATCAGCGGTTACTCCTGCCTCAGGGATGATAGACCTGATGGTTATGGAGGAGCTGCCCTTCTTATTAAGAACTCTATTCCTTTTTCTCAATTTTCTTTACCTCATTATGCAAACTTCTCTGCTGTAGCCTGTTTAATAAATAAAATCTGTTTTCTTTCTATTTATGTGCCTAAACCTTCTTATCAAACTTCTGTTGATATCAATAATCTATTCTCTTCTCTTCCAAAACCTATTTGCATTATGGGAGATTTTAACTCCCACCATATATCATGGGGAAGTTCCATAACAAATTGTTATGGAGAAGACTTGTTGGATGTTGTAGATGCTCACAATTTGTGTATATTAAATGATGGGTCACCAACACGACGAACTAGTCCCACAGAAAATGCAAGCGCAATTGATCTTACGATAACATCTTCTAATCTGGCCTCTGCTATCACTTGGTACACATTATCAACTTCATTTGGAAGTGATCATTATCCAATTGTACTCAACCTTTTAACATCACCAATCAAAAACACTATAGATTCATTTTCATACATGAGGCATAGGATAATAAAAGAAAAATGGGATGATTTCAGTACATTTATTGAAGGTAAAATATCTGTATTAACATCTCAGTATGATGGTGATATCTCAGCAAGTTCAAATACTCTTACATCTACTATCATTGAAGCAGCTAATATGACTTTCCCTTTAAAAAACCAAAGATCCAACAGATTGACATCTCCACCTTGGTGGGATAGTGAGTGTAGCTTGGCTGTTGCTGAAAGGAAAAGAGCCGAACTTAATTACAATAATAACATGTCTCAAGAGAACTTTAATACTGTTTTACTGATAATGGCTAAAACTAAACAATTACTAAAATCAAAGAAATTAGATGGTTGGAGGAGATTTTGTTCATCAATATCTCCTCAAACTCATCCTACTATTATTTGGAATAATATTAAACGATACAGATCTGGAGTTAGTAACTCTACGTTTGCGAAAATGCCACCTTCTTTGTCTGATAACTTCTTAGATAGACTGGCTCCCTCAACAGTTCCAGTTAAAGAGTTAGTTGTAAATCCCAATATGTACACAATATCCTCTTGTCCATATGGGCTTGACGGTCCATTTAATCTGGATGAATTAAGCGGTGTCCTTTCTGGGACCACGGACACAGCACCGGGTGCTGATGGTATACCATATTCCTTTTTCTCACACTTAGGTAACAATGCGTTAAATTTTTTCCTGTTTATAGTCAATTCTGTCATAATGACAGGTGTCATTCCACCTGAATGGCAGTTTCAGACAGTGTTACCCTTCTTAAAACCAACTAAGGATCCTACAGAAGCATCATCTTACAGACCAATAGCCTTGTCCCCAGTCATTACCAAAGTTGTTGAGCATTTAATCAAAAATAGAATTGAATGGTATGTTGAAAGCCATAATATTTTATCCAAAACACAATATGGTTTCAGAAAGGGCAAAAGCACTATAGATAGTATAAGCGTATTTTTGACAGATATTAGATTAGCCTATTCCAAAAATGAGTCGGTAATAGCCATGAAGGTATAGATAAAAAAAAGGAGGCCATACTTGGAACATCGGTTTGAGGCAAATACCTACGTATCTCTATCTCACTCTCTGTGGTCTGACCTCTCTTTTTAGTGTGGCCTTAGTACTGCTATCTCCTTATTAAAATCTCCTAGTAAATTCTTAAAAAGAGTCACCACACATATCAAATCACAAGTTAAACACTGTCATTTGATAGTGTTTAATCGTAACTATAAATAACTAGTTGAAATACGATGAATGAAATTAAAAATAATAAAATAGTAGATCACGGATGCTTTTCATGGTTGACGAATCAGTGAATTATTTTCCCCATTTCCTAAGGATTTCGTAATTTGGCAACATTGGTCACCATATGTCAAGTTGTCGACAAAATTGTGCCAATAAGTCGGTTGTTTACTTTACGGTTCACAGCTTCGTTTCAAATTTTCGACTCTAATTATTTTTATAATTAAAGAAATGGTGCAAACTTGTGTAGTGCGTGGTTGCGGTAGTACGTGGTGTCCAGGAGGTGATATACAATTTCACGCGTAAGTGTTTAGATCGTGATTTCTGGCATTGAATAACTGCAAACATATTTCTTTGTATTTTCAATTAAATACTTCATAAAATGATTAAACAATGTTTTCAGCATACTTCTAACTAACTATACTGATAACGATGTAAAGATCTAATAGTCTTACATTGAATTTCATGGACTTAGTGCAATTTTATCTTTCTTGTTTACAAGAAGTAATTTTGAAATAGTGTGACCATACTGAGGACATATCTAGGACTTTCTGTGGGACCTGAACTAAATTATACATGTTTGCTTAGTCATTTAATTTTTATTTCACATTATTTACAACATTAATATACTTACCTACAATATTATTTTTTTAGATTTCCTAAAAATAGTACCCAGAGGAAATTATGGTTATCCATTGTACCATTGAAAATGAAATTTTATGAAAGTGCAAGGATTTTTTAAAACAAACAGCAGTTCCTACTATAATTACAAATCAAGAAGCAGTATCACCTTGCAAGGTAAAATTTCAAGTATCTATTTACAAACTCCTTTAATTGTCTCACATGTTATACAATGTTAAATATTTGAATTTATAAGGAATATAAAAACTAGTATGAAAAAAAATACCCCACCAGTATCAGGAACATTTTCCAAACTACCGGCGCTCAAGGCTCCAGAGATAATTGCTGCTTTCTGAACCAGCCCCCCCCCCCCGATCCGACTGCCTAATGAGAGCCTTACATTATTATTATGTTTCAGAAATGTAGTAGTTCGAATATATGGCAAAAGGCTATATTTTGTAAAATATATTATAATTTTCAGATAGACAGTTCATTACAGGAAGAGTCTATGGGGCAAGTAGCTACTCTGGGTGTACCAAATCCTAGCTCTGGCATTTATGAAAGTAATCCTTCCTGATGGGCCAACTCAGAGAAAACAATATAGAAAACAAATTAATTAATGTTGTATCACAACATTTTACTCCTCTGTTGCAAGAAATGTTTAAGCATCCCATCACGGACTCAATTTATTGCAATGATTTGCATGAAAGCGTATTAATTAAGAAAATTGCAAATTCATTTTTTAACACTTAAAGAGTCATACAGAAAATATACTTAGTGATTTACGTGGTAAGAGACAGAAATTACACAAAACAATAATATTTAGTCATGTATAAAAGAAAAGTTATTAAAATTAAATGATTTTAATTTGGAAAGTGCTGTTGTTTCTTTTTTGCCCTTTTTTTGTAACTTTATTATCGTTCCTATTATAGCCCCCTATGATATATGTCACAGTCAAAACTTATAACCACTCAATAGACTGTAAGCTCTCGACAGTAGTACTTTTGACTGAAATTATTCAAAACTAATTTTACCCAATATAGCTGTTTAAATGTAATTTTAACTGACTTGCCTAGCGCCAAGTAGTGGAACACAAGGCACAGGGAGCCAAGGGCAACCCGACAAGGGTGGGTTAGGTTTTTAGCTCCCGTCATGCCATTCATGATAGGTTCCTTTAAACGCTGTAGACAGAAATATACGAAAAATTGATTTTGACTGATTCTCCGTTCTTCCGTCAGCCACTTTTAACCACATTCATATTGTCAGTTAAAATGACTATTAACTACAGATTTTCCGACAAACTAATTTTAATCAACGTAACGTATTTTTTTTTTCAGAAGTATTATTGACCGAATTTGCCCTTTAACTGACATTAATAAATAGAAATACATTGGCTAACCCAGAAATCTAGGAAAAACTATTGTCCAGTATGTATTCATAATGTTTAATTAATCTGCAAAATTAATGAAACATATATCTTTTGCGATTTCATGGTTGGTCCCTTAATAACAGTACATGTTTAAAAATATGAGTACAATAACCCTTTTTCGTTTTTACGCTACCTACACAAAAAGTTATGTTTCCACTTAGGTATGCCAAATAGATTTTATTGTGTAACTTGTTTTGTTTACTAAGAAATTACTAACACCTTGTTATTTTTAACCGGCTTCAAAAAAGGAGGTTCTCAATTTGTTGGAATCATTTTTCTGTATCTTTGTAACATGTATTTAGGTCTGAAATAAAGGTAAATTATCATTATTTTATCTCAAGCAGATCTCACAATCATTCATTAATTTCGTATTGCCGTAGGAACTACACCTTTGTTCTAGTAATTATCTATTTCCCACCAATATTCTATAGGTACATACGAACTAGGAAATTTTACGTGTTTATAAATGTAAAAAGAATAATAAATTTAACAACCGAACCTCCAGTTACTGTTAAAAAACTAGAATTATCCAAACTTTCACGCGATAACAAACAGTTTGTTTTTTGAGTATTTTTTTTACGCACAGTACATAAAGTATCTCGACATATAAAATCTATACGGGCTAGGTCTTAGAAGTGAACATTTTGTTGACACTATATGGAACACAACTACTTGAAGTTTTGTCCTGGAAGAAATACAATAAAGGTTACCCTACTTAGAAAGAAAGGGTTTGACCACAGTGAGCGAGATAGCCATACATCATTTTTGCTTCAAGTAGGTATTCAGAGTCTGGACTCCACTTTTATCTGTACCTTCATGGTAATAGCTACATTTTTAGATATCAATTCAGCGTATGATAATGTACTAATAGACGTCTTATGCCAAAAATTAATTAAAATTAATATCCCTGTCTTTTTAGTTACTTTCATTAGAAATTTACTATCCGGTCGTAAAATTCAATTAAAGGACACTAATTGTAATAGAATTTGCTGGAAGGGCTTACCACAAGGGTCGGTATTGAGCCCGCTTCTTTATAATATATATACCTATGACCTAGAAGCAGTTGTTAGCGACACAGTTAATGTTTTACAATATGCCGATGATATATTACTTTATTCTATAAATAAGTCTATTCACACTTCTTCACACCAGTTAAATCAAGCTTTAAATTTGTTAAAACTATGGTTAGATGAACATGGCCTAGATCTATCATCATCTAAAAGTACTGTAGTTGTTTATAGCCGCCAACGTAACCCTCCGCCAGCAAAAATTTGTTTTAATGGGTTGGTTATTCCAGAAAAAAGCCATGCAAAGTTTTTAGGTGTTGTGTTAGATGCAAAACTTACTGGTCACGCTCACTGTGAGCATATTGTTGCTAAGTGTGAGAAATATTTGAACATGTTGAGATGTCTTACCGGGGTAAGATGGGGAGCACATCCTTCATCTTTAAAGTTAGTATATAATGCTCTCATTAGAAGTGTGCTAGATTATGGCACGTTTTTGTTAGAACCGTGTAATGCAGCAGCATTGAGTAGGCTGGACAAAATACAATCTAAAGCTCTGAGAATTGTTATGGGGGCGATGAAAACTAGTCCCCACAATGCCCTACAAGTAGAATGTGGCGATCCACCACTTAACTTGAGGCGACAATACTTGTCTGACAGGTTCTTTTTCCGCATATGTCAATTTTCTGACCATCAACTCCTTCACAAAGTCCAAGAATTAGCAGAACACATTAGGATATCTCCTTACTGGAAGCATAAAAACATTCCTTGCTTAATAAATAGTTTTAATAAATTTAAAAATTTGTCGGCACCCGTTTTTATTTCAGAGAGATTAGCTATGTACAGCTATAATTATTATAGCTTAGTACTGACACCAACTATCCATTTTGACTTAAACATCAATAAAAATGGAGTGAACGTTGAGCATGATTTTAATTTTATAGTGGACGATAGATGGCATTCATGGCACCAAGTATATACCGATGCGTCTAAAGATTCTGTTTCAGGTATCGTAGGTGTAGGAGTCTTTCACAAACAATTTCAAATTGTGCAAAAAATCAAACTTCCCTCTGAAACATCTGTTTTTACGGGAGAATGCTTCGGTATTTTTAAGGCTTTAGAATACGTATTAGTTGCGAAATTACAGAAAACAATAATATTTTGCGATTCTATGAGTGCACTTCAGGCACTCTTAAAGTTTCCATTTAAAATGAAACGACAATATCCCCTTGTGTTCGCGGCTAGGTATAAACTGTTTTTATGTAACCAATCTGGATATCAGGTTAATTTTGCATGGGTACCGAGTCATAGCAGTATACGCGGTACTGACTATGCAGATAGGTTGGCAAATGAAGCTGTGAAAAGTGGTGATACATTTCCTTTTTGTATATTTCCTCAAGACCTGTTAGCACTTCCCAGACGATATCTCCAGGAGTCTTGGAATGAGGCTTGGGAGGTATCTACCAGAATGAAAGCAAAATATTATAAACGCATACAGCCGGTTGTTTGTTTGAAACCATGGTTCTGTGGTCGCGCTTTTAATAAGCTTCGGCTAGGCAAAAGGGCAACCACAGTTTTAATTAGAATGCGGCTAGGGCACACGTGCGTACCTGTTCATTTGTCCAGAATGAAAATTAGACGAGACCCATACTGTAACTGTGGCGAATTTGGTGATCTCAATCATATATTTTTCTCCTGTGTCCTATATGATAATTGTTCCCTCCTAGATAACTTGATAACTCTAAATATTCCTCTTCCAACAAATATTGATATCCTTCTTCATTCTTTAAATCCTTCTATCTATGTATGCCTATCATCTTATATTGAAAATAACAATATTTCATTGTAAATAGTAATTTATATTTATATTCTTGTATATAACTTTAGCTTTTAATAAAATTAGATATTATTAATTCCTCTTTTTTTTTAATTTAATTACTTTATTTTTTAGTTATAATAATCCTAGTGTTATATTTATTTATTTAGTTTGACATTGTGATTATTTTCCAAAACCTCTCCTGAACTGACCCAATTTTTTCCAAATTATCCGATAATATTCAGGTTTATTAATTTCTTTCCCAAATTTTTAATATGGCTAAAGTTAATAGCGATGCCAAAAAAAAAAAAAAAAAAAAGACCATTGACGTTAGAGACTCTCTAACGTCAAATCAAAGAGCGAAATCGGTAGAGTTGCCCACTAAAAATCGGTATATTTGTACCCAAAATTGGTATTTATCAAAAAAAATACAATATTCAATCAAATACGTTTATTTATCAAAAAAACAAACTAATCCTAATTATTTACATAAGAACTCACTTAAATATAATTAATTTTTACTATCTTTAGGATCATACCACATCTAAAAATAACAATTTAAAAACTTTATGTTCGAAGTTAAGAAAATTAATGAAAAAATAAAACCCGAATTTCCGAACGAAAAACGGAAAATCCCTTATAACATCAAGTTGAAGGACTCAACTCAAGGGTATTCCCCAAAATATATGGAACATTCCGCAATCTACAATAACTAATTATTCATCCATTCTTACTATTGAGGGATTCCCCGTATCCAAAAACACAAATTAAAGGGGTTGCCAACGTGGAATCGTAAAATCGGTAGAAAAATCGGGATAATTTCGTTTTATTCTCTGAAATCGTGGAGAAATCGTTGCATTTCGGTAGGTTCGAGACCACTGCCATTTAGTAGCCTTTCTAACTCTTTCTTTTTAAGCTGGAGTAAAAGAGAAAGCGAGTAAGAAGAAAAGAGAAGGCAAGGCAACTATTTTACTTTTAAACCGTAAACGGGCCGGGCCTTGGGACAAATCTATGTTCCCGAGTTGTTCCGCCCTACTTATAACCTCCTTGAGTTTTTGTCGACAATAATTACTGCCACAGATTACTTAGAGAACTACGTTATTACTGCCAGCATCACATGAGTTTTAAACTATAAAGGGCTTAATCGTGAGCAAAGCAAAATAAACCACAGAATAGATAGATAACTAGCTGTTGCCCGCGACTCCGTACGCGTGGAATTTAGGAAATTTTCCCGGTTTTTGCAAAATGTCTTTACGTGAAAGAACAACAAACATCCTTACATTCATACAATATCCAATCATTGCCATTGGAGTATAGATAGAAGACCGAGGAAACGTTCGCGTTGCTCAGCCAACAGTTTTAAGGTATTTTTGTCATGCGTAATTCTTTTTTCGTCATATCTCCTAAGATATTCATTTAAATTGCATACTGTGAAAAGCAGTTATAATCTATATTAAATGCCTAAATTAAATATGTAAGTTGTGTAATTTAATAAAAAATATTACTATATACACATAAATAGCTTTTGAAAATAACGTATTGAATTAGATAATTTTTTTGACAGTGTTATGGGTACAGCGGGTTTTCCTTAAAAGATAGACAAATCGCGGATTTTTTTGGAGAACTATAGGTAATTAACAATTCCTCCATACATTACTTTGTTGTACCTTACATGGATAAGACAGCGTTTTCATTTAAAGCTCGCGCGCGTCCGAAATTCTCATCACATTTAATCATATCTCATCCAATATACCGCAAACCCCAACAAATTATGCAAAAAAAGCCATCCTCTTGAACCATTCTATCTATTAAAAAACCGCATCAAGATCCGTTGCGTATTTTTGAAGATATAAGCTCACATAGGGACATACATACAAAATTTAGGACTTTGTTTTATAATAAGTAAAGATAAAGATAGATAAATCTAAATCTTAAATAAATTAGGCTTGTTGAAAAATATCGATATAGCGACATTAATTTTTCGATTCAACGATATATATCGGCGATATTTAAATTTTTCGATATATCGATGTATCGATATAAAATTTAATATATCGAAATGGTATAAAAATCGATATTTTTTTCAGACAGAAAACCAAGTAGAAGTTGTGAAGTTCTAGTTGCCTATTTGCACATAGCCAATTTTTAATTTTTCCGATATATTGATATTTTTCAAATAAATATCGTAGCCGATATTTTTATAAATATCAATATGTAGATACATCGATATTTTTTTTCGTTTCCGATTCGATCCCTAAAATAAATACCTAGGTAACCGATTGGCTCAACCACTCCCGGTGCTCAAGTCCACTATTTTGGAACAATTGTCATACCGGCACAATACCGGCACGATACCGTTGCAATTGAAGTCAAATATCCGTAGTCTGCTATATGCCGTCATAACGGTCTTTCAATGGTAATAGAATTGTCGATCTCTTTTATCTATGCATTGAATTTTCGGTCTCTTTTATCTATGGATTGTGTTAGAATGGTATGTATGTGTTGCCGTTTTTAAAAATGCGTTAGTTGAAGTGATTTTCGAAAAACTACTAATAAATTTAAACATTTAATCATGCTAGACTTCGTTTAAATATATTTGTACATACTATTTATTAGTATAAAAAGCAATGTGAAGTTTAGGAGATTAGTAAATTGCAATAAATTACAAAGAACAATTTCTAATATTTCTATCTATCTATTTTTTATTTATGGCAATCTGTCGACACAGGACAATTTAAAAATATTACTGTCAAATTCAAAATAGCAGACTACCGAATATATCTATATTATTTTACTCTTTGCTACCGAAACATTTCAGTCATTGAATTGCAATTGTGAAGCAGTTGTGTACGAGACTAGCAATTTATGTCACTTTGACAATTGTAAGACAATGATGAAGTCGTTATGACGACACATTAATAGTAGACTACCAAAAACTTTACTATTGCACCATAATGGTACAATAATGGTACAGTTGTGACACCGTTGAAATACCCGACTCAGGGCCCCGCTCTCACCCCATCTCTAGGGATGTGAAAAAAAAATTGATTATGAAAAAATTGATTAATAATCGGTTATTTTGTAAGAATTTTTCAAATCGGCCCAGTGGTTCCTGAGATTAGCGCGTTTAAACAAACACACAAACAAACTCTTCCGATTTATAATACTAGTATCTAATATATAAAATTCCCGTGTCACAGTGTTAGTTAACCGTACTCCTCCGAAACGGCTTGACCGATTTTTATGAAATTTTACATGCGTATTCAGTAGGTCTGAGAATAGGACAACATCTATTTTTCAAACCTTTTTTTTTAATTGGTATGGCATAACAATGTTTGCCGGCACAGCTAGTCTTATATACAAAATATCTAATATATAAAATTCACGTGTCACAGTGTTAGTTACCGTACTCCTCCGAAACGACTAGACCGATTTTTATGAAATTTTACACACGTATTCAGTAGGTCTGAGAATCGGCCAACATCTATTTTTCAAACCTTTTTTTTGTAGTATGGCAAAACAACGTTTGCCGGGTCAGCTAGTACTAGTATAGATTTCCCATGAGAATTACTTTAAATCAATGGATTTTTAAACAAACGTATGTTATTTTCGTTTGGTCTCATCCTAAATTTCTATTAGCTTATGGTCAATATTAATATTTTCCTTATCTACCGACATTAAATTTTATGACTATTTTATATACCTACTTATTAAATTTTCTTCTCAAACCATAAGATTTTTAAGCTTAAAGTTTATAGTTTAATAGTATTGCAAAAATGAGTTTTGAATCGGATTCAGATGGAGGTTATGAAGTGTATCCTTCACTCTCCAACACTAATTCGCTACCTTTCGACCCGGCGAGTATTGAAAAATTAATTTTGGCGATAAGCGATAGATTTGATTTTCGAGTGATCATGAACGATGCCAGAACCAAAGGAGCCTTGTTAATGACAACCGGATTGACTATCGCTGGAGGTCTTGTTGGAAGGCATTACGGAGGAAAAGTTGGTGCTGCTGTGGGAGGAGCAGTTGGTGGGGCATGTGGTATTGGAATTATAAGTAAGTATCTTCAACTCACTTTCGTTCTAGTTACTAATTAGGTGTATTTTACGACTTTGTCTGCATGAAATTAGGAATATTAAAGCTGTTTCAAATACTACCCATCGTAATTATATATTCAAACATAATATTTTTACGCAAACTTAATTAACTGTATAAAATAAAAGTACCTAGCCTATGCTACTACCCGTACGGACATACTGTCTGTCTATTTGTTTTACCGACAAATAAGTAATCGAATAAAATTCTCTTATAGATGTAAGTACCGTGTGGTACCTACGTACCTACATATATTTAGATTTTTGTTCAGATTCATCTAGTTTCCTGATATTTTTGCGATAATAATACATTTTTCACTGTCCGTGTAGTGATAAATTAAGAAAACAAAAGCCATCACCCATTTCTTCGCCTGGATACTTTAAGAACCAGCTAAGGCATATTATAAGCAGTTCATAACACAAGCGTATAAGCTTAGCTTTGGACCAGAGGACGTTGTGTGAAATGTCCATGAATAATTATTTTATTTATACTAATACGCCTGATCAGCGTGACATAATAGATCAAAAGCCACCCGAAGTGGATGAGCCCTGTTCTCAACAGTGGGACATTTATGGACTGACAAGGCTCATTTGTAATTGATTGTTTTGATAAAATCTTTACTTATTAACATAGTCGTTACGTATGTCCCTATGTGAGCTTTTAATTGTAACAACGGATTTTTAATGATATTTTTTTAAAGATAGAATGGCTTAACTTCATTAATTTATGAATTTTTGCAATTGACTTGCTATGCTTTTACTAAATAAACTAAATTATAGTGGAAAAAAATGTTGTACGCACGATGTTTAACTCACATTGAGGAGGTTGTAGTGGAAGATTTGGTAAACATATGCGGGAACCATGATAGCTCAGATGGGAGAGCAACGGAACGGTATTCCGAGGTCGTGGGTTCAAGTCCCGCTCATGGTTATCATTTTTTCCACTATAATTTAGTTTATTTAATGGCTTTACTTGTCAAAGTTCAGATTCTAAAATTCACGCGAAATGTTGCGGTGTGTTTGTTTATCTATAATAACTATATAACAAACTTGTTATTTTTGTATGTATGTCCATGCTATGCTATGCCTTCTGCATGCTATAACTTTCCTCCTTTTCAGTTGTATCAATGAGAAGTGTATGGAATGATATCAAAGGTAAATTAGCAGAACTTTTTGAAATTGTATACGACTACCTAGCTGGATTGGGCCTGGATGATTATAAAAATGCTGCAATGTTTCTAACAACAAATGGATTCAACATGCAATTAGCTATGATTATCTTAGAGACAACATCAACAATTCTTGGCAAAAAAATACTATCTAGCCTTACTCCTGCCTAAAAAAATGACGTAGGTATCTTTAGAAATTTTGTCCGTAATATTTTAATTGATTATACAAATCGATATTTTGGGACGTAAACTTATGAAATGTTTAAATAGACTAAACAGACTGATTTTACTCGGAAAAAACGATTTTTTTTTTCATTTTGTAATACTTACACTAAAGTTTATTAAATAACGACTTTAGACTTTTGATATTAAGGTAATGAGACTTATTACTTTATTAGGTAGGCTATTCGTCTACTGCTTGTGACCAATATTTAAAATAGAAATTCATGTAATAGTGAATATTATATTTTTTACATTGATTGACCTGTTACTGCGACATGACTACTATAGATTTTTATGTAAGATTTATTTTTAATCCGTGCTTTTAATACATAGACATTTAATAAAAAAAAGTAAGTTATCGATGTTTTATTTAGTTTATTTTGGATTTTTATTGTAATTTAATATACTTTTAATTAATTAAATATTACTTTTATCATGTACTTTAGTTTCATAAACAAGTTGAATTATAAGTTATTTTCTAAGAGTATTATACATTTAATATTAAAGTATCTAACATAGTAATAGTTTTATTTAGAAATTAACATTCCAAAATACTTACCTACTATTTAATCTGTTACACAGTGCTGCTCACCAGTTACATTACTTGAACTCGGCTTGACACGCTACTGCGTGTCTACAACTAATAAAAGTAGAAGAAATACCACACTTGATTGACTTTTTAAAAAACATTCTTTGAGAGTTATTTTATTAATTTAAAAATTATCAACGTTACTTATCGAGTTCCTTAGCTGGCAACATTACTTTATTCAATTCAATTCAATTCTTCTTTTAATGGCCCATAAGTGACTATCTTAGGACTAGTCACTTTCCGCCAGTGTTTTGTATTAACTTCAGACAAGAACATGCTAGTATCATGATCTATGGAGAGAAAACAATATTTGGCCGAAACAAGTGAAAAAGTTAAATAATAAACTGATAACTGATTATTCTTAGAAAAATTAATAGATAAAAATAAAAACATACATTAACAAATAAGAAATGTTAAATATATACAAGTATTAAAGGAATTAAATACATAAATATGAATGTAACATAATACTCATTTTATATAATGTGTCTAATTATTACAATTTAATTTTATGTTTTTTAATATAGTTGCAAAGTATGGAATTTATTTCAAATGAAAAAATAAAAGATAAGAGAAATTTAAAGGAGACAGGACGCGGGATATTGTTAGGGATTAAATCATAAAGTGATTGTTGTACAAGTGAGCAATTGAAAAAAATATGATCAGCTGAACCTTCATCTAAACCACATTCGCAGAGTGAGTTATCCTTTATCCTAAGTTTAGCCAGATGGGAAGGAGTACAAGAGTGACCCAATCGGAGACGGCAGATTACAGAAGTTACGCGTTTACTAGCCTTACGAAATTTAAAAAACCATGGCTTTGCAGGTATCTCGGATTGGACATCACCATAGTACTTGGCTTTTGTTTGTTTAATTGACATCCAATACCGATTCCAGGATTTCTGGAGCGTAGATTTAGGAAGTAGGCACAAATCATGAGAAAAAATTTTGAAATGTTCTAACGAGCCAATTTGGGATGCAGATTTAGCACAAGAGTCAACCGATTCATTACCGGATATTCCTGAGTGACCAGGTATCCACGCTAAAACGACAAGGATGTTGGAGACATGGCATTCATAAAGAGCCTGTCTAATCTGAAAAACTAGGGGAAATTTAGATTTGGAATAAAAGGGATTAGAAAGGATGGCTTGCAGACAGCTTTTAGAGTCAGTGAATATGATTGAATTATTAATGTTATGTGATTTAACGAAAAGGATGGCTTCCAAGATAGCCAAAGTTTCTCCTGTGAAAACCGAAGCGATAGGCGGACATTTAAAACTCAAACAGATGCCAGTGAAAGGAATCCAAACAGCGGCACCAACATCACTAGTCGCGGATTGTTTAGAGGCGTCTGTGTAAATTTTATTCCAACCTTGAAAACGAGTTTGTACAATATCCAAAAACATAGCATTAGCATTAAATGATGATTTTTCAACTCCTAAATCAAGAATAACGTTAGGTTGAAAAACGAGAGATTCATATGGAGAAGAAAAAAGAGGGTTTAAGGGGAATTGAACAATTTGATAGGGTAATTTAGAATACCTGATAAAACTGAGAAGAATGCAGGGGATTTTGTCGGGATCAGATGATTGATAAAGATTAACAAGGACGCTCAATTTATGAAGAAGGGGATGACTAGAATTTTGTACAAGTTTAAACATAAATCTGTCAGAAAGAAATTGCCTTCGTAAATTTAAAGGGGGCTCCCCACATTCAATCTGCATAGCAGCAATTGGCGAAGATTTCATGGCACCGATGATAACCCTAAGAGATTTAGACTGTATTTTGGAAAGTTTATTCAATGCAGATTTGTGACAGAGGTTAAGTAAGAAGCATCCATAGTCCATTTGACTGCGGATTATTGCATTATATAATAATTTCTGTGAATAAGGGTGAGAGCCCCACCATACTCCGGACAAAGCCCGAAGGATGTTGAGGTTCCTCTCACACTTATTCGCTACATAATCAAAATGAAGGGCACCCGACATTTTACTGTCAAGATAAAGGCCTAAAAATTTTGTACTATTGTGTTGAGGAATTTTTTCCCCATTTAAAATCACATCTATCACGGGAATTGACCGCTTTTTCGTGAATATCACGACAGAACTTTTAGAGGGAGACAAGCATAAACCATGGTCCACAAGCCAGTGACTGAGATAACCTAAAGCTGAATTTAATCTATTTGTTGCGCTCGGAATGTTATCAACCTTTACATACAGTGCAATATCATCAGCATATTGAAGGACACCACAAAAACAATTAACAGTTAGTTCTAAGTCATACGTGTACAGGCTATACAGCAGAGGGCTAAGAACTGAACCTTGTGGTAAACCACGCCATACTGTTTTAGGGGATAGAAGTTGCTGGTTAAATTTTATGACAATCGAACGTTCAGCTAAAATGTTAAAAATAAAACGAACAAGTTTTACAGGAATACCTAACCGAATAAGCTTGCTTCTAAGCACCGGTAAAAGAACGTTATCATAAGCAGCTACCACGTCCAGGAAGACTCCTACCAGGTAACACTTTTCTTTAAAGGCTGCATAAATGTCAGAAGTTAAAATAGCCAAATTGTCACTAGTGCTCATACTTTTTCTAAATCCAAATTGACTACTTGCTAAAATAGATTTATTTTCTACTAGCCATTCCAGGCGCAATTTAATGAGGTGCTCGGTTATTTTACAGAGAACAGATGACAATGCAATGGGTCTCCAGCTAGAAGAAGAAGCTGGGTCCTTACCTGGTTTCAAAATAGGGACTATTATTTGAGTCTTCCACTGGTTTGGGATGACACCATAGTCGAAGAAGTGATTGACAAGCTCGAGAAACGATTCTTTTGTATGGGAAGAAGATTTAGTGATAAATGAATACGGAATGCCATCTATACCAGGGGACGAGTCTTTTAGTTTATCTAAAACGAGAGATAGTTCATCAAAAGAAAACGGACCATCAAAGATATTAGAAGAATGAAGAAAAGAAAGAGGAGAAGAAAGTGAGTCCAAGGAAGGTACACAGGGAGGGGCTAGCTTATCTGAAAAAGCTTCTAAACAAGACAGGGAGATGTTGTATGGAGAATCCAGAGAATTCATGGATCCACGAAAGCGTCTGATTTGTGACCAAACTATGGCAGATGGGGTTTTGGGAGCAAGGGACTTACAGAACGCTTGCCAACCAAGCCGTTTCTTTTTCCTAGCCAACCTTTTAAATTGCGCAGCAGCTTTTTGATATTTTATAAAATTTTCAGTGGTCATTGCCGAATTATACATTCTCTCAGCTGCTTTGCGGGCAGCAATAGCGTCTGAGCATTCGGAATCCCACCAAGGTGAGGAAATTCTGAAGTTTTTGAAAGGTTTTTTAGAGGGAATATGGAGATCAGCAGCTGATAGAATAGATTTAACAAATAAATTATATAGACTTAGTGGATCACTGTTTGAGGAGTCTGCAAAAGATGATTGAATTTTATTATCAAGGGACAGAGAGTATGACTTCCAGTCAGCAGATGACAGTTTGTATTTCTGCAAAGGGCTGGGGTTGGAAAAAGGGATAGGCCTGATAGAAATAGAGGAAGAAATGGGATAGTGATCACTGCCAAACGTAGATGATAATATACTCCACGAGAAAATAGAAACCAAGGAGGAAGAACAAAGAGTTAGGTCAACTGCACTCATAGGATTTTGAGATGGATATACTCGACGAGTAGGGGAACCGTTATTCATCACACACACGTCAACCTCATCAAATACATCCAAAAGTGATAAACCAAAAAAATCTGAGTGACTAGAACCCCACATAGTATGATGGGCATTAAAGTCACCCATTACAACCATGGGATGGGGAACGGAGGAAAGTAATGAAAGAATATCTGCAATAAGACAAGAGTTAGGGCGTGGAATATATAGAGAAACGAAAGAAATGTCATGCAATCTGACACCAACAATATTGATATCAGGAGGATGAGAGGGGAAAGTGATTAAAGAGAAGGGAAGGGAGCGCTTTATAAACAAAGCGCAACCTGCATACCCATCGGCTCTGTCATCCCGCAGACAGCAGAAGCCAGGGACCCTGAACCGAGAACCTGGCCTCAACCATGTCTCCGAGATGGCAATCAGGCATGGGTGGAATTTTGAAATCAAATGAACCAGCTCGTGCTTCTTACGAAACACGCTCTGGGAGTTCCATTGAAGAAGACTTATCTTGTCCATCCGTGGAAGGGAAAAAAGTGAATTGGGAAAGTTTAGAGGCGACGTTGGACGGTAAACTATGTGGATTAGTAATAATAAAGTCAATGAGAAGAGAAAGAAGAGATTCTAATGAGTTGACAGGATGAGAGTTAGACTGAGGAGTGCTACAAAGGGCACTACCATTAGGTAAGTGATATGATGGAGAGGCGATTATATTATTATGTGCAATTTTGTCGTATGATTTACCTAATGGACTTTTAGGGCGTAATGGAGATGAGATTACCTTTGTGTACGAGCGGGTGGAAGTGGAAGGTGAATGATTTTTATGGCCTGAAACTGGATGAGAATTTTGATTGACTGGAGGAGCTTCCTGAGTGGCTAGCGCATATGACCTTGTGACGCGAGGAATTTGCAACAGAGCTTCTTGATATGAAATACTACTTTGAGCCATTACAACTTTAATGGCCCTCTGCCTCTCAAACTCTGGACATTTGTTGCTCGTAGCAAAGTGACATCCGGAACAGTGGAGACACGTTGCCATATTTTCTGGAATATCACAATTTTCACCGGCATGATCCTTTGAGCACCGAAAACATCTAGGCTTCGAACGGCACTTAAGCTTAGTATGCCCAAATCTGCAGCACGAATTGCACTGTATGGTCGGGAAATGATAAAGTTCCACACGAAGTGAAGTGAAATAAGAGAAAATTTTGGAAGGAAGAATTTGTCCTCTAAATGTCAACACAACAGTCTGAGTTGGGACCCAGGATGGGTTGCCATGCTCAATGATCTTCCTGTTTAAACGTCTGGCTTTTAATATCTTACCGACACCACAGGGTAATTCTAAAGATTCGACGAATTCTGTCATCGACAACTCAGTGGGCACATTGCGAACAAGGCCCATCCGAGTAACATTATATGTTGGAATAGTAGCCACATATTTATAGGTCGCGAGAATAGGAAGGGAAACAAATGAATTGGCATCCTCAGCTGTGCTAAACTGAACCGCAATTTTGTTTCTACCTAATTTTTTTAAACCGTCACGGCAAACGTTTTTGACATCATGTGTTTTAAGAAACTGCCCAAATCTGATAGGTTTAAAGGAGGTTGAAATCATTTCAGACTCAGATCTGGAAACATGCACGATAAAAGGTCCAGCATCTGATTTCAAATAAGATAGCCCACCGACAATCAATGACGGGTCATTATAGATTGTATCAATTGATGCCGCCGCTAGCTCCGGAGACGTAATAGTTTTTTTTAAAACTGGGGCCTGAGAACTAGGCTCAAGACGGCGCTTAGTACTTACGTTAGCCTCGCGCTTGGGGTCAGGCGGATCTGGTGGTCTCGGAGGATCCTCCTCCATGGTTAATAATTTTGTGGTGATCAGACGATTTAATAAACTAAACACAATATTTACTAATAAATATACAAAATAATGACTAATAAATAAGATAAATAAGAATAAACAAGTTAAAATTAAAATATTTTTGAAAATTCCCGCTGACAAGATCAATCGCTATCCGTCCAAAAACAATATATCGACCCATTACTTTATTCTTTGCTGGCAGCTCTAACACTGACAATTTTAATGCTGGGTTGCCATTTGTAAAAAAATCCCCGCTAAAATGCAAATATAAATTGTATGTATCGAAACTTTTATTGGATGTGAGAAAGGAAAATCTTAATTATTTTTTAATATTTATTACTAGAATAAAGCTAATATAACATTTTTATTTACTACTTTTAATGTTCTATTTAATTTATATTTTAATAAAATATATCTCATTTTAAAAACAAAATACAAATATTATAAAAGTGTGACATATAGTAGTTACACCCAATTACAGCACAAGAGCGCATTATGCGGCACAATGCTCAATGTTGAGTGTTCCAACCATGGAGATTGGAGACTCTTCTAGTCTCCATGGTTCCAACTACAGCAACGCATCGCACAATCGAGCACTCTCAAAAGTGATGCGTGCAGTCCATACCAACTTCAGCGACAGAAAAAATTAACAAGTATTTTTTCTTTAAATTGGCATTGATTGAAATTTTATTTATATGTTATCATTAGTATTACACAGTAGTAATATTATTTATTGTTAAAAAAATTTTTAAAGCTTTCGTTTCGTCGGAGTTTTCTTATATATAATAATAATAATCAAATAATCAAAGTTAATTCAAGCTGTGTTAAAAAAAAAAAATATAAGTATGGATGAAGGTACAAACAATGACTTTTTTATATTCTACACTTAAAATGTGAATACAATTTTATTTTAGTATTTTTTTTTTCAACACTGAACTTAGCGCTCTCTGCTGGTGCATTTGAAAACTAATTCATGTTCCAATTAAGCGTCAGCGTAGCTCCGCATTATGCTCTGCAATTGGAAAACTAGTATTTTAGTTACACTTTTAGAAACATGGCAACTTCGATGTCAACTGATTACGGTACCTATTTCATTTCATGTGGTACCTATTTGTTCTATTTTTATATCTAGTTTACTTGCCAAGTTGTTAATTTACATTCACTGTTTCACAATAAACATACGCACTGGTAAATAATAATATTGAAGTCATAAAAATGCAAGTCCAAGCGTATCATAGTGCTGAAATAAGTTACGACCTACCTTGGCTAGAACAAGTACTTTTACAATTAGGTAAGTTTGTATAATTACACAATTTTTATTCAATGTTTTTATTGTTTAAATTGTATTTAAAATACTCTTACTATGATTCTGCTAGCAAATAAAACACATCATTAGCCTATAATAAAGTAATAATTTTTTTTTATTCTTTCTTTTATACTCTTACAGGCGATTTTTTTGAAATCCGCATAGTATGGGATCGTGACACGGCTATATTAACTTCTGTATTTGCTGTGGCAGGGGGTCTTATTGGGGGTTTTGCAGGGGGGCGAATGGGGGCAGCTGTTGGTGCTGGCATTGGTAGCGCTGCAGGATTTGGAGTCTCTAGTAAGTAATAAAACTATAGGAACAACATTCTTTTTTCATTTGTTGCTTAATTTAAAAATATGTTCAATGATAAATGCATACAGTTTAATGAATTTAATACAGTGGAAAGGACTCTTAAAGGCTTCATTACAACTATTAGCTTTGTTTGAAAATGAAATTAAACATAGCCATACACACTTTTGATTAGGCAGACTAACACAGGCCAGTAGAGAAATAGACCGACTTTCATTTATAGTTCTCATGTGGTTATTGAAAAGCTCATTTCTTAGAGTAGCTCTCTTACTACTGTATAATACTATTTAATACTGTATTTATATATGTATAAGTAATAGAGGACATGTTATTACCATTTCAGCTGTAATATCTCTTCGTGAAGCCTGGCAGAAAGTCAAGGATCAATTGCAAGAAGTTCTATATATTATATATAATTATCTACGTAGATTGCATCCTCTGGACTATGTGCAAGCCTTTGAGATAGTGATGCGATGTGCCAGTAGTCGTCGGGAACTTGTAATGACAATTGTAGAATTTATTGCACAGAAATTGCATAAAGAAGTGCTATCAAATATTTCTGGGCGTGCTTTACAATGAAATATCTTGAAATATGCCTTATTTTTGTAGTCAACAAGCACAGTTTTACTAGTTTTTTGATAAAAAAAATCTTTGCAATATATGTATATATCATCATCATAACATCACACCTTTTTCCCATGGGGGTAGGCAGAGACTATAGAGCACCATCTGCTACGATCCAAACATGCTTCCTTGGCTGCATCCACACTCATACATCTGGTCATACATGTGTGACGGTTGTAAGTGCTATGCACTTGCCCCTATATGTAATTAATGTAAGAATTTGATTGGTATTGGTGCCAATTCTATGTGCACAACTAAACTTAACTAAAAATGAAAACAACTATTGGTGTATTTTGATTAAATGACTATTTTGTTTTTTGACATTTGTGACGTTTATATTAATTAAAATCTTAAATCTCTATTAATAATACCATTTTTATAACAAGAAAGTTTAATAACATTGCTAAATTGTGCTA
This sequence comes from Orgyia antiqua, assembly GCA_916999025.1. Lineage (NCBI taxonomy): Eukaryota > Metazoa > Arthropoda > Insecta > Lepidoptera > Erebidae > Orgyia > Orgyia antiqua. The sequence continues at coordinate 12,349,881 of OU779874.1, forward strand.
TCAACACTATCAAGATTCGTTTTTTAGTTTAGTTATGAATATAGAATTGGTACCATTGGTTTTTAGCAGCCATTTTCAATAACCAATTACAATTATGAATAAATCGTTATCCTCGTATATCAGTAAGATATCTCCTGTCAAATTTTCAATAAAGAATATCAACAGTAGCTTATTGATATGCAAGGACAAAAGTTTAGATTAGTCTGCCTTTGATAGCAAGTATTGAGGGTAGATAAAAAATTAAAAATGGCCGTAGTTATGTCCATTAAGATTGTTAAGATAAAATATTAAGCTCAATATTAGCTTTAAATACCAGTCCAGTTACTAAGTGTACTTATATGATAACTTCTTCGTGTTTCTGTCATCAGATCTTTACTTGATGACAGGGGCATAGTGTGCCTTGGTATAAAATTGCCCAGTACAAAAATTTATTTGGGGGCCCTTAAGGGTAAAGATTTCTCATAAATGAAAAAAAGGGCCCCATATAATTGATATGGCAGATACGCCCCTGTTTGATGACTATGTGACAAAGAAGTACATATATTCTCCTATAACCTTTCAAACAAAAACGAATTTTTCATGTAGGTCTCGACAGTTTCCGGAAATTAGGAAATCTAATTGAACTTGCCCACGAAGGGCTCTTACCGTTAATGATGCAGGCATTAGGGCAGGGTGATGATGATGATGAGTATTTGTTGCAGTAGCCACAGATATATCAGATTTGACGGGCCTCGTGGTGTAGTGGTTCTGGTAACGGACTGCCGATCAAGAGGTCGTGGGTTCGATTCCCGCTCGGGACAATCATTTGTGTGATTTTTCTGATTATCATACAAATGTTTGTACTGCGTCTGGGTGTTCCTATGTATTATAAGTATGTATTTACAAAAAAAAAGTAGTATATGTATTCTATCCGTATTCTGGTACCCATAACACAAGCATATAAGCTTAGCTTGGGACCAGAGGACGTTGTGTGAAATGTCCATGAATATTTATTTATTTATTTTATTTATTTATTTACAGCCGTATTCACAAACGTTACCCATGCGTTTGTTAAACTGAACGCATAGCTAAGTTTTGTCTATGAATACAAAGGCTCGGTGAACGGAACGCACTGAGAAGTGTTACCCTTTGCACAGTGCATCAAACTTAAGTACTTAAGTAGGTAAATATTGTTTGTGAATACGGGTGTTAGTGTCTAGGGCCACATCACTCATTCGCTTAACGCCACTTACATATCTATGTATGTGCATGCGTAAAAATGTATCCATGTGTGTCTTTAATACAGGCTATATATATATACTAGCTGACCCGGCAAACGTTGTTTTGCCATACCAATGTCAGGGAGGGTGGGGGATTTGAAAAATAGATGTTGGCCGATTCTCAGACCTACTGAATAGTGAATATGTATGCAAAATTTCATAAAAATCGGTCAAGCAGTTTCGGAGGAGTACGGTAACTAACACTGTGACACGTGAATTTTATATATAAGATATATACGTCAAATGAAACGTCATATTCTATGAAGTACGATTTAGCCAGGCTAAAGTTACTTGCCCTCAATTTTAAACCTCAACCCACCATCTGCTATGTTTGTATCAACTTAAATACACAAACTGTGAAATTTTCCGCTCTCTTGCTATCATCTTCTGCTCTCATACATCCAGGATTAATAAATATGCTTGATAGTTTCGTTGATCGCCTTGCATGCGGAATCCATTATAAGTGGTCTGTGGCTTGCTTCGTCGTATTAAGGACCTTTCTTACAGTTAATTCCAGACTTTCTATTTTTTGCACTTATATTTCACTCTTGGCAGTAGCTTGCCTTGGAAGGGCTCTCTGTATACAGGTGTTGAGAGGCCCAAAGTAAAAGGATTTTTTTACTTACATATTGCATATGTATTTCTAGGGCCCCTTCTAGCGTGAGGGCCCTGTATAGTTCTGGCTTAGGCTATGGCTTGGTAGCTTTATTTTCTTATTTAGTTTTAATATTATTTACAATGTACCTACTAATTAAATTCAAAATGTCTTTCGTTTTATATATTAATCGATTTCGTCATAATTTTATTTGCATTAAAAGTATTTTGATAAATTATGTGTTTGTATTTTGACATGAACATAGGCTAGAAGATGATTATAGTTCTATTTCGGATTCCTGCTTTCCCAGTTCATTGTTGATGTCCCGCTGTTAAGCACAAAGCTCCTTAATGATTCTTTTTTTATTTTGAAGCTGATGGTTAAACCCTCAAATTTCAAAAGCACATGCCGTCGGCTAAACTATACTCAATATCCAGTATTCTATCTCACAAAGGGCTACTGGCTTTTACATCCTGGGGAGTAAATGGAATGGTAACACCGTATTCTTTACTACATTAAGACGGTACGGTACCAAGTTATGCTCCATACAAAAGTATGGGTATCGTACTTCCGTTTTTTCTTCGCGAAAGTTAAACCGATTTTAATAGTTTTTGCGTTATATTATAGATAAAGAGTATATCTATGCTTCTATCACTTTCTTTTTTCAAAACATAATAACTAAAAGAAATGAGACCATCCGAAAAACCCGTTATTTTTCGGTTTTCTTTAGATAAAGTTGCAGCGTCTATCACACATATTTATTAAGGTTTTACCAAAAAAAGTGATACAAGCATAGACATACTCTTCATCTATAATATAGCGTAAAAACAATTAAAATCGTTATAACTTTCGCGAAAAAAAATGATAGTACGAGACGTCTTTTTTCAAAGAATTTGTAGGTAAAATCCGCATCATCTATATTTGTCCCTTTCAGCGCGGTGCTCGTAAATAGGGATAGCAATACCTAAGGCAAATACCTAAATGAGGAGTACAGTACCTTCTTAAAATAAAACAATAAAATACTTTGAACAGTTATATTTTGGTGCACATTTTAATAAACTATCTCTAATAAGGCAACACACGATGAAGTTTTATTTGTATCTATCCAACTTAGCATGATATCCTACCTATACCGAAACGGCTTGCGTATTGTGCTGAATAAAAACAAGCACCATTCTTAGTAAAACGTGAAATAAATTGCGTATCATGCTACGTTGGCTGAGGTTGATAATCGCTAATTAACTATCACTATAAGGCAACGGACAATATATTTATATACTTATCAATTGCCAGCCTGGCATAATAAACCAAAACAGCGTATTGTGTTGAATAGAAACAGGTTGCGTTTTTCTGTAACACGTTACAATATATCGCGTATCATGCTATTTTGACTAAGGTAATAATGTAGCATAATAAACCAAAACGACTTGCGTATTGTAACGCATAGAAACATGCTGCGTTTTGGGTTGAAACGTGAAATATTTCACGTTTTATTAATAATATTAGGAACTAACGCAATGTGATGTAATGTAATGATGTCAATGATGTAATAATGCTACTTAAATATATAATATTACTGTGTTAACTATGCTAAAACAGCCACAAATTGTACTTTAAACTACTATAAACTAATGGTCTTATTTATAATGACTTATCGGACGTTTAAACGGAGATATAATAAACGTACCTAGCGTACTTCCTTGGCTTCCTTGGAAGTACGCTAAAACGTTTATGATGAAGCCAAGGAAGTATGTTTGGATCGTAGCAGATGACGCTCTATAGTCTCTGCCTACCCACATGGGAAAAAGGCGTGATGTTATGATGATTATGATGTTTTAGGGTAAAAAGATTATTATGAATAAAATTTTTTGACCATTTTCGCGTACCGATTTTAGCAAACTTAAATCTCCGATAAGTCATTATGAATAAGACCATAAGAAATAAATATTAAAACTAGTGTAATAAATATTGTAAATAAACGCTGTCCCAAACTAAGCTTAATGCTTAAGATTAGGGTAGGTACCAGACAACAATTAAGATAAATTTTTTTGGTATAAATACATAAAAAACACCTAGAATTAATAAAAATATTATATTAATATTCATGGACATTTCACACAACGTCCTCTGGTCCCAAGCTAAGCTTATATGCTTGTGTTATGGGTACCAGAATACGGATAGAATACATATACTACTTTTTTTTTGTAAATACATACTTATAATACATAGAAACACCCAGACGCAGGACAAACATTTGTATGACAATTAGAAAAATCACACAAATGATTGTCCCGAGCGGGAATCGAACCCGCGACCTCTTGATCGGCAGTCCGTTACCAGAACCACTACACCACGAGGCCCGTCAATTAAACTTCAATACTGATTATTTAAATGCTAATTGTCTTTTAAAAAGCTTTTTGATAGGTAAAATTATTTGACTTAGGGATGCCATCACCTAAATTGCCGTTGCTGTGGAAAATCGGCAAAATTGTAAAATATATAAAATAAACAAAATAAAATGTATTTAATGATTATGTAGCTGTCACTTATATTTGCATGCTGTTTTGACGGCGAAACATGATGTTCTGTTTTAACTAAACACCAATATATTGTAACCATGTTTCAAGTAAATAAATGATTTGATTTGAAACTTAAAATAAATATTTTTCTCATAAATAGAATAAATATTCTCAGATCATATTTTCCCTAATCGTCACGTCTCAGTGCTGCCCCAAAATGGCCAGTTATTTTCAGAAAACTTTTCGAAAAGCAAAACAATTAATTCATGTACGTACACAGAATAACCAGATGGTGTCTATGGTTAAATCACCAGACTTAAAGCTACATAAAATATCGATGTGTGCGTGAAATATGTGTCTGTGTCTCTAATACAGGCTATACGTTTTATGAAAAATATTAGTCTAATAAGTACAATTTCCATCCATTAACCTTTCTCAGTCCACTGCTGGACATAGGCCTCCCCCATAGAACGCCATAACGCGCGGTCCTGCGCTAACTGCATCCAGCGGCCCCCGGCGTATTTGACGATATCGTCAGTCCACCTTGTTGGGGGCCGCCCTACGCTGCGTCGTCCGGTTCGTGGTCGCCACTCGAGGACCTTCCGTCCCCAACGGTCATCAGCTCGTCGAGCGATGTGGCCTGCCCATTGCCACTTCAGCGTGCTAACTCTTCGGGCTATGTCGTACACAGCAGTCCTTCTACGGTAGTAGTAAGTACGATTTAGCTAGGTTAAATTCCTGTATCTTTAAGACTGACCACGTATCCACTATATGGCAAATTTTGTTATGTGTGTACATGTACATTTCAAAATTCTAAATGTTATCATCCTGCGTAACTACATTTTCTTTACTTATTATAAAATAAAGTCGTTATTTTTGTATGTATATTCCTATGTGAGCTAATATCTTCAAAACTACACAATGGATTTTGATATTTATAATAGAGTGGTTTAAGAGTATCGCTTTTTGTATCTTTAGGTTTTATTACTAAATTCCACGCGTAAGAAGTTTCGGGCTACAACTAGTCTTTATATACAGGGTGTCCCAAAAGTCAACGTCCAACCGAAAACCCAAGCTAGGCCTAGTTGTGGGGGCTCTCAAAAAAAAAGAAAAAAAAATCTATCTCATGTAGTTTCGAAATGACAGCCATTTTTCTTAAATTGACACCCTGTGACGAGTTTACGACTACTGGGGCTGCAAATGAGCTCTTTTGTAATTTTATTTTTGTGTGGAGTAGTCTTAAGTGATGCTCCTACAAATTCCAATTCATCATTTGCACACAACTTCATTGGAATTTCAGAAAATATCCGTTTTATACCGAACCATGACGTGAAAATGACTACATCACTAAACTTTGACAGTCTGTACTGAAAAAAAAATCTACTATGCAATTTCGGCAAGTGCCCTTAAAAGTTGGCGCATTTAATGGGCTTTCCAAAATGGTATAATACTTACTAAATTATTTCTTAGACGACGAGAAAAAAAAAATTAAGAAAGTCGATATTTAGCTTATTATTAGTTAGTCATAAAACTTTCTCAAAATTATTCTAATATCATCTAGGCGTTCTGTAAGGTGTAATTAAAGAAAGAGACGAAGAAAAGTTAGAGCGGGATAGTGACGCTACTAAAAGAAAGAGACGAAGAAATGTTAGAGCGGGACGGAGAGTGACGCTACTTGGTGTCAGTGAATTTTTGGGATTGTTTAAATAAAAGTCAATTATTAAAAATCGAATGTTTATTTAAATCATATCAAATGTTCAAATTGCTTGCCATCAGCGCGTATGCACGCCCTACACCTTCTTAAAAACGATCGTGTAATCTGGCGGGCGAAACGTCTGGAATTGATGTGATCAGCGGCATCTTGAATTCTCTGACGCAGTTCCTCTAAATTTTCAATTGGTTTTTGGTAAACAATTTCTTTGACCGTTCCCCAATAAAAAAAATCAATAGGATTTAAATCCGGGGAACGGGGGGGCCACGTGATCTGACCGGATCGACCAATCCACCTATTTGGATATTCTTGATTAAGGAATTCTCTCACTGGGCGCGCATAGTGTGCCGGACAGCCATCTTGCTGGAACCACATGTCTCGATAAATGCTAAGTGGCACGTCTTCTAACAAATTGGGTAACTGATGTTGTAAAAAGTCCAAATAAGCTGCCCCATCGAGGTTTTCTGGCAGTTCAAAAGGCCCAATAATGGATCCATTTAAGATCCCAGTCCACATGTTTATTTTAAAGCGGTACTGTGACCTATCTTCGCGCATCAAATGTGGATTTTCGACGTGCCACTCGTGCAAATTATGCAAATTCATGTATCCGTCTTTTTTGAAGGTCGATTCATCAGTCCAAAGAATTTTACGCAAGAATTCTGGATCTGCTCTGTGCCTTTCGAGCATTGATTGACAAAATAAAATCCTGCTAGGATAATCACGGGGTAGCAAAGTTTGTACCCGTTGCATGTGGTACGGATGCAATTCGTTTCTCTTCAGTATCCGATGTGCTGTACTTTTAGGTACCCCCAGACTTTGCTCGATTCCACGTACTGAGATACTCCGGTTCTCTGCAATTGCATTTAGGACATCTTCTTCATAAGGCACGACGGTTCTTCCCACTCTAGTAGCTCGAGTAGGAAGTTGATTTTCTGATAATAAACGGTGCACATTTACAAAAACTCGATGATCTGGGTGACGCTCGGCATTCGGATATCTCTCACGGTAGAGTCGAGCTGCAGCTCTAGCATTGCACCTACATTCCCCATAAATAAGGTGCATGTTTGCATATTCCTCTGCAGAGTACAAGAAAGGCATTTTCTTACAAAAACAGTCCAGGAGAAATCCAAGTTTGTCAGAAACGGTTCGAAAACAAATCCAAGTCACACGCAATCAAGTCCAGTAAACAGAGCCAAGGTTGTAAGCACGAAATAAATACAAACGAATACAAAAAGATGCGCAGTAAACGAAGGCACGAAACGTACTGAATTATTGTACGTATACCACGCTGTTGTATTAGCGTGCTATCTGTTTCACCCACACTAGCCAAAATGTCAATTTCGTCTCGCTCACACATTGTAGAAAGATTCACTGACACCAAGTAGCGTCACTCTCCGTCCCGCTCTAACATTTCTTCGTCTCTTTCTTTTAGTAGCGTCACTATCCCGCTCTAACTTTTCTTCGTCTCTTTCTTTAATTACACCTTACAGAACGCCTAGATGATATTAGAATAATTTTGAGAAAGTTTTATGACTAACTAATAATAAGCTAAATATCGACTTTCTTAATTTTTTTTTTTTCTCGTCGTCTAAGAAATAATTTAGTAAGTATTATACCATTTTGGAAAGCCCATTAAATGCGCCAACTTTTAAGGGCACTTGCCGAAATTGCATAGTAGATTTTTTTTTCAGTACAGACTGTCAAAGTTTAGTGATGTAGTCATTTTCACGTCATGGTTCGGTATAAAACGGATATTTTCTGAAATTCCAATGAAGTTGTGTGCAAATGATGAATTGGAATTTGTAGGAGCATCACTTAAGACTACTCCACACAAAAATAAAATTACAAAAGAGCTCATTTGCAGCCCCAGTAGTCGTAAACTCGTCACAGGGTGTCAATTTAAGAAAAATGGCTGTCATTTCGAAACTACATGAGATAGATTTTTTTTTCTTTTTTTTTGAGAGCCCACAACTAGGCCTAGCTTAGGTTTTCGGTTGGACGTTGACTTTTGGGACACCCTGTATATAAATCTTCTGTACGTGTGTTTGTAATTGAACTCCTCCTAAACGGCTGGACCGATTTTGATGAAATTTGTTGTGTGTATTCAAGGGGGTTTGAGAATGGTTTAGATTCACAATTGGCTGGACCGATTTTGATGAAATTTTTTGCTGTTGATTTTTACACAGAATTGTATGGCAAAACAACGTTTGCCGGGACAGCTAGTACTATATAAATAATTTTTAAATTAATTAGGTACCACAAACCGCTATAAACTACGTATTCTAGGAATGTTAAAATAGTACTACAGCAATAACGCAAGAAAAGCCTGGTTATTAAGCTAGTCTAAAGTTAATAAATAATCATGAACGTTTCACACAACGTCCTCTGGTCCCAGGCTAAGCTTATATGCTTGTATTATGAGTACCAGAATACGGATAGAATACATATACTACTTTTCTCTTGTAAATACATACTTATACAAAGGTCGGAATTAGGTAGAGTTGTTTATGTACTTACACTGATTTCATACAGCGAAAGAATAAAGTGGATATGCCTCAAATCCCGAGATTAATTTTAAAGAGCAGAAAAAAATCCCGTGATTTTTCAAATAAAAATTTGATAGCGACTGATTCAGTAAGAAAAGTTTTCGCTCGTATTTTTATGCAAAGTCGAAATATGCGTATAAGAATTTGCTTAAGATATCAATAATTTGTATTGTGAATTAATGTAAACTAATAAAAATTTTATGCTAATTATCTTTGTTTTATTTGTCTATTTCTAAGGTTTCTATTATTATTTTATGTTATTTATTCGTAATATTGTTGGCCGTGTGGCCAACAATATTATGAATTCTATTTCTAATAGACAATCCCGTGTGGGATTGTCTATTAGAAATCCCGGGAAGGTCCACATTAATATCAACATTTCGATGCAAGTACATAAATAACTCTACCTAATTCCGACCTATGCTTATAATACACAGTAAACACGCAGACGCAGCACAAACATTTGTATGACATTTATAAACATTACACAAATGATTGTCCTGAGCGGGAATCGAACCCGCGACCTCGTGAACGGCAGTCCGTTACATGAACCACTAGAATACGAAGCCCGTCAATTAGTGTGTGTGTTATATGATTGATTGTCATTTAACTCATACAATTTTATACTTATGCACTTATGGCTATAATAAATCTATTATGTATGAGGAAGTTATGAGTTAGAGACAGTTAAGAGTTAGAGAAAGGTATGAGAAAATAAATAGAGAACGTTTTAGGAACATGTGTAAGTTAAAAATACTGGTACTATATTAATTAACTCATAAATATATGTACTATACTGACTCATACATATAGGTACTAAACTCGTACAAGTTAGTACTATTTTTTATAAAGCAGTCAACATGTATTTTTTAATGATCATATTTTAAAAGCATTTACTTATTTATAGAGAAAAGTTGTTGGATACAAAATATCACGCTGCGACTCACTGGAGGTGACTAGTATCTATCAATTTAATTAAAATCTGTAGTACATGAGTGACAAAATCGTCATATATGTAGTAAGTAGTACTTTTATAAATTAAATGTTAAAAATAGGTTAATAATAACTATTATTATATATTTTTTATTATATTTATATTACTTAAGCATATAGATAGTTAAAATTTACTGTGACAGACAGCAAACTCGAAACTAAACGCTATGCTAACACGCCTGGTCAGCGCGGCATAGTAGATCGCTAACTTTTCGTAAGTGGTGGAGCCCTGTTCCCAACAGCGGGACGTTGATGGGCTGCAGAGAGAGAAAGAGAGAGAGATAGATGGAAATAAATTATTAACTTTAAACTAAAAACGTATTTTAATAATCTCTACTGAGATTTAATAATAAAATAAATATAGATATTTAACACGAAGGTCTCAGGTCCCAAACAAAGCTTGATGCTTTTGTTACAATTATTAATATTTATAATCTTATTTTGGAAAAACCTAGATAAAATAAATAGGAAACAACATACAGCATAAATAAACATACACACAGAGTCGGACTACTCATACATTTAAAATGGCATTTGCCAGCTGGGGCCCCTCAGAGCCTTTGGGTACACATCATCATTCAATCTCGGGCCCTAGACATATTCAGCAGGGCCGTTTCGGCTCCGTCCGACCTTGTCTACATAATATTACATAAATAATTGTCATGTGCGCGTATCGAATCAACAACCCTGTGAACTAACATATTATTTTTTACTACGTTCCTACATTTACTTACTATTTCGTGAAATAGGCTGAAATAATAATGTAGTCTTACTACTTTTAGTATATTCTACTAAAAAGACGCATTCTATAACGGGGCCCTTAAGACAAATTAGGCCCAAAATATTTATTTTTATAAGTCTTGCTTACCTATTTCCGGGGCCCCATATAATCAATACCGATACACCCGTAATAATATAGTTTCACAATTTTTTATATAAATTACAGTAAAAGAATAGAGTTAAAGAGTTTGATTAGATTCTTAATCTACTGAGACTTAAAAAGTTTCTAAAAGGCGTGATGTATTACAAAACTATGCGGAGGTTCACAGTACCGGCTTAAATAATTATTACATTTAAGCCATTTACTACTAGTTTAGTGGCGTAACTTACGCCATCAAAACCTTGGTAAGTTTCTAACCCATTTCCGAGGCCCCTTGGCTACGGGCCCTGTATTATTATATGGCTAATCAGCGGTAGCTACGCTTTAATACTAAAATTGTCTCGCTACGTGTAGCACGAATTAAAAAAAAATCTATTTCTTGTTCAGTTTGCTTGTACATTAGAGGGGACCACTTGGGGGGCCCTATATCATTATGCTTATTAGAGCTACGCTCCTAATAATAACATCTCACTATTGTAATCTAAACTAATAAACTTTTTAGGGCCCCTCCAGTCGCGGGGCCCATATCACTGATGTTTACTTACAGTAGACCCGTGCCTAATTTCTAATCACAATGGAATTATGAATAGCAATAAATAAATAAATAATTAAGTACTAATTGATTAAAGGGATTCACTTATTATCATCCATGGCGTTTTTAAGTTCCATGGCCAGTTTGTAGCCAAGTTCTGGTCTTCTGTCGCGACCTTCAACCATAGATAGTACCTGGAAATTATACCAATTTATTGACATGAGCAGTTCTGTCCATAAAAAAGTTCGCACTTTATTTTAATTAGCTTTAATTAACAACCATGTAAATTATTTTGCGTCCAAGTGGTGACGGATAATACCAAGTATAACCATCCCATTTTCTTCTCAGGCTTAAAAGCCAGCAAAGGGGCACAGGGTTTATTTTCAAGTTTTCCCTCTCTCACAGAAGATGTTATCTGTGTGCAATATCCCTTAGCTGACTTTTACAGCACCTTGAAAGGAAAAGGGTTAGTGACACTTACATTCTTAATCCGTCACCACATGGACATAAAAAATAATATTTACCTCATCAGAATTAACGATAACTCCGTTATTTTTAACGATAGTAGATTTTGTCCTCTCAATATCAGCTAGGTCTACACCGCGGCTTGCATCGTCTATAAGTATGGCCCGATATCCTATGGCCAAAGCGTCGGCTATTGTTGCACCTATAACATAAATTACATGTGACGGGCTTCGTGGTGGAGTGGTTTACATAATGGACTGCCGTTCACGAGGTCGCGGGTTCGATTCCCGCTTGGGACAATTATTTGTGTGATATCAATAAATGTCATACAAATGTTTGTACTGCGTCTGGGTGTTTTCTATGTATTATAAGTATGTATTTACAAAAGAAAAGTAGTATATGTATTCTATCCGTATTCTGGTAGCCATAACACAAGCATATAAGCATAGCTTGGGACCAGAGGATGTTGTGTGAAATGTCCGTGGATATTTATTTGTTTATTATTTATTTGTGTGATTTTTCTAATTGTCATACAAATGATTCTACAGCGTCTGGGTGTTTACTATGTAAGTATTATAAGTATGTATTTACAAAAAAAGTATAATTATAATGTAGTATATCTGTATTTGGTACCCATAACACATCTATACAAATATAGCTTACTTTAGGACCAGAGAATGAAATGACAATAAATATTTATTATAGTTACATACCAACACAGACATCGTATGCGAGACCACAGATGTATATATCGGTCGCTGCTCTCATTCTCAGCTGACAGCTCAGTGTTGTGTCAGTCAGTTTCTTGTTGTCCCAGAACACGGAATATGAGTCTACATCTGGGTTGATACCTTTGTATACCTTCACGGCACCCTCCACTACCTGGATATATACAGGAATATATATCATCACTAAACAGATATTAAAGTAATTTATTAATTTTGCAATTGACATGCTATGCTTTTTACTTAATAAATCAAATTATGGTGGAAAAAGTGACTGCCGCAAGCGGGTCTTGAACCTTAATTTGAATGTTGCAGGCACGACCACAATAAACAAAGTTGTCGTGCGCTACGGAACGGTATTCCGAGGTCGTGGGTTCAAGTCCCGCTTGCGGCAGTCACTTTTTCCACCATAATTTGATTTATTAACTAACAGATATTTTATAAAAAACTAAAACTTTGTACATGTGGAATTTAGAAACAAAATCTTAACAAATTATACAAAAAAAGCCATCCTCTTGAATCACTCCATCATTTAAAAAGAAACCGCATCAAAATCCGTTGCGTGGTTTTGAAGATAATAGCTCACATAGGGATATACACACAAAAACAACGAGTTTGGCTTATAATAAGTAAGGATGCGGTGCCTCTCTCCAGCACATTTACGTCCCACTGTTGGGCACGGGCCTCCTCCAGTTTGGGAGGGATTATGGTCATCTGCGCCGCGCTGACCAGGCCTGTTGACACACGGTTTATTTTAGAGTTTTCCGTCTCTCTCAGAGGATGTTATCTGTGTGCAATATCCCATAGCTGACTTTTACAGCACCCTTATGAGGTAACTGGTAATGGGGTGGTGACACTTGAATTCTTAATCCGTCACCACACGGAGAGTTAGTCACTATGCGGTACCTATCTCTATTTAATCGTAACGTAAATAAATAAATACCTTCAGATCTTTATGTAGCTCAGCTCCCCATGTATCCTGTACACAATGTCTTGGCCAGAGTCTCTGTTTCATTGGTGGTGGACCAGCGAACACAACAGTGTCATGGGCTTGTGCTTTATCCGCCGAAACCTGTAGAAAACAATCATAAATAAGGGTGAATAAATATGGAGGGTAGATGTGAACAGAGATAATCCCAATCCCTATGGTTTGGTCCTAAAGAGTCTCTCACAACACTTCAAGAGGCGTCAATAGCAACTTAGTGACGGCACATATTGTCCGTGTGGTGACGGATTAAGAATACAAATGTCACCACCCCTTCTCCGCCCAAGGGTGCTGTATAAGTCAGCTAAGGGATATTGCATACAGATAACATCCTCTGTGAAAGACGGAAAGCTCGAGAATAAACTGTGTGCCAACACGTCTGGTTAGCGCGGCACAGTAATAATAATCAAAATATCATCGAACATAATCCCTCCAAAGTGGAGGAGGCCCGCGCCCAACAGTGGGACGTAAATGGGCTGGAGAGAGAGAGAATGAAATGTTTATAACCATATACCTAAATATAACAATGTATTCAAGTAATACGATTAAGTAACAAAGGTTGAGGTCTAATGACGATACCTCACATAAATCTATTGACTAATCTTAATTCTTTGGATTTCAACATGTGTAAGTTAAATTAATTGTCTGTCGTTAAAATTGTTGTATTTGTATTGTTGTGATTTTGGTTTGATGTGAGGGATGTAATGCGTGTTAGACTGTTCATAACTGCTGTAAGTCCTATTGTAGTTCTTAAACGTGAGACCCTGTAATTGGTAAAATGTTTATTGATCAAGTTGTATATTCTTTATATGTTCGCTGTTGGGTCTCCCATAAATAAATAAATAAATATTAAGATAGCGAGAAAGAGACATATAATATATAGAAAAAAGAAGAGGCGAGATATAGGCAGATTGTATATTAAAACTAGCTGACCCGGCAAACGTTGTTTTGCCATACAAATGTCGGGGGTGGACAACTCTTATCACTTAGGGGTATGAAATATAGATAGTAGCTGATTCTCAGACTTACTGAATCTAATATATAAAATTTTCCTGTAACGGTGTTTGTAATTATACTCCTCCGAAATGGCTCGACCGATTTTCGTGAAATTTTGTGTACATATCCGTTAGGTCTGAGAATTGGACAACATCAATTTATCATCTCCCTAAATGTTAGGGGTGGTACCCCTGAGTTTTGTATGGCAAAACAATGTTTGCCGGGTCAGCTAGTATGCAATATAAAATTTCATAAAAATCGGTCAAGCCATTTAGGAGGAATATGGGAACGAACATTGTGACTCGAGAATTTTATATATTAGAAATACCGAGATGTACTTATCTATATTCATGTCGTCACCGACAGATATATTTGTCTCTCGCTATATTAATATGCCGTTTGTGACGCCCTTTAAGATTGTATTCTCTAGCTACAAATATGATTTAAGTAAAACCGTAAAAGTAACGTTTATGATGTTAAAAAACCGGGAAAGTACGAGTCGCACTCAAAGCTTTCTTAGCGGTATTATCATAAAATATTCGTCATACCGTCATACGTTGGTTGTACATATAAGAGCCACATAAATATTATTTTGGTTTTTAGTATTTGTTGTTGTAGCATCAACTGACATCCATCATCTGTATGGCCATTAAAGTTTTACTGTTGGCACGGTTCGCCAGTTTGGGAGGGATTACGATTTTTTGTGCCATGCTGATCAGGTGTATTGGCACAGGGTTTATTTTCGAGTTTTCCATTTCACAAAGATGTACAATATTCCTTAGTTGGCTTTTACAGCACCCTGGGAAGGAAAAAGGGTGCTGCCACTTCTATCCTTAATCCGTCACCACAAGACATTTACTGGGATTATGCTCCCCTTAATCTTAAGTTAAATATTAATTGTGTATTTAAGAGGGTACTGTACTCCTAATTTAGGTATTCGCCTAAGGTATTGCTGTGCCTATTCCCGAGGGCCGCGCTGAAAGGGAAAAATATAGCTGAAACAGACTTTACCTACAAATTCTTTGAAAAAAAGACGTTTCGTTACTCCCCTTTTTTCTTCACGAAAGTTAAACCGATTTTGACTGTTTTTACGCTATATTATAGATGAAGAGTAAATCTATGCTTCTATCACTTTCGCGAAGAAAAAAGGGGACTACGATGCCCATACTTTAGTATGGAGCATAATTTGGTCGTGCCCTCTTAAGGAAACTTGCGAAAAATGGAAAGCTAGACAAGAAATAAAAGGCATACCTTGCCTTTGCATTACATAAGCCTTGATATTAAATTAGATATAAAATCTTTGTATCGTCGTAACTCAATTTACAATGTTCACTCAATTCAAGGGTATGGGACGTTTTCAAATAATTCTTGTACTCGTAAAATAATAATAGACATGTTTATGACCGATAAAATTATGGAACATTTATAATATACAAAGACGCAATTCTTTGTATTATTTACTTCTAATGAAGAAGTTATTTCATTCAGCCATCCATGAGCCTCTCTAGATCCACTGTTGGACTTAAGAATTTGACATCTGACGATATTGTCACTCCACTTTGTATCTTTTTGGTCACTCGAGGACCTTCTTGGGTGGTCGGGTTAAATCAACTACAAATGGAGATCCAACCAGTCTCAATAATCCGCTCTGCTCAGGGCTTTTACCCCATAATTGTATATTCAGATATCGATAAAGCTCCTATCCACTACATGTCGCTACAAGTTATTACAGACAATATTAAAATACACTTACAGGACTAGAAGGATGCAGTTCCCTCATATGAACATTATCGATGAAGGACACGTGGTCTGGTGGGTGCCAATCCAAGGAATAGAACACGCAGTCGAAAGGCACCGACTCCAGGAGACGATTGATTGGCTCCACTACCTGTCATAATCAAAAAATTTGGACGTTAAAGAAGTTTTTGGCCGATTGAATCTAGCTTAATTTTTTCGTACCACTCTAAACGGGAAGTTTGCAGGAAAATACTGTCCACAAAAACCCTTTCCTTCGGGCTTTTCAACATATTTTATTAGCGGGCTCCTTTAAAGCAAGCTAGGCTACTGTTCCGCCCATTAACGACCCACAGCACGGACCTCTCCAATCCATCATAATCTTTCTCAAGTTTTGACTAAAGCAATTAGGCTTTTTTCGCTCTCAAAATCTACGGAACACTCACAACGCTAGCACTGCCACTTTACTAGGTTTTTGTTCTACATTTTTATGCTAATAGCAAAGATAAATGATGGTTCAGTTTAGTAATAGCCTTATTACGTAACATTATACATGGCATCAATCCTGTTACATTAACCTAACTAAAATGAAACGAACTATGGCGTATTTATGTTTATTAGCTTTTTGGTTGCACTCAAATCAATTAAAATCCTTATTATGTGTATTGCACATCTATACTGATATTATAAAGCTGAAGAGTTTGTTTGTTTGAACGCGCTTATCTCAGGAAACACTTGTCCCATTTCAAAAATTATTTTAGTGTTAGATACTACATTTATCGAGGAAGGCTATAGTCAATAAATAATAATAACATAATAACATCACGCTGACATATATAGGAGCGAAGCAACTGCGAAAATTGTATAAAAATCGGGAATTTTTTTTTATTCCACGCGTACGATATTGCGGCTATACATATACTCGTACCTGCGACCAGTAGGAGCGAAGCATCAATAGAATTTCAGATTCAAATTTCAGACGTACGGAGTCCCGGACATGATGATGGTGAGTAATGTTCTTATATTTAACAAGAAAGTTCAAATAACATTGTCAAATTGTATAATTGTCTCTAAAAATATTTATGTTTTAGTTGTGCCACTTAGAATTGGTACCTTTGTCATTTGTGTTCCGAGTTAATTTACTTAATGTTAAGACAATTTGTGGTTGTTCGCTTATTTGGTTACACTATAAATAGAAAATATTTACTAGGTTCTATCTATCACAAGAACTGCGCTAGTTGATACAATATTTTTAGGGTTCCCTAACAAACGGTCTGTCTATTTTTCTGTCTAGCTATATACCAGGATCTGTGATAGCTGGAGAGCTGCGAGCCTGGTCAGGGTGGCATAGTAGACAATAAACCCTCTCAGTGTGAAGGAAGCCCGTTCCCAAAGATATAATTTATCTATTTATTTATTATAGCTTCTGCCCGCGACTTCGTACGCGTGTAATATTAGATAACAAATGAGACATAAACTTTTAACGCAGCGCACGCAATAGAATATGAATATTTTTCTCCGTTTTTGCAACATTCACTAATGCTCCTCGCTCCTATTGTTGGCGTTGTTATATATCCTAAAGCTTTCCTTGATAAATGTACTATAAGCCACACAAATTGGTAATGCGCCTGGCGGCCATGTTGGTGACGTCATAGTGACGTATAGATGAGAATATTACATTTTGTTAGCTGTACTTTTTCTTTGCTGATGACGTCACAAGGGCGTTAATTTGACAAGTTTCCAGCGCATTACCAATTTGCGTGGCTTATACCACAGATAATATAATACAGACTAGTACAGTACTACCCAACACGGAAAGATTTTTTCAAATCGGACAAAGGTGTCTGAGATTAGCGCGTTCAAACAAACAAACCCTTCAGCTTTATAATATTAGTAAAGAAGTACATATTTGCCCTATAAGTTTCTCCAACTGCCTTTATGACCCCCAAACTTTGCCTTTTCTTTAACATCGCCCTTGATACCAAAAAGGTTTTAATACAGCAATTGCTTACAAAAAACCATTAATATAATTATGTAAAAAACAGTCACTAATAAATCAAATTACAGTCTTTGTTATAGCATTCGCCAATAATGTAATACATTAATAAATAGGTAGATAATTCGATTAGAAGGTCACTGTTAACGTAATGGGTTATTTTAATTTACAAGTTTCTGTTATAATAGGCATTGTATTATTATGACAGACCTCGTGGTCTAGTGGGTTCATGTATTGGAATGCTTTGACGAGGTCACGGGGGTGATACCCGCGTGACAATTATTTTTGTAATATTTATATTTTTTATACAAATGTTTGTACTGTATCTGGGTGTTTTCTATGTATTTTAAGTAAATATTTACCCAATAATAGTATAGTGTAAGACATTAAAATATACATAGCTCAATTTCGGACCATAGAACGTTGTGTAATGCCTCTTTTTCCCTTTGCGTACAAATTAAGAAATGCTAAAAAAGAATATTATATTTCAAGTAGGTATTTGTATTTCAAGTCACCTTGACAAATGGTGTCATCAACTTAACTTTGATTTATTGTATTCTTTAAGATTATGCTCTAAAACAGCAAAGAAATTTAAATAGCTTATATGAAAATTAGACACGGCTATATAGGTTAGCCTAATTTCGACGGACAATTTATCCACAAGTCGCTGGTTCATATCCGGCTCGAAGGACTTTTTATACTGTTCAAAATTTAAATCCAGAACTTGCGATTACTGATGAAAGCCTCAGATCGGGATATTTAATCATAAAATTAATTGCATTCAATTCGGAACAAAACGCTTGCGACTTTTAGATTGCCAACCAACGCCATCTAAAATTCACAGGGGAATCTTGACATACGTCCAAATTTTCAACTATCATTTCGATGACAAATTCTTGTCGCATCTTGGACAAAGCTATACAGCTGTAAAGTTTCATTAAAATCCATTCAAAAGCTTTTGTATGAAATAAAAGCAATCATTCATATATACATACATACATTCCTACAAACTTGTGCCTTTATAATGTAACTAGGAAGTGGCATTCTATAATAACAGCCTGCAAATAAGCCAGTTAAATAAAAGCCTCGCTGAAATAGAAGTTAATTTTAAACCGATACAAATCAGTTTAAGTGCAGGCAATCAATCCGCATTGGCGTCAACAGCCGACACCAAAAATCCAATCTTTCAAGGGTACCTAATTCCGACTACGTTGTATGTGGCTTAGTGCCTGGTACCAACCAGCACTTTTGATACGTTAATAGCGATAAGCGGTGTAGGTGTGAACTTTAAGCTGTTCACTATTATTTATCTATAACAGAATTTCTCAAAGTTATGTTTGAAAGCGCCCCCATTAATTACAATCAATTTATCTAAGTTGATTCAGGTAGGGACGAGTTAAGAATATTATGCCTCTATTCTTTCTTCGCATAACACAATCCTAAAAAAAATTTATAGCTACATTAACTAAAAATAAATTCATTTTCTATATCAATCGGTGACAATTATATTTAAAAATAACAAAACTGAAATCTTACAAATATAGGTACAAAACGTTAATACTGTTTATTAAAATTAAAATGGTGATAATCTAATTAAATTTGAGACTATGTACGTCAAAGTCAATGAAAAAATTAATTGCTACAACCTTCCATCGGCATAGAATCATATAACTGTAATAGGTACTAAGGCATACCTATACAATCAAAAATTGCCCTCGATATTTTGAGGATACAATCATGTAGTTTTTCATTTTTAGTATTTATGTATGATATATTAATATGTAGTTTATGTATTGTTATGTAAATTTGTGTATATATGTATGTTAAAATAGTATTTGTTTATATTCTTGTGGTGTATTTTTTACATAAGTGCACCAGAGACTACCAACTTGTCCTGCCATATTAAATTCACCCAAAGGTTGCTGGGAGGAATCGC
This sequence comes from Orgyia antiqua, assembly GCA_916999025.1. Lineage (NCBI taxonomy): Eukaryota > Metazoa > Arthropoda > Insecta > Lepidoptera > Erebidae > Orgyia > Orgyia antiqua. The sequence continues at coordinate 12,369,753 of OU779874.1, forward strand.
TTTAAGCGATAAGGCCGCCCATTGCGTACAATGGGCGGCCTTATCGCTTAAAGCGATTCCGGTTCTTATTATATTTCTTTTTTAATGTTAAGTTAATATAATTGGTGTACAATAAAGTATAAATATATAAATGTGTTTCCAACTTGGTAGTGATGGGACCACTTATAGAAATATTCTTTTAAATGCAAATATTCAACATCGGTTTTCAATTGACGGATAAATCGAATACCAATTATAAATGTATGGGCTTAAAGTTTGAGAAACGCTGCTTTACATTGTTTTTGGCACCTCGAAAGCCGTGTTTTGACAGGTAATTTATAGTTGTATTCATACGTACAAGTTGTATAAGGAATTTCCATTTAATTTGCGAGTGGATGGCTCTTTATAATTGGAAATATGGTTGACATCGATTTTGAACAAGTGAGGAATAAAGACCACGATTCAATTCATATGGTTCAGTATACCATCTTTCAATGTCAATACACATTGGTGTTTTATAATGAAGCACTCGAGAATATTATAGATGGGAGCAATGATTTATTAAAACACTGAAAAATGAAAAAATTATTTATTTGTCTCAAAATATTAACAAAATGATAATTATAGTTGAGGCGACCCCATTAAGTTATTAGGAAATACTTGTGTTGGGGTCGTCTCGCACTTCCCTTAAATATAACAATAAAGAGACAAATGATAAGAGTAAACAAAAATAATTCACAAGTGCAACGAGAGTTATGGTACTCTTGAAAAATACTCGTAGAATTAGTAGACTCGTGAAATTTTATGCTAAAATGAGCGTTGGGTTTAGACCTCTGACTAGGTTACACTAACACTATGTATAAACATAGTGTATTCCGAATACATAAGTATTCGGAATACGGTGGATTCGACTCTGGATTTATTTTTCTTACGCTTAGACCTGATTTCTAAAAGTTAGATATATTTAACATTATACTATTACGTATGTTTGGTCTATGCACTGGACAGAGAAAGGCTGGTAGATGAGTCTATTTATTTTTACCAAAATGCTTTGCATTGTTGCCGACTTCGCACCATTAGACATAATTATGGTTATTTAATTTCTAAGATGATCAGGTTTTCAGGGCTTTCCCATACTTAAAAAAAAGACTGCGCCAATTTCAGTTTGAAATATTTATTTATTTATAATTCACAAAATTTTTACATTTGATAAATATTGAGTCATACCTAACATCCCCTCAGTATATCACTGTTTGATTGTGTGTGTGTGTGTGTGTGTGTGTGTGTAGGATCAATAACATTAAGATTAACAATCTCAAGATCCGAAGAGTTCCTAGTGATCATCATTGATAGTTAGAATTAGTTGTTTCCTAAATGCACCCATTTTCGTCTCAAATATGTCCAAATGTGAGAACTTATTTTTATAGCATATTTTCATTCTACTAACGACCGAGTTTTGTGCGTAGTTAGTGCTGCTATATGTTATATCAAAAACGGGCGTATGCCTAGTTCGACGTAGAGGAGCTCTCAGCTTAAGGACTGAATTGTTCAGTTCTATACAGTCAATAGCATTATTGCAGATAGCAAATAGAACTAATTTATCAATATCAATACAAAATATAGGCATAAATGTGTCAGTGTCATAGTAAATAATTTGCAAAGTTTCATTTGCGACTGCAGATATACGCCGAGGTAGACATGCAACGATATAATTTATGGTATTAATAGTATTGTGCCAATAGTTTTTTAAGTGTTCAACTAACTTCCCCACGCGATCTATCGAAGGTCATAGGTAAGCTCATTTCGGCTACAAATGCCTATTAAATTTTTATGTTAAGTTGTTTGTTTGGAAAGGAATATTTTAATATTAGCTGCGCGCTGCAGTAAAAAATATAGACAAGACGGTTGAAACGTGTAAAAACTACAATTTCTTTTAAATACTCTACTGGGTCATGTCTTGAAATATTTAAATAAATAATTAAAGCAAGTAAAGAAAAGAAAAACAAGTAAATAAAGATTCAAATAAATAAAGCAAGTAATCAGGCCTCCTCCACTTTGGGAAGGATTATAATCTACTGCGCTGTGCCGCGCTGACCAGGCGTGTTTGAACAGGATTTATTTTCGAGTTTTCCTAATAGTATTAGTAGGAAAGTAAAATTACTTAAATGTTTAGGATTATATATTTATTCTAGGATTAGTGTTGCCATTTTTATTTTTAAATTATTTGGTTATCAACCCTTGATAAGTGTGCAAAATTTCTGATAAATGCAACTTTTTGAAGGAGGTAAAATAACGTTAAAAATGTCTTTATAATACACAGATACGAATGAAGCTAAAAATAGCATGTCAAAAATTGGTCTAACAGGCAATTTTAAGACTGTTTTATTTATTTAATTTACAAAATGTAATCTTTGAACCCATGCCAACTATCATATTTTTTTTTATAAAAACTAACTGATCCGGAAAACTTTGTTTTGCCATATAATTATTAGGGGTGGACAACCCTTATCACTTAGGGGTATGAAATATGCATATAATGTTTGATAAAAATCGGTCAAGTCCTTTCGGAGGAGTACGGTAACTAACACTGTCACACGAGATTTTTATATTAGACTAGGTGATGCCCGCCACTCCGTACGCGTGGAATTTTAGATCCCCATATATTTTGTCACCGTTTAAACCTTCCCTGGACTTTCACGAATATTTCAAGACCTAAATCACCAAAATCAGCCCAGCCCTTCTTGAGTTTTAGCGAGACTAACGTACAGCAATTGATTTTATAATACAGAATAAAATAACTTCACCTCATAAATAAGTGTTAAAAAATCAATAGTCGAATAATATTTATTAAATTCACTATTTTGCACGCGCTGTAAATTCTTTCATGGCTGATAATACCGTGTGCATTTATAGTGCTCATTTTTGCTTGTAATACCTAACAAGTACTCAACTAATTAAGCCACAATAACAATGTGTGATCACGTTTTCAGAAAAAGAATAAAGAAAAAAAATTTTTACGAAGCATCGCACTTATTCACTTAAAAGCCGACCTTGAAATTATACTTTCATTTTTTTTTTCTATTTCTATGGCAAAAAAATATAACTTTTTAAGTACGCACAAAATACACATACTTTTTTGCGTAAAGTTATACAGCATAACAAGTGCAACATATCTATACAGATACTAATAAAGCTAAAATGTTTGTTTGTTTGAATGCGCTAATCTCAGAAACCAGTCGTAAGATTTGAAATATTCTTTCAGTGTTGGATAGTACATTTATAGAAGAAGGCTATAGGTTATATAACATCACGCTGCGACTTATAGGAGCGAAAAATATTCAAATAAGTCACTGGGAACAACTAGTAACGTCATATGACTCAAATGTTAATTTTAAGAACGATCCGAAACTGGGCCTTAGTGATACATACAATTAGTGTTTGCAAAAGATTACACGAATGAATATAAATGATTACGATTGACGTATTAAGCTTATTGTACTCGTTCTAGCCTGTTAAATAGGTCATTGAAATAGCGAACTAAATGCTCAATCTAGTCATAATCTCTGTGACAATACTATCGATCTAACAAAATCATTGATTGTTACAAATTGTATATGTGCGTACGTCATTTCATGGCTCATCGAACGTAAAGGACGAGGGAACTAAAAGTTCCATGTTAGCCGATATCGGATATTGTTACTAAGTTTAGACTGTTATGGAAAACTTTACGAGTGCATCACTGTAAAATCGATAACTAAATCGGTTTGTATTGTACATAAACGATTATATTACGATCGACTGTCGAGGAAGTATAGTTAGAAATATCTCAATGAAAACTTATTTTAAACGATGAAATGATTATGATTTTAACAATTAGGCTATACTTTGGAACCTCCTTAACCATCCGAATATTATTATATAGGTTTTTAAAAATAAAATGGGAGATTTTAGAATGATATAGTAACACAGTCATAAAGCCTTAATTAAGAATAATTTCAGTGTGTTACTTTATATGGTAATAGACCAAATAACGTAACACACTGAAATTGACGTGACGCTAAGTGACGTAATGCGAATGACCTAAAAACTCCCAAAATTTATTTTATCTACTGCCAGTTTGAGAAAAAATCATTTTTTAGCGCACCCACTTTTCACCTACTTAAAAGTCTCTTACAACCCTTAAAAGTCCTGCAGCGCCTACAAAGGGACGTTATCGCCCACAAAAGAGCGTTATTACCCAATTTGGGAAAGGCTACCTTAAAAGTATATCAGGATGCACCGTGCGCCGTGGTAAGAATCGGGCGAGACCAATGTCTAAGCACGGACTGCAACTGATTGACATGATGGCAACAATGAGTATGAAAGAAACTTAAAATACGGAAATGCAGTAATTGCGTTTACGTATGTTAAAACTGATATTTATAGACTAAATAAAGCAGATACGATGTTTCATGTTCAACAGCCGTATTGTTCACATTAGCATATTATGTACGGGACCCTTATCGATAAACTATATTGATTTTAAATTATCGTAGTACTTAATGATGAACTATAATGGGACTGCCCTTGGCGGAAATAAGATCACTCAGTAAATCTTTTATGTACGAAGGATTTTAGTGTCTTAATTCGAGAAACTATACTGGAAATATAATCTAAGAACAATACAATCTTAGTAGCTTTTAAGAATTTTTGAACATTTGTCCCTTACTAAAGGGAAAAGCGGCATGTGACACCGACATCATTATCAAGCGGTTAACATTAACATTAACTATGAGGGACGGAAATCTCTAAAATAACTCTGTGTCCACACTCCTGGTCAGCGCGGCACAGTAGACCATAATCCCTCCCCGAGTGGAGGAGGCCTGTCCCCAACAGTGAGACGTGAATGGGCCGGAGAGAGAAGCCTTTGACGACTAATAAACCTATTTGTATTTCACTTACCTCACCACCATCTTGCTGTGCGTTACATTTGCTGATGTTGAGGGTGCCAGAGATGAAGTCATTCTGAACATCCACTATCAGGAATGCGCTCACTGGACGGACGATCTAAATAAATGGAAAAAAAAAGTAAGTACGTACATACGTACCAAGTTTACACATTGATATTGTTCTTTTTTCAACTTTTCGGGGGTTGCCCTATAATATCAAGTCGTGTTGGATTTATGCTCTAAGCCTTACGACTTATAGGAAGTTCAGAGCGTATAGTCAAAGTTTTACTTAGTTAAAGCTAATGATAAATTGTATAGAGATGGAGGAAACCATCGATGCGACTTCCGGAATACTCGTCAACCTTGTCAAACTTCACACTAAAAGCAGTTAAGATATCCATGTGCTTTGGGAAGTTCTATGCTGAGTTCTTTGTCTAACAGCGACGGAGACAGTTGATGTATGGATGTAGGCTTGTAACTTTAGATCATAACTACATACTAAACCTTCCATGGTAATTGCTTCGGTCGATCGCTGATTAAGTTTTATATCCCAATTCGAGATTTATTTTTCTTCCTTCTCGCTCTTTCCGGGGCATAGTATAGTGCCTTGAGCCTGACCCAGCAAAGGAGAGGCCCTGTTACTCTAACCCAACTCGAAAATATTACGCCCCCATCTCTGATTAGGGATCCTTCATAAAAGGATGGTTACCGAAAAATTTCAAATAAAATTTAAATTAACACCATATCATTCATCTTCTTCGTCCTGCCCTTATCCCAAGCTACTTAGGGTCGCAGAACGTTTTTTCCTTCCAGACTCTCCTATCAGCCGTCATACTCGCATCAACTCCTTTTTTCTTTCATATCGTCTTTCACACAGTCCATTACACAAGCATATAAGCTTAGCTTGGGACCAGAGGACGTTGTGTGAAATGTCCATGAATATTTATTATTATTTATTATTATTATTCATCTTTTCTTTGGTCTTCCTAAAGTTGGCTAATAAAGAATGAAGAATAAATTACATAAATTACTTACAACTTTGATCCAATGGTTCCAACAGAAAGTGAATTCCTCTTTATCAATAAATCCATCATTATTCTTGTCAAAGACCTGGAATATATGGCGGGCTCTCTCCTCAGACAACGGGTAGATATGGCCTTTTTCATTACGAAACAAAGCCTTACATATCAGGCGGAACTCATCCAAGTTTAACTTCCCATCCCTATGAAAGAAAACTGCCATTAAGAATATAATATTGCATGTTTAAGGGTATTTTTCCGTTTTGTTGTAGGTTTAATGTAGCTAATTGGATTTCAGCTGAAAAAATATAGAGCTATTCAACCACAATTGTTGCTAACTGTATCATAGATATATTTGACGGGCATCGTGGTCGAGTGGTTCATGTAACGGACTGCCGTTCACGAAGGCGCGGGTTCGATTTATCTTTATGTTTGTTTTTTAATAGATAGAGTGGTTCAAGAGAAAGGCTTTTTTGTATAATTCCACGCATACGAAGTTGCGGCCAACAGCAAGTATTATAATTTAGGTATATATCAAATTGGTATTTTGATGTAAACCCCAGTTTTTGAGTTTGCAGCCAGTGCAGCACATGTCTTATGTATGACATTTTAAATGCAACGTCCTCTGGACTGAGCTTATTGCAGAAAGAACCTAGACGCAATAAAATTATCTAGCTTTTTGGAAATCGAAATATTAGCGAATTTGAAAAATTGACGGAAATATCCTCATTCTAAGCGTATTATAATTCAATTAACTATACACTACATAAACGTTATCAAAAATACGCTAAAATTTAACTTTACAAGGTTTGTAACGTTTTCCTCAGACATTTTCTTCTAACTATTGTATTAAGGATATAATAAAAAATGCTTCGATCGTGGCAGATGGCGCTCTATAGTCTCTGCCTACCCCCATGGGAAAAAGGCGTGATGTTATGATGATGATAAAAAATTGCAAGTAGATAAATAATCAGAATAGATACCTAATTACTGGTTGCCATCGTGGTTAAGCAAGGTTAAGCCAGTTAGCGAGCATTATTGCAAAAAAAGCCGCTAAGATGTTGGCTTGCCACGCGCTAGAATCATGTAACATGAGTCATTATTAGAAACGCCATCATAGAGATGTTTTTGTACAAGATTTGACTTGTCGCGAATTATACTGACATAATTCTCCATATTTGTTTTCGCAATCAACATCTATTTTTCAGAGTGTTTTATTATTACTTATCGGTAATGTCCGTTTGGAATGACAGTTGATGAGTCTTAAAAGTTTCAAATTAGAAATTTAAACATCAACATTCCCCAGCCTTTTATTCGAGATCGGCGCAAAATGACTGCTTCTCGATATTGCAAAGGGATTTGGCTGATTTACTTGTTATTTATTGGTTTGGCGTCAACCCTCCTCGAGTAAATTTGAAATCTGAGCACTGGCGAAAAATATACGTCTTGGGCCAAGACACCACAAGCGTCCACTTTTTACAAACTTTGACAGGACGGCTCTCAGACGTCGCGCGTTGGGGATACCCGGATAGATGACAGTGCTAATCTTGGCATCAATCAGGACGACTTATTATAGACTTTTATTTTAAGCCATTGACACAATACATCTCTCAAAGATTACGACATAGTTGGTGCTAATACTATTCCTTCCGGTAATTTCTTTTACCACCTACTTTCATGGATCTCCTAATTTTGCCACGTCAGTTTAAACAGCTGTGGTGGTCTATCTCTAGATATATATATACTACTAGATATACCTATTAAAATAATATTTTAATATTATCTTTTAAGGGCCTACATCAATATTATCGTCGACATGTACCTATTAGCACAGCTATTAGGTATAGAAAATGAAGAATTAGGGATATTTTTTTTGTTTACTCAAAATCTACTAAATATATTATAATTCCGGTTTACGTGTTTCTATATATAATAGTTACTTCAGTTTTTAAAGTTATTTCATTAGTTAATACGCGATAATAGACCGACGAATGAAAAAAATAAAAAATGAGAGAGGTTGTTTCGCTAAGATTTTCTATCGGGAAAACTTTTTTCAATCGCATTTCTGAGTTTATGCGATCCTAGATTATATATTGAAAAAACATATACTTAAAAATTAGAGCTCTAGCCATTAAATCTAAAGAAAAAATGAAAACTTCGTACGTAGAAAAATGCACGAAGCTATTTTGGTATCCTCTTAATGAGCCAACTTAATTCATAACGGCATTACCGTTACCATTACCATTTGCTCACTAAATACATAAATTTTGAAAAAAAAAAAAATAAAACAGTAAATTCATGTAGGTAGTTAATGGTCAAAGGATAAAAATAACTTTTTACACATTATTATTTAAAAATATTGGTTTGACAAATATTTTTCACAGAATATGTATAAAGTGTCTGTATGTGTGAATTTAATAAGATTACTCATTTATGTTGGGTATCAAATTTAACTTAAAATTTATATTTTTGTAGCTAGTAATACCTTTACTTTTTAATTATTAATAGTTTAAAAAAACTAAAAAACACGCTTTATATAGAAAACCCAACTAGATAAAAAATAGAAAAGATTAATGAATCCTGGCGAATCTAACCAGGAAAATCGGATATTTTAATTTCGAATTATTGCATTGTCATAGCTCTTTGACAGGTGTGCAAAATTTGAATAGAATCTGACCGTTTAAAGTGGGTCAAAATAGCGTCCAAAGGAGTCAGTTACAAACATACAAACAAACCTACAAGTGAAGCTAATATAAAGAGTGTAAAATCAATTTATTTCAATAAATTTAACTAAAATAATTTGTTATTTTGACTTTTGTTTGCATATAAATAAAAAATTTTGTCAATTTTAAATGACTGTACTGCGTCTAGGTGTTTTCTAACGTTTTAAATTAAAATTATTATAGTAGGTATATCCATATTCTGGTAGCCATAACACAAGCTAGCTAATAAGCTTAGCTTTAGACCGGAGGATGTAGTGTGAAATTTCTATAAATATTTATTTATTATTGAAATAACAATTTAAGAAACAGTTATACAATTTGATGCAATATTCAAATTCAATTAGTTAGGATCAACTTAAGACTATTAATTTAATTCTAGAATCAACATTATAATATTGTTAGGCAATGATGACATTACAGAAAAAAATTTCATAAACTTTTTCAGTCATAAATATGGTAAACATGGAATATACACATACCCATCTTTATCAAACGTCTCGTAGCAAGCGTCCATGTCGCTAAAATCGAAATGTTCGATTAAAGAATTGTCGCTACCGTTATGCATTGGAGCTTGTGTTGAAATGAGCCCCCATCCATCGCGAAAGCGGCTTATATACACTTCGAGCATGACTACCGTGGTAACCTTAATGACCTGCAGAATAACAACTGTTACAAAATAATATCATGACATAAAAACAAACTTTTTCAAACTCTAAAGTATGAGTAAAGTAATGTCCATTACCTTTGTAAGCACTTTAAGTTAATATTTTTAGAGCTTTTTATGTAAAAAATATATAAATAAAAATTTATAAACAACATTCCGGTTCCGCCATCTGACTTTGACCACAGGTTAATAAATCGACTTGATGTGATGACATTGACATTGATGAACACGGACACATCTTTTGTCTATGGGACACATGAAAAAATTTGTACTCTGTTCGACTAGAGACAAATTAATACTCGATTTAATATTTAAAGATTCGATTTGTTTATGTGTGCCATGCCATCACAGTAGATTAAACGCGAAAATTTATTAGTTTTTTTTGCCAGATAATTAAAAAAACATACGAGATGAATAAATGTTACATAGTTATAATAATAAATACTAGGTCTATAATATCGGTATCGTGTAAAGCCGCTAATGAAGCCCGGGCATTATATTACCATTAAATGTTCACTCATTTCGTTCATTCATTCATTGATGAATTCATTCAATTTCATTCACACAAAGTACGAATGCGTGCCGCAAAATTGTCAATTTGTCACAAAACTTCTTGATTTGTTTCAGAGCTTATTTATTACTCGTATCAAATTACGGTGATACGGTGTGTGTTTTAGACGTGATGGTGAACTTTGTGTCTTAAAGCTTCCTTTAATTTTGTAATAAAACTTAGGTTATATTTTCAATTGTTGTTTCTACTGATAGTAAATAAACATGGTGATAGAAAAAGTCCACGGTCTTCGGGCCACTAATATTAGTATGCATGAGCGTTTTACTATTTTGGCTATGTCAGCACCTGGCCAAGTAGCGTTGCGACAGCAACCAGATCGCAGACGTAATTCTATGGGATCCATCACACAGCTTTCAAACAACAATCGCCTCTCCGGTCAACAGCTTGCTAGACGCTGGAATATTCAAGCTAAACGGGTAATTTTATATTAATTCAATTAATAACATAATGTGTTTTAGTGTTTTTGGTTTTCCCATATGGTGCTATAGACAGGTTGATATTTTGCTTCTTTATTTCATGTAAATGAATCTTTAAAGAGCTTGTATTGGTATGTAACAAAATTGCTGTTAGTGCCATACGTCCACACTCTTTATCGCTACAAAAGGTCTACAAACCATTCTTGGTTGAAAATGTTTATAATACTTAGTATTTCTTAATAAAAATCTTGTGTGTACAATTTAATAGCTTTTCAAAATACATCACAGTCGATTTTTGGTTATTTTTAACATTAAAATGAAATACCATGCTCAAAAATTTCTAACAAATTTCTTTCAATTGTCCACAGGCAGTAAAACAACGCCTAGGCATACCACAGTCAGGGCTGCGTAGGTTTGGCAGTGAAGGCAACTTACATAGACTGCAGAGATCCAATAGTTTTGGTAATCTTAGTCAATCAAGTGTCAAGAGTAGAGTATCATGGAGACAATCTAATGGGAATCTCAGGTTTGTTTAATATTAATGATAAATGTAATATAAAAAGTTATAGACATTTCACACAACATCCTCTGGTCTCAAGCTAAGCTGCAAATAAGCTTATTATTTTATGTGTGTTGTATGTTTATGCTTGTGTTATTTTATGGTGTATAATTACTAGAATATGGATATACTACCTAAACTACTTTTCGAAATACAAACTTATTCTACATAGAAAACACCCAGATGCGATTCAAAAGTTTATATGACGACTATAAATTTCACAAAAATAATAAATAAATAAATAATCATGGACATTTCACACAACATCCTCTGGTAAGCTCTCTCTCTCTCTTCTCCCAAGCTAAGCTTATATGCTTGTATCACACAAGCATATAAGCTTAGCTTAGGTACCAGAATACGGATATAATACATATACTACTTTTCTTTTGTAAATATAATACATAGTAAACACCCAGACTCAGTACAAACATTTGTATGACATTTATAAATATCAATGACTAGCTGTTCCCCGCGACTCCGACCACGTGGAGTTTAGAAAATTTTTCCCGTTTTTGTATCATTTTTCACTACTGCTTCATATATTAGTATAGATTGTCCCATGTGGGATTCGAACCCACGACCTCTTGATCGGCAGTCCATGACCAGAACCACTCCACCACGAAGCCTGTCAAAATGACTGTCCCATGTAGAAATCTAACCCACAACCTCGTGAACAGCAGTCCTTTGCATGAACCACTACAAGGCCTGCTTATGTATCTTAATAATTACGATTATTTTGTAAAGGTCTATGCACAGAGTGGGACGTTACTGAGCTCCACAAATGATTATTTTGAGCTAGTAACATACTCCTGTATAAGAATACAATAACTATGTTGTAAATAAGGCTTTATTGCCAACATTTACAGACATAAAATATAAAAATTGGTCAAGTGCGAGTCGGACTCGCGCACGACGGGTTCCGTACCATTATCTATGCAACATAAGGCAACGTTATTAGTATCGAGCAAGAAACGGTAAAAAAATCATGTTTGTTGTATGGGAGCCCCCCTTAAATATTTATTTTATTTTATTTTTAGTATTTGTTGTTATAGCGGCAATAGAAATACATCATCTGTGAAAATTTCAACTCTCTAGCTATCACCGTTCTTGAGATACAGCCTGGTGACAGACGGACGGACGGACAAAACAGTTATTCGGCGTCGGCATGACCTTGCGACGTGAAGGCCTCCAACTCCTTCCATTCCACTCTTGATTGAGTTATTTGCTGCCATAGTGGACCTGCTATCTTTTTGATATAATCAGACCACCATTTCTTATGCCTTCCTCTTTGTTATAAGACACTAAATTTGTTTTTACAGTAGATCAGCATCATTTAGTGACCTACGAACAGCTGGTTGGCGTAATTTCCGTAGACGTGGAGGTGGATTTAAGAAGATGAGAGGACGTTTTAGGTAAATATAATTATAAATTCTGTATACATTGAATTTACGAAATTTTCGCCGTTTTTACAACATTTTTGAAGGATTCTTTGCTTCTATTGGTCGCAGCTCGATGTTATATAGGTAGCCTGTAGTTTTCCTCGATAAATAGACAATCCAACACGAACAGAATTTTTCAAATCAAACCAGTCGTTCCTGAGATTAGGCCCCAGTCAGAGAGCATATCGGCGATGTGAGCCAATAAGAATTTCCTCTACTTAGTTTAAGAGGCTGTTATGTACATCCTGATAATAATTCTTATATAATATGTTTTACCAGGGGTCGTGGCAGAGGTGTTGCGAATGGTATTGGACGTTTTTTCCCATTCAATACAAACCAACAGCAGTTTAGAGGACAAAGAAAACAGACTGCAAGAAGAGCTCGCGGCTGGGCCAGAGGTAGAGGTTAGTATATTATGAACTTTTTTTTAAATATTTTATGATATTTTACATATCTACAGCAAATGCCTGCATCTTTGTATTCATGGAAATTAGAAAATTCTCCCTGTTTCTGCAATATTTGTCACTAATGCAATAGTAGTGAAGTTATTGGTTGCATCGTGTTGTTATATAGCCTAAATTGAACCAATGGCTCAGGAGATTAGCTCGTTCAAACAAACAAAATCTTTAGCTGTATAATATTATATTTCCATATTCCGTTCGACTTGTGCATGTTATCTTTATTAGCCGTCCATAGAATTAAATCTAACTCAACCCTAAGGCCCGGTAGGCCCAGGTCTGGGGTGGCTAGATTTAGGGGCGGCCCCAACAAAGTAATTTCATTATGTAGTCTATATGGTGGAAGCTGAGAAAGGGGCGGCTGATAGCTTCGGGCCTAGGGCGGCCGAGACTGCAAATCAGCCACTGGTACTTACTTAATAAACATGATTTTGACTTTGAAATCTCTGACATTTGATAGTGTAAAATAATCTTACCATTAATTTATTAAGTCTTCCAATTGACTTGCTATGCTTTTACTTAATAAATCGAATTATAGTGGCAAAAAATTATCACCATGAGCAGGAAATTATCCCACGACCTCGGAATACCGTTCTGTTACCTTCCAACTGAGCTACCATAAATCTCAGTGGCGTGCGCTCTATACAAGCAGATAAGCAGTGCTTTACTTGCCATTCACAGATATTTTAATAAAACGTTCGTATGTTTTAGATGACTTTATTCATTTATTTACTATTAATTAAACAAAATATTATAACTTAAAAACGCCTACCTAATAATTCATAAATAGCACCAATATGTGCTTGCAAATTGTTTTTTGCCAGGCGTTTGGCGAAGGAATAATATTAGCGTAGCTAGCAAGCTCCACGCCGCCCGCCTGCCATGAGTTCATATGTGTGTAGAAATTTTGGTGTCCGTGCACAGTTCACAAACGCACACAGGCTTGCATATTGAAGACGCCTTGAACCGGAACTCCTGCCGTATGCTTTCGCGATCGGATATTTTCGCGACTATTCGGCGTTCGTTCGTTACCTATTATAATCCGAATAAATATAATAGTCGGAAGTCTAATAAATCACGTATGCATTTTTGTTTAGTAAGGTTTTATTTATTTAAATAGCAGAAATATTTTGGTTCGACGGAGGCCATTTTATTTTTTCGTGTGATTCATTGAACTGTTTAATATTGAGTTTCTTTAATTTAATAATTGTATGGATTTTCGTTTGTTGATTTTAAAATGTTATTTGATTGTGAAATGTGTGTTGATAGTGTGTGTTTGTTAAAAATTAAAAATAACAAGTTCAACAACTAAGCCAGCAAAAAGGTAGGTAATGGTGCCAATTCTATGTGCAGAACTAAACTTAACCATTCACACGTTCAAGGATACTTTGATATTAAAAAAAAAGGGCAATTTACGTCCAAGGTTACTTTTATATCCATAGCGACATATTTTATAAAACCGACATCTATGGACAAATTGCGTTATTTTTTGCGTCTATAAGTTGTGTAATAGATAGCTGATGAATTACTTCACAATCCATAATCACTAGATGGCAGTTTTTATCTTCAGTCCACTTTACGCTTTGTGTTTAGTAAACAAGTGGTTTTGAAGTTCCAGCGGATTGTCGTAAGTAGTTTAGTTTTATTTATGAGTTCATAGATTATTAATATTATTATACATCAAGATAAACTAGATGATTTGTGCTTTATAATTAAGTATACATATAGCATACATATCACAGTTTTAAGAGTAAAATCGAGTTATATTTTGAATTGTTATGTTTTCTCCTCTGTCCTCTTCTGTTCTCATTTTTAATATTGTAAAATAAATTTTCAGATCTTAAAAAATAGATAGATTTCATCTGTAGTCTTCTAGTAATTTTTCGTAGTATTTGTCTTCACTCTAGGTATTATAGATAAGAAGCTATAAAGGTTTTTTGTTACAACATGCGAGCGCGGTACCGATCGAATCAGCGCCACGCGTAGCTGGACGGACAACGGTATAATAGGTATTTAGGTCGGGACGTGGGAATGGTTATCTTAACTAAAAAATGAAAACAGCTATTGCTGTATCTTAAATGTTTCGCTATTTTTTTGCACACATTTATATGTTAAAATGTATGAAATGTTAAAAGTTATGAAACGTATGTACATACGTACATGTACGTATGTATGTACGTACGTAGTTATTGTTTAGTAATTCTAGTACAGTGTGGACTGATTCGGGATATTCAGATTTAAATTTGTTCTGTTGGCATGGTTTCCGACTTAGAGATCCGTCGCGTGGCTATGCTAAAAATCTATAAAAGAAAAAGTTTTTGTGACTGCCTACCCTACGTTAAATACCAGTGCACGCCGCTGATAAATCTTGCATATATTAATCAAATTTTTCACTACAATATCGTCCTCGTCGTTTTTGTATAACGCCATTTATCGAGCAGTTTGCAAAACTCGCTCGATTCATTACTTAATCTTATCATTAATATTTACAGGTGGTGTAAATCGTAAAGAAGAAAAGCCAACTATGAGCAAAGAAGAGCTGGATCGTCAATTAGATCAATATATGGCTGGTACTAAAGCAGCTCTAGATTTAGAATTAGATAATTATATGAAAAACGTTATGGATGTGGAGTGATAAGTGATAATGTGTGTTTAGTGATATGACACTAATTAAAAGTGATACGGATTCGATTGCGTTTATTTCTTATTAACTAATAGTTGAACGCGACCTTCCTTCGCGTTCGTGACGGGCCTCGAGGTCTAGCGGTTAACATAACTGACTGCCGTTCACGAGGTCTCGGGTTCGATTCCTGGTGAGGAACATCATTTGTGTGATGTTCATAATTGTCATACAAATGTTCGTGTCTTTTTGTTTTCTATGTATTTATTTATTTATTTATTATTAACTCAGAAATATTACAATGTTTGTTATTTTACATGTTTCATATGCTAATAAGTACAATGTTAATTAATACAGCTTACCTAGGTTAGAACATTCCGCTCAAACATTGTTCCATAAGGATGTTAGCACTACTCTCTCTCTATTATAAGTATGTATTTACAAAAGAAAAGTAGTTTATGTATTCTATCCGTATTCTGGTACTCATAACACAAGCATGGGACCAGAGGCCGTTGTGTGAAATGTCCATGAATTATTTATGATTGTCCCAGCCGGGAATCGATTCCACAACCTCGTGAACGGCAGTCTAATACTCATAATACTCCAAATATGTGGGTATTGAACCCGCAACTTTGTTAAATTCACTAAAACACCATTATGCGTGTTATTTACTTAAGAATATAAATAAACGCGATAGAATCCGTAAAATATTATATAAAATATTATAAATACAACTGTATTTGAATAAATGAGTCGTGCAAATGTAAGAAAAATTATATAAGATAAGAATAACAAGTGCAGTGATTGTTTTTGTTTTTTTTTGCCATAAAATTAATGTATGACTTTGTGTTATCAACACAGATCACTCGCAATAGATGAGCATTGTGGGATTTTTTGTTAAACACTAAACACAGTTTGTAAGGTGCGAGTTGCCAGGTATAGAAAAATTTATTTTTATTGGTTGTCAGACAGAACAGAATCATATGCTGAGATCTTATACTTTACATATGCGAGAATAGCGCATATGTTCGGTTAGCATCAATCGCTTTGGGTGCGGTCACTGTTAAGTGTGGTCTGTGGTTATTAGTATTGACACAAGAAAATTAGTAACGTAAATTGGCTCTGGGATCTCGTACTATAATGATTCATTATAGTATGAGATCCCTGAACCGGTCGACTTTACTAATTTTTACAGTCATGAAATGTATAAGATAAAGTTGTGTTTGTAATTATACTCAAGTCATGTTTTACCCGTAATATGCCTTAGGCTCCCTCGCTCCAGCCCACAACCGTCCCATTACTGGACACGGACCTCCTCCACTTTGAGACGGTTCTTAGTCTACTATGCCGCATTAACCAGGCGTGTTAGCACAAAATTTATTTTCGAGTTTTCCATCTCTCAGAGAGGATGTTATCTGTGTACAATATTCCTTAGCTGGCATTTACAGCGCCCTGGAAAGAAGGCTTGGTGATACTTGTATTCTGAATCCGTCACCATGGGCCTGCGGAATCTATTGATTGTCATTTCGTAGGGATGGGCATACACCCTGGGCATGTGCCCAATAAAGATGGGCCTATTATGATATTTTTTTTGTTTTCTCTCAGTTGCCGTTTGCAGCTAATCTTTAAAAGCTTTAGCATATTCCGATAGGAGTAGGCATTACCAGGCAGTCCTGTCAGAAAAAGGTATTTATAAGAGCATTGCTTATACTCATAGTAGGCTGTGTCTCTGTAATGCTATTTTTATTGGAGGAGCGCTATCACGTGGTCAAGATTAACCGAAAACTCCCTTCACTTTTTCTTACTGAATACCACTGCTGACGGTATGACAGATAAAGAAATGTGTGTGTAAGCTACTCCTGTTGGTGAAATACTCTAAGTTCAAAGTGGTTCATAGTTGTTTAGTATTTTAAGCCAAACAAACAACAAAGTCTGTATTTTATAAGTTGTTTACTTTTTTCATCTCTTTATTTTCTCAAGAACAGCCCTTGTTTTTCTTAAATTTGCGTCTTTTTTGCATTTCTAATAAAAATATTATCTGTTGCTTGCAATAATTTAAATTCCAAACAAAATTATTCAAAAAAGCCATCCTCTTGAACCATTCTATCTATTAAAGAAAACCGCACCATAATCCGTTGCGTAATTTTTAAGAAATACGCACACATTATGTGTTAAGTAAAGATTTATCGAACTTTTAGGCTATATAACATCACGCTGCCACCAATAGGAGCCAAGCATAAGGGATCATCTAAATGCGTAAGAAGTTGCGCGTAACAGCTAGCAATAAATAAATAGATAAATTAGATGTGTTACAGAGAAAACAAAGAAATGGAAATAGGACCGATTCTACATGTACAACTAAACTTAACTAAAAAATGAAAATTAATAATGTCAATAAAACAATTATCAGAACTTTTTTATTAGAAAATCTGTATATTATAGATTAACGATTTTTAGTTTAGTTTAATTGTGGAAGTAGAATTGGTACCAGTATGTGTAGTTCTTATAAGTAACTTGTATTATTTTGTACAGTGTTAAAGAAAGAACACAGTTAGTTTATTACGTAGATTGTAAGATTGTTGGACTCCTATGATAATAAATCTGCCTCTAACATTTTGTTGTTTATTTTGGAATAATAAATATTTGTTTTATTTCTATCGGTTTTATCCTTCCATTTCTGCTAATCTAAAGGAGGTGGGTACATAGGTAGTTCGTTATTTAGGTATTTTTTTAAAATTTGGGTAGTCGCTGCTTCGTAGTGATGAAAAAGAAAAAACAGAAAAAAAGAAATCCCAATTTGTTTGATAAATAAAAGAAATATTTTGTCGATACCGTATTTCAGTGATTGGCTAGCTGTCACGGTAATTCCGGAATGAAAAGATTTGAACAAAAATGAAAAAAAAAAATTTCACATATTTTATTAGCAATTAAGAGTACTTACATAGTACATGTGTAATTCAGGCTGAATTATACTCTTCTTAAAATTAACAACGTTTCGGA
The DNA here is from genome assembly GCA_916999025.1 of Orgyia antiqua. Classification (NCBI taxonomy): domain Eukaryota; kingdom Metazoa; phylum Arthropoda; class Insecta; order Lepidoptera; family Erebidae; genus Orgyia; species Orgyia antiqua. The sequence goes on from OU779874.1 coordinate 12,388,129, forward strand.
TATTTTTTTTTATTCAGCACAAAATTGAAAATATTGTGTGTTGCCAGTTCCCATTCCCACCATAGTCGCCACAAAGATTTAGAGCATTAATTCAACAGGAAGTGACATAAGGCGACCCCTGTTGAAAAAGGTACGAGAACAATGCTCATACTTATTGTGTACGGAAGCTGTCGTCTTTTAGTGAGCGTGAGGCAATTTGACCAATGAAATTACGTTATCGTTTGTATGCGTTTCTTTATCACCCCGTCAACGTAGCAGTTTATTTGTTCTAAAAATTCATTGTATTTCTAAGACAAATAAACTGCTACGTGTGCTCATTTGGTTTAATACTATAAGCACAAAGCAAACGCACAAATATCACTTCGCGTCCATCATCCTAAAGGTAGAGCTTTTTTTTGTTTTCCATTCAGCCTAGAATAGAAAAAAAAAATTCTTTTGCCAATTTAATCTTACAGTATCTTTCAGCCTGAACATAAACCCATTAATTATTTACAAGCACAGACTTAATAAATAAACATAATATTTCATTAAATAGATCTCTCCAAAAAAAAGAGATATTTATTTTTCTTTTTTTTGGCACCGGTTTTAAATTATTGCCATTATCATAAAAAAAAGCTACCATAAATCATAATTAATATGAATTTAGATTTTTTTTTGGATTCGCGTCTTGGCACTATGAGAAATTTGAATTTAAATACCGTAGCCTTATAGATAAATACTTTAGCTAGAATATGTAGAATTACTACTAATAATTGGAATACTTTACATAATATTTTTTCTCCAAACACTATAGATGAATAATTAAGCTCTGTAAATTAATTAAAATCGATTTTCCGCCTACCCCGTTAAGAATATGGCGTGATGATAAAGTTAGCTGAACTCCTAATGACTTAAGGAGGCTTAATAAGTACTTATTACTAAAAATAAATCATAATTATAAATTAAGCTTTATAAACATAGTTACAATAAAACAATATTTGAATAAAAAAATAGTTGTTTATCTAATTGCGTAGGCGCCCTTTTACAGCCAGGCTTTATTTCCAGACGCGGAAATTCTACTGTTGGTTTCGTAAGAGCTCAGAGCAGCAGAGAGAAAAGAGGCTCTAAATGTGTGATATTTTTAACTATTTTCAACTTTTAAACGCCTCAAACTTCTTGACTACGCCCGTTGCGCAATATAGTGTACCTAAATACCTACGCTACCCGTAGGTATATTTTATAATGTGTTATGCGAAAATAAGTAGGTCCTTTATTTTGAGCAAATATTACGCTTCATGCAATAAATAAATAACTAAAATACTATAATGCGTTTTATAAATAGTATTTATTGTTTGGTTTTTCGTAGGTACTACATATAACTAAAAATAATTTATTCACTTACGCTAAGAATAAGTTAAGTTGGTTTAAAATTGTGCCAATTATCAACCCTAAACTAAACTAAAATTTAAATATTGACAGTAACAATAACTGAATTCTGAATTCGTTATCGTAAAGAGTGGTAAATCAGATTAGCGAACATAACTTACTAATGTAAATGTGTATAGAAGTTTAATAAACTAAAATACAATATTATTATAGTTTCCTTTATTTTAGTTTAGTTTTAGGCATAATAGAATTGGCACTAAAGTCATTTTTACTAACTGTAGACGAATAAAAATATATATTTCAAAGGTCTAGCAATAACTGTATAATAAATACGATATATTTTATTTTTCAATCGCCAAAAGAAAGATAAATTCTTTCAGCAATTTATATTATAAGAACAATTATTTAAATTTCGAATAAAGAATCGAAATTCAAAATAGTCAATGTTACCAGCATTACCAGAGATGTACAAAATGGTGGGAATATTTTAAATGCTGACACAAAATAAATTATAAAAAACTAAAATAAATAATCACTTAAAACTAAACAAGTTATTTTGTATATATTTACATTGTACAGTACACTAAAATACTGTAATAAATAACAAGATTAAATGCAAATTTACAGTCGTTTTTAAAGATAGATTCCAAATTATGAAATTAGCTTTAAAAACACGGTAATGTTATAACTAATATTTTTTCATTACTGTGTATAAAATACTAAATTTAATTAAAGAGTTTTTAATAAATTAAATTGTAAAAATGTAAAATGTAAAAATTTTATCAGCAAATAACTACTTTAAAAGATAATTATCATCATCATTTTTATACATAAATAATTGATTTATTTAATTATAAAAATGTTACCCGAATAAAAAAAGTCATGAGCTTTTAAGTAAAAGTGGGAAAATATTTTTGCCTTTCATAAATTGAAAGCTGTTTATTCGCCTTCGTAAACAGCATTAAGGTGAATACAATTTAAAAAGTCTTTAATTTTTTTTCACTATAGGTTGTTAACGGATATAATTTGGTTGATCCAACCTATGAAGGATGATACTTTAACGTAGACACCTGGCACATCTTGTCTGCCGCAGCCGAAGCCCCAAGAAACAAGACCTACTAACTCATAGAAACCATCATCTTGACATACTAAAGGACCACCGCCATCACCCTGAAAATTATTTTTCAATTAACTACAAACAAGTACTTTTTTAGGGTGTTCCAAAAGAAAAAAATATTGGTAGGTCTGTACCAATTCTAACGTTCTAAAGTACTACGTGCATAACTAAACTCAACTAAAAAATGAAAACTGATAGCCTCAATATATCTATTACTTGCTATTTCATTGTACACATTCAGATTAATTAAAATCTTTAGTCTATATTACATAGTTTTTTTAATAAAAAAATTTAGTTAAAATTGCCGAATTGTGTATATCAATATCAATTTTTATTTTTTTTAATAAGTTTAGTAAATGTAAAGTAATGCGCACAGCATTGAATCGGGATCATTCGCTATTAGTTATATAGATTCCTTTTTAAGAGGGTACTGTACTCCTAATTTAGGTATTTGCTTTAGGTATTGCTATCCCTATTCCCGAGCACCGTGCTGATAGGGACAAATATAGCTGAAACAGATTTTACCTACAAATTCTTTGAAAAAAAGACGTTTCGTAGTCCGCTTTTTTCTTCGCGAAAGTTAAACCGAAAATCGGTTTAACTTTCGCGAATAAAAAAGAGGTTTAATTGTTTTTACGCTATATTATAGATGAAGAGTATATCTATGCTTGTATCACTTTCTTTTTTGGTAAAACGTTACCAAATATATGTGATAGACGCTGCAACTTTATTTAAAGAAAACCGAAAAAAACGGTATTTTTGGATAGTCATATTTCTTTTAGTTAATATATATGGAAAAAAGGAAAGTGACAGAAGCATAGATATACTCTTCATCTATAATATAGCGTAGAAACAATTAAAATCGGTTTAACTTTCGCGAAGAAAAAAGGGAAGTACGATACCCATATTTTTGTATGGAGCATAATTTGGTATCGAGCCCTCTTAAAATACATTTTTTTATATGTTTATAAGTAATGATACAAAGCATTTACCTGACAGGCATCGTTCCCAGGTTCTCCTCCCGCGCAGAATGAGCTCGCTGGTAATATGAAGATCTTCTCAGTGACCGCGTTCACTTTTCGGATACATTCCGCGTCACTCACTATCGGTAGTTCAGCCTCTCTTACGCGTAATGGTATCGGACCAGCTGGAGAAAACAGACACACAAATACTGATAAGTAGTAATAGATAGTATCTGCTTACCCCTGGTTCGAATTGAAAATATCTTTCTGTATTGGATAGCCCAATTATCGAGGAAGGCTATAGGCTATATAACATCACGCTACAACAAATAGGAGCGAAGCATCAGTGAAAAATGTGGCAAAAACGGGGAAAATCATCCATATTTGAGGGTTTCTACATTCCACGCGTAGGAAATCGTGGCTAATAAAATATCTAATGTTGTTACTTACTTTCACCCATATATCCGTAGCCCGTGACAGTACAACGCTTGCCTGCCGCGTGACTCACTCCGCGTGCCGGCAGACAAACCAGACATACTCCTATTAACAAAATAATTATAAGTGTAAAAAATATATTTTTCTCTCTTCCTCCAGCACATTTAAAAGTATCTAAATAAACATTTCCTCCAAGACATACGAACATCTTGTAATATTGTATGAGCGGGACTTGAACCTACGACCTCGGAATCCCGTTCCGTAGTACGGAAGGTATTTATGATTTAGTTTAATATGTAAAAAACATAGCAAGTAAATTGCAAAAAAATAATAAATTAATGCAAAACTCTTTCAAGCTTAGTCCCACCCGTGACCACGATAGCTGAAAAGTCTCCGAAAAGTCGGGCTAAAATTTTAAGTAATTTTATTTTGATTTCTTTTCAAAAAAACAATTTTACAATTACATTTTTAGACCACCAAACATACTGACCTTCCTTAAGTTCAGCTTTCCCATGTAACTTGAGTAGTGCTATATCATTGTCGAGGGTCTGACTGTTGTGGTTGTGATGTATGTATGTGGTGGCCACCCTCAGGGTCTGTGCTCCTGGTGAGCCGTACTTGCGAGTCAGGTCGTGGTCTCCCACGCGCACGTAGATCGCATCACCAGAACGGACGATACTGAAGATAAATAAATATATACATGGACATAATACAAAACATCCTCTGGTCCCATACTAAGCATATATATGCTTGTGTTTTGGGTACCAGAATACGGATAGAATACATAAACGACTTTTCTTTTTGTAAATACATACTTATAATACATAGAAACACCCAGACGTAGTACAAACATTTGTTTGACATTTATAAACAACACTCAAATAATTGTCCCGTGCGGGAATCAAACCCGCGACCTCGTGACGGCAGTCCGTTACATGAACCACTACACAACGAGGTACGTTATATAATAATATAATAAGTTAGATCAGTAGGTATATTTTCCCCCCTAATGACTAATTCTGATGCCTCAAAAACATAGATCTACTAGATGGTGGGTTGCCGTTTAAAATTGAGGGCAAGTAACTTTAGCCTGGATAAATCGTACTTCATAGAATAATAACGTTTCAAATGACGTATAGCATGTATTACAGACACATTTTCCGATACATTTTCTTATTTTTAGATCCATAGATATACATTTTCCGCACACATAGATATGTTAGTGTCTTCTAATTATATATCATAATTCGTGTCTTCTAAGTATATACCTTGGCTCCAAGCCGACTGAGTGATGTAGCCATAGACACTCCACCTGGCCCTCAAGTCGCGTATATCAATGGTGTCACAATGGCACCACAATGACACATTATAACCTCAAAAAATTAACAATAGACTACCAAACTTGATAAAATTCGCTACTAAACCATTAGTTATTTAGTGTTATTGCAAACAAATGCAATAACTGATTGCTTAGTGGCAAATTTTATCAATTTTGGTAGTCTATTGTTAATTTTTTGAGGTTATAATGTGTCATTGTGATGCCATTGTTACACAATTGAAATACGCGACTTGAGGGCCAGGTATATCTGTGTGCGTGTATAATAATGACCACGGACAGAGTACGACTCACTTGGTAACACAATGCGCGGCGGTGAGCACCCACTGAGTGCCGATGAGCGCGGCGCCGCACAAGTACTGGTTCAGGGAGTTGATGAGCGCCACCTGCCAGCACCACTCGCCGCGCTCACCGTCCTCCCCGCCCATCACACGAGACACGCGACGAGACGAACGTGATGATGTACCTACCGCATATTGTACATTGCTTTAGACATGTAGCAAAAAGTTTATTTATACATTATATTTCACTTAACTAATGAACACAGAAATTTTTTTAAATTAACTAAAGGAATATAAATATATAAGTAACCAACTACGCTAATCTTTTCATACATAGTTAATCTTTATATATATAAATCTTCTGTACGTGTGTTTGTAATTTAACTCCTCCTAAACGGCTGGACCGATTTTGATGAAATTTGTTGTTGTTGATTTTTACACAGAGTTGTATGGCAAAACGACGTTTGTGGCATGACGACATGTGGCTAGGCTGAAGTGAGCCAATTGGAGAAAATTGTGACAAAAAATCAAAATATCACATTATTTTTAGTCATTTTTTATATCAGGAAAACCCCAAACCCACTCCAAAATAAATACAAGCCACGTAAAATGGTAAAATTGAATTGTAATTTCTTAATGAATAAATATTAATTACTTCCCCTAAGTTCAAATCCGAAGGGAAGCTGCGTCCCTTCGTAAATGTATTTAGTAGATACATATTTACTTATAAATCAATTTTTGCATACCTTTGACTCCACAGACATATTTATTGAATTTTTCAGTAGAAGTTAGCGTCGTTCCGTAACTCGGCTCGTATGGAACTGAAATAAAAAGGGTTAAGTAAATTAAGTTTTCTTAAAAGGGTTGATATTATTCAGCTAATGTATAGATATGGCTAAAGTATACCTGATAGAATTGTGAAAAAAATATCTTTTTATCATACCTACATACAGTCACGCCTTTTCCTCATTATATTCCTCCAACCGGTTTTACCCCCACATAATTGGGCCACCCTAATACATACAGTCACGACTTTAGCGCACAATATTCCCTTCATAGAGCAGAGCCCCACATCATTAGGCCACCCCGGTCAAACTCTACACCATGCCATATTGCCATAGCATAGCCTGGTTTGAGCGAGATGGCAAAAACTAAAACAGCGTCATTAGGTACCCCATGGAGGTATCATATTAGACAGTTTAAAGTGCTATGCTCTTAGGAGCATAAATGAAAATAGACTCCCCAAGCTTCTGCATTACCTCGTCTATCATCCATCCTCTCCACATCTCTCCATGGGAATCGAATATGAATACAGAAATACCCGTTTTCGACGTTTTAAGAGAATCTATATTGAATCTCTCTCTCTCTCTCTCTCTCCAGCCCATTTACGTCCCACTGTTGGGCACGGGCCTCCTCCACTTTGGGAGGGTTTATGGTCTACTCTGCCGCGCTGACCAGGCGTATTGGCACAGGGTTTATTTTCGAGTTTTCTGTCTCTCACAGAGGATGTTATCATGTACAATATCCCTTAGCTGACTTTTACAGCATCCTTGGGAGGAGATGGGGTGGTTACACTTGTATTCTTAATCCGTCACCACACGGAGACTATATCCGTACTACTGTCTATATTGAATATTGACTTCTTATGCGTTTTTGCAACATTTTTCACTAATGCCTCGCTCTTTTTGGTCGCAGTGTGATGTTATATAGCTAATAGCCTTTATCACAGATAAAGACCTTTATCAATAAATGTACTATCCAACACAAAAAGATTTTTTCAATTCAAACCAGTAGTTTCGGAGATTAGCGCGTTCAAACAAACAAATTCTTCAGCTTTAATAATGTTAATGATAATGTTGGTATAGATTTGACTTATACTTACCCATAGGTGTAGTATGTGTATATGTCATGGCAGTTGTATAATGTTGATAGCTGGTAGCGGGCTGTGGGAGAGGCAGTGGTGAGGACTCGTTAGCGGGTCTACCACCCACCACCTCCAGGACCTTGGACTTGGGAGCACAACACTGAGTACCAGCCTTCTTACATTTGAATACGTCTGTCATTTCTGCGTTACCTATAATGAACAAAAATGGTGTTCATAGACAAGCACGAGCCAAGTGCGAGTTGAAAAACGATATTATCAAATATCAGGATAAGGGTAGGAAAATGATGATGATACGTATTTGTTGCTTGATAATATTATTATTTTTATTTTATTTGTTTATTAGAATTTTTTTTAAACCTTTGTATATATTATGTTATTAATAAATAAGGAACAACGTTCCAATAAAGCTTTTTTATTTGTTGTAGCATCAACTGATATACATAAACAGTGAACATTGGACCTCTCTGACTATCACCGGTCCAGAGATACAGCCTGTTGACAGACGGATGGATATCGAAGTCTCAGTAATAGCGTAATAGGATCCAGTTTTAACTTTTTTGGCACCCTATAATGCAGGTAACACAGATGGTGAGATACCAGATGGTGGGTTGACGTTTAAAATTGAGGACAAGTAACTTTATTAGCTTGGATAAATCGTTCTTCATAGACGTTTCAAATGACGTATAGCCTGTATCACAGACAGACATAGATATGTAGGTGGCTTCAAGCAGATTGAGTGATGTAGCCATAGACACTACATCTGGTATGTCTGTGTATGGTAGATACGTACGGAAGCATGTGAAAGATAGCAATGAAACGATGCAGGATCCTGGACAGTCGGGCCGAGGGTCGGCAGGTGCTGGAGTAGTCGTTGTGGTGGTAGTAGTGGGACGATGAGTGGTGCGTGGTGGTAATCTGAAGAATATTACAATAATATTAAGTGTTGATATAAAAACATACTTAGAATTATTATGATTTATAAATAATTTATTGCTATAAATTTGATAGAAATCTTAAAACTGACGAGCCTCGTGGTTGAGTGGTTTATGTAACGGACTGCCGATCTAGAGGTCGTAACGTGGGTTCGATTCCCGCTCGGGACAATCATTTGTGTGATATGTATTTATAAATTGTCATACAAATGTTTGTACTGCGTCTGGGTGTTTCTATGTATTAAAAAAGTATGTATAAAGTAGTTTATGTATTCTATCCGTGTTCTGGTACCCATAACACAAGCATATAAGCTTAGCTTGGGACCAGAGGACGTTGTGTGAAATGTCCATGAATATTTGTTATTATTTATTATTATTAAAACTAAACCCTATCAACAAAAAAAGCAATATGCCTGGTCTTCTTCTTAGTCCATATTTTTGTTACTGGTGGGCACGGGCCTCATCCACTTCACAAGGGCCACGCTGACTAGGCGTGTTGACACAGTGTTTACTTTTGAGTTCTCACAGAGGATGTTATCTGCTTGTAATATCTTTTAGCTTTACAGCGCCCTGGAAAGGAAATGGGGTGGTGACACTTGTATTCTTAATCTGTCACCACACGGAATTAATCCGTCACCAATTCGAGCCATTAATTCGTCATCACACGGACATTAATCCGTCGCCACTCTGACATAATATTTACAATTATAATTATGTAGTTTATTACTTACCTGGTGTTATCACAGCAGATATATCCCTGTGTTTTACAGTGTGTATGTGAGAGCAGTACAGCGGGAGGTTCACAGAAGGCTCTCATGATGCCGTGCAGACAGTACCCAGGACAACGCGGTAATGGCGGCTGGAATATTATTTAATGTTATTAGCTTTTTTCGTTTATTTCCCACGCAGTTCACGTGCCCTGATTATACAGGGATATACACTCGTACTAATATATTAATTTAGACAATATTATCTGTTCCTAAGCCAAGCTTATTTGTTTACTAGCTGTACCCACGACTCCGTCCGTGGATCGATATTTTTCCGATCGACCCAATCAATTTTTAGATTCTTTTTTTCGCCCCTAGATGACGTTGCAAGTAACCAAATTGAGAAATTTCATATTATATAAATATCTCTTGATTGACTAGACCTATTGCGATGAAACAAAGACTAAATAATACCTTGAGTTATAATATTTTCTAACACTTGCGCGACTCATCTGTTTAAATAAAACTACTTTTTACGGATTTAGACGCGTATATTTGTTTTAATGTACATTACAGCTCAGTCTCACCCGTGACCATGGTGACTGCAAAGTCTCCGAAACGTCGGGCCAAAATTTAAAACAAATATACGCGTCTAAATCCGTAAAAAGTAGTTTTATTTAAACCTTGAGTTATGTACAATCTCTACATATAACATTTATATTTATAAGTGTTGTACATGTTACGTGATGCACAAACATCTAATCAGACAAACAGACAAAAATTTCAAAAATGCTGGTAATAGGTTCTGTTTGTAGTCCTTTAACCATCTGACTAATTGTTTGAAAATTTATTCAATGTACAAAATTTTTTTTTCCACATATTTATTATATGTATAGATTATATAGATACCAGAATACTTATATGTAATACAAGACTTATTAATAAAAACCGCGAGATACATGGATAGTTTCTTACCGGAGTGGTAGGTCTTCGTGTGGTGGGAGGTCTTCTAGTCGAAGGTTCTGACTTTGTCTCTGTGATGCAACAGACTCCCTCACCAGGACATACAGCATCCTCGTCCACATTATCACAGAGTAATGAGAACAACCCTGAGATACAATCACCGCGACATTTACGACCTGGTCTAGGTTTTGGGGTAGTGGTTAGCTGAAACAGATAGGACTTTTTTTTTTAATTCTGTAATAAACTTATAACTTGCGCAATAAAATGTAAATAAACAGTAAATCATTAGAAAAAGTCTCCAGTCTGTCTGTGTGGTGACGGATTAACCACCTAAACCAAGTCACCACCCCTTCTCCTTCCCAAGGTGCTGTAAATTCGAGCTAAGAGTCATTATACACAGGTAACATCAACAACAACAACATTTGTACGCCTGTAATGGCCAAACATGTTGGAGCTCAATATTTATTTTTTTTTACCACCAATATTTTATACCTGTTTTATAACCCATGTTTTTAACAAATAAAGAAATTTTGAATTTTAATTTGAACATCCTTTGTGAGAGATGGATAACATGAAATTAAACCCTATGCCAACGCCTGGTCAGTGCGGCACAGTAGAAAGTACAGGAAGCCCGTGCCCAACAGTGTAACGGTAATGGGCTGGAGATAGAGAGAGAAAGAGAGAAGAAACCCTAAAAAGCATTTGAAGAACTAGTTACCGCTGTAGTAGGCCTTCTCGTCGTGTACCTCTTTTCATTGGGTACTACAAGATCTGAAGGAGGTCTGTCTCCATATCCATCTTTGGAAACGCAGCAATTTCTTCCCTTGACACAAAGCCCAGAAGAAGTTAGGTAAGCCTCACAGTACTGCGTGAGTCGAGACTCAACACATACTCCTGGACAGGCGATGTTGCCTGGAATTGACAAAATATATTATCAAGCAAGATATTTTAAATTAAGTAAGTATGCGAAACTTACAATTTCGATAACATCAAAGGAATTGGGATACCTTATTGACGAGAGGATAAAGTATCTAGCCAAAGCGTTGTCAGCCCGTTGCAAGACGGCATTACATGAGAAAAAAACTTTTATGGCGTAATTTCATATTGAGACTGATTATTTTTTAAATTCGTCATCTGTTTCTATCTACAAACCGCGGGAACAGTAGCAAACTCAATGAAGAGGCCGTTGATAGCTTTATCATTAGCGTAACGATTTTCGAAACGGTGGTACTCTTGTTATGTGATTAATCCGTTTTTATTCCCACCCTTTTTGATGATATCGGAGGACGTAAGGTCAAAATATTCGGTGAAAATGGTACTTAACAGATAAGAGGGTAGAGTAAAGTATAGGGAAGAGTAACTCGTAGTCAGCTTCGTAGGAGTACCTAGCATTCAACATGGTAGGGGTACCTAGTAGTCAATATGGTAGGGTACCTAATAATTACCACTGTTTTTGTATTTGTCTGCGGGAGGTGGTGTAGATGGTTCGTCGTACTCGTCATCGTCGTCGATGGTCGTGTGCCGGGTCGGGTACGGACGTGATGTTGTTATTAATGTCTCGTTACCTGAAAAATATAAAAATAAATTGTAAGTATAAATATTGTTTAAATCATCTTATGTACAAAAAATCAGGATTCATTGCAATATTTCGAAAAGGACTATTACACAATTGTTTACTAAGCATACCGCAAAATGTGGTTTAATTTAATCAATTATTTGCTCTTTATTTTGAAATTTAATATTGGCAATAAAGTGTTTATTGTCAATTAAAAGTATCATCAATCCCTGTGGTGTGGGATTAGGAATACAAATGGCACTATCCCATTTCCTCTCCAGGGTGCTGACAGTAATCTCCTCCTTGAGAGATGGAAAACTCGAGACCAAACCATATGCCAACAGGCCTGGCCAGCGCGGCATTATAGACCATAATCCCTCCTAAGAGGAGACCCATGCCCAACAGTGGAACGTTAATGGGCTGAAGAACGACAGAAGAATCGGATCTATGTAACAAAAACATTTATATGGAAGAAATACCTTTATATTAAAATATGACTGAAATTTCTTACCAGGACCATCTTCAGTACAACATTTCATAGAAGGACTTGGGCACTCCACTTCTTCCAGCACATTGTTACATAGAAGAGCAGCTAGTGCGTGCATACATGTTCCTGGACAATTCTTGGCATCTACTTGTGTGTCCAGCGTGTCCAATAAACCTGAAATTGAGAAAAAATATATTGAATAGGTTTCTAGACAACTAGCCTATACGTGAGGAGGGTTGACGTCAGGCAAGCAGCCGGTCGTAAAAATCAACCAAAATTGCCAAAACTCACTGCAACATGAAGATATGTTGTTGTACCGACCCCAAATAAAGGAATAAGAGCAGGATAATGATAAAGATGATAACAAATAGTCCGGTGTAGGTAATAAATTAGGTAATAAGTAACCAAAATACAGAAAAGCAAAAATAATATTAATAGTAAGAATGTATTATATGTCTCTCTGTCTATTACCACAACAATGTAAGTGATCCATGGCCTAATACCATAAAACAATCCAGTTTACAACAGATTTGAATCAATTCTTTTTTCTTTTAAATTTTTAATAAAATATAAAAAGACGTAGGCTTTATCTTAAAAGATAATGTCGCCCTATTAATTCTTTTCTATCTAATTTCTTCTTATTAATTCTTATAAAATTTTCGCGGTTATTCTTTTCTCTCTTCACATGACAAGAAATTTAACCTTAGAGAGAAAAGTGAATAGCCGCAACTCGCATACATTACTGTCTCTCATGTCGTTTAGAAAATAATAAATAGTGAAAATATAAATATGATTATTGCTCAGGTCCAATTATATACACGCAAGTAATATCTTGATGAATGATTAGGTTTAGTAAATTTTTTTTTTGTATAAACCATGAACAACAAATAATTAACACGATGATTATAACGATGATGATTATGATGATGATTACACGATGATGAACATTTAACAAATGAATTTCATATCTTTTAAAACATGCGATTGATCTGTGTTACATTACAGAACATGCGTTTATTTAATATACATACGTAGACAGTAAGTTGTTAAAGACTGATGCATGGTATAACAATATTTTAAATATCAAATGAATCCTTGATTTGAAATTATTGCTTTGTCGTCGATCCCATGACAATAATCATTGACAAGTATGCACAATTTCGAGTAATGTCTATAGAAAAATAGTAAAAAAACCACTTACAAAAAAAAATCTTAAAAGCCTTTATGATCTATGTATCTATAGCTCAAAAGATAGCTATACGAACGAAGAAAATTACGACACGTTATCTTTATTCAAATTTTTCCACCATGCAGATTTTAATATTATTTTTATTTTATTAGTTCATTGTCATTTTAAGCAATTTGAGTTTAAACTGTCAGAAGCTTTATCTCAAAAAACTCAAATTAATATTGTTCTAAATAATCAATATTAGTTGGTCTCAGTTACTAGTGTATTGGTCGGGAAACATTCCGTTATATTTAAATATTCGTGGCACGCGTCGACGTGAGCCGACAGAAGTCGAGTTGCGAATACCAGTACAATATGCGGTTAGTTACGAACTTGCAACTTATCAGCCTTCACAGTCCAGGTTAGTAGGTTAGGGTCTAAATACAGATTAAACTGAAAAAAATTAAGTAAAATCTATGTGATGACGGATTAAGTCTCACCATCTCATTACCTCCTAAAGGTGCTGTAATGAAATGACATGAATATAGTTCAATCATGTAAGTACAATTGTTTTTACACAAAAAACAAATACTCTCTTTTGATACATCAATTTTTTTATGTAAGAGACAACTAAGGGATCATATAAACAAATAACATCCCTCACGAGAGATGGTAAAATCTAAACTAAACCCTGTAACAACAAGCCTGATCATCTCGACACAGTAGACCATAATCCCTTCCAAAGTGCAGCCCCGTGCCCAACAGTGGATCGTTAATGGGCTAGGGAGAAAGAGTGAGAGAGAGGCAAATAAAGCTGCTTTTGTAAGCAAATAACAATTCTAAACATGTTATACTTAATACTCCACTTAAAATAATATTCAGTGGGTTATACTTAATGGGAACACACATTGCTGACACAACGACCTATTTTTTTAACTATTTGGTCAAACATTCCATCATAATTAGTTCTATAGCTGTCAAGGTCACATGAACACCATTAAACTCGCGTGGCCACATTCCATAACTTGCATGATGATCTCAAACGTATAGTGCCGTTATAATACTTAGGGTTGTCAGTTAAGAAAATAAAATATAATTAATTTTAAAACTTAAAAGCCGCTCAAAGCCACACACACAGGGCCTTCACGCATTTAATTGGGTAAAAAGCTCGAAATCCTAAAAATATACTCCGATGTCCTCGCCGGTAAATACCAAAAGGGACATGTGCGTAGCACTTACAACCGTCGGGCATGTATGACCACATGTATGAGTGTGGATGAAGCCAAGGAGGTATGAATTTAGCCACGATACTAACAGATGTCCTCCATGTGGTGACGGATTAAGAATACAAGTGTCACCACTCCATCCTGAATCTTCAAGGGTGCTGTAAAAGTCAGCTAAGGGATATTGCACACAGATAACATCCGCTGTGTGAGACGGAAATCTCGAAAATAAACTCTGTGCCAACACGCCTGGTCAGCGCGGCACAGTAAACCATAATGCCTCCAAAGTGAAGGAAGCCCGTGCCCAACAGTGGGAAGTAAATGGATTGGAGAGGAGACTAACAGATGTATATAGTTTCTATTTTAATAAGTTCACCACTTAAGAGGATACCAAAATAGCTTCGTGCATTTTTCTATGTACGAAGTTTTCATTGTTTCTTTAGATTGAATGGCTAGAGCTCTAATTTTTAAGTACTTATATGTTTTTTCAATATATTATCTAGGATCGCATAAACTCAGAAACGCGATTGAAAAAAGTTTTCTCGATAGAAAATCTTGGCGAAATAACCTCTCAATTTTTTTATTTTTTTTATTTGTCGGTCTATTATCGCGTACTAACTAATGAAATAACTTTAAAAACATAAGTAACTATCATATATAGAAACACTTAAATCAGAATTAAAATATATTTAGTAGATTTTGAGTAAATAGGAAAAGTATCTCTAATTCTTCATTTTCTGTGCCTACTGGCAGTGTTAATATGTACGTGTCGGCGATGATATACGATAATATTGATGTAGGCCCTTAATTGTTGCATTATTACACGACAGTTATTTTAACATTTGTATAGTGATGACTGGTTAATATTTGCGTAATTCTAATTAATTGATTGTAATTTTGTTTGAATGTGTACGTAATTATTAAAATGTGATTCTTGTGTTTGTGTCAACTGAATTTATATTTATATACTAGCTGACCAGGCAAACGTTGTTTTGCCATACTAAAAAAAAAAGGGTTTGAAAAATAGATGTTGGCCGATTCTCAGACCTAGAGGATATGTACACAAAATTTCAGGAAAATCGGTCGAGCCGTTTCGGAGGAGTACGGTAACTAACACTGAGACACGGGAATTTTATATATTAGATTTGCATAATAGATAGTTTGTTATTTATTATTTCGACGTCATTTTAAATTTTTGTAATTACGTAAACTGTATGTGACGTCGGATTAATCTTTGAGGTATTCTTTAACTAGTTCTCCATTATTTTGTAATCTGGTCTGGTCCCAAGATAAGCTTATATGCTGGTGTTACGGGTACCAGAATACGGATATACTACATAAACTACTTTTCATTTGTAAAAACTTACTTAAAATACATAGTAAACATCCAAACGCAGAATAACCAGTTAAGAGGATACCAAAATAGCTTCGTGCATTTTTCTACGTACGAAGTTTTCATTGTTTCTTTAGATTGAATGGCTAGAGCTCTAATTTTTAAGTATATGTTTTTTCAATATATAATCTAGGATCGCATAAACTCAGAAACGCGATTGAAAAATGTTTTCTCGATAGAAAATATTAGCGAAACAACCTCTCTAATTTTTTATTTTTTTTCATTTGTCGGTCTATTATCGCGTATTAACTAATGAAATAACTTTAAAAACATAAGTAACTATTATATATAGAAACACGTAAATCAGAATTAAAATATATTTAGTAGATTTTGAGTAAACAAAAAAATATCCCTAATTCTTCATTTTCTATACCTACTAGCTGTGTTAATATGTACGTGTCGGTGATGATATACTATAATATTGATGTAGGCCCTTATGTAATTTTTAAGCCTACATAATTAACCCCTGATCCATACTTAATAATAATAAGCAAGCATATAAACTTAACTTGGGACCAGAGGATGTTGTGTGAAATGTCCATGAATATTTATTTACTTTATTTATATCTGTGCCTATATAATTAATAAATCTTGTTTAATTTAAATAACTTATGATAATGTTAATTTAATTAACGTTATAAAGTTAATAAATGCATTTTTTAGCTTTTAATATTTCATCGAAAATAGTACATATTAAGACGCGTTTAAATATTCATCCAAAGGTTGCCTGAAGGAAATTTCTTTAAGTGATTAGGCCGTATATTGTACGGGAATTTCAATTATACTTTTTATTTAAATGTAAACACAATGGTGTACCATACATCCATCCACCAGCCTCTCTCCGTCCACTGTTGGACATAGGCCTCCCCCATCGAACGCCACAACGCGCGGTTTATGCCGCTTGCATCCATTGTGGCCAACACTGCGTCGTCCAGTACGTGGTCGCCACTCTGGGACTTTTCTTCCCCAACGATCATCAGTCCTACGAGCAATGTGGCCTGCCCATTGCCACTTCAGCATGCTAACCCTTGGGACTATGTCGGATACGCCTGTTCTCCTACGGACCTCCGTGTAATGGTGTACTTTAAAGTGTAAATAAATAATAAAATAAATATAATTTTAACTTTTATGTTTAAGTTTCGTGCGTTTGGTAAGCCCCCTCTTTCTTCCCTCCCTGTGTCTACGCCCATGTGCCAGCTAATTATGTGAACACGCCTATAATATCTTATGCCTTACGTACGTCCTGCACAACCGTTAACTGTTGACCTACGCGGTGTCGGCGTGCGGTGAAATCTACTGCGCTCCAACGCCGAAAACGAAAGTACACAATACGTATTATTATAATGTACGCGCGAATCATTCTGTATTCGTAAAGGGTCAGTAGATGGCGCCAATTTCGCACCAATATATTATCATATTATCCCTGTTTTCGATATTTAAGAAAATATTTGTACAGTTTTGTGTTCGTTATTTAAAATATTTTAATAAAATAAGAACTCCACAGACATTCTTGTCGCTTCATCATAAAATTCTTATTTGGAAATGATTTGGAACAGACGCCATTTTTTAAACTATAATAGATCCTATGCCCAAGAAAAAGTGTTTCAAATTAATTAAAAAGAAGCTACAGTCTCGTGTGTTTAATTTATATATATTAAAGAGTTAAACTTGAAACATAAAGACTTTATTACGATTACGAAACGATATGAGATAATAAATTAAATCTTTGAGAAATGAAAGTTTAATATTAGATTTAACATTTAATGGTATTTTTATTACTACATAAATGAAACGTAACTAAAATAGAGAAAAAAAACTATTGCTTGGAGAAAAAACACACATTGCCTTGTAGAAAAAATTATTTAGCACACAATAATATATTTAAACGAGCATTATTTATGAATATAGTTTAAATTTAAAGGTTTATTGCAACGAGGTTTGCAATGTTTTATTTTTTTTCTACATGTTTGGATATGTATAATACATAGTTATAGCCCGCAACTTCATACGCATGGAATTTATAAGACAACACTTAACAAATTATACAAAAAAAACATTCTCTTCCATCAAACTCTGTGCATCAAAATCTGTTGCGTAGTTTTGAAAATATAAGCTTACATAGCGACATACAAACAAAAATAACGCCTTTGTTTCATAACAAGTAAAACTGTACGAAAGCACTTCCTTCATCAGAAGTCATGTACGTACAGTTTCTTCTTTCTTCAGTTTGTAACTAACTTCATAGTGTCGGATATTTGTGACAGTATGCAAACTCGCGCTTTGTAAATAAGTATAAAATCCGTTACATAAACCACAAGACCACGAGGCCCGTCCGTAAAATTTTAACTCTCATTCTGTTTTAAACTAAACTACAGAAAGGAAATGTAATTTATTAAAATAAGATGGAGTAATAGAATATGATACAACGTCTATTATACTGAATGTCGCGTAATCTCTCGCTTGACCACATGTGAGATGAAGGGGGGTGTCCATGAGAGGGGAAGTGGGAGGGGCTGTGGGAGAAAGTACAGACGTGATGACGCCGCACTGTGTGTGTTGGAACTAACGTCTACTACAATGTTACTATGATAATCAATCACTGACTTGCCTCGTGGTGTAAGGTAGTGTAACCAGCTAACTAACTGATGCACACGGGGTTACAGGTTTAATACTGAGTTACGGGCACCTAAATAAGCCTTTTGCGCGTGTATATGTTCGCCTAAACCCTACTTAAAAAAAAACAAATGGTTTGTATGTATTTACGAGTCTTTTTATCAAAATTTTGCCCTGACGAAACTTCCAAATTTTTTTCTGCTATCACCAGTTCAGGACATACAATCCACTGAAAACAATCGGCATAAGAAACTGCATAATATATTATTATAGCTTTAAGAAAGATTCCCGCTTACTAAGTTTAATAATAGTTTAATAGTTATAACAATTGAGCACTATTACAAGTTTTTGACATAAAACATTTAATTTTTATCATCAGTTCACTCTAAATTGGAGTGCTGGAGCCTAAACTAGGCAGAGCCTGAGAGACGCCAACATCCCGTGACAAATACAATATAGTGGTGCACATTATATAAACTTAAGTAGTTGTTACTTCTCCCTCTCTCCAGCCCATTATAGTCCCACTGATGGGCACGGGCTTCGGGCGACGAATTATGGTATACTATGCCGCGATGACCAGGCGTGTTGGTTACGGTTTTGTTTCAAGTTTTCCGCCCCTCACAGAGGATTTCGTCTGTGTACAATATCCATTAGCTGGCTCATACAGCACCCAGGGGAAGAACAGTAGTGACACTGGTATTCCTAATCCGTCACCACACAGACAGTAGGTACTTAGTAATTCAATATGAAAAAATAATAAGTAAAGCAAAAGAGCAGTGCTGAGTTTCTTACACCAGTTTTTTTATGTTGCAGTGGTATTTGGCTCATTTTTCCTGTGTGTCTGACGTAAACTTCCTTGGGTATATGCGCAGGTGTTATACAGTGTGGTTCCTTCAGTCGATTCCACAGAGTACATTAATTTAAACATAGATAGTCGGTTCTTACGACCCCTACGCGCAAGGATTGGGGAGAGGATATTCGAATTCTTTTTGTCCGTCATCCTATGAACAGTTAAAGTATTTAAACATAACAAATTAATATTAGTATATACAAACAACTGTGTCATTCTAAATTTAAAAAAAAAACTATCTTATTGTTATTTTGTCTGTGTTTATGCAGCGTTTAGCTGAAACTCGGTGAAACCTTCACATGTGGCACGCTACTGAAAGTGAATTAATATGTAAAGAAGTCTGTCTGTTGGTCGCGTCATTCATTCTGTGAGTGTGTGTGTGTGATGTACTTATATTTGCACAGGTGTTTTAGTTTCATTCACTGTAACATCCGGTATGCTCCAGCTTATTATCACCGTTAAATATCTGTACTTACTATCTAACAAAGTCGTTATTTTTGTATGTATGTTCCTATGTAAGCTGATATATTCAAAAATACGCAACGGATTTTGATGCACAGAATTTTTATGACAATTATAAATATTACACAAATTATTGTTCCGAGCGTGAATTGAACCCGCGACCTCATGAACGGCAGTCCGTTACATGAACCACTCGATGACGAGGCCTATCACTACCTTATACGGGCACCCCCCTAAGACATTTAATTCCAGTTCTTTTCATCTCATACTGGGAAGAATCGATTTATGCAACAAGGTCGCAATTGTACATAGTTTTAATTAATTAGTTTAGGTTTTTGTAGTATCATTTATGTATTTACGTGTGTATATATCCAGCAGGCCTATATCCAGCATTGGACTGCTATAGGTTAACGTAACGTGACGTGTGTATATCGTACAAAATATATCTGTCTATCTGCCTATCCTGTCGCACCAAAAACTAAACTTAACTAAAATATTTATGAATATATAATGTTGCTTATATTATGTGTACCAGAAATCGATTACGCTTTATATATTTTAACGTTTTCTCGTAAATACATTTTGATTATAGATAGAAAACATCCAGGGGTATTACGAATAAGTATTTGTGTGATAGAAACATCCAGATACATTACGAATATTTGTGTGACATATAAACAAATATCACACTAATATACCATATCCCACAAAAGTTCAACACAGCATGTAACTCTATACTACTTGTATACAATCAGAGTAGGTAAGCGAAATACCCTATAAGCGTTTAAAAATAAGGCAGTAGATAAATGCATAACGTACTGCACTCGTTGATGTCTTTTGTACAGGAATCATATCAAGTATAATTTCATAACATATAATGTAAACTGTATTAATTGTTTTAATCTTAGGTAGGTACTGCATGCGTTGGGTAACTGTAAGTGCAATAAATAGTTGTATATTAAATAAATAAATAAGGTTAAATTGAAAACTTATTAATAATTAATACTTACGTCTTTTATCTATATAAGAATCAATTGCTGTTCGTTAGTACTGTAGTATAGTCTGTATAGTTCTAGTTAAGCTTACTTCACTCGCCCTGATAAGTATAGAGAGGATGAAACACACATGTAAGGGTTTTGTTTTATAATAAATAAGCATTTATGTATAAATGTAATAATTATGATGTGCAAAACTGGATATGTTGTCACATAAAGTGACCGAACGGTTGTATCACAGCTGCGGCGGCTACTTTCGCGAGGCCAACGACCTCATAGAAAGCACCTCACGATAGATCAGTCTATTGGTTAATAAATAGTTATAGGCAACAGTAATTCGCTTGTCTTTACTTGTTGGATTCATATTATCTTTACTTATTATAAAACAAAGTCGTTATTTTTGTATATATGTCTCTATTTGAGCTTAAATCTTCAAAACTACGGAACGGGTTTTGATGTTTTTTTTTTTAATAGATAGAGTGGTATACGAGGATGTCATTTTTGTATGATTTGTTAGGGTTTTATCTCTAAAATCCACGTGTACCAAATGAAGGCCATCAGCTAGTTATGCCATAATTTTTTTTATTTTTTTATTTATGGACATTTCACACAACGTCCTCTGGTCCCAAGCTAAGCTTAGCTATGCGTGTGTTATGGGTACCAGAATACGGATATAATACATAAACTACTTTTCTTTAGTAAATACATACTTATTATACATAGTATGTTTACTATGTATAATAAGTATGTATTCATTCCCAGACTCAGTACAAACATTTGTATGACATTTATAAACATCACATGAATGAATGTCCGAGGCAGGAATCGAACCCGCGACCTCGTGAATGGCAGTCCGTTATATGAACCACTAGACCACGAAGGCCGTCAAATCATAAAATCATATTTGCATTGGTAGCGACTTGTTCTAACTTTGACATGGCTAATTTAAATTCGAAAGACATTAAAACAATTTGTTCTTTTATTTTTGCATGAGAAAAACTAGCCCGACATTTTAGAACCTTTCCAGCTACTTTAATCATTAAGGGGGTTATATAAAATGTCTTTTGTAATCTGTTAAGTTTTTAGTGTTCATTTAGTAGTAGATTTTAGTATTTTTATGTTTATTTGGAAAAATATGTTTTGTAAGTATTATAAAAATCTCTAATCATTATTTGTCGTGTCAAATTTAATAAAATATTTCAATAACTTAATTAAAACTACAAAAATAATATATAATTAATGTAATACAATTATAAATTGTACATACATATGGCTTAACAATTAATTATAAGATTATATAAGTTAATTATATATTTGTCACACGCCCATACATAAAAAACATACATTTTTAATTATTTTTTTTAATGTACTTCCGTGTTACAATGTTTTAATATCTTTTTAGTAAATGTTAGCGAGTTTTATGGCTTTATAGTACGGGATCCGTAGTACATTTTTTTCACTTGATTACTATCAAGCTGATTTTCCGTGAGTAGCTTTATTATGACGAGACGCCCAATAATTTTCTATTCCAAAATCTCGATTGTGGTAGCTAACAGAGGTAACAAGGATAAAATATCGTACTATTACTGGAAGAAAGCAGTAAATGATCGGCGGCGCCATTGGCATCGGCGTCGGCGTCGGCGTTAGTTTTTAGCAAATCTTTCATGTGATGTGGTAATAAATTACAAGCAGACAGACGGACACCGTAGTGAGACTATAAGGGTTTGTACAAAGCCCTAAAAAGGTAAAACTCTGAGATATCATTTACTAAAATGACATTGGGGCTATGTGTGTTACTTCTTTAGAATTGTGCAAAACAGAAAACCAAACGGACAATTTATTACTTAGCTGTAAAATGGCGTTATTGTTAGTTCATTTAATTTTTCGTTTCTAAATTCCACGCGTACGAAGTCGCGGGCACTGCTAGTTATATTATATTAGTAGAACTACGCTACGCACTAGTTAAGGAAGAGGAAATTGTTGTTTATAACTTTATACTGTGTCCTCGCAATTTTACCATATTACGTCACCTTTGGTCCGTGTGGTGACGGATTAAGAATACAAGTGTCACCCCATTTCTTTCCCAGGGTGCTGTATGTAAGAGCCAGTCAAGGAACAATATTAAGAGTTAACGTCTACTGTGAGAGACGGAAAAATCTAACTACCACTAAACGAAACTAAACCAATCCAACACGCCTGGTCTGCGCGGCAAGGTAAATCATATAATACCTCCCGTGTGGACCCCCCCCCCCAAGTGAAGGAGGCCTGTGCCCAGCAATGGAAAGTTAAAAGGCTGAAGAAGATGTCACCTTAACGTTTAGTAAACTTTAAAAAAAAATTATAATTCGACTCAGTATTGCTTGGGTTTAAGTGAGACAAATGGACAACAATAGTTTAAAAAAAATATAATCACAGATGTAATTACATAAATTCCTTTTTTATATCACATATGGATAGAAAGAGAACCTTATGAATCAGTGAATGTGTAACGAAGTGAAAAGTGGCGTCTGTCGCGTGAATCATAATGTGTGTGACACATCGCTGTGTCAAACGGACACACTATTAATTAATGAAGGCTTTCTTTTCTTATCGTACTTTAAGGATGTTCTGAAATTTTTGAACACAATAGGCATCACCTATGATTAAAGAGACGACCAGTTAAATAATCAGTTAATAAGAAAATACTAGATTGAATTTGTTCGTTAAAATTTACGTTATTTAAAGGGTTTGCATATTAGGTAAACATTAAATAGAGATAAAGTCTATCTGTGACCTCTACTGGACTCTTTACTTAGTCTACTCTGTCGAAGACTATATATGGATTACAATAATTAAAAACATATCATTTCGAATATTATAATGATTATTAATTTGATATTATTTAACCTTTCACCTTCACAATTTTAGTTCAATTACATTAGATTTAAATAAATAAAGATAAGAACTGTTCATGTTAGAGCAATGTTATGGTTATAAAATACTTAAAATTCATTTAAAGCAATTCTTTCCATCAAAAACCATAAACCAAAATGTAATAGATTAAAAATGAAACTGCCACCGAGCGCGTTGATATCTTTTATAGGTGTGCGCACGTAACTAGCACAGGAACGCTATAAACCTAGTAACATTGATTTAGTTATTGAAATTGTAGCCATTACGAGTTTATAATCATTATAATTTGATTGAAACCAGTCTGTAATTAGCTACATTAACATTACATTAAATTACTTATTACATTAAATTTCCTGTACAACTGCTTTAAATACCATTGAAAACATTTATATTGATTCTTCATTACACCATTGAAGAGTTATATGAAGGTACCATTGTTATTTAATAATAAATGGTGTGAGAATTGTGTTTCGTGTACAAGATCAAGAATTTGATTCTCATAAGTGACACCTAAAGAACTTAATGGTAAACATAGATATTTTGTCTTATGTATAAGTAAAATTTTGTGAAAATTTTATGTATGTTATGAATGTTATAATACAGTTATCAACGCTACCACTTTTTGTAAATTGTGACTACAATCTTAAAATAACAAACAAAGTTACAGCGGTTTATTTAACGCACTATTGATCACGACTAAACTATTTGGTAAGTAATTTAGAAAAAATAATCCATTTTCTGGTACCCTACACCCTAATACACAAGCAATATGATTAGATCAGATAGGATAACGAAGATGTTTAGTTAAATATCGGTAAATTTAATTTATCCATCCATCCATCAACCTTTCTCTGTCCACTGTTGGACATAGGCCTCTCCCATAGAAAGCCATAACGCGCGGCCCCTGCCATATTTGACGATATTGTCAGTCCACTTTGTTGGGGGCCGCGTCACGTTGCGTGAATTTAGTTATCCCTTCCCCTTCCACTATTTGTACGAACCTTCTCCATGGAAGGATATCCAATAAAATTATCCACTAACAATAAAATAAAGACGTCAAGTATACCTAACAAATATAAACAAGATGAAACATGTTGCGCAACATTGTTCGAGCGACAATTAGACATACTTTCAGCTTCTACAGATAGCCGCTGAATACACCCGCTGAGGCACGTACTTGAGTTGTTTAGAAAATTCTGCAGTTGCTATGTACATAGCTTTCATGTAACTACTCGTTAATACCTATTACTTTTTTGTTTAATGTAACCAAATTTAGGATCAAGGTACAGAAAATTTTTCTTAGTTTCAAAACTAGACCAAAGATATGTAGAATGATGAAAGATATGTCTTATTTTGAAAATATATAATATGTAGTTATATATTTTCAAAATGAGAAAATAGAACCGATTCTGATTCGTCAAAAACTTAGCCTCACTTTAATAAAATGATATCAATGTTTAATAAGTATTTATGTTATTAGACGGGCTTCGTGGTGGAGTGGTTTATGTAATGGACTGCCGATCATGAGGTCTCGGGTTCGATTCCCGGTCAGGACAATCATTTGTGTGATATCCATAAATGTCATACAAATGTTTGTCCTGCGTCTGGGTGTTTACTATGTATTATAAGTATGTATTTACAAAAGAAAAGTAGTTTACGTATTATATCCGTATTCTGGTACCCATAACACAAGCATATAAGCTTAGCTTGGGACCAGAGGACGTTGTGTGAAATGTCCATGAATATTTATTTATATTTATTTAAAACAATGTTTAGTTATCATTGCCGAAGTGTGTTATTGACACAATGGACATGACTAAAAATTTAATTTTCAGTTATGTACGTAGAATTGTATCAATCTGTTTATAGTAGGTATTTGCCTGTAATAGTACACTAAAGATTCTTTTGTAAACAAGTTTGTTTGAGAAAAAATTGTGATATTTGCGTTTAAAATGTCATTCTTTTGCATACTTAAACATACGCTTTAGCGAATTATCTTAAATTTGTGCTGTTTGAGTTCTAACAGTCTTAGTTGATTAGCTGTTTAAGATTCTTTAAGACTTTATCAGTGTTAATCTAGGTTTGTTTCACTTACGATTATCTTCATCATATATATATTCATATATATATTCATGGACATTTCACACAACGTCCTCTGGTCCCAAGCTATGCTTATATGCTTGTGTTATGGGTACCAGAATACGGATATAATACATAAACTACTTTTCTTTTGTAAATACATACTTATAATACACAGTAAACGCCCAGACGCAGTACAAACATTTGTATGACAATTAAAAACATCACAAAAATGATTGTCCTGACCGGGAATCGAACCCGAGACCTCGTGAACGGCAGTCCGTTATATGAACCACTAGACCACGAGGCCCGTCAAATCAGCATCATCATACCGTTACACTTTTTCCCGATATCACTATCGGGAAAAAGTGTAACGGACAGAGACAGAGACTATAGGGTTCCATTTTTCTAGTAACGTAATTAATATCGTATAGTTGCTTTGCCATTCAACCGCGGTAGCTTTAGGAAAAAAATTATTGTGTTTTGTACGAACAGCACTGGTACACGGTGACTTTGCTGTTTTTATGATGAGTAAGTCACCAGAACAATGCTAGAGGGGTTACTGAAGTCACTGGGCTACCATAGTCACTGGGTTACTACAATCAATGGGCTACTACAATCCCCAACAATGACATACATTGTTGTAGGTCTTTAAGATCTCTTACAATGACTGGTTATTTGATAAAAACGTGGTTGTGAATTAAGTCGTGATGGTATGTATGTATGAAATAAAAGAATATCTTAATATCCCGCCGACAATTCACATACTTTTAATGCTTACTATCCGTGCTCGCGTTTCACTATCTTACCAAATGATTATCATAAATATTTGTACCGTAACTTTTCTACAACATGAGAAGAAGTGGGTAATGTATATTATTACTGTGTATTCGCTATTATATTTCACATTGACCGAATAATAATGCCATATTTAGAAAAACAAATTTCACACACACACACACACACACAAGACACATACTCACACACACTAGCACGTACTCATTCAAATAATAATAGACTTAAGTAATTGGTTAATTGTAAACTACAAGTAGTTAATTGAGTAAGTTAATTTAATTTAGATTAGTCCCAGAGGTGAGAGCCTGGTGATCTGTAACACAGGTTTTACCTACCACGGACACCAGTCTCTCACAAAGGTATCTGAAAGTGTAATATTGTATATGGCCTCTGTATTTGTTTATATCTGCTGCCTTTGTGAAAGAAATCAATAAAGAATTTATTTATTTATAATTTATAATGAAATTCATGCAGTAATTTAAAATAGTAACACTTATATACTTGGTAAACAGACGAATCGACGAATCATTTTACATTTAAAACACACTCTTTTAGATTTACAATAGATTAATGTCAAGTAAAAAGATACAACGATACGATAGATAACTGTCCGTGTGGTGACGGATTAAGAATACAAACGTCACCACCCCTTTTCCTTCCCAGAATGATGTAAAACTGGCTTTTACAGCAGTTAAGGAATGTTGTACACAGATTAAATCCTCTGTGAGAGACGGAAAACACGAAAATAAACAATGTGCCAACACGCTTGGTCAGCGCGGCACAGTAGACCACAATCCTTCCCAAAGTGTAGGCCAACAGTGGGTCATTAATGGGCTGGAGAGAGAAAAAGATAAGATTTTCAAATTAAAATCTTTTTGGTTTTGTACATACAAATAAATAAAATGGACTTTCCTTATAAATATTATATATCTTAATCTAGCTATAATTAAAGTTAACCCATAACTACTGGATCTATTTAATTATATAATTCATCATATCATTAAAATTAAGAATTTGTGTTAAATGTCCGTGAACCTTTTTTTACCTCGGTATATACAAGCCGGAGTCTCTAAAATTACACAAGTTACAATTATCTTGTAACATTATTAAATTTACTTTTGTGCATCCGTTTGTCAATTTCTAGACTGCCAAACACTTAGATTTGCGTTTAAGTGTTTTCCAGGATAGTTTGCAAACATAATTAGACCCACCTACTATCAAATAGGTCTTCTGTCACCAGATTGGTTTTATTTTTATAAGTTCATCTTCGTTAAGTTTTATAAAAAAGTTTTATAGTCAGTTGACTGCATAAAAAGATTTCCTTTCCAGTCAGGACGACATCTTCCGGGTTCACCGGTTTGTATATAAATATACATATTAGAATGTTGTATACAAAGTACTATCTACTACTAAGAATAACAAGTAGCTTTCAGTTTATAAAGATTTACATTGTTTTTATAATTTAAAAAGTGAAATTATTTAACTTTCATATAAAAATATCGTAATTAACCATTAATTGGAGAAGCTGCTGAATAAAATATAGTTTAATTTAACTCAGTGTATGTTTTATTATCAAGTATATTAGTTTCTGAATGTGTTTTAATATGTACAACATAAATATTGATTCAGACATTTACATAACACGAAATTTACTCTGTATGTATGATATATATATTTTAGTAAGATCATTGTGTATTGTATGTAGTCTATTGACAGTAATTATAAAATTTATATAATGTCACAGAATATACACCTACTTTATTTGTTTCTGCACCACCCAAGGTTGACTGGTAGAGAATGCCTACGGCATTAAGTCCGCCTTTATACAATCTGTTTGTATATAAAGTTTTAAATAAATAAATTTGCAATTTCTAAATATATTCTTGTGCAGAAATTAATCAAAACATAGATAATTGTACATCAGATCAGACTAGTTGATTTTAATTATTTTCATCAAAGAAACTTCCTATATATGATTTTTTGGAAAGTTACACGGCCGCACCGTTATTGTACACGCTATCACAGTAATATTAATGATCTATTCAAATAACGTACGCCAACAATTTCTTGACCTACACATCACTTAGAAAACGGGACAAACAAGAAAATTATTCTAGAACGGAACTGTAATCTAAAAACACATATGGTTAGCAAACCAATCGGTATGTTCGTTCACACAATGACCTAAAATATTGTCCTATAATTATTCTCACCGGAGAGTAGCGAGCTGGCGAATGATGAATCTTGGGCGAATGTGATGGGAATGAGGGCCAATATAAGGCCAAAGGCCACACCGTATGTTGCCACTGTCATGATGCACTGAGTTACTGACACTACGCGAGTTTCTTGCTCATGTCGTAGCGACCGCTTGCTATCTCGCGCACGGGAGCACTGCTCAAGAAGAAAGGTGTTTGGATGCGTGCTCTCCTCGCCAATGATCAATGCACAGATGTGAAAGTTCTTTATAACATTCCAACAAACATTCAGTGAAATGACTTACGCAATAGATAAACCTATTTTAACCTGTAGGCTTCACACAACAATAGATTTTTTTTATTATTTCAGACTATTTTCAGACCTCAATAATGCGTAAATCATGCAGAAGGTGCTGAATGGTGAATGTTATACGTATACGTACTATTAATATTTTGCTTATTTAGTTTTAACTACATAAAATATATCAGGAAGGTAGTAAATCTGTACTAATATTAAAAAGCTGAAGAGTTTGTTTGTTTGTTCAAACGATTTAATATCAGGAACTACTGGTACGAATTGAAAAATTCGAATTCAAATTAACTAAAGCATTAGTGAAGAATTGTTGCGAAAACGGGAAAAATTTCTAAATTCCACGCGCACTGAGTAACGGGTAACAGCTAGTATCCACTAAAAAAAACTCTTAAAGGAAATTAACTTAGTTTTTTTAGTTATATACGTAAGTTAGTATTATTTAATCTCCCAAATCCTTTAAAAATAATGAGAAAAATAATTCAAAAGCTCAGATAATAAACTATATTTTTATTTATATATTAGAAAAGGTCACTAACTTTTTAGCCTTGAACTTGTTTCATTCTATCAACCACATCGCCTGGTTTTTATTAGATTTTTTATTAAGTATTAAAGGTATATCATGAACCCTCTGTATGTTTATAATCATTGTTTAAATTAGCATTATTTAACGGGGAACGTTGTTCTGCATGTTATTGAAGCGGTTATCGTCTACGTGGCCACGTGAGCCTCAATGAATGGTCGCGACACAGCGCACCAATACACAATAAGGCTAATGTCATCAATGACCAATGTACTTACATCCATTTTCATCTATACGCATAATTTGCTTATCTATATCAAGCAAGACTTTTCTTACTTTACAACTCAGTCCCACCCGTAACCATGATGACTGCAAAGTCTCCGAAACGTCAAGCTAAAATTTAAAACAAATATACGCGCCTGAATCCGTAAAAAGTGGTTTCTTTTAAACAAGACTTTTATGGATTTAAAATATTTTTTTTGTTGGATTATATTTTGATAGCTTTAATAAAGACTAATTTATAACATAATAATTTATTTTAAATATAATTAGAGACATGACATCGGCTTGAACAACGTCGTCATAACTTTTACTATGTAATAGTGGCGGTCTCAATGGAGCTCCTTGCGCAATCCTCATTGAAGATTACAAACCGGCCGTTAGCGGCTTAATGTTCACTAAAAGATAAGTTCATGTGTAAATTGAACACGTTTAACATAATATTTGAGCTCTTTCTAATATTACATACTTACACATTCTTAGAAGTTAGCGCTCTTTATTCAATGCCTGCAGTCTCATTTGTACGTGGGTCAAGTCAAAATCATTTATACTTATATTATATGCATTATACTACCATTAATATAATTATCAAAGATTAATAATATTATTATTATAAAATTTGTGTCTGTCCGTGTGGTGACAGATTAAGAGCACAAGCGTCACCAACCCTTTTTCTTTCCCAGGGTGCTGTAAAACCCAGCTAAGGAATATTGTACACAGATAACATCCTCTGTGAGAGACTGAAAACCCGATAGTAAACTCTGTGCCAATACGCCTGGTTATCCATAATCTCGTACAAAGTGGAGGAGACCCATGCAGGAAGCATCCAATATAAAAATATCCAATACACAATAGTGTGATATGTGTATTTATCACATAAAAAATTATACTACGTCCAAGTGTTTTCTATGTATTTAGAAAAAAAAATTAATATATGTAGTATATCCATATTATTATTCCAATGCCCATAACATAAGTAAATAACTTTAGCTTGAGACCAGAGGACGTTGTGTGAAATGTCCATGTATAAAAAACATAATATTGCGTTAGTTATAGGTGCCGTCTAGTGGGCAGTAGGTTTCAACCTGTTTGATTACTGTAAATGAAGTGAACAGGTCGCCAACAAACGTCGCCTCGTGGCCTTACTAGAGAAAGTTTCTAACATCAATAAATTTAATAGATACCTCTCTCAGCTGACTATCACGTCAATTCTGATACGTCAATAAGACATAACTAAGATGAAATCAGCTATGGTGTACATTGATTTTTGCAATTGACTTGCTATGTTTTGTAGTTAATAACCAAATTATAGTGGAAAAAATTGATCACCATGACCGGGACTTGATCCCACGACCTCGAAACGGAACGGAACGATAACGATATTCCAAGGCCGTGGATTCAAGTCCCGCTCATGGTGATCATTTTTTCCACTATATTTTGGTTTATTAAACTATGGTGTATTTTGATTAATTGGCAATTTTGTTATACATATTTGCATTAATTAAAATCGTTAGTATAAAATACACAGTTTTTATAATAGGAAATTTCAGTTACGCTTGCTGTATTGTGTAAACATTACAACTGATTACAAAGGACACTACACCTTAGTCCCACCGTCGCGAGCTAAAATTTTAAACAAATATACACGTCTACATTAGTAAAAAGTGGTTTTATTTAATTAAATCTGTTCACATATCAACAGTAACATTTAATAAGAGCTTCATAAATCATATTGCGAGTATATCATTTATCAGTGAAGGCACGAAGCGTGTACGCGCCGAGTATTGTACCTACGTCCTTGCCGCCCACCGGAATAACTGTACTTGAATAACCGCGTCAAAGATTATTTAAATTACAGAAAAATATACTCATCGGTACTACCTCATTTTAAATACTTAAATAAATATTCGTAGACATTTCACATAACGTCATCGGGTCCCAAGTTAAGCTTATATGCAAGCATATGCTATGGGTACCAGAATACGGTTATACTATATATACTATGTTTTGTTAAGAGGCAGACATTCAGGGACCACGTCTAAGTTCCATAAGTCATCACGGGTTATAGTTAGATAGAGTTATTTTGGTCGTGAAGATGTGACTAACCTTCCCGAACGCTGCCCAGCCGAGTTCGATTTGTCAGTTGACCTCTTTCAAAGAGGTCAACCGACAAATCCA
This sequence comes from Orgyia antiqua, assembly GCA_916999025.1. Classification (NCBI taxonomy): domain Eukaryota; kingdom Metazoa; phylum Arthropoda; class Insecta; order Lepidoptera; family Erebidae; genus Orgyia; species Orgyia antiqua. Next base: position 12,420,109 of record OU779874.1, read on the forward strand.
ACTCGGCTCTTTCTCAAAGTTGGATTTGCCCAATTGGACTGTTGAAAATCCCTAAATCCTTATCCTTATCCTTACTAATTTATAAATGCGAAAAAAAGTTGATGACACTACAGAAATTTTGACGAGCTTAAGTGTTAATGTGTCGAACGAAACTAAGTATAACGCGATTAAAAAAAAACGGTACAACGCCATCTATCGATTGTCATAGTAAACTTCTGTTTGTTTAATTTCTAAATTTCACGCGTATGAAGTCGCGGGTAACAGCTAGTGTAATATAAGAATAAGAACCGTAATAAGCAATACGTAAGTGTAACATTATACTTAAAATATAATTTCAAACAAGAACTTTAATGTTAATTTAAAATCCGTGGTCTCAAATATCAACAACATTTCAACCACAAAATATTATACAAATATATTTAGTTGTGTTTATTGGGAGGTCCCGAGTACCTACCTACACCGCAATCATATCATTCTTATACATTACTGTTTGTTAGCTTTTTATATTAGGACTAACGTTCACTGGACTATAGCTGCAAACTAATTGTAATATTTTTATCTATTATTATTATTATAGTTTTGTTTATTCCTTAATTTTCTATTTTTATGCTTGTTATAGAGTAACAACTTGTCATTTCCTTTTTTGTCATTAAAGACCTCATTGTTGAGTAAAGGCCTCCTAGAGTTTACTCCATATTTTTCTATCTTTTGTTTTTTCTTCATATTTTAGGCCTGTAATTTTTAAAATTTATATATATCTATACTATACTATATATATATCTATACTAGCTGTTCCCGCGACTCCATCCGCGTGGAATTTAGAAAATAAATAGACTATCTGAACTATCTAACACTGAAAGTATTTTTCAAATCGAACCAGTGGTTCCTGAGATTAGCGCGTTCAAACAAACTCTTCAGCTTTTTATTATTAGTAAAGACTAATATTATAAAGCTGTTTGTTTGTTTAAACGCTCTAATCTCAGGAACTTAGTACTGGTTCAAATTGAAAAATTCTAAACAAAAAAGCAAATAGAAAACACCCAGACAGTACAAACATTTGTGTGTGAAATAAAAACCACAGAAATAAGTGAGAGTCCTGTGCGGGAATCAAACCCGCGTCCTAGTCACATTACGAACACTACGGTATCCGTCAGTAAACTTTTTAGTTATTTATATTAGTCTACTAATTTAAATTAGTCACAAAACATCGAATCAGTTTTGTAAAAGTGTAGTGAATGCTCACCTTTATTTATGATACATTATTAATGGTGGGTTCTTATACCATCTGTATAAGGATATAAATTGTTATAAACAAATAATAGTTCCATACTTGACCATCTTAGAGAATAAAATCAACAAGAGTCGTCACACACGCTGTTTGCTTAGAGACAATAAATGATTATTTTTTGAAAAAAAGTTCAACCGATTTCATGTTACTTTGGAATTTATGAGTTTTTCTCGATTTCTCAGGAGATTACCGTCAGATCCTGACCTGGTGCCAATGGGACCACACAGGAACCACCAGCTTTCAAATAAAAAAATAATCATTAAAATCGCTTCGCCAGTTAAAGTTATGAGGTAACAAACATAAAAAAAAACATACAGAAGACATACAGAAACATAATATCCTCCTTTTTTTGAAGTTGGTTAAAAATAATGCCACAGCGGCATAACACAATAACACTTAACGCAATTTTATTGGTCGCTACGCACAAAATCTCCTCACACAAGGAGTATTAATTTTTAACGTCCACTGGTCCTAAGCTAAGCTTATATGCTTGTGTTATGGGCCTACATCAAAATTATCGTATATCATCGCCGACACGTACATATTAACACTGCCAGTAGGCACAAAAAATGAAGAATTAGGGATACTTTTCCTATTTACTCAAAATCTACTAAATATTGTTACGAACACACAAAACACAAAGGAGCTAGCGCCATCTAGCAGCAACTAGTAAAACCAATTAAAGAACCGAACAGAGTGAAACCCCTATTAGATACTAGATGGCGTTAGAGGAACTACCGTACATGCGCGAATCTTCTAGAAAACATTCGTTCCGGGCGATCACGTTCGCGCACAGTCGGGAACATTCTGGAACTCGTCTCGGCGCATATAAATAGCGGCAGGGAGGCGAGCCCGGGCAGTTCATTTCGAGCTACGATCGAAGCGACTTCGAGAGCGAAAACAAGTGATCAAGAGTGATACCAGTGAAACCTACGACTTGGCTACGACCTAGGACATTGTTAGTGCTTAGTGTTTGGACCTAGTGCTTAGTGTTTGGACCTAGTGCTTAGTGTGTAACTAGTGTTAGCGAATAAAGTCGTCTAAAAGAGTCAGCAGGTCTTTCTCTCCAAATCCTTCGAACCCTAACACGTAACAACTGGTGTCGGAAGTGAGGTTTGGAGATGCCATTGACTCCGAGAGAGGACTTCGAGGGCGTCAGGACAAGGGCACAACGAGCTGCGGAGGCCACGCCCGCTGTGGACCAAGCCCCGCCCACTGGCCCCACCCACCAGGCCCCGCCCACCGACCACGCCCCTCTAGACCCGCCCACTGGCCACGCCCACCATGCCACGCCCACCGACCACGCCCATCGGGCTCCGCCCACCCAGGCCCAGGCTCCGCCTACTCAGACTCAAGCCACGCCCACTGGCTCCGCCCACCTTGCCACGCCCACCACACCGGCCACGCCCACTAGACAAGCTCCGCCCACTGGATCCGCCCACCTTGCCACGCCCACCACACAGGCCACGCCCACTAGACAAGCCACGCCCACGAGCGGCGCCGTAGCGTCAGTGGCACTTCAATTAGGAAATTTAATTGAACTGATAGAGATGCAAAGGGCTGAAATTCGGTCAATGAAGGAGTTACAAGAACGCAAGTTCGAGTCACAAGAACGCAAGCTCGGCGCTTTGCAAGAATCACAAGAACGCAAGCTCGAGTCACAAGAACGCAAGCTCGGCGCTTTGCAAGAGTCACAAGAACGCAAGCTCGGCGCTTTGCAAGAATCACAAGAAAAAGTGCTTTGTGCTATAAGTGATGTTAGTAACACGGTGATTAAGCTTCGAAAAGATGTCGACGTAGTGGAAGAACGAGTTACCGGGTTAGGATTGGATGTCGAAAATGTGAAAACCGGCCTCATTGAACTACAGAAGAAAGTAGTGCGCCTTGAAACCACGGGAGTTGCGATCTCTAGTGGAACTATCGGAGTGGCACAAGGACCAAGAGTGAAAGTTCCGCCATACGACGGCACTACTTCCTGGAACGCTTATCGTCAGCAATTCCAGACGGTTGCTACTGCCAACGGATGGACGGAAGAACAATGCTTGACCGCTCTCACTGTTGCGCTCAGAGGGCAAGCTTTGTCGGTCCTGGAAGCACTGCCACATACAGGAAATGGGTTCCAAGACCTGATGGAGGCACTTGAATCCAGATACGGGGAGCGACACCTGGAGCACGTGTTCCGTGCCCAACTGCGTGACAGAGTCCAACGCTCAGGAGAAGGACTACAACAATGGGCGTTGGAAATTGAAAAACTCGTCAGGAAGGCACACCCAGGAGCCGACACCAAGATGGTAGACACGAATATTGTGCAAGCATTTGTCGACGGAATCAAAGACCTGGAGGTCAGAGCTGCAGTGAGGCTTCGTCACCATACCTCGCTAAAGGAAGCATTGGCGCATGCTTTGGAGGTCGAGGCTGTTCGTTATGACATACGGCATACCCATAAGATCCGCGAGGTCTCTGAGGAAGTGAAGGAGGTTAAGGCCCCTACGAAGAAAAGTTCTGGAGCCATGTGCTACAAGTGCGGCGAGAGGGGTCATCTTCAGCTCAACTGCCCGCAGAAGGAAACCCAGATGGCCAGGATGAAAAGAATCGAGGAACAAATAGAGGTGCTGAAGAAGCAGGGGGCTTTGTCCCTTGCCCGGGATCAGGGAAACAGGACTAAGGGGCGAGTGCCGGCTGACGCGGAGGGAGCCCCGATAACTGTTATCTCCCAGGCATGCAGCGGAAACAGCCTTGCGATTCAGGGGGCTATTAACGGGACGGATTGCAAAATGACTCTGGACACAGGAGCCTCTAGAACAATAGTGAACCCAAGTCTGGTAAAAACCGCAACGGGACACAAGAGGAGAATTAACTGTCGGCTTCTTACTGCCTCCGGTCAGCCAATACCCGTCCTGGGAGAAACGTCAGTTACGATGTATGTAGGGGGGTCCTCATACTCTCATAACGTAATCGTGGCTGAGATTGTGGATGATTGCATATTGGGTTTGGATTTCATGAAGAAACACAACTGCAGAATTAATGTCGCAGACGGAGTTTTCAAGTGTGGTGAAGAAGAAATCTTCATTCTTGGAGGCGCCTGCGGGAAAGTCGCATGTGTACAGAAAGTCATCATACCTGGACGAGCGGAAGCTCAGGTACTGGTGGAACTGCCGCCAGCTGGAAAGAAAAAGTTAAACAGATGCGTGTTGATCGAAGACACACCTACCAAGACACCGTCACAAAAACTGATGACGGCGAGAACCCTTGTTAGTGGAAGCAGAAACGCTGTGGTCAGGGTTTTGAATCTTGATGATCGCGAGATCTGCCTGAACAAAGGTGATGTCATCGGAAAGTGCGAGGAAGTTGTCTGGATGAAAAAGTGTAGTTCGATGACAGGCGCAGACTCGGCAAACAGCAATAATTACGGTTTAGTGACTAAGCTACTCGATGACTGTAAGAGTAATCTGACTTATTCGCAGAGCATGAAAGCTAAGAAGTTTTTGCAGCGCTACGCGAATATCTTCTCCAGTCAAGAAGGGGACCTTGGAAGAACGTCAATGGTTCAGCACAGGATAGATACCGGAAGCGAGAGACCAATTCGTCAACGAGCAAGACGGATACCAATTGCAAAGGAAAAAGAAGTTGAAGGCCTTTTGGAGGACATGAGAAGGAATAAGATTATTGAACCGTCTACAAGTCCGTGGTGCTCACCTGTTGTATTAGTGAAGAAGAAAGATGGTAGCACGAGATTTTGTGTGGACTATAGGCGTCTCAATGATGTCACTAAGAAGGACAGTTACCCGTTACCTCGAATCGACGACACTTTAGATACCCTGAGTGGCATGAAATGGTTCTCGACCCTAGACCTGAAGTCTGGCTACTGGCAGGTAGAAATTCATCCAAAAGACAAGGAGAAGACAGCTTTCTCGACCGGTAAAGGTTTATGGCAATTTAACGTCATGCCCTTCGGATTGTGCAACGCACCTGCCACATTTGAGCGACTCATGGAATGTGTACTGGCAGGCTTAGTTGGAGAGGCTTGCTTAGTCTACTTGGATGACGTCATCATTGTCGGACGCGACTTCGAGGACCATTTGCGAAACTTGGAGCGAGTTTTCGCCAAAATAGAGGGAGCCAAATTAAAGTTGAACCCGGAAAAGTGTCATTTATTCAAGAGCAAGGTCAACTATCTCGGCCATATTATCTCCAGTAATGGAATCCAGACAGACCCGGAGAAACTGGAAGCAGTTCAAAAATGGCCTACCCCTAAGGACAAAACCGAAGTGCGGGCATTCCTCGGCCTATGCTCATACTACAGGCGTTTTGTTAAGGGATTCGCAGAGATAGCCAAGCCATTACATCGGCTGACAGAAGATAAACGACAATTTAGTTGGGATGAGACTTGTGAAGAATCTTTTCAGAAACTGAAGAAACATCTGTGTGAAACACCAATCCTGGGGTATCCACAAACTGAAGGTCAGTTTATAGTTGACACGGATGCAAGCAACACGGCCATTGGAGGGGTGTTATCTCAAAAACAGGGTGAAAGAGAAGTTGTTATTGCATATTTCAGCAAATCTTTATCCAAGCCAGAGAGAAACTACTGTGTGACAAGACGAGAACTCTTGGCTGTTGTAAAGACGCTACAACATTTCAACAAATATCTCATCGGCAGACAGTTTTTACTACGAACTGACCACGCAGCCTTAAAGTGGCTACTGCAATTCAAGAACCCAGAAGGTCAAGTAGCTCGATGGATTGAACAGCTCCAGGAGTATGACTTCAAGACGGAACACCGCAGCGGAAAGACACATGGGAATGCCGACGCACTCTCACGAAGGCCGTGTTCGGAGGACTGCAAACATTGTGTTAAGCAGGAATGCAATGAAGAAACATTAAAACTAACGAGAACAGATCCTTTGAGTCTCTGGGAGAATGATGCTATGAGGGAGGCTCAAGAAAAAGATGACGACCTTCGGCACATCATCACATGGAAGAAACGGGGTGACGTAAAACCAATATGGAGTGAGGTTGCACCCACTGGCGCTGTCACTAAGGCGTACTGGGCGCAATGGGATAGTCTGATACTCCAAAACGGAATACTCTACCGGAAATGGGAGAAGACTAACGGCAGAGAGTTCCATCTTCAGATAGTTGTCCCAAGAACGAGAGTACCAGATGTTCTCCGTGAAATACATGATGGCGTATCAGGAGGGCATCTAGGTGTCAAGAGGACGTTAACAAAAGTGCGAGAACGATTCTACTGGTTGCATTGTCGAGATGATGTACAGGATTGGTGCCGCAAATGTACTACTTGCGCTGCTGTAAAAGGACCACAGACCAGGAGCCGTGGGAACCTGCGGTTGTATAACGTCGGTGCACCGTGGGAACGAATTGCAGTTGACGTAGCTGGGCCATTTCCTGTAACGGATTCGGGAAACAAGTATTTTATGGTCGTCATTGACTACTTCACCAAATGGCCCGAAGTGTTCGCCATACCAAACCAAGAAGCCACAACAGTCGCTTCTAAGTTAGTCGAAGAAGTTATATGTCGCTTTGGTGTGCCTCTGGAAATCCATTCTGATCAGGGCAGGAACTTCGAATCGCAGGTGTTCCAGGAAGTGTGCAGAATTTTGGGCATGCATAAGACGAGGACCACCGCGTACCATCCACAGTCTGATGGAATGGTTGAGAGATTTAACCAGACCCTTGAGAGGCATTTGGCGAAATTGGTAGATGACAAACAAAAGGATTGGGACAAGTATATACCACTCTTCCTTCTGTCTTACCGAACCGCCGAGCATGAGAGCATAAAAGCTACCCCGGCGTATGTCAATTTCGGTAGAGAACTACGAATACCAGTAGACCTATTGACAGGAGGGTCACCGGAGGGACCAAAGACTGTACAAGACTATGTCTGCGATTTAAGGGAAAAGATGCGCTATATACACGCCTTGGTTCGGGAAAATGGGTTACAGTCAAGTGAGAACATGAAAACCAGATACGACCGGAAATCGAACACGAGCGGCTTCGAGGAAGGGTCACTGGTGTGGCTGCATAACCCAACTCGCCGGAAAGGGAAATCTCCAAAGTTGCAGAACCAGTGGGACGGTCCATACAAAGTGGTTACCCGACTGAATGATGTGACCTATAGGATTCAAAAGCAACCAAGAGGGACATTCAAAGTGGTACACATAGACCGTCTGGCGCGTTACCATGGTAGTAACAACGATGCTCGGGACGAGCATCTCTAAGAGGGGAGTAGTGTTACGAACACACAAAACACAAAGGAGCTAGCGCCATCTAGCAGCAACTAGTAAAACCAATTAAAGAACCGAACAGAGTGAAACCCCTATTAGATACTAGATGGCGTTAGAGGAACTACCGTACATGCGCGAATCTTCTAGAAAACATTCGTTCCGGGCGATCACGTTCGCGCACAGTCGGGAACATTCTGGAACTCGTCTCGGCGCATATAAATAGCGGCAGGGAGGCGAGCCCGGGCAGTTCATTTCGAGCTACGATCGAAGCGACTTCGAGAGCGAAAACAAGTGATCAAGAGTGATACCAGTGAAACCTACGACTTGGCTACGACCTAGGACATTGTTAGTGCTTAGTGTTTGGACCTAGTGCTTAGTGTTTGGACCTAGTGCTTAGTGTGTAACTAGTGCTAGTGAATAAAGTCTTCTAAAAGAGTCAGCAGGTCTTTCTCTCCAAATCCTTCGAACCCTAACACGTAACAATATTGTAAAGCTTCTTCTTTAATGAAAAACTTTTAACATAATTAATTTGTTATATTTTTTATAATATAGAAAAACTATTTTACAATCATTTTTCAACATCCTCTCTTCATGTCCTTTTCTCATCTCCCAAATTCTTTTCTTTTTATTTTCAAATTTTAAATTTTTTATTCCTTTTTTAAAAACAAATCTTAAGTGGCCTGTATCATTGTATAGGTTATATTCAATGATCACAACCTTTACAATATATTTTAATTCTGATCCACGTGTTTCTATACATAATAGTTACCTATGTTTTTAAAGTTATTTCATTAGTTAATACGCGATAATAGACCGACAAATGAAAAAAATAAAAAAATTGAGAGGTTGTTTCGCCAAGATTTTCTATCGAGAAAACTTTTTTCAATCGCGTTTCTGAGTTCATGCGATCCTAGATCATATATTGAAAAAACATATACTTAAAAATTAGAGCTCTAGCCATTCAATCTAAAGAAACAATGAAAACTTCGTACATAGAAAAATGCACGAAGCTGTTTTGGTATCCTCTTAAGGGTACAGAATACGGATATATTTAAACTAATATTATAAAGCTGAAGAGTTTGTTTGTTTGTTTGTTTGAAAGCGCTAATCTCAGGAACCACTGGTCCGATTAGAAAAACTCTTTCAGTGTTAGATAGTGCATTTATCAAGAAAGGCTATAGGCTATATAACATTACGCTGCGACCAATAGGAGCGAAGCAGTAGTGAAAAATGTTGCATAAACGGGAAAAGTTTTCTAAATTCCACGCGCACGGAGTCGCGGGCAATAGTTAGTATAATACATATACTAATTTTCTTTTGTAAATACATACATATACGTCTGGGTGTTTCAATGTATTATACATAGAAACACCCAGACGCAGTACAAACATTTCCGACATTTTTAATTATCACAGAAATTGTATCGTGCGGGAATCGAACACGCAACCTCGTGCACGGCAGTCCGATACATGACCCATAAGACCACGAAGCCCGTCGAGTATAATCATTGTTCTCTTACCTTTTTCAACAACAATGCCAACTCCTATTGTGTTAATGCTCTAAGTAGACGGTTTATCGTGTCCATGTACAAGAGTTTCGTTTGGTTTTTGTTAGTAATTTTGTACATACTGATATCATCACGCCAGATCTTTTATGGCGTAATCAAAATTCCAATTCTTTATGTGGCAAACAACAAATTTTTTGCAAGTATTGTAACATTGGAAAGAGGATGACTAAGGTGGAAAAAAGCATGCTTAAGCGGTTTGTTCACATGGAGATGGATGATAAACGATAAACGAAAGGCATATACACGGCGGAGGTAAGTGGGGACGGTGGGAGAGGACCTAAGAGAAAAATATACTTCGATGTCATCACAGGTCAAGTGCTTAGCACTTACAAACGTCGGGCATACGTGACCAGATGTGTGAGTGTGGGTAAAACCAAGGAGGTGTTTGGATCGTAGTATGTCATAAATAAATAAATAAATGACACTCTATAGTCTCTGTGTACCCACAAGGGAAAAAGGGGTGATTTTGTCATGAAAAATTGCTATATTAAGTTACTTATGAAAAGGTAGTTATCTATTTTAGGCTTTAGGTATTTACCTAGAGATCTCCCATAATATTAGGTACTGGGCCTTAGGAATACCTTTACTTAGTACAAAACAAAGCAATTATTTTGTATGTATGTCCCAATAATATTATTCAAGATGGTTTTTAGTATAATTTGATAAGATATCATTCACGAGGTCGCGGGTTCGATTCCCGCTCGGGACAATTATTTGTGTGATATTTATAATTCATCATCATCATAACATCACGCCTTTTTCCCATGTGGGTAGGCAGAGACTATAGAGCGTCATCTGCTGCGATCCAAACATACTTCCTTGGCTTCATCCACACTCATACAAATGGTTGTACTCCGTTTGTCTCTATGTATTACCAGTGAATATTTTAAAATAATTGGTCAAGTGCGAGTCGGACTCGCGCACGAAGGGTTCCGTACCATTATCTATGCAACATAAGGCAACGTTATTAGTATCGAGCAAGAAACGGTAAAAAAATCATGTTTGTTGTATGGGAGCCCCCCTTAAATATTTATTTTATTTTATTTTTAGTATTTGTTGTTATAGCGGCAATAGAAATACATCATCTGTGAAAATTTCAACTGTCTAGCTATCACCGTTCTTGAGATACTGGGTACGGAACCCTAAAAATCATGTTTGTTGTATGGGAGCCCCCCTTAAATATTTATTTTATTTTATTTTTAGTATTTGTTGTTATAGCGGCAATAGAAATACATCATCTGTGAAAATTTCAACTCTCTAGCTATCACCGTTCTTGAGAAACAGCCTGGTGACAGACGGACGGACGGACGGACGGACGGACGGACGGACGGACAGCGAAGTCTCAGTAATAGGGTCCCGTTTTTACCCTTTGGGTACGGAACCCTAAAAAAGTATATAATATGTAGCATATACTTTGGGACCTGAGGTTGTTATGTGTACTGTTTTATTTATTTATTTGGTTTTTAAATTCCACGCGTACAAAGTTGCGGGCAACAGTTAGTTACATAATAAAACAAATTAGATATTTAATTACATAATTTATTAAAAATTTTATAATTAATAATAATATAATAATAGTTACAATATTATAATAAGTCATAGAATTACCACTTTTAAAACTACATAATATGACATATTTTTATCATAAAATTAAAATCTTACGTAATCATATTTAATTTAAAGACAATAATATAATAATATTTTGAAAATCTTAACCGAAAAACCTTTTAAAACTGCTGAGAAAATTTCAGGAAAATTTGTTCAGCCGTTTTATAGAGATTAACATATTTATGGAGTCTCTTTTAGTATTATACAACGTGTTTCAGAAAGGTGTAGTCATATTTGACCATCGTTACACATGGTCGGTGACTAGGCACTAGGCATGGATGAAATTACAAATACTAGTTATACTATGACTTTTATGTGTTTATGAAAATTTAATAATGTTTTTAAATTAATCGATTTTCTTTAAATACAACACTAGTATACGGTCATCTTTTATCGTAAGGTTCAATCGCATTCAATAAACCGTAAACATCTCATAATTGATGCGTTCCTGGTAGTTATTTATTAATCGGCTATAAACAAAAAAAAACTTACCAACTGTATTTTCTATGTGTAACTGTAATATTTATAATATTTAAGGCCTATCCAATGCAATCTTAAAATATGACTACACCTTTCTGCAACACGTTGTATAATTAATATCCAAATAATAATATAAATGCGCAGGTCTATGAGTTTTGATGTTTGTTACTCTTTCACGCAAAAACTACTTTACAATAATGTAGGTTATGTACCAGATTAATTAACATAATTATATGCTAATTAACACGCTTTTATAAGTTCGGTATGTATCTATCAATGCAATCAATGTAACGGAATCTTTGAAAGTAATTTTCACCCACTTGCAGTAGTCGGACTGAACTGAAATTTTGCATACCTAACAAGGACCGATGATATAGCAATATTTTATAAAAATATTCATATTATCAAGCGTGTTTTTTTAGTTTTTGAACTAAGTAGATTATTTTTATTCTCAAAAGAATGCAAAGTTCTCGGGGAATAATAAATTGAGTCCCGTTGAAGTCCCGGGCATTGGTTCGGCAGTTTAACTAAGAACTCGATTCTGATAAAAATTAATAATAGATTATACCTATTACTTGAAATTTAACTTATCTATGTAAATTATAATCTATATGCACACACACACACACTAAGATATGACACTGTACGTACACAACTAAAGAGTAACATCCCAACAGGAGCTGATACACACGCTGATATCTTTAACAAATATACTGCTACAGTTGTTTGGTGCCGAGGTAACACACACAAACACTATAACGTAATAACATTGATCGCTACGTATACAAAAAAATCACTTCACGCACACTAAGAGATAACAATGTCCGTACACAATGAGTATGAGCATTGTTCTTGTACCTTCGGGGTCGCCTTATAATATCAACTGCTGTTGAATCAATGCTCTAAGTAAAAATCGGTCAAGCCGTTTCTTAGGATGTTAACTGACATCGCGACATATTTCGTATTTTTCTGTTGTTTAAATAGGTTGGCAAATTTTAAACCTAATACAGATAAAATTTTAAACCTAATACTGTTTATATTTACAGATTAAGCAGATAATGGGTAAGCATTCAATCTTATTAGATAACGTAAATTTAGCTTAGCTAAATTGTACCTTATAGACTAATAATGGTACCAATTCTATGTGCACAACTAAACTTAACCAAACAAATTAAAATAACTATGGTTTACTTTTATTAATTCGCTATTTCGTTGTGCACATTTTTATTACCTACAATTGTTAAACATTACACAGATTTTATAATAAAAAAGTTCCGTTAACATTGACGAATTGTGTTATAAACACTATCAATTTTATTTTTTTAATTAAGTTTTGCATATAGAATTGGGACCAATGTTTCATAATATGACGTGTAGCCTGTATTAGAGACACATAGATACATATTTCACGCACATAGATATTTGTGGCTTCAAACTGAGTGATATAGACACACCATCTGGTATTTCTGTGTTTATATAGTTTAGTTCAAAAACACTACATTATTTAAATTAATAATATTATAAGCACAATGCATATAAGGCTTTTAATAATTTTACAATAACAATGTAACTAAAATCGGTTAGAATTTTACAGTGAGAAAAATTAAGAAATGAATAAGGATTTGTTCTATCTAAATAGTCCACACAACGTCCTCTGGTCCCAAACTAAGCTTATATGCTTGTGTTATGTGTACCAGAATACGGATATAATACATATACCACTTTTCTTTTGTAAATACATACTTATAATATATAGAAAACACCCAGACGCAGTAAAAACATTTGTAGGATATTTATAAATATCACACAAATGATTGTCCCGAGCGGGAATCGAACAAGCGACCTCGTGAACGGCAGTCCGTTACATGAACCACTCGACCACGAAGTCAATCAAGATACTTTCCTCTATCATAATTGTGTTGATTGAAAGAAGACTTAGTTGAAAACAAATTATTATCATCTTATGTCAAATTATACTATCCCGTTTTTCGCAGATTTGGATTTAAGTGTCTTTCCTACCTGGTTACAATAAAATTACATAATATGACAATCATTTGTATGATATTTATAAATGTCCTACAAATGTTTGTACTGCGTCTGGGTGTTCAGTATTAGACAAGAGTGATTAAAAAGAAGGATTTTTTTATACGGAAAGTCGAAAAAATTTAAACATTTAATAAGTGATGCTGTTAAATTTGTTAGAACGTTTCCAAAGTCTACTAGTTTCTTGTCTTAGGATGTCATCAAACATGACAATAGACCAGTTTGTGCAATATAGTCATAATTATGTTACATTAAAATTTGGACACTGTAAATTAAATTCGGGCGCCATAAAATAACTATGAGAACTCTAAAGTTAATTTGAACACTATTAACTGAATTTGGACATTGTATACTCAATTGCCATTATTCACATTTTTTTAAAACTCTTCATTTTAAAACCATTTCGGGGAATAGAGTTTCTGATCATGATCCATTATTTTTCGAAAAATTTGCTATATTAACGATTATTTTTCCAAAAAAGCAAATAATCTCTATTTGCCCTTGAAATGAAGGACTTAAAATATTAAGGCGTTCTTAGGAATATACTACTCTGTGGTGGAGTTGAAATTGGTCTATTATATCAACTTGGCAACTTTGAAAAGATGTATTGCAATCTGTCTTAAGTCTATCAGGAAAAGGCAATACACAGATTGCGTACAACGATGACGTCACAACATTTAAAATAATATCTTTAAGTATTTTTTAAAAATTCTATTTAGTGAATATTTCAATAATATTGAAATTAGTTGCTTAAAATAGTCTATATTTTCTAAAAAAATTATAAAAACAGCAGGTCAAAAATTATGAACAATGTCAATTTAGGTACCGTAAACTAAATTTGGGCATTCTAACTAAATACTCAAATTTAACTCCAAATTTGAGTATTTAGTACCAGTAATAGTATTCTATAATAAAAGCTACTTAAATATTGGCAGACGCTTTTTAATTCATTCCATAACTCATCTCACTAACATCACGCCATATTCAAAAGGTACCTGGACATTTTACTGTATATTTATGTCAATTAATATTTCGTTCCATTAAAGGCTTTTTATGTGATGAAGGTCCTGGCAATTTGGAAGGTTTCTTGAAGGACGCTGAACGCTCGGTATTTTCTTTGCCTTGTTCCGTTTGCTGTGAAAATAAAAGACAATTATATCTTATCTTATATATAAAATTCACGTGTTAGTTACCGTACTCCTCCGAAACGGCTTGACCGATTGTTATGAAATTTTGCATGCGTATTCAGTAGGTCTGAGAATCGGCCAACATCTGTTTTTTAAACCAATATTTTTTTTTTAGTATCTATGGCAAAACAACGTTTGCCGGGACAGCTAGTTTATATATATGTATATATATATCTCTCTCTCCAGCCCATTTACGTCCCACTGTTGGGCACGGGCTTCCTCCACTTTGGGAGGGATTATGGTCTACTATAATGCGCTGATTAGGTTTATTGGCATCAGGTTTAGTTTCGAGATGTTGGCCGATTCTCAGACCTGCTGAATGTGCATGTAAAATTTCATAAAAATCGGTCAAGCCGTTTCGGAGGAGTACGGGTAACTAACACTGTGACACGTGAATTTTATATATAAGATTTATACATATGTCTGATTGGTTAAATGTCTATTTTCTTTTGTTTTATTAATAGTTAGTTTTATTTCTAAGTTATATTAATCATACGTTCCTACACATTCACCCCCCCCCCCCCATTTTATACTATTCGACACTGAAGGAAATTTTCAAATCGAACCAATAGTTCATGAGATTAGCACGCTCATACAAACAAACACTTTAATTATATAATATTAGTATTGAAGTATAGAATACAAACTTACTTTTTTCATAGTATACAATATATCGGCGTCTGAAGTACTTTTTATGAACTTCATATTATTATCGACAGGTAGCGTTGGTGTCGCGAAGTTATCACCTAAAGAGCTGGAGTTGCCGGGTTGTGATCTCTCCGAGTCAGTGACTGATCGCTCCGAGTCACTCACTTGTAACTCCGAGTCACTTGCCGCCAGCATATCGGAGTCACTTTCTACTATTATACATTCCTGGAGACAAAAATTTTCGAGTTAGTAAAAAATTTTTGTAAATTGTGCTTACAGCACCCATGTTGAAGTGAAAATGACTATGATGTATTATGATTAACTGGATATTTTGTTGTACATATTTATCTATACTTATAATAAATCTGTAGAGAGGTCAATTCTGTACATGAAATATATTTTCAAAATAACTATCAGGGGGTGATTAGTGATCGATACTGATGCCAAAAATGCAATCAGGGAAAACGGGAGAAGTTACTCTATTTTTTAAGCTTCCGTCGCGTGTGCAGCCTTAATGGTTAAAGTTACATAGAAATCATGTATGACGGAAATATTCTACATGAAATTGTCTAAAAAATATCCCGGAACAGCATATATCTATATTTTATGGTTGACTCACAATAACACGTGTAACTCCTGATAGCTTAGCAGTTCGGAGCATTCTGATTATATTTGTTTACTCTTACGTTTATAATACTCCCACTCAAGCGGTAGTTAAAAATGTTGCAAAAACGGGGAAAATTTCCTAAATTTTACGCGGACGGAGTCGAGGGCAACAGCTAGTATTAATTAAAATCGTTTTATTATAATAAGAAAGTTTAGTTAACATTGTCGAATTGTGTTATTGACATTCAGTTATCATTTTTATTTCATTTATTGTAGAATTGATACCAATATCAAGCTAGTTTTAGTAAATACGTATAAAAGTACTAGCTGAGCCGGCAAACGTTGTTTTGCCATAAAAATGTCAGGGGTGAACCACCCTAACATTTAGGGGGATGGAAAATAGATGTTGTCCGATTCTCAGACCTAACGGATATGTAGACAAAATTTCACGAAATTCGGTCGAGCCATTTCGAAGGAGTATAATTACAAACACCGTGACAGGAGAATTTAATATTTATAGTAGATTTTTTGTATTGTATTTGTATTGTAGAAAGAGACACCAAAGAAATAATTTGATTTATTAATCATAAAACTTACATCATCAGAGTTCTGTCTCATTGCGCGGAACCTCGCCAAGATCCTGTCGTGAGGAGATGTAGCCACCAAGTTGCGTGGATAGCGGTACTCCATACGAGACGGAGTTTTACCTATAAATTGAAACATTTATAAAAATTATATAATAGTTTAAAAAAACTAAAAAACACGCTTTATTTAATCGAATTATTGCATTGTCATCGGTCTTTGACAGGTGTGCAAAATTTCAATAGAATCTGACCGTTTAAAGTGGGTCAAAATAGCGTCCATAGGAGTCGGTTACAAACATACAAACAAACATACAAGTGAAGCTAATATAAAGCGTGTAAAAAATATTGTGTGATGTTTCTTTTGTCCGTGTAGTGATGGATTCAAAATACAAGTGTCACCACCTTATTTCCTTCCCAGGGTGCTGTAAAAGTCAGCTAAGGAATATTGTATTATACACAGATTGCATTTCCTGCGAGAAACGGAAAATTCGAAAATAAACCTTGTATCAACACGTGAGCGCGGCACAGTAGACCATAATCCTTTCCAAAGTGAAGGAGGCTCTGCCCAACAATGGGACGTTAATGGGCTAAAGAAAGACATATTTCTCAAAAGGTCTTCTGGTCTGAAACTAAGCTTTATTGTAGTTCTATAGTAAGCAAAAATTTAAAATAAACGATTTAAATTACGTTTGAAGATTCTCATACCGTCACGCTTTCCCATAGGGGTAGGCAGGGTAGTTTAAAGATCTATTATCTATACCCACAGAGCAAAATTTCCAAAAAAGAACAAAATAAAAAATTGGTCAAGTGCGAGTCGGACTCGCGCACGAAGGGTTCCGTACCATTATCTATGCAACATAAGGCAACGTTATTAGTATCGAGCAAGAAACGGTAAAAGAACCCCTTAAATATTTATTTTATTTTATTTTTAGTATTTGTTGTTATAGCGGCAATAGAAATACATCATCTGTGAAAATTTCAACTCTCTAGCTATCACCGTTCTTGAGATACAGCCTGGTGACAGACGGACGGACGGACGGACAGCGAAGTCTCAGTAATAGGGTCCCGTTTTTACCCTTTGGGTACGGAACCCTAAAAAGCTATGGAACGGTATTCCGAGGTCATGGGTTCAAGTACTGCTTGTGCTGATAATTTTTCCACTATAATATATAGCCTATAGCCATCCTCGATAAATGGAATATCCAGCACTGATAGACGAGTGGTTCATGAGATTAGCGTGTTCAAAATTTATTGAGTAAAAGCATAGAAAGTCAATAGAAAAATTAATAAATTACTTTAGTATATTAAAACCCTGTTAAATGGCTAACTAGATTAGATACGAACGAAGTTAATAAATACTTACCAGTTGGCGTATATAATTTATATTCTTGACTTAAATATTTAGCCTCTAACATTGCTTGTTTCTCAACAGCGTCAGTCATATCATTATGTATTGTATTAACTAATGAATGGGCGTCACCGCATTGCGTCGAATGCTCCGACAGTAGATCTCGTGTTAGAGTTATGTTTTGTGACGTTGATGTTGATATATCGTTTAGTTTCATAACTGCATTGTTGTTTGTTGTCTACAAAATTAAAATACATGTAAGAAATTGAGATTGTTCATAATTTTTGACCTGCTGTTTTTATATTTTTTTCAGAAAATATAGACAATTTTAAGCAACTAATTTCAATATTATTGAAATATTCACTATATAGATTTTCTTTTAAATACTTAAAGTTCACAATATTTAAAATAATATTTTAAATGTTCGACATTTTGTTGAACATTTGAAGTAATATTTCGAATTATGAGTTTAAAAAAATATTAACAATGGCAAATTAAGTTAAAGGTTATTTTCTTCATAATTATCATTATAACATTACACCTTTTGCTCATGGATGTATAGCAGAGTCTATAAAGCAACATATTATGCTACAATCCACAGCTGTTGTTTTTTGAAAATATATTTAAGGATATTTCATAAAATGGTCTATTTACAATTTATCTATATTTAGTGATAAATATAAATATAAATATTAATAAATATTCATGGACATTTCACACAACGTCCTCTGGTCCCAAGCTAAGCTTTATATGCTTGTGTTATGGGTACCAGAATACGGATATAATACATATACTACTTTTCTTTTGTAAATACATACTTATAATACATAGTAAACACCCAGACGCAGTACAAACATTTGTATGACAATTAAAAACATCACACAAATATTTGTCCTGACCGGGAATCGAACCCGAGATCTCGTGATCGTCAGTCCGTTATATGAACCACTAGACCACGAGGCCCGTATATTTAGTGATTTAAAACTTATTTAGTTAACTGTGTGGTGTATATCTAAGAAACGACTACAACGATTTTCATTGAAAATAACAACATCTTCTGGCCCCAAAATGTGCTATATGTGCTATATACTAGCTGTTGCCCGCGACTCCGTCCGCGTGGAATTTGGAAAATATTTTTTTCGCAATAAAAGGTAGCCTATGTCCTTTCTCAGGGTCTAAAGATTGTCTGTGCCAAATTTTCTCGAAATCGGTTAAGACGTTTAAGCGGGAAAGCGTAACAGACAGACAGACAGAGTTACTTTCGCATTTATACTATAATAGGGATATACTACATATTAACTATTTTTTTTGCATATACGTACTTATAAGAGAAGACATTCAGACAGATATTTGTACTGTGCAAGAATCGAACCTGCTACCTGGGGCTCAAGTCTGCTATAATAATCTTGTCACAATGATCAATCACTGACACCATAATGGCGTCATTTATACTAGACTACCAAACTTGATAAAATTCGCCATTATGCTGATTGCATTGCGTGACTTGGGCCCCTGGTGAAGGCAGTCCGTTACAAGAACCACTAAGCTACAAGGCATATGCTATTATTTTCGTGCGAAATATAGTATACACAGGATTTTAAGTGTGATTCATTGATCTATCTAAATTTTAGAAACAAAATAAACAATTTTTTTTTTTAATCTCTTTTTTTGGAACTTTAACCTTTTGGGTATGACAGTCCAATCGTACCCTAATCCTTGTTTGCAGAATATGTATAAAAAACATCACAACAAGAAAACTCTGTATAACAGGGCAGCCCCTACAGTCTCAGGTTCGCTGAGAATGGCCTGATATAATCCCATATTAAATTTGTTGAGTGCTAATTTAGAAAAAAAGTTCCTCTCTTCTATCTTTGTACTTGACACATTCCCACAACAAATGCTGGATTAGGAGAATCAATCTTTTTCATTATATAGCTATTTCTCTTTAGATATTTTGTCAAAATATTCCTTCCACATTAAATGTAATTTTTGTTTACATAATAATAAATTCAAAGTATGTAACCTTACCTGTATATTCTGAATAATCTCGTCCATAACATGTTTGGTTGTGTCCATATTATTAGTGAAAGCATTATCAATATCATTCACAAACTGTTTATATGTGCTATCGTCTTGGGATATTACGTTAGATACTTGTTGCTGTAACAAACAAATATATTATACATATTTAACTAAAGTTCCACTGTTGGGCACGAGCCTTCTCCACTTTGGAAGGGATTATGGTCTACCGTGACTCTTTGACCAGGCGTTTTCGAAATTTCCGTCTTTCACAGAGGATGGTATCTGTGTACAATATTCCTTAGCTGGCATTTACAGCACATCGTCTCCACAAAATAAGTAACTCTTTCATGGGGCATGGTATACGTTTTTATAACAAACTCCCTAATGATGTGAAAGAATTAAATAAATCTAAGTTTAAAAAATTTGTAAAATCTAAACTATGTAAAAAGGCGTATTATAAAATTTCAGACTATGTTAATGACAATAAAGCTTGGGAGTAAATTATTCCCGAGCAACACATATTATTATAATTGTAATTTATTTATATTATAAGAACTATTGTAATGATTATTTAAAAAAAGATTAATATGACAAATGATAACGATATCTGCTGAGTTTCTTACGCCGGTTCTTCTAAGCGGATTGAAAGTCCTGAACCGGTGGTAGGGAAAAAAATTTTTGGACATATCATAAGAGCTTATTTTTTTGGCAAAAAGAGAAAATGCCTACGTGAATAAATGATTTTTAATTTTGATTAATTGGAGAGGAAATGGCGTGGTGACACACGTATTTGTTGCATGTACTACAAAACTATAATAAAATAAATATAATGTACCATCAAATGTGTTTTGATTTGTTCGAGTAGTTGTAATACTTGATTGTTGAGATGATCCACAACCTCTACAACGTTTTTACTAAACACCTCCATATCTATGTTGATAGCACCGACACCTGAGAAATTAAACAAAAATATTTCTGGTACCCATAACACAAGCATATAAGCTTAGCTTGGGACCAGAGGACGTTGTGTGAAATGTCCGTGATTATTTATTTATTATTATTTATTATTTATAACTAGCTGATATCCGCTACACCTTTCGCGTGGAATTTAAAATCCCTATTAATTTTGTTACCGTTTAAACCCCTCCTGGACTTTCATGAACATTTCAAGACCAAAACCACCAAAATCGGCCCAACCGTTCTGGAGTTTTGGCGAGACTAACGAACAGCAATTGATTTTTATATATAAGAAGATTTTGACGAGCCCCATGGTTGAGTAGTTCATTTAATGTACAGCCGTTCATGAGGTCGCGGGTTCAATTCCCACTCGAGACAATCATTTGTGTGATATTTATAAATGTCATACAAATGTTTGTACTGCGTCTGGGTGTTTACTATGTATTATAAGTATATACATATTTACAAAAGATAAGTAGTATATGTATTCTATCCTTAATAAATCAAATTATGGTGGAAAAAGTGACTGCCGCAAGCGGGACTTGAACCCACGACCTCGGAATACCGTTACGAAGCTCTTCCAACTGAGCTTATTGCGGTCGTGCTAGCAACATTCAAATTAACCACCACATTTGTCACTCGACTGAGTTTATATATTTTTACGTACAACGCCATCTATGATATGAGATGATGCATTTCCATTGAACATATCAAAATCACACGCCATGTTCTCATACATTAACTATACGAGAATAGCACAAACGCTCGGTGAGCATTAATCGCGTTGTGTGTGGAATCTATTGCGATAATCTTTGGTTTTAATTAAAAAACATTACCTTCATCAAACTCTTTGGCAAACTTCTTCATATCTTTAGCAGACTCCTCCTCGAGAACCACACATTTGTCTAGATCATTCTCAACCAATAACATTTCTTGCTTATCCTGCTCCAGATGTTTCTCAAACATTCCATTGTAATATTCCATTCTTTCTTCCAATATTTTTCTTTGTTCTTCAACTTTTGAAAGATAGAAAAAAAGGTTTTATTACTGCTCAATCACATTACAAGAACAATAGCTTACTAGTCACAATAAATCTATAGAAATGAAATTTTTGTACATAAAATAATATATATTTTCAAAAAAAATAGTCAGATGGTTAAAGGACAACCAATAGAACCCATTTCCAGCATGTTTGTCTGTGCACGCATGACGTAAAATGTACAACACTTATAAATATAAATGTTATATGTAAAAATTGTACACAACTCAAGGTATTACTTAGTCTTTGTTCAATTGCAATCGGTTCACTCAATCAAGAGATATTTACATAATACGAAATTTCTCAATTTGGTTTCTTGCAACGCCATCTAGCGGCTAAAATAAGAATCAAAAAATTTATTGGGTCGATTGAAAAAAAATCTATCGACGTGGACGTAGTCGTGAACACAGCTAGTAAGTAATAATTATTATAAAGTAAAACTGTCAAGCACGAATTGGAGTTGCACATGAATAAGGTTTTATTTTTCGTAAGAAACCTTATAAAATATAATAAAAATACAATTTACAGACGCCAATTCCAATCCGACAAAAACCTACACAACTAACCTTACTAAAATAAAAAATTGGTCAAGTGCGAGTCGGACTCGCGCACGAAGGGTTCCGTACCATTATCTATGCAACATAAGGCAACGTTATTAGTATCGAGCAAGAAACGGTAAAAAAATCATGTTTGTTGTATGGGAGCCCCCCTTAAATATTTATTTTATTTTATTTTTAGTATTTGTTGTTATAGCGGCAATAGAAATACATCATCTGTGAAAATTTCAACTCTCTAGCTATCACCGTTCTTGAGATACAGCCTGGTGACAGACGGACGGACGGACGGACGGACGGACAGCGAAGTCTCAGTAATAGGGTCCCGTTTTTACCCTTTGGGTACGGAACCCTAAAAAAGAAACATGTTCTATTTTAATAAATTGGCTATTTCATTGTAAATATTTATAATCTTTAGTCTTTGATACACAATTTTTATAATAAGAAAGCTCAGCTAACATTGTCGAATTTGGCTATTGACGCCATGAATATTTACGTTTTAGTTAAGTTTAGCAGTGCGGACAGAATCGGTACCAATTCTGTTGCATTGATAACTAAATTCAAATGTTTTAGTGAAAACTTAATTTAAATATTTTAGTTAAGTTTAGTAGTATGGCTAGAATAGGTCACAAGAGCAACAATTTCATTGCGTCAAAACTACATCTAACTAAATTTAAACCAACCTTTAGCTATTTTCTTAGCCTGTCTCATTTCCAGCATATTTCTGACATCAGCTGCATGATCTGCTAGTCGTTCTTCTAGAAGTTTCCGTTCCTTCTCCATCCACTGTTGCAGTATATCCTCAGTTTCCTGACGTTCATTCGCTATTTCTGTCAACTGTTCTTCTAAACGTTCTTTTAATTGTGATAATTCTTGTTGCATTTCCTACAAATAATAAAAAAAAATACACATTAAGAAACTAATTTTTATCTTAATTGACAATAGTGGGTTTGACGAGATTTATTTATTTATTTTACAACTTTTTGTTTTTCAAATTCACTGTCTAGGGGCCGTTCAAGTATTACGTAAGCAGATTTATTACAGTTATTACCCCCCCCCATCCCCCTTGTCAGCAAAAGAAAGCAAAGCTCTTACCCCCTCCCTCTAAGCTTACGTAAATATTTTTCTACTAATGTATTGTTTTTTAATATTATAATTATGACTTAAAAAATAAGAAAAAACACTGACAGAGAAAATTTTGACAAGTAATTCCCCTACTCGGTTCTAAAGCGAGTGCATAAACATATGCATTATTTGCGGGAATCCCCGAAAATGCGTTTCGTTTTCAAGCAAAGACAATGTGAGGGTTGCCATTCGTGTAAAAAAGTAATTTTACTACCGATGACGTAATCATCATCTAGACTCCCCTACCTCCCATGTCATCCAAAATAAGCAATACATAGACTCCCCGCCCCCACATAGTGCTTACGTAATACTTGAACAGCCCCCTACCGTAAAAACGGTTGATCGTATGAAAAAGAAATTTTTACAATAGTTGTAGAGAATTTTATACTTTACAACTTTTATGTTGGTGCAGATCTCAAACCAATTTTTATGACCTTCGACGTTCAATATCTCAAGACACAAACACGACAGCACTTGTGACCAAAGGTTTATACCAATTTACAGCTTTACAACCATTGTGCATGTATGACCAGATGTATGAGTGTGGATGAAGCCAAGGAAGTATGTTTGGATCGTAGCAGATGACGCTCTATAGTCTCTGCCTACCCCCATGCGAAAACAGCGTGATGTTATGACGATGATGACTAACCTTATTACATGTAAGTATCCTCTGCGCTTCATTGTTAGTATGTTGTTTCAGTCCATCTCGTTGTCTGTTCATCACATCTTGTGACTTATTAGATCGTCGTGCTGAACGAGCACAATGCTCAAAATGGGCCCGACGGACTGAAGCTACGCGTTCTGATGCACTTAAGTACTGTGGAATAAAAATATAGCGTTACTAGCTGACCCGGGAAACGTTGTTTTGCCATACAAATGCCAGTGGGGGGGAGGGGTTTGCAAAATAGATGTTGTCCAATTCTCAGACCTACTGAATATGCAAATAAAATTTCATAAAAATCGGTCAAGCCGTTTCGGAGGAGTACGGTAACTAACACTGTGACATGGAAATTTTATATATTAGATATTTCTATAAACCATGGTAATAATAGTTAACTGGCATTTCTTTAGTTTGAAATCCTTTAAAAGTAGAATTAAAAGTAATTCTAAAAAAGAAACTATAAAAAAATGGGAAAATAAAAAAATATTTATTTCTTTTTTTAGCCGCTAGATGGCGTTGCAAGTAACCAAATTAAGAAATTTAGTATTATGTAAATATCTCTTGATCGAGTGGACCGATTGCGATGAAACAAACACAAAGTAATACCTTGAGTTGTGTACAATTTTTACATATAACATTTATATTTATAAGTGTTGTACATTTTACGTGATGCGTGCACAGACAAACATCTAAACGACAAAAATTTCAACAATGCTGGAAATGGGTTCTATTGGTTGTCCTTTAACCATCTGGCTCTTTTTTTTTAATATATTTAACGTACAAACATTTTTTTTCCACAGGTTTATTATAATATGTATAAATATAACTTACCCACTGCTGCACAAACTGATCAACATTGTGTTTAAGATCAACATCGTGCGCTTGTTGTAATGTTTCACTGAACACTCGCATCATATTGTTTAGTGTATTCTCTACTAATATATGATGATCTTGTACCGATGTATGTAACACATTCTGTACTGATGTTGTCGCATCCTTTATACATGTGTATCTCTCTGACATTAATTTTTGTATCTGTAAGATTAATTATATTGAAAATAGGGTTTACAAAACGTCGGGACAGATAATACCGTAAAATATAAGCAATAATGTAGGTAAAAATTAGTTGTAAATGTTGTTAAAAAGTAAAATTCTTTAATTGACTTGCTATGCTTTTACTAAATAAACTAAATTATTGTGGAAGAAATGTCCCGCTCATGGTTATCATTTTTGGTACGAAGTTCCTTACGGCAGGCTTGGAGGACATAGGGATTTTGCTGCGCGATCGAACTGGAAAAAATGTGATAGTAAAGCCGTAAGAAAAATTCCGTGGAAAAAAGTCCGTGGAATAAAACCGTTAAATGAGACGTGCGCAGGCGCGACAGTCGTATACACAAGCGAGTACCTAGTGTATAATACCTTTCTCTTTCTTTATTTTTTTGCAAATTGTGTCGATTCTACATTAGCCGAAGGAACTTCGTTCCTACCTGGTGTCCGACGACACCACATCTTTTTTCCACTATAATTTAGTTTATTTAAGTAAATATAAGTTAATATTCGATTTTAATTTTACATTGACCATAAAGATAAACTTTTACCATAAACTATATTGTATTAAGGGGCCAGTACACAATGGCCAGTGATGGGCCATGCTTTGCAATGCACAACTGTAGGCCAAGATCACTTGGTGTTCACACAATGGCACATAGCTCATTGCTGTCTGGCGAAGCACTTGCGATGGACGTGGAAGTAATAACGGGCGCGGCTATTTATTTATATACTGCTTACAAGTATTATAGAAGTGTATACGTCCATAAAGTTATAAAAAAAAAATGGCGCAAAAGGCGATGGTGAAATATATAATATTCAAATAAAACAAAAATATATAATATTATTTATATTTTTATTATTATTATTTATTTATAAACTCTTTATTGTACACCAATAAATAACAATATTAATCAAACAATTCTAAAGAAACAGAATGTACAATTGGCAAAATAATGTTCAAATAAAAATAAAGCACGCGACAAAAAAGTGCACTATCCCGGCTAGCGGTCCGTGACGAACTGAATAATGGGCGATTGTGTGAATACCTCAGGCCACGCTACGCCACGATTCCTTTGAAGTGTGTTAAAAAAAAACCGACAACTTCCCGATTGCGCGCCACGATGGACAATTGTCCCTTTACATTCACATATTAAATTCGAATATGGATAAACCCTGTAATAACTGATCGTAGAGAACACTTTACTATCTCCGTCTCACCCAAAGTCGCAGTGCAAAGTCTCCGAAACCAAAATTATAAAAAAAAACAAGTAAAAATCCGTAAAAAGTGGTTTTATTTCAATATAAGTTACTAAAATGCACACTGCAAAAATACAAATATGTATTTATTTCGCAAAAAATATAAAATACAAATACACAAAACTTTTAGGAATCAATTTAGAAGTTAATTTTCGAAAGATACATACATAAACTATTCGAGTTTACAACAGGCTTGATAGTTATAAGAACTAGCTGTTTCCCGCAACAAGGTATGCATGAAGTTGATAACCAAACCCTAACAAATTAATAAAAAAAACGCATCAAAATCCGTTGCGCAGTTTTAGAGATATAAGCTCACATAAGGACAAACATACAAAAATTTCACACATTTCATACATACAACTTTGTTTTATAGTAAGTTAAAAACTAACCTGATTAATAAATTGTATGAATATTTGTGATAAATTATCTAATTGTTGTTTATTCTCCTCTTGTGTGTTTGTGCTGGTATTTGTAAATTTTTCTGTAAATAAAATTGTTATACAAATGTTTGTACTTTGTCTGTGTGTTTACTATATAATTATCTAATATATAAAATTCCCGTGTCACAGTGTTAGTTACCGTACTCCTCCGAAACGGCTCGACCGATTTTCCTGAAATTTTGTGTACATATCCTCTAGGTCTGAGAATCGGCCAACATCTATTTTTCAAACTTTTTTTTTTTAGAACGGCAAAACAACGTTTGCCGGGTCAGCTAGTAAGTATGTATTTACAAAAGAAAAGTAGTATAATATGTATTCTATCCGTATTCTGGTACCCATAACACAAGTGTATAAGCTTAGCTTGGGACCAGAGAACGTTGTGTGAAATGTCCATGAATATTTATTCAATTTTACAAATTTAAAACAGCTGAGCAGATTTCCATGTACTTTATAGTTTTGTCATGGCTTACTTGACAAGTAATGACAATAGTATCAATTCAGTGTGCACAACTGAACTTAATTTAACAAATATATAGTTATTTTTTAAAATAAAGTGGAACCGACTTCGTGTGCCTTTGAAATTAATAATAATAATAAATATTCATGGACATTTCACACAACGTCCTCTGGTCCCAAGCTAAGCTTATATGCTTGTGTTATGAGTACCAGAATACGGATAGAATACATAAACTACTTTTCTTTTGTAAATACATACTTATAATACATAATTAACAATTAATAAAATTGGAGGGTTTTCCTCGATTTCTCAGGAGATAACCATCAGATCCTGACCTGGTGCAAATTGGACCATACGGGAACCACCAGTTTTGAAATAAAAAAATAAATCATTAAAATCGCTTCGCCCAGTTAAAAGTAATGAGGTTACAAACATAAAAAAAATATATACAGACGAATTGAGAACCTCCTCCTTTTTTGAAGTTGGTTTAAAAGATGTATGTATAATTGTAATATAACTCACCTATAGCAGTTTTTAATACATTGATGGCACTGTTAATATTATTAGTGAATTGTAACATCTTAGTTGATATCATCTGTCTTTGTTCATCACACTCCTCACGATATGTGTTTGTTATCTCCAAGTTTGTACTCTCCAAGTTTCTGAAATATAACATAAATATTTCACTAACTGTTCCTCTGTAGTTTCACTTGCGCGTAATTATGTTGACAACGTAGAAACGTTGTCAAGAAGAAGTTGACAAGAAGTCCCGTATCTTATGAGTTTTTAGTACTCATTAGATAATGAGTACTAAAAACTCATAAGATACGGGACTTCGTCTAAGAATCTATACTAAAATTAAGTTAATGAGTTTGTTTGTTTGAACGTGCTAATGTCAGAAACCACTACTGGTTCGTTTTGAAAAATTCTTTCAATGTTGAATAGTACATTTATAGAGGTAGGGTATATAACATCACGCTGCGACTAATAGAAGCGAAGGATTAATGAAAAATATTACAAAAAAAATAGGAAAATATTTCTAAATTCCACACGTACGAAATCGCGGGCAAAAGCTAGTATAAATATATATAGATACTAGCTGACCCGGCAAACGTTGTTTTGCAATACTAAAAAAAAAGTTTGAAAAATAGATGTTGGCCGATTCTCAGACCTACTGAATATGTATGCAAAATTTGAGAAGAATCGGTCAAGCCGTTTCGGAGGAGTACGGTAACTAACACTGTGACACGGGAATTTTATATATTAGATTTAAATATATTATCTTTGTCATATAAACAATTTTATGAAAATCAAAACAGGTTATTCTAAAATTACATTATTACGTCTTCTTTTTGTGCAAATACCACATGTTGAGACACTCCACGGGTTAAGAGGGTATGATTCCAAATTATGCTCCATACAAAAATATGGACATCGTAGTCCCCTGTTTTCTTTGTAGATATCGCCTCCAGAGGAACGAATTTTTCTCACTTTATTTAAGTCTTACATATTTATGCTTTTATCACTTCCTTATTTACAAAACATAATAAATAAAAGACATATGACCATCCGAAAATCCCATTTTATTCGGTTTTCTTTGGATGAAGTTGCAGCGTCTAACATACAAATTTAATAAGGATTAACCAAAAAAGAAAATTTCCGCGAAGAAAAACAGGTTAGTGCGACCCTTTTTTTTTCCGAAGAATTTGTAAGTAAAATCTGTCTTAGCTATATCTGTCTCTTTCAGCGCGGTGCTCGGGAATAAAGATAGCAATAATTAAGGCAAATACCTAAATTAGGAGTGTAGTCCCCTCTTAAAGAACACAAGTGACATAAATTATTGTTGTTACGCTACCTTCTCTTATCAACAGTATCATGTAGCGAGTGAACATGTTGCGTGGCGACATCTGCCGTCTCCAGCAGTTGTTGAGCTTGTTCAGTGAGGGTGTGTTCAGTAGACGAGTGAACTTCCACCAAGTGCTGCTTCTCCTCACATTGCACTATTGTCTTGTTTAGTTGCTGACAAATATAATATTTCATTATTGATTTATGTTCATAATATGTAATATTATTATAATATGTAACGTGTAATATGTAATGTTTCATGTAACGGTCTGTCATTCACGAGGTCGCGGGTTCGATTCCCGCTCGGGACAATAATTGTGTGATATTTATAAATATCATACAAATGTTTTATTTATTTTAAGTGTGTAATACTTTACAAAAGCAGACGGAAAGAATCGAACCCGCGACCTCATGAACGGCAGTCCGTTAGATGAACCACAAGACCACGAAGCCCGTAGGAAAAATAAAATTTACATAATTCAAAGTAATTTATTGATTTTGCAATTGACATGCTATGCCTTACTTAACAAATCAAATGGTGGAAAAAATTGATTGCCGCAAGCGGGACTTGAACCCACGACCTCGGAATACCGTTCCGAAGCTCTTTCCAAGTGAGCTTATTGCGGTCGTGCTAGCAACATTCAATTTAACCACCACATTTGTCACTCGACTGAGTTTTTATTACACGCTTTATATTAGCTTCACTTGTATGTTTGTTTGTATGTTTGTTTGTTTGTATGTTTGTAACCGACTCCTTTGGACGCTATTTTGACCCACTTTAAACGGTCAGATTCTATTCAAATTTTGCACACCTGTCAAAGACCGGTGACAATGCAATAATTCGATTAAATAAAGCGTGTTTTTTAGTTTTTTTAAACTATTATTTATACAATAATATAATATACAACGCCGTAATTTGATTTGTTAAGTAAGGCATAGCATGTCAATTGCAAAATCAATAAATCACTTTAGTAAAGAACGCCGCATCATTATTTACAACCCAATTGTATTCTGTAAAGAATGCTAGGTGGTTGGTCGAAAAGTTGTAAAGCAATCTTGATAGATGGCGTTGTACGTAAAAATATATAAACTCAGTCGAGTGACAAATGTGGT
Organism: Orgyia antiqua; assembly: GCA_916999025.1. Taxonomy (NCBI): domain Eukaryota; kingdom Metazoa; phylum Arthropoda; class Insecta; order Lepidoptera; family Erebidae; genus Orgyia; species Orgyia antiqua. The sequence continues at coordinate 12,450,236 of OU779874.1, forward strand.
GGTTAATTTGAATGTTGCTAGCACGACCGCAATAAGCTCACTTGGAAAGAGCTTGGTATTCCGAGGTCGTGGGTTCAAGTCTTGCTTGCGGCAGTCAATTTTTTCCACCATAATTTGAATTGTTACATAATTCAAACTTACATGAGAAGTACTAGCCAATGTTTCTTTAGTTTTCATCAATTTAGTCTCAGTTTTAGCCAACTCTTTGTTTTTAGTCTCTAAAGTATCATTAAGTTCAGAGAACACAGCCTCCATACGATCTCTCTCGTCCTCCATGGCTTTCTTCTTTAGTAACAGCTCCTGGATTTCCTTGCGTTGTTCTTCATCTTTTATTGTCATTTCAGCAAAAGTTTCACTCGCCAAGTATACACCTAATAAATAAATTAAGATAAATATAAGAAACTATCTGTGTCCCGCGACTTCTTAACCGTGGAATTCCTACTTACTTGACTATTATCATCACATTTTGGAGAATTCACACAATATCTTTATAAATTGTAGCCTATATGTTATTCTGATGGACCTGGATTTTAGATTTTAATGAAACTTTACAATAACGTAGGTACCTTACATTATTGTAACGTTTAATTAAAATCCATTCAGTAGTTTTTACGTGAGAGAGTAACAAACCAAACATTCATACTCACAAATTGTCACATTTATAATTTTAGTAGGATAATGCATTTTCTTTCCTTTTCAGCTTATGGCCCTAAATACGGAATGCCTCTAAACTTTTTTCTGACCGTCCCTTTTATTAGCAGTTGGCGCATTTAGGGGGCTATAGTCCCCGCCTACCCCTATAAGAAAAGGCGTGATAGTATAATCACAATGAAAAGGGATATTTTGAGGTTCACCTTACAATTTACCTTACAATACGACGGGCTTCGTGGTGGAGTGGTTTATGTAATGGACTGCCGACCATGAGGTCTCGGGTTCGATTCCCGGTCAGGGCAATCATTTGTGTGATATCCATAAATGTCATACAAATGTTTGTACTACGTCTGGGTGTTTTCTATGTATTATAAGTATGTATTTACAAAAGAAAAGTAGTTTATGTATTATATCCGTATTCTGGTACACATAACACAAGCATATAAGCTTAGCTTGGGACCAGAGGACGTTGTGTGAAATGTCCATAAATATTTAAAAAAAAAAATTTGTTAAGTATATTCTTCAGTTCGGTAATTGTCTGTGGGGATGACCAACAAGAAGGGTGAAAGTGTCACCTCCAGAGGCGTATATTGAAAATTTGCGCCCTGGGCCATTTGATTTGACGCCCCGGGCCAATTTAATTAGCCGCCTATGAATTAATAGAGGTAGAGCGAAATTTTAAACTTGAAGGCTTTCGCCGCCCTTTTCAGGCTGGCCGCCCCGCGCCATGGCTCCTATAGCCCTAGAGTAAATATCCCTCTGGTCACCTCCACACATCTTACCCGCGGGAGTCGTAAGAACCAACCGAGGGAACCACATCGTTTAACACCCGCGCATTATACCCGAAGAGGGTTCACATCAGGCAGACAAGAGTAAAAATCAACCAAATCCCATTGGACCATGAACAAGTAGTCAAGTTGCGCGGAATAATAGGATAAGGGCAGGAAAATAATGAAATATTTACCTGTTTTATCTCTAGAAGCTTGCAGATCACGTTTCAATCTGTCAATTTCTTCAGCATACTCTTTTAATATAGCCTTTTTCGTCATCTTCTGGTTGACTTCCGGTTTGTTCTGGATGTTCTTGGCCCGATGAGCATACTCTAAGGTGCTCATGGTCTCCTCCAAGTCTTTGTGTCCAGGAGATATGGTGGCTATGATAGATGTCTTGGTTCTACCACCCAGGGACTCTTGGAGTATGCGAGTTAGCTTGGATTCTCTGCAATTATGTAAAATTTATTAATGTTTAGTGTACTCAGGTCTTAAACAAAGCATGTTCTGTGTGTACTAGATTACGAATCCCACATTATACATAAATCCGATAAAATCATACCTAAGATTTGTCGACGTATTTTATACAATTTCTTAATAATTTACTCAGGTCATAAACTAAAAAACATCTTTGAACATCCTGAATATGTGTGCGAAATTTCAGATCAATCTGACTACTGCAAGAGGGTGAAAATCATTTACAAAGATTACGTTGCATAGATTCATAAATGATAGATACGTAATTAAGAGGATACCAAAATACCTTCGTGCATTTTTCTACGTACGAAGTTTTCATTGTTTCTTTAGATTGAATGGCTAGAGCTCTAATTTTTAAGTATATGTTTTTTCAATATATGATCTAGGATCGCATGAACTCAGAAACGCAATTGAAAAAAGTTTTCTCGATAGAAAATCTTGGCGAAACAACCTCTCAATTTTTTTATTTTTTTCATTTGTCGGTCTATTATCGCGTATTAACTAATGAAATAACTTTAAAAACATAGGTAACTATTATATATAGAAACACGTGGATCAGAATTAAAATATATTTAGTAGATTTTGAGTAAATAGGAAAAGTATCCCTAATTTTTCATTTTCTGTGCCTACTGGCTGTGTTAATATGTACGTGTCGGCGATGATATACGATAATATTGATGTAGGCCCTTAATACATCGATTGCTAATAAAAGCGTGTTTAGATCGTAGCAGATTACGCTCTATAGACTCTGCCAAACCCCATGGGCAAAAGGCGTGATGGTGTGTTGATGATGACACCTTTTATATGCCAATGGTACCGATTCTACTTGTACATAAACTTAACTAAAAAAAGAAAATTGATAGTGGCAATAACACAATTCGGCAATGTTATCAGAACTTTTTTATTATAAAATCTGTATATTATAGACTAACGATTTATAGACTTAAAAATATGTGCACAATGAAATAGTCAATTAAACATAATACGCCATAGTTGTTTTAATTTTTTAGTTAAGGTTAGTTAGACAAGTAGAATTGGGATTGATCATATTTTTTTAAAACTCTTAATTCAAAAACCATTTCGTGGAATAGAGTTTCTGATCATGATCCATTAGTATTTTTCGGAAAATTTGTTAAAAAACTTGTAAAAAAAATTAAAAAAATATTAAAAAAAAATTTGTAAAAAAACAATTATTTTTCCAAAAAAGCAAATGATCTCTATTTGCCCTTGAAATGAAGGACTTAAAATATTAAGGCGTTCTTAGGAATATACTACTCTGTGGTGGAGTTGAAATTGGTCTATTATATCAACTTGGCAACTTTGAAAAGATGTATTGCAATCTGTCTTAAGTCTATCAAGAAAAGGAAATACACAGATTGCGTACAACAATGACGTCACAACATTTCAAATAATATCTTTAAGTATTTTTAAAAAAATCTATGTAGTTAATATTTCAATAATATTGAAATTAGTTGCTTAAAATAGTCTATATTTTCTAAAAAAAATATAAAAACAGCAGGTCAAAAATTATGAACAATGTCAATTGGTACCCTTATTCACTATTATACATACCTGTACGGTATATGTGGATGTCTCTCAACCAATGCAGTAATAACTCTTCCTAAAGTAAGCAACGATTGATTGATATTGACACATTCTCTAGCTCTCTCCTTCTTGGCCGGGTTGTCTGAGCCAGCCTTACTTATGTTCTCCGAGCCAGCCAGGTCTACCAGGTTCAACTTGCCTATCTTCACCAACTCCTCACCTTCAGGACAGTTCTCCCTCATGTGGACTACTATAGTGAACACCGTGTGGGAGCGACTGGGGACAAATATAAGATATTATTTATAACAAATCTATTAAACGGGTGTAGTTAAGGTAAGTGCACACGGCGGGTTGCGTACGCGCAGACAATTGACGAAAGTACAGCCCTAGCGGCCAAGTGGGCGGTGGTGTCGCTGCGACATTGGAACGTAATAAAGCTGTGATGCCGCAGCGTTTATGTGTTATGCGTCCATAAATCTATATAAGTTGCAACGAGACGCAACGCTGACGCAACGCGCCGTGTTGAACGACCTTTATGCGTAAGATATGTACGTTGCCACGAAACAAGGCAACTTTAGCACAACGAACTGTGTGGGCCAGCTCATTCGTACGCACTTAAAACGTTATACTTCTTTGGCGTAATAGAAGAACTAAGTTAAAATTAAGGAAGGTGTGTGCGCATGTAACATATTACAATATCTTATATCTTTAAACGAGCAATTCTTGTATATACAGGGTGTGGCGTAATTAATGGATAAGCCTGTGCCTGTGGATAAGCCTCCTACTGCGCTATACGAATATGTATATTTTTAATTAATCCTATGTATGGTCTTGAAAAAAATGGCATAAGTCATGTTTTTCATAAAATGACTACTTTCACTAACCAATTATGCTACTGTTGCCACAATTTTCAAAAATTTTGCATTCTGTTTTTTTTATAAAACAGCTTAAGAGGTGAGCTATTGAAAGCAATAAAGAATTCCCTATTCGTAATACAAATTTTGGGAAAAAATACATGAGATATCAAAAAAGTGTTATTGATTATTCAATTTGTTGACTTTGTACATCGTCTAGCTTAAAAAATCTTTATGGGAGTTGATTTGCCCAATATCTTAAAAACATGCTTGTGTTATGCAGTTTCCGAAATGGTATAATACTTATTACATTTCACGAGGTTTTAAAAAAAAACGACAGTTGTAAAAAAATACCCTAATTTTCTTTAACAGAATTATTAATTTATCTTAAACATGTCTTTGTAAACAGTTTGAATGGACCCTTTTTTGTGTGCTCCGGAGCAGGTAGTCATTCACAATGGACCCTTTTTTGGGTGCTCGGGAGCAGGTAGTCATCCACCATGAATAGGGTAAGCAGATAACGACTCTAAGTCAACTACTTGTGGTTGTTTATCGCACGGCAAATCCAGACGGTTAGTCTTATCATAAGACAGAGACAAAGCATTTTGATGTCAGGTAAATAACAGTTGTGCGACAGAGATAGATTTTTATTATTCTCACAAACAACAAAACAGCTTTTGAACTTGTTTAACAAAGTTAGTGCTCTTTTGACTATCGTCTCTTGCGCACATATCGTTTGCTCTATCGTGTTTGTTATTGTGACGTGAATTTGGCTTATGTACTACGGACTCTGTTTTTGCTATACGAATTGGACAATTATGATATTATCGACGACTTCTACATATCCCTGGACTACTGATCATGCCGCGTCATACGTACACTCCTCAAGAGTATGCAAATATGCATCTTATTTACGGCCTGTGTAACTGCAATGCAAATGAAGCTGCACGCGAATATCGTCGAAGATACCCCGATTTGCGACACCCAGACTACCGGGTGTTTACACGTGTGCACATCGCTTTTAGCGAAGGGCGAATGCCTGGTACCGGTGTTGGTGGTGCTTCGGAAGGCAGACCTCGACGACATCGTGATGACGAAGTTCTAGAAGCTGTGCGTGCTAATCCAGAGTTATCAATTCGTGAGTTAAGTAGAGGAACCGGTGTAGATACGCGTACTGTGGGCAGAATTCTGCACAGGCATGAGCTTCACCCGTATCACTATCAAAGGGTGCAAACACTAATGACACGAGACTATGAGCCTAGAGTCCAATTTTGTCGCGTCATGTTGCGAAAAATACGCGAAGATTCGGCGTTTTTTGACAAAATACTGTGGAGCGATGAGTCATCATGTAAAAGAAATGGCTACGTCAACATGCACAATCTTCATAGTTGGCAGGCAACCAATCCGAGAAACATAAGGCAAGACCGAGCTCAAGTCCAGTTTAAAGTGAACCTTTGGACAGGAATTTTAAATGGACAAATAGTTGGGCCCGTCGAACTATCCGAGACACTAACAGGTCCCAATTATTTAAATTTTCTGCAAAATACGTTGCCGGAACTATTACAAAGTTTAAATGTGCCAGAAAACTACTGGTTACAAAATGATGGTTGTCCCGCTCACTACGCACGAATTGTACGGAACTACCTCAATGATGAGTACAATGAGAGGTGGATAGGTCGTTTGGGTCCCATTTTGTGGCCACCAAGGTCCCCTGATTTGAACCCTCTAGACTTTTTTTACTGGGGGTGTTTAAAAGAAAAAGTGTATAAAAAAGAAATAGCATCCCTGGAACAACTAAAGGCCCTGATTTTTGAAGCCGCTGATGAAATCAAGAGGTCCGGCTTCATCCGACGCCTAAAGCGGTCATTTATCCGTCGATGCAGGGCCTGCATAGCCGCAGGTGGCCGCCATTTCGAACATTTTTTGTAAAATAAAATTTATGTAGTGTTTGCATCTTTAGAATAAAAAAAATAAAATAAGTTGTTATTTTTTTTCAACGACTAACATTCCCACTGGTAAACTCAGACAGATAAGTTAAAATACCACTGACAGTTTGTTTAAGTTAACAGTATTAATTTGATTAATTAAATCACAATAAGAACATTTTTTTACGAGTGTCATTTGGTTCTTTAATATCACATCAAACTTAATAAGTATTATAATAAGTATTATACCATTTCGGAAACTGCATAAAACAAGCATGTTTTTAAGATATTGGGCAAATCAACTCCCATAAAGATTTTTTAAGCTAGACGATGTACAAAGTCAACAAATTGAATAATCAATAACCCTTTTTTGATATTTCATGCATAATTTTCAAAAAATTTGTATTACGAATAGGGAATTCTTTATTGCTTGCAATAATTCAACTCTTAAGCTGTATTATAAAAAAAACAGAAAGCAAAACTTTTGAAAATTGTGGCAACAGTAGCAGAATTGGTTAGTGAAAGTAGTCATTTTATGAAAAACATGACTTATGCCATTTTTTTCAAGACCATACATAGGATTAATTAAAAATATACATATTCGTATAGCGCAGTAGGAGGCTTATCCACAGGCACAGGCTTATCCATTAATTACGCCACACCCTGTATGTATATATATAATTGGAATCTCGGAATCGGCTCCAACGATTTTCATAAAATTTAGTATATAGGGGGTTTCGGGGGCGATAAATCGATCTAAATAGGAATTTTTTTTTTTTTGGCCACACCAACCGAGCGAAGCTCGGTCGCCCAGTTATTCTAACCTAATCTAACGAAGTACAAATAAAATCCAAAAGATATTATATAAATTCAAAAACTAATAATGATATAATGAGTATAATAATATCACTATCACTAATATATGTATACCTTCTTTAATAATATCACGAATCATTATAAAACCAAGTCGTTATTTTTGTATGTATGTCCATATGTGAGCTTATATCTTCAAAACTACGCAACAAACTTAGATACGCTATAAAAGCGGGTGAAACCGTGGGCATTAGCTAGTACATAACTAAACTACATAACTCTATACTACATATCTAAGAACTTGATCAAGGTCATGTTAATCATATGAATTAAATAACAATTATTACAATCAAATGATATTTAATTTGCTAAAACAAATAAATGTAAACGTTTGATTGTGCTTCCTCAGTACTATTTGCAGCAACCATTTTCTAATTTAGGAGCCCACTATAGAGCCAGCCAATTCAAAAATTAGGTAATTATTTTAGGTATTATTATCCCTATTCCTGAGTGCCGCGCCGAAAAGAACAACAATACAGCAGAATTTTTTATTTTCAATCTTTTTAAAAATTAAATGTTTCGTAGACCACTGTTTTCTTCGTGAAAAATAAACCAAAATTAATTTTATTTTATGCTATTTTATGGATGAAGAATATATCTAAGCTTTTAATACGTTTGTTTTTGGGAAAAACCTCACCAAATTGTGTGATGGACGCTGCAAGTTCATCTAAATACAACCGTAAAAAACAGGTTTTTTGAATGGTCATATTTTTTTTTGTTATCATGATTTAAAAAAAAAAGGAAATCTTAAGAATAGAAGCATAGATATATAAGACCTAGATACTGTGAGAAAAATTCGTTGCTCTAAAAGCAATAACCACGTAGAAAACAGCGGACTACTGTGCTCATATTTTTGTATGGAGCATGGTTGGCTGTCGAAACACCTTTATTTATTAAATTTTTCATTAGTTTGAAGAGAATATTGCGACATGGGTATTAAAAATTTTAAAACAACTGTATATTTGTTATTTACAAAATGAATGAAGAAGCATAAACAATACATGTATGTATTTCGAAAAAAAACGTAGCATATGTATTCTATCCGTATTCTGGTATCCATAACACAAGCATATGAGCTTAGCTTGGGACCAGAGTAAATGTAAATGTCCATGAATATATGTTTATTTAATACATAAAAAATCTAGATTTTTATTTGAAAACTTACAATAAAACTTTACATCGCCCAATGGAATGGTTGCTGCAATATCAAAAAGTATTTTCTAAAGTCAATATTTTAAAATGTTTAGCATAATATCATATCTGTGGATATTATTACTACTGATACAAATAAAAAATTTACTGCATAGATACGAAATTTCAGGGGTAATTGCGTTAAAATGCTAGTCTTAAAAACTATTATTTTTAAATAAAATATTTAGGTTAATTTTTTTTGACAGTGGTTGTAATTTAGAGTGTATATTATGATCGAGAAAGGATCTTAAATAAATGTGGAGGTAGACCAAATATTTTGACGTCCTTTGAAGGATGCTTATGTCCAGCAGTGGTCGTAAATGCTAAAACATATAGAGTACAACATACCTGGACTGTGCATTCATGAGAGTTGATGCGACTCTCTTACGCTCCTGTCCTTGAGACATTATCTTGTAAACTTCATTCTTATTGTATACCTGAAAAGATATTAAACAAATATAAGTACATATATGTATTTACAAAAGAAAAGTAGTAAATGTATTCTATCCGTATTGTGGTAACCATAACACAAGATTATAAGCTTAGATTGGGACCAGAGGAATATTTATTGAAAAAAAAAACCATTGACACAGATATGAGCAATTTAAACAGTGACTTATATTCCGCTTCAACACTGGTTATCGTAATTATTTGTTAAACATATTTGAACTCAACATTTATCGAGTATAATACAAGTAAAAAACAGAGAGTCACAGACAATATAAATTATTGATATCCAATTACCGTGATCTCTTCAAGTCCATTGACAATATTAGAACCCTTCCTAGTGACATCCTCGTAGATCCTGAGCTTGGAGTTATCCTCTGATGTGGACAGCAGATCGAACAGCTCCTCGTTATACAGCTCCAAATATGACACGCGGACCGTATACTCCGTGTTGCTCAGCCGCAGTTCATCAAATAGTTGGCTAAGTGCCCTAGGAATTATCCCCGCAAGAGGATCCTGAAACAATACACAAATGACATGACATCAGGGTAAATGATATAACGTCAAATGGTTTGGCGTCAGGGAAAATGGCGTGATGTCAAGGCATATTATATGACGTCAGGGAGAAAGGTACGCACGTCACTGCAAATGGTATGAGGTCTGTGTAATTGATATGACTTCGGTGAAAATGGAACGTCGTCAACTTAAATGGCACGATGTCGGGGCAAAGTTGACATCTTGATTAACGGCAAAACGTCGCATACGTAACTACTTAATATAGCCCCAAGTTCATAAATAATATATGTACTTACATTTTGCCAATGTGTGTCAGTACCAGTATGTTCTCCGACCATGGTATGTGTCTTACCAGTACCGGTCTGTCCGTATGCGAACACTGTACAATTGTACCCATTGAGAACCTCCTCTATAAGTGGACTCACCACTTCTTGATATACTTGCAGCTGAAACAAATTAGTTATGACGTAAATTACTTTTCTCCCAAGGTAGGGTGCAACTGGAGATTTGCACTGGTAGTGGAGGTTGCATGATTCAGAATCCGATGGTAGTCGTTGGACGACATACTATGACCATAAGACACACCAAATAACTGAACTCCCAAGACTTAGCTCAGGACAAAAAGGGTATTGAAATTTATTACATGTCTATTCTCGCCCGGTCTCATTTCAGCCCATTAACGCCCACTAACGGCCTTCTCCACTTTGGGAGGGAATAATTATTGTGGGAATGAAAAGGGGCCAATTGTGTCAAATGTAAGTGAAATCACTTAGATTTAATTAACTATGTGTGTTATATCAGGCGAAAAAGCGGCTACGGCTCGGTATGTTAAATACAAAACATTCTTTTATATGGACAACGCCTTAAGGTAGATTTCCAATCTGCTCAGATAATACCGTGCAATTCTCAGATGGTCGTCTCGCGTGAACACAACATTCACTGTGGTGCATGAATAGTGGGCGTGGCTAAATGCAGAACTGGTCAAGAAACTGATTGACATTGCAAGGGTGGTGTGACAGAAATCTATCCTATTAATATTATAAATGTGAAATTTTGTAAGCATAGATGTTTTTGTCGTTACTCTTTCACACAAAAACTACTGAATGGACTTTAATGGAACTTTACAATAATGTAGCTTATCATCAGAATAACACATAGGGTACAATGTATAAACATATTGTGTAAATTGTCCAAAATGTGATGATAAGAGTCAAGTAAGTAGAAATATTACATGGGTATGAAGTCACGGGCAACAGGTAGTACTAATATAAGCTGAAGAGTTTGAAATGAAATGAAATTTATTTGCTTGAAATATGGTTTACATAATATGTAGATGATAGCACACAATTAGTTTCACATATTTCGTTGGGAATACCAACATGCAAATGTCATTATTAGTATGTAATATATACAGGGTGTGGCGTAAATAGTGGTCCACCGTTCAAGGTTGGATACATCAGGTAGGTACCTACACCATACCAAAATTTGGAACCGGTCCGCCGACTGGTTCCAGAAAAAAAAATATTTTTAATTTTTTTTAAGAAATTCCCATTTTCATTAAGAATTTGATCACAGTTTCAACAAAAAACATTATTTTTGATTTTTTATTCGTGTTTATTCATGCTGAATGTATGAGCTATCATAAAATAAAAAAATTCGTATTGAAATTGTAGCCTTTACGGGAAAAAGTGATTTCTTCTCAATTCTTAACCTAAATTTTATCGCATCAGTCATGTTCAGGAGCGGTTTTTGAAAAAAAAATGTACTACACTGTTAGTGCCCATGCATTTAAAAATATGCTCATGATGTACTGATTATAAAATGGTATAATAGTACCGCTTTTCAAAAATAGATTTTTTTTTATTGCAATTGTAATTAAAAACGGATAAGTCTTCCTGTTACTATTTTCGCAACATAATATTTAAACAAAAATGTTGTCTTTTTGTTTTTACCCATTTAAATATGGAATTAAATAAAACAAAGTCTCAATCTTACAACTGATATTTGACTCCACGTCTCCAAATAATTCTACATCATGTCGTGTCCTATAAAAAAAGGTCGCTCTGTACCTGAACCATAACAAAAGACCTATTGAAGTGCGCACACTCTTGTAATGCGTAACGTAGCTGGAGTAACTAAACAATAGGATAGTGATAAGGAAAGGATGTAGTTTGTTGTTGTTGTCCCTTTCCTTTCTAGCAATTGAGATCGGAAAGAAATGGTACATAAACAATTAGTACGATCTACGCTCCCGTGCATCGTATACGTTTCGTTTCATTTGTGTTTAACTCCGCTGTTTCTTGCTATTCCCCTGGACTCCGGTTGATTGCCTAAGTGATTTGGACTTGTCGTTTTGGTGACATCTAATAATCTTGCTTACGTTTACTCTGATTTGCATAACGATTGGACAAACGTGCAGTGCAGTGATAACAAAAATGTCTCAGTATACACCGCGCGAATATGCTGACATGCATTTTATTTACGGAGAATGTGGAGGAGTCGGCAGAGAGGCGGCTCGGCTTTACAGGGAGAGATATCCCGATCGCAGACATCCAGACCACAGGGTGTTTGGGCGAGTCCACAATGCATACACCGAAGGGAGGATACCCGACTCAGGCGTAGGCGGTGCAAGAGAAGGACGCCCACGGAGACATGCCGATGATCAGGTACTGAATTTGGCAGAACAAGATCCTACAACCTCAGTCCGAGTCTTATCTCGCACAACGGGGATATCTACCAGAACCGTACATCGCATTTTAAAAAGACACGAGCTACATCCCTACCATTATACAAGGGTACAGACTCTGTTACCAAGGGACTATCCTCCGCGAGTGAGATTTTGCAGAGAAATGCTGCGTAGAATACGAGAGGACGAGCAATTTTTTAATAAAATACTTTGGAGTGACGAATCATCTTGCAGAAAAGATGGATATTTAAATTTACACAACTTGCACAGCTGGCAGTTAGAAAATCCGCACGTCATGAGACAAGATCGATCGCAATACCAATTTAAAATAAACCTTTGGGTCGGCATTATTAACGGACAAATAATTGGTCCATTAGAACTGCCAGAAACCTTAACCGCAGAAAGGTATCTTGGGTTCTTACAGACAGATTTACCCGCACTTCTAGAAAGTGTCCCTACAGAGATCCGAGACAGCATGTGGCTACAAAATGATGGCTGTCCCGCTCACTATGCAGTAAGGGTACGAGAGCACCTTAATGTGGCCTATCCAAACAGATGGATAGGGCGGTTAGGCCCAATACTATGGCCACCACGCTCCCCAGACCTTAATCCTTTGGATTTCTTTTATTGGGTATGCTTAAAGGAAGACGTATACAAGGGACCAATAAATAATATTGAAGAATTAAGGACCAGGATTCTGACAGCAGCTGGAAAAATCAATGAAAGCGGGTTTGCTCGACGTCTTAAACGCTCCTTTATTCGACGGTGCAGAGCGTGTATAGCTGCGAATGGGGGCCATTTTGAGCACCGATTGTATTAATCAATAAATAAATAATTATGATGTCAAAGTTGTTTTTTTTTAATACCCTGTCTGTAGTAACTTTTGTGTTCTCATTTGCCAATACAATTACAATAATAATATTGTCGTTGTCACTATGACCAAGTTTACAGTAAGAATGGGCACATAAATAAGGTAGACGAAATTTTTGTTTCAATATTATGTTGCGAAAATGGTAACAGGAAGACTTACTTATTTTCAGTTACAAATGCAGTATTTTTTTTTCTATTTTTGAAAAGCGGTACTATTATACCATTTTATAATCAGTACATCATGAGCATATTTTTAAATGCATGGGCACTAACAGTGTAGTACATTTCTTTTTCAAAAAACGCTCCTGAATGTGAGTGATGCGATAAAATTTAGGTTAAGAATTGAGAAGAAATCACTTTTTCTCGTAAAGGCTACAATTTCAATACAAATCTTTATTTTTTTATGATAGCTCATACATTCAACATGAATAAACACGAATAGAAAATCAAAAATAATGTTTTTTGTTGAAACTGTGGTCAAATTCGTAATGAAAATGGGAATTTCTTGAAAAAAATTAAAAATATTTTTTTTTCCGTAACCAGTCGGCGGACCGGTTTAAAATTTTGGTATGGTGTAGGTACCTACCTGATGTACCTAACCCTGAACGGTGGACCACTATTTACGCCACACCCTGTATATATTTTTTTTTAATCTGCGATCGGCAAAGCCATAAGCAGATGAGCTCCATGGGTTTGCTTGAAATATGGTTTACATAATATGTAGATGATAGCACACAATTAGTTTCACATATTTCGTTGGGAATACCAACATGCAAATGTCATTATTAGTATGTAATATATATTTTTTTTTTTTTAATCTGCGATCGGCAAAGCCATAAGCAGATGAGCTCCATGGGATAGGCAGGTAGTGTGTTCTCCACTGAGAACACTACTCATACCTTGCTAGTAACTATACTACTGTCATGATATCCCTTCTTTTCAGTCTCTTATTGTAGCTGCGAGAAAGCAGGTCTCTAGCCAAGGTGTTAGGATGGCATTCGAGCCGTATCCGATACGTACGTAAATAATTGTAAACCTCTTCAACAACAGAGTTCATATTAGTATATTGATGTATCTCAACATTTAAATAAAATTAAAGTTTAATTAGCTTAATCATGATTGGTATATTAATTTAATAATTTGACGGGCTTCGTGGCGTAGTGGTTCATGTAATGGACTGCCTTGGGACAATCATTTGTGTGATATCCATAAATGTCATAGAAATGTTTGTACTACGTCTGGGTGTTTTGTATGTATTATAAGTATGTATTTACAAAAGAAAAATAGTTTATGTATTTATATCCGTATTCTGGTACCCATAACACAAGCATAATAAGCTTAGCATGGGACCAGAGGACGTTGTGTGTAATGTCCATGAATATTTAAAAAAAATTTGTTTGTTTGAATACGCTAATCTCTGGAACATGGTCTGCTGGTCCAATTTAAAAACATCTTTTAGTTTCGGATAGTGCATTTATCAACAAAGGCACAACATATAACATCACACTGCGAGCATTACTCCCCAAACGTTGCAAAAATGAGGAAGTTTCTAAATACCACACGTACAAAGTCATAGCCAAAACTACAATACCTGTGTAACACTAGGGTCAAAGGCCCTATCAAATGTGAACTTCTTGGTGAGTGATGTCTGCTGAGACTGTCGGACCACCACCTCACGGTTATTCACTACCTCTATCACTCCTAGAGATTTTATATCTCTCTCACGTTGATTTAATGGTCTGAAATGTATAACAAATTGTTAAAATTGTAAATTAGATAATTTTTGTTTATGTATGTGTATCTACATATTTCTTGTTAAATTTTTTGTTGTCTTATCTGTCACATGTGTGTGGTTGTACCCATTACTAATACAGTATGCAAATGGCATTTTTGCTATTGAATTGTTTTCCTGTAGCATTCCGACAGTAATAAACTCAGCAATTAATTTATTTATTTATAACTAGCTGACCCGGCAAACGTTGTTTTGCCATACTAAAAAAAAAAGTTTGAAAAATAGATGTTGGCCGATTCTCAGACCTACTGAATATGTATGTAAAATTTGAGAAGAATCGGTCAAGCCGTTTCGGAGGAGTACGGTAACGAACACTGTGACACGTGAATTTTATATATTAGATAAATGCAAAATTGATATAAGTGTTTTTATTTTATCAAATATACAAAACTACTACTATATATTCTATACCTGTGTTATATAACAATTTAAAAAGCTTATTTAGACCTCTGATCTGTCTTATTGGAAAAGTTAATAAATTATTACATTAGTTCTTGCCAGTGTCACATAATTTAATGTTTTAGTTGTACAAAATTGAATTGAAGCATTCAGTTCATAAATGTATAGTTAAAGAAAATATGAAGGGTGATTATTTGAATAGCTACAACAATAGGCATTGATACAACCATAGGTTTTCCATATTCAGCTAAATGTGTGAATACATGTTTAAAACTATGTATGTTGCATGGACTAATTAAACTTTTCAGACATTTAAAACTGCCCTGCAACCTGCAACTGAGTTGCATAAAGATAATTGAAGCTATGAAATAATTTAGTTGTTGTTGATTATTATTCTTCTAGGGCATTAACCAAGACTTTTATGATATTCTTGCTTTAATTTTTAAATTAAGGGGCCATGAAATATCATTATTATGCAATTTCCCAGCGGGTAAAAGCTATAATTTCAAAAACATTCCAGTGAGTCACGCTATCAACGAATAAAATAAATTTTGTGTTTACCGCAAACGTATGAACACTTGAATGTTCTGGTTCTTGTCCTTCCGAATCTTATCCGTCGTCATCTTGATAAAATTATCATACAATTCACAATTACACAGTCACTTTATTTGTTTTTAAATAATAATCACGAAAAACAATGATCTCAATCCACAAATTCAAATTGTCAAAAAAACCGTTGCGCGCTGTTGCTTTGATTCAAATCCATAGAGTAGAGAAGATACGGTTTCAAATTATTAATTTAAATTACTCTGTGCTTAATATTTTAGCAGTGGATTCTAGCTTTTTAAGCCAAAATCACGATCGGCATTTTGATGATAATATTTATTTTGTCCAAGGTTTTGTTTTTATTTTCCTGTCGTTAATCCAAATTGTTGAGCTGGCGCAGCACATTTTTTCTTTCAATTTCAAGCTATATTTATTATAAGCCTATGTGAGGAACTCCTTAGCACAGATAATTTAATAAAGATCCTTAATAATGTTATTAGTAGAATCACGAAGTATAGATACAAGGAGTCCGAACGTAATGTTGAACGAATGGTCTCAATTTAAGGGACAGATTTTTTGCCGGTAGAGCGCGCCATTTTTCAAGAAGTACTCGTTTGAACTATTGACACCTGTGGAAAAAAATATTCTGAGAAACGTGCAATTAAATATAAGTTTCAGGAAATTTTTAGAAATTTTTCGAGTGCTTTAAACCCAACAATACAGAGAAGGTCAAGAGATATTCTGATATTCTATAATAGCATCGGTACGTCCTGAATACTTGCGCAGCCAGTGGCAGAAATAGAACTATGATCTGGGTTTATTATTGTGTACACGAAATATTATGGAAAAGCCAAAGTATAGATACAAGGAGTCCGAACGGTATAGACTTATATTTATATCCAAGTTTCTCAGAATATTTTTTTCCACAAGTGTCAATAGTTCAAACGAGTACTTCTTGAAAAATGGCGCACTCTACCGGCAAAAATCTGTCCCTTAAATTGAGACCATTCGTTCAACATTACGTTCGGACTCCTTGTATCTATACTTCGTGGCGCAGTGCATGCGCAGTGCCAGTGCAGGTTTAATATGTTCACTATGTCCAGCCGTAGGCAGATAGGCTTATGGATCGGTCATAAGAAACAAATAAAAAGAAAATAATAATTATTTTTAATAGTACTTTAATAATAAAATGATCAACATTTGAAATTATATTACATAAACATTAAAAGAAATTTAATTTCGCAGTTGTTAGTTTGCAGCTCAACAAGCCATTAAACGCTATAAATTAATTTCATAATACACATTAAAGTTAAAAATATTTTTAGAAATATTATTAATAAGTTTGAGTCATAATATTATTCTCGACACATTTTCTGGATTCTCTCACATATATTTTTGTATGTATGTGTTTCTCTGCCGTTTTAAAGATTACAGCTTAGCCTCCTCAATATATTTTGTACTTTTCTACATAGACATACAAGACAGTGCGTCTACGGCTAAATCAATGACAAGGCTTGAGGTCAAAAAAATATTTATGTGTGTGTGAAGTACAACGTGAAGTTGCCTGGTTGCCTGGGGCAACATTATTGACGTCCGTCAAAACACGATTGTCATTAAATTGATAAATTGTGTTTATATGTGAAAATGAATTATTTGAGTTAAAATTACTTGTGAAATCCTATGTTGTGGCATTTTTTAAATATTCTGATACACTAGAACACCCAAAGACTGCGCATTTCGTTATTTTTATTTTTTTTGTTCGTAGCGGCCTTCACACTACAAACTGACAAAGGTGTCAATTAAATATAGTGTATTACAACAGATCTTAATTTTAAATGCCATACTTGTATTGTATCAGTGTGTTGAAAAGTGACGTTTGCAGATTGCAAAAATTAGGTAAAAATGAATGTCATCACGGTATGTCACTTATATAAAGTTCCATATCATTTTAGACCATGAATTCAAGTTAGCCCAGGCTAACTTGACTTGTCCTCAATTTTAAACGCCAACCCACCTTCTGGTACTTCTGTGCTTTTCTATTTATCTTTACTTATAAAACAAAGTCGTTATTCTTGTATGTATTTCCCTCTATGTGAGCTTATATCTTTTAAACTACGCAACGGATTTTGATGCGGTTTTTGTTAATAGATAGAGTAGGTACTTAGTTCAAAAGGATGGCTTTTTTGAATAATTTGTTAGGGTTCAGTTTCTGATTTCCACGCGTACGAACTTGCGGGCAACTTACAGCTAGTATATATTGTATAATTATGTATGTATCAGTTTATTTCTCCACTCATCAACGCATACACCAAGTGATTGTGCTCTCTTCTCAACAGCTGATATCAATAAACGTTGTGACTCTGTACGCTTTGAGCTTATATATTCTTGAAGAGATTCCAGTTTGGAACACCAACTGTAAAAAATAATAGTTTTTAGTGTATTTTTTCGTGTGGTGAATCATAATACAAGTGTCATCACCACATTGCCATCCCAAGGTATTGTAAGAACCAACTAAGAGATAATGGTACCAATTCTATGTGCACAACTAAAATTAACTAAAAAATAAAACTTGATTGTCAATATATCAAATATTTGCTATTTCGTTGCACATATCCTCCGCGTGGTGACGGATTAAGAATACAAGTGTCACCACCCCATCTCCTCCCAAGGGTGCTGTAAAAGTCAGCTAAGGGATATTGCACACAGATAACATCCTCTGTGAGAGAAGCAAAACTCGAGAATAAGCCTAGTGCCCAACAGTGGGACGTAAATGGGCTGGAGAAGAGAGGATTGTGTTATATTAATAACACAATCCTCTCTTCTCCCACTAACTTATTAAAGTCCCACTAACTTATTAAAGTTCCTTATTAAAGTCCCACTAACTTATTAAAGTAAATAAGTAAATATTCATGG
Organism: Orgyia antiqua; assembly: GCA_916999025.1. Lineage (NCBI taxonomy): Eukaryota > Metazoa > Arthropoda > Insecta > Lepidoptera > Erebidae > Orgyia > Orgyia antiqua. The sequence continues at coordinate 12,468,691 of OU779874.1, forward strand.
ACATTTCACACAACGTTCTCTGGTCCCAAGCTAAGCTTTTATGCTTGTGTTATGAGTACCAGAATACGGATAGAATACATATACTAGATTTTTTTTGTAAATACATACTTATAATACATAGAAACACCCAGACGCAGTACAAACATTTGTATGACAATTAGAAAAATCACACAAATGATTGTCCCGAGCGGGAATCGAACCCGCGACCTCTTGATCGGCAGTCCGTTACCAGAACCACTACACCACGAGGCCCGTCAAAATATATATTGACACTTACAATTTAATTTTTTTAGTTTAGTTGTGCAAGTAGAATCGATACCAATATAAACCAATAACATGTGAGACGGAAAATTTTAAACTTAACCCCATGCGAACATTGGTCAGCACAGTATAAAAAGACTATGGTCTTATTCATAATGACTTATCGGAGGTTTAAAAGTTCGGTAAAATTAGGTTCGCGAAAATTGTCAAAAACTTATTTATATTAGTCTTTTTACGCTAAAACGTTTATTATCTCTCCGATAAAATCTCCTTTTAAACCTCCGATAAGTCATTATGAATAAGGCCATAAATTAATTAATTAATTTTGCTACCCTTGTCTTGTTATTTGACGTCAATTCTCCGCGGGTGTATGCGTAGGTGTTACGCGAAATGATTCCCTGGGTTTTAAGACAACATGGAGAGTTAACACTTGTATTCTGTGCATCACCCCCCAGACAATAAGACAAACAGTAAATAAATTTAATACTGTTCTGAAATGGATGTAGTGAGACATTATTATAATTAGCATCCCGGGCCATTTGATTTGACGCCCCGGGCCAATTTAATTAGCCGCCTTATAAATTAATAGGAGATAGAGCTGAATTTTAAACTTGAAGGCTTTCACCGCCCTTCTCAGGCCGGCCGCCTCGGACCATGGCCCCCGACCGAAGGAACCACGTCGCATGATACTTGCTCAGTCATACCCAAGGAGGGTTACCGAAAAAAGCCTATTGCAACATGTAGTCATGTTGCGCTGACAACGAATAACGGGATAAGGAGAGAAGAACGATGAATAAAGTAACTACATATATAATTATACTAGCTGTTGCCCGAGACTTCGTCTGTGGGAAATTTAGAAAACAAACCTTAACAAACAGAAGTTTACTATACCGCTCAATAGATGGCGCTGTACAGTTTTTTTTATCGTACTATGGTTTGGTTACACACATTAATACTGAGGCTCGTCATAATTTTTAGTTTTTAATCCACTTTTCACATTTATAAATTAGTAAGGAAGTATCTATACTAACAGTTGATTCTGTTGTTCCCAATACTTCAGTTCTTGATCAACCTTATTATATTCTTCCTCTCTCATCTTCAAATCATCAAGCTTGGCCATCAGCACCCTCAGTTCAGCGGCCGCAGCAGCAGCCTCTACACCATCCCGGCTGGTCTCGGCTTCGAGAGACTCCTGTTCACGTCTAAGTAATGTCCGGAGTTCTGATACTTTTGTGCGACTTTCCTCCTGAAAAACGTGATGTAGGTATTATACCGACAGTGGCGTAGCTACTAAGAGGCTAGGAACGGCAGTGCCCCGGAGCTCTCAAGCTCAGGGGGCGTTCGAATCCTTACTAGAAATCTTGATCGAACTGAACTAGCTTTTTTTAGGGTTCCGTACCCAAAGGGTAAAAACGGGACCCTATTACTGAGACTTCGCTGTCCGTCCGTCCGTCCGTCTGTATCTCGAGAACGGTGATAGCTAGAGAGTTGAAATTTTCACAGATGATGTATTTCTATTGCCACTATAACAACAAATACTAAAAATAAAATAAAATAAATATTTAAGGGGGGCTCCCATACAACAAACATGATTTTTTTACCGTTTCTTGCTCGATACTAATAACATTGCCTTATGTTGCATAGATAATGGTACGGAACCCTTCGTGCGCAAGTCCGACTCGCACTTGACCATTTTTTTTATTTGCCCCAGGGCCCTTGGTTACCTAGCCACGCTACGCAGCCTACGGAGCAGACGAGTTCTCGCAAACGTAGGGTAGGACGCCTCACTACTTGGTGGACCCACGACCTGAAAGAGGTACGCGGGTTCGATACCCACGGGACAATAATAATTTGTGCGATATTTATAAAATGTCATACAAATATATTTGTAAGCTTAGCTTGGGATCAGAGGATGTTATATGAAATGTACATAAATATTTATTATTAACAAGCTGTTGCCCGCGACTCCGTCCGCGTGGAATTTGCAAATTTTTTTTTTCGCAATAAAAGGTAGCCTATGTCCTTTCTCAGGGTTTAAAGATTGTCTGTGCCAAATTTCATCAAAATCGGTTGAGAGGTTTAAACGGGAAAGCGTAACAGACAGACACAGAGATACTTTCGCATTTATAATATTAAGTAGGGATTATCTCACCAATAAAACAGCTCTCCGTCTAGTGAGAGCACTCTTCTGTCTGGAATGTTCGTCGTATTTGTGCGTCAGTTCGGCTGTACGAGCTCTCAACACTTCAACAGCATGTGATACTTTTGTTGAACACTCCGCACTCATTAACTCACTGGAAATTTATACTTTATATTAACACTAGTTAATGCACGTGGTTTCACTCGTGTTTATAGTTATTGAGCCTCCCCCTCTTCTAATATACAGCAAACCTTAATCTATATTAATATTATTATTTAATAAATTGAATTATGGTGGAAAAAGTGAATACCGCAAGCGGGACTTTAACTTTTTCCACCATAATTTGATTTATTAAGTAAAAGCATAGCATAACAATATTATTACTTACTTCTCATCAATAGCCAGATTACCAAGCTCTGGGTACTGTCCGGAGAGATGTATAAGTCCCTGTTTGTATTTTAGACAACTGTCTAATGTTTTCTTCTGCCATAGAGTTAAGTCCTCCTCCTTGCTAGTCACCATCTGTTCAGACCACATTTTAGATTATATTTTTTTTTGCAATTGACTTGCTATGCTTTTACTTAAACAAAACCTTTTTTACACCTGTTTAACTCGTACTAGATCGATTTTTACAAGTAAACTAGCTGCTTCCAGTGGCTTTACCTGCGTTTATAGACCGATCAATATACACCAAATGTTAACAAATTATAGAAAAAATACCATCCTTGTGGATCACTCGTAGCTTTAAAAAAAATTGGTCAAGTGCGAGTCGGACTCGCGCACGAAGGGTTCCGTACCATTATCTATGCAACATAAGACAACGTTATTAGTATCGAGCAAGAAACGGTAAAAAAATCATGTTTCTTGTATGGGAGCCCCCCTTTAATATTTATTTTATTTTTAGTATTTGTTGTTATAGCGGCAATAGAAATACATCATCTGTGAAAATTTCAACTCTCTAGCTATCACCGTTCTTGAGATACAGCCTGGTGATAGACGGACGGACGGACAGCGAAGTCTCAGTAATAGGGTCCCGTTTTTACCCTTTGGGTACGGCAAAATCAACATACAACCGTCGGGCATGTATGACCAGATGTATGAGTGTGGATGAAGTCATGGATGTATGTTTGTAATTAGTAGCAGATGCCGCTCTATAGTCTCTGCCTACCCACATGGGAAAAAGGCGTGATGTTATAATGATGATGATCAAAATCCGATGCGTAGTTTTGAAGCTATAATCTCACATAGAGACATACATACAAAAATAACGACTTTGTTTTATAATTAGTCTATTATGTAAAGATACCTTAGCGATCTGTTCAGCGAGTGCCCGTTTCGAAGCATAAACCTTAACGGAGTAGTCAACATCAGTGAGCAGTTTGTTCCTCTGTTCTACTGTTAACGGCTGACTCTGTATGTCTACGTCTAGTTGTTCACTTTCAACACTACAAATATACATACACATTAAAATAGTTTCACAAAAACACAGCCATTGGTACCGATTCTATGGGCTGAACTAAACTAAAAAATAATAATAATTAGAATGGGTATACAATATAAAAGAGGTGTATCTAAAACTCCAGCTAAGCGTATACTATGATGAACTTTCATTTTTTAGTTAAATTTAGTTATGTATGTAGAATTGGTACAATTCTGGATGTATGACCAGAAGTATCTCTCACTCGCTCTCAGTAATATCCCACTAGATATAGAGAAGGGGTGGTGACACTTGTATTACTAATCCGTCACCACACGAACATCCTGGAGAACATCATTGGAGTATAGATTAGGTTCAACACAATACAACTCACGTGATCCTCTCAATATCAGCATCCAACTGCTTCCCCTCCAGGGCCAAGTCGTGAAGCTGTACTTTCAGTGCTTGGTATGTCTGTTTGTCTGCTTGTCTCACCATCCTGTCAGCTCTGAGTGCAGCCACGAGTGTATCGCGACGTTCTACAAGTCTGGATTCTTGTGCACGAGCTGATAATTCCTCCTCGTCGTTCAAACATGTCTCGTATTCTAATACAATATTACATATTACAAATAAATATCATAAAACTGAAGAGTTTGTTTGAACTCGATAATCTCAGGAACCACTGATCCGATTTGAAATTTTTTTCCGTTGTTGTATAGTAGGTACATTCATCGAGGAAGGCTATAGGCTATATAACATCACGCTGCGACTAATAGGAGCGAAGCAGTAGTGGAAAATGATACGCGATGTAGCTTTAGTTAGAAATATATATTGTAAGATAGCATACTTTGAAGAGTATATAAAAAAAAATATTGTGCTATGGGATATTGTACACAGATAACATCCCCTGTGATAGACGGAATCTCGAATAAACAATGTGACAAACACGCCTGGTCAGCGCAACATAGTATGGTAGGGGCCCATGCTAGGGGCATAGCATGCCTTGGTGGGGTTCCGTAATAAAATCTATTTGGGGGCCCTTATGAAGGGCCTGTATAAAAAAATTTCTCACAAAAAATCTTTACTCTAATAATTGATACGGCGGTAGCTACGCCCCTGGCCCACGCCCAACTGTGGGTATATGAGCATTATAAGCTAGCAGTTAGAGCTCTATAAGGAGGAAATGAGGTGATGACACTTATATTTTTAATGTACACAGACAACACCTTTAGCTTACTCTTTATAATCTGTTTCAACTCCACAATTTTCTCTTCATCATTGCCGAGTAATGCCTTCAAGTCTACCAAGTACTCATCATCCAAGTCTTCGTACTGCGGATCGGTGGTCTGGAACCTGATCCAACATTTATTGAGGTAATCTCTACGGAGACAGGCCAGTTCATCCTTCTCTATGTATAGATCCTCTTCAGATATCGGCATTTCCTGAATAACACAATTAAATCTATAGTAATATTATAAAGCTGAAGAGTTTGTTTGTTTGTTTGAATGCGCTAATCTCAGGACCTACAGGTTCGAATTGAAAAATTCTTTTTGTGTTGTATAAGTACATTTATCGAGGAAGGCTATAGGCTATATAACATCATGCTGTCATCAACAGGAGCGAAGCATCAGTTATAAAAATTTCAAAAACGGGATTTTTAAAAAATTGCATGCGTTTCGTACACAGACATTATTTATGTGAAAATACGACTACGATACGTATACGATACAAATGCCACGCATACGAAGTCCGCGGCAAGAACTAGTTCCTAAATAAAATATAATACTTACAAGATGGTTGACCATATCCAATAAATAAGCAATAAGGGCCAACGCGTGAGGGAACGCATGTAAAGTGTTCACAGTCCTTAACCAAGCCTTGGTCATGGTGCCAGGGTATAGGAGACGCTTACATAGAAGTGGTATCTGTGGACATACAACATTAATTATTATTATAAATAAATAAATATTCATGGACATTTCACACAACGTCCTCTGGTCCTAAACTAAGCTTATATGCTTGTGTTATGGGTACTGGAATACGGATAGAATACATATACTACTTTTTTTTTGTAAATAATATAATACATGGAAACACTCAGAAGCAGGACAAACATTTGTATGACAATTATAATACACAGACACACCCATTCCGGGGCCACTGGATGCAGTTAGCACAGGATCAGACAAGTTGGCATTTTCATTTTCAAGTTTCTCTCTCACAGAAGATGTTGTTTGCTCATTTTCCTGTAGCTAGGGGCCTAGGGAGAAAATGGAGTGGTAACATTTGTATTCCTAGTTCCATGAGGGCACTAATTACCTTAGTGATGTAATTATCAGTAGTAAGTTTCCCGGCGGGTATGAGCACGGTCAGCAAGGTGCCGGCGATGTCTACGAACCGCGCGATGGTGAGCGGTCTCACCAGCGCGGCGCCATCTTGTCCGGCGCGAGACTGAAGCGCTTCACTGACGCGAGCACATTCTGAACGTTGCCATGCTACTGATGTTAACGGCCTAAAATATTTACACATTTGAATTTATGCATACAAATTCCTAAATTTTTTCAACACGCTTTTATTACTAATCTAATTAATTATAATGGAAAAAGTGGTTACTGTTGGCACGGCCGCAATAGCTCAAATGGCAGAGTGAAGGAACGGTATACCGAGGTGCAAGTCACGCTTTTATTCGATACGTATCTATTAAGGGCCTACATCAATATTATCGTCGACATGTACATATTAACACAGCTAGTAGGTATAGAAAATGAAGAATTAGGGATATTTTTTTTGTTTACTCAAAATCTACTAAATATATTTTAATTCTGATTTACGTGTTTCTATATATAATAGTTACTTATGTTTTTAAAGTTATTTCATTAGTTATTACGCGATAATAGACCGACAAATGAAAAAAATAAAAAATGAGAAAGGTTGTTTCGCTAAGATTTTCTATCGAGAAAACTTTTTTCAATCGCGTTTCTGAGTTTATGCGATCCTAGATTATATATTGAAAAAACATACACTTAAAAATTAGAGCTCTAGCCATTCAATCTAAAGAAACAATGAAAACTTCGTACGTAGAAAAATGCACGAAGAATTTTGGTATCCTCTTAAGGACTGATGGCAATGGAATAATATAAAAACAAATATTTCCGTTCCTGAGATTAGCGCATTCAAACAAACCTATTTAGCTTACGAATATTGCAGGTTAACTTACCTCTGATCCTTAACAGTAACATATGCTAACGCTCTTTCAAGTGATGTCTGCCAACTGCGTTCGGAACGATCTTGGGACGGTGTACGCTAACAGACAAAATTACACATTTAAGATTTTATATATAACTAGCTGACCCGGGAAATGTTGTTTTGTCATACAAATGTTAGGAGTGGACAACCCTTATTAGTAGGGGTATGAAAAATAGATAGTAGCTGATTCTCAGACCTACTGAATGTGCATTATCAAATTTCAAATCTACTATATAAAAATAAGTCGGGTTTTCCTTCCTGACGCTATAACTCCAGAACGCACGAACCGATTTCCACGGTTTTGCATTCGTTGGAAAGGTCTCGGGCTCCGTGAGGTTTATAGTTCATTTTTTTATTAATTTTTTTTTAAACTTTTTTTTGGTACTTATGGCAAAACAACGTTTGCCGGCCCAGCTAGTTTGTTATATAAAAATAAGTCGGGTTTTCCTTCCTGACGCTATAACTCCAGAACGCACGAACCGATTTCCACGGTTTTGCATTCGTTGGAAAGGTATCGGGCTCCGTGAGGTTTATAGTTCATTTTTTTTACTTTTTTTTTGGTATGGCAAAACAACGTTTGCCGGGCCAGCTAGTTTGTTATAAAATTTAGGAGTATGGGAACGAACATCGTGACACGAGAATTTTTATATATTAACTAGCTGACCCGGCACACGTTGTTCGGCCATACTAAAAAAAAAAAGGTTTGAAAAATAGATGTTGGCCGATTCTCAGACCTACTGAATATGTATGTAAAATTTGAGAAGAATCGGTCAAGCCGTTTCGGAGGAGTACGGTAACTAACACTGTGACACGTGAATTTTATATATTAGACTAGCTGACCCGGCAAACGTTGTTTTGCCATACAAATGTCAGTGGGGAGGTACTGTTTGAAAAAAAATAGATGCTCTCCGATTCTCAGACCTTCTGAATATGCATGTAAAATTTCATAAAAATCGGTCAACCCGTTTCGGAGGAGTACGGTAACTAACACTGTGACACGTGAATTTTATATATAAGACTTGCTGACCCGGCAAACGTAGTTTTGCCATACTAAAAAAAAAAGTTTGAAAAATAGATGTTGGCCGATTCTCAGACCTAGAGGATATGTACACAAAATTTCAGGAAAATCGGTCGAGCCGTTTCGGAGGAGTACGGTAACTAACACTGTGACACGTGAATTTTATATATTAGATACAATAATATATATCTTATATCCCACAAATAAAAGTTCGAATTTCTCAAGATTCATCTCTTTACGGCATAAATAAGTTGGTTGAAAGAAATCATTAATTGTAAAAAGATGTAATGAAACTATTTGATAATTAATAATGAATAAATAATAATAAAATAATAATAAGTAATTAATAATTTTTATAAAACCTTAGATAACTAGCTGTCACATGCAACTTTGTACGTGTAGAATTTAAACATTAAAACCTAACAAATTGTACAAAAAATACCATCCTCTTGACTCCCCACTTGACTTGACTGACCACTCTATTAGAAAAATCGCATCAAAATCCATTAAGACTAGAGACATAAACTTACATAGGGACATACATACGAAAATAACAACTTTGTTTTATAATAAGTAAAGATTTACAGTAACATGCTAAATAAAATAAGCAAAAAGTACCTACAGGAGTTGTAGTAGCCCTTGAGAAATGTCGCGTTTGTAGCGGTGTTCTGAATTCTAAAGGTGTATTTGATTGTTGCAATCTGGATCTCTGAAACAAAAATATTAAGGTGGTGGAAAAATATGTTGATTAAAAATTGCATTAACTTCTGCAAAGTAATGATTAACCCAATTAATTTATATTTATAAAAAAAATATAGCTTACTTTGGGACTAGAGAACATTGCGTGAAACATCCATAAAATAGTACCAATTCTACATGTAGAACTGAACTAAACTTAACTAACTACAACTATGGTGTATTTGATTATGGCTATTTCATTGTTCATATTCGAATTATTGAAAATTATTAGCCTTTAAATACATTATTTTGATAATAAATTATCATTTTTGGTAAAATTATGTTTAGTTTAACATTAACAATAAATATATATATTCAGGACATTTTACACAACATCCTCTGGTCCCAAAGTAAGCTATATTTCTATGCTTGTATTACGGGTACCTGAATACGGATATACTAGATATACTACTTTTCTTTTGTAAATACATACTTATAATACATAGAAAACACCCAGATGCAGTACAAACATTTGTATGACATTTATGGATATCACACAAATGATTGTCCCAAGCGGGAATCGAACCCGCGACCTGGTGATCGGCAGTCCATTACATAAACCACTCCACCACGAAGCCCGTCAATTATAAGTAGTTGTGCGCATAGAATTGGTACAAAAAAAAAATAAAAAAAGATTTTTTTTCATAGATTGCAGAGTTGAGCTCTATAGTCTCTGCCTATGCCAATTGTTTAAAGTGTGATAGTATCTATATTTACCACGTAAGGTGGTGGCTTGGAAGCTGAAGCTTCTCTACTCAATCTGGCTCCACCAAATGTGTTCCTCATAGGCTCGGCACTGCTAGACCTCTGACCAGCACTAGGTCGTCTCATCTCATTGGAGAGTCGTTCAGTGGATAACGGTCTGCGAGGCTTTGGTAACATGGAAGGTCTTTGGTTTGAGTCTGGCCTAGAGTGATAACAAAAGTAAAAAAAGCATTTCAAAGCACAAAATTAAAGTATTGGATGTGACTATTTGTACGGCTACTGGATGAATAAATTATATTTATTCGTACATTTATTCAATTTTTTTTTAATTAAGAATGAATTGGATGATTAAATTGTTTTGGAATGAGTATATTCATACGGATATTATTATTTTTTTATTATTAAATTTATGTATTACTAAGAATAAATATAATTTATTCGTACATTTATTCCATTTTTTTTAAAATTAAGAATGAATTGGATGATTAGCTTGTTTTTGAATGAGTATATTCATACGGATATTATTATTTTTTTATTATTAAATTTATTACTAAGAATTTTTTTCTTGAAAAAAGTGAAAATCTTTTTCGACACTATCCACGGAGCAGAAGAATAACTAACGAGCAAAAGGAAAAAATTGCGGAGTTATTCTAATAACTCCGCAATTTTTTCCTTTTGCTTGAGATCTATCTCGAAGCTAACCGAGTTAAGGTTAGGTTAGGGTTTTTTTTTATTTAATTTTTAAAGTTAAATGAAACGTAATTAGTACCCGTATTAATAATTATAAATTGTTCGTACAGTACCCGTATTAATAGACTCAGCCTAAAGTATTTTTGTTACAAAGGTGTTAGGTATTCATTTTAAAATATTTCTATAATTCCTTTACAAACTTAGAATTTTATTATTTAAAAGTTAATATAAAAGGATAATGTTTCAGAAAATATTTTTGCTAAATTTATTAATACTGCTTTAAAAAGCATTTTAATAAATAATAGTATCTACATAAGCAGGCTAAACTGAATTTGATTATCTATAAAGAAAGGTAGGGCAATGCCTAAAAAACCTCCATTATGTATTTTTTATATTTTTTCTAAATTTACCTTGATTTCCGCATCGCATTTTGACTCGACACATACTTCGAGGACATCATTTTTCAAACAGTTTTTATCACTTTAGACGCGGAGTACAATAAGATATTTCCTAAAATAATATTTTAATCAGAGAAGTTTTAATTTTAAAGAAAACTATTTTAAATTTCAAAAACACTCAAGGTAAACAAACAAAACGTTAAAATTCGAAAAATGAACATACAGTGTTGCCATCACAACACAACACCAACCACAGAGTAAAAATGGGTTAAATGTTACCAGCTTTTAATAACATGTTAAACTCATAAACTATTACTATTTGCTTCTTTACTTACTATTTGCGCGATAAGAAATTACTGAAAACCTACTTCTTCTTCTTAAATAGCTAAGAAATAATTAAAATTATTTATAAATTCCTTTCCATATAAAACCATATTTTTTGCAGTTCTTAACTTGCCTCCTAGCATGTTGCTCACATTTAAGATACAGGCGCTAGTAAGAATCTTTGGATTATGCAAGAGAAAGCTCTTAATGTTTGTGCAACACTAGCAGTATCTGTAATAATTAGTTAATATTTTGTTTGTTAATGTAGTTATAATTATTTTATGATTTTACCGGCCTTCAGTTTAGAGTTTTTTTTTAAATCTGTACCTTTTAGCCTGTACGCGAGGTTGGCGAAATTTGTTTAATACAAAAGCCATAAACTAAAAGAATGCGCAGAATGCGTCACTGAATTGAAAAGATTTATACACATCTTTTGACCATGCTAAACTTTAGAACTCTTTTATTTCAGTACTTCATTAGGTATGCTTCAGTACTTCGTTTATTCATCATTTAGTCCAATCAATAGTCAGTCAGTTCATTCATTACAATAGCTAATCCGTTTTCCAATGGCAGAGCATAATGCGACTCAGTGCCGCACAATGCCGCACAATGCTGACGCTTAATTGGAACGTGAATTAGTTTTAAAATGCGCCAGCAGAGTGCGCTAAGTTCAGTGTTGAAAAAAAAATTCTAAAATAAACATTGTATTCACATTATATGTGTGGAATACAAAAAAAGTCATTGTTTATACCTTCATCCATACTTATATTTATAATTTTTTTAACACAGCTTGAATTAACTTTAAATATTTCCAGAAAACTCCGACGAAAAGAAAGCCTTAAATTTTTTTTAACAATAAATAATATTACTAACGATAATATATAAATAAAATTTCAATCAATGCCAATTTAAAGAAAAAATACTTGTTAATTTTCTGTCGCTGAAGTTGGTATGGATTGCACGCATCACTTTTGAGAGTGCTCGATTGTGCGATGCGATGCTGTAGGTAATTGGAACACTCAACGTTGAGCATTGTGCCGCATAATGCGCTATTGTGCGCTGATTGGAAAAGTTTTTGGTAGTCTACTATTAATGTGTCGTCATAACGACTTCATCATTGTCTTACAATTGTCAAAGTGACATAAATTGCTAGTCCCGTACCATGAAGGTATAGATAAAAAAAAGGAGGCCATACTTGGAACATCGGTTTGAGGCAAATACCTACGTATCTCTATCTCACTCTCTGTGGTCTGACCTCTCTTTTTAGTGTGGCCTTAGTACTGCTATCTCCTTATTAAAATCTCCTAGTAAATTCTTAAAAAGAGTCACCACACATATCAAATCACAAGTTAAACACTGTCATTTGATAGTGTTTAATCGTAACTATAAATAACTAGTTGAAATACGATGAATGAAATTAAAAATAATAAAATAGTAGATCACGGATGCTTTTCATGGTTGACGAATCAGTGAATTATTTTCCCCATTTCCTAAGGATTTCGTAATTTGGCAACATTGGTCACCATATGTCAAGTTGTCGACAAAATTGTGCCAATATGTCGGTTGTTTACTTTACGGTTCACAGCTTCGTTTCAAATTTTCGACTCTAATTATTTTTATAATTAAAGAAATGGTGCAAACTTGTGTAGTGCGTGGTTGCGGTAGTACGTGGTGTCCAGGAGGTGATATACAATTTCACGCGTAAGTGTTTAGATCGTGATTTCTGGCATTGAATAACTGCAAACATATTTCTTTGTATTTTCAATTAAATACTTCATAAAATGATTAAACAATGTTTTCAGCATACTTCTAACTAACTATACTGATAACGATGTAAAGATCTAATAGTCTTACATTGAATTTCATGGACTTAGTGCAATTTTATTTTTCTTGTTTACAAGAAGTAATTTTGAAATAGTGTGACCATACTGAGGACATATCTAGGACTTTCTGTGGGACCTGAACTAAATTATACATGTTTGCTTAGTCATTTAATTTTTATTTCACATTATTTACAACATTAATATACTTACCTACAATATTATTTTTTTAGATTTCCTAAAAATAGTACCCAGAGGAAATTATGGTTATCCATTGTACCATTGAAAATGAAATTTTATGAAAGTGCAAGGATTTTTTAAAACAAACAGCAGTTCCTACTATAATTACAAATCAAGAAGCAGTATCACCTTGCAAGGTAAAATTTCAAGTATCTATTTACAAACTCCTTTAATTGTCTCACATGTTATACAATGTTAAATATTTGAATTTATAAGGAATATAAAAACTAGTATGAAAAAAAATACCCCACCAGTATCAGGAACATTTTCCAAACTACCGGCGCTCAAGGCTCCAGAGATAATTGCTGCTTTCTGAACCAGCCCCCCCCCCCCCCGATCCGACTGCCTAATGAGAGCCTTACATTATTATTATGTTTCAGAAATGTAGTAGTTCGAATATATGGCAAAAGGCTATATTTTGTAAAATATATTATAATTTTCAGATAGACAGTTCATTACAGGAAGAGTCTATGGGGCAAGTAGCTACTCTGGGTGTACCAAATCCTAGCTCTGGCATTTATGAAAGTAATCCTTCCTGATGGGCCAACTCAGAGAAAACAATATAGAAAACAAATTAATTAATGTTGTATCACAACATTTTACTCCTCTGTTGCAAGAAATGTTTAAGCATCCCATCACGGACTCAATTTATTGCAATGATTTGCATGAAAGCGTATTAATTAAGAAAATTGCAAATTCATTTTTTAACACTTAAAGAGTCATACAGAAAATATACTTAGTGATTTACGTGGTAAGAGACAGAAATTACACAAAACAATAATATTTAGTCATGTATAAAAGAAAAGTTATTAAATGATTTTAATTTGGAAAGTGCTGTTGTTTCTTTTTTGCCCTTTTTTTGTAACTTTATTATCGTTCCTATTATAGCCCCCTATGATATACTCGTATGTCACAGTCAAAACTTATAACCACTCAATAGACTGTAAGCTCTCGACAGTAGTACTTTTGACTGAAATTATTCAAAACTAATTTTACCCAATATAGCTGTTTAAATGTAATTTTAACTGACTTGCCTAGCGCCAAGTAGTGGAACACAAGGCACAGGGAGCCAAGGGAAACCCGACAAGGGTGGGTTAGGTTTTTAGCTCCCGTCATGCCATTCATGATAGGTTCCTTTAAACGCTGTAGACAGAAATATACGTAAAAATTGATTTTGACTGATTCTCCGTTCTTCCGTCAGCCACTTTTAACCACATTCATATTGTCAGTTAAAATGACTATTAACTACAGATTTTCCGACAAACTAATTTTAATCAACGTAACGTATTTTTTTTTTCAGAAGTATTATTGACCGAATTTGCCCTTTAACTGACATTAATAAATAGAAATACATTGGCTAACCCAGAAATCTAGGAAAAACTATTGTCCAGTATGTATTCATAATGTTTAATTAATCTGCAAAATTAATGAAACATATATCTTTTGCGATTTCATGGTTGGTCCCTTAATAACAGTACATGTTTAAAAATATGAGTACAATAACCCTTTTTCGTTTTTACGCTACCTACACAAAAAGTTATGTTTCCACTTAGGTATGCCAAATAGATTTTATTGTGTAACTTGTTTTGTTTACTAAGAAATTACTAACACCTTGTTATTTTTAACCGGCTTCAAAAAAGGAGGTTCTCAATTCGTTGGAATCATTTTTCTGTATCTTTGTAACCTGTATTTAGGTCTGAAATAAAGGTAAATTATTATTATTTTATCTCAAGCAGATCTCACAATCATTCATTAATTTCGTATTGCCGTAGGAACTACACCTTTGTTCTAGTAATTATCTATTTCCCACCAATATTCTATAGGTACATCGTACATACAAACTAGGAAATTTTACGTGTTTAAAAATGTAAAAAGAATAATAAATTTAACAACCGAACCTCCAGTTACTGTTAAAAAACTAGAATTATCCAAACTTTCACGCGATAACAAACAGTTTGTCTTTTGAGTATTTTTTTACGCACAGTACATAAAGTATCTCGAAATATAAAATCTATACGGACTAGGTCTTAGAAGTGAACATTTTGTTGACACTATATGGAACACACCTACTTGAAGTTTTGTCCTGGAAGAAATACAATAAAGGTTACCCTACTTAGAAAGAAAGGGTTTGACCACAGTGAGCGAGATAGCCATACATCATTTTTGCTTCAAGTAGGTATTCAGAGCATGAAGGTATAGATAAAAAAAAGGAGGCCATACTTGGAACATCGGTTTGAGGCAAATACCTACGTATCTCTATCTCACTCTCTGTGGTCTGACCTCTCTTTTTAGTGTGGCCTTAGTACTGCTATCTCCTTATTAAAATCTCCTAGTAAATTCTTAAAAAGAGTCACCACACATATCAAATCACAAGTTAAACACTGTCATTTGATAGTGTTTAATCGTAACTATAAATAACTAGTTGAAATACGATGAATGAAATTAAAAATAATAAAATAGTAGATCACGGATGCTTTTCATGGTTGACGAATCAGTGAATTATTTTCCCCATTTCCTAAGGATTTCGTAATTTGGCAACATTGGTCACCATATGTCAAGTTGTCGACAAAATTGTGCCAATATGTCGGTTGTTTACTTTACGGTTCACAGCTTCGTTTCAAATTTTCGACTCTAATTATTTTTATAATTAAAGAAATGGTGCAAACTTGTGTAGTGCGTGGTTGCGGTAGTACGTGGTGTCCAGGAGGTGATATACAATTTCACGCGTAAGTGTTTAGATCGTGATTTCTGGCATTGAATAACTGCAAACATATTTCTTTGTATTTTCAATTAAATACTTCATAAAATGATTAAACAATGTTTTCAGCATACTTCTAACTAACTATACTGATAACGATGTAAAGATCTAATAGTCTTACATTGAATTTCATGGACTTCGTGCAATTTTATCTTTCTTGTTTACAAGAAGTAATTTTGAAATAGTGTGACCATACTGAGGACATATCTAGGACTTTCTGTGGGACCTGAACTAAATTATACATGTTTGCTTAGTCATTTAATTTTTATTTCACATTATTTACAACATTAATATACTTACCTACAATATTATTTTTTTAGATTTCCTAAAAATAGTACCCAGAGGAAATTATGGTTATCCATTGTACCATTGAAAATGAAATTTTATGAAAGTGCAAGGATTTTTTAAAACAAACAGCAGTTCCTACTGTAATTACAAATCAAGAAGCAGTATCACCTTGCAAGGTAAAATTTCAAGTATCTATTTACAAACTCCTTTAATTGTCTCACATGTTATACAATGTTAAATATTTGAATTTATAAGGAATATAAAAACTAGTATGAAAAAAAATACCCCACCAGTATCAGGAACATTTTCCAAACTACCGGCGCTCAAGGCTCCAGAGATAATTGCTGCTTTCTGAACCAGCCCCCCCCCCCCCGATCCGACTGCCTAATGAGAGCCTTACATTATTATTATGTTTCAGAAATGTAGTAGTTCGAATATATGGCAAAAGGCTATATTTTGTAAAATATATTATAATTTTCAGATAGACAGTTCATTACAGGAAGAGTCTATGGGGCAAGTAGCTACTCTGGGTGTACCAAATCCTAGCTCTGGCATTTATGAAAGTAATCCTTCCTGATGGGCCAACTCAGAGAAAACAATATAGAAAACAAATTAATTAATGTTGTATCACAACATTTTACTCCTCTGTTGCAAGAAATGTTTAAGCATCCCATCACGGACTCAATTTATTGCAATGATTTGCATGAAAGCGTATTAATTAAGAAAATTGCAAATTCATTTTTTAACACTTAAAGAGTCATACAGAAAATATACTTAGTGATTTACGTGGTAAGAGACAGAAATTACACAAAACAATAATATTTAGTCATGTATAAAAGAAAAGTTATTAAATGATTTTAATTTGGAAAGTGCTGTTGTTTCTTTTTTGCCCTTTTTTTGTAACTTTATTATCGTTCCTATTATAGCCCCCTATGATATACTCGTATGTCACAGTCAAAACTTATAACCACTCAATAGACTGTAAGCTCTCGACAGTAGTACTTTTGACTGAAATTATTCAAAACTAATTTTACCCAATATAGCTGTTTAAATGTAATTTTAACTGACTTGCCTAGCGCCAAGTAGTGGAACACAAGGCACAGGGAGCCAAGGGCAACCCGACAAGGGTGGGTTAGGTTTTTAGCTCCCGTCATGCCATTCATGATAGGTTCCTTTAAACGCTGTAGACAGAAATATACGTAAAAATTGATTTTGACTGATTCTCCGTTCTTCCGTCAGCCACTTTTAACCACATTCATATTGTCAGTTAAAATGACTATTAACTACAGATTTTCCGACAAACTAATTTTAATCAACGTAACGTATTTTTTTTTCAGAAGTATTATTGACCGAATTTGCCCTTTAACTGACATTAATAAATAGAAATACATTGGCTAACCCAGAAATCTAGGAAAAACTATTGTCCAGTATGTATTCATAATGTTTAATTAATCTGCAAAATTAATGAAACATATATCTTTTGCGATTTCATGGTTGGTCCCTTAATAACAGTACATGTTTAAAAATATGAGTACAATAACCCTTTTTCGTTTTTACGCTACCTACACAAAAAGTTATGTTTCCACTTAGGTATGCCAAATAGATTTTATTGTGTAACTTGTTTTGTTTACTAAGAAATTACTAACACCTTGTTATTTTTAACCGGCTTCAAAAAAGGAGGTTTTCAATTCGTTGGAATCATTTTTCTGTATCTTTGTAACATGTATTTAGGTCTGAAATAAAGGTAAATTATTATTATTTTATCTCAAGCAGATCTCACAATCATTCATTAATTTCGTATTGCCGTAGGAACTACAGCTTTGTTCTAGTAATTATCTATTTCCCACCAATATTCTATAGGTACATCGTACATACGAACTAGGAAATTTTACGTGTTTAAAAATGTAAAAAGAATAATAAATTTAACAACCGAACCTCCAGTTACTGTTAAAAAACTAGAATTATCCAAACTTTCACGCGATAACAAACAGTTTGTTTTTTGAGTATTTTTTTCAAAAACATAAAGTATCTCGACATATAAAATCTATACGGGCTAGGTCTTAGAAGTGAACATTTTGTTGACACTATATGGAACACAACTACTTGAAGTTTTGTCCTGGAAGAAATACAATAAAGGTTACCCTACTTAGAAAGAAAGGGTTTGACCACGGTGAGCGAGATAGCCATACATCATTTTTGCTTCAAGTAGGTATTCAGAGTCTGGACTCCATTTTTATCTATACCTTCATGTCCCGTACACAACTGCTTCACAATTGCAATTCAATGACTGAAATGTTTCGGTAGTCTGCTATTTTGAATTTGACAGTAATATTCACGAAGTATAGATAGAAGGAGTCCGAACGGTATAGGCTTTTCCATAATATTTCGTGTACACAATAATAAACCCAGATCATAGTTCTATTTTCTGCCACTGGCTGCGCAAGTGTTCAGGGCGTACCGATGCTATTATTATTATTACATGTAAACACGCGCTGGCTCGTGAATGTTGAATTTAATTTAATTAAATACATTTAATTAAATACATAATATTATTTATAAATATAATAGAATTCAAACGAGTACTCCTTGAAAAATGGCGCGCTCTACCGGCAAAAAATCTGTCCCTTAAATTGAGACCATTCGTTCAACATTACGTTCGGACTCCTTCTATCTATACTTCGTGGTAATATTTTTAAATTGTCCTGTGTCGACAGATTGCCATAAATAAAAAATAGATAGATAGAAATATTAGAAATTGTTCTTTGTAATTTATTGCAATTTACTAATCTCCTAAACTTCACATTGCTTTTTATACTAATAAATAGTATGTACAAATATATTTAAACGAAGTCTAGCATGATTAAATGTTTAAATTTATTAGTAGTTTTTCGAAAATCACTTCAACTAACGCATTTTTTAAAAACGGCAACACATACATACCATTCTAACACAATCCATAGATAAAAGAGACCGAAAATTCAATGCATAGATAAAAGAGATCGACAATTCTATTACCATTGAAAGACCGTTATGACGGCATATAGCAGACTACGGATATTTGACTTCAATTGCAACGGTATCGTGCCGGTATTGTGCCGGTATGACAATTGTTCCAAAATAGTGGACTTGAGCACCTGGTCCCCAAACTAAGCATTGGATTCAGTCATTAGGAGCTAGTCATACAAATGTTTGTACTGCGTCTGGCTGGGCCGGATGTTTATTATTAAAGTATGTACATATTTTAAATAAAAATTTAAAAAATAATTATTAGTAGTACTTATTTATATTCTGGTATCCTAAACACAAGCATAGAAAAAGATTACTTTTAGATCAGAGTTTTAGTTTGATTGTCTCCGATAGATGTCTCTGTTCGGTTAATGTAATGTGTAAGCAATGGTTAGAATACAAGTTATGTCACAATATAAACTTAGAACTAGCGATGTTTATATTTAACGACTACCTTGTCACGAGTATCGGCACGAATCTTGAGCACTCGTCTTTACCGGCGCAGAAGTGAATTATTAGGTCTATTTGGAGGTGGGAGGTGAAGCGCGGGAACGGTTGTATCAAATCATCGTATGTGATTGGTCTGCTGCGCGTCGCGTCATATCTGCCACTCGTGATTCGTTCCCTGTGCTAGATGCACTCTCCTTACGACTACGAGTACACTTCAGGACAATTATATTGATACATAAAAATTTTTGAACTAAAGCTTTTAAAATTAAAAATTTTATATTTGTTTGTTTTTATTGACGGGCCTCGTGGCGTAGCGGCTATGTAGCTAACTTATGATCGCGAGTTCACGGGTTCGATTCCCGCACAGGACAATTATTTGTGTGATGAACACAGATATTTGTACTGCGTCTGGGTGTTTTCTATATATTACAAGTATATATTTACCAAAAAAAACGTAGTATATGTATTATATCCGTAATCCATACCACAAGTATCATTACGCTTAGTTTGGAACCAGCGGACGTTGTGTGAAATGTCCGTAAATATTTATTTACTCTTAATTAGAAACAATTATTATCCCTAAAATGATTTAAATAATAGACAATAATACAAGTATTTTAATTAAATTTAATTACCGCTTATCATCAGGTGGAATGTAGTCAAGCATCAACATGTATTATGTAAAAAAAAATTCAAAATATAATTATATTGAAGTAAATCATCCCAATTTTTTTGCAATGAAGTGTACGATGCGCAAAGCGATCCCCACTCTACCACCGAGCGCTCAAGATTCGTGCCGGGACCTATACAATGTAACTTTATTTATCGAATAGATAATATTATTCTGGGCAAGGATTTGCTTTCGCTATATCCTATTTTGGACTGAGCAGGTCCTTTTCTGTTCCCACTTACCCCGCACGTCTAAAGATTACTAAATTCAAATGTATGTGTATTCGCCAATAAACGAAATATAGCAAATATAAAATAAAATTGATTTGGAGGCTGTATATATTATAATCTATAATCTAGCTGTGTCCACGACTCCGTCCGCGTGAATGGATTTTTGTTCGATCGACCCAATCAATTTTTTAATTCTTTTTAAGCTGCTAGATGGCGCTTTAAGTAACCAAATTGAGTAATTTCGTCTTAATGTAAATATCTCTTGATTGAGTGGACCGATTGGGATGAAACAAATCTATTACTTTTTTTAAATCCAAAATAATCTAAATTTCTAAATTAATTCAATTTTAAAGATACCCAAATGAAAAAACGAAAGAAAATCTATATTCATAAAATTGTTTAGGTTTTCACGACAAACTTCAATACCGTTATAAATATAAACAACTCCTAAGATTAAAATTAAGATAAAAAAACATTACAACTTACATATAATTGTTGCTCTAATTCACATAATAGATGGCGCGCGGAGTAAATTTTGTTAGAGTCAATAAATTAATTTATTCCTTTTAATTGTAATTATTTATATATGTAATACTAGCTGACCCGGCAAACGTTGTTTTGCCATACTAAAAAAAAAGTTTGAAAAATAGATGTTGGCCGATTCTCAGACCTACTGAATATGTATGTAAAATTTGAGAAGAATCGGTCAAGCCGTTTCGGAGGAGTACGGTAACTAACACTGTGACACGTGAATTTTATATATTAGATGTATTTATTTATTTCATCAACAGTTGTAGTACAAATAGCAATATTAGCGATACAAGTTGTAAAAATTACTAACAGTACAGAATATGTAAGCCTATTTAGGCTATTTATTTATTTGTTTATTGTTATTTATCACCAGGGGCGTAGCTACCGCCGTATCAGCCGTATCAATTATACGGGGTCCGCGGTCCACGGGGGCCCCCAACGTGTGAAAGCAAAAGTAAATAAATGCTTTCCAAATTTTTTATTATTTCAGAAATTTTATGAACAGATTTTTATTCTTTCATGAGAAATCTTTACCCTTCATAAGGACCCCCCATATAATTTTTTATACGGGGCCCCACCAAGGCACGCTACACCACTGTATAACACGAATATTTAAGTTCATTATCTATCTATCAATGTATTATACAATGTAATGGAATCTTTGAAAGTGATTTTAAGCCACTTGCAGGAGTCCGATTGATCTGAAATTTTGCACATTTAGTAACAATGCAATAATTTAAAAAAAATATTCAGGATTTTAAAGTGTTTTTTCGTTTTTGAACGAAGTAGATTATTATATAGTATTACCGAATGCTAATGTTAAAAATAAAATTGGAATTTAATTAGATAATTGTACCAATTCTACATCCCCAACTAAACTAAACTAAAAAATGTTAATTGATAATGTCAATAACACAATTCAGCAATGTTAACAGAACTTTTTTTATTAGAAAATCTGTTTATTATACTCTAACGATTTTAATTAATAAAAAAAATTGCACAACTAAATATCCCAATAATCAAAATACGCCATAGGTGTTTTCATTTTTTTTAGTTAAGTCTAGTTGTGCACGTAGAATTGGTACCAGTATTTCGTACAAACTCCGGTCCCAAAATAAGCTTTATATTGCTTGAAATATATAAATAAATATTCATGGACATTTCACACAACGTCCTCTGGTCCCAAGCTAAGCTTATATGCTTGTGTTATGGGTATGGCCTGCTAAGGTACCTACCTATAATAAAAGTAGTTGCCTAACATTAACATAAATAATTTTGGAGATGGCAAACACGAAACTAAGTCATTGCGGCGCAGTAGACCAAAAACTCTAGAAGTGGAGGAAGCACATGCCCAACGTAGGGATATAAACGGGCTGGGAAGGACACGTCGTTATCCAATTCGAAATAAGCTTGTACCTACCTTAAGTACGTATATTTAACCGACTTCAAAAAAAGGAAGAGGTTCTCAATTCATCTGTATGTTTTTTTTTATGTTTCTTACCTCATATCTGGGCGAAGCTACCTCATAGCTGGTGGTTACTGTGTGGTCCAGTTGGCAATAGGACAGGATCTGATGGTTATCTCTTGAGAAATCGAGGAAACCCCTTCTTCAGCACATGAAGTCGGTTGGACTTTTTTCCCAATAAGTAAGTGGGAATCGAATTGACTTCCTCGTGTAACCATATTGTGTAAAATTAGATAGGTAGGTAGCTACTATTGGTCTTATTCATAATGACTTATCGGAGATTTTATCGGAAAGATAATAAACGTTTTAGCGTAAAAAGACTATTATGAGGAAGAACAAGTTTAGAAAATTTTCGCGAACCCATTTTAGGGAACTTTTAAACCTCCGATAAGTCATTATAAATAAGACCGTATATAAAAACATACAATAAAAACAAAACAAATTTCTTCACCACAAGCGATTACAAACCAGAAAGCTTTTTATAAATGTAGATCATTATATGCCACCACTTCTTATTAGTTAAAACATTCTTCAATCATATCTAATAGGAATGATCCTTTTAAAACATTCCAACAAGAATATTTTTTTGAGTTTTAGCCATCTAGAACAGAAACATAAACTGGATAAATGAGAGGCGTCATTATACAAATAGTTTTTTGCGTCTGGCAACACTTATTACCTACACCATTTCCTCCCGCGCTTTCTTGAAGAAAATTAAAGAGTTGGCGCATTAATTCTATCCGTATGTCGCTACGTTTTTGTGTCGGTTGGCAACGTTATGGCGGCCCTCGTTTGGTTTTTGTATAAGAGAGCCTGCTGCCGGCGACCGCTTCCCAGACTCCGCGCGGCTTGCAAAAACTAGCCGCGCCACTACTATTGGAATCTTCACAAAAACATTAACCCCGCTCAATAACTGGCGACGTCGATGAAATACTATGAGTTCCTTTCAGTTTTTACTGCCTAGGAACTTTTTCCACCCGCAATTTGCATCGGATGTACGCTGTCGGCCATTTTGCAGTTTTTCCCGCGCAAACGATTTGAAATGATGGTCGCGTTCCGAAAAATGCGGGACGATAAAAAACTACCGATGAAATTCTTGTTTAAAGAATCAACGTATAAGTATGATATTTTTTTTATTACAGTTCAGTCATTTAAGGGCCTACATCAATATTATCGTATATCATCGCCGACACGTACATATTAACACAACCAGTAGGCACAGAAAATGAAGAATTAGGGATACTTTTCCTATTTACTCAAAATCTACTAAATATATTTTAATTCTGATTTACGTGTTTCTATATATAATAGTTACTTATGTTTTTAAAGTTATTTCATTAGTTAATACGCGATAATAGACCGACAAATGAAAAAAATAAGAAATGAGAGAGGTATTTTCGCTAAGATTTTCTATCGAGAAAACTTTTTTCAATCGCGTTTCTGAGTTTATGCGATCCTAGATTATATATTGAAAAAACATATACTTAAAAATTAGAGCTCTAGCCATTCAATCTAAAGAAACAATGAAAACTTCGTACATAGATAAATGCACGAAGCTATTTTGGTATCCTCTTAAAGGCACGGAAAGGTATTTAATATTAAATACTTATGTGTTTTTCTGTTGTCTGAATAATCCCCTTTTGATATTTCTAAAAGATTTGCAATTTGCCCTGTGTATGCAAAAGACCCGGGAATTGAACGCGATATGAAATGACGAAAGCAGATAAAATTCTATGTCGTGTACTTATCAAACTATTTCTTTAGGCAATAAAAGCAATCCAAATGAAGCCAAGATAATTTTCATAGTCTTAACTGGTTCCAACCGCCTATTTTTAAAGAGCGTAAACTTTCTGTATTTTCTTTTTTAAAATTAAACATAGGGTACTAAGTAAAATTTCGCATCTCTCTCTCTCCATTCTATAAATGTTGATGTTGCCCCAATGTTGAGCACGGGTCTCCTCCACTTTAGGAGGGATTGTCTACTATGCTGCGCTAACCAGGAGTGTTGGTATAGGGTTTATATAGCATCTCCTTCTTTATTTCTAGCCTACATACAAGTAGCTTAAATACAATTAGCTTAGCGAATCCTGGTCTAGACTATTTAGTCAAGACCAGATAAAAGAGAAATCACTGAGAACATAATCACAAACGAAGTATCGTCTATGAAAATGTTTAGTCAGCTATGTCTGGTATTAACAGCTTATGTAGAGAGGCGAGAGGCCGGCCAGCGTGAGAAAATATACTCATTCGAGACTCTCCATACTGTATTAGGATGGCTTTGAAAACAGCGTATTGTTAAGCTTAACGAGTAGCGGGTTTAAAATCGATAGGAAAGAACTACAAAAGTTCATCATATACGAAAGTGCAACTGTTGTTGTCCTCGTGACAAAGCTATACTATGTTACGGAGAACTAGGCTTTTTGTTTTTCTGTACATTCGATAATTGAAATTAACGAGAATGTGCAAGAATAAAAGAAAATTGGTCAAGTGCGAGTCAGACTCGCGCACGAAGGGTTCCGTACCATTATCTATGCAACATAAGGCAACGTTATTAGTATCGAGCAAGAAACGGTAAAAAAAATCATGTTTGTTGTATGGGAGCCCCCCTTAAATATTTATTTTATTTTATTTTTAGTATTTGTTGTTATAGCGGCAATAGAAATACATCATCTGTGAAAATTTCAACTCTCTAGCTATCACCGTTCTTGAGATACAGCCTGGTGACAGACGGACGGACGGACGGACGGACGCACGGACGGACGGACAGCGAAGTCTCAGTAATAGGGTCCCGTTTTTACCCTTTGGGTACGGAACCCTAAAAAATTGATGAAAACAGCATATAAATTGAATCTTTACAATTTCAATGTTTTAAGCACAGCTTTTCAGGGTGAATCTAATACACAATATTTCAATTAAAAACTCCGTTAAGATGGTACTGTACTTTGTTTTGTGGTAAAACTTTACCAAATTTGTGTGATAGACGCTGCAACTTTATCTATATTTCTTTTAGTTATTATATTTTGAAAAAAAGAAAGTGACAGAAGCATAGATATACTCTTTATCTATAATATAACGCAAAAACTATTAAAATCCGTTTAACTTTCGCGAAGAAAAAACGGAAGTACGATACCCATACTTTTGTATGGAACATAATTTGGTATCGTGCCGTCTTAAAATGAGCTACAATTACAAATGTTTACGAAACAGTTCTTAACATATAATTGTCATCAAAATACGAACAAAACTGAATTAAAATGAGACCTGACAGACTAAATTTCTATCTATTGAATCTATCTAAGAATATTGACTTCGTTTTTGTAATAAAATTATTACAAAATAAATGATGTTTTATAACAGTTTCTATCAACTTTATGTACAGAATTTAATTTTATCGAATAACTTCCTGTTTATTTTAAAGTAAAAGTAAGGTAACGGTTTTCAAATTTCACGTCGCCCGCTGTTTCTCTAACCTAACTTTTTCTGTAAATATTAGACGACCGACTCATAAGGCAGTGTAGGTTTTTCCTCGAGCCGGTGAAAGGTTGTCACCACGGCACACTAGATAGCTAGAAATATGTCGATATGATCATAAAATAACGGCTGCAGTGTGGGAAATCTTAGCAATCAACTTTTTTCGATCATTTAAATAAAGAAGGCTGAATACGCGATTGCCTCGACCAAATTATTTTTTTTTATTCTTTTGTAAGATAGAAACAAGCAAGGGGGTATAGCCTATTCAGCCTATACATAGCTAAGTTTGAACTATTGTACTTGTATGTTTTTGAAATGAAATATTTACTTTTCATTAAGAGTTTCTACAGTTAAGACCGAATCAGACAGCTCTGTGTAGCGTCTGCCTACTCCTTCGGGCAAAAGCATGACGGTGTGAACATGACGGTGTGAAATGATGATGAAAAGAGTTCAAAAGACAGGTAGGCATTTATTATGGAGCGCTATTTGCTTACTATCTAAACATACTTTCTTTGTCTCCTAATTATTATATAAGGACATAGTAGCTGTTGGCGTGGAATTTACCAATTGTTCCCCCGTTTTTGCAATATTTTTCTCTAACACTTTGATCCTATTAGTCGCAGCGTGTTGTTATATAGCCTATAGCTTTCCTCCATTTTACTATCCAACACTGAAAGAGTTTTTCAAATCGGAATAGTGGTTCCTGAGATTAGCGCATTCAAAAAGATAAACAAGCTCTTCAGCTTTATAAATAGAATAGCAATTATACAAAAAGCCGTCCTCTTAAACCAACTCTATCTATTAAAAAAGACCGCATCAAAATAGGTTGCTTATTTTTGAAGATATAAGCTCGATAAATAACGACTTTGCTTTATAATGAGTTAAGATAAGTAAATATTCATACATTTAGACTGCACGATGGTTAGAAGTACCTACTGAACTCCCGACCCTTTGGGTGGACATCCCTGATGAGATCAGAGTATATCTTTTACCTCTGAAGGTTTAATTGTGGCACATAATATACAAGAGCATCAAGCGTATTGAAAAAGTAAAGCTTAATTTGGGACCAGAAGAAGTTACGCTGTTATTTAGCATATAGATAAATCTCCACTGTATCCAAGAATATCAAAAAACTCCTTATAAAGTGAGCTATTAACTTGAAAGTTGTAATTTTTTGTAACATCATCCTTGTACCGCGGGCGAGTCGGCAGTTTTATACGTTTTTTATGTGTTTCCAAGAAACATCTTTCGTATCTTAACCGAATTAAGCTTTTGCAAACTGATTATCATTTTTAATTTGATACGAGAGTGGCTGGCTTTTTTATCAAATTCAGCAGTCTGGATAAACGATTATCTACCTGACTTTATGGGATTTAAATTGATGGTGGCTTTTTAGGCATAGGTTATATAGTATGGCTATGATTTTGATCAATTACTTACAAAGATATATACATATACTCACGCCGTTATCGGTATACAGATTTAATAAGTAGAGATTCCCTTGATTCCTTCACCAACTCTCTACATTTCTTCTAATTTCGAACAAGGATGCAAGTTGCTCAGGATTGTTACATTTGGGAGAAAGCGTTTAGTGGAAAGAAAACGGTGGGTGAATGGAGGGAAAACAGTAAACGAAGTCGAACTGACAAATTGACAAACTTTATTGCAGTATATTTTAGCTTGTCGTATCTCCAGTTGCTTATTTGAAGATCGCTAAGAAGACACATAATAGTTAACCTGAAAATTACAGTTTAGAGTTTTAATTCGTATTTAAAGGTAAAATCTAAAGTTAGTTACGATCGATAAGTACAAGAGTAATTTAAAAAACACAACAATGATCAGTGGTCGACCCTCAAGTTCGTACCCTTTCGGCCCCTTCGACTATACCAAAACATTCACAAACTTAACGCACACACTCACAATTTAAGACCTTTATGTTTTTTTACATAAGGCGAGGGCAAGGAAATTGTGGGGCCACGTGGAGGGGTCGCGTGGGGTGCTGGGCGGGGCGATGCAGCTGCACCAGGGCTCCGGTGGCGGCGCCAGTCGTGGCGCGCGCGTCACACATCACACGTCACGGCTACCCTTTACTATTGTAGCGCCAAAATACACGATTTCGAAACGCCATTGAGAAACTTTTAAACATTTTGAATTTGGAACGGTGATAAATTAAAAAAATAATGTAACTTTTAATTTTTTTTTAAAGTTGCTAATTTTTTTGTGAAGTTTTTAAATTGGCGGGTGTCGGGTTGATGTGTGTGAGCGAGAGGTGCGATATGGAAAGCCCCGGTGAGGATACGGGACGGACTGCGCCCCCCGCACCGCACACCCCCGCCGCCCAGCAGCCTAACGGATCCAATAAGATCATCGGAAGAAATGTGAATGGGACCAGTAAGTCACGATAACTTATTAATTTTTATTAATTTATAGTATTTTGCAAGGAAAATGATATCGTCACCTTTAGTGTAAGCGTAAGTTGTAATGAAGAGCCGTGCAAAACTCTAGATTATTCATAATTCTATTCAAAAAAAGAGATCAACTGACTTTATGTGCCTTTGAAATTTGAGCGTTTTACTCGATGTCTCAGGAGATTGTGCCAACCTGGTGCCAATGGAACCACACAGGAACCATCAGCTTTCAAATAACAAAAGAATCATTAAAATCACTTCGCCCAGTTAAAAGTTATGAGGAAACAAACATAAAAAGAAAGAAATAAATAAAAATTTACAGACGAAATGAGAACCTCCTCCTTTTTTGAAGTCCGTTAATATAAATTTATAGGCATGGATTCCTGTTCAACATTCCCTGCTTTTATCCTAAAGGCAGAGCGTGATAGTTACGAGTTATAATGCGAGTAATGTGGTGTCGATTTTCATACCAAAAGCCATAATCGTATTAACGACCAATTAACTTCTTAAGATCCAAAATGTGCTCTAATTCATGTGGGCTAAAGTACCGATACTATTTTCATCAAATTATATAGGTATTGTATTGACTGATTGTCGCCCACGATGTCAACGTGGAATTTGAAATCTTTATCTTCTCTATGTATTATAATTATTATACAGTCGTCAATTTTGTATGCTGTATGCATATCCCTATATGAGGTTAGATCTTCTATACGACGCAACGGACGTTTACGTTTTAAGTGACGCAAAATTGGACCTTCCGATTGGAACACTTGAAAGCGAGTCGCGGTCAACATTTACATGAATTTATCTTTAAAATATAAATGGCAAAAGCCGAATTATCGATTCCAATAAAAAAAATAATACATGATGCAAATTGAGTGATTTATTTGATTAAAAAAAACAATCCTTAAAAAATCACCCTATATTAGATAATATGGCCATCGTCAAAAGAGCAATATTTTTATTTTTACTCCAGGCCTTCAAAGTATTTTTTTTCGAATCAGTCTGAATATTATTATATTTAGAACATAATTATGATGTTAATTAAATTCTACTAAAACACACACATTTCACAACTAACTATCGTTCTAGTTTTTCTTGTAAGTTGTGTGAGCGTTGTTTTTCCTCCGTTTCCACGGTTTTTCCTCTCGCCGTGTGCTATGTGGAGTTTTTGTAACCTCCCGCGGCATCCTATACTATACTCAATATGATTTGACACTTGCAGTATTTCTTAAATGTTCTATGAAAAATTCTCAATTTTGGTGACATTCGTTCATTTCGGTGATTTTTGGAAAACTCACAGTAAATTGCATTTTTATTAACTTTATAGAAAACCTTCCCCATTAATTAGGTACTATATAAAACCACTGGAAAATCCAGTTAGTATTTTTTCAGTTTATCAGGAACAGAGAGACAGAAATGTAATAAGGATTTTGTATTTGATGCGTAATAAAGAATATTAAAATATGGATTAAAAACATTTTCTAATCTAGTGAAATCACTTAAACGCGTATATTTGTTTTAAATCTTAGCGCGACGTTCGTACGACGAAATCCGTAAAAAGTGTTTTATTTGAATGGATGAGTCGCGCAAATGTTACAGAAACCTTTTCTAATCTCTAGGAAAAACAACACTATCTTGTAAACACTAAAACCTTAAGGCCCTTTACTCATTTCATATACTAATAATAAAATGATGTTTGTAGTATGTTCGTTAGAGTAGGTATCGTAATCTAAATAGATACATAGTAGTCCAATCCTAAAATTATATTCATTAATAGAAGCTTCTACTGTCTTATTGAGTGCTATTGGCTGTATTAACAAGAAGATTAAGAGTTTAGGTGAACAAAGTGATAGCTATACAGACTGCTGTGATTGCTGCGACTTCGTACGCGTGGTATTGTGAAAATTTTCCCCGTTTTTGCAACATTTTTCACTGATGCTTTGCTCCTATTAATCACAGCGTAATGCTACATGGCCTAAAGCCTTCTTCGATAAATGGACTACCTAACACAAAAAGAATTTTTCAATTCGAAACAGAAATTTCTGATATTAGCGCGTTCAAACAAAGAAAATCTTCTATGATATTACTATAGATTGAAGTATCTAAATGACTTGTTCCTCTTACAATCATCAAGAAACTAAACCATAGACAAAAAGCTCCATCCCAAGACAACCCATCGCCAGAGAGGTTGTACAAAAACAGAAATTATGCGAAACAGCGGGTTTGATTCCCATCGCGTGTAACTTTGAATATCATACTTTTTTATTCTATTATAGTTTTTATTGGAATGCCTTTAGTTTAATCTAATATATAAAATTCACGTGTCACAGTGTTAGTTACCGTACTCCTCCGAAACGGCTTGACCGATTTTTATGAAATTATACATGCGTATTCAGTAGATCTGAGAATCGGCCAACATCTATTTTCCAAACCATTTTTTCTTTTTAGGGTTCCGTACCCAAAGGGTAAAAACGGGACCTTATTACTGAGACTTCGCTGTCCGTCCGTCCGTCCGTCTGTCACCAGGCTGTATCTCAAGAACGGTGATAGCTAGAAAGTTGAAATTTTCACAGATGATGTATTTCTATTGCCGCTATAACAACAAATACTAAAAATAAAATAAAATAAATATTTAAGGGGGGCTCCCATACAACAAACATGATTTTTTTACCGTTTCTTGCTCGATACTAATAACGTTGCCTTATGTTGCATAGATAATGGTACGGAACCCTTCGTGCGCGAGTCCGACTCGCACTTGACCAATTTTTTTTTTTAGTATGGCAAAACAACGTTTGCCGGGACAGCTAGTGTTTATATAGATTAACATGTATTTATGCGTGTGTGTGTGTGTGTGTGTGTGGTTATAATGATCATGGACTATGACTAATAGGTATTTCGTAGTACTTTGATTACGCCAAACTATAAGAATACCCTACAGGTAATTGAAAAACCGGTCAAGCACGAGTTGGACCGCGTGGAATTTAGAAATGTTTTCCCGTTTTTGCAACATTTTTCACTACTGTTTGCTTCTACTGTCGTAGCGTTATGTTATATAGCCTAAAGCCTTTCTCGATAAATGCTCTATCTAAAACTGACAAAATTTTATAAATCGGCCTGTGATTCTTGAGATTAGCGCGTTTAAACAAACAAACAAACTCTTTCGCTTTATAATATTAGTATAGAATTATAGATAATAACATATTCCTCATATTCCCGACCCAATAGTGGAATAAGGGCAGGAAAATGACGATCATCTGACTCATATACAGGAACTGCTCTAGCAATCACCGTTCCATAGACACAGCCTGGTGACGGACGGACAGCAAAATATCGGTAATAGGGTTCGTTTTGATAACTTACTCTAAAAACTTAAAAACACCCACGAAACTCCCGAATGTTTTTGTGATTATGAAAGTTACTAAAAGTTACCATCTTAAAGTTATCTTAGTTAAAGTTCAAGTAATATTTTATAAAGTGAAATAACCAAAACAATATTGCTTTTAATTTAAAATTCTTTTAAACGTGGCATTATGTAAAATGGCAACATAAAAATGCAAGCAACCAAAATAAAAAGAAACAGACGTTTGTGAATTTAATCCGTACATTACTAAAGTATAACTATGTCTGACGGAAAAACATGGAAAAACAAAATGGCCGACGGTGCTTGTAAAATAATATGCGCGATATTGTTGTTTGGTTAAATGGTTCTGTATGTTTTAATATAGTTATATATTTTTAAAGCTATACACAAATAGAAAGATGGCATTGGTTAATTGATTGATTATACTAAATGATTTTTAAGGTTCCCTAATAGTTCACCAAAAAACTATGGACAAATGGTCCTTCGACAAACAATGTTTCACCAAATGACCATTTGGCAAACGCAAAATCATTTGGAAAACTTAGCAAATGCTCCATTAACAAACACTACACTTGCTAAATGTGTTAAGTGTTAAAATGTCAATTTACATGAATTAATGAAAATGGTACCGATTCTGCGTGCACTTAACTAAAACTACAACTTAAATAAAAAAAAAAGAAATGTTGACATCGTTAATCTATAATACACAGTTTTTTTTATAAAAAATTGACTAAGCAATTATGTTATTGACATTATCAATTTTCATTATGTAGTTAAGTTTGGTTAAGTTGTGCATGTTGAATTGGTACCATTGCCATTGGCAGTTCAGTAAACATATTTTGATATCGGAGCAATAAAAATTCCAATTCAAGAGGTTAAGATGTTTCAGTAAATTTTCGTTAAGTTTGATAAATAATTATATGTTTAAGTATATACTAAAAAAATTCTAAAGGTTTTCTTCGCGTAAGGATCCCTATTGAGGTACGGTGCAGTACTTTCATTTAATTTTTTTTACGCGAGTAGACGCAATGAAGCAGTTTCTTTTTAATAATTATTTACATATATCCTAAGTTTTATGAGGGAGATAGTCTGAACTTTTTTCACTTTTGTTTTTCTATGTAAACTTTTTTTGGCACATAAAGGAAAAGTCTTTCAGACCATTAACGTCCCACTGTTGGGCACTGGCCTCGTCCACTTTAAGAGGGTATTTTGTTATACTATGTCACGTTGATAAATAAATAAATAAAGTTTTCATAGTTTTAACTGGTTCCAACCACCTATTTTTAAATAAATAAATATTCATGGCCATTTCACACAACGTCCTCTGGTCCCAAGCTAAGTTAATATTGCTTGTGTTATGGGTACCAGAATACGGATAGAATACATATACTACTTTTCTTTTGTAAATACATACTTATAATAGATAGAAACATCCAGACGCAGTACAAACATTTGTATGACAATTAGAAAAATCACACAAATGATTGTCCCGAGCGGGAATCGAACCCGCGACCTCTTGATTGGCAGTCCGTTACATGAACCACTCAACAACGAGGCTTGTCATAAAGCGTATTGACATAGAATTTATTTTCGCATTTTCCGTCTCTAACAGAGAATTTTATCTGTGTACAATATTCCTTAGTTCACTTTCACAACACCCTTGGGCGGGGGTGATGATGCTTGTGTGTGATTTTTAATCCGTCCGTCCTTAAGGGCCTACATCAATATTATCGTATATCATCGCCGACACGTACATATTAACACAGCCAGTAGGCACAGAAAATGAAGAATTAGGGATACTTTTCCTATATACTCAAAATCTACTAAATATATTTTAATTCTGATTTACGTGTTTCTATACATAATAGTTACCTATGTTTTTAAAGTTATTTCATTAGTTAATACGCGATAATAGACCGACAAATGAAAAAAATAAAAAATTAGAGAGGTTGTTTCGCCTAGATTTTCTATCGAGAAAACTTTTTTCAATCGCGTTTCTGAGTTTATGCGATCCTAGATCATATATTGAAAAAACATACTTAAAAATTAGAGCTCTAGCCATTCAATCTAAAGAAACAATGAAAACTTCGTACATAGATAAATGCACGAAGCTATTTTGGTATCCTCTTAAAAAGACCGTCACTAAAAGAAAAAAAGAGCTGTCATTGAGAAAATAAAGGACGGAAATAGTAGAGTTATACTGACGTGCCACGTAGTCGAGTGGTTCATGTAACAGACTGCCGTTCACAAGGTCGTGGGTTCGATTCTATATTTAAAATTGTCACATAAATGTTTGTACTGCGTCTGGGTGTTTTCTATGTATTACAAGTATGTATTTACAAAAGAAAAATAGTTTATGAAAACATACACGTACGTTACGTACAAACATACGTTACAAACATATTATAAGCTTAGCTTGGGACCAGAGGATGTTGTGCGAAATTATTCTCCAACACTTGCGCGACCCTTTTGTTTAAATAAAACTATTTTTTACAGAACGTGTATTTGTTTTCAATTTTAGCCCAACTTTTCGGGGACTTTGCAGTCTCCATTAAAATCCGTTAAAATAGTTATATTCAAAAATTTCATAATAATAATTAAAAAAAAAAAAATTTTGAATTTCTCAAGAAAAAACAGCCTTACTTACTTATTTATGCGGCCGCCAACAAAAATCTACTTATTATGTAGATGTGATTCAATTTTTACAAAACAGTCATGTTATCATACTATAATATTTTAATATAAACAAATATATGCAATTCTCGTGACTTTTTCGTAAGTTTCCTCTTTCATAACTAAAGCCTTTCTTTTTCATACATATAAAGTATTTGTATGAAAAATGTACCGGATGACTTGTCATTATTCTAGTTGTTGCTAGCGTCTCCGTATGCGTGGAATTTCGAAAATTTTACCCGTTATTGTAACATTTTACACTGATGCTTCGCTCCTAGTGGTCGCAGCGTGATGTTATATAGCCGATAGCCATCCTCAATAAATGTACTATCTAATACTGAAAGAATTTTTCAAATCGGACCAGTAGTTCCTTTTCCGTTTAAAAGTCATTTAACGGCAGAATGAAATAATTATTTACAAAAAAAAAACTTAAATTTATGTAAAGTGATAGTGATAGTGTCTATATAATTTCGTTTTATACCTCATAAATAACATATTTTTTTCTTAAAAGGTTAAAACCATAAACTAAAAGCTTGTGTCATCCATTCTATAAAAGCCTTTTATGGCTAATTAAGTCAATAAAAAGCGCTTTAAAATAAACTAGTATTTTGCCCGCGACTCTCTCTGTCAAAACTATGATTTTCGTAATAAAGCTTGCCTATGCACACAAGAAAAATGAATAAAGGTTTGGATCTGACAAATACTTTCGGAAATTACCCAGAGCAAACTAACTTACAAACTTTAATAACTCTTTACCAAAAGGTAAAGGTAAACGGGACGCTAATGGTACCACTTCTACGTGTACAACTTAACATAAATGGAAATTGATAGCGTCAATAACACAATTCGGCAATTTCATTTTTTAGTTAAGTTCAGTTGTGTACATATAATTAGTACCGCTGCTAGACCTTTGTTAGATATGATGAATATTAATGTGTATACGCTTGATAAACTTTGCACATCACATTTAGTTCAAACTAAGAACCCTTTTTTGTATTTTGTTTGAGATGTAAACAAAATAAAATACGGTAATTTTTTTTTAGAACGGCCAATGCACTCGAGGACCACAGACAATAATATTATCTCCCACTCATTCAATTCGAATAAAGAACGCGGTTACGCAAAGATGCGTTCAAAAACAGCGATATGTAAAAAAATCTTTCTTCTACTCCTTGCATTCTTTGAATCAGCTTATTTAACAATACCACTGTGTGAATATGCAAATCGTATTAATTGTCTTGAGTTTTTTATAGCTTTTTGTTAGCACAGCTACTGTCCGTTGCCCTAAGTTGGAATGACGCATCTGTCATTTGTGATATTATAACGCACCGCTTGCCACATACGAAACATTATATAATGACTTTGTTTTTTGTCTCATAAAAATAAAACGTGCAACTGCAACGATGATGTATTTTTTGTCTAAGATGTGGTGAAATATCTCGAAAGGAATGAGGTCTTAAGTTTTTCAGGGCCGGCCGGTTGGATAATGCGTCGCTGAATTTTCATGAGTGGCAATATTTATCGTGTTTGACGCCATTACTACTGCCGCCGCTGTGGCCGCTTCACCCTTTACTTTATAATACAAAAACTGTTCGCGACAACACCTATATACTTATATCGAGTCGTGTATTTTTTTATAGTTGTTAATTCCTCAGATAATGGTCGAAGTCAAATGACCATGCGGCAGTAAGAACAGCGGGAATTTCAGCGATGCCTGCGCACTCTTTTAAGCGTATTTTTTGTTTGAGACGAGCTCGGGCGGCGGATCACGTTATTTTTTGCAAGTCCACCGATGAAAACCGTAATGGCATTTTATCGTGCATAAAAGCGGACGGAATCATTAATTATTTATAATAAGCAGCTAGCGCCGAAACGCGTCGTCCATGTTTATTTTAGTCCGGGAAGTTGTGGAGTATTTTTTGGCATACTGTTATTTTCGCGCGCTTTATTTCGCCACAGATAACATAGAGGACCAACAAGTATGAAAACAGATGATAAAACTTTGCAGAATACACTGGTTGCTTTCCAATTAATACAAAAAGTGACGCAGTGTAACGCAGTGCTCGATAAAGTGCTTTCCATCAACGACACTGTGGAACACAGCCGTACACTGTTCGACACTCGAAAAAGTGGTGTTTGACAGATGCTTAGCAAGAATTACCAACAAATAAGAGAAGAATTCTTTTCTCCACTTATGAGTTTTAATTATTTAGATTAGTAGATTCGATTCGATTTACGGTAGATTCTAGTAGTATTATTTGAGATTATTAAATTGAGCTTGTCTGTTACTGCTAATTAAAATTTAATAAAAATGTTCAAATGTAAATATTGCACTATTGAAGTGAGCCCTGATAATGTGGCGAAACATGGTTGCTTTATAAATAAAAGTGAGATATTCATAGATGATGGTAACAATTTCTTCTACGACGGTAATAATAAGTTTTTTAAGTCTAAAAGCAGTATTGTGAATTGTATGTTTATAAATTATTGAGCCAAGACTTTGTCAAGGAACTTGCATTTAGGTAAAAAAACGCCCATAATTTTGCCATATTGATGCACTCTAGTGTTATTTTGAGACAACTAGCTGTTTCATTTAAACTTTTACACAGTGTTTGGCAGTGTATCACAATGTAACGCAGAGTCCCTCTGTGTTAACTAAATGGAAAGCAACCACTAAGTTTTAGGTGAACCAGTTCAGCGGGGGCTTAAGTCTGCTGTTCAATATTCAATGGTGTCACAATGAAAGTTCAATTGAATGGTATCATGATCAACTGATTGCTTAATTTTATCAACTTTGGTAGTCTACTGTTAATTTTTTGTGGTTATAATGGTGTCATTGAACTATAATTTTACATTCATTAGCAGACTTGGGCCCCAGTTCAAGTGCCACAATCAACTATATACGAGCTCGCTCAACGAACTGTAGACGAATCGTTATAGACGACCACTAAGCAACGATTTGTAAACCCTAAAGATTATTTCTATACCCAACTTATTCAGTCATATTCCATTCCTTATATTTGCTAAAAGCTTTTAAAGTTTATATGACATGGTTGAGTTATAAACTACGTCGCGGTTAAAAGCAAGTATGTAAGTAATACACTGCAGAACTGTAAAAAAGCCTGTTCACATTATACCATAATGCACAAGTTGGCCGCCATTTTTTGTTTACATGCATTTAAGGCAGTGATTGTTAGTTTTTTGTAGCGAATAAAAGTAGGTTAACTCGTTAATATCATTAAGCCAATCTGGGCTTTGTTTATATAAGTACTTACAACTACCTATTTAATATATTTTACTAGTTTTTGCCCGCAACTTCGTACGCTTGGTATTTAGGAACTAAAACTTAGCAAATTATACAAAAAAGCTATCCTCTTGAACCACTCTACCTATTAAAAAAAACCGCACCAAAATCCGTTGCATAGTTTTGAAGATATTATGCTTACACAAGGACAAACATACAAAAATAGCGACATTGTTTTATTATAAAAGTAAAGATGGTTTATATACGACAATATATTGGACGAGCCTCGTGGTCGAGTGGTTCATGTAGCGGACTGCCGATCAAGAGGTCGCAGGTTCGTCGATTCCCGCTCGGGACAATCGTTTGTGTGATTTTTTTATTGTCATGCAAATGTTTGTACTGCGTGTGGGTGTTTCTATGTATTATAAGGTATGTAATTACAAAAGAAAAGTAGTATATATAGTCTATTCGTATTCTGGTACCCATAACACAAGTATAAGCTTAGCTTGGGACCAGAGGACGTTGTGTGAAATGTCCATGAATATGTATGTTTATAGTAGGAGAGAGTTATCTCCAGCCGAAAAGAAAGTTGTTTCAACCTTACTGATGTTGACAATAATGTTGATATGACGTTTTAGTTAAGTTTAGTTGTGCACGTAGAATTGGTACCCTTATTAAGGCATCCATACATAAAAAGATGGGTAGAGCATATTGGTATCAATTTTACACGCATAACTAAACTTACGTTAACTAAAAAATATAAACATTTATGGCTTATTTTGATTAATTGGCTATTTCTTTGTGCACATTTATATTAATTAAATTTGTTAGTCTATAATATACAGATTTTCTTATAAAAAAGTTGTGTTAACATTGCCGAATTGTGTTATGGACACTATCAATCTTCATTTTTTAGTTTAGTTGTCCACGTAGAATCGGTACCATTGTCTTTGTTCATAATTTGTATTAATAAGAATGTTTCTAATAATTTTGAAATCTTTTTAGAGATACGTGTAGCCATAACATTCCTAATTGACTTTTATTAAGGTATAAAAAGTTCTAAACAGAAAAAAACTATCGATAAGTAAGTAGTATATCATATTTAATTGTTTAATAAAACACTATCCCTTTCGATCTTACCCACTAACTCACTTTTTTTCAAGTTAACCCTTCCGGCGTTGATTTCAACCGGACAGGTCCGATATGATCGGCAGATGCATAGCAGATGTTGCTATCGGACAATTGTGGCAGGGAACTGTGGGTACTGACTGATACTGGCTGCTAAGAAATAAAAAAGTAAAAACTATTAAATGAAAAAATACATAGTATTCTAAATTCAAAATTTTTAAATATGCATGGAATTTTATGTGGCCAGTGGTAGAGTAGATAAATTAAGTTCGTTTAGTTTTTGCTATTGATTAAATCTAAATGCTACTTTCTACATATTAATAAATTAGTATGCATCACATTATTAAGCAAGTGTCTATTGCAGTATTGAGGATTTTTTGGATTTAGTCTATCATTGCAAAAGACTATGGTAACGATAATTTGAAATCGCTAATAAATCGGAGGAGAATAATTGAATAGTGTATTTGAAAGAGAGAAACAATTTGACATATTATATGTCAATTACAAAGAAAGAGTTAGCAAAGATGTCCGTCTAATTAACAGCTAATAGTAAATAAGTCACCTTTCTCCTGTCCCTTATCCCATAATATGGGATTGGCGCAACGTATATTATATTTTTCTTACATAGTTTTCTGTCAGACGTCATATCCTCTTTCTTCCATATCCTCATTCACACAGCCCATCTATCTTTTCTTAAGTCTTCCTCTAGACTAACTTCTCACAACGATATTACTTTCTTCTCGTCTTATCACAGGACCATACGCACAGCTGCTCATTTAAAAAAAAATTTTGTCTATATCATGATGCCATTTCTTTCTTCTTCCTATAGTACCTATATTAATTTCCTATTTTATCCATTCGCGTGACGCCACACTCGACACGTAACTGTAAATCAATACACGTTTTTATTATCATAACAGTTAATTTGTTATCTTTTACGTGACAGATGGTATGCCTACTGCAGTATATTGGCCATATTCGCAGACTGCCATTTATATTTTTCTGACTAAGAAACTTTAAAAACACTTTCCTATAATTTTATAAACTAGTAATCCAGCCCGAATGTGGGGTGATATTTTAATAATATAAACTCTACGGTACCTATGACTTCAAACTCTACGCAGACAAAGTTAATCAAATTTAAACAAAATTTAATGGACTACTTACAATTCCAAATTCAAAAATATCCTGCACAATGAATACGCAACAAAAAAAAAGATATCGCCTTACAAAAGTGGGTCTTCACTAATGTTTAAATTATACGAAAAGCAATCTTATCTCATCCAGCTGAACGTTTATTTTTTCAACAAATGTATTTTTTAAGTGTAATGGGTCATTGACCTATCCAATATATTTTTCTGCAATGTATTGACAGAATTGACAGGTTTTAAGAAAAGTTTAACATTTTGTCAACTTTAGGATTTGAATATTTAAGAATAGAACGACTGTATTTTAATATTGCTATTTTTTTTATGTAAGGTATGAAATACCGTTGGGAATAAAAAAAAACATCATACAAACGATTGTACTCCGTCTGGGTGTTTCTGTGTATTATAATATATGTATGTATTTACAAAAGAAAAGTAGTTAATGGTGCCGATTCAGAGCGCACAACTAAACTTAACTTAACTAAAAAATTAAAATTGATAGCGTCATTATTACAATTCGGCAATGTTTACTGTGTAGGAATACATTGTATGAATTCATTGTTTGCAAGTAGACGTAATGTCAACAGGTCTACGAATGCATAGAGACCATTGTACTAGCCACATAAGTTATAATAAACAAATATATTTATTACAGTATGTATGGTCCTATTGTTTGCTCGACGCCTAATTTATTGTATACAAATATATTATGTATGAATTCATTGTATGCAACACTCAGCGTATCGGCAGTTTTAGGAATATATAGAAACGATTGTTCTCCTTACTTATATAAGCTAATACTATATTAAATATATTGAGTCGCAAATAAACGCCATGCAAGTCCGGACGTATTTCATTTCATCCTCTAACCAGACCACACGTCATTAAAACCCTAAAACTGAAGTTTCTTATTATTAAAACTGTGTAATAGACATAGACATTGACTAACGATTTTAATTACTATAAATGTCTACAACGAAATAGCAAGTAATAGCTATATTGACACTACCAATTTTTTAGTTAAGTTAAGTTTAGTTGTGTACCTAGGATTGGTACCGATATGGTTTATCCGTATTCTGGTACCCATAACACAAGTATTATAAGCTTACCTTGGGTCCAAAGGACGTTAAAAAAACATCCCATTTGCACATATGAAGCAATGATTATGCCATTTTATATATTACTTATCAGAATTAAATAGCTCAAATAAAACTCAATAGTCAACAGCTATTGGTACCAATTGTAGGTGCGCAACTAAACTTAACTAAAATTGAAAATTAATAGTCAGTAACATAATTCTGGAATGTTAACTGAACTTTCTTGTTATAAAACCTGCATAGATTATACATTAATATAATATAATTTAGTTTATTTAATGATTATAATTGATATAAATAAATTAAAAAAAGAAGACCCTCGTGGTTGAGTGGTTTATGTAAAGGACTGCCAATCAAGAGGTCGTGGGTTCGATTCCCGCTCGGGACAATCTACGTGTGATTTTTCTAATTATCATACAAATGTTTGCAATGCGTCTGGGTGTTTCTATGTATTATAAGTATGTATTTACAAAAAAAAGTGGTTTATGTATTCTATCCGTATTCTGATACCCATAATACAAACATATAAGCTTAGCTTGGGACCTGAGGACGTTGTGTGAAATGTCCGTGAATATTTATTTATTATTTATTAAATATGTACAACGAAATAGCCAATTAATCAAAATACACAAAAGTTAAGTAGCTGTTTCCGTTTTATTTAAGTTTAGTTGTGCAACTAGAATTGGTACCAAATGTACCAATGTCCTTTACCGTGTCTTCAGAAAAAATAGGTCAAGTGTACGTTAATACCGAAATTTTTGCAATAAATTAATTAAAACTTTAAAAACAGAATATGATAAAAATGAACTTTTAAAATCCCAAAACAATATGAAGGCTACGTGGAACGCTGTAAAAAGAATCATTAATATATCTCCATCACCTCCTAAATACAACGATCTGCTTGGTGTTTGTTCTGATCCTACACAGTCCATTAACACAGTGAATAACTTCTTTGCTAATGTGGGGAAAACTTTAGCTGCCGAATGTCACACAGTCACCACACCCGTAACGCTTAGTTATTATCAATCTGCGAATTGTAATCTAGGACATAACTCTATGGTCTTATACGATGTTGACGAAGCAGAAATTGATTCCCTCATTACTAACCTAAAAGATGATTGTGCAGTGGGTTGGGATAACATTCCCTCTAACTTAATTAAGACGAGTAGTTCCAAACTAGTGCCTATAATTACATACATCTGCAATTTAGCATTCTCCTCTGGTGTATTTCCAAAGTGTTTTAAGACAGCAGTAGTACATCCTATTTACAAATCGGGTGACAAACTTAATATAAATAATTATAGACCAATTTCTATTTTGCCAGCCCTTTCCAAAATCTTGGAAAAGGCCTTAAATAATAGGCTTATAGCATTTTTGAACACATACAGTATATTGGCTGAAAATCAATATGGTTTTAGGAGGGGTATATCTACGGAGGATGGTGTATTGGCCTTATCAAACGAAATTATAGATAATCTTGATCAAAATAAAAAAACTATAGGTATATTTCTAGATCTTAAAAAGGCCTTTGATACCGTTTCTGTCCCTATCTTGATACAAAAATTACAGCAGGTTGGTATTCGAGGAATTAGTTTAAAAATATTTGAGAGCTATCTCTCAGACCGTTTTCAGTGTGTCAAGGTAGATTCATATATTAGTGAACTAGACGAAGTAACATTTGGTATACCACAGGGATCAATACTTGGCCCTACACTATTTTTGATCTACATCAACGAACTTTGTACCTTAAACATACCGAATTGTAAAATCTATACCTATGCTGATGATACGGCTTTAGTTATAAATGGTATTAATTGGGAGGACGCGCACCGAAGCGCGGAGGCAGCTATGCGAGTGATCATGAAATGGTTATGTTTAAACAAACTTTCCCTTAATATCAGTAAGACCAATTATGTCCCGTTCGCTCTAAAGACCAACGCGCTACCTTCTACGGGTAACTATTCTATTAAAGCCCATACCTGTTCTTCTTCGCTTCTTTGTTCGTGTCCACCAATTGAGAGAAGAAATAATGTCAAATACTTAGGTATCTTAATTAATGAAACTTTGAACTGGTCCTCTCATGTCAATGTACTAACAACCCGTGTAAGAAAGTTAATTTACGTATTTAAAAAACTTAGGTCTGTTACTAATTTTTCCACAGTTAAAATGGTTTACTTTTCATTATGTCAATCCCTCATAACTTATTGCATTGGTGTTTGGGGTGGTTGCCCTAAGACCTTAATGATTTCTTTGGAAAGATCACAAAGAGCTGTCCTGAAGGTCATGACGTCTAAACCAATAAGATATCCCACAAACTCGTTATATGCCGATACTAATGTTCTTTCAGTCAGAAAGCTTTTCATCTTGCATACAATTTTACGTAAGCATAAGAATAAGTTTACTTCGCAAGATCTTGCTTCTAGTAGACGAAAATCTGCTAATGTCCTCAGTGTGAAAAAACATAGGACTACCTTGGCTAGTAGGCACTATAGTGTAATAAGCATACATTTATATAACCTATGTCATAAAAAACTTAATATTTATAAAGTAACAAAGCATAAGTGCAAGGAATTGTTAATGAAGTGGCTATTGTCATTAAATTATGATGATACGGAGAACATCCTTAAGTCGCATAATTAAAATAGACGCATATCTATATATACATTTTCCATACACTCATACACTCACAAGTACACAAAACACTCATCAGCATCACATAAACTATACAATTGATTTCTACTATTTTTTTTCTTGTTTTTTGTTTTGTAGTTCTCTTTTTGCTGACCTTTTATTTAAAATTTGAGAGTAAACTCCTTGACTTCCATATTACAAGTTGTATTACTTAGTTTGGAGGTCAGGAAACCAAAATTGTAATAGTAATATTAAGGTCCAATAAAGGTTTTTTATTTTTTTATTATTTTTATAATGTATTCTTTGTCATAATAATAATATTACGTTAACTATTGTGATAGAATCATTTCTATAGTGATTATTCGTAGTAATTATTGTTATTATTGGCATTAAACAGCACAAGTATAGGTAAGACTAGAATAGGTGTTAGGAAAATAACATTTTAATTTATGTACGTAATAAGGTTTCCATTGCCCGATATTGCTTAATTTTAGATCATATGACGTGACCTGACGTGGCCATCAAATTAAAAAATAACTTATTGAAATTAATTTCTCTAAGTTATCTGATTTTTTTTTACCAAAAACTTGTTTAGAT
Source organism: Orgyia antiqua (assembly GCA_916999025.1). Taxonomy (NCBI): domain Eukaryota; kingdom Metazoa; phylum Arthropoda; class Insecta; order Lepidoptera; family Erebidae; genus Orgyia; species Orgyia antiqua. The sequence goes on from OU779874.1 coordinate 12,512,850, forward strand.
TTACGAGTGAAGTCCATCACCTGGCTGTCCTGAGTCCTCTTAGATAAAAAAAATAAAAGCAGGCGTAGGAAATAAATTACATCCTACAATACTTTCCATTTGGTTTCAATAATTAGAAAAAAATAACACCTAGCTAAAGGGTAACTTTCAATTTCTCAACTAATTAATTAACGTCCCTAACACATGTTTAGACATACTTTTGTCACGCTTTCTCCATAGGCATTATAACTTGCTACCCTTTACCACCTGTTGAGAAAAAAAAAAGAAAATACGACAGTTGTTTCCCGCCACGATTTGTTTTATTTCTTTTTAATTGTTGATCTGAGGCATTGGTTTTTCGGTTTTGTTAAGGGTTAACTGATTTTAATGGCCAGCGCATCGGAAATGACATGTGTCGATGTGTTTGTCATTATGTTTAATTTTATTATATGCTTCCAATTCAAATTTTTTCGTTGAAATACATTTGTTTTTTGTGATTTTTATGTAATTACAGCTGCGTTAAACATTTTTATAGTATAAAATGGAACATTTTTTTATTAAAAATTATTTCATTAAGTATGAATATCTCTTTATAGACGGCTGTAAAGCCATAAAATCGAAATTATTCAAACAATTAATTTATTAAAATCTTGCTTCCTCAAAACAAAAAAAGAGACATTAAAAAAAAAGAACTTGGCGTAGACAAACGCGGGAATCTTTAACTCTTTAGTCTATGGTTAAACATTGCCGAATTTTGTTATCAACACTACCAAAATTATTTTTTTAGTTAAGTTTAGTGTAGTTGTGCGCGTAAAATTGGTACCACTAAACGTACGTTGAATGATAGAATAACATACAATTTTAACTCATTTTATGTAAAATAGTTACTACTAAAACATCAGTGTTCAGCTAATAAAATTATAAATTATTCACTACTATGAATAAGCGCTAATAAGCAATAAAACATTTACACCGCATTTAAATATAGAATAGTCATTAATCAGGGGCGTGCGCTCCATAAAGGCAGAAAAGCATTACTTTACTTGCCATTCACAGATATTTTAATAAAACGTTCGTATGTTTTAGATGACTTTATTCATTTATTTACTATTAATTAAACAAAATATTATAACTTAAAAACGCCTAATAATTCATAAATAGCATTGGTGCTATTTATGAATTCATAGGCGTTTTTTTATGTGCTTGCAAATTGGTGCTTTTTGCCAGGCGTTTGGCGAAGGAATAATATTGGTCACACGGACAAAAGTAGGCCCGACACCGCCCGCCTGCCATGAGTTCATATGTGTGTAGAAATTTTGGTGTCCGTGCACAGTTTACAAACGCACACAGGCTTGCATATTGAAGACGCCTTGTACTGTAACTCCTGCCGCATGCTTTGGCGATCGGATGTTTCCGCGAGTATTCGGCGTTCGTTCGTTGTCGGATTATCCGAATAAAAATAAAATGTCGGAAGTCTAATAAATCACGTATGCATTTTTGTTTAGTAAGGTTTTATCTATTTAAATAGCAGAAATATTTTGGTTCGACGGAGGCCATTTTAATTTTTCGTGTGATTCATTGAACTGTTTAATATTGAGTTTCTATAATTTAATAATTGTATGGATTTTCGTTTGTTGATTTTAAAATGTTATTTGATTGTGAAATGTGTGTTGATAGTGTGTGTTTGTTAAAAATTAAAAATAACAAGTTCTCACAATTGTCATTCAGTGAAAAGATTCTGTGTACCCGTGTTACGACAACTAAGCCAGCAAAAAGGTAATGTAACTCGAAAATTTCATGTTAAAAGTTATGAAACGTATGTACATACGTACATGTACGTATGTATGTACGTACGTAGTTATTGTTTAGTAATTCTAGTACAGTGTGGACTGATTCGGGATATTCAGATTTAAATTTGTTCTGTTGGCATGGTTTCCGACTTAGAGATCCGTCGCGTGGCTATGCTAAAAATCTATAAAAGAAAAAGTTTTTGTGACTGAGTACTGCTCCGCATACCCAGTGTCATATTCCTGTGCACGCCACTGTCATTAATATTAAACTCAATAAGAAAGCCACCTTTAAAATTAGAATCAGATAATACACCATCAAAGCTATTTAATATTCATTTCTAAACAAGTATTTTTTACCAGACAACTGTCCACTCGCCCCATTTAGTTTTTTCTTTATACTTTTTCTCTATGGTCATGTTTGACGTTCTCACGGAAGAGGCTGAATGGACTGATGTTCTCTAGATTAAAAAAAAAACACGGAAGGGTTGCTAGTATTAAAAATTATTAGTTTGTTTTCGTCTGTAAGGTGGTGTTCTGTGGGAAATAATGACCCTCTGCATTTTACATCCGGGAAGATGTTTTAGGTTTAATGAGAGGATGTGTGATAGGCAAAAAAGTTCATTTATTGACTGGACCAAAGATGTTAGGTTACTTGAATGGATATTTGTGGCGAGGGTAAGGGTTGTATTGTTCAAATCAGGGGTCAAGATTTACAATGAAAAGACTGCTTAGCTATAAACATTATATATTCAAAGAATTTAGTAATTATACAATATTGTAACGGTTACTTTTTGTAACTGTTACGATATTTGGGTGGTTAAAAAAGTAATAATAATAATTATTGCTTGCTCCCTGTGAGTTGCATTGGTTGCAATATTATATCAATAATTTGACCTAAACATATTCACTTAACTTAACTACCTATATTAAAGAATTTTTTTCTTAACCATGGACTTTATAAATGGTCCTTACCAACACATAAAACAAGTTTTATTTCTTTACTAACTAATGCCCGCGATTTCCCCCGCGTTTATTGAGCCCCACTCACCAAATACACAGCAAACCTTAAGAGGGTACTGTACTTTTCATTTAGGTATTTGCCTTAGGTATTGCTATCCCTATTACTGAGCGCCGCGCTGAAAGGGACAAATATAGATGAAGCAGATTTTACCTACAAATTCTTTGAAAAAAGACGTTTCGTACTTCTGTTTTTTTTTCGTGAAAGTTAAACCGATTTTAATAGTTTTTACGTTATATTATAGATAAAGAGTATATCTATGCTTCTATCACTTTATTAAAATCGGTTTAAAACTTTCGCGAAGAGAAAATGGAAGTACGATACCCATACTTTTGTATGGTGCATAATTTGGTATCGTGCCGTCTTAACAAATTATGCAAAAAAAGCCATCCTCTTGAACCAGTCTATCTATTAAAAAACCGCATCAAAATCCGTTACGTAGTTTTTAGAGACATGGATACAAAAATAACGACTTTGTTTTGTAATAAGTAAAGATTTATCTTATACCTTTACCAAACTTTAATTTTGTAACTGAGTAATTTCATGGTGTTAGCTTTTCACGGAGCTACGCGTCAAAAATTACTTGAGTAAAATGTTGCATAGTCCGAAAACAAAACGTAAAGATGTAGAATTAATATAAAATATGCTTTTTAATAACAAAACGGTGTATAAATTAATAGAGCATGTCAATTTGACGCAATGTAAACACAAGCGTCGTTGAAGGGTTGATCCGCGACTGTCTGTCATCCACTGACAGATGGCCGGCTAGGGTTCACAATTGATACTTTTTATTCACATTTTGAGAGGCGAAAGGAGGTTAGTATTATCTAATATATAAAATTCACGTGTCACAGTGTTAGTTACCGTACTCCTCCGAAACAGCTTGACCGATTCTTCTCAAATTTTGCATACATAGGTATTCAGTAGGTCTGAGAATCGGCCAACATCTATTTTTCAAACTTTTTTTTTTTAGTATGGCAAAACGTTTGCCGGGTCAGCTAGTTTTATTATAAAATCTTAGTTTTTTATTCATGAGATATAATAACTACATGTCTTAATGCTTTTTATAAATTATAAGAGTGTATAAACCTAAATATTAAAAAAAAACGTTAATTATAAAATCTTGTGTTATGTGTTTGAGATTTTTCGTATAAAACATTCTGTATGATTGACAGAAAACCCGAAAATAAATCTTGTGCTACTACTTCCTCTGATCAGTGCGGCACAATAGAACGTAATCCCTCTCTAGGTGGAGAAGGCCCGTGACTAACAGTGGGACGTAAATGGGCTAGAGAGAGTGTACTCTGCTAATAATAAATTAATATCTGTTTTTTTTTTAAATAGTTAAGACTTTACAATTTGTGACAACCCTAATATTTGACATAACTTTAACCCTACCGCTGATGTCTATGCGTTCATTATACGGAACGCTATTTTTACGATAAAATAAAAAAAAACCGAGGTGCTAACTACGAACCCTTGCTTTAGGGTATAGGGTATCAATTAGACGATACTCACAAAGTAACATGTGTTAAACTGAATGGCGCCTGGGGGCTAAATGTTTCTGTGGTCGTACAATTTATTAGTATAATTATTTTAATTTACTTGTCCTGTCTGTTTGTATGTATGATGTACAATGTAATGTATAAGAAATGCGCACAAATTTATCAAAATATTTTCAGTTTTGTTCGGCGTTGATTTCAAATCTGTTATGGATTCTAAAACACTAGATGTTGCCCGCAACTTCGTACGCGTATAATGTAGAAAACAAACCTTAAGAAATTATGAAAAAAAATACTTCGTTTCGAAGCATTCTATCTATTAAAAAGACCACATAAAAATCTAACAAAATATTTGGTTTAAACCCTCGAAATTATAAAACTTTTGAGATTAACATACTCGTTATATAAAGATGTGGAAAACCGAAAATACTTAAAAGAATTGTTATCTTTACTTAGTAGATTCCATACGAATATGAAAACAATTTATTTAGTATGATTTCTTAGAAATAATGTACAAAATTAAGATAATATGTTAAGATTGTCCTTATTTTCCTCAATCGTATAATCACGTAATGTATGTCACATAACTACCTATTTATGCGCATAGTTTATGCGTATATAGAAGGTAATAGTTCCATCGTGACTGACGTATCGACGTACAGTCAAGTTCAAAATTTACCTGTACGTCAAAATTTTGCAAAAAAAAAATTGTTCAAAAATTTGTTGTTGAATTTCGAACGCAAAACCAAACAAAGTATTTAAAAGAGCCACTCTATTCATCTCGAACCATTCTATCTATTAAAAAAACCGCATCAAAATCGGATGCGTAGTTTTCAATATATATGAGCACATAAGGACATACGAGTACATACAAAAATAACGACTTTACTATAAAATAAGTAAATAAACGTCTTTGCGTTATCCTACGTTCGTAACAAACTTTATGGCGACGGTTTTTTTGGGCTAGATAGGACAGAGGTGTTCTATTCAATAATCAGCGATATAATCTGTGGCACGGACTAGTGCAATATAGAGGTTTTTACTACACATAGGTAATTACAATTTTATTATCCTATCGAACCCGTGACATTGTGAGCGCAACTCACACAGAGCACTACTGCTGCATCTGTGATGCAGCAGTAGTGCTCTGTCCAGCCTTTTCTCTCAGCTCTCTTTAACGTCTCACTGTTCGACATGGGCCGCCTCCATTTATGGAGCGATTACGGTCCACTAACAAACCCCGTGCCAATACTAGGCGCAGGTATAATTTTCGTATTTTCCAGATCTCACAGAGGTTTTTATCTGTGTATTGTACACAGATAACAACGTCAACAAACAATTCCTTAGCTTGCTTTTACAACACCCTGGGAAGAAATGGTGGTGACACTTATATTCCTAATCCGTCACTACACAGACAATATTATTTAATACTGTCTAACCCGAGTATTTGTTATAAAATTGGTCAAGTGCGAGTCGGACTCGCGCACGAAGGGTTCCGTACCATTATCTATGCAACATAAGGCAACGTTATTAGTATCGAGCAAGAAACGGTAAAAAAATCATGTTTGTTGTATGGGAGCCCCCCTTAAATATTTATTTTATTTTATTTTTAGTATTTGTTGTTATAGCGGCAATAGAAATACATCATCTGTGAAAATTTCAACTCTCTAGCTATCACCGTTCTTGAGATACAGCCTGGTGACAGACGGACGGACGGACGGACGGACGGACGGACGGACGGACGGACGGACGGACGGACGGACGGACGGACGGACGGACGGACGGACAGCGAAGTCTCAGTAATAGGGTCCCGTTTTTACCCTTTGGGTACGGAACCCTAAAAACGAAGTTAGTTAAGTTCACTAGCGCAGTGGGTCACTTTACTGGGAGTCCACAAAAACCTGTTACTTTTTTGTTCAATATGTGACGGGTTAGGATGAGCCCACGGTTTTATTATAGGGTTGTCTCTTCTTGTTATTTTGTGAGATAAAGTTAAATTAAGGGTTGTATTTTTATTGGTAAAAAATATTACAAATTTATAATTTTTGGAACTTAATCTTTCTTCGCTTATATATAAAAATCAATTGCTGTTCGTTAGTCTCGCTAAAACTCGAGAACGGCTGGGCCGATTTTGGTGATTTTGGTCTTAAAATATTCGTAAAAGTCCAACGAAATACACAGGGATCTAAAATTCCACGCGAACGGAGTAGCGAGCATCAGCTAGTTAAATAATAATTATCTGTTTGTAGTTTAGAAACTTCCTTTTATTCTTTAATACTATGTTTTGGCATAGTTTTGTTAAGAGATTCTGACTCTCGCAGAAGACGTTATCATACATGTAAAGAAAAATCTGTTGTACACAGATAACATCCTCTGTGAGAAACGAAAAACTTGAAAACAAACTCTAGATATACATGCCTGATCAACGCGGCACGGTATACCATAACGTCTCCCGAAGTTGAGGAGGCTCATGCCCAACATTGGGACAACAGGGTTGCCACTATAATGTTTAAATTCTTTATTTAAACATTATATTGACTCACAGAGAATGCCTTTGGCATTAAGTCCGCCATTGTACAAATTTTGTTTGTGCGAAGTATAAATAAAATATTATAGTGGCAACCCTATGCTCACACACAGAATGAGTATAAAAACAAAGGGTTTAGGGGATATATTGTAATCTGGAGCAATCACTGAGATAAATTGATAAAACTTTACTATATCAACTTGTCTTATAGTCAGTCAGTCAGACAGATGTGGACCTGTGTATTAGGAATGTGTATTAGGTATCTTTGTAATTTATAACGAAACAGCTGATCGGATGGCCTTAGCGGGCTACGGGTTCCAATTCCGAAAACGTTACTTATAGTCAAAGTCAAAGTCAAAATTTTTTATTTCAAGTTGACATGTTTTACAAGCTCTTTTGAAACGTCAGAAACTAGGTGTCTTTATAAATATTCATGGTCATTTCACACAACGTCCTCTGGTCCCAAGCTAAGCTTATTGCTTGTGTTATGGGTACCAGAATACGGATAGACTACATATACTACTTTTCTTTTGGAAATACATACTTATAATACATAGAAACACCCAGACGCAGTACAAACATTTGTATCACAATTTGAAAAATCACACAAATGATTGTCCCGAGCGGGAATCGAACCCGCAACCTCTTGATCGGCAGTCCGCTATTTGAACCACTCGACCGCGAGGTTCGTCAATATTAGTCGCAGCGTGATGTTATATAGCCTTCCTCGATAAATGGACTATCCAAAACTGAAAGAATTTTTCAAATCGGTATAGCGCGTTCGAACAAACAAACAAACTCTTCAGCTTTTTATAATACTAGTAGACATTGGATATGGAGTCTAAGATTTTTAAGCTATTGCATAGCTTCTATCGCGGGCCTTGAGCGTGTGACCGAATCCAGATATTCCGTAACGAAAATAGCGTGATTAAAATAACCTTACATTATCGGCGTTACTGCGCATGCGTAATCCCCTCTTCGCCCCGCAATTTATTTCATACTGTTGATACCAAGGGTAAACGGCTTCCTCAAATTAAATAGCGTATTAAAATAAGGATTTTGAATTGATGTTCAGATAACAGCGTATTTTAGTTTTTAATAATGTAAAATAATGTTTATTTTATTTTATTGACATTTAATTGACAATCGCTATTTTATCATAATTACCATAAACAATGGACAGATGTAAGCATCAGTAAATAAGGATTATTAATCTTATTTTAGTTTATGGTATTTAGATTCTTGCATAAATAAAATAAATAAATAATTATAAATGCATAAATTGATAAAAAAATGCTATGCAATAGCTTTACCGCGGCAGTCCCCGAGTGCCATACGTCTTTTATTTTTAAAATCTAATCCACCTTGCGTCTAATTTAACAACATACAATTTTATTGTCTGAAGTAAGAGTCTGTATAAAACACATGCCGGTCAAACTAATTTCTTTATTATATTTGATTAACCCTTAAAATGGCCGCCTGTTCGTAATTACAGAACAGATGCCACACTGATTAATTAATAGAAAAACTATTGAGGCACCTGCAGCCCGCGTCAGACAAATCTCACTTTTATTAGAAAAAAAAAAGATTACTTAAATAAAATTACGAAATAATGTTCCGTATTATCGTTTAATTTTTCTAACCCGGTCAGACGTGACGATGTCCTGAGTTGTGAATAATTGACCAGAATAAACAAAAAAAAGCATATATACGTTAAAAATCGTTCATAAAAAGTAGTTCAATTATTTAGATGGAGTTCAGTGATATACATATACACAAGAATGTAAATAAAAAAATTGTCATTAGTGGATCTCATTACTGACTGCGATCTACTTGTTCTCGATTCTCATTGTTGGCCCACTGTTGGGCACAGGCCTACTCCACGTGATACCTACTTAAACCTTTTTAATTACAAGATCCGACTGTTATATAGTAATTTATATAAAATATGATTTTTTAATGACGGATTGCGTCTTTATCAAGATCTTTTCAAGCTGGAGAATCGAATCCACCAATTTTTATATAGAAAATGCCTGCGACTACGTCCGCGTGGAATTTAGAAAATTATATCCGTTATTGCAACATTTTTCACTACTGCTTTGCTCCTACTGGTCGTAGCGTGATGTTGTATAGCCTAAAGCCTTCCCCGATAAATGCCCTATGTAACACTGAAAGAATTTTTCAAATCGGCCCAGTGGTTTTTTAGATTAGCGCGTTCAAACAAATAAACAAACAAACTCTTCCGCTTTATAATATTAATAAAGTATAAATTAGACTAACGAATACTTCACAATGGTACCGATTCTACGCGCAGAACAAAACTAAACATAACTAAACATAACTAAAAAAATTGGCCTAGAGCGAGTCGGACTCGCGCACGAAGGGTTCCGTATCTATGCAACATAAGGCAACGTTATTAGTATCGAGCAAGAAACGGTAAAAAAATCATGTTTGTTGTATGGGAGCCCCCCTTAAATATTTCTTTTATTTTATTTTTAGTATTTGTTGTTATAGCGGCAATAGAAATACATCATCTGTGAAAATTTCAACTGTCTAGCTATCACCGTTCTTGAGATACAGCCTGGTGACAGACGGACGGACGGACGGACAGCGAAGTCTCAGTAATAGGGTCCCGTTTTTACCCTTTGGGTACGGAACGCTAAAAATGAAAATTGATAGCCAAATAATCAAAATACATCAATAATTGTTTTTATTTTTTAGTTAAGTTTAGTTGTGCACGTAGAATTGGTACCATTACCTATCAATAGTAGTATTAAGTGTTTATAAAACCCTTTTTCTAAGCAACTCTAAAATCTTACGAAGAAAGTTTTTTACTAACATAATCTTATATGTAAATCTGTCTGTCATTGTCTTTTGTAGAGGTTTTTTCTACAAATCGTCAGCGGAAGTCATTTTAAATTAGGGTGCTATAATCAACTTTTTACATAAAACCATCTTATAACTTGTTTAAACAAAGAATTATTTACTACAATGTGATGCCCGCGACTTCGTGTGCATGGAATTTGGAATCAGCTTTTTTCGCAGGAAAACATAGCGTACCTTCCGCAGGCTCTGGAATATCTGGGTATCAAATTTCATGTAAATCTGTTTATCCTCATACATTAGTAAATGTAGCTGCTCTGGATATTGTAGGTTATGAGCAGAGGTCGGAATTAGGTAGAGTTATTTATGTACTTACACTGATTTCATACAGCGAAAGAATAAAGTGGATATGCTTCAAATCCCGAGATTAATTTTAAAGAGCAGAAAAAATCCCGTGATTTTTCAAATAAAAATTTAATAGCGACTGATTCAGTAAGAAAAGTATTCGCTCGTATTTAGAAAGGCGAAATATGCGTATGAGAGTTTGCTTGAGATATCAATAATTTGTATTGTGAATTAATGTAAGCGAATAAAAATTGCATGCTAATTATCTTTGTTTTATTTGTCTATTTCTGAGGTTTTTATTATTATTTAATCGTAATATTGTTGGCCACACAGGCCAACATTTCGATGCAAGTACACAAATAACTCCACCTGATTCCGACCTATGGTTATGAGTGAGAGTTGTTGCCCGCGACACCGTACGCGTGGCATTTAGAAATAAAAAATTGGTCAAGTGCGAGTCGGACTCGCGCACGAAGGGTTCCATTATCTATGCAACATAAGGCAACGTTATTAGTATCGAGCAAGAAACGGTAAAAAAATCATGTTTGTTGTATGGGAGCCCCCCTTAAATATTTATTTTTGTTTTTTTTTAGTATTTGTTGTTATAGCGGCAATAGAAATACATCATCTGTGAAAATTTCAACTCTCTAGCTATCACCGTTCTTGAGATACAGCCTGGTGACAGACGGACGGACGGACGGACGGACAGCGAAGTCTCAGTAATAGGGTCCCATTTGCAACATTTTTCACTGATGCTTCTCTCCTATTAGTCACAGCATTATATTATATACTTAGCCTAATTAGCCTTTAAAGACAAATATATTATCCAACACTGAAAGAATTTTTCAAAACAGACCAGTGTTTCTTGAGATAAGCGCTCTGAAACAAACAGACAAACCTTTCAGCATTATAATATTACTATCAGATACGTATAGATTACAGACAACACAGCTATTGAAATGAAATGGCGGAAAGATTTCTGAACTAGCAATTCACACACTTCATAAAAAAAACTTGAAACCACAGACGAGAAATTCGCACGGATGTTTGAAGCAAAAAAAAATAAACAAAAATAAAAAAGACGTCTTTTAGTCGTTAGTTGAACCTGCACAATAAAGGTATTAATATTCATAAAAGAACATTGCGCATATCAATCGCAATGCAAGTGCTAAAAAGGATCTAATGGGATGCGTAAGCACACCCCGCCATTTTCTTTTCTCGCACTGTCATTAGCGCCTTTAGAACGAGTCTTCTTTATTTAAATTTTTGACAATAGATTCTTTTTGTTTATCCGTTTTGGTTGCCCATGATAATTCGAGCTTATCATTATTGTTGAGGGGTTCGTTTGAGAGATTTGATGGATTGATAGTTAAGCTACTTTACTGGAATTTACCATGCATGCCGAAGTTTAATGATAATAATTTGCATTCATCGTTGGTATCATTGCGTAAGGGACCTTGAGATCATATTAAAGCAGGTGGCACTGACAACAAAAGTGTTGCTAAGTAGAAACTTTACCTTCTTCTCTGACTTCTTCTCTGACTTTAGAAATGCTTTTGGCTTGCCCTACATAAAATTGTTTAAATGAAATAATATTTATTTTGTATATCCATCAACTATTCGTCCTAAATTAATCATAATTTGCGTAACATTGTGGGCCTAGCCTGTACCTAGACTAATTATGACATTAAACTTCTCTTGTAAATACATTTCATAATTTCACTTTTAAATACAAATCGCTCAGACACAGTACGAAATCATGCAACTAATTAAAAACCCAGAATGCATGGAGGTCGGCAATAAAGTAAAAATGCCGCGAAACCCATCGAAAAAAAGTTTGCTCATAGACAATCCCGCCAAAATACAGATACACTGTAATTACGCGGTATCATCCTTTTTTTAAATTTTTAGTTAACCCCAAAATGCCAAACTAATTATAACGTTCGAGAATTAGTTCGTATGTCTTTCTTTCTTGAATATTTTCGCACGGTGCGTAATAAGGATGTGGTGATACTATAACAGTTAATTAGGTAGGATGTTGTTTGTTATGATAATGTTTGTTGGAATTGGGTTATTATAACGAGTTTTGTTGTCATTTAGTATTCATTTATGTTATATTAGCTGTGGTTTAAATTGAGGGAATGACTATTGTGTATTCTTTACAGTTTAATAAACTGACAAAACAAAACAAGTGATTAAAAACTTCGTTACCACCGATTTACCATATCACTCAGTCTTAAGTTCCATTTCAGAATTATATTTCTTTTATAATACCATTAACAATAATTCATTTGTAAATCATAGTATAGCGTGGGTTTTTGATCGGCCCCACGCCACAACCGTCTTCCTTCGAAGCCATGGACTCCCCTATCACTTAGTCGTCGGCTAAAAGCCACTTATGTGTGCGTGAAATATACAATATCTATGTGTGTCAATAATATAGGCTATACATCATAAAAAACCTCATTATTCTATGAAGTATGATTTAGCTAGGCTAAAGTTACTTGTCCTCAATTTTAAACATTAACACACCATCTGTGATATTTGTGTTCGTAACTTAAAATGGCTGATTCGATTTTTATGTTATTCATTCTTTGTATTGTACAGGTAATGTTCGATATTCAACCTCTAAAATAAGTAGATATATCATCCACTAGCTGTTGCCCGCGACACCGTCCGCTTGGAATTTGGAAAATTATTTTTCTCGCAATAAAAGGTAGCCTATGTCCTTTCTCAGGGTCTAAAGATTGTCTGTGCCACATTTCATCGAAATCGGTTGAGAGGTTTAAGCGGGAAAGCGTAACAGACAGACAGACAGAGTTACTTTCGCATTTATAATAGGTATTAGTAGGGATTTCCACCTACACTAATATGGGTTTAGGAAATAATTATCGCTTCCAAAACAATTGCAAGATAGCTAAACAGCCAGGCAAACTTTTGGTTTCACAAGAGAGCTAAGAATATTCTTGTAGTTATATTGCGTATACTAACTCTTTACTTAATATAAAACAAAGTAGTTATTTCTGTATGTCTTTATTTGAGCCTAGATCTTTGAAACTCCTTTTATTCGATCGATTTTACAAAATTTGTTTAGGTTTAGTTTCTAAATTCCACGCAAACGACGTTGCGGGCAACAGCTAGTACTTCTATAATTATATAAATATTTATATTTATAGACAATTCACACAGCACCTTTTGTCCCAAAATAAGCTATAATTCTATGCTTGTGTTATGGGTACCTCCGTATTTGGTAATAGTAGATCCATATTTGTAGATGTATTTTTGTAAATACATGCTAATTAATACATAGAAAACACCAGACGCAGACAAAAATTCCTAAATGTAAGTCTTAATATCTGCTTATTTATATCAGGTAGGACAAATTACTGATCTGGAACAAATTTTATGCAAATATTGAACTATTTAATTAACGATAGCCTTGGAGCTTTTGTGCTTTCCTCATTCCAAACATTGTTAATTGTATTTAAGAGGATACCAAAATAGCTTCGTGCATTTTTCTACGTACGAAGTTTTCATTTTTTCTTTAGATTGAATGGCTAGAGCTCTAATTTTTAAGTATATGTTTTTTCAATATATAATCTAGGGTCGCATAAACTCAGAAACACGATTGAAAAAAGTTTTCTCGATAGAAAATCTTAGCGAAACAACCTCTCTTATTTTTAATTTTTTTCATTTGTCGGTCTATTATTGCGTATTAACTAATGAAATAACTTTCAAAACATAAGTAACTATTATATATAGAAACACGTAAACCAGAATTAAAATATATTTAGTAGATTTTGAGTAAAAAACAAAAAAAATATCCCTAATTCTTCATTTTCTATACCTACTAGCTGTGTTAATATGTACATGTCGACGATAATATTGATGTAGGCCCTTAATGAAAGGTGTTTGTTTTACATATACCTTTTTATATCAGACTTAAACCAAGTTATATTTATTAGTAGTTTTGTAACAGCCGATAATCTAGTAATAATCCGAATCTTATTCATAATGACTTATGGGAGGTTTAAAAGTTCGCTAAAATAGTCTTTAAACTTGTTATTCATAATAGTCTTTTTACACTAAAACGTTTATTATCTCTCCGATAAAATCTCGGTATAAACCTCCGATAAGTCATTATGAATAAGACCGTTAACCTTTACTTATTATAAAACACAGTCGTTATTTTTGTACGTATGTCTCTATGTGTGCTTATAATATCTTTAATACTACGCAACGGATTTTAATGCGGTTTCTTTTAATATATGCAGTGGTTCAAGAGGATGGCTTTTTGTTTATTTTATCAAGATATAATTTCTAAATTCCACGCGTACGAAGTTGGCGGGCAACAGCTAGTTCATAATGTCCCTTTGCCTTTTTTGGAAAATAGTATAATTCTTATTATAGTAATACTAGCTGTCCCGGCAAACGTTGTTTTGCCATACTAAAAAAAAAAGTTTGAAAAATAGATGTTGGCCGATTCTCAGATCTACTGAATATGTATGCAAAATTTGAGAAGAATCAGTCAAGCCGTTTCGGAGGAGTACGGTAACTAACACTGTGACACGTGAATTTTATATATTAGATAGGAAAATATGTACAAAAAGTCTTTACTATCTTTTCAGGGCGTAGACGACCTAGACGGATTTTAATTTTATAGATTAGGTACAGTAAATAAATAATCAACTTTTACTTTTCCAAAATCTAAAAATATTTATTTCAAAAATTTCAAATACGAAAAAAGAATCCATGTTGCATATTCGTGACAAAAGTACCGTGTTTTCACACGACGACAATGATTAATTAAATAAAGTCGCCCTTCTTGATAAAAAAAAAAGAAATCTTATAGTAAAAAATAAAAGATATCGTGAGAGATGCATAAAATTAACTTTTAATAAAATATACACATGCAAATTCGTTACGTGACCACTTTTTAAAGATAAAAAAAGAAGACAAAAGCGTTCACTATGGTCGCTGTGTTCCCTTTGAATGTAATTTGAATTTGCATACATCTGTGGCGATTTTTTCACTCAAAAAGATTATGCAAATGTGTTTTTTGGACATCGATGTGTTGTTAAGTTTTTTTTTAAACTAAGTATAAAAAAGTCCACTGACGAAGATAGGGTTAAGTCTGAGTAAGAAAGTTAATAGTTCTCACGATTTTTTTATATTTGATTTTGTATTCCCAGACTGTTTTATAATGCCATAGACTTTTTCAATGCTCGAAATGCTTTAATTTTGTAATAATGTTTATGTTATTACTATGCACTATCTAACGTTAGCATTTTGCTATTCATAAGTTTAATATTTTGAAATATTTAAATTAATTAAGTTATTAAAATTATTTTTTATTTCATTCAATTTTCAGTTTCTTTTGCAACTAGTACGAACATAAAAGTATTTTTTAACTACAAGTTGGTGCTTTTGGTATTACCACAGATAAGTATTACAATACTTTGAAAATTTTAACGATTTTTAATTTGAATACTTTAATTATAAATAGATTTAATACATTAGATTTATTAAAAAGAACTAAAAATAAGACGAAATCTTATAGGTAGGTATGCACCAAGTTAAACCAAGTAACTATGTAACAAAACCCACTTCTATGTACAAAACCAAAAAAAACTATCCTATACTTTTATAACTGCACAAACACATTCACAACTCCTAGTTGTTACACACAAAATATATACTAAAACATTTTTTCTAAAATTTTTTTGCCGCATATAAACATTTTGTACCTGAACCTGGGGTGGAGCCAACCCACCCTATTTTTTTTACAACACAAAAACCAATAGTGCATTTTAAGGGTGGCAACATTTTTTTTGACAGCTCGATCAATATTTTTCCCGCGCACACATTGCATTGGCCTGTTCAAACCATAGACTATAGCACAACCCGTCAGTTAACAAAAGGGGGTCTTTATGTAAAACTCATTCATTTATTTTTGCTTTGCTAACGGTCGTTCCTATTATTTTCGGTAATAGCTGGGGTTGCATTAAAAGGGGTTATTTTTTATATGTACTTCTCCTCACGCGATTACAGACGATATTAAATCGTTTGGAGCACGCAAATGATCGGTTTATGCTTTTGAAAAACGTTTTTGGTTATATATTTTTATGTTGGCGCGAAATAAAACTTGATTACGCTTTACAAAATGTTTTTAATTGCTTAACTATTGTATATAGTCATTATTTGATTTATCACTTACTAGATGTTGACTTCGTACGCGTAAAGTTTAGAAGCTAAACCTTGATAAGGGGTACACTACAAAAAGGCGAAAAACTTTATTCCGAAAGTCACAAACACGAATTTCATAATACCGATTTTCATAATTCCGAAACTTCAATATTCCTAACGATTATAATTACTATTCTCAAAATTCCGAACTTCAAAAGGCCGAATAATAAAAATCCGAATTATTGATAATTCGAAACATCTGCTGCTTCGGCGTGTTGGCCGGCTATGCCGGCCAGCCTCAGCTTCAGCAGCGGGCCTTCAAACCACTTGCTCCTCAGCCCGCGGGCCGCCCCAGCCCTCCGTGCCTACGCGGGCTTAAATTGCACTCTAGTGTAGGGCAAACAAGACTACGTGAAGTCGGTTTTGCAGCGATTCGTTTCAGACTCAAAATTTTGTGACACAACATGTTGAACTTTAGTCTATTCGACGTACTGAAAATCGGAATCTCGTTTTTCGGACTAATAACTCTTCGAGCATTTGACTCTTCGGACAAATGAAAATCGGAAAAGTAACAAATCGGATTTATGACTTTCGGTAAAATGTTTTTCGTGATTTTGAATAATAGACATTACAATTTTTCGGTATTATGAAATTCGGACTTTTAAAAATCGGCATTTCAAAATTCGGAATAACGTTTTTCGGAATTTTAGGGTGTTCCCATATTCAGTAGTAGTCAAAACAACGTTTTCCGGGTCAGCTAGTATACAAATTAATTATTTGTTTAATTAAATTACAGTGGTGGTGACATCAGCTCCCGCGAACGAAGCAGAGTTGCAGTTGTACAGAGTCATGCAGAGAGCCAGCCTGCTAGCGTATTACGACACGCTACTGGAAATGGGTTGGTGTCTTTATTTCCATATATTTCTACTTCACCAGAATAATTTTAAAATAGCCTGACTTAAATAGTTTAATGGCCTTAGCCAGGTATTTTACATAACTGACTTTCGACAGTTTTTCGGTTTCGATTCCCGCTTACCTACTTAGTACATTTATTCAAATCAAATCAAATCAAATCATTTATTTATTTATTATTATTTATAAAGGTGTATAGGTACATTAATCAGAGTCCGAGACAATAATCTGCCAGTATCTGGCGTATAAATATTCAAGTGTTATAATATTTTATAAATAGAGCTATATAATTATGTAATATTTAGTCATACTATTAAGTCATATATTAAAAATAAATATTTCAATAATCAAGCAACACAAAATACAAATCAATACAATGTCACAGTTTTCTAGCGTCTAAAAATTCCTTTACAGTATAAAAACATTTATTTAATAAGAACCTCAATAATTTTTCTTTGAAAGCCTTCGTAGTAGTGATGTCCTTTAAGCTAGTTGGTAATTTATTATAAATTTTTATAGACATACAGTACACATTCTTGCTATACACATCTACTCTTTGCTTATGTATTACTAATTTATGATTGTGTCTGCCTGGTCTCGTTTGAACATCATCGCGTCTGCTAAACAAATTCGAATGTGTTCTTACAAATATGCAGATTTCAAATATATAAAGACTAGGCAATGGTAATATGTTAAAGTTTTTAAAATATTTCCTGCAGCTATCCATTTGTTGTAAACCAAATATTGCCCGAATACATTTTTTTTTGCAATACAAATACTCTATTAACGTCTACAGAATTATCCCAAATTATTAGTGCATATCTTAGTTTAGATGCAACATAGCCATGGTATGCGCTAAGAGCAGCATCCAATGAAGATATCTGTCTCAAACGATAAAGTGCACAAACAAACCTATCAAGACTCAAACAAAGCTTTTCAATATGTTTAATTATTACGGTAATAAACACATTTTTTACATTTATGTATCATATCCACTACTTAGTATTCTTAGCGTAAGCTACGTTGAGACCAAATGATCTGGTGTAAGTTAAAAAAGTATAAATTACAAATTACTTACATACCAATTTATCTGTATAATGATAAAATATTCCTAAACTTTTCCTAGAAATACAACGTTAGATCAAAGATCATAAGTAAATTATTTTATATAAAAAAAGATACGTCATAACATCTGCCTACCATTGTAAGATCCAAGAGCAAAGGAACACAAGAAAAAATACTTTCTCATCACAAATTAAAGAAAATAAGTAAAAAAAATGAAATCTCCATAAAGTAAAAAACACCCGCTCAACGTCGACATGCAAATTACTTTTTTAATCTTTTACTTTTTTAATACCGCCGATTACCGAGCCAAGGGGTTTGGCCAGTCAGCCTTATCCTTTTGTTTTTTTTTTCTTAGCGCCCCTTCGCAAAATGGTCACGTAGCCATTTGCATATTTGCCTAAATTAAAACTATGTGAGTTTATATTTTTTTGGCGTATCTCACGTTTTTGTGTGGAACAATGCTAGCGAAATGAACTTGCGCCGCAAGAAAGTCTTGCATATTAATGCATATGGGACTAATCTATCTGTTTGTAACAATAGTCTAGTTTTTTCTGAAATGTTAATGTAAAGAACTTGTAATACCGCGGTCCGTTTTTTTTGGACTTTGAGAAATCATACTTAATTATTCTCGAACGTTCTTATGCCTTCTTGAATATGTTTTTAAAATGATGGGATTAAGTTTTTATATGAGAGTTTATAAATATTAAATTAATTTCTAGCTTATATTTAAAATTTTTTCATAAAATCATTACGTTGTTGTTGAGATATAATTATATTAATTATTATTATTTATAATTAATAACTTATTTTAGTAATCTACTAATACATATAAAATTCAGTAATGTACTTATATAAATGGCAATGATTTTTAACTAAATTAGTTTCTGACTATTATATATAATATAATATAGAATGATAGATTAACTTATAAACATGCATTACTTCAGGCGGTGATGACGTTCAGCAACTCTGTGACGCTGGCGAAGAAGAATTCTTAGAAATAATGGCTCTAGTCGGAATGGCGTCTAAACCTCTACATGTTAGACGTCTCCAGAAAGCTCTCCAAGAATGGGTTAACAACCCAGCTCTGTTCCAAATCCCAATTGTTCCAAATATCTGTCCAACAGAGAACCCTTTTATTCAATGTAACCAAAGACTATTAAATATGCCTCCATCTATTCCCAATGTTCTTCCAAGAACAGTAGCGTCTCCTGAAAGCAGTAGACCAATGTACAGTCCATCTCCTGGTGCTCCAGATAACAGTTGTGGTTCTACAACATCAGCACCGAGCGCTAGTCCTGTTCATCAAACTAATACCTTTACTAAAATCGTTTTACCACCTTCTCCTGCTCCTGCAGCCCCTGTCACATCCACAGCATCTAGATCTTTCTCTCCTCAAAGTGCCTGTCCTCCTGCATCAGCTGGTTCTAGTCCAAACTCCGTAACATCCCCTGTACAGTTAACACCAGTTCTTTTAGATATCCATGTTCAAAAATTATCTACTGCGGCAGAAAAATTAAGTAAACATTTGCCACAATTAGAACCAAAGCCACAGAATACAAAAAAGAAGATGTGTAAAGACTTAGAACTGGTGATGATGATGTCAGAATCAGATCCGAGGAGGATGGAGGAGATTAGGAAGTACGCGGCGATATATGGACGGTTCGATTGTAAGAGAAAACCGGAGAAACCGTTGACGCTCCATGAGGTAAGTGAAAAAATATGAAATTCTCTAAATATGTTCAACAAATACTCTATCTCTATCTATAAACTTATGGTCTTCTTCATAATGACTTATCGGAGGTTTAAACGGAGATTTTATTAGAGAGTTAATAAACGTTCAGCGTAAAAAGACTATTATAAATACCTACACAGTATAAATAACAAGTTTTGACAATTTTCGCGAACCTATTTTAGCGAACTTTTAAACCTCCGATAAGTCATTATGAATAAGACCATTATTCTATATCTTTTCTATGAAAATATAAATGAGGAAAAATTAATCATTAAATTGGTTATCAAAAGGGTTATCAAATAATTGAGTAGTTCATGTGCCCTTGAAATTTGAGGGTTTTTCTCGAATTCTCAAATCAGATCTTGACCACCAGGTCAGGCCAATGGGACCAAACGGGAACCAACAGCTTTCAAATAAAAAAAGAATCATCAAAATCGCTTCGCCAGTTAAAAGTTATGAGGTAACCAACAAACATAAACAAATAAATAAAAAAAACAATACAGACGAATTGAGAACCTTATCCTTATTTTTGAAGTCGGTTAAAAAGATAGTGTAAGATAATGTAAGATGTTACACTGTAAGATGTAATACTTCTAAGTTTGTATCTAACTAATTTTAGAGGGTCGGATTTTTGTTATGAAATGTACCAACTCTCAGTCATTATTTTTCACGAACGCGCTAAAAGAAGTATAGTTTAGATCGAAAATAATGTTTAACCTCCTGAGCAACAAAAATTATATTATTTATTATTAAATTAATTAGATAATAACTCATTCATTTTATTACTGTTTGATTTATATATTGCGGTTGCAGCGACGAAAAAATTATTATGCACCATTTGCGTATCGCTATCCATAGAGTATATAATCATGTATGTTTCTTAGTCTTTGTCGCTATCACTTAGCTAGTCTATATTATCTTAAATCAAATTAATAAATTGTTTCGATCAAATGGAATGTCGTCAACTATTTTTTTTATTCCAGCATCCAAGACTTGTTTTATGTCCTTGAGTCAAAATTAAAGATTAATTAGGATCTATATTTTTCGATTGCGTTGACTTGATTCATACCTATAATCTATTGGTCTTATTCATAATGACTTATGGGAGGTTTAAAAGTTCGCTAAAATAGGTTCGCGAAAATTGTCAAAACTTGTTATTCATAATAGTCTTTTTACGCTAAAACGTTTATTATCTCTCCGATAAAATCTCTGTTTAAACCTCCGATAAGTCATTATGAATAAGACCGTATATCTATACTAATATTATAAAGCTGAAGAGTTTGTTTGTTTGTTTGAACGTGCTAATCTCAGGAACCACTGGGCCTATTTCAAAAATTCTTTCAGTGTTGTATAGTACATTTATCGAGGAAGGCTATAGGCTATATAACATCACGCTGCGGCTTATAGCAGCGAAGTATTAGTGAAAAATCTTACGAAAACGGGGTCAAATTTTAACAGCTCAGCAATCACGATTTCTCAAGTAATTTATTGATTTTGTAATTGACATGCTATGCTTTACTTAATAAATTAAATTATGGTGGAAAACTCAAACGAGTGACGATTGTGGTGGTAAATTTGAATGCTACAAGCACGACCGCAATAAGCTCAGTTGGAAAGAGCTTCGGAACGGTATTCCGAGGTCGTGGGTTCAAGTCCCGCTTGCGGCAATCACTTTTTCCACCATAATTTAATTTGTTAAGAAAAGCATAGCATGTCAATTGCAAAATCAATAAATTACTTTAGTAATGAACGTCGCGTCATTATTTTCAACCCAAATGTATTCTGCGGCCGTATTATGAGCTCTTATTCCCACGCCGTTTACGCCGTGAATGGAATTGCCCGGCAAATTCGTAATATGAACATAACTCCCAGCCATCCAGTTCGCTAAAACAGTCATAGATTAATATGTTTATAGGGAAGGTACAACTAAAAGTTTAAGTACTAACTAAAATTTTTCAACTAAACGTTTTATGTTTACCATAATATATAATTTAGTCAGGCAGTGTACGGCCTGCTTGGAACTTGCATGATTTTTAAAACGCTCGTAATACGCCCGCTGTAAAGAGTACTAGGTGGTTGGTCGAGATGTTGCAAAGCAATCTTGATAGATGGCGTTGTACGTAGAAATACGATATAAACTCAATCGAGTGACGATTGTGGTGGTAAATTTGAATGCTACAAGCACGACCGCAATAAGCTCAGTTGGAAAGAGCTTCGGAACGGTATTCCGAGGTCGTGGGTTCAAGTCCCGCTTGCGGCAATCACTTTTTCCACCACAATTTAATATATTACGATTTCTCAAGTTATATTTTATACATTATTGTCAAGGTAATGGTGAATGAGGCGGCAGCTCAGATATGCCGTTGTGTACCAGCTTTACTGACGAGGAGAGACGAGCTGTTCCCACTGGCGAGACAGCTTGTTAGGAGAGCTGGACTACATTACTCTAAACATGGGTATATAGAAGTTTGTATATAAATCTTTATTAATTACAAAGTCTGCAATTCGTCCGTCTGTCACCAGGCTTTATCTCCGAAAAGATGATAGCTAAAGAACTGAAAAGTTTACAGTTTATGTATATCAATTGATGCTACAACAATAATTCCTCATCATCATCATTCTTTTGCCCTTATCCCGACATTTGTGGTCGGGAATATGATGGTATTTTGAAACCAAACTTAACTTTATAGATACTATAATAAATGAGTGATTTTAATAACAGTCCAACTGACTTCATGTCTTTGAAATTTGAGGGTCTTCCTCGATTTCTCAGGAGATAACCATCAGATTCAGACCTGGCGCCAATGGGACCAAACAGGAACCACAAGCTTTCAGTTAAATAAAGAATTGTCAAAATTGCTTCGCCCAGTTAAAAGTTATGAGGCTACAAACATAAAAAATAAATATACAATACATACGAATTGAGAAACTCCTCTTTTTTTGAAGTCGGTTAATAAAACAAGTCACATAAACTACTATATCTATTAAAAACCACATCAAAATCCGTTGCATAATTTTAAAGATTTAGGCAAACATAGGGACATACAGAAATAATGATTTTGTATTATTTACAATTCAATTCTACATTTATTTATTTATTATTAACTCAGAAATATTACAATGTTTGTTATTTTACATGTTTCATATGCTAATAAGTACAATGTTAAATAATACAGCTTACCTAGGTTAGAACTTTCCGTTCAAACATTGTTTCATACGGATGTTAGCACTACTCTCCGTACTAATTAGAAATTGTATCACGGCAGAGTAGTCCCCCGCATCGTTTACTCCACATTACATCACAACATATTGTACACAACATAATACAACTTAAAATGTTTTCAATTCTGTTATCGAATTCTGTTCCATTAATGTGGTTTTCCTTACCGTAAATACGAGTATGTAGAACTTAAGATTTACTAACAAATTTCCTCAATTATTTGTTAACGCTACGTATTAGCCAGGAAAACTGGAAAGTAAAGCGCATTACATGTGCGTGGTAAAAATTACGTTAATTATTTAACTCCTTCATGGATATTTAATTTATTGGTTAATAGGACAAAAATAATAATGATTTATACAAAGAAAAATAATGTCCATGTGGTGACGGATTAAGAATACAAGTGTCATCACCCCATTTCTTTCTCAGGTCGCTGTAAAAGCCAGCTAAGGGATAACATGGGCAGTTAAGAGGGTACTGTACTCCTAATTTAGGTATCTGCTTTTAGTATTGCTATCCCTATTCCCGAGCGCTGCGCTGAAAGGGACAAATATAGCTGAAACAGATTTTACCTACAAATTCTTTGAAAAAAAAGACATTTCGTAGTCCCCTTTTTTCTTCACAAAAGTTTAACGAATTTTGATTTTTTTGACGCTATACTATAGATGAAGAGTCTCTATGCTTCTATCACTTTCTTTTTTGGTAAAACCTTACCAAATATGTGTGATAGTCGCTGCAACTTTACCTAAAGAAAACCAAAAACGGGATTTTCGGATGGTCATATTTCTTTTAGTTATTATGTTTTGAAAAGGAGAAAGTGATAGAAGCACGACTCTTCATCTAATACAGCGTCAAAACAATTAAAATCGGTTTAACTTTCACAAAGAAAAAAGGGTACTACGATGACCATATTTTTGTATGGAGCATAATTTGGTATCGTGCCCTCTTAACGTCTACTGTGGAAGACGGAAATCTCGAAACTAAACCCTGTGCCAACAGGCCCGGTCAGCGTGGGACAGTAGACCATAGTCCTTCCCAGAGTGGACGAGGCCCGTGGCCAACAGTTAATGGGCTGGAGACGATACAATGAAAAGTGTACCCTTAACTATAATAATATGTACGCGTATAACTTCTAATCCTTCTCTCTAACCTAATAACGTCCCACTGTTGGGCCGGTCTTCCTCCACTTTGAGAGGGATTATGATCTACTGCCCCGCGCTGACCAGGCGTGTTGGCACAGGGCTTATGTTCGAATTTTCAGTCTCTGACAGTAAATGTATATTGTGTCTGTATTTTATTCAAATTTATGTATTTTACTAAGTTTAATAATGTTAATCCATGTTTTTTTAAGTTAGTAAAGCACCTACTACAAATATCTCTGCATCACCCAAGGTTGACTGGTAGATAATGCTTTTAGCATTAAGGCCGCCTGTGTACTTAATTGTGCTGAAGTTTTAAATAAATAAATAAATGTTAACAACTTATATTATCCCTTATTCCCTCCCAACTTATATTGGCTCTTACAGCGTACTGGGGAAGAAATGGGGTGGTGACACTTGTATTCTTAATCCGTCACCACACGGGCAATTAATATATTTGGCTAGCCTATAATTAATGTATTTTATGTTCCAGTCTACCTCCAACAGCGTCAACGGGAGAGGAACGTGAACGTGATGAGGACGAGACGCCCACGAAGCGTCCACGACAGGTCCCCACCGCTCACGTAGATCTCACAGACTAATACTAACATACATAGAGTATGCTGTAGTAATGAGCATAGAGTATCTACTGAATGCTTTACAAACACTAATAATAGCCTACATTAGGCACTTAACTATGGAAAGGTCACCTTTTAACACATGCACTTAAACTATGAAACTCAAACCACACTAGGCATCAGAGGGAAATAGCGACAAAGACATTTCCTATGAATTTGAGTGTTGAGACAATGGTATCAATTCTACACGCGCAACTAAACTTATCTTAACTAAAAAATGAATATTGATAGTGTCAAAATATCTATTACATGCTATTACGTAATACACATTCATATAAATTAATATCGTTAGTCTATAATACAAGGTTTTTATAATAAGAAAGTTCAGTTAACATTGGCGAATTGTGTTATGGATAGCTTCAATTTTTATTTTTTAACTAAATTAATTTTAGTTGTGCATGTAGAATTGGTACCACTTTGGAGCCGTTTAGTGCGGTTTGACTTTAATGGACACTTTTTTGTAATAATCCTAACAGTAACTAACATTCCAATCATATATTTTTACAGACTAACTAGCTTTTGCGCGCGTTTTTTCTCGTTATAAAATGTAGTTTCCCCAAACAGTGCTTTCTTAACATTCTTGGAGCCAGCATTTGACTCCAAACAGTTATATATGACGCACGTACAAACATACAGACAGGCAAAACTTTTTTTATTTTACTCCAAACATAAATAAAGACTTACACACACTTTCCCAAAAACTTCAAATTACAGACACTACTTATAAAAAGAATAGGTATTTACTTTTACTGAAATATTTTCTATAAAATCGCAAATGTATCTACCAACACAGATATAACAGATGTAGTGCCTACGGCTACATCACTCAATCGGCTTGAAGCCACTTACATATCTACGTGTGCGTGAAATATGTATCTATGAGTGTCTATGATACAGGCTATACGTCATATGAAACGTCATTATTCTATGAAGAGCGATTTAGTCAGGCTTTTTTTTTCTTTGTGATTGGCGCGCGCGGTTTACGCAGTAGCCACATTGAGCCAGGCTAAAGTTACTTGTACTCAATTTTAAACGTCAACCCACCATCTGGTATATTTGTGCTTACTATAGAAACTTAATATTTTATATGCACTGTAGATAACTGCATTGTTCTTAAGGTAAAAGGTAAACTTTCTGGTGAGTAGTTATATTTAATTTGCATATTTTTATTATTTTTGCATGAAATTCTTTTCAAATATTACTTACTCATAATACTCATTGATATTGTGTATGTATTTGTGTGTATGTATTTACAAAAAGAAAGTAGTATAATTATGTATTCTATCCGTATTCTGGTACCCATAACACAAGCATATAAGCTTAGCTTGGGACCAGAGGACGTTGTGTGTAATGTACATAAAGATTAAAAAAAAAATTATTTATACCGATATTAATTGGTATCGGTTTTTCGTGCACAACTTAACTAAAAAATGAAAATTGATTGTGTTAATAACACAATTCGCAACACAGACTTTTTTTATTATAAAATCTGTTTATTATATACTAAAGATTTTAATTAATATAAATATGCACAACAAAATAGCTAATTAATCAAAATATACCAAAACTTGTTTTCATTTTTTAGTTAAGTTTAGTTTTGCACATAGAATTGGTACCATTGCGTCAATCTGCATCTTCTTACAGAAATAACCGGCTTGTTGCGAGGTTTCGTAACTATTATTATAATCATATCGGGTACCGTTTTACCTCCAAATTGGAAAACGGGATCCAATAAAAAAAGCCTAGAATTAAAAAAAAAAATCTATGAAGATTTTTGTCTATGTCTATAAGATTCATTTTTAGGGTTCCGTACCCAAAGGGTAAAAACGGGACCCTATTACTGAGACTTCGCTGTCCGTCCGTCCGTCCGTCCGTCCGTCCGTCCGTCCGTCCGTCCGTCCGTCTATCACCAGGCTGTATCTCAAGAACGGTGATAGCTAGATAGTTGAAATTTTCACAGATGATGTATTTCTATTGCCGCTATAACAACAAATACTAAAAATAAAATAAAATAAATATTTAAGGGGGCTCCCATACAACAAACATGATTTTTTTACCGTTTCTTGCTCGATACTAATAACGTTGCCTTATGTTGCATAGATAATGGTACGGAACCCTTCGTGCGCGAGTCCGACTCGCACTTGACCAATTTTTGGAACACCTACGTGTTGAAAAAGGCTTGCTGAAAGAAAAAACTTTTTAATATTTAGACATCTTGTAAATTAATTAAATAATATTAGCATGATGCATCTTGATAAAAAATAAAACACAAACACCCAGACGCAGTACAAACATTTGTATGACATTTATAAAATATCACACAAATGATTGTCCTGTGCGGGAATCGAACCAGCGACCTCGTGAAGGGGAGTCCGTTACATGAACCCCTAGACCATGAAACTCGTCATATTTTATATTACATTAGATAACAGATTTTACACAGAGTAATATTAGTTTATACATTCATGAAACCAATAGTGTAGAGGTCTACATATTTCTAAAAGAAATCTCTACCTTTAGTCCCACGGAAGCGTAGTATCTTCTATCTATTCTGTGCACGGAAGGAAATCGTGGAAAAATGATTATAATTATTATAGCAGAAATTAATTTAGTAAAATCAACTTCACCAAGTTACATCTTTGATATTCTCTAACACTTGCCCAAATTATTTACTCAACTAAAACCACTTTTTTACGGATTTAGACGTCAATATTTTAAAATGTGAATAAGCGCTATTTTAACTGATCGCAGAGGACACCTTACAACTAAGGCTCACTCGTGATCATGGTGACCAAGAAGTCGAAAAGTAGTTTTATTCGTTAAAAACTTTTAAAATTTAATTTGTATAATGTTTTGCCCTTATTTTAACTTTACATTTACTTATGCTGACTATTTGTATTTCTTTTAGACTAACAAGATTTCTTATGTCTAGGAAGGCGATGAAGGCAATGGAATCAGAATTAGTCCGGACACAGCCAGAAGTAACTCCAATAGGTAAATAAATGATATTCTTATTAGACATGACTATTGGCATGTCAATAAGATTGTATGTTCGAATTTGACGATAAGTACCTACCTGAAGCTGCCCTTCCGATGTTTGCGACTCCCCCTGAAAATTATATTATTTTAAACTGTAGCCCGCGAATTTGTGTTTTTAGAATTTAGACAAATTTTCCCGTTTTTACAAAATTTTTCATTAATCCTTCGCTCCTATAGGCCGCGGCGTGATGTTATATAGCTTAAAGAATTTCTCAATAAGATGTACTATCATAACTAACACATAATTTTTCAAACCTGACCATCAGTTCCTGAGATTAGCGTGTTCAAACAAACAAACTCTTCAACTTTACAATATCAGTATAGATTACTATTCTACCGTTCACCGCCACACCCACTTGTAATACAAAGCAGTGACAACTTACAAATAAGATTCAGACAGTACATTCAGTATAAAATGAGAGCAAATTGCGCGACCCGGTCGCGAAACATCCTCCATGGACACGGGTGAGATTTAAGGTAACCTTAAATGTCACCCGTGTCCATGGAGGCTGACGTCAGGCTGGATTTAAAACAAAATGGTTTTATTTTAACATCCTCTGGCCTCAAAGGTAAGCGTAATTATTGATTTGTTTCAGTTGGTGGGGTGTGAAGGCCGAGAGTGATGACGCTGACTCAAGATGTTCATATTCTAGCGCCAGTACTCCACCGCCGGTAATTTAACATTTTTATACTTATTTGATTTAACATCCATCATTTTAAATGATTGGCATTTGAAATGATCTTATATCAGGTAAGCTTTCATCAGGCATTGGAAATGATGATGGAGAAACCTAAAACGGTTTTTAAGATACATATATAGGTGGAAAATTTTGTAAAGTAATAATCGAGTGATACCAATATTATTAGATCTAAGTATATTTTGTATTTCCAGGAGACGGAAGAGTCCCGTCCTCAGATAGTAGCATCTCGTGGTGACAGCATCATCGCTGTAGCTAACCCGGCGCTTCATCCTCCACACATACCAACACATACAACCCATACATCACATACACCACATCCAGCCAGGAACCATAGCAACTGATACTGAAATATATATTATCATGTACTAGCTGATGTCCGCTACTCCGTACGCGTGAAATTTTAGATCCACATATATTGTGTCACCGTTTAAACTTTCCCTGGACTTTCACGAATATTTCAAGATCAAAATCACCAAAATCGACCCTTTTTTTCTCGAGTTTTAGCGAGACTAACGAACAGCAATTGATTTTTATATATAAGATGTTATTTGTAAATCTTATCACTTAAAACCAACATTATTTTAGATATTTTTCAATGAACTGAGCTCTTCCACATTTAATTTTATTATAGCAGAAAAGCTGATTACCATAAGCGGGATTTGAACTCAGGCCTTCGGAATATCTTTCTGTTAATATTCAAGTTACTAAACATTCCCTTCCTTTACCAGCCCATTAACGTCCTGTTATTGGACTCAGGTCTCCTTTACTTTGGGAGAGTTCTTGGCCTATAATGCTCCGTTGACCGTGTATTGGCATAGGGTTAAGTTTCAAGTTTCCCGTCTCTCATTTGAGAAACATGAAAATAATTTATCAATATTTGGAGGTACCAAGATTCTGGATTCTGGAACTGGATTCGGAAGAGGTGGGTTCTTATCATTCGTCATTTTCCTGCCTCTATCCCATTATTTGGGATTGGCGCATCATGTCTTTATCTTCCATATTCTTCTCTAAAACGTCATATCTATGTTAACTCCTCTTTCAAGTCCCGCTTGTAAAATTAAAAAAAAGACACTGCAAATAAGAATAATTGATATTTTCTAACACTTGCGCGACTCATCTGTTTAAATAAAACTACTTTTTACGGATTTAGACGCGTATATTTGTTTTAAATTTTGGCCCGACGTTTCGGAGACTTTGTAGTCACCATGATCACGGGTGAGACTCACCCGTGACCATGGTGACATGTGAAGTATATATACGCGTCTAAATCCGTAAAAAAGTAGTTCTATTTAAAGAATAATTGTGTAAAAATTATTAAAAACTTCAAGTTAATGAGGAATTTGTGTTATTGGGGTAAAATTATGTTCAAGGAGATGATGATGATGATCAAATAATTTTAACATGTAATGGAATCTCAGGTATATGCTAGCTGGTGCTAGCATATACCTGAGACTACTAAAGGTATTCGGGAATCCTGCAACTGCGACGCTTGACCCATCAAATTAGTGCCAATTTTCACTTTGCCCAGGGAAGACAGCGTGACCTTGTTGTGCCATGAGCAGTGCCAATTTTGTCACTTTTGCGTTTATTCACGCTCACGTCTCATACAAAGCAGTGGCAAATTTATCCGAATACTCGAATCGGACGGTATTTTCAATACAAAGTTAGAGCTGGTCGCGCGACTGGGTCGCGGGGCTTCAAATGCCACTTTAATGGGTAAACAAATTGTTGTGTTACTATTTTCCACGAAGTTTTTCTAATTGTCTCAACGTATAAACGTTTTCTACTAACTATTACAAACATTTTTAAACTAAAATTGCCTTATCGGTCCAGGTGTTAACGAACAGCAACAGATTTTTATTATATGTTTTTATTTTTTTTTAATAAGATAATATGACACAGAGTGTACAAAATACATTCCACCAAATATAGTATTAATTTATAATTATGTAAATATTTAATTTTATTTTTGATTTAAATAACGCCATATTATGCCTTCAATATTTATTTATATTAAGGGAATTATGTCATCTTTAAGGGTTGAATTAAGGAAAGCGAAGGATCTTTTTAGACAGTGGCAGCGCTAGGCTAAATTGAGACGTCGGTCGGTGAGTTCCGCGAAGATGAGATTACTTAAATTAAACTGTACATTATATTTGTATTGCAAGCAAACTCATAAAGAACAGGTAAATATCTCCGAAGTCATATCCAGCAAATCATAAAATTAATAAATTGTTTATTGTAGAATATTTTGTTCATCAAAGCGAGGCGCGAGATTTTCTAAAGCGCTAGTTAGTCCGACAGCGGTCGTCGATGTCGCCGATAAACTCCGCCACTTATGCTTTTAAATGGCACATAAATTCCTTTTACAAAACCTAAATAATGAAAAACTTTAAAGAAAAAATCTGATTTTCTTAAACATTTGTTTTAAATTATTTACTTTGCATTACGTAATTTAAGTGTCTGTTTGTTTGTAAAGCTAATATGTTAAGGTCTTAAAACGTAAATATTGTACATATATATTGTGTTGTAAATAACATTATGTAATTTAGTAGCATTAAACAATAATTGCGAGCCATTATGTGTTTAAATATATATCTTGTAAGTAAATAAATACTATGTTTATACAGGAATTTTATTTATTTTATTTACTAGTTCATGCTCATGGTTTTACTTGTGTTTCTAGCCAGGTTTAGAGTATGTAAGTAACTATAGAGCTACAATACTTAGCCTATGACGTGATAAGATAGCCAGGTTTAGAGTATGTAAGTAACTATAGAGCTACAATACTTAGCCTATGACGTGATAAGATAGCTAGGTTTAGAGTATGTAAGCAACTATAGAGCTACAATACTTAGCCTATGACGTGATAAGATAGCCAGGATTAGAGTATGTAAGTAACTATAGAGCTACAATACTTAGCCTATGACGTGATAAGATAGCCAGGTATAGAGTATGTAAGTAACTGTAGAGCTACAATACTTAGCCTATGACGTGATAAGATAGCCAGGTTTAGAGTATGTAAGCTACTATAGAGCTACAATACTTAGCTTATGACGTGATAAGATATATCCTATGAGTTAATTTGATCTATAAGTTATACCGCTGTAAAGTTTCATTAAAATACATTCAGTAATTTTGTGTGAGCAAAAAGGGGAACGAATGGGAATGAGGGCAAACGGGTAAGTATGTGTAATGACATACCCATTTATAATACTAGTAGGAATCTTGCTAACCAGCAATTACTTCCGATAGATCCCGCTCACGATGTGATCAAATCACATAAGAAACAAAGAAAGTATGAAAATAGCATAGAAATACCAGATGGTGGGTTGATGTTTCAAATTGAGGACAAGTAACTTTATCCTGGCTAACTCGTACTTCATAGAATAATGACATTTCATATCACCTGTAGTCTATGGCATAGACACACATACATATTTTACGCACACATAGATTATGTAAGTGGCTTCAAGCTGATTCAGTGATGAAACCACGAAGTATAGATAGAAGGAGTCCGAACGGTATAGGCTTTTCCATAATATTTCGTGTACACATTAATAAACCCAGATCATAGTTCTATTTTCTGCCACTGGCTGCGCAAGTGTTCAGGGCGTACCGATGCTATTATTATTATTACATGTAAACACGCGCTGGCTCGTGAAAGTTGAATTTAATTTAATTATTATTATTAAATTAAATATTAATTTAATTAAATATTTTTTTCCACAGGTGTCAATAGCAATAAAATTTCCCGCGTAAGAATTCAAACGAGTACTCCTTGAAAAATGGCGCGCTCTACCGGCAAAAAATCTGTCCCTTAAATTGAGACCATTCGTTCAACATTACGTTCGGACTCCTTCTATCTATACTTCGTGGATGAAACCATAGATGTAGTATCTATGGTTTCATCACCGGTCATTCTGGTATATTAGGATGGAAAATCCATTATTCCCTAGACCGCACTAAGTAACCCACGCGCTCCTATAACGTTGGTGGTTTTCATCGTTAACATAAACCTCGTAACGCTGTATCTATTGAGGGTGATCTGTGCTGCTGATCCACTCTATAACATAAAGGCGTCATGATATTTTTCTTAGTTACAATGAAAGTGCTTCCTTAATCCGGTTGTACTTACTATTTTACTCATAACAATATTCCCGGAAGCCTTTTACACGAAATTAAATGATAATACCGTTTTAAAGTTTCTTAGAAATCAAATATTCTGTTGGTTCAATGCCTTTCTTATGTTCAGTACTCATGACATTGTTCTAAAATAGTACAAATATAAATAAAATTATATTAGGGCAGATTGACAGACGAAGTCTCTATTTATACTATATAAGATAATAAGATAATAAAATATGTAATATTCTGTGGTAATATTATAAAGCTTAAGAGTTTGTTTGTTCATATGTTTTAACGCGCTAATCTCAGAAACTACTGGTTCTAATTGTAAAATTCTTTTTGTGTTGGATAGACCATTTATTGAGAAAGGCTTAAACTAAGTAGATCTTGATGTGATTCTAATTTCTGAAACTTTTCTTAAGCCCTCCCTCCCTTCTACGCATTGTCTTACCAGGTTATGTCTTAGTGCGTAACGATCGAACGGGGAAGGGTGGTGGTGGTGTTGGTATTTACTTGCGCGCTGATATTCCTTTTAAAATAGTTTCTGTATCACCTTCTGACTATTCACGGTCAGCAGAATACTTATTCCTTGAGGTCACTCTTTTTCATAACAAATTTTTGCTAGGCGTATTTTATAATCCCAATCTCGCTATTGATTATTTCAGCACTTTTGATAACCTGCTACACGACCTATGTCCAACATATGATCACGTGATCCTAATGGGCGATTTTAATACGTGTTTGTTAAAGAATGACCCACGCTCTCTCAAACTTCTTTCCATACTTTCCTCTTACAATCTTCAAACTTTGCCTCTATCGTCTTCTTCAGCTGTTGGCAGTGACAACATATGCTCAAGAATGCTCACACCTATTCTCTCTGAGCCTAGAATTTATCCTATTCTTACACACATCATGAATTTCTCTATTTACTCTGAAACCTTTCCTGACTCATGGAAGAGGGCTTTTATCATACCTCTGCCCAAAGTCTCTAACCCTTCCCTAATCTCCCATTACCGGCCTATATCTATCTTGCCATTTATCTCTTAAGTGTTAGAGCACATAGTTCATAAACAACTTTTCACTTTTCTAACGCAGTACAATTTGCTCAGTCCATATCAATCTGGCTTTCGGCCTGGCCACGGTACTGTCACTGCACTGCTTAAAGTAACGGATGATATTCGCCGGGCTCTAGATAATAAATTACTCACTGTGCTTGTTTTACTTGATTTTAGCAGTGCTTTCAATTCCGTAGATTTTGACATACTACTCGGGGTTCTTAGATCCTTTAATATTTCTACTTCGGCTGTCAATTGGTTTAGCTCTTATCTTCGAGGAATAAGCTCAGTTGGCATAGCTACGGAACGGTATTCCGAGGTCGTGGGTTCAAGTCCCGCATGCGGTGATCACTTTTTCCACTACAATTTAATTTCTTTAGCAACTTACTTTTTTTTTTCCTTGCATGGAATTTAGAAACCAAACCTTGACTAATTATGTAAAAAAGTCATCCTCTTGAACCACTTTATCTATTAAAAAAACCACATCAAAATCCGTTGCGTAGTTTAAAAGATATAACCTCACATAGGGACATATAGACAAAAATAACGACTTGGTTTTACATTTAAAATATCTCTTTTTCTCTTTCTCCTGCCCGTAAACATCCTCCTGCACTTTGGGAAAGATAACAGTATACTGTGCCGAGCTAACTAGGCGTGTTAGCACCGGATTTATTTTCCAGTTTCTTTCACCGAGGATATTAGAAGTGTAAAATGATCAGAGGGCTTTTACAGCGCCTAGTGAAGGCAAAGGGATGGTGACACTTGTATTTTTAATCCTTCACCACACGGATAGGCAGTAGATAATATACAGATGATCTGAAAACTAGAGTAACTAAATTTTTTTTTTCAATTATACACGAAATGAGTCATTAAAAAAACCTTATATAGTTCCAGTCAAGCATAACATCCGTAATCTTCCTTAATCGGGGGATATTTCTCAGAACATCAATATCGATCAAGTGACGCTTATGTCCACATAGATGCTTATAATGCCGCCCACGTTCACTTTACTTGTAAAATCTGTGACCAAGATTATACAAAAATAAAGGAAATTTTACTGTTTATCTGTGATTGTTCGTGTATTGTGGGCTTTTATTAGATACTAGCTGTTGCCCGCGACTTCGAACGCATGGAATTTAGAAGATATTCCCCGTTTTTACTTATTAAAATTTTTCACTGATGCTTCGCTCTTATTAGTCACAGCGTGATGTTATATAGCCTATAGACCCTTCGATAAATCCAATACTGTAAGAATTTTTTAAATCGAATCAGTAGTTCCTGAGGTTACGCGTTCATATAAACAAATAAACTCTTCCGCTTAATAATATTTGTATAGAAAATATGGTTCGTGTGGCGACGAATCAAGAATACGTGTCACCTCCTCACTTCCTCCCCAGGGTGCTGTAAGCGCCAGCTGAGGTATAATATCAGCAGATAACGTCAACAGTAAAAGGCGGACTTGAAATTAAATCCAATACCAAACTTGCATGATCAACTTGGCAGACTAAAATACCTCTTAAAGGTCCATTCCCAACAGTGGGACGTAAATTGTCTATGAATCTTATCCAAATCCACTAGTTTTACTAGTATACAACGTGTTTCAGAAAGGTGTAGTCATATTTGACCACCGTTACACATGGCCGGTGACTAGGCACTAGGCATGGATGAAATTACAAATACTAGTTATATTATGACTTTTATGTGTTCATAAAAGTTTAATTAATTTATTAAATTAATCGATCTTCTTTAAATACAACACTACTATGAGGTCATCTTTTATCGTAAGGTTCAATCGCATTCAATAAACCGTAAACATCTAATAATTGATGCGTTTCTAGTAGTTATTTAATAGTCGGAAATAAACAAAAAAAAACTTACCAACCATATTTTTCTATGTGTAACTGTAATATTTATAATATTTAAGGCCTATCCAATGCAACCTTAAAATTATGACTACACCTTTGCAACACGTTGTATAATCTTTACATATTATAAAACAAAGTCGTTATTTCTGTATGTATGTCCCCTGTCCAAAAAACGGATTTTGATGTGTTTTTTTAATAAATAATAATATAAATATTCATGGACATTTCACACAACGTCCTCTGGTCCCAAGCTAAGCTTATTATGCTTGTGTTATGGGTACCAGAATACGGGTATACTACATAAACTACTTTTCTTTTGTAAATACATACATAAAATACATAGTAAACACACAGACGCAGTACAAACATTTGTATGACATTTATAATCATACAAATAATTGTCGCGGGCGGAAATTGAAACCGCGACCTCGTGAACAATAGTCCGTTACCTGAACCAGACCACGAGGTCAGTCAAATGATGGAACAGTTCAAGAATGAATTGCTTTTTTGTATAATTTGTTAAGATATGGTTTCTAAATTCTACACGTACGAAGTTGCGGGCAACAGCTAGTACATTAATAAATCTTATAAGTTCCGTACGTCATGTTTAGTTTTCTCACTAACAGGATATATATGTAGGTACTTGATCATAGAGTTATTCATAGTACGCCTTGGTCACTACGAACGCAATAGGAATTTAGTGAGTAAATTATTGAGGGCCATTGATTATTACATATTACGTGTCATTGTTTACCATACCATAGAAAATAAAGTAAGTTAATTACTTTATTTTCTCTATTTGATTTTTGTAAATGACATTCAGAGGGCTGTTTTTAACTTCTCTGTAAGCAGACTGACAGACCGGATGGCCAGACATTTATAGAATAGTATTTAAATAAAACGTTCCCAACGGTCGTCGGGTCGTCGAGCGATGTGGCCTGCCAATTACCACTTGGGTGCAAACTCTTCGGGTCGATAATAAGAATAGCGGCGCCATTTCTGACAACTGAGATGATTAAAACACAAGTACATATTACCCTTGTTTCTGTGTGGTGCTGTTTAAGATAGAAATCTCCAATCTAAACCCTGTGCTAACATGCTTGGTCAACGTGGTGCAAGTAGATCCCAACCGAAGTAGGGAGACGAAGGAAGGAATTGATTTCAAATGGACACACCCTATAAAATAATTCGGCACAACAGTCAGCTGTGCCAAATTATTTTCCTGACCTGACAAGGTTATAATAACTAATTGAAATGCTAATTTAATATACATACTTAAATATTTAAATATCAATGTATTTATTAAGTATAACTAACTTAGCTTTATCAAATTTCATTTTAAGTTAAGTTAAGTTTTACACGTAGAAATGGTATCATTGCATTGGTACTATTTCTACGTGCAAAACTTAACTTAAGGGCCTACATCAATATTATCGTCGACATGTACATATTAACACAGCTAGTAGATTTATAAAATGAAGAATTAGGGATATTTTTTTTGTTTACTCAAAATCTACTAAATATATTTTAATTCTGATTTACGTGTTTCTATATATAATAGTTACTTATGTTTTTAAAGTTATTTCATTAGTTAATACGCGATAATAGACCGACAAATGAAAAAAATAAAAAATTTGAGAGGTTGTTTCGCTAAGATTTTCTATCGAGAAAACTTTTTTCAATCGCATTTTTGAGTTTATGCGATCCTAGATCATATATTGAAAAAACATATACTTAAAAATTAGAGCTCTAGCCATTCAATCTACGCTGTCATTCATCGCACGCATCAATCATCGCGATATAACATCACGCACGACTAATAGGAGAGAAGCAGTAGTGAAAAATGTTACAATAACGGAAAACATTTACTAAATTCTACGCGTACGAAGTCGCGGGCAACAGCTAGTTCTATAATATACAGATTTTGTTATAAAAAAGTTTAGCTAACATTGCCGAATTGTGTTACTGACACTATCAATATTCATTTTTTAGTTTAGTTTAGTTATGCACGTAGAATTGGTATCATTGTGTAAGTTTATAATAATGTTTGTGCATATAATTATATTGTTTATTAACAATAACCAAATGTATGTAATAGTTTATGATATCGAAATTATCTGATGGATCCGTTAATAACACACTTTCTCTACAAAATTCAAGGTAATCAGATGTAATATTGGTTGCAAAATAATTATTTAAATAGTTAGTTCCTGTGTTTCAGTCTAAAATCTATTTATTATTTTGCAATACACTCCGTGGGTACCTAAACTTATATAACCCATAACTTGGACCCCATAACATAACCCCTATGACAAGCCTCGTGTTCAAGTGGTTTAGGTTACGGGCTACCGTTCACGAGGTCGCAGATTCGATTCCCGCGATTCAAAAATTATTTGTGTGATATTTACAAATGTTATACAAATATTTGTACTGCGTCTGGGTGTTTTCTATGTATTACAAGTATATATTTTAAAAGTAAAAGTAGTATTTGTGACTACAAATACTACTTTTACTTTTAAAATATTCTGATACCCATAACACAAGCATATAGCATATAAGCTTAGCTTGGGACCAGAGAAAGTTATGTGAAATGTCTATAAATATTTGTATTTATTTATTTATAAGTTTTAAGCTTGTATCTAGTTCTTTCCAGACTTTTTGTCGGTTTTTCGTACTAGTTTGATACTAGCTTGCTGCCCGCAACTTCGCATGCGTGGAGTTAAGAAGCCAAACCTTAAGAGGGTACTGTACTCCTAATTTAGGTATTTGCCTTAGGTATTACTATCCCTATTTCCGAGCACCGTGCTGAAAGGGACAAATATAGCCGAAGCAGATTTTATCTACAAAAAAAGACGTTTCGTACTTCCCTTTTTTCTTCGCGAAAGTTAAACCGATTTTGATTGTGTATACGATATATTTTAGATGAAGAGTATATCTATGCTTGTATCACTTTCTTTTTTGGTAAAACGCTACCACATATGTGTGATAGTCGCTGCAACTTTACCTAAAGAAAACCGAAAAAATCGGGATATTCGGATGGTCATATTTCTTTTAGTTATTATGTATTGAAAAAAAGAAAGAAAGTGACAGAAGCATAGATATAGTCTTCATCTATAATATAGCGTAGAAACAATTAAAATCGGTTTAACTAACGCGAAGAAAAAAGGGAAGTACGATACCCATATTTTTGTATGGAGCATAATTTGGTATCGTGCCCTCTTAATAAATTATACAAAAAAGCCATTCACTTGAACTATTCTATCTATTAAAAACCGCTCAAATAGGGACATACATACAAAAATAACAACTTTGTGTTATAATAAGTAAGGACTAACGTATTTATGAACTTGGTGTTTGATAAAAAAGAACAACATTATCCATTAGTGTTAAGATTAATGTGACCAGATGTCCCGTTTTAAACGGGACTGTCCCTTTTTACAATTACGAGTCCCGGTGTCCCCGAAACTACCTCTGGGACGCAAAATTGTCCCGTTTTCAGAAACCGAACTCCAGAAAGAGTATTTTCAGTATTGAACAAATTGTGGACGTCTGAGAAAACTCAGTTACAGGTATCAGTTTTAAAGGCGATGTTGATAATGAACAAAAACAAAACATGCCCTTTATATATTAAAGCAAATTTGTTCTTCTGATAGATATAAATATAATTAAACGCAATATTTTATGACACTACTAGCTTTTTGTGAATAAATAACTTAAAAGTGTTATTTCTTTCATTTAATTTTAGTTTAAGTACTTGCAAACCAATGTCCCGTTTTGAGTCAAAAAAATGGTCACGTTAGTTATACTTAGTGTAGATAGCATGAATCGGCATCTTTCTCACGCTCCACAACAATCTAAAACAAAATTGAAAAGAAAAAAAAAGAGAAAAAGAATATAGTTATCATATATCATATAGTTTCTTGTCAGTTCTTCTCCATTGGATTGACGTCTAGAAGAGATGCCTAGCTTCTGATATAGAGCTTGCAAAACATGCCAACGTAAAATTTTTTTTTTGACTTTGACTTTAATTTAACATTACAATTATTCAGCAACGTTAACTGAACTTACTTATTATAAAAACTGTGTATTAAACAAAAAAATTTAGACAAAATATTTGATTCACATAAATATACAACAAAATAGGCAAATCAGAATACAACATAGTTGTTTTCATTATTTAGTTAAGTTTAGTTGTATACGTAGAATTGAGGCCAACGTTTACGAAATAAATACATAGATATTATCAGATTTCGGATATCTGATTTATAAAATATGCCCAAAAATATCTGTATTTTAGTCAGTATAACTTTACTTCTCGGTTATTCAACATGACAATCAAAGAGAATACAATTTGCAATTTAATTCAAAGTTTCCCTGTGTTCCTAATTCTTGCGCAAAATGCTCAAAAATGTACTAAAACACCGCTAATATATAAACCGCCGACTCCAACACATTCGCCAGAATATTATGAAGCTTTAGACGCATTATTTCAAAGTTTCTACCAAGGATCACATGGAGGTGGTTTGTACGGGAATCGTGGTGGTTATGGTTATAGCAACCATGGTTATGATGTCACAGAGCACAGTCCCGATTTGTCCAGTTGCCAGTATTCTTACGGCAAAAAATATGGCAACACCAAGCCTTGTTATCAGTACGTCTATACAGTGGGTAATGGGTATAATGGTTACGGTTCTGGTATTCAAGGATACTCCAGTTATGGTTTAAAGAAAGGGAATATTTATGCTTTGAATAACATGTCTACGTCAAGTTACGCGCCAAGTCAAGTCTATAATACAAAGAATAAGTATCAAGTTGTAGTTAAGAAGACTAAAATTGGAAAGAAAAGAAATCGCAGGAATTATGGTAAGATTGTTATTTTTCTTTATTAAGAGGGTAGTACTCCTAATTTAGGTATTTACCTTAGGTATTGCTATCCCTATTTCCAAGCGCCGCGCTGAAAGGGACAAAATATAGCTGAAGCAGATTTTACCTACAAATTCTTTAAAAAAAGGCGTTTCGTACTCTCGTACGCTATATTATAGATGAAGAGTATATCTATGCTTCTATCACTTTCTTTTTTGGTAAAACCTTACCAAATATGTGTGATAGTCGCTGCAACTTTACCTAAAGAGAACCGAAAAAAACCGGATTTTCGGATGGTCATATTTCTTTTAGTTATATTATGTTTTGAAAAAAAGAATGTGATACAAGCATAAATATACTCTTTATCTATAATATAGCGTAAAAAAATTAAAATCGATTTAACTTTCGCAAAGAAAAATG
This sequence comes from Orgyia antiqua, assembly GCA_916999025.1. Taxonomy (NCBI): domain Eukaryota; kingdom Metazoa; phylum Arthropoda; class Insecta; order Lepidoptera; family Erebidae; genus Orgyia; species Orgyia antiqua. The sequence continues at coordinate 12,553,800 of OU779874.1, forward strand.
GGGAGTACGATACCCATATTTTTCTATGGAGCATAATTTGGTATCGTGCCCTCTTAAAGTCCCATTGCTGGACGTGGGTCTCTTCTACTTTGGTAGCTGGCCTACTTATGACATGCTAACCAGGGGTTTGGCATAGGGTTTGTAACAGTTTCGAGTTTTCTATCTCTTGAAGAAGGCGTTTTTTTTTGCTTAAAACCCTGGGCTGGCTGTTATAGCTCCCTGAGAATGTAACGGGGTGGTGATATTTTTATTTTTAATCCATCGAACCGCCAGAATGTACTTACAGAAAGTAACAGATTATTTGAAAGTGATTTTCACCCACTTATATCTAAAATTTTGCACACATATTAAGGACCGATGACAATGCAATAATAAAAAAAATGCAGGATTTTCAAGGATGTTATTAGGGTTCCGTACCCAAAGAGTAAAAACGGGACCCTATTACTGAGACTTCGCTGTCCGTCCGTCCGTCCGTCCGTCTGTCACCAGGCTGTATCTCAAGAACAGTGATAGCTAGACAGTTGAAATTTTCACAGATGATGTATTTCTATTGCCGCTATAACAACAAATACTAAAAATGAAATAAAATAAATATTTAATTATTTTTAATAGCAAACAAACACATGTGATATTCTTAGGAACCCCAGCTACGATTTGAAAACCTCTTTCAGTGTTGGATAGTACATTTTTCGAGGAAGGCCATAGGCTATATAACATCACGCTGCCAAGAATAAGAGCGAAGTATCAGTAAAAAATGTCCCAAAAACGGAGAAAAATGTCTAAATTCCGTGTACGGAGTGTCGCGGGCAACAGCTTATCTGTATTTTTTTTTATTAAAAGGTCAATAAACTGGTTGAGGTTTATTTAACCCAAAACGATTTCATTTACAATCAACGACACTTGGAACCGTGGCGTGGTGGCATTGGTCACGTTTAGGTAGGTAGTTTTTGTACATATCCGCAAATTAACTTTTACAGCATTCGTGGAACAGCTGTAATAATGGCAGTTAGCGAGATGCGGGGATTTTCGGTTGTTCAAATTATTTGTCAAAAACAGTACTTGAGTACCACAGATTTAGCAGATAGAGTGTCTACGGCTACATCACTCACCCGGCTTGAAACCACATAATTATTTATGTGGACGTAAAATATGTATCGCTGTGTCTCTAATACAGGCTATACGTCGTATGAAACATTACCTATTAGAATATGAACAGTATGAAGTACGATTTAGCCAGGCTAAAGTTACGGGTTTACAAGAACGCCAACACACTATCTGTTATATTTGTGGTATTATAAGTATGTATTTACAAAAGAACTTAACTTGGGACCAGAGGACGTTGTGTAAAAAAAAACAAATATACTTTGATAAGTATTTGTATTTTTATCCAATACTAGTTGTTGACCGTCACTTCTTGCGCGTGGAAGTTAGAAAATTTCCTCGTTTTTGCCACATTTTTCACTGATGCTTCGGCCCTATTAGTCGTTGGGTGATGTTATATAGCCTGTATAGCCTTCCTTGTTAAATGAACTATCCAACACTGAAAGAATTTTATCAAATCGGACCAGAGGTTCCTGAGATTAGCGCTTATTTTAACTGTTCAGCTTTTTAATATTAATATAGGTTTGGAACCTCCAAAGCACTTGTCATGGAGCACATTTGATAACAATGAGGTATCTATGTCTGGCTTTTTACTTTATGTAATTGATTGCTATTCGATTCAAATGACATTCACAATAATGATTTATCCGATTTATCACTCAAGGACCTTACAAATATGTGATTATTATAATAAAATACCAAATTCCCCATTCCGTATTACGCATACATATCTATCAGAATTTACTCCACATTACCTAGACTCTTATATTACTTTCAATGACGATATGACGTAATTATCAAGCTTTATATATAAACAACTTAGTTAAGTTGACCGTCAGTTCAAGACTGTCTCGTGGTACGACCACGTCGGCCATTTTTGTTATTAGATATAATTTTGGCGCGATCGGGAGTGACAATGGCGAATATTTTGTGTGTGCTTTTGTGTTTTTGTTTCGGTTTTCAAATTGTGTTATGTCAATTTGGTGAGTTTCTGAACAAACGTTTCTCTGTTATTTAAAATAAAATAAAAAATCTATTACCTAGTTGTTTTTGAACGAACATTGAACGAACATTCTTAATTCAAATAGTTAATTAAAAAAATAGTATTCTGTACATACGTTGTTTTAAAAAAAATTGTATTCGCAGTAATTATTTTATTTTAATTAACAACATTTTTTATTTAAATATCTACAAGGTGAATAATATAATGACTAATAAAAAAAAATAGCTAATGCATAACGAGGAAAATAAAAAATTGTACGGTTTCACAATTTTATTAAACTGTGCAATTAAGTACAATACCTAAGTAGAGTAAGTACCTAAGCGTAAATGCACTTTTCTTCAGATTTTTCTCAAAGAAGTAGCATAGTGAGGTGCATATTTCCACACAATTTCCAATGTCAACGGTTACTTTGGTTTATGTTTCAATTTGCATAATCAATGTCAATTTTATTCATATTCTATGTCTATTAGCATAGGTAGGTGGGTACCTATATTTGATTACAATCGCGGGCGTATAAACTATCACGCTAATAACAAAGGCGCGAACGATATAATAATATAAATAAACTCTAATACGTGACGAGCCTCGTGGTTGAGTGGTTCATGTAACGGACTGCCGATCAAGAGGTTGCGGGTTCGATTCCCGCTCGGAACAATCATTTGTGTGATTTTTGTAATTGTCATACAAATGTTTGTAGTGCGTCTGGGCGTTCCTACATTATATGTATGTATTTACAAAAACAAAGTAGTATATGTATTCTATCCGTATTCTGGTACCATTAACATAAGCATATAAGCTTAGCTTGGGACCAGAGGACGTTGTGTGAAATGTCCATAAATATTTATTATTATTATATTATTAATAAAAGTTAAACCGCGAGTATAAGCTAGTCAAATATAATGATGTGTGATTATATTTTTTTATCAAAATCGAGTAGTTTTAATTAGTCTGTATTTTGAAGATAAAAATATGGTTAGTTTGTGTTTTTTATTACAGATAGCCGGAAAGGTTAAAACAATGCGATAACTTGATAAAAATTATTGGTTTTAGGAGTTTTGTGTTTAATTTAAACAATGAAAATTGCAATATTAGTTTAAATACGATAACTTACTATTTTATAAATTAAACAAAAATTTGATATCAATTTTTTATGAAAGTTATACAGACGACGTGGATGAAATTTAGTTATGTGTAGTTTGCATGAAAGAGTGCGGAAAGATATTAAAATGTTGCGTAACTGTAACAATGGCACTGATTCTACGTGCACAACTAAACTAAACTTAAAACAAAATTAATGGTGGCCATATTGACTTTTTTTTTATAAAATCTGTATATTATAGACTAACGAGCTTAATTAATAAAAATGTGTACGTAATAGCCAATTAATCAAATTACGCTATAGTTCTTTCTTATTACACGCTTTATATTAGCTTCACTTGTATGTTTGTTTGTATGTTTGTTTGTATGTTTGTATGTTTGTAACCGACTCCTTTGGACGCTATTTTGACCCACTTTAAACGGTCAGATTCTATTCAAATTTTGCACACCTGTCAAAGACCGATGACAATACAATAATTCGATTAAATAAAGCGTGATTTTTAGTTTTTTTTAAACTATTTTTAATTTTTTAGTTAAGTTTATGGGTACACTACAAAAAGACGAAAAACTTTATTCCGAAAGTCGCAAATACGAATTTCATAATACCGATTTTCATAATTCCGAATGGTTCAAAATTCCGAGTATAACAACTCCGATGTATCATTACTCCAATTTTCATAATTCTGAAACTTCAATATTCCTAACGATTATAATTACTATTCTCAAAATTCCGAACTTCAAAAAGCCGAATAATAAAAAAATCCGAATTATTGATAATTTAAAATACGTAATAAATAATATTAATTCTGATTATTAAAATACCGTTAACACAATTAATTTTAAAGAAAAATCTATATGATGAAGTAGGTACACTTTTTGCAGTGCATTGGTTGTCATTTAAAAATATGATTGTTTACATTTTGTTTCGATTAAAAATATATTGTTTCCTTGGTCACAGTCCTAACATAACCTAAGCGATGCATCAATAACATAGGAGATTTGCAGCATGCAAACAAGCAGGCAAGCACGAAACACACATGCAGGCAGCATGCAAAATGCAGACAGGCAGTATACAAGCATGCAGCATGCAAGCAGCCATGCAGCATACAAGCAGCCATGCAGCATGCAAGGCGCCATGCAGCATACAGCAAGCATTATTATGTCACGGCTCCGGCGCTGCGGGGTATAGGCGGCCCCACGCAAGCTTATCGTCGCTAATGACCTGAAGGCCCACCGGCGCTGTTTCGGCTTACTGGCTGGCAGAGCCGGCCAGCCTCAACCGCTACGGCGAGCCTTCAGATCACTTGCTCCTCAGCTCGCGGGCCGTCACACCCCTCCGCGCCTACGCGGGTTTAAATTTCACTCTAGGGTAGGGCAAACAAGTCTACGTAAAATCGGCTTTGCACCGATTCGTTTAGTCACAAAATATTGTAGCTATTTTTAGTTTATTCGAAGTATTAAAAATCGGAATTTCGTTTTTCGGACTAATAACCCTTCGAGCATTTGACTCTTCGGACAAATAAATAAATAAATAAATATTCAAGGACATTTCACACAACGTCCTCTGGTCCCAAGCTAAGCTTATATGCTTGTGTTATGGGTACCAGAATACGGATATAATACATAAACTACTTTTCTTTTGTAAATAAATACATATAATACATAGTAAACACCCAGACGCAGTACAAACATTTGTATGACATCTAAGGATATCACACAAATGATTGTCACAACCGGGAATCGAACCCGAGACCTCGTAATTGGCAGTCCATTACATAAACCACTCCACCACGAAGCCCGTGAAAATCGGAAAAGTAACATTTTTTGGATTGATGACTTTCGGTAAAATGTTTTTCTTTATTTTGAATAATAGACATTACAATTTCTCGGTATTATGAAATTCGGACTTTTGAAAATCGGGATTTCAAAATTGGGAATAAAGTTTTTCGGAATTTTAGGGTGTTCCATAAGTTTATATCTGCTACTAATGCTTGCTATTAAAATCCTCCGAAACAGCTGAACGGAGAGAGAAAGAGAGAAAGAAACCATCGGAAATTTAAGACTCTTGTCGAGGACCTACAACAGACAAAGGCGTATTACACTAGAGCCATAGGGGCCATGGCCCGGGGCGGAGAAGGGCAGCGAAAGTTAAATTTTGCTCTATCTCGTATCAATTTATGTGGCGGCTTATTAAATTGGCCCAGGACGTTAAATTAAATGGACCGGGGCGCTAATTTTCAAAATACGCCTCTGCCTCTGACAACAGGGCACTAATTTTAAAAAGCAATAAGAAGTTTAAGATTACAGACTTTTAATCTACAGGGTGCTTCAAAAAAATGTATACACACTTTGAACTTCCATAGAAAATTTATTTACCGTTCTACAAAGTTAAATTTCAGGAAAATAGAAAGCTGAAAGTCCAATGTAAATGAAACATAAATAACAAATGTTAATACTGTTTAAATTGGTGACCTGCAGCATCAATACAATTCTGAGTACGAGTCACCACTGATTCTGTACATCGTATCAAAACGTCCAATGAGATTTCTCTACACACTGCTTGAATCTCATTCCAAAGAATGTCTAGGTAAAGAATGTCTAAACTTAGAAAGTAACTCTGTCTGTCTGTCTGTTACGCTTTCCCGCTTAAACCTCTCAACCGATTTTGATGAAATTTGGCACAGACAATCTTTAGACCCTGAGAAAGGACTTAGGCTACCTTTTATTGCGAAAACAAAATTTTTCCAAATTCCTCGCGAACGGAGTCGCGGACAACAGCTAAAAATAAAATAAACGTTTTAGCGTAAAAAGACTATTGTGAGTAACAAGTTTTGACAATTTTCGCGAACCGATTGTAGCGGACTTTTAAACTCCCGATAAGTCATTATGAATAAAACCATTAATATATAACGATGAAACCCGTCAAATATATGTATCTGCATAACTTGTTGTATTTTTAGGGTTTCGTACAAACCCTTATAGGATCACTCCGGTGTCTGTCTGTCTGTCTGTCCGTCTGTCAAACTTTTTTTACTCAGCAACGGCTGAAGGTATCAACTTGAAACTCATACGATATGTAGATCTATGTGGTCCCTTGCTGCAAAAAATACTGTCAATCTTTCACCTCTACGCATTTAAAAGATATAACCGAATTACGACCATTTTTAAGAATTTTTCAACTTATGCTAGGGAATCAAAATTCACAGGTTACTTCATGTTGCCCTAGAGCCTTGAAATTTGGTATAGATCAAGTCTATATAGTGCTGATGTAGGGAAAAATCCAAAAACTTATAATTTGTCATCACATCACAAGTAAAAAAGTGTTTATACTAATACCAACTTATGAAGTAGCTGAAATCTAGGCGATTCCCTATATTTCAACTACAAAATTAAGTTGGTGAGTTGTTTTGAGTTTAATTAAATGATTATTTGAATGCAGTTACATAAGTTTATATGTCTAGTAGGTACGAAACCCTAAGTGTGCGAGTTTACCTCGCACTTGACAGGTTTTTTTACTATCAAAAGACAAGGATTGTTTAATACTTACAACAAAATTAAAAGAAAATGCCGTCAAGTTCGTCGAGTCATCTGGCAAAAAAAGCAATTATTATTGATCAGTAATCACCTATTTTGATTCATCAATCAATCTTTGTTGCTAAGGAGATTGTAAAATAAAATCCCCCATCTTAATATTCCTAATCCGGTCAAGTACTTGACCAACTTGCACCTCAACAGTTCCGTACCTACTTCAAACGAAAGATATTCAAAAATTCAAATTCAAAAATTATTTATTGTCTCAAAATTCTTACATTTAGTATATCCCTGGCCCCTACGCTAGTAAAAACTGTGTTGCAGGGGATATGGATATAAAATATTCATAATAGTCAAACTGTGTGAAAAACCTATTTTTTTCTACTAATTTAGATATTTGACTAATATTAATTGATTTAAAATGTCCGAATTTGTGGTGACGGAATAAGAATACAAGTGTCACCACCACATTTCCTTCCCAGGGTACTGTAAAAACCAGCTAAGGGATATTATACAGATAACATCCTCTGTGAGAGACGGAAAGCTCGATAATAAACCCTGTGCCGACACGCCTGGTTAGCGCGGCACAGTAGACTATAGCCCCTCCCAAAGTGGAGGAGACCAGTGCCCAACAGTGGGACGTAAATGGGCTGGAGAGAGAGGGAGAGTCTTCTGTCACACGTTATAACTATGTTAACTCCTCTTTATTTCAAATCCTCATTCATACAGTCCAATCTATATTTTTACCTTTTCCTTACTATTATCATCATAATATATTCATCGTTATGTATGACTACCCCCATGGGAAAAAGGCGTGAAGGGATGATGATATAGTACGTCTTACAATCTTAAAGTATAATACTACGCGATATCATATTGTAAAAACTATTATAAGTCCTTACTTATAATAGTTTTTACAATATACGTACTATTTAGAAATACTCTCCCGAAATGGGCTATGTCCAGTTTAACTGTATCAAATAAATCTTCGTTCAACAAATAATTATTATCACACGAAACCCTAAAACAGATATTATTATATAAACATAGATTCGTTAAAATACAAATAACAATAAAATACATAATATATGTTTTTACCACACTCGTGCAAGATATGTTGTGTTTGACCACAAAACATCAAGTTTACCTTGAAATATACTGGTTTAGATTTATACTTTGTAGCGCTGTTAGTTAATAGTGATAACTACTGGAAGTTTTAGGTTCGGTACCCGTTTTAGGATAGTTATTTATATAAAAAAACTAGCTGTTGCCTGCAACTTTTTACGTGTGGGATTTAGAAACCAAACATTTACAAACTATACAAAAAAAACAGTCTTTCATTAAAAAAAAAATTAATCAAAAATCAATGGCGCAGTTTGGATTATATCTTCCAAACTTATAGACATACACATAATAAAGAAGATTACGAAATATATTACCTTAACTAATTATGAAACAAAGTCGTTATTTTGTATGTATGTCCCTATGTGAGATTATATCTGCCAAAATACGCAACGGATTTTGATGCAGTTTTATTTAATAGACGGAGTGGTTCAAGGGGATGGCTTTTTTGTACATTTTTTAAAGTTTTGGTTTTCCACGTTATGTTTTTAATTCCCCATTTTAGTAGTTTTCTATAATTCTACTAAATGAATTCATAAGAATAATAAAATATACAGTTGTTTACAGTCCTATAACCATTCCGCGCGGCGTCCATTATTATCAATATTTTCTAAGGAAATGCTTAAGAGGATACCAAAATAGCTTCGTGCATTTTTCTACGTACGAAGTTTTCATTGTTTCTTTAGATTGAATGGCTAGAGCTCTAATTTTCAAGTATATGTTTTTTCAATATATGATCTAGGATCGCATAAACTCAGAAACGCGATTGAAAAAAGTTTTCTCGATAGAAAATCTTAGCGAAACAACCACTCAAATTTTTTATTTTTTTCATTTCTCGGTTTATTATTGCGTATTAACTAATGAAATAACTTTAAAAACATAAGTAACTATTATATATAGGAACACGTAAATCAGAATTAAAATATATTTAGTAGATTTTGAGTAAACAAAAAAAATATCCCTAATTCTTCATTTTCTGTGCCTACTGGCTGTGTTAATATGTACGTGTCGGCGATGATATACGATAATATTGATGTAGGCCCTTAAGAAACAAGCTTCTGTATAAAAGATAGTAAGAAAGTTACTTATATCAGTAAAACCACGGTTTTATATTTGATAATATAATATAAAAGTATTGACCCTTGTAGATAAGTGCGAAGTTATCGTTGTTTATGAGCGAAATAATTACATTAATAACTCATCGAAAGTTACAACATTTAGGTCGAAGGGCATGCCCTTAAGTAGTAATAGGTAATAGTCCTACTTATTTTATGACAAACTTTTGTAGAAATATTTGTATGTAACTTTTTACGTGGATGACACTCATTTTTACTTATTAAAAACCAAAAAATTTTAATTTAGAAAATTTTCTACGTTTTTGCAACATTTTTTACTAATGCTTCGCTCCTATTGGTCGCAGCGTGATGTTATATAGCCTTCCTCGATAAATGTACTTTATGACACTGAAAGAATTTTTGAAATCATACAAGCTGTTTCTAATAAACAAACTCTTCATCTTTATTATTGAAATAGATGAAGTTGTTATTTTTTTATGTATATCCGTATGTGAGGTTATATCTTCAAAACTTCGCAACGTATTTTTATGCGGTTCTTTTAATATGTAGAGTGGTTCAGAGGATGATTTTGTTTGTATAATTTGTTAAAGTTTGGTTTTAAATTCCACGCGAACAAAGATAGCGGGCGGAAACAGCTAGTTAGTTATAAATAGGTAAAATAATGCTAAATAAAATTATTTTTGTCATAAATGCATATAAATATTTTTGTTATTGTATTTTAGGATAATTATTATTAAAATCCGTTCAAAAACCCGGTATTTGTGAATCCCCTTTCTATTAATTGTTTGTGCTCAGTAATTGAATGCGTGAATCACGACTTTGTATAGACTCTAACATTCAAATAACATTTATAATGGCCACCAATGAACATTTATAATGGTCATTATACGTTTGACAAATTTAAATTAAACTAGCCATTTGCACCGGTTTCGCACGTATAAGAGTCACTTATGGTAATCTTTCTTATTATAAAACAAAGTCGTTATTTTTGTGTGTATGTCCCCATGTGAGATTATATCTTGAAAATTACGCTACGGAATTTGGCGTAGTTTATTTTTGTTAGATAGGCACTAGTTAGTGGTTCCAGAGGATTATAATGACATTATATTTTGTCGACAGCGATGGGGAGGAGTATTTTGACGCCTAGTTTGTATAAATTAAAAAAAAAGACTATAAAATTTCAAATGTTCATTTCATTTTCATTTCATTTATTCTTTATTGTACATATAGAAGAACAAACATAGTTAATATAAGCATAATTATATAGGCAAAGGCGAGCTTAACTCAATACTGAGTTTTCTTCCAGCAAACCCTTGAGTGAGTCAGGAAATAGTAATAACAGGGTAGCTAGGTGTACAACAAGAATAGATTAGCAGTTCGTAGACGGGCTTCGTGGTCTAGTGGTTCATGTAACGGACTGCCGATCAGGAGGTCTCGGGTTCGATTCCCGGTCAGGACAATACTTTGTGTGATGTTTATATTTGTCATACAAATGTTTGTACTGGGTCTGGGTGTTTCTATGTATTCTAAGTATGTATTTACAAAAGAACAGTGGTATATGTATTCTATCAGTATTCTGGTACCCATAACACAAGCATATAAGCTTAGCTTGGGACCAGAGGACGCTGTGTGAAATGTCCATGAATATTTATTATTTACTAGCTGCCCCGGCAAACGTTGTTTTGCCATACAATTCTGTATAAAATAAAATTTCATCAAAATCGGTCCAGCCAATTTGTAGCCTATGTGTTATTCTGATGTATAAGCTATATTGTGGTAAAGTTTCATTCAAATCCATTCAGTAGTTTTTACGTGAAAGAGTAACAAACATCCATACATACATCGATACTTACAAACTTTCGCCTTTATAATATTAGTAGGATTATTATAGTTGTAGAAAGTGATAAAATACATACACGGGTATAAAAGTAAACCTACTTAGATACAAATATTAATATATCTACACAAACATATACATATATACATACGAACATAATAAATACATACCTACGTAACTATTTGGATAGGAGATATTTTTTTACTTTTTTCCTGAAAACGTCCAGAGAAGGGCTATCGCGCAAGGAATGTGGAAGGGAATTCCAGAGACGAACTGCGTGTATAGTGAAGGACCCACCATACCGACTACAAGTATGTGGAGGAGTGCTAAGAAGAAGAGAATAAGTTGTGCGACAGGGTTTATCTCTAGGGACTAGATAATCGAAGCGTTCTCGAAGGTACTGAGGAGAGCAAGGTTTATGAAGAATAGAGTACAGGAGAGCAAGAACATGAGAGTACCTACGCTGTCGAATCGGTAACTACTCCAATTTAGCCCGGAATTCTGTCACATGGTCGTACTTCCGGAGGCCAAAAATGAAGCGGATACACAAATTCTGTAGACGTTCCAGTTTATTGACTAGTTCCTCCTATAAATATAGAAACATGTCTAGTAGTTTTTGAGTTCATTCGTTACAAACATACTAAATTACTACGTTTCTGCTTAGCCTAGATAATTTTTTTTTGTTTGTTTTTGACTCAGCAGAATATAAATAAGTATATCAATTTATTCGTGATTACGGATTAAGAATACAAGTGTCACCACAACTTTTCCTTCTCAGGGTGCTGTAACGGGCAGTTCCCAGCAGTGGAATGTTAATAGGTTGTAGAGAATCACACACACAAATACATTTCAGACAATTTTACGACGAGCCTCTTGGTTGAGTGGTTCATGCCGATCAAGAGGTCGCGGGTTCGATTCCCGCTCGGGACTATCATTTGTGTGATTTTTCTAAATATCATACAAATGTTTGTACTGCGTCTGGGTGTTTCTATGTATTATAAGTATGTATTTACAAAAGAAAAGTATTATATGTAGTCTATCCGTATTCCGGTACCCATAGCACAAGCATATAAGCTTAGCTTGGGACCAGAGGACGTTGTGTGAAATGTCCATGAATTTTAAGTAAATAACACCTTATGCAATTTTTTTATACAATATATTAAACAATAGACTGGAAGTTGATTCGTCCATCACAATATGTCTCAATGTTGGGGAATACCTGACCAGTTCACAACTCATTACTATTTTTTGGAGTTTCCGTAGGTCAAGCGTTAAATATATACTTTCATTTTACAACCTTGTTTAATAGTGTGATGCAATTTTGAGTTAAATTAGGTATATTTTGACCGTCATCGGTCTCATTCTACTTTATTTACTTTGACGGGACTTGTGGTCGAATGGTTCATGTAAGGGACTGCTGTTCACGAGGTCGTGGATTCGATTCCCGCACGGGACATTCAAATTCAAATTTATTTATTTGCCACCAAAATCATTTGTGTGATCTTCGTAATTGTCATACGAATGTTTATACTGTGTCTGGGTGTTTCTATACATTAAATGTATGTATTTTACAAAAGAAAAGTAGTTTATGTAGAGTATCCGTATTCTGGTACCCATAACACAAGCATATAAGCTTAGTTTGGTATCAGAGGACGTTGTGTGAAATGACCGTGAATATTTATAAAAAAGAAAAAAATATTTGCATATTATGCAGATATTACGCCCAAAAAAATTATATTTAACACAAAATTATAAGTTTTAAGCTATCAATACATAACTTAGTATGTGCAAGCAGAATTGGCACCATGTACAAACAAAATTACACAGATATTAACAATACAAGATAATTTGCGCACTACAAAATCATATAACACCAGTGATTAGCCGACCATTATAACTTGGAATATTATTTACGATATAATATTATATATGTGAGGTTATTTCCTGTTAATGTTCCGGTAAAATGGAAACTGATTTGACCTTTCCGGTTTTAAAACTATGTCTATTGTAATTATCTTGATAAGAAACTGGACTCTATCTTTTCTTGTGTACTAGCTAATGCCCGCGGTTCCACTTGCGTTTATATTTATTGAGCTCATTCTCCTTCAACATACTCGAAATTTTCACAAATTATACAAAAAAGTCATACTCTTAAACCAGTTTATCTATGAAAGAAAACCGCATGAAAATCCGTTCCTTAATTTTGAAGAGATAAGCTCACATTGAGACATACAAACTAAAATACGACTTTGTTCTATAATAAGTAAAGAAGTAAGAATAGTAAGAATACTAGATTATATACTAGATATATAGTTAGATAGTGAGAAATGGAGAATACGTGTCGCCGTGATGGATTAAGAATACAAGTATCACCACCACATTTCTTTCCCAGGGTGCTGTAAGGGTCAGCTAAGAAATATTGTAATAATTTAGCTAATAATCTAACCCTAATGTTGGTAACCTCTGTCAAAGACAGTTTTGAAACTAAGTCACTATATTCTTCCACAGGTTTCTTTCAACCAAGAGAGAATCATAACGCATTGAATATTTTTGGGCAAGGTATCTTACAAGCTCCTAATAAGATAAGAGAAGGTATCCAAGGTATATTCCGTCCAAGACAAAGACCTGTAATTAGCCCAGGTAATACCCAGGGCAATGTATATGTAACGGAACCTTATGTACCTCCATCGACAGTTTACTTCGATGAAAACACGGGTAGCACAAATTTTCAAGGTCCTCCGCATGTAAACAATGGTTTTCAGCCAAATGAAGGAAATAACGGAGTAAATTTCGGCAATAACCAACAATTTAATCAAAATAACGGAAATAATCAACAATTTGAGCAAAATAACGGAAACAATCAACAATTTGAGCAAAATAACGGAAATAATCAACAATTTGAGCAAAATAACGGAAATAATCAACAATTTGAGCAAAATAACGGAATTAATCAACAGTTTGGACAAAATAACGATCAAAGTGGTGGACAACAATATGCAGGACAGGGTTAGTATTCATTTATTTATCTGATCAGTAGGCTCGAAGTAGTTTAGGGTTTTAACCTCAAAAAGGACTAAATTAGCACCAAAATCTGACATTGCCCGAACTGCGGAGAGTTATTCTGTGTTATTACATATGCAAAACTTCTTTGGTCCTGAATTTGTTACAAACTCCTAAAAATTCAAAAGTTTGGTGTCGATTCCAAAAGCCGACTTCATTATCACAGCACCACGCTGATCCCCTGGGGGTAGGCAGAGTATGTTCCAGAATTTACATTAAATTATTATATTATTTTTATTCAGATGGTACCGCTGCTCCAGCCGACCCGGTTGTCTTCGAAACCCCAGTGGAAACCACTACACTACCACAACTCACACCTGTTCCTCAAGTGCTGACTGAGAACAGGAATAACTTTAATTTTGACTCTTACCGGACATTTGGTGAGCACAGCATTTATTATTAGATATTGGTATAAAACTAGTAAATAAATATTATCGTCATTCCTCCGAAACGTCTAAACCTCTTTTTATTAGGTTTTGTCTGTATGTTTTACAAAAGCCATAAGGGGTAACTGTCCAATTGCTTGTTTGTTTATAATGCTCTGAAACTGCTGGTCAGACTTCAAAAATGTTTTTACCCTTGTGAAGCTATATTATCTCCGGTGAACATAGGCTACATTTCAAATTCCGTCTAAGAATCTAATATATAAAATTTCGCGTGTCACAGTGTGTTACCGTACTTCTCCGAAACGACCGATTTTTATGAAATTTTACATGCATATTCAGTAGGTCTGAGATTCGGACAACATCTATTTCTCAAACACCTCCCCCACTGAAATTTGTATGACAAAACAACGTTTGCCGGGTCAGCTAATATAAATATAAAAATTCGCGTAATAAAACCGGAAAAGATAATTATATTAAATAACCAAAAACACCACGCTATGACTCTCAAAGGCGGAACAGTATCCATCTTTAGTTTACAACGTATAAAACATTTTATTTCTAGTTTAAATTATGTATAATATATCGACATCGACTATATGATATTAGTTGCACGCTCTGCAAGCTTTTATTATAATTAAGGGCCTACATCAATATTATCGTATATCATCGCCGACACGTACATATTAACACAGCCAGTAGGCACAGAAAATGAAGAATTAGGGATACTTTTCCTATTTACTCAAAATCTACTAAATATAATTTTAATTCTGATCCACGTGTTTCTATACATAATAGTTACCTATGTTTTTAAAGTTATTTCATTAGTAATAGCGTTAATAGACCAACAAATGAAAAAAATAAAAAATTAGAGAGGTTGTTTCGCCAAGATTTTCTATCGAGAAAACTTTTTTCAATCGCGTTTCTGAGTTCATGCGATCCTAGATCATATATTGAAAAAACTAATACTTAAAAATTAGAGCTATCTAAAGAAACAATGAAAACTTCGTACATAGAAAAATGCACGAAGCTATTTTGATATCCTCTTAAGTCATAATTACAGTTATTGAATCATTATTCTTGAATCTTCGAAGTAATTTCGTATTTTTAATCCTTACTGACCTGAACTAAAAAATGAAATAACTATGTTGTTTTTGATTAATTGCCTATTTCATTGTACACATTTATATTAATTAAAATCATTACTCTAAAATACATAGTTTATATAATAAATAATAATAATAAATAAATATTCACAGACATTTCACACAACGTCATCTGGTCCCAAGCTAAGCTTATATGCTTGTGTTATGGGTACCAGTATACGGATAGAATACATATACTACTTTTTTTGTAAATACATACTTATAATACATAAAAACACCCAGACGCAGTACAAACATTTGTATGACATTTAGAAAAATCACACAACTGATTGTCCCGAGCTGGAATCGAATCCGCGACCTCTTGATCGTCAGTCCGTTACATGAACTTTTGTAATTAAAACAATAATAAGAAACACTCTGAGATTTAATTAAAATTATTAATTAAAAAGACTTAAAAAACATAATGTTCGAGCAGTAATTATATTTACAATACTTAAGTCAATTATTACGTATTGAAGCCAATTCTGAGGCGTAACTTAACTACAATGGAAACAAATACTTAACCATGTTTTTTAAATATGTATTTATATTTTTAGAATTTATTTTTTCAAACTTATAAATATTGAATTAAATTTTTTTTCTAATTTTTAACACGCTTATATTAGTTCGGTAGGTATCTATCAATGTTAATACATTCACAAAGTGCGCAAAATTTCAGATAAATCCGACTACTGCAAGTGGGTGAAAATCACTTTCAGAGATTATCAATGTAACGGAATCTCTGAAAGTGATTTTCACCCACTTGCAGTAGTCGGATTTATCTGAAATTTTGCACACATATTAATTAAGGACCGATGACAATGCAATAATAAAACAAAAAATTTTAGGATTTTCAAGCATGTTTTTTAGTTTTTGAACTATGTATTTCCACTATAATTTTTGATTATTAACTCAAGTATGTTTTTAAAAATGTAAGAATTTATATTTTCGACTGTTTTAAGAGTGTTCACAATTTTTTTTTCAAACTATAATACTGAATTTAAAAATTTATTTAAGAGTATTAATATTTTAATAGTATTAATATTCAAAAATATATACAAGTATTGTACAAAAAAGGTGTATTTTGATTACTTGTCTGTTTCGTTGTACATATTTATATTAAGTAATTAAAATCGTTAGTCTATAACAAACACTATTTATAATAACAAAGTTCAGTTAACATTGCCGAATTGTGTTATTGACGCTATCAATTAACATTTTTAGTTAAGTTTCGTTGTGCACGTAGAATTAGCACTAGTATTTGTTCTTGGCTAATTTTATAATAATACAAAATGACTGCGCAATATTGATCGATGGACAGTTGTAGGTATTTAATACCCTATTAAATACCAACGAAAGATAAAGCAACGTCAGGTTCCAAAATAAGCGTAATTCTTATGCTATAGGTAGAGATATAATTAAGGATATGTTGCATCCAATTGCTAATTATTGAAACAAAATTTTTTGGTTTATTCAAGACATAATTACAATATCTATATATGAGATCCTAATTGATTTTCTCTCTCTTCAGCCCATTTACATCCCACTTTTGGGCACGGGCTCTCTCTACTCTGCGAGGGATTATGATCTATTATGCCGCGCTGACCTGGCAGGCGTGTTGGCATAGGGTTTATTAAAGAATTAAGGGAGAGAGGAAGAAATAACCATTATTTCAAAAAATATATTTTCTCAATATCGTTGGCAACCCTATAATGCGAGGATTCTGTCTTATGTTGTCCAAGGTGAACCTGCTGGTCAGTGTGGGTCAAATATGTGGCCGTCTATTACACCAAACTGTAATGATTATGTTATTTTATGTTCTTGTGCTCAATGCGGTTAAGGGGAAAAGTAATGTTACATGGACATACACAGTAAGTCAAGGGGTACTTTAACTTACTTGGGGCTTACTTATTACAACGTCAATAATAATTACTTATTGTTCCTTCATGTTAAAAAAGAACAGTATTTTACAAGTGTAAAATATTGTGTTATAACAAGAAACTCGCGGTAAAATAAACACTCTCGAGTAGTATTTTTCCTCGTCTTTTGATATTGTTAAAACTCAGTTACGCTTATGACATCTTCTAAGTGTTTTCTGTTTTAACACGCTATTTATTACTTTCATTCGTATTAATCTATCTTTGTAAACATTGTATCCATCCTATGTATCTTAACGGATTCTTTGAAAGTGAAATTCACCCACTTGCGATATTTGGAATAATCAATAATTTAGTACACATAATATAAAGAACTAACGATAATACAATAAGTTCAAGGCATATCCAGTTTTAAGCGTAATTTTTAGTTTTTTTTTGTGTTATTACTATCTTTTTTAATTATAAATTCTACCTAGGTAGAACTTAGTAAATATCAAAACTGTGTAGTTGCAGCCAAATAACATAACCTTATTCATGATAGAAACATTGCATTAAGAGACAGATGTCCTTTTAAAGGATTGGAGTTTAGATAACACACAGAATACTAATGTATTAAAATCATTAAATTGTATATTGAGTCACTCGGTATTTGGTACAAAACCCGGATGTTGTATTGTCCTTGTCTGTGATTGATCGGGCACAAAATTACATGTACCGTGTAGCGGACAATGAGTGACAGTAATAATTTTGTCATATATATAGAACATAACTTGCAAACTGGTTTTACCCAAGTTTATGGGTTCTGTCGTTTCATTCGTGATGATACCTATGGTTTTGAGGTAACTCCCAAAGTAGAGGAGGCCCGTGCCCAGCTTTGGGACGTTAATGGGCTGGAGAGAGAGGTGCCAATTCTACGCGCACAACTTAACTAAATTATTGAAATTGATGGTGTCAGTAACTCAATTCGGCAATGTTAACAGAACTTTGTTATTAGAAAATCTGTATATTTTAGGTAGACGTATTTTGATTAATTCGAAAAAGCTAATAAATCAAAATACGTCATAGCTGTTTTCATTTTTTAGTTAAGTTAAGTTTAGTTGCGCATGTAGAATTGGTACCAGATAGTTATTTTTTGCGTTGTTTTGGCCGGTCTTAAAAATCGATGTATAATGATAATATATTTGGTTTGTTTACAGCGGAAACATGTAAGACGGTAGATGGCGGTGTCGGCAACTGTATCTCATTGTACAGCTGTCCTCAATACTTGAAGTTGATACAGGAGGCCCGAGCACAAGCCATGACTGTGTTGAGACAAGCACATTGCGGCTTTGAAGGGAATAACCCTAAGGTATGCCAATAATCTATATACTTATATGAGCTGCTGTCCAGTGCCGGATTAAGCCAGCGCTGAGCAGCAGGCCTTTGTCTCTGGGTAATGTAATAAGAAATTTCTGAATGTGGGGCCCATTGCAGTAGCTTCTCCTGCTATGTGGTTAATCCACCTATGCTGTTAATGAAAAAAAATATGACCATGAGCGGGACTTGAACCCACAACCTCGATATACTGTTCCGCTCCTCTTCCAGCTGAGCTACCATGGTTGTACATGTTACCTAAATTTAAGTCCTGATCACGGTAATCATTTATTGTTTAAGTTAATTGTAAAAATTAATCAATTATTTTGTTTGTCTTTAAATTCCCAGGTGTGCTGTCCTCTCCCAGGCTTCTCGACAGTACCGCCTACAGCACCCACTACAGTCAGTACTACCACGACTACGACTACGAGTACTACACCAGCTCCTCTCCCACAACCCAAGAGTACTGGTGACTTCGTAGACGCACTACCAGAGCCACCTGTATGTGGTGTCAGTAATGCTACATTTAGTAGAGTCGTTGGAGGAATTGATGCTAAACTAGGTAAGTTTAAAAATATATTTAGCTTTTGGTAAAACTAAACTAACAACATAAAAATAATGATAAACATTGTATAGATATTATCTAATATATAAAATTCTCGTGTTCGTTCCCATACTCCTCCAAAACGGCTTGACCGATTTTTATGAAATTTTAATATGCATACTAGCTGACCCAGCAAACGTTGTTTTGCCATACAAATGTCAGAGGTGGACTTTCACTGGATTCTCAGACCTAACCTAGTGACAGGAGACTTTTATATATTAGATTCAGTAGGTCTGAGAATCGGCTACTACCTATTTTTCACACCCCTAAGTAATAAAGGTTGTACACCGCTAACATTTGTATGGCAAAACAACGTTTGCCGGGTCAGCTAGTAATTTATTAAAAATTAAAACCATGTCATGATAAAGATTTTTATGTGGTTTATAGGTGACTTCCCATGGATGGCTCTCCTTGGCTACAAGAGTCGTCGTGGTGGTACCAGCTGGCTGTGTGGAGGTTCCCTCATGACGCAGAGACATGTCCTCACTGCAGCACATTGTATACACAACCATGAAGTTGACCTGTAAGTATTTAGTGCTCTGATGACGTAATTTAAAGGACAAATGAAGGACAGGTTTTACGTAGGTAAACCTATGTCCTTTATTCGCGTTGATAAATGTACTATCCAACACTGAAAGAATATTTGCAAATCGGAATAGCGGTTCTTGATTATTTCGCGATTATCTTGATTATTAATTAGCGCGTTCAAACAAACAAACAAACTCTTCAGTTTTATTATATTAACATAGGTTAAGATTTGTGTTAATTGTTTACAAATGTATGCAGTTGTCTGAGTTAATAAAACATGGCGTGTCAATGTGTAATTATGTGGAATCCTCCTTACGTTAATAGTTTTTACAATATAACCGCGTAGTATTATACTTTAAGAATGTAAGACGTACTACCTATATCATCATACCATCACGCTTTTTCCCATGGGGGTAGGCATACATGACGATGAATATATTATGATGATAATAGTAAGGAAAATGTAAAAATAAAGATTGGACTGTGTGAATGAGAATGTGTGCCGCGCTGACCAGGCGTGTTGGCACAGGGTTTAGTTTCGAGATTTCCATCTCTCACAGAGGATGTTATCTGTGTGCAATATCCCTTAGCTGACTTTTACAGCACCCTTGGGAGGGGATGTGGTGGTGACACTTGTATTCTTAATCCGTCACCACAGAAGAATACCTACATGTTGCGCCGACACTAAATGATGGGATAAGGGCTGGAGAATGAGTAAGGATTCTTTCAGGCGCGAGACCAACCCGTACTTGGCAGATATTTTTATTAACCTGTGTTCAATTGTAGGCCGTTTTTAACCCGTTTAACGTTTAAAAACAAATCGAAGGTCAAATCATTTTTCTTAAAATGTTTCCCAGCGTTTTGTGTATTTATTTGATGTATTTCTTATGAATACAAAGAAAAAAAACCCAGTCAATATTATGATAACAAACAAAGGATTTTCGTATAAAAACTGATGCAATATCACTCTATACTTGAAAAGGTATAGCACAAAAAATATCTTTAAACATGTTTTGTGACAATGGTGCTAATTCTGATAACAGAACTGAACTAAATAAGTATTAAGTATTGATAGTATTGGTACAACCAAATTTTATCTATACTAATATTAAAAAGCTGAAAAATTTGTTTGTTTGAACGCGCTAATCTCAGAAACTACATGTCCGATTTGACAAATTCTTTTAAGGTTAGTACATTTATCGAGAAAGGCTACAGGTTATATATATAACACCGCGCTTTGACCAATAGGTAGGTGCGAAACATTATTGAAAAATGTTGCAAAAACGGTGAATATTTTCTAAATTAGCGATCGCAGAATTGAACCTCGGTTTTCTTTTCAGTATTTACGTATTTAGGTACCCTAGGGCCATAGGGGCCATGGCCCGGGGCGTTAGGCGTTTTTTTACTTTTTTATCTTAATTGTTTTAGCTACGTAATCCGTCTTGGTGAGCTGGATCTAGCCAGTGAGGATGAAGGTGCTACTCCAGTGGATATCTTGATCAAAGAGAAGATCAAGCACGAGCAATATAGCGCTACAGCCTATACTAATGATATTGGTATACTTGTGCTGGAGAAGGATGTACAATATACAGGTAAAGAACATAATTGTGTATTTAAAAAAAAAGTTCAACTGACGTCATGTGCCTTTGAAATTTTCGGGTTTTCCTCGCTTTCTCAGAAGATAACGATTTGATTCTGACCTGGTGCCAATGGGACCACACTGGAACCACCAGCTTTCAAATAAAAAAAATTCATTAAAATCGCTTCGACCAGATATAAGTTATGAGGTAACAAACATAAATAAAACATACAGACGAATTGGGAATCTCCTGATTTTTTTGAAGTCGGTTAAAAAATAGAGTTAAGTTTATTAAAATTAACTAAAAATAACACAGCACAACTAAAATAGTTTTTGCGTTATATTATAGATAAAGAGTATATCTATGCTTCTATCACTTTCTTTTGTGGTAAAACTTTACTAAATTTGTGTGATAGACGCTGCAACTTTATCTAAAGAAAACCGAAATAAGTGGGGTCATATTTCTTTTAGTTATTATGTTTTGAAAAAAAGAAAGTGATAGAAGCATAGATATACTCTTTCTATAATATAACACAAAAGCTATTAAAATCGGTTTAGCTTCGCGACGAAAAAACGGAAGTACGATACCCATACTTTTGTATGGAGCATAATTTGGTATCGTACCGTCTTAATAGGTGGTTGTCTACAAGACAGGCTAAGCCTGTAAATAAGTTAACTGTAAGTTTCTGTGTTCATGCTTACAATTTTATTCACATAACATTTCATTGTGGTAATATTTAAGATGCATTGTGTAACTTTGGAACCGTAGTATTTAATTTTATATTAGAATAACTGGCATTTTCTGTGTTGTTATCGTGAATTTATGAATAAATTTATTTATTTAAATATATAAATTTAATGAAATAGTTTGCATTATTCAAAAACTAAATCACGTTTGAATAATCCCTCCCAAAGTGGAGGACGCCCGTTGCCAACAATGGAACGTTAATGGGCTGGAAACAGAGATTCATTTATAACAATATTTTCATAATATTACAGATTTAATCAGACCAATCTGTATGCCTAGAAACAGTGATTTGAGAGCGAAAACCTTCGAAGATTTCAACCCACTGATAGCTGGATGGGGACATACGGAGTTCCGTAAGTATCTATTCAATAATGTTCTTGGGCTTAGTTACTAAGCCTTAGTACAATAAATTCCAATAAATCCTAAATACGAAGAATAATTTCTATAAGACATTTTAAGCACCGTCATGTGCCAAGCGCCTTTACTATTTCTATTTTTACCACGCTTATACTAGTTCGGTATGTATCTATCAATGTATTAATCTATGTAACGGAATCTTTAAAATATAATAAGGTTATATATATAATAATAATAAGGTTGACTGGTAGAAAATGCCTCAGGCATTAATTCCGCCTTTGTACACTCTATTTGTGCGTGAAGAATTAAATAAATAAATCTTTGAAAGTGATTTTCACCCACTTGCAGTAGTTGGATTGATCTGAAATTTTGCACACATTAAGTACCCATGACAAAAAAATAATTAAAAAGAATATTCAGGATTTTGAAGCGTGTTTAAAAAACGTGTGAAAGTAGATTATTACATTTACATTAATAGAGCAATCAATCAGTCAATTCTACGCGCACAACGAAACTAAACTTAATTAAAAAATGAATTTTAATAGTGGTACCTATTCTACGTGCACAACTAAACTTAACTTAACTAAAAAATGAAAATTGATTGTGTCAATAACACAATTACGTAATGTTAACGAAACTTTCTTGTTAGCAAATCTGTTTATTATAGACTAACGATTTTATTTAATATAAAAGTGCACAATAAAATAGCCAAATAATCAAGATACAGCAATAGTTGTTTTCATTTTTTAGTTAAGTTTAGTTGTGTACGTAAAATCGGCACCAGTGTCGATAATACAATTAGGCAATGTTAACTGAACTTGCTTGTATTAAAAACTGTTTATTATATACTAAAGATTTTAAATAATATAAACGTGTACAACAAAATAGCCACCCCATAGTTGTTTTAATTTTGTAGTTAAGTTTAGTTTAGTTGTGCACGTAGAATTGGCACCAATGTATTGTTCTCACTTGTACGTACAGTTTTTGCTTGAATACGCGCGCTCTACAGTTACTTCTCTGGGTTTAAAATATCTCCTATAATTTTTTTTTCTGTTAATCCAGGTGGAACATCAGCCACACGTCTCCAAGTTCTCCAACTGCCAGTAGTAAGCAATGAATTCTGCGAACAAGCATACAAACCATACAAGGCACAGACCATTGATCAGAGGGTTCTGTGTGCTGGCTTCAAGAAGGGTGGTAAGGATGCCTGCCAGGGTGACAGTGGAGGACCACTTATGCAGCCTATTGTAAGTTCAATACTTATAAAGTAAATAAATGGTAGAAATCAAATCAGTTTCTTTTGAGCCTTTTTGATGTTAGACAACACTAAATATATCTAGATCAAAGTTTACAACTCTTCGGCGGGCCTCGTGGTTAAGTGTTATGGCATTTCACACAGCGTCCTCTGGTCCCAAGCTAAGCTTATATTGCTTGTGTTATGGGTACCAGAATACGATATATACGGATCTAATACATAAACTACTTTTCTTTTGTAAATACATACTTATAATACATAGAAAACACCCAGACGCAGTACAAACATTTGTATGACAATTATAAACATCACACAATTTGATTGTTCCGAGCGGCAATCGAACCCGCGACCTCGTGAACGGCAGTCCGTTACATGAACCACTCCACCACGAGGCCCGTCGTCGTTTTTCGTAATTCCTCGCCACATTTTAAAATCATGTTTTGTTTTTGGTTTTGTTCCTTTGATAATAATACTTAAATCTCTTTTTTTCCAGTGGTCATCACAAACACTGAAAACATTCTTCTATCAAATCGGTGTGGTCTCCTATGGGAAGAAATGCGCGGAAGCTGGTTTCCCTGGAGTCTACTCCAGAGTTACACACTTCATTCCCTGGATTGAGGAGAAGGTTCTAGGGCATAGTTCGCGATGACTGTGATCAACTATAGTATATTCGGTTCAGGATAAAATGTAAATTATTAAAATATTCAACTCCACATGTGGGATTTTAATAATTAAATAAGTAAAACCTAAAAATAAAGAAAAATAGTTTAATAAATGGAAAATAGTAATAATATTATAACTAATTTAAATAACCTTAACCTCATTGGAATATTAAAAAAATATCGATTCGAAATTTAAAAATTGGTCAAGTGCGAGTCGGAGTCTCGCACGAAGGGTTCCGTACCATTATCTATGCAACATAAGGCAACGTTATTAGTATCGAGCAAGAAACGGTAAAAAAATCATGTTTGTTGTATGGGAGCCCCCCTTAAATATTTATTTTATTTTATTTTTAGTATTTGTTGTTATAGCGGCAATAGAAATACATCATCTGTGAAAATTTCAACTCTCTAGCTATCACCGTTCTTGAGATACAGCCTGGTGACAGACGGACGGACGGACGGACGGACTGACAGCGAAGTCTCAGTAATAGGGTCCCGTTTTTACCCTTTGGGTACGGAACCCTAAAAATGAGCTCATCGCTTAAAAAAATTTAAAACGTAAAAAAAGAAAATATTTTTTTCTTTTTTAAAGCAGGAATAATTGAGGAAACCTCCCTCTTGAATAGTTTCGAATATAACCGTTTCTTTAATCGATAAGAAACCAAATGTATTGTTATAGACACAAAACTGATATTTTTAGGGTTCCGTACCCAAAGGGTAAAAACGGGACCCTATTACTGAGACTTCTCTGTCCGTCCGTCCGTCCGTCTGTCACCAGGCTGTATCTCAAGAACGGTGATAGCTAGACAGTTGAAATTTTCACAGATGATGTATTTCTATTGCCGCTATAACAACAAATACTAAAAATAAAATAAAATAAATATTTAAGGGGGGCTCCCATACAACAAACATGATTTTTTTACCGTTTCTTGCTCGATACTAATAACGTTGCCTTATGTTGCATAGATAATGGTACGGAACCCTGCGTGCGCGAGTCCCACTCGCACTTGACCAATTTTTTACATATTTTTATTTATTTTTATAAGAGATTTTTACATTATTGCTTTACGTAATGTAAATTGTGTGATTTTTATACATTTTGTGTTAAACCATTTTTTTGTTATTTGTCATAAAGATAAAGATAAAGATATATTTATTTGTAAAAACATGTGTAGGTTACAATGATAATACATAGGCATTTATCATAGATGTTAAAGTATATAAAAGAGACAACATGTTTAACCATGAAATGTACAAATGTCAAAAGTCTGTTACCGTACTCCTCCGAAACGGCTTGACCACGTGAATTTTATATATAAGATATATCCTCCATCCTCTTGAACCAATCTATCTATTAAAAAAATCGCATCAAAGTCCGTTGCGTAGTTTTAAACACATAACCTCACGTAGAGACATACATACATACAAAGAAAACGACTTTGATTCTTTACTATAGAATAGAATATAGATACTTTACAAATGTCACAAATAATAGGTAAAAATTATAATTATATTTATTTAAAATTTCTTATGTATTTTGAGTAATTTATTTCATACAATTAAAATATGTACAGTACCTTTAATATAAATTAAATTAAAATAAAATTACATATATACTTAAAAACTAGGCATCAAAATACTCCTCCCCATCGCTGTCGACCGGAAGTGTGCAATTCGAAATTTCTTATAATTAGTATTATCTGACTCGTAAGTATATTTTAGTTTCAATCTAGCCCGACGTGTCGTTAACTTTTCGGTCACCTTAATCAAAGGTAAAATATTATCAGTTGTTATATGGCAAAAATCGTTGAAACGTCTGGAGAGATGAAAATACGTACATTTTGGTTTCGATCTATCCACACGTTTCAAATATTTTTATTTTTTTGTCAATTTATCAAAAAAATATCTGATCTATAGTTTTAAACTAAAATATACATGTCTCGATTTATAGAAAGTACTTTTATATAGATTATTTAATATTGTTAAGAATTAGTTTCTAAGATTTTTTAAAGATGTTTAGATATTTTACACCCAAGTAATTGTTATACAATAAATTATCACATTGAACAATATTTCTTTTGTTATTTTTATTTTAACCATTAAATACATAAGCCAATTCTGATGCTTCAAAAACTTAATAAATAATTCACAGTTTTTGTAAAAAGAAAGTTCAGTTCTTCTTCTCTTCTTCATCTCCAGCCCATTTACGTCCCACTGTTGGGCACGGGCCTCCTCCACTTTGGGAGGGAATATGGTCTACTGCACCGCGCTGACCAGGCGTGTTCGCACAGGGTTTATTTTCGAATTTTCTGTCTCTCACAGAGGATGTTATCTGTGTGCAATATCCCTTAGCTGACTTTTACAGCACCCTTGGGAGGAGATGGAGTGGTGACATTTGTATTCTTAATCCGTCACCACACGGAAAAGTTCAGTTAATATTGCCGAATTGTGTTATTAGCACAATCAAATTTCATTTTTAGTTATATGTACTCGTATGTTTAGTTTAGTTGTGCAAGTAGAATTAGTATCAATGTAGGGCTAACACGAGGTCGTAGACTCGGGAGCCTATTTTCTGCAAATTCGTACTTAAATTTATCAATCTAAGACATATATATACACAAGCAATTCTTGTTTATTTATATACTTACAGAGTATACTTATGTGTAATTTTGATTGACTTTGAAAACGGCGATCACGGTTTTATAAGATTTTACTTCGTCTTAACAAGGTATAAAAACAAATAACCTTGGGGAAAACGCGGGTTTTCAATTTTCGGCCATATTTTTGACGCTAGTCCACAAGAATTCCTTTTTAAAAAGAAAAATAAAGTCTCAAGAATTTTTTCATGCATAAAAATTCCACTGCATTTCTGTGCATTAACGGTATAAGAATCCTTAAACTTGTATTTTTGTTACTCAGGTTTGATGAAATTAAAACAAATTTAACAGCAAATTCAAATGTTGTGATTGTAAAATAAATAAGCACAGTAATACGTAAAACGTTGGTGTAAATTAGTACTCAAAGATAGTCATAGATAAACACAACTTATCTGATAAGAAAATTCGTAACTCACAAAAGCGTGCGTAACGCGGAACGTAACTCGCGCCTTTTTTGTTTTTTTCTTTTAAATTTTTCATTTGTTCGAAATTCGAAAGTTTATTGTTTGAATTTTCATAAACAATATTATTATAGTTTTTAAAGCATAGATTAATTACTTGTTTTTTTAATGAAATAAATTCGAACCGATGTTTGCCTATTTTTAAATAGTTAAGTGCTTTATTTTGATGAAGATTATGATAATTAGATTCTTCCATTATTACGTATAATAATAATGAACTTGAGGGCATTAAAAGATACTTATAATTTTGTATAAAGTGCACATTACAAAAGTTTTAACAATGATGTTAAAAGGTGATACTGGTAAGTAACTATACCATTTTTCTTTAATTTTTTTGTTTGTTTTTGGCATGGATATTATCTATTGCAACATTAAACCTTTTTATTTATTTTTTCTAGTAACTAAGTACTAAGTTAGGTATTAATCATTATCAAGGTATTTAATTAATGAGGAAAGCAACTGTAGGTAACAAAGTAAACAAATAATAGGCTAAGTCATTCTGTGCGTGTAAGACCAAATATGTCACACTTAATCATTGTTAATAATATCGAGATAACAAGAAAGAAAAGAAGTCCGTCTGATGAGGGGTAAAGAATACAAGAGCCACCCACCACCCCACTTCCTCTACAGGGTACTGTAAATGTTCACAGATAACATCCCCTGTGACAGATGGAAAACTCGGTAATAAACCCATATCTTCCCAAAGTGGAGAGACCCGTGCCCAATACTGTGAGACACTAATGAGCTGGAGAGAGAGAGAGAGGGAGAAAGAGCAAAAGTAAATAAAAGAAATCACTTATTCGAAACCCTGGCGATATTTTTATTTATAGTTTAATTTTTTGTGAAAATTGAGAAGAATAGGCGAATTTAAAATGAGAAGAATAGTAGTATGCTAGGGATATACTCGTATCAACAGTAAAAAATTAAGAATTTTGTATGCATAAATGGATCAATGAACCTCTTAGCCTTAGTGGCCTTGGCGGTTAGTGTAACTGACTACCGTTATCAAGGTCACGGGGTCGATTCCCGCATAGGACAATGATAACAATTAGTTATTTATGTCTGTCTGTGATATTTCTATTTGCCGCAGACGCTTTTGTTGCGTAAAGCATGTATATTTACTTTTACATATTTTATGGTTCGTCGCAAAATTATAATATTTTTGTGCTAAACACTCTCTCCAGCCCATTTACGTCCCACCATTGGGCACGGGCTTCTTCCACTTTGGGAGGGATTATGGTCTACTGTGCCGCGCTGACAAGGCGTGTTGGTACAGGGTTTATTTTCGAGTTTTCCGTCTCTCACAGAGGATGTTATCTGTGTGCAATATCCTGATAGCTGATTTTTACAGCACCCTTGGGAGGAGATAGGGTGGTGACACTTGTATTTTTAATCCGTCACCACA
Organism: Orgyia antiqua; assembly: GCA_916999025.1. Lineage (NCBI taxonomy): Eukaryota > Metazoa > Arthropoda > Insecta > Lepidoptera > Erebidae > Orgyia > Orgyia antiqua. The sequence goes on from OU779874.1 coordinate 12,582,642, forward strand.
CTGAGTTCTAAACACTACAATATTAAAATTTTGCGAAGTGTTTCTTTATTTATGTCAATTACTATCATTATCATTTAATCCATCCGCGTGGTGGTCACTAGATAATTTAAAACTCTATCTTAATTATGTATAAGTATTTTACATAATTATGATAAGCACAGATAGAAATTAGTCGCGAACTAAGATTAAATTCCTTCATGAAAATATAGAGTGAAAAATTTAAAAGGCCTTAACTATTTGGAGTTTCTTCTCCAACAGTGAGCAAGTCAGGGTTAACGCGAAATTATATTATTATGGACCTGAAAAAGTGGTATCGAGCGGTACGCTAGCGACTGTACTTACCACTCCAATCTCCGTACAATTTCGCGTTAACTTTGACAAAGTCATTACGTAGTAACTAAATCATCCTGTGATTTTACTGAAATGTACGAAAAGTTTAATTAAAATGTGGACCACGTGACTCATATTACTTGGAGTTGCGCTGTATCGGATAATAGGCGAAGCCAGGTGTCAAAGAAATGAATAAAATATATACCAAAATCCCGAAACATTTTTAAGGTCATTTCACGCAACGTCCAGGTTATATTTCTATCAAAATAAGTGCCTTTTTGGCTCAAGATTACGAAATTCTTTTCCAAAAAATGGAACATCATGAAGTTAATAAAATTTTGGTTACGTCCATCGCCCATCAGCCACATATTTTTTCTACCATGTTTTTCTCACTCAGTTCCCATGAGATCGAGGTATCACACTAATCAGTAAATTATATATGTTCAGTGTTCCACAAGTTCTGGTACTTCCTGGTGACATACGTGCTAACACTGAAGCGGTTCGACCTGTTCCTGCAAGGCTCCCTCCTTATTGTGATACTCTTAGAAACTAATGTGTACTTGCTGTTGAAGAGAGATGCTGTTGATGGACACCACACTATGCTTGTCGAAGGTAACACTGGAAGGATTTTATAGCTTTTTTGCTTTTTTTTAACCGAAAACAATGAATACGGCTTTAAGTAGTTATCCGGCTCGAAGGACCATGTTCCGCGCGAAGGACCGTATATCCCTGAATATTTCATATACTTTACAGTGCAAAAATAATTAATAGTGATATTATTATTTTAATATTATTAGTCTTGAAAAGATTTCGATATACGAACCCTTCTGAATTAGAGGAGGCCATGCCTAATAGTAGGACATTAAGCTTAAATATATCATGTTTTCACTATTCGGCGCTGCTTTGCAAAAATAATTTTAATTAATTCGTTAATTTCTCAAAATTTTTGTCCAGACTGGGTGATGATGGGCTCTGCTGGTATAGAAGTATTACTGGGTACTGCTGTAGCATGGTGGGGTCGACGTCGTCGACAGATGGCGCTGTCTGGATGGCTCGCAATCACCTCTGCTGCTGGACTACTGGTGCTAGCCTTTCCATTTGCTCACTCTAATCCTGTTGATACTGGTAAGTGTTTTAACCAATCTAGATAACTCTTTTCAGCCGTTCCTCTAAGGGTATGTCGGCGAACGAGAAAACTGCAATGTATTCAGTCGCGGCACTATGGACGTTTATCATAATTAAGAAACAATATAAATTTTCTGATAGTCTTCAACCCTACTGCCCTTTGGACTTAATACCAAAAATGGTCCGACTTTAGTTCCTTTCTCTCTCAAAACTTGACTTGCCACGCCACAAATCCCCAAATATCCCGGGGAAAGGCCACGCATATACCGTGGGGGGGCATAATATTCCCACCAGTGAGTTGAGCCCCATGTAATTGTCATACATAAGGCCCATGGGTGGGCCACCCGTGGGTCTTATGTATGACAATTATGACGGGCTTCGTGGTCTAGTGGTTCATGTAATAGACTGCCATTCACGAGGTCGCGGATTCAATTCCCGCACGGGACAACAATTTGTGTGATGTTTATAAATGTTTCTACTGCGTCTGTGTGTTTACTATCATAAGTATGTAATTACAAAAGAAAAGTAGTAAGTAGCTTAGCTTTGGCTTAGCTTATATGCTTGTGTTATGGGTACCAGAATACGGATATACTACTTTTCTTTCTTTATAAGAGGAAGTATTTTTGTAGCGTTGCTCAATGCTTACAACCTGCATTGGAAGATAAGTTTGCGTTTAAAAAAAATCTTACAAATCCAAAGTTTGCACCAAATAAAAAAAATAAAAAAAAAAAAAATTATTAATTTCTAATTAAATTATTAATTATTATTTTCTAGAGCTATGCAATTCCAGTTCCTCATTCCTGAGCTACACAATACTGGACAGCAATATAACAGGTAGAACAGTAGCCCTGGTGATAACAGCTCTGTTCTGTATACTTACTAAAGTCAGCATATGGTCACATGGTCTTACATACTTGGATGACCATGATCCACAGAATGGACCTTATTTTTATGGTAAGTCGGTTATTAACCAGGTTTCGTAACTTCGTACGTACATATCTTTCATACTTTGAGCACCCCTTTTCCCACACTCAAAATTTTTAAAAATAGACTTAATGTCTGAATAGTACATTCACACCTGATTCTACAATCCCCATTAGTGATGACTGACTGTTGCTGTGACTGAAACCAAACCTTAAAAAAGCTATACCAATATTATATAGCTGAAAAGTTTGTTTGTTTGTTTAAACGCGCTAATCTCAGGAACCACTGGTAAGATTTGTAAACATCATGAAGTTATTAAAATTCTGGTTACGTAAAATTTGAAAAAATCTCTCAGTGTTGGATAGCACATTTATTGGGAAAGGCTATAAGCTATACAACATCACGCTGCGACTAATAGGAACGAAGCATCAGTGAAAAATATTGAAAAAACGGGAAAATTTTCTTAAGGGCCTACATCAATATTATCGTATATCATCGCCGACACGTACATATTAACACAGCCAGTAGGCACAGAAAATGAAGAATTAGGGATACTTTTCCTATTTACTCAAAATCTACTAAATATATTTTAATTCTGATTTACGTGTTTCTATATATAATAGTTACTTATGTTTTTAAAGTTATTTCATTAGTTAATACGCGATAATAGACCGACAAATGAAAAAAATAAGAAATGAGAGAGGTATTTTCGCTAATATTTTCTATCGAGAAAACTTTTTTCAATCGCGTTTCTGAGTTTATGCGATCCTAGATTATATATTGAAAAAACATATACTTAAAAATTAGAGCTCTAGCCATTCAATCTAAAGAAACAATGAAAACTTCGTACCTAGAAAAATGCACGAAGCTATTTTGGTATCCTCTTAATTGCACGTGTATGAATTCGCGGACAACAGCTAGTTAAGTATACACTTAAAGTATCCTCTTGAACCACTCTATCTTTAAAAAAAAACGCCATAAAATCCGTTGCATAGTTTTAAGCTCCTAAAATGTAAAAAAGAAACCGTTCTAGAACATGTTTGACTCGCATACCTACCTCAAATAACACCAAATAGCGAAACTCCAAATACAAGAGAATATGATATAAACTCAATCGAGTGACGATTACGGTGGCCTAATTGATTACTGAAAAGCACGACCGCAATAAGCTCAGTTGGCAGAGCTACGGAACGGTATTCCGAGGTCGTGGGTCACTTTTTCAACCGTGATTTGATTTATTAAGCAAGAGAATGATGATGATGATGAGTACTTGTTGTTGGAGTACCAACTGATTACATAAACTCAGAAATTTTAGCTCTCTACCTATCACCGTTCCAGAGACAGCCTGGTGAAAGTCTGGTGAAAGATGGACGGATGGACAGCGAAGTCTGAGTAACAGGGTCCTCTTTTGGTACGGAACCCTCCCCTCCTCCCCCTCTCCAGCCCATTTACGACTCACTGTTGGGCACGGACCTCCTCCACTTTGAAGGGATTATGGTATACTGTGCAGCGCTGACCAGGCGTGTTGGGACAGGGTTTATTTAAGAATTTTCCGTCTCTCACAGAGGATGTTATCTGTGTACTTCCCTGAGCTGATTTTTACAGCACCCTGGGCAGATGGGGTTGTGACACTTGTATTCTTAATTCGCCACCACACGGAACCCTAAAAATATTAAAAGAAAGACTTATGAGTTTTATAACTGTTACTTTTGTTTCCAGGTATACTAATATCGATCCGTCTGTCCCTCGGTTTGAGTGGTAACAACTGGTTGAGACCAAGTTCAGTAAGAGATGACTGGTGGGAGGCACATCTATCTTTAAGCATGTTAACGTTTATGTTCGCGGTGCTATTTACACTGTTCCCATCTAGAATGAAGAGCTGTTCTATTGATGATGAACTGGCTATTGATACTGGTAAGTGTGTATTGCACTTTTTAAAGTTCTTCCATCAACTTAATTGCCGATACCAGAAAAAAATTAATTTTGAATTAAATATTACCTATTACTTTGACGGGCCTCTAGGTTGAGTGTTTCATGTACCGGACTTCCGTTCACGAGGTCGTGGATTCGATTCCCGCACGGGACTAACATTTGTGTGATATTTATAATTGTCATTACAAATGTTTGTGGCGTCTGATTATTTTCTATGTACCTATTTTGGTATCCATAACACAAGTAAATAAGCTTAGCTTGGAACCAGAGGATGTTGTAATGTCCATAAATATTTATTCTACTTCCAGGTTTTTGTACATCATTGAAGCGTATAGTACATAACAGAGCTCTAGTGACACAAACATTGGCTATTTCATGCCTGAGCGCTGCTGTCTTCTGTTTTGTTCATTATGACAGAGATTATGTACAGGTCTGTATATTTTATATTCTCTTTCTCCAGCCTCTTAACGTCCCACTGTTGGCTATGGGCCTTTTCTACTTTGGGAGGGATTATGGTCTACAGCGCTGACTGGGCGTGTTGGCACAGGGCTTATTAACGAGATTTCCATTTCTCACAGAGGATGTTATCTGTGTACAATATTCCTTAACTGACTTTTACAGCACCCCGGGAAGGTGAATTTAGTGGACAATTGTATTTTTAATCCGTCACAACACGGACACACATTTATAATCATTTCACTGTTCCTCCTCAGGCTCGGTTCCACGTGGAGACTATACGTCAAGATCCTCGCACCTCGAGGACTTTGACTGACATCTTCAGATCACTTGTTATTATATTCTTTGTCATGGTAAGTCAAACAATTATTTTTATTAATTCGTTAAGCCTCTCCCAATTCGCATCACAATACAAGGTCTTCTGCCTTCTGCATCAAGTTCCATATTGCAACTATCCTTAGGTCATCCATACAGGGATCCATCATAGCAGGGAGGGCGCCCTACAATATGATTGCCGAGTCACGGACTCCACTCCAGAACTCGTCTGCTCCTGCCATTGGTTATGTGCCAGATATGGCCAACTCATTGCCACTTCAGCTCATTGCTCTGCAAACTATGTCGATCACCTTTGGTTCTTTGACCAACTACCTTATTTCGGAGTGGATCCCTCAAAGAAATTTCAAGCATAGCCGCTGCCCGACTTGAAAATTCGCGCCCTGGCTACAAATTAACGGAGATAAAGCAAAATATTAAACTTGAGAGCTTTTGCTGCCCCTCTCAGACTGACCGCCGGACCATGGCCCATATGACACTAGGGTAACTACGCCCCTTAGTCTAGCTTATCGTAAGCTCGGCACCGTATATCATGACGCACTGGTTCTGGATATGTCTTCAGGTATATAATAAAAACCACAAATACAGAATATTCAGACCAGGATTCCGCCTCTATCCACTCGTTGTTCAAGTTAAATGCGATACAGGATCGTGACAAAGGGTTTTCACGCGATCTAATCTCTCTCTCCCTCTCCAGCCCATTCACGTCCCACTGTTGGGCACAAGCCTCCTCTCTCAATAATCTCTCCACTTTGAGAGGTATTATAGTATAATGGCTCTACTATGACTTGACGACCAGACGTGTTGGCATAGTAGTTTCGAGATTTCCGTTTCTCATAGAGTAGTAACTCTATGAGAAACGGAAATCTCGAAACTATAATCTCGAGCCAGCTAAAGGTGTAAAGCAAGTATGCTTTACACCTTTAGCTGGCTCTTACAGCTACGAAAGAAATTGGATGGCGACACTTGTATTCTTAATCCATCACTACACAGACAACTCATATTTTTTTAGATATTCCGCGTCCGTTTCTCAGTGCGTCGTATTGATGGTGTTAAAGCTAACACTGCGTCTCGTGTCGGTGGGGTGGTGGCTTTATTTGTGGCCGTTTTCTTCGCAGTACTGGCCATTACTGGATGTAACACGGGGGATATAGCGGGAGTTGGGAATGGGGAGTTCCAGGAACCAAGTTGTAGTAGCGATTGTGGGTATGTACTTTAATGTTTGGACATCTTATAAAATTTCCTCTGTTCCTAATTTTAGCGTAATAAATAAATAAATATTCGTGGACATTTCACACAACGTGTTATGTGTACCAGAATACAGATATACTACATCAACTACTTTTCTTTTGTAAACGTAATGGTTAGATTTCGTAGCTTCCGTCATCTAATAGAATTTTTTTAAACGGGACTCTATTACTGAGACTTCATTGTCCGTCTGCTTGTCACTGTGCTGTATCTCTGGAACGGTGATAGCTCAGGAGCTAAAAATTTCTCAGTTTATGTATATCAGTTGACACTATAACAACAAATACTCATAATCATTCTCCTGTCCCTATTCCGTTATTCTGGGTCGATATTACGAATATTATTACGGTTAACAGAAATCGTGTGCTAGTCTATTTACTTTTTTATTAAGTAAAGATTATAATGAGAAAGGATTGATTGTTCGTTTATTTGTTTCTTTCACACTACTTTACCGATTAAAACACTGCCAACGGCCTTTACATGATCGTCTAGGACACTAGGGCACTAGGAGTCTAGGTTACTAAGGACACTAGGCTTGACATAATTTTAAATATTTTCTAGTTGTAACTCGGCGAGGTATGGCTTCAGTCCAGTATGTCTTCTAGACTCCAGTACAACATACTTCTCTGCCTGCCACGCGGGATGTACACAGGATGAAGATCTTAATGGATTTCTGTAAGTATATATCTTCTCAGTCCATTATTGACCCACTGTTGGGCACGGACCACCTCTTCAGGAGGGTTTGTGGTTCACTATGACGCGCTGACCAGGCGTGTTGATACAGGGTTTATTTTCGAGTTTTTCGTCTCTTACAAAAGATGTTATCTGTTCACTATATTTTTTTGCTGACTTTTACAGCAGCCTGTAAATGAAATGGGGTGGTGACACTTATATTCTTAATCTGTCACCATAAGGACATAATACAATATACACGTACCTAAAGTTTCATTATAAAAATCGGTCGAACAGTTTTGGGGACATGCCTACATAGACATACGCACAGGACATACGTATACATCATCACGCTAAGGGACATCATTTTGATGATAAGTCAGAAGTATGGTGATTTCCATGTGGTGATAGATTAAGAATACAAGTGTCACCACCCCTTTTCCTTTCCAGGATGCTGTAATAGCCAGCTAAGGAATATTGTACATAGATAACATCTTCTGTGAGAGACGGAATAATCGAAACACTATGCCAACACGCCTGGTTGGACCATAAACGGAGGAACCCCCTTATGAGAAGCAGGCCCGTAAGGCCCAGCAGTGGGACGGTTGTGAGCTGGAGAGAGAGAGAAAAATGGTGATGGTTATTGATGATAATTATTATAATTAATAATTTAGGAATAGCAACCCTCAAATAGAGACATGCCAATTCGTGTCGTGTGTATTCCAATTCTACTAAGTGTCCTATATATTATAGGCATTATAGACCAACTAAAATTCTAGTACACAAAAAATGGTATCAGCTAGTATTCAATTCAATATTTATTTATTTCCAGCGTATATCATAACTGTTCATGCGGTAGTGTTGGTTCACGCGCGGTCCGAGGTTCATGTGCACTCCCGGGTTGTGAACTTGGCTTCTCTGCCTACCAAGTGTTATATACCGTCATGTTGGCTGTCTCTGGTAAGTACTCTACGAGCATTTAACAACTACAGGCTTAGTTTAGGAGCTCGTCTCCTCTCCTAAACTAGTCTACATTCAAATCTATATTAATATTATAAAGCGGAAGAGTTTGTTTGTTTGTTTATTTGAACGCGCTAATCTCAGGAACCACAGGCCGATTTGAAAAAACTTTCAGTGTTAGATAGGGCATTTATCGAAGAAGGCTTTAGGCTATATAACATCACGCTACGACCAGTATAAGCGAAGCAATAGTGAAAAATGTTATTTTTTATTTTTATTCTACGCGCACAGAGTCGTGGGCAACAGCTAGTGATGTATAAAGAAAAAAAATGTTTCTTTGAATTAAATTGGCTCTGAAACTATTGAACGTATGTAAAAAAAGTGTTGCCAATAAAAAAGGTCCAAGGTTTATTAAATACTAGCTAATGCCTGCGGTTTCAACCACGTTTATAATTATCGAATACCCTCACTCAATATCACCATCTTCTTATGACGGGACGATACCAAATTATGCTCCATACAAAAGTATGGGTATCGTACTTCCGTTTTTTCTTCGCGAAAGTTAAACCGATTTTAATAGTTTTTGCGTTATATTATAGATAAAGAGTATATCTATGCTTCTAACACTTTCTTTTTTTCAAAACATAATAATTAAAAGAAATATGACGATCCGAAAAACCCACTTTTTTCAGCTTTCTTTAGATAAAGTTGCAGCGTCTATCACACAAATTTGATAAAGTTTTACCACAAAAGAAAGTGATAGAAGCATAGATATACTCTTTATCTTAACGCAAAAACTATTAAAATCGGTTTAACTTTCGCAAAAAGAAAACGGAAGTACGAAACGTCTTTTTTCAAAGAATTTGTAGGTAAAATCCGCTTCATCTATATTTGTCCCTTTCAGCGCGGCGCTCGGAAATAGGGATAGCAATACCTAAGGCAAATACCTAAATGAGGAGTACTGCCGGCGTATTATGAGCTTTTTAAAATCATTCAAGTTCCAGGCAGGCCGTAAACTGCATGGCTAAATTAGGTATTATGGCAAAAATAAAACTTTTAGTTGAAAATTTTTAGTTAGTACTTTAACTTTTAGTTGTACCTTCTCCTTAGACATATTAATGTATGACTGGTTTAGCGAACTGACTGACTAATAATTTGTTCATAATACGAATTTGCCAGACAGTTCATTTCACGGCGTAAACTGCCTGTAAATAAAAGCTCATAATACGGCCGCAGTACCCTCTTAAACCATTCTATTTGTTTTAAAAATCCGTATGGAAATCCATTGCGGAGTTCTGAAGATATAAGCTCACATAGGGATATGTATAAAAAATAATGACCTTGTATTATAATAAGTAATGATTTAAATTATTTTACAGCTGCAAGTTTCCTAATGCAAGGCATGGTTGTACTACGCGCAGTACATCCTATAGACAAACCTATCGCAGTGGGAGGATCGTTCGCTATTGTAGCATTACTATCTTCAGTGTTAGGACATTTACTGTATTTGATAATCAGTCGTAAGTATTATGATGATAATAAGCATTATACAGCATTTCTCATAAATTAATGGACGACAAATTTCTTTCAAAGTGTCCTATTTAATACGTTCAGTGCGGCTAACGCTTATGCGCGTTTTTCTGATCTTCGCCAAGTGCGGGCCGACGCGTATTTGCATCCATACAAAAAAAACACTACGGCGACAACAATAACCTAATTTAGTACAATAGATTATTGAAATAATTTCATCATGACTCGCTCTTTTAACTAAAGTAATAGGTAGTTTTAGTTTATTTATAAATGGTGTTTATTATGAGGCGGGCGAAAAGTCGTAAATTAAAAAAAATTAAGAATAAAAGGGCTTTCGGGAGAAGGTACCTTTACTATTACTGTTTTATTAAGGTATAACGTGGGTATAACTTACTATTTTAACAATAACTGAACAAAGAGATATTATGGCGTAAACTTCACAAAATCTCTTACAAATAAACAACTAGTGTGGAAACACCTTTATATGACCCGTAATTGTTATATGACAGTCATAAAACTCGAAAGTTACCGAACGCACATAAGCGTCGGCCGCACTGCGGGAAGGTAAAAGACAACGCGCTATAGCGTCTAGCCGCACTACGCGAGTTTTCTATGAACGCACATAAGCGTTATTAGCACTACGCGAAAATTTTTTTTAACCCACATACGCGTTTTCAGCACTGGGCGAATGAATATTTTATTAGCATTGGCTATAAATTCGCAAATTATTCAGCATTGAATGCGTAGGACATGCAAGATAATGGTGCCAATTCTACGTCCACAACAAAACTTAACAAAAACATTAAAACTATGACGTAATTTGATTTGAAATGACTATTTTGCGGTGTACATTTGTAAAACACACATTTTTTTACAATAAGTATAATTTAATTGTCCTATATACAGGGTGCTTCAAAAAAATGTATACACACTTTGAACTTCCATAGAAAATTTATTTACCGTTCTACAAAGTTAAATTTCAGGAAAATAGAAAGCTGAAAGTCCAATGTAAATGAAACATAAATAACAAATGTTAATACTGTTCAAATTGATGACCTGCAGCATCAATACAATTCTGAGTACGAGTCACCACTGATTCTGTACATCGTATCAAAACGTCCAATGAGATTTCTCTACACACTGCTTGAATCTCATTCCAAAGAATGTCTAGGTTACGTGGTTCACGTTTGTACACCTCATCTTTTACTGTGCCCCACAAGAAGAAATCCAGCGGTGTAAGGTCTGGAGAGCGTGCTGGAAACTCGATTGGCCCCCTGCGTCCTATCCACTGGCCATTTCTTGTGGGGCACAGTAAAAGATGAGGTGTACAAACGTAAACCACGTAACCTAGACATTCTTTGGAATGAGATTCAAGCAGTGTGTAGAGAAATCTCATTGGACGTTTTGATACGATGTACAGAATCAGTGGTGACTCGTACTCAGAATTGTATTGATGCTGCAGGTCACCAATTTGAACAGTATTAACATTTGTTATTTATGTTTCATTTACATTGGACTTTCAGCTTTCTATTTTCCTGAAATTTAACTTTGTAGAACGGTAAATAAATTTTCTATGGAAGTTCAAAGTGTGTATACATTTTTTTGAAGCACCCGGTATATAGAAGATAATTGTTTAAAATTAGTGAGCTCGAACTTTTGCTTTTATTTATTAGTGTAAACAGATATTACGGAGCGCCATGTGCTATAATCTTAATACAAAGGCTTCATTTATACTCATACGTCTAGCCATACATGCATGTTGTTTGTGAATCTTGTTTACATACACTTTTCTAATGACTTCAAGATCAGAGTATATCTTTTACTTACGTCCACCATTTGTATTCTTTTCCTTCTTCTCCAGCCCATTTACGTCCCACTGTTGGGCACGGGCCTCCTCCGCTTTGGGAGGGATTATGGTCTACTGTGCCGCGCTGACCAGACGTGTTGGCACTGGGTTTTTCTTCCGTGTGGTGACGAATTAAGAATACAAGTGTCACCACCCCATCTCCACCCAAGGGTGCTGTAAAAGTCAGCTAAGGGATTTCCCTTAGCTGACTTTTACAGCAAAAACAGATTTTAAACAGAGATTTTAAATTTTACAGAGATTTTTACAGAATTTTACAGAGATTTTAAACAGATCACATTTTTTGTGAGAGACGGAAAACCATTTGTATAGCTGTTGTAAATTGCGTAATTATTTTATTGATTAACCATTTCAGACTTAACGTGTGCATATTCAAGCGAAGGTTCGTGTCTACTCCATCATCAGACAATATGGAGTATGGGTGCGACCAGTTCATTATTAGCACTTCTCGCAGCTGTCACCAGCCTGATAGCCAGTCAGATGATACCTGAACCTACTACAGAATTATGATACGATACCTTAAATTAATATATTAACTTAGGTAGTTTTAAAAGTGTACTATATAAAGGACAAAGAAAATATAGAAATACAGGATTATTTTACAAATAAATAATCGACTTGTGAAATTAGGCGTACTGACTACGCTTTCAGTTTCTTAGAATAAAATAAGAGATTATGTAATAAACATTTAAAGAAATGTTTCCAAATTCCAAATCCATAATCTAATGTCCTATATAAAGGACAACTAAAATGTTAAGGTTTTGATTTACGGAACTCTTACTGTTGACTTAGTTCCGTAAAAAAATATGGATAATTAAATGACAATTATACTTACAATGCTAATAAAAAAAACTATGTAGGTATTATAAGTATGTATTTGCAAAAAAAGTTATGTAGTATATCCGTATCTGGTACCCATAACACAAGCAATATAAGCTTATCTTGGGCCCAGAGGACGTTGTGTGATATGTCCATCAATATTTATTTATAAAATTTTTATTAGAATAAATAATAAATAAATAAATATTCAGGACATTTCATACAACGTCCTCTGGTCCCAAAGTAAGCTATATTTCTTGCTTGTATTATGGGTACCAGATACGGATATACTACATATACTACTTTTCTTTTGTAAATATATACTTATAATACATAGAAAGCACCCAGACGCAGTACAAACATTTGTATGACATTTATGGATATCACACAAATGATTGTTCCGAGCGGGAATCGAACCCGCAACCTCTTGATCGGAACCACGAAGCCCGTCTTAGAGAGTTGTAAGAAATAAAAATAATGTAAATAATGTTATTAAAAGTATTTTTATTGGTATACGGGATGTTACGGGAACTTAGATATCAAATATACTTAATTATAGGAATTCCCAAGTTCAAAACCCGGTAAAGAAACATTTTTTGACACATTTTTCTTTACAAAATTTAACAATAAGCATCGAGAACAAATAAAAGTAGAACGATTGATCAAAAACTTAGTAATTAAATTATAAACACACAGATTGGCCATCTTAAATAGAAATATACAAAACATAGAAAAAAAATAACAAACAATAGAAAAAAAATTTTGGTATATAACATTACAAAAAAAATAATAAGTTAATTAAAAAAAAATGTTTTTATTTTATTTTTACACACAAATAAAAACTCTTAAAATATTTATAACTAAATTAAGTTGTGATGTTACTTTTAATATAATAATATAAATAATTATGTACTTTTTATTCTTATAGATTATTTTTATTTTTTATTTATTTTTATTTATTTATTATAGATTATTTGTAATTTTTTTTTTAAATTATAATTTAATTGTAATTGACATTATTAATGTTCTCTTTAACCAACTGCAAAAAGGAAAATTTATGATTTTTTTCCAACTTAGCGACGATATTCTCAAAATCTCAAAGAGCCGCGGGATGCAAGCGACTTAGAATAGCGCAATGTATGTATGGGAAAGGCTTATATGGAGTGAACAGTGAACGACTGATGGATGGATTTAACTAAATATATTTTTTAATTGTAATGAAAATTATCTCTTCTTGTATGACAAGGAAAAGTAAAAAATTTGTACGACTTGTTGTTAATTATGACTATGTCAACATCTAGTGATCTAATATACGTAGATTTCCTGAAACTATTTTATTTTCTAGAACGGCTCCTGAGGGAATATCAATCCGGTCTCCATGGTTTGCGATTATTATTACGGTACCCTAAAATGAAAGAAAAAGAATAAGCATTTTATAAAATCACAACGGAAATAGTCACGCGAATGTTTTAGTTTTCCTAATTTCAACTTTTCTGGCCCTTATAAATTATCACTAGTCATCCGTTTTTCTAGAGCGCTGTAGAAACAGCTCGAGCTATAAACAAATAACAATTTGTGAGAGACGGAAAACTCGAAAATAAATCCTATGCCATCTCGCATGGCATAAGTACACCATAATAAGCATTAAGTTTGTGTATTCAAAGTTGAAATTTTATTTTAACCTTTTATTTTTCTTTTTTATTTAGGAAAATTAAAAAATGATCAATTTACCTTCAAAGAAACTCCTCTTCCAAAAGTAACATCGCCAGAAACAGTTAAATGATCCAACTCAATCAAATCAGGTATCGTCGCGAACCTGTTCAGGAATTCCTTGACCTTGGCAAAGTGATTATCACCTAATTTCACTAGAGGAGTCGAAGGAAACATCCTTTGTGGAGACATAACCAAAGAGCCATGCGATAGACTATACAAATTGGACATGACCAGCAACAAATCCGAAGTTTTCTTGACCGGCAAAAATCTGCTTCTTGGTACATTAACACCGATTCCACCTTCAAAACACTTCATAGCTGCACCTACAGCTGTCTCCAACTGAATCACATTCAAACCATCAGCTAAATGCTTATTATTCACAATTATTTCCATATTTAAAGAACCCTGTTCCACTACCCTTTCAACAGCATCCAATTTTGCCCATAGATTGTTCGTGTTAAAGAATTTAAACTGACTAACTGATTTAAAATCGTCAATATGCTCTTTAGGGACCTGAGCTATTTCCAGAAGTCGGAGTTTATCCTCATACTGGATTAGGGTTCCACCTTTAACATCAGCTCGGGTTTTATCTGTAACTTCCATGACGAATTCTGGCACGGGTTTCTGTGGGTCAGGGTTTAGGAGTAGATTCAAAATGTTAAGATCTACTGTGGCTCCTAAATTATCAATGTTGCTGATGAAACAGTAAGTTCTACCCTCTTTGATGAATTTTTGGAGTAGACCAGAGTTGTGGAAGGATTCGTAAAAGTCACCGTGACCTGGTGGGTACCATCTGAAAAAATAAGAGACAGTTTATTATTATTGAATATTGTATGCCTATATGGCGGGACATAGCTGAACAATATTATCTTTGTACCAACATTACTGTACCTGTGATCCACAATAAAAAGAATTTGAATTTGAGTTTATTACTAGAAGTAAAACTATCCATTTATTTATTACTAGATGTCATCCGTAACTTTGAAAATTCTAAATGCGTGGTATATGAAATATACCTACACCAAAACTTTACAAATAATACCAAAAACTCCATCCTCTTGAACTACTTTTTCCAATAAAAAAAATGGCATCGAAATCCGTTTTGTAGTTTGGAAGATAAAGCTCACGTTGGGATAAACATACCAAAAATAACGACTTTGTTTTATAATAAGTAAAGATTTGCCCCATCCCTATCGATTTCTTTGACTCTGGTATGACCTTGTACGTATGTAAGAGTGGCATTCGGATGTCCTACGACTACGACGTACTATCACCGTTTTAGAGATTGGTAACAGAGAGACAGCGGAATCTCAATAATAAAATCCCGTTTTACTTTTTGGTACGTAACCCTAAAAATTACAGCAAGGGAAGACAACCGGGTTACTACCTGATTTATGTGAGCTAACCAGGTAATTTTCTTAGAAGCATTCGTTAAAGTCAGCTAAGGAATATTGCACACAGATAACATCCTCTGTGAGAGATGGAAAACTCGAAACTAAACCCTGTGCCAACACGTATGGTCAGCGCGGCACAGTAGACCATAATCCCTCCCAAACTGCAGGAGGCCCGTGCCAACAGTGGGACGTAAATGGGCTGAAGAGAGAGAGAGAGAAGCGTTCAATATATAAGCTGAGCCTGACAGCCAGTTAGAGACACGCAATCGGGGTACTTTGTTAAAAGCTACAGTATATGGCAAAATTGGGAACTGAAGCGATCATGCTAACTAATGTCACCTAATCACCTATGACATATTGTGTCAATCAAATTGCCACAAGTTATTTTTTTTTTTTTCTTGGTCGGTCGAACCATGAAGGTATAGATAAAAAAAAGGAGGCCATACTTGGAACATCGGTTTGAAGCAAATACCTACGTATCTCTATCTCACTCTCTGTGGTCTGACCTCTCTTTTTAGTGTGGCCTTAGTACTGCTATCTCCTTATTAAAATCTCCTAGTAAATTCTTAAAAAGAGTCACCACACATATCAAATCACAAGTTAAACACTGTCATTTGATAGTGTTTAATCGTAACTATAAATAACTAGTTGAAATACGATGAATGAAATTAAAAATAATAAAATAGTAGATCACGGATGCTTTTCATGGTTAACGAATCAGTGAATTATTTTCCCCATTTCCTAAGGATTTCGTAATTTGGCAACATTGGTCACCATATGTCAAGTTGTTGACAAAATTGTGCCAATATGTCGGTTGTTTACTTTACGGTTCACAGCTTCGTTTCAAATTTTCGACTCTAATTATTTTTATAATTAAAGAAATGGTGCAAACTTGTGTAGTGCGTGGTTGCGGTAGTACGTGGTGTCCAGGAGGTGATATACAATTTCACGCGTAAGTGTTTAGATCGTGATTTCTGGCATTGAATAACTGCAAACATATTTCTTTGTATTTTCAATTAAATACTTCATAAAATGATTAAACAATGTTTTCAGCATACTTCTAACTAACTATACTGATAACGATGTAAAGATCTAATAGTCTTACATTGAATTTCATGGACTTAGTGCAATTTTATTTTTCTTGTTTACAAGAAGTAATTTTGAAATAGTGTGACCATACTGAGGACATATCTAGGACTTTCTGTGGGACCTGAACTAAATTATACATGTTTGCTTAGTCATTTAATTTTTATTTCACATTATTTACAACATTAATATACTTACCTACAATATTATTTTTTTAGATTTCCTAAAAATAGTACCCAGAGGAAATTATGGTTATCCATTGTACCATTGAAAATGAAATTTTATGAAAGTGCAAGGATTTTTTAAAACAAACAGCAGTTCCTACTACAATTACAAATCAAGAAGCAGTATCACCTTGCAAGGTAAAATTTCAAGTATCTATTTACAAACTCCTTTAATTGTCTCACATGTTATACAATGTTAAATATTTGAATTTATAAGGAATATAAAAACTAGTATGAAAAAAAATACCCCACCAGTATCAGGAACATTTTCCAAACTACCGGCGCTCAAGGCTCCAGAGATAATTGCTGCTTTCTGAACCAGCCCCCCCCCCCCCGATCCGACTGCCTAATGAGAGCCTTACATTATTATTATGTTTCAGAAATGTAGTAGTTCGAATATATGGCAAAAGGCTATATTTTGTAAAATATATTATAATTTTCAGATAGACAGTTCATTACAGGAAGAGTCTATGGGGCAAGTAGCTACTCTGGGTGTACCAAATCCTAGCTCTGGCATTTATGAAAGTAATCCTTTCTGATGGGCCAACTCAGAGAAAACAATATAGAAAACAAATTAATTAATGTTGTATCACAACATTTTACTCCTCTGTTGCAAGAAATGTTTAAGCATCCCATCACGGACTCAATTTATTGCAATGATTTGCATGAAAGCGTATTAATTAAGAAAATTGCAAATTCATTTTTTAACACTTAAAGAGTCATACAGAAAATATACTTAGTGATTTACGTGGTAAGAGACAGAAATTACACAAAACAATAATATTTAGTCATGTATAAAAGAAAAGTTATTAAATGATTTTAATTTGGAAAGTGCTGTTGTTTCTTTTTTGCCCTTTTTTGTAACTTTATTATCGTTCCTATTATAGCCCCCTATGATATATGTCACAGTCAAAACTTATAACCACTCAATAGACTGTAAGCTTTCGACAGTAGTACTTTTGACTGAAATTATTCAAAACTAATTTTACCCAATATAGCTGTTTAAATGTAATTTTAACTGACTTGCCTAGCGCCAAGTAGTGGAACACAGGGCACAGGGAGCCAAGGGCAACCCGACAAGGGTGGGTTAGGTTTTTAGCTCCCGTCATGCCATTCATGATAGGTTCCTTTAAACGCTGTAGACAGAAATATACGTAAAAATTGATTTTGACTGATTCTCCGTTCTTCCGTCAGCCACTTTTAACCACATTCATATTGTCAGTTAAAATGACTATTAACTGCAGATTTTCCGACAAACTAATTTTAATCAACGTAACGTATTTTTTTTTTCAGAAGTATTATTGACCGAATTTGCCCTTTAACTGACATTAATAAATAGAAATACATTGGCTAACCCAGAAATCTAAGAAAAACTATTGTCCAGTATGTATTCATAATGTTTAATTAATCTGCAAAATTAATGAAACATATATCTTTTGCGATTTCATGGTTGGTCCCTTAATAACAGTACATGTTTAAAAATATGAGTACAATAACCCTTTTTCGTTTTTACGCTACCTACACAAAAAGTTACGAGTATGTTTCCACTTAGGTATGCCAAATAGATTTTATTGTGTAACTTGTTTTGTTTACTAAGAAATTACTAACACCTTGTTATTTTTAACCGGCTTCAAAAAAGGAGGTTCTCAATTCGTTGGAATCATTTTTCTGTATCTTTGTAACCTGTATTTAGGTCTGAAATAAAGGTAAATTATTATTATTTTATCTCAAGCAGATCTCACAATCATTCATTAATTTCGTATTGCCGTAGGAACTACACCTTTGTTCTAGTAATTATCTATTTCCCACCAATATTCTATAGGTACATCGTACATACGAACTAGGAAATTTTACGTGTTTAAAAATGTAAAAAGAATAATAAATTTAACAACCGAACCTCCAGTTACTGTTAAAAAACTAGAATTATCCAAACTTTCACGCGATAACAAACAGTTTGTTTTTTGAGTATTTTTTTTACGCACAGTACATAAAGTATCTCGAAATATAAAATCTATACGGGCTAGGTCTTAGAAGTGAACATTTTGTTGACACTATATGGAACACAACTACTTGAAGTTTTGTCCTGGAAGAAATACAATAAAGGTTACCCTACTTAGAAAGAAAGGGTTTGACCACAGTGAGCGAGATAGCCATACATCATTTTTGCTTCAAGTAGGTATTCAGAGTCTGGACTCCATTTTTATCTATATCTTCATGGGTCGAACTCGGTTTGAGTATGGCCACAACCACAAGAGTTTAACAATCAAGATTAATGTGGGCCAATCCCGGCGGCACTGCAATGTCGGGCCGACCCGTGACGGGAGTGGAGCAAGCCCCGAACATCCCATCGATTTACAAAAATCAGTTTAATATACTGGTCCCTCGATGAGGGAACTTTCAGATATTAAGCTGAAAAGAACAGATACTACACTTTGATCTTAGCCAAAAGGCCGAGAAGCGATAACAAAACAGTCCATACCGGGACAGGTCATTCACTCACTGAGAATCTTAACAGCGCGATTTAATAAAAGTGTACAACGCCATCTAGTCACAAAATGTTTAAAAACTTTTTTCCGAGAACCCATTGAGAATGCATTCCATCAAACATGAAAACCCAGCTGACTAAGAATTTATGACAATTTTATTCTTGTCGTGAAGTGAGAAAAAACTAATTTATAGGTCACTTGGGTTTTTAAGAGTTGGAAATCAACTGAGTAAAACCCTAACGATTTTAACCTATTTTAACCGGATGTTGCCTGAAAGGATACATATAAACCACTAACGCAGCACACGCAACGGAAACCCTCAAATATGGGTAACATTCCCCGTTTCCGCAACATTTTTCACTAATGCTTTCCTCCTATTGGTCACAACGTAATGCCGTTAGCCTATGGCCTTCTTCAATAACTGGACTATCCAACACAAAAATATTTTTTTAATTCGAACCAATAGTTTATGAGATTAGCGCATTCAAACATACAAACTCTTGAACTTCATAATTCAGATTGGATTGGAATTAGCGCTTTTTACACGCTTTATATTAGCTTCACTTGTATGTTTGTTTGTATGTTTGTTTGTATGTTTGTTTGTATGTTTGTAACCGACTCCTTTGGACGCTATTTTGACCCACTTTAAACGGTCAGATTCTATTCAAATGTTGCACACCTGTCAAAGACCGATGACAATGCAATAATTCGAATAAATAAAGCGTGTTTTTTAGTTTTTTTAAATTTAAATTTATTCCCACGGTTTAATATTGCAATAAAAATAATATAAAAAGTGTAGGCAGAGTCTTTGCCTATCCTAATTGGAAAAGGGCGTGATAGTATGATAATGATAAAAAGGTAATAGCTAAGGTAATAACTAATTGTACTCACGCATCAATATCAGCCTGTACGTCGGGATGTCTTGGCACTGGTAGTAACGACTCCCTGTTAATCCTGGGATGACATGATTGATTGAATGTATGTATCTCCAACTTCAAACCTTGATATTTACGTATCACTTTCTGTGTATCTTCGTCTGTGTTGAATGAATTCATTAGAACTAGAGGTACATTGCATTTGTACGTTTTGTTTAAATGCTGAAATTAAAATATTAAATAGTTAAATAAATAAAATAAATAAATATTCATGGACATTTCACACAACGTCCTCTGGTCTCAAGCTTAGCTCATTATGCTTGTGTTATGGGTACCAGAATACGGATATAATACTCGTACATAAACTACTTTTCTTTTGTAAATACATATTTATAATACATAGAAAACACCCAGACGCAGTACAAACATTTGTATGACATTTATAAATATCTCACAAATGATTGTCCAGTGCAGGAATCGAACCTGCGACCTCGTGAAAGGCAGTCCATTACCTGAACCATTACACCAATAGGCCCGTCTATAAATATGTCCGTATAAATATTTATGGACATTTTTATATTATATCTGATTCCAAACTAAGCTTATTTGCCTGTATCTATACCAAAGTTAGGCAACGTGGCATATTAGGCCAAAAAAACCCGGAGGGCTGGAAGAGACCCACGCCCAACAGTAGAACGATAATGGACTGGAAAGGAAAATTTTTCATAAAGTTAATTCTTTCTTACCTCAATCTGCTGCACAGTCAAATCCAAGAACGTCAGGTCATTCCTCACTTGTATCACTGACTTGGGTCCCTTACATCCCATAGAGGTACCCAGTCCACCATTCAGTTTCACAACCACCAACTTGTCTAACATATGATGTATATTGTCTGTGGTCGGTGTATGTAATGATGTATAATCTATGACGGCACCTTCTGGTAGTTTTTCTATCTTATCCCATGATACTGAAGGGCCCTCTGTAATTTTTTAATGTTTTTTTTAGTAGATACATACATAAAATGAGAATATAAAAGTATACGGCCCTATGCTTGCTTTGTAATAGTTGTAGTTAAAACTAATATGACTAAAGATAACGATCCCTGATGTGTTTCGTACGGCGGTTCTTCTCAGCGGATTGAAAGTCCTGAACCGGTGGTAGAGAAAAAAATATTGGAGGAGAGTGAGAGTGGATTTTTTTTTTATAATTTGATATTTTTAATCCAGAGATATCAAAATCTTGTAGCTCAGTTAAAAAGAAAAAGCACCTGTTCCACAGTTAACAAATTAAGGGTGCAAAAGATGGACAAAAATTTTGACGAAAATTCCTCCTTCTTCGCCGAAGTCGTGGACATGGGAACACCCCAAAATTCCGAAAAACATTATTCCGAATTTTGAAATCCCGATTTTCAAAAGTCCGAATTTCATAATACCGAAAAATTGTAATGTCTATTATTCAAAATCACGAAAAACATTTTACCGAAAGTCATAAATCCGATTTGTTACTTTTCCGATTTTCATTTGTCCGAAGAGTCAAAAGCTCAAAGGGTTATTAATCCGAAAAACGAAATACTGATTTTTTACACTTCGAATAAACTAAAAATAGCTTCAAAATTTTGTGACTAAACGAATCGCTGCAAAGCCGATTTTACGTAGACTTGTTTGCCCTACCCTAGAGTGCAATTTAAGCCCGCGTAGGCGCGGAAGGGTGTGACGGCCCGCGAGCTGAGGAGCAAGTGATTTTAAGGCCCGCCGTAGCGGTTGAGGCTGTAAGCCGAAACAGCGCCGGTGAGCCTTCAAGACATTAGCGACGATAAGCTTGCGTGGGGCCGCCTATCCCCCGCAGCGCCGGAGCCGTGACATAATAATGCTTGCTGCATGTTGCATGGTACCTTGCATGCTGCATGGCTGCTTGCATGCCGCATGCTTCTATCATTATCGATGCTTCTATACTGCCTATCTGCATTTTGCATGCTGCCTGCATGCGTGTTTCGTGCTTGCCTGCTTGTTTGCATGCTGCAAATCCCCTATGTTGTTGATGCATCGCTTAGGTTATGTTAGGACTGTCACCAAGGAAACTAAATATTTTTAATCGAAACAAATTGCTTTTATTAAAAAGTAAACAATCATATTTTTAAATGACAACCAATACACTGCAAAAAGTGTACTTGATCATATAGATTTTTCGGTTAACGGTATTTTAATAATCAGAATTCATATTATTTATTACGTATTTCGAATTACCAATAATTCGGATTTTTTATTATTCGGCCTTTTGAAGTTCGGAATTTTGAGAAAAGTAATTATAATCGTTAGGAATATTGAAGTTTCAGAATTATGAAAATCGGAGTAATGATACATCGGAGTTGTTATATTCGGAATTTTGAAAGCTTGTTAAAAAATATGAACTCACGTTCAGCCAAGAATCTGCCAAAAAGATTTTTGAAACCCCTGTATTCTTTTTCAACATGTGATCTTCTACTCTCCGGTACTGATGCGAGTAGACGCTCCAGTTCCACCTCGAGACGTTGGAGGGCATCTCGTTTGGTTGCTTCTTTGAAGTCCCTGGATCCTGATGGAGTACGCTGGTGGCTACGAATCTGAAACAGCCAATAGTATACTGCTAGAAGCTGGACAGTCTCATAATGGATAGTATAGATTTTATAGAGAAAAAAAATAAAAATATAAGCATGCGCATATTTTTCGTTTCCGCCAGAATTGAAAACCTTAGAAAAAGCCTTTCTACAATTAAAGCTTAAAGTTTTTCAAATAACATTGGTACGATTCTATATCCACAACTAAACTTAACTAAAAAATGAAAATTGATGGCGTCATTAACATAATACGTCAATGTTAACGAAACTTTTTTATTATAAAATCTGTATATTATAGACTAACGATTTTAATTAATAAATATGTGCATAATACAATAGCCAATTAATCAAAATACGCCAGTTATTTTCGTCTTTTACTTAAGTTTAGTTGTGCATCTAGAATTGGCACCATTATGAACGCAAATGTTTCGGGAAAAATAAAGTAACTTTATTCTTTAGGGATCAATATATTATGGCGTCGTAACCGACCCCCTCCATTCCTCCTAAAACGTAGAAAATAAATTAAGGGCCTACATCAATATTATCGTCGACATGTACCTATTAACACAGCTAGTAGGCATAGAAAATGAAGAATTAGGGATATTTTTTTTTGTTTACTCAAAATATAGTTTAATTCCGGTTCACGTATTTCTATATATAATAGTTACCTATGTTTTGAATGTTATTTCATTAGATAATACGCGATAATAGACCGACAAATGAAAAAAATAAAAAGTGAGAGAGGTTGTTTCGCTAAGATTTTCTATCGAGAAAACTTTTTTCCATCGCGTTTCTGAGTTTATGCGATCCTAGATTATTATATTGAAAAAATATATACTTAAAAATTAGAGCTCTAGCCATTCAATCTAAAGAAAAAATGAAAACTTCGTACGTAGAAAAATGCACGAAGCTATTTTGGTATCATCTTAATAAGTATGTTGTCATTTTATAAAAAGATATAGGTATATGTCGTAGGAGACTTGATTAGAATTGATTACTTATGGATTTTTATTTTAGTTTTGACTTAGCTTCCAAGATTATGAAGTAAGTCCTCAAATTGTGTCAATGGTGAGTAATTTGTTTATTTACTGTAGTTAGTGATAAGCTTCGAATGGTGACCCGTTGAATATTCATAAAAGGATCCTTCCAAACCAGTTACACGTGTCGTAAGCCACGGATCGATCTCATCGTAGTTAATAGGATGTTGTAGTTAAAGTAGTTAGTTTGTCCAGTATTACAGGGTCTTTGGATTGGAGACTGCTCTGGCTGTAAATTACAGGTGATGTCTATGATGTTTTTCCGATATAACATGTTGCTAGTAAACATGTAGGCAATTACCCTACCAAAAGGAAAACGGAATTCTATTACTGAAACTTCATTGTCCGTCACCACTCACCAGCCTATATCTCTGGGACTGTGATAGCTAGAGAGCTGAAAATTTCACAGTATGTACTCGTATCTATCAGTTGATGCTACAGCAACATTCTACTGTCTGTTTCCCATTATATCGTTATTTGGTGTTATTTGGTGTCGATATGACGAATATATTATGATAATCAACAGTCCAACTCGTACTTGGCCGGATTTTTTTTTAAATAAAATTATTTAAAAACAACGCCATAATATTTGCTTGATTACTGACGATTAAACGAGTCAATATATTTATATAACCTTGACATATTAGCATAACATACATATTTGCGGGCCTCATATCAACCATTAGCGAAGACAGTAGTGACGTTGGCTTCTACGCATAACGCCGCGGGTTCGACTACCACTTGAGACAGATATTTAATTTTTTTTTTCTAACTAGTTTATTGTATTTATTTACATTTAACAATTTACAATTAAAAACTAAAATTTAAAAACAAAATATGTACCTACAGTAAATTAATAAAATAAAATAGAATAGATTTATTTGCATAGGTACAAGTCATGTGGTAGTCAATTTTACAATTTTTGGTATCAACATGTTTTGCCTATTTAGGCATACAAATTTAATATATTATTATGTATATTGTAGGAACACATTGTATGAATTCATTGTTTGCAAGTAGACGTAATGTCAACAGGTCTACGCATGCATAGAGACCATTGTGCTAGCCACCCAAGTTATTATAAATAAATATATTTATTACAGTATGTATGGTCCTATTGTTTGCTCGACGCCTAATTTATTGTATACAAATATATTATGTATGAATTCATTGTATGCAACACTCAGCGTATCAGAAGTTTTAGGAATATATAGAAACGATTGTTCTCCTTACCTATATAAGCTAATATTATATCAAATATATTGAGTCGCAAATAACAAATAACGCCATTCAAGTCCGGGCGTATTTCATTTTATCCTCTAACCAACCACACGACATATACACCTAAAATATCATCATGCAATTAATTATTTAAGATTCGAAACCAAAAATACAGTAGATGCTCATAATAATAAGTCACAAAATAAAAAAAATTGGTCAAGTGCGAGTCGGACTCGCGCACGAAGGGTTCCGTACCATTATCTATGCAACATAAGGCAACGTTATTAGTATCGAGCAAGAAACGGTAAAAAAATCATGTTTGTTGTATGGGAGCCCCCCTTAAATATTTATTTTATTTTATTTTTAGTATTTGTTGTTATAGCGGCAATAGAAATACATCATCTGTGAAAATTTCAACTCTCTAGCTATCACCGTTCTTGAGATACAGCCTGGTGACAGACAGACGGACGGACGGACGGACGGACGGACAGCGAAGTCTCAGTAATAGGGTCCCGTTTTTACCCTTTGGGTACGGAACCCTAAAAATGGACATGTCATAAGAACATAATTTGGTCAAAAATTGTGTCTAGGTATAATAATAATAAATAACATTCAAATAATTTAAAAATATTGGTCAAGTGCGAGTCGGACTCGCGCACGATGGGTTCCGTACCATTATCTATGCAACATAAGGCAACGTTATTAGTATCGAGCAAGAAACGGTAAAAAAATCATGTTTGTTGTATGGGAGCCCCCCTTAAATATTTATTTTATTTTATTTTTAGTATTTGTTGTTATAGCGGCAATAGAAATACATCATCTGTGAAAATTTCAACTGTCTAGCTATCACCGTTCTTGAGATACTGGGTACGGAACCCTAAAAATCATGTTTGTTGTATGGGAGCCCCCCTTAAATATTTATTTTATTTTATTTTTAGTAGTTGTTGTTATAGCGGCAATAGAAATACATCATCTGTGAAAATTTCAACTGTCTAGCTATCACCGTTCTTGAGATACTGGGTATGGAACCCTAAAAATCATGTTTGTTGTATGGGAGCCCCCCTTAAATATTTATTTTATTTTATTTTTAGTATTTGTTGTTATAGCGGCAATAGAAATACATCATCTGTGAAAATTTCAACTCTCTAGCTACCACCGTTCTTGAGATACAGCCTGGTGACAGACGGACGGACGGACGGACGGACGGACGGACGGACAGCGAAGTCTCAGTAATAGGGTCCCGTTTTTACCCTTTGGGTACGGAACCCTAAAAATGTATACAGAGAATAAATAAACAATCATTTTATATAATATTCATGTCATCAAAAAAATTCGCAAGAGTGTAATAAGATTTATCACACAGTATTCTTTAACTTTTTCTTAAAAACTTTTATATTTAAATCTTAAATTTAATTTCTTTTGTCTGAGTCGAATGAGGTGACAACATTTAGTCATTGAATTGTATATTCACGCAATTATTATCTGTTTGAACGCGCGAATCTCAGGAACTACTGGTCCGATTTTAAAAATTCTTTCAGTGTTGGATAGTACATTTATTGAGGAAGGTTATAGGCTAAATAACATCACGCTGTGATCAATAGGAGGGAAACATTAGTGAAAAATGTTGCAAGAACGGGGAACATTTTTTAAATTTCACACGTATGAGTCGCGGGCAACGGTCAGTGATTATATGAGAGTTGATTGTTTTGTAATCGATAAACACCCATTAGACTATAAAGTGTAAAGACATAGTCAAATACATATTGATTCATGGACAAACAGATAGACTATAATTACATAGATTATATGACACAATAATAACTTAGGTCAAGGGTGTGATGCAGAAGGCAATAAGTACCTACTCTTTGAAACGCATAGGAGATTTACATCTTTACGCATGGGTGTAAACAAGACTTTGTTTCGAGGAATAAATGGAAAAATACAGAATATTATTTTAAATACATAATTGCATTGTCATCGGTCCTTGTTAGGTGTGCAAAATTTCAGATCGATCCGACTACTGTAAGTGGGTGAAAATCACTTTTAAAGATTCCGTTACATAGATTAATACATTGATAGATACGTACCGAGCTTATAAAACCGTGTTAACAAGCACATTACCAATCAGAAGTAATAAGCCCGAAATAAATAGTGACAAATCTGAAACTTGACAAATTTGACACGAGAACACAATATACTCATTAGTTGCATTCGAAATAATATTGCAAAAAAATAAATTATGTATCTTATGCCTTAGTAATCGGAAAAAATTCATATCTAATAACGAATCGATTGTCGTAAATTAGATTTCGATCGATTAATTCGTTCTAGGCATAACTAATAATCGAAATAAGTACTTGTCCATGTGTTTATATTAGCTATAGTCTTCGAAACGTCGGGAGAGATGTAAGCTATAAATAACTTGATCAACTCCATTGTTATCTTATCACACTATCTATTGACGGTAACCACATGAAAATCCGTACCTACTTTTCGAGTTTATCACGAACAGAGAACAGATTTGGCCTAGAATTTTGTTAAATAAAATTTGTTATTAACTAATTACTACACAACGAAGCTTGTCAAATTGTACGGGGCTCTCACTTTCTCCCATTAAGGTCCCACAGGCTACTACAGGCATGGATGTCCTTCAATTTAGAAGGGGATTATGGTCTACGATACCGCGCTGACCAGACGTGTTGGCACAGGGATTATTTTTTCCCTTAGCTGACTTTCATCTCCCTGAGAAAGAAAAGGGGTGATGACAGTATTCTTAATGTCACCACACGACAATGTATATAACAGTTAGTAGTTATATTACTAGTTAAGATAACATATTTCAGTAATTACACTATAAGTTAAGCTAATTTAGCAAAGGATCAGCAATATAATCATTTTTTTTCTCTTTTTTTGGCTGATGGCATTATTCTACACCCTAAAACACACGTAAAATAACATTGAAAAAAAAAATCCATGGAGTTTCTCGTCTCTTCTTCTTCATAGAATTCGCGTTTGGAACAACACCTAACCTAGTTTCTGACGTTTCAAAAGAGCTTGTAAAACATACCCACTAGAAATAAAAAGTAGGTACTGAATTTGACTTGACTTTGAAAGATATATTCAAGAAAAACATTGAAAAACATACCCATGAACGCAAAAAACCTGTTTCCCCGTTCATCACTAACCAATTAATAAAACAAACAATATATTTGAATATATACACACAACTAGTCGACTTATCGCTGTACAACTAACTGAATATTAAAATAAAGTTATCGTATCGTACGAGTACACTCGCTAAAACTACAACGTAATTATGATAATCATAGTACCTACAATATGTTTATTTATTTTATCAAGTCTTTATTTTTGTATGTGTTTATGTCTGTCCATTTATTAATCTGCGTCTGTGTGTTTTCTATGTATTATAAGTATGTATTTACAAAAGAAAAATAGTTTATTTATTGTATTTGTATCCGTATTCTGGTACCTATAACACAAGCATATAAGCTTAGCTTACGACCAGAGGACGTTGTGTGAAATGTCCGTGAATATTTGTTTATTTAATTTAACGTTAAAATAAAAAAGTAGTATATTATGTATGTCGTATGTCCGTATTCTGGTACTCATAACACAAGCAATATAAGCTTAGCTTGAGACCAGAGGACGTTGTGTGAAATGTCCGTGAAAAAAAAGTGTTCATTTAAATTTATAGATTTTTAGAGTGTGGTGACGGATTAAGAATACAAGTGTCACCACCCCATCTCCTCCCAAGGGTGCTGTAAAAGTCAGCTAAGAGATATTGCATACAGATAACATACTCTGTCAGAGATGGAAAACTCGAAAATAAACCCAGTCCCAACACGCCTGGTCAGCGCGATACAATAGACCATAATCCCTTCAAAGTGGAAGAGGCCTGTGCCCAACAGTGGGACGTAAATGAGCTGGAGAGAGGATAGAGTGTATGTATATCTGTACTAATAATTTAAAGCTGAAGAGTTTGTTTGTTTGAACGCGCTAATCTCAGGAACCACTGGTTCGAATTGAAAAATTCTTTTTGTGTTGGATAATACATTTATGGAGGAAGGCTATATATATATAACATCACGCTGCGACCAATAGGAATAACAACACAGCCTACCTTAGCAAATTTTTTGTATAATTTGCTAAGGTAGGCTGTATCTATTTGGTGAGGCTCAAAAACTATAAACACGAGTGAAACCGCGGCCATTAGCTAGTTGTTAATAAAATGTGCCAGTCATTAATACTTTAAATCAAGGTTAAATAATAATCTTAGTTTGAAAACGGGATAAAATCAGTAAATCAGTCTATACACAAACTGAATCAGCTTTCAGTTTTTTTTATCCTCCCTCCACTCTGCCCTGCCGGGCTATGATGGTGCCCCGAGCTTTACCATGACCCGGCGAGAATAGCTATCACTTTTCTACAGACACAGCCTAGTGACAGACAGACGGACAGCGAGGTCTAAGTAATAGGTTTTACCTTTTGGTCAGGAACCTTAAAAATAAAAACGCTTAAAAATCCGGTCTCCATTCAAAAAGTGCCTGCGAGAAGGCTGCCCATTGAGCTCTATTTAACACGCTTTTGTTAGCTCCGTACGTATGTATTAAGCATCCGACTACTGTAAATAGGTGAAAATCAGTTCCAAAGATTTCGTTACATAGATTATTACATTGATAGATACGAACGAAGCTAATACAAGCGCGTAAGCGTGTTAATAAAGGTATTTCATAAGCTCTGTAAAATATAATATTTTCCTCCTATTTATAAATTTCAACAATTATCACAAATTAGCAGTAAATAAGATAAACAGATAATATTTTTATGATATGACAAAAAAATCTCCATTTTAAATTAGTAATATGTCATTATTTTTTAGCAAACAACGCAAAAAATAATAATGAATTAAAGATTTACCATTATTTATCTATCTTCTCTAATATATAAAATTCACGTGTCACAGTGTTAGTTACCGTACTTCTCCGAAACGGCTTGACCGATTTTTATGAAATTTTACATGCATATTCAGTAGGTCTGAGAATCGGCCAACATCTATTTTTCAAACCTTTTTTTTTTTAGTATGACAAATAACGTTTGCCGGGTCAGCTAGTAATTTATATAATAGGTTTTGCCCGAATATCAAGAAAAGGTTAGGTACACATAACATGTGTTATTTTTACAATACGTTATTAATAATAATGTTTAATTTAAATAATGTTTAATTTCATTTAGACGTTGTATATGTCATGTCCGCTTATTTATTATTTTCTATAAATCATACAATTTTACAAGCTCCCATCCAGCACCTATTGTACCTACATGTTTACATTGTATGATAATAATGAAAATTAACATTTATAGGTTACTAGCTGTTGCCCGCGACTCCGTACGCGTGGAATTTAGGAAAGTTTTATGAAAATCCAAACAGTAGTTTTTACGTGAAAGAACAACAAACATCCTTACATTCATACAATCTAACATTAAGAGGATACCAAAATAGCTTCGTGCATTTTTCTACGTACGAAGTTTTCATTGTTTCTTTAGATTGAATGGCTCGAGCTCAAATTTTTAAGTATATGTTTTTTCAATATAT
The DNA here is from genome assembly GCA_916999025.1 of Orgyia antiqua. NCBI lineage: Eukaryota > Metazoa > Arthropoda > Insecta > Lepidoptera > Erebidae > Orgyia > Orgyia antiqua. The sequence goes on from OU779874.1 coordinate 12,613,078, forward strand.
GATCTAGGATCGCATAAACTCAGAAACGCGATTGAAAAAAGTTTTCTCGATAGAAAATCTTAGCGAAGCAACCTCTCTCATTTTTTATTTTTTTCATTTGTCGGTCTATTATCGCGAATTAACTAATGAAATAACTTTAAAAACATAAGTAACTATTATATATAGAAACACGTAAATCAGAATTAAAATATATTTAGTAGATTTTGAGTAAATAGGAAAAGTATCCCTAATTCTTCATTTTCTGTGCCTACTGGCTGTGTAATATGTACGTGTCGGCGATGATATACGATAATATTGATGTAGGCCCTTAACCAAACATCCAAATATTATATTAGAGTATGGATAGGAGACCGAATAATGTTCGCGTTGCTCGGCCAACAGTTTAAGTATTTTATTTTGCCGCGCGTAATTCTTTTTTCGTCATATCCCCTAAGATATTCATTTAAATTCCATGCTGTAAAAAGCACTTATAATCTATATTAAACGTGTAAGCTAACTAAGGTATTTAATTTGATAAAACAGATCACTATATATAGCTTTTGAAAACACCCTATTGAATTTGATAATTTTTTCGACATTATTATGGGTACAGCGGGTTTCCCTTAAAAGATAGACATATGCTCTCGTGGACTTTTTTGAAGAACTATAGGTAACAAACAATTCCTCTATACATTAGTTTGTTGTACCTCACATAGATAAGGCAGCGTTTTCATTTATAGCTCGCGCGCGTCCGAGTTTCTCGGCAAATTTTATCATATCTCATCCAATATACAGCAAACCTCAACAAGTTATGCAAATAGGCCATCCTCTTGAACCATTCTATCTATTAAAAAAAAACCGCATCAAAATCCGTTGCGTGTTTTTGAAGATATAAGCGACTTTGTTTTATAAGAAGTAAAGAGTAAAGATACCTATTAATTATCTTATTATTTCCCATTTCACACAAAAACAATAACACTAAAATGTTAATTTCACAGACTGTGTTCACAGATTAATTCAATTTAATTCAAAACATTCAAAAATTCAAACAATAGACGTTCGAAATTCTAGTTTCGTAGGTAAAACTTTTATAGATGACTTTACTGTCGTCATAATCTGACATTGATTTACGCGGGAAAGTTTGACGTCTGTAAAATAAAATACAACTGTTTAAAAAAAATTATAATGCAAAGAGAATTTTGTTAAGTTCCTTCGCTTTTTTTTTTCTTCTCTTATGAAAAAGTAAACTTAAAGTTTCTGCAAGGCAAAGGGATTTATATGAGATTGGCATAGATATAGAGTCAATATAATCCTATATGTTATTGTAGTGATGGACCGAAATATTTACTGCGAAGTAATTTTTTCATCGTTTCAATTAGAATCGATAACCGAAGTCATCTACCAGTGACCTTTACATTTATCATCTAAAGATAATGGTCCAAAAATACAGAGCGTGTAAAAATAAAGTATTAATTAGAATTTTAGAGGATCAATACCAAATTTTACTAATTTGCAATTTTAAATTTAAGGAATTTTTTTTTTTTGCTTATATGTACATCATAATTTTAGGTTTGCGCTTAAAAATTCGATATGTTATAATTTTGTTTTTTTTTTAAGTTGCCATTAGCTAATTATGAACATTAGAAATTGCCATGTTTGTTACATATATATGAATTCTATTGATACCTACATGTATAAATTAAAAAAATCATTCATGTATTGCACTATAAATACCTACATGAATGATCTTTTATTAAAATCAAATAAAGTTTTGATTGTAATGACAAAATCTTACTAATTGCAACCAACTTTAAAATATTAAGTGAATTTAGTAACATTAGAAACACGCACCCTATAAATAAATAACAAATAAATATTCATAGACATAATATTTTCTAACACTTGCGCGACTCATCTGTTTAAATAAAACTACTTTTTACGGATTTAGACGCGTATATTTGTTTTAAATATTGGCCCGACGTTTCGGAGACTTTGCAGTCACCATGGTCAGTCTCACCCGTGACCATGGTGACTGCAACAAATATACGCGTCTAAATCCGTAAAAAGTAGTTTTATTTAAATTCATAGACATTTCACACAACGTCCTCTGGTCCCAAACTAAGCTTATATGCTTGTGTTATGGATACCAGAATACGGATAGACGGCAGTCCGTTACATGAACCACTCAACCACGAGGCTCGTCATACATAAATAGATCATTTTATTTTATTTCTTGAATGTATATTTTTCGAAAGTCTTTGAATATTTTATTATAATTTTTTTACCGTATTTTTCTGTTTGCAATGTGAGTTTCAGTAAACAATTGTTGCTTCAATTATTTTACCGATAAGATTAATTTCTTGCACAATAAGTAACTTACAGAACTCAAATACTTACAAGCACAATAAAGATATAAAAATTCAAAGCACGATAATAAATCATTGACTCTCATAAAAGGAACTCACTGCGAGCGCGTATATTGTTATCAAACGCGTCTATTGCATTCAAACCATCGCAAATGACAGGTCAAGATCAAACTCATTACAATTAATTTAAAAAAAAAAACAAACCCTGTTTAATACATCCATGTCACTGTTAAACAAAGTTAATCCTGATTAAAAAAAAACAAATCACTAATTCCAAATTTAAAATTTTATAGCGGGAGCGTGCGCGCGTTTCTTCTCGGGAATAATGGCCGACTACAGAATAGATACGAGAATCGTTTTATAAGTAGTCTAAACAAAATGATAAGTTATCGTTTTGCTAAATCATTAAGGCGGATGATGTAAAATAATAAAATAGGTGTAATATGGACATGTAACGGATTATTTTCATAAACAGTATGCAAAAAAAGATTTGATGATGATGGATTGGTCAGTCTTGTGAGTAAAATTTTGACGTGTCATTGTTATCTTGCATATTTATATATATGATCTAACAAGGTCATAATAATTGCAAGCTAGGTACTTATGGTAGAGACTGGTTTGTCAATATTTTTGAATATTGTGAAAATTGAAATTAATCAATTTTCTTATGAAACACTAAGCGACATTCTTACCGTAAAATGAGTACATAACTAAGATAGAATTCCAGTAATACATCAGTGAAAACTACATCTATTTTTTATGCAGTAGTTTTTATGTGATTCATATACAAACATACAGACAAAATTCGCCAATCCTACAAATTTTATAAATATGAACGTTTGTGAGTATTGATGTTTGAATGTTTGTTACTCTTTCACGCAAAATAATAATAAATAAATAAATAAAGCTTTTATTTCGGACATCAAAAAGATCCATATCATTACAAAAACTACCGAATGAATTTTAATGAAACTTTACAATAACGTAGCTAAACATCAGAATAACACATAGGCTACTTTTTATCCCGTAAGAATGCAATGTTCCTATGGGATAATAAAAAAAGATTTTTTATCCGTTTTACCGCGGGTACCTGACACCGCGGGGCACAGCTAATCTAAAATATAGGTACCTATTTAAAATTTTAAAGTTACTTATTTATTTATTTAAAAAAAAATTTAAAAACATGCATTTTTTTCATCTAATTAGATTTCTCTTAGTTTTATAGTTTTCACCAAACTTACCAACCGTGAATTTTTTACATAAACAGCGTTTTACATATTTTGTTTTTCAAGAATTGTAGATAAAAAGAATTTAAAATAATTTGCGAACATTAAGAGGACACGATAGCAAAAACTGCTCTATTAAAAATATTGACTTTATACTCCACTGTTTCGCAGTCATCCTCATCACAACATCACGCCTTTTTTCATGGTGGTAGGCAGAGGCCATCTGCTACGATCCAAACATGAAGTATACATAAGATAAGAAAGACATAACATAAGATAAGAAGTACGCACTCCGTGGGTTGCGATGGTGTTGCTACTCATGTTGTAAAACGGTGTGTGGCTATTTTATCCCCTCTCCTCACATACTTAATCAATTTGTCATTTGAAAGTGGTACTTTTCCGGAACGTTTAAAGAAATCTGTAGTTAAGGGCCTACATCCATATTAACGTCGACATGTACCTATTAACTATTAACACAGCTAGTAGGTATAGAAAATGAAGAATTAGGGATATTTTTTGTTTACACAAAATCTACTAAATATATTTTAATTCTGGTTTACGTGTTTCTATATATAATAGTTACTTATGTTTTTAAAGTTATTTCATTAGTTAATACGCGATAATAGACCGACAAATGAAAAAAATAAAAAATGAGAGAGGTTGTTTCGCTAAGATTTTCTATCGAGAAAACTTTTTTCAATCGCGTTTCTGAGTTTATGCGATCCTAGATTGTATATTGAAAAAACATATATGTACTTAAAAAGTAGAGCTCTAGCTATTCAATCTAAAGAAAAATAATTGGTCAAGTGCGAGTCGGACTCGCGCACAAAGGGTTCCGTACCATTATCTATGCAACATAAGGCAACGTTATTAGTATCGAGCAAGAAACGGTAAAAAAATCATGTTTGTTGTATGGGAGCCCCCCTTAAATATTTATTTTATTTTATTTTTAGTATTTGTTGTTATAGCGGCAATAGAAATACATCATCTGTGAAAATTTCAACTGTCTAGCTATCACCGTTCTTGAGATACTGCGTACGGAACCCTAAAAATCATGTTTGTTGTATGGGAGCCCCCCTTAAATATTTATTTTATTTTATTTTTAGTATTTGTTGTTATAGCGGCAATAGAAATACATCATCTGTGAAAATTTCAACTCTCTAGCTATCACCGTTCTTGAGATACAGCCTGGTGACAGACGGACGGACGGACGGACGGACGGACGGACGGACGGACGGACGGACGGACGGACGGACGGACGGACGGACGGACGGACAGCGAAGTCTCAGTAATAGGGTCCCGTTTTTACCCTTTGGGTACGGAACCCTAAAAAATGAAAACTTCGTACATAGAAAAATGCACGAAGCTATTTTGGTATCCTGTTTATAAGAAGGGTCCTAAGTCTGATATGAGTAACTACCGTCCAATCACATTAATTCCGATATTTTCTAAGATCTTTGAAATACCTATGCAAAAAAGATTAGTTAGCTATTTAGACAACTATCAAATATTAAAAAACGCACAATATGGTTTTAGAAAGGGGAAATCCACTACATTAGCAGCGTTTCGTTTAATTGATGAAGCTCTTATCAATGTCGACAAAAAGAGACCAACTACAGTGGTTTTTTAGGGTTCCGTACCCAAAGGGTAAAAACGGGACCCTATTACTGAGACTTCGCTGTCCGTCCGTCCGTCTGTCACCAGGCTGTATCTCAAGAACGGTGATAGCTAGACAGTTGAAATTTTCACAGATGATGTATTTCTATTGCCGCTATAACAACAAATACTAAAAATAAAATAAAATAAAGATTTAAGGGGGGCTCCCATACAACAAACATGATTTTTTTACCGTTTCTTGCTCGATACTAATAACGTTGCCTTATGTTGCATAGATAATGGTACGGAACCCTTCGTGCGCGAGTCCGACTCGCACTTGACCAATTTTTATTTTGATATGTCAAAGGCATTTGACTTGACACCAATTCTTGTTGGAGAAACTAGATAATTATGTTGTCAGGGGTCCAGCTTTTGAATGGATTAAAAGTTACCTCTCTAACCGTCAACAATGGGTCGAAATAACTTATCTAGAAGGATGTACTATACAGCAAGTAAAATCGAATAGCATGTTCAACTTATACGGTGTTCCCCAAGGAAGCGTACTTGGACCTCTATTGTTCTTATTATATATTAATGATCTACCACACATCACTTCTAATGAATGTATATTTTTTGCGGATGACATTTCAATTATAATGACAAACAAAGATGTACATAGTGACTATAATTACGAACTTGTAGCTAATAAAACTATTAAATCGGTATTGCAATGGTTGGATAGCAATAATTTACATGCTAACGACACTAAAACCACTTTTATCGTGACTTTTACCCAAGGAACACGAGGAGAGGTGACCGTTTGGTTCTGAACTTTAAGCCTAATATAAGCCTTTATCAAAAGAATTGTTATGCAATGTGCTTGAAGATATTCAATAAGCTACCAACCTCAACTCGTGAACTCCCCTTAACATTTTTCAAACAAATCTAAAGGCTCTGCTTATTGAAAGGTTGACTTACTCAATTAATGAATGGTTCGAAAACCTTTGATGTGGTGATTCTTTTTTTACTTTTTTATTGCATGTTAATTTAAGGTTTATTTTGACATTTATTTGACATTTTATTGACATGTTAACACTATCTTTATAATTTAATTAATTATTATTGTAAACTTTCATGACTGGCATTTCTTCTTTTGTCTTTTAATAATATGATAATAATATGATAATTTTTGATGCTAACCTTAATAAATAATATTTATCACCTTTATGTATTTATTAAATTCACCTGCCTAACACAGGCTAAATAGACATGTTCACAAATTTGTTATTACCAACTTATGTACTCTATTTATAGTGAATAAACTGATTTGATTTGATATGTTTGGATCGTAGCAGATGGCGCTCTATAGTCTCTGCCTACCACCATGGCAAAAGGCGTGATGTTGTGATGAGGATGACTGCGAAACAGTGGAGTATAAAGTCTATATTTTTAATAGAGCAGTTTTTGCTATCGTGTCCTCTTAATGTTCGCAAATTATTTTTAATTCTTTTTATCTACAATGCTTGAAAAACAAAATATGTAAAACGCTGTTTATGTAAAAAATTGGCTTCATTCACACTCATACATCTTGTCATACATGACCGACGTTTGTAAGTGCTACACATTTACACCTTTTGGTGTATACCGACGATGACATCGGAGTATATTTTTGTTTCAAAGTATAGCATAAAAATGCGTATTTAAAGGCAACACACGCATTTTATGCTATACTTCGCTTTAGTCCTTTAAGATTTATAACTATTTTCAATAACCAATCTACGATTTCGGATAGATTGTTATCCTCGTTTATCAGTAGGATATTTCTATCTCCTGTCATATTGTCAATAGAGATTGTTTTCATCAGTAGCTTATTGTTATGCAAGTGGGGACAAAATGTGGTAGTGTCAATAACACAGTTCGGCAATATTATATGAACTTTGTTATTATAAAAACTGTGTATTAAACGATTTAAATTAATAGAAATATTCATCCATCCTTCAACCTTTGTCAGTCCACTGCTGGACATAGGCCTCCCCCATAGAACGCCACAACGCGCGGTCCTGCGCTAACTGCATCCAGCGGCTCCCGGCGTATTTGACGATATCGTCAGTCCACCTTGTTGGGGGCCGCCCCACGGTGCGTCGTCCGGTGCGTGGTCGCCACTCGAGGACCTTCCGTCCCCAACGGTAATCAGATCGTCGAGCGATATGGCCTGCCCATTGCCACTTCAGCGAGCTAACTCTTCGGGCTATGTCGTACACACCAGTCCTTCTACGGATCTCCGCATTCCGGATCTTATCACGTAGGGAAACATCGAGCATAGCCCTCTCCATAGCACGCTGCGCGACTCTGAGTTTTGTTATGAGGCCGACATTCAGAGAATATGTATGTACAACGAAATAGACAATTAATCATAATACACCAGAAATTGGCGTCAATACCAACTCCTGCTGTAGTAACGCTCTTACCTTATATCTATACAAAACGATTATCTTCGAATGCGATTTTTATTTCTTTCAAAATATCGGATTAATATTTTTGCACACTTACCAACATTTATCAAGATGATGACAACGCAATAGTTAAAAAAACAGTGCAAGAGCGAGAAAGAGTGGTACTCTATGGTTCCGTACATTCTAGAGAACTAATACCTCCTATCTGTTTTACTAAGCATTACAAATTGCATAAAATAAGGCAATACAATTTTTTCCGGGATGATATCTAATTACTTCTGTAAAACCCTGATTCAAGTTTCTTATTGCCTGGTCATTCAAGATTTCACGTAAACGAAGTCACGGGTAACAGCTAGATGTAAATCTATAAATAGGTAGCAATACTAAGCCTTAATAGCGCCAGATATGAGGACCAGAGTATTTTCGCGATTAATATTAGGTATATCTTAATTATCTTACACATAAGTATTCCTTATCGTCGAATAATAAAGTTCAGGGGCTACACAACTTATAGTACGCATATTAAGTATTTGTTATATACGCGCTAATATAAAAATCTAAGATAAATCTGTGCCTAAAGATAGATAGATATTATAGAGCTAAAGATTACGGAGCGCCATCTGCTACGATCTTAACATCCGGTTAAAAATGAATTACTGATGATATCCTGCCGTATGGTGCCGAAACTGTCGAAGGAGTAGAATAGCACCACCCCATATCTTATCATGGGTATCGTACAAGGCGATTAAGAAAGTGTAAAGAAGGTTCCATAATATCTATCTATCTGTCTGTGGGGTGACGAACAATAAGAATACAAGTGTCACATCCCCATGGCCATGTGTAGCCCGCGGAAGTAGTTAGTACCAACCCAACCGAGGGAACAACGTCTCATAACAGCTTCGCACATATCCAAGGAGGATGGACGTCAGGCCAAATCCCATTGCTAAATGCACAAGCAGTCAAGTTGCAGCGACCCCGAATAACGGGATAAGTCAGGAAAACTAGTAAGACTTAAGTATACAACGGATGCAAACATAAACTACCATAGGACATTACGAAATAATAAAGCCAAGTATTTTAATTATCTATAAAAAGCTCTAGTTAATTTAACAAAAGTCATTTAATCTATTTCTATAAAATCACCACAACCAAAGAAACCCAAAGTATTAGAAATATTAGACAGAAAATTAGTAAAAAACATAAGCCAACTAAATCTTACCGCTGGCTTCAGCCTGCTGTCATCTGCCTGCAACGGTTTTTTTTAATTAATATCAAAGCATCATAGAGTAACAAGTACTAGATAGGCCTAGTCGATAAGTGCAATGTTAAGTAGGTATTTTTATTATTGCGAGTCCAATGTATCTACTGATTTATTAAACACGATATATTAACCCACGCATCAAAAATAATTAAAATACGTAATGACCATTAGTGAAGGGATAGAAAACTACAAGTTATTTAAGCAACATTTGTAATTTGCGTAAATGTAGCAAAGCCGAGTGCCGATATTTGCATAAATAATTATGTGGTGGTATTTGTATTTAGTCATAACACGTTTTCAAACTGGTCATAGAAATTCGGACATCTATTCATTCAAAATCCAAATTGGGCTAAAATGGTACGACACAGATTGCATGATCATTATGACCAGGGGGACTGCGTGATCACGATGATCACGCACAAAACATGATCACGATGATGACGCACAGAACATAATCACGATGATCATGCATCAATGTTTGTTTAGCAACTGTAAATACAAACCTAATCGCAGACGGTTATATCGGAGATATTAACGTCGATAACATTGGGAATGCGATTCTTGAAGTTATCGATCATTAAACACTGGAATACGATAATTCACCAGAAGAGAACTTAATCGATAAACAGGAACTGTTTGAGGAACTTTCGGATGAGCGAGCAGTTTTATCCCATCTGAATATAAATTAGAGTTAATCTTGACACGCTTACTGTCGGTTATGTAGTGAGAAACCCTTAAGAGGGTACTTTTACTGTACTCCTCATTTAGGTATTTGCCTTAGGTATTGCTATCCCTATTTCCGAGCGCCGCGCTGAAAGGGACAAATATAGATGAAGCGGATTTTACCTACAAATTCTTTTAAAAAAGACGTTTCGTACTTCCGTTTTTTTTCGCGAAAGTTAAACCGATTTTAATAGTTTTTGCGTTATATTATAGATAAAGAGTATATCTATGCTTCTATCACTTTCTTTTGTGGTAAAACTTTACCAAATTTGTGTGATAGACGCTGCAACTTTATCTAAATAAAACCGAAAAAAATGGGTTTTTCGGATCGTCATATTTCTTTTAGTTATTATGTTTTGAAAAAAAGAAAGTGATAGAAGCATAGATATACTCTTTATCTATAATATAACGCAAAAGCTATTAAAATCGGTTTAACTTTCGCGAAGAAAAAACGGAAGTACGATACCCATACTTTTGTATGGAGCATAATTTGGTATCGTACCGTCTTAAAGTGATTATTAGCAGTTTTGAAATGATAATCTCGCAATGTATATTCTGCAGTAGGTTTAATTTCGGACGTCTAACGGTAATTTAGACTGACATTGTAGTATTTCTTTACAAGTATCGGATCATTTTGATGTGCTTTAGCCAATTTAATAAGTCTAACTAGAGAAATTGCTGCACCTGGCAGTTCAGCAACAGAGAAAAATGGCGGCAAATCTTGAGGAGAATTGGGATGTTCATAATTTTTCACCTGCTGTTTTTTTTTTAGAAAATATAAACTATTTTAAGCAATTAATTTCATGTCTGAATGGATGTCTTGCCTTAAACAAGACTGTTTTGACAAGAGCAAAATGATAGAGAAAAGAGGGACTGACATAAGACTTATCCTATAGAGACTGTTACGCACACTTGTCTGCGAGGAGGCGCGGTAACGAACACAACACTTAAGGTAATATAAGAGACGGCATTGTCCGTACACAATGATTATGAACATCGCTTTCGTAACTTTTTCAGCAGGGGTAGCCTTACAATGCCAACTCTTAAAAGAATACTTAAACTGTTGGCCGAGCAACGCGAACGTTATTCGGTCTTCTATCCATACTCTAATATTTGGATATTTGGTTAATGTTAGATTGTATGAATGTAAGGACGTTTGTTGTTCTTTCACGTAAAAACTACTGGATGGATTTTCATAAAACTTTCCTAAATTCCACGCGTACGGAGTCGCGGGCAACGGCTAGTATATAAATATAAGGTGTTATTCCTGGCAAATTAGTGTTGAAAATGTCATATTAACGATTGTTATGAACCTATTTGATTGTGTGTATGTTTTAGTGTATGTATGTATTGTGTGTATGTACTAAGGATTGTATAATATATGTATAGAATTGTGTGTATTAAGAAACGTTAAAGATGTTTTTTTTGTACAGATTGACAAAATGAATATAGAACACGAAAAATGTTGAATATGGCAACCTCCGTTCAAGAATCGGAAAAGTTCAAGCATTACCTGGCCACAATAATAATGTGCATAATACTCAATACTCATTTATTCTTAATTATTTTTACACGTCATTAATTGTGAGAAATTATAAACAAACATACATTAACAAAAAAATAATAATAAAAATAATAGTTTACAATTTATAAATATTCATGTCAGAGTGAGTATTTTTCATTATAAATACAGCATTTAAACGTTAATATTTAGGAAAGAAAATACTATATAAAAATAGAAAAGAATATTCTAATATATAAATATCAAAAATACAATACAGTCGGTCATAAAAATAATGTCAGGCTACTAGTACTAGTAAAATCAAAATGTTAGAATATGTATATACCTAATAGATGTCATTTTAATATCATGAATTCGTCAATGGTATAGAAAGATTGCTTGATTAGCCACCGTTTCAGTCTAGACACAAAAGATCTTAAAGTGGGTGCCGTTCGTATGTGATTTGGAAGCCGGTTGTAAACATCCGGGCCCATAACGTGAGTGAGCCTTGAAGACTTGGTAAGAGAATGTCGTATAGGTACTAGGATGTCAGGATTGCGAGTGCTATAGGTGCGTCCGTCACCACGCCTCACGTAAGTCTCCAGCCTATTTCTAACATAAATAGCAACCTGAAGGATGACAATTTTAAAAAACTGGGTATCTTGACTTTGCCATGTGCAAAGTCAAGATGCCCAGTTTTTTAAAATGGGGTCTGACAGAGTGGTCGCTCGGAATTTTCACTAATGACCTGACGGCGCGCTTCTGCATCCGGAAAGCCCGCGTCCAATCTGCGCCTCGGCCCCATAGCTCCGCAATATTAGATAGATGATAATAGATGTTTATGGATTTCGATGATTTGTGGCCCTTTTGTATTCAAGGAGCTAATTATATTCTATCTACAAGAGGCACGGCATATGATAATATGTCTGTACTGATAGGGCAAACATGTATAATATGATAACATATGATAAATATAATAGGATAAGGTTATTATCTAAATATATGCTGCAGAAATAATCATCAAAGATATGCAAGATCATGTCCATATTACGATACCTAGATTGATATTATGATTATAATTTTTTTTTCCTTCAGCTTAGCACAGCCATCTGTCATAGACATTTAGATACTCGAATGTCTTATTTTAAATGGGTTGACTTCATGTCTTTAATTAGCAGTGGGGAATGGTCCATTGACCAACCTCACCAACTCTTATATTGCAAATTGCAGATTAGTATACAATTCAGTACAGTTTTCTTACATTGTTTGTATACATACAAACACATAAAAATTATGAAAACTATTATGTTGCTATCATGAACACCACAATTTTAATTTTCCTTCACAGTTTTTCTTCATTTTGTCGTAAATACAGACATTTACATAATAACTACGAAAAAATAATAAAACATATTTCGGTGTATTCAAAATAAATTAAATTTAAAGATAGGTAATCCATGTTTCCATTTCAGAATAATAAAAAAATGCCACAACATAGGATTTCACAAGTAATTCAATTCAATTCTTCTTATAATGGCCCATATGTGACTATCTTAGGACTAGTCACTTTCCGCCAGTGTTTTGTATTAACTTCAGACAAGAACATGCTAGTATCATGATCTATGGAGAGAAAATTTTAACTCAAATAATTCATTTTCACATCAAAAACACAATTCATCATTTAATGACAATCGTGTTTTGACGGGCGTCAATAATGTTGCCCCAGGCAACCAGGCAACTTCACGTTGTACTTCACACACACAGATATTTTTTTGACTCCAAGCCGAAGCCGGGTCATTGATTTAGCCGTAGACGCACTGTCTTGTATGTCTATGTAAAAAACTAGAGTATAAGTTAGCGTAACAAAATAGGCGGCAAAGAACATTTACGTATTTGATAAAATAGTGTCCCCATGGGAAAAAGGCGTGATGTTATGATGATGATGATGAGAAAGTAGTGTGTCAAAAAATACTTGTAATCATGTTAAACCTGTAAACTGAAAGTAAGAACTGCTGACCGCATTGTTCTTTCATCTAAAAAAATATTTACGGTAACCATCATTGACCTCTAACTTACGGCAAGGTTATTATGATAGATAAATACAAGTTATGAAATTATTAGCACTTTGATGATAAGAACAGTTTTACACTAACAAATACCGATAAAAACTATTTATTACCTTCTTATCACCGTCTCTGGCGTCCGACATTATTATTAAAGATAATAGTTTTTATTTTTATGAGATAATCACGATATTTTATTGAAATGTGGTGTTACACTTTTGACAGATTTTGACAAACATATGATTGTCAAAAAAACGTTTCGTTCCAAATTAAGGTGTGGTTTCAACCAACAGTTTTTTAGATTATGAATGTTTGTTTCTTAACCATAACATGAATGAATAAATTAAAAAAAAAAATGATGGGGAAATAATGTAGATATAATATGTAGTAAAATCACTGCAATGAGTAAAATGTCAAAAGAAAAAACCACTCGAACTTTACCTTAAAAAATTATTAGTATACTAGCTGCGCCGGCAAACGTTGTTTTGCCATACAATTCTGTGTAAAAAAAATTTCATCAAAATCGGTCCAGCCAATTGTGAATCTAAACCATCCTCAGACCCCCCTGAATACACACAACAAATTTCATCAAAATCGGTCCAGTCGTTTAGCTCCTCCTAAACGACTGGACCGATTTTTCAGTCACATACACACGCACACAAGAAATATATATATTAAGATTGTGGGTTTTCAGCGTTGTTGAGGAGACTGTACGCACGCACACAAGCATAGATAATTCATATAATATAGAGAGATTTTTATCTGGCGTTCAGTGAGGCAGAGCGCATGTGCGATCACGATCCTTCTCCTCCAGGTCAGGTACCGGTTGAAGTGGAACTCCTCCGATTCCATACAAGTTTAGTGTGTGTGCAAAAATTTTCAAGTACCCAGCATTTTCCATTTTTTATTACCATACTGGTTTTTTAATGTTAATTTATGAACAATCTTTTTGTAGATGTCATGTTTATATTATAGTCTAGTCTGTTTGTTGGGGGCGATAGTTTACAAAAGTTTGAGAACCTCTATATTAAATGCATGTCTTTAAAATTTGTAATTGTCTTTGTAATTTTTCAGGGATTATTAAAAGAAACAACAAAGCACATTTAAAACATTTATAATAGTATAATATTTATTCTACATCTACTTACAATGAATGCATAAACGTAGTAGCCACAATTTTAAACAGATAATTTTAGTGTAATTTTAGATAAATTCTGACAATCGAAAAATATATATTCCTAGTGAATTTAAGAGAGTGTAAACAGGTCAAAAAGAGTGTACACAATATAAAGAACCTTTTGGGTGATATTTGGTCTAAAATTGTATTTTTACCTCATTTCTTATTATACATATTTTTATGACTAGTAAGTAACCGTGTGTTCGCATAACAGAAAAATTAAAATATATTTATACAATACATATAAGAGAGCTCGTGCTATTAACAATATATACATAATAATAAGCTCATTAATATTCGTATATTTCCAACCAAAAATTTTCAGTTCTTTTTTCAATTTTCTTCATGAAGTGGCTACAACATACACTTATAACACAAATATACAGCAATAAAAAAATAAGGCAAAATATTACTTAATAACATTCACATTATTTTATTACAATTATAATACACATCGAATATATGGACAAATATATCTATTTGCTGGATTATTTGAGGTAATCTCGGCTTGTCTTTTAGAGAAAACGGGTGATCAAATGTATCAGCAAAAAGATTTATAACATCCCCATTTCCTGAACTTTTTACTTCAAGTTACATACATATTTTCTAGTTTGAGAAACCTTGCTGTACGACAAAACTTACACAAAATAAATAAAATTACCTCAAACATCCAGTAAATCTAAAGTATCTATCACAAATATCTAATACATCAAGATGCTAACACAACATTTAACATCTCACCAACACTTAATTAAACAAATATATATTATTATATTGTGCTGAAAAAATATATCGTATTTGGAAAATAAATTTTTCTATTAAAGTTATAAAGATGACAAGTTATGAAGTTTTATGAACTTTATTTCAATTAATTTCAAAATTATACGGTTTTTAGGCAAATTAAAAAAAAATGGTGAAAGCAATCTAAATAAAATACTGATTTATAGATCTATTCAACTTTGCACTCCATTGTAACTTTTTATATCTCGCCATGCACCTTCCGACCGCAGCCAAACCGACAGTCATATCAAGTGGTCGGCGGAGCTTACAGCTCGTGGAATAATGAATGAATGAGGTATATAGACAGGTACACTAAGATAATAGGGGGCGTAAAACAGGGACAGAGTAAAATATCTAATTCTTAATACTAACAGATAGATCATATTGATAACTTCTAAAATATAAGAAGTACATCTAACACAGTATATTTAATATTAAAATATATATCTATATTTTTATATAATTAATAAATTTAATACATTTATTTGGCCACACAATAGTTTGTGAGTTCAATTGGCCATAGTTTTAAAATTTTTGCAAATGTTATTGAAAAATAGTAATCCATTTTTATACCAACACCAATATATTGAATAATTTTATAATATAATGTTGCATCCTATATTTAAAATGTTATATTTTAAATAAAGTAAATTTTTATTAACAGGCAAAATAAATAAAAAGAAACAGAATGGTTGTAAAATAATAAACTAACATTATAAACACCTAGTTTATCTGCAAATGGACGGGCCTCGTGGTGTAGTGGTTCTGGTAACGGACTGCCGATCAAGAGGTCGCGGGTTCGATTCCCGCTCGGGACAATCATTTGTGTGATTTTTCTAATTGTCATACAAATGTTTGTACTGCGTCTGGGTGTTCCTATGTATTATAAGTATGTATTTACAAAAAAAAAGTAGTATATGTATTCTATCCGTATTCTGGTACCCATAACACAAGCATATATAAGCTTAGCTTGGGACCAGAGGACGTTGTGTGAAATGTCCATGAATATTATTATATTATTATATTATTATTATTAAATATATTCAAGATATAGGTTTCATAAAAATAATCCCTGTGTAATGTATTGTGTGCTTTAAAAATACTGAAATTAGTAAGAAATCATTAATAAATATCTACAAGTATACAACAAGCAATAATAGTTTTACTTATAATATAAACAACAACTATATTTTCTGGATCATTCCTCATGGATGGCCATATTATGCAAACCGTATTAGCCATCTTTAAAAAAAATACTTTAGAAATGTTTGAAAGTTGGTAACATCAATATTTGTAATCTTGTGGTTTAAAGTGGTTCAGGATCAGTTCTTATACTTATACTTTTCATTCTTATCTGGCTTTTGGTTCTGATCACTGCTACCACTTGCAACCGAATCTCAGTCTGATGTCCACTGTAAAAAAAAAACTTAAAACATTAGAGTTTAAAGTAATTTATTAATTTTTGCATTTGACATGCTATGCTTTTACTTAATAAATCAAATTATGGTGGAAAAAGTGAAATGCCGCAAGTGGGACTTGAACCCACGACCTCGGAATACCGTTCTGAAGCTTTTCCAACTGAGCTTATTGTGGTCTACTTGCAACACTTCAAATTAACCACCATATCTGTCACTCGTATGAGTTTATAATAGCAATAAGCTCAGTTGGAAGAGCTTCGGAACGGTATTCCGAGGTCGTGGGTTCAAGTCCCACTTGCGGCATTTCACTTTTTCCACCATAATTTGACATTAGAGTTTATCAAAAAAATAACTGTCATTAAAATGCTTTTATGATGCATTTTAGGATTTCTAAAATAGAGAGAGCTGTAAGCCATGAGCAATACTCTAGGCAACAGTAAACCTCAAAAATTTTATAATTAGCAGCCTCAATAAAAAAAAAGCTGAGATTTATAAATCAGTAAAAGTTTAGATAAGAATTATCTATTTAGGCAAGTTTTTGTAAACAAACAAACATACAACATATATCCGATTTTAAAAAGCTACAAAAGTTAATGATTTTTAAGCCTATTTAATAAAATATTTTTGACAAGTTGTACATGGTAATTTTGCATACCTTCAATGTAGCTCCTCCCTGTTTGGTCAATTCTTGCTCACGTTTTTCCATTTCCTCACTTCGCTCCTGCATACGCCTCACCCGTTCAACATCCTTGATGCCTCTTGCTGCTTGTTGAGCAGCCCTACGCTCTGCAGCTTCGCTCTGCTGGCGACGTCTGGTCTCCTAGGAACAGTTAAAAAGTATTAAAACACAAAGCTACAGCCCGATAAAAAAAAAACAGATAAATACAGCTCCAACCTCCAGCTACTTTAAATTCCAAAAAAAAATCCCGTTTAATTTTCGTCACGAGTCCACGATATGCAAACTATAGGTACGTTAGTGAAACCACACCTTTATTTACAAAATATATTAGTACCTACATTAGAAAAATACCTAATACAAGAACACCTTTAGGGACCTGTTCCACTAATCGATATACATAATGTAGTAGTATTAACATTAATCAACGTCCTGGTAGATTATTATTTAGATAGACCATCCCACAATATGATTGTTTTGTAAACTTACTGCGTCAGGAGTTAACACCTCTGATGCTGAAGGTCTGCAGCAGGATGTTATAAGCCCCATTTTAAATAATACATATAATAATTAGGTACTTAATTGTAATGTAATAAAACATTAGCTTACGAAAATCGCATATAAAATCAATTAAAAATATTCCACCACAGACTAAATTAAATTTATTTCATCAACATAACACCACAGATCAATACAATATTGACATTGACAGTTATGTTTGCGTCTAGAAACCCAACTTAACATAAAAAAAATGTTTTATTCTAATAGAAAATCAGGGAAATCTTTTAAACTACTATTAATAATTATTTTATCAATATATAGTCATCATAAAGTTTATACATTATGGAATCTGTAAGGTTGTACAATATAAACCCAACATAAGATAAAGAAAACAGTTTTTTTATTCAAATAGAAAATGAGGGAAATCTTTTAAACCACTATTATTAATTATTTTATCAATATTAAACTTCATGATGACTAGCGTCATAAATTTTATACATTTGGAATGCATTAGAATGTTGTACAATATAATTGAAAGTTAAACAAACAATATACTTAGCTATTAGAAATTTAAACAGAGAGTGGATTAGCGGACTTGTTTCATGCGTTGCGATTACAGACAGAAATATGACTTTAAACATCTCATATAAGAATGAAATGTTGCTCTTTTATCTTTTATTGATTATTTAGTTGCAAAAATATACATAGCCCGTTATGTCCGTAAATTAGATAAGTACCTACCTACTTCAAAAGTACACCAAAACTTCACAGGGAAAAGCCTTGGAAAAGCACGAAAAAATTGGGGAAATTAAAAAATCTATAGAATTAGGGTTTAAACTCAGGGGAAAATTATGAGGAGAATGCTTTATATAGGCACAAAATTAAAAAGGAAGTCAATATCAAATCGTCAAAGGTCATGCCTTATAAAAATTCACTTCCTACATTAATTTTAAAATTATAATAAACAGCTGTAAGGCTAGTTCCTTACATAATAAAAGTTGTTAACAAGATTTTTAATGCGCATTATAGAAATTCGTAAAAATATCAAACCATTCGCTTCCAAATCCAGTGCACATTTGCCATGGTGAATACTAAAGCTCAAAGCAGCAATGAAATAAAAATGATTACACTGAACACAATCAAAAATTGGTAAATATCTTTACTGTTTGAGCTACAATGACAAAGAGTAAAGTATCCAGACTCGTCGTTAGAGGTCTCGGGGACTGTTATTGATTTTTAATTTCATCAAGGTCCATGATGTGATGGCCAACTAATAAATTAAAATATGGTAATGTTAATAAACTTTAGCTGTTGTAAGTATTTCGTTAGTAAATAAATTTTTAGTAGGTATTGAAATCAAAACTTTATAAAGAAACTGAAAGTGGAATAAATATTGTGCAGTATAGTTCTGTTACAAAACAACATCACTAGGTACAGCACTGAAGTAAAAATCGACACATTACTTCTCGAATCCGAATCAAGCTCAACTGAACTTGACAAGTAATCGATTTGCTACAAAAGTCACAACACTAACGCAAAGTAGTTTTTTCTCGGGGGCTGTCGATTTTTCAGATTTTTATTGTTAATTGCTAAACTCAAAATGCTATCACGCGTAGCTTTGCGTTCAGGTATGTATTATTAACATTTAAAGATAATGTATTAAGTGTAAATATTCATTAACGTCATAATTTTAACCTTAACCCTGTATCGCGGAGGTTTATGTAATCACCGAGTGAACGTCGCTTCCAATAAGTTTTACTTTTTTAATTAGAATTGATACATTTTTAATGATTTTTAGTATTAAAATAATTGTCATTTTAGTAAAATTATGTATTTTTGGCATAGATATAATAACATAACCTAAATAATTAAGTATTTCAATTTCGCTTATAATAGTTAGTTTTCATTATCAGCTCATGATAAATAGTCAGGTGGTCTTTGCAAATAGTGACTAAAATGCTGCCTTATGTGTCTTACTTCTCTTTTTGTTTAAAACTTTTTAAAAATACGTACTCAACATATAATTAAATAATAAATATAATAAATAAACTCACTTCAACTATTGGGTGCGGTGGTACTATTGTAATGATTAGGATTAGGATATTTAAGTACTTTGTTATAGACCAAATCATCACCAATTACCAAATTATTAAGTATTTTGTTAGACCAAATCATTGAGTGAGATAAACGAAAAAGAAGAGAGCTTTAAATAAATAATTAATAATTGATATTAAAACTGTGAAAATATTACACTCATCGCTTTTTCCCAAGTTAAAGTTATATGCTTCTGTTATTGGCACCAGAATATGGATAAAATATTGTATGTATGGATAATATAAAATTAATGGTTACTATGACTTTTGTTGAACCATTGTACCATAGGGCCTGACATTAAAAAATAATAAAATAAAAATAATACATATTACATTTAAAAATATACTAGCAGTACTGCAAACTATTTTTCGCCTTTAATGTAATAGATTTCAATTGCAGCACTGCAGCAGCTGAGTCCAATTGTGTAAAATATAACACAAAATTTCATGAAAATCGGTCCTGCTGTTTAGGCGTTCAGTGTTAGTTATACACACATACATAAGTAATTTATATATTATAGGATTAAAATCAAATGTATGTTATACAGCTGCGGCCCAACAGTCGACATGCACAGCTCTTGTAGCCCGAGGCTCTTCTACAGAAGCCGGAGTCCGTGATGAGAAGAACTTCCCTAGACCAGTGCGAGGAGAGCCCGGTAAAGTGAGGCTGGGCTTTGTACCTGAAGAATGGTAAGATTATGATATCAATTATATTAATATTAGGATAGATACGAAATACCACACATTGCGTCCACATTAAACTAACAGTGCTGTCATTGCATTATGCAAGATCATAGTGCTCATAGACGTAAGTTAATGTAATGCACTTACGATTCAACTACAGCCCCGAAACAAAGTGGGAAAGTGTTGCTGGAACATAATCTCACTGAGATGGTGCATGCTCGTGTGACCAGATATGTGTTATATATCTATGTTGCCACGATGCACGGTGTTGATAAGCTCTTGATATTAGTAGGATTATTTATATTATTATAAGATTGTTCTCCAGTTTTTATTTTATTACACATTATAAATGCCATAAGAGGTGGCATTTGGGTTTTAATGACCAATCTGCTGTGATATTGTATAAAAATACCGTTAATAGTGATGCAGGATCTGTCACTGTATTGTATGAAAAGTGGGCGTGGTTAAACGTATAAGTAGTCGCGGTGATGGCTATACGGTGATGCGAATCATGGTCGATCAGTGTGACGACAGTTTTCGCATGCGAGAGTACCGCAACTGACGTAAATATATTGTCCTCTTTTGCGACGTGAAAAGTTGAAAACTTACTTGTATGTTCTTGTCTACCTTTTTAACGGTCGCTTGTGGCTAGGAACCTCTGTGGAATTGGCAGAGCAGAGCATAAACGAATATGTTACCAAAAGTCATTGCCATACACATGATGTCGCTGTGATTGCTAGTTTACCCTTAAAATGTTTACTTCCAGGTTCCAGTTCTTCCACTCCAAAACTGGTGTGACTGGTCCTTATGCCTTCGGTGTTGGCTTGACCACATACTTGTGCAGCAAGGAGATCTATGTGATGGAACATGAGTACTACACCGGTTTGTCTCTGCTTATTATGGTTTATATTGCTACCAAGAAGTTTGGACCAAATGTTGCTGCTTGGCTGGATAAGGAAGTTGATGTAAGTGTTTCTATTTCTTTTTTACCTGATAGAAAATGGGAATGTACAGCCCCATCTTTGTCACTGGGGATATGGCGAGGGCTTCGCGATTATTGGGGGCCTTCTAGACCATACGTCATTATTTTCTTTTACAATTATTTTCAGGCTGTCGAAAATCAATGGAATGAAGGTCGTAGAGAGAACATTAAGTCTTTACAAGAGGCTGTGGAACAAGAGAAACTGTCACAGTGGCGCGCCCAGGGTCAGGAGCTGCTCGTTCAGGCTAAGAAGGAGAACATCCTCCTACAGCTGGAGGCTGCGTACAGGGAGAGACTGATGAATACTTATACCGAGGTCAGTTATCATAACTATAATATTAAATATTATAAAAAGCTGAAGAGCTTTTTGTTTGAACGCACTAATCTCAAGAAATACAGGTCCGATTTGAAAAATTCTTTTAGTGTTGGATAGCACACTTTTATTGAGGAAGGCTATATAACATCACGCTGCAACCAATAAGAGTGAAGTATCAGTGAAAAATGTTGCAAAAACGAGGAAAATTTTCTTTTTGGGCATGGACCTCCTCACTTTGGGAGGGATTATTATCTACTGCGCCGCACAGTCCAGGCGTGTTGGCACAGGGTTTCTTTTCGAGTTTTCCGTCTCTCACAGAGGATGTTATCTGTGTGCAATATCCCTTAGCTGACTTTTACAGCACCCTTGGGAGGAGATGGGGTGGTGACACTTTTATTCTTAATCCGTCACCACACGGACAGGTTTTTGGTCTAGTAGCTACGAAACCCTGTGTGCAAGTTTATCTTGCTCTTGACAGGTTTTTAGAATATTTGAAGTACGAGGATGATACTTACTCTGAACACAGTATTTTTTAATTGCCTGACATTGCTGGCCACAGTTAGTTTAAAATATTTATGTACTAAGACTATGTCCCCTGGTCCCAAACTAAGCCTATATATTATATATTAGTTTTTTAATAAAATGTTAATAGTTTTTGTTTCATGTATATAATTTGTAAATTATAGGTAAAACGCCGTTTAGACTATCAGCTTGAGAAGTCCAATGTTGAACGTCGTCTAGCCCAGAGACACATGGTGGACTGGATAGTCTCCAACGTGACCAAGGCTATCACCCCCGACCAGGAGAAACAAACCCTGGACCGTTGTATCGCAGACCTGGCTGCCATCGCTGGCAGGAAGTGAACACTTGTAGAAATAAAATCAGTGTAATATAATATGTTATGAATAAATGAAAGATCGAGTTAGTTATTTGGGTTTTATTTTTTACTAGTGTTTACATGCAACGTTAATTTTTTTCTGGTTTTTGATCGTGCCATCAGCATTTAGGCCATAAGCAAATATTCATCTGGCAAGGTTATGGCCTTCTATGAAAGCCACTCCTTTCTTATTAGGTATTTAAAATAGAAAACCCTAACATATTATACAAAATAAACCTTGCTCTTGAATCCATTGTGTAGTTTTGAAGATGTAAGCTCATAATACATTCATGCAAAGGAACGACTTCAAGTCAAGGTCGAAAAACTCGAAACAAAACCTTGTGTCAACACGCCTTGTCAGCGTGTAATTTTTGGGCACCAACTGTGGACTCTCCGCTGGAGGATCCGTTTTACATTTTAACGGTCTTATTCATAATGACTTATCGGACGTTTAAAAGTTCGCGAAAATTGTCAAAAACTGTTATTCATAATAGTCTTTTTACGCTAAAACGTTTACTCCGATAAAATCTCATTTTAAACCTCCGATAAGTCATTATGAATAAGACCATAAGTCGTGTGCACTCTGGTAATCGTTTATATATACTACTAATAAAAAGCTAAAAAGATTGTTTATTTGAACGCGCTAATCTCAGGAACCCCTGGTCCGATTTGGAAAATTCTTTCTTCTATTTAGCGAGAAAGGCTATAGGCTATATAACTTCACGCTGCGATTAATAGAAGAGAAGCAGTAGTGAAAAATGTTACAAAAACAATACATTTTCTAAATTCTACGCGTACGAAGTCGCGGGCAACAGCTAGTCGTTTATAATAATTAAAAACTAAACTGTGTCCCGTAATTACGGGAGGAAGAATTACATACTCTTTAGAGTAATTACTCTAAAGAGTAGGTAATTCTTCCTGCCCTTACCCCAAATTATTTAAAATCAGCAGAATACTTCTCCACGCTCTTCTATCAGACGCCACTCTCTCATCAACTTTGGCAATAACTCACTAGAGTACAAAAAAAGCATGTTTAATCTTCAAAAACCACAAGGTTCAGGAATTCCGACGCAAAAACAAACAAAAATATTTGTTATAATGATTTATTTTACAAATACAATATTTAGTTGATATACAGTTCACATTTTAGTTATGTTACGGTGAATAAAACACCCATAGTTAAAGCTTCTTTACATTGCACCTGCACTCTGCCGGGCTGGGATTAACATTACATTGGATACTCAATTTTAAAAAAAATACATTTTCAAAAATATCGGGAGTAAATTTTTTATTTTGGCAACATTTTCACAAAATATTTAGCGATTCTATTTTTGAAATCTATAAGATTTCAATTTTTTTATTATTCAAAGCTGGTGGGGTTGCCGAATTAAAAAAAAAGGTTAATAATACTTTTTACAAATATTTAAAAAAAATAAACGATCTATGTACTACATACAGATAATTACGCGGCAAAATTAGGAAATCAGTTCACACCTAATTTTAAAAAAATAATTCCAGCTAGCATTATACTGATGAAAATTAAAAAAAAGTAATTCTAAATATTACATATTGTATGTTCACAACACAAAAAATACTGTAAATGAAATGTACAATGTACATTAAAAAGACTATAAATATTAAACAGACTATATTATAGCTGGGTATTTAGATTATTAAGCATAAGTGTTGCCAATTAACCTTAAAAAAATTACCCCAAATTTAGGGAAAAGAAATATTTTTAGCTTTGCAAATAAAATGGGTATACCAATAGCCTGCATAATATACCACATGAAATATAAATATAGCAAAATAGCTAAAAACAAAATAAATATTATTCATTGGTTACACATATTATTTCAAATATACATGTTTTACAAAAAGTTCTTATTAGTAGCCATTAGGTAGAAGCTTGGTCAATTTAATTTTATCCAATAACTATGGTATAAAATTAAGATAATAAGGCCCAGGCTGTACAGACGCGCGTTTCAGGAACGCGCTTCTTCGGCGCCGTAATTGATTGATTGTTGCGTTTGCATTGATAATAGAAACGCGCGCTTGAAGCGCGTATACGCGCATTTGAAGCTATACAAACGCGCGTACAAAGGAGCGGGGTACGGGCAGAGGGGGGCTGGGATGCTCACGCCACCACTGACTGCGCCCGCGCCTCTGTGTCTCTGATCGACACTCGACTACAGCGCGTCTGTACAGCTGTACCTGCGCGTATACGCGCAGTAGAGGCGCGTTTTGCAATCGCCCCGTGTGCTTTAAGTTACAAGGTTGCGATCAAATCTCGTTTAAACCACGTATACGCGCGTCGTCTGCGCGTTTAAAATACGCCGTGTGCTATGGGCCTAAGGATTTCGATTTGTATCGTTCTATCAGAAAAAAAATGGCACAAGTAAGGACTGCGAGTTGCGCCGTTCTTTTAGAAAAATCTATATGTGGACAAAAGACTAATTGATGAATGAATGAAAATGTGAAATTGGCCAAACTTCTAATCACAACAATATAACAAAATATATCTTAATCTCCTTAATATAAAGCTGATATAAAAGATTGCCTGTTGAAATATCTCAAAGAAATATTACAAGCTAAATTGATATAAGTTTTTGTATATTATTTATATTAAAATTCGTTTTGTGCACCAAATTATATATATTGTGCTTCGCAAAAAAATGTGTAAAAACCATTACTACAATATAAAAATATATATTTCATATAAAATTTTAATTTTTTGAACTGTGTGGTAAGAAATTATTAAAATTAGGTAGTATTTATAAGGACATTAAATTGTTTAATTTGTCACATATTTAGTTATTCTAATATATAAAACCAGTTTTGGCATTACGAAAGACGGAGACGAGGGCAGGGGCACATTCAAGCATTTTTACAGGAGCCCCTAGAAGTAATTTACTTGTCACATATTTTGAATTATCGCATTTTAACAACATTTTAGAAAAATATTCTAGTACACCAAAATGGAGTCTTTAATTTTAAGAATAAGGATTTTATTATAATAATGATATACATATAAAAAGTCTCTAACCACACAGTTCAGTATTATTTTAATATTTTTCGTAATGGCTATCTAAGTTAATCATATTAACTTATTATGAAATAATGAAAGAGGATTTTTTTTATTCAAGTTATTACGCTTTAAGTTTAAAATGTTCCAGTTTTAATAAAAATGTGTATAATATAAACTTTTTCTCACAAAAATACTAATATCAGTATTTTTATATTAATACTAGCTGTCCCGGCAAACGTTGTTTTGTTTTGTTTTGTAGTGGACTGAGGTTTTATTTAATTAACACGTGAACAGGATAAAAACCATAATCATAAACAAAATAATAAAGTATACGTTCGAATATAAAAATAATAATTTTAAACTTCGCTTAACTAAAGTTAATTTAAATATTGTATCCATTCATTTAGAAATAAAAGTTGTAAAAAATTTAGTTTTATAACAAAAATCGACTCTAGCGTTAACTTTTGCAACAAAAAAACACTAAGTTGGTTTTAAATCTATACAAACAGTAAATAAACATAACTTACTCTATAATTAATAAAAAAAAAAACAAAAAAAAAAAATATTTTTATACAAATTAGTATTTGGTTTCTAGACGTGTATTTATACATAGTGCTGTTTTTCGCGTTATATCAGTATAAAACACGCACGAAATTTTTTGAATTAAAAATAAATTGTATCTGTTTGTTAAAGTTTTTTTATATGACCATATTTTTAAAATACATAATAACGCGCAAATTATTTTGAATTAACAATTACAATTTAATATTGTAAATTAAAAATATTATAGATAGAAATAATTTTCAAAACAGCGCGGTCAAGACTAGCCATAAAAATAAAATAAAAAATATCCAAAATTGAAAAAATGCACTTATGCTATGAGCACCGATTCAGAAAAACTTTGTAAAATATAAATAACAAAAACTTTTTTATGGTATTACGCTTATGTTTTAGCACAAAGGCGAAATAAAACTAAAATTATTGTCTGCGAAAATACTAAAAAGTATTTTTTTAACAACGTAAGACACAGCAAAATTAAATATACAAATAAATAGATATAAAATGGACCGGCAGAAATAAAAAAAAATCACTATTTTATAGCAGCCTGCGTCAATAAATTAAAGCTAAACAGACAAAGATGTGTTGCTAAAAATACCCAAAAAAATAATTGCAATATTAGCTTTAACAAAAAGTCTAATAATTATAAATATGTAGTTCAATTTGTGTGTTAATGCCAAAACACTAACGGTCTTATTCATAATGACTTATCGGAGGTTTAAGAGTTCGCTAAAATCGGTTCGCGAAAATTGTCAAAACTTGTTATTTATAATAGTATTTCTACGCTAAAACGTTTATTATCTCTCCGATAAAATCTCCGTTTAAACCTCCGATAAGTCATTATGAATAAGAGCATAAATGTATTACACGCCATGATTTTGATTTTAAATTTGAATTAATTTTTGCGACGCTATGCATTGCAATACTAACCATTCTGGCCTTTATTTTGGCAATAGATTAATTTCAAGTATGGCACCAATGTACAAAGTAATAGTGGCAAAACTGTTTTATAAAAAAATAAATATTAAGTTATTTCGTAATAACTTTAAATATGATAAAAAAAGCCGCCATATATGTATATCACTTAAAATTATTAAATAACGGTTTTTAATCATTATAATAAAGATTTACAGCTGTCATATTTGAGCTTTAAACCAAGAAAATAAATAATTATTATGTATTTAATACAAAAATATATATCTATTGTAAATAAAAATAAACAGATATGATATTATAAACTTGCATTAGTTAAAAGTAGAAAAAAAAATTGGCAATCAGCTTTGACATACAGCCAGAACACATTTAGTAAAAAAAACAATTATAGAAAAAAACAACGAGATAGATTTACATTGACAGAATTATATTGACACGTAAAAAAAGTGTAAAAGTAGGTAATAAATAAAAAAAAAGTGTAAAAGTAATAAAAAAAAAATGTATACTCAAAAGTATTTGAAACTTAAAGCTGCATTTTTTTGCCTTAATTTGTTGAATTTTTCATCAATTAATTATTGAATTTTTTTTTTACCATTATTTTGTAGATAAAAAGGACAACAGACATTTTTAAAGTCCGTTATTTATTACTTGTCTTATTTGTTAATTTTCACTTATGGTTTTTTGAACCATAATTGATTTACCGGCAACAAATCCGCCATTTTTAATGTTAACAATGAAAAAATAAAAAATAAATTCAAATAATGAACCACAGAATTAATATAGTTCTTACCATAGACAAACTGTTACAAGATGGTGCATTTCTTTTTCTTGTTGCTGGCATAGTCAGATTTTATGTTGATACGTTCTGCTTCTTGGAACCGACGCACTAACCTTACAAGTTCGTGGAACGCTTGGTCGACGTTCATCCTAGCCTTTGCACTGCATTCTATGTATGGTACTTTCAGTTGACGCGACAAAGATTGGGCGGCATCTAGGGATACCTGAAAAAATTTTAAAACTTTGCTTAAAAATAATCTTTACTTGTTAAAAAATTTAGTTATTAATTTATAAGTCGTCATTTTTGTATGTATGTCCCTACGTGAGGCTGTGAGGCTAAATCTTCATAACTACGCAACGCGCTAATTTTGATGCGTTTTTTTAAAACATAGAGAGGTTCAAGAGAATGGTTAACTTGATTAGATTTGGTGTAGGTATATTTCAATTTTACGCATACGGAGTGGCGGGCGACAGCTTGTTTATTATACATATATAGAAATAGTACATATAGAAATAGTATGCAAATTGACGGATGATTTTAGGAATGAAAGATTATGTCTACAATAATAATGACGAGTATTGTTGTAGCATCAACTTATATACATAAACTGAAATTTTCAGCTCTCTAACTACGAGGGGAGGTCCAAAAGTTCGTGGAATGAAAGGGTTTTAGTAAAAATGAAACAGTAAATTTATTTTTCCTTTTCAATATAATCACCCTTAAGCTGAATACATTTATTAGATCTATGAATTAATTTTTCTAAACCATCGTAAAAATATTTTTTATCTTTTCCCTCAAAATGAGCCAAAATTGCCTCCTTTACCTCATTGTCGTCGGAAAATTTCCTTCCCCTTAAGTCTTTTTTTAAATTGGGGAACAAATAAAAATCACTTGGGGCCAGATCTGGACTATAGGGTGGGTGGACTAGTGATTCGAAGCCATGCGTGTGTAGAGCAGCCATTGCAACTTTGCTCTTGTGAACCGGCGCGTTGTCTTGCAAGAGCAACACGCCCTTGGTCAATTTTCCCCGACGTTTTTCTTTGATGGCATCCTTTAATTTTTCTAGTATTGTTGCGTAGTATTCTCCGGTTATGGTCCTGCCCTTTTCTTTATAATCAATCAGTATTATCCCCTCACAATCCCAAAAAACAGTAGCCATCAACTTTCCAGCCGACTCCGACACTTTGAATTTCTTTGGCGGTGGTGTCCCCTTTTTATGCCATTGCATGGACTCTTGTTTGGACTCAGGCTCAAAGTGATGAACCCATGTTTCATCGCCGGTAACAATTCGCTCCAAAATCGGTCCAGGATCGTCGCCACACAACTCCAAAAAATGTTTTGACGCTTCGACGCGCTGCTGTTTTTGAAGCGGCGTGAGCATTCTCGGTACCCATCTTGCACTGACTTTTGTCATACCCAGGTGGTCATGTAGGATTCGCAAAATGGTGGTATCTGATACTCCAACTAATGCAGATAACTGTTTTTTCTTCAAACGGGTGTCCACCAGTACAATTTTTTCCACTTTTTCGACGATGTCTGATGTGGTGGCCTCAACTGGCCTTCCTGAGCGGGGGTCGTCTTCAATCGACTCCCGACCATGTTTAAAAAGACCATGCCACTTGTAAATCATTGATTTACTAGGGCACTGTTCCCCGTAAACAGTTTCCATTTCATTCAAAATGGTCTAAGCGTTCTTTCCTTGCTTGGTAAGGAATTTAATGACCGCACGGTGTTCAATTTTCTCCATAGTTTCAGTTTTCTTCCGGATTGACGTGTTTAGCAGGCGAGTGTTCGTAAACGAATGACGCAATAGGGCTGAAACTCCATTTATATACTAATTATGAGTCCCCAATTAGTATGACACTAAGCGAGCGCCCCTATCCCCACTCCATCCCCTCCATTCCACGAACTTTTGGACCTCCCCTCGTATCACCGTTCCAGAGATATAGCCCGGTAATAGACGGACGGACGGACTGCAAAGTCTTCAATAATAAGAACCCGTTTTACTTTTACGTAGGTACTTCTCTACGTATAAGTAAAACAGGTCCTTATTATTTCTAAAAACACACAACTATTTTTCATGATCATTATTGCTCATTAATGATTCACTTAATGTATGAAAAATATCACTATAATATAAACATAAAATAACTCATGTTTTTATGCGAACTGCAACATAACATATGAGTAATTAATTTGTTTACTACACAACAAAGTCATTTCATTGATACAAGTAGTTAACGGAAATAATTGAGGTAAATCTTATCTAATATATAAAATTCACGTGTCACAGTGTTAGTTACCGTACTCCTCCGAAACGTCTTGACGGATTTTTATGAAATTTTACATGCATATTCAGTAGGTCTGAGAATCGGCCAACATCTATTTTTCAAACCTTTTTTTTTAGTCTGGCAAAACAACGTTTGCCGGGTCAGCTAGTAATAATATATAATTTATTGTAATTCCTGCTCGAGTTAATTATTTATTTAATTAACCAATTATATGCCTACATCCAGTAATAGTGAATGAATGAAATAAAGGAATAACCATTTCAAAAAATTAATGATTGTCAAATTTTGTGTCTATGTTTTGATGATCCAGGATTTGATATTAGTCTAAAAACGCTGAGGGAAGACGCTCGGTAAAACAAATCGCAATGTTCGATGTTCCTCAAAAGGGTCAAGTGCACTTACAACCGTCGAGCATGTATGACCAGATGTATGAGTGTAAATAAAGTCAAGGAAGGGTGTTTGGATCGTAGTAGATGACACTGTAGTCTCTGCTTACACGCATGGGAAAAAAGGACGGTATGATGATGATAGGTACTTTCACCTAAATTGCAGAGGCTGAATAAGCGCGTCAAAATAAGGGGTTTCGCGAAACATCTCTAAAAATGTGTTTTGCTACAAAAATTAAAATATTATTGTAATTTTTTTATTCTTATTTAATTTATACTTTTTACAAATGCTTGCGAGACGGTTCTCAACTAATAGAAATCTAGGGTATCCCACATTGATTTGCTTGACTGAAGCCTTAGGTAACGTGCATACTGCATAATCGAAGCTACAAAGCTTTTAATTTGAACTGTAATGTATGATACCAGGGTCTCAAACCTGCTATTACAATGGTGTCACAATGATCAGTCATTGACGCCATTATGAGGGTACTGTAGTCCTAATTTAGGTATTTGCCTTATGTATTGCTATCCCTATTCCCGAGCACCGTGCTGAGAGGGACAAATATAGCTGAAACAGATTTTACCTACAAATTCTTTGAAAAAAAGACGTTTCGTAGTCCCCGTTTTTCGTCGCGAAAGTTAAACCGATTTTGATTGTTTTTACGCTATATTATAGATGAAGAGTATATCTATGCTTGTATCACTTTCCTTTTTGGTAAAACGTTACCAAATATGTGTGACAGACGCTGTAACTTTACCTAAAGAAAACCGAAATAAACGGGATTTTTAGTTATTATGTATTGAAAAAAAGAAGGTAACAGAAGCATAGACTTACTCTTCATCTATAATATATCGTAGAAACAATTAAAATCGGTTAAACTTTCGCGAAGAAAAAAGGTAAGTACGATACCCATATTTTTGTATGGAGCATAATTTGGTATCGTGCCCTCTTATGGCGTCATTTATACTAGACTAGATTACCAAACTTTATAAAATTCGCCATTATGCAATCAGTAACTGATCATTGTGACATTGTAATAACAGACTTGGGCCCCTGATATTTCACAGGACGTCATCAGATCCTAAAATAAGCATAGATCTTGGAAAAATATGCATCAAGGTTTTTAAAGAAGGTTAAATAAGGATTTCTTTGAAACGTATTCATCACAAATATACTATGAAAGAGAACTTATAAATTCGTAATGCATTGTGTCATCTTATTAAGTGACGTAATTATTTCTTCCTTTGAGTACAAGCTAACGTTCAGATTGAGGGGAATTTTCGTTTTTAAGATCACGCCAGAAATGTGCTTGGATCGTAGCAGATGGCGCTTTATAGTCTCTGTCTACCCCCATGGGAAAAAGCCGTATGATGACGATGCGCTACCAGAATTTTTTGTTTCGCGTACCTACGTATGGTGCCATGCCTTTGTTGAATGTGGGGCTCCTTAAATATTTATCATATTCTGGTACATATGTACGTTTAAACTCTCTAGTTATCACCTGTTCACGAAATACGGTCTTTGAGCACAAAATTTTAGATTAACCCGACAATTGAAAGGGGGTCAATCTCACATTCAAAGATTAGATTACGTTGATAGGACGGAATGCAATAAACAATAAACACATGGGAAGCAGGATTTAGTTTTCAATTCTTTGTATCAATTTGTGGGAGGTTGTGAGACAAAAACGTATTACATCTGTCGAAATCAGTATCAAATCTTTGGCGCAATTTTGATATTACCTCTGGCTATGAAAAAAGAAACTTCGAAAATATGAAACAGACACTAAACTCAGAAATAAATTTTTGGCACAATTTTTAGCATTTTATGCTATACCAGAAAGCTTTGAAAACATGAACTTACCACTCTCTGATGCTCCAAGTCCGCCTTATTTCCAACAAGCAGCATCGGGAACTCATCCCTGTCTTTAACACGCAGTATTTGTTTATGGAACTTGTATAGCTCATCAAAACTTGCATGGTCTGCTACTGAGAAGACCAGAAGGAAGCCCTCGCCTGATCTCATGTATTGTTCTCGCATTGCACTGAATTCTTCTTGACCGGCTGTGTCCAAAACTATGGATAGAAAGAGAAACATGATTAGGTACATATAGGAATTCTGATCTTATCAGTGACTAGCTTCGTACGTGTGAACAACTCTATGTATTAAAAACACCGCATGAAAATCCGTTGTATAGTTTTGTAGATATGAGATCACATAAGGACATCATACAAAAATAACGACTGTGTTTTACAATAACTAAAGATGTCTTTCAAAATGGGCAATGCTTGCAACTTACATGCATCTATGTCTAATCTTCTAATATATAAAATTCACGTGTCACAGTGTTAGTTACCGTGCTCCTCCGAAACGGCTTGACCGATTCCTCTCAAATTTTACATACATATTCAGTAGGTCTGAGAATCGGCTAACATCTATTATTCAAACTTTTTTTTTTAGTAGGTATGGCAAAACAACGTTTGCCGGGTCAGCTAGTAATATTATAAAATCTGAAGTTTGTTTGTTTGAATGCGCTAATCTGGCATATATACCGCTGGCCCTGAAACCTGTGCATTTCAACGGTGGTTTTGAAAATAAGTAGGTACA
The DNA here is from genome assembly GCA_916999025.1 of Orgyia antiqua. Classification (NCBI taxonomy): domain Eukaryota; kingdom Metazoa; phylum Arthropoda; class Insecta; order Lepidoptera; family Erebidae; genus Orgyia; species Orgyia antiqua. Next base: position 12,646,332 of record OU779874.1, read on the forward strand.
AAACTTGAGGATGTTTAGAGCATAAAGGTAAAATGGTAGTAAAAAAAATTATGCAATCCAATCATGTAGGGTGTCAAAATTAACAAAATTAAAAGGAGATCACGAAAATATACATAAGTTGGATATATGTTTTCAATTTGATTGGGAATAATCTAAAGATGTTAATATTTTTGCCATCGGTGAACTATAATATGTTACAGATAGTGTTTTCTATATTAAACCATGAAATTTATCTCTCAATCTATAAACATGAACTCTAAGTAAAAATGTACTTACGTAACAAGAAAATACTCTCACATAAGCCTTGTAAATATCTGATATATTTATCTTAAGATATCAGATATTATTATATTAGATAACACTGTTCTATAACAACAAGATGTGTGCAAAAACTTTGAATTTGTTTGTTAAAATGATAAAAACCATCTTCGTCTTTAACATTAATTTACTTTGAAATTTTTGGTTCAGTCACAGCAGGTTCAGTGGCAGCTAAGAAATCTAACAATAAACTAAAATATAGTGGAAAAAATGATAACCATGAGCGGGACTTGAACCCACGACCTCTGAATACCGTTCCGTTGCTCTCCCATCTGAGCTATCATGGTTCCCGCACATTTCTATGAAATCTTCCACTACAATCTTCTCAATGTGAGTTAAACAACGTGCGATGTTTTGTGTACAACGCCATCTATTGAGCGGTTTGCACCAACTCGATCAATGGATCACTTATTGTTCTTTACAGAACACAATTGGACCAAAATAATGACTTTACATGTATTTCTACATAAATTTATAATTTTTTTTATTTAGTAAAAGCATAGCAAGTCAATTGCAAAAATTAATAAATTAATGTAGAAATCTATCAATACTTTGAAATCCCAACCACTCCTGGAAGAGGCCAAAAGTTGACTCAACCAAGTACAAAGACTAACTGGAATTACATCCAAATCCACTATCTAACTCACTGATGCTACCAAATGCAATTATGAAACTCAAAACAGCTAATGTGCTGCCTTCATAGGAGAGATAGAGTGAAGTAATGGCTCTATCCTCATGAACTTCATATTCATTCAAACAACCTGCTCATAGTCTTAAGTGGACTGATTGCAGATACCACAGAGAAAAAGGAAATTTTGAAATCACAAGTGCTTAAAATGACAGATGTAGCATCAAAACTTTAGAAATAAAGTGAATCAACTCAAAAATATTTATTACAATAATGGGCTAACTGTCTGGTAGTCAGAAATTTGGTACAAGGATAATTCTTGAGCCTTAGAAAGGCAAGGCTTGTAATGTGAAAGGTCAGGTATTATTAATTAATTACTTATATAATTATGTCATTAAAGTTTTCACTGCATTACATACACGTCCACGCGCCTGTGTTCGCGTCCCGTTTGCGTCGGCCGCGGTCCGAACCTGCGAGGCTGAGCACGCTCCTACCAATCGTGTCGTTGCGATGCTCAACACTCTGATTGCACAACATCCGCAAGTTATATACTTTAAGAGGATACCAAAATAGCTTCGTGCATTTTTCTACGTACGAAGTTTTCATTGTTTCTTTAGATTGAATGGCTAGAGCTCTAATTTTTAAGTATATGTTTTTTCAATATATGATTTAGGATCGCATAAACTCAGAAACGCGATTGAAAAAAGTTTTCACGATAGAAAATCTTAGCGAAACAACCTCTCTCATTTTTTATTTTTTTCATTTGTCGGTCTATTATCGCGTATTAACTAATAAAATAACTTTAAAAACATAAGTAACTATTATACTCGTATATAGAAACACGTAAATCAGAATTAAAATATATTTAGTAGATTTTGAGTAAACAAAAAAAAATATCCCTAATTCTTCATTTTCTATACCTACTAGCTGTGTTAATATGTACATGTCGACGATAATATTGATGTAGGCCCTTAACACATTTAGCCAATTTTTAAGTTTTCTTAATTTTTTGTAAAATATTATTTTTAAATTTGTAATGTATAATTTTTTTTTGTATGAGTTTTCAGCCCATTTTAGTAGAAAATGGGCTGAAAACTCAACAACTGGGCTTCTCCATAGGATTTGCGTTTGGAACAGACACCTAGTTTCTGACGTTTCAAAAGGGCTTGTAAAACATGCTCAATTGAAATAAAAAATTTTGATGTTGACTTTGAATTATGGTCATACATACACAATGGTCAACATAATCATTAATTTTGTTTACAGTCCAATTAAATTAATGGCACTAATGTAATTTATTTAAAATGTAGTTTACGACTCAGAAGGAATGCAGATAAGTTATGCAAGATCACAAAGACCTTGATAATTTATGTTAATACATAGCATGTTTTTTAAACAAACATTTTGTGAGAAAAAGTTAATAAACAACTTACTATCCAATTTAGCCGGTATATCGTCAATTACGCATTGTTTTGTGTAGCTATCCTCAATCGTTGGGTCATAGTCTGTCACGAAGTAGCTCTGGAATTAAAAAAATAAATAATTTTAGCGCCAGATGCGATGACGACTGTGGGCGGAACCTTCACATAATCCTTGACATAGGCTTGTTAGAATTAACTATTTTTAAGCATGAACGCATTAATAACTTTAAAAAATCACAGAAATATTACAAACAATGTTACAAGTATACTCTAAAATTAGTTTCACATCCGTCAATAAAGTATATCACATAAAAATACCTGAATAAATTGTATTGTGATCGCACTTTTTCCAACACCGCCGCCGCCAACTACGACGAGTTTGTAAGTTTGTGCTTGATTCGGTCTATCGCCTGGTCGCGACATTTTATTTTCACTTATTAATTAAAATTAAAACGTTTCATATAACTAAAAAAATTATTTTCTAAATCCTATGACAAAATAGCAGCTATTCAGTGACTGAAGACGGAGCTCACGGAGCGGGAGATGACTCAAATTAGGGATGTGCGAATCAATGTACAATTTATCTTAATATCGATAAAAATAGTATCCTGATTAATTATAAAATGCTGCTTATTGTTAACATATATTGGTCGTTGGTATCCAAATTATAATTCCATAAGAATTTAATTATATCTTTCTCAAATATTTATAGAATATAATGAATGAATCCGAATCCATTGTTAAAATCATGCATCTATTTGATTTTACAATCGATACATGATAATATTATTTAGACTACTACATAGTCCACCAGGTAGGTACATGGGATCTCGTGACTTTTTATTTCTAAATATGCAAACTAGCTATTATCAGAAAAGGCGTGAGTGTGGTTTTATACTATTGTATTAAATCGCCATATTATTATTATGAAGTCTAAACAAAACTTTTGAACAGACTGAACAGTATGAAATATTACTTAAGTTATATGCAATAGTAGAGTCCAACATGTTCATTATACAATACATATGTATATAACATGTGTTTATGGACTAGCGATAATATTACAGCATTCTTACCAAATTTCATGGAAGATTATCGATTTGCATTTTACGTGTTGTCGTGCACATCACTGGGTCCTATTTTTGTCAAATCTGACATCTGTCAACGTCAAAGATTGTGGTCGTTTCGCTATTTCAGTTTGGTTGTTTTGTATTTATTTTATTTTTATTTGACTCACTTTGAATTTTAATAAGGCTGGTTCAATTAAGCTAAAATTCGTATATCTTCACGATGTTTTCAACAAGTTCACAAAGGAAATTCTGGATTTTTGGTGATGACAATGAGTTGGCGCGCCTTCGTGAGAAGCACAATCTTGCATTTATATCCAAGCATGGGTCTCACATCGAAGAATATCAGTGGTACAACTTCTTCCTATCACCAGATGAAGAGAGACTACTACTAAAACAGTATGAATTACATTTAAAAGAGTTTTGCAAGCGATTCTCGCCGCCTATGCCGAAAGGAGTCATTGGCACAGCATTCCACTATTTCAAACGGTTTTATTTGAACAATTCTTCAATGGATTATCATCCAAAAGAAATTCTTGCTACATGTGTTTATTTAGCGTGTAAAGTTGAAGAATTTAATGTCTCTATTGTACAATTTGTGGCTAATATAAAAGGTGATAGGGATAAAGCATCTGATATTATTTTAAACAATGAATTATTATTGATGCAGCAACTTAACTATCATTTAACTATTCATAATCCTTTTAGGCCTGTAGAAGGGTTTTTAATTGACATTAAAACTAGATGTAGTTTGGCAAACCCGGAGCGGTTACGAGTAGGCATTGACGAGTTTTTAGAAAAAGTATATTTGACAGATGCTTGTTTGATTTATGCGCCATCTCAAATTGCTTTAGCTGCTGTATTGCATGCTGCGAGTAAAGAACAAGAAAATCTTGACTGTTATGTGACTGAGATGTTATTTAGACATGCTGGGCAGGACAAATTAGCTATATTGATTGAAGCTGTAAGAAAAATTCGTTCAATGGTGAAGATGGTTGAGAGTCCTGCCCGGGAGAAGGTCAGGGCTATTGAGAAGAAGCTGGATAGATGTAGGAACCAAGAAAATAACCCTGACAGTGAGATATATAAGAAAAGAATGAGGGAACACTTAGATGAAGATGACATACCTCATTCAGGGTCTGGTAGGATGTCATTAGATACCAGTGGAGTAGCTCAAGTCCTGTCTCCATCAGCATCATAGACTATAGAATGTTTTTTGACTAATTATAATGTATAGATTATATTATAAGACTATTGCTTGGTTTCTGAAAGCATAATCATTGTATTTGATGACAGACAAACAAGTGTCACCACCCCATCGACGGGTGCTGTATACCAGCTCATTGGTAATATAAGCAGAATACCTTTTCTGTAAAAGATGAAACTTAAAACTAAACCCTATGCTAACATGTCTGGATAGTGTAGCATAGTAGATCAAAAACCCTCCCAAAGTGAAGGCCAGTGCCCAACAGTGGAATGTTAATGCACATAGAAGAGAAGATAGTTGTAGACATTAAATAACTATGCTAAGTAATCCTCCAAACATTTTAGCTTGCGTTCATTCTTACGGTTACCAACATTATGTTGTAGGTTGGGTTCATTCTTTTTTAAAATGTCATCCTACAAGTTGCGTGGGCTGCGTTTATCATATACAAATAGCTTCAAGCCATCTGAGGATGTAGCCATAGATACTACATCTGGTATATTATGTGTTTGTAACAATAATTACTATGTTGTTAAATAATAATTATAGTCTACATGGGTCTGGCAATAATCTACTGAATAGCCGGATTATTAGTATGTTGCCAAAAAAAAAATTTTAACTACACTGGTTGGTGCTTTTCAGAAACAGGACTTAAGTGATATTTTTTTTTATTTGTGGATGTTAAATGATATTAATAAATAAAATATGTGAGAAAATAAAATTTGATAAAAAATAATTATCATTGTTTTATGATGACATACGCTTAAGTTTATCTATAGTTACTTAAAAAAAAAATTGAAATCTTCAATAATCATATTCCAATGGAATTTAATTATAAAGCTGATCATTGGACATTTATCAACATTTCACGCAAAATCCTCTGGTCTCAAGCTAAGCTTATTTGCTTGAGTTATGGGTACCAGAATACGGATATACTACATCAACTACTTTTCTTTTGTAATTACTTACTTTGACGGGCCTCGTTAGTGGTTCATGTAACGGACTGCTATTCATGAGGTCGCGGGTTCGATTCCCGCTCAGGACAATCATTTGTGTTATATTTATAGTCGTTACACGGATGTTTGTACTGCGTCAGTGTGTTTCTTTGTATAAGTATGTATTTACAAAAGAAAAGTAGCATAAGTATTGTACCTATTCGTATTATGGTACCCATAACACAAGCATAGAAATATAGCTTACCTACTTTGGGACCAGAGAGTGTTGCGCAAGAAAAATACTTAAAAACACCTAAACGTAGTAAAATCATTCGTAATGTCATTTATAAACGTCACACAAATGATTGTCCCGTGCGGGAATCGAACCCGCGACCTCATGAATAGCAGTCCGTTACATGAACCACTAGACCACGAAGCCCGTCATTTGTCAAGTTGTCGACAGTTTGTAGTCTTATTTATCTCAATGTTTGTAGTCCTGTTTCTAACAACAATGATACATTCACAGATTGACACCTAAAAACCTTTTCCCCCCGTTATTTCATCACCTTAAAAATATCCTTGAGGAGCTCACTACCTGCCAGGAATAGGTACGAAAAAAAATACGAAAATAACAAGGAATTATGTACATAGTATATTTTAATTTAAAATATTTAGGCACAGCTTGAATCCATATTTCAATGAAATTATTTATCAAACTTTAAAAGTGACAACAAAAAACAATAAATTTTGTAATTAATTACAATACATATTATTATTTCTACATATTTTTAATTAAGTACGAGTAAAATAAATATTCTTGTTTTCCATTATGTCGTTGCGATGACGTCATTGTGTAAACTTCGGAAAAGTTTCATATTCAAGATTTTTGACTTTGGCAAATTAAAAATCTCTCCGCTTCGTTCTGTAAATTAAAAAGGAAGACCTTTAATATTTATATGTACTAATTCATTACATTTGTCTATACTAATATAATTATAATAAAGCTGAAGAGTTGGTTTGTTTAAACGCGCTAATCTCAGGAACCGCTGCACTGGTCCGATTTCAAAATTCTTAGTGTTGGATAGCACATTTATCGAGGAAGGCTATAAGCTATATAAGATTACCCTATGACCAATAGAAGCGAAGCATAAGTGAAAATGGTTGCAAAAACTCGAAACATTATAATACATAGAAAAACCCAGACACAAAACAAACATTTGCATGACATTCATAAACATCATACTATGATTGTGCCTTGCGGGAACCGAACCCGCGACCTTGTGATCGGTAGTCCGTCACCTGAACCACTAGATCACGAAAACCGTCGAAATATAGGTAATACGTTACCTGAATCAATTTATAAATAGCAGCGATAGAGTCGTCGTTCCTGCAAGGCATAGCGGGCATAGCAGCTCTCTTACCACCTCCCCAACTAGACGTGAATGTGAGCTGTGCCTCAGCGAACATGCACAGACAAGCCATCAGGAGAACGAACACACACGCTTTGTGCATCTTGATACTGCTCAACTTACTAAACCAATTGAAGACTGATGGTAGAATGATGTCGTTGGACGAGTTTCAGGATCTTTTATAGTGGTAAAGCGTTGATTAAAGAAACCTTATTGCGGTTTCATTTGTCTTTTTATAACATTCTTATTATTGGTTTCGTCTATTACTATTGTGTCTTACTATTTAACCTTTGACCTTTTGTGTTTTGTTATATCTAATAACTTTGGTAAAGAACATCCGCTATTCATTTTATGGGTGTTGAAACAGTCTGCTAAGAGTAGGCACTATATAATTAATATATAAATATTAATGGACATTAAACGCAACGTCCTTTGGTCCCAAGCTAAGCTTATTATGCTTGTGTTATGGGTACCAGAATACGGATATACAATTTTACACATAAACTATACTTTTCTTTTGTAAATACATACCTACTTATACATAGTAAAAACCCAGACGCAGTACAAACATTTGTATGATAATTATAAATATCACACAAATGATTGTCCCGTACGGTAATCGAACCCGCGTCCTCGTAAACGGCAGTCCATTACATGAGCCACTGGAGCACGAGGCCAATCATTGCACATGGTCAGTTTACAGTCAGTCAATTAAGTAGACACTTGGTAGACTACAAAAATTGTTTCACCATTTATCTTTTCGTTACTTATATCTATAGCAGTTGGGTATATGTCTCACTATCAGCACCTGCAATGCCTAATTTTTACTTTATTAGTTTGAGGATTAAAAAAACAGCACAAGTTTTTAAACACACCTTTTTAATTTATATTTTTTTATTTTTTATTTATTTAATAACTCTTTATTGTACACAGATAAGTAACAATATCGTTTTAACAACTATAAAAGAAATATAATGTACAATTGGCGACCTTATCGTTTAAAGCGATCTCTTCCAGGATAGGATGTAAAACACGAAAAAGTTTATTTACATGGGGCAAGTTGAGGTGTACTTATTTTATTATATACAAGACGTCCCAAAATTCAACGATAAGCGGACACCAGAATTTAGACCTACTCATAGAAACAAACTACTCAAGAAAAAAAAATATTATATTGTAATTTATTTTAGAGATATCAAAAAAAGTATTAAAACCTTTGAAAATTGACACCCCTAATGTATTTTAACTATGATTACCACAATTTTCCAAATATTTCCGATTTTTTTTTTGTATCGGTAACCGTATTAGTACTGCTGTCTACCACAATATTTAAAATGCCCACAGTACATAAAGTTTTTACGCAATAAGCAATCAAAGTTGATATTTTCCCTAAAATTTTGAATGTTTTTTACTCTCAGTTCATTTTCACTCAGCGTGGTGAAAAAAAATTGTACTAATCTTCGAATTGAATGGCACGTGTGCGTGGGCAATTAACTATACAAGTTAGAAAGAGATAGATATAAGGAAATTGTACGTTAGAAAAAGATAGAGCATAAGGGCTGTCGGGTGGGAATGTGATAAGATGATCTCTTTATTGTTAATTTGTCAGTATACTCGTATAATATCTTTGTTTGCTGTGCATCTTTCTGTATTCAATTGACGTGGCTCTTGTACTAACTGATTCTAGCTTGTATTTGGACTTGATTAAGTGATCTTTGAACTGAACTGGCTTTATTTTGGACTCTGATTTTGTTGTTTTGATTGGACTTTTGCATTTTGGACTGTCTAGCACCCATACACGCCGTTGGAATATGCCAATATGCACCTCATTTATGGAGAATGTCGTTGCAATGCTAACGCTGCTAGCAGACTTTATCGAGAAAGTTACCCGAATGCTCAGAGATATCCGGATTACCGGGTATTTATTAACGTGCACCAAGCGTAAGCGTATGTGGAGGGTCGTAAATCATCTGCCCGGAGAAACGCTGGAATACCTAAATTGGAACAAGATGAAGAAGTTCTCAATGAGAGAGAACTTGATACAACTACTTCCGTACGGGCCATAGAAGCAGCTACGGGAATTCCAAAAAGTTCTGTGCAACGAATTTTAAAATATCATAGATAAATACCAAAATATTAATTTTATTTTGTAGAATTAGTTAAGTTTACTAATATCCACATCTACCTACCCTATTGTGCAATAGGGCAGCTTACACTAATTGCCAAATTGTTGCCCGACAGCCCTTATGCTCTATCTTTTTCTAACGTATAATTTTTTTCAAATCAAATTTGAAAAATACATTAGGGGGTGTCAATTTTCAAAGGTTTTAATACTTTTTTTGATATCTCTAAAATAAATTACGATATATATATTTCTTTTTTCTTGAGTAGTCATGAGTAGGTCTAACTTCTGGTTAAATTTATCTTAAATTATCGTTAAATTTTGGGACATCTTGTATATATATACCTATTTAACTTGTTTTTGGATTTTTAATCAAGTAATTATCTAATATAGCATATTTTATATAGTATTTTTATGTAAGTAGTAGTTTATTTATGTAAGCATTTATTAATATTTGAAGTTCAAACTATGTAACTCTCCCTTTCTGGCTACGCCAAAGTATAGTTAAGTTAACAGGACCTTGATTTTTCTAATACGTCGTAGGAACTGTAGATTTATTATGCATTTATTAATCGTCACATCTTTCTCCTTCTCAGTCAATTATCGTCCGACTCTTAGGCACGGACATCCTCCAGTATGGGAGGTCCTTTAGTCCTAGGTATTCCGCGCTAACCAGATGTTGGCATAGGATTTAATTACGTGTTTTCTGTCTCTCACAGAGGATGTTACTTGAGCACAGAGGATGTTACTAGTCTATCTACCGAGGTGGTCTTATGGAATCGCATCAACTTTTATTTATTTGATTCCTTGTTTTATCGTAAGTTTATGGATGCAACTAACTTCATGGTGTCGGGATATTTGTGACGAAGACGCGCATCGTAAAAATTTACTCTCTCTCATCTAAGGCTTCGACTATTGCACGTTGAGGAAAATAGTCATCTCTCAAAGAGAAAGGTAGGTAATTGAAACAAAAAATACTTATATTATAACAGCATACGTTTATTTAAATCTAAAAGGCACAGCTCGAATCCATATCTCAAACAAAATAATTATCAATTTTATCACAATAAAATAACAATTTTTATTAATGTAGGAAATTTAAATTTTTTCTATATTTTTAATTAAGTACGAGTTTATTAGATATTCTTGTTTTCCATTATGTCGTTGCGATGACGTCATTGTGTAAATTTCGGAAAGGTTTCATATTCAAGACTTCTGACTTTGGCAAATTAAAAATCTCTCCGCTTCGTTCTGTAAATTAAAAAAATACTTGTTTAAAAATAAACTCTAAGTATGGAATACAATATTTTTACCGTGGTTTACTCAGTTTTGGTTTAGATAAATTATTTTGCCGAAAATCTGCTCTTCTCATATCCGTCTGTCAGTCATTTGATTTTGTATAATGAAACAATACTGGATGAAACATCATGTCGCGTTAAAAGTTAAAGTGGGTAGCATTCGGTCGGCTGTTTTGGGAGGAGTGATTATGAGAGAAATTGGCGGATGAAATACACGGGCACTTCCAAAGACTGCTTACAGCAAAGCAATCTAATTCACTATACAACGATCAATTAAATAACACACACGTGGCGATATAATTTCGTCTCATTATTTGTTATACGTTTACAATGGTAAAGTGTTACTACTGCTGACAAAGCAGCATTGGAGTTTTGGTCACAGAAGAGGCCATGGATATTTTGCTGATACCTTTAGCAGGAGGCACAAAATCACATAAGGATTTCCTAGAACAATTGAAATACGTACCTGAATCAATTTATAAATAGCAGCGATAGAGTCGTCGTTCCTGCAAGGCATAGCGGGCATAGCGCCTCTCTTACCACCTCCCCAACTAGACGTGAATGTGAGTTGTGCCTCAGCGAACATGCACAGACAAGTCATCAGGAGAACGAATACACACGCTTTGTGCATCTTGATACTGTTCAACTTACTAAACCAATTAAAGACTGATGGTAGAATGATGTCGTTAGACGAGTTTCAGGATCTTTTATAGTGGTAAAGCGTTGATTAAAGAAACCCTATATGATTTGATTGGCTCGTATAGATTACTCTTATGATTTACTTTGACGTCTAGCCATGAACGTCATCAACCGATAGCAAATTGTTATAATTAGTTACTTCTGACAGAGAATATCTAATTCTTTTGGCGTAGAAATAATCTTATAGCGTTGATTCTAATCTTAAGTTAGTGGATTAAGCTGGGATGGTAAAAAAATGAAGTAGATAACTAAAATTAATTAAATTTTATGTCTACCAGCTATCCAGATATAAAAAGTTAGCGACGGGACCTATGCCCGTCAGTTATACCACTTTTATGGTTCTTAAATATTTCTAATAATAAGCAAGTGATTCCACAAAGCAAAAAATAACACCAAGGATCTCTAATGTCCCTATATGAAAAATGGCCAAACAATTAAAAGAAAGAACTCGCTATAACTTTATTAACAAGTTGGAGTAATAACGTGGGCTTTTTATTATAGTTTTAGGGGCTTCATATGATTTGGACAGAAACCCTCAAAATTTAATTATTACTCAGAGGACAATATAAAAAGGCAGCTTGTTATTGACAACGACCATTGTGTAACGGACATTTGCAGAAACTGTTCGAAATTCAAAATGTCTCGAGTTATAATTTTGTTTTTATTCATCGCCGCCATTACTGTTCTAATTGATGGACAGTTAACGTTTAGTTCCGGTTGGGGCAATGGCAAAAGATCTGTAAGTCCTGAAATAACAAATGATGATTGCAACCCGGAGGAGGCGATATTTCAAATTTATAAACTAATTGTGGTAAGTACCTATTATCAAAGCTTCATTAATAGATATAATAAACTTATGCAATATGGTTAAATTGGTCTATTTCTGGGAGAGGTTTGCCTAAAAGTATTTAATTCTATAAATTTTTCTTCTTGAAACCAACACGAATAATACAAAGACAGAAAAGTCATCATTTTAGGCTTAAGAAAATATTTTCTAAGCCAGCTTTGGTATTTACTTATTACTTAGTTTAATTGAGTGGGTTTGTCCATCGGAATGAGGGAAATCATATAATAAGAAAATTAGTAAACGCTCTCTTATATGATGATGAAAGAAATAACATCACGCCTTTTTCCCATGGGGGTAGGCAGAGACTATAGAGTGCCATCTGCTACGATCGAAGCATACTTCGACTACCAGATGTATGAGTGTGGATGAAGCCGACTTCATCCACACTCATACATCTGGTCATACATACCCGACGGTTGTAAGGATGGAGCGTCCATTTATTTAGATCACAAAGTCCGATCAAGCACTGGGTCTATGTCCATCAGTGACAGAAAAAGACTGATGGATGCTAAAAAGCTTAAAATCACTGGTGATTGAAACATGTGGGTCGTATGGACTAAAGTCTTGTTTCGGGTATCAAACAATAAAATCTCGCAGTAGATATCTACTCTATCTTTTACTGAAACCATGGGAGTAGCTAGGTCTTTACCCACCGCTAAAAGGCGATTCAATAAATAACAAAAATGTAAGGCCTTTTTAAAATTCTCTGCGCCGAACTTGGTATTTAGTTTCTTAAAATACCATTATATTCATGGAGTCAAGCGCCTAAATTATTTGTCTCGGCGTTAGTTCGTACTATCTCCTAATACCTTGGTAGATCTGTCATAAGCTGTCATAAGATCTGTTGCTGGCTACTTAGTACGCGTAGAATTTAGAAAAAATTCCTAGTATTTGCAACATATTTCACTAATTGTCCGCTTCTGTTGGTTGCAGCGTGATGATATTTAGCCTATAGCTTTCCTCAATAAATGTAGTGTCCAGCACTGATAGAATTTTTCAAACCAGACCAGCAGTTCCTATGATTAGCGCGTTCAAACCAACAGCTTTATAATGTTAGTATAGGTACATAGACTATCACGACATGATATTTAGTTTAAAATAATTTTTGTACGTTTATCCTTACTGATCTAAAGTTTCCTTTTTAGACGGAAGCAGAAAAAATACGAGCTTGTCAGAGGGACTCGAAAATATAGAATCCACCATATCATCGAAGATCATGTTCGAGATAACAAGAAACAGACTTATTTTCATAGCATCGTTATTAATCATTATACAATTTATATAGTTTAGATGTTAATATAATGTGAACATATTTAATATATAAAATAGCTACTAAGGCTGGGAGCTATTGTTATAAATGAAATTCCTTAAATGAAGCTTTTTGTTTTCGCGGAGAACCTAAAAATTATAACAGTTTTATCTCTAGAAATCCCAAGAAAAGATTGAAGCCCACGGCCGTGGTTGCATACGTGTACAACCACACATACTCGTACCATACACACTCAGTGTGTTGTGCTTCGATTAATATTTTTGTATATTACAAGAGTATGTAACTGTCTCTCTCTCTCTCTCTCCAGCCCATTTACGTCCCACTGTTGGTCACGGGCCTCCTCCACTCCGGGAGGGATTATGGTCTACTGTGCCACGCTGACCAGGCGTGTTGGCACAGGGTTTATCCTCGAGTTTTCCGTTTCTCACAGAGGATGTTATCTGTGTGTAGTATCCCTTAGCTGACTTTTACAGCACCCTGGGGAGGAGATGGGGTGGTGACACTAGTATTCTTAATCCGTCACCACACGGAATGTAATTGTAACTGTCTAGGTATTCCCAATAGTCCATGCAATAATGTCAATGTAAGTTCTTTCATGTCTTCCTCTAGAATAAATATAAGTATATATTCCTAATTCTATGGTCTTCCTACTTCCCGGTGGTTTGAACATTAGCTAAGAAATCTGTCTTACCTGTCTGTTATCTTCCGTGAGAGATTGGAAACTTAAATATTATTATGATTGTAGACAAAAGAAGACCAGAAATTGCTTTTTGGTGTTTCGGAAGCATTGCCACGTTGGATGATTGCTTATGCCTTAGAAAATTATGGCCTCGTATTCTGGTCACCATAGGCATCGACTAGTCACATTCCTAGCTCACTAAAAAAAATTGTCGATACTTGTAAAATTTCTAGAGCATTTATTGAAAATCCTGAAATTCCGACAAGAACGCCAATTCAAATTTTATTGGCCCTAGGTAAACTGATCATTTGCCTGGTGATTACTAGGGTTAACCCTTTATAGGCGGTAATAGATCGCAGAGCGCCGTTGGATGCAAGAGGCTCAAGACAGTGCGTTATGACGTAAATTTCGAGCGGCCAAGACCCAGTTTTACATATTCGGCTACAAGGAATACCTTGTAGCCGAATATGTAAAACTGGGTCTTTATGTGTATAGTTTACTGTACTTCTCCTCCTCCTCCTCCAGCCCATTTATGTCTCACTGTTGGGCACGAGCCTCCTTCACTTTGGAGGGATTATGACCAGGCGCGTCGGCACAGGGTTTATTTTCGAGGTTTCAGTCTCACAGAGGATGTTATTTGTGTGCAATATCCCTTAGCTGACTCTTACAGCACCCTTGGGAGGAGATGGGGTGTTGACATTTGTATTCTTAATCCATCACCACACGGTGTGATCACGCTTGGCAGAAATTAAGGTACAGAATTAATACACAAATATGTTGGGTATACCTTTATTAAATTTCCCCTTAATATCGTTCCTTTATAATTACATGGAAATGAAGATACAGAGGTTATCATTATATAAGTTTAGCCTCTTACACTTATTTATTGTGGATAAGATTGTAGTTCGATCGTACGCCATATTGAAAAAGTTTGAAATTTTGTACCACCGAGCTAGGGTCTTTTCCACCTAAAGTTAAACACTAGGGAATATTAACTTAGGGCTATCTAGATCTTACGTCTATATTCTATCTAAATTGATTTCACATTTAGATGTTACTAGTAATAGAAGAATGAAATTTGATGAAAAATAAAATAAAATTTATTGGAGAGAGAAAATACATATACATGGTGCGTAGTATGTTGTATTCTTAACAACATGTACGAACATGTTGTTAAGAATACAACATACTACACAAAAGAAAACTTTAATACCTAACATTGAGTGACAGCTTATATTTATAGTTTGTTGTCAGTCCGCCATTAATGTTAGAATTTAAATGAAAAACAACTAGACTGTTTATTGAAATTAAAAATGGAGGGACGGAAAGTTAAAATGAGCAAGTCATAAGAAATAAACATTTGTTTTACAAATCTAATGATAGGTGCTACTAAAAATATAAATTCGTAAATTATATTGAGCATATTTAATTGCAAAGTTAAATAATATATTGCTTCATTTTCATTTATTTTTGATAGTTTTTAGGGTTCCGTACCCAAAGGGTAAAAACGGGACCCTATTACTGAGACTTCGCTGTCCGTCTGTCCGTCCGTCTGTCACCAGGCTGTATCTCAAGAACGGTGATAGCTAGACAGTTGAAATTTTCACAAATGATGTATTTCTATTGCCGCTATAACAACAAATACTAAAAATAAAATAAAATAAATATTTAAGGGGGGCTCCCATACAACCAACATGATTTTTTTACCGTTTCTTGCTCGATACTAATAACGTTGCCTTATGTTGCATAGATAATGGTACGGAACCCTTCGTGCGCGAGTCCGACTCGCACTTGACCAATTTTTATTTAATAGTTTAGAAGATTAAAATTAAGAAAATTAAAGTTTGAATTTAACGAAAGGATTTAGTCCATATTGCTGATTTTGATTAACTTTGAGAGTAAGAATACTTTCGATAAACGATCATTTACTGCATAAAATCAATAATTGATTTCTCTTTATTAATTTAATGAATGAACTGTATTAGTATTTCATAAATAGTTATATAGGATAAGTTAAATTTCAAGTCAAAATTATGCAAACGTGCATTGTAAATAAACTCGTATTGCAGAAATGTAGAATATGACTATAATAAATTTGTAGATATTTGGCAGTATAGAATTAACATCAGATTTTAGCTTGATTTTCTTTGAGACATTGAGGTTTTTTTTAAGATAATCTGTTTATTCGAGTTGTATAAGTAGAATTTTGATTTGATAAATACCTTCTATCGTTTTCGAAAGTATGAAATTTAAATTATGTTAAATGCTAATGACTATTTTTAATTAATTATGGACGATAAAGAGAAATTGCCTCATATTTACAGTGATAGTCAAAGAAAAATTAATAATAATAAATTCATATAAATTGTTTATGATATATTTGCAATATTAAATATAAGTAGCTGTACAGTGAGCGACACAGGTGTAGAAAGTTGAAGGCCCAACTATTTACACGATTATAATTTACTTATTTATAGAGAAAATCTTATTATGGAAACGGAAAAATCCATAATTTTAGATAAATTAGTACCGTTATTTATCAAAGATGTTTTCAAATTCATTCAGATATAGTTTTGTATTTGAAACATAGATAAGCGATAGGCCACTTATGTTTTTGTTCATAAGTTGTTGTCGCTTTTGATATAACGTCATCTAGGTACAACATATCACGAGATGATAAACGATTTTTTAAACAAAATAGATAAAACATAAAATCAAAACTGTTAATTCTAAAATAGAAATGTAATTCTTTATTGAACAAGAGATTATAGCAATAGTGTTAACTTCATTTACACTGTTTAAACGCGTCTATACATATATGGTAAAATCCATTACTTAAATCGAACAAGGATATAACGAAAATTTGTGTGTTTAGCGTGTTTTATTAGCATTATCTTTTATGAATTTGCTAACCATATTAAGATTTTCTCATAGATTAACTTATAATACTTACTTTATACTAAAAGTATAAATAAATTCCATTTTTTTATAGACGTATTTTAACCTATTTCATTTAGGTATATTCCTACATGAATAATATTATCATAGGCCAATTTATCAGGTCTTAGACCTCTATTGACTAAAACATATTCAAAGTAATGTGATAGTTACGACTTTTTTGCAATTGACAGCTATATATTTTGTTCTTGCAACTGTTCTATCAATGTGTGCAAAGGTCGTGTTACTGTAACCGTAACCTATCATCTAGAAATACACAAAGGTAATTCTAATACCTGAACGAACTGTTTACATCACAGACGTAGCCAGGGTTTTGTTGTGGGTAGATTCTGCATTTCATTTCTTTTCTGTTTAAAGACAAAAAAAGTCTATATTTGACAAAAATAGTATTTAGGTTATATTGGCACTATTTTAGACGCTTCCAAGGGTTTTAACTCCTAAAATCCTCACTGGCTACGCCCATGTCTTATATTAGCTATTCAGACATACATACACACTGTTTCCGCTCCCATTCCACATACGGGTACATTTACTATAAGTATTAGGACCTAGAATGTATAAAACATTCGTGCGGATATTCATATATCTTATATTATATATGAATCCATACATGGAATCATATTTTGGTAAAATTATCGAAAATTTCTTAATTTCATCTAATACATTTAAGTTTTTACCTAAATAATATAATTTATTTGAGATTTATTTTGTGGAAAGGTTTATAAATCTAGAAGAGGAATTTGATCTTCGTGGTTTTATATACCTATTCACAGAGATTATTAGACACATAGATTATCATAGACATTAATTTGAGCTTATATATCGGATTATATAGACACTTATGATATTGGCATCAATTCTACCACATCACCAACTAAAGTGGCTGTGGAGTATTTTGGTTATTATGTTATATACCTACAAGTAGTTATATCAGTTCAAATCTTTTTTTTTTACGAACTTTATTTAATACTAGCTGTCCCGGCAAACGTTGTTTTGCTATACAATTCTGTGTAAAAATCAACAACAAAAAATTTCATCAAAATCGGTCTAGCCAATTGTGAATCTAAACCATCTTCAAACCCCCTTGAATACACACAACAAATTTCATCAAAATCGGTCCAGCCGTTTAGGAGGAGTTCAATTACAAACACACGTATAGAAGATTTATTATATAAAGATATGGCCACATTGTATTATTATGCCATATCAAAATTCAGGTTTTCGTTTAGTTAACATCAATTCTACCGCATCATTAACTAAAATGGCTCCAATTGTAAAGTATTTTGGTTGTTATGTTATATATCTACATGTAGTTATATTATTTCAAATCTTTTTTGTGTTTCACGCATCTTATTTAATATTTGGTCAAATTGTATTATTATGCCATATCAAAATTCAGGTTTTAGTTTAGTTAAGTATAGTTGTGCATACAGAATTGATACCAAATTATTGATTATGTGCATCAAGTGCATATTACACATCGAATGAATATTATAATAGACGTTATATTTATGGTGTAATAGGAAGTCTAAAGTGTGACTGTTCTTTGTGAATTAGGTACTACAATATGTGTAGTCTTGGGAGGAGTTGAAATGGGTTCTCTGACACGCTGCAGCGGAACTAGACAAGTACACGTGGCGATAGGTGGATCAAGACGATGTGATCCACGTAGACAAATGATGTAAATCAAAGCGAACATTACGTATGGTGCTAATATGGCTACCACCAAACGTGACAGTTGTCCCGCGTCTGCTGACTCGGAGAATCACTTCTCTTCATCCTCATCGCGGAATAGGTAAGTAGACCTATATAAAACACAGAAAAAGATTTTAGAATATTATAACTATCAATTTCAACGCGTACGAAGTCGCGGGCAGTAGCGACTTCGTACGCGTTGGAATTAGAATTTTTTTCCTGTTTTCTCAACATTTTTCACTAATTCTTCGCTACTATTGGTCACAGCGTGATGATAAATAGCCTTCCATGATAAATGGACTATCCAACACAACAAGAATTTTTCAAATCGAATAGCGATATCAGTTTGATTCCAGGCAGCACTATTTTGTGACTTTTTTTTAATAATGTGTTGTCTTAAAATTATTCTAATTTTTAACATCGTTTTAATTTTTTACGATTTTGGGCGTCTTTAATAAGACTAATTAATCAAAGGCTTTGTGTAGCACTTCCATCATTCGCAGGGGATAAATATATATCACTTAAATACCATGTGATCTCTTAGTTGACGTTTACAGCACCGACGGGGTAAAAATTTTAAATTTCACTGTGAATAGAAATCAAAAAATAACTTACCAATAGGCCAAATTAAATAGAGCGAACACCAGCGGGAAGGTGATTCTGGAGATGACATCAATCCTCTTGGACCTAGTCGGAAACTTGGACATCCACATACGGCAGCAGTTCTTCTGTCGAGTAATATGTACCTCACAGCGGCTTGCCATCTGATCATGGCAAACAGTCGTGGTCCGCATCAAGGGTTTCTGTTCGTTGCAGACGAGTCAGGGAGGACGAAAATACTATGTCTTAGACGAAAATCTCAAAAGCTTCTACAATGTCGTTAGTTCCCAAGTTTATATTGGGTTTAAAGGTAGACATGACATATAACAGATGACATAACAAACTTATAAATTATATACCGCATTAATAAAAAAAAATTGAAGCCAGAATTTACGTGAATCGATTTGGATACTGCATGGCTAAATATATTACACGCTTGGTATGTCTATATTAACTATTGAACTAACTAACTACATCAATCAAATGAAGCCTAGAATTGTAAAATCAACCATAACCAAATCAATCAAGTGGTTTAAAAGCGATATAAAAAATTTCTAATAGGTACTGCACCATAACTGAAATGACCTTGGAAACATAAAGCATATAAGGCTCTTTGCTTTATTATAAGTTTTAATGAGTGCTGTCTGACTACTGCTGTATTTATTAATTAGAGTGACATTTGTATTCTTATTGGGTAACAACATAAAGGACCCTCCTTTTAAAGGTGAGAAAATAAAAAGTGGAGACTAATATTTCAAAGAAATAAATTGTAAACAGCTATAGTCGTCGTTCATTAAAATCGGATAAAACATTTTTTTTAAGAAAATGTGCCTATTTGACGGAAACGATAAACTGCCAAGGTAGCGGTTTAGTAAAATTCAAAGATAATTTTAAAACATATGAGCTTTCGATGGTGATTTGATAGATTCTGATTAACCATTTATACATAGTTATTTTATATTTTATAATTGATGTAAAAATACTTAGACATGGATGAAAATGCTGAAAAATGGCTAAGTAGCAAGATAAACATTTAAATATGATTTTTGATGTTTTATAAAAAAATCTGAATTCAGCAACTACAAATTTGAGTCTACCTAATACTTTACTAATATCTACTATCAATATTGGAATCGATTTGCCATAACTAATAGAAGCGTCTAAATAACTGTTGGTATTAAACAAGGCACCGAGCTCACCATAGCGAAAGTAGTGTTGCTGTCTGTATCCATCATGTCTGATGCTGCATCCATGTTTACTTGAGAATCCATCACCAATTCCTTTAAAAGTAATACTTGATTTAAAAAATCAAAATAATAAATTCCCTGATATTGAAAATCCTGATATTTTGGTAGAATTTTGGAAGATTCTTTGAATGTTTTTGTTGAAACTCACATTCAAAGATATAAAGATTGAAACCAGTCAAAATAATAAAACAAAAGAAAGATAAGAAATGAAAAATGATATCAAAAGAAAAGAGACAATTAAACAATAACAAACTAGAGAACAAAGAGATAATCAATAGCTTTCACATAATAAATTAGCTGTATTTGATAATTAAATGCTGTTAAATGTTAGCCCAGATAAAGAAAATCTAAAAAATGTTAAAAGAGAAAAATGTCTGCATAATTTTATTCAAGATTTTTTTTGGCTATTAGGCGTTGTAATGTAGTTGTGTTAAGAATACAAATGTCACCATTCCATTGATTCAAAAACAAGTCTTTTATAGACATGCAGGCTAGAGGAGGAAACATAAAAATATAATCGAATACATCATGCAATTAGACCATAATCTACAATGAAAATTAGAAAAATTAAGATTTAGTTTCTTCTAAAATCTATTGAAAAATATATCGAATCGATGGTCAAACACAAATTTGGGTCAAAGGAATGGGACATACTCAAACAATTACAAAAACATGATAGCTACCAAATGGCTCACTTGGAATCGAATTTGTTTAAAAGATCTTTGTAAATTTTGAAGTAGTCACTTAACATCAGATTAAATTTATGTGAGCTTAATGCCTTCTGGTTCCAAACTAACTGTGATGGTTCTATCCACTCCATTTTTTTTAAAAAGAAATAATTTCATTCACGGACATTTCACACAACGTCCTCTGATTCCAAGCTAAGCTTAAATGTTTGTGTTAAGGGTACCAGAAAGCAGAAATTATCTAAAAATCTAATTGAAACCAGAAGTTTTCTAGAAATCGGGAAATACACAAATAAAGGGCTGACAAATTTGATCCCTTTCAAGTCTGTTAATAAAATGTCTCAGCTTAAAGTCATAATCCAACAGCAAGCGACCGAAGAGAGCCATTTGGTGGAATCCAATCATCCATAATTGAGTCAGATATAACCTTCTTGTTCTTCTTCATATTTTCCCTGTGCATGTCCGAGCGTGATGCGTAATTGACCAGAGCGAATTCCAGTAATGCTCCGAATACAAAGGTTAGACAAACTCCTGTCCACACATCTATGGCCTTAGTGTAGGAGACAGGAGGGAGGGAAGCATTGATGCCTGAAGATTGAGTCGCCATTGTGAGGAGAGTTGTCACTCCTGTTAACAAAACTGTTTTTAGGACCCAATGAAGAAATAGTACGGGTTAATCGCCACAATTGAAATTGTCACATTGTAACAAGTGTTTCCCCCATAAAACGTCAAAATACAAAGACTCATGAATTTTATTTGAGCTATATTTTAAAGATATCTTGTAATTAAGAAATCCATTATGTGTAAGTCTGTTTCGAATACAGGAATAAGACTAAGTAAGAGGTATTTTTGTTCCATTTGTACTGAATCTTAAAAAAAATCGATGTCCTCTTTTGATAGTAGGACCCAAATATAATAATTTTATATAGCATGAAGTATTTTAATAACTAATTGAAATTAATTCAATCCCATTGATTCAGCTACCGTATTTCTTTTACTCTTTATGAATAGCTAGCTGTTGCCCTCGACTTCGTACGCACTAGGCACTAGGCAATATGATATCACGCTGCGTCTAATTAGAGCGAATTATTAGTGAAAATTTTGCAAAAATGGGCAACATTTTCTAAATGCAGAATTTAGAAAATTTTCAACTGAGCTTATTGCGGTCGTGCTAGCAACATTCAATTTAACCACCACATTTGTCACTCGACTGAGCTTATATATTTTTACGTACAACGCCATTTATCAAGATTGCTTTACAACACCTCGACCAACCACCTAGTATTCTTTACAGAATACAATTGGCTTGAAAATAATGACGCGACGTTCATTACTAAAGTAATTTATTGATTTTGCAATTGACATGCTATGCCTTAAATCAATAAATTACTTTAGAAAATTTTGCCCATTTTTGCAAAATTTTCACTAATTATTCGCTCTAATTAGACGCAGCGTGACGTCATATTGCCTATAGCCTTCCTCGATAAATGGACTATCCAACACAAAAACAAATCATTTCGAAACAGTAGTTCCTGAGATTAGCGTGTTCAAGATTAAAGTTATCCCGTAATCTTTTGCATCTGGACTTTTTTGTATAACCCCTTTGGAAAAATATAATATCTAAAGTTAATATAATATGGCTAATGCTATATAAAAACTAGATTATAAGTAAAGAAGTATATTTACCTAGTGAAACTCTAGCAGGGACAGCACCCTGGTCCAACCAGAAAGACACCCAGGATACGATGACCAACATGCAGCATGGAATGTAAATCTGGATGAGGTAGTAACTGAACTCACGTTTGAATAGCAGATCTACCTTCAGACAACTGTATTCACCTGGAAACATGAGAAAATTATTTGAATAAATATACATAAGGAAATATGTTTACTTATTATAAAACAAAGTCGTTGTTTTTGTATTTATGTCCCTATGTGAGCTATTGGTATCAATTCTACATGCACAACTAAACTTAACTTTACTAAAAAATGAAAACAACTACGGCGTATTTTGATAATTCTTTTTTGTTAATAAATATTCATGGACATTTCACACAACATACTCTGGTCCCAAGCTAAGCTTATATGCTTGTGTTATGGGTACCAGAATACGGATAGAATACATATACTATTACTACTTTTTTTTTGTAAATACATACATAAAATACATAGAAACATCCAGACGCAGTACAAACATTTGTATGATAAGTAGAAAAATCACACAAATGATTGTTCCGAGCGGGAATCGAACCCGCGACCTCTTGATCGGCAGTCCGTTACATAAACCACTCAACCACGAGGCTCGTCGATTGATATGTTATTGTGCACATTTTAATTAATTTATAATTGTTAGTTATATACAAATTTTCTAACAAGAAAGTTTTGATACTATCCATTTTCATTTTTTTAGTTTATTTATTTATTTAATTAAGGGCCGCCATTGGTTACATCAACAATACAATAATTTCATATAATGTCAGGAGGTTACAAAGCAGTTGTGCAACCGTTAAAGGCAGCCACGACATGCACAGATCATCGAGCCCTATTAAAAATCACATTAATAATTGTTAAACTTGGTAAAAAATAACTATTTAAAATACTTTTAAATTTACAAATAATTCATTAAAATTGACTAAAATTGAAATCAACAATAAGTCTGTTAGTAATTTAAAAAGAAACTTAAAATCTAATAAATAACAACCTTATAAAATACAATCAATTATAAACATTTCATAGAAGTAAAAAAATGTATTTTATTAAATAGCCAATTGAAAAATAAAAAGCAATAAAAAAGAAAATAATATGCATGAAGAAGACATTTCATTACATTTGGAATTATTAAACAAACTAAACTAAGTTAAGTTGTGCACGTAGAATCGGTACCTATATCTTGAAAATAACGCAACAGATTTTAATGCGGTTTCTTTTGATATACAATAAAGTGGTTCAAGAGGATGGCCTTTTTTGTATAATTTGTTATGCTTTAGTTTCTGGATTGGACGCTTACGAAATTGCAGGAAAGCTAGTGTTTAATCATTTAATATCTACGGACATTGAACAAAATATCGCCTGGTTTCAAACTAAAATATATAAAAATTGGCCAAGTGCGAGTCGGACTTGCGCACGAAGGGTTCCGTACCATTATCTATGCAACTTAAGGCACGTTATTAATAAATGAGCAAACAACACACACAATACTTAATTAATCACGTTTGTTGTATGAGAGCAAGAAACGGTAAAAAAATCATGTTTGTTGTATGGGAGCCCCCCTTAAATATTTATTTTATTTTTAGTATTTGTTGTTATAGCGGCAATAGAAATACATCATCTGTGAAAATTTCAACTCTCTAGCTATCACCGTTCTTGAGATACAGCCTGGTGACAGACGGACGGACGGACAGCGAAGTCTCAGTAATAGAGTCCCGTTTTTACCCTTTGGGTACGGAACCCTAAAAACTAGCTTTGCTCGCGACTCTGTACGCGTAGAACTTGGAAAATTTCTCCGCTTTTGCAACATTTTTTACTAATATTCGTTCCTATTGGTCACAGCGTGATGTTATATAGCCTATAGCATTCCTCGATCAATGGAATATCCAACACAAAAAAAGAATCTATTTCAATCAGTAACCTGAGATTAGCGTGTTCAAATAAACAAACAAACACCTAAACTTTTAATGTAAGTTTCCAGTATTCGTTGTTACTCACCAGTATTAGTCTTGCTGTTACAATAATCAGTAAGAAACTTCTCCAGCGTGAACCGTGGTAGGTGTAAATTTTTCACAACCTGGACAGGATCCCCTTCTTTCCACAAGAATACTAAGTCATCGGTCGTCCAACCGTCTGGTAAAAATAACAAATAAGTCATCATTTTAAATGCACTTACAACCGTCGGGCATGTATGAATAGATGAGTGTGGATGAAGCCAAGGAAATATGTTTAGATCGTAGCAGATGGCGCTCTATAGTCTCTGCCTACCCACATGGGATGACGTGATGCTATGATGATGATGATTTAAATAATAGCTAAATTATTCATATCTTTCAAATAATTGACTGGGTTTGTAACCAAACTTTAAAATAAGGAGGAGGTTCCTAATTCGACTGCACGATGTTTTTATTTTTTTTAAGTTAGTCACCTCATAACTTTTAATTGGGAAAAGCGATGATTTTAATGATTCATTTTTAATTGCTTTAAAAGATGGTGGTTTCCGTGTGGTACCGTTGACCCCAGATCAGGATCTAATAGTTGTCTACTAAGAAATCGAGGAAAACCCTCAAATTTCAAAGACACGTGAAGTCGGTTCAACTTCTTTTATTAATAATAGGTACCTACCCAATAATTTTAAAACATGTAAGAGCTGCCCTGGTTACAGATAAATGAATGGACATTGTCCGGAATACTCCTTTCAATAATGGTCCATTATGGTTTCATTACGGGTCTCTAAGAATGACTTTCAAAAGGTTGTCTCTAAATTTCATTTAAGAAAGAAACTCGAAATCTAATCGATAGAAATTGTGAGTAGCAGTGTTATTTAAAGAATTTGTTAGTTTGTACAAAAATAGAACCAAATTAAAATAAATGGTTTAACAAATTCCAAGCCGTTCTGTTTAAGTTGGCCCTGAATATCGTACCATAGATTGTATATAAACATACAATTTCAATTTATATAAGACTAGCTATGCCCCGCGGTGTTAACCGCTGTAAAAAGTATAAAAATCAGTTTTTATTATCCCACGGAAACATTGCATTCTTTCGGGATAAAAAATAACCTATATGTTATTCTGATGTATATCCTACATTATTGTAAAGTTTCATTAGTAGTTTTTGTGTGAAAGGTTAACAAATATCCAAACATTCATAATCACAAACTTTCACATTTATTAGTAACATATGCCAAATGTTTCGAGTCATTTGTATAGTACAATTAATTTCATCATCATCATAACATCACGCCTTTTTCCCATGTGGGTAGCCAGAGACCATAGAGCGCCATCTGCTACGATCGAAGCATACTTCCTTGGCTTCATCCACACTCTACATCTGGTCATACATACCCGACGGTTGTAAGTGCTACGCACTTGCCCCTTTTGGAGTATCCCGGCGATGACATGGGAGTATAATTTTCTCCGGCGTCCTCTCCCAACATTTCCACTTACTTTCGCCGTGTATATGCCTTTCGTTAAGCGTCTCTCATCCATCCTCTCCACATGACCAAACCGCCTAAGCATACTTTTCTCCACCTTAGTCACTACATCCTCTTTCAGACCGCAACGTTCTCTTATAACTTCATTTCTTAATCTATCTTTCAAAGTCACACCACACATACTTCTCAAAGAGATTTATTTCTTGCGTGATATATTAATAATAACCCTACGTCGCTAGATTGATCATCTAGGGAGCCATCAATAAATTACTTTATATTCATTTCATGATTCCGATCGATTGCTCTGTGTTTCTGGTCATATTTGAGACGACTCTAGGATGTCATGTATATGCCTCTATTCCTCTCTTTCTAGTCAGTATTGGGCACAAACCTTCTTCATATTGCGATGATATTTAGGCTGCCATTATTGGACTTACGAGAATATGATAAGAATTTTCGGATTATCGGGGAAGATAAGTTCTTGGTATTTTCTCTCTCTTCCTCTCCCGCCCATCAACGTCCCACTACTGGGCACGAGCTTCCTCCACTTTGGGAGGCATGATGGCACAGGGTTTAATTTCAAGTTTCCGTCTCTCACAGACGTTAACTGCTTATATTGTCAATTAGCTGGCTCTTACAGCATCTTGGGAAAGAAATAGTGTGGTGACTAATATTCTTAATCTGTCACCAATCGGACAATAATGTATTTAGCATTTCTTGGCTGACTTTTATATCACCTTTGAGGAATATTGGAGTGGTCATAATATTAAATAAACTAAATAAACTAAATTATAATGGAAAAAATGATAACCATAACCGGGACTTGAACCCGCGACCTCGGAATGCCGTTCCGTCGCTCTCCCAACTGAGCTATTATGGTCCACGCAAATGTTTACTAAATGTTTGTAAAATATTAATAAATTTATGTGGTCATAATATGTACACATAGAGACGAAAAACTCAAAACTAAATTCTATATTGACGTCTGGTATTTCACCGTATTTCTCTCTCTCTCCAGCCCATTGACGTCCCACTGTTGGGCACGGGCCACACTTAAGCACTTACACTTAAGCAGGGCTTACGGTCTACTGTGTCGCGCTGACCAGGCGTATTAGCATAGAGTTTATTTTCAAGATTTCCGTCTCTCACAGAGGATGTTATCTGTGTACAGTATTCCTTAGCTGACTTTTACAGCACTTTGACTCGGAAAAAGGGGTGGTGACACTTGGAGAATATAATAATTAAAAGATTTTACTCACAACTGGCCATTCGTAAAGAGCATGTCTGCTTATCCAGGGGGTACAGCTTGAGGTTCATGGGGCAGGAAAGAGTTAGAGAGATCCGAATGCTGTACAGCACATTGCCATTGGGAAAGATCCTGATATATACATTAGGCATAATGATATTGTGAAAGTGACCTTCCTTCTCGTTGGAGAAGAATAGATCAGGCATCCATACCCTGTTAGCTTCAGTCAGAGTCAGGTACTTGAGACGACCTAGAAAATAATGCAATCTTATAAAAAAATATTATTCATTTATTTCAAATAAAACTACTTTTTACGGATTTAGACGTGTGTATTTGTTTTAAATTTTAGTCAGATGTTTTGGAGACTTTGCAGTCACCATGGTCCCGGGTGAGACTGAGCTGTTAAGTGTCTTCTACGATCAGTTGTTACAGGGTTTACCCACATTTGATTTTAATGTTACATGGAGATGTCCGGCTAAAATTAATAACAAATACACGCGTCTAAATCCGTAAAAAGTAGTTTTATTTGAACGAATGAGTCGCGCAAGTGTTAGAGAATATTCATTTATTTGTTCCTGGTAAAACATGTATGTTACCAGGCATTGAAGATTTCCTACTATAGATTTTAGCTCTGACTTCTTATTTATCTATTGCCTATAGCCTATATGAGTAAGTTTCGTTTTCTATTGTCGAGAAAGTGGTAAAAAAATCTATCTACATTGCCTAAAATCGTGAAATTGTCTTATCTTTTGCTATTAACATATTCATATACGCAAGGGGTCGTCATTTTATGAAATTAACTACACTTTACTTTTGGGTGGGTGCCAAAATTTTCGGTTTAATTACTGGAATAGCAATATACAGCAAAAACCAATAGTTTATTGCAAGCTTTCAAGTCATTCCAAGCAGGTTATCGTCATACTTAATAAAATTTTTGACCGACTTCAAAATAAAGAGGAGGCTTTCAATTCATCTGTACCTATGTTTTTTTATTTATAGTTATTACTTCAAAACTTTTAACTGGACGAAGCGATTTTAATGATTCTTTTTTTATTTTGAAAGCTGGTGGTTCCCGTATGGTTCCATTGGCACCAGGTCAGGATCTGATGGTTAACTCCTTAGATATCGAGGAAAACCCTCAAATTTCAATGGCACATGAAGTCAGTTGAATTTTTTTTTAATACTTAATGCTTTCTCTAGTAACGTTAGGATTTGAACAAAGTATATGATGTGAATATAAATAAATCATAAGGATAGCATTCACTTTATCGCCGCTATTATCAATAAATAAGATTGCCGAAAATAAAAATAGACATCAAAGACATTATTTAATGTCGCCCTCGGTATTATTTTTACAAAGTTGACACCAGCACATTAATAATCGCATGCTTACGTAAAAAATTCCATCATATACATCTTCTAATTTAATATAATGTATCTTTTTGAACATTTCATAATCGGCATAAAATGTAGTTTGACAATTTGTTGAATTTCCAATAAGTTGAAAAATTAAGTATGATCACCAATTTCTCCAAAAAAATTTGGATCAATTTGATTTCTTTTGAAACTAGGTCATTCCCATACATTAAGGTCTAAAGATAAGGTCCTGAAGAAATCATTCAAGGGAATATAACAATAATCACACATAAGCAATTTAATTTTCCTTAAATTTTTGAAGTATTTTTTTTATTTTTGAATAAATAACGTAATAAAAAATCTACTTAGTTTAAAAACTAAAAAACACGCTTCAAAATCCTGAGTATTTTTTTCATTATTGCATTGTCATCGGTCCTTGTTAGGTGTGCAAAATTTCAGATCAATCCGGAAACTGCAAGTGGGTGAAAATCACTTTCAAAGATTCCGTTACATAGATAACGAAGATTTCAAAAACGAACGAGAATTTCAAAAATGTTTTAAAAGAGAATTTCTATTTTTATTTTATTTTTGTATTTGGGGAATGTCATCCCGCGCATTTTATTATAGACAAGTGCAATAACTTCCTTTTTGGGCTTGGTACAGATCAATGTCAGTAAAAATGTAGCATTTGAGGCTAAGAAAACATTGTCTTAACGGAAAACACATTGATAGATACATACTATACTATATAAGCGTGTTAAAAATATTGTTAACTTACCTCCCAAATTATTGAATTTGAGTCTTTCATCTAACCATTGTTCCCTGAACGTTAACTGTACAGAGTACTCCTGAAAACGTTTCATCAGTTTATTGTTTACTTTAATAGCATCGTTGAAATTTCTGATATACTGTCAAAATTTACTTATTTTACTTGATCGTTAACCATCAAAGTTTCTTTACAATAACCGAATACTGCAAATCCATATTTATTAGCATTAAAAACTGATCTAGAGGAACTCTGGAAGTGATGCGAGTGACTGAAAAATTGAAGAATGAGCGGATGCCCTGGTATGGCCATGTCATGAGCAGAGAGTAAAGTAATGTCGTTAGGAGAGTTCTGAGTAAAAATGTGGAAGGAAAATAGTTTAGAGGAAGACCTAAGAAAAGATGGATGGACTGTGTGAAAGAGGACATGTAAGAAAGAGGAGTTGACACAGACATGACGGCTAATAGAAGACTATGGAAGAAAAAGACATGTTGCGCCGGCCACAAATAATGGAATAAGGGCAGGAGGATGATGATAAAAACTGATCTAGAAGAACATAGGTGACGTAAAAACATTGGAGAGTTCTCGTTATCTACAAAACCCTTGCAATTTTTATAAAATGGACTTCAGAAGTTTCTTTAATACTTTAGTGTGTTATAATTTAGTTTATGATTTTGACAATATATCAAAAAGCCCTGTTCCTGATTCTCGTTTGCGGGCCGCAACACTTGTGCATCTATAAGCTATTATTTCATTTATTTCTTCTATATTTATCATTATGAATAAAGCTATTGCTAAATGACTTATTTTACCAGTAAGCTTTAGACGTGTTCGAGTTTATATCAATAAGTCTTTTATTTAAAATATTACTGAAATATCAGTAATATCGACATTAGAAAATCACAATTACCAAGAGACTAATATCATAAAAAAGGCAATTTTAAAAGATCTAGCGATCTTTAGTAATAATTAGCATAATACAGGAGAGAATAAAAAAGCTAAAATAAGTTCGTTAGATTAAGACTTATTGATACAAAATGATCAATATAATAATATGTAAGTAGGTACTATTTATAGCTAAAGGAGAGGACGGTGTCGAAGGTTCGATCAATAATTAATTTGACATCAAGGCACTAGACGATCCCTCGACATCACAGCAAGTCAAATGAATTATCGTACAGTCAAAGCCTGCAGATGCTTAAATATATTGATACATGCAAACTCAAAGATTAACTTTTGGACCTGAATCCTACAGTTTAACATTTTAGCCGATGATTATGAGTTTTAAGATGAATTTTAACAAAATCTAATTAGATCTAACACAAATTATATTGGCCAATTTATATTGAACTCTAATGAATCCAAAAGTAAAGATTCGAGCGTCGCTATAGAGCGTCATGCAGAGAAGCAAAGCTCAGTAACAAACTTACCGTCCACAACATTCGTTGAAGGAATGATTTTTTTTTTACCTTCATGCAATATCGGCCAGTTTAACTAGAGCTACGTTAAGTCTAGCTGTTGTTTGGGGTCGGGCGTCACATATTGGTGGCCAGCCACCAAGCGCGAAGCCGAGTGCGGGCGTGTCGGTATATCCCGATTACACAACACAAATTCACATGAACAAGACATAAATATATTAACAATTACAATCAACGTACACGACCAAAATAGTTTTTATAATGTCCTTATATATCTGCGTGAAATAAATATAACAAGCATGATTAAATAAATATAAGAAAATAAATATAATGATGTGAAATGGTGATTGGTGCGGGCCGCGATCCCGTGTTGCCTATAAGCGTGGTCGGTTTATCCCAAGTCCAATTATTGGTTTGTGATAGTGAATTTATCAGTAAATACAATTTTAAACGTATCTGTGATGTGTACCGAAGCGATTCGGATTTAATAGTAATTTTGTGCTTGCTACTTATGTGCCAATAGTCCATCGCTTACGTGTTAATTAGCTTGAGCCGCTCCACCCGGAGTATACTCTAAACAAAAGAAAAATAAAACAAAGAAAAATAAAAAAATAAAAAAAATTGAGATTAACTAAAAACTATTTTATTATTTGAGAGGTTATCTTAATTTTACTTACGGTAATTTTAATAAAACTATCATATGTGCGCGGCACCGCACCATCGGTAACAGTTTTAGACATTTAATAGTCATCAAGGATTGTGTCAAATGCAACATTTAGGGGGGATTCAAAGAACAGTGCATAAATAAATAAATAATAAATAAAGAAAAAATAATAATAAACACAAAACGTTAACACGAACACAATAAATAACAAGTAGCTTTGAGAATTTAGCGGAGTGCAAATATTGCCAAATATTCACGTTTGATAATGACAATTTTATTATAAACTATTTTTTTAAATTTAGCTTTTTAATTTATAGCAAGTTATAAAACCAAAGAACTATATTGTCTCTGGAGTGGCGATGTGAATAATGAGACTGATGGTAATCACAAAGGCAAAGGAAATAACATTATTCCACATAGGTTTGTTAGTTTATAATAAAAGTGTCAAAGACACATTTGTTTCGTCGTTTATTGTGCATCGACTCACCATTTTGTAATCGTCTATTTTGCTGATGGACCGTAGATACATGTTGACATGGACTAACGTTGGCGCATAGCCTTAACGACAAAAAACAACATTTTTAATTTTATGAACCGTTTTATTGTAAATATACCTAGCGAGTAATTACAATCGTGTTTATACCTATAGTTGATGATAATGTTAGATGCCAAAAGATATTTAATGAAATGGAACTGATTATTGAAGAAATAACTCGGATTGAAATCAATCCAGTTCATTAAAAAAGCGAATGCCCCTATAGATGAAATCATAAGGACAACCAGCCAATCTAAAATTAAACAACACATTACTATACGGTCTACGTTATTTTTAAGTTTTTGATGATAAATAAAGCTTGGAATTGACCAATACTGGCGTACTAAGAAGTATAAGACGCGCGTCTAAAAACGATTTTGGTCGCAAACACCAAATGGAATTAGAGAATTCGAAAAAAAAAGAAAAATGATTACTTAAAAGATTATGGCGGGAAATTCACTCCTATGTAAGAGGAGTAAGTTGCCCATTCATTTGACTTGTTCATACGCGTGATTGATGCAAATTTGGATTTGTTATAGACTAAAGACGGCCCTGTCTGTCCTTATGTAACTTACCATTGTGACGTCATCGATTTTTGATATACTTCTGACAAATATATTGACGCTCACTACCGCTGGTCCATCTAAGTACCAAGCAAAATATAAGGTCAATCTATTGCCTAACAAAATAAAGGTACGCGATGATCTATTAATCATGTAACACCAACTTACCTTTTACCTGTAAATTTTTATTAGCCTATGATCCGAATGATCCGACATAACATGATCATAAAACAAACAGAAACATTAGTGAAAGAAATAAATTAACTAACATCAAATGAAACGACATTGGATTAAAAATATAAAGTAAAAATATTGCAAACAATTAAAATGTCGGCTTGTTAACGAGAATTTGTGTTAGTGTAACATAGAGCAGTATTTCTTTTTAATAGAATTAGATAAATAAAAATAGAAGTTATATAAAACATATAAGAAGTAATAATGATATAAATTTTGAAAGATTATTTTAGTTTAATAAAATTAGTGTTGACTAAAATAATTTTAAACAGCCAACGTATGATTTCGATTAAAAATGGCGTGACTCTAATGAGATTTTCGAATTTCAAAAATGTTTTAAAAGAGAATTTCTATTTTTATTTTATTTTTGTATTTGGGGAATGTCAAAGACAAGTGCAATAACTTCCTTTTTGGGCTTGGTACAGATCAATGTCAGTAAAAATGTAGCATTTGAGGCTAAGAAAACATTGTCTTAACGGAAAACATGGCGTGAGCCGGAAATTAACGTTTTGTTCCAGAAAGCTACGTCTACAGCCTTGTTTGAATTTTTTGTATACAATACTTAACGAAGATAATGATATTGTAAAATTTATAGGGCGTTGTGTCAAAGCACTTTACCTTGTGGAAGGTTACTGCGTTTTTTTTATTTTTTTAAGTTATAGCTCTACATAAAAATGCCTATACCTACCTACAATAAGTAAAATTTTTAAAATTCGAAAGAGACATTCTTCTTTTTTTTTTAATTTTTAAAAATATAGTGTATGTTTACTTAAAAAAAATTAAGTAGCATATGAAGTTTTGATATATCCATATTTTATTTCATTTAGACTATTGTATGGTAGAGTATGCAGAGTAGGATATATATTTAATGTATATGCTAATTTTTATCCACTCATTTTAAAGTCGAACATTGAAATTTTTCAATTATTCTCAATCTACTATTTCTTAATAGTAGATTGAGAATAATTGAAAAAAAAATGTTTAATATTTTTTTTAATTAATTCGCTTCAATGTAATTTCAGGGCTGTAATTTAGCTGCAATATACTATTCTTGTATACCACAGTTAATAAAACCCGAACTAACATGCACTGGTTAAATAAATGCTTTTTTAAATTGTGTCATTATTATAAATAAATAATAGATAGCCAAAAAATAAACAGTAAAAAGTTTAAAATACATATTAATATTATATTTAGCTACAATTATAATTGCTTTCGTATCTATGTTTTGTAGTACATATTTTGAAAAGATCGCGTGATCCATATATGTTTATTGATTTATTTAATAGCATAGTTTATTAGCATAGATAGTAGAGATATTATCAGAAAGCGTGTGATAGGATAATTTATAAAAATCGTAGAATTTTAATAATCACGAACGTTTCGTTTTACAATAATTATTAAAAAAAAATTAGGTTATTAGATAAAATTAATACCTTGCATCTGTCAAAATAAATTAACGTAATTCGATTTTTAAAGCAAGTAACTAAATAAAAATTAAATTTTTAATTTTAAAAAAATAATTAACATTAAATAAATTATTAAACTTAACTTAATAAATTACTTATTAAACTTAACAGGTTATAGATCTAATGAAATAACTAAACATTTTAATTTTAGAAATCACGGTCTACCTAATTTAATTCTTGCAAATAGGATTAGAAATTAGCAATTAATACAAACATACGATATTATGACCAAGTAATTAACATTTAAGAAGACGTAGTAACAGACTTGCTAGATATAAAATAACGTGGCAACAAAAGTTTCACAACATATCTCACGCTGCCATCTTCTGCTCTTGATATTACCGTAACACGCCCGCCCTCTTGCGGGACATAATATAAAAGTAGATTGTAACATTGGTTGTTAGTATTGTTTAAGTAGATATTCACATTATTATCTTGTATAACTAACAGATTTTTATAAAATCTAAACAATACGGAGGTAGCTACTTATTTCTTAAATTAACAATTAGCTGCTTTAAAAATTGGCGCCGTCATAAATAAAAAAAAATAAAGCAAAGATGTTTACATTCAGCCACCATTTTTTTCTTAACAAATGTTACAACCTTTTTAGTTTGCTTCCATGGTTTACAGAGAACATCTAAAAATGTAATTGTCTTTGTAGCTCTTACTAACCATCTTAATATCGCTTATGGTAGTAATACTTCGGACGAATAGGTTAATATTAACTATTGCCGGTCCATCTGTTAACATGGTAAAAATACAAACACAATTTCTGTTCTCTAACAATAGAAAAGAATGTTTATTAGGAGAGAAAACACAACCAAATATATTATTGAAAAAATAGAGATGATAGTAATATAATATTTTATTTCGAGTCCATCTGAATGTAATATTAAATCGGACAAGAAATCAAACGAAAGCAAAGGTTTTTCGGAAACTAGAATTACTAGTCTCCTCAAAGATGATGAAATTAATATTCTGAACTGAAATTAACTGTGCTTATATCAATTGATATAAGCACAGTTAAAAAGAATCTTGTCTTGTTCCAGTAAGCCAGTTAGTTTAGTGTTAGTAGTTTTATATTGAAATAATTTAATGGTATCAACTTAACTAGCGTGAAGATGAAGTTTGTTATGATATAAAGATAATAATAATAATAATAAGCCTTATTTATTTCCTGAAACATATCAAAAGATATAAAGATAGTATATAATAAATGTAGCATGTATGTAGATAGATAGGGCACTGTTTGTCGTTATATTTTCGAAAGAAATTAGTTTTCTAAAAAGAGTCAAAATACAAAAATCATTCATATACTAATTGTGAACTCCAATTGCAAATAAATTATATGGAATTGTAGAATACTTTGTGATTAATGAAAGGTTATTCAGGTCAGATAAATGGTGGAAACACGACATTGTATTGCTGTGGTAAAGCCGAAGTAAAGAAGTAATTAATTTTATTTCAATTTCATTGTGAATATTGTTCACGACACTATTGAAGAAAGACATTTATTTAGGTTGACAAATTGATAGTCTGTGGAAAAATACAACACAGCCCGCTGAAGTGGCAATGGGCAGGCTCAAGCAAGATCAGGCAAGATCGCTCGTAGAACTGATGATTGTTGGGGAAGAAAGGTCCTAGAGTGGCGACCATGTACCGGACGACGCAGCATAGGGCGGCCCCCGACAACAAGGAGCGACGATAACGCTCGCGTGAAAATTTATGTCTATGATACAGACTATACGTCATATGAAAAATTATTGTTCTATGAAGTATGATTTTGCCAGGCTAAAGTTACTTGTCCTCAATTTTAAACGTCAACCCACCACTAAAGATATAAACTATTAGTTTACGGAAGGGAATTAGTTAAACTGACTAAATTTCACTTATAATTGCTTCAGATGTCAAACTTTATAAACTAATTGCTTATAATATGAAATACGACTTTGCTTTAAATGATAATGTTTTAACCGACTTGAAACAGTAATTTTACAATTTGATTTTGTTTTGAAAGTCGGCCATTCAACATTAGTTGTTAAGTTAATGTATTCTTAATTATAGTTCCTTTATATCTTACAAAACGCCCTCTAGCCCCAAGGAAACCGATATTTTTGTTTGTGATATGGTTACCATATTACTCAATGTCTCAGTAATATAGTTCCGTTTTACTTTGTGGTACAAAACACAACAAAAAAGATAATCTTTATCATTTTAGTTTAGTTATTGACGCAATATAATTGGCGCCAAGACTAAACTTTTAGATTGGATCGTTTTCATAATATCTACTACTCGTAACTATTCTACACCTTAAACCAAGTGTGTAAATAAAGACTAAGCTACTAATTTGATTGTGAATTAAAATGTTGAATATCAGGAACAAAGAGTTAGATTCGTAGCAGTTTCAACCGTCGTGCATGTATGTTAACAAATTAATAATAATCAATTGTTATGCAGTAAGCCGTCTTACTAGACAATGCCGTATAGTTCGTCGGTTTCTCTCCCATTATGCTCCACCACTCCGGCCGACTGTTGCCAACCTCGTCGGACTGCATCCTGCCGCCTTGCGAGGCGAGGCAGTGTTGAATCCAAAATTATTATTATCCGGTCATAATAGTAATTTATTTATAATTTTATATAAACATCTCAAAACAAAATATATAGCAATGTGTAACTTTAAGACTAAAACATTTTTTTTTGCTTAGGTTTGGTTTCTAAATGCCGCACGTACGAAGTTGCAGGCAACGGCTAGTAAAACACAATCTATTAAAGAGAATTTTCTTGAAAGGTTTTCAGATAATATGTTGTAATATATAGGAAGTCGTTTGTCTATGAACGGAACACATTAGCTGGGGTTTAATGGCGGCAAGAAAATATACACTCATTCTTTTACACAATTATTGTTTACTTAACCTTATTATATTATATACTTGACAACAAATATTTGTGCTTACAGCATCAAAAGACAGGAAATAAAAAAATATTATTTCCCAACGGAAGTGCTAGCTGGGTAATCGCGCGCCAAATTGTATTTAATTTTTTACATAACCTTAGTGTTTTGAATTAGAAAAAATAATTCTTAGTTCATCTGTTACCACTCCTTTTTCTTTTCAGGGTGCTGTAAAAGTGAGCTAAGGAATATTGTACACAGGTAACATCCTCTGTGAGAGTCGGAAAATCTCGAATAAAACCCTGTGCTAACACACCTGGTCATCGCGGCATTGTGGTGTGGACTATAATTCCTCCTAAAGTGGGGGACGCCAGTGTCCAGTAGTGGTACGTTAAAGGGCTCGACGAACTTTTAGAAAGATTTTTAGGTTGCTAGTATTTTAATTTTTGTAGGTTTGGCTGTCATTGATACCTATAAGTACGTCAGTGAATTACTTCCTTTCCATTTAAAAGTAATAATAATATAGGTATTCCATCCGATATCACAGTACAAACAAACTTAATTTATCACCCGAAGGCGTTGTTGAAATGTTTATTAAATTACACAAAGGTTGTTTTTGTAAGAAACCCTTAAAAGTTTTTTCCAAAATGGCCGACTCACGTTTATAAAAAAAAATAATTTATGACAGCTCACACTTTCGGATAATCATCTAAAATTACCGCAAAAACCTTTCTCAAGTACTATCATGTCGCTGTTTCTACAAAATCATGGTGTAACAAAAGAAAAACATTACACGCAGACTTCATAAATCATTCGTGAGTTTTTTCTTGGTATTTAGGCGGCAAACCTTAGTGGCGGCCATCTTTAAGCTTTCTGAGTGCTTTGCTTGGTTTTTGTAAAGCACTTTAATAGTAATAATCGTAAGCAATAATATCTATTTTATATTATTAATCAATAATAATACATGTTTACAAAGTGTGTGTCCGCTTTTGTTTTGATTTTCATATCACCAGTTCTGAGTAAATCCTTAGCGTCGGGGTTGTGCACTGCAAAATGCTAAACCAAGCCGGATGAAAAGACTTTTTCTTGACTCTGAAAACGTCCTTCCTTCTGGTTACTATATGGGGTATTTTAAGCGAGGCGTGAAGAGGCACCCTGCGGGCCGGTAAGGCGAGGACGGCTAGTGCATATACACTGTAATAGCCGCCCTCGCATTTAGATTACACTTCCACTAAACATCAGGTGGACTGCAGTCATTTGCCAAACCCTAACTATAAAAAAAAACAAAAAAAAATGTGTCCTACTAGGAAGCTCCCAATTCCCCAAGTTCAAGTCCGAGAAAGAAAAATATGCCTAATATAGGCTATCGATTAAATTTCTAGAATTCGATTCTCTTAACCAATACCGTTAACCCTTTTTGAGCTAGCTGTCCTATTCGTTCATTAAACCTTAATAAGTTTATAATAAATTCAAATCGTATTTTCTGACGTCATTAAATATGACTACATTTATCCATCATTTAACAGGATTATTGTGTAAAGCTGTCACTTTGTTTTAGCACCATTATTATTTTGTCACTTGTAGGCGGCGTTGCCTAGATTATCTTATTTATTCATCCGTTTAAATTATTCAAATACTGGGTATGCAGCTAATCAAGTGTGAAAATAATTGAAACAACGTGAAGATTTTCATAATAAGACAACACAAGAATTGACGTGTATTATGAATATTTATGACTACCAGCATGTAGGTGGTAGATTTTCCATTTTTTTTCAGAATTAATAAATATTGGACTTGAGGTTCTTTCAAGTTCGTATCAAGAAATAAAAAAAATACTTAGATTCCATATTTAAAATATGCATATAGCGTCTTAAAGAGTTTTTATTATAATTCAAGTTTGGAACAGACACCTTCTGAGATGTTTGAAAATGTATTTTTTTTAGAAAGAGCCTGTGATATTTATGCCCATATTATGCCTACTTCAAAAAACTATGATTGTACCAGTCTTGACCAATGATTTAGACAAATAACTTACCAGTGCCGTTGATGCCGGAAGGTCTGATCCTCGCGTCGTACCGGCCCGGGCCCAGGATCTGATCCAGGATCTGTTTCTCCTTCTCTCTGAAGTTTATCTTCCCTCCATTCATGCATCTGTAAAGAGATTTTCTTTTAGTGGTGAAATTATTGGTAAGTGTTTTGCCACAAATCATTACATTTTCGTAAACAATAATAATAAACCACTTCTGCCTACTCTTATAGATATACAAGCGTGATTTTAGGTAAAATGTTTCAATTGTAATTAAACTTCCGACTCGAGTTAACTCGTTAGGTACTCGTTGACATCACTCGAGTATTAAAAAGTGACACATGTAAGGGTGTAATGATGATAAATTATTCTTTTTTAGGGTTCCGTACCCAAAGGGTAAAAACGGGACCCTATTACTGAGACTTCGCTGTCCGTCCGTCCGTCCGTCCGTCTGTCACCAGGCTGTATCTCAAGAACGGTGATAGCTAGAGAGTTGAAATTTTCACAGATGATGTATTTCTATTGCCGCTATAACAACAAATACTAAAAATAAAATAAAATAAATATTTAAGGGGGGCTCCCATACAACAAACATGATTTTTTTACCGTTTCTTGCTCGATACTAATAACGTTGCCTTATGTTGCATAGATAATGGTACGGAACCCTTCGTGCGCGAGTCGGACTCGCACTTGACCAATTTTTTAAACTATAAAATGTCTAATATTTCGGTCGTTGACTTTTATATTTTTAATTTATTATTTAACTCGTTAGTGAAATTAGTACTTAGAATTTTTAAAATTAATTATATTAACGTAGTATGAATTAAGATTTTATCAATAGAAATGAATTATTAGGATAACTAACTTTCTGCTCTAACTTTGTATTTGTTTGTATTATATATTGTAAGCATAAGAATAAGTTTACTTCGCAAGATCTTACTTCTAGTAGACGAAAATCTGCTAATGTCCTCAGTGTGAAAAAACATAGGACTACCTTGGCTAGTAGGCACTATAGTGTAATAAGCATACATTTATATAACCTATGTCATAAAAAACTTAGTATTTATAAAGTAACAAAGCATAAGTGCAAGGAATTGTTAATGAAGTGGCTATTGTCATTAAATTATGATGACACGAAGAACATCCTTAAGTCGCATAATTAAAATAGACGCATATCTATATATACATTTTCCATACACTCATACACTCACACGTACACAAAACACTCATCAGCATCACATAAACTATACAATTGATTTCTACTATTTTTTTCTTGTTTTTTGTTTTGTAGTTCTCTTTTTGCTGACCTTTATTTAAAATTTGAGAGTAAACTCCTTGACTTCCATATTACAAGTTGCATTACTTAGTTTGGAGGTCAGGAAACCAAAATTGTAATAGTAATATTAAGGTCCAATAAAGGTTTTTTTTTATTTTATTTTTTTTATTGTTGGGATTATAAATATATAAATGATAAAGAAATATTCATAGACATTTCACACAACATCCTCTGAATCCCGTACTAAGCTTATATACTTGTGTTATGGGTACTTGTGTGTTATGGACTACGGATAGACTACATAAGCTACTTTTTTTTGTAAATACATACTTATAATACATAGTAAACATCCAGGCGCTTTTTGGCGCGATTGTCCTGGGCGGGAATCGAACCCGCGACCTCGTGAATGGAAGTCCGTTACATGAACCCAATAGACCACGAGGGCTGTCAAAAACAACTTAACAATGATATTGCATATTTAAATAGAGTTAAAACTCCCGCCTTACTATTAACTCATTTCTCGTTTAATTTACACAAAGTTTTGTGTTTGACATATATAGGGCAATGATGACAAATGAGTTTTATAACTATACTAGATGTTGCGCGTGAATTTGTATGCGTGGAATTAAGATATCAAAAATTAACAAATAATACAAAAAAGCCATCCTATTTTAACCACTTTATTATTTATAAGAAACCGTATAAAAATCCGTTGCGTAGTTTTGAAGCTATAAGCTCACATAGGGTCATACACACAAAAATAACGACTATCTTTTATAATAAGTAAAGAAGTAAATGTTTTAATTCTATGCTTAGATTATTAAACCAACTGGAGCATCTAAATACGATGTTTTCTATGACAAATATACTTTCACACATCGACAGGATGCCGAGGTAACGCACACAAACTTTATAAGGTAATTTCATTGTTCGATACACACTTCGTGTTCAATATCGCCACACTAAGATACATTTTATTAGTTAATAAATAATAATAAATAAACTTTATTTAAACTTCAAC
The DNA here is from genome assembly GCA_916999025.1 of Orgyia antiqua. NCBI lineage: Eukaryota > Metazoa > Arthropoda > Insecta > Lepidoptera > Erebidae > Orgyia > Orgyia antiqua. The sequence continues at coordinate 12,688,022 of OU779874.1, forward strand.
AAGCAAATTACAAAAGAAAATACAAAGAATTGACTTGTCAGAAATATAACAAAAAAGTAAATCTTCTGCCTCCCAAACTAGAATAATCTGTATTATGGGAGGCAGTGACCAGACAGTACGGCGTTGACATCAGCAATCGTAAGTAATTATAACAATTTATTTGTGTTAGTTATATACTTATAGTTAAGGTTAGTAATAAACTATGACTGTGTGTGTGTAATCCGAGTGAGCGTGTGTGTGAGAGTGAGTGTGTTTGTCAAGAAAGATTGATACCTTTTTATTATTTAAGTTAAGGTTATGGATACATTAAACAATGGTTAATTATTCATGCCTGTTTGCAATAATAATTCTGTTTCTGTGTAGTCTTTTGTTAATAACCAGGTTTTTACTACCTGTTTTAACTCATATTTAGTGAGTGATACTATTTTCAAAATGATGTCTATTTTATTATATAAGAAGGTACTGAGGTATTTATATTGTCTAGATGCAGATTTGGTTTTAGGTTCATCGAAGGGAAACGGCTTTGTTCTTCGGCGTTGTATTGGAGCTGATGCAGGGACCCTTACATTTCTATGGCAGCGTAGAATGGCATGCAGAATAAACAGCTGCCTCACCGTAAGAACTTTGGATTCTTCGTACAGTCTTGTCGTCGGGTATCTGAATGGTTTACGCAACATTACTTTAAGTACCGCCCTCTGTGCACGCTCCAATTTCAGCATAGCTGTTTTATCAGTTCCTCCCCAGACGGGAATGCAGTAGGTTACCACAGAGGTACAGAGAGCGTTATATACCATCGATAGAATGTCCTGTTCAGCCGCAGAGCGAAGCTTTTTCATAATATAAATGAGTTTACGCACTCTGGAACAGACGTTTCCCAAGTGAGCGTGCCAATTTAAGTTAGTATCTATGGTGACACCTAGGTACCTAAGTTCAGTTGCTCTCGTTAGGTTTGAGCAGGAGCAGTTGTTTAGATCATTACAAGTATGGGCAGTTATCGAGTAGTCATATCCTGGATTGTTGGGGTTGCTGAATGAGAAGGTGATGAATTTAGTTTTATCCAGATTTAGCGTAAGTAAATTTGAATTTAACCACTGCATGACTAAACTTAGGGCATATTCAGCGTGAGCTTTCACTTCTGTCCAGCTTTCGCCTTTTACTATCAAAGCAGTGTCGTCAGCGTAGGAAAAGATCTTGCAGTGTGGAATTTGCAGTTGACATAGTTCATTCACATAAATTTTGAACAATGTAGGACCGAGCACGCTACCCTGAGGGACGCCGTAGGGAGGCAGATTGTACGTGCTACTGACGAGACCATCAACAGAGACCCTCTGAGTGCGATTCATGAGATAACTTTTTAGCAAGTCTAGGCTTTTGTCCCGGATTCCTACATTTTCTAGGGCCCTCAAAAGGATGGGATGGGAGACAGTATCAAAGGCTTTCCTGAGATCCAGGAAAACCCCAACACATTTCTTTTTAGAGTGTAAATTTTCTACTATGGCAGTAGTCAGGCTGGTGACTGCATCCTCAGTAGATTTTGACGAGCGGAACCCAAACTGATTCTGGGCAATTAAATTAAATTTTTCAAGAAAACCATTGAGTCTGTTGTTAACTATTTTCTCTAGTACCTTAGACACAGTAGGTAAGATAGATATAGGTCTGTAGTTGTTAACTTCATTAGTAGGACCGCATTTGTGAATTGGATGGACTAAAGCTGATTTGAAAGCTGTAGGAAATACTCCAGTCGATATAGCCAGATTACAGATATGCCGAATGGCGGTGGACAAGTAATCAGCGCAGGTTTTCAGGACTTTTGTAGAAATACCATCTGATCCAACAGCACAATTATCTTTTAGGTCATTAATGATATTTTTAATTTCGTCATCGTCGGTATCCAACAGAACAAGCGAATTAGGCAGTGAACGACTACTTGGCAGGGTTTGGGTTTGTAGATATTGATTACCACAAGATTGTATTTTACCAGCAAGAAGCACAGCAACATCGGCAAAGTGTTTATTAATGGTATTTACGGACTCTAAGGGATCGTTATGTTTCAGAAGGTTAGTGGCCATTGAAGTCTTGGTCGGGGAATCTGTTATCTTTTTTATTGCATCCCAAGTGGCTTTTGGATTGTGTTTTGCCTTTGTAAGTTCATTCCTTTCATATTCTATTTTAATTTTATGTAATAATTTATTACAAAAATTTCTGTACCGCTTGTAGGTTTTTGTAAGAACAAAGTTATCTGGTAATTGCTTGGATTTTTTGTGTAAATTATCCCTATGCATGATACATCTTAGGAGACCAGGAGTAATCCACGGTTTGAGTATTTTGTTTTTATTTGATAGTTTAACTTTAGTGGTATATTTATTGGTAGCATTAATTAACATTTCTATCAATAAATTAGTGGCTAGGTTAACATCGTTACTTTTCATAATTTCAGTAAGATCAAATCTTTTAACTTCAGAGACAATTGCTGGTATGTTTGTTTTAGATTTTATGTTATTTAGACACCTTTTCATTTCACCGATCTCCAGGCATGCAACAACCGGCAGGTGATCCGTTATATTGCTATCTAATTTAATTATAGTTGTTAGAACATTAGTTTTTAATAATATATGATCCAAGCAACTATTTATACGCGTAGGGGTATCAAAAGCAGGCATCAGACCATGGGAACTTAGTAAGTCTAAATACTCATCTTTGTCACCACCCAAGTTATTAGGAGAAATATCTATGTTAATATCTCCCGCAATAATCACATTCTTATGCGCTTTGAGAGATAACAGAATCTGGTTCAAGTCCCTGTGAAAAATATCTAAGTTTTTGTAACTAGGAGAGCGATAAATGCCTAGGATGCTGATTTTATTATCAATGTTTATTAACAAACAGTTGGCCTCGCAAAATAGTGGTTCAGAGGTTTGATGACTAAGATCTTTCCGAACAAAAACTACCACACCATCGTTCTGATTGCCATATTTCGTAGTATTGTATGTTATAAATCCATCCAAGATAGGTAATTGTGATACTTTGCTGAGCCAACATTCTGACAGCACAATGACATCATATTGCAACTCAGTGGACCTCAACATTACTAGGAACTCATCTAGATTTTTTCTTATACTTCTAATGTTTTGGTGAACAATTCTTAACATTTTACTATTGGGTTCAATACAACTAGAGACAGCAGATGGGGTACATGAAAGGACTTTAGCAACCGAATAAGAGTCTACTTGGGCAACTATACTATTATTATCCATTTATATCAGGAAGCAAATACAAAATATTACCGAAAAAATTATAAAATATTTTGGAAATTAGACTACGATAGAAAAATGTCTGAAGGCAAACGGAATACTTAGGCATATAAAGCAATTGGTACCATTGTAAAAAAATAACAGAATGTAATTGGAGTGATGAAGATAGACCGAAAAAATATTGAAGTTTGGTTATGTAATATAATAATATGTGTGATACATGTAAGTGCGATAGTGTTTGGTGTTTCAGTAGTATGCTGAATTCTACAAATCCAAAATTACAACTTAGAGGTATAATATAAAAAAAATAATATATATATTTAAAAACTAATATAGTACAAAGCAGAAGTAAATTAATAATGTTAAGGTACAACAAAAAATCAACATCCTTTCGAAAGTTTAGTAAGACAAGCCTCTGAAGAAATACGAAAAAGTTCTCCGCCGGGTTCCCTCCTTAGGTAGACTCTCCCATTGATGCTCCAACAGTATTTGAATCCATTCTTGATAGCGAATTGTTTAGCGAGAAAGAATAACTTTTTCAGACTAGGGGACATATATTCTGCAACATATATAGGCTCAGTTTTATCTGTAGTACCAAGCAACCTAGTATTTAACTTCTCAAGTGGTGGTTTGTTCTTGTTAAATGACTTGACCGAGGCCAGATACTGACTCTTTTTATGCACCGAAACAAATTCTGCAACCAAAGGTTTAGGTCCCTGTCCGTTCCCTTTGGTAGGTAAACGATAGGTATCACGTAAATCTCCTGGTTTTAATTCAAAACCTAGTACTTTACCAATGTTACAGACAGCTTCTACAAGATCATTAGGCGACTCATTGTTTTTATATGGTAAATTCCTAATTTCAAGAGTGGAGGGCCGAGTAGCGATACTAACATCCTTTATCTTATTTTCCAGTAGATCTATGTATTCTCTATCCTTGTCTCTTTGTTTCTCTAATTTTTCTATACGGGTTTTCATTTCCTCAAACAGATGGTTACAAAACTCCATTCCCTTTTGTATTTCTATATTTGAGTTTTTAATTTCTGTATTCTGCGACTTTAGGTCTTTTATTTCCTTCATTACTGTTCGCAGCATCTCTTTAAATTCATCATAATCGGTCTTGGGAGAATCAAAACATTCAGGCCTATGTCTTTTACTACGCCCAGTGACACTGATCAAGTCAGAATCTTTTGCAGAAGAATTAGAAGACAAGTCCGGCTCAGAGCTTGTTTTAACCATGGCTGTGGTTTTCTCTTTTAGTTCTAAGTGCGCCATTTTAGGCATGATAAAAGTTAAGAAAATTTATAAGTTTACAGTATTACTCACTATTGTAAGTCACTCAAGAATGTCGAGACAGCAAGTCACAACTAAACAAGCGAAGAGAAGAAGTGCGCCGAACTCGTTGTACGGAGTTGTACTTCCAGTACTACAAATAAGGTGCTAATTCTGTGACCGCAACGTGTACGGCAGCGGCAGTGACACTTGTAACTCGCAAAAATGCGGGTATCAAACACTGATTATTTAAAAGTTATTTATATTTAGTTTTTATTTGTAACACTGTATTTGTTAATCACTATTTTATCAACTAAACAGGTAATGTGTGGTACTACTTAAACAACGTGCCGACACAAATTAATCGATTAAACCAAAGAATACTGCCTTAATTGAACAAAAGCAAATTTAAACTCAGTGGTAAACAGCAACACAGTGGTCTGTACCGCGCGCACAGCTGACTGAAGAGACGACATGACGATGGTCCATGAGCTGACGGATTAGGGTAGGGTGGTGGAAAATTGCGCGTGCGATAAGATTGCGCATACGTCATATCTAGGTAGTGGAAGGAACTTCGTAACCAACATCAGTTCTGTTTTGTGTGCTATCACGACTAAGACACGCTCACGAAATTATTTTCTAATTGTATTTATAACACAAGAGATATGAAATTACAAAGTTTTTAGGGACGTTTTATCTTATTTTTTCATGGAAGAATACATGTGTCACCAACCCTTTGCCTTCCCAGGGTGCTATAAAAACGCAACCAGTTAAAGAATATTGTACATGGATATAATCCTCTTTGAGAGACGGCAAAGTAGAAAATAAACCCTGTATTAACACTTTTGGTCAGCGCGGCACAGTAGCCAGAGTAGCAGACCATATTCCTTCGCAAAGTGGAGGAGGCCCGTGCCCAACACTGGGACGTAATGAACTGGAGAGAGATAGAGATCCATTTACTAAAAAGTAAAGTATAATTTATCCGTATGCTGATACCCACAACACAAGTATATAAGCTTAGTTTGGGATTTAGTCCCAAACTAAGCTTATATACTTGGACGTTGTGTGAAATGTTTGTATTTTTTTATTAACTTACGTTATACCTACTTAGTTTTTGAACTTCGAAGTAATTTGAACTGTAACTTCTGTGATTGTGTTTTTATCTTATGTAAAAGCACAGATAATTTTAATTTGTTTTTATTTTTAATTTGTTAACCCGACGTTTTGACGGAGATAGACTAGAAGATATTTTAAAAGCAATATTATTTTTGGCACACACATTGTACGAGCAATTAAAATGTACGTAACAGAAGTAATCTCAGGTTTTATAAATAAAACGGTTTTATTTCTATGAAGTGGATAATTGGTACTTGGTTATAATGGGCGACATACAGGCTGTTCTAATAATCTTTTTACTATTAACTCGAAAACTACCTGGTTCGATCTGATTTCATTTTGAAAGGTTTACCGTAGCCCAGCCAGGGTAGGTTTAAACGAAGAGAAAATAAATAAATAAATATGTATGTATTTGTATATTAACTGTCAGAGTGGAAGTAAAAAGTGCTATATGCTATCTATACTAATATAACAAAGCTGAAGAGTTTGTTTGTTTGTTTAAACGCATGATCACGGGAAACATTATTCACTATCTTCTGTTTGTCTGTCTATTTGAAGTGGTAGGATTAAGAAGCATTCTGTATACAGAATATTGTAGCGTGTATGCGTAAGTGGGTGTGCAATTTAAACTACTGTGATAAACTTAATAAATTTACTATTTTGAATTAGATTACACAGGACAACGACCTCTATTTTGAGGGTTTTTCACAAAATTTAAACCCTTATGGGATCATTTCAGTGTCTTTCTGTCTGTGTCGTGACCCCCTGTCATCCTTTCTAAAAAAAGTCTGGATCGTGCTGAAATTGTTCTCTTTCCCTACTAATATTATAGAATGTATATATGGAGGGTTCTTTCACGCCAAAATACCTGAATAGATGTTAATGTCCGTGTGATGACTAATTAAGAATACGAGCGCCACCTACCCTTTTCTTTCCCAGAGTGCTGCAAAAGCGAGCCATTGATAACATCCTCTGTGAGATGAATAACTCGAATATAAAACCTGTGCTAACACACTTGTTCAGCGCGGCATAGTAGCCAATAATATAATCTCTCCCAAAGTGAACGAGACTTGTACTCAGAAATTAATGGGCTGGAGAGAGAGAGAGAGATTTCAATAAAACTTATAGCTTATAGGCATAACACATAAGCATAAATCTCTTATTATTGTTTAAATACTTACAGTGTGAGTTGTGCGTAGAACAACACAAGGAGTACAAGCAGGGCGCATGATGGCCGCGGGGTGTCCATTCTATCACTGAAACAATACAAACATACATTATACCTACTACATCATTTATCATTATCTTAAGAGGGCACCACAGGAAATCATCTTCCATACATAAATGGACGTCGTAGTCCGCTATTTTCTTCGTGAATATTGCCTCCAGAGGAACGAATTTTTCTCACAGTGTCTAGGTCTTGTATATTGTAAAGGTTGTGATCATTGAATATAACCTATTCAATGATACAGGCCACTTAAGATTTGTTTTTAAAAAAGAAATAAAAAATTAAAAAATTTGAAAATAAAAAGAAAGGAATTGGAGATGTAAAGAGGACATGATGAGAGGATGTTGAAAAATGATTGTAAAATAGTTTTTCTTTATTATAAAAAATATAACAAGTTAATTAAATGTGTTTTAAATTATTATTATAAATTAATGTAAAGAAGAAGCTTTACAATTGGTGGAGGCGCGCCGGGTATAGCGGCCCGATTGGTAAACCAGCTCCTACGCCCAGGCATGTGTTGACGAGCAAAGGGTCGACACAGGATAAATATTAATTATCAGAGAAGTAGCCGTATCTTTTTATTAAATTTTTATAAATTATTTATAACTAAGATGGATCTAGCCACGATAACTTTCGGTGGTTGCGCACAGGAGTGCCTAGATGAATTCGAAGAAATGTTTTACGCTTTAATAACTTTCAAGAGATGCTCGTCTGAAGAAGAAAAATTATCACTATTGCCCTCATTTTTAAGGGGTAACGCCTTACTTTTCTTCCGGGGCATTAAAGACACGTGCAAAAGCGTGCAGGAGGTATTTGATAGACTAAGGGAAGAGTTCCAAGAAGTAAATTACCAAGAATGTTCGCAATAATTATTTGCATAATGATGTAAATTGGTTTAGTGATTCGATTAGATTAAGGTTATATATATAGTGATAATTATAATTTACTAATATTGTTTTATTTTGGTGTGTTTCATATTGTTCGGGATCGGCGAGACTTCATAATGACGTCAGCATATTTGTACATAAGAAAGATGCAATGAAAAGGAACCACATCAAAAATTTAATTATTTTTTCGTATTTATATTTTGAATGTTTAGTTAAAAATGTGAGATAAATATATTAACATAGTAATTGGATAGTGAGTATTTCGTACTAGATTATGATTATAGTATTAAGGAAGAACGATTAATAGGTATAATAATGGGTTGTATTGAGTTATAATGTCGAAGGTAGTGGCTTGGTGGAGTTAGTTGGATGAGTCGTATCAACGGGTAATATCTTTGAATGCAACATGGTAAGGCCATAGGCTATTTGTCATGGAATCCTGTTTTGGGATATCACGCATTTTAGAGATAGAACTCATAAGATAGGATTTAGGAAAGTAGGTGCTAGAGTAAAGTATTTGTTCATTAGGAGAGAAATGTGAAAGGTTGAAAATTGAAAGAAGTTGTATTATAGTGAGAGGTTGCTGATAATATTTTTATTTTATTTATTGGGTAATAGTTAGATAATAATGATTAGCGAATAGTTTATAATTACTTAGATAATAGAATGATTGATTATTTAAAACGTTACTTGTGGTAGAAGAATGGTTGGTAAATTTATCTCACGAGAAGGAATTCTAAATGTGGAATAAATTGGTCATTCCCGAGCATTCAGAATTACTTAGTAGAAATTATACCTAAATAATTGAAAAGAAGGTTGAGTATTATCTGAGCATACTTTAAATTTTAATTTGATAATCTCTGGATTCGGTCAATTATAATGGTTTCTTATGTAAATTTTCTCATTAAGCTGGAAAGCTGTTAAATTAGCATATCTTTCGGATCTATGATGCTGACCTCATAATTGAAGCTCGATAGTTTTTATAAGAGCATTAATTGTTTGGTGATGAACATTTTTCTGATTGATTGTTGATGATATATGCTTTGTGTCTTGGTGTGATAGTTTTAAGGATGCCTTATCACTCTTGTTTATTATTGGATAAATCAATTTTAAAGATGAAGTAGTTTAATATTTTATGAAAAGAGTGATATGATATAAGGGCATCGTAGTTAGTGTGGTTCGGATAACTAAGATTAGAAAGGCAATTTTTGGTTGGTTTTTTTGCTTTTCAAGTTTTTCGAAATGTATTGCTTCGAAAAGCTAGGTCCTAGCTGGATCTAATCTGGTTCATTCTAGTTTGTTATCATGCTTTCCAACCTTAGGTAGGGTGTCCAGTATTTTGTAACTTAGAAAAAAAATTTTTTTTTTTTTTTTGAAAAAAAAAATTTTTTTTTATCCTCTAAGGGGGGGAGAATGTAAAGGTTGTGATCATTGAATATAACCTATTCAATGATACAGGCCACTTAAGATTTGTTTTTAAAAAAGAAATAAAAAATTTAAAAATTTGAAAATAAAAAGAAAGGAATTGGAGATGTAAAGAGGACATGATGAGAGGATGTTGAAAAATGATTGTAAAATAGTTTTTCTTTATTATAAAAAATATAACAAGTTAATTAAATGTGTTTTAAATTATTATTATAAATTAATGTAAAGAAGAAGCTTTACAATATCTACGCTTCTAACACATACTTTTTTTAAAACATAATAACTAAAAGAAATATGACCGTCCAAAAAACTCGCTTTTTACTGTTGTATTAAGATGAACTTGCAGCGTCTATAACACAAATTTGGTAAGGCTTTTCCAAAAAAGAAAGTGATAATAGCATAGATATAAAATCTCATACCTATATGACACTTTGTGTATAAAATGGTGTAATTTTTTTTAAATCACTTTCAATTCATCAGAGTAATATGTATATTTAAGACTAACGATTTTAATTAATATAAATGTGTACAATAACCAGCTATTCATAATACAACACAGCTATTTTCAGTTTAATTAGGTTAAGTTTTGGACAAATCTTTATCAATTCTATTTTTTTATTTAAGAGGGCATGATAGCAAAAAGTGCTCCATACAAAAATATGGACGATGTACTCCGCTGTTTTCTTCGTAGATTTTGCATTTAGAACAACGAATTTTCGGAGTGTTTCTTTTTACTTTTAAACAATGTTTTATTTTTATTTTCAAGCACTCACCGAGCTAGTTACTAGTTTAATGTAGTTCTCGTAAATGTCGTATGTTAGTACAGAATGTTGTTTTATTTATGTCTAGGTTTAAAATAGAACAAGTCTACTAACTACATTATGTTTCACTACACATTGCTGTAGTTTATCCTCGCTGTGAGTAAACACACCGTAGGTAAACTAAAAAAGTAACGATTATTTATAATGTTGAGCAATTTATATAAAGCCAATTTGTTCTCAAAATAAAATAAAAACTAAAGCGTCTTTTTAGATTTTGCAACATTTTTTACTGATGTTTCACTCTTATTAATCGCAGCGTGATGTTATATAGCCTATAGCCTTCCTCAATAAATGTACTATACAACACTGAAAGAAATTTTCAGTTCGGACCAGTAGTTCCTGAGATTAGCGTGTTCAAATAAACAAACTCTTTAGTTTTATAATATTGATATAATTTAAATAAATAAATATTCACGGATATTTCACACAACATCCTCTGGTCCCAAGCTAAGCTTATATGCTTGTGTTATGGCTACCAGAATACGAATATACTACATATACTACTTTTTTTATAAATACATAATTCTGATTGGTTATTAAAAACGGGCGTAAATGAAGTCACCAGTAGAAGCTGTATAGGATGACGTCCTGTCAATTCATGGGCGCTGACCTAAATCTAAGTAGAGCGGCTTAGAACTGGTCCGTGAACATCTATGACATGTCCCATTTCCGTGTGATATAGAACATCTGTACCGTAGACTGTACCGTATACTCTTATATTATTTGGGTGTTTCTATGTATTATAAGTATGTATTTACAAAAGAAAAGTAGTATATGTATTATATCCGTATTCTGGTACCCATAACACAAGCATATAAGCTTAGCTTGGGACCAGAGGACGTTGTGTGAAATGTCCGTGAATATTATTATATTTAATATTAAATTATACTATAGTTAGAGTATCACTTTGTTATAATAACTGGACGACCTTCAATGGTTTCAATCTTTCTTACTCAATTTATTGGCGTAGATATAGGCTTTGTGTTTGACATTCAAACGTGTGTATAATTCTGTCATGGGTTCGAGTCCCATGCCATACAGATAGAGATCAGTTGAGACTTAACGGACGCAAAAGTCACGTGGTATTTGTACTCGATTCTACGCGTGACTTGAAGCTATGTACATGTTTAGAACATATTATACGCAAATTCGTACTCTTGGAACTTAGAAAATACCATAAAACCAACAGCTAGTCGTTACCTGTTATGTGTATGATGTTAAATGAAATGGAGAGCAAACCCTAACAATATTTACAAAAATGACATCCTCATGAACAACAGCTTTGTCTATTAAAAATACCAGATTAAAATTGATTGCGTAGTTTTGAACACACAAATAGGAACATAGACATAAAAAGAACGACTTTTTTATAATAAGTAAATATATTTGTTTTTTAAACAGTAATATTCATAATTTTTTGGCCTGTATTCCCCTAAAAACCCTTTAAAAATGGGTTGGTGACTAGCACCGTTTATGAGTATCGTTATAAGCTAACCTATCAATAATACAAAATGGCCGCTCGAACATTTCCGGTACAAACAATGCATTTTATTTATAAATCCTGCGATGTAAGGTCGACTCTTGGCCCAATTATCTACTTGGTAACATTCTATTTATACTTTGTATTGTTTATTATTTACTAGCATTTTACTCGTGACTTTGTCTTGTCTTAGCACCCATTTTTATTACTCTCAAAATATTATAGAAATATAAATATTCTTAAAAATATTCAAATATAATATTCTTCTTCTCCAGCCCATTTACGTCCCACTGTTGGGCACGGGCCTCCTCCACTTTGGGAGGGATTATGGTCTACTGTGCCGCGCTGACCAGGCGTGTTGGCACAGGGTTTAGATTCGAGTTTTCCTTCTCTCACAGAAGATGTAATCTGTGTGCAATTTCGCTTAGCTGACTTTTACAGCACCCTTGGGAGTAGATATGGTGGTGACACTTGTATTCTTAATGCGTCACCACACGGACAAGGATTAAAGTAAGGAGGATTCTAGGCATTTAAAATCATTTACCTGCAGTTTCAACTGTAAGTTGACACCTTGGTAATTCTAAAAGTCAATCACTGTTCTTTGTTTTAAAAGGAACTAAATAAGAATTTAAGGATACTCGAATTTTAAATTTAGGAAAAAGCACTAAATGATCGACATCAACTACAATATAAAAACGCTTTCTGGGCCGCGCCAATACTCATACTTAAAATCAAATATTTTTATTTTAAGTAACTAGGCAACATTAACCTAGAATGATTATAATATACTAATTCTATGAGATTAACAAACTCTTTTAACACGTCAGAAGCTAGGGGTTTGTTACAAAAGTGAGTCCTATGGTTTTTTTCTAATTCAATAATTATTTTACAACGAATAGTGGTGTGACTGGTTATACATACTAAACAAGATGATTCCGAGTGCTACATACTTAAACCCTGAATGATATCATGGATGAGATCAGAATATTCCTTAAGTGTCCTCTCCTAACGTTACTATTTACCTCCGCTATTTCGCTAATCGCATATCATCCATCTTCTCTACGTGAACAAGAGGGCAATCAAACATATATACAAGAATATATTATGATACAAATTACTCCAATGAATACAAAATCATCTCTATGAATAGAAAATAATCCTAATGAATACAAAATCTTACACTGAAACAGGTAAACAAATCAATTTGAATATCTTATTTAGTGAGATAAAATTAAGATAATTGCGTTTTCTGATTACAAATAATTTTGTTGACATCAATAGGTAAAAGATAGTGAGGAAAATGGGGTAATTTGATCTTCCTGTCTTGTCAATAAAGAGATACGATTGCTTATGCAATTATATAATTTAAAAAAATTTTTTTTTTCTTTCTTTTCACAAAAAAAGCTGCTGTCTCCGAAAATAGCTTTTTCTACAAATTATTTAAATATTAGAGTTTAGGCGAATAAAACACAGGTCGGAAGGCTATAAAAAATAATTATATATTTCAGTATTAATTTAAAAACCCATGGTCAGAACCATTAATGGAGAGTTAATAAGCATAGGTCATTATCGAACTCGTAAACATCGACCTAAATACCCACAAAACTGTTATTTAATTCAAACAACTTGCCCTGAAATGTTTGTGAAAGTTAACACGCAACAATTTAATCAGACACTTAGCTTGTAATAAGAATAATTTGTATATAAAATCGAACTCAGTTTGAACCGGTTATTGATTAAAAAAAAAACAACTCCTTTTCGTAAAAGCGTTACAAAGAAACGGATTCAATTAAAGATTTATTTAAAAAAATTAATAAAAAACTATTTACATTTAGCAATAGCATAAGCAATACTACTATATTTTTTAGATAATTTTTATAACTTAAGAAAATTCTGGAAATTTCCACTGTGTATTGACATTTATTTCATAAGCAAATAATACTTCAGTTAGGAAAAGTTTCTATTCGATTAAATTGTGCAACATCGAGTTATAATTAACGAGCTTTCACGAGAATCGAGTTCCTTTAAAGCGATCAAATGTTTGCACTTTATATAAAAACGATATCGTGGCATTTTAAATAACATCTGTCGATAACAGATTTTTAATTAAGTATTAAAAATGTTAGCAAATTAAAAGATGATATTTTTCTACTTTAATAATACGAGTATATTTTTTTCTTTTTTTAAATAAATGTCATAGTAATTTATTAATTTTGTAATTGACTCGCTATGCTTTTACTTAATAAATAAAATTGTGGTGGAAAAAGTGATCACCGCCATCTAAATGTCATGGACTAATAAATCTAAAAATGTCATAAAAAATGTCTTATAGACTTGTTATGTGAAATCTCAAATATACAGAACCAGTACGGGTTCAATCATGAAGATACGTAAATTTAACTTGGCTAAATCGTACTTTATATGCTCGAATCCAATGCCACATCGCCCTACTGCTGCCCGAATCAAGAGTCACATCGCTCTACCACTGTCCGAATCCAGCGCCGAGCCACCCTATACCACCGCCCAACTCTATCCCCGCGTTGCCTTAAACCACCGACCAGAACTACCACCGTTTCGAACCAATGCACGATCATTGGTTGGACCCAGCGTCACACAACCCAATGCGTGATCATAAACGTCCCAACGAACAGAATAGCGAGAGAGCCAACGTCTTCCTGAAAGTCCGCGCACCGTTGACCTGCACACGCCTGTCTGAGAGCTACATAACTGCCGGTGAGTCTATTTTGTCCTTAGAGCCGGATTTTAAGACGATTCTCAAAATCCGGCTCGAAGGACATTAAATATTACAAATAATCTCCGACTTTTCTTTTATGTTTTTAAACTAATTAACCCTGTATAAATCCCACTATTTAAAATCCTAAGATTACAGATACTGCATTTTATTTCTAAATGACCTAGAGACTTTAATATTATGATACTATGTCCCTGTATATGCTGACATTTATATGAATGTTATACAAAAATACTTGAATAAAAAACAAATAATAAATAATCACAAAACCCTGTCCAAATGACAAATATTATTAGGTAAAGCCAGGGCTGCCATCATTTTAATGCCGAAATCTTAAAAATCCTGGATTTTTCGCCAAAATACCCTTATCTCACACATCGAAAATATTTCTGTTTTGACAGAAGTTTTTGACAAAAAGGGTTTGGATTTTCCTCGATCATTTTTTCAAATCTAGCAGTTTGCCCATTTTCTCTCTTTCTGCAGCCTATCAACGTCCCACTATTGGGCACGGGGTTCCTCAATTTTGGGAGCACCTATTGTCTACTGTGCCACGCTGATTATACGTGTTGGTATAGGACTTACTCGTAGTTTCAAGGATTCCGTCTCTCAGAAAATGTTATCTGTGTGAAATATATCTCAGGGTTTTACAGCACCCTGGGAAGGAAAAGGCTTGTAAACTTGACGCTTCACCAACGAAGTACGCCCTTTAAACTAGGACAAATTGGGAGAAACCTGACCAGATGGTAGCCCTAGGTATAGCTATAAATATGACAGTGAAATATTCCATTTATTTTTACATGAATATTTCTTTAACCACGTTGAGAGATTTTTAGCACAGATAAAACTCATGGGATCGCGTCACTAACTTAAAGATGTGGCCGTGATGCTAAATTAAAAGATGATATTTATCATAAAAGCTGAGTTTTCTTCGCCTATGCAACAAGTAAATATTTTACCAGTAATAAAATTATGTTTTTACAGAAAACACGTCTAAAAATCTAGTTAAATTAGTATTTCAGAACACAAATAAATTGGTGGGATAGTTTTTCAATAAAGTGTACCACAAAACTGTTAATATTGTGGATTAGTAGGTAGATACTAGGAAAACCATTTTTTTGCTAACAAAAACATAGTACCATGGTTTTTTTTAAGTTCAGTACCATGAATAGTAATTCATTTTTATGAAAAATATAACTTTTTGTCTTTTAGTTATAAATTTAAATAAATAAATATTCATAGACGTTACACACAATGTCCCTTGTTCCCAAGCTAAGCTTATATGCTTGTGTTATGGGTAACAGAATATGGATATACTACATACACTAATTTTCTTTCTGTAAATACATACTTATTATATATCTAAAAGACCATTACCATTAATACTATTAAGCAGTACAAACATTTGTATAACAATCATAAATATCACACAAATGACTATTATAATCGTCGTGCAAAATAATCAACATGATCAGATCAAAATAGTGTGGAACTGAAGCCGTAAGCTACTCGTCAAAATATATACGTATCTCACGGAATAGATAGTAGTTATGACGAATGAAGTACAATTTTTTTTGTGTTTAGTACAAAAATAATAAAGAAAAGTTCAACCGACTTCATGTGTCTTTGAAATTTGAGGGATTTCCTCGATATTTTAGGAGATAACCATCAAATCCACCAGTTTTCGAATAAAAAAAGAATCATTAAAATGACTTTGCGCAGTTAAAAGTTATGAAGTATCAAACATAAAAAAATTGGTCAAGTGCGAGTCGGACTCGCGCACGAAGGGTTCCGTACCATTATCTGTGCAACATAAGGCAACGTTATTAGTATCGAGCAAGAAACGTTCACGAATCATGTTTGTTGTATGGGAGCCCCCCTTAAATATTTATTTTATTTTATTTTTAGTATTTGTTGTTATAGCCGCAATAGAAATACATCATCTGTGAAAATTTCAACTCTCTAGCTATCACCGTTCTTGAGATACAGCCTGGTGACAGACGGACGGACGGGCGGACGGATGGACAGCGAAGTCTCAGTAATAGGGTCCCGTTTTTACCCTTTGGGTACGGAACCCTAAAAAAAACAGACGAATTGGGAAATTCCTCCTTTTTTTGAAGTCGGTTAAATATAGAAACTTTTATTGTTGTAGAGTTCTTATAAAACCTCTATCGTATGTAATCATGATCAAGTTTAGAACTGAGATGCAAAATATACGCGTCTAAATGCGTAAAAGCATTGTCTAAGTCTAAATGCCTAAAACTGGTTAAATGTAAACGAGTCGCGCAAGTATTGAGCACTTTTAATGTAGATTTAAGATATGTATTAGGTATTAACATAGTCAAAAGCGCGAACAAAGGCAGTTATTTCATAAACATGTGTTGTTAAGGGCCTACATCAATATTATCGTATATCATCGCCGACACGTACATATTATTAACACAGCCAGTAGGCACAGAAAATGAAGAATTAGGGATACTTTTCCTATTTACTCAAAATCTACTAAATATATTTTAATTCTGATTTACGTGTTTCTATATATAATAGTTATTTATGTTTTTTAAGTTATTTCATTAGTTAATACGCGATAATAGACCGACAAATGAAAAAAAATAAAAATTAAAGAGGTTGTTTCGCTGAGATTTTCTATCGAGAAAACTTTTTTCAATCGCGTTTCTGAGTTTATGCGATCCTAAATCATATATTGAAAAAACATATACTTAAAAATTAGAGCTCTAGCCATTCAATCTAAAGAAACAATGAAAACTTCGTACGTAGAAAAATGCACGAAGCTATTTTGGAATCCTCTTAATCGGTTACTATAAATATTCGTTAATAGTGCATACAATGGTGCGCAATAGGTACGTAGGTTTATCTTTATTTATGTGCACATTATAAATGAGATTGATTCATATTATGTATAATGGTTATTTTCAGTTCTCTACATCCCGTAGTTACCCTGGTAGAAATCGCGTCAGGCGATAACTGTACAAGTAGCCACTATTGTACATAATTAATTTTAAGTAGTATAAGTTTGTATTATTTAAATCGTACAACAAAGAATTATCTATCTAATATCCATCTACTGGCCTTGTAGTACAGTGGTGTAATGGACGAGGTTTGATTACCGTACAGAAAAAATATTAAAAATGAAAGTTCTATTTACTAAATAAACTAAATTATAGTGGAAAAAATGATAACCATGAGCGGGACTTGAACCCACGACCTCGGAATACCGTTCCGTTGCTCTCCCATCTGAGCTATCATGGTTCCCACATATGTTTACCAAATCTTCCACTACAACCTTCTCAATGTGAGTTAAACATCGTGCGATGTTTTGTGTACAACGCCATCTATTGAGCGGTTTGCACCAACTCGATCAATCGATCACGTAGTGTTCTTTACAGAACACAATTGGACCGAAATAATGACTGTACATGTATTTCTACATTAATTTATGAATTTTTGCAATTGACTTGCTATGCTTTTACTAAATAAACTAAATTATAGTGGAAAAAATGATAACCATGAGCGGGACTTGAACCCACGACCTCGGAATACCGTTCCGTTGCTCTCCCATCTGAGCTATCATGGTTCCCGCATATGTTTACCAAATCTTCCACTACAACCTTCTCAATGTGAGTTAAACATCGTGCGATGTTTTGTTTTTCCACTATTATACATTTTTATATATATTATATATACATTTTTTCCACTATAATTTAGTTTATTTAGTAAAAGCATAGCAAGTCAATTGCAAAAATTCATAAATTAAAGTTCTATTTGTCAATTATTGTGTACTGTGTATATTAACTCTTTGCCTAAGATATGCGTAGCTTATTAGAATATATTTTTGTAAAATCTTTGAATATTTATGTGTAAATTTATTTACAATGGAGAAATACAGAGTAATATAAAACTGTGTAATGTCCGTGTGGAGACGAATTTAGAATACAAGTGTCACCACCCCATTTCTTTCCCAGGGTCCTGTAAGAGCCAGCTTAAGGACCATGTATGAGCAGTTAACGTCTACTGAGAGAGCCGGAAAACTCGTGACTAAGCCCTGTGGCAACACGCCTGGTTAGCGGCTTAGTACAACGGTCAAAACAAAATATTTTTTTTTTTAATAAATAAATAAATAATAGTTCGTGATAAACTCAAAAACAGATTTACGTCAGGTTTTTACTAATAGATAGACAAAATTATGAGTACCTAAGGTTTCGCGTTGTAGTTATATAATTTTCTTCAAAATTAATAAAATGTCGACTTTTTTAAACAAATTAGAATACGAGAATTATTTAAAACGTTAACGGTAAATACTAACCGGTTAAATAAATATTTATTGTTAGTACAAGACGCTTCAGATGTCTGTAAATTGGGCTACTGCCAGACAGTTTGCATTATTCTTTAATCTCTGGGACATAGACACACTTATCATATTTTTTTATGAGTGTATCATTAGTATGTGTTGATTTTAAACGTAACGCTTATAAATTTATTTTTATTTTTTTAAATATAAATTTAGAAATTTTTTGTTAATTAATATTGAAACTTTTTTGACTTAACAAACGCGACTGACTTTTGAAAAAGGAATACCTAAGGTCTCAAATATCAAAATCATGATAATTAAAAAAAAATAGTTTTATTTTTAAATAGCCGTAATGATATCTAAAATTAATTAAAGCTATCACATTAATTTTTGTTTAGTTTTGAGATATATTAAGCATAAAAATTATAAGTTTGAAAATAATAAATTAAATAGAATATTAATAAATATAGTCCCTTTTACTTTGCTATAAAGTTACAATTGATTTAACAAAAAATAATAAAACGGTAGTAATTGTAAAAAAAAATTTTTCCAGATAATTATATTTTTCATAATTAAAATTAAATAAATAAAATATTAAAACTAAACAACCATACCTCGTTTAATCCCAGCAATAAATAAACACACTCAACTCACGCACAAGAAAGTCAATTACTAATTTCAAAATTAAACCATTTTATTAACCGAACAACTAACACGAAAATATTAACACCTCTCCGATCTATTAATCAAATGTTATGATCGCAATAGACGACCGTCCTAGACGACGACCGAAGGAAAACTGTGCTCTGTGCTCCTGGCTGAGCTATGGGCTAGGCTGAACAGGTAATACCTTTGCCCGGTGCAATTAGAATGTCAACGTGACAAGGTTGATTTTCCCGGTCGTTTCAGTCTTTTCTCTCGGGGAAATATGAAAAGATATTAAAAAATAGGCTTATTGTGTGGTTTCGTTTTCATTTCGGTGATTAAAGTTAACATTCATAAATGTCGGACTACAAAAGGCTTTTATTGTAAATGTAGTCGATAAATATTCTTGACACAGTTTTGTTGTCGAACTATTTGCTTTATTTTTTTTGTGTTGCTAAGTACGTACAATTTTTATGGTTAATCTACCTATTCCATCATTAGCAAGCTTTTTAATAAAACAGTAATGGCTAGAGCGGTGAATATTTCCTCGTTTCTGTATATCAGTTGATGCTATAACAGAAAATACTCAGCATTATCATTCTCTTGATCTTATTCTGTAATTAGGGGTTATTTAGAGTTGGTATGAAGAATATTATATGATAATAACGGTAAAGAGAACTCTTAGTCTGTGAGTCAGTCCAACTTGTACTTAATCGGTTAGTTTCTTAGAAAAAATACGGCAATCCGGACTGTAATATTAGAATAATAATCTATTTTCTTAAAAAACAAAATACAAAAATATAAAGTAGTTTTGGAAACACTTAAATACATTATAAATATTTTTAAATTATGTATTTAAGTGTTTCCAAAACTATTACACTCGGCTTAAAAAGTATGTATCTACGTGTGTCTCTGGCGCAGGCTATACGTTAATGAAACATTAGTCTATGTTTATATCCATATGGAAATTAAGATTTTTTCGGTATCTACACATTTTTGGCAATCCCACAGGGACTCAATAGTAATATCATAAAATATACTATCACATAGCGAATGTCACATATCCATATCATAAATTAAATAATACCTATGGGGATATCCGACATAAATACATATACGACAGTCATAAATTAAAATAATTACAACTCATAAATACTATTAATATTACATTCACGCTAGACTTAGAGCATAAAAGCATCAGGAGTTAGATAGAAAGAAGGCTTACATTCTTTCCCAATGGGTACACAATAAATTACAATAATGGTACCAATTCTACGTGCACAACTAAACTTATCTTAAAAATGAAAACAACTATGGAGTATTTTGATTAATTGGCTATTTCGTTGTACACATTTATATTAAATAAAATCATTAGTCTAAAATACACAGTTTTTATAATAAGAAGCTTCAGTTAACATTGCCGAATTACTGACACCATACATTTTTTTTTTAGTTAAGTTATGTTTTGTTGTGCACGTAGAATTGGTACCGATGTCTCTTCCATGGGAGAGAAAAAGGACGTCACTCCACTATATGTATTTATATGGTATGATATTTGTTTATGTATATACTATATGAAGGTCTAGTATTAATATTTATGTTGTGTAATTTAATTTAGTATATAATTATGTTTGTATTGCGTAATTAAGTTGAAATTGAAGTATAATTTTCTATTTCTTTTTTTTAGTTTATTATAAAATAGCACCTGCCCCAAATTGTCTCTGCACCGACGTTGGTTGACTGGTAGAAAATGCCACTGTCCGCATTAAGTCCGCCATTGTACCATTAAAGTGCATAAAGTTTTAAAATAAGTAAATATATGTTACGGTTCTTACACCGCACGCTGATTTTCAGTTTACATTATAGGGCGGCCCGGCTCCTACTGAAAAAGGTGCGAGAGCAGTGCTCATACTTATTGTTTACAAACGCTGCTTTCTCTTAGTGCGTCTGTAGCGATTTTAGGTGGAGCGTGGGTAACGATTAATGATTAACGTTATAATGTTTGTGTGCGTTACCCCGGCACCTCGCTGACCTAACCTACTCCTGTGTGTCTTATACTCTAAGACATAAGGTATTTACGCAATTGTCAGTTCGTGCCAATGCGAGCAGATTATTTTTATTATGATAAATATGGACAATATATTTTATAACCGATTTTTATGTAAATTTTGAGTAACCTTTGGGCTAGTTACTTTCCATGAAATGTATCTACCAATTGAGATATGTAAATATTTATTTTGAAACAAAAATATGCTACAAAAATATGTAAAATATGCTACAAAAAAATGCTAGGCTACTAAAAAAAATTAAGAGAAGTTGCCTTTAAGCAACTTCTCTTAATTATGCAGTAGGTAATCTGGTTCCTTCATCATCTTCAATGTCTGGTAATACATGTTTTACCAGGAACAAATATGTAAATGAATATTCTCTAACACTTGCGCGACTCATACGCTCAAATAAAACTACTTTTTACGGATTTAGACGCGTGTATTTGGTTTAAATTTTGCCCCGATGTTTCGAGGAAACTGATATGTTATACCTGTAATTACTTATCGTAGAGGACACATTATAGCTCAGTCTCACCCGTGACCATGGTGACTACAAAGTCTACGAAACGTCGGGCCAAAATTTAAAACAAATATACGCGTCTAAATCCGTAAAAAGTAGTTTTATTTAAATATGGTGCACTATTATAATTTAGTTCTTTATTAAAGTAATTTATTAATTTTGCAATTGACATGCTATGCTTTACTTAATAAATTAAATTATGGTGGAAAAAGTGATTACCGCAAGCGGGACTTGAACCCACGACCTCGGAATACCGTTCCGAAGCTCTTCCAACTAAGCTTATTGCGGTCGTGCTTGAAGCAATAAAATTAACCATCACTTTATTATTCGATCGATACATCGATTGAGTTTATATCGTATTTCTACGTTTCTGCGTTGTACGTAGAAATACGATATAAACTCAATCGAGTGAACATTGTGATGGTTAATTTGATTGCTACAAGCACGACCGCAATTATTGCGGCGCAATAAGCTCAGTTGGAAGAGTATTCCGGTATAATAATTGAATCATGTAGGCAAAATATTTAACAAAATTATGTCCTTTAGAATGAAGTCTCATTTTTGCCCTACCACTAGTTATTATCAGTCGTAATCGAACGATTGAAAAACCACTTTAATAAAGACCGTTTCGTAGATACGAGTAAAGACATACCTAAATAAGAGAGAAAGATAAAGTCAGAAAACCGCAATAAAAAAGTAAAAAATAATTCTACTAAAATAGATGCTTGATATGCATTCAAAAAATATTTGTAATTATTCTGTGGCTTACAAGTTTTACAGCCTAGTATCAAAGGTTTAAGCTAGATCCTAGATAATTTTCGTAGAAGGTATGTTATCCATTGTTGAAGAAACTGCTTCAATTCTTGATTTTATTGTAATAAATCAAAATCATGGTCAACTTTCCGGACGATTACAATTATTTAGTAATCGAAACTTATGTAGAGACTAGAGCTAACGTTCGTATAAAATTATGTAGAGTTATTATTTTTTGTATTGTTTCAATCTTTTTTAATGTCATTACTCTCTGAAGGAAATAGATGGTTTCTCAATTTTTAAATTAAGAATATTAATATTGAACAACAAAAAGTTTAAGAGGATACCAAAATAGCTTCGTGCATTTTTCTACGTACGAAGTTTTCATTGTTTCTTTAGATTGAATGGCTAGAGCTCTAATTTTTAAGTATATGTTTTTTCAATATATGATCTAGGATCGCATAAACTCAGAAACACGATTGAAAAAAGTTTTCTCGATAGAAAATCTTAGCGAAACAACCTCTCTCATTTTTTATTTTTTTCATTTGTCGGTCTATTATCGCGTATTAACTAATGAAATAACTTTAAAAACATAAGTAACTATTATATATAGAAACACGTAAATCAGAATTAAAATATATTTAGTAGATTTTGAGTAAACAAAAAAAAATCCCTAATTCTTCATTTTCTATACCTACTAGCTGTGTTAATATGTACATGTCGACGATAATATTGATGTAGGCCCTTAAGTTTCTCTTAGTAATTGTAGTTACAGCAGCAAAATTCGAAATGAGTATGTATATGTACCAAAAACAAAATTTCAACCACACCCTAAATAAATCGCTGTAAAAAAGCCATTTTCCACAGACAATGCAAATTTAAAATTAAATAAGCAAAAAAAAACAGTTCCCTTTTTGAAAAACTAAATGGCGGCAAACAATGACTTACCTCAGCAAAGTCCCATTCTCCAGGAGCGTCCGGCGCGTCACACAGTTTTATATTTAATTAAATTTTTAAATTAAACTGTTTTATAACGTGTTTGTTTTATAAAAATGATTATAAAATGTGCGAAGGTGGGTGTACGGTGTCAGGCGCGGTACTGAGCCTGGGAGAGAGGGGCGCGGACCATTGGTACGGCTATTGATCGAGAGATCGCGCAGCATCCAACGCCCATAAAGCCTTCCAGCCTCCAGGAATATACTACAATATTCCCTTAAATGCTTTACAATGCTCTGTTTTGGAATCCTGGTCAAAGTACTAAGCCGATGTTAGAGCAAAAAATTAGAATTTTCATAAAAGCAAGGACTTTGATAAAAATTATGCGTAATGTGTTTTTATATCTAATTTTCTTTTAATATTATGTTATATAAACGAAAAAAAGATATTGAGATAAAAAATCTATGCTGATATTATAAAGCTGAAGAGTTTGTTTGTTTGAAGGCGCTAATCTAAAGGAACCACCTGGTCCAATTCAAAATTTCTTTCAGTATTGGATACTACATTTATCGAGGATGGTGTGATAAAATAAAAAGGTGATTAGAAAAAGTTATTTTATTAGTCCCTAAATCACTACCGTCAATAACTGCACGAAAATAAAGTATTTTAATAGACACTTCACTCGCGAGTCACAAGAGAAAGAAAAAAAAAGATCTTCGTGGGAAGAGTTGGCCGTGTTGTGACGGCCGCAACAGGAGACCAGAACAGGACTGTCCCTCCCAGTCTGGTAGGCGATAGAATCTGTATAAACAGAATACACGTGATTTTAAAATATTCTTAGGCCTGGTCGGCGACTCGAATTATTAGATTGAGATCTTGGATCACTCTTAGGCGTAAAACATTTGACCAAATAATCTTGCCAGCATCTACCACTCAATGCCTGGCTGGACCAAGCCAAACTCGTACTGTTGCCTTCTCCTCTATTTTCACGTTCCAAACTTCTATCTATAAATTTAAATAATTAAAAATAAAACGATACTAGAATATTCTAGCAATCAGCCAGTATCTTAAGTAAAATGATTCATAGTACTTTGTATGGTACTTAGAAATTCCATAGTTTTAATAGAGTAAAGAAATAGTATTTAAGTCGATTGACAACCATCAAAATTTTGACATGTTTACATATACATCTTAAATATATTTCATTAATTATCAATTATTAATCCAGGATATGTACAAAGGATATTAGAAAACGAATAATTGCATAATAATTAAGGAATAAACGTAAAAGGAATTATGTAAAGTTAATAAAGATATTATGGAAATGTCACCACGGACGGTATCAGGTATAATATTAATTTAAGAGAACAAATCATTCTGGAATTAAAATAATTATAAAGTTACAAGGGTTTCATTTATGAGAAGAAATAGATTTATCGTATCCTTACAATGGCTATAGGCTATATAACATCACGCTGCGACCAATAGGAGCGAATCATTAGTGAAAAATGACGCAAAAACGGGGAAACTTTTCCAAATTAAATACGTACGGAGACGCACATACGCTAGTTTAGTTTTTTTCTTATTTTTTATTTAAAGGGCTTTGTCGCTTTGTGACTATATCGCTGTAAGTAGTAAAAAACAAAAAAAAAATGCTTAAAAATCCTGAATGTTTTTTTATTATTGCGCTGTCGTCGTTTCTTCATTTTTTGTAGTAGAACACATTTCAAATCAATCCGACTACTGCAAGTGAGCGAAAGTGAGTGAAAGAGAAAGTGGTGGTAAATTTGAATGCTACAAGCACGACCGCAATAAGCTCAGTTGGAAGAGCTTCGGTACGGTATTCCGAGGTCGTGGGTTCAACTCCCGCTTGTGGCAATCACTTTTTCCACCATAATTTAATTTACTAAGTAAAGCATAGCATGTCAATTGCAAAATCAATAAACTATACTTAAGTAATAAAAGTGTGTTAGTGAATGACGATAAATTTAAAAATTTGTAAAGTTAGTAAAGTAAACAATAACATAACAGAAATATGCATCACAAACAGTTAGCAAATACAATCCAGCAATCAGTTATTGCGTTCAAATATGTTTTGGCACGACCACAGATCTGTATGTAATATCAGCCAACTGTAGATAAATGTAAACGTACGTTTAATAATAGACAGTACATTGAGTATTTGTAGTACATATCTGTTGGAATGAAGGAACGTGAAAATGTAATAGAAATGTGTAAATATAAACCAAGGGCATTGTGGATATGCCTATTGCCTAGTGCAAAACAAATGAAAGTATGAAAAGAAATTTATTTTGAAAAGATTAAAACTCGATTGAAATTTTAAGTCCCACTCCTGGGCAATCGTCTCCTGCATTTGGAAGGGAATATGGTCTACTAGACCACGCTGACCAGACGTTGGCATAGCGTTTAGTTTCAAGTTTTCCATCTCTCGCAGAGGATGTTATTTGTATATTACCTAACTGCCTGAATACATAACCTAATTATATTGTGAATATTTAACCGAATTATCTATTTACAAGTTCATAATTTCCGTGTGGAATTCTTGTATTCTGTTAAATATTCACTAACATATCTCGTGTCTATCAGTCCCAAAGTAGGCTAAATGCATGCGCCGTAAGTCCCAGCATAGGTTCATTCATCCATCCATCAATACCGTTCAACCGTGGTATTTATGTATAATATTTATTTATGTTTTTTAAAGTTTTGCTTCTTTGTTAGCGTTTTAAGGTAAAATGATAGATACCAATGATCACCATAAAACCGACGACCAACGCCATGAAGAACCTATCGACAACAATTATTATTTTTTTTAGTTGGTGTGACAGGAAGTAAAACTTCTAAAAGACAAACACACCTAAGTATTTTTACACATATGTGGCTTGAAAATATCTAGTCGCTTTTCAAATATCTTTGTTCGTTACTACAAGTAATTGTTTTATATGAAAATTGAATCCAAGACTTCAAGCAAAGCAAGTGGCGTTAGATACGAAATCGAGAAAACATCGACGATTAGAAATACATTTTCCCCACCATCAGGAAAAACGAGAAGGCCTAAAATATTGTATAAAACACGCAATGTATTCAAATCAATCTTTAAAGATCGACGATCCAGACTTCTATCGCACCGTTCCTTGCTGTTTATTTGTGGAACTCCACCTGCAGAACCTAATTTCATCCAGACACTCACGGTTAGCGTTTAACGTACCTTCACGCTATACTCACTTCAATAGATAAAATATATACGCGACTAGCTGGCCCGGCAAACGTTGTTTTGCCATACCAACAAAAAGTTAAAAAAAAAATTAAAAAAAAATGAACTATAAACCTCACGGAGCCCGAGACCTTTCCAACGAAAGCAAAACCGTGGAAATCGGTTCGTGCGTTCTGGAGTTATAGCGTAGGAAGGAAAACCCGACTTATTTTTATATAGTAGATTTAAAGAGCAATGACCTTTTCATCTTAGAAATAATAAATAAATATTCACGGACTTTACACACAACGTCCTCAGGTCCCAAGCTAAGCTTATATGCTTGTGTTATGGGTACCAGAATACGAATAGAATACATATATACTATTTTTCTTTTGTAAATACATACCTACTTTTAATATATAGAAACACCCAGACGCAGTACAAACATTTGTATGACAATTAGAAAAATCACACAAATGATTGTACCGAGCGGGAATCGAACCCGCGACCTCTTGATCTTGATCTTGATTGATAAAAGAGGAATTTTGTAGATAAAAATTAATGTTTGTACGCGCGGATTTTGAAAATTTGTCGGAGCGTGACGTTATTAATCCTAAAGCCTTCTTTAACAAATGGACTATCCAACAAAAATACCGCACCGGACCAATAACAATGTAATATTTAAAATATTATTTAAAGTATTCGCTAATTACCGCCCATAAAACAGGAATGTGTAAAGCAACAGTAACTTTTGGGAACAGCAAACTTATAAATCACGGCAGAGCGGCGTTGTCATTTTTCACTATATATAAAAGTTGCTGACAGCAACAATGCCCATTAATGATAACGTAAATAAAGATAACACTTGGCTTTGTGCCATTGTTTTCTCAAACTTTTTAGACGCAAGAAACGGTAGTTCCTTTATATTGCTATGTTTCTTCAGAGCGATCCATTTAGTTTCGGGCAACATACGGTTTAGTTTCAAGGTATTCTTTCAGTCGCTGAACTTGTTATACTATATCAGCACTATAAATTCGTAAAAGGAAATACATATTATAACGATATTTTTCCATAATACATTCGGATATTTCTTAATTCAAAACCATCTCCACATGTGAACGCCTTTACAAAAAGAACTCCGCAGCGCTGAATGTTGCTCAAAATAAAATGGCAGGCGCTCACGATGAAATGTGTGAGATGAATTTCAAATAGATTTTTGGTATTATTTAAGACTTAATAAAGCACCTGGAGAACCCAACACAATAGACCTCAATTCTTTTGAATATATGATATACTAGTAGGGTTGTGAGGAAGCTCTAATCAATAATTCGATAAGTATAAATAGGAATGGTCTTATTTATAATGGTTTAAACGATAACTTTATCGGAGGTTTAATAAACATTTTATAGTAAAAAGATATTATGAATAACAATATTTGGCATTTTTGGCGAACTTTTAAACCTCCGATAAGTCATTATGAATAAGACCATAAGAGAATAACTCACTATTGAGTTATTATATATATTATAACATAATATAGGTACGTTGAAACGACCCTCCCTCTCTCTCCAGCCCATTTACGTCCCACTGTTGGGCACGGGCCTCCTCCACTTTGGAGGGATTATGATCTACTGTGCCACGCTGACCAGGCGTGTTGGCACAGGGTTTATTTTCGAATTTTCCGTCTCTCACAGAAGATGTTATCTGTGTGCAATTTCCCTTAGCTGACTTTTACAGCAGAAGAAGAGAAGATGAGAAGGTGATACTTGTATTCTTAAGCCGTCACCACACGGAGTAACTAATGTTAATCAAGTTTTACTGAGAGGGGGTTATGCTATCGTGTTATAACGTAACATAATTATTTTCATAGTATTAGTAGATAAGTATTTAACCAACTAGTTATACCTAACTAAGTAACTCTATGGGCATTTTTAACACGCCAGTTTTTGAACTACGAGTAAGTATTTTGTTATAGAACTAGTAGATATATTATTTTTGTACTTGCACTTTTATATAAGATGTTAAAAAAAATCTTTTACATAAAAATGTTAGTTAAAGGTAGTTATAACATCCCTAGTCACACCCCTAAACTGAGTAGAAGGTTCACAAAAGAAAGGATGAAGGCTGTTTGTGAATATCCGGTGAGAGTTATTGTGAATTTTTATCATGAAGTTATATTATAAGTTGATCTACAATATCGCGATAATGAAAAGAATATACCTACAAAGTGCTTTGTGGGAAATTGGAGAGATTTTAACAATAATAAATATATTTAACAAAGTAAGGAAATTAGTTTGTGTAGTATATCCGTATTCTGGTACTCATTACACAAACATATAAGCTTAGCTTGGGACCAGAGGACGTTGTGCGAAATGTACATGAATATATTTAAACTGCAAGGTATGTGCTAAATACAAATAAGTTTAATGAAATAAGTATATAACGTTACTTTGATTATTTTTCTTGTTAGGTCTACTATTTGCTGTAGTGCGTATGTAGCCAGCTAGTTTCTAGGGGTTTCAGCGTCAAAAAACCTGTCAAGAGCGAGGCAAACTCGCACCCTTAGGGTTTCGTACCTACTAGACATATAAACATAAGTAACTGCATTCAAATAATCAGTTAATTAAACTCAAAACAACTCACCAACTATAAAGCTGTGTATTAAAAGCCCTATCTAACATTGAAAGAATTTTTCAACTCTGCCTAGTGGTTCTTGAGATTAGCGCGTTTAAATAAACAAACAAACTTTTCAGCTTTATAATTGGTGAGTTGTTTTGAGTTTAATTAACTTAATTTTGAAGTTGCAATATAGGGAATCGCCTACATTTCAGCTACTTCATAAGTTGGTATTAGTATAAACACTTTTTTCTTGTGATGTGATGATAAATTATAAGTTTTTGGATTTTTCCCTATATCAGCACTATATAGACTTGGTCTATGCCAAATTTTAAGGCTCTAGGGCAACGGAAAGTAACCTGTGAATTATGATTCCCTAGCAAAGTCGAAAATTCTTAAAAATTGGTCAAGTGCGAGTTGGACTCGCGCACGAAGGGTTCCGTACCATTATCTATGCAACATAAGGCAACGTTATTAGTATCGAGCAAGAAACGGTAAAAAAATCATGTTTGTTGTATGGGAGCCCCCCTTAAATATTTATTTTATTTTATTTTTAGTATTTGTTGTTATAGCGGCAATAGAAATACATCATCTGTGAAAATTTCAACTCTCTAGCTATCACCGTTCTTGAGATACAGCCTGGTGACAGACGGACGGACGGACGGACGGACGGACGGACGGACGGACAGCGAAGTCTCAGTAATAGGGTCCCGTTTTTACCCTTTGGGTACGGAACCCTAAAAATGGTCGTAATTCGGTTATATCTTTTAAATGCGTAGAGGTGAAAGGTTGATTGTATTTTTTGCAGCAAGGGACCGCATATCTACATATCGTGTATGAGTTTCAAGTTGATACCTTCAGCCGTTGCTGAGTAAAAAAAGTTTGACAGACGGACAGACAGGCAGACACCGGAGTGATCCTATAAGGGTTTGTACGAAACCCTAAAAACAAGGTTGACCGCTATTTATGACCAGTTTAGTTAAATGTACCTTGGAAAATAAGCATCCCTTATAACTTTTTAACAAAATTCAAGAAAAAGGCGGTTATTCTATGTTTGGCTGTGTATATAATACCTATATTATTAACCTATATTATTTATTTATCTGTATTTTTAACACAAGTGCTTTATTTTCTCTAACATTTGCGTGATTCATTTATTGAAATAAAACTACTTTTTACAGAGAAACGAAACGTCAGGCTAGAAAACAAATAAGTATACTTGTCTAAATCCGTAAATTTGCACAGGTATTTAGATAATAACTAGAAGATACAGGCAAAGTTATAACATATAGCTGTTGCCCGCGACTCCGTCCGCGTGGAATTTAGAAAATTTTCCCCGTTTTTGCAACATTTTTCACTACTGCTTCGCTTCTACTGGTCGTAGCGTGATGTTATATAACCTAAAGCCTTCCTTGATAAAAGCCCTATCTAACATTGAAAGAATTTTTCAACTCTGCCTAGTGGTTCTTGAGATTAGCGCGTTTAAATAAACAAACAAACTTTTCAGCTTTATAATTTTAGTAAATAATTCAATAATCAAACAATTCTAAAAAGTATAACCTGAGGGTCACGGGTCGTTCACCAGGTACTTGTTATACCAGTTGTGAGACTAAACATGCACCTTTTAAATCATTAATATACTGTACAAGATCATTATATTTACTCAGTACTAAATACATAGAAACACGAGACAATGGACCACGTATCCATTGGAATCCAATTCAGTCGTGGAAGATTATAAAATACTAACTGTTGTCCGCGTCTTCACACGCATGGAATTTAGAAAGCAGCGTGATGTTATATAGCCTATAGCCTTTCTTGATAAATGTACTATCCAACACTGAAAGAATTTTTCTAATCGGACCAGCGGATCCTGAGATTAGCGCGTTTAAACAAACAAACAAACTCTTTCGCTTTATAATATTAGTATAGATAGATAACATACTGTGTGATTGACAGAAAACCCGAAAATAAATCCTGTGCTACTACTTCCTCTGATCAGTGCGGCACAATAGAACGTAATCCCTCTCTAGGTGTAGAAGGCCCGTGTCTAACAGTGGGACGTAAATGGGCTAGAGAGAGTGTACTCTGCTAATAATAAATTACATTCTTTTTTTTAAATAGTTAAGGTTTTACAATTTGTGACAACCCTAATATTTGACATAACTTTAACCCTACCGCTGATGTCTATGCGTTCATTATACCAAACGCTATTTTTACGATAAAACAAACAAACTCTTCAGCTTTATAATATTAAGTATAAACTAGCTGTGGCCACAACTTCGTCCGCGTGAATCGATGTTTTATCGATCGACCCAATAAATTTGTTGATTCTTTTTCTAGCCGCTAGATGGCGTTGCAAGTAACCAAATTGAGAAATTTCGTATTATGTAAATATCTCTTGATTGAGAGGACCGATTGCGATGAAACAAAGACTAAGTAATACCTTAAGTTGTGTACAATTTTTACGTATAACATTTATATTTATAAGTGTTGTACTTACATTTTACGTGATACGTGCACAGACAAACATCTAAACAGTAAAAGAGACAAAAATTTCAAAAATGCTGGAAATGGGTTCTGTTGGTTGTCTTGTAAACATCAGACTATTTTTTTTTAAAAGATGTATATGTAATATATGTAAAATATTAATTTTATAACTAGCTGATTGATGCCCATAACTTGTACGAAGTGGAATTTAAAAATAAAACCATAACAAATAAAAAAGAAATCCTCTTAAACCACTTATCTATTTAAAAAAAATCGCATTAAAATCCTATATGTTTTATAATAAGTAAAGATTATTAGAATTGTCCAGATTTAATTGAATTTGTCTTCTGTCCCAGGGCACGGGCCTCCTCCACTTCGGATGGGTTAGTTGTCTACTATGACTATGATATGTCCCTTTGATACAGAACTCTAACAATGTTAAAAATGTACTTATTACTTTCATTTAAAAGTATATATCGCTTCTTTTCGTGTAATTTTTCATGGAAATAAAGCTGTAATAAATAGGCTACCTTCCTAATTAAATTGGTCGTTTGAAACCAAAATCCGATATAAGGAAAACAATTTTCGTGGCTCTTTAAAATCTGTAAATTTTCCTAAATTAGCTTTAAGCTCTTCCGCCCCTGAAGGTTGACGACCTATAGGCTGTGCTATAGGTCGATACAGGGCTGTAAATTAAAGCTTTGACATGGTCATAGCAACTTTAGGGGTTCGACGAAACAGATATGCCGAAAATTTACAATAATCAATAAATCTGAACCCGTAAAAAAAGATTTTATTTAAACAATGAGTCGCGCAAGTTTATTTCTTTTTTTTTAGTGATTTATTTGCGGAATATGCGTTTACAAGATAATAAGGTGGTCAGGTTACTGTTACGGTAGTGCCATACTCAACCGTTTCCCGTATGCAAAAAAAAACAAAACTCGATCAATGACCTTACTAGCTTAGTCAAAGGAGTTAGTAATACAAACGTCACATTAAGGGGATACCAAAATAGCTTCGTGCATTTTTCTATGTACGAAGTTTTCATTGTTTCTTTAGATTGAATGGCTAGAGCTCTAATTTTTAAGTATATGTTTTTTCAATATATGATCTAGGATCGCATGAACTCAGAAACGCGATTGAAAAAATTGATCCCGTCTTGACTTTCACGTATTTGATCCGGAGCTTGTGTTGAAGATGTACTAGCAGTTATAGTATTTATTTCTACTAGTAGGTATTCGTCTTCAAAATACTATTTCAATACACTGTTTAACAAAGGGAAAGGGGTCACCAATTTAGGGTATTTCTTTGTAACACCACTTTAGAAGTTATGTGTGATAATACGTCTTTAGATTATGATTGAAGATGTTAGTGTAGGCGTAGGACCTTAGTATAGATGTCCTATACTAATAAATGAAAGATGTTGCGTGTTCCCTTGAACAGTGTTTATTAACGACTAACTTATTTCTATGCTTACATTCTACAAGAAAGTTAAGGCCGATGCGCCTGTCAAACCCACAATAAATCTTAAATAAGTATATAAATATAAATATAAATATTCAGGACATTTCACACAACGTCCTCTGGTCCCAAAGTAAGCTATATTTCTATAATAAATAAATAAATAAATAAATAAATATTCACGGACATTTCACACAGCGTCCTCTGGTCCCAAGATAAGCATATATGCTTGTGTTATGGGTGCCAGAATACGGATAGAATACATATACTACTTTTTTTTTGTAAATACATACTTATAATACATAGAAACACCCAGACGCAGAACAAATATTAGTATGACATTTATAAACATCACACAAATGATTGTCCGAGGCGGGAATCGAACCCGCGACCTCATGATCGTCAGTCCGTTATACGAACCACTAGACCACGAAGCCCGTCTATGCTTGTATTATGGGTACCAGATACGGATAGACTACATAAACTACTTTTTTTTTTGTAAATACATACTTATAATACATAGAAAACACCCAGACGCAGTACAAACATATAACAGGCACAGAAAATGAAGAATTAGGGATACTTTTCCTATTTACTCAAAATCTACTAAATATATTTTAATTCTGATCCACGTGTTTCTATACATAATAGTTACCTATGTTTTTAAAGTTATTTCATTAGTTAACACGCGATAATAGACCGACAAATGAAAAAAATAAAAAATTTGAGAGGTTGTTTCGCCAAGATTTTCTATCGAGAAAACTTTTTTCAATCGCGTTTCTGAGTTTATGCGATCCTACATCTTATATTGAAAAAACATAAACTTAAAAATTAGAGCTCTAGCCATTCAATCTAAAGAAACAATGAAAACTTCGTACATAGAAAAATGCACGAAGCTATTTTGGTATCCTCGTAACAGAACTTTCTTATTATAAAAACTGCATTATATTATAGACTAACGATTTTAAAATATTATAAATGTGTACAATTGCCAATTTTTTGAAAACCAAAAAAGTTTTTTTTCATTTTTAGTTAAGTTTAGTTGTGCACTTGGAATTAGTACCTATATCAAATAAAACTACTTTTTACGGATTTAGAAGCGTATATTTTTAAATTTGAGCCCGACGTTTCGAACACTTTTCAGTCACCATGGTCACGGGTGGATAATCCGTAAAAAGTAGTTTTATTTTAGTAAATGAGTCGCGCAAGTGTTTCAAATTATTAGGGTACTGGGTATTTGAGTAAAAGGCCTCGTGGACGCAGCCCGATACGGTGGTCTGACCAGATCTTCACGGCTCTTAAGTCAACCGTGCACAACGCCCTACACACCGCCAGGGATAGACACAGATGGCGAAACATCGTGAAGGCAAGGTTCTTGCAGAAG
Source organism: Orgyia antiqua (assembly GCA_916999025.1). NCBI lineage: Eukaryota > Metazoa > Arthropoda > Insecta > Lepidoptera > Erebidae > Orgyia > Orgyia antiqua. The sequence goes on from OU779874.1 coordinate 12,722,623, forward strand.
GGTGGTCACGACCCTCAACCTTGAGGAACACGATGCAAGGAGGAGGGTACCTACACAGATTCATCAGATGTATAGTCTATTGGTCTTATTCATAACGACTTATCGGAGGTTTAAACGGAGATTTTATCGGAGAGATAATAAACGTTTTAGCGTAAAAAGACTATTATGAATAACAAGTTTTGACAATAATATTTTCTAACACTTGCGCGACTCATCTGTTTAAATAAAACTACTTTTTACGTCGTTGTTGTTGAAACGTCGGGCCAAAATTTAAAACAAATATACGCGTCTAAATCTTTTTAAACATCCAATAAGTCATTATGAATAAGACCGTATGGCTACACCACTCAGATAGCTTGAAGCCACTTACTTAACAATGTGTGCGTGAAAATGTATCTATGTGTTTCTATGATACAGGCTATACGATACGACATATGAAACGTCATCATTCTTTGAAGTACGATTTAGCCGGGCTAAAGTTACGTGTCCTCAATTTTAAACGTCAACCCACCATCTGGTAAATATGTGGGTACGTATTAAAAAAAAAAATTAAAACACAAAGTAACTTTAAATCGTAATTCTCCGTTCGAAAACCCATAAAGTATGTTAAATATCCTTGTTTTTTTTTTCATCATTAAGTTAACCGCAGCTCTCTCAGGTTACGCTGTCGTTTTGAAACAGTTTTGAGAATCGGTCATCTTACCGCGAATGTATTGTGTAAGTTTATACGTTTATATAGGGCTGCCAGCACTACATGGTATAAATCTAAACTAAAATTATAAAGTTGAAGAGTTTGTTTGTTTGTTTGAACGCGCTAATAGCAGAAACCTCTTTTCCGATTTGAAAAATTTATCGAAGAAGACTTATAATGATCTTATTCATAATGACTTATCGGAGTTTTAAATGTTCGCTAAAATGGGTTCTATTATTATTCTAAAAAATAACAGAATGTTTCCTTTCGTAGAAAAATTTATGAACATTTTATTCATTTTAGGTAGCGTTTCGGGAATAAATATTTTTATGGTGGCACAAGAAATACATACATCATCTTTAATGTTATCACACGTAGGCGTAATGTGCATACAGAGGGGTAAATACCCTAGGGCCATAGGGGCCATGGCCAGCCAGAGAAAGGCGACGAAAGCCTTTAAGTTTAAAATATACTTAGCTCTATCTCTATTATAGTAATTTATTGATTTTGCAATTGACATGCTATGCCTTACTTAACAAATCAAATTATGGTGAAAAAAATTAACTGCCGCAAGCGGGACTTGAACCCACGACCTCGGAATACCGTTCCGAAGCTCTTTTCAACTGAGCTTATTGCGGTCGTGCTAGCAACATTCAATTTAACCACATGGGTTCAAGTCCCGCTTGCGGCAGTCAATTTTTTCCACCATAATTTGATTTCTATCTGTATTAATTTATAGGGCGTCTAATTAAATTGACCCGGGGCGTCAAAGCGAGTCGCCGGGATGCTAATTTTCAAAATATGCCTCTGTGTGCACACAAAGGACTTTGAAGTTGCCAACAAACAAAGGAAAAGGCGAAATATAAACAAAATAGTTAAAAATTCTTTAGTACATAAGTTTAAAGAATTCTTATAAAGAAATTACTCAAACGCAACGCGTAAATAATTGTGTTCACTTCACAAATAATTGTCCTACTATACAAGGATTTAACAAATTAAGCAAATTATTTTTAGGGTTTCGGTTCTCAAACAACGGTTCGGGGTTCTCACGAAGCAACCCTAATTATGACCAATTTTGTAGATTATGTCTCATACAGGCGAGTATTGCGACGCCATTTATGAATTTTTGTTGTTAGATATCAGTTTAGGTTGCGTTGTGTAATATTCCATTCGTAGAACTTTCCTCTTAAAGTTGCTGATAGGTATACAGATGGCACAACTATAGAGAAGGAAAAATTCAGGTATTTAAGTCCTTTAATAAATTAAAGCTTTGCTTTAACGGACACTAGCCGTTGTTCGCAATTTCATACGCGTGGTGTTTTGAAAATAAACCTTAACAAATTATAGAAAAAAGCCATCCCTCGGAACTACTCTATATAATAAAAAAAACTGCGTCAAAATTCTTGCGTAATTTTGATTAAATCGGTACCAAATTCTACGAGCACAACTAAAAATAACTAAAAACAATATTTTGATAGCGTCGACGTCGACAACACAATTCCGCTATGCAAACTGAACATTCTTGTTATAAAAACTGTTTAATAAAGAATAACAATTTTAATCACTATAAATGTGCACAACAAAGTAACCAAATAATCAAAATACAGTAATACATAGTTGTTTTCATTTTTTAGCTCAAGGCACCATCATGGCCTGGCAGGGTAGAGAGGAGAGGAAAAAAATAATAAAAAAAAGTTTAGTTTAGTTGTGCACGTAGAATTGTCTGCTAACTGAACTAGCTGAACTGTCAGCTACATAGGGACATACAAACAAAAATAACGACTTTGTTTTATAATAAGTAAAGAAGATACGTACGCACGAGTAATCAACGCCACCCGTTTTTATAAATGTGAGTGAAATATTTTCATATGTTTTCACATTTATATGTGCTTTATGTCACTATATCTAGTTGTATATTATATCACATAGATAAACTAAACGTAGCAAAAAAATTATCACATTCCAGTTGCACAGTTACTCCCGACAATTTAATGATATTATATGTTGAGAACCGCAACTGAATTATTATTCAGTTTTTTCCTACCCGCATGTCAAGGCGAGCCGTCGTGCTATTACGACTTTCCTACATCTGTACTGAGGACAATGATCAGATACGAAACTAAACGATGCAATCCCCACACTAGTATCGCAGAAAGTAAAAGCACAACGCGCTACAGAGGCGAATTCACTGTCCGCTACGAGAGAGAGCGCAACTCACGCGACTCAAAAAAAATCCCGCCAAAAACAAACGTCAAATTCAAACTTACGTTCGAAAACCTTAATTTTTTTAAAGTTTTTTTTAATTAAAGTGCGACGCACCGTGGAGTGCACCGTCCGCCAGTTTCATAAGTGCCTATAGAATGTTATTGTGCTGAGCGCAGTGAAAGTGCTGTGACGTAAACGTTACATTAGAGTTTGTTATTATGGCAGATATCGCTCGATTTGGGAAGCGATGTCTTACTATCTTTGGACTATTTGGTAAGTTTTATTTTTCTTTTTTGGGATGAAAGTTGCGACGTTTTACCTCGTTTTCTCTAATCAAAGAGCTATTGCGATATAGGTACTTCCTCCAGCTATCTTATTAGCTGTTAGTTTTTTCATTATTAACTTACCTCCTTATGGCACTTAATTTGTAGACAGGAATGTACAAAATATCAATAATATTCTTGATGGTAATTATAATGTCATCTAAAAGTGTTAATTGTCATTAAATATTATATTGGATCATAATTCTATGACCGTGAAAATTAGGACCTAAGTGGTCCTAATTTTCACGGTCATAGAACTTTCATCCAGAACTTTAGATGCTTCATCTTACCCTTTCAAAGAAAAAAAGTATTTTAATAACTTAATTAGTTTAAAAAAACTAAAAAACACGCTTTATTTAATCGAATTATTGCATTGTCATCGGTCTTTGACATGTGTGCAAAATTTGAATAGAATCTGACCGTTTAAAGTGGGTCAAAATAGCGTCCAAAGGAGTCGGTTACAAACATACAAACAAACATACAAGTGAAGCTAATATAAAGCGTGTAAAAATCGGTCCACCCATTCTTGAGGCTCTACTTATAGTAGCATTCTAAAATTAAAACTAAAGCATTAAATAATCGTATTTACGTTACCTAGCAACGAATTTTATACGATTTGTTGCTAAGCAACGTGATAAACAAATTGGTTGTTAGCTTGCATCGTAATATATAATAGCCTGGTAGAAATCGCTTTAAGCGATAAGGCCGCCCATTGTACTACATTATTTTAAGAACATCCTGTAATGTAAAACTAAATGGTGTACAATAAAATAAATAATAAATGTATAGCCTTCGTGATTACAACTAATTCACACAGTTTATGTCCTGTGCCAAGATTTTCATAACAAACGTTCGTTGTGCAAAAATGTCATCGGATATAGTGACACCAAAACTATTTTCATATCTATTACCACAGATTTACCACGTTTTTAGCTTGGTTAAATCGTACTTCATAGACTAATAATGTTTCTTAAGAGGATACCAAAATAGCTTCGTGCATTTTTCTATGTACGAAGTTTTCATTTTTTCTTTAGATTGAATGGCTAGAGCTCTAATTTTTAAGTATATGTTTTTTCAATATATAATCTAGGATCGCATAAACTCAGAAACGCGATTGAAAAAAGTTTTCTCGATAGAAAATCTTAGCGAAACAACCTCTCTCATTTTTTATTTTTTTCATTTGTCGGTCTATTATCCCGTATTAACTAATGAAATAACTTTCAAAACATAAGTAACTATTATATATGTATAGAAACACGTAAACCAGAATTAAAATATATTTAGTAGATTTTGAGTAAACAAAAAAAATATCCCTAATTCTTCATTTTCTATACCTACTAGCTGTGTTAATAGGTACATGTCGACGTTAATATTGATGTAGGCCCTTAATGACGTATAGCCTGTATGAGAGACATACATAGATACATATTTCACGCACACACATATATATTTGATATTTATGTTTTACAAGATTACAGTTTTGATTGTTATTTTTGTTAGTTTATTTTAATTGTAAATTTTTATTGCAAATTTAATTTTACTACATGTTTGTAAATATGTTGTGATTAAGTCTGTGAGTAGATGTAGTAGCGACACTATCGTATTAAGATGTACCCTGTAAAGATAGCTGTTAAGTGTTTAAAAAATAAATAAATATTTATGTGGCTTCAAGCCGGGTGAATGATGTAGCCATAGATACACAATCTAGTAACTCTGTGCCTATTATCTGATTCGCTACACAAATAGACTCATAAAGAATTATTTATGACACCTCTAGTAGCAGTTACTTAATAATTTTACGCAATAGTGAGTTTTTTATTTATTTAATTACATAATGTAATAGTTTGTTATTACAAGTTGTTGAAAAAAAAAGATAATGAACGAGTAAGTAATTTAAATAGCAGTAAGTCGTATTTTCATTTAAACTGTTCTGTACAATGTTAAATTTACTTTTTTAGGGTTCCGTACCCAAAGGGTAAAAACGGGACCCTATTACTGAGACTTCGCTGTCCGTCCGTCCGTCCGTCCGTCCGTCCGTCCGTCTGTCACCAGGCTGTATCTCAAGAACGGTGATAGCTAGAGTTGAAATTTTACTGATACTAATAACGTTGCCTTATGTTGCATAGATAATGGTACAGAACCCTTCGTGCGCGAGTCCGACTCGCACATGACCAATTTTTTGTTATTATCTCACCATTTCTTCCACATATTTTAGTTCAGTTTTTTTGGATGGATGATAGTCGATTAAGGAAAGGCATATATATACACGGCGGAGGTGAGTGGGAATGCTAGGAAAAGACGCCCGAGAAAAGTATACTCTGATGTCATCACAGCTGTATACTTCAAAAAGGTCAAGTGCGTAGCACTTACAACCGTCGGGCGTGTATGACAAGATGTATGAGTGTGGATCCACCATGGAAGTATGTTTGAATCGTAGTAGATGGCGCTCTATAGTCTCTGCCTACTCCCATGAGAAAAAGGCGTGATGATATGATGATGATGATGATGACTTTGCCACATGTTTTCAAAATTTTTTCTTTAAATTAGATAATCTATCTTCTATAGCCATATATGTTAATCAGTATAGGGTGGGCAATTTTTATGGATTCACGTCACAGACATGCATAACGATATGCATAGATAGCAGATAGGCCTCCCTCATGGAACGCCACAACGCGCGGTCTTGTGCCGCTTGCATCCAACGCTGCGTCTACGCACCCGTTACCCTGCCGATACCGGGCCCACCACCGTGAGCCAACGGAATAGCGGGTCTGCTGTGACTGGGGGCCTTTGGTATGTTGTGTGCCATCTTGAGGGGAATTTGCCATAATCGGCACGCTTGCCAGGCGGGTTGACGATCGTAGTAGATATTATGATACTCTGGAGAACGCGTTCCGCCCGTTCTCCTGGTTCTCCCTAAGTCGCCTTTTACGATACCCGCAGGAAGAGATGGGGAGGTGCAATATTCTAAGCCGTCACCTCACAGCAACATACCTAAATCTTTCAATTATATAAAATTCTCGTCTAAAATATAAAATTCTCGTGTCACAATGTTCGTTCCCATACTCTTCCGAAACGGCTTGACCGATTCTTATGAAATTTTATATGCATATTCAGTAGGTCTGAGAATCGGCTAATATCTACTTTTCATACCCCTAAGTGATAAGGGTTGTCCACCCCTAACATTTCTGTGGCAAAACAACGTTTGACGGGTCAGCTAGTAATAAAATAAAAATGTATAAAATTAATTCGATTTACATTAAAATTCGCTGTGAAAAAACGTGTTACGTTCTATTGCATGTTCGATTTAAACATGATGTAATAAGCAATCGATTATAAATCGATCTGAACACGTTTTTATGTCAGTGCTTTTATGCAGCCACCTAGTTTTTTTGTATAAAAAGTTTATTTTAGTTTGTACTGCGTCTGGGTGTTTCTCTGTATTATAAGCACATTATAAGTAGGTATGTATTTTTAGGGTTCCGTACCCAAAGGGTAAAAACGGAAACCCTATTACTGAGACTTCGCTGTCCGTCCGTCCGTCCGTCCGTCCGTCTGTCACCAGGCTGTATCTCAAGAACGGTGATAGCTAGAGAGTTGAAATTTTCACAGATAATGTATTTCTACTGCCGCTATAACAACAAATACTAAAAATAAAATAAAATAAATATTTAAGGGGGGCTCCCATACAACAAACATGATTTTTTTACCGTTTCTTGCTCGATACTAATAACGTTGCCTTATGTTGCATAGATAATGGTACGGAACCCTTCGTGCGCGAGTCCGACTCGCACTTGACCAATTTTTTTGTATAAAAAGTTTATTTTAGTTTGTACTGCGTCTGGGTGTTTCTCTGTATTATAAGCACATTTTATGTATGTATTTTTTACTTAAACTTCTCTATGGGGTCTGATACAATATTTGAGCACCTTTACCGAAGCACTCAATTTCACGTAACTTCATTTACGTTAGTTGATTATATTTAGAATTACATACGAACCGCTACCATAGAGCAAATGCGAATATAGAATTAAACATGAACGTAGTATTTCTAGAATAGATATTATTTTACTTATAGTTAGGTCAAAAGTTAACTAATCAATGCAGCGTTCAATAAATTGTAGTATTTGCAAGCTTATTTTGAGAACAGCGGGTGTTGTGTGAAATACTATCCTGGTCACATTCCTTTTCCAAATGCTTCGGTATTTTTCTATAGTAATATTATAAAGCTGAAGAGTTTATTTGTTTGTTTGTTTAAACGCGCTAATCTCAGGAACCTCTGGACCGATTTGAAAAATTATTTCAGTATTGGACAGTCCATTTGGCGCGGAAGGCTATAGAACATCACGCTGCGGCTAATAAGAGAGAAGCAGAAGTGAAAAATGTTACAAAAACGGGGAATCCTAAATTCGTCGTTCCTAAAGTCACGGGCAACAGCTAGTTGTAAATAATTCCTTCCCTAATTTTTGAATATGGCAAAAATAAAACGATTCCAAAATAGAAAAAAAATGTGTGAAATGTCTATGAAATTTTTCGCGCCAAAAGTTTCATAGACTACAGTTACGTAGAGTAAGTAGAGTTTTCAAGATGCGCGCTCTCACCGTCGCGTAATATCAACACCATAAAGTTAGTTACAAACGTAGGATAACGCGAAAGATGAAAAAGATATTATACTTACTCTATTTGTCATATTTATTTAATTTATTTGTATTATTTTGTCTAAAATGTATAACATTTAGGAAAGTAACGCACCTACTACAAATATCTCTGCGTCACTCTAGGTTGACTGGTAGATAATGCTTTTAGCATCAAGTCCACCTTATGTACAATAGCTAATGCCCATGGTTTCACCTACGTTAACAGTTACTTACCCTTACCCTAGATACACCAAAACCTAACAAATTATACAAAAAAGCCATCCTCTGTAACCACTCTGCTTATTAAAAAAAAGTCGCATATAAATTCGTTGCGTACTTTTGAAGATAAAAGCTCATATACGGACATACATACAAAAATATAGACTTTGTTTTATAATAAGTAAAGATATTGTGCTGTTCCTTTCTTTCTTTTTTCTTTAAGCAAAGTACGTTAAATTTTAAGTACTTTTTTTTTGTCAGCAGTTTAAGTCGTATGGCGTTAACGCATTTCCCTGCGAAAAAAAAGGATTTTGCATTTGTGGCGAATTAAACTAGCACCTATCACTACGCAAGACGCCATTCAACCCATCAGGAAATAAAGAAATAAATATAAACAAACCAAATAATATATGTAGCCTATTAAATGAATTATAATCATGCAAACATAACATTCTAATTGCGTCGCATTATATCTCTGTACTCACGGTGCGGCCGCTATAATTGCTATGAGTTTCACTAACAAACTTCTAACCTTGACATCCACTTCAAGCTATAAGTTATGTGCAAACACGTCGCTTGAATATTAAGATACTAACGTTTTATTTTGAAACCTGCGCCTTTTTAGAATGCAAAAATCTCTATTTTTATTGTGTTTTTCAACATTTTTAATATATTAAATAAAATTATAGTGAGGAAAATTATCACCATGCACGGGACTTGAACCCACGACCCATAAATTATTTTAATTTAAGTACCTATTTTAATTTTCTGTGTGTGTGTGTGTGTTAAGTGATATGTAATTTATGGTGTTCAATAAAGAAATTATTTCATAGTACCTATCTTATTTTGTGCGTTAATAAATACCTTTCTTTAATCTTTAAATATTTGTAGTAAGCAAATATGATAAGTTTGTTATAAAGCTAAGTAGTTAAGTTATAAGGCTTATTTTTACCGCTGCACAAACAAAGAAAACAATCAAGATCTGTTTATTTTTCTAGGAATAAATCTTTACTTAAATGTATACAACAGTTATTTAAATCAACTAATTAGTTAAGTTTCGTTTAGTTGTATACTTAGAGTTGGTACTTGATACAAGTGCCACTGAATATTACAAGCAGATGAGATCTTCTGCGAAGGAAAACTTGAAACTAAACTCTGTGCCAACGCTTCTGGTCAGCGGGGCTTAAAATAAACCTTGACCATGGAAGTGTGTGAGAGAGGCTCGTTTTCACTCGGCGTCGTGTGATGTTCATGGGCTGAGTAAGACAAATTTATAGCATGGGTTCTACATTAACCAAATCACCTAATCGCATATCTTTAAGTGTGCATCACCCCATAAGCAAACAGTCAAAAACAATAAGTAAAAGAAAATGACGTTTATTTAACAAAATGGACACTTTCCAACTTTCTACCATTTTGTTTTTAAATTGGTGGCGTTTTGTTAATATTAACATTTAATTTGAATTGTAGATATGTATATTTAACTGATATTAATCAAAGTTAAAATAACTTTATTACTTATTGCGTAGTTAGTAAATTACTTTGAAAGAGTTCATGAAAGCAGCAAAAACGTACACACTGGGATTTTTTTCTAAGCCTATCCAAATTTTTACATGAGATCGAGAATCGACACGACTATTGATTATTGACAATTTCCATTATTCCTAATTATATAGGTACTCATGGACATTTCATAAACTAGTTTTATTTTGTAAATACATACTTATAAGACACTAGCTGACCCGGCAAACGTTGTTTTGCCATACAAATGTTAGGGGTAGACAAATAATTTGTAATAAAATAATATTGCGACTATAAATTTAAATGTAAGCTATCCTATCTTTCAAGTTGGGTCGAATTGCACACGGTGTGCAAATCAAATTTAAAATCGGTTCAGTAGTTTAGGAGTCCATCGGGGACAAACATCGTGACAGGAGATTTAGATAGTAAGACAGACCAGACGCATGACAAACATTTGTAAGACAATTAGAAATATCCCACAAATGATTGCCCCTAGCGGAAATTGAATACGCAACCTCGTTAATAATACATAGATAGATACTAACGAAGCTATTAAAAAATATTAAAAATACGCCATTCCTCCTCATAACGCATATAGTAGAGCAAACTTAGTAAACTGGTGATGTACGTAATGAATTTAGTTCATTTAGTCAATTGACTTTGCAGTCAAAAGCATCACATATGCCGGAAACGCAAGTTCGAATCCTGTTTCAGGTAAATAATTATACCGTTGTTACTACAAACTCTCGTAGTTTACAATAATGTGAATATAGATTGAAGTGGTTGATACCACGCCATTATATCTGTGGTTATACTTGTCTTACGATTTCACGATTTTCTAATGTTTGTTAATAATAGTGAGAAACTTGTATTTGCTCAGAAATTGACTATTATTAAATTACATTTCAATTAAACCAGAAAAAGCACTATAGGAACTTAGGTACTTGTTCTATAGTTTCTACTTTATTTGGCTACATCTAATTAGAGTTCTAAATTAAAAGATAAAATAGGACCCGATTACTGAGACTTCGGTGTTCATCCATTCGTCCATCCCTCTATCACCAGGCTCTATCTCTGGAACAGTTAGGTATAGAGAGAGCTAAAAAATTTTGAGTTTATGTATATTTGTTGATTCTGTAACAACTCGTTAAATACTCGTTATCATATTTTCAATATAATATTTTTTCTTCTGTTCTCATCCCGTTACATGAGGTCAGAAATATGGCGAATATTCAAAAAGGGCGTCAAAAGGATCCTACAGGGTCGGCAGGCCTCTGGTGTTGCAAACGTCCATAGGCTACGGTAATCGCTTACCATCAGGCGAGCCGTATGCTTGTTTGTCACCCTTGTAGTATAAAAAAAAGAATATTAATATATTCGCCATATTTCAGCTATATTTATATGTGACTCGTACTTAACCGGCTTTTTTTTCAAAATTCTGAGATCAGTAAATAAAAAACTTATTCAATTACAAATAAACTCAACTTCTGTAAATAGCCCACCAAAAGCCTAAATAATCGATGACTGTCTTATAAAAGCAGAAATACCGAAAAATAGTGTCTTCGCCTGGTTTTATTTTTCTCTCTAATGCAGACAAAATTACTCGTGGAAAATAATATTTATAAAATAATCTGGTTGCATTTTACCAAAATTGTTGTAACATTATCGTAAGATTACATGACACATCTAGCATTTAACAGTCTTTGATCGACCCACAGATCGACCACACATATATAAACTAGTTAATATAATACAATATGGTTGTATTAATATTATTCACTTGTGATAGGTACTGCTATGTATCATGGCGTCTTATTGTCGCGACTAACAATATTGATCTTATTCAGGTATAATATAAGCTTGGATTCAATATTGTAGGTACGCTTTTAGATCTTCTAAATCAGAGGCTGACAACCTTTTGACGTATCCCATAGTGCAATGGTTAATACAGTGGACTGCTGTTTAAGAGATTCGATTCTCTGAACATGACAGCTATTTGTGTGATATGGTTATGACGGGCTTCTTGGTGGAGTGGTTCATGTAATGGACTGCCGATCACAAGGTCGCGGGTTCGATTTCCGCTTGGGACAATCATTTGTGTGATATCCATAAATGTCATACATTTTTCAGATATCGTATGTATGTCTTTTGATTTAAACTGGATATCTGTAACTAACTGACCATGAACCGGACGCAGCGTGGGGCGGCCCCCAACAAGGTGGACTGACGATATCGTCAAATACGCCGGGGGCCGCTGGATCCAGTTAGCGCAGGACCGCGCGTTGTGGCGTTCTATGGGGGAGGCCTGTGTCCAGTGGACTGAGAAAGGTTGATGGATGGATAGATGATCTGTAACTAAACATGGAAACAACCAAAAATGTTGTCGACCTCTGTGTTAGAGAATAAAAAAATATCCTATTACTAAAAGGAAGAACAATCAATGTAGGACAAAAATATCATGTTTTTGTAGATCAGGTACGTCCGTCAACTGTGGGTATTATCGAGCTATAATAGAAATGGGCATAGAGAAATGGGTAATGGGTATTTATTATAGAAATAGGTAGAGGGTGACTGACTCATATATCATGGTACAGCCGACACAACTTAAGGCTAAAACCTAATATATTAAGTTCCTTTTTACTCTAGATCAGTGGTTCTAAATTAGTTTTTGCTGCGTATCACTTCAAAAAAGAACTCACACCTGCGTACCCCTAATTGTGTAGTAATCACACTAACATTATAAACGTAAAAGTCTGTAAGTGTGTGTGTGTTTGTTACTTCTTCGCGCTTTGCCTGGATCAATTTTAATGAAATTTGGGATACACGTAGCTGACACCCTGGATTACTTAAACTGCGGGTAACACGGCGAGGAACAGCTGGTGAGAAATATATAAAATAAGTCGAATGCGTACGAAGTTCCGTGTGGTGACGGATTAAGAATACAAGTGTCACCACCCCATCTCCTCCTAAAGGGTGCTGTTAAAGTCAGCTAAGGGATATTGCACACAGATAACATACTCTGTGAGAGATGGAAATCTAGAAAATAAACCCTGTGCCAACACACCTGGTCAGTGCGGCACATTAGACCGTAATCCCGTGCCCAACAGTGGGACGTAAGTAGGTTGAAGAGGAGGAGAGTTACGAAGTTACGAGCAAATGCTAGCAGCATACAAATGGAGAATCAATAAATATTTTTACAACATACTGACCTAGAACATTTATATTTGAAATGATGCATCGATAGTATTGCACGCAGCTGTATCCGCTTATGTAACTAAAGTTTAGTTACAACAATGATTCATAATATTACATCTTGTAACGTAACGACTAACAATAACGAAAACAATGAGGACATGTCTTCTTGTCGACATAATGTCCGGGTTTTTCCGGATTTATCGTCATGTGTGGTAATGGTGACGGATTAAGAATACAAATGTCAAGACCCCATTTCTTTCCAGGGGAACTGAAGGTGAATTATATTATTATAAGCAAATAATAAAATATTATAAATCTGAAGAGTCTGTTTTTTTAAACGCGCTAATCTAAGGAACTACTGCGGCCGTATTATGAGCTTTTATTTACAGGCAGTTTACGCCGTGAATTGAACTGTCTGGCAAATTCGTATTATGAACAAATTATTAGTCAGTCAGTTCTCTAAACCAGTCATACATTAATATGTTTAAGGAGAAGGTACAACTAAAAGTTAAGGTACTAACTAAAAATTTTCAACTAAAAGTTTTATTTTTGCCATAATACCTAATTTAGCCATGCAGTTTACGGCCTGCCTGGAACTTGAATGATTTTAAAAAGCTCATAATACGCCGGCTGGTCCGATTTGAAAAATTCTTTCAGTATTGGATAGTACATTAATCGGAGAAATTATAGGATTAACATCACGCTGCAAACAATAGGAGCGCAGCATCAGTAGAAAAATGTTGCAAAAACGCAACGGATATTGATGCGGTTTTTTTTTAATAAATAGAGTATTATAGGACGATGGTTTTTTGTATAATTTGTTAGGATTTAGTTTTCAAATTCCACGCGTACGAAGTCGCATTCGAGTCGATTTTTCACACAGCATCCTATGGTCCAAAGCTAAGCTTATATACTTACTTGTGTTATGGGTACCAGAATACGGATATGCTACATATACTACTTTTCTTTTGTAAATACATATCTAATAATAAATAATAAATAAATATTCAGGACATTTCACATAACCTCCTCTGGTCCCAAAGTAAGCTATATTTCTATGCTTGTATTATGGGTACCAGATACGAATAGACTACATATACTACTTAATATTTATTACATAGTAAACACCCAGACGCAGAACAGACATTTGTATGACAATTTAGTATGATATAAACATGATGAATGAGCTTATTATATACCATAACCTTCAAATGTTCGCTAAATTTCTTATACAACAATTGTAGAAGCGACAGTAACACAGATATTTGACTCGCTGACCGTATTCTGTGGTCGACTGTGCAACAGTGAAAGTTGTGACGTCATACTTATGTAACCTCCATTTTAAAACACGAGTCACGCGTTCCTCTTAATCTTAAAAATATAATGTTATTATTGTTTTAAATGGCACAGATTTGATACATAAATAAATATTCATGGATATTTCACACAACGTCCTCTAGTCCCAAGCTAAGCTTATATACTTGTGTTATGTCTACCAGAATACGGATAGAATACATAAACTACTTTTCTATGAAACAAGACTGAATAGGCGCGATATCTGTTTTATGTCCCGACGTTTCGGTCGAATTGTATCTACCGTGGTCATGGGTGAACTGGACAAACCCGGTAGTTATATGTTAATACTAGCTGACATTCGTGACATCATACGCGTGAAATTTAGAAAATTGTCAAAACAGAACCCTTCCTAAGACTTCACTGTCAATCCGTCTGTGCGTCCGTCTGTCACAAGGCTGTTTTTCTAGAACGGTAATAGAAAGAGAGCTAAAAACGTCACAGTTTATGATAAGTATTTATTGTGTTTTCTTTTTTATTGGTCTTTTTATACAGAAATATTAATGTATACAGGCGCACTTAATGCCTAAGGCATTCTCTTCCAGTCAACCTTGGGTGTATTATATACTCAACATACGAATCACTGTTGTTGTATTGTTGTATCATCAACTGATATACACAAGCTAAAAATTTCAGCTCTCTAACTATCACTGTTCCAGATATACAGCTTGGTGACAGACGGGTGGACACTGAAGTCTCAGTCAGTAATATGGTTTTACTTTTTGGTACTCAACTCGAAATAAATATTTTTAAGTATTCGCAAGTCGTATTGTACGTAAGAACTTTACGATTTCGAAAGTAGATGTTTTTGTGTAAACTTTCATCGACTTATAAGTACTTAATCTTATTTTATATTGTTAAAACATTTCTAAGATCTATACAGCCTTCCCACATCTTTGTATTATTTGTTAACATAGCATTGGTACCTACCCATTCCACATGCACAACTAAACTAACTAAAAATCATAAACAATTGTGGTGTTTTTTGACTATTGGCTACTTCACTCTCACTTCACTTCTTACTTCGTTGCGTACATTTGTATTTAATTAGTAAATAATTAATAAGAAAGTTCAGTTAACATTTCTGAATTGTGTTATTGACACAATCAATTTTTATTTTTTTTGTTTAGTTCAGCTTAGTTGTGCATATAGAATTGGTACCATTGTGTTTCATTTCGATGATTTTTAACAATATTTTCAAACTCTTTTGATACTTTGTTAACAAAGTACATAAGTACATATTTATAAGTCTTCTTATTTGTGTTTTACTTTGAAGAAATGTTTTTGGGAGCTTTGCTGTGTTTTGACTTGTGAGGGCTACAAAATTCTAACACGTTTTTTAGGGTCCCATACCTAAAGGAAAAACAGGACTTTATAACTCATACTTTGCTATCTGTCTGTCACCAGGCTATATCTCTGGAACGGTGATAGCTAGAGAGCTGAAAATTACATAGTTTATGTATATCTGATGATGCTGCAACAACAAATACTCAAATAATATAATAAATATTAATGGACATTACACACAAAGTCCTCTGGTCCCAAGCTAAGCTTATTTTTCTTGTATTATGTGTACCAGAATACGAATATAATACATAAACAACTATTCTTTTGTAAATACATACTTAAAATTCTTACATAGTAAACACCTAGACGCAGTACAAACATTTATATGACAATTATAAATATCATACAAATGATTGTCCCGAGCGGGAATCGAACCCGCGACCTCTTGAACGGCAGTCCGTTACCTGAAACACTAGACCAGGAGGCCCCATCAATGATCACTCTCTTGCCCTTATCCCATTGTTTGATGTCCCGTTATTTGGGGTCAGTATGAAAAAAAATTACTTTAAATGGATGCCGTGTTAAAAACGCTAGTCAAAAATAAACAAATAAACAGAGAGCTTATATATCTATTTTGAGTACAATATAGGAATTAAGCACAGTCCGATATTATTGTGAACTGTATCAACTGTTTGAACCTTTGAGTATTAAGCCAACTGGAGCTGTTACCACACGCTGTTATGTTTCAAATCGATTTTTTTTTATACGCGTACATAGGTGTAAGGTGGTTTAGACAACAATATAATTCCTGCCACAATGTGTCATACAAATAATATCGTTGATAAAATATACAGCCAGCGACCGTATTATGAGCTTTTATATCCAGGCAGGTTACGTCGTGAATTAAACTGCCTGGTAAATTCGTATTATGAACATAACTCCCAGCTAGTCAGTTTGTTAAACCAGTCATAGATTAATCTGTTTATAGAGAAGGAACAACTAAAAGTTTTAGTACTAACTACTAACTAAAAATTGTCAACTAAATGTTTTATATCTGCCATAAGTAATTTAACCAGGCAGTGTATGGCTTGCCTGGAACTTACACGATTTTCAAAAAGCTTACAGATCGATGGTGCCTATGTTGACACAAGTAATGTAACCGTATTTGTTCCTATGTATTATAAGTATGTAGGTATTTACAAAAAAAAAGTAGTATGTATTCTATCCGTATTCTGGTACCCTTAACACAAGCATAATAAGCTTAGCTTGGGACCAGAGGACATTGTGTGAAATGTCCATGAATATTTATTTATTTATTTATCATAGGGCCATAGGGGCCATGGCCTTGGGTGGCCAGCAGGGGCGTGCGGTCCCTGTAGGCAGAAAAGCAGTGCTTTACTTGCCATTCACAGATATTTTAATAAAACGTTCGTATGTTTTAGATGACTTTATTCATTTATTTACTATTAATTAAACAAAATATTATAACTTAAAAACGCCTAATAATTCATAAATAGCACCAATATCTGCTTGCAAATTGGTGCTTATGTTTGCCAGGCGTTTGGCGAAGGAATAATATTGCTTTCTCTGTCGTATGTCTAATCAAGTCAGGCGGTCGCCGCCCGCATGAGATGAATTCATATGTGTGTAGAAATTTTGGTGTCCATGCACAGTTCGCAAACGCACACAGGCTTGCATATCCAAGACGCTTTGTACTGTAAATCCTGCCGCCTGCTTTGGCGATCGGATGTTTCCGCGAGTATTCGGCAATGTTCGTTCGTTGCCTATAATCCGAATAAAAAATAATCGTCGGAAGTCTAATAAATCACGTATGCACACTATGCATTTTTGTTTAGTAAGGTTTTATCTATTTAAATAACAGAAATATTTTGGTTCGACAGAGGCCATTTTATTTTTTCATGTGATTCATTGAACTGTTTAATATTGAGTTTCTATAATTTAATAATTGTATGGATTTTCGTTTGTTGATTTTAAAATGTTATTTGATTGTGAGGAGTGTCTTGAAAATGTGTGTTTGTTAAAAATTAAAAATAACAAGTTCTCACAATTGTCATTCAGTGAAAAGATTCAAATTGCGTCTAGAGATAGGTGTGTACCCGAGTTACGACAACTAAGCCAGCAAAAAGGTAATGTAACTCGAAAATTTCATGTTTAAAGTTATGAAACGTATGTACATACGTGCATGTACGTATGTATGTACGTACGTAGTTATTGTTTAGTAATTCTAGTACAGTGTGGACTGATTCGGGATATTCAGATTAAAATTTGTTCTGTTGGCATGGTTTCCGACTTAGAGATCCTTCGCGTGGCTATGCTAAAAATCTATAAAAGAAAAAGTTTTTGTGACTGAGTACTGCGCCGCATACCCAGTGTCATATTCCTTGGCACCCACTGGCGGCCAGCCTGCGAAGGGCGACGAAAGCCTTAAGTTTATAATTTTGCTCTATGTCTATTAATTTATAGGGTGGCTAATTAAATTGGCCCCAGGCGTCAAATCAATGGCCCGGGGCGCTTATTTTCGAAATACGCCTCTGACTGTAACTATGAATGCACACCACAAAATTGTCACAAGCTTGTCACTAATAAATAAAAATAGTTTAAAAAAACTAAAAAACACGCTTTATTTAATCGAATTATTGCATTGTCATCGGTCTTTGACAGGTGTGCAAAATTTGAATAGAATCTGACCATTTGAAGTGGGTCAAAATAGCGTCCAAAGGAGTCGGTTACAAACATACAAACAAACAAACATACAAACAAACATACAAGTGAAGCTAATATAAAGCGTGTAAAAACGACATTACATTAGTGCCGATTCTACGAGCACAACTAAAAAATGTTAACAACTATTGCTGTATTTTGATTATTGGGTTATTTTATTGTGCACATGTATTTAAATTATAATCTTTAGTCTATAATATACAGTTTTTATAATAGGAAAGTTTAGTTCACATAGCCGAATTGTATTATCGACTGTATCATAATTCATTTTTTAGTTAAGTTTAGTTGTGCACGTAGAATTGGTACCATAATCTGTGCCAACACCACAATAATATAGTTCGCACAGATTTACTTGATAGTGGATACGTATTCAATCTTGAAGTCACGTAACTTCTAACTAAGTTTTTGCTAACTAAAAATGTCACTTTAACAAGCAATAAAACAAATATGTTACTTTTTTTTAAATATTCGTGGACATTTCACACAACGCCCTCTGGTCCCAAGCTAAGCTTATACGCTTGTGTTATGGGTACCAGAATACGGATATACTACATAAACTACTTTTCTTTTTGTAAATACATACTTATAATACATAGAAAACCCAGACGCAGTACAAACATTTGTATGACATTTATGAATATCTCACAAATAATTGTCCCAAGCGGGAATCGAACCCGCGACCTTGTGAACGGCAGTCCGTTACATGAACCACTCCACCACGAAGCCTGTCATATTGGAAGGTTATTGGGAAAAGGCGGCCTATTCTATTAGTCTTTGGTTCAATTGACCCCTGGCATGTATCTTAGACGCAAATAGAACGTTTATTTCGCGCGCGCATAAGTATTTATATGGCTTCAAGCACATTATCTGGTAGAACTGTGATACATAGTTTAAGTATTTTTCACTTCATTGTAACTTTTTCAGCGGGGTCGTCTAACAATACCAACTCCTGATGAATTGATTCTCTTAGTTATGAGCTTAAGTACGGGTGAATGACCCGTAAACATGGCGACCGATCAAAACAATCTTTTATAAAACCATTTCTTTGTATATTTGTACAGCATTGTTCGTTAATATCATCATATTTTGTATTGTATTGAATTTTATTTACTTATTTCTTTGAATAAAGACAATATTAAACATTTAACACCTACTTGAAAATTGCTGTCCAGATTAAAAGTATTTTTATTGTTTTTAACCGACTTTAAAAAAGGAAGAAGTTCTCAATTCGTCTGTCTGGTCTTTTTTATTTTTTTCTATGTTTCTTACCTCATAGCTTTTATCTGGGCGAAGCGGTTTTTATGATTATTTTTTTACTTGAAAGCTGATGCTTCCCGTTCGGTCCCATTGGCACAAGTCAGAGTTGGTCAAGATCTGATGGTTATCTCCTGAGAAATCGAGGAAAACCCTCAAATTTCAAAGCCACATGAAGTCGGTTCGGTTGAACTTTTATTGAAAAATTCTCTATTTATGACAAGAAAAATAAATGAAAACAAGCGTACAAGACTAAGCTAGATTATCTTGTCTAGTGTACATTGTAAATGTTATCCGTGTGGTGACGGATTAAGAATACAAGTGTCACTACCCCCATCTCCTCCCAAGGGTGCTGTAAAGCCTGCAAAGGGATATTGTACACAGATAATATCCTCTGTGAGAGGTGGAAAACTGAAAAATATGCCATAACCCAATTTTTTGAATGATTTTCACCCACTTACTGTTGTCGGCAATTATATAATACTTTAAAAAAATGTTTAGTATTTTCAAGCGTACTTTATTTTGCGAGAAGCGAAATTATTTTAAACAAAAGCTATTTTTTTACTCCATTAAAACACTCAGCATTAGGTACCTAAAAGATGAAATGTATGATATTAATATTTCTTCTATAAAATAAATTGAAATGTCAACTAATATTAATAAAATAACAATTAAGAGTAGAGTAGCGACCGGACATCCAATTAGCTAAAATGAATAACCATTTTCATATATCCGTCCTTTGTGAATCAGATTAATACGATATTTCTAGCAAATTGTTATTGATGTGCATTTATTTTCGCTCGCACGACATAATACTCTTTACATATTATAAAATAAATTATATCTGTCTGTTCGTCATAAACTAAATCATACTCATAACTACTGAACTTATTTTCATGTGATTTTCATCAATAGATAAACTGCTGATTATTAAATATAATATTCCCTAACAATTGCGCGAATCATTTGTTTAAATAAAACCACTTTTTACGGATTTAAATTCAGTCTCACCCGTTGCCATGGTGACTGCAAAGTCTCCGAAACGGCGGGCTAAAATTAAAAACAAATACACGCGTCTAAATCCGTAAAAGGTGATTATTAAATATTAATGGACAATTCACACAACGTCCTCTTATCCCACAGTAAGCTATATTTTTTTGCTTATGGTATGGGTACCTGATACGGATATACTACATATTATATACTTTTTTTGTAAATACATACTTATAATACATAGAAAACACCCAGACGCAGTACAAACATTTTTATGACAATTATAAGTATTTTTATCATACAGAAATCTAACCCCAGACCTTGTGAACTGCAGACCGTTACATAAACCACTAGATGACGAAGCTCTGCGAATTAATAATTAAATTGTTAAAATAATGTCAAAAGGCATGATGTCTTGGATATTCTATAGAAAATGCTTTCCATGCAAAGCTGAGATAAATGTCTACTGATTTCGTACGGGTGGAATTTAGACATTTATCACTAATGCTTCGCTGCTTTTAGTCGCAGCGTGATGTTATACAGCCTATAGCCCTCCCCCATAAATATTGCAACACCGAAAGAATTTTTGAAATCGGACCAATGGTTCTTGAGATTATCGCGTTTAAACAAACAAACAAACTCTTCAGCTTTATAATGTTAGTATAGATTGTAAATGACCAGTATCTGTATTTTACAAAGATTCATGAGAAGAAAATTGATTTGGTCTTTATTTAAAGCAACTGTAAAAACTGCAATAATATTTTTACAAAATTTTGACTTTAATTTTCACACCCATCGTGAATAACAAGGAATCTAACTTTATAACAATTCCATTAATGGTCTATAAATAAGCTACATATTTACGGTAATATATTATTACCGTAAATATGTAGCTTTTTTATAATAATAACCGTAAATACGAGTATGTCGCTTATTTATAGACCTTTAACGGAATTGTTTTAAACTTAGATTCCTTGTTCCTTAGAATCTGTTATTTCCAGAAATTATTTACCGCATACGAAACCGTGGACAGGAGCTAGTACACTTTAATAACCAATTAGCGAAGAGAACAACATCCGGTCCAATAACAAGCAACAAATTAATTCATAAAAACGCCTGGAGCCAAGATTTTGTTTGTTTACCATGTTTGATTTATTAAAAGCTTTGTTTATAGGGTTCAATGTAGAAAAAGACCGCTATAGGAACACTTCGGTGCCAGCTTGCCTGTTAGGCAAGCACCCGCAAACTTTTCTCAGTAATTGTGAAAATAAATTCACAGGAACTGAGAAAAGTTTATCTTTTTAAAAATCATTTCTCGATAATTGAGAATTTAAAAAAACTTACATAATCGCAAATTATCAAAATTTTGGCTGTTACAAAGTTATTTTATATCGACTGGCCTCGACAAGGTCGTGGATTCAAAGGCCAAAATTTAAAACAAATATACGCGTCTAAATCCGTAAAAAGTAGTTTTATTTAAACACTATACTTGGTTACACTCTGCTTTAGATTTCAATTCTTTACGCAACAGAATAGCTACCAATGTCCTGTTCAAGCCCGTATGACTAACATACCCGCGTATTTTCCGAGGTTGTTACATCTAGGTCATGTTATGAAATCTGCAAGAATTACTTAACGTGTCCATAATATTTGTGAAGTATTTTAGTTATTGGTTTTCCCACAAGGTCTACGGATAAACCGACCAATTGTTCTTTTTAACTTCGCAAGACGGTGGATACAGGTGGCAAAATATACTAATATTTAAGCTGAAGAGTTGCTTTGTTTGAACGCGCTAATCTCACGAACCACTGCTGCACTGGTCGGGATGAGAAAAATTATTTCAGTGTTAGATAGTACATTTATCAAGGAAGGCTATAACATCACACTGCGACCAATAGCGAAGCATTAGTGAAAAATGTTGCAAAAACGGGAAAAATTATCTAAATTCCACGCGTACGGAGTCGCGGGCAACAGCTATTCCTTTATTTAAAGAGACCTTAATAAATCAAATTGTGGTGGAAAAAGTTGATCACCGCAAGCGGGACTTGAACCCATGACCTCGGAATACCGTTCCGTGGCTCTGCCACCACAATGGTACAAAAAAATGTAAACATAACTAAAAAATTAAAACAGCTATGGCGTATTTTGATTAATTGGCTATTTGTTGTGCATATTTTTATCATTTAAAATCGTTACATAGGTACTCTTTAATATTATTTTCTAATAAAAAAGTTCTGACGTTGCCGAATTGTGTCATTGACACTATCGATTATTATTTTTTAGATAAGTTAAGTTGTGCACGTAGAATTGGTACCAATATTTCCATAACATCTTGATGGCCCTAAAACAAAAGGACATCCTCTTACAACATATTCTTATGTTCTTGTTATACAACACTAGCTGCCCCGGCAAACGTTGTTTTGCCATACAATTCTGTATAAAATAAAATTTCATCAAAATCGGTCCAGCCAATTTGTAGCCTATGTGTTATTCTGATGTATAAGCTATATTATGGTAAAGTTTCATTCAAATCCATTCAGTAGTTTTTACGTGAAAGAGTAACAAACATCCATACATACATCCATACTTACAAACTTTCGCCTATTATTATTATATAATTATTGAATAAATATCTAATTATTGAGCTACTTATTAAATAGCGGATATAGCATTAAATTCTAAAATACAGTTCTAAAGTTTTTAAAACTCTTTTTTTAATACCTACCTACGGTAATTGCACCTATTATTGGCACACGCCTCCTAGACACGGATACAGACTAAATAAATTTCTTATCTAATTAAACTATGGTAACGACGTGCATTGCAAATTAGCCAAAACTGTTTATGTTTTTGCAAAGTTTAACATTATATCACTCATATGTAAATAAAATATTCAATTACTTTATTTATTACACGATTTTAGGTGTTCAGATAATAAATATAAAAATAATGTGCGTGACTTCCGCACGAAAAACAACGATCATCCCGCCGAACGAGATCTTTGAAATTTTTGAACGAACAAGCCGAGAATTCTTTTTTTTTTTTCTTCTTTTTGTAACTTCATAATTTTTTTTATTAAATTTTAATGATTTACATATGTATAGTGGCAGTACGATGATGATGATGACGACAAATAACTTAACTTCATATTTTAAAAAAATACTTAGTAATTTACCTTAAGAGGATACCAAAATAGCTTCGTGCATTTTTCTACGTACGAAGTTTTCATTGTTTCTTTAGATTGAATGGCTAGAGCTCTAATTTTTAAGTATATGTTTTTTCAATATATGATCTAGGATCACATAAACTCAGAAACGCGATTGAAAAAAGTTTTCTCGATAGAAAATCTTAGCGAAACAACCTCTCTAATTTTTTATTTTTTTCATTTGTCGGTCTATTATCGCGTATTAACTAATGAAATAACTTTAAAAACATAAGTAACTATTATATATAGAAACACGTAAATCAGAATTAAAATATATTTTGTAGATTTTGAGTAAATAGGAAAAGTATCCCTAATTCTTCATTTTCTGTGCCTACTGGCTGTGTTAATATGTACGTGTCGGCGATGATATACGATAATATTGATGTAGGCCCTTAATAAATATACTTAGTAAATATAAAAATATATAATAATATAAAAATAATAAAAAATAATATAATAATAATATATAAAAATTATAAAATACTTAGTAATTTACTTAATAATTAAAAAAAAATATACCTAAGAAAATCTTAGGTATAATTTTTTTTTATCATCATACTTAGTTATTTTAATGCTTAGTATACCAATACGATAGAGATGTTTTTAATTAATCATCAAAACATGCCAAAACAAAATAACTGCTTTACTTTTTTTTTTTGCTTACTTTGGGTCGGTCAACGCAACATGTCTTTTACTTTTATGTTTTTACATCTGATAACATCTGTTTATGTCATATCCTCTTTCAATGCAATTTATTATTGAACGTTATTTAATTTATCAATAATATTTATGTTGAATGTCATAATTGCCGCTAAAAATTGTTATTACTTTCATTACAATATGCCGTATGAATTTTAATATACAAAATGTGTATGTATTATGTAGATATTTTACCTGTTTTGCTTACATAATGACCACTCATTAGTGATATAGATAAAATAATTCAATTAAAATACTTACAACGTACAGGTACTGAGGCCTTAAATTAAATACTGTAAAGGTTGTGATCATTGAATATAACCTATTCAATGATACAGGCCACATATGGTTTATTTTTAAAGAAAAGTAATAAAATTTTTAAGAAAGGTATTTGTAAAGCCTCTGCTACTAGCGATGGGTTATAACAGCAAAATGGTGATATCTGTTATTCCTGTTACTGTTATACCAAAATACCAGGTGACAATACCTGTTATTAAATAACAGGCTGTTATTTTTGGAATGAACATCCTTAACTGTTAATTTTTCACAGCAAATGCATGGCTGTTCTGTTACTAGTTTGTTATCGAGTATCTGCGTTGAGTATTGACAGTTGATAGTGTTTGCCTGTTATTTTTAATAACAGGTATTTCTTAATCGCAGCAACAGCTAGTATTTGGTATCTTAAAATACCTGTGACGTCTACCTGTTACGATAAATACGCCTCACTCCTATCTGCTACACATAAACCCTCTTCTTGCAGAACAATTCATTTATTTCCCTTCTAGGACTTGTCTTATATATAAAATTCACGTGTCACAGTGTTAGTTACCGTACTCCTCCGAAACGGCTTGACCAATTTTTATGAAATTTTACATGCATATTCAGTTGGCCGATTCTCAGAATCGGCCAACATCTATTTTTCAAACCTTTTTTTTTTATTGTATGGCAAAACAACGTTTGCCGGGACAGCTAGTTACATTTATAAAATAAAAACATTTAACGCTTTATAAATAATTGTATTCTTTTTAAATTCATATTTGTTTCACAATATCTATTTTTACATCATCTTTAATGTCCTCTCGAATCCCCAATCCTTTTTCTTTTTTTTATTCCTTTTTTAAATTGTTATTACGTTTTTTTAAAAATAAACCATATGTGGCCTGTATCATTGAATAGGTTATATTCAATGATCACGACCTTTACAATACCTACTATAAACAAAATTTTTAATGCTAAATTATTTATAACGTAAGAGTGAGTGTCTTGATCACAATCTCCGTGTTTATTGCTTAAGAGGATACCAAAATAGCTTCGTGCATTTTTCTATGTACGAAGTTTTCATTGTTTCTTTAGATTGAATGGCTAGAGCTCTAATTTTTAAGTATATGTTTTTTAGGGTTCCGTACCCAAAGGGTAAAAACGGGACCCTATTACTGAGACTTCGCTGTCCGTCCGTCCGTCCGTCCGTCCGTCCGTCCGTCCGTCCGTCCGTCCGTCCGTCCGTCCGTCCGTCCGTCCGTCCGTCTGTCACCAGGCTGTATCTCAAGAACGGTGATAGCTAGAGAGTTGAAATTTTCACAGATGATGTATTTCTATTGCCGCTATAACAACAAATACTAAAAATAAAATAAAATAAATATTTAAGGGGGGCTCCCATACAACAAACATGATTTTTAGGGTTCCGTACCCAATATCTCAAGAACGGTGATAGCTAGACAGTTGAAATTTTCACAGATGATGTATTTCTATTGCCGCTATAACAACAAATACTAAAAATAAAATAAAATAAATATTTAAGGGGGGCTCCCATACAACAAACATGATTTTTTTACCGTTTCTTGCTCGATACTAATAACGTTGCCTTATGTTGCATAGATAATGGTACGGAACCCTTCGTGCGCGAGTCCGACTCGCACTTGACCAATTATTCAATATATGATCTAGGATCGCATAAACTCAGAAACGCGATTGAAAAAAGTTTTCTCGATAGAAAATCTTGGCGAAACAACCTCTCAAATTTTTTATTTTTTTCATTGTCGGTCTATTATCGCGTATTAACTAATGAAATAACTTTAAAAACATAGGTAACTATTATGTATAGAAACACGTAAATCAGAATTAAAATATATTTAGTAGATTTTGAGTAAATAGGAAAAGTATCCCTAATTCTTCATTTTCTGTGCCTACTGGCTGTGTTAATATGTACGTGTCGGCGATGATATACGATAATATTGATGTAGGCCCTTAAGGGCCTACATCAATATTATATATATATATAATACATAGTAAGAAAAAAAAAATTATCCACAGATCTGATTTCGGGTAACTGAAATAGTATTAATACTATTTCAGTTACCCGAAATCAGATCTGTGGATAATATTTTTTTTCTTACTATGTATTATATATATATATAATATTGATGTAGGCCCTTAAGGGCCTACATCAATATTATCGTATATCATCGCCGACACGTACATATTAACACAGCCAGTAGGCACAGAAAATGAAGAATTAGGGATACTTTTCCTATTTACTCAAAATCTACTAAATATATTTTAATTCTGATTTACGTGTTTCTATACATAATAGTTACCTATGTTTTTAAAGTTATTTCATTAGTTAATACGCGATAATAGACCGACAATGAAAAAAATAAAAAATTTGAGAGGTTGTTTCGCCAAGATTTTCTATCGAGAAAACTTTTTTCAATCGCGTTTCTGAGTTTATGCGATCCTAGATCATATATTGAATAATTGGTCAAGTGCGAGTCGGACTCGCGCACGAAGGGTTCCGTACCATTATCTATGCAACATAAGGCAACGTTATTAGTATCGAGCAAGAAACGGTAAAAAAATCATGTTTGTTGTATGGGAGCCCCCCTTAAATATTTATTTTATTTTATTTTTAGTATTTGTTGTTATAGCGGCAATAGAAATACATCATCTGTGAAAATTTCAACTGTCTAGCTATCACCGTTCTTGAGATATTGGGTACGGAACCCTAAAAATCATGTTTGTTGTATGGGAGCCCCCCTTAAATATTTATTTTATTTTATTTTTAGTATTTGTTGTTATAGCGGCAATAGAAATACATCATCTGTGAAAATTTCAACTCTCTAGCTATCACCGTTCTTGAGATACAGCCTGGTGACAGACGGACGGACGGACGGACGGACGGACGGACGGACGGACGGACGGACGGACGGACGGACGGACGGACGGACGGACGGACAGCGAAGTCACAATTATCCACAGATCTGATTTCGGGTAACTGAAATAGTATTAATACTATTTCAGTTACCCGAAATCAGATCTGTGGATAATTTTTTTTTTCTTACTATTACAATCTAATTTGGATATAACACTGCCTCGGCTTAAAAGGCGGCAGGACTCACTCCGACGAGGTTGGCACAGAATGGTGGAACCTAGTATGAGAGAAACCGACGAACTATACGGGCATTGTCTAGCAAAACTACTTTCTGCATCTGGGCTGTTACTGACTTACTATTGACGGCGAGCCTCTCGAGGTGTTGTGAGAGGCTCTTTGGGACCAAACCGTTTAGGGATACAATTATCGGCATTTTTTCTGTTGATACCACCCTCCAATCTATTTCGTTATTATTTTTCCAAATATAAGTTAATATTTTCTTCTCGACTTCTAAAAATCTTCCAATATTCCATATTACTTATTTAATTTTAATAAACATACACTGATTTGTGATTCCTTTTGTTTCAGGTACATTACTCGTAACAGAAGTACAATGCCAGTACCAGGACCATCATCCGGGTAGGTATGCATCAATTCTTCGAAGACTACCTTAGCATCTTTACAATCAATACAATATCTACTTAACCCAATCTCATTTCAGTTACATTCGTGCGGAGGTCAGGTGAATGGTCCCACCCTCATACACAGCGACATCCACCCTGGCACCAGTTCTCAACACCAAGGAAAAGATCACCAGAAATTATACCACCACAATACTATGTCAATAGCCAGTATGATTCTTCAATAAACCAACCTGTATACAACTTCCAAGGTCCACAACCACAGTATTATGTCACAAGACCAGGAAATTTTGACGGTTCAGAACCAAATGCCCCTAATGATCCAAGATTACTTTCAGAGTCTGCATTTAGTAAGATATCCGAAACTCTTGGTGCAATTAACACTGTTGGTCACTATTTAGTTGATATGGTTAGCGAACCACGAGAGAAAAATGAAACGGCTTCAAATTTACAGCAGCTTCCACAAGCTTTGTATACTATTAGTAAGAATGTATTAGGTAGAAACGTTACTGACAAAATTGCACCGATTGTAAAGAAAGCATTGCCAAAAGTTCTGCCTGATACACCAACAACAAAAATAACAACAGCGGATAGAATTGACGATGATCCAAAAACTTGCACAACTCCTGAAGGTGAAGAAGGTGTCTGTGAAGATTTGAGCAATTGTCCTCAGCTACTACTAAATTTGGTGAATCTCCGAGAATCTTTGTGCTTTAAGGAACTATTCGTGCCAGGCGTATGCTGTCCAAAAGATGCTGTATTACCATCTTCAGAGAAACCTATAGTAGCAACAACAAGTAAACCCACATTCCTAGTACCAGTGACTACGCAAAAACCAAAGCCAGCTACAACGAAGAAACCTTCAGCTGTGCTAGTCTTGACCACCAAGAAGCCTTCAGCGGTTCTTGTGTTGACTACCAAAAAACCAAAGCCAGTGACTACCACCACCAAGAAGCCAGCAACCACTAAAAAACCAACTACTACTACTGTGACTACACCAAGAACACTGCCTACAACAACATTCTACACAGTGCCACCGCCTGTTATTAATAACTTCTCCAATATTGTCGATATTGAAGGTAAGCATTTATGTAAAGGCACACGACTATTGAAAAATATTCAAAGATCTATATATTTTTTCGTCTTATCATTTTGAGTAAGCTATCTAGGTTATCTTTAAAACCAATTAATGCATGGCATTAACGTATTGACTTGAAAATTTATCCATTTCTAGACTGCGGTCAAAGAGAAGACGAAGGTGGGCGCATTGTAGGAGGAACAGAATCTAAGCCTGGAGCTTGGCCTTGGATGGCAGCGATATACCTCCACGGTAGTAAGAGGAGAGAATTCTGGTGTGGAGGCACCCTAGTGGGTAAGAAGCACGTCCTGACTGCAGCGCATTGCACGAGAGATTCTAAGCAGAGACCGTAAGTATATTTACTTTTTCATAATACTGGGATTTAGTCTTTACTTCCTGAATAGCAAATATTTAACTTGTGGACACGATTGTGTAATAAGCACACAAACTTAATGCTAATATTACTCATTAAACAGATATAATTCTTGCTTATTATGAAGCAAAGTTGTCATTTTTGTATTTATGCCCCTAGATGTGAGCTAATAATGCGGTTTTTTCTTTAATAGATGGAGTGGTTCAAGAGAACGGTTTTTTTGTATAATTTATTAGGGTAACGTTTTTAAATTCTACGCGGCAACAGCTAGTTTTATTGTATACGAAGTAGCTGTAATAAAACGTTACTCTCTTTTAGTCTACTCACCCTCTTAGACACCTGTCTAGTTTTCCTTATTATTACCTCGTACCGAAGATTTTCACCAAGCTTTCTAATTCAAGCATATTTTCCAAACGCGTTTCACTTCATACGTTTTAGTTTGGAATTTTCTTTTATTATACTGTTTATCTTGTAAATGTATAATTATATTCATTTAATTGAGTATGGTAATTGTTTAATGCTGTATATATTCACCGTGTCAATTTTATTATAAGGGCTTAGAAAACGAAAATAACGCATCCGTCACAATTTGTAAAACATTTATACGCAAGGCTTAAGAGGATACCAAAATAGCTTCGTGCATTTTTCTGCGTACGAAGTTTTCATTGTTTCTTTAGATTGAATGGCTGCAGCTCTAATTTTTAAGTATATGTTTTTTCAATATATGATCTAGGATCGCATCAACTCAGAAACGCGATTGAAAAAAGTTTTCTCGATAGAAAATCTTAGCGAAACAACATGTCTCATTTTTTATTTTTTTCATTTGTCGGTCTATTATCGCGTATTAACTAATGAAATAACTTTAAAAACATAAGTAACTATTATATATAGAAACACGTAAATCAGAATTAAAATATATTTAGTAGATTTTGAGTAAACAAAAAAAATATCCCTAATTCTTCATTTTCTATACCTACTAGCTGTGTTAATAGGTACATGTCGACGATAATATTGATGTAGGCCCTTAAATGGTTTTTAACTTCAGCTTCAGCTGTTTGTTAAATTATTAGTCAAACCGTCAGTCAGTCAGCCAGCCATCTCCTTCTTTAAAACAAAGACCTTATTTTGTATGTGTGTCCTTATGTGAGCTTATATCTTCTAAACTGCGCAACGGATTTTGATGCGATTTTTTTAATAGATAAAGCTATTTAAGTTGCAAGCAACTAGTTCTTTATAGATGCTGATTAATTTGCGGTTTATTAATTTTCAGTTTTCCTGCGCGACAGTTTAGCGTTCGTCTGGGAGACGTAGACTTAGCACGAGATGATGAACCATCGCGCCCTGTAACATTGAGAGTGGTAGCAGTGCGCGCTCATGAACAGTTCTCGAGGGTTGGATTCTACAACGATATCGCTATACTTGTGCTGTCTGGTAAGGTTTTGCTACACTTGGCCCTAATTTAGCTCCAATCTAGTTATTGTATCATCATTGTCCTGCTTTTTATAGAGATAATTGATTTTACAAGTTTTCATGATTGAAAAAGTATCAATTAATTGCGTGTTGCAGAATATAACAAAACCAAAACATATACCAAAGTTTAGGGGTGCAGTTTTTATTAATAAATTTTCAATTTATTATCAGATAACGTTCAGAAATCAAAGTACGTGATACCAATTTGCCTGCCAAGAGGTGATCTAACTCGGCAGTTGTTCGATGGCTCCGTAGCGACCGTGGTTGGTTGGGGTACCACTAGGTATGGTGGAGGAGAGAGTTCTAAGCAGCTTGAGGCCAAGCTGCCGGTGTGGAGGAACGAGGATTGTGACAGAGCCTACTTCCAACCGATCACTGAAACCTTCTTATGTGCTGGATATGCGAGAGGGGGAGTCGATGCTTGTCAGGTATTTTGATAAATCTTAATGAATTATTATAAATGTAATGTTAAAGTATATTCACAACGTGTTCTACATTCACAGCATTTTTCTCATGGGGGTAGACAGAGACAATAGAACATCATCTGCTACGATCTAAAAATATTTACCTGGTTTCATTTACACTCATAAATTAAATAAAATAAATAAATAAAATAAAATACTCTTTATTGCACACCATATTAATTTACAGAACTTACTTACTAGACTTAATAATAGGTACAAAGGGCGGTCTTATCGCGAGCTGCGATCTCTTCCAGACAACCTTAGAATGGACTTGACCGAGACTGAATAGGTAACTTGTGGTGTACTAATATTATGGTAATTATATGCCAAAAATAAGCGAAAGTACTAATAGCTAATACAATATAAATACATACAGTACAAACACAATTCTACTTTTATACATATATAAACATATACATACATATACATATATATACATACATATACAATACATACATATTTATAGCAAATACATAAATACTAATAATAATAAGTAGTAATAATAGGTAATAATAATAATATATAATATATAATAATATATAATAATAGGTAGTGATAAGTAGTGGTCCTTAACAAGTTTTTTAAACGTTGATATGGTTTGAGCGTTTCGTATCGTCAACGGTAAGGCATTCCATAACCGGGCCGCTTCTACTGTAAAAGATTTACTAAAGAATCTCGTGGAATGTGATACTACAGTCAACGTAAGGTTTTCCGATGATCTTAGACTCTTCGTATGTGTGTCATGGAGAAACATAAACCGTTTTTTGAGGTAGTTGGGAGTGTTTGGATTGAAAAGAATATTGTAAAGAAGACTAAGAATGTGAGTATTCCGTCGAAGTCGTATGGGCAACCACTTGAGCATAGTTCGAAACTCGGATACATGATCATATTTACGAAGTCCAAATATAAATCTAATACAGAAGTTCTGGAGTCGCTCAAGCTTATCAAGTTGGTCCTCGTTGAGATCAAGATAGCTGGTGTCGGCGTAGTCAAGAATCGGGAGAAGAATAGATTGTGCTAACGCAGTTTTAGTGTCGGTGGGAAGAAAGTTACGTAGTCTACGAAGGATAGCTGCAGAAGAGAAGACCTTACGACTAATATGTTGTAGTTGTACCGTCCAAGATAAGGATTTGTCGATAAATATTCCCAGGTTTTTGACGCTATCACTATATGGTAAGGTTACTCCATTAAAAGAAACTTGGGGTATCGTTTGCCAGTCTACTTTAGAAAGTAGTCGTGAGCTGCCTACTATAGTTACCTGCGTTTTTGCAGGATTAACTGTCAATCCAAATCGTTCAGTCCATTTTTCAATACGACGTAAATCTATATTCATATTATGGATCGCGTAAGATAGCTTTTCAGTCGTTTCTTGATAGTAAATTTGTAGGTCATCTGCGTAAAGGTGGTAGGATGAATGAAGTAAAATGTAGGATGAATGAATGAAAATTAAATGAATTTCGACAAAATTTTCTATGTTTATCTAAATACAATTTAAATTACTACATATTGATTACAGATTGATTACTTTGTAAATACTACGAACTGTAGATTATATTAATAAACGATTTTGTTCTTCCTGCCCTCATCCCAAATTATTTTTAAATTTTTTTCTTTTCAACCTGAAAAGGTTGAAAAGAAAAAAATTGATATAAAAGAAAACGGCGGCTAATAGAAGTATTAGCCGCCGTTTTCTTTTATATCGTCTCTCACACAGTCCATCTATCTTTTCTTTGGTCTTCCTCTCTTTCTCTTTTGGTCATAAATAAATTTTTTTTTCATGTTTCATTATATAATTCCAGGGTGACTCTGGAGGTCCACTAATGTTGCTGGTAAACGGACGCTGGACTCAGATCGGCGTGGTCTCCTTCGGCAACAAGTGTGGAGAGCCTGGCTACCCTGGGGTCTACACCAGAGTCACGCATTACTATAACTGGTTACAATTGAATTTAGTTTAACGAACATTATTGTAAACTGAGATTATATATAGCGATTCTATAGATATAACAAATGACACAACGTTTTTTTATGCTTGTACTGCGTATGTTTGTACTGCGTCTGGGTGTTTCTATGTATTATATATAAGTATGTATTTACATAAAAAAGTAGTACATGTATTCTATCCGTATTCTGGTACCCATAACACAAGCATATAAGCTTAGCTTGGGACCAGAGGACGTTGTGTGAAATGTCCATGAATATTTTGCAAATTAAATACATACAAATTAAATACATTTATTTAATAAAAATACCATTATAACGTTACCCTCTTCATACTTCTCTTATTTGGCATATTCCACGATTCAGATTAGTGCCGGTATTTACATTAATTTATTTGATAACCAAAATCTTTTAATGCGGTATCTATTGTGGGTGATCTGTGTAGTAAATGAATACATAAATAGCCCTAAATGGCCAACATTTCTTACCGACTTTTTGAAAATTTAGTGAAATCATTTATTGTCCCTAAAGTTAATCTAAAACAGGCGTCTTTTCAAATTTGCTTTTAAAATAAATATTAATGGACAGTAGGTCCTCTGGTTCCAAATTGAGCTGTGTAGTATTACAATTATAATAGTAGAGTCTCCGGCTTATGGAGTATCATCAATACACTAAATGAGTAGCTGTGAGACACCTGTTAATCCTTGAAATTTATTTTAATTTATATTATATATATAAATAAAAATAAATAATAATAATATTTCAAGGATAAAAAAATATACTCTGAAATATTTAAAATAATTATTTATTTTGTATGAATTTTTACTCTTGTAAACGTACTATAGATAGGTACTTAATATTTTTTATTTATAAAATTTATTTTTACTATGCGTTACAGATAACATGTGCCAAGTACTAAGTTAATTACGACTTATTTAATTGATCCGCTTAAGGATATAGGTTCCAATGAGTATAAAATTGTCTTATCTTTAGTTTTCTTTCTTTGTTTTGACTATGCACTAATTTATTTGAAAAGCCTTTCGTAAAAACTTAAGATTTTGTAAAAACTTCTAATGCTATTTGTAATAATATTATAAACTGACTGTTAATTTATAAGCGAAATAAATATTTGTTAATTATAATTGCATTTTCATTTCTTAACGTTGGATACTAACGGTTCGCACGGACCCGTTAAATAAACGCCCAGCCAGCTCCTGGTAGAAGCGTAGTCGGAAGAGATTGGGAGTCCCCCAAAATGAAACAAGTGAAACTAGTACTTATTACGAAAAATTAATCGCCCGACTCGTTGCTAAAAAGGTGGTAGTACATATACAACGTGTTTCAGAAAGGTGTAGTCATATTGGACCATCGTTACACATGGCCGGTGACTAGACACTAGGCATGGATGAAATTACAAATACTAGTTATATTATGACTTTTATGTGTTCATAAAAGTTTAATTAATTTATTAAATTAATCAATCTTCTTTAAATACAACACTACTATGAAGTCATCTTTTATCTTAAGGTTCAATCGCATTCAATAAACCGTAAACATCTCATAAT
This sequence comes from Orgyia antiqua, assembly GCA_916999025.1. Classification (NCBI taxonomy): domain Eukaryota; kingdom Metazoa; phylum Arthropoda; class Insecta; order Lepidoptera; family Erebidae; genus Orgyia; species Orgyia antiqua. Next base: position 12,757,624 of record OU779874.1, read on the forward strand.
TGATGCGTTTCTGGTAGTCATGTTGTAGTTCCCTTACCTGTTAGGGTAATTTTGTCTTCTGTATTGTACTTTTGCTTATTAAAACTCGTTAAAAACTTAAACATCTTTTATTTATCCATTACACATCCATTTCAGTACAAGCATGATAACCAGAGAGAGCAAACATAGAGGAGTACCATAGACTAATAATTTATCACTATTACAACATCCCCCCTCGATTGAAAGTTTAACAATTTGAAATCGCTTTAACACTAAACAAAACATTCACTTATTCTATAGATCAATTAATCAAATGACAACCATTATAATAGGTACTCTTACATAAACATATTAGCAGTTCACACATTACTTCAGTAGGCATCTTTAAATCAATTTTAAATGCTTTTTAATTACACTTAATCTTTCACTAGTTACAGACTTAGTAAATATATCAGATAGGTTTTTCTCAGTACATACATATTGCACTTCAATACACTTTTTCAAAATTAAGTCTTTTATGAAATGATATTTAATGTCTATATGTTTTGCACGTTTACTATTTTCCACAGATTTAGATATTTGAATTGCACCTCTATTGTCCATAAACAAAATACACTTTATATCACTTATTTCATTACTTAAATCACTGTATAGTCCTTTTAAATATAATAAATCACATGCACTTGTAGCTGCTGCTATATATTCAGCTTCTAATGTAGATAATGCTACACATGTCTGTTTTCTTGATAACCATGCAGTAACATTTCCATTGTATAGTGTAACTGATCCAGTAACACTTTTCCTGTTCGTAGTGTTTCCTGCCCAATCTGCATCTGAGTATGTTTCTAGTATTTCCTTATCTGTTTTAGTATATAATAATCCTTCACTTTCTGTTCCTTTTAAGTATCTTAACACTCTTTTTGCTTGTATCCAAGTAGATTGTGTTGGCTTGTCTAAGTACTGGCTTAAGTATGAGGTTGCATAAGAGATGTCAGGTCTAGTAAATGATGACACAAACATCAAACTACCAACTAATTGTCTATACGGTATATTTTCTAGAATTGGTTCATTTTCTTCCGTTTGAAATCCTTTTATCATAGGTGTAGATGTAGTTTTACAATCTAACATTCCAAACTTTTCTAACATTTTTGTTATTTGTCTTTTCTGTGTAATTTTTAGTGAATCTTTTGATCGTTCAATCTCCATTCCAAGGAAAGTCTTGGGTTCTCCAAAGTTCTTTACTTTAAATTCCTTTTCTAAATGTCTTATCACATTCTCTAAATTGTTATCTGGTCCTGTCAAAATAATATCATCGACATAGATTACTAGCCAAACTTTTATGTCTTTTCCTATATATAGACAAGTATCATGTTGTGATCTTGTAAATCCAATTGTCTCCACATATTCATTAAATCTCTGATTCCAACATTTTGGACTTTCTCTTAATCCATATAAGCCTCTAAGTAGTTTTAATGTTTTATTTTTATTCACTTTTACTCCTTCAGGTGGTTTTATATATATTTCTGATTCTATTTTTCCATTTAGGAATGCTGTGGGTACATCCAGCTGTCTTAATTTCCAGCCTTTTGTGATTGCATGAGCAAGTAATGTTCTCACTGTAGATATTCTTGCTACAGGGGCGTAATTCTTTCCAAAATCTTCTTCTTCTTTTAATTGAAAGCCTCTCACGACCAATCTTGCCTTTCTTTGTCCATTATCTTTTGTCTTAAAAATCCATTTAGTATCTATTGCTTTTCTGTCTTTAGGTAAATCTGTTTCTATCCATGTATTCATTTTCTTTAGTGCTTCTAACTCAATATTTATGGCTTCTTTCCATCCATTTTTAGCTTTTATAGCTTCTTCATAACTTGTAGGATCCTCCATTTCATTAATTAAGCAGAAAGCTTCGTGAAGCTCATAGTCACTGTACTTTGTAGGTTGTCTTATTCTTCTTCCTCTGCTTGAAATTTTTTCTTCTTTATTTGTTAAATTCTCTGTATCTTCTTGTATTACATCTGAAACTGTATCTTCTATGTCTTTTACTGAATCTTTTTCCTCTTCTTCTTGATAGTAGTTATTAAACTTTCTTTCTTTATTTTCTACAGTATATTTTATATTACTTTCATCAAATCTTACATCTCTTGTGTAGATTACAATATCCTTCTTTGGGTCCCATACCTTGTACCCTGTTCTCCCATATCCAACCATCCTAACTGGTGATGCTCTATTATCTAGTTTATCTTCTTTTGGTAGAGTTATCATCCACCCTTTACTGCCAAATATTACTAATTTGTCTATCATCATGGGTTTTCCATATAGTTTAGCAGGTATTTTATTGTTCACAGCTCTTGAAGGACTTCTATTAATCAAAAACGTTGCAGTCAAAACTGCTTCTCCCCATAAGTATCTTGGTAATTCTGATTCATCTAGCATAGCTCTCGCTTTATCATAAATAGTTCTATTCATTCTTTCACTTTTGCCGTTTGATTGTGGAGAGTATGGTAATGTATATTCTATACGAATTCCTTTCCTTTCACAGAATCTTTTAAATTTATCTGAAGAGTACTCTCCTCCATTATCGCATCGCAATCTTTTTACTCTGACTTCTTTTTCAGTCTCTAAGAGATTTATATACTTTATTAAATTATCTGCTACTTCAGACTTATGAGTTAACAAGTATGTTTGGGTAAAATGCGTGTAATCATCTATTATTGTTTGAAAGTATCTATATCCTTCTTTAGTAGGAGTCCTGGAGGGTCCGGCTACATCGGAATGAATTAAATCTCCTATTTGTCTTGACTGAGGTTTATTTATAGTTCTAAATGGTAATCTTGTACCTTTATTCTTCATACATGTCTCACACAATTTATTAGTATATGGCAACTTTAAAATTGCCAATCCTTTTCTATTTAAATGGCCAAGTCTTTTATGCCAAATATCTTCATCTTCCATTTTATTAGTGTACTTACAGGATTCAATATAATCTGGTAATCTTAGTTTTAGTACATATAATTTTCCTACTTTGGTACCTATGTAGCTATAATTTTTTCCATTACTTATGAAAACTTTTTCATTTCTAAACATCACCATTTTTCCTTTATTGACAAGACTACTTACAGATAATAGGTTATGTTCTATTTCTGGTACTATATAACTTTCTAATACTATTTTTATGTTTTTATACATTAAATTAAGATATCCTTTCTTTTTGGCTTCAAGTATTGATCCATTTGCAATCCTAATTTTTATTGGTTCCCTCAGATCACTTATATCTGTCATATAATTTATGTATTTGTCTTGGACAAAGTTGTGTGTTGCCCCGGAGTCGACAACAAATATCACATCGTTTTCAATCTCTGAACTTAGTTGAGAGCTAATTTTATCATTTTTAATCACAAATATTTGTTCTTCTGTTTCTTCGGCTACTGTAGCTCTCATGCCTCCTCTTTTATAATTATTTCCTCTGTAATTATTACCTCTGGTGCCTTTAAATCCTCTCTTTGACTCATGATTATATTCTTTTCTCTCTTTACATTGGTAAGCTTTGTGTCCTTGTTTCTGACACTTGAAACAGATCAAGAAACTACTTTCTGTTGTTTCTTGTCTTTCAACGGTACTTGTTATTTTTAGTTCTGCATCCAACAGCCTTGATTTGACAAAATCAAGTGTTAATTCTCTGTCATCACTCATTGTCTCTAATGTGGTAATAACTGTGTCATACTTTTTAGGTAGTGTTAACAACAAATGGCATACCTTATCAGTTTGTTCTATTTTTGTACCTGTGGCTTCCAGTTCCGCCATTATAGTATCAAATCTTAGGAAGTGATCCTGCAGTTTTTCTTCTTCACATTTTAGTGTGATTAACTTTTTCCTTAAATAAAGTTTATTAAAAACACTTTTTCTCTGGAACACATTTTCTAGTTGTTTGATCATATCCTTTGCGGTTGTACATTTCTTTATTATTTCCAGGTTTCGATCTGCGACACATTGTACTATAACCAATTTCGCCTTGGCGTCTTTTTCAACTTGTGCTTTGTCCTTGTCATTAAAATCTTGCAGTATTTCTGCTAAACCTTTTTCCTGAAGTAACGTAAGTAATCGAAACTTCCAATTGGAGAAATTTGATCCATCTTCTAAACTTGGAATTACAAACGTAGCGGTCGCCATTTTGCTTGTTCAGTGTGCCGTGCCGGCCTTCACTTTTTGCTACTTTTTGGCCGAAATTTACTCAACCACGCTCTGCTGTTGTAGTTCCCTTACCTGTTAGGGTAATTTTGTCTTCTGTATTGTACTTTTGCTTATTAAAACTCGTTAAAAACTTAAACATCTTTTATTTATCCATTACACATCCATTTCAGTACAAGCATGATAACCAGAGAGAGCAAACATAGAGGAGTACCATAGACTAATAATTTATCACTATTACAACAAGTCATGTGTATAATAGTAGGCAATAAACAAAAAAAAACTTACCAACTGTATTTTTCTATGTGTAACTGTAATATTTATAATATTTAAGGTCTATCTAATGCAACTTTAAATCATGACTACACCTTTCTGCAACACGTTGTATAAAAAAATAAATATTCAAAGAAAACGGAAAATAATATCTAGAACTGGTACATTTACCTTACTGTCAATTTCAATTCGACAAACCAAATGACATTGACACTGATGACACACTGACATATGGTAGGCTGCCATATTAGGTATAATATCGCCGTTTAGACCACCTTGATTAGATAAATGGCGATTCAAAACTACAATCGACTAGATACGTGCTTTGTTTTACATGTTTTAAAGTAAATACCTTAAGGGCCTACATCAATATTATCGTATATCATCGCCGACACGTACATATTAACACAGCCAGTAGGCACAGAAAATGAAGAATTAGGGATACTTTTCCTATTTACTCAAAATCTACTAAATATATTTTAATTCTGATTTACGTGTTTCTATATATAATAGTTACTTATGTTTTTAAAGTTATTTCATTAGTTAATACGCGATAATAGACCGACAAATGAAAAAAATAAAAAATGAGAGAGGTTGTTTCGCTAAGATTTTCTATCGAGAAAACTTTTTTCAATCGCGTTTCTGAGTTTATGCGATCCTAGATCATATATTGAAAAAACATATACTTAAAAATTAGAGCTCTAGTCATTCAATCTAAAGAAACATTGAAAACTTCGTACATAGAAAAATGCACGAAGCTATTTTGGTATCCTCTTAAACCGTAAATGAGTTAGAAAACACGGAATCTAAATAAAACCTCTCATTCAAAAAATGTCAACTACTTGTAGGCAAAATTAAGCGAATTATATTAACTGGCATCTGGCAACCCAGCTCAGCCCTGACACATGTGACATCGGTGACATGACACTGATGACAATTCATAATGTGACATTACTGTGATTACTGTCATTACTCACGATCTGTGTTTACTTGTATTTTGTTTGATTTTATTCAATTATAAAGTAAATAAACATGTTTTAATTACAAAAAAGCTAGACATATTAACTTTTAAGCATAATAATTCAAGGTATACAATTGTTTTTATTATAACGAAGAGAGAAATTGCACCATGAAGTATTCAACATCACCAACTCCGATGAGTAACTATCCTCGAAGCACATCGCCTTTGCCTGCTCCTGCTAATTACAGCAACTACCAGCCTACGACAGCTACTGCGGCTGTAAAACGCTACAAATACATCAGAAGATTGTTCAAATTTAATCAAATGGACTTCGAATTTGCAGCTTGGCAGATGGTTTATTTATTTGTAGCCCCACAAAAAGTATTTAGGAACTTTAATTATAGAAAACGTAAGTATATTCAGTTAGTTCTTTAATAAAATTAAGAATACAAAAGTTACTAGCTACCTCATTGTGTAGGGCGTTCTAAGATTTAGGTGTTTTGTTCATAATAAAAGTTTTTCTAAATGGGCTCCATACTATATAACTTTAATGCTTAGTGCTTGTGACTTTGTAAATGTGGAATTTCAAATCGCCACATATATAGCACTCTTAGAGATTACCCTCCTACACATAAATATAAAACGACCTCAATTTTCTTTTGAAATGGGCTTTAAACAAATTAAAAGATAACACCAGAATGTATAATTAATTGTGCTATACTTAATTCTAGAAGCTACTATCATTTAAACACTACATTTTTCATGTGTTTTAATTTCAATGAATTTATTCTTAAAAAGTGTTTGTCTGATTCGGATGCTTTATTTAAATTATTTATATTACAGATTGCTTATTAGATACTAAAAGGAAATATTAAAAAAAAAACAATTTTTAAAAATTCTTTTTCTCTTCTTAATTATTAACATTTTGTATAAATAATTTTTCTTTTACATTTTAGATACAAAATCACAGTTTGCAAGAGATGATCCAGCTTTTCTTGTACTTCTCAGTGTGTGGCTATTCTGTAAGTATATGTATTACAATAATTATAAAATGAATAAATCTATTCTACTTCTGTATAGTACTGTATAGTATAGTTTATGTAATATTTATTTATTTATTTTATTATTTATTTTTCCTCCTTTACATTGATCTACTTGTACACTACAGCCCCACTTTATTTTAGTCCCTAACTGTTCTTTTCATCCCATGGTTGCCTGGAAGAGATCACTTTATGTGATAAGGCTGCCATTTGTACCTAGTATTAAGCTTAATGACAGGCTTCGTCCGCTCGGGTCAATAATTTGTGTGATATTTATAATCAATCATACAAATGTTTGTCCTGCGTCTGGGTGTTTACTATGTATTATAATAATAATAATAAATATATATCTTATATACAAAATTCACGTGTCACAGTGTTAGTTACCGTACTCCTCCGAAACGGCTTGAACGATTCTTCTCAAATTTTGCATACATATTCAGTAGGTCTGAGAATCGGCCAACATCTAATTTTCAAACTTTTTTTTTTAGTATCGCAAAACAACGTTTGCCGGGTCAGCTAGTATATATATATACATACTTATATTACATTGTTTACATTACTTATATTATATACATTATAAGTATATATTTACAAAAGAAAAGTAGTATATGTATTATATCCGTATTCTGGTACTCATAACACAAGCATAGAAATATAGCTTACTTTGGGACCAGAGGACGTTGTGTGAAATGTCCAAAAATATTTATTTATTTAATTTCTGTTTCTTGTAAATGTGTATAATAAAGTGTTAATCTATCTATCTATTCATTATGAATACCGCCAAAAAGATTTTTTTGAGTCAAGAACTAAATCAAGTTTTTGATTCTACGTAAATTTGGGAGCGTTTTTAGACATGGGCATATCTTGGATATCATTGTGGTAGTCCAAAATCTCATTTTTCATAAAATTTGTTGTAAATCATGTAAAAATTTGCAGTTGCTTGTCAAACTTTCGACATTTCGGGACCGCCAATATCACGCCAGGGCTTACGCCCTAAAATTACTTCAAAACTGTGAAATTTTGATGACGAGCCTCATAAGTGGTTCATGTAACGGACTGCCGATCACGAGGTCGCGAGTTCGATTCCCGCTCGGGACAATCATTTGTGTGATATTTATAATTGTCATAAAAATGTTCTTACTGCGTCTGGGTGTTTACTATGTATGAAAAGTAATTGGTGTATGTATATCTGTATTCTGGTACCCATAACACTAGTATATAAACTTAGCTTGGGACCAGAGGATGTTGTTGTAAAATGACCATGAATATTCATTTATTTATTTTCACGCTTAAAATTCCCCAACTCCTCCTAAACTATGGATATTATAATAAAAATATTGTTTGTATGTTTCAGTATCATCAATATGCTTTGGTTTAGCGATGAGTCTGTCAACATCACAGCTAATACTGTTTGTATTATTTGTTGTGTTTGTGGACTTTATTGGAGCAGGACTACTTGTGTCTTCTATATTTTGGTGAGTTTTTCAAAGGATTACTATTTATTGAGTGTTTACACTACATTGAGCATGCTCGCTGAAGTGGCAATGGACTGGCAGAACGTTGCTCCAATGGAGTAAACATTAAATGGAGTTCTGAAGTCGCCCCTTTTCGCCCCTCTGCTTAGTTATGAAAAGCAGAGGACCCCGTATTGTAGCCTGAATTGGAAGTGACCTATGTCCAGCAGTGGACTGCAATAGACTAACGTGATAATTATTTATTAGAGTGTAATAACTTACTAGCGTATCACTGATTATAGTGATCTCACATGCAGGTGTAAGCGCAGGTGTTAAAAAATGTGTCCATTGCTGTTATAAAAACAGTCGACAGACTAAGTGGGGATGAATATCGTTCGAGACGTTGTGTTGAACACATCTCCGCGTGTTGTCACGTCGGTCATCGTAGTAAAAACACGCTGTTTGTGTCGTTACGCGAATAAAATAAAGCAATATATTGTTCCTACATTTTGATTTTATTTTGTAAGTTTATAGTGAGATTTTTAGACAAATTAAAAACAATTTCCTAAAATACATTTTATGAGATGTTTTCATAATTATGGTTATATTTGTTATAGCTTTTTAAATTCCATAATAATATAAATTTAGAAATTTTTTCCTGTTTTTACATTTTTCACTGATACTCCGCTCTTATTAGTCGCAGCGTAATGTTATATAGCCTACAGCCTTCCTCGGTTAATGGACTATCCAACACAAAAAGAATTTTTCAATTCAAACCAGTACTTCCCGAGAGAAACAAACTCTTTAGCTTTATAATCTTCTAATATTTAAAATTCTCGTGTAACAATGTTCGTTCTCATACTCCTCCGAAACGGCTTGACCGATTTTTATGAAATTTTATTAATATTCAGTAGGTCTGAGAATCGGCTACTATCTATATTTCATACCCCTAAGTGATGAGGATTGTCCACCCCTGACATTTATATGGCAAAACAACGTTTGCCGGATCAGCTAGTATAGATTCTCAAATTGTTGTATTCATTTTCAGGTATGTAAGTAATAAATATTTGCGTCGTGACCCGGACGGCGCTGATGTGGAATGGGGGTATGCCTTCGATGTGCATATCAACGCATTCTTCCCACCGCTCTCATTGCTGCATTGTTTCCAAATTGTACTATTTAATAGTGAGTTTAAAATTTAAATCAGTTCGTTTATTATTTAATATTAGTATTTCCTGAGATTAGCACGTGCAAACAAACAGATAAACTATTTACTTTTTATTAGTATAGATGTGTAGGCACCATGATAGCTCAGTAGGCAGGGCAACTAAACGGTAATCCGAGGTTGTGGGGTCAAGTTCAATTCATGGCAATCATTTTTTTTTTCACAAATTTAATATATTTTGCACTTGCAGCCCATCCCAGCTTAGCATGGGTGAGCTGCAAGTGCTTAACGAGGTGAATGTAGCTTTCTAATGGTGAAAGAATTTTTTAAATTGGCACAGTAGTTTTTGAGTTTATTCATTACAAACATAGACACAAAAATACAAATCTTTTCTCTTTATAATAGTATATATATAGTATAGTATAATAGTATAGATAGCAAGTTTTAGAATTCAGGACATATCGCACAACATCCTCTGGTCCCAAAGTAAGCTATATTTCTATGCTTGTATTATGGGTATCAGATACGGATATAATACATATACTACTTTTCTTTTGTAAATACATACTTATAATATGTACATAGAAACACCCAGACGCAGTACAAACATTTGTATGACAGTTATAAATATCGCACAAATAATTGCACCGTGCGGGAATCGAACCCGCGACCTGGTGAACGGCAGTCCGTTACATGAACCACTAGACCACTAAGCCCGTCACGAATTAATAAGTTACAATAAAAATCTATATTATTTTCAGATCTCCTATTCAACGGTGGTTACTTATCGTGTTTAGTCTCAAACACATTCTGGTTGGCCTCCATTATTTATTACTTATACATCACATTCCTGGGATACAGCAGTAAGTATCAATAACATAAATATACACGGACATATCACACAACGATACCAACACAGACATACCAAACGGTGGGTAGACGTTTAAAATTGAAGACATATAATTCTAGCCTGGGGACCTGACGCTAGCCCAGAGTTGAGCCCCCCTAAAGAAAGGAGGCCACCCTTATCATGGTAAGGCTCAAGGCACCACCATGGCCCGGTAGGGTACAGAGAGGAAAAAAAAACTAGCCTGGTTAAATCATATTTCATAGAATAATGATGTTTCATATAACGTATAGCCTGTATCATATAACGATATATTTTCACACACTTATAGATATGTAAATGGCTTCAAGCTGTCTGAGTGATGTAGCCATGGACTATACATCTGGTAAAACTGTACTAGATACTAATAATACTCCGTGTGGTGACGGATTAAGACGGCACGATACCAAATTATGCTCCATACAAAAGTATGGGTATCGTACTTCCGTTTTTTCTTCGCGACAGTTAAACCGATTTTAATAGTTTTTGCGTTATATTATAGATAAAGAGTATATCTATGCTTCTATCACTCACACTTCTTTTTTTTAAAACATAATAATTAAAAGAAATATGACGATCCGAAAAACCCACTTTTTTCGGTTTTCTTTAGATAAAGTTGCAGCGTCTATCAGACAAATTTGGTAAGGTTTTACCACAAAATAAAGTGATAGAAGCATAGATATACTCCTCATCTATAATATAACGCAAAAACTATTAAAATCGGTTTAACTTTCGCGAAAAAAAACGGAAGTACGAAACGTCTTTTTTAAAAGAATTTGTAGGTAAAATCCGCTTCATCTATATTTGTCCCTTTCAGCGCGGCGCTCGGAAATAGGGATAGCAATACCTAAGGCAAATACCTAAATGAGGAGTACAGTACCCTCTTAAGAATATAAATGTCACCACCCCATCTCCTCCCAAGGGTGCTGTAAAAGTCAGCTAAGGGATATTGCATACAGATAAAATCCTCGGTGAGAGACGGAAAACTCGAAAATAAACCCTGTGCCAATACGCCTGGTCAGCGCGGCACAGCAGACCATAAAGACGACACGACGAGCCTCGTGGTTGAGTGGTTCATGTAACGGACTGCCGATCAAGAGGTCGCGGGTTCGATTCCCGCTCGGGACAATCATTTGTGTGATCTTTATAATTATCATACAAATGTTTGTACTGCGTCTGGGTGTTTTCTATGTATTATAAGTATGTATTTACAAAAGAAAAGTAGTATATGTATTATATCCGTATTCTGGTACCCATAACACAAGCATAATAAGCTTAGCTTAGGACCAGAGTATGTTGTGTAAAATGTCCATGAATATTTATTTATTATTATTTATGGCTAAATCACTCAGCTGGTTTGAAGCCACTTACATATCTATTTGTGCCTGAAATACATTCTATGTGTGTTAATGATACACACAGGTTAATCTAATATTGTAATGTCAATGTCTCTTCCCAATAGAATACTTGTTTTATTGCTTGTAATAGTGACGTTTATAGTTTGCAAAAACTACACGTCACATGAATACGGAAAACCACATTTTATTAGACCCTAAACTAAATTTAGCCAGGCTAAAGCTACGTGTCTTCAATATCGAACGCCTATTTACTATCTGGTATATATGTATATGTGGTGTGTCACTTAAAACCCAGATACAATTTACAACTAAATTAAAATTCGCGTACCGTTTCAGACTATGGAAAGATTGTTGACAACGGTGAGTTGTGTGGGTTTGATCTAACAATAATTTAGTTATCTTCAAAAACATACTTCCCAATGTTAAAATCTAAAAACTCATGTACTGAATAGAATCTTTAGACTAACGACACGCCTTTTTCCAATGTGGGTAGGCAGAGACTATAGAGTGCCATCTGCTACGATCCAAACACAAAAAATAGTCAGATGGGTAAAGAATAACCAACAGAATCTATTTCCAGCATTTTTGAAATGTTTGTCTGTGTGGTATGACATAAAATGTACAACACATATAAATATAAATGTTATATGTAAAAATTGTACACAACTCAAGGTATTACTTAGTCTTTGTTTCATCGCAATCGGTCCACTCGATCAAAAGATATTTACATTTAATACGAAATTACTTGCCATCTAGCGAGTAAAAAAAGAATCAAATAATTGATAATTTCTTACTAAAGTAATTTGTTAATTTTGCAATTGACTTGCTATGCTTTTACTTAATAAATCAAATTGTGGTGGAAAAAGTGATCACCGGAAGCGGGACTTGAACCCACGACCTCGGAAAACCGTTCCGTAGCTCTGCCAACTGAGCTTATTGCGGTCGTGCTAACAGTAACCAATTAGATCACCACAATCGTCACTCGATTGATAATTTCTTGTTTGTCCACAGATCTACCGATGTTACAGAATGCACGTGTGTTCCTATTGCCACTGCCCGTGTTATTTATTACTTATATTGCCACAATACTCATGAACTGGAACCTCAGCGAAATGCTCATGTATTTCTATAGGATCAGAGTACTATAGTAGTCACAAATTATAGTCACTTTTATTATAAATGCGATTATGGTCGTAGCAAGGACTTAGTTTCTAGAAGGAGAGGTATATGAATAATTCATGTTCTTTCAAGGGAATAAGAAAGTATGAAATACCAATTCTCTCGCAAAAACCTAACTAAATTAAAACCAACTATCTTGTATTTTAAATTAATCTATATAATATTATAAAGCTGATGGGTTTGTTTGCTTGAACGCGCTAATCTCAGGAACCACTGGTTCGATTGAAAAAAATCTTTCAGTGTTGGATAGTACTTAAATCGAGGAAGGCTATATAACATCACAGTGCAACTAAAAAAAGCGAAGCATTAGTGAAAAATGTTCCAAAACGGGGAAAATTTTCTAAATTCCACGCGTACGGAGTCGCGGGCAACAGCTAGTTATTCTACATTACAGCTTTTATAACAAAAAAGTGCATTTTAAATTGTGTGCTATTAACATTTAGGTTTTAGTTTAGTTGTGGAATCAGAAGTGGTACCAATGTCTAAATGTTGGGATCTATGTATCTTCTACATTTTTTAAAACACCATCGAATGTGATAAAATTAACGGGCATTTTGGCGTAATACAGTGCATACCTAGGATCAACAAGGGACGAGAAAAGAACCAAAATAGTCACTAAACTAAACTTTACCGTATTGAGAACCTCTAACCTATCTCTTTTGTTTTCTGTTAATAAAACTAATGTTGCCATAGTCACCAGTTTGTAATTTATTAATTAATTCTAAAATGCAATTTAAAACATTTGCCGACTTGTTATTATTTAATATTTTTTCAGACATTATTTTTTGTTATTTTTGCTAGTGTAAATACTGGATTTTTAAAACAGGGCATTTATAATCTGGTACATATTAACAAAAATAATTTCGTAATACGAATATAAGCAATAAAATTCAAGGTATTACTTTTTAAGGAGTTTTATAATGAAAATGCTTATTTCTAAAAATACAGATAGAGCCAAAAATATAACAAAATTGTTTTCGTAATATATTTGTAAATAATTATTTTGTAAGAAATAAATGAAAATACTTATGGATAAATTTTGTTTTTATTTAGTTACATAAATATTTGATTTTAATGGAGGCATTTTATACAACCTATTGCACTGTAAATAACTAAATTTAAAAATCGTTTTTTACAATCAAATTTGCATACAAATTTCGGAATTCGTTTGATGTTGGATTTTTCTTGACATAATATATGTTTTCTCTGTTTACACCAAATACAATAATACAGAGTAGTATATTTAATAACGTCATAAAAAAATGCAGATAGTTATTTAGAAATTCAGTGATAAAGACAAACAGAAAATGCCACCATTAGTATCCTTTGCACATAAATTATATATCTATTCATTATTTATTGGAACGACAATTTAATCATCATCAAGTACAATAACTTCATCGCTCGTGATAGGTTTCGGTCTTTCTGTACTAAAAGGTAAAGTTTTCTTGGCTTCAGGTCTTTTGATGACCTGCTTTGGCACCGATGTCTTGGTTATCGTAAGAGATGAAGGTAATTTACTTATCGATGCGGTAATGTCTTGATTTTTCGATATTGGCAAATGCTTCTGTCTCTCTGCAAGTTTCTCTTGCAATGTTTTACCAGGACTGACTTGCTGATGTGGCATAGGAGGCTTCGAATGAATAGCCGCATTCGCTGTCGATGCGGTTGACATGTGGGCCTGTGTTGGTACTGAATGCGAAGAGTGCGCTGATGTATGAGCCCCAAAGGAAGCCAAATTCGCAGTCATGGACGATGGAAGGTTTTGGAGCACTGTGCCCATACTTGGCGTTAAAGATGTGGAACTAGATTTTTGAAGGCTGCTTACGGTAGACGTTGGTTGAGTTTTACCAATAGAACTAGTAGATATTGCCCCAGCACTATACGACTTTGATGGTTTCATTTGCGTGTTTGCATGTGACCGGGACTGACCTGGTTTTGGTCCGCGTTTTTGTTTTTTAACCGGCGGTAAAAATGATGAGAAATTTTTAGCAAGATACTGACGATAAAATTCAGCTTGGAAAGAATTCTGAAAGTTACTTTGGATTGAAGATTGTAAATTGTTTGGTAAATTTGGCAATGTTGGATATCCAGCTAAGGCGCTTATGTTGCTCAAGTAAGATAAGGACAATGCTGCTGCCGTCTGCTGAGTTAACACCGGATCGTTTAATAACGGCATGAAGCTTTGGAAGGCGGCAGCCATTTCATGAGATGATATTTTTGGTATATTACTAGACACAGTTGAAACTGTTTGTTGTTGGGTTGAAGATTTTGGTGCTACATCAGGTTTAGGTGGATGGACAATTGGCGCTGTTGATGTTACAGTTTTAGCTGTCGTCTCTGTAGCTTGTAGATTGGCTTTTGCTGCTTGCTTCTTTTGTGTATTTTGCGACTTTTCTAAGCTAGCCATCGTTGCTTCTTGCTTCATCTTCTGGCAATATTTCATACTCATGTCTATTAAATTGGCGTTTTCTGGTATAGGTTCAGTTGTCACCAGTTTGTAGCTTTCGACAAGGAGATTGGTGAATTGTTTGGAATTTGGTTGCTTTTGCACTCTTTGATACGATTTGTAAATATCTATCATTAGGCTCCTTAGCGCTTGCCGTTCGACTTCATTACTCTTCACGTCAGATTGTTGGCAGAACTTTGTCAAAATGCCTTTTAGAGACTGAACGCAGAGCAAAAACGCTTGCTGCGCCAACTCTTCTCGGTCAGAATCACGCAAATACTTCTTATCTGGGTCGGGAATTCTTTGTAAATGTAAGCTAATATCCAAAAGCGTTTTATGATCGTCAATTTCTTTCAATATTTCTAGTGTAAGTAAGACAGAACGATTCATATGGAACGCGAATCCACCTGCTCTCTCCACTTCTGAGCTAGGTACCTTCCATATGTTATTAAATAAGTTAGATGGCTTTCTTTCACTGAACAATCCTCCCAATTTCTGACCAGCTCTTGATGTGAATGTGGCTAACATTAAATCTCTACATCGCTCAATATCTTTCCCTCGTTTATAATAAAAATGATAATGAGCTAGCCTATACAATGCTTTATAATGTACTGAGAAACGACTGATGCAATCTTCTAATGCATCTAAACAGGATGATACTATTTTCATTATTTCTTCGTCTGTTAACGGCTTAGCGTCATTAGAAGATTTCGATGTGGAGTCACTACCAGAGTCACTGCTACTATCACTAGATGACTCACTAGAACTGGAATCGGATGACGATGAAGACGACGAGTTGCTTGAACTATCATCCTTCTTTTCAACATCCACTTCTTCTCTCCTCTTTTCCTCCGATGTTTTATCACATTCTACTGACTGTCCCTTAGTCAACTCCGTAGTTGGAGCCGGGGTAAGCGAGGACGGTGCAGAAGGCAACGATTTTACTTCGACATCAGAATCAACTTTTTTACCTTCTCCACCAGATATATCTGTAGCTTCAACGTTCTGCAATACTGAATCTTTATTCGATGCAACTCTCTCGGTATCGTAAGAGGCTGATCTCCTAACTTTTGCTGCTGCTGACTCCATCTTCAATTTTTTTGCTTCATGCGATTCTTCTTCACCTGCATCGCTAACTGAACGTTTTAGTATATTAGCAGCATGTACTGTTTCTGATGGTTTTTCTTCCGATTGCATTACTTCAGTTTCTATAGTACCATCTTTTTTAGGCTTTTTAGTAAATGGACCATTCTTCCATTCTTCAATACAGTTTAAAAATACCTTGCCGATAGAGGCAGCGATTGGCTTACTTTCGTGTTGTTCTATAAATTTTAAAATCGAGGCATGAATTCTGTAATGCAGCTCTAAAACTTCTATACATAAATGTGATGGTGTGTTATAATTAATTTTCATAGGATATGTGGCATCCGTTTCCTGTAAGCTTTTGACGGCTTTCATGTAATAATCTAAATACACAGAAGGAGATTTATTACGCTTCTCAGCAACTTTTCCCAACATGTAAAAATGGAGCCATGAATCTTCGTTTGCTTTTTCGACATCTGTACTGTTATTTAATTCGTTGATTACTGTAATGAAGCATTTTTGTGTTGTATCTAACATATCTTCTTTTTGCTTCTCTAATCCTTCAAAGTCTTCCATACTCAAGGATTCACTCGCTTGTTTCAGCAATCGCGAACAGAATGAATGAACAGGGTACACAAACAAACCATACTCGGTCAATATGTTGCAGTATGTAGGGTCTAGATCCAAAGTTTGCTTGAAACATCTTATGATAGATTTGGCAGGCTTCAAAAAATCTTTTTCGTTATTGAGATTCCGACACGAGTCCAATATTCTGTTTAGGTTAACAGCTTTCGCTAGGGATAATTCTGCCCAAGAGACCAGCCTGTCGTTATTTATTATTATATCCAACATATTAAACTTTACACCAGGTTTGGCTTCATCTCTTTTAAAATAATAATCACCAAGGAGAAAATAAATATCTCTCATTTTAAACGGAATAAGATGAGGTACACTTGGCAATTTATCATTATGTCCATCAATATAATTCTTGATCTCAGGTAGATATTTTGAGGGATCATTTTCAGGAGGGAGTAGGGTAAGTATCTTTTGGAATAATTGTTCAGTATGGGCAGAAATACACGGAACTTTACCTTCCAACGCAGGTAACACCTGAGGCATAAAAATTTCATAGACTTGTTGAGCACGTTGCCAATCTAACGTGTGAGGTGTGACGCCATGATCAACTAAATATTTTAACTTATTTTTTTTAGCTGGATGTCCAAATAGACAATAAACACACTGCTCCATGTATTGACATACTTGTTCCAATGATTTAGACAGGATTGGAGATCGCAATCTCGGGACCACAATATCCAAAGTAAAATATAGAAGTTGCCCTTCAGAATAGCAACACCATCCTCTTTTACCTAAATGCTCATGGGCAATAAATAATAGCAGTAATGGATTAGGAACTTCTTCAGATGCCACATCTTTAGTCTTACCCTGATCTTCCTCTCTCTGTAGTATATAATACAATATGATCCAGGGAAGGACTGTACCAAAGGGCATCTCAGTAGCATTTGTCTCTACTTGATGCCCTATAATCCTTATGAGATTTTCTACTCCTTGGCCAAGATCTTCATCAGAAACAGAATCTAAACATGCCAATCCTTCAGAACTGAGTATGTGTTCCATGCACAACAATATTTTTACGACTGTTCGTGTCCATTTGTCGTAATCTGGCGAACCTGTGGTATATCTAAAATAGTGTTTTAGAGCTTCATGCAGGCATATTAGAGACCACTTGAAGCAATCATCTATTTTATTCAAAGCCCAAAAAGAATCTAAGATTATTGCTAATTGAGCAGCAAAATCTATTGACATTTCTTCTTCTTCATTCTTAGCTACCTCCTTACAATGTTCGAATGAATCCATCACTATAGAAAGCACCTCTTCATAATCACATTTTTCATACAAATCCATAACAGTAGACAACTTTTTGTTTCTTTCAAAAAATTTTATGCCAGCTAAAATTTCTTGCTCATTTATAACAGACTTGAATGTAAAATTAATAATACTTAAACTGTATGTGGCACCATGTTCTCCCATTGCCTCAAATTCATTATCCAATTGATATAAACAGTCTAAAGCAGATTCATTATTTTTATTTGAAATATGAATGTGGAGTTTTACCCAAAGATAACGTAACATCAATTCTAAGCAAGTGTCAGTAAAAATATGTGGGTTGAAATTTAATATCATACCAATTGTTTCAATTACAGGTAGATCATGCTTTTGTTCATTAGATTCTTCTGATGATGATACAAGCATTTTGTTCACAGAAAACTCTTCAACCAGAATATTAACAAGTGTATAATTCAATAATTCTTCATGATTATCACTGGTACAACTTGGAGTATCAACATGATTCATATAGCACTTATTAGCTTCTATATAAACTATAGATAGTTCTTCTGGCCACTTATCCTTCCATTTTACTGACAAAATACTTAAATAATCTTTCAAAATATCAATTATATCTCTTTTATTTTCTGTATACTTATTTATAAATTCTTTTACATCTGTTTGTTCATTCTCAGAACCAAAATAATCTATAAATTCATTTTCTTCTTTTTTTTCTTCATCAAATAATTTACCTAGACCTGTGGTATCCGGTGAAGTATCTAGTTTTTCATTTTTCTTCATATCTGGAGATAAACAAACAGGAAACATTCTTCGTAAAGTATCATAGATATTATCATCATCTTTACCAGAGGGTTTTTTTCGCCCTGACCTTCTCTTGTAACACCACTCCCATTGTTGCAGAAAACTTAATGCACTACCTCTTCTTCTGACGGGATTTTTCTTAGGAATTTTAGGTTCCGGTTGTATCTCATTACCTGCATCAGTTTGTACTCCTTCCACATCACTTTCAACTTTCTCTGTATCAGTAGCTGCTTCTTCTTTATCAGACAAATCATTGTTTTCATTCCCAGAAACATTTTCTACATTCTTATCTGAATCAGTATTATTTTCTTCGACTTTATTCTCAACAGATTCTGTTACTTTATCCTCCACACAAACCTCTATAGCTTCTTCTTTTTTTTCTTTCTCAAATACCATCTCTAAAGTACAAGCATGACTATAAGCATTCTCACTCATATAATGATGCATATGCACTAAAGATTCTCCAACCGAATGCCAAGTTAAATTAGATATTGGTTTCACTAATTTCAATTGTGGTAAAACATATTTAAACTGCTCAGACCTCTGCTGCATAAGGAAGGTTTCATGAATATCATTAGCCTCTTTCAGCAATACCTCGGCTTTAACTTCATCAATCACCTCTTCATCATTTTCATTCCATCTATATATCGGATTCAGATATTCCATATACGGTCTTATGTGTGGGTAGTCAGTAAATATATGTTTTCTATAAACTAGACCCCTTAAATATCCAGGATCTAGTTGCAGAGCATCATAAATAGCAGTTATGCATTCTTCTTTGAAACCTAAACCAAGTAGCAGAGTAATTATTTTATCTACAGATGGCCAATGACGAGGATTGCGATCTACCCCCCGTTGAAATGCTTGAAGGGCCATTTCATAGCGTTTAGCACGCATACAGAGCTGCCCAAGACGATGCCAGAGGGTAACATCGGTGTCGTCTAACTCAGAAGCCGCAATATAAGCCTCGATTGCGGCGTCTATCTCATCAGACTTGCTCAAAATCGACGCTAAGTTTTTATATGACGTATACTTCAGATTTAGTAAGGGATTCGATACTTTCTCACCATGTGTTGGTTTCTTAACATCATACAATAGTTGTGTATCAAGTAAGTCTTTTAATAACTGTGTAGCTTCCTTTAAATTACCCTTCCTTTGGAGTTCAAGTGCCTTAGAATATTGCTGTAAAGCAATCTGTTCTAACGCTTCCCTGGTAACTTCTTCCTCTGAACCACTTTCTTCTTCCGACTCCTTATTTAACACCGATATCTTTATCATCTTAAACTATGAGTTTTCTATCTATTTTCATTGATTTATAATTAATTTAATGAGATCCCGGCTTTCACAAGAAAACAAAATAAATATCCACAGATTATGTTAACTACAGACTACAGTACAGTACAGAATAGATAAGTACCTACATTTTTTCCGTTTTTCTTTTATGGTTTTTTTTTGTAGTGGCCATTCGCGGTCGCCTGACAGCTTGTGCATACTTCATACTCATACAGCTTTAAGTTCCAATAAAATTGTATTTGTATTTCTAATATTCCATGCGAATACAAGCTTTAAACTGTACCTAGCGCCCACCTACACCTGATGTCGCTGTAAACATAAGGTGCCAGGCCAGTTTTGTTAGTTGGATGGAAGATAATTATCAACTTTTACTTTTATCCTTACCTTTTGGCTATAACTCCACTACACTACCTAGTTGGTAGGTACCTCTTGATATCGCTACTTATGAAAGTACGTATACTTATGAAAGTGCTCGCATCCTGTTGTCCGAGAGGTAGGAAGTAGTAGGAACGTGAATGCAAAGCACCTATCCTATTTAAAAAACTAAGTGTCAAAACACAAAAAATATTTTTTTAGGTTATGTGGTTGTTTGTGTAATTTAAAGCAATTAATTTATTGAGAAACGAATATTATAAGAATCAATAATGTTCTATCAAAACTCCATACTAAAGCGTACTTGGCCAATGATGATGCAAGCCGCAGAGGCACACAGAAAACCGCGATGGTTGCCTGTTGCTAAAAGCAAAATTTATCGCATTCCCAAACGTCCTGTTATAACGGAAGAAGAACGTGTAGAGCTTTTACGCCTTAACAATAATTATAAAACACAAATACGTGCAATCAGGCGGTTTTATCATGAAGAAATGATTAGAGAAAAATCATCTCGAGAGAGCGCTAGTTCTGAAATGTCTCAACGTATAGAAGCGGAGGAGTGGGTTCGTTGTGTGGAACTTAATGAAAAATGGAACGTGGCAGTAGCACAAGAACGTGAAGAGCGTTTGAAAGCTAAATCCGAGGCTTTAGAAGATTATGTATTGAAGAGAATCCAAGCAGAAGATATAAAGTTACAGAAACACATTGAGGAAGCCTCCGCCAAGATTAGACGAGAAAAGGTAATGTAATGAAAACATGGGTTTCAAATTGCGTAATTATAAATTCAGAACTTAAATATTAGAAAAAAATAGGGGAAAATATATGAGCCTAAACATATAGCACAGTTTGTAACTTAATAATGATAAAATTCTAGTCTCTACCTACTCTCATTTAAAGAGTATGTGTATGATGTTATTATAACACAATTATAAAGATTTGTAACGTTTAAATTGTGTATTACTAGCAGAATCTATAGTAACTCAAAATATTGATACACTTTTCACTTTTTTTTTCTTTTTCAGGAATTAAGTTCCACTTTCATCACAGCTTACACACTAGATGCTGCAATAGAGCATGCCCTTGCCAACCCCACAGACTATAATTATGCAATAGACCTCAAAGGGAACATGTACCAGGGCAGGGACATACAAATACAACCACATAAAAATGATAATAAAGCTTCAAATAGTGCATAGAATGTAATATTTTGTAAATATGTTATTAAATTATAGAAGTATTGTAAATACAAATGTATTTTAATGAGTTATCAAGGATACAACATAGTTAAACTAGCTGTTGCCTGCTACTCTGTACACATAAGGGTTTAAAAACCAAAACCTAAAAAAATATACAAAAAGGCACCCTCTTGAACAACTTTTATATTAAAAAAAAAACTGCATTAAAATCCGTTCAGTAGTTTTGAAGATATAAACTACAAAAAAAAACAGGGATATATAAATATTTACAAATTTTATACCACAGATGTTTTTATGCAAATATTGAACAAGCAAACTCAATTGTGAAATTTATCAGGGTTTCAGACCAAAAAATGTAAAACAGAAATCGAATTAAATGTTTTTTTCACATAAATTCGCCATAATGGAGATGTTCAACTCCTGAAAACCGCCCTAGCTTTGCACAATAAAAATTAATAAATATTCACAGACATTTTACACAACGTCCTCTAGTCCCAAGCTAAGCTTATATGCATGTGATACGGATAGAATACATATACTACCATATTTTTGTAAATACATACCTATAATACATAGAAACACCCAGATGCATAATAAACATTTGTATGACATTTATAAATATCACTCAAATGATTGTCCTGTCATCGGGATCAAACCCACTACCTCTACCACTAGGCCACAAAGCCCGTCAAAATATTGAAATATAAACAAATTATAAACGTATATATATTTATTAAATAGCCATGTCTTGGAACATAAGTTCCCAGTTAGGGACCAAGTTAAGTTTATGTTGTAATGAGCCCAAAGCTACCAGGTTGGCAGACCGGGACTGTTCATCTATTGCTACGGAGATCACTTCTTGATGGAACGCTGCCTTTGTGCCCATGCATACCTGAAATGTTATTATGGTATAATATATGCCTGGTTAATACATCTCTACCTATCCTCATAGGACAATGATACTCGCCACCTGGCTATTTCAAGGATTTTGAAGAAATCAATTAGTTCATCATCATCCTCCTGCCCTTATCCCATTATTTGGGGTCGGCGCAACATGTCTTTTTCTTAATAAATTGAATTATGGTGGAATAAATGATCACCGCAAGCGGGACTTGAACCCACGACCTCGGAATACCGTTCCGTAGCTCTTCCAACTGAGCTTATTGCGGTCGTGCTTTTCAGTAATCAATTAAGCCACCACATTCGTCACTCGATTGAGTTTATATATTTTTACATACAACGCCTTCTTTTTCTTCCATAGTTTTCTATCAGCCGTCATGTCTGTGTCAACTCCTCTTTCTTTCATGTCCTCTTTCACACAGTCCATCCATCTTTTCTTAGGTCTTCCTCTAGACTTTTTTCTTTCCACATTTATACGCAGAAGAAATCAATGAGTTATTAATTGTAATTTATTTATAAAGTAGCTATTGCCCGCGACTTTGTACGCGTGGAATTTAGTAAACTTTCACCGTTTTTGCAACATTTTTCACTGATTTTTCACTCCTATTGGTCGCAGCGTGATGTTATATAGCCTATAGCCTTCCAAAAAAATTGTAGTATCCAACACTGGAATAATCTATGGCTATCTGTTAAATCTGTGGCTACCAGGAATTTAAAAGCTTTTTGGTTTTAAAATAGCAAAGTAATTATGTATTCCAACCTCAAACATAGTATCTCCAAGTGCCAGACTGACTCGTCCAGATCGATGTACCCTCAACTTGCCAATACGACCTTCCTCCAAGTGAGACAAACGACATCTTGTGTCTACCTGGATATTATATGTTTTATTTTTATATATTAATGTACCTAACATACTTAATAAATAAATAAATATTCATGGACATTTCACACAACGTCCTCTGGTCCCAAGCTAAGCTTATATGCTTGTGTCATGGGTACCAGAATACGGATAGAATACATATACTACTTTTCTTTTGTAAATACATACTTATAATACATAGAAAACACCCAGACGCAGTACAAACATTTGTATGACATTTATGGATATCACACAAATGATTGTCCTGACCGGGAATCGAACCCGAGACCTCGTGATCGGCAGTCGGCAGTTATTATTATTATTATAATACTACGCGTTTTTCAAAATTTTTAACATAACAAAATAATTACATAATTATTTTGTTATGTACGGACGGTTTCATTTTTCAGTCCTTTTCACTGGAAAAAGGGGTGTTTAAAGTTTGTCACTTATTCTTAGCTTGGAACCAGTAAAGAATGTTTCTTTTACATGCTTTGATTAGTTCGGTACGTATATATCGTAAGTATCAATGTTTTTCACCCTTTGCTTGATTTAATCTATGTAACGTAGGTACCTAATTTTTGAAAGAAGAATTTGATCAAGCGTTTTATTTTAGTTTTTTAATTAGAAGAAAGAAAAAAATATTTATTTCACACTCACGGTATGGCTATACAGAGTATTATAATCTACTTCAAAAATTAACAACCACGCTTGAAAATCCTGAATATTTTTTTACATTATTGCATTGTCATCGGTCCTTGATATGTGTGCAAAATTTCAGATCAATCAGACTACTGCAAGTGGGTGCGTTTATAACTTTTAAAGATTCCGTTACATATATTAATACATTGATAGATACATACCGAATTTATATTTATTTATATAACACATTATTTTTATTCTGTTATAAATGGGATAGGGATTTTTGTAAAAAAGAATTATTTTCAATAACTCACTGGTTTAGTAGGTTTTCCTTCCCCTGTAGAGGTGGACGGTTCATCATCTATAATCTTCCGTCGAGGACCCTCATCTTCCATCTTACCACCACGTCCAGGCAATGAATCTGGCAACTGTAAGATTAATAATAAAATTTATATACTTTCCACAGATCTCACTGGTTTTTGTTAACGACCAACCAGCGTAGGAGAAAGTTGCTGGTTGCGGTATTAGATGATCTGTGGTACGCGCTTCTCTCTCTCTTTCGAGACCATTTACGTCCCACTGTTGGGCACGGGCCTTCTCCATTTTGGGACTTCAACTATGCTGCGCTGACCAGGCGTGTTGGCACTTGGCACAGGGTTTATTTTCGAGTTTTCCATCTCTCACAGAGGATGTTATCTGTGTGCAATATCCCTTAGCTAACTTTTACAGCACCCTGAGAGGAAAAGGGTTAGTGACACTTACATTCTTAATCCGTCGCCACATGGATAACATTTACAATGTACAGTACGCGGATGACATTTCGCCAAACCCAAAACCTAGCAAGGAAAACTTTTTAATCAATCGTTTTCTTAAACCAATATTTCCCACATGCAGAGATGCGCTCTCTGAGAAGTATGTGTGGTGTGACTTTGAAAGATAGATTAAGAAATGAAGTTATAAGAGAACGTTGCGGTCTGAAAGAGGATGTAGTGACTAAGGTGGAGAAAAGTATGCTTAGGTGGTTTGGTCATGTGGAGAAGATGGATGAGAGACGCTTAACGAAAGGCATATACACGGTGGAAGTAAGTGGAAATGATGGGAGAGGACCTAAGAGAAAAATATACTCCGATGTCATCACCGGGATACTCGAAAAGGGGCAAGTGCGTAGCACTTACAACCGTCGGGCATGTATGACCAGATGTGTGAGTGTGGATGAAGCCAAGGAAGTATGTTTGGATCGTAGCAGATGGCGCTCTATAGTCTCTGCCTACCCACATGGGAAAAAGGCGTGATGTTATGATGATGATATTTCCCATTTTTTTACTGCGTCTAATGCAAAAACAACTGTATTTCTATCTTAAATAGAATCAGAGATATGAACATGTACAAAACCAGCAAGTGCACTTCGTACTTGTTGATTACAAAATGAAAAAGCTTCTGAAAAATTTACTCAAATGTACTTGCTAGGTTTTGGTTTTGAACAGCCGATTTACGAATAGGACTCAATAGGATGTAACAAACATACTCGTATTTCGTATACCCAAAGCAGAGACTAGACAAGCAATAACGCACTCAACGCTCACCAAACGTTGCGTTAATTTCGGATATGTAATCTACAAGAATACAGTGTCCGATTTTGTTACGACTAATGAAAGTGGATTATTATATACCCCGCAACCCGCGCCTTCCTCCTTCTAGTAATGCTCTATCTATTACCTATTTTAGGTGATCTGTGACACATAGTCATACATAACCGCCTTAGAGCATCAATCTAACAGTAGTTGGCATTATATCCCCGCTGAAAAAAATACGAGAGCAATGCTCATAATGTTAAAATAATGATTATAATAATGTATAATAATAACCAATTAGATTGATTATTAATGTCACAATTATGATGGGTAACGCAGTACGTAAAAAAAAAACAAAAATGATCAGTGTCTATGTATATCCCAATTTTCCTTCTTTTCTTTTTTAATTTTGACGCATGATATTTATATTTAGTATCTTAGAAATGTTATATCGAGCTATTTAATTTATTCTATCTTTTGTTTTTCATTTTTTTTTTTTGTACACCACCTAAGTGGTCAAATGTAGCGGACGAATGTAACACAAATTGTAACAACTTATATCCTATATTTACAAAAATAAAGTATTGATTGATTGATTGATCATTCTCATTATGTATGGAGTACACATGGAATTTAGAAAATGTTCACTGATGCTTCGCTTCTATTGGCTGCATCGTGATGTTATATATATATATATACACTGAAAGAATTTTTCAAATCAGTCCAGTAGTTCCTGAGATTAGCGCGTTAAACAAACAAACTCTTCAGTTTTATGATATTAGTATAGTTAGTTACCTGTAAAAGTATGAGTGTCGGTTTGTCTGTACTTAATAGTTTAACAACATCAACAAATTCCACAGCCTCCTTCACATCCGGGATGGATGGCTTGCTTTCTGTGTCTGGAATTTACAAATAAAATATTAATTACAAACCTTTAGAGACCCTAGGTATACCAGATGTAGTGTCTATGGCAACATCACTCAGCCGGCTTGAAGCCACAATATATATAGCTGTGTGCGTGAAATACATTCTATATCAGATACATACAGGTCATGGATTCAATAACCATAGACTAATTGAACGAGTTATTTTAGACTATTTCCGACAAAAATACTATTTTTTTCTTTTTTATCTCAAAAAAATTGGTAACATTGAAACGGAATCTCTGCTAAGTTTATAAATCAAAAAAAGTTAAAGTAATTTATTGATTTTGCAATTGACATGCTATGCCTTACTTAACACTTAAAAAAATTGACTGCCGCAAGCGGGTCCCGCTTGCGGCAGTCAATTTTTTCCACCATAATTTGATTTGTCAAAAAAAGTTGTTTACCACATTCAATATCTTCTGGTTCTCTTTTAATGACCACTTCCTGTTTTACTTTCACCTTTGACTTTAACTGAGACCAGCCTGGAAACAAAAATTAATGGTGATTATTTCCCGCTTTCGAAAATGAAAATATGTAATTTAATGATGTAGGCAAATTTTTTTTTGCGCAAAAGTAAACGTGCTCTTTTTTTGTTACTTTCCAAAATTTTGGAAGAAAATTCAGGCCATTCAATCTGCTAAGAAGAACCGGCGTAAGAAACTCAGCAGAGATATCTTTAGTCATATTTCCTTCTTTAGGCTATGTCTCCTATAGCTGGCTCTGTCTCCTGACTATGTATCCTCCACAGTTCCACTTCAGGAGGGTTTTTGGTATATTACACCGCGCTCACCACCGACCGGACAGTATATTTGACAAAGAAGACAGCATTTTATACTCGCTATTTTCGAAGCACACCACATAAACACAAACATAATTTCATTGGATACTACGCACGTCCCGCACCAAATTACCTCAAGCACACTAAAAGACAACAGTGTACGTATACAATGAGTATGAGCATCGTTCTCGTACTGTTATACAACATCTTGATAATGAGTTTAAGAAAACTGCTTTACTAATCTAGAAGTAGATAGGAAGATCATAACTGCGTGCCCGATCTTGCGCTGATTTTTATTTCTAATAACATAAACGCTGACACTAGACTTGGGGTCCAGTGTTCAGCCCCATTCCAGACACAGGGAAGGTATAACAGTAAGTTTTTTTAATGGGAGTCGCCTTATAAAGCCAACTCCTGTAATTGTTTTAAGCTCAGAAGTCACTGCACTACTAAATCTTGTACAAAACCTATTAAATAAATAAATCATATCAAATATTATACCTCCATCATCCATAGGTAGTTTGATGGGTGCATCTTTGTCCAGAACTTGTTTAAATTCAGCTGCCTCCTCGTCACCATCTATGTTACCGACCTCACCCATCACTGACTTGATCTTCTGGTCCTCTAGTTCTTTGTCTATCTGTTGGAATTTACATTATTTATTATCAACCATTGGATATTCTATCACACGGGAGAAGTTATAATATGTTTTCGGAGAATGTTTTAGATTAAAACTACCTGGTGCCGGCAACTTCGTATGCGTGGAACTTGGAATCCAAACCTTAAGTAATTATACAAAAAAACTATCACCTTGAATTACTCCATATATTAAAAGAAACCACACAAAAATCCGTTGCGTAGTTTTGAAGATATAAACTCACATAAGGGTATAAATACGAAAATAACGACTTTTTTTATATTTAATCTTCTATCCATTTAAAGTTTTATCTATCAGCCGTCGGACATAGGCCTCCCCCATAGAACGCCATTACACGCTCTCTTGTGCAGCTTGCATCCAATGCCTCCCCACGATCTTGACAATGTCGTCATTCCACCTTGCCAGAGACCACCCAACTCAACGCTGCGTCGTCCGGTAAGACCGCCACTCTAGGACTTTCTTCCCCAACGATCATCAGTCCTAATAGCGATGTGGCCTGCCCATTGCCACGCCAGCGTGACGGATACGCCAGTTCTGCTAAGAATCTCCGTATTTAGGATTTCATCCCATAGGGAAGCTTAAGTTGATGCAGCAGACTGTTCGCCTCCAGGTGTGGTCCTGGTAGCCGATTTCACATACCTTTACAAAATCTTTAACTCTGATGGTGGGCCTCTGCATAGCTTGAACTGGATCTGAATCTTTGCCATAATATGAACGAGTTGTATGTCGCTCAATATTCGCCAAACCTGCAAAAACGCACAATAATACATATGATATGAGTATGTGTGTAGGTATGTTTACAGCACTTTCACACTTGCAAGGAAATTTGGTGCTAATGTAAATCTTATATCATCAATATATGTATATAAAGGCTACTCTTAATATTAGAGAAAATATAATGTTCCCATGAAGAAATAAAACAAATCATAATAAATTAATCTAACAAGATATTGAGTTAGAAGTAATTTTGAAAAAATGTCAAATGACCTCCATAAGGGGCAGAGTACCAAGGAAATAATATTAAAACTTCCTGTGAAGACTGAGTAAATTGTCCATAATTATAAAAAATATCTACCTTCTGAGAATACTCCACTGGATTTGATAACTTTAGGACCATTTTTGTTATTTTTGTTTTTATCATGTCTCCTATCTCTTCTATCTTTATCATCTTTCTTCTGATTGTTCTGTTTTACTGCTGGTCTGAAATAATTCATTTTAATAGCATATCATTCATGGTGATACATATACTATATCAGAATCAAGCTCTCCTCCAAAGGCTCCTTTCTCCGTCCACCTTTGGACATAGGCCATGAACATCATATTGTATGAGTGATAAATAAAAAAAAAATAAAAAAAAAAAAATTTAACAAAATATTCGCATACAAAGTATATACAAAAGAAAAGAAGTATATGTAGTATATCAGTATTCTGGTACACATAACACAAGCATATAAGCTTAACTTGGGACCAGAGGAAATGTCAGTGAATACTACTTTATTTATCATCATCATCATCATAACATCATGCCTTTTTCCCATGGGGTTAGGCAGAGACTATAAAGCGCCATCTGCTACGATCCAAACATACTTCCTTGGCTTTCTTTATTATTTATTTATGCTATTTATTCATCATATAAGTTGTTAGTTCCTGATGGAGCATATAAAATATTCCACACAGTTTATTTTGGATGTAATTCCATACTTTTACATAGATGTATAGGTTATTCCTTTTTTGATTAAATACTTGCAAGAAAATTGTGAAAAAAAAAATTTACTAAAGAAATTTTACTATCGTTAATTAAACGTAAATTCTGTATTTACCCTTTATTTTTATTTCTTGTCACATTTAAATTAGGTGTGAAAACTTTTTTATTCGTTTTTACACCACCTAATGTTAGATCCCGAGGTGCTTTAAACGATGCCAGTCTCTGCATGGGGTCCGGTGTCACACCATTTGTTTTAGAATTCTTATCTTCTGACATGGTAATAAGGATTTTAATAAAATTATGAACTGTGATTACGAAAATATGATGAAAATAAAAAACACACCACACCGCAATGTTTTGAAAATAAATGACAGCTGAGCTGATGACAGTCTAACAGCTGATAATGACAAATGACATTTTTTTTTCTTTTGGCAAAAATTGTCTGTTATTTTTTAATCATGGCAATGTGGATTTACAAATCACACAAATCAGTTATCTGTTATAGTATTACTTTTAAGATGTTACCTAATGAAGGCACATAACTGAACATAAAATACGTAGGTATATAATTACTACGATTTCTGGAGCAAACACAGTACTTACAAACTCTCTAATCAAGAAAAGCTTTTTGTCGATGTCAGTTGGAATATATGACAACACTAAAATAACGACTTTTCTATTGTTTAAATTTTGTTTATTCTTTAATCCTGTCGGTTGAAAATATTTGAAAAAAAAGGCTTGTTTTCAATTTCGTATTTGTTTGATAAAATCTAAACTACTTTCATTTCATTAACAAACCTAATCGCATTTCTAAATAAATTAGGACTACGATATGGCTGAATCACTGTTTGATATTTTTGGCGATCATCACATTAGACGAGCTGTAAAAAATGTTTCGCGGCAACCGCTAACAAATATCGGTAAGTTACTTTTAGACTGTGCTTTTAGACAATGCTTTTAGATATTACCGTGTTTATTCTATTATTACTATTTTCATACATAAACGAAAGGAAGACTGCACTACAAAAATATTTAGCACCCCTAGCACTTGATTTTTTTGACTTACCGTTTTGCATATCCATAAACACATAATTCATAATTGGTCATTATTTTATTTTGCAGAAAACTCAGGAAAAACAGTTTCTACGGGGCCTATAAAACCTAATGAGCCCGTTAAAAAATCTGAAAAACCTAAGAAAACGTTCCTTTCGAACACTGGAAAAGCATTACAGAATACTCCAAGAAATGTATTTACTCCGAGAGCAGTAAACGTATGCACTACGATATATAGTGATGAAACAGATGTGGGGCTCTGTGGTGAAGATGTCGAGTTTCATAGGCCTTCTAATATTTATGGTGAGAAATTTTATAAACTGCAATCGAACAACAAAAACACTAATGTCTTTAGCTACACTATTATATCTACAGATGTTAGGAGCGCAAGAAAACTTTAAGTTTATTAAAATAAATAGAAATTATGGTGACATATAAAAACTTTTATGAATGTGCATTATTTAATAGTTAGTTTCAAAAATTGTCTATAGTCCCATGTTGCAGTTTAAAAGAATGTTAGTAGTTAATCTTTACTTATTATAAAACAATGTCATTATTTTTTATGTATGTCACTATGTGAGCTTGTATCTTCAAAACTACACATTGGATTTAAATGCGATTTTTTTTAAAATAGGTAAACTTTCAAGGGGACGGCTTTTTTGGTATAAGTAATTTGTTTGGGTTTGGTTTTTAAATTCCATACGTACGAAGTATCCAGGCAATAGCTTGTTTATTTATCGTTTAAAACTAAAACAGTAGTGACTGTTCTCTTCTCTTACAGATGCTTGCACCAAGCCATCTGAATCTGGTAAATAAGTAATATTGTAGTTTTGTAAAAGAAAGTCTTTTTCTTTACTAAACATTCTTCCCGTTTTGTTTGACAGGCCTTGGAGCCTTGCACTGCCTTAATCTATCACTAAAAAGTCTAATAGCTTTTAATTGCGCTATCCTTTCGCTTGCTACATAGTACTTGTGGCTTATTGTAATTTTATTTAATAATCTACAGATAATTATCATAAGGATCTCTTCGACTACCTGACATTGCCAGAGCCTGGAATCTTAAAGCAAAGGACACCAAACACACCATCACCTAAAGCCAAGAGACGCAGCATGGAGTTCAATTGTTCCTATCAAGATGAATTCTTTAAAGGTCCGTAAATCATTGAAAAATAATTTGTATTTCTCTAACCAAAAAAGCAGTAGCTTTTACCCCATATCTTTTTAAAAATCGTTCTATTCCACTACTCTTAACAGGTATATCACAACTTTTTTAGATCATAACCTTTTTTTTCGCTTCCCATTCCATTCCCACCTTTAAAAAATGTTTTGTTCCGTAAAAAAATATGAATACAAGGCTTAAAGTCATGTTGAGTCTATTTTTAAGTTGGGCTGTAGTTCCTACATCAGGAAACATTGCATTAACCAATTCCAAACCTATCAACCAACTGCCAAATACTGCTTACAACATTTATGTAATGTATATTCCTAATGGTAAAATCAAAAAGCATGATATGAATAAAAACTTAGGAGATAAAACTGTACACATATTTTATTATTAAATATTATGTTTTTATTTTTATATTTCAGATGAGTTCTCAATAGATAGTATTCCAGATGATGACGACCTCGGTCTTCCAGACTTGTATTGAATTGTGGATTTCAACATGTCAATGTCATACACTGTACATGTTAATTTTAATATAGTGTAGTAAGTTTTTATTTATAAGGAACAGTATGACGAAAAGTTTTAGGTCTTTTAAGTATCTGCTACTGCTTTGATTGTGAAAAAGAGGCTAAGTGCCCAAATTTGCTGTATAAAAAGATCTTTTTGACCATGTTCCAATTTATATGGGATAAGTATAACAATAATAACAAAGTTTAGTTTTTTTAACTTCATTCCTAAGTGGTTTAGAAAAAATGGTGTAGTTATTTGAAATTTTTCGTGAGTAGGTAGTTATGGAGAAAAAAAACAACTTAAAACCTACCTCTATATGTATAGCAGTCTGAACCTAGCACTATTTTCTGATAAAAATACAAAATAATTTTGACCAAATCAAGGCAACTAGTTATGGCAATATTCTCCAGTATTCTAAATATAAGTAGATATGTTGTTCTTTGTGATTTTTCATGAATTATATAGAAATAGTTTCTACAATGCTTTTGTATTTGTATTTTTTATTTTTAGGAAGTTTCCTCCCATCTATCCTCACGGGAAAAAGATGTGATGGTATGATGACCAAGTTCAACAAGGCTTGAACTTCTTCCCAGCCCATTAAGATCACTATTGGGCACAGCCCTTCTCCATCTACTTATTATAGGGTTCCAATTGAAATTATTCAAATATACATACCAGATATAATTTATTAACATAATCCTTTACACAATACTAATTACTTTATATAATATATTCAGACTTATAACAAGATAAAACAAATTAAAACTTATGTTAAATACTTTTTCCCTAAGAATTGAACTTTCTTCTCAAAAGCGGGTAGTGTGATCAAAGTATCTTCCTTATAAAATGGGTTTAACATCATTTTGATATATGCCTCGTAGACATCTGTGAAAAAGTTTTTAATACCATCTTCATTGCGGGCATCGTGTACCATTATGAAACGCATCTGCAAAAAACATTTCTATTATTACAAAGAATTGGGGGGTAGCCCTTCTAATGTCAAAAACAGTACTTTAATCTCAAAATATAAATTTAACTATTTTTATTTTAAGTTGGCATGTTTTACAACTCTTTTAAAATAAATAATAAATTTTCTTATTATAGTTAAGAACTAATTTAAGAAAAATAAAGTTATAGTTACCCAGTAACCTAGCATTATACTGCTGGACATCAGCCCCTAATTTATGCCACAACATAGTATATTGGTTAATAGGCTATTTGTAATATTCAAATAAGCAACTAACCTGACTAGCTGTGACAAATGCAGAGACAAACCACTGGTTGAACTTGTCCACAGACTTCAAGTATGTGTTGGTTACTTTCCACATGTGCTCGTCAACAAGATCGAGTGCTGCATGCGCTATGAACTGATTCAAATGTCTGTTGTCTTCTTTCTGAAATTAACTTTAACAGTTTAAATAGGCAGCAGCATTGATTTTTTTTAATAACCACGAGATTGTAAGTATTTCAGGCGAATCAGTCTCAAAAATAAATTTGGCCATTGAAAATAATAGAAATCGTTCTATGGATATCCATAGAACGATTACGTTACTAATAAAAGGCAAAGGCCTAAAAACATGAAAACAATATTATAACCGGATTGATATACTAAAACAAATCCTTCAAGAAATCTATTTTATGATAAAGAGTCATAAATACCTTTGGTTCTTTAGTAACTGGAATAAAATCCATTTCAAAAATGGGGTTGTCGGAGTGCCCAACAATTACGAAATAATACGTCCCAGCCGCCATTTGTGTACGTATCGCCTAGAAATAAATACGAGCCGTTTAGAAAATAGTAAACAAATTTCTAATCTGAGTCATTTAAAGCAAGATATTAAAGATATTGGATGAACAAACGAAAATATTAAAATTTCTATTTTGGCATGTTATGACACTTGACACATTTGACCAGTGTTGCCAGAGTGATTTGGTCGAAAGTTACGTTGGCATCCATGAAAAGTTACATTTTTAAACTAAAACTTACGTAGTGGTAATTTTATGAGTTTGAATGTAGCAGCCATCAGCCAAATTTATAATTATTTACAAATAGAGTAAATAATTAATAAAATATTTTTTTTTAAATGCGCATTTAAAAAATTTTCAAATTAATAAATGCATTTTTTATAAATATTATTTTTTAAATTATTTACTCTATTTATTTGTAGTTTTAAATTTTTCTGATGTCTGCTACATTCACGCTCATGTAATTTTCAGCTCGCAGATCAAAAATTATTATTATTTTATATTTTCTTGTACACAATAATGTAAAAAAAATTAATTATAACTTTTTTAATTTTTTGAAGCTGAAGTTGGTATGGATTGCACGCATCACTTTTGAGAGTGCTCGATTGTGCGATACGATGCTGTAATTGGAACACTCAACGTTTAGCATTGTGCCGCATAATGCGCTATTGTGCGCTGATTGGAAAACGGGGACAATCACTCTTGGTTTGGGTTTTGGGTTGCATAGATAAATAATATAACCTCCATCTCCATTACACGCACGAAGTATAGATACAAGGAGTCCGAACGTAATGTTGAACGAATGGTCTCAATTTAAGGGACAGATTTTTGCCGGTAGAGTGCGCCATTTTCATGAAGTACTCTTTTGAACTATTGACACTTGTGGAAAAAAATATTCTGAGAAACGTGGATATAAATATAAGTTTTAGGAAATTTTTCGAGTGCTTTAAACCCAACAATACAGAGAAGGTCAAGAGATATTCTGATATTCTATACTAGCATCGGTACGTCCTGAATACTTGCGCCGCCAGTGGCAGAAAATAGAACTATTATCTGGGTTGATTATTGTGTACACGAAATAATAAGGAAAAGCCTATACCGTTCGGACTCCTTGTATCTATACTTCGTGATTACACGGATAAAAAAATGGCGGGAAGAATTTTTAGAAAAAAAAGCGCGGGAAAAATTTTTCTGGAAGGACGTGTTTTTCGTATAAAATTTTATTTTTTCAAATTTGATCAGTTTGAATTAATAGTACTGTGTAATTTAGTTTGTATACATGTTTCTATAGTTTTAATAAGTAATTTTAGTGTAGATCTTTTTCTTCTCTTCATCTTTCACCTGGATTTAGGGTAAGTTTTTTCTTATTGTTTCTCTTCAACAATGGATCCCCCAGGGGACCCTGGGGGAACTATCCCAGAGGTAGGGCATGTCGTAACTATTTACGACTGTTCTAGTATAGATACGGATGCATCTAGCATCCAAGATGGCAAAGTTCGGAGACGTAAACGTACAGCCGCCGTACGTACATGTAAGCATGGCAATAAAAAAAGGACTAAGAGGCGACACGGTGAGGACAGAAACGATAAAAGTGATGATTGTGAGTGTATATCAGATAACAATTTGAGTAATACTTGTAATGATGACAAAATGTCCCAGTCTCATACAACTACAACTAATAATTTACAGGCCATTTCTGCGTCCACTGTACCTCAGACAGTTGCAAGGCTAGTGTACCAAAAATCTGACGCCTATCCATACATTATTCATATTCAGCGCAACCTAGAGTCTTCCAATGACAGTTCAACATTACATCCAATAACATTTGGAAAATTTTTAAAATCAAATGCTATTCAGCATGTTATCAATGGTAGTTTAAAGCGTATTGGTAGGAATAGGCTGTCCATTTCCTTTTCAGATTATAAGTCTGCCAATGAATTCATGGAAAGTGAGGCTTTAATAACATGTAACTACAGAGCTTTTATACCATCGTTTAATGTAACACGGATGGGTATTGTTAGAGGAGTGCCATCTGATTGGTCAGATGAAGAAATTAAAGATAATATTTCAGTTCCTATAGGGTGTGGGCCAATATTAAAAGTGCGTCGCCTTAAAAGAAAAGTGGTTGACAATGGGGTTGCTACACTGAAATGTACAGAATCAGTAGTTTTGACATTCGATGGTCAAACATTGCCAAAAAGAGTGTTTATGTGCTACACGTCATTGCCTGTAGATTTGTATATCTTCCCAACTATACAGTGTTTTAATTGTTGCCGTTTTGGGCATGTAAAGTCTTTGTGTCGCTCAACTCCCCGGTGCTATAGATGCGGTGAAGACCATTCGGGAGAAAACTGCACAGTTGATGAAGAACGAATTTTCTGCTGTCTTTGTAAGGGTCTTCATATGGCCACTAGTAAAAAATGTTTGGAGTTTGAGAGGCAACGCGCCATTAAAGAATCAATGGCAAACAACAGCATTTCTTACTTTGAAGCTTCTAAATTACATCCTACTGTTTCTAAAATTTCTTACGCTGATACTCTTTTAAACAATAAACCTCTATTAACAAATCACTCTAAATCTACTCAAGATATAAACCCTATTCAAAATTCACAACCTTTCTTACATCCTTCTACTACTCAATCATACAAAAAAACTGTTATTTCTCAACGCACAAGCTCACCTAAATCTTCACAGTCTACGGGTTATGACGTTGTGGCGCATAACAACTTAATAAAGGACTACAACATGACTTCATCACAGAACAACGGATGTGCTCTTAATGCACATGATAAGAACTCTAATACCTCTTTGACTGAAATTATTTTAATGCTCATTAAAATACTGTCTCAGTCTAGCACACTTTCACCGTCCAACGCTGCACCAATCATTACAGTTCTCTCACAATTATTCTCACAAATCAATAATGGACAACCTAACCAAAATAATACAATGGAATTGTAGAAGCGTTATTTCAAAAAAATCTGATTTAATTTTCTTAATTAATAAATATGATCCATGCATCATTGCCTTACAAGAAACTTGGCTAAAACCAAATACAATTTTTAAGATACCTGGTTTTGCGTGTGTAAGGGAAGACCGTGGTGATGGGTTTGGTGGAGTAGCCTTACTCGTCAAACATGGTGTTCCTTATACATATGTACCTATACCAACACACAGTAATGATTTCTCAATAATCGCAATAACCGTAAACAATATTTGCTTCATATCTTTATATATACCACATCCCTCTTTGTTTATTTATCAAAAAATAAGTGACATTATATCTAATATTTCTGTTTCTCACTCTATTGTTTTACTAGGTGATTTTAATGCTCAGCACCAATCTTGGGGAAGCACTAATACTAATACATTTGGAAACTTCATCATTGATATGTTGCATGATCAAAACTTATGTATATTGAACAATGGTGCCCCTACGCGTCGCACTGCTCCCAACGAAGCCACTAGTGCTCCTGATCTGTCGATCTGTTCTCCCAACTTGGCGTCCTCCTTAAACTGGTCTGCATTGTCGTCTTCCTTTGGTAGCGACCATTTTCCTCTTCTTCTTTCATTTCCCTTTCATCGTCGTCAGTCAGAGAAACGCTCTCCGCGCTTAAAATATAGATTATCAAATGCAGACTGGGATCTCTTCAAAGAAAAAATAGATGTTAAAATATTATCACTTCCTAATATAACACAAGACAATGAAGAGATTTGCGCTGAAGCACTTGCCATGGCCTTAATTGAAGTAGCAGACGAGACATTTCCAAAAAAGAATAATTCTTCTCGTTTCCTTCCGTCCCCTCCATGGTGGGACGCCGAGTGTACGGCAGCTATTAAAAGCAGAAAACTAGCAGAGCGTAAATATTGTCATTGTTCGACTGATGAAAATTTTGAGAATGTCATGCAAGCTATAAAATTTACTAAGAAACTTTTTAAACAGAAGAAATTTGAATCATGGAGATCCTTCTGTCTGTCTCTCTGTCCCAACACAAGCTCTTCAGTTGTCTGGAATAAAATAAGAAGATTTAAATCTGCCTTTAAAGATAATAATTCCCGTTCTGTCTTGCCTTTCCATTTAACAACACCGTTTCTAAACAAATTAGCCCCTCCTACTGCTCCTGAACTTATACCTCTTGTTCCCATCAGCGATTTTACTGGACTGAATGGTCCTTTTTCTATGACCGAGTTAATAGGAGTTTTGGCCAAGACCAAAGATTCCGCTCCAGGATTAGATGGAATCCCGTATTCCTTCTTTTCTCACCTTAATGACACCTCTCTGTCTTATTTCCTTAATCTTATCAATAATATTGTTTCCTCCTGCAATATTCCTTCTTCCTGGAAATGTCAAGATATTTTACCTATACTTAAACCTAACAAAGATCCGAACCAAAGCTGTTCATATCGCCCAATAGCGCTTTCATCAGTTTTAATGAAAATCACTGAACACCTTATTAAGAATCGTCTCGAATGGTTTATAGAGAGTAATAATTTATTGTGTAATAATCAGTTTGGATTTCGTCGCGGGAGAGGGACTATAGATAACATTAGTGTTTTAATTACTGACATTAGACTAGCTTTATCTAATAATCATTACTTACTTGCTGCATTTCTGGACATAACAGCTGCATATGATAATGTGGTTGTGTCAATTCTTTATAAAAAACTACAAGTTCTAAGAGTTCCTAGTATATTATCCAATTTTATCGTTACTATGTTGTCAGATAGATGTATAACTCTATCTGTAAATGACTCTACTGAAACCCGTCTTGTAAATTCTGGTTTACCTCAAGGATCTGTACTCAGTCCTATTTTATACAATATATACAGTTATGACTTAGAATCGTCTTTAGGCTCAGATGTTACGGTATTGCAGTACGCTGATGACTTGCTTGTATATTACTCTCACGAAAATGTAGAGGTTGCAGCAGACACGTTGTCGCATTCTCTATCTCTTCTTAAAAACTGGCTAGATTTTAATGGTCTTGATGTTTCAGCTGATAAAAGTGCAGTTATACCTTTTTCACGAAAGAGGTCACCCCCAGCAATTTCTGTTTATTATAATAATATTTTAGTCCCTATAAAACAACAAACTAAATTTCTTGGGGTAGTATTAGATGCAAAGCTTTCGGGTATTCCCCATTGCGAATATATAGTTAATAAGAGTGAGCGTTTATTGAACATTTTGAGATGTCTTTCGGGAGTCTGGTGGGGTGCCCATCCGTTTACACTTAAAATTTTATATAATGCCATGATTAGAAGTATTCTTGATTATGCCATTTTTTTGCTTACACCAGTTAATAAAACGGGACTAACAAAATTAGATGCGATCCAAAATAAGGCAATGCGTTTGATATGTGGAGCGATGAAATCTAGTCCGATAAACTGTTTACAGGTTGAATGTGTGGAATCTCCACTAGACTTGAGACGGCAATATTTATGTGACAGATATTTACTCCGTTGTCTTCAATTTGCCAAACATCCTTTACATAAATCATTAAAACTCTTAAATAATTCTACTAACACTACAAGTTATTGGTCACATAAAACTCTTCCATGCATAGTTTTAAGTTATCAAAGGTATCTCAATTTACACGCTCCTACTTGTAGTTATGTACAATATCCACTTTTTAACACAAATTTTGATGCTTTAAAATTAACTCCTAACATAAATCTTAATATAAATATCTGCAAAAGTGACGTCAATGCTAATACTAAATTCAACTTCATTAAAGACTGTCAGTGGGTAGACTGGCATCATATTTACACCGATGCGTCTAAGTGCTCCTCAGTGGGTAAAGTAGGGATTAGCGTCTACCATTCTCAATACAAAATCAGACAACAAATTAAACTTCCTCCAGAATCGTCAATCTTTACTGGCGAATGTTATGGACTATTTAAAGCTGTTGAATATATTAAGTTAGCAAAATTACAAAAATCTGTCATTTTTACCGATTCTAAAAGCGCCTTACAAACACTTCATAACTATCCATTTAACTGTAAGTTAGTGTATCCTATAATAATTAGTATTAGAACCTTACTTGCTCAGTGTAGTGAGTTGGGATTAGAAGTTTCTTTCGTTTGGATACCTAGCCATTGCAACATCTTGGGTAATAATATTGCTGATCGCCTTGCGCATGAGGCTATTCAAAACGGTGACTTGTTTCCGTACAAAAACTTTAGCCATGACTTGGTAGCTCTCGCTAGAGTGTTTTTAAGAGAGTCTTGGAATAAGATTTGGATAGAAAGTTGTCAGAAAAAAGGCAAACATTACTTTTCCATACAATCTGATATTCCAGGTAAACCCTGGTTTGCCAGAATGTCATTTAATAAAAGGGACACTTGTTGTATCATTCGTATGAGATTGGGACACGTTTGTACACCTGCATACCTCGCTAAAATTCAAGTCGTGGCCTCTAATATGTGCGAATGTGGTTTAGATGTTGGCGATGTGAATCACATTTTTCTCTCCTGCCCTCACCGTGATAATAGTATGATATATAATTCTTTAAAAACGTTGAATTTTCCATTACCTACTTCTATTACTGTTCTTCTAGCATCTAATAACTTCGATATATATAATGCTTTAAGTAGTTTTATTGCTGAAAATGATATTAAAATATAGCATCTATTTATTTATTCCGTTAATAAAATCTTACTGATCTTTCGAAATTCTCGAATCCAAATTTTAATTAAAATTACTGTTGTTTCCCTACCTTTGTTCGTGGCAACTGCGCAAACCGCGCGAGCCAATATTATAAAAAAAAAAAAAAAAAAAAAAAAAGGATTTTTAGAACTCTAAATTTTAAAGTTTTCGCCTTTTCAGTGTTATCGTAGTGTACAGTAATTCAGTGCCACAGTTTTATATATTTTTCTGCTTCAATAAGTAAAATGGATAACAGCCAAACTAACACTAGTAATTTTACTTTCATTAACTTGTATATTTTAAAATTTATTACGTTTAGTAGTTTTATCTGGCTATATTTGTTGTACATTTTAACTTCCAGATTCTTGGAGCGTGAAAATTGATAAGCTAATGGTATGGCGCACTGGCTGGACTAAATATGAACATAAAACATCAAACTATTTCATGCTGCGTGTCGTATATGATCAACTTTTAATATTAACGGATACAAGAGTTTTGGAAACATTTAATATGAGACAAAAAATTAAAGGCATTTATAAAGATGACATTTTGATTTTAATTATTAAAAGCAATAATAACGATGTACGTATCTTTAACCACATTATGAAATATGTTTTCAGTTTTAGATGACTTCGGAATCTCTCCATCGCATCGTAACGCTCTACTTTTTCTATTTTTACAG
Source organism: Orgyia antiqua (assembly GCA_916999025.1). Classification (NCBI taxonomy): domain Eukaryota; kingdom Metazoa; phylum Arthropoda; class Insecta; order Lepidoptera; family Erebidae; genus Orgyia; species Orgyia antiqua. Next base: position 12,799,008 of record OU779874.1, read on the forward strand.
ATTAAAAGAATAAAATTTCAAATAAAATCAAATACATCCCAATGCTTAGAAGCACTTGCACAGCATTTCCCAGTGATTTCACACAACGGACTTCCGTCTAATAACATCTTAGAAAGTAAATTTCGAAGTATTGACGAAATAATGAGACATGCGTTAGCGTGTAAAGGTATTATCTCTAGCTTAACTTTGCATTACGTCCTCTGGTTCCAAATAAAGCTGTAATATTTTTGGTACATTAGGTATCAATTAATACCCATGATTGATGATGAAAGGTTGTCTGGAAGAGATCGCATATTGCGATAAGACCGCCAATTGTACATGTTTTATTGTTACATTAGTTTTAAGTGACATGTAATTTATGGTGTACAATAAAGTGTATTCTATTCTATTCTATTAATACTCCCCCAAAATCAAGACACATTCACTATCCGCAGTAGTCACTTAGTCAGTGTCGCTAACACTATTCCAAAAACCACGTTATTTACTTCGTTGGTGACGGTTGCCACCAACGGTCGAACGACAGCTTAATCACCAGTCTGCGACTTCCAGGGCCCTGAGTCGGGTATTTCAACGGTGTCACAACTGTACCATTAATGTACCATTATGGTACAATAGTAAAGTTTTTGGTAGTCTACTATTATTGTGTCGTCATAACGACTTCATCATTGACTTACAATTGTCAAAGTGACATAAATTGCTAGTCTCGTACACAACTGCTTCACAATTGCAATTCAATGACTGAAATGTTTCGGTAGTCTGCTATTTTGAATTTGACAGTAATATTTTTAAATTGTCCTGTGTCGACAGATTGCCATAAATAAAAAATAGATAGATAGAAATATTAGAAATTGTTCTTTGTAATTTATTGCAATTTACTAATCTCCTAAACTTCACATTGCTTTTTATACTAATTAATAGTATGTACAAATATATCTAAACGAAGTCTAGCATGATTAAATGTTTAAATTTATTAGTAGTTTTTCGAAAACCACTTCAACTAACGCATTTTTTGAAAACGGCAACACATACATACCATTCTAACACAATTCATAGATAAAAGAGACCGAAAATTCAATGCATAGATAAAAGAGATCGACAATTCTATTACCATTGAACGACCGTTATGACGGCATATAGCAGACTACGGATATTTGACTTCAATTGCAACGGTATCGTGCCGGTATTGTGCCGGTATGACAATTGTTCCAAAATAGTAGACTTGAGCACCAGTAGAATTACTCCATAAACAATAAGCTCCGCCCACTACTTGATGTGATTGGGTGACGCGACGGTTTGGTAATGGTCGGATGTCGAACGGTCTACCTACCTATTTGAATTTCTAGGGGAAAACATCCATGGAGACTAGAAGAAAGGAGGAATATCTCAGTATATTAAAAAGTGTCTGCTGAAAGGCAGCAAATTAAGGTGGCGCCATAGTAGCAAGTGGAAGAATTTTAAAAAGAGCGCCACAAATTATTAGAAAGGAAAGAAAAACTTCCGCTTTGTTACAGCGCAGTTTTTTAAATTATTATATTATACTAGCTGCCCCGGCAAACGTTGTTTTGCCATACAATTCTGTATAAAATAAAATTTCATCAAAATCGGTCCAGCCAATTTGTAGCCTATGTGTTATTCTGATGTATAAGCTATATTGTGGTAAAGTTTCATTCAAATCCATTCAGTAGTTTTTACGTGAAAGAGTAACAAACATCCATACATACAAACTTTCGCCTTTATAATATTAGTAGGATAGACAAACATGAGTATGAAATAAATTTATATTATTATTATTATATGGTGTTTTTAAGTACCCCAAATATTTGTAAATAGCAAATAGAAAATAGTATTAAAGAATTACCGCAACAGTAGCACACTTCACTCTGCTTACATTCATATCATTCATCTTGCTACACTAGCGCTATTTCGGTGAGTGTTATTTGCTGTTTACTAGTGGACACTTTTTGGACTGATCCCATACAAGATATTCCTCCTTTCTTCGAGTCTCCATGAAAACATCCTCTGCCCTTTCTATACCTTCTTATAGAGTTGCCTTTTGTGTAACGGATAGTTTTTCTAAATATTCTAACTACCTACATTTTTACAGATCAAACTACATCAGTAAATCTGCCAACTGGATTTGAAAATTTTATCAAGCTGTGTCTGCTAGATCCAAGTTTTCCTCAAATGATATCCGAAACTGAGAAAATACTTAACAAAACAAATATTAAGAAATAATCTACTTATTTATGTTTTACTTAATTTCAAATAAAGTTCTTCGGAATAAAGCATTAAAATTGTTCGGTGCTGTTGATAAAGTTCACACTTCTGAGCGATGCTAGTGTTCATGGTACTATTCATGTATGACGTCACATTTGAGTGAATATGGTTGGAACAATTTGTTCCAATCACACGTTATAAACAGTTTTTTATGGTTTTTGTAAGGTGTGTAGTCTAAAAAAACTGTTTAAATAGAACCCAATTTTATTCCAATAATTTTATTTATTTATGCTTTATCCTACACATAAGAAATAGTAATAAAATACATAAAAATAAAAAAAAATGTACACAGACTAGCTTAACCCACACCTGAGGTTTCCTACAGACAACCTTTGAGAACCAGTAGACTCTTGGTACGAAAGAAAAGGAAAGAAATTTCCTAAGTAACGGTAGTGTCCATTTGTGTGTGCGTGTATGCTTATGTGTGACGTCACACGATAAAAAGGGTATCATATTTTTAGTATTTTATGATGATTAATAAATAAAACCATATTTAATTCAACAAGTCTATTAATATATATATGTTACATTACACTAACATTTAATGTTCAAGTCAACACTATTCTCTACATTATCACACAGTTCCCTGAGTGTGTGCAGTGTCCACGTGTGATTGTTTGTATGTTTCTTGTGTGTGACGTCACGCTTGGGGGCGGACACTGACGGTTTGAACGCCATCTGTGAGCCGTCGTATGACTCTAATATTTGTACTGGCGATCTGAAATATTAAGCTAACATGAATACAAGCTAAGCTTATATGCTTGTGTTATGGGTACCAGAATACGAATAGAATACATAATATATACTACTTTTCGTTTGTAAATACATACCTATAATAGATAGAAACACCCAGACGCAGTACAAACATTTCTATGACATTTATAAAGAACACACAAATGATTGTCCCGAGGGGAAATCGAACCTGCGACCTTGTGAACGGCAGTTTATATGAACCATTCGACCAAGAAGCCCGTCAAAGAAACATATAAATATTAACTTTTGGATGTGGCCAAGGTTTCTAACCGGTGCCAAAACAAAAGAAAAATAAAAAAAAATAAAAAAAATATACTAACAATTTGTGCAAGTGTTGTGGTAGATTCCCTCTAAGTACAGCGGCGCTGGTCTCCCTGACGGTCGGGTGGTAGTGCCGGTTCATTAGACACAGCTCGTGTACTCCGGCCGCGTGTGCTCCACTGTGCTCTGGTGATGGAAGTGTTGGATCGAATCTACCTGATCCTATATCACTGTCAAACTCTAATAGTGATGACACTGCTTTACTTTGCTGAAATTAAAAAAAAGTCTTAGAGCATTAAAACAACAGGAGTAGTCAGTGACATGCCGTTTTTTTTTGTCAAATTTAAGTTTATGTTGGTGATGTCGAAATTCTCCGTGTGATGACGGATAAGAATATAAGTTAGCTGAGAGATATTACACACAGATCAAAAGGACATCCTCTGTGAGAGACGGAAAACTCGAAAATATACTGTGTCTTTACGCCTAGTCAGCGCAGCACAGTAGACCATAATCTCTCCGAAGTAGAGGAGATCCGTGCCCAACAGTGGAACCTTAATGGGCTGCAGAGAGAAATGTCGAAATAACCGAGTTTTACAGTAAAAAAATCTCTTACACACCTAGGTGGCTGGCTAATCCATTAGTCAATAAATGTATGAATTGCGTGTTTAGGGCACAAATGTGTTACACGGGGCAATAAATGTATGAGCTACCGCAGGGCAACAAATTTATGTCTCTTCCTGAAGCAACAAATGTATAACTTACCTAGGACAACAAATGTATGTGTTTTTTCAGAGCCTTAAAATGTATGACTCGTTGACAGACATACCTATTACTTACAATTAAGGTCTTAAAATATATAACTGCTAGATGTGCCAAATGTATGACTTACTTAAGGCCTTAAGATGTATGACTTACCTAGAGCCTTAAAATGTATGACTCACGCCAAACAAATGTATAATTTCACTTAGAAATCCATAAGTACCTGTGCTAATTGTTGGAACATGGCTAGACATGCCAAGGCACCGTTATGTTGCAGCTGAGTGGCCAAAGTGAGGCCACGCTTGGCCATAGCCTGGAGAACTGAGGATGAGACACGTCGGGCCCGGGCGCAGATCTGACTTACAGCTTCCAGAATTATAGGAGCGTCTTGTTGCGTTGAACCTGTGTAATTATATTGATATTACTAGCTGACCCGGCAATCGTTGTTTTGTCATATAAATGTTAGTGGTTACCCTTAACATTTAGAGGGATAAAAAATTGATGTTGTCCCGATTCTAAGACCTAACGGATATGTACACAAAATTTCACGAAAATAGGTCGAGCCATTTCGGAGGTGTATAATTACAAACACCGTGACAGGAGAATTTTATATGTTAGATAGACTTGAATACAAGTGTCACCACCCCATTTTCTCTGCAGATTGTCGTAAGCGACACTGCATCCAGCGGCCCCCGGCGTATTTGAAGATATCGTCAGTCCACCTTGTTGGGGGCTGCCCCACGCTGCGTCGTCCGGTTCGTGGTCGCCACTCGAGGACCTTCCATCCCCAACGGTCATCAGCTCGTCGAGCGATGTGGCCTGCCCATTGCCACTTCAGCGTGCTAACTCTTCGGGCTATGTCGTACACACCAGTCCTTCTACGGATCTTCGCATTCCGGATCTTATCACGTATGCTCGGTGTTTCCCACCTCACATAGCCCTCTCCATAGAACGCTGCGCAACTCTGAGTTTGGTTATCATTCGGTATAAATGAAAAAAATAAATTTAGGTAGAAGTGCATCTTGTACTCGATAGATGGCATGAATATAATTTTCATGTGGTAAGTAAAATAAAGTTAAGAAATAGCTTCGTAAAAACTAACTTATTTACCCGCATGTACTCCAATCATGGCAGAATACAAATAAGCATGGAACTTGGCAGGATCTACATTCAGGGCGTCTCCGGAGCCAGCAAGAATGGCCAGCACCGTCCTGACGCAGAGGAGACGCTCACGGGAACCGATCAGTTGATCAGAGATCAGCTGACTCAAGATTGCCACCAGGTCCGAGTAATACTCGAGGTTTATTACATGGGTGAACCTGGGGATATCATATTTTACTACTAACTAGCTGTTACCCGCTAACGTACGCGGGAAAGAGACAGATGTACGTAGAAAAAAGGCGACGCGAGAACGTGACAAACATATCTGTCGGTGACGTTATGACTATCTCGGTATATCAATGACATAGGTGAAAAGAGACAGATATATATCTGTCTCTTTTCACCTCTTCTTTTTTCTATATACATCTGTCTCTTTCTCCCTATATTAATGTATATTATAATGGTGTCGATTCTGTGTCCAAGAACGTAACTAAACTTAACTAAAAATTGATTTATTCCTGTCAAATCTCACTTTCTTATTCTGAAAGTCACAACTTCACTTAAATTAAGTTTGACAGGACCAAAATTAGTCAATCTATACAATTTAGTGATAATGCTATTCTGGTGTACATCATAAATGTCAAAAATTCACTTAATTTAGTGAGTTCTCGACTTATTTAGTCGGGATATGAGTAGGTGCCGACTTAAATTCACTAAATTTTATCATGGCTTTTTGAACATTAAAAATTGATTTTCTGATTAAATATTGAATAATAAATGTTTGTTAGCAAATAAAAAATATTTATAAATTAAAATTATACTTGATAAATTAAATATTGGCGCCAAAATTGAGGTTAAACAAAGCGCGAAAAACAGACGAATCACAGTCAAGTGCGGAGATTCGTAGAACTAATTATTTAGGTATTTCTTTGTTTACTTAATTTTTGTCGAAATAGTTTTGTAATTTACATACATAATATAATACGTATTTTTACTTAGCCATAGAATTCTAAGACAAAATATATTATGTAAGTATACAAGTTATCGTAAAAATATTATAAACATATATAATTTAATACAAAGTGAACGATTTTGAGGTTAATGGCGTCTAATGATAAATATAACTTTTTTCCAGGTCATGCAGGGGAAAATAAATATCCAGTTGGTGGCCTAATGGAAAATTGTGGTCCAGTACCTATAAATGCAATTGCTACCAATTAAGTGAACTACAGGAAAAATCTAGAAATCTTTGGAACCATAGTTTGGAACATTGAAACTAGTGATAAAAAATGTGTATTTGTGTGTGTCTGCCTAAAGTTATGTAAATATCATTAAATAGTAGAAATAATAATTGTAGCCAGTCTTAAAACTATACCTACCAAATGGTGCTACTTGATCTGTGATACTTAATAAGGTTTCTAACAGTTTGTCTCTAGAACAGTGAGCTATATTTTTTATCAGTAGGTTTCTAAATTTATTATTAAAAATAACTAATGAAGAAATGAATAGAATCAGCCAAGCCAAGCCAGAGAGTTCAGTGGACCAACATTTATTTATATGTACTCGGAAAACATTCAGATTTATTTAGTAAAACATGTATTTAAACAAATATTGCATTTTTATTTGTATAATAATAAATAAATAAATAAATATTCATGGACATTTCACACAACGTCCTCTGGTCCCAAGCTAAGCTTTATATGCTTGTGTTATGGGTACCAGAATACGGATATAATACTTATACTACTTTTCTTTTGTAAATTCATACTTATAATATATAGTAAACACCCAAACGCAGTACAAACATTTGTATGACAATTAAAAACATCACACAAATATTTGTCCCGACCGGGAATCGAACCCGAGACCTCGTGATCGGCAGTCCGTTATATGAACCACTAGACCACGAGGCCCGTCGAATAAGTAAGTATTAAGCCTCTTACTATATCAAAAAGTAATGTGTTATGCATATATGTAATTTATTGGAATTCTTAACATTCTAATAATCCATATAGATTGTTTGTAAGAATTCATAGATACATAAATACTGTTTTGTAGCTTATAGCTAGATCAGAATACATAACACATAGGCTATATTATAGTAACCACTAGCAGGCTTAGCTAAGTTAGAAATAAAGTATATAATTTATTGGAATTCTTAACATTCTATTAATCTAAATATGTTTGTAAGAATTCATGGATATATGTTGCCCTTAAGAAAAGACTATGATGAATTAATTACTGTTGTGTAGCTTATAGATCAGAATACTTAACATATACAACTACATACTGAACTTAACACACTTTTATAAGTTATAAATAAAAGTAGAAATAAATTATTAGGTTCATTTAATATCTCTTGCATAATTATACACCACATGATATCACAAATTTTTATAAATACAGATTTTCATGTTTCCATAAATACACTTTTTGGCTTTTGTCATTGTTATCTTGATAATTATGAGTTTCCGTCATCAGTTTATGGTAGATGAGAAGTAAATATTTGCTTATAAGCATATTTTTCCTTAGTTGCTGTAATTATTTACACTAAACACCTATTAAAACAAATAATTAACGAATTTAATTGTGTTTTTTGTATAAAGTAGGTAATCAAGGAAAGTAATATAGGCATACCACAGAGTAAAAGTAGTGCTAATCACTCCACAGATAACCTAAAAGATTTGATGCTCACTATGCTCATATCTAAGATGAGAAATACACTGAAATAAGGCCGCCAACTAATTAAATTATTAATAAATGTTCATAACAATGATGCAGAAATAGTTGTAAATATTTATAAATACCTATATTGCTCAAATAACGTTTGAAAAGGAATTTTATATTAGTTATTTTTTTATTCATTCATTCATTCGTTCACTATAAAAGGCATTTTTGTCTGTTAGTGGGCAGCTTTAAATGATTATGTCAAAATCAAATAAGTGCTGTCAACTAAAATTTTAAGTTTAATTTCTGTTTGAAACAGAATAGGTTTATCACTAAAACCAAACTAAAAATAGTTTATTTATGGTTAAGTTTAGTGAAGTTGGACTTGCACTGGAATCGACACCAATATGCCGTTTGCCGATGCCCTTGAAATTTAGACAATATTCCCCGTTTATGCAACATTTTTCACCAATGGAGCGCTCCTATTGATCGTCGCGTGATGTTATATAGTCTTCCTCGATAAATGGACTATCCAACACAATGAAAATTTTTCATTTTGAACCAGTAGTTCCTGAGATTAGTGCATTTAAACAAACTATTCAGTTTTATGATATTATTAGCTGATGCCCTCGACCTCGTACGCGTGGAATTTTGAAAATAAACCTTAACAAATCATATATTAAAGCCATCCCCTTCAACCATTCTATCGTCTAAAGAAAACCGCATCCGAATCCTTTGTGTAGTTTTGAAGATATAAGCTCACATAGGGACATACATACAAAAATAACGACTTTGTTCTATAATAAGTAAAAATAAAGAAGTGTAGGTACAAATATTTATTTAACATCACGCCTGTAATATCGCTAAGGGTATTAACAGAGACAACATAAATTAATTAAAATAATAATACTGACTTGGCCAGTCCATTAAGCGATGCAGCCAACAACTTAGATCTTGGCGCTGTCTTCAATAATCTGAAGTATATATGGAACACTGTCTTGGTCACTTCTGTGAGTTGTTTCCTTCTCGCCATCTCACTCTCTTGTGCTTCCGTCTCTAATAACTCTTTTTCTACTTCTTTTAACTTCTTTGCGCGCTGTAATTTCACTTAAAAGTTAATCTTCTGATATATAAAATTCTCATGTCACAGTGTTAGTGACCATACTCCTCCGAAACGGTTTGACCGATTTTCGTGAAATTTTGTGTACAAATCCGTTAGGTCTGAGTATCGGACAACATCTATTTTTCAAACAACCCCCCACCCTGACATTTTTATAGCAAAACAACGTTTGCCGGGTCAGCTAATTACATATAATATACTATGCCGTTCAAATGAGAATAGGATTGACCTCGCGTCATGTTGTGACGTTATAGTTGTCAATTTGAACAATTTTGGTAGGATCACCAAAAAAAGACATTTTTATAATATAATTTATCTATCACTTTGTCGTTATCGTTTGCTAATTTTCGAGCAATTAGCGAGACAAATACAATTAAAAACAATAACAAATAACGACAATTTCAAAATAACAACACTAATAAACAAAAACAATGAGAAATAACAACAAATTCATTTTTTTAACGGGAAACAACTACATAACTAACAGAATTTAAAATAAAATTTATATACTCGACAAGGCACACCAACAACAACAAAATGGCGGTTGGCAATTTCAACTTAATGGTGTCGATTCTGTGTCCAAGAACGTAACTAAACTTAACTAAAAATTGATTTATTCCTGTCAAATCTCACTTTCTTATTCTGAAAGTCACAACTTCACTTAAATTAAGTTTGACAGGACCAAAATTAGTCAATCTATACAATTTAGTGATAATGCTATTCTGGTGTACATCATAAATGTCAAAAATTCACTTAATTTAGTGAGTTCTCGACTTATTTAGTCGGGATATGAGTAGGTGCCGACTTAAATTCACTAAATTTTATCATGGCTTTTTGAACATTAAAAATTGATTTTCTGATTAAATATTGAATAATAAATGTTTGTTAGCAAATAAAAAATATTTATAAATTAAAATTATACTTGATAAATTAAATATTGGCGCCAAAATTGAGGTTAAACAAAGCGCGAAAAACAGACGAATCACAGTCAAGTGCGGAGATTCGTAGAACTAATTATTTAGGTATTTCTTTGTTTACTTAATTTTTGTCGAAATAGTTTTGTAATTTACATACATAATATAATACGTATTTTTACTTAGCCATAGAATTCTAAGACATCATATATTATGTAAGTATACAAGTTATCGTAAAAATATTATAAACATATATAATTTAATACAAAGTGAACGATTTTGAGGTTAATGGCGTCTAATGATAAATATAACTTTTTTCCAGGTCATGCAGGGGAAAATAAATATCCAGTTGGTGGCCTAATGGAAAATTGTGGTCCAGTACCTATAAATGCAGTTGCTACCAATTATATTAAGTGAACTACAGGAAAAATCTAGAAATCTTTGAACCATAGTTTGGAACATTGAAACTAGTGATAAAAAATGTGTATTTGTGTGTGTCTGCCTAAAGTTATGTAAATATCATTTAATAGTAGAAATAATAATTGTAGCCAGTCTTAAAACTATACCTACCAAATGGTGCTACTTGATCTGTGATACTTAATAAGGTTTCTAACAGTTTGTCTCTAGAACAGTGAGCTATATTTTTTATCAGTAGGTTTCTAAATTTATTATTAAAAATAACTAATGAAGAAATGAATAGAATCAGCCAAGCCAAGCCAGAGAGTTCTGTGGACCAACATTTATTTATATGTACTCGGAAAACATTCAGATTTATTTAGTAAAACATGTATTTAAACAAATATTGCATTTTTATTTGTATAATAAGTAAGTATTAAGCCTCTTACTATATCAAAAAGTAATGTGTTATGCATATATGTAATTTATTGGAATTCTTAACATTCTAATAATCCATATAGATTGTTTGTAAGAATTCATAGATACATAAATACTGTTTTGTAGCTTATAGCTAGATCAGAATACTTAACACATAGGCTATATTATAGTAACCACTAGCAGGCTTAGCTAAGTTAGAAATAAAGTATATAATTTATTGGAATTCTTAACATTCTATTAATCTAAATATGTTTGTAAGAATTCATGGATATATGTTGCCCTTAAGAAAAGACTATGATGAATTAATTACTGTTGTGTAGCTTATAGATCAGAATACTTAACATATACAACTACATACTGAACTTAACACACTTTTATAAGTTATAAATAAAAGTAGAAATAAATTATTAGGTTCATTTAATATCTCTTGCATAATTATACACCACATGATATCACAAATTTTTATAAATACAGATTTTCATGTTTCCATAAATACACTTTTTGGCTTTTGTCATTGTTATCTTGATAATTATGAATTTCCGTCATCAGTTTATGGTAGATGAGAAGTAAATATTTGCTTATAAGCATATTTTTCCTTAGTTGCTGTAATTATTTACACTAAACACCTATTAAAATAAATAATTAACGAATTTAATTGTTTGTTTTTTGTATAAAGTAATCAAGGAAAGTAATATAGGCATACCACAGAGTAAAAGTAGTGCTAATCACTCCACAGATAACCTAAAAGATTTGATGCTCACTATGCTCATATCTAAGATGAGAAATACACTGAAATAAGGCCGCCAACTAATTAAATTATTAATAAATGTTCATAACAATGATGCAGAAATAGTTGTAAATATTTATAAATACCTATATTGCTCAAATAACGTTTGAAAAGGAATTTTATATTAGTTATTTTTTTATTCATTCATTCATTCGTTCACTATAAAAGGCATTTTTGTCTGTTAGTGGGCAGCTTTAAAGATTATGTCAAAATCAAATAAGTGCTGTCAACTAAAATTTTAAGTTTAATTTCTGTTTGAAACAGAATAGGTTTATCACTAAAACCAAACTAAAAATAGTTTATTTATGGTTAAGTTTAGTCTAGTTGGACTTGCACTGGAATCGACACCAATATCATAGTATCCAACAACGAAATTATTGAAAGAAAATAGTATTCCTTTTTTAATAATATTATAACTATTATTACTAAATACGTTTTTCGCTTCAAATTACTGAATTTAGGTAAAAGAAAAAAAAATTATTAATACGCAAATTAAGTTACGTTGCTGATAGTACTTTTCTAATCACTTTTGACAACCAAAGTGAAGTTTGACAATCAGTTGTAACGTGTAATACTTTTTTTGAAAATTCATACATGTAATAGATGGTATAACCTAGAGGCAGTACAAGCATTTATATGACATTTATAAATATCACACACGATTCGAGAATCGAATCTGAGATCTCGTGAACAGTAACCGTTACATGAACCACTAGACTCTCAGTCTGTATCTCTGGAACGATGATAGCTAAAAGTCATACATCTAGTCATACATGCACAGTTGTTACTCTTACCTTCTTTTCCTTCTTAGACAAGTTAACAATCCTCTTCTTATGTTTCTCATCTATTCTCTTCTTATTAGTGAGTTCCGCTTCAGCATCCATGTCTATATCTCTTATCTTGAGGGTTAGAAGACAATCGAGGGCAGAAGGACATAAACGTTCTCCTCTACGTTTTACCAACTGGTTTATTAGACGGACTATCTGTTAAAAAAATCTCATTATTTTCTAACAGCCATGTGTGACTTTATATGCGTGAATTTTCTATACTAAATGACATAAAACCTTTCCCTTGAAACATTCTGTTTATTTCATCAAATCCTTTAATTTTGAAGATTTAAGCTCGCATACAAAAATAACGACTGTTTCATAATATTTAGAATAAAAGTGTGTATTCACGCTATCTAGCGATTGCACAACGTTATTATAAGTGTTATATAATTGCAATCCTACTACTATTATAAAGGCGAAAGTTTGTAAGTATGGATGTATGTATGGATGTTTGTTACTCTTTCACGTAAAAACTACTGAATGGATTTGAATGAAACTTTACCACAATATAGCTTATACATCAGAATAACACATAGGCTACAAATTGGCTGGACCGATTTTGATGAAATTTTATTTTATACAGAATTGTATAGCAAAACAACGTTTGCCGGGGCAGCTAGTAATAAATATTTATGGACATTGCATACGTCTTCTGATCTCAAAATAAGCTATAATTTTATGCTTGCATCATGGACATGTAGTAACAGTCTAGCATAATCATCATCAATGATAAACAGACTTCATAAGCCTTTGAAATTTGAGGATTTTCCTCGATTTCTTAGGAGATAACCATCAGATCCTGACCTGGTGCCAAGGGGACTATACAGAAACCAACAGCTTTCAAATAAAAAAAGAATCATTAAAATCGCTTCGCCCAGTTAAAAGTTATGAGGTAACACACATAAAAAAAACATACAGACGAATTGAAAACCTTGTTTACTGAAGTCGGTTAATAAAGATACTTAAATAATAAATTAAATTACGGTGGAAAAAGTGATTACCGCAAACGGGACTTGAACCCACGACCTCGGAATACCGTTACGTAGCTATGCCGACTGAGCTTATTGCGGTCGTAATTTAATTTATTTTATAAATTTACTACACTCGCGTGCAACCGAATCGACTCACCTATACAAAACTGCTAAATGGTGTAATATGTTGTAAAAGAATAAAAGATATAGTAAGATATGTATATTTTTTGAAAGCCTATTTCATAACCTTTAAAGTAATACCATAATTTTAAAAATCTGCTCAAGAGTTTCGAATTTAATCGAATTCGAATTACAAAACAACAAAAATTGAATTAGTGAAAAATAACAAAATGATAATTAAAATTGTTAATTAACCAAATGTTGTGAAAAATAAAGGAATTTATTAAATCAATAATTAGTGTTGCCCGGGGGCTTTAATAACAGCACTGAGACGGTTCCTCATCGACCTGATAACCCTTACTAGCAGATCTTGAGGGAGAGCTTCCCATTCCTCTTCGAGCGCTGTCTTTAGCTCTACAATGTTTGCAGGCGCTGGATTTCTGGCCCGGACCCTGCGTTTCAGCTCGTCCCATATGTGTTCAATAGGATTGAGATCAGGGCTGAGTGGTGGCCAGTCCATGGTCTCAATACCAACTTCATCCAGGAACTGACGAGTGATTCGTGCTGTATGGCAGCGGGCATTATCGTGCATTAGAAGGAAGCTATCTCCTATGAAGCCTTCATAAGGAAGGACGTGATCAAGGAGAACATCTTCCACATATCGGTCTGCAGTCAGACCGCCTCCTCGGCCTCCACCGGGGATGAAAACAAGAGCTGTTTTTCCTTCCACTGAAATGCCCGCCCACATCATACACGAACCACCGCCATAGGCCACTGTTTCCGCGAAACAACATTGCGAAAATCGATCGCCTGGACGCCGGTAGACTCGAGCTCTTCTGTCGCTGCCATGCAGACACACTCTGCACTCGTGAGTGAACAAGACCGATCGCCATTGTTCAGCCGTCCAACCGATGCGTTCGCGAGCAAATGCAAGGCGCGCTTGTCGGTGAGCCCTGGTCAATTTAGGGCCTCTGGCAGGCCGTTTTGGAGTCAGGTTGGCATCTCTCAGCCGTCTTCTCAGCGTCCACTGACTGACAGCGACTCCTCGAACCTCTCGCAGCCGCTGCTGCACAGCAACACCGGTGAGATGGCGATTTCTGAGGCTTGTCGAGACGATAAAACGGTCGTCTCTCTCAGAAGTATGCCGCCGCCGACTGTTATCTGGGCTCCTAGAGTAAGAATGTGTCTCCTGGAACCTTCTGTATACCCTGGATACGATCAGTTGAGTTAAGAAAACCCTGTAATAACTGATCGTAGAAGACACATTACAGCTCAGTCTCACCCGTGACCATGGTGACTGCAAAATCTCCGAAACGTCGGGCCAAAATTTAAAACAAATATGTATACGCATCTACATCCGTAAAAAGTAGTTTTATTTAAAAAGATACTTACATTTAAAGTAATATCTCCTTTCTGATCATCAGCGAACACACTTGTACAACATTGAGTGACTAACAACCTCGCCTGTTCATATTTACTGTCCAAATGTGGTAGAACACTCTGCGCTATGTTCACTGCATAGTTGAAGTACGGTCTCGCTGTTAGTAGACCACACATACATTGAAGTGATACTAGAGCAAGACTTATTGTTGACTCATCTAGTTGTCTGCAAAATAAACATTTTATTTATAAATCTAAACTAATAATATTCATGCACCGAAAACTCTACTCGCTCCTCATTTAGATCCATACCCAGGTTGCCTGGAAGAAATCGCTTTTAGCGATAAGGCCGCCCATTGTACAATCTTGTATTTTATTATTAAGTTATATGCTTTAAAATAAATAAATTAATAATAAATAATATTATAAAGCGGAAGAGTTTGTTTGTTTGTTTAAACGCGCTAATCTCAGAAACTACTTCTCCGATTTTAAAAATTCTTTTTTTGTTGGTTATTCCGTTTGTAGGGGAAGGCTTTAGGCTTTATAACATCACGCTGTGACCAATAGAAGCGAAGCATTAGTAAAAAATGTTGCAAATACAGGGAAAATTTTCAAAATTCCACGCGTACGGAGCCGCGGGCAACAGCTAGTAATTGAATAATAATTCACATACCAAAATTTCTGTGGATCATGGTACCAATTCCATGTGCACAACTAAACTAAAAAAAAACCTGTCAAGAGCGAGGTAAACTCGCACACTGAGGGTTTCGTACCTACTAGACATATAAACATAAGTAACTGTATTCAAATAATCATTTAATTAAACTCAAAACAACTCACCAACTTAATTTTGTAGTTGAAATATAGGGAAGCGCCTACATTTCAGCTACTTCATAAGTTGGTATTAGTATAAACACTTTTTTACTTGTGATGTGATGACAAATTATAAGGTTTTGGATTTTTCCCTATATCAGCACTATATAGACTTGATCTATGCCAAATTTCAAGGCTCTTAGGCAACGGGAAGTAACCTGTGAATTTTGATTCCCTAGCATAGGCCGAAAAATTCTTAAAAATGGTCGTAATTCGGTTGTATCTTTTAAATGCGTAGAGGTGAAAGGTTGACTGCATTTTTGGCAGCAAGGGACCGCATAGATCTACATATCGTATGAGTTTCAAGTTGATACCTTCAGCCATTGCTGAGTAAAAAAAGTTTGACAGACAGACACCGGAGTGATCCTATAAGGGTTTGTACAAAACCCTAAAAATGAAAATTCTTCTTCTTCTCCAGCCCATTTACGTCCAACTGTTAGGCACGGGCCTCCTCCACTTTGGGAGGGATTATGGCCTACTGTGCCTCACTGACCAAGCGTCTCTCACAGAGGATGTTATCTGTGTGCAATATCCCTTAGCCGACTTCTACAGAACCCGTGGGAGGAGATGGGGTGGTGACACTTGTATTCTTAATCCGTCACCACACGGTGGGATGACTACTTCTCTTATCTATACTAAAATTATAAAGCTGAAGAGTTTGTTTGTTTGTTTGAACGCGCTAATCTCAGGATCCGCTGGTCTAATTAGAAAAATTCTTTCAGTGTTAGATAGTACATTTATCGAGGAAGGCTATAGGCTATATTACATCACGCTGCGATCAATAGGAGCGAAAACTTTTCTAAATTCTACGCTTATGGAGTCGCGGCAACAACTAGTCTCAAATAATAGAATACCGTTTTACCTTTTTGTGCAAAACCCTACAACAAATGTTTTATATTTACCGAGTGTCACCCTTTTTCCTGCGCAATGCTCCAGCTGCCTTTTCTAATCTTTGCAAGTATCTTTTATAAAACTCCAACAACTCCTTCTCATATTTGTACAGCGCTAGCGTGTCTTTCTTTACTGAAAATATGACATCAATAATAAATATCATCAAATATTATAAATATCGATTAGACCATAGCACACGGGATGGTTTGATTATCATTATCATCATCATAACATCAGGCCTTTTTCCCATTGGGGTAAGCAGAGACTAGAGCCATCTACTAAGATCCAAACATACTTCCTTGGCTTAATCCACACTCATCCATGACCGATGGTTGTAACTGTTGTAAGTGGTATGCATTTGACCCTTTATAGTATACCGGTGATAACATCGGAGTATGCTTTTCTCGGGCGTCCTCTCCCAGCATTCCACTTACCCCCCGCCGTGTATATGCCTGTCGTTAATCCTCTATCATCCATCCTCTTCACATGACCAAATCACCTACTTTTTCCCACCTTAGTCAGTACATCCTCTTTCTGACCGCAACATTCTCTTAATCTATCTTTCAAAGTCACACCACACATACTTCACAAAGAGCACATCTCTACAGCATTTATTCTACTTTTGTGCTTCTCCTGCCACACCCAACATTCGCTTCCATACATAAGCGTGGTTAACAACACGCCATTGTGGATCGCCATTGGAGCAACTTACATTTAATATTGGAGTAATCTTGATGTCGTATCGTATACTCAGGCAATATATCCTTGAACACTTCGAAGGCAGACAGAGTAGCTAGCTTTCTTATAGAGTGTAGATTCAAAGTGTTGTCTTTCAAACGTTCCTCCATTAAATATAAAATAGGAAACAGGTTTTTGAGCTGAAATTATAAACAAAACATGCAATAATGTTAATAAAATTGATGTTTTATAAAACAAGTATTACAGACATACAAAAATAAACTAAATCAAGTCGGTACTAGAATTTGTTTGGATACAACACTGCCTCGCTTCGAAAGGCGGCAGGATGCACTCCAACGAGGTTGGCAACAGTCGGCCGGAGTGGTGGAACCTAATGGGAGAGAAACCGACGAAATATACGGGCATTGTCTAGTAAGACCAAGAAGAGACAAGAAGGATTAGTCTAATTATTATTGCAACATGAACAATTAGTAGCCATGTTGCACCGAATAACGGTATAAGGGCAGGAGAATGACGATTTTATCTCTCAACTCATTACAGTTTCATTGTTAACTCTATGCCTCAGTGAGAACTTAACAATCTCAATTTCGTTGTAGTTATTGCTAAAATCATGTAGAATTGGAATAACGCCGCCTATTGGCGTCAAGGGGCACTGTCCATAGCCACAAATTATATGCAATTGGAATAATGCTGCCTTGCGCGCGGAATCTATTTTGTGTAATTTGTTGTCTCTGCCATCGAGAAAAAGGCGAGACGGTATATTGATTGTGTGCAAACAAATATGTAATATTCACCTTTTTCTCCGGACTCTCCAATAAAGATGAACACAAAGCTCCTATCCTCAATTTATCATGTTGTAACTTATCTCTCCTAGCTGCCAGCAGTTCTACAGCACTCACAACTTTCTGTTCACCATCAGCTGGTACATCTTCCTCCGTACCTTCCATACCGGAGTCTGAATCTTCCATTGATTGGTCAACAGTGTTTGTTGTAGGCTGTTCAACAGGCTCTAAGTCTTCTTGTTCTGATTCTGTGTCTAAAAATATAGATTTTACTTACATTAAAATAATACAAAATATTATTTTTCTATGAAGGTAGGCAAAGATTTATTTTCTAACTACCTTCATAACAAAAAGTTTCTCCACACAAGATTTAGATTACTTTTAGGATATTTTGGAAGTTTTACAACAATAAGCATTCGGTTGAGTACCAGGATCTGAGTATATACCATGGCCCGGCTAGGGTGAGGAGGAGAAAAAAAAAAACAGTAAGTTAACATTGCTTGTGGTAACCAGAGTTGTTTACTTAGTTTTAAATGACTGATCAGATTTATCTATATTAATTTTAAACTTTCAGCACAAGATTGTACATATACCAGTCAACCTAGATTTTAAAATGTCAGGATGTCAATATCTTACTATCACATTCCTCGGCCCTCTCCATAAGTCCCTCTTTAGTCTTTATTGGCAGTAGTGGCCTCATCTTCTTCACCGGTCTATCAGCCAGGTCTTTCTCATACTTATCTTCAATATCACTGTCAGATAATGCATCACTCTCAGCACCACTATCACTGCCCATTGTATTTGTAGGTTTTGGTGGTTTTTCTTTCTTTTCTCTTTTACGTTTTCTGGATCTGAAGTTTAAAGATGTTAAATAAATTATAAATAACTAGATGTATAATAAAGAAAAATATATTATTATGAATATTCAACAAAAATAGATATACACACATATAATTTTATTTTTAGATGATAGTACTATGTATGACCAGATCTATGAGTGTGGATGAAGTGCTACATCACATACAACATTACCTATTAAAAAGTATGTACTTATTAACTAAGTTTAGAACTATTGTGAATTTGGTGTTTATTTCTCCCCAACTGTTAGGGAAACTTTTCAGCTGTCATGTCAGTGTTAGGACTAAACTGTCTGTGAAAATAAACTTCAAATAAACGTGATGAAATCCCTAACATAGTATGTTTAAAAAAGCAGGGCATATTTCAACTTACTTATTTTTCTTCTCTTCTTCTGGTACATTAGATAACAATTGAGGCTGTTTAGACAATCGGTTCATAAGATACTGTTGTTCTTCATCATCTAACATGTCTCCGAACTCATCACCCGACGGTTCGCTTTCACTGCTGTATTCAATCTCTGGTTTTGTAGGTTGATTCTGTTTCTGTACCTTTGTTTTATGCCTCTGGAGTTTTAATTGACCTTTCTTACGCATTTTATTAGTGGTCTGATTGTTTCTTTTTACTTTACTAATCTTCATTTTACCTTTTTTCTGTAATAGAACGATAGAAAATCAAAACCAAGTCGGCACAAATGCGAGGTTAATAATTTTAATTTTTAAGCGAAGTTGTAAATGAAAATAGTTTATTATACGCTACAAAATATATGTTATACTTACAGCCATTTTGTTCTAATTTAATATTAGTTCTTACAATGGAATAAAATAAAAATATCGCCACAATAACACAACAATACAACGTGGTTATTTTATTTTGACATTGATGACACTAATGACAATGTTTACACATGGTTGATAGGTTGCCTGTATAAAAAATAATGAAGTTTTTGCTAGATACTAAATTTCAATTTATAAAATAATTGAGGCTTTTTGAACATGATAAATTCATCAATATACATTTAAAACATTAAATATCTCTTTTGGCTAGCTAAATTTTTTTAAAGAAAATCTATCCGTTTCACAAACAAAGTTTCCAAGCGTTGAACTTTCTAAACGTCAGTTACAAAAGTCCTCGAAACTTTCATAATTTCTAGTTTTTCTAGTTTTCTAACTTAAAACTTGCATTTTAAACGTGTTTCTTATTTTAAACTTAAGGTGTAACTGTTTGTGGAATATTAACATGCATTATTTCAATCGATAGTGAAATTCTGAAGTACTTTTTCAAAGTTTACAATGGTGCCTCAACAGCAAAGGCGACGACGTCGTAGAGCTGTATTGACGAGGACAGCTGAGCGACGTATTGTTGTGGCTAGAGGGCCTGGTGGATTTGGGTTTACCATTGCTGGGCAGAGGCCGTGTGTTGTTTCAGCTGTTGCTACGGGCGGGCCTGCTGAACGGGCTGGATTACGAGCTGGAGACGCCTTATTAGCTGTTGATGGGGCTAGTGTAGCTCGAGCGCCTCATGCCTCAGTTGCCAGGCTGGTGGCTGCAGCCCCGGGGGCTATAGCCTTGTCTGTATCACCTAGGGAAGCACCACCAACTGACACTGAAGACACAGAGCCTGATGAAAGAGCTAGAACTCGTAGAAGACATCCTCCACCAAGACGTAGGCCTCAAGCTGTGTTACACCACCCTGGTATGTTATAAACTACTACCACTAAAGAGCGGTTCTCAGCATGATTTTTAACCCAAGAATTAAATGGTGCTTCAGAGATTAGCTTTATTGGGGATAAGGGCTAGCATAATAAATATCTAATGAATTCCTCTTCTAATGATGGTATTTGGTCCATTTTGTGTTAGAGAATGATTAATTTATGTGAACTAGACTAGAAAAAGCTTTCTTTAATAAGTTTTGTTGTTAAGTGATTTAACTATGTACACGTTGAAGAATGAATATATAAAAAATATATTTATTAGATGTAATTACAGCAATCTTCTAAGTTGTAGTAAGCTATCTATCAATAAAACAACCTATTATTTATTTATGCTATAAAGAAAATTTTATTTACTATACCCTTAATTTACATAAAGATACAAAAACCTGATATTAAATTTATATAATTAAATGTTTGCAAAATAAATAACACAATTTCTTAATCTAATATATAAAATTCACGTGTCACAGTGTTAGTTACCGTACTCCTCCAAAACGGCTAGACCGATTCTTATAAAATTTTGTGTGCACATTCAGTAGGTCTGAGAATCGGCTAACATCTATTTTTCAAACTTTTTTTTTTAGTATTGCAAAACAACGTTTGCCGGGACAGCTAGTATTATATATAGTTGTTTACCTTTTCCAGGTGGATATGTTAGCAACAATAATAAATTCTTAATGTGAGTTATTTTGTGTGTTAATTTTATATTTGTGATTAAATGCACCATGCACCAAAACGAATAGTCTTAAATATAATCATGCACATTAAACTCACAAAATAAATTTTCAGAATGTTATACTATTCATGTCTTATTATATTTTCTCAGTGTACAAGGCTTTGTGAATAAAATATAAATACTGTACTTTTAATATTATTGTACTTAGTTTTTGCTTTAAAGAAAGCATAGATTGGATTTTCTTTATTCTCGAGCATGATTACTTAAAAGCATAATTACAAAATCTTGTTTCTCTTCATTTTGTATTTCCACTTTATCTAATGCATGTTCTATTTAGCAAATTGCACAGGGTCATCATACCCCATCCCAAAGGAAATGAAAAATTGGTCCAATCTGCATCCTCATAACTAAATCCTGGGTTTGCCACTGTTTTTTAACTACATAATATGTCATACAGTTGGTAGTTTTACATGCACCTAACTTAAAAAGTAAAACAAAGCTTCTGAATGTTACCTAACTTGTGACCTAAATATTTAACCAACTTTAGAAAAAATGTGGAGACTCTTTTTGTAATTGCTTTGCTGTGTGTTTTATGCTTGCATTGTCTGCTGTAATCAATCACAACCTTAGGTTACAATACATGTTAGACTTAATAGTTACAGCTAAAGGAGTAAGATATATAAACATTTGTAAAGAGAGAGTAAATATTAGATAATGTAGTGTATTTGGACTTTTATGTTAAATTCATTATTTTAACTCATAGAATAATGTATATTGCAAGATGATATTTAATTCAGAATTAGAAAATGTATGTATTTATTTATAGTGTGTTTTTACGTGCACTTAGATTACTCTATATACTTCAAGTGTAAATGATAGATATCTTTAAGTTATTAAAATTAATGAATATCCTTGATTTTAACATTTCAGGCTGTCATGCTGCACCAAGCACGTCTGGTGTTAACGAAATCCTACAAAATTTGAGCAGAGCTCAACTTACGCCAAACCATGCAGCTCGTTTAGAATGTCGCGCCCTCGTGGGCTATCTCGGAACTATAGAAACCCCGCAAGCTGCTTCAAACGCCGCTCCAGGCAATGTTAGAACCGCTGTCAGAAAGCTAAGACAAGAAAAAAGACCTGCTGCGCCAGTACTACTCTGTGTTTTGCCAAATTCTCTGTTACTCCGACGTTCATCAGGCCAAATTCTTGCCCAATATCCACGTGAAAGAATACTCTACGCGGGTAGCGGTTCTGATGCTGATAGAAGGTATTTCGGCCTTGTTACTTCAGCAGAATCATCAGAGGCTGAGGCATCCCATAGTTGTCACGTGTTCGCCTTAGATCCTCGCATGGCTGAGCATGAAACTCATATCAAAAGAGCAAGAGAGTTTCAATTATCGTGTACAAGAGATCCTGTGGCCGAAAGATGTTTAGAATTTCCGCCATCGGCAGAATATGTCCTTGGTATTATCAGAGGAATGTATTCTTTACCTGCAGAAGATTGCACCAGTCCAAATATACAGCCGATTTCCAAGCTAACTGTTAAAGGCGACAGCCCAGGGTTGAGTAATTTTTCGCGTGGTAGTAGGCCAGTGTTTAGAGTACCAGTACGCGATAGAAGACCACCTTGTAGACATGAAGAGAGAGTAGAGGCACAGGATTTTGTGGCGAATTCACCCCAACCGAGCAATCATAGCGAGATAACTACTACATCAAGCAACAGTGACTCTGGTATAGGTTTTCACAATGACTGTCGGAATATCGCTGATAGAATATTAGTCGTTGATTTTGCTGGACCGCAAGTGGCTCCAAATAGGTTTAGACAAGAAATGCCTCGAAGACCGTTGGGTTTAGTTGGTTGCAGTAGTTTGGATACCGATGGTTCTTTCCTCTCTAACACTACACCAGTAGTTGATGGTTTCGCTGGTCAAGGCAGACCTCTAAACTTGGACGATGTTATTTTAAACGCTAATGATCTACAACCAGTGAGTCACGTGAGTCCACGGACTGATGATGATAATTACAACTACAACAATATGTACGGGAATATTCCGTCGAGTTCAAGAAATTACGTGAACGGTGCGGTATATGACCAGGTATATACGGAGAATGAAGGTCATCATTATGAGTTTATTCCGCCACATTTGGATATGGATTTAGAAATAGATAGAGTGGCCGAGACGTTTAATTCTGTTGAGATTTATGAAGAGAGGCCTCGACAACCTCCAGACTGGCACTCTAATGAATCAGTAGAGAATATAACTGTGATATCCGGCGGAACTAGTAAAGCTAGTATGGACTCTGTGTCTGTATATTCGTCAAGGAGTCACGAAGAAGCTAGACCTTCGAGGAGGAGACATCTGCAAGCTTCACTGGATGATATGCTTGTTTTGGGAATGAGGGATCAACAGCCAGTTCGAGATAAGGATAATGATAATTTCGTACATCCTGCGAGCATTAAGTGTAAGGTTAGTTTAACTTCTTTATTACATTTTTTTAACTCAAAGATAAGCATTAACTTCATATATACTAAATGATAACCCACGACCTCGGAATACCGTTCTGTTGCTCTCCCATCTGAGCTATCATGGTTCCCGCACATGTCTACGAAATCTTCCACTACAATCTTCTCAATGTGAGTTAAACATCGTGCGATGTTTTGTGTACAACGCCATCTATTGAGTGGTTTGTACCAACTCGATCAATCGATCACTTAGTGTTCATTACAGAACACAATTGGATCGAAATAATGACTGTACATGTATTTCTACATGAATTTATTAAGTTCAAGTCCTGATCATGGTTATAATTTTTTCCACTATAATTTAGTTTATTTAGTAAAAGCAAAGTCAATTGCAACAATTAATAAATTTATCATATACACTAGATATTATTCAAAGACAAATTGATTTCGTAAACACGACATTTTCTTTCAATAGTACCAATTCTACGTGAACAACTAAACTTATTATGCCGCCTACACACGTTACGATAAACCATAACGAAAAAACTGCGCAGTTTTATCGAACGATTTTTATGGACGACCGCGGTCGTCAGTTCTCCTCACAAGCTCGTGCAAGTAGCATGTCGTCAACAGTTACAGACGATAAATTATATTATTAAATAAACAAATGTCACAAGAAGTTTTTATCCGCCTCGATAGATGGCGTTGTGCCGTCTCGCTACATCACGCTATTGTTTCGTTTAACGCATTTACGTATAACCTTGACAAAATATTTGTTTAGTATCACATATTATGTACATTATGTACATAAACTACATATAAATAAAAATTTTATGTACATTTCACACATTGTCCTCAGGTCCCAAGTTAAACTTATATGCTTGTGATATGGGTAGATAGATACTAGATAGTTATTAGAATAGTTTACGGAACCGTTATTGGCGGTTACACCAGGCTGAGTGGCGCCATGTGACACGTTGTTGTAAAAATGTAAACATTTGTGAAATATGACCAACTCTAAACAGCTGGTACTGACATCTGTTGTTTTTCTAGTGTAGTATTTCATACGGTATCAAGTTATATTCTTCAAGCGTTCAAATAGTAATGCATTTTTGCGGGAGATGGCATTATTTACAACGTTTTTACAACTTTTCGTGTGGCACCGATGGGTTGCCGGGGCGCCATCTAGTTTAATTATAAAACATCAATCACAACAATATCCTTGAAACTGCGCGGCTGTCTAAAACCAAAACCTAGCAAGTCACGTTTTTTTAATTCTTTTTCCTAAACCAATTATTTCCCAATTTTCTTACTGCGTCTAATTCAAAAACAACTGTATTTCTTTTTCTATCTTACATAGAATCACAGATACAAGCATGTATAAACCTAGCAACCAGCACTTCATACTTGTTGATTACAAAATGAAAAAGAATCTGTTTAAAAATTGTAACTTGCTAGGTTTGGGTTTTGGACAGCCGTGCGGCGGCGAACACACCGCCAACAGCGTCACGTCATTGCTGCGTGTTTCGCACGGAAGCAAGAAACAAACGGGCGGGAACGGTGTCGCGCACGACAACTACATCAGCAGCCAAACCCGTAGTAGTGACCTTTGCCGCTACGGTAGACAGTGCGCCCAACTCATTGGTGGCGGCGGCAAACGCAGCTGGCGCCAATGCAGCCTCCCCTAAAAGGAAGAGAAGAAGAAAATGCCGCCGCAGCGAAAATCGAGTCCGCACGCCAGAAGGCGCCCAAACAAGCCGCACCGCCAGTAACGGCGCCCACTGAGCAGTCCGCACCGCCCGCCGTGTGCATCGTGTGCGCGCTCGCCGCGAAACAGGCGCCCGCCGCTCCAATCGTGGCGCCTGCCGCTCCTAAACCCCCTATCCATAGAATGGACGCTGAGACCGCCAAACTCGTCATCGAGTCATCCGCCGAAATAAACTAAGTTCGACCGGCACCCCCAGGTCCCTTGCAGGCCCTTGAGTCGACCCAATTTCTCAGGACATAACCATCAGATCCTGACCTGGTGCCAATGGGAGCACACGGGAATCAGCAGATTTGTAAAAAAAAGAATCATCATAATCGCTTTGCCCAGTTAAAAGTTATGAGGTAACAAACATAAATAAAAAAGAAAACATACGAAAGATTTGAAAACCTCCTCTTTTTTTGAAGTTGGTTAAAAATACCCAGACGCAGTACCTACTATTTATTAATATAGTATTTGTGTAACAAATAAAAACAAAAATGAATTGGCTGTCCCGCACAGGAATCGAACCCCTTGACCTTTTGAACGGCCGCAGTAGTAGAATACATGAACCACTAGACCACGAGGACCGTCGATCAAGCGGTCAGAAAATCGAAACGATTTTAAGAAATAAAAATTGTATCTTCCTTCGACGAACGATAATTCGCAGCAAATGTTCTACAAACGAACGAAAAATCGAAGATCAAGAGATCGCACAGTTTTATTGTACGATAATTTAGTGCGCGCTAAACAACGCACATTTGACGAACGATTCGATTTGCAGCGATTTGTCGTACATTTTTTAAAAAAAGAATACCCAAATTGAACTGCACAGTTTTGTCGGCCGACTTTTCGTTCGATAAATCGTAAGGTGTGTAGGGGCCTTTAACTAAAAAATGAAAATTGATAGTGTAGGTACACATTCATATTAATAATCGTTAGCCTATACTGACTGCACAGTTTTTATAATAAGAAAATTCGGTTAACATTGCCAAATTGTGCAATTACACTTTTCATTTTTACACGCTTTATATTAGCTTCACTTGTATGTTTGTATGTTTGTAATCGACTCCTTTGGACGCTATTTTGACCCACTTTAAACGGTCAGATTCTATTCAAATTTTGCACACATGTCAAAGACCGATGACAATGCAATAATTCGATTAAATAAAGCGCGTTTTTTAGTTTTTTTAAACTATTTTTTAATACGCTTATTAAGTTCGGTAGGTATCTATTAATGTTTATGTAATGGAATCTTTGAAAGTGATTTTCACCCACTTGCAGTAGTTGGATTAATCTGAAGTTTTGGATACATAACAAGGACCAATGACAATGCAATAATTATAAAAAATATTCTGGATTTTCAAGCGTGGTTTTTAGTTTTTGAACTAAATAGATTACTTAGTTAAGTTTAATTGTGCGCGTAGAATCGATACCAATATCTTTTATTTTTAAACCAACATTTGTGGCTACACGCTAATTTTTGTTTTGTTATTGAAGGTTCGCAAATCCAAGCCTTTGAATTTATTGTCTAAAACGAAAAACATGCTGTCGGGGAAAGAACGTGACAAACAAAAGGAAGAACGTCGTCGCGCGCTGTCAGCAAGTGCAGGGGACGTGTGTGGGGCGAGAAATTCGGATGGGTTACCGGCCGCAGCGAGTGAGCCTGATCTAAGAGATACACAGGTTAGTGAATAGTTTGTTCTTAATTCTATTCTAATATGATTTCAAACAAGCTGAATATGTAAGTCGTTAAAAAATTAAAATGTAAGAAAATTTGTGCATTTTGTCGAATTTTTTTTTTTATCGAAAGCGTTGGGCAAATGACTGCAGTCCACCTGTTGTTAAGTGGAAGTGCAATCCAAATGCGAGGGTGGCTACTACAGTGTATATGCACTAGCCGCCCCCGCCTTGCCGGCCCGCAAGGTGCCTCTTCACGCCTCGTTTAAAAGACCCCATTGCGTAACCAGACGGAAAGACGTGCGCAGCTAGAGAATTCCACATGTTATAGGTGCGGCAAAGATATGAGTCACCGAATTTCTTGGTGCGACAAGATATGGTGGCCACAGTAAAAGGATGACATTTGAGGCCAGCGCGTGTGGTACGAAGATGGAAAGGAGAAGGAGGGACTAGTGAAAAGAGTTCGTCAGAGCACTCGCCCTGATGAATTTTATAGAAGGCGCTAAGCGCCGCAACATCTCTACGCAGTTGTAGAGGCTCCAGACAGTTAGAGACCTCAGCGTCATCGATTATGCGGATCGCGCGTCGCTGCAACCTATCCAAAGCATCGAGCAGATACTGAGCGGAGCCGTCCCAAAGGTGCGAGCAATACTCAACGCAAGAGCGTACCTTTGTTTTGTACAACAGGCATAGCTGTTGAGCATTCGAGCTACATAGTAGTTATTGACGACAGAGCGATCTATCTTTACATATGAACAAAAAAAGGTATTACGCTAGATGTCGCACGTCGTATCGTAGACGAAAACAGGAGTTAGAGGAGAAATTTATTATGGGCCGATCAAAATAATAGCGTTCTATAGTCTCTGTTTAATGGTGAGGGCTATGCTCGGTATTTCCCTTCGGGATAAAGTCCGAAATACGGAGATCCGTAGGACAACGGGCGTATCCGACATAGCCCGAAAGGTTAGCACGTTGAAGTGGCAATGGGCAGGCCACATTGCTCGTAGGACTGACGATCGTTGGGGAAGAAAAGTCCTAGAGTGGCGACCACATACCGGACGACGCAGCGTTGGACAGCCCCCGACAAGGTGGAGCGACGATATCGTCAAGGTCGCGGGTAGACATTGGATGCACTGAGAGAGACTGATGGATGGATGGATGGATGGATGGATAGTCTCTGTTTAACCCCATGTGAAAAAGGCGTGATGGTGTAATGAAGGAAGGAATAAAGAGTTATGATAATTAAAATCTAATGTTTAAATGTGTTTGTATATTTCTTTGTGTGTGTGTGTGTGTACCTGGAATTGAATCAAGTCCTTATCGTGAATAAGCTTTTATGAATGACTACTTATTAACTAACATACTGCGTTCTTGTGTTATCATCCTAAGTACTTATGTATTTCTGAGATATGTGATTTTATTAAGATATCGTTTTATGTCAGGCCATTATTTTATTTCAAATCCTTGTAAATGTAGAATCAAGAGGTTGGCGAAAAAAATTTTACGTTTCATAGATTAAAATTTTTGTCTTGCTTTTTCCATAAGTTTGTATTTGAGTGTACGTAGAAAAAGTAGAGAGCGCCATTTGTTAAGATTTAGGTAAACGTCTTTAGTATAATCTCTATTATTATTAAAAAGCTGAAGAGTTTGTTTTATTTATTTGCTTAAACGCGCTAATCTCAGGAAATACTAATTCGAATTGGAAAATTATTTTTGTGTTGGATCGTCCATTTATCGAGGAAGGCTATAGGTTTTATAACATCACGCTGCGACAAATAGGAGCGAAGCATTAGTAGAAAATGTTGCTAAAACGGGGAAAATTGTCCATTATTTCTGTTGCGTTTCAAATTTCACGCGTACGTAGTCGCGCGCAACTGCTAGTTAGTTATAAATATCAAAACAATCAGTTCCTGGTAGTCATAAGAATAAATAGCCTTGTAAAAGGATGTCGAATCCGGATATACAATGCGATAAAACTAAACATCTGATATAAAAAAAACACAGATTGATAGATTCTGTTGGAGATTAGATGTCAAAGTATGACTGTTTGATATATATGGTGAATTGAAACGACACAAAACTACTGTATTTTTGATAAAAATTTCCGAGCGCCAATTTAATTTTCGCCATTATTGCCTCGCTTATTAAGACGCGTGTTTTTTAGTTTTTAAACCAAGCTAATTATATGCTTCACCGTTCCGTTAACGTTTTCGCTAACATTTATTGTTTAAAAATATCAATCTTCTTATATATAATAAATAAATAAATAAATAAATAAATATTCATGGACATTTCACACAGCGTCCTCTGGTCCCAAGCTAAGCTTATATGCTTGTGTTATGGGTACCAGAATACGGATAGAATACATATACTACTTTTCTTTTGTAAATACATACTTATAATACATATGCGGGTTCGATTCCCGCTCGGGACAATCATTTGTGTGATTTTTCTAATTGCCATACAAATGTTTGTACTGCGTCTGGGTGTTTCTATGTATTATAAGTATGTATTTACAAAAGAAAAGTAGTTTATGTATTCTATCCCTATTCTGGTACCCATAACACAAGCATTGAGCTTAGCTTGGGACCAGAGGACGCTGTGTAAAATGTCCATGAATATTTATTATTTATTATTATTATTATTATATAAACACCCAGACGCAGTACAAACCTTTGTATGACAAATATAAACATCACACAAAGTATTGTCCTGACCGGGAATCGAACCCGAGACCTCCTGATCGGCAGTCCGTTACATGAACCACTAGACCACGAAGCCCGTCAAATAATAAATAATAAATAATAATTGGTCAAGTGCGAGTCGGACTCGCGCACGAAGGGTTCCGTACCATTATCTATGCAACATAAGGCAAGGTTATTAGTATCGAGCAAGAAACGGTAAAAAAATCATGTTTGTTGTATGGGAGCCCCCCTTAAATATTTATTTTATTTTATTTTTAGTATTTGTTGTTATAACGGCAATAGAAATACATCATCTGTGAAAATTTCAACTGTCTAGCTATCACCGTTCTTGAGATACTGGGTACGGAACCCTAAAAATCATGTTTGTTGTATGGGAGCCCCCCTTAAATATTTATTTTATTTTATTTTTAGTATTTGTTGTTATAGCGGCAATAGAAATACATCATCTGTGAAAATTTCAACTGTCTAGCTATCACCGTTCTTGAGATACTGGGTACGGAACCCTAAAAATCATGTTTGTTGTATGGGAGCCCCCCTTAAATATTTATTTTATTTTATTAGGGTTCCGTACCCAAAGGGTAAAAACGGGACCCTATTACTGAGACTTCGCTGTCCGTCCGTCCGTCCGTCCGTCCGTCCGTCCGTCCGTCCGTCCGTCCGTCCGTCCGTCCGTCCGTCCGTCCGTCTGTCACCAGGCTGTATCTCAAGAACGGTGATAGCTAGAGAGTTGAAATTTTCACAGATGATGTATTTCTATTGCCGCTATAACAACAAATACTAAAAATAAAATAAAATAAATATTTAAGGGGGGCTCCCATACAACAAACATGATTTTTAGGGTTCTGTACCCAGTATCTCAAGAACGGTGATAGCTAGACAGTTGAAATTTTCACAGATGATGTATTTCTATTGCCGCTATAACAACAAATACTAAAAATAAAATAAAATAAATATTTAAGGGGGGCTCCCATACAACAAACATGATTTTTAGGGTTCCGTACCCAGTATCTCAAGAACGGTGATAGCTAGACAGTTGAAATTTTCACAGATGATGTATTTCTATTGCCGCTATAACAACAAATACTAAAAATAAAATAAAATAAATATTTAAGGGGGGCTCCCATACAACAAACATGATTTTTTTACCGTTTCTTGCTCGATACTAATAACGTTGCCTTATGTTGCATAGATAATGGTACGGAACCCTTCGTGCGCGAGTCCGACTCGCACTTGACCAATTATTTTTAGTATTTGTTGTTATAGCGGCAATAGAAATACATCATCTGTGAAAATTTCAACTCTCTAGCTATCACCGTTCTTGAGATACAGCCTGGTGACAGACGGACGGACGGACGGACGGACGGACGGACGGACGGACGGACGGACGGACGGACGGACAGCGAAGTCTCAGTAATAGGGTCCCGTTTTTACCCTTTGGGTACGGAACCCTAAAAATCAATTGCTGTTCGTTAGTCTCGCTATAACTCGAGAACGAGAAGGTTTTGGTGATTTTGGTCTTGAAATATTCATGAAAGTCTAGGGAAGGTTTAAACGTCTCCTAAAATTCCACGCGTATGTAGTAGCGGGGATCAGCTAGTCTTATATATAAAAATCAATTGCTGTTCGTTAGTCTCGCTAAAACTTGAGAATGGCTAGGCCCGTTTTGGTGATTTTGGTCTTGAAATATTCGTGAAGGTCCAGGGAAGGTTTAAACGGTGACAAAATATATGGGGATCTAAAATTCCACGCGTACGGAGTAGCGGGCATCAGCTAGTATGTAAATAATTATGTACATATGTTTACAAACAAACATTTAACTAATATGTAACATGTCCTTCGTACATAAGCCGTGAGTATATTTCGTCTGTTAACATTATTTGTATTACAGATAACTCTAGATCTTTTATCAACATAACTTGTCGCTCTGTGTTAGGTTCACCATGCGTTTGAATTTACATGGAAATCTTAAATTATATGAAAGTTTAGTAAGCCAGTGCCCAATAGTTGGTCTTTAGAGAGAAAGAGAGAGAGTGGTTATAATAATTTTATAAATTAACTATATGTTGCCAGCGACTGCGTACGCATAGAATTTAGAAAATGTTTCTCGTTTTTCCAACTTTTTTCACTAATACTTCGCTTGTATACGTATCGCAAAACGCTGCGTATCGTAAAACGAAATAGAAAAAAATAAATAAATGGACCATGCAAAAAAAAAAGAATTTTTCAATTCGAACCGGTAGTTGCAGAGATTAGCACGTTCAAACAAACAAATAAAATCTTCAGCTTTATAATATAAATGTAGATGCATAACTAATGTCAATTAATGCCTATATTGATTATGTTCGACAAGTTATTTATAAGTTGCATACATTGCGTTGCAGTGTTCAAGTGGTTTGCTTTTTTTTGCGAAATCTTTTATGCCCACGCCACGTAAGGAAGTGTTGAATGATATTTTGCAAAAGGATTATAAGGGATAAAAGATTTTAGCACACGGTGATTTTATTATTTTTGTCATCGTGCTAGATTTTCAACACTAATATACGTTCGAGATTTTAATTCTTATTTTGATCGCTATCAACTAACTGATTGAGACATATAAAAGTTTTATAATTAATCTATGGGTTTTCATATTGTCTGTGTAATAAATAGTTTTCAAAAGTCCTGTATTTTCCGTAAATTATAGTTACCCTATTGTTAGTTTAAATGTTCTATTTCAGTAGTTATCAGACATTTTATCGGTTACAAGGGCCGCGGGCTATAAATAGATCACGTCAATGTATTAGTAAGGACATGTATATTGTATATACATAATATTTATACTTGTATTTGTAATTTGTATATTTAACTTGGTATTTCATGCGTAAATAAAGCCTTTGCTAACACGCCCGTTCAGTGGGGCACAGTACCTAGAACATAACCTTTCCGACAATTGAGAAGACCCATACCCAACAGTGGGCCGTCAATAACGTGGAGAGAGAGGGAGAGGGACAGTAGTTTTCTCAAATTACAAACGTCACTTTTTTCCAAGCAATTAAACAGGCATGTTATCGAGAAAAGAAGCCTTGTTTTATTAGGCTATGGTTTAACGTCGTTGTTGAGTCAAAAAAAAGTCAATTACTGTCTAAACAAAATAGCTAGCAGTTTGTTAGTCATTCGCCCGCATGCTACTTGTTCTATTATTGTCTATTGTTGCCCTGTCTGCCCCCACCACTCTTAATTAGAGGGGACATGATATTAGATACACTCGTGGGAACTGCTCTTTGATAAATAGATGATTAAAACGGATGTTTTAAATGTAAATGTGCTAGCGAATAGTCTGGTTGCCACGCACAGGATCACAGATTCGATTCCCATAGTTATGAAAATAGTTCTTAAAATATTTAATGTCTTTATTTTGTGGTTTTAATTTTATATTTGTAATTTTAATCCATGATCTATTACTCTATTTAAAAACTATAAAGTGGCGGGATTTTACAACATTTCATGTTATAAATATTCTTTTTAGGGTTCCGTACCCAAAGGGTAAAAACGGAAACCCTATTACTGAGACTTCGCTGTCCGTCCGTCCGTCCGTCCGTCCGTCCGTCCGTCCGTCCGTCCGTCCGTCCGTCCGTCTGTCACCAGGCTGTATCTCAAGAACGGTGATAGCTAGAGAGTTGAAATTTTCACAGATGATGTATTCCTATTGCCGCTATAACAACAAATACTAAAAATAAAATAAAATAAATATTTAAGGGGGGCTCCCATACAAAAAACTGATTTTTTTTACCGTTTCTTGCTCGATACTAATAACGTTGCCTTATGTTGCATAGATAATGGTACGGAACCCTTCGTGCGCGAGTCCCACTCGCACTTGACCAATTTTTTCTCTACCATGCATACATTACAAGTGTCACCACCCCTTTTCCTCCCCAGGGTGCAGTAAAAGTCAGCTAAGAGATATTTTACACAGATAACATTTTCTGTGAGAGGCGAAAATCTGGAAAATAAACCCAGTGCCAACTGGTCAGCGCGATACAGTAGACCATAATCCCTCCCAAAGTTGAGAAGGCTCGTGCTCAACAGAGGAACTTTAATGGGCTGGAGAGAAGAAGAAAAATACCCATGGGTAAAATAAATAAATGTGATTTCAATCTTCTTCTAATATATAAAATTCTCGTGTCACAATGTTCACTCCCATACACCTCCGAAACGACTTGACCGATTCTTATAAAATTTTATATGCACATTCAGTAGGTCTGGGAATCGGCTACTATCTATTTTTCATACCCCTAATTGATAAGGGTTGTCCACCCCTGACATTTGTATGGCAAAACAACGGTTGCCGGGTCAGCTAGTAGATGTATAATATAATTTCAAGGTCCTAATGTAAGCGCAAGTTGTTACTATCATAGAATTATAAGGTCTAATAAAATAAATATTAAAAAGACCTTGCACTGAATGTATTCTGCCCTTATCCTACATAATGTACTTTATTATTTATTGATACGCCCTGTAACTGATAACTTTTAAACTGTTATTAACACACTATTAGTTTGTTACGTATCTATCATTGTATTAATCTATTTAACGGAATCTTCGAGTGGTTTTCACTCACTTACAGTAGTCGCATTGATCTTTAATTGTTATCTTTGGAACGGTGATAGCTAGAGAGTTGAAACATTCACAGTTTGTCTATATCAGTTGATGTTACAGCCAGAAATAATCACCGTCAAATCCTCCTGCCCTTATCCCATTATTTGCGGGTCGTACGTACGTCGTATTATTTTATTTAGAACATTTTCCCCGTTTTTTTTCTACATTTTTTACTACTGCTCCGCTCCTATTGGTCGCAGCGTGATGATACATTGACTATAGCCTTCCTTGGTAAATGTACTTCTCCAGCACTGTAAGAATTTTTCTGATCGGATCAGTGGTTCCATAGATTAGCGCGTTCTGATGATGAATGATGACGCGATGAATAATGGTGCGAAACACTTCGTGTTCTTGTCTAATTCTTTTCCGCCCGGTTTTAGTTTAGTTGTACACTTAGAATTGGTACCAATGTTTGACACATTTTACGATAATTTTTTTTTGTAGCACAATTCCCGGATGCATGTTTCATTATAAAGTATTTTATATTGTACATGTAGTTTGGGTAACGTTTTTACTATTGAGCATCAATCCAACGAGAGTCGACATTGTAAGGCGACATTTTGCTGAAAAAGGCACGAGAGCAATGCTCATACTCATAAGACAATTTTAGGCGGGGCGTATGTAGCGAGAAAATTATGTTATCTTGTTACCTTGGCACTCGACCAGCATATTTACATACCGGTATATTTCTCAAAGGAAACAACAAGTTTTACTACTCCTGTTGGTTAAATACTCTGAGATTTTAACATTTAACTCTGAATTGCGACATTTCCGTGAGAACCAGTTTGCAATTATTATACATTCTACATACTTTAATTTAACTCTGGGTTTTATTTTATGTGCTATAATTTTTTATTAGTTACCAAAAATACATACAGACGAATTGTGTAGTCTCCTTCTGTTAACACCCACCCGTGACTATGGTGACTGCAGTATTCAAAACGTCGAGCTCGCCATAAAAATGGCAGATTATTATTCATGATTTTTGTGTCCTAAAGCGGTATTTCTTCTATCGTGTCAACTCAGAAATATGAATACCCAAACCTCTTAACGCCTGTGTCAACTTAAGGATAGTCCAAGCCGTAAAGTCGTAGATTTGCATTAATTAAAATAGACATTAAGAAATTATTTCGATTTAACCACAGAGTGAGCGTAAATGAATCAAACAAAGTGTGTTTAGATTGCAGCAGATGACGCTCTATGGTTTCTGCCTACCGTCATGAAAAAATACATATACCGCCTAGGCTGCTGGCTCCGAATTCGCGTTAATCCAGATATACATAAAATTCTTCATGTTATCGTTCGCAATTACAAGTATTGAATATGTTGTGAAAAATTCGATGTTTCTTTGATCTATTCGGATATTGCAGAAGCAATTTTAAAAAAGATCGATTTACTTATAGCTTTGGTCGAGGACATCCTGTTTGTACAGTTCAGTACGATTTGAAAATGCGTTCTTGACAGATCCAGATCGCGTGGTTTATTTTACTTTGATGTGACTTATTTACGATCTAAATATTATTATAGTTAGCACACTTGATCCGTGGGGTCGCTGTGGATTATTTGCAATAGCTTAAATTATATAAAATAGTTGAACATGGGCTAGCTAGAGAGATAGAGGGAGAGTTGAGTCTCTGTTTTAGTCCAAATAAAAATTATCTGTTGATGGCAACTTGGTATTTGGTCTTTTCTTGTGCTGCATATATAAACGCGTATATTACTAGCGTAAACTAGATGTAAACGCGTATATTACTAAATTTATGCCATTTTGTATTTCGCAAATTCTTGAAGTCTGAACCGAAATAAATTTCGACGAGACCAAACTCCAAGTTTTAAACTGTTGTCAAATTAAAAAGGGGTCTTTTAAACTTGGCGTTAATAGGCACTTTGCCAGTGGCTATTGCATTGACGCTAGTAGCTGTCCTCGCTACTTAACATCGGGAGAAATATAGTCATATGCCTAGCAGTAAAAAATTGTCGATTATACTTTAGACTTTAGACAAACAGCTCTGGATCAGATAAACGAGTGAAGTAATCGGCATAACTGCATAATGTATGGGGCGTGTGATTGATTCTGAGGCGACGGATCGAGGCCATCGCACTGACCTCATTCCTGTCCACCGCTGAAATAGATATGTACCATATTAACTTGCCTCGCCTCTGTATATGTTTATGTCATGTTTTATTATACTAACCGATCGATTGGGATCCAAATAGAGAGTATTTAAGACAATTTAAATTTGTTTACCGATTAAAAATACAAATATCACTACCCCATGTCGTCTCCAGGGTGCTATAAAAGCCAGCTAAAGGGCAACATGATCCGATAGCATCTACAAGAGATGGTAAACTCAAAATTAAACCTTATACCAACACACCTGTTTAGCGTTTCATACGTAGACCAAATAAGTACCACTACCTCGATTCAGCGCTGATTTTCAGCCAGAACCTTACAAAAGTGACAACGAAGTGAAGTCATCATGCAACAATGTTGTAGTGTCATGTTAGACATATAATATTATCATAGTTACAT
Source organism: Orgyia antiqua (assembly GCA_916999025.1). Lineage (NCBI taxonomy): Eukaryota > Metazoa > Arthropoda > Insecta > Lepidoptera > Erebidae > Orgyia > Orgyia antiqua. The sequence goes on from OU779874.1 coordinate 12,836,033, forward strand.
TAAAAGATAAACGTGGTTATTATTAGATATAGGTACCAATTCTGAGTACACAACTAAACTTAACTTAACTAAAAAATGAAAATTGGTAGTGTCAATATAGCTATTACCTGCTATTTCGTTGTACACGTTTATATTAATTAAAATCGTTAGTCTATAATACACAATTTTAATAATAAGAAACTTCAGTAAACATTGCCGAATTGTGATAATGACGCTATCACTTTTAATTTTTTAGTTAAGTTAAGTTTAGTTGTGGGCTCAGAATCGGCACCATATTCTATTTTTATCACATCTGCATGATCCGAATGTTAAAATTTCTTATCAATTGGCACAGCTATTTTTAATATTGTGTTTGTCGGAACAAATCCTATTTAAGGCCGAGATAATATGAATCACTGCTTAAAAATAAATGTGCAATTGCTTATAAGATAGTTTCAAAATCACGACGTTTTTCTAAGTTCTCTAGAGAAATTAGAAAAACTCTCGTTAATCTCACATATGTTTTGCTGGACAATGTCAGATTACCGATATTGTTGAGTTAGAGTACTGCTTCAGATTCCTATAGTCGGGGGTTTTTGGAAACAGTATTTTGTTTAAAAATCCTCAAAAATGCTTTTTGTAATCAAAATAATAAATTAATAAATTGAAAATAATTTATGTTTGGCAGTTTTCTTTCTTTCTTTTTTAGGGTTCCGTACCCAAAGGGTAAAAACGGGACCCTATTTATGAGACTTCGCTGTCCGTCCGTCCGTCCGTCCGTCCGTCACCAGGCTGTATCTCAAGAACGGTGATAGCTAGAGAGTTGAAATTTTCACAGATGATGTATTTCTATTGCCGCTATAACAACAAATACTAAAAATAAAATAAAATAAATATTTAAGGGGGGCTCCCATACAACAAACATGATTTTTTACCGTTTCTTGCTCGATACTAATAACGTTGCCTTATGTTGCATAGATAATGGTACGGAACCCTTCGTGCGGAGTCCGACTCGCACTTGACCAATTTTTTGTTATTTCTATTTCTAACTGTAACTACTGTTGAAACCGCAGGCATTATAGCGTATAGTAATAATATAATTACGAACCTTTCCGATTTATTAAACTAAAAGATAGTGCGAATTTTTTAGATGTTTTTGATATAAAACTGTATAAAGATGTACCAAATAAATAACGTGTACATAACATACGCTATGTTTCATATTTGTTTACGTAGTGGTACATTTTTTGCCCTACATACAATTTTACAAACTTCAGTGAGTAGTGTTAGGGTTGTCAGTTGTCGCTATGTCCTACATTTAGTATTAGGATTAACTTCCGAAAAGTCCATGCCAACGCCGCGGCGCCGATCGAAATTTTGGCATACTATCATTTTGATCAATTTGATCTCCCTAATCATGAATATCATAATGGATATGTATTATTCTATCGTAACTGACAAAGGTTGTAAATAAATTCAAAATACCCTAACCACATATGCATATTGGCTTCTCCGCTTTTTATATTCAAACTAGCTGTTCCGGCAAACGTTGTTTTGCAATACTAAAAAAAAAAGTGAGAGACCTACTGAATATGCATGTAAAATTTCATAAAACTCGGTCAAGCCTTTTCGGAGAAGTACGGTAAGTAACTTCTTATATATAAGATGATGTTTGCGTCAATTTTCATTATGATATTCGTGATTAGAAGTCAAAATACTTTAGTACATCTACCAAATTTCAGATCAAACAGTGATATCCGCTTACGCTAATATACATACAAATCAAAATTAAAATATAATAAAAAATTATGGCACTTTGTTAGCCGAGTACTTTTAAACATTTTGTGATCGACGTGATCGTTGACAACCCTAGATTGTACTAAGAAACATGACACAGTATACACATTAGAACATCACTCATCACTACACTAATGTATTCCTCGTACCCTTGTCTCGTTATTTACATCGTAATTGTTGCCATATCCGCTTTTAAGCTTATGTTTTACTTTCTTATTTATCGGTACTAAACAGGCAACCACTATTTAAGCAGTTTTCTCCAGCAGTAATGTATCTAGTTCTAGGTTTTTGATCTGGACTGCTGCTGCTGGACGTTAGGTTTTTATGTAGCCTGTCTTGATCTGATCGTGGGGGATTTTTGTTTTCTAAATGCAATGTTATCTTCCACTAAATCGGTCCTTAATATGTGTAGAATTTCGGATCAATTCGACTACTGTAAGTTTGTGAAAATCACTTTCAATGATTCCGATACAATCAAACATATATGTACATAAACATATCAATGTATTACGCATCTATTAGATACGTACCGGGCTAATATAAGCGTGTTAATAATTAATACGCTAGCCCGAAATTACGTATAATTAGTATGTATAATGTGATATATGCTTTGATTATCACAACTTCCTGATTGGCCAAGGTTTGTTCTACTTGGAGACACGTCACGGGGTCACTATGTCGTTATGTTATCTGAACCAATTTCAAGCTAATCGTTACTTTGTGATAATTTTTTTGTAGAAATACGTAGTTAATATATTTATGTATGTGAATAATGTATATATCCAAAGAGAAGTGTCTTTGGACTGTAGCAGATGGCGCTCTATAGTCTTTGCCTACTTTAAAGAGAAAAAGGTGTGAAAATTCTTATGGGAAAAATAGGTCGTTAAAGGTTTTCGCCCAATAGTAATATTTGTACTTGTTTTCGGTATGCTTCTTCCCTAAACTTGTAAGCGTAAATGGGGTTATAACACGCTTTTATTAACTTCTTTCGTACCTACCTGTTAATTGGTGTAATGCTGTATTGTATGCAGGGAATCTTTAAAAGTCATATTCCCTCCTCAGGCTAAAGGCACTATACCATGGCCCGGTAGAGGCGAGGAGGAACAGCATGGGGTTTAGTGGGTAGTCTGGTTCCCTTTACTTTAAGCTACCACACGTATCCGGAGCCGGAACCAGTAGCCGAACCGGACGGGCGAAGTGCTTAAATGCATTCCCCGTGATAAAAACACCTTATATATTTCTCGTAAATTATTCGTTCTCTAAAAGTACTAACAAGTGCTACCTCTCTGTCTACGGTTTTGGTTACATGAATGCGTGATGTTATTACAAGAGTCGTTAAATTATGACGTCACTGTATAGTAATGCCATTAGTATGTTATGAGGACGAACTGGACATAGATAAGTTAAATGTTTTCTAAACACGCTGTAGTTATATTTTATAGCTCATTCGTATTGCGTAGAGGTGGTGTCATTCTTTCTTTACATCAGCCTGTCTTCATCTACTGCTGGATATTGGTTTCTCCTATAGACAGAGGCGTATACCCTAGGGCCATAGGGGTCATGGCGCGGGACGGCCAGTCTGAGAAGGGCGGTGAAAGTCTTCAAGTAAAAAATTTTGCTCTATCTCTAAAGTAATTTATTAATTTTGGAATTGACATGCTATGCTTTTTACAATGTTATGTTGTTATTTAAATGTACAACGCCATCTATCAAGATTGCTTTACAACATCTCGACCAATGTACGTAAAAATATATAAACTCAATCAAGTGACAAATGTGGTGGTTAATTTGAGTGTTGCAGGCACGACCGCAATAAGCTCAGTTGGAAGAGCTTCGGAACGGTATTCGGTAGAGGTCGTGGGTTCAAGTCCCGCTTGCGGCAGTCACTTTTTCCACCATAATTTGATTTATTTGCTCTATCTCTATTAATTTATAGGGCGGTTAATTAAATTGGCCCGGCTCGTCAAATTAAATGGCCCGAGGCGCTAATTTTCGAAATACGCGACTCGCATCTACTTAAAATATTAGGAGGTCAAAACAGACTCGCGGAATTGCGAAGCTCAAATGGCGAAGCTATTCATAGCCACGGTATTATCCATAAAATTGTCTTCACGGTCATTTCACACCGCGAACATCACGCATTTTTGCTAACAGTAAAGCCATTATAAAAGCTTTGATCATGCGCTTGCGTCGATCGGCGTACGATTTTATTTACATGAATGCTCCCGCATACTCCCGCACCCGTGATGATTCCATTCAAACAATCAGTCACTCGCCAACCGTCCAAGATGACACACGCGTATAAAAAAATACCTTCAATGAAATCAACAATACACCTTAATTGTAAATTAACTATTTAAACATATACCTTATGTGAACGGTGTAAAGGTGAGATCGTGTTCAGTGTTGCAACAATTAAAAAATCGTTGGTGTTTTCTCTTTTCCGCGTGTGGTTAGTGTTGTGACTATCACGTGGTCTGGATAGTGTTGTGGAAATGGCGAATAAAGTGATGGGATATGTTATCTGCGGGTATAACTCCGTGGATAATTTAATGGTGAGTTTCTACCATCCACTGCCAGGTTTTATGACGTATACTTACAGTTTACATGGGGCTGGTGAGGAAATTACCTTTACTATACGCAACTGAAGTTCAACAACATTTTAGATATGCTTACAATATACAACAACAATATATAACACTTATCTGCATAGGTGAGAAGGATCTCAATAGCAGCTTATTAGGCCTAACTGTCAGCTTGAGACCGTTGTTTTTAAATCTTTATGTGATGAACATATTAATTCATTGAATTGTACTGTTTAGATATTTTCTGAATACACATAAGATGTTTACAACCAAAAGTACAAGGTTTATATCTTGTATTACGCTTGGCTCGGGGTTGTGTGAATGGTCCATGATTGCAATTCCTTTACGGTGAATACTCCGAGTCGTCTCTGTATCGTGTGACTGTGAAGCAAGAAATAATCTATGATTGCCGTTTCAATTCATGAATGGTTTTATACACGCGAGGCATTAACATCACTATTATTCAAATTTTATCCAATTATAGATTGTAATTGGTTTCCGGCTGGGCAGTCTCACTCAATTGTATGGATTATTCGCTGTGTCCGACAAATTGTTTTAAACGAATGTGAGGTCATTAGAACCGTAGATTAAATGCCTCGTGGGCTATGGTTTGCCTGGCTCTAATAACGGATTAGGAATAGATTTTCTTCAATTTCATATCTTCCGTTAGCTGATGATGTTAGAGTTAAAGATAGTTTTGGCTGATCTTATCTGCTGGAGCTGAGTAACTTAAAAATCAACCTGGAACAACCTTTCCTGGCGGCGATATGGTGATATAGTAGACCAGACCAAGACCAAACAAGAGCTCTTCACAGGAGAAGTTGTGGATTTGCTTGCATCTAAAATTGGGGGAATTATAAGAAGATCATCATTAAGTGCTGCAGAAGATGTTCATTCGAAGAATAATTTTCTCTTATTGTCATCTGACAGAAGCTGATAGAAATAGGTTACGACATCCATAATATAATCGTTTGCCTAGGAATTCTATAACCAACTACCTAAATTCACGTTTCTTTGTTTTTAAATAATAAATTTTTCTACGAGTATGTCACTTAAAAATATAGTTTTTGCTCTCCTGAGTAGATACTCAGCTGGCTTACACCGCCGGTTCTTCTCAGCAGATTGCATGTCCTAAACCGGTGGTAGGGAAAAAAATATTGGACATGTCACAGAGTACATAATTTTCGCTATAAATTGTCTACGTGATGAAATGACTTTCATTTCAATTCTGACAAAATTACTTGTTTAACAAGCTTTTTAATGAAATGGTGAAATCGATTGTTTCCATTTGCGTAAGAAATTATGAAATGTAAATTGTACAATTAATATGATTTTGTAACTACTGAACTAACAAATTTAGACAATTTTCCAAGAAAACCATGGGTTTGCTTGACCACTAAACAATTACCAACATATACTTGTAGTTAGCACATTTGGACACAATTTGAAAGAATGTACCGCCTGCTAACTTGTTATGTTTGACTCTAAATATTGACAATATCGTTTAGCTTCGACATATATGAATTGAGGAAGCACGAATGTTTTTAAAAAATCCCGCCTGTTTTATATGTAAAATAAAATAAAAATAAAATAAAAATAGCCTTTATTTCTACTACATGTTCTAATTACATAAATTATATAAGAAATATAGTTTGTTCGGTATGTAATATTACACATTTTCTTTGTTTTGTTTCTCTAAAATTATAATATTTAATGCTGCTAGGTACTGCTTTTTATTTTTCTATTGTTTTCCTTATCTTATGTTAACGTAATCATATACATGTAGTAGTCGCCTCTGCGGCATAGGCCTCTCCTAAACCTTTCCATGTCTTCCTATCCCGAGCTGTCTGCATCCAGTTACGTCCACAAATTCGATGAAATACGTCTCTCCATCTCGTATTCGGTCTTCCTCTCTTTCTTTTTTTCTCTCTAGGTACCCATTCTGTCAATCTTTTTGTCCATCTGTTGTTATTCATCCTACAAACATGTCCTGCAAAATACCATTTGAGCAGTCTAACTCTCTTCTTTACATCAATAACTTTAGTTTTGTTCCTAATGATATAATTTTTAATTTTGTCTGACAGTTTTAATCCTAACATACTCCGCTCCATCTTGCGTTGGCAGACAGCAATCTTTTCTTCATCCTCTTTCCTTAGCGACCAAGTCTGACAACCATATGTTAGACATGGTAATATTGTTACATCGTATATCTTTTTCTTAATTTTAATGTTGATTGTTTTATTTTTCATTATTTCTCGAAGTCCCCAGTATTTCTTCCAAGCTACATTTATTCTTCTTTGTATTTCTTTTCCTGTGTTTTTCTCGAATGTTACTAGCTGCCCTAGATAGACGTACTCTTTCACATAATTAATTCTTTCTTGTGCTACTTCAATGTCTCTGTGCAATCCATTTGTTAAAATCTTTGTTTTTGTTGTGTTCATTTTGTTGTGTGTTTTATATGTATTTCCAATTAAATATGTCCATAATATAATCAATAACTTAACCTCTATTTTCATAGATTAAGGGCCTACATCAATATTATCGTATATCATCGCCGACACGTACATATTAACACAGCCAGTAGGCACAGAAAATGAAGAATTAGGGATACTTTTCCTATTTACTCAAAATCTACTAAATATATTTTAATTCTGATTTACGTGTTTCTATATATAATAGTTACTTATGTTTTGAAAGTTATTTCATTAGTTAATACGCGATAATAGACCGACAAATGAAAAAAATAAAAAATTAGAGAGATTGTTTCGCTAAGATTTTCTATCGAGAAAACTTTTTTCAATCGCGTTTCTGAGTTTATGCGATCCTAGATTATATATTGAAAAAACATATACTTAAAAATTAGAGCTCTAGCCATTCAATCTAAAGAAACAATGAAAACTTCGTACGTAGAAAAATGCACGAAGCTATTTTGGTATCCTCTTAACAAAGAGCCACAAAGCGAAAATCTTGTATCTAGAACTATCCAATTTTAGACCAGAGAAAAAATATTTGGCTATTTATTATCTCTATGCACTATTGCACTGGACCAAAAGATTACTGATTTTCCATATTATATAAACGTGTTGCAAGTTAATATATTTGTTTTTCATGTTGGTAATACTCACAGTTTACAATAATAAAATTAGTTTCAATTGTACGGGTTCCATGCATTCAATATTTTCCTATTAGATAACAGACTTATTGTTTGCAAGATGATTGCAGACTATAGCTTTGTTTTAAGACCATTATATCTTCCTTATTTTGGATCACTATATTCGAACTAATTAGTCAACGTCTGTATCAGTTAAATTAGCTTTGTTACCTCACAATACCAATTCTGTTTTCACAAAATAAATTAAAGTAAATACTAATTCGCTTTATTTCAAAACTAAAAATATCACGCATAAGAATCATAAATATTTTTTAAATTATTGATTGTCATCGGTACCTCATGTGTCCAAAATTTCAGATCAATGCATTTGCAGTAAGCTAGTGGGTGAAAATCATTTTCAAAGATTCCGTCACATAGTTGACGGGCTTCGTGGTGGAGTGGTTTATGTAATGGACTGCCGATCACGAGGTCGCGGGTTCGATTCCCGCTTCGGACAATCATTTGTGTGATATCCATAAATATCATACAAATGTTTGTACTGCGTCTGGGTGTTTTCTATGTGTTATAAGTATGTATTTACAAAAGAAAAGTATTAGTTTATGAATTTTTGCAATTGACTTGCCATGCTTTTACTAAATAAACTAAATTATAGTGGAAAAAATGATAACCATGAGCGGGACTTGAACCCACGACCTCGGAATACCGTTCCGTTGCTCTCCCATCTGAGCTATCATGGTTCCCGCATATGTTTACCAAATCTTCCACTACAACCTTCTCAATGTGAGTTAAACATCGTGCGATGTTTTGTGTACAACGCCATCTATTGAGCGGTTTGCACCAACTCGATCAATCGATCACTTAGTGTTCTTTACAGAACACAATTGGACCGAAATAATGACTGTACATGTATTTCTACATTAGTTTATGAATTTTTGCAATTGACTTGCCATGCTTTTACTAAATAAACTAAATTATAGTGGAAAAAATGATAACCATGAGCGGGACTTGAACCCACGACCTCGGAATACCGTTCCGTTGCTCTCCCATCTGAGCTATCATGGTTCCCGCATATGTTTACCAAATCTTCCACTACAACCTTCTCAATGTGAGTTAAACATCGTGCGATGTTTTGTGTACAACGCCATCTATTGAGCGGTTTGCACCAACTCGATCAATCGATCACTTAGTGTTCTTTACAGAACACAATTGGACCGAAATAATGACTACATGTATTTCTACATTAGTTTATGAATTTTTGCAATTGACTTGCCATGCTTTTACTAAATAAACTAAATTATAGTGGAAAAAATGATAACCATGAGCGGGACTTGAACCCACGACCTCGGAATACCGTTCCGTTGCTCTCCCATCTGAGCTATCATGGTTCCCGCATATGTTTACCAAATCTTCCACTACAACCTTCTCAATGTGAGTTAAACATCGTGCGATGTTTTGTGTACAACGCCATCTATTGAGCGGTTTGCACCAACTCGATCAATCGATCACTTAGTGTTCTTTACAGAACACAATTGAACCGAAATAATGACTGTACATGTATTTCTACATTCAAGTATACACATACACTACATTCAATATTGGCAAGTCAATTGCAAAAATTCATAAACTAATGTAGAAATACATGTACAGTCATTATTTCGGTCCAATTGTGTTCTGTAAAGAACACTAAGTGATCGATTGATCGAGTTGGTGCAAACCGCTCAATAGATGGCGTTGTACACAAAACATCGCACGATGTTTAACTCACATTGAGAAGGTTGTAGTGGAAGATTTGGTAAACATATGCGGGAACCATGATAGCTCAGATGGGAGAGCAACGGAACGGTATTCCGAGGTCGTGGGTTCAAGTCCCGCTCATGGTTATCATTTCTTCCACTATAATTTAGTTTATTTAGTAAAAGAAAAGTAGTTTATGTAGTATATCCGTATTCTGTTACCCATAACACAAGCATATAAGCTTAGCTTGGGACCAGAGGACGTTGTGGGAAATGTCCATAAATATTTATTATTTATTTATTATTATAGATTAACGTATTGATAGATACGTACCGAACTAATATAAGCTTGTTGAAATAGATTAAATATAATTGAGAAAATGCTAATTAATTCTGTAAGGGTCATTTTGATGAAACCCTAAAATAAATAATATAATTATTCATTAGCGTATGATATATTAATAGAACGTCTGAATTTCATATCATTATAACCTTGACATAAATGACTATAGCATTCATAGTCTCTTGAAGACGCTGAAAGAGACCCAAGTATGGTGACGTCATAATTAATTGACATTATGTTAAGGGTCTACATCAATATTATCGTTTACATGTACATATTAACACAGCTAGTAGGTATAGAAAATGAAGAATTAGGTATATTTTTTTTGTTTACTCAAAATCTACTAAATAAGTATATTTTAATTCTGATTTACGTGTTTCTATATATAATAGTTACTTATGTTTTTAAAGTTATTTCATTAGTTAATACGCGATAATAGACCGACAAATGAAAAAAATAAGAAATGAGAGAGGTATTTTCGCTAAGATTTTCTATCGAGAAAACTTTTTTCAATCGCGTTTCTGAGTTTATGCGATCCTAGATTATATATTGAAAAAACATATACTTAAAAATTAGAGCTCTAGCCATTCAATCTAAAGAAATAATGAAAACTTCGTACGTAGAAAAATGCACTAAGCCATTTTGGTATCCTCTTAAGCGTATACGTTTTACGTTTTGTTTTATGACTATATTTATAATTGGGTCACGTAGACCTTTTGTCGCGATATAACTGCTGCCATTGTCCATTAAATGACGGTCTTAGAATACTGTGATTTAATTATGGTTCACAGTCATATGAATGTGAAGCATTCATAGGACTGTGACAGATATACCAGATTATGGATTGACGTTTAAAATTGAGGATAAGTTAGAAATGCTCGTTGTTATGGGTTAGGTTTTCTTTCATGGACATATCACACAATGAACTCTGGTAACCTAAGCTTATAAGCTTGATAGAATACATATAGGTACTACTTTTCTTTTGTAAATGCATACTTATGATACATAGTAAACACCCAGACGCTGCAGAAAAAAACATTTGCATGACAATTATAAATATCACACAAATGATTGTCCCTTGCGGGAATCGAACCCGCGATCTCTTGAACGGCCGCGGCAGTCAATTACATAAACGACTCTACCATGCGGCCCGTCAAATTTATTTAACGTATGTTGTACATTTGTACAACAACAAGTAACTCTAAATCATGTATACAGAAGCAGATGGCGCTCTATAGTCTCTGCCTACAACCATGGGAAAAAGGCGTGATGTTATAGATAGATAGATACAGAAGTCCAGACAATCATGGGATGGAGAGCCTGAGGATGTTATACCTTAATTAACTAAATTATAGTGGAAAAACTGATCACCATGAGCAGGACTTGAACCCATCGGAATACCGTTCCGTCAGTCATCATTTCTTCCTCTAAAATTTTGTTTACATAGCTAGTGAATTGCAAAAGTTAATAAATTAATGTTATATCTTTGTAATACGGATCCTTAACATGAGATTTTTTCCTTGTTCTTGATTGGCTTCTAATATGTATTAATCCATATATGTCCTAGGTAACTCTTAAAACAGTTGCTACACTGTAGCTCTAATTAGTTGTAGCACCATTAGTGTATGTTTCCTGTTTGTTAGTGACGGGCGCGGGTGTGTAACCGATAAGTGCAGTACAAACACAGATCACTACCAAAAGATTCCGCACGCAAGGTGGTCATTAGCATCACACACCGGACATATAAACGCTAGACTAAACTAGATGTATGAGATCGGTTTGTTTTGCTACGATTGCTACGACCAATGAAAATGCATAACTCTCTACCTTAGAATATCAAGAAACAGAAGTTGATATTATAAGGCGACCGCGCTGAAAAAGGTACGAGAGCAACGCTCATACTCATTGTATACGGACACTGTCGTCTCTAAGTGTGTGCGAGATGATTTTGTGCGGTACGTGCATAACGACCAATGACATTATGTTATCTTGTTTGTGTACATTACCTCGGTAACCCACCCACTTGACAGTATATTTGACAAAGAAAATATGATACGAGTATGTACCTGCTCTTATTGGTGTAATCTATACTTCTATACTTAATACATATTACGAGTATAAAGCTGAAGAGTTTTTTTGTTTGAACGCGCTAATCTCAGGAACCATTAGTCCGATTTAGAAAATTCCTTCAGTGTTTGGTAGTACATTTATCGAGGAAGGTTATAGGCTATATAACATCATTCTGGAACCAATAAGAGCCAAGTATTAGTGAAAAATGTTGCAAAAGCGGGGAACAGTTTCTAAATGCCACCGAAACGAAGCCGGTCGAAGAGCTAATACTCATACAATCAGCTATATAGCCCACAAACCTCACCTTTCCCCAACGTTCATGCGTTAAGTCGTTTACAAAAATCTCGTAATTCTCTATCTATTTCAGTTGATCTGTAAGTACAAAACAGCAAATTTCTTACAACTTTCTTTGCTTGTGTAATCTTTTACATGGTGAGAGACCACACGTGTGTTGGTAAGTATAGTTAGATAACAAGGGACCTTATTGTTGGTGGTGATGACAATGTGTGTTTTGAAAGAGGGTAGTAATATTTGTATTTTATCCTTGACTATTTCTTCCATTCTTTCTTTATGTCTTTCTTTCTAACTAAAGGGCGATCCTATCGAATAAGATCCTAACCTGGCGCCACACGAGAGCCACCAGCAATAAGAGAAATAAAAAGAGAATTATTAAAATCGCTTCGCCTAGTAAAAAAACATGCAGACGAATTAAGAACCTCCTCCTTTTTTGAAGTCAGTTAAAAAGCTCAAACCCATTATTCATGTAACCAGATTACAACAATTCTCAACAACAGTTTTATTATCATATCTTAAATAGAGTTTATTTCCTACATATATTATGCTGTTACATCAGTAATACAACCGTGATGTTATTTCAGCGGTTAAACAAACAATGGGGTCTGCGTTTGTCTGTGGAGATGTTAGGTCTCGTTCACATCATCACGTCACGTTATTGCCGTATGGTATGTTGACGTGACTTGTAGATACGGCAATGTAATTTTAAAAGAGGTGTAATAGTTATTCGCTGGTTGGACTCCCGCTCTCGACAATCATTTGTGTGATATTTGTTATTGTCGTACAAGTTTTTGTTCTGCATCTGGGTGTTTCTGTGTATTAACATTATAATATAAGTGTGTATTTACAAAAGAAAAGTATTATATGTATTCTATCCGTATTCTAGTACCCATTACACAAGCAAATAAGCTTAGCTTAGGATCAGAGGACGTTGTGGGGAATGTTCATGAATATTTATTTATTATTTACTAGCTGTTTCCCGCAACTTCGTACGCGTGAGTTCAGCAACAAAACCCCAACAAATTGTACAAAAAAGCCATCTTCTTGAACCACACAATTTATAAAATAAAAATTGGTCAAGTGCGAGTCGGACTTGCGCACGAAGGGTTCCGTACCATTATCTATGCAACATAAGGCAACGTTATTAGTATCGAGCAAGAAACGGTAAAAAAATCATGTTTGTTGTATGGGAGCCCCCCTTAAATATTTATTTTATTTTATTTTTAGTATTTGTTGTTATAGCGGCAATAGAAATACATCATCTGTGAAAATTTAAACTGTCTAGCTATCACCGTTCTTGAGATACAGCCTGGTGACAGACGGACGGACGGACAGCGAAGTCTCAGTAATAGGGTCCCGTTTTTACTCTTTGGGTACGGAACCCTAAAAAAAACCGCACCAAAATCCAAGCAAATTATTATTTACGTTGTTCAGAGTAGATTGCACACGACACGGCATCGGAATAATGTGTAAAGGCTTATTCACATTGTTGAATTTTACCATCCGTCCGTCAATATCGTATCGTTTATGTTTAAGGGCCTTATGTTTCCGTAGTTCGGTCTTCTACGTTGTTTATTGTGTTTATTCCAGTTCTGTTATTTGTTTGTACGTCTGTTACCTATGTTTGTTATTTTTTACACATTTTTATTACCTGTATGTATTGTTTTATGTTAGTCTTTTGTTGTAAAACGGGTTTATCAGATTTGTTAGCTGTTACCCGCGACTCCGTGTGCGTAGAATTTAGATAACTTTCACCGTTTTTGCAACATTTTTCACTAACTCTTCGCTCTTATTGGTCACAGCATGATGTTATATAGGCTATAGCCTTCCTCGATAAATGGACTATACAACACTATTAAAAAAATTCAATTCTAACCAGTCCTGAGATTAACACGTTCAAACAAACAAACTCTTCAACTTTATAATAATTGCATATATTTTGCGTAGACTTGTGTCTGAATAATTGAAAAAGACAGTTGGTATTTTTATTAAAAACATGTTTGTTCCATGATTATTGTAGAACTTGGTTTGAGAGGGTTTGGAAAAGACAAATAATTTTTACGGACACAACGTCTTCTGATCCCAAACTAAGCTTAATGTAGTTAATTGATTAGTTTCCGGATACGTATTTGGATTCATAGTACACCCTTTATTTACACAAAAAAATAGCTTATCTCCTTACTCTAGATTATCTGTGTACTAAATTTAATACCAATCGGTTTAGCATTTTTGACGTGAAAGAGCAGACAAAGTTATTTTCGCATTTATAATATTAGATATGTGGGGAGCCATAGAAGTGATTTATCACGTTACTCGAGCACGTTAGATATTGTAATAGTCTGTGTTTCAGTTCGTTTATTACACGATTTCTATGTTCTATGTACTAATTAGTGAATAGTACGATATTCTATTGTCAATTGTAACATTATGTGGATGAGAGAGTTACATTTATCTTAACAGTTATTGGCGCTTTCTTTGGTTACTTTTACCGCCATTTTCTTGTAAAACATTAACTTATATGATGTGGTTTTTGCTGACAATTTATACTAATATTTTATAACTAGCTGTTGCCCTCGACTCCGTCCGCGTAGAATTTAGGAAATTTTCCCCGTTTTTGCAACATTTTTAACTACTGCTTGAGTGAGAGTATTATAAACGTAAGAGTAAACAAATATAATCAGAATGAACGAACTGCTAAGCTATCAGGAGTTACACGTGTTATTGTGAGTCAACCATAAAATATAGATATGTGCTGTTTCTGGATATTTTTTAGACAATTTTATGTAGAATATTTCCGTCATACATGATTTCTATGTAACTTTAACCATTAAGGCTGCACACGCGACGGAAGCTTAAAAAATGGAGCACCTTTTCCCGTTTTCCCAACATTTCCCTTCACTACTCTGCTCCTATTGATCGTAGCGTGATGAAAAGTATACTATAACCTGCCCAGGAGTATGAAGAATAATTGTACCAAGTTTCGTTAAAATCCGTCGAGTAGTTTTTGTTTCTATAAGGAACATACAGACGGACAGACAGACAGACAGACACACAAAAATTTTACTGATTGCATTTTTGGCATCAGTATCGATCACTAATCACCCCCTGATAGTTATTTTGAAAATATATTTCATGTACAGAATTGACCTCTCTACAGATTTATTATAAGTATAGACTGAAGAGTTTATTTGTTTGTTTGTTTGAACGCACTAATCTCCAGAATCTCTGGTCCGATTTGAAAAATTCTTTCAATGTTGGATACGACATTTATCGAGGAAGGCTTCTATAGGCTATATAACATCACGCTACGAACAATAGGAGCGAAGCATTAGTGAAAAAGTCGCAAAAACAGGGAAAATTTTCTATATTCCACGCGTACGAAATCGCGGACAATAGCTATTAAGTATAAAATTGAATACTTAGTCGTATTATCTTTATTGTTCTACATAAGTTATTTGTATATCCGGCTTGCCAAAAAGATGAATAATATGTTTTTTGCAACCCTTTTTTAATCCGCTATAGTTTTGTGTAATAAGCATAAATATTTGCGTCACAATGTCTCAAATTCGTTTAGGATTTTAACATGTTTATCAATTTTATCATACATGCCTTCATATTATACTTTTTTAGAGATGGTTTGCATTCCTCCTCAGCAAGAAGTAAGTTTTTGCTGGTGTATAAATCTTTAGAAATATTATTATTGGTTAAGTTGTTGTTTTGGCGCATTAAATAAAGAAGAAAGATTTTATGGCAAAATAAATGCATACGAGTATATATTATGTACATTAAATAATTGATATGTATACACAACAACCACTGCGATGTCTATTCTAGATTCTATCCATTATACGGATGCCTGGAAAATAATTACATTAGAGATAAGGCCGCCCTTTGTACAATAGCTTGTAAGACTGTATTTTTTAATTCTGTGTAAAATTTGTGTTTGTGGAAATAAAGAAATATATATCTATGTATTTATCAATAAAAAATTTCCACTAATTGCTGTTAAAAATAACTAAGCATATTGCAAATATCTATCTTTATTATACAAATATTTGTTTTTAGCCGGTTATTGAACCCAAAACCAAGTACAGTAAATGAGCGGGATCCGTTTAACATTGAGCTATTACGTCAAATTTTATCGTATATCGCACGCAAAATAGTAGATCAAGAGCTAGCAAGGGATTGATGTATGTCATCTTTTAAATTTAATTAGATTATGTACAGTGTACACAACCAAATTGTTCCAAATTACATGAACTATTTGAAATTAATAGTAGCTTTAAGAGAAAACTATTATTTTTTATACGTAAACATACGCTTAAATAGTTATATTCATATAAAAACAATGTGTGTCTTCCTAGCTCTGACATCAAGGGATCTCTGAAAATAGGAAAACCGTTTTATAAATGAAATGAAATGAAAAATCATTTAAACATGTAGACATAATTTTTTTAAGAAAATTATGTGCTTATGACAGGTCCTAACTTAATTTCCCTATAAGATATTAGTGTTGGTTTTTAAAAGGAGAATGTATGGTTGTAACAAAATAAAATAAAAGGTTGCGAAGCCTTATTTCTTAACGTAAATAAGACATGACGTGAATGTGGCAGTCACGGCCGCCTAATCTATATTGATTACGTAAAAAGTACGTATTAAAGTTTGTTTATTTTGTTGATAACATTTTGATTAATGGGTAAACTAATGTAAGCATGGATCTATACATAAATTATTTGAGTTACGCAAGGGCTAGGTCACTGTCACGTAAATAATTTTATGCATACGTGACGGGAAAACTCATTTTTAACGGACTTCAAAAAAAGGATTAGGTTCTCAATTCGTCTGTATGTTTTCTTTGTGTTGTTGTTTTTGGGCAACAAAAGCGATGGATGAAAGACGAATGCACGTTGCGGAGATGCGAATGTTGAGATGGATGTGTGGCGTCACGCGAATGGATAAAATAAGGAATGAATATACCGGGTGCTTCAAAAAAATGTATACACACTTTGAACTTCCATAGAAAATTTATTTACCGTTCTACAAAGTTAAATTTCAGGAAAATAGAAAGCTGAAAGTCCAATGTAAATGAAACATAAATAACAAATGTTAATACTGTTCAAATTGGTGACCTGCAGCATCAATACAATTCTGAGTACGAGTCACCATTGATTCTGTACATCGTATCAAAACGTCCAATGAGATTTCTCTACACACTGCTTGAATCTCATTCCAAAGAATGTCTAGGTTTCGTGGTTTACGTTTGTACACCTCATCTTTTACTGTGCCCCACAAGAAGAAATCCAGCGGTGTAAGGTCTGGAGAGCGTGCTGGAAACTCGATTGGCCCCCTGCGTCCTATCCACTGGCCTTTTCTTGTCATTATTATTATTATTATTATTTGCATTGGACTTTCAGCTTTCTATTTTCCTGAAATTTAACTTTGTAGAACGGTAAATAAATTTTCTATGGAAGTTCAAAGTGTGTATACATTTTTTTGAAGCACCCTGTATTAGAGGAAGTCTGAAAGTGATGCCAGAGACTGAAAAATTGAAGAACGAGCGGATGTCCTGGTATGTTATGATACGAGAGGAAAGTAATGTCGTTAGGAGAGTTCTGAGTATAAATGTGGAAGGAAAAAAGTCTAGAGGAAGACCTAAGAAAAGATGGATGGACTGTGTGAAAGAGGACATAAAAGAAAGAGGAGTTGACACAGACATGACGGCTAATAGAAGACTGTGGAAGAAAAAGACATGTTGCGCCGACCCCAAATAATGGGATAAGGGCAGGAGGATGATGTTTTTTTTATGTTTGTTACTAATTGTTACCTTTACCTTAGGTACCTTTTAACTGGGCAAAGCGATTTTAATGATTCTTTTTTTTTTATTTGAGAGCTAGTAGTTCCCGTGTAGTCCCATTGGCACCAGGTCAGGATCTGATGGTTATCTCCTGAGAAATCGAGGAAAACCCTCAAATTTCAAAGGCACATGAATTCGTCTGGACTTTTATTTTAAATACTCAACTATTTTAACACAAATATTATTAGTAACTTACTGGGGTGGTCTTAGATACTTATTTTATTGTAGTATCTTGAGATTAATTTAAAAAAAAATTCATTCTTGTTTAATTTACTTAAATTCTCTCCTACGAGAAATATCTTGCATACCTTAATTCAAGTGTCTCAACTTTATTCCAATTTGGAAAAATTTCATATCCGGGTTGCAAAATTCTTCTGTCTTCTGTTGGGTGAAATGTCCATGAATATTATTATTATGAATAATTCATTATTTTCTTGCTCTTATGCCATTACTTGTTGTCGACACAACATGTTTAAGACCAAGGAACGCTTGTGTATAAAATCTGATTTTTCAGTAGATATCTTGTAAATGTAAATACAAACTGGTTCGCCAAAAAATTCCGATGTTGAAATATTTAGGCGTGAATATCAATATTGCGTAAGTACAATGTTGTACTAAATATAGCGGCTATCTAGCCCGCTACATAGTTGAATGAGTGACGTAAAATGTGCGCCTAGTTCAGAAATTTGAACTGAAATGTAAATGAATGGCTAATGCTTACAGTTTTATCAAAATTTATAGTTACTGCACGAAGCTTTGGCGTAATTATAGGCTATGTGTATATTCTCTCTCTCTCTCGAGCCCATTTACGTCCCACCGTTGGGCACGGGCCTCCTCCACTTTGGAGGGATTATGGTCTACTGTGCCGCGCTGACCAGGCGTGTTGGCACAGGGTTTATTTTCGAGTTTTCCGTCTCTCACAGAAGATGTTATCTGTGTGCAATATCCCTTAGCTGACTTTTACAGCACCCTTGGGAGGAGATGGGGTGGTGACAGTGGAGTTTATATTATAAAGTGCAGTAACTCGGCACACCGCCGACCTAACAGTATATTTGTCAAAGAAAACAGCGTGTTGTACTGCTTATGTTCTTGCTTCATGTGTAATCTATACTTCTATACTAATAATATAAAGCTGAAGAGTTTGTTTGTTTGAATCATCTAATATCAGGAACCACTGGTCCGATTTGAATAATTATTTCAGTGTTGGATAGTACATTTATCGAAAGAGAAAGAATTATCTTTTTGAGGAAGGCTATTTAAAATCACGCTGTGACCTGTAGGAGCGAAGCATTACTGAAAAATGTTGCAAAAACGGGGAAAATATTCTTAATTTCAGCTTGTTTACATATAACCATTAAGTTTTATATGTATTTACGATGCTTTTTCATTGTTTTCAGGTAATTATAAGATGAAATCAGTTAACTAGCGACTTTTTGTAAGTGATTTCCTTGTGATTTAGTTTTAAATTCAGTTTTTGTTCTCTTATGTGTTTGTAATTTTTTATGTTTTGTGGTGCACTTCTAACAAGTAATTTATTTTTATTTTAAATATTTGTTAGTGTCCCACCACAAGAATTGTAACAGAATGCAGTTATCATACTGGTGTGTGTAGGTATGTGTAAACAAACATATTTTTTTCTAACAAATTTTTTAATTGAACAACTTCGCTATGACACTGCCATGCAATTACTTTTACGAGTGTTTTATGAGTGTTGTAAATATAACCATAGTCCTTTGTATAATTTAAACAACTTCCTTTATTAATATCTAGATGAACGTGATATGTATACATACATTTATACATACATTTATACATACATACAGTCATTTATAATTTGCATTCATTCTATCACTCCTATGATATAAGATCTCGTGCAATGTGTAACGACAGGATATTAAAAAAACCGGTCAAGTACGAGTTGGCATAGCATACGATTAGTTTCGTACCGTTACTATCATAATATATTCACAATACCGACCCGAAAACACCAAATAATAGGGCAGGAGAATGAAGATGATGATTGTTAGTTTTTCTAGCATCAACAGATTTTTCTGTAAATAAGATTTGAACTGTTACCCTTCTCTCTCTCTCCAGCCCATTTACGTCCCACTGTTGAGCACGGGCCTCCTCCACTTTGAGAGGGATTATGGTCTACTGTGCCGCGCTGACCAGGCGTGTTGGCACAGGGTTTATTTTCGAGTTTTCTGTCTCTCACAGAAGATGCTCTCTGTGTGCAATATCCCTTAGCTGATTTTTACAGCACCCTTGGGAGGAGATGGGGTGGTGACACTTGTATTCTTAATCCGTCACCACACGGAGGGTTTTACGTTGTTTTAGAGGTTATACCCTTACTTAAGTAATATTAGGGTTCGCTTCTGTAAATATACAAGTAAAACTGCAGGGTACAGCTTGTAAAGTTATATGAAGTAGAGCGGTGTAATTGCAACCTAAAAATTGTATCCGACAACTTTAGACAGATGCAGATCAGAAAATGACCTAGATTGTAGTATTGTAATAAACCTATATTAATTTAATATTTAGACATTAAAAACTGGTCAAGTACGAGTTGGACTCGCACACGTAGGGTTCCATACAGCGATTATCATAATCTCTAATATATAAAATTCGTGTCACAGTGTTAGTTACCGTACTCCTCCGAAACGGCTTGACCGATTCTTCTCAAATTTTGCATACATATTCAGTAGGTCTGAGAATCGGCCAACATCTATTTTTCAAACCTTTTTTTTTAGTATGGCAAAACAACGTTTACCGAGTCAGCTAGTATATTTATAATAATAATAATATATTTATCATATTTGGACTTAGACCACGAGATTGTCGAATGTGGGATGTGGACTTGGCTATAATTGTGCCGATATTTTTTTCGGTAAATGATTAATAGCCAAAAGTTTCGACCACCACCTAAAGAAACTTGCGTTGAACGGTCGGGTCAAGGGCCTGGTGCAGAAGGCGGCACTCCTCGGCACGGCACGCATTGTGAGGAGGTTCCTTTCTCTGGGGCTCTTACCACCGGTGGCTTGGTCCCTGTACCCCATATCGAGTGGCCTCCGCGTATTTTTATATTTTTAGATGTATTTTTATTTTATATTAAAAATGTAATTTAAAATTAAAAAGAATATTTTTTTAGCTTCGTACCAGAGGACGTTGTGTGAAATGTCCATGAATATTTATTTATTTATTATTTATCATACCGACTCTAAGTAACGGGACCTCGAACAATGGCATTAAGAATATGATAACAATGATAAAGAATATTTGTTGTTGTAGCATCAACTGATTTAAACAGACTGAATTTTTTTTCTTTCTAGCTATCACCGTTCCAGAGATACAGCCTGTTGAGAGACTGACGGACAGTAAAATCTCAGTAATAGGGTGCGGTTGTACCTTTTGTTACGGAACCCTTAAAAATTACCTGAATTTCTATAAAACTCATTTCTTTAAAAGTTTGTTTCCCTAGTCCAGTTATAAAATTGGATTAAATACATTTCTTTGAAATAATTTTCTTTATACTCTTCATGAACGACGTATCCGGAATTTTTATCACATTATTATTGTTTTAGCATAATTTTATGTAAGTAAGTATGTTTGTAACACTTTAACGCTTAAACAGCTCAACGAATTTTATAAATAACAATTCTGTGACATTAATATTTTCGGCACGAGTCTGCACGTGCAGAAGGGTATGGTCCACTTGTGTAATATTAACCAGATTGTTGGCATAGGGTTTTGTTTCGAAATAGTCTTCACAGATGTCTGTAATATTCCTTAGCTGGTACTTTCAACAACCTAGGGAGGAAATGGGGCAGTGTCACTTGTATTTATAATCCACACACTGGCTCTGTATTACCAACCCCTTAACGCCCCACTGTTGGACACTGACCTCCTCCACTTTGAGAGTGATTATTGTCTACTTTGCCGCGATGACCAGGCGTGTTGGTATTGGGTTAATTTCCGTCTCTCACAGAGGTTTTTATATGTGTCTGTAGAAAATATCATTTAGATGGCTTTTACAGCGCCCTAGGGAAGGAAATGGGGAGCTGACATTATATTCTTAACCCATCATCACACGTTTTTAATAATTATTTTTATAGTTATTACAATTTATAATAATTATTTATTGTTAAGTCTTGCATACAGTTTGTTGCAAGTCAGACGGTGAAAACAATAGACAAAGGAAAGACCATTCACATCATCAATTGTATGATATATAGCTCTCTCATAATCTATATTAAATTTATTTGTTACATAAATCTTAGAGTATTAAACCAACAGGAGTCTCCATACGCTATTTTCTTTGATAAATATACTGTCAAGACGGCGGAGTGCCGATGTAACGCACACGACACTATGATATAATTTCATTGGTCGCTTCACACGCCCCGCTCAAATTAACCTTGCGCACACTAAAGCCCGGTTTCCACCGCGAGCGGAACGGACCCATTAATGACTTCGTTAAACTCGCAAACGCAAACTGCATACTTGTATTTCCACCAACAAATAGTCGGACGGAAAGAGCCGAGCGTGTAGAAAGAGTAGAAATGAGCTCGCTCAGTTCTAGGGAGCACCAACTCTTCGTTGGTGGAAACACAAACCTATTTAATTAAAAAGGAGTCCGTTCCGCCTAACCATTTTCCGCACATTACCCTTTCGCAGTGGAAACCGGGCTTAAGAGGTGACAGTGTCGGTACTCAATGAGATTGGTACTAGCTCTCGTACCTTTTCAGGGGTCGCCTTATAATATTAGGTGTACCTATGTTAATTGCTGAACGGGCCCCACTTTGGGAGCCAATATAGCATGAAGTTCCAATTGTTAAATGGTCCCACGTTACGGGCCAATATGACAGCTAGTGCCAATTTAGCACGGCGGGGGTGGTAATAACGAAGAAATAAAAATCAACTTTATTGAAAACTTAGCTGTTGCCTGCGACCTCGTACGCGTGGAATTCAGAAAATTTTCCCCGTTTTTGCATCGTTTTTCAGTATTGCTTCGCTCCTATTGGTCGCAACGTGATTTTGTATAGCCTATAGCCTTCCTCGATAAACATACACTCCAACAATAAAAGATTCGAACCAGATATTCCTTAGATTAGTGCGTTAAAACAAACAAACTCTTCAGCTTTATAATATTAGTTTAGATAATTGATTAAAATAATACAATCGACTTTAGGCACTATGTACAGAACTGAGAGCACTAAATAGACAGTATAAGGTTTGAATCTCTAAAATCATCCCCGTAACTACACTCACCGAGTTATGTCGCCTTATAGAGTTATAATATCAACTCTTGTTGGATTAATGCTCTGAGACACATACGTGAAATCTCTATAAAATTACTAACATTTGAAAAACTGTTATATTTACTACGTATTGTTGTCTAGAAATTAGTCTGTAACCTGCTATAGCGGATTTGTAATGTAGGTACTTAAATTTTGCATAATGACGACTTGTGCATTTAATTTATGGACTTTTCATACGACGTCCTCTGCTCCCGAAGTAAGTAATATTTCCATGCTTGTGTTCTGGGTACAGAATACGGATTTACTACTTGCATAAAATAAATAATAAATAAATAAATAAATATTCATGGACATTTCACACAACGTCCCCTGGTCCCAAGCTAAGCTTATATGCTTGTGTTATGGGTACCAGAATACGGATATAATACATAAACTACTTTTCTTTTGTAAATAAATACTTATAATACATAGTAAACACCCAGACGCAGTACAAACATTTGTATGACAATTAAAAACATCACACAAATATTTGTCCTGACCGGGAATCGAACCCGAGACCTCGTGAACGGCAGTCCGTTATATGAACCACTAGACCACGAGGCCCGTCAATCATAAATACTTTTATTTTGTAAATACATATTTATAATACATAAGAAACTCCCAAACGCAGAACATACATTTGTGTACATATGACAATTAAAAATGTCACCTAAGTGGGAATAGAACCTGCAACCGAACCACTAGACCACCTTCTCTCTCTCTCCCATTTACGTCCCACTGCTGGGCACGAACCTCCTCCACTTTGGGAGGGATTATGGTCTACTGTGCCGCGCTGACCAGGCGTGTTGCCACAGGGTTTATTTTCGAGATTTCCGTCTTTCACAGAGGATGTTATCTGTGTGCAATATCCCTTAGCCGACTTTTACAGCACCCTTGGGAGAAGATGGGATGGTGACACTTGTATTCTTAATCCGTCACCACACGGAGGGCACTAGACCACCAGGCCTGTCAATTTCGTATTAATTCGTGTTGTTTGTTTTTGTGATTTGGATTTATATGTTTCACATCGTCTATCCGTCTTTTCTTCAGTCCCATTTCCTTGTGTTATTAGAATTTTTACTTATTTTAAAACAAAGTCGTTATTTTTGTATCTATGTCCCTATGTGAGTTTCACAGGTGAGTTTATAACTTCCAAACTGGACTGGCTTCGTGGTCTAGTGGTTCACGTAACGGACTTCCGTTCACGAGGTCGCGGGTTCGATTCCCGCTCGGGACAATCATTTGTGTCATATTTATAAATATCATACAAATGTTTGTACTGCGTCTGGGTGTTTACTATGTATTATAAGTACGAGTATGTATTTACAAAAGAAAAGTAGTATAATGTATTCTATCAGTATTCTGGTACCCATAACACAAGCATATAAGCTTAGCTTGGGAGCAGAGGACGTTGTGTCAAATGTTCATGACTATTTATTATTATTTATTAAACTACGTAATGGATTTTGATTCGGTTTTTTTTTATTAGATAGAGTGGTTCATGGGGATGGTTTTTTGTATAACTTGTTAAGTATGCTGTATCCCTACTAATATTATAAATGCGAAAGTAACTCTGTCTGTCTGTCTGTTACGCTTTCCCGCTTAAGCCTCTCAACCGATTTTGATGAAATTTGGCACAGACAATCTTTAGACCCTGAGAAAGGACATAGGCTACCTTTTATTGCGAAAAAAATATTTTCCAAATTCAACGCGGACGGAGTCACGGGCAACAGGTAGTATTTTATATACCGTGCATATAAAGTTGGGAGCGACATCTAGTTGTGTATATTTTGACCTCATGTTTTAGAGCTTTATAGCCAAAGCGGCGGACGGCCTCTCTCCACGTGTTCCGGGGAGAGGCGTCGGAATGACGGACGCGCCTAGGGCCCGCCCCGTCACAGTGAGCCCCCACCGATAGGGGACCACCCCCGGTCGGGTCATGGTAATACCTGAGTGACTATCATGGCCCGGCCAAGGGTCGAGGAGGAATACCGTGGGGTTTAGTGGGTAGTCCGGGTCCGTTTATGACCCGGGAGTCCCACACAATGTGCGTAAATGCATTCCCCACGTAAAAAAAAAAAACTAATGTAATACGGATGCGTCAATTGTATTGCGAAAGATAATCTTTTTGAACTAGTTTACATTACAGTCTAGGAACACGTGTTCACAATGGCTCTAGTGAAACTATTGTCATTGCTGAATGGAACGACGTGAACGTTTCCGTCCTGGTTTTCCTCCTAGCATAACCTTGGTGCTAATTATAGAACTGTGCCTAAATTAGACAGATTCCGGTTTTTAGGGTTCCGTACCCAAAGGGTAAAAACGGGACCCTATTACTGAGACTTCGCTGTCCGTCCGTCCGTCCGTCCGTCTGTCACCTGGCTGTATCTCAAGAACGGTGATAGCTAGACAGTTGAAATTTTCACAGATGATGTATTTCTATTGCCGCTATAACAACAAATACTAAAAATAAAATAAAATAAATATTTAAGGGGGGCTCCCATACAACAAACATGATTTTTTTACCGTTTCTTGCTCGATACTAATAACGTTGCCTTATGTTGCATAGATAATGGTACGGAACCCTTCGTGCACGAGTCCGACTCGCACTTGACCAATTTTTGTAAGTCCGTGAAGAATTTGCGAATTAAGACTTGTCATGTATTTTAATGATCATAATATTATGTCGTTGCTTTATAAATTAATATGAAGCCTAGGAAGTGTAATATTCTCTAACACTAGCGCGACTCATTCGTTCTAATAAAATCACTTTTTACGTTTCTGACGTCTCAAAACAAATATACGCGTTCGATTCCGTAAAAAAAGAACCAAGGAAGTAGATCGTAGCAGATGGCGCTCTATAGTCTCTGCTTTTCCCTATGGGGAAAAGGCATTATGTTATGATGACGATAAATATAAATGGGAATGAATCTTGAAATGTGGATGTAACAGTGGACGTAGAAAAGCTGATTGTTTTATCTGTTCTGATTCGCGTATGGAAGTTAGCCTATTAGTACACTACACACATTTAAGTAGTTTCTCCATGTGGTGACTATTACGAATACTGGTGTCACCACTAAACCAGGAAGCTATAAAAGCCAGCTAAGGGATAATAGAAACAAAAAAATTGGTCAAGTGCGAGTCGGACTCGCGCACGAAGGGTTCCGTACCATTATTTATGCAACATAAGGCAACGTTATTAGTATCGAGCAAGAAACGGTAAAAAAATCATGTTTGTTGTATGGGAGCCCCCCTTAAATATTTATTTTATTTTATTTTTAGTATTTGTTGTTATAGCGGCAATAGAAATACATCATCTGTGAAAATTTCAACTCTCTAGCTATCACCGTTCTTGAGATACAGCCTGGTGACAGACGGACGGACGGACAGCGAAGTCTCAGTAATAGGGTCCCGTTTTTACCCTTTGGGTACGGAACCCTAAAAACATCTTCAGTGAGAGGAGAAAATCTCGAAATTTAATCCTATACCAAATTATCATGTCCCTGGAAGTGGAAAAGGCTCGTGCCCTATGCCGGGGCATAAATTGGCTTACTAGAAAAAGAAGACATTCATTGAAAATGAACTCATGATTTCATATTAAAATATTATTTCTTAGTACGCAATGACAACTGTATATGTAATCTAATCTTTGTAAAAATTAATTCATTGAATCAGTTGTATTAAAGTT
The DNA here is from genome assembly GCA_916999025.1 of Orgyia antiqua. Lineage (NCBI taxonomy): Eukaryota > Metazoa > Arthropoda > Insecta > Lepidoptera > Erebidae > Orgyia > Orgyia antiqua. The sequence goes on from OU779874.1 coordinate 12,862,785, forward strand.
GCTATTGGCGCCTTGTATACAGGAAAAATACTGGCAGCTCAAATTATATTGGTGGTTAGGTCTGTTCTCAATACTATAACAAATAGAGCCAAGATCTATTAAGACAGGTCTTTTATTTCATGCGAGTTTGTGGTAAATAAAGGCACATTCCGTGTGGTGACGGATTAAGAATACAAGTGTCACCACCCCATTTCCTCTCCAGGGTGCTGTAAAAGTCAGCTAAGGGATATTGTACACAGATAACATCCACTGTGAGAGATGGAAAATTTGAAAATAAACCCTGTGCCAACACGCCTGGTCAGCGCGGCATAGTACACCATACTACCTCCCAAAGTGGAGGAAGCCCGTGCCCAACAGTAGGACGTAAATGGGCTGGAGGAGGAAAAAAAGGCACTAGTCACTAATCAGTATGCACTTATAAAGCAAAATGTAATGTGGTCTTTATTTATAGGCTTAATAGCAAGCGTATCATGAATGGTTAGCCTTGTTTCAAATTATCCCAAAATAAATTATTGTACTCCAAAACTGCTGTTAAGTCCTTCAGTTTTATAAAGAAATAGTTGGAGATTTAACGTCGTTTGATGGCTGTAGTATTCATGGGTAATTAAATTAATTAATCCTCGAAGAAATGGAACTAGCTCCCTGCACATGTGTTTACTTGCTCCCACAAATTGGGGTCTTTTCAGAGAGCCGTGAAAAGGCATCTTGTGGGCTGGTAAGGTGGGGGCGGCTAGTACTCTGACAACGTACTAGCCGTCCTCACGTCTGTATTGTACATGCACTTAACATCAGGTGGAGTGTAGTCATTTGCCAACCCAAGCTATAAAAAAATTGGTCAAGTGCGAGTCGGACTCGCGCACGAAGGGTTCCGTACCATTATCTATGCAACATAAGGCAACGTTATTAGTATCGAGCAAGAAACGGTAAAAAAATCATGTTTGTTGTATGGGAGCCCCCCTTAAATATTTATTTTATTTTATTTTTAGTATTTGTTGTTATAGCGGCAATAGAAATACATCATCTGTGAAAATTTCAACTGTCTAGCTATCACCGTTCTTGAGATACAGCCTGGTGACAGACGGACGGACGGACGGCGAAGTCTCAGTAATAGGGTCCCGTTTTTACCCTTTGGGTACGGAACCCTAAAAAAGATCATAAACATGTGGAACTGCGGTACACAGTTGTTGTTCAAAAAACTAATTCATAAAAACGACTAAACGGCACTAACTGTTGGTAACTGTCAAAGTGTACCAGATTGTAACAATACAAGATTATTTAGCAGATCTCATGAACTGTAAGAGCACCGCTACGAAACTGTATAGCACGTGCCGAGGGCAAAGCCCCTGCAACGGTGCATGAGACCGACAGGGACAGATCATATCTACATTATTGGTGTGAAAGAGAACGAATGTTAGATATCTAGAGTTCACCAGGGATATAGACAGTATAGTGTTAATATTACTTATTAGGGCTCCATAAATGGCGACAGAAAAGAATGCGACGAATTTGGCCACATGATTTGAAACAAAACTTAATAGTATTAGATTTATCCCATTCTGATGGATTCTTAAAATTTTACCAGAAACATATTAATATAGTATAGCATATATATACAACAAGAAAAGTGCTATTTGAAAACCTATTACAAATTTGATTGCAGCGTAAAGTCGCCTAGATATCGGCCGTCTATCTATATCTCAACTTTCAAATAAGAAAAATGTTAGTTACTTTGAGCTTTATTTTAAGGGTGGTCATAAGTACAGGACCCTCTCGGAGCGAAAGGGTTCCTCCTACTTAACTAACGGTTTATTATAAGGCTTGCATAGATAAAATTTAGCTTGCGTTTAGGCATGAAAACTCGAAAACTTTCAGAAAGAATATAGGGAATATGTATTATTATACTTTCTATTTATTCTTTGTGTTTTAACTCAAAGGAACAACTAAATATGCTTGATATAAATATCAGATTAATTATTATTCCACGTCAAATATTTACGTGGCGTATTGGCCTCTTAACCACACCATGCGACCTAGATAAGTGGCTTGGATTGGAATATGTCTGAATCACAAACTATTTGTCCTCAGTACCTACATAGTTTTACATAATGCTGGTACTTTTTGCTTGTTTGGGAAATCTCCCACACAGTGAGTTCGTTAAGTTAGATATTAATTTAAACATTGAATTAAAAGTCGATTATGGTTATTATTTTTTGAAGAACGGATAAGGCATCTTTAAGTAGAATATTTGTAGATACGCCTAAAATGAGCACTTTATCGTTACTTCGGTTCATAAAGATAATTGCTCTTCATAGTATTTTTGTATAAGCAAATGCATCTTGGCTTTTTTATTAAATTATGATAGTATAGTTAATTATAAGATAGGAATTAAGATTACTAAATTCTTTGGCATAATTTGCAACTGATTGAGTGAACGTGTAGATTTATTAGTTGCAACTCCTTCTGATAGATGGCGTTAGATGTCTGTAAAACATTGTAATAGGATGCCGCAAGGATGTTCAGACGTAAATTTTTGAGCCAATATCTTGGCAGAATATAATATTAAAATTTTTGCTTCTTGGCCAGTTAATTTTTTTTTTATTTTGATAAACCACTTAAGAGGATACCAAAATAGCGTCGTGCATTTTTCTACGTACGAAGTTTTCATTGTTTCTTTAGATTGAATGGCTATAATTTTTAAGTAAATGTTTTTTCAATATATGATCTAGGATCGCATAAACTCAGAAACGCGATTGAAAAAAGTTTTCTCGATAGAAAATCTTAGCGAAACAACCTCTCTCATTTTTTATTTTTTTCATTTGTCGGTCTATTATCGCTTATTAACTAATGAAATAACTTTAAAAACATAAGTAACTATTATATATAGAAACACGTAAATCAGAATTAAAATATATTTAGTAGATTTTGAGTAAACAAAAAAAATATCCCTAATTCTTCATTTTCTATACCTACTAGCTGTGTTAATATGTACATGTCGACGATAATATTGATGTAGGCCCTTAAGGGCCTACATCAATATTATCGTATATCATCGCCGCCAGGTACATATTAACACAGCCAGTAGGCACAGAAAATGAAGATTTAGGGATACTTTTCCTATTTACTCAAAATCTACTAAATATATTTTAATTCTGATTTACGTGTTTCTATATATAATAGTTACTTATGTTTTTAAAGTTATTTCATTAGTTAATACGCGATAATAGACCGACAAATGAAAAAAATAAGAAATGATAGAGGTATTTTCGCTAAGATTTTCTATCGAGAAAACTTTTTTCAATCGCGTTTCTGGGTTTATGCGATCCTAGATTATATATTGAAAAACCATATACCTAAAAATTTGAGCTCTAGCCATTCAATCTAAAGAAACAATGAAAACTTCGTACATAGAAAAATGCACGAAGCTATTTTGGTATCCTCTTAAGGTAATTTGTTGGAGTTTACTAATAAAGATGGGTTTTATTATAAATCACGTTGCAAGTGCCTGCTTTTACCAATTAGTTTTACTTCATCTCTTAAAGAGACAGCTATTGCACTCTCTTTTTCTCTCTCTCTCTCTCTCTCTCTCTCCAACCAACGTAAACGTCCCACTGCTGGGAACGGGCTTCCACTTTGGGAAAGATTATAGTCCACTATGCCGCGCTGACCAGGTGTGTTGGTATAGGGTTTATTATCGACTTTTCAATCTCTCACAGAGGGTGTCATCTGTGTACAATATTCCTTAACTGGCTTTTACAGCACCCTGTGTGAGACATGGGGTGGTGATGCTGGTATTCTTAATCCGTCACCACACGGACGAGCTATTGCACAACTGGGAGTAATTAAAAACTACAAAAAATTTTTGACTAAATAATATTCATAACGCAATCGGTTATGTCGCATACCCGTAGAAATAAAACTTACGTATGTGTATACTTTGTTTTAGAAACATAAGGATTATTTCTACGATGTGTGGATATCCTCATCAGTGTTATGACGTCACTCTGATAGTCTAATAATACCTATAGTACGTCAATATAAACAACTTTAAGAACGGTGCGGTTTTCCACATTTGTGTCAAACTGACTCATGTTATGTCCTCTGTTGATTGCTCTGTTGGTTGATATTTTATATGTCAGTATTGAAGTGCTCCTCTTACTATTAAAGACCATTTTTTTTTAATCCACAGATTATTAACGCTCCTGTTTTTTTTATTCGTGAGTTAAGTTTGTCTTTGGGCCTGATGTCATTCTCGTTTCCGATTTATTAGTTGTAACTTTGGATCTGTTTAGCTGTTTGTTATGGATTAGTGATATAATATAAGTGTTTGAGAAGTATTTTAAATGTTGTGTTAACTATTTCCTATAGTTATTTTCTTTATAACATTGTGCGGGTCTTTCGCAATTGTAGTGTTTTAGTCCATTTTGTGTTAAGTGATGTGATTTAGTGTAAATTTTATGTTATTACTGTGTTATTTGTTCTGTGAGTCTGGGCTTCTTTTAAGCTTTTAAGCCTACTAAAAATTTATTTTGAACAGGTTAGTGCGACTTTATTTTGATAAAAGTTTTCTATGCTGTAACTAAATAGACGTAACTTGTTAGCTTATGTATACTCTCTGGTTCCCTAATGATTGACCAAAAGACAAATGATCATTTGACTAACAACGTTTCACCAAATGATCATCTGGCAAACGATACATTTGACAAAAGTATCATCTTACAAAAACTTTTTTAGCAAATGATCTGTTAGCAAACTACACTTGACAAATGTGTTAAGTATTCAAATGTCAATTGACCTATTTTTTATTTCACCAAATGATATGTTTCGTAAATTAAGTTGTTTTAAATGTATCACTATCATCAGGCATCATTATTAACGGGAGAAATGGCCTAAAGTCGCGTTTGGGGTTAAAGTTCTAACCTAACCTAACCCTATCTAATATAATGATATATATCTTCAAAGACGAACGGGTTAATAGGTTTTGCAAATAAAGTAAAATATCATATCATTTTCTTTTTAGGAAAATCTAGAGCAGTGGCTTTCCAAAAAAATATGCAAAAGATGGTCATTTTAACAAGAATATCAAATTTTTAGACCAATAGTAGATTTATCTAATAACTCAGTTGCCAAATGTTAGTTTTGTAAAGTAATCATTTGTAAAATGTAAATTTCAGTGTTGATCATTTGGCAAAATGTAACATTTGTAAAATGATCAGTAGTAAAGTGATCAATAGGAAAATTCATTGTTTTGCCAAACGTTGTTTGTAAAGTGTAGTTTTGCGAAATAACTTTTGGTCAAACAACCGGACACCATACTCGCTTTATCGTCAGCCCATTAACGTCCCACTGTTGGGCACGGCGTCCTCGTGTATACAATAAGTCTTATTTCGTTGTTTTGCTTGCCTAAAAGCTGTATTGCGGCGTAATCAATATAATACCAACTATAATAACAATACCATGCAACCTGATATAACGAAGCTCAATTTAACGAATTTCTCGATAATTTTTTTTTTATAGTCCTAATTATTATAAATGTGAAAGTTTCTGATTATGGATGTTTGTTACTCTGTCACGCAAAAACTACTGAATGGATTTTAATGAAACTTTACAATAATGTAGCTCAGAATAACACATTGGATACAATTTATAGAGATATCCTGTGAATTGTCCAAAATGTGACGATAAGTGTCATGTAAGTAGGAATTCCACGCGTACGAAGTCGTGGGACACAGCTAGTATAGTATAGATTCAGTCGTAACAATTTTTTTTACTTCTAACAAATTTTAGACCTGCCTTACTTCAATATAACAAATCTCAGATTATTGAATTACTTGATATAACGAATATTTACGATATCAGATTCGTCATATTGAGGTTGTACTGTAGTACGTTTCCATGGATACGTGCCGACAAGGCTCAACTGTTGTGCTTGATTGATCCAACGTCCGGCCATTATACAGTTAAATTGTTGGGACTGCAATGTACGCTTGTGCAATATGCTCTCTTAGTCAATTGTAGCTATTATCTGTAAACAAATTCCTTTACGGGTCTTTATTACATTATTTATCTTTTTAGCCTTTACGTCGAAGTTGCATAAAATTTTTGATAAAATCTTACGTACGTACGTACGGATTCGTACCTACTAGACATTTAAACATAAGGAACAAGTAAAGTTAATTCAAATAATCATTAATTAAACTCAAAACAACTCACCAATTTAATTTTGTAGTTGAAATATAGGGAATCGCCTACATTTCAGCTACTTCATAAGTTGGTATTAGTATAAACACTTTTTTACTTGTAATGTGATGACAAATTATAAGTTTTTGGATTTTTCCCTATATCAGCACTATATAGACTTGATCTATGCCAAATTTCAAGGCTCTTAGGCAACGGGAAGTAACCTGTGAATTTCGATTCCCTAGCATATTTCGAAAAATTCTTAAAAATGGTCGTAATTCGGTTATATCTTTTAAATGCGTAGAGGTGAAAGGTTGACTGTATTTTTTGTAGCAAGGGACCGCATATATTTACATATCGTATGAGTTTCAAGCTGATAGGTACCTTCAGCCGTTGCTGAGTAAAAAAAGTTTGACAGACGGACAGACAGGCACCGGAGTGATCCTATAAGGGTTTGTACGAAACCCTAATTAAAACCTGAAGAGTGTTTTTTTTGAAAGCGCTAATCTTAAGAACCACTACCTGGTCCGATTTGAGAGTTTTTTTGTGTTTGATAGTACATTTATCGAGGAAGGCTGTTATAGAGTATACAACAACACACTGCGACCAATAGGAGCGAAGCATCAGTGAAAAATGTTGCAAAAACGGGGAAAGTTTTCTAAATTCCTATCTTCTTCTTCCAAAGAATTCCACAGCACATTTTATCTTTGTGCAGTTCTCAGACTAACAATGTGCCACTGCAACTGCTATACACAAGGCTCCCTTACAATTTTTTGGGTTTGTAAAAAACAGACTAAGTACGAGTTGCATGCGCAGCGTATACCCTGATCCCAACTGATGGTGATAAGTCTTTGTTGTTGTAGAACTCAAATAGATAGCTATTAGATCCGATCTTTGTGGACATATCACCTATCCATACTAAACTTTTTTGATTCGACCTTACCACGAACTGCCAAGGAATGCAATAATTTTCCGCCGGGCTCCGTAGTCTAGTGGTTCATGTAACTATGTGACGGACTGCCGTTGACGAGGTCGCGGGTTCGATTCCCGCACGGTGACAATCATTTGTGTGATGTTTATAAATATCATGCAAATGTTCGTACTGCGTCTGGGTGTTTTTATGTATTATAAGTATATATTTACAAAAGTATCAAATCATCAAGTAGTATATCCGTATTCTTGTACCCATAACACAAGCATATAAGCTTAGCAAGAACCAGAGGACATGTGTGAAATGTCTGTGAATATTTATTTATTTAATTTACCGAGGTCTGTGTTCCCCGAGTGTTACAATGTAAACATGTATAATAATCGGGTAAATAGGCTTCTTGCATGTTGGTAAGCATCCATCAAAGATTCCATTGCCGGTTACCATCAAGTGGCATGGGATTAAGTGCCAACATGTTTTATTTAAAAAAAAAGTATAGTATGCATACACATCACTTATGGCTAATATATTTTCAATTCTGTTTCAAGACGAACTGATGAACGTTCAGTGTTGTTTCAAAAATAACTTGCGACTGAACAGATGTGTATTTATATTTGTAAATTGCATTGTATCATACAATGTACATTACAAGCTGTACTCATTCCAATATAGATTCAAGGTATTTGCGAATTCTTTGTGTCTAAAGTCTAAAGATATGTTTGGTCTTATAGTTAATCGCATTGGCAAAGGTTTGCAATTATTCGGCATTATATTTCTGTTTTATCAGTAATCTGGTAAATTTAGACCAAAAAATAAGAGAACTAACTACAGGGTTTGGTTTTTAAAACCACACGTGCAAAGTTGCGGGAATCAATTAGTTTCGAGCAATGGAAATAATATGCGGTTGGACTGTTATGGATGTGTTCGATTACTCGTTCGAGATTATCTCGACACACAAGTGATATAGAGCGATCTGTGTTTAATTAGATGTTGTTAAATTAATTAATCAACTGTAAATAAAATGTCACCGTGTGGTAACGGATTAAGAATACAAGTGTCACCACCCCATCTCCTCCCAAGGGTGCTGTATAAGTCAGCTAAGGGATATTGCACACGGATAACATCTTCTGTGAGAGATGGAAAACTCGAAAATAAACCCTGTGCCAACACGCCTGGTCAGCGCGGCACAGTAGACCATAATCCCTCCAAAGTGGAGGAGGCCCGTGCCCAACAGTGGGACGTAAATGGGCTGGAGAGAGAAATAAAATGTATGTAGGACTACTGGTCCAATGGTTACCAAACACATGTTCTGCTAATCTTAATTGTTTTTTAATATTTTAATATATATTCATGAACATTTCACTTTTCTTTCTTTCTTTCTTTCTTTCTTTCTACGTCCTCTGGTAAGCTAAGCTCATGTGGTTGTGTTATGGGTACCGGAATACGGGTCTACTACATAAACTACTTTTCTTTTGTAAATACATACTTATACTAAACACCCAGACGCATTACAAATAATTGTGTGACAATTAAAATACCTCACAAATATTAGTGCCGCGAAAGAAAGAAAGAAAAGTTCAATTTCACGAAGACGAGCCTCGTGGTTGAGTGGGTAACGGACTGCCCATCAAGAGGTCGCGGGTTCGATTCCCGCTCGGGACAATCATTTGTGTGATTTTTCTAATTGTCATACAAATGTTTGTACTGCGTCTGGGTGTTTCTATGTATTATAAGTATGTATTTACAAAAGAAAAGTAGTATATGTATTCTATCCGTGTTCTGATACCCATAACACAAGCCTAATAAGCTTAGCTTGGGACCAGAGGACGTTGTGTTAATGTCCATGAATATTTATTTATTTTATTAATTTTCGCTCATTTCCAATATTAATTATCCGTCTGAAGAGCGTCACAATTATTGGTACTCCTTTATTGTCTGGTTATCCAGACGACTCCTCGTTTGGAACTGAAATACTTATCGATATTTTCATTAATTTTCTTTGCGAAATAGTGCAAGAGGTTTTGTTATGAGGTTGTCGTGTTCCCATCACATAATTCTGTGTCTCTTTCATCACGATCTAGGATCTTTTTGTATGTAATGAAAAAAAATATTTTTGTATGTATGTCCCTGTGTGAGCTTATATCTTCAAAGTTATGCAACATATTTCAATGCGGTTTTTTTTAATAGATAGGTAGAGTGGTTCAAGAGGATGTCTTTCTTGTATAATTTGTTAAGGTTTTGTCTCTAAATTCCACGCGTACGAAGTTGCGGGCAACAGCTAGTGTTCCATAATAATTTATCATATGGCTTTTTACGTAATAATATTGTCGTTATACTCGTATATCCTTGACTGATACCAACCATATGTCAACTGTAGTAGGTATGTGTGGACACGAATTGCTGATTATGTGAGTCCGTATGATACGTACGTTTTAGTTAACCGCCTGTGATTATCACATAATGACAAATTATTGGTTATGTTAAATAAAATATATTTACTTAAATTGATCGTGAAAACTGCCTTTCTTGCGGAAGGGAATAAGGATCGTCTAGACCAGGCTTTTTAGAGGAAAATGGAGTATTTGTTAATTTGTTTTAAAACAAGAAAAGTATTGGTCTAAATTAATCTACTTATCTCATTATTCTCCTGCCTTTATAACTTTTATTCAGGGTCGGAGCAACGTAACTTCTAGTTTATATTGCAGTAGGATATTTTGTCGTATACGTTAACCCTTCTTGGTTTTATGCTTTAGAGATTTAAACGTTTTAATACATTTAGAAACACACTGAAAATATAAAATGTCTTATGTTAAAGAAAATATCATTGCTTTGGATAAATGCACCATAGTAACTTTGCTCTTATTCAATTAACTGCTGACATTTACAAAACGTGCACCTTGTTTTAAGGAGATGGAATTTATGCGGTTTCTGTAGCCCCGAATAATTGAGCTCAATGTAGACTGCCACTCGCCGTTCGAGCATTATTTATGTCTTCGTATATAATATATCACTGGACCTTGTTTTAACTTGACTGTTTATTTATTCGGCGCTTTATTTAAATTCTTTATTGTGTTAACTTTGTGCGACATAGTTCAACACGCTTTCGTCAGCTTTACGTTTTTCCATATATCGGTATCTTATAAAGTGTTTAAATGTTTTTCAAAACATCGATTTATGCTGGAATTAAGCAGACTTATAACAGACCAGTTGAAGTAGTTTAGCTTTATTGGCTTATTATTCTGTGCAAGATAATTATACAAGCGTGTCACTAGCCAACAGTTTAAGGGAAAAGCCAGTTATATACCTAAATGGCAAAAAAGTCCATAGATTGGCTTAGTAAAGTAGCTGATGCCCGGCATCGTATCTCTTTCTTGAAGAAGCATGAAATTAATATAAAAAAAATTGTATCTTGTACCAAGAAAACAACGCAATAATAACATTATCTAAATGTAGTAGCACTTGGATTAAGCAACGTTTGTCTGTGACAGTAAAAAATAAATTGTCGTCTTCCGCTGACGCGTCTTTAAACATCCTCATAGTTCATCTTAATGTGTCATAACAATTGACGGGAGACTGGGTAATGATTTGGCCGTGAGAACGCATAAAGATCCTGTGTTTGCTAGATCATGTTCCTCCAAAGCTAAGGTATGGTAGAGAGGAGATAGAAAGAATCAATAAAATTGAGTTTTAACATTGAGCGAAAATAAGATGTTTAAGTTATTTCTCCTCTCCAAGATCCGAGTGTCCTTCTCCGTTTCAGTGAAAAACGACTCTGCTTTCTGCTATATGCTTCACTTTCGGTAAACCAAAGACAAATAAATAAATAAATAAATATTCATGGACATTTCACACAACGTCCTCTGGTCCCAAGTTAAGCCTTATATGCTTGTGTTATGGGTACCATAATACGGATAGAATACATATACTACTTTTCCTTTGTAAATACATACTTATAATACATAGAAAACACCCAGACGCAGTACAAACATTTGTATGACATTTATGGATATCACACAAATGATTATCAAAATTAAACCTTTTTCACAAAGCTTGTCGTCTGCTTTCATGGATATTTTCTCACTTGCGTGTACTTGCATTAATTTTATAATTTATTCAATCTATTGAGATACGATTGATGCAGTACGATATCAATTCCAAAATGAATTTAAGATTAATAAAAGACTATTAAGTTGTAATTATTGAGATAAATTGTCATGTCGGCAACATTTTGCCGGCTCTTAACGGAGTTTTACGATCGTGGGAACAAGCGATACCGGTGTGATATGCCGTCGCCGAGGGTAGCCTGTGCTATCTCGTTAATGAGTTTATCCCATCAAAACAATTGAGAGCCGTGTCGTGTTGCGATGACGTGCTCCTTACTGTTGGTAGGTCGATGACCCACGCCCCATGCTGGGTGATCTGTCTAAGTGCATAGTGTGTAGGCGTTAATTGGTATCTCTGTTAAATACGAACGGTATTTGGGCGGTGATCATCGGGAATTTGGTTGGAGGTGGTTTGTTTGTTTTTGTTCTAACATATCTTGTTACTTACAGCCCTGTCCATAGTGCTATCTCTATATCTTAGTAGATGCTTAACGAATAATGGTATAGAAATGATTTTGGTTTTATAGTCACATTTACAAACTGTAAAATATGAAATATGAATTTGAAACAAGTTTTTCTTTCTTTCTCTAGCCCATAAACGTTACACTGCTGGGCCCGTACCCACCAGTGGAACGTGTCCACTTTAAAATGGATTGTGGTCTACTATACTGCGCTGACGATGCGTGTTGGCGTTGATAAGGTTTATTATCGAGTTGTCAGTCTCTGAGAGGTTATCTGTGTGCAATATCCCTTAGCTGGCTTTTCAGCATCACAGCATCCTGGGGAGGAATTGGAGTGCTGACGCTTGTATTCTTTATCAGTCACCACACGGACAGCTTGTAAACAAGCTATTCTAAAATGTCTTAGATAATGTCTAGGCTGAAACCGGATGAGAAATCGTAATTATTAATAAAGACCATTGACCTTATTGTTGACGAACCCCAAACAGGAACAATAAACCGATTGTTCAAATCAATACAATTTAAGTATTTAGTCATGCTCCCGACCAACCAATCGTTCACAACCGACCATTGAGACAATTTGATAGATTTTTTTGACTAGATTGATTTTTATAACTACCACTGTTTCCTGTTTACTATTGTTTTTTTGGTTAACTCAATTATACCAACTTTATATCCTTGTTTTTAATTGGAGTTGGAGCTTCTTGTCATTTGTCTGCCTGCACGTCGTGTTATAATATTGATATCAATATCCTCTTTATTACAGTGTACTTGGCTTACCTGAGAATATTATCAATATAATTCCTGGTGTCTGTTTAGTCTGGTTTTAGGCAACCGGGCACTGGATTAATAGCCAAAATAGTTAAGAGTTGCCGGAATAACTCAAATTAAATATGCTTGAAAAAGATTTTTATGAATAACAATAACTTACATGCAGGCATTCTACAGGCTTTTATATTACAATGTAAAGTACTCAGAATTGCTGGTAGTGCTCGCATTTTAGAGAGTTGCGGTTTAATTGTAGACGATTAAAGTCCATTAACGCGTCCTAACTGGACGGCCGTTGTAACTGAGGAAATTGTTGTCTCACAGAACAATATATCTTTTTATTTATTATTTTCGCGCCATATCCTTTAGCAGATAGGCAGAGATTAAAGTCAGAAGTCTTTACACCTGGATAATTCTTTGGATTGAACACTATAGCCATATTCATTTAAGAGACTGAAATCCCAAAATCCATAGGCACAGTTCAGTTAAAGAAGGAAGCATCAGATTTTAAATTTAGGGTTAGGAATTTTCTCGTATAGTCTTTTGTTGCTTCAGCGTAACTATTGGGCAAAATCGCTATTGGGATTATACAAAAAATTGCGTGAATTCAAACTTTCCTCTTTGCTACGAATCTATGCGATCATTATCCACTTCCGAGACGCTACCGTACATGGTAAAAGGAAAATCTAATAAAACGTACCGTGACCTAGAATATGAACTAGAAATCATGATACGCTTTATCAGATCGGTTATTCCCAGAACCGAAACTGAAATTTACTTCGAAGAAATAGCTCGTACTCGAGTTACATAAATGTTCTCTTATGTGCTTATTGTATATAGGTCAGGGAGGCAATCGTAAGTGTTCCAATAAAATGATCTATTGAACTGTATCAATTAGTTGCGATTGGTTTATTGATGAATGAATGAATGATGACCCAATTAGACATGCGCTTGCGCAACTGACAGTCAGCTCTGTATCACTTTCACAATTAGTTTATGGAGCGCTGCGAATCGTCATTAATAAATGTTTATTGGGCATCAATCAATTGGCGAGCTGATATTAGCACATTACTTCTTGTCTTTCACTTGCTAATCGAAAGTGATAATAATTGATTACCTATTTAAAAAAATTGGTCAAGTGCGAGTCGGACTCGCGCACGAAGGGTTCCGTACCATTACCTATGCAACATAAGGCACGTTATTAATAAATGAGCAAACAACACACACAATACTTAATTAATCACGTTTGTTGTATGAGAGCAAGAAACGGTAAAAAAATCATGTTTGTTGTATGGGAGCCCCCCTTAAATATTTATTTTATTTTATTTTTAGTATTTGTTGTTATAGCGGCAATAGTAATACATCATCTGTAAAAAATTCAACTCTCTAGCTATCACCGTTCTTGAGATACAGCCTGGTGACAGACGGACGGACGGATGGACAGCGAAGTCTCAGTAATAGGGTCCCGTTTTACCCTTTGGGTACGGAACCCTAAAAAAGAAAATTTATTGAGGCTTGTTACACAAGGGGACTGATAGTTAGTTTAAATCTTAATATATATATTTCTTGTGTGCGTGTGTATGTGACTGAACTCCTCCTAAACGACTGGACCGATTTTGATGAAATTTGTTGTGTGTATTCAGGGGGGTTTGAGGATGGTTTAGATTCACAATTGGCTGGACCGATTTTGATGAAATTTTTTTTACACAGAATTGTATGGCAAAACAACGTTTGCCGGCGCAGCTAGTACAGGTATAAAAGGAGATTTGATAAATACAGGTATAGTAACTTTAAAAAATTAATACTGTAAAAAAATGAACAGTGATCATTTAAAATGTTTCCAACTTGCAAATGTTTGAAACCATTCATTCGCGACTTCGTCCGCGTGGAAATCAGCAACTAAATTAAACTTAACAATTTATACAAAAAAAAACCATCCTCTTGAAATGATATGTTTTAATAATCAGGCAAGCAATAATGCCAGGTGAACTGGTTTTCCTATAGACATGGCACACGTGTTCTGATCCATTGAATTCCGTTACTCGTCCATATGACAAACCCTAAGTTATTATTATTTTTATTCATGACGGGCTTCGTGGTCTAGTGGTTTATGTAACGGACTGCCGATCAGGAGGTCTCGGGTTCGATTCCCGGTCAGGACAATACTTTGTGTGATGTTTATAATTGTCATACAAATGTTTGTACTGCGTCTGGGTGTTTCTATGTATTATAAGTATGTATTTACAAAAAAAAAAGTAGTATATGTAGTATATCCGTATTCTGGTACCCATAACACAAGCATATAAGCTTAGCTTGGGACCAGAGGACGCTGCGTGAAATGTCGATGAATATTTATTTATTTATTTATTATTTATTTATTTGCATAATTGAACCATAAAGTTGTATGTTCCCTGTTAAAAGAGGGGAACGAAACACTTTGAACTGCCACAGTATAAATGAATTAACTCAGTATGACAATTAATAATATTTTAGACTTTTTCTTTTGACCGTAGGATGTCTAATCTTCTAATATATAAAATTCACGTGTCACAGTGTTAGTTACCGTACTCCTCCGAAACGGCTTGACCGATTCTTCTCAAATTTTGCATACGTATTCAGTAGGTCTGAGAATCGGCCAACATCTATTTTTCAAACTTTTTTTTTAGTATGGCAAAACAACGTTTGCTGGGTCAGCTAGTATACATATAAAAATCTTATTTCATGATGTTATTTAACTATTTTTGTATATGTAGTTCGTAGTTGTGTAGGTATTTAAATATGTATTATAATATTTATATTTATCTATGCTTCTATACTAATATTATAAAGCTAAAGAGTTTGTTTGTTTAAACGCGCTGATCTCGAGAATCGCAGATAGTCCGATTAAAAAAAAATCCAGTGTTATGTAGTACATGTTGGTATAAGTGTTGTGTAAGTAATGTTGGTATACGTTATAATATATTCCGTAAATTTCATGTTTATGCTCATGTATATGTTATGTATTATATGTTTGTATTGTATTGTATGTTTTGTATGTATTGTATTGTATGTTTTGTATGTATTGTATTGTATGTTTTGTATGTATTGTATTGTATGTATGTACATATTCCTTTTAAATTTTTTTTTAATTTTATTTTACGTTTGTTAGATATTATTCTCAAAGATTCCTTCCTACGCACAAATAAAAATTCTTATAACACGCACTATCCTCTCGCGGGTCTGCTGGAAGCGATTTCTCAAAGAAATAAGCAGATCCTTTGTACAGCCATTACTTGTCCAATGTTGTTTCATAATGATCTGTACTGTGTGCATAAATTAATAAATAAATAAATATTTTCAAGAAAGGCTGTACTTACCATTACACTAGGACTAACAGCAGCGACGCAGTGAAAAATATTGCAAAAATGGGAAAAAAATTCTAATTCCACGCGTACGAAGTGTGAGCAACGGTATATAAAATTATACTGGAGTTGTCATGATTTGTTGCTTATTGAAGTGTCCACAAAATGCCATATATTTTTCTAAATATAATTTAGAGTGATGAATGATAATGCGGTATTATTTTCATATTAATAATTGAAGAATATTCTAGTTAAGAATATTCTAGAATTTTAAAACCGCTCAGATGTTACAAAACTCTTGGTTATTATAGACGTGCAGAAGTTACTCAGTAGAAGTTAGTTAGTCTTTAGAAGTTCTCCAAAGACTTGGGTATGATGAAAAGGCTTATAAAGGTAAGTAATAAATCCATTTTGCGAATAAAATTATAAATTTTCCTTAAGTTAAAAGCAAATTGGCTAAATTCAAATAAATTTATTATAGGAGAATATAGCACATTTAGATTTTAAAAAGGGGTTAACGCTCACATTTTGCTTCTAATAGAGATGAATAACCAAAAGCTATCTTGTTCTAAATCTATTTGATCAATTTGTAATGTGAGGTAATATGTGGCTAAAGATAACTAAACGGAGTGGCAATTAAGCTTATTGTGACATACTGGATTTAATCAATCTGACAAAACCTTATTAAATTATTATTTACCTTCTTGGTTTTTCATTGGTTGGAATTGTAGTTCTATCAACAATCGAAATAGATTTTCAAATGTATATGTGTTTCCATAGGATCGGAAAAACTATTTTATGTTTATTGTATACATTGACAGACTTTTCTAAGCTTCGTTCGCATCTATATCATTCTATGTATCCAAGTAACGGAATATTTGATAATTTTTACCCACTTGCAATAGCCTGCTGAAATTTTGAATGACGAATGACAATGCAATAATTGCGAAAAATATCTAAGATTTTCATGCGTGTTTTAAAGATTTATATACTCGTATATAACATTAAGCAAATAATTCTTCTTAACCTAGAAAAGGTAAATTAATTGTGCATTGATAAGAAGTGTGAAATTTTTGGGCTTCGCCCCGAACCCCGTCGCTGCATAATTTGAACTACATTCGTTTTTCTTATATACAATGTCATTAAACTTTCGGTCCTGGTATGATGAAAAATAGTATACGCGCCACGGGAGGATAGCAGGACTTTTCAACCCACGCTTTTGTCACCCTCGCCTTCGGCTCGGGTGACAATATCGCGCGGGTTGAGATGTCCTACTTTCCTCCCTTGGCACGTAATGTACTATATTGATGTTTCAATCAGTGTATAATAACAGATAACACTTGTATGATAGACAAGGGGGCAACCACACCTATGAACTTGTTATGACTCTTTTGACTAAGTTTTTTCTTACATCATCATTATAATCTATTATCAGAACTAGCGTCCGTTGACGTCTACGATATGGTTAATTATAATAACACCTATTTTTATCGACGTTTTTTGCATACCTCGACTTTGACTGCTCAATAAATATACTTTGACCTACTGTACTATGGTGTGTGTCTCAAAGATGTAAGTTAAATTTTTGCATTTCGTAATATCCTACTATTATTTGTGATGGAATATTTGGATTCGTTGGATTAATCAGAATTTTTTCCACACTTATTAAAAAAATTGGTCAAGTGCGAGTCGGACTCGCGCACGATGGGTTCCGTACCATTATCTATGCAACATAAGGCAACGTTATTAGTATCGAGCAAGAAACAGTAAAAAAATCATGTTTGTTGTATGGGAGCCCCCCTTAAATATTTATTTTATTTTATTTTTAGTATTTGTTGTTATAGCGGCAATAGAAATACATCATCTGTGAAATTTTCAACTCTCTAGCTATCACCGTTCTTGAGATACAGCCTGGTGACAGACGGACGGACGGACGGACAGCGAAGTCTCAGTAATAGGGTCCCGTTTTTACCCTATGGGTACGGAACCCTAAAAAGGAGTGATGACAATGCAATAATTTTCAAAAAACCAGAGTCTTTCAGTTTCTATTTATATTCCAACGTGTTTTTGTTGATATACTGTGTAGCTTTATACCATTTTGCCATGTTGGTGTAACTATGGAATACTAATACACATCTCAGAACTGAATTTTCTGCCATGGGTACCATAATTGTCTACTGTGGGATAATATTAACAATGACTGACATGACATATTCTTCTGAAAGCATTTTTTAAACTAAACTCTTTGTCAAAACTTTTAATCAGTTTGGTGGAATAGTAAATTAGATATCGTCTCGTAATGGTAGAAGTCTTGCTGTAATAGCCTATTAGGTATGTTAATGCGCTAAGAAGTAAGTCTGACAAAATATGGTGTTGTCATCGTGGTACTCCATCATTATTGTTCAGATTACATAAGAGGATACCAAAATGGCTTCGTGCATTTTTCTACGTACGAAGTTTTCATTGTTTCTTTAGATTAAATGGCTAGAGCTCTAATTTTTAAGTATATGTTTTTTCAATATATGATCTAGGATCGCATAAACTCAGAAACGCGATTGAAAAAAGTTTTCTCGATAGAAATTCTTAGCGAAACAACCTCTCTAATTTTTTATTTTTTTCATTTGTCGGTCTATTATCGCGTATTAACTAATGAAATAACTTTAAAAACATAAGTAACTATTATATATAGAAACACGTAAATCACAATTAAATTATATTTAGTAGATTTTGAGTAAACAAAAAAATATCCCTAATTCTTCATTTTCTATACCTACTAGCTGTGTTAATATGTACATGTCGACGATAATATTGATGTAGGCCCTTAAACTTTTTAAAACACATTTGAAATTCACTTCAATCTGTATCAAGATATCGTTTATACACTGGAATTACGTATTCACGTACGTGCAGGTGAAATATATTCACGCTATGTGACATGCATGGCACGAACTCAGTGGACTTCCGCTATTTTGAACTACTGAACTTACTTACACTACATTTATGGGGAAACCGCAGGGCTCCGAAAATAGTAGCGGGTGTGCGAGGGGCATGCTTTAGCCGGCGCAGGCGCAGTGCCGACTCATGCGTCGAACGAAACTCATGCCCATACTAAAGCGTTTTGTGTCATAGTTTAATCCGAACTTAATTACGATAGATTGTTTTTTAAAACGGCAATATTTCTATGTCATTTTGCTTGAGTTATTTGTTTGAATTCTTTTGAATTGTAGTTTTATAAGTGGACAGTATTTTATTATTTTGTTTGTGTGATGTTGTGTGGAACGAATGGTGCTGTGGCGGCTATGGATCGTGCATATATGTCGCTGCGCGCGCGCAAGCCGCCTTCAAAGAAAACGGTTTGTTTTGTTACAAATTTGTTCTTTTTGTGAATATTTGGTTATGTATTTTTTTATTTTTACACTTTAATGATACGTATCAAACACTGTGTATAGGATTTAGAGAAAGTGTATAGTTTGAATTTTGCAGCTTGTCTCCCAGAATGTATGCCTTCGTGATAGGATTTTTTTGTGTTGTTCTGAACTGTACTAAATAATTATAGTTACGCAGAAAGCATACTCGAGTATACATTTATGCTTTTTGAACAAAATATCCTGTGTAGGAATCAAACTTGCAACAGCAGGCATTTTCCGCTGTGCCATTTCCTTCTTTTTCCTCTAATAGACGTTCTAATAATTTGATATAGGCCTTTTCCATAGAGTATTATGGTTACTGCTTCACGTTTACCAGGCATGTTACACATATGCTACACAACATAGCTTTTTTAATAATGTTACTGGTATTTAGCCACATAAGAACATAATAAGAATTCGTATTAAAATTAACAGCTAGGTATTTATTAAAATTTATAATAATTATGATATTTCATCTAATAATATTTATTTTTGTATCTCTCTTCGTATGTTTATAATATGCGAAGGAAGAAATTGACTGACTGACTCACGTTTCAATCATTTCAAAGTACAGCTGACACTTTCATGCTGGTGCTTTTAAACCGACTTCAAAAAAAGCAGGAGGTTCTCAATTCGTTTGTATGTTAGGTATTTTTTTTACGTTTGTTACCTCATAACTTTTAAATGAGCGAAGTTATTTTAATAATTCTTTTTTATTTGAAAGCTGGTGGTTCTCGTGTTGTCCTAATGGCACCAGGTCAGGATCTCCTGAGAAAACAAAGAAAACCCCTCAAATTTGCCAATAATGTGTTAAAGCTTTTACGGGAAGTTACTGGCTCTTTTAACACAGG
The DNA here is from genome assembly GCA_916999025.1 of Orgyia antiqua. NCBI lineage: Eukaryota > Metazoa > Arthropoda > Insecta > Lepidoptera > Erebidae > Orgyia > Orgyia antiqua. Next base: position 12,882,821 of record OU779874.1, read on the forward strand.
TTCTTACCTAGCACAGGAGTTAGGGCCTCATATGATGTTAAACTTTATATTTATAACAATAAAGAATTATTTATTTATTGATTGATTTCAATAAATAAAATAAAATAAAATAATCAAAGAGTAGACTACCGAGGTGGTCTCATTGAGTCGGTTAAACTTAAAAAAATACCGTTTTATTGTAAATTCGACTGTATAAGCGGCAAGAATGAAATTTCAACACTGTAAATCGCTATGTAGGAACGAAGTAGCTGACAAAGTAATTTAAAAAGTAATAATAACACATAACATTTAGTATAACATGTTTATAATTAAGCAAACGTAGACCGAAATAAAGCAGAGTTGTGTCGCCGTCTGGTGACTCATTGTGGATTGTTCACTGTGCTGATTGTATGCGATTACTCAATGTTATGGTTTATATTGACTTGTAGAACTGAGCTAGCGATTCTTGATAATGTACTTAACGTTGTGTCATCAACAGTATACAAGAATTTCGCACCTAGCTTACCTCGTACAGGTAACACTATTGATAAAACTTAGGTCCCCCGTTAGTTTACATTATTGCTATTCAGGCAATGATAAAAAACTACAGTTTTTGCTACAGCTTATGGTTCAGAATGCGGTCTAGAAGTTTCAGTCTTTTCGTTTCAAACAAACAAACAGTCAAATCTTTCTTTTTTATATATTTGTTCATGGTTTTGAAACTTCCCGATATTTTGTTAACTGCATAAAAAGCCTCGACTTAATACTAACGCTATAAGAAAGTCTGGGACTAGAGACTTAGAGAGAGAACTACCAAAGGAAAGCAACACTTGTTTACTTATTATAAATAAAAGTCGTTATTTTTGTATGTATGTCCCTTTGTGAGCTTATATCTTCAAAACTATCCAACGGATTTTGATGAGGTTTTTCTAATAGATGGAATGGTTCCTTGCATAACAACAATACTAAAACAGGTTGACACATAGCTCTTATACCCTGACTTTAGGATTCCTTTAGGTGATTGGTGATTCATTGCAACAGTTTTAGGACAATTTCAAAATTTTAATGTCCAATATATTAGGTAGGTATGTATTTACAATCACGAAAGGTATTGAACCTGGTCATGACGCAGTCAGTAACAATGGCAGCATAACTACTGACCAGATTTGTATTATGATTCAGTTGTATAAATTGTTGACCATTAAATGTATAGTAAAAACCTTTTGGGTCCGACTTCGTACGCGTAGACCTTAGAAACGATTGCCCGCTTTTGCAACATTTTTCATTGCTGTTTTGCTCCTATTGGTCGCAGCGTGATGTTATATAGCCTATAGCCTTCTTCGATAAATGTACTATCCAATACTAAAAGAACTTTTCTAATCAGATCAGTGGTTCCTGAGATTAGTGCGTTCAAACAAACTCTTCAGCTTTATAATATTAGTTATCTATTGGTATTTCTTCACGAAATCAAAGACAAAAGATGAATAGACTAATGCTCTGAGGCACGACCTCTTCCTTTTAAAGTATCTAGATTAATAACTACCTAAAACTGGTAAATAAAACGCGCAAAATTACAAAATACTAGTTGATAAGATATCAATAAAGGTTGAGATGCTATCGTTTTGCTGAGAAAAGGCCGAATAAATACACATTATAGATATAATGTAGATGCACTTGAACACTTCCCGTCATGTGCCTATATATCCGAGCACAGTCATCGTTCTAACTAAATTTAATCGAGTTTTATAAAAATGTGCGTAATTATATCTTGGTAGAGCTAGGGTTGTCACCTTTGGGTAATTAATCACTATTGAATGCAACACTGCCTCGCCTCGATAAGCAGGCAGGGCGCATTCCGACAAGATTGACAACAGTCAGCCGGAGTAGTGGAGCCTAATGGAGAGAAATCGACGAACTATACGGCATTGTCTATCTATCAAGACCGCTTTCTGCATCTTGGGCGTCACCGACTTGCTACTGACGCCGAGCCCCTCGAGGGGCTCTCACCCATACAACTATTTCTGTCGATACTATCCTCCCGAAACCACCCACTAATCGCTATATTATTCATCTATTCTGATATTATAAATAAGTAAATTATTGTCAATATGTTTGTATGTATTTATTTACGTTTCATGTAGCTTAGCGCAAGGATATTTTTAATAAAAACTGTTATATATGGCTGAGGTAACTGAAAATGCTGGAGGAAATGCGCTAGAAGTATATACTGCGATCTCACTGCAAAACCCTTTTCAAGAGTCTGGTGATCACTCATTATCATCGTCGTAACTTTCGTTAATAGTTTCCGTTTCATTCAGATTACGGATGGTTAAGATTTATAGACGATTATCGAAACTTTATTGGGCTAGTGATGTGTCTATTCATATTGCGTTTAAACTCCTAAAATATGTACGAATTTTAAGCACAGAAGCATATTCTTTTTTTAAAACGGCCCTGTTGAATGCACTTTAAATATTTAAAACCCAATTTCAAGTGATTCCCTTGTATAAAAACAGGACGTGAATGAAATTGCGACAAGACCTTGTTTAGGTGCGATGAACGCTGACGGGCACGACAAACATCATTTCTACTTATTAATGTCGCGGTCACGACTGCTAGCGCGTGTATAACCGCCTTTATTGATACTAGGGTTGTCACTTATGACAATAATAATCAGGTAGAACAGAGTAAATTTTAATGTCTTTAGGATATGATAGACAAAGTAACCATATTAATAATAGCTAAAATTAAAATTAAATATACAGGGTGCTTCAAAAAAATGTATACACACTTTGAACTTCCATAGAAAATTTATTTACCGTTCTACAAAGTAAAATTTCAGGAAAATAGAAAGCTGAAAGTCCAATGTAAATGAAACATAAATAACAAATGTTAATACTGTTCAAATTGGTGACCTGCAGCATCAATACAATTCTGAGTACGAGTCACCACTGATTCTGTACATCGTATCAAAACGTCCAATGAGATTTCTCTACACACTGCTTGAATCTCATTCCAAAGAATGTCTAGGTTACGTGGTTTACGTTTGTACACCTCATCTTTTACTGTGCCCCACAAGAAAAGGCCAGTGGATAGGACGCAGGGGGCCAATCGAGTTTCCAGCACGCTCTCCAGATTTCTTCTTGTGGGGCACAGTAAAAGATGAGGTGTACAAACGTAAACCACGTAACCTAGACATTCTTTGGAATGAGATTCAAGCAGTGTGTAGAGAAATCTCATTGGACGTTTTGATACGATGTACAGAATCAGTGGTGACTCGTACTCAGAATTGTATTGATGCTGCAGGTCACCAATTTGAAAGTATTAACATTTGTTATTTATGTTTCATTTACATTGGACTTTCAGCTTTCTATTTTCCTGAAATTTAACTTTGTAGAACGGTAAATAAATTTTCTATGGAAGTTCAAAGTGTGTATATATTTTTTTGAAGCACCCGGTATATTATTGTATGTTTGTAATGAATAACCTCAAAAATTAATTCAAATAGTTCATTCACCATTAGAATCTTATATTATCTCTTAGTAACGTAGACTCCATTTTTACTAGAAAAAAAATATGGATCTATCGATAAATGTAAAATGTAGATATGAAAAATTGTCATAAAGTGATTTTTATCCATGTGAAGTCGGGACGGGCCGTTAGTATAAGAAAATATCTAAGCTAAATCCGCTTCAATTTGAACTTAACTTGAAATTAAGTTCCATGAACTACAGTTTATTGTCGTAAAGAAATAAATAAACCGTGAATTTCCTAGTAATCTAGAGGATATTTTAATACTGTGTTGTTATCAATTGAACAAAGTGTAATGAAATCTATTGACACCTTCATAAAGTTGATGTTTAGTAGCCATAGAGCCGTTTCTGAGTAGCGTGTCCTTAAACATTGTAATACAAGAAAAATATATCTTAGCTTAACCGTAAAAAGAAACAAACAACATTTTTTCGACCACCTTTAGGCTGTAATCTTTGCCATCTTCTATAAGCTATGAATATAAGATTTCTATTTAAATAGATTTATAGACGTATTATTTATTTTAAATCCTTATCCTTAGTTTCATTGCTACCTGTCGATTTTATACCTTTTATATAATATAGACCAAAAATGCCTTCTATAAAGCGTTTTTATTTCATGTGTTGCAATGTAATTAATTTTGCTCTTTTGTTTCCAGGTAATTTAAATCAATTGCTTTACTTATAAGTAATTGTGACATTAGCAGAGGTACATAGCAGTATGTGTATGTATTATTTTTCCTTTAACACCATTTTGCACAATAAACCTAATTAGAATAGAATAGAATACTCTTTATTGTACATCTTAACAGTATTACAGTAGGTAATTAATATTATACAATTTTAGAATTTATCTAGATAAGTACAATAGGCGGTCTTATCGCAAGTTGCGATCTCTTCCAGACAACCTTTGCATGGACTGAGAGGAAAGAAAAATTTGGCTAATTGTGATGTACATACATAAATACACACATACCTACATATATATACCTAATTAATTATAGTGGAAAAAATTTGGTTAACGTGTGCAGGTCCCATGATAGCTCAGTTGGCAGAGATACAGGACGATATTCCGAGGTTTCAAGTCCCGCTGATGGTGATCATGTTACTATAATTTGATTTATTAAGTAAAAGCATAGTAAGTCAAATGTAATAGTAAAAAAATTACAATTATGCTTATTTCGAATCTGTTCTATTGTAAATTCATTTTGCTGAATGTTTAAACGCCATTTTAATCCTCCTAAACACGTCGTATTAATCTGATATTTTGTGCTCTATTTTGTAACTAAGGATTTCAGTTTACAGATGATGTTAATCAATATTTTTTATACGCTTTATAGATAATAGTTACAGCTAAAGTAGGATATTTAATATAAGTGAAACTTGAAAGAAACCCGTCGCTCCTAGAACTTAATATAGTGTGCCAATTGACCTCCATTTTAGAAACTTATGCGTCGCAGTTTCGCTTGCGGTTTATGGCGATAGAAGGATAAAAATTTGAATTATAAGGATTCGAGTAATGTAAAATTTTGCATGAAATAAAATAAAAGACCATACTAATATCGCATGGGTTATAAAAATAGCCTGAAACTTAAATTTAGAACGATAAAAAAAAAACGCTTTTTAACACGCTTTTATAAGTTTGGTATGTATCTATCAATGTTTTAATCTGTGTAACGGAATCTTTGAAAGCGATTTTCAGCCACTTGCAAGAGACGGATTGATCTGAAATTTTGCACACCCAACAAGGACCGATGACATTGCAGTAATTTAAAAGAATAATCCCGATTCCTCGATCAGAATGACTAGAATAGCATGTCGAAGTATCACTATGACCACACTTGTATTTTTAATTATACACGTAATAGTTTAATTGTATATGAGTAGACTCACCAAGATTATTGTGTTTCTACGTATGCCTTTCATATACAATCAGATAATTTCACATAAAAACGCTTTGTTTATAGAATCAGGTAAAAATATAATAATTGTTTACTTGTGTTTACTACGATTTTGACAACATGTGACAACAGAAACATAAGTCTCTGACAACATAAACTGTCAACGTTTTGTAAGTAGGTAGCATAGAATTGAGTATTGATGACAATGCAATCATTAAAATAAATAATAGTTTAAAAAAACTAAAAAACACGCTTTATTTAATCGAATTATTGCATTGTCATCGGTCTTTGACAGGTGTGCAAAATTTGAATAGAATCTGACCGTTTAAAGTGGGTCAAAATAGCGTCCAAAGGAGTCGGTTACAAACATACAAACATACAAACAAACGTACAAACAAACATACAAGTGAAGCTAATATAAAGCGTGTAAAAATACTCAGGATATATAAGCGTGTTTTTTAGTTTTTATACTAAGTAGATTTTATGAGAATGAATCTTGCAAGTCTAGTATTTTTTTAGATGATATATGTAGTTAGTTTTTCGGTATATCAAATTAATAATAATGATTGCTCTTAAATGGCAACCCTAATATTTTCTATGTAGGTATATCTAGGTGTGTATTTTGTATTGATGATCATGGTGACATGCTTTACATAATAAAACGTGACACTGTGTTTAATAATTTATATTAGTGGTTATAAATATCATCAACATCACGACTTTTTCCCATGGGTGTAGGCAGAGACTATAGGGCCTCATTTGCTACGATCTGAACATACTTTCTTGGCTCCATTTATACTCGTACATTCAAATGCATGAGAAACATGAATCGTAATATTTTTTTTTTTTAAATATTCATGGAAATTTCACACAACGTCCTCTGGTTCCAAGCTAAGCTTATATGCTTGTGTTATGGGTACCAGAATACGGATAGAATACATATACTACTTTTCTTTTGTAAATACATACTTATAATACATAGAAACACCCATACGCAGTACAAACATTTGTATGACAATTAGAAAAATCTCACAAATGGTTGTCCCGAGCGGGAATCGAACCCGCGACCTCTTGATCGGCAGTCCGTTACATAAACCACTCAACCACGAGGCTCGTCAATTATACACTAGGTTTGAATATTATAAATGAGTAAGTAATCAAATATGTTTTTCAACATAAATATATTTTACAATAGACAAGTTGTAGCACCGCACCTTCGTTCGCGTGGAATTTAGAAATCAAACGAATTCTTCATCAAAACTTTACTCCTAAACCACTTTATCTGTTGAAACCGCATTACGATCTGTGGCGCATTTTTAAATATTATAAGCTCACATACATATGACATACAGAAAAAACGACTATCTTTACTTCTTATAAAACAAAGTCGTAATTTTTGTATGTATGTCCCTATGTGAGCTTATATCTTCAAAAATAGGCAACGGATCTTGATGCGGTTTTTTTAATAGATGGGATGGTTCAAGAGGATGGCTTTTTTTGCATAATTTGTTGGGGTCTGCTATATATTGGATGAAATATGATTAAATTTGTCGAGAAACTCGGACTCGTGCGAGCTATAAATGAAAACGCTGCCTTATCTATGTGAGGTACAACAATGTAATGTATGGAGGAATTGTTTGTTACCTATAGTTCTTCAAAAAAGTCCGCGAGGGCATATGTCTATCTTATAAGGTGACCCGCTGTACCCATAATAATGTCGCAAAAATTATCAAATTCAATAGGGTGTTTTCAAAAGCTATTTATGTGTATATAGTATTCTTTTTTATCAAATTAAATACCTTAGTTAGCTTACACGTTTAATATAGATTATAACTGCTCTTTACAGCATGCAATTTAAATAAATATCTTAGGAGATATGACGAAAAAAGAATTACGCGCGACAAAATAAAATACTTAAACTGTTGGCTGAGCAACGCGAACGTTTCCTCGGTCTTCTATCCATACTCTAATATGTATTTGGATGTTTGGTTAATGTTGGATTGTATGAATGTAATGTTGGATGTTTGTTGTTCTTTACGTAAAGACTACTGGATGGATTTTCATGAAACTCCTAAATTCCACGCGTACGGAGTCGCGGGCAACAGCTAGTATTTTATAATATGTAAAGATACTAAACCCTGTCGTAATACTTCTTCTCTTCTTCTAAGTACTCCTCGCCATACTTCTAGCCGATACGATGGATCTTTTACTATTCATGCTATACGCCTCTGGAATTCTCTTCCTCATTCTATAAGAGCCAGTTCTTCTAAGGATGTCTTCAGGAAAAGACTTAAGAAATATTTCCTCTCCTTGTGATTATGTATTTATGTTGTTGTGTATGTATGTTCATGTATTTATGTTTATGTACTATTATGTATATTATTGTGTATATGTGTAAGTGTATTTTATTGTATTTGTGTATCTTTATTACGTATTCAATTTAAAATATCTTTATATAATACTTCAGACGCTGTTGTACACTAAATCTATCCATCATTTCATATCTCTATCACTCAAGGGTTTGCTGTAAGAAAACTCAGGTTTGAGTTAAGCTCGCCTTTCTACATTAACTTTTTTAGTTTTCTTTATTTCTGTTGTTATCTTCTCTTGTGTACCTACAATAAAGCATAAATCAGATACCACGAACTTATAAGCTGACTAGCTGTTGCCCGCTACTTCGCACCCGAGTAATTCGAACTTGACACTTTTCGTCTCATTTTGGACAATTCACACAATATTAAAATAAAACAACTTTTTACGGATTTAGACGCGTATATTTGTTTTAAATTTTTTTTTGGCCCGACGGTTCGTACGTAATAATAAACCTGTAATAATAAACCCTGTAATAACTGATCGTAGAAGACACATTACAGCTCAGTCTCACCCGTGACCATGGTGAGTGTAGTCTCCGAAACGTCGGGCCAAATAAAAATTTAAAACAAATACACGCGTCTAAATCCGTAAAAAGTAGTTTTATTTAAACAAATGAGTCGCGCAAGTGTTAGAAAATAAATTCACACAATATCTTTATAAGTTTATTGTAAAGTTTAATTAAGATCCATTCAGTAGTTTTTGCGTGAAAGAGTAACAAACATCTATAATGACAAACTTTCACATTTATAATATTGGTAGGATGTTACAAAGCTATCAACTGCCCTACCAATCATCAATATCGCTAGCCATTTGTATCTTCAGAGAAAAAATCTGCTAGCCATAAGTAGTACATTATAATAATATTCATAAGAAAGTTATTATAAATATTTATATTATGAGTTGTATCTCCAAAACTCTATGAATCAGACGTTACAAGGATGCGATACTGTCTAGACCAGGGCTGTCCAAACAAAGGCAAATTTAAGGCTTGTTTTCATGCGGCCCGCGACACGCATTTTAAAGACTACGATACTATTGTTAAAGATAAATTAACGAAAAATCAATAAACATAGAAAGACAAAATTACCCTGTATTTTATTTACTTGACAACTGAAAATATTTTTCTGGCCCTCCAGCTTTTGTATGAAATTTAATTAGCCCGCGAAGGTGTATAGTTTGGACAGCCCTGGTCTAGACAAATGGACTGTGTGAACGATAGGGTTGAACCAAATTGTTATTTATAAAAAAATACATTAAATGATAGTGTAAATGGTTGGCTCAATGACCTTTTAATCTTATTATCGACGTAGGTATAAAAAAATGTAAAACATCTGGTCCTAAAAGTAAGCTAAAAATCTAATTGTACCACTTTTTTTAGGATTCTTTTCGAAAAACATAGACCCCTTATTGTATCACTGTGGTGCAGACGTTAATCCAGTTTACCGAAGATTAGTCTGTTATTTTTTATATTAATAATTTGTGTTGTACTCTCAGTCTTTTATCGTAATACTTACTGTTGTCTACGAATTCGTATGCGTGCGATTTAGAAAACAAACCCATTTGAAATTATTAAAAAAAAAACATCATCTTAAACCACTCTGTCTATTAAAAAAACGCATCAACATCCGTTTCGTAGTTTTAATTTAATAATATCATAGACGAAATCAAGATTAAAAACTATTCAAGTGCGTGACAACCCTAGATATAATTTGCGGATATTGCACGACATTGGCTGCTATCTAGAATCATTTCCAGATTTTCTGTGTTTATTTTGATTGAATGATTTTACGCAATTGTGAGAACTGAAGGTCGAGATTTCAGTTGTGGAAAACTTTCTAAGAAAACATGTTTGTTTTGTATACAAATAGTAAATGTATGATATTGTCATAACATTGTATTGTTTTTTGTTTAACTAGAAATGTATCAGTTTTATCATTTCGCATAATAACATCTGATTTACACTTAAAATGTTTGATGCGGTATCAATTAAAAGTCCTGGGAAATTCATCGTTCGGCTAGTGAACGAGTTTTTACTATATTTTCGTTTAAATAGATTCTGTTTGCTAAGATATTTATAATATTTTATGACGCTTAAAGAAACATTAGCCATTAAAGTACATTAAAACAGGCTATGTCCATGCGAATGTTTATTCTGAATATTTCTGAACAACAATTTTATCTATTAAATCTTGTTTAAAAAATTATTTTACCTCCATTGAATGGGTTAGAGAAAACTAAAGCTATAAATACATATGGTCTTTTTCATAATGACTTATCGGAGGTTTAAACGGAAATTTTATCGGAGAGATAATAAACGTTTTAGCGTAAAAAGACTATCATGAATAACAAGTTTTGACAATTTTCGCGAACCGATTTTAGCGAACTTTTAAACCTCCGATAAGTCATTATGAATAAGACCAATAGTCTGTACTGCATAGTATTTTTCTTGTAATTCGTTTTAGGCCCTTTTTTATGACATTTCGAGGATGTAAATCCCTTAAATCTTCTCCTAGGGTACGCTAGTGCCACCAATTATGAGTTGAAACTTTCCATGGAATTATATCATTAGTGATCTATCTTCGTGACGGTATTCCATCGATCATGTGCCATCATTATCATAAAGTAAACTGTATACACGACCATAACGTTTATCTCTAGACTTTAATAGTTTTTTTTTGTAGATTATCACTGCTTTGCGCCGGTTTAGGCCATGGCTTTTTACCCGTCTAGCCTTGTTAGCATAAAAGATAAACATAAACTTTTATTGGTTTTATTTAATGTTTTGATGGTATCATTCTATTGTAGGTCAGAAATTATTCAAGGTGTTTATGCTATCTACATACTTACCTTCACACCTTTTTCTCATAAGGATATGCAGAGGCTATGGAACGCTATCTGCTACGGTCTAAACATGCATATTTCATACGCACTTACATTTGGTCATATACATATTATGTACGGTGATTATAAGTGCTATATCCAGCTATCCCTTTCTATCTACTACTGGTGCTACGCCGCTTGCATCCAACGGTTTCCTGCGAGCCTAAACAAACAATACATAAATAAACATTCATGGACATTTCACACAACATCCTTTGGTCCCAAGCTAAGCTTTGCTTGTGTTTGTTCCAGAATACGGATATACTACATGAACTACTTTTCTTTTGTAAATACATACTTATAAATACATAGAAACACTCAGACGCAGAACTAAATATATCGTTTCTCTACCTTGTTCAGAGGCCATCTAACACTGAGTCACTTTAGTAATAAATATGTTACTTCTTTGTCGCTACACTCATGGCAGAGTGGTCGTGGTCGTCGCTTTAGTGTGGGAGATACGATTCACGATGCAGCGTCATTCCTCTCGTACCGCTGCTTTTCTGGTGCATTCGTGAAGTGGACCGTTTAGCTTGGTTTTGATTTAGTCAGTCCAACGCATCGGTGACATACCACGTGTTCTTGTACCTTCATATGACTTAAAAATAACTAAATCGTCTAAAATTTAAAACAGTGTTACATTAAAGTGCCGTTGCATTATCGGAACAGGTGGAGCGACACCTGTCTGTCACGCCAGGTGAACACCCTCGTATTATCAGTCTCCACATTAACATAGGGTACTAGGATAGTTGAGGGCAACTGGGGCTCAATTTAGTACATCTTTATCTTGACTTATTATAGAACAAAGTCGTTATTTTTGTATGTATGTTGCTATGTGAGCTTATATCTTTAAAACTACACAAGGGATTTTGATGATTTTTTTTAATTGATAGGTGTAAGAGGATGGCTTTTATGTAAAAATTGTTATGGTTTGGTGTATATTTTTTTTTTTACGTGGACATTCCACACAACGTCCTCTGGTCCCAAGCTAAGCTTTATATGCTTGTGTTATGGGTACCAGAATACGGATATAATACATATACTACTTTTCTTTTGTAAATACATACTTATAATATACATTAAACACCGAGACGCAGTACAAACATTTGTATGACAATTAAAAACACCACACAAATAATTGTCCTGACCGGGAATCGAACCCGAGACCTCGTGAACGGCAGTCCGTTATGTGAACCACTAGACCACGAGGCCCGTCCATCGATCCACGACCATTTGGCTCAATAACTATAAAGGCGGATTAAATCGCGGGCATTAGCTAATTCTTTATAATGTCAAATTATGGCCCGGTAAATGAAATTGTTTGTACAAAAAGTGATTTTTCTCTACGTTTTATTCTGGGTATATTGCGTGTTTTTGGGAGAACCAGGTAAATAATTTACTGAGTTCAAAAACTAAAAGTCACGCTTAAAAATTCAGAATATTTTTTTTTTAATTATTGCATTGTCATCGGTACTTAATATGTTTGCAAAATTTCAGATCAATCAGACTACTGTAAGTGGGTGAAAATTATGTACTTTTAAAGATACCGTTACATACGAGTATATTAATACATTGATATACCGAATAGACCTAATATAAGCGTACTAATAAAGACTATTCATTTTTAATTAATTCAATAATGAATTCGCTATAAATAATCATGACCCCTCGTTTTAATTAAGGTAGGGTCATGGACGCATGAAGGTGTATTGATCATCAATAGTCATATGAGTTAATTAGGGTGTACCTGTAAAGTCATGGTCACTCCATCTATGGTGCGCTCAACTATGCCCGGTGATAAAAATAAAAACCCCGCCAAGAACTACGAAAAAGAACGGCCACTTATGTGTGAAGAGTTGCGTACTATTGTCATCTTTATCTTTACTTTTTAACCGACTTCAAAAAAGGAGGAGGTTCCCAATTCGTCTGTATTTTTTTATGTTTGTTTCCTCATAACTTTAGACTGGGTGAAGCGATTTTAATAATTCTTTTTTTATTTGAAAGCTAGGGGTTACCGTGTGTCCCATTGGCACCAGGTCAGAATCTGAAAGTTATCTTCTAAGAAATCGAGGAAAACCCTCAAATTTCAAAGGCACACGCATTGTTAGGGTTCCGTACCCAAAGGGTAAAAACGGGACCCTATTACTGAGACTTCGCTGTCCGTCCGTCCGTCCGTCTGTCCGTCCGTCTGTCACCAGGCTGTATCTCAAGAACGGTGATAGCTAGACAGTTGAAATTTTCACAGATGATGTATTTCTATTGCCGCTATAACAACAAATACTAAAAATAAAATAAAATAAATATTTAAGGGGGGCTCCCATACAACAAACATGATTTTTTTACCGTTTCTTGCTCGATACTAATAACGTTGCCTTATGTTGCATAGATAATGGTACGGAACCCTTCGTGCGCGAGTCCGACTCGCACTTGACCAATTTTTTTTGTAGAGGTATGGCTTCTAATTTCCAAACAAATTAAGTCGTGGGCTTACAGCTAGTTGCTAATGTTGTTAAAGGTTTCTATTAACTTTATGGTGTAAAGTAACAAATTATATCGTTTAATATTCTGTGCAGTGTGTATATAAGGCTGTGTTCACATTGATTACAATTAATGAAACGTTTTTAGAATAAATAAATAATAATAAATATACATTTCACACAATGTCCTCTGGTCCCAAAGTAAGTTATATTTCTATGCTTGTGTTATGGGTACCAGAATACGGATATACTACATATACCACTTTTCTTTGGTAAATAAATACTTATAATACATAGAACACACCCAGACGCAGTAACAAACATTTATATCTATGACTACCCACCTAGACTAGACTATCGTGCACGAGGTAGTGGATTGAAGTCCTGAACTAAAAAAAATTTATGTAAATAAATACATGCAGATTAAGTTATTCTGTTAATTCTATCATCATCACAACATCAAGCCTTTTTTTCCATGTGGTTAGGCGGTGACTATAAAGTGCCATCTGCTACGATGTTTTAGTTTTTTATTGTACCAAATCATCATATTATTATATTGTAGCTGATGCCCGCATCTTCGTACGCGTGGGATTTAGAAAATAGAAAGACCCATAACAATAAATTAATTTATGGTGGAAAAAGTGATTGCCGCAAGCGGAACTTGAACCCACGACCTGGGAATACCGTTCCGAAGCTCTTTTCAAATGAGCTTATTGCGGTCGTGCTCGTAGCATTCAAATTTACCACCACAATCGCCGTTTTGCCGCTGCGGCAATCACTTTTTCCACCATAATTTAATTTATTAAGTAAAGCATAGCATGTCAATTGCAAAATCAATAAATTACTTTAGTGACTCATAACAATTTTAAATTATACAAAAAAGCCATCCTCATAAGGCATTCTATATATAAAAGAAAACCGTATCAAAATCCGTTGTGTAGTTTTGAAGATATAAGCTCACATACATACAAAAATTTTAACTTTTAACGACTTTGTTTTATAATAAGTAAATATAATATCATCATCATACCATCACGTCTTTATCCCATGGGGGTAGACAGTTACTATAGAGCGCCATTTGCTACAGTCTATTAATTTTATTATTACTAAAATATCATACATATTATTATTTACCAAACTGCTTCGCATAAAACCAAAATCAATGTTACTTTAAATCTGTATTTTATTAAATGAACGTAAATAGATATATGTTTGTCATACATATCTAAACAGGAAACCTTTAGTCAGAAATAATTTTATCTTAGAGGAAACTGGCTAGATTAAAATATATAATAAAAAGTTCTATAAATATAAAAATCTTGAAAATCTTGAAAATGTATAATAAAAATCTTGAAAATCTCTATCAAGATAACGGGTTTTTTAATATTACATCGCATTGTCATTGTCATTCAAACACGAGAACTTTAAATATGTATTAGATAATATAAAAGATATAATTTAAATAGATAAATAGCAGTAGATAATAAATAGTAATAGATAGTAGTAGATAGTAAAGGAAATGTAACACAAGCATGTTAAAAATGTAGCAGCAAATAAAGCTAGTAATTTATAGAACATAAGACAAGCCTCGTCGTCTTGTGGTTCATGTAACGGGCTGCAGTTCACAAGGTCGCGGGTTCGATTCCCGCACGAGACAATCATTGGAGTGATTTTACAAAAAAAGTGGTATATGTATTCTATCCGTATTCTGGTAGCCATAAGACAAGCATATAAGCTTAGCTTGGGACTAGAAAACGTTTTGTGAAATTTCCTTTCTTTAAACTATACTAGTATATTTGTTTAAATAAAACCACTTTTTATGGATTTAGGCGCGTGTATTTGTTTTCAATTTTACCCCGACGTTTCGGAGACTGCAGTCACCATGGTATGGATCATAGAGGACAATTTACAGCTCAGTCTCACCCGTGACCATGGTGACTGCAAAGTTACCGAAACGTCGGGCTAAAATTTAAAACAAATATACGCGTCTAAATCCGTAAAAAGTGGTTTTATTTAAACAAATGAGGCGCGCAAGTGTTAGAAAATATTAGTATATTTGTCTACCAAAACCTCCAATGTGAACGTACCTTAAACATATACTATTAGTATTCCACGTTCATCGCTAAGTCATGAGTTCATGACGCACGAGCACCATAGTGAATACCATCGCTGATCATCAACACGACAATTACTTACAATGCAATTATTTATTGATTGCACACTTGCAATAAGAACCGATTTTCGTTTTCGAATAGGCCCATCTTCTACATTGGGCTCATGCAGTTGTTAAGGTTCCTTCCTTAGTCACTACTACGAGTATATCATATTTTTCTACTTATAGTCATTGGAACCCCATTTTCATAATGTCCCCAGAGCTTCTAGTAGATAAAAGAAAAAATATAAACTACATTTTAAAGGATGCTGCGTTTTAGAGACTGTAGATATTGCGAATGCTGCAAAAGCTGGCATAAAGCGCTCAAAAATAAACTTGTCTAAACCCACAAACACCATATGAACCGGGAGCCGCTGGTTGCAGATAGAGCAGGACCGCGCGTTGTGGCATTCTATGAGGGACTCCTGTGTACAGCAGTGTACGAAGAAAGGCTGATGGATGAATTTATGGACTTTTTTTTATTGTTAAATGTAGTCTTTTATAATCGTAAAGCTCGTGGCACTGGATGCAGAATTGTGGCGCAAATTGAGAATTGATATAAGAGGCCTAGAGAGCAGTGAAATGCAATAAGTTGACTTGATTGATTTTCGTAAGAATAGGTTGACTTGGAGTTACTAATAGTACGGGATCCGTAGTACATTTTTTCACTTGATTACTATCAAGCTGATTTTCCGTGAGTAGCTTTATTATGACGAGACGCCCAATAATTTGTATTCCAAAATCTCGATTCAAACAAAAATTTCAAAAAAAATTACTTACTGCTTTCTTCCAGTAATAGTACGATATTTTATCCTTGTTACCTCTGTTAGCTACCACAATCGAGATTTTGGAATAGAAAATTATTGGGCGTCTCGTCATAATAAACCTACTCACGGAAAATCAGCTTGATAGTAATCAAGTGAAAAAAATGTACTACGGATCCCGTACTATAAAGTTATAGAGATATATTTAAAAAAAATGTTTGTTACAGTGTGCGGAAGTGTCAAAAATGACTCTTTTGTTATCTAGACGTGTGTGTGTGTCTATTTCATAATGTGACGAAATTGTAACGTTAATTGCACCCTAATTTTAACTTACTAATTTAATAATTTGCATAGGCATTATAGAATAATGATAATAGTTAGTCATTTTATAACTTTCTTGTTAAAATTGTATAATGCATTGTCACTGAACGCTACATATTTTTGTAGTTTAAATATTAATTGGGGTGAGTTGAGTGGCGACCACGTACCGAAATACGCAGGAATACGGAATCATCAAGGTCGCGGGGAATCATTGGATGCAAGCGGCGCGTTGTGGCGTTCTATAGGGGAGGCCTATGTCCAACAGTGGACGAAGAGAAGCTGATGGATGGATGGCAATATTAATTGCCCAACTCTTATTTACATTAAAATTTTTGTTTCATTTCACGCAAAATCCACTAGGTATATTGATATTGATTAAAGTAATAGGCAGCTGGAACCACCAGGCATGAATGCGAGTAAACCCACATGCAATAACTATCCATAATTGAGGTGTCGAAAACATTTGCATAACTTATTTAATTTTGTTACGTAATAAGTATAACATTCAAATAATTATATTTCACACAAAAAGTGTGTTTTTATTTATTTTAGTGTTTATAAATCTTTTGTGTTATAACAACATAATGTGGTGATGATTTATTTAAATGTTTTTCTTCACACGGCCATTTATTTTCAGAAACAATGACGTATTTAATTAAACGATTTGCTCTTCTTTTTAACGTTTTAGAAAAGCTTTTGTATTTGTCTTGTCATCCGCGTCGGTTGAAGTAGAAATAATTTTGTAATTAACCCTTTTTTCTTCCAAGGGGGAATGGTAAATATTTCTTTCTTCTTTCCTTCTTTTTTTTTCATCTTCTAGTGGGTATTTATCAGTAATTCAGTAAGAGAGTAAAATCACTTTCTTGCTTACTCGGCTCGGGGGAAGAGGGCGGGAAATGTCTGAGCGTACATTACACTTTTCAGGTAAGAGAAGAGTGACAAAAAGAGGGATTACAAACCCAATATCAACAAGTCTGGTTACTTGGATATTGCAGAATCTAGGAATGCTGACTTTCCTTAAACCCAATATTACATGGATCAAGGAAAAGGTACGGGACAATATCGCTTACTCTGTTTGCTAAAGCTGTACTAAACATATCAGTATAACGTCTATTAAAGTTAAAATTATAAGCTTATCAGCTGATGATTGACAGTTAGGGAGATGGTATGTTGATAGATAGCATTATGTGATTTCCAGGATATAAACCCTTTATAAACCATCGACTGGTGAGCTAATATTGTTGAATTCATTATTGGCTTAAAAGCTTAACAATAATTGCATTGACTACAAATATGTATAGACAAATATAATGTAGTCACGTAACAAATAAATTAAAACAATTTGTAATAGAACAAAAGAAGGACGAAACAAATACATTACTTTTTGGGACATCACAGCGACCATCACTTAATAAGTCTATGGCTTCAGTCCATAATCGAACCTAATACATTCAGTATTGTTACCAATGTTGTCTAACTGAATCCAAGCCCTTAACCTAATTATTACATAAACAGCACTGCGAGTCATTGCTGACGTCATTGGATATAAACAATGGCACATTTGCTTTAAAATCCTGTAGAATGACTGTCTAAAGTCACGTAGACAAAATCATGTTGATGGTAACGTGTTAAATGTGGTTCCATTTGAACCAAAACAATGATTATATACCCAAATTATAGTAAGGAATTTTTGTGGAAAACCAGATTGAAAACTGCTTTATTTCTATTATAAAGATTTTGCGCGTATCAAAATGTTATAATTTCGTACAGTAAATACATTTTTGTTTTCTTATTAATTAAGAGATTTATTACAACCAACATGTCATACATACCTACATATAATTTTAATTTTAAACAGTCACGATTTGTAGTCAATTTACAAATAAAATTAAAACGGGTTAACAATAACCTAGATTAATAATCAGAAAAAAAAGAATATTCTTTTATTAAATTAGTATTTATATAATTTAAGAAAATAAAACAACTTATACGATTGTTGCCGTGGGTTCTGAAACTATTTGCACCTCAGAAACACACAGAATACATGCGCATGGTTATCAACGTACATTGTCATAAATTACTGTCAATATAATAGTAATATTAACAATGTAAGGTAAAATGTACCATAACTCATAACAATAATTTATTAACAAAATCTTGACCTTACACGTACAAATTACATAAACACGTGTAGGTCCACGTGTTAAATATTTACGGACTTAGTAAGTAAATATTATTTACAGAAGGTAAATAATCCTGTAACGTAATTTGTGAATGCATGGTATATATTTGTTACATATTACAGTTAATGTGCTCGCTTTCTTAAATGTTTTTAGGGTTCCGTACCCAAAGGGTAAAAACGGGACCCTATTACTGAGACTTCGTTTAACATTTTTTTTGCATATATCGAAAAGTACATTAACATTTGTAGTAAAAAATCCTGTAGTCAGAAAAATGTTGTTTTGTCCATTTTTAGGGTTCCGTACCCAAAGGGTTTAAACGGGATCCTATTACTGACTTACTGTCCGTCCGTCCGTCCGTCCGTCCGTCCGTCTGTCACCAGGCTGTATCTCAAGAACGGTGATAGCTAGACAGTTGAAATTTTCACAGATGATGTATTTCTATTGCCGCTATAACAACAAATACTAAAAATAAAATAAAATAAAGATTTAAGGGGGGCTCCCATACAACAAACATGATTTTTTTACAGTTTCTTGCTCGATACTAATAACGTTGCCTTAAGTTGCATAGATAATGGTACGGAACCCTTCGTGCGCGAGGCCGACTCGCACTTGACCAATTTTTATTTAAATGTAATGTCATTTTACAGAATCAAAAAAGAAATTTAGTAACTATGAATATCAATATAATATGGATATATACGTAGGCAATGAAATAATTCATATATTACTAAAAAATATTCCTGACTTGTAGTCAAAATGGAAATAAAATGAACAATAATCGCTTTAACACTTGAAAAATACAGCTCTAAACTATTGCCAAAGTGTTTGCACTAGGCGCATGGTACTAAACATGACTGTGAAAATATATTATCACATAATTAATATTACTAAAAAGAAAAAAAATGAACATTTTGTGGAAATGACGTTTAAATACCTGTAAATTATTTAACTAAACGGTGGCATTGCACGTGAAAATAACTGCATAGTGATTATGACATGCGGGCGCGCGGGTTATAAAATATAGATGTTAACTTTAACAGATTATATAAAAAAGACCTCTTGAACCATTTTATCATATAAAAAAACCACATTAAAATCCGTGAAAATATAAGCTCACATAGGGACATACCTACATACAAACACAGTATACAAAAATAACGACATTGTTTTATCATAAGTAAGAATGTTAGTTGTGATTTCACCGGTCGTCATGGAATTGAATACAGTTTTCAGTAATATTTTAGTAGAGATGTAACTTAACATACAGGCTACAATTAACCCGGGATCATCCCAAATTCCTTCGGGAAATTTAAGTTTCTTAATGCTCAGTCATCCAAAATATAACGCGAACGAAATCACAGGCAACAAGCAACAGCAAGTGATCAATATTTTCTAAGATAAATGCTAAACATGAAACGAGTACGTATATTAAATGAACACGAAGGATGTTGAATCCAACGATTCAATGATATATAGGCACTAAATGTCAGCCGATGTTAATATATGTTTAAAAACAGCTGATTTTTGACAGTAAACAGCTGTTGTTTCCTGTTCTCGTTATTTCTTTTTAGGGTTCCGTACCCAAAGGGTAAAAACGGGACCCTATTACTGAGACTTCGCTGTCCGTCCGTCCGTCCGTCCGTCCGTCTGTCACCAGGCTGTATCTCAAGAACGGTGATAGCTAGAGAGTTGAAATTTTCACAGATGATGTATTTCTATTGCCGCTATAACAACAAATACTAAAAATAAAATAAAATAAATATTTAAGGGGGGCTCCCATACCGTTTTTTACCGTTTCTTGCTCTCATACAACAAACGTGATTAATTAAGTATTGTGTGTGTTGTTTGCTCATTTATTAATACCGTGCCTTATGTTGCATAGATAATGGTACGGAACCCTTCGTGTGCGAGTCCGACTCGCACTTGCCCAATTTTATTTAATCTGTTGACTAATGCTCGTAATGTTATAAAATGTTAAATTTCGATTTAATCTTAATGTCGTAAGCGTTTATAAATATAGAAAACTATTTTAATTTCAAAATATCGCATGTAAAGGTGTTATTCTTGGTGAGACGTTAGTCAAAATCGCACGAAGCTTTTGGACACAAATGTTCAAGAACCTCGTTTTTTTGCCGCAGACATGTCCTGTAGTAAACTGAGACAGGCTGAATGTTAGGTAGAAATGTCGAAAAATAATAAATTTTATCTTGAAAATGGTTGTACCATTTTCAAGTTGTACCATTTTCAAGATAAAATTAAATTTGGCAAAAGGAATTGCCCAAAGTTCGGTCTTGGAAGTTACTGTGGCTAAAGTATTACAACTAAACACTAACGTAATTAAACACTTAACATGGAGAATAGAATTACGAGAGCAGTGTAATTTAGAGATGGGTTAGACAGCATATTTCACGCTATATTATTTAGCTAATCTAGAAAAACATCGTCAATAATAAATATTTACTCCACATTTCATCAAAGTACGATTTGGTATAACAGCATAACATTCAATGATTTATAACTATTTATGTTTGATTTAATGACTTGATTATAACCAGTTAAGTTCCGGTGTTGACAGAATCTAAATTTGTGATTAGCTGGTTATTTCAGTCGAATAATATTTACCTTCATTGTTGATATTAAACAACTTTGAGTAATGTACCTTTAATTACCACAATCTATTCCATTTCTAGCAGTTCCTCCTTCCACAAATCTGCTAACTGCTGGGTTAGGCGATCGCAAGATTTAGAGAAAAAATAAGACAATTTAAAAGAAATCTATCGTCGTGCTTAGAATCTTCAATTAAGGATCCGTATAGTTGGATGTCTGTTTCTTAAAGTTTTCAATTAAAATAGCTATTATTGATAACCATTAATTGATTATAACAAAATATTATATACGCCTTAAAATCTGTACGATTTTTCACATATTGAGGCCAGATAAAGGTCGACGTATGAAAATTGTGACGGATTGTCACGAGTTTTTAATTTGCACCGTTTATATCCGAGGACTTGAGATTATTTCTAGCTGAACTGTAAATTTGCACACATATCTGTATCTATATTGTTAGTATTTGTTAGATTCTGACAAATGTCATGAAATGGTCACTGAGTAATGTTCGCGTTTGTATACAGTTTGTAACCAGACTTTTCTACAAAATTAAAGCCACCATGGTCACAAATAGTCCCAAAAAACGCTCTTCGAATAACTGAAAAGGAACTTGATTATATCCGTTAATGAGTGATATTAACGCTTATTGCTGAAGTAACACAGAAGATGCAGAGAATTAAGACTTCTAGTATGCTGTCCTATCTGCCTTACTCTCGTGAAATCTGGCATGATTAAAAGCAATTATTGGTTGTAAGGGAAACGTGTGTATCATTTTAGTTGATTTATATTTATAAGGAGCCTTATATCAAAATGTGTGCAAAGGCTCAATTAAACGGGAGGCTTTCGAGGCTCCCAACAATATTTTATGGCGTTATATCTATCATTACATAAAGTGGTGTTACTAGAAATTGTTCGTCGAGTTCGTAACTCGTCGGGCACGAAGCACTATTTACGTACGAATATATTAATATGATGGTATACGAAGTGCTCTAATTCGTTTTATAAATTTTAAGGTAAACTTACAAGGTAGTATTTTCCTGTTTTGGTTTGCAGTTGTAATCTTAAAATTGTAGAAGTATAGACAAACATTCGAGCCAAGGATTCAAGGTAAATTTTTAAGCTACTGCGTCAAAACATAATTGAGTTACCTTCCTTAGTAAAAACCGACAGAAGTAATACAGGTACAGTTTAAAAGTTGCTGATCTTAGAGCAGTCTGTAACAAAATTTGTTGAAAGTTTCAAATATTTAGGTGTGTCACAAAATCTTGCTAACCCTTGTGTCCCTCTAGCCTGGGAGACCGCATCTTCGATACAGTTGATCGACATGACATAGTAGAGCAAACACACCTCCATTATGGAGAAAGATCGTAACTTTTATTGGCAAAACTAACCGTTGTTTTGCTCCCGATTTTATTTATATTTCTAATGCAATACAAATTATTTTGCCCTCGATTCGAATCCGAGACCACCAACACGGGTGCAAACAGTACTTTAATATAATGGCTCTTTCCGAAGTGCGAAATGCTATGATGAGGTGGTTATTACCAAAGAGACAAATATATTTTATTCACAACCCGAATGTGGCAATAGATGGCTCGTAAATGTAATTTGTCTATCGTCGTCCTCAATCGATTTTAATCTGAATTGCCCGAGTTATGTCGATAAAAAAGTGGTATAATTAGTTTGGTTTAGTATTGGTCAGGGCATTAAGCGTTCATTGAACGGATTTGAACGTATCTTGGCAAAATTTTTATGGTATTTCAATATGTGATTAAAAAAAAGTAATGGTCCCATCGAGTACAAGTTTTGGACACTGATTAAGATATTCGATAATGATTGTTGGACAATTCTAACGACACCATCTAATCTCGAAATAAGCATATAGTTTATTGTCATATATACAATAAACATACAGAAACAACATCTAGATGCAGTGTAAATGTCTGTGTTCATCAGAAAAACATAATGGTACCATAAAATACTACGCCTGGTAATATATTTTCGGTAACATAGAGATGCAATTGGAAAACGCTTGCATTTCTGCCCAAATTCCCACTTAGTCCGCTTTAAAAGCTGCAGCTAGGACAGTGAATGGTATGCTTAAGTGACAATATAATCGTGTTTCGTATACGGGAAGAGACCTCTTGTCTTGTTAGACATTGACTTTCCATGACTGGGAATTTAAATCACGATTCATTCTTGAGAACTTCATTACTACAGAATATACTTGCTTTCATAAATATCCTATGGATTACTATCTCCAAATCTTGTATTTGAGGATTAGTGTCAAGTGTCACCTCGTAGCGTCGCCATGCTTATCGTATCAGCTCAGCTCGCTTAACACCACGCGATCACCAGTCATCGTGACGTAGCCGCAGAAAGGCGTGTCAATTGTCATCTCTGTTATCACGCTTGTGTTCCTGACGGGATTAGTAGAAATGTATACTGTATGGGAATTCGCAATCTTTTTTGTTCTATCAGCTCATAATCGCCGCCGTAGGAAACATCCTTGAATTCGGGAGGATATTGTGAATAGTGACGACTAGACTGGTGTAATCGACATAACCAAAAAAAGTTAGCATGAGCACGCTAAAGTGCAGGGCAATCGGGACATGTTCCTCGGCGAGCTGATGACTAGATGACTACTAGAAAAGCAAAGGTTGGTGACGATGTAGCAGACTTTAGAGCACAAGGCGGATTTGACGAGCCTCGTGGTTGAGTGGTTCATGTAACGGAGGTAAGAGGTCGCGGGTTCGATTCCCGCTCGGGACAATCATTTGTGTGATTTTTCTAATTGTCATACCAATGTTTCTACTGCGTCTGGGTGTTTCTATGTATTATAAGTATGTATTTACAAAAAAAGAAAAGTAGTATATGTATTCCATCCTGTATTCTGGTATCCATAACACAAGCATATAAGCTTAGCTTGGGACCAGAGGACGATGTGTGCAATGTCCATGAATATTTATTTATTTATTCTATAGGGACGACAGCAGTGATTATAGAAGCAACGCTTTTCAGGGGTGTTAACACAGGCTTTAGTTTATTTTCAGTACGACGCGAGACGGCGGTAAACTAAATCATTCTATAATACAGCCAACGTATAGGCAACAGTTTTCTTAGCCTATGGACATCTTATAATATCCCTAATTCGTTTCCGTACTACTACTTCAATTCAACAAAACCTGGTCTAGTCGAGGATAAAAATAATATTGTTTACTGATATAAAATAATATTGTATCTGATTTATCCTGAACTTAGTTTATTGGATTTAACGTTAATTTGACAGTCACGGCCTTTCACTGTATAATCGTATCTAGGTAGTGCTTGAGTCGACAGTCCGACTCCATCAGTCGTACATTAGACTGCTATCATCACGCACGCGTCTACTCTACCACTATCAAATAATAATTTTGTATAATTTACGATGTATAAATAATATTGCTATCTTTAAGTTTTATCTTTTATTCGGTATTGTTGAAGTTTTAAAGTTTGAACAATGCGTTGATACGGTTGATGTGACACTATAATCTGGGATTATTGGTATCAGCACGTGGTTATTGTGACGTCACAACCCTCCCAGAGGAGTGACACGCACCATGGCGAGGCTGGCGAACACCGCGGCTCATATCTGCCAAAGGCTGCAGGAGTTGTACCCTAATAAAATACATCTGGCTACTAAACAGGTGAAATATTTTATTTATTTTTATATTCATGGACATTTCACACAAATTCCTTTGGCCCTAAAATAAGCTATATTTCTATGCTTGTGATAAGGGTACCAGAATACGGATATACTACATATACTACTGTTATTTTGTAAATACATACTTATAATACATAGTAAACACACCCAGACGCAGTACAAACATTTGTATGAAAATTACAAAGATCACACAAATGATTGTCCCGTGAGGGAAACGAACCCGCGATCTCGTGAACGGCAGTCCGTTACATGAACCATTGGACCACGAGACCCGTCAAATTTATAAACAGACTACAACGTTATCTTGAACTGAATTATAATATGGTGGTGCTAATCTAATGTTTTCTGGTCGGTTAAGACGATACGATATCAAATTATGCTCCATACAAAAGTATGGGTATCGTACTTCCGATTTTTCTTCGCGAAAGTTAAACCGATTTTAATAGTTTTTGCGTTATATTATAGATAAAGAAATTTTATATATAGAAAAAAAAAGAAAGTGATAGAAGCATAGATATACATCTATGCTTCTATCACTTTCTTTTTTTCAAAACATAATAAATAAAGAAATATGACGATCCGAAAATCCCACTTTTTTCGATTTTCTTTAGATAAAGTTGCAGCGCCTATCACACAAATTTGGTAAAGTTTTACCACAAAAGAAAGTGATAGAAGCATAGATATACTCTTTATCTATAATATAATCCAAAAACTATTAAAATCGGTTTAACTTTCGCGAAAAAAAACGGAAGTACGAAACGTCTTTTTTTCAAAGAATTTGTAGGTAAAATCCGCTTCATCTATATTTGTTCCTTTCAGCGCGGCGCTCAGAAATAGGGATAGCAATACCTAAGGCAAATACCTAAATGAGGAGTACAGTACCCTCTTAAGGTCTATCTTTTAACATATGTCAGTGTATAAACGTCCAACTATTGGGCATTGTTCTTCTCATGAAAGGAAATACTATCTGTTGGCAAAAACCGCATCACAATCTATTCAGTACTACTTTAGTTTTTCACTAACGGACAGACAGACTTAACGGAAATCTTTCTTTTAGTATTTTAAATAACTAAAAAATTTCCCCGTTGCAACATTCTTCACGAATGCTTCGTTCCTATTTGTTGCAGCGCACAGTGTACGGCCGGGTGCTAAAAACGGACATGAAATAAATTCATTTTTCTATAAAAAATTACGGCATAAAGATGTAAAATACGAGAGTAGAAGACCCAAATGCCAATTCCGTCTAATTTTAGTGCTATGTTATACCAAAGTTTGCTGTTTTTTTGCGGTTCGAAAACGAAAAAATGATATTTCTTTTAAATTACTTTTCTTACAGCTTGGCAAAAAACCCTAAAATATAGCTTATTAAGTAATTAATGTGATACAATACGAGATAAAATTGTTAAACAGATAATTTCAAAGAAATATAACTTTTTCGTAATTAAGTGGCAGAAAAACGGCGAACTTTGGTACCGCATAGCACCAAAACTAGACGGAATTGGCATCTGGGTGTTCTACTCTCGCCTTTTACATCTTTATGCCAGTCAATATTTAAGCAGAACAAAAAAATTCCGATTTTAGCTCCCGTCCGTACACTGTGCAGCGTGATGTTATATAGTCTTCCTCGATAGATGTACTATCTAACACTGAAAGAATTTCTGAAATCAGACCAGGCGGTTTCTTAGATTAGCACGTCCAAACAAACAAACAAACTCTTCATCTTTATAATATTAGTTTAGATGTCCCACTTGGACGTTATTGCAACGTTATTTACTTTATAAATAATCATGCTATTTTTACCTATCGTGTATACTCCACATCCCACGCGAGACGTGTATAATCTGTTAGTAACAGACCCTCTACAAAAACCGCCAAGGTAACTGTATAACTATTAGTTGTTATAATCACTAACTCTCAAGATATTAAATTATTTTTATGTTAAACAAACTAAGAAAGATAACATTTATTGCCACAGTACCAAAATATACACCGATAATATTTACTTACACATAGGTAATCATTTAATTAAAAGCTTAAAAATAAATATACACATACTACATATCTTAATAACGTAAGGTACAGTAGCAATGGGTGCCCATTTCAGCATTATGTCAAGTTCATTGGGGTCCATTTGAAAACCAGCGTCAAGTCCTACGCTGGTTTTCAAATGGACCCCAATGAGTGATGTCACGGATGCCCAACAAGAAAACAAGCAGTTATAAATTCACAAACTAGGTTACACACATATTTTGCACATTATAAATATGATTATTAAATAAAAAATTATACTACATATTTTATTGGAAAGGTTCTGTCTCTGGTGATGGAGTTAATTATGATTGTTTTCTCAACATCTAGTAGAAGCCTTATTATACAAAAAACTTTTCCATATAATCACCCTATCTGTTAAAAACCGCATCAAAATCCATTGCGTATTTTTGAATATATGCTCACATACATACAGACATACAAAAATAACGACTTTGTTTTATAATAATTAATTATTAAAGATGTAAAATCATTGAATACTTGAATTAGTTTACTTTTGTAATAAATACACATAATGTTCTCGAGTTATCTCTTTGTTTTCAAACAATATGTTACTCAGGTGGTGGAAATTTTCAGCTCGATATACATACTTGTGTTACTCTCTTAACAATAAACCTATTGTCTTCAAACTATAGTGTCACTACCTAATTTCATGGTAGAATGTTTTTAACAATTTAAACAGATGTAATAAAGTCAGCTAAGGGATACATGGTCAGCCTGTTCTAACACCTCTGTTATGGTAGAAGACCATGGCCCGGCTAAGGGTGAGGAGGAACGCCGTGGGGTTGAGTGGGTATTCCGGGTCTCTTGAGCGACCAGGGGGCCAAGTCTGCTAATGAATGTTGTCACAATGATAGTTCAATGACACCATTATAACCACAAAAATTAACAGTAAACTACCAAACTTGATAAAATTCGCCACTAAGCAATCAGTTATTGCATTTGTTGATTGCATAATAGCGAATTTTATCAAGTTTGGTAGTCTTCTAGTGCGATGAGCCTCGTGGTTGAGTGGTTCATGTAACGGACTGCCGATCAAGAGGTCGCGGTTTCGATTCCCGCTCGGAACAATCATTTGTGTGAATTTTCTAATTGTCATACAAATGTTTGTACTGCGTCTGGGTGTTTCTATGTATTATAAGTATGTATTTACAACATAAAAGTAGTATATGTATTCTATCCGTATTCTGGTACCCATTACATAAACATATAAGCTTAGCTTGGGACCAGAGGACGTTGTGTGAAATGTCCATGAATATTTATTTATTTATTTACTGTTTATTTTTTGTCACAAATTATACCATTCAATTAAACTATCATTGTGACAACGTTGAATATTGAATAGCAGACTTGAGCCCCTGGGAGTCCCACACGAACTCCGCTGCCTCCGCAGCCGGAAAGACGAAGTGCGTAAAATGAATTCCCCTCGTGAAAAAAAAATGCCTGATTTTGATTAGACATTAAACCTTTTTGTTGCGGTTTTTTTTGGCTCTAAGTTGCGTTTGAATGCAGTTTGCACAAAAAGATGCTTTTGATGATTTTATTGCTTTATGATCTAACAAAATAAATACTGAGGCTGAGGTGGTATGGTTATGTAATGTCCGGAGATAACGAAAACGTAGCCAAATGACTGGGCATAACGAAAAACAAAGAAGGTCGAGGACGTTCACAGTTATTATGGTCCAGTTAACAGGCTCCTACAGAAGGAGAATTTAACAATTGAGAAAAGCCAGGATAGTATGACTTGGCGCCGCATAATTAGGAGAGCCGACCCAACATAAATTAGGAGAAAGGCAAAGAAGAAGAGAGGCACTGTACACTTTCAGTGATCGTTTTTAAAATTGAATAGGAGACTTTAAGATGTAACTGGGTTTTGATCATTCTGCCATTCTGCCTATTTTAACACGCTTATATTAGTTCGGAACTTATCTATCAATCTATTAATCTTAACAACTATTAATGTAACATAATCTTTGAAAGTTATTTTCACCCACTTATTATAGTAGTCCGATTGATCTGAAATTTTGCACATATATTAAGTACCGATGACAAGGTAATAATAAAAAAAATATTCAGGATTTTCAAGCGTGTTTTTTTGTTTTAGAACTAATTTTATACATATACTAGCTGACCCGGCAAACGTTGTTCAGCCATACTAAAAAAAAAGTTTGAAAAATAGATGTTGGTCGATTCTCAGACCTACTGAATATGTATGCAAAATTTGAGAAGAATCGGTCAAGCCGTTTCGGAGGAGTACGGTAACTAACACTGTAACACGTGAATTTTATATAAGTACTAGCTGCCCCGGCAAACGTTGTTTAGCCATACTAAAAAAAAAAATTTTGAAAAATAGATGTTGGCCGATTCTCAGACCTAGCGGATATGTACACAAAATTTCAGGAAAATCGGTCGAGCCGTTTCGTAGGAGTACGGTAACTAACACTGTGACACGTGAATTTTATATATTAGAAGATAAGATTATTAGCTGACCCGGCAAACGTTGTTTTGCCATACAATTGTCAGGGGTGGACAACCCGATAAGATAAAAAAATAGATGTGGTCGGATTTTCAGACCTAACGGATATGTACACAAAATTTTACGAAAATCGGTCGAGCTATTTCGGAGGAGTATAATTACAAACACCGTGACAGGAGAATTTTATATATTAGATTATTGGCGCATTGGTAATAATGATACCGGTATTCCCTACAAAGGTTAAATATTTATTATTTAGATAACAGCGATGTTAATCAACACTTTTATCTTATGTCTTTTAATCACTGGACGAGTGTTCGGTTATTATTTTGCCCGGCAGATAAGATTGTCTATATTTGTTTGCAAACAAACTAACATACTGCCTTCGTTTAATATGCTTTATATTGCCGATAAAGGTGACTTACTGAGTGGTTTTTTGTTTAGGTTTATCAGTCATAGTAAGGTAACCTAAGATTGTACTAGTATGTTCTTCAAATTATTAGTTGCAGAGTAAACACTTATGGTCTTATTTATAATTACTTATCGGAGGTTTAAACAATAAAATAATCGGAGAGATAATCAACATTTTAGCGTAAAAAGACTACCTATTATGAATAACAATTTTTGACAATTTTAGAGAAGCGATTTTAGCGAACTTTTAAACCTCCGATAATTCATTTTGAATAAGACAAAATAGCATTACTGTTTGCATAAACTAAATCTATACTAATATTATAAAGCTGAAGAGTTTGTTTGAACGCGCTAATCTCAGGAACAACTGGTTCGAATTGAAAAATTCTTTTCGTGTTTGATAGTCCATTTATCAAGGAAGGCTTTAAGCTATAATACATCACGCTGTGACCAATAGAAGCGAAGCATCTGTGAAAAATGTTGCAAAAACGGGAAAATATTCTAAATTCCACTCGTACGGAGTCGCGGTCAACAGCTAGTGTATAATAATCTCTATAGTTCAATATGTTAAAAATAACGTAACATAAATATGTTTGTGGTAGTTTCTTGTATTTACAATTAATACTGACACAATTGGGACTATTCTACGAAACGTTTATTATTATTAAAGTTCAACGAAGAATACAAATAGGGTTGCCATCTATTTATATATAGGGTTGCCATTTATTTATTCTAAATTTAAAAAATTCATTACAACTAAATTATGTAAAAAGGCGTATTATAAAATTTCTGATTATATTAAAGATGATAAAGCTTGGGAGTAAGTTGCTCTGGAGCAATACATATTCTATATTGTAAAGTTATTAGCATTGTAAGTATAATTGACATTTAATTTAAAAATATTGATTTGATTAAAAGCTCTGCTGAGTTTCTTACGCCGGTTCTTCTCAGCAGATTGCGTCCTGAACCGGTGGTAGGGAAAAAAATTGGACATGTCATTAGCACATAATTTTTCTGAAAAATTGTGTCTACGTGATTAAATGATTTTTCATTTCATTTCATTTAAGTTAGGTAATTAAAAGTATATTTTTTTAATACTTTGCTGGCAGTCATAGTGACTAATAATGGAAGGGAAAACTTATAATAACTTATATACAAGTAATTGTGTGGTTATAGTGCATGTTACTGACCCGAACCCATAAGATTATCTCCAACCAAAAAGTGCTTATCCCATGCGCCGCGCCGAAAGGAACAAATATAGTTCAGACTGACTTTTCTGACAAAATTATTGAAAAAAGACGTATCGAAGTCCGTTTTTTTACTTCGTAAATATTAAACCAATTTTTATAATATTACATCATGTTATAGATGAAGAGTATATCTATGCTTCTGTTACTTTTTTTTTAGAAAAACCGTACCAAATTTGCGTGACAGAGGATGCAAATTCATCTTATGACACCGGCGTTTTTCTTCTCCAGCCTATTTACGTCCCACTGTTGGGCACGGGCCTCCTCCACTTTAGAAGGGATTATGGTCTACTACGTCTATGGTTTATTTTCGAGTTTTCCGTCTCTCACAGAGATTTTATCTGTATGCAATATCCCCTAGCTGACTTACAGCACCCTTGGGAGGAGTTGGGGTGAGACACTCTTATTCTTAATCCGTAACCACACGGACATACACGGTAATTAAATTTTAGAAAAAAGAAAGTAATAGAAGCATAGACACATAAAACCTAGATACTGTGAGAAATCCGTTGTTCTAGATGCAATATCTACGAAGAAAACAGCGGATTACGAAGTCCATATTTTTGTATGGAATATATTTTGGTCATTTTGAGCCTTCCTATCACAATACCTTCATGAACCTCAAAAACCCGTATCTTAAATACGCTTTTATCTTCTACTCTGGTTACCCTTACATATAATATACCTTACTAATTATAAATCTGATTATATATAGAATATTTATATCAAAACTGTAGGTAGCAACCCTATTGTGAGAAACTATAAGATAGAGGGAAGATACCTACACCATTTGGTATTTATGTATTGTTTTTATTATTATTTCTATGAAAAAATATGGCGATTACTGGTACAGTTTGAAGAAAAGAACAATCTGATTATTATGCCTAAAGTACATACCCCTAACCTAACTAGAAATTTTATTCCGACAATTTAAATTTTTTGTTTTATTTTTGAGACAAAAAAGCCCTTTGTAGGAAGTAGAGTAGTGCGTCGCCGACCGCAAATAGCTTGGGATAAGGGCAGGAAGAAGAAGAGAAAAAAGCCTGTATACTTTTCATGTAATCGAGTGTACTAGTCACCACAAAAGTGCAGTCAGCTTAGTATGATAGATCATATCATAGTGCTTACGAGATAATGTCGAGTAATTTCCGCCGGGTCTAAGGTTCGATGACCGCATTATGATGTAAGTGTGTCTATGGGATTTGTTGCATCTAGCGTTCATAATCTGTTAAGGTGATTTTCTTTTTATATTAGGGACTGTTGTCCAATCATAGATTACATGGGCCGACCGACCACATCGTCTAGTGGTTCATCTATTGGACTGCCGCTCAAGAGGTCACGGATTCGATCCCCGCATAGTACAACTATTATTAAAATTGAGCCCTTTTCTGTATATAAAGCTGTTTATAAAATATAATTTTTTTTTGGTGTTAAATTATAAATTGATCGAACTTGGTCTTCCGGTCTTTTGATGTTAGAAGGAACTGTGAGAAACGCGGATTTTGAAAGTTATGTGATTGTAGATTTGATAGAATTGTATGTGTTCTGTCAAGCGTTAGAAAAAGCGCTAATTTATTCAATAGTCTTATTTTGTTTTGCTTTTAAAGATTATTTCTGCGAATAATAATATGATTTTTTTTTGACATTTCACACAGCGTCCTCTGGTCCCAAGCCAAGCTTATATGCTTGTGTTTTGGGTACCAAAATACGGAAATATACATAGATATTAAGAGAAATCTTCTATTTTCAGTATGAAACCTATATTTATAGAATTTCATTCAAGTGTTTTTATATACCAAACTAGCTGTCCCGGCAAACGTAGTTTTGCCATACCAAAAAAAAAGGTTGGAAAAATAGATGTTGGCCGATTCTCAGACCTAGCGGATATGTACACAAAATTTCAGGAAAATCGGTCGAGCCGTTTCGGAGGAGTACGGTAACTAACACTGTGACACGTGAATTTTATATATAAGATATATACCGATAATATTTAATTCATAAACTTCAAACAATATATGTACCACAAACATGAATTAGATTATTTAAATCCCTATTTCATTGACGTTGCAGATAAAATCGATAGCCTGTAGCTATTTTTAGACTTATTCATAACAACATGATATTACCTAGTATTAAATTTATTAGGTACATGTTAAATAGAAGTAGATTACATCAGAATTTTATCAAATACTAGCTGTTGCCGGCGACTCCGTCTACGTAGCGTGATGTTATATAGCCTAAAGCCTTGCTTGATAAAGGCCCTATCTAACGCTGAAAGAATTTTTCAAATCGGCCCAGTGGCTCCTGAGATTAGCGCGTTCAAACAAACAAACTCTTCAGCTTTATAATATTAGGATAGACAAGTTACTAGCTAATGCTCGCGATTTCACCTGTGTTTACAGTTATTGAGCCCCCTCCCTACCAATATACACCAAACCTTTACGAAATTATACAAAAAAGCCATCCTCTTGAACCACTCTATCTACTAAACAAAACCACACCAAAATCCGTTGCCTAGTTTTGAAGATATAAGCTCACATAGGGACATACATACAAAAATAACGACTTTGTTTTATAATAAGTAAAGATTCATTTTAAACTTAATGGCCTTATTCATAATGACTTATCGGAGGTTTAAAAGTTCGCTAAAATAGGTTCGCGAAAATTGTCAAAACTTGTTATTCATAATAGTCTTTACACAATTGACAATATTATCTCTTCGATAAAATCTCCGTTTAAACCTCCGATAAGTCATTATGAATGAGGCCATAACACTTTATGTCATAAGGCCGCCATTTGTACCTAGTCGTAAGCTTAATTTCTGTTTTCTGTTTCTTGTAAATGTGTACAATAAAGAATTAATTATCTATCTATCTATATTTATTTGTAGCAGTCAAAGTTCAAATCATATATTTTGTTACATTTCCGAGCACAGATTTGTTGGTGATTGAGAGATGATATTTCTATGCAACTGAATAGTAAGCAGAACTTACCAAATCTAACAGTGAATGGGACCTTTAGTTATTATTTCCTTTGCAATTTGTCCATAGTTTGTGTATTTGCAAATTGACAAAAACCAAGCTCAAGTAATTTGTTCGTCTTAGCCCATTGATGTCAGAAAGTTATCTGGTCTACTCGTGACACGCTGAACAAGCTTGTTAGCGTAGGATCTGCTTATATTATCCTTGAATTAGTTACAGCAGAAGATAGGAAATGGGATGGTGACTCTATTCTTCATCGGTCACCGAAGATACGGTCATATACAAAGCCAATTTTACCTGTATCTTATCATAGAATAAATATCACTCTTCCAAATAACAAAGCTAAAAATCACCGAATGTATTGTTCCGATATCTTTCTCCCTCTTTGAAAGGTCATAGTTTATTTGTTTTCTTTCACACGCACATTAAGTAGATAGCATGCCATATTGAAATCAAATTTCCTCCGCATATACCATAATCACTTGGAAATGTATTGCGTAATGCATTTGAACATCATATTTATGTTTGCGGTCGGTTAACGATGCCATATGCATTGCTGCTGTAGTTGGGTGATCGAACAAAGCTATTTTATATATTTCTTTTGGATAAGTGGTTTAAGCATTTCGAATCAATTCAATCACTTTAAATTAATGGTGTTTACTAAAAATGCCGTGGTATCCTGAAAAAGCATATGTTTTCTCTCTCCAGCCCATCAACGTCCTACTGTTGGGCAAGGGCCTCTTCTAGTTTGGGAGGAATTATGGTCTGCTATGCCGTACTCATGGAGGATGTTTGCAATATCCTCTAGTTTATTTTTACAGCACCCTGGGTAAGAAAAGGGGTGTCACCACCCCTTTTCTTACCCAGGGTGCTCTTGTATTTTTAAAAATATATTAGTATCTATAAATATCTTTTAAGCGATAAGACAAATATTTATTTTACGACCCAATTTCCGCTCGTTAATTTTTACCAAGGATTAAATCAATATACCTATATATGTATAATATATATATTTATGACAAATAAATAGATTATTCGAGTGTTTTTATAAAGTGTATTATTATTAGGTAGCTAACATAGTTAATGTGACACTCGAGGCGTGTGTGCGTCATGTCTGTGCCTTGGTGATAACAATCACTTGTCGATAGACAAAAGATTATCTCTATTATAATATTTGGTACATACACTTACGCATATCTGTGTTCTCGTGCAAGTATGCTTATGAAATTTTGGTCAAAATTTGCATTAAATCAGATCGGCATATATGTATAAAACATAAGCTATTTTTGCTGTAATCTGGATATACCAGATTATATAAATTAAAAAAAAAAATTTAGTTAGCCATTCAAAGTTGTACAGAAAAGTCTACTATGAGAGTAGCAAATATTTAAAAAGAAAGAAAATCTCGATCAGTTTGGACAGCGTGACGATTCGCGTTTCTCCTATGTTACTTTGATAACAAGAAAAATTGGCCAAGTGCGAGTCGGACTCGCGCACGAAGAGTTCCGTACCATTATCTATGCAACATAAGGCAACGTTATTAGTGTCGAGCAAGAAACGGTAAAAAAATCATGTTTGTTGTATGGGAGCCCCCCTTAAATATTTATTTTATTTTTAGTATTTGTTGTTATAGCGGCAATAGAAATACATCATCTGTGAAAATTTCAACTGTCTAGCTATCACCGTTCTTGAGATACAGCCTGGTGACAGACGGACGGACGGACAGCGAAGTCTCAGTAATAGGGTCCCGTTTTTACCCTTTGGGTACGGAACCCTAAAAATAAGCTATTTTTGCTATAATCTGGATATTCTAGATTATAAATATAAAAAAAATTAAATTTGTTTAGCCATTCAAAGTTGTACAGAAAAGTCTACTATGAGAGTAGCAAATATTTAAAAAGAAAGAAAATCTCGATCATTTCGACAGCGTGACGATTCGCGTTTCTCCTATGTTACTTTGATAACAAGAAAAAAGAAAGGAGATAGAAAAGAAGGTTGTATGTTATTTTATTGTAAATACACGTGTATATTGTCGTGATGAACCTGAACCGTAATGCAGTATTATGATGATAGTGTTCGACATGTGATGGTCAACATAATTACATATAGATCATGTCACTGTTATCTAGGGTTGCCACCTTTTTTCTTTGCAGATAAAGTATATTAGTTATTATTGGTAAGAAAAAAAAATTACATAGTGTCAAAATAAAGTACAATTTATTTTCTTTATTATTTTAAAAACATTTTTTTATTGTATTTTGTAGTTTGTATCAAATTAGTATCAAATTAGTGAACAAGAGTCCATGATTTACTATAGCATAAATTTATAAAACTGTAAATCATATTCCAATTGAATTCAAAAATTTCCAACTACTTTGCACAAAACAAACAAATGTTAAAAACGAGTACTTAAGTGATATAGCGCTGGCGAGTGGTGACATCTATTCATCACTAATCGACCAAATTCTTTGAACGTAAAAAAATCAAAGCATGCAAAATAAAGTATTTTCGCGTACTTTATTGTTTTCATAAAGTAGAAAGTACAATTGCCTGAAATAACGTACAATACTTTATTATAAAGTACGGGTGGCAACCCTACTGTTATCTGATAAGCTAACGGTATAGTGCGACTTTATTTGTAATTAACATGTAATTTTTTGGTTTCAGGTAAAGTAAAACTAAACTTTAAGATGATGATTAACAAGGACGTTCAACATTACAGTATGTATGTTTTAAATGTAAATATGGTGTTACCTTTGGCCTCGTCTCTTTTTACATGTGTTTTTTTTACGGACACATTACACAAAATCTTGTGGTCCCAAAGCTTTTTGTTTGTGTGTCCGTACTATAACTAATATAAAACATATAGGTAGATTTTATTTTTGTTTATAGTTAACTAGCTGCTGCCCGCGACTTCGTCTGCGTGAAATTTAGAAATCAAACTTTATCAAACAGAAGTTTACTATACCACTCGGTAGATGGCGTTGTACGTACGCACTATGGTTTGGTTACACACATTAACACTTAAGCTCGTCAAAATTTTTGGTTGTTATTCCGCTTTTCGCATTTATAAATTAGTAACGAACGCGTACGAAATCGCGGTATATAGTTAAGTATAAAGCGTGATGTTAATTAAGTAAATAATATAAAGAATGTCGTGTACTGCTTGCGCCCTCTAACATGCAATCGTGAACATATAACATGCTATATACATATTGACAACTTGTCCATGCCCAAAATAGGAGTTGTGTAATCGATAGAAAGTAGTTTGTGCAATAGACATTCTCTCACGAAACTGTATCGATTTAGTTAGTTAAATGTTAGTGCAACTGTGTGTATTGTATACGATATACGTAGGGCTGTCATACATCCTGGTTGTCCTGGATGTTAAGGGCGTTCGCGGGATGCCCGATAGGGATTTGTAGAAAGTATAAGTTGACAAAAATAAATTAAAATTTTGTAACAATGTTTTGTTGCCAAAATACTTTCTCATAGACTTTAGCCCTTTCAAAATTTTCTCCGTTTTCAATATTCCACTATTGAGCACAGGCTTCTTCCTCTATTTTGATCTTCTGTGCCGCCCTGACCAGCTTTATTGCTTTTAGTGGCCTAGGTTTAGTTTCGAATTTTCAATCTCAATGTTAGTTGTCAACTGCTTGTAAATTTACCTTAGTTTGTTCTTATATCTTTCCCTGAGGAAGAAATGGGGTATTGATATTTGTATCTTAATTCATCTAAATTCCGTGTACACACATACATGGACTTCTTGGAGATGTCCGGGGAATAACCATATTTCTACCAAATATCCGAGATTTTTGCCATGTTTGTGCGTCGCGTCGTCTTCAATTTGGACAGTGCCAGCCCTATGACTAGGTAACGTAGTTCTGTCTTGTAGCGGTATACAATACGGTATAGTGAGTGAATTTATACATTGTCACCTTCTATGCCGTTAGTTGTAAATTATACAGAAGCAAAAAAATCCACATCAAGATCCGTTGCATAGTTTTGAAGAGTAAAGTGCACAAAGGGACAATATATGGACATACATACAAAAATAACGACTTTTTTATAATAAGTAAAGATATCATTTTAAGGTATGATGATGATGATATATAAGGTGATGTGAAGTTAGTTAAAAATAACCAACATCATCATCCTACCATCCATCATAAGGGCAGGAGCCCTTATCCCATTATTTGGGATCGGCGCAACGTGTTTTTTTCTTCCATAGTCTTCTAGCAGCCGTCATGTCTGTGTTATCTCCTCTTTTTCTCATGTCCTCTTTCACACAGTCCATTCATCTTTTCTTAGGTCTTCCTCTAGACCTTTTTCCTTCCACATTCATACGCAGAACTCTCTAAAAGCAACCAACATATGAATACAAAAGTTTATCTTTCTGTAAGTATACATAGTTTCGCTAAGTCAGTAAAATTGTGATCATGATAGTAACGCGTGATGAGCTTCGTACTATCGTGACACACGTACTGACATGCTAATTATATATATCTATTTTAGAAAAAAAAAATATTGGTAACTGCGTCAACACTTGACGTAACCTAAGTAATCTGACTGAAAGAAAAAATTACAAACATACTTATTACGCACGAAAAACTTATCCTGTCCTGACAGAAGAAAGTAAAAGGAATTCTTGGCTCTTTTTTCCTTGTTCTTCCCAGCACATTAATATACCACTGCGGGATATGAGCCTCATTTTTTATTCTACTATGCCATGCTGACCAGGTGTATTGGTATAAGTTTTAGTTTCGAGGTTTCCGTCGCTTACAGAGGATGGTATCTGCTCATATTATTACCTTAGCTGGCTCTTACAGCATCTTTGAGAGGAAATGAAGTGGGGACACTTATATTTTTTATCCATTGATTACCATACTGAAAAAATTTAGTTCCAGTAGGTATAATAAATCTTAATATTTTTTTGGATTTTTCACTCAATAACCTCTGGTCCTAAATAAAACTATGCTTGTGTTTTAGATGGGTAACAGAATACGGATATACATAGCTCTTGCCCGCGACTGCGTACGCGTGGAACTTCGAAAATTTTCCCCATTTTTGCAATATTTTTCACTACAGCTTCGCTCCTATTGGTAGCAGCGTGATGTTATATAACTTATAGCCTTCCTCAATAAATGGACTATCCAACACAAAAATAATTTTTCAATTCGAACCACTAGTTCCTAAGATAAGAGCGTTCAAACAAACAAACTCTTTTTCAGCTTTATAATACGGATATACATACATTGACTTACATTTTACAACAATTCGTCTCAAGTTCTAAATAAGGAGCATATTTCACGGTATGTTCGACATAAATGCAATACACAAAGGCAACGAACTCACACAAAAGATTCATATTGTATGTGTTATGTTAAATGTTGTATGTCCTTCATAACAATTTTACATACGTATGAGTTTTATGGTGATTTGAAACACTTCTGTTTTATTATACACTAGCTGGCCCGGCAAACGTTGTTCAGCCATACCAAAAAAAGTTAAAAAAATAATTTTAAAAAAAGAACTATAAACCTCACGGAGCCCGAGACCTTTCCAACGAATGCAAAACCGTGGAAATCAGTTCGTGCGTTCTGGAGTTATAGCGTCAGGAAGGAAAACCCGACTTATTTTTATATAGTAGATTGTTTAATTATTGTCTCGTATTTTCTTATTTGCATATCAATTATAGTCTTGTCTATAAATCAAAAAATACAAGACATGAAAGCAACGCAACACCATGATACAGCTATTTTTTATAATCCTAAAAAAAATAATTAAAGGTAGCGGGATATTTTAACCAATAAATCTGATGACTGGATCCCAGGGAAATCGAAAGCAGGGTACTTTAATTATTACGTATTTCATTTAATTTTTCAAAACTATTTACGTTTTTGCGTTTCGCAATCTAATCTGGTAATGGAAGGTTGTATAAACTCTAAGGTTTTGGACCTAGATGGTAATGTTTGGTTAGTTGTTATAAGTATGTACCGAACAAGTACTTGCGGATTTGTAGCAAGTTTTGAAGGTGATTGAATGACGAAGATGATGAAAAAGATGATATTTGAAGAAGAATAAAACTTCTTCAAATATCATCTTTTTCTAATTTGCAATTAGAAAAAGATGATATTTGAATCATCGATGATATTTGATCATCTTCTATCATTTAGAAGTATACTGTTCGTTTTTAAAAAATTGTGGTAAATACTGATATAGGGAAATCATTGTATTTTTCTAATTGTCATACAAATGTTTGTGCTGCGTCTTGCTTACTGTGTATTTTAAGTATGTATTTACAAAAAAAAAGTAGTATATGTATTCTATCCGTATTCTGGTACCCATAACACAAGTATATAAGCTTAACTTGGGACCAGAGGACGTTGTGTGAAATATCCATGAATATTTATTTATTTATTATTCATTTATTTATTTCCTCAAATGTCATCTTTCTCTAATTATTCATGAAGTGAATGTATTCTGTTCGTTCTTAAAATTTACTGTTGTATACTGATATAGAGAAATCATTCTAGAAAATGACGTAATTCTATTATATATTTGTACACCACAATGTTACCCATTTTGTATCCTTTTAATGAAGTACTACTCTTGTTCGGGTTATTCATTAGTATTTCTTGAACAATACAGTTGTACAAAGTTATATTATTGTTGTGTATTTAAACAAGTGTGTGTGTGTATGGCGCGTGCGCAAACGTCCAACATTTAAAGTGACTTTATAAGACTGTGTTTATATTTATTAATGGGTAACTATACTAAATATAAACCATCCATTAGGCAGTTTTTTGCTCTATGGCATAGGGCTCTCCAAAGATGACCAATAATACCGGGATCAGTTTACATGGTTGCAATCAGAATTCTAATTTAATTTACCGGTAAATGCTGCAAAATATCCGAACATTTGCGCGAAATGTGATTTTATTTCTAATAGCGGTTTAGTTTTCACTAACGCTCTTGACAACCAAGGCTTTTTTTAGACACTTATCACAAAACCCCTCGGGCGCCCTTCAAGTTATTTTAGTTAGTTTATCTAATTATT
This sequence comes from Orgyia antiqua, assembly GCA_916999025.1. Taxonomy (NCBI): domain Eukaryota; kingdom Metazoa; phylum Arthropoda; class Insecta; order Lepidoptera; family Erebidae; genus Orgyia; species Orgyia antiqua. The sequence goes on from OU779874.1 coordinate 12,923,918, forward strand.
TATTTATTATTAATAATTATCTTGGATGGGCTCTAGTTTGATACCCGAATAGGAATCGAAACCTATTTTATTAAACTAGAACTATTTAAACTATTTTTTTAGGATCAGGATCCTGTTACACATATTGCTTAAATAAATAATAAAAAAATATTGAAAAGAAGGTTATATCGCTTCTTGCAGTGTAATTATCATTTTCAGACATAGTTTTTGTTTTATGTGTTGACTTTTTGTTCCGTTGTTGATATCCCAATGTTTATTGTCTTTTCGACTGTGATCCCTAACGATAATTCCTGGAATATAATACTCAACTTCCTGGCTCATAAAATTAATTCTAATATAAATATCACACTTTTGATTGGTAATCGTGATTAATAATCTTAAATCGAATTTATCGAAAATTTCATTAATAATTTTATTGTAAATCGAATATAGCAAGATTAATTATATCGATATTACGTTTTGCAAGTTGTTATCTTACAAAAACAAACCGTGTCCCGCGACTCTGTACCCGTGGAATATGGAAAAAAAACCGTTTTTGCAAAAAAAAATTAACACTAGAAGAATTTTTAAAACTGGTCCAGTTGTTTCTGAGATGAGCGCGTTAAAACAAACAAACTCTTAAGCTTTATAATATTGCCATAGTTTACAAATATCACGGGCCTATTTTATCCCGTGGCGTGGGTGAAATAAGAAATCGTACAGCCTAAAATTTATTTAGGCTTTCTAAATAAATTTTAGGCTGTACGATTTCTTATTTGTTGTACGAGAGATGAAAACTTTTGAAACTAAAACATAGGATATAATATATTATGGTTTCAAATCATCATGGTATGGTACTATAGACCATGGTGTACACGAAAACAGTAAGCTAATTTTAGCAAAACACGTAAGATTTTGTAGGACTTTTACAGGCGACCAGGGGAACAGAAATATCAAATTTTAATTTCAAAATAAGACCGTTAATTCTCGCAAAACGTTATTTTTTCAAATATTATAATATTATACATAGATATGTAATTATATACGCACCTTAATAAATACTAACACTTGTGTTAATAAAGTTGCAGACATTATTATTTTATTCTGTACAATTGGTGTCTGAACTCAAATATACCACAATACCTAACTATTCGGTAAACATATTCAGTCTACTCGTGATCACACCACTATACGGGCCTCGTGGTCTAGTGGTTCATATAACGGACTGCCGATTACGAGGTCTCGGGTTCGATTCCCGGTCAGGACAAATATTTGTGTGATGTTTTTAATTGTCATACAAATGTTTGTACTGCGTCTGGGTGTTTACTATGTATTATAAGTATGTATTTACAAACGAAAAGTAGTATATGTATTATATCCGTATTCTGGTACCCATAACACAAGCATATAAAGCTTAGCTTGGGACCAGAGGACGTTGTGTGAAATGTCCATGAATATTTATACGTCGGGATATGTAATAAGGTATATATATATACTATTATTATTAAGAGCAAAAGATGTGTTCACTCTTCTTTTTCATCATTGGATGCTACGGGGGAGGCCTATGTCCAACAGTGTGCGGAGCACGTCGTAGCTATACTGTTGTTTGATAGAAACGCTACGAAATTATCATAAGCATAATTAAAGCAATTTAATGTTTCACTAACGATCATCCGACATATTGGTTTGGTACGGAACCTTAATAGATACGAAAGAAGCTAGATAATATAAGCGTATTATCAGTTACAGTAATTCTCTGACGATTCTGATTTTTAAAGTTTTAGATTTTTTTTATTAAACTTAATTAAGGTGCAGGCCTGCCTCGTCCGTAACCTCCTCTGAATTCCATATTAGCAGAGCCTGGTCCAACATCAGCCTTTTTGTCTTGTGCAGCTGGTGTGGTGGGCGCGCGGCGGTAAGCCTGACTCTGATTAATTCAGTTTTATTGCTTTCAATATAATTAAAATTTTCCCGTGTGATGGTTCCCTATTACGTTCATTTAGACGGGCACGCTTCAGCGATCCAGATTTTTTTTTTCTACTACAATAATAATTATATTTTAATGATGGTGTCGATTGTATACCGCGTGGGATCCATTCTAGTACTTATGGCTATTGTTTTAGTTGTGGTACGCAAGTCATTGGCTTCGGTTGCTTCTAAGTTGTGAGTGAAAGTTCATATGCAATAAAATTTATCTAAGTTTGAAAACTTTGATCTGTTAAAGAACTAAATCCGGTAAGATTTTCTTCATCTTTTTTATTTCAATAACTGATTTGTGTCTTTTAAGATATTTTTATATATTTGGGTGAACTTAAGAAGCTCTCTCTCCAGCTCATTACCGTACCACTCTTGAGCACGGGCCTTTAATATATGTATTATGTGTATGGCATCAATGTGACTAATTTAATAATAATAATAAATATTCATGGACATTTCACACAACGTCCTCTAGTCCCAAGCTAAGCTTATACGCTTGTGTTATGGGTACCAGAATACGGATAGAATACATATACTACTTTTCTTTTGTAAATACATACTTATAATACATAGAAACACCCAGACGCAGTACAAACATTTGTATGTGCCCTAACCGGTGGTAGGGAAAAAAAAATTAGACATGTCATAAGCACATAATTTTTCTGAAAAATTGTGTCTACGTGATTAAATGATTTTTCATTTCATTTCATTTATGACAATTAGAAAAATCACACAAATGATTGTCCCGAGCGGGAATCGAACCCGTGACCTCTTGATCGGCAGCCCGTTAACAGAACCACTACACCACGAGGCCCGTCATTTTCAATTTGCACCCAACGCTCGACGACATAATGCACCCCGAGTTCATCTGTTTTGTCCAGCTACGAAGATTCACTCTCTACATCACTCTACATATGATATTTATAAAGAGAAGAATATGAAATCACGCTTCACGTATTTTGTTAGGGATGTTTTTTTTCGGCTAGAATACTCTTTCATATCGTCCCTTAAATATAGTGCGACATGCGCTTAGGTAGTATTTATTTGATTTGTAGAGTAAGTATTTATTATATTAGTTTTTTTTTTAATATTTTTTTTTTACTATTCATGGACATTTCACACAACGTCCTCTGGTCCCAAGCTAAGCTTTATATGCTTGTGTTATGGGTACCAGAATACGGATAGAATACATATACTACTTTTCTTTTGTAAATACATACTTATAATATATAGTAAACACCCAGACGCAGTACAAACATTAGTATGACAGTTAAAAACATCACACAAATGATTGTCCTGACCGGGAATCGAACCCGAGACCTCATGATCGGCAGTCCGTTACATGAATCACTAGACCACGAGGGTCGTCAAATTAATTGGATTTAATACCTACATAGTATTTATAGAGTCACTAAGCATACGCCAGTAATCAATTGTAATGACATAATAAAGAACATCTGACAACATCACGCCGTACTATTTAGTCACACCGGTAGTAACTAAAGTATCTTTGTTCTAAAAAATAACATGTTATGCGGCAAAAAATAATATAAAGAGAGAAATAACTGCAATTTTGCCATCTATTACAACAGAAATAAAAACAACTTTGAAAATGTTATTTTGCGACAATAACTTAATGTCAACATGCAAACAATACGTCGGGTAAATATGTTTAGTAAATACACAGACAAAAATAACTACACATCAGAAACGATATAGTTATTTTGAATGGAAGTTTTACAGTGCGTGTCAACGCACAGACAAACAAACACTCTAGTAGGTAAGTAGGTATGCGATATAGTAATATTTATGTTTGGTAAGCACGGATGGATTTTCATTTACTTTCATATATTGACAAACTTTTTATTTGACATCCTTTTTAGTCATGGCCCAATATTCGACATTCGAGACTGCCATACTGAAGGTTTACCAATTTTGTCACTGATTGAGCACTTGGTGAGTGCGTAGATCGCAGAATTTTATGCGTATGCTCAGTGTCACTTGAACTGCTTCGCAATGCTGTTTTAATTCCATAGAATTTCGCTTTAACATAGCGCTTATAATGCGCTAGCTTTTGCCGCGATTTCGTACGCGTAGAATTTACAAAATTTCTCTCGTTTTTGCAACATTTTTCACTGAAACTTCGCGAGCGTATTATTTATGACATATGTATGACATGGACCCCGAGGACTACGAGACGATGGAAAAAGACTCAACGACAATAGCCTTTCTCCATCTACTGCTGGATATTAGACCCTTACTAATCCTCCAGCATTACTACTAAATTTACTGAATTCTACTATAAAGGACACCACAAACGACATATTAATATATATTAATATAGCAAGAAAGAGACATATGTATATAGAAAAACGACGAGGCGAAAAGAGACAGATATATTATTAATATACCGAGAATTATCTATACTAATGACGTCACCAAAAGATATATCTGTCCCTTTCTCGCCTCGTCTGATTTCTATATACACCTGTCTCTTTCTCGCTATATTAATACATATTAATATGCCGTTTGTGACGCCCTTAAATCACAATAACACGGTGTATTTATATCAGGGCATAGTAACATTATAGTAGATCATAATCGCTCTAATATTGTTGTAAGGTGTTTTGTTCATGTCATAAATGATCCATCATTGATAATATCTATAAATATTACTATCTAATATTAATGCTTTGACGTACAGACGTACAATCACGTTTTGAGTGAACTACCGAGGTTTACAACATTAGATTATGTTCACACGACATTAGGCAGCTCGTTTCTGAGTCGCGCGTTAACGCAGGCAGTCAGAATAGGTCCAAACGGGCTTTTGATTTGTTTAGAATAGTTCAGATTAAGTTTGTAGACTTATATCAATGTCTGTCTAAATCTAAAGTTCGTTTGCTGTTCTCGTTTACTGTACACACGTTGTTTCTTATTTTTGTTACTGTGTTTTGTATATTAAATTGCAGTTTACTGTGCTACAAAATTATTACCAAAATTTTTCAATATAAATTCATTCACTGAATAATACGCTTTGTCAAGTAGAGCTTCAGGCTAATGAATAGTGACTTAATCTTAGAACCTTTATTATTGTTCGCCGTTTGAATGATTCTTAATTTGATCGCGCGATTTCTTTGTGTTACATCTGTAAGTGACTTTATTTGCAACATACGGAGATTTTGTGTACAAAGCCAAAAGTTTTATAGATTTTTTTCTAATCTGCGGAGTTTAATCAACTGTCATTTCTTTAAAGTTTTGCTGAAAATGATGAGTAGTATTTAGCTTATTTATCTTCTCATAGTCATCTTTTGGATCTTAATGCTAAAATATTATCATTATATTGTGTACATAATTATTACGTGAGATATAAATAACCACTGTCAATACTAATATAGTTTATCTACGCTGTTTGCAAAGCCTTAACACCTCTCAGTAGGGTTGGCATGCTTCAGGAGTTTCCTAGGATACTTCTATCCTAAAACCACAAGCAAAATATAAATATCTTTTTACCTGTATAAAAATACTGTATTTTAAGAATGAGCTAAGGTAATTTTGCTATTTCTCAACTGCATTTACCGATAATCTATATTTCTATATTAAATGTATACTAAAGATACTATATTGTACGTTAATCAACGAGAGATAACAACTCTTTGTCCTGATTTAAGCATTATAAATAAACACACATAACGTCCTCTGGTCCCAACCTATGCTTGTGTTATGGGTACCAGAATACGGATAGAATACATTTACTACTTGTCTTTTGTAAATACATACTTATAATACATAGAAACACTCAAACGCAGTACAAACATTTGTATGACAATTTTTAATACCACACAAATGATTGTTCCGAGCGGGAATCGAACCCGCGACCTCGTGACCAGCAGTCCGTTACATGAACCAGTCAACCACTAGGCTCGTCTAATTCTGCGTGTGATAACCCTAACTCTAAACAAATAAAGCATTGAAATAAAAAAACTCTGTGTTTATCTATTATCTTCTGCACGTTTATCTTAACTATCATAGTATGCACTATATTTGCATAATGCTATTTCTATATTTGGCGACAATATGGCGGCCGTCTGTTTATTTTGTTTTGTATATATTTATAAAACGCTAACCATCTATTACACCATGTTTACATTAATTAAATAGCATTTTATTATCTTGGAAAATACATTTGCAAGTCATTGGTTCATCGTACGACAAAATTTTACCATTCCTAGGCTATCATTTTATTACTAACAACTTTTTCTTAGCATATAAGTAGACTAAGTACAGCGGTCGTATTATGATCTTTTATTTACAGGCAGTTTACGCCGTGAATTGAACTGTCTGGCAAATTCGTATTATGAACAAAATTCTTAGTCAGTCAGTTCGCTAAACCAGTCATACATTAATATGTTTAAGGAGAAGGTACAACTAAAAGTTAAAGTACTAACTAAAAATTTTCAAATAAAACTACTTTTTACGGATTTAGCCGCGTATATTTGTTTTAAATTTTGGCCCGACGTTTCGGAGACTTTGCAGTCACCATGGTCACGGGTGAGACCGGGTGGTTACGGGTGAAATCCGTAAAAAGTAGTTTTATTTGAACAGATGGGTCGCGCAAGTGTTAGAAAATAAAAATTTTCAACTAAAAGTTTTATTTCTGCCATAATACCTAATTTAGCCATGCAGTTTACGGCCTGCCTGGAACTTGAATGATTTTAAAAAGTTCATAATACGCCGGCTGGTCTCCTCCACAACATTGATGTGTTAATTGACCAAGCATAGTGGTGTGTGACTTAGTTTAATATGTCATCTCTTGTAAATGTGATCTGCTAAGAGATTACCCTTATTCAACTCTTACAACACCCGTAAATAGAAATGGAGTGCTGACTTAGCCACCATTGTGATATTTTACATCCATCCATTTATCCATCCGTCTACCTCCGTCCACTGTTGGACAGAGGCCTCCCCTATAGGGAAGGCCTTTGTATAGGCAAAGGCTATATTTTATATCAGGGCTGTCCAAACAAAGGCCCGCGGTCCGCATGCGGCCCGCTGCTTGTTTTCATGCGGCCCGCGACACGCATTTTAAAGACTACGATACTATTGTTAAAGATAAATTAACGAAAAATCAATAAACATAGAAAGACAAAATTACCCTGTATTTTATTTACTTGACAACTGAAAATATTTTTCTGGCCCTCCAGCTTTTGTATGAAATTTAATTAGCCCGCGAAGGTGTATAGTTTGGACAGCCCTGTTTTATATAATGTTTAATTAAAATATTTCTATATTATTTTATGTGTCTGTAAAAACCAAGGTTATATTAGTCTTCAAAACATTTCAGAGATAATTGTAACGTTATTTAATAAAAAAATTGGTCAAGTGCGAGTCGGACTCGCGCACGAAGGGTTCCGTACCATTATCTATGCAACATAAGGCAACGTTATTAGTATCGAGCAAAAAACGGTAAAAAAATCATATTTGTTGTATGGGAGCCCCCTTAAATCTTTATTTTATTTTATTTTTAGTATTTGTTGTTATAGCGGCAATAGAAATACATCATCTGTGAAAATTTCAACTGTCTAGCTATCACCGTTCTTGAGATACAGCCTGGTGACGGACGGACGGACGGACGGACAGCGAAGTCTCAGTAATAGGGTCCCGTTTTTACCCTTTTGCGTACGGAACCCTAAAAACCCGTGTGATGATTACAGAGACACATAATAATCCCCTTTATTATCATAATTATAATGACATAAACTCTTTAAACCTGTATGTCGCAATGTGAGCTAATGCTTGAGCCACTATTATTGAATACTACGCAGCGGATTTTGATGCGACTTTTTTTTTAAATTTTAGAGTGCTTGAAGAGCAAGTTTTATTTGTATAATTTGTTTTTCGTTTCTAAATTCTACGTGAAGTCGTTGGCATATTAGTACTTGTAGCGTACTAATGCAATTTACACCCAACAAACAGACCAACAAAAAACTCAAATCTTGCATTATTTTATATAGTGAAATTTCAACCACCTGTTGATACTACTCGCATCGACCGTGATCATACGATCTACGGCAGTCTTCTTCTTCTTCTTCTCCAGCTCATTTACGTCCCACTGTTGGGCACGGGCCTCCTCCACGTTGTGAGGGATTATGGTCATCTGCGCCGCGCTGACTAGGCGTGTTGGCACAGAGTTTATTTTCGAGTTTTACGTCTCTCACAGAGGATGTTATCTGTGTGCAATATCCCTTAGCTGACTTTTACAGCACCCATGGGAGGAGATGGGGTGGTGACACTTGTATTCTTAATCCGTCACCACACGGAGTATATATATGTCTACAGCAGTCAATAAATCATGATTGCACTGGACGCATGTCGCTTAAAACTAATCACGCGCCACTCGTTAGTTTATTCTCTCCTTCTATAAACGCAGTGCTATCATATCCACAAGCAACTGCATACTCATATAGTTTTTGTATATTTTATATTGTTGATATTTATTTAATATTATAGCTGTTAATTTATGAATTTTTGCAATTGACTTGCTATGCTTTTACTAAATAAACTAAATTATAGTGGAAAAAATGATAATAATGATATATGGAACGGTATTCCGAGGTCGTGGGTTCAAGTCCCGCTCATGGTTATCATTTTTTCCACTATAATTTAGTTTATTTATTATAGCTGTTACTAACTTATTAAGTTGTATGGTTGTCATCTGTTAAATTGATTGCTTGATATCATATCTCACTAATAAATTGTTCCATGTGCGAAACTGCTATTCGTGGCTATCAATGCCCTTTGTTTACCTAGAGATATACTTTTTATATAATAAAAAATAGGGAATTTTAAGGATTCTGTTTGTAAAAATACAAATTCCTCCTAATTTAAGATATTAACTATCATTTACTATATTTTTCCTTTGTCTTATCTTGCAATCAGACAATTTGATATATAAATAAAATAAATAAATATTCAGGACATTTCACACAACGTCCTCTGGTCCCAAAGTAAGCTATGTTTCTATGCTTGTGTTATGGGTACCAGATACGGATAGAATACATATACTACTTTTCTTTTGTAAATACATACTTATAATACATAGAAAACACCCAGACGCAGTACTTATTATCAGTTTATTTATTATCAGATATTAGTTACATGGATTGTTATAAAAAATTGTCTTTTTGCTATAGAGGATTCTTCGATAGAGGATATTTTAGAATTTGCATCATTCTAAATACATTCTCTTATGTATTTTGTGAATTTCAATACTGTAATTTTGCCTTAACCAGTGTTAGAACCAGTTATCTTAATAACAAGCTTAGAAGAAGACAGCCGGTTTGATCTATATAAATAGCTTAACGGCTTTAGTCACAATGCACCAGAAAACTAAACTAAATAAATAGCAATAAAGATGTGACATTTGTAAAGATTGATAAGCAGATAACATTATATTAGGCACAATACTCATGATAGCGTTTATGGACGCTTCGTATATCAACTATTTATTGCTTTATTAAAAAGATAACACGCTGTTTACACATCCTGGCCATTTGTGCTGGGGCTGACTGACGCATGTCCTATTTCACAAATTAATAGTCATCATATTTAACTGAAAAAGAAAATTCTCTAACACTTGCGCTACTCAATTGTTTAAAGAAACAAATACACTAAGAGAAGCCAACCCTCTTGTATGGACGGAGGGAGAAGAAAAAAAAACAAATACACTCATTTAAAGAAATCCGTAAAAAGTAGTTTTGTTGAAAAAATAATACTTTTCTAATTTCAAATTCCGAATATAATTTTGTAGAAATCGAAATTCGAATTTACGAAGTAAAATGTGATGAAATGAAAGTAAATGGGAGAAAACTTTCGCGCCATTGGTAAAATTTTACTTAATAATTGTACGATCTGTAAATGACAAGCCTTCCGTCCACTGCTGGACATAGGCTTCTATTATAGCGCACCACAACTTGTAGTCACTTGCATTTACCGGCTCTGTGCGAGTTTGATAACATTACAGCTTGAACTTACCTAGGTGTCCTTACTTTACTTCGTCTGATACGTGGTCGCCACTCTTGAACTTTTCAACAGTCGCAGTTTGTTCAGCGATGTTACCATGACTGTCCATTACAACTTCAGCGAGCTACCTCTTGAGGATATATGTTTATGTTTAGATCATTTATTCTCATAAAAGATTACAAGAAATCGCTTACATGAGAAACCATTATATCACGTATAAACATTAGTGAGCATGCAATTCGCTAATATAGATAAAATACAAAACAGTACCAGTACACAGAAGCAAAATAATATGGGTAGTTACATTTCTTTATTCAACTACGGTGGCAACTCCGTCGCGCCGAGTACGAAATCCGACTAAAATAAGATGCAACAAACTTGTCTCTGTTTCTATTGTAAAATTATTGTTGTTCTGTTTAGTTTTATTTAATACATTTTACTTTATTACAAACACAGAATAAAATTACAAAAATACTTTTATTTTTATTTTATTATTATGATTCCTTTTTTAATTTCATTTTGAACATAATATTTATCTATTGGTAGATCAATATTAATAATATAGAATAAGATAGTCTGCACAAACGGAATCGCCACCGAGCATAATGCACACCTGTAGGTAAATAGAAATTATTGCAATATGGGGCTAGTGACACCGCTAATCTATAGTTAACAATCATACTGTACTCAACCTATAGAATAATCAAAGAAATAACTTGTTTATTTTTTATAAAGTTTTAGTTATGTATTTATAATATGGTCGAATTTAAAATATTTTTAATAAAGAATATAAGATAATAAAGAAATACAAACATAAATACAAATTACAGATAAATGCACTTTAACATTATCTACAGATTAGTTTTTTTTAAGACATAAAATTTCAGTAATCTTTTGAAAGTCACAAAAGATTTTGCACCCTTAATTTCTGCTGGTAATTTATTATACATTAATGCTCCTTCGTGTAATATATTTTTTTTGCCATAGTTAGTCCTAGGTGAGTGTAATATTAGATTATTTGCCTGTCTCGTTATTCTTTTTGAAACTTGAATTTTTTTTGTGAATGTTAGTTGTGTATGTATGTCCCTATTAATTATTTTTCGAATAAGGATACAAGTTTTATACATATATATTTGTCCTATATTTAACAGTTTTGTGTTTTTGTATAATTCAAGAGTAGGTGTAAGGTATTTATAGTTAAATAATACTTTAATAAGTTTATTTTGTGAAGTTTGTAGCTTCCTTAAATTGCTTTTGGAAGCAGTACCCCAAATCTCAATTAAATAATCAAGATGTGGTTTTACTAGTGCATTGTAAATTAGATAGCGTATTCTAACAGGAAAACATCGTACCGATCCTCTAAGCATACCGGTAAGTGAAGACATTTTTGATCGCAATTTAGCAATATGTGCATTCCATGACAAGTGACCATCCAAGATGAGACCCAAGTACCTTTCTTCATTTTTCCGGTTTATTATCTCATTATTTACAGTTAACGGAGTACAATGCTGAAGCTTTTTATTTTTAGCCGCTATTATTATATAATTTGTTTTGGTAGTATTTATAGTTAAAAGATTACTTAGGAACCATTGTTCCAAGATCTTTAAATCCATTTGGGCCTGTGCCATTGCGGTTGCAAGTGCATGTGCTGTGTAAAAAAGGCACGTGTCATCTGCATATAACATCACATGACCCCGCAATCCAATTTCGTGAATACTATTGACATAAATGAGAAAGAGGAGCGGCCCAAGGACTGAGCCCTGCGGCACACCACAAGTCATCAATTTAGCACTACTTAAACTTTTGCCTACTTTAGAAATCAGTTGTCGACCACTGAGATAGCACTGAAGTAACCCAAAGGCCGAACCCGCAACTCCAATGTCTCTTAATTTATTTAACAATAATTCATGACTAACGGTGTCAAAAGCCTTTTTCAAATCTATAAATACTCCTAAAGCGACATTTTTGCCATCAATATTTAGTTTTATTTTAGTAATTAAGTCTATGGTTGCCGAGAGTGTACCCGACTTTGTACGAAATCCATATTGCAATTCCGATAGGAAATTAATGCTATCCAGATATGCTGTTAGCTGCATATGTAATATCTTCTCAAGAACTTTAGCAAATACGTTAAGTACAGATACAGGGCGGTAATTACCTGAGTCTGATTCAGAACCTGCCTTTAGTATAGGGCTTATTTTTGCTATCTTTAAAGAATCCGGAAACGTACCTTGTTTTAAGCAGTGATTTATGCACTCTGTGAGATCTTTAACTATTAAAGTTTGTAGAGATTTAATGATTTTAGTACTAATGCCATCAATTCCTGTGGCCGTGTTAGTGTTCAACCCATCAATGATTTTACTAACATCTTCCGTAGTAACAGGCTCAAATTCACACAAAGTATGATTTAGATGGATTTGATTTTTTTGAGTCCTGGTCGGACTTGGTTGTGATCTGGACGATATCTCACTTGCTAAAGATAATCCTATTTCTGCAAAATAATTGTTAAAATATTCAGAAATCTCCTGTTCATCAGTTATTATTCCTCCTTCAGGTGTCTGCAACTTTGATATAGATTTAGAGCTCTTAATTTTGTTACTTGATAGGCTGTTTATTAAACTCCACATCTTCATTGGTTTCTTTTCTACCGCCGCAAATTCCTTAAAATAGTATTTGGCCTTCGTTTTCTGAATCATTTTCTGTACCTTCTTTCTTTCTTCTATAAAAGCTTCTCTAAGTTGTAAGTCTTCTGGTCTCTTTCTTACATTTGACCACATAATATTTCTGTTATTGATTGCAGAAATAACTTCACCATTAATCCAGTCACTTTTTGGCGGATTAAGTTTCTTTATTTTCTTAGTCTTACTTCTGTTAACATAACTTTTTATAGTATTCTGTAATTTGTTGAAGTCGCCATTAATTTTCAGTTTGTCAATGTTACACTCAATTTTTCTATATAGCTCTTCGTAATCTATGGCTTCGTAACTGAAATTATTTATTTGTCTTGGTTGGTAGTTTTTAATTTCAAGGTATAACTGTTTGTGGTCAGACATACTATTTTCTATCACTGCTAGTTGAAAATCATGATTTTTTAAATTTGATGAGACGTGATCTAATATAGACTTTGTTTTCCCACTTTCTCTGGTACAATATTCTTCTGATATATTATTCAGTATCACACATCCATGTTCTTTAAGCGTTCTTTTATACTCTGTATTTGTAGGAGTTTTTTTCAATAAGTTATAGTTAAAGTCTCCAAATACCACAATTCGCTTTCGATTCTGCAATTGTGTCGAAAAAGTTTCCAGAAATTCTTTATGCTCGGTGCGTTCTGGTTTATAAATAATACCTATATCTAAGGACATTTTTTCTATGTGTATCCAGAGATAGTGATTGTCCTGTTCACATTTAGATTCAATTAAGCTATGACTAATATCGTCATGTACATAAACCGATACACCACCTCCTCTACTGTGGGTTCTAAAATTATAATAGTGAGTATAATATGGGAGCTTTAGTGATTTGGCTTCTACCTCATTCTTTATCCAAGTTTCCGTAAATACTAGTACATGTACTTTAGGCATTGTTTGTAAAATAATTTTGACTTCATCCAGCTTTCCTGGTTTGACTAAGCTTCGCACATTGGCATATAAAAATTTTAGTGATTTACTGTGAGTAGTTAATGAATTGTGATTTGTCACTATTTGGTAGGATATCTTGTACTCCTCTTTAAGACGTAAGGAACTAAATTCAGGAATCAGTTTTTTGACAGCGATACTATTTTAGGAGTTCCGTTCCGATATTTTATTGTAATATTATCTTCGCCATTCTTTTTGCGATCCTCTAGCTCCTCTTTCAAGTTTTGAAATAGCTTTTGTTGTTGTGGAGTTTTATCTGAGAATAAGTTCATATCATCATATTTAACTTGTTTCTTGTTGCGTAAAATGGAAACCACTGTATTTTTGCTTTCAAAAATTGCTTTTATAGGACGATAATGACCCGGTCTATATTTTCCCAGACGTATTACTTGCAAAGGGTGATCGCAATTAGGCACAGCTGTTTTAATTATTTTTAAAACTTCAATATTGTCATGTTCCTGTCTTTCGTCTTTTTTTGGAGAGTGCACCTCTTGAACTCCTGTAATAATTAAGTTTTTTTCTCTAACCTCTCGGTCTTTAATTTCTGATATAATTTCTTCTTGCGGAATGGTAATGTTCATTGAAGAGTTCTTTATTTTTAGTTTCTTAATATCATCATCTAGGGATTTCATTTTCTGCATTACACTCTCATTAGCTCCTCTCAAATTTGATATCTCTTGCTTCATTAGGTTTTGTTCAACAGCTATTAAATCCATTTTAGCATGTATATCATTAATTTGGCTTTTCATTGTAGAGATGTCTTCTGTAATTTTTTGTGTATTTGCATTTTGTTGGTTAGTGGATTCTAATAGCTTAGCTAAAATTTCCTTTTGAAATTCCTGTAGATTGCCCCTTATTTCCCCAATTATGTAGTCATCTTCTGGTTGTTTCCGTTTGCGACATAACATCGTCTTTGGGGAGCCAGACTCCTGCAGAAGCCATTTAGAAAGGTCTGGCTGCGATCCTGTAGCAGAATGTTGTTTATCACTCATTATTAAACGGCCGTTAACAATTTGGTGCAACCGTCGATTGAAAATAATAGAATGTGGGTAGCAGGTAACACTTCTAGAGTTTGTTTTAAATGTGGAGCCCGTCTCACTCGTTTGAAGAGGGCGGGGGGCGCTTAAGCACGACTACACTTCACTTTCACTAGTTAGATTTATACACTAGGCATTAATCGAAATTCGACTGTACCTTTATATTACTAAGATTGAAAATTCTCTATTTACTACTGTATTTTTTATATAATTTAGATTAAAATATTGTCAACACGACTGCTCTGTATGCTTGCTCACGCGTATCTTATGATATATCGAATAAACCTGAAAAAATATCCGTTTATTATACTTTTAAACGCTGGGAAACTCCTAAATGGCAGCAGAATTATATGATACTTATTCTACGAACGCACTCTCATAACTTTCATCTCACTAACTTATGAGTAGAGTATGTGTAAGATTCGTTCTTAAAATTAGTTTCTTCGTGTAAAAACTGAAATAGCTTTATAAGGAAACGTGATATTTCTGGTGAATTCAGAACTGGGACTGTCCCACTAACACTTAGTATACTGACGTTGAATATTTAGAACGATGTAGTCGAATTAGATACCACCCACCATTTCTGACGCGGTACAAAATGCGGGGGCCGAGTGCATTCCCATGTGAAAATAAAAACTGATCTAATACGAGTTGGACTCGCACACTAAGGGTACCGTTATTATCCTAATATATAGCTGACGGGCTTCGTGGTCTAATGGTTCATGTAACGGACTGCTGTTCACGAGGTCGCGGGTTCAATTCCCGCCCGGGACAATCATTTGTGTGATGTTTATATATGTCATACAAATGTTTGTACTGCGTCTGGGTGTTTTCTATGCACTATAAGTATGTATTTACAAAAAAAAAGTAGTATATTATGTATTCTATCCGTATACCGGTACCCATAAACACAAGCATATAAGCTTAGCTTGGGATCAGAGGACGTTCTGTAATGTCAGTGAATATTTATTTATATATATGTCATAACGGGATAAGGGCAGGAGAATGGTAACGATGATTAGTTGTTGTAGCATCAACTGATATACACAAACTGTAAAGTTTTCACCTCTATAGCTATTACCGTTGCACTGTGTACGGACAAAACAGCAAACTTTGGTATCACATAGCACCAAAATTAGACCGAATTGGCATCTGGGTGTTCTACTCTCGCCCTTTACTTCTTACCAGTCCATAATTGAGCAGAACAAAAAATTTCCGAATTTAGCTCCCGTCCGTACACAGTGCGTTGTAGAGATATAATCTGGTGACAACCGGACCCATAGACAGCGAAGTTTCAGTAATAGGATATCGTCTTGCTTTTTGGTACGGAATCCTGAACATGACGTGTAATCCTGATTGGAAGTAGAACAGATATCAATAAATCCAGTAAAACGTAATTGTGGTTTGTAAACAAATGTTTGTTTTAGAATCACATAGTTCTTACGTCTGGGAATGTTAATTAATTATGAACCTTAAAGAATATAGTAATTTATTAATTTTGCAATTGACTTGCTATGCTTTTACTTAATAAATTAAATTGTAGTGGAAAAAGAGATCACCGCAAGCGGGATTTGAAACCTCGACCTCGAAATACCGTTCCGTAGCTCTGCCAACTGAGCTTTGGATTGGTGGTCAGATTGGTTACTGTTAGCACGACCGCAATAAGCTCAGTTGGCAGAGCTACGGAACGGTATTCCGAGGTCGTGGGTTCAAGTCCCGCTTGCGGTGATCACTTTTTCCACTACAATTTAACTTAAAGAATATTTTATTAATTTCTGAAGATTAAGTAATTCATAATAGTGCAAAGCTGATATTTCGATTACTGGAAATAATAAGCATGAATAAAATATAGATCAAAAGGTAGTGTAATATGCTAAACATGTATAAGTTCCTCGTTTTTTTTTTCCTTTTCTAGCCTCCTACCCTGCCGGGTCATGATGGTGCCTTGAGCTTTACCATGACCCGGCGAGGGGTGGCCCTTTTAGTCGGGGCCCGACCCAACTGGGGGAGCATTAGGTCCCCCTGTCGCGCACGACCACCTCGTCGGGAGGGGCCGCGGCTGGCTACTGCGCGCCGACGACCCCTGCCAAGTTCCTCATGTACCTAAGGTTACCCAGGGTTTATTTCATTTGACAATTTCAAGAAAAAATTTCATACCATACATTTTATACCTTAATTATTTTAGTTTTTCGTTTAAGGGTTAAATTTTTCATATTGTAAGTAGAATTTAAGTTTCCTAGGCAACAGCACAACATTAAATTCGACTGCTAAATCAGCGTAGCACGGTATAACTTTATTATATGCCAGCTCGGCTGTGAAATATCAAAACCCAGTATCTGCATAAAACAAAATTTTACAGGAGAGCCGAAAAACAATTTCACATGTTTGACAGCGTGCCGTTTCAATAATATTAGTCGTACCTTCTTGGGAGTGATTGCAAAATTTGAGGTACATAACAGGCTTTATAAAAAAGTAGTTTAAATGCGTCTATCACAAAAAATGTACGTAGAGAAGCAGTTACTAATAAAAACATTGTTTTCTTAGACCTAACTTTTTGAGTGTGACAATTTCAAAACCTAGTAAGATCACTTGCTTTGTTTTCATCTAGTTCTCAAATATACTGAGTGGGGACTAAACGCAAATTAATAGACCTAGTAAGATCACTTGCTTTGTTTTCATTTAGGTTTGAATTTACTGAGTAGAAACTAAATGCAATTTTATAAACCTAGTAAGAAACAAGAGAATTAAACAACATAAATATGGGCAGGAATAAGCAGTTTTAATGAAAAAAGTAAAAAGAAACAGCTAATCGGAAACCAAACACTATTTGTTCACAGTAAAAAATAAAAAATAATCACTCAAAATATTTAAAAAACAGTGATAGAAAAATAAATTATTCGCTTATTGTCCACCAAACTAAATCAACTGAATTATTATTAATCGGTAAACTTTGCCAAAACTCCCTTCTATTCATTGGCATAAGCTGTAATAAAGTTTTGAGTATGCCTTCCTTTTTACTTTCTTTAATGCCTCTTGGAATATTTTTTAAAATATTTTTATGTGCGTATTTGTTTGTATATGCGATGCAGCAGGTGCCTCATTAGTAAATATAAGTGAATTCGGGTAAGTTGCTGTGAATACAGAATGTTGCGGTACGTTACATGGAAGAGTCGGAATGTTATTCGAAATTAAAGGGTTACAATTAGTATCATCATCAGATTCACTAGTTTCTTCTATGTATCGTGGGTATTTTTTAATATTTAGATACTTTTGAATTGAGAAACTTGGATCCGCTACCGAATCATCACTGTCCAAAAAAATTTAAATATCCGAAACATTTTCGATAAACTCTTCCATGCTTACATCACTTTGCTGAGAAGAACATGGTATCGGATTGTCGTAGAAATTGAATGGAGCATCTTCAGTTACCAAAGGAGTGTTATCAGTTGAGTTAGTAAGCGAAAGGTTGTTGCAGGGTATATCAGTAAGTGAAAAAGTGTTATGCAATGCATTTGAGGATGGTGTTGTTAGGGTCTGAGGGTTGTAAGCATAATTTATTTTTTGTATTTGATTACTGCTAACTGATGAAGGCAAACTTGAGGTATTTTCATTTAATCTGAAATGAAATGTTTTATAAAGCCATGCCATCACCAGAACGTTGCTAGTGTGTAGGAAACAAAAAGCAAAAAAAGCAAGATAACTTTACAGAACGTTCGTTGTAGCACTAGGTATCCACAGGATGTTTTAGAAGTGCGTGGTCATATTTAAGGGTTTTAGTAAAAGTCAATATTATTTCTCAAATCAGCTACCCAACACAACCCTTAAATATAACCAGGCACTTTTGAATCAACCTGTATAATATCAGAGTAAGGAGGAAATCACAAAAGTAACAACCCCCTTAGGGATAAGGGTCGTGAGCGCATAATAATATGTTAATGTGTGTCGTTGTAGGTTTCTGCAGAAACTGTGATTTAATCATTACCCTCGTGCTGCAAAAAACGTATGAAACCGTAGGTAGCAGATAAAGGTACATAACAAAGCTATGACAGAAATGTTTTGTGCAAAATGAATTGAAATAAAGTATATTTGTGCATAAGCAAGATGTAATACCAAGTTTCTAAACATTCAATATTGTATTTGAATGGATAACGTTATTTTTCTTCACGGTATCTTTAAACTTTAGTTATTGAAAAAAATCAAACTTGCAAATACCATGCAATCACATAATTCAATAAAACAAAACACAATATACCAGTTACCAACAAATCTTACATGCTTGTGTAATCATTTTATAGTTAGGCCCTTTTATTCATAAAAAACCTTGGAAAACAAAAAACCTAGACAATATTATACACTGAAGCGTACTTAAATTTCACCATGCTGTTCTTTTAAAGCACTCAAGATCAATTTCGACCTATAAAACTGATTTTTACTCATTTTTATAGACAAAAACATGCACGTGCAACGACTTCTTCTCACTTACTAAAGTTGCGCGAGAGTTTTGACGTTTACTTCAACCATTTCATTGACTTAGTATCTACATGAACCATTTTAAATCCAAGTAACTACAAGCACTTACTAGGTTTTTAAAATGGTTGATGTTAGATACTATGTTTTAATTTTGTAATATTTGCATTTTGAAAACGTTTACTGTAGATACTAGGTTTTCGCCTTTGTGCAACTTCGTTTTTTACAAATTTTTGGGGGTTTTTGCTATCCTAGTATGTGGAGAGTGGGTCTACAAGGTCGAAAATGCAAAAACACACATTTTTTAAAAATTGTCAGATACTAGGTTTTAAAATTGGACAGCCGAGCTGTATCCATAGTTTTCTACATAAAAACTGTAGAACATTTTTTTTTTAAATCTGCTTTGTGAAAGGGAGTTTTATCCGACAAGGACATGTCAACCCCATTGTACCTTTTTCTACAATTGTTTCATATTCTGGTTAGATAGTTCAGGTTATCTAACAATTGTAGAAAAAGGTACAATGGGGTTGACATGTCCTTGTCGGATAAAAACACTTTCACAAAGCAGATTTTAAAAAAAAATTTAAAAAAAATGTTCTACAGTTTTTATGTAGAAAACTTCTTTAGACAACAATATGGATTTATAATAATATGGATACAGCTGTAGAACATTTTTTCCAATAATTTGCATTGTTTGTTTACGTTGTCAGAACGCCATCTGCACGTGAAGTACGTACGCAGCGCGGTGTTTTAGACTTGCAAAGAAAAATCGTCCTTATCGTCGTTTTTAAACATTTTTTGATAAATCATCTTTACTTATTATAAAACAAAGTCGTCATTAACACGCTTATATTAGTTCGGTAGGTATCTATCAATGTATTAATCTATGTAACGGATTTTTTTAAAGTGATTTTCACCCATTTACCGTAGTCAGATTGTTCTGAAATTTTGCACACACATTAAGGACCGATGACAATGCAATAATTGAAAAAAATATTTAGCATTTTCAAGCGTGTTTTTTATCAATATATATGTCCCTATTGGAGCTTATATCTTCAAAACTAGTCAATGGATTTGATGTGGTTTCTGTAATAGATAAAGTAGTTCAAGAGTAATTTGTTTTTGTATAATTTGTCAAGGTTTGATTTTTAAACTCCAGGCGTACGATTTTGCGGGCAACAGCTAGTATGTTATACGTGAAAATCTGTAAATTTCTTCATTATGAATCATCGGTATGAGTTGAAAATTGTGTATTTATAGAAAGTTGTTGAAAATTCTTTGTATATATATTAATAGTACACCTGTGTGTTCTGTGGAGTTTGACCTCAGTTTTATTTGTGACACAGTACAAAGTAATGCGAGATGAATTGTTGTTATGAATCTGTATTTAATAGTGAGATTTGCTAAGACTTCGATTGATACGACCATACGACTACTTGAGTATCCTCCTACTATTTTAAAATTATTTATTATATACTTATATTATATTATATATCTAATATATAAAATTCACGTGTCACAGTGTTAGTTACCGTACTCCTCCGAAACGGCTCGACCGATTCTTCTCAAATTTTACATACATATTCAGTAGGTCTGAGAATCGGCCAACATCTATTTTTCAAAATTTTTTTTTTTTAGTGTGGCAAAACAACGTTTGCCGGGACAGCTAGTTTATATATATATTTAATTATTATTTAAATGACGAGCCTCGTGGTTGAGTGGTTTATGTAACGGACTGCCGATCAAAAGGTCGCGGGTTCGATTCACGCTCGGGACAATCATTTGTGTGATTTTTCTAATTGACATTCAAATGTTTGTACAGCGTCTGGGTGTTTCTATGTACATATTATAAGTATGTATTTACAAAAGAAAAGTAGTATATGTATTATATCCGTATTCTGGTACCCATAACGCAAGCATATAAAGCTTAGCTTGGGACCAGAGGACGTTGTGTGAAAGGTCCATGAATATTTATTTATTTATTATTATTATAATTTTGACACAAATACAATAAATTTTACAAAAATAGTCGATGTAAAACAAATTATACTTTTTAATTTATTGGTAATAGATGTGGCCCGTAAATTAAAAACCTTAACTCCTATATAAATTATTTTACAAAGATTTTCTTTAATAGTCAAAATCCGTCGCGTAGCTATAAAGATATGAGCTCAAATTGAGTTTTTTCTTGTAAAAAGTTTTAAACTTCTTTTTTTTCTTTAATCTGCTGGATTTTTGTATTCTTGATCGCCTAGATTTGAAAGTCAAAAGTCAAAGAATAACTCGGTGTACTTTTCATAATATGTAATAGTATTTTTGTTGTAGATTTGTATAGATAATGTAAATAGCGGATGTAGCAGTAAACCACTCATTAAATATTGTTGTAATGTGAGTATGTTCATATGTTTTATTGTGGAGTGTTGGCCTCGCGCGTGACCGTGGACTTCCAAGAGTCGACATACTACATAGAATGCCACTTGGCTATGTATATTTTATCTATCTAATATATAAAATTATCGTGTCACAATGTTCGTTCCCATACTCCTCCAAAACAGCTTGACCGATTCTTAGACCTACTGAATATGTATGCAAAATTTGAGAAGAATCGGTCAAGCCGTTTCGGAGGAGTACGGTAACTAACACTGTGACACGTGGATTTTATATATTAGATTATAAAGCTGAAGAGTTTGTTTATTTGAACGCGCTAATCTCAGAAAACAACTTTTGGGTCCGATTTTAAAAATTCTTTCAGTGTTGGATAGTACATTTATCGAGGAAGGCTATAGGCTATATAGCATTACACTGCGGCTAATAGGAGAGAACCATCAATGAAAAATTTTGCGAAAACGGGGAAAATCTTCTGCAATCGCTAATCCTGAAAATCCCACACATTCATTTGTTATTACAGTAAATTGAGCTCAAGATCTTGGAATTGAAATTCCAATACATTTTACCATCAATGACCTAGTTCTTAAATTATATTCCAAATATTAACTAATTGACGAATAACAGTCTTGGAGCATGGAATCCACAGGAGTCGTTACACGCGCTGTTTTCTTTGTCAAATAAATACTGTCAGGTCAGTGGGGTGTATCGCACACAATGACTATAACATAATTACATTGACGGCTACATACGCACTGCCCAAAATCGCCTTATGTGCTACAAAAGCCGAAAGTTTAAGTTAAGAGTACAAAATGGGCATTGCTGTCGTAGGTACCTTTTTCAGCCATTGTCGCCTGATAATGCTATCTCTTGGTGGATGAATACTCTTACAAAATAGGTGATCATTAAATAACGTATCAAACAAAATTGCCTCACTCACACCAAGAAACTTAACTTTTCGTACACAATGGGCACTGCTTTCGTAAGTTTTTCAGCCATGGGCGCCAACTCCTGTTATAT
The DNA here is from genome assembly GCA_916999025.1 of Orgyia antiqua. Taxonomy (NCBI): domain Eukaryota; kingdom Metazoa; phylum Arthropoda; class Insecta; order Lepidoptera; family Erebidae; genus Orgyia; species Orgyia antiqua. Next base: position 12,946,443 of record OU779874.1, read on the forward strand.
GAACGCTTTAAAACAGGTAATAATGCCGGGAATACCTGCCACTTCCTCAACGCTCCCCCATAAATCTAGAATACCTTTAACAAAAAATACCACATAATTCTGTTTAACCTTAATTCATTATCATTGTGCCAGTTAATATGTATGAGTAATAACATTTTGTTTATCAAATTAACAGTTAGTCAATACAACAACTTCACTATTTATTATATGATAAGAAGGTAAATAATTTATATAGTAGTTTCTCCGTATGATGAAGGATTGAGAATACAAATGTCGCCGACCCATTTCTTTCTATCTGTGTCTTAAGTGGGCACAATAGTAGAAAATGCTAAATAGAAAAATATGGGCTTCGTAGACCGCTATTTTCTTGTTGGATGTTGACTCTAGAACAACGAGGTTTTCTCACAATATATAGGTCTTATGTATCTATGCTTCCATTACTGTCGTTTTTCCAAAATATGATTACTAGAAGAAATATGGCCATCCAAAAAACCGGTTTCTTTAAAACAAAGGTAATAGAAGCATAGATAATAACACTCTTCATCCTTCAGATGGAGTTAAAATTATAAAAATCTGTATATTTTTCACAAAGAAACCAGCAGACTACGAATCGTCTTTTTTCGAAGATTCTGTAGGTAAAAGTTGCCTGAACTATATTTGTCCCTTTCGGCGCAGCGCCCGGAAATAATGATAGCAATACCTATTGCAAATGCCTAAATTGGAGCTGTAGTCCACTTTTATGTTCTCGTCTACGTAGAGAGAATAGACTGGGAGACTAATCTAATCTAATAACTTAATTTCTACGTAAACATAGCAATAATGAGAGTGATAGTAGTGGAGCTCTTCTACGTAGACCGTATTGATACTCTAGCTAGAGTAATCTCGCTAATTTGTACACCTCGTAGATTCCCTATGAGTGTCTCTCTCCGTATTTTAATCTATCGTGGTCAAAGCCTATCAAAAATACTTTGTGCTAAAAATAATAACTTCCCCGGCATTTTTGACTACCTTTGAATCGAAGCTGTGATCCTCAAAATGTATTATACTGTAAACTTAATTATAAATTAAACATCTGGCTATGCAACTGTCTAGAAATATTGCTTAAAATGTTCTATGCACTTACAATATTAGTTATTAGTGATTTTGCTATAATTAGGAAAAGGTATCGTTGACCTTACTAATAAAATTAATCGTAATTTGCAATTAAAAGTAAAAAAAAAACATTTTTATTTTTGCACATGCGTAAATAATTGTTATGAGTTCATATTCACTGCATTATTTTATTACGTAGTCTTAATAATACTTATCGATTCACAACATTGACAGGCAATATTATTTAATTGCTTAAAAAATTCATAGGACCCGAAAATCGCCTTGGTCAGAGATTAGGTTGTCCATCAATTTATTTATTTACAGGAATTTTCAGACTAGTAAGTTTGATAGTAGATATGTTTATTAATTCATAAAAAAATCCTAATGAATACAATTTGACTACTAAACTATGACAGAAATTAATCAAATTTAAATTATGCACATTGCTTCAATTTTCATGATGTTTTTGCGTGTATATTATGTATAATGAAATTTACTAACTGAATATTAATGAATTACTGAATTACCATGTAATTAGTTAATGAATGAATTGAATAATGTTTTGGCCCGCCTCTACGCATCAAAAATAATATGTTTTTATCTTCAAGGTTAATAAATAGTTAAGGTCCCCCTCTTAGCAAATTTATCAACAAAACCTTCTATCACATCTATCGCCTTGACTTATTATAGGTTCGGGGAAATCCCTTAAATATTGAAATTAGTACCTAAAATGGAAAGTTGTTTGTACTTATTACATTGAGGCTCTATATTCGTAAAACATGTGTGTGTTTGTTTGTTTTAAGTCAAGATAGTGTGTTTTAATCATATCAAATGATGCTTTACAGTCTCTCCTACCACATAGAAAAAAGGCATGGAAGAATAATGCTAATGATTCCTTTTGCCTCAAGAACTGAATGCCAGTTACGTCTCCGCTATTTTTACTGTACTAGACATTCGCAATGGTCTAGATATCTAAAACTAAGTAAAATAGAATAAGTTTTAATAAAATGTAAAGCAATTTCCTCGTATCTTTCCGCTGAGAATGTTCAGATGTCAATGACGTGCGCGGGCCCCTACAATCTATGAAAACAATACAGATAGCGGATAATTAACACACCTACGTTCAAAATGTTTCAATAGTACATTGAGTACATTCCTGTAGTCTTTATTCAGAGTCAGTCGCCGCGGAAACCTCGTGTCGGACGAACGTTAAAAACACTCGCGAGTTAAAACATTCTTATAACAACAAACTTGTGCTATTTTTGTAAAAATATTTTGTGAAGTGTTCAAGATGCCTACAGAAGTATCTGAAAGATTCATGACTAAGCTGAAAAGACTTGTAAGTTTACATTTATTGATATAAAAAGTCTTAGTTTTTATCAATTTATGGTCATCTATTTAGTTGATAGCTGCATAATGCATATTAATAGCTTTGTATTTTAAAAACGTTTTTGATACAATTGGATAACGTTTCCTTTATAAACTTGTATATAGTTTAATACATGAACTTGTATAAATTCAATTACATTTCCGTCCGTCGCCGAGGTGTATTTTTAATTCAAGTTCGTATAATGTATATAAAACAATGCTAAAGTTTATAACATTATTTTACTTTAAGGATTATTTAATGATGTTTTCTTGCATACTATTTTTGAGCATAATAACACAAAGGTTTTATGTCTTTAGAAGTAAAGTTTTTAACAGTTTTCTTAGGTCTCTGTCAGCATAAGTTAAATACTGCGAGGTCGTACGCTTAGAATTTGGGATTTACATTTTTTTCAAATGAAAATGTAGTTTATGTTCTTTTTAGGCTCTACTTTTGCTCCATCTTTTATATTTTAATCGGTTTAGTAGTTTGAGTGAGAAATAGCAACAGACAAATAAAATTACTTCCACATTTACCTATGACATTGTTAAGAAAGTAAGTAATTATTGCTGAAGGTACAAATATAATACAATTATCTCAAGTATCTATGCAACTATCTTTTCTGTGTTTTACGTAAAACTTAATAACGTCCTATGTTATTTGCAATAAGTGTCTGTTATTGTAATAATTTCATCAATAACGTTTATTTCAAGCTTAGTAGCGTTGAAAAAGTAATTGTTAAGTAATTATTATTTCTTTAGTTTCACATTATTGTTTCAACATGAAATAACTGTTTTTTACACGTAATGTGTACATAAATCATTACCAATATTATAAATGTGATAGTAACTCTGTTTGTTGCATTAGAACTATTAAACCGAGGAGGGATAAAAGGCATTTAAGCCAAAAGGTGATGAATAAGAATGTTGATGGCTGGAAAAACAGAGGAAGACCAAAGAAAAGATGGATAGATTGTGTGAGAGACGATATGAAAGAAAAAGGAATTGATGAGAGTATGATGTCTGATAGGAGAGGTTGGAAGGAAAAAACATGCTTCGCCGACCCCAAGTAGCTTGGGTTAAGTGCAGGAAGAGAAGAAAACTACTAAACCGATTTGAATGGAATTTGGTTCATAGCCTGAGACCTTAGGCTCTCTGTGTACCAAATTCCATTTAAGTCACTGTAGAGTCACTAATCTCCTTACGTAAGCTACTGTTTTATCGGTTATAGGGATCTGCAGTGACTTCCAATGCCACATATGCGGACTTGCAGGCAACAGCTAGTTCTAACCATTGCCTGTCATTACCTACCCGTGAAAATAATATCTTAAAATCTCCAAACCGTTAAGCGAAAATTTAAAATATATAGTTCTTAATTAAACCTTAGAACTTAAATAGTTTTTATGTTTTATTTTACATTAAACTATTCAGTTTAATTCCTCTGTATTTTTACATTCTGACGTATTCTTAAACGCGTCGCTTTTATACCGTCGAATATAAAATGTTGGTTTAACACGTTTTATTGCCCATAAAAATTACATTTCCAGTTCATTCTTGCAGCTTATTTTTGGCAAGATTTCAGACACTATTTTTACATGATGTTTCATGATAGAAATATTAAAAAAAATCTCTATAGTATGGCGACGTATATGTTTATTTTCAAGTCTGTTTAGTCTGTTGTTTAAACCCCTATATAATATAAAGGTTTATATAAATTTTATGTAGCAAATGTGTGTGGGTAATTACTGTCTCTCTCTCCCTCTGTATCCCATTAACCTTTCTATACTGGTTTTCTTCACTTCGGGAGGGGATCTGGTTGACTTACGGTATGCTGACCTGTAATTTCCAGTATATGTACCTTGTTTGTCAAAAGATGTTATTTGCTTAATTTTTTTTATCCCCTAGTTTGCTCTTACAGCACCCCGGGAAGGAACTAGGGTGAAAACATTTCTATACTTAATCCGTCCCTACACAAATAATGTAATACCTATTAATATTGAATAGAAATGACATAAATTGTGATGATGCAAAAATCTTTCGATAAATAACAAAAGACCTAATTTTAAACCACATTATTTATACTAAACTTAAGTAATATTTATAAGTAATATTATAATAAGCATTTGTCACTTGTAACACAATTTTCCTCGTGTATGCGTTTTGATTCAATGAAATTCAATAGTGTTTTGTATACTTGTAATAATTAATTTCATAGAAAGCTTAGTGTCCTTTGAATACTTAGAACATGTAGTAAATAATACACATAATGATTTCAAATATTTTTGAAGGATAATTAAATAAATCGAAAGGATAAACTTAGCCTATCTATTATAGAAACATACTAACTGTTTCTTGAAAATCTTACTATCATATGCAAAGGATTTATCTAATCCGACCGCTAGATTCAGATATTGGTACCAATTCTAGGTACACAACTAAACTTAACTTAACTAAAAAATGAAAATTGGTAGTGTCAATATAGCTATTACATGCTATTTCGTTGTTACACGTTTATATTAATTAAAATCGTTAGTCTATAATACACAGTTTTAATAATAAGAAACTTCAGTAAACATTGCCGAATTGTGATAATGACGCTATCACTTTTAATTTTTTAGTTAAGTTAAGTTTAGTTGTGCGCTCGGAATCGGCACCATTGGTTCATTTAAATAGATAAACTAAATATCTACGGCTTTTAGTAGCTTAGAAACACTTTTCTTATTCTCACGTTCTTCTATTGGACAACGGCCTCCTCCAAGAGCCTTAAGCATTGGTCTAATTATCTGGTATACTACGTTGACCTGGCGTATTTGTATTGCGTTTTGTTTAGAATTTTCTGTTTCTCGTAGAAGACGTTTACTAAATCATTTTCCTTTAGCCTGACTTTTACTACAACCAATGGAATTCATAGTAAATTGTTTCACCATATTTATATTAAAACTAGCTGACCCGGCAAACGTTGTTTTGCCATACTAAAAAAAAAAGTTTAAAGTTTGAAAAATACTCGTAGATGTTGGCCGATTCTCAGACCTACTGAATATGTATGCAAAATTTGAGATGAATCGGTCAAGCCGTTTCGGAGGAGTACGGTAACTAACACTGTGACACGTGAATTTTATATATTAGATTTACTTTACTACAAATGCCTGTAACAGGAAAACAAATTGGTTTTTCACTTTTAACTTCATCAATTTTTGCAACAGGCGGACAACAGTCATAAAAAAATTTGACAATTCAAATATGAGCAGGTGTGACACTAAGGTGTATGTATGTATGTATTGTTAATAATAGAATGAAATACATACATAAATGTTGACATACAACTGGATAATGGATATGTAAATGAAGCTATTTTGTTGTATTTTCATGAAGTAATTTTCCTTGTTCATTTTTACTTACATAGTATTAACATCACATTGTTATTAGGTTGTTTTTGTTTCAATAGTTGTAGACACTCCATCTAAACTACGATGTTGCGAATCTATTTAGCCGATATCATATGATGAGGTAACAAACAAATTAACATTAGAGATAATAATAACATTTGCTAGGCTTCTTAAATGGGCTGTTTCTGATTTTGGAACCTTAATGTTAGAAATTGTTACCAGTAAAAGTAACAAGAAAGAAACATCGAGTGATGATTGACTTATAAACACTACATTTCCACTGCATCTCTATGCCTTATTATAAAACAAAGTCGTTATTTCTGTATGTATGTCCCAATAATCTTCAAAACTACGCAACGGATTCTGATGTGGTTTTTTTAATAGAAAGAGTTGCTCTACTGGCTTTTATGTACTTTTGTTATGTACTTTTATCCCAATAATTATAAACGCAGGTGAGATCGTGTGCATTAGTTAGTGACCTGACAAAGTAAATTTGTGATAATTATATTATGAAAGGGAAGTTCCCTTACGCGAAGTTACCTAATTGGAATGACTATACCCTGTTCAATGTTCATGTCACCCCGTTAAAGTTGCATAAATATTAATTGCTATTATAACCTCTGTTTTTATTGAAACAGTCCATATGTGATCATCAGTATCTACGTCACTTCTATTCATTGCATCGTATATGTGCCAATGACGTACATTTTTAACGACAAAGTCTGTCATAACATGATTTTCAATAAGGTTTTAGATTCCCCTAATTGACCTTAACTGCTCTAGTCAAAGTTTATATTAAACCAGGACACTTTCAGCAACAAAACTAACCAAAATCTAAAGATCTCTAAAATTAGATAACTAGTCCCATGTAATAAGCTATAGCAGTATGTTTTGCTTGCAAAAATATTTTTAGTTACTTATAACTTTAGCAGTAAAGTCAAAGTCAAAGTCAATTTTTTTTATTTCAAGTTTGCATGTTTTACAAGCTCTTTTGAAACGTCAGATACTAGATTTATGTTCCAAACGCGAATCCTATGGAGAAGAACAGACAAGAAACTCCATGGATTTTTTTTTTCATTTCAGTTCTTTTTTTTTCTTTCAATAAAATATACATAGTTGTATCAGGGGTGTGATAATGCTAGTGGTAGTAGTAATAGAGTTCTTCAATAGACCAGGATGTGATGAATAAATCTTGCTAATATTTTGAAGAAATTCCCACTTTTGGTCCATTTCAACTGTGTTTGAATAAGTTTCTCTTAAATGTGTCACGATTTATTACATTACACAAAAGTGACGCCGAACTCAGTGGCAGAAAGTTTCTTGAACTTGGACAGTGAAAGAAACTCAAAATAACCGCAATAAAATCCATAAAAACAGTTTTATTTCAATAAATGCGTATGTGCTAGAGAAAACAATTTGGGTCAATAACAAAACATTGTTTGAATGTACACCATTCCTATTACAGTTGTAAGACGATATAGAATGGCTACCATATTGTTTGTTGAATCGAATGGCTGATAGCCAGAAGTGATAAATTCATCCTCGTATGGCTAACCAACATAATAAGTGTTGCTGGTGCGTTTTCCGGTGGCGAACGTCACAATGGGAAAGCTTACAGCGATTTTTACAACATTCCATAGATTTTTTTTCATAATTTGGCAAGCTTGCCAAGATTTCACTTAATGCTCATTATTTTCTACGAGAACGTAAAGGTTTGCAATTTATTGTCAAATATGTGTTTCTGGTTTTAAATACGTATGAAAGATAAATTGCTGAGCGAATCGCAATAATTGGGTCGATTTCCGTAATTTTTTTGTTTGATTTATTCGTTAGTCTGAGCAAGGTTCTTAATAAAAATTTTTTAAATGTATGAACTTATCAGTTTTAAAATTACCCTGAGTGACGTTTTGGAGTACAGTTAGTTTTCCATAGATACAAGTCTTTGGTTACATCGTGTAATTTAAAAGTTATGTTCTTGTATGAAGTACACTTGAAATCGCCGCAAAATTGTATGATACTTGCATTTAAAGTTTTCTGACGCATTCAATTCACACCCATCCTTGTTTGAAAAAGCGTCAAAAAGGACAGTATTTGATATATTATTTAGGAACGCCTTTCCAAAATGGATTGTACTCAAAATGTCATGGTTTGGACATGAATTATAACCGGAAACTGATTTGTTTAGTATGGGTATTGTTATTGTAATGTGTCACTGTTGAGGATGAGTGTTAGTCTTCCATCAGTATCGCTACAGACGGGAACGGGAACGGACGTCTGTGATTTAATTCATAGCGACAAAATATATTTGCTTGCGTTCTGTGATTGTTGTTTTTAGACCAGTGTCAGTATTTTTGGAACCAGTGGATTTATAGTTAATTAAAATATTTCCTATTGTCGTACTGGATAAGTGACCTGACCAGACGTGGCAGTTTTTTTTTATCGTGATTTTTATGACTTTTTATAGAGTTATAGTGTTTATGAAAATGGTCGTATGGTACACAAACGAGAGCAAAGAGAGAGGAGAGGTGAATATTCTTTTTTTTTGTTTTTATGGCTTTGTCGACTTCATGAGTTTCCTACGTCTTCCTAGAGTTTCTTAACTTTATGGGCTGGAAAGAAGAATAACTGCTTTTCCTTCCTTCTACTGCAGCTAGTAGACTGGGCATGTTGTTAGCAAAGGATTTAGTTTCTAGTTTTCAGTCTCTCGCTGAAGTTAATATCTGCATTGATTTTAATCTTACTTTACTCTAACAATATACGTAAATAAATATGTTATATACATGAAAAATATTGCTAAGTTATGGTACCTAATTACTGGAACGGCGAACTTTGGTTCTAGTTATTCCTATATTAGGGATATGACATCACACATTGTACAAACCATCGGGATTTTCCTGAAAATCTTAGTTTGAGGTAAACCATTTATAAACGTTAATTAAAATTGATTATTGAGCTATTTCTATAGCTTACTTAGAAATCTATTTATAATAATATATTTTACTCCTAATGTAATTTAGAATATTGCTCAATCCGCCTCATTAGACTCGTCAAAATTAAAGCCTTCAGATCCCATACCTTCACATCCTTTAACTAAAGGATAGGCAATTAATCTATTCGTCTATTTATAATTATTAAAATGATTTATTTACAAGATGGATTCGAAATTTATTTCACTTATTATTTTGAAACATACTCTACAATAATGTAATAAGAGCCAAAGTTTTGCTACAAATTGAGCAAAGTTCCAGATAATAATTGATTTTTTGGCTAATTAAATGTATCTTACTTTTTAACACTTATATCAAACTTAAGACTTTACTGCTTCCCGTCACAACCAAACTTATTATAATTACATTTAGTAACATCGTGACTTGTTAATTTCATATCATAGTAAATAGTATGACGACCAGCACTACTGTGGGATTCTACTTGACAAACAAACTGTCCATCAGTCTACGTGTATATTATCTAGCTTTCCGACATGAATAAATATTAAGAAGTGATTGCGTTTTGTTATGTGGACACAGGGTTGCCATATTAAAAGCATTCTATTAAATTAAAGAAATATAACAAACTTGGCTCGCCCTGGTTTCGCACGGGTGAAAGGCAATTTATGACAATTTTTTTATACCTTGGATACTATATTATTGAAATTTTTGCAGGATTCTTATATTTTCTAGTTACTCATGTTACTCAGCTATAAGGTATCATACTAATGGTAAAAGAATTATCGAAATCCGTTCTTTAGTTTCTGAGTTAATTCTTTATAAATATACAAAAAATCGACGTTTCCTCTTTATAATGTTAGTTATAGACTGTAATGAATTCTGATACAACGATGCAACGAGGTCTGAAAGTTTCGCCGACATGTTTTAATCGAATTGCATCGACAATCATTAAGAGTCGACATGACATGTATAATTATTTTATGCAGTATGTATAGTGATATCTTTATTTTGAAATACCGCTATAATATTATTTACTTAGTATACATATACCACAATAAGACGCAACTTAAGTTCCCCAACAGTGATTTTTGTATTCCATTGTGATCGGTCCTTGATCATCATCATCATTTTCCTGCGTTCATTATTTGGGATCGGCGCAATTTGTTTTTTTCCTCCCTAGTCTTTCCTCCGGCGGCAATCGGTCCTTGCTATCTTTTAAATTATGAGTTAAATAATAAATAAACTCATATTTGAAAGCCAAAAAATGTGATTATCATTAGTAATGGTTTATTTTGCGGGAACTGAATTGGAAACACGCGTCTTTGCGTGGGCTGCATACAAGTAGCTACTGGGGGAGTTAAATTGATCACAATTGATACGAACGCGCCTCCGCACTCCGTAATCAACATGACTGCTACTGTCTACCAATTAGCTGTACATAATATATTGGCATGCTGATAAATGTCAACGATATTTACTTATTTATTGTTTTCATGCTTATGATGACGGATATAAAATCAAACCACCACCTCATTTCATTTCCAGGGAGCTAAAAGCTCACATCCTCTCCAGTCCATTTACGTCCCACTGTTGGGGACGGGCCTCCTCCACTTTGGAGGGCTTATGGTCTACTGTGTCGCGCTAACTAGGCCTATTGGCACAGGGTTTATTTTCGTGTTTTCCGTCTCTCACAGAGGATGTTATCTGTGTGCAATATCTCTTAGCTGATTTTTACAGCACCCTTGTGGGAGGAGATAGGGTGGTGACACTTGTATTCTTAATCCGCCACCACACGGAAAAAACTCACATACGGACATTATTATGTCCCTATGTAAAGCTCACATAGGGACATAATATGTCCATAAAGATTTTTACGCAGTTTTTTTTAAAAGATAGAGTGGCTCAAGTGGATTGTTTTTTGTTCAATTTCTTACGTTTAGGTGTATATTTGGGGAGTGAGGGCTCAAGAACTAAAAACGCTGGTGAAATCGTGGGTATAGGTGTCGATTCCAGTGCAAGTCCAACTAGACTAAACTTAACCATAAATAAACTATTTTTAGTTTGGTTTTAGTGATAAACCTATTCTGTTTCAAACAGAAATTAAACTTAAAATTTTAGTTGACAGCACTTATTTGATTTTGACATAATCATTAAAGCTGCCCACTAACAGACAAAAATGCCTTTTATAGTGAACGAATGAATGAATGAATAAAAAAATAACTAATATAAAATTCCTTTTCAAACGTTATTTGAGCAATATAGGTATTTATAAATATTTACAACTATTTCTGCATCATTGTTATGAACATTTATTAATAATTTAATTAGTTGGCGGCCTTATTTCAGTGTATTTCTCATCTTAGATATGAGCATAGTGAGCATCAAATCTTTTAGGTTATCTGTGGAGTGATTAGCACTACTTTTACTCTGTGGTATGCCTATATTACTTTCCTTGATTACTTTATACAAAAAACAAACAATTAAATTCGTTAATTATTTATTTTAATAGGTGTTTAGTGTAAATAATTACAGCAACTAAGGAAAAATATGCTTATAAGCAAATATTTACTTCTCATCTACCATAAACTGATGACGGAAACTCATAATTATCAAGATAACAATGACAAAAGCCAAAAAGTGTATTTATGGAAACATGAAAATCTGTATTTATAAAAATTTGTGATATCATGTGGTGTATAATTATGCAAGAGATATTAAATGAACCTAATAATTTATTTCTACTTTTATTTATAACTTATAAAAGTGTGTTAAGTTCAGTATGTAGTTGTATATGTTAAGTATTCTGATCTATAAGCTACACAACAGTAATTAATTCATCATAGTCTTTTCTTAAGGGCAACATATATCCATGAATTCTTACAAACATATTTAGATTAATAGAATGTTAAGAATTCCAATAAATTATATACTTTATTTCTAACTTAGCTAAGCCTGCTAGTGGTTACTATAATATAGCCTATGTGTTATGTATTCTGATCTAGCTATAAGCTACAAAACAGTATTTATGTATCTATGAATTCTTACAATCTATATGGATTATTAGAATGTTAAGAATTCCAATAAATTACATATATGCATAACACATTACTTTTTGATATAGTAAGAGGCTTAATACTTACTTATTATACAAATAAAAATGCAATATTTGTTTAAATACATGTTTTACTAAATAAATCTGAATGTTTTCCAAGTACATATAAATAAATGTTGGTCCACTGAACTCTCTGGCTTGGCTTGGCTGATTCTATTCATTTCTTCATTAGTTATTTTTAATAATAAATTTAGAAACCTACTGATAAAAAATATAGCTCACTGTTCTAGAGACAAACTGTTAGAAACCTTATTAAGTATCACAGATCAAGTAGCACCATTTGGTAGGTATAGTTTTAAGACTGGCTACAATTATTATTTCTACTATTTAATGATATTTACATAACTTTAGGCAGACACACACAAATACACATTTTTTATCACTAGTTTCAATGTTCCAAACTATGGTTCCAAAGATTTCTAGATTTTTCCTGTAGTTCACTTAATATAATTGGTAGCAACTGCATTTATAGGTACTGGACCACAATTTTCCATTAGGCCACCAACTGGATATTTATTTTCCCCTGCATGACCTGGAAAAAAGTTATATTTATCATTAGACGCCATTAACCTCAAAATCGTTCACTTTGTATTAAATTATATATGTTTATAATATTTTTACGATAACTTGTATACTTACATAATATATGATGTCTTAGAATTCTATGGCTAAGTAAAAATACGTATTATATTAATTAAAGTAAATTACAAAACTATTTCGACAAAAATTAAGTAAACAAAGAAATACCTAAATAATTAGTTCTACGAATCTCCGCACTTGACTGTGATTCGTCTGTTTTTCGCGCTTTGTTTAACCTCAATTTTGGCGCCAATATTTAATTTATCAAGTATAATTTTAATTTATAAATATTTTTTATTTGCTAACAAACATTTATTATTCAATATTTAATCAGAAAATCAATTTTTAATGTTCAAAAAGCCATGATAAAATTTAGTGAATTTAAGTCGGCACCTACTCATATCCCGACTAAATAAGTCGAGAACTCACTAAATTAAGTGAATTTTTGACATTTATGATGTACACCAGAATAGCATTATCACTAAATTGTATAGATTGACTAATTTTGGTCCTGTCAAACTTAATTTAAGTGAAGTTGTGACTTTCAGAATAAGAAAGTGAGATTTGACAGGAATAAATCAATTTTTAGTTAAGTTTAGTTACGTTCTTGGACACAGAATCGACACCATAAACTAGTTCATTATAATGCTCAATTTTAAATGTTTCAATATTGTCATATGTATCTAATATTACTATATTTATCACAAGTCTTATCAGTAGAGCGCTTTGATCGTTAATAAACCATTTATTACTGATCGTATATCGATTATCTCTTTCAAGTTAATTGATTTACTATTAGTTTCTTGTTGTTCAGAGTACTGGCTGAATATCTTGAAATTATGGTCAATTTATGCATAATAACTTTTAGTTTGTTATAGAATTTTCGAAACGTCATGATATAAATTAAAATAGAGCCACCACAATGCGTAAAATATATCTTTATCTATCATCTTTAAAAACTGTTTTCTAAATTCAAGTTGTCATACTTCTTGTTTAACCCTGCTTCATTAGTTTATCATAAATTATTAATAAGGATAAAGAAATTATTTGGTTTTCATTATATCTTTAAATTCAAACTCAAAGAACAATGTAACAGATATAGGTCTCTTCCAAAGAAAACTTCAATTAACAAGTAATTATTATGAGTAAACATAAATTGAAGCAAGCTAATACTTTTCTCGTGTAATCGATTAAAATCTAAATATATAATTAGATGCATATAAATGAAAAAATACAGGCTATGATTTTGTCCATTATGAATGCATTCGATGTCCCCGGTTTCCTTCCGTTGAATTGCATGACACACATCGAATGATGAACAGGAATTAACAGGATTTCCTTTTCAATCGTTTCATCAAATCAAAATCCCTATTGTAAGCTGAGGTAGTATTACTAAAGCATGTTTCTCTCCTTGATGCTAATACGCCTCGTCTGCGTGGCACAGTAGACCATAATTCTTCCCAAAATGGAGGAGGCCCGTGCCAAACAGTAGGACGTTGATGGGCTGAAAATCCTGGAATGGCAGAGAGAGTAAGAAAAATAACATTTTCGGTCAAAATAGAGCCAATTAATTTCGCACAATTAACTTAAGGAGTTTACTAGCTTGTTCAACTTACTATGCTTTTCGTTACTCTATTATGTAACTATAAACAACGATAAAATGATTTTATTTAATTTTAACCCTGTATCAATTTTTCTTAAGTTACTTTGAGTTACAAACAAAAAGGAACTCTTTCAACATCACTTTAGTGTCTGTCCGTCTGTCTGTTTGTCTGCTGTACTATTTTTTCCCATGTACATGACAACCCTAGTACAATTACCGTGTTAAATGTCAACTGCGTGGAGTGAATGAGATTAGTTGGTTGGAAGAAACCAATGTTTCACTACGGGTCACCTGATTCTGTGATATTTTTCATGTTTAATATGACGTAATATAATAATTGTGCAATAATATGTGACTTTGTTATTTAAATGTGAGGTAATATTGTTTGTGGTTTTGTTATGTAGTAAGTATAGTGTAATAGAATGCTTTTTGTGTTTATTCCTCTTAGTTTTGGCGTGAAATAGCGACAGTCAGAGGGTTCCTTAGTTTTAATAGATACTAGAATTTAGAACATTTTCCTCGTTGTTGCAACAATTTTTACTTATACTTTGCTCCTATTGGTCGCAGCGTGATGTTATATAGTCTATAGCATTCATCGATAAATTTACTATCCAACACTGAAAGAATTTTTCAAATCGGACCAGTGGATCCTGAGATTAACGTTTATAATACTAGTATAGATTAGAAACTATTTTTCTAAACAACATCATACGAGTATAATCAGCTTCTAATGATTTTATTACTCGCCCACGAAGAAAGCTGAAAATATCCACTTTCCTTTATTATTTGTTGTTACGTAACATTCACAAATAAATATAACATAATAACAAGTTCCCATAAACATTTTAAACATAACAATTGCAGACAATGCTGATTTCTTTTGTATTTTTATACATAAGTATGAAATTCATGATATCCCAAGATCGTTATCGGTACAATACAATGTGAAATACAATAATAATTTTATTGTAACACAATGCTCAGTTTAAATAAAACCACTTTTTACGGATTTAGACGCGTATATTTGTTTTAAATTTTGGCCCGACGTTTCGGAGACTTTGCAGTCACCATGGTCACGGATGAGACTGAGCTGTAATGTGTCTTCTACGATTAGTTATTACAGGGTTTACCCACATTCGATTTTTCGGGCCAAAATTTAAAACAAATATACGCGTCTAAATCCGTAAAAAGTGGTTTTATTTAAACAAATGACTCGCGCAAGTGTTAGAAAATATTAGAATGCTCAGTGTTATTAATGTATAGAAAGGCTTTTTAACTGAATATTGTGACCTTTCTCTTAAACCCCTGACAGTAAAATGATTTGTCGAGATGAAAGTATTATGTATCATAGTTTTTAATCGGCCATAGTAATTGATTTGTTAGGTCAAAAGCAGTATTGTAGCTTTTAAACGACCAAAAGGTAGCTTTTGAAGTATTTGATTCGTAATAATATACATTACGCCGACCCTAAATAAAGGCATAAGGGCAGGGCAATGATGATGATGCCCACCTCCTCATATTTTTTTATTTAAATGGTGCTTTGATTTGGTATCAAAGAAACTTGTACATTATTCTATTTTCTAAACGCCATGTTTCTCAGAATTTAGCAAAACTAAAATTGCTAAGTTAGTTATAATCATTAATAATAATTTTAGCAGCTTGTTTGTTAATATTTATGTTTGTTAATATTTATGTTTCTTATTGTTATAGAGCGAGCAATCGTCGCCATTCCGTCGCTGGACAACAGGCAGTGGCGCTGGCAGCTCCTACAGACATCAGGATTACCGCAACATGTATAACAAGGTATGTCACTTCAATAGTTGTTATAGCACTCAACTTAGGTAGAGCCTCGCCCTAACCAAGACACGGTGTGTGCTCTAATCCTGACCATGACCGGACATGACATGAGCTTCGGTAAGACTGGCACCCGTCTAGGCAGCTCCGGATTTGTCCTACTTTAAAGTGTGTCTCGTATGGATGTGTAATAAGTGTCCTGATAAAATCTTTTCGTTGAAAACAAGTGTTAACAAAGTAAAATAATACGATTAGCAAATATTATTATTGCAATATTTTCGTATTGACTTTTTTTTCATCATTTCATCGATCCCTTAAGAGTGAGTGTTAGCCGGTAACATAATATTTCTAATTATTGTAATGTTTAGAAAAGAATATTATTTTATTTTTATACTTAAGCTCACAATTTTCGTGAGTTCGAGTCATGGTCATATTAGAAATACTATAACAGTGATTGTTAGTCGGTAATACATAATATTTTTAACATAAGTTTACATTTTGTAGTTTTAAAACAAATTCAATAAACTATTTCTTTATCGTCAAGAAATCTGCTGCGTTAAGTAAATTTTTAGTAAAATGGTTATAACTGTAATTGATTATAATAATGTAGTAAGTCAAATTGTTGCGTGGGCTCAAATTAATGGTTTTGTCATATTCATATTATATCCGTTTTGAAAATATCACGTAGTGAAATTGTATCATTAGATGGTTAATTATCTGGTGTTAATTGTTTCGAGGTTATTAACATTCAAAAACTCATTTAAATTTCCTCATCTTTGTTTTTTATTTCGGTACTAATTAATGTTTTCAATTTACGTAAAAGTTTAAAGATTTTAATCAGTGAATTACTTTACGTCGGGCTAAAATTTAAAACAAATATACGCGTCTAAGTAGTTTTATTTAAACGAATGAGTCGCGCAAGTGTTAGAAAATATTCGGTGAATTACTGGCTTAAAACATGGACCTGGCCTGGCAGATTAACATTTAAGCAGGAGTAGCAGATGCTATGATGTATCTCCGTGTGGTGACGGAGTAAGAATACAAGTGTCACCACCCCATCTCCTCCCAAGGGTGCTGTAGAAATCAGCTAAGGGATATTTCACACAGATAACAGCCCCTGTGAGAGACGGAAAACTCGAAAATAAACCCTGTGCTAACACGCCTGGTCAGCGCGGCACAGTAGACCATAATCCCTCCCAAAGTGGAGGAGGACCGTGCCCAACAGTGGGACATAAATGGGCTAGAGAGAGAGAGAGAGCAGATGCTACGGGTCCTTTGTCCTTTTAGGGTCTTTATTAGTATACAATTTCTTCAAAAACCCACGATTTTAAGTCATAGGTACCTAATTTAGGTTTTGTATCAAAAGCGGATTTGAAATCTGGTTTTTTAACAAACTTTACAACGGAGATTCGTAATCCAATTGTTGTTTTTTATTGTAGCAAATGAGTGAAGGCTCCTCTCCAGTGTCAGCTACCAGTTCGTCAAATGTGGCTCGCTGGTCACTCGGCCTGGAGCACCTGCTGGCTGACCCAGCTGGAGCCGCCGCCTTCGCTCAGTTCCTTGACAAGGAGTTTGCTTCAGAGAATATCAGGTAATTACTGCCCTCTGATTTTAAGATATCAATTAATAAAAAAACATTTTTCAACAAAGGAGCGTAGGTTCACGAGGTCACTAGTTTGGATTCCGGCTCAGGACAATTATTTGTTTTGTGTGATGTTTATATTTGTCATCCAAATGTTTGTACTACGTCTAGGTGTTTCTTATCTTATTTTATTCATATTTCGGTATCAATAACACAAGCAAATAGGCTTATATTGAGACCTCAAGACTGTGTGTAATCTCCATAAAAAATGTAAAATAATTTTTTTCCGAAATTAATTGAATCTTATTTCTGTCCAGCATATTGCTGATAATCGCGTTCAATTCCATGCAGCAGTTATGGCCTGGTGTGCATATACTCGTAACTATACAGATAGACAGACAAAAACTCTTATCGCTCTCTATCCATTTTTTTTATATCTCCAAAGTACAGACATCGTTTTGTTACGATTTTGGTATGGAATTTGATATATTTGACAGTGGATTGTAAGTTATTCTCTGTTGAAGGTTCTGGTGGGCCTGTGAGCAGTACAACGCGACCACAGACTTGGAAACCCGACGTGCTTTAGCCACTGATATTTGGGAGCGCCACCTCGCTGACAAAGCTCCCGATCCAGTCAATGTAGATGCACCAGCTAAAAGAGCCACAGCATTACTGCTCAGTCAATCACCACCAGAACTGTTCCAACAGGTAAGATTGGTACCTATTCTCCCCGCATTTCCTGTCTCTACAGCCCATTCACGTCCCACTGTTGGGCACGGGCCTCCTCCACTTTGGAGGGATTATGGTCTACTGTGCCGCGCTGACCAGGCGTTTTGTACAGGGTTTATTTTCGAGTTTTCCGTCTCTCACAGAGGATATTATCTGTGTGCAATATCCCTTAGCTGACTTTTACAGCACCCTTGGGAGGAGATGAGGTGGTGACACTTGTATTCTTAATCCGTCACCACACTGAGAACTAAAAACACTAATTTTGATAGCGTCACTTCCCTCCCAAAGTGAAGGAGGATTATTAAATATCAAATTTTTACTTATTATGTAACGAATTTGTTATTTTGTATGTATGTCCCTATGTGAGCTAATATCTTGAAAACTACGCAACGGATTTTAATGCGGTTTTTTTTTAAATGATAGAGAGGTACAGCAGGATGGCTTTTTTGTATAATTTGTTGTGGTTTTCAAATTTCACGCTTACGAATTTGTGGGAAACTGCTTTAAATAATAAAAATGTTCTATTTCAGGCTCAGAAACAAATCTTCAATATGCTAAAGTTCGACAGTTATCAGAGATTCCTTCGTTCCGGGGAACATGCGGAGTGCGCCAGAGCTGACCTTCGAGGGATGCCCTTACCATATGATTTACAGCATACTGACCCTACTAAGGTATATAAGAAGTTCAAATAAAACCATTTTATACGCATTTATTTTAAATTTTAACCTGACGTTACGTAGATATTGCAATCACAGTGGTTATGCCATGCCAGCTCAGTCCCACCCGTGACCATGGCGACAGTGTAAAGTCCGAAACGTCGGGTTAAAATTTTAATTGTATCTGGCAATTTTTTTTCAAAGTAGTAAGAAATATAGCTACTATTAATGATTTAGCTTAGCTTGGGACCAGAGGATGTGTAAAATGTCCATAAATATTTGTTTTTTTTTTGCCTAATTAATTATTAATTACTTTCTTAAGCGCTTTTAGCTTAGTCTATTCCACTTTTTTATTTATTATAACATAATTACACACTTAATACATATTTAATATGTATTTGTTTATTTATTTGTTTGTTTGTATGTCACAGTTGAAGAAATCAGTATCAAACGCATCAGAGCGTCGTCGCAGTGGAGGTAGTTCATTGTTACCGTGGAAGACAAGAATAGCTGGAGGGAGGGAGAGGGAGAGAAACAATCAGACAGACACACAACCTGTTACTGATGTGAGTACTAACATATATACATACACTCTATAGAACAAACAGAACTATTATACCGACTGTTCACGAGGCCTCGGGTTCGATTCCCGCACGAGACAATCATTTGTGTGATATTTATAATATTGTCATACTAATTTTTGTACTGCGTCTGGGTGTTTTCTATGTATTAAAAGGATGTATTTACAAAAGAAAAGTAGTATATGTATTATATCCGTATTCTGGTACCCATAACACAAGCATGTGGTAACAAACATAAAAAAAATATGCAGACATTGAGCTCTTCCTTTTTTGGAAGTCTGTTAAAAATACTGTTTTACTAAAGTAATTTATTGATTTTGCAATTGACATGCTATGCTTTACTTAATAAACTAAATTATGGTGGAAAAAGTGATTGCCGCAAGCGGGACTTGAACCCACGACCTCGGAATACCGTTCCGAAGCTGTTTCCAACTGAGCTTATTGCGGTCGTGCTTGTAGCATTCAAATTTACTACCACAATCGTTACTCGATTGAGTTTATATCGTATTTCTAGGTGCAACGCCATCTATCAAGATTGCTTTGCAACATCTCGACCAACCACCTTGCATTCTTAACAGAATATTAAGAAATTGAGATTGAAGTTAGAAATTGCGAAGCAATCTTGATAGTCGGCGTTGTACGTATAAATATGATATAAACTCAATCGAGTAACGATTTTGGTAGTTAATTAGAATACTGATTTATTAATTTATTTGTCAACAGGTAGTAAAATCAAGTCAAACAACACCAGGTCAATGTTCATTGTGTCGGGTTCTATTACCAGACGGGGCTACTTCTGTAGTCAGTGTTGATTCTACTGTTACCGTGGGACGTTTAGTAGACCGTCTATTGCAGAGAAGGAACTTGCTGTGTACTACTTATGATGTTTTGTTTAAAGATGGGAATCAGGTGAGAATATAATTATTATTATTACTTTTTATTTACTTAATTTCATATTTTTAAAAAGATTACAACACACTGGTACAAAAATAACAAATAGGTAACATAGATGAACAAAAAAAATGCATACAATTACACACATAGCAAAAAAAATGGAAAAAAAAATACATACACACATTAAATGTATTTTTGTATATTTAATTATTATTCTTATAAATATTGAATTAATAAAAAAAAACAAAATACCTATGAAATTAATAGTTTGTGAGATATTTGTTAAATAAAGTAATAAAATATTAAATTATGAAGTTTATCATCGATGAGTAATGTTCAATGACTTGGTTTTATGGGCTTCGTGTTCTCGAAGTCGCGAGTTCGATTTACGCACAGAAAATTTATCAAACAAATATTTCTAATGCGTTTGGGTGTTTACTATAAATAATGTATTTATCATAAAATGTATTATTTCCGTATTCTAGTATCTATAACACAATAATAATACTTTGCGATCTGATTACGTTGTGTAAAATGTCCATAAATATTTATTTATTTAGATAAAATTTAAACGACGCTTTTTTGTTTATTTATAATGTTTATAGTTAATTTTTAACACCCTTGCTCGTAAAGCTGATGTAATTCCACCGGTTTTAAATATGTAAAGCGGGTCATAAAAAACGCGTGTGTTACCAAAGCAAATAGTTAAGTTATAGTCCATACAAATTTCATAACAGTATTATTTGCCATTTCAAATATGGAACTGATCGCCGCCGCACGACTCAAGCAGCGCGCTGTTGCTATTCAAATTTCGAACTAATCGCCGCGCGGCGCCAGTCAGTAGGCAGCGCTAGCGCACTGTTAAAATGGCGGGAAAGCAACAGTGTGCATTCACAGATTGAGTTTATTTAATGTTTTTTTTTCTGTTTCCTCGCAAATGTTATAACATGCTCGGCTCAATTACTGAAATTCCGCCTCGCATGTTATAACGCACTAATATCGTAATGTACTATAATAATATTATTGTTTGTTTCAGGCGGGTACTCGTATAGATCCTGCCGCCCCCTCGGACATACTGAGTGGTCGTGAGGCGGCGGTAGAACGTCGTTGTGTGATAAGACTGGAGCTCCGCGCGACGTGCCTGGCGGTGCGCTGTCGCGGGTCGCGCCGTCTCCGCCACGTGCTGCGCCCGGTGCTGGCCCGCTACGCGCCGCACGCGCCCGCCGGGACCGCCGCGCACCGCGCCCTCACCAGGGACGGACAGATCGTACCACTCGATACGCTCATGCAGGTAACTACCACACATTTTTATGAAAATCTAAATCAAAAATCATTTATTCACGTAGGCATATTCTCTTTTTGCCAAAAAAAATAATAAGCTCTTATGATATGTCCAAAAATTTTTTTCCCTGGTGTTGCTCTGGAATAATTTCCTCCCAAGCTTATGCTTATACTAACTGAGCCGGCAAACATTGTTTTGCCATAAAAATGGAGGGTTGAACAACCCTTATCACTTAGAGGTATGAAAAATAGATAGTAAAGTAATTTATTAATTTTGCATTTGACATGCTATGCTTTTTAATACATTTAAAAAAAGTACGACCGCAATAAGCTCAGTTGGCAGAGCTACGGAACGGTATTCCGAGGTTGCGGGCTCTAGTCCCGCTTGCGGTAATCACTTCCACCGTAGGTTAATTTATTAAATAGATAGTAGTTCTCAAACTTACTGAATATACATAAAAAATTTCATAAGAATCGGTCAAACCGTTTCCGAGGAGTATGAGATCGAACATTGTGACTCGAGAATTTTATATATTAGATATACGAGTATTAAAATTAAATTTATTTTTTAAACATTATTGAAATTTTACAAAAAATAGTATCAAATACAATTTATTGATAAAATATATCCCTTAAAAGAAAATAGATTAAGTAACTTTTTTCTAGTTTGATTATAAAATATATTCTGATTGTGCAATTTATTCTGGTTGGGTAATATGTTCTAATTGCGCAATTTATTCTGATTGGGTAATATGTTCTGATTGTGCAAAATATTCTGATTGGGCAATATGTTCTGATTGGGCAATTTATTCTGATTAATGGTTTATTTCTTTAATTTTTTTCTTCGAAATAGAACAAATGAAACAAAAAAATCTATTGAGTCTTTTAATTTATTCTAACATTTTATAGTGCAATAGTCGCTAGTTCCTAATTAAATTGCATATGCCATGTGTGTTTATGTGTTTTTCCTGTTAATTAATGTATATATTGTATCTACCCCAGGAGCTGGACGGTGCTCGTCTCCAGATAGTGGAGGTGACAGAGAGTGGTGAGCCCCGCGGCCTCGACCGAGAGGACGACGCTGACTCCCTCAGTGACCTCGCCGTCCGACTGCAGGACGATAACCACAGTCAACAAGATACACAGGTAATATATATATGTACATCAATAATATACTTATATTTTCTTAAAAACTAAAACATACGTAAAACTTACGCTCTTTTTAAAAACTTGCTTTTTAACACGATTGTCTGAAATTTGTTCAGTTTATGCTGAATATGGACCTAGATTAGGTCTTCTGCATTATTATTTATTTAAAATCATGTTTTTATGAGATTGATTCCTTTGGCGAATTCGAGTATAATGAATAATTAGGTACACATTTTTCGTGGATGTACGAGTATGTAGCAGTGGTTGATGGTTTGGGGAGAATTTTCAATTCTATGTTTCTTTTTGTGACACAAACTCCTTGATTATGCCTCTTATATAAAGGTAGACACTGACTAATTGACTTATCAAAGCAAAACTGAAACTAATGAAGTGAGAAACACGAAAGGTCTTTTAATATTGTTCTAATAATGTTTGTATTGTTTCAGAGTATTTGTGGCGGCGCCAGTCGAGGGTCGAGAGTACTGACCACGCTGAGACCAGGCCCACACCTCCATCATCA
The DNA here is from genome assembly GCA_916999025.1 of Orgyia antiqua. NCBI lineage: Eukaryota > Metazoa > Arthropoda > Insecta > Lepidoptera > Erebidae > Orgyia > Orgyia antiqua. Next base: position 12,969,714 of record OU779874.1, read on the forward strand.
CCCGCCTCGTGAGTATACACCTTGTTTTATAATACAAAGCGCGTCTATTTGTCTTTACATTTGCAATAAACTTGAAAATTACTGGAAACATTTTGAAGAAGTATTGCCATGCCAATAGGCTCAATATTTATCAAAATTCATTCCGTAGTCTTTAGAGACAAAACTTTAAAAAATCCCGGAAAAAATCACAAACTTCCACATTTCTGTTATCGGCATCATACTGATTATATATTTGTTACAGACTTTTTGGAGAATCTCCGCGAAACTCAGCAAAGACTCAGACTACAGAAGGGCGAAACTCCGTCCACCCCCCCAGCCTCGCCCCCCGCCACAGCAGCCCCCCGGACTCCGCCCCCGTTGCCCCCCAAGCCGACGCATAGACAAGCCCCCACCGTCGTATGAGCACTAACAGAACGCACAGAACCGCGTTCAGATAACACTCAACACAATTGAGTTCATACACTTCGATGTTTCGAAGTCGGCCATTTTGAAGTCGAAGTCGTTCATTGACTTCGATATCTCGAAGTCGACTATTTCGACGTCGAAGTAATTTCGATTGGAAGTCGAAATTATGGCTTGGTTGGGATTTAAGTTCCTGTTAAGGCCGTGTATATAAAAAATAAGAACAATAAAATAAAATAAAATAAAAAATTGTGTTAACAATGTTGACTTTACAAAATCTCAATAGTTTAATCGTTTTTTAAATTTATATTTCTTTTTTGTAAACCTGATCAAAAGCCACAAATATATCTTTTTGAAAAAGTATATTTTTGTAAATTGTGTAATAGAATTTTTGTAACTTTTATGTACAGTTTAAAATTGTAGATACTATAATAGTATTTTGTTAACTTGGTGCCTTCCATAGATATAAGACTGCATTAACTTTTTATCACAAAATGATAATGGTAGATAAATGTTTCATAGAAAATCATCTGTTATGTAAAATATAAGTAAGTACATTTAATTTTACAATTGTGAAATATTGAAATAATCATTTTAGTAGATCAAAAGGGGATATATAATCAGTATAGTAGATCAGAACGGGGATAAATAATGAATATAGTAGATCAGAAGTGGAATAATAATTAAATTCATTATTTCTTTTATGTTATTTATAGTAAAAAGATCTTTATAGCAGAACTTGTATACTGATTCATATGAAATAATAATATTACCATAAATGATTGTTTTTGGTCAGCACAGACATGAAATATTATTTCATTTTTAATAATCTAGTTATGCATTATCTAATATATAAAATTCACGTGTCACAGTGTTAGTTACCGTACTCCTCCGAAACGGCTTGACCGTTTTTTATGAAATTTTATATGCATATTCAGTAGGTCTGAGAATCAGCCAACATCTATTTTTCAAACTTTTTTTTTTACTATGGCAAAACAACGTTTGCCGGGTCAGCTAGTATTATTTAAATGTCGAATACTACTACTTTGAATTGAATAGTCAATAGTTTAATTTATTTATAACTGAATAGAGGAATTCTCACAAAATATGAAATTTATTAAATAAAAAATAATAATTATGCATTTGTTTGTTTTATTTTATTTCAATATAGTATTTCTAAGATTTAATATACGGTGTTTTATAACATAATTGTCACCATCCTATTTCCTTCCCATAGTGCTGGAAAAGGCACAAACATCAAATCTTTTTTGTAAAATAAGGAAACCTCGGAACTATGTTATACCAACACGCCTGGTCGGTGCAACATAGAAGACCACATATCCTGCCAAAGTGGCACGTGCCTTATTGAAAGAAGAAAGAAAGAAAGAAAATATTTTTATTACCGCTAAACCAACACATACAATATACTTAAATAAACATGAAAACATATAGGTAAGATATTACATTTAATAAGACTATCTAAGTATACCATACCCGTGGCAGCAGCAATAGGTCCCATTTCAGCATATTGTCAAGTCTTTACAAAGACTTGACGCTGATTTTCGAATGGGACCTTCGAGTGGTGTCACGGATGCCAACAAGCTTTATTAAGTGTAAAACAACTTTGAAAACAACATAACAAAACGCATGTTTAACTAATTTGTATATTGCAGGATTGTAATACTGATTTGTCCATTCATAGTAAACTAACTGTTGCCTGCAACTTTATACGCGTGGAGTTTAGAAAATTTTCCCCATCTTTGCAACAATTTTCACTGATGCTTCACTCCTATTAGGCACAGCCTAATGCCCTAATGCCTTCCTCGATAAATGTTCTATCCAACACTGAAAGTTTTTCAAATCGGATCTGGTTCCTGGGATTAGCGCGTTCAACAAACAAACTAACTCTTCAACTAAATCTAATATATAAAATTCACGTGTCACAGTGTTAGTTACCTTACTCCTCCGAAACGGCTTGACCGATTTTTATGAAATTTTACATGCATAATCTGAGAATCGGCCAACATCTATTTTTCAAACCTTTTTTTTAGTATGGCAAAACAACGTTTGCCGGGACAGCTAGTTAGTATATAGATTTTAATAAATTATGAAAAATCATTCATAGTTTAACTTGCAAATGATTGATTTAATTCATTATCTTCAAAAATTAGAGCAGCCACATTATATTAAGCAAATAAAGGTTTTTAATAAAACTCTAAATAAACAATTAAACTACATATTTATTAATAAATATCTAAAATCATTTATCAGCAATTTGAGGTTTTTCTTCACTTTCTATTTTCACAATCTCCGGTTCTGGTGGTGGCATGATTTTGGTTAATTTCGAGGGTTCCTTGGGCGGCGTCCAATCTGGTATGATCTTCTCATGAATGCGCCAAGTTCCATACAAATTAGACAAATGTTTCTCAAACACAATATATTCGAGAACATCTTTGGATAATATTTCACTACCATGAAGGAGACGACCGAAGCGATCGTAAACAGCTAACTGCTGTCGGGTATTGAATCTTACTGTAATCTGAAAATTATTAAAGATAGCTGATGGTACAATTGGGTAGTACAGAAAAGAACTTAACTAAAAAATTAATAAATGTTCACGGACATTTTACACAACATCCTCTGGTCCCAAGCTAAGTTTATATCCTGGTACCAGAATACTGATATACTACATATACTACTTTTCTTTTGTAAATACATACTAATAATACATAGAAACACCCAGACGCAGAACAAACATTTGTATGATAATTATAAGTCACACAAAATGATTGTCCTGTGCGGGAATCGAACGCACAACCTCGTGAACGGCAGTCCAGGAAGCCCGAAATGAAAATTTAGTGTCAATAAAAAAATTAGGCTAATTTTACTGAATTACTTTCTTAATATAAAACCTGTGTATTACAGGCGTAGCAATTTAAATTAATATGTGTACAAAGAAATAGCCATAAAATCAAAATACAACATAGTTGTTTTAAAATTTTCGTGAATTTGAATCATATTAGAAATATTATGTTAGGTACTGGGTACATAACGGTATCCAGTAACATAATGCACGCCGGAAGGTTGTAGACACGGCTGCATACTCGTCCTGAAGATAAGCATTGGATATGCTTGAAACCTGGGTCGACATCATCAATCCCAAAACAGTGAGTGTTAAACCGGTAACATAATATTTCTAATAGTTGTTATTTTAACTCATCAGAATAAACAGTTCCTAACCTATGTCATCATCATAACATCACGCCTTTTTCCCATGGGGGTAGGCAGAGACTATAGAGCGCCTTAACCTATGTGTTATTGAATAAGCTATACAGGAATAGTTTCATAGAATTCTATTCAGTAGTTTTTTTTTTATTTGTCTATCACTCTTTGACGCTAAAAATACTAAATTGATGAAATGAACTTTGGTATATAGTACTTTATTACATAGAAAGTCTAGAGCCCCAAAAAGAAAGTAGATTACTTTTCAAAGCAAAGGTGATATCAAATTCCATACATACAAAGTAACAGGTGTTGTCTAGCAAAGAATAACAAATAATTACCTGTCCAAATATATTCTCCTTGCTAATAACATCCGTACATCTAGCGTGCACAACTCTAGGAGGTTCCAATGACTCTATAAACTTCCAATGAATTGTTTTCAAAAGACTATTATGTAAAAATTCTGGGTAAGCCTTCTCCGTCACATATAACCGCAAAGACTTTTTATCATGATTAGCCAAAGATTCATGAGCCTTGATATATATGTCTTGTGCTTGAATAACAAAATCATTTTGGCTAAATTCCTCTTCAAAAGATTTTATTTTACGAATAGCCAACATAGATTTTGATTTCTTTTCAAGTAATTGCACTGTTTGTTTTGCTCTTGTTGCTGATACTATAGATGCTTTACCGTCGCCCTCTGGTGGTACGTAAGGTTCAAATACACCACCTGAAATTTATATTAGAAAATGAAACTTTTAATACAACATTATTTATAATTGAAATACAACCTTACCTAACAACTATTTAAATACGTATGTTTGTTATAGATTTTAGCCTGAGGTTTCAAAAACTTTTCAGACACCCTCCGCATCTAAATCTCACAGATTCAGATGCGGAGGGTGACTGAACTAGTTTTATTTGAGGAAATGAGTTGTGCAAATGTTAGTGAATATTATTGCTTATAATTTTTTAAATTTTCCTTAAATTTGCTCTCCTGTAAGAGGTGGTAACCATAAAAAAGAGTACATTTATAAATAATGAATAAATAAATATAAATATTCATGGACATTTCACACAACGTCCTCTGGTCCCAAGCTAAGCTGATATGCTTGTGTTATGGGTACCAGAATACGGATATAATACATAAACTACTTTTCTTTTGTAAATACATACATATAATACATAGTAAACACCCAGACGCAGTACAAACATTTGTATGACATTTATGGATATCACACAAATGATTGTCCCAACCGGGAATCAAACCCGAGACCTCGTGATCGGCAGTCCATTACATAAACCACTCCACCACGAAGCCCGTCGATTAAACAATAGCAGCAATAACATATGACATAAAATCATAATGTAAGCTTTGAGAATAAATTAAACTAACTTTATAAACATGAGAGTATGTATATTACTCTCACAGAAAAACCACTACTAAGTATCCAGTAAAAACATAACATATACATCAGAATAACACAAGCTATTTTCCTTCATGCTAAAGGTAAAGGAGCAAAACAGCTTCCAATAAAATAGTCGCTAAACATTATACACAAACCTGTAGCTGAGATATAAAATGGTCTTTCCATATAAGGTCTAGGTGGAAATAATCCTCTTTCTTTCATCTTTTGTCGAATCTTCTCTGGAGGCAATGTGCCCATATCTTCGTTGGGATCTGGCATATCAACTTTCATATATTTCTGAGCTCGCAACTTTTTAAACTTTGGATCATAATGTTTACTTGTGGTAGTGCGAGATGGTGAGATGAAAATAGCTGGGACTGAACGTAAAACACCCACCTACAAAACCACCAAAATAAATTATGTATTACAAACATTTGATAATATTACTTTTGTAGACGTTATTAATTATTAGTAATAATTATTAACATCTACAATATCTTAACAGTTATACACTATATATTTTAACAGTATTTGTCATCTAAGTCTAATGAAAGATAACCGTTTGAAACAAACCTTAGATAATATTGAATTTGCCATGTTTGTCTATAATAACAATAATAGTAATTATTTTCGTAATTGATTCTTAGATTACAAGTGTAATACAGACATATTATACAAATAGTTTCGTATTATCCAAGGTTTCGGAAATTGTTTTCTTTTTTGCCTCACATAACCTAAAAATACAATTTGACAGATACTATCTGTCAAATTGTATTTGTAGAGCATGGAGACTAGAAGTAAGGAGGAATATCTCAGTATATTAAAAAGTGTCCGCTGAAAGGCAGCAAATTAAGGTGGCGCCATAGTAGCAAGTGGAAGAATTTTAAAAAGAGCGCCACAAATTATTAGAAAGGAAAGAAAAACTTCCGCTTTGTTACAGCGCAGTTTTTTAAATTATTATATTATATAGACAGACATGACTATGAAATAAATTTATATTAATTATTATTATAATTATACGGTGTTTTTAAGAACCCCAAATATTTGTAAATAGCAAATAGAAAATAGTATTAAAGAATTACTGCAACAGTAGCACACTTCACTCTGCTTATAACTGCTACATTCATATCATTCATCTTGCTAAACTAGCGCTATTTCGGTGAGTGTTATTTGCTGTTTACAAGTGGACACTTTTTGGACTGATCCCCCATACAAGATATTCCTCCTTACTTCTAGTCTCCATGTTGTAGAAGAACTCACAGGAACTACATTCTATTCTACTACAGGAAGAGAGTACAGACTAAAAAATAAATTGTTTAGAAGCTAGTTTTGATCGAGTTAAAGATAAAGCGAATAACTGACTTCTTGATATTGTGATTTGCAAATGCAAAAAATATTTTTCATATTCATACGAAAGCCTGCCAATTAACTTGTAAATTTCGATCTCTAAAGGGACAAAATGCCAAGATTTTAAATTGATTAAATGAAAAGTCACCTTAAATTATTGATGAATTAATATATTTTTAAAATACAGAACTACTTACATATTATCTTATTTGCACATACGTCTTAATAAGTAATTATTAATTTACATAATAAAAGTCAATCGATTTAAATCGATTAATTTTATTTATGACCGCATAACTTTTCCTTTGCCTAAGTCATGTGTTTAAGAATAAAGTGTGTCTATGGTGTTTTGTTTTTCTGCCATTATTAGTCAAATAATTTTCATTCAATTCGTAATTTTTTATATAAGTGATACAAAATTAACAAATTTATTGTGTTGTCCTGTAAAATATTTTTACGTTTATTGAATTATAAACTGACATATATATAAACATTATTATAATTTTTTGTACTCTTGCCTTATAAAGCGTTTCCGTCTTTGAGGACCTGTAAAAAGTGTTTTAAGCTACATAAATCGGTAAATTTATTGGTTTCTTGCATGCAGACATTGAATAGACTTTTTGAAACATCAATTACAAAATAGAAAGCATTAGTGCCTTCGTTTTATTTGAATCAATTGTCCTGACAAAACCGGACATCCGGCGACTCCGTAGTCTATACACGTTGATTGTCTCTAGCTCTGGGGAATAGAGACCTTCGTTGCGTTTCTTTCTTTTCTGAACAGGCGCAGTCCTAGTGAACTCGCAAAAGGAGTAAAAGGCTCCTACATAACCTGTCACTATGTAAGTATAGCTATATAGTGCACACTTTTCCTGTAACGCGTCATTACATTGTTCTGAGCTTATAATCGGGAATTTGTTGGATGAAGCGCTGCTGAGTCATAGCCAGCTAAGTGATCCTTAAATCATAAGTTCTAGATACTTTCTGTTAGTAGAACATTGCTTTTGGTCTTATATTCAGCGGCTCCGCCACACCACCAGTAAGTAGACATTATTCGGACGCCATAACAGTAGGGCGAAGGGCTGTGTCCGAGGTTGCGTGGCGTATGCGGTTGATGACCTTATAACGGAACGAATTGTACCTTTGTATTAATTGCCACGTGTTTATATTTCAGCAATATATTGTATGAGTCAGAAGGTAGAAAAACCAGTATTATCGGGTCAACGGATCAAGACCAGAAAAAGAGGTATGTTAACTTTATATACGTAGGTACAGAAGGCTGGTATTTTCCACTGAAACTTTCATTATTCTCTCGATCTTAACCTCTGTTCATTTAATTTGTAATACTGCCTCGATATTTATGCGGCCGTGACATTATTCTTATTATTTCTTTGTTATTTAATTACACTTAAATTTTGTTTATTGTTGTGATACAATTTGTTAATTGGGTTAAATGAGTGACAACCACATACCTAAAACATTCACTTGAAATAATCTTGTCAATTTTTTTAAGGTTATGGCCTTAAGTCTATCATGGTGTCTACTAATCTAAATAAATAATTTTTACGCGTATATCTGCGAAAAATAAAAAAAAATATAGTCATGTCTTGGTCTTAAAAAAATCTAAAGGTGATATTTTTTTATTTTAATTTTGTTAGTCAGATCGTAAGATAGATATCCTTAATTTTAGATTTCTTTTGAAATTTTGAAGCTGGATATCAAAGCTAAAAATAATCTAAATCAATTTTTATAACTCAAAAAAAATTTTGTTTATTATCATCTATAGGTATGTCAACGACAAACAATTTTCCAATTTCGTAAGCTTGGAAAACTTAATTTCGCTATAGATATCCCTATCTGAAATTTCATTAGTATTTCTTATCAAGACTATCTTGATAAGAAATACTAATTAGATCATCTAATTAGTATATATCTAGTTTTGTAGTATTAAAATACTTTGGGGGGTTTATTTAGATTCCATCCCAAAGGGTAAAATGGAACTATTATTGGGAATTTGTTGTCTGTCTGTCTGTCACATGGCTGTTTAAACAGAACTGCAGATAATTTCTGTTGCAGCTATAACAACACATATCACATTCCCTTGCTCTTTTTTCTTATTGTTCTTTTCATGTAACTATTGTCTAAATATAAAAATTGATTAAACTCTTATTTTATAAAGTTGACTATGTAATATTTTGTTAAAATAAATTAATAATGAGTGCTAATTAAAACAGGCTTCTTTTTAATACCATTATTCGCCCCCAAAAATGTATGTTGCCTTCTAAATTACTAAGTCAGCCACAATTACGAGCATCTAAATAATACTATCATAACCACTAGTTTCTATGTAAACCCATTAATAATTAAGCACTAACATAAACTTGTCTATGTCTGTAAACTGCCTAAGTCAAAAGCACTTTATTATTTATTTTACCATGTTAAAGCACACTTAATTTGCATAAAAAAATTATTTCGAGTTTGAAAAAGACAAGAAAATAATGTTTAAGACTCTTTATGTTGATATCTAAAATGTTTGCTGTACATTTTTAATATAAATTGATAATATGCTTGCTTGACATCATTAGCATGATGAAAAACAATGTTTTGCTACAGAAAGCATATTCGCATGAATATTTCATGGTCTATGGTTTAGAAAAAAAATGCAGCGCCACAGATGCAAAATATGAAAAAAAATAACTATGAACAACCAGTCTTGGTTTCTTCAAGGTCTTGCAGCACAATTTTGAATAAATAGGAATGATTTAAGTATTTCTTTTAATTATATTTTTACACAGTCCGTTAAAATTTAATATTGAGCACAGTTCTCACTGGGACCTGCATTTTATAACCACTGCCGCGTTCTATAGGTCTTGGCGTAATGTCATGTGGTAGTATAGTGAATCTGTGTGCAATATCCCTCAGCTGACTTTTACAGCACCCTTGGGAGGAGATGGGGTGGTGACACTTGTATTCTTAATCCATCACCACACGGATGCACACAGATAACACCCTCTGTGAGAGACGAAAAACTCGAAAATAAACCCTGTGACAATACGCCTGGTCAGCGCGGCACAGTAGACCATAATCCCTCCCAAAGTGGAGGACGCCCGTGCCCAACAGTGGGACGTAAATGGGCGGGAGAGAAAGAGAGTATAGTGAATAAGTTATCCTTAAAAATATGGGCTAGAAAGAGACTGGTCTCTTTACAGCCCATTAGGGCTTGAACACAAAACTGCGATGCGACGTCGCATCGTAAAAATCTGCGAGCTCGGACGACACGTCGCAAAAACTTGCGAATTAATACGTTCAGTGCGGCTAACGCTTATGCGCGTTTTTCTGAACTTCACCAAGTGCGGGCCGACGCGTATACGCGTCCATACAAAAAAAAATCTGTAGGCAAGCGGGGTGCGCCGCACCTGTGCGTTTATAGCGTGTATTCTGGGTGTCTTTTGTTTCGAAGCGGTCGTAAAATGTGGAATTGTAAAGGAGACTACACACTAGTCAGGTTTCTGCTACTAATCTTGCAGAGGGGGGGGCGGCAGCGACGACAACAATAACCTAATTTAGTACAATAGATTATTGAAATAATTTTATTATGACTCGCTCTTTTAACTAAAGTAATAGGTAGTTTTAGTTAGTTTTAAGAATAAAAGGGGGGAGAAGGTACCTTTACTATTACTGTTTTATTAAGGTATAACTTACTATTTTAACAAAACCGAACGAAGATATATTATGGCGTAAACTTCACAAAATCTCTTACGAATAAACACTAGTGTGGAAGCACCTTTATCCATCCAACACCTATAAATGACCCGTAATTGTTATATGACAGTCATAAAACTCGAAAGTTACCGAACGCACATAAGCGTCGGCCGCACTGCGGGAAGGTAAAAGACAACGCGCTATAGCGTCCAGCCGCACTACGCGAGTTTTCTATGAACGCATATAAGCGTTCTTAGCACTACGCGAAAAATTTTTTGAACGCACATACGCGTTTTCAGCACTGGGCGAATGACTCTTTTATTAGCATTGGCTATAAATTCGCAAATTATTCAGCATTGAACGCGTTAAAAGTAATAAATGGATGAACCCAAAATCTTATTTGTATATTCTTTTTCCTGTATCTCCTAAGCAATAACAAAAGTGCACACTTCTTTTTACGATCCATGTCATGATCTAGTTTTCAATTTGAAATACGTTTATTACGGTTGACGGTCGTCGAAGGAATGGTCACTCTTGCCGCATGAAATCGCATCGCAGTTTTGTGTACAAACCCATAAGTCTTCTCTAGAACTTATATAGTCTATACTGTTCATTCTCCATTTTTTGTTAACACAGTTATTTTTCCATTTATAATATTTTTAAGGACACTAGACTACTACATAACATTACGCCAAGACCTATAAAATGCGGGTTAGACAGATATATAAGGTATTTATTAAGTTTTCCGTATTGTCTTGGCAATTTATGGTTTGGTAAATGGGTAGAGCATTAACAATTTATGAATTAATATTCACAGACATTCCATTTAACGTCCTATGTTCTCAAGATAAGCTTATTTACTTATGTCCGATACGGATACGTCATTATTACAGAGAACCGTTGTGCCAAAAGATGTGATGATTTCACGCGATGCGTTCAAAACACGTTTGATTTAAGAGGATACCAAAATAGCTTCGTGCATTTTTCTACGTACGAAGTTTTCATTGTTTCTTTAGATTGAATGGCTAGAGCTCTAATTATTAAGTATATGTTTTTTCAATATATGATCTAGGATCGCATAAACTCAGAAACGCGATTGAAAAAAGTTTTCTCGATAGAAAATCTTAGCGAAACAACCTCTCTAATTTTTTATTTTTTTCATTTGTCGGTCTATTATCGCGTATTAACTAATAAAATAACTTTAAAACATAAGTAACTATTATTTAAAGAAACACGTAAATCAGAATTAAAATATATTTAGTAGATTTTGAGTAAATAGGAAAAGTATCCCTAATTCTTCATTTTCTGTGCCTACTGGCTGTGTTAATATGTACGTGTCGGCGATGATATTGAATAATATTTATGTAGGCCCTTAACGGTATATTTTGCGAACATTAAGTTTTTGTTAAAATTTCATATGTGGCTAAAGATTTCGAAGACATAAATTATCAACATAACATTACGCCTCTTTTCATAGAGGTAGGCAGAGACTGAGAGATAGCTTAGTGTACATATCATTTTTTAAGTTTTGAGATAAAGAATTAAAAATGTACACGTGTATTTTGTTTTAAATCTTGCCTGACGTTTTGGACTGAGCAACCGTGGTCACGTGTAGGTCACACCTAACAACTGATCACAGAGGACGACTTATATTTTCAATTCGAACCAGTAGTTTCCGACTCTAGCGCGTTGAAACAAACAAACTGCAGCTATACTAGTTTAAGATATTAATATGATTATTTATTTTTGGCCAATAAATCCATAATGCTGCTATTAAAAATAATGGCATCTAGTCACAAAGTAAGCGTAAATCTTGTGCAATAGATACCAAATATCTGATGTAATACTTTTTTTAAAATAAATGTGTGATATCTCTAGTCGTTAATATCACAAAGCGTAGATTTATTTCTGTTATCAAGATAACTAGGTGTACATAGGCATTGTGGTAAAGTGTACATGCTCAGATATTTCATTTGAGCTCATATTTAGTGTGAAATAATCGTAGTATTTGAGTAGGTTTTTCAGTACTCGATAAAATACATCAATAGAAATACATCTGTAAATTTCAACTGTCACAGTCTTCCATATACTATCTGTTATATAAACTGGGACAATAGATTGCTTATTTATGTGTTTAACTGCTTTTGTTTTATTCCGACCGTTATTTTTTACTCTACCCTCGTGTCTGTCTACAGCCCGGTAATGTTTCCCAGTGTTAAGCACGAGCCTCCTCCACTTTGGGAGGGATTACGGTTTACTATGCCACGCTGTTCAGGCGTGTTAGCACATGGTTTGTTTTAGAGATTTCCGTCTTCCACAGAGGATGTTACCTGTGTACTTAGCTGTTTGTTACTGTTGTACCTTAGCTGGTTCTTGCAGCACCCTTGTGAGGAAAAAGCTTGGTGAGCTCTTAATCCGTCACCTCACGGGCCATTTATTTAACACAAAAGGATAAAAATATTAATTACTCCAAAGGAGGTGTTAAAGTCGGCCCTTTTAATTTGTAGATACAATTTTCCTGTTTGCTTGTCTGTTTTGTACCTATATGCTATGTATTTGACGAGCCTCGTGGTTGAGTGGTTTATGTAACGGACTGCCGATCAAGAGGTCGCGGGTTCGATTCCCGCTCGGGACAATAATTTGTTTGATTTTTCTAATTGTCATACAAATGTTTGTACTGCGTCTGGGTGTTTCTATGTATTTACAAAAAAAAAGTAGTATATGTATTCTATCCGTATTCTGGTACCCATAACACAAGCATATAAGCTTAGCTTGAGACCAGAGGACGTTGTGTGAAATGTCCATGAATATTAATTATTATTATTATTTATTATTAGGAAGACGTTATCTTCATATTTATATAACAAATATATACTAACAGTTCAGTTCATCTAGTCTCAAATTAAGCATGTGAAATAGCTACCTAAATACATGTCACTATTAAGTAAAATAATATTTTCTATGCCTGTATTTACGCTATAATGGTTGTAAAACTGATACATATTAGTTAGCGTAAACATTCGTGATCTAATAATAATACATAATAGTAACAACCAAACAAATAAACACAATAACCTTGGAAATGTTTCACGAGAATGTGTTAAAAAGTTGACAATTGCCAACTTTGATTATTGTTTATTGCCAAATAGTGATTGTTCTAGTAAATTGTACAAGTAAATAACAATTGACTTCCTTCTACTGCCACTCACGACAGGATTGCAAGACGGGTTGTCGCTTTCTTACTCGCGAATTACACACAGCGCCTCGATTACATCGCAGGTGCACAAATTTTTAGAATCATAGCAGAAACTAAATTAAAACAAGGCAAGATTATGCCCTAACAGGAAACTCCTTTTATTTAGTAGTTACTCATTTAGCCCCCACTTACGCCCGATCTCATTATGTTATCTATCCTCAATAGACTGTAAAAAATATCTATCTTTACTTTTCAATAATCTGCTGATGAAAACTTTGATTGCGGATAGATTATATCTTACAGATAAACAGAAATAACTTCCATCCGTAATGTTGTACTGCATAATAAAATAGGTTAATGTCGTCTGTATCAAATGTAGGGCTATAATAGTCGTTGTCGCAGTCCTGCATGTATGGCCGTGAATGGGTAGTTTTGTAAGGTGCCTACTTTGGTAATGTACTTGTGCATGATTGCGTAAGTAAGAAATAAACATGATATAAGAAGATATTGATTTTGTGTGATGACATAATATAATGTATACTACGTTCGTCGCCCTATTTTATTTACGAGCAGTTTAATCAATCAATATTTACTGTACAAAGTCCAGCCAGAATGTGTTAAATATAATAAATAGGTATTTAGTATTATTGATTTGACGCTTGTCAGTGTGGCGACGAATTAAGAATACATATCACCACTTTCCTCATCAGGGTGCTCTAAAAGCCAGCTAAGGGATATTGTATTGTACACAGGTAACATACTCTGTGAGAGACTGAAATTTCAAAACTAGATTCTATGCCAACACGTCTGGTCAGCGCGGCACAGTAGACCATAATCCTTTTAAAATGGAGAAGGCCCGTGTCGTAACAGTGAGGCGTTACTGGGTTGGAGACGAGCGATTTGACACTCGCACGATTTAAACTTTGTTTTCGAGTAAACTACAAACCGCCCTCGTATCTTTCTCGGCGTCATCGATAGGAAACTCCACGCGCGATCGATAGATGAAAAGCTTAAATGATATTTATACTTGGTTAGCAAAATAAAGTAAGGCAAATAGCTCTGTAGAGGAGTACTGTGTCCAGTAAAAATTATCATTGAAATGAGGATTATTTAAAGGTATTTATATATATAGCTCCATGCTTTTATGAACAAATACACCTTTAAATAATTTTCTAGATTTTATTTCGATTCCAAAAAAATATTCTGTTTTTCACTTGCCCTTGTTGACGAATGTAGTCCATTACTTAGATATATTATTTTTGGTACTCTGAGGTCAATAATTGAATAGAATTCGTGCGAATTTTGGCGTTTTAAATAACTAGGTAGAAACTGGGTCGTCCAAGCTGAGATCTGATAGAAGTGGTTGAATATAAATCTTAATCAGAGCTTTATTTTGTTAGATCAAGACAAAGTTGGTTCTTAATTAAGTATTATAGGATAACAGCATTTTTGCAACGCATATTCGTAAGAATGTTTTTTTATCATAATTACGTTGTCCGAATTTTCGACTAACTTTAAAAACTGCAAAGTTTCATAGGTACTGACTTTGCAACCCCTATTTAAAACCTCCTCAAGGAGTGATTTTCTAAAAAACCTTAGTGTTTCCCTAAGTTATAGATATCCCTGAGCGAAATTTCAAGCTTTTGACCCATAAAGGCCTTGTGTTAATGTGTCAGTCAGTTTCTCCTGAATAAATTAGCTGTTTCCCGCGACTGTCCTCGTTAATTCGTTAATGCTTCGCTCCTTTTGGTCGCAGCGTGATGTTATATAGTTGAAAGCGTTCATGGGTAAATGAACTACATATTTGGATAGTCAATTTACCGAATAGAAAATAAACTTTTATTTCAAACCAATAGTTCCTGAGATCAGTGCGTTCAAACAAACTCTTTAGCTTTATTATATTAGCATAGATTTACGTCTATAATTTTCATTTAAACTGTCAATTCCACTGACCTTCCATCTCATTCAGAGGCTATGTCTAATAAGTTTCTAATTATGACCCTCAGTGGCGTCAGAAATCGAGGTCAGTTTTTTAGTCAACTTAAACAGACTTTCAGTCAATTCCGTCAATTAAGGACCAATTAACACTTAAGGACTCTCATCTGAATTTGTAACACGCATACTCGCTACCGGGTGCACTGGACCCAGTAATATATCCTATGTTCTTTTTTTTTAATGTATAATAAAAGTGAATGTTAATGAGTTATTTGGGAAATGTGTTAATATATAAAGACAATAGTGAATAAAATATTAATATTTATTGTTTTTTTCTTATTCAACGAGCTATTACAAAAAAATAACGTTTTTTACTATAACTATAGGACAATATTAGATATAATTGCAAAACTTTATGTGTTGTATTATTTAAAACAAAATTTTCTATATTTTCTTATACTAGTATAATGTACCAACTTAGACTAAATCACAATAAGAGATCAATAATTATAGAAAACAAAACAATCAACTCTGAAAATCAACGAAATTAAAACATCTTCTTTGGGATAAAATCTTTGTTCCATATTGTTCAGTCTCTTCCTACATCTAATTTATTCATAACAATTCGAACAAACGTGTTTTGTGTGTTCTCCACAAATTGCTATGTTGCATTTTACACAAAATATTTTGGTTTTTCGATCTTTTTTCCAGTTACACAGACCGCAGCGCACTTTTCGTCCAGATGGAGGTGGGTTTGATGCCACAGTTGGTTCGGCTTCTGGTATTATATTTCGAATACGGTTTTTGATATGCTGTGGAATGTTTGTGATCGAAATTCGTTCATGAAGGTGTGGTTGAATCAGAGAAATAGCCAAAGTTTTGATAAAATCTCTTCGTGTGAAGTTATCAGAAGGTGCTTTAGCCTTTTCAATAATGTAACTGTTCAGTCCGCCAATATTCAACAACCCAAAAAATATACAAAGTGGCCATCTTTGAGTTCGTCTTGACACAGAATATGTCCCAGCCATCTGATCAACTACATCGACTCCACATTTGAAGGTATTATAATCGGTTATCATTTCAGGCTTCTTTTTTTCACCGGTTGTTATGTCTATTTTGGCATCATGGTGCATAGTAGATGCTAAAAGAACTACTTTGCCACGTTTGGGTACGTAAGATACCAGTGTGATATTATTTTGAAATCCAAAGTAGGTTTCGTGGGCCTGTCTTCCTCTGGTTTGTGTAAACTGTTCAGGAATTTCTTTTTTGTTTTTTCTGAGTGTTCCTAAACATGTCAAGCTAAAGTCATCCAGTAATTCTGTTGCCAATGGAATACTCATGAACCAATTATCCATGACAACATTTCGATTAGATCCTTTTATCGGCTCCACTAGTCTTTTTACCACGTCATTCGGAGAGTTGCTGATTTGATATGGCCCTTCGTGTTGTTTACCAGCGTAAATTTCTAGATTCGACGTATAATAAGTTGTTGCATCACAGACGGCTAGTATTTTGAGTCCATACTTGGCCGGTTTGCTGGGAAGATATTGTCGGATGTCTCAAAAACATCTCGGATTGGCGCCAATTTATCGGTTTCTTTTCTTGTCTGCCTTGTTGTGATGTCGTCAAAACGCAGACATCTAAGCAAAAAATGAAATCTAAATCTCGACATTGCTGATATGCAGATGTCACATCCTGAACCATCGGTTGCCCACAAGTCCTTTGTATTCAAGTGTGCTCCTCTTAACTTCCCGATATAAAAAAGAAGTCCCAACAAAGCGTTGAGTTCCTTCATGTTTGTAGGTTTACAGTCTCTCTCTCTTCCAAAATTATCTCGGACTTTTTCGGTCATATAAATATTAGTAAAACTCACTAATTTCGCCAAAATATCATCTGTGAATAAATGAAAAAATGTTTCTAGCGGCGTTGTCAAGTTCAATGCTGAACAAGGCCCTGGCACTTCACGTATGATATTATGGCTTCTTGTTCTTATGTTTCTTCCGGGTTCTTCAACATTCCATACGGTAGCTTTATCTTTACCCAAATAATAGCCCTTTTGTATAAATGCCAATGGAACACAATCTAAATCCGGACGACGAAGATCGGGTGCTGGTCGGCGAATGCCTTGCCGTGGCTGTGAGGTTATTACAGGGTCAGATTGTATATTTACTTCACCGTCATCGCCTTCTTGCTCGGATTCTGATTCATGCGCACTATTTTCTACGTAGTCTTCAGTCTCGGAACAGTCTTCATTTTCTATCTCTTCATTTAGGTATTCTTCCAATTCACTTTGTGTCAGGGGTCTATTAGTAGCCATTTTCTGTGAAACAAAGTATAAAAAGATTAATAAATAATAATAAAATGATGGTATAAAATATTAACGTATTTAGTCGCTACCGGGTCCAGCGGACCCACACTCACCACACACGTCCGTAGCACTCACGCGCCGCGCGCTAACTGACGACTACGCAGTGTGACCAGATTAAATTTTACGAAAATACCGAGGCACCTCAAAAAAATACTGAAATATACCGACTTACATAGGACAGATATACCAATAAAAATACTGATTTTCTTAACACGTTTTATTTATTCATACTCACAATAAATGTTAGAGTTATATTTTAACATCCTTTTCGAAGGATTAAAATTTACACAACCTCCTTCATCCTTAACACCTTGCTTTGTTTTTAAAATAGCTGACACATTTTTGTTTATAAACCTGTTTCTTTGGTCCGTTTTTATTAAATTTATCTGTGAAAATATGCGCTCGCATGCAGCATTCGACACCGGTATACATAGAAGACATTTACTAAAACTAGTTATATTTTTGTATTTTAACATGCCATCACTGTTAGAAATTTTCCCAACTTCCACCCAAAATTGATGGGTGAGCCAGGGGTGAGATGGGTGAGCCAGTGCTGGAAGATTGTAACAAATCACTTACTTCGCGATCAAACTTTAGGGTTCTATATTCTTCGTCAATTAACTGCATTTGTTCTGGCTGTACTTCGCATGGGAAAGTTTCTATCACATTTCGTAAAGTGCGAAATTCTTTATGCACAGCAGTGTGTGGGTCAAGAAATTTCAGTTCTCGAAAAACTGGATTTTCAAAAGGCAAACGTGATTTCAATTGCGTGCTCAACTCAATTAAAAATGATTGGCACCTTCTGAAAAACTCAGCAATCTGTTCTTTCATGTTTACATTGTCCCTGTGTTTGATTAATTCTTGGCCTACTTGAATACCTAAGTACATATCTTTCAATGGCAAATAATTTACATTAGACTTTGGGTCTAACGTAAATACATTGTCCGTACGTTTGATGTAATTAGCTTTCATGAAGCAACCCAAAATCGACAAGTACATACTAGATGCATCATCATACAGTCTATCAATGCACGGATAATCGCCTTGAAAAATTATGTTAAATTTGTTTACAATCGGCAAAATGTAGTCCAAAAAGTAAAAGTACAATTTGTTTATATCAGTGGTAAAAGAATTAAATAAAAATTCTGATGACATATTGCGATCACTCAAGTATTGGTCTTGAAAGAACAATTGCAATGCCCTCCACTGCTCAATTATTCTACTAATACAGGCATGAAGTGAAAGCCACCTTATGTCGTAATGACGCAAAATTCTGTGATTTTCAGTGTCTGTGAAATTTTGGAACTCAGCAAATTCTCTTTGACAGAAAAATATCCATATACTTCTTTTACTATTTGTTCTAAATTTCTAGGCAGTATTTTACAGGCCTGGCTAACACTTAATGCTGCAGAGTGACAAACACATTTTATGAAAAAGCACTTTGGGTTTACTTCTTTAATTTTTGCAACAATGCCAGAATGTTGACCAAACATCACATTCGTAGTATCAGCAGCGAATCCTATTACGTCTTTTATTTCTAAACCTAATTCGGATAATTTTGATGACAACGAATTAAATAAATGACCTGCGGTTTCACCACTTAAATCAACTAAATCAAGGAATTTGGTTTGTACAGTACATTTAGTTTCAGAGAAGTATTTAACTACTATTGCCAATACTTTGACTGTTGCAACATCTGTACTCTCATCGATTATAATTGAATATACTGGTTTACCTGAAGGAGATGCAGTACCAAGTATGTCTTCAATCATATCTTTTTCGAAATTGGGTCCTAAAACATTATAAGTTATAGCGGCTGCTTTGGTTCTCTTGCAGGAAAATTCTTTCGCAATATCGGAATCGGTAAAACACTTCACTAGAACATCACTAAGATGGTCCATAGCTCTAAATGAGATGTTGTGTTCCGACAGAAAACTGCATAAACGCAGCTCAACTTTCTTGACTTCGTCTTTCAGTTTTTGAAAAATGTGTCAACCTGAAAATTTAAAAAATACTTGGTTGCTTAGTTTTTTTTTATAACAGCGCCGCATTTCATAGCTGTTACCTAACTGATTTTGAGAAACAAAACTAGTGGTAGGGGAGCCGAAGAGGGGATTTCGGGATTTACTAAAGCGCGTCAGATTAATATACAGGAGGATACCTTGTACCCGGTTAAGTACCTCCACAAAATATGAGACCCATATATAAGGCCGCCCGTGAAGGATACAGGATCAGATTAGTAAAAAAAAATTGACCATCAGAAATTCTCGAGCGCGTCAGATTAAGGTAGGGTGAGTTAATTACATCCTAAAAAGTGTATATTCCACTAATCTGACAATTTGAGAGTGACGTAAAAAAAGGGGAGGGCAACAAAGTTGTAAAAAAAAAACGTCATCTCGACATTCTCGAGCGTAGCAAAATTTTTTTTATTTTGAAGGTAATAATTCAAGAATAATGAAAAATATATAATCTGACAATTTCCGCAAGCCGAAATAACAAAAATTCGTCGATAAAGTTAAATGCTTGCAGCTGCGTGATGCCTACATTTGGGTTTGTTTGAGTTGGACTTCTAAATGTTTAATTAGGACTGTTTATGAGATATTAAGCCATCAAAATATATCGTAAAAAAAGTTGCAAAGTTACACTGTCGGCTTTTAAATTGTTAGATTTACCAGCTGCTCTGTGTCTAGCCAACCGGAGTCGCCGATAAGATATAACAATAGATTTTAAGGACAATAGAGTCGTAAAATCTCATCTCCATTGAATCATAGCTAGACAAGAAGCACAATTAAAAAGCTCTTAGGAATATTTATGAGTATGTTGTAAAGATAAATCATACAAATTTTTAGACAAGTATAAAATATTATTTCTATTACAGCGTGATCATTTATAATTTACAACAATTAAAAAGAAAGTAAATATTATGATCTAAGATAATTTGTATCACAGAATAGTTTTATCACATAATGGACAATAATTTGAAAGTGTAAATACTTTCGTTAATGTTTTCGTTCTTCAAACTATTTACTTTTGAGGTGTAAGTATTTGGTACACAAGGAAACGTTGAAGTTACTAACTTTCTTTTAGTATTGAATATAGTCGCTTCAATTTTATTTTTCTCAAATCACGCTGTAATAGAAATAATATTTTATACTTGTCTAAAAATTTGTATGATTTATCTTTACAACATACTCATAAATATTCCTAAGAGCTTTTTAATTGTGCTTCTTGTCTAGCTATGATTCAATGGAGTTGAGATTTTACGACTCTATTGTCCTTAAAATCTATTGTTATCTCTTATCGGCGACTCCCGTTGGCTAGACACCAGAGCAGCTGGTAAATCTAACAATATAAAAGCCGACAGTATAACTTTGCAACTTTTTTTACGATATATTTTGATGGCTTAATATCTCATAAACAGTCCTAATTAAACATTTAGAAGTCCAATTCATCTTTTTGAAATTTAACTTTTTCTAGTGTCGGCTCCTGCACTATAGTGTGGAGGACTGGGAATAAACGGCACCTTTCCCTCCTCACCCTTTTTATTCCCATTCGTCCACACTATTCCCATACCTCCACACTGTGGACGACGGGGTGTGGAGGACTGGGAATGACCCGCTGAGTTCAAAATATAGTTCAAAGTACAATTTTAAGCGCCCAGGAATGGAATTAGCGGGAAGTTGCAGGGATGGCCTTTAAGGTAAACCGTTTTTCGAATTTTTTTTTGTCAGATTAGGCGAATCCCTCTAGGTAATCGTCAGATTATGAGACAGTACGTTTAGAACATAAAGATGAACCATATATATCTTAATCTGACGCGCTTGAGTATTTCAAAATGGCGAATTTTTTTTGCACATTATGAAACTGCCCGTGAGTTTGCGTCCCATCGAAATCGTCAGATTAGTGAATGAGAGCTTTTTTTTGGTGCACTTAACACTCCCTTAGAAAATCTGACGCGCTCGACAAAATTTTTTTTTTTTCATTTTCAACCCTTAAATACAACCACCCGCATCATGCAAACGATCAGATTAGCATACGTACATTATTAAAAATACGTAGGGCATTGATGCTATCAATATCTGACGCGCTCGAGGATGTCCATGCAACAGTTTTTTTTTACATATTTAAAAATCTATAGCCGCTTTCCCCACCGATAAAAGTGAAAAATCACATAACATTTTTTTCTTCTTATCATCTAAGCTTTGCAACTCAATAGGTCTCTATGACGCTCGAGTAAATCCCCATTTAGCATCGTGGGCTCCCCTACCATAGGATGATTAACTTTAAATTAAAATATGTATATCCAAACTCCTTGAACTAGGTAAGTAAAGCGAGTTATGCTTACCTTTGACTGTCCTTTATATTTTATCAAGTTCGATTTATGCTTTTCAGTATGTGCATGCTGTTTTATAGACGCTAATCTACTTTGCAGTTTCGCATTGCATGCTTTGCAAAATGCGGTGAATTTGTCATCTTTATAACGTGAAAGCCACGAAGAAAATTCCGGAATTTGTTCCCACTTAGCTAAATAACTTTGCTGAAAACTTGACATGCTATCCGGATGAATGCAACTAAGTAAATAAAAACAACAATAATCGCGTTCTATTTATATGATGACAAAAACATCACCTATTTTGGGGAAATTCCCGAATTATCGAAAGAAAGTCCTCAAAGATTAAGTCGAATGCAGAAGAGACAATCATTTCACTTGAACCGTATTAGACGATTTGATACTAGTAATAAAGTATCTTTTAAGTTTAACTACTACCTATTTATGCAACTGAAAACTTAAAAACTAGACGTTGTTTTGAAAATTATAGATAAACTAGCGGCCCGTCCCAAATTCGTCCGAGTAGACTGATATTCATGAAACACAACGAATTTGAATGTATGCAATCTGGAAATTACGCTCTTTCTAATAGTGCAAACCGCATTAAAATCGGTCCAGCAGTTGTAAAGTTTTAGGCGAACATACATTCTGCAAGTCTGATTAATACTATGTATTGATTGATAATTGTATATGTAGTATTACAATACTACAACGCCGGCACTGGCCGTCTTTCTTGTCATATCTGTAACTTACTCATCTTTGCTCATAGATAACATGTATAAGTATAAACTATATCCGGGAAAGTCCCCAATGTTCGCGTTTCGGGGAATTCCGCAAACATTGTCGCAAAGACGATCACTCACTACGGTGTTGCCATAACTTCAACCAAAATATACCCAAAAATACTGACTGCCAGCAATATAGGTACCTGAAAATATACTGATGTTCGGAAAAATCGCTGAAATATACTGAAAAAGTATTAAAATACTGAATCTGGTCACACTGCGACTACGATTGCCATTCGCCGTGCTACACTATAGTTGAAAGGTACTAAGAACGGCAACGTCCCAAACGTAATTTAAAAGTTATTAAATAAAAAACGAAGGACTGGGTCCGTTGGACCCATAAGCGAGTCCTTAAGTGTTAAAAAAAAACATTGTACTTTAGGGCATATTTTTCAGGGGTGGTCTAGTCTAGTATAACCAAGTTGTGATATGATAACTTAATCATAGGAAAATTGTGTTCCAACTTCAGTACTTTTCTGAAAGGCTGTTGCTAGTCGTCCGGTTATACGGACGACTAATATTCAATATTTGTCCGGTTATCGGATGAATAAAATATATTAATCGTCCGGTTATCAGATTAATAAAATATTTTAATCGTTTACTTTATTATTTGTACTAATTACGTTTCATATAACTTTAGAAATTAAATAAAATGAAGGTTTTCGAAGAAAAAAAAAAAAACCCTAACCTAACCTTCACTCGGTTAGCTTCGAGATCTAATAACTCCGCATTTTTTTCTTTTTGCTCCTTATTCCTCCTTAGTAGTGTAATCTTCAGCTCCGTGTTGTCGAAAAAGATTTTCACTTTTTTCACGAAAAAAATTCTTAGTTATAAATTTAATAATAAAAAAATATTAATATCCGTATGAATATACTCATTCAAAAAAAAAAAGCCGTACAAATTGTCAAATTCACGATTGACGGACGATTTTTTACCGGACGACTAGACACATCGTTTCTGAAATACGATGTACTTGCGCGTGGAATTAGAAAATTTTGGCCGTTTTTTTTTTACAATATTTTTCAATAATGCTTCTCTCTTATTGGTCGCAGCGTGATGTATTATAGCTTATAGCCTCAATAAATGGACTATCCAACACTAAAAGAATTTTTCAATTGGAACCACTAGTTCCTAAGATTAGCGCGTCCAAACAAACAAACTCTTCAGGTTTATAATATTAGTATAGAAAATACTCTGTAATTATTAGCAACTAAGATCATAATCTGATAATTATACTTAATAGCAAATAGTATGTCTGCAACTCTGCAATAAACTATAATTTAAGTGTGTGAAGGTGGTTAGGTTTAGTCTAATGTTGATCTCAATTACTACTAGTCTTAAAGCTATTAAAATACGTTGCCTGTAAAGTTTATTATAGAACTATAAGAACTATATGGTGACCGCAACTTACGCGTGTAATTTAAGATCCAAACCTTAACAAATTATACAAAAAAGCTATTCTCTTGAACCACTCTGTCTATTAAAAAAAGCCGCATCAAAATTCGTTGCGTAGTTTTGAAGTTATAAGCTTACATAGGGACATACATACAAAAATAACGATAAAGTTTTATAATAAGTAAGGATAGGTTGGTTGCGTAGGCAGTTATAAGTTGCCCTGGATCAAAGTTAAAAATCCCAAAGTAAAGGGATTTTTTTAATGAATCCGTAGCTCTTCTAATCTTGGTTCTCCCGCAGTACTAGGCTTGTTATAATTACTCTTGTATTATAAACATTTCACACAACGTCTTCTGGTCCCAAGCTAAGCTTATGTTTGTATTATGGGTAACCAGAGTATGGTCATACAAATGTATGACATTTATAAGTATCACAAAAATAATTGACCCGTGCAGGAATCAAACCCGCGTCCTTGTGAACGGAAGTTCGTTACATGAACTAGAGGCCACTTGGTTGCAAATTAATTGTGCAGAGGTTATAAGAAGTTTTGAAACTTTTTATACGTTTACATGATGAAAAACATGGCTAGAGTCCTGAAACTTTGTGTTGAGAAATCCTTTCTCGTTCATATATTTCTGATAATATTACTATAAAATGTTTGTTTATCATATAAAGTTGTATTGTTGTCTCACTCCGTCGTGTATGTTTTACAGATGAGAAAGAGAAGTACGATCCCAATGGGTTCCGCGACGCGCTCGTGCAAGGTCTCGAGCGCGCGGGCGGTGATCTTGATGCTGCGTACAAGTTCTTAGACGCGGCCGGCTCGAAACTCGACTATCGGCGGTATGGCGAAGTCATATTCGATGTTCTTATCGCTGGGGGGCTGCTGCGTAAGTATAACACTGTATACATTACTAATGTCAGTCTAGTGTAATTGCTCTATTCTCCAGAAACAACAGCAATATTCTTTATTGCACACCAATTATACAAATAGAGAGAAGTAACAATTTTTTTATGTACAAACGGCGGTCTTATCGCTGTCCGCGATCTCTTCCAGACAACCTACATAGATACAGTCCTTTATGAGAGGTGTTAGAAACATGAGACAAATAATGTTTTTTTAATACTGAAATCCACAGCATATATAATAACTAATTCATATTAATAGTTTTATCTGTGCTAAAAATCTCTCAATGTGGTTAAAAAAATATTCATGTAAAAATAAATGGAATATTTCAGTGTCATATTTATAGCTATACCATCTGGTTAAGTTTCACCCAATTTGTCCTAGTTTAAATGATGAAATAACTGGCTAGAGTCCTGAGTTATTGATGACAAAAACTTGTTCGTTCGTATTAACTGATAATATATATTTAACAATATATAATATAATAGTTATAACTATATATTAACAAGTATTTTATTATATTTCCCAGTTCCCGGCGGTGGTATTTCGATGGATGGCGATACCCCGAAGACCAACACTTGCATTTTTACCGCAAACGAAGACATGGACTCCATGCGAAACTTCGAGCAGGTAATGGTCATCATTATATTAAACTTTATAAGTTTTAACAGACTTCAAAAAGAGGAAGATATTCCCAATTCATCAGTATGTTTTTTTTTATTTATACATGTTTAGTATGCTTGATTAAAATTAACAGAATTTTTGAGAATACATACATACTATATCATACTGATGTTCTTCAAGAATCCAGTGCGTAGCATTTATAACTGTGAGGCATGCATATAAGCTTAGCTTGGGACCAGAGGACGTTGTGTGAAATGTCCATGAATATTTATATTATTTATTTATTTATGCATGACTGTGTGTTTGGATCTTAGTAAATGGCGCTCTATAGTCTCTGTCTACCCTCATGGTAAAAAGGAGTGATGTTAAGTGTTAAGTGTATGTTAATAAAATTATTCATTTTTATTTGTACTTTAAATGACGCCGTAATAGAGTATTTTTTGGGTTCCGTACCAAAGGGAATAACTAAACCCTATTACTGTCTTCACTGTCCGTCCGTCCAGTTTTGAATCATGTGTTTATTATTGTTCCAGGTATTTGTGAAATTGATGAGACGTTACAAATATCTAGAGAAGATGTTTGAGGAAGAAATGAAAAAGGTAAGATAATTGTATTAAACATTGACAATTTTGTTCTAGTTAGGTCCACAGATATGCCTTTTGAGCACAAGTAACTTTAGCCTGGCTAAATCGTAATTCGTTATTTCTTAAAAGAATTAAGCTCACATAGGGACCATGCACTCCGTGTGGTGACTGATTAAGAATACAAGTGTCACCACCCCATCTCCTCCCAAGGCTACTATAAAATTTAGCTAAGGGATATTGCACACAGATAACATCCTCTGTGAGAGATGGAAAACTCGAATCTGTATTCTGGTAGCCATATAGCACAAGCATATAAGCTTAGCTTGGGACCAGTGACATGTCCGTGAATATTTATTTATTATTAATTGTTTATAGGTGCTGGTCTACCTGAAGGGTTTTGAGCCTCAACAGCGTATTAAACTTGCACGTATGACTGCATTATGGATTGGTGAGTGTATATTTTAACATTTTAAAAATATTAATAATGACACTTTTCGATTCAATTACTTAACTTTAATATCACAGCCCATAAACATAATATAAAATAAACATAATATATAACTTTAGGAGTTGGTAAACAGCGTCAGGTAATTAATTCTACAAACATAGATATAGACTCCCTAAATCAGCATTATTGCATGTCGTCCAATTTTGATAGGACAATCAAAACTAACACATTAAACTATCTTTCATCTTTACCAACTTCTTCACATCCTCAATTCTTCTTCAGTCAATTCACCGACTGTGATGTTAAGAAAGGTATCATGTCTATTGCCTCTAATGCAGTTGGATCTGACAGTATCAGCCGTAATATGGTCCTTCCCATTATCGACGAAATTCTTCCTGTCATTACTCACATCCTTAACACTTCCATTACCAGTAGTGTCTTTCCTTCCCTCTGGAAAGATGCTCAAGTCACTCCGCTACCTAAAGTCCGAAATCCTTCGTCCTTTTCTGACTACCGTCCCATATCAATCCTTCCTTTCCTCTCCAAGGTACTTGAACGTTTAGTCCACGATCAGCTTTCTTCCTTCCTTTCCCAAAATAACCTGTTAAATCCATTCCAATCCGGTTTCCGTCCTGGTCATAGTACCACTACCGCCCTTGTCAATATTACGGACGATATAAGGTCTGGCATGGACAACGGTAGGCTGACAGTGCTCTGTCTTCTTGATTTCAGCAACGCTTTCTGTACCGTTGATTTCGAAGTGCTGCTCGCCATATTAGATACCCTTAACATATCTCCAGCAGTGGTTGATTGGTTTCGTACTTACCTGTTCGGGCGCCGCCAGCGTATTCGTTTAGACGACACTTATTCCACGTGGTCTGACATCTGTTCTGGCGTCCCACAGGGTGGCGTTTTATCTCCTTTACTTTTTTCCGTTTTCATAAACTCCATCTCTTACAAACTTCACTCATCCTACCACCTTTACGCAGACGACCTACAAATTTATTGTCAAGA
Source organism: Orgyia antiqua (assembly GCA_916999025.1). Taxonomy (NCBI): domain Eukaryota; kingdom Metazoa; phylum Arthropoda; class Insecta; order Lepidoptera; family Erebidae; genus Orgyia; species Orgyia antiqua. The sequence goes on from OU779874.1 coordinate 12,997,382, forward strand.
AACCACAGCAAATCTGTTTCAAGCTATCCATATTATCAATTTAGACTTACGACGTATACAAAAGTGGACTGAAAGGTTTGGGTTGACAGTCAATCCAGCAAAGACGCAGGTAACAGTAGTAGGTAGCTCAAGACTTCTTTCCAAAATTGACTGGCAATTGTTACCTCAAGTTTTCTTCAATGGAGTAACCCTACCAATTAGTGACAGCGTAAAAAACCTGGGAATATTTATTGACAAATCGTTATCTTGGACAGTACAACTTCAAAACATTAGTCGTAAGGTCTTCTCTTCCGCTGCAATTCTGCGCAGACTACGTAACTTCCTTCCCACTGCCACTAAAACTGCACTAGCACAATCTATTCTTCTTCCGATTCTTGACTACGCCGACACCAGCTATCTTGATCTTAACGAGGACCAACTTGACAAGCTTGAGCGACTCCAGAACTTCTGTATTAGATTCATATTTGGACTTCGTAAATATGATCATGTATCCGAGTTTCGAACTATGCTCAAGTGGTTGCCCATCCGACTTCGACGGAATACTCATATACTTAGCCTTCTTTATAATATTCTTTTCAATCCACACACTCCCGACTACCTCAAAAAACGGTTCACGTTTCTACATGACACACATACGAGGGACCTCAGATCATCGGAAAACCTAACATTGACTGTAGTTACGCATTCGACTAGATTCTTTACTAAATCTTTTACAGTAGAAGCGGCGCGGCTATGGAATGCCTTACCTTTGACGATAAGAAACGCTCAGACCATATCAACATTCAAAAAACTTGTTAAGGAACACTACTTGTCCCTACCGATAAATTGATATACTTCCATATGAATATTCTATGTATGTATATAATATGTATGTATTGTGTATGTATGTATATGTCAAAATATGTATATAAGTATATATTTATGTAAGTGTTATGTATGTATATGTATTTGTATATATCTGCTACTATAGTATATTCACTTATTTTTAGTACACCAAAAGTCGCCTATTCTGCCTCGGTCAAATCCATCTTATGGTTGTCTGGGAGAGATCGCAGCTCGCGATAAGACCGCCCTTTGTACCTATGATATGTCTGTTATGTAAGCTTTATAAATCATTATGGTGTGCAATAAAGAATATTTTACTTTTACTTTACTTTACATAATTTGCCATAATTTGTTATATTCTCAAATCATATACACTTATCATACCAAACATTATTATTGAGCTTAATGTTTGGTTTCAAAGTTATTTTATTTTTCACTGGATTTTCAATAAATTTTCACATGTGACATGATGGAAAAACATACAATTGTATCCAATTGTTTGCGCAATAACTAAACAAAAAAATGAATTTTGATAGTGTCGATAACACAATTAGGCAATGTTAACTGAACTTTCTTGTTAGAAAAGCTGTTTATTATAAACTAAAGATTTTAGTTAAGTTTAGTTGTCCACATGGAATTGGCACCAATAGCATCATTATATAATATTTGTATTTTTAGCATTTTTCGATGTTAAAAATATTATTTTCTGCGTACCTACCGTCACGGTTTTTTTTTCTCGTGGTGTACAACCGAAACACAATTTCGACTCAATACAAAAAGCGTTCGTAGCTCATTGCGTAACGTGTTGTCTTTCAATCCCAGGGTCTCGGGTTCGAATCCCAGTGATTTAATATCTTGGCATTTTGTAATGTGCACACGATTAGAGCCACGTAGCGTTTGTAACTGCGCTATGCGGTGTCGAAGTAGTGCTATATTGAAGCATGGAAACATCCTCTGACATCATTTATAATGTGATGTCGGTTCACACTGGCCGTGCGACAGTTTTTTGATATTTTTGTAATTTTTTTTTTGTTTTTCTAAGTATTTTTTCGGCTTTCTCGATATTTTTTCTGTATTGTCTTCCTTTTTAGGGTTCCGTACCCAAAGGGTAAAAACGGGACCCTATTACTGAGACTTCGCTGTCCGTCCGTCTGTCTGTCACCAGGCTGTATCTCAAGAACGGTGATAGCTAGACAGTTGAAATTTTCACAGATGATGTATTTCTATTGCCGCTATAACAACAAATACTAAAAATAAAATAAATATTTAAGGGGGGCTCCCATACAACAAACATGATTTTTTTACCGTTTCTTGCTCGATACTAATAACGTTGCCTTATGTTGCATAGATAATGGTACGGAACCCTTCCAATTTATTTACTTATTGATGACAAGTTCGTTTTTTTCTTTAAGAAATCTTACGTATTATTTAAACATCACAGCAGTTTTGGATTTATCAATAACCAATGATAATATCATGCAGTAACTGAAAATAGGGCTTTAGAAAATGAAATAAATAAAATTTCAACTTTTTGTTCTGTCTGTTTTTAAGTTATTTTTGTTTTGTTTAGGCAACGGCTGTGTACCACCGTCGGTTCTTCTAGTGCTTGTGAACGAACATCTGTTGAAGGATAACCTCGCGTTAGACTTTGTACTGGAAGTGTTTGCCACGGTTAAACAAGAACGTGGTGTTACATCACTCGTCACGGCGCTTAAAAGGGGACAACTTGAGGGCAGGTACGTTTATTAACTATTTCATCATCATACCGGCACTTCTTTTTCCTATAGGGGTAAGTAGAGACTATAGTGCACTATCTGCTATCATTATTAGTAAAAGGAGTTGCCCGCGTGGAATTCAGAAAATTTTCTCCCGTTTTTGCAACACTTTTTAGTGATTCTTCGCCCTTATTGGTCGTTATGTTATATACATATAGCCTATCCTAGCTTTCCTCCATAAATGTACTATCCAACACTGAAAGAATTTTTTCAAATGGGACCAGTGGTTCCTGAGATTTGCGCTTTCAAACAAACAAACTTTTTAACTATATAACATCAGTATAGATTTTCAAGTGTGTTTAGTTCTTGTACCAAGTAAATTATTAAGGGAATGACATACTTTTAAGATATGGCCCTGACAATTAGTAGTGTAATAATCTATTAGATTATTACAATAATGTGGGGGCGACAACAATTGCGTCATTGTACTGGCTCGTCGTATTATTGCAACGTAGTCATTAATGTTGCAACAAATTTAAATATTAAAACTTAATAACGTAAATAAATAAATAAACTTAACGTCCAAGCTGTCATATTGTGGAACTCTCTTCCACATGAAATTAGATCCGCCAAAAGCCGCCTCACTTTCAAAAAAAGAGTCAAACATATGTTGTTACAAAGGTTAGCTGAATTATCGTAACTATAGATTATGTAGTATTTACTTTATGTATGTTTGTATGTATGTATATGTACCTATTGTGTATCTAGTATGTATTTTGTATGTATAGCGTACTCTGTATGTATGATATATATATTTTAGTAAGATCATTGTGTATTGTATGTAGTCTATTGACAGTAATTATAAAATTTATATAATATCACAGAATATACACCTACTTCATTTGTTTCTGCACCACCCAAGGTTGACTGGTAGAGAATGCCTACGGCATTAAGTCCGCCTTTATACAATCTGTTTGTATATAAAGTTTTAAATAAATAAATAAATAACTTTCATTTCTTTCTCTTAAATTCGATTCATGACTAGATCAAATTTGACGGGCCTCCTGGCCTAGTGGTTCGTGCCGTTCACAAGGTCGCGGGTTCGATTGTATAATTGACATAAATGTTTGTATTGCGTCTGGGTGTTTACTATGTATTACAAGTATGTATTTACAAAAGAAAAGTAGTATATGTATTATATCCGTATTACATTACATAAAGCAAGCTTAATAAGCTTAGCTTGGGACCAGAGGACGTTGTGTGAAGTGTCCATGAATATTTATTATTATTATTTTTTGTTTGTTGTTGTAGGTTGTTAGAGTTCCTGCCTCTGAACCGTCGCAGTGAAGAAGTGTTGGCGTCTTCGTTCGCATCACGCGGACTTGCCGAACTGCTACGATTACATCGAGCACAAGCCTCTCAGGTAACAAACACACATTAAATCATCATTATTATGTCATATCCCTTTATTTGGAGTCGGCGAAACATCACTTTTTTTCCATGCTCTTCTGTCAAGAAGTCATTTCTATATTTACTACTCTTTCATCCATTCTTTGAAAAGCCATTTACCATAGCAGCTATTTACCGTGGCAGCAGTCTGTGATGGGCTGCTCAATCCTGCACATTTCACATTTTCCCTTTCTTTATTAATTTACATCAATAATGATCAAATGGGCTACTTTATTGTCGTCATACAATATTCATGACAGCAGAAAGTGTATTAGATCCTTCTTATGACATCCGAATGGTTTTTGTGAACGTTCTCACCCCATTTTTGCACCTATTCATTCATATCTGTTCCATATTATTGTAATCCAAAATCTGACGCTTTTCTTTTAACAGATTCTCTATTGCATTTGTTTGTTTTATATATAGGAAGCTCGTCGTGAACTAACCCAAGCACTGATGGACGAGTTGGCTGAGGAGAAGCCAGTGCGTGACATCATACAAGAACTGAGAGACATGTCAGTGAAACATGCTATACCTGATCATGAAGTGGTCGCCATTGTAAGTTGTTACATATTTTTTTGAAGTTAAAATAATATTCAAGTTGGTATGTTTTAAAAGCTCTTTTGAAACGTCAGAAGCCAGGTGTCTGTTCCAAAGAAACTACATGGATTTTTTTCTCTTTCCTTTCTTTTTATTTGTTTTTCAATATTATTTTATTACTGTTTGTTCTTTTTTTGTCGTCAATCACATCTTATAAATGTAGAAGAATGTATAGATAGATGGATGTTAAGATGTCTGTTGTTCTTTCAGGGAAAAAAATTTGAATGGATTTTAATGAACTTCTACAGATTTCTAAGCAGTTAGGCCTGCGACTTAGGACATGTAAAGTTAAAGTATAACTAGATCAAAATAACTCGGAGAGAGAAGGAAAACTCGAAACTTAACCGTAGCTTAAAGTTTGCATGCATGGCATAATATTTATTGGGCAAAGGCCCATCCAAAGAGGACGAGGAATAAGTTACTAATGATGAAACTCGATGACGAGTCGTAGTATAATAAGTAGCTCATATTAAACGTAATTGTACCAAGTTATTTGGGACTTTTACTATTTTTATGACGTTTTATTATATATTGACGATATGGCAATCTGATTATTATTCATTAATATAGTAATAAAACTATAATTGAAGAGATTTTTATTATTTTGTTTGTTTTTATAGATTTGGCAGTGTGTGATGTCTCGCGGTGAATGGAATAAGAAAGAGGAGTTGTTAGCGGAACAGGCGGCCAAACATTTACGTCATTTTACACCATTGTTGGCCGCGTTTGCTCAATCCGCTAAAGCTGAAAGTGCTTTACTCACAAAGGTATGGATTTTTTATACATTATTGTGATATTTTTTAAGATATTGCAAAGTTTTTGGCAAACAAATACAAATGGCTCTATTATAAAGTTTTTGAAATAGTTATTTAGTTAAATTAATTAGGTAATATGTATATGACGAAAAATCACATTTGGCACGTTAATGTGCTGGAGATCGATAGAAGACATGCATGTAGCGTCCATATGTAATATCGATATTCATTTATATGACAAAATACGTGTTGATATTTTCTTGTTCCCTACTAATTTGAGTAGTGATCTCATTAATTGATATGACAGGACTAATGATGCAGTGGTTAGCGTTACGGACAGCCGTCTACGGGTTCGATCTCCGAATTTTCATAACATTTATATTTGTTATCCAAATATTTGTACTGTGTCTCAGTGTTTTGTATGTAATTATGAGTATGTATTTACAAAATGTAATTTATCTGTATGCTGGTAGCTCAAGCTTAGCTTGGGACCAGAGGATGTGCAAAATATCCATAAATATTTATTTATTATTACGTAATATAATAATATGATGATACCTGATGACGAGTCTAAGTACTACAATATAACGTGATGTACTTACAAGGACCAAGTTATTTGGGACTTGTTGTGTACATTGTGTAGTTTTGTTGTACTCTGATGATTTGGCAATCTGATTGTTATATTATACCGTATAGATCTAAGTATTTATTACCTTAAATATTAAACCATACTTTAACAAATTATACAACAAAGCCAGCCTCTTGAACCAAACTATTTGGTAAAAAAACCGCATCAAAGTCTGTTGCGTACTTTTGAAGATATAAGCTCACATAGGGATATACAATATACATACAAAGATAAGGACTTTGTTATATAATAAGTAAAGATGCTCAGATCTATATGATAAAGTTTTATTAAAAATATAAAATATATTCTATTTTATAATGCATCATATAAATATTATTTGTATATTATTACTATTTCAGGTGCAAGAGTATTGTTATGAGAACATGAACTTTATGAGAGCGTTCAGCAAGTTAGTTGTGATGTTGTACAAGACGAATGTGTTATCTGAGGAAGTGATCCTCAAGTGGTATAAGGAGACTAACTCTAGTAAAGGAAAGATGATGTTCCTCGATCAAATGAAGAAGTTTGTTGAATGGTTGCAGATCGCTGAAGAAGGTTAGATATTGTTACGTTGTTGGTTTGTGTAGGAATAGGATACAGATAGAGCAGGAACGCAGGTTGTGGCATTCTATGGGGGAGGTTTATGTCCACGTGTGGACAGAGAAATGTTGATGAATTGATCATAAGAATAGAAAATCATGTTAAAGTTTAGAATATTATATACCAGGAGTGGCCAACAAGTCAATCGCGACCAATTTTGGTCGATCACTCGCAAATTCCATGAGTAGATACATTCAATGCCAAATGTTTCTAGTACTTGATACAGGAATCTTCGAGTAGGGAGACGTTCAGCGTTACCACTTTTAGTAGTTTTCTACTATTTTTTTAAAGAGTGCACGGCGGTATAAAAGCACATTGCATAAACGTCCCCCTTACCTAAGAAATAGGTCGATCGCGACTCAATTTTAAAATAAAAGTAGATCTAATGTGCACAAAAGTTGGCCACACCTGTTATATACTACCACAATCCCTGTTTTCTGTCAAATATATGATTCCTGTGTAGTGATTCAACATGGATACTGTGTCTTGGTGTTCTCTTACTTACAATAATATATTATTAACACGCTTTTTTAAGCTTAATTATCGTTGTATTAATCTATGTAACGGAATCTTCAAAAATTATTTTCACTCTCTTATTAAGGACCACAATGCTATAATTTAAAAAATATTCAGGGTTTTCATGCGTGTTTTCAGTTTTTTGAACTCTGACAATTATTGTGATAAATAGGATGTGTGTATTACATAATTATGTACATAATTATTTATTAAAATTAACAATTTCTTTATAGATGAATAGTAGAAGCAGACAATAATTCTTACCTACATTTTTCTTGTATTTTTCCAGAGTCTGAAAGCGGCGAAGATGAAGATTAGATTAAGAACAGCTAGTGAGACTGACAAGAAGCTGCGCCGTCCCCCTACTCGCTTAATCACACCCCCCATATTCCGCCATAGACAGTCCGACAGTAAGACAACAACACACCGGGACGACGCGAACAATATATACAGACAGTCGCATATAATATAATAATAATGACTGTTTACATATAATAAATATTGAATAATAATTAGGGAGACTCCACAATGGGACAATGTTTTCTACAAAACTGTATATTATTCATTTCTAAATAACATGTTGATGAAATACCATATTTTTTATTCAATTTTTTTAGTAAAATTCAAATAAATGGTGGAAACCAATTTTAGTTTTTTATTATTTTACAAAATCGCTTGCTTGAAATTGTTATATTTTTTTTGTATTTAAGTAGATGTGTGTTGTGTATGCATATAGATTAAAAATACAAACGTAACACAAACAAAACAAAAATCCTGGACTATCATTTTCTTCAATTCTTATTGTAAACTGCTGAACCGATTTTGATATAATGCTACAGAATAGCCTGCCTTTATTTAATAACTAGCTGTTGCCTAAATTTCACGAAATGTAATTTAGGGAATATTGCCCGTATTTTTTGCTACATTTTTCACTAATGCTTCGCTCCTATTGGTCGCTGCGTGGTGTTATAGTCTCTCAGTCTCTAGCCTTGCTCGATATGCTCGATAATCGACCTCTGCAACGCAAAAATAATTTTTCAATTCTAACCTGAGATTATGTTCCCGAGATTAGCGTGTTCAAACAAAAATAATAAAGACTACCTACGTCCAGATACCTAGGTACCTACTTATCTTGCCTTTCACCATCTTTTCATGACTAATATTTCCAATACAACTAGTGCCATCTGTGGGTAAATGATTGCAGTCCTAATACTTCGAACTATTGATTTAGATGTCGCTAAAAGCTTCACTAGCACAAGTTACGATGTATGGGAACAGATGGCGTTAGCACACATATTCTAAATTTAAAAACGTATTTTTTTCGAAGTAACATAGTTAAGTAAGTGTAATGCAATGGGGTACTAGATATGCATATCAAATTTGCAATCTTTATGTACTAAAGATCCAGACGCAGCACAAATAATCATCGCAAAAGTATTTCGATTATTTTGACCGGCCGAACCCATGACTTCCTGAATGCAAGTTACCACTGTGCCAAATAATTTAGCTGACTTCGAACTTTTATTGCTAAGCGTTATCGTTAGCGTTATCCTTGCTAATTCATGAACCTACATGATTAGTGTTCTTAAATGTACGAAGATAGCAATTATTTAGACTTATTGTCTATAGTTTTTGGTTTGAAAGATCAGGGACATAATTATCATAGACACAGTATAATAAAGACATATAACCTCCCAACAAATTGTGAAACTCAATTATCATTACACTCTGAATCTACAGATGGCACTAAGCGTATCAAATCACATAATTTATCGTAATCAATAATCATTCATAATCTTACTACGTCACGTTGTATAGCGGTAGTACTAAAAAAAATGGCAGATGGCACTATTTCATAATCTTGATAAATCAATTACGTAACTAGTTTTAAATTTACCTCAGATAATCTGAAAAATTGAAATGAACACAATTTTGTTTATCATAGAATAGTTTAATATGTTTATCATAGAATTTACAATTTTTTTTATCATAAAAAGTAAAGATACGCTTTTGCGGCTTAGAATACACATATAAATTTCGAACGATTTTTAATGGTACGGAACCCTTCGTGCGCGAGTCCGACTCGCACTTGACCAATTTTTTTACATACATACATCGCCCAAAGCTAATATACTATTTGCGCACACGCACACACAGACACATACACGCACGTACGCACACACACACGCACACACACACGACAAATGTAATTTCTAAGAATACACTCGCTATTTGAACGTCATAACAAGCAACATCGTTTTTAGGGTTCCGTACCCAAAGGGTAAAAACGGGACCCTATTACTGAGACTTCGCTGTCCGTCCGTCCGTCCGTCCGTCTGTCACCAGGCTGTATCTCAAGAACGGTGATAGCTAGAGAGTTGAAATTTTCACAGATTGATGATGTATTTCTATTGCCACTATAACAACAAATACTAAAAATAAAATAAAATAAATATTTAAGGGGGGCTCCCATACAACAAACATGATTTTTTTACCGTTTCTTGCTCGATACTAATAACGTTGCCTTATGTTGCATAGATAATGGTACGGAACCCTTCGTGCGCGAGTCCGACTCGCACTTGACCAATTTGTTTGACGGACGGACAGCGAAGTCTCAGTAATAGGGTCCCGTTTTTACCCTTTGGGTACGGAACCCTAAAAACGTCGAAATCAAGTGGCGCATCACTATTTGTTTTAACAAGCTTGACCTTGAACCCAAATAAATACTACCTGTTTTTTAATAAACCAATTTGATGATTTTTATGAGATAATTTAGTTTGTAACTTTTTATCTTTTCAACCTTTTTTTGTTTTTTTTATAAAACTATAAATATATTATTGTTCTTAAAACTTACTAATATTTAATACCCTAAAATAATAATAATAGTTTTTGTAACACCAATCAATGATTTAAATATATTAAAATGCCATCTAGTTAAAAACTGTGTTAAAAATAACAAAGCGATCATTGAAGCGAATCATCTGCCATCTATCGCAAGAGGTTATTTTATCGTAAGAGGTTATTTGCATGTACTAATCAGTGGAAAATAATTATTATTGTATTTTTTCGTTGAATGTAACATATTAAATATGTATTAGACTTTTAATTTAAGTTAATTTTTTTCTGTCTAAACGTATCTTATTGCAACGTCCGTTTTATACAAGTTGTTACGCTAGTGAACAGCGCCACCTAGATTTAGCGTGCATTTTATGGCGAACATGCCAAAGTATGGGAATTGATAATCTTTATTAGTACTGTGTCTATGATAATTATGTGCCAAAATACCAACTAAATTATTCCATAAGAAATATATGTAATAAGTAATTTTATCATTTAATATTCTCTGGACTGACTCATTTATTGAAATAAAACCATTTTTACCGATTGCAGGCCAATAAAATAAAATAATAATAAGATTTTTACGGATTTAGACGCCTATTACAGTTACAGTATAGCTGTTGCCCGCAACTTCGTACGCGTGTTATTTAAACGCTAAACCTCTTCAAATAATACAGAAGACCAATTCTCTTGAACCATTCTATCTATTAAAAAAACCGCATCAAAATCCGTTGCGTAGTTTTGAAGATATAAGCTCACATATGGATAAACATACAAAAATAAGGATTTTGTTTTTAATAAGTAAAGATACGCGTCAAAATCCGTAAAAAGTGGTTTTATTTAAATTTAACAACTGCCAAATTATTCACTAATTCGCAAATGTATATCATAGATTTGAAATAAGAATGAAACGAGGGGAGGCAACCTTTCCGGCAGCATTCATAGGACTTGTTTAACGGCCATAACATTGTCGTGTCGTGCTGTTCGTTTTGTTTAGCCCCTCGCGTCCACGCTTCAAGGACACCGCAGCCCGCCATCACAAGGTCACGTCAGGTGATGTTATGTACACGTGTGATAACGGTTTCATTTCAATTACAAATTATTATTAGACAGGGTGCAAATAAATCTTTTGTGATAACACAAAAGATTTATTTGCACCCTGTATTTTATAAGAATAACATGAAGGAAGGATTAAGAAAAAGAAGAATTAAGAACAATTAATAACAATTACTGTCACCAATTCTCTTGCAAAAACAAAATCAAGATCTAACAAAGTATTGGTTACTGATACTACATGCACAACTAAACTTAAGTAAAAAATTAAAATTGATAACTGAACTTATCTCTTGGCAGGCTCTTACAGCTGGAAAGAAATGGGGTGGTGACACTTGTATTCTTAATCCGTCACCACAGAACCAAGAAGAATAAGGTTCCGTAGAATTTTTGTAGCCTTATAATCATCCCTGAAGCTATCTACCAGAACCAATTGAGTAACGCAAACGGATAAATTTTCTTAATCTCAATAAGAGATTTTGCTTATCCCGAGAAGCGCAACAGTCCACTAATGATTGGATATTTAAAAAAAAGTCGAACCAACTTTGCGTGCCTTTGAAATTTAAAGATTTTCCTCGATTTCTTAGGAGATAACCATCAGATCCTTACCTGGTGCCAATGGGACCACACGGGAACCACCAGCTTTCAAATAAAAAAAGAATCATTAAAATCGCAGTTTAAAGTTATGAGGTATCAAGCACAAAAAAGAAAAAATACAGATAAGTTGGGAAACTCCTCTTTTTTTGAAGTCGGTTAAAAAAACTTTAAAAGTTCGCTACTTTAAATTTAGATTGAAGATTAATAACAAAACATACATACATAACAAAATTAAAATATTAACTAATTCCGAAGTACATGTTAAACTTGCTTTGAGCAGATGTACTTTAGGAAATGATGTAGAAAATATCTTATTGAAAGACGAACACCTGCGTTTGGGACGAACCAAGGGCTGCCAGATGTCTACCAGTTAAAATATGTACCTACTTGATATTTGCAATGATAATAATATTGTTGTGAATTTTGTCAAAAAAAACCTCACCTGATTACAAATTTTGTGCCCACGAAGGTTTTCCTTTGATTATTATTCCTAATCCATACTGATATTATTAAGCTGAAGAGTTTGTTTGTTTGTTTGAACGCGTTAATCTCAGGAACCATTAGGTCAGACTGGAAAAAATCTTTCAGTGTTGGATAGTACGTTTATCGAGAAAGATTTTAAGCTATAGAACGTCACGCTGCAGGCAATAGGAGAGAAGCATCAGTAAAAGCAAGTTGTTATAAATGTTTAGCTGTTGCTTGCCACTTCGTAAACTTCGAATTAAGAAATCAAACCTTAACAAATTATACAAAAAGCCATCCTCTTGATACACTTACCTATCTATTAAAGAAAGCCTCATCAAACTCCGTTGTTTTAAACCTATTTATCTCAATGGTTTTAAAGATCGCTCACATGGGGACATACATACAAAAATAACAACTTTATTTTATACATAACTAGCTGTTGCCCGCGACTCCGTACGCGTGGAATTTAGGAAAGTTTCATGGAAATCCATCCAGTAGTCTTTACGTGAAAGAACAACAAACATCCTTACATTCATACAATCCAACATTAAGAGGATACCAAAATAGCTTCGTGCATTTTTCTACGTACGAAGTTTTCATTGTTTCTTTAGATTGAATGGCTAGAGCTCTAATTTTTAAGTATATGTTTTTTCAATATATTATGATCTAGGATCGCATAAACTCAGAAACGCGATTGAAAAAAGTTTTCTCGATAGAAAATCTTAGCGAAACAACCTCTCTAATTTTTTATTTTTTTCATTTGTCGGTCTATTAACGCGTATTAACTAATAAAATAACTTTAAAAACATAAGTAACTATTAAATATAGAAACACGTAAATCAGAATTAAAATATATTTAGTAGATTTTGAGTAAATAGGAAAAGTATCCCTAATTCTTCATTTTCTGTGCCTACTGGCTGTGTTAATATGTACGTGTCGGCGATGATATTGAATAATATTGATGTAGGCCCTTAACCAAACATCTAAATATTAGAGTAGGTATGGATAGAAGACCGAGAAAACGTTCGCGTTGCTCGGCCGACAGTTTAAGTATTTTATTAATTTTGTCGCGCGTAATTCTTTTATCGTCATATCTCCTAAGATATTTATTTAAATTGCATGCTGTAAAAAGCAGCTATAATCTATATTAAACGTGTAAGTTAACTAAGGTAATTCATTTGATAAAAAAGAATACTATATACACATAAATAGCTTTTGAAAACACCCTATTGAATTTGATAATTTTTGCGATATTATTATGGGTACAGCGGGTTTCCCTTAAAAGATAGACATATGCCCTCGCGGACTTTTTTGAAGGACTATAGGTAACAAACATTTCCTCCATACATTAGTTTGTTGTACCTCACATAGAAAAGGTAGCGTTTTCATTTATAGCTCGCACGCGTCCGAGTTTCTCGGTAAATTTAATCATATCTCATCCAATATACAGCAAACCCCAACAAATTATGTAGAAAATCCATCCTCTTGAACCATCCTATCTATTAAAAAAAACTGCATCAAGATCCGTTGCGTATTTTTGAAGATATAAGCTCACATAGGGACATACATACAAAAATTACGACTTTGTTTTATAAGAAGTAAAAAGATGTAAAGATTACATTATTATCTGGTACATAAAGCTTAATTTGTTACCAAAGGACGTAGTTGTGTAAAATCACTAGCAATATTTATTTGAAGTCAATAAAAACATTAAAAATACACATTATTTTAATTACAATTCATGGATTTTCTTAAAGTTCTTAATATGTAAATGAAATAATATTATTCTGATCTCCTTATAAACGTATAGGTAACCCTTGATACATAAAAAAGCTCATTTATCCCAGTTTGAATACGACAATCATGAATAAAGACTACGATACCCTTGTCCGCAAAAAATAAGTTAACTAAAGCTTGCTTTTGTAAGGCAACCAGGCCTACTCGCACACACAGATGTCTTATTATATAAGACTAGTTGTTTCCTACCACTTCAAATGCGTGGAATAACAAAAATTTTCCTTCTTTTTGCAACATTTTTCACTGATGCTTTGCTCCGATTAGTCGCAGCGTGATGTTATATAGCCTATAGCGTTCTTTGATAAATGTAGGTATTGTAGGTATCCAACACTAAAAGGATTTTTCTAATCGGACCAGTACCTAGTTCCTGAGATTAACGTGTTAAAAAAAAACAAACTCTTCAGCTTTATAATATTTGTATTGTATAGACTAGCTATTGCCCGCGTCTTCGTTCGCTTGGAATTGTCTAATTTAAAAGAAAACGGGTCAAGTAAGATTTGGATACGCACACTAAGAGTTCCGTAACTAGGTCTAGGTATTTTTTTTAAATGGTCATTTCACACAATGTCCTCTGGTCCCAAGCTAAGCTTATATGCTTGTGTTATGGGTACCAGAATACGGATATAATACATAAACTGGTACAAAAAGCTCACGATTTAACTGTAAAATGCCACAGATACATTGAGATAATAACCACATTCTTTAGCAAGTAATATTAAAAATATACATATTTGTTATATCTTATCTTTAAAGTTATAACAGGTATTTAATTAGCTTAAGGGCCTACATCAATATTATCGTCGACATGTACCTATTAACACAGCTAGTAGGTATAGAAAATGAAGAATTAGGGATATTTTTTTTGTTTACTCTTAATCTACTAAATATATTTTAATTCCGGTTTACGTGTTTCTATATATAATAGTTACTTATGTTTTTAAAGTTATTTCATTAGTTAATAAGCGATAATAGACCGACAAATGAAAAAAATAAAAAATGAGAGAGGTTGTTTCGCTAAGATTTTCTATCGAGAAAACTTTTTTCAATCGCGTTTCTGAGTTTATGTGATCCTAGATTATATATTGAAAAAACATATACTTAAAAATTAGAGCTCTAGCCATTCAATCTAAAGAAACAATGAAAACTTCGTACGTAGAAAAATGCACGAAGCTATTTTGGTATCCTCTTAAAAGGCATATAAGTATACAATTATTGTTATGATTCGTTAGACATAAATAAAAATTTGTATTAAATAAATAAATATTCATGCACATTTCACACAATGTCCTCTGGTCCCAAGCTAGGCTTATACGCTTGTGTTATGGGTACCAGAATACAAATATACTACATTAACTATTTTTCTTTTTAAATACATACTTATTATTCATAGAAAACACCCAGACGTAGTACAAACATTTGTATGACATTTATGAATATCTCACAAATGATCGTACCGTGCGGGAATCGAACCCGCGACCTAGTGAACGGCAGTCCGTTACATGAACCACTCAACTACGAAGCCCGTCAGTATTGAATACATAGTTAGGTATTACTATTACATTAGCAAAAGAATTAAAGCATTATGAATGGAGGGTCGCGGATTCGATTCCCGGACAGTACCTATAACTATTTGTGGGATGTTTATAAATGGTATGAATTCTAGATGCACAACTAAACCTAACTAAAAATGGAAATTGATATTGTGAATTTAAGTTCAGTTTAGTTTGGCACCGAAAATTTGTACTGATATTATCGTTATCTGTAATCGGAGATTACTTATTGAAAACAGCTTTATGTTTGTACACTGGGATTGATTTGAAATAGACGCCATACCCATAACAATGCAAAAATCTGAGGCAATGAATCTCAGACAAAGTAAAAAAAATATTCAGGATTTTCAAGTGTGCTTTTTTTAGGTTTTGGCTTAACATTCTCTGGTCCCGAATTAAGCTTAATAATGCTTGTGCTATTATACTAAGCAGTTATACTTTTACATTGAAGTTAATAAACAGAAATAATTCCAATAAGTCTACATGTTTCGATTGAATTGTGACGTATGTGGCGCCTTCCTACGCATTTTAGAATAACCGAAAAGGTATTTGACCTAAGAGTTAACGTTTAAAAACATATATTTCAACTTTTTATAAGTGACAAAAACATGAAAATATTTTTTGTAATATGACAAGTAGTTATTCATTAGTAGTAACGGTTTTGTCCGGTTTTAGGCTTAGATAATATTATTAATTTAATCTATATGTACATCTATCTTATACATATATCCGTGTGGTGACGGAGTAAGAACACAAGTGTCACCACCCCATTTCCTCCCAAGGGTGCTGTAAAAGTCAGCTAAGGGATATTGCACACAGATAAAATCCTCTGTGAGAGACGGAAAACTCGAAAATAAACCCTGTGCCAATACGCCTGGTCAGCGCGGCACAGTAGACAATAATCCCTCCCAAAGTGGAGGAGGCCCGTGCCCAACAGTGGGACGTAAATGGGCTGGAGAGAGGAGAAGTACATCTAGATTTGTAATCTTTATCGCGATATGCAATTTTTCATTCCTGTTTCAAAATAAGTGGTAACGGTACCAATTCTGCGTGGACAACTCAACTTAACCAAAATATGAAATTGGCAACGTCGGTATATCCTATTTTTTTTTGTACTACTAACGGGTGACGAACAAGCATACGGCCTGCCTGATGGTAAGCAGTACCGTAGCCTATGGACGTTTGCAACACCGGGAGTGTCGCTCTCGCGTCGCCGACCCTCTAAGAACCTTTTCACGCCCTTTTTGAAGAGCTCCATGCCCCATATTATTTGCTATTTCGTTGTACATACACATTTATCTTTACTAATAATATAAAGCTGAAGAGTTTGTTTTGGTTTTTAAACGCGCTAATCTCAGGAACTACTGGTCCGATTTGAAAAATTATCATCATATAACATCACGCTGCGACTAATTGGAGAGAAGCAGTAGTGAAAAATGTCACAAAAATGGGGAACATTTTATAAATTCTACGCGTACGAATTCGCGGGCAACAGCTAGTAATAAATAAAATTATTAGTCTTAATTAGTCTTAAAATACACAGTTTTTATAATAACAAAGTTCAGTTAACATAGGTACCAACCACTGCCATTACTGCCAACCAGTGGCGGATTTACCCTAAGGCCAAGTAGGCCCAGGCCTAGGGCGGCCACAATCGTATCAAAAAACTTATTATAACGTATGGCGGGCGGACTGCACTGCATGGTGCAATTTATATCACATCCTCAAATACTCTTCTATGTTCTAAACACGCTTTATTAGTTTCAACTGTATGTTTACTTGGTTGCTTAGTTGTTTGTAACCAAAGTTATCATAACCAAGTATGCCTCGTTCGCAGAGTATGAGCAAATTAGCAAATAACTAGTTGTAACAACGTATGTACCATATTCTTGCGAAATAAAACCACATTTTTCTCCTAAACTTCTAAATCTATTTAGATAAATGGCAATGAAGTAATTTCATTATGTAGTCTATATGGTGGACGCTGAGGAAGGGGCGGCTGAGTGCTTGGGGCCTAGGGCGGCCAAGACTGCAAATCCGCCACTGGTACCAACTCTACGTTTAGAACTAAACTTAACTAAAAATGAAAATTGTTAGTGTCAATAACACAAATCGTCAATGTTAAAAGAACTTTTTCATAAGAAAAACTATATATTATAGACTAACGATTAATTAATAAAAGTGTGCACAAGAAGAGACACCAATAGTTGTTTTCATTTTTTAGTTAAGTTTAGATGACATCTACGAGTAAACCCTACAACTACATTGTAGTTGTAGGGTTTACGCGTAGAATCGGCACCAAGTAAAGATTTATGTGATAAAAATGTATATCTATTTAATTAACATAAATATTTCACGCATATCTAGTTTCTAAGTAAGATGTATTTATTATGGTTACCAGTTAATAAGGCTAATTCTTAAATGTTAAGAGGACTCTACAGCTAACCTTGTTTCATACAAAAATATAGACATCGTACTCTATTTTCTTCGTGGAAATTGGCTCTAGATCAATGAATTTTACTCACAGCATCTAGGTCTTATATGTATGCTTCTATTACTTTCATTTTTTCAAATTCAAATTTCATTTTTTCATAATGACTAAAAAAAAATATGACCATTTAAAGAACCCACTTATTTTGGTTGTCGTTTTTCCGATTTTAAAATCGGTTTATTTTGACGATGAAAACAAGGGACTACTGAAAGGTGTGTAGTTATAATCTAACTAAAAAAATTTAGTTATCTTATATATAAAATTCACGTGTGTGTCACAGGGTTAGTTACCGTACTCCGCCGAAACGGCTTGACCGATTATTTTCAAACCCCTCCCCCCACTGACATTTGTACGGCAATGTTCGTTTGCTTACAAATCCCGTCAAAATGAAAATTCCGAATGCATTACTAAGATTACTAACTAAATAGAATAAGTTTCTAGAGCTTTAAATACTCGGCTAGCGAAATAATTGGTTACTTAGGAATGACACCGAACAAAACATTTCTGAAATGTAAGGATTTACCATCGTACAATGGCTCTCAACATTTCAAGTTGGCTATCTTCCGTAATAATTGAGTATTTAAAAAAAAAGTCCAACCGACTGCATGTGCCTTTGAAATTTAAGAATTTCTCAGGTGATAACCATTGGATCCTGACCTGGTGCCAATGGGACCAAACGGGAACCATCAGCTTTCAAATAAAAATAATCATTAAAATCGCTTCGCCCAGTTAAAAGTTACGAGAACAAACATAAAAAAAGACGTACACTTGAATTGAGAACCTCCTCCTTTTTTTAAGTCGGTTAAAAATAAAAATGAATGCAGAACTTGCGACCCCTCTCTCTCTCTCTCCAGCGCATTATCGTCCTACTGTTATGCACGGGCACGGGATTTTGGTCTACAACGCCGTGCTGAAAAAGCGTGTTGTTGTAGGTATATTTTATTTGCCGAGTTTTCCGTCTCTTGCAGACGATGTTATCTGTGTACATCATTCCTTAGCTGGCTTTCACAGCGCCCTAGGTAGGATATGGGTTGGTGCACTTGTATTCTTAATCCGTCACCACACCGTTCGGCCGCACTAAAGTAGATAATTCTTGTTTTTATGTTTGTTATTATTAGGACAAAGTTTTGAATAATTCATCATTATTTATTATAAAAGAAATACTTCTTATAAAAATAAATAGCCGCACGAAAATCGCTGAGTCAGCTAGTTAGTGACGTGTATAACTGTGTTTATTTTTGTATACCTAATCAAGAATAATTAAAATTAAATTAAAGATCTTTGGTAATATTCTGATAAAGTAATAAAAGTCTGTATTTAAGTACCTACCACTTATATATACCTCTTTATATAAGACAAAACTTTCATCACTTTACATAACGCATACTGATTTTGTCAAAGTTTGAGATCCGTTGATAAGATCTTCAAAGACTTTCTCCTTTGTCAGTTTGAAATCTATTGACGGTTAAAGTAACGTAAATCATAAAATTCCATATAAAAAGGACGGGCGCAAACCCGAAAGGGATTGTTAGGTACCTATGCGAGTACAATACACGAGTACCTGATCCTTCTTGGAACAATTATATAAAAAAAAACGTTCCTTTATGATTAGTTTCCGGGACGTAAGGAGGTGCAATGCGACAATAACAATTTAAGAAAAAAATGTGGTTCCAATTTTAAATTTCTTTCTAGTTCTTTCTATTGTAAATACTTTTAGTTTCCCGCTATTATTGTTGTTGTATATTTTAAGTTATATTCGAAGCAGTTTACTATCCTTTACTTTAACTGTGCCTAAAGTTTTGTGTTAATTTTCATCTGACAGTGCACTGAGAATATTGGAAGCATCGCTTTTTTGTAATTATTTTTACCCTGGAACTGCAAAAAAGCCAATCAGTGGGCTTCAATTAAAACATTGGCTAATCCTCAGAGATGACAAAACAAAATAATGTTTAACTAGTGAGATTGTTTCTTGGGTTCGAGATTTGGCTGTCAACGACCGTTCGTCCGTAGGTATATTTGTCATCAGGCTTTATCTCTGTGACGGTGGTAGCTAGAGAGTAGAGTTGATATTTTTACAGATTTAATATAGATATTCATACTATATAAAGAAATACTAAAAATCACAATACAATAAATATTTAAGAGGGCACGATACCAAATTATGTTCCATACAAAAATATGGGCATCGTAGTCCCCTGTTTTCTTAGTGGATATTGCCTCCAGAGGAACTAATTTTTTTCACAGTAGATACTGTGAAAAAAATTCGTATGTCTTTGTATATTTATGCTTCTATCACTTTCTTTTTTTCAAAACATACCTAATAACTAAAAGAAATATGACCATTCAAAAATCCCGTTTTTTTTCCCGTTTTCTTTAGATAAAGTTGCAGCGTCTATCACATAAATTTGGTAAGGTTTCACCAAAAAAGAAAGTGATAGAAGCATTGATATACTCTTCATCAAAAAATAATTAAATCGGTTTAACTTTCGCGAAGAAAAAAGGGGTAAAATCTGCTTCAGCTATATTTGTCCCTTTCAGCGCGGCGCTCGGGAATAGGGACAGCAATACCTAAGGCAAATACCTAAATTAGGAGTACAGTACCCTCTTAAGGGTGCTCCCAAACCCACAATCATTTGTGTGATTTGTATTTTTAATTGTCACACTAATGTTTGTACTGCGTCTGGGTGTTTGCTATGTATTATAAGTATGTATTTACAAAAGAAAAGTAGTGTAGAATATCCGTATTCTGATACCCATAACATAAGCATAATAAACTAAGCTTAGGAACAGAGGACGTTGTGTCAAATATCCATGAATATTTATTTAAAGAAACAATATAATATCAAGGGAGAAAATATGCGAGTTTTTTTTAAATTCCACGCGTTCAAAGTCGCGTCGCGGGCTACAGCTAGTTTAAAATAATTAGTGGCTACAGCAAAATAATAATTAATTTAACTTGAGTATAATACAATGAAATATGTATTATAATGGTAAGTGTTATGTTGACAAGGCTCGCTAGTGTTTACACTTGACGTCGTCTATTTACAGTTAACGAATAACACTTTAATTAGAGTGCCACATTGCAGAAATAACAGCAAATCAACTAAAATATCAAGTACCTATTTATGAATGGTGCAACGGAACGCTTTGACAGGCCTCGTGGTATAGTGGTTCATATCCACACTGCAGTCCGTCACTGCCATTCACGAGGTCTCGGGTTCGATTCCCGGTCAGGACAATCATTTGTGTGATGTTTTTAATTGTCATCGTGTCCTCGACTGCGGACGAATGCGGCGAGGTGGGTGAAGGAGGGGCGCGCTGCCCCCGCGCGTCACCTCAGGCCCCGATAGACATGATCTCGCGCGCCTACTGTATGTAGTGTCGGGCAGCAGCTAATTGTTTGAATATTATTCAAAGACCTTACTTATTAGATCTACTGTTTATTAACTTGTATAGTTGATAAATCTTTCTGTCATCGGCCCGTATGATATTTGACCTCGGGGACGGTGACCACTTACCTTGAAAGAAATAGCGAGAAATAACCAAACTCAAGTTTATGTAATACTAGCTGCGCCCCGCGGTGTTACCCGCGGTAAAAAGGATAAAAAATAAGTTCATTTTCTATTCCATTTTATGAAAATCCATCCAGTAGTCTTTACGTGAAAGTACAATAAACATCCTTACATATCCAAACATTGGAGTATGGATAGAAGACCAAGGAAACGTTCGCGTTGCTTAGCCAAAAGTTTAAGTATTTTATTTTATAGCGCTAATTCTTTTTTCGTCATATCTCCTAAGATATTAATTTAAATTGCATGCTGTAAAGAGCAGTCATAATCTATATTAATTGCGTAAGCCAACTAAGCTATTTAATTTGACAAAAAAATATTACTATATACACATAAACAGCTTTTGAAAACACCTTTCAAAAATATTCAACTAATAGTTTTATATCTGCCCATAATACGTAATTTAGAACTGGAACTAGCACGATTTTTAAAAAGCTCATAATGCGCCCTTTAGTATATCTGTAGCTTCCATTTACCTCCGCTAAGAACTAATGAAACCGCGGTTATTAGCTAACACATCGTAACACTGTGACAGACGACTCTTCAAACACTCGATCTTGTGGTATTGTAGAACACTTAAAAAACACTATTGAGTTATTTCACAGAAAACTACTTATAGTTCTTTGATAAGTAATATGTAGGTACTTATCAGTGCAAGGCTCTTGAGTGACGACAGCGAAACGTAATATGGGGAGGCCCCTTAAAAAATGGACCAATCAGCTTAAACTTCGTCCTCCTCTGGTGCAATTGTTTTGTAGTACATAATAATATTTACAAAAGAAAAGTAGTTTATGTATTCTATCCGTATTACTATAACACACAGAATATAGCCATAACACAAGCATATAAGCTTAGCTTGGCTCTTAGTAAAGCATATAAGCTTAGCTTGGCGTTGTGTAAATGTCCATGAAATTTTTTTTTATTTTCTTTTTCATCGCGCTTCTGAATTCGGAAAGCTCTTCGCAATCTCCAATACCGCCGACGAGCATAGGCTATTTTTTTTTTCATCAATGATTTCAGACAATTATCCCCGTTTTTAGGGTTCCGTACCCAAAGGGTAAAAACGGGACCCTATTACTGAGACTTCGCTGTCCGTCCGTCCGTCCGTCCGTCCGTCTGTCACCAGGCTGTATCTCAAGAACGGTGATAGCTAGAGAGTTGAAATTTTCACAGATGATGTATTTCTATTGCCGCTATAACAACAAATACTAAAAATAAAATAAAATAAATATTCAAGGGGGGCTCCCATACAACAAACATGATTTTTTTACCGTTTCTTGCTCGATACTAATAACGTTGCCTTATGTTGCATAGATAATGGTACGGAACCCTTCGTGCGCGAGTCCGACTCGCACTTGACCAATTTTTACAACATTTTTAATACTAATGCTATGCTCCCATCGGTCGCATGCATCACAACGTGATGATACATAGCCTTCCTCGATGAATTTACTATCTAACATTGAAAGATTTTTTACATCAGACCAGTGGTTCCTGAGATTAGCGGGTTCGGTTCCTGAGATTAGCGGGTTCAAACAAACGAACAAACTCTTCAGCTTTATAATATTAAGTATAGAAGTATAGATAAACCTCTGGGCTGTAGAAAAAGAACGATAAGTCAGGAATTGTTTCCTCATTTCCCGCACAAGTTATAGTAACTTATAGCACGTGGCTCGCTCAGGTATGGCCAATATAACGGTCGGCCTGCATGGGACCGGTCTGTGCTTGCTACATAATATAACTATATGCTTATAACTGGCTATGAGGCTATATTATACACAAATACCAACTTTGTATTGAACATTATTTTGTAATACTTTTAGTAATAAGTTCCATTTCCATTTATGATAATTTGTGATAGTTTTAGCTATTTACTGAAATTAACTGCAACTCTATACCAACATTATAAAGCTGAAGAGTTGGTTTGTTTTAACTACGTTAGTAATACAGTTTGGTTTTAACGCGCTAATCTTAAGGGCCTACATCAATATTATCGTATATCATCGCCGACACGTACATATTAACAGAGCCAGTAGGCACAGAAAATGAAGAATTAGGGATACTTTTCCTATTTACTCAAAATCTACTAAATATATTTTAATTCTGATTTACGTGTTTCTATATATTATATAATAGTTACTTATGTTTTTAAAGTTATTTCATTAGTTAATACGCGATAATAGACCGACAAATGAAAAAAATAAAAAATTTGAGAGGTTGTTTCGCCAAGATTTTCTATCGAGAAAACTTTTTTCAATCGCGTTTCTGAGTTTATGCGATCCTAGATCATATATTGAAAAAACATATACTTAAAAATTAGAGCTCTAGCCATTCAATCTAAAGAAACAATGAAAACTTCGTACATAGAAAAATGCACGAAGCTATTTTGGTATCCTCTTAAGAACTAATCGTCCGATTTGAAAAATTCTTTTAGTGTTGGATAGTACATATTATCGAGGAAAGCTATAGGCTATATTACATCACGCTGCGACCAATAGGAACGAGGCATTGGTGAAAAATGTTGCAAAAACAGGGAATATTTCTAAACTCCATGCGTACGGAGTCGCGGGCAACAGCTAGTAATATTATGAGTTTAGTAATGAAGTAATTTCACAATTCGCATTCAATTTAAAAAGTACTTCTACCGGATTATATTGTCGAGCTAAGACCCTACGTTCCTACTGCATCCATCTCCCTCTCTCTTTCTCCAGCCCATAAACGTCCCACCGTTGGCCACAGGCCCTCTCCACTAGGGAAGCAAGAGTGCAGCACTGACCAGGCCTGGTGGAACAGGGTTTATTTTCGAACTTTCCATCTCTTTAGAGGATGTTATCTGCTAATAAAATCCCTTAGATGGTGATCTTACGGCACCCTGGGAAGGAAGAGGGGTGGTGACACTTCGTAATAGTCACCACCAAGGTTTAAAATGTATATTAAACTCTTATGGTGTCCAATGGTGCCGATTCCAAATAAACTAAACTTAACTAAAAAATGAAAATTGATAGTCCAATAACTCGGAAATGATTACTGAACTTTCTTATTATAAAACCAGTGAAATATAGACTAAAGATAATTAATATAAATGTGCACAACGAAATAGCCAGTTAATCATAATACACCAATAGTTAGTTTCATTTATTAGTTAAGTTTAGTTGCGCACATAGAATTGGTACCAATGTGTCACTTTCCAGTGTCGTTGACTGTGTGACTATTATGCTATTAATTAAGGCTATCCTATAAATGACTTTTTCGGGACGTCAAATGAATGACTTTTCCGAGACGTCAAATAGATGACATTTCCCGAACGTCGAATAGATGACTTTTCTGGGACGTCGAATGACTCTGGTTCCAAGATTAAGGCTTCACTTCTTACAATGTTAATCACAACATTAAGACTAAGTATGTGTGTGTATTCATATCTGTTTACCGTATTTATCCTTGTGTGTACAGGCACATCTGTCGACGCAGCTGCGAGCGCAGATTGCCGACCTGTCCGACATAATGGTGATGAAATTTTGTTCCATTTTATTTTATTGTATTAACAATATATAATATGTATAAACATCTATACTTGTCATACCAATGATTATGATGAGTCTTGATCGGGAATCGAACCCACATCTTGCGTAACTGGCAACGTTACCATTGATTGTTTGCACCACGCGCGCAGCACAGATAAAATTTAATATTTTATGCCAATTAGGTATCTTTAAAATATTCTATGCTATTATTCAGCATCATCATTCATTGTCATCATCATTATTTAAATAAAAATATCTAATTTGATACAATCATATTTTCAAGTTTATAATCAAAAATCGTGGAGCGTGGGGCAGCCCCCAACAAGATGGACTGACGATATTGTCAAATACGGGTCGCAGGATGCAGTTAGCGTAGGACCGCGCGTTGTGGCGTTCTATCAAACTAGTTACCTTTTGCATAGCAGAAAGGTAGTACTAGGTATCGGTTACTACTCAGCTATATAAACTAGGCAATTAAGATCTTTTAAATTGCTTTTTGCACTAATTAATTAAACTGATTTATTGTTATTTACAAATACTCGATAAAACACTAATATAATTATTAATTATGTTGTATCTAATTAATTAATTACTTTTTAATTACAGTTATATTTATTATATAGGCTATCCGCCTATATATAACAGGGCTGTCACAAACAAGTTCTATTAACTAACCAATGCCCGCAATTTAGTACGCTTTAGAATTAGAAAAAAAAATCCAGATTTGGGAACATTTTTCACGGATGCTTCGCTCCTATTAGTCGCAGCGTGATGTTTTATAGGATATAGCCTTCCTTGATAAATGTTCTTCTACCGAAAAGTTAAAAAACTTTTCAAATCGGATCAGTGGTTCTTGTTGTAGATATTTGTAAACTGCTATCCATACAACATGCATTATGCTTGATTTAGGACTGGATAACGTTAATATACGTCACATACGACTCGTGGTCCAGTGGTTCACGTAACAGAATACCCGTCCAAGAGATCGCAGTTTCGATTCCTGCACGAGAATATATTTATATTTCTCACACATAAATATTGTTTGTTTATGTAAATATCTAAAATGTATTCAAGTTATATTCTTATCAGTAAACTAAAACACTTTTACCAATCAATGAGGCCAATTCTGATGCGTCAAAAACTAAACCTAACTTAACAAATATGAAAACAGCTATGGTGTACCTACTTTGATTAATTAACTATTTCGTTTCACAGATGTAAACTAACTAATTCAAATCGTTAGTCTATAATACACAGATTTATAATAAGAAAGACCAGTTACCATTGCCGAATTGTTATTGAAATTATCAATTTTCATTTTAGGTAAGTTTAGTTGTGCATGTAGAATCGCCAGAAACCAATATTTGTTTAAAAAAGCAAAATTCTTTAATTTATGTAACAAATTCAATATTTATGAGATACACAATTAGTTATAATTTATGCTAATAATATTAATGTAAACTCTCTAATCACAGATCTATCACATGTAGTGTCTATGGCTACTTCCAGTCGGCTTGAAGCCACTTACATATCTATGCGTGTGTGAAAACGTATCTATGCGTGTCTATGATACAGGCTATACGACATATGAAACGTCATTATTCTATGAAGTACGATTTAGCTAGGGTGAAGCTAGGAGTATATAAATATATAAATACATAATTCTATGGACTGAAGTTACATAATATAAGTTGTTATGGTGTCAACAGATATACATCATCAGTAAAAATTTCAACTCTCTAATTATGATCGTTCCAAAGATATTGTCTAGTGACATACGGACGGACAGTTAGCGAAGTCACAGTGATTTAGCATTAGGATTTGTTTAATTACGCGCGCAAAACATCGTGATGCAGTTTGATAGTTTCGGGTTTTTAGTGTTCCGTATGAAAAGGCAAAATTACCAACAGACGGTACCTATCTCTGAACGTCCCACTGTTGGGCACGGGTGTCCACTTCTTATTTTTGTTCTACTATACCGTGCTGACCAGGCATTGGCATTGATTTTAGTTTCGAATTTCCCATCCCCCACAGATGTTAGCTGCTGACTGCACCCTGAAGAAATGGGGTTGTGATACTACGTATTCTTAGTCCATCACCACACAGAAAGTCTAAAACTAAAACGACCAAAATCACGACAGTAAATAATAGCCCTTAGTAATTTGGGACATAAAACTTCCAAGTTTTAACTTCTAAACTTTTCGATAGAAACATGTGACAAAATTGACCTGTGATGATGACAGGATGTCCATCGCGGGGGTGGGGATGAAGGTACGGTGACGGGGGGGGGGGCTGTTCTCGCGGCAGATGTGAGCCGCAGCTGGTCGGCACGAGCCCTTGCACCTTTGCGCACCTTTTGTGAGATGCCTTTTTGTTTATAGTATTATACTTAGTAAGAGCTAGGTAATATTACAGAGTAGGTATTTATAGCGAAAGCGTAATGTAGTTTCTTGCTGTCGTTTTATAATGAACGTGGTTTACTGAAGTTCTCATGAACTGTGTTTTTCTCTCAGCCCATTAAGAGCTACAGCCCCAATTTAGGTATTGATATTTCTATTCCTGAGCACCGCGCTGAAAGGGACAAATATAGTTAAGGCAAATTTTACATATAAATTCATTGAAAAAAAGGCGTTTGTAGTCCGCTGTTTTCTGCCCATATGGAGCATAGTTTGGTGCCGTGGCCCTCTTAATTCTACTATTGACCACGGGTCTACTCCCTTTTAAGAGGGAATCTGGTCTACTTAGTCCAGATTTGTTGGCATGGGGTTTGCTTATAGTTGAGCTAGGTCTTACTAGGCTGGAAAGGAAATGATACACTTACATATTTAATTGATTTAGTCTAAAAAAAATTTTACTGCATTTTTGTAAATACTACTATTTTTGTATTTACTAAAATGTTGTACATTGAGTCTTGTTGGTTTGGTCTATTATTTATTCTTTTTAAACCTCTCTCTCCCTCTTTCTCCCTACAGCCCATTACTGCCCCACTGTTGAGCTAGTACCTCCTCCACTTTGGGAGGTGGAGGTCCCTTAGGTGGCTTTTACAGCACCCTAAAAATGACATGATGACACTTGTATTTTTAATCCGTCACCACACGGAAAGCGTTTTAAATACTTACTCTGAAATGTTTAGTAGCTCTGTATCAATATGATCGATCGGAGTTCAGAGCTTCAGATTAAAGTTTGGGTTACGTCTATTTTTTGTTAGACCGTATGTTAAAGAAGAAATTCTATTATTTCATTGGCTTGTATTCATTGTAGAGGTTATTTAAACATAATGTGAGTTTCTTAACTCGCAAGCAAATATACCTAACAAATAATATAAGTATTAATAATGATTGATTGATTTACGGATTTAAATTATAAATAATAAATATATAGGTGAACATATTCATGAACATTCCACATAACGTCCTCTAGACCCAAGCTAAGTTCACATGCTCTTGTATTACATGTAATGATTGTCTCGTGCGGGAATCGAACCCGCGACCTCGTGAACAGCAGTCCGTTACCTGAACCACTAGACCACGAGGCTTAAAAAAAGCAGGGCCCGTATTTATACTAGGGCCATAAGAGCCACGGCTCGGGGCGGTCTTAATTCTTAATCCTTCGAATCGGGAGCCTTTTCGTTTTAATATTAAAATTTGGCTCCTTCTCCAATAATTTATGGGGGCGGCAAATCAAAGGGCCCAGGGCGCCAAATCAATTGGCCCAGCACGATAATTTTCTAAATACACCCCTGATACAAAGGTTGTTGGGAAGAAATCGCTAAGAGCGATAAGCCCGCAGCTTGTTTAATTTGTATATCTTTGTAGTATTATAGTTATACCATGTAAAAATTACAATAGAGAGTATAAATAAAAACCATTTTTTACGGATATAGAAGGGTGTATTTGTTTTAAATTTTAGCCCGACGTTTCAGCGACTGTGTTTTGTTGAAAAAGTGGTTTTATTTCAACGAATGAATTGCGCAAGTGTTCCATCCATCCATCAGCCCCTCTACGTCCACTGCTGGATAGGCCTCTCCTATAGAACGCCTTACTGCGCAGGGGCGTATTTACCCTAGGGCCAAGGGGGCCATGGCGTCCAAATACGTCCCTGTTACTGCGCTAACTGCATCCAGAGGCCCCCAGCGCGCAAGAGTTAGAGAATATAAATAAAACGTCCTCTGGTCCCAAGCTAAGCTTATATGCTTGCGTTATGAGTACCAGAATACGGATAGAATACCTACATATACTACTTTTCTTGTCTAAATACATACTTATAATACATAGAAACACCCAGACGCAGTACAAACATCTCTGTGACAATTAGAAAAATCACACAACTGATTGTCCCGAGCGGAAATCGAACCCGCGACCTCTTGATTGGCAGTGCGTTTCATGACCCACTCAACCACGAGGCTCGTCAAATGAATTAAAACTGAAACGAGACCATGAACATTCACCAGTACGGTATTTATAGTTATATAGATATGGTCTTATTCATAATGACTTATCGGAGGTTTAAAAGTTCGCTAAAATAGGTTCGCGAAATTGTCAAAACTTGTTATTCATTATAGTCTTTTTACGCTAATACGTTTACTATCTCTCCAATAAAATCTCCGTTTAGAGCTCCGATAAGTCATTATGAATAAGACCCTTAGTATATATAGTTAGTTGCCGGTGGTCTAACACATCAGCAATATATATGTATAGTCTAAACATCCTGTCATATACCTCTCAGCTCGATAAAGTATAGTATTGTCAGCGTAATTTCATCCCAGTTAGGAGCTGTACAACATCGAGTAATGAAATCAACAGCAGTTTAAAGTACCTACTCTTTTTAGGGTTCCGTACCCAAAGGGTAAAAACGGGACCCTAATACTGAGACTTCGCTGTCCGTCCGTCCGTCCGTCCGTCCGTCCGTCCGTCGGTCCGTCCGTCCGTCCGTCTGTCACCAGGCTGTATCTCAAGAACGGTGATAGCTAGACAGTTGAAATTTTCACAGATGATGTATTTCTATTGCCGCTATAAAAACAAATAAGTACTAAAAATAAAATAAAATAAAGGGGGGCTCCCATACAACAAACATGATTTTTTTACCGTTTCTTGCTCGATACTAATAACGTTGCCTTATGTTGCATAGATAATGGTACGGAACCCTTCGTGCGCGAGTCCGACTCGCACTTGACCATTTTTTTTAAATACTCATGAGAATTTCACACAACGTCCTCTGGTCCCCAAGCTAAGCTTATATACCTGTGTTATGGGTACCAGAATACGGATATACTACATAATATACTACTTTTCTTTTGTAAATACATACTTATAATAGTTATAATCTTCTAATACATAGAAAACACCCAGACGCAGTTGTTACATACTGCCCATACTGGTATACTACTTATATTTTGGTGATTATTGCAAAATCTATACAAATATTACAAAGCTGAAGGATTTGTTTGTTTGAACACGCTTATCTCAGGAACCGCTGGTCCGATTTAAAAAATTCTTTCAGTGTTGTATAGTACATCAATCGAGGAAGGCTATAGGCTATATAACGTCACGCAGCGTCTAATAGGAGCGAAGCGTCACTGAAAAATGTTGCAAAATATGGATTTTTTTCTAATTCTAAAGCGTACTAAATTGCGGGCATTAGTTGGTTAGATAATAGAACTTTTTCTAAATTCTTCGCGTACGAAATCGCGAGCTAAAGCTAGTGAACATATATGAAGTCAAAAAGTGTGTTTACAACGTACTGATTGGCGCTCTATAGTCACTGCCTACCCCCAAAGGTAAAAGGAGTACCGATAATATATGAGTTATTTTATCTATTTAAAATACTAAAAATGTGGTTCTGCCAAATATTCTGAGTATCTATAGCAAGTTCGTGTACCATCATTGAGGTTTTTGTTCGCCTAGAGATAAGAAATAATTCCCCATACATACATATACATTGATACATTGTTTTGTTTTGTTGTATTTGTATATTATTATAGTTTATTAATAAACTTTAATAATAATAAATATTCACGGACATTTCACACAACGTCCTCTGGTCCCAAGCTAAGTTTATATGCTTGTATTATGGTTACCAGAATACAGATACATAATATACTACTTTTCTTTTGTAAATACATACTCATAATACATAGAAAACACCCAGACGCAGTACAAACATTTGTATGACATTTATAAAAATCACACAAATGATTGTCCCGAGCGGGAATAGAACCCGCGACCTCGTGAACGGAAGTCCGTTACATGAGCCACTAGACCACGGAGCTCGACAAAGTTTGTATGCGTGATGTATTCTTCAACAGTTCTGTTATTGTAATACCAGTAATACCTTAATCAATTTACATAAATCCATAAGTAACCTTTAACCTCTTTAGAGGGTACGACACCAAACTATGCTCTATAGTCTATACAAAAATATGGGTATCGTAGTCCCCCGTTATCTTCGCGAAAATTAAACTGATTTTTTTAAATACATAATAACTAAATAAAATATGACTATCCGAAAATCACGGATCACATTCGGTTTTCTTTACATAAAGTTGTAGCGTCTATCACTTATATTTGGTAACGTTCGAAACGTCTTTTTTTCCAAGATTTTTTAGGTAAAATCTGCTTCAGCTATATTTGTCCCTTTCAGCACGGTGCGGCGCTTGGGAATAGGGATAGCAATACAGGCAAATATGTACCTGAATTAGGAGTACAGTACCCTCTTAAGTTTATGGCGAACGGACAGACAGACGCGGTGGGCGACTGGCCACATTGTTCTCGCTTTTATGTAGTTAAACTTACTTTGACATTTCGAAGTTAACAATTAAAATAATGCTGCGTTATGGCTGCAATATATCGTAAACAAATCAAATAGAACAAACATTAAAAATTAAACAAAGTAATAAGGCCTATTTATTATATGTATTCTAAAAGCTCTGCATATCTAATTTTTTGCTAATACAACATTCTCTTGCAAATTTTGTCCATTAAAGAACAAAAGGAAATAGGATATTTGCAACAAATGCCAAAATACAATTGAACTAATAATTTTAAACCTTGGCTAAATGTAATAAAGTTGTAAACTTGTTTATTAAAATCGGCATTGTTATTTTGGCCTCGGCCGCCAACCAATTCTAAGAAAACATAAAATGTAGGTACGTTTGAAGCGATCGAAATTTTTGTAAGCAACCCAAGATGGCTATTGTTGCCAGTCTCAATGAATAGAGTGTTGCCATAGTTTAAAATATAACATAGACCTATTTATTGTGTTGAAAAGTTCCGTTACAATATTGTCTGTTAGTTACAATATTGTAGTTATTTTAACCATATTCGTGCTATTAAGCATGGCTACAGTTTCATTAAAATCGGCTCTGAAGATTTTAATGAAACTGTAATACTTTTAATGTAACTAGACGAATGTAGGCTTGCCATTTACACTTTACATAAGTAGATACCGATATATGTAAGTATAGAACTTTGGGAAGCCTTTAACTTTGCACTAACCAGGTACCTATGTACGAGTATAATTTCGTTACGCCCATTAATATTAATTAAAATCTTTATGGTCTTATGTGGGTCTTATCCATAATGACTTATCGGAGGTTTAAACAATCACTTTATCGCAGAGATAATAAACATTTTATCGTAAAAAGACTATTATGAATAACAATTTTTGACAAGTTTAGCGAACCGATTTTAGCGAACTTTTAAACTTTACTTTACTTTAAATAAGTCATTATGAATAAGACCATAAGTCTATAGTCTATAATAAGCAGTTAATATAAATAAATAAATATTCATAGACATTTCACACAACGTCCTCTGGTCCCAAGCTAAGCTTATATGCTTGTGTTCTGGGTACCAGAATACGGATAGAATACATATAAATACATATACTACTTTTCTTTTGTAAATACATACTTATAATACATAGAAACACCCAGAGGCAGTACAAACATTTGTATGACAAATAGAAAAATCACACAAATGATTGTCCCGAGCGGGAATCGAACCCGCGACCTCTTGATCGGCAGTCCGTTACATAAAACCACCACGAGGCTCGTCATCATATAATAAGAAAGATTAGTTAATATTTCCAAATTGTGTTATTGCCATTATAAATTACTACTACACTATCCATTCATCCATCCATCAACCTTTCTCCATCCACTGCTGGATATACCTAGACCTCCCTCATAGAACGCCACAACGCGCAGTTCTCAGTGCATCCAGCGGCCCCCGGCATATTTGAAGATATCGTCAGTCCACGCTGTTGGAGGCTACCCTACTCTGCGTTTCGGAGACTTTGCAGTCACCATGGTCACGGGTGGGACTGCAAAGTCTTCTAAACACAGGACTAAAAATTAAAAACTCTTAATATACGAGATTAAATCCGTAAAAAGTAGTTTTATTTGAACAAATGACTAGCGCAAGCGTTAGAGAAAATTACTATCAATTTTAGTTATTTAGTTAAGTTTAGCTATGTACATAGAATTGGTACCATTTTCCCAAACAGAAATTATGTGACAGTGCAATAAACATGCTTTTTGCATTCCATTTCCATATAATTATATTATTACTAGCTGACCCAGCAAACTGTTTTGCCATAACAATGTTAAGGGTGGGCAACCCTTAGGGGGGTGAAAAATAGATGTTGTCCGATTCTCAGACCTAAAAATCGCTAAACCAGTTTCGTACCTACTACTGCCTAGTAAATTAATATTAAAAATAATATATAAGAAAGAATTTATAGCTCCAATAACATAATAATTTTAAGATAATTACCTACAAATTTATACACAATTTATTGCTTATTGGCCATCACATAAATATAATATGTATACTTACCTAACACTTTTTTATGTTTTAGCTAAATTATATTAAATATGATATCGATGGTAAATATCTTTATATATGTATGTATTAAAATATATACAATTAATATCTCGTAATCATTGTAACCAGAGCGTCAAGTCCAAAAAACTAGGCACAGGCATTATGCTGAAATGGGCACCTCGTAACACTTAAAATATGAAACGTAAATGCATAACTAATAAAACTACTTTTTACGGATTTAGACGCGTATATTTGTTTTAAATTTTGGCCCGACGTTTCGGAGACTTTTCAGTCACCATGGTCACGGGTGAAACCGAGCTCACGTCTAAATCCGTAAAAAGTAGTTTTATTTAAACAAATAAGTCGCGCAAGTTTTAGAAAATATGCATAACTAATGTTTATTTTACAGTTTACTCTGTTATAATATATGTGATTAGTTACTCTTTATAATGTAATTGTGGGTTCCTCAGTATTAAAAGTTTTAAAATCATTAAGGGCGTCACACACGGCGAAGATACTATAATATTTTATGTTAAGATAAAATATCGCTCGCTATACAGTTTGTATGAACCATCACACACGGCTAAGATAATATATATTTTCATATTACAGTATTGTTCACATAATTAAAGAGTTACAGATTGAACTGATATTCAAAAACATGTGTCATTAATAAATAAGTAATCAACATTTTAATTGGTTTCATTTCTACTCACCTCAAACATACCGCAAGACGTTCTTCAGATGAAATGCTTTCACGCATATTTGTATTTTGTTTCTTGATATCTTCTTTAATTAAATTATGAATAGTAAGAAAAGTTTCCTTTGACTTAATAAACTAAATTATAATGGAAAAAATGATAACCATAAGCGGGACTTGAACCCGCGACCTCGGAATGCCGTTCCGTCGCTCTCCCAACTGAGCTATTATGGTCCACGCAAATGATTACCAAATTTTCCACTACAATCATCTCAATGCGAGTTTTAACATCGTGCGATGTTTTTTCGTACAACGCCATCTATTGAGCGGTTTGCACCAACTCCATCAATCGATCAGTTAGCGTTCTTTACAGAACACAATTGGACCGAAGTAATGGCTGTAGGTACATGTATTTCTACATTAATTTATAATTTAAAAGCATAGCGAGTC
The DNA here is from genome assembly GCA_916999025.1 of Orgyia antiqua. Lineage (NCBI taxonomy): Eukaryota > Metazoa > Arthropoda > Insecta > Lepidoptera > Erebidae > Orgyia > Orgyia antiqua. The sequence continues at coordinate 13,032,326 of OU779874.1, forward strand.
AATCGCAAAATATTAATAAATTAATTTCCTTTGACTTTTTAAAATATATTTGAAATATTTTTAATGAAAGGTCTTCGTAAAGATTAAAGTCACTGCGGTCTTTCCTAAACTTTATATGATTTTCTACCCAGATTTTTCGGCACTTAGAATGTGCGGCAGAAATTTTTATGTCATATTTGAAGTCGGAATTATCATCCGATGAGCTATCTAATAAATCTAATAGTAAGGCCGTATTATTCATATTAAATCACACTCTGTATATAGATTCAGTTGAGAAACATACGTGTGACCCCTAGACAAGCCTTTGAGAGAATGATTCGAGCGGATATATTATCGTATCTTAACCGTGTGTGATACCTTAAGATACTATAATATTTTATATCCAGGCATCTTAACATAAAATAATAAAGTATCTTCGTCGTGTGTGACGCCCTTTTACAACTTTTTAAAGAAATATGTCTACATGATTAAATTATTTTTCATTTAATTTAATTTATAGGTATATAGACTATTATATACATATATCTAAATAATACATACATAATGCAAAATTACCGGTCCAAAGATACTTGACGCCTGGTGACAGACAGACAGACGGACAGCTACGTCTCAGTAACAGGGTCTCTAAAAAAATATAAAATACCACGCGTAGGTACACAACACAAAATAATGATTATATTTTAGAAAACTTTTCTTTTGTATTAAATTAGAAAAAGTATATTAAAAATAAAAATTGAAAATTTGTTTCAGATAAATTAAATCACATAAATGAATGTATAACTACCAGATGGAAGGTTGACGTTTAAAATTGAGGACATGTAACTTTATCAAACTCGGCCGAAACTTTGGCCGAAACCGAAACTTATGTCGCAGTTCACGCACACGGCCCATGCTCACCTAACTTCGTTTCCCGCGGCAACGCTTTGACAGCCCTGCTCGGGAATTACGAAAACATAATTAAAAAAATTATAAAAAGTTATTAATATTTTTTTTAAACTATATTAAATAAATTATTCCAACCAACTTAATATATTGCGTTGGGTCGAGGCGAGGCACCGGGATCCGACGTATCACCTCACCCAGCTCCTCACAGGTCACGGCTGTTTTGCCAAGTACCTGTGGGAGGTGGTAGGTATCGAGTCGGATCCCGTTTGCCGAAATTGCAGAAGTGGGGCCGTGGATACGGCGGAACACACTCTCGCCGTGTGCACGGCCTGGGACGCCCAGCGCGCTGAACTCGTCAGCGTGCTGGGCCAGGACTTGTCGCTCTCGGTCGTTGTTTCATCCATGGCCGAGAGCGAACAGTGTTGGGCCGCCGTCGCTTCCTTTGCTCGGGAGGTGATGGCGGCAAAGAGGGAGGCTCTGCGAGAGCGCGAACGCTCTGGTGGCACTTTGCCACCCCGCAGGGCCCCGGGTAGGGGTCGTCGGCGCGCGGTGGCCGGCCGCCCCCCCCGACGAGGTGGTCATGCACAGCGGGTCGCAGTTCAGAGACCCGCCGCACCGGTCGTGGCAGGAGGGCCACATTTGAGTGACGGGGGACCTAGCGATCCCCCCGTCGCGTTGAGCCCCCCGTGAAGAAAGGGGGCCACCCTTGCCGGGTCGTGGTAAGGCTCAAGGCACCACCATGGCCCGGTAGGGCAGAGAGAGATAAAAAAAAAAAAAAAAAAAAAAAAAAAAAAAAAAAACTTAATATATTGCGTGTCCATTTCATACCCTAATTACTGCAAAATAATAGGTAAAATGCACCAAGTTTCAGTATTTTAAGAAATTTTATACTTGACCACGTGAGTTTCGATTTCGGTTTCGGCCGCAACTGAAGCCACGGCCGAACATTCGGTTTCGGTTTTGGCCGGAAACCCAGTTTCGTTCGGACACTAATATTTTGACACACACAGATATGTAAGTGGCTTCAAGCAGGCTGAGTGATGTGGCCATAGACACTACATCTGGTACTACATATTCTGTGATGGTAAGGGTACGGATCCCTTCGTGTGTAAGTCTAACTCGTACTTATCCGGTTTTTATTTTCTATTGCGGCAATGACATTATTAAAGTTCTATTTTGAAAAAATTTAAAATTATATTACAGCTTTATCATTTAATTAATGAAAACAGCTTTTAGAGCTCTTTTTCGATAATTATTATTTTAGATTTTATCGATACTACTGTTAGTACTGTTACTCATCTCATTAAAACGGTTTTTATCTTTTTAATTTAATTTAAAAATAGTGAAATATTATTCTATAAAAGTTCATTGGGATTTTTATTAACCGCTAAGTGGCGTAGCATAACGTAATTAGTCATAACGCATAAAGTTGTGAGTTTGATTATCAAACAGGACAATTTTTATATGGATTGTCTTTTTATATCCTACTAGAATTACAAATACAAAAATTTGTAAGAATTTAGTTCGTACGGATGTTTGTTACTCTCTCACACAAAAACTACTGAATAGATAAAACTTCACAACTGTATAGATATCTTAAAGATCAAAAAACACATAAGCTAACGCTAGACTCTAAGAGCAGTGCAGTAAAATAAAATAATAAAACGCAGGTAAAATCACAGGTATTAGCTAGTATTAATTAATATGTATTCAATTTACAACAAAAGGTATCCAATATAATCTTTATGGAAAACTTAAAAAACTGATTTTGAAAATCGTTTCACAGTTGCTTGAAGACTTAAAACACTTTATAAAATTACCTACATTTCAAATAAAATAAACCAATTCTAATAAATCGCTATTATTAAAAGCTATAAAGAAAGATATTTAACTGTTTATGTAGGTATTTATCTGTGGTATTTAATAAGAACTATTATAATTTGCAATATGAAAGAGGACGCTCAATAAGATGGACGAAGAACTATGACGTCATCAAACTTTTTTTAAAATTACCACGTGGCAAAAGCATGTTAAGTTGAGAGCATTTGCTATGCGTTTCTGTTTTGGTACATAATCTATAACAATTACTGCGAATCGCAGGTAAAATGGGATGGACGGTTGGAATATTGAAAATCAGGGTTGCAAGAGTAGAAATATAATTACCAATATTTATACATTTAGGGAAGTGGGGTCTAAATTATGTGAGGAAAATTATAAGAGTTTCTTATTATAATTTAATTATAAGCGAATTTTTTCTATTATTTCTGTTAGGGATCAAGGAAACATAGATACAATTTTAATTTTTAACAATAGCATATTAATTTGACCAGAAAGAAAATATGTATGTTAACACGCATATATTATTCGACATATTGATAAAAACTATCATGTTTATTGAACATAATAGCCGTTGAATTATACAAAATACAGGATTCTTACGGAACCAGTAAATCAATAATGTCTAGTTTGTTAAACCCGGAAGTGTACGAAAACAGAGTGAGTGTTAATTGCGCATTAAAACGGAATCATTAAATTAAAAAATATTTAGACATTCTAAAACTATTTTTCATTTAGAAAAATCGCTTGTAAATTAAAAATATTCTAAAATTATAATTTCTTTATTACATTTTACTATTAATAAAGTAAGTACTATAGGTTATTTTCAAAGATATTTTAGATAGGTACAAAATGTATGAATAAAAGTTTGGAATGATAATAAAATATACCACGCTGAGAAGGTGTGTTGTTTATTAATTTGTAGTAATTGTAGTTTAGAGCTTTTATTCAACAGTTTCATTCATAGTTTGGTTCATTATGCGGTTATTAACACAAATTACACCTATTGCCTTTTTAAAAAGTGGTTATCGATAATTAATTATTGATAATTATGTAGTAATAACAGTATTGTGTATGCAAAAAATAGTTTGTGTATAGCTCGACTAGATTTAACGAACTTTGAAGTGAACTACGCGAAAAGCTTGGTTATGCGTCATTGAGGCCGCTAACACGTTGCGAACGTAGAACGTGTCAAGGATCTCAACTTTCAAATGACGAATTATCAGATACATTTTCCCCATACGCTTTGAGAAATTTTTACGTTGACAACACAGTCGGGAAGTTCAGGAACCACTTCCCAGAACGATAAAGGGCCAGCGGGGGGAAAACATCGCGCGGGGGGGAAGACGGCGCGACAGCTGCGCGTGCGTCGCTCTCCCCTCGCCGCAGAGCCTCTCGTCATTCCGTCGACGACCGCCGCGAGATGTACACGTTTGCATCAATTCTCTAGTAAAATACGCGCGTAACATTCAGTTTGAACTTGAGTGCGTGACCCGAAACTTTCAAGTTATAAATTATGAAGTATTTTATTCTTGTTTTTGGAAGAGATCATCAACTTGGAAGCGTGGAACCATCGAAGGACACAAAACGGGCGCGGCACAGGAGCGGCCGTCGGCATCCTTTGTCCGGGAGGCCCGTATGGCTGGGCTGTGACTGGGGCTATATTCAGTTCATGTGCGATATTGCACCAGTCCCGGCCTATCCAAGCGGGCCCGATCATCGAAGACCGCTATTCAGGCACTCAGCATCCGCGGCGCGCAGTCCCGTTAACCGGCCGCTCGGTCGTTCACTGCGGTGGCCACGCTTAGGACGTGATTCGGTGTAAACGTTGTGTCTTGTATCAAATTGCACCAATCCCGGCCTGCCTGTGGCCACCTTTTGTGAACGATGTTGGACCATGGATACTAAGACACGTGATGGAAAAATGAAACAGGTATTGAAGACTACAGAACTACCCGCGTATTGTTAATTTCTGCGGAGCTTTGTTTCAAAAACCTTAGCGCAAGTAACTAATGACTATGTTATCTTAGATTGACACCGATAATCTGATCTATTTCATAAGTAACTTTGTTAAATATTGCAAAATATTAGGAGAATTGTGACTTCTTTTAGCAACTTTATTCTGTGGTCCCTATTTTTAGCCCCTATGTTTTTAACTGTAGAAAGTTTTTGAAATGGTGGTAAGTGATTCATATTGCATGAAAGTTATTCGTTTTGAGGTGAGGGAATTGATATAGTAGACACCGGTCGATGCAGACAGACCGGTTTTGTCGTAAATCGTAATGTGCTTATGTAGTTATACTTGTATATTTCGTAGCAGAGCGCCAAAACGAAGGACAATTTAGATATTTGGTGTAACTGGGCTACGCTAGTTTAGGATCAGCTGATTTCTTCATTCATGTTTCACAATACCTATTTGCATAGTCATTGTGTAGGTATCTCTAATTGATTGTACATAACTACAGAGGCAATTTCTATTGAATAATTCATAATTACTATGCATTTAAAGTTATTAAAAACCGTGTGGTTATTACATATTCATAAATGAGTCTGTTAAATTGCAATGCGTCTGATTTCTTCGAAACAAACTGGAAATGCCACAAGTTGAAGCTATACTAAATTTTGCCAGAGGCCAAATAAAGTAATATAGCTATCTGTCAAATCGTGTAGACTGAAGTACGGTAAATTATGACCATGGCCTCATGTAGACAGTTATTTTCTAATGATAGTAGGTAGTTACACCGGCCACACGGTATCGGTTCAAGTTTAGAAAAGTAGGTTCTTAAAAGTAGTACAAAGATTAGATGTCTCATTATTTTCTTTTTTATTTTGGGATTGGCTTTACATCGCATTCCTTTGCATTCGCTAGGTCTAATAGGTTTTCAGAATTTTTTGATTGTCTTGGATTCCAAATTTGAATAGACTTTTTCCGTAGTTGCTAATTGGCGCCATTATTTTATTTAGCGCTAAGTTTATGATCTATGGTATTTAGATTAGCTAATTTTAGTTAAATATCCAATATTTTGATGTGTATTGCAAACTTTACAATAGATAAAAACATAGAGCAAAAAGGAATTGCAGAAATTTTTCATCGATAGAGCCAAAGGCTGAAGGAATTTCTTGTTCAGTCGCTAAAAATTAAAAAAAGCTTACGATGGACCGCCTATGTCAAACACACATGTTTATGTGATTTAATATTCATGAAATGCGATAATACTGTTTAGGAGATGTGGATTGGAGAGTTTGCAAAATAATCAATAAGCTTAAAACTGGCGCCATCCAAATGAACTGATTCCAAAACAATTTACGCCTTATTTGGTCACAAATTAAAGTAGGTGGGTATTTTTTTTTACTATCACGGTGCTGTCAATTCGAAATTTTACTCTTTAACGGTTAAATAAATATATATAACGATTATGTGTGTAACGCTCATATATTTTTATTTAATCTTCCTTCTTTCTTTCGTTGAATTAGAGATATGGAATTCTTGAATTTCGAACCGGGTTAAAACATCACACAAGGTCTTCACTATCAATTAAGATTTGCTTCAAAACACGAAAAAGAACCAACCAACTTATTCACTAGAAGTGCCTTCAGCTAACTTTTCTAAATTCAGCTTCTCCTGCATCTCACTTGTTGAAGTTTTCATTACTGTCGAAGCAAGACTGGCTTCGTGTTCGAGTAGTTCATGTAACGGACTGCCATTCACGAGGTCGCGGGTTCGATTCCCGCACGGGAATATAATTTGTGTGATATTTATAAATATCAAATACTTATTACTATTTACCTATTTATGTTTGAAAGATATAAGCTCACATAGGGACACACGTACGAAAATGACGATTTTGCTATATACTAAGTAAAGAAGATATCCGTATTCTGGTATCCGCAAGCATATAAGTTTAGCTTGGGATCAGTGGACGTTGTGTGAAATGTCCAATAATATTTAATCTTTTTTTTTAAATAATGGTTATTTAAAGTTGCAGTAGTGGTAATTTTGTGCCTCTTCATTCCAAAAACTCGAAACCAGAAATTTAGATTTTTGCTCTTTTATTACCAAAGGTGTAATGTACATCTTGTTTAAAATGAATATATTTATTTTATTGATTTTATAAAATAGTACTAGATATGGCCCGCATTTATAATTAATGTCCTACTACTTGGATCGTAACAGATGGCGCTCTATAGTCTCTGCCTACCCCCGTGGGAAAAAGGCGTGATGTTATAATGATGATGATAGCCGAAGTAATATTTTAGTGTATATTAAATAAAATATTTTTATATGTATATCAGCTGTTCCATCAAAATGCATCCTTGCTTTTTCGTTAAAAGAGTACCTACAAACTTTTGCGTTTGTAACATTAGCACAGTCATGTAATGTTACTTTTTAAAAGTATATGCATAAAATAAATAAAATTATAATAATTCCGTGGAGGCACATAAGCCAGATGTCAGGCTTAGTAACATATTTATGCAAAATAAGCTTTAAAACTTATCGCTAGGTATATTATATTCCAAGCATTATCGTATAAACTCGACGTGAATCAAGCGGAAAGATGATTCACCGGGCGAGTTAAGAGGATACCAAAATAGCTTCGTGCATTTTTCTACGTACGAAGTTTTCATTGTTTCTTTAGATTGAATGGCTAGAGCTCTAATTTTTAAGTATATGTTTTTTCAATATATGATCTAGGATCGCATAAACTCAGAAACACGATTGAAAAAAGTTTTCTGGATAGAAAATCTTAGCGAAACAACCTCTCTAATTTTTTATTTTTTTCATTTGTCGGTCTATTATCGCGTATTAACTAATGAAATAACTTTAAAAACATAAGTAACTATTATATATAGAAACACGTAAATCAGAATTAAAATATATTTAGTAGATTTTGAGTAAATAGGAAAAGTATCCCTAATTCTTCATTTTCTGTGCCTACTGGCTGTGTTAATATTATTATGTACGTGTCGGCGATGATATACGATAATATTGATGTAGGCCCTTAAGAACTCCTGCAACCGTTAGGCTTGTCGAAAATATATCGATATGTTTCGATATATCGATATTTTATTTTTGGTTTATCAATATTTTATTCTCGATATAATATAATATCTATTAGATATTATCTATCGAAATTCACTTCTAGGACAAATTCTCCAATATTATAATCAAATAAAAAAAGATATCTTTTATAACAGTTACAGAAATATGTGGCGATAAAGTAAAATTTTTCGACCATTGAAAAAAAAATCCCCAATTAGTCCAGAAATCGCGTGAACATAAAAAGCAAAATTCCAACCTTCTGAAATCTGCTTATTTCTTAATTCAGTGAAATATTTGAACGATATCATCTTTCTCCTGCCCTTACCCACTATTTACCGTTTTCTGCCATAGTCTTCTGTCAGCCGTCATCTCTGTGTTTTTATCTTTTCTTATTTGACCGATAAATAGATAATTTGTCGATGATATTTATATTTTTATAAATATCGATATCTTTTTCAGTATAGACATCCCTAGCAACCGTTATGATTTGAATTGCAACAGCTGTCATGGGCCACTCACGAATTGCGGTACCTACATAACTTGGTAGTATTAACAATATTCTTTATCAATATTTTATTTACAATTTACTTAGCTCATAACAGGCGGAATGAGAAATAATCTTTTTAGGGGTCCGTATAAAGGGTAAAACCCTATTACTCAGACTACGCTCTCTGTGTGTCATCAAGTTGTATCTCAAAAGAAATTTTAACAGAAACATTTTTTTTGTTGTTGTTTATTCTTTGTAATAATAAATAATAAAAAATTTTATACAATAGTTAAATATATAGGAGACTCCATTTTTTATATTAAAAATGAAATAAAAAAAAAAATAATAAATAAAGGCAAGAATAATTTTAAAACACGTCTCATTATTTAAAATGATTTATTTCATTTTGGGAATAAATATTTAGGAAAAAATTGGGACGGGCAGACAGCAAAGTTATAAGGGGTTCTTTTATGTACGGATCCCTAAAAAAAATTAAAGAAGATACTAAGTTTAGTTTGACTTTATCAGATTAAGTGTGCTCTCTGCGTATATCTACCAAGCTTTCATTTTTATCATTCACAGAGGTCAGGTTTCTATCACGTGAACTTAACCAGATTTAACGGTTCAATTTTCAAGTTTATAAACTGGATTTTAAGAAACCAACAACTTAAAAGCACAAAATTATCGTCAATATAAAATAACATTTTTAAAGCGTCAAATCTAGTGTTACTAGATTAAAAATAGCCTAAAAAATTATAAATGTAAATGATAATGTCAATGCGCATTTCCCGTTCTAAATTTAAAAATAAAATGAAATATTTTGCAGACGCGATTGCCTTTATGTGGCAGCCAGTATTAAGGTAGAAATGACATCGGAAAAAAATGGTCGAATGAGATAACGAGAATTTGCTTGAGTAATATAAAAAATCTAGTTAAAAACTTAGCCATGTACGAGTTGGACTCTTAGACGAAGGGTTTCTTATAGTTATAATATGCCGTTTTACCGAAAACAAATAATGGAATAAGGCCAGAAGAATGATAATAATTATGAGTATTGTTATAGCATCAACACAAATTATGAAATTTTCAGCCCTCTAGCTATCATCGTTGATACTGCCTGGACGGACCAAGAGTAATAGGGTCATGTTTTAACTTTTTGGGTATGGGACCCTAAAAACTATTGTTGTGCGGCAGTCCCGTATATAAATAAATACTTATGGACATTTCACACAGTCTTCTGGTCCCAAGCTAAGTCTATATTAGGGTGTCCCTTATATGAAAAAAAAAATTTTTTTTTGAATTTCGAAACGCATACCCTCTACTTTTTTTATAAATGCTAAAATGTACTTAAATATGAAATTTCATATTTGTAGCATGATTGCAACCCGTGCCGACCGAGCCCTAAAATTTAGTAAAAAATGGTGTTTTAGCCTGACATTTTGGTTTGATCCAAAACTAATTAAAATGCAACAAATAAAGTAAATATGAGTAAGAATAAAATAAGATCAACATAAACTTTTATTTAAATACAAATTATAATAATAATTAATTAGGGTAACTTCTCTTTAGTGTAGTTTTTTTACAGTCTGGATACAGTTTTCTGTGTTCCTAAACACAACGCAACAAAAACTGTTTTTGCTCTTCCTCAGCCGTGATAAGTCCATTAAAATCTTGCATTAATTTAACAGCTCTTTCAGCAGTGTCATTTACGACCTTCAAACGACTTATTCGTCTTCTAGCTTCCAAAAAAGTAGGATTGTCACCCCAAGAAGATACATCCTCCCGAAGAAAACTGTCGTCGATCTGCAGTCGAGATAGAAATTGTTTGCTTCTTTGAGTCACAAAATCATTCAGCGTCATATCTGAAAGAAAAAAAAAACAGTTTAAAAAAGTAAAAACTAAGCCACGAAACTTTGAAAAAAGAAACAAGAAAATATTAAACTTACTAAAGAAATTTTGCGTAATTTCTTCCTTCGATTCAGACCAAGCGCTTCTACAACCGCATGGAGAATGTAAACTGTGTCTCTTATGCTTAATTGGCAACGATCTAAAGCTGCTACCAGTTTAGGAGTTATGAAACTTTTCGTGCCTCTTTTAGAACTTTTTTCAGGGCAAATAATCTGAGTACTAAGTTCACAGTTCGAAATCTGTTCCTCATCCGAATTCTCCAGACATTTCAAGCTATCTATCGAAGAAGTAGATGCAACAGCCAATAACTCTCTTTGTTTTACCTTTCTTTCCTCTTCTTCCAATCGTCTTTGTCTAACTCGTTCTTCTTTCTCCGCCAAATTTTTGTCAATTCCACCTAAGCATCCCGGTCGACCTGCCTCTCTCTGTTTCCTTAAAAAATCTTTGTCTTCCTATATCTTAATTCTGGCGAAGGCATCAGCATGTGCAATATCAAATAAGATATCAAGGTCTTTTACAAAATTATTTTCACGGTTCTTGAACGTCACCTGAGTTTTCTTACAGTTTTTTTGCAGCTCCCTCCAAACATGATATAAATCAACAAGTTTCTTCACGCAGTTAGGAAATGCCTTCGTAGGAATTCTGGCTTTTTCCCAAAATATAATGCACTCTCTTACAACAAGATTCGCACTTTCACTAACAGTCAGCTTGACTTCACGTATATTGTAAAATAAAACGGTGAGAACTTGTCGATTAGATAGTAATTTTGCACCATTTATCTAGTGGCTTGGCAGTCCGATAAGGTAAATATTTTGTTTATCACTTCGTAATTCCACAGACATCTTCACATAATAAACAACAACGCACTAATAATGTTAGAAATCACGTATGAAATGACAATTGAAATTCGCAGTAACAGGTCACAGCGCTACACCCGCGCTACTTGTATGGACAAGTTAAAAACTCAAGTCGGCACGGGTTATCGTTTATAAATCGGGCTAATATTTATTTCTGTATTATATTAGGTCAATACTAAAGTTTTTAGACGGTATGCGTAAAAATATATTGACATTGAAATTTAAGGGACACCCTAGTCTATATGCTTGTGTTATGGGTACCAGAATACGGATATAATACATAAATACTACTTTCCTTTTGTAAATACATACTTATAATACATAGAAAACATCCAGACGCAGAAATATTTATTTTATTCGTTTTTGGTATAATGATGAGGTATGTTCTCTGTATTATATCGGAAAACATCATAGAGATCACCTCCACCATCCACAGCCAGAGCAGTCATCTTTCTAAAGACCTTGTAATACTGGACAAACTAACTACGTTAACTACAACATTCTATTAACTACGATGAGCTCGATCCGTGGCTTACGACACGTGTAACGGGTTTGGAAGGATCCTTTTATTAATATTAAACGGGTCACCATTTCAAACTCATCAACTAACTACAGTAAAATAACAACTTACTCACCATTGGACGCTAAGCTTCGCTGGAATGCTCATGTCAAAAAGAAACGCGCTGAGCTAGAGCTGCGCAACAAAAAGCATGTACCTACTGGTTACTTGGTAAAAGTTCATCCTTGTCGGTACACAACAAAGTTTTATTATATAAACAAGTTCTCATGCCTATTTGGACTTATGGTATTCAGCTGTGGGGCTGTACCAAACAAAGTAACAAACAAATAATCCAGAGGTTCCAGAACAAAGTACTCTGAGGCATTGTAAACGCACCTTGGTACATTCGCAATGATGACCTTCATCGGGATCCCAAAATAGATCTGGTCACAGATATAAAAAAAATATGCAGAAGCACATGAACATAGACTTCTCCATCATGTGAATGTCGAGGCTATCCAGCTCCTCGACAACACGGACATAGTAAAAAGACTCGAACCTTTTGAATTACTTTATTAATAGTGTTAGTGATGTGTAGTGCAGTGTGTGAGTGCTACTTATAAAGAACACATGAACAAGTGTCTTCCCCTTAAGAGGGTACTTTACTCCTCATTTAGGTATTTGCCTTAGGTATTGCTATCCCTATTTCCGAGCGCCGCGCTGAAAGGGACAAATATAGATGAAGCGGATTTTACCTACAAATTCTTTGAAAAAAGACGTTTCGTACTTCCGTTTTTTTTTTCGCGAAAGTTAAACTGATTTGAATAGTTTTTGCGTTATATTATAGATAGAGTATATCTATGCTTCTATCACTTTCTTTTGTGGTGAAAATTTACCAAATTTGTGTCATAGACGCTATAACTTTATCTAAAGGAAACCGAAAAAGGTGGGTTTTTCGAATCGTCATATTTCTTTGAGTTATTATGGTTTGAAAAAAAGAAAGTGATAGAAGCATAGATATACTCTTTATCTATAATATAACGAAAACTATTAAAATCGGTTTAACTTTCGCGAAGAAAAAACGGAAGTACGATACCCATACTTTTGTATGGAGCATAATTTGGTATCGTGCCGTCTTAATAGAGACAGTATGATAGGTGTTAAGAGGATACCAAAATTCTTCGTGCATTTTTCTACGTACGAAGTTTTCATTGTTTCTTTAGATTGAATGGCTAGAGCTCTGATTTTTAAGTATATGTTTTTTTTAATATATAATCTAGGATCGCATAAACTCAGAAACGCGATTGAAAAAAGTTTTCTCGATAGAAAATCTTAGCGAAACAACCTCTCTCATTTTTTATATTTTTTTCATTTGTCGGTCTATTATCGCGTATTAACTAATGAAATAACTTTAAAAACATAAGTAACTATTATATATAGAAACACGTAAATCAGAATTAAAATATATTTGGTAGATTTTGAGTAAACAAAAAAATAGCCCTAATTCTTCATTTTCGATACCTACTAGCTGTGTTAATATGTACATGTCGACGATAATATTGATGTAGGCCCATAATGGACACTTTCTGAAGTAACTCATAGTTAGCAATTTAAGTTAGAATTAAATTACTCATTAGTCTGATAGGCTAGATTGTAATATCTGTAAATAATCTGGATATCCTAGATTAATTATAAAAAAAAAACTCCCATTGACACAATTTGAGAACTTCATAATCTTGGAAACTTAGTTAAAACTGTAAAAATCCATATGTAAACAATTTCAATCAAGTCTCCTACGACATATATATGCTAATACATTTATTATTTTATCCAGCTTGAATTAAAGTGATGTGTGCTGATGTTGCATTCGGGATTGTCCACCAGAACTATTTTATTAATAAGATCTCTAGATTGCTGTAATTTTCAACTGTATAAATCTTAAATAATAAAAGTAAATGTTAAATAAACAGTTTTCTAAACGTGCTTGTTTTATTTCGAGATTGTGTGTTATAACCATACTTTTAGCCTTTCTTTCAGAATAATATTATATGTACCTAAGAAAATCTTCTAGTATGTATTTGAAATATGTATTATAATCGTGACTACGTACGTGTGAAATTTAGACAATTTGGCCCGTTTTTGCAACATTTTTCACTGATTCTTCGTTCCTATTGGTCGCGGTGTGATGTTACATAGCCTATAGCCTTCCTTGGTAAATGTACTATCCAACACTGATAGAATTTTTCAAATCGAACCAATAGTTCTTGAGATTAGCGCGTTCAAACAAACAAACTCTTCAGCTTTATAATATTAATATAGATTTTGTTAGTGTTATTTTAACCATACTTTAAGCATATCTTTCAGAATATAATATGCACCTTAGAAAATCTTTCCTTAGTTTATATGACTCATTTGTCATTACCGTCGGGCATGTATGACCATATGTATGAGTGTGGATGAAGCCAAGGAAGTATGTTTGGATCGTAGCAGATGGCGCTCTATAGTCTCTGCCTACCCCCATGGGAAAAAGGCGTGATGTTATGTATGTATGTGTATGTAGTTTAAATATGTGTAATAAAATTTCCTTTTTTCACAAGCAAGATTAACTAACAAAATTAATATAGATATCTATACTACTATTTATCTGTATCTATGTACCTGTATTATATGTGTTTATGGTATGTGTAATGTACGTATATATCTGTGTATGTATGTATGACATGTATGTTTCTGTTTAATTGTATTGATTAACGTGTATCTCTATGTATGGGTATGTAATGTACTCTTTATAATCACCTAACGGCCCAGCGGAAGACCAGCGCTGGTTCTCAACTAGCAATCCAGCTGAGCTGCGGCCGTTTCGTGACAGACACTGTTTGAACAGTTTTTATTTTATTTCATGTCTTATGTCTACGTTCTTACTATATTTTCCTTGTCTCTTTACTCTTGTCAATCCGTGTTCTGTTACGAATAAATTTATTTTCTTTCTTTAATGTACTCTTTATAGGATTTATCTATGTCAATAAGTCTTTAACAACTATAATCTTTGATAATCTAGCTTTATTTGTTACACTTCTACCTTCCCTTTTTCTGCACCACCCTATGGTTGACTGGTAGAAAATGCCTTAGGCATTAAGCCCGCCTTTGCATAGTTTAAGCATAAAGTGTAAATAAATAAATAAATAGTCCATAAACTAAGACATTGGACGTGTTTCTTTTTTAATTAATTTAATAAATTAATTAAAAAAGAAACACGTTAACTTTCACTGGAGTCATCTATAGAAACACATTAGTTATATTCTTAAACAATCGGATTACTTTCTAAAACATTCTTGGCTTTTTCGGTCTATTTTTCTTAGAGAAAACTTTTGGAATGTAATACAGGTACCAATTCTAAGTGCACAACTAAACTTAACTAAAAAGTGAAAACAACTATGGTGTATTGCGACAAATGTAACGTAATTGATGTTCAGCATTTTTTGTGGGAATGTGTCAAGTACAAAGATAGAAGAGAAGACCTTGTCTCTAAATTAACACTCAACAAGATTAATATGGGATTATATCGGGCCATTCTCAGCGAGCCTGAGACTATAGAGGCTGCCATGTTGTATAAGGTTTTTATGGTGTAATGTATATTTTTTTTTTTAAAAAGGCAGGGTACGATGGGACTGTCATACCCAAAGGGTAAAAGTTCCAAAAATAAGAGATTTAAAAAAAACTATGGCGTATTTTGATTAATTCCCAATTTAGTTGCGAACATTTTTATTAATTAAAATTGTTAGTCTATAATATACAGATCTACTATATAAAAATAAGTCGGGTTTTCCTTCCTGACGCTATAACTCCAGAACGCACGAACCGATTTCCACGGTTTTGCATTCGTTGGAAAAGTCTCGAGCTCCGTGAGGTTTATAGTTCTTTTTTTTTTTCTTTTTTTTTTGGTATGGCAAAACAACGTTTGCCGGGCCAGCTAGTTTTATAATAAAAAAAGTTCTGTTATCATTGACGAATTGTGTTATTGACACTATCTATTTTCATTTTTTAGTTAAGTTTAGAATAGAATACACTTTATTGTACACCAAAACATTTTACATGTCACTTATATATCGAAATTAGAATAAAACATGTACAATTGGCGATCTTATCGCATATTACGAACTCTTCCAGACAACCTTTGGATGGACTCAGCTGATCTGGAACTGGGGTAAAGTGGTGTACCTACTACATAAAAACAATAGTGAAAACTCTTAAATGCTAGTTAAACCTACCTAAAATTAAATATACATACACATATAAAAATATTCATATCTAATATATAAAATTCACGTGTCACAGTGTTAGTTACCGTACTCCTCCAAAACGGCTTGACCGATTCTTCTCAAATTTTACATACATATTCAGTAGGTATGAGAATCGGCCAACATCTATTTTTCAAACTTTTTTTTTTGTATGGCAAAACAACGTTTGCCGGGTCAGCTAGTATATTATATATAAATAAACCTATACATACATACACACTATAAATAAAAATAATAAATAAATACGCATACTGACTTAACTGTAGAAGAATGATTATTAAATAGTTTAGTTTAAGTTTAGCTGTGCACATAATACAATTGGTATCAATAAAGAATATTAATAAAATTTAGGATACAGTAGGTACCAAAAAAAGTCAAAGCAAAGCCTATAAAACTGTAAAAAAAAGTTTATATAGGTACCAACTTATAATGCATAGAAAATACTTATGACCTTATTCATAATGACTTATCGGAGGTTTAAAAGTTCGCTAAAATTGGTTCGCGAAAATTGTCAAAACTTGTTTTTCATAATAGTCTTTTTACGCTAAAACGTTTATTATCTCTCTGATAAAATCTGTGTTTAAACTTGCGATAAATCATTATGAATAAGATT
Source organism: Orgyia antiqua (assembly GCA_916999025.1). Taxonomy (NCBI): domain Eukaryota; kingdom Metazoa; phylum Arthropoda; class Insecta; order Lepidoptera; family Erebidae; genus Orgyia; species Orgyia antiqua. Next base: position 13,048,750 of record OU779874.1, read on the forward strand.
AGACGCAGTATAAATACTTGCACTGTGCGGGGATCGAACCAACAACCTTGTGAATAGCAGTCTGTAATATCAACCACTGGAAGAAGGGGCCCGTCTTGTAAGTATGTAATTAAATCCAGGCTACACCTATGGGATACCTACACAGTTACACACTTCATCTTTCTCTCTCCACCTCATTAACGAGCCTCTGTTGGGAACGTCCTTCGTCCCCTTTGGGAGGGATTATGGCCTTCTATGCCGCGCTAACCAAGCATTTTGATGTAGGGTTTATTATCGAGTTTTCCATCTCTCACAGAGGATGTTATCTGTGTACAATATTCCCTTAGCTAGTTTTCACAGCATCCTGGAAAGGTAATGGGTGACACTTGTATTCTTAATCCGTCACATCCGTCCGTTAATTTGTTGTGTACATCATTTTATATCAATTGTAATCTTTAGTCTAAAATAAACAGTTTCTATAACAAGAAAATTAAGGGCCTACATCAATATTATCGTCGACATGTACCTATTAACACAGCTAGTAGGTATAGAAAATGAAGAATTAGGGATATTTTTTTTGTTTACTCAAAATCTACTAAATATATTTTAATTCCGGCTTACGTGTTTCTATATATAATAGTTACTTAAGTTTTTAAAGTTATTTCATTAGTTAATACGCGATAATAGACCGACAAATGAAAAAAATAAAAAATGAGAGAGGTTGTTTCGCTAAGATTTTCTATCGAGAAAACTTTTTTCAATCGCGTTTCTGAGTTTATGCGATCCTAGATTATATATTGAAAAAACATATACTTAAAATTTAGAGCTCTTGCCATTCAATCTAAAGAAAAAATGAAAACTTCGTACGTAGAAAAATGCACGAAGCTATTTTGGTATCCTCTTAAGTTAACATTGCCAAATTGTGTTATCGACACTATTAAAATTCATTGTTTAGTTTAGTTGTACGCACAGAATTGGTACCGATACTTTATTCTTAAGTTATTTATAACTTATCTCAGTTATACCTAGAAATGTTACGTTGTAATACCGTAACCTTCGTAACCTAATTAGAAAGGATGTCGATGACCTCAGGTCACATCAAGCCAACTTCTCCCACTCCACAACATGCAAAGGTTCATTGAGTAAGTAAATACAATGTTGATAATCACAGAAAACACAATACATAGTCTTTTCACTTGCGCGAGTTTTTTTTTAAATAAAACTACTTTTTACGGATTTAGACGCGTGTAATTGTTTTAAATTTAGCCTGACGTTTCGGAGACTTTGCAGTCACCATGGTCACGGGTGAGACTGAGCTGTAAAGTGACCTCTATGATCAGTTATTACAGGATTTACCCGGCCAACGGACTAGAAACGTCGGGATAAAATTTAAAACAAATACACGCGTCTCTAAATCCGTAAAAGGTAGTTTAATTCACACACAAAGTCGTTATTAACACGCTAATATAAGTTCGGTATGTATCTATCAATGTATTAATCTATGTAACGGAATCTTTGAAAGTGATTTTAACTCACTTGCAGTAGACGGATTGATCTGAAATTTTGCACACCTAACAAAGACCGATGACAATGCATTAAATAAAAAAATATTGAGTATATTCAAGCGTTTAAATAAAACTACTTTTTACGGATTTAGACGCGTATATTTGTTTTAAATTTTGGCCCGACGTTTCGGAGACTTTGCAGTCACCATGGTCACGGGTGAGACTGCAAAGTCTCCAAAACGTCGGGCCAAAATTTAAAACAAATATACGCGTCTAAATCCGTAAAAAGTAGTTACTACTACTTTTTACGGATTTAGACGCGTATATTTGTTTTAAATTCGTAAAAAGTGACTCATCTGTTTAAATACTTTAAACAGATGAGTCGCGCAAGTGTTAGAAAATATTATATTCAAGCGTTTTTTAGTTTTTTAGTCGAGCTTATATCTTCAAAATTACGCAACGGATTTTGATGCGGTTCTATTTGAAAGATAGAGTGGTTCAAGAGGATGGCTTATTTGTTAAGGTTTGGTTTTCAAATCCCACTGGTACAAAGTTGCAAGTAGAAGCTAATACACTTAAAAAAATAGTAGATAATGTGTATAATGTAGTATATTCATATTCTGGTATCCATAACACAAGCATAGAAATATAGGTTAATTTGGGACCAGAGGACGTTGTGTAAATTATCCATAAATGTAGGACGTGTTAAATCTTCATAAATTTTAAACGGGGTGGATTTTCCTGGCGGCAATTCTGGTTGTCTGTGGCTCTTTCACGCTAAAAATTCTAAAGTGATTTGAATGAAATTTGCTAAACAGAATAGTCTGAAAAAGGACATAGGTTCTTTTTTAACCCGAAAAATGTAGAAAATTTCTCCGTTTTTGCAACATTTTTTATTATGCCTATTGGTTGCACCGTGATGTTATATAGCCTATAGCCATCCTCAATCATTGTACTATTCAACAGTGAAAGAATTTTTCATATCGGACCAGTGGTGCCTAAGATTTACGCGTTCAAACAAACAAATTCTTCTTTCTGCTTTATATTATTAGAATAGATTTTCACGTACGAAATTGCGTTTTAACTAGCAATTTGTACCTTAAGGGCCTACATCAATATTATCGTATATCATCGCCGACACGTACATATTAACACAGCCAGTAGGCACAGAAAATGAAGAATTAGGGATACTTTTCCTATTTACTCAAAATCTACTAAATATATTTTAATTCTGATCGACGTGTTTCTATACATAATAGTTACCTATGTTTTTAAAGTTATTTCATTAGTTAATACGCGATAATAGACCAACAAATGAAAAAAATAAAAAATTTGAGAGGTTGTTTCGCCAAGATTTTCTATCGAGAAAACTTTTTTCAATCGCGTTTCTGAGTTCATGCGATCCTAGATCATATATTGAAAAAACATATACTTAAAAATTAGAGCTCTAGCCATTCAATCTAAAGAAACAATGAAAACTTCGTACATAGAAAAATGCACGAAGCTATTTTGGTATCCTCTTAGTTAATTATCATTACGTTTTTTATTGGCCGGAACTACAACAGTTGCTATTTATAAACTACATAATTATAATATTATCTAAAATAATCTAAATTAAATTTAATATTTAAAACCTGACACTTTTAAATTAGTAATTTATGTTTTTAAAACTTCCGATGTTTATATTTTCTCGCTAATGGCCATTGATATTCAATATTTGAATTTTATTATACAAAAGTTTTTTATTTATTTAATTTATCTGATAAATTTATATTATCTATATTTCAAAGCTAAAGAACACGCTAATCTTAGGAACAACTGGTTCCAATGATTTTTTTTTTTGTGTTGGCCAATTAACATAACTTATAGGTGCGAAGCATCAGTCAAAAATGTTGCACAATCGCGGAAAATTATCTAACGTTGTTTCATAGACATAGTCAAGGGGAATAAAACCTTTTTGACGGGCGGGAATTAATTTACGTTATTATATAAAATAAATGCTATACATTTACAATATTATGTAACATTTAATTAAATTACGTGTAGGTATGTACCATTTTCAAAAATTTTTTTTAGTAATAAACCGCGCCAATTCAAAAACAAAAAAAAACTAAATGTAACTATTTTAAAAAGTGAACGGTTTTTGAACGTTTTTATTAGTTGTAGAGATAATCCGTTAAGATGTTACGTTTTATGATAATTTGTGCGCGTTTAATAAAAGTGAAGTAAGTACAACGGTCTGTTGGTTTTGTGTCAAGGTCTTGTTCCCCTACCCTAACGTATTACTTGCCTATTATGTTCATGTGTTAACAAACCCACGTGTTTTTTATAATAACAATAATTATTTATGTACTTGCAATGAGCGCGCGAAAACTACGGTAGTAATAACTTAGTTCTGTTGCAGATTTACACACGGGGACGTGTGTAGTTGCAGAATGGCCGTATCGTAGGAGACTTGATTAAGAGGGTACTGTACAAAGAGTATATTAATATAGATATAGTACTGTACTCCTCATTTAGGTATTTGCCTTAGGTATTGCTATCCCTATTTCCGAGCGCCGCGCTGAAAGGGACAAATATAGATGAAGCGGATTTTACCTACAAATTCTTTGAAAAAAGAAGTTTCGTACTTCCGTTTTCTTTTCGCGAAAATTACACGTAATTTAATATTTTTTGCGTTATATTATAGATAAAGAGTATATCTATGCTTCTAAACTATTAAAATCGGTTAACTTTCGCGAAGAAAAAACGGAAGTACGATGCCCATACATTTGTATATTTTTGCGAGTCGTAATGAAATTTTAAATTTTTTTTGTCTGTGTGGTGACGGATTAAGAATACATGTGTCACCACCTAATCTTCTGGTGCTGTAAAAGCTAGGTAAGGGACATTACATACAGATAGCATCCTCCCTGAGAGACGGAAAATAAACCCTATGCCAAAAAGCCTGGTCACTGCAGCCTCCTCCCCTCCAGCCTATTTACGTCCCACTGCTGAGCACGGGCCTCCTCCACTTCCGAGGGATTATGGTCTGCTGTGCCGCGCTGAGGCTTGTTGGCACAGGGTTTATTTTCGAGTTTTCCGTCTCTCACAGGTTATGTTATTTGCGTGTAATATCCTTTAGCTGACTTTTACAGCACCTTTGGGAGGAGATGTGGTGGTGATACTTGTATTCTTAATCCGTCACCACACGGAGGATACCCACTGCAGCATAGTACCTAGACGATAATCGCTTCCAAGGTCGAGCTCGTGCCCAATAGTGGGAAGTTATTGGGCTAGAGAGAGTGGTTAAGTTTTAAACGCATCGAAACTACTGGTTATATTGTTTTATAATATGTTATGAATACAATAAATTTCAATTCCATACATATTTATATGCAGTATATAATAGTATTATCAGCATATAAACATTAGTTAGTCCATATAAGGAACAATGGCCGCATTCATGTGTTACTATGAATTTTTATAGTTTAACTATGACGTACAGTAATCTTTTAGGTAATGGCGGCATGGAATCCGGTTTAATATTAATCTAATTTGTTTTAAATATTGTTTAATGTATAGACGGGCAAGATTCCGAACGTTACTGATGTAATCTACTATATAAAAATAAGTCGGATTTTCCTTCCTGACGCTATAACTCCAGAACGCACGAACCGATTTCCACGGTTTTGCATTCGTTGGAAAGGTCTCTGGCTCCGTGAGATTTATAGTTAATTTTTTTTTTTTTTACTTTTTTTAGGTATGGCAAAACGTTTGCCGGGCCAGCTAGTTGATAATAAATTCGTCATAGTCATAACATATCATGTAGTTTTTTTTTCGCTTTGTCCTATACGCGCCTTGGTATGGGCCCAGAGCCTAAACATGACCCGGCAAGGGCGGGGTGTCGAGGTGAATATAACATGATTTCATATTTTTCTTACTAAGACGTGATTTCATTGGTCGTTACGCCCCAATATCAACTGACGCACACCAACAGATATCAATGTCCGTACACAATGAGTATAATCATTGCTCTTGTATCTTTTTAGCGAGGGTCGCCTTAGTTGGATTAACATTCTGAAAGTGCTGGGTGCGGGTACGTAACCGACGACCTAGTAAACGAAGTCTGTTACGCTATCACTGCGCCACGAGAACTGTATATACGAAGAGCCAATTATTTTAACATGCTTATATTAGTTCGGTATGTATCTATCAATGTATTAATCTATGTAACGGATTCTTTGAAAGTGATTTTCACCCACTTGCAGTAGTCGGATTACCCTGACATTTTGCATGCTTATCAAAGACCGATGATAATGGAAAAATGAAAAAAAAATTTGGGAATTTCAAGCGTATTTTTAGTTTTTAAACTAAATATTTTATTTTTCACGATTTTTCTTATAAAATAAATAAACAAAGACAATTGAATAAATAAAACAATACAATAACAAAATCATTTTTATATTAAAATCCAACAATGCAATGCAGTAAATAATAAAATAAAAAATAAATTTTTTAACCTTGTTATCACAAATAATTATAACAGAATATGTTTGTAATTTCTAAGAGCTGGACCAATTTTAATGAAATTTGGTATGAAGATAGCTTAAGTTGTGGATTAACGGCTGTAAGTACTCGGTAACAACTTAACTTACTAGGTACTATTATTGATATCTTAAAATCTAGTTTTGAAATTCATATATTTCATTTATTTGGATTAAATTTTAAATAGTTTTCATGTACTTTATGTACTTATATATTATATAGATACACTCAATTAAAAATTCTTTTATTAGTTTCGTTTGTATCTATCTATGTAACGGAATCTTTGAGAGTGATTTTCATCCTCTTGCAATAATCTGAAATTTTGCACAAATTATTAATAAGGACCAATGACAATGTAATAATAAAATTGATTAAGAAAACAGAATTTTTAGTTTTTAACACGTTTTTATTAGTTCAGTACATATTGTAAAGGTTGTGATCATTGAATATAACCTATACAATGATACAGGCCACTTAAGATTTATTTTAAAAAAAAAGAATATAAAATTTAAAATTTGAAAAAAAGAAAAGATTTTGGGGAGATGGGAAAATGACATGATGAGAGGATGTTGAAAAATGATTGTAAAATAGTTTTTCTTTATTATAAAAAATATAACAAGTTAATTAAATGTGTTTTAAATTATTATTATAAAGAAAAACTATTTTACAATCATTTTTCAACATCCTCTCATCATGTCATTTTCCCATCTCCCCAAAATCTTTTCTTTTTTTCAAATTTTAAATTTTTTATTCTTTTTTTTAAAAATAAATCTTAAGTGGCCTGTATCATTGTATAGGTTATATTCAATGATCACAACCTTTACATTATCTATCAATGTATTAATCTATGTAACGGAATCTTTGAAAGTGATTTTCACCCACTTGCAGTAGTCAGATTGATTTGAAATTTTGCATACATTAAGAACCAATGACAATAAAATTTATACAAAAAATCCAGGATATTTGTGTATCTAAACTAAAAAAATAATTTCTTTACGTATATTAAATACACTTCTAGTCCCAAGGTTATTTGCACTATTATCCGAATTATAATCGTAATCCATATACTTAAATTAATGAATTTCACCTATTTTCTATGCTATCATGGCTTAATTTTATATATCTTCTTGTAGTCCTCATTCTAGCTGCAGCAACGCTATCAAACACCCATTTAGAACATATTTCACCAGTACGGCTACCTATTGTAACGTCATATTGTCCGCCATTTTTAAAAATCCCGCCATTTACATTCCCGCCATTTTGTAAAGTGCCGCCATGTTGCATATCTTGATTAAAAACGCCATCTAGTACAACAGCGCCACATAATTTAAGTAGTTTTATCGCCGCGTCTCTCTGTTCTGCATCTTCCGAGACTCGAACACGCATACCATTAAATACGTCATAAGCATAATCGCTGTTGAGATGTCCCATTGCTGATCTTTCTACTCGAGCTTTCTGTAATAAATAAATATTTACAAGATATGTCACACGAGGACCTGTGGTCCCAAATTAAGCTATACTTGTTTAATGGGTACCAGAAAACAAATATGCTATAAAGAAAACACCCAGACACAGTACAAACAATTGTATGACAAATACAAATATCACATAAATGATTGTCCTGATCGAGAATCGAGCCCAAGATTTGGTGAACGGCAATCCGTTACATGAAGCACTAAACCAGAAGGGCTGTTTAAATAAGTACAATTATTAATCTTATTTACAGACTAGATAATGTTCTGTGATTAAAATTGATTATGTTGGTATGTATGTATCTATATTGTGATATTCCCCGTTTTCCAATCAGCGCACAATAGCGCATTATGCGGCACAATGCTCAACGTTGTGTGTTCCAATTACAGCATCGCATCGCACAATCGAGCACTCTCAAAAGTGAAGTGCAGCGACAGAAAATTAACAAGTATTTTTTCTTTAAATTGGCATTGATTGAAATTTTATTTATATATTATCGTTAGTAATATTATTTATTGTTAAAAAAAATTAAGGCTTTCTTTTCGTCGGAGTTTTCTGGAAATATTCAAAGTTAATTAAAAAATAAGTATGGATGAAGGTATAAACAATGACTTTTTTTATATTCCACACATTTAATGTGAATACAATGTTTATTTTAGAATTATTTTTTTCAACACTGAACTTAGCGCACTCTGCTGGCGCATTTTAAAACTAATTCACGTTCTAATTAAGCGTCAGCATTGTGCGGCACTGAGTCGCATTATGCTCTGCCATTGGAAAACGGGGATTGTGATGTGATCTTACGGACTAAATATCTAATTCCTCTATGCACCTTGAAGCTCTCTGGACCAACCTAGGTTAGCTGGTAGAGAATGCTTTTAGCATTAAGCACGCCTATGTACTTATTTGTGCAAAAATTTTCAAATAAATAAATAACTAAATAAATAAATATTCAGGACATTTCACATAACGTCCTCTGATCCCAAAGTAAGTTATATTTCTATGCTTGTGTTATGGGTACCAGAATACGGATAGACTACATATACTACTTTTCTTTTGTAAATACATAATTATAATACATAGTAAACACCCAGACGCAGTACAAACATTTGTATGACATTTATGGATATCACACAAATGATTGTCCCAAGCGGGAATCGAGCCCGCGACCACGTGATCGGCATCCCATTACATAAACCACTCCACCACGAAGCCCGTCAACTCACTTGACTGATTTTCTTAAGATGCTGCACCTCATATCCATTATGATGTACCCAGTCCCCCCTCTCGGCGGAGAGCACGGCCCACCGCGCGTGCAGCACCCTGCACCCCCGCGCGGCTCCCACCAGCGCGCTCACAGTCCTCGCGCGCTTGTCTATTGTCTCGCTCCAACAGGAAGACTTGCTCAGGTCACAATGACTTGAAATACCTGGAAAAGTATAAAGTGGACAAGCATCTGGGTGTTTAAGTGTTTTCTAAGTATTATAAGTACGAGGGGAGGTCCAAAAGTTCGTGGAATGGAGGGGATGGAGTGGGGATAGGGGCGCTCGCTTAGTGTCATACTAATTGGGGACTCATAATTAGTATATAAATGGAGTTTCAGCCCTATTGCGTCATTCGTTTACGAACACTCGCCTGCTAAACACGTCAATCCGGAAGAAAACTGAAACTATGGAGAAAATTGAACACCGTGCGGTCATTAAATTCCTTACCAAGCAAGGAAAGAACGCTCAGACCATTTTGAATGAAATGGAAACTGTTTACGGGGAACAGTGCCCTAGTAAATCAATGATTTACAAGTGGCATGGTCTTTTTAAACATGGTCGGGAGTCGATTGAAGACGACCCCCGCTCAGGAAGGCCAGTTGAGGCCACCACATCAGACATCGTCGAAAAAGTGGAAAAAATTGTACTGGAGGACACCCGTTTGAAGAAAAAACAGTTATCTGCATTAGTTGGAGTATCAGATACCACCATTTTGCGAATCCTACATGACCACCTGGGTATGACAAAAGTCAGTGCAAGATGGGTACCGAGAATGCTCACGCCGCTTCAAAAACAGCAGCGCGTCGAAGCGTCAAAACATTTTTTGGAGTTGTGTAGCGACGATCCTGGACCGATTTTGGAGCGAATTGTTACCGGCGATGAAACATGGGTTCATCACTTTGAGCCTGAGTCCAAACAAGAGTCCATGCAATGGCATAAAAAGGGGACACCACCGCCAAAGAAATTCAAAGTGTCGGAGTCGGCTGGAAAGTTGATGGCTACTGTTTTTTGGGATTGTGAGGGGATAATACTGATTGATTATAAAGAAAAGGGCAGGACCATAACCGGAGAATACTACGCAACAATACTAGAAAAATTAAAGGATGCCATCAAAGAAAAACGTCGGGGAAAATTGACCAAGGGCGTGTTGCTCTTGCAAGACAACGCGCCGGTTCACAAGAGCAAAGTTGCAATGGCTGCTCTACACACGCATGGCTTCGAATCACTAGTCCACCCACCCTATAGTCCAGATCTGGCCCCAAGTGATTTTTATTTGTTCCCCAATTTAAAAAAAGACTTAAGGGGAAGGAAATTTTCCGACGACAATGAGGTAAAGGAGGCAATTTTGGCTCATTTTGAGGGAAAAGATAAAAAATATTTTTACGATGGTTTAGAAAAATTAATTCATAGATCTAATAAATGTATTCAGCTTAAGGGTGATTATATTGAAAAGGAAAAATAAATTTACTGTTTCATTTTTACTAAAACCCTTTCATTCCACGAACTTTTGGACCTCCCCTCGTATGTATTTACAAATGAAAAGTAGTATTTGTAGACCATCCGTATTCTAGTACCCATAACACAAGCATATAAGCTTAACTTGGGACCAGAGGATGTTGTGTGAAATGTCCATGAATATTTATATAATATATACGTCATATCGACATCAAATAATGGAATAAGAGTAGGAGAATAATAACACGAATTAATTCCCAATCGAATCGAATAAATTTCCTTCCCAGGGTGCTGTAAAAGCCGGCTAAGGGATATTATACACAGATAACATCCTCAATGAGAGATGGAAACCTCGAAATCAAAAACGCCTGATCAGCGCGGCCGCGACATGACGATAATGATGACGATAATCCTCCAGGGACATAGAGCTCCAGGGACATAGAGCTCTAAGAAGGCGTTTCCATTTCCCCCGATCTAGTGCGACAGCTTCCAGGTCCTCTCAAGCCAGTTTTTGTAGCGCGGCATCTCCTCTCCAGCCCATTTACGTCCCACTGTTGGGCACAGGCCTCCTCCACTTTGGGAGGGTTTATGTTCTACTGTGCCACGCTGACCAGGCGTGTTGGCACAGGGTTTATTTTCGAGTTTCCGTCTCTCATAGAAGATGTTATCTGTGTGCAATATCCCTTAGCTGACTTTTACAGCACCCTTGGGAGGAGATGGGGTGGTGACACTTGTATTCTTAATCCGTCACCACACAGAGGGCAGCGCGGCATAGTAGTTTAAAAACCCTATTTGAGTAGAAGTGCCCAACAGTGGGACATCGATGGACTGCTGGGAAAAGGGAAATGATAACAAACTCACCAGTAATATTAGAAGGATGATTATTACAGTGTACGGCAGTATTACATGAACCCAATAGTACATGAGTTGTACGTTTATTAACATTATTGTGTAGTACAGCTCCAAGTGATTGAATACATTTTGTGATCGCTTGTCTTTCTATACGGGACATTCCTGTTAGGACCTGAAAGTTTGTACAATTCGTTTTTATATCTTCATCTATACATATAGTAATGTGTAGAAAAAGAATTTGTCCACTGAATTTAATTATTTTCAAAAACAGTAGTCAGATGGTTAAAGGACAATAAAAGAACGCCCTTTACAGCATTTTTGAAATTTTTGTATGTTTGTCTGTTTGTGTGTGGTGTGGATCAGGTAAAATGTACAACACTTATGCAACGCCATCTAGCGGCAAAAAAAAGAATCAAAAAATTTCTTGGGTCGATCGAAAAATCGTTCAACACGGACGGAGTCGTAATCACAGCTAGTGTGTAATACTAAGATTATACAAATAATAAATACAACAAATATCTGTTAACCTAGAAAAACACTAAACATTTCTATTTAAAAAAAAAATGGCGAGTACAGAAAAGTATAGAATCTATTTTTAGACGAGCCTCGTGGTTGAGTGGTTTATGTAACGGACTGTCAATCAAGAGGTCGCGGGTTCGATTCCCGCTCGGGACAATCATTTGTCTGATTTTTCTAATTCTCATACAAATGTTTGTACTGCGTCTGGGTGTTTCTATGTATTATAAGTATGAATTCACAAAAGTAGTATATGTATTCTATCCGTATTCTGATACCCATAACACAAGCATATAAGCTTAGATTGGGACCAGAGGACGTTGTGTGAAATTTCCATGAATATTTATTTATTTATTGTTTGACAACCGTTTGGCTCAGAATTTTATAGAAATAAACTTGCTTATTATTACAATTATAGTGAGAAATATTGTAACTTTGCTTTTTGAAATTAAATATGTTGGTGCTTGATCACATAACCTAGAAATATCGTCAATTTTGTTGTAATAAGAACACTAAGTGATCGATAGGATTGTGCAAACGTTCGATAGATGGCGCTGTACAGTTACTTTAGAACGACGTGTAAGTCAATTAAGAAACATTGAAGTGAAGGATTTGTTTGTTGTGGGTTTAAGTTCCGCTTATTTTAATCGTAATTTACACTATAGTTTGATTTGTTAAGTAAAATAATAGCATTTTTACCATCGAACCGTTAATTTCAGAGATTATCTCAGAATGAATAATCAGAATAATAAATTTTATTGGTAAATGTATAAATTCACAGGTCATTACAAATAATATTATGAATTATTATATCGACGCAGGAAAGCGATCTTGTAGTATGTCGAAATATGCAACTTTGCACCAGAGCTAAAAAACTATTTCAAAAATTCATAATATGTGAACTAGTAGACGTAAAACTACCATATTTTCAGTGATAACAATTTAAAATAAAACCTTCCATTTGCAATGTAGACGGTCATTCTAAGATTAGTGTAATTGGATTTAATACTAGATACAGCATTTGATTTTCAAAACCTAAACATTGAATATGCTGTATCTCAAAAGCCAAATGTTGGGACCATCAGTAAATTGTTCAAAACACTGGTATCAGACTTGCTGTATCTATATATAAGTTTTATATGAAGACAGATAGTTTGTTTTATATGAATACATTTCTTTTTCATCTTTTTGCTATTTGTTGTAAGTAGTATTACATAATTGACGGAACACAAATAAAATGCAGTATGTTAGACAATCTATTTATTTAATGTAATCAAAAATGTAAAAACAAAATTTTTGCCCTCTAAACAAAATTAAAATACAAACAATAAAAAAAAAACTCAATTGGTATAATACTTCTTAAAACCATTTTAGCTTAAGTAAAAAAAAACATAACAAATCAAAAAAAATTGGTCAAGTGCGAGTCGGACTCGCGCACGAAGGGTTCCGTTACCTTGTACTCTCTGGTTACCTTGTACTCGTAATAACATCAATATTATCAGGCCTCCGATATAATCTGGAATAAAAAAAAACTCTCATTGATATAGGTACTTATGATGTGTCGATTTGTTGTGTATGATTATTATTTAACTCAATTAAAAACAAAAGAGTTAATTGTAAATAGTACTCACCAGTATTTTCAAATATCACATTAAACACGAAAATATTGTGTCGTCTTTACACTACCTACGTAATTGCATTCACACTTAGGCGGTCGAGCGTCGACTGACAAGTAAGCCGTACGCGCTGCATCTGCTAGTGGTCGCGGGGGATGGGGGAACGAATGCCGTGTATAATCCAATAGCTAAAATATTATATCATTTAAGATGGGATAAGTATAAATTTTAATAGAAAAATGCACTTTAAAATGGTGTAATTGTAGAAATTGCGTAAATTGCTGAATGAGAACTTAGTAATATCTCAAATGGGCATATAAATCCCGAGCGGCAATTTTGCTGTAACTAAATAAAATTTATATTGTGATGCGCTGTGAAGGGCGTAACTCATTGCAAGTAATGCATCTCGGCCGGGGTATATGTCGTAATCTGTGAAGTATACGCAGCAATTTTGTTGTATGTATACTAAAAAATAAAATAGCGAATTTTGGTTTAGTTACAACATGTTATTGTTTTGATTTCAAAATATTGAGCTAAAAATCAATGTCGTATCTAAATAAAAAATAGTCGTAGAAAAATGAAACTGAGACCATTGGATGCGGTATTTTCTTCTGAATCGAATGATGTATAAAGCTCATTTTCTCATTTTTTCGAGATACGACAAGATCGCTTTCCTGCGTCGATATGTTACTAGCTACCCGGCAAACGTTGTTTTGCCATACTAAAAAAAAAGTTTGAAAAATAGATGTTGGCCGATTCTCAGACCTACTGAATACGCATGTAAAATTTCATAAAAATCGGTCTAGCCGTTTCGGAGGAGTACGGTAACTAACACTGTGACACGTGAATTTTATATATAAGATAATCATTATAAAATCCATAGTTAAAACCATAAAAATAAATTAAACTTCAAGACAAAATTGGTGCTTTAAAATACAATGCAATACTTTAGTTTCTTGACAATGATTAATTATACTTAACTCATAGAAAAAAAAATGTATTAGATAATAGCAGAATGCTCTTTATTGAATTTTGGGTACAAATTCTTGAGTATTGTAAAATGCCTTCCCAACGAGCCAGGACTTTAGTTTAGCCTTAAAAGAGGTTAGAGGTAGAGGAGATTATACAGGTTGAGACCTAGTGTATGCGTGAGCTTATCAGATTTAGCGAGTTTGTGGGGCACTAAACATACCAGCGCTGCGGATGCTGTATTTGCCTGAGTTCTCACCACGAGTATAAAACTTTTTCAGATTTTGGCTTACGTAAATAAGAATGGAAAATATTACCATAGAAGGAAACGTCAGTATGCACAGTGAGATAAAAATATGTAATAATAAGTATAGATAGATACTTACAATCCTATATTTATATGCATGTTGTGTATCCACATTATCAGATCTTTGTGTACATGCCCTTAACAATTTCTTTGCCATACGTTCAGCATGAGCTAAGTCACGTTTCTCACTTGGTGTTAACTTTATTCTATTTAATTTATTGTTGGTTGTCGCATCTGTAAAAAAAAAACACTAAAATATTAAATTAGAGAATTAGAAAAAAATATCACATTATCTATGCTAATTATTATATAACAGATGAGACAGATGACAATAAAAAGCGGAAGAGTTTGCATGTTTGTTTATTTGTTTAAACGCGCTAATCTCAGGAACTACTGGTCCGATATGAAAAATTCTTTTTTTGTTGTGTAGTCCATTTATAGGGGAAGTCTTTAGGCTATATAACATCACGCTGCGATCAATAGGAGCGTAGCAGTAGTAAAAAATGTTGTGAAAACGGAGAAATTTTCTAAATGCTACGCGTATGGAGTCGCTAGTTATACAATATTCACGGACATTTCACACAACATCCTCTGGTCCCAAGCTGAGCTTATATGCTTGTGTTATGGGTACCAGAATACGGATATAATACATATACTACTTTTCTTTTATTTAAATACATAGTAAACACGCAGACGCAGTACAAACATTTGTATGACGTTTATAAAAATCACACAAATGATTGTCCTGAGCGGGAATCGAACCCGCGACCTCGTGAACGGCAGTCAGTTACATGAACGACTCGACCACGAGGCTGTCGAGGCCCGTCAAATAATGTTATTAATATGAGAAGCTCTTAACTTGCTCTGTTTTTCCTCACTAATTTGTAAATGCGAAATCCGGATGATGACACAAAGATAATTTTGACGAGCTTAAGTGTTAATGTGTGGAACAAAACGATAGCGCGATTTAAAAAACGTACAACGACATCTATTGAGCAGTAGAGTAAACTTCTGTTTGTTAAGGATTGATTTCTAAATTTCACGCGTACGAAGTTGCGGGCAACAGCTAGTATATCATAAAGCTGAAGAGTTTGTTTGTTTGAACGTGCTAATATCATGAACCACTGGCCGAATTTGAATATTCTTTTAGTGTTAGTTAGGGCATTTATCGAGGAACGCTTTAGATTTGTATAACATCACGCTACGACCGGTAGAAGCGAAGCAGTAGTGAAAAATGTTGCGAAAACGGGGATTTTTTTTTAAATTCCATGCAGGCAACAGCTTGTTAAAGATTTTTTACCTGATTCTTCATCAGAACTCAAGTCCACAGCTTCTTTATGAGTGAATAGTTTCCTTCTTGACTTCGGTGGTTGTTTGTGAGTGGGGGGAATAGTTGGGTTATTGGTACGTTCAGTGGTATTACCACGACGTGGTGCTGTGTTGATGCGAGTCTCTAAATCTATAACAAACATAGGCTATTTATTAAGGGCCTACATCAATATTATCGTCGACATGTACCTATTAACACAGCTAGTAGGTATAGAAAATGAAGAATTAGGGATATTTTTTTTGTTTACTCAAAATCTACTAAATATATTTTAATTCTGATTTACGTGTTTCTATATATAATAGTTACTTACGTTTTTAAAGTTATTTCATTAGTTAATACGCGATAATAGACCGACAAATGAAAAAAATAAAAAATGAGAGAGGTTGTTTCGCTAAGATTTTCTATCGAGAAAACTTTTTTCAATCGCTGAGTTCATGCGATCCTAGATTATATATTGAAAAACATATACTTAAAAATTAGAGCTCTAGCCATTCAATCTAAAGAAACAATGAAAACTTCGTACGTAGAAAAATGCACGAAGCTATTTTGGTATCCTCTTAACACGCTTTTATTAGCACGGTATGTATCTATCAATGTATTATATTATTCGTTCATCAAGTTAAACTCACTACACTCCTAAGGGTGCTGTAAAAGTCAGCTAAGGGATATTGCACACAGATAACATCTTCAGTGAGAAACGGAAAACTCGAAAAACAACCCTGTACCAATACGCCTGATCAGCGTGGTACAGTAGACCATAATCCCTCCTAAAGTAGAGGAGGCCCGTGCCCAATAGTGGGACGTAAATGGACTGGAGAAGAGAAGAAGAGAAGTTACACGTTCGTCGTATTGCAGTCCATTTGTTGTTGTCAAAAATTTTGACCGTAAAGTCTTAAGGGCCTACATCAATATTATCGTATATCATCGCCGACACGTACATATTAACACAGCCAGTAGGCACAGAAAATGAAGAATTAGGGATACTTTTCCTATTTACTCAAAATCTACTAAATATATTTTAATTCTGATCCACGTGTTTCTATATATAATAGTTACCTATGTCTTTAAAGTTATTTCATTAGTTAATACGCGATAATAGACCAACAAATGAAAAAAATAAAAAATTTGAGAGGTTGTTTCGCCAAGATTTTCTATCGAGAAAACTTTTTTCAATCGCGTTTCTGAGTTCATACGATCCTAGATCATATATTGAAAAAACATATACTTAAAAACTAGAGCTCTAGCCATTCAATCTAAAGAAACAATGAAAACTTCGTACATAGAAAAGTGCACGAAGCTATTTTGGTATTCTCTTAATAGGGTCCAATGGTACCCTTTGATATGGAACAATAAAATTACAATGGCACTCACCAATAGTATCACTAGAAGTGTCCGTAGTTCGGTCCCGGCTGGTATCCGTTCCTGATGATATCCTTAATCTTAGTTTAGGCATCTGATCCTTATCATTACTGTCTGATAACAAGTCTACTAATGGTATATTCTCTCTTTCAGCTTTTTTCTGGAAAATTTATATATTTTTAACAATATAAATATCTGTGTGGTAACAGAATATCTATGTGGTGACGTATTAAGAATTCAAGCGTCACCACTTATTCCTATTTGGAGATGAATAGGTGATAACATGTGAAAAGTATGTCATGTTTAACTGTATAGCCATGCAAACAGTTTCACAAGATATAGCCTGGTGACAGACAGATAGACAGTCTCACTAATAGGTTTATAAGCTACAAGTAAAGCCAAGGCACACAACTACTTACAAGTAAAGCTCTTAATGTTCTTGGAGACGGTAGATCAGATTGTCTTGATGCTGATGGGAACATTTTCTCATTGAGTTTCCTTGAAGAAGCAGCACAAGCTTCAACCCATAGCGGAGATACTAGTTTACAAGCTAGGGCTCTAGCACGACAGCGGATAGCTCGGGTACCACCTGGAAACATGGAAAAAAAATATAAAAAACGATTTAAAAAAAAAGAATTCTCTTTCTATCTCCAGCAAAAAAAAAACGAAAATAAATATTTGAAAAAAAAATATTGTACATCTTTCTCCAGCCCATGGACGTCCCACTGTTGGACAAAAGCCTCCTTCATTTTCAGAGGAATTATGGTCTACTGTGCAGCGCTGAGCAAGCGGGCTGGCATAGGGGTTGTTTTTCAGGTATTCGTTTCTCACAGAAGATGTTATGTGTACAATCTTCCTGAGCTGGCTTATACAGCACCCTGGGAAGGAAAAGGGATGGTGACATATGTATTCTTAATCTGTCACCGCATAGAGAAAAGTATTAAGATAATGTTATTGTACATAATTTACTCTACAAGCCCATGCCCAACTATGCGACCTTTTTAAACTTTCGCGGCTTTCACACACATATTAATATATAATGACCGGGTCTACTCCACGGGAAATATAATTTATTTTAGGTACGATACCTGTATTGTCCCGACGTTTCGGTCGACTTGTATCGACCGTGGTCACGGGTGAACTGGTGAGCGGCAGCGGCGACGGCTCCGTGGCGCGCGAGTTTCGGAAACTACCCGCACTTGGTCTTCATAACTATTTTTGTTCATTTTGTCGGTACTTCGACACACAACACTAACGACATCTGTCCTACCACTGGCCGCGTTTTTATGGGAGCGTGTGCACTTGCTGATAACAGGGTTCCAAGATGTTGATAACCGATATCCGTCCTCACGGCTGAAGGTCTTATGTTTTTTAATTTCAACCGCTTCCCGTAATATCCTGGAGTAATAATGACGGTCAGTGGAGAGGATCTTCAGGTCGTGTAGTTCTATCCAGTGGTTTGGACCCTCCTCCAGCAAGTGCTCAGTGATTGCAGACCTATTTGTTTGTCTATTTTTGACAGCTGCGATATGTTCTTTCATCCGTTCCGTGATAATACGCTTTGTCTGTCCGATGTAAGAACGACCGAAACGTCGGGACAAAACAAGTATCGTACCTAAAATAAATTATATTTCCCGCGGAGTAGACCCGGTCATTGTATATTAATATATGCGACCTTGGTCTAAAAAAATTATACATACTCTCTGTCCATACAACATGAGTGACTAGAGGACTCCAAGCAGTCACCACGGAAGCACCCAGCGCAGTTAGCACAGCACGGAGGGTTATTGCTCTAGATTCAGAGCCTACATCGACTAATGCAACCACACCTAGTAATATCTCACTTGTTACTTGTGATAATTTTGTTATTGTATTCTGTAAAGGAGTAAAAAAAATTTTCAATACAGTAAAAGTTACAATCATGTTATTACAACCATGTTATAAGGTTCATCTTATTTAAACGGTGCAAAAACTTAAAAACCTAATTTGCGACTAAACTACTGCTCCAATTTAATTATTTTTGGTACAAAGCTTAATAATGGTACCTAGTAAAACCGGTTTAAAGAAAAGCCCATATGGCGTATCAACCTTGTATACTTAATAACTAGTAGAAGCTAATAGATAATTTAAGAAATATCTTACCGGTGTATTATTCTTAACATAATTTTTTTGTTTTTTTCTAACTGTAGTGCTCGGTGTACATCTTGAGTGTACTGGTTTCTTTTTGACAATGCTCGGTACAGATGTTGATTCTTCTATTTCTTTGAGAGCAGACCATTCTTCTCTTATACATATTCTCGCTTCTATTGCTGAACGGCGCTGTAATTATGACTTAACTTAATTACAATGGTGGCGATTCTAGCAAATCTTAGGACGGATTTCAAAATACATTTAGTAGATTTACTAGATATAGTAATAAACATACATACAATTTTTAAACATATATTTTTTTGTTTAAAATACTAATAAGGTCGAAAAAGAGTAGGCAAGGATGTTTAGAAATGAAATCCATCTCTATAGTGATAGTTTTTAACAAAGATATTAGTCTCTTTCTTAACACTGTATGTACCAAAGTTAATGAATTAATAATAACGTATTTTAAGCAAGTTGGTGTCTTAATGTTTACTAAATTTTAAACTAAACTTACCAATCCAGCTGCTCCTCTATTTTCTTTATTCATTATGTAGAAATATATAAATTCACAGCAAAGTTTACTCTTTCGTCAACTTACAAGTTTTGATTAATCGTCAAACTACAAAATAAATAAAGTGTGTTTAGTACAAAAGTAGCCCACTATAAAATTTGATAAATATATAGTTCATTTGCGTCTCAGTTTTAATAATAAATCAAACCATCAAATACAAGAAAGAAATTAAAAATTTTTTTTAACTAATGCATGCAATTTCTGTTGTTGTGTAGTATCTTCTATCTATTCTGTGGTTGTCGCAGGGGCGGTTCGCTTAGAACAAGCCTATATTTTCGTCACCGTAGTGCCATCTGTCGATGTTGCTGTACTATTTTTGCCCGTCATTTTGGATGACGTCATCATGTTGGTTTTTTTTTTTATCCCTTGTGGCAACCCACTGACTAACGGATTATTGCCAGGCTCACGGATGGTTTTTTTTTAGTACTCTGTAGCTGTTTTTCATTCATTTATCTATGATTCGCTGCCATCTTTCTTGTCATATTTGTCAGTTGTCAATTTTAGGGATGTGACATTGGACCTAAAAAATCGATTTTTATTTAATCGATTTTTTATGGGCCAAATAAATCAAAAATCTAAAAATTGATTTTTCTTAAAAAATAATCGATTTTTTTTATTAACCGATTTTTTTTAAAGTTGCTATTTAATTTATATATAAACGCCAACTTAAAATCTTAATAATTATTTTTTCAATAAATGAGCTTAGATCTATCGTCCGTGTGGTGATGGACTAAGAATACAAGTGTCACCACCCCATTTTTCTGCAGGGTACCTGTAAGAGCCAGCTCAGGGATATACTAGACCATTAACCCTCCCAAGTGAAAGAGCCCCCCCCCCGTGCCCAACAGTGCGCCCAACTTTAATGGGCTGAAAAGATGACCTAGAATTTTTTGCACCCTGTAAGCGCAAAGAAATTAATACTCTAATCAATATTGCTGGATTATGCCACTCTTGATGTACTTCTTTGGCATAATCAAATAATCTTCAATGGAACTAGAAGTCCTGGATAGAGGGTGAACAATGTAACTTTCTGTGATGATAAAGAAATATAAGAAAAATATATCAATTGGTTTATTACGAGTAATTAAAAACAAGCAACAGAAATAGTAGGATCTTATAATATAACCAACATAAAATAAAGTTTTTAAATAACCTAATATGTATATAAAATTCTCTTGTCATTCCCATACTCTTCCGAAACGTCTTGACCGATTCTTATGAAATTTTGTATGCATATTCAGTAGGTCTGAGAATCGGCTACTATCTGGTGAATGTATTGTTAAATAAAACATCTATAATAATTCAAAAGTACAAAAGAAATGCCTTAATGCCGTCATAGACGCAGAGATGACGTTAATATAAACTTATGGAGGGTGGCAGTTCGCCATAGATTAATGATATGTGTATACTTGTATAGATCAATAAAAGATAAGTTCGCGTTCCAGGCCTAGGTACCGGGTCTGAAAACCAGACTTTATACCGGGGGTTGCAAATAAAAAATCGATATTATATTTCGATGTGTCTAGTCATCCGGTAAAAAATCGTCCGTCAATCGTGGATTTGACTAATTGTACGGCTTTTTTTTTTGAATGAGTATATTCATACGGATATTATTATTTTTTTATTATTAAATTTATAACTAAGAATTTTTTTCGTGAAAAAAGTGAAAATCTTTTTCGACACTGTCCACAGAGCTGAAGATTACACTACTAAGGAGGGCTAAGGAGCAAAAAGAAAAAAATGCGGAGTTATTAGATCTCGAAGCTAACCGAGTGAAGGTTAGGTTAGGGATTTTCTTTTTTTTTTCGAAAACCTTCATTTTATTTAATTTCTAAAGTTATATGAAACGTAATTAGTACAAATAATAAAGTAAACGATTAAAATATTTTATTAATCGGATAACCGGACGATTAATATATTTTATTCATCCGATAACCGGACAAATATTGAATATTAGTCGTCCGTATAACCGGACGACTAGCAACAGCCATTATATTTTGCCATGATTATAAAAAAAATCGATTATTTGAAATAAAAAAAAAACGCGTAAAAAGTCGAATTTATCTAAAAAATAATCGATTTTTAATTGATTTTTTTAATAATCGATTTTTTTTCACATCCCTAAGTCAATTTAAACTTCAAGTTTGACAGTTATGGCGGTTTACAAATTCGAAACGTTGCTGATTTTATTTTATTTGTTAATTATTGATTCATATCAAATATAAAACTTAAGTTAAATTTGTCAAATTTACTCTAATTAAAATTTGTTTCCTTATTAGTTTCGTTAGTTACCCAATAAATTAACTTTACTTGCTTATCTTCGCAATGGTTGAACATCGTAGAAACAAAAGTTTGTGATGCTTTAGGTAAGTTTTGTTTGTGGTGCTTTAAATGTGCAGTGGATAAACTAATCAAGCAATATAGTTGTGATTATTCTTATACTTATTAACGTTTTGTCTTATTTTCAGTTTGTATTCGTATATCGATTCAGGGGGTTTCCATATCCTCAAAACATCCTTTCTTATTTGCTGGTTGGAGAAAGGACTAATAGGATAAAAGGAAATATACAGCGGCAAAAGATTACCTATGTGTTTGTTCACTATTTTGAGTGTGTATTCAAGATATAATATGTATACGAGTATATAAATAATGGGATAAGGGCAGGTGGATGGTTATTAAATTGTAAGTAGAAACTTTTCTTTCGAAAGGTAAAATATTTCGTCTATCAAAATTAGCTCTAGTATTACTGACAGCCTATTTTATTGTACTATAAGAAAAAGTTACTAAGAATTTACTGGGTTATTGGTGGATAATGGTCTCATTAGTGGTGGATATTTAGAAGAGATTATAATTGATTTTTATGAATTTTCACTGAAAAAACAACATTTGTATATAAATATTTAAAACTATAAATATTTAAATTTGTAATATCTAAAACTGAGCTAGATTGATTTAAAACTTGAGACTTCCTGCATATCAAATGTCATGAAAATTGTTGCAGTACGTTAATACTAAGCTTCACCTGCACTGCAAAATTTACAGTATTTACTTATATTAAAATTGAAATGTATTACAGGTGTTTAGCGATCTTGTCTGGGATTGTGGACAAGTTAGAACTTCACATGATGTCATAAAAAGAGCCATCGCCAGGTTTATCAGAGTACAAAACTACATCAGTGATGACATATAATGTAGGTAAACAATTTACAGCATTAATACAACATTAATTGGATCTTTACAAATTAGACAATGGTATCGATTCTATGCACATAACTAAACTTAGCTTAACTAAAAATGAAAATTGATAGCGTCATTATCATAATTCGGCAATGCAATCTTATCTTTGTTATAATGAAAACTGTGTAATATAGACTAACGATTTTAATTATTTAGTTAAGTTTAGTTTAGTTGTGGATGTGGAGTTGGTACCAGTATTTGAAAAAAATGTTGTTAATGTTTAGAAGAATTGTGTGGTGTCTGATTAAGAATACTAGTGTTACTACCCAATTTCATCACCAAGTATCAGGCAATTTCATTTAATTTCACTTATTATGAAAATGTCACAAAGAAACGCCCACATTCACTTTCATTATAAGTCTGTTATTTATGAAATTAACTTGTTTACTATTTATTTTCAGATAATACTTTCGCTTACCAGAAGAAGAAAGCTCCTAATCATCAGATAAAGATGTGATATTAATTATTTGTATTGTATAATATAAATTAATAAAGCATTCTTCAGATTATGTGGAGTTGTTGACACATTAATTTTTCGAAACTATACATGACATAAGGTACGTATCATTAGTTTACTTGTAAAGCTCACCAAATATTTTAAGATGATGTTGAGCGTTTATCATAATAATACATAATAAAGGCAACAATTGTAAATATTAAATTCACAATTCAATCCATAGAATAAAATGTAATATCTCAGTTTACATGTTATTCCATGAATTAAATTTTAAATATACATAATATAATATTCACAATTTTTGCCTTTATTATGTATTGTTATAAAAGCTCGGAATTATCTAAAAATATTTAGTGAGTTTTGCAAGTAAACTAATGATACCTCTATAAAAAATAAATATAGCTATAGGTACGTCCCTAAATGTCAAAAAAGTTTTTCGGAACCGTCGCCGCGCGGCAACACTTTCCATACATGCACGTTTAGGCATAGACCAGCCCCTCTTGTTATATCTATATTATTATACTCTTTGGGTTGTCGTATTGTCACAGACTAATTTATTTATTTTTTACAGCCGTAGATAAGTAGAGAGGACAAAAAGAAGTTACTCTATGCTGTAAAAGTTTTACACTTGACTTTGATTAAATAAACCACGAAGTATAGATACAAGGAGTCCGAACGTAATGTTGAACGAATGGTCTCAATTTAAGGGACAGATTTTTTGCCGGTAGAGCGCGCCATTTTTCAAGAAGTACTCGTTTGAACTATTGACACCTGTGGAAAAAAATATTCTGAGAAACGTGCAATTAAATATAAGTTTCAGGAATTTTTTAGAAATTTTTCGAGTGCTTTAAACCCAACAATACAGAGAAGGTCAAGAGATATTCTGATATTCTATAATAGCATCGGTACGTCCTGAATACTAGCGCAGCCAGTGGCAGAAAATAGAACTATGATCTGGGTTTATTATTGTGTACACGAAATATTATGGAAAAGCCTATACCGTTCGGACTCCTTGTATCTATACTTTGTGAAATAAACCAAGGAGGTTGAATGGTTGAAATTAAATTGGATTTTGGAAAATAAAACTACTTTCTACGGATTTAGACGCGTATATTTGTTTTAAATTTTATTTAAACAGATGAGTCGCGCAAGTGTTAGAAAATATTATGGATTTTGGAAAGTCTAAATACTCCAAGGTTGGATTGGATTGAAATGTCCTTGGCTTTGGGATCAAAAATATATAAGTTTTATTACATGGAGTAGGGACTATTACATTAGACATAGGTGTACTATCTGTCCACATAGTTAAGCATGTATTTTGTTGGCTTCTCAGACAAACATCTAAAGAGTATACATACATCTATGCTTTTTATATTAAAAACATTTCGTAGTCGTTGTACTAATATTAAAATCCATACTCATTAAAATGATTGAAATCTTTAAATAAAACAAGAAATTTTATTGAGAACAACTTTAATAAACTAAACTAAGTTGATGTCTGAACTTCGAAAAGACTTTTTAATGTGAATCCTTCCTTCAGTGGTTCTATTGCAAGACCTAAATACGGGCTGTAGACTGGTTGTCCCTCTGCTTCTCCTTTATTTTGTGCTAACTGTGATGCTAAATATAAAGTTGGTCCCATTTCACCCCGTGGCTCGCCTATCTCTTCTAGTTCTTCAATATCATTAGTCGTAGATTTTAGATTCTGTAACAAAAATATACTACGTTTACACGTATATAACAGAAACGGCGACGGATTAAAAATACAAGTGTCACTACCCCTTACCTGCCCAGGGTGCTGTAAAAGCCAGCTGAGGGATATTGTACACACACAACATCCTCTGTGAGAGAAAACTTGAAAATAAACCTCAGGCCAAGACCCACCAGCCCATCGCGGCATAGTAGACCATAATCCCTCATAAAGTAGAGGAGGCCCGTGCCCAATAGTATGACGATAAGGAGCTGGTGAGAGATTAATAGGGAAAAACTGTAAACGTATTATTACCTCATTATTCCAATTAAGTTCAACACCAAATATCGGTTTGTCAGTGTAAGCCTGATGTAAGGCCTGCAACTCCGCTAGTAAAGGCACCAGTCTTTGTCTAGGGTCTGCCCTAAACCCTAATACATAACCACCTGATGCTTGCCGAATTACAAACACTAGTGCTTCACCGAATTTGGAGTCACGGATTGAGATCTGTAAAGAAAACATAAATAATTTTTAGTGGCTGTTGCATATTGTGATGCAAATCAGTATGTATCAAAATTGGTCAAGTGCGAGTCGGACTCGCGCACGAAGGGTTCCGTACCATTATCTATGCAATATAAGGCAACGTTATTAGTATCGAGCAAGAAACGGTAAAAAAATCATGTTTGTTGTATGGGAGCCCCCCTTAAAAATTTATTTTATTTTATTTTTAGTATTTGTTGTTATAGCGGCAATAGAAATACATCATCTGTGAAAATTTCAACTGTCTAGCTATCACCGTTCTTGAGATACTGGGTACGGAACCCTAAAAATCATGTTTGTTGTATGGGAGCCCCCCTTAAATATTTATTTTATTTTATTTTTAGTATTTGTTGTTATAGCGGCAATAGAAATACATCATCTGTGAAAATTTCAACTCTCTAGCTATCACCGTTCTTGAGATACAGCCTGGTGACAGACGGACGGACGGACGGACGGACGGACGGACGGACGGACGGACGGACGGACGGACGGACGGACGGACGGACGGACGGACAGCGAAGTCTCAGTAATAGGGTCCCGTTTTTACCCTTTGGGTACGGAACCCTAACAAGGATGTCGCCAGAAGATTATGGGTAGCAAAAAAAAATATATATTGGTCTTATTTTAATAAATTTGGTCATTTTTCAGTGATGTAACTTGCCTTAGAGCAGCCTTTCCCACAGTAGGCAATAACGCCCCCTTGTTGGTGTTGCAGGTTTGGTAGGGACGGTAAGAGACCCAGAAAATATGGGGTAATAGTGGTATTAAGTAGGTGAAAAATGGGAGCACTTAAAAATAATTTATTTTTATAATAGTTAGTAGGTAGATAAAATAAGTTTGGGATCTCCTGCCTTAGGCCCATAGCACACGGCGTATTTTAAACGCGCAGACGACGCGCGTATAAGTGGTTAAAACGAGATTTGATCGCAACCTTGTAACTTAAGCACACGGGGCGATTGTAAAACGCGCCTCTACTGCGCGTATACGCGCAGGTACAGCTGTACAGACGCGCTGTAGTCACTAGTTTGCGTTTCGATCAGAGACTCAAAGGCGCGGGCGCAGTGGTGGCGTGAGCATCCCAGCCCCCCTCTGCCCGTACCCCGCTCCTTTGTACGCGCGTTTGTATCGCTTCAAATGCGCGTATACGCGCTTCATGCGCGCGTTTCTATTATCAATGCAAACGCAACAATCAGCGTTTACGGCGCCGAAGAAGCGCGTTCCTGAAACGCGCGTCGTATGCGCGTTTAAAATACGCCGTGTGCTATGGGCCTTAGAGATTGAAAATAAAAGGCATTAACGTAGTCAGAATTTAGTTCAAGGAGTTTTTCCTATTGTTCATTTTATTTTGGGGGGCATTTGAGATTCAAAAAAGTATTAAAGTCGGAAATAGTCATCTTGTTGTATTTTTGGTAAGTACAATTAATTAGCCAAAAATATACTAGCAAAGCATACATAGTATTTGAAGTTAAAATTAAAAAAAATATTGAATCAACTAACATTCTCAATAGTAATATAAGGCATGGAGACATTGAACGCATCATTAACATCTGCATACCACACTACTCTCACGTTAGTCACCACCATGGTGCCCAGGTTACCTGCATCGCTTGATAGGTTCCAGATACTGTTCTCGTGTAAGCATATCTGAAAAATATAGAGGATTTCAGCTATAAAATTTACTGAACTACTTACTGGACCTGTAGGCGTCATATTTTAAACATGCTTGATTAGGATAAGCACGTAGCTAATAATAGCTACGTGCGTATCTATCAATGTAACTAAATCGAGAAATGATTTCACCCTCTTGCAGTAGTCGGACTGATCTGAAATTTTTGGATGGCAATGCCTAATGTAAAACAATATTCAAGATTTTCAAGCCTGTTTTTTGAGTATTTGAACGAAAACAAAAGACGAAGCTGTCATTGAGAACATAAAGAAATCTACACTTTATACTAACACTAAACACTAATGGTCTTATTCATAATGACTTATGGGAGGTTTAAACGCAGATCGGAGAGATAATATACATTTTATCGTAAAAAGGCTATAATAAATAACAAGTTCTATGAATAAATTATAACAAAATTAACTTAAATAACTAATTAGGTACTTAACTTTCAAGGAAAAAATAATAAAACGATAGCATTTAGTAACATATTATATTTATTAAGACATTTACATTAGTTTTAGCAATCAGTAAATAAGATAAATGAAATTAAAGCATTAAAATAAATAATATATTATGCAAATAACTAAATAACCATTAAAAAAAAAATTCTAATTATTTAATCGTCATTGTGACATAGGCCTTACGTTGGCGTTATGTTTAGTCGGTCCGAAATCACACGAATCTACCCTCACTTTTAAATTCACTCGCATATTTTTTCATATCGTCGTTGTAACAAATTAGCGATTTAAAACAATTTATACATTTGCTTCTTTGAGTCATTGAACCAATGCAAATGATATTTACTAATAGAAATGTAAGCAAATATACTCTGTAAGTGAACTTAATGTTCTTGAGTAATAAAGATCTTTAAACACAAGTTTTGACAATTTTCGCGAACCGATTTTAGCGATCTTTTAAACCTCCGATAAGTCATTATGAATAAGACCATAAAGATTTTGTTTGTTGTTTTGATCGCGCCAATCTCAGGAACCACTGGTCCGGTTTGAAAAATTCTTTCAGTGTTAGTTATTACATTTGTTGAGGAAAGCTATAGGTTATGTAACATCACGCTGCGACCAATAGGGGCGAAGCATAAGTGAAAAATATTTCAAGAACAGGAAAAAGTTTCTAAATATAAAGAGAATTTATTTCCGTATATAATTTGACAAAAAAAGAAATTATTTTACCTTTTCAAGTGGTAGTACTTTTAAATGTTTGTTGTGTATTATAGCACTCCTTAGCTTAAGATCTCGGTATAGACGGGAGGCTGCATAAGCTCTGTCAAACAAAAGAAATCACTATAATTGACAGATTAAGAATACGCATCACAACACGACAGTTCCTGCCCCGGACACTGTAAGAGCAAGCTAAAGGAACATAAGCAGAGAACATGGTCTGTGAGCGAAGGAAACCTCGAAATTCTTCCTTCGTCCTAGTCCGTATGGCATAGTAGATTTCCGTCGATTTTTTAGGAGATAACCATCAGATCCTGATCTGGTGTCAATGGGACAACACGGGAACCACTAGTTTTCAAATAAAAAGAGAATGTTTAGAACCGCTTCGCCTAGTTAAAAGTTATGAGATAACAAATAAAAAAAATTAAAAAAAAATCATACAGACGAATTGAGAACCTCCTCCTTTTTTGAAGTCGGTTAAAAAGGCATTATCACTTACTTATGTACACCAGAAACCGAAGTATAATGTCTCACGCAGTTAGGAGATAGATTCGTAAATATAAATTCATATCTGTTGTTCTTGTAGGACGCTAATAGGTACAATGCCTGGGTAGTACCACGAAGACCAGAGTTCACAACCTTCGTGCTAGTTGTTAGTACACAGTTCAATCCGATTGCTGAAATTAATTAAAATGAACCATTATTTTTCTGTCTTATATATACTAATCAATAAAAAGCTTTCTTTCCACATTTGTCCACAATAAAAAATACTTTGACTTTGACTTTCTTTTTTTCTTTCTTTCTTTCTAATCGATACTAATATTATAAAGCTGAAGAGTTTGTTTGTTTGAACCCGCTAATCTCAGGAACTACTGGTTCAATTAGAATTTTTTTTTATGTGTTGGATAGCCCATTTATCGAGGAAGGCTATAGGCTTTATAATATCACGCTGCGACCAATAGGATCATTAGTGAAAATGTTTTAAAAACTACATAAAGTAAAAGCATAGCTAGGCAATTGCAAAAATTAATAAATTAATATTTTCTAACACGCGTGTATTTGTTTTAAACTTCGGCCCGACGTTTAAAACAAATATACGCGTCTAAATCCGTAAAAAGTAGTTTTATTTAATAAATTAATGTTTTAAAAACGTGTAAATTTTGTAAATTCAGAAATAATAACGCATTTTGACAATGTTTACTGAACTTTATTATTATAAAAACTGTGTATTATAGACTAACGAATTTAATTAAGATAAATATGTACAACGAAATAGCAAATAATAGATGTATTGACAATACCCGTTTACATTTTTTAGTTAAGTTTAGTTTTTACCATTAACAACTTTAATTTTTTTTTTGGTAAATTTAGTTGCGCGTGTTTGATTGGAACTAATATTAACTCACACAGGTTTATCCTAGGCGACGACAGAGAGTGCCAAATGATTCTCAAGTTGGTGACCACCATTCGACCTTTAGTTCCACTATTACCCTTCGTGTCTTCTATAGGCTCAATCCTATCAAATATCTTCTCACCAGGTCGAAGCTTCAAATATCTGAAAATACAAAAAATATTTGAAATTACAAAAAATATCTGAAAATACAAAAAATATCTGAATATACAAAAAATGTCTGAAAATACAAAAAAACATACGAGTTGGACTTGTGCGCAGAGGGTTCTCTACCATTACTGTCATCATCTATTTCTATACTAATATTATAAAGCGAAAGTGTTTGTTAGTTTGAACGCGCTAATCTCAGGAACCACTGATCCGATTCGAAAAATTATTTCATTGTTGGATAGTACATTTAGATAGAATACTGATATACTATTTAGCCTACTTTTCTTTTGTAAATACCTACTCATAATACATAGAAAACACCCAGACGCAGTACAAACATTTGTATGACAATTATTATTATAGTGTTTGTTGTTATCGACAGATATAAATCATCCGTAAAAATTTCAACTCTCTCGCTATTATAGCTCGTGAGATTAAGCCTGGTGACAAACGAACGGAGGGATTGACAGCAAAATATCAGCATGGGTCCCATTTTACTAGTTAGTACGCAAAAGTGATTTCGCCAACGCACGACGTCTCAATTTAGCCTAGCGCTGCCTATAATGTAAATAATAATATGCATTTTGTTATTATTCGTGTACTTACGAGAAAGGCAAATCAAATAGGACTTGTCTATCTTCCCACACGGATCCAGACTTGGCTTTAGACATTTTCTTATTATTAATTGAAATGTTATCAAGAACATAATAATACGGCAATTGTTTTGATTATAGTTGCTATGGTAACGGTAGATGTTTTTCTGCGGTGTAAACGCTGTTAACTTAATTGAGAAATAAAAGGTGAATGCGTAAAAATAGTATATTTTCAAAATTCCCATTTTGTAGGTCAGTTGAGTTTTAAAAAGATAAAGAAATCATTTTAAATCACATATAAACACACAGGTAGTTTAATAGTTTACTTCACTTTTTAACAGATGGCGTTAGTAACAGGTATAACACCGAGAAAAGGAAGAATGACTACTTAAGACTTAGTATTTTTGAAGGTCATTGATTTTGAAAGAAAGGAATTTTAGTAAAGAAATAACCAGAGGCGGTGTTAAGGGTCAAACTGAGCTGGAAGGGCCTGGGGGGTTGCCCACAAGTCTGGGGTTTTAAATTAAATGATGATGAACACTCAGGGGCTTTTGGGGACTCGCGCTCTTCTGCGCAACGGTAGGTCCGGCTGGCAGATGCCATTTTGAAGGTATGGGCAGTCCGACGCTGGGTATACCGGGTATAGTACGATAGATTAGGACGCTAAAATTTCATATAAGAGCCGTATAAGGTGTGTATTGTTAAGTTGTACTACACTTATATGTAAAAGAAAGGAAGAAACAATAGCCTGATGCATAGAATAGATAGGTATGGTAAGCTAGTTAGACGAATCTCGAAAATCAACAGTTTCATCTTAAAAATTATAAAAAAAGAAAAACCAACATAATTTTTCATATTTCCTAATAAATATCAAAATCTTTAGTCTCTATTTACACAGTGTAGGAACACATTGTATGAATTCATTGTTTGCAAGTAGACGTAATGTCAACAAGTCTACGAACGCATAGAGACCATTGTGCTAGGCCACCTAAGTTATTATAAACAGATATATTTATTACAGTATGTATGGTCCTATTGTTTGCTCGCCGGCTAATTTATTATATACAAATATATTATTATGTATGAATTCATTGTATGCAACACTCAGCGTATCAGCAGTTTTAGGAATATATAGAAACGATTGTTCTCTTTACCCATATAAGCTAATATTATATTAAATATATTGAGTTGCAAATAAACGCCATTCAAGTCCGGACGTATTTCATTTTTATCCTCTAACCGACGACACACGACACATAACCTTAAAGTGGCTACTGTAGGAACACATTGCATGAATTCATTGTTTGCAAGTAGACGTAATGTCAACAAGTCTACGAATGCATAGAGACCATTGTGCTAGGCCACCTAAGTTATTATAAACAAATATAGTTATTACAGTATGTATGGTCCTATTGTTTGCTCGTCGGCTAATTTATTATATACAAATATATATTATTATGTATGAATTCATTGTATGCAACACTCAGCGTATCAGCAGCTTTAGGAATATATAGAAACGATTGTTCTCCTTACCTATATAAGCTAATATTATATTAAATATATTGAGTCGCAAATAAACGCCATTCAAGTCCGGACGTATTTCATTTTTATCCTCTAACCGACGACACACGACATATAACCTTAAACACAGTACATTAATTTGTTAACAAAGCACGAAAACTCGAGCCGTTAATAAATAGTGAAAAGCGCGCCAATTTTGACAGGTGGCGACCTTTAATCAAAATGGCGCCCAATAAATTAGTTACGCGTGAACTGTCGCTTTAAAAGCCGCTAAGAGCCTAAGGCAGTGTTAAAATTGACACTAAACACTTTAAAAGGTTTTAAAACTTAATTGTAACAGACATCGTGTTGTATTAACATTGTAAACGCATAAATTGTATTGTGTAAATTGATTTAAGGAGCTGAAAGGCGATTACAAGCTTTTAAGTTTATTGAGTGCTTTTAACATTGTGAAATACCTAAATTTTTAGCCAGACAGTATAGCGTTGATATAAAATGGCTTGGTTGATTAGATGCCTACAATAGTGTAGGTAGGTATATAGTTTGTAATAAGACTATTCAGCATATCTGTGATAGATCACAGATATGCTGAATAGTCTATATTATTTACCATATATATTATTTACCATATATTATTTACCAAAAACGATAATTGGGAAATAGATTTCCCAATTATCGTTTTTTGGTAAATAGTTAGCAAAGCGTTACTTGCAAATATATGTATATATGCATGATTTTTATGGATCCTCATCTTGATTGGGCTACAAACACAACAAATGAGGATTTTCTGATTTCGTGTAGTCAATAAGAAGTTATTTGGGAGTCTCATTTTCATTTATGTAGGTACATTTATAGACGTACCTAACTACTTAGAGGTTTTATTAGTGCTGACTTGTTGACAAAGACCTCGTCTGCAAACCTTATTAATTGACTAGTTTAAAGTTCTGGAAAGGGTACTTGTAATTCTAGGATAATGTGGCCCCTGCGGCCTTATTTCTTCCCACGCCTACTAATAGAGGCTGAATAAATATCATGTTCAATAACTAACTAGACTAGATTCTTACAATAAATTTGATATTTATAGCAAAAATAAATATTACTGAGAAAGTATTGAGTCAATATAACTTTGAAGCTTATTTGTAATTTGATTGATGTTGTATCTTCAAAGAGCTCTTGTATCTTTGTCAAATTTGTAATTTATTTTAAAACAAATAAACATTATTTCAAACAACCTTTTGCCCGCGACTTCATACCGGTGTAATGTAGAAAAAATTCCCCGTTTTTGCAAAACTTTTCGCTATTGCTTCCCTCCTATTGGTCTCAGCGTGATGTTATATAGCCTTCCTACCCTATAGCCTTCCTCGATAAATGTTCTATCCAACACTGAAGAAATTTATCAAATCGGAACTAATTCAAGCTAATTAAATAAACTTAGTAATATTTTTTTATAACCGTCTTTTTTTTTTCATGTCTCCTCACCCTAGCCTTGCCATGGTGTGTGCCCTGAGCCTGACCATGAACCGGCAAGGGACACCATTACGAGGGGCTCAACGCAGTGGGGGGAGCGTTAGGTCCCCCCATCACGTGTGCCACATTCGGCACAGCAGCAGCCCGCCGCGCTCGGCCTCCTCTCCTGCCAAGGGCGCCAGCATTTACCCGCCGGCGGCCCCGAGTTGGGGCCCTGCGGGGAGCCAACGTGTCTCCGGCACGCTCGCGCTCCCGCCACGCAGTGGTGGCAACCGGGATCCGACTCTATCCCCACCAGCTGCTACAGGTACTTGCCGAAGCAACCGTGACCTGTGAGGAGCTGAGTCAGAAAGTAGGTCGGCTCCCGGTGCCCCGCCTCCACCCACTGCCGTAGCACTGGGCGGACTGCCTCGACAAGCTGTTTGCCGAGAGGTTCGCACATCGTTCCTCCCATCTCCGGAAGAGATCGTCGCGACATTCGCGCCAGTTCGTAGCTACTACGCAAACCGCGCGTGCCCATAACAAATAAAAAAAAACTATCTTTCATGACCAGCCATTTTTTTTCCCGCCTCTGAGCTTTTATCTGGCTTCCGAAACCTCTTAGTCCTTGATTTAAACATCAAATCCAGAACAAACTTTTACATAAATTGAATCTGGGCGTTATTAAAATACATACCAATTACAGACTACTCTAAGGGCCTCGTTCACCATCTTCAAGTAAAGCGTTGATTAGTTACTTATCGATTAGCGTTAATTGTCAAGTAATAGTTACGAGTATCTTCTGTCAATTTAAATTTTTTAATCTTATGGGCCTACATCAATATTATCGTCGACATCAGACATGTACCTATTAACACAGCTAGTAGGTATAGAAAATGAAGAATTAGCGATATTTTTTTTGTTTACTCAAAATCTACTAAATATATTTTAATTCCGGCTTACGTGTTTCTATATATAATAATTACTTATGTTTTTAAAGTTATTTCATTAGTTAATACGCGATAATAGACCGACAAATGAAAAAAAATAAAAAATAAGAGAGGTTGTTTCGCTAAGATTTTCTATCGAGAAAACTTTTTTCAATCGCGTTTCTGAGTTTATGCGATCCTAGATTATATATTGAAAAAAACATATACTTAAAAATTAGAGCTCTAGCCATTCAATCTAAAGAAAAATTGGTCAAGTGCGAGTCGGACTCGCGCACGAAGGGTTCCGTACCATTATCTATGCAACATAAGGCAACGTTATTAGTATCGAGCAAGAAACGGTAAAAAAATCATGTTTGTTGTATGGGAGCCCCCCTTGAATATTTATTTTATTTTATTTTTAGTATTTGTTGTTATAGCGGCAATAGAAATACATCATCTGTGAAAATTTCAACTCTCTAGCTATCACCGTTCTTGAGATACAGCCTGGTGACAGACGGACGGACGGAAGGACGGACGGACGGACGGACGGACGGACGGACGGACGGACGGACGGACAGCGAAGTCTCAGTAATAGGGTCCCGTTTTTACCCTTTGGGTACGGAACCCTAAAAATGAAAACATCGTACGTAGAAAAATGCACGAAGCTATTTTGGTATCCTCTTAAGATTACTGTTACTCGAACGTCGTAAACGTCGCACGTGTAGTACTGGTGACTTTAACTAGCGATTAGTCTACTTGGCGCTTTACTTGAGAATGGTGAAAGAGGCCCTTATACTCTCTAATACTACTTACATACTAATGGGCATTGTTCATATTTTTTAAAACTCTTAATTCGAAAACCATTTCGGGGTATAGAGTTTCTGATCATGATCCACTAGGTTTTTTGGGAAAATTTGCTATATTAACTATTATTTTTCCAAAAAAGCAAATGATCTCTATTTGCCCTTGAAATAAAGGACTTAAATTGTTTAGGCGTTCTTAGGGATATACTACTCTGGGGTGGAGTTGAAATTGGTCTATTATATCAACATGGCAACTTTGAAAAGATATATTGCAATCTGTCTTAAGTCTATCAGGAAAAGGCAACACAAAGATTGCGTACAACAATGACGTCACAACATTAAAAATAATATCTTTAAGTATTAAAAAAAAAAAAAAATATAGCGAATATGTCAATAATATTGAAATTGGTTGCTTAAAATAGTCTATATTTGCTAAAAAAAAATTAAAAACAGCTGGTCTAAAATTATGAACAATCCCAATTATCTCTTTCAACTAAAACTCAGACCAAATAATAAGGAATACAATATTTTTAAAGAATTCTGTACAATAAAATTACCAAGAATAAGCATTCTCATTTCCAATTATTTCAGAAAACTTGAGATATAATTTTGGGCAAGCTATTAAGGTCAAATTACTTAATACGATGATTATGTTTTTCAACTAATTTTCTTGCCGTCGAACACAGTTCTATTTTGTCTTACATAAAGACTATTTTCTTGTGAATTATTGTTATAAGTAAATGTTGTAATGCCATTTAATTGTCTCTTATAATTAAGTATAAGTCTAAAGTACGCGAGATACTCCCAGATGCTTCAAATCGTTTAATTATAAAAAGTATTAACGAGCGTTTTGAGTTCAGTCAATGTTTGATTACGATTTCTAGCCAGATGTTGAGACATTATGAAGATACTAGGTGTCGCCCGCGAATTCGTACGCGTGGAATTTGGTAATAATTCCCCTTTTTGCAACATTTTTTAATGATAATTCGCTCCTATCGGTCACAGCATTTGAACCAGTAGTTCCTGAGATTAGCGCGCTCAAACAAACAAACTCTTCAGCTTTATAATATTAGTATAGATAGATACTACATAATTATAAAGCTGAAGAGTTTGTTTGTCTGTTTGTTTGAACGCGCTGATCTCAGGAACCACTGGACTGATTTGAAAAATTCTTTCAGCGTTAGATAGTACATTTATCGAGGAAGGCTTTAGGTTATATAACATCATGCTACAAGCAGTAGAAGCGAAGCAGTAGCGAAAAATGTTGCAAAAACGGGGAAAATTTTCATTTTATTGATGTTAAACTAAAACGCGGAAAATTTGTCGGTAATAATTAATTTATCTGTCCATGCGATAACGTATTAAGAATACAAGTATCACCACCCCTTTTCCTTTCCAGGATGCTGTAAAAACCAGCTAAGGGATATTGTACACGTATAACATCCTCTGTGAGAGATGGAAAAACTAAAAAATAAACCCTGTGCCAACACGCCTGGTCAGCGCGGCATAGTAGACCATAATTTCTCCCAAAGTGGAGGAGGTCCGTGCCCAACAGTGGGACGTAAATGGGCGAGAGAGCAAGAGAGTACGTAGGTATATTAAATAATTAACAATAACAATAAGGCAGGACGTACACAAATGCTAGTTATATACATAAGTGCTCTTTCGTACGTCTACTGCCTGGCAATAACATAAGGATCAACGGATACAAATATTTTATTACAGACTAAAACTTTGTGTATTTGTAAATAACTGTTTATAAATTTGTAATTTTAATTAGGTTTATTGTTTTTACTTTTATTTTTTTATTATAAAAGCACTTGTTTTTAAATTGTTGAAGGCTAGTTTTTATGTACCTAATTGTAGGCAAAAATATATAAATTATTATAAGAAACAAACTGATCGGACGTAAGGAGTACAGAGCTGATTTCATAAAGTACATGACAGCGATAGTCGAGAAATCCATCGCCAGGAATAAAACATGACTAATTTTACCCCACGACATTATACTTGATGAATTATGACATACCATAGCACATAGACTTTAAGAATACTAAGGCATCACCGCAAAACCTGTCAATGTCACTAATTTGAACTTCTATTGTACAGATTACTATTATTATTTATTATTGATTATTATTGTTGAAATTTACTGATTATTATTATTATCGTTGAAATTTACTGACTATTATTATTATTGTTGAATCTATTATATTTTATTACTTAATTTTATTTTATTTTACTTGATTTTATTTTACTGTTATTATTACTATTATTGTTTATTGACTCACTAGCACATAAGAAATAGCCGTTATTAAAATTATTAAAAAAAAAAAAAAAAAACCATTATTGTTATTATTGTTGAATTTTTATTTATGTATATTTTACCATTTGATTTTACCTGTTATTATTGTCATTATAGTCTATTGACTCACTAGCACATAAGAAATAGTTGTAAGATGATATGTTAAGGATGGTATAGACTAAGTATAGATGAAATGTATTTATGAAGAATAGACATAAGAAGAACTAAAATGTAATAGTAATAATGATAGCATTACTTAGCATGTAAGACGAGTCTCAAATGAGACTGAACGTAAATGTAATTGAATAAAAAATGTACTGATGAATAAAATAAAAATAAAGATAAAAAAGGTCTCTGACGTTTGTCAGAGGAAGCGGAGGAGGGACGGATAAAAAAAAAAAAAAAAAATCTGCACCTAAAAAGAAATATTTTAGTGTGCGTGTACCTTAAAGATAATAAGGTTTAGTGCGTAGAACCCATTAAATAGGGGTCCGCATCTTCAAGAGGAAACGTTTATTACCTACTTTAATACTATGAATTTATAACTGATGACATTGAGCTTGATTAATTATGATTTATTGTGTTGATTCTCCTTTATGTATCTAAGGATTGTAATTTGCATGCCAAATGGCTAAATATGGTGAAACAAAAATTCTAAATGTACTTCTTTTTTGTGAATAAATGAATTATGAATTAACTATCGCTAGTTTTGTTAACTATTTTCGCGGACACCATTGTCAATCCTATGAAGACACTCGTTGGTTATAATCTATAATAAAATTTATAAAGCTGAAAAGTTCGTTTATTAAATTGTTTGAATAAATAAATATAAATATTCACGGACACTTCACACAACGTCCTCTGGTCCCAAGCTAAGCTTATATTGCTTGTGTTATAGGTACCAGAATACGGATATAATACATATACTACTTTTTTTTTGGTGTTTCTTGGGTCTTCTTTTGGGTGTTTCTATGTATTATAAGTATGTATTTACAACAAAAAAAAGTAGTATATGTATTATATCCGTATTCTGGTACCCATAACACAAGCATATAAGCTTAGCTTGGGACCAGAGGACGTTGTGTGAAATGTCCATGAATATTTATTATTTTTTGTAAATACATACTTAAAATACATATAAACACCCAGACGCAAAACAAACATTTGTATGACATTTGTATGACATTTATAAACATCCCACAAATGATTGTTCGAGGCGGGAATCGAACCCGCGACCTTATGATCAGCAGTCCATTATACGAACCACTAGACCACGAAGCCCGTCAAATACACTAATCTCAGAAACTACTTGGTTTGAATTGAAAAATTCTTTTAGTGTTGGATAGCCTATTTATCGAGGAAGGCTAGGCTTTACATCATCACGCTGTAACCAATATATGCTCCTTAAAAACATTAGTGAAAATGTTGCAAAAAAGAAAAAAAACTTTTGAATTCCACGCGTTCGAAGTCGCGGGCAAATGCTAGTTAATTCTATGAAGACACTCATTCGTATGATGACAATATATATTTACAGCATGGTTTGACCAGAATATACGTGTCACGTGTCACCACCCCATTTCTGGTCAATGCACGCAGACATGGTTTGAAACTGCTTCATAATTTACGAAAATTCGAAACGGAGATATCAAGAATTCAAGTCCAATGTTTAAAATTCACACAGCAACGAGAATATAAATTTTATTTATAGCGCAAATAAAATAATTCGCTTTGTTCAAATATTAAAAAACTCGCTTGAAAATCCAAAATATTGTTTTAAATTATTGTATTGTTTGCGGTCCTTAATATGTGTGCAAAATTTCAGGTCTATCCAGATAGATAGATAGATTATGATAGATTAATACATTGATAGATTTTATTTATTTATTTATTTATTTATTTGAGGATTACCAACAACTGTTTACATAAAAACTTAAAACTAAATACATGTTTGCGAAGCTTACGGTAATGTAACAATTACTTAAAGGTAAACACCGCATGCACAATATTAATAGTAAGAAATAACAAGAAATAAGAAATAGCAACAAATGGCAATTATTTATAAATTATAAAAGTATATCATAATCACTTACAGACTTAGCTAGACAATTTAAAAAATGAAGACTTTAGTACTGAAGTGGAATCATTATGTAGGTCAATGGACGTACTACAGCCATTTATAATTTTAACTTTTTAAATAGATACATATCGAGTTAATAAAAGCGTGTTAAAAAACAATACTTTACCACTGATTCTTCAAAGACAAGGTAAACCTAGATAGATTAAGCATCAGTAAAGCTTCAACCCTTAGAAACTGAGTCCAACTCAGTCAATTGACGGGCTTCGTGGTGTAGTGGTTCATGTAATGGAATGCCGTTCACGAGGTCGCGGGTTCGATTCCCGCTCGGGACAATCATTTGTGTGATCTTTATAAATGCCATACAAATGTTTGTACTGCGTCTGGGTGTTTCTATGTATTATAAGTATGTATTTACAAAAGAAAAGTAGTATATGTATTCTATCCGTATTACCATAACACAAGCATATAAGCTTAGCTTGGGACCAGAGGACGTTGTGTTAAATGTCCATGAATATTTATTATTTATTAATGATGGTCGATGATATTTATAATAATTATTAGGTATGCCTAGTGACGGATTAACCTAGCACCGGGCCTGTAGAAAATTCTTTAAAGGAGTCCCTTGAATGCTTTTTCGGCCCTTGCCTTGCCCTTGTTATTGTGTAAGAAGTAATGAAACTTTAGAGTGCGGGAACCTCAAGAGCCAGAGGCCCGTAGCTAAATAATCGCCTAACGTATGTAGAGTTTGTTTATTTGTTTGAACGCGCTAGTCCTGTGATTAGCGCGTTCAAACAAATAAACAAACAAACTCTACATACGTTAGGCGATTATTTAGCTACGGGCCTCTGGCTCTTGAGGTTCCCGCACTCTAAAGTTTAAAGCCAGTAATGCCTGTGCATTACTGACCCGATTTAAAAAAATCTTTTAGTGTTGGATAGCACAATTATCGAGGAATGCTCTAAGATGTTTATCATCACGCTGCGACCAATAGGAGCTAATTATTAGTAAAATATGTTGCAAAACGGGGACAATTTTCTATATTCCACGCGTACGGAGTCGCAGGCAACAGCTAGTACTTAAATAACAGTAAAAATACATACATGAAACTTCTATTAAATAAATTACGAGGTAAAATTAAAAATTCAAAGCTACACCGCCAAGTGGATATTTTACACACGCGTCATAAAGCTAATGTTATTTATTGTCGCAATAAACGGGGAAAGTAAAAATAACGAGCCTCCCCCTATCTACCCCCCCTCTGGGCTCTCAAGTTCGATACGGGAGTTTTAACAAACTTTACTATGTTTTTGTGTAAATTAAAATGTGTACTGAATATAAATATGGAGAATTTTGTTACGAAATCAGTTAGAAAAATAGTCTTTTTGCGTTCACTGCTGGATATTCAATAATTATTGCGGTTATATTCCCAACGCTTCTGTGCTACTTACATTCAGCGGCTCCTTGTAATCTTGAGGATATCGTCGCCCCACTTTTCGCGGTCTCTACGCTGCACTGTGTTGTCAAGTACGTGGTTTAGGACCTTCCTTCGCCAACAGTCGTCAATCGGCGAACTAATTCTTAGGGTAATGTCGATTACACACGTCTTTCTTCTGTGTAAGTATATTGTGCACATATTTGTGCGATGTTTTTAATTGTCATACAAATGTTTGTACTGCGTCTGGGTGTTTACTATGTATTATAAGTATTGTTACGTGCTAGGGTTCGAAGGATTTGGAGAGAAAGACCTGCTGACTCTTTTGAAGACTTTATTCACTAGCACTAGTTACACACTAAGCACTAGGTCCAAACACTAAGCACTAGGTCCAAACACTAAGCACTAACAATGTCCTAGATCGTAGCCAAGTTGTAGGTTTCACTGGTATCACTCTTGATCACTTGTTTTCGCTCTCGAAGTCGCCTTTATCGTAGCTCGAACTGAACTGCCCGGGCTCGCCCCCTGCCGCTATTTATATGCGCCGAGACGAGTTCCAGACTATTCCAGAATGTTCCCGACTGTGCGCGAACGTGATCGCCCGGAACGAATGTTTCTAGAAGGTTCGAGCATGTACGGTAGTTCCTCTAACGCCATCTAGTATCTAATAGGGGTTTCACTCTGTTCGGTTCTTTAATTGGTTTTACTAGTTGCTGCTAGATGGCGCTAGCTCCTTTGTGTTTTGTGTGTTCGTAACACTACTCCCCTCTTAGAGATGCTCGTCCCGAGCATCGTTGTTACTACCATGGTAACGCGCCAGACGGTCTATGTGTACTACTTTGAATGTCCCTCTTGGTTGCTTTTGAATCCTATAGGTCACATCATTCAGTCGGGTAACCACTTTGTATGGACCGTCCCACTGGTTCTGCAACTTTGGAGATTTCCCTTTCCGGCGAGTTGGGTTATGCAGCCACACCAGTGACCCTTCCTCGAAGCCGCTCGTGTTCGATTTCCGGTCGTATCTGGTTTTCATGTTCTCACTTGACTGTAACCCATTTTCCCGAACCAAGGCGTGTATATAGCGCATCTTCTCCCTTAAATCGCAGACATAGTCTTGTACAGTCTTTGGTCCCTCCGGTGACCC
Source organism: Orgyia antiqua (assembly GCA_916999025.1). Taxonomy (NCBI): domain Eukaryota; kingdom Metazoa; phylum Arthropoda; class Insecta; order Lepidoptera; family Erebidae; genus Orgyia; species Orgyia antiqua. Next base: position 13,091,186 of record OU779874.1, read on the forward strand.
TCCTGTCAATAGGTCTACTGGTATTCGTAGCTCTCTACCGAAATTGACATACGCCGGGGTAGCTTTTATGCTCTCATGCTCGGCGGTTCGGTAAGACAGAAGGAAGAGTGGTATATACTTGTCCCAATCCTTTTGTTTGTCGTCTACCAATTTCGCCAAATGCCTCTCAAGGGTCTGGTTAAATCTCTCAACCATTCCATCAGACTGTGGATGGTACGCGGTGGTCCTCGTCTTATGCATGCCCAAAATTCTGCACACTTCCTGGAACACCTGCGATTCGAAATTCCTGCCCTGATCAGAATGGATTTCCAGAGGCACACCAAAGCGACATATCACTTCTTCGACTAACTTAGAAGCGACTGTTGTGGCTTCTTGGTTCGGTATGGCGAACACTTCGGGCCATTTGGTGAAGTAGTCAATGACGACCATAAAATACTTGTTTCCCGAATCCGTTACAGGAAATGGCCCAGCTACGTCAACTGCAATTCGTTCCCACGGTGCACCGACGTTATACAACCGCAGGTTCCCACGACTTCTGGTCTGTGGTCCTTTTACAGCAGCGCAAGTAGTACATTTGCGGCACCAATCCTGTACATCATCTCGACAATGTAACCAGTGGAATCGTTCTCGCACTTTTGTTAACGTCCGCTTGACACCTAGATGCCCTCCTGATACGCCATCATGTATTTCACGGAGAACATCTGGTACTCTCGTTCTTGGGACAATTATCTGAAGATGGAACTCTCTGCCGTTAGTCTTCTCCCATCTCCGGTAGAGTATTCCGTTTTGTAGTATCAGACTGTCCCATTGCGCCCAGTACGCCTTAGTGACAGCGCCAGTGGGTGCAACCTCACTCCATATTGGTTTTACGTCACCCCGTTTCTTCCATGTGATGATGTGCCGAAGGTCGTCATCTTTTTCTTGAGCCTCCCTCATAGCATCATTCTCCCAGAGACTCAAAGGATCTGTTCTCGTTAGTTTTAATGTTTCTTCATTGCATTCCTGCTTAACACAATGTTTGCAGTCCTCCGAACACGGCCTTCGTGAGAGTGCGTCGGCATTCCCATGTGTCTTTCCGCTGCGGTGTTCCGTCTTGAAGTCGTACTCCTGGAGCTGTTCAATCCATCGAGCTACTTGACCTTCTGGGTTCTTGAATTGCAGTAGCCACTTCAAGGCTGCGTGGTCAGTTCGTAGTAAAAACTGTCTGCCGATGAGATATTTGTTGAAATGTTGTAGCGTCTTTACAACAGCCAAGAGTTCTCGTCTTGTCACACAGTAGTTTCTCTCTGGCTTGGATAAAGATTTGCTGAAATATGCAATAACAACTTCTCTTTCACCCTGTTTTTGAGACAACACCCCTCCAATGGCCGTGTTGCTTGCATCCGTGTCAACTATAAACCGACCTTCAGTTTGTGGATACCCCAGGATTGGTGTTTCACACAGATGTTTCTTCAGTTTCTGAAAAGAATCTTCACAAGTCTCATCCCAACTAAATTGTCGTTTATCTTCTGTCAGCCGATGTAGTGGCTTGGCTATCTCTGCGAATCCCTTAACAAAACGCCTGTAGTATGAGCATAGGCCGAGGAATGCCCGCACTTCGGTTTTGTCCTTAGGGGTAGGCCATTTTTGAACTGCTTCCAGTTTCTCCGGGTCTGTCTGGATTCCATCACTGGAGATAATATGGCCGAGATAGTTGACCTTGCTCCTGAATAAATGACACTTTTCCGAGTTCAACTTTAATTTGGCTCCCTCTATTTTGGTGAAAACTCGCTCCAAGTTTCGCAAATGGTCCTCGAAGTCGCGGCCGACAATGATGACGTCATCCAAGTAGACTAAGCAAGCCTCTCCAACTAAGCCTGCCAGTACACACTCCATGAGTCGCTCAAAGGTGGCAGGTGCGTTGCACAATCCGAAGGGCATGACGTTAAATTGCCATAAACCTTTACCGGTCGAGAAAGCTGTCTTCTCCTTGTCTTTTGGATGAATTTCCACCTGCCAGTAGCCAGATTTCAGGTCTAGGGTCGAGAACCATTTCATGCCACTCAGGGTATCTAAAGTGTCGTCGATTCGTGGTAACGGGTAACTGTCCTTCTTAGTCACATCATTGAGACGCCTATAGTCCACACAAAATCTCGTGCTACCATCTTTCTTCTTCACTAATACAACAGGTGAGCACCACGGACTTGTAGACGGTTCAATAATCTTATTCCTTCTCATGTCCTCCAAAAGGCCTTCAACTTCTTTTTCCTTTGCAATTGGTATCCGTCTTGCTCGTTGACGAATTGGTCTCTCGCTTCCGGTATCTATCCTGTGCTGAACCATCGACGTTCTTCCAAGGTCCCCTTCTTGACTGGAGAAGATATTCGCGTAGCGCTGCAAAAACTTCTTAGCTTTCATGCTCTGCGAATAAGTCAGATTACTCTTACAGTCATCGAGTAGCTTAGTCACTAAACCGTAGTTATTGCTGTTTGCCGAGTCTGCGCCTGTCATCGAACTACACTTTTTCATCCAGACAACTTCCTCGCACTTTCCGATGACGTCACCTTTGTTTAAGCAGATCTCGCGATCACCAAAATTCAAAACCCTGACCACAGCTTCTTATCTGCCGCAAGAATGCATGAGGACAGTAGTTGTGCCTGTAGTGAAAAACAAGACAGGTGACCTGTCTGATATAACTAACTACAGGCCTATATCTTTAGCTACTGTCATAGCCAAAGTGTTTGACGGCATGCTTGGTGCACAGCTTAACAAATATGTAATATTACATGATAACCAGTTTGGGTTTCGGCCTAAATTGTCTACTGAGAGCGCCATACTGTGTCTTAAGAATGTCGTCAGATACTACACGGATCGCAAAACACCCATATACGCGTGCTTTCTTGACCTCTCCAAAGCTTTCGATTTGGTGTCGTATCATCTGCTGTGGAGGAAGCTAAAGGAAATTGGTTTACCACAAGAACTAATTAGGATCTTGCAGTACTGGTATGCGCACCAGCTCAATAGTGTCAGATGGGCGGATACAATGTCGAATCCCTACCGTTTGGAATGTGGCGTAAGACAGGGTGGATTAACATCTCCCACGCTGTTTAATTTGTACATTAATGGGCTGATAGTGGCGCTCAGCAGTCAACATGTTGGATGCCACATTGATGATGTTTGTGTTAATAACATAAGTTACGCTGACGATATGGTTCTGTTGAGCGCCTCTGTATGTGGATTGAGAAGACTGATACAGACTTGTGAGGAATATGCTTGTGGCCACGGTCTTCAATACAATGTGAGGAAAAGTCAATGGATAGTATTTGAATCTGACGGAAAATGTCTACAAAATGTACCGCCGGTTCTTCTTAATAACGTTCCTTTGGAGAGGGTGATACGATTTACCTACTTGGGACATATAGTAACTGTGGATTTTAAAGACAATGAGGATATTGATCGAGAGCGGAGGTCTTTATCAATTAGAATTAATATGATAGCCCGAAGATTTGCGCGCTGTTCTTTTAAGGTTAAAATTACGCTCTTCAAAGCGTATTGTACATCGCTATACGCGTGCAGTCTTTGGGTAATTTATACCAAAAAGAAATACAATGACCTCCGAGTCCTGTACAATAACGCCTTCAGGATGTTGTTGGGGCTACCCCGTTATTGTAGTGCCTCGGGTATGTTTGCGGATGCGCACACTGCCTGTTTTCACACAACGATGCGTGCACGAGCCGCTTCATTGGTGCGCCGAGTGCGGGCTAGCTCTAACACTATTCTGAAGATGATAGCATCTAGATTAGACTGTCCTTTTATTAGACATTGTTGTGAAAGGCATGTCTCAGTACCAATGCCAGAAAGGAGATTGTAGAATGCGCTTGTTCCACTTCACTTATATTTTTGTTGTATTTTCGTTGTTACTTGATTTTTAAATATTCTGTTTTTTAATGTATTTTTAGTTACTGCTGATTTTAAATTGTTTATATATATTTTTTTTCATTCTGACATATATTATTTTGATTTAATTTGCAATATTCATACTACATATTCTTAATTTATTTACTAATGACATTTTTATTGCTCAGATAATGTATGTATATTTGTTAGTGTAAATTATGTACCTACCTATGGATTTCTATTATCCGAAATAAAGAATTTGAATTTGAATTTGAACAGCGTTACTGCTTCCACTAACAAGGGTTCTCGCCGTCATCAGTTTTTGTGACGATGTCTTGGTAGGTGTGTCTTCGATCAACACGCATCTGTTTGCCTTTTTCTTTCCAGCTGGCGGCAGTTCCACCAGTACCTGAGCTTCCGCTCGTCCAGGTATGATGACTTTCTTTACACATGCGACTTTCCCGCAGGCGCCTCCAAGAATGAAGATTTCTTCGTCACCACACTTGAAAACTCCGTCAGCGACATTAATTCTGCAGTTGTGTTTCTTCATGAAATCCAAACCCAAGATGCAATCATCCACAATCTCAGCCACGATTACGTTATGAGAGTATGAGGACCCCCCTACATACATCGTAACTGACGTTTCTCCCAGGACGGGTATTGGCTGACCGGAGGCAGTAAGAAGCCAACAGTTAATTCTCTTCTTGTGTCCCATTGCGGTTTTTACCAGACTTGGGTTCACTATTGTTCTAGAGGCTCCTGTGTCCAGAGTCATTTTGCAATCCGTCCCGTTAATAGTCCCCTGAATCGCAAGACTATTTCCGCTGCATGCCTGGGAGATAACAGTTATCGGGGCTCCCTCCGCGTCAGCCAGCACTCGCCCCTTAGTCCTGGCTTTTATTCGTTTCCCTGATCCCGGGCAAGGGACAAAGCCCCCTGCTTCTTCAGCACCTCTATTTGTTCCTCGATCCTTTTCATCCTTGCCATCTGGGTTTCCTTCTGCGGGCAGTTGAGCTGAAGATGGCCTCTCTCGCCGCACTTGTAGCACATGGCTCCAGGACTTTTCTTCGTAGGGGCCTTAACCTCCTTGACTTCCTCAGAGACCTCGCGGATCTGATGGGTATGCCGTATGTCATAGCGAACAGCCTCGACCTCCAAAGCATGCGCCAACGCTTCCTTTAGCGAGGTATGGTGACGAAGCCTCACTGCAGCTCTGACCTCCAGGTCTTTGATTCCGTCGACAAATGCTTGAACAATATTCGTGTCTACCATCTTGGTGTCGGCTCCTGGGTGTGCCTTCCTGACGAGTTTTTCAATTTCCAACGCCCATTGTTGTAGTCCTTCTTCTGAGCGTTGGACTCTGTCACGCAGTTGGGCACGGAACACGTGCTCCAGGTGTCGCTCCCCGTATCTGGATTCAAGTGCCTCCATCAGGTCTTGGAACCCATTTCCTGTATGTGGCAGTGCTTCCAGGACCGACAAAGCTTGCCCTCTGAGCGCAACAGTGAGAGCGGTCAAGCATTGTTCTTCCGTCCATCCGTTGGCAGTAGCAACCGTCTGGAATTGCTGACGATAAGCGTTCCAGGAAGTAGTGCCGTCATATGGCGGAACTTTCACTCTTGGTCCTTGTGCCACTCCGATAGTTCCACTAGAGATCGCAACTCCCGTGGTTTCAAGGCGCACTACTTTCTTCTGTAGTTCAATGAGGCCGGTTTTCACATTTTCGACATCCAATCCTAACCCGGTAACTCGTTCTTCCACTACGTCGACATCTTTTCGAAGCTTAATCACCGTGTTACTAACATCATTTATAGCACAAAGCACTTTTTCTTGGAGGTCTTTTTGTTGCTCTTGTGATTCTTGCAAAGCGGCGAGCTTGCGTTCTTGTGACTCTTGCAAAGCGCCGAGCTTGCGTTCTTGTGACTCTTGCAAAGCGCCGAGCTTGCGTTCTTGTGACTCTTGCAAAGCGCCGAGCTTGTGTTCTATCAGTTCAATTAAACTTCCTAATTGAAGTGCTACTTGAGGAACTGACACTACGGTGCTGCTGGTGGGCGTGGCTTGTCTAGTGGGCGTGGCCTGTGTGGTGGGCGTGGCAATGTGGGCGGAGCCAGTGGGCGGGGCTTGTCTAGTGGGCGTGGCCGGTGTGGTGGGCGTGGCAAGGTGGGCGGAGCCAGTGGGCGTGGCTTGAGTCTGAGTAGGCGGAACCTGGGCCTGGGTGGGCGGAGCCCGATGGGCGTGGTCGGTGGGCGTGGCACGGTGGGCGTGGCCAGTGGGCGGGTCTAGAGGAGCGTGGTCGGTGGGCGGGGCCTGGTAGGTGGGGCCAGTGGGCGGGGCTTGGTCCATAGCGGGCGTGGCCTCCGCAGCTCGTTGTGCCCTTGTCCTGACGCCCTCGAAGTCCTCTCTCGGAGTCAATGGCATCTCCAAATCTCACTTCCGACACCAGTTGTTACGTGCTAGGGTTCGAAGGATTTGGAGAGAAAGACCTGCTGACTCTTTTGAAGACTTTATTCACTAGCACTAGTTACACACTAAGCACTAGGTCCAAACACTAAGCACTAGGTCCAAACACTAAGCACTAACAATGTCCTAGATCGTAGCCAAGTTGTAGGTTTCACTGGTATCACTCTTGATCACTTGTTTTCGCTCTCGAAGTCGCCTTTATCGTAGCTCGAACTGAACTGCCCGGGCTCGCCCCCTGCCGCTATTTATATGCGCCGAGACGAGTTCCAGACTATTCCAGAATGTTCCCGACTGTGCGCGAACGTGATCGCCCGGAACGAATGTTTCTAGAAGGTTCGAGCATGTACGGTAGTTCCTCTAACGCCATCTAGTATCTAATAGGGGTTTCACTCTGTTCGGTTCTTTAATTGGTTTTACTAGTTGCTGCTAGATGGCGCTAGCTCCTTTGTGTTTTGTGTGTTCGTAACAGTATGTATTTACAAAAGAAAAGTAGTATATGTATTCTATCCGTATTCTGGTACCCATAACACAAGCATATAAAGCTTAGCTTGGGACCAGAGGACGTTGTGTGAAATGTCCATGAATATTTAATATTTATTATTTATTGTAATTGCTAAACAGATTTTAAGGAACTATGTCCTAAGATTACGACTGTCTTACTTACTTATTACTAAAACTCCCTTTCTAAAATCGACTCTCAACCAGATACACACACATTTCACACCTTTGCAGCATTGACTAACAGTGAACGAAATAATGCTTATACTCGTAGGTACAGCGCATTTAATATAATTGTGTTTATTCTGAAGTATATTATAATTTGGCAACGATTCGCGAACTTTCTGAACACACAACATCAATCAAGTCACAAGTAGGCTGCCTACACGGAGTTTTGTTTACTTCAATTCTTTCTGAATAATATTTCTTAAAGTTATCATGAATATTGTGGCGAATGAAACAAAATGACAGCTTGGAACAAGTTAGTTTTTTTTATTAAAATGTAGTTTTTAGATTCATCTTTACTTATTATAAAACAAGGTTGTTATTTCTATGTATATGTCCCTATGTGAGCTTAGATCTTTAAAATTACGCAACGGATTTTGATATGGTTTTCTTTAAATTTCTTCAATAGATAGTTGTTCAAAAGGATGGTTTTTTTTGTATTATTTGTTAAGGTTTGGTTTCTAAATTCTACGCGTACGAAGTTGCGAAAAACTGCTAGTAATATATAGAGAAATAGTTGCGTAATTTTTGTAAAATAATTACAAACGTAAAATAAACATTACTGTAAGTACCTATGTGTGAATTGTTGCATGCTTAATTACACGTGTGAATACTCATGCTGTAGTTACTGTGCAGCTGCATACAGAATTCTAGGAGTTTTGGCGGCTAATCTGAATCCAAAAAAACTGCTACAAGTTTTTATGAAGTTCCTAAGAAAAACTCATTTTATTCGACGACCATACGTGTGCTAAAACAGTATTATACTAACGAGTAAAAGTCGAAATCTGTAAAAACATTTTTTCTGGCTTCAAGCCGACTGAGTGATGTAGCCATAGACACTACATCTGATACCTATCTTGTATGCTAATAATTACTTTAAATATAAAGCTCACCAACTCTATTAACACAATATAATTTGTGCATTTACAGTGATAATACGACAAGAAACGACTGTTACAATAGCGTATTAAAACCTTTTAAGGTATAAGTGTCAATTATAACATTGTTCTAAGTAGTTAAATGATTTTGTAGAGATAATTTGCGTTTAACAATTTATTGGGCGCCATTTTGTATAATTAAAAGACGTGTCAAAATTGGCGCGTTTTTTGACTTTGAACCTACTTCTCAACAGCCATAATAAAGGAAAAATAGTTATTGGTGTCGATTCTGTGTCCAAGAACGTAACTAAACTTAACTAAAAATTGATTTATTCCTGTCAAATCTCACTTTCTTATTCTGAAAGTCACAACTTCACTTAAATTAAGTTTGACAGGACCAAAATTTGTCAATCTATACAATTTAGTGATAATGCTATTCTGGTGTACATCATAAATGTCAAAAATTCACTTAATTTAGTGAGTTCTCGACTTATTTAGTCGGGATATGAGTAGGTGCCGACTTAAATTCACTAAATTTTATCATGGCTTTTTGAACATTAAAAATTGATTTTCTGATTAAATATTGAATAATAAATGTTTGTTAGCAAATAAAAAATATTTATAAATTAAAATTATACTTGATAAATTAAATATTGGCGCCAAAATTGAGGTTAAACAAAGCGCGAAAAACAGACGAATCACAGTCAAGTGCGGAGATTCGTAGAACTAATTATTTAGGTATTTCTTTGTTTACTTAATTTTTGTCGAAATAGTTTTGTAATTTACATACATAATATAATACGTATTTTTACTCAGCCATAGAATTCTAAGACATCATATATTATGTAAGTATACAAGTTATCGTAAAAATATTATAAACATATATAATTTAATACAAAGTGAACGATTTTGAGGTTAATGGCGTCTAATGATAAATATAACTTTTTTCCAGGTCATGCAGGGGAAAATAAATATCCAGTTGGTGGCCTAATGGAAAATTGTGGTCCAGTACCTATAAATGCTGTTGCTACCAATTATATTAAGTGAACTACAGGAAAAATCTAGAAATCTTTGGAACCATAGTTTGGAACATTGAAACTAGTGATAAAAAATGTGTATTTGTGTGTGTCTGCCTAAAGTTATGTAAATATCATTAAATAGTAGAAATAATAATTGTAGCCAGTCTTAAAACTATAGCTACCAAATGGTGCTACTTGATCTGTGATACTTAATAAGGTTTGTGACAGTTTGTCTCTAGAACAGTGAGCTATATTTTTTATCAGTAGGTTTCTAAATTTATTATTAAAAATAACTAATGAAGAAATGAATAGAATCAGCCAAGCCAAGCCAGAGAGTTCAGTGGACCAACATTTATTTATATGTACTCGGAAAACATTCAGATTTATTTAGTAAAACATGTATTTAAACAAATATTGCATTTTTATTTGTATAATAAGTAAGTATTAAGCCTCTTACTATATCAAAAAGTAATGTGTTATGCATATATGTAATTTATTGGAATTCTTAACATTCTAATAATCCATATAGATTGTTTGTAAGAATTCATAGATACATAAATACTGTTTTGTAGCTTATAGCTAGATCAGAATACATAACACATAGGCTATATTATAGTAACCACTAGCAGGCTTAGCTAAGTTAGAAATAAAGTATATAATTTATTGGAATTCTTAACATTCTATTAATCTAAATATGTTTGTAAGAATTCATGGATATATGTTGCCTTTAAGAAAAGACTATGATGAATTAATTACTGTTGTGTAGCTTATAGATCAGAATACTTAACATATACAACTACATACTGAACTTAACACACTTTTATATGTTATAAATAAAAGTAGAAATAAATTATTAGGTTCATTTAATATCTCTTGCATAATTATACACCACATGATATCACAAATTTTTATAAATACAGATTTTCATGTTTCCATAAATACACTTTTTGGCTTTTGTCATTGTTATCTTGATAATTATGAGTTTCCGTCATCAGTTTATGGTAGATGAGAAGTAAATATTTGCTTATAAGCATATTTTTCCTTAGTTGCTGTAATTATTTACACTAAACACCTATTAAAATAAATAATTAACGAATTTAATTGTTTGTTTTTTGTATAAAGTAATCAAGGAAAGTAATATAGGCATACCACAGAGTAAAAGTAGTGCTAATCACTCCACAGATAACCTAAAAGATTTGATGCTCACTATGCTCATATCTAAGATGAGAAATACACTGAAATAAGGCCGCCAACTAATTAAATTATTAATAAATGTTCATAACAATGATGCAGAAATAGTTGTAAATATTTATAAATACCTATATTGCTCAAATAACGTTTGAAAAGGAATTTTATATTAGTTATTTTTTTATTCATTCATTCATTCGTTCACTATAAAAGGCATTTTTGTCTGTTAGTGGGCAGCTTTAAATGATTATGTCAAAATCAAATAAGTGCTGTCAACTAAAATTATAAGTTTAATTTCTGTTTGAAACAGAATAGGTTTATCACTAAAACCAAACTAAAAATAGTATATTTATGGTTAAGTTTAATCAAGTTGGACTTGCACTGGAATCGACACCATTATATGTAAAAACATACACAGAAAGCCAAGTTTTGGCAATAATGTTTTCCTCAATATTTTAATTATTATACATATTTCTTTCTTTCCAACTCACTCCATCTCATTTCAAATCTCATTACAACATCACAACTTCACCTATAAGCTCATAATTTTGCTTAAGAAAAAAAATCTAACTTTTTAACTCAACTGAGAGGCTTGGGCAACTTGGCCGTTGCCAGATGGCGTTCGGCTATTCAAATTTTCTTGTTTTATTAAAAAAAAAGTTCGCTCTTGACCCCGAAATGGCTTAAACTCGAGTTCTTTAAGCACCTTCACTGTAATGTACCGAAGTAATTGTATTTTAATGGGTAGGATTTTTGGAGTGATATTGCTGGCTTAAGTCTATAGGATTTGTGCTTGCAAGAATAATTGAAACTGCAATAATTAGGCTGAAATTATATTGTGAGCACAGATATGCCAGATGGTGGTCGACGTTTAACATTGGGAACAAGTAACTTTAGCCTAGCTAAATCTTACTTCATAGAATAATAACGTTTCTTATGACGCATGTATCATAGACCGGCATAGATACATTTTCAAGCACACATAGATATGTACGAGTAAGTGGCTTGAAGCTGACTAACTGAGTGATGTAGCCATAGACTATATACCTGGTAAAAATCTGTGATTGTATGTTTTAAAATTATCGACATTTTTATCTCTATTTTATGAATTTCGTTATTTGTAATTCAATTAATAACTTAGACAAATCTTTGTTCTAAAATGTTAAAAGAGAACATTTCAGTAGTTGCAATTGTGACTTTTATTAAAACGCTCTTATTGGGTTCATTTCGTTAGTTTCTTAGCGTCTAAACGAGTATATTCCTCTATGTAGCTATATCGTCTGTGTGGTGAGGGATTCAGTGTCATGCCATTTTCTTCCTTCAACCTATTTCCTTCCCGGGGTGCTGTATAAGCCGACACGCCTGGTCAGCGCGGCGTAATAGTAGTCATACATTATTTTTTAATGCAAAACGTTTTAAATAAATAAAACATGTGAACTAAAAATAAATTTCAAACGCTACACAGTTACTTTATTTCATTATATATCTTGATGGATTCCTACTCTGTGGGGTTTCCACATTAAATTTTAATAATAAAAGTACAAATAAATTATCATTAAGAGCCGCTGAAACAATCGTTGGTAGAGAGAGGGTTATGCGCGTCAAATAAAAATATGGCGGCTGTTCTGTAAATATATTTTTTTATGATTTGTGTTTCATTTTCGGTTCAAGGTCTTTAATAATGTAAGGTGTTAGGGGTGTCACTTATTAATTAATGTAATTTTTTCATGATTTTCTTTTTAATGTTTTTTTTTCTTTCCGTCTTCTTGTCTTCAAGAGGGTTGGCTTTGCTTTGTATTTGCCAGCGTCAATGTCTGCTTTTAGTTTCTTAAGGTTTTCTTTGCATTTCTTCAATTTATACAAGACAAGTTATTCCTAAAAGGAACAAATTCCTTTTAGGATTAACTTGTCTTTCATTTCAGTGTTTCCGGACGAGTCCAAAAAGATTAGTACGGTATGGCCACAAAGATCAGATGGAAACGTTTCGATTGTTAGGTAGTGCGATTTAGAAATAATGAGAATGAATAGATAGATACAAACGAGGGAAATATAATTAAGCATATTTCATAAAAGTTCAACTGACTTCATGTGCCTTTGAAATTTGGCGGTTTTCCTCGATTTCTCAGGAGATAACCATCAGATCCTGATCAATGGGACCACACAAGAACCACCAGCTTACAAATAAAAAAGGATCATTAAAATAACTTCACCTAGTTGAAAGTTAGGTAGGCCTAGGTAACAACCTCTGGCATCCCCGGGAAGACGTGAACAGCGCCGCAGTTAGGTTTAGTCGGTATTCCGTTCATCGGCGAGTCCGTAAATACCCGCTCCTACCATGACGGTGATGCCGAGATGACAGGAGCGGGTGTGCGTAAATGCATTCCCATGCAAAAAAAAAAATTGGTTACAAACATAAAAAAAAAGATTGTTAAGGAGAGGATAAGCGACAACCCTATCACTAGGGGGAAAACTCTAAATGATTGGTGAAACTGGCGGTAATAAATATGACCAACTTGATGTATTGAACTTGATATTATTTTTGGTTTTTAACGAACTTAGTTGTTCATTACGTGAGTTTTCATACTGTGCAGATAATTTTAATGTAGTATTATCCTTCCTTCCTTTTTTCCAGCCCATTTACGTTCCACTACTGGACATGGGTCCACTTTCGGTGGGATTTTGGTCTGCTGTGCCGCGCTGACGAGGCGTGATGGCACAGGGTTTAGTTTCAAGTTTTCCGTCTCTCATAATAGTCATTAACTGCATATATTGCTCCTTAGCTGGCTCTTACAGCACCCTGGGATAGAAATGGGGTGGCGACCCTTCCTCCCTTCTTTCCCTTACCGAGCTATGGTATAGTGCCTTGAACCCAACGTATGTAAAAATTTCACTAAAATCTTTTTACAATTTTCCAATTATATTTTCAACTTTGCTGTACTGTTTAAAGTACTGTATAATTTTTTCTATGCTTTTATTCACTCATTAAATTTTCTGTTGTTATACCTAAGTACTGCTGGCAATGACAAAAATTATGCTGCCTGTATGTTAAGTCTATTTGCCAGAGTCCTCGACAGATGGCGTTCATCGTGATTGATGACAATGAAACTTAATTACGTATTACACTTTTTAGGGTTCCATGCCCTAAGGGTATTATGGGACCCTATTACTGAGACTTCGGTGTCTGTCTGTACGTTTATATGGCCATTTGTCAGTCCGTCTGTCAACAGGCTGTATTTTGTGAACTGTGATAGCTAGAGAGTTGAAATTTTTAGATGATGTATATCTGTTGATGCTTTAATGACAAATACTGATAAACCAGAATATAATAAATATTTAAGGGGGCTCCCATACAACAAACGTTTTCAGTGAAACTTAATATCGCGAGTAATATATAAGTCGCGGGTTCGATTCCCGCTTAGGACAATCATTTATTTGATATTTATAATTGTCATACAAATGTTTCTACTGCGACTAGGTGTTTCGATGTATTATAAGTATGTATTTACTAAAGAAAAGTAGTATATGTATTCTATCCGTATTCTGGTATCCATAACACAAGCATATAAGCTTAGCTTGGGACCAGAGGACGGTGTGTGAAATGTCCATGAATATTTAAATATATTTATTTAATTAATAAAAAAAAATATCCTTAGACGACACAATTACGAATATATTTTGATAATAATGGCATGGACCCTCCGCGTGCGAGTCCAACTCGTACTTGGCCAGATTTTTATTCTTAAATCTCTTTAAGCCAACTGCTGGCAACTTTGAAAGTTTGCATCATGGCTGAATGGATTGTTGATCTTCGCCTGATTATAACTTTTCTTTTGTTTGCGTTCAAATTTAATAACTCTTATTATTTTTTAAAAAAGTTCGAAAAGAGATTTATTGTGACAATTTTTTTTTAATTTGAAATAAGTTTTCTACACATACATAGATTACATAATATGTGCTTATGTTTATATTTTAACAATGATCATATATTAAAGGATATATAATAAGGATAAAAATTCGCCTCATATTATTGTGTTGCTGTAATTTGTAGTAACATTGATGCAAATTCTATAGTTTTAAAAGTAAACTTAACCATAACTAATTACACTAAAAAATTTTTTTTTTTTACATTTTACATAAATACCTCTATTCTAGCCCCAAGTAAAGCTTTTGATATAGAAACCTGAATACGTATTATTTTTGTAAATTCTTAAGGTCTTATTCATAATGACTTATCGGAGGTTTAAAAGTTCGCTAAAATAGGTTCGCGAAAATTGTCAAAACTTGTTAATCATAATAGTCTTTTTACGCTAAAACATTTATTATCTCTCCGATATATTAAATCTCCGTTTAAACCTGCGATAAGTCATTATGAATAAGGCCATTATTCTTTTTCTTTAGTGTACACATAAAATAAACTTACAAAAGTTTAAATCAAGTAATTTTTTTGGATTTTCTTCCAGCAAACCTTAATTGTAATACCTTGTAAATAACTACATTATTTTTTTATAAGATAGAAAGATTGAAGTCAAACACAAATATCATACAAACAATTGCTCTGAATCAAACCAGCAAACACGTGAACAGCAGTCCGCTACATTAACCACTGCATCACAAAGCGATTTCTTTATTTCCTTCATAAATATTCTTATCATCAATCAATTAGGTACATGCCGTTCAGCCGTACAAGCACACAAAACTATTTGATAAATGAGCTAACATCTATAACAGGTAATCAGCTGATTTAATAATAAATCAAACATTTGATCAATTAGTTTCACACGCACTTAATTATTATTGGGTGTTTCTATGTATTATAAGTATGTATTTACAAAAGAAAAGTAGTATATAATATATCCGTATTCTGGTACCCATAACACTAGCATATAAGCTTAGCTTAGGACCAGAGGACGTTGTGTGAAATGTTTATATTTATTTTTTTATTTTTTATTATTCCTTTTTCTTCTTTTTGTTACTCGGAACTTTATACACGTGGAATATAGAAGTCAAAACTTAACAAATGATATAAAAAATGCATCCTCTTGAACCATTCTATCTATTAAAAAAAACCGCATAAAAATCTGTTGCTTGGTTTTACACACTGGGCCCCAAGTCCGGTAACACATTATAACCTCCGGTGGCACATTATAACCTCAAAAAATTAACAATAGACCACAAAACTTGACAAAATTCGCCACTATGCAATCAACAAATGTAATAACTGATTGCTTAGTGGCGAATTTTATCAAGTTTGGTAGTCTATTGTTAATTTTTTGTTACAAAGTTCAGTGAAAGTTCAATTGAATGGTAACTTTCACTGACCTTATACTGTAAATAAAAGCTTAGTTAAGTCAGTAGTATTGAGCGGAATCTGTACTTTAGAACAAGCTGTTTAACCGACTTCGAAAAAAGGAGGAGGTTCTCAATTCTAACTGTTCTTTTTTTAGGGTTCCGTACCCAAAGGGTAAAAACGGGACCCTATTACTGTTTAATGTTTGTTAGATAACATAATAATACATAACTTTTAACTGGGCGAAGCGATTTTAATGATTCTTTTTTTATTTGAAAGCTGGTGGTTCCCGTGTGGTCCCATTGGCACCAGAACAGGATCTGATAGTTATCTCCTGAGAAATTGAGCAAAACCCTAAAATTTCAAAGGAAGTCGGTTGAACTTTTTTTAATAGTTAATACTCAATTATTATTTAAAAAAACCGCATTAAAATCCGTTGCGTATTTTTGACCATATAAGCTCACATAGAGACATACAAAAAAAATTATTACTTTGTTTTATAATAAGTAAAGATGTAAGATGTACGTGTGGTGGTCACAAGCAAAAGGCTTGTCGTCTACTTCATCATCACGCTAATACTTTGCAGCTAGACAGTAACGACAAATTCAGGTAAAACCATCAATCTTATTTAGAGTTAAATAATTAGATTTATTACACGGAAACAGGTTGACCTTTGAAAACTGAATAATTATAATTAACCTTTGACCTTTAGAAATGGAGTTTTATTTAAAAGGAGGTTAACTATGACTTCTGTGTTCAATAATATATAGATATACTTACAAAAAAATAAATAAATCATTTAATGCAATAACGTTATACAAATATAAACATTAATTTCGTTCAGATTTTATAAGTTTTCTTTTTGCCGCTTAGCCGATAGCCGTAGGGGCTATCGGGCCAAGTTATAGGTAGTGCTTTGAGCCTAACCATGATCTGGCAAGGAGTTACCCGGAACCCATCCGGGGCCCGACCTGCTGGAGATTTTACAAGTTAACAATATACTAATCTATACTTATACATATATACTTATACTTATTACTTATTTACTTATTTTACTTATGATATTATAAAGCGGAAGCGTTTGTTTGTTTGTTTGAACGTGCTAATCTCAGGAACCACTGGGCCGATTTGAAAAATTCTTTCAGTGTTAGATAGGGCATTTATCGAGGAAACCTTTAGGCTATATAACATTACGCTACGACCAGTACAAGCGAAGCAGTTGTGAAAAATGTTGCAAAAACGGGGAGAATTTTCTAAATTCCACGCGGACAGAGTCGCGGGCAACAGCTATATGTATTATAAGGCTAAAGAGTTCGTTTGTTTGAACACGCTAATGTAAAGAACTAACTGGTTTTCAATTGGAACTGGTTCCAATTGAAATTTTTTTTTTTGTGTTGGATAGTCCATTTATCGAGAAACACTAAAGTCTATACATATACCATTACGCTAAGACCAATAGGAGCGAAGCATTATTGAAAAATGTTGCAAAAACGGCTAATAATTTCTAAATTAAGGCGTACGGATTCGCGGCCAACAGTTAGATAGTTATTTTATATAGCTGTAAAATTTCATGAAAATCCTTTTAATATTTTAACACGAGAAAGAGCCTTTGTATTTAGAATATTATGTTATCTAAAAAAAGTTTTACAAGAACGGATTGTTAATCTTTTATATAGCGAGCAGCATATCTAATGAAACGTCACAATTAGTGAAGTGACTTAGAAATATCGAATATCGATAATTTAATTTACTTGTTACAAAATTTTTACAGTGCCTAAATGTTTTCTTTCTGTTCAGATATTTAGTTTTTTAAATTAAAATCAAACCTAGTTTTTAAAATGGTTGTTTCAAGAAATTAATGATGTTCTAGTCCGTTTGGGAAACACACGTAACTTCCAAATATTCAATTATGAGTGACGGAAGAAAATCTAAGGAGAGTGGATCTTCATAGAAAGAGGAAACAATTGAAAACTAACTAATATACAAACAGACCTGGCAAATACAGATATTCGGAACTAGCTGTTTGCCGCGATTTCATACGCTTTGAATTTAGAAAATATTTCCCGCTTTTGCAACATTTTTCACTGATGTGTGTTGTGTTAGCAAATACGTATTGGGGGAAGAAAATCGGAACCGATACCGATATAACACATAGATACTAATCAAGTCCTGTTCAATATTGTTTAAATATAAGTTTAAATTTAATGCTATGTGAATTTTAAAATAATTATATTATATATTTAATACTATCAAAATCGATAACTTTAAAATTGTAATTGTTAATGAATATGGGAATGGTTTTGACTGAATGCGAATGCGCGAGAGTGAGACTGACAGGAGCGCAAGGGCATAGGAAGAGAGGAGCCATTTTGGTTGTAATTGTTTGGAAAAATAAATACCTAGTGTTCGAAGCAGTAGAATTATTTAAAGAAAAACCCCGTATGTCCATTTCTAATAAGTCAGAAGTTCGAATCTGAGTTTTTTTTCTATTAAATACTCTTTCACGCCTACAAGTGGGTAAGTAGATTTTACCTTTTATTTAGTAAGTGCCTTTAAGGAAGTGACTTAATCCTAATGATCATTTATAAAAACAAGCCGTAATGTATCTATTTAAAATAGCAAAGGATCAAAACGCCAATTTCACTAAGTTTGTATTTAAACATGATTTGTATCACGCTCAGTGTTACATAAACTAACTTATGGTTGGTTATATTAAAACCCTATTTTCGGATGATTCCTACTGTAAAAGAATTCTGGAACATGAAGCATGAAAATAGTTATTGATATAAACTAATAAAACACATCAGATTATTGTGTTGTACAAATAACATAAACAAACTTGAAATAGAAAGTAATTTTTGTAAAGTAAGTAGGCACCATAGTCTCATATTTTAAAGATAACGCATGTTCCTAACTTTCTCATAAACTATATGAAGGCAAATTGTTTTACTAAATCATACAAGTAATTAAGTGACCTACTACATTATGTTACTATCCCTAGTATGTTGACTTTAAAGGTACAATAATATTCAAATTCAATCTAAATCATTCATCATTTTCTTAGATTTCTAAACAAAATTGTAAGTGGTTACTTAGAAGTATACATAAAATTATATCTATCAGGCTAATTGGACTAAAAGTTAAATGGATAGTACATAATATTTAATACTTTTACGGGGTGTATGACAGTAAAAGCTAAAATAATATTAAAATGTTTTAAATAGGATAGATAAAAAAAAAAACAATATATACATATATATATATGTATATATATTGGTGTTATAAACTAAATAGCATGTTAATTATTAAAATAACTAAACCTAATGTATATTTATAGCAGTTTAAAACTTAAATAAGTGATTGAAAATATTATTTTACTTTCACATAATAAATAACTTCATTGTGTCTTCGTAGGACATTTTTATTTGCAGAATATAATAATAATAATAATAAATATTCACGGACATTTCACGCAGCGTCCTCTGGTCTCAAGCTAAGCTTATAGGTATGCTTGCGTTATGGGTACCAGAATGCGGATGTACTACATATACTGCTTTTTTTTTGTAATATCTTAGAAGATTACTTATACTCTATTGAAAATAAAAGTATAGATGTTTGCTATTGCATTACAAATGTTTGATATTACAAATATTGTTTGCCATTACAAATATTTGTTACCTAGTTATCTGATTTTTATTGAACTTCTTATATACCTACTCGATGATAAAATAATACCTATGATTGAGTGCCCCAATGCAACTAACTAATATTTGTAATGTATTTACCCATTAACACATAATTATAAAAAAAAAAAAAAAAAAGGGGAACTATGAATGTTGAGTATCTGTTGATTCATCTCTACTATGCAATTAAATACCAAGCACTTAGTCAGACTGAAACGGTAGGTACTGTGATTTTAATGAATCACGCTCGCTGTTATTTTATGGTATTCGTACTCAATTTAATTCATGATGTTTACAATATATGATGTTGTTTTGAATAGGGGTTGAAGGAGTTCTAAGTATTCATATTTACATTATCAAGTTGTAAGTTAATTTATTGGTATTTTTATATTAATTGGTACTATTATCTTACACCTATACCTCAACCCCCATATCCTATTAATGCCTGTGTATAGCGATTTCACGATGTCGGATACTGATCAAAGTGGATATACACCTACACTCGACCCAGAGAGACCTAATAATAGAAAACCTAAAAGTGACCGCGTAATTTACACACATAAAAACAAACATCGACGATCACGATCTAGGCATCATTCATCATCTCCAACGCGACGTGACGACAGACGTCATCGTAAGCGTAGAAGGATTAGCAGTTCTACAAATAACTACTCTAGTAGTACAAGTGTCTCTCCTATAAAAAGGAAGTCACATGGGAGAAATCTTTACCGATATCGGTCTAAAAATAAATCACGATTTAACAAAAAAAGATAAATTCTCATAAAAGATCCCACCGAGATCCACAAAGTACTGACTCTTCGATGTCCAGCAGCAACTCCTCTTCGAGTGGAAGTCGGTTATCTTCCAATGGTCGTAGATCACGCTCCAGAAGTAGATGTAGCTCCAAAAAACAATCTCGGGCTAGGAGTTACAGCAATAGTAGAGACCTAATGAAAGACCTCATAAATGCAATAAACAACAGGAGTTCCAATACACACGGTGCTCAGGAAGTCATACCTCAATTTGATCCTAGTCAAAAATTGCAAAGTACACGGGCCTGGATAAGGAAGGTTAACGAAGTAGCTAGTATTTATGGATGGACAAGTAAACAGACCATTTATCATGCATTACCTAAGTTGTCAGGGTTAGCGCGAAGATGGTATGAAGGTCTTGACTCAATTGATTTGAGCTGGAAGGATTGGCAAAGGAAACTTTTGAAGTGTTTTCCGGACGATAGAAATTATGCAGATAAACTAGCTGAAATGCTAAATAGACGAAGTAAAAGAGAGGAAACATTAGAGGAGTACTTTTACGAAAAGGCAAAATTAGTAAGCCGATGTCATATTAAAGGCAAAGATGCGGTGGATTGTATTATCCATGGCATCTATGACCATAATATTCGACTTAATACCCAAGGATCGAACTATAAACGCCCCAGCCAGTTATTACGATACCTAAGAAGTATTACGGTTAGAAATATAAGATCAGGGATAGAAAACAAAAAACCTACCCCTTCTAATAAAACTAGCACTAGTAAATTTACACACGATAAATTATTAAAACAAAACACAGGTCGTGTAGTTAAATGTTTTAATTGCTCGGAATTAGGACACACCGTCCCAAAGTGCCCTAAACCTTTACAAAAATGTTTGAAATGTCAACGTATGGGACATTTAATGGCACATTGTAAACGTGATTCGATGCCAGATAAAAATTCCTCTGATTCTAATAATATTTATAAAGAAGTCCATCAAATTACTGCTCAAGGTAAGATAGTGAATATCTATCATAAAACTATAAAGGTAAATGGAGTGAGTTGTACCGCATTTATAGACTTCGGAAGCCAGTGCACGATTATAACTAAGAGTACTGTAGACAAATTAAATACTGTTATACACAATGATAATTTACCGGTCATGAAAGGGTTTGCTTTTGGTGCCACTCATCCAATAGGTTACGTAATGATAGATGTAAATATTGATTTTGTACAATCGGAAATTCAAGCTTTTGTAGTGCCTGATAAATATCTAAGTACCGACATTCTGATCGGGCAAAATTTAACGGAGCTCTCCGATGTTATTGTACACAAAACTAATAGAAACTTAATATTGTACTCGGAAAAATTAGAAATAGGTAGAGTTAAAATATATGCGAGCGCTTCTGTAGAACTGACGGGCATTCAGTCTGTATCTATATATTCAGACACAGTTGAAACTGGGTTAATTTGCATACCAGGTAGCACATCTTTGAAAGCAAATGCTGAACATATAATTTTACAGGGGGTATATCATCTTAAAAGGGGGTTAGGGACAATAATAGCGATTAATATATCCGGCAGCAAGGTTGTTATAGAAAACAATAAACTTTTAGCCAGAGCCCATTTCTTACCTGTATCTGGCGATTTAAATCCTTATACACCCAAGGAATTTGAAGTTAATCATGTACAGCTTAATAATAATAATAAAGAACTTTCTAGTAAACTTATTATAACCTCCGAAATGATCAATGTAGGGCCAGATGTTACTAAGAATCAGATTCAGCGCTTGCTAGATCTTCTAAACACGTATAGGGACTGTTTTGCACTAAATACGAGTGAGTTAGGTGTAACCAATATTTCGGAAATGCATATTAAATTGAATGATGAAAGTCCAGTTTCTTATAAACCATATCGTTTGTCTTATAAAGAACGTGAGATAGTCAGGGGATTAGTCAATGAGTTGCTTGAAAATAAAATTGTTCAGGAGTCGAACTCATCATATGCGAGTCCTGTCGTCTTAGTAAAGAAGAAGAATAATGAATATCGCTTATGCATAGATTACCGATCATTGAATAAGAAAACTGTTAAAGATTCTTATCCAATGCCTGTAATCGATGATCAACTAGACCGTCTAAGCGGTAAACGTTGCTTTACTAGCTTAGATCTAAAATCTGGTTATTACCAGATTCCAATGTCCGAGGATTCTAGACACCTCACGGCATTCATAACGCCCGACGGGCATTACGAATATACGCGTATGCCGTTTGGTCTGGTGAACGCTCCGGCTGTGTTCCAACATATGATAAATAAAGCTTTAGGAAAGGATAGGTATGAACTTGCAATGCCATTTATGGATGATATATTATCGGCTGCTACAACGGTTGAAGATGGCCTTACCAAGTTAAGAAAAATCTTAGAAGCGCTACGACAAGCTGGTTTGACGTTAAACTTACAGAAGTGTTACTTCTTTGAAGATACTTTAGAATACCTAGGATTTGAGGTTTCTAGAGAGGGTTTGAGACCAGGTCAAAGGAAAACAGAAGCAGTGGCTTCATTTCCTGCTCCAGCTACCGTTCATCAAGTGAGACAATTCGTTGGTTTGGCAAGCTTTTTCAGGAGATTTATTCCCAATTTCGCTAGCATTGCTAAGCCATTGACAATGTTGACCAAATTAAATACACCATGGACCTGGGGCGAAGATCAGGAGAAGGCTTTCCAACGAATTAAAGCTAGCTTAACGCAGAGACCATTACTGGCGTTATATGACCCAAAATATCTAACAGAGGTACACTGTGATGCAAGTAAATTAGGCCTTGGTGGAATATTACTACAGCGTGCTGAAGACAAAATGCCACCAAAACCGGTCGCATATTTTAGTAAGCAGACAACAAAAGATGAGGAATTCCTTCACTCATACGAATTGGAAACTCTTGCTGTCGTGTGCTCACTTAAACGGTTTCGTTCGTATCTGATAGGTACTCATTTTAAAGTATATACAGACTGCAATGCATTGAAGACTACTTTAACTAAGAGAGATTTAGTTCCAAGAATTGCAAGATGGTGGTTGCTGCTTCAGGAATACGATTTTAGCATAGAGTATCGCCCCGGAGATCAAATGAAGCACGCTGATGCACTAAGTAGGAATGCCATAAAAGAAGATGACGTTAATGATCTGTTAGAGTGTCGAGAGTTTGAAATCATGAATGTAGAAGTAAACGACTGGTTACATACGGTACAAATGACTGACCCCGAGCTAAAAAGAATCAAACTAATACTAGAATGCGATGAAAATAACGTTAAGGATATTATGACTAATTTCGTGGTTAAAGATGACAAAATTTACAGACGAGTAGGAGATCAACTAAAATGGGTAGTACCTAAGGGAGCTCGTTGGCGTATATGCCAGTTGAATCATGACGAAAGCGGCCACTTTGCATATGACAAAACTTTAGACAAAATTAAACATGATTATTGGTTTCCGAAAATGAACAAATTCATCCGAAAGTACGTCTCGTCATGTCTGAACTGCGCATATAGTAAGGGTTCTACATCTAAAGTAACTGGTTATTTACATCCAATTCCGAAAGGGGATACCCCATTCCATACTTTACATATAGACCACTTAGGTCCTTTTATTCGGAGTAAAAAGGGAAATTCGTATATTCTAGGGGTAATAGATGGCTTTAGCAAATTCATCTTTGTGAAACCTGTTCGAAATCTTAAGTCCAAGACTACTATTAATGTACTGAAAGATATTTTCAATACAATTGGCGTACCAAAAGTATTAATTTCGGATCGCGGGACAAGCTTCACATCAGCCAGTTTCAAAAAATTCATTGCTGGAATAGGCGCTAAGCACGTTCTCAATGCGGTCGCAACACCTCGTGCTAATGGGCAAATTGAGAGGTACAACCGAACTATATTAGAGTCACTGACAGCGACTAATCATGGGATGGACGAGCGTATGTGGGATGAGAATGTAGGAAGAGTACAGTGGAGCCTGAATAATACGAAAAACAAAAGCACGGGTAAAACTCCAGCTGAAGTAGTTTTTGGTTTCCGCACCGTCAGCAGTGATGAAGGTCCTATCATAAATGCATTAAATGAGACTCAACCTAAATGTAATCAAAGTATCGAATCACCCAGACAAGAGGTTAGAAAAGAAGTTCAGGAAAGCATTAAAAAAGGTCAGGACTACATGAAAAAATATTTTGATAATGCTAGAAAGCCAACTAAATTCTACGAAATTGGTGATCTAGTTATGATTCCAAACCATCATAATCCTGCTGATGGTAAAAGCAAGAAATTACGTCCCAAATTTCGTGGCCCTTTTAGAGTAACTGGTGTTCTGAACAATGACAGATACGAGATTTGTAGCATAAACGGACTCTCTAAGAGGAAGTATAAAAGTATATATCCATCTGACCAACTCAAAAGGTGGATCACGTTTAGTTTACAAAATAACTCTGATAAAGATGATTCGGTGTCTAGTGACGAAGGCCAAAGTGAGAATTAAAATGATTTGTTAAAATCATGCCAGATGCACTCATTAGTTTATTGATAGGATAAGGTGCATCGATTAAGCTGGGCTATTTGTCCTTGATATAACAATATATCTTGCAAGATATTTTAATAGATAATAAGCATTTTGTTTAATTTTTAGAGTAATGTACGTGTGTTATACATAGGCAACCCAAATCCCCTTTCCGCCTCTATCCTCTCCGTCTTCTTCTGATATTGCAGAGACGCCATTAAACTAATAAGGCTGATAACTAAAAATATATAGTAAATATATCTACTCCACTGTTGAGCCAGTAAGAAAGCGAAGAATAGCGGAGTACAAGCGGTACGCACCACTAACGGTCTCAGGACAGTGAAGGATGCCGATGTTTAAGCGGTGCTCACCAACTGATACTGGTGTAGGATGCCGAATTCAATTGTTGAGCCACTAAGAAAGTGAAGGATACCGGAGTACAAGCGGTACGCACCACTAATGGTTTCAGGACAGTGAAGGATGCCGATGTTTAAGCGGTGCTCACTGACTGATACCGGTGTAGGATGCTGAAGTACAAACGGCACTCACTAAGTAATGCCAAGGTAAAAGCGGTAATTGCCTCTGTGGCAAAAGAGGCCGGAATTAACCTGTTTTATTTTATATATTTAAAGTTTCTCATTAAATTATAACAAGTGGTATTGAGAAAGCTATTGTTAAATGCAAATTAATAGTTAAAATGTATACTTACACACAAGCTATAAAAAGTTTTATTGCAAAATAGGCATATAAAGTTAAAATTTACATTACATTACAGTAATATTATATTGATCCATCACAATATTAATTACTAGAAATCGCCCGGTGCTCGAATTTCGAGCGTATGTAACATATGATAAAACCTTTTTGACTAAGTACTTATTACTGCTATTTTCTCTATATTTGGTATTAAGCATTGGGCCCAACACACAGGCCCAACATCATCCTCCTCGGTTCGCCCAATGTTCGTGGGAAGGGACACGGAGTTTTCGCCTCACGTGTTAATATATAGATTACTTGTTGGTCCTTATTTGCTTCAGAATGAACGAGAATTAAGGTATATACTTAAGTATCGTTAAAATCCGGATGAACACTTATATTGAAATTAACTTCCAGGTTACCAGTAAGAGAAAATGGACATTTTGGTTAAAGCAAAGACCTAATCGATCACAGTGCGTCAATACCAGAAGATTAACGAGGAAATAGAGACTTACATACTTATTCTAAACATCATAATAGCATGAGATACTTACACGAAAACAATCTAATGTTGATGTAGTTAGTACACACTTGTCATCATTTAATTTTAATTATTTATTACTGAATTTGAATGCTGTATTTAGGTTTAAATAATACTTATATGTCTGATTAATGGTTATGTCCACTTATGCTATATTATTTTAATTTAATGTGTTTACCACACCATTATTCATAAATTAAATAGTTCATGTTAATATTATGTGACAGTATAAAAGCTCTTTTTATAATGAGGCTCAGATAGCCTCCGGTGTTGTAGGCTTAGTATAGATGTGTTCGCTGATTATCGTCCCGAATTAAACTAATACAATTGATAAGAGTTACTTAAATTTATGATTGCTTAAATGTGATAAATTGTTAACTATGGTAGGTAAATTGATTATATTATAATATGTAACGATAGATACCAAGATTTCAAATAATGTTCCTATCTTTGTACTGAGTAACATATTTGATGAGATTCATGATTCTAATACAAGATTGTCTCCATAGATGAAAATCATTTACTTGTCAGAAAACTTATAATTAAGTAATATTACTTACTTGTTTAAGATTCAATAAGGTAATATGTTATATACAATGTTGAAAAATACTGTCGGTATACGCCTATATGTGTATAGGGACATACCAGTGGTCAAATGGCCGGACTAGGAATAGGGACATTCCTTATACAGGACGGCCGACTGTTAGCAAATACGTATTGGGGGAAGAAAATCGGAACCGATACCGATATAACACATAGATACTAATCAAGTCCTGTTCAATATTGTTTAAATATAAGTTTAAATTTAATGCTATGTGAATTTTAAAATAATTATATTATATATTTAATACTATCAAAATCGATAACTTTAAAATTGTAATTGTTAATGAATATGGGAATGGTTTTGACTGAATGCGAATGCGCGAGAGTGAGACTGACAGGAGCGCAAGGGCATAGGAAGAGAGGAGCCATTTTGGTTGTAATTGTTTGGAAAAATAAATACCTAGTGTTCGAAGCAGTAGAATTATTTAAAGAAAAACCCCGTATGTCCATTTCTAATAGTTGTGTAATGGACTGTCCAACATAAAAAGAATTTTTCGATTCGAACCAGTAGTTCCTGAGATTAGCGTACATAAACCAACTCTTCAGCTGTATAATATTAAGTATAGATATAGATTCATTTGCTATCATTCATCTTGTCCCATTCTTGTATGAAATGTCCATCAAAATATCCTCAAATTTACGCAACAGATTATGATGCGGGTTTTTAATAGATAAAGTGGTTTCATGTGGAGGAGCGTGGGTGATCGGGCTCCTCCAACCACAAATGGAGAAATCTCCGACCAGACTCGGTGATCAGCACTGGCCAGTGCTTTCGCCCCGCTGTTGTATTGTTCAGATGTTGTAGCTATCTTGGCTCGTATGCAAATCTTGCTTGTGCAATGTAGGATTCATTGTGACATCACATTTTGACATTTAACGCCATCTATTGTCTTTGTGCTGAACTATGTAGTGACAGTTATTGTTCACTAGGTGTCGCTACAGTTTCAGAGGATGTTTTTTTTTGTATAATTTGTTAGGGTTTGGTTTTAAATTCCACGAGCACGAAGCGTTACATAAAATTTCTCTCTCTGTCTCTCTCTTTCTGCAGCGCATTTACGTCCCACTGTTCGCCATGGGCCTCCTCCACTTTGGGAGGGGTTATGGTCTACTGTAGCGTGCTGACCAGGCGTTGTGTTGGCATAGGGTTTATTTTCGAGATTTCCGTCTCTCACAGATTATGTTATCTGCATGCAATATCCCTTAGCTGACTTTTATAGCACCTTTGGGAGAAGAAGGGTTGGTGACACTTGTATTCTTAATCCGTCAACACACGGACATTTAAATTAATATACCCATTATTGTTTACTAGCTGTTGCCCGCGACTCCGTCCACGTGGAATTTAGAAAATTTTACCCGTTTTTGCAACATTTCTCACTACTGCTTCGCTTCTACTGGCCGTAGCGTGATGTTAAATAGCCTAAAGCCTTCCTCGATAAATGCTCTATTTAATATTGAAAGAATTTTTCAAATCGGCCCAGTGGTTCCTGAGATTAGCGCGTTTAAACAAACAAACTATTCAGCTTATACAGATATATATATATATCTATCTATAGTATATCTAAATATATTATATAAATATATATATATTACATATATATATCTATAGTATAGATATCGATAACTTGTATTGAAGCACATCACTAGCTTCATATAACTTGAAACTGTACGATTTGTCTTCGTTGACAAATATTTAAATGTTCTGGTTCAGTAAGCTATTGATCATTCAAGATATTGGCATAAAAAAATAAGAAATATACGCCCAAAGAACTTGAGAGTCTTAACAAATGTACAAAGTTTTATATTTGAAATGTTTGCTTGAGACTAATCAATAAAACATCAAGTGGCTAAGTAAATAAGACGCAAAAGAATTGCTAAGTTAAGTTTAGTTGTACATGTAGAATTGGTACTATATTATTTGTTATTCTTTTTGGTATAAGATGTATTCACAGATTTGACAGATAGTGAGTACGTGTTCAATCTTATAGACACATAAATTTAACTTGGTTAAATCGGTACATACTACATATGACTACTTTTTTTATACGTAAGATTAGATACAGTACAAACATTTAAATGACATTTATAAATATCATACAAGCAACTGTACTCTACGGGAACGAACTCGCGACCTCGTGAACAGGAGTCCGTTACCTGAACCCCTAGAACACGAGTATGGCTAATTTCTGTTTACTAGCTAATGTCCGCGGTTTCATCCGTGTTTATAGTTATTAAGCCTCTCATTCCCCAATATTCACAAAACTTTAACAAATTATACAAAAAAGGCATCCCTTTGAACTACTCTATGTAATAAAAAAAACCGCATGCAAACCTTTGTGTAGTTTTGAAGATATAAGCTCACATAGGGATATACATACATACAAAAATAACGACTTTATTTTATAATAAGTAAAGAAGATAACACAAATGTCTTAACTCGGAGTTTGAAGGAACGAACGATGGCAAAGTACAAATCAGTATGAAACTACAACCGTTGATAATCTCTGCCTATCCTTTTAAAGAGAAGCATGATGATATAAAAACCAATTGGATGCCATTTAGTCCTTATTGGTACTTAGAAAATAGCCCTAAACATGGCAAACTACGTACAGCATATTTTCATAAGGACTACAATTCCACACAAGGGTCCAAATATCTGACACATAAAACGAAAGGGCCTTACATAGTCCCTAAAGACTCACTGACACCATTAACGTGTAGTACGACCATGAAATACTGTGATTTTAGGACAGTCGTTAATATTTTTGTAGAGTTATTTTCAAATGATGTATTTATAAGGTAATAAAAAGAAAATTCATTGCGGTCGATATCCTTAAGGAATTCTAGATTTTTTATGTTCTTAATAGCAAAATAATAATGTTAAGGAATGAGGTTATTTACTGTTTTGTTCGACTTCGCGACGTAGCAATAGATTTTCGGGCACGAGAAATGATGTCCATCATTTAGACCAATCGTTTGTGTGATGAAGACAGTGTATGTAAATGGCTTATATCTATTATTATTTTTTTAGACTAGACTTTTTGTAGACTTTATTTATTAGTTTGTATGTTATAATATGAATACTAGTCTAGTGTTTGTAAGAAACCACATTTCACGGGTTAAGAATAAAGACTATGCACAAGTTTCCGATAAATGGCGACTGCTTCTGGCGACGCATTGACTCTAACTAAATCCATAATTATTTTCGCAAAATTTAAAATATTGACTATATTCACTATGTCATGAAGATTTCATGACACGGTAATCTTATTTAGTGCCAGTATTAAATTCAGGATTATCCGCATATATCCCAAAAGTGTGGCCACAATATTTATGGCCTACAAATCCTTAGATATACGGGTATCTTTCATACCGATCGAAGGATTGTAAAGCTTACCTATTTATAGTATATTTCTGAAGACGATTTTCAGAAAAATCGTTTATATATTGGCTTGAGCTATATAATAATCTTGTATGTATATCATCTATGATTGCTATTTTAATTTTTTTTTATATATATGTATGTTTATGTACGTAGGTATTAGTTCATGTATGTATAACTGTATGTATTTAGTTACATGTATTCTTTATGTAGATAAGCTGTATAATTTAATATACTTATGTGTAGGTACTTTCATCATTCACGTTGCGCCACAATATGCCTTTTAGACAATAAGTTAATATTATCTTCAGGTTGTCTATAAGAGATCAAAACTTGTGATAAGACCGCCTATTGTACCTTGCCTAAACATTCTTTATATATCTAAGATTGTATATCTAAGTTTATATAACTAAGTTTGTAATTTTATTTTGGCGTACAATAAAGAGTATTCATTCATTCATTCATTCTATAATCCACCAGGG
Source organism: Orgyia antiqua (assembly GCA_916999025.1). NCBI lineage: Eukaryota > Metazoa > Arthropoda > Insecta > Lepidoptera > Erebidae > Orgyia > Orgyia antiqua. The sequence goes on from OU779874.1 coordinate 13,121,292, forward strand.
ATACATACTATACTTTACGGAGACGAGTCACGAGATGAGGAGACGGGCCTCGTGGTCGAGTGGTTTATGTAACGGACTGCTGTTCACGCGGTCGCTGGTTCGATTCCCGCTCGCTTTCACAACCATTTGTGTAATCTTTATAAATGTTGTACAAATGTCTGTTCTGCGTCTGGGTGTTTCTATGTATTATAAGTATGTATTTACAAAAAGAAAAGTAGTATATCCGTATTCTGGTACCCATAACACAAGCATATAAGCTTAGCTTGGGAAATGTCCATGAATATTTATTTATTTAGACTTTGACGTATAAACATGTATATTTTGTTTTTTTTTTTGCATATAAGCTTAGCTTGGGACTAGAGGACGTTGTGTGAAACGTCCATGATTATTAAATTAATATAACTTCCAGTTTAACCAGTCTGATATTATTATTTGTTAAAGTATGTAAAACAAGAACACTGTTATTTAAATATCGCTAAATCTCAGAGGAACTTGGTCACGTAATTTCTTTTCGGAGATTAAAAGTTGTTCCCTTAATCTGTTTAGTTGTCGTCGCGATGATTTATGAGGTGATGCTTAACAAATGACCCGACATCTTTACGTGCTCACTTAATTATTTTATAATAATTTTCATTCGGTGTTAAATACCGAACTTATATATAGGGGTGTTAAAAAAACTCTTCGTGTTTCAAAGCGGCAAACATAAGGGCTCACGGCTTGTTAGCTTAGGTCTGACACGTAATTTCGGTTAATAAAGATTGAATGTTCAGCATAATTTGTATAGTGTTCAATATATTGCCCTATTTCCCATTTTTTGGTGTTACAAAAAGAGAGAAAATAGATTTAGAAAATATTTCCCGTTTTTGCAACATTTTTCACTACTGCTTTGCTCCTACTAGTCGCAGTGTGATGCTATATAGCCTATAGCCTTTCCCGATAAATATACTGTCCAACAATGAAAGAATTTTTCAAATCGTACCACCGGTTCCTGAGATTAGCGCGTTCAAACAAACAAGTTCTTCAGCATTTTAATATTAATATAGATAATTAGAAGCCTCGTCACTACAACGTCATAATTAGTAGATATTTACTATATATTGAAGCAAATTCCAATAATAAACAATTTATATCCCACTTTTTAATATTCATCATGATGTTTATAAAAGTTGTCAAAAAATTGTAAAGGAAAACAACAAAATAATGAACAATACAATTTCTATGCATATTTGCGAGTCCTGACAATTGTACAATAAGCGGGTTACACAATGGATTTCATAAATCGTGTCGTGCTGACGTCAGCAGCGGCCGCAGGTGTGAGCTCAGCCTAATACTTCAACCTGTACATTTGATATTATTTTATGGGACGGGGAATCCCGACGTTGCGTGCAATTTTATGGAGGTTCGATGTAAATTATATTTCATAGGGTTGTCGAAACATTTCTTTATCTCACCCTCACCTTTCTCTGTCCTCTGCTGGAGAAAGGCCTACCCCATAGAACACCACAACGCGAGGTCCTGCGCTAAATGCATCCAGGGGCCATCGGCATATTTGACGATATCGTCAGTCCACCTTGTTGGGGGACCCACGCTTCGTCGTGCGGTTCAAGAATCATAAAAATCGCTTTGTCCAGTTAGAAGTTATGTATGAGGTAACAAACATAAAAAAATGCATACAGACGAACTGAGAACCTCCTACTTTTTTGAAGTCGATTAAAAACTAAATGCGGTTTTTTTATGGATGGTTATTTCCATTTGTTAGGGTTCGGTTTTTAAATTCCACGCGTAAGAAGTTGCCAGCTAGTAGTAGAAAGTATAAAAGCTATTGAAGTGACAACCCTAGCATCTGGCTTTGTCCATTGGTGTAATATTTTTTATTAATTTCCATATTGGGGATTGTAAAAGATGTATGGATTGATTATGGCTGAAACGTAACTCATATTTGAAACGTTATTGTAATTCATGTACGCTATATTTGAATTTATTGTAATGTATTTTAGAAAATCGTAGAAAATGTAGAAATTATTAGAAATGTAAGAGAAAATGATACAAAGTGAAGACCAGAATCCCTTCCAAAGTGTAAAAGGTCCGTGCCCAACAGTGACATGTTAAGAGGGCTTTTTATTTTTATTTTCCTTTTCTCCTCCTGCCCTGCCGAGCCATGATGGTGCCTTGAGCTTTACCATGACCCGGCGAGGGGTGGCCCTTTAATCGGGGCCCGACCCGACTGGGGGAGCAATAGGTCCCCTTGTCGCGTTGCCGTGACCGACAGCCACATTTTCTGCGGCGGGTCTCGGAATGCAGACCCGCCGCGTGCGACCACCTCGTCGGGAGGGGCTGCGGCTGGCTACTGCGCGCCGACGACCCCTGCCCGGGGCCCTGCGGGGTGCAAAGTGCCACCAGAGCGTTCGCGCTCCCGCAGGGCCTCCCTCTTTGCCACCATCACCTCCCGAGAAAAGGAGGCGACGGCGGCCCAACACTGTTCGCTCTCCGCCATAGACGAAACCACAACCGAGAGCGACAAGTCCTGACCCAGTACGCTGACGAGTTCAGCGCGCTGGACGTCCCAGGCCGTGCATACGGCAAGGGTGTGTTCTGCCGTATCCACGGCCCCACTTGCACAATTGCGGCAAACGGGATCCGACTCGACACCAACCACCTCCCACAGGTACTTGGCGAAACAGCCGTGACCTGTGAGGAGCTGGGTTAGGTGATATGTCGGATCCCGATGCCTCGCCTCAACCCAGTCTCTCAAGACGGGGTGTACCGCCTCAGCGAGCCGTCTGCTCGCGGACATGTTAAGAGGGTACTGTACTCCTCATTTAGGTATTTGCCTTAGGTATTGCTATCCCTATTTCCGAGCGCCGCGCTGAAAGGTACAAATATAGATGAAGCGGATTTTACCTACAAATTCTTTGAAAAAAGACGTTTCGTACTTCCGTTTTTCTTTCGCGATAGTTAAACCGATTTTAATAGTTTTTGCGTTATATTATAGATAAAGAGTATATCTATGCTTCTATCACTTTCTTTTGTGGTAAAACTTTACCAAACCGAAAAAGTGGGTTTTTCGGATCGTCATATTTCTTTTAGTTATTATGTTTTGAAAAAAAGAAAGTGATAGAAGCATAGATATACTCTTTATCTATAATATAACGCAAAAACTATTAAAATCGGTTAAACTTTGGCGAAGAAAAAACGGAAGTACGATACCCATACTTTTGTATGGAGCATAATTTGGTATCGTGCGATCTTAATATGCTGGAGATAGAGACAATATATTTTTGACATTTCACACAACGTCCTCAGGTCTCAAGGTATGCTCGAAATTTAGCTTATTTTGAGACCAGAGGACGTTGTGTTATATATCTGTGCTTGTGTTTACCTTGTGTATTTTGGTACCCATAACACAAGCATAGAAATATTGCTTACTTTTGAACCAGATGACGTAGTGCGAAATGTCCAAAATAATTTTTTTTGCTAGAATTTTTCATGACAATTTCCAAGATTACGGATATTTCATGAGCCTATGTATAAAGTAAATTACAAACTCAGGTGTTCCTTGTATTTCAAATCAAAATGTAATTATTACAGAAATGTATTGTATTGTATTCATTGTCATTTTACTTATATGCGAATTGACGCATTTTATTATTGGAAAATACAAAGAAATCTTTTGTAAGAAATATTTCTTGATATTTTTATTCTAATATCCTATTTTTTGTAAATAAAAATTGAAAATCTAATACTTTCATACGGTGTTGTATTTAAGGCTAAAAGAATGTTTGTTTGAACGCGCTAATATTATGAGGTATTGGTTCGAATTGAAAAAATATTTTTGTGGTAGATAATCTATTCATCGAGGAAGGCTATAGGCTATATAACATCACGCTGCGACCAATAGGAGTGAAGGATAAGTGAAAAATGTTGCAAAAACGGGGAAAATTTTAATATAACTACTTTTACGGATTTAGACGCCGTAGATGCGTATATTTGTTTTAAATTTTGCCCCGACGTTTCGGAGACTTTGCATTCACCATGGTCACGGGTGAGAGGGGGAAAATTTTCTAAATTCCACGCGTAAAGTCGCGGGCAACAGCTACTTTATCTATACATACACGAGAGTTCTATGTAGGGCCATGCTCAAAAATGGTACAATTATAGGCTGAATGCAGGAGTAAACATAAATAATTAAAAATAGTTTAAAAAAACAAAAAAACACGCTTTATTTAATCGAATTATTGTATTGTCATCGGTCTTTGACAGGTGTGCAAAATTTGAATAGAATCTGACCGTTTAAAGTGGGTCAAAATAGCGTCCAAAGGAGTCGGTTACAAACATACAAACATACAAACAAACATACAAACAAACATATAAACAAACATACAAGTGAAGCTAATATAAAGCGTGTAAAAATAGGTATAAGAACAGAATGATGATGTGTCGAGAGTTTAATATTCAATTTTAACTTGTACAGAATTGATTTTGCAACGAAGTTTTAGAAGTGAAGTTTTATTTTCTCTTGCAAGTCAAAGTCGGCACGAAATTAGTTAGAACCTGTTCGATCCAGTTCTATGGTAATTACCGGGTGTTTCCGATTGGCTTTTTAATCAAAACTTGTTCTTGTTTTTGAACTTTTTGAAAGTAGGTTAGATAGACTAAAGCCCAGATGGTGGGTTGACGGTTAAAATTAAAAAACAAGTGACTTTAGCCTGGCTAAATCGTACCGTTTGCATCCTCTTCCTTTTGACTCCCCGCGACCTTGACGATATCGTCGCTCCACCTTGTCGGTGGCCGCTCAACGCGACATCGTCCGTCGTGGTTGCCACTCCAGGTCCCTACTCTTTTCGACAAAACCTAATAATGACACGACTCCACAATACCTAATAATTTGCTATCTTCAGCTGCAATACCAGAAAAAAACATTATCACAGCTGCAGTTTTATATATTTCTGTGTTCGTCGGTAGAGATATATTTAACCGATTACCTCGTGGCCGAGTAATCACAAAATCGATTGCTGTACACCTATACGGAGAACTGGTTGTTACTTGCAAGAGTTTTAAAAAGATTTACATCATCATTGCCCAGCCCTTATCCCTTTATTTCGGATCGACGCAACGTGCCTATTTCTTCCATGCTCTTCTGTCAGACGTCATTTCTGTATTTACTCCTCTTTCTTTCATGTCCTCTTTTACGCAATCCATCCATCGTCTTTGGCGTTCTTCTATCTTCGATTCACTCTACATATATTATCAGAGCACTCCTAACAAAGTTGCTGTCTTATTGCGAACTAACCCATCCATCAGCCTTTCTTTATCCACTGCTAAACATATGCCTTACGACGCACCACAATGTGTACCTACATTTCCTAGTAGGCCACATGATGTTCATTACTTAGGGTTTCATGTCGGGGTTTTGGTGAGGTTGAAGAATTTCATACAAGTTTAAGAATTTTTGAGCATATCTTCTATACTGACATTATAAAGCTGAAGAGTTTGTTTGTTTCAACACGCTAATCTCAAGAATTAATGATTCGAATTATGAAATTCTTCGTGTGTTAAAAATAATCTATTTATCGAGGAAGGCTATAGGCTATGTAACATTACGCTGCGACCAATAGCGAAGCATTAGTGAAAAGTGTTGCAAAAACGGGGAAAATTTCTAAATTCGATTCGCTAGTTTGGTTATAAATTTAATAAATATGCTAGATACCGGTTCTATTAAGTCATTAAAACCACGGGATAAATCTTGGCTCTACCGATCTGTATCCAATGTGTCGTGTGGGTGTATTCTGGCAGGTGTACACTTGTTCATGGTTTATTTATGTCGTGTCGAACAAGTATCGAATAGTATCGATACATCGGCGACGCTAACCTATTACTCGAGTACAACACTAGTTTAGTTTAACCGATTGAACTATTGTATTGTTTATTTTGTTGTACAATTTTATTGTTAGTGGAATTGAAATAGAAATTCCATTTACCTGATTGCTTGATGCAAGAGAGGAAATTAAAAGTGCACACATTTCTCACGCTTTTTACCAATAGGGGTAGGTAGAGAATATAGTGTCAGTCAGTATCAGGAGTATGTAAACATCAGAACTCGCCTATCGACCATCGTCATGCAGAGACTTCTCAAGTACTTCAGAGAAGTGGCTCGGCGAGATTCTGTCAATTTCAGTCAGATCAGATCGCCGATGAGATGGTCTGATATCGTCAAAGTGACCACGAACACTGGTATCCCCGCTGCTATGAGACACGCTGAAATTCGGAAAACTACATGAAAGGTGACAATTTTACGTGCACAACTACACTTAACTAAAAAATGAAACCAACGATTACTGAATTTAAATCGTTATGGTCTTATTCATAATGACTTATCGGAGGTTTAAAAGTTCGCTAAAATAGGTTCGCGAAAATTGTCAAAACTTGTTATTCATAATAGTCTTTTTTCGCTAAAACGTTTATTATCTTTCGTTTTAAAATAGGTTCGCAATAATTGTCAAAACTTGTTATTCATAATAGTCTTTTTACACTAAAACATTTATTACCTCTCCGATAAAATCTCCGTTTGAACCTCCGATAAGTCACTATGAATAAGACCGTTAATCTATAATATACAGATTTTCTAACAAAAATCATTCATCTAACATTGCCGAATTGTGTTATTGACACTATCAGTTATCATTTTTTAGTTATGTTTAGTTTGTGCACTTAGAATTGGTACCACTATCAATCTTAATTTTGAGTGAGGCACGTAGAATTGGCTTCTTATAAATAAAATTCACGTGTCACAGTGTTAGTTACTGTACTCCTCCGAAACGGCTTGACCGATTCTTCTCAAATTTTGCATACATATTCAGTAGGTCTGAGAATCGGCCAACATCTATTTTTCAAACTTATTTTTTTAGTATGGAAAAACAACGTTTGCCGGGACAGCTAGTTATTTATAAAATTGACAATTTTAAGACTCCCAGAAATTTTTCCAGGCAACCTCATATTTTTCAACGAAATGTATGATTGCACAGTAGTGCAGTGTAGTACCTAGTAAGGTATAACTATGATTTATTCTTATAGCTTCTTCTTTCGTGCGAGAAAATGGGTTTGTGACATATTTATACTTAATCCGTCACCACAGGAAAGACTCTCTATAAATGTAGGGACAGTATGTATGATTTCATTGTGTGCTAGAAGACGCGTGTCAGCAGATCTGCGAATGTATAAAGACGGTTGTTCGCGCCGCCTAAGTTATTATATACAAATACATTCTGTATGGATTCATTGTATGCAAGATGACGTGTGTCAGCAGATTCAGGAATGCATAGAGGCGATTGTTCTCGCCACCTATATAAGTTATTATTATAATCAAACTAGCTGACCCGGCAAACGTTGTTTTGCCATACTAAAAAAAATGGTTTCAAAAATAGATGTTGGCCGATTCTCAGACCTACTGAATATGCATGTAAAATTTCATAAAAATCGATCAAGCCGTTTCGGAGGAGTACGGTAACTAACACTGTGCCACGTGAATTTTATTTATAAGATATATTGAGTCGCAAATAAACGCCTTACAAGTCCGGACGTATTTCATTTTATCCTCTAACCGACGACACACATATATACACCTAAATAAATATACCCAATTAAAACAGTTGCTAACTACTTGTAAATAAGCACGTGTCTATCGCTTCGTATCTAACTGATCAGATTAGCAGATACGCCTGTACAATACCGATTCACCCATACAATACCGATTCGCATGAGCCGTTTAGGAATTCCTACCTTCATCCGATTATGTGTTGATGTGTTTTAACCGTTGGATATCTGTTACAACCAATAGGGGTAGTTATTTTGATACGGGGTTGTGAGTTTTAGTACTTTAACATAATATTATATTCTTTGTTTTATCGAATCATTATCTTTTTTTTTTTTAATTAATATTTATGAACATTTCACACAACGTCTTTTGGTCCCAAGCTATGCTTATTATATGCTTGTGTTATGGGTACCAGAATACGATAGACTACATATACTGCTTTTCTTTTGTAAATACATACTTATGATACATAGAAAACATCCAAACACAGAACAAACATTTGTATGACATTTTAAAAATATCACAGAAATGTTTGTCCCATGCTGTTATCGAACCCACGACCTGGTGCTCGGCATGGCAGTCCATTTTATTTATTAATTCGTCCAATTTATTTATTTTATATATAAGTGCTGCCACTGGGTGCGATTCTGTGATACCATTTTATATCCGATTGGATACTTCTAAATCGTCCCAGGAGTGTATGTATCGACTCAAAACGGTACTTTAGTAACAAAATATCTACTGTATGTGTGTGAACTGGCGATTATACAAATTTGCCTGGCAATAAAGAATATTTATGAAGGCACCTTGCACTGTAATTACCTAACGCTTGCTGAAGTACAATTTATATGTAAAATAGCTATTGTATCACGGTGTCGTTCGTAACACTGTAAATACAAACGATGTTGTATGGATAGCTTATTTGGACTATTGGAAGGTAGAGGGAACATTTTCAACATGTCTATTATTGTCTATTGAATAAATGAATGAACTTTATTTCACTTAAAATAGATTTAACAAAGGTGTTTACATAATTAGTTACAATCGTTATATTATCGTTATATTTAGCCACTAAATGGCATGTGAAAAATTACAATGGTGCTAATTCTATGTATTCAACTAAACTTAACTCAACTAAAAAATAAAAAAATGGTAGTGTTAAAATATCTATATATTTTTTTAAATACATCGTTGTTAGAGGCTTGAATGTGTAGTACAGAACAGAATTTTATATATTAGATTTAGAGATTCATTAATAACGGCACGATACCAAATTATGCTCCATACAAAAATATGGGTATCGTATTGTTGGTATGGTTTTTCTTCGCATCTTGATTGTGTCTCATCACTCATCATCAAATTAAAGTAGTCGACTTTAATTTGAATGTCTTAAAATTCGTAGAGTTGGTAAAATATGTAGCATAAGTTTGACAACTATAAATCATTGATCGCATCTTTACACGAAAGTGGCAAACGAAAATATATACCTCAATACGTGTGATTTAACATGAATACATTTTAAATAAATTTGTAGTTCATTTTCATTTATGTCCGTAAGTAGAAAAATTTTTCGAGTTTGGAAGTGATGCCAGTGGCTGAAAAATTGAAGAATGAGCGGATGTCCTGGTATGGGCATATTGGGCATGTTATGAGACGAGAGGAAAGTAATGTCGTTAGGAGAGTTCTGAGTATAAATGTGGAAGGAAAAAAGACTAGAGGAAGACCTAAGAAAAGTTGGATGGACTGTGTGAACGAGGACATTAAAGAAAGAGGAGTTGACACATATATGACGACTGATAGAAAACTATGGAAGAAAAAGACATGTTGCGCCGACCCCAAATAATGGGATAAGGAAAAGTTATTCAAACGACTTTATCTAAAAAATAACTGCATAAAATCCGTTTCGTAGTTTTGAAGATATAAGCTCACATTGGGACATACATACAAAAATCACGTCTTTGTTTTATATTATGTAAAGATAAAGATAGGTAAAGATTTTATAAGGAACCCTAATTAAAATTAATGCGAAGAAAGCAGTACACAACTGATTTTTTTTGGGAAAATGTGTTGTTGTAGGATAATCGAATAACTTAAATGTGATTGTTAGTCTGCCAAACGCATCTAGATGGCATTGGAATTAAATAAAAACTCGCTATGGTTTTTTATAATCCTATATCACTGCTTTTTTCATATTTTTCATTGAAACTTATAGATATAATTAACATTGCGAGGCGCTGCTTGTATTAATAGAAACTTAATCGAAGCTCACAGCTCATAAAACAACATACGGTAACATCGACAGAAGCAAAGTCCTTGACATGTTTCCATTGTTCTACTTAAGTCCGTAATGACGGATTTATTACAGAACAAACTTCAAAACAATTGATTTAAATTGACGAAGACTATAAAACTTTATGTTGAGCCCTTGCTTACAAATGTCGTTTTAAATTCTTGTGTGTGGCCACTAAATTAACCAGCTTTTCCTACTAAAATTATAAACGTAAAAGTTTATAAAAATAGATGAATGTAAGGATGTTTGTTTTTCTTTCACGCAAAAACAGGATGAAGTTTAATAAATTTTTAGATCTATGAGTATATGGCTTATAAGACAAATTTGCACGCCATTGTAATGGAAAATATGTGAAGCAGAAATTGTATTCATTATTCATGTTATTTTTGTAAACTATATTTCTGCAAATGAATGAACTGAACTGAAGAAGTGGTCAGTAACTAGAAACGCCGGTGGTATATCTACATAATATTTGACAAAATGTTTGCCTCTATTTCGCCTGTCTTTAATCTTATTAATTAAGCTATCTTCGTGGTCATAGCGGAAGACTTTTATAATTTATGTATATCAGACATTTAGTTTAATATAACGTCGAAAAGTGTATGGTAAACAAAAACATGTAAAATTTGTTATATTATTATGTGGTTCCTAATAACATTAGAAAAATACCTAGAATTTAATAAACCTGTATTTAGCTTTTATTGATTACAAAAAAGCTTTTGACTCCATTTCTCACAACAGCATATGGGAAGCTCTGACTTGTCAAAACATTGATACTAAATATATAAATATCTTGAAATAAATCTATAGTAAAAGTACAAGCAGAATAAAACTAGAGATAACTGGCAAACCTATAAATATCAACAGAGGAGTAAGACAAGGTGACCCAACGTCACCAAAACTATTTATAGCGGTTCTGCAACATATAATGAAGGACCTACCTTGGTCAAGGAAAGGAATTAAAATAAACGGAAGGTTTATGAGCCACCTCAGGTTTGCAGATGACATTGTACTCTTCTCAGAAAACTCAGACCAATTAAATTCGATGATAAACGAGCTACAGGCTGCAAGTAGCCGTGTGGGGCTAGAAATGAACCTAAATAAAACAAAAATAATGACCAATAAAAAATAGACCAAGAACCACTTGAATATGTCGACGAATATTTAGGTAAACAAATATCATTCAAGTTTAACAGAAATTTTGAGGAAATAAACAGACGGATAGCTTCAAATTTTCTACTACAATTTAATTTAATAAGATTCTCTTAACTTTTTATCAGTCAAAATAAAATATGAAGCGTTTGATACTAAACAGCATGTTCCTATCTTCACAGTGTTACACGATCTCATTAAATTAGCCTCTGTCTCGGTGTCACTTGGACGAGAATTACATAAATTGAATTCACAACTTGTCGCCACATTAAAATATTTTCTTGTATATTTTAACCGCTGTTTTAATGGCTATAAATTATACTAAAGTAGGTAGACAGTTAATTAGTTTACTAGTTTTGTAAAAATTGTAGTTTTATTTAAGGGCCTACATCAATATTATCGTATATCATCGCCGACACGTACATATTAACACAGCCAGTAGGCACAGAAAATGAAGAATTAGGGATACTTTTCCATTTACTCAAAATCTACTAAATATATTTTAATTCTGATTTATGTGTTTCTATATATAATAGTTACTTATGTTTTGAAAGTTATTTCATTAGTTAATACGCGATAATAGACCGACAAATGAAAAAAATAAAAAATGAGAGAGGTTGTTTCGCTAAGATTTTCTATCGAGAAAACTTTTTTCAATTGCGTTTCTGAGTTTATGCGATCCTAGATTATATATTGAAAAAACATATACTTAAAAATTAGAGCTCTAGCCATTCAATCTAAAGAAACAATGAAAACTTCGTACGTAGAAAAATGCACGAAGCTATTTTGGTATCCTCTTAATTGAATAAAATAAAAAAACGAAATTTAATTATAAATAAATAAATATTCACGGACATTTAACACAACGTCCTCTGGTCCCAAGGTAAGCATATATGCTTGTGGTATGGGTACCAGAATACGGATAGAATACATATACTACTTTTCTGTAGTAAATACAAACTTATAATACATAGAAACACCCAGACGCAGTACAAACATTTGTATGATATTTATAAACATCACACAAATGATTGTCCCGAGCGGGAATCGAACCTGCGACCTCTTGAACGGCAGTCCGTTACATAAACCACTAGACCACGAAGCCCGTCAAATTATGTCAAGTTATTATGTATTATGTCAAATTATGTTTAGTTTTCAAAGCCAGGGTTTATGTAACTCTCTCTCACTCTCTCTCCAGCTCATTAACGTCTTACTGTTCGAGTTTCCCTGTCTCACAGAGGATGTTATGTGTACAATATTCCTTTACTGGCTTTTACAGCACCGTGGGAAGTTAAAGAGGTAATGACACTTGTATTCTTAATCGTCATCATACGGACATTTTATAGCTTCCACTAAAGGAAACTAAAGTTTTGACTATTGTAACCATGTATGTTTTGTACAGTTATCGCGCTATATAAAAATCACTCTCATCATTTTTCCTACCACGCAAGAAGTATAATTTTTACAAAATGTAAAATTTATATATAATTATAATATATTTACAAAAGAAAAGTAGTATATGTATTCTATCTGTATTCTGGTATCCATAACACAAGCATATAAGCTTAGCTTGGGATCAGAGTTGTGTGAAATGTCCATGAATATTTATTTATTTTTAAATGCGTGTGCAGTAGCGATATCTAACTAGTATATTCTAAACTAATATTAGATCACACAGTTACCTACATAGATTTAACCCATTCAGATTCATAGCCGCACGACCGTTCGCGTGTATGCATACAATTTGAGGTTTAAATTGCTTTGAAATCTAGAGCGAATTATTCCCATTTGTAGAAATGCATTATTCCTATAAATACTACATAAATGCCATATTATTATGCTTTATTTTTGTATGTATGTCCCTATGAGAGCTCATAGCTTCAAAACTACGCAAAGGATTTTTATGCGGTTTTTGTTGTAGATAGAGTGCTTTCATAAGGATGGTTTTTTCAACACGCTTATATTAGTTCGGTAGGTACTCGTATCTGTCAATGTTTTAATATATGTAACAGAATCTTTGATAGTGATTTTAACACACTTACAGTAGTCTGATTGATCTGAAATTTTGCACACATATTAAGGACCGATGACAATACAATAATTTAAAAAAATATTGAGTATTTTAAGCATGTTTTTTAGTTTTTGAATTAAGCAAATTATTGGGTAATTAGTTTAGGTTTTGTTTCTAAATTTCACGCATACGAAGATGAATGGACTGTGTGAACGAGGACATAAAAGAAAGAGGAGTTAACACAGATATAACGGCTGATAGAAGACTATGGAAGAAAAAGACATGTCGCGCCGACCCCAAATAATAAAATAAATATATAAATATTCTTGGACATTTCACACAGCATCCTCTGGTCCCAAGCTAAGCTTGTATGCTTGTGTTATGGGTACCAGAATACGGATATACTACATATACTACTTTTCTTTTATAAATACTTACTTATAATACATAGAAACACCCAGACGCAGTACAAACATTTCTATGACAATTATAAAGATCACAGAAATAATTGTCCCGAGCGGGAATCGAACCCGCGACCTCTTGATTGGCAGTCCATTACATGAACCACTCAACCACGAGGCTCGTCAATAATAATAATGGGATAAGGGCGGGACAATGATAAATGACGAAGTTGCGGGCAACAGCTTGTGTAATATAAATTAAGATTTATCATTAATAACACACATGTCATCACTTCATTTCCTTTCCAGAGCGCTGTAAGAGCGAAGGGACAATTTAATCAGTAAACAATTTCTAAAGAAGATAAACTCGAAATTAAACCTTTGCTTCTTCTTGCTATTATACTAAATGATTTGCGGTCGATGCAACACGTTTTGTTCTTCCTACCTCTCCTGTAAGCCGACACAATTTCATAAACTTTTTTTCTTTAATTTTATCTTTTACACAGTCCATAAATCTTTTCTTTTGACTTCCTCTCCTTTTACGGCCATCAAAATTCATATTCATCACGTTTTGCTTAAATGTCCTTCATCCCTCCTCATTACGTGCCCATACCAGGACAGACAGACCCTTATTTTTCTATTACTGGCGCCACTTTCAGGCTTCCTCTTATATTCTCATTTCGTAATTTGTTTATTCATCTTAAAATTCTCATCACTGCCACATGCAACGTTTTTACATTCTTCTTTTTAATGGCCTAGCATTCACTTCCATATAACACGATAATTCTAATCGCATTAGTAAGATAACAAGACAAATAGCCATCTTGCACAGACAAAACTAACAAGTGCAAAGTAGTGGAATAAGCCGAATAAGTATATTTATTTTCATCTACATTGGATAACAAAACAATATTATACTTAATTGCTAATACAGCAATAGTTATACATATAAAAGTCTACACACATAAACAATTATTCACGCGATTATATTAATCTTATTTTCTCAACTAATTATTGTTTCTCTACGCACAGGCGTCTTTCAAACCAGGAAGATATATTTTGGTCTATTACGCCACGCTGACAAGACGTATTAGCTAATAGTTTAGTTTTGAGGTTTCTATCACTTACAGAAGATTCAAAAGGTCTTTAGTTGGTCCTTACAGCACAAAGAAGAAATGGGGTGATAATGCTTGCATTCTTAATCAATTACAACACAGACTATTATGATTATATTACATTCACGCAGATATTTTGATTAGTGCCTTCGAAAGGAGCGCCTTAAGTGGCTTAGCATAGCTAACAGATTAAAATTGAATATTTTCCCTAATAAAACTGTTTACATAATATTTGATGCTGGCAAAAGTTAAACTAAGGTTACCATTATGGGGACAAGAAAAAAAGAGAAAGAAAGAAAGAAAAGTTTATTTGCTGTGTTACACAGATTTTACCAATAATTCAGTTACCAATACACTTAGATACAAAAAATTAAGGGCCTATGAGAGTAATGACGCGGATACCCACACGGATATCGACAAGCTAATCATAACTATTAAATATAGTAAGAGTTATTTTAATACAAGACCAATTAGTTGTTTTATTGAAATATGTATCCTACACAGATATAACAGATGTAGTTTCTATGGCTACATCACTCAATCGTCATGAAGCCACTTACATATCTATGTGTGCGTGATAATGTATCTATGTGTGTCTATGATACAGGCTATACGTCTTAAGAAACGTTATTATTCAATAAACTACGATTTAGCCAGACTAAAGTTACTTGTCCTCAATTTTAAACATCAACCCACCATCTGGTATATCTGTGTACCTACATTTTAATTATGTGTGTCGGCTATTACAATAAACATAATAACACACTTAATATTTCTCCCAAAGATAATAAGAAAAACATATATTTTCCTTTCAATCTTAATTCAATATAAGAAAAAAAATGACTCATCTTATCGTTTTGGTATTTATTGACATTGGGTACATACGTAGGGCAATTTCACACTTGACATAAGTGCCCTATTATATTCGACGAAACCAATTCAATATCATAGACTGGAAAAAGGAAATTGAATGTCCTGACGTAGGTGTAGGGTCTCAGTGATGGCGGTTTGGAATAAGTTAGTAACAAGTTTAAGTAAAAGCATAGCAAGTCAATCGCAAAAATTAATAAATTAATGTAAAAATATATTTATGACGATCCTCGTGGTTGAGTGGTTTATGGAATGAACTGCCGATCAAGAGGTCGCGGGTTCGATTCCCGCTCGGGACAATCATTTGTGTGATTTTTCTAATTGTCATACAAATGTTTGTCCTGCGTTTGGGTGTTTCTATGTATTATATGTATGTATTTACAAAAGAAAAGTAGTTTATGTATTCTATCCGTATTCTGGTACCCATAACACAAGCATAATAAGCTTAGCTTGGGACCAGAGGACGTTCTGTAAAATGTCCGTGATTATTTATTTATTATTTATTTACAGTCATTATTTCCGTTCAATTGTGTTCTGTAAAGAACACTAAGTGATCGATTGATCGAGTTGGTGCAAACCGCTCAATAGATGGCGTGGTACAAAAACAGCGAGCGATGTTTAACTCACATTCAGAAATATTGTAGTAGAAATTTGGTTATCATGTACTGGTCTCATGGTAGCTCAGTTGGAACAGAAACGAAACGGTTTCAAGTTCGTCCCGCTCAAAGTGATCATTTTTTCCACTAAATGTAATTTGATTCAGTGAGTAAAAGCATAGCAAGTGAATTGCAAAAATTAATGAATTAGATTACTAACATTTATGGATTGTGGTGACGGATTAGGAATACAAGTGCCACCACCCTATTTCTTTCCCAGAGTACAGTAAAAACTAGCTAAGAGATACTGTACACAGATAACATCCTCTGCGAGAGACGTCAAACTCGGAAATAAACCATATGCCAACACGCCTGGTCAGCACGGCATATTATCAATTCCTCTTAATGTGGAGGAGGTTGAGTAATTAGATATCTTGTTGTGTACATCTCTATTAATTAAAATCGTTAGTCTACACTCGCAGTTTTAATAATATGAAAGTTCTGATAACATTGCTGAATTGTTTTAATGACGCTATCAATTTCATTTTTTAGTTATGTTTAGTTGTGCACATAATATAATTGGTAACAAAAAATATTTCCCAATCCGCTCCGCTATCATCGCCGCTGTAACTGATCCCATACAATTTATAGGCATTTGTTTGTATGAGTGTGCAAAGGAAATGAAACGAGAGGAGCATGCCGGCCAATAGCAGGGATTGGGAGGCTGTTGCGGCATTTAGCGAATCTACATGAGATTGGAATATTTTTTATTTCCTTACTAACATTTACCCTTGAATATTTTTCTTTGCAAATATAAATTTTTGTTATATATAGACGTGGTATCAATATTTTTATTTAATTAAAACCTTACGTAAGCCCTTCGAGATTCATTTGATTGATTCTTACAAAATGCGAAGATATTAATGGGGTGGTGACACATATATTCTTAGTTCTTTCATCGTTCTGCCTTTTTCCGTCCACAGTTGGACATAGGCCTTTCCCATTAGAGGCTACAGCACGCAGTCTTGAGCTCCCTGCAGAATTTACGGCCGGCGTTGTCATTCTACCTTGCAGCCGCAGTGTAATTAAATAATAAATATTCAAGGACATTTCACACAACGTCCTCTGGTCCCAATCTAAGCTTATATGCTTGTTTTATGGGTACCAGAATACGGATAGAATACATATACTACTTTTCTTATGTATAATTAATAATAAATATAATTAATCATAATTAATTAATACTCTTGACTTTTTTTGGAATCGTGGTACTGATTGCTGATAACGATAAATATAACAAAAATCTATGTCTTCCGTCTACGCAATTTTTGTGAAAATGGATTCATAATTTGCACTTCACCTATTAACACATAGATAATTTACATACATACATACAGATCGTCAACATAATAAAATAAATACACAACATAAAAGCCGAGTAAACCCCTATAATATTTATATAACGTATTTATGCGTTAGTCAAGGATTTGTCGAAGGTCGCCCCCTAAATGGAGCCTCGTGTACTGATTCTTATTTAGGATGTAAGGGATATGGGTGGATGAACGCTTCTATGAATTTATTCATAATATTTCAACGCCATTTTTGTTTTGTTTATCTCGTTTAAAGAATTTGTTTTGGTTTGTACAAGATTATAGCTGTAAGTTCACGGCAGTTTGGGATATAAATTTAGTATTACGTTTAAGTTAAAAATCCGGTCATGATTGTACCTACGTACAAAGCCATTACTGTAATTAGATTTTCTACTGAAACATCTTTACTTATTATAAAACAAAGATATTATTTAGGCAAACAAGAAATCAAAAAAGTTATTTATTAAAGTTATTTATTAATTTTGCAATTGACTTGCTATGTTGCAATTGAATTGATAAAAAATGTGATGTAGTAGTATGCGAAATTGGTTACTATTAGCACGGCCGCAATAGCTCAGTTGGCAGAGCGACGGAACGGTATTCCGAGGTCGTGCGTTCAAATCCCGCTAGAGGTGATCACTTTTTCCACTACAATTAATTTTTTAAGTAAAATCATAGCAAGTCAATTGCAAAATTAATAAATTACTTTAGTAATAAAAGTCACGTCATTATTTCAGTCCATTTGTATTCTATAAAGAATAGTAGTTGGCTGGTCGAGATTGTTGCAAAACTTTCTCGATAGATGGCGTTGTACATCAAAAATGCGATGTAAAATCAATCGAGTAACATTGTAGTTGCGAAATTGGTTACTGTTGGCACGGCCGCAATAAGCTCAGTTGGCAGAGCGACGGAACGGTATTCCGAAGTCGTGGGTTCAAGTCCCGCGTGCGATGATGATGATGATGATGATGCGTGATCACTTTTTCCACTACAATTTAATTTATTAATTTATTAAGAAATCTTTATTTCTTGTCAGCCCAGTTTCATTTTTTTTGCTAGAAGATGTTTCCAAATTTTATCCCTTAGCTGACTTTTATCATTTTAATAGTGAATGAGTTGATAACAAGAATGTTCTCCTACACGGAATTTTCATAATAACTCAATATTTTAAATTCAGTTAATAAATAAAATGTTCTTGTTCGCTATAAAGGAACAAAATGCCCCGTTGTAAACCGACAGTGCAAGGTTTAATTAAGCCAAGGGGTAAAAAGTAACCGACGACATTACGGACAAACGTACCGTCCAACACTTTACATGCTATTTTTTAGGGTTCCGCATCGAGACGTGAAACGGGACCGT
Organism: Orgyia antiqua; assembly: GCA_916999025.1. Classification (NCBI taxonomy): domain Eukaryota; kingdom Metazoa; phylum Arthropoda; class Insecta; order Lepidoptera; family Erebidae; genus Orgyia; species Orgyia antiqua. The sequence continues at coordinate 13,140,047 of OU779874.1, forward strand.
CTATATTTATTATAAAACTAGCTGTTGTCCGTAATTACATAAGCGTGGTATTCAAAACCAAACCATAACAAATTACACAAAAAAGCCATCTTCTGAAACTATTATTTTATTACTATTTGTGTGATATAAACAAATTACAAATGTTTGTACCGCGTCTGTGTGTTTACTATGTATTATAAGTATGTGTTTACAAAAGAAAAGTAGTTCATGTAGTATATCCGTATTCTGGTACCCATAACACAAGCATAGTAAGCTTAGTTTGGGACCAGAAGACGTTGTGTGAAATGTCCATGAATATTTATTTATTTATTTATTCTCGAAAAAACCGCATCTAAATCTGGGGCGTAGTTTGAAAGATATGAGTTCACACAGGGACTTACAAAAGTTTTATAATAAGTAAAGACAAACGGTCTTATTCATAATGACTTATCGAAGGTTTAAACGGTACCAGAGTACGGATGGAATACATACACTACTTTTCTGTAGTAAATACATACTTATAATACATAGAAAACACCCAAACGCAGTACAAACATTTGTATGATAATTATAAATATCACACAAATGATTGTCCCGAGCGGGAATCGAACCCACAACATTACGATCGGCGGTCCGTAACATGAACGACTCAGCCACGAAGCTCGTCAATAAGTCACGATTATAACAATCGATATGACGTAAATATTATAAAAATAACGGTAGGTACGTAACCCTTCCGTGCGAGACCAACTCGTACTTGACCGGTTTTTTATTTTTAATAAAGTGCAGAGTAGCTGTAGAGGATTTGTGGTTAAACTGCTATTTTTAAAGTTAATTAAATAGTTTTTGGAGACTTTTACGGAATGGAATATTATCGGAATTATTTTTTTGAAGAAAGGAATATCTAAGACAGATGAAAAAAGAGGAGCTAGCAGAAAGGATACGACGTGTGATAGAAGACTATGGAAGTAAAAGACATGTTGCGCCGACTTCAAATAATGGGATAAGGGCAGGAGAATGATGAATGATATAAATAAAACTACTTTTTACGATTTAGACGCGTATATTTGTTTTAAATTTTAGCCCGACGTTTCGGAGACTTTGCAGTCACCATGGTCACGGGTGAGACTGAGCTGTAATGTGTCTTCTACAATCAGTTATTACAGGGTTTACCCACATCCAATTTAATTTTACATTGACCATAAAGATAGACTTTATTAATAAAATCCAAAACACACTCGGTTTCAAAACTGCAAGACACCGTTAGAAAAGAAATGGGGTGGTGACACTTGTTTTTTGGTAATAATAATGTTTGCATATGACTAAGTCATAAACCAACTAGCTGGCCCGGCAAACGTTGTTTTGCCATACCAAAAAAAAGTAAAAAAAAAAAATGAGCTATAAACCTCACGGAGCCCGAGACCTTTCCAACGAATGCAAAACCGTGGAAATCGGTTCGTGCGTTCTGGAGTTATAGCGTCAGGAAGGAAAATCTGACTTATTTTTATATAGTAGATTACATAAAAGAGGTTAAATATCACTATATAGGTATAAAACAATTAAGGGATGATTTGTCGTACATCGACGCGTATTCACAGGGGGATGCTAAATGATCGATGAGCGAGATAACGTTACGCTCCAGTTGTTTCAATATGCCTCAATTTATAAACGTTAGATAAAGCGTTTTATAAACATTTATGTACTTTCAAATCTATACTAATATTGCTGAAGATTTTGTTAATTTGTTTGTTTGAACGCGCTTATCTCAAGAACTACTGGTTCCAATAGAAAAAATCTTTTTGTGTTGGATACTTCATTTATCGAGAAGACTAAAAACTTAAGAGCTGTCAAGTGACACCCGGATGGAACGAAGTTCCTTTGTTAAATACAGGTTTTTTGTACATAATAAATATTTTTTTATTATTTATTATTTACAAAACCACAAACCACAAAGATAATCTTCACGACACCACACTGTTCAATCTGAAATAGAAAGACGAAACTAAAATAACTGCCTTGCTTTCTATGAGAGAGAGAGAGAGAGAGAGAGAGAGAGAGACAGACAGAGAAACATGCGCATGCCGCTGCACGGCTTACAACTACATATAGTAAAAAGTGTCCTTACAACTTTTGCTCTTAATTTTTTCCGTCTAGCACCCTTTCGTAACGCGCGATTAGGAACTTCGTTCCAACATTACGTTACGACCAATAGAAGCGAAGCAATAGTGAAAAACGTTTCCTTCTCCAGCCCATTTACGTCCCACTGTCGGGCACGGGCCTCCTCCACTTTGGGAAAGGTCTACTTTAGCATATAAGCTTAGCTTGGGACTGTGCCACGCTGACTAGGCGTGTTGGCACAGGGTTTATTTTCGAGTTTTCCATCTCTCACAGAAGATGTTATCTGTGTGCAATATCCCTTAGCTGACTTTTACAGCACCCTTGGGAGGAAATGGGGTGGTGACACTTGTATTCTTAATCCGTCACCACACGGAGGAAAAACGTTTAAACCATTCTATCTGTTAAAAAACCGCATAAAAATCTGTCCCGTATTTATAAAGATATAAGCTCACATAGGGACATACATACAAAAATAACGACTTTGTTTTTTATAAGTTAAGATACGTACTCGTATTCTGGTACCTATAACACAAGCAAATAAACTTGGCTTAGGATTTTATATTTATTTCTATCTTTTTTTTCACTTCCCAGCTTTTAACAGAAATAAACTTTAAAATACTTAATTTTATACAATTTTAAAATACTCGTCTATTTTCCTATATTTTCTGTGGGTGTTTATCATTATGTTGTACCACACAACAGAGAAACTGTGACGTACAAACATTGCAGTTGCTGTGAACCTTACAAACAATACAGACTAATTAAATATAAATTAGAACACGCTGTATATACCAAAAGATAATAGTTAGCAATATAAAATATAAATATTATAAAGCTGAAGAGTATGTTTGTTTTAAACCGCTAATCACAGGAACCACTGCTGCAATCTGGTTCGAATTGAAAAATTCTTTTTGTGTTGTATAGTCCATTTATCAAGAAAGGCTTTATGCTATAAAACATTACGCAGCGATCAGTAGGAGCGAAGCATTATTGAAAAATGTTGCATAAAAGGGGAAATGTTCTTAATTCTACGCATACATAGTCACGGGCAACAGCTAGTTCGTCATATTTATGACCCGAAATAACGGGATAAGGGCAAAAGAATAACGATAAATGAGTACATATTTGTTGTTCTACCATCAACTGAAACAAATAAACTGTGGAATTTTCATATATCTATAGCTTGTTCCAGAATTAGAAATATTATTTGACGTTTATTGTGTTGCTAGGTAATTGCACTTTCAACATAGTTATGTCCCCCAACGTAATTAAACGAAAAACCATACGTAAATCTTTGGCAGATTTATATAATTTTGTAAATTAATTAAAGTTAACCATTTTTACGTATTCATGAACCATGGATACGCACAAACTCATTCATGCGAACAAATAACTAATAATCTTACTAGAGTTCAGCATGGTGCCATGCTCGCCGGAATCATAGAACAGTGCAACGACAATCAAATAATGACTATCCGTAAAATGTTATATTTTCTAACACTTGCGCGACTCATCTGTTTAAATAAAATTACTTTTTACGGATTTAGACGCGTATATTTGTTTTAAATTTTGGCCTATTAATGTGGGTAAACCCTGTAATAACTGATCGTAGAAGACACATTACAGCTCAGTCTCACCCGTGACCATGGTGACTGCAAAGTCTCCGAAACGTCGGGCCAAAATTTAAAACAAATATACGCATCTAAATCCGTAAAAAGTAGTTTTATTTATCCGTAAAATGACTAATTTTTAACCTTGTTTATTTTTGAAGACATGTTTACTTCACTCTATGTTATATTATATAACGCAGTGATTCCCAATTCCACGCGTACGACTTCGCAGGCAATAGCTAGTATGACATTTCTGGTCGGTTCGAATAATCGGTACTAACTGGGATAAAAAAATTACGGTTGGCCGACACCACTGCTAAAAATGTGGCAGCATTATTTTCAAGTTTGACATTAGCAACTGTCAAATCACATTTGCAATTTTGGGACGGATTATAGGTATCACAGTTCCAGAGAAACAAACTGGTGACAAACGAACGGACATACAGAGAGCAAAGTCTCAGTGGTGTGGTACCATTTTATATTTTGGTACGGAACGCCTAAAATCAAACCTTAAGCTTACGCTACCTTAGCTACCTTAAGTTTCCTACCCTTAGTCACTTTCGCCACAATTAATAACGTAAATAGTTGTTGCCCACAAGTTCTTACGCGTGGAATTTAGTAACCAAATTCTAACAAATTATACAAAAAAGCCATCCTCTTGAACCACTCTATCTATTAAAGAAAACCGCATCAAAATCCGTTGCGTAACTTTGAAGATATAAGCTCACATAGGGACATACATACAAAAATAACGACTTTGTTTTGTAATAAGTAAGGAAATTAGTAAAGATGGTATTAAATCCTTCATGAGCAAGTCTGACTTTACGGGTTTTTTTCTAGTTCACAAAAAAAAATACTTAATTTCACTTCATAGTGTACTTATGGTTACTTGTACCTTCGACGTTTACTTTTAATTTTCACTCTCATTACACCCAAAGTGCTTCCCTTCACATAAAAAAAGGTATTACAAGTTGTCCATGCGTAATATACTCATTTACCAGCAGGCCCTTCTAATTTATATGCCGAGTTAGTTGAAAAAAAGTAAAAATTTACGACCACATACGCACGTAAAGAGAAAAACTATTAAGTGGAATGATCGCTTTAAGAGGTTTAAGTATTTTACTTGAATTCACGTTCGTATATGTATAAAGGTATATATAAAGGTATCTCTGTCTCTCTCTAGCCCATTAAAGTCCCACGGTTGGGCACAGACCTCCGCCACTTTGGGAAGAATTATGGTCTGCTGTGCCGCGGTGAACAAGCGTATTGGTAAAAGGTTTATTCTCGAGTTTTCTATCTCTCACAAAAAATGTTATCTGTGTTCAATATTCCTTAGCTGGCGTTTACAGCACCGTGAGAAAGAAATGGTGTGGTGACACTTGTATTTTTAGTCCATCACCACAAGGATAATGAGCTTATATCATAAATTTTTAAAACTATGAAATGGATTGTGATGCGAATTTTTTTAATTCAAGGGTTTCAAGAGGAAGGTATTTTTGTATAATTATTTTTAACGTTCCATTTTTAAATTACACAGGTACGGAGTTGCTAGTAAAAGCAACTAAATCCCTACTAATAATATAAATGCGAAAGTAACTCTGTCTGTCTGTCACGCTTTTCCGCTTAAACTTCTCAACCGATGATGAAATTTGGCACAGACAATCTTTAGACCCTGAGGAAGGACATAGGCTACCTTTTATTGCGAAATTTTTTTTCCAAATTCCACGCGGACTGAGTTGCGGGCGAGAGATATTAAATAAATACAATTAATTCTTACAAGCTTTTGCGTTTATAATATTGAGTAGTATCTACAGAGAAATGGAATAAAAATACCTATACCTACTTTAAATTGTTATCACGTTCAGAAATTTATTAAGTACTTGAATAAGTTCTAAAGAATAGTTGAGATAACTTTGAAAACAAAAGTTACAATGTCGGCAAGTTTATTTTGATAGAGCTGTTTCTACTAAAACTTTGAATTGTACCAAATATATTATATTTTTTTATATTTTTTTATGGCGAATATTTCAAGTTCTTTGCTGGATTTTTCAATATAGCCACCTTTTTTCTTAGTTTTCGTAAAGTTGTCTGAGAAACAATATAAGTGTCATCACTCCCTTTTCTCTAATGTCAGTTTAAGGCATATTATAAGCTAATAAAATTCTCTGTGAGAGAAGGAAAACTCAAAACTAAACCTTGTGCCAACACGCCTAGCAGACTGGTAGATTAAATGTAATTGAAAACCCTGCTCGTAATCAAATCTAGGTACTTTCATATTCTAATTCAATATTAAACCCGGCAGAATAACAAAACAGCTAATAAATAAATAATATTTTACGTAATTATAACTAAGTTTGTTAATTTATTAGGTACGCTAATTACGTAAGCAGTCAACGTAGTACCTTTATTATTAAGAAAAGCTAATTCTCTTTGCTTTAATTTTAGTTAAAACACAAAATAATAGACTGAGATCCCAGAGATGGAACCATTTGCTTATTTTGCAGTGAAGTGTATTGGATGAGGTCGTACACTTTGTACGTACTATATACATATAATATATAAATAAGTATTCATGGACTCCTCTGGTTCCAAACTAAGCTTATATGGTTACGTTGTGGCTACCAGAATACGGATATATTACAGTTGTATACTACTGTAGTTGTAAAAATACTCACCAATATGCCGCGTCGGCCATTTTTCAGCAATTTGATGCTAAAGTTTGGTCTTGCAAATTACGTATATCGTAGTTTATCTACGATATACTCCTAAAAAAACATGGTGTTTAGCCAGCTGTTATTTTCATCAAAAACTTCAAAGATCCCAATATTTTTTTCTTTTCTCTTCAGTTTGACTTAGTACAACAGTTTTAGTTTTTTCACTATGATTAAAAGACATATTTTATAGATGACTGGGTGATCCGATCTGTCTGATTTCATTTTATCACTGAGATTACCAGTAAAAGGTTTCGTTTCTTGGATCATGATCTTTAAGCATCTATTGTTGTTACAACTCGGTCTTGTGTCAACATTTAGTTAAACTTTATAATAATTATTATGCCTCAATTTCATTGTTGAAATATTTCATTGTTTGTACAAAATTCTTGTTCAAGTCTTATTTATTCTACACTAGCTGTTGCCCGCGACTTCGTCTGCGTAAAATTTAGAAAAAACTTTAACAAACAGAAGTTACCTATACCACTCGATAGATGGTGTTGTGCGTACGTTTTTAAATCGCACTATGGTTTAGTTACACACATTAGCACTTAAGCTCGACAAAACTTTTTTGGTTGGTAATCCGCTATTCACATTTATGAATAATATGAATTAGTAAGGATAATGATTAAGATGATATAGTACGCGTCACGTAAAAAGAACGCTGGAAGAAAGTGGTGGGGGCGTCATTGCTTTTGCATTGCATTGGTACAGTCTCGCACGAAAGTTATTTTATTTTTTAACTAGGCTAAGTAGGCTTTCGCTGTCAAGTCGTGTCTTGGTACCTACGATTTTGTTATTCTTATTAGTTATTATATTACATTGAAAAATATATTACATAAAATATCAATAAAATGAATTAAAACATGTTTGAATTATGTATTAAAGAATGTTTAGGAGAAATAAAATTAAAGTAATATTGAAACTACTCCCATTAAATCATGATGTTAGTTAGTGTCTGTTATTGGTTTTGATTTTTTCTTTTATTTTTTGCCGGGATTTCGGAAAACTAAGAAATTCCGAATCTTTTGAACTCTTTACTATTCGGCTCACTGCCGACTCGGAACATTTTGTTGCCTCCGCGATCCGTTTCATATACATTGTATCACATAAATTACCTGCATTGTTATCAGCTTCCCTCTTCATAAAACACTATATAAATCATTTTTCTATCTTCTCTACCCAGAATTCGAAATGTTATTTGACAGTTGCTAATGTCAAACTTAAAAATAATGCTGCCACATTTTTGGCAATGGTGTTGGCCAACCGTATCTTTTTTGCCCCGGTTAGTACCGATTATTCAAACCGACCAGAAATGTCGTTTTAGTTATGCGAAGTCGTACGCGCGGAATTGGGAATCGCAGCGTTGCATAATCTATACTTATAATAAATCTGTAGAGAGGTCAATTCTGTACATGAAATATATTTTCAAAATAACTATCAGGGGGTGATTAGTGATCGATACTGATGCCAAAAATGCAATGAGTAAAATTTTTGTCTGTCTGTCTGTCTGTCCGTCTGTATGTTCCTTATAGAAACAAAAACTACTCGACGGATTTTAACGAAACTTGGTACAATTATTCTTCATACTCCTGGGCAGGTTATAGTATACTTTTCATCACGCTACAATCAATAGGAGCAGAGTAGTGAAGGGAAATGTTGATAACGGGAAAAGGTGCTCCATTTTTTAAGCTTCCGTCGAGTGTGCAGCCATAATGGTTACAGTTACATAGAAATCATGTATGACGGAAATATTCTACATAAAATTGTCTAAAAAATATCCAGAAACAGCACATATCTATATTTTATGGTTGACTCACAATAACACGTGTAACTGATAGCTCTGCAGTTCGTTCATTCTGATTATATTTGTTTACTCTTACGTTTATAATACTCTCACTCAAGCAGTAGTTAAAAATGTTGCAAAAACGGGGAAAATTTCCTAAATTCTACGCGGACGGAGTCGAGGGCAACAGCTAGTATAACATAAAGTAAAATAGACATGTCTTCAAAAACAATCAATGTTAAAAATTCGCCATTTTACGGTTAGTCATTATTTGATTCTCGTTGCGCTGTTCTATGATTCTGGCGAGCATACCACCCTGCTGAACTCTAGAAAGGTTATTAGTTATATGTATATACGCGCATATCTCAGAAATACACAGGGTTGCACTGGTCGTATGAATCCGTAAAAATAGTTAACTTTAATTAATGATTTGATGTTTTTAACTTGATAGTTATGGTGGTTTTTAAGTTGGCCACTCTGTCTGTCAATTTCAACCTTAGATTTTAACTGTCCGTCTGTTGACCGACTTCTATAATATAAGCTCAACGCTTGGCGATATTCACTAAGATCATCTCGGCCCATAATTTACAGTGATTTTGATGACGTGCTGTTGACAATGTAATCATCTCGAATGTAATACGGAATACGCATCGTAACAGATCGCACTCTATAGACTCTGCCTACCTCCATGGGAAAATGGTGTGACTGATGATGATAATGGAATAAGGAACTAGGTATATACGAAACCCTTTGTGTTTGATTCCTACTCGCAGTTGGCTAGTAAAAATATCTTTTTAATAATAATAAAATATTTTTTCTAATTTAGATATTTTTATAAATATGGATATATCAATACACCGATATTTTTTTCGTGTTCGACATCCATAGCACCCGCACACCCCCCGGGCCCTACCTCGTGTCACCAAATAGACCGATAAATCGCCTATGCGCAGCTTGACAGCCAGCGTTCTTTTTACATGACGCGACCTATACCAAAATAGCTTCGTGCATTTTGCTACGTACAAAGTTTTCATTTTTTCTTTAGATTGAATGGCTAGAGCTCTAATTTTTAAGTATATGTTTTTTCAATATATAATCTAGGATCGCATAAACTCGCGATTGAAAAAAGTTTTCTCGATATTTTTTTCATTTGTCGGTCTATTATCGCGTAACTAATGAAATAACTTTCAAAACATAAGTAACTATTATATATAGAAACACGTAAACCGGAATTAAAATATATTTAGTAGATTTTGAGTAAACAAAAAAAATATCCCTAATTCTTCATTTTCTATGCCTACTAGCTGTGTTAATAGGTACATGTCGACGATAATATTGATGCAGGCCCTTAAATCTCTCTCCAGCCTATTGTAATCTTACTGTTGGGCATGAGCTTCACATCTGGGGCTCAAGTCTGATATTACATGGTTGTCACAATGATCAGTCACTGATGCCATTATGGCGAATTTTATCAAGTTTGGTAGTCTATTCTAGTATACTCGTAAATGACGTCAGAATGGCGTCAGTGACTGATCATTGTGATAACATTGAATTAGCAGACTCGAGCCCCTGGATGGTGTGGTACTATTCGCTACTATGCCTCGCTGAATATACGTGTTGGCATATGGTTCAGTTCTGAGTTTTCCGTCTCTTACAGAGGATGTCATCTGTGTAAAATATCCTTTACCCACAATTCCTCCCAAATTGGAGGAGGCCCGTGCCCAACAGTGGGACGTTAGTGGGCCTGAGAGAGATATATCCATGTGTGTGACGTGTTAATATAACGTCACTACCTCATTTCTCCACCAGGGAGCTATCTAAAACGTAATATAAGCAAAAAGTGTGCTTTCAAGTTATCCGTTGTAAGATACGGAAAACTAGAAAACAAACTCTATGCCAACAAGCCTGGATAGCGTAGCATAATTATGTAAACCAAATAATCTATCACATCACACGTATCGCAACATTTTACTCTTAACATTTTTCCCTGAAACCGCTAAAAAAGTAAAACTTAATAAGTTATATAAACAACAAAATTACGCTTACTTTAGGACCATAGAACATCGTGTGAAGAGTTTAATATATTATTATTATGGATATCCTTTAATAACAAAATTACGATTACTTTAGGACCATAGAACATATAACATCGTGTGAAAAGTTTAAAATTTAAGTTACGCAATTGATTTTATTTCCAGCCGTCCTACTTCCGGTAGTGTCAACAATAAACCTGATGTACAAAATAAACACAGTGTGTTATCTCAATAGAAGGCAAATGCCTTGTTTGGTTTCAGAAATAAATAAATATTAAGATTATTTCCCTATAAGGAGCATACACAATGTTCGGAAGAATTAAATAAATAAATAAATTTCACACAGCGTCCTCTGGTCCCAAGCTAAGTTTATATGCTTGTGTTATGGGTGCCAGAATACGGATAGAATACATATACTACTTTTTTTTTGTAAATACATACTTATAATACATAGAAACACCCAGACGCAGAACAAATATTAGTATGACATTTATAAACATCACACAAATGATTGTCCGAGGCGGGAATCGAACCCGCGACCTCATGATCGTCAGTCCGTTATACGAACCACTAGAATTCACTAGACCACGAAGCCCGTCGAATTAAGATTTGTTCAATTTACAGTCACTTCAATGGGCTTCGTGGTGCATTGGTAGTTAATTGTTAACAATGTGCTAATCCATGCTGAATTGGTAACAATTCTACGTACATAACTATAATTAACTTAACTAAAAATGAAAATAACTATGGCATATTCTGATTAACAGGCTATTTCGTTGTTCATATTTATATTAATTAAAACCGTTAGTATATAATTTATAGATTTTCTAATAAAAAGTTCTGTTTACATTGCTGAATTGTGTTATTGACGATATCAATTTTCATTTTTAGTTAAGATTAGTAGTGCGCGTAGACGCGGTACCAATGTCTTTCTGTCGTTAAAAATTTACGCTATTTATTCTTCATGAAATAGAACCGATGTTTTTGTTCATGTTTGACACCAAAACCAAGTAGAATAATGTATACCTAAATTTATATGATTATATTATATCTCCGTGTGGTGACGGATGAAGAATACAAGTGTCACCACCCCATCTCCTACCAAGGGTGCTGTAAAAGTCAGCTATAATATAGGAATATTGCACACAGATAACATCTTCTGTGAGAGACGGAAAACTCTAAAATAAACCCTGTGCCAACACGCCTGGTCAGCGCGGCACAGTAGACCATAATCCCTCCCAAAGTGGAGGAGGCCCGTGCCCAACAGTGGGACGTAAATGGGCTGGAGAGAGAGAAGAAATTTATACGAATATTGTAAAGCAAAATTTTTTCGTTTGTTTAAATGCGTTTATCTTAGAAACCTCTGGCCCGATTTGAAAAAATCTTTCAATATTGGATAGTACATTTATTAAGGAAGGCTACATAACATTACGCTACGACTAATAGGAGTGAAGCATCAGTGAAAAATGTTTTAAAACGGGGATTTTTTTTTAAGTTCCACGCATACGAAGCAGCAGGCAAGCAAGTAAACTTTATAAAAAAAAATTGTTATGCCTCTCAGTTTCATTTAGAATCTAACTGTTATAAAGGATGAGCTTGTAAACCTACGGGTGGGTCAATGTCCTGACAGCATTTTTTTGCGGCGTGATGGAAATTGGTAGTTTGCAACTTTACTTGACAGTTCTCATATTTTTTTCTAGATAAAGGTAGTCATTACCTACATGAGGCATTAAGTATTTTCTAATTATAATTGCAGCTACTTAGTTATATTAAATTTTGAAAGTCAACATTCATCACCACGGTGGCTGTCCTGACCACACTTATCAATTAAGATATTTTGATGGCCTTCTTATCTTACATTAATAATACCAAGAAGTACACTAACGCACTGTTAAACGATAACCTTTTTACGATAAAACGTTTATTATCTCTCCGATATAAATATTCGTTTCACACAACGTCCTCTGGTCCCAAGCTAAGCATATTATGCTTGTGTTATGGGTACCAGAATACGGATATAATACATATATTAATTTTCTTTTGTAAACACATACTTATAATACATAGAAAACACCCAGACGCAGTACAAACATTTGTATGACATTTATGAATATCACACAAATGATTGTCCCGAGCGGGAATCGAACCCGCGACCTTGTGAACAGCAGTCTATTACATGAACCACTACGCCACGAAGCCCGTCAAAAAGTCAATATGAATAAATTTTTAGTGTTTATGAATATTATTATCCACAAAAATTTCTATTACGCAATAATCCGTAAAATGTATAAGCACCTTTATAATGATTGCCTTACAGATTTACGTGTGTCGGTTGTCCGTCTGTATGTTTGTTTAACATACGGTTAGTTTTATATGTGTTAAAAATAGATACATTTCAATAGAAAGCGATCGATTGAAGTTGATACGTTAATTCTTGATTGTATTTGTTTATGTATTATTAATTGATCAAAAGTATTGAAAAACCTTTGAGGATGTTATTAATATCTCATAGAAATGTAGAAAGCGTTTGGTTAATAGGATATTTTTTGAAATACGCTGTTGTTACCAGCGATGTTCTTCAAAATGGCTTAGAACGTGGCACTTACAATCGTCGAGCATGTATGAGAGTAAATTGAAGCCAAGGAAGTGTGTTTAAATCGGAGTAGATAGCGCTCTATAGTCTCTGCTTACTCCCATGGAAAAATACGTGATGGCATAATGATGATCCATCCATAAACCTCTCTCCATCCACTGCTGGACATAGGTGTCTCCCATAGATATTCACAACGCACGATCTTGCGCTAACTGCATCCCCCGGTATATTTGACGATATCGTCAGTCCACCTTGTTGGGAGCCGCCCAACGCTGCATTATCCGGTGCGTGGAACTAATGAATAAATGAATGACATATTTGCAGTGCTAGCTATAAATATGTAACCCTAAATATATTTTTTATCAGTTTCTATTCATTGACTTGCCCGTATCCTCTTGGCATCCGTGCTACATGTCTTTTTAACATGCTTATATAAGTTCGGTATGTACTCGTATCTATCAATGTATTAATATATGTAACGGAATCTTTGAAAGTGATTTTAACCCACTTGCAGTACTCGGATTGATCTGAAATTTTGCACATCTAATATATAAAATTCACGTGTCACAGTGTTAGTTACCGTACTCCTCTGAAACGGCTTGACCGATTCTTCTCAAATTTTACATACATATTCAGTAGGTCTGAGAATCGGCTAACATCTATTTTTCAAACTTTTTTTTTTTGTATGGCAAAACAACGTTTGCCGGGTCAGCTAGTATATATATATATATGGACCGATGACAATGCAATAATAAAAAAAAATGGGATTTTCAAGCGTCTTTTTTAGTTTTTGAACTTAGTAGATTATTTCTCTATAATCTATTTTATCTGTTGTCATATAGTTACTTCTCTTTGAATGCTGGGCAACAAAAGGGATGGATGAAAGACAGATGCACGTTGCAGAGATGCGAATGTTGAGATGGATGTGTGGCGTCACGCGAATGGATAAAATAAGGAATGAATATATTAGAGGAAGTCTGAAAGTGATGCTAGTAACTGAAAAATTGAAGAACGAGCGGATGTCCTGGTATGGGCATGTCATGAGACGAGAGGAAAGTAATGTCGTTAGAAGAGTTCTGAGTATAATTAATGTGGAAGGAAAAAAGTCTATTGGAAGACCTAAGAAAAGACGGATGGACTGTGTGAAAGAGGGCATGAAAGAGGGAGTTGAGAGGGGTTGGCACAGACATGACGGCTAATAGAAGACTGGAAGAAAAAGACATGTTGCGCCGACCCCAAATAATGGGATAAGGGCAGGAGGATGATGACCACTTCTCTTTCTTTCATATCCAATTTTCCAAATTTATTTCTACCCATTGTTTCTACCACATTTTTAGATTACAAATCATTTGAAGCGTATATCTAAGGTAATTCAAAAGGTGGAATTCCGCGGTACACGACCATTGAAGCCCTCAAACTTGACTAGTTCCATGGTATTTCTAATAAAACACAAAGTAATGTGCCTTTCAACTTTGATTTTTTTAATGGTATATTTTTTGCTAAAAACGGGTATTAGTTTTTTGGAAATAATTATGATGGTCAATCTTTACTGAAATATACTATATCTTTATATTTTTCTTTCTTTTTAAATTTTCTATATAATGTCTTTTTTTTATTTGTACATAATATTTGCATAATAATATTAATTGTTATAGATAATAACTTCCTTTGCTTCAGAATAAAAATACGGAACCCTAAAAACATCTTTACTTATTATAAAATAGTCGTTATTTTTGTATATATGTCCCTATGTGAGCTTATATCTTCAAAACTATGCAACGAATAAAATTATGATGCGGTTTTTATAATACATAGAGTGGTTCAAGAGGATAGTATTTTTGTATGATTACATGGGGTTTAGTGTGTTATTTCATATTTTATGCGCACGACTGCAAGTGCTTGAAAAAAACGGGGAAAATATAAGTGAAAATATAATCGTTTTTAATTATTAAGCGCTAGGAATAAGAGCTTGCTTGTTCAAAAGGCAATAGGTTGGCCATATCTGACAAAGAGCTAATGGAGCAGACGTGTTCTAGAGCAAAGACTGGGATTTGGAAAGCTTATGGTAAGGCGCATCATTGCTATGTAGACGAATGACATCATAAAGGTAATAGGGATAGTCCATGGAAGACAGAGAAACTAGTATTTTGTCGCCATTCGGGAGAAGCTTATCTCCAGCAAGGGACTGCAACAGACTGACGTGATGATAAATACTCATCATTCTCCTGCACTTATCCCATTATTTGGGGTGGTAACCGAGAACTTTGTGTGAAATATCAAGACGAAAATAAAGTCAATTGTCTATCGAAAACAATTAACTTTAGCATGGCTAAATCGTACTTCATAGAATAATGACGTTTCATAAGACGTATAGCCTGTATCATAGACACACATAAATACATTATAAGCACACAGATATATAAGTGGCTTTAAACCGACTGAGTGATGTATCCATAGACTATACATCTGATATACGAGTATCTGTATGTATTTATTTATTTAAATAACACACTATATTGTAACCAATGAATAATTAAATCAATTAAAATACAAAGTATAATTAAAAACAACATTAAAATGTTCATCTGAATAATTAACAAGTAACTGCTGTGTATTTACTTTGTTTGCAACAACAAAGAGTAACCATACTAATTAAAAATACAACAATCAACTTGAATACACTTATTTTCTACTCTTTTCCATGACTTCGTACGCGTGGAATTTAGTAGAATTTCCCCGTTCTTGTAACATTTTTCATTGCTGCTTCGCTCCTATTGATCGCAGCGTGATGTTATACAGCCTATAGCCTTCCTTGATAAATGTACCATTTAACAAATCAACGAAAAAGGAACGAATCAAAGTGAAGTGATGATTAAGCTCGTGGATAAATTGAACACTGAAAAAAATTTCAAAATCGGAGTAAGAGGTTCCAGAGATTAGCGCGTTCAAACAAACAAACTCTTCAGTTTTATAATATTAGTATTATATAGACTAGAGTTTATTTATAAGAGAATATTGTAGAGTTATGGTTAGCAATATTTAATATTCTTAGGTCATTTAATAAATCAAATTGTGGTGTAAAGCGAAAGCGGTACTTGAACCCACGACCTCGAAATACCGTTCCGTAGCTCTGCCGACTGAGCTTATTGCGGTCGTGCTAACAGTATCCAATTAGACCACTACAATCGTCGCTTGTGGCTTCAAATGCTTGGAATTAAGACACCGAACCTTGGATAGTGTATAAATATACTTACATTACATATACCTGTGCTCGCAACTTCGTAGAATATAAAAACCAAACCCAAACTTAACTATTAAAAAAAATCGTTTTGAACTTTTCAAGATATAAGCTTACTAGCTGTTCCCCGCGACTTCGTACGCGTAAAATTTAGAAATAAAAACTTAACAAACACAAGTTTACTATGTCACTCGATAGATGGCATTGTACAGTTTATTAAATCGCGCTATAGTTTCGTTCGTATAGTTAAGCGCGTCAAAATTTTCGTACATCGACTCGTTTGCACAATTTTATAAACTAGTTAGAACGGACATAGATACATACCGACAAAAATAACAACTTTGCTATATATAAATAAAGATAAACCTACTTCTTGAACCACTCTACCTAAATATTTTTTGTAATTATTGCGTTGCCATTGGTCCCTAATACGTATGCAAAATTTCCCATAAAGTCCAACTGAGCGCCAAGTCTGGTAATTAGAGCTGTAAAAGTAACGAAAAAAAGAGTACCCGTATGTATTCGTTACTATTTCAATCAGTACCCGTTACTTTCGCATCGTTACTCGTTACTTCTGAAACCTCATAACATGCTGTTTACTAGAGAAAGGAATTGAGTCGTATTGCAACGAGTCGTATTTGAATACGTAGAACTAATATTTAAATAATATCCATTGCATACCACACTGCATTTTTTACTTTTCTTTATTTAATTTAACCAGGTTAGTTTTTTTTGACATAAAAATTAAATAAAAAAAGTTGCAAAAAAATTAAAACGACAACAAAACTCTTTTGTTCTTAGAATGAAATAAACAATAAAAATCATATTTTAAACAAAACTAAAAAATACATACTTAATAAAAATTGTCTTTCTTATGTAATGAAATTAAACTCAGTACTGAGTACATACATAAAAAATCATTAAAATTTGTCTAACAAATCATTGCAATCGGTATATATTCCAATCTTTTTATGTATTCGTTACTGAGTAACGGGTACTGCGTCTAGTACCGAGTAACGAAACGTTCGCATGTTATTCGCATGTTTCGTTTAACATGGGTAGCCATGTTATACGAAACATGCGAATTGGATGCGAGTAACGAGAAGTTTTTATAAGTAACGTTTCGTTACTCGGTACTCGACGCAGTACCCGTTACCTAGTAACGAATACATACAGTTTGTTACAGCTCTACTGGTAAGAGTGTAAGGGAGAGCAAAAGTTAGAGCAATGATATGCCTGATTACCTATATTCACTCATTCATCCTCCTGCCCGTCATAATATCTGCGTTAATACCACTTTTATTTCATATCCTCATTCAAATAGTCTATAAATCTCTCTTAGGTCTTCCTTTAGACTTTTTCCGTATCCAC
Source organism: Orgyia antiqua (assembly GCA_916999025.1). Taxonomy (NCBI): domain Eukaryota; kingdom Metazoa; phylum Arthropoda; class Insecta; order Lepidoptera; family Erebidae; genus Orgyia; species Orgyia antiqua. The sequence goes on from OU779874.1 coordinate 13,157,486, forward strand.
ATTTCTTCGTAGAACTCTCCTAACGATATTAGTTTTCTCTCGTCTTAGCTATCGTCGAGTAAGTTCGATATTTTTCAGTTTCCCGCCCATATGTGTACAAAGCTTCAGCTATTTTTAGTATGTTTACTCTTACGTTTACTCTAACCTAACGAGTCTCGGAAAAGTTCCATTTTCAAACACACCTATATCTATGAAAATCCTACAAAATAAAAAAGCTTTCCATCATCCGAAGCTTATTCTCATTTACAGTATTTTACATTTAGCAGGGTAATACTACGGTACAGTATGAAGGTGCTAGCAAACAGTACCTATTTTATTTTATTCCAGTGCGCAACGGGTCTTCGGGAAGAGAGTACGCGTTTCTCTCAAATTTTCCGAATACGTGAGTGAACTTTAGTGACGAATTAAAAAAAATTATGTGCTAGTGTTTTAATTATTTCAAGGCAAAGGAATGTATCATACAGCCAAATAAAAAGTTACAGTAAGTAGTTTTGTTATGTTTTTATTAATTTTAAATGAGTTTTAAAACGTCAAGGGAACTGTAATCAATCATTTGAAAAGTTATCTTTTAATATTAAATGAGTTACAAAGATTTAATTTAAGTTCTGCCACGGACTGGATAAGGATTAATCTATATTGTTTTGAAGTTTGTTTAAAGGAAATTCATGATTCTTTGTAAAACTGAATATAATTAGTGAGACATTTTAATTGTAGCGATTGTCAGAAAACCTTAAGGCGCGCAAAATTTCTTATTACTCTATGAAAATCTTAAGAATATTATAACACTTGCGTGACTTATTTATCGAAATAAAACCTTATTTTTACAGATTTAGAATTACGTTCTGTTTTAAATCTAAAAAAATTTTGAAAAAACACAAACATATTTAATTGAAGTAATTACCTTGATTGTAGCTTTTTAAACAACTTACAAAAAAAGCAGGATTTTTTTTTGACTGTATTTTTTTAACAAGTTACCATAATTCGTTCCGTAGCTTATTTTTTTTAATTAAAACTAAATTATGTTGTGAAACAATTGCAGTTTATAAGCCCTGAAATTGACATGACGGAAAACTCGAAACTAAACCCTATGCCTGGTTATACACATGCCTGGTCGTGGTACAGTAGACCGAAGGGATCGTAGACCGGGAGGGTACTTCCAAAGGGGGGGCAGTTGATGGGCTGAGAAAAAAGAAGTATAAGTCCACGGTTGGGCAAAGGTCTCCCACAATTTGCGCCATAATATAATATAAATATGGTCTTCTCTTTTTGCGTCCACCCTGCTACCTTTGAAATTTTAACTGTCAAACTATCACCGTTAATGACATACAAGCCTGGTGACAGACGGACGGACAACTGTGCCTTAGTTTTCCATACCAAAAGGTGAAACAGGAACCGTCCTGTTTCACCTTTTGGTATGGAAAACTAAAAATGTATAATGTAACCCTATATATACTATGATAACTTGTGAAGAACTGTTCATATTTTAATAACAAATGCAAATTTTTAATTTTTGAATAACAAAATCAATATGGCTGAAACAAAACCTCAAATCAATGAACAATTAAAAAGTTAAAATGTATTTTAATAATTGTCTTTGATTATTCGGTTCGAAATATAAACTTTGTTTAAATATACATTCGAATTTTAAATATTATGATTCCAATAATTTGATTCAACAAAAGATAATTGAAATAATACCGCAAAATTACAATTGTGTTTTACTTTAAAATTAATTTTAGAAGATCAATATTAGATTTCAGAGGCACTGGTGGTCACGATAAAAATGATTTGCTCGAATAAATTAAGCTCAAACTAGGATAAACATAATTAGGTATGTCACAATCCGCTTGAAATAAACGCCTAGGTTACAAGACAAATACTTATGAATGCATCTACCATAACCACATCTTCAGGAAGTACTAACTTATGGCTATGCAAGGAACTTTGTTTAGAAATAAATGCATTTATCAATAAAAAGAACCGGCTAATTACAGACTCGGACGTGTATATATTTTGTTTTATGTTATATCTGACCTTTTGAAGACTTGCCAGCGACCATGGTCACAAACAGGGCTGAAATGTAAAATGTACCTACCTATTAAATAAAAATATATCCGTGTTAAAAAAAAATAACTTAAAAAAATAACTTTTCTAACATTTGCGACACAACTTTTTACGGATTTAGACGCGTATATTTGATTTACGAAATCATAATCATTTATATCATGTCACTTATCTTGTTGTTGGTCTAGCCGTGTTTGAAAAATCGAGAAACGTACTAATGAAAAGAAAATTTTCACGTACAATTTTCCCCCCTTACTGTTGATTTTCGATACGCAATCCTCTGAAAAGAACGAGCGACGTGAGAAACAACTTTAGAAATTCTTTTTAATCCTTTGAAGTTGGCACTACGCGCATAACTTCACCTCCTTCATCCGCGGCTCCCGGCGATCTGGAGGATATTGACACTCCATCTTATTTGGGGTTTGTTTAAGCTGCATTGCACTGTGCTCACGAATCAATTATATTCAAGGCTACTGTTATTAGATTAAGTAAATATTGTAATAGGAGTTTATGAATAATTCATATTTAAACAGAAAGTTAGTACTCATTTTAATAACTGTAACACAAATAAAAGTTTTCTCATTATATATTCTATACCTCAGAGAGTTGCGCTTCGTCCTACTTCCAGATTTTTTAATGGGGCTTGATACATAGATTTATTACATGAACCACAGTCTACGGGGATAAATGAAAGCTATTTCTTGATAAAATATCGAGGAAACTTCTTCAGTAAATAAATTTTTCTTTTTAAATATTCATGGACATTTGACACAACGTCCTCTGGTCCCAAGTTAAGCTTATTATGCTTGTGTTATGGGTACCAGAATACGGATATACTATATATACATGTGTGTCTAGCGTATGTGGACTATGAGAAGGCCTTCGATTCAGTCGAGACTTGGGCGGTGCTGCAGTCCCTCCAGCGGTGCCAAATTGACTACCGGTACATCGAAGCGTTGAAGTGTTTGTATAGAAACGCCACTATGTCAGTCCGAATCCAGGATGGGAGCACAAGACCAATTCCACTGCAGAAGGGTGTCAGACAGGGGGATGTAATTTCCCCAAAACTGTTCACCGCTGCATTGGAGGACGTCTTCAAGCTCCTCAATTGGGCCGGACTCGGCATCAACATCAACGGCGAATAGATCACTCACCTTCGATTTGCAGACGATATCGTGGTCATGGCAGAATCCCTGGAGGACCTTGGCACAATGAGCAGTGTCCCCCAACGGGTAGGTTTGAGGATGAACATGGATAAAACCAAGGTCATGTTCAATGTCCATGTCACTCCAGCACCAGTATCTGTTGGAAATGCGATTCTCGAAGTTGTCGATCATTATGTCTACCTAGGACAAACAGTCTCAATCAAATTAGGCCACCACATTGCTGAAAAGCGCGACCGCAATAAGCTCAGTTGGAAGAGCTACGGAACGGTATTCCGAGGTCATGGGTTCAAATCCCGCTTGCGGTAATCACTTTTTCTACCATAATTTGATTTATTAAGTAAAAGCATAGCATGTCAAATGCAAAATTAATAAATTACTTTAGGGTAGGTAATAGTTTAATTAGTTTTCACAAATACCGTTGAAAAATTCTCATTCTAATCAATGCAGTAGGTTTCCCATCTTCTTGGCTTCTGTTACGCCAATAAAGACCGCAATCTTATTATTTCTCTAATATCTCCTAAACATTGACTTGTAACATTTTTATTACACAACCCATAGAACAGATTATAACGGCATTTCTAAGTAAAATCATTGAATTTAAAATGTTAATCTATCTGTCTTTCTAACGGCTTTTCTCTTTGTTTGTTAGGGATAATCTTTGTAAGGATTTTTATGGGATTTTCGTTGGCTTTTCAGAGATTTTATAGGCTGTTATTCATTCAAGTAATATATGTCATTCTTTTGTTATATTTCACAGTCCCAAATTAACTGGGAGCAAGCTGTGCGTTTTATTATATTTAGCTGACAAGTGCTAATACCCGCGGTTTTACCCGTGTTTGTAATTATTGAAGCCCCTCTCCTCCAATGTAGTTATATCGAAATTTAAGAAATTATTCAATAAAACGTTCGTTCGGTAAACGGTTCGTTTCATTAAAAAAAACCTCATCTAAATCCGTAGCGTAGTTTTGAAGATAAAGCTCACATAGGGACATACATAAAAAAATAACGAATTTGTTTTATATTAAGTAAAGATTTAATAATATAATAATATCGTGGTGGTATGACACGGAATATATAGCAAGTCGGTGATGGCTCAGATGCAGAAAGCAGTCTTTCTAGACAATGCCCGTATAGTTCGTCGGATTCTCTCCCATTAGGCTCCACCATTCCGGCCGACTTTTGACAACCTCGGAGTGCGACCTTTCAAAGCGAGGCAATGTTGTTTCCAATATGGATGGACTGTGTGAATGAGGATATGAAAGAAAGAGCAGTTAACACAGATATAACATCTGGCAGAAGACTATGGAAGAAGTTGCGCCTCCCCTAAATAATGGGATAAGGGCATCACTCATTCACGCAGCATTCATAGACTTTCATAGATATAGCTGAATAGCCTCTGTCACATGAATTGAATAAGGTTTTTTGAAAAATGAAAGCAACTGAAAGATAGATATACTCTTTATCTATAAAATGGTGTTAAAACTATAAAAATCGGTTTATTTTTCACGAAGAAAACAACGGACTATGAAACGTCTTTTTTCAAAGATTTTGTAGTTAAATTCTTCCTAAACTAACTATATCTTTCCCTTTCAGCGCGGCGTTTGGGAATAGGGATAGCAATACTTAAGCCAAATACCTAAATTAGGACTATAGTAGTTCGCTCTTAAAAATGCAATTTTAAACGTAAATGTCAGAGATAGAGAAACATTTGAATTACTATTTTATATCTCAGAGGTTAATAAAACTTTTTTGAATTATATTTATTCCGTATACAAAGAATGCTTTTTGCAATATAAGTTTTTCTCTACTATGTCACTCCATTGTTAGTTTCAGACAGATTAAACTATAAAATATAACTGTGTGTTAGCGAAACTGTCAGATGTTTGCTATATAAATGTGGAAGTGTATTTTATAACTTGATTTCATTGCACTTTTGTAGGTTTAAAAACATATCTGTTTTTAACTTTATTGTTTAAAAAAATTACAAATAATAATAATACAATTCTATAATTTCAAAAATTATAAATCAATATGTGTCCAACCGTCCATCCATCAGCCTTACTTTGTCCACTGTTGGACATAGGTCTCCCCGGTAGTGGTCCGATCTTGGAAATTAATTATTTATCCATAAATAAAAAGCCCATTTTCGAGAGTATATATTATGTTATACTGGCTGTTTACCGTGACTTGTTTAGAAAATTTTCTACTTATTATTCACTCCTATTAGTCGCAGCGTGATGTTATAGCCTTGCCTAGCCTAGCTTATAGCCTTCCTGGATAAATGTACTGTCCAATACTGAAAGAATTTTTCATATCGGACCAGTGATTCCTGTGATTAGCGCGTTCAAACAAACAAACAAACTCTTCAGTTTTATAATGTTAGTTTAGATCTATAATAATATCTAGCCATTAAAAGTTCCAGGCATACGTAGTCGTGTGTAAGAACTAGTATAAAAATAAGCAATGTAGTTTATAAACGAAACAAAGTTTTTATTTAAGTTTTTTTCTACGTCACTCCATTGTTAGTGAGTTTTTAGACAGATTAAACTATGAAATATAACTGTGTTAACAAAACTGTCAGATGTTTGCTATATAAATGTGGCAAATGTATTTTATAACTTGATTTCATAGCACTTTTGTAGCTTTTTGATATACGGAATGAAATGCGTAATAAATTGACATACTGCCACGTAATTTTGCTGTACATATTGCAGCTCCAATTAAAATATTTTAATAAACTATTAAAATACCTCTAACAGATAGCTTTTTTCTTCCTGATCTCATCCCAAATTGGGTCGGCGCAGCGCGTTTTTCCTCCCACCTCTTCTATAAGCCGTCATATTCTCATCGACTCCACTTTCTTTCATATTGTACAGTCCAAAAGAAAGGAAGAACAAAGAAACTTCAACTTTCTTCGGTCTTCCTCTCCTTTTCCTACTATCAACATTCATATTTACACCTTTTTGCTTAAATGACCTTTATCCCTCCAAAGTAGACAAATAGTGGTTTAAAAACTTGTATTTTAACGTCGATAAAATACAAATTTACGGCTTTAGCATAAAAATATCTCGATTCCTCTTGTATCCTGTCTTCTGAATACCATAATTTCCACTCCATTTTTTGAGATATTGGGTAGCAATCACAAAAATACAATAAAATCTAGAATTTCTACTATAGTAAGGTATGTTAAAAACCAAACTATCATTAAACTATCATATTAAGTATGCGCACGGACATCCCTAAAGTAGTTGTGTCACATCACTATCGATGACATTGAAATGCACCGGGGCGCTTGCACTTGACCTTCAGTCTGCAATTACTTCGGTAGAGAGCACACGTCGCGTCCTATTGTTTCGCTAATTTTATTATATCCGCCTTGTAACGGTATTCACGTTCAGCCTGTTTGAGCGCTCGAAAAGTGCGTCGCCCACGTGTTAACGGCCTACATCAATATTATCGTATATCATCGCCGACACGTACATATTAACACAGCCAGTAGGCACAGAAAATGAAGAACTAGGGATACTTTTCCTATTTACTCAAAATCTACTAAATATATTTTAATTCTGATTTACGTGTTTCTATATATGATAGTTACTTATGTTTTTAAAGTTATTTCATTAGTTAATACGCGATAATAGACCGACAAATGAAAAAAATAAAAAATTTGAGAGGTTATTTCGCCAAGATTTTCTATCGAGAAAACTTTTTTCAATCGCGTTTCTGAGTTAAGCGATCCTAGATAATATATTGAAAAAACATATACTTAAAATTAGAGCTCTAGCCATTCAATCTAAAGAAACAATGAAAACTTCGTACATAGAAAAATGCACGAAGCTATTTTGGTATCCTCTTAACGTAAATTCATTGTATATAAAAAAAATTGGTCAAGTGCGAGTTGGACTCGCGCACGAAGGGTTCCGTACTATTATCTATGCAACATAAGGCAACGTTATTAGTATCGAGCAAGAAACGGTAAAAAAAAAAATTGGTCAAGTGCGAGTCGGACTCGCGCACGAAGGGTTCCGTACCATTATCTATGCAACATAAGGCAACGTTATTAGTATCGAGCAAGAAACGATAAAAAAATCATGTTTGTTGTATGGGAGCCCCCCTTAAATATTTATTTTATTTTATTTTTAGTATTTGTTGTTATAGCGGCAATAGAAATACATCATCTGTGAAAATTTCAACTCTCTAGCTATCACCGTTCTTGAGATACAGCCTGGTGACAGACGGACGGACGGACGGACAGCGAAGTCTCAGTAATAGGGTCCCGTTTTTACCCTTTGGGTACGGAACCCTAAAAACTAGTTATCTTTGTTGTGTATATTCATGTAAATTGAATTGTTTTACGAATTAATAATAATTGTAGTCCTATATGTACCCTTTGACAATCGGGTGTAACCCCTTATGTGATTGTGTAAATTCTGTGCTTGGATCACGCCGAACCCCGGCCATTTGACGCATCCAAGGACCTTCTTGTGTCTTCAGCCTGCAAACTCAGCTGAGTATAATCAGTTAGCATTAGACGTTATGATTGGCCAATTGTAGTTTGATATTAATTAGATTTATACCTAAGGCTTGACACCGAGTGAAGATTGTATTGAAGATGATGACAAGGTACATTTCATTATTATAGACATTTAGTATTAGCGTTGTGTACTGCAGTAATATGTTCGTCCCGTTTGAACCTGAGACATATCACGCTTCCACTCTTAACCACTATTATCACATTAAAACGCCAGGTTGGACGTAACATTGTTCCTACAAATACCAAACTTCTTCTTATTTTGAAGTTAGTTAAAAATGTCAACCCCTAGTCCCGGCAACATACATTCTAATCACGTGTCATTTCATTAATTTTGTATTCCCTTAAATAATCGTAACACAATTCTGTTCAACAAGTCTTTGTAATCAAATATACAAGACCATTAATTTATGACCTCATCTGGGAGTCGAATGAGGTACTTTTTACCTTTTCATTAAAAAGTTATGTGACCTTTTTATGTTAGCTTTTAATTCCTGCTTAATTTATTATTCATTGTTGATTAATTAAATTTTTTAGTTATTATTTAACAGGCTGAACTTTATCTTTACTTATATGACGGGCCTCGTGGTGGAGTGGTTCGTGTAACGGACTGCCGTTCACGAGGTCGCGTGTTCGATTCCCGCTCGGGACAATCATTTGTGTGATTTTACTAATTGTCATACAAATGTTTGTACTGCGTCTGGGTGTTTACTATGTATTATAAGTATGTATATACAAAAGAAAAGTAGTATATGTATTCTATCCGTATTCTGGTACCCATAACACAAGCATATAAGCTTAGCTTGGGACCAGAGGACGTTGTGTGAAATATCCATGAATATTAAAAAAAAGCCGTGTAGCCGTTATCATCGAGTTTGTTTGTTTGAACGCGCTAATCTTAGGAACCACTGCACTGGTCCGATTTGAAAGTTCTTTCAGTTTTGAAAACACCCAGAGGTAGGACAAACATTTGTATGACATTTATAAATATCACACAAATATCTCATTTTCCCATGCAGGAATCGGACGTTGAACGTCATGAACGGCAGTCCATTAGATGAACCATCCTCCTGCCCTTATCCCATTATTTGGGGTCGGCGCAACATGTCTTTTTTTCCATAGTCTTCTATTAGCCGTCATGTCTGTGTCAACTCCTCTCTCTTTCATGTCCTCTTTCACACAGTCCATGAATACAGAATGAACCACTCTACTATAAAATATATCTTTTGCCCTGGACCCATTTTTCTGTCAATAGTTATGTCAGAATATACAGGGTGGCGCAATAGAACGTGCATTTAATATTTATAGGCTAAAAAAATACAAAATGTATAGTTGTAATAAAAAATAGGATGATTAGGTAATTAAATGTAGTTTATTTTTTAAAAATGACATCATCTAAATGACGGCCCACTCGAAGACGGCACTCCTCTAAACGCGAACGCAGATTTGTGAAAACTCTTGTCAATAAATCTGGGGTGATTGCTGCCATTTCCCCACAGATATTTTCCTTTAGCCGACTGATGTTCCTCGGATTGTCCATGTAGACTTTGTGTTTGAGGTATCCCGAAAAAAACAGTCAAGAGGCGTCAAGTCAGGGCTACGTGGGGGCCAAGGGATATCACCTCTTTTGTATATATATAATTTAAATAACTCTTTTGTAATATTTGTATGAACATACAATAATCGTATCCTTTTTAGCCACCCTGGTTGCGGCTACGACGGAGGTTACAAGACATCGTTATGCCAAGTTATAGTAGACTTCCAAATATTACGGGTCTTCACAAATCTATGGCCAAATATCGCTTAAAAATTTCACAAAGCTGTAATGCATTGTAAACTCTTTGTAAACTATCAAATGTAGGGGATGGGATGAGAATTAGGTCAACAGATAATTTACATCTCTTTGTCAAATTCAAAGTGTTGGAATCTTTGGTGGCCGGAAACCTCTATTTATCGTCGAACCGGAAGGCACACCACGAGTAATATCTTCCTTTTAACCGCTCGCAATAAATTACTGGCTTAGTTTGACTATTTTTGGATGTGGGCCCAAACTTATTTAACCGATTTTTAGAAACAAAATGGTAAAAATTTCTATGTTTTTTAGTGCTGAGGTGGTTTGCTTCTGTAAAGAAGATGCATGATAGACTATTAAGTAATAAAATATTCTCTAACACCTGCGTGGCTCATTTACTTAAATATAACTACTTTTACGGATTTAGACGCGTGAATCCGTAAAAGTAGTACGATTAACTATTTCGTTGTCCACATTTATATTTATTAAAAACTTTAGTCTACAATTCACAGCTTTTATTAAAAGAAAGTTCAGTTAACATTTGACACAGTCACCAAATTGTGTCATCATTTTTAGTTAAGTTTAGTTAAACATATATAATTGGTACCAACATACTCAAAACTCTAAAATATAAATATATCTTTAGAATTTAACCAACCCTATTTTATCTTCAAGCCAAGCTACACCGATATATGTCTATATATAACCCAGTAATAACCATAAGGGTAAAATATTAGAGGTAACGTGAGAAGCCCATTTGGCTAAAAAGCATGCCATTACGTCTGGCAGTTGCCAAATAACTGCAGCTATATGCAGCGCATCTTAAAAATGGCATTAAAGATACACATCGCGGTATACAACCTGTGTGAATAAAAGAATATTAAACGTAAAACGTATGAAATATTTTTATATTCTGTATGTTTTCTGGTTATTTTAGCTATTTATTTCATTGCTGTGTTTTTTACGAGTTCCAAACTAGCCTTTAGCTCAGGATTTTGTTTGCCTAGATTTTTAAGTTCTTTTAAGAAAAGTAGTATATTATGTAGTATACATATACCTACTACTTTTCTTTTGTAAATACGTACTTATAATACATAGAAAACACCTAGACGCAGTACAAACATTTGTATGACATCTAAAATATCACACAAATCATTGTCCCGTGCGGGAATCGAACCCGTTACGTGAACCACTCGACCAGCAGGTCCGTCATAGAAATAAAATAATTCTATGAATATGTACACTTAATTTGTGTAAGTTGCCTGTATAAGCTGTACATTACTCTGTACTCATTCCTCATTCTCGCGTCTGTCTAAGTGCAATAGGAACGTAATATTTTCTTGTTAATTAAATAATGAAATTAATATTTTAAGAAGTTTATTGTGGAAGTGATGTTATGTGAACTCTATGTTTTATTTACTCCGAAAGACCCTAATAATCTAATATTGATCAATCTCTTTTGGAACACGGTGTTATAAAGAGCGTTCACGTAGTTTCGTGATAGCCGTACTAAATATGAAAAGAAAATACGGCGTAAATTCAAAAGTGGAATTTACCCAAACGAATGGACTCGTAAAGGATCGCTTGATAACTGTGGGGGCTCAATGTAAGCGGTTTCAGAATTAATATTTAATTCTGACGGGCCTTTTAATTCAGTTTTTCTTTTAACGCAGTTTATGACAGTCGACATTCCCCTTACCGGGTCGTGGTTGCGCACACATCATGGCCAAGCTCAAGCGAGGAGGAAAAAAATCGGACTGTCGTCCACACGGTCGCGGGGTTTATCTCAACGTAGGAGAATTTTAATGTGTGATAGATAAATTTGTTACACAAATATTTACACTGCGTCTGAGTGTTTTCTTTGTAGTTATTCAAAAAATGTATTTACAAAAAGAAAATAGTGTCTGTAGTATATCTATAAATCTATTACCCATTACAAAGGCAGACCAGACAAGCTGAGTGACTCATTAGATCAGGCTAAAATTTAGCCAACTATGAACATCTTTTAAGTTAGCAATTTGATAGTTGTCTCTAAAGGTTATATTAATTATATTAAAATACGTTGTTACAACCTTACAACCATAAAAATATAATATGTATATAGAAACCCAAAAATACACTACGCAAAATACCCTATACCCACTCGATATTAGCGAATTTATGCTGCCCTAGTTGAGAAAAAAGCTCTTTGTTAGATCTAAGTACTGCTTCTCCTGTCCTTATCCCGTTATTCGGGGTCGGCGCAACTTGACTACTTGTTCATTTTGATTTGGCTGATTTTGACGACCGGCCTGACCCTTCTTGGGTACATGAGCAGGTGTCATGCGACGTAGTTCCGTCGGTTCTTAAGACCCCCGCAGTTAAGACATGGGAAAGTGACATTTAAAATCTTTCTGTCCGTCACCACACGGACACAACTGAATATTAGATTGTATTTAGTTAATTTTTAGTTAATTTTTTTAGCAGATTATGTAAAGCAATTTATTAATTTTGCAATTGACATGCTATGCTTTACTTAATAAAATAAATTATGGTGGAAAAAGTGATTACCGCAAGCGGGACCGCGACCCACGACCTCGGAGTACCGTTCCGAAGCTCTTCCAACTGAGCTTATTGCGGTCGTGCTTGTAGCAGTCAAATTAACCACCACAATCGTCACTCGATTGAATTTATATCGTATTTCTACGTACAACGCCATCTATAAAGACTGCTTTGCAATTTGCTTTGGTCGTGGGTTCAAGTCCCGCTTGCGGTAATCACTTTTTCCACCGTAATTCAGATTATGTAATTTTATTTCCGTATTGTACCCCTTCGCTGTATAAACTAAAAATAACGATGAAAAGCAAGTTTCCTAAATATTCTTGAGACAGCAATAAAAATAAAAGTATTGTCACGTTCAAGCAGAAAGTATTACTTTCAGAAACTGATGTACGTTTATGGCTTCCAATCAAAAGTTTTATAGTTGTCTTTTAAGCTGAAACTACTTCAGAGTCAATTTATGTTTTATTTTATGACGTAGTAAACACTATACAGTTGTTTTATGTTGACTGCATGAATGTCGCAGTGCCTTCATCGCCGTTAAGACACGTTTTCGTTGGCTATTTTAGTTTAATACACAAATTATATACATGGGCTATCCTTTGCTAATGGTATATCTTCCATTCTTCCTCAAACAATGTTAATATTCAGCTAGAAGCTTCTTGAAATGAAATGATTTATTTGCAGAATATGGATTAACAAAAAAAATAAGGTGGTCAGGTTATCGTTATGGTAGTGTCATATTCAACCGTTACCGGTATGCAAAAAACAAAACTTGATTAATGAGCTTACTAGCTTAGTCAAAGGAGTTAGTAATACAAATGTCACATTAAATATAATATATTATGTCAGGTTAACATGGTATCCGAATTCGAATTGAGACTTCTTCCATTTTCGGAAAGTATCTGTTTCACTATACTACGCTTGCCAGATTTTCGTATACGTTTTAGTTTTAAGTTATCTTGTCTATTTCTGATGCTAAAACTGGCACTTACCCCAACGATATTTTCAAACAAAGTTCACGGGCTTACTTATATAGATGACATTTAAATGGATTTCGGTGTATGTCTGAGTTCGACTTCCACTTTAGGCAATTATAACATAGATATTCGTTGTGCGCTTGAGGTTATACAGCACTTAAAAAGTTTGACAAACAGACAAATAAACATAAAGATTACTTTCTATATTTTCCTAAAAATCATTCAAATCGTGATTATTTATTTAAGCTTTAAATATTCATTTAAAAATAGGTGTCTATGAAATTGACCTGTACTAATTATTTAACAGGCATTTTCACAGATCAATCTAGGATTATAGATTGATCGTTTATCTGTAAGATATTTTTATTTAATGTCACATTTTCAATACAGAATGATGTCATTATAAGCTAAATTTTTATCCTTACTTGCATATCTATATCGACTTTAAAAATAGATTTGCTTGACTTTGACAACAAGAGTCGAGGATAGATAAAACATTGAGAATGGCCGTAATAACATAAAGATGTTTCAACCCTTATCTCTATAATAAAAAAAATGTTAAATAATAATTATCTCAGTTCAAAACCTATAAACACGCTTGGAAATCCTAAATATTCTTTTAAATTATTGTATTGTAATCGGGCCCTAAGTAACATGTATGAAAAATTTTTGATCAATCACTAGTGCTTTGGTCCGCAATTGGGTGAAAATCACATCAAAGATCAGAAAATCTTTATATTTGTATGTATGTCCCTATGTAAGCTTATATCTTTGAAACTACGAAACGGATTTTAATGCGGTTTTTTTCAATAGATATAGTGGCTTAAGAGAATGGCATTATTGTATAATTTGTTAAGGTTTGGTTTCTAAATTCCACACGAGTGAAGATAGATACTTACGAAATTAAAACAAGCGTTTTAATAAAATCGCTGCGTCTATGTAATCCGTCGTCACTGAGACCCCGCCTGACTTACGAAACGTATTCAATACAATGCAAATATAAGAGTCCGCTGTCGGACAGTGATAGGGGGTATTAACATACATTGTGTCCGTACTACAGTTAATCTGACTGTGAATGGGACGACGTTGAAATTTCAATGTCTCGACTATTTTGACAGTTCCCTCACTTGTAAATTAGGTTTTAAAAGTTTTACTTAAACAAATAACTATGTCTCTCTCTCCAGCCTTAACGTGCCACTGTTGGGCACAGGCCTCCTTTACTGTGGGAGGGATTATTGTCCACTATGGCGCGCTGACCAGGTGGGTTGGAATAGGGTTTATTTTCGGGTTTTACATCTCTCACAGAGATGTGTGCAATATCCCTTAGAGATCTCTTCCTTTTTTGAAGTCAGTTAAAAAAAAAGCAATAGTCTCTGTAAGTACCGATGAAAACCGCCATTGGTGCCAATTCTACGTGCACAACTAACTTAACTAAAAATGAAAACAACTATGGTGTATTTTGATTATTTAGCTATATTGTTCTGCACATTTATATTAATTAAAATCGTTAGTATATAATAAACAGTTTTCTAACACGAAAGTTCAGTTAACGTCGCCGAATTGTGTTATCGGCACTATCAAAATTCAAATTCAAATAGTTAGTTAATTCAATAGTTAGGTAAAGTTTAGTTTAGTTGTGCGTGTAGAATTGCTATCAATATTATTCTTCAATATTTTTAAAGTCGATACATCGATCCATCGATCGATCATCCTTCAGTCGCAGATTCTTCTATTTTCTGGGTCCTTATTTATATAAAATAACTCATAGAGCATTGTCAATTGTCCACCTTAGCAAATACAACTGCAATATTGTTCTTACGGCATGGCTTCAACAAAGCTATGCAGAATCAGAAGAGCATTTTAAAAATTTTGCAGTGATCAAAATAATCACGGTTACTTCTGATCCTTGCACGTAGAAACATTCACACATATGCACACATCTCTTGAGCGGACACAATATTATTGATACACATACTGCATACACACCTTAAACACATTACATACAGAAAACATATTCCTTCTTTTTCTGTTTTTAGTTGTCCCTTTCTTTGTCCCTTTCTAGTCGTCTATTACTTTGTTTACTTAGCAAATTAAGTTGCTATTGTTACTAGGTTCGAGTGGAGACCTGGTGATCTGTATCACAGGTAATATTTTACCCATCTCAGACACCAGCTATCCACGGCCGAAACTGTTTAACTGCTTTTTGTAAGATTTTTCTTATCCCTATTTTTTTCTTTTTTTTGTTATTCATAGCATAGTTTTTTATATTATATTGTGTAATGCAATATTCGGTTGTGGAAAGACAATAAAGATAATATTATTATTGTTATCGACTTTATACATTTTTGTAAACAATCATTAATAAATATATTCTTTTTTACTAACTATAATGAAAAAACAATAGGAAACTACGAACAATAATTTTGACAAAGATTTACGAGCTCACTCGGTGTCAAACAAAATAACTACTTATTACAATTACGATAAAAGCCTTCATTAATGTTATTTCCATGTCCAAACAAATTATTATTGTTTGATGTCAAGGTCATGTCATTTTTGAGGTTCCGTATATTAAGGGTTAACGACGACCCAGTAGGTAACAATAATGTTCTTAGCTCAAAAACTCAAAAGTGCTAGAAAATCCTGAATATTATTTTACACTAGCTGTTGCCTGCGACTTCGTACGTGTGAAATTTAGAAATCAGTCCTTAACAAACAGAAGCTTACTCTTCTGCTCAATAGATGGCGTTGTACGTTTATTAAATCGCGCTATCGTTTCGTTCCACACATTAACACTTAACCTCGTCCAAATTAATAATAATTTGGACGAGGTTAAGTGTTAAGTGTAATTTATAAGTGCGAAATCCGGATGATGACAATAATGTCATCATCCGGATTTCGCACTTATAAATTAGAGAGGAAGTGAGGATTATTGCATTGTCATTGGTCCTTAATATGTGTGCAAAATTTCAGTTCAATCGGACTACTGCAAGTGGGTGAAAATCTCATTCAGAAATTCCGTTACATAGATTATCATCATCATCATAACATCACGCCTTTTTCCCATGGGAGTAGGCAGAGACTATAGAGCGCCATCTGCTACGATCCACATGCCCAAACCACCTAACCATACTTTTCTCCACCTTAATCACTACATCCTCTTTAAGACCGGCACGTTCTTTTATATTTTTTTTATTTTTTTTTTACATATATTATTAAATAGATATGGATATGTACCGAGCTAATAAAGCGTGTTAAAATCATTTATGTACAAAAGTCTTACATACTAATATTATAAAAGCTGAAAAGTTTGTTTGTTAAGAGGATACCAAAATTCTTCGTGCATTTTTCTACGTACGAAGTTTTCATTGTTTCTTTAGATTGAATGGCTAGAGCTCTAATTTTTAAGTATATGTTTTTTCAATATATAATTTAGGATCGCATAAACTCAGTAACGAGATTGAAAAAAGTTTTCTCGATAGAAAATCTTAGCGAAACAACCTCTCTAATTTTTTTTTTTTCCTTTGTCGGTCTATTATCGCGTATTAACTAATGAAATAACTTTAAAAACATAAGTAACTATTATATATAGAAACACGTAAATCAGAATTAAAATATATTTAGTAGATTTTGAGTAAACAAAAAAAATAGCCTTATTTCTTCATTTTCTATACCTACTAGCTGTGTTAATATGTACATGTCGACGATAATATTGATGTAGGCCCTTAAGACGCGGTAATCTCAGGAACCACTATAGTAAAATTTAAAAAATTCTTTCCGTGTTGGATAGTCCATTTTTTGACAAAGCCTATATAACGTCACCCTGTGACCAATAGGAGTAAAGCAGCAGTGAAAAATCTTGCAATAAACGGGGAAGGTTTTTTAAATTCCACGCGTAAAAAATCGCGTATAACAGCAGATGCTAGTTTTAAGTATATCTCTCTACATAATATACGAATAATAAATACCAGAGCAGATTACAAATATTCACAAGTGTCTTTAAAAAATTAATAAATTAATGCAACTTAATAAATTAGGTACTTTAACTTAATAAATTACTTTTTACACCCTTGCTCGTAAAGCTGATGTAATTCCACCGTTTTTAAATATGTAAAGCGGGTCATAAAAAACGCGTGTGTTACCAAAGCAAATAGTTAAGTTATAGTCCATACAAATTTCATAACAGTATTATTTGCCATTTCAAATATGGAACTGATCGCCGCCGCACGACTCGAACAGCGCGCTGTTACTATTCAAATTTCGAACTAATCGCCGCGCGGCGCCAGTCAGAAGGCAGCGCTAGTGCGCTGTTAAAATGGCGGGAAAGCAACACTGTGCATTCACAGATTGAGTTTATTTAATGTTTTTTTTTCTGTTTCCTCGCAAATGTGTTAAAAAACGTCGTACGATATACGTGCGTATTGGTTATAACATGCTCGGCTCAATTACGCCCTCGCCTTCGGCTCGGGCTGAAGTTCCGCCTCGCATGTTATAACCATCTTAACGCACTAATATCGTAATGTAGTATAAATTAATAAATTACTGTAACTTAGCAACTTAATAAAATTAATAAATTACTTTAGTAACTGCAACTTATTATTGTGTTTTCGTTTTAGAAGATACAGAACCCTTAGCTTTGCGTATCTCTCTCGATCTTTCCAATTTTTTATGTTATAGCAATTTAACTAACAGTTAACCTTTTGGTTATGACTACACACTGAGTTGTGCATGACTTTGTGGCATTTAATTAATGTGGAAATGTAAGGTGTATTTCTAATGAAAGGGCTTGCGTTAAATCACTGCGTATTATATAATGAAATCACCACGACCGTATCGTCTGTATTTTTGCTATTATTGGGTGGTTCTTTAAAACTGCAAGTGGGTAAAAATCACTTTTAAAGATGCGGTTATAATTATAGTTACATTGATAGATATGTAGGAAACGTTTTAAATTAAAACGTTTGAAGATTTAAACTCTCATAGCCATATAGGTACACAGACATTACAACTTCGTTTTGTAATAAACTAGCCATCATCGTCCGCAATTTCGTACGAGTAAAACTCGATATATATACTAAACCCTTAAAAATTATACAAAAAACCATTCTCTTGAACCATTCTCTCTATTAGAAAAATCGCATTAAAATCCGTTGCGTACTTTGAAAGATATAAAGCTCACATAGGTACATACATACAAAAATAACAACTTTGTTTTTTTTATAACAAGTAAAGACAAAATATCCTCTTTGGAAAGAAGGCGTGAATGTTGATGATGATGACGTAGCAAATGTCAGTCAGTATATCAGTATAGTAGATCAATTATTTTATCATGTAGACCAAATTAACGTTTTATGTTTTTGGTAGTACACAATTTACTTGACATTATAAAAGGCGGAAAGGATATCAAATATAATCACGATTCTGTTATTCAAGCCTTCGAGCGATGTAATTATGTTAATACTACATAATAAACGTGTATTACACTGTTGAGTGGGTCGAAAACAATGTTTCAAAACATAAAAATGTAATTTTCTATTGTTACAGGTAAAAATAAAACGTAAAACACCAATAGACAATGTAGCTTGGTTGTCAAAATGACAGGTCGCCATTAAAAACAAGATGGCGGGTTTTGGCGGCAAATTTTTGTGGCTTGTGCTGTGGTTTGCTGCGTTATTTCACATTGTTATCTGTCAGATTGGATGGACTGAAGATAATGAAGATCATGGTAAGTGTTACCATATTAAATAAATATTCATGTAGGTATAGGTATATTACACACAATATCCTCTGGTCCCAAGTTAAGCATATAGGCTAGTGTTATGGGTACCAGAAAACGGATATACTATACATATAACTTTCTTTTGTAAATACATAAATATAATACAGTAGTAGAAATGTAGTAGACACCGAGACGCCAGTACAAACATTTGTTTGACATAATATTTTCTAAAACTTGCGCGTCTCATTTGATAAAATAAACTACTTTTTACGGATTAACACGCGTGTATTTGTTTTAAATTTTGGCCCGATATTTCGGAGACTTTGCAGTCACCATGGTCACGGGTGAGACTTGTTTGACTATTATAAATATTACACATATAATTGTCCCGTCCGGGAATCGACTCCGAAACCTCTTGAACGGTAGTCTGTTACATGAACCACTGTACTAAGCCCGTCAAATATAATCTGTATATTTGTAAACTGGTACACAAATAATATTACCAAAAACATCGCGTGAAAATCTCTGAATATTTTATAATTAAATATTTAGATAAACACAAAGGCTAACAAAGCTAAATAAACCCATTTATTTGACGTGGCTTTACTTTGAACAATAAATTTTGGTTTCTTTGAGGCATTTCCGTCTTTCTATGACTTGACCACATCGCTCTAGGCTGACTTAATGGCGTACTGTGGAGATAATTAAATAAAATTAACTTTATATATCCCTGTTTTGTGTTAATGGAAACAAAAGTTGTCGTTATTAAAAACAGATGTTATGATACAATTAGATTAGTGGAGGTTGGAAAATATTTGTGGCTGAAAACGTCGTGATAGATTTAAGCCAAAATAGCCAAGGAGTCTTAAATCCGTAAAAAAGCCGTCTTAAGTACGCCTCTCTTACTCTCTCCAGCCCATTGACGTCCCACTGTTGGGCACGGGCCTCCTTCACTCAAAGAGGGTTTATGATCTACTGTGCCAAGCTGATCAGACGGTTTTCATAGGGTTTAGTTTTGAGTTTTCCGTCTCACACAGAGGATATTATCGGTGTACAAAATCCCTTAGCTGGCTTTTACAGAACCCTGGGAAGGAAATGGGGTGGTGACACTTGTATTCTTAATCCACCAATCACCACATGGAAATACATATAATAGGTAGGTACTTATAATCATCATTTTGATGCCCTTATCTATTATTTGGGGTCTTGTTATTTGGTGTCATTTTGGGTCAGTAAGTGGACTAAATAATGATAATAATGGAAAGGAACCCTTAGTGTGCGAGTTTAACTCATACTTGGTCGGTTTTTTGATTAGTTTCGTATTTTTTTCAGTCTCTGATCGCAGCTGCCCCAAGCTTCTAGCCACGTTCACTGTCCCAAATGGTTAAAAAGCATAAAAAGGGAAGTTTTTCGTTTAAAACACGAGTAGTCTCTAACATCGTTAACCCTGTGACCTCATGAAACCTTCGGAAAACAAAACATCCTTGAAAAAATACAAATGAGGGTTGAACAGTAATTGAGTTGGAGGCTTGTATCAGAGTAAAGGGCGTTACGTTCTTTATTTGCACATCAGATCAGATTGAACTTGCTACCTTTTATACGAAAAAGGTTCTTTGAACCATGATTGCAAAATTGTGATCTTGTGCTAATATTTGTTGTTGGGATTTGGGATACAACAAATTCATGTTTGTCTATTACGTCAGCATTATTATTATTACCTGTTGGATGCACACAAACATATTTACATACCAGTTGTTGCCCGCGACTCCGTACGCGTCCAATTTAGAAAATTTTCCCCGTTTTTACAACATTTTTCACTGCTACTTCGCTCCTATTAATCGTAGCGTAATGTTATATAGCCTATAGCCTTCCTCGATAAATGTACTGTCCAACACTGAAAGAATTTTTCAATTGGAATCCTTGATTTCTGAGATTAGCGCGTTCAAATAAACAAATTAAGAAATAAACTCTCCAGCTTTATTATGTTAGTAGGTATAGATACATACAATCACGATCGCAAAATATCTAAAATATATGTTTTGTCTTCCTCTCTCTTTCTCACCAGCCCATTAAGGTCCCACTACTGGGCTCAGGCTTCATCCTATTTGTGAGGGATTATGGTCTAATATGCCGCTGACCAGGCGTCTTGTTAGCACAGGGTTTAGTTTCGAGATTTCCGTCTCTCACAGTAGACATTAATTGCTTATAGTTATTAATATTTTGTTTTTAAAGTGTTAACAGCAATACACCATCTGTGAAAATTTTCAACTCTCTGGCTATAACCGTTTCGGAGATATAGCCTTGTGACAGACGGACGGATAGCGAAGTCTTAATAAAAAGGTCTCGTTTTACGTTTTGATAAGGAATTCTAATAAAGGTTTATCATGATTATTAAATATTAGTAAAATCATAATCATAAACACGAATTTGTCAAGTAAATTAAAATTTAGTTGATCGTGAGTTTAAATTATAACATTGCTCGAATGATTATACTTGTAAATATATTTAAAAACGCGATATAATCTGTTAAAAGTAGTGTTATTTGAATAAACGAGTCTTGCAAGTTGTAATAAATACTGGCTATTGCCCGCGAGTCTGTATATTTTCCTCATTTATGCAACATTTTTCACTAATGCTGCACCACTCCTATTGGTAGCGACGTGATGTTATATCTTTACTTCTTTACTTCTTATAAAAAAGTCGTTATTTTTGTATGTATGTCCCTATGTAAGCTTATATCTTCAAAAATACGCAACCAATCTTGATGCGGTTATTTTTAATAGATAGAATGGTTCAAGAGGATGGCTTTTTTCACATAATTTGTTGGGGTTTGCTGTATATTGGATGAGATATGATTAAATTTGCCGAAAAATTCGGACGCGCGCGAGTTATAAATGAAAACGCTGCCTTATCTATGTGAGGTACAACAAACTAAAGTATGGAGGAATTGTTTGTTACCTACAGTTCTTCAAAAAAGTCCTCGATAGCATATGTCTACCTTTTAAGGGAAACCCGCTATACTCATAATAATGTCAAAAATGTGTTTTCAAAAGCTATTTATGTGTATATATATTTTTTATCAAATTACATAGCTTAGTTAGCTTACGCATTTAATATAGATTATTACTGCTCTTTACAGCATGTAATTTAAATGAATATCTTAGGAGATATGACGAAAAAAGAATTACGCGCGACAAAATAAAATACTTAAACTGTTGGCAGAGCAACGCGAACGTTTCCTCTGTCTTCTCTCCATAATAATAATGTTTATTGTGCTTTCACGTAAAGACTACTGGATGGATTTTCATGAAACTTTCCAATGGAAAATGGAATAGAAAATGAATATATTTTTAATCCTTTGTACCGCGGGTAACACCGCGGGGCACAGCTATTAGCCTATAATCTTACTCAATAAATGGACTATCCAACACAAAAATAATTTTTCAATTCGAACTAGTAGTTCCTAAGATTAGCACATTCAAACAAACCAACTCTTCAGCTTTACATTGTTAGTATAGTTTTAAAAAACACAATATATTTATGTTTTTATTGTTATAGGTGCACGGTTCGCGACAGCTCAACCGGATGGTGAGTGAAATAAACTTTCTATTTTAAGCCTTTTAAGGAATAAAAACTGTATTTTTTACATTTTTAATGTTATAACAAATTGATTAGCGTGATTTGTTATGATACGTAAGTATAACAGACATCCATCCATCAGCCTTTCTCCATTCACGCTTGCAACTAGCGGTTGCATCCAACGGCTCCCCGTGACCTAAGGGATATCGTTGCTCCACCTTTTCGGGGACCGCGCTACGATGCATCATCGAGTACGTGGTCGCCACTCTAGGACCTTTCTTTCTCAACTATCATCAGTCGTCCGAGCTATGTGGCCATTGCCACTTTGCTATTGCCACTTTAGCGTGCTTACTATTTGGGCCATGTCTGTTTAACCCTTGCATACGTACCTCATATATATGTTACAGCTAAAAGCCGAAGTGCGACTGGACCTAGGTTTAACTGGCTAAAACTAGGTGCAGCGAAGAGTGTTTGGCTAATCCTAGCTGTAGCCGGTCGATTTTGGCTACACATATTTTTTATCCGTTATCTTAATGGCTAAAACTAGATGTAGCCAAATCTCAGTGGTTAAAGTTGGTTGCATCGTATGGAAATATGGCCTCTTCCGCCCGTTTAAGAAGTCAAGCGAGGTTTATTTTCCGGGTATTGGGTCATCTGCTATTCCCAATACTCCCAAGCATATTTTAAACTTTACCCTTACCAAAATGTCGCCATACCGAATTCTCTCTGTGCCGATTCCCGAAATAAAGTTTCACAAGTTAATTGTGTAACATGTAAGCCAAATATTGTTATGTTGATAATGAATGCGGCGCCTATCCAGCTAACTTGAAGAGTGCCGAAGATATAAGTCAATATGGTACGTGCAGACACATTCTTAATCTGTATTCTTATTCTTACAAAGGATCGGTTTGTATTCATTGCGGATAGTGGGTACATACTGTGAATATCTAACGTCTCAAAGGGATTCATTTATACATATATACGAGCGTCTATGGAGCGCTCAACAAAATCAGAATTATATTTGTAATAAGATAAAACTTAAAAGAGTTTTCCTTTTTACTAAAATTTTTCACTCCCACGTAAATATATTCCCCGTTTTCCAATTACAGCACAAGAGCGCATTATGCGGCACAATGCTCAACGTTGAGTGTTCCAACTACAGCAACGCATCGCACAATCGAGCACTCTCAAAAGTGATGCGTGTAATCCATACCAACTTCAGCGACAGAAAATTAACAAGTATTTTTTCTTTAAATTGGCATTGATTGAAATTTTATTTATATATTATCGTTAGTAATATTATTTATTGTTAAAAAAATTTTTAAGGCTTTCGTTTCTTCGGAGTTTTCTGGAAATAATCAAAGTTAATTCAAGCTGTTTAATAATAGTAATTAATATAAGTATGGATGAAGGTACAAACAATAACTTTTTTTATATTCCACACTTATAATGTGAATACAATTTTATTTTAGTATTTTTTTTTCAACACTGAACTTAGCGCACTCTGCTGGTGCATTTGAAAACTAATTCATGTTCCAATTAAGCGTCAGCATAGTTCAGCATTGTGCGGCACTGAGTCGCATTATGCTCTGCATTTGGAAAACTAGCATTATGTACTAGTTTTTCAATATTATCTATACTTCCTTACTTATATATAAAAGTGAAAGTAAATTTGTTTGTTTGTTTGTTTGTGACGTTTTCACGCAAAACCTACAGAATGTAATTGCATGAAAAGTGTACATACAGATAATTTATAGCCCTGGAAGTAAAATAGGCTTGTATATTATTTCGCTAAAAACTCTGTAAGAGATAATAAACGTAAATATTTGGGAAGTACGGTAATAAAATAACTGTACCGCCATCTTAATTTTTTTCACAGTTGTCATAGCCACTCACAATCCGTCGACTTATAAGTACATTTTTTTAATTTGGCCACGAAGGTTTTAATCCCAGGCTGACACATGCGATTTACGCGGTTGTTTGGAATAGTAATAATAAACAATACTCCTTGTGTGTTACTTAGTTCCAATATTCTTTTTTATTGAAATGCTTTCCTATTTAAAGAGGTTGGAACATTAAACGTTGGTATTTATTATTCTTTATATACTACGTCGATTTTTTTACGCACTATTGAATTTATAATTTATTAAAATTTTAATAAAAATTTAACTTATTTTTTGTTTATAATATTTTCTAACACTTGCGCGACTCATCTGTTTAAATAAAACTACTTTTTACGGATTTAGACGCGTATATTTGTTTTAAATTTTGGCCCGACATTTCGGAGACTTTGCAGTCACCATGGTCACGGGTGAGACTTATTGACTTATTTTTTGTTGTTTTTATTTTGGTTTGTGTTTTGATATCAATCATAGTAGTCATTTTGGTATCTGATTTAACTTTGATTTTAGTAGATATACATAGTATTTTGTATCGATACATATATCGATACATATTGTTGATTGATGTAAATTTTGCTACGGATTTCAGTATCGATTTTTATTAGATTAGTCTCTATTAATTTCAGTTCTCATTTGAGTTATTATTTAAGTTTGATTTTAAATTCGATTCGGCAACTAATGCGTGCGTAGCCGCGGGCAGAAGCTAGTATATTATAAAGCTGAAGAGTTTTATTTTTTGAACGCGCTAATATCAGGAACCACTAGCGTGATTTGAAAAATTCATTCAGTGTTGAATAGTACATTTATCGAGGAAGGCCATATGCTATATAATATCACGCTCGGACTAATAAGAGCGGAGCATCAGTGAAAATGTTGCAAAAGCGGGAAAAACGTTCTAAATACCACGCGTACGAAGGCAACAGCTAGGCGTATTTAGATGAGTGAAAGTGAGGCTGACTGACTGACCAACGTGTTAACACATTGAACATTTAGCTGCTAATGCTCGGAACCTGGAGGTTTTCTGAAGGAAAGAAAGTTAATCTTGATTTCAAGATAAATTTAATACAGCTCTTTTTATAATATTCAAATCTAGCAGTTACGCACAACTTCGTTGGCCTGAAATTTTGGATGACTGGAATAAGAAACTTATAGCAGGGTTTCCCGGTTATCCCGGAATTAGATAAACTAAATTTCTATAAACCATTCTTTTGGCTTCTATTATACCAATAAAGACCGGTTATGTTTTTTTCAGAGTACAGAAATCGACTTTATAGATTTCTAATATATGTAGAATATATTGTATAGAATTTAGATTTAGATAGCTAAACTATGAACTTTTTACGTCCCATCTTCAGCTCAATAATATTTCAAACTTAATTTTAGACAAGAAAATGAAAAATTCCTACTTATCCATAATATTTTTTACCTAAAAATGTAATCGTATTATCTGATTGTTCATTTTGATTCTCTCAATTCTATTTGCAAACGAATAACAAAATTTTTTCATTGTTTATTCGGCTGTCAATTCTCTTGGACTATTTATTGTTCAAATATATATGAAAATTTATCAATTGAATTGTTTTAGCATGAAACGTTTTGCTTGTTTTATATTTTAACAGTAAAATAAGCACAATTAGCTCGTTTTCACAATATTAACAATATATTAAATCCGGTACATTAAAGAAGTATATTAAATTAAATCTAATTATACTCCTCCGAAATGGCTCGACCGAATTTCGTGAAATTCAAATAGGTCTGAGAATCGGACAACATCTATTTTTATCCCCCTAAATGTTAAGGGTGGTCCACCCCTGACATTTGTATGGCAAAACAACGTTTGTCGGGTCAGCTAGTCTAATATATAAAATTCTCCTGTCGCGGTGTTCGTTCCTATACTTCTCCGAAACGGCTTGACCGATTCTTATGAAATTTTATATGCATATTCAGTAAGTCTGAGAATCGGCTACTATCTATTTTTCATACCACTAAGTGATAAGGGTTGCCTTTCCCTGACATTTGTATGGCAAAACAACGTTTGCCGGGTTAGGTAGAAATATTATAAATGTGAAAGTTTTGAAAGAAAGAAAGAAAAAGTTTATTGCTGCAGTATCCACTAGAATAATAATATACAATATACAAAGATATGACTTAGGTACAAAAATTACAAAAATACAAATAAACAAAAGGTACACCTATAAATCAGTGTAGGGACAGCAGGAATGGGTGCCCATTTCAGCATATGTCAAGTCTATAGGACTTGACGCTGGTTTTCAAATGGGCCCCTTGTGTGATGTTGCGGATGCCCAACAAGCAATATAACAACAGTAACTTATTCATTTTTACTCAATAGAGAAAGGCTGCATACTAACAATGGTTTGAGACTGATTGCAGAGTATCAATATAATATAGTAATAAAATTAAAGCAGACAGGATCAATTATACATATAAATAAGAAAGTACTGGCTGTAAAATGAAAGTTATTCCTAAAAATAGATAAATTTTAAATTAAAAATGCAATTTAAATAAGGAACTCATATGGGTGAAATAAGTACTTGTAGCTACAATATTTAATTAAACATAATATTAAATAGTTATGAAGACTTATAAATAAATATTAACTAGTGACATAATAACGAAAAAAAACAAAATAGATCTTAAACTAACAAGAAATATAAATACAAAAATATAATTACATTCAATTAACACAAAAATGTTTTTATTAGTTTTTGTTGTTGATTACTAAAAATAAACTTATTTTATACAGGTTTTGAATACAATAAAATACCTTGCAAATAAAACATAAGGTATGAGTGGAGGTTTACGAGTCAAAATTAAGTACTTCGAGGAAGACACATCAGTGAAACTACTTTTTACGGATTTAGACGCGTATATTTGTGACGCGAAACGTCGGGCCAAAATTTAAAACAAATATACGCGTCTAAATCCGTAAAAAGTAGTTTTATTTAAACAGATGAGTCGCGCAAGTGTTAGAAAATATTACACATCAGTGAGTTACAGTAGGCACAGCCGTGAAAATTTTATCCAGATCTCCAATACTGCGTATACATACAACCTGTTCTCCGTCATCTCTACGAGCAAATATTTTGCCGTCCTTTCGCCATATATATTTCCAATTATGTTGATCTCCATTTTTTTTTGCTAGGTAGAACATCCTCTTATTGTGCGGAGTCAAACGTTCATTTAAATAGATTTTAGAATGTGAACTTATTATATCTATGGCTTCAGAGGTAAGGCCGCGGTGAATGCGAGCTGCTTGCAAAAGACGCTCGCGGGTTATACGCCTTGTTAGACTGACTATAATATGTCGTAGTCTCGGGGCTTTCGTAGTACTAGTATTCTGATGAGAATGAGACACCGAGCCAATGCGTTCGGCATATGATATTTCTCCTTTTTCAATGTGAACGCTTATTAGAAACTACTTGCACGATTTGATATAAGTTTTCACCCACATTTTTGTCATGGCCTGGCATGTCATTGGCCAGTACTTCCTGGTGACGTGCATTTATTTCAGACTCCAATTCGACAATTGCCTCAGTGATCGAGTTGTCGTCAAGTTTGTATGGATGTTTGGATATTGTATGGATGTTTGGGTGTAATTTGTATCGATGTTTGGATATATTTTAATGAAACTTTACAATAATGTAGCTAACGTAACGTCCATCAGAATAACTCATATAGGCTACTTTTTATCCCGAAAGTATGCAATGTTCCCGTGGGAAAGTAAAAATCGAACAGAGTTTTTATCCTTTTTCACTGTGGGTAACACCGTGGGGCATAGCTAGTAATATATACGTACGTCAAGCGTGCATGACCACATATATAAGTATAAATGAAGCCAAGGAATTATATTTGGACAACTGTTAGCCTATCTTCCAGTGTGACATTAACATCGAAGAAAAAACAATAAAATAAGTAATATAGACACTCTGTCTTGAAAAATATTCAGCGCACACATCTTACAATGTAATAAACATAAAACCTGTTTTGAATTTATTCAACACAAAATTTTCTTTAATAGTAATAACATTTTCCGAACTGGTGGAAGACAGCATCGGAAAACCAATTCTGGCTAAGAGCCAACACGTTAGCCAGCGAGTTTAACTTAACAAATACAAATACTTAACTCTTTATTTTTTTAATTTCTGAGGAGTTTTGCAGAAGAGGTTTTACATAGGATTATGTAATTATACAACACCCTTGGGAAGACATAGAGTCGTGATACTTGTAGTCCTAATCCGTCACCACACGGAGAGTTACATTTATTTAATGTTTAATTCATATCACGTCTGTCACATTATCACCGATAATGTGTACCTAACCTAACATCTTCTGAGAGAGTCGGAAATCTCGAAAATAAGCCCAATGCCAACACATCTGGCCAGCGCAACATAGTAGACCGAGAGCCCTCCAGAAGTGACGGAAGCCTGTGGCCAACAAAGGTCCCACATCTTGTTAAGCTGGAGAGAGAGGGCAAAATGCTAGTTGATGTTAATTGTTCTTGAATATATTTCATAAACATGCTTCAGGGAGCATGTGAAATGACAGGCGGAATTAACACAGCATGTTAATTCCGACTATCACCTGAATATTTAGTATATTACATATACCTAATACTTGCTGGTATCTGCCAGGATATTCAGGATATAAGGATTTCAGGTGAGCTTTTAACATAAAAATATATGCGGACCCCTACGCGAGCAGACAGCTCGCCGAGGCGGTCTACCCAGTCTTAAAAGACTGGGTTGAGGCGAGGCACCGGGATCCGACGTATCACCTTACTCAGCTCCTCACAGGTCACGGCTGTTTCGCCAAGTACCTGTGGGAGGTGGTTGGTATCAAGTCGGATCCCGTTTGCCGCAATTGTGGATGCGGAGCCGTGGATACAGCCGAACACAACCTCGCCGTATGCACGGCCTGGGACGCCTAGCGCGCTGAACTCGTCAGCGTGCTGGATCAGGACTTGTCGCTCTTGGTCGTCGTTTCGTCCATGGCCGAGAGCGAACAGTGTTGGGCCGCCGTCGCCTCTTTCGCTAGGGAGGTGATGGCGGCAAAGAGGGAGGCCCTGCGGGAGCGTGAACGAGCTGGCGACACATTGCCACCCCGCAGGGCCCCGGGTGGGGGTCGTCGACGGGCAAGAGCCGGCGGCCCCTCTCGAAGAGGTGGTCGCGCGCGGCGGGTCGGTACACAGGCCCGCCGCGGCAAATGTTGCACGCGGCCACGCGATGGCTGGACCTAATGCTCCCCCGCCGCGCCGGTTCGGGCTCCGGTTAGCGTGGCCACCCCTCGCCGGGTCATGGTAAGGCTCACGGCACCATCATGCCCCGGCGGAGAAAAAAAAAGAAAAAAAACTTAAAAATAAGTGTGGTAGTATCCGATTATAAGGACATTCACCGTATCTGCCAAATAGTGTCGTAGTAACCGAATGTCGCACTAAATGGTAAATTTTCTTCTATAAATCTATACAATACATTTATAGAAAAGCTGAAGAGTTTATTTGTTTGTTTGAACGCGCTAATCTAAGGAACTATTTGATGCCGATTTGAAAAATTATTTTAGTGTTGCATAGTAAACTTATCTAGGAAGGGTTTAAGCTATATAATATCACACTGCAACCAAAAGAAGCGAAGCATCAATACAAAATGTTGCAAAACTGGGAAAGCTTTCTAAATTCGAACGAAAAGTACGAACGAAGTCGCGGGAAACTGCTTGTTTATACTTAAGCTGATTCTTACATTCAAGAGAAGAAATGATATCATGACATGTGTACTCTTAATCAATCACTACGCTGACATAAAATATGCGGGTTCTTAATTTATTAGGTACTAGCTGGCCCGGCAAACGTTGCTTTGCCATACCAAAAAAAAGTAAAAAAAAAATTTTAAAAAAAATGAACTATAAACCTCACGGAGCCCGAGACCTTTCCAACGAATGCAAAACCGTGGAAATCGGTTCGTGCGTTCTGGAGTTATAGCGTCAGGAAGGAAAACCCGACTTATTTTTATATAGTAGATTTCAACTGTGAAAATAATTTTAACTTTTATCAAAATGTTAATTCTGGCGTTATGGAAAAAGTTAACGAAAAAAAATTGCATCGTTCTTATAAAGGGCAATGACGGCTCCATATTTTAGCTATTTTATTTCCTTAAGGAAATGAAAATCTGAAAACTGATAATTTTATAATTCAGTGTAAGTCTCCCCCTGTGCTCATTACGATCTTTGTAAGGTAGATATGACTTTTTTCCTTGATCCTGACAAAGATTTTTATTAAAGACTAGCTGTGCCCACGACTCCGTCCGCGTGGATCGTTTTTTTTCGACCGACCCAATAAATTTTTCGATTCTTTTTTTACCCGCTAGATGGCGTTGCAAGTAACCACATTAAGTAATTAATAATAATAATATTTTATTTTTTTCTAAAATGATTACAATTTTTGCTTACATTACTCTGGATCCCGTGCTAGTAGAAACTGTATTACAGGATACAATTTCGTATTAAATGTAAATATCTCTTGATTGTGTGGACCGATTGCGATGTAACAAAGACTAAGTAATACCTTGGGTTGTGTACAATTTTTACGTATAACATTTATATTTTTATGTGTAATACAATTTACGTGATGCGTGCACAGACAAACATCTAAACAGACAAATAGACAAAAATTTCAAAAATGCTTTAAATGGGTTCTGTTGGTTGTCCTTTACACATCTGACTATTTTTTTTTGTAAATATATTCAATGTACAAAAAATGCCACCTTTAATACGTCTTTTTATCCATTAGAGCGTGATCTGTGACATAGATACGAACGGAACTAATAAAAGAGTATAATATCTACCTATATTGTTTCCTATCATCAGTGTGATGATAAGTAGCGCTGGCTGCCTCCACAGTGATGACAGTAAACATGCGCATGATCTCATCATGAGCAGTACCCTCAGGACTGGCTAGCGCCATACAACCTAATTGGTCTACTATCAGAGTATCCAACGATGATGGGGCCCGGCACAACCTATAATAACACATCAACATCATCATACCATCACGCCAAATCTTCTACAGATTTATTATATGTAGTATAGAAGATGATAGAAGATACCTATACACAAAATTTTAGGTTAAAGCTCCCGCAACTACTCCATTCCGCTCCAGCCCTTCAACCACTGTCAGGCACGGCCCTCTTCTACTTTAGGAGGGATTATGGTCTACTATGCTACGCTGACATGTTTTGTCTCAGGGTTTATTTTTGAGATTTCCGTCTTTCACAGAGGATGTTTCTCTGTTCAATAACCCTTAGCTGGCTTTTAATGCACCCTGAGAATGAAAAGAGGTGGTGATATTTGTATTCCGAATCCATCACCAGTTCACTACACGGAAAAATATTAGTTGTCATTACGTAATGGAGTAAGGAAAAGCAATATAAAAGAAGTATTAAGTTGAAATAACCTAAAAAAAACTTTGTATTGAGAATCACAGCTTTCTGTATTTCTGTAACGTGCTTATATTAGCTCGTAACGTATCTATCAATGTATTAATCTATGTAACAGAATCTTCGAAAGTGATTTTCACCCACTTACAGTTGTCGGTTCGATCTGAAATACACACCATATTAAATACCGATGACAATGCAATAATAAAAAAAAAAAATTGGATTTTCAAGCGAGTTTTTTAGTTTTAGAATTAAGTAAATTATTTAATTTTCACGAACATTTCACACAACGTCGTCTGGTCCCAAGCTAAACGTATATGTACGTGTTATGGGTACCAGATTACGGATGGGCTACAAAAACTATTTTTCTTTTATAAATACATACTTATAATACATAGAAAACACCCAGACGCAATACAATAATTTATGTGACAATTATGAATGCCACACAAGTATGATATCGGACGCGATATGCGATGATATGTACGGGAATCGAACCTGCGACCTTGTAAACCGCAGTCCGTTACATAAACCACTAGACCACCAAGCCATTTTAGAATTTTAGACAATCTCGAGTAAGAAGAGCAGTTTTCATCAAAAATTTTATACATTGAACGAGAATCGGTAAAACTTGACAAAAAAAAGGGGTGTGTTTAATATGTCTATATCCATTGCTCGCTTGAATCCAATCTCGCAGTTTTATTCAAAGCGGCGCAGGAAATGTGTATTTACATACGAATACAGGTTATTTGGGTTCAAAGAATGCTACTCTTTTAATAAATCGATAAAGCAATAATACGAGATACCGCTGCAAGTGCTATTGTTTGGTGTCAGCTAATAAAACATTTTTATCCTTGTTCTGTCTTTTTATATTGTGTTTCATTTTACTCCAGATTTATCAAATTTTTTTGGGTCGGCTTTTAGTGTAAGTAGGTTTAACAGGAATTCAATTTGTTATAAAACAACTACCTTCTGAACAGTGTAGCATAATAACCACATCGGTACTAATACTATAAATCTGAAAAGTTAGTTTGTTTGAACGTGCTAATCTCAGGAACCAAGGGCCCGATTTCAAAAATTCTTTTTGTGTTGGATAGTATAACGAGGACTGCTATAGGCTCTATAGATGTGGTTACACTCACAGATTATATACTAATATTAAAAAGCTGAAGTGTTTGTTTGTTTGAACGTGCTAATCTCAGGAACTACTTGTCCGATTTGAAAAATTCTTTCAGTTTTGGATAGTACATTTATCGAGGAAGGCTATATAAAATCACGCTGTGACCAATAGTAGGAAAGCAGTAGTGAAAAATGTTTCAAAAGCGGCGAAAATTTACTAAATTCCACGCGTACGAAATCGCGGGCAACAGGTAGTTTCTAGAATAATCCACAAGTTAAGATTAATAATTATGAAAGAAGGAAAAAGAAAGAAAAGAAAAATATCGTGTATATTTAGCAATGTGCCGCGAACAAAGCTATAGAGAATATCGACAAGTGCTTCGCCTTTAAATTAAGAGGGCACGATACCTAATTATGCTCCATACAAAAATATGGGTATCTTTATATCTATCTTTTACTTCCCTTTTTTCTTCGCGAAAGTTAAACCGATTTTAATTGTTTCTACGCTATATTATAGATGAAGAGTATATATATGCTTCTGTCCTCGCTTTCTTTTTTTCAATACATAATAACTAAAAGAAATATGACCATCCGAAAATCCCGGTTTTTTTCGGTTTTCTTTAGGTAAAGTTGCAGCGTCTATCAAACATATTTGGTAGGGTACTATAAAAAAAAAATATACAAGCATAGATATACCTACTCTTCATCTATAATATAGCGTAAAACAATTAAAATCGGTTTAACTTTCGCGAAGAAAAATGGGGAGTACGAAACGTCTTTTTTTTAAAGAATTTGTAGGTAAAATCTGTTTCAGCTATATTTGTCCCTCTCAGCACGGTGCTCGGGAATAGGGATAGCAATACCTAAGGCAAATACCTAAATTAGGAGTACAGTACCCTCTTAAGCATTCATTCATTTCAGCGAGCTTCAAGCGTCCAGCCTTGTCCAGATTTTAGACCAGATTTTTGTGAAATGTGTATAATCTGTTTAGATAAAGTCGCATATCTCTCTCGCCAGCCTATTAACGACCTACTGCTTGGTACGGGCCTCCTCTACATTGAGGGGGGATTTTTTGGGGATTCATTGGGGGATTACGGTCTACAGTGCCGCGATGACCAGGCATGTTGGTCTAGGGTTTATTTTAGTGTTTTCTGTCTCTTCCAGAGGATGTTATCTGTGCACAATTTCAGTGAATTTTACGGCACCCTGGGCATGAAAAGGGGCGGTAGATAGATAGATAGATAGATATATTTATTTGCTAAAACACGTGTATACATACAAACAATAAATGTAAACAATAGAATGCATGCAAGGTGTTACACTGTTTCAAGTTCAAACATGTTTTGCCATTCACATGACGTGCAAATGTCGGTTAATTAAAATTATAATTATGGAACTTGTGGTGACTTTTATATTCTTAATCCGTCACCACACGGACAACGTCGCATATAGTTTTAGCAAAATTTTATATTATAATATGTAAATTTACGTTTGTTTGTTCGTCCCGGTGCTGAAAACTTGAATATTATCTTTACACTTCCTTGGTCGTGTTCTTAGTTTGCATAAATTTCAATTGTAATGTTCTCTTAGTTAGTGATTACTAAGATTTTGTATAGAAATTACAGAATCAACCCTCCACCCACGTAATGTTGAAAATAAACCTCGAATTCTAACGATACTACTAAATATAGATAATTTCTATAATTTTATTCTCGGCTCCTCCCAAAAAACGACAAAAGAAAATTAAGACTATTAAAATTTGCAACTACAAACATATTCAAATACAACAAACTTTAATTGCTTAATTATTATTTTCCTCACTGTCTATCTATTTCTCTCACTCTAGCCCATTGACGTCCCACTGTTGGGCACGGACTCCCTCCACTTTGGGAGGGCTGATGAGATCATCATCATCATCATCATGAGCTTTGGCGCGCTGTGTGTCGTGTTAGTACAGGATTTATTGTCGAGTTTTCCGTCCCTCACAGAGGATGTTATCTTTGTACAATATCCCAGGAAAAAGGGTGGTGACACATGTATTCTTACTCCTACTCAAAACAAACACTTATAAACGTGTTTCTTACTTTTTAACAAAGTAGAAATGACATCTCTATATATAAGACATCTGTGGGTATACCACATCTATATGATGGTAGGCAGTTTATATAAAAATGGTTCCCATTACGAACATAACATAAAACATCGCGGTTTATTTCACCCTCGACTCTAATTTGTCGCGATTATACACTCGCTGTGAACACTTCGATGGTACTTATAAAGGAAATAACATTGTTTATAATTTACAAATTTAACTTTACTATACACAAAACCTTTATTTAATTATAGCTAATCATAGCTAGCTATAGCTGTCGCTTGCAAATTTATACGTATAGGAATTTAGAAATCAAACCATCAAACCGAATTAAAAATAATTCTATCTTTTTTATTCTATTCTATATTCTATATTTTACCAATCGTGTTTTCACTGAAGTTTAGGGTTAGATAAAGGATTGAAGTTTGATCATATCAAAAATTGATAGTATATATATATAAATATTGTGGTATATAAATAAATAAATAAATAAATAAATACTTATGGACATTTCACACAACGTCCTCTGGTCCCAAGCTAAGCTTATTATTCCTGTTGTATAGGTACCAGAATACGGATAGAATACTATAATTTAGTTTATTTAGTAATAAGTTTTAATTATTTAAATCTATACCAATATTATAAAGCTGAAGAATTTGTTTGTTTGTTTGTTTGAACGCGCTAATCTCAGGAACCACTGGTTCGATTTGAAAAATTCTTTCAGTATTGTACATTTATCGAGGAAGGCTATATAACATTACGCTGCGGCTAATAGGAGCAGAGCATCTAAATTGTACGCGTGCTAAGTTGCGGGCAACAGCTAGGAAACCTAATATATTGTTATACACAAAACTCAAGTAACAATCCCTTGTAATGTTGTTCCTTTTCCAATTTCCAAATAAAGTTTCACAAGTAAATTGTATAACATGTAAGTTAAATATTGTTATGTTGATAATGAATGCGGCGCCTATCCAGCTAACTTGAAGAGTGCCGAAGATATAAGTCAATATGGTACGTGCAGACACATTCTTAATCTGTATTCTTATTCTTACAAAGGATCCGTTTGTATTCATTGCGGATAGTGGGTACATACTGTGAATATCTAACGTCTCAAAGGGATTCATTTATATATACGGGCGGCTATGGAGCGTTCAACAAAATCAGAATTATATTTAAGTCATCATTTTCCTGCCCTTATCCCGTTACTCGCAGTCGTCGCAACATTACTTGTTTACGTTGCATTGGGTTACGGGTCATTTTTATGACTGAAAGCCTGCCTGACATCAATTCTCCTTAGCTATGTGCACAAGTATAATGTGATCCCTCGATCGATTTTTACGAGGAACACATGGGGAGATGACGCTTATATTTTTTTCACCCCACGGATGTCAATCATATTTACTGTAAGATAAAAAGTTTAAAAAATATTTTCTTTAGTGAGGAGTGGTAGAAAACCAATCACTACAAAAGACGCTGAGCGCAGAGTTGGGTGACGCTCTATAGATATTAAGTTTCTAGAGTCGCAGTTTTCACAATGGATACTGTCTGGTCCATTGAAAAATTCCCTTAATTGCTACGGTATCCTGACATCAGATCCTAACTTGGAACCACCAGATATAACCCTTCAAAAATGTATTCCTCTTCTATTGAATCCAAGAGTAAAATCTAAGGTGGTATTTGACAGCTCAAATATTTAGTTATAAAAATTGTACGGGTGATATTGGCAAACCTTATCGAGTATGCCAAGTTTCTTCGCAACTACTTTCACCTTGAATGCAAGAAATCGTGCAAAATTAGGCTAGAGACCGTTTTTAGGGTTCCGTACCCAAAGGGTAAAAACGGGACCCTATTACTGAGACTTCGCTGTCCGTCCGTCCGTCCGTCCGTCCGTCCGTCTGTCACCAGGCTGTATCTCAAGAACGGTGATAGCTAGACAGTTGAAATTTTCACAGATGATGTATTTCTATTGCCGCTATAACAACAAATACTAAAAATAAAATAAAATAAATATTTAAGGGGGGCTCCCATACAACAAACATGATTTTTTACCGTTTCTTGCTCGATACTAATAACGTTGCCTTATGTTGCATAGATAATGGTACGGAACCCTTCGTGCACGAGTCCGACTCGCACTTGACCAATTTTATTGAGATACATGTAACACATAAAAATAAATCTGAAAAATTAAGAACCCCTTCTATATTAGGAAGTCGGATAGCAAGATATGGCTGATTCCATATAACGAGTCACAATTCCTGGTACCGATAATGTTGAACGTCAAACAAAAGTTATTATTACTAAACTATTAGAGAAACTAAAGTTTGTGCCAAATTATGTGGAATTTAATTAATGCAATGCAGTATTAGATAGTTTGCACAAATAATATTTACGCCTTTATGAATTTGTATACTGTTATGAAAATAGTTTGCTATCTGCTACGATCTCATCCTTCTGTCCTTATACCATTATTTGGGGTCGTCGCAACATGTCTTCTTCTTCCATAGTCTTCTATCAGCCGTTATGTCTGTGTTAATTGCTCTTTCTTTCGTGTCCTCGGTCACACAGCCCATCCATCTTTTCTTAGGTCTTCCTCTAGACATTAGGAGAATCACAGTACATCACTCCGTCTCTCTCTCTCTCCAGCCCATAAACGTCCCATTTTTCAACACGTGCTTCTATCACTTTGGAAGGTATTGGTCTACTACGCCGCGATGACCAGGAGTGGGAGCACACAGAGTATATTATCTGTGTACAATATTCCTGGTTTATACAGCATCTTTGAGTAGGGGTGATGACATATTTAATTATTACCTTTCTTCTTCTTCCTGCCCTTATCCCGAATTATTCCTAACAGCCGCCGTATTCTCATCAACACCTTTTTGTGTCTCTTCTTCTCCTTTTTTGGCTTTAACCTTCATATAATAATTGGGACTGATATGCATGACTAATTGTAAATTTTAAATTTAAACTTAAATTCTTCTCTGTTTGTATTGTATAATTGTATATTGTATGTTGAAACTTTTTACCCTTAATTTTATTCAATATTTAAAGTCAACTGATGGTTGTATTACTTGTTATTGAATCTTGTTTTATGAGCTTGCATGCTTTTATGATTTTTATCCACTTAAATTTGTTGAATTCTTTTTAGTAAGAATAAGTCAGTAACGTAGCACTAAGAAAAGAGCAATGTATTGTCTCCTGGAACACAGGTCTAAACCTAGTCTGGGAGGCAAAGAAATAAATGAATAATGTATCTAACAATTGTATAATAATAAAATAAATAAATAAAATAAAAAATATTCATCACATTTTTGCTTAAATGCTCTCCATCCCACCTCGTTATCATTTAAATGTTACCTTTGAAATACCCTAAAACTAAATATACTGTCAACATCGTCTTAACTTTAATTATTGTAGACCAGATTTTAATCTAAAGTGCAGTGAGTGATAATAATACAAAGCTCAGAACTTTGTTGGATATTGAAAAGCATTTAAAATAATTCACGTGTGAAATTTACAGTTAACAAAGCGTTAATGTTTTCAGTTTGTAATCATATAAATTCTATTCGAAATATGATAGAGTTGAGATAAAAGTCTGCAGCATATGTTGTGACTTTAACAGCATGGTGTTTAGAAACAAAATTCGGTCAATTACGAGTGGAACTCATACACAAAGGGCTCGGTACCGTTACTGACATAATATACGGGCCTCGTGGTCTAGTGGTTCATATGACGGACTACCGTTCACGAGGTCTCGGGTTCGATTCCCGGCCAGGCCAATCATTTGTGTGATTTTTTTAATTGTCATATAAATGTTTGTACTGCGTCTGGGTGTTTTCTATGTATTATAAGTATGTATTTACAAAAGAAAAGTAGTTTATGTATTATACCCGTATTCTGGTACCCATAACACAATTATTGAAATATAGCTTACTTTGGGACCAGAAATTGTCTTGTGTGAAATATCCATGAATATTTATTATTTATTTATATTCGTCGTGATTCCGACTCAAAATAATATAATAAGGGCAGAAAAATGATGACTTATGTATGTGCTGTTAAAGCACCAACTAATATACTTACACAAATTTTAGCAAATGTTTTGACCGTATACATCATAAGACGCTACTGAGCAAACTGATGCACATAGGTATTAGAGGGAATCTTTACAGATGGTTCTCGTCTTATGTAGAGAATAGATGTCAGATCGTAGCGTTGAATGGATATATGTCAAGACAATTTGGAGTACCTTCCGGTGTTCCTCAGGGATCATTATTGGGGCCTCTTTTGTTCAATATCTTTATTAACGATATTAGTTCTTGCTTCTTTCACTCGAAAATTCTTTTATATGCTGATGACCTAAAAATTATGAAGGCAATAAAGAGCGTGGAAGATGCTCATTTGCTGCAGGTAGATCTTGACCGTTTTCAAGACTACTGTTCACTAAACAGACTGGAACTCAACGTACCAAAGTGCTATGTTTGCTCATATACACGCAAACCTAATCCAATTATGCAAACATACACTCTTAAAGACTCTGATATAGCCAGGGTCAATCAAATTAGGGATCTGGGTGTTATCTTTGATGCGAAATTAATTTTTGAAGCTCACGTTGAGGCAATAGTAAAAAAGGCCTCACAGGCTCTGGGATTCATTTGTAGAATTGCATCGGATTTCGGAAGCATTAAAACGATTAAAATATTATACTGTTCTTTGGTTCGTAGTCACCTGGAGTACGCCTCACAAGTATGGAATCCGCGCTACGATGTCTACATGAATCGTATAGAGAGCATACAAAAAAAATTCGCAAGGTATTTACAATATCGATCAGGTTGTTACTTAGCAGATTATGAACGTCGATGTAAAAAATTTCATTTACTACCTCTGTGTGAAAGGCGTAGAAATGCTAACTTATCATTTTTGTTTAAGATAATTAACGGATCAATTGATGCGATAGAGATAGCGAACAAAATAGCACTGCGCGTACCTACTACTTTTCGGCGTATGCCTCGTCTCTTGCACGTACCTATGGCTAGTACCAACTATCGCCAAAATGCATATTTCATTAGAGTTTGCCATATGTATAACGAGATGTGCCGGGATGTAGATATCGATCTTTTTAATACCAGTGTAAAAAAGTTGAAGAATATCTTGAGCTGTAATTTCTTTGGGAATAGTCGCGATTGATGGAATTGTTTTGACTTTGTTTTTTTTTTAATTTTATTTGTTTACTTAATTGACATATTATATCACGCTGCTTAATCATATACCTATATATATATATCTAATTGTGAAAACTTTTAATTGGCCATATTTTTGTTATTACCAATTTTTATCAAATGTAATTTTAGCTGTAAGTTTTCCTTATAAAATAAAATAAATAAAATAAAATAAAATAAATAAAATTGTATAATTTTCAGCGCTCCAGCTTTCACCGTTCCGCAGATAGATTTAGTGACAGATAGACGAACAGACATGGAAGTTTCAGTAATAGGATTCCGTTTTACATTTTGGTTACGAAACACTAACAATAGTTATAATGTATCATTCTGAATTCTAGGCCTATGCTGAAAATCAGAGCTGCAACACCCTTAACCCAACACTAAGATGTGTGCCGCTTATGCTAAGAATGGACTTAGTTTTGGCCTAGAACCAACAATGGTGCCAATTCTATGTGCACAACTAAACTTAACTAGAAAACGAAAACAACTATAGCTGTATTTTGCTTGTTTGGTTATTTTGTTGTGCACATTTATATTAATTAAAATCTTCAGTCACAGTTTTTATAACAAGAAAGTTAAGTTAACATTGCCGAATTGTGTTATCAACACTATCAAAATTCATTTTTTAGTTAAGTTTGATTTAGTTGTGCGCGTAGCATTGGTACCAATATCAAAAAAACTTAAGTAAAATAAATTCTTTAAAAGTTTTGGCAATTTTTGTTTGACAAATTGTAAGAAATTTAATGAAGTATTCCAGCAGAAAAAAAGCACTTAAACTACAAGAAACAATATTTTTTTGTTGTACAAAGATACATAAGATGGGTGAGATAAAAAGTAGCCTGCAGCTAATCTCGGAGGTGCTGGGTTATTAGGTTATGTTCTGATTAACTCCTTTGAGCTGACATCCTTTGTTAGCGCTCAGCGAGATGAGAACTATATCTAGATACGGCCACTTTTGTATTTTTACTTTTTATAAAGAAAGAATAAAGTGTTTATGCATCCTTATGCGCACATATTTATTATATGTACTTGGTAACTTGTGCATATTTAATCATCTCAATTGCTTAGTTGAAAAAACTAAAAAACAAAGTTAAAAATATTCATTATTTTTTAAAATTATAGTATAGTCATTGATCCATAGTATTTGTGGAAAATTTCAGATCAATCCGTCTAAAGCAAGTGCACGAAAATTATTTTGAAATATTACATTTTGCATAGATTAATGCATTGATAGATACTTACCGAGCTAATAAAAGCATGTTAATAAAATGGGAACCGGGTCAGTATAAAACTAATTAATATTTCCATCTATTCATCCATCAGCCTTTTTTTGTCCACTGCAACAGTGGTTGAAATGGACTTTTATGAAGAACGCAACAACCCTTCTTTTTCTGCCGTTTGCATCCCACGACATTCCGCATTCGTTACTAAATTGTCACTTTACCTACTAACTTCCCACTCTTTGTCATCCACCAATCTATGAGTGTTAAACTACAGGAATAATTGTCATGAAATCTCCTATGAATAAAACGAAAATGTAATAAAAAAGTTGAACAAGTAAAAGAAAAACACTACAAACAAAACAAAAATAATAATTAAAACACACTTGAAAGTCCTACACATTTCTAGAATTGTCGGCAGCATATTTTGCAAAGAAAAGAGCGTATATAAAACTTCAGCAGACTTAGTGCTTAAATTTTCCTATAAATATTTAACAAAAAAATATAAACTAAAAGAAATCATCTATTTTTATCAAATATATTAATCCATAACTATTTCGAATCAAAGAGCATTTAAGGAAATTGTATTGAATACAAATTTCCGGCGGGGACCGCTTCATTTCTACCTCAAAAGATTTCTTTTCATAGTCCATCTTTTCAGATTAACTACTACATATAAAGTGGACTTTCAAAGGTAGACTTATCTATTTTATAGATCTGAAAAAAAAATAACGTTACCAAGGTAATCTTTTGACTGAATTCGTGAATAATTTCTGCTCTAGTGAACTGTTTAATTCGACTTTATAAAAATATATATTTTGTCTGTAAGTATATTTCGATAAAAAGAAATACTTATTTATCTGTATTTACTGAAGGAAAATGATTTGTATGTAATAAAAGGTTAATGTGACGTATTCGTTATGTGATATTTGTTTTCATTTTCATATTTATTGTGTGACTGCCTGTACGTCTGTTTTTCCTTTATAAGTATCTTGGTGTTAAGTTAGATTAATATTTAACTAGTACTAGCTGGCCCGGCAAACGTTGTTTTGCCATATTAAAATAAAGTAAAAAAATAAATAAAAAAAAGAACTATAAACCTCACGGAGCCCGACACCTTTCCAACGAATGCAAAACCGTGGAAATCGGTGCGTGCGTTCTGGAGTTATAGCGTCAGGAAGGAAAACCCGACTTATTTTTATATAGTAGATTTCACTTCGAGTATAAAACAAAAGGAGTTGTTAGATACGTTGTTTGCTTTGTCAAATATACTGGCAGGACTGCGGGGTACCTACTGAGGTAACCCAAACACACTTTTGACTATTTTTCGGCGTTAGTAGTTAATATTTACCAACCTATTTATTTTTTCATAATATCACTTCACTTTCTGTTAATAAATAAATTAAATTTAACACGTTGAATGCGAAACCAGGTCAAAAAGACCTGGTACGTATCTCGCTTACAGTGCGGCTATGAAAAGTATAGACCTCTCTATCTTGCGAAAGACATAACTTTAATTTGGGTCGGTGGACGAAAGAGATGGATGTATATCTAAGATGTATAATTATAATAGAGTTCAGTGCTGTATCTACCTTAATACCAGATTTTTTAGACCTGGTACCGCATTGAAGAAATAAAGTTTTATTCACAGTGCGGGACCAGGTCAAATCTATCTTGTACCCCGCGGACCCAGATTAATCTTGGTGAGTCTACTCATATACAATTCAACTATTACGTGTATAATTAAAAATACAAGTGTGGTCATAGTGATACTTCAACATGCTATTCTAGTAATTCTGATTAAGGAATTGGGATTATTCTTTTAAATTATTGCATTGTCATCGGTCCTTGTTAGGTGTGCAAAATTTCAGATCAATCCGTCTACTGCAAGTGGCCGAAAATCGCTTTCAAAGATTCCGTTACACAGATTAATACATTGATAGATACATACCAAACTTTTAAAAGCGTGTTAATAAAAATATGCTCGTAATAGGTCCGTAAGTGAAACTAGTCAGTTGTCTCCTGACGACGT
This sequence comes from Orgyia antiqua, assembly GCA_916999025.1. Lineage (NCBI taxonomy): Eukaryota > Metazoa > Arthropoda > Insecta > Lepidoptera > Erebidae > Orgyia > Orgyia antiqua. The sequence goes on from OU779874.1 coordinate 13,200,886, forward strand.
GGTGGTCACCGGTGGACCCACCTCGCCAGTGGCGTTCGTAGCAGAAGGTCACATTTGGACTACACGGGACCTAATGCTCTTTTCGTCGAGTCGGGCCCCCATGAGGGGACCATCCTTGTCGGATCATAGTAAGGCTCAATACACCACCTTGGCACCGTGACCCGGTAGGGAAGCAGGCGGAAATTAAAAAAAAGAAACAAACTGTTTGTTGTATACAACGTGTTTCAGAAAGGTGTAGTCATATTTGACCATCGTTACACATGGCCGGTGGTACTAGTTATATTATAACTTTTATGTGTTCGTAAATACATTCTTTAAATACAACACTACTATGAGGTAATATTTTATCGTAAGGTTCAATCGCATTCAATAAACCGTAAACATATCATAATTGATGCGTTTCTGGTAGTTATTTAATAGTAGGCAATAAACAAAAAAAACTTACCAACTGTATTTTTCTATGTGTAACTGTAATATTTATAATATTTAAGGCCTATCTAATGCAACTTTAAATTATGACTACACCTTTCTGCAACATGTTGTATAAAAACTTATGTTGAGAAATGAACTTTCTATTATACATTTGGAAGTAGAAATGTATTAGCTAAATTACCCAAAGGAAGGTAAATGTTTTATTGTGCCTTTCCACTCCTCCTCTCCATTCGCAGTCAAATTATGAACAACTCTTCATACATTTTCATTGCACTGCATACATTTAAAATTTATTACTCGCCCCCAATTGGCTCGCCCAAAGCTTGACTCGTGAAATGTGTTCAAATATGTATGTAAGTCAATACAACTTGGAACAAAATGTATGTTTTTATTTTAAAATCGTGACTATCTGTATAAAAAGGACGTGTAAATATCCTGTGCAGGGCCATCTTTTACATACTAGAGGCCCTGGGCATTCTAGAGGTAGAGGCTTTCCCTAGAAACATCTTTACTTCCTTACTTATATAATGTGTGAAATCCGGACGATGACACATTAACGATTTTGACAAGCTTAGGTGTTAATGTGTGGAACGAAACGATAGCGTATTTTAAAATTTATTTAAAAAACGTACAACGCCATCTATCGAGCAGAAAAGTTAACTTCTGTTTGTTAAGGATTGATTTCTAAATTTCACGAGTACGAATTCGCGGGCAACAGCTAGTTATATTATAAAGCTGAAGAGTTTGTTTGTTTGAACGCGCTAATCTCAGTAACTACTGCTTCGAATTGAAAAGTTTTTTCAGCTTTGGATAGTACATTTATCGAGGGAGGCAATAGGCTATTATAATATCACGCTGCAACCAACATGATCGAAGCATTAGTCAAAAATGTTGCTATAGCAACAATTACTCATCATGATCATTTTCCTGCCCTCATCCCGATATTTGATGATATCTTTATTCTATGATATAACGTTGCAGTACCTTTCGCGTACCAAATTTAACTCACTTAACCAATCTTTTAACATTATATCTTTTCTTTAAATAAGTAGGTATTTACTAAATAAATTTTTATAATTAAATAAATATTCACGGAAATTTCACACAACGTCCTCTGGTCCCAAGCTAAGCTTATATGCTTGTGTTATGGGTACGAGAATACGGATAGAATACATAAACTACTTTTCTTTTGTAAATACATACTTATAATACAAAGAAAACACCCAGACGCAGTACAAACATTTGTACAACATTTATGGATATCGCGCAAATGATTGTCCCAAGCGGGAATCGAACCCGCGACCTCGTGAACGGCAGTCCGTTACATAAACCACTCCACCACGAAACCCGTCAAATTTTGATTATAGCATATTTGTAATTCTGATAAATAAATTTCTAGTCATTAGTTTTGACGTGAAAGAGTAACAAACAAACATACTTACATCTATATAATATTGTTATAAACTTTCGCGTTTGCAATATGATTTAAGAGTTCTGTGTCCGACTTCTTTATAATTGTGCCCATATAAAGAATCTATATAGCATTATATTATCTATATAATATAGCAATATAAAGATCTTTGTAGCATTATGAAAAGCAATAAAGATTGAATTGAATAGAAAAGATTTTCTAGGTTTTCTGTTAGAAAATTATTTCATAGAAGTGCTAGAAATTCTACTACTGTTGTTTATGATTAATCTGTATTAGTTAAATAAATAGGTATTATATGTCATAAATTATTAAAACGTAATTGTTAAGGTAGTTGCTAACAGATGGCGCTGCTATCATTTGTAAGTCTCGCTTTCGTTACGTGTGTGATTGCTGTGTATATAATTTATTAATACGTTAAATTGCCAATAGATGGCGCTGTTCTTATTTGTGAATCGTGCTTTCGTTGCATGTTTAATCGCACTATATATATTTTCTTAATATGTTAAATAAATGTACTTATCCAGATCTCATACTGTGGTTTCATTTGTGACAACCTGAAGTAGCTTAGCATCGGAGTACCACCACCAGCAAAGCTCTGGTGGTAAACATTGGTCCTATCGACCCTGGATGACCAGACCCAGGAAAACTAACTTTTTGGACGTCAAGCCTGACGTCAGCATCAGTGCGGTACAAGCGACCGCACCCGAGTACTTGCAGTGGATCGCTGCAGCGAAAGTACTAGGAAGCATCAGCAGCTCAGGCCAACTCAGCTTGAGTTCTTTAGTTCAAGGAGACGCCACAGATATTCAAGCGGCACTGCTTGAATATCGTTGGAGTAGACGTCAAAAAGGGCGTCACTTCCTGATTGTTAATCTTAAGTACAACGAGAGCCATAGAAGACTATATTTACTGTTGATCAATCTACACTTCAACTACAGCGGACGCCGTTCAGGGCGCCACGACAGCCACGCCGGGACATCCATGTTAAAAAGTTTGGTGTTAGAAAAATCAAGATAAGAGTGACGTCGTGAATAGTGACTATTGGTGTGAGTGCAGTGTGCAACCGTGAGTACTTTTATGACAATTTATATAGTGCTAAATAATTTGTCAAGTGACTTTTAACTTTATTTAAAGGTTCAAATAAACTTAAGAATATTTTAGATTTTACATAATTTTAAGTATTTATTAGTAACTAGTTAGTATTTAGTTTGCATGGACTTAGAATAATTTTATAAAAAACGAGGGAACGGGGACTCCATGCCCAATTTCTTATAGATGTATAAAAAATCTGAAACACTTAGAAAATTTTTAGCAGATTTTGACACTTGCATTATTTTTAGTTTTAGTAATCTATCGTAAAGAGCAACATTGTTCTAAACAGACTTGTAACACTTTTTACGTTTTGTTATTATGGAGGGAATATTAAATATTTTAAGAGAATTACAAAAGGTTATAAATAAGGGATTGATAAATTTCAAAAAGAGTCCTAAGGAAAGGCTGACCTTAGAATATGTAGAAACAAAATTAGAACTATTAGAAAACGATTGGTCTTCCTTTAAGGAGGAACACAAAAAATTTATCGAGAGTTTTACACACAAAGACGTTGCTGATAAAGTGGACAATATTTATGATGCAACGGAGGAAACTTATGTGAATTATAAATGTTTGATGAAGAGTATATTAGCCAAATTTAATGTACGAACATTTGATTTAGGTGATGCAAGTGAGTCTAATCGAAATTGTAATAATTATGTTAAGTTGCCAAGAATTTCAATTCCTACATTCTCGGGTAACTATGAGGAATGGACAACTTTCCACGACCTGTTCCTATCACTGATCCACAACAACAAATCTCTGGATAATGTGCAAAGGCTCCATTATCTAAAGAGTCATTTATCCGGTGAAGCGGAGCAACTCCTGCGACACACCCCAATTACAGAAGCGAATTACAATCAGTGTTGGGAACTGTTAGTTAGACGGTACAACAATAAGAAATATCTAGTAAAATGTATTCTAGATCGTCTATTTGCTATGAAACGTATGCAATTTGAATCAGCTGATGTATTAAAGTCGATGTTGGACACCACGTCAGAGTGTCTAAATGCACTTAGAAATTTAAATATAGATGTGACGACTTGGGATATTATTATCATCCACATTCTATCTTTCAAGTTCGATCAGGAGACTAGGAAACAATGGGAATTATTCAATAACAACGATTTCAATAACGAGTTGCCAACACTAAACCAATTAAAAACCTTCATTGAAAATCGTTACAGAGCTTTAGAGGCTATTTCTACCAAACGCGTTCAGTACCCGGGTGCCAAGGTTTTACCGGCAAGAGCTATGATGGCGACCAATAGGTCTTTCAGGATACAGTGTGAGTATTGTTCAGAGGAACATAAACTTTGCTTCTGCAAGAAATTTGCCAACCTAACCACCCAGATGAGACGAGATTTTGTGGTTAAAAATAAAATTTGTTATAATTGTCTGGGTAGTAACCATAAAGTAAACACTTGTAGGAGTAATATGTCTTGTAGACTATGTCAAAAACGCCACCATACTATGCTTCACCTGGATGAGTTAACAGAGAATGCGGTTCCTCCAACCACTTCTGATGATGTGTCCCCTGGTACATCCATTGGTACTGATCATATAATATCATGTGTGACAACAGACCAGGTTTTTACCTCTGAGCAAATTTTATTAGCTACCGCGCTTATTAAGGCCGAATCCAAGACGGGAGAGTATCAACCATGCCGAGCCTTGATCGATCAAGGGTCTCAAGCATGTTTCATTACCGAAGCGACTGTACAATTACTTGGGTTGAAGAAGAGTCAAGCCCACAGATGCATTACAGGTTTAGGTGACAATATCACCGTGCCCACGAAACACGTAGTCCAATTTACTATAAAATCTCATGTGGATCAAAATTTTACAATCAATGTTAGGGCTTTCGTCATGCGTAAAATCACCTCTTACTTGCCTGAGCGCAGTGTAGTTGCAGATTGTTTTGATTTTGTGAATAGTAATAACTTGCAATTAGCTGATCCTCAATTCAATAGATCAAATAAAGTAGACATTTTATTAGGTGCAGATATTTATAGCAGCATTATAAAGGAAGGATTAATTAAGAGCCAGCCAGGATCCCTAATCGCTCAGAACACTGCACTTGGGTGGATCCTTTCAGGTGTGGTTGCTAGTTCAAACAAAACTGAAAAACAAAAGAATATAAAGGTTATGCATTGCAAAGTGGAAGAGGACATTTTGAGAAAATTTTGGGAGATAGAAGAAAACATAATAACACAAAGAATACTTACCCAAGAAGAAACTAAATGCGAAGAATTGTACAATAAGACAACGAAACGAAATGATAGTGGCAGATATATTGTTAAATTACCCTTTCGAGATGAATTTCCTCGTTGTACTTACGGAAATTCGAGAGCAATAGCAGAGAAACGATTTACGGCATTAGAAAGACGTTTGGACAAGAATCCTGAATTTAAAAAGCAGTATTCAGAAATACTTAAGGAATATTTGCAATTGGGTCATATGAGACTGGTGCCAAAGGATGATCTTAAACGGGAACAGGCGGTATACCTGCCTCATCATGCAGTAGTAAGGGAAGACAAATTAACAACAAAAATTCGTGTTGTCTTTAATGCGTCAGAGAAAAACCGTAACGGTATATCTCTTAACGATACTCTTATGATAGGACCGACTTTACAAGCCGATTTAAGGCATACAGTTATGAGGTGGAGAATGCACCCTTTCGCACTTGTTGCGGATATTGTTAAAATGTACAGACAAGTTAGAGTAGCGGACGAAGACTGTATGTATCAACGCATAATTTGGCGAGACAGTAAGCGAGAAGAACTAAAGGATTACGAACTGTTGACTGTCACGTTTGGAACTGCGTCTGCTCCGTATCAAGCTGTCAGGACGCTGCAACAGGTTGCATATGATGAAGGCACGAATTATCCAAAAGCAAAGGAAATTGTATTGAATTGCTTCTTCATGGATGACTTGATGGTCGGTTGTGATAGCATGCCAGAGGGTATAGAAATTTATAATCAAATAACCAAACTACTAGGAAGGGGTGGGTTTGTGTTACAAAAATGGAATTCTAATAATAAGGAAATTTTAAAGAAAATAAAGGATATGGAGGAAATAAAGGAAGATAAATCAAAGACAAATAGATTAGAAGATAGGCAAATAGAAAATTATAGTACATCAATAGCTCAAAGAGAAGAAAATAAAGTAGAAATTAAATTAGATAGTACAATAAAAATTTTGGGTCTTACCTGGAATCGCAGTGAAGACACGTTCCAATACGCAGTTAATCTTCCTCCTCTGGAGACAGCACCTGTAACTAAAAGGGCAATATTATCGGACATAGCACGTTTGTTTGATCCACTGGGATGGCTAGCTCCTAGTGTGGTTTTGGCAAAGATATTTATTCAAAGGTTATGGCTTGCGGGTGTCGGTTGGGATGACAAATTACCTACAGAGCTAATTGCGGAATGGAGTACCTTCCGTAAAGAATTGTGTCTACTTACCTCAATCAGAATCCCACGTTGGGTTAATACTAACTCAGATGACCAACTTGAATTACACGGTTTTTGTGATGCCTCGAAGGCTGCTTATTCTGCCGTAGTTTATTTACGTATAACTAATTGCACTGGTAAGATGCATGTGTCGTTGCTATCAGCAAAAACCAGAGTTGCTCCAATAAAACAAATTAGCATTCCTCGTTTGGAATTATGTGGCGCTGTTTTGCTAGCAAAACTACTAACAGAAATTGCTCATGTTTTGAATATTCAAAACGACAAAGTAAAGGCATGGACTGATTCCACAGTCGTACTTGCTTGGCTCAGCAGCCACCCAAGTCGATGGAAGACTTTTGTAGCAAATCGGACGTCCGAGATATTGACTACAATGAAGTCTTCTCAGTGGTTTCACGTATCTACAAAGGACAATCCAGCAGATTGTGCATCCAGAGGTTTACGTCCCAGTTCATTATTGGAAAACACAATATGGTTTTCGGGGCCACTTTTTCTCAAGAATCAAAATATAGTATATGAAAGGTTACCAAACTTAAGCACTGATATGGAACAATCAATAAGTACACATGTAGCGATAAAATCGGAGGACGATTTCTTCGAAAGATTTTCATCTCTGCAGAAGCTTTTAAGAGTGATCGCTTATTGCCGACGTTTTATTAGCAAAGGGAAAGGATATTTACAAAAATGGGAAATAGACGAGGCATTTAACACTTGTATAAAAAAAACTCAAAGAGAAATATTTACGTTAGAATACGTACAACTGAGGGATAAGGGTTACATACAATCTAAGAATAGTACTATAAAGTCGCTCTGTCCTTACTTTGACCACAAAGGAGTCATAAGAGCTCGAGGAAGACTGGAAAAATCGCAAATGAGTGATGACACCAAACACCCAATAATATTGCCGAAATCAGGACATTTGACTGATCTCATCATTGTCGATGCACATCTGAAAACCTTGCATGGAGGTTCTCAGTTGATGAACAATTATTTAAGATCAGCCTACTGGATTCTGGGTATGAAGGTCCTCATAAGACAGTGCGTTCGGAGATGTGTTGTATGTGTTAAGCGGAGAGCTTGCACAAGGAATCAGTTAATGGGCTCTCTTCCTTCGGTACGTTGTACTCCAGCTCGCCCCTTTTTACATAGTGGGGTAGATTATGCTGGACCTATAAACATTAGGACAACAAAGGGCCGTGGTTACAAGTCATATAAGGGATACATATGTCTTTTTGTCTGCATGGTCACTCGAGCCCTTCATTTGGAAGTGGTAAGCGATATGAGTACACCTGCCTTTTTGGCAGCATTCAGAAGGTTTGTATCTAGACGTGGACATTGCGCAAAAATATGGAGCGACAATGGTACCACATTTGTAGGTGCAGCTAAAGAGTTGCAGCAGTTGTTGTCCATTCAAAGTTCCATCGCAGAACATTTGGAAGCGCAAGGTACTGAATGGCATTTTATTCCACCTCATAGTCCTAATTTTGGTGGTCTGTGGGAAGCAGGCGTGAAATCCACAAAATTTCATCTTAAACGGGTGATAGGTGATACAAAGTTGACGTATGAAGAAATGAGCACACTATTAAGTCAAGTAGAAGCATGTTTGAATTCACGTCCAATGTGCGTAATTAACGGCACAGATCCTAGTGAACCGATGCCGTTGACCCCTGGACATTTCCTGATTGGAGAACCAATAATAAGTATTCCTGACTCTAATTACGAGACTTCTAACATAAATTATTTATCAAGGTGGCAATTGGTCCAGAGAATGTTGCAGCAGTTTTGGAATCGTTGGTCAAATGAATACTTATCGAACCTCATGAACCGTTATAAATGGTCATTTAAAACACCAGAGCCAAATATTGGGGACATAGTTTTAATAAAGGAGGATGACTTACCACCTACTCATTGGTTATTGGGTCGTATAACTGAAAAGCATCCCGGGGGTGATGGTATTACCCGAGTCGTTACAATACGCACCAAGTCATCACATCTTAAACGTCCAACATCCAAACTGTGTATACTGCCACTCTCTGATAAATGAAATACCTATAAATTGTATTTAAGATTTGCTTGATGAACGTTTTTTAGAATTATTGTTTTTTATTTTTTGAATAAGTAAGGTATGGTTAATCATCTTTGCATGAGAACACTCGTAAATATATTATTTAATTATAAAATTATAAAATGTAATTTATTATAAAAATTATAAAATACTCCTGTACTATGTTTATTAAGTAAAACGTGTAGTTATTGGGATGTTTGTCATAAGAATCATAACTTAAGGACATACCGTCACTAATGTCCTTGGTGGGCGGTATGTTTATGATTAATCTGTATTAGTTAAATAAATAGGTATTATATGTCATAAATTATTAAAACGTAATTGTTAAGGTAGTTGCTAACAGATGGCGCTGCTATCATTTGTAAGTCTCGCTTTCGTTACGTGTGTGATTGCTGTGTATATAATTTATTAATACGTTAAATTGCCAATAGATGGCGCTGTTCTTATTTGTGAATCGTGCTTTCGTTGCATGTTTAATCGCACTATATATATTTTCTTAATATGTTAAATAAATGTACTTATCCAGATCTCATACTGTGGTTTCATTTGTGACAACCTGAAGTAGCTTAGCATCGGAGTACCACCACCAGCAAAGCTCTGGTGGTAAACAACTGTATTGTTTAAAGTGATCTAGCTATTGCTCGTGTTTTCATACACGGCGAATTTTGAAAATTTCCCCTTTTTTTTGCAATATTGCTTCGCTTCTATTATATATCGATATTTTTATAAATATCGATATATCGATACATCGATATATTTTTTCGTTTCCGACATCCCTACCTTATAGCCTTCCTCGATTAATGAACTATTCAACATAAAAAGAATTTTTCAAATTCCTGATATTAGCGTGCTCTAACAAACAAACTCTTCAGCTTTATGTGACGGGCTTCGTGGTGGAGTGGTTCATGTAACGGACTGCCGTTCACGAGGTCGCTGGTTCGATTCTTGCACAGGACAATCATTTGTGTGATGTTTATAAATGTCATTCAAATGTTTGTTCCGCGTCTGGGTGTTTCTATGTATGATAAGTATGTATTTACAAAAGAAAAGTAGTTTATGTATTCTATCCGTGTTCTGGTACCCATAACACAAGTATAGGTATATAAGCTTATCTTGGAATCAGAGGACGTTCTGTGAAATGTCCGTGAATATTTATTTATTTATAATATTTTATTCTGTATTCTGGTAAAATAAGAGTAATTGCCTCTACATTTGAATACACAAGTTGAAGAAATTACTGACGCAGGTAACTTGAATAACTCATTAGAACCATTTTTATGAAGTATTCAAAGTTGTTGACTTTCTTTAAAAATATGACGTTCTATAAAACATAGCAGTAATTAACAGTAAACAAAGAACTTAAGAGGGGACTATAGCTCTAATTTAGGTATTTGTAGGAGGTATAGCTATCCCTATTCCCGAGTGCTACGCCGTAAGGGACAAATGTAGATCAGTCAGATTTTACCAACAAAATCTTTTAAAAAAGACGTTTCACAGTCCATTTTTGTGAAAAATAAGCCGATTTTATAAAAGAGTATATCCTCTATTAGTTTATTTTTTCGAAAAACTTTGTTTTTCCACAGGCTGAAAATTCATTCACTAGCTGCAAATTCACCAGACAGTCGTAATTACGAGATTTTTGGATGTTCATATTTCTTTTAGTAACAGTATTTTAGAAAAAATGTAAGTAATAGAAGCATAGATACATAAAACCTAGATACTGTGAGAATAATTCGTTGCTCTAGGGGCAATATCTATGAAGAAAACAGCGGAGTCCATATTTTTGTATGGAGAAATTTTTTGCTATCGTGCTATCGTATCTTATGAGTTACTTTTATTCAGAAAAAGCTACATTTGTCTCTGTATTGCTATAAAATTGTTCCATAATAAATCTGAAGTCAAGCAATGCTACAATCTAAACACACTTCTATTTGGATTGTAGCATACGGCGTTTGTCCGTGTATAAGTATCACCACCCCTTTTCTGATCCTGTAAAAGCCAGTTTAGGGATATTGTACACAGAAAATATCCTCAGCGAGAGACAAAAACTTGGAAATAAACCCTGAGCCAACACACCTGATGCAGTAGAACAAAGTGACCTCCCAAAGTAGAGGAGACCCAACCATAGGACGTTAATGGGCTGGAGAGACAGTCCTTTGAAATATTACAATTTTAGGACCAAGTATTGCATTTCTTAGAGGACGCAATTTTATTTTTGGAACATGTTGGGGTCGATAGAAGCTTAACTTCAATTTTGTGGGGTCGCACCTTTGTCATTCGACCGCCATCTTGAAAAAAGGGGTGAAAACACTTTTTTCGCGATATCTCGGAAACTATACGTCTTACAAAAAATTTGTTAAGACATAATTGTAGCAAATTATCTTGCTTACAAATATGATTATATAACTTTTTGCCCTAAATTGAAAATCAAAGAAATTATAAGCGAAAAACTGAGAAAATTTTATATTTATAGACGGCGTTATACAGTCTCTACTTACCTCCACAAAAGCAAGGCGTTACAATATGATGATGTTGTTATTTGACAAACAAATAAATATCTTCTATTCTATTCTAAAAATAAATTACACAACTATGGTTTTGGTATTTTATTTAAACAGATGAGTCGCGCAAGTGTTACAAAAAAAAACTACATAGAGTTTAACTTTAATGGTTGCTCATGAATAAGTATTTGTTTGACGGGCCGACATCGAAATGATTTCAGGTATTCTTTTTGAAGTGAAACTTCTTTAGGCGCATGAGGGTAAAATTTTTACAGATGTAACGTCACGCAGGTATGCAACGGAAGTGTCGAAAAAGAGAGAGCGATCGAGACCGATTGAGACAAAGAAAGACAGAGCGAACGTAGAAGCAACTAGCCATGGAGTGAGAGTAGGGAGCAAGCAAGTGAGAAAGATCGAGAGAAAAAGTGAGACAGAGCGAACGTCGTATCACGCACAGTGCCATGGAGCGAGAGGTGGGAGAGAGCTATAGTGAGAAAGATTGAACGAGAGAGAGAATAAGGGATATCGAGAAATAATACACGCTAATATATTGGTTGTGTATTCGTTTACTAGTTAATTATTAGAACTTTAGATGGCAATTCTGTGGCATAACGTCATTTTAAAATTTTAATGATAATAAAATTCCTAACATATCTTCCTTTTTCCCTTTCTCTAAGTTTTAGATTTGTATAAATATAAACAAGACTTATAAATTAAACTTTCATTATTAACTTTCATAAATTAATTTAACCAAAGAAGTTTCACTTCTGACATGTGTACTTTGCACGCACGCACTTTTTTTTCTGTATGAAAGCCTAAAAATAAACTATTTGTAGCCATACTGTATCTATTTTGATATAAATCTAAGGTATAAAAGTTCTATAGGCTGTACCGTTTGCGTGTTTTAACACATTTAGTACCTATTGACTTCCTGTTTTTATATGTGCTTTGAAACAAACTTAAATTGATCGAAGAAAACTTCTGCAATAGATAATAGACATTGATATGAAAAAAAACTAATCGAAACTTAAGTAGTAGATATTAAATAGATTGATTCAAAGCGCGCCTCGTGGTCCATGTTACGGAGTGCCATTTGCGAGGTCGCGGATTTAATCCCCGCACGAGATAAATACTTTTGTGATACATCCGTACCGAATTTGATGAAATTTGGCACAGTCAATCTTTAGATCCTAGGCTACCTTTTATTGCGAAAAAAAGGGATGAAAAGTTTTCTAAATTTCACGCGGAACGGAGTCGCGGGCAACAGCTAGTATTTTATAATTGTCATAAAAATGTTTGTACTGCAAACATTAAGAGGATACCAAAATTCTTCGTGCATTTTTCTACGTACGAAGTTTTCATTGTTTCTTTAGATTGAATGGCTGAGCTCTAATTTTTATATGTTTTTTCAATATATAATCTAGGATCGCATAAACTCAGAAACGCGATTGAAAAAAGTTTTCTCGATAGAAAATCTTAGCGAAACAACCTCTCTCATTTTTTATTTTTTTCATTTGTCGGTCTATTATCGCGTATTAACTAATGAAATAACTTTAAAAACATAAGTAACTATTATACGAGTATATAGAAACACGTAAATCAGAATTAAAATATATTTAGTAGATTTTGAGTAGGTAAACAAAAAAATAGCCCTAATTCTTCATTTTCTATACCTACTAGCTGTGTTAATATGTACATGTCGACGATAATATTGATGTAGGCCCTTAACTTGGGATTAGGTCGTTGTGGGAATGTCCGTAGAAAATAATATCTTTTTACGGTTCCGTACCCAAAGGGTAAAAACGGGACCCTATTACTGAGACTTCGCTGTCCGTCCGTCCGTCCGTCCGTCCGTCTGTCACCAGGCTGTATCTCAAGAACGGTGATAGCTAGACAGTTGAAATTTTCACAGATGATGTATTTCTATTGCCGCTATAACAACAAATACTAAAAATAAAATAAAATAAATATTTAAGGGGGGCTCTCATACAACAAACATGAATTTTACCGTTTCTTGCTCGATACTAATAACGTTGCCTTATGTTGCATAGATAATGGTACGGAACCCTTCGTGCGCGAGTCCGACTCGCATTTGACCAATTTTTTATAACAAATATATATTTTTTATTTGCATCACGCTTTCTTGAAGGGTTAAAACCTTGAATCTCATTTGGACACATAGTGTACGATTGACCAAGTCGGAATAGTTTAATTATGGACAGGCATTAGACAGAGAGTACTGTACTCCTAATTTAGGTGTTTGCCTTAGGTGTTGCTATCCCTATTCCCGAGCACCGAGCTGAAAGGGACAAATATAGCTGAAGCAAATTTTACCTACAAATTCTTTGAAAAAAAGACGTTTCGTAGTTCCCTTTTTTCCTTCGCGAAAGTTAAACCGATTTTGACTGTTTTTACGCTATATTATAGATGAAGAGTATATCTATGCTTGTATCACTTTCTATTCTTTTTTGGTAAAACCTTACCAAATATGTGTGATAGACGCTGCAACGTTACCTAAAGAAAATCTAAAAACCCGTATTTTCGGATGGTCATATTTCTTTTAGTTAATATGTTTTGAAAAAAAGAAAGTAATACAAGCAAAGATTTACTCTTCATCTATAGTATAGCGTAAGAACAATTAAAATCGGTTTAACTTTCGCAAAGAAAAATGGGTAGTACGAAACCCATATTTTTGTATGGAGCATAATTTGGTATCGTGCCCTCTTAATCTCCGCACGTATTTTTGTGATACATATTTATAATTGTCATAAAAATGTTTGTACTGCAAACATTAACTTGAGACGAGGTCGTTGAGGGAATGTCTGTAGAAAATAATATCTTTTTTATAATATTTAATTTTATTTGCATTATGCTTTCTTGAAGGGTTAAAACTTGCATCTCATTCTGACACATAGTGTACGATTGATCAAGTCGGAATAGCACAATTATGGACAGGCATTAAGATGTAAAAAGCAAGAGTTTGTTTGCTCGTAGGGTTAAAGAATCCAAAAAAAGTTCCCCATGTCTTGGCTGGGGCCGTCGCAAGGACCGCCTGATGGAATCACATGACACCTGCGTATTGGTACCCAAGGAGAGTTAACATCAAGCAAGCGCCGTTCGTAAAACATCATCCATATGTCACTGTAACATGAACATGAAGTCATACGTATGATACAAACCGGGGCTACAAAAGGTCATGAATTCGATTTCTGGACAATTTTACTATTGTATGTCCTAGTAGGTAGACGAAGTTTATGAGTTTTGATAAATATAAAAGGTAAAGTTAGCAAATAGTTAAAAAAACACGCATAAAAGTACTAAATATTTTTTTTAAATTATTGAGTTGTCATCGGTCCTTAATGTCTGTGCAAAATTTGAGAACACTCCGACTACTGTGAGTGCTAGCTCACTTTCAAAGAATCCGTTACATAGATTAATACATGGATAGATAACTACCGAACTAATATAAGTGTGTTAAAAAAATATTGACGCAAATTGATTTCCCTAAGTTTTTTCTGCTCGTGTAAAAACCGTAAAAGTTCTAAAAGAAATCTATATATTATCGTAAGTAGATCAATAAATACGTAGCGCGTATCAATAATAATAAAAAAAGAAAAGGTCTATTTTGTATCGGGAACAGATAAGTATTGTATTACACAGAGTGCTTGCAATTCTAAGTCGAATACAGATGGTTGTTCTAAACAAAAATGGTTTGTATTTTCTCTTATTGAATTTGAAGTGTAAATGAATGCAATCTGGATTTTTATGTATTTTCTTTTCTTTTATTTTTAGAGTTCCGTAATATATAATATCCAAAATGTAATTTGGACCCTATAAGGAGACTTTGCTGTAGCCAGGCTGTATTTCTAGAACGGTTATAGGTAGCGAGCTGAAGATTTTACAGTTTGTGTAACATTTATCACTGATGTTTCGCTCCTATTGGTCGCAGCGTGCTGTTGTATAGTCTATAGTCTTGATAAATGTGCTAAACAACACTGGAAGAATTTTTCTAATGGGACCAGCGGTTCCTGATATTAGCGCGTTTAAATAAAGAAACTCTTCAGCTTTATACTATTATTATAGATGTTTTTTTTATACCCCTACGGTGGCATACAAGCTTACGGCCTGCCTGATGGTAAGCAGTTACCGTAGCCTATGGACGCTTGCTACACCAGAGGTGTCACTCGCGCGTCGCCGACCCTGCAGAAATCTTTTATATATAGATGTTACAGCAGCTAATACTCACTATCACCATCCTCCTTCCATTATCCTATATGGTGTTCCGGTTTTATGGTGTAATTTGGCGTCGGTGTTACAAATACATCATTATGGTGTTTGGAACGTTTCGTGTGGGAGTCCAACTTGGGCTTGGCCGATTTTTTTCTATTTTCTCATATTGAATTTTCATTGATAAATGCAATGTGGATTTTTTACATTGTTTTATTTTTCTTATTGTTATTTGTGTCATTCTAACTTATACCTGCGGCTTTACTCGCGTTTAAAGCTACTACCGAATTCTTGGCTTTAAATATGTTTGTTGTAAGGTGGCCCCCTTTAATATCATCAACAGATATCCGTCATCTGCGAAAATTTTAACTCTCAAGCTACCAATGTTTTTTAAATATAGCCTGGTGACAGACAGCATAATTTAAGTAATTTTAGTTAACTATTCAAACATTGTGTACAAATTGTTTGGCGATAATTGTCACACACAAAATAGGTCATGTTTTTATTTTCAATTTTCACATAAAATATTCAGAACAACATTTTGTTGGTTATAATAATTATGCATATGTCTGGTTTAATAAATAATAATGGATTTGTGGTATAATGTCCCATCATCAAATAGGCTCAGTAGCCTAGTGGTTAATGTAACGGACTGCCATTCACTAGATCGCGGATACTATTCCCATAATCATTTGTGTGACTTTTATAAATGTCATACAAAATTTTGGACTGCATCTGGGTGTTTTCCAAGTATTAACATTATTACCTAGAAACAGACGAAATCCATTCAGACTTGTCTTAGACTGCTTACCAAAAACAACAAAATATAATAGAAACTGTATTGCTATGTGTATACGAATATTTAATAAAATACCGAAAGATATAAAAACGTTAAAATTTTCATTATTTAGGACAAAATTGTATCAATGGCTAAGTAAAAATAACTTCTACAATATTAATGATTTCTTTAATTGTAAAAATCAATAAGTTATTGCATGCTATAATATTAGCTAAACATGTAAGTGCTTTAAATTTGTAACACCTTATTGTATACTATGTTTATGGCAATAAAATATGATGATGATGATGATTATAAGTAGCATGTTATGTATTTACAAAAGAAAAGTAACTTATGTATTCTATCCATATTCTGGTACCCATAACACAAGCATATAAGCTTAGCTTGGGACTAATATTTTATTTATTTATTATTTATCCGTCTCTTGATTTAGCTACTCAAATAGAATGGCTGTGTTTGACAGAAGTGTACCAAATTAGATGGTTTTCGTATCACAAACGAATTACATGGCTAATATAAATTTCTATTTAAGAACACTTGGAAATCAACAAATGAATATTTAAATTATAAGGCAGATACTATGAACTATTGTTGAATTATATTATGATCATGTCTTTATGAAAACGTATGGCATTAATATCAACACGTTTACACACACACAAGCTACTATTCATGCATGCACGAAGCACCTATCCACGTGCATAATGCATAGGTGCATGCAAGTATGCACGCATGATAAACGCTCACTGACTTTCCGACAGACTCATACCTGTAGCGACATCCATCGGATAATAGCTATAATAGTAATTACAGCACGATGTCAACAGATGGCGTGCAAAAACATAATTTTATATCCTACATCGCACTATCAAAGTTTGGCGAGGAGTTAAGGTTGCAACAATAACTGATTCTGAAAAGTCCTAATCAGTGCTTATTACCTAGCCCGGTAGTATGTTCTACATTTACATTTCTCCTCTATATACCTTTTTTAACCCGATTATGTTATGACTTTCCACAAAATGATTCGACACACTAATATACTACACATCGATATGTGAGATGATGCAATTATCTACCCCCTTATCATGTAATTAGAGTGAAAAAAAAAACATAACAGAATAATAGAACTCCATAATAATTCGACATTTATTTAACAAACCATTTGTTAGATTATTAAAGGCTATTATATAAATAATATTTAATTACAGTTTAGTTGTTCAAGCATGTACAAATTATATGGGTTTATTTCTTACAAGTGGCCTTAATAGCTCAACGAAGTATTTTATCAAAAAGCCGTGACAATTTTCATATAAACTATTCAGTGATATGTTCCAAGGAACAGAAATGCTAGATGGTGGGTTGACGTTTAATATTGAGGACAAGTAACTTTAGCCTGGCTAAATCTAAAGTATAAAAGCAATGTTTTATCTATACAAATATTATAAAGCTGAAGAGTTTATTTGAACGCGCTAATCTCTAGAACCACTGATCTGATCTGAAAAACTCTTTCAGTGTTGGATAGTACATTTATCAAGGGAGGCTATAGGCTATATAACATCACGCTGCGACCAATAGGAGCGAAGAATTAGTGAAAAATGTTGCATAAACGGGGATAATATTCTAAATTCCACGCGAACGAAGTCGCGGGCAACAGCTATAAAGTATAAAGGCCCTCAGACGGAGCTAATGACATTCAACTAATATCGATTTTGTAATTCAAACAGTGGCTGTGACAAACGGAAGAGCCTGAAGGCATTCGGTTCTTGGGCCACTTGTTCCGACGACTTTAGTAATATATGTCTCATTACTTCACAATATATAATACATTTGGTATTCAATAATATTAGTGTCATAGTCTATTTTTAAGCTATTGCATAGCTTCTATCGCGGGCCTTGAACGTGGAGACCGAATCCAGAAATTCCGTAACGAAAATAACCTTACAGCCCCTACTCCGATGGACGGACGGACGGACAGACGGACAGACAGACAAACAGACGGACGGACGGATGGACAGACGGACGGACGGATAGACAGACAGACATACAGACGGACAGACAGATGAACAGACGGACGGACGGACGGACGGACAGACGGATAGACAGCCAGACGGATGGACGGACAGATAGACAAACAGGTCACCCATCGGACACCACGCTCAAAAAGTGTAACTTGAATTAATATCAAAGAAAAAAAAACCAGGAAAAAAAAATACTGCTTGCTAGTCCCAAGCTATAATGCTTGTGTTATAGACACCATAATACGGCACAAAATCTCGCATAGGACAATATTTGCGACAAAAACATGACTTCATGCATAACAGCTAGTACCTATTAGGCATGATCGAATGACAGAGTACAAACGAGAGAGAATTGTAGACTACGTGAATTATTGAAATCTAAGCATTATTACACGCTTGGCTAACACTTTTGAGTATAAAATCCACAGGAGCAGTTATAGATGCTGTTTTCTTCGACAAATTTAAATTTATTTATTTAAATATTCATAGACATTTCACATAACGTGCTCTGGTTCCAAGCTAAGCTTATATGCTTGTGTTATGGGTACCAGAATACGGATATACTACATATACTACTATTCTTTTGTAAATACATACTTATAATACATAGTAAACACCCAGACACAGTACAAACATTTGTATGACATTAATTGATTGATTTTTGCATTTGACATGCTATGCCTTTTACTTAATAAATCAAATTATGGTGGAAAAGTGAATGTGGCACATCCCACTTGCGGCACATTCACTTTTCCACCATAATTTGATTTATTAAATTTGTATGACATTTATAAATATCACACAAATGATTGTCCCAAGCGAGAATCGAACCCGCGACCTCTTGATTCGTTACATAAACCACTCCACCACGAAGCCCGTCATGCTGTCACGTCGGTGGAGTGCCGAGGTAACACACAGAGACACTACAACTTAAATTCATTGGTCGTTACGCCCGCCCAAAATCACCTCACGCACACAAAGAGACGGCAGTGTCCGTACATAATGAGTATGAGCACTGCTCCTATAACTGTTTTTTTATTTACAAATAATATAGCAGTATATCCGTGCCAATACATATGCAAATATGCTTAGCTTAGAATCAGAGGATTCGTCGAATTAGGGTCGACGCAGTGTATCTTTTCCTTTTATAGCCTTCTGTCATATCTGTGTTGTTATGTCCATGAAATATGTATGACAATATTAACGTATTTTCCAATGGTCTATACGCATTTATTGCAAAGAAACCACGAAACATATAATTACACGACACTGTCTGTATGTATACTATGAGCATTGCTTTTGTACACTTTTCAGCGGAGGGCACACGACAATGCCAACTCCTGTGCTAGATTAATGCTTTAAGTATTCGACTCAGACAAGCCTATCGGACACCAGTGACGTCACTCATATTTCGAATATGGAGTTCTGAGCTACAATTAGTGCCATATTGACGTATATCCGTATGATATGCATTTCAGAGAGGATTGAATATGCGTTCTCATTTTAACAAAGTGCTATGAAACCCTGAGTTTGGCAATGCAAATTATGATATTGGTAACAATTCTACGTGCACAACTAAACTTAACTATTTTATTTATTAACATTATTCAAATTTTCTTAGACTATTTACAATAATCCCACTAGATAGCCGGCAGCATATCGAGTCAAATTTTACAAATAAATTTATTTCACCATAAATAAGTATTTAGTCAGTTTTGATCCAATAGTTCTTTGATGTCATAAAAGTTTTTATTTAACAACATGTATTTAATTGTTTTTTAAATTTGTGGGTAGGGAGTAACTTTATATGTTCGGGTATTTTATTAAATATTATAATATATATATTAAATATTATGATACTATATATAGCAGTTTCTCAAATATAAAGTTGTTTGAGGCTTAAAATCTAATACCAGTCTATTCGGTTTTCTTGTATTTCTTAAAAACTTATCCTTTGCCTGAACAAATAGGCCCGGATTATTCTTAACAAACACACCACACTCCAACACATACATGTCAGTCAAGGTCAATATGCTATATTTCCTGAAATAAGGCTTGCAAGTATGGTCGGGTGGGATGCTGTTAGATAGATAGATAGATAAACTCTTTATTGTACAAAAAGAGGAATAACAAAATTGAACTTAAAAACTATTATTACAAGTACAATTGGCGACCTTATCGCACACGGCGATTTCTTCCACCTGGAACTTTCCATCCCATGGTTACCTAACCATGGGATGGAAAGTATTGAAAAAGTATATGATAGAAGGTGTACAGACTACTGTACAAGGTACAATTTATATGTAATATAAGTAAAAGAATTGTCAGCATTTTATTGTAATCACTAACTAGTGACAATAAATCATTCGTCGCAGTAGGTTGTGTTTTATTATTTACACATATTACGCAATCGACTTTTATCATCGACAGTCACTTATTCCTGTAGGATCTATCACAACCCCTACAGAAGGGTAGCTAACTGTATACGCAATTATAAGAAATATAAATATGTCAATAAAGATATACAACAAAACACACAATTTGGTAGTTAAACGTATAAAATTATATCACAATTTACAAACAATATGTATCTAAATTTATATTAAGTAAGCAAGTACATCTAATATATAAAATTCACGTGTCACAGTGTTAGTTACCGTACTCCTCCGAAACGGCTAGACCGATTCTTATGAAATTTTTTATGCACATTCAGTAGGTCTGAGAATCGGCCAACATCTATTTTTCAAACCTCTTTTTTTTTTAGTATGGCAAAACAACGTTTGCCGGGTCAGCTAGTAATTATATAAATACACATATTATGTTCAACATATATATTTAAATACATAAAAAGTACCAAGATAGTGACTGCATTTACGTGGCTATGACAGTGTAATGAGCTCTTAATAATTTTTTAAAAGAATTTAATGTCTTAGCTTGTCTAATACTTATCGGTAAATTATTCCATAATCGAACAGAGTGGACAGTGAACTACTTAGTGATAAAATTTGTTGTATGTTTCGGCATTTCCAACATAAGATTATCCGACGATCTTAGGTATTTATCTTTAGTGCTATGTTAAAAGGTGAAACGTTCTTTAAGATAAGGCGGGGTATTAGGGAAACAAAGTCGTTATTTTTGTATGTATGTCTCTATGTGAGTGTATATCTTCAAAACTACTCAACGAATTTTGATGCGGGTTTTTGAAGTGAAAACTTCTTTAGCGGCGTTGAGCACTTTTTCTGTAATGGGTATAAAATCTTAAACTCGCGTCAGGACACGTGACCTGATCGAAAAAGCGTAAGACGGATGGAGAGTAGACAGCTATCCCCTCTCTACGGCGCGGCGAAAATGTATGCCTGGGCCTACTGTTTCGTTTAGGCAGCGCAGGGCGCTTGCGCGAATGTTCGTGTATGTTACAGCGTGCCACGCGCATCCATGGATGGTGACAGCTGATGGCTCGACCGTCTGTGTAGTGATCACATTGTTGTGTATTCGTAAATGGAATGTAATTGGTGCAAAATTATTCCCTAACCATTCCAAAATATCAAACATGCTCAACGTTAATAATCAAGTTTTCACTTCTGCCGGCACTCCCGGAGTGCAACCCGTCTTTTTTAAATTATAGTGTTCCACGAGGATGGCTTTTTTGTTATTATCTAGATTCCACGCGTAAGAAGTTGTATTTATTATAGTTCCGGCGAAGGAAGGGTAGGGTGGGGTAACCACTTGAGCTTGTTGAGATACTCCGAGACCTGGTCATATTTGGGTAACCCAAATATGAACCTAATACAGACATTTTGAAGACGCTCAAGCTTATTTAACTGGTCTTCGGTGAGATCAAGATAGCTGACATCGGCATAGTCTAGGATAGGAAGAAGAAGGGACTCTGCAAGAGCAACTTTTGATGTGAACGGAAGAAAATTACGTAGTCTTCGCAAAGACCCAACTGCAGCAAATAACTTTCTGCTGGTTTCCTGAAGCTGATGACCCCAGGAAAGGTCCTTATCTAAGTATAGACCTAGGTTCTTTACTGTAGAACTGAATGGAATATGGACTCCATCACAACTAATCTGTGGCATAATCGACCAGTCAATTTTAGAAATTGTTCTGGAACTACCAACATCAATTACCTGGGTCTTCTTTGGGTTGACTTTTAGTGCATGGTTCGTGCTCCATTTACTGATATATTGTATATCCTTATTAATAATCTGGATTGCTTCAGATAGTTGTTGTAAATTAGCTTTGCTAAAGATCTGTAGATCATCTGCATATAGGTGGTAGGAAGAAAGAAGTTGTTTTGAGATTGAATTAATATAAATTGCGAAAAGTAAAGGAGATAAAACGCTGTTATAACCTCATAACTTTTAATTGGGCGAAGCGATTTTATGATTCTTTATTTATTTATTGATTGATTTATTTATTGATTGATTGATTGATTGATTTATTTATTTATTTATTTATTTATAAAAACAAGGAAGCTGGTGGTTCCCGCATGGTCCCATTGACACCAGGTCAGGATCTGATGGTTATCTCCTAAGAAATAGAAGAAAACTCTCAAATTTCTAAGGCACAAAGTAGTAAAAGTACAACCGACTTGGTTGAACTTTCATTTTAAAAATACTCAATTGTTGAACTAAATAAATTATAATTTAGTTTTTGACGCAACAGAATTGGTGTCCCGATTATATTAAAATTTCATTTCTACATCAAGTCACGCATCAAGATTACAACCACGACCTTGTAACTTACATATTCCAAGTTTCTTCATTAAATAACTACAAATAGATATTTAATCAAACTGCTCTCAACCATTTCGAGGGTCAGTCAACCTCTGTCTTGGAATTGGACAGTTAACTTATTTCCCGTAACAAAACTGACAACCCTAGAGAATGGATTAAGTGTTTACTGTATATTTAATAACAAATGGATCTGATTCGGGTCAACCCTAGGGATCTCTGAATAATTCTGGACTGTAATTCTATTCGATAAATTGATGGAGTGTAAGTCTTTACTGATTGTTTTGGGTTGATAGTGTTAAAAAAACTGACTAAATACGAATAGGAATCGCACACAAAGGGTTCCGTAATATTAAGAGGGGACTACAGTCCCAATTTAGATATTTAA
This sequence comes from Orgyia antiqua, assembly GCA_916999025.1. Taxonomy (NCBI): domain Eukaryota; kingdom Metazoa; phylum Arthropoda; class Insecta; order Lepidoptera; family Erebidae; genus Orgyia; species Orgyia antiqua. The sequence continues at coordinate 13,224,049 of OU779874.1, forward strand.
CATAGGTATTGCTATCTCTATTCTCACCCGCCGCGCTGAAAGGGAGATTTTTGAGAATTTGGATGAAGAGGAGACTGCAGGCAGATTTTACCAAAAATTTTTTTGAAATAAAAAATAACCACGCTTCTTACTTCGCTGTTCCACCATATTATAGATGAAGAGTATATCTATGCTTCTATTTTCTTCTTTTTTGGTAAAACCTTACAAAATTTGTGTGATAGATGCTGCAAGTGTTCATCTAAAAAAAACCGAAAAATACGGGATGTTTGGATGGTCATATTTCTTTTAGTTATTATGTTTTGAAAATAAAAAAGTAATAGAAGCATAGATATATAAGACCTAAATACTGTGAGTAAAATTAATTGCTTTGAAGGCAATATCCATGAAGAAAACAACGGACTACGATGTCCATATTTTTGTATGAAGCATAGTTTGATGTCGTGCCATCTTAATATCAAAATATGTTCGCTATACGCATCTAATGGGACAAGTTCAGTAGAATGTGATCATTTCAACGAAACTAATATATTATTATTCACGATAGCATCTGTAATAGTACATTACGATATTAGTGCGTAAAGATGGTTATAACATGCGAGGCGGAATTTCGTAATTGAGCCGAGCATGTTATAACCAATACGCACGTATATTGTACGACGTTTTTTAACACATTTACGAGGAAACAGAAAAAAAACCATTAAATAAACTCAATCTGTGAATGCACACTGTTGCTTTCCCGCCATTTTAACAGCGTGCTAGCGCTGCCTACTGACTGGCGCCGCGCGGCGATTAGTTCGAAATTTGAATAGCAACAGCGCGCTGCTCGAGTCGTGCGGCGGCGATCAGTTCCATATTTGAAATGGGAAATAATACCGTTATGAAATTTGTATGGACTATAACTTAACTAGGTATTTGCTTTAGTAACACACGCGTTTTTTATGACCCGCTTTCCATATTTAAAACCGGTGGAATTACTACGAGCAAGAGGTTAAAAATATTATAAAAATGAAGTATTTGTTTGTTTGTTTGTTTGAACGCGCTAATTTCTGGAACTACTCGTTTGAATTGAAAAATTATTTTTGTTTAGGATAGTCCATTTATCGAGGAAGGCTTTAAGGTATATAATATCACGCTGCGACCAATAAGAGCAAGGCAGTAGTGAAAATTGTTGCATAAATGGAGAAAATTTTCTAAATTTTACGCGAACGAGGTCCCAGGCAACAGCTAGTTACCAATATTAGCAAAAACATTTCTTGTATTTCTAAGTTTTCCATATAGGAAATGCAAGGAAATAATTTTAAATTAGAAATTTTTCTACATAACCGACTGAATAAAAAGTGGATATTTTCACTTTAATTGAATCCCTACTAATATTATAAATGCGAAAGTAACTCTGTCTGTCTGTCTGTTACGCTTTCCGGCTTAAACCTCTCAACTGATTTTGATGAAATTTGCCACAGACAATCTTTAGGCCCTGAGAAAGGACCTAGGCTACCTTTTAATGCGAAAAAAAGGGATGAAATGTTTTCTAAATTTCACGCGGACGGAGTCGCGGGCAAAAGCTAGTCTTTTATAAAAATAAGTCTTCTTAGGAATACTGATTGGTTCTTTTCAAAGTAAAATGCTTAATTTATCTTTTGAAGGTATTAAAGTTATAAGGATTTTCCTAGAAACTATTAAAACTATTAACTATTAATAATTTCATTATTAAAGTGAATAGTAAATATTTGGTATTGGTACAGATCGGTCGATATATTTAACACTAGCTGTGCCCCACGATGTTACTCGCGATAAAAAAGATAAAAATTCTGTTCATTTTATTATCTCACGTATTTATCATCTGACGGGAACATTGCATTCTTTCAGAATAAAAAGTAACCTATATAAAGTAATTTATTAATTTTGCATTTGCCATGCTATGCTTTTTACTTAATAAATCAAATTATGGTGGAAAAAGTGACTGCCGCAAGCGGGACTTGAACCCACGGACACAAGAGCTTCGGAATGGTATTCCGAGGTCGTGGGTTCAAGTCCCGCTTGCGGCAGTCACTTTTCCACCATAATTTGATTTGTTAAGTAACCTATGTTATTCTGATGTATAAGCAACATTATTGTAAAGTTTTATTAAAATCCATTCAGCAGTTTTTGCGTGAAAGAGTAACCAACATACAAACACACATACTCACAAACTTTCAAATTTATAATATTAATAGGATTTGGTATTTCATTGTACATATTTATTATAATTACTTACAATTGTTTTTCTATAATACACAGCTTTTGTTTGTTATTGACAATATCAATTTTCATTTTTGGAACGAAGTTACTTGCGGCAGGCTTGGAGGAGATACGGATTTTGCTGCGCGACCGAACTGAAAAAAATGTGATAGTAAAACCGTAAGAACATGTCCGTGGAATAAAACCGTTAAATGAGACGTGCGCAGGTGCGACAGTCGTATACACAAGCGAGTAGTGGTAGTTTCTCTTTCTTCTTCTTTCTTTTTTGCAAATTGTGTCGATTCTACATTAGACGAAGGAACTTCGTTCCTACCTGGTATCCCAGGACACCATATCTTTTTTTAGTTAAGTTTAGTTGTGCATGTGGAACCTGTACCATTGACGATTCGGGTAACGTACATACATAAAATAATAGTAGTTCAAAAACTAAAAAACACGCTTGAAAATCCTAAAACTTTTTTTAAAGATTAATACGTATACTACAAATGGCTGAAACTACTTTCATAGGCTTACATAGATTAGAATACATTATGATAGATACGTGCCGAACGAATAAAACACATGTTACTAATTAGATATTCCTTCTTTTTCGAAGTCGGTGAAAAATGTCGGTGACAAGTGAAAATCCATCATCACGCCGACGTTATTCGATTGCCATAAAATTTAAATAATTATGCTATAACCTTGGTAGGTCTCTCGACTAAAAAAGTAATCAAAACATAACATGCAACATGTATTGAGTTGTTAGAAAAACTACAAGAAATATGAACTAGAATGTTCCATAGGTTTGAGGGAGTCACGACAGCAGCATTCAGAGGCAATATCACAGCAAGAACATACAACGGCATGGCCTTCTGAAAATTAATTTGCATGGTTGGAAAACTAAAAAAAACATGCTTGAAAATCCTATACATAAAATTATTGCATTGTCATCGGTCCTTAATATGTATATGTGCAAAATTTCACATCAACCTGACTACTGCAAGTGTGTGCAAATTACTTTCAAAGAATCCGTTATATTGTTTAATACATTGATAGATACGTACCGGCCAAATTCGAGTTTAGACTTGCACTTACGCCCTTTGCGTACGGGTCCAACTCGTACTTAGCCAGTTCTGAGTTGATCAATAAACATTTCTCGATATAAACTCCATCATTAACTTATATTTTTCCGTCAAAATATTAGGCCACATTTGCACTGGGCGTTTTATCGACTGCTGTAGTCGTTATACAATCATTACATTTTATGACCCTTACAAATGGTGCTCAGTATACGTGAGACTTAAAAATATAACGTATGCCTACTTATTAAGGTTCTTATTTGTTGTTTAGTACCTATAAGTTATTTTTTTATATTCATATGTGTGACCATTTGGTTTAAGTATTAAGATAACGTTTTCGCGGCTAATTCCGTAAACAATATCAGAATTTCGTCCTTAATTTAGTCTAGAAATGATAAAAACTCAATTAGACATTCATATCAATATATTTTTGTTATAATAAGTATGTATTGACAAAATAAAATTATTATATTTAGTATATCCGTATTCAGGTACCCATAACACAAGCATATAAGCTTCATTTGGGACCAGAAGACGTTGTGTGAAATGTCCATAAAATATTAATATATTTATTTATTTTGCAGACCTTGTCTCCAATTCTGGCCGTTTCCTCTCCTCTCCTCTTCCTCTCCAGCTCATTAAGTTCCCACCACAGTTTCCACTGTTGGGCTCGGGCCTCTTCCATAGGGTTTAGTTTCGAGTTTTCCGTCTCTCAAAGTAGACGTTAACTGATTATTTTGTTCCTTAGCTGGCTCTTGCAGCACCCTGGGAAAGAAATGGGGTGGTGACATCCGTCGGACCGTTTATCTTCACTTATTACAAAACACAATCGTTATTTCTGTATGTCCTTGTCTGTTTGTTTTTACTTGTACTTACAAAAATATCGACTTTTAGTTTTATATTAAGTAAAGAAGCAGGTTTTTTCATATTATTATTTTTTTCTACATACGGCTGGATTACCGGGTTTCAACTATAATGTGATCCCAAAAGCGAACATATAAGTCGTTTGTGTCCGGATATGAGAGCATATCGTTGAGTTTATTTGGTTAGTACTGTGATATTAACATGCGCAACAAAATATTCATATTTGTTGTTTGAACAGACTATGTCGATATCTGATGAAAATATGAACGCTATTGGTACATAACTTCATAAAATATTAATTAAAAAAGCTAGTTAAGCGTTTTTTGTTTTTTACGTGGGGAATGCATTTACGCACATTGTGTGGGACTCCCAGGCCATAAACGGACCCGGACTACCCACTAAACCCCACGGTATTCCTTCTCGACCCTTGGCCGGGCCATGGTAGTCACTCAGGTATTCTTCCTCGACCCTTGGCCGGGCCATGGTATTCACTCAGGTATTACCATGACCCGACCGGGGGTGGCCCCCTATCGGTGGGGGCTCACTGTGACGGGGCGGGCCCTAGGCACCCCCGTCAGTCCGACTCCCCTCCCCGGAACACGTGGAGAGAGGCCGTCCACCGCTGTTGGGCCGCCAGCTATTGTGCGCCGACGACCCCTACCCGGGGCCCTGCGAGGGGGCAAAGTATCGCCCAAGCGCTCGCGCTCCCGCAGGGCCTCCCTCTTTGCCACCATCACCTCACTAGCGAAGGAGGTGATGGCGGCCCAACTTTCTTTGCTGCCGGCCATCGATTCGATGACGGCCGGAAGCTAGTTAAGGGTGAAGACTTGATTTCTGAGGGTTCTGTACATATTACACTAAATACGTGCAATTATATTATTGAAATAATATTTTATTTTGGCGCGGTTTCTGTCCAGGTGTACCCACGACACAACGCTTGCATAGTTACAGTAGCCCGTAGCAGGGTGACTGATTAAGAATATAAGTATCACCACCCAGATTTTTTCCCGGAGTGCTGTAAAACCAGCTAGGGGAGAGCACTGCTGCGAGAGACTGAAAATGGGAAAACTCGAAAATAACCTTTATACCAACACGCCTGGTAGCGCGGCAAAGTATATCTTTCCAAAGTGGAGGAAGCCAGTGACCGATTGTGGGTTTTAATGGGCTGGAGAGAGAGAGAGACAGAGAAACCACAGATGAACATGAGCGGAAGCAGATAAAGACCAACAGATGTTACTTGAAACACGTGGAACAAAGACAGTAGAATACTTTAAAGGAATTTAATATTAAATGTAGATTTGGTGCGATGTTTTATTCACCTGACCGCATTACGCAAATACATAATATGTCAGGCGATATGTAAAGAGAATCGTTTCAATATGTCTTACGATTGAGATGTTTTTAGTGAATATACGGGCGTTAAAAACTGCAAGCAAAATTCTTTGAAAGCGATATTTTTATGAAAAATTCTTTTTGGAAAACTCTTTAAGTAATAAAACTGTCAGGCCCCAGGTAGGTTTGCAAACTCAGTGTGTCGTACCTATTCGATGGAAAAATATAATTATCTGCATTAAAATAAATATTCATGGCCATTTCACACAACGTCCTCTGGTCCCAAGCTAAGCTTATGCTTGTGTTATGGGTACCAGAATACGGATATAATAAATAAACTACTTTTCTTTTGTAAATACATACTTATTATACATAGTAAACACACAGACGCAGGACAAACATTTGTATGACAATTATAAATATCACACAAATGATTGTCCCGAGCGGGAATCGAACCCACGACCTCGTGAACGGCAGTCCGTAACCTGAACCACTAGACAACGAGGTTTAAAAAAATTGCTTATTAGGTCCCAATATAACGACTATATAGGCTTGGTTGTTGCTAATCTCTAGAGTAATAGAAAGTAAGTAACCTTTAGTTTTTGATTCCCCATTGTAAGTCGAAAATGCTCAAAACTGGTTATCTTATCTATGTGGTATGAGTTTCAGGCTGATAACTTCAACTTGAGTTAAAACAGTTTGACAGACGGACAGACATACAGACAGACAGAGATCGAAGTGAGACTGTAAGGGTTTCTTTTTCGTACGTAACCCTAAAAAAGATTACAGTAAATCTGTACTAATATTTTAAAGCTGAAGAGTTTGTTTGTTTGTTTGAATGCGCTAATCTCAGAAACTATTGGTACGATTTGAAAAATTATTTTTGTGTTGGATAGTCAATTTATCGAGGAAGGCATATAACATCTCGCTGCGACCAATAGGAACGAAGCATTAGTGGAATATGTTGCGAATTCGGGTAAAATTTTCTAAATTTTACGCGTACGAGTTCATTAAATTAAGAAGCCGTGTGTCACATGAATTACAAATTGTGCTAACATTCATTTATTGGCAGGTACATCCAGTAAAATAACACTTACAGCAAAATCAACCCTATGTCTCTTACATTAGACACATTTTCTACTATAAGTGGAAAAATAAATTTACATCAAGCCGCTAATAGCGTAAGATCCCAGAGCTAACTGACAAAACTTACCTCCAAAGTAAACGTAGGAACCTAGACGAAAAAAGTAACTAAATAAATAAATAAATAAATATTCATGGCAATTTTACATGAACCTTTCCCACCTTTCAGAACTTATTTCAACTGAACTATCTTATGAAACCTTTTTAGACCAGGAGATAAAAAGTGTATAATAAAAGTAATGATTGACGAAAATTGTTTGTTGATTATTAACTTTTTCAGTGTTATCTATAAGTTAAGTAAAATTTAAACCTTAGAACATAAGTGTGTTACAAGTTAAGTCTGATTTATTTTGTTTAAATTTAAGATCACTCAAAGATGGACTTGCATAAAATGCCTTATGCATATGTACAATTTGTATGAGCATGGAGTACCTACGAAATAAAGAAATGAATTTAGTTTGAGTTTTACCTGAATTTAGTGTCTGATACATGATAAATGGTACCACAAATTAGCGTCAAGATTGTGAGGAGTCACTGGATGTGAGCGGCGCAAGACCGTACGTTATGGCGTTTTATGAGAAGGCCTATGTCCAGCAATTGACAAAAAAATTTTGACGTATGAATAAAAAGACACACAAAGACACACAAGCACTAATTTATTATACATTTCATCGCTGTGAATATAAGTAATGTCAGCCAGCTCTGGGATCCTATACTATAACGGAATAGAAACGTCTGTGTTCTATGTTCTTAGGTTTCTGCGGTTACGTTTCAAATCTTAGCGTAGTAAGTATTACTGTGGTAAAATGGGAGAACTTGATTCTTATTCACGAAGGTTTCTAATTTATGGAATTAAGGGATTTGTAACGTACAAATACTTTTACGTCTCTCTCCTGTTAACGTTCCACTGTTGGGCACGGACTTCTTCCATTTTGTGTGGGATTACGGCCACGGTGACCAGGCGTATTCGCACTGGGTTTATTTTCGAGGTTTCCGTCCCTCACAGAGGGTGTTTTCTGTGTACAATATCCTTTAGCCGACTTTTACAACACTCCGCAGAGGAAATGGGATGGTGACACTTGTATTCTTAATCCGTCACCACACGAATGAAATATATATTTTTAATCTACTCTAATATTATAAAGAGGAAAAGTGATGATGAATGAATATCAATGTCATCACCCCTTTCCCAGGGAGCTGTAAAAGGTTCTTAGCAGATTTAGAGTGTCTCTTGCTCAAACTAAACTATTTTTAACTAACTTTTTATATAAAAACCTACAATTTTATATTTTCAATAGCAGTTCCCCGCTACTTCGTACGTATTTAGAAATTTTTCCCCGTTTTGGTAACGTTTTAAGGGTTCCGTACCCAAAGGGTAAAAACGGAAACCCTATTACTGAGTTTAAAGATGCTTCGCTCCTCACGCTGCGACTAATAGGAGCGAAGCAATATTTTTTAACAACAATCACTTGTACAACAATCAGTAACATCTTACTGATTGTTGAACAAGTTGTGTGTTACAAGTGTTATGCGATGTTACAGCCTAGAGTCTCGATAAATATACTATCCGACACTGAAAGAGATTTTCACATCAAATTAGTAGTTTCTGAGATGAGCGCCTTCAAACAAACAAACTCTTCAGCTTTATATTATTAGTATAGAAAGAATAGATAAAGTTAAAATAATATCACAGTCAAATAAACCTTCAGCAAAATATTATTTTATCCTTAATCAGCATTCAAAAAGTTGGTTAGAACAAAATTATGAAAGCGGTAATGGTACCAATTCTATGTACACAACTAAACTTACCTAAAAAATGAAGTTCTGATAGTGTCAATATATTTGTTACTTGCTAGTTCGTTGTACACATTCATATTAATTAAAATCGTTAGTCTATATAATACACAGTTTTTAAAAAAAAAAGTTCAGTTAGCATTATAAATAAATATACGTCAACGTCCTCTGGTCCCAAGCTAAGCTAATACGATTGTTTTATGGGTACCAGAATACGGATATACAACATAAACTACTTTTCTTTTGTAAATACATACTTATGATACATAGAAAACACCCAGACGTAGTACAAACATTGGTATGATATTTATGAATATCTCACAAATGATTGTCCCAAGCGGAATTGAACCCGCGACCTCGTGCAGTCCGTTAAATGAACCACTCCACCACGAAGCCCGTCACTTTGTGCTACTGTGACTATCAATATTCATTTTTTAGTTAAGTTTAGTTATACGCTTAGAATCGGTACGATTCTCTACCTGAATTCTATTGTACACACCTGTTACTGATTATGAATTCAGTCCTTGATATTCGATTGTGGCATACATGTGGTTACTACAATATTATACTGTATCGAGCTTGTTTGTACTATTATTTGCATTTAAAGCATCACCCCATGGGTATTTTCAGAGATTATATTTAATAGGATTATGTAAAGGTCATGTATAACTAAAGAGAAAGCCAAAGATTATAATTAAAAGCTAATTATTTGAGAAATCAAAGAACATGTTACATAAACATAAACGTGGCGTAGGTTCATGTAATAGACTGCCGTTCACAAGGTCGCGGGTTCGATTCCCGCTTGGGACAATCATTTGTGTGATATCCATAAATGTCATACAAATGTTTGTACTACGTCTGGGTGTTTGTATGTATTATAAGTATGTATTTACAAAAGAAAAGTAGTTTAAGTATTATATCCGTATTCTGGTACCCATAACACAAGCTTATTAAGCTTAGCTTGGGACCAGAGGACGTTGTGTGAAATGTCCGTGAATATTTATTTATTTATTATTATTATTTATATAAAGTAATTTAATAATTTTGCCTAAATCAACAAGAAAAAATTTCATCAAAATCGGTCCAGCCAATTGTGAATCTAAACCATCCTCAAACCCCCTTGAATACACACAATAAATTTCATCAAAATCGGTCCAGCCGTTTAGGAGGAGTTCAATTACAAACACACGTACAGAAGATTTATATATATAAAGATACTAGCTGTCCCGGCAAACGTTGTTTTGCAATACTAAAAAAAAGTTTGAAAAATAGATGTTAGCCGATTCTCACACCTACTGAATGCGCATACAAAATTTCATAAGAATCGGTCTAGCCGTTTCGGAGGAGTACGGTAACTAACACTGTGACACGTGAATTTTATATATTAGATAAAGTATAGACTAGCTGTTGCCCGCGACCCCGTACCCGTCGGATTTAGAATCTTTTTCCCGTTTTTGCAACATTTTTTACTATTGCTTCGCTCCTATTGGTCACAGCGTGATGTTATATAGCCTTCCTCGATAAATGTACTATCCGGCCCTGAAAGAATTTTTCAAATCGAACCGGTGGTTCCTGAGATTAGCGCGTTCAAACAAACAAACTCGTTAGCTTTATAATATTAGTATAGAAGTATAGATATGGAAAAATCCTAATACTCGTATATATCGTATAATCGTCTTTTTCCGTTTACAAATATCACGTTGTTACATTCAGTATCTTTAAGAAGGTTATAAATAGGGAGTAACAACTCGGGAACATAGATTTGTTCCAAGGCAAGGCCGCCCTGTTTATGGTGTAAAAGTAAAATAGTAAATAGAAGCCTTGCTTTCTCTTTTACTCCCGCTCAAAAAGAAAGAGTTAGAAAGGCTACTAAATCATTTATTTTTAGAAAAAAAGCAGCAAGCCGGAATCGTTGTACCGAGTGTTACGTCTAGATCTATATCCTAAGTCTATGGGAGTCTTACGAATTGTAGTCACAATCAAACAAAATATAATATCGCATTCTTCAGATAAATCATTGTTATATTTCTTTTGTAACAAAACACCTTTTGTAACGACAGCTGTCCGATATTACTTTAATCGTTTTGTTTATCAGATGGTCTTTGATTGGTGTTTCTTTTGATAAAAAAATATATATTTGTTACAAATCTTGTTTTTCTTTTGTATTTCCCTCGATTTCTCAACCACCAAATCTTTACCTGGTGGCAATGGGACCTCACGAGAACCACAAGCTTTCAAATAAAAAATGAATCATTAAAATCGCTTCGCCCTGTTAAAAGTTATGAGTTATTCATAAAAAAAAAACACATAAAAAAAAATAAAAAAATATTCAGACGAATTGAGAACCTTTTCCTTTTTTTAAAGTCGGTTAAAAACGGACCCTATTATTGAGATTTCGCAGTCTACCACCAGGTTGTATCTTAGTGATAGTGATAGCTAGAATGCTAAAAATTTCACAGTTTATGTATTTGATGCTACAACAACAAATACTCTTTATCATCGTTCTCCCGTTATTATTCCATTATTTGGGGTCCTATTATCTCTAGAACGGAGCAAGAGAGCTGAAAATTTCATAGTTTATGTACATCAGTTGATGATATAACAATAAATACCTACTCATCATCATTATGCTGCTGCCATAATCTCGTTATTTGGGGTTATGGTATGGAACCCTTTGTTATAGCCCTTTGTGATAGCGCTCAATAGATGACGTTGTACAAAAACATCGCTGCGATGTTTAACTCACATTGAGAAATATTGTAGTGGAATATTTGGTTATCATGTGCCGGTCCCATGGTAGCTCAGTTGGAAGAGCGACGGAACGGTATTCCGAGGTCGTGAGTTCAAGTCCCGCTCATGGTGATCATTTTTACCACTTTGATTTGATTTATTAAGCAAAAGCATAGTAAGTAAGTCAATTGCAAAAATAAATTAAAATTTTTCATGTTATTCTTTTTTGTTGCAGTGGACTTTGTGCCAGTATCAACTATGGACGTCGAGGCTGTAGTAGGAAGAACAGCCTCCTTACCATGCGATATAGAACCTGACTCCAATGAAGATAGAGTGTATATGGTTCTCTGGTTCAGACATGCTGGTGGGAAACCTTTGTATAGGTATGTTGTATTTTTTAACTTTACATATTGGCATAGTGATGTGTATGTGTGTGTACTTATAGCGTTTTGGAAACTTGGAAGAAAGGAGTAGAATATTCTAACTCAAAAAGACGCACACAAGAGAAAATTTCACTGATTTTTTCTGATACTTTTTTTCACTGTTTGAGAACCATCCTCCTCCACTTCGGAAGGATTTTTTTATATAATCTACTAGCTGTTGCCCGCGACATCGTACGCGTGAAATTTATAAATCAATCCTCAACAAACAGAAGTTTACTCTTCTGCTCAATAGATGGCGTTGTACGTTTTTTAAATCACGCTATCGTTTCGTTCCACACATTAACACATAAGCTCGTCAAAATTATTATTGTGTCATCATCCGGATTTCGCACTTATAATTTAGTAAGGATCTCGCTTACCAAACGTATTGAGACGTTGTTGACCAGGGTCTAGTTTCAAGATTTCTATCTCTTAATAGGATGTTATCTGCTTATTATATCTCTGACTAGGATCTTCAGTGAAGCAGCAGCAGGAAACTGTGTAGCGACAATTGTATTCTTAATCTGCCAAAAGTTTTATCCATCCATCCCTCCATCAGCCTTTCTCCGTTCATTGGTGGAGATAGGCCTCCCCCATAGAACGCCAGAACGTGCGGTCTTGTGCCGCTTGCATTCAATGGCTCCTAAGAGTTTTATAACGAGTATCAATACAAGTGGGTGATTTAATTATTATATTCAGGAATCAAATGTAATAACTCGAGTATAGAGAATATTAAGAGGAAATTCACTATAATTTTGACACTCTAAAGCGGAATTTTGATATAATATTACAACTCCAAGTAAATAACTTTAATATTAATTAATGAATAACTAATTACATAATGTAATTTCACATGGCATATTAGCTCATTAAAATTTATAACGGATTTAACGTAGTTTCAGTTTCAAACGGAAATATAGACACATAATAATATATTTGTATTTTATATTAACTAAGTTAAATGAGATATAATTTGTATAAGACTAACTGACCCGGCAAACATTGTTTTGCCATACAAATGTTAAAGGTGGACAACCCTTATCACTTAGGGCTATGAAAAATAGATTAGCCGATTCTCAGACTTACTGAATATGCATAAAAAATCTCATAAGAATCGGTCAAGCCGTTTCGGAGGAGTATGGGAACGAACATTGTGAAACGAGAATTTAATTATATAAGATTTATGTTGTCCCATTACTTCTTTATTTTTAAGTTAGTCTTGCAAATATGCAATTCTATTCTATTCTATAATATAAATCTTATCTTAACAGACTTCAAAAAACGGCACGAGTTTCTCAATTCGTCTGTATGTTCTTTTTTATGTTTGTTACCTCATAACTATTAACTGGGCGAAGCTATATTAATGATTATTTTTTTATTAGAAAGCTGGTGGTTTCCGTGTTGTCCCATTGTCACCAGGCCAGGATCTGATGGTTATTTTCTGAGGAATCGAGGAAAACCCTCAAATTTCAAAGGCATATGAAGTTACATGAATTTTTTTTTAAATATTCAATTATTATATTCCACGCGTACAAAGATCCGGGCATCACCCAGTAGCTTATATAACTAAAGAAAATAAATTAGTTACACAGTGTACCACAGATTATTAAACACAATAAAGGTTCCGCTTCATTACTCTATGACAACATGTGAAGTAGACTAATGTGTTGGCTATTTGCCGCACATTGCAGGTGACGGCGTCCTTTGTTCTCTAAACAAGCATTTAACTAAGTGTTGTTAAGATCTAAGAGGTAAGAGGCCAAGTATCGATCCACTTGAGAATAATTTGAGGTAACATTGTTCTTGTATCGATATTATATTTTACTTGCTGTAAATTTCGATTTTTTTTCCGTTTTTGCAACATTTTCACTAAATCACTGCTATTGGTCGCAGCGTGATGTTATATAGCCTATAGCCTTCCCCGATAAATGTACTATCTAACACTGAAAGAATTTTTCAAATCACACCAATAGTTCCTGAGATTAGTGCGTTTAAACAAACAAACACTTCAGCTTTATAATATTATTAGTAAAATTAGTAATTAGTATAGATAGGAAGCATAGTTTCGAAACTAGAAGTCTACAGTTCGAATCCTGGTGATTGCTTTTTAGGGCCCGCACCAAAATGTAAAGCGGGGCCCTTTTACTAAGACTTCACGGTCCGTACGTCCGTAAATATTATAATAAAATAACCATACAGCTTCTTCTCTTTTAAAACTAATTTGTAGCGACAAGAAGCCATACATCTTTTTCATTTAAAAAAACTCCCACATCATAAAATTTTCCATGAAAAATAAAAGCCATAAATATAAAAGTTTTTATTAGTAAGAGTTCTACTAATTATTATGTAAAAAAACTGACCAAGTACGACCTGAACGTATTTGTGGAGGGTTCCGTAATATTATCATCACAATATCAAAACGTTGTAACTTCACATTATACTGAAAACATTTCAGAAAGCCTATCTTTTTCAATGTGTACACTAGGTACATGCCCAGGGCCTCTTAATCCCTGTTTGAATATATTTTTGTACTTAATTTAATAGCATGAAAGCGGCGCCATAAGTACAAAAGTTGAAAGGGTCTGTCTGTCTTGGTATGAGCACGAAATGAGAAGGGATGAAGGGCAGTTAAGCCAAAAGGTGATAAATATGAATGTTGACGGCTGGAAAAGGAGATGAAGATCAAAGAAAAGATAGATGGACTGTGTGAGAGACGATGAAAGAAAAAAGAGTTGATGAGCGTATGATAGCTGACAGAAGAGGCTGGAAGGAAAAAAAAATTAAATTGAATTCTGGTTTTTAGTGTTTGTTGTTATAGCTTCAACAGATTCTGATATACATCATCTGTAAAAATTTCAACTATCTAACTATCATCGTTCATGAGATAAAACCTGATAACAAACGGACGAAGGAACAGCGGAGTCTAACCGTTTTACCTTTCACATGGAACCCTAAAAACTTGTAAAAAGTGTACTCAATACTTCAAATATATCATACAATTACCTTCACAGAATATGTTCCGTAACGTGCGTAATAATTTACACCCGTAAACTCATATTTTACGTTGACTTTTACAACTTTCAAAACTGTTATAACGTATGGCATATGTATGTAGGCCCCACGTACACGGATGTAATTTAGTATTCTTAAATGTTCTAAGTATTTCTATTTTATAGGTGTAATTTACTTGGAGATATGATATCTGTTGCCTCATCTGATATTCTCATTATCTCATTATGATTACCCGGGATAATCATGTAGACCAAGATGCCATGGGTGAATTCTTTGAGTTATTTTATTAGCGATGATCAGCAATGATCTCAGGAACTACTGGTCTAATTGGAAAACTCTTTCAGCTTTGGATAGTCCAGTTATCGAGGAAGGCTTTAGGCTATATAACATCACGCTGCGACCAACAGGAGTGAAGCATTTGTAGAAAATGTTGCGAAGACGGGAAAAATTTTCTGCCATGAAATTTTGAGTCAGCACAAGGCTGATCCTAAATATCGGGATAAAGGCAGGAAAATGATGATGACAGAATCAGTCAATAAACACAAAAGTTCTAATATTCGGTTATAATGTAATATCTATGTAATCAAAAGGGATGAACTATTCTACCGATATATCGATATTATACCGTATATTATTAGCCCGCTATATCTCTTACATATTAAATAGTTATATGTATTCAAGACACGTACATCAGTCTTTCCGCAATCATGTTCGTATTAGCTATTAATTATGACTTGTGTGGAATCATCAATGAAATGTTACGAGATAATTTACTATGGAAATACGCTTAATATAATATAAATGGGATAACAATGGATTTCGCTCTCCCTCTCTCTCTCTCTCTCTCTCTCTCTCTCTCTCTCTCTCTCTCTCGCTCCAGCCCATTAATGTCCCACTGTTGGGCATTTGGGTACTTTCGGAAGGTTTATGGTCTACTGTGCCACGCTAACCAGGCGTGTTGGCACAGGATATACGAGTATATTAGAGATTTCTATCTCTCACAGAGCATGTTTTCTATGCGTAATATCCCTTAGCTTCTTTAACACGAGGACGATCATTGGTGTGATATTTTTAATTGCCATGCAAATGTTTGTACTGCATCTGGGTGTTTTATATGATAATAGTTTATAAGTAAGATGTAAGAGTATGATTATAATTTATAAGCTTAGCTTGCGACCAGAGGACGTTGTGTGATGTTCATGAATATTTATAAGTATGTATTTATAAAAGAAAAGTATTATATGTATTCTATCCGTATTCTGGTACTCGTAACACAAGCATATAAGCTTAGCTTGGGACCAGAGGACGTTGTGTGAAATGTCCATAAAAATTACATGCAATATTATTGTTGTTCGTTTACTCTAATTGATTTTTAAAATTGTCTAATTCATATCGTACAAAACCTTACCGTAACATATTAAATGAAGATAATATTATGAATAATATTTATAGATCACACGCTAGACAGATTTAACGTGAGCCTGGATTGATTGTCAATCGACTGTCGCTCGGATATCGATAATCCGTTTTGCGGAACGCGGCCTCGTTAGGTGCATCACTAACGAGTATGAGAGACGCCCTAGCCGTTCTAATTTCAAATGTTCACAAATAACCGCGAATGCATTGTAGATTTTTTTTATTTGTTTTTTTTCTTGTTTGTCTATGGATTTGTAATAGCATTTACTTTTTTTATATTTTTAGTATGAAATATTTCACTCAGGTTAAGGACGGGAGCGGTCCTTTTGGGTAGCGACAAAAACTTTGCCAAACTAAAATCGGCGGTCATTGGGACCGCTGCGACTCACCTGCCTAAAACGCCTTGGCCCGCCAATTTCTTATGTAAAATGTAAGAAAAGAGGACCGCTAACGCTTACTTAGACTGTAACATTCCTAAAATTAAAACAGGACTTGAAAATTACGAAAATTTCTTACTGTAATGCTTATATAAGATAGTTTTATTTGCAGTAACAAATTGAAAATATTATTAATACACATATTCGTATTGTTACATTATTAAAAACAATTAAATAAAGCAAATCCATAATAAACTTACCATGCAGCATGCAGTGATAAAAGTTTGACGCGTAACAATGTATCAATAAACAACAACAAACGAAAATAGCAGGCGCCCGGGCAGCCCCGCGTCGTGGCCTATTCCCAGCCCCAATCACAGTGTGCCACACAGGAACCAATCCAATATGCCTTCAGTCAACTTCAGTGCGAAATCAGATCGCGAAAGCGGTAGGCGCTTTTGTTTCCCGCCATTTCCGAGGACCGCCATAATGGGACCACTAATATATCTTACTACAGAAAAGTTAAACATTGCTGCTGGCGGTCCATTGGACTGATAATTCAAATAAAAACACGATTTCTCAATAAATAATACCTTAAAATTCGACTACAGCAATAGCTATTAAAAACTGTTATTTTACTATAAACAACCAAAGTATTTTGGCAAAAATCTTGAAAAATAGTTCCGTCCCTAACCTGTTAATCGATATTATTTTACTAAATACTTTTCACTGCATTTACCATGTATTTACGTACATAAATAAATGGCAAAGCGGCAGTTCAACAACTTTAATTAACAACGAACTCTTCCACGTTGCTACAACCAATGTAAAATAACTAAGTTCAGGCTAATATAAGGAGTTACTAACAGCTATTGGCAGAAATAAAACCCCAATTCTACATAGATTTTTAAAATTACCTATCACATTTGCCTTTTAGACGTTTTCACGTATATTAAATGATTTTAATAAACATAGATTTATTTTTGGAGGAGACCCGTACTTCCATTGGGACGTTAATGGACCGGGGAGAGAGTGAGAGATATTAGTTTTATGCAAAAAACGATTTTTTTTTTATTTTTATAATTCCGTACCAAAAGGTTAAACGGGACCCTATTACTGAGACGTCGCTGACCATCCATTATTAGTCTGTATCTCTGCAACAGTCAAAGCTAGGAGCTGAAATTTTCACAGTTTATGTTTAACTCGACGAGCCTCGTGGTTGAGTGGTTCATGTAGCGGACTGCCGATCAAGAGGTCGCGGGTTCGATTCCTGCTCGGGACAATCATTTGTGTGATTTTTCTAATTATCATACAAATGTTTGTACTGCGTCTGGGTGTTTCTATGTATTATAAGTATGTATTTACAAAAGAAAAGTAGTATATGTAATATATCCGTATTCTGGTACCCATAACACAAGCATATAAGCTTAGCTTGGGACCAGAGGACGTTGTGTGAAATGTCCATGAATATTTATTTATTTATTTATTTATTTAACTGTTGATTCTACAATAACAAATACTCTCCATTATCATTCTCCAGCCCTTATCCCGTTATTTGGGGTTACTAGGGGTCGGTTTGAAGAATATATTATGATAATAAGAGTACAGAAGTAAAGAAGTACAGAAGAAAAGATGGATGGACTGTGTGAGCGAGGACATGAAAGAAAGGGGAGTTAGCACAGACATGACGGCTGATAGAAGACTATGGAACCAAAAGACATGTTGCACCAACCCCATATAATGGGATAAGGGCAGGAGGATGATGAATAACAGCACAGAACCCTAAGTTTGCCACTCCAACTCAGACTTGACCATTTTTTTATATATTTGTCATGTAGCAGTAGAAAATCTAGTTATGGTAATTAATTTGTAGACAGTTAAATTCAATTACAGATTTTTAGAAAAAAAAAAGCTTTCACTTGATAAAAAAAAACTTTAATCAATTACATTATCAGAAAATAGAAATTGAGAAACTATCCAATCGCATTTCTGTATCGCAAACGACAAAACCGTTTTCCCTTAGCACCGCTATAATATATGTATCACAAAACATTCGGCACAGTGTATGTCTCAATTCTGTGCTCAGAAAATTTTACGAGTTACGTGGACGATAAATAAACAGCCTCCTTATCTCGCCCGTTTCTTCTTTCAATCTCATTTGTTCGTTCTGAAAACAGATAAAACCAACATGTGTTGTAAAACTAGATATACGCGAGACGCACAGAAAGTTACCCGAGCTGATTATGTTATGAACGTTTTCGAACGATAAAAGTATTTAAATAAAAAAGAAACAAAGCTTTTCTTTTTTTGGCTTTATAGGTTTGTGTTTTTGCCTTGCCATAGAATTTAAAAATAAAATGTGCTATTATTAAATAAACTAAATTATAATGGAAAAAATGATAACCATAAGCGGGACTTGAACCCGCGACCTCGGAATGCCGTTCCGTCGCTCTCCCAACTGAGCTATTATGGTCCACGCAAATGTTTACCAAATTTTCCACTACAATCATCTCAATGCGAGTTTTAACATCGTGCGATGTTTTTTCGTACAATTGTGTTCTGTAAAGAACCTCTTTTCCTCTTATTTTACGAAGACATTTGTTTCGTCAAGGTTTTAACTAATAAATATTTTGAAGATAAATTGTACAAAAACAAAAATAGTAAGTAACCTACTTAATTAATTTATGTTTAAGTACAAAACAGTAAAATTAAATGAAAATAATTCAAAATAATATGTACGGATAAAGTCTACATAATTATGTTTTAAAGACATGACGTCACTATTTAACGAAATAAGATTTAACATGCCAAGTAGTGTAACAGAATAGTCTAGAACAACTTTAAACTAACCTAAAACTCTAGATTAGTTTTAGAGGGAAGAGAATAAACCCGAATGCGGTCGAAAAACAATGATGTTTTATTGTGCATGGCGGACTGTAGCATTAGCAATTAAAATTGTAGATTAGTAATTTGTATAAGGCATATGGTCTTATTCATAATGACTTGTCTAAGGTTTAAACGGAGATTTTATCGGAGAGATAATAAACGTTTTAGCGTAAAAAGACTATTATGATTAATAAGTTTTGACAACTTTAGCGAACCTATTTTAGCGAACTTTTAAACCTCCGATAAGTCATT
The DNA here is from genome assembly GCA_916999025.1 of Orgyia antiqua. Classification (NCBI taxonomy): domain Eukaryota; kingdom Metazoa; phylum Arthropoda; class Insecta; order Lepidoptera; family Erebidae; genus Orgyia; species Orgyia antiqua. Next base: position 13,243,576 of record OU779874.1, read on the forward strand.
ATGAATAAGACCGTTAGAGTTTAATACTCATTATTTAATAAGTGAAATGGCAATGGGTAGGGCACATTGCTCGCGGTGCTGATGATCGTTCGGGTAGAAAAGTCTTACAGTGGCGACCGCGTACCGGACGACGCAGCGTTGCTGGGCAGCGACAAGGTAGAGCGCCGTTATCGTCAAGGTTGCGAGGAGCCAATGGATGCAAGCGGCACATGACCGCGATTTGTGGCGTTATATGGGGGAGGACCATGTCCAACAGTAGACTCTACTCCTTTTCCGGTTTAGTACCAAATAGTAGGAGAGATGAGATTTCGCCGTCCGTCCGCGTCCGTCCGTCTGTCCCCAGGGTGTTTATCTGGAATGAAAGAGCGATGAAAATTTTACAGTTTGTGTTGATGCTACAACAACAAAATAAATACTTATCATCATCATTTTCTTGCCCATATTTTAAAATTCTTATTTGTTATTTGGGGTCAGAACAGTACAGAACCCTGCATGTACGTGCCTAACTCGTATTGTAGCATTTTTAATACGTACGAGGTACTATTACATAAATGTATGAATCTAACGAGGCGTAAAGATCACGTCACTTGTCTTCTAGATACTTCGATGAAATTTCAATACACAAACGTTTTACCAACTTTTAAAGAAAAATACACCTTAACATTAAACCATATGGTGTTTTTTGTACTAGAATTTGCTAAGAAACATTGCTCTTTGAAGCGTTCTTTAAATTTTGTGTTTACAATAAACATGATTTCTGATAATGGTATTGCCAGTCTAATAAAATTCAAAAATAAATAAATATTCATGGGCATTTGACAGAACGTCCTCTAGTCCCAAGCTAAGCTTATAGCTTGTGTTATGGGTACCAGAATACGGATTGAATTCATAAACTACTCTTCTTTTGTAAATACATACTTATAGACATAGAAAACACCCAGAAGCAGTACCAACATTTGTATGACAATTATCATTATCACACAAATAATTGTGCCGAGCGGGAATGGAAGCCGCGACCTCGTGAATGGCAGTCCGTTACATAAATCACTAGACCACAAGGCTCGTCAAAAGTTTATTGTGATTTCCTTCCTCTTTTAATATAATATCCAACACTGAAACATTTTTTCAAATCTGACCAGCGTGCAGCGCTTCATGAGATTAGCGATTTCAAACAAATAAACTCTTCAGCTTTGTAATCTTAGTACAGATTTTAAACGCTGTCTGAAATATTAACAAGCCCTCTATGCATCAATTTGTTCGTCCTCGATAGGACAAATTTATTGAGATTGATTGTTTTTTTATTATTGTTGCCTAAAAAGTTAAGGTGATAGAGAGAGAGATAGAAGGGAATTAATCTTCTTTCATTTTTAAATAAAAATAAATTGCCGTTGGTTAGTCTCGCTAAATCTCGAGAACGGCTGGGCTGATTCTGCTGATTTTGGTCTTGAAATATTCGTGAAACTCCAGGGAAGGTTTAAACGGTGACAAAATATATTAGGATCTAAAATTCCACGCGTACGGAGTAGCTGAAATCAACTAGTTTATGATAAATATTTCAATTAAAACCTTTTTAAACGTGTTGTAAGACAATTCCCGCACCTAGTTGCAACACAAACTCGAGTTTTGCTTCTAAATTGAATGCATCTTGCATAATTAATATAACGGTTTAACAGCGCTTTGTGATACAATCTCTCATGTATATTTAAACAGCACGCCATTATATCATGTAATATTTGTGTGGGTTTTATACATCTATACTAGATATTACTCGTAACTTCGTATGCGTAAAATATAGAAAATAAACCCTAACAAATTATAGAAAAAAGTCATTCTTTTGAACCATTACTATCTACATTAATTTATTAATTAATAATATCTATTAAAAAACCTCATCTAAATCCGTTCCGTCGTTTTGAAGATATAATCAAAGTAAATTTTTTTTTATTTCAAGATTGTATGATTTAAAAGTTTTTTTGAAACGTCCGAAACTAGGTGTGGGTTCCAAACGCGAATCCTATTGAGAAGAACAAGAAACTCCATGTATTTTTTTTTCGTTTTCCTTTTTTTTCATATTTTTCAATATTATTTTAAAAATGTTAATTTTAATTAGTTTGTTTTAATAAGTAAAGATACAGAAATCGTAATTTTTGCATGTATGTCCGTATGTTATCTGTGTACAATATTCCTTAGCTGTCTTTTACAGTACCCTAGGAAATTTAATATTTCTCCGTGTGGTGACAGATTTAAAATACAAGTGTCACCACCCCATCTCCTCCCAAGGGTGCTGTAAATGTCAGCTAAAGGATATTACACACAGATAATATCATCTGTGAGAGACCGAAAACTTGAAAATAAACCCTGTGCCAATTCGCCTGGTCAGCGCGGTACAGTAGACCATAATCCCTACCAAAGTGGAGGAGGCCGTGCCCAACAGTGGAACGTAAATAGGCTGGAGAGAGTGGAAAGTTAAGGGGTACAATTTAGTTTCCTAAATTACACACGTACGAAGTTGTAAGAAACAGCTTGTTGTAAATAAGACAATGAGATACGTTATTGACTCCTCATTACGTACGAGTACGTACATTATGAAATTCCAAGCAAATTGTAAGCAAATATTTATAATAATTAAGTAGAACATTGACCTAATTTGGGAATATTTTTATATCATAAAAATTTCGTAAATAAGGTTGTACTTTCAATAGACTTTGTAAAATGGAACTTGGACTTAATATTCTAAACACAAACACAAAAGAAATCTATACCTAATAATATAATAAAACTGACGAGTTTTTTTTGCGTTATCCTACATTTGTAACTAACTTCATAGTGTTGATATTTTGAGGTTGTTATCCTCGTGTTCCAGTAAGATATTTCTATTTGCTGTCAAATTTTCAATAGAGAGTCATCAGTAGTTTACTGATATGAAAATAAGGGCAAAAGTTTAGATTAGTTTGATTTAGACAGCAAGAATCAAGGATACATAAAATATTGAAAATGGCCGGAATAATAAAAGTAAATAAATGATCAAAATAAAACTTTAATAAAATAGTACGTAGGTATATAACTGTCCGTGTGGTGACGGATTAAGAATACAAGTGACACCACTCCATGTCTTCCCCAGGGTGCTGTAAAAGCCAGCTTAGGGATATTTAAGACAGATGACATTTTCTGTAAGAGACGGAAAGCTCGAAAGTAAACCTTATGCCAACACGCCTGGTCAGCGTGGCTTAGTAGACCCGGCTTAGAGGCCCGTTCCCAACAGTGGGTTATTAATGGGTTGGAGAAAGAGAGAAAGAGGTATATTAAACGTAAAAACATGATCAAACTTTTGGCGTAGTCGGGTAAAAAATCTGATATAAAACTACCAAAAGATTTTCCACTGAGTGCTCCAGTGTTTCATAAATATTTCCCAATAGTTAACTACCATCCATTGAGTCTGCAGTTTGCAATACACCGATCTCTTTGCCCAATCATTTCCATGCCAATGGGCGCTCTGATAAAAAATAAAACTTGCATTTTAAATGTCAGTACGTAACTACTATGAATATATGAAAGTTTAATGAAGTTTTTGAACAATAATAAACTTATATTGACATGTGGAGGATAGTATCGACAGAAATAATCTTGATAGTTTTTTCGGTGAACGGTTTGGTCCCATAGAGCCTCTCACAACACCTTGAGATGTTTAACGTCAATAGCAAGTTGGAGACGGCCAAGATGCAGAAAGCAGTCTTGCTAGACAATACCCGTATAGTTCGTCGGTTTCATCCTCCCATTAGACTCCACCACTCCGGCCGACTGTTGTCAACCTAGTCGGAGTGCATCCTGCCGCATTTCGAGGTGAGGCAGTGTTGTATCCAACTTATACCTTTGGCCTCGTGATCTAGTGGTTCAGGTAACGGACTGCCGCTCACGAGGTCGGGATCGATTCCCGCTCGGGACAATCATTTGTGAGATATTTATAACTGTCAGTTTCTGTTAGTAGTATAGTATAGTATTTATTATATACATCTTCCACATGAACCACTTTTTCTACAGATATGAAGAAAAAGAAGAAGTGTTATTTAGTAGTTTTTGAAATCGCAAAAAGACAGAAGGGAAAATTTGTAATTCGTAAAATCCTCAAAAGGTAATAAACATATACAATTAACTGCCTCCAGTGTTCCTCTCAAACTGAAGTAGTTATTTAAACCTATAGTATCTTATAAAGAGCTTATAGAGCTTCCAAGCAGCTCCGTGTTACAATCTATTGCAATTAGCGTCACCAGTAATGCCTGGCCGTTAGTTAGTCTGAAGTTTGGTAAGGAATAAGGTAAACAGCTGAAATTATCTAATAAACCGTCCAAGTACGATCTGGACTTGCTCACGAAGGATCGCGTAGTATTTTTATCATAACCGACCACAAATAATGGGATAAGAGCAGGAGAAAGACGATGTAGGGTATTTGTTATAGCATCAACTGATATACACAAAGTGTGAAATTTTCAGATCTCTGGCTGTCACTGTTCCAGAGATACAGCCTGGTTATAGACAGATGGATGGACAGCATAGTCCTAGAGTCCCGTTTTATCTTTTGGTTCGGAACCTGAACATCAAGAAGTGTCAATTTTGCCTGCGATTTCATACGCGTGGAATTTAGAATGTTTTTCTCGTTTTTGCAACATTTTTACTGCTTCGCGTCTTCTAGTCGATGCGTAATGTTATTATTTATTTATGCCTATACCCTTAATAAATGTACTATCCATCACTAAGTAATTATTCAAATCTCCATAAAAAACTCTTCAGCTTTATAATTATACTAGTTGTAGCCCACGACGTTACTCGCGGTAAAAAGTATAAAAAATCAGTTAGTTTTTGATTATCCCACGGGAATACTGCATTCCTTCGGAATAAAAAGTAGCCTATATGTTAATCTGGTACATAAGCCACATTATTGTAAGTCTCATTAAAATCCATTCGTTATAATATCATAAGTAGCTTTTTCGTGAAAGAGTAACAAACATCCATACTCACAAACATTCACATTTATAATATTACTAGCTGTTGCCCGCGACTCCGTACGTGTGAAATTTAAAAAGTAAACCTTCAAAAAAGAAGTTTACCATATCACTCGATAGATGGCGTTATACAGATCTTTTAAATCGCACCATGATTTGGTTACAGACATTAACACTTAAACTCGTCAAGATTGTTTAGTTTTTAATTCTGATTTTCGCATTTCTAAATTAGTAAGGAATAGTATAGATATCAGCTAAGGGATATTGCACATAGATAACATCCTCTGTGAGAGACGGATAACTCGAAAATAAACCCTGTGCCAACAAGCCTGGTCAGCGCGGCACAGTCGACCTTATGGTCGACTGTGGGAGGGATTATTCCCTCCAAAGTGGAGGAGGCCCGTGCCCAACAGTGGGACGTAAATGGGCTAGAGAGAGAGAGAGAGTATAGATAGATTTGAAAAATATGATCAATTCAGTCCGTGTGACGACTTTTTCTACTTAGGGTGCTGTAAAAGCCAGTTATGGAATATTGCACACAGATAACATCCTCTGTGGGAGACTAAAAACTCGAAAATAAACCCTGTGCCCACACGCCTGGGGGCCTTTGCCTGCTATTCACTGTTGTCTCAATGACAGTTCAATGACACCATTATGGCGCTCTCATGGCATCATTTGTGACAAAAAATTAACAGTAGACTACCAAACTTGATAAAATTCGCCATTATGCAATCAGTTATTGCATTTGTCGATTGCATAATAGCGAATTTTATTAAGTTTGGTAGTGTAATGTTAATTTTCTGTGGTTATAATGGTGTTATTGAACTATCATTGTGACAACATTGAATGACTTGGCCCCCTGGTTAGCGCGGCACAGTAGACCGTAATTACCCAAAGTGGAGAAAGCCGGTGCCCGACCGCGGGACGTTAATGGCTGAAGAGAGAACAAATTCGAGCACCTAAAGATCACAACTCGTTATAAATTTCCAATTACGAGTAACACGTCAATCGAGTGAGTGTCAATACTCGTTAGAGCTCACAGATACGGTGTGAGTGACGGTCGGAAGCAGGCTTAGTATTAGATACATGTTGTTAGCTCCACGTAACGTGATGAATTGAAAATTTAAGTTAATCAGCCATTGTTTATTCAAAGAGGGATTTTAAATGGGATTATGTGAATTTTTATTGTTTGGATTTTTTGGGTTCTGTGATATTAGGATGACAGGTATTGCTACTTCGCTGTGCAGCCGTCTATTTAAATGTTACTACGTTGTATCTCTAAAACAGTGATAACTCTCTCCAGTCCATTATCGACCCACTGCTGGGCACAGGTCTCCTCCCTTTGAAAGGACTATTGAGGTCTACTGTACTGATTGGACGTGTTGGCACCGGGTTATTATCGAGTTTTTCGTCTCTCACGATTTAGAGAGATCTCAGAAGATTTTATCTGTGTACAATATTCCTTAAAATATACTCAGACGTCATCGCCAGGATACTCCAAAAAGGGCAAGTTACAACCGCCGGGCATGTATGTATGAGTGTGGATGAAGCCAAGGAAGTATGTTTGGATCGTAGCAGATGGGGCACTATAGTCTCTGCCTACCCCCATGGGAAAAAGGCGTGATGTTATGATGATGATGATAATATTCCTTAACTAACATTTACAGCACCCTTGGGAAGAAATGGGGTGCTGACACTTGTATTCTTAATCCGTCACTATGCGGACAGATAACTAAAGAGCTGAAAATTTCACATATTAGTTGATGCTATAACAACAGATACTCATCATTATTTTCCTGCCCTTATTCCGTTATTTTGGGTTGGAAATATGACTAATATACATTATGATGATAACAGTATGGCAACCCTTTGTGTGCGAATCCAACTCGTACTTGGCCGGTGTTTATGTTGTTTTGGACATTTTTTCTGATGGACTCACGTATTTGTTTGTTATATAAATGTTTGTATTTTTGTGAATAAATATTGTATTATGTATAAATAAATAAATATTGACGAGCATTTCACACAACGCCCTCTGGTTCCAAGCTAAGCTTATATGCTTGTGTTATGGGTACCAGAATACGGATAGAATACATATACTACTTTTCTTTTGTAAATACAGACTTATAATACATAGAAACACCCAGACGTAGTACAAACATTTGTATGATGTTTATAAACATCACACAAATGATTGTCCCGAGCAGGAATCAAACCCGCGACCTCGTGAATGGCAGTTCGTTACATGTACTACTATACCACGAAGCCCGTCAAATGCTTGTCTAATGCGTACCAGAATACGGATAATACTGTATAAATTATTCTTCTTTTCTAAATCTATACTAATAATACTAGCTGACCCGGCAAACGTTGTTTGCCATGCTAAAAAAAAAAATTGAAAAATAGATGTTGGCCGATTCTCAGACCTACAGAATAGGCATGTAAAATTTTATAAAAATCGGTCAAGCCGTTTCGGAGGAGTACGGTAACTAACACTGTGACACGTGAATTTTATATGTAAGATTATAAAGCTGAATAGTTTGTTTGTTTGTTTGAACGCGTTAATCTCAGGAAACACTGGTCCGATTTTAAAAATTCTTTTTTCTTTCTTTATCAAAAAGGGCTATAGGCTATGTAACATTATGCTGCGACCAATAGGATCGAAGAATTAGTGGAAAATGTTGGAAAAACGGGTTATATTTCAATAGTCCACGCGTGTAAAGTCGAGGGCAACTACTTCATATGCCAGTAATATCATAATATTTCAATTTAATATCAGTAGTAAGTTTGTACTCAATACAGTCGTTAAAAGTTACAACAAATATCGCTTACGAAGTATATGTTGACTGCAATATAACTTTATAAGAATAAACTTTTAATATCGATTCAAAATAATGTTATAGAGTTTGTAGTACATAGTTTATAGGGTTCCGTACAAAAAGGTGCAATGTGGACCCTATCACTGAGTCTTCGCTGTCCATCCGTCTGCCATCAGAACGTATTTAAGAAATGGTGATAGGTAGAGACCTAATTTTTACGGTATTCCGTATCTTTGAAAATTATAACAAGTACTAAAAACCAGAACATAGTAATGTTCCACTGTTGGAAACGGGCTACCTCCACTTTGGGAGGGATTATGGTCTACTGTGCGCCCTGACCAGGCATCACCGAGGAAGTTATCTGTGTACAATATCCCTTGCCTGACTTTTACAGCACATTGGGAAGAAAAGAGGTGGTGACATGTATTATAAATCAATCACCACACGGACAGTGGTATGACAGCGATAAATTTGACTTTGAATATAATATTTTATAAAGTGCAAAGATGATAACGTAAGAATTGCACTCATTTACATTTTCCTCTTATCCTATACTAGCTGTTGCCCGCGACTCCGTATGCGTGGAATTTAAGAAAGTTTCATGAAAATCTATCCATACATCCAAAATTAACCAAATATCCAAACATTAGAGTAGGTATGGATAGAAGACCGAGGGAACGTTCACGTTGCTCGGCCAACAGTTTAAGTATTTTATATTGTCGCGCGTCATATCTCCTAAGATATTCATTTAAATTGCATGCTGTAAAGAGCAGTTATAATCTATATTAGCTGCGTAAGCTAACTAAGCTGTTTAATTTGATAAAAAATATTACTATATACACATAAATAGCTTTTGAAAACACCATATTGAATTTAATATATTTTTTGACATTATTATGGGTACAGCGGGTTTCCATTAAAAGATAGACATATGCCCTCGCGGACTTTTTTGAGGAACTATAGGTAACAAACAATTCCTCCATACATTATTTTATTGTGTCTCACATAGATAAGGCAGAGTTTTCATTTATAGCTCGCGCGCGTCCGACTTTCTCAGCAAATTTAATCATATCTCATCCAATATACAGCAAACCCCAATAAATTATACAAAAAGCCATACTCTTGAACCATTCTATCTATTAAAAAAAACCGCATCAAAATCCGTTGCGTATTTTTGAAGATATAAGCTCACATAGGGACATACATACAAAAATTACGACTTTGTGTGAAGATGTGTTAAGTTTAAAATATCATACTAAAAGGTACTACAATATATAATATGCTTACAGCACAAAGGGTTTACAAAATTGGACGAGTATTATGAAAATAGCAAAGCGTTTCTCACAAAGTGTTTGTTCAATATAAACTTAATTGTAGTACAGAAACTTAAGCATTATTTATACTACGCTTCATTACGCTACGACGTAGCACATGGTTAAAGATAATAAAATAAATAAAATAATGATTTATTTTCTCACAATGTAGACACAGTAACTTAAAGAGGATTAACAAAAGAAGAACAAAATTTCACAAAAGGAATCAACATTGTGAGAGCTGGTGCCTATTATGGGTTTATTTAAAAGCCTGTATTACAGGTCACCAGTGCCCACTCCGTAGTGATATACGATAGTGCGATTACAATTGAGTTTGCAATTCCACTCGGTTTTATACATTTATAGTATGTGCTTAATATTAACTAAATAGCGAAACATAAAAAGGAAAAAGAACAAACTAAGTACCTACCGCAAAAACAAAATATATATATTATTATAGATAAATAACGCAGAGAGCAACATGAGTAGATATTACTACCGTGTGATAAGATGTGTGTGTGTTTATGTTGTTCATGAGTGAAAAAGTGTGTGTTAGTGAGTGAATGAGTATGTGATTGCTTGTGTGGTTATACTGGGAGTGTGAGTGAAGTATGAGGTTATGAAATAACTTTGGCTGAATGTATAAACGATATTAATTTATTTATTGTATTAAGTGCAAAAGTGTAAATATATAAATATTATACACTTGAAGGGATCGATTATTGCAGTTATTATTAATAAAACATTACTTAATATTATTACATGTAGTTTTATTTCATTATAGTTTATGTAGTTAGATAATCTGTTTTAGCAATTTTTCAGTATCATTATATGTAAGGGTTTTAAGAAATGATGATATTGACTTTTTACAGCGAGTTTTGGTAAGTGGATAAAAATGGAGCTTAGCGTTCAACTTATTGTATAAAGAATCACCTAAGTAAGAATAAAATCTTTGGGCGAAGGCAGTGTTACATTTTGAAATTTGGCAGACGTGGTGTTTACGTCTTTTGTCTTTGGCAAGATTCGGATCGTACGTTAATTGGGAGTGTTTTTTTAAAATAGTATACAAAATGAATGACTGCCTAACGGTCAAGAGATCCCATTTTTTATAAAGACTGTAAGTGGGGAACCGAAACGACAGACCAGCAGCAACCTTTAATATTATACGTTGAGCGCGCTCAACCTGTATTATATGAGATTTGGCTGCCCCGCCCCAAGATGTGATGCAGTAATTGATAAGTGATTGGACCATTGCGTGATATACCATTTTGATAATCTTACTATCGGCAACGTGTCGTATATTTTTAAATATATAGATGAGTTTCCGCAACCTACGAGCTAAAATATCTACATGTGGTCTAAAGGTTAGTTTTTGGTCAATGAGCACACCGAGATACTTGACTCGGTCAGTTCTATTTAGTGCTTCACAAGAACATTCGTTGGTAGATGACAAGCAGGTGTGAGCGGTGATGGAGAGAGTCGCTGGCGGTAATAGGTTAGATTTAAGTCCAAAAGCAATATAGTTGGTTTTATCTACATTTAGCGTTAGTAAATTGGTGTGCAACCATGCACATATTCTATCGAACCCGGTCTGAGCTGTCATGAACACCTCTTCCCAAGTGTCGCCAGTGAAAAATAATGCCGTATCATCAGCAAAAGTTAGGATTTTGCCGTTATTCAAGTTGGTTGCGCAGAGGTCGTTGATGTATACAAGGAAAAGTGTGGGTCCGAGTATACTACCCTGGGGTACACCACAGTTCACTGCTAGTGGGTCACTTATCCAATGTTCAATTTTTACTCTCTGGATCCTGTTCGAGAGAAAGCTATGGAGGAGTTTAAACGGGACCCCACGAATGCCTATCTTGTCCAGCTTATATAGGAGCAAGGGAATAGAGACTGTGTCAAAAGCCTTGGCAATATCAAGGAAAACACTCAAGCATTTCCGTTTTTCATCAAGGCAGCCAACCACAGAATCAACAAGTTCACCAACAGCTTCGTTAGCTGACTTCCCTTGACGAAATCCGAATTGGGAAGATGATAAAAGGTTATTAGCCTCCAGATATTGAACCAGCCTAATGTTAATTATTTTTTCTAATATTTTTGATATTGTAGGTAAAATTGAAATTGGCCTAAAGTTGTTGACACAGTCTCTACTGCCCGCCTTATGAATAGGTTTAACAACGGCGGATTTAAATGCAGCAGGAAACTCTCCGGTAGAAATGGCAAGGTTACAAATGTGTGTAATAGCCGGGGCGAGATGATGAAGGTAACGCTTTAGAATTTTGCCCGAAATCTGATCGTCACCAACCGCACAATTGTCCCTTAAGTTAAGGATGAGCTGACTGACTTCAGTTTCTGTTGTTGGAAACAAGACAAATGAGTCAACAGGTGGAATGAGTGTAGACTCCTCAGGTTGAAATCTACAAGAGGTAGCGGTTGAACTGGCTAACTCAGCGAGTCTCCTACCAGTGTTCACAAAGAATCCATTGACATTATTGACACCACTTAAAGGACTATTGCTCGATATGAGACAAACTGAATGGTCGGGTGATTTGCTAGTGCCACTGACATTCTTTATTACACTCCACAGGTTTCTTCTGCTATCCTTAGCCTTCTCTATCTCTTGTATTTCATAATTATGTTTAGCTTTTTTTAGGCATGCTGCACAATAATTCCGATACCGTTTGTAAGTGATTTGAAGCACATTATTGTTTGGATCCCTTTTATATTTTTTGTAAAGAATGTCTCTATTACGCATGCATTTTAGGAGGCCTTTAGTAATCCAAGGCTTGCTAATACGGTGTCGTCGCGGCAAGTTAATCTGGTATGTATTTGACCTAACAGCACGAGACACAAAGCCTAATAGCAATTCAGTGGCTGAATTAACGTCGCTACTCTCTAGTACAGACTGAAAGTTAAGTTCAGAAATTGCTTGGTCTAGATTCAAGTAGTTAACGCGGCTACTGGTCTTATTCGCGTATTCCGGATTTTTATTATATGTTAGACAGAGGGCTACACCGTAGTGATCTGTAAGCGACGATTCAATAACAAAACAAGAAGCCTCGAGTTTTGTTTTGATCATCATATGGTCCAAACAGGTTTTACTGTGAGTGGCTAAAACATGAAAAGAGCCTACAATACATTGAACTACCTGCCGGTAACCAAATGAAAATCCGCTTATTATAATCTTGTATTATAAAATTTTGTACACTATAATCTGATTCATTAAGTAAAAACATAGCAAGTCAAATGCAAAATTAATAAAATTACGATAGAACCTAAGGAGACCTTGAAAGCCTGTCGAATTATAAACGCCTGTGCTGACTTGCCTATTGAAAAGTGTTCATTCATGTTTGTATTTTCTATTTAATTATATTACAATGCAATGATATTTCTTGCTTTCGAAAATTCTAGTATTTCTTTTCTTTTAATATGAACACTTTGATAGTCAAGATGGCACAGCGTGTATATTGTATTAAAATAAAATAATTTGCTGAATTGAAAATCTAAGTAAGCCGTTAATTCTGGATAGGTTTTTCCAAATCATTGCATTTGCATCGGTTATTAATATGTGTGCAAAATTTCATCTCAATCCAACTGGGAAGTAGGTTGAAAATCACTTTTAAAAATTCCGTGGCAAGAATTAGTACATGCATACATAGATAGATAGATACGAAGCATAATACAAAAGCGTGTAAAACTATAACTCAATGTTTTCAATTTCTTTTTATTATAAGCAAGCATGATTAACAAGCTCTTTTAAAACGTCAAAAGCTAGTGTAGGTTTATATAGATCTAATTAGGTTATAAGAAGGTGTAGGTCGATGTTAGACCGGCTCTTATTTCAACATATACTACTCCGCTACGCCGTAGCTGTATATTTCAAATAACTTTATTGTAATTATGCGAGGCTTTGAGTGTTGAAATTTAAATGCTGATGTGTTGAATATTGATATTTCCATTTGTTAGGTTAATTTATTATGTAAACAGTTGAAATTTTGAAGGATATAGGAAATTCGACTCTGTTTTGACATTCTATTAGTCGTTAAGTTTGATTATCTTTTAGAATAAGTGAGTCAATAATACTAGTCCTAGGTGGAACGAAAAAGCTGGTTATTGGTTTGTATTCCAATGGCAGATACATTATATTTTTAGGAATAACACAACTGAATCATAATATTTTCTAACACTTGCGCGACTCATTTGATTAAATAAAACTACTTTTTACGAATTTAGATGCGAGCTCGGTCTCGTGACCGTGACCATGGTGACTGCGAAGTCTCCGAAACGTCGGGACAAAATTTTAAACAAATATACGCATCTATATCCGTAAACAGTAGTTTTATTTAAACAACTGAATCAATTAATATTCATTCAAAAGTATGGAATTTATTTATTTTTTGATACTAAGGACAAAATAAATTTATTTATGTATCAATTTTACTTCTCTGTTTACCTTTCGCGGGTTTCTTCGGATGTAACTAACTTTATAGTTTATTTTGTGATAATGGTACCGATTCTGTGTGCACAATTAAACTGAAAGGGAAGATACAGCGCCGCCGAAGACCAGGGAGACGACGCACATCTCTCTTTCGCCACTGCTGCACTGTCTCAAATATTTCACCACGCATTGAAAAATTTAGGACAGTGGTTCGGCATGAGCACCAGGTCTGTGTTCAGAGCCATCGCTGTTGATAAACTAAAGATCATAATAATGATTGCCATCCTCCGGTAGCAGACGACACTACAAGAAGAAAAAATAACTAATTAAATAAACATAACAAACCGCGTAAATTAATTTAATTAAATAACATAATATAAGAGTTATACCTGTTTTGTAACAGAATCTAAACATTATTTGTTACACAGTACACGTAGCATTGGATTATGGATTTACCGACCTGCGACCAATTAGAATATCTAGTTATTGTATTTACTGTTCAGATATTGTATTGTGTTTATATGTCCGTGTGGTGACGGCTTAAGAATACAAGTGTCACTACCTATTTTCCTTCCTGGGTGCTGTTAAAGCCTGCAAAGAATATTGCACAAAAATAACATCCTCTGTAAAAGACTGAAAACTCGAAGATAAACCCATATTCTTATTCATAATACTTATCGGAGGTTTAAAAGTTCGCTAAAGTCGGTTCGCGAAAATTATCAAAACTTGTTATTCATAATAGTTTTTTTATGATAAAACATTTATTTATCTCTCCGATAAAATCTCCGTTTAAACCTCCGATAAGTCATTATGAATACGACCATATGCCTACACGCCTGGTCAGTGTTATAATTCCTCCCAAAGTGGAGGAGGCCTGTGCCCAACAGTGGGCGCTTAATGGGCTGGAGAGAGAATGAAATGTCTTATTCATAATGACTTATCGGAGGTTTAAATGGAGATTTTATCGGAGAGATAATAAACGATTTAGCGTAAAAAGACTATTATGAATAACAAGTTTTGACAATTTTCGCGATCCGATTTTAGCGAACTTTTAAACCTCCGATAAGTCATTATGAATGAGAACATAAGTCGTATATCCTAAATATTTAGGCATAATCATTCTTCAGAATAACACGATAATATTACCAATTCTACGTGTACAGCTAAACTTAACTAAAAATGAAAATTATAGCGTCAATATCACGATTCGGCAATGTTATGAACTGAACTTACTTATTATTAAACTGTCTATTATATACTAAAATTTTTAATTATTATTATATTTTCACGACGAAATAGCCAATTGTCATTGTACATATTTTTTTAAAACTCTCAATTCAAAAACCATTACATAATACACCATCGTTGTTTTAGTTTTTTAGTGTAGTTTAGTTGTGCATATAGAATTGGTACCAAAGTTCTCTCTATAAATTAAACATTCACTTATCGTCACACATTTTACTGCTCAAATCGTTTACTTAAACACGTCTGGACAAGAGTGTTTAGCGTTTAGTGTGTAGCGTCGGACGCTTGTTGTTGTACAAAATGGTAAAGTGGACCGAAGACACAACTTATAAATTTGTGCAGGAGTATATAAAACATGAATGCCTTTACAACTGTAAAGCCCCTAGGTACAAAATTAAGGGACCCCGTGATACGGCCCTTGTACGTATAAGTGAAGCTATGAATATAACTGGGTTTGGAAGTAAAGAAGTTCATACTAAAATAAGAAACTTGAAGTCTACATATGCGCAAGAGGCTAAGAAAATTACTGGCAGTGAATTGGACACTACTCGTACTACACACCTGTATTCGCAATAATCACCTGCACTCACACTAATCAAAGTGTAAACCAGCCTTTATTGGCTTTAAAGATAACTTAAGTTATATTTTCCGATGTCGATAAATCGTTAAAGATCAATCTTAGTATGATCAAAGATTTAGGGTTATTGGTAGCGAAATTTTGTCAGGAAACTGGCAAAATTTAACTTTGCTTAAGCTTATCAGAGGAAATTGTGTGAAATGTCCATTAAAATTACTTCATATTTTATTTAAAAACACATAAAAATCACGTTTAAACATACTTAGATACACTGATAAAAATTTATAAATTAACAGTGTTAAAAATCAATGATCTGTCTATAAATCAAACATTATTTAACATCAATAAATATATTTAACTGCTCAAGTCGTTAGCTATAACTTATTGGCTTTAAAGATAACTTAAGTTATATTTTCCGATGTCGATAAATTGCGAAAGATTAGTCGTAATGTGATAGCAGATTTAAGGTTCTGTGCGACGCTATTTTGTCAGGAAGTAATCGCATTGGCAAAGATTTGAAACTTCGTAAATCAGTTGGTTAGTTAATACTTACTTAAGCAGCAATTAAGACACATATTCAAGTGTAGATATTTACTTGTGTTTCATTATAATTAGTAATATTCAGACAGGCCTCGTGGTTCAGGTAACGGACTGCCGCGGCCGTTCACGAAGTCGCGGGTTCGATTCCCGCACGAAGCAATCATTTGTGTGATATTTGTAATTGTCATACAAATGTTTGTAGAGTGTCTGGGTGTTTACATAATTATAATACATAGAAACACCCAGACGCAGTACAAACATTTGTATGACAATTAGAAAAATCACACAAATGATTGTCCCGAGCGGGAATCGAACCCGCGACCACTTGATCGGCAGTCCGTTACATGAACCACTCAAACACGAGGCTCGTCAGTGTTTAGGGTTAATCCGGGATTTTTAGCTAGTATATCTTCTCTTCTCCAGCCTATTTACGTCCCACTGTTGGGCACGGGCCTCCTCCACTTTGGGAAGGATTATGGTCTATTGTGCCGTGCTGACCAGGCGTGTTGGCACAGGGTTTATTTTCGAGTTTTACGTCTCTCACAGAGGATGTTATCTCTGCGCAATATCCCTTAACTGACTTTTACAGCACCCTTGGGAGGAGATGGGGTGGTGAAACTTGTATTCTTAATCCGTCACCACACGGACGAATCCTTGCTAGTATATAATAATATTAAATGAACTAAATAACAGTATTTTTATGGAAATGTTTGCTCTACGTAATATGTATTACAGATGAACTAGAGTATTATTTGTACGATGCTACGGTATGCTACGACGTCGCTATAAGCTACGTGTATATATGCTACGATGTAGCTACATGCTACGAGGTTACAACACACTGAAATAACACGTTAAGGAGAGAGAGAGAGATGGAGATAAGGGTGTAGTTATTTTAAATAAATAAATATTCATAGACATTTCATACAACGTCCTCTGGTCCCAAGCTAAGCTTATTATGCTTGGGTTCCAGAATGGACTATATAAACAACTTTTCTCTTGTAAATACATATTATTACACGCTTTATATTAGCTTTACTTGTATGTTTTTTTTTTGTATGTTTGTATGTTTGTAACCGACTCCTCTGGACGCTATTTTGACCCACTTTAAACGGTCAGATTTTATTCAAATTTTGCACTTGTCAAAGACCGATGACAATGCAATAATTCGATTAAATAAAGCGTGTTTTTTAGTTTTTTTAAACTATTTATTTATAATACATAGAAAACAACCAGACGCAGTACTAAAATTTTGTATGACAATTATAAGTATCACACAAATGATTGTTTCGTGCGGGAATCGAATCCGCAACCTCGTAGATGACAATTTGTTACATGAACCACTGGTCCTCGAGGCTCGTCTCGTTAGTTTAATTGATTGTAAAATGCTTCATTTTAATTCAAAATTTCGCCTCAATCCTTCACCCAATCTTTACCCCATAAGTAATAGAAACTTGATGTAACACCATTAAACATATTTTATAGCTGAAGTTGCTAACTTTAACTTAATGACATTAACGACAAACTAAAGTTATATTTGTGACGTCGATAAATTGTGTGAGATTAATTGTAAAGTAATTACGAAATTTAATATAAGATTTGTCACAAGTAACACGAAAGAGATAACCTCTTTCGTGTTACTTGTGTGGTGTACCGAGTGGTGACAGATAAAAAATACCAGTATCACCACTCAATTTCCTCTCCAAGGTCTCCGGGTCTCTCTCTAGACTCTACACAGTCTCTTTCAGTCGGAAAACTCAAAAATAAACCTTGTGCCAATAGATCTGGTCAACACAGCCAGTTAAGGG
The DNA here is from genome assembly GCA_916999025.1 of Orgyia antiqua. Taxonomy (NCBI): domain Eukaryota; kingdom Metazoa; phylum Arthropoda; class Insecta; order Lepidoptera; family Erebidae; genus Orgyia; species Orgyia antiqua. The sequence continues at coordinate 13,261,316 of OU779874.1, forward strand.
TCATTGTAAAGAAATAACATCCATTGTGAGAGATGGAAAATTTGATGTAAAAACCCTATGATAACACGCCTAGTCAGCACTGTATTGTAGACCACAATTTCTCCCAAAAGTGGTGGAAGGTCGTGCTTGACAGTAGGACGTACAAGAAAAGAAGAAGCAGACGAATGACGAAGGTAATTCAAACTTAAATAAAGGCTAGCTATAACCAATTTATGATTACGGATGTATATCTTTGTTCATCAGAAAGATATTATCTTTCTGCAGTATCGCTAAAAATTTTTTTTTTTTTTAAATATTCATGGACATTTCACACAACGTCCTCTGGTCCCAAGCTTAGCTTATATGCTTGTGTTATGGGTACCATAACTTTGCTTGTGTTATGGATAGAATACATAATATACTACTTTTTTTTGTAAATATATACTTATAATACATAGAAACACCCAGACGCAGTACAAACATTTGTATGACAATTAGAAAAATCACACAATTGATTGTCCCGAGCGGGAATCGAACCCGCGACCTCTTGATCGGTAGTCCATTACCAGAACCACCACACCACGAGGCCCGTCATTTTTAGATATTGTACTAGCTAATGCCCGCGTGTTCACTCGGGTTTATAGTTTTTTAGTTCTCCCTCCCCCATTATACACCAAACCTTAACCAATTATATAAATAAATAATAATAATAATAAATTTATTTTCTCCACAACATACATATTACATACACACATACATATATCATTCTTTCAGTGTTAGATAGTACATTTATCGAGGCAGGTTTTAAGTTATATAACATCACGGTGCGACCAATAGAAGTGGAGCATTAGTGAAAAATATTGCAAGAACGGGGAAAATTTTCTAATTTCAACCCGTAAGAAATCGCCGGCAATAGTTATTCATTATTTCTCCTTACTTTTGTATATCCACAATCCAATCTATGAATAACTAATGATATATCACTTTTCCTGAAAGTTCATCAAATAAATAATGACAGGAAACACATTATTAAACCTGAAGGCTGAAGTACATCAATCATAATTACAACCAACACAACACAGTAACAGGATATCTAATATCTGATATTAAAACATATATATGGTTCGTTACCTGATAAATTAACGAACCGTACTCTACAGAACGTGATCAATGCTATGTAGGTATATGTACTTAATCATTCTTATAAATTCAAAACTCCATTTAACGTTGTTTTCAGACCTTTTTTAAGCAATTATTTGGATAATATTATGATGTTAATTCTGAAGTGACACGAATAGATATTTTAAGACCCGTCATTTGTATCATGGTCTAATTATATAGGTTTTCTCTTCCAAATGACATACAAGTTTCCAAAGCTTGCATAAGTAAAGTTTCTAAAGCTAACCAGTATGTCACTGGGAAGAAAAGACTACAGGTCTTTACAGGTAATTTTCAAACACTTGTATCATTCTGATTGATCTGAAATTTTATACATATGTTCAATACCGATGGCAATGCCGTATTGAAATTTTCAAGATTTGTTTTTCCAGGATTTTCATGCTTTTTTTTTCTATTTAATAATCAAATTATATTTGAGTCAAATACCGCTGAATCTTATCTTGATACTTGAGGAAGTAATGTGAAATGTCTATGTACATAATATAAAAATGATTAGCTGAAAGTGTTGCTAAGAGCAAATCTAAAGAACACCCTACTTATTTCACCAATTGTTTATAAGAATATTCCTTAAAATACTTATTTATTAATATACTCTTAGAAAAAACTAAAATATTGCCTGCAAAAAGTATACAAGTGAAACTGCAGGGCAGGACTAGTCTTTACTTATTAAACTCAATGCTTCATGAACTATTCAGCTTGTTAATAATATCTTAAGAATATTGTACGGAACCGAATAATACAGTTTACTTACAGATATAGCATTCAAGACATCACATACGTGATATACTTGCTAAGTTCCTACACAATAAACAACTGATTGCTAGCGCCCACTTCAATTTAGTATTCTATTATAAGAAAATACCTAGATATTATGTTGGTATTAGTACCAATTCTACATGTATAACTACACTAAACATAACTAAAAAATGAAAATCGATAGTGTCAATATGTCTATTAGTTTCCTTGCACACATTTATATTAATTAAAATCGTGATTGAATTAATTATTGTAAAATCGTTAATAAATTAATGTAAAATTAAAAATGGAATTATGATATTTTTTAATGATATTATTAATGTAAAATAAATATAGAATATTATTTATGTAAAATAAATACCGTCGGGCATGTATGACCAGATGTACGAGTGTGGATGTAGCCAAGGAAGTATGTTTGGATCGTAGCAGATGGCGCTCTATAGTCTCTGCCTACCCCCATGGGAAAAAGGCGTGATGTTATGATGAAGATAAAATTCGCTCATTTAAAGATAGTCAGAAATAACGATTTTGTTTTATAATAAGTAAAGATATATAAAAATATTCCTGTTTACCTGTTAACTTAAAATTTCGTGTAGTAATGTAAAGAAAAGGAGTTTATAATCAATCTTATAATTACACGGCCCAATAAAATACTGAGTAGGTATTATGCATAATTTCTGCTCAATTTAGTATTCATAAACAACCGTTTGCCCTTGCTTTTAATAAATTGTTTAATAAATTGAATAACATCTATATTAGGCAGCCTTCCTCTTAGCTTTGAGAGAAAACAATTTGATTGCTTGTTCAATAATTTGTCTTTATTCACTCGTTATTTTTACGATATTTATCTAGGACATTTTATTTTTCGAAATAATTTACAGGTAGCTAATATTTGCCAATTAGCAACAATAATTTAAATCTGGATAAAATCCGAAATATGGAGATCCGTAGGAGAACTGGCGAGTCCTACATAGCCCGAAAGGTTAGCACGCTGAAGTGGCAATGGGTAGGCCACATTGCTCGTAGGACTGATGATCGATGGGAAAGAAAAGTCCTAGAGAGGTGACCACGTACCGGACGACGCAGCGTTGGGCGGCCCCCGACAAGGTGGAGCGACGATATCGTCAAGGTCGCGGGGAGACATTGGATGCAGACCGAGTCTGAGTCTCACCCGTGACCATGGTGACTGCAAAGTCTCCGAAATGTCGGGCCAAAATTTAAAACAAATATACGCGTCTAAATCCGTAAAAAGTAGTTTAATTTAAACAGATGAGTCGCGCAAGTGTTAGAAAATATAATGTTAACCTTTACTTAACTAAAAAATTAGAACAACTATGGTGTATTTTGATTAATTAATAAATAATATTAATAATAAATATTTATGGATATTTCACACAACGTCCTCTGGTCCCAAGCTAAGCTTATATGCTTGTGTTATTTCATTGTACATATTTATATTAATTGAAATCGTCAGTCTTTAATACACTGTCTTTATAATGAAAAAGGTCAGTAAACATTGCCGAATTTTGTTATCGACACCATCAATTTTAATTATTTTGTTAGGTTTAGTTCGGTGCACTTAGAATTGGTACCATTATAGATAGGTAGATAGATAACTCTTTATTGTACACTTTACAGACATTGAAATAAAGACAAGATTCTTAAAACTAGGTACAAATGGCGGCCTTATCAGATAAAGTGATCTCTTCTAGGCAACTATAGGATGAAATAATACAATTATATAGATAGACATTAAAAAACAAATTATTGAGTAATTTCATATATACCTATAAATACATAGTAAATACACAATACATAAACTTAGTATATAAAATATGAAGAATAGCTATCATTATCAATTATATATAAATAGATTTTAGCGTGAATTAAGTAGTTCTTTTTGCCAAACTAAGTATTGCTTTCTATTATTCTATCCTTTGGACATGTAGCAAAAATCCTCAAAATTATCGTGTTTTGTACGGAATCCTAAAAAAGCTAGACGATAGACGAATATACATAAATCTAAAGTAATTGTTCACTATGCTGTTACTATCTATACCACTGCAAACAAGCGGAAACTGGCGTGACTGGGCACCGGAAGCATTGCAAACTGGATTCGATGTCGCTCGTTCAACGACCAATTTATCTCCCATTCACGGTTGGACTGCCGCTTATTCAAGTCACATTATTGCACAGTTGTTATAAAATTAGACTTATAGTATCTGTGTGGTGTGGAATTAAGAATACGAGTGACACCATCCCATTACGGGCCTCGTGGTGGAGTGGTTCATGGTAACAGACTGCCGTTCACGAGGTCGCGGGTTCGATTCCTGCAATCATTTGTGTGATCTTTATAAATGTCATACAAATGTTTGTTCTGCGTCTGGGTGTTTACTATGTATATTATAAGTATGTATTTACAAAAGAAAAGTAGTACCTATATGTGGTATATCCGTATTCTGGTACCCATAACAGAAGCATATAAGCTTACTTTGGGACCAGAGGACGTTGTGTGAAATGTTCATTAATATTTATTATAGTTACCTATTTATTAATATTACTTTTACAAGTGACTGCTACTCGATAAACTAAGCAGAAAACTTCTTTATGCAAATGGGAGCAAAAGAGCTGTGCTAATTTTCATAAGCCTCTATATAATATAAGTTCTTCTCAGTGGATTGCATGCTCTGAACCTTTGCGTGGTTAGCGAAAAATTTTGCGTGTTTCATTAGAGAATAAGTAATTCTTTTCTTTAAAATTGTTCAAGTTAACTTGATTAAGTTTATTTTTACATGAAATTAAATAATGAAATCTTGTGTTATTTTATTAGATGAGGTTAACATTACGCTAACAAAAAGCCTTCTCTTTTTCGATTTGTTTTATCGCATGCTGCCCCTAATATAAAACGTTAACCATTTTAGCAGAACTCCATGACATTTTGTAGGATATTGAATGGGTTACTTTAATGGGCAAACTCATTGTCTTTCGTTCTGCAATTTTGTGCTTTAAATAGAGGTATTAAATTTAATTTTACAACGTTTTTGTTAGGGTGCAGTCGTTTTGTAGCACGAATACATTGATAAATCCATGACATTTAGATTAGGCGGCTTAAAAAAGGGGTTTCTTTTGAAGATGAAAAATTTTGTGGTAAAAGGGTTTCGTGTTTTCGAGATCAATTTAAATATCGACCTGTCTGCGGTGTTTAAGGGTTTTTCTTTAACAGTTAAGATTAAAAAGGGCTGATTTATATGTGAAAAAGACTAGTAAATTTGCTGACTTCACTTAGTGGATATCGTGGGTTGGTGTAAAGTAGGTATACTAATCCTTAAGAAATTAGAAATTCCTAAAGAAACAGAGAATTTTTAGAATTTTTAAAGACTATTACAGACAGGTAGGCAGACGCATTCGGGTCTTTATTATTTTGTTAATTCGGTAAGTATCTATCAATATACAAATCTATGAAACGGAATCTTTGATAGTGATTTTCACCCACTTGCAATAGTCGGATTTATTAAACTTTGCACACATATTATATACCGATGACAAAGTTATAACAAAAGAAATATTAATTTCAAGCGGTTTTTTTAGTTTTTGAACTAACGAAATTATTTTAAATCCGTTTATTTCATTCATTTATTCATTCATCTGTTAAAACTGGAGCCTTCCTGGCACAAGTATCTTTATACTTAAAAGGAAGACTCTGATATGAAAAATGTATAAAAGTTATTGTATATGAAATAAAAATTATTATAAAAAATTATTAAAAAACAAATTGCATACAAGATGCATGCGAAATCTTAACCCTTCCTTGACAGTCGGGGAAAAAAGAAAATATAAAGGTAGCTTATACATTGTAAGGAAGAAAAAGAAAATTGCCTAGCGATATTGTTGCATGTTTACAGGGCGTCAACATTCTGCTATCTAGTAAGCAAAGACACGCGAGCTTATAAGATATAGTCATCCATTACTTTGGTATACTTGTGAAAGAGGAAATACGGGCGCTAGAAAGACAACGATACTTTAGATTATTTTATAAAATATTATACAACACTTGGGCGACCCATTTATTAAAAGGAAACTACTTTAAACACGCTGTTTGATAACAGCGTGTTTAAAGTAGTTTCCTTAGTACCGAGCTGATGCTCGGTACATATCTATCACCGTATTAATCAATGAAACGGAATCAATGAAAGTGATTTTCACCTACTTGCAGTAGTTGGATTGATCTGCAATTTTGCACACATATTAAGGACTAAGCAATTGTTTTTATTTTTGAAAGTTTTTAAGGGCCTACATCAATATTATCGTATATCATCGCCGACACGTACATATTAACACAGCCAGTAGGCACAGAAAATGAAGAATTAGGGATACTTTTCCTATTTACTCAAAATCTACTAAATATATTTTTATTCTGATTTACGTGTTTCTATATATAATAGTTACCTATGTTTTTAAAGTTATTTCATTAGTTAATACGTAATAATAGACCTTAAATGAAAAAAATAAAAAATTAGAGAGGTTGTTTCGCCAAGATTTTCTATCGAGAAAACTTTTTTCAATCGCGTTTCTGAGTTTATGCGATCCTAGATCATATATTGAAAAAACATATACTTAAAAATTAGAGCTCTAGCCATTCAATCTAAAGAAAAAATGAAAACTTCGTACATAGAAAAATGCACGAAGCTATTTTGGTATCCTCTTAAGCGTGTTTTTTTGTTTTTGAACTAAACAAATTATTGAAAATCGCGGATTTTTAGTCACAAACTAATACATAAAGACTTATTAAGACTCGTATTTTTTTCTGTGTCTTTTTTATAGCAAACTAACTAGCTGTTGCCCGCGACTCCGTCAGCGTGGAATTTGGAATTTTTTTTTTCGTAATAAAAGGTAGCCTATGTCTTTTCTCAGGGTCTAAAGATTGTCTGTGCCAAATTTCATTAAAATCGGTTGAGAGGTTTAAGCGGGAAAGCGTAACAGACAGACAGGCAGAGTTACTTTCGCATTTATAAGTAGTAAGGATACTAAAAACCAGAATACAAACATTATTTTCGTTCTACTAAATACTTCCGAGGTGCTCTTGCAGTAGGGAAATTGTAACAGGATCTTGGAGATCTCAATCAGTTCTTCAAATTCTTCAATTTCATGCCTGATCAGCGCGGCACACCGACCCTTATCTCCCCATCTCTCCTCTCCATAGATAATATTCCTTCCAAAGTGAAGGAGGTCCGTGCCCAATGTCAATGTGCTGGAGAGAGAGAGAGAGAGAGAATAAAAACCTATACCTTTTCTGTATTTTATGCCACGTATAAGTTTCCTATAATAAATACAACTTCTTACGCGTGGAATCTAGATAATAACAAAAAACCCATCCTAGTGGAACATTATAATTAAAAAAATCCGCATCAAAATTCGTTGAGTAGTTTTGAAGATATAAGCTCACATAGAGACATACATACAAAAATAACGACTTTGTTTTATAACAGATAAAGATATTGTACTTATCATCTTGCAAGAAATCATCATAAAAGTCTTTCAAAAAAATATACTAATATTGCTATTATATTGTCATCAGTTTCGATGTCCGCGGACGAAGTTTCAACAAAGCTCTTCATTGGTCAGACCCCTTGGCCTTCGGAAGACGGGCCTACTTCGTCACCATGTCGAGACCTTCATCTCTCACCGTGGATGCTGTACAGCTTGATGATGAGGGGATATACAGGTGCAGAGTGGATTTTAAGAACTCGCCAACAAGGAATTTTCAAATTAGACTGAATGTTGTTGGTAAGTGTAGTCTTTTCCTACTTTATTTACTTCATTTTACTTCCATCCATCCATCAGCTTCTCTCCGTCCACTGTTGGACATAGGCCTCTCCCATAGGACGCCACAACGTGCATTCCTGTTCCGCTTGCATCCAATGTCTTCTCTCTCTTCAGCCCATTTACGTCCCACTGTTGGGCACGGGCCTCCTCCAGTTTAGAAGGGATTATGGTTTATTGTGCCGCGCTGACCAGGCGTGTTGGCACAGGGTTTATTTTCGAATTTTCCGTCTCACACAGAGGATGTTATCTGTGTGCAATATCCTATAGCAGACTTTTACAGCACCTTTGGGAGGAGATGGGGTGGTGACACTTGTATTCTTAATCCGTCACCAGATAGACAATTCAATGTTTAGTTATGTACTGTAATATGTTTGTATATTTGTTATGTATATCTGTAAATTATCTTACTACAGATTGCCAAGTTACTTACAGCTCAATAAACATTTTTAGCTCTTTAGACGTTAACATTTCAACACAACAACTTAATATAAAAGGCTAGAACCTGAAAAGATTCTTAGGAAGTTTTTAAAATATTAAAAAGGCTACATAAAGAGCCTTATTCTGAAGGAAAGTTACCGTGTAATGTTTATTAAATTAGCTCTTAATGTCAATGAGATTAACTTTACAGAAAATATTGTTTGGAAATTAACATAGAAATTAAAAAGTCTTTATACATTTAAATCACGCTATGAAGACTGTAATATGAAAGAATTTTATAATTATATATTGATTTTAGTGAGACAGTTATCGCCAGACCCTCCGTGTGGTGACGGATTAAGAATACAAGTGTCACCACCCCAGCTCCTCCCAAGGGTGCTGTAAAAGTCAGCTAAGGGATATTGCATACAGATAACATCTTCTGTGAAAGACGGAAAACTCGATATGAAACCCTGTGCCAACACGCCTGGTCAGCGCGGGACAGTAAACCATAATCCCTTCTAAACTGGAGGAGGCCCGTGCCCAACAGTGGGACGTAAATGGGCTGGAGAAGAAGAAGTCAGACAGAATTAGTACAGATAGGCAGAGACAATAGATACCTACCGTACCTAGGACAATAGATCCTCGATAAATGGACTATCTAACACACGAAGAAATTTTCAAATCGAACCAGTACTTTCTGTGATTAGCGCGTTCAAACAAACTCTAAACTGAAGAGTTTGTTTGGTTTGGTTCGAATTGGTTCGATTTGAAAATTTCTTCGGGTCATCTCTAATAAATAAAAGAAAAATGTTGCAAAAAAAGGGAAAAAATTTCTAAATTCCACGCGGACAGAGTCGCGGGCCACAGTTAGGGCCCGCGACTCCGTCCGCGTGGAATTTAGAAATTTTTCCCTTTTTTTGCAACATTTTTCACTACTGCTTCGCTTCTACTGGTCGTAGCGTGATGTTATATAGCCTAAAGTCTTCCTCGATAAATGTACTATCTAACACTAAGAATTTTCCAAATCGGCCCAGTAGTTCTTGAGATCAAACAAACAAACTCTTCAGCTTAGTAATATTAGTATAGAAGTATATATTCTCGTGTCACAATGTTCCTTCCCATACACCTCCGAAACGGCTTGACCGATTGTCATGTAATTTTATATGCACATTCAGTAGGTCTGAGAATTGGCTACAATCTATTTTTCATATCCCTAAGTGATAAGGGTTGTCTACTCTTGTCATTTGTATGGCAAAACAACGTTTGCCGGGTCAGCTAATCTTCTTATATATAAAATTCACGTGTCACAGTGTTAGTTACCGTACTCCTCCGAAACGGCTTGACCGATTTTTATGAAATTTTACATGCGTATTCAGCAGGTCTGAGAATCGGCCAACATCTATTTTTCAAAACTTTTTTTTTAGTGTGGCAAAACAACGTTTGCCGGCCAACAGCTAGTATTACTATAGATTTTAGTTTTATGAGGCGTCGTGCGTCGTGTTGTATTAAAAGCATACATTTTCATTTTATCAGCTGCTAAAAATATGTACGAGTAAAAAGATTTTTATGTATTTTGTGAATGTTTTGTATCCACTTTCACATTTTAACGCGTTCAATGCTGAATAATTTGCGAATTTATAGCCAATGCTAAAAAAAGAGTCATTCGCCCACTGCTGAAAACGCGTATGTGCGTTCAAAAAATTTTTCGCGTAGTGCTAAGAACGCTTATATGCGTTCAAAGAAAACTCGCGTAGTGCGGCTGGACGCTATAGCGCGTTGTCTTTTACCTTCCCGCAGTGCGGCCGACGCTTATGTGCGTTCGGTAACTTTCGAGTTTTATGACTGTCATATAACAATTACGGGTCATATAAAGGTGTTGGATGGATAAAGGTGCTTCCACACTAGTGTTTATTTGTAAGAGATTTTGTGATGTTTACGCCATAATATATCTTCGTTCGGTTTTGTTAAAATAGTAAGTTATACCTTAATAAAACAGTAATAGTAAAGGTACATTCTCCCGAAAGCCCTTTTATTCTTAATTTTTTTTAAATTACGACTTTTCGCCCGCCTCGTAATCGACACCATTTATAAATAGACTAAAACTACCTATTAGTTTAGTTAAAATAGCGAGTCATAATAAAATTATTTCAATAATCTATTGTACTAAATTAGGTTATTGTTGTCGTCGCCGCCGCCGCCCCCCCCCCCTGCAAGATTCGTAGCAGAAACCTGACTAGTGTGTAGTCTCCTTTACAATTCCACATTTTACGACCGCTTCGAAACAATAGACACCCAGAAAACACGCTATAAACGCACAGGTGCGGTGCACCCCGCTTGCCTACAGATTTTTTTTTTGTATGGACGCGTATACGCGTCGGCCCGCACTTGGTGAAGATCAGAAAAACGCGCATAAGCGTTAGCCGCACTGAACGTATTAAGCATACTTATGCTAAAGTGCGGAATATTTAACATAAATATTATGTAACGCCTTTAATACATGCGATGCAACATAAAACATATATAATATTTTTTAGGATTTGCATAAAATCTTTACTTGTTATAAAACAAAGTCGTTATTTCTGTATGTCTTTATGTGAACTTATATCTTTAAAACTACGCAACGGATATTGATGCGGTTTTTTTAATCCATAGAATAAATAAATAAATATTCATGGACATTTCATACAACGTCGTCTGGTCCCAAGCTAAGCTTATATGCTTGTGTTATGGGTACCAGAATACGGATACAATACATATACTACTTTTCTTTTGTAAATACATACTTATAATACATAGTAAACACCCAGACGCAGAACAAACATTTGTATGACATTTATAAAGATCACACAAATGATTGCGGGAATTGAACCCGCGACCTCGTGATTAGCAGTCCGTTGCATGAACCATTCCACCACGAGGCTCGTCAATTATGTTTGTTATGATCTTAAAAAATATTAATATGTTCAATGTTTGTACAGTACCACCACATCAGTTGTTGCTGTATGACGAAGCTGGTCGTGATGTAGCAGGCGTTGTTGGTCCGTTGGAAGAAGGCGGCAATTTCACATTACTCTGCGAACTAAGAGGAGGTAAGAAATAGAATATTTTATTATCACGGGATTCGTGGTATAGTGGTCTGCCGTTCACGAGGTCGTGGGTTCGATTCCCGTACATGCCACATTTGTGAGATATTTATAATTGTCATACACATGTCAGTCTGGGTGTTTTGTATGTATTATCATAACATTATCATAACATCACGCCTTTTTCCCAATGGGGTAGGCGTGATGTTTTGATAATGACATCCACTCTATGTATTATAAGTATGTATTTACAAATAAAAAGTAGTTTATGTAGTCTATCCGTATTCTGGTACCCTTAACACAAAGCAAATATGCTTAGCTTGGGACTAGAGGATTTTGTGTGAAATGTTAACGAATATTTATGACAAAAAACAAGAGGAATATAATAGTTATCAGTATTAATAACCTTGACTATATATTAAATTCGATTCGTACCTACTCAAGACATCTGTATGCTTACAACAAATATACAAGAAAGGAAATCCCATCATCATCATAGCATCACGCCTTTTTACCATGGGGGTAGGTAGAGACTATAGAGCGCCATCTGCCACGATCCAAACATACTTCCTTGGCTTCATCCACACTCATACATCTGGTCATACATGCCCGACGGTTGTAAGTGCTACGCATTTGACCCTTTTAAAGTATACCTGCGTATGACATCGGAGTATATTTTTCTCGGGCGTCCTCCCCCAGTATAGAACGGAAATCTATCATCCATAATCTGCATCAGAAGTATGTTGAGCTTAATTTGGGATCAGAGGAAGCAGTATAAAATGCCTGTAAATATTCAAAAGAACTACCGCATCCAAAACTATTTTAATCTAAGCAAAACTTAGAACGAATGAGTACAATCGCGAGCAATATTTATAATATCAGTCACTTAGACAAGCGAACAAAGAACACACTCTAGCGAGAAATAAGCGGGAAGGAAATGGGGTTTAGTGGAGGGGAGGAAATCGGAAAATACGAACTATTAGTGTTACAAATTACGTTTCTGTTACAAAAGTGGGGTGAAACATTATTCTTACGGACGTCGCAACTTTACCGGGAAATTTGTAAATATGTTTTACAACATTTACTGACAGTTTGATAATAAAATAATTTATCATTACATTAGTTTAGATAATTCTTTAATTTAAAATATATAAATAATAAATAAATAAATATTCACAGACATTTCACACAACGTCCTCTGGTCCCAAGCTAAGCTTATTATGCTTGTGTTATGGTTACCAGAATACGGATAGAATACATAAACTACTTTTCTTTTGTAAATACATACTTATAATACATAGAAACACCCAGACGCAGGACAAACATTTGTATGACATTTATAAACATCACACAAATGATTGTCCGAGGCGGGAATCAAACACGCGATCTTGTGATCGGCAGTCCGCAATATAAACCACTACACCACGAAGCCCGTCAAAATAATGTACAATAAAATATAATGTACAAACTATTGACTGTGACTTTGTATGTGTGGAATTTAGGAACCAAACCTCAATTAAATATACAAACAAGGCATTAAAATCCATTGCGTAATTTTGGAGATATAAGCACACATAGGGACATACATACAAAAAAAACTTTCTTTTATACAGATTCTAGCTAACCCAGCAAACGTTGTTTTGCCATTCAAATGTCAATGCCATACAAATTAAAAATAGATAGTAGCCGATTCTCAGACTTACTGAATATCTATAAAAAATTTCATAACAATCGGAGGAGTATCGTAACGAACATTATGACACTAGAATTTTATATATTAGATTTATCAGTGTGGTGACCGTTGAAGAATACAAGTGTAACCACTCCGTTTCCTTTCTTAGGTTGTATAAAAGCAAGCGTGAAGTGTACAATATCCCATGGGATATTGTACACAGATAACAATACATCCTCTTTTAGAGACGGAAAACTGAAAAATTAACCCGCCCAAAACGCCTGGTAGGCAAATCTATAATCCCCCCCAGAGCGGAAGAGGCCTGTGCCCAACAGTGGGAAGTTAACGCGCTGGAGAGGAAAGGCAAATTTTGTTTTCGAAAAGTCTCCGAAAATCATTTGGCAAATAAACTCAAAATAATTTGCTTAATTCAAAGTAAGTCTTTGGTCTTTTAACACGCTTGGAAATCCAAAATATTATTTTACATTATTGCATTGTCTTCGGTCCATATGTGTGCAAAATTTCAGATCAATCGGACTGTTTTATGTGGGTGAAAATCACTTTTAAAGATTCCGTTTCATTGAAAGATACATGCCGAGCTAACCAAAGAGTAATAATAAGCGCTAGCGATTATGGAGTTCTTCGTTATATTCCATTAAATGAATCTCCCAAATGTGAAAGTAAAGCCAAGATCTTATATACAGAAGAACAAAATAGATATTTACAAAATAAATCCAAAAATGTCCGGCAAGTTTTTTAATTATTACAATCCTAGCTCATCCCTAAAAGACAGCATTGTGATATACCGCCATTTTCAAGTTAATAAGGAAAACTTTTCTACCATAAATAAAGTCTTTTAATACTTTTAAAGGGATTTACTTGGCATTAAGCTAAATATTCCTGTCAACATTGCTATATTTATTTAAATATGTATAACTGTATTCTCAACTTTATTGCAGATCATAAAATGTTAAGAGGATACCAAAATAGCATCGTGCATTTTTCTACGTACGAAGTTTTCATTGTTTCTTTAGATTGAATGGCTAGAGCTCTAATTTTTAAGTATATGTTTTTTCAATATATGATCTAGGATCGCATAAACTCAGAAACACGATTGAGAAAAGTTTTCTCGATAGAAAATCTTAGCGAAACAACCTCTCTCATTTTTTATTTTTTTCATTTGTCGGTCTATTATCGCGTATTAACTAATGAAATAACTTTAAAAACATAAGTAACTATTATATATAGAAACACGTAAATCAGAATTAAAATATATTTAGTAGATTTTGAGTAAATAGGAAAAGTATCCCTAATTCTTCATTTTCTGTGCCTACTGGCTGTGTTAATATGTACGTGTCGGCGATGATATACGATAATATTTATGTAGGCCCTTAATGTTTTGTTCTACATTATTAACTAGTTTTTATTAACACGCTTATATTAATAAATCAAATTATGGTGGAAAAAGTGATTACCGCAAGCGGGTACAACGCGTTATACGTAAAAATATATAAACTCAATCGAGTGACGAATGTGGTGGCTTAATTGATTACTGAAAAGCACGACCGCAATAAGCTCAGTTGGAAGAGCTACGGAACGGTATTCCGAGGTCGTGGGTTCAAGTCCCGCTTGCGGTAATCACTTTTTCTACCATAATTTGATTTATTAAGTAAAAGCATAGCATATCAATTGCAAAATTAATAAATTACGCTTGTATTAGTTCGGTACGTATCTATGAATGTATTAATCTATGTAAAAGAATTTTTAGTGATTTATACCCACTTACAGTAGTCGGATCGATCTGAAATTTTCCACACATATTAAGTAGCTACCGAAGACAATGCAATAATTAAAAAAAAAAGATTTTCGTCTTTGGTTTTATATTCTTCTTAGGCCATTGACGTCCCACTGTTGGGCACGGGCCTCCTTAACTTTGGGAGGCTCTTTCGATTACTATGAAAAAAAATGAAAAGAAATGAAAAAAAAAAAAAATCCATAGAGTTTCTTGTCTGTTCTTCTCCATAGGTTTCGCGTTTGGAACAGACACCCATAGACTTAGGATATAGATCTAGACGTAACACTCGGTACAACGAATGCGGCCTGCTGCTTTTTTTACTTGAACACATTAAGAAAAATAAATGATTTAGTAGCCTTTCTAACTCTTTCTTTTTGAACGGGAGTAAAAGAGAAAGCAAGGCTACTATTAACTATTTTACTTTTAAACTATAAACAGGGCGGCCTTGCCTTGGAACAAATCTCGGTTCCCGAGTTGTTACTCCCTATTTATAACCTTCTTGCAGACACCTAGTTTCTGACGTTTCAAAAGAGCTTGTAAACATGCCAACTTGAAATTAAAATTGTGAATTTGACTATGCCAAATTCACTAGTATTAGTGAAACTGCTACAGTACGGAAATATTAACGGAACATTTAATATTACAACTGTGCGTAGAATCCTCCGTGTGGTGACGGATTGAGAATACAAGTGTCACCACCCCATCTCCTCCCATGGGTGCTGTAAAAGTCAGCTAAGGAATATTGCACACAGATAACATCCTCTGTGAGAGACGGAAAACTCGAAAATAAACCCTGTGCCAACACGCCTGGTCACGCGGCACAGTAGACCATAATCCCTCCCAAAGTGGAGGTGGCCCGTGCCCAACAGTGGGACGTAAATGGGCTGGGGAGAGAGAGAGTGCGTAGAATAAATAAATAGGCGTAATAATAGGAGGCCTTTACTCGTAGAGAGGTCCTTAATAATACCAATTAATATAATAATATATGACGATTTAAAAAAAGAAATGTATTTGATTTTTAAAAAAAGAAATGTATTTGATTGTATGATAAAAAAAAATGTATTTAAGGAAATAAATGAGGCTTTATTATTATTATTATTATTCATGGACATTTCACACAACGTCCACTGGTCCCAAGCTAAGCTTATATGCTTGTGTTATGGGTACCAGAATACGGATAGAATACATATACTACTTTTTTTTGTAAATACATACTTATAATACATAGGAACACCCAGACGCAGTACAAACATTTGTATGACAATTAGAAAAATCACACAAATGATTGTCCCGAGCGGGAATCGAACCCGCGACCACTTGATCGGAATGACTCTCTTGAATAACTATTTTATTAGCTCAGTACGTACCTATAATGTACTAGCTGTTGCCCGTGAATGCGTACGCGCGTATAATTTAAAATATTTTCCCCATTTTTGCAACATTTTTCCTTTTCTAATTTCCTTGATAAATTTACTATCAAACAATAGAAGAATTTTTCAAATCAGACAACAAACTCTTCAGCTTTATTCTATTACTACCTGCTACCCGCGACTCCGTCCGCGTGGAATTTACAAAAATTTTCCCCGTTTTTGCAACATTTTTCACTTCTGTTGCGCTCCTATTGATCGCAGCTTGATGTTTTATAGCCTTGAGCCTTCCCCAATAAATGGACCATCCAACAAAAAAAGAAGTTTTCAAATCGGACCAGTAGTTACTGAGATTAGCGCGTTTCAACAAAACAAATCAAACAAACTCTTCCGCTTTATAATATTAGTAGAAACTAGCTGTTGCCCGCGAATTCGTCCGCGTGGAATTAAAAAAAAATTCTCTGTTTTTGCAACTTTTTTCACTACTGTTACGCTTCTACTGGTCGTCTACTAACCTAACCTAACCTAAAGCCTTCCTCGATAAATGCCCTATATAACACTGAAAGAATTTTTAAAAATCGGCCCAGTGCAGTGTTTCCTGAGATTAGCGCATTCAAACAAACAAACAAACTCGTCAGCTTTATAATATTAATATAGACAGTTTATAGTATATATTAACTGGCCTTTATTAATTTCGCTCGTATATTCTTCATTGACCTTTTATGTCCAGTGGGAAAAAAAATTGATGAGCCCTGTGCCCAACAGTGGTTGGGCACGGGGCTCATCAATTTTTTTTTATTAATCTTGTTGGCACTTGATCCCATTCCACATGATGGTAAGCCACAATGGAATCTATGATGTAAAGCGTACCAACTATAAGAAGAAAAAGGCCTAAATCAAAAGCATTTTATATATTTTACCAACTTGGAAGAACATTAATTCGTTTGCAATAAACAAAAATTTCAATTTGAAAAAACACCATAGTTTAATTTTAGTTATTTTTTGTTGTGACGCAACAGAATTGCTGCCATTTATTCTCTCTCATACAGCTTATTGTATAAGGGACTTGAAACCTTTTCATATTAAAACATTGTATACAATAGGATGTTTTGATTCATAAGCATTTAACTAATCGATTATCATCCCAGTAGGATGAACAACAATGTGAACACATAGGTAAGTAGATACCTAAACCCTTTGTACTTCGGAAACAAGTCAAGTGAATGTGCGATAGGTTAGGTACTTGTGTAAACTCTGTTTTGTAGCAAAACTATTGTGTTTAGACTGGTACCCTAATAGGCCTCGTTTACGGTAGATTAAATTAACGTAGAATTTAGGACACTCGACAAATTATGCAAAAAAACCATCCTCTTGAACCTCTCTGCCTATTAAAGAAAACCTCATCAAAATCCGTTGCGTAGTTTCGAAGATATAAGCTCACATAGGGACATACATACAAAAATATCCACTTTGTTTTATAATAAGTAAAGGTTGAGGAGTAACAATAAAGAAAGGTGAAATCGCGGGATTAAGTGTATTATATAAGCGACAACTTGCAAATGGATATATATGTTGCAAGTATAACGGATAACAATGAATACCACTTTGTACCATTATGTGACGTCACATCCTCTCGTCACACTAAGTAGAACGAACGACTTTGGAGTTTGTTAAAACTAAATTTATTTTTATGTGAGAAACTTTGTAAATATAGTATGTATCTAAAATATAGTTTTTTAAAGGTGCGTCAGGTTCTGACGATATCGTTAAATATGCCGGTGGCCGCTGGATGCAGTTAGCGCAGGACAGCGCGTTGTGGCGTTCTATGGAAAGGCCTATATCTGGCAGTGGACGGAGAGGGGCTGATGGATGGAAGGTTCCGTAAAAGGCGTATTGTCTTTGTGGTGAAGGATTAAGAATAAAAGTGTCACCACCCCTTTTCCTTCCCAGAGTGATGGAAGAACCAGATAAGGATATTGTACACACATAAAATCCTCTACGAGAGACAGTAGATCATAATACCTCGCAAAGTGGAGTTGAGCACTGTAGACCATCATCTCACCCTAAGTGGAGGAGGCCTGTGCCCAGCAGTGGGACTTAAATGGGCTGCAGATAGAGAAAAAGAGAAGCTTCAATGCTAAAAGCTCAGTTTTTTTTTAATCTCTCTCTCTCTCCAGCCCACTAACGTCCCACTGTTCTACTGTGGCGCGCTTACCAGGTCTGTCAGGCTCGTCAAAGATTCTCTTAAAAGTTTATCTATTATTTTGTAAATTATTTATAAAAATATCCTCACATACAATATTACTTATTCAAACGCAATTTTATTCTTTCAAATATTTACAAATTCAGTGGCGCCATTGCAAAATTTAATAACGACGAATTAAATTATGAGTGTGAATGGCCGATGTGCGGTGAATAATACAGCTGTAAAACTCGTCAATTGTATGAAACTTCAATATAAATTCAAGCACACAATATACTACCTCAAACCAGGAAACCAGAATTAAAATTAAAGTAAAAAGGTTATAATTGAGTATTTATATTTAAAAAAAAGCTAAATCGACTTTCATGTACCTTTTAAATTTAAGGGTTTTGCTCGATTTCTCAGGAGATAACCATCAGATCCTGACCTGGTGCTAATGGGACAACACGGGAACCAACAGCTTTCAAATAAAAAAATCTTTAAAATCGCTTCACCCAGTTAAAAGTAAGGCTGTTGCTAGTCGTCCGGTTATACGGACGACTAATATTCAATATTTGTCCGGTTATCGGATGAATAAAATATATTAATCGTCCGGTTATCAGATTAATAAAATATTTTAATTGTTTACTTTATTATTTGTACTAATTACGTTTCATATAACTTTAGAAATTAAATAAAATGAAGGTTTTCAAAAAAAAAAAAAAACTTAACCTAACCTTCACTCGGTTAGCTTCGAGATCTAATAACTCCGCATTTTTTTCTTTTTGCTCCTTAGTCCTCCTTAGTAGTGTAATCTTCTGCTCCGTGGACAGTGTCGAAAAAAATTCTTAGTTATAAATTTAATAATAAAAAAATAATAATATCCGTATGAATATACTCATTCAAAAAAAAAAGCCGTACAAATAGTCAAATCCACGATTGACGGACGATTTTTTACCGGACGACTAGACACATCGTAAAAGTAATGAGGGTGTTCAATTCAGTTTAATAGCGAATTAAAATTTAGCATATTTAGATACATCTATTAATAGTATTTACAATACATAAATTAGGGTTACAAAAACTTTTAAATTATAAAAAAAAGAACCTGAAATATATTTTAATATAGGTATAATATATTTTACCAAAGTAATGAGATAATAAACAAAAAAAAACATACAGAAGAATTGAGAACCTCCTCCTTTTTTGAAGTCGGTTAAAAAACCGGTCAATTGCAATAGGACACAAATGGTCCAAACAAATTATTGAAGTAGTTAATTTTATAAACCATTCATTCAATTTTTTATATTTAGTTCAATAATTGTGAGTGGGATAATTAAATTTCTTGGCCTAGTTATTTATAATAGAGTATACTAGCAACACTAAAATTAAGGCTATGTATTGATATTTATGGCTTGTTAAAATTTATCCAATTTTATCGCTCAAACTTTTTCTAACAACTTGATTTAGATTTAGTTACTTTGAGTTATAATTTTATAAGATATTGAATAATAGGATTATTCGTGTATAATAATTAGATTTGTAAGCATTTTTGTGTTAAAATATATTAAATAGTTAGTCCCTGTGGTGACGGATTGAGAATACAAGTGTCACCACCCCACCTCCTCCCAAGGGTGCTGTAAAAGTCTGCTATAGGATATTGCACACAGATAACATCCTCTGTGTGAGACGGAAACCTCGAAAATAAATCCTGTGCCAACACGCTTGGTCAGCGCGACACAGTAGACCATAATCCCTCTCAAAGTGGAGGAGGCCCGTGCCCAACAGTGGAACGTAAATGGGCTGGAGAGGAGAGGAGAAATAGTAGTTTACTTGCTAGCTGTTATTTGAGATCACGCGTGGAATTTGGAATGACTAGACACCTAAAATGTTTATTAGTTCAGTCGTTTCGGAGGGAAATAGCGACGGACAGATCGATAAGAGTCGCCAAAAAATATTATAACAGGATTGTAAAGCCTACGATAGGCGTTGAATCTATCTTTGAAATTAAAACGAAAAAACGAAATGTACTCGGTATTTTTAACACGCTTATATATATTCGGTACGTATCTGTCAATGTATTAATTATGTAACGGAATCTTAGAAAGTGATTTTCACCCACATGCAGTAGTCGGATTGATCTGAAAATTTGCACATATATCAAGGACCGATGACTAGCTAGACAGTTGAAATTTTCACAGATGATGTATTTCTATTGCCGCTATAACAAGAAATACTAAAAATAAAATAAAATAAATATTTAAGGGGGGCTCCCATACAACAAACATGATTTTTTACCGTTTCTTGCTCGATACTAATAACGTTGCCTTATGTTGCATAGATAATGGTACGGAACCCTTCGTGCGCGAGTCCGACACGCACTTGACCAATTTTTTTGTTTTTGAACTAAGTACATTTTTGAACTAAGTATAGTAAATCGTGTTTTTATTAGAGTCATACCAAGATCTATTCACCTTCGAAACCACCTGCTAACTAATTTTTAAGCGACTTCAAAAAAAAGGAGGAACTTAAGAGCCTACATCAATATTATTCAATATCATCGCCGACACGTACATATTAACACAGCCAGTAGGCACAGAAAATGAAGAATTAGGGATACTTTTCCTATTTACTCAAAATCTACTAAATATATTTTAATTCTGATTTACGTGTTTCTATATATAATAGTTACTTATGTTTTTAAAGTTATTTTATTAGTTAATACGCGATAATAGACCGACAAATGGAAAAAATAAAAAATGAGAGAGGTTGTTTCGCTAAGATTTTCTATCGAGAAAACTTTTTTCAATTGCGTTTCTGAGTTTATGCGATCCTAGATCATATATTGAAAAAACATATACTTAAAAATTAGAGCTCTAGTCATTCAATCTAAAGAAACAATGAAATCTTCGTACATAGAAAAATGCACGAAGCTATTTTGGTATCCTCTTAATTCGTGTGTATAACTTTTAACTGGGCGAAGCGATTTATATTATTATTATTTTATTTGAAAGTTGGTGGTTCCCGTGTGTTACCATTGGTACCAGGTCAGGATCTGACGGTTATCTCCTAAGAAATAGAGGAAAACCGTCAAATTTCAAATACACAATATCCAAATGAAGTCACTTGATCTTTTTATTAAAAAATATTCTATTATGTAAATATTCTATTATGTATCTAAATAATCAAAGAGTAGGTACCAAGGTGGTCTTATGAAGTCAGTTAAATTTTTTTAAATGATAATTTTAAAGAAACTTAGCTACATCTATAATTACTGTGAGGTCTCATAGTAGGCATGAACGCACAGGGGTAGCAAAATCATTTCACAAACAATACTTAAGTGGCGAAGCGCACTATGCGTTTGTTAAACTGAACGCATAGCTAAGTTTTGTCTATGAATACAAAGGCTCGATGAACGGAACGCACTGAGAAGTGTTACCCTTTGCACAGTGCATCAACACTTAAGTACTTACATAAGTAAATATTGTTTGTGAATACGAGTGTTAATCTTCCCCGAAACCCTCTGCTAACACAAGCAACATTAACAAATTTTCATAGAAACAGTTGAGGCCGTTTTTACCGATTTTGTATACATATACCTACAAGAATTGCTTGTTTAAATATATAAGATACTAGCTGTTGCCTGCAACTCCGTCCGCGTGGAATTTAGAAAATTTTCCCCGTTTTTGCAACATTTTTAACTACTGCTTCGCTTCTACAGGTTGTAGCGTGATGTTATATAGCTTAGAGCCTTCCTCGATAAATTCCTATCTAACACTAAAATAATTTTTCAAATCGTCCTAGTGGTTCCTGAGATTAGCGCATTCAAACAAACAAACAAACTCTTCAGCTTTATAGATAATATTAGTACAGAACATATAATATGGTATATATGGTTAGCATTATATATGGTAATTTATCTAAACCCGTGTCGTTAAAGGTTTTTTAACCTCGAAACAGTTTATTTATTTGTTTCGTTTTAGGTAAAAATTGTTCCCTGGACAATCAAATCTTTTTAAATGTAAAGATAGAAAATAAATTGAAGGAAATGACTTGATGTAGGTATGCGTAAATAGAACATAATTCTCCTGCCCTTGTCTTAGTTTAACTTTTTTTAAATATAAGAGTACAGATTTTCTTGCTCTCCTAGCAAGGAAAACTGTAATAGTCGGCCCTTATCCCGACCACTTCTTGACACTTGCCTCGCGGTCGAGTGGTTCATATAACGAACTGCCTTTTACGAGGTTGCGGTTTCGATTTCCACACGGGACAATCTTTTTTAATATAAATGATGATAATTATAAATGTCATATAAATGTTTGTACTGCGTCTGGGTGTTTCTATGTATTATAAGTATGTATTTACAAAAGAAAAACAGTATTATGTATTATATCCGTATTCTGGTACCCATAACACAAGCATATAAGCTTAGCTTGGGACCAGAGGACGTTGTGTGAAATATCCATGAATATTTATTATTTTCATTGAACGGTCCCGACAATTACCAAGCATAGTATTGTAGCTCCACAAAAATGCATGCTAAAATCTTAACTGAAAATATTAAATATTAAATTTTTCTAATAATAACTTTATTAAACTAGTTATTTGTTTCAAAAAACTTCCTTTGACCAGACTGACGTATATTTGCATGAATATTTAAATTCACAATTTACTAGTTTATACACGTTGCCAGAGGCGATGTGATAAAAACATGTTTCTATTGCATTATTTTTACGGTACGAACTCATTTTTAAAACTCAAATTTCCGATATAAAATTTAGTTTAAATTTTTATATAAAGTATTTTGAAGTTTTTATTTTGTTGATACGTAATAAGTTTACTTATTATTTATTTATTCAAACTGTATTTCCCTACGGGATAAAATCCGAAATACGGAGATCCGTAGGAGAACTGGCGTGTCCGACATAGCCCGAAAGGTTAGCACGCTGAAGTGGCAATGGGCAGGCCACATTGTTCGTAGGACTGATGATCGATGGGGAAGAAAAGTTCTAGAGTGGCGACCACGTACCGGATGACACAGCGTTGGGCGGCCCCCGACAATGTGGAGCGACGATATCGTCAAGGTCGCGGGGAGACATTGGATGCAGGCGGAACAGGACCGCGCGTTGTTGCGTTCTATGGGGGAGGCCTATGTCCAACAGTGGACGGAGAGAGACTGATGGATGAATGGATTCAAACTGTATACTATTAACTATAATAATGAAATCTACATACATCTATACTAATATTACAAAGCTGAAGATTTTGTTTGTTTGAACGCGCTAATCTCAGGAACCGTTTGTCCGATTTGAAAAATTCTTTCAGTGTTGGATAGTATATTTATCGAGGAAGATTATAGGCTATATAAAATCACGCTGCTACTAATAGGAGCGTGGTATCAGTGAAAATTGTTACAAAAACGGGGAAAGTTACCCATATTCTTCGGATGCGCTGCGTAAGTGGTATGGATGTATACTTTGTTTTCTAAAATCCACGGGTACGAAGTCGCGGGCAACAGCTAGTATACTGTACATGCACATAAGATATGCACGTAAAACATAATATATGAAAGAATTGGTCTAAAGCCAACCCCAAATAATAACAAATAACGGATTAAGAGGGTACTATACTTTAAATAAAACTACTTTTTACGGATTTAGACGCGTATATCCATGTCACAGACAGGTGAGAGGGTCTCACCCGTGACCATGGTGACTGCACTCTCCGAAACGTCGGCCCAAAATTTAAAACAAATATACGCGTCTAAGTCCGTAAAAAGTACTATTATTTAAACAAATGAGTCACGCAAGTGTTAGAAAATATTAGGGTACTATACTCCTAATTTAGGTATTTGACTTAGGTATTGCTATCCCTATTCCCGAGCGCCGTGCTCAAAGGGACAAATATAGCTAAAGCAGATTTTACCTACATATTCTTTGAAAAAAAAGTCGTCTCGTAATCCCTTTTTTTCTTCGCGAAAATTAAACCGATTTAAATTTTTGTTACGCTAAATTACGCTGACGGGCATGTCAATGCTTCTATCACTTTCTTTTTTGATAAACCTTACCAAATTTGTGTGATAGACGCTGCAACTTTATCTAAAGAAAACCGAAATAATCGGGATTTTTGGATGGTCGTATTTCGTTCAGTTATTATGTTTTGAAAACAAGTAAGTGGTAGAAGCATACATATATAAGACCTAGATACTGTGAAAAAAATTCGTTCCTTTGGAGGTAATATCCACGAAGAAAACAGAGGACTACGATGCCCATATTTTTGTATGAAGACTAATTTGGTATCGTGCCCTCTTAATTAGGTGAATGATAATGAAAAGTATTTGTTGTTGTAGGATCGACTGATATACATAAACTGTAAAAATTCCAGATTTCTAGCTTTAATTATTCCAGAGATCACGATATCCTAAATAACAAAATGAGGGCAGGAGAATGCTAATAATTGCAGCTAAAATTTTCAGCTCTCTAGCTATCACCATTCCAAAGATACAGTCAGATGACAAAAAGACAAACAGACAGAGACGTCTCAGTAACAGGGTCCCTTTTTACCTTTTGTTGCGGAATCCTAAAAAGCGGTTAAATTACAGCAACATCTAGGCTACAGGGACTTTTAAACATTTCTAAATACCAAATTAGCTTAGTTCTTTTTAAAAACAAGTTTAAGTTGTTAGTCTTCCTGTTCTTGTTGGTTGTTTATGCTTAAAATATGGCAACAGAGTGACCATGATTAAG
This sequence comes from Orgyia antiqua, assembly GCA_916999025.1. Classification (NCBI taxonomy): domain Eukaryota; kingdom Metazoa; phylum Arthropoda; class Insecta; order Lepidoptera; family Erebidae; genus Orgyia; species Orgyia antiqua. The sequence goes on from OU779874.1 coordinate 13,286,318, forward strand.
AAAATAATTAGGATAAATCGTTATTTTGTCACAACTATTAATTGTGTAAATTTTAAGACATAAGATTTTGGTTCCATTACATTCCATCTTTTACATAAAAAAATACACAAAGGTTTCTTTTAATTTTATAATTATAATTTTTTTTTGTTTAATTCTATGCAGAATTACGAAATATCCTATTTCCACAAACTACGTCAATCATAATTTAAAGATTTTTTAGTTAAATAACATGAAATTAAGTATTTTTACAAAATTTTGTCATACATTGAAACTAAGTCTCAAGCAAGCAACATGTCAGTTATACGGAATAATATTATATTTCTTACAATTATAAAAAAGTTTTGTATAATTTGTTAGGGTTTTGTTTCTAAATTTTACGCGTACGAAGTTATGGGAAACAACTAGTTCTTATTAAAAAAGAAGTACAAAACCCTGTACAAACAATAGGGACGATGCACCAAAAAGTTTGATAAAATGGTCACCCTAGTTCAAACAAAAGTTATGATATGCCTCGCGTAATTGAGTAAATTTACAAGCTTCAAACTTTCACGTCTTCTGTTATAATTATTTGATAGTTTTCTACAAAACTTTATGGTAATGATTAAGTGTTTTTATTGGCTTGAAATTGTTTGTTTATTGTGTTGAATATCATGTCTCCTTCTCCAGCCCATTTACATCCCAATATTGGGCACGGGCCTCCTCCATTTTGGGAGAGATTATGGTCTACTGTGCCGCGCTGACTAGGCGTGTTGGCACAGGGTTTATTTTCGAGTTTTTCGTCTCTCACGGAAGTCATTTGTGCGCAATATCCCTTAGCTGTCTTTTACAGCACTCTTGGGAGGAGATGGGGTGATGGCACTTGTATTCTTAATCCGTCACCACACGGAGGATATCATGAATATAATATAATATAGAAAAAAAAACCGCGCGACAGCGTACGTGTAGAATTTAGAAACAATTTTCCATTTTTGTAACATTTTTCATAAACGTTTCGTCGCAGCGTGATTTTATATAGCCTTCCTTGATAAATGAACTATCCAACACGAAAAGAATTCTCCATCTCGAACCAGAAGTTTCTGAAATTAGCGCGTTTAAACTAACTAACATATTAGTATTATTAGCACATATAAATAAATAAATATTCATTGACAATTCACACAACGTCCTTTGGTCCCAAGCTAGGCCAAATGCTTGTGTTATAAGTACCAGAATACGGATAGAATACATATTCTACTTTTCTTTTGTGAATACATGCTTATAATAATACATAGAAAACACCCAGACGCAGTACAAACATTTGTATGTCAATTATTGATATCATATAGGGGTGGTGACACTTGTATTCTTAGTCCATCACCACACTGAGGGTGGTTGGTGGCACGTTAGCGGTTTAGAATGAAACTTAATCGTAATTTTATTTCCAGGTCGTCCACAACCAACTCTAACATGGCTGATAAATAACAAACAGATCGATGACCACACAATCCTCAAGAATGATGGTAAAGTTATTATTAGCAGGATCAGTATAGGAGGTGCTGAAAGAAGCTGGTTAAATACCAGCATAAGATGCCAAGCTACTAACACTGCATTGTTGAGTCCACACGAAAGAACAGCTAGAGTTGAAATGCATTGTGAGTTTCAGTTTTTATAAATAAATAAATATTCATGGACATTTCACACAACGTCCTCTGGTCCCAAGCTAAGCTTATATGCTTGTGTTATGGGTACCAGAATACATATATAATACATAAACTACTTTTATTTTGTAAATACATACATATAATACATAGAAACACAGACGCAGAACAAACATTTTGTATGACAATTAGAAAAATCACACAAATGATTGTCCCGCGACCTCTTGATTGGCAGCCCTTTGCATAAACCACTCAACCACGAGGCTCGTCAAGTTTTTATTCATGTAATTTAATATTATAAAGCCGAAGACTTTGTTTATTTGTTTGTTGAAACGTGCAAATCTCAGGTACCACTGGACCGATTTGAAAAAATGAATGAAGGAGGTTCTCAATAGTGTGTATGTTTTCTTTTTATTTGTTTTATTTATTTATTTATTTAGACTTTATGCACAAACAGAGTACAAAGGCGGGCTTAATGCCTGAGGCATTATCTACCAGCCAACCGGTAAATGTGCAGAGATAAAAGTGCAGGTGCAAGTCATGTCCAAAATCGAAAGGAAAAAAAATTATATAATTATGTATAAAAAGCAGCAAAATCTCAAAATCAAAAATTACAACATACCTATTACTATACTCCGCACGCCGAATGATGATCCCTATGACAGTTCGTTAGCGCTTAACATTGTACTGACGTCCTATCACATCAAATGCTTTAGAGGTCCATTAAAAAGTCGAAAAAATCATAATTGTGTACAATTGTAAATTATAAAAATAAATATTAAGAAATTATTACGTAATGTTCGGAAATAATAGAAAAAAACTCAATGCAAATGTACATGGTACGTGCTGCAAAAGTTACGTCGTCAAGCTGTTATCGACTAAGAAGGGACACATCGATAAACAAAATATCGATAATTTGTTGGAAAAATAAAACAAATGCTTTGAGTTTGTATTTTATTTATATAAATTTAATTAAATTTTTTTTTTTTTTATTTTGTTTTATGTCCATCAATGCGCGTAGTCTTTTTTTCAAAATAAATAAATATTGCTTATTATGTTGAATGACCTGGCTGAATGACATGACATTTGCCTAAAAAAACAGTATTTTATCGAAATTGTTTCGCATAACTAATACAACTGTCAGTTGAAACGTCATAGGGATCATCATTCGGCGTGGTAACTATAATATAAAACATATATCTGAATACATAAATATCAAAATACAAACAAATACATAATATACTTATATAAGCATATATACACATACATATACATACACATAAATATAAATATTTTTTTTAATTTGAAACCTGGTAGTTACCGTGTGGTCCCATTGGCACCAGCAGTGGTATTCAGTAAGAAAAAGTGAAGTGAATTTTCGGTGAAACTTGATCACGTGACAACGCTCCTCCAATAAATATAGAGGAGCGCTGTCACGTGATCAAGATTCACCGAAAATTCACTTCACTTTTTCTTACTGAATACCACTGCTGGTCAGGATCTGATGTTTATCTCTTGAGAAATCTAGGAAAACCCTCAAATTTCAAATTCACATGAATTCGGTTGATCTTTTTTTATTCATAATATCGTACGTATAGTTCAGGCTGTATGGATTATAAGGCTTTATGTATGCAGGTTTTTAGGTAGCTTATTGTATAAGCGCATTGGATGTGTCTGTTTGATATGCAAACGTAATCTAAAAGCTTTATATACCTAGGTAAAAAGTAGTGCATTAGTATATTATATATTTTCTTTAGGTATAGTTCGGCTTTTTTTAATCCATTACTAGTAACTGGTACTTTTTTTTCTTTTTGAGTAGCGGCTATTCAGGCTGCTTTACGCCTAGTATCACTGCGACCAGATTGATTTCTTGTGATCGCCACTTTCTACAGTTCTCGGTCCAAACCTGTTGCCATAAAGAACTCCAGGATCTTTTTGGCTCCGAGAAATTTGGTCTCTTCTGGGTGCATGGTATAATTGCCCAGAGAGGAGCATCGCACGTGCATCACTGAAGGGGAATCAGTGAGAATGTGAATGGGTATTTCCTCCGCCAAATGACAGAGTCTACACATTCCATTGTCAGTCAGCCCTATTGTCTGCACATTCCATTGTCAGTCAGCCCTATTGTCTGCGCATGCTTATTTAGGCAGCAATGCCCAGTAAGTATTCTTACTAGCATTCGCAGATTGTTCTTACTTGATGCCAGGGCTTCAGAGGCAGCCTTTAAGTTAAAGGGTCTTATGAGAGCCTTGGAATGTCTCAACTTACTGCTTTTGTAAACGCGAAAGTTTGTATATATGAAATATTGTTACTCTATCGAGCCTCGTGGTCGAGTGCTTCATGTAACTGACTGCCATTCACGAGGACGCAGGTTCGATGCCCGCTCGAAACAATCATCACGAATGATTGATTTGATATTTATAATTGTCATACAAATGTTTGTACTGCGTCTGAGTGTCTCTATGTATTATAAGTATATTATGTATTTACAAACGAAAAAGTATTCTATCCGTATTCTGGTAACCATAACACAGGCATATAAGCTTGGGATCAGAGCACGTTGTGTTAAATGTCCATGAATATTTATTATATATTACCACAAATAAAATACTAAATAACCATTTTTTTACACTTACAACCGTCGGGCATGTATGACCAGATGTATGAGTTTGGATGAAGCCGAAGTATGTTTGGATCGTAGCAGATGGCGCTCTATAGTCTCTGCCTATCCCCATGGGAAAAAGACGTGATGTTATGATGATGATGATAATATAGCTTAGATACTACCTAAGGTCCCAGGTTTGGTCCTCGTTTATAGATACTACCCTGTTCCTTGACTTATAAGTGTTTGTCCTCAGTGCGGCCAACTTCAGTATTAATTACAAATAAGCCAGGACAAATGTCAGCTGACTCGGAGATCAAGCTGGTCTGTGTGTCACATGGTAGTAGACCGGCTGCTCAAGTTACCTGGTTCAGGGAGAACAGAAGATATACCAGAGGAAAGGTAACCAAAAAATAAATAAAAATGTTCTTACACTGACGGGCCTCGCGGTCTCGTGGTTCATGTAACGGACTACCGTTCACAATGTCGCGGGCTCGATTCTCGCACGGTAGAATTATTTTGTATGATATTTTAATTTCTTACATAAATGTTTGTAGTACGTCTGCATGTTTAAACTATGTATTATAAGTCTGTATTTATAAAACAATTGTGAAAAAAGTGTATTTTATGTGTATGTTATGTAAATATACCATAATTTTGGGACCAGTAACATAATAACAATACTTTCATCCATCAGTCTCTCTCTGTCCACTGCTGGACATAAAACAGATCTAGAATATAAGTATTGCTTTCTTGTCTCAAATATTTGTCGCTATACACAAAATGTTTTACAAGCTCTTTTGAAACGTCAGAAACTAGGTGTCTGTTCCAAACGCGAATCCTATGGAGAAGAACAGACAAGAAACTCCATAACAGACAAGAAACTCCATTATTTCTTCCCATAATCTAAGTACAAATACTGCCACTATGCTGTCCATTCGTCTATCACCAAGCTGTATCTCATGAACGGTGATAGCTAGAGATTAGTAATCTTTACAGATGATGTATATCTCTTGACGCTATAACAGCAAATACAAAAAATCTGACTACAATAATTATGAATATCGCACAAATGCTCATAAGAGCCATCGGGCTCGCTGGAACCGGCCCGCTAGCAGGGCTGTTAATTGTTGCGAATGCTCAGCTGAAGACAGGGAATAAAGAGTTATGTTATAACGAGAATTGGCCGAGGCCCGTTGCCACTTCACTCGAATCCAGGATGTATCCACGACCTCGTGAACGTCAGTCCGTTACATGAACCACAAGACCATGACTTTAAAACGCCAAGGCAAACCACTACTACAAATATTCACAATTATTACAATAAAGTTATTTATCCAACAGCACAGCGAGTTTACAAATGAGACGACGACAGTAAGTCGTCTCACCATGTTGCCTCAGCCGGAAGATGATGGCGCTACCATCAGATGTCGAGCTGATAACCCTGTGTTAAGAGTCGCTTTAGAAGATTCATTTAGAATGAGCGTTGTGTGTAAGTATGTTTAACCTTTATGACTGAAAAGTCTCCTAAACTTTATGCTAGACTTTAAAAAAATATATAAGCGCCTAAATCCATAAACAGCGGTTTTAAGGGTTCCGTAAGAATATAATATTTTAAAAGGTACGGAACTTACTTGATCGGTTTTTAACCGACTTCAAAAAAAGGAGAAGGTCCTAAATTCATATGTTTTTTTTATGCTTGTTACCTCATAACTGTTAACTGGGTGAAGCGATGTTTATGATACTTTATTTATTTGAAAGCTGGTGGTTCCCGTGTGTTCCCATTGGCACCAGGTCAGCATCTGATGGTTATTGCCTGAGAAATCGAGGAAAACACTCAAATTACAAAGGCACTAGAAGTCGATTGAACTTTTTTTTTAAATACATGAAACAACTATCACTTATTTAATTAAGCCTACTTGAATTTAATTTTGATTTGACATATGCGCAATTAAAGAATTTAAGCTTAAAATTAACATAATTAAAAGTAAATAATATGACAGATCGTTGACAGCTTCTCAGTACTTCGCTAACTTATACAAAGTTATTATTTTGTAGCCTTGTTGATCATAACTTTTACATTTTCTCATTATCAAAGCTTAAGTTATGGTTTTAAAAGTCATCTTTGTGACATTTTATTAAATTACTTAGAGCATTTGTGTAAATTATACAATAATTATATCTTGTTAGCGAATTTTATGTACACATATCATCATACATATGTCGTAGATATAGTTTTAGGGTTCCGTACCAAAAGGCAAAACCGGACCATAGTATTGAATCTTCGCTATCCGTCGGTCACCGGTTTATATATCTCAGTAATGGTAAAAGCTATAGAGATATATATTGATGATGAAAGTAAGTAAGTATATTTGTTTATTCTACATCAACAAATACTAAAAGTTAGAATGCAATCAGTATTTAGATAGATAGATAGATTAGCTGATGTGTATGTATGTGCGCAACTATATAAATACGATACCTATGTATAAATTTGTACGTACCTATAGTTACCTAAGTGTGCGTGCCTGCACCAATATTTTTGAGAATGCTGTAATAAAACTAGCTTCTATGGGCGTCGATCGTTTAATTGTTTTTGAAAGTTCACTTTACAAAAAACAGAAACAGAAATAAAATCTAAATTGCGTCTTTATCATCTTAATATTTATATGGACTCAAAAAACTCTATTTATTGTCGAACCCCCTCGAAATTAAACGTAGGACTGGAAACCCTCCATGCGATAAATGATTCCTTTGTCCTATAGATAGGCCAGTTTTAAGCATGTCGCTGGGCAGCACCCTCAACCCCAATGACATCAAAGAAGGTGATGACGTGTACTTCGAATGTAACATCAGGGCAAACCCTAAGGAACATAGGATTTCCTGGTATCATAACGTGAGTGAGTTCATAACTATTTCTATTCTTTCATTCTAAACCCAGAGCATTAAACTAATTGGAGTAGTTACATAAGCCATTTTCTTTGTATATTCTAGCTATTAACTCGGAATGATAATTTCTTCTTTTTTTTAGTTCGTAAGTATTTCACTGTTGGGCACGTTTCTCCCTTCGGAAGGATCTTTAGACTACTATTATCGGCCGTCTATCGAGCCTGATTTAAGCAAATCAATTACAAAAATAATTTCTGTAAAATATTTAACTTATTCATAGGACCAACAAGTAAGCCAAAACATGTCATCTGGCGTATTTATAAGCACCAAGTCATTGGTGCTGCAGAGAGTAACAAAGAGAGATGGTGGACTTTACACTTGTCGAGCTGCTAACGAGATAGGGGAGTCCAGCAGTCAAGCTGTCTATCTTAGAGTACAGTGTAAGTTATTCTAGTTTCAAGCTAGCGTTAAGCTTATGGTCTTTTCTTATAGTCTCTCTATCTAATTAGACGGTCCCTGTGGTGACGGATCAGGAATACAAGTGTCACCACCCCATTTCTTTCACAAGGTGCTGCTTGAGCCAGGTAAGGGACAGTATAAGCAGTTAACGTCTACTGTAAGAGGCGGAAAATCTCGAAACTAAACCCTGTACCAACACGCCTGGTTAGCGCGGCACAGTAGACCATAATCCCTCCCAAAGTGCGAAATACTAGTCTGATTTGAAAACTTCTTACCGTGTTGGATAGTACATTTGTCGAGGAACGCTTTAGACTATACAACATCACGCTGCGATTAATAGGAGCGAAGCATCATTGAAAAATGTTGCAAAGACGTGGAATTTTTTTTAAATCGCTGGTGATTGCTAGTATTGCAATAAACCTTTATGCTTCTTAAATAAAAATCTTTTATTTACCTATTATTTCAACATTTATGTGACATACAGACGCCCCGGTTTGCGCGCAACCAACACCATTATTGATTGGTGCTCGATTGGACGAGCCACTTCGCGTGCGCTGCACTGTGAACGCAGATCCAGCTGACGTCTCGTTTTATTGGCAATTTAACAATAGTGGGGAAAGTTTCCAAGTATCACCTGCAAGATATGGTAAAGTTTAAAATATTGTGAAAAAAAACCAGAATCAATAAAAATTTTATTTCTCCTTATGAGTTTGCTAATAAATAATATCTAATAATAATCTCCGTGTGGTGACCGATTAAGAATACAAGTGTCACCGCCCCATCTCCTCCCAAAGGTGCTGTAAAAATCAGCTAAGGGATATTGCACACAGATAACATCCTCTGTGAGAGACGGAAATCTCGAAAATAAACCCTGTACCAACACGCCTGGTCAGCGCGGCACAGTAGACCATAATCCCTCCCAAAGTGGAGGAGGCCTATGCCCAACAGTGGGACATAAATGGGCTGTAGAGAGAATAATATATCATTATTCCATATTTATTTTAATAACAATTTCGTGTTAGTAACTGTGTTAGTATTTTATTTAATACTAGCTGCTGCCCTCGACTCCGTCCGCGTAGAAATTAGGAAATTTTCTCCGTTTTTGCATTTTTAACTACTGCTTGAGTGAGTATTATAAACGTAAGAGTAAACAAATATAATTAGAATGAACGATCTGCTAAGCTATCAGGAGTTACACGTGTTATTGTGAGTCAACCATAAAATACAGATATGTGCTGCTTCGGGATATTTTTTAGACAATTTTATGTAGAATACTTCCGTCATACATGATTTCTATGTAACTTTAACCATTAAGGCTGCACACGCGACGGAAGCTTAAAAAATGGAGCACCTTTTCCCGTTTTCCCAACATTTTCCTTCACTACTCTGCTCCTATTGATTGTAGCGTGATGAAAAGTATACTATAACCTGCCCAGGAGTATGAAGAATAATTGTACCAAGTTTCGTTAAAATCCGTCGAGTAGTTTTTGTTTCTATAAGGAACATACAGACGGACAGACAGACAGACAGACAGACAGACAGACAAAAATTTTACTGATTGCATTTTTGGCATCAGTATCGATCACTAATCACCCCCTGATAGTTATTTTGAAAATATATTTCATGTACAGAATTGACCTCTCTACAGATTTATTATAAGTATAGATCTTATCACCTAATTTAAAGCAGTGATATAAAGCCTTGCTAAGAATACCATGGCATATCGTGTTATGTTTTATAATGGTTTCTGTGAGCTGTAAAGTTTTAGACGATAATATTTTAAAGTTTTTTCTTGACATCAAATTACTGTGAGTTCATGTCAGTCCCGTATTTGGTTTAAATACCTAACTTAAATTTTAATTATGAGGTAATACTCTATGTATTTCGTACCTATATTAGAACGAAGTCCCTTATCGCGCGTTGCGAAAGGGGGCTAGACGGAAAATATTAAATAAAAATAAAAATAAATAAATAAATATTCATGGACATTTCACACAAGCTAAGGTCCCAAGCTAAGCTTATATGCTTATGTTATGGGTACCAGAATACGGATGGAATACATAAATAATAATAATATAATTAGGACCAAAAGTTGTAACGACACTTTTTGCTAAGTAAGCCGTGCGGCCGGCGTGCGCGTGTTTCTCTGTCTGTCTCTCTCTTTCTCTCTCTCATAACGTGAAGAAAATTATAATAATTTTTTTTTTATTGTTGAGTGTATATCTTCTTATATATAAAATTCACGTGTCACAGTGTTACTTACCGTACTCCTCTGAAACGGCTTGACCGATTTTTATGAAATTTTACATGCGTATTCAGTAGGTCTGAGAATCGGCCAACATCTATTTTTCAAACCTTTCTTTTTTAGTATGGCAAAACAACGTTTGCCGGGACAGCTAGTTATTATATAATAATTTATTATATAAAATTTTATTACAATCCTTTACTAGTCGAAAGGAAGTTAGTTCCATCCGGGTGTTCCTTTTTTTCTTAATAAACTATTGCCACCGCCTTTCATTCAAGTCAATAAATACAGTTTATAAATACTGAGAATATTTTAATCCTAGTATCAACGGGTGGAACATCAAGCGAGCTTCGCTACCGAGCGGCGAGCGAGCGCGACTACGGCGCACTATTGTGTCGCGCGACTAATACTGTTGGAAGACAAAAGCGTCCGTGTGTATTCCAGATTGTACCAGCAGGTATGTTTTTATGAAATATTTTTCTAACACTTGCGCGACTAACACCCATTTTCAATAATAAAATAAATATTCTTGGACATTCCACACAACTACCCTCTAATCCCAAGCTAAGCTTATATGCTTGTGTAATGGGTATAATACGGATACAATACATAAAAAACTTCTCTTTCGTAAATACATACTTATAATACATAGTAAACACACAGACGCAGTACAAACATTTGTATGACAATTATAAATATCACACAAATAATTTTACTGTGTGGAAGTCGAACCGACGACCTCGTTATTTGAACCACTAGACTATAAAATCCGTAATTACTTTACGTAACCATTTCACTCTAAAACCCTTTCAAATATAATTACAAAAGGAATGAACTATTTTTCATGATTTTATGTCCAAACCCTTTTTACATAACAGTAATATACGAGCGACTACCTATTTTGAACTACCTTTCACAAAATATCTCGAAAATAACAAAAGTCCGTCACTAAAAAGCTATTTTCTTAACGAAACAATTTCCTTGTTAATTTTTTCCCCGTTAAGTACAAGAAAAGGTCGAAATAGCCTTTCATTTTAGGGTTCCGTCCGTAATATGAACCCATAAAACCTCACTCTAGTGTTTGTCTTTAATATTTATCACAAACTAGCTGGCCCGGCAAACGTTGTTTTGCCATACCAAAAAAAAAGTAAAAAAAAAAATGAACTATAAACCTCACGGAGCCCGAGACCTTTCCAACGAATGCAAAACCGTGGAAATCGGTTCGTGCGTTCTGGAGATATAGCATCAGGAAGGAAAATCCGATTTATTTTTATATAGTAGATATTCCAAGTCCAAGTATACAGAGGTGTATTTTTAATACATTTCATATGAATTTCAATTGTAAATAACTGACTTGATGGGTTCAGTACGTTATTATCAAATACCAATACATTATCGAGATTTTTTTTAATTAATGGCCATCATAAGATACGGCATGGTGACAGACGGATAAACAGAAAGTCAGGTCTCAGTAATAGGGCCCCAGTTTACCCTTTGCTACGAAACTCCAATTAAGAGCTCACTACAGACACAGCCAATTAAGAATTTAGCTATTTGTGTTAGGTATTGCTATCTTTATTCCCGAGCGCCGCGCTGAAAGGAACGGCTATAGTTCTACTAGAATTTACCTATAGAATCTTTGATAAAGACGTTTCATAGTCCGCTGTTTTCTTCGTGGATATTTCCTCCAGAGCAAGGAATTTTTCTCATATATTTTTGTACGGAGCATAGTTTACTAAAGTAATTTATTAATTTTGCAATTGACTTGCTATGCTTTTACTTATTAAATAAAATTGTGGTGGAAAAAGTGATCACCGCAAGCGCAAACTTGAACCCACGACTTCGGAGTACCGTTCCGTACCACAATCATCATCCGACCACCACAATCGTCACTCGATTGAGTTTACATCGCATTTTGATGTACAACGCCATCTATCGAGAATGTTTTGCAACAATCTCGACTAGCCACCTAGTATTCTTTACAGAATACAATTGGGCTGAAAATAATGACGTACTGTGTGTACGTGACGTACGTACTGTTAGCACGACCGCAACAAGCTCAGTTGGCAGAGCTACGAAACGGTATTCCGAGGTTGTGGGTTCAAGTACCGCTTGCGGTGATAACTTTTTCCACCACAATTTTATTTAATAAGTAAAAGCATAGCAAGTCAATTGCAAAATTAATAAATTGCTTTAGTAATAAAAGTCGCGTCATTATTTTCAGCCCAATTGTATTCTGTAAAGAATACTAGGTGGTTAGTCGAGATTGTTGCAAAACATTCTCGATAGATGGCGTTGTAAATTGATTTATGGAGCATAGTTTGTTGTCCAGTCCTCTTAGGAAGTTTATATAATGAAACTAATTATGATTTTGTTCGATATAATAAGTACAGAACCCCCTTGACACAGTCCTACTTGAACTTGCCATTACGAAAGGTTAATATCCTCTCATTTTTTGAGAAGGAATTTATTTTGATATAATATATTGGACGTTAGACCTTTCCTTCCGACTAGTTAATTAAAAAATAACCTTTTAAATTGTGTATCAAAACAATATCTTAATGTATTTTTACTAAGAAAGAACGCAACTCCATAATATGTAAAAATATTTTCTTTGAAGAGCAAAAAATTATATTTTTATTAGGAAATTATGTTTATATTCTGTAATAATTTTGGTATGTAGCTTTATGATGTAAAGGCCAGCACAGACAGTGTGCGTATGTAGCGCGTAAACGTGAATATATGCATGAGATTGACTTATGTTAGTCTGATAAGTGATTCACTAGTTGTCCAATTAAGAATATTTAATTCTGTCATCGATCAAATTTTTCCTACGATTAGCAGCTAGAAATCTAAGCAGATAACAGTTAGCAGCTAAAAATATAAGCAGACACAAGTGTTTTTTTTGTAAAAACATAACTGTCAAAATTAAATACAATTTGTAGGTCAGAATAGCCGAAACACATGTTGTAGAGGACATATTTGCTCAGCATTAAGACGTATATAAACTGAATACAAAGTAAATATGTATTATACATCAAGCTATATCTATAACATATGCTATATCAAGGAACCTAAAACTTTGCATGGCAGTTTTGTGTACAATTTAAGCGGGCACTATGAAAGAATTTGCATTTTGACCTTAAAGGAGGAATAAAATTAAAAATTTGTTTGCAAGTCTGCCACTTTCAAATGTAGTTTTTTAAAAGTATAAGGTTGAATGTAAACGTATCGCAAGCAGCAGGGGCGTAGCTACCGCCGTATCAGCCGTATCAATTATACGGGGCCCCCGACGTGCGTAAGCAAAGAAAAGTAATTTCTTTTTTTCATGGTGTTCAAGTAAGAGCTATCTACAAAATAAAAGCAATTCTAAAAAATAGTCAACATCCCTATTAGGATGAATAAATATTTTTTATCAATTTTGTGCACACATATTTTTTTTCTTTTTATGAGAAATTTTTACCGGTCATAACGGCCCCCAAATAAATTTTTATACAGTGCACGCTACGCCACTGGCAAGCAGTGTGACATACTCGTAGTTCTGAATTTACAGACCTGTACACCCAAAACATGGTGAATACGCATTCTGTCTGTGCTGTCCTTTATACGAGTACTAACATATGGCATACATAAGACCTCAGTGTTGATTATGACGTAATAAACTTTGAGTTACCTTGAGTACATTACATTTTATGTTAATTCAAAATTATGGTGTGGAGAGCTTTTAAATTATTATTTTATTGTTGTGTTTCTATTAAGTTAGATAGGTACGAACGAAATTAATACAAATGTATTAATAATAACCAAAGCGATGTTAAAATAGCGACAACTAATTTTCTCACAGATTTAACACTCAATTTGAGTATTTATTCGCTATATCTACAAAGTCTTAACTAGTAAACTCATGTGGCTACAAATTGGTACTGCTTTATGCAGGATAAATCGTCTGTACGTCTACCTAGGAATAAACATTTTCCGGCGGTGACCACAATTCCTGGGAATATACGGACAAAATAGATTGCTCGAGACACAACGCGGCTTTTACTTCCACTGCTATTCAAGTGAATATTTTGCTTGAAACTAGTTAACTTTGTTTGCGTATTATGATGTAGGGTGTCCAAAAATTATAGAATTTTCTCGGACATTTTATATTATGTCCTCTGGTTGCGAAATAATACTTTTCATATGGGTACTAGATTACTTGTAATGTTCTTATATCTATTTCCATAAAATGTACTAGAAATAGGTACAAAGCTGAAGAGTTTGTTTGTTTGAACGCGCTTATCTCAGGAACCGCTGGTCCTATTTGAAAAATTCTTTCAGTGTTAAATAGTACATTTATCGAAAAAGGCTATAGTCTATATGCGATGTCTATCTGCGACTAATAGGAAAAAAATATCAGTGAAAAATGTTCCAAAAATGAGGAAAATCCCTAAATTCCACGCGTATGAAGTCGCGAATTCCGTGTGGTGACGGATTAAGAATACAAGTGTCACCACCTCATCTCCTCCCAAGGGTGCTGTAAAAGTCAGCTAAGGGATATTGCACACATATCACATCTTTTGTGAGAGACGGAAAACTCGAAAATAAACCCTGTGCCAACACGCCTGGTCAGCGCGGCACAGTAGACCGTAATACCTCCCAAAGTGGAGGTGGCTCGTGCCCAACAGTGGGACGTAAATGGGCTGGAGAAGGAAGAAGAGGAGAAGTCGCGAACTAAGCAAAGCTAGTAACTTATACATAGTAAATTTTATAACTTTTATCACTATACGAGGAGGTAATCAAACGTAAGCCCGTGTCCCGACCAACTGTGCCTTAAGAGGGTACTGTAGTCCTAATTTAGGTATTTGCCTTAAGTATTGCTATCCCTATTCCCGAGCGCCGCGCTGAAAGGGACAAACATAGCTGAAGCAGATTAACTACAAATTCTTTGAAAAAAAGACGTTTCGTTTTTTCCTCGCGAAAATTAAACAGATTTAAATTTTTTTAAACTATATTATGGATAAGGAGTATATCAATGCTTCTATCACTATCGTTTTTGGTAAAACTTTACCAAATTTGTTGTGATAGACCTGATGTGATAGAACTTTATCTAAAGAAAACCAAAAAATACGGGATTTTTGAATGGTCATATTTGTTTTAGTTATTATGTTAAAAAAAAAAGGATGTGATAGAAGCATAGATAATACAGATATATAAGACCTAGATACTGTGAAAAAAATTCGATCCTCTGGAGGTAATATCCACAAAAAAAAACAGGGGACTACGATGCCCATATTTTTGTATGGAGCATAATTTGGTACCATGCCCTCTTAAAGGCAAATTGTTAAGATTCGTTTGCTTCGAAAATTTGTATTCATTTAATAAAAAAAATTTGCTATACATAAACATTGCCGCAAATCTTGTAATGTTTCTTATACAATTTTAGCATGCCATAAATTAATTAAACACTTTTACGGTTGCCATCTGTTCGTAAGTAAATACGAAAAGTTGTAGCATGGACAAGGACAACGTAACAGAATTTTATATTTTTTTCTTTAGATAACCAGGTCAAATAGGTACCTTTAAAATTTGACAATAAAACACATTGAAAATAATCATCACCATATTATGCACACTATGCACAGTCCTATTGTAACCAGGCAAACGTTGCATATGCATTGCTATGCAGATGTTAAGAGAGGACAACCCTTATCACTTAGGGCTATGAAAAATAGATTATCATCTACTGTGTTATCTTCTTACTAATTTATAAATGCGAAAAGCGGAATAACAACCGAAAATCTTGACGACCTTAAGTATTAATGTGTGTAACAAAACCATAGTGCGATTTAAAAACGTACGTACAACGCCATCTATCGAGTGGTAACAAACTTATGTTTGTTAAGGTTTGATTTCTAAATTTCACGCAGGCGAAGTCGCGGGCAACAGCTAGTATATTATAAAGCTGAAAAATTTAGCAGTTTTATAACACATACTTAATATAGAGCCAAACAACTAAATATTGCTCTGTCTACTGCACAATCTCTCTTTCTCTCTAGCACATTAAAATCCCACTGTTGGGCACGGGCCTCTTACATTTTGGGAGGAATTACAATTTACTGTGCGGCACCCACCAGGCGTGTTGGCACAGTTTGTATTTTCAGCACGCTGAAAAGGCAAAAGGCTGGTGACACTTGTCTTCTTAATCCGTTACCACACGGACAATAGTTGAACTAAAATATTAAAATAAATCTTACACCATCTGCAGTGGCGTAAAATTTGTTATGTATGAAACCAATTTTAAATTAACTGTATTTATCATTCCATTAAATAGAAAACCTTTACATACAAGTTTAGCTTGCATTCTACTGTTCTTTTTTTTGGATTTTTCATGTTCGCCCATTTTTTAAATTTATTTATAAAAATTGTGAGCAATTGCAGGAAAAAAATATTCTTCCTTTTTACCATGGGGTTGAAGAGAGACTCTAGAGCGCCATCTGTTATCTACACAAAAAAATCTGTAATCCAAAGAAAAGTTTGCCAAATACAATTTTAAATGTTAATGAATAATCATGAGCTCTTATCCTAAGCGTGACCGATATTTAATCAAACATAATTATGTAATCGAGCGTATGTTCATATATTCAATAAAATGTTGACAGTACTAATAGAATTATGAAGTTTTAATGGTTATTTCAATTATTAATGAGGTTTATAATGTCACATTATTAAAACCATAGTGATAATACATTACTTTAGAGAAATATTTCCTGTAACTAGTATTTTTAATTTATTAGTTACCAGCTTTTGCTCGCCACTTCGTACACTCGGTATGAAGACAGAAAAGCTTAACAAATTACACATTAAAAAGAAAGAAAAGTGTCCAGCGTGGTCAGTAAATATTTAATAAATATTCATAAACATTTAACAAAACGTTGTGATAAACGCTCTGATAAAAATTATGATATTTTCATTTGGCACGCAAGTATTTGTACAGCGTTGATGTGTTTTCTGTCTATGATAAGTATATTTTTATAAAAAAAATACTTAGTTAATCTATTACATATTTTAATCCGCATTCAGATACCTATAATACAAGAAAATAAGCATGGGGATTAGATGAAGTAAAAGTATGAAGTAAAGTGTATGTATTCGTGTGTACTTGTGTGCATGAACTTCTATGTTTACCAGGAAAGGTTTTTAATGATACTCCTATCATACTCCTAAGACAATGATAGGAGTATCATAAAAATATGAATAGTAGAAGACAATGATTGATAATGATAGTAATAAATGATAGATTTGTAACTAATTTCAGTGTCTTAATTTCTCATTTCATAAAATTTACCCCCACAATCTTTCCCTAATGTGCTAAAATATGTATTACTTCAAAAATATCGGTAAGTTATTGTTGTAGTTAAGTCATAAAGCGCGAATACTCGCAATCATACGGCAAATTATGAAATATTACTGTACAAAACATCATTACTCGGCTCTTATCATAAAATAGACGGCCGTAAACTAAACGAGAGCTTTTAATGTTCTCTAGAAAAAAAACGACAGAATTTATGTTACTGGCTCTTGTACTTTTTTGGGAATAACATTTTTGTGAGAAAGGAAACTTATTTATACACTTTATTAAATAATTAAATACGCAAATAGAATAAAACATTTCTTTCAACACGCTTTTATTAGTTCGGTACGTATTTATCAATGTATTAATCTATGTAACGGATCTTCGAAAGTCATTTTCACACACTTTTAGTAGTCGGATTGATCTTACATAAAGTAAACAAGAGTGAAGCATCTGTTTACACCCTTGAAATGAACTCGTTAAAATAACTAAAAACTGGTCTTTACCGCATAAATAAGTAGCCGAATAAAAGAGAATAATAATTAATTAATTAAATTAATATAATATCATTTAGTACTAATAAATTAACCAAAAAGAAAAAAAAGTTATTGTAAGATTGTTAACACTAGAAATTACCGTTATAAAATCATAATTTGTAAGGTAGCAATTCTACTTTACAAATTATAATTTTAGAATGGTAAGCAGTGACTGGTAACTACACAGTCAATTCAACAAAATACATCATAGTTATTTTAATTTTAGTTAAGTTAGGTTAGTAAGTAGTGTTGTATTGGCACATCAGAATTGGCCTCATTATCAAACTCAGCAAAGTCAATTAATCAAACTTTTCCCAGAAGATATAGATAATATTCCGTTCTCGTAGAAATCTGGGTGTAAATTAATAATTTGGAAAGTTAATTAAAACATTCCACGGTTTATAAGTGATCGGTGACCGGGACCGATCGGGAATGGTTTTAAAATAAGACCGAAGTTTCCTAACTACGACCAAGGATGTAGCTACCAATGGATTGAGTGCTCCATATCTTTTGCCAATTTTGTTACACATAAAACCACTTTTTTACGGATTTAGATGCGTATATTTGTTTTTAAATTATAATTTTAGTTTAGTTAATTGGTATTGATTGATAATTAATGACCTTAAAAGTATCATCATCATTATACCACCACACTTTTCTACCGTGGGGGTAAGCAGAGACTATTTAAACACACTTTTTTGCTTTTTTAACACTCATACATCTGATCAAAAATGTCAATCAAAACTGTAATTTAAGAAAATAACGCGATAAAGAGAGAAGTTGCTTGACTCACCATCCCTTTTATTTCAACTATCCCAACATTGCAACTTGCTTTTAGATAGACTTTTTAGATTCAAAGTGAGGATGTATGAAAAGTTGATAAGGCAAGATCTCTATTTTGGTTCTTTACAAATTGTCATACAAATGTTTGTACTGCGTCTGGGTGTTTACTATGTATTATAAGTATGTATTTACAAAAGAAAAGTAGTTTATTTATTATATCCGTATTCTGGTACCCATAACACAAGCATAATAAGCTTAGCTTGGACCAGAGGACGTTGCGTGAAATGTACATGAATATATATTTATTTACTCATGTGTCCAAAAAAAAAATTGTGACTATCTCGCTCCAGTTACATAAAATATTTACTTACTCCGTGGTTTTGACTTCAAACTTATATAAAGAGGTTACTACAGAATTTACACTACAACTTTTCATTTGAACATTTCTATTCGGAATGTGAAAGTTTGGGCTGTAGTTTTAGTAGTTTATACTTATGTTTAAACCGTATATTTTGCTTCGAATATGCGCTACTAAAATTGTACTTTTGAAGTTTTAAAGTTATTAGACGGTTTTATTAGATTCGTTCGTATCCACATCTCTAGGTAACTGAATTTTTTTAAGTAATTATCACACTTGCTATAGTCAGATGATTAGTCAAACCGGTCAGATCATGAAAATAACTATTAGGGAGATAATAATTTAATCTCCAGCTTTTTTGTCCAGCTCGCCCATCTGCGCCTCGGAACTGCACGACCAAACGCCTAATGAAGAACGCAGAACCATATTTATCAGTGAAATGTGTCGCTGGCTATGATGGTGGATTGAATCAGCACTTTACTTTAGATGTGCTTGGTGATAATAACAGAGTATTGGCGAATACCACTGCAAGTTATATTGGTAAGTTTTTTTTATTTCATCTCTCTCTCTCTCCAGCCCATTTACGTCCCACTGTTGGGCACGGACCTCCTCCACTTTGAGAGGGATTATGGTCTTCTGTGCCGCGCTGACCAGGCGTGTGTTGGTACAGTTCATCACTATATTAAGTAAACGAAAGGAAATTAATATAAAGTAATATTTTTTCACTATTAAATTGCATTGGAAAGTTGTATGCTGAGCTCGGCGCCGGCAGTAAACATCGTAACTATTGGTTTTTAATTAATTTGCCAACTACTCTCCATTAATATTAAATTTTTTATAATTGAGATTTCGTTGGAAAGTTTTGGAGTAATGAGAAAACCAAGATATTATCATTGTTAATTTTTAGGATTAAATGGGACACTATTACTGAATCTTCGCTGTCCGTTCGTCCAACTGTCACCAGGCTGGTCAGGCAGGTCTTTGGAACGGCGATAGCTAGAGAGCTGAAAATTTCACAGTTTATGCATGTCATTTGATACTATAACAACAAATACTTATCATCATCGTTATCCTGTCCCTGTCCTATTCAGGGTCGACGCAACACGACTTCTTGTTGATGTTGTAGTGTGTTTTGGCTGATTGTTACTATTAGCCGTCTTCTTCTCCAGCCCATTCACGTCCGGGCGGCACGGGCCTCCTCCACTTTGGGAGGGATTATGGTCTACTGTGCTGCGCTGACCAGGCGTATTGGCACAGGGTTTATTTTAGAGTTTTTCGTCTCTCACAGTGGGTGTTATCTGTGTGCAATATCCCTTAGCTGACATTTACAGCACCCTTGGGAGGAAATGGGATGGTGTCACTTGTATTCTTAATCAGTCACCACACGGAGGCCGCTTATATATATTAGCCACCTGCCTGACGTTAATTCTTCTAGGGTAAATGCACAGGTATGATGCGACGTAGATCCCTCGGTCAGCTCTTACGTTGTCTGTGGGCAAGACATGGGAAGGTGACACTAGTATTCTTATTGTTCGTCACCCCACGGATAGCTGTAGCACTACTGCATTTTAATATTTGTTGTATGTAATTTGTTATACACTAAATTCTTCCCTAGATCTGGTCGTTTGGTTCAACATTTCCTGGTCAATACTGGACTCCGTGACAATAGACGAAGACATAGCAGTAACAGCTCGTAACAGTAAGGGATCTTCAGATCCTGTCATCTTAAGAGACCTGGTGGTTAAAGAAACTGAAAATAGAGCTGGTAAGTGTAACAGGCAGAGTTGAAAATTTGTATAACTTTGTACTAAATGCATTTCAATAAATTTGATATGGTTTGAAATAAGGGTTCTTTTTGTGTACGGTGCTCTAAAAATTTATAAAAAGTACTTTTAAATAGTCATACTAAAAGTTATGATGTTCCTTAAGTTATATTATGTTAGTATGTAAGATAACGATAGGAATATTAGGTACCTATGAATATTTTTTGAAATGTATTTCAAATTCTCGTGTGAAACTTTTTTGTAGCCTTTTTGCGAAACGGCTTGACCGATTTCAATAACATATTGTGTGTATATTCGATAGGTTAAGATCAGCAAGCAAGGTTGTATTTTAAGTATTTTTTTGAACATGCTTGTATTGGCTGGGTAGTATGTATGTAACGGAATCTTTGAAAGTGATTTTCACCCACTTGTTATAGTCGGATTGATCTGAAATATTGCACACATAATAAGGACCGGTGATAATGCAATAATAAACAATTAATAACGAAAATATTCAGGATTTTTAAGCGTTTTTTTTTATTTTTGATCTAAGCAAATTATTTTTTTTGTGATAGAAAGTACAACTCGAGTTGAAGGAAAGTTTCCAGCGGCAGCTGCGCTAGCGGGACTTGCTGCTGTCCTTACTGCGACAGGCGCTATAGTAGTGCTCGTTGTACGCAGGTGAGTTAGTTAGGAACACATCAATTGATATCTATCAATTTAATTCAAATAAATATCATACTGATTTATACGCTGTGCCAATTATTATTATTTTTCACTCTATCGTTATATTATATTTGTAGTTATAGGTCCCGGCACGAATCTTGAGCGCTCGGTGGTAGAGTGGGGATTGCTTTGCGCATCGTACACTTTATTGCAAAAAAAATTGGGATGATTTACTTCAATATAATTATATTTTGAATTTCTTTTTTACATAATACATGTTGATGCTTGACTACATTCCACCTGATGGTAAGCGCTAATTAAATTAAATTAAAATACTTGTTTTATTGTCTATTATTTAAATCATTTTAGGGATAATAATTGTTTCTAATTAAGAGTAATAAATATTTACGGACATTTCACACAACGTCCGCTGGTTCCAAACTAAGCGTAATGATACTTGTGGTATGGATACCAGATTACGGATATAATACATATACATATATACTACTTTTTTTGTAAATATTATATACTTGTAATAGATAGAAAACACCCAGACGCAGTACAAATATCTTGTTCATCACACAAATAATTGTCCTGTGCGGGAATCGAACCCGTGAACGCGCGATCGTAAGTTGGCTACATAGCCGCTACGCCACGAGGCCCGTCAATAAAAACAAACAAATAAAAAAAAAATATTTTAAAAGCTTCAGTTGAAAAATTTTTATGTATCAATATAATTGTCCTGAAGTGTACTCGTAGTCGTAAGGAAAGTGCATCTACCACAGAGAATGAATCACGAGTGGCAGATATGACGCGACGCGCAGCAGGCCAATCACATACGATGATTTGATTCAACCGCTCCCGCGCTTCACCTCCTATCTCCAAATAGACCTAATAATTCTCTTCTGCGCAGGTAAAGACCAGCGCTCAAGATTCGTGCTGATACATATGTATGTGTCTATCTTATGTATATAATTATGTCTATGTTTATGTATTTATTTATATTATTATAGTAACTTATGTAGTTTTTAATTCTATTATTACACCACTAATAACTAATCTTTAATCATAAAATTCCATCCCAAGGTTGTCTATAAGAGATCACAAATAGTGATAAGACCGCCTTTTGTACCTTATAATTAACTGTTAACACTGTTAATCTTTTGTAAATTTTTGGTGTACATTATAGAGTATTGATTTGATTTCATTTAATCACGATTTAATTAACAGATTTGTTATTTTTTACATTGCTGGTCTTTATAGCGCTTTTCTTTCCCAATTATAATTTCTTTTTATTAATTAACCCATTAACTTCCCACCGTTGGGCATGACTCCCTATACAGACTTTGTGGTCTAGTGGTTCATGTAACAGACTGCCGTTCACGAGGTCGCGGGTTCGATTTCCGCACAGGACAATAATATGTGTGATGTTTTTAAATGTCATACAAATGTTTGTTCTGCGTCTGAGTGTTTCTATGTATTATAAGTATGCATTTACAAAAGAAAAGTAGTATTTATGTAGTATATCCGTATTCTGGTACCCATAACATAAGCATAATATATAAGCTTAGCTTGGGAACAGAGGAAATTTAAAGTGTCCGTGATTATTTATTCCTTTATTTATTTTATTTGTGCAAAAAGGCGCAGTGAAAGAACAACGACAAGTAAACGTCCATCACAGAGTGTGGTACAAGTGGATGCACAAGGAAGAAGATTCCTCATTGCATATCCAGCACCAGCAGACAAGCTGGAGACCAAGCCGGATATATTGAACCCTAAGTCAGGTATAATTAATTTAGTTATAATCCTTAGGTGAAGATGAAATATTCGTTTATCAGGACCGATTGAGGAAACGAAGCAATCTCACCTATAAAGGGCCTTCTGGATAATGGGAAGATAAGAAGATTATCAGTTCTCATTGCGTAATGGAGTGAAGTCTGGGGCGGCAATATTCGGGAGACCCAGGATATGTGCCCAGCGTTCACAGCAGCCTGGTCTGGTTTGAACCATCATTTTTAATTCATTGCACTACCCTGCATTATCCTCACACCCCTTTAAGTTGTCAAATAAATACTGAATAAAAAAAAGCGATGAAAAACGTCCATGTAGTTTCTTGTTTGTGCTTACAACGTATATATGCGTGCCTATAAAACTACCTGAACCTGTAGAAAAAACAATTGGACTTGTCATAGGTACATAATTTTCCTTTAAAGTTGTGTGTTGGTGATTAAATGGCTTTCATTTATTTCATTGTTTTGTAATTATTAATTCTAAGACCATTTTTATTTACTTACCTACTTACCGAATACTGCGCTATATTGATTTTATTTTATTTGGTCCCTAGATAATGAACCTCCACGCGTGGTGCTGGAGTCCATAGACAACAAAAGTTACAGCATCAGGGAGGCAGCTGACGGCCATAAGTCAGCATACAGTCCGCCACTCACACAAGATATGGTAAGATTTGTTCTACAACATTATTTCATGGATACTTCTTTAGCATACATACATTTTATTTTCTCGCATCCTACCCTGCCGGGTCATGATGGTGCTTTGAGCTTTACCATGACCCATGGTCTGGCCCCTTTAATCGGGGCCCGACCCAACTGGGGGAGCATTAGGTCCCCCTGTCGCGTTGCCGTGACCGACAGCCGCATTTGCCGCGGCGGGTCTCGGAATACCGACCCGCCGCGCACGACCACCTCGTCGGGACGGGCCGCGGCTGGCTACTGCGCGCCGACGACCCCTGCCCGGGGCACTGCGGGGGGGCAAAGTGCCACCAGAGCGTTCGCGCTCCCGCAGGGCCTCCCTCTTTGCCACCATCACCTCCCTTGAAAAGGAGGCGACGGCGGCCCAACTCTGTCCGCTCTCGGCCATAGACGAAACCACGACAGAGAGCGATAGCATACATACATACACTCGCACACACCTACACAATGTATATGTGTGTGTATGTTTTATTATTTCTTAATATCTTCAGTATTGTTGTCTTTTTTTTTCTTTGCACCAATATTACCTACTACTAGACATTAAACTACTATCTCCATATAAGTTGTCTGGAAGAGATCGCGGTTAACGATAAGACCGCCCTTTGAACACTGAAAGATTTTCCAAATCGGTCGAGTGGTTCCTGAGATTAGCGCGTCAAACAAACAATGAAATATTCTGTTCTGTCAGTCATAAAAATAATGTCAGGTTACTAGTAAAATTAAAATGTTAGAATATGTATATACATAATAGATGTCATTTTAATTTAATAAATCTATCCATGCGAAGTTAAAGCGGGTCGCTAGTTTCTTATATATTACGAAGAAATGTAAAGACTGAGTTATTTCTGAAAGCGTCGAGAGAATTAAACTTTTGCCTCTGCTGTAAATTCGACACGCTTCGCGGTTAAGACGTTTCGGTGATTCATCTAACAAGTCAATTAGAGCATGTTAGGTATATAATAACATTAGACTCAGATCCAAGACATGCAAAACTGTACAAATCTTTACAGCAATGAAATGTGTATGATAAGGGAATGTTTCTACGGTAGTGCGTACATCACTGCATAGAAAAAATATTTCATTGTTTGAAATGTTACGGGTCTGAATCTAATGAACTAATTGTATTTTTTTTAAAGAAGTGTGTAGCTGCAATCATTTTTGACTCTAGGAATACCTACCGGCTACTTTGTCCCGCGTTTCTTAACAACATTAAATTAAATCATTATCGATTCTCCCTTCCCAGTAATTTAGGGTTAGCGCAACATACTTTTTCCTCCGTACTCCTCTGTCATATGTCTCTGTGAAATTACATCTACTTTCTTTAGATACTCTTTCACACAATCCATCCATCTTTTCCTTGTTCTGTCTTTGGCCTTTTATACATCTACTTTCATATTTAAATTGTGGTAAAATCACGCCAATATAAGCTTTCACATCGCTGTGAAAATAAATAAAAAGACATTCAGCTCCAGGATCTCATACTATATAATTGACATGAATTCTGTTGCTAATTTGTCCTTTTTATGTACCACTGAATAATGTAATGTGGTTTTGTTTTGATCTTGTTATATGTAGTTTGTAAAATAAACTTCGTCTGAAATTACTAAGTTGGGAATTGTGAAACTCTTCGCTTATTGAGCTATTGATGAAATATTTTTACTTATTACGAAATGAAGTCGTTTTTAGGGTTCCGTACCCAAAGGGTAAAAACGGGACCCTATTACTGAGACTTCGCTGTCCGTCCGTCTGTCCGTCCGTTCGTCTGTCACCAGGCTGTATCTCAAGAACGGTGATAGCTAGAGAGTTGAAATTTTCACAGATGATGTATTTCTATTGCTGCTATAACAACAAATACTAAAAATAAAATAAATATTTAAGGGGGTCTCCCATACAACTAACATGATTTTTTTACCGTTTCTTGCTCTCATACAACAAACTGCTGTCCATTCTTCCGTCCGTCGGTCACTACTTCACCGCGCTGTATCTCTGGAACGGCGATGTCTAGAGAGCTGAAAATTTTCACCGTTTATGTACATCAGTTGATACTAATGTAACAAATACTTACCATCGTTATTCTCCTGCCCTTATCCCATTATTTGGGGTTTGGAATATGACAAATATACTATGAGAATAACGGTAGTCCAACTCGTCGTAATTTTGTCCGTATGTCTGTATGTATGCTTAAATCTTTAAAAGTGCGGAACGATACTAAATGCGTTTTTAATATAGATAGAGTGGTTTAAGACAGACGGGCTTCGTGGTCTAATGGTTCATGTAACGGATTGCCGATCACGAGGTCGCGGGTTCGATTCCCGCTCGGGACAATCATTTGTGTGATGTTCATAAATGTCATACAAATGTTTGTACTGCGTCTGGGTGTTTTCTATGTATTATAAGTATGTATTTACAAAAGAAAAGTAGTATATGTAGTCTATCCGTATCTGGTTCCCATAATACAAGCATAGAAATATAGCTTACTTTGGGACCAGAGGACGTTGTGTGAAATGTCCTGAATAAGAGGAAGGTTAAATCGACCAATTTATTAAAATTATCATCAACATAATGATCATACCAACATGCTTTTTTCCTTTGCGGTAGGCAGAGACTATAAAGCACTTTACGCTACAATCTTTTTTCACTCGTACATCTGTTTTTAGGGTTCCGTACCCAAAGGGTAAAAACGGAAACCCTATTACTGAGACTTCGCTGTCCGTCCGTCCGTCCGTCCGTCTGTCACCAGGCTGTATCTCAAGAACGGTGATAGCTAGAGAGTTGAAATTTTCACAGATGATGTATTTCTATTGCCGCTATAACAACAAATACTAAAAATAAAATAAAATAAATATTTAAGGGGGGGCTCCCATACAAAAAACTGATTTTTTTTACCGTTTCTTGCTCGATACTAATAACGTTGCCTTATGTTGCATAGATAATGGTACGAAACCCTTCGTGCGCGAGTCCCACTCGCACTTGACCAATTTTTTTTTTAATGTCACGCGTACAAATTCGCGGGCTTCTGGTAATTTATCATAAATTTAATAAAATTTAAATGTTTAGTTAATATCAAGTTATATTACTTTATAAATAAACCTTTAAATATTGTTTCAGATGCCAGAAAGATAGCAGAAGGTGCACCTAAAGTGTACATTGTAAATAAAACTATTTTAAAGACTATTTTATGAATTAAATTGTAAAACTCGAACAATGCCAACAATTAAAATGTTAGTTTTAAGTTAATATAGATTATATAGGTGAACTCTTCCATATCAATTTAATACATATAAAAAGATATTTGGTCTGGAAACAGTTTTTATAAAAATAATTCGACTGGCTTCGTGGTCTGGTGGTTTAGGTATGTACCGGACTTGCGCCTGGCGAATTCTCTGATGAACTCTTTTCACTAATTCCTTCTTCTCCATTCGATACTCGTGGCTGAACTGTCTGTGGCTTTTGCCTTGCCGTACTAAGAAATTTGATGACTCGTTTCTTCACCGCACCTCCAACCTCCATAACCTCGTGAACATGAACCACTTGACCATGAAGTCCGTAAACATAAAAATCACTTTTAGATTAAACATCTCACAAAATTATATATAAAAACTATGTTAACTATGTAAATTATAATAAAAGTTACATTATTAAATAAACTTATTGTTTTTATTAACATTGTTTTATTAAAAACCTGTCAAGTTCGATTTGGACTCGCACACGAAAGGTTCTGTGCCGTTTATCATAATGTAATCTTTAACTAAAAGGGGTAATCATCATTAGATAAATAATACTAGTATACTTCAAGTATCATTCTGTACATTTATTACAATGATTTATTATCAAAAAATTATGAATCTTCAATAATAACTGTTACTTTTATAAATTCAATACATGCAATGACATCTGCCAAAATATTCGTATTTCGAAAAGACTTCAACGCATAGACGACCTTCTTAAGATTGTTAAATAAATGATGTTCTTCTTGGTGAACCTTACACATCATATTTCTGACCCCAAATAACGTAATAAGGGATAATGAAGATCATGAGTCTTTATTGTTATAGCATCAACTGATATACATAAACTGTGAAATTTGCAGTTCGCTATCACAGTTCTAAAGATACAGCTTGGTTATAGACAGCGAAATCTCAGTAGCAGGGTCCTGTTTTGCTTTAATACATAAGTACATTTTAACTTCTACAATGACTATATTAGCAAGGCTTAGTAGGTAAAGTTAAACAAAATTATTTACTACTTATAGCTTCGGAAAGGGATATTTCCATTATAGCTTGGGGAAAGAATCAATATCGACGGTTAGGAAGTTTCATCTAAGGAATTAATAAGAATATTCTTATATTTACTTACTTAGGGCCAGTCCAGCGTTCCTTCGACATAATACAGTCACTGTATTATTTTTTTAAACTAAAAATCATAGTGCCAACATGAAGAGCTGCGTTGCCGCAACGCACATTCGACGACACTGCAGCCTTCTACACTAAGCAAGCCCTCGCCGTCGTTGCAACTTCGACTCAAAATAGGATCCATCCACATACTAAAAATCACATGATGCGCTGCATCGACAACGCAAATTGATAAAACGCATACTCGGAACTGCAGCCCCCTAATACGGGCGGGGGAATCACTGCAACTCCGGAACTCCAAACCGCCGTAATGACTGAATCTTACGAATACTTTACTACAAACCAGGGCCCCAAGTCCGGTAAATGAATTGTGTCACAATTCAAATTCAAATTCAAATTCTTTATTTCGGATAATAGAAATCCATAGGTAGGTACATAATTTACACTAACAAATATACATACATTATCTGAGCAATAAAAATGTCATTAGTAAATAAATTAAGAATATGTAGTATGAATATTGCAAATTAAATCAAAATAATATCAATCGCATCATTATGGCGCCATAGTGGCATCAACTGTGACAAAAAATCAAGTTTGGTGTCATTAGGACACCATAATGGTGCCATAATGGCGGAATTTTATCAAATTTGGTAGTCTACTGTTACCTTTTTGTCATAACGACGCCATAATGGCGTCAGTGACTGACCATTATAACAACATTGTAATATGATTGTAATAGCAGAATTAGCAGACTTGGCCACCTGACGTTATTAAACTATTATTATAGGTACTTACTTTTTTCCTTTTTGTTTTACTTATTACTACACCCTGCCCATGTGGTGTGGTGACACATTAAGAATACAAATGTCACAAATTTATTTATACCCCAGGGTGCTGTAACAGCCAACTAAGGAAAAATTTTAACAGATCCTCTGTGAGAGACGGAAATTCCGAAAATAAACCCCTTGCACTCCCCAAGTTGAAGACGCCCAGCCCAACATTGGAATGTTATTGGGCTCGGGTTCGAAGTGCACTGTTCCACTGTTTTATCATAACAAATGTAGCTTTACCCTACCTACTTTAATTTACCCTTAGCTCGGCCGTTAACATATAATTTTTTTATTAAATTTCAAACATTATTCTCCTTTTAAAAATAATTTAACCCCCGTAAAATGACGGTGTCGCTTCTGAAAACTAATACATCTTGTACCATCAACGTATAAACTTCTAGAATGTGTCCATTTTATAACTTTACATCGTAATCTTGGATTTATAGGGCATTACCCATCGTTTATGTGACAGTTGTCGACTCCCTTCGAGCGATATCTGTTATTACACGAACATAAATACAAGGGTTTGCTAGAATCAAATACGCGTTTTTGAGAATTTTATTAATTTTAGTGACTTTGTTTTACAATAAGTAAAGAAGATAAATACCGGTCAAGTACGAGTTGAATTCGCACACTGAGTGTTCCTTGCTGTTATTATCATATCTTCGTCATACTGACCCCAAATAACATAAAATAACGGAGCCCGAAATAACGGAAAATCGGCAGAAGAATTAATTATTTATTATTCTCTTCTACAAAGTAACTTAGGTTTCTAGATACATAGTTAAATTAATTAAACTTATCTAGAGGTATGATGATATATGTGTTACAGTACTCGTACAAATACAACAGTCACAAGCCTTTGTGAGAGACTGATATCTGCACTAGGTTACCCTGTCACCAGTGATTTTCAGTTCTCCAGCTATCATCGTTTTAGAGATACAGCCTAATGAAGGAAGAACAGTGAAGTGTCAGTAAAAGGGTCCTGTGTTATCTTTTGGTAAGAAATCCTAAAAAAGAAAGCCACTTGTTATGAGAAAAATGGTGATTCAATTATTATTGTCTTGCGTATAAAGTTGTCGGCAACAGGCTAGTGTATACTAATATTATAAAGCAGAAGAGTTTGTTTGTTTGTTTGAACGCCATAATCTCAGAAACCACTGGTACGATTTGAAAAATTACTTCAGTGTTGGATAGTCTATTCATTGTGGAAGGCTATTTAACATCACGCTGCGACTAATATTAGCGAAGCGTAAGTGAAAATCTTAAAAAAATTGGGAAAACTTCCTAAATTCTAGGCGTACGAAGTCACGGGCGACAGCTAGTACAATATAATCTTATATATAAAATTCACGCGTCACAGTGTTAGTTACCGTAATCCTTCGAAACGGCTTGACCGATTTTATGAAATTTTACATGCATATTCAGTAGGTCTGAGAATCGGACAACATCTGTTTTTCAACCCTAATGTCATTTGTATGGCAAAACAACGTCTGCCGGGTCAGCTAGTCTTCTAATATATAAAATTTCCATGTCACAATGTTAGTTACAGTACTCCTCCAAAACGGCTTTACCGATTTTTACCAAATTTTATAATAATATGCGTATTCAGTAGGTCTGAGAATCGGCTACTATCTATTATTCAAACAAACTCCCTGACATGAAAAATACATACATTATTCTATACACCGCAAACCGCGCCTTTCTCTAACGTTGATGGATTTACCTAGTTGCTAACAAAAAACTCGCGATGCGGTATTTGTTAAAGTTAATCTCTGACTTATATCCTAAAATTCATTAGCTCTGGATATCATCATATTAAAATGTAACTCGAAACTAACCACAAATTAGCTCCAAAAACCACAATACATTGAAATTGTTTAATTTATTTTAAAATTAGCGGTAGCCCGAAACTTCGTACGCGTCGAATTTACAAAGAAATCTTTAATAAATCATACAAAAAGAACCCATCAGAATCCGTTGCGTAGTTTCGTCGTTAAAATTTCCATAGCGTTCTGAACTTAGAGTATTAAACCAACGGGAGCAGTTACACACGCTGTTTTTCTTGAGAATAAAGTATATTCTATACTGGGTGTTTCCTTTGTATTATAAGTATGTATTTACAAAATAAATCTATCTGTATTCTGATACCCATAACACAAGCATAATAAGCTTAGCTTGAGACCAGAGGACGTTTTGTGAAATTTCCATGAATATTTATTATAGTTATACTGCGGCGTCAGAGCGGTGTACCGAGGTACAAACAGTATAATGTTATTTCACTCGCCCAAAATCGCCTCACGCACACAAAGAGACGACGGTGTCTGAACACAATGAGTATGAACATTGCTCTCATACCTTTTTAAGCGGGTCACCTTTATAACGTCAACTCTCGTTGGATTATTACTCTAAGATTTTGAAGCACACATTGAGAGCACTTTATTGTTTTGTGATACGTTGAAATAGTTCAAATTTGTTTTTCCTTTGAACGTGAGCGATTTAGCGTGATGTTTGAAGATGAATGTACTAGGGCGCCATAAACGGAAAGAGTTCTTTTATTTTATGAAGTTGATTTGAAAGCGTATTTCGATACAGTTTTAGAACTTTAATATTGTGAAAAGTATTAGGGCGACATAATAATTTCAAAAAAAGAAATCGCCAGGACTTCGACGTATTCTTATAGTTTTTAATATTGTTTTTTTACTCAGGTAACCCATTAACACGTTTTATTCTTGAAAATGGCGGTTACATAAAATTTTTTTATCCATCGCGCATATTATTCTTTACCTATTGCTAATACTGTAAATCCTTCAAGTTTAAATCATCACCCTTTGGTTGGCTGGTAGAAAATGCCTTAGGCATTAAGCCCTTAATTAAGTGTTACTCGTAAATAAATAAATACATAGTGAACGCGCCGTAAGCTACCTCCGTCTACTGAACAGCGAACGCGGGCTAATGGGGATTGTTTTATACCTGCCATTTTATACCATAATTTTTGACCTGCTGTTTTTATATTTTTTTTCATAAAATATAGTCTATTTTAAGCAACTAATTTCAATATTATTGAAATATTCAGTATATAGAATTTTTTAAAAATACTTAATGATTTTATTTTAAATGTTGTGACGTCATCGTTGTACGCAATCTTTGTATTGCCTTTTCCTGATAAATTTAAGACAGATTGTAATACATCTTTTCAAAGTTGCCAAGTTGATATAATAGACCAATTTCAACTCCACCACAGAGTAGTATATCACTAAAAACACCTTAATATTTTAAGTCCTTCATTTCAAGGGCAAATAGAGATCATTTGCTTTTTTGGAAAAATAATCGTTAATATAGCAAATTTTTCGAAAAAAACTAATGGATCATGATCAGAAACTCTATTCCTCAAAATGGTTTTCGAATTAAGAGTTTTGAAAAAATATGAACAATGCCAATTAGCGCGCGCTTAATCTAAATAATCTAACGTCTTTCAAATATTGTTCCTCTAACCCACTAGGCACGAGTAATGTAACTTTACAAGTCAATACATCCATATATCCATCATTATTTATTATAAAACATTTACAATATCTTTACAGGAGATCCCAATACAATATTATAAGTAAAAAACAAAATTTTATACATTAAAATCATTTACAATGCATCTTTGCGCGATTTCTGTGAATTTCGGCATGCTACATTGATAAATATCTAATTGCGAAGAAATTAAATTAACTAATTGTATAATGTAGGCTACAATTTATCCCGGGATAATATCTAATTCCTTCGGTAAAACCTGTTTTATGTTTCTTATTACCCAATCATTAAAAACTTCATGTGAAGTCGCACGCAACAGCTAGTATCACATATGAATTACAAAATGGAAATTGATATTTCCTGAAATTCATCTGCAAATTGAAATAAAACAGATTGAATATTTATTAACTCATCACCTGAATCAGTCCGATATTCATTTTGTTACTTGGATATTAAAATGGACGCTTAAGCCATTCAGGATTTATAGACAATACTTATGGAGAGTTCCGTAACAAAAGATAAACAGTACCCTATTACTGACACTTCGCTGTCTATCCGTCTGTCACCAGGCTGTATCTCTGGAACGGTGATAGCTAGAGAGCTGAAAATTTCATAGTTTATGTACCTACTAGCTGTTGCCCGCGACTTCTTACGCGTGAAATTTAGAAACGAAACCTTAACGAACAGAAGTTTACTATGCCACTCGATAGATGGCGTTGATAGTCTTTTTAATAGCGCTATAGATTCTTTGTACACATTAACACTTAGGTTGTCAAAATTTTTATTGTGTCGTCAGCTCGTTTTCTAATTTAAAAATCAGTTAGGATTAGGATTAGGATATAGAGTATTACAGAGTTCGTCAGTAGTAGTAGTAGTCAGTATAATAAATAATTTTTATAACAAGAATGTTCAGTTAAGAGGATACCAAAATAGCTTCGTGCATTTTTCTACGTACGAAGTTTTCATTGTTTCTTTAGATTGAATGGCTAGAGCTCTAATTTTTAAGTATATGTTTTTTCAATATATGATCTAGGATCGCATAAACTCAGAAACGCGATTGAAAAAAGTTTTCTCGATAGAAAATCTTAGCGAAACAACCTCTTTAATTTTTTATTTTTTTCGTTTTTCGGTCTATTATCGCGTATTAACTAATGAAATAACTTTAAAAACATAAGTAACTATTATATAAAGAAACACGTAAATCAGAATTAAAATATATTTAGTAGATTTTGAGTAAATAGGAAAAGTATCCCTAATTCTTCATTTTCTATGCCTACTGGCTGTGTTAATATGTACGTGTCGGCGATGATATACGATAATATTGATGTAGGCCCTTAACATTGCTGAATTGTGTTATTGACACTATCAATTTTAATTTTAGAATTGATCTTAGTTGTGCGCGTAGACTCAGTACCATTACCGAATACCGAATACATTACCTGGTCCAACATTGTTACTACTCTGTTAAGGAGTTTCTAGAATGTAAGTACTAGACCACTATTATGATTTATGTTGTTTTAATGTTAAATAAATTGACTACCTACTTGAGTAATGCTTAACTCTGTTAAAATAAATAAATTAATGACTAAATAAATATAACTAACAAACTACTAACATAATTATATACCTACTAACATTGCTATGCCTATAAAAGGCCTAAGTCTAAAGCACTTTATAAATATTGTACCACCATGTAACACACTTAGTATGCAATAAATATTTGAATTTGAATATTAACATACATCTTTAGCAGATGAAATCGTAGGATACGGCAGTTATGATAATAGCAGACGAGTCTCGTGGTTGAGTGGTTTATGTAACGGAGTGCCGATCCAGAGGTCGTGGGTTCGATTCCCGCTCGCAACAATCATTCGTGTGATTTTTCTAATTATCATACAAATATTTGTACTGCGTCTAGGTGTTTCTATGTATTATAAGTATGTATTTACAAAGGGAAAGTAGTATTATGTATTCTATCCGTATTCTGGTACCCATAACACAAGCATATAAGCTTAGCATGGGACCAGAGAACGTTGTGTGAAATTTCCATGAATATATAATTATTCAATTTAATTCGCTTAATTTAAAAACTCTCAAGCACACTTGAATTATCTATGCTTCATAGACTAAAATATTGATAGATACGTACTAAGCTAATAAAAGCGTGTTAATAAAAGCTTGTCCGTGTGGTGATGGATTAAGAATACAAGTGTCACCACCACATCTCCTCCCAAGGGTGCTGTAAAAGTCAGCTAAGGGATATTGCACACATATAACATCCTCTGTGAGAGACAGAAAACTCGAAAATAAACCCTGTGCCAACACGCCTGGTCAGCGCGGCACAGTAGACCATAATCCCTCCAAAGTGGAGGAGGCCCGTACCCAACAGTGGGACGTTAATGGGCTGGAGAAGAAGAAGAGGAAGAAGAATAAAAGCTTTTGAAATCTAAGAGAATTAAACTTTCATATCATGAAGTTAAACATGCGTTGCGGTTTAGACGTTTCAGAGATTGATCTAAGAAGACAATTAGATCGTGTATAACTAGTTTCATTAGAATTATGACTTTACTTTTGATATTAAATTATTCATGTCACTGAATTCGTGTAGTGGTTTATAAAGTTATAATTTTAATACAGTCCTTAAAGGGATTATGTAATCACTAACTGTTATACCTTAGAGCATAAATCCAAGAGGATATAGGCAGGCAGGATAGGTGACCACCGCTGAAACATATAGAAGAGCAGTGCTCATACTCATAATAGTCATAGTGGTAATGCAGTGATGTTAATTTCAAAAATATACATGTGGTGACCGGATTAACGAGAAAGAGTCATATTCCACAGTCTCCTCAGGATGCTGTAGGATGCAGCGGAGGGATCATAGTTTGATAACATTCTCTGTGAGACACGGAAAATCCGTAGTGTATAGAAATATTATGCTAAACAGAGGACAGGACTAAACAGAGACCAGAGGACGTTGTGTGAAATGTCCATGAATAATTATTTATTTATTTATTATTTATTAAACATCCTCCCGAAACGGAGGAGGCCTGTGCCCAACAGTGGGACGTAAATGTCCTGGGAAAATGTTATACTAGCCCTTAGATTATTATCTAATTAGCTAAGTATCCTTTAAAGAAATAAACTAATACAGATTTATATTTAACGCGACGGTTTCTACTGTAATATCCGTAAACAGGACCGAATTAAAGCACGCCATTCACTGTCCTGCCTGCAGTCCGTCATGCTGATTTGCAACAGTGACACAATTACACTAAATTTAAATGATAATTTCAGTGCTGCTGAATGCGTATCATACAACAAGTTCAAAACTTAGAGTTCACCTGTCGAGGGCAGCAGAAAAGATGGGAAGAATACTACCGAAAAATAATTTGCTTGGTTCAGAAACTATAAAACACACTTGAACATTCTGATTATTAATTTCACATTATTGTCATAGGTCCTTAATATATGTGTGCAAAATTTCAGATCAATCCGACTATGCGTTAATAACTTTTAAAGATTCCGTTACATAGATTATTACATTAATATATACGTACCGAGCTAATTGGAGTATTAGAATTACATTTAACTTGGTTATGCAGTTTTAAAATGTGGGGCATTTTTAGCGAAATATTACATTTCGCTAAAAATGCCCTACATTTTTATAAATATTCACGGACGTTTCACACAATGTCCTCTGATCCCAAGCTAAGCTTTATATGCTAGTGTTATAGGTACCAGAATACGGATCGAATACATAAACTACTTTTCTTTTCTAAATACATTCTTATAATACATAGTAAACACCCAGACGCAGTACAAATACTTATCAATTATTAACATCACACAAATGATTTTCCTGGCCGGGAATCGAACCCGAGACCTCATGAACGGTAGTCCGATATTATAATACAATAACCACTAGACCACGAGACCCGTCGACACCCGATTTTACATTTTGACATTTTACAAAACCAAATAACGGGATCACATCTCTTTATGGTGACTCACAAAATAAATAAAAGATACTAATTTGAACGTGACAATAGACAACCTCACATAGTACAAAACCATAACGCGCTTTTTGTAAAAACATAGCAAGTCAATTGCTAAATTGATAAATTACTTTATTGTAAAAAATAATCTACTTGGTTCAAAAACTAAAAGAACACGATTGAACATCCTGAATATTTTTATAATTATTGCATTGTCATCGGTCCTTGATATATGTGCAAAATTTCAGATCAATCCGACTACTGCAAGTGAGTGAAAATCACTGTCCAAGATACCGTTACATAAATCAATATACAACGTGTTTCAGAAAGGTGTAGTCATATTTGACCACCGTTACAGATGGTCGGTGACTAGGCACTAGGCATGAATGAAATTATTTATTTATTTAACTTTATATACACAAAAGGTAGTATACAGGCGGTCTTAATGCCTAAGGCATTCTCTTCCAGTCAACCTTGGGCATTGCAGAAAAAATAAAGTGGTGGGTGTATATTTTAACTATTAAAATAACAAAATTGTGCTTATATTAAATATATAAAATACTTACAAATACTAGTTATATTATAACTTTTATGTGTTCATAAAAGTTTATCAATATATAGATAGATACATACCCAACTTAAATAAGTGTGTTAAAAAGCAAACACTCTTGTAAACTGTTAGTAAAAACCTTAAACCTATAACATGCATATAAAATATTCCAGCCAGTACATTTCGCAGTCCTGCCGTGAATGCTAGCTCGACAATACAAGGGGCATTAATGTCCCAAATATAACTCAAGTATGTATAACTTATATGACTTTTAGAGTAGTTTAGGACGGTCATAGCTATTAAAGCAGCTCAAATATGGGCTGATGTTATGAGATACCTCACAAACATGACCGAGTCGAGTACCATATCATTATATACGCAAACTATTTAACTAAATGAGATTTCCCGGATAGATTGAACTATGAACCCACTACTTTATAATAATGTTAAAATTAAATAGTAATAATTAGCTTAGTTCAAAAACTAATAAACACGCTTGAAAATTCTGAATATATTTATAAATAATTGCATTGCGTGTAACCTCCTTGACGTCGACAGACGAGCTGACGGCCCACCTGGTGTTAAGAAAGCATCCATTACTCGTATACAACGCAATACTATGGGCATAGCTAAGCCGCTGCCTATCTTACTTATTACAAAACAAAGTGTTATTTTGTATGTATGTCCCTATGTGAACTTATATCTTTAAAACTGCGCAACCGATTTTACGGCTTTTTATATTGGTTCAAAAGGATGGCATTTTTGTATATTAGGGTTCCGTACCCAAAGGGTAAAAACGGGACCCTATTACTGAGACTTCGCTGTCCGTCCGTCCGTCCGTCCGTCCGTCCGTCCGTCCGTCCGTCCGTCCGTCCGTCCGTCCGTCCGTCCGTCCGTCTGTCACCAGGCTGTATCTCAAGAACGGTGATAGCTAGAGAGTTGAAATTTTCACAGATGATGTATTTCTATTGCCGCTATAACAACAAATACTAAAAATAAAATAAAATAAATATTTAAGGGGGGCTCCCATACAACAAACATGATTTTTAGGGTTCCATACCCAGTATCTCAAGAACGGTGATAGCTAGACAGTTGAAATTTTCACAGATGATGTATTTCTATTGCCGCTATAACAACAAATACTAAAAATAAAATAAAATAAATATTTAAGGGGGGCTCCCATACAACAAACATGATTTTTAGGGTTC
Organism: Orgyia antiqua; assembly: GCA_916999025.1. Classification (NCBI taxonomy): domain Eukaryota; kingdom Metazoa; phylum Arthropoda; class Insecta; order Lepidoptera; family Erebidae; genus Orgyia; species Orgyia antiqua. The sequence goes on from OU779874.1 coordinate 13,324,544, forward strand.
CGTACGCAGTATCTCAAGAACGGTGATAGCTAGACAGTTGAAATTTTCACAGATGATGTATTTCTATTGCCGCTATAACAACAAATACTAAAAATAAAATAAAATAAATATTTAAGGGGGGCTCCCATACAACAAACATGATTTTTTTTTTTGTGTGTGTGTCTACATTTTTTATGCAGTTACTTGTCTCTTTAGTTCAGCATGATCAGTGTCAGTACCAGAATAAATAAGGACATCAGCAATTTTTGGAACGAAGTTCCTTACGACAGGCTAGGAGGATTTTTGCTGCGCGACCGAACTGAAAAAGTGCGTGGAATAAAACCGTTAAATGAGACGTGCGCAGGCGCGACAGTCGTATACACAAGCGAGTAGTGTATAATATCTTTCTCTTTCTTTTTTATCTGAGACTGATTAATAAGAATTACTTATAATAATAATAATAATAACTTTAGTATATATAGATAGAACTTTAGTAGATAAAATCAATAAACATAATATACATAATTGACATTGAGGTACCTAATACAAACAATATACAGACAACAATAAGTGAAAAAATTAGGAAATATACAGAACTACAAGAAGAAGTAAAAAGAATTTGGAAAATGGAACGAGTCACAATTGTTCCAATAGTAGTTTCTACAACGGGTGTAATCCCTAAACAACTATTTAATAGCCTAGACATACTCAATCTCCAAAAATACACATATCTCACTTTACAAAAAGCGTCTATTCTAAACACATGCCGCATAGTCCGCAAACGACAATGGGCGGTTTCGTCCTAAGTGTTGTAACATTTTTCTACCTACATCATTTGAAAGATCTCAACAAGTGTTATGTTTTTTTGTATGGGCTCCGTAACTCCGTATCTCGTGCAGGGACACTGTTATAGTGGTATTATTAATTTCATAAAAATGTTAAATATATCTTAATTAATTAGTCTTTTAATAACTATACCTTTTCTGACAATATGCGCAGATGGCTCCATAGTAGATGTTACTGGCCCTCATGCTGCTACGACTTCAGATGCGACGATAATGAATGCCTATATTGAAAATGAAATAAATCCAATTCATTATGTCCTTCAAAATAATTATACACTTGTATTAGACAGTGGTTTCAAAGACGCCATATCAACCTTAGAGACTTGGGGCTATCAAGCCCACATGCCTGCAACAAAACATAGAAGTGAAAGCCAACTGAGTACAGTAGAAGCTAATAAATCAAGATTAGTTACAATCGTGAGATGGGTTGTAGAGGTAGTGAATGGGTGGATTAAGAGCGATTTTAAAATATTCAGTCAAGAATATTTTAAACGGGCAATGACGCATTTATTCATTGATATACGCATTGCTGCTGCTCTTTTAAATACTTTTAGAGAGCCTTTAAAAGACCATCCTCGAGCTCACGAAATAATAGAAGTGCTAAATAGGAGAATTCATATGGCTAACAGTCTAAGTGACTATGTTATCGAAAATAATATAAATCGACAGCGAGCTTCTTTTGTACTATCACCAGCAGATGACAATCAATTACTTTTTTATTACACTAACTGTGAGGTGGGTATGACATACCCAATATAGAATTGATGATTTTTATGACGAAAATGACTTAAAAAAACTAATTAGGTACTGTATTATATAAATTATAATAATGGAAAGCAGGTCATATAGTCAAATAGCCCAGTTATAGTTATAAAAGTATTTATATTTCTATAAAAACAAAGCAGACGTTTCCTTACGTACAAACACGCACAAATCAACAATATTTAGAAACTATCAATTAATATATAAAAATTTTGGTAAATTGAGACAAATTGTGAACAAAAATTATAGCACACTTCTGCCTTATACAATTCACCTTCGAAATAACATAAAATCAACTTGTAACATTCTAATACATCATCTTTTACTTAATCTCTAAAACTACTCTTTTCGACTACTTCTTTTCTTTGCGCACTTGTAGTTCAATTCGTCGCCGGCGCAGCACTGCTACTGGCACGTCAAACAACTCCCCACACCACCCTCTCTAGCTACCGAGACAGCTGAATTCCAGAAATCGCGCGATTTCTGGAATTCGGCTGTCTTACCCATTTGAATTTATTTACCCATTTGAATTTACCCATTCTTACCCATTTGAATTACCCATTTATAAAAACTACAATATTGCTTAATTATGCAATATTGTAGTTTTTATAAATGGGTGGGTATGAGATACCCGACCTCACTCACGCCGGGTTAAAATAAAGTCGTTATTTTTGTATGTATGTCATTATGTGAGTGTAAACTGCGTAATTTTGATGATGTAAATCATCAAAATTACGCAACGGATTTTAATGCGGTTTTTTTTTTAATTAAGTGGCTCAGGAGGATGGCTTTTTCGTATAGTTTGTGTAGGTTAAATGTTAAAATTCCACGCGTACAAAATTACGGTCACTACGCAGTATTAATCTTATATATAAAATTCACGTGTCACAGTGTTAGTTACCGTACTCCTCCGAAACGGCTTGACCGATTTTTATGAAATTTTATATGCATATTCAGTAGGTCTGAGAATCGGCCAACATCTACTTTTCAAACTTTTTTTTTGTATGGCAAAACAACGTTTGCCGGGTCAGCTAGTCTTTATATATATAAATCTTCTGTACGTGTGTTTGTAATTGAACTCCTCCTAAACGGCTAGACCGATTTTGATGAAATTTGTTGTGTGTATTCAAGGGGGTTTGAGGATGGTTTAGATTCACAATTGGCTGGACCGATTTAGATGAAATTTTTTGTTGTTGATTTTTACAAAGAATTGTATGGCAAAACAACGTTTGCCGGGACAGCTAGTATAAAATAGAAAAAAGCAAGGCTTAATATTGTTCTTTACTCTTGCAATTGACTTAATTAGGGTTACAAAAATTTTAAGGAGAACTCGCTCCAGTTACATGTAGCATTTATTTTCTCAATGGATTCAACCTAAAAATAAATTAATATAGCTCGCTTTGTGTATTTATTTCTAAGATATATTTACAGCTTTGAGTGACGCGATGTAGGCGTTTATTAAACGTACGCCGACAGATGCCATGACAGACGTTAACTGTCACTAACAAAATTATTTGTCATTTTATTTTCTACATTACATAAAATTATTATTTTCGACTTGGGACAAATTCTACCCTATATTTTAAGTTAGATCTCTACGAACATATCACTACAAACGATATTCAATTCCATGCAGTAGTTTTGGCGTGAGGCGCGTACACACATACAGACAGATAGACTATAGAATATATTTTGTCGACTACAGGGTAAAGTCAGGCTTTTTGTCATGTTTTTTTAATCTCCTCCCTTCTCTCTCCCCTGGTTATTGGCACGGATGCATCTCTCTCTCTCTCTCTTTTAAGAGGGTACTGTACTCCTAATTTAGGTATTTGCCTTAGGTATTGCTATCCTTATTCCCGAGCACCGTGCTGAAAGAGACAAATATAGCTGAAGCAGATTTTACCTACAAATTCTTTGAAAAAATGACGTTTCGTAGTCCCCTTTTTTCTTCGCGAAAGTTAAACCGATTTTGATTGTTTTTACGCTATATTATAGATGAAGAGTACATCTATGCTTGTATTACTTTCTTTTTTGGTAAAACGTTACCGAATATGTGTGATAGACGCTGCAACTTTAACTAAAGAAAACCGAAAAAACGGGATTTTCGGATGGTCACATTTCTTTTAGTTATTATGTATTGAAAAAAAGAAAGTGACAGAAGCATAGATATACTCTTCATCTATACTATCTATACTAATATTATAAAGCGAAAGAGTTTGTTTGTTTGTTTGTTTAAACGGGGTAATCTCTGGATCCGCTGGTCCGATTTGAAAAATTCTTTCAGTGTTGGATAGTACATTTATCGAGGAAGGCTATAGGCTATATAACATCACGCTGCAATGAATAAAAGCGAAGCATCAAAAATTAAGAGCCATGTTTATGGTATTATAAGGGTGGGTGTTTACTATGTATTATAAGTATGTATTTACAAAAGAAAAGTAGTTTATGTATTCTATCCGTATTCTGGTACCCATAACACTAGCATATAAAGCTTACCTTGGGACTATAGGACATTGTGTGGAAAATTCTTATTTATATACGCTTTAATATCATGAAGTATTTTTATTTATTCACTAGCTGCCCCGGCAAACGTTGTTTTGCCATACAATTCTGTATAAAATAAAATTTCATCAAAATCGGTCCAGCCAATTTGTAGCGTGTATGTGTTATTCTGATGTATAAGCTATATTGTGGTAAAGTTTCATTCAAATCCATTCAGTAGTTTTTACGTGAAAGAGTAACAAACATCCATACATACATCCATACTTACAAACTTTCGCCTTTATAATATTAGTAGGATTTTGCGATTAACTTAATTAATTGTGTTAGCGCCCCTGCCTATATAAGACAGAGGTGCGCGGGGGGTACAAAACTCGTCCAGAAGAACTAGAGTTTGGCGGTGCGGAATCCAGACCCTTGCCGTATAAAGCCACAGAGGTTTGTGGTAGGTCTTACTAGGATCTAAATTATAAGAAGATACAGATAAGGAGGATCAAACTACGTTGCCCTATAGACGGAAACAGGAAGGATATTAAATGGAGACATGCGACTCACCACAATCTTCTCTTGTTCGTCTTCTTATTCTGATCTCCACAGTCCTGGTTGTAAGGCAGGACAGGTAATTCTTGCGGTTATAGGCGCACAGTTTGGTCTAAACATATGCACTCGCGAATATCATTAATAGTTCACAATTCGGAGTTTTAGGCAACACGACGTACGTCATATATTGCAGCGATTTTAGTGATTTAACACTCGCGGTTTATTAACGACGACACAATGTCTTTCGTGCGGTTCGCGACACACACTGGTCCGACAATGACCTTAGGCGCGTCTTCTTCTTCCACGGAAAGACGTAGCGGTCTTCCGTGGTGCGGTTAGCGACTTCTTCTTAGTCTTCTTCCACGAGAACAGAGCGTAGTCCTCGTGTCGCGGCGAGTACGTGACTTCTTTTCTCACGAGAGCATAGCGTGGCTCCCGGGCGGCGGTTTGAACGAGAGTCAGTACGCAATTAGGTCGGGGAGAGGGCGCGGGCAACGGATAGGAAAATAGATCTACCTACAAAAAGAGTGATTAATAATTGCGCCGATATATGGCGGCAACATCCCCCCGGGCCTAAAGGGTACTTTAGAGAAAAATATGAAAATAACTTAAGCATATTACAAATACTAGCAATAGTTAGCCAACAGGCTATGCGACTACGAATCGGCATAGGTAATACAACTTAAGTAAGCGGAGCGATTTAATGATTAAATTAAGCGGAAGCGGAATATTCTTAATTGAATAACTCCATCGGTGGACGCGGTAGGTACCTAAACTAGGTGATTAATGTTTATAGCGGGTTTATTTAATATTATTAAAACTTATAAACTACATACCTAAACTAAAACTTAGCCTAAAACTTATTGAGTCGGAAGCGGAGACAAACGGACCAATGGCCGCACGAGACTGCCCTTGGCTGTCCTTACCGTAACGACTCTGGTTACACCATCTTTAGATGCGTGTAACTTCTCTATTACGCCTAATGGCCATGAGAGTGGCGGTGAATTATCATTAATTATAATAACAACAGTACCCTCTAATACGGGTGTAGCCGGACTATTCCATTTAGACCTCGCTTGAAGCTGATGTAAGTATTCGGAACGCCAACGGCGCCAGAAAGACTGTACGATTTGATCAAGTAAAGTATGTCTCTGAAGCAGACTATGAGAGTTAACCTCAGACGCAGGGAGAGACATCAAAGGCGCGGTATGCAAAAAATGCGCCGGAGTCAATGCGGCGGGCTCCGACGGATCACTACTCATAGCGGTGAGAGGTCGCGAATTGATCAACGCTTCTATTTGCGTAAGTATCGTCATAAGTTCCTCGTAAGAGAGAATTTGTTTACCTATGACTTTAAAAAGATGAGTCTTAATGACCTTTACCATACTTTCCCAACATCCTCCAAAGTGTGGAGCCGCAGGTGGAATAAATTGCCACTCTATGCGATTTTCAGATAAATATTCTTCAAATCGTGAACAATATTCCTCATTAAGAAACATATAAAGATCGCGCAAATAAGTATTAGCGCCCACGAAGCAAGTACCGTTATCTGTATATAAACATCTGACGGGACCGCGTCGCGAGAGAAAGCGCTTTAATGCTGCCAGAAAAGAGACCGTGCTTAAATCTGTAGCTATTTCAATATGCGTAGCGCGTGTTGTCAAACAAGTAAATATACATAACCAAGCTTTACGACTTCTTACACCTCGCCCACGACAGGGAGTATATAGCAAGGGGCCCGCATAATCGCAGCCCGTGTGAGTAAACGCTTTATCTACCTGATTAACACGTTGACTAGGCAGGTCGGCCATAGGAGGCATAAGCGGTTGCGCGCGGAATCTGAAGCATATGTTGCATTTATGAATTCTGTGACGAATAATTCGTCTTGCGGATAAAATCCAATACCTTTGCCTGAGTAGCGACATGAGTAGTTCAGGGCCAGCATGGAGGTGTTTCTTGTGATAATAGTCTACAAGTAAATCTATAACGTGATCGTGTCGCGGTAAAATACGAGGATGTTTATAATCAAAATGTTCGTCTGCATTCGAAAGACGACCACCTACGCGTAATACGCCATGTTCATCCAAGAATGGTGTAAGTTTACGTAACGCGGGCGAACAAGGTTTATTATCCTTTATGCTTATAATGTCCCTGCAAAAATGAACTTCTTGCGCGGCTTTTAATAATTTAATTTCAGCAAATTCAAGGTCAGCATTAGTTATATTACCGCGGGGTAAAATTTTAATAAATTTATAAACGTAAACGATGGCGCGTAACAACTTAGGAAACGCGGACATACGTAGCGCGAGTTCGTAGATCGTAGGCCGTGTAACGGATGACGTCACAGGGTATGCTACGGTCTTTTGTTCGGGTGCCTCCGCGCTCAGCGATTCTAGGTCGCAAACAGTTATCGGCCACTGAAAATAGGGGTAAGTTAGCCACGTAGGACCGTGATGCCATAGCGGATGGCTTATGAGTTGAGCGGGAGTGACACCACGCGATAAACAATCCGCGGGGTTATCTACGCCTGTGACATGATTAAAGCAAGAAGCGGGAATAAGTTCTATTATTTTTGTAATTCTATTGGCTACAAAAGTTTGCCAGCGGTGCGGAGATGAATTTATCCAAGCGAGTGTTATTTTTGAATCAGTAAACGCGATTATTTTATCAATGGGGTAACGGCACGCAATTGTGTCTTTTACCTTACACAGTAATTGTGATAACAGGAGCGCGGCGCATAGCTCTAATCTCGCTATTGAAACGGTTTTTACCGGTGCGACTTTCGATTTGGCACACACTAATCTCACGGAGATATTATTATTGGACGCTACGGTGATATAGACGACACCACCGTATGCGCGTTCGCTAGCATCAGCGAAACCCACTAAATTTATAGAACATCCGTCAACCAATCCAAGATGACGCGGAATAATGATTTCGTTAAGTGTAGAAAGCTCGGCACAAAACCGTTTCCAAGCGACTACGATATGGTGGGGAGGTGTATCATCCCAATCGCATTTAGCTAGCCAAAGGTCTTTTATTAAGAGTTTAGCATATAAAATAGTGGGGGCCACAAAACCCATCAGATCCCACAAACGAGCCACAAGGGAAAGCATTGTGCGCTTTGTACATTTGTCATTTGGTAATGTGACGTCATAGCGGAAACTATCACGCGATTGGTCCCAACGTAAACCGAGGACCTTTTGCGGTACGGATTCTCCAAACACAATGTCAGGAGAGGCCCTATGTGATATAGGTATGTTCTCGAGAACCACCTTTGAGTTACTCATCCATTTGACGAGGTCTAATTGACCACGCTTGAAAAGCTGTATAAGCTCTTCACAAAGGCTTATGGCCTGCGGTTCGGACATGACACTATAAGCGATGTCATCCATATATAACGCGGAAGACGCCGCTAGGGCTGCAGCGGGGTATTTATCACCTTCGTCGGCGATTAATTGACGTACAACGCGCAATGCGTGGTACGGACTGGAAGTTAATCCAAAACATACGCGGTTAAATTGATAAACAGAAATAGGCTCGTGTTTATCAAATCTATATAATATACGTTGATACCTGCGATCGGAATCACGTACACTTATATTGAGAAACATTTGACGGCAGTCAGCCGTGAGCGCAACTTTAAACAGGCGGAAAATAAGTATAATATTAAATAGATCACCCTGTAAGTTAGGGCCAGTATGTAAAATATCATTTAACGACAGACCACTACTAGTTGGGCTGCTTGCGTCTAACACTATTCTAAGTTTACTAGTAATTTTATCGTCGCGAATAACTGCTCTGTGCGGAATATAATACGCGGGCTTAACGTCGCTGTCTCTTATCACAGGACTTAAATATCCTTTATTTATATAATCGCGCATGACGTCGTTATAAGCGTTGCGTAACTTTAAAGACGCGTCGAGTTTACGTTCTAAGCAGTGATAACGTCGTAGGGTGGAGACGTAAGAGTCACCTAAAGAATACGGATCACCACTGAAGGGTAAGGCTACTATGTACCGTCCTTGATCCTCACGAGTCGTAGTTTCACGAAAGAATTCTTCACATTCGCGGTCAGCGCAACTCATAGCGAGAGGAACGGAGATTTCCTCAAGTTCCCAAAAACGTTTGAGAAGCGCATCTATATCGCTCTCGGTAGAACAATACGAGGCTGTATGCATAACGTTATTAAAAATGGGTGCCCTACCCATAACAATGACACCAAGAGTTGTTTCAATCGCGGTTGGCATATTTAATTGTCTACTATGTCCAGCGACAGACAACAGTAGATGCGGGAAGAGCTCAGCTCCTAGTAGTATGTCTATGCTGCCCGGTATCGAAAATGACGGGTCAGCTAACTGTAACGATTTAAAATGTTCAAGCGCGGAAACATTTACTTGAACAGTCGGTAAGTTATCTGTAATTTGTTCCACTATTAATGCGGATAAATCATAACAAATATCATTATTAAAACACGAATATATCTTAATATCTACCAATCCTTTAACCGATTTTTGTGAGCCACCTATTCCTCTAACTAGTAAGGAAGAATTTTGAAAATTATCCCATAATCCTAGGCGTTTAAAACAATCATAAGTAATAAAATTACTTTGCGAGGCGGAATCTATAAGGCATCGACAGACATGAGGCTTACCGTAATTATCGTATATAACTACTTGGGCCGTGGCGAGCAAGACAGTAGATATACTCGTCGTACACGGCGCGTTTTGTTCGGTATTATACGGCGCGGTTGGCATCGAGCGAGCAATGCATGTTGAACATAGCGAGACCTCGCGTTGAGAATTCGAACTAGTACATGTCGCGTGCGATGCGACCGGCTGCTGCGGCGGCGAAGGCTCAGCGGTTGGAACGGTAGGATTGCGAATATTATTATTAATTAGCGGGTGCGGTGAAATATTATTTCTATGTAAGGAAGAATGTTGTTTGCGGTTACAAAAGCGACATCTATTTTTAGAGATGCATTTGTTTGTTAAGTGTTTAATGCTTAGGCAATTAACACACGCGGTTTTATCTTTAACAATTTGAAAGCGGTTCATGGGAGTTAATTTATTGAAAGCGGGACATTTAAATAAATGTTCGTGTAAAATATTATTACATAAACAAGTTAGCGAATTATTATTAGCGGTATCCGAACATACTACATAAGCGCGCGGGTTTGGAGGTTGACTGTAATTATTTTTAGAAGTTTTTATATTATTATTAATCACAGTTTTATTGTTAAGCGATACAGTTGGAGTATTGCGGTACACTCGACATTGATCTTTAATAAATGACACGAAACTATTAAGTGTAGGTAATTTATTATGACGTACAGACATTTCAAATGAACGGACTGTGTCAATATCGAATTTATTTATAGCGATATGCAGTAAAATAAAATCAGCGAGATCATCTAATCGTAGATTTTTCAGCGACTCGATTGCGGTAATTAACTGATCAACAAAGGATTGATAGTTTGTAATAGAAGCGGTGTTTGATAATTTAAGATTTATAATTTGATCTAAATAAGTGCGACCTAATGTACGCGTATCTTCGTATCTATCTACTAACGACTGAAATATTATTGGATAATTTTGCGCATTAGCGGTGATGCCTGCGAAAACCGATTGCGCTTTAAATGACAGTTTACCCATTAAATAATACAACTTATCAGCGTCTGTTAACGATTTATTATCGTGTACGTTAGTTTTAAAGCTGGCATAAAATATTGGCCAGTTGCGAATGTCTCCATCGAATGAGACTAACTCTAAAGCGGGTAATCTTAGAGTACTAGATGTCATGACCTCATTGCGATGTTTAGATGAAGGTTCTGTCATAAAAGTGGACATTAGCCTCTTTATGTAACAATACAAATCCTCAAATGAGGTATATGCTTGATAATTAGGCTTTGCGGTAGGATTAAGGGTCATTAACCTTATATTATACTCGTCTAATAATTTATGAAAGCTAGTTCGAATCTCATCGACTGTCATACAAGAACTAAGAAATGAATTCTTATCAAATGCGGAAGTATTTGCGGTTTTAGCGCAATCGTATATACTTTGTACGCGTTCAAATAGAATATTTCGCTTCGCTTCCAATAACGATAGTTGCGGATCCCTAATTTCATCTGACAAAGTAGATGGCCCTTTGTGGTCGCGTTCCTTTGTCGCGCGAGTCTCCATGTTAATTTATAATAACCAAACGAGACAGAAAAATAATGCGTTATTTCTAAAATATGAATAGTGATAGATTTACAGCTTACTTATTGTAATATCTACGCAATTATACCTAAACATACATAAGCAATACGCGGATAGTATTTGTAATATAACTATTGACTAAAGTTGAAGGTATTTAAAAATAGAAACTTCTAGAATCAGTTTCTAGAATCTATGCGAGCGATATTTAAATCGCGGGGGCTTGAAATGCGGGTAGCTTGATAAAAATGTAACCACAGGGAATGCGATATTATTTCAAAGTTATAACAAATGATTAACCTTGAATGAATAAAGGTAATAACAGCGATCTATTTATAGATTTTATGAAATGAACATGCGTTAGTAAACAGGTGCACTAACGAAGCGGGATCTTTAACGTTAAAGTATATAATTGATTAAATAGTTTAAGTTAAATATGTACCTATATGAATTTATGGGGTTTTATATGAATTTATATTTAGAAAATATTAAAAAGCGGGGGGGGGGAACCCGAAGTATGAGGGTTCTAGTAACCCGATTCTATGGAACAAATGACAGGACATAAAGTTCCTGTCCAGAAGAACCAGGTCCGGCTCGAAAGGACCAAAGTTGTTAGCGCCCCTGCCTATATAAGACAGAGGTGCGCGGGGGGTACAAAACTCGTCCAGAAGAACTAGAGTTTGGCGGTGCGGAATCCAGACCCTTGCCGTATAAAGCCACAGAGGTTTGTGGTAGGTCTTACTAGGATCTAAATTATAAGAAGATACAGATAAGGAGGATCAAACTACGTTGCCCTATAGACGGAAACAGGAAGGATATTAAATGGAGACATGCGACTCACCACAATCTTCTCTTGTTCGTCTTCTTATTCTGATCTCCACAGTCCTGGTTGTAAGGCAGGACAGGTAATTCTTGCGGTTATAGGCGCACAGTTTGGTCTAAACATATGCACTCGCGAATATCATTAATAGTTCACAATTCGGAGTTTTAGGCAACACGACGTACGTCATATATTGCAGCGATTTTAGTGATTTAACACTCGCGGTTTATTAACGACGACACAATGTCTTTCGTGCGGTTCGCGACACACACTGGTCCGACAATGACCTTAGGCGCGTCTTCTTCTTCCACGGAAAGACGTAGCGGTCTTCCGTGGTGCGGTTAGCGACTTCTTCTTAGTCTTCTTCCACGAGAACAGAGCGTAGTCCTCGTGTCGCGGCGAGTACGTGACTTCTTTTCTCACGAGAGCATAGCGTGGCTCCCGGGCGGCGGTTTGAACGAGAGTCAGTACGCAATTAGGTCGGGGAGAGGGCGCGGGCAACGGATAGGAAAATAGATCTACCTACAAAAAGAGTGATTAATAATTGCGCCGATATATGGCGGCAACAAATTGAGAGAACAACAGAACGTTATTCCGAGGTCGTGGGTTTAAGTCCTGTTTGTGATAATTCTTATTTTGACAATAATTTCAATCAAGTGTTATTCGCCGGGAAGGTGAAGCATTTTTCTTGATGGCTTCGACTGGTACAAGGAAAGAAATACGTGATTATCATCTGTTCTAGGATTGTTGTAATTTTACTACCTCGATTTAACTCATTAAATGCAGTGATTTCAAATTCCATGTGAAGAAAGTCGCATTCAATAACTTAGCAACGGAAGCAATTCTGTCTCTCTGTGACTCTTTCGCGATTATCTGCCCAAATTATTAATTATACCTCGCTCTTGATAGGTTTTTGTTAGGTAACCTACCTAACAAAAACCTATCAAGAGCGAGGTATACTGGAACGTTTAGGGTTCCGTACCTACTTGACCGAAAAATATAAAGAACTAAATACAAATAAACAGTTAATTAAGCAAATAGCAACTCACCAACTTAACTTTGTAGCTGCAATAAAGGGGATCGCTTACATTTCAGCTACTTCATAAGTTCGTATTAGTTTTTAGCAAATCTTTCATGTGATGTGGTATTAAATTATAAGTTTTTTGGATTTTTATCAACACTATGTAGGCTTGGACCATGCCAAATTTCAAGTCTCTAGGATAGTGGGAAGTAACCTGTAAATTTTGATTCCCTAGCAGAAGTGGAAAATACTCAAAAATGGCTGTAGTTCGGTTATATCTTCTGAATGCGTAGATCTAAATTATTGTTTGTATCTTTTTCAGCAAGGGACCGCATAGATCTACATTTGGTACTCGTATAAGTTTTAAATTAACAACTTCAGCCGTGGCTGAGTAAAAAAAAGTTTAACAAGTGGATAGACAGACAGACGGACACCGTATTGAGAGTATAATAAGGGTTTGTACAAAGACCTAAAAAGGCATGATGAAGCTCTGAGATATCATTTACTAAAATGACATTGGGCCGTGTGTGTTACTTCTTTAGAACTGTGCAAGAAAAGAGAACCACACTGACGATTTACTAATTAGCTGTAAAATGGCGTTATTGTTAGTTCATTTAATTTTTCGTTTCTTAATTCCACGCGTACGAAGTCGCGAGCACTGCTAGTATAATAATATAGCGTAGAAACAATTAAAATCGGTTTAACTTTCGCGAAGAAAAAAGGGAAGTACCATACCCCTATTTTTGAATGGAGCATAATTTGGTATCGTGCCCTCTTAATATCTAACCAGTCTTGTTATTCTACGTATAAGCTCCAGCTTTACAGATTGCCGTTCACGAGATCGCGGGTTCAATTCCCGCACGGCACAATCACTTGTGTGATATTTATAAATGTTATACAAATGTTTGTACTGCGTCTTTGCGTTTCTATGTATTGTAAGTATGTAAAAACAAAACAAAAGTAGTATATACAATAATATATTATTATACCCATAACACAAGCATATAAGCTTAGCTTGGGACCAGAGGCACGCTGTGTGAAATGTCCATGAATATTTATTTATTTATATCTATCTCTCTCTACAGCCCATTTACGTCCCACTGTTGGGCACGGGCCTCCTCTACTTTTGAGGGATTATGGTCTACTGTGCCGCGCTGACCAGGTGTGTTGGCACAGGATTTACTTTCGAGTTTTTCATCACATAGGATGTTATCTGTATTCAATATCCCTTAACTGACTTTTAAAGCACCCAAGAGGAGATGGGGTGGTGACACTTGTATTCTTAGTCTGTAACCACACGGACATTTATGGCTTTATTTATGGCTTTGTAATTATCACGGCACCGTCTATAAGAGTCAAATTTTGTAATATAAGAGTGTTGGAAATATTTGCAGGTATTTGACGCCTCAAATACGAAAACCGTTTGAGAACAGTTCTTCACAAACAGATCTGAGAATTGCTTCGGTCCGATGGGTTTTGTATTACACAGAAACGGACGACTTGATGAAAATATTTCGTGGTTTTCTTAAGTATAAAATATTTGGATAATTTCTTTTTAAAGTGTAGGTATAAGAAAGACTTAAGTGTAAGAAAATTATGATTATAATCTGTAACATTATAAAGCTGAGGAGTTTGTTTGTTTGATCGCGCTAATCTCAGGAACTACAGGTCTGATTTGAAAAATACTTTTAGTGTTACATATTTATCAAAGAAGTCTATAGGCTGTATAACATCACGCTGCTACTAATAGGAGCTAAACATCAGTGAAAAATGTTACATAAACGGGGAAAGTATAAAGTGGCGGGTAAGTATGTATTTTAATAATTTCTTTCCAAATAGATAAGAAATAAGACTTGGCTAAATGAAAAATATTGTATAACACTAGCTGACCCGGCAAACGTTGTTTTGCCATACAAATATCAAGGGTGGACAGCGCTTATCACTTTGGGGTATGAAAAATAGATAGTAGCCGATTCTCAGACCTACTGAATATGCATAAAAAATTTCAAAAGAATCGGTCAAGCTATTTCGGAGAAGTATGGGAACGAACATTGTGTTACGAGAATTTTTATAGGTACTAGCTGTCCCGGCAAACGTTGTTTTGCAATACTAAAAAAAAAAGTTTGAAAATAGATGTTAGCCGATTCTCAGACCTACTGAATGTGCACACCAAATTTCATAAGAATCGGTCTAGCTGTTTCGGAGGAGTACCGTAACTAACACTGTGACACGTGAATTTTATATATTAGAAGACTAGCTGACCCGGCAAACATTGTTTTGCCATACTAAAAAAAAAGGTTTGAAAAATAGATGTTGGCCGATTCTCAGACCTACTGAATATGCATGTAAAATTTCATAAAGATCGGTCAAGCCGTTTCGGAGGAGTACGGTAACTAACACTGTGACACGTGAATTTTATATGTAAGTCTAGCTGACCCGGCAAACGTTGTTTTGCCATACTAAAAAAAAAGGTTTGAAAATTAGATGTTGGCCGATTCTCAGACCTACTGAATACGTATGCAAAATTTGAGAAGAATCGGTCAAGCCGTTTCGGAGGAGTACGGTAACTAACACTGTGACACGTGAATTTTATATATAAGATTATATATAAGATTAGAAGATTATGATACAATAAAATATGACGTTTACACGGGGAAAGGAATGAGGTGATGCCACTTGTTACATAATACATAACCACAGAGATACAAGTCTATTTAATTCGACAAAATACCCAGAAGCTTTTCAGAAAATGCAACCTTTTTTCTATCAAAATTTCTTTCAAAATTTATCTATACTTCTCTACAGTATATTCATTGTGTAGTCATCGTAATCTCGGTTTTATAGGGCACAACCAATCGTTTATGTGACAATTGTCGACTCCCTTCGAGCGATATCTGTTATTACAAGAACATAAATCCGTGGGCTTTACCAGATTGTAATTTATGTTATGACATTCGAATACGATTTGTAAAGAAATCTTTTCTTTTATAAATAAATATTCACGGACATTTCACAACGTCCTCTGGTCCCAAGCTAAGCTTATATGCTTGTGTTATAGGTACCAGAATACGAATAGAATACATATAATACTTTTCTTTCGCAAATACTTACTTATAATACATAGAAACACCCAGACGCAATTCAAACATTTGAATACCAATTATAAATATCACACAAATGATTGTCCCAAGCGGGAATCGAATCCGCAACCCCGTGTACGGCAGTCCATAACTAGACAGCGAGGCCCGTCATCTTCTATATACAACAATCTTTTACACATATTTTACATTGATAGACTGAGACTTCTATTCTGTGCAACAAATTCTTCATAAAAATGGCGAAATGCGATGTTAGTTGTTATTTGAGGAGTGAGGTTATAATTGTTTCATACGAGGTTATTCTTCATCTTTTATACTGGTCTAGACGAAACCAAAAGTTCTAAAGATATGTGTCTAACAGTGCGATAAACACGTTAAGAAGGAAATAATTCATTCATCTCTTCTTCGGCACTTCCGTGGCCTGAAGGGAGCGTCAATATTTAGTTATTATAAAACCAAAGTCGTTATTTTTCTATATTCCTTCTTCTCCAGCGCATTTACGTCCCACTGTTGGGCACGGACCTCCTCCACTTTGGGAGTGATAATGGTCTACTGTGCCGCACTGACCAGGCGCGTTGGCATAGGGTTTATTTTCGAGTTTTCTGTCTCTCATAGAGGATGTTATCTGTGTGCAATATCCCTTAGCTGACTTTTACAGCACCCTGGGGAGGAGATGGGGTGGTGACACTTGTATTCTTAATCCGTCACCACACGTAGGATATATGAATGTTCCTATATTAGCTTAAATCTGCAAAATTACGCAACGGATTTTGATGCTTTTATTTTAATAGATAGAGTGGTTCAAGACGATGGTTCATAGGAATAATACAAATCTGGTGTCGTGGGACACCAGGTAGGAACGAAGTTCCTCCGGTAATGTAGAATCGACACAATTAGCTCGTGCTAATCGTGCTCAATTTCATGTAATTTTTTTTTTTCCGCCCCTTGCCCTGCCTGGTCATGATGGTGCCTTGAGCTTTACCATGACCCGGCAAGGGGTGGCCCCTTTAATCGGGGCCCGACCCGACTGGGGGAGCATTAGGTCCCCCTGTCGCGTTGCCGTGACCGACAGCCACATTTGCCGCGGCCCTGCGGGGGGGCAAAGGGCCACCAGAGCGTTCGCGCTCCCGCAGGGCCTCCCTCTTTGCCACCATCACCTCCCGAGAAAAGGAGGCGACGGCGGCCCAACTCTGTTCACTCTCAGCCATAGATGAAACCACGACCGAGAGCGACAAGTCCTCACCCAGCACGCTAACAAGTTCAGCGCGCTGGGTGTCCCAGGCCATGCATACGGCAAGGGTGTGTTCTGCCGTATCCACGGCCCCACTTCCACAATTGCGGCAAACGGGATTTGACTCGATACCAACCACCTCCCACAGGTACTTGGCGAAACAGCCGTGACCTGTGAGGAGCTGGGTTAGGTGATACGTCGGATCCCGATGCCTCGCCTCAACCCAGGCTCTCAGGACTGGGTGGACCGCCTCAGCGAGCCGTCTGCTCGCGGTGGGGTCCGCCAACCTCTCGGCCCATCGCTGGAAGAGATCGTCGCGCAATTCGCTCCTCCAGCGAACGATCTCTTCCGCGAGGGGCTCTATTCCTGACTGCCGCATCAGGGCCTTCCGGTGGTAGACCACCGCTAGGACCCCACCTTCGAGGTCCCACGGAAGTCTGCCCGCGATAACACAGGCTGCCTCGTAAGAGACGGTGCGGTACGCTCTGGAAGCCCTCTGCGCCATGACCCGCTGCGGACGTCGCAACAGAGACATGTTCTCGGGTGCGGGAGCGATCATGAGATTGTCTTGTTTGCTGATCATACTTCCGTAACTTTTAAAATAAACAGACAAATGCGTGATTATGACGAAGTAAACAACGCACTCTCAAAGCTTGTACACTGGTTTAATGTTAATAACTTATTATTAAATTCTAAGAAAACGAAAGTAATTAAATTTTCTATGCCAAATGTTGCTCAAGTAGAGACCAATGTACATTTGAGTGGAGCGAAACTGGAACCAGTACAATCAACTGTATTTCTAAGAATCACTATTGATTCGAAATTACAGTGGGGCCCACATATTGAAGGAATGTCCGGAAAACTTAGCTCTGCGGCATATGCGGTAAAAACAATTAGACGACTTACAGATGTAGATACGGCTAGAATAGTTTACTTTAGTTATTTTCATAGTGTAATGTGTTATGGAATTCTTCTTTTGGGAAGCTGTGCGGACGTTAATCGGATATTTGTGCTCCAGAAACGCGCTGTTAGAGCTATATATAACCTAGGCCCTCGGGATTCCCTAAAGGAGAAATTCAAGGACATAAATATCTTGACAGTCGCTTCACAATATATATATGAAAATTGATTGTACATTCATAATAATATTCAGCACTTTAAAAAGAAAAGCGACTACCATACTGTTAACACGAGAAATAAGCACAATCTTGTAATGCATGTTAGTCGTCTCCATAAAATAAGTAACTCTTTCATGGGGCATGCATGGTGTACGTTTTTATAACAAACTCCCTAATGATGTGAAAGAATTAAATAAATCTAAGTTTAAAATATTTGTAACACCTAAACTATGTAAAAAGGCGTATTATAAAATTTCAGACTATGTTAATGACAATAAAGCTTGGGAGTAAATTGTTCCAGAGCAACATATTATTATAATTGTAATTTATTTATATTATAAGAACTATTGTAATGATTATTTTAAAAAAAGATTAATATATGACAAAAGATAACGATATCTGCTGAGTTTCTTACGCCGGTTCTTCTCAGCGGATTGAAAGTCCTGGTGGTCAAGTCTACTATTTTGGAACAATTGTCATACCGGCACGATGCAACTGCAATACCGTAGCAATTGAAGTCAAATGTCCGTAGTCTGCTATATGAGTTCATAATGGTCGTTCAATGGTAATAGAATTGTCGGTATCTTTTATCTATGCAATGAATTTTCGGTCTCTTTTATCTATGAATTGTGTTAGAATGGCATGTATGTGTTGCCATTTTTAAAAAATGCATTAGTTGAAGTTATTTTCGAAAAACTACTAATAAATTTAAACATTTAATCATGCTAGACGTTTAGATATATTTGTACATACTATTTATTAGTATAAAAAGCAATGTGAATTTATATATGTCGGCTAGGCGTGAAGGACATGGGTTTTAAAAGAATATTAAAGTGTTTATAACGAATTTGTAGGTATACGAAATTAGTTCTTGATTTACTTATGCCCAATTAGTTAGTTAAATCTCATTTAGATTAGTATCTGATTAATGTCGAGATATTAACTAAGAATATGCCCTAAAGATATTGAAGATTACATAACTCTTATCATGGCCGTAATGTTAAGATTGTATTATGTCGCAACTCCCCCACTACCCCCACTCGCAAGTTGCTTTAAATACGATAGGCGAACGTGGCTGAGGTTCAGTATTATTCGAGAATTCGTGCTGTATACATCACGGCGTATTAGTGTGTGTGTAGAAGTTGGTATTGTACGAGTCGTCGCGCTGCTCAATCTCCGACGTATCGGCATTGAGCTGGTCGTTATAGGCGTCGGCGCGGCGTGTATCTGTGTGCGCGTGTGTACGTGTATTGTGTAAAGTCGACATGTACGTGTTTGCGCGTACATGTATTCCTCATTGTGTGAACGTAGTGATGATTCTTCGTTGCGAGGCTTGGGCACTGGCTATAAGGGGTTGATGTGGAGGCCAGTTATCCTTATAAGTGTGCAAGAGTATGATAGACTGAGGTGTGAATATCGGTAAGACAGTTCTTACGCTATGTGCTCGGATTCCTGTTCAGGCCTCTGGTGTATTCTCCGACATCAGAAGTGGGATAAGAACTACACGTAGCCCACATAGTGATCGCGAGGGTTTGGGAGTGTATTCGTAAAAATATAGGTTAACAGTGAACAGTGTGCGAAAATAAGTAATCATGACTTTTTATCCACGGTCCTATCGAGGATTGGTAGTAAAATAGTGCGTAAGAAATGGTGATAGTGGCAAGGAATTTAGTGTCCGAAGCAGCAGGCACGTGAATACTGAACGTCGTATTCGGTAAGCAATATTTTTTTACTATAAGTGAGTAAAATGTTTAAAAGTAAACGAAAGTGGGTAGCACAAACCGCAAAGAATATTTGGGCGTTATTAGCTATCTAATTTACATGCAATGTTTGTTTCAAGTAAAATGTCGAAGTTATTTATAAATAGAGATGTTAAAAAGAAAGAAACTTAAAGCTATCTGAAATGTTACGATATGCCTAGTCTATAAATTTAATGCTTAGGTACAGTGAGAAATTATTAACAGAGATATTTTGATATACGTTATGAACAGATATTGTTGAATACTGAAGATATAATATTTCGATGCGCACTAGATATACTTTGGGGAAACATTACGTGATAGCAATCGTATTATAAAAGCAGAAGTAGGTAACTGCCTGATTAAAATTCAGTATGTGATATTTGATATGTGCAAGGAAATAGGTAACCTATAGAGTTCACTCGTTTAATGTTTGTCACTGAACGATTCATAGATCACTGCAGTTCATACACCTGTGATCAGAGTAATATTTTCATAAAGAGCAGAATAAGTTTAGTAATGGCGCCACATACTTTCAGTCGGATCGGTGCATACCAATAACCGAGTAGTTATTCAGTCAGTTCTTTTATGTAAATACTGCCAGGCAAACTTAACGTAGGTAGGTACTTGGTTTGTTCTACCGCCTTTGATATGTGAAAGGTGTTGCCAGTATAGAAATATTTGAAAAGGATTTAACATTCGTTAGAAAATCTAGTAATTGTGTGGGCGTAATCTAAAACGAGAAAGCATCTTGAGAATTATTTTATTCTTTATAAAACGGATAATCACGTTTTTTTCCTGAAGTGTCCCAAAAGGATGCCTAGTCAAGAGAAAAAAAAAAAAAAAAAAAAAAAAAAAAAATAACAAATTGATATGAAACTATTTTTGATAAAACGTTATCAATTTAGTTTGGCTGTATGAGATAATTCCTCTGCGTTACGTATTTAAGGGTGATGTATTAGTTTCCTACCCTCATGGTGTTTTATAAAATACTTCTGTAAGTACCGTCAGTGTTATGAAAATACAAAGTTACTCCAATTGTGGGACCTTTAAAACCACATAATAATTACGATTGTTTTGTAATATGCGTGTGTGTGTTCAACATGTATCATACATGTACTCTTAGTAGAAAGAGCGGGACAAAAATGACTTATTTTAACACTAAATTTAAACTGGTTTATTATGATTTAAAATAATGTTGTAAACAGTAATGTGACATACTTAGTAAAGGACATAGAGGCTGTGTCTGTCGTGAGATATTTTGTGTTTGCTTATTCTATCGTTTTATTTAATGTAGTTACTCGTGCCGAGATAAATCATTGAAAGTTTACAATTAAGTTTAAAGAGATATTGTACGCAAAATACCTACTGGTAAGTGAAAAAGAGTTTTAAAATTTTGAAGTTAGTGTGAAAAGTGCTTTGTGGTAGGTATAACACCAACCTTGGTGAAGTAAGTTAATTCGAATCGATTAATTTATTTCGTGCTTTCGTAAATATTATACTGACACCCTAATTAACATTGACGTGACCAGAGAGTTAGTGAGGATAAATTTAGATCACGTTATCTAAAGATATAGGGCTTATACCTGTTACTAGTTAAATGTAGGTGATATGAGTACTTAAACTGAGTGATGAGTACAACAGAGCGTTTACAATTTTAGAACTTTCAGTTTGAAACTTTAGTATTGTTGTCGTTTGTCAAATTTGTTTTTGACTCTTGTAATCTACTTAAAGGTCAGGTAAGTTCATGAAGACATGTAATGTATGGTACCAAGTGTTAGCTTTAAACAAATTGAATATAGACTACAGTGACGGATATACGGTTTAACACCAGATAATCGTATGACCGCGGAGTTTGCTGCGTGGTGCTTTTACTAGACTATAGCTACCTGGAACCGCTTTAGATTTTAGAGAGGTTTTTTTTGGATAACTATAATACTATGCGCCTTTAAACTTGATGTTGAAAGCAATATCCAAAGCAGCCATGTGTGTGTAGGCTTAACACCCATTTGAGTTACACGAAGGTAAGGTTGAAAGATCTCTTGGACATTTATCTTCTACATATTAACTTTCAACAGTAATTAAAGAGGAAGGTTTCTCGATTCAACCGTGTTTATGCTTTTTCGTCGTTTGTGAATCGATATTGGTGATACATTTTTTGAGGAAAGATATTTCAAAGGTGTGTCTGTGTTAAAGAAATCGGGCTATGTGAAGTCAATTTCTTTTTGTTAAAAATTACATCACAAGTAAAGTAAAGAGTAGGTACTATTTATTTCTGTTTATTTCATCATAAAGGTGGTACAGCGGAGGTCACCGACGCGACGCCTTAAAGAATTTTACTTGTACAAGGCCTACTTAAATAGTGCTTATGGTTGGTGGTCAATGGCGTCTTTAACAGTGGATGCGACTGTGGTATTACGCGATGACCTGACGATAATTTTATGATACCCAATAATTTTGTTTGACGAATACTTTAAATCTTTGAGAGGTGCGTGTGTGGTGTGGCTTTGAGGGATAAATAAATGGATAACCATGGACGTTTCACGCAGCGTCCTCTGGTCCCAGGCTGAGCTTATTGTGCTTGTGTTGTGGGTGCCAGAATACGGATGGAGTGCGTAAGTTGCTTTTCTTTTGTAAATATACACTATAATATCAATATACACCGTGTATCACGACACGGTAGAGGCCCGGACGCGGGACAAGCGTTTGTATGACATTTGTAAAGATCACACAAATGATCGTCCGAGGCAGGAATCGAACCAGCGACCTCGCGGGTGGCGTTCCGTTGTATGAGCTACCGGACGACGAAGCCCGTCGATAGATTGGGAGATGGAGTTATGAAGGGATGTTGCGGTCTGAAGGAGGGCGAGGTGGCCCAGGCAGGAGGGCGAGCTGGCCCAGGCAGGAGGGCGAGCTGGCCCAGGCAGGAGGGCGAGGGGGCCCAGGCAGGAAGGCGAGGTAGCCCAGGCAGGAGGGCGAGGTGGCCCAGGCAGGAAGGCGAGGTGGCCCAGGCAGGAAGGCGAGGTGGCCCAGGCAGGAAGGCGAGGTGGCCCAGGCAGGAGGGCGAGGTGGCCCAGGCAGGAGGGAGTGAGGTGGCCCGAAATAGGGAGTGGAGTGGCATAGTGGCCCAAAATGTGGATGCGAGGTGTCAAAAACGGAACGGCTAGGTGGCCGAAATGTTAGTTGGCGAGGTGGCATAATGATAAAGTAGTGAAGTATGACTAAAAGGCCACAACCTAATACATGGCTGTGGTTATTTAGAAATTGTCTATTGTTATTAGTTACTTAGTACTATAGTAAGCAACATGCTAAACACTTGTTAAACCACTTGTGAAAAGGTCACTAACTAAATTGAGGAAGTGTGCCTTATTGAATTGTCCTTTTAATTATTTTTAACACTCTTTTATATGTTCGGTGTGTGTCTGTCGGTGTATTTCATTCAGAGTCGCTGGAGTGGCTCGTTGCAGTGTCACTGTGAGCACACTTGTGTGTTTGGTTATGCACGTAATAATTTTGTTGTGTATGAGTGGACTCACCAGGATTGTTGTTTCTCCGGTATGCCTTTCATATACAGTCGGATAGTTTCACATAGAATCGCTTTGTTTAAAGAATCAGATGGGAATGTCTTGGTTGTTTGCTAAGATTGTGACAGCATTGTGACTGCGCAGACTTGTGTCTCTGATGGCACGGGCTTTCAGCTTTTTTGTGGGTGGGAGGCATAGAATTATTTTGTAGCTAGAATAGCGACTCGGCACTCCGGGTCGGGCCGCTTCTTTTTAACGCACTTATATTGGTTCGGTAAGTGTCTGTTAATGTCGAATTGATCTGAAGGTTTGCACACGTTTTGGGTATCGATGGCGGTGCAGTCATTTGGAATGGTATCCGGATTTTCAAGCGTGTTTTTAGGTTTTTGAACTAAGTAGATTATTCTATGCGAAAGTGACGCGGACAGATGCAGGATGGACGAGCGGTTGTATGAATAGTTTTGTATATTCCAATCAAACCCAAGTTTATTATCGCCCGAGGACGGTCGCTGGTCAGGATGGCCGTGTCGGCTAGGCGTGAAGGACATGGGTTTTAAAAGAATATTAAAGTGTTTATAACGAATTTGTAGGTATACGAAATTAGTTCTTGATTTACTTATGCCCAATTAGTTAGTTAAATCTCATTTAGATTAGTATCTGATTAATGTCGAGATATTAACTAAGAATATGCCCTAAAGATATTGAAGATTACATAACTCTTATCATGGCCGTAATGTTAAGATTGTATTATGTCGCAACTCCCCCACTACCCCCACTCGCAAGTTGCTTTAAATACGATAGGCGAACGTGGCTGAGGTTCAGTATTATTCGAGAATTCGTGCTGTATACATCACGGCGTATTAGTGTGTGTGTAGAAGTTGGTATTGTACGAGTCGTCGCGCTGCTCAATCTCCGACGTATCGGCATTGAGCTGGTCGTTATAGGCGTCGGCGCGGCGTGTATCTGTGTGCGCGTGTGTACGTGTATTGTGTAAAGTCGACATGTACGTGTTTGCGCGTACATGTATTCCTCATTGTGTGAACGTAGTGATGATTCTTCGTTGCGAGGCTTGGGCACTGGCTATAAGGGGTTGATGTGGAGGCCAGTTATCCTTATAAGTGTGCAAGAGTATGATAGACTGAGGTGTGAATATCGGTAAGACAGTTCTTACGCTATGTGCTCGGATTCCTGTTCAGGCCTCTGGTGTATTCTCCGACATATATATATATTTATTTTTATTTTAAGATCCGAAATTGCAATAAATTACAAAGAACAATTTCTAATATTTCTATCTATCTATTTTTAATTTATGGAAATCTGTCGACACAGGACAATTTCAAAATATTACTGTCAAATTCAAAATAGCAGACTACCGAAACATTTCAGTCATTGAATTGCAATTGAGAAGTAATTGTGTACGAGACTAGCAATTTATGTCACTTTGACAATTGTAAGTCAATGATGAAGTCGTAATGGCACCACTATGACAAGACATTAATAGTAGACTACCAAAAACTTTACAATTGCACCATAATGGTACCATTGTGATTGTGATTTTGATTTTGATGTTGATGTTGATGTTGATGTTGATGTTGATGTTGATGTTGATGTTGATGTTGATGTTGATGTTGATGTTGATGTTGATGTTGATGTTGATTTTGATTTTGATTTTGATTTTGATTTTGATTTTGATTTCGATTTCGATTTCGATTTCGATTTCGATTTCGATTTCGATTTCGATTTCGATTTCGATATAGATATCGATTTCGATTTCGATTTCGATTTCGATTTCGATTTCGATTTCGATTTCGATTTTGATTTTGATTTTGGTGCTCAATTTTTTATGTAGGTTTTCTTGATTTTTCTGTTAAATTTTGCTGATTAGTTTTATTTAAGTGAAGGAAAGTATTTAGGAAGTAATAAATTACGTAAAATAAAAAAAATATCGTAATTCTAATTATCAATTAAAATAACAAAATATTATTTTTGTTTTACAACATAATATTACATAGAAATAGAAATAATTACAAAAAAAGTTTATTATTATTATAAGTAATTCATAATAATCAGTCTCGTCAAAAAGAAAGAAGGAGAAAGAGAAAGATATTATACACTACTCGCTTGTGTATACGACTGTCGCGCCTGCGCACATCTCATTTTGCACGATGAGTGCGAAACGCGGCTTGAAAGACCTCGTCCGTGTTTTGTCTTTACAACGGTAAGGAAAATCTTAAACTTCTTTGTCGTGCGAGAGGGGTAACTTCTGTCTGGTTCAGCTTAGGAAAGAGATACCTATTTATCTGAGATGTGCTATTGATTCTGAGTATTTTGGTATACCTACGAGTACCTTAATACCGGATGTTTTAGGCCTCGTGCCGCACTGAATAAATAAAAGTTTAATACAGTGCGGAACGAGATTCCGAACACCTCGTACCCCCACGGACCTCGTACCGCACCCTATGCTAGCTTCACGCGGTTAGTGTTGTGCAAAACGTTGCAGGCTGCGCCTGTATCGCTATAATAATATTTCGAAACGTTGCCGAAGAATATTAATTGATAATATTAATGATGATTAAGAGGAATCTAATTCAAAGTTAACGATATTTGAAAAACAGGTAAATTTCCAATCAATATTTACAAATTATACTCAGTCCAAGTGAAATAATGGTGTAAGAATATAATAAACAAGTTCCAGCTATGTATATTTAAAATATGGTGTATCAATACAATATATTATACTATAAATTATACACTGCAATGTATTGTACGTTTATCCTGTTTTAATAAAAAGCATCCATAAGTATAACTAAATAAAATCGATTATTTTTCCCATCACTATAGAGAATAAAAAAACTGCCCTTTTTCAGTGCGGTATGGGGTACATACGACCCCACATTTTATTTTACGTATAGAATCTAAACTAAATAATCTACCCACAGGCGGCGGCAGATTTAGGTTGATCAACTCATTGATAGTAATAATCGCGACAAAAACCGTACAATTTGCCTTATTTGGCGCCAAAAAAAGGATTTTTGTCTTCAGTGGGCGGTGGGGTTTATTAAGCTTCGTACCGCTCCAACCTCTGGTTCAGGACCAGGTTCCAAACGCCTCGTAACGCAGTAATGGAAAGTACAGATAAATTAGTGCCGCTGGGAACGTGTTAATGGTTTTATTCCACAGACTTTATCTTACGGTTTTACTATCGCATTTTTTTCAGTTCGGTCGCGCAGCAAAGTCCCTATCTCCTCCAAGCCTGCCGTAAGGAACTTCGTTCCAATAATTTGTTAACACATTCACTGCGTTACGGGAAGTATTTGGTTGTAATTGAGTTTCGCTCTGTGCGGCAGCTAGTTGTCCTTGTTTTGCGCTCCGTGCGGAGGTGATTTTTTCAAGTATTCGTACAAGTAAAAAAGAGACACCTATATTGCCGGTGTCCTTGCTTGAAGTGTATTAAAACTTATTAATAAAAATGTACGGGAATTATTTTTTAGTAACGCACAGAAAGGTAATTATTTTACAATAGTGTGATACGGGAACTATTTGGCCATGCACAGCACATGTACAGTGCTGTACGGGGTTTAGAACACTAAACCCCGTACAGCACTGTACATGTGCGCGCGCTGAGCTTCAGTTAGCCGTAGTGCTGTGCCCAGGTTACTACGTTTTTACAGAACGCGATATTTTATTCGTCACGCGAAAGTAGGTAAATTGTACACAAACAATGAAACTTTCACGAAAAAACTTATTATGGGGAAAGGTGTAAAGGTAGAAGGTGAAGAGGCTAGAAACATTATTGTGCAGAGTAGTAGTTCCAGTTTATCAAATCCCAAACCATCTAGTACAAAGAAACCTAGTTAATTTTTAGGGTTCCGTACCCAAAGGGTAAAAACGGGACCCTATTACTGAGACTTCGCTGTCCGTCCGTCCGTCCGTCCGTCTGTCACCAGGCTGTATCTCAAGAACGGTGATAGCTAGAGAGTTGAAATTTTCACAGATGATGTATTTCTATTGCCGCTATAACAACAAATACTAAAAATAAAATAAAATAAATATTTAAGGGGGGCTCCCATACAACAAACATGATTTTTAGGGTTCCGTACCCAGTATCTCAAGAACGGTGATAGCTAGACAGTTGAAATTTTCACAAATGATGTATTTCTATTGCCGCTATAACAACAAATACTAAAAATAAAATAAAATAAATATTTAAGGGGGGCTCCCATACAACAAACATGATTTTTAGGGTTCCGTACGCAGTATCTCAAGAACGGTGATAGCTAGACAGTTGAAATTTTCACAGATGATGTATTTCTATTGCCGCTATAACAACAAATACTAAAAATAAAATAAAATAAATATTTAAGGGGGGCTCCCATACAACAAACATGATTTTTTTACCGTTTCTTGCTCGATACTAATAACGTTGCCTTATGTTGCATAGATAATGGTACGGAACCCTTCGTGCGCGAGTCCGACTCGCACTTGACCAATTTTTTATTTTTAAGTTCATCGACAGGAAGTGAATTTTGTATATTAGAAGAAGTTACAATTAATAAAAATAATCAAAAAACTAATTACAAAATTTCAAAATAAATAAAAAATACAAAATTTTCCATTGAATGTGTATGACTTAAATAAAACAATGATAAATCAGAAACAGAAAAATATTTTACTTATTACACCCCATCCCTAGCAATATGACTGTTGTATGCGCCACGACATGTATTTTCCCGTAAAATCAACCATTTCCAAAAATACCTGTAACGTTTAAAATATTACTAAGAACCCCGTGCGACTGCAGCTGTGTATACACAATGATGTAACCTATTGATTGGTACAACAAAAACATCAGCTGTGGACTTTCCATGTCTCTGTGGAGGTTTGAAGTCAGGACTACGTACGGGAAAATAGACGTCGTAACGCATATCAGGCATTCTTGAAACGGGAAGTATGTGACTTGTACAGCACTGGAAGTAAGTCTTAATCTAGCGCAGCCGCAGGGAACGCGTTAAGGTGTTTCCAAAATGCCGTAAGAAGTGGCGGACAGCAGCTAGTGACACACTAAAACTAAAACAGTAATACAACTACTATTTTAAGAACTAAATTCAATATGAAAAATTGTCATGTTCAAAGTTCAGTAATGTCACAAGTATAAGCAGTAATTAAAGCATCAATTATTTGTTAATTACAGACAGTTCAATATTGACCTATTTCTAACGTCATTTTTATGTAATTAGTGGTACAATCGATGTTTTTATTATTGACTTGACATTACTCTATTTTATTTATTTATGTGATGATGGTATTAAATACAAGTGTCATCACTCCATTTCATCCCATTTAGTGCTGTAAAAGTTAGCTAACGGGAATCCCTTCTTCGCTTATAATATTATAGAATATAAGGGATGATAATACTGAATAACTACACTAACTATATTATAACTAACGGAATACTCACATGCTCACCCTTCTTTTCAATATTCTTTTTAAACCTACTTCCCCTTCATATTTAAAACATCGGTTTCAGTTTCTTCGTCAAACTCACAATAAACATCTGAGATCGTCGGAAAATACAACATTAGATATACCAGCGCACTCCACGAAGTTCTATGGGAAGTCCTTTACAGTCGAGGCAGCTCGCCTTTGGAATGCGCTGCCGGAAACTGTTAGAAGTGCTCAGACTGTAGCAGTTTTAAAAAACGTGTTAAGGGCCTACATCAATATTATCGTATATCATCGCCGACACGTACATATTAACACAGCCAGTAGGCACAGAAAATGAAGAATTAAGGATACTTTTCCTATTTACTCAAAATCTACTAAATATATTTTAATTCTGATTTACGTGTTTCTATATATAATAGTTACCTATGTTTTTAAAGTTATTTCATTAGTTAATACGCGATAATAGACCGACAAATGAAAAAAATAAAAAATTTGAGAGGTTGTTTCGCCAAGATTTTCTATCGAGAAAACTTTTTTCAATCGCGTTTCTGAGTTCATGCGATCCTAGATCATATATTGAAAAAACATATACTTAAAAATTAGAGCTCTAGCCATTCAATCTAAAGAAACAATGAAAACTTCGTACATAGAAAAATGCACGATTTTGGTATCCTCTTAAGGAACACTATCTATCAATGTAATTCAAATAAATATCATACTGTTTGATACGCTGTGCCAATTATTATTATGTTTCACTCTATCGTTCTATTATATTTGTAGTTATGTATATATGTATGTGTCTATCTTATGTGTTTACTTATGTATAAGTTTAAGTATTCATTTATATTATTATAGTAACTTATGTAGTTTATCATACTATTAGTACACCACTTACAACTAATCTTTAATCTTAAAATTCCATCCCAAGGTTGTCTGTAAGAGATCACAAATAGTGATAAGACCGCCTTTTGTACCATAAAAAACTGATAACACTGTTAATCTTTTGTAAAATTTTTGTGTACAATAAAGAGTATTGATTTGATTTGATAATATAGGAGATGGGGTGGTGACACTTGTATTCTTAATCCGTCACCACACGGAGAGTTTTTTTATTTATTTTATGTTTATAATTGTCATACAAATGATTGTACTGCGTCTGGGTGTTTCTATGTATTATAAGAATGTATATACAAAAGAAAAGTAGTATATGTATTCTATCCGTATTCTGGTACCCATAACACAAGCATATGTTCATGAATATTTATTTATTATTTATTTTATTTATCACTTCATTTGTCCTTTATTCGCATCTCCATACATTGTAAATCTCTTGTAAAGCGGTGGGAGGTGGCAACAATTTTTAACAGTTATTGATAATAAATATAAATATTTATGGACATTTCACACAAAGTGTTCTGGTCCCAAAGTAAGCTTTGTTTCTATGCTTGTGTTATGGGTACCAGATACAGATACATACAAATCACCCAGACTCAGTACAAACATTTCTATGACATTTATAAATATCGCACAAATAATTGTACCGTGAAGGAATCGAACCCGCGACCTCGTGAACGGCAGTCTGCTACATGAACCACTAGACCGCAAAGCCCGTCGTTATATCACAGAAATGAATAGGTTAATGTTGTAATATGTACACATAATTTTTAAGAAAATTATGCTCGTAATGATAATTCCAATCATTTCTCCTACCTGATGTAGAGTCTTCAACTGAATAACACATAACCACGCTGAAATCCAAGGAGAAGGCAGCCACCATAGGATGCATGAAGTCACAGGTATTACCTAGTTAGTAATACATTTTAATAAGTGGCTACAGTAATCGACTTTATGACTCTCTCTCTCCAATTTATTAGGAGGGGACTACAGACCCAATTTAGGTATTGCTATACCTATTTGCGAGCGACGCGCTGAAAGGAACAAATATAGTTCAGGCAGACTCTTCCTTCAAATTCCTTGAAAATAAACGTTTCGTAGTCCGCTGTTTTCTTCGTGAAAATTAGATTTTTTTACGACATATTTTAGATGTAGAGTATATCTATGCTTCTATCACTTTCTTATTTGGTAAAACCTTACCAAGTATGTATGATAGAGGCCGCAAGTTCATCTAAAGAAAACTGAAAAATAAAACGGGTTCTGTATGCTCATATTTCTTTTAGCTATTATGATTTGAAAAGAAGAGAGTAATTAAAGCATAAATAATAAATAAATAATAATAAATATAAATAATAATTTTTGGTCATTTCACATTTCATTTCATTTATTTTATACTACATATAAAATATAAAACCTTAGTTACTGTGACCGAAATTCGTTGCTCTAGAGGCAACATTTACGAAGAAAACAGCTGACTACACTTATGAAGCATATCCTGCTGTTGATCCCATTTAATGAAGCTTGAAGTTTTACAGAAATGAAATAAAATGAAAGTTACTTAATTATGCTTATATGGTAAATCTAATATTTTTCGCCATTTAATTGAATTACACATAAGCTAAACAGAATCACGCTGAAAACAAAACAGAAGGCAGTTATACTTATAATAAACACGTATGAAATCGTAGGTATCACCTAGTTAGTTAGTTTAATATGTGGCTACAGTAATCGCCTTTATGACTGTCTCTCTCTAATTTATTAAGAGGGGACTATAGCCTCAATTGTCCGTATTTATGCAAAATGGAAACAGACGACAATTTTTCATTTTTGATTTTTTTTGTCGAATTCGTATTAAAATGTCATTAAATTTCTTATGAAAAAAAGAACCACATGGTTTTCCCCATACAAACTAGGTTTACAAGAGGCAGAAAGGAACCAAGAGCAATAATGGATACTACATATAAAGCAAAAGCGAACCATAACTCTCTGGATCTTGATCGTTCAAACAAATAAACGATATTACTCCCAGTTCATTTTATACAAAAAAGAATCTCGTTTACTTGATACCATTTATACATTTAACATTTCTTAATGTCTGCAATTATTTCTAATACGTCAAACGGAACCAAAGTATTTGGTATCTCTATGTGGGACATAAATTTGCCATTTCATAGTAAATATTTTTTTGCAACTGGAACCACATGCATTTGGTTCTTTCATGTGTTAAAAATATTATAAAATGGTGATTATATTTAACATGGCAATTATTACCTTATGTCATTGCCAATATGACTCAATATACAATAATTCAGTTTTTAACCAACTTCAAAAAAGGAGGAGGTTCTCAATTCGTCTGTATATATTTTTTTATGTTTGTTACCTCATAATTTTTGACTGGGCGAAGCGATTTTAATAATTCTTTTTTTATTTGAATGCTAGTGGTTTCCGTTTGGTCCCATTGGCACCAAGTCAGGATCTCATAGTATCCTGGTATAAAACCCTCAAATTTCAAAGGCACATGAACTCGGTTAAAGTTATGTTAAAAAATACTTATCTATTAGACAAAACGAACACCTGTCATATTTATTTATTTATTTATTTAAAACTTTATATACAAACAGATTGTATAAAGGCGGACTTAATGCCGTAGGCATTCTCTACCAGTCAACCTTGGGTGGTGCAGAAACAAATGAAGTAGGTGTATATTCTGTGATATTATATAAATTTTATAATTACTGTCAATAGATTACATACAATACACAATGACCTTACTAAAATATATATATCATACATACAGAGTACGCTATACATACAAAATACATACTAGATACACAATAGGTACATATACATACATACAAACATACATAAAGTAAATACTACATAATCTATAGTTACGATAATTCAGCTAACCTTTGTAACAACATATGTTTAACTCTTTTTTTGAAAGTGAGGCGGCTTTTGGCGGATCTAATTTCATGTGGAAGAGAGTTCCACAATATGACAGCTTGGACGGGAAAAGAAGAATTGATAAAGTTAGTCCTATGGGGTATACAAGAAAGTAGAAGGTCGTTAGAAGAACGGGGAAGTCTGTCCTGGTTAGAATAGAGATACTGGAAAAAGTGAGATAAGTAAGCTGGAGGAGAAGGGGATTTAAGAAAGGAGAAAAGTGTAGTAAGAGCGCGCAGTTCACGGCGGTAACGGATGGGCAACCATTTTAGTTGAGAGCGAGAAGGATAAGAAAATACAATCATATTGGGTGACACATAATGAAGTAATTTGCATGAGTGACCCAAACGGTCAGTTTTTAGGGTATCGTACAAAAAAGAAGCCCTTATAGTCTCACTACAGTGTCCGTCTGTCTGTCCAGCCGTTAATTTCTTTTTACTCGGCAACTTGAAACTCTTATCAAATTTAGATCTATGTACATTTACGCATTTAGAACGTATAACCGACTTAGGACTATTTTAAGAATTTTTGACTTACGATGGGAATCAAAACTAGAGAGTCTGTGAAGAAGTTTTTACAATGGTCTCATTAATGATGATGCTATTGAAGACGACATGACGTCGGACTAGACACGGAGGATTTTGATATTCACTTTGATAATTTATTTTAAATTTTATTTTATTTATTTCTGTTTTTTTTTTTATATTTGTTACACATAACTTTTAATTAGGCGAAGAAATTTTAATGATTCTTTTTCTTTCCGTGTGGTCCTCAAAATCAAGAAAAACCCTCAAATTTCAAAGGCACGCAGTGGCACACAGGTTATTATTAGGTACATATTATGTATCTAAATAACCAAACAGTAGACTACCGAGGTGGTCTCATGAAGTCACTTTTGTTGAATAATACCTAATTATTATGATATTAAAGCTTTCTTACAATACTTTAAACAGTTAGTTTTATATTTAGCAATAAGTATTCGAGTTGTGGTTCTCTTCTGTTTAATGTGAAATCACATAATTAGTAAACGTCAAAAGGAACCACATCCACATTTTGTTACATATCTATTTAAATATTATTCTAATGAAATTGATATTCACATACTTAAATAAGGAATTTATCCATAAATTAAAATAAAAACTAAGTGTAAATTATTTACTTCATTAAACAGAGCTTTTGATTTCTCAGAAAAGTGTTTTTGCGGGGTGGTTCCATTTTGCATAAAAACGGACAATTTAGGTATTTGCCTTAGGTATTGCTATCCTTATTTCCGAGCGCCGCCGCTCTTTATGGCAGATTTTACCTACAAACACTTTGAAAAAAGAAATGTTTCGTAGTCCGCTGTTTTCTTTGTGAAAATTAAACCAGATTTAATTTTTTTTACGCCTGTGAAGGTGAAGATTATATCTATGCTTCTATCACTTTCTTTTTTGGTAAAACCTTACCAAGTATCCATGTATGTATGACAAACGCTGTAAGTTCATTTAAAGAAAACTGAAAAAAGGGGTGTGAATGGTCATATTTCTTTTAGTTATTATGTTTTGAAAAAAGAAAGTAATAGAAGCATACACATATAAGACCTAGATGCTGTGAGAAAAGTTCTTTGCTCTGGAGGCAATATCCACGAAGAAAACAGGGGACTACGCTGCCCATATTTTCATATTTTTGTATGGAGCATAGTTTGGTGTCGTGCCCTCTTAATAGTACTTGCCAATAAAGTTAGAACAGTCTCATATATTTGTGTAATATCGTAAACAATTTAACAGTCCGGTAGGGTTTAATCCCTTTATCAATACACACCACCTGCTTTAAAACATTTATTCATATGAATGTGTTATTTTAGGTATATTCTATTGCCAATTTCAATAGAGATATACATTTTTATATGTAATCTAGTTTTCGCCTTTTTGCTACATATTTCACTGATGCTTCGCTCCTAATGGTCGCAGCGTGGTGTTATATGTATAGCCTTCCCCGATAAATGTACTATCCAACACTGAAAGGATTTACAAATCGCACTAGCAGTTCTACGATTAGCGCGTTCAAACAAACTCTTTATAATATTAGAATATGAACACAAATGTCATCAGTCACCACCCCATTTCCTCCTCAGAGTCCTGTACAAGAGACCTAGAATAAGAAGAGACCCATTCTGATACGTCTAAACTTAACGAAAACAACTATGGTGTACTTTAATTAAATCAAAATACACCATAGGTGATTTCTTGTCAGTTAAGTTAGATTAAGTTTTAGACGCAATAGAATCGGTGTCAATATTTATCGTAGTCCTCTTTTAGACACTACAATATCCATTCAAAAATAAATTAGATCACAACATGCGATATGATCATTGAGGTTTCCTTCTATGAATTTAGTTACTCGTATACAGTTCTAGATTTCTCTTAGAACTGCGTTTAGCTAATGGGTATATAGCTTTAGGTTCTTCAGAGTTGGATAGCACATTTATGGAGGAAGGATTTAGGCTACATAACATCACGCTGCGTCCAATAGGAGCAAAGTATAAGTGAAAAATGTTGCAAATATTGGAAGAAATTTCTAAATTACACACGTATGAAGTCGCGGGCAACAGCTAGCTTTATTTAACTATACATTTTATTTTATATGAAATTTATTTTTTTGAAATTTTTTAAAAGACACAAACATTGATATATTCATATCTTCAAATACAAAACTCATCGGACCAAGAAATCCTTAGATCTGTTTATGATGAACTGTCCTCCAAGGCTTTTATATTTGAGGTGTCAAATAATCTTATATTAAATACAAAGTTGATCCCCCTTGACAACTGAGTGTCGTGATAATAATAAATATATATTTATATATGTATATATAAGTTCAAAGTGTTTGTTTGTAATTTTCAGTGTTTTAATCTCTAATATATAAAATTCTCATGTCACAATGTTCGTTCCCATACTCCTCGGAAACGGCTTGACCGATTCTTATGAAACTTTATATGCATATTCAGTAGGTCTGAGAATCGGCTACAATCTATTTTTCATACCCCTAAGTGATAAGGGTTGTCCATCCTTAACATTAATGTGGCCAAATCAACGTTTGCCAGGTCAGCTAGTAACATCTAAATATTTAAAAGTTGCTTTAAACTGAAAAGTAACAAAAAATATTTTTTCTATCTGTCCGCTGGTATGTCTGTTTTTCTGTCTAATTTGTTCGTCTGTTTGTTTCTTTCTACCATCTGAATCAACTCAATCCATTTTAACAGAACTTTTACCGACAGGCAGATTTTACAGAGAGATGATACATTGACATTGATACGTCATATTATACATTATTATTAGCCTATGACGACTACGATTTTAACAGGGCGAAGCGATTTTAATGAATATTTATTCTTTATTTGAAAGCTGATCACCAGATCAGGTTCTGATGGTTATCTCCTGAGATATCGGGGAAAACCCTCAAAATATAGTCGGTTGAACTTTTTTTTAAAAGTACTCGCTTTCTTTTGACATACGATTCAAACTGCCTCACTGAGCTCAATTTTATGAAGACAAAGTCACAGGGTACAGCTAGTTTGAAGAATCAAATAGGAAAATAGAATATAATTTTGTTAGCGACAGTTGACGGCGGCACACGTTTAATAATGCTTAGGTCATGTCACTCAAGCTTTGTAAATAAAACGATAGATTTTACTAATATTTTTTTTATTAAATGTATGTATGTATGTATGACCAGATGTATGAGTCTAGCCAAGCCAATGAAGTGCTCAAAAATATTTACTACGTCACAATATTAAGTTTCAGTTTTAATAAATTACTGTTAAATTATTACTGGCTGACCCGGCAAAGGTTATTTTTCCATAGAAATGTCAGGGGGGGCAACCCTTATCACTTAGGGGTATAAAAATAGATAGTAGCCGATTCTCAGACCTACTGAATATGCCTATAAAATTTCATAAGAATCGGTCAAGTCGGATGAGTATGGGAACGAACATTGTGACACGAGAATTTTATATATTAGATCATATTATATTCTCGACCCCAAAAATGGATACGGGCAGGAGAATTATACGTTGAGTATTTGCTTTACATTTTGGTCTAAAGCCTTCCTCGATAAATGCACTATCTAACACTGAAAGAGTTTTTCAGATTACGAGCGGTTTCTGAGATTAGCGCGTTCAAACAAACAAACGAACTTTTCAGCTTTATAATGTCATATAGACTAATATTATTATGTTATCTTATGTCACACATAAGGTCAGTATAATTACTTCATTACAATGTAAGAACAAAGAGTCACATAAAATGAGGCCGAGTCATCTATTTCGAAAGCCGGAAAGATAACATTACTAACCTTAGACGACATGATTGTTTTCTGGCCACATACCACTAAACTCGTCCACTTAATTAAGAAATCCTCATCCATAACACATTTGCATAGATTGTGGCTTGCCAGAAGATGTTGAGCACATAAAGGGCGTCACAAACGGTGTATTAATATAGCAAGAAAGAGACAGAATATCTGTCGGAGGTCTGTCTCTTTGTCGCCTCGTGAGGCCTCGTCTTTTTCTTTAGACGTCTGTTACAATAAGTACAGACTGTAGCTACATAAAATTAACTTTACCTTGACGGCAAGGAAGACAAAGAAATCATCCAATTTGGTGCAGTCATTTGGAAGATGTTCTACAAAATAAATTTCAGAAATTCATTTATGTAAATGGAGAAGGTCGGCAGTTCGACGCTAAAAGATTCCGCATGCAAGGCGATCAACGTTCCCGGACGAATGCACTTTTTTGCATACCTAGGTAATGTATGAAAGTTTTGTAACAAATTAATACCTAAATTAAATAAATAAAGAAATATTCATGGACTTCGTGGTTGAGTGGTTTATGTAATGGACTGCCGATCACGAGGTCGCGGGTTCGATTCCCGCTTGGGACCAGTCATTTATGTGATATTTATAAATGTCACATAATTTTTTGTACTGCATCTGGGTGTTTCTATGTATTATAAGTATGCATTTACAAAAGAAAAGTACTGCAGCCGGCGTATTATGAGCTTTCCAGGCAGGCCGTAAACTGCATGGCAAAATTAGATATTATGGCAGAATTTTAACTTTTAGTTGTACCTTCTCCTTAAACATATTAATGTATGACTGGTTTAGCGAACTGACTGACTAATAATTATGTTCATAATACGAATTTAAATAAGTTTAAATAAGCTTTATTTCACAAACACAAGATTTCACAAAAACCATATAGGTGTAGATATTACATTATACAGTAGTACAAAGTTGGTGAGCAAAGATTTACAAGAATCTTTGGCGAATTTCCTGGCTTGACCCTGTATTGCCTAACTAGGCCAAGCTTTAGCCTGTGTTTAGGATACAGTACCTAACCCCCTGTCATTATATTATAGTTTACAATATTTTGCGTGTGTACGTACTATAGTTATAAAAAATACATTTTAATACTTATTTCTAATCTTAGAATAGCAATAGTTACATGCATAATTTGTAATACATGTACGATACGAATCCATAAATGTTATACAAATGTTGGTCGAGATGGTGTAAACCAATCTTGATAGATGGCGGTGTACGTAAAAATATATAAATGGTGGCTAATTTGAAGGTGTTGCAAGTAGACCGCAATAAGCTCAGTTGGAAGAGCTTCGGAACGGTATTCCGAGGTCGTGGGTTCAAGTCCCACTTGCGGCACATTCACTTTTTCCACCATAATTTGATTTATTAAGTAAAGGGCATAGCATGTCAAATGCAAAAATTAATAAATTAATGTCATGCAAATGTTTGTGCTGCGTCTGGGTGTTTTCTATGTATTATAAGTATGTATTTACGAAAGAAAAATAGTATATGTAGTCTATCCGTATCTGGTACCCATAATACAAGCATAGAAATATAGCTTACTTTGGGACCCGAGGACGTTGTGTGAAATGTCCTGAATATATTTTTTTTTTAATTTATTTAAGCTTAGCTTGAGGCTAGAGGATGTTGTGTGAAATGTTCATGAATATTTATTATTTTATTAACATTTTCAGTTCAGCAGGCATGCCCTCCAGGAACACAATCATGCTTATACGCCTGACTGCGGTTACATAGTGCCTGAACAGACTTGCAACAATCTACGCCCTGTGCCAGATACTTCACAAACTGTCTGCAATTACACCGCATGTCTGGTCCGCTTGGGACCAGAGATCGTTGTGTGAAATGTCCATAAGCATGTATTTATTTATAGTAGAGGTATATAGGCACAGGCCTATATTAAACTTTTTCTAAAATATTACTAGAATAATTGCGTAATAATAAAAGCAAAGCCCTTCAAAAGAACATTTCTTTAATTTTGGATCATAAATGAAAGGTTTTTATTTCTAATAAACAATTTTTATTAACAGCGCTCGTCAATAAAAAACATTTTAATTCATTCAATTTTCATTTTCATTTTTCTTGGGGCATTGGTCTAATGGGACACATTTGCCACTAGCGCGATCTCTGACAGTGGGTGAGTCACAATAACATGCTGAATAGTCACAGATCATCCCTCTAGTGTCTGTCTTAGGGTTAGGTTCTTCACATGTAGCTTCAGGAGTTAGGTAACCGCAGCCTGTTGTGTAAGCACGTGTACCTACTTCACATTCTCGGCTACCTTAAACACATAAAATAAAAATTGAACTTCATATTGAAGGTATAGAACTTATAAATGATTTCCATCCCAGAAAGCTGTAAAGGTGGCCTTCCGATGTTTGTGACCGGGACGCCCGATCCGCTCTGCTTTACACGTACAAAGGAGATATAAGCAGGAAACAAGTGAGAGAAGAATAACTCGAAACAAAACAATTTGCTAATACGCCAGGTACTCTTCTCCAGCCACGGGCACGGGCCTCCTCCATTTTGGGAGGGATTGCGGTCTACTGTGAAATTGCGCTGAATAGGTGTGTTGGCAAAGGGTTTAGTTTCGAGTTTTCCGTCTCTCACAGTTAATGCTAACTGCTTATATTGTGATGGTTAATAAGCAGTTGCATACAAGTGTCACCACCCGTGAAAGAAATGGAATGGTGACACTTATATTCTTAATCCGTCACCACACAGACCCTAGGGTCTAGACTCTAGTAGGAGTCTAGACTCCTGGTCAGCGTGGCATAAATCAGAACCCTCCCGAAGTGGAGGTGACACCGTGACCAACAGTATGACATTTATGGACAGAGAAGGAGAAAAGGAGGATAATCAGCTAATTTCATAGATTCCAATAAGAATATGCAGAAGTTTATTAGATTACATAAATAAGATGATGTGGAAATAAATCTCGGTTGAATAATTAATAGTAAACCTTGAATCAGATCAGATTATTTTTATTTTTTTAGAACGGGCTATCATCAGATGATAAAAGGTTATCGATAAATGATAGCCGTAGACACAGACCAAAAGGCATAACAGGTTTTAGTGATAACAATTAAACAACAGGTCACCAGTGAATTAAACACTGGTCATGACTCTAGCTCTAAAAATAAACCAGTACCTACAGTTTCCATAGCGATATTCGTGATATTCATAGTAACCAATAAAATAACCACTTAAAAAAATATTGAAATTAAAATGAAAATAGTTCAAAAACTAAAAGC
Organism: Orgyia antiqua; assembly: GCA_916999025.1. NCBI lineage: Eukaryota > Metazoa > Arthropoda > Insecta > Lepidoptera > Erebidae > Orgyia > Orgyia antiqua. Next base: position 13,364,818 of record OU779874.1, read on the forward strand.
AAGCTCAAAAGTCGTGGATATTTTATTTAATTATTGCATTGTCATCGGTCCTTAATATGTATGTAAAATTTCAGATCAATCCGACTATAACAAGTGGGTAAATCACATTTAAAGATTCCGTTGCATAGATTAATAGATACACACCGAACTAATATAAGCGTGTTAAAAACCTAGGATTTCAACGCTCTGAACTTATATACTCTTGCCCAGGCTTCATTCACGTGAATTGGGAATACCAAATCTTATAATGTCATACTCAATGTCAGTCACTAGCGCAATAGTAATTACTACAAAAACCGCAGGTGAAGCTTGAGCATTAAACGATTTTTATAACAACTTACATCTTCCCATAATATAGATACATCCGCGAGGATAATTTTCTGGTTTGGCTGATGACAATGCGAGTAATGTTAAAACACATAACATGATCAAGAACTTCATATTTACACAGATATATTTAATTTGATCGTATAATACAACTAATATTTATAACGTCTACTCAGTTACTGGACTTGTATTATTAATCGAATCGAGTTATATAATCCCGATTTGCCCTCGATTGAAAAATGATAACTTTAAACATAAATATGTTTATATTGTACTATATTCTGCCCGCGGCTTCGTATGCATTAGTGGCCGAATCGAATTTGAAAACAAACCTAAAATAAAAACTGAAATCTGAACTGAAATTAATAGATACTAAAATCAATACTGAGATGTATAGCAAAATTTACCTCAATCAACAATCGTTACAAAATACTATGTATATCTACTAAAATCAGCGTTAAATACGATACCAAAATGACAACTACAATTGAAACAAACTAAAACAAATACTAAGTTCAATTATTATTAAAATTGTAAGAAAATATTAATTAAATACTGTAACTCTTCTTTCTATCTTCTTCTTGTTATTTTATACCATATTTCACAAACATTTGCGTTTATTATCTCGTACAGAGTTTGTAACGAAATAATATATGGCCTATGTTACTTCCAGGACTACAAATTATCTCTATACCAATTTTCGTGCAATTCCATTCGGTATATTTTGCGTGAAAGCGTCACAAACAAACAAACAAACTCACTTGCACTTTTATATATAAATAAGGATAATGTTTTAATACTGTGTTAAACATTAAACAAATATCAGTTACTAGCGAATTAATTATATACCTAATGCTCGCGTTTCAACCTCCATTTATAGTTTTTGAGCCCTTCTTTACCACATGTATAAAAAACCTTAATATATTACACCAAAAAGCCATCCTTAATAACCATTCTATCTATTAAGAATAACGAAATGAAAATCCATTGCGTAGTTTTAAAGATATAAGCTCACTTTCGGACATACATGCAAGAATAACGTCTTTGTTTTATAAGTAAAGATTTCTTGCAACTTTGGCTTCGTAAATTATTATGTCTCTCTCTCTCCAGCTCAATAACGTCCCACTGTTGGGCATGGGTCTCTCCTTCCCAGGGTACTATAAAGCCAGCTAAGGGTTATTATACAGATAACATTCTGTTAGTTCGATTCCCGGCCAGGACAATCATTTGTGTGATGTTTTTGTCATACAAATGTTTGTACTGCGTCTGGGTGTTTACTATGTATTATAAGTATGTATTTACAAAAGAAAAGTAGTTTGTGTATTATATCCGTATTCTGGTACCCATAACACAAGCATATAAGCTTAGCATGGGACCAGAGGACGTGGTGTGAAATGTCCATGAATATTTATTTATTTATTTTATTTTATTTATTCTCTCTAAGAAATGGAAGACTCGAAAATAGATCCTATGTCATTAAGCCTAGTCAGCGCGACCATTATCCCTCCCAAAGTGGTAACCAACATTGGACGTCAGGGACACAGAGATCTAAAAATATTGGTTATTTAAATTGTTTTGTAAATAAAATTATTGTAAGTGTAAATAAAGCGAAGAAGAGTAAAATTATTATTTACTCATTGCGTCATAAGTGGTTCTGAGGTGTGAGTGATATATTAACAAAAACATCTATTTAATAATCAACACTAATCTATACAATAAACTAACATTATAAATCTGAAGAGTTTGTTTGTTTGTTTGAACGCGCTAATATCAGAAACCACTGATCCGATTTGAAAATTTCTTTCAGTGTTGCATAGTACATTTATCGAGAAAGGCTATAGGCTATATAACATCACGCTGCGACCAATAAGAACGAAGCATTAGTGAAAAAATGTTGCAAAAATTCCACGCGAACGAAGTCTCAGGCAACAGCTAGTAATAAATATTTCAAGGTCAGCCAAGATGTCTTCTCTGTCAAGGTTATATGGAATCATAGTTAATAATAATAGATTTATTTTTAAAACAAGAAACATATAGGGTAAATGCACCAAAAATAAAACAGATAGACTGACTAACAGTCTTATTCATAATGACTTATCGGAGGTTTAAACGGAGATTTTATCGGAGAGATAATAAACGTTTTAGTGTAAAAAGACTAATATGAAGAACAACTTTTTAGCTAACTTATATGCTAACTTTTAGCGAACTTTTAAACCTCCGATAAGTCATCATGAATAAGACCATAACTCTTTATTGTACACTTTACAAGAAATTAACAGAAATTAAGACTACGTATCAATGGTGGCCTTATGACGTAAAGTGATCTCTTCCAGGCAACCATGGGATGGAAAGAAAAATTAGGAACTAAAATAAAGTGGGGCGGCAGTGGACAAGTAGATTTATCAATTAAAATTAATACACTATGGTCTTATTCATAATGACTTATCGGAGGTTTAAACGGAGATTTTATCGGAAAAATAATAAACGTTTTAGCGTAAAGAGACTATCATGAATAACAAGTTTTGACAAGTTTCGCGAACCGATTTTAGCGAACTTGTAAACCTCCGATAAGTCATTATGAATAAGACCCTTAATCACTAAGCGCTAATCTCAGGACACACTGGTCCGATTTGAAATATTCTTTAAGTGTTGGATAGTATATTTATCTAGGAAAGCTTAGATAGATAGATAGGAGCGAAGAAACAGTGAAGAATGTTGCAAAAACGGGTAAACTGTTTAACTAAAAAGAATTTTGTGTACTGTGCTGAACATTATTGTTGATTTAGTTTTGCAGTTTCAGTCTTATCAATCAACTTTAATTATCTATCTTGACTAATAGGCATTTTGAGCTATCCTAACACGAATAAAATTTGGATAGAACACTGCCTCGCTTCAAAAGGCGGCAGGACGCACTACGATGAGTTTGGCAACAGTGGGCCGGAGCGATGGAGCTTAATGGGAGAGAAACTGAGGGACTATCCGGGCATTGTCCACCAAAACTGCTTTCTGCATCTGGGCCATCACCGAGCCTCTCGAGATTTTGTGAATATATTTTATTTTTATTATATAAAGCAACTCTTTCATAATAGATGCCTTTACCCTACCTCACGACTTGTTATAAACATTTATTTGTTTAGTACAACTTAAAAAATAGATGACTTCCTGTTGGTTTTGTCTTTTTATTTAATTACTCTTGTATCTCCATGTGGTGATTGATGGATTAAGAATAGGAGTGTCACCTCTCCATTTCTTTACCGAGCTGATGTTAGAGCTAGCTAAGGGGATGCGGTAAACAGATAACGGTATCAATTCTACGTGCACAACTAAACTAAACTAACAAATGAAACAACTGTGGTGTATTTTGATTCATTGGCTATTTCGTTGTACACATTTATATTTATTAAAATCGTTAGTCTTTAATACACAGATTTTATAATGAGAAAGATCAGTTAATGTTGCCGAATTGTGCTTTGGTTGTTAGTTTAGTTTCGCGTATAGAATTGGTTCCTACGAAATCATCTTAAGTCTTAGTTAAAATCAAACCCCACGCTACAAGCCTGTTCAACGTGGTATAGTAGTTCAGTTGAGTACGAACCTTCTCCTCCTTTTTAGAAGAGCATTATCCTTACTAATTTATAAGTGCGAAATCCGGATGATAACACAATAATAATTTTGAAGAGCTTAAGTGTAACGTACAACGCCATCTATTGAGCAGAAGAGTAAACTTCTGTTTGTTAAGGATTGATTTCTAAATTTCACGCGTACGAAGTCGCGGGCAGCAGCTAGTTGTCCATAATATGCTCTTGCAAAGAGGAGGAGCCCATTCTCAGCAGTGGGACTGACAAGTATTACGTTGAAAATGTGAACGACTCACTCTCTCTCCAGCCTATTAACCTTCCACTGCTGGTCACTACATTATGCCGGGCTAACCTGGCGTCTTGGCATAGGGTTTAGTTTAGAGTATTCCATCTCTCACAGAGGATGATAACTGTGTGCAATATTCCTCAGCTAGCTTTTACAGCACCCTGGGTAGGAAATAAGGTGGTGACACTCGTATACTTAATCCGTCACCACACGAAAAAACGAACGCCTGTGTCATTGTAATTGCAATAACATTATGCACATTTAGTGCATAAATGTATCAGGCGCTAACTTAACTATATATACGTCATAGCCTTGACTCCATGTCCCCCATGCCTTGTCATATCTCCGTGTGGTGACGGATTACGATTACGACGGACTTGTATATCTATGTGTGCGTAAATATGTATCTATGTTAAAAGTGTCTATGATACAGACTGTACGTCATATGAAACATTATTATTCTATGAAGTAAAATTTATCCAGGCTAGAATTACTTGTCCGCAATTTTAAACAGACTCTAACTCCAATAGAACATAGACTGTAGCTTCGTAATATCGAAGAGAAATGATGATCAGACCATTACTTTCAGGCTTTCAGTGATTACGGATTATGACGGGCCTCGTGGTCTAGCGGTTAATGTTACGGACTGCCGTTTACGAGGTCTCGGATTCGATTCTCGCTTGAGACAAATATTTGTGTAATATCGTCATACAAATGTTTGTACTGCGTCTGGGTGTTTTCTATGTATTATAAGAATTTACAAATAAAAGTGAATATTAAGTAGTATATCCGTATCTGGTACCCATAACTATGGATATATGGATAATAAGAAAGAAAGAAAGAAAGAAAGAAAGTTTTTATTTGCAACCACTCATACAGAAAAAAATAACATAATATTTAGAATAAGTAATAACAATGTGAGCAGTCACAAATACGGACCCAACTCAGCATGGTCTTTCGTTGGGCCGTATTTGGAGGACATCACATGATCATACTAACAACAACTACAAAAGAACTAAATAGCAACAAGAAAAATTGAACACTAAGATTTTGACACAAACTTATTAGAATACCATAAAAATTATTTAGAAATAATTTTTTTTTTACCTACTGTGTACAAGCATGACACCGAAAGAAAATAAAAATAAAAAAGTATTATCACTATACATAGTTAAAGTTTCTGAGCCCGAAAACTGAACTTAAACGTGACTTGCTTCATTTAGAGTTAGACGATTGTTATAAGAGTTATTAGGTTGTTATGAGTTATAGATAAGGATTGTATATATCCGAAATAAATTATTTATTACTATTATTATTATAACACAAGCATAGAAATGTTGCTTAATTTGTGACACTGTGTAAAATATCCATAGCTATAAAAATATAGTTATAGACTACGGTAATGTAAGGTACATTATTAAAGACATCTTAAAATGTCAACCAATGTCAATTGCTTCCAATTTAAACAAAGTTGCCGTTACTCGAGCCATTGACATACCGGTATATCCGAATCTTGTCCAATGTTGGGCCACGAAAACAGCGATAAAGGTAACAATCCTGCTTACACTGTCATGCTAAATTAAATTATTGATGTGTTTGTGAAGTAGGCGCAGACTTGGGGTTTTGGAGATCTATTCATAGCTAACAACTCTATACTCCATAATTCGAAATAAGTCGAAAACAAAAATTGTAGGTAGATATGTACCAAAATAATAGGATCAAAATAATCTAATTATCGATATTTGAATATGTACTTCTTTTGCTTATAAATATATGAGATATTAAATAAATTAACGATTAAGGCAAAATACGTGACGGTTGTAACTTTAGTTTAGGTTTGTATTTGGTGCAACAAAATTGGTATTGGTACCAATACTATGTGCACAACTAAACTTAACTAAAAACTGAAAACAACTATGGTGTGTTTTGATAAATTGGCTATTTCAATGTGCACATTTTTATTAATTAAAATCGTTAAATATACAGATTTTCTAGTTCAGGTAACATTGCCGAATTGTGTTATTAACACTATCAATTTCCCGTTTTAGTTAAGTTTTGTTGTGCATCTAGAATAGGTACCAATATGATCAAGTATATACTACCCGGTCAATCACCTCATAAGTGTACCGTTTCTTAATAAAATTAGGAAGTTTTAAGGGTCGATTTATTCTTAATTAATGAATTCCTTATCTTTAAGGTGTGAAATGTAAATGTAGTTTTCACATATAACATTTCATTACAGTAATGGCTTTGTATAATAAAGATATATAAAGCCGTTATGTATATTACGGGTTTTATAATGAAAAAGGGTTTTTATTTTGATGTATTTTTTGAGAGAACTTCTGTAATGATAATTATGTCACTAGTGTTATCAAATTCGGCGCTTAAGCTACTGATTTGTTTGATGAGCGTAGATGTTTGTACTGTATCGCAGTATTTTTATTATTCATAGTAGGGACGTAACGCTTCAATTGAGATCACAGGACTTTGTAAAAGATATATATTCATGTTGTTACAACATAATTTTCTTAGTTAAAAACTAAAAAACACGCTAGAAAATCCTAAATTTATTTTTAAATAATTGGCATTGTTCATTTTTTTAAATCTCATAATTCGAAAACCATTTCGGGGAATAGAGTTCCTGATCATAATCTATAAGTTTATTTTAGTAAATTTGCTAGACTTAAGATTATTTTTAAAAAAAAGCCAATGACCTTTTTTTGCCCTCGAAATGAAGGACTTACAATTTTTAAGCGTACTTAGAGACACGCTACTCTGTATTAGAGTTGTTATTGTTGTTAATGACAGTTTTGAAAGATACAGTTACAACTAGTCTGTGGTTACGACTTCCGTCAGCGCTGTCAAATAAAAATAAAAACAATTAAACAACCACGACAATAATTTATAAAAAAGTACAACGTAAAAGTAATTAAAAATCAGGAGATTTATTATGTTAAGGATACTAAAAAAATAGACAAAAACATTAGATAAAAATAAAACAAATTAAAAGTTTACGTGACTGACTTCCGCATAGACTAATAAATCAACTTGACAAGATATAGATTAATGTGTTCTATCTTATGTTTATCAGGCAAAGGCAATACACAGTCTGCATACGATGACGTCACAACATTTGAAGAAAATATTTTCTTAAAGTATTTTTTAAAAATTCATTTTAATGAATATTTCGATAATATTGAAATTAGTTTCGAATGTTTAAATGTTAGAATGTTTAAAAAAATATAAAAACAGCAGGTCAGAAATTATGAACAATGCCAATTGCATTGTCATCGGTTTTTGATACGAATGCAAAATTTCAAATCAATCCGACTATTGCAAGAGGGTAAAAATCGCATTCAAACATTCCGTTACATAGATTAATACAATGATAGATACATACTCAATTTATAAAAGCGTGTTAAAAATACATGCCTAGATGGCATTAGCATGGTGCTAGTGCTAATGGGACCATACGGGAACCACTAACTTCCTTACTAATTTATGAATGCGAAAACGAGATGATGACACAATGAAATATTGAGGAGCTTAAGTGTTAATGTGTGTAACGAAACCATAGCGCGATTTAAAAACACTGTACAACACCATCTATCGAGTAGAGTAGTAAATTTCTGTTTGTAAAGGTTTGATTTCTTAATTTTACGCGTACGAAGTCGCGGGCAACAGCTAGTATAAAAAAAAAATCATTAAAATTGTTTCGCCCAGTTAAAAGTTATGAGCTAACAAACAAAAAAAAAACATACCTACAGACGTATTGAGAACCTCCTCCTTTTTTTAAAGCCGGTTAAAAACCGCTTGTTTTCTAGCCACATGTCTAGTTATTGTTAAGCCAATCCTAGCACTTTTTATCACACACACACACCCACTAACATAGTTCGTAACATACCGATTAACCTACTACTTTAAATATCACTTTATGAAAGTAATTTATTAATTTTTGCATTTGACATGCTATGCTTTTACTTAATAAATCAAATTATGATGGAAAAAGTGAAATGCCGCAAGTGGGACTTGAACTATATAACTATATATAAACTATATAGAACTATATATCTAATATATAAAATTCCCGTGTCACAGTGTTAGTTACCGTACTCCTCCGAAACGGCTCGACCGATTTTCCTGAAATTTTGTGTACATATCCTCTAGGTCTGAGAATCGGCCAACATCTATTTTTCAAAACTTTTTTTTCGTCTAGCAAAACAACGTTTGCCGGGTCAGCTAGTAAAATTATATAAACTCATACGAGTGACAAGATATGGTGGTTAATTTGAAGTGTTGCAAGTAGACTGAGCTTCAGTTGGAAGAGCTTCGGAACGGTATTCCGAGGTCGTGGGTTCAAGTCCCACTTGCGGCATTTCACCTTTTCCACCATAATTTGATTTATTAAATCACTTTATGATTTTATTATTATTATTTTAAGAACAAAAAAAGGACAAAGAAACATTTCTTATCACTGCTATAATATTATATTTATGTATGTGTATGTAGTATATTATAAGAAAGTATCAATATATATTCTGTATCGTATTGTATGTATGTATTTATATGTATTTATATATCGGAGAAAAGGTATCGTAGACATCGCCTGTAACTATTGCCAGGGTAGTCTCCAATCAAACACCCTGTAATACTGAACAAGCTAACTACGTTAACTACAAAATTCTATTAACTACGATGAGATTGATCCGTGGCTTACGACACGTGTAACTGGTTTGGAAGGATCCTTTTATGAATATTCAACGGGTCACCATTCATTCTCATCTAATAAACGAATTACTCACCATTGACACCATTTGAGGACCCACTTCACAATCTTGGAACCTAAGTTAAAACTAAAAATCCTTAAGTAAACTATTTTAATCAAGTCTCCTACGACACGGCCATTCTGCGAATACACACGTCCCCGTGTGTAAATCTGCAATAGAGCTAGGTTTTTCAGCTCGGCTAATTCTGACCCAATATAAAGTCGCAAAATAAAGAAATCCACAACTAACTTTTTATCTATATTCTTCGGTCAGTTATAACAATTCCCACAATAATTCAACATTCACACTCCGTCAGTTACAATAAATCCGCATTATCGTTACTTTGCACTTTTTTACAAATACACACTCAGCAATTACACTTTAGAGGATACGACCCGTATAATACTGACTGCTCTAGTTCGCAGGTTTTTCGTATTTTTGCTAACGAACAATAAGTTGTAGCGGGTTTACTAACCCACTTATCGAGCCAATACGATTGTAGCATTCAATAGATGGTTTCTAATCATCAAATCAACTACACATTAAAATTGTATTTTCATAAAGACAACCACTCGGCTGTAATTTGATAACGAATTATTTAGAATTTAGCTAATTAATCGTAAACTACTTAGAAAAAGATTTTTAGCTACGTTGGCAAATGCATTAAAAAAAAATTTTTTTTTTCTTTCTTTTATTTTTCTTTCTTTCTTTTTTTTCTTTCTTTTCTTTTTCTTTCTTTTCTTTTCCTTTCTTTACTTTGTTTTTCTTTTTCGTAACTGTCACACGGCCATTCTGCAAAGACACGCGTCCTCGTGTGTTCCCTATCTACTTGAAACTAAATAGCAGGGTTTCTGTTTGGCCTATTCTGCTGATCTAGACGGATTCGACAGTAAAGTGTTGATATTTCCTAATTTTAACGCATCTATACGATGACAAGAGCGTTACATTATAATCGAACATAATAAAGGTGTTACACAACACATTTAGAGAAAGTTGTTTCTATAATGTTACAGTAAAATGTTAAAAGATCTTGGAACTTTACCTCCTACCTGTAGCTCAGGGTAGAAGTCTATAACTATATTGGCTGTTGCTGCCAAACACCTACATCGTGAATAGTAACCGTTGGTTGGTGTACAGTAATAACGTGGTATATTTATGAGTAAGGATAGAAAGGATGAAGGATTTAGGAAGGATAAAGGGTTCAGGAAGGATAGGTAAAGGAAAGGTCGATGTTGCCGCGTAGGCAAGGGCCCTAGGAATAAACGGATAGGTTGATGCTGTGCCATAGGCGGTCCTGTTCGCCGTCGTACACAGGGGACCATTATTCTTTCAGGATAGGACATAGTGGCTTATTGTAGCATCTTTTATTTTTGGCTTATTGTAACGCTCCACGCGCCAACAGCTCTTTTTATAATAATAATTAGTTTACTCGTAGATACACCACGGTAAACTGCGTTGTTAATATTATAAATAATTCACTGAACGTCTCTATACACCAAAAACGCTCGCAAATTAGAATTAAAGAGGTAGATAATTTGTTAGGATATGTAGATCTCCTATAGTCAATCTACTACAACAGATTCTTGTTCAAGTAAATAAGCTCAAAAGTTATGCTCGTGAATACTAAAAAGTGATCCCTGTCGCCTCAACAAATTGTCAATAAGGTTCGTAAGCGCGAACAACTGAAGTATTGCATGGACATTAAAGGCATTTTTAAATTGAATATTGAAATTTGGCTAATCTTAAACCTGTTATATTGGACATCTCTATGAAGATTTCAGAAACGTGTTATAGGTAAACCTCTACAAGGAGTACTGTAAATATTATCAGTAGTTTAGAAGATTTCTCCATTCGTCAATTACATTACCGAGATCATATTTAGCAACAGATGTTTTTTTTTAAAAGACTATTTCAAAACCTTGTAGCTACACCATAGTAAAGTGTGTTCTTAATGTTATTAATGGCTTACTAGACGTCTCACACGTCAGTAAACTAAAGATTTAAAAACTTGTTATACACCACAAAAAGTGATGTTAATATTATTAATGATTACTAGACGTCTTCATACGTCCTAGACCGTTAGATTTTCTAACGCATATATTGTCTATCTCTTTCTATCACAAGTCTACTACATGTAACTACATGTAGTTCTAATCTCGAATATTTAGTTAACCATGATTTAGATTTTCTTCTCACTACCTCTCATCTAGGTGAAAGTTTCTTACGATTTTATTTGCTAATCACAAATAACAAAGTTTAATAACGCGTTAGAATATGTAAAACACATTATTACACTGCGGAGACTAAATCTTTGTTTTGCTTTACAAGTTTTATTTTTAGTTATCAAGTACGCCTATAAATAAGCGCAGAAAATCATGTACCAACTTTATAAAAGGAAACCGAACACTTTAAAACGAAGTGTTGAATGTTCATAAAGCCACACTATATTTCTGTTCGCAATCAAGTAAAACGATTTTACTATTGATTGATACACGAGATAAATTAAGCAAGTGAACACTGTAGATTTATTAAATTACTAACAAATCATTGTCATTTAATTTATGTTACGTAGTTACAATGTTCTAAGGGTAATTAACTAATTACCTATGACTTGTTATTATCAGTTTTTGCTTGTTAATATAATCAAAGCAATTTTTTTACCAAAAAGAAACTTTGCGAAATATTAAAATTTTTACTAAAACGCCGGTTACGTTTAATTTTACTGTTCTAGTAATTTTTTTTTTCAAAACAAAATCGAATGACGACTATTCGATCCCACTTCTGATATCGGAGAAAAGGTATCGTAGACATCGCCTGTAACTATTGCCAGGGTAGTCTCCAATCAAACACCCTGTAATACTGAACAAGCTAACTACGTTAACTACAAAATTCTATTAACTACGATGAGATTGATCCGTGGCTTACGACACGTGTAACTGGTTTGGAAGGATCCTTTTATGAATATTCAACGGGTCACCATTCATTCTCATCTAATAAACGAATTACTCACCATTGACACCATTTGAGGACCCACTTCACAATCTTGGAACCTAAGTTAAAACTAAAAATCCTTAAGTAAACTATTTTAATCAAGTCTCCTACGACATATATAATAAGAATGTTAGTTTTTAAGCTAGTAATTTTATTGTGCCCATATTCCTCAATTTTCTCCATCTTTTATGTCTGTAATTTTTTTTTTCTGTTTTGTTTTGTATGTGTGCAATAAAGAATAAAGAACTACTGTTTTATTTATTAGATTAAAAGTAAATCTTAACTAATATTATTAAGCTGAAGAGTTTGTATGTTTGAATGCGCTAATCTCAGGAACTACTAGTTGAAATTGGAAAATTATTTTTCTGTTTGATAGTCCATTTATTGAGGAATGCTATAGGCTATATAACATCACGTTGTGTTTAATAGGAGCTAAGCACTAGTGGAAAATATTTCAAAAACCGGGAAAATTTTCTAAACATCGACAGCTAGTCAGATGAATCGTTTTTCACAGATTGAAATCTAAATCACATTCTCGTATCTGCTCTATATTTAATAAAGGTTAATTAAAGGACTTTTAGCCGTGTGTTAACGGATTAAGAATGTCAAATGTCACCACCTTATTTCCTTCAAGGGTGCTGTAAGACCCAGCTCAGTAAGATTGTACACAGAAAACATCATCTGTGAGAGACGTAAAATCTGAAAATAAACCCTGTGCGAACACGCCTGGTCAGCCACGGCATAGTAGAGTATAATCCCTCTAAAAATGAAGAAGGCCCGTGCCCAACAGTGGTACGTTAACGGGCTGAAAAGAGAGAGAGAGAACTTAAATAAATTCTAATACCATTACTACATGTTACATAGTATTTTTATAACAATCGATAAAACTTGTTATCGATAGGTACATAAATTATTAAACTTAGTAAAATTTGTGATGTGTATTGATAATAATATTAATGATATACATCACGAAAAATAACACTAATGGATATCGATACCTATTATCACAGACAAATTATTGATTTGGTAGAATCGATAACTTGCCTGTAATAATATCTCTAAGTGTCCGTATGAGTGGTATGAGATATAGCTTATTATCCGTCAAGAAATATCAAAGATACGCACAATATTTTTGTAATCATGATTTACTAGTCATTTATGAATTGGCCTTTCTTCATTGCTGCTGCTGGACATAGGCCTTATTTCTATAAGGCCTATGTCCAGCAGCAGCAGCCCAAATTCTTCTGTGCCGCTTGCATCCAACGGCTTGATGATATCGTCGCTCCACCTTGTCGATCCGACCGCCTTATAGGTAAAATCTGCCTCAACTATATTTGTCCCTATCAGCGCGGCACTCGGGAATAGAGATAGCAATACCTAAGGCAAATACCTAAATTGGGGCTATAGTACCCTCTTAATGATCTGTTTACTAAACGTGAACTGTGCAAAGAGAGACAGAGAGAGAGATACACAGATACGAACGAAGTTATTAGCGTATTTTATTTCTTTCCCTTTGATTTCAGACATTGCATGTGTACGCGGGAAGGTCGCAGACACTGCTGCGTAATCATCAGAGGTCGGAATTAGGTAGAGTTATTTATGTACTTACACTGATTTCATACAGCGAAAGAATAAAGTGGATAGCGGATATGATATATAAAGATTAATGTTAAAGAACAGAAAAAGATCCCGTGATTTTTCAAATAAAAAATTTGATAGCGACTAATTCAGTAAGAAAAGTATTCGCTCGTATTTTTGAATTTGCTTAAGATATCAATCATTTGTATTGTGAATTAATGTAATAAAAATTGTATGCTAATTATCTTTGTTTTATTTATCTATTGCTGAGGTTTTTATTATTATTTATTCGTAATATTGTTGGCCACACGGGTCTATCATCATGTCTATTAGAAATCTCAGGAAGGTCCACATTAATATCAACATTTCGATCCAAGTACATAAATAACTCTACCTAATTCCGACCCATGGTCATCATCCTAAAGATGAGCATCGGATATGCTTGAAACCTGGGTCGACATTATCGATCCCAAAACAGTGAGTGTTAGCCAGTAACATAATATTTCTGACATTGCATGTGTTCAAGAACTACTGTTTAATTCTAATTTATGCATACCACAAATAATACAAAGCTTTAGACATTAACACGCATTGAAAAGATTCATATCTTATAAGTAAACTGATTTATGTTTAGCAAAGATTACAATTGACTACGGCGACGGTCGCATGCCATAAAATTTAAAGAAAAATATCTAGGTATACTAATAATATAAAGCTGACGAGTTTGTTTGTTTGAACGCGCTAATCTCAGGAATTACAAGTTCGAATTGAAAAATTCTTTTCTTGTAGTATATTCCATTTATCGAGAAAGGCTATAGGCTATATAACATCACGTTGTGACCAATAGGAGCTACGAAGTGGTGAACAAGGTTGCAAAAAAGTGGATTTTCTTAAATACCACGCGTACGAAGTCGCCGGCAACAGCTAGTAAGTAAATACTTTCTTAGGCGTTTCACACCCCACTATTGGGCACGGGCCGTCTCTGTTTGCAAGAGTGTCTGATCTACTATACCATGCTGACCCGGCGTGTTGTCATAGGGCTTACTATCAAGGTTTCCAACGAAAAAAGCAAATACATACGAGTACATACGTAAAATATTTTCGAGGGGCGACCATAAATAGCAGGAGTGGCCAACAAGTCGATCGCGCGACCAATTTTGGTCGATCACTCGCAAGTTCCATGAGGGGACGCATTCAATGCCAAATGTTTCTAGTACTTGATACAGGAATGAACATGTACGCAGCTCATGCTTCGAGTAGGGAGACGTCCAGCGTGACCACTTTTAGTAGTTTTCTACTATTTTCAAGAGTGCACGGCGGTATAAAAGCACATCGCATAAACGTCCCCCTTCTTACTTGAGAAATAGTCGATAGCGACTCAATTTTAAAATAAAAAGTAAATCTTATGTGCACAAAAGTTGGCCACAACGAGAGCCGCTGGATGCAGTTAGCCCAGGATCGCGCGTTGTGACGTTCTATGGAGAAGGCCTATGACCAGTAGCGGAAGGCGATTGGTTAATGGATGGATACGTAAAAGATACGATAAACACATGTATCTTTCTTGCCAGTCAGGCAAATCACAAAACAGTGAGTAATTCTGTACAATAACTTATTAAAAATTTAAACATGATTTAAACCTTTAATAATTATACATAATCGGTTTGAGTGACAAGCTGTCGCTTTTTCTCGGAAGGTCCTGATGTGCATTAAAAATTATACAAATGCGTGGGTCTTAAATATAATTAGGGAATTTGTCATTGCGGAAAATGCTTTCCGTCAGCGAATAAAACAATTATGACTTAAATTATAGAATTACTATTGGCCTCATGCTTGGTAATGCTGACTAAATTCAGGGCCGTTAGTTCAATACCACATCAGGCAAAATGTACTATACTATAATAATACTCTTTATTGTACACCAGATAGTTTTACAAAACTTACTAACTAAACTTAAAATAGGTACAATGGGCGATCTTATCGCGGGCTGCCTTCTCTACCAGACAACCTTAAGATGGACATGAATGAGACAGAATAGGTGACTTGTGGTGTACTTTAATAGTTACTTAGAAGGAAGAGTGAAAATACTAGCAAATACAATATAAATAAATATATTACATACTTATAAATAGACCTACTTAGATACATTATCTGCATACATACATATATATACCTACAAATACATAACGATGTTCACATGGATCACTCAGTTGGTTTATAGTGACATGTAGTGGTCCTTAACGAGCTTTTTTGTATGTATAATGTATATAATGTAGTTATTGTTATAGTATCAACCAGTATCAACTAATATACATCATTTGACCGGCCTCGTTGTCTAGTGGTTCATGTATCGGACTGTCAGTCAGGAGTTCGATTCCCGCACGGGACAATCATTTGTGTGATATCTATATGTCGGCTAGGCGTAAAGGACATGGGTTTTAAAAGAATATTAAAGTGTTTATAACCAATTTGTAGGTATACGAAATTAGTTCTTGATTTACTTATGCCCAATTAGTTAGTTAAATCTCATTTAGATTAGTATCTGATTAATGTCGAGATATTAACTAAGAATATGCCCTAAAGATATTGAAGATTACATAACTCTTATCATGGCCGTAATGTTAAGATTGTATTATGTCGCAAGTCCCCCACTACCCCCACTCGCAAGTTGCTTTGCTTTAAATACGATAGGCGAACGTGGCTGAGGTTCAGTATTATTCGAGAATTCGTGCTGTATACATCACGGCGTATTAGTGTGTGTGTAGAAGTTGGTATTGTACGAGTCGTCGCGCTGCTGGTCCTTATAGGCGTCGGCGCGGCGTGTATCTGTGTGCGCGTGTGTGCGTGTATTGTGTAAAGTCGTCATGTACGTGTTTGCGCGTACATGTATTCCTCATTGTGTGAACGTAGTGATGATTCTTCGTTGCGAGGCTTGGGCACTGGCTATAAGGGGTTGATGTGGAGGCCAGTTATCCTTATAAGTGTGCAAGAGTATGATAGATTGAGGTGTGAATATCGGTAAGACAGTTCTTACGCTATGTGCTCGGATTCCTGTTCAGGCCTCTGGTCTATTCTCCGACATCAGAAGTGGGATAAGAACTACACGTAGCCCACATAGTGATCGCGAGGGTTTGGGAGTGTATTCGTAAAAATATAGGTTAACAGTGAACAGTGTGCGAAAATAAGTAGTCATGATTTTTTATCCATGGTCCTATCGAGGATTGGTAGTAAAATAGTGCGTAAGAAATGGTAATAGTGGCAAGGAATTTAGTGTCCGAAGCAGCAGGCACGTGAGTACTGAACGTCGTATTCGGTAAGCAATATTTTTTTACTATAAGTGAGTAAAATGTTTAAAAGTAAACGAAAGTGGGTAGCACAAACCGCAAAGAATATTTGGGCGTTATTAGCTATCTAATTTACATGCAATGTTTGTTTCAAGTAAAATGTCGAAGCTATTTATAAATAGAGATGTTAAAAAGAAAGAAACATAAAGCTATCTGAAATGTTACGATATGCCTAGTCTATAAATTTAATGCTTAGGTACAGTGAGAAATTATTAACAGAGATATTTTGATATACGTTATGAACAGATATTGTTGAATACTGAAGATATATTTCGATGCGCACTAGATATACTTTGGGGAAACATTACGTGATAGCAATCGTATTATAAAAGCAGAAGTAGGTAACTGCCTGATTAAAATTCAGTATGTGATATTTGATATGTGCAAGGAAATAGGTAACCTATAGAGTTCACTCGTTTAATGTTTGTCACTGAACAATTCATAGATCACTGCAGTTCATACATCTCTGATCAGAGTAATATTTTCATAAAGAGCAGAATAAGTTTAGTAATGGCGCCACATACTTTCAGTCGGATCGGTGCATATCAATAACCGAGTAGTTATTCAGTCAGTTCTTTTATGTAAATACTGCCAGGCAAACTTAACGTAGGTAGGTACTTGGTTTGTTCTACCGCCTTTGATATGTGAAAGGTGTTGCCAGTATAGAAATATTTGAAAAGGATTTAACATTCGTTAGAAAACCTAGTAATTGTGTGGGCGTAATCTAAAACGAGAAAGCATCTTGAGAATTATTTTATTCTTTATAAAACGGATAATCACGTTTTTTTTTCCTGAAGTGTCCCAAAAGGATGCCAAGTCAAAAAAAAAAAAAATAATAAAAAAAAAAAAAATAATAACAAATTGATATGAAACTATTTTTGATAAAACATTATCAATTTAGTTTGGCTTTATGAGACAATTCCTCTGCGTTACGTATTTAAGGGTGATGTATTAGTTTCCTACCGTCATGGTGTTTTATAAAATACTTCTGTAAGTACCGTCAGTGTTATGAAAATACAAAGTTACTCCAATTGTGGGACCTTTAAAACCACATAATAATTACGATTGTTTTGTAATATGCGTGTGTGTGTTCAACATGTATCATACAATGACATGTACTCTTAGTAGAAAGAGCGGGACAAAAATGACTTATTTTAACACTAAATTTGAACTGGTTTATTATGATTTAAAATAATGTTGTAAACAGTAATGTGACATGGTAAAGGACATAGAGGCTGTGTCTGTCGTGAGATATTTTGTGTTTGCTTATTCTATCGTTTTATTTAATGTAGTTACTCGTGCCGAGATAAATCATTGAAAGTTTACAATTAAGTTTAAAGTGATATTGTACGCAAAATACCTACTGGTAAGTGAAAAAGAGTTTTAAAATTTTGAAGTTAGCGTGAAAAGTGCTTTGTGGTAGATAAAAACCTTGGTGAAGTAAGTTAATTCGAATCGATTAAGTTATTTCGTGCTTTCGTAAATAATAAACTGACACCCTAATTAACATTGACGTGACCAGAGAGTTAGTGAGGATAAATTTAGATCACGTTATCTAAAGATGTAGGGCTTATACCTGTTACTAGTTAAATGTAGGTGATATGAGTACTTAAACTGAGTGATGAGTACAACAGAGCGTTTACAATTTTAGAACTTTCAGTTTGAAACTTTAGTATTGTTGTCGTTTGTCAAATTTGTTTTTGACTCTTGTAATCTACTTAAAGGTCAGGTAAGTTCATGAAGACATATGTAATGTATGGTACCAAGTGTTAGCTTTAAACAAATTGAATATAGACTACAGTGACGGATATACGGTTTAGCACCAGATAATCGTATGACCGCGGAGTTTGCTGCGTGGTGCTTTTACTAGACTATAGCTACCTGGAACCGCTTTAGATTTTAGAGAGGTTTTTTTTGGCTAACTATAATACTATGCGCCTTTAAACTTGATGATGAAAGCAATATCCAAAGCAGCCATGTGTGTAGGCTTAACACCCATTTGAGTTACACGAAGGTAAGGTTGAAAGATCTCTTGGACATTTATCTTCTACATATTAACTTTCAACAGTAATTAAAGAGGAAGGTTTCTCGATTCAACCGTGTTTATGCTTTTTCGTCGTTTGTGAATCGATATTGGTGATACATTTTTTGAGGAAAGATATTTCAAAGGTGTGTCTGTGTTAAAGAAATAGGGCTATGTGAAGTCAATTTCTTTTTGTTAAAAATTACATCACAAGTAAAGTAAAGAGTAGGTACTATTTATTTCTGTTTATTTCATCATAAAGGTGGTACAGCGGAGGTCACCGACGCGACGCCTTAAAGAATTTTACTTGTGCAAGGCCTACTTAAATAGTGCTTATGGTTGGTGGTCAATGGCGTCTTTAACAGTGGATGCGACTGTGGTATTACGCGATGACCTGACGATAATTTTATGATACCCAATAATTTTGTTTGACGAATACTTTAAATCTTTGAGAGGTGCGTGTGTGGTGTGGCTTTGAGGGATAAATAAATGGATAACCACGGACGTTTCACGCAGCGTCCTCTGGTCCCAAGCCGAGCTTATTGTGCTTGTGTTGTGGGTACCAGAATACGGATGGAGTGCGTAAGTTGCTTTTCTTTTGTAAATATACACTCGTGATACACGGTAGAGGCCCGGACACGGGACAAACGTTTGTATGACATTTGTAAAGATCACACAAATGATCGTCCGAGGCAGGAATCGAACCCGCGACCTCGCGGGCGGCGTTCCGTTGTATGAACTACCGGACGACGAAGCCCGTCGATAGATTGGGAGATGGAGTTATGAAGGGATGTTGCGGTCTGAAGGAGGGCGAGGTGGCCCAGGCAGGAGGGCGAGGTGGCCCAGACAGGAGGGTGAGGTGGCCCGAAATAGGGAGTGGAGTGGCATAGTGGCCCAAAATGTGGATTCGAGGTGTCAAAAACGGAACGGCTAGGTGGCCCAAATGTTAGTTGGCGAGGTGGCATAATGAGAAAGTAGTGAAGTATGACTAAAAGGCCACAACCTAATACATGGCCGTGGTTATTTAGAAATTGTCTATTGTTATTAGTTACTTAGTACTATAGTAAGCAACATGCTAAACACTTGTTAAACCACTTGTGAAAAGGTCACTAACTAAATTGAGGAAGTGTGCCTTATTGAATTGTCCTTTTAATTATTTTTAACACTCTTTTATGTGTTCGGTGTGTGTCTGTCGGTGTATTTCATTCAGAGTCGCTGGAGTGGCTCGTTGCAGTGTCACTGTGAGCACACTTGTGTGTTTGGTTATGCACGTAATAATTTTGTTGTGTATGAGTGGACTCACCAGGATTGTTGTTTCTCCGGTATGCCTTTCATATACAGTCGGATAGTTTCACATAGGATCGCTTTGTTTAAAGAATCAGATGGGAATGTTTTGGTTGTTTGCTAAGATTGTGACAGCATTATGACGGTGCAGACTTGTGTCTCTGATGGCACGGGCTTTCAGCTTTTTTTGTGGGTGGGAGGCATAGAATTATTTTGTAGCTAGAATAGCGACTCGGCACTCCGGGTCGGGCCGCTTCTTTTAACGCACTTTTATTGGTTCGGTAAGTGTCTGTTAATGTCGAATTGATCTGAAGGTTTGCACACGTTTTGGGTATCGATGGCGGTGCAGTCATTTGGAATGGTATTCGGATTTTCAAGCGTGTTTTTAGGTTTTTGAACTAAGTAGATTATTCTATGCGAAAGTGACGCGGACAGATGCAGGATGGACGAGCGGTTGTATGAATAGTTTTGTATATTCCAATCAAACCCAAGTTTATTATCGCCCGAGGACGGTCGCTGGTCAGAATGGCCGTGTCGGCTAGGCGTAAAGGACATGGGTTTTAAAAGAATATTAAAGTGTTTATAACCAATTTGTAGGTATACGAAATTAGTTCTTGATTTACTTATGCCCAATTAGTTAGTTAAATCTCATTTAGATTAGTATCTGATTAATGTCGAGATATTAACTAAGAATATGCCCTAAAGATATTGAAGATTACATAACTCTTATCATGGCCGTAATGTTAAGATTGTATTATGTCGCAAGTCCCCCACTACCCCCACTCGCAAGTTGCTTTGCTTTAAATACGATAGGCGAACGTGGCTGAGGTTCAGTATTATTCGAGAATTCGTGCTGTATACATCACGGCGTATTAGTGTGTGTGTAGAAGTTGGTATTGTACGAGTCGTCGCGCTGCTGGTCCTTATAGGCGTCGGCGCGGCGTGTATCTGTGTGCGCGTGTGTGCGTGTATTGTGTAAAGTCGTCATGTACGTGTTTGCGCGTACATGTATTCCTCATTGTGTGAACGTAGTGATGATTCTTCGTTGCGAGGCTTGGGCACTGGCTATAAGGGGTTGATGTGGAGGCCAGTTATCCTTATAAGTGTGCAAGAGTATGATAGATTGAGGTGTGAATATCGGTAAGACAGTTCTTACGCTATGTGCTCGGATTCCTGTTCAGGCCTCTGGTCTATTCTCCGACATATATATATAATTGTCATATATGTCTGGGTGTTTATTATGTATTATATGTATGTATTTACAAAAGAAAAGTAGTATATGTAAATATGTCCGTATTCTGGTACATATAACACAAGCATAATATAAGCTTAGCTTAGAATTAGAGGAGGTTGTGCGAAATATCCAAGAATATAAAAAAAAACTTCACTAAAATTTTCAACTATCCAGGGGTCCAAATCTGCTATTACAATTTAGTCACAATGATGAGTCACTGACGCCATAATGGCGTCATTTGTGACGAAAATTAATAGTAGACTACCAAACTTGATAGAATTCACCATTATGCAAACAACAACATTAAGTAGGTTTTCTGATACCACAGAAAACCTACTTAATGTTGTTGTTTAACCACATGCTTAACAGCGTAATTAACAGCTAACGAACACACACGAACACATACACACACACACAGACGCACAGTGGTCATGATTTGCATTTGCGTTAATTGTGTTATTTTATTATTTGATATTGATATTTTACTTTATTATACGAAATTACTATTTTATTATATTAATTTATATCATTTATTAAAATCACAAATAAGTTATATATACAATTAAAAACTAAAACATAAATAAAAATATAATAGTTTAAAAAAACTAAAAAACACGCTTTATTTAATCGAATTATTGTATTGTCATCGGTCTTTGACAGGTGTGCAATATTTGAATAGAATCTGACCGTTTAAAGTGGGTCAAAATAGCGTCCAAAGGAGTCGGTTACAAACATACAAACAAACATACAAGTGAAGCTAATATAAAGCGTGTAAAAAGGAGTACGTACAGTATTAAAAAAAAAAATTAAATTATAAAATAAAAATAAAATAAGCTTTATATCACAAACACAAGATTTCACAAAAACCATATAGGTGTAGATATTACATTATACAGTAGTACAAAGTTGGTGAGCAAAGATTTACAAGAATCTTTGGCGAATTTCCGGGTTTGACCCTGTATTGCCTAACTAGGCCAAGCTTTAGCCTGTGTTTAGGATACAGTACCTAACCCCCTGTCATTATAAATTATAGTTTACAATATTTTGTGTGTGTACGTACTATAGTTATAAGAAATACATTTTAATACTTATTTCTAATCTTAGAAAAGCAATAGTTACATGCAGCATGCAGTAAAGAATAAGGCTAAATGAGTATGTTATGTTTTGTGTATGTTTATGAGAGTGTTTATGTGTGTGTTTGTGTGTTTGTAGTTATGATTGAGTGTTGTTGTAACCATATTAACCATAATATTTTAAATTAAAGTAGGTATATGAGCTAACATATGGTGGTTAGAAGAAATTCTGTTTCATCGTAAGATTTAGTTTTAAAAAAATTGAGTAAAGCTAGTTTACAATCACGTACAGGTAGATGATAAATAGAAAGATTTTTATTTACTTTGTTATATAGAAATATACCTAAGAAATATAGGAATATTTTAGTAAAAGTCAAGTTAATCTTAGGAACGTCAGGTACCGTCCTTTCGGCGTTTGGAAATTGTTAAATAAGGAGTACAGATATGTTGTTGTAATAGGGCGTGGTAAGTAAATAGCTGTCTAATATTAAGAACATCGATTGCATACAGTCGATACAACAGTGACATACCATCTGGTCTCTTCCCATCGTCACGTACCAAGCCATTGGGTTCTAGCACGGCTGGTACTCCGGCGGTGACAAGAGCACGACGAATAATGTCGTTGATACTTGCATGGCGAGATATACGTCCGGAACTTCTGCTGCATGACAAGCCATGGTGCCTAAAGGATAGGTTACACAGTGCGAGCAGCTGATATGACAGTAGACAGCTACTGTGCATGTGTACTCGTATGACAGTAGCTCGACTCGCCTCGCTCGGTCACACTATGCGAACTGCTGGCGTCGCAGGAAGACAGCTACTGCACCAGTGTACTCGCATAGTTCGTCTGTATCATGTCTCGTGCAATGTTGTCGCAAAATACACGTTTAATCACAGTGCATACCACTATAAAAGCAGTTACGAAAATACTTTGTGTTGAAATTGAAAGAGCTATACAAAAAAAGAAGAAGAGAAGTGTTTGGGTCAGGACTTGGCTGCAAAGAAAAGGGGCAACGAATTCAATATTTAAAGAGCTATATGATGAAGATCCCCGAGAATATAAAGCGGTTATGAGATTGACAACTGAACAAGTGGAAATACTTTTAAATTTGATAGCTCCAAAAATTCAACGTGATGATACACTAATGAGGGATGCGATACCTGCGAGGGTGAAGTTGGAAATAACCCTAGTATACCTTTCTTCTGGGATATCGTATAGACTGTTGTCGGTATTTTTCAGAGTTTCAAAAGCATCCATCATTAAAATAATACCAGAAGTGTGTGCTGCTATCAATGAAAGTCTAAAAGATTATATCAAAGTAAGTATTTTTTTTTATTCATAATCAAATTCACAATGGTTTTGTAAAGTTTTTGTACATATTAAACGTGAACTTTACATATTAATACTTAATAACTACAGTACTACATAGCTTAGTTCGTTATTTTTTAATATTAGAGATTGATATTGCTTCAGCAAGTACATCATTAGATTGGGGTATAGATTCAAATTGATCCAGCAGCGGCGCAGAGAATGCAGATGTTGTAGGTTCAACAGGTTGATAAGCTTCAGTAGCGACCTCTACAAGCTGGTAGGCTGTGGTGATAGCGTACATTCATTATGGAGTATAGATTGTGAAGATTGTTCCACTTGCATAGAGAGTGCAGACATTTCATAATTTACTGTAGGCTGTGGTGATGGCGTACATTCGGAACTGTAATTAGAAGGTGTGTACACAATTCTACCACAGAGGGCTCCACAGAGTATCGCCTGTATTTCATCTGTCGCATCAATTCTATCAATCGAAGATAACTGTTTCAGCTACAGTGCTACATGTCTTCCAATAACATCACATTCATCTTCTAATTCACTTGTAATCGGGGCAGACACGTTTACTAAACTACTATTTAGTTCTTTGAGTTCATTTACGGCTGCTTGAATGTCAGACCGTTCTGATGATAATTTCGTCTTTAACTTTAGAGTTTTTGGTGGCTTTACCACTTTTATATGAGCAGCTTTGTTGCTATTGTCACTAGCATCAAGGTCCACGTTATTCGTGGCCTCCTCGCTTCCTGACGCTGATGCGACGTTGCTTCCTGACGTTGATGGATGATATGGTTCCTGAAATTAACATTACTCTTTTATTTTTCAGATACCGAATGTGGAAGAATGGCAAGATATCCAAATAGGATTCGCTTCGAGGTGGAATTTCCCTAATTGTTGTGGCTCTATCGATGGGAAGCATATAACAATTCAAGCACCACCAAATTGTGGCAGTGAATATTATAACTACAAAGGAACAAATAGTATAGTGCTCATGGCTGTTGTGGATCACGATTATACTTTCAGATATGTAGATATAGGCTCATATGGTCGTAACGCAGATGGTGGGGTATTCCAAAACTGCTCTTTGTATCCTTATCTAGAAAACAATTTATTGTTGCCTGAAAATGGTATTCTAGTTGGAGATGATGCCTTCCCTTTAAAACCGTATTTACTAAAGCCCTACAAAAATACATTGACTACCGCAGAAAAGATTTTTAATTATAGGTTGAGCAGAGCAAGAAGGATTGTGGAGAATGGGTTCGGCATTCTAGCATCTCGTTTTCGTGTTTTGGGAAAGCCAATTCAAGTTACAGAGGAAACTACGATAAAGATCGTCTTATGTGCTTGTACATTACACAACTGGTTACGTACTACTGCATCAAATACTTATACACCACCAGGAACTACAGATTATGAAGACATCATAAACTTTCAAATCATTCAGGGCCAGTGGAGGTCCGAAATTAATGAATTACCGAGTATTCGTCGCTCGAGAATTAATAATAGATCGAAATTAATAGCAGAGAAAATGCGTGATAAATATAAAAATTATTTCAATGACGACGGAGCAGTTGCATGGCAAAATTATATGATTAGGTAATTATAATTACCTAGTAGTAATTAGAATATAAAAGGGAAGATTTGGGTTTATAGATCTCATCAGTGCCAGATCCACTTTTTTTGCTCTTTTCAATTTTCAATAACTCCTGGTTATACGTTGAGCGTAAATTTTTGATTTTTTTTGTAACTTCATTCATGTTTTGTAAATTGCATTCCAAGCGGATGTGTTCTAACGACGCTTTACGCAAATCTCTGTTCTTGTAATTAGGATCCAAACAATTCCATAAGTTCGTTTGATTCTTGTATAGCTCCACAAACTTTATATTTTGATCGGATGTCCACCTTTCCGCCATTTTGATGTCAACGCAAGAAACCTACAAAAACACTGCACCGGCGGCGTGGGCCCGAGCGTACGAGCTACTGTCATTTCGCGAAATCATGCGAGTTGACGACCGAGCGACGTGCGAGTGGCGTGGTGGGGGAAGGCCAGTTGCGAGTAAAAACAAAAAATGTTGAAGTAACTCGCTTGCGAGCAACTGTCCCACTCGCACATAACAGTTACTCGTATGATGCGGTCACACAGTGCGAGCTATTGCACCTCAGTAACTGACACGGTCAGCTCGCATGCTAGCTCGCACCGTGTAACCTAGGCTTTAGACCGTCGACGGCCTCTCCACAGTGACAGCGATGAGGAGTGACACAAAGAGCACCTACTCGTAGGCATGTGGCGATACGGATTTTATTATATGAAATTATTAAATTGTACAATTATTTTAATGGGGGGGGGACACTGGCTCCTGCAACACATTTGTTACTAGCTTAAGGGCCAGGGATATTCTTATTGTAAAATATTAGTGGCAAATAAAAACTTTTGAATTTTGAATTTGAATGTGACTGATCATTGTGACAACATTGTAATTGCAGACTTGGCCCCTAGCTCTCCTCTTTTCTGGGAAACAGCCTGGTGACAGACAGACGGATGGAACAAACAACGTTCCATTTTCTTACGTACGGAACCCTAAAAACGATTTAGCATAGAATTTATTAATTTTCGTGCTAAAATATTATCGCTGTCGTTTATAGGGGTCTATTGTTTACAAAATAATAGGAGGCCATTGCAAATAGAGGGGCTGCTTAATTAGGTGTCCATTAGAAATGACATAATAAATTGCCATCTTTGAATTTATTTAACTAACTTTATGTTCGTGAATTCGTTTGCCTACACATCGCTTTTCATGATTCTATACTCAATAGTAAATAAATAAATAATAAAAAAAAATACAGGTAGTCATGGGGACTGCTGATAGAAGTGAAAACTATTAAATGTCGGTGACGCGAACCTATAAGTTTTCCCTTCCAAAAACGCCCAACGCGTCTAAAGAAGCTTTCACTTCAATTATGAAATTAAACATACAAATCAGCTTTGAAAAATAGATGTTGTTCGATTCTCAGACCTACTGAATATGCATATAAAATTTCATAAAAATCGGTCAAGCCGTTTCGGAGGAGTACGGTAACTAACACATCTAATTAATTTACAGGGAAAAAAAATCAAATTCGATTTATTTACAATAACAATATCTACTTTGCTTCTGAAGGACCCCGTCTAGGGTAAAGACCTCCTCCAAAGACTACTATTTGTGTCAATCTTGTGCAACCTTGAACCAATTAGACCCTGCAATGTTTTTGATATCGTCTTCCCAACGAGTTAGTGGTCTGCATCTGCCTCTTTTACTTACGTATAATCAATTCTAGCTGTTAAAATGTCTGTTCACGTATGAACATACATACGGACAAGTCCACCCTAGGTTATATATATTGAATAACTAACTTTCCGTTTAAGAATAAACTCACGTATTAATATAATCAGCAAATTCCTTCTATGCTCTATTTTAGTAACTCTCCGCGGTCACGTATTTTGCATATGTGTGTATAAATGAAACTACTATATAAACTATGTATGTCTACAATAAACCAGTCCAGTGAAATCACCCGAAGTTTCATTGACTCCCTCCTCACCACGTGGCTATCGTCGCGCCGCCCTAGCGCTGCCTGAGTCCAGCGCCGCGTCGCTCTAGCAATCGCGCTGCCCGAATTCAGCGCCATGCCGCCGCCCTAACCGTCGCGCCGCCCTAGCGCTGCCTGAGTCTAACGCCGCGTGGCTCTATACTTCGCGCCGCCCTAACCGTCGCGCCGCCCTAGCGCTGCCTGAGTCTAACGCCGCGTGGCTCTATACTTCGCGCCGCCCTACACCATCGCTGCACAAACCTAACAGTGCCTAACATCATGTAGTCTAGGTACTGAGCGTCTACTACGTCCGACAAATCAATAAGGTAGCGAGAGTCTACGTGTTTACGAGTATCTATGGACTCTCGTTCTGTACACGCCTGTCAGCGAGCAACACAGCACGTTCCCGGCGTGTCCAATTGGTCCTTCGAGGTAAGAACTAGCATTTCTCTTTTCTATTACTACTTGTGTCTTATTAAATCGCAGGCTGGTGAGCCCTATACACTCACTGGTACTGTTATGTGTTGAAAGCTGTTTATAACTCAGTTGCCTTCGTGCGGTAACGAATCAGGCATCGGTCTCCCACAAGCGGGTCGCCCCGATGCTCGAGAAGTCGTATGTAATTGTATTATACCGTAACGGGAAAAGAGAGCGCAACTAAGTTTAGTCTTACATCTACCAATTACAAGTAGTACCATCACTGGAAAAGAGATATTGGAAATACAAGAAGACATAAATTGAGGAATGAAGAAATATCAAGAAAATATCACAAGAAAAGAATAATGGAACAGAATAATACGTATTAGTTTTAAAAAGAAATAACAGAAACTCGTAGACATCTGCTGCCCAAGAAGCTACCTACTTATGAAACAGATTACGTTAATCAACAATGAGATTAGTCTACAAGTGCAAAATGAGCTCAATAAAATAATTGCTGACTTACGCAAAAAGAACACGCATAAAGAAAGTCACTGACGAATGCATTCGAATGTCACACTGGTCGTGATCGTGACATTGACATGAATTGAACTTTATTAATGAAAAGATATTGCTATTAGCACAGAAAAATGCGAATTCGCCAAAATAACTAGTACTCTACGGAATTATGACATCATGATGTGTTTACGTTCATATAAAAGCGCTATATAAATAAAATAAAAGGGGTAAATTAGTATTAGCACCTCATGAATATGGTACCTTTGTTATAAACCTTATCAATTTTAAGCAGCTGCATATGCATTAAGACAATATTACAAGCAAGGAATATGGATTAAAATCGTCACATGGGATCCCATTTCAACAAGAACTAGAAATACACAAATTGAGGAATACGCAAGGAACGAAATAAATCAGAATCAGAAACTCAAAGTGATTAAACAAGTCATGGGTCAAGTCTTAATTCAAGTCAAATGAGAAAAATAAAAATCAAATAGACGTTACGTCGCAAATTTGTTTATCAATTGAGTGAAACAATTAAAACAACACGTATTTGTGTAAACGAGTTACTGCCATATCAGCACAAATACGCACGTTGGCGGTCAATGCAGAACATAAGCAAAGCAACGAGCGGCTTTGTGAGGTCTTCAAGATATGCGAGTTGAAATCCCTGCCTGGAGAGTGGCAGAATGTTCACGTATGAACATACATACGGACAAGTCCACCCTAGGTTATATATATTGAATAACTAACTTTCCGTTTAAGAATAAACTCACGTATTAATATAATCAGCAAATTCCTTCTATGCTCTATTTTAGTAACTCTCCGCGGTCACGTATTTTGCATATGTGTGTATAAATGAAACTACTATATAAACTATGTATGTCTACAATAAACCAGTCCAGTGAAATCACCCGAAGTTTCATTGACTCCCTCCTCACCACGTGGCTATCGTCGCGCCGCCCTAGCGCTGCCTGAGTCCAGCGCCGCGTCGCTCTAGCAATCGCGCTGCCCGAATTCAGCGCCATGCCGCCGCCCTAACCGTCGCGCCGCCCTAGCGCTGCCTGAGTCTAACGCCGCGTGGCTCTATACTTCGCGCCGCCCTAACCGTCGCGCCGCCCTAGCGCTGCCTGAGTCTAACGCCGCGTGGCTCTATACTTCGCGCCGCCCTACACCATCG
The DNA here is from genome assembly GCA_916999025.1 of Orgyia antiqua. NCBI lineage: Eukaryota > Metazoa > Arthropoda > Insecta > Lepidoptera > Erebidae > Orgyia > Orgyia antiqua. The sequence goes on from OU779874.1 coordinate 13,394,306, forward strand.
CTGCACAAACCTAACAGTGCCTAACATCATGTAGTCTAGGTACTGAGCGTCTACTACGTCCGACAAATCAATAAGGTAGCGAGAGTCTACGTGTTTACGAGTATCTATGGACTCTCGTTCTGTACACGCCTGTCAGCGAGCAACACAGCACGTTCCCGGCGTGTCCAATGTCTATCAATATTTATTTGTAATACATAATTTGTTTTGCAATCTCTGCAATACACATTCGTTCCAGATTACAATCTTTTCAATACATTCAACTCAAAATTCTGCATCATAATCAAAGATAACGTACCAAAATGACAGTAAAATGGGGTAACTAAGTGAATATCGCTTTTCGTCCAATAACGGCGTAAGCTCTTAAAGCATTAAACACATAGGAGTTGGTATTATCGGGTGACAAGCTGAAAATGGTACAAGGCTAATAATACTCATGCGTCGACTGTGGTATCAATTCTACTTGTACAACAGATTACTAATCTTAAATATAACATAAATATTGATAGCGTCAATAACACAATTCAGCAATGTTAACTGAACTTTCTTATTCTAAAAGCTGGGTAAATTCTCTCTCCAGCCCAATAACGTCCCACTGTTGGGCACGGGCCTCCTCAGGGATTATGGTCTACTGTGCCGCGCTGATCAGGTGTGTTGGCACAGGGTTTACTTTCGAGTTTTCCGTCTTTCACAGAGGATGTCATCTGTGTAAAATATCCCTTAGCTGGCTTTTACAGCACCCTGGGAAGGAGATGGGGTGGTGACACTTGTATTCTTAGTCCGTCACCACACGGACAATATTGTGTGTATATTAGACTATTTTAATTCATACAAATGTTCACATCGGAATACCCATCAGAATAAAATACACCATAGTTGATTTTGCTATATGTAAGAAAACTTGTAACGCGACAGAGTTGATGTCATTCTCATCTTTATGTGTGCGTGTCGATTTTGTGTGTGAACCACTGAAATGGTGTAATTTTATGACATAACTTATGCGCTTTCAAATTACTCTTAGTACTTAAAAATTTCCCACAAACATCGCATTGATGGGGCAGTTTACTCTCTGGCAGTTGGGGAAGCTCGCCTTCCAAATAAACTGAGAAATATAATGACAATTTTATTTGAATAAAACTTACGGTCTTATTCATAACGACTTATCGAAGGTTTAAACGGAGATTTTATCGGAGAGATAATAAACGTTTTAGCGTAAAAAGACTATTATGAATAACAATTATTGACAATTTTCGCGAACCTATTTTAGCGAACTTTTAAACCTCCGATAAGTCATTATGAATAAGACCATAAATATATATATCGAATGAGAAGGGAAAAAAATTATGATTTGTATTTTGTTTGTTTGAAACGAGCAGGCTTCAAAAATACTGAACCGATAAAAAAATTTATTTAACTGTTTCGTCACTTCACTATCCCCGGTAAACATAGGCTATACTTATCTATTCATTAATGATCTCTTGTGAGCCGGGATAGATTACTAGTATATTTATATACGAAATTTATGTTGTACTAGTAAAAGCTTAGAGCATCAATCCAACAGGACCTGATGTTATACGACGACCCCTGCTGAAAAAGGTATGAGAGCAATACTCATTGTGTACGGATAATGCTATGTCTTAGTGAGCGCGAGTTAGGCCCAAAATAGTAATACTCAAAGGTATAAACCCTTATTGTCTTTCAAACAATACGTCTGTATGAAAAGCTTTTGAGCGCAAAAGAATAATAAATTTTGTGCTGGACTGTTTTTGATATATACTATAACCCTTTTCACTTCAATTACGAACACCCTTTTAGGGCTTTTCTTTAGTTCTTTAATATTATTTCAAGTTTTATAGACAGTCTAGCTGACTTGACGAACTTTTTCCTAATCAAAACTAGTATGGATACAATAGACTATTCTTAAAATATACTCTTATACTTCTAGGACCTTTTGTAGACATATATTTAAAAATATTTGTTATATTTTAAACTATCTGTTGCCCGCAACTTCTTTCGCGTGAAATTTAGAAACCAAACCTTAACAAATTATACAAAAAAGTCATTCTCTTGAAGCACTCTATCTATTAAAAAAACCGCATTAAAATCCGTTGCGTTGTTTTTAAGATATAAGCTAAAAGTCAAAGTTAACTTTATCTATTCAAGAAAACTGCATGAAAATCCATTCAGTATTTTTTAAGTTTTTGATGAAGAAGCTGCTGCTGGCAAAAGGCTAGTCTCTTTATTATACCGTCAGTCACGCCTTTTATCGTGAAGTTAGGCAGATACTATGGCAAGCCATTTTTTACTATTTATACACAAGGAAGTGTCCTTGGCTTCATTTATACTTATAAATCTGGTCATTAAAGCCTAATCTTTGACTGGTCCTTATTTCATCTTTATGTGCCATTAAATAAGAAATGTGACAGACAAACAGACAGACAGACAAACAGGGTAATAAGGGTTTGTCTTTCCTTATTATTTTTGGTTTATCTAAAAGCAATTTCATAAGAAAACATATAAGATCATATGAAACATTCCTCATTACAACTTCGAAGATCACTAACTAAGTAAAACAAAGTTGGTTGTTTTGGCTCGTGTTTATTTTTAGATAGAAATTTCGTGGGTAACACACGTGTCCCTAAGGTAACAGAGAATTATCTTGCTCATAAATAAAGCTGGGATAACACTGAGCAAAAGTAACACCACTTTAGAAAGATTTATTTACCTTTATCACTACAGAATTATGAAACTGCAACTTATATTTTTCGTGTTTCTGTATATAAGTAATATCATCATCATCATCATCATAATATCACGCCTTTTTCCCATGGGGGTAGGCAGACACTATAGAGCGCCATCTGCTACGATCCAAACATACTTCCTTGGCTTCATCCACACTTATACATCTGCTCATACATGCCCGATGGTTGTAAGCAGTGCCGGATTTACCCTAAGGCCCAGTAGGCCCAGGCCTAGGGCGGCCAGAATTTAATTATGTAGTTTATATGGTGGATGCTAAAAAAAGGGCGGCTGATGGCTTGGGGCCTGGGGCGGCCGAAACTAAAAATCCGCCACTGGTTGTAAGTGCTACTACTTGACCCTTTTGAAGAATACCTGTGAGGGAATCAGGGTATACTTTTCTCTAGTGTCCTCTCCTAGCGTTCCCACTTACTGCTATATGCTGCCAGCCTTATGCTCCTCAAAATTAATATTGTGTCATCATCCGGATTTCGCACTTATAAATTAGTAAGGATAATATCTAAATAATATCCAGTTACCTTTAGTAACTAGCTGTTGCAGTGTTGCCCAACTTTGCCACCCCGCAGGGCCCCGGGCAGGGGTCGCCCCGGCGCGCAATAGCTGGCGCAATTTTTCTAATCGGACCAAAGGTTCCTGAGATTAGCGCGTTCAAACAAACAAACTCTTTAGATTTATAATCTATACTAAAGATTATAAAAATACTTTTCATATAATTACAGTAACTTTTATATGTTTTATTATGGTACTATTTCAATCTTAAGTCATAGGATTATCCCCTGATGCCAGGATTATCTCTGCGCAGTGCGGATATCTTGACAATTGAAATTAAACTTGGTAGTTTATTCTACAGTTTTATTCTTTGTGTGGTGGCTACTTAAAAATAGTTCATATGTCACCAACCTGCTACCTCCCATGGGTAGGTACTCTAAGTGTCAATTAAAGGATAACAGTAAGCAAATTAATAAAATGTTGATTCTCTCTCTCTCTCCAGCCCATTTACGTCCCACTGTTGGACACGGGGCTCCTCCACTATGGGAGGGATTAGGGTCTACTGTGCCGCGCTGACCAGCCGTGTTGGCATAGGGTTTATTTTCGAGTTTTCCGTCTCTCACAGAGGATGTTATCTGTGTGCCATATCCCTTAGCTGACTTTTACAGTACCCTTGGGAGGAGATGGGGTGGTCACCACCCCATCTCCTCCCAAGGGTACTGTAAAACTTGTATTCTTAATCCGTCACAACACGGAGAAAAAAAAAGTTGATTCTATATCTTAGTATTCTGTAATTACTGTGAGTAATTCACAGTAATTTCCATATCTATTTATCTACTAATATTGAGTTTGTTTGTTTAAACGCGCTAATCTCAGAAACCACTGCTGCTCGGATACGATTTGAAAAACTCTTTCAGTGCTGTTGTTTCAACATTTTTATCAATGCTTCGCTTCTATTGGTCGCAGCGTGATATCATTAAGCCTATAGCCTTCCTCAATCAATGGACTATCCAACACAAAAGAATTTTTCAATTAGAAACCATTGTTTCTGAGATTAGTGCTTTCAAACAAACAAACTCTTTAGTTGTATAATATTAGTATAGATACGTATGTACCGAATACGTTCAGTGCGTATTCGGTACATACGTATCTATACCAATAAAAGCGTGTTAATATAGGTTGGCTTGGAATCACAGGACGTTCCATAAACGACCGTAAATATTTATGTTTTAAATATTTAGGTACTGTCTTATTCATAACTAGCTGTTGCCCTCGACTCCGTCCGCGTAGAATTTAGGAAATTTTCCCCGTTTTTGCAACATTTTTAACTACTCCTTGAGTGAGAGTATTATAAACGTAAGAGTAAACAAATATAATCAGAATGAACGAACTGCTAAGCTATCAGGAGTTACACGTGTTATTGTGAGTCAACCATAAAATATAGATATTTGCTGTTTCGGGATATTTTTTAGACAATTTTATGTAGAATATTTCCGTCATACATGATTTCTATTTAACTTCAACCATTAAGGCTGCACACGCGACGGAAGCTTAAAAAATGGAGCACCATTTCCCGTTTTCCCAACATTCCCCTTCACTACTCTGCTCCTATTGATTGTAGCGTGATGAAAAGTATACTAAAACCTGTCCAGGAGTGTGAAGAATAATTGTACCAAGTTTCGTTAAAATCCGTTGAGTAGTTTTTATTTCTATAAGGAACATACAGACGGACAGACAGACAGACATACAGACAGACAGACAAAAATTTTACTGATTGCATTTTTGGCATCAGTATCGATCACTAATCACCCCCTGATAATTATTTTGAAAATATATTTCATGTACAGAATTGACCTCTCTACAGATTTATTATAAGTATAGATGATTTATCGGAGTTTTAAAAGTACGCTCAAATCAATTCCCGAAAATTGTTAAAACTTGTTAGTCATACCACTCTTTTTACGATAAAACGTTTATTATCTCTCCGATAAAATCTCCGTTTAAACCTCCGATAAGTCATTATGAATAAGACCACTAATCAATAAAAGATAAAGAGATGATAAAAATCTTTATATATCACACAAATATGAATTCTGAGTGGGAATTGAACCCACCACCTCTCGCACAGCAGGTAAAATTATTACTAAGTCACGCTGTTTTTTAGGGTTCCGTACCCAAAGGGTAAAAACGGAAACCCTATTACTGAGACTTCGCTGTCCGTCCGTCCGTCCGTCCGTCTGTCACCAGGCTGTATCTCAAGAACGGTGATAGCTAGAGAGTTGAAATTTTCACAGATGATGTATTTCTATTGCCGCTATAACAACAAATACTAAAAATAAAATAAAATAAATATTTAAGGGGGGCTCCCATACAACAAACATGATTTTTTTACCGTTTCTTAACGTTGCCTTATGTTGCATAGATAATGGTACGGAACCCTTCGTGCGCGAGTCCGACTCGCACTTGGCCAATTTTTTTTACCGTTTCTTGCTCGATACTAATAACGTTGCCTTATGTTGCATAGATAATGGTACGGAACCCTTCGTGCGCGAGTCCCACTCGCACTTGACCAATTTTTATTTTTTTATTTATTCCCTTGATCAACCGGTTTAGGCTGTGTGTTTATTGTCAGAGAATCACGACACTCAATAATTATCAGATAATTACTATAATATGTTTATGTTAACATAAACTATTGTAAATATCAATTAATTTACAAATAACTAAACAATAAAAAATCACTAGCAAATATCTATACCTACTTAATATTATAAAGCTGAACAGTTTGTTTGTTTGAACGCGCTAATCTCGGGAACCATTGGTCCGATTTGAAAAATTCTTTCAGTGTTAGATCTTACATTTATCGAGGAAGGCTATAGACTATATAACATTACGCTGCAACTAATAGGAGCGAAGCATCAGTCAAAAATGTTGCCTTCTAAATTCCTCGCGTATGAAGGCCGCAATCGACAGTCAATGAGAAATAAAAACAGCAAAATAAATACTTAAATTTTAATTGTACTTACATTTTACATGAATCAGTTCACTCAAGAATTTCATTATAAATTTTGAGACAATACACTTAAAACTAAGCTTTATCACATTGTACTGAATGTTTACGCGTTATTACCCAGACCGATATTCATAGCATTCAATATATCACCATTATCAGCGTCTATTTCCCAAGCAAAGAGACCACCAAGCTTATTATTCCTTACATATTTACCCTTTTCAATCGTTGACCTTGCATCATCATAAGTAATTAATTCACCAGTGCCTTTGTTAAACACATAGGCAGCCTGTGCAACTTTGTCATAATGATACTCCCATTTTCCTTGAGCAATCCCATTAGCAATTTCTCTGTAGTCTACCACACCATCTTGCCAAGTTCCCTTACAAGGACCAGTAGCCACACCAGTGAAGGGATTGTTATCAGTATAATTGTGTACTCCAGACCAACCACGACCATACATAGCAACTCCTACAACCAACTTCTTAGGATTAACACCTTGAGCCAATAAGTATTTGATGCCAAAATCAGTTGTGTAAGTCTCTTTCGGATTCCATGCTGGTGCATGAAGAGCTGCTTGGTGACCAAGAGTATCATTAGACCACGCACCTTTGAAGTCATAGCTCATCACGAAGATATGGTCCATATATTGCTGTGCAGCTTTGTAATCTACAACTTGTATCTTGTCCCAACCAGCGCTGATGGCTGAAGTGAGTTCGTAAGTCCTGCCAGTTTCAACAGAAAGCTCGTTCAACATCTCTCTTAATTCTTTCATGAGTTGAACATAGATGTGACCATCATCAGGTCCACCGAGGTCAGGATTAGCGCCTTTACCACCAGGGAACTCCCAATCAATATCAACTCCATCGAAAAATTTCCATGTTTGAAGGAAGTCTTTAACTGAAGCAACGAAACGAGCTCTCTTAGTACTGTCAGTAAAGAAGTAGAATGGATCTGCTAAAGTCCAGCCACCAACTGAAGGAAGAATCTTCATCTGAGGTCTCGCCTGTTTTAACATCATCAACTGGCCGAAGTTACCCTTGTAAGGTTCATTCCAGGATGACAGTCCCTTCTGTGACTTTTGAAGAGCGGCCCAAGGATCATGGATAGATACTTTGAAGTCTTCCCTCCCACTGCAAGATCTTTGAAGTGCCTGGAAACTGCCTTCGATCTCTTTCAAGCTGTCGTTGATGCCATCTCCGCCACAAATTGGGATAAATCCGTAAAGAAGATGAGTCAAATTTGGGATTGGCACACGATCTACTGGGAACTTTCTAGGATAGACACCCCATTCAACAAAATAAGCTCCAACCACTTTTCCAGAAGTTTGTTTGAAAGGTTTGTTCTTTTCGCCAATAGAATAATCAAGGGGTGGTAAATGACTACCATCGGTATCAGCAACGACAATTTCAGTTGGATCACTGTAGCTACATCCATCAGCGTTACAAAGCTCAATCTTCATTTGATATCTTCCTCCTTTCTTTACTTTGAAAGCAGCTGAGGTAGCTGAACCGGCACCGGACCAGAATTCCTTATCATTAAGCAGAACTTTAGCTTTATCGGCTGGATCTCCTGACCAGGTATTCCACGTAACGCTTACATCGGCAGCATCTTTTCTGGTAACTAATTGATTGTAAGCTGTCGCTTCTCGATTGACTTCAACGATCGCGAAGGTGCGCTCCCCCCATCCTAGATTAGGTTTGCCTGGAGGGCCACACGATGCGACGGCGAGAAGCCCCGCTGCGATGACTAACGCCAACGGACGTCCCATAACCGGTTCTAAAAAAATAAATACGCAAAATTTTAACACAAACTGCTCATTAAAGAGTTGAGTTGGAACTGGACTTGCATCTCTTTGGTATCTTATATATACGCTGTGTATTGTAGGCCAACCGCTAACATGTAGGAGCCCGCATTCAGCGAAATACCGATACTGGAATGATTTTGTGATACGTAAAAATAATCATTAGCATACTTAAGTATCCCGGTCAGTGGGTCGGTCAAGGTGACAAATGTTTTTAATTGTTAACTATCCTATCTAATGGTAATATACTATCCTTTGCTATCTTTATGACTCGTAGTAAATAAGGTTGTATTTTGTTTAAGTTAATACCATTTCGTTTAACGGCTATACGTAATTACTTTGTGCAAATAAATACACTACATTTTACTTTGCATTATGAGTAAATAAATATTCTGCGACCCTTATGCGACTATTGAATTAAATAAAAACTATTTTTCATTGATTAAAACGCATTTATTTTGATATATAATTAACTACCAATATTTAATTGTATCTAAAGAGAGAAAGAACATTTAATGTGTTTTGGCATTATGTTGGGTTGAATAGCCAGTTACAACTAATATTAAAAAGTTGAAGGGTTTGTTTGTTTGAACGCGCTAATCTCAGGAACCACAGGCCCGATTTAAAAAATTCTTTTAGTGCTAGATAGTACAATTAACAAGGAAGGCTTTAGGCTATATAACATCACGCTACGACTAATAGGAGCGAAGCATCAGTGAAAAGTGTTGCAAAAACTGGTTTTTTTTTCTAAATTTCTTATTACAGCTTGTTACAGTTAGTATTTAATATTACTGAGTAAAACACAAACAAATAATTAATAATAAAATACAATGTGTTTATTATAAATGTAAATAGATTACAGCCCGCATACCTGATTATCTTATACATCATACATCATAATATAATGGAGTTACTCTATCATATGACAAGGTTATGATCAAAGAATGCTTATGATAACGTGTGAATGATTGACAGGTTTCGTGGTAAAGTGATTTATGTAAACTGGTGTTCATAAGGTCTCAGGTTGGATTGAGGACAATTATTTCGAATAACAGTTATTTTTTAACCGACTTCAAAAAAGGAGGAGGTTCTCAGTTCGTCTGTATCTTTTTTTTAGGTTTGTTACCTTATAACTTTTAACTGGGCGAAGCGATTTTGTGTATATGAAAGCTAATTGTTCCCGTTTGGTCCCATTGGCACCAGGTCAGGATCTGGTGGTTATCTCCAGAGAAATCAAGTAAAACCCAAAAATTTCAAAGCATAAATTTTTTTCACAGATCATGTAAAGGTGGTCACATGAAGTAATTATTTTTTTATAAAATACCCAATAATGGTATTTGTAAAAAAGCTAGTCCAATAAAAGTATGTGCTTACAAAAATAACACAAATATTTAACTTTATTTAGGACCCGAGGACGTTGTGTGATATGTCAGCTAGTATTTGTTAATATGTACATCTGAAAAACCGAACCACCAAATATTTACATCATTACGTCTTATAAAATAAAATCATCTGGCACGTCTGTTTATCTGTCTGTGATAAACTCAAAAACTATTAACGGCCATTATCAATGTTGTATCTATCCTCTTCTTGCTATCAAAGTCAGATTAACTTAAACTTCTGTCTTTACTTGCATATCAATTCTATTCATACAGCATTCTCTATTGAAAATTTGACGGGAGATAGAAATGTCTTACAGATAAGCGAGGATAACAATCCATCAGTAATAGTAGATTGAATAAAGAAAATGGTCATAAACGGATTTTTAAAATGAGAAGCAATAGACAAAGTGATTCAAAATAAAATTTACAAGCTGTTATCCGCGACATTAGAAAATCTTCCCCGTTTTGCAGATTTTTCACTGATGCTTCGCTCCTATTGGTCGCAGCGTGATGTTATATAGCAATACACGACAAGAGTATTTTAATTCTAACCAGTAGTTCCTGAGATTAGAGCGTTCAAACAAAAACAAACAAACGCTCTGCTTTATAATATTAGTATAGAAAATTATATTAGCCCTAGAAAGGGGTCTAAAAATAGATGACGACAAATTTTCTCTTATCACATACAAAATTTCATAAAAATCGGTTGAGTTGTTTCGAAAGAACTAAGTAACTCCGATTATAAAACGACGTTTGTATTAAGATACTGATTTCTAAAAAGGTATTTTAGCAAATATTTTAACATGTTAAATTAATATTTATAAGTACATGTACACATTTACGTTATATATTTGAAAAGGGGTGACTTATTAAGGCTTAGAACATTAAAATAAAACTAATATTTGAACAAAGTGATTATAAAATATTAATATCAACCTAATTTAAAAAATTTGTCCGTGTGGTGACGGATTAAGAATACAAGTGTTACCACCCCTTCCCAGGGTGCTGTAAAAGCCAGCATAGGAATATTGTACACAGATAACATCCTCTGTGAGAGATGTAAAACTCGAAAATAAACACTGTGCCAACACGCCTGGTCAGCGCAGCATAGCAGACCATAATCTCTCCCATAGTGAAGGCCCATGTTCAACAGTAGGACGATAATGGGCTGAAGAGAGAGAAAAAAATGAGATTATTCTTTAATATTGTTCACAACATTAGAATAGAAAAGCTCAATTTGGGACTAGAGGAAGTTGCGTGAAATGTCCATGAATTTTATACAAGTTTAATACATTGAGAGGTAAACCTCTCAATGTATTAAACTTGTGACAGTGAAAGATAAATCTTTCACTGTCCAAATTAAGTTTAATAATATATATTGAGCTTTATTGCTTAAAATTGGACCTGCAATGGTCGTTACAATGTTGTTTACAGATGGTATCATTATACTGAAGTATGGGACGTTTGTAGCTCATTATTTGTGATTGATAACTTACTGTAACGGTATGAACTTAACTGTAAACTCACATAATAATAATATGTTATCTGTGTAAAACAGAGGCGTATATACCCTAAGTTCATAGGGGCCATAGCCCAGGGCCCAGTACAGCCAGCGTGAGAAGGCCGGCGAAAGCATTCAAATTAAAAATTTTGCTCTCTCTCTCTCTGTTAATTTATAGGGCAGCTAATTAAATTGGCCCGGGGCGTCAAATCAAATGGCCCGGGGCACTAATTTTCAAATTACGCCTCTGGTGTAAAATATCCCTCTGGTTTTTAGGGTTCCGTACCCAAAGGGTAAAAACGGGACCCTATTACTGAGACTTCGCTGTCCGTCCGTCCGTCCGTCCGTCCGTCCGTCCGTCTGTCACCAGGCTGTATCTCAAGAACGGTGATAGCTAGAGAGTTGAAATTTTCACAGATGATGTATTTCTATTGCCGCTATAACAACAAATACTAAAAATAAAATAAAATAAATATTTAAGGGGGGCTCCCATACAACAAACATGATTTTTAGGGTTCCGCACCCAGTATCTCAAGAACGGTGATAGCTAGACAGTTGAAATTTTCACAGATGATGTATTTCTATTGCCGCTATAACAACAAATACTAAAAATAAAATAAAATAAATATTTAAGGGGGGCTCCCATACAACAAACATGATTTTTTTACCGTTTCTTGCTCGATACTAATAACGTTGCCTTATGTTGCATAGATAATGGTACGGAACCCTTCGTGCGCGAGTCCGACTCGCACTTGACCAATTATTTTTATTCCTACTGCTATCATGACCTAACAAGGATGACCGGGAGTCCAACTCAACGGAGGTAGCATTAAGTTCCCCCGCCGTCCTAATGTGGCCTATTGCCACAATTTACGCGGCGGGTCTGAGTTCAGGAACCCACCGTGCGTGACTAGGTGGCATTTACTTCAACCTTGGAAGGAAATGGGATGGTGACACATGCATTCCTAATCCGCCACCACACACATAATTGAATGTAAATAATAATGATTAATTAAAATAAATACAAAGAAAATACTTAGAATTTTATTTTCGGATATTTAATTGAATATTTTAAAATGTTAATATGTATTTGAATCATAATATGCAAATGTTTATTGTTTCCTTTCTTTCTTTCTTTTTGTTTTTACTTGGCAGTTTTTGTGTGTTTGCTATTTTTTTACGCAAAAACTACCAAAAAGGCTTTCGAAAAACTTCCTTATATATCAGAAAATGTTGAATTTTTTTCCCGTTTTTGCAACATTTTTCATCGATGCTTTGCTCTTATTGGTTGGAGCGTGATGTTATATAGCCTAAAAAAGCCTTCCTCGATAATAGTACTATCCAACACTGAAAGAACTTTCTGAATCGGACTGGAGTGGTTCTTTTTACGCATTCAAAGAAAAAAAATCTCTTTTAGTTTTATATAGGTAATTAGTATAGGTGTTATATACTAAAAAACGCTAAACTAAATTAAAAACTAGTAAAGTGATAGATTAAAAATACGAATGCCACTAGCCCATTCCCTCCTGTTGGAGAGCTGTTGGTAAAAACCAGCTAAAGGATACAGAACCACGAGAGACGAATAACTCGACACATCTCTCTCTCTCTCCAGCCCATTTACGTCCCACTGTTGGGCACCGGCCTCCTCCGCTTTGGGAGGGATTATGGTCTACTGTGCCGCGCTGACCAAGCGTGTTAGCACAGGGTACTTTCGAGTTTCTTGTCTCTATCAGAGGATGTTATCTGTGTAAAATATCCCTTAAGCTGGCTTTTACAGCACCCTGAGAAGGAGATGGGGTGGTGACACTTGTATTCTTAGTTCGTCACCACACGGAGACTTGACACATAGACCACACTAATTATACAAGTATTTGGGGTGATGATATATGTATTCTTCAGTCACACCCTATCGACGACAGTTTAGGAGCAATGCACCTAATAATATTTATTTTCCTTCCATTGTTCATTTCTTAATCATTAATGTTTGACAAAGTGATTCACTTATGGGTGAGGTGCCAACTCATGTTTGCGGTCATAGATAATTTCGAAAACGGACGATTTAACCTAATTTGTCTATGACTAAGCTCAATTTAATCGTTTCGTATTGTCCGTGTGGATAGAAGCTAAGAATTAAAAAACCTCTCCTTAAACACATGGAATAATTAACAACCAAAGAAATTTTCTTATAAATGCACAGACAATTTATTTATTCTACATTTCCAATTAAATTGACTGTCATACTATAATGGATGCCTCCAATGCCTATAAAAAAAACTAGGCCAATCTCAATTCTAAACTCAAATTCTCAAATCAAAACAATGCATCATACTGGCTGTATAGAAAAAAAAAGTTAAATTAGCATACAATACTCAACGCCTTACTTTTTCACGGTTATTGACCTGTGTATAAAGAGGTTATGCGAAGTGCAAGGCTAAACGTTAGCCGTTGTATACATTAACTACGTCACCAAAGGTATTCAAGTTTACGAACCACATTGCATAAGTTACGGACGCCATATTGGAATGTTAAAAACTTTTTAAACTTGGAATGTTTTATTTATCTTACATAATTTTGCTTGTGAATTTTGCCAACATTTATTTAAATTTCACTGTTAGTTGCAAATAAAGTTTTTTTTTATATTAATCATTGTTTTTTTTATTAGCCTATATGAATTAAGAATCTAATCGCTAAATAAAAGGTGCCTTGTAGTTCAGTTTTCAGTGATGGTAATAATGTTACTTGCGTGTTTTGGTCGTCGATTCATTTATCAAGCATGACACTTATTTTTGTAAGGAATATTATATACTAGCTGTTGCCTGCGACTTCGTACGCGTGATATTTAGAAATCAATCTTTAACAAACAGAAGTTTACTCTTTTGTTCGATAGGTGGCGTTGTACGTTTTTTAAATCGCGCTATCGTTTCGTTCCACACATTAACACAAGCTCGTCAAAATTATTATTGTGTCATCATTCGGATTTATTTATTTATTTATTTATCTATCCATTAATAAAATACTTTCAAGGAAGCAATATTTTTAACTAATGCAAATTTTATTTCAATTTTATGGTCGTTTAAAAACAACTTTAAATGTTTTTGATGACACAACTTTCTAATTAAGACAAGTCAATCTAAATAAACGATCGTTTAAACAACTGTTTATGTTAATTTGCTTCTGCCACGTTTGTACTGTATGCCTGTCTGTTTGAAGTAAACGCAAGAATTCTTAAACAATTTAAACATTATGTTCATAGGACTTTGGATAATTTTATTGTTTAAATTGTTGCTTGGGCCAAAATTACGAATAACTTTAAATTTACGAACATAACTAAGTTAATAAATCAAATTATGGTGGAAAAAGTGACTACCGCAAGCGGGACTTTACTTTACTTTACTGTAGTTACTTTTTTCACCATAATTTTATTTATTAAGTAAAAGCACAGCATGTCAATTGCAAAATAGTTAATTTAATTACATAGCCAAATAAGTAGGTAAATAAAAAAGTGATAGTGCTACCGATTCTGCGGGCACATCTAAACTAAACTAAGAAATTAAAATTGATAGTGTTGATAGATTAAAATAACACAATTCGGAAATGTTAACAAAACTTTTTTATTAGAAAATCTGTATATTATAGACAAACGATTCTAATTAATAAAATGTGCACAACGCAATAGCCAATTAATCAAAATACGCCATAGTTGTTACCATTTTTAACACGCTTATTAAGTTCGGTATGTATCTATCAATGTATTAATCTATGTAACGGAATCTTTGAAAGTGATGCTAACCCATTTGCAGTAGTCGGATTGATCTGAAATTTTACACACATGCCAAGGACCGATGACAATGCAATAATTTAAAAGAATATTCAGGATTTTCAATCGTTTTTTTCAGTTTTTGAATTAAGTACATTATTTTGTTAAGTTCAGTTGTGCACGTAGAATTGGTTTCAATGTTTATAAACTAAAACAAAAAGTGGTCACCCATCTATATCCAAACCGTAATAAGCTTCCTGAACCTTATTTATCAATCAATCTAAACAGCTTCATTAGCGGAATATAGTTTAAACTAGCACAACTCTATGCTCTATGTATAGTGGAACATAAATAATTCAAATTTGAAAATGGAATGTAGTGTGGGGATTAATACTATTAACCTTTGCTCTAGCGAAATGTAAGCGTTGCATTGTTTGCGCATCACTACTATGTTTGTAGGGTTGTCACGTAACTAATAATATTAATATATTTAATTTTATAATTGTAAACACAAAAGTTTGTAAGAATATTAAGATCTTTAAAGTCCTTTCTCTTCTTCCCGTTTTATGTAAAACTAGCTGTTTTGTGCTGAATTTAGAATCCAAAACTTTAAAAAATATACAAAAAGCCATCCTCTTGAACCATTTCATCAATTAAAAAAAGCGTCATCAAAATCCGATGCACAGTTTTGAAGATAAAAACTTACATAGGGACATACATACAAAAATAACCACTTTTTTATAATAAGTAAAGAAGTTCCATTTCAGAATCTTTTTTTGTTTTGGAAGGCTATCGCCACTATCGACTTCTTTTGAAACCATGGACTCCTTACTTACAAAAAAAAAAACTAAAGAGGCCTATAACTCATTTGTCATTTTTTTTTCACTATCGGCATCCGACAATCGGTTTAGTGAAAAATAAAATGTGATCGGACTATTACTTTCTTAGATTATCCCCTACATACATACTGAAACCTTATATTTTTAACACGCTTATATTGGTTCGGTAATTCGGTAGGTATTAACATATTCATCATCATCATCATCATAACATCACGCCTTTTTCCCATGGGGGTAGGCAGAGACTATAGTGCGCCATCTGCTATGATCCAAACATACTTCCTTGGCTTCATCCACACTCATACATCTGGTCATACATGCCCAACGGTTGTAAGTGCTATGCACTTGCCTAAAATAAAAAACAGGCAGTCATGGGGACTGCCGATAGAAGTGAAAACTATTAACTTATTAACTTGCGACCGACCGATAGCATAGCAGGGATGCACAGATTAGCATGTCGGTGACGCGAACTAAAAAGAAGTTTTTTCCCTCCAAAAACGCCCAACGCGCCTAAAGGAGTATTCACTTCAAAAACCTTGTTATATTATAGGTACAAAAGCCATCCTCTTGAACCACTCTATCTATTAAAGAAACAGTAGGCCCAGGCATACATTTTCGCCGCGCCGTAGAGAGGGGATAGCTGTCTACTCTCCATCCGTCTTACGCTTTTTCGATCAGGTCACGTGTCCTGACGCGAGTTTAAGATTTTATACCCATTACAGAAAAAGTGCTCAACGCCGCTAAAGAAGTTTTCACTTCAAAAATAAAATAAAATATACTCCGATGTCATCGCCGCGCCGGCATACTTCGAAAAGGTATTAACACGCTTGTATAAGTTAGATAAGTATCTATCAATGTATTAATCTATGTAACGGTTTCTTTGAAAGTGATTTTCACCCACTTGCAGTAGTCGGATTGATCTCACATTTTGCACACCTAACAAGGACCGATGACAATGCAATAATTTAAAAAAATATTCAGGATTTTCAAGCGCGGAATTTAGTGTTTAAACCAAGAAGGTTATAAATAGGGAGTAACAACTCGGGAACATAGATTTGTTCCAAGGCAGGGCCGCCCCGTTTATGGGTTAAAAGTAAAATATTAAATAGTAGCCTTGCTTTCTCTTTTACTCCCGCTCAAAAAGAAAGAGTTAGAAAGGCTACTAAATCATTTATTTTTCTTAATGTGTTCAACTAAAAAAAGCAGCAGGCCGGATTCGTTTTACCGAGTGTTACGTCTAGATCTATATCCTAAGTCTATGGTTTAAACTAAGTATTTATTATTAACTAGCTGTTGCCCTCGACTCCGTCCGCGTAGAATTTAGGAAATTTTCCCCGTTTTTGCAACATTTTTAACTACTGCTTGAGTGAGAGTATTATAAACGTAAGAGTAAACAAATATAATCAGAATGAACGAACTGCTAAGCTATCAGGAGTTACACGTGTTATTGTGAGTCAACCATAAAATATAGATATGTGCTGTTACGGGATATTTTTTAGACAATTTTATGTAGAAAATTTCCGTCATACATGATTTCTATGTAACTTTAACCATTAAGGCTGCACACGCGACGGAAGCTTAAAAAATGGAGCACTTTTTCCCGTTTTCCCAACATTTCCCTTCACTACTCTGCTCCTATTGATTGTAGCGTGATGAAAAGTATACTATAACCTGCCCAGGAGTATGAAGAATAATTGTACCAAGTTTCGTTAAAATCCGTCGATTAGTTTTTGTTTCTATAAGGAACATACAGACGGACAGACAGACAGACAAAAATTTTACTCATTGCATTTTTGGCATCAGTATAATCACCACTAATCACCCCCTGATAGTTATTTTGAAAATATATTTCATGTACAGAATTGACCTCTCTACAGATTTATTATAAGTATAGATAGTAGAGATTATTGTAATATCTTGATTATTGTAATTTCCTCAAAATATTAGCAAACCAATTATTATTTTTTTATTTTTAGCAATATGGGTTGTCAAACATACAAAGAATGCGACGTTACCAAGATTTTAATGCATTAATATGTTAATTATATCATTATGGACACATTTTCCTTGTATCTTATTAAATGTATCTTGTAAACAAAAGAACATTAAAAAAATAACTTTTTGGATGCATTTTATTAATTATTTACTGTTAAAAGTTAACAGTGAATTGTGATTTCAAAAATAATGTATGAGTCAGCTATTATTCCTTAATTAAAGGTTTTAATTCACTTTTTGGTATGTTTTTTTTTTCTTAAGGTATAGGTTTTATATTTTCACCGACTTTTGAAATGAGGAAGGTATACAGTTCGTAGGTATGTTTTTATGTAGATTGTTAGTTAATCATTGGGTTGATATGAAAGTTTTTTTTACAGAAACCTGTGTTTTTCTCGTAGAAAAATTAAGGAAATTAAATAAACTAAATTATAGTGGAAAAAATGATAACCATGAGCGGGACTTGAACCCACGACCTCGGAATACCGTTCCGTTGCTCTCCCATCTGAGCTATCATGGTTCCATTAAGGAAATTCCACATTCCACTATTAAGGAAATTGTTCAAATTTTACACACATGGCAAACTACCTGATAGACATTTTACATATTTTTTGAAACTATAATTTTTTATGTAGGTGTTTAGTGAGCGGAACTTGTGGTCTAGTAGTTGATGTAATGGACGACGAGGTCGCAGGTTCAGTTCCCGCTCTGGACTATCATTTGTGTGATATTTTTAATTGTCATACAAATGTTTGTACTGCATCTGAGTGTTTACTATGTATTATAAGTATGTATTTACAAAAGAAAAGAGGTATATGTGTTTACTTAAGCATATAACGTTAGCTAGGGACTAGAGGACATTGTGAAAAATGTCCTGAATATTTAAAAAAAATTGTGAAGGTCGCTTCTTTTTTACTTAAAGTAACTTGTTTAAAACAATATTTGCAAAAGTTTCCATATTCTACTTATACCACAAGTATGGATCCATGAAATTAACTATGTTACTGACAGCCCTATAATATTCTCGTCGTGTCAGTGACTACAATTTGTATTCAAGAATTTTAGATAACGTGTTGTTTAGATTATTTATGGTCTGTTTATAAATTATTGATTAATATTAGTTAATATTTAAATTTATAGTATGAAGTACCACTTGTACTATGCACAACTGATTTTTTTTTTAAATCGGATCAGTCGTTCTGGAGATTAGCGCGTTCGAATAAACAAACTCTTCAGTTTTATAATATTACTAGCTGACCCGGCAAACGTAGTTTTGCCATACCAAAAAAAAAAAGATTTCAAAAATAGATGTTGGCCGATTCTCAGACCTAGAGGATATGTACACAAAATTTCAGGAAAATCGGTCGAGCCGTTTCGGAGGAGTACGGTAACTAACACTGTGACACGGGAATTTTATATATAAGATAATAGATTTTCATTTATACATTTTCATTTATATTGACATAGAAAATTCTTGTCATTATTGTGCACGGCGTGACCGATTCTAGTGTGAATCATTTAAATTGGAAAATTGAAAAAAAAAAAATTAATCAAATTAAATTAACAACTTTTGCAATATTTTCAAATGCTTTTGAAATGCTGCCTAATTATTTATATAGCAATAAAAAACCCGTATCACATAATAAGTTCTTTTTATGGTTAGTCGCTGTTTGCACATTGCCAAACCGCATACAAGTTAAATAAAAGGGTTTGAAAGTGTGTATACTTATTAACTGTAACTTCTATGGGGTAATATTACAAAAATAAAATATGGTTTTTAGTGACGTTCGTGGCAAAAATTAACTCTTGTCATTTTTCCCTAACGTACTAAAAAAAGTCTAACATAAAATCCCACACCAAATATTGTTGACAGAACAATGATTAGACTTGATACAATCAATCACTATTACAGTTACCTAGGACAATGGGAGTTCCGCTGCGATTATTTAAATCGATATACGTCTAGGTCAATCGATTCTAATATCCATCACAGCTGTATATAACTACGTGTAAGGATAGACAGAGGGTTTTCAAGTGAAAACTTTTGTAGCCAACAGATAAAATAAATAAATAAATATTAATGGACATTTCACACAACGTCCTCTCGTCCCAAAGTAAGCTATATTTCTATGCTTGTGTTATGGGTACCAGAATACGGATAGACTACATAAACTACTTTTCTAATGTATTTTGATTAATTTGCTATTTCATTGTGTACATTTTTATTAATTAAAATCGTTAGTCATATACATATGTACATAGGTTTACTAATAAAAAGTTTCAATTAACAATGCCCGAATTGTGTTATTAACACTATCATCTTTCATTTTTTAGTTAAGTTAAGGGATAGAATCTGTGACCTTGTAAAGGGTACCTACTGGGTAGGTACTATCACCCCTATTTTTGGACCATATGACGTTGGAAATTATTATAATATAACTATTTAATATTTTATAACACTTGCGCGACTTATTTATTCAAATAAAACCAATTTTTCACGAATATAGACGCGTATATTTGTTTAAAATGTTAGCCCGACGTTTTGGAGACTTTTCAGTTTCTATGGCCACATGAAGTCTTTTTATTTGAAATAAATATTTATTTAGTCAATCTTTTTCATTGAAACCTGCGCGTGCGCAGATTTTTACAATGTACGTTTAATTTTCTTGTAATTATTGTTGATATATATATATATAGAATATTATAATTACGTTTTGATGTAAACACAATTCTGCATATTTAAGTGTGATATAATTATTATACTCTACATTCTACAATAACAAATACTATCGTTTTCCTGCCATCATCCCTTAACTTTGTATTGATTTAAACTTTTTTAAGGCTCTGTACCAAAATGTGAAACGGGCCGTCTGTCCGTCCAAGACCCTAAGAAGGAAATGGAGAGGTGACACTTGTATTCCTAACCCATCACCATACAAACATAAAATTGTGAAATATGTTTTTCAGTGAAAGTATAAGAAATTGTGAATTTTTAAAAGAAATAGCTGGCAGCCTTTTTGAATATTTGTCCAGTTGTACAACAATACCTAACTTAATTTACATAACAAAGTAAAATTATTTTTAACACTTTCTTTAAATATTTCACTTGTCTTTAAGGTGAGTGAGTTATTATTAAGAGTAACTTCAAGAACACAAGTGTAATCACACCATTTCCTTACTTTAAGCACCCCCCTGGTGCTTAATTTTGACTGACAGACAGAAAAAAAATAGTTATTAGGGTTACATATTACTAAAACAGTGTTGTCCCTCTATAACCAAACTATATCTCTGAAACGGTGATAGCTAGACGGCTGAAAAATTCTCAGTTTCTGTCACATCAGCATTTTCCTCTCCTCATCCCATTGTCTAGGGTCCCTTAATTAGCGTTATTAAATAACAGTACGGACCTCTTCGAGTGCAACTTCAACTCGTACTTGACCGGTTTCTCAATTATAATGTTTAGTTAGGAGAAAAGATCATACTGCGATAAAACTAACTAACTAAAATCTAGTAAAACTTTTGCCCTATACCGAAATTGAACCCGTAACCTCACGATTCATATAATCGTAAAATTTCAGATCAACAAGACAGTCTCCGTACTTAATTAAGTACATAAACAAAAAGACTCATAAACACGTCACTTTGTCTCAACACTTAAATTGGGAAACCTGCTTAAAATTCATTGAATACTCAAACACAAAACTTTATCTTTAAACCGTATTTTAATTTTTGATTAGCAAGTTACACACGAAAAAAAATACGGGGTCAATGTACAATATTTGTCATCCATAATGCATATTATATACTCTATGGCCTAAATTTCAAAGTTTTAAAAAGTAAAAAATAAAGTCTAGAATGCAACTACAAACTTTTTAATGCCCAAAAAGGTCACTGGCAGTTGAACAAACCGCGTGTGCCAATGCAAAAGAAAACAAAAAAAATTGGCCATTTACGAGTTATATTTGTGTGTGAAGAGTTGCGTACCATTATTATCATAACATTGTATTCGTCATTATAAAAATCATGCCGTAATAATTAAATTATACGCACAGACTATTATTTTTGAATAGGAACTCATGTAAATATTTATTCTATTCTGGTTTTTAGTCCTAATTGCTGCTATGCGTAAAAAATTCTACCATATAGTTATCACTGCTCATACAATATAACAGCCTGGTGACAGACGGATGGACATCCAATGTGAAATTGTGTGTATGAATGTGTGAATGTTTTGATACAGTTTTGGTCCTCATTTCAAGTTTTGATACAGAACTTCAAAAAAGGTTTATATCAAATATCCGCTCTCGATTCGTGAAGGGACACGTAACGGCACAAAATAACGGTTAAACAATAAATGAAGTTCCAATTTTGAATCCTGCTTCGGCACAATTCGGACCCGATCCGAAACGACCCCACGAAGATTGCAATCGCCGAGCACAATTTTATTTCAAATAAGAATTTAAAAGAAACAAAATGTTTTACCTGATTGCAATTGTCTGGGAAAATTCGAGACAGTTTACTTATCCAACTTAAATCCACTTAGAATAATGTATTTTGTAAAGTAAAAAACAACTTTTAAAGATTAGTAAACGGTTACTAAAACATTTGCAAATTATACTACTACTAAGCACTATAAAATAACTGATAAAATATAATGATCAAAATATTTATGTGTTAGATAATACATGACATAAAGAAGAGATTATGACTAACGGTTTTCGTTCGCCATTTTTCAATTTATTCTTCGACATTTCGCAATGGGCTTTGTTTTAGGATGGAACATTCAAAAATATAATGCTTTCGCTTTTCAAAGTTTTTTTTCTTTTTCTTCGTCCATACAAAAAGGATGGATACCCTGTAGATTTGCCAAGCAAATAATTTATCATTGTTTTAACGTCAATGATTTTATATGTGTCCTAAAAATTACGAAAACAATAATACAATTTCACCCCAAAATTAAAAAGACATCATAAACGAAAACAAACCAGTTTTAAAAAAGTAGAGCGAATGAATAACAACGAGAACAAGTTCACAATAAAAAAAGTCACAGCGATAAAATTGGAACGCGCCAAAGTTTGAATAAAGAATAAACTTAATTATGTTTGGCATAGATAATAAAAAATATGTTCTGATTTTTTTTAAAGCACAGATATTAAAAAACACACACCGTTTAAGGATTTGCGTAAATATTTCACCTTTGTATTTCGGCCTATGACCGTAACGTACGGGCAAACTGCGCCTGCGCAAGCCCTCCCGATACTAATGCTAGTATGCAATAGTGATGTCCAGGAAAGCACCGTAGAGTACGAATTAGTATTGCACTTGCGATCAAACAGCCCATGTTGCCGTTTATATATTACAACGCGTTTCACGTATTGAGGATACAAACATTAAATTAATTATTGACGACAACAGATTTTCCGCAACAAAAACTAAGTATGGCAAAAATACGAGTAGGTACCTACCACGAAGGATTTAAATACCAAACCTAATAATTATCCCCATGTCTACCCATGTAATTGTAATAATCAGGCATTATGCAGTGGGCTTGTGCCTAAAATGCTATGTATCAAATAAAGACATAGAGAAAAGAAACTTTTTTTTTGTTTTTGTCTGCGATCTTCGGTAAAATAAACATAGTCATCTACGAGATTATTAATTATAATATTCTATTTATCGTTATCGTTCTCTCAACCTTTCTTCGTTCAATGCAGTTTTGTGCCACTACAATCCAGCGGCTTCCTATAAACCTGACATATTTTCATTTGCTTTGCTACTTAGTAGATACATGATACTTAAATTTTGACAATTAAATAGGTAGAATTATAGGACTATTGTACATGTCGTAGGAGACTTGATTAAAATAGTTTACATAAGGATTTTTAGTTTTAACTTAGGTTCCAAGATTGTGAAGTGGGTCCTTAAATGGTGTCAATGGTGAGTAATTCCTTTATCTGATGAGTTTGAATGGTGACCCGTTGAATATTTATAAAAGGATACTTCCGAACCAGTTACACGTGTCGTAAGCCACGGATCGAACTTATCGTAGTTAATAGAATGTTGTAGTTAACGTAGTTAGTTTCTCCAGTATTACAAGGCCTTTAGATTAATGACTGCTCTAGGTGTAAATACAGGTAATATGATAGTACTATGATCTTTTTCCGATATACATTTTATTTTGTTAATTAGATCCTTTAATGTATATTACTTTACTGGTGTACAATAAAGTGTATTCATTCATTCAATAATCTTAAAAAAGACGACTTCCTGTAAAAGTGCTCAAAAGCCAATAAAATCTCACGTAGAACAAACTAATAACAAATCAAAAACAATAATGGTTTCCCTCGCAATTAATGTAGTACGAATTTTGCAAACAACGCTTTATTTTACTTTTCTGCACGTTTGTGACATTCATATAAAGAGTGTGCATAAGCGAAAAAAAAAAAAAAATACTTTATAAAAAATCGGGTCAGATGGTTCTTAATGTATACCTTTCATAGCTTCGTACGCCTGCAATTTAGAAACCAAACATTAACAAATAAAACATAATTCCTATCTATCAAAAAAACGTTTTTTTTTTTGCGCAGTTTTGAAGATTATTGGTCTTATTCATAATGACTTATCGTTTAAACGGAGATTTTATCGGAGTGATAATAAACGTTTTAGCGTAAAAAGACTATTATGAATAACAAGTTTTGACAATTTTTGCGAACCGATTTTAGCGAGCTTTTAAACCTCTGATAAGTCATTATGAATAAGACCAATAAGCTTACATAGGGACATACATACAAAAATAACGACTTTGTTTTACAATAAGTTAAAGTTACAACAGATATTGTATTTCTGTTTTTAACAGAGCAATATGGTCCTAAATAAAGGATTATACAAAACAAATGATAAGCCTTTGCAGATTTTTTTCTAGACTTTTCGATTGTTATTTTAGATTACCTAATGCTGTAATTATCAGTTGTGTTACTACTATCGTTATAATCGATATCTTTAAACACAACTCTATTGTCTAAAGGTTACCTAACGTTTACAATTGAATGAACGCACGCAACTTTGACTTACTATTAGGTGTTTGTTTTTTTAATAACACGCTTTTGTTAGTTCGGTACGTATCTATTAATTTACTAATCTATGCAACGGAATTTTTTAAGTAATTTTTCCATGCTTGCTGTAGTCGGAGTGACGGGCCGATGACAATGCAATAATTTAAAAACAAATATTAGGTTATTTTTTTTATTAAATTTTTTTTGGAAACTCTATTTTATGTATTGTAAATAATATTCAGGTTTATAAGCGTATTTTTTTAAGTTTTTATTACAATAATTTGTGTTTATGGGTGTGTCACGTGATGTATTAATAGCTGATGCCGTCCAAGAAATTGCTGGTTCAATTCCCGCACAGAAAAAAAGTTTTTTTTTATAATATATGTATGTCACACCTTATTTTCTAGTTGTCTGTGTCCGAGTGTTTTCTATTTAATGTTATCCGTATTCTGGTACTAATAAATACAAGCAAATAAGATTTTCTATAAATCAGAGGCCATTATGTGATATTATTATGTCCATATTTATTAAAAAATATAGTCGTGACATTTGGTTTTGGTGTTTTATTTCGAGTTTTCCGTCTTTAGGGAGGTTGATTGTTGGGTGTATGTATAGGACCTTGGGTATAGCTGTCCTATAACCAAGAAATAAAAGATATTGCGTGTTCACGTAAACAGTGTTTATTCACAACTGAATATAATAATTTATGCGGCAAACCCAGTCGCCTCTATACATTCAAAAATCTGCTTACACACATAACCATGCACACATATAAAATCATACATACTGTCCAGACACCGTCTTTCACGGGATGCTGTCTACCTATTGTCCTAGAGCTGGTTCTTACAATACCCTGAGTAGGAAATGGGTTGGTGTCGTTTGTATTCTTAATCTGTCACCACATGTACAGTGTAGTCGCATATTACCATTGTTAGTATATAACTATTTTTCTATTTCTACAGCAGAAAAAGGTAAAATGTATTTTTTTGGAGTTTCTTTTGCATTTGATCATTTTGTGTAGCCCATAACACAGAGGTACTTGGCCCAACAATAAAGTCTTTGTCCGTCTGTCACTTAGCATTCTGGACGCGACGCAAGCTCACTACCGATGCGCTAACTACCTCTTAGTGTTGCCAATCTACAGGATTGATTACCCCAGGGAAACATTTGGGATTATGGCGAACTTATTTTGATTGGGGAATGTTACTGCTAATTAACTATCTTTAGAAATAGTAATTTAGTTGCTATGTTTTACGATAATCTTATAGACTGTATGTATATTTGTAATTTTACTATCCTTTTAGTGATGGATTAAAAATAATAAATAAATAAATATAAGAATAAGAATAACTTTATTGAGCAAAATTTTACAAAACAACTGTTTTATTGTATTCTTCTTTTTATGACCAGATGTATGAGTGTGGATGAAGCCAAGGAAGTATGTTTGGATCGTAGCAGATGGCGCTCTATAGTCTCTGCCTACCCCTATGGGAAAAAGGCGTGATATTATGATGATGATGATGAACTGTTATAATATTATTATGAACATTAGCATGTGTACTAATTATGATAATTGCATCACAGATGCCAACGCCTTCCACTTTACACATAATGAACTACAAAGTATCGTATTAAATTCGACTCTAAGTACAATTTTCAATTTTAATATCTAGTAAGAAAAAATGACATGCAAGTTAAAAATTAAATATATGTGAAGGTGTGTGTGTGTGTGTGTGTGTGAGTGTGTGTGTATGTATGTATAATTTCAAAAATTCAAGTCTTATCGTTGGTGACTTAAAAGAACCTCTGTTTCATTGTGGTTAAGATCTTCTCAATATTCTTAGACATTTCACACAACGTTCTATGCTCGCAAGCTAAGTTTATATGCTTGTGTTATAAGTACTAGAATACGGATATAATACATATACTCCCATTCTTTTGTACATACATACTTATATAGAAAACACCCAGATGCAGTACAAACATTTGTATGACATTTATAACTATCACACAAATAATGGTCCCGTGCAGGAATTGAACCCAGGACCTCATGAATGGCAGTCCGTTACATGAACCACTAGACCGCAAAGCCCGCCAATATGTCTGCATATTACAAAACAAAATCGTATTTCTGTTACTGAACCTTTTGTTATAACTTGCACAAATTTTATGAGACTAGAAAAATAAAAAACCACTTAATTAAACAATGGTACGGAATGGTACCAATTCTAGATGCAAAACCAAACTTAACTACAAAATGAAAATTTATTGTGTCAAAAACACAATTCGGCAATGTTAAGTGAAGTTTCTTAATATAAAAACTTATTACTTATTTAATTATGATAAATCCATCCATCCATCAACCTTTCTCAGTCCACTGCTGGACATAGGCCTCCCCCATAGAACGCCACAACGCGCGGTCTTGCGCTAACTGCATCTAGCGGCACCCGGCGTATTTGACGATATCGTCTGTCCACCTTGTTGGGGGCCCCCACGCTGCGTCGTCCGGTTCGTGGTCGCCACTCGAGGACCTTCCGTCCCCAACGGTCATCAGATCGTCGAGCGATGTGGCCTGTCCATTGCCACTTCAGCGTGCTAACTCTTCGGGCTATGTCGTACACACCAGTCCTTCTACGGATATGATAAATATGTGCAACGAAATAGCAAATATTAGCCATAACACAACCAACTTTCATTTTATAGTTAAATTTAATTGTGCACGTAGAATCAGTATCAATATTTAATTTTCCCCAAAAATTGCGTAGTTTACAAAAGTGGCAACACTGAGCAACCTCATTATTGTGTTTCCGTATTATTGTTGAAATATACCGGCAGAAACAATATTTTATAACACACTAATTATAAGAAGCATTGTTATTTTATATGGCAGGGAGAGGAGTACAATGTTGTATTGTTTTTGTATGTATTTGTATGTATTTTATTATGTATCTCTCTTTGTTGATGTGTATTATTAAATAAAATTTCTTGTTAATTTGTATTTTAATTAATAATTAGGACTGTATTAAGAATTTTACCAATAACAATAAACAAATATTGTCATACCTTACTTTTTAGGGTTCCGTACCCAAAGGGTAAAAACGGGACCCTATTACTGAGACTTCGCTGTCCGTCCGTCCGTCCGTCTGTCACCAGGCTGTATCTCAAGAACGGTGATAGCTAGAGAGTTGAAATTTTCACAGATGATGTATTTCTATTGCCGCTATAACAACAAATACTAAAAATAAAATAAAATAAATATTTAAGGGGGCTCCCATACAACAAACATGATTTTTTTACCGTTTCTTGCTCGATACTAATAACGTTGCCTTATGTTGCATAGATAATGGTACGGAACCCTTCGTGCGGGAGTCCGACTCGAACTTGACCAATTTTTTATATATTACTGTAACATCGCTGTATGTAAGTCTGTCCCCAGGCTGTATCTCTGAAACGGTAATAGCTAGAGAGCTAAAAGTGTTACAGTTTAAGTATTTCAGTTGATGTTAAAACAACAAATACTAAATATCATAATTCTCCTACCCTTATCCCGACCCTAAAAAAGAATTATAAGTGTGTTTTTAATTTTTGAAGCAAGCAAATTATTATTAAGTAGCTTTAGTTTTGTTCGTATCTATCTATGTGTGTATACATTAAGGCGATACATAAATGACTTCGTGCATTGTTTGAGGTACGCAATTCTAATTGTTTTTCTTTTTTAACACGCTTTAATATGTTCGGCATTTGCACTTACCTCCGCCGTGTATATGCCTTTCGTTATGCGTCTCTCATCCATCCTCTCCACATGACCAAACCACCTAAGCATACTTTTCTCCATCTTCTACATCCTCTTTCAGACCGCAACGTTCTCTTATAACTTCATTTCTTAATCTATCTTTCAAAGACCACACCACACATACTTCTGAAAACAAGTAAATAAAAATAAATTAATAATAAACGCAAATAATTTTGAAATACGGTACAAAATAAGAGTACCGCCATTTTGTTTACTTTACAGTTGTCATAACAATTCATAGAATCTGTCGATTTATAGGTATTTTTAAGACGCTTATTTATGTTCGGTATGTATCTATCAATGTATTAATCTATTTAACGAAATCTTTGAAAGTGATTTTAACCCACTTGCAGTAGACGGATTGATATGAAATTTTGCATATATATCAAGAACCGATTACAATGCAATAAATTAAAATAATATTTAGGATTTTCAAGCGTGTTTTTTAGTTTTTGAACAAATAGATTATTTAATAGTGGTTTTAGTTTATAACAACACACTTCTAAAATATGAGTCACTTTTATTTACAAACTATAATATTTATATTCAAACAAATATTATGATAGTGTATAATTCAATGGCACGAGTAAGCCACGCGTTAGAAATAATAGATACATACAT
This sequence comes from Orgyia antiqua, assembly GCA_916999025.1. Classification (NCBI taxonomy): domain Eukaryota; kingdom Metazoa; phylum Arthropoda; class Insecta; order Lepidoptera; family Erebidae; genus Orgyia; species Orgyia antiqua. The sequence continues at coordinate 13,423,303 of OU779874.1, forward strand.
AATTTTCTAATAAAATATAGAACATTTACACTTACAACGTAGATCGAAACTGATGGAATATAAACAGAATCATAAATAAATAAATAAAATAAATAATAAATATTCATGGACATTTCACACAACGTCCTCTGGTCCCAAGCTAAGCTTAAATTAAATTGTTTACTTCAAAAACAAAACAAAAACACACTTAAAAATCCTAACTATTTTTTTGAATTTTTCCTTTTTATCGGTCCTTAATTATGTCTGCCAAATTTTAATTCCATCCGACTTCTACAAGTGAGTGAAAATCACTTTCAAAGATTCCGTTACATAGATAAATACAATGATAGCTACGCACTGAGCTAATAAAAGCGTCTTAGAAACAGAATTATACTTCTCAGCGCATTAAGAGGTTACGACAGCAAACCATGATCATACAAAAATATGGAATCGTATTCCGCAGTTTTCTTCGTGGATATTGCCTCTAGAGCAATGAATTTTTTCACAATATCTAGGTCTAATATATCTATATAGGAGAAACATCGTAGACATCACCTGTAATTACAGCCAGAGCAGTCATCCATCTAAAGACCCTGTAATACTGGACAAACTAACTACGTTAACTACAACATTCTATTAACTACGATGAGAATGATCCGTGGCTTACGACACGTGTAACTGATTTGAAAGGATCCTTTTATGAAATTTCAACGGGTCACCATTCAAACTCATCAACTACAGTAAATAAACAAATTACTCACCATTGACACCATTTGAGGACTTACTTAATAATCTTGGAAGCTAAGTTAAAACTAAAAATCCTTATGTAAACTATTTTAATCAAGTCTCCTACGACATCTATTATCTCTTATTTCTTTTATTTTTTTCTAAGCTAAGACGAAAACCTCGAAATCAAACCTACAACACGCAACGCTACACGGTAGCAACACGCCCTGTTAGTATTAGGTTTCATTTCAAATTTTCGGTCTTTCAAATAAACCAATAATTATAATACTTTGATCTCTCTGTGTGGTGACGGATTAAGAATACAACTGTCACCACCCCATCTCCTACCAAGGATGCTGTAAAAGTCAGCTAAGGGATAATGCACACAGATAACATCCTCTGTAAGAGACGAAAAACTCGAAAATAAACCCTGTGCCAACACGCCTGGTCAGCGCGGCACAGTAGACCATAATCCCTCCCAAAGTGGAGGAAGCCCGTGCCCAACAGTGGGACCTAAATGGGCTGAAGAGAGAGAATACTTCGATTAGCCTATTCTTACAAAATCGATACCAACATGCCCGTACCAGTTATATTATCATGAATCATTATTTTGTAATTCTCCTGAAGGTCAATAAACAAAACCGAGGAAGCTGTTTCGTCCTCGAGGGAGTCATCAGCTCAATAAGGAAGTACCAACATTGCCATACAAATGTATGTACTTCCTTGCTGTATGTAGTTACGTGTATTGAATATATATTGATCAGAAAAACAATCTATTAATGGGCCTAGTGGCGTTTTGGTAGTAAAATCTACTGTTCACGAGGTTGTGGTGGGTTCAATCACATTTAGCGGTGGTTCCCAAATTTAAATTGACGATATTTTTGGCGACATTTGTATTATTGTAAGTATGTATTTACAAAAGAAAAGTAGTATGTATTCTATCCGTATTCTGGTGCCCATAACACAAGCATATAAGCTTAGCTTGGGACCAGAGGACGTTGTGTGAAATGTCCGTGAATATTTATTTTATTATTTATTTATTGATCAATCACCACATCTATTCTGTCTGTTTCTTTGTTTGAACGCGCTAATCTCAGGAACCACTGGTCTGATTTGAAAAATTCTTTCAGTGTTGGATAGTACATCTATCGAGGAAAGCTATATACGGAGGCTATATAACATCACGCTGCGACCAATAGGAGCGAAGCATCAGTGAAAAATGTCGCAAAAACGGGTTTTTTTAATTCCACGCGTACACGAAGTCCCCCCTTGCAGCGTGCCCCCATAGTTAGGGGGCCACCCCTGGCTGGGTCATGGCAATACCTGAGTGACTACCATGGCCCGGCTAAGGGTGAGGAGGAACACCTTGGAGTTTAGTGGGTATTCCGGCAGCAATAGGCCGGGAGACCCACACGAAGCCCGATCGTTGCCGCCGCAACCAGAAAGGCGAAGAGCGCAAATGCATTCCCTACGTTAAAAAAAGCGTACGGAGTCGCAGGCAACAGCTAGTAGAATATAATTAAAGGTAGGTACTTATATCTTTGAAAACAACACAATAACATTGCATTTAATATCATGTGACATATTATGCAACTTAATATATATTTAATTATAACGATGCAGCTAATTAGTGACAAATCGCATACGATTTTAATTAGTTACAAGTTTAAAGTTTGATTATACCTATAAACAATAATCCTTGAAAAGGGTCAAGTGCATAGCAATAAAAGTCGCGGATTCGATTCCCGCTCGGGACAATCATTTGTCTGATATTTATAATTGTTATACAAATATTTGTACTACATCTGGATGTTTATTATGTATTATAAGTATGTATTTACAAAAGAATGTATTATAAGTGTTATAAGTATGTATTTATAAAGGAGTAACAATCAAACTTATTGAAGGTAATTGAATAATACAATCAACTTTAGGCACCATAGTTGGAAGGTTCTTCGTGCGTTCTCGCAAAATATTTAGTGATCTCTCAATTCTGATCCAGGAAGATCCTACCTAAAAATATTCCGAGATCCAGAAAGATCCTGTTACAGGATGCCATTGTATACAGCGCAATATGTCTATCCAGAGAGAAGACAACGAATTATTATATAAGTCGATTGTTTTTCAATTATATAATTTGATTCAATAAGTTTTGGTTGGATTCGATATAAAACAAATGCGTACCCCAAAAGGATGTATGACTAGATGTATGGGTGTGGATGAATCCAAGGAAGTATGTTTGGATCGTAGCGGATGGCGCTCTATAGTCTACCCCCATGGGAATAACGCGTGATGTTATGATGATGATTAAGTAGTTAAATAAAATAATTTCGATCTTCTTACCCCAATCTGCAGAGCTGCATTTTGTACCTATCCAAAGTGTTAGCTCATTGGCCAGAGTCGAGGCACAGGCTAACGCGACCAACAAATAGGATGTAGTCGCCTTAACTTAGAATAAGTATAAGAAAGTAACTGTTGCAAAGTAAGTACCTACACATAGGGTGCATAGAACTGAATGTAAACTGTGTCTGCTCGCTTGCTAATAACCAATACAAACATAGCCGTAACTTATTAACAATCATAAACTAAAAGCGATTAATTGGTAGTAAAATTAAATATTTCCAAATTATTCACATTATTTGTGTTGTGAATTACATTTTCCATACTTTCGGGAAGACCTTGCATTAGTATAGTTTCTAGGATTCCGTACATAAAGGGCCCTAATAAGCTTAGGTCTTTCTGAATGGTAGTTTCGTCAGTAATTTCAGAAATTGTTTTTCATTGTTTGTTTGAACGCGCTAATCTTCGAAAACGCTGGTCCGATTTGAAAAATTCTTTCAGTGTTCGACAGCAAATTTATCGGGGATACCTATAGAATAGACTATATAACATCACGCTAAGACCAATAGGAGCGAAGCATCAGTATATTTAATCAAATATATTTTGCTTGGTGTCAACCGATATATTACTAGCATATTACTAAAAAAAACTTTATAAGTAAACGGCTCAAGTTGTCAAATGAGCGTCGCGTTGGTAACGAGAAAAGTTTTTTGATCAGCTAACCCCCGATACTGGGTGTAATCATAAGTTTGATCGGGCGTACCAATTGAGTTATGTGCTGATATTTCATAACTTACAAGGATATAATTAAAATACTGTATAATAAAAAGAAATGGGGTGGTGACACTTGTATTCTAAGTCCGTCACCACACGGACAAGTTTAGATTAGTCTAGCTTTAATAGCAAGAATCGAAGATAGATAAAATATTGAAAACAATGGTTCGGCTCCGCTATCCGATTGTCATTGCCAAGCTGTATCTTATGTTTTTAATTTATCTTGATGGTTGTTTGATGTTGTAGCGATGGTACTGAACCCTTTGTGTGCTTGTGTGTCCAAATCGCCCTTAGCCTGTTTTACAAAAACATACACATCGTTGCGTTTGTAAGAGCTACGAACTTAACGGTACTGAAGGGCAAAACGGTTATTGTTTGTATTTCTTTGTCATTATTATTATAATTAATAACATGCCGAATAATAAGGAAAGTAAACGGTAATTGCTAATTAGTCAGCCTTTAATTGTTTATTAAGTTACTAGCTGTTGTCTCCGACTTCACACACATAAAGTTTCAAAATTATACCCTAACAAATTATACAATTAGTTCAAAAAAAACACGCTTGAAAATTCTTAGTTTATTCTTTAAATTACACATTGCATTTCATCGGTTCTTTATAATAATATGTGTGCAAAATTTTTGCATAAACCGACCACTAAAGTAAGTGTGTTAAAATCACTTTCAAAGAATCCATTACATAGATTAATATTTAATATATTGATAGATACCTACCGAACTAATAATAAATAATCATAATAAATATTCACGGAAATTACACACAACATTCTCTGGTCCCAAACTAAGCTTATATGCTGTGTTATGGGTACCAGCATACGGATATAATACATAAACTACTTTTCTTTTGTAAATATATACTTATAATACATAGAAACACCCAGACGCCGTACAGTCATTTGTATGACAATTATAAATATCACACAAATTATTGTCCCGAGCGGGAATCGAACCCGCGACCTCTTGATCGGCAGTCCGTTACATGAACCACTCAACTATGACGCTCGTCAGATCCTCAATTAAGAAAAGCGTGTTAATTAAAAAAAGAAACCATCCTCTTGAACCTCTCTATCTATTAAAACCACATCAAAATCCGTCCGATACGAATAAGTTAAAGACTAGCCTAGCATCTTCTGAAAAAAACCCGTTTAGGGCAAAGGCTTCTTTCAAAGAAAACTATTTTTTCGGCCATATGCAATTTTACCCCAATTAGGACCTGCCTGACCTATTGACATATCCGTGTGGTGACGAATTAAGAATACAAGTGTCATCACACCATTTCTTTCCCAGGGTGCTGTAAAAGCCAGCTAAGAGACAATATCAGCACTTAACGTCTACTGTGAGAGACGGACAGCTCGAAACTAAACTCTGTGCCAACGCCTGGTCAGCGCGGCACCGTAGACCATAATAATTCCTCCCAAAGTGGAGGAGATCTGTACCCAGCTGTGGGACGTTAATGGGCTGGAGAGAGAGAGAGAGAGACCCATTGAACCCTAATAGCTCTGATCGTTTTACCCTAAAAAAGGTTAAAATTCAAACAGAAAATTTATTTTATCCTAACTTATCGTAATATTCTTAATAGAATTGGCCCAGGCTAAGAATCTCAATCCTCTCACATAATTTACAACCCGTACTATTAACACGGGCCGTATTAACAAACTGCTATTAATGTAACAAGGTTGCAAGACACAGATCACTTACAATAGATACCGCACGTAAGACGATCAACGCATACCGAACATCAGCAGTAACGATAATTGAATATATAAATAAAATTGGTCAAGTGCGAGTCGGACTCGCGCACGAAGGGTTCCGTACCATTATCTATGCAACGTAAGGCAACGTTATTAGTATCGAGCAAGAAACGGTAAAAAAATCATGTTTGTTGTATGGGAGCCCCCCTTAAATATTTATTTTATTTTATTTTTAGTATTTGTTGTTATAGCGGCAATAGAAATACATCATCTGTCAAAATTTCAACTGTCTAGCTATCACCGTTCCTGAGATACTGGGTACGAAACCCTAAAAATCATGTTTGTTGTATGGGAGCCCCCCTTAAATATTTATTATATTTTATTTTTAGTATTTGTTGTTATAGCGGCAATAGAAATACATCATCTGTGAAAATTTCAACTCTCTAGCTATCACCGTTCTTGAGATACAGCCTGGTGACAGACGGACGGACGGACGGACGGACGGACGGACGGACGGACAGCGAAGTCTCAGTAATAGGGTCCCGTTTTTACCCTTTGGGTACGGAACCCTAAAAAAAAGTTGAACCGATTTCATGTGCCTTTGAAATTTGAGGGTTTTCCTTATTTCTTAGGGATCATCATCAGATCCTGACCTGGAGCCAATGGGACCACACGGGAACCACTAGCTTTTAAATAAAAAAAGAATCATTTAAATCTTGTCACCCATTTAAAAGTTATGAGGTTGCATTGCAATGTGCGTTGCATTAACTTGCGTCGACGCAGCTTACGACTGAACTGCAAACTCCGAGACAAAGCTGATAGAGGAAAAGTAATAATTCTGCAATGGCTCAGCACTCATGTGACCAGCTATGCGTTGTATTATATCTACGTTACCACAACACAACGCGCTGTGTGGACTTGCTCTTATCAAAACCCTCGTAATGCGGTATCTATTGTAGGTTATCTGTGTATTAATGTAACAAGCTTCCAGAGGTACACTGAGAGCAGACTTGCGTAATGTCGAAGAAAAGTTCTAGTAATTTTGTGTAATGAGTCTAGGCTTACGTAGTTTTAACAAGGTTAAGGGCATAGCAACAAGTTTCTCTACATAGTACAGATATTTTGTAATACCTAATATAACTAAAGGAATTTATTAATTTTGCAATTGACTTGCTATGATTTTACTTAATACATTAAATTGTAGTGGAAAAAGTGATCACCGCAAGCGGGACTTGAACCCACGACCTCGGAATACCATTCTGTCGCTCTGCCACCTGTGCTATTGCGACCGTGCTAACAGTAACCAATTTCAGTAATATAACTAAATAAAACCACTTTTTACGGATTTAGACCCGTGTATTTGTTTTAAGTTTTAGCCCGACATTACGGAGACTTTGCAGACACCATGATCACAGGTAAGTCTTACCCGTAAAGTCTATCCTAGTCTGCATATCGTATGAGTTTCAAGTTGTCACCTTCAGCCGTTGCTGAGTAAAAAAAGTTTGACAGACAGACAGAGATAAGGGTTTATTTTTTGTATGAAAACCTAAAAACACAATTAATATTCATATTTTAATTCAGTTTAGTTTAGTTTAGTTGTGATAATAGAATAGGCACCGGTATCTGTGCCTTAGCGTATTTATTATAAGGCTGTGTGTGTGTAACCGGTTAATACATCAACTCTAACACATGACTTAACATATCTCAGCCAAGTAACAAAGCATAGCAAGCAATTTGTATCAGGATAAATCTGTCTACCACTAAATTGGACCAAGCTACACCGGTAACAATTCTACGTGCACAACTAAACTGAACTAAAAATAAAAATTGATAGTGTCAATAACACAATTTGGAAATGTTAACTGTACTTTCTTAGATACAACACTGCTTCGCCTCGGAATGCGGCAGGACGTACTCCGACGAGGTTGGGAACAGTCAGCCGGAGTAGTGGAGCCTAATGGGAGAGAAACCGACGAACTACATGGGCATTGTCTAGCAAGACTGCTTTCTGCATCTGGGCCGTCACCGACTTGCTATTGACGTCGAGCCTCTCGAGGTGTTGTGAGAGGCTCTTTGAGACCAAACCGTTCACCGAAACAACTATCGAGATTATTTCTATCGATACCACCCTCCACTTTTTACTTTCTTATTATTAAAACTATTTATTATAGACTAAAGATTAAAATTAATATATACATGCACACCGAAATCGCCAAGTTTTAAGATTCTTTAGGTTAACGCTGCCTCAACTATATTTGTCCCTGTAAGAAGAAATCACAAGGGCAGTATTTCCATACAAACATAGTCTTCAACTTGGGACTGTAGGCCACTATTGAGGACCGATGACAACGCCAAATTTAAAAAAGTACCTATTCCTTTTTTCCTAGTGTTTTATAGTTTTAAGGAAATAATTTTGTTTTGTACGCAGTGTATTCTAAGCTTAATACCTGTGTGAAAAGAATCGAACACAACCAGAAATAGCGGGCGAGATAATCACAAGTTAAGGCTTATACGTTTCTTCTGATAACGAAATGGAAGGTACAATGTTATGTTAGTAACATTACATTTGTTAGGAGATTACATTACCTTTGGTGTTCTCTCTACTTTGTAAACTGTGAAATGTTAGTAATGAACATAAATAAGTGGTAATAATAATGGTCGAAAACTTGAAAATAAACAAATAAATAAATATTCACGAACATTTCACACAACGTCCTCTGGTCCCACGTTAAGCTTATATAGGCTTTTGACGCTTTTGTTATAGGTACCAGAATACGGATAGAGTAAATATACTACTTTTCTTTTGTAAATACCTACTATTAATACATAGTAAACACCCAGACGCAGTACAATCATTTGTATGACAGTTATAAATATCACACAAATAATTGTCACGAGCGGGAATCGACACCGTGACCTCGTGAACGGCAATCCGTTGCATAAACCACTCGACCACGAGGCTCGTCAAAAAAACCACGCTTTACATAACGTGGTATTCAAAACTAGCCTCTTATAGGCAAATTCGAATACGTCAAAAATTTTACCTAATTTAACTATCTAATGAAAAGATAATATTATTCTAAAACACTTGCGTGACATCATTTGTTAAAATAAAATCACTTGATACGGATTTTGAATGCGCGTCTAAATCCGTAAAAAGTAGTATAATAAAAAATAAAAAAGCTAGTTATGTTTTATTTCACAATTGATTGGCGTTGTACACATCTTATATATAAAAATCAATTACTGTTCGTTAGTTAGCGTTGCACGTCGGGTCGCACGGTTCCCTACAAAATGGTCGAGCTGTGCGGGGCTGATGTGTGCGTTATACTCGTGAACGGGTGCCTTCTGCTGGGACTGGTCGACTTGCTCCAACAAGGCTATTTTATTATTAAGTTAGTTTTAGTTAGTCTTGATTGTAGGTACTAATCGGCATCATTCTCACACTCCTGATACAACAATGTATAATATTTTTGGAAAAAAAATGAAAAGAAATGAAGAGAACAGAAAAAACAAATCCATGGAGTTTCTTTCTGTTCTTCTCCATAGGATTCGCGTTTAGAACAGACATCTAGTTTCTGACGTTTCAAAAGAGCTTGCAAAACATGCCAACATGAAATAAAAAATTTTTACTTTGATTTTAGTCTCGCTTAAACTCGAGAACGGCTTTTTTAATATTAACACAGATATGGTGGGATGACGTTTAAAATTGAGGACAAGTAACTTTAGCCTGGCTAAGTCGTACTTCATAGAATAATGACATTTCATATTAAATAATTGACGGGTTTCATGGGTGAGTGGTTCATGTAACGAACTGCCATTCACGAAGTCGCGGGTTCGATTCCCGCTTGAGACAATCATTTGTGAGACATTCATAAATGTCATACAAATGTTTTTACTGCGTCTGGGTGTTTTCTATGTATCATAAGTACCTATGTATTTACAAAAGAAAAGTAGTTTATGTATTCTATCCGTATTCTGGTACCCATAACGCAAAGCAAATAAGCTTAGCTTGGGACCAGAGGATGTTGTGTGAAAAAAAAATTGATTCTTAATCATCATCATCATCATCAAATGGCACATTCATTTTGTAGAAAAGTAAAGTAAGATATTTTGTAGTACTAATACAATTATGTATACATTGTACCCAAATTTAAACATTGTAGCAATTTGTGGTTTCATTCTTAAACACATAGTGCTGTTATGTCCCTGAAATCTATAACACTATTTAAAAACATACGGGCAACTATTTTAGCTAGTAAGATATTAGTTGTAGCCCATTAGCGTCCCGCTGTTGGGCAAGGACCTCTACCACTTTGGAAAAGATAATTGTCTATTGCGCGTGTTGGCACAGGGTTTATTTTCGAGTTTCCTGTCTCTTGCAGAGGATGTTATCTATGTACAATATCCCTTAATGAAAGTCAAAGTAATTTTTATTTTTATTTCAAGTTGGCATGTTTTAAAAGCTTTTCTGAAACTTCAGAAGCTATGTGTCTGTTCCAAACGCAAATCCAATGGAGAACAGACAAGAAACTCCATGTTGTTTTTTTTCTTTTTCTCTTTTTTTTGCTTAGCTGGATTTTACAGCATCATGGAAAGAAAACGGGGTGGTGACACTTGTATTTATAATCCGTTACCACACGGACAGCCTTTATTGCAGATACCTACCAATACTTTTTTTGAGTTCTTTAACCCAACGTGTTGATTTTGTAGCCGTCATGATCACAGTTAGGACCACGGAAGGCTTTTCTAAAAACATCTTCCAAAGACAGCTTAGTTGACATCTTGTTTACGTATGTTTACATCTAAAACGTTAGAAATTGGTGGAGCGATATAAACGCTAAACCGGCGCCAACACTGTTCAACATAACGATGGCATTGTAGAGAATTTGCTCTAACTACCATGCACCTTGTTGTCACCATGATTCAAAGTATTTTACGGATATTGCCTTATTAGGGCGGGAACAAGTAACACAAGATTATCGCAAAAAATGTATATGCATTACAATATTTTTGTTAACGACTAAACATGTCAACGTTGGACTAAGGCGCTGGTAGCGGGATTTTAAATAATACATTTTAATTGTAGCAAACGATTTCTTATTAATATAGTTTTCATACGTTAATGCATATTATTCTTCGGTGTGGGTTGATTGCCTTGTGTAAGGAATCTTTTAAAGGTGATCAGCAGTGGTATTCAGTAAGAAAAAGTAAAGTGAATTTTCGGTGAATCTTGATCACGTGACAGCGCTCCTGTATTTTTATTGGAGGAGCGCTGTCACGTGATCAAGATTCACTGAAAATTCATTTCACTTTTTCTTACTGAATACCACTGCTGTGGTCTGTCATGAGTGTGTTTGTATGTATGACAATGAATGGAAACTGTTTGACTAAATCTTAATAATTTCCTTATATTAAAAACCAAAACCACTCTTGACACTGAATATTTTTTTAACTAGCGCATTGTTATCGGTCCTTGGCATGTGTGCAAAATTTCAGATCAATCCGACTACTGCAAGTGGGTGAAAATCATTTTTTAAGATTCCGTTACATAGATTAATACATTGATAGATACGTACCGAACAAATAAAAGCTTGTTAATTAAATTATACAATTTATAGTCACCCTACACTTAGTAATACTGATGGAAACATTACACAGTGCTTGTTTAAATGGAGCTGTAAGCCTCGATAATGCATAGCAGCTATATAAATTAATTATGTTTATACATGTAGTATACTACATAGCCGAAAATGGATTCATAGTGTTCTGTGATTGAAAGCTATTGTAATATGGAAAGCTAGCTGTTGCCCGCGACTTCATACGTGTGAATTTTAGAAAGAAAATCTATACTAATATAAGCTGAAGAGTTTGGCGGACCTCTTAGTCTAGTGGTTCATGTAACGGACTGTGTTTCACGAGGTCGCGGATTCGATTCCCGCTCGGGACAATCATTTTTGTGTTGTTTATAATTGTCATACAAATGTTTGTACTGCGTCTGGGTGTTTACTATGTATTATAATAAGTATGTATTCACAAAAAAAAATTATGTGTTATATCCATATTCTGGTACCCATAACACAAGCATACTAAGCTTAGCTTGGGACCAGAGGACGATGTAAAAAAAAACTGAAGAATTTGTTTGTTTGAAGGCGCTAATCTCAGGAACAGCTGGTCCGATTTGCAAAATTCCGGGAATGCTATAGGCTATATGTATAACATCATACATAAAACATCACGCTGCGACCAACAGGAGCGAAGTATCAGTGAAAAATGTTGCAAAAATAGAGAACATTTTCTAGTAGATTCATTTAGGGAAACTTTCAATCTAATTTAAATTCAATCCTAATCCTTACTTATATATAAAAGTGAAAGTAAGCTTGTTTGTTTGTTTGTGACATTTTCACGCAAAATCTACTGAATGGAATTGCACAAAAATTGGTATAGAGATAATTTATAGGCCTGTAATTAAAATAGGCTATATAATATGTCGCTAAAATCTGTGTACGAGATAATAAACGCAAATATTCGTTAAATACGAATATTTGCGTTTATTATCTCGTACACAAATAATAGTACCGCCATTTTGCTTGACGGCGCATTGGCATATTATGAGTGAGACAGCGCCTAACCAGCGCAGTGGAACATATACCGGACCAACACAAGTTTGACGCACAAGGCTAATAGATGGCGCTGTACGTTTAGAAAACAAGCTATTGAAATTATCGTGTAGTCTAAGTATTAACTCGATGTAACTAAGCTTCGGCACGCTTCTCTAATGGTTGCGTCTGGTATATGGATCACTGTCTCGTATAGTAATCCTTACCGCTATCTCTGTCCCTGTCATGGTACAAACAGAAACCAATCTCTCCCTGATGCAAATCATAGAGATTCGACGATTGACCTCGGTCACTGTCATGGACAAACCGAAACCCCCTCCTTGACGCAAGTCAAGGAGAATCGTCGCCTTCTCCTAGTCGTTAGGCTCGGAGATCTTCGCGAAGCCTCCCTGTCGCAAGACTTGGGGAGACCTTTGCTCGGTCTCCATGTCCGATGATGAAGAGATTAGTGGTGATCAATAATTGTAACCACGTCGTTACTCTGCCCGTTGACCCGTCGCCGCGTCGCCGCGTCGCCCGTTACTTAGGGCTGCATAATTGTCGGTTCGGTCGTACTATGTAAATGTAGTCAATTACTATAGGATTATTGTAAAATCTAGTTTTGTATAACAGTTAGTTAAGCCATCATTTTGTAATAAATGTTGTAATATAAATTCCCTGTTGTTTCACTTCTGATGCCCAACCCGACATGCTTGACGGCGCATTGGCATATTATGAGTGAGACAGCGCCTAACCAGCGCAGTGGAACATATACCGGACCAACATAAGTTAGACGCACAAGGCTAATAGATGGCGCTGTACGTTTAGAAAATAAGCTATTGAAATTCGTCGTCCAGTCTAAGATACCGCAGTTAGTGCGCTCGTTTAGTAAGAACTATTTGATCCAGATGATCAATCAGATAAAGCGGGGTATTCTCAAATATTTCAAGTAAAGAAAGAGAATAATACCCGCGAAATATAAAGCTAAAAGTTCTGTACACCGTGCGTGATAAATAGTTAGTGAAACAAAGATTCCAAACGTTTTGAGAATAGAATAGCTACGTTACGTTAGGACGTTCTTGAACAGAATATTTACTTTAAAATAAAATTGGCAAAGATGGGTTAATGTAAAAACGTTATAGGATCAAAGGGATAACTTTTTACAGATTAACTGTCTTTCTGTACTCGTTACTACGGATGAAGGACAATAGCGGATTTCTCTTTTAATTTAATTAAATCTTGAAAAAAAAAATTGTTTTTTTTTTATTAGAAAGTATTCGGACATGTTGTCTTAGGTGTAGAAATTTGACCAAGTTCTCAAAAGATTTGTTAATGGTTGTAATTGCATTAGTTAATATTAGTTGCTCCAAGAACTGTACGAAATGTAATAAAATTAGTAACCTATTTCCGACAGTTTAGTCCAAATTCTCAAAGCATTCCTGATCTTTTTACTAAAGGCAAAAATCAAATTCTGCTTACAAAAGAACATGATGACGTACGTAAACTTCAGAACGAGCTCTTGAGTTATCTAATCCTTTATTACCAGTCGAACTTCGCACTAATGTTAGCGTTGATTTCTATATGGCAAATCTCGATAAAAGAAAAGCGAAAAGACTTACCCTATGTAATGTCACACGTTTTTGTGGTGTAAACAGTACTACCAATAATTTTCAAAGTCTGTATCATTAATATGATTTGGAAACTTGGCAGTCAATAGAGCATTTCTGTTATTCTTACACGGCTAAAAATTCACAGCGTATTATTAACGCGATTTATCGCCAAGGGCTCTTACATTTTGTTAAAGGGCTAAAATGCCTGATTTCTTAGTTTTTTAATTCATTCAAACCACGAAAAGTATTTTTCCTATATTCAATGAAGGTAGACTAACAGTTAAATGAGAGAAGGATTCTGAGCGTTTTGAAATGATACCAAAAATAAGTAACTAACCTGACGTAATATCATGACTTTAGACAAGATATTCTATATCGAAAAATTTATCGTAGAGAATTTTGTACTCGTCTGCCCATTGTAGCTTGGACACACTTAATAGTTTTGTTCATTGTAATATTCGTAATGCGATAGAACTTTAAGCAAACTAAGAGTTTTAGTGTTTTTGGGACGTGACTAAATTTAGAAAAAATATCGTGCATTGTTGCGGTGTTTGTAAGACTTCTGGCGCACAAGTGCAGCTTAATTCAAATATGTAAAGACACGGAATCTTGACAAAATCTTCACTTTGTAAAACTATCCGGAAAAAGTGACAATACAGTCTAGCAAAAGAAATGCGGCTCTATAATTGATTGAGTGTGATTGACTTAGAATATAATTTTAAGTTCTTTTACTGTCTTTAAAATTGTAACGAATTTACTCACTTTCTTTGGCGTACCTAAACGAATAACTGCTGACCGTGGTTATTGTTATGACTTAAATGATTTTAAAAGGTTTTGTAGAAAAAGAAATCAAATAACAGACCTTTACCTAATTGCAACTGGCTCTAGTAGAACCAATGGACGAATTTGAGAGGACCATGCGTACTTCAAATAAAAGTACTCTTACTGTAATCATTGCCAGCTCTATTCAAAAGAATAATGCATGATAACTAGAAGAGATGCAACTAGCCCTTGATAGTACATGTTGTAGGGCTACGGACTACTCTTCCTAAGAGTTTTATGTTTTTTTTTTTATTAGTTCATCAGTGGATTAGATATCGAATATAAAATCTTTCTCGGTAGTGGATTACGTGACGAGAAGATCCAATACGAATTAATAAAAGCATTGAAAATAATAATCATTTTATTACAGCTCAAAGGCAATATGAATATACTCCTGAAAACTTATGGGAAGTGCTTAAAGGAAGGCTTTATCGAAAGGCACTTTATAAAGGAAGGCTCTCTATGGAAAGGACAATAAAATGAAGCTGATGAGGGAGACAGACGGCCATGACGGCGTGTGGAATAAGATAAGTGTTGCTATATATAACATTGGTTCTGATACAGTCAGCATATCCATCTTGTTCTAATGACTCTCATGCAATGAATAGCTGCTGATGATACCGATAAAATATTTAGTATGCTGAATTAGTTGACTGTGTGGGTCTCTCCCGCTTTTGTGGGTTACGATCTGGCACATGTTTAGTTCTGAATTAGTTGACTGTGTGGGTCTCTCCCGCTTTTGTGGGTTACGATCTGGCACATGTTTAGTTCTGAATTAGTTGACTGTGTGGGTCTCTCCTGCTTCTGTGGGTGACGATCTGGCTTATTCTTTTAATTTACTGAAGAGGAGAGAGCTATTGAGAGACCTATTTGTGTGTATATGTGTGTGGGTGTGTGTAGATCTCTTCTGCTTCTGTGGGTGACGATCTGGCACATGCACTAGCATTAGCTGAACGATGAAGTTTTATCTAGCTCTTTGTGTGATGCTGATGAGCATAATTATTTTGTTTTTGATCTGAAGAGATATTACGTACTGTTGTGTGTGAAGATTATATCTTATTTGTTTTGTGCTATAGGGATCTTACCTATTTTTGTGGGTAACGATTCAGTCCAGCTATTTGAGTGCTGTAGGGATCTTGTTTACTCTTTTGAGTAAAGATCTAGACCAGCTAGTGTTGTAGTGCTGAAGAGATCTTGCTTACTTTTGTGGGTAACGATCTAGGCCAGCTACCAGTATTTTAAATAAGCGTCGCCTACTTTTTTTGATTAATTATTTTAACAAAAGCATTGTTGAATATGTGTGTGTTGTGCTACTTTTTGGTGGCTAAATTACGCTGTATATTTGCAGATTATGGATTTTGCGATTATGGATTTACGATCGAGGACGATCGATCGTCAGAATGGCCGTGACGGCGCATTGGCATATTATGAGTGAGACAGCGCCTAACCAGCGCAGTGGAACATATACCGGACCAACATAAGTTAGACGCACAAGGCTAATAGATGGCGCTGTACGTTTAGAAAATAAGCTATTGAAATTATCGTGTAGTCTAAGTATTAACTCGATGTAATAAAGCTTCGGCACGCTTCTCTAATGGTTGCGTCTGGTATATGGATCACTGTCTCGTATAGTAATCCTTACCGCTATCTCTGTCCCTGTCATGGTACAAACAGAAACCAATCTCTCCCTGATGCAAATCATAGAGATTCGACGATTGACCTCGGTCACTGTCATGGACAAACCGAAACCCCCTCCTTGACGCAAGTCAAGGAGAATCGTCGCCTTCTCCTAGTCATTAGGCTCGGAGACCTTCGCGAAGCCTCCCTGTCGCAAGACTTGGGGAGACCTTTGCTCGGTCTCCATGTCCGATGATGAAGAGATTAGTGGTGATCAATAATTGTAACCACGTCGTTACTCTGCCCGTTGACCCGTCGCCGCGTCGCCCGTTACTTAGGGCTGCATAATTGTCGGTTCGGTCGTACTATGTAAATGTAGTCAATTACTATAGGATTATTGTAAAATCTAGTTTTGTATAACAGTTAAGCCATCATTTTGTAATAAATGTTGTAATATAAATTCCCTGTTGTTTCACTTCTGATGCCCAACCCGACATGCTTATTTTACAGTTGTCATAACAACTCATAGAATCCGTCGATTTATAGGTATTTTTAACACGCTTAAATAAGTTCGGTATGTATCTATCAATGTATTAATATATGTATCGGAATCTTTGAAAGTGATTTTAACACACTTGCAGTAGTCGAATTGATCTGAAATTTTGCACATATCAAGGACCGATGACAATGCAATAATTTAAAAAATATTTAGGATTTTCAAGCGTGTTCTGTGGTTTTTGAACTAAGTAGATTATTTATTTGGTCAAGAAGGTTTTAATCCGAGAAACTCCTTGTGTGTTCCAGTTCCAATATTTTGTTTAACTTGAAATGCTTTCCTATTAAAAGGGTGAGTGGGAATAGTTAAGAATTTATATTCTATACTACGTCGTTTTTTTTTATTTATGCAGTATTGAATTAATATTTTCTTACAATTTTAATAACAATTGAACTTAGTACATATTTGTATTTTGATATCAATCGTAGTTGTCATTTTATTTGTATTTAACTTTGATTTTAGTAGAACTAGATATACATAATATTTTGTTTCAATTGTTGATTGATGTAAATTTTACTATAGATTTCAGTATCGATTTTAGTCTCTATTAATTTCAGTTCCCATTTCAGTTTTATATTTCTTTTACGTTTGATTTCAAATTTGATTCGACTACTAATGTGTGCGAAGCCGCGCGCAGAAGCTAGTCCTAATCCTAACTAATTTATAAATTTGAAAGCGAGTTGATGACACAATGGAAATTTTGACGAGCTTAAGTGTTAATCTGTCGAACGAAACTATAGCGCACACAACATTTAAAAACACGGTACAACGCCATCTATCGACTGTCATAGTAAACTTCTGTTTATTAAGGTTTAATTTCTAAATTATAGTAATATTATAAATATGAAAGTTTTTGACTATGGATGTTTAGATGTTTGTTACTCTTTCACGAAAAAACTACTGAATGGATGTTAATGAAACTTTACAATAATGTAAGCTTATACATCAGAATAACATATAGGCTACAATTTATAAAGATATTGTGTGAATTGTACAAAATGTGACGATAAGTGTCAAGTAAGATTCCAAGGGTACGCAGTAACTGCTAGTAAGTAATAAGGATATCATACGAAGATATCAATAAACGGGATCAAAGCAGTCTTTGTATTAAAGTCAATAAGTTTCTCAATATGTCACAATGCAAATTGAATACGGGTATAATTTGGGTTATAGTTTGCAACAAACTATTTGCCATCAAGAGGTTATTTGGCACGAACAACTGTTTCAAAGTAGAAGAACAGCTTAGCTTTCAAAGTTCTATTAAAACCGGTCAAGCACGAGTTGGACTCTCACATGAAGGGTCCCTATCGTAATTATCCTTACTTATTATAAAACAAAGTCATTATTTATATATGTATGTCTCTTAGTACGCTGAAGCGGCAATGGGCATTGGGCAGGCAACATCGTTCGTAGGACTGATGATCGTTGGGGAAGAAAAGTCCTAGAGTGGCCACCACGTACAGGACGACGTAGCGTTGGGCGGCCCCCGACAAGGTGGAGCGACGATATAGTCAAGGTCGCGGGGATGCATTCGATGCAAGCGGCACAGGACCGCGCGTTGTGACGTTCTATGGTGGAGGCCTATGTCCAACAGCGGACGGAGAGAGTCTGTTGGCTGGATGGATGGATGTGAGCATATATCTTGAAAACTACGCAACATTTTTTAATAGATAGAGTGGTTCAAGAGGCTTTTTTGTATAATTTGTTAGTTTGCAAGCACTAGACAGTCATAGTACATTCAAAGCTTCCCGACACCAAATGAGGGTCGACGATTGTCGACATCCCGATACCGGGATAAGCCAGGAAAATGATGATAATAAGTAGGTATTTCTTGTTATAGCATCAACTGATATACATAATAGAATTTTTAGCTCTCTAGCTTTCACCGTTTCTAAGATACAACCTGGTGACAAACGGACGCCAGGACAGCGCAATCACAGTAATAGGTTCCCGTTTTACTCGGTACGGAACCCTTAAAACCTTATAGTTTCTAATTACGGACAGAACAATTTTCTACTTTAAAGTTTCGTTCGTTTTGTCAAGGCGTCCTGTGAAATTACCTACTTCTATGCAAATGTATATTAGTGGTATAAGATAAGATAACATAAGATAATTTTATTTGTTGAAAGATGGTATTTTACATAATGATATTGATAATAAGTTAAAGTTCTGCATGTTCAGCCGCATGCGATGCTTACAATTATTTAACATCGTGAGAAAAAACAACAATCCGACGATAATCAGGCATGTTTTATTTGTCACAAATAAAGAAAAAATTAAACAAAAAAATATCAATTCATGACAATATCCTTTAGCTGGCTTTTACATCACCCTGAGAAGGAAAAAGAGTGGTGATTTTCGTATTCTTAATCCGTCATCACACGGTGTTAGTGATTTAATACATCTTAAGTTGATCAAACAGATATTAATATTGGATTGATCATAAATGCATAATCCTAATTCACACAGAATATCTCGTCGAATATGCAATTATGGCATAATTGTCTACACCGTAAATTACACGCAATCTGGCAAGCGGTAATTAGTTATCAAGCGATGATAATATTTATTAATACTAACGACCTGATTTTCTCTCTCACAAATCCATAGACGTTCCTCTTTTGGGCACGAGCCTTCTCCAATTTGGGCGAGTTTATGGTCTTCTAGGCCGCACTGACTTGGCGTGTTTGCATACGGTTTATTTTTAAGCTTTCTGTCTCTCACAAAGGAAATAAGGCGGTGACACTTGTATTAGTAACCCGTCACCCACTTCTATATTTGGGTCTAAATAAAATAAATTAACTATAATACGAGTATATAATTATCTAAATAAATTACTGTAGAATTATGTTTATTTATCTATGCATCTTTTAATTAATTAAATAATTAAATATATAAATTAAATAAATTCTTTATTACTATCAACCAATGTTTTACATAATATTACATTTCACTTGGTCTCCTGGACTAGGTAGTACCTGTATCCCAGGAAAACATTATGCACCCCGATTTTCTTTAAGCCAATATTGGTATCGTACAAAATAAAATAAAAAAATTTGCTACATAATTATAAATAACTTATTGAGTTGAAATCATTTATTTAATTAATTTATACATTTAAATTTTATCATGAATGTGTGCATTTGTGTGTGTGTGTGTGTGTGTGTGTGTGTAAGTGTGTGTGAAGTGTACCTACGTGAAGATGTAAGGATAGGCATATAATGTACGTTATTACTCTCAACAGCTCTTCTACTTCATCATAATTTAACATTTGTAACCAATCTGTGACATATTTCCTGAATTTGACCAATTTTAGAGTGGTTATATTTCTATTTTGAGAAAGGATTTTACTATACAACTTAGGTGCTAGAAAGGAATAGTGCCTCTGTGCAAATGTAGATCTAACAGCCGGCACAGGACATCGCGGGCATCTACTATAACTCTTTTCCAATGTTCGAAATGTATACCGATGATACCTAGTAACCGCTTGCAGGATAAATATTTTTCTAACAGTTAAGACGTCAGTCTCCTGGTAAATTTTTACTGTGAGATATCTAAAGGGACGACGCATCAACACTTTGAGGATTGCTCTTTGTGCTCTCTCTAGCTCTATAAGGTGTGTTTGTGCTGCACCTCCCCAGGTGGTTACGCAATAATTTATAACACTCTGGCAGAGGGCTTTATAAGTTTGAATACGAATGAAGACTTTTTTAAGTTTTTTAGTCAGAGTATTCAACTTTGTTTTGTCACCTGGGTACCTAGTCTGTTGCCATTTGCGCCGCTGCATTCGTTTTTCAACGATTAGGTTTCTTATTTCTAAAGGATAGCAATGAGCTCGAGTTCTTCTTTGATACGTGGGGGTATATCTCCACGCACATTGTTGAACAACGGATATAAGTTTTCTCACTTCTAAGTCTAGCTGTTTGGGGCTTTTTAATGGAACTTTTAGTTCTATTATGGAATCTAAGTCTAATTTAAAACTCTCCCAATCTGTGTGCTTATTTACTAAACTACGTTTGTTTTCTTCTAAAATTAGTAGTTATTAAATTCACACTTAATGTTAATAAAATTGGCGAGTGGTCTGAACTCATATCATAACCCTCTTCTATATTTAAAAAACTAGAAGATATATTTTTATAGATGAAAATGTCTATTAAATCTAGCACTTTTTTGGGTATCTTCTGGCCAATAGGTGGGTTTACCAGTATGGCATCACATTTCATATCTCTAATTGACCTCAGCAGTTCCTTTAGTTGTTGTTAATCTGGATCCCCAGTAGGTGTTTTTAGCATTGAAATCACCTCCTAGTATGAATCTATCACCAAGCAGTTTTAGGAACTCCTTGTATGTATCTGATTTTATTGAGTGCCATGGTGGACAGTGTATAGCTGATACGGTAACAGAGTATCTCTTAGTTTTGATACATATAGCGACAGCTTGAATGTGATTTTCTTCGTATTAAAATTCATGATGGCAGATATTTTGTTTCATAATTATAGTGCTGACTCCTCTCGCAGTGTTGTTAGGATGTAATGCGTGATAAGCTTTATAACCTTTGCACTGTATGAAAGATTCTTTGGTAAGATGTGACTCGGATATCAGACACACATCTATGTTTTCTGTAGTTAGGACAGCTAGTAATTCATTTTGATGTTTTAGGAGCCCATTTGCATTCCATGCCATAATTCGGAGTGATTTAATCATAATTTCTTCGCATTTGTAGCAAAGTTAGTGCTACCTTCAAGATGCTTAAGGCGATTGTCAAAAGACGATAACAGAGTAAGAATTCTGTTAATTTTGTCATCGGTACTGTTTGCTGACTGGAGTTGTTAAGGCCCAGATTTAATGTTTTTCGTTTTTTGCGCATACGTGATATTGGCAACCACGTGATTGTTTGCAACTATATTTTTGTTGGTTTTTGTTGCTGGGTTGGAATTTGTGATGGCTGGTGTGATACTCTTCTTTAATGTTTTATTTTTGAGGTATTGCAGCTCTTTGGCTACAACACAGCCCCTGTAATTCGCTGGATGTGGTTCTCCACAATGGACACATTTGGGCTTAGCATCTGCTGGTTTTTACAATCTTTTGTCAGGTGCTTGCCAGTGCATTTAACGCACCTTGGTTCTTTGGAACAATACTTTTGAGTGTGGCCATATGCGTGACATCTTTTGCATTGCGGAATTAATTTAGCCGTTTTTAGAGGCTTTATCTCCACTTTGCAGCCTAGAATGGTTTTGATACTAAATATTTTGCTTATTTCTTCTTCTTTGTCAAAAGTAAGCATAAACATATTTAAAGGATCCTTTTTCCTCCAACTTAGTTTATTCACAGCTTCCTGTATTTTAAACCCATTAGATTTGAGGTATTCGACTATTCTATCGGGTTTACACGAATAATGTAAATGTTTTGCCATTACCCTTATCGGCCTATCCTGTTTGTTTTCGTACGAATACCAGTGACAATTATTTTCTTCTAATGACTTTGTTATTACCCTGTATGCGTCTTCGTTGGCAGCATTAATTTTGACGTTTTCACCGCTCATCATCTTCACGGTAAAAGAGTCCTTAGGTGAGCCCAACACAAGAAGGTCGTAAAACTCTTGATAATACCTAAGTATGAAATAATTATTTGCAGGGGTTATGGTCTATTTCGATGCGCTGACCAGGCGTGTTAGCATAAGGTGGTTTAATTTCGAGTTTACCGTCTCTCACAGACGATGTTATCTACGAACTTGGGGTGGTGACACTTGTATTCTTAATCCGTCACAACACTTTGAGCTACTACCAGCTTAAGACGGTACTGTACTCCTAATTTAGGTATTTGCCTTAGGTATTGCTGTCCCTATTCCCGAGCAGCGTGCTGAAAGGGACAAATATAGCTGAAACAGATTTTACCTACAAAAAAAGACGTTTCGTACTCCCGTACTTTCTTTTTTGGTAAAACGTTACCAAATATGCGTGATAGACGCTGCAACTTTACCTAAAGAAAATCGAAGAAATCGGGATTTTCGGATAGTCATATTTCTTTTAGTTATTATGCATTGTAAAAAAGAAAGTAACAGAAGCATAGACATACTCTCCATCTATAATATAGCGTAGAAACAATTAAAATCGGTTTAACTTTCGCGAAGAAAAAACGGAAGTACGATACCCATATTTTTGTATGGAGCATAATTTGGTATCGTGCCCTCTTAATGAAGCGGAACTAAAAACAAATACAATTTACCATCAGGTACAAATAATGTTACAATTTCAGCGAATAATTGAGTTTCAAGACGAATTCCATTTTCAGAGTTCGTCCAAATGCACTAGGGCTGCCACTGGGCTGAAAATAATCAACAAACAATATTATTGTTAGGAAAAAATCTAAATAAACAACTAAACAATACTGTGTAAGTAGAATTAGGTACTACTAACTAACTAGGTACTAATTAGAATATTTTCTGTAATAAAATGTATTATAATTTTTACTAGTGTTTTACTGTCCAAAACTAAGCGATAGATCTGTATTTTAAGAGAATTATATTAGTTCGCACGTTTTGTGTAAAAATTATAATAATAATTTAATTAATTACAATAATTTTTCTGTTGTTGTTATCTTGTCCAAAAGTAAGTGCCAAGTATGTGCTGTGAGGATCAGCTAATTCAGTAATAAAGCACGTAGCTCATCATACAAATATGTGCCCAAAAACCTACGATTTTATTGAACTAGGGCTGCCACAATTTTTTAAGATATAAAATATATTTTTAAATTGCATATACTTCGATAAAGTACTTAATAAATTTCCATATGAAATATGACGTCATTATACAACATGTAACATATTTAACGCACACCCTCAAACACCCCAATTAAACTTTAATAATATAAACGCTATGCATACACCAAATATTATTTATATGTGCGTTAACATTGATTATTTGTGAAATTAGTTATTCCCATTTCGTGGAAATAAAATGGTCACCGATTGACACTCTGCTGCGCACGCACACACAGACACATGTACCTACTCGCCGCGCCAGCTCCCCGCTCTCCGAGTGCCACCCGACTTACGTTCCATTTTCGTTTCTATGAACTGTTTAGCTAGCTGTGTAAGGTGACTGTAATTTACTTAGTTTTAACTAAATTTTAGAAAAAAAATTTGGTACATAAAAAACAATCAAAATCGATCCAGATTCCGATTCTGAACAAATTACTTTCAGGGTGTGCGTTAATTATGTTACATGTTGTATATCTAACATGGCGGAATAATATCATTATGTACTAAAAGTATTTTAATAAATATGTTTTGTTATTCAAAGCGACCTTACTCTAAACCAATAGTATATTTATTAAAAAACTAGTCTATAAAATGATTTTAAACTTTTTACCAAAATAATTTGCTTAGTTCATAAACTAAAAAAAAAATTGGTAAAGTGCGAGTCGGACTCGCGCACGAAGGGTTCCGTACCATTATCTATGCAACATAAGGCAACGTTATTAGTATCGAGCAAGAAACGGTAAAAAAATCATGTTTGTTGTATGGGAGCCCCCCTTAAATATTTATTTTATTTTATTTTTAGTATTTGTTGTTATAGCGGCAATAGAAATACATCATCTGTGAAAATTTCAACTCTCTAGCTATCACCGTTCTTGAGATACAGCCTGGTGACAGACGGACGGACGGACGGACGGACAGCGAAGTCTCAGTAATAGGGTCCCGTTTTTACCCTTTGGGTACGGAACCCTAAAAACACTCTTAAAATTCCGAAATATTTTTTCTAACTATTGCATTGTCATTGGTGCTTAGCATGTTTGCAAAATTTCAGAACAATCCGACTACTGTAAATTCAGAGAATCCGTTACATAGATTAATACATTGTTAAATACCTACCGAACTTATATAAGCGTGTTAACGTGTTAATGAAGATCTTTTTTCTCTAAAAACATATTTTGTATGCCAATAATGATTTAACTAACTCTGTCTAGTTTGGAAAATGCATGGCGTTAGAAATCTATTAACAAATTAAGACAAACTTCATTTGATTGCAAATGACAACCCTAATAAAAGAGCTTTCTACCGCAGCGTGTCCTAAATAAATAATACAATATTGTAAGAGTATATTTTAAGAGCTATATTTCTGGTAAGTTGCCATATTTTTATATACTTAAGTTTCAAATGCCAATTTGCTTAAAGAATAATATAATTTAAAATTTTGTTATTTTAGTTTTATTATTACGTAGTTTTGAGGACAATTATTTATTTATTTAAAAACTTTCAGCACAAAATTGTACAATAGGCGTGTAGCAAAGTAAGACATTGCTAGATTGATATGGAGAGAAATATTTATCTTAAAGTTTATATTTTTTTTTTGCTAGCTATTGCTCCCAAATCTCTCTCTCTCTTCTTACGCAACAACAACTACATATTAAACCATCGTCTAGAACAACTCTATCTCTTAAACAAAACCGCATCAAAATCCGTTGCGTTGTATTGAAGATATAAACCCACATAGGGACATACATACAAAATAAACGATTGGTTTTATAACATGTAAAGATAAAGATTTGGTACACTGATATTTTTGATTTGACGGGCCTCGTGGCCAAGTGATTTTTGTTACGGGCTGCCGTTCATGAGGTCGCGGGTTCGATTCCCGCACGGGACAATTATTCGATATTAATTAACGTCATACAAATGTTTGTACTGCGTCTGTGGGTTTACTATGTATTATAAGCATGTATTTACAAAAGAAATGTAGTTTATGTAAAAAAGTACCCATAACACAAGCTATTTTAAACTGATCACGCACGTTCACCTTACATTCTCTGGTCCCAAGCTAAGCTTATATGCTTGTGTTATGTGTACCAGAATACGGATATACTACATAGACTACTTTTCTAATACAATACATATCTATAATACATAGAAAACACCCAGACGCAGTACAAATATTTGTATGTCATTTATAAATATCACATAATAATATTATAACACGATAATACACAAAGAAAAATATAAATAACATAACACAAAACCAATAACACCGAACAAATATGCACAATTTACTTACAAGAAAAAAAAATACTTATCAGAAAAACCACTAAAATGCCGCTTACATTCTCATTGTACACCTCACAAAGAGAACCTCTCCCCCTATATTAAAGGCATTATCTGTATAGAGAAGATCGATTACTGCTGTGAACCGACAATCTATAATAAGATCTCATTCTGTAGTCACCGCACAATGGGCCGATAGCTTTGTCCAAAGGTATGGTGTTGTTTGCCTGTAAAATGACGCATTGCTAAATCATTCTGTAATTGATTAATTTAGGTCAAATTTGCCGTTATATATTTGTTGTTTGGACGGCTCACATTCGTGACTCTGAATTATAAAAACGAAAATTATTATTAAGAAACTTACAGGAAATTATTAGTTAACTTATGCTCGCAAATTTGTTCGCATGGATTTTAGAGAACAAACGCTAGTAAATGATACATAAAAACCATTATCTTGAAGCACTCTATCTGTCGAAAAAAACCATATCAAAATCCGTAGCATAGTTTGGAAGATATAAGCTCAAATAGGGACATACATACAAAAATAATGACTATGTTTTACAATAAGTAAAGATACGGCAAATACTTTAAACTTCTACTACCGCCTTTAGCTTTTCTCTGAAACACAGAGAGGGATACAAATTGTATTAGGGACAAAGATACATACATACATCAACGTAGATACTAACAAAGTTAGTAAAAGCATGTTGAAAAAACGGGGAACTGCAATGAAAAGTCTGAAGAAATTGATATTTTCGAAACAACGTCACAAATTATACAAATAACTATACAATCACAAAAGTCTACAATACAATTTTATTTATTTTCAATTTTTGCTTTTAAACAGGTATTCTGCAAGTAATTAAGTGAAAAGAAGAGTGGATACTTTAGTAAATATTATTCATTTTACATCAAAAATTTATTCAACTTGACTTCTATGGACATTCTTTCGTTTCTGATATTTTCTTTTTACCGGGAATAACTTTGTTTTTTCTTTTTACACACCTGCCTCTTGTATTTCTGTACCACCCTATGGTTGACTGGCAGAAAATGCCTTAGGCATTAAGTCCGCCTTTGCATAAATGTATGTACATGAAGTGTAAAAATAAATAAATAAATATCCTTAATACTCTTTCGTATAACTAAACACCAACTAAACACGAAACTAACTAAATTAATTATTTAATCAGAAATTAATTACAAAATGGATACGACATTTTAGCGGCCCACTCATAGAATAGGGATTTAGCTCATTAGCAATTTTACGCTAACTTAAAGCCAATAAAGATTAGAGGCACTTGAATAGGCTAATCCAAAACGTTCAATTAATATCCACGGCGTATAATGTCACGACTATTGATTTAATAGCACCACAAACGGCATGTTCTCTCTCCAGTCCATTTACGTCCCACTGTTGGGCACGGGCCTCCTCCACTTTGGGAGAGATTATGTTCTACTGTGCCGTGCTGACCAGGCGTGTTGGCACAGGGTATATTTTCGAGTTTTCCGTCTCTCACAAAGTTATCTGTGTGCAATATCCGTTAGCTGACTTTTACAGCACCTTTGGGAGGAGATGGGGTGGTGATACTTGTATTCTTAATCCGTCACCACCCGGAGAGGCCAACAACGGCATGTTACGATATATTAATATAACTAGAAAGAGACAGATATATATTAATATACCGAGATGTATCTATACTTATGACGTCACCGACAGATATATCTGTCTCACCTCGTCTTTTTTCTATATACATCTGTCTCTTTCTTGCTATATTAATATGCCGTTTGTCACGCCCTTTAAGGTTCTGTAGGTACCAAAAAGTAAAACCGGACCCTATTCCTGAGACTACATTGTCCGTCCGTCCGTCAGCAGGCTGTATCTCTGGAACATTGATAAATAAATAAATATTCATGGACATTTCACATACGTATTTATTTAATAGTATTAATCTGTAAGCTATAATATTCTCTTCCTTATTGTATTGTGTGTGCTAATAAATACGTTCATTCATTCATTCATTCATACACACACACACAAATAGCATTTACGAAAGAATACTTATAGAAGAGACACCTCAATTTTATCTCAATCAACTTGAGACACACTTTATCATCAAC
Source organism: Orgyia antiqua (assembly GCA_916999025.1). NCBI lineage: Eukaryota > Metazoa > Arthropoda > Insecta > Lepidoptera > Erebidae > Orgyia > Orgyia antiqua. Next base: position 13,451,193 of record OU779874.1, read on the forward strand.
AATACGCTTCCACTAATTATATACAACATAATATACATATATGAGAAATGTTACCAAATCCATTATCTGAGGAAGAAAAGTGGAAAATTTAATTGGAAAATATAATTGCAAAGGTATTAGGAGTTTAGGAGCCATTTTGTAATTCAATTAACTCAGGAACCTGAGATATGAGCGAATTGATATTGGAATTATGAGTATTTTGTTTATGTTAAATGATACGTCACGTCAAACCTCTTAAATATCTGTGGAAAGAGGCGTGTGTAGGGATTTCTATCCTAGTATATTAAATTAAACAGGCATTTATTTCAATAATAAAATTGTATTTCACGTTTCACAGATGCACCACAAGTATATCAACTGATAGGTAATAATAGGCATAAAAATATAATAAACTCTAAAACATTCCTTAGGGATACTGACGTCCTAAGGGAATATAAAATGGTACAATCAGACTGAACTCTCTATCCGGAATGAATCATGAAAATTACTAAGCTATTAAGCTGACAATTTAATATTCCTATTATAAATATTTGAATTTAGACATGTCAAGACCGAAACGTTTTAACTACAAAGGTTTATAACTATTTTAACCAAAAAGATATTAATACAAAACAATGTTCCCACATATCTGTACTAAATGTGAATTTCAGTGACAGCACTTAGGACCAATCTCTGGTCACGTCACACAAAATAAGTAATGGTATAACATTAACGACTTAAAAAATACGAGGAAGTTCTTAATTCGTCTGGATGTTTTAATTTTTCAAGGTTTCGTACAAACCATCATAAAGTCTCGTTTCGGTGTACGTCTGTCTGTCCATCCGTCAAACTTTTTTGTACTAAGCAACGGCTGAAGGTATCAAATTGAAACTCATACGATAAGTAGATCTATGCAGTCCCTTGCTGCAAAAAATACAATCAACCTTATACATCTAAGCATTTAAAAGATATTTATAACCGAACTAGCTGCCCCGGCAAACGTTGTTTTGCCATACAATTCTGTGTAAAAATCAACAACAAAAAATTTCATCAAAATCGGTCCAGCCAAATTTAAACTATCCTATCTCTCAAGTTGGATCGAACTGCACATGGTGTGCGAATTTTATTATAATCGGTTAAGTGGTTTAGGAGTCCATTGAGGACAAACATTGTGAAACGAGATTTATATACGAGTATATTAAGATTACGACCATGTTTAAGAATTCACAGGTTACTTCCCGTTGCCCTAGAGACTTGAATTTGGGATAGACCAAGTCTATATAGTGCTGATATAGAGAAAAATCCAAAAACTTGTAATTTGTCATCACATCACAAGAAAAAATGAGAGACGCTTAACGAAAGGCACGGCGAAAGTAAGTGGAAATGCAGGGAGAGGTCGCCCGAGAAAAATATACTCCGATGTCATCGCCGGGATACGGCTGGGCAACAAAAGCGATGGATGAAAGACGAATGTGCGTTGCGGAGATGCGAATGTTGAGATGGATGTGTGGCGTCACACGAATGGATAAAATAAGGAATGAATATATTAGACGATGTCTGAAAGTGATGCCAGTGACTGAAAAATTTAAGAACGAGCGGATGTCCTGGTATGGGCATGTCATGAGACGAGAGGAAAGTAATGTCGTTAGGAGAGTTCTGAGTATAAATTTGGAAGGAAAAAAGTCTAGAGGAAGACCTAAGAAAAGATGGATGGATTGTGTGAAAGAGGACATGAAAGAAAGAGGAGTTGACACAGACATGACGGCTAATAGAAGACTGTGGACGAAAAAGACATGTTACGCCGACCCCAAATAATGGGATAAGGGCAGGAGGATGATGATGTCATCGCCGGGATACTCCAAAAGGGGCAAGTGCGTAGCACTTACAACCGTCGGGCATGTATGACCAGATGTATGAGTGTGTATGAAGCCAAGGAAGTATGCTTCGATCGTAGCAGATGGCGCTCTATAGTCTCTGCCTACCCCCATGGGAAAAAGGCGTGATGTTATGATGATGATGATGACAAAACTCTTTTCTTAAGTAATTTACAATACTTCTATTTATTCTTAACATCGCTTAAGATTACCCAGTAAAATTTGTTTTCCCTATAATTTGTATTCAACCTTCGTTTTAATAAGACAGAGTTATACGTTTTTCCTGTTTCTAAAATTACTTAGACAGTACTAACTAGTCATTTAATTAAGTATATATTTACAAAAGAAAAGTAGTTTATGTACTTCATTCGTATTCTGGTACCACACAAGCTTATACCTAAGCTTAGCTTAGGACCATAGGACGTCGTGTCCCAGTGTGCCCGGATGTCGCCCGAGGATGCTCTCGGAGCAGCCGCTGGGAGGGCAACTGATGGCGGAACCACCACTGTACCAGTGCCCATTCCCCAGCTGAGTTAGGCACATGGCGGGGGTTTTAGTGGGCGAGGGCCACACACTACCCTTTTGTTATTCCCCCAACAGTGAGGTATGCGGTCAGGAATTTTCCCCGACTCAAACAAAAAAGGACCATAGGACGTCGTGTGAAATGGCCACTGGATGCAGTTCAGGAGAGCGCATTGTAGTGTTCTATGGGGAAGGCCTATGCCCAGTAATGGACGGAGAAAAGCTGGGGTATGAATGGAAGAATGAATTATATTACTGTAGAATTATGTTTATTTCTATACAGTATACGTACCTTTTATTAACCAAATTATTTGTTTACTATTTTATAATACAAATTGTTCTTCTTCCTACCCTCTTCCTTTCATTTGGGGTCGGGTTTCTTTATCAAATTTCGCCACTTCAGCCTATGCTGGGCTACTTCAATACCTAAGATTAGGGTTCCAAGATCATTCATGATACCGGGACCATCACGTAGACTTAGAGCGTCCTCTCCCTCTTGGATGTTCAGGGAGGATTAGTGCAGTTCTAACAACGTGGTCATCTCCTCTTCGTGGTTATTGACCAAACCATCTCATTCTACTTTCAAACATATATTAATACTAGCTGACCCGGCAAACGTTGTTTTGCCATACTAAAAAAAAAAAGTTTGAAAAATAGATGTTGGCCGATTCTCAGACCTACTGAATATGTATGCAAAATTTGAGAAGAATCGGTCAAGCCGTTTCGGAGGAGTACGGTAACTAACACTGTGACACGTGAATTTTATATATAAGATAAATTGTTGTATATCTAATACTAGCAGTGCCCGCGACTTCGTACGCGTGGAATTTAGAAACAAAATGAAATGAACTAACAATAACGCCATTTTACAGCTAATTAATAAATCGTCAGTTTGGTTTTCTTTTCTTGCACAATTCTAGAGAAGTAACACACAATACATGGTCCCAATGTCATTTTAGTAAATGATATCTCAGTCAGAGTTTTACCTTTTTAGGGCTTCGTTCGTACAAACCCTTATAGTCTCACTACGGTGTCCGTCTGTCTGTCTATCCGCCCGTTAAACTTTTTTTTACCCGGCAACGGCTGAAGCTATCAGTTTGAAACGTATACAAATTGTACATCTATGCGGTCCCTTGCTGCAAAAGATATCCTTACTAATTTATAAATGCAAAAAGCGGAATGAAAACTTAAAATTTTGACAAGCTTATGTGTTTAATGCGTGTAACCAAGCCATAGTGCGATTTAAAAAAAACTGTACAACGCCATCTATTGAGCGGTAGTAGTAAACTTCTGTTTGTTAAGGTCTGATTACTAAATTTCACGCGTACAAAGTCGCGGGCAACAGCTAGTAATCAATAATTTAGATCTACGCATTCAGAAGATATAACCGAATTACAGCCATTTTTGGCATGGACCAAGCCTACATGGTGCTGATAAAAATCAAAAAAACTTGTAATTTATTACTACATCACTTTTCACGATCACGATCACGATTTTTATCAAATTTTACATGCATATTCAGTAGGTCTGAGAATCGGCCAACGTCTATTTTTCAAGCCTATTTTTTTAGTATGGCAATACAGCGTTTGCCGGGACAGCTAGTTATGATATAAATTATTTTTCTACAATAATAAATATGAAATATTCAAGTTTGTTTATTGTTTACAATATTGTCCTAACACGTGTGGAATTAACACATTCTATTGCAGAATTTATGTAAATTAACGAACGCAATATATTTGAATCAAATGTTTTCCACTTTCCATAAGGTTAGTCATAGGACTTATCGTACTACGTACAGCCTTGTTTTATGCAAAATGGAAAAATAATAAATAAACAAGTACCTAAACATTGGTACCTATTCCACGTTCATGACTGAACTAAACTGTAAAATGATAATTGATGGTGTCAATAACACAGTTTGGCAATGTTAACTGAACTTTCTTGTTTTTGAAATTGTGTATTAATTAAAGACTAAATACGTAGAAATCGACGGGCTTCGTAGTCTACTGGTTCACGTAGTGGAATGCCGTTCACGAAGTCGCGGGTTCACGAATCATTTGTGTGATATTTATAATTGTTATACAAATATTTGTACTGCGTAACATAATAAACACACAGTGTTTATTATGTATTATAAGTATGTATTTACAAAAGTAAAGTAATATATGTAGCATATCCGTATTCTGGTACCTATAACACAAGCATTATAAGCTAAGATTGGGACCAGAGCACGTTATCTGTAATGAAAAAAAAATTTTATTTAAATAAACGTCTTAAATTGCAGTAACATCGATATTGGTAATTGCAACGACCCCTATCGGCAGTTGCATTCGACTGTGCAAGCTTTGTCATGAGCAGTAAGCAGCTTAGAAATGCGCTTACAAATACGCTGACAATACGCTAATAACTGCATCTCTTTGTAACATGGAAAATAGATTTCCGTTTGTATATAACACTAGCTGTTGCCCGTAGCTTCGTACTTATACAATTTAAAGCCAAACCTTAATAAATTATACAAAAAAGCATCCACTTGAACCACGCTATCTATTAAAAAAACCGTATCAAAATCCGTTGCGTAGTTTGGAATATATAAGCTCTCATAGGGATATACACACTAAAATAACGACTTTAGAAAGACTAAACAAGAAATGGACGTTACACCTAACGTCCTCTGATCCCAAGATAAGCTTATATGCTTGTATTATGGGTACCAGAGTACGGATATATCTACCACATAAATACACACTTATAATACTTAGAAAACACCCAGACGCAGTACAAACATTTGTATGACATTTGGAAATATCACACAAATAATTGTCGAACCCGAGACCTCGTGAACGGCAGTCCATTACATGAACCACTAGAACACAAGGGCCGTCAATATTGAACCTAACATAAAACTTTGAAAATATTTCAACGTATTTTCTTTGAGAGTGAGTGAATGGAAAAAATTCAAGTACTTATTATCGCTTGAAGGGACGGACCTAGACGGTTTTATAGCTTCAAAGACGTTTTACGATCTTGTCCGTGCATAAAAACTATCACCCTTTCAACCCTTTTAATCAATAGTGATTTTCTTGTAGTAGTTTTTATAGTTTGTTAAGATATACATAACATATTGAGTTCATACGGACAATATGCTTTTAGAGTTTTGTATTAAAAGGTAAGGACCTTATTACAGACTTCGCTGAATCGCTGTCCGCTGGTGTATTTATGTATTGTCTTCCAGAAAAACGACCTGGTGACAGACGGATGGGTAGTGAAGTCTATTAGTATTCTATTAGTAGTATTACTATAGGGTCCCATTTTTTTTTTATTATTTTTCATCATCATCATCATCATAACATCACGCCTTTTTCCCATGGGGGTAGGCAGAGACTATAGAGCGCCATCTGCCACGATCGAAGCACACTTCCTTGGCTTCATCCACACTCATACATCTGGTCATACATGCCCGACGGTTGTAAGTGCTACGCACCTGCCCCTTTTGGAGTATCCCGGCGATGACATCGGAGTATATTTTTCTCGGGCATCCTCTCCCAACATTTCCACTTACTTTCGCCGTGTATATGCCTTTCGTTAAGCGTCTCTCATTCATCCTCTCCACATGACCAAACCACCTAAGCACACTTTTCTCCACCTTAGTCACTACATCCTCTTTCAGACCGCAACGTTCTCTTATAACTTCATTTCTTAATCTATCTTTCAAAGTCACACCACACATACAATTATTTATTTATTATTTACCACACATACATACAATTATTTATTATTTTATTATTTTTTTTTATTTTAATCTGTAGTAGGTAGATAATGGTAGTAGGTGGGTACATAATATCAAATCACAATACTGAAACAAATAAAACAACTTCGTAGGTATTACTCACGGCTTCTTTAATATCATAATTGTAATTTTAGAAGGCGCGATAGATGGATTTCGTACTCCGCGTTTTCTTCATAGATATTGCCTCTAGAGCAACGAATTATTCTCACAATAGTCTTATCTATGCTTCTAATACTTTCTTTTTTCCAAAATACGATTGCTAAAAGAAATATTTATAACCATCCAAAAATCATCCATCCATCTTTATCGGAGAGATAATATGAACGTTTTAGCATAAAAATACTATTATGAATTACAATTTTTGACAATCGGCTCTTTTTAAACCTCCAATAAGTTATTTTGAATAAGGCCATTCATCTATCTATAATATGGGTTTAAAATTATACGACGACAACGAAACGAAAGTTTTTTTTAAAGATTTTAGGATAGTAAGGATTAGGGATAGCAATATCAACTGCAAATACCTAAATTGGTGCTGTAGTTCCCTCATAACGAAACAATATTCTGAGATATTCTTACAAAAGTGGAAAATTGTGTTTTCATTTTATATTGTACTAACTCTATATAAGTTGGTCGGTAGGGCTTGCAAGGTTTACGAAGTTACCTACTAAACTTGTTAATCATCATTACTGTCCCGTTCTAAGGCCCTTGTTCCGCCCTCAATAAGATATACCAAGAGCTAGTAAATTTTTCAGAGTAAGTATTTGAAGCATTAGCTGAAATTATTTCACGGTTTCTTTTAAATCTTACACATTTTTATATATTTACAATAAGATTAGAAGATTATCAATTTGTCAATTTGTTTTCTTGTTTTGTTCTATATTTGTTACCCGGGGCAATCCTCGAATTTACTATTTTTTTTTCTTTTCATATCTTGGGTTGGCAAATGTTTACACTCCACCTGATGTTAAATGATAGTGTAATGCAGACGTGACGCCGGTTAATACGTATAACGTTTTTCATAATTATACTTTCTAAATCTATTCTCATATTTGTGTCTTGCAATCAGATTTTTTAATAATGCGGAGCTGCTAGAAGACATTTTTACTATTTTAAGCTTAAGAACTACATTTAGTTACCAGTTTACACAACGTGCCAAAAGAAATAAAACTTCAAAAATAAACAATAATTAACTTTAAATAAAACTTTTAATGGATTTAGACGCGTGAATTTGTTTTAAATAGTTTTTATTAAATAAAATTTAAAACAAATACACGCGTCTAAATCTGTTAAAAGAAAAGTAAGTCCAAAAAAAGTAAAAATTTTAAGTTTCATTAAAATAAATGAGTCGCGCAAGAGTTAGAGAATATTAAATTAAATGTATACAAAATACTCACTCCGAAATGTATTTATATTTTAGATATTATGAAGGGTTATGGTATAAATACTGTATCGGGTATAATGTGGGTTGGCTTTACCAGAATGTTAATACATTGACTATTTGATGATAAATTAAGGATACAAAATGTTACATTGTATTTGTAAGTGGATAAAATGACGAACATTTAATAGTTGAAGCTGCCGGCGCGCAACGGATACGCATTTCTCTGTCTTTCTCTCTCTCATAACATGAATAAAATAATAATAATAATATATTATTTTTTTATGAATTATTGTGTATCTATTGTATTATACATATAATAATATATTACATAAAATTTTATTACAATTCCTTCACTAATTAATAGAGGTCGGAATTAGGTAGAGTTATTTATGTACTTGCATCGAAATGTTGATATTAATGTGGACCTTCCCGGGATTTCTAAGAGACAATCCCGTGTGGCCAACAATATTACGAATAAATAATAATAAAAACCTCAGAAATAGACAAATAAAACAAAGATAATTAACATACATTCTTTATTAGTTTATAATAATTCACAATACAAATTATTGATAGTCTTAAGCAAATTCTTACACGCATATTTCGCCTTTTTAAAAATACGAGCGAATACTTTTCTTACTGAAATATTTATTCATCTCGCTATCAAATATTTATTTAAAAAATCACGGGATTTCTTTCTGCTCTTTAAAATTAATCTCGGGATTTGAGGCATATCCACTTTATTCTTTCGCTGTATAAAATCAGTATAAGTACATGAATAACTCTACCTAATTCCGACCGCTGCTAATTAATCGAAAGGGACTTCTTACCAATCGGGTGTCCCTTGGCACCTCTCTTAATAAACTAACTTATAGTGGAAAAAAATATCACCATGAGCGGAGCTTGAACCCACGACCTGGGAATACCGTTCCGTCGCTCTCCCTAGCTATCATGGTTCTTGCACATGTTTACCAAATCTACAATTTTTCTCAATGTGAGTTAAACATCGTTTCTATGTTTTTTGTTTATGCCCGTGGGATCAAGTTCCCAAACATCGGACTACGATGCCTATATTTGTGAATGGAGCATAGTTTAGTGTCGTGGCTCTTAATAAGCTTTTTCATATAATGTAGTCATTAAAAGTAATTGCAACGATTCAGCAAATGTAATGATAGTCTATAAAAGTGTAGATTGCAGTCACTGCTGAGTTTGTAAAGTCAGCACAAAGGTAGCTAATTGTGTCGACGTTCTACAGTTGTTATCGGACGACATGAAAGCTAAACGTTTAGACCTATAATCGTAGAGTTTTAATAAACTGTACCGTAAAAACATATTCAAAATAGAAAAATACTCTTGCTTATAACAATATACTCGACGAGCCTCGTGGTCTAGTGATTGCCGTTCACGAGGTCGGAGGTTCGATTCCCGCACGGGATAATCATTTGTGTGATATTTACATAATATTATGTTATACAAATGTTCGCTCTACGTCGGGGTGTTTCTATGTATTATAATTTATAAGTACTTACTAGTATTTACAACAGAAATGAAGACATGTAGTATATCCGTATTCTGGTACCCATAACACAAAGATCAAGCTTAGCTTGGGACCAGAGGACATTGTGTGAAATGTGCATGAATATTTATTTAAATGTCCGTGTGGTGACGGATTAAGAATACTAGTGTCACCACCCCTTTTCCTTCCTAGGATGCTCTAAAAGTCAGCTAAGGGATATTGTACACAGATAACATCCTATGTAAGAGACGGAAAAGTCGATAATAAACCCTAAGCCTAGTTATTGAGGTATAGTTGAACACAATCACTCTCAATGTGTAAGAGGCCCGTGCCCAACCCCTGCCCGTGGACGTTAATGGGCTGGAGAGACATAGAAGGAGAGAGTATAATTTTTTTTTTTTCTTTTTTTATAAATATTCAAGACATTTCACATAACGTCCTCTGGTCCCAAAGTAAGCTGTATTTCTATGCTTGTATTATGGGTACCAGATACGGATAAACTACATATACTACTTTTCTTTTGTAAATACATACTTATAATACATAGAAAACACCCAGACGCAGTACAAACATTTGTATGATATTTATGGATATCACACAAATGATTCTCCCAAGCGGGAACCGTCGAACCCGTGACCTCGTGATCGGCAGTCCATTACATAAACCACTCCACCACGAAGCCCGTCATATTGGGGGGAGGGGAAATATCTAATTATAATTATAATGCTGTAATAGTCATATCCTTAAGTTACACAAAAAAAATCTGTTATATGAGTGAAAACCTCCTATAATATTTATCGTATTTTGGATTTAAATTGGCAATGAACGGACGTGCGGCGAGGTCTCAATCTCCCAGACTCAATGGGGTCCAGATTTCCCTTTTTTGAATAGTCTCTTTAGGAACAGAGCACACTTATCTGATAGGAACTAAAAGCTCGGATCGGAAACAGTGCTCTAGAAACCTGTGGTACTGAGTTGAGATATTAATATATTTATTGTAACTACATAATATGTAGTTAGCATATACATTGTCCGTGTGGTGGCGGATTAAGAATACCAGTGTCATAAGCTTGGCCCTGTGCCAACAATTACCAATCCCTCCCAAGGTTGAGGTGGCCCGTGCCCAATTGTGGAACGTTATTGGCCTAGAGAGAGACATACTATACACGCAAAAATACCCAGAAAACGCATACACCAAATTATGTAAACTAGTTTGAAGCGTACCTACTACCAATTACTACTAAACCAAATCTCAGAATAAGTAGCAAATGTGTAAACCTCTTAACAAAAACGACAGCAGCAAACATAAGAGATCACAAAACGTCAATAAACAGTTTTACAAGCAACATAAAGTTAAGAGGTGTTTACATTACATGAAAGTAGCAGTCTTAGAGCAAAAATCTAACACGAGTAGACATTGGTGCCGATTCTACGTGCACAACTAAACTTAACTAAAAATTAAATTTATTTGTGTCTATAAATGGATTATTTGCTATTTTGTTGTACATGTTTATCTTAATGAAATTTGTTAGTCTAGAATACACAGTTTTTGTAATAAAAAAGTTCTATTAACTTTGGCGAATTGTGCTATTGACACTATCAATTTTCATTTTTAGTTAAGTGTAGTTGTGCACCTAGAATTGGCACCAGCATCGTCTCTTAACTTGTATGTAACGATTTTGGGCAGTGTGTGCATAGCGACCAAATCACAAAACCAGTGACAAAAACGATCGCAATTGCATGGAGTGTTTGTGTGCGTTACCTTGGTACCACCAACCTGACAGCATTTATTTGTTAACTAGGTTATTGACCACGATTTCGTACGCTTGCAATTTTAAGTCACTGCTTATAGACATAATATACATATAACCTATAGAAAAACCTTTATTTTAAAAACACACTTGATAATTTTAAAAATAAAAGCAGTATCCATATATTACCTAGCCCTATAGTAGGTATACTCTTAGCACTCTCAGAACAGCAGTGGTATTCAGTAAGAAAAAGTGAAGTGAATTTTCAGTGAATCTTGATCACGTGACAGCGCTCCTCCAATAAAAATAGAGGAGTATTAATAAAAAAATCCTAGGATCGAACCACTCCTTTCGGAGTCTACCACCCACATGCATATTTACAAATTTTACCTATTCATTTTAAACATAGCAAAAGTGGAATATTCTCCTCCTGTTGTTTTATTGCTCTAAGGTACAGGACATCTACTGCATTCTTAAGTGGATGTTGCAATAAATTTTAAATGGATGAAAGTACTTTACGATGTGTCTTTTTTATGGACGTATCACACGACTTTGATCTTGAACTAAGTTTAATAAGTTTAAGTATCACTATTTAATAAAGCTTATATTTTTTTATTAAGGTATCACTTACAACCGTCGAGCACGCATGACCAGAAGCATGAGTGTGGTTGAAGCCAAAGAAGTATGTTTGGTACGTAGCAGATGGCGCACTATAGTCTCTGCCTATTATAACGGGGAAAAGGTGTGACGTTATGATGATAATGATGATAAAGATTAGGCACTTGTCACATATAGTGCAAAATTCTGGCATTTCTGGGGAAAGAACTGCCAACTACAAAATTACCCACCTCTTGGCTACAAGTTAGAAACTGATCATTCTCCAGCCCCCTATTCTATAGCCCCATTATTTGGCGTCAGCGCAACATCTATTTTCTTCCATATTCATATATGTATATACCAGATAGTGGGTTGACGTTTAAATTTTAGGACATGTAACTTTAGCCTGGCTAAATCGTACTTCATAGAATAATGACATTTCATATGACGTATAGTCTGTATCATAGAGACATATAGATATATTTTCACGCATACACAGATAGGTACTGTAAAGCTTCATAATCATTTTTCCCACATCCTCACTCCATGTCCTAATCACATCTTTCAATTCTTTTCTTTTTCATTTTCAAATTTCAAATTTTTTTATTCCTTTTTTAAAAATAAATGTTAAGTGGCCTGTATCATTGTATAGGTTATATTCAATGATCACAACCTTTACATTCTCCCCCCTTAGAGGATAAAAAAAATTTTTTTTTCAAAAAAAAAAAAATTTTTTTTTCTAAGTTACAAAATACTGGACACCCTACCTAAGGTTGGAAAGCATGATAACAAACTAGAATGAACCAGATTAGATCCAGCTAGGACCTAGCTTTTCGAAGCAATACATTTCGAAAAACTTGAAAAGCAAAAAACCAACCAAAAATTGCCTTTCTAATCTTAGTTATCCGAACCACACTAACTACGATGCCCTTATATCATATCACTCTTTTCATAAAATATTAAACTACTTCATCTTTAAAATTGATTTATCCAATAATAAACAAGAGTGATAAGGCATCCTTAAAACTATCACACCAAGACACAAAGCATATATCATCAACAATCAATCAGAAAAATGTTCATCACCAGACAATTAATGCTCTTATAAAAACTATCGAGCTTCAATTATGAGGTCAGCATCATAGATCCGAAAGATATGCTAATTTAACAGCTTTCCAGCTTAATGAGAAAATTTACATAAGAAACCATTATAATTGATAGAATCCAGAGATTATCAAATTAAAATTTAAAGTATGCTCAGATAATACTCAACCTTCTTTTCAATTATTTAGGTATAATTTCTACTAAGTAATCCTGAATGCTCGGGAATGACCAATTTATTCCACATTTAGAATTCCTTCTCGTGAGATAAATTTACCAACCATTCTTCTACCACAAGTAACGTTTTAAATAATCAATCATTCTATTATCTAAGTAATTATAAACTATTCGCTAATCATTATCATCTAACTATTACCCAATAAATAAAATAAAAATATTATCAGCAACCTCACACTATAATACAACTTCTTCCAATTTTCAACCTTTCACATTTCTCTCCTAATGAACAAATACTTTACTCTAGCACCTACTTTCCTAAATCCTATCTTATGAGTTCTATCTCTAAAATGCGTGATATCCCAAAACAGGATTCCATGACAAATAGCCTATGGCCTTACCATGTTGCATTCAAAGATATTACCCGTTGATACGACTCATCCAACTAACTCTACCAAGCCACTTCCTTCGACATTATAACTCAATACAACCCATTATTATACCTATTAATCGTTCCACCTTAATACTATAATCATAATCTAGTACGAAATACTCACTATCCAATTACTATGTTAATATATTTATCTCACATTTTTAACTAAACATTCAAAATATAAATATGAAAAAATAATTAAATTTTTGATGTGGTTCCTTTTCATTGCCTCTTTCTTAAGTACAAATATGCTGACGTCATTATGAAGTCTCGCCGATCCCGAACAATATGAAACACACCAAAATAAAACAATATTAGTAAATTATAATTATCACTATATATATAACCTTAATCTAATCGAATCACTAAACCAATTTTCATATTATGCAAATAATTATTGCGAACATTCTTGGTAATTTACTTCTTGGAACTCTTCCCTTAGTCTATCAAATACCTCCTGCACGCTTTTGCACGTGTCTTTAATTCCCCGGAAGAAAAGTAAGGCGTTACCCCTTAAAAATGAGGGCAATAGTGATAATTTTTCTTCTTCAGACGAGCATCTCTTGAAAGTTATTAAAGCGTAAAACATTTCTTCGAATTCATCTAGGCACTCCTGTGCGCAACCACCGAAAGTTATCGTGGCTAGTTCCATCTTAGTTATAAATAATTTATAAAAATTTAATAAAAAGATACGGCTACTTCTCTGATAATTAACATTTATCCTGTGTCGACCCTTTGCTCGTCAACACATCCCTGGGCGTAGGAGCTGGTTTACCAATCGGGCCGCTATACCCGGCGCCTCCACCATTTGTAAAGCTTCATAATCATTTTTCCCACATCCTCACTCCATGTCCTAATCACATCTTTCAATTCTTTTCTTTTTCATTTTCAAATTTCAAATTTTTTTATTCCTTTTTTAAAAATAAATGTTAAGTGGCCTGTATCATTGTATAGGTTATATTCAATGATCACAACCTTTACAGTACCTACATAAGTGGCTTCAAGCCGACTGAGAGATGTAGTCATACGGTCTTATTCATAATGACTTATCGGAGGTTTAAACGGAGATTTTATCGGAGAGATAATAAACGTTTTAGCGAAAAAAGACTATTATGAGTAACAAGTTTTGATAATTTTCGCGAACTGATTTTAGCGAACTTTTAAACCACCTATAAGTCGTTATGAATAAGACTAATAGACTATACATCTGGTATATCCTGTGTCCATAGTCTTATGTCAAACGTTTTATCTGTATTAAGTCCTCTTTCTTTTATGTCCTCATTCACACAGTCGATAGGTATTTTCTTACTAAAATTATCGTTAGAAACTAACCCTATTATGTCAACAAGGAAGTGATACAGTAACATAATTTCGTAAAACGCCAAGGATTAAACTCATGTAACATTAAATTAAGTTAATATCAAGTTATAAACTATTAATTTGAATAATAACCACTATAAATGACGAAGCCACATAACCTATTAACCTAGTTTCATACATATATGTATATGTATTACTATCGTAAATATCCTCATTTAGGTATTTTCCTTAGGTATTGCTATCCCTATTTCCGAGCGCCGCGCTGAAAGGGACAAATATAGATTAAGCGGATTTTACCTACAAATTCTTTGAAAAAAAGACGTTTCTTACTTCCGTTTTTTTTCGCGAAAGTTCGATTTTAATAGTTTTTGCGTTATATTATAAATAAAGAGTATATCTATGCTTCTATCACTTTCTTTTGTGGTAAAACTTTACCAAATTTGTGTGATAGACGCTGCAACTTTATCTAAAGGAAACCGAAAAAAGTGGGTTTTTCGGATCGTCATATTTCTTTTAGTTATTATGTTTTGAAAAAAAGAAAGTGCTACGCTGACCAGGCGTGTTGGCACAGGGTTTATTTTCGAGTTTTCCGTCTCTCATAGAAGATGTTATCTGTGTGCAATATCTTTTAGCTGACTTATACAGCACCCTTGTACAACAATAACAACAATAAAACTACTTTTTACAAAAAAAGTAAACAAAAAGGTTGTAGTTTTTAGTTCTCTAACTATCACCATTCTAAGGATACAGCTTGGCTGATAGAGGGATGTGCGGATAAGGATTTTTAGTTTTAACTTAGCTTCCAAGATTATGAAGTAAGTCTTCAAATTGTGTCAATGGTGAGTAACTTGTTTATTTACTGTAGTTAGTATGAAATGGTGACCCGATGAATATTCATAAAAGGATCCTTCCAAACCAGTTACACGTGTCGTAAGCCACGGATCGAACTTATCGTAGTTAATAGAATGTTGTAGTTAACGTAGTTAGTTTGTCCAGTATTACAAGGTCTTTAGATAGATGACTGTTCCAGCTGTAAATACAGGTGATTTCTATCATGTTTTCCGATATATAATATAATAAATCGTTTATATCAGACAAAAGACCCATAGTTAATTACAAAATTTCATAACAATAACACTAAATTGTAATACCATTAAAATAAATAAATTTAAATTCAAAATATCTCATGAAAGTTACTATTTGAAAGCTAAAATTAAAAATAAATAAAAAAAAGACGTGAGTCACTCTGGGGACTGCCGCGGTAAAGCTATTGCATAGTATTTTTTATCAACTTATGCATTTATAATTAAATAAATAAATATTCATGGACATTTCACACAACGTACTCTGGTCCCAAGCTAAGCTTATATGCCTGTGTTATGGGTACCAGAATACGGATAGAATACATATACTATTTTTCTTTTGTAAATATATACTTATAATACATAGAAACACCCAGACGCAGTACAAACATTTGTAGAACCGTTAGAAAAATCACACAAATGATTGTCCCGAGCGGGAATCGAACCCGCGACCTCTTGATCGGCAGTCCGTTACCAGAACCACTACACCACGAGGCGCGTCAATTATTTATTTATTTTATCTATGCAAGAATCTAAATACCATAAACTAAAATAAGATTAATAATCCTTATTTACTGATGCTTATATCTCTCCATTGTTTATGGTAATTATGATAAAATAGCGATTGTCAATCAAATAAAATAATAACTAGTGCGAGTCGGACTCGCGCACGAAGGGTTCCGTACCATTATCTATGCAACATAAGGCACGTTATTAATAAATGAGCAAACAACACACACAATACTTAATTAATCACGTTTGTTGTATGAGAGCAAGAAACGGTGAAAAAATCATGTTTGTTGTATGGGAGCCCCCCTTAAATATTTATTTTATTTTTAGTATTTGTTGTTATAGCGGCAATAGAAATACATCATATGTGAAAATTTCAACCCTCTAGCTATCACCGTTCTTGAGATACAGCCTGGTGACAGACGGACGGACGGACAGCGAAGTCTCAGTAATAAGGTCCCGTTTTTACCCTTTAGGTACGGAACCCTAAAAACTAACGCCAAAACTGACATGAGTCACCAGCGCGAACAGCGAAACGGCGTTACGGCGCCGTGTGTAGTATTTTTTAGTTACGCTATCTTTGTTACGGAATTTAAATTTCGAATTTTGTGCATTTAGTCTCCACGCTCAAGGCCCGCGATAGAAGCTATGCAATAGCTTAAAAAATAAGTAAAATACAGTTCAGTTCAATAAAAAATAGATATCACATGCAATGCTCATTCATTTTCAGTTATGGGGTACCATTTTATCTTTTGGTACTTACTCTGAAGACTTTTCTAAATCCGTATATATTAAACTATATAAATTATAAAATATAGACTATAAAATATAGACTATTTTAAGCAACTAATTTCAATATTATTGAAATATTCACTTTATAGAGTTTTTTTTTAATACTTAAAGATATTGTGTTAAATGTTGTGATGTCATCGTTGTATACAATCTGTGTATTGACTTTTCCTGATAGACTTAAGACAGATTGCAATACATCTTTTCAAAGTTGCCAAGTTGATATCTTTGACCAATTTCAATTTCACCACAAAGTCGTATATCCTTCAGAACGCCTTAATATTTTAAGCCTTTCATTTCAAGGGCAAATAGAGATCATTTGCTTTTTTGGAAAAATAATCGTTATTATAGCAAATTTTCCGAAAAAAACTAATGGATCGTGATCAGAAACTCTATTCCCCGAAATGGTTTTGGAATTAAGAGTTTAAAAAACATATGAACAATGCCAATTTAGAAAACTAAATTGTAATAGGTTTCTTAATTTTATAGTTAGGATTCAAAGACTTTTAGTCCAAGTTTATACTAAAACAAATGATTTCTATTTAGATGCTGCTCTATAAAAGTAAGTGAAGTATCGTAATTCGCTAAGAATATTTTGCTAAATTTAAAATCTAAAAACACGCTTGAAAATCCTGAATATTTTTTGATATTATTGCATTGTCTTCGGTCCTTATCATGGTGTTCAGAATTTCAGAGCAATCTGACTACTGCAAGTCCGTAAAAAGCACTTTCAAAGAATCCGTTACATAGATTAATACATGGATATGAACTAAGCTAATAAGACAGTGTTAATACATACTAATATACATTTTTTATACGCATGCTGCTTAAACTGTTTTTATGACCCTAAATTGATTTGAGTTCTTTCACATCCTTTTTATCTCCAAGAAAAACAATGAAAAATTGGTATGAAGTTGGATGTCCTTATGATGACGGATAAGGAACATAAATATCACTACATTTTTTACTTCCTGGGTGCTCTAAAACCCAAATTCAAATATTTTTACTGTGGATCATAGCTACAAAATGTTGTTATACAAAGTAAATTGATTAGCCATGTCCCGCCTCATGGGCATACAAAATACGGAATATTGTAGACAGATCCTTTGTGATCGATGGAAAAGTCGAAAATAAACCCTGTGGCAATACGCCTGGTCAGTGCGGCACAGTAGACCATAATCTCGCTTAAGAGGATACCAAAATAGCTTCGTGCATTTTTCTACGTACGAAGTTTTCATTGTTTCTTTAGATTGAATGGATAGGGCTCTAATTTTTAAGTATATGTTTTTTCAATATATGATCTAGGATCGCATAAACTCAGAAACGCGATTGAAAAAAGTTTTCTCGATAGAAATTCTTAGCGAAACAACCTCTTAAATTTTTTGTTTTTTTCATTTGTCGGTCTATTATCGCGTATTAACTAATGAAATAACTTTAAAAACATAAGTAACTATTATATAAAGAAACACGTAAATCAGAATTAAAATATATTTAGTAGATTTTGAGTAAATAGGAAAAGTATCCCTAATTCTTCATTTTCTGTGCCTACTGGCTGTGTTAATATGTACGTGTCGGCGATGATATACGATAATATTGATGTAGGCCCTTAAAGAAGAGGAGGGTCGTGCGCAACTATGGGACTGTGTTAACTGAAATTGAAATATTTTATATTCATTACAAAGAGTCGTAGGTATTGATAAGTAAGTCACCTGCTTTATCAAACTTAACTGCCGAACGATTAGCTATTTATTCTCTTCCCCGTCCCTGTAATTCAAATTCATTCACAGTCTTTAATCAAGCTCAATTTCAAAAGCAATTACTTAAATGTTAATACGACATTATTTAAACAAATTCGATTAGATATTGACGATTTGTTGTTCGTTTTCGCTACACTTAAAAACAGTTCTTATTTTATTGTCTCAAAAACAAAACTAGACTAATAATTGGTCAAGTGCGAGTCGGACTCGCGCACGAAGGGTTCCGTACCATTATCTATGCAACATAAGGCAACGTTATTAGTATCGAGCAAGAAACGGTAAAAAAATCATGTTTGTTGTATGGGAGCCCCCCTTAAATATTTATTTTATTTTATTTTTAGTATTTGTTGTTATAGCGGCAATAAAAATACATCATCTGTGAAAATTTCAACTGTCTAGCTATCACCGTTCTTGAGATACTGGGTACGGAACCCTAAAAATCATGTTTGTTGTATGGGAGCCCCCCTTAAATATTTATTTTATTTTATTTTTAGTATTTGTTGTTATAGCGGCAATAGAAATACATCATCTGTGAAAATTTCAACTCTCTAGCTATCACCGTTCTTGAGATACAGCCTGGTGACAGACGGACGGACGGACGGACGGACGGACGGACGGACGGACAGCGAAGTCTCAGTAATAGGGTCCCGTTTTTACCCTTTGGGTACGGAACCCTAAAAATAAAATAATGAAGGAATTTATTCGGTTTAATGGCCCTGGTGACATAGAGTGCCTCCCTAACACATGAAATTAGTGATACAATAAGGGATGGCGGAGTTTCTTTGGATGCAAACGGCACAAAATCGAGCAATGTGCCGTCTTTAGGAAAAGCTTATACCTATCTAACAGTGGAAGGGAAAATGGTGATTAATGGATGGCTTGAATTTTACTCGCTCAAGAGGCTGTACATATCTGCCGAAGATCTGACAACTGATGGAGTACTCGAGTTCCAGTGCGTAGGTCACGATTCGGCAAGCGTAAGTTAGAATGTCCTTCTGCTAGTTTGATGGACGACCTCAAGAGGATAACAGTATGAAACCAGAAAGGCGGAGAACCGCGTATTATGGAACAAATTGAGACAGTTCTATGTCCAGCAATGTCTTGGAATAAGCTAAGATTCTGATAAAAATCAAATCTTACCCAAGCCCGTCTCCTCCACTGGGCACACTGGGCAAATGCCGAAGGTCTCGCGTCATTCAGGGCCTTCTACTCTCTACTTCATCATGTTTTTGTACTTAAGCACATAGGTCATAGCATGGCAAGAATATTTGGGCCCTCCAGCAAGTAAAAGAACTGAATTATTCTAATGATACTCTCCTTAGTGTTATAGTTTAGTTATGTAAGCAGAATTGGCACCAGCACATAGTACGTCGTGATATATCAAAAGACCTATCACGATCAAATAGTTTAATATATTCAATATTATTTAAATTATATAAAGTTCAGAAAATCTAGCGATAACATGGATGACTTTATGGTTAAGTAATGACCTGTTATGTCAAGTGCATGAGGATCACATCCAATAATAGATATTATAAGCACTCCATATGGTAATGGATTACGAATTCCGTAGAAATTCCCAGGATGCAGCAAAGGCAATGGGACATTCTATTACATGGATAGCACCCTCTGTGAGAAACAGAAAACTTGAAAATAAACGGTCAGCGCGGCAAAGTAGACCATAGTGCTACAGTGGCCAACAGTGAGACGTTAATGGGCTGGAGAGAGAGAGAAAGACATTCTTGATTACATAGTTCAATTTTGATTCAATTATATACCTGCATAATTATGTGTTAGCTTGACTTCTCTACATCTATTTCATCTCTAAACAAGAGGTCATGAAGGACCTCCTTGTGATCTTGAACGAGCCCTAAATACGACATTTTACGGTATGAATCGGATCAAAAGACAACGAATAACCGTTACTAGTAAATCACCAAAATAAGTCTTACGGCCATTTTCAATAACCGATTACAGATATATTGTTATCCTCGTTTATTAATAAGATATTTCTATCTCCTGTCAAATTTATAGAATTGGCTGTCATTAGTAGCTGATTAATTTGCAGGACAAAGGTTCTGACTTTGACAACAAGAATCGAGGATAAATATTGAAAACGGTCGTTAACCACAAATCAAAATCACCAAACAATAAAACCTATTAAATTACAAACCATGTAATACAACCCCCAAATACAACCAATAAAATTATCATTACAACATTGTTAAATTTAATTAGCCTATAGTTAACGAGACCACAAACAGACACAATTGCAAATTGACAAAGCAAATGTACATTATATGTATCAAATGTAGCTAATATTGTGCACGAACTATTTGAACACAATACAAATATGTGCGCCTTGATTATAGTTGAACATAGCCTGCTTATGCGCGATGTTGGGATGCAATAATAGAATTATTATTCTACTGTTCTATTATTATGAGATCCCAGAGCTAAATGATATAATTTTGTAATCTCCAGAAGAGATAGAAAAAGAAATATTCATGTACATTTCACACAACGTCCTCTAGTCCCAAGCTACGTTTATATGCTTGTGTTATGGGTACCAGAATACGGATAGAATACATAGGCATATTACTATACTTTTGTAAATACATACTTATAATGCATAGAAAACACCAGTGTTATGGAGTGGGACATTATTTGGATAAGAATAATAACGGTCAGTCAGAAATAGTTGAAAGAAGATTAGACATATAATCAGAAAGACAATGAAATGGACACAAACCTACTAGAAAATGTAAACAAACATCATTATAATATTTTGTAATATTTTATGTAGTCTGAGCTTAATGTAATATATAGTAGTTCATGGTAAAAGTCTATCTTTATGGTCAATGTAAAATTGAAACCGAATGGGGGTAAATCCTATAATAACTGATCGTAGAGGACACTTTACAGCTCAGTCTCACCCGTGACCATGGTGACTGCAAAGTCTCCAAAACGTCGGGCTAAAATTTAAAACAAATACACGCGTCTAAATCCGTAAAAAGTGGTTTTATTTAAACCACCATTATTTTATGGTTTCTGTAACTAAAGGACCCTCTTACTAAGACTCTGCTGTCCTTTCGGCTGTCTGTCCATCTATCATCAGGCCATATCTTGAGAATAGTCATAAGTCTAACTTGTAATTAAGTTTAATACAGCAAATTATAGTAGAAAAATGATCACCATGAGCGGGACATGAACCCACGACGCGCGACGTCGGATTACGGTTGCTCTCCCGACTGAGCTACCATGGGACATTTATTAAGTAAAAGCGTAGCAAGTCAATTGCAAAAATTTATAAATTATTGTAGCCAAGCGGTTTTTAATCTTTCGAAACTCAAGACTTCTTCCCCTGCCTATACGGCTATTAAAGCATTATATTGGCGTAATATTAAGTAATGTAGAACTATTTCCTTACCGACAGATTGTAGGATAGATAAAGTCAACCACTATACAACTTTAAATTTCTCCTATCTTGTCTAAACTGATAGTGAACTGTGAAGTATAGATTCTGGTCTAAGTTTCGTCTCTATTCTTGTGTAATTAATTAACATTGTTAAAGATATGCGGGTTACTATATCTGTGACTACGAAAAGGACTATTCTGTATAATTTTAATTGTATTTAAACCTAAAGCCCGTGACTCCACGCAACAGAAATGTTACGAAAACAATAAAATTATTCAAAGTTTATCATCATCATAACAACACGCCTTTTTCCCATGAGAGTAGGAAGAGACTATAGAGCGCCATCTGCTTCGATCCCAACATACTTCCTTGGCTTCATACACACTCATACAAAGTTATGGCAAAAAATATTTTTTTAAACACAATCGAAAACCCTACACAATTCTTTTATTATATTTAATATTCTTTTCTAATGACAAATATCCTACAAAATATCTCAAGTAAGTAATTCCTTGAACACTTAATGTCAAAATGTTTATCTACTTATAACTTCAAAACCGAGACAAAACCAAATCCTTAGAATATGATCCAAAGCTGTTTTGTGGTTGTTTATCAAAACCACAGCTGTGCGAAATCTTTTATGTTATCTGTTCGACAAATAGTCGATTATTTGTCAAAGGGTCAACAAAGACCAAACGTTTTTACTTCTAAATAAACACAACATATAAGCCGCTTAGCTTGGGACCAGGGGGCGTTGTGTGAAATGAAAAAAAAAACAAAACAAAAAGAAATTTAAGCACATCTCTTCTGAACATTTTTTTCATGATTTTATTTAGGGAAAATGTTTGGATCGTAGCATGAATTTTGTAATGCTTAGTTAGTTGTGTAGATAGAATATGATTATTGTAAAGCACCTAGCCCTAACAAAATGCCCTAACTGTACTACTTATGGATAATTATCTGAAATACATATTATTATTATTATAGCAAATGGCGCTCTGCCTATACCGATGGGAAAAAGACGTGATGATATTAATATTATATTGTAATAAATTTAATCCGAAATTGTGTGTGTGTTGGCACAAAGTTTTCCATTTAGTTTAAAGTTTTCCTTCTCTCACCCTGACCCTGATAGCACCCTGGGCAAGAATTGGGATGGTGACACTTGTATTCTTCATCCGTCACCACATGAAAAACATACACATTCACACACACTCATAGCATTTACGTAGAAAATAATACCTATAGAAAAAACACCTAAGTATTATTTTAATCGACTTTCTGAAGTACACAATAACATCAACAATACATTTTCACAAATTAGATATAACATAATAATATATGAGAAATGTTATACTGATTTATACTTGCAAGGAACAAAGTTCAACGTTTTTCTTTAAACACTTAAGAATATATCGAAGTATAATAAATATTGCACATTCCCAATAGTATACAGAAACTAGTTGAAGCAAGTTGAAACAACGGGTGCTTTTCATTCTTTACGAGACATCTATTCTCAGGCGCTGCCGTTTTCTGCCATTCCGTAATACGTATGCTCGCCAAAGGTCTTTATCTTCAAAACTTGGCCTTTGTCTGCCAACTTTAATTTTATCAGAGGCAAACTTTCCACAACTAACTGCCGAGCGATTTGAAAGTACGTTCCCAAAATTATTGGACCCTCCCAATGTTCCAGCTTCAGATTCGCGATAAAAACTTCAGAGATTTCCGATTTCGCAAACGTATTTGAGAGATTTAATAAAATTTTCTTTATCTTAATTTTTTGAGATATAACAAACTTGGGAGGCTTTTCTTAATGTCAGAGATATTTTGGGCCTGGAGGCAAAAGCCAATGTAGTTTGATAACATTAAAATATATATTTCAAATTTTTTTGTCTCTAAAGTTGTATAAAAATGTACTGAATAAAAGAATTGTATTAAAACCTTTGTGAAGCCATTTTAATATTAGGTAATTGTATGACTTTTGATTTGTAAATAAATGTTTTACAACAATAAACCTTGTCATATGTACATTTTGACAATCAAATATTTTTTTACTATTTTTGGCTGATCTATATACTACTTACTAGCTGTTGCCCGCGATTTCGTACGCGTGGTATTTTGAATTTTTTCTCGTATTTGCAACATTTGTCACTGATGCTTCGCTCCTATTAGTCGCAGCGAGATGTTATGTAGCCTATAGCCTTCCTCGATAAATGTACTATCTAACACTGGTAAAATTTTAACCATCAAATGTTATCTAGCTGGCTTTTACAGCTCCCTGGGCACACATGTATTCTTAATCTGTGACCACACACAATTCTTATTATCATTAATCATGTTAAACTATACATAATAAACACCAAAAAAAAATACCCAAGTATTCCGTTAAATTATTAATAATATGCTTAGCTAAAAAAATAAAAAACACGCTTAAAAATCCTAATATTTTTTTTTAATTCTTGTGTGTAACATTTCAAATTAAAGCAACTACTGCAAATTCCGTTACCTACATAGATTAATAAGTAGATAGATACGTACCGAACTGATATAAAAGCGTGTTAAACAAAGGTTTTTATTTTCTATTTTTCTTTACTTTTCTAGAAAAAAGGTATTAATACTTTTCTATCGATTCTAAATAATTGTTACTGTATTTTTACTGCAAATTCTCCTAAAATATATTCCACATTAGCATAAAAAATATACGTAGACTACATTTAACTGTACAATGCACTCTAATTGCAACTTCAATTTGAACTAAATTCATTCTAACGCTAAGAGATGAAGCCGTATACAATTTTAATGTGTCCATTTCGTTTTAGACGACAGACTATTCTGTTTTCCTCCAGTTTATAGTTTCTGTAGCTGTAGTAGTGTAGTTTATAGCTGTGTATAGCATAGCTTTCTGTAGATACCTCAAATACATAAATAATTCCATATATTTGTTAAGTACATCATCATAACTTTACGCCTTTTTCCCATGGGAGTATACAGAGACTATAGAGTGTTATATGCTACGATCCAAACATACTTCCTTGGCTTTGGCGTATACTGTTTCATTAAATAAAAATTAATTTTACAATGTAATATCTGTATGGCCATAACTTCTGTACGACTGCACTAAATATTCATTTTGAATACGTTGTGACCATAATAACCAGTAATAAACACAAAAAACCGGTCAAGTACGAGTTCGGCTCGCACACGAAGAAATGGTCACTGTTCCCAACCCCAAATAACGGTATAAGAGCAGGAGAAATACGATGATATTTGTTGTTGTAGCATCAACTGATATACCTACATAAACTGTGGAATTTTCAACTCTCTAGCTATCACCGTTCCAGAGATACTGCCTAGGGACAGACGGACGGATAGCAGACTTTGCTATCCGTCCCTAGGCAGTATCTCTGGAACGGTGGTAGCTAGAGAGTTGAAAGTTTTACAGTTTATATATATCAGTAATAGTAATAGAATCCCGTTTTTTCTTTTCGTACGGAATCTTTAAAATATCTAATTTGCTGTAATTTTTTATAAATAATAAATAAATAAATATTCATGGACATTTCACACAACGTCCTCTGGTCCCAAGCTAAGCTTATTATGCTTGTGGTATGGGTACCAGATTACGGATATAATACATATACTACTTTTCTTTTGTAAATACATACTTATAATACATAGTAAACACCCAGACGCAGTACAAACAACATTTGTATGACATTTATGAATATCACACAAATGATTCTCCATGTGGTGACGGATTAAGAATACAAGTGTTACCACCCCAACTCCTCCCAAGGGTGCTGTAAAAGTCAGCTAAGGAATATTGCACACAGATAACATCTTCTGTGAGAGACGGAAAACTCGAAAACAAACCCTGTGCCAACACGCCTGGTCAGCGCGGCACAGTAGACCATAATCCCTCATAAAGTGGAGGAGGCCCGTGCCCAACAGTGGGACGTAAATGGACTGGAGAAAGAGAGAGATTTTCCCAAGCTGGAATCAAACCCGCGACCTTGTGAACTACTACGCCACGAAGCCCGTATTTTATGTGCATTGATTCGTTTGAGATAGTTCCATTTTTATCAATGTAGATATATAAAATAGCGATGTAATATCTATGGCTTACTAGCTGTGCCCCCCGGTGTTCCCTCAATTTATCATCTAACGGGAACATTGCATTGTTTTAGCATATAAGTTTAGCTTGGGACCAGAGGACGTTGTGTGAATTTCCGTGGATATATTTTTTTTCAGGAAAAAATGTAGCCTGTATGTTATTCTGATGTATAAGCTACATTGTTGTAAAGTTTCATTAAAATTCTTTCAGTAGTTTTTGCATGAAATACTACTAACTAATGCCCGCGGTTTCACTCGCGTTTATAGTTATTGAGCCCAAAATATACACCAAATCTTAACTAATGGTACAAAAGCTATCTTTTTGAAGCATTCTATCTTTTAATGAAAACGGCATCAAAATCTGTTGAGTAGTCTTGAAGATATATGCTCAAATAGGGACATACATACAAATTAATCGACCTTATTTTATAATAAGTAAAGATTAGGATTACCGCTTCGCTCTGTTCCGCTTTCACTGGAGCGCAATCTTTAATAACAGCCACTTACCGTCAGGTGGGCTTTTTAGCTTTTACCTCGAAATGAGTGAGTCCTTTTAAACTTACAAGTAGTATGCCAAGATTACGCATATTTTGAACATTTCATATTACAAATATATAATTTCGATTATTCAGAAAACTTTAAAAAAAAAATTAGTGTTATTTGTGTTTGTGTGAATTATCCATGAATATTTGTTTAGTTATTTATGTGCACTGGACCAATTTGTCAACACACACACACACACACACACACATGCCCGCGCGCTCATACACATACAGACTATTTCTTAGAAAGGGAGGGAGTCATAACCCATGGTTAAAAGAAAGAAATAGTGTCTGCAACTAGATACCAGAATAAAGAAAGAAAGTAAAAAAGATTTTTTTTTTTTATTAACGGCCGTAGAGCAGACACAAACAATTAGCAAGATCATTGGCGAAATAAAACTTCTGAAATAATTCCTAATGTCGAGTCAATGTCACGGCCATAATATTACAATGGTCGGTGGAAGACAGAACTCAGAGAAGGAGGAGACTTTTAGACGACAGTAACACCTGAGTCCAACATACCAGGCTGAAAAATCTATAATCAGTTCTTACGTGAATGTATTTTTTCCCCAGCTCTATAAAAATATTTTTTTTTCAGACGCATACATACAAAATACACACACAGACTAACACTATAATAAAGATAACTAAAGTCAGGGTATAATGATAGTACATGAAATTTTCCTTGAAAAACAAGTATAATATTTCTTAAATATCTTCCAACAGCCACGTTTTGATAAACTATAGTCATTAGAATTAGGAACAAAGCTCATTTGTCTAATTGTGAGCCATCATTAAGACAACTTAACTACACTTAGTTTAATCAATAACACTGAAATAATTATTTATCAAGACTTACTTGCCTACGTACCTTGTATTTATTTAATCCGGTTTCATGTCTAAAAATATTTTATTTAATTTAGGTAAGCAGTTACGAATTAAGAATAGAAATGTCACTACATTATTTCTTCCCCAGGGTACTACCCCCTACTCTAATGCTTTAATCACTATTTTCATATATGTTAATTCCTGAAAATCCGTTAAATAAATAAAATAAATAAATTAAAATACTGTAAAAGTAAGCTCAAGGATCCCAAACAGAAAAATCTTCTGTGAGAGATGGAAAACTCAAAACTAAACTCTATGCCAACACGCCTGGTAAGTGCAGTATAGCAAGATCATATATTCTGCTAAAGGAGAGGAGGAGGACGCCCGTGCCCAACAGTGGTACATTAATGGGCTGGGAAGGAAGGTAAGATGCTACCTAGCCCACTCGTCTAAGTAGCGACAGTAGGCTTTAACGTTAAGAAGGGACTCGCGCTGTGAAATAGTTATTTCTGATTTTGGTCTACTTTGTTGTGCTGACCAGGCATGTAGTCATAGGGTCTAGTTTCCCGTTTTCCGTCACTGACAGTTGATCTTAGCTGCTTATATCCTTTCTCTTACAGTACTCTCGAGACGAAATGGGAGATGACATTAGTTTTCTTAATCCATCACCACACAGATGACTTTTATACATTGTTAATAACAACGAAGAACAATATTCATCTGTCTAATTTCAACCTGAAGTCATTCATTAGACATCTTAGCTACTCTATGTTTGTTATCGTCAATAATAGTTAAACTAAAATATTAATTAATCAAGCCTTGCAGATAAGTACTTGTAATTAAAATTAATTACAAGTACTTATCTGCAAGGCTTGATTAATTTTGTATAAATAAACTATAATATAAATAAACTATATTGTTCTAGTTTCCAGAATGCGAATTTTATACTAACTAAACTACAGTTTTATTAAGCATTAATACCAATTCTAAGTGTACAACTAAACTAAACTTAACTAAAGAATAAAAACAACTATGGTGTAATAAATTAAATTATGATGGAAAAAGTGACTGCCGCAAGCGGGACTTGAACCCACGACCTCGGAATACCGTTCCGAAGCTCTTTCCAACTGAGCTTATTGCGGTCGTGCTTGTAGTATTCAAATTTACCACCACAATCGTCACTCGTTTGATTTTATATCGTATTTCTACGCACAACGCCATCTATCAAGATTGCTTTGCAACATCTCGACCAACCACCTAGTATTCGTTACAGAAAGTCGAAAATAGTGACGCGACGTTCATTACTAAAGTAATTTATTGATTTTGCAATTGACATGCTATGCTTTACTTAATAAATTATTAATAATTAATAATAACAACCATAATAATAACCATAATTTAATTAAATCTATTAAGGTAAAGCATAGCATGTCAATTGCAAAATCAATAAATGACTTTAACAACTATGGTGTATTTTAATTAATTGTCTATTTCGTTGTACGCATTAGTATAAATTATAATAGTTGGTCTATTGTGTTATTGACACTAGAAATTTTAATATTTTAGTTAGGTTAAGTTTATTTAAGCAATTATAAAACGCCCAGACCAGCGGCCGTATTATGAGTTTTTATTTACAGGCAGTTTACGCCGTGAATTGAACTGTCTGGCAAATTCGTATTATGAACAAATTATTAGTCAGTCAGTTCTCTAAACCAGTCATACATTAATATGTTTAAGGAGAAGGTACAACTAAAAGTTAAGGTACTAACTAAAAAATTTCAACTAAATGTTTTATTTTTGCCATAATACCTAATTTAGCCATGCAGTTTACGGCCTGCCTGGAACTTGAATGATTTTAAAAAGCTCATAATACGCCGGCAGGAGTAGGTTGCTCTGGAGCAATACATATTCTATATTGTAACGTTTTATTAGCATTGTAAGTATAATTGACATTTAATTTAAAAAAAATTGATTTAATTAAAAGCTTTGCCGAGTTTCTTCGGTTCGGTTCGGTTTCGGTTCTTCTCAGCAGATTGCGTCCTGAACCGGTGGTAGGGAAAAAAAGTTTGGACCTGTCATAAGCACATAATTTTCTCAAAAAATTGTTTACATGATTAAATGATTTTTCATTTCATTTCATTTCAGACGCAGTACAAATACATTAAAACCACTAGACTACGAGCGTCGTCAATTTATATCCTTTAAACACATAGCGATAACAGAAATGAATATCATAAAACTAATAAGGCAATCAAGTATTCCACATCTCATTTCTGTCCATAACTCAGTTTGATACTTGAACCTACATAAACACAACAATATACGGAAAAGCTTTACTTCCTTAGCAATATTCTGGCCACATTATGACACTCTAGAGACAGTATAGGCAACAACAGTATACATTTCTTAGTTGCTCGTAGGAAATATCATAAATAAATTAGATTCTGCTTTCAAATATTAGTGATGTGATGTCTAGTAATAGTTAGCGGCCGACCTTTTGTAGTATATCTTCTTTACATAATATAAAACATAATCGTTATTTTTGTATGTATGTCCCTATGTGAGCTTGTATATTCAAAAATTGTATCTTACGGTTTTTACTAGGTTAGAGTGGTTCAAGAGGATGGCTTTTTTGTACAATTTGTTTTGGGTTTGGTTCCTAAATTTTACGAAGTTGCGGAAAACAGTTAGTATTTTATATAAATCAATTTAAAAACACATTCATGTAGGTAGCCATAGTTATAATCAAAATAGGTGGTGCTTGCAACTACGCGACGCGTAGAATTTAGATTTTTTTTTTCAGTTAGTCATAAGTGGTTTGTATCGTAGCAGATGGTCTCTGCTTATCCCATTGGAAATAGGCGTGTCGGTATTATGATGATGCAATGGATAAGATAAAATTTTCGTATAAAGGTTCAAAATATAATTATGATATACGAAACCGATCCTCTTTATCAACGAGTTGGTCTCATTAAAATTGTACCCGTTTCAGCGCGAGACTTGCCAGACGAATTATTAATTAAATAAATCGTTCGTAATCCATTTTTCCTGCCTGCCCTTGTCTTTTCAACAACATTAATATTATTTGAATACAATTAAAGTCAAAATAATATATATCTTTTATCCTTGCTTTACTTTAACAGTGCAAAGCCGGGAGCGGTTTACTAGTATAGTTAAATGTCCAATTTGAAAAATTCTCTCAGTGTTAGATAGTACATTCCACGCGTACGAAGCTGCAGGAGAAACCTAGTATTTAATATAGACAAAATTAAAATGTAATCTGTTTTAATTGTTAGTAATTAAGGGTTATGTGTGCTGCAAATCTTGGACAAAGTTAACCAAACCGTTTCTAAAGGAAAAAGCTTTTTAAGCGAGTTCTTACAAGAGGCAACACGTGAAATGTGCTTGGCTTTCCTATTAAACCGGTAATGTACTGTACGCTAACTTTTATAGCTACACGTTTGAAGTAACGTCAAGCTATAACCATACAAATAACTCAATACTTATAGAAAACGAGGTAATAAATACAAAGTTTTTCCAATTAAGGATATTCAAGGACACCCAAGGTAGAAATAGGTAGGTTTTAGGGTACAAAATACAGTTTTGAACCAATTTTTACCCGACTAGCTCTTATTCGAAGGTCAAATCCCTAACATTTCTGAACTAACACTGTAAAGGATCTTTCAAAATCTTATTTAAGCAGGTAAGATAGTAGTCCTATTTCCTTCTCAGCCTATTAATGTCCTACTATTGGGCACAGGCTGGTTTCACTTCAGGGGCCCGAGTCTGCTATTGCAATATTGTAGAATAGAATAGAATACTCTTTATTGTACATCTTAACAATATTACAGTAGCTACTAAATATTATACAATTTTAGAATATATAGATAAGTACAATAGGCGGTCTTATCGCCAAATGCGATCTCTTCCAGACAACCTTTGGATGGACTGAGAGGAAAGAAAAATTAGGCCAATTGTGATGTACGAGTACATACATTATACAACGTGTTTCAGAAAGGTGTAGTCATAATTGACCATCGTTACACATGGCCGGTGACTAGGCACTAGGCATGGATGAAATTACAAATACTAGTTATATTATGACTTTTATGTGTTCATAAAAGTTTAATTAATTTATTAAATTAATCGATCTTCTTTAAATACAACACTACTATGAGGTCATCTTTTATCGTAAGGTTCAATTGCATTCAATAAACCGTAAACATTTCATAATTGATGCGCTCCTGGGCCCTGAGTCGGGTATTTCAATGGTGTCACAATTGTACCACAATGGTACCATTATGGTGCAATTGTAAAATTTTTGGTAGTCTACTATTAATGTCTTATCATCATTGACTTACAATTGTGAAAGTGACATAAATTGCTAGTCTCGTACACAATTGCTTCACAATTGCAATTCAATGACTGAAATGTTTCGGTAGTCTGCTATTTTGAATTTGACAGTAATATTTTGAAATTGTCCTGTGTCGACAGATTGCCATACATAAAAAATACATAGATAGAAATATTAGAAATTGTTCTTTGTAATTTATTGCAATTTACTAATCTCCTAAACTTCACATTGCTTTTTATACTAATAAATAGTATGTACAAATATATCTAAACGAAGTCTAGCATGATTAAATGTTTAAATTTATTAGTAGTTTTTCGAAAATCACTTCGACTAACGCATTTTTTAAAAACGGCAACACATACATACCATTCTAACACAATTCATAGATAAAAGAGACCGAAAATTCAATGCATAGATAAAAGAGACCGACAATTCTATTACCATTGAACGACCGTTATGAACTCATATAGCAGACTACGGACATTTGACTTCAATTGCAACGGTATTGCAGTTGCATCGTGCCGGTATGACAATTGTTCCAAAATAGTAGACTTGAGCACCTGGTAGTTATTTAATAGTAGGCAATAAACAAAAAAAAACTTTCCAACTGTATTTTTCTATGTGTAACTGTAATATTTATAATATTTAAGGCCTATCTAATGCAACTTTAAATTATGACTACACCTTTCTGCAACACGTTGTATATACCTACACATACTTACATAATTAAATAACTATAAAGACACGTACATACAAAATACATAAAAAATATAGACATATAAACTCATAACATAGTGACCTATTTGGATAACAACGACAAGTAATGTTCCTTCTTCTTAATGTAAGCTTAGCTTGGGACCAGAGGACGTTGTGTAAAATGTCTATGAATATTTATTTATTTATTCCTTCAGGTACTTCTTATAGGTAGTTACCGATTTTGCTGCCCTTATGTTCTCAGGTAGAGAATTCCACAGACGCGCTGCTTCTACTGTGAAGGACTTAGCAAAAATGTCGTAGAGTGTAATGGTATAGCTATACTACAGTTTTCCGCTGACCTTAAGGGTCTTGAATGTGTGTCATGGAGAAACTGAAAACGTTTTTTAAGATATTCAGAGGTTACAGGATTAAATAAAATATTATAGAGAAGAACAAGGATATGAGTATTCTGTCGAAGGCGAATGGGCAACCACTTGATCTTAGAACGATAGTCAGAGACGTGATCATATTTTCGAAGTCCAAATACAAACCGAATACAAAAATTTTTAAGGTTTAGTTTTAGTTACGAGTTTTCTGTCGCTTACAATTGATGTGAACTGCTTATAAAGTCACTTAGCAGGCTCTTACATACTTTTATTACCCTAGGGAAGAAATGGAGTAACTTGTTTTCTTAATCCGTTATCACATGAATAATACCTAGTAAGTATTAAGAGGGTACTGTACTCCTAATTTAGGTATTTGCCTTAGGTATTGCTATCCCTATTTCCAAGCGCCGCGTTGAAAGGGACAAATATAGCTGAAGCAGATTTTACCTACAAATTCTTTGAAAAAAAGACGTTCCGTAGTCCCCTTTTTTCTTCGCGAAAGTTAAACCGATTTTGATTGTTAGTACACTATATTATAGATGAAAAGTTTATATCTATGCTTCTGTCAAAAACGGATTTTCGGATGGTCATATTTCTTTTAGTTAATATTTTTTGAAAAAAAGAAAGTGATACAAGCATTGATACTCTTCGTCTATAATATAGCGTATAAACAATTAAAATCGGTTTAATATTCGCAAAGAAAAATGGGGAGTACGAAACCCTTATTTTTGTATGGAGCATAATTTGGTAGTTCCCTAACGATTGACCAAAAAATTTTTGACAAATGATCATTTGACAAACAAAGTTTCACCAAATGATCATTTAGCAAATAATACACTTGACAAAAGTATCATTTTACAATAACTTACTTAGCAAATGATCCATTAGCAAACACTACACTTGACAAATGTGTCAAGTATTCAAATATCAATTGACCTTTTTTTCATTTCACCAAATGATATGTTTCGTAAATTAAGTTATATTAAATGTATCATCATCATCATGAATCTTTATTAAAGGCTGAAATGCCCTAAAGTCACTTCTGGCACTCGCCGGCCGCTGCCGCGGCACGCTGGCTTTGCTCGCTCGGCTCGTGCGTTTGGGGTTAAAGTTCTAACCTAACCTAGCCCAATCTAATAAAAGAGATATACATAAATCTCCAAAGAGGAACGGGTAAATAAGTAATTGTTTTGCAAATAATGTAAAATATCTTTTTTTTTCATTCAATCTATCTATATTTAATAAAATATATCGATTAATACTTATAATGATTTCTTTTAGGAAAATCCAGAGCAGTAGCTTTGCAAAAAAAAATGTGCACAATGTGGTCAATTTAACAAGAATACCAAATTTTTAGACCAATAGTAGATTTATCTGATAACTCAGTTGCCAAATGTTAGTTTTGTAAAGTAATCATTTATAAAATGTCAATTTAAGTGTTGATCATTTGGCAAAATGAAGCATTTGTAAAATGATCAGTAGTAAAATGATCAATAGGCCATTTTATTGTTTTGCCAAACGTTTTTTGTCAAGTGTAGTTTTGCTAAATGACTTTTGGTCAAACAATCGGACACATAATTTGGTATCGTGCGCTCTTATCAGTCATCTATGCAACACGGTCGAAACGTCAGATGCGATGGCATTGTGGATTTTTAATAATAATTAACGTGACTATAGACCCGGTCAAATTAACAAAGAATAAGTTCAAATCGCATAACTTCAATCGCGTAATCAACAAGTATTAACTGTCATGGAAAAGCATCGCTGGTCGCCCTTGTTAGCTTTCACTGGAACGAGAGCTTTAACAAGAACCACTTACCGTCAGGTGGGCTTACCTTTTACCTTGGAATAAGTGAATCCTTTTAGACTGAAAGTATACTTAGATTACGCATATTTTGAACTTTTAATATTACGAATGTATAATTGCAACGCTTGTGAGTTATAAAGCGTTCTTCTATATGTTACTTTTAAAAGCTGTTTTGCCATTGTTTCTATTTCTGTGGATTAAAGCTGAAAGTAAAAAGTTTTTGTACATTGTTACAAAAATACAATTGCATGTGTGTTGTGTACACATCTATATCCATAAAAATAGAGGTCATTCGTCGTCTTCGTCGTTGTCGGCACATGGATTGTATATTTGACAGGTTAATTTATTTTTTATTTTTATATTCATATATATTCATAGACATTTCACACAACGTCCTCTGGTCCCAAGCTATACTTATATGTTTGTGTTATGGGTACCAGAATACGGATATAATACATATACTACTTTTCTTTTGTAAATACATACTTATAATACATAGAAAACACCCAGACGTAGTACAAACATTTGTATGACATTTATGAATATCACACAAATGATTGTCCCAAGCGGGAATCGAACCCGCGACCTTGTGAACGGCAGTCCAGTACATGAACCACTACGCGACGAAGCCCGTTAAATATAAATAATAAGAATATTTAGAGAACGCCCAGAGGCAGTACAATAATCTGTTTCTTAGACAAATAACTGGGGATTGAACCTGCAACCTCATAGGTGGCAGTCTATTACACGAGGTTGTGAGCGTTTATTACCTAAACCGCAAGGGTGTTAACCCGAGTCATACATCCGTGATCATAGTTTAATATACAAAATAGTAATATGTTTAAAATATTAGATAAAAGAGAAAAACTTTAAAAAATATGGCCGTAAAAACACCAAATCTATAAAACTTTATGCATATTACCAGTTCGCTGCAAAGCAATCACACGTTTGCAGTAAAAATTTGATAGCGCAATCTTTGCAGCTCGAAGCACAATTGGAAAACAATTGTTATTATCTACCCTTTACTTCTACTCAATAGATTACAAAACTTTGTACACGTATTCTGGATTTATCGAAGCATAATATGAATTTACACCATTTTTAAAAGATAAAAATAATTAAAATACGGTTCGATTGTAAGTGTGTATCATAAAGAGGGGTTCTGCTTTGACTCTTAAATACCCTATTTCCCGAAATGTATGTAATATAAATGAATAATTTGCTTTGTTCAAAAACTAAAAAACACGCTTCAAAATTCTAAATATTTTTTAATTTTATTGCATTGTTTTTTAAAATTTCAAGACAATCCGACTACTGTAAGTATGATAAAATTACTTTCAGGTGATTTTTTGAAGAATCCGTTACATAGATTAATACCTTGATAGATACCTACCGAAGGAATAAAAGCGTGTGTAAAGTGCATCAAAATTAAAGGCGAAACACGTATCGATGTTGTACTTTTCATATTTGTGAATCATTGATGATCTTTGCCTCTTTGAAGCGGTTACAATTATTTATTTTATATTCATTTTATTTATTTTATATTTTTTATTTTCTTTTTATTTATTTTATACTTTACGCTATAAATATGTGTTGGTGTGAGGTGGACTTGAATAAGTAGCCATTTTTCGCCAGTATAAGCGTAGTAGTATAACCAAGAAGTGTAATGCGAATTAAGATCTAAAAGTATTAACTTGAGACGGATTAAGGATACAAGTATCATTAACCCTATTTCTTCCTAGGATGCTGTAAAAGCCAGCTAAGGAATATTGTACACAGAACATCTTCTGTGAGGGATGGAAATCTCGAAAATAAACTCTGCGACAACACGCCTGGTATGTGCGGCCTATACGTAATCTCTTCCAAAGTGGGGAAGGCCCATGCCCAATAGTGGGACTCTAATGGACTGGAGAGAGATAAAGAGTATAGAGTTAGAAGACACCCTATACAATATTGTGTTGACACAAACCACAAATCCATTTCAAATCATCGAAGCGCCATTTACTCTGCCAATGTAAGCACTTTTTTAGAATATTTCTTCTAACACAAAGATTCGAAGCCATATGATCCGTTTGAATTAGGTTTATCCAAATTTTAGGTAAAATACTACCTCTTCTGAAATCTAGTATGTCTCTACATTTGTGACTTTTTCCGGAATTTTACTAATATCAAAAAGCTAATCAAGAGGCATTGAAGGAAAAAAACTCGCACACTTAAGAGCGGACTATAAAGGCGACAAAATCTCGATTTAGGTATTTTTGTCAGATATTGCCCCCATTTAGTACAGTTAGAGCTTGCTCCCTATTTCTGAGCTCTGCGCCGCCGCACCGAATGCACGCCTATAGATCAGACAGATTTTGCGTAAAAAAATACATCGCGTTGATAGAACTCGTGACCTCGTGAATAGCAGTCCATTACAAAAACCACTAGACCACAAGGCCCGCATAATGTTTTTGTTTGTCACCATTTACTTACTACTCTTACCTAGGAAAAAAAAAAATAACCCGTAAATTTTTAAATCCTGTATAAATTTAACAACATGGTCACACGAGTCCCGCATAGGGACACGTTGTGTCTGATTGGGCGGGAATTTTCCAGGAATTCACTGAGAGTTCCCGCCTGCGAGACTATTCGCGCTTTCTGTGTGACTCAGCTGTATTTAGCGTAGGGCTCAAGTCATAAGCTCTACAGGGCCCATAAATTTGTCTATTACGATTTCTGACATATGAATATTTAATGACTTCTCAAAATGATCAAAATTCAGATCGGTTTAACACCGCAATTGTCACGAATTTTGTCAATATAAAAGATCTATGGATATTTTGTCAATTTTCAATAATAAATTAGTGTTACGAAAATTATATTTCAATCAACGAAATTGCCAGCATAGGCGGAAATTATTAAATAATATATATACCTACAGCCTAATGGCAGACAGCCGCACGGACGGGCGAACACTGAAGGCTCTCTAATAAGATCCTTTTGGTAGGGAACCTAAAACCACAATATATTTTAAAAACTGTAGGTACTTTATTTTTTTTTCTTTATAGAACACAGCGTTCTCTAGCCCTAAATTAAAGGTTCATGCACTATGGAATCTTCTAAATCTTCATTTAGTACAAAAGTCCAAGGTTAAGGATAGTTAAAAACTCGCTATATTTTATATATTGGACCACAGACAAGCGAATTAGCGAACAATAGGGACTGGTTACTTGGAAAGTTGTCTCTGTAATAATGTGGAATTTATAACGTTTAGCTAACTTAAAAAAGAAAAGCAATATTCCTTGATGTGGGGATTCATTCCCCAACCTTACAAACAAGAAAATATGTTAAATTATTGCAACAAATCGAATAAAGAATAATCAAAAACTTTAATCGTATTAGTTAATGAATTTCTCCGCGATTTATGTAAAGTGTAATTACGCCATCTATTGAGAGAACGCTAACTATAAAAAACGTAGAAAATCAATAGAAAATACTTCAAGAAATAACGTAATATCATGCGGATAGCAGAAAAATATATAGGTACGTTACTCTTCTGCTAGAACACTTCTCTTAGTCTTTCAATCCCATTGTCTCAAACGGAAGTACCACCTCGGAAGATTATTTTGTTTTTTCAAATATAACGCTAACCAGGCGTGTAGAGTTTTGTATCTAGTTTTCAGCTTCTTGGAAGTAGCTAAGCGGAGTTTAATCGGTTATGTATGTAAGCTTAATTTTATTATTATAATTAAGGCGGCGAACAAGCGTACGGCCCTTCTGATGGTAAGCATAGAGTTTAGTTACTTTCCTAGTTTTCCCTCTCTAACCAAACATGTCACTTACTTATAATATCATCCCATGATAACAAAGGAAGTCCAGCGCTGCTCCTATCTCGTATTTTTTTTTTTGGCATCGGTAGCAAAATTATGTCTTGCGATCAGATTATGACAATTACTATATCTTTCTGAGCCTCTCCCTCTCTCGTTTATTTTCAATTCATTCTAACAATAATACAATAAATTTTTCATCTGCTAAAGAGAAAATCATATAAAAACAAAATTGGTCAAGTGCGAGTCGGACTCGCGCACGAAGGGTTCCGTACCATTATCTATGCAACATAAGGCAACGTCATTAGTATCGAGCAAGAAACGGTAAAAAAATCATGTTTGTTGTATGGGTGCCCCCCTTAAATCTTTATTTTATTTAATTTTTAGTATTTGTTGTTATAGCGGCAATAGAAATACATCATCTGTGAAAATTTCAACTGTCTAGCTATCACCGTTCTTGAGATACAGCCTGGTGACAGACGGACGGACGGACGGA
Source organism: Orgyia antiqua (assembly GCA_916999025.1). Classification (NCBI taxonomy): domain Eukaryota; kingdom Metazoa; phylum Arthropoda; class Insecta; order Lepidoptera; family Erebidae; genus Orgyia; species Orgyia antiqua. Next base: position 13,490,224 of record OU779874.1, read on the forward strand.
CGGACGGACGGACGGACAGCGAAGTCTCAGTAATAGGGTCCCGTTTTTACCCTTTCGGTACGGAACCCTAACAATGTTTTACTCAGCACTTCCGTGATAATTCGGTTCACTTACAGCTCCTTAGAGACAACGTAAAATGTTCATGTTTTCTGCATACAACCAGATACATTTCTTAACACTTTTAGTCGTAGGAATTATCATAAATTATGAACAGTTAAAATAATGACGGTCTAAGCGTCAAATAATGCAAGCATTTAGAATACTTTTTCATCACGCTGGAATGTATTTTATTTTTAGCGTTATTTTCTTGAAATATTCTTTTAATAAAAACAGCAACATTTTTCTTAGTAGTACTGAATAAATAAATAAATATTCATAGACATTTCACACAACGTCCTGTGGTCCCAAGCTAAGCTTATTATGTTTGTGTTATGGATACCAGAATACGGATAGAATACATATACTACTTTTCTTTTTGTAAATACATACTTATAATACATAGAAAACACCCAGACGTAGTACAAACATTTGTATGACATTTATGAATATCACACGAATGATTGTCCCAAGCGGGAATTGAACCCGCAACCTTGTGAACGGCAGTCCAGTACATGAACCACTACGCCACAAAGCCCGTCGTTTATATACATGACATACAAATATTTTTTTAATAAAAACAGCAACAATTTTCTTGGTAGTACTAGATTTGTAATAGCACTTTGTGAATAGAAACGGGGCAATATCCTTTGCTTAGATGTCATAAACGAGTCGATGCAGCTGGGGCGGCGTTTATTTCCATCGATTAGTTTTGCTCCGTCCACTGCTGAACTTAGGCCTCCCTCTTAAAACGCTACCACGCGCGGTCCTGCGCTTACTGCATCCAGCGACCCCCGACACATTTGACGATATTCCTTCCGGACTTTCCGCCCCCAACGGTCGTCAGCGATGTGGCCTGGCCATAGCCACAGCGTGCTAACTCTTCGAGCTATGTCGCACACACCGGTCTTTCTACGGATCTCTGGTAGAATAATATTTTGACGTAATTTCTTTTACTTGACTTCTGTTAAGTATACACGTGTATTCAAATTTGTAAGTAAGTTAAAGCGACTTATTGTTTATTTAAATAATATTATTCAAATGTCTTGTTGTTTTTGTTTGAGAAAGATGTCTGTTTATTCAGTGGCAGAACATTTGAACAAAGTTTTGTATATTATTGAAGATTTGTATTACAAAGATGTTAGGTAGAATTCTTTTGGTAGTATTGTACAACGTGTTGCAGAAAGGTGTAGTCATATTTTAAGGTTGCATTGGATAGGTCTTAAATATTATAAATATTACAGTTACACATAGAAAAATACAGTTTGTAAATTTTTTCTTGTTTATAGCCGACTACTAAATAACTACCAGGAACGCATAAATTAAGAGATGTTTACGGTTTATTGAATGCGATTGAACCTTACGATAAAAGATGACCTCATAGTAGTGTTGTATTTAAAGAAGATCGATTAATTTAATAAATTAATGCAATTTGTATGAACACATAAAAGTCATAATATAACTAGTATTTGTAATTTCATCCATGCCTAGTGCCTAGTCACCGGTCATGTGTAACGATGCTCAAATATGACTACACCTTTCTGAAACACGTTGTATAGCTAGCTTGTACTGCATAGACAATTCGTATACCTACTGTTTATTTACTTATTATAAAACAACGATTTTATTTTTATATGTATATCCGCATGTGATCTTGAATTTTCAAAACTACGCAACCGATTTTGAAGACGTTTCTATAGAGCGATTCAAGGGGATGATTTTTCGATGTAATTTCTTAGGTTTTTAGTTAACACGCGTACAAAGTAGCGGGCGTCAGTTATACTTTACTTATTATAAAACAAAGTTATTATTTTTGTATTTATGTCCATAAGTGAGCTATGTCTTTAAAACAATGCAATGGATTTTAATGCGGTATTTTTAATAACGATAGAATTTAGATAGAATTGTTCATTAGGCTTTTTGTATAATTTGATAAAGTTTTTTGTATATTGAGGAAGGAATCAATAACTATTAACGCGGGTGAAACCGCGGGCAATAACTAGCGTAAAATATAATGATAAACATTGAAATTATGCTTCTGAAGAAATAACATACTCTAGCGTACTCTGGAGACAATATAAAATGTAATATTCAACTTGATACAGTTGAATACATTTCTTAACACTTTATTCGTAAGAAAATTACATAAAATATGAACAGTTAAAATAATGACGGTGTAAGCGTCAGATAATGGCTAAATTCAGACGCTTTCATAATGTTCCAGATTTTTTACAAACATTCAGAATTATTACCACTTATTTTCCAGTTATTTTTTTACTTTCAGAAAAGAAAAAGAAAGAAGAAGATTTTTGACGCTGGAATCTCTTTTGAAGTTTAACTTCTTGTAGTGAGTTAAGGTAAAATGAAAAAATCATTAGAAAACCGACATCATCACCGACTCCCACAACGGTTTTATTGTTGTGATAAGCCATTATAACACCTGACTGTAGTGTTTGTCATAGTTCTGAAGATGTACAACACATACTTATGTACTGTAGTCGTAATAAATTAGAGAGAACACCGCTATGTAACAATCTAAAATTGAATGCTATAGATGTAGTTGTATTTCAAGCTGTATTGTCTGATGCTACCAGCGCTAAATGTAAGTTAGTTTATAAGTTTATATCCATCCATCCATCAACCTTTCTCAGTCCACTGCTGGACATAGGCCTCCCCCATAGAACGCCACAACGTGCGGTCTTGCGCTAACTGCATCCAGCGGCCCCCAGCGTATTTGACGATATCGTCGGTCCACCTTGTTGGGGGCCGCCCCACGCTGCGTCGTCCGGTTCGTGGTCGCCACTCGAGGACCTTCCGTCCCCAACGGTCATCAGATCGTCGAGCGATGTGGCCTGCCCATTGCCACTTCAGCGTGCTAACTCTTCGGGCTATGTCGTACACACCAGTCCTTCTACGGATCTCCGCATTCCGGATCTTAACACGTAGGGAAACACCGAGCATAGCCCTCTCCATATAAGTTCCATATAAGTTTATATACAATAGTTTAAAAAAAATAAAATTTTAATTAGGTTTTTAATACCATTTATGGGGCTGACATGAACTCATAGTAAGTCGAAGTCCCAAATAAATAAAAAAAAGAAAATAAGCCATTATCATAATTGCACCGAACACAACACTTTCTCCGTCCAGTGGCTGACATAGACCTCCCCTGTAGAACACTACGACGCGTAGTCCTGCGCTAACTGCATTCAGAGGCTCCAGTGGCGGATTTATAATAAGGCCCGGTAGGCCCCAATCGTATCAAAAAACTTACTATAACGTATAACGGGCGGACTGTACTGCATGGTACAATTTATACCGCATCCTCAAATACTCTTTTATGTTTTTAACACGCTTTTATTAGTTTCGCTTGATTGTTTGCTTGCTTGCTTGCTTGTAACTAAGGTTATAATAACCAAGTATGCCAACTTGGCCGAGTATGTTAGAGCAAACAACTAGTTGTAACAACTTATGTACCATATTCTTGCGAAAGTAAACTGATTTTTTCTCCTAAATTTCTAAATCTATTTTGATAAAAGTTGGCTATGAAGTAATTTCATTATGTAGTCTATATGGTGGACGCTAAGAAAGGGGCGGCTGATGGCTTGATGGCCGAGACTGCAAATCTGCCACTGAGAGACACCCTGGTGAAAGAAACATGAAAAAAATTGAGGGAATCCTTCAAATTTCATAATTTGCATAAAAGAATAAGAAAAGCAGAATACCTCTTTTGGGATTTGCATAATATGTGAAGATTTGCTTATAAGGCAAAATAAACAAAAAAAAATGTAGAGTCTAAACGTGACGAGGTCGTATATTTGATTCGATTTGATAATTCACATCACAAATGTCCAATATCTGTAATAACATCTGTGCTACAAAATTGTATAAAAGAAATAACAAAAATTGGGCACATCCCATATTCGAGATAGCGCCTTTGACCGGGACCTAATTCGTTGGTGGAATCTCAAGGAGGAACCGCAAGGAATCATGTTTATATTTTCCTGTGGGCCTATATATCTCGGCGAGGCTACAGACAGTGATCCCCTGGGCAAGGCGAACATTTCGTATCGCAACCCTACTCTCAGATTGCCCTTAGTTCTTGAACATACAGAGGTAAAGAATATTCAACAAATTATTTTTCTTATTGTAATCCTGTAGTGTCTTATACGTTCTTCTGTACACAAATGAAATCAATCTAATCAAAAAAATTAAAAAGATCACATTCTGTGGCATAAATCTCAGAGTATCACCATTCACCAAGTACCTATATAACATATTTATTGTATTCTGCTTGTATCTTTACTTTTTATAAAACAAAGTCTTTATATGTGTGCATATGTGCCTATGTGAGCTTATATCTTCAAAACTACGAAACGGATTTTAATGTTTTTTTTAATATGTAGAGACAAGACCTTTTTTGTACTTACAATTTGTTAAAGTCTACACGGCAAGAGCTAGTCTGTTATAAAACAAATATACATCATCTGTAAGAATGTCTACTCTCTAGCTATCACCGTTCCTGAGATAAGCCTGGTGACAGAAAGACGAATGGAAGTCTTAGAAATAGGGCCCCGGTTTACCTTTGGGTACGGACTTTAAAAAAATATATCCATAATCTGGTCCAATACGACCCGAGGACTTTGTCTGAAATATTTGTGCTGTAAATCAATGTTTATGTCGAAACCTTGCTCGCAGAAATCCTACTCAGACGATAAAATTTTGTTATAAATGGCTCATTACAAACTTCTGTCTAGCAGACTAGGATGACCCAAAATGTTAGATTGGAAAAGCCAAGAGTCTTTTAAAAAAATATATTTATTTTCACACACTTAAAATAACACAATTAACAACTGGTTCTGTTACTTGGCCCGAACTCAGGTCTGATCGAGATGAGAATGGAAAAATATGATAAATGTTGATTTGTGCCCCTGAATTTTACCAGCAGTGTGTCCAATTTAGTATCTGGAGATAAGAACCGTCGAAGAAATTGAAGTAATATCGTCAGTAGCTACTTGTTTGTGGTAAACAGTGAGGGTAGCTCGCTCGCAGCCATCTCCGTCATGGACTTGGTAATCTTGTGTAGCACTCCGTAATGTTGGTAATACTGCGGATTGTGCAGAATTTTCTAAGATAACATTTATTTTTTTCAAAGCTTCTCAAAAGATTTACTCAGAACATAGAAAAGTTTACTTGCATTTTTTTATAAAGCTTGGCAATCTAACACAATTACTTATATTACACGATTAGTTGTTGCCCGTGGCTTCGTCTGACAGAAATTTTGAATCACTACCATATACTTACAATATATATCCCGTAGTATTCTTGGAGACTGTAGCTTCCACTTACTTATTCTTCACTTCATCATATTATATTACTAATTAGGGTCGTGCCTAAATCCTTTTTAGTAGGTAAAAGACCGTATTTTACTAAAAGATGGTAATGGCAAGATAAAAGATGGCTGCTAAACATTTTTCATTTTTTTATTTTCTTTATGACAAATCTAATTTATCAATTTATATATTTTATAAAAAATACATACTCAAATACATAGAAAACACCCAGACGTCGTACATACATTTGTATGACAATTATAAATATCACACACAAATGATTGTCCCATGCGGGAATCGAACCCGCTACCTCGCAAACAGTCTTTACATGAACCACAAAACGGTGCGCCTATAATAATTGAAAAAATAGAGAAATAGGAATAATATACCTAGTAATAAAATATTTATTTGACTTCTTCACAGGATAGGGTTAAAATACTTTAAAGTTCTGTAGTAATAAAGTTATGCGCGATTTCCCAGCAAAGGAATCTAAAAGTTTCACAAAATATTCTTCTTAAAAGCTGTATAGGCATGATAGATATGCCTACACAAAGTATGGCATTCAAAGTTGAACTAAGAACTATACTTATTTCAGACAGAACTCATGCTAAAGCCGAGATAGGAGGAAGAAAAATGGTTTTTCAATGTTTCAATTAATTAATAATTCGTCTGCAAAGTCTCGCATTAAAACGGGTAACAGGTGAAATTTTAATGAACCTAAACTCGCTACTGAAAATGGACTGTTATATACCTCTTAAGAGGATACCAAAATAGCTTCGTGCATTTTTCTACGTACGAAGTTTTCATTTTTTCTTTAGATTGAATGGCTAGAGCTCTGATTTTTAAGTATCGGTTTTTTCAATATATAATCTAGGATCGCATAAACTCAGAAACGCGATTGAAAAAGTTTTCTCGATAGAAAATCTTAGCAAAACAACCTCTCTAATTTTTTATTTTTTTCATTTGTCAGTCTATTATCGCGTATTAACTATTGAAATAACTTTCAAAACATAAGTAACTATTATATATAGAAACACGTAAAACGGAATTAAAATATATTTAGTAGATTTTGAGTAAACAAAAAAAATATCCCTAATTCTTCATTTTCTTAGCTGTGTTAATAGGTACATGTCGACGATAATATTGATGTAGGCCCTTAAGTAATTATATTTTAACCTATTAAAACGATCAATTAATGCAATTCTTGTATTATCGTGCGATTACTTTAAAAGCCTTAATTTGAAATATGCGTTGAAATTTATATATATTAACATACATCTTACACGATGTTATCTGGTCATATGCTAAGCTTAATACACAAGTATTGAAACTATATGCAATAAACGCGTTTTGAAAAGATTTTGGAAACTAAATACGGACATAATACCGATACTACTTTTCTTTAATATATATAGGATTATTTAATATAATATAAGATACATAGAAAATAATGCAATACAAATATCTATGCTTAAAACACATTTAAAATATGTTTATTCTGGGTCGTACAGTTACGGTGTGTATTTACAAAAGAAAAGTAGTTTATATAGTATATCCGAATATATAGTAATGATAGTGTGAAATGTCTGAACTCTTGAAAGTAACTTTCATGCGCCATCAAAGACTTGATTTCGACACATTTTTTATTAGCTTCGTAACATCTTTTAATCTATATGTCTACATATGTAACTAAATCTTTGAAATCGATTCTATCCATAGTGGGAATAAACTAAAATGTTGATTGCCTATCAAGAATCGATGTCAAAATATGCTTAGTTCAAAAACATAGATTAATACATTGATAGGTACATACCGAACTTATAAAAGCGTGTTAATAATAAACTAAGATGTTATGTTTTGGTAAAAACAAACAAATATATTATGCGTAACTAGAACATATTTTATGAGTCTCATAACTTTCGTTCGAAAGTTTGAATACAAACAGCCAGCTCCAGGAAAACAATAAATACATTTGAATATAATTTATATGAATAATGAGTCATAATGATGGTAATAAATTTGAATACTCGTGTAACATACACGTTTGTTTGAAGGATACATATTCTTTATACGTAGTATATCATAAAAATTAATTTATTTGACGGGCAACAAGCAAATAGCTAACAGCATAAAAAACAAAACTTAGGCAAGCTTCAAAACTCGACAAGGCACAATAACAATGAGAAAATGGCGGTTGATAGTTGAACATAATATTATCTTCTCCAACGACGAAATATTGAAATAAATTAGTTTTCTTTTTTATTAATGTTAGAAGTATTATCCCTCAAAAATTTTAGATATTTTTGGACTTAGAATAACTGAGATCAGACAAAAAATAAAAAATAATTTATTGATTCGCAAATAAAGTTTCGTTGCAGTCAGTACTTTTCAAATCACTTTGACAGATAGCCAATTCTATTCTCATTTGAAACGTATAGTACGTAATTATATAAATCTTTTCTTATTATAAAACAAAGTCGTTATTTTTTTATGTATGTCCCTATGCGTAGTGTTGGGTAGTAAAAAGATATAAGCTCACATAGGGACATACATACAAAAATAACGACTTTCTCCTATAATAATTAAATATAACGGATTTTCCCTTTTTTTCAAAAGATAACTTTAAACGAACGCCTTTAAAAGAGACAAAATGTGCTTAGTTTTTATTTAGGCCCGAAAGAACCCCCCCCCCCCCCCCTGCTAAATAAACATATAGCTTGTCATAAAAAAAATTCTAGTACCATGAAACTGAAAAGAACTCTGTCTGTCCCTTTTTATGCCAAAACTATTGAACTGATACTAAAATCAAAATTTATACTTTTAATTATATTACTTTTTTATAACTACTTTTTTTATAGGAATACAGGAAAGGTGATTTTAAATTATAGGTACGTGTATGATGTCACGAGAAACTACTTAATGCTTTAACAATTTGAGAGGTTTTGCTATATCGAAAAGCATGCCTATTTTGCCAAGCTAATCGCATCCAATTTTTATGCCAAGAATTTGTAAAAGCTCTACTATTATATCATTACTTTTCGGTCTTAATCACATTATTTACTAGCTTTTGCCATCAACTTCGTACGCGTGGAATTGAGATACTAAAAAAAACCTTAAAAAATTATACATAAAGCTATTTTCTTGAACCACTCTACGGACTCAACCTATGAAAAAAACCGCATGAAAATCTGTTCCGTAGTTTGGAAGATATAAGCTCACATAGGGACATACATACAAAAATTAACGACTTTGTCATGTAATAACTAAGACAAAAACTATGCGCTATCCGAAATATAAATTTTAATAGTACATGTTTGGTTAGCTTTCATTGGATTGCTACCTTTAGCAAAAGCCTATTACAGAAGCGTGGATTTACCTTGGAATGAGTGAATCCCTTAAAGTATGCTAAGATTACGCCATATTTTCTAGTTTTTAAAATACATAATGTAATTGTTAAAACAATTGTGACTTTTTTATCTCTCAAAGATGATGTAATCTGCTCTTACAGCTCCCTAAAGAAGAAATAGGGTGGTGACATTGTTATTCATAGTCCGTCATCACACGGACAGGGAGGAATTCATTCACGGACATTTCACACATCATGATCTGGTTCCAAGCTAAGCTTATACGCTTGTGCTATGTGTAACAGAATACTACTATACTACATAAACTACTTTTCTATTTTAAATACATACTTATGATACATAGAAATCACCCAGACACAGTACAAACATCTGTATGACAATTATGAATGTCTCACAAATGATTGTCCCAAACGGGATTCAAATCCACGACCTCCATATTTTTATTTGTCACATAAATATTTGTACTGCATCTGGTTGTTTCCTATCTATCCTAATATTATAAAGCTGAAGAGTTTGTTTGTTTGTAAGCGCTAATCTCAGGTACTGGTCCGATTTGAAAATTACATTTAAAAATATTCATGGACATTTCACACAACTTCCTTTGGTCCCAGGCTAAGCTTATATGATTGTGTCATGGGTACCAGAATACGTAGAGAATATGTATAATACTTTTCTATTTATTGAAAATATAGGGACTAATTTAGATTTCGAGCAAATAATTTTACTTGATTCTAATTACAAGTCTCAGTATTTTAGCAAGAGTTTCTAAATTAAAGTCTTATATTAGCTAGTCTTAACTTTTTTTTGTAACTTTGGCACGGTGATTTCCTGTTCCTTGTAATTTCAACAGTTTTATCTCGTATTGATCTTTGAACCCTTGGTCGGGTTTTAATTTAGAATAGATTAGCAAGTTTATTTGCTTCAGTAGATCGGTAGACACTTTTGTATTCAAGATGTGTCTACGTGCCCTTAGGAATCATTCGTAAATTACGTAACATAAAGTTTACGAGTAGGGACCATACATAAATTATGTAACTAAAACTAGTGATGGATTAAAATAGAATTGTGTCCTTTCCAATATTCTTTAATAATATTGTTATAAGCGAAAACTGAACCGAAAAACACGCTATAAAGACTATAATATTTGCCCAATACTGACTTATTATCCTGAAAAAAAAGGAACGATTGAAAATCCTGGATATTTGAATTTATTTATTCCTTTTTAGGGTTCCGTACCCAAAGGGTAAAAACGGGACCCTATTACTGAGACTTCGCTGTTCGTCCGTCCGTCCGTCCGTCCGTCCGTCTGTCACCAGGCTGTATCTCAAGAACGGTGATAGCTAGAGAGTTGAAATTTTCACAGATGATGTATTTCTATTGCCGCTATAACAACAAATACTAAAAATAAAATAAAATAAATATTTAAGGGGGGCTCCCATACAACAAACATGATTTTTTTACCGTTTCTTGCTCGATACTAATAACGTTGCCTTAAGTTGCATAGATAATGGTACGGAACCCTTCGTGCGCGATTCCGACTCGCAGTTGACCAATTTTTATTTGAAATTATTACATTGTCGTCGCTTCTTAGTATGTATGCAAAAGTTTAAAACAATCCGACTATTTAAGTGGTAGAAAATTACTTCCAAATCTTCCGTTATATACATTAATACATAGATAGATAAATAGGTGTTTTAAAACTGGTTTTTGTGGTTTTTAGGGTTCCGTACCCAAAGGGTAAAAACGGGACCCTATTACTGAGACTTCGCTGTCCGTCCGTCCGTCCGTCCGTCCGTCCGTCCGTCTGTCACCAGGCTGTATCTCAAGAACGGTGATAGCTAGACAGTTGAAATTTTCACAGATGATGTATTTCTATTGCCGCTATAACAACAAATACTAAAAATAAAATAAAATAAATATTTAAGGGGGGCTCCCATACAACAAACATGATTTTTTTACCGTTTCTTGCTCGATACTAATAACGTTGCCTTATGTTGCATAGATAATGGTACGGAACCCTTCGTGTGCGCGAGTCCGACTCGCACTTGACCAATTTTATTAGTATTATACGACTTAATTAAGATGTATAGTATGTAACAGTAAATCTTCTTGCGTTTGTTAATGCGAATTCGCTCCAAATAAAAACTTTCTTCAAACATTCAGACATCATAAATGTTCGTTTCACACAGGTAATTTTCTTATCTATTAAAACCACACAAATTTCCTTCTACTCTTAACTTAGATAGATATCTACCAAAGCTAATTTCCTTGAATATTACTCAAAAACAACCTTTAAATTACATAGAGTACAAAACCACCAGTAGTGGTGATAAGCGTGGGTGATTAAGGTCCTCAAACTACAAATGAAAATTTCACTCCGATCAGGGTAGGTGATCAGTACTGGCCAGGACCTTCGCCTCATAATAGAACGGGTCACCTACGCAGATCCTTCGGATCACGGGGTAACAGCTTGGAAGAATACTCCTTTCTGTGGTGTCAGGCCACATTGGCATATTTAGACGTTGTTACTGTCTTAACTCCTTGTAAAACTATGTTAGTGCGATGCAAGATTGTACCGTCATATTTGAACCACGCCATCTAATGTCATCCACTGTAATTATTTAATGACAGCTATATGTCGGATGTCGCTACTGTGATTACACACTCTGATCACTTTGAAATTAAAATCATTTAATTACGTAGACATTTTTTTAGTAAAATTATTTCATATAAGTTATATTTTTCCCGTTACGTGTAATCAGCTGAAAAATATCGGTGTGTGAAACTGTGCAGAGGTTTTTTGCTTTGTCAAATAAACTGCCAGCTCAGTGGTTCCGAGGTAACGCACACAACAATATAACGTAATTTCTTTAGTCGATGCTTATCATACAAAATCAACACACACACATTAATAGATACCACTGCTCTTGCACTATGTATGCAGCATTGCTCTAGTAACTTTTTCAGCGGAGATTGCTTGACAATTCCCGTTGTATTAATGCTCTATGTTAAGATAACTTACAAGTGTTGTAAAGTCGTTCAGATTCGCTCCCGCGTACGAATTAGTTTCATCTGATATATATCTCTGTTAGACAAGGATAAATTGCTTTAGAAAGAGATAGACACAACGATTTCTTCGTTTCAACAACATATGTAGATGTCAGATTAAAGGAAGACCTGATATACGCAGAGTTAATTTAAGTTGAACGTTGTAGTACACTTAATGACAAAAGTGTTATTCATATATTTATACTAGCTGACTCGGCAAACGTTGTTTTGCCATACAAATGTCAGGGGTAAGAAAAATAGATGTTGTCCGATTCTAAGACCTAACGGATATGTAGGTACACAAAATTTCATGAAAATCGGTAGAGCCATTTTGAAGGAGTATAATTACAAACACCGTGACAGGAGAATTTTATATATTAGAGTTTCATAGGCATTTAGTACTATCCTCTCTCTTCTCCATCCTGTTTACGTCCCACTGTTGGGAGGGCCTTAGAGATTCTGCAAACTTATTAAGGATCAATAACACTAAAATAATTTAAAAACATCGTAGCTTTCAGAATTAACTAATAGTTACGCGTCTTTTCATTCAAAGTTAAAGTCTATTTTTTAACCGACTTCCAAAAAAGGCAGAGGTTCTCAACTCGTCTGTTTGTTTTTTTTAAGTTGGCATGTTTTACAAGTTCTTTTGAAACGTCAGAAAAGAAAATCCATTAATTTTTTTCTTTTATTTTTTTAAAATATATTTTACATTGTTGTGGTTGTGGTACAATTCTCTTAAAGTCTTCTATACTGGCTAGATGTAAATAAAATAAACGCGTCTAAATTCATAAAAAAGTGTATTAGAGTTTTTTTTTTAAGTTCTATAACATAAAGCACTTTTATCGTTGACTGTACTTTCAAGCTCAGTGTTACCCAAGGGGCCCGTACAATATAAGTCGCTTGCAGCCAAACTAAATTCAACTCACCTTCACGTACCCACTAAATTTATTTTAATTGCTGCATTCAACTATTCCTAGGGTTTTATTTTATTATAATTTAGACGCACTGCGACAGATCCTTACAAATTTTATAAATTTGACAAGCCCCTTAGTAATTCATGTAGCCGTTTACGAGATTGCGGGTTCGATCCCTCCACAGGAGAATTGTCTCGCTCTTCCGAGGGATTATTTATTGGAAGATATGGGATTAGATCTGGAAGTGATTTAACCAGTCTATTATCTATAAGGTATCTATCTATCTTTACTAATATTACATAGTTTGTTTGTTTGAACATGCTAATCTCAGGAATAATTATAGTCTAGGTACTGTGTACTGTGCCGCGCTGACTAGGCGTATTGGCTCAGGATTTAGTCTCGAGTTTTCCGTCTCTTAAAGAGGATGTTATCTGTGTATCTCTGAGCTTTTACAGCACACTGGGAAAATGATGTGATGACAACTGTATGTATGGAGTTTCTTTCTTGGACAGCTTCAGCTGAAAATCAACCGTGATCTAACGTTGCATCATGGCATACGCTGAGCTGGAGCTTTTAGATACACCGCTTTTATATTGTATACCCATTCTAATTATTTATTTATCTTGCTTTTTGTTGTTGATTGTATTTATTCATTTATTTTATTATTTTGTATTATTCTTTTTAATTGCTGGCTTATTTATGTATGTGTAACTTGTGCTTCTGTATGTGTGTATCTAATAAATGTATTTTCTTTCTTTCATCTTTCTTGTCTGTTCTTCTCTTTAAGATTCACTTTTGGGCGCTTCTGACGTTTCAAAAGAGCTTGTCAATCTCATAGAAAGAATTAGTATAAATACTAATTATTATATTTAGATAATATAGCCTACTAAAAATAAAAATATTTGACTTTAAATTTGTATTCTTAAATCGTCACTTCACGGAAAAAATGAAATCTGAAAATAGTTATAAGAGCTGATTGATTAAATAATTGCTAAGATCCAATGAACCGTACTTATAAACCTAATCTATTGGGATGATCCCAGCTTAGTCGATGTGACGAAGGTTGATCACCCACCCACTATGAGATAAGTCACGGATTCAATACCGCCCGTGTTTGTCTATTTGTAAGCATCTAACGGCTAATTACTGCGATGAAGGTTTAATATATTGTGAAGTTTTGTGTTTAATCTATTACTGTTTATATTTATTTACGGGTTAAAACTAATTTTTGAAACATAATTATATTGAAAATTTTCCTCGTTTTTCCAATATTTTGCACTGATGCTTCGCTTCTATTACACAATGCGTGATGTTATATATACTATAGCCTTCATCAATAAAATTCGCACTACCCGTAAAAAAAGGACGTAAGTGAACTTGCGTCGAAAATTTTTTATTGCATAAATAAATCGAGCTTAACGGCTTACACCTTCTGTCAAAATCTGGTGAAGCTATCGATAAAAATGAAGAAGTTAATGCCAAAATACTAAAAAGTAGCGACTGTAGAAAAAATAAAATTCCAGATAAAAAAGAGGTATGCATTTTTACTCTTATTCGCTTTAAAATTGTTCCCGCTCATAAAGTCATAATTACATTTACGTAAATTTTAACAGAAGATTTACAAAAAAAATTGTAACGCAAATGTACTTAAATACTTGTTCCCATGTTTAAGAATCTAGGACTTTTGTGTAATTATAATTACGTACCTACTTCCTACCCAGCATAACTTCAGAATGCTTAAAGTATAGTTGCAGTTACTTCTTTATTACACGAAACATTTCACACGATTGATGTTGGATAACTTTGAATACTTACATGCTTTTATAACGAATAAGCCATAATTCGACGAGCCTCGTGGTGTAGTGGTTCTGGTAATGGACTGCCGATCAAGAGGTCACGGGTTCGATTCCCGCTCGGGACAATCATTTGTGTGATTTTTCTAATTGTCATACAAATGTTTGTACTGCGTCTGGGTGTTTCTATGTATTATAAGTATGTATTTACAAAAGAAAAGTAGTATATGTATTCTATCCGTATTCTGGTACCCATAACACAAGCATAATAAGCTTAGCTTGGGACCAGAGGACGTTGTGTGAAATGTCCATGAATATTTATTATTATTTATTAATTGTAGTTACTCCTGCAAATATATTTTGCGTTTCGTAGAATACAGAAGTAACCGTGTTTTTTTAGATTATCTCGAAGTACATAAAGCTGTTCCTAAATTAAATAACACGTGTAGTTGGAGGCAAGTGTTACCTAGGATTTTCTCTTTGAAACTTATTTATAGAACTCATACAAAAAAATAGGACAGTTTTTTTACGCTCCTGAAAAGTTGGCGAAAGTCACTTACTGCTTTCTTTCAGGAATAGTGCAATTAATAATGTACTACCAAACGCTGAAAAATTTTTTCAAATCCGACAAGTGGTTTCTGAGATTAACGCGTTCAAACAAACAAACTCTTCAGCTTTATAATTCACTAAATTTGGTGAAAACTTACCTTTTTATGTCCTTAATACGCTGTAATTTATTTGATTAGAAATATTTATTTTTTCATCTTATTTTGAATTAATATCGAAAAAGACATATTAGTTTTGCCGGAAATCGAGAAAAAACATTTTTTACCCTTAAAACCCCCCTCCATCCCCTTCCCGACCTCAGATCACCCGTAAATTATTTTTCCTCTTATTTTTATAATATTCTCGTCCTTTTCTAATGGGTTTCATCCTACTATAATTTTTTTTTAATTTTTTGTTATTACACGCTTTATATTAGCTTCACTTGTATGTTTGTTTGTATGTTTGTTTGTATGTTTGTATGTTTGTAACCGACTCCTTTGGACGCTATTTTGGCCCACTTTAAACGGTCAGATTCTATTCAAATTTTGCACACTTGTCAAAGACCGATGACAATGCAATAATTCGATTAAATAAAGCGTGTTTTTTAGTTTTTTTAAACTATTATTTTTTATTTTTAAAGCTATCTGCACTAGTCTATAGTGCCTAAGGCATTCTCTTCCAGTCAACCTTGGCAGTGCAGAAAAAATATTAAATGGTGGGTGTGTATTTTAACTATTAAAATAACAAAATTCTGCTTAGTTTACATATTGATTACAACTAACAGATTCAAATAAACTTACATGCAAATAACTACATAGATACATAATATAACATACATTGAATTTAAATAATAAACACACAATATTAGTACAGATTTGCGTATATTTGCACAGAATTTTTCCAAAATCCTTTAATCGAGGCACGCGCTCAATGCGTTGGTAGGTTGGTAGGTTATTAAAATCCATAATTTACAATTTCAATAAAAACAGTTCTAAATATGATGCTGTTTCTGCTTTCCTTGTATTTAATTTACAATATTAAGACGGCACGATACCAAATTATGCTCCATACAAAAATATGGGTATCGTACTTCCGTTTTTTCTTCGCGAAAGTTAAACCGATTTTAATAGCTTTTGCGTTATATTATAGATAAAGATTATATCTATGCTTCTAGCACTTTGTTTTTTTTTTCAAAACATAATAACTAAAAGAAATATGACGATCGGAAAAACCCACCTTTTTCGGTTTTCTTTAGATAAAGTTGCAGCGTCTATCACACAAATTTGTTAAAGTTTTACCACAAAAGAAAGTGATACAAGCATAGATATACTCTTTATCTATAATATAACGCAAAAACTATTAAAATCGGGTAAACTTTCGCGAAAGAAAAAACGGAAGTACGAAACGTCTTTTTTTAAAGAATTTGTAGGTAAAATCCGCTTCATCTATATTGGTCCCTTTCAGCGCGGCGCTCGGAAATAGGGATAGCAATACCTAAGGCAAATACCTAAATGAGGAGTACAGTACCCTCTTAAGGAATTTTCCTCAATCTATACTAATATTTTAAAGCCGATGAGTTTGTTTTCTCTTCGCCTCTACCGCAATGCCTGAAGACCAAGGGTTTATAACCAGTGCGTTCTACCAGTCATAACATACGGTGCCGAGACGTGGACACTTACAGTAGGGCTAGTCCACCGACTGAAGGTCGCTCAGCGAGCTATGCTAGGGGTATCTCTGAGGGATAAAATCCGGAACGAAGTTATCAGTCAACACACCAAAGTGGTCGATATGGCTCGCAAGGCTAGCTCGCTATTTAAAGTGGCAGTGGGCTGGCCATGTCTGTCGAAGAACTGATGGCCGATGTCCAGCAGTGTACTGCAAGTAGGCTGATTTGATGAAGAGTTTGTTTGTTTGAACGCGCTCAGGAACAACTGGTTCGAATTGAAAAATTCTTTTTGTGTTGGATAGTACTATTATCGAGGGAGGCTCTATAACATCACGCTATTAACAATGATACCGGCTATATGTCATATGAAACGTCATTATTCTTTGTAGTACGATTTAGCCAGGCTAAAGCTATGACTAAGTTACTTGTCCTCAATTTTAAACGTCAACCTGCCAGTGCCATACGGGATATCTGTGACTAAAAATAAAAATTTTGTTAACAATTTGACGGCCCTCGTGGTGAAGTGGTTCATATAACGGACTGCCGTTCACGAGGTCTCGAGTTCGATTCCCGGTCAAGACATTTGTGTGATGTTTATAATTGTCATACAAGTGTTTGTACTGCGTCTGGGTGTTTACTATGTACTATGTATTATAAGTATGTATTTATAAAAGAAAAGTTGTTTATGTATTCTATCCCTATTCTGCCCTATTCCTATATATCATCCATAACACAATCATATAAGCTTAGCTTGGGACCAGAGGACATTGTTGTGAAATGTCTATGAATATTTATTATTAAAATACGACTTGAATCATGATCCAACAACCTCAATTTTATATTACAATATTTGAAAACAATTTCTTATCAAACAGGTTTTACGTCCACGAAAATATGTCCGAGATGTAATATAAAAGGTATTTCTATGAAATAATGGTACTCCAGTCTCCGATCGTAAACCTGACTACAGAACACATTTATTTTCCCAAGAACGTATAAAGAAAAAACAAAGACACATTCTCGAAGCTATAAAACTCACCTTTTTATTATAAATCTTACGTTTTCTTTGTTATTTATCGTGTCTGTTAAAAAGTTTTTGAATAAAACAATTTTTATAAGTATGTTTTTATTTTTCTAAGTAAAACGTTTCAAAATACTTAAAAAGTAATTGTATTATTGAGAGACAAACGTTTTGGTTAAACTTTTATCTGCTTTTCCCCTTCCTCTGTTTGGGTTTAAGTTTTAGAGGAATTCTCTCACTTTTTAAGCTATTGCATAGCTTCTATCGCGGGCCTTGAGCGTGGAGACCAGGAGAGTTTTTTTTTTACGTAGGAATGCTTTTTACGCACTTACCCTCCGGCCGCAGGGGCAGCCTTCGGACGTCGAGTTGGACTCCCGAGGAGAAATCTCGACCCAGCCTACCAACTAAACCTACGGTGTTCTCCTCACCCGTTGTCGGGCCATGGTAGTTACTCAGGTATTACCACGACCGAGACCAGGAGGGTTGGCAATTCAGTTGACAGTCAGAGTAATCTGAAAATTTACCTACATACCAGTCCTAATCTTTTAAGTAACTACGGGAAATTTGTAAGAATTATTTAGGTTGGCCAAATTTAAAGTTCTTTTTTTGTTTTTCGCATCGGACATGACAATAATTAAAAAAAAAACAGAAATTTTCTAATGACATTATTATTTAATTTAAGCTTGTTTTTTTGTTTTAAAACTAGAGAGATGTGTTTTAATCATACTTGTACCTTTTATTTTATATTTTTAATGCTTTGTGATATGTATTCAAATAAGTTATAACGGACAATACAAGTTAGCCTCCACGGGACCATAAAACGATTTCATGCTACCAAAATATCAGTTCGTTTAGTACTGGAGTAGTCCCAAATGTCATATAGAAACAAGTGGACCTACTAAACATAATGTTTCATATCATGTTAGAAGAGTTCATGGGCGTAGCGAGGATTTAGTTACATTTTCAATTCTACGTTTCATTTTGGAGGATTTGAGCAAAAAAAAAACCATTAAATTCAGCTTTAGCGTAATAATCTCGATTTTAAACCTCCTCCAGCTACGCCCTTCGTAGAGTTACTAAATGTCACTAAGGTAATTAAATTAATCGTCCGTGTTGTCCGTGTGGTGACGGATTAAGTATACAAGTGAGTGTCACCATCCCATTTCCTTCCGAGAGTGCTGTAAAAGCCAGCTAAGGGATATTGTTATCATATAACAGCTTCTGCGAGAGACTGAAAACTTGAAAATAAACCCTGTACCAACACGCCTGGTCAGTAGCAGCACAGTAGACTTTAATCTCTCCCAAAGGGAATGCGGCCCGTGCCCAACAACGGGACTTTGGTGGACTGGCGAGAGAAAGAGGGTTGATTCTAGCTCTTCTTATCACCATGGAAAGGAGGCGTGACAATATGGTGCTGAAATTAAAAATATTAGTGGTACACTCAAAACTAATTGACCGGCAAATTTTTACCGCCATATATTTTTCTTAAATATTTCAATTGTCTTTGAAACAAGCCTTGCTATGACAATAAAATATAATAAAAATAAAGCCGAAAAAATGAATTATTTAATTTGGTACAGTCGATCAGAAGTAAAAATAATGTATCTGTCCGTGTGGTGACGGATTAAGAATGCAAGTATCACCACCACATTTCTTCCCGAGAGTGCTGTAAAAGCCAGCTAAGGAATATTGTACACAGATAACACCCTTTGTGAGAGACGGAAAACTCGAACACCGAAAACTCGCCTGGTCATCGCGGTACAGTAGACCATAATCCCTCCCAAGGTAGAGGATGCCCTTGCCCAACAGTGGGTCGTTAATGGGCTGGAGAGAGAGATCGGAAGTTAGGTTCGGACATTAGTTGTTCAGGATTTAATAATCACTAGAAAACAAAAAACTACAGGCAGAGAATTCTTTAAAACTGTTATTTACACTACAATACCACATTTAAACTGCTTATCACTTCATTTTCGTACCATAAATATAGAAAAATGAAAGTCGCTGGCAACACTCGCTCGCTATAAAGCAGCTTTGAGCAAGATAGCGAAAATAACACGTCACACGCTGTGAGATTGAAAATGTATACGTTTGCGTGTCACTTCTAGTGGAATAATTCGCTTATTTTTCATGATTACCCTTGAGCTGTGACAAGCGATAAAATAACAATTTAGATGTTCAATGTTGTACGTAGCGATGGGTTATAACAGCAAAAAGGTGATATCTGTTATTCCTGTTACTGTTATGCCAAAATAAGCAATAAGGTGCCAATACCTGTTATTAAAGAACAGGCTGTTATATTTTAGGCATGAGATATACCTGCGATATTCTATACCCGGGCTCAAAGGTATGGGTAAGGCCGTATACCCAGTACTAAAACCCAGTATTAAAATACCTATAGGTATTTTCAAACCTGGTCTAGAGTCTTCCTTTTAGAAACTCGATTGAACGACGTTTGGAACATTTAGATGACAGTTTTTGAATGAACACCAAACCTTCCAAAAATTATTTTGGAAGGTTTGGTGTTCATTCAAAAATTCAAAAAACTGGTCCGATTTTGCTTTACAGATTATAAAATCTGTAAAGCAATATCGGACCAGTACATAAAGGACTGTCAACTAGGAGTTTAGTGATAAATATGAAAGAAGAAAGAAAGAAAAATATATTTATTTAACGGTCGAGTTATAGATGTACATTCAGACCCGTAAAGGCGCCGTACTCAGTACTGTCATACGATTTAGTTTGGCGTTTATCTCGGCAGTACATTTGTACCTATCGGGTACGGACCGGGTTTCTGCTATACATACCCAATCTGCGTACTGGTATACTCATACTGGGTATTTATACCTGTACCAGTATATACGTGTCATCCCTATTATATTTAGAATGAACAACAATGAATGTTAGTTTGGCACAGCAAATGCAAGGCTGTTCTGTTACTAGTTTGTTATCGAGTAACTGCGTTGAGTATTGACAGTTGATAGTGTTTGCCTTGTCTTAATCGCAGCCGCCTCACTCCTAGTTGTACGTTTTATATTCGATTGTACAACGAGTTTCTGCTAACTGCATCAGTTAACACAACAACAACTTTTGTATAAATCTTTTCTCCTTGATATGATAAAATATGACTATGACTTTATCACAAAAAAATCAAAGTATAGAAGATTAGTGTGTCTTGTTGCAATTTGTTTGCACTAAAATAGTTTGAAACAGATTTTTAAACGTCCAAGACCATAAAACCTCTGACCAGTTTCGCCGACGTCGCCGAGTTTATTAGTCTGGCGCCGCCGCTGCTGAAGACTAAAATAGCTCATAGTTAGTTCCATTATACCATAATTTGTATTGTAAACTTCAATAGAATTTCAATGAATTCAAGTTATAGCCCAAAAAGTTATATCTAAATATAAACTCGATTGTCAACATCGAATTCAATTCGATTTAAGTCGAATCACTTGAAAAGAATTTCGTCGCCGAATGTCATAAAATAGCAAGCTACTCCAAACGTTACGTACTCACAACCTCTAGAGCGAATAATTCACGTATATTTGTAAAGAAATTTCAAACTGCAGTTACCATACACGTTATAGCTCTTATATAAGAATCACTTTTGTTTGATTTTTGCCGTGGGGTTGGTAAAAACCAGCTCCGGCAAGCAGTCGCGTCGAAAATCCTTTTTAAAAGTATCGAGCGTCCTCTCGCAGCAAACCTTTGCACAGATAAAGGCTTTATATATAAAAAATTGCTTAGGTCATAAACTCAAAAACACGCTTGAAAATCCTAAATATTTTTGAAAATTTGAAGCGTGGAATTTAAAAACCAAATCTCAATATATGATACAGAAAATACATCATCTTGAATCACTCTATTTATTAAAAAAAAGAGTAGGTACATCAAATTCCGTTGCTTAGTTTTAAAAAAATATATTATGCTCACATAGGGCATACTTAGGTACATACAAAAATAACGACAAATATTTTTTTTGTAATTACCTACATATTTTTGTTATAAGTAAAAATAAAAATATGTAGGTAATTACAAAAAAAATATTTCTAGGTATAATGTATTCTGGTACCCATAACACAAGCATATAAGCTTAGCTTGGGACCAGAGGACGTTGTGTGAAATCGTTTTGAATTGAATTGTGAAATCGTGGTCCTGATATTACTAATAATTCAGACATAGGTATCCTGGAGGCCTTGTCTATTTTTACGATTCGTTTAGCAATTTCACATTTCATACAATGTCCTCTAATCTCAAATTAAACTATATTACTGTGCTTGTGTTATGAGTTGTATTTGCAATTTTGGTACCGTTACTGATATTTTTATTAACATTTCCATGCATAGACTTGCCAGATAGTGTGTCTAAGGCTACATCACAGGCTTGAAGCCACATAAATATCTGTGTGCGCGTGAAATATCTATTTAAGTGCATTTCTGATATAGCCTATACCTCATATGAAACATTATAGTCTGTGAAGATGAACGATTTAACCAAGCACGTGTCTTCTAGATTGAATGCGCAACCATTATCTGGCAAATCTGTGCTGCCGTATAAGTATTCCTTTTAACTGCTCTCTGAACAATAATAAGCGTGTTAAAAACGTATAGCATATATCGCACAAAGAAGGCAAGAGACGACAGCCTTTTGTTATGTAAACAGTATTAATTATAGCGCTTCAAATAACAATTAAAATGTAAGGAAAATATTTGTAATTAACGAGTTATAACTGTTAACAGCTTAGAGCGTTAATCCAACTGGAGCTGGAAATGGTACAAATTTTATTCTACTTGCACTTATATAAAAATAAATAACTAATCTTAAATAAAAATGAAAATTGGTAGTGTTAATAACACAATTTGGCAATGGTAACTGAACTTTCTCATCATAAAATCACGCCTTTTTTCCATGCGGGTAGACAGAGACTATAGAACGCCACCTGTTACGATAAAAATATTCTTTCTAATGACAAAAAGTGAAAAAGTGAAAAGACGGAGAGTGACTCTCATAGGACAATCTACCCGTGTACACATTAGCGAGACTGTCCTAGCTAGAGTATCACTACAGTCTACGTAGACAAGCTCCGCTACTCTCACTCTAATGATAGAAGTCAAAGTATAGATTAGTCTCCAAGCTGTCGTTAAAGTCCTGTGCAAAGTAAAATGTTGAAAGGTTTAAGTAATATACAAAATAGCCAATTAATCAAAATACACTGTAGTTGTTTTCAAAATTGGCCTCAATGCCAGGCGATCTCCGGCGGAAATGGTACGACAACAGTTCTTATACCTACTTATAGAGCACAGACAATCCTCTAAGTGTGTATCAATATTGTAGTGTGTCTGCATAGCGATCAATATAATTACATTAGTGTTTGTTATTCGGGACCCTCAACTTGGTATCTACAAGGAAACAAACGTATGTAACAACTGCTGTCGGTTCAATGCTCAAAGGTTAACAGGAATGGAAATATTAAGTCAGTTATTTATTAAATGCAAAGGCAAATATAATTAATTATTTATGTAATAAATAGAAGGCTTTCCTACAGTTCATTGTACGGGGTTATGAAATCTTATTGTGAAAAGATTGTTTTGATATTTAACAAAAAGGTAATGTTAGGTATGTGAGGTTGGCGAAATTGTATAATACAAAAGCCATAAACTCGTACAAAAAGGAGTAGAAAAATCTTTTCTTCCTTTTCAGCAGGTTCAAAAATGGTTTTAGTCGATTTTAAAACCTAGATAGAGCTTATCCTTTACACACAGATAAACAGGACATGATTATTTTCCTATTCGTGGACATTACACCTCACGTCCTCTGGTCCCAAGCTAAGCCTATATGTTTGTGTTATGGATACCAGAATACGGATAAAATATTTAAACTACTTTTCTTTTGTAAAAACATACTTATAATGCATTGAAAAGTTCCGACACAGTATAAGTGAACCAGGTGTGTTGACATAGGATTTAATTTTAAGTTTTCCGCCTCTTACAGATGATGTTATCTGCTTATTACATCCCTTTGCCGACTTTAACAGCACTTTGAGGAAAATTGAGTTGATGACTTATATTCTTAATCCGTCACCACATGACCATAGATACCTGTCTAGTTGGTACTATTTGTTAGGTACCTAACGTGACCATTTTTTCTTTGACCCAAAACGGGACATCGGTTTGTAGGTACTTAAACCAAAATTAAAGGAAAAAAAAAACATTTTTTAAGTTATTTATTCAAAAAAAGCTAGTAGTAGTATTTAATATAACCTTCATTATCAACATCGCCTTTAAAACTGATGATGAGTTTTCTCAGACGTCCACAATTTGTTCGTTACGGTAAATAAATACTCTTTCTACATGAGTTCGGTTTCTGAAAACGGGACAATTTTGCGTCCCAGAGGTAGTTTCGGGGACACCGGGACTCGTAGTTGTAAAAAGGGACAGTCCCGTATAAAACGGGACGTCTGGTCACATTATTGATACCACACTTTAAATAATATCTAGTACTTTGATAGGTGGAAAAATAAAAATAAGAAACCGCCCAAGTACGAGCTGGACTCACACACGAAGGGTTATTAACATAATATTTTCGTCATATACCTAACTCCAAATAAAGGGATAAGAGCAGGAGAATGATGATCACTGATGATGATGTGTATTTTATTTTGTTGTAGCCTCAACTGATATACATAAACTGTAAAATTTTCAGCTCTCTTGTTATCACTGTTTCAGAGATACAGCCTGATAATAGACGGACAGACAACGAAGCCTCAGTAATAGGGACCCGTTTCACCTTTTGGTTCGGAACCCTAAAAAAAAAGAGCATTTGAGACAACCTGACATCAGTTTATCTCTCTCTCTCTCTCCAGTCCATTACCGTCCCACTGTTGGGCACGAGCCTCCTCCACTTTGGGAGAGATTATGGTCTACTGTGTCGTGCTGACCAGGCGTGTTGGCACAGGGTTTAGTTTCGAGTTTTCCGCCACACACAGTAGCAACTGCTTATATTATCGTTTAGCTTACAGCACCCTGGGAAAGAAATACACTTATATTCTTAATCCGTCACCACACGGACCTTTTAAGCTGTTATTGATTCTACTTGCAAGTAACAAAGCGTTTTTCTTGTAGCACTTAAGAATATATCGAAGTATAAGAAATATCACATATTCTAGTGGTTATTTTTTTTTCTATATGACTAGGGTGACAAACAAGCATACGGCTCGCCTGATGGTAAGCGATTACCGTAGCCTATGGACCCTTGCAACACCAGGGGTACCACCCGCGCGTTGCCGACCCTGTAGGAACCTTTTGACGCCGTTTTTGAAGAGCGACATGCTGTAGTCCTGTGAGAAAACCATGGCAGGGAGTTCATTCCACAACCTGATCGTACGTTTAATATAAATAAAAAACACATAATATATATATTTATTTAAATATATCATGGTGTTTCTTTCTTAACACTAATATCATCCATCTGCATAAGCGCTGGACCAATCAACTGTGTGATATCTTCCCATGTTGAAACATCGATCATCAACAACATATCAGATTGTAAATATGCAGTTTCAACTGAAATATGCACATTGTTAATTTAATCGATTAGTAGATAATAAATAAATAATAATTATATAGGACATTTCACACAACGTCCTCTGGTCCCAAAGTAAGCTATATTTCTATGCTTGTATTATAAGTACCTGATACGGATAGACTACACAGAAAACACCCAGACGCAGTAAAAACATTTGTATGACATTTATGGATATCACACAAATGATTGTCCCAAGCGGGAATCGAACCCGCGACCTCATGATCGGCAGTCCATTACATAAACCACTCCACCACGAAGCCCGTCAATAACATTATTTTTAATAGCACGTATTAAAAGGGGAACGATTGGTGTCGTTCCCCTTTTAATAATTGCTAATGCTCCATACAAAAATATGGGCATTGTAGTTCACTGTTTTTTTTGTGAAAATTAGACCAAAGTAATTTATTAATTTTGCAATTGACTTGCTATGCTTTTACTTAATAAATTATATTCACGCAATAAGCTCAGTTGGCAGAGCTACGGAACGGTATTCCTAGGTCGTGGGTTCAAGTTTTTAAAACATTTACAGATATATTTTACACAACGTCCGGTGGTCCTCAATGAAGCTTAATGCTTGTGCAAATTAGTATCAGTTAACATTCCTTTTTTGAATAGGTACTTAAAATAGATTCCCACTACTAGTCTGTACTAAACTCGATTTACAAATAAATAATGGCCCTGAGTGGAAATCGAACGCACTAACATACGCAAGTTACCCTACGGCTAAAAGGAATATCAGAAAGAAGTATTTTACCTCTCATTTGATTAATATTGTTAGTAATTTTCTTCATATTATCAAGCTCAGTATTAATTGTAGCTTTTATATCGTTAAAGAAGTCAGGATCCAGTACATCTTCTTCAGAATCCGTTGATTTACTTGGAACTTCCATTGCTAACAAAAATATAAATAAAATTTCACAAAATTGCTTTACTCAAAGTTCATTTCAATTCCGAAATTCTACCTAATAAATATTATTGACATATTTTACCGTTGTATTCGCAAGAAACCGTTGTGTTTTTGCACTCTCGTAATAATTAACACTACCAATAAATGTTTGCAGAAAACATAAAAAAGTTTATTTGATTTAAAACTCGGCGTACTGAAAGTAAAAAGTTTGACAATCTGAAAGGTAAACGAGGCGCGAAAATATACGAAACTTTTTAAAATCAGAATTGGGTCAGCGATCACATGCAATCGACGGCATACAGCAAAATTATGCTTAAGAAATTCACCTATAAAATGGACACGAAATAAGTGTAAATATTTTTTTTTAAATGTAGAGTTCTAATTATGTTGGACTTATTCATTAATTTTCTGCACCTATCATTTTAGATTCGAGTTGTTCTTTTTTTTCGTGGCTGTAACTTTAGATGTGGTCATAGATTTAGAATAAATTCACATTAGGAATCACCCTTTTCTATCCCGATATTAACATATATGTGTCAGAAGTACTATTATTCCTATTTGAAATAGGGTTTTAAGATTTTGTACCATAGTGTTGATGTGTTAATTTAATTATTTAAATACAGTAATAAATATTCACAAACTTATGTAGAGTTAGAAAATGCGATATGTACGTATTTAAACCTTGTTTGCTTGAAGTCAATTTATTGCAAACATCAATAACTGTATGAAGCTATCAGTTATTGTTGCTAGAAAGATAAATAACATTCTCATATGATTAATTATACATCAAATTGAGAAAATCTATTATTACAATACATCGAAAACCAATCAATTAGCACAACTAGCCGAACAATGATGCCAATCATTTCGGTCGCGCGAACTAAATCTGTTTTTGGATGAGTTTTGGTATGTCAGCCGCGTCACATGCTGAATGTCATTGGATTTATAAATACAATCAGCTCCAGAAATAGGTGGCTACAGGTTTTCCAGGCGTACCGATCTAAAATAAAGCAGCCTGGATACGTTAACAATATAATTGTCACCATTGTGTACGTGCAACGAACTATAGTGAACGTAAGATCATTCTGTTAGTGGGTTTTTTATACAAATATTTTGTGAAATATGGATGAGGATGATATGCAACAGTTCTCTTTACGCTGGCACAACCACCAGGTAGGTGAGTAATATTTTATTTATCAACACACCCACTACAGGAAACAGGTACACTTACATTATTATTCATGACCTACTTTTTTTTCTTAGCTTTAATCATGCGGCCTATTTACTGTTTAGTATTCAAACTCTTTAGTGTTCCTTTTTTAATTTATTTTATTTTATTTCTGAAGCAATAGTATCTTGTAAACAGCCAGTAATAATTTTTCTTTTATTATTTTATGGCTTAAATATGTCATTGTTAATCAAAAATATATTCCAATTTCAAATATTTGAATCAACACAATTTTTTATCTCTAGTCGTAAGAAGTGTTTTTTTTGTCTGACATAGTAAATTTTTGTTATGTGTATAGCGCCCTTTGCTTAGCCAATTTACCTTTGCATAAAGCACTAAAATAGCAAGGCTACTAATGGCCCCACATCGCACAACAACTAAACAACTAATAATAAAACAACGTTTTATAATTTCTATATTGTTGCAGCAGTTCTTTAGTCGAAATCCGTCATAAAAGTTATTTTACTATTTATTAATGTAAATAAACCTTTTGGCTACTCATTTTTATTGAATTTTTCTCAAAACACATTAAAAACAAATTTATTATAAAACCCAATGTGGGAGCAACACTGAACAAAAAAAGTTGACTTGATCACTCAGAAAAAGGAAATCAAAAAAGAATGCATAAAATTCTATCCAATCTATCCATAGACTTCAACGACTTCCAAATTCAAAAACATATACAAGTTGTGTCTTTGTTTTGGAAGCAAAATCATTTACTAATGAGTAATTAACGGATTTCACTTGAGAGCTGCTGTATATACTGTTGTTAATATTAAAATTAATTTAACAGAACAGCGTGATAACAGCATTAGGGCGTATGTTCAGTACTGGAGCTCTAACAGACGTGACCCTCAGCGCCAATGGGACTACAGTCAAGGCACATAAACTGGTATTGGCATCATGCAGCCAGTACTTCGCTCAACTATTTAAGGTTTAACTCTTACATTATTTATGACATCACACAGAGTAGGTACGTAGAAAATTGATTTAGATGAGGTTTTAAATTAAGAAAAAAGCATTGATTTAAAAATTCTAAATCGGTAACTCTTAACACACCTATTGACCTATGATCATACAAAACTTATAGTGATTAGGGCATTTTAAGTTAAGTACTAGATTACAAACAAAATAAAACTTACCCATTCGAAAAAAGAAAACCAAAAAAAAAGAAAAATTAAAATCAATTCATAGACAATAGACAAATATGTTCTAAGTTTGAATACTTTGAATAGCCTTAAGCCTTGATTGCCGATAGACTTCGTGTATAAACAAAATGTTTTGGAGGGAAAAATTTAAATAACTAAGTATGTTGTATTCTATTTTCAGGAAGTAGATGCAGAAAACAACACGTTAGTAGTAGTTTTGGGTTGTGATGCTGCAGAACTGAGGTTACTGCTAACTTTCATGTACACAGGTGAAGTGACCGCATCGAAGAAAATCCTACCTTCCTTACTCCGACTTGCACAGACATTAAAAGTTTCTGGACTTACCGATGCTGATACGGTAAGTAGTTAAATAATAAAAATTTTGTAAATTCAAAAACAAAAAGAAACACGCTTAAAAATCCTTCACATTTTTTTTATTTATCGTATTGCCAGCGGTCCATAATATGTACCTATGCAAAAATTCAGATCAATGCGACTACCACAAGAGGATGAAAATCACTTATCTTTCCGAGATACCGTTACATAGATTAATACATTGATAGATACGTTCCGAATAATATAAGTGTGATAAAAAGGGCTTACATACATGAAACATTCTAGTGTTTCCTACCAAAAGATTAAACGGGTAGGTACCTATTACAAAGACATTGCTGTCTGTAGTGTCCGTCTGTCACCGACTGTATCTCAGGAAAGATGATAGTTAGAGAGTTGGAATTTTCACAGCACAACAAAGACTAAAAACCAGAATATATTATTCATTTATAATTATTAATATCACGCTGCAACCTATAGCAGCGTCGCAGCAGTGAAAAAAGTTCCAAAAAAAACGGGGAAAATTTTCGCGGGTACCTACAGCTTGTAAAAATGTCACAACTTTTCAGAACTCAACACTTACAACCGAGTCAGATAACCAAGATGAGTTATCACCTGTTAATTTCGAATTAAAAAACGAAATGCAGTCACAATGTATTAACGATAACTCGAGTTCCAGTCCAAAACTATACTATGACGATATTCTATCACCAACGAATGAAAAAGATGAATTAAATGATTATATGATAAAAAGTGAAAGAGATCGATTAAGTAAATTGGATCAAATTGTACAGAATTTATACAGCACACATAAGATTCAGAACCCTACTGCAGCTTTAGTTAATACTGGTAAGTGTTTATTTAGTCTATGGTTTTGTGTATTTGAGTATTAAACCAGCAGGAATAGGTTTACACACGTTGTTTTCCTTGTCAAATATACAGTTAGCAGGTGTATTATGCAGGCAGGCCGTACACTGCCTGGCTAAATTTCTTATTATGGCAGATATAAAATATTAAATTTTTGTTGAAAATTTTTAGTTAGTACTTAAACTTTTAGTTGTGCCTCTCTTTAAACATTCTATGACTTGTTTAGCGGATTGACTAGCTGGGAGATATGTTCATAATGCGTATTTGCCAGGCAGTTCAATTCCCGACGTAAACCTGGAAATAATAGCTCATAATACGACCGCAGGAGTAGGTTTACACACGTAGTTTTTCTTGTCGAATATACAACCAGTTCCTTAGAGTATTAAACCAGCGGGAGCAGTTGTTTTTTACAATTATACTGCCACGTCGGTGGGATGCTGTGGTAACGCACACAAACACTATAACGTCATTTCATTGGAGACTACGTACGCACAATCGCCACTCGCATACTGGACAATACAGTATCCCTACATAATGGGTATAAACCTTGCTCTCGTAGCTTATTCAGTGGGGGTTGCCGGTTGACAACTTCTATTGGGTTAATGTTCTAAGGCCAGTTTGGTTTCGCCGAAGTAACACACAGAAATCCTAATTTATTTCTATTGGTCGCTACGCGGGAATACTAAAAGACGACACTGGTGCCGATTCTACGCGCACAACTAAACATAACTAAATAATTAAAATTGATAGCGTCAATATCACAATTCCGCAATGTTAACTGAACATTGTTATTATAAAAACTGTGTATTTGACTAACGATTCTAAATGTGTACAACGAAATATCAAATATTATGATATATTGCCACCACCAATTTTCAGTTTTTTAGTCTGTTAAGTTTAGTCCATACGCTATCGCGGTCCATACCTTTTTCAGTAAAGTTTGCCTGACAATACCAGCTCCTGTTGGACTAATGCTCTAAGATGTATAACACACAAATTACCTACAATAGATTTCGCACGCAAGGCGATCAATGCAGAGCAAACATGCGCTAACAATCTTATTATTATGTATAAAAACTAGATATATCTCTAACTTTTGCTACGACCAATGAAAATGCATTATTTCACTATGCAACCGCGCCTTCCTTCAAAATTGGTGCGTTTAATCGTTAACAAAAGCCTCGTAATGCGCTATCTGTTGAAAGTCTATCTGTGACTTTACAGCTCAAATAAATATAATTTCCTTTGTTCAAAAACTAAACAAAAACGTTTGAAAATGCTAAATATTTTTTTTATTATTGCATTGTCATCGGTCCTTAATATGTGTGCAAAATTTCAGATCAATTAACACTGTAAGTGTGTTAAAATCACTTTCAAAGATTCCGTTACATAGATTAATACATTGATAGATACCTACCGAACTAATATATTATAAACGTATTCTCTAACACTTGCGCGACTCATTTGTTTAAATAAAACTACTTTTTACGGATTTAGACGCGTGTATTTGTTTTAAATTTTAGCCCGACTTTTCAGAGACTTTGCAGTAACCAAGTTCACGGGTATAAAGTATCCTCTACGATCTACGAGTTATTACAGGGTTTACCCACATTTGCAAAGTCTCCGAAACGTCGGGCCAAAATTTAAAACAAATACACGCGTCTAAATCCGTAAAAAGTAGTTTTATTTCGTACAAGCATGTTAAAAAAAATTGCCCTCCAGTTCCAGAAACATCCGAGGTATACGATAAAAAATGGCGTATCAACAGTTCAGTGTGTACAATATGCAACAAACGTCTAAGTAACCAGTACAATTTGAGGGTTCATATGGAGACACATGCGGGTAGACGACACGCTTGTAGAGCTTGTTCTCATGTCTCTAGATCTCGAGACGCGTTAAGAAAACATGTAGCTTATAGACATGCACCACAAAACAGAACTGTTAAAGGGGATTTTTGATGTACCCTGTAAGGTACCATCAAAAAGCCCCTTTATTTTTGATGTACCCTGTATGGTACAATTAAAAAGCCTATTTATTTTTGAAGTACCCTGTATGATACCATCAAAAGCCTCTTTATTTTTGATGTACCCTGTATGATACCATCAAAAGCCGCTTTATTTTTTATGTACCCTGTATGATACCATCAAAAGCCTCTTTATTTTTTATGTACCCTGTATGATACCATCAAAAGCCGCTTTAATTTTTATGTACCCTGTATGATACCATCAAAAGCCTGTTTATTTTTGATGTACCCTGTATGATACCATCAAAAGCCTCTTTATTTTTAATGTACCCTGTATGATACCATCAAAAGCCGCTTTAATTTTTATGTACCCTGTATGATACCATCAAAAGCCTCTTTATTTTTTATGTAGGTACCCTGTATGATACCATCAAAAGCCTCTTTATTTTTGATGTACCCTGTATGATACCATCAAAAATCCCCTTTAATTATTATATCGACGGGCCTCGTGGTGGAGTGGTTTATATAACGGACTGCTGATCATGAGGTCTCGGGTTCGATTCTCGGTCAGGACAATCATTTGTGTGATGTTTTTAATTATAATACAAATGTTTGTACTGCGTCTGGGTGTTTACTATGTATTATAAGTATGTATTTACAAAAGAAAAGTAGTTTATGTATTATATCCGTATTATGGTACACATAACACAAGCATAATAAGCTTAGCTTGGGACCAGAGGACGTTGTGTAAAATGTCTATGAATATTTATTTATTTATATAATTGTAAATTCCACGCGTACGAAGTTGCGTGCGGCAGCTAAAATAGGTATATCTTTTTTTATTATAAATCAGAGTCGATAATTTTGTATGTATGTCCCTAAGTGAGCTTAAATCTTCAAGACTATGCTACGGATTCGATGCGGATTTTTAATTGTGGTGAGGATGGCTTTCCTTCAAATCTCCTTTTATTACATTGAAATAAGTAGTTTAAAATGTTACAGACAGATATAATTTCAACTAGCTGTTGCTCGCCATTTCGTCCCCGTGGAATTTAGAAACAAAATATTATCAAATTATACAAAAAAGCTATCATTGTGAACTCTCTCTATCTAATAAAAGAAACCACAACAAAATCCGTTGAGTAGTTTGAAAGATATATACTGGGTATACGTGCACAACTTAACACAATTCGGCAATGCTAGCTAAACTTTTTTATTAGAAAATCTGTGTATTAAAGACTAAAGACTTTTTTTTATTTTTTTTTATTTAAAGGGCTTGGTCGCTTTGCAACTATATCGCCGTATCAGTACAAATCCTTAGAGTACCTTAACAAAATGAATAATGTGTAGTTACATTAAAATACAAAAAAAAAATCGATCTTAGCATAATAAGTCCGCTAAATTACATAACAATTTGGTTTTATCAGTTGAGGTGTCAGTAAGAATAGCATTACTACGACCAATATCCATATCTGTTCAAGCACTGAAATGTGTATTGCGATAGACTACGTTCCTGGAACACTCCCAAAAGATGTGGTCTACATCCTCATTTGACTAAAGACTTAAATTAATAAAAATGTGCATAAAGAAACAGCCAATTTTAATCAAAATACACCATAATTATTTACATTTTTTAGTTAAGTTTAGTTGTGCACGTAGAATTAGTAGGTACCATAAGCTCACATAGGGACATACAAACAAAAATAACGACTTTGTTTTAAGAAAGGTAGTACAATACTTTTAAGTTAAGTACCATTTTTTGGTTGTGATGCAGTTTCTAACTGCTAAAACTTACTCGGCAATATGCCGTTTTTAGATCTATTTTATTGTCTATATTTATTCATTGTATTTATACGTCCAGAATAAATGTATTAATATCGGACGCGATCTTCAGCCGCGGCTTAATTATATTAATTTATACAATGGTACCAATTCCACATGCACAAACTAAACTTAACTAAAAAATGAAAATTTATAGTGCCAACTGCCAATAGCGCAATTTGGCAATGTTAACTGAACTTTAATTGCGAAAACTGTTTATTACAGACTAAAGACTTTTAATCAATACAAATGCATAAAAAAATAGCCAATCAATCAAAATACAGCAATGGTTGTTTTCATTTTTTAGTTAAGTTTAGTTGTGGACGTAGAATTGGAACCCGCATTCAATTGGCATTGAATCTAAGTTAAAATCTATGCAAACTCTTATCGAACAAAAACCGCGTCCGATATTTTCTTTCCCCTACAAATATGTATAGGAGTGTTATTCTTATAAATGTTTATATTTATTATGTTATACTGTGATAGTAGTAAAGAAATAACGCCACAAGAAGCTGGTACCTACTGCCATTTTAAGGTTTCTTTGCTCAATAAGGATGACAAATATTTAAATATAATTTTTATAGTATAAATTTCGCTCCACAACACATTTATTTACGTTGCAACAAATTGATGTAGATTTCTTGCATATTGCTGCTGCCGTAGTGTAATAGCTAGAAAAACGTTTTACTACAATTTCGCTTTAGGTACTGTAGTTTGGAAAAAAATATAACATTATGCCTTATTTTTGAAAATGAATTGAATATTATAACTAACTAGCTGACCCGGCAAACGTTGTTTCGCCATACAAATGTCAGTGGGGGGAGGGGTTTGAAAAATAGATGTTGGCCGATACTCAGACCTACTGAATACGCATGTAAAATTTCATAAAAATCGGTCAAGCCGTTTCGGAGGAGTACGGTAACTAACACTGTGACACGTGAATTTTATATATAAGAATATAAAACACCATCTATTTGTGACATATCTAGGATCGTTTATGCTACAACGAAAAATACAAAGGTGGCGTAACAGCCCCTTTGAGGGCGCTGCAGCGTTATTTTTGGGGGAAGTTGATCAGTGAAAATTGCGGGTTAAATTTTAATTTTATATTCACAACCGACCACCATGGAGCATGACTAGAGATTATATCATAGACTATTCGCAGAGGCGATGGTAATCAATAAAAGGTTACGTTAGGTTTTTGTTCTAGAATATGCGAGTAAATTATATGAAGCGATATTTAATTCAAAAACTAAAAAATACGCTAAAAAATCCTGTTTTTTTTTTTAATTATAGCTTTGTCATCGGTCCTTGATATATGTGCAAAATTTGAGATCAATCCGACTACTGCAAGTGAGTGAAAATCACTTTCAAAGATAGATACATACCGAACTTATAAAAGCGTGTTAAAAATACCGATGTTTAGAGCGAAATTTACACTACATGCTAATAATTACATTATTTAGATTAATGCTAGTTAAAGACAAATAATAAAAGACATTTTTAGTTATTAAATTATTTCAACTGTTTTTGCTTTGTTTTATTGTATCCAGACATTATCCCTTAAATATTACTGAAGTCAGAATATAAATCTGAGGTTCTTCACCACCTATTTGTGTAAAACCCTGGTCAGCGTGGCACTGTAGACTAAAAACCATCCCAAGTATAAGGGGCTCGTGCCCAACAGTGGAACATTAAGGCTAAGAAAATATAAGTAAAAATCGATCACTAAAATGTATGTATGCAACTTCTGAACGACTGGACTAAAATGGATGATATTTTTTATACCTCATCCATATCCTGGCTTTAGTTTGTATAGAACATTAAAAAATTCATGAAAAAGGTCAGCTTATATAAATAAAAAATGGTTATAAAAGTGTATATAAGTTTATTCATTATCGTACATAGGTACATAATTTTAGTAGAAACCGCGTAAAACTAAGAAAAAAATACATCAGAATTTAGTACAAAAATACTGTTTACAAACACTTCTCAATATATTATTTGGAAAGATAAAATTCTTAAGTAATGCCTAACTCAAATTTTATATTATCATGAAGCTAATACGCAGTATAATAACCCTCTACGTAAGTCGACTTATCTTCGATAAAACCCACTACGAAGTTACATAGTTTTCCACAAAACCCACTACGTAGTTTAATTCGATTTCGATAAAACCTACTACGTAGTTGACTAGTTTTCAATAAAAACCCCCTAAGTAGGTTAACTCGGTTTGAACCCCCTAAATAGTTATAATTATTTTTGTCAAAACCCTTTATACAGGTTAAACAACGTCAATAAAATCTGCTAAGTAGATTAATTCGTTATTGATAAAACCCATTATAAAGTTTAATTTTTTTCCGATATAACCCATAATAAAGTTTAATTTATTTCGATAAAACCCGCTACGAAGGTTTATTCGATTTTAAATTGCCTACAAACCAATAAAATGAAAATTCATCTAGCCCATTGAGATCAGCAATTTTTTCACGTATTTTTTTTAATTCTAAGCTAGCAACACTGACCACAGATAAAATATATCATCTTTCCAAATAAAATATTCATTCTAAAACACTATAAATGCGATTTCTCACAACGTTAGTATGCAACAACTCGATTGGTATAAAAAGACCATTCAGATTTGCACCAAGTATATAAAAAAAACCACACATTCACATAAATATGGACTGATTGTAATATTATTATTATTATTGATCACTAGCTGTTGCCCGCGACTCCGTCCGCGTGAAATTTAGAAAACTTTTCATCCCTTTTTGTCGCTATAAAAGGTAGCCTATGTCCTTTCTCAGGGTCTAAGGATTGTCTGTGCCAAATTTCATCAAAATCGGTTGAGAGGTTTAAGCGGGAAAGCGTAATAGACAGACAGACAGAGTTACTTTCACATTTATAATATTATTAGGGATTCTCCTGTCTTTATCCCATTAATTAGAGTCGATGCAGAATGGCTTGTTCATGTCGCAGTGAATTTTGGATGATTTTTACAGCCGCCTGCCTCCAACCCTCTTTGGGTATATGCACAGTAGTCAAGCAACATGGTTCCCTCGGTCAGTTCTTATGACCCACGCGGGGAAAACAGGGGGAGGAGATACTTGTATTCTGTTCGTCCGTCCCCACACGGATAAATAAAAAGAAACATCAAAATCCAAACCAATATTATAAAGCTGAAGAGTTTGTTTGTTTGTTTCTTTAAACGCGCTAATCTCAGGAACCTCTGGTACGATTAGAAAAATTCTTTCAGTGTTGGATAGTCCATTTAGCGAGGAAGGCTATAGGCTATGTAACATCACGCTGCGACTAATAGGAGAGAAGCAGTAGTGAAAAATGTTACAAAAACGGGAACATTTTTTAAATTCTGCTAGTGTATGCATATAACTTTCAAATGACTGCACGAAATTGGATAAATTTTAGTTATGATCTTCGTTTTCAGGAAACAAGTTTATAAGAATGTAGAGATGTTTGTTGCTCCTTCACGCTATAACTACCGCATATATGTAAAGATTAACAGTAACACAGATACGAACGAGACTACTACAAGATCAGATCAGCAATCAGTCCACAACATAATGCGAACAAACTCTAAATGGTTAGTTAACAAAAACCTTATAATTGTTAACAAAATGTTATTATACATTTGATAACTTAAGTAAAGCGAAATAAATACGTTAGTTCTTTCATAAATATGCTTAGATAAATCTCAGTTAATTTTATTATTATTATATATTATCATGCGAGAATATTCTTTTAAAAAATAGATACAATAAACGTTTTTTTTGTTAATCTAAAAGTTAAAAAAAGACAGCCAAGTAACTATTTATACACCAACTTGCATAAACTACTAAATATTCTGTTTGTCAGTGAAGGTCATGTTTTTGATGTCTTTTTGAAGAGGTTATGAAAAATAATTTAAATCGTAATAAAAACCTACTGAAACATTAAATTTTATAATAATTGGTCAAGCCGTATCGAAGGCAATCAACTGTGCCATGAGAATATTTATACAAAAAATCTATTTTATAAAAGAAAATTCCCCATAATGTTTACA
The DNA here is from genome assembly GCA_916999025.1 of Orgyia antiqua. Lineage (NCBI taxonomy): Eukaryota > Metazoa > Arthropoda > Insecta > Lepidoptera > Erebidae > Orgyia > Orgyia antiqua. The sequence goes on from OU779874.1 coordinate 13,527,917, forward strand.
TAGTGTATATAGTGTATTTCTAAGCTTTGGGTATGTTCCAGACGCGTGTATTGCCATCTTGCCCTACAGAGACCACGGTCTCATCATCCAACCACGTGAGACCAGTGATCTGACTCTGTGGGTGTGCATCTGAAATTAGAAAAACAATTACGTTTAGAAACTCAACTTTTAATCTCGGAATATGTATTATATATATAGTTCTCCGAAAAAAATTTTTTTTACTCTCGGAAAAGGCATTATCACTCTCGGAAAAGGAATTATCGCTTTCGAAAAACGTATTAGGTATCACTCTAAGAATAGTCACTGAGTACTAACAATAAATCTCATTGCAAACAATTACAATAAATTCTCGGAAAAGTAGCTATATCCTTTGTTTATTAAAATAATAATATATCTGGGAGTTATCATCAATATCGGAAAAGCTATTACAAATCTCGGAAAATCGATAATCATTCTCGAAAAAGACAATGGTTACAATTCTACGTGCACAACTAAACTTAACTAAAATGAAAACAACTGTGACGTATTTTGATTAAGAGGCTATTTCGTTGTGCACATTTTTATTAATTAAAATCGTTAGCTTATAATATAGAGATGTTTCTAATAAAAAAGTTCTTTTAACACTGCCGAATTGTGTTATTGACACTATGAGTTTTCATTTTCAGTTAGTTTGTGCACGTAGAATTGTAACCAAAAGCACAATATTTTATGGATAAAATGCTCAGTTTTCTTATTGGTTTTACAAAATAATTTTACAGTATATATCTCTCTAAGCCCATTAACTTATAATGTATGTGTATCTATTTATATATGTATGTACGTTTACTGATTATAGTGTTTAGTGTATGTATTGTTTTTTATATTTTATAAAAAACAATACATACACATACACACGTAAAATATTAGCGAATATTTAATTTTCATCCTTAAGCACCTACTTTACTTATTCTCTGCACCACCCAAAGGTTGACTGGTAGAAAATGTCTATGGCATTAAGTCCGCCTTTGTACTCAAATTGTACTTAAAGAGTTAAATAAATAAATAAATAAACTTCCCAGTGTTGGGCACGGGCCTCCTTCACTATGGGAGGGATTATATTCTACTGCGCCGCGCCGACCGAATGAAAAACTGTCCGTGTGGTGACGGAATAACGTCACACGGGCTATTTTACAGTATATACTCACTTTTAATGATGACATGTTTATTGGGTGTGTCTACGCTCCAAATAATGATGTTAGTATCCAACGATCCGGATGCGATACGACGAGAATCAACGCTCCACGCGACGCAGTTCACTCTCGCCGTGTGAAAACCCCATTCCTTGTTGTGTGCCAGCTATATATAAAAAAAATAGTTTTCTAACTATATTATAGACCAACAGAGGACTCAGAATTTATGCGAAATTTTATTCGAAATTCCGTCACGCCCTTTTCTCATTTTAATAGAAAGTATATGTCTGTAAGTGTCTATGTAGACTATAGCAGCTGTGGCTAACTTTTGTGCACAAAAGATCTCCTTTTTATTTTAAAATTGAGTCGCGATCGACCTATATCTTAGGTAACAAGGGGGACCTTTATGCAATGTGCTTTTATACCGCCGTGCACTCTTGAAAATAGTAGAAAACTACTAAAAGAGGTCACGCTGAACGTCTCCCTACTCGAAGCATGAGCTGTGTACATGTTCATTCCCGTATAAAGTACTAGAAACATTTGGCATTGAATGCGTCCCCTCATGGAACTTGCGAGTGATCGACCAAAAATGGTCGATCGCGACCGACTTGTTGGCCACTCCTGGGACTATAAGCAGATCCTTTGTACAGCCATTACTTGTCCAATGTTGTTTCATATCGCTCTGTACTGTATGCATAAATTTATAAATAAATAAATATAATGTCATCTGCTACGATCCAAACACACTTCATTAGCTTCATTTACACTCATTCCCTACGTGATAAGATCCAAAATGCAGAGATCCGTAGAAGGACCGGGGTGAACGAAAGCCCGAAGAGTTAGCACGCTGAAGTGGCAATGGACAGTCCACATCGCTCTACGATCTGATGAAGATTGTTGGAGACGGAAGGTCGCACCGGACGACGCGGCGGGGGGCGTCTCCCAACAAGGTGGACTGACGATATCTTCAAATATGGGGGATGCAGTTAGCACAGAACCGCACTTTGTAGCTTTCTATGGGGGAGACCTTTATCCAACAGTGAACGGAGAAAGGTTGATGGATGGATGGATCATACATCTGGTCATCCATTCACGACAGTCGTTTCTCTATCAATAACATTAATATTACCTTATAATCCTCAGTAGAATACAGAATAACTTTTCTGTTACTATCGCTGGCTACTAGATACTTGGAGTCAGGACTGAAGCTGACATCGGTGACAGCACCTAGATGTTCCAACTCTACTCCAGGAGTCAGAGTACGAACATCCAATGTATACATATGTACTTTATTATCGGCACCTGGAAAATAAGACATAAAAAATTATTAAAATAAATAAATATTCACGGACATTTCACACAAAGTCCTCTGGTCACAATCTAAGCTTATATGCTTGTATTATGGGTACCAGAATACGGATAGAATACATATACTACTTTTCTTTTGTAAATACATACTTGTAATACATAGAAACACCCAAACAACAAACATTTATGTATGATATTTATAAACATTACACAAATGATTGTCCCGTGCGGGAATCAAACCCGAGACTTCATGAACGGCAGGCCGTTACATGAACCACTGGACCACGAAGTACTTCATTTATTTATTTAGTATACGTTGTTGCTTGCGACTTCGTACGCGTGGAATCTAGAATATTTTCCCGTTTTTACAACATTTTTCACAGATGTTTCGCTCCATTACATAGATTAACACATTGATAGATACGTACCGAGCTAATAAAAAAGTATAAAATAATAATACTAACCTCCAACCGCGACATATCTTGACTTAGGATCAATAGCGACACACGTCGGCTCATATTTGAGAGGTAAAGATGATTGTTTGTTGCTACCAATCACAACAGCCAACTGAAAAATAATATATTTTATTAAATCTAAAGCGTTTGGTCAACTTCACCATCCCATTTTTTCTCAGGGAGCCGTATGAAACCAGCTAAGAGATAACATAAGCAAATTTTAAGTCTTTTAGATTAAACTTTTAAAAGCTCTTAAGAACCGTGAATGTTTTTTGTATTGTCATTGGTTCTTAATATGTGTACAATATTTCTTAGCTGGCTTTTACAGCATGCTGGGAAGGAAAAGGGGTGGTGACACTTGTATTCTTAATCCGTCACCAGACGGACAATATGCCAACGTTACCATCCCATTTCTTCCTAGGGAACGGTAAGAAGCCAGCATAATATAAACAGATTATATTCTCTGTTTATAATCTTTTTAGTTTAAAAATTTAAAAAACACTTAAAAATCCTGAACATTATTTTATATTATTGCATTGTCATGGGTTCTTAGTATGTTTGCAAAATTTCAAATCAATCTGACTGTAACAAGTGGCTGAAAATCACTTTCAAAGATTCCGGTACGTAGATAGATACGTTTGAAACTAATAAAGGCGTATTAAATACCTCTTTGACTGTAGCAACAATAGTTGTATCATCTTCTAGAATGTAATCCATAGCGCGTGGTTGAGAACCCAAAGGTATTGAAATATCAGTGTAAGTGGCTACATCACCTGCAAATAGTGTAATTAATAATGATATTAAATAAATAAATATTCAGGACATTTCACACAACGTTCTCTGGTCCCAAAGTAAGCTATATTTCTATCCTTGTATTATGGGTACCAGAATACGGATAGACTACATATACATATACTACTTTTCTTTTGTAAATACATACTTATAATACATAGAAAACACCTCCAATTACCCCGAAATCATTATTAACGATACGTCATATCGATTCTATGCTGTATCAATTATGAAAATTATCGATAGATAAATATCAATACTTTGTTATCTTATATATAAAATTCACGTGTCACAGTGTTAGTTACCGTACTCCTCCGAAACGGCTTGACCAATTTTTATGAAATTTTACATGCGTATTCAGTAGGTCTGAGAAACGGCCAACATCTATTTTTCAAATTTTTTTTTTTAGTTTGGCAAAACAACGTTTGCCGGGTCAGCTAGTAATCCTATAAATATCATAAATGTGAAAGTTTGTGAGTTTGGATGTTTGTTACTCTTTCACGCAAAAACTACTGAATGGATTTTAATAAAACTTTACAATAATGTAGCTTATGGAGCAGATTAAGTTATAAGCTACTTTTTATCCCGAAAGAATGCAATGTTCTCATCTATACTATATATATACTATAAGCGGAAGAGTTTGTTTGTTTGTTTGAATGCGCTAATCTCAGGAACCACTGGGCCGATTTGAAAAATTCTTTCAGTGTTAGACAGGGTATTTATCGAGGAAGGCTTTAGGCTATATAACATCACGCTACGACCAGTAGAAGCGAAGCAGTAGTGAAAAATGTTGCAAAAACGAGGAAAATTTTCTAAATTCTGCGCGGACGGAGTCGCGGGCAACAGCTAGTGGGATAATAAAAAACGAACACATTTTTATCCTTTTACCGCGGGTAAAACCGCGGGGCACAAGTTAGTAATAGATAAAATAGTAACAGTTATACATGGCAGTATATTTGTCAAAGTAAACAGCCAAAATAAGAAGAGAACAATACCTTCGGCTGCAGGCTTCGCGATCCTCAATGTATCATCAATACCACAGGTCAGTAATGTACCATCATTGTTAGCTCTCATACCGTTCACCTGGTTACCATGACCTTGACCTTTGATATGACGACCTTCACCTTAAAGAAAAATAAAACAGTTTGATACATTTTTTGGAAAAACTTTATACAATTAGTATAGATACTAATTTTATAAAGTTAAGCATTAATCGGCATTAATCAGCATTAATCGGCATCATCCTCACACCCCTCCAACAATGTAAAATTATATTGTAAAAAAAAAAGTATGAAGAGAATAGAAAAATAAAATCCATGGAGTTTCTTGTCTGTTCTTCTCCATAGAATTCACATTTGGAACAGCTGCTTTTCACTTTTTAAAAGAACTAGTGAAACATGTCAACTTAATTTTTGCAAACATTCAATATTTAATCAATAGATAATTACTTACCAGATGTGGGCATAAAGAAACATAATATATATATATAAGCTTACCAGTTTCACAATTCCACTGAGTAACTGTCCCATCATGGCTGGCCGTGTACACAGATTTCCTATCTGGATGAATTGTCATACAAGTAATAGGTTTATTATGACCCATTAGAACTTGTAACGGTGTATCCGGGTTATTTATATCTAAATAGTTGATAACCCCTGACAGTGAGACAGATAGGAGATGCTTGCCTTGCCATAGACAGGATACCTGGAAAAATATTGAGGTTTAAGATATATTTATTTCCCATATAAATTACAATTGGGATTGTTCATAATTTTTGACCTACTGTTTTTATATTCTTTTCAGAAAATATAGACTATTTTAAGCAACTAATTTCAATATTATTGAAATATTCACTATACAGAATTTTTTAAAAATTCTTGAAGATATTACTTTAAATTTTGTGACGTCATCGTTTTACGCAATCTGTATATTGACTTTTCTTGATAGACTTAATACAGATTGCACTTTATCTTTTCAAAGTTGCCAAGTTTATATAATAGACCAATTTCAACTCCACTTCAGAGTAGTATATCCCTAAAAACGCGTTAATATTTTAAGTCCTTGATTTCAAGGGCAAATAGAGATTATTTGCTTTTTTGGAAAAATAATCGTTAATATAGCAAATTTTCCGAAAAAAACTAATGGATCATGATCAGAAACTCTATTCCCCGAAATGGTTATTGATTTAAGAGTTTAAAAAAAATATGAACAATGCAATATTACACGTTTCAATTGAGAATATGATTGGCAATGGCCTTTGGTTGTCAAAAGTGATTAGAAAAGTACTGTCAGTAACGTAACTTTATTTGCATATCAATAATATTTTTTTCTTTTACCTACACTCAGTAATTTGAAGCGAAAAACGATTTAAATTATTTAGTAATAATAGTTATAATATTTTTAAAAAAGAAATAATATTTTCTTTCAATAATTTCGTTGTTGGATACTATGATATTAAATTGAATTGCCAACCGCCATTTTGTTGTTGTTGGTGTGCCTTGTCGAGTATATGAATTTTATGGCATTTAATTTTCAATTCTGTTAGTTATGTAGTAGTTTCCCGTTAAAAAAATTAATTTGTTGTTATTTCTCATTGTTTTTGTTTATTAGTGTTGTTATTTTGAAATTGTCGCTATTTGTTATTGTTTTTAATTGTATTTGTCTCGCTAATTGCTCGAAAATTAGTAAACGATAGCAAAAAGTGATAGATAAATTATATTATAAAAATGTCTTTTTTGCTGACCCTACCAAAATTGTTGAAATTGACAACTATAACGTCACAACATGACGCGGAGTCAATCCTATTCTCATTTGAACGCCATAGTACAATAATCACAAACTATTCAAATCTACCCACATATAATTCTAAACAAGCCACAACACAATTAACTGTTACACGAAATAGAACCACTAGAAGCGGTAATCATTAAGGGACGCTCATGTTATTCAGTACAATAAATACATAAATAAAATAAATAATAATTTGTGGACAATTTTCACAACATCCTCTGGTCCTAAGTTAAGCTTATGTGCTTATGCTATGGGTACCATAATAAGGATGTGCTAGATATATTGTTCTTTTCTAATACATACTACTTACATTAATTTATTAATTATCACACTTGACTTGGTATGCTTTTACAAAATAAACTTAATCATAGTAAAAAAAATTATCACCATGTGCGGGACTTGAACCCACGACCTCGGAATACCGTTCCATCCGTTCCATTAACTAGAAGTAATTTACACAAATTTTTAGCATTTTTATTATTCGACTACATAAAAAAGGAGTAGGCTACATGTTCGATTTTTTACATATTTTTATTTATATGTATGTTCACCAATTTCTCCGTAAATTGTGCGTCGATTATCAAATATTTTTTTTAACATACCTGTTGGTTTTCAACGGCATTGCCCATATTAAACAATGTGGTCCTTTGCATAGTTTCAACATCCCATATAGCACATGTCTTATCACCAGAACATGACAACAACTGTTTACCATCCGGTGACCACGCAATACCATAAACACCACCCTTGTGTGCCGGGGAACCGATCTGGCAAAAGAGAAAAGTAAAAAATAACATGTAGGTATATTGAAAAAAAAAATCTATGTAAGAAATATTATCACTCAACTAACTGTTTAGGGCGGGAATCGAAACAGCGACCTCGCAAACGGCATTCCGTTACATAGACCACTTAATAACAAGGCCCTTAAATTTTCGCCATTATCTTACAAGTTAATACTTAAAATGTACTAGTGTACTTAACTTTTGAAAGTGTCACACTAAATTACTTATTTTTTTTGTATGAACTGAAAATATTTTCTGCTTTTGTATGTGTTGTTAGCAGAATCCGCGATGTCCTCCAAATACGGCCCAACGGAAGACCAGCGCTGGTTTTTAACCAGCAACATGCTAAGTTGGGTCCGTATTTGTGACTACTCACACTTTATCTGCTAATTTTTTTGTAATTAAGAAGTTTTTTTAAGAGTGGTTGCAAATAAAACATTTTCTTTCTTTCTTACTAAACTATTATAATATTTCGCACATACCTCTCCTTTTAATTCGGAAGTAGCACCATCGAACAAGAATATTTTGCCATCAAAGCCAGCAGAAGCGAATAGACTACCATCAGGACTGTAGCGCACAGCTTGGGCAAATCTTGTATGTTCCTGTAAAAGACAATAATTGTTAAATCTAGCTGTAAGTTTTCATAATAAATAAATAATATTTTTACTACCTGATGCCTATTGGCGAATCTATACTTCTATACTAATATTATAAAGCAAATCTCAGGAACTACTGGTTCGATTTGAAAAGTTCTTTCAATGTTGGATAGTACATTTATCGAGGAAGGCTATGTGACATCACGCTCCGACCAATAGTAACGAAGCATTAGTGAAAAATGTTGGGAAAACCGAGAATTTTTTTTTGTTGTTGCTTAATAGTAGGAGAAGCACATGCTACGTGCCCGCGCCTTTAAGGACCCGAAATTTCAGTACTCCTTATCCAGATGCAAAGGTAAGGCTAGGCCTGTCTTTTCTACTGGGCATGTGCCCGGGGCCTTTCTATTATTAGGGCCTCCTAGTCTCTTCATCATACTCGTACATCAGGTCATCCATGAACGACGGTTGTAAGTGCACTTGACTCTTTTGAAGGACTTGACATCGGCGATAACATCGCTGAATGTTTTTCTCGGGCGTACTCTCCAAGCGTCTTTACCCCACGGACATCTCTCCTGCCTCTTCCAGCCCATTAAAGTCCCACTGACCTCCTCCACTTTGGGAGGGAATACCCCCGGAGGAACACCACGAACATACCTGTTAGTAATATATATACTAAGAACAATAAAACACTTACCTGTTTAGTACATTTAAATTTGAATGGTGGACCTTCAAACACAGCCAAGGTATTATCTTCGGAGGCTGTCACAATACGGAAAGGTCTTGTTGGTCTGAAGTCAACAGAGTTGATAGGTTTCGATTGTCCACTGATCTCGCCCACTGATGTACCGGTCTCAGACATGAACACGTGACCGAATCTGGTGAAAGAATTAACAGGTCATATGCAAATTCGTGTGGTGACGGATTAAGAATACAAATGTCATCACCCCATCTCCTCCCAAGGGTGCTGTAAAAGTCAGCTAAGGGATATTGCGCGCAGATAACATCATCTGTGAGAGACGGAAAACTCGAAAATAAACCCTGTGCCAATACGCCTGGTCAGTGCGGCACAGTAGACCATAATCCCTTCCTAAGTGGAGGAGGCCCGTGCCCAACAGTGGGACGTAAATGGGTTGGAGAAAGAATGAAGAAAAAATGCAAATTCGTACACGAAGTATTTCGCACCGTTATCTAAAATACTCCTTATATCCCTGAACCCCAATTATCGGAATAACGTTGAATGGTAATGATGAATGAGTATTTATTGTAATAGCATTGTAGCGACACCTAGTGAACTACTGCTGTCACTACATAGTACAGCACGATGACAGCAGATGGCGTGAAGAACAAAAATGTGTGTAGAGACGTCACAGAATCCTACATCTACAATCATCCATACGGAAGCCCCGCCCATAATTCCCTCGCACAAGCTATGACACTACAGTATTCGTACACAATAAGTATGAGCACTGCTCCTGTACCTTTTTCGGTCGCCATATAATATCCCATTGGATCAATGCTCTAAAACCTTAGCAAATAAGGCCTGAAATAGGCTAGAGTTACATGACATAGGCGAAGGGTTAGCACGCTGAAGTGGCAATGGGCAGGCAACGTCGCTCGTAGGACTGATATTTGGGGAAGAAAAGTCCTAGAGTGACGACCACGTACCGGACTACGCAGCGTTGGGCAGTGGGCTGCTCCGACAAGGTGGAGCGACGATATAGTCAAGGTCGCGGGGAGCCATTGGACGCAAGCGACACAAGACTGCACGTTGAGGCGTTCTATGGGGAGGGCCTATGTCCAACAGTGAACAGAAAGATACTGATGGATGGATAGATAGACTAGTGTAATAATACTACATTAGTCAATTATCTCAGTCACCCATTTCAATACCCATAAAACCAACACACCGTGACGAGTTAACAGAATACAAACATGCAATTTTCAACATTATTCCTATGTGTGAATAGTAAAAAATTATGTTTTTGTATTACAGAACCCGTTATTCAGATGGGGGGAGATAAATCAATTGTAATAATAACAATAGTATGTAATTGTTGTGAGTTTAGAAAAGAAACTAACAAATTTTATAAAAATCCATCCTCTTGAAACTATCTATTAAGAAACCGCATCAAAATCCGCTGCGTAGATTGCAAAATATAAGCTCACATAGGGACATAAAAATAAACAACAAAAATCACGACTTCGTTTTAAAATAAGTAAATATAAAAATAATATAAAATAAATAAATAATCACGGACATTTCACGCAACGTCCTCTGATCCCAAGCTAAGTTTACATGCTTGTGTTATGGGTACCAGAATACGGATATACTTCTAGATTTATTTTGTAAATACATACATTTGTATGACAATTACTATGTATTATAAGTTGTATGTATTTACAAAAGAAATCTAGAAGTATATCCGTATTCTGGTACCCATAACACAAGCATAATAAGCTTAGCTTGGGACCAGAGGACGTTGTGTGAAATGTCCATGAATTAGAAAAATCATACAAATGATTGTCCCGAGCGGGAATCGAACCCGCGACCTCTTGGTCGGCAGTCCGTTAAATAAACCACTCAACCACGAGGCTCGTCAAAGATAGGTAACAGGTAGAAAAACTAGACCAGGCATCTTGGCTTAGGTTTCGACTTTTCTATCTTTCTCATGGGATGTTCTCCGTTTATATTCTTTTAGCTGACTCTTAAAATGAAGAAACCCATTTTCTTGATAAAAATGATAAGTATAATATTACCTCTCCCTGCCTTCTCCGACAGCCACCATACGTTGATTGTCCGCGCTCCACGCAATATCTTTGATAGGACCACCGATTGGTTGGAACTCATTCTTCAAGATGTGTTCCTTGTTCACCGTATCCCATATACGGATCTTGCCTGACGCATCTGTAATAAACGTAATAATTGTTTGTAAATACAGTTCTAAGGTTCTATACCAAAAGGTAAAACGAGATTCGGGGACTTTGAAACATGTTTTTTAGTTTTTCGTCCTTAGTTTATAATCACAAAACTGCAAAAAGTAAACACATAAAACAAAAAGTAAACACATCACATTCAGACATCACTTTTACTACTTTCAATGCATTAACTTTTATAAAAACAAACTAAACTGTATAATTTAAATTAATTTGTTTTATAACAATCATATCCCCATTAAATATTCATATATTTATATCATAAAAGATCTGTATTCCGACAAAGCGTTGACTTTTAATTACATGAACATTTAGCTATTATACATTTTATTTTCATTACTGCAACAGCCCGCGACTTCGCGAAATTTTGGATGACTGGGCAGTAAGAAACTTGAAATAAAATTGGTCAAGTGCGAGTTGGACTCGCGCACGAAGGGTTCCGTACCATTATCTATGCAACATAAGGCAACGTTATTAGTATCGAGCAAGAAGCGGTAAAAAATCATGTTTCTTGTATGGGAGCCCCCCTTAAATATTTATTTTATTTTATTTTTAGTATTTGTTGTTATAGCGGCAATAGAAATACATCATCTGTGAAAATTTTAACTGTCTAGCTATCACCGTTCTTGAGATACAGCCTGGTGACCGACGGACGGACGGACAGCGAAGTCTCAGTAATAGGGTCCCGTTTTTACCCTTTGGGTACGGAACCCTAAAAAGAACAGACCAGTAGTTCCTGAGATAATGACTCCAAACATACAAACTCATCAGCTTTATAATAATGGTAATATAAGATTCAATTGTTTATGTATTTTCTATCTGTCTACCCCTACGAGGAAAAGGCGTGACGGCATGCTGATAATAAATGTTTGTGTACATATAACATAGGTTAGGGTTTCAAGATTTCCATCTTTCACAGTTGATCCATTTATTACTCCACTATCTCTTAGGTCTTCCAAAAGAACAACATCGCGTGGTCCTAGTCCGCTTGCATCCAACGGCATGATGTTTTGCATAAAAATCACGTTGGAAAACGGCAATCGTTGTCGATTTCAAGTAAAATATTATTCCTAGTAAATTAATATTTTATCTTCAAATCTAGACTGATAACGATAATATGAATATTACAAAATGATATAAAATTATCTATACTAGTAATAATAAAGCTGAAGAGTTTGTTTGTTTGAACGCGCTAATTTCGAGAACCACTGGTCTGATTTGAAAAATTCTTTCAGTGTTGGATAGTACGATTATCGAGGAAAGCTGGAGGCTATATCACATCACGCTGCGACGAATACGAGCGAAGCATCAGTGAAAAATGTTGCAAAAACGGGGAAACTAATCCATTTGCTTCTGTTGCGTTATAAATTTCACGCGAACGAAGTCGCGGGCAGCAGCTAGTGATATAATATTTGTGTTTATCTGATATCTCATGATAGCCGTGTAAGCCTCTTTTTAGCGATCATGGTCACTGCTCCACCCCTATGACTCATTGCATGAACGTTTTTACTTCGAAATCATACTTTCACTAACAAATCTAACACGCTCTTTGCCTTCAAGCCTCTAGAAGTCTAGAATAATAGGAACTAGCCTGTAGGTTTTGATATTTATATTTTCTAATCGCGTGTACCTAGAAGGCTGATTAACTGCCGCACTCAGAGACATTTAATGGTTACTTAAGGAGCTCTTTAGTATTGACTTAAAAATGTTTTAACTTAACTTTTACTTTTTTAAATCAATACTAAAGAGCTCCCTAAGTAACCATTAAATGTCTCTGAGTGCGGCAGTGAGAGTGGACTTTTTTAAATCAATACTAAAGAGCTCCTTAAGTAACCATTAAATGTCTCTGAGTGCGGCAGTTAGTATTTTTTGCTGTAAAGGACTTCATTAATCCATATTATTGTATAATTTTCAACTTGATACCTTGAGCCGTTGCTGAGCAACAACGTTTGAAAAACGGATAGATTGACGGACACCGAAGTGTACCTTTTAGAGTTTTCTTTTTGGCACAGAAACCTAAGAGGAAACCTTTATATCAAGAGATTAGGTTGCTCTCCGATTCTTTGTCAGTTTAAGAAATATTTTGTCATTGATCAACATTTTTCTCCGTCCAAGTCGAAACACTAATGTTCTTATTCATAACGACATAAAGGAGGTTTAAAAGTTCGCTAAAATCGGTTCGCGAAAATTGTCAAAACTTGTTATTCATAATATGTAGTCTTTTTACGCTAAAACGTTTATTATCACTCCGATAAAATCTCCGTTAAAACCTCCGATAAGTCATTATCAATAAGACCATTAGATTATAAAAATAAACGATCTTATACTTTCTATCTTGTGCCGTCTCATTATGATTGCAAAATGATTAAACTCTTGACTATATTCCGCATGTGAAGAGCGCTAGATCTGTGTAATATGCTTTCTAAAAAAAGCCTTTGCAATATTATAAACATCATTTACGAATAGTTAACATTTTAATATAACTGCGTTGTTATTTGCGCGAAAACATAAATTTGTTTCATATTAATTAGAAAGCCGCTATTACGGTATACACACCAAATACATGAGTTAATTTCAAAGCCTAGATATTAAATTACAAAATGTATGAGAGCGAAATAAGGAATTTTGAAAATTCGTCCATGATAATGGTGAAATAGATTGATGGATTTATAAAAAAATTATAAAAAACAAAGCAGTGGATAAGGATATGTGAGATAAGCATGGTAGTTTGTAAAAGATATATTGCGTTACCCTAAATGATGGGATACGGACAAGACAATTAAGATGAGGTCGGTGGTAAGATTTTTAGTTTAAAAACAATTTAATTAACACCTATATAAATAAATTAGTTCAAAAACTAAAAATACGCTTACACATACGATTGGCTTACACATTTTTATTGTCTAACCTATCTAATTGATTCGTTACAATAAATAAGAATCGTCAAACGAATTAATAGTTAATGAATAACATAGTCAAAATAGTACCTAATAAAGTCAATAATTTCAAAGCATTTTAAATAAAAATTGGTAAAGTGCGAGTCGGACTCGCGCACGAAGGGTTCCGTACCATTATCTATGCAACATAAGGCAACGTTATTAGTATCGAGCAAGAAACGGTAAAAAAATCATGTTTGTTGTATGGGAGCCCCCCTTAAATATTTATTTTATTTTATTTTTAGTATTTGTTGTTATAGCGGCAATAGAAATACATCATCTGTGAAAATTTCAACTGTCTAGCTATCACCGTTCTTGAGATATTGGGTACGGAACCCTAAAAATCATGTTTGTTGTATGGGAGCCCCCCTTAAATATTTATTTTATTTTATTTTTAGTATTTGTTGTTATAGCGGCAATAGAAATACATCATCTGTGAAAATTTCAACTCTCTAGCTATCACCGTTCTTGAGATACAGCCTGGTGACAGACGGACGGACGGACGGACGGACGGACGGACGGACGGACGGACGGACGGACAGCGAAGTCTCAGTAATAGGGTCCCGTTTTTACCCTTTGGGTACGGAACCCTAATAAAAATGATATTTTTTGTAAAATGTAAGATTAATAAGTCAGTAAAATTATGTAAATAAGAACTAATAAGAAGGTAATATAGTTAGGTATAGTACCTACTGCTACTCACATGTAAAAGCAACCTTGACATTTGTTGCGGTTAACTTATGTAAAGGTCATATCACCGTATGGGAGGATATCGTATCGCTCTTAAAGATAACTGTGAATTTATACCCCACTTAAACTTGTTATATATTTCATACTGGTTAAATATATGACTAAGCCACGTCATAAATCGCTTATGAGTCTTAAGACGGATAGACCAGAGGCACAGCAAAAGCCAAATTTTTGATACGGATACTAGAAGGACTCACGAGGAAAGTTCCCAAAAATATCTACTCTAGCGGGCTATACAGATAAGCCACTGGGAAATAAAATAATTTAGACACAGTACTTCCTACACCTATCTAAACCAAATGAGTCTGGTATTAACCTTCTAACAATATTAGGCAACTAGTTAATCGGGGAGCGTTTATGCGAACAATGAATGTTACCGAAACAGCAAGATGAATAGAGCCTTAATTTGAGTTTACATAATTGGTCAGACATGTAGGTACATGAATCATCAATGAGATCAGAATATATCCTTTTCAGGCGTCTTCTGTACATATTTTCACTCACCGCCTGTATAAAACTTTCGTCAATCACCCATCATACAACCTTGTTCTCGTGCATCCAGAGTGCTGTAAAAGCCAGCTAGGAATTGGTGTATACAGCTAACATCCTCTGTAAGAGACGGTAAACTCGAAAATAAAGCCTGTGTCAGTGCGGCACAGTAGACCATAATTCTTTCTAAAGCGGAAACCCGTGCCCAACAGTGGGACTTAAATAGTTGGAGAGAGAGATTCATAAAAACCGGTATATTAGTCATAATTATCACAATATGCAACTGTTGTGTCATCACCGCGATTATCATAAGTTATACAAGTGTGACCGTATTTATCTTGATTTCATATTATAGTGTGTGTTGGCGCCAAGCCAGCGTGTATCACTCCAGAATTAAACTCAAAACTAGCTCTGTTACTAATATTTTATATGCTTTAACTATTATGTATTTGAAAATGATTAAGGGGGTAGCCTTTTCGAAATTATTTCAGGAATATACTGGAGCAAAAATAATTAATTATTTTAGAAAAAAAGTTTAACAGACATCATGTGCCTTTGAAATTTGAGAATTTTACTCGATTTCTCAGGAGATAACCATCAGATCCTGACCTGGTGCCAATAGGACCATACGGGAACCACCAGCTTTCAGATAAAAAAAGTCATAAAATTACTTCGCCCAGTTAAAAGTTACGAGGTAAAAGCATAAAAAAAGACGTACAAACGAATTGAAAACCTCCTCCTTTCTTTGAAGTCGGTTAAAAAAGTAAAAAGTGATTGTCATAATATTTCCAAATACCTACGCTAATTTCGACATTTTTCTAATTCAATATATTAAGGGCCTCCATTAATATTATCGTGCATTTTTCTATGTACAAAGTTTTCATTTTTTCTTTATATTGAATGGCTAGAGCTCTAATTTTTAAGTATATGTTTTTTCAATATATAATCTAGGATCGCGTAAACTCAGAAACGCGATTGGAAATAGTTTTCTCGATAGAAAATCTTAGCGAAATAACCTCTCTCATTTTTTATTTTTTGTCATTTGTCGGTCTATTATCGCGTATTAACTAATGAAATAACTTTCAAAACATAAGTAACTATTATATATAGAAACACGTAAATCAGAATTAAAATATATTTAGTAGATTTTGAGTAAACAAAAAAAATATCCCTAATTCTTCATTTTCTATACCTACTAGCTGTAATGATAGGTACATGGCGATACGCCCTCTCACGTTTCACCTGCATTTAATATTTGCCTTCCTTTCTCCCAGTCGAGCTTGAGGCTCTCACCGGTGCGGACCTGTGTCGGATTTTACATGATTATTTCGTTATATTTTACGTATTTTTCATTCATAATTTTTGGGGGCGTGACTTGCGTGCGTAAATGCTGTGTGTGTACGAGCAACGCTTTTACATGCCGTTTATTCAATATTTATACCTAATTATGGTGATAATAATATTCTTTTTACAATGAATTAAAATTTATTTAAATATTGTATGATACTATACATACCTACTTTTCTCCATTTTTTGGTTATCTATATTTATAAAGGTACAAAATTCTCCTGTACACATTGTAAGCCACTGAAGTATTCTAGAACGGCTGGACCAATTTTAATGAAATTTTGTGTAGGTAGTGTTTTGGTAAATATTTAATAAATATACATAGGTATTTGTAGAAATTTCACACAATATCCGCTGATCCCAAATTAAGCTATAATTCTATGTAGTCTTACGGGTAGGTACCAGAATATGGATATACAACATATACCTATCCATGTTTTGTAAATGCACACTTACGGACTGACCGACGGACGGGCGGACAGACCGACAGACATGCGGACGGAGCGGACGGATCTACGGACGGACGAACCGACGGACCGATGGACAGACTAATGGATGGACGGACGAACCCATGGACGGACCGACGGACGGACCGACGGACAAGTCACCACGCTCAAAAAGTGTAACGTGAATTTATGTCGAAGAAAAAAAACAAAGGAAAAAGTAGGTAAATAAAATAAATAAGTAATACTTACGAACACTTTTGTATAACAATTACTAGCTGCCCCTTCAAACGTTATTTTGCCATAAAAATGTCATAAGGGGGGGAGGGTTGTTATGAAAAATAAAATAAATAGTAGCCGATTCTCGGACCTACTGAATATGCATGTAAAATTTTATAAAAATCGGTCGAGCCGTTCGGGGGAGTACGGTAACTAACACTGTGATACCACAGTGTGACACGTGAATTTTATATATTAGAAGAATGACTATAAACATTGTGAAAAATAGTTGTACTGTGGGGATCGAACAATAAAATTATTTATTAGTGCAATGCCATTAGAATATAAGCTATTATTTCGCAAATTTAGGCAAAGGCATTGGTGGCGCGTGTCTGAAAGGCGTCCAATATAATGGAATGAATGAGGGGCGTATGGGGTTCGTATCCCAGTTCCTAACTTTTGTTTTTTTAACTTTACGAAAAATATAATAATTTTTATATAAAAATCTATTTATAAATAGATCTTTTTATTCGTCTGTACATCATTAAATTATTCCGGACCGGCTATACCAATTTTGTGGAAAGAAATTTTGTGGTGTTTCAGTAACTATTAATTATAAATATATTATATTTGCGGGCATTTCACACAAATATACTGAAAACCAACCAAAAGTCAACATCACATGGTATTCCCAGGCGGTCACCCATCCAAGTACTAACCACGCCCGCAGTTGCTTAACTTCGGTACTTTGAGCGGCATAAAGCCAACATCACGTGGTATTCCCAGGCGGTCACCCATCCCAGTAATAACCACGCCCGATGTTGCTTAACTTCGGTATTTTGTGGTCTTTTTATAAATACTTATAAATTATGTTTGTGGACATTTCACACAAATATAATATTAAAATACATCCCGGGTGGGAATTAAACTTTTTTAACTATATGAAATATATATATTTTTTTATATCATTAGTCAATTTTTTGTAATTTTTTATACAGTTTTCAAGAGTTAGGTACAAAATAAAAATTAAAAAAATACAAAGTTCTGATCGAAGCGTGGGTTTGATCCGCAGACTACATGTTTAGTTATTCTAACGTCTGCTTTTCGCATGCGCCATCGAAGCCTTACGATACCGTTTTGAAATAATAGTACTTAATCTAATGGCATAATAAATATTTTTATTGCATCAAGTACCTATACTTTCCACACGCCTAGATAAAGAAACAACTCTAAATATCACTTTTTTCAGGAAACAAAAAACTTTTAATTCTTTATTTTTAGAAAACTATAAATAATAATGTGTATATTATGTATACCTACTTATAAATTATTTTATGGTTTAACGGTTTGTCGAGTTCATTGTCTCTCAGATTCGGATATAATGTTGCCAAGAAACTAGGTATTTTTTTTCAAAATTGGGTGAACCCAATGTGTGCGTTTTCTTATACCATATTTTTTTTAATAACATAGCCACAAAATAATACTTTCTTCTACGTCCATTTTCTAAATTCTATATATACAGACTCAAGTCAGACTGACAGCTCCTCGCAACGCGCGTTAGCGTTTGTTATGTGAACTCTTTATAAATTTGATCGCACCAGACCTGCGTTAACGCGCGTTACATGTGAACTTAGCCTTAATCCACAAAATTTGAAATTTAAACTCGCGCTGGTGACTCATGTCAGTTTTGGCGTTAGTTTTTAGGGTTCCGTACCCAAAGGGTAAAAACGGGACCCTATTACTGAGACTTCGCTATCCGTCCGTCCGTCCGTCCGTCCGTCCGTCCGTCCGTCTGTCACCAGGCTGTATCTCAAGAACGGTGATAGCTAGAGAGTTGAAATTTTCACAGATGATGTATTTCTATTGCCGCTATAACAACAAATACTAAAAATAAAATAAAATAAATATTTAAGGGGGGCTCCCATACAACAAACATGATTTTTAGGGTTCCGTACGCAGTATCTCAAGAACGGTGATAGCTAGACAGTTGAAATTTTTACAGATGATGTATTTCTATTGCCGCTATAACAACAAATACTAAAAATAAAATAAAATAAATATTTAAGGGGGGCTCCCATACAACAAACATGATTTTTAGGGTTCCGTACGCAGTATCTCAAGAACGGTGATAGCTAGACAGTTGAAATTTTCACAGTTGATGTATTTCTATTGCCGCTATAACAACAAATACTAAAAATAAAATAAAATAAATATTTAAGGGGGGCTCCCATACAACAAACACGATTTTTTTACCGTTTCTTGCTCGATACTAATAACGTTGCCTTATGTTGCATAGATAATGGTACGGAACCCTTCGTGCGCGAGTCCGACTCGCACTTGACCAATTATTATTTTATTGACATTTGATTGACCATCGCTATTTTATCATAATTACTATAAACAATGGACAGATGTAAGCATCAGTAAATAAGGATAATTAATCTTATTTTAGTTTAGATTAGTATTAGTATTTAGATTCTTGCATAAATAAAATAAATAAATACCTAATTATAATTGCTTAAGTTGATAAAAAATACTATGCAATAGCTTTACCGCGGCAGTCCCCGAGTGACACACGTCTTTTTTTTTAATGAAGCATTTGTATTTGCGGTCTTATTTTATATTATCTCTATCAACATTAGTATGTTAGTGCATTGGTTATTGGCATTGGTATTAAAATAATTCTGTAGTGGATATGACTAATTTAATATAAATATCATGTAATGGACTGCCGTTCATGAGGTCGCGGGTTCGATTCCCGCTTGGGACAATCATTTGTGTGATATCCATAAATGTCATACAAATGTTTGTACTACGTCTGGGTGTTTTCTATGTATTATAAGTATGAATTTACAAAAGAAAAATAGTTTATGTATTTATATCCGTATTCTGGTACCAATAACACAAGCATAATAAGCTTAGCATGGGACCAGAGGACGTTGTGTGTAATGTCCATGAATATTTATTATTATTATTTATTAAATAATAAATACATATTTATTGATGTTTCATAATAACGTCCTCTGGTCATAAAGTAAGCTACATTCCTATGCTTGAATAATAGGTACCATATTACGAGACATATGCAACATACTTAACATACATACATATATGTATGCTGGTATATGAATGAATATATAACTCATTTTACAAATTTATGAAAACCGTACTTTTGTCTCATAAAAATAAAGTTTTGGGTTGTGTTCGTTTTAGCCCCAGGTAAGCGATGTGTGTTTTTATGAATGAACTTCAAACAACGCGATAGCAACCAATAGAAACCGAGCGCAGCCGTGCCTACCGAGCCCGCGCGATGATAGCCGAGCGCGTGGTCTTCCGTCGCATTCTAGTCCCGTTTACAACTTATATTTTTTTAGTGCGTCACCTTAAAGCTACACTTTGTAAATAAACATTACTAATTGAATAACTTAATGAAAATTAATTTACGTGAATGATATATAAGTACCTGACCCGGCAAACGTTGTTTTGCCATACAAATGTCAGGGGTGGACAACCCTTATCACTTACCGCATGCGGCCCGCGGCGCGGCTTGTTTTCATGCGGCCCGCGACACGCATTTTAAAGACTACGATACTATTGTAGATAAATTAACGAAAAATCAATAAACATAGAACGACAAAATTACCCTGTATTTTATTTACTTGACAACTGAAAATATTTTTCTGGCCCTCCAGCTTTTGTATGAAATTTAATTAGCCCGCGAAGGTGTATAGTCTGGACAGCCCTGACTTAGGGGTATGAAATATAGATAGTAGCCAAATCTCAGACCTACTGAATATGCATATAAAATTATAAAAAATCGGTCAAGCCGTTTCGGAAGAGTATGGGAACGAACATTATGACACGAGAATTTTATATAATATATTAGATTACGGATTTAGACGCGTATATTTGTTTTAAAGTTTGGCACGACGTTTTGGAGACCGCAGTCACCATGGTCACGCGTGAGACTGAGCTGTAATGTGTCTTCTACTTAAACTTTATTCTACTTAAACTTCTTTTATTCAAACAGATGAGTCGCGCAAGTGTTAGAAAATATTATATTAGGTTACTTATGACGAGCCTCGTGGTTAAGTGGTTTATGTAACGGACTGCCGATCAAGAGGTCGCGGGTTCGATTCCCGCTCGGGACAATCATTTGTGTGATTTTTCTAATTGTCATACAGATGTTTGTACTGCGTCTGGGTGTTTCTATGTATTATAAGAATGCATTTACAAAAGAAAAGTAGTATATGTATTCTATCCGTATTCTGGTACCCATAACACAGGCATATAAGCTTAGCTTGGGATCAGAGCACGTTGTGTGAAATGTCAATGAATATTTATTTATTTATTTATGTATGATACTAGCTGTACATGCCTAATATTAGCTGTAATCTATGTTTTCTTTTTTCACACTACATCCTCAGCTAAGCTTATATGCTTGTGTTATGGGTACCAGAATACGGATATACTACATATACTAATTTTTTTTTTCGTTTTTGTAAATACATACTTATTATACATAGAAAACACACCCAGTCGCAGTACAAAAATTTGTATGACAATTTATTGTAAATATGACACAAATAAATAATGAATATTCACACAACGTCCTCTGGTCCCAAGCTAAGCTTATATGCTTGTGTTATGGGTACCACAATACAGATAGAATACATATCCATCCATCCATCAGCCTCTCTCCGTCCACTGTTGGACATAGGCCTCCCCATAGAACGCCACAACGCGCGGTCTTGTGCCGCCTGCATCCAATGTCTCCCCGCGACATTGACGATATCGTCGCTCCACCTTGTCGGGGGCCGCCCGTATATATACTACTTACCGGAATACATATACTACTTTTCTTTTGTAAATACATACTTATAATACATAGAAACACCCAGACGCAGTACAAACATTTGTATGACAATTATAAATATCACACAAATGATTGTCCCGAGCGGGAATCGAACCCGCGACCTCTTGTTCGGCAGTCCGTTACAAAAACCACTTAACCACGAGGCTCGTCTTAAGTAATCTAATTTAATATTTTCTAACACTTGCGCGACTCATTACTTCCTCTTGATCGGCAGTCCGCTATTTGAACCACTCGACCACTAGACTCGTATATGCTTGTATTATGGGTACCAGAATACGGTTATACTACATATACTACTTATTTTTCGTTTTTGTAAATACATACTTATTAAAATATAAATAGAAAACATACCCAGTTGCAGTACAAAAATTTGTATGACAATCTAATATATAAAATTCACGTGTCACAGTGTTAGTTACCGTACTCCTCCGAAACGGCTTGACAGATTTTTATGAAATTTTACATGCATATTCAGTAGGTCTGAGAATCGGCCAACATCTATTTTTCAAATCTTTTTTTTCTGGTATGGCAAAACAACGTTTGCCGGGTCAGCTAGTATTATTATAAATATGACAAGAAAGAAAGAAAGACACAAATGTTTGTACCATGCAGGAATCGAACACGAGACTTCGTGAACGGCAGTCCATTACATGAACTACTAGGCCACAAGGTCTGCCTGATTTAAACTCGCGCATGAAGTATTCCGTACAATTTTCATTGTTATATGTTCGGCATCTCTGTCACGCTGTAATAATCATATTGTCATAATCGTATCCTCAAGATACGCAAAATTGTGTGTTGTATGGAAACCCCCATAAATATTACTTCTTATTTTAGTTTTCAATATTTATTGTCACAGCAGCAATAGAAATACAACACATCTGTCAATACCACCTCAACTAAGGTTAGTTCCAAGACCAGGGATTCAAATGATGTGTGTATCCATATGTGTATTTCTATTACCTGTGAAAATTTCAATTGTCTAGCTATCACAGTTTATGAGATTCAACCTGACAAAGCATAACAAAAAAAGAATCTCCCCTTTAACTCAAAGTGGAGTTACAATTTTAATACTTCTTAATGTCCAGTTTTTCATAATGTAAAGAGTATTTAAAAGGGTTTGTAATGAAGTAAATTAAGTTGTAAGATATTAAATACTTATTATTTAATATTTTGAACAAGAACTATTTAATATTTGTCTCTGTATGTATTTATCTATGTCGAAGAACCGATGGCTGATGGAGCAGATGGGTTCTGCTGTGGAGACTGCGACTTGGCAAATGTAAGGTAGGTTGTCCCCTGCCAGGTGGACCGATGACCTGAAGAAGGTCACAGGATGGGACTGGAAGCGGAAAGCTGAGGACTGTGTTTCGTGGTGCAAATTGGGAGAGGCCTATGTCCAGCAGTGGACTGCAGTAGGCTGATTTGATTTAATATTTTTGTTGCCCGCAACTTTGTATGGGTGTAATTTAGAAAACAAACCCTAGCAAATTATACAAAAGGCGACCACTCTATCTATGAAAAAAAACCACATCAAAATCTATCACATACTTTTAAAAGACCAAAGCTCACAAAATGACATGACAATTTGTTTCATATACTAACTAGCTGACCCAGCAAACGTCGTTTAACCATACAAATGGCAGTGGTGGGGGAGGTTCTTGAAAAATAGATGTTGTCCGATTCTCAAACCCACTGATTATGCATGTAAAATTTAATAAAAATCGGTCAAGCTATTTCAGAGGAATACGGTAACTAACACTGTGACACGTGAATTTTATATATAAGGTATTAAAGTATAAATTACAGAAATGACAATTTCTTTTATATACTAATATTAAAATATATATTAATACCTGCCAAACAAGGAAAACATGCTCTACACCATACAATAAGATGAGTAATACACATATTTTAATACATACATTAATGTTTTTTTAAACCCGCCTAAGCCCCGCTCTTTTATATAAAAAGTTTTATTTAAACATAATAAAATTTGTATATGGGTTACAAACCTAGAGTATGTTATTTTTTTTTCTTTATGAGGTTTGGACTTAAACTTGCAGTGTCACAGGGCTTTAAAAAAAATCAGAACTGATGACTGTTTCCTCTTAGAAGGACTAGATTAATGCTCTTAATAAATTTAATTGCTTTATAGGCAGCAGTTGGCTAAGAATATTAATTAAAAAACAGGCTAAGATAAATAAACCTGGATCATTCTAATTGGAAGGCATCAACAGCTTTCAATGCAAATCCTAATATATGTACCTATAGTAAAAGATAACATTGAGAAAAAGATTAATTTCCAATAACCGAAGAGATTATCTCGTTATTTACAGGAAGTTTAGCGATGGTAGCACTATAATCTACTGTTTAACAAGACTGCAGTTATATGTATTTAAAAAAACTTACCCCCAGAGGCAATGTAAAATCCACTTGGCGAATATTTAGCAACATTGACTTGACAAGAATGCTCAGTATATACATCAGCAATTGCCGGGTTTTCAATATCTCTTATGATAACCGAGTTTCCGTTGCTATACAGGAAATTCCTTCCCTTCGGATCACCGCCCAAAACTAGTGGCGTACCCCTCGCAGTCCTAGGTAGGGCAGCCCAAGTGTATTCTGCGAATACAAAACTACGTTATAGCAACAAAAGACACATAGATTATTATTAACTTACAGATATATCACTTATTATCCGACTAGTTACTGGACCATGATGGCCTTACAAAACACACATAAAACTTACTATTAGAATAAGACATTTTGCTAGCACTCTTTAATAACTAGACACTATTTCAATTACACTAATTATCTAAAACTATTTATTCACTTTAATACTTTTTTGATTATTTTTATAGAAACACAGTCAACCGCTATGCCCCATAGCCTCTTAAAAAAAATGACGTATATTATTTTTTTATGAATGTTGGCAAGGATTTCGTTCATTAATATTACCATATATGGGCAGAGCTACAACATATATATTTATGGCTGCAATTTATAAAAGTTACCGAATGGTGTTATGAAAGGTCATAAATTTGTGATTCATACATAATAATAAAATAAAATAATTTTTAAAATCATATACATATGTACATGATGTGTAATAAAAGTTGAACTTTGTCTATTCATCTGTCTATTTAGTCTGTGATTTTTCCATCATAACCTCTATGGTCTATGGATCAAATATGACATTTGCCGCTGTATGTTGCCAACATAGCTACAATGTTGCTGTATCTAGCCACTTCTGTGAAGAAATAACGATAAAACGAAAACTATCGTGACATCATTTCACTGTTTGAAGAAGTTATTCTTTGATACAATTTTAGTCTAAGATGAAATACATATGCAAAATCAAAAAATACCTGTGTACGCACGTATGAAGTTTTAATTCATTGATTACACTTTACGATAACTTTCTCAAAAAATTTAATTTAGCTCATCCCCAATGTTTATAACCTACCACTTTCGCTATTTATAATGGTTGTGTGCAAACATTAACTCGCAAAAATTTTAATTTTCGCTGCCGCATCTAAAAACTTAATTGAGCTCCAAAAACTTTAACATTATTTTGAATCACATGTTTCAAAAGCTCCGTTAACTCACTTACGTATGTGTAGTGAAGCTTGTTACTTGCTAGCAATTTACCAAAAGATTTTTCTTTATAATCTATATGTGACCTTTTGGCGATTTTCTTCGTGTGGCACCACCCCATTTCTCCCCTTGGGTAAGTAGTTTGAA
This sequence comes from Orgyia antiqua, assembly GCA_916999025.1. Lineage (NCBI taxonomy): Eukaryota > Metazoa > Arthropoda > Insecta > Lepidoptera > Erebidae > Orgyia > Orgyia antiqua. Next base: position 13,553,550 of record OU779874.1, read on the forward strand.
GAAGTTTACTGCTCCCTTATCTTGACAGTCTGGTAGTTCATGCATCTATCTGTGATATCTGTCCGTGGGTTGACGAACAAAATGAATACCAACGTCACCTCCACAGGTCTTGGTTGCGGGCGTCGTATAAACTGACCTAGAGAACTACGTTGCATGACACCTGCATATGTACTCGAGGAGGGTTGTAGTCAAGTAGGAAGAAGAAGTAAATTAGGCAAAACCTATTGTAACATTGCAACATGTTTCGCCGACCCGAAATTACGGAAAAGGGCAGGAGAATGATGAATCTAGCGATATTCACTTTACGTAAGTTGGCAGCACAAACATAAACAATTGTCATTGAACATGCACAATGACATAAGATGGCCATAGGTCATTCACATGTCATTCATCTTTTGTAATTTCATAAACTGTCAAAAATGATATCAATCAAAAGCTGATGTCGTCGACGTTCGCGTGTATTTTGTACTCGCTCGTCTATGTATGTGATGGAATTAATTTCGACCTTTGCTAAATGTGCTAATTTCTGTTGAATTAAACAAAAATGTTGTAAAAAAGTGGACATCCTATTGCGACAGAAATAGTTTTATTGCAACTTTCGGCGTCAGTCTTTGACACTTGTTTCCACGTGGTGTACGTCAGGAACGGTCGACGTGTTAATTTTTATTTCTCTAATTCAAAGTTCTTGACTGCAGTTTCCAAAATGGAATCTTTAAATATTTCGAATCTAAATCTCTATAGCGGAAGAAGAACAGATGCACAGAACAACGGAATCAAGTTTGAGAGAACCAGAGAAAAGTTTGAAACAAATGTACGTATTGTCAATCTTGCGAGTAACTATAATAAAATTATTTAACTTAGATTTGTTCGATTTGGAGAGCTTTTTAATAGTTAAGATGGGGTAACAGCATTATAACCACAAATTTAAAATCTTTTTAAATATTGTATGAGGCCAATGCTTCGTTCGAAATTCAAGATCAATTTTCATGACCAAATAAAGCTGTTACATATAGCGATGGGTTATAACAGCAGAAAAGTGATATCTGTTATTCCTGTTAATGTTATACGAAGAAAACAGGTGTCAATACCTGTTATTAAATAACAGGCTGTTATATTTAGATAGAAGCAGCTTCCGGCTGCGTCTTCGAATTTCGGCCACAGGTTTCCAAGTCGAATGAATAAAATGAAATGGAACCTAGAAAATCAAAACTAAAAAGAGCTGAAATTAATCCTACATTTTCATTTTATCTCAATAAATAAAAACAGGTCTTTCTATTGATTAATTTAATAATAACATACATACAACCTTTAAATTAGTCACTGATGACTTATAAGACAATTTTACAAATGTTGCAGGTTGCATAACTCTCACCTATGTCCACAAAATAGTCCCAAGCAGCACTTACTTTTTTACTCGACATGTTGCCGATATAACTAAACAAAACTTGTACCTATATTTTATAGTTGTATGTATAATAATAAATCATTTCATTACATTTATACTTTATTAGAACTAAACCTTTTATTAAGTTCACAAACTCAAATCTGTTTTCATTTATTTTTTACTGAAATTACAGCAAACAACTGTATTTTTGTTTAGGTTAAATAGGGAGAAATTAAAAAAAAAATTGTAATAATTCAAGTATCAATTCAAATTCGCCTTTATCATCCATTGTTAAAGTTACATTTGCTTATAATATAAAATTTGATTAACACAAACAAAAACGTTCTAAATCGCGCATTTTTCGTCTAGAAATTAAAGTTTAAAATATTGAATTGTTATAATTTTATATAAAACTAGCTAACCCGGCAAACGTTGTTTTGCCATACTAAAAAAAAAGGTTTGAAAAATAGATGTTGGCCATGAAGGTACAGATAAAAATGGAGTCCAGACTCTGAATACCTACTTGAAGCAAAAATGATGTATGGCTATCTCGCTCACTGTGGTCAAACCCTTTCTTTCTAAGTAGGGTAACCTTTATTGTATTTCTTCCAGGACAAAACTTCAAGTAGTTGTGTTCCATATAGTGTCAACAAAATGTTCACTTCTAAGACCTAGCCCGTATAGATTTTATATGTCGAGATACTTTATGTACTGTGCGTAAAAAAAATACTCAAAAAACAAACTGTTTGTTATCGCGTGAAAGTTTGGATAATTCTAGTTTTTTAACAGTAACTGGAGGTTCGGTTGTTAAATTTATTATTCTTTTTACATTTATAAACACGTAAAATTTCCTAGTTCGTATGTACGATGTACCTATAGAATATTGGTGGGAAATAGATAATTACTAGAACAAAGGTGTAGTTCCTACGGCAATACGAAATTAATGAATGATTGTGAGATCTGCTTGAGATAAAATAATAATAATTTACCTTTATTTCAGACCTAAATACATGTTACAAAGATACAGAAAAATGATTCCAACGAATTGAGAACCTCCTTTTTTGAAGCCGGTTAAAAATAACAAGGTGTTAGTAATTTCTTAGTAAACAAAACAAGTTACACAATAAAATCTATTTGGCATACCTAAGTGGAAACATAACTTTTTGTGTAGGTAGCGTAAAAACGAAAAAGGGTTATTGTACTCATATTTTTAAACATGTACTGTTATTAAGGGACCAACCATGAAATCGCAAAAGATATATGTTTCATTAATTTTGCAGATTAATTAAACATTATGAATACATACTGGACAATAGTTTTTCCTAGATTTCTGGGTTAGCCAATGTATTTCTATTTATTAATGTCAGTTAAAGGGCAAATTCGGTCAATAATACTTCTGAAAAAAAAAAATACGTTACGTTGATTAAAATTAGTTTGTCGGAAAATCTGTAGTTAATAGTCATTTTAACTGACAATATGAATGTGGTTAAAAGTGGCTGACGGAAGAACGGAGAATCAGTCAAAATCAATTTTTACGTATATTTCTGTCTACAGCGTTTAAAGGAACCTATCATGAATGGCATGACGGGAGCTAAAAACCTAACCCACCCTTGTCGGGTTGCCCTTGGCTCCCTGTGCCTTGTGGTCCACTACTTGGCGCTAGGCAAGTCAGTTAAAATTACATTTAAACAGCTATATTGGGTAAAATTAGTTTTGAATAATTTCAGTCAAAAGTACTACTGTCGAGAGCTTACAGTCTATTGAGTGGTTATAAGTTTTGACTGTGACATATATCATAGGGGGCTATAATAGGAACGATAATAAAGTTACAAAAAAAGGGCAAAAAAGAAACAACAGCACTTTCCAAATTAAAATCATTTAATAACTTTTCTTTTATACATGACTAAATATTATTGTTTTGTGTAATTTCTGTCTCTTACCACGTAAATCACTAAGTATATTTTCTGTATGACTCTTTAAGTGTTAAAAAATGAATTTGCAATTTTCTTAATTAATACGCTTTCATGCATATCATTGCAATAATTGAGTCCGTGATGGGATGCTTAAACATTTCTTGCAACAGAGGAGTAAAATGTTGTGATACAACATTAATTAATTTGTTTTCTATATTGTTTTCTCTGAGTTGGCCCATCAGGAAGGATTACTTTCATAAATGCCAGAGCTAGGATTTGGTACACCCAGAGTAGCTATTTGCCCCATAGACTCTTCCTGTAATGAACTGTCTATCTGAAAATTATAATATATTTTACAAAATATAGCCTTTTGCCATATATTCGAACTACTACATTTCTGAAACATAATAATAATGTAAGGCTCTCATTAGGCAGTCGGATCGGGGGGGGGGGGCTGGTTCAGAAAGCAGCAATTATCTCTGGAGCCTTGAGCGCCGGTAGTTTGGAAAATGTTCCTGATACTGGTGGGGTATTTTTTTTCATACTAGTTTTTATATTCCTTATAAATTCAAATATTTAACATTGTATAACATGTGAGACAATTAAAGGAGTTTGTAAATAGATACTTGAAATTTTACCTTGCAAGGTGATACTGCTTCTTGATTTGTAATTATAGTAGGAACTGCTGTTTGTTTTAAAAAATCCTTGCACTTTCATAAAATATCATTTTCAATGGTACAATGGATAACCATAATTTCCTCTGGGTACTATTTTTAGGAAATCTAAAAAAATAATATTGTAGGTAAGTATATTAATGTTGTAAATAATGTGAAATAAAAATTAAATGACTAAGCAAACATGTATAATTTAGTTCAGGTCCCACAGAAAGTCCTAGATATGTCCTCAGTATGGTCACACTATTTCAAAATTACTTCTTGTAAACAAGAAAGATAAAATTGCACTAAGTCCATGAAATTCAATGTAAGACTATTAGATCTTTACATCGTTATCAGTATAGTTAGTTAGAAGTATGCTGAAAACATTGTTTAATCATTTTATGAAGTATTTAATTGAAAATACAAAGAAATATGTTTGCAGTTATTCAATGCCAGAAATCACGATCTAAACACTTACGCGTGAAATTGTATATCACCTCCTGGACACCACGTACTACCGCAACCACGCACTACACAAGTTTGCACCATTTCTTTAATTATAAAAATAATTAGAGTCGAAAATTTGAAACGAAGCTGTGAACCGTAAAGTAAACAACCGACATATTGGCACAATTTTGTCGACAACTTGACATATGGTGACCAATGTTGCCAAATTACGAAATCCTTAGGAAATGGGGAAAATAATTCACTGATTCGTCAACCATGAAAAGCATCCGTGATCTACTATTTTATTATTTTTAATTTCATTCATCGTATTTCAACTAGTTATTTATAGTTACGATTAAACACTATCAAATGACAGTGTTTAACTTGTGATTTGATATGTGTGGTGACTCTTTTTAAGAATTTACTAGGAGATTTTATTAAGGAGATAGCAGTACTAAGGCCACACTAAAAAGAGAGGTCAGACCACAGAGAGTGAGATAGAGATACGTAGGTTTTTGCCTCAAACCGATGTTCCAAGTATGGCCTCCTTTTTTTTATCTATACCTTCATGGACATATTGGCACAATTTTGTCGACAACTTGACATATGGTGACCAATGTTGCCAAATTACGAAATCCTTAGGAAATGGGGAAAATAATTCACTGATTCGTCAACCATGAAAAGCATCCGTGATCTACTATTTTATTATTTTTAATTTCATTCATCGTATTTCAACTAGTTATTTATAGTTACGATTAAACACTATCAAATGACAGTGTTTAACTTGTGATTTGATATGTGTGGTGACTCTTTTTAAGAATTTACTAGGAGATTTTAATAAGGAGATAGCAGTACTAAGGCCACACTAAAAAGAGAGGTCAGACCACAGAGAGTGAGATAGAGATACGTAGGTATTTGCCTCAAACCGATGTTCCAAGTATGGCCTCCTTTTTTTATCTATATCTTCATGATGTTGGCCGATTCTCAGACCTACTGAATATGCATGTCTAATTTCATAAAAATCGGTCAAGCCGTTTCGGAGGAGTACGGTAACTAACACTGTGACACGTGAATTTTATATAATAGATTTATTAATTGATCCTTTTTTTATTATCAATTTTCTGTTCGAATTACAAGAAAATTCCGTTCTGGCAACTCATGTTAATCTACTCTATATATATACTCTATATAACTTGCATCTCGTTTTAGCACGTGCCAATGCAATAAGCGTGAACGAGACAGAGTAAATAACAGATAAAACGACCAAGTTTGAAAGTTACTTATAAAGAAGGATTTGTTCTTGATAAGCGACCAACTATATTTCTTGCATTGGCGGGCTGTTCCTGATAACACATTACACAACCAAAGATGGATGTATCATATGTAGAATGATTTCTTCTTGAAAAACTACCAACTATATTTTTCGGATAATAATGAACTGTGAAAAAAGAACAGCTGTACTTTGTTCACAGTTCATGCAGAGCTGTTCTCAGCTGTTTTTTTAATAATTTGTATGGACGGTTGAATGGTATTGCCTGTTATTTTTGATCACAGTGATTTCTTAATTGCAGCAACAGCTAGTATCTGGTATCTTTAATTCACAGTGAAATCTACCTGTTACGATAAATACGCCTCACTCCTAGTTACATAGTTACGAGAAAAAAAAATGTCCAAAGGCTTTTTGTACAATATTATTATTCCTGTTATTAGAATGCTGTAATATTTGGTTTTATATTAAAATTATAAAACAGCTGTAATAAAAGTAATGTCGAAAAAAAATACTAATTAATGAAGCCACATGTCAATTTTACTGATAAATTTCAATGTTAAAATTTACTGTAATCTTAAATTATCTGTATTATAATAGCCTTGATACATAATTAGTGCATTTGTAATAATTTTTTTTATTCCTTTTTAAATACCACTATCATTATGGAGTGCTAAACTTATTATTTTTATTGCTATCTGTAGCTACTTCTAGTTATGGTGGCCATGACTGTGGGTATACACCATGGCCCAATTAGGGCGAGAAGAATCATTAAAAACTAGTTATGGTTAAAATTGAAGATTATATGTATATTTTCATGCCAAAACATTTGTTAGGACTGTCAGTTTAAAGTCCTCCAAAACAGCTTTACAGGTTTTCATAAACTTTCTGCACAGACAGGGTACTCTGTGCAGAAAGTTTATGCATACTGATGCACATGATGCTGTTAGACACAGCTGGTATATAAATTAAAGTAAAATATAATCCTGGCCTGACAGATGGATGCACAGATTAAAGACAACCAAGTCTCAGTAACAGGATCCCATTATATCTTTTGATATGAAGGGCCATTGCGTGTTAATTTTACATGTTTTCTTTTTGCCAAATCCCATGAGGTTGAAATGGCATTGTAGGTAATTTCCAACCTTAAATATAAAATTAAAAAAAAAAATGTCTAAACAGGTTTAATTTTTTTTCTTTTGGTATTTGTATTAACTTTGGCCATAATTATATCTAATTGATTTTGGAGGCACTCTGCTTATGTACCTACTCAAAATTATTGTAATAACATTTTCTGTTTTCTTTTTCTTCTTTTTTTTTTTATAAATTAGTGTACTTTTTATATGTTGTGACATTTTGGGTTTTCTGTGGATTATTACTAGGTTTATCTAATGACTTTTAATGCAACTTTTATTTATTTATAGAAGACTTGGTTTACAAAATAGGGGGGAGATTGTACCTACTACTACAAATATTTGATGGTTTTGCATGTAGCTGCGTTTGATTTTATATGCCACTTATGTATTTAAAGTTGGGTTTGTTAATTACATACAGCAACAGCTATAAAGAATAAATAAACTTTTTTTATAAAATATAAGTATGTAGATAGAACAAACAAAGTAGGTATGAATTTATAAACATTGTATTATAGTAAATTATTTCAAAATTATGATGTATATTGCACAAGTTATTTCATCATATTGCAATAGTTATACATAAAGAACAACAACTACAAAGTATATTTAATCACATGTTTCGATTAAAGGAAAAACAAAACCATAAATTTGAATCAAGGCCTCGGGGAGCCTCTGGATTAAAACAGTGCAAACTGTGTGTTGTGGTGTTCTGTGGTGGAGGCCTGTGTTTTTTTTAATAATTCTTTCACCATTAAAATGGTACATTTTACCTGTGACATAGGCTTTAATAAGTAAAGATATTTTAGTGATCTCCAATTTACGCGGAAGTCGCGAGAAACAGTTAGTAAGCTCAAGTCCCGCTTGCGGTAATCACTTTTTCCACCATAATTTGATTTATTAAGTAAAAGCATAGCATGGCAATTGCAAAATTAATAAATTACTTTAGTAATGAACGTCTCGTCATTATTTTTCAACCCATTTGTATTCTGTAAAGAATACTAGGTAGTTGGTCGAGAGTGTTGCAAAGCAATCTTGATAGATGGCGCTGTACGTAAAAATATATAAACTCAATCGAGTGACGAATGTGGTGGCCTAATTTGATTACTGAAAAGCACGACCGCAATAAGCTCAGTTGGAGGAGCTTCGAAACGTTATTCCGAGGTCGTGGGTTCAAGTCCCGCTTGCGGTAATCACTTTTTCCACCATAATTTGATTTATTAAACAGCTAGTAATTTATATATTTTGTTACAGCTACTTACTGATCAAGATGAAGAATACCACTGTGAATACAAGGAGGAAATTTGGAAAAATCTCTTGGAACAGGAATCAGAAAAGCCTACCATTCACCTACAGTCACCACAAGTAAGTTTATTATTATTATTTTCTTGTATGCTCTGCAGCTTTACTTACGTACATAAGGTAGCCCTATTTTAAATGAAATGAGATGAAAATCATTTAATTATCTAGGCATAATATATGACTCTATTACTATGACTCTATTCATGTTTAATAAAATAATTTAATAATTTTAATTATAAAAGTGTAATTAATTCATCTAATACAATTAGTTGAATGTAAGATTATTATCTAACTATAAAACTTTGTTAAATGGACTTGTAAACTAATATTTACCAATAAACTGATTATTCTGATTATTCATAAATATTATGGCAAATAAAAAATGTGCTCTTATAACACGTCCAAATTTTTTTCCTTACCACCGGTTCAAGACATTCAATCCGCTAAGAAGAACCGGCGTAAGAAACTCAGCAGATATCGTCATCTTTGGTCATATTTCTTTCATTGAACTAAAGACACCAATGTTGCTGGTGTGCGTTTATCGAAATGCGTGAGGAATCTATTGGAGTGATATGTGCCTTAGAGAAAAAATAGTTAATCTAATATATAAAATTCACGTGTCACAGTGTTAGTTACCGTACTCCTCTGAAACGGCTTGACCGATATTTATGAAATTTTACATGCACATTCAGTAGGTCTGAGAAGCGGCCAACATCTATTTTTCAAACCTTTTTTTTTTGTATGGCAAAACAACGTTTGCCGGGTCAGCTAGTCTTATATATAAAAATCAATTGCTGTTCGTTAGTCTCGCTAAAACTCGAGAACGGCTCGGGCGATTTTTGTGATTATGGTCTTGAAATATTTGTGGAAGTCCAGGGAAGGTTTCAACGGTGACAAAATATATGAGGATCTAAAATTCTACGCGTACGGAGTAGCAGGCATCAACTAGTATGCTATAAAAACCCTACTTTGTATACACACAAAATGTCATAAGATGGATAAGATTAAATAAAATTGTCTTTGTATAAACAAATACATATAATAGAAATGTAAAAAGTCAGTGTCATTTAAAGATATTGATTAAAAAAAATTAGATAGGCGGTCTTTATTCGCATTGTTTGTGTGTGTGTTTATACGGGTATCGCGTCAAAACTATTGCATGGAATTATATACCGTTTTCGGTGATATGTTGGTAGAGATCTAACTTGAAATTATAGGCTACAATTTATCCCGGTATGATCTCTCATTCCTTCGGAAAATCTGCTTGAAGTTACTTGTTACCCAGTCATAAAAAATTTCACGCGAACGAAGTCGCGGGCAACAGCTAGTATTCAATTAACTCCTTTTACTGATATTTTTGTTATAGATACACTCATGTTTTAGTTATGCAAATATAATTAGAAACAATATCCCCTATAGCCATTAATATAAATTTTACCTTGCGCCGAATTGGGTATAAGAAACCCAGTTATTTAAATGAGGCTCAGTAACTTGTAATAGATTATCGTGTTAGTTTACATCACTGTTGATTACAAAGTTGACTTACTGATATACGGGTATAATACTAGTTTAAAGTCTAGACGAGAAGGTAGTATCTAGGTCATGACCTGAAAATTTTGGTGCAGTATTGTTTACTGATAGACTCGAGTTTTTCTTCATATTTAGTATAAATATAGCTGTTACTACATAGATATATGTAATGTAGTAACAAGATGAGAATCAGGGTCCCAAGTCTGCCAATACAATGTTGTCACAATGACAGTCCAATGGCGCCATTATGGTGCCATAGTGATGCCACTATAGCACCATAATGGCGCCATTGTTCCAAAAAATCAATTTTGGTGTCATTATGGCGAAATTTTACCAAATTTGGTAGTCTACTATTAATTTTTTGTCAGAATGACCTGTTCTTCTTCCTACCCTTATCCCAAGTTATTTGGGTTCGGTGCAGGATGTATTTTCCTTCCAGCCTCTCCTACCAGCCGTTGTATTCTCATCAACTCCTTTTTCTTTCATATCGTCTTTTACACAGTCCATCCATCTTTTCTCTGGTCTTCCTCTCCTTTTGCATTGTGGCTTTCATAGGGAGCTGTCTGGTCCAGTAGTGAACGGAAAAAGGCTGATGGATTGTCTGAATACAGCTGTGCAGCTTTTAGATATAATCCTCCATCCATCCAGGCCTCATAGTCAAATTTCACAGACTCTTAAGTACTTGTAAAATAAAATCTACAACATGGAACTAAATCGATTTAGCTCAGCTCTAAATGCCAGTATTTTTTCGCCCTTGGTTGCAATTTAATGAATTCGAGATTACATGTCTATACGGAGAAAATAGCAATACTATGTAGTTTGACAAATTTTAAATAAATCAAATAAATACGTGTGTGTAGAAAATATAATAAAAAGAGCGCAATTGTATTGCTAGATTGCTGCAAAATATATGTTTATGTACACAACAAAGTAAATAATTGATTAGCTAAATATAGGATATGAATCAGTTTGAATTTGCATTATAGTGTGAAAATAACTAAACGAGGTCTTTTGCTAAATATAACTAGTATTTTGTATAGTGATAATTTTTAAATTGCGATCTGCAATGAACCTTACCCGCGATGATAAGTTTAAAATCTACTGTACTATTTCTATAATGCTGTGGAATAGGAGTCTAGGTAAGATCCACTCCCGTTGTTTTCCCATGGACAGTATGGGGCTCTATATTAAGTGCGTTAAAAGGTTTCTTACACTGCATCTAACAAGTTTCAGCTTGTTTTTGTCTATGAGTGAGGGTAACCGCCTACCGTCTAGCAAACCATATACATAATAGACCGCTTACGAGGAAATGTCTGCTATCAGCAAAATATTTTAAATCCCTTGACTCTTACTGCATGTGGTGCTAATTATTACTATCACACGTAGTCAAGAGTGGTATAGTAGAATTCGACTTAAAATACCCCCAAATACCGGGACGCTTTGGAAGCAAGAAAAGTAAACCAGCACAATTGGACATATAAATAAAATTGGTCAAGTGCGAGTCGGACTCGCGCACGAAGGGTTCCGTACCATTATCTATGCAACATAAGGCAACGCTATTAGTATCGAGCAAGAAACGGTAAAAAAATCATGTTTGTTGTATGGGAGCCCCCCTTAAATATTTATTTTATTTTATTTTTAGTATTTGTTGTTATAGCGGCAATAGAAATACATCATCTGTGAAAATTTCAACTGTCTAGCTATCACCGTTCTTGAGATACAGCCTGGTGACAGATGGACGGACGGACGGACAGCGAAGTCTCAGTAATAGGGTCCCGTTTTTACCCTTTGGGTACGGAACCCTAAAAAGTCTAATTGAAATAAATAAATTAAATAATCACGGACAATTTCACACAACGTCCTCTGGTCCCAAGCTAAGCTTATATGCTTGTGTTATGGATACCAGAATACGGATGTACTATATTTACGACTTTTTTTTTGTAAATAGGTACATACTTATAATACATAAAAACACCCAGACGCAGTACAAACATTTGACATTTATAAACATCACACAAATAATTGTCCGGCGGGCGAGAGGCGGGAATCGTACCCGCGACCTCTTGAACGGCAGTCTGTTATATGAACCACTAGACCACGATGCCCATCGAAACATCTAATATACGAATAATTCTTTCCAGCTTGAATTTCGCGGCTCTTTAGTGCAGCAACTACGCAACGTGACTAAGAAACTAAATCTCAACATCGCCACATTACACTCGGCTGTGGCACAACTCGACCTTTTCATGGATGCTCATCGGCTCAGGGCTGATCGTCTAACTCACGTAGCTCTTGCCTGCCTGAGTTTAGCAGGTAATTAATATAATAATTAAAATATAATGTTCAAATTTATTAAACGCGTACGTCAATAATGTGAATGCCTAATCGAATATTTCATTAGCAATGTGGTACTCTGGCGCCTGCCTAAATTTTTTCCATTAAGTTACAAAGCAAAGTTGAGTGGATTATGATCGTCTTTTCTAGAAGGATAATCTTTGTCAACCAATTACAACCAGAAATTTTTAAAACGTTTAAAACTAAGGTTTCTAGTTACGCCTATCTAACTCAAAATGTAATAATACACTGGAATTTTAATTTCACCCCAATAATTTTGCTATTTCTTTATTATCAGTACCTAGCTGTTGCCCGCAAGTTGGTACGCGTGGAATTTAAAAACAATACCACATCCATATTAAAAAAGCCATATCCATATTTTTGCGTAATTTTGTTAAAATAAAGTAAATGCGTAAAGTTGTTTCTTCGATATAATAATAAGTAAAGATAAGAATTTTTAGTTTAATTTTTCGGTATTTATTAGGAGTCCGATGTATTTTGAGATGTGTCACTTTAATTTTGAGTTATGACGGTTTTCAGCAAAAAGTGAAGAGAAGTTCAGTCGGGCACCAACACTGAAGACTTTGTCCAAAATAAGTGGTGTACAGCTATGTGGAAAGACTTTTAGGCAGTTAGAATGGATGGTTGGACAGCATGTTCGTTGGAGGTTACTCAGTCCAACACCGGTTACCTATGCTGCGTTGCTGGCCCAATATGTTGTAACTGACAGTGATCTTACCACACGACATCCAAAGTTCGTTAGACGTTTCAGAAGGGATGGAGCCAAATTATTGGAAGCTTATTTGGACTTAACTTTGTCTGGTAAGTGGGGAATTGATTTTTATAACACAAATTCCGTGTTTTTACTAGAGTTTATTTAAGGACTTGATTCCTATCAAACCTTTACATAGATAATTTTACACCATGTCTGTGTTGTAGTGTTCTATAGCCATTCAATATTTGTTATCAGTCAGGTAATTCCATCGGCTGTTAGATTATTCTAATCATTATCATAGAAAGTTCGCTGCTACTACTACGAGTATGTACATTTTGATAGGTCAGATAAGCAAACTTATATTTTTAACCGACTTCACTATATGTTTCTTTTTATATTTTTGTTACCTCATATCCATCATCGTTATACCGTCGTGACTTTTCTCATGGAGGTAGACGGAGACTATAAAGCATTTTTTTTTTACTTTAGTGACTACTTGCAAAGCATCTGGCGAACTTAATCATCTATCAATTAATAAAGTGCTGTAAGTTATTACAATAAGGTTCTGTTTCTTGCAGACGTACGTTTAAAGGTAGTAGAATGCGTGGACGTTGGTTGTGCGTGCGTAGCGTGTGCTCGCGCTGACCTCGGCTTGGTTGCGTGGCCGGCGTGGCTCGCCACGCGTGCATCGCGTCAAGCTGCTGCTGTGGCGCCTATTGCACGATTACTACAACGGTATGTCATTTATCTTACTTTTTTAGCTTTTACAAACACAAACATTTAGTCCCAAAATAAAGATGTGTTGTTATTAGTCATTTCATACTTTAAATTTGAATAGGTAATACTAAGATTTAAATTTTAAATAGGCAAAACAAGCATTTTTTTAAGAGCTTAAAAAATTATGGAGCTTTTTTTCAATTTAGCTGTTGCCCGCCATTTCATATGCATGGTGATTAGAAAAATTTCCTCGTTTCCTCAACATTTTTCTCTAATGCTTCGTTCCTATTGGTAGGAGCGTGATGTTATATAGCCTATAGCTTTCTATGATAAATGTACTATCAAGCACTGAAAGAATTTTTCAAATGGGACCTAAGGTTCCTGAGATTAGCATTTTCAAACAAACATACTCTTCAGCTTTGTAATATTAGTACAGATTATAATGATGAAAGAAAAGGCCGAAAAGATGCTATTAAAGCAAATCTGGTTGACATCCCTTTATGGTTGATGTCCCATTATGGTTATAAAACGAAGCGAATTCTGAAATCTTAATATCCATAACACAATACTACCGTAATCTTAACATATGTAAGCATTTTATTTCTTTACAGAATGATGCAAATAATGAAATCCCGCGAAGCCTCACTGGAATCAGAAGTCGATCAGGGCTACAGTTCAGCTAGAACATCACCCAATCAAACTCCAAGTACTTCTCCGATATTCCACGTATCACCAGCTTCAAGCACCTGTAGCACTTCATCACAAAATCTTAACAGTGCTTATCGACAACAACCTGTTAGTGAACGAAGACCAGACAGTGATTATTCTGTGTTAGATTACAGTGATACAAATGATTCTAATAATGTGAATGTTGAAGAATATTATCGATTACCCACCGCTGTTGATATGACATTGCAACGAGTGGACTCCGCTGCTGATTACAGGTATTGTAAATCCCGTAGATTACTTGAAGCTAGTTTAGATAATCAACCTTCAACTAGTATGGCTGTGAAACGTGGTCTTGATACAAATGTTGAAATTGAAAGGAAGAGATACAGGCTTGCCTCACAAATGTCTCAAGTGGTTCTATGATTGTTTCTAGTCTTGATTTATTTATGTATCCATTAGTTTAAGTTAGCGCTTCACTGTATACTTATAGTCGCGCTATTTTCCCATGGCAAAGACTATAGATTTGTATCAATATATACATTTTGAAGTATACATAATAACTATGTACTTGTATAAATGGGTATACAAATATTGTTATATATTTCATGTTTATGGTTAATTTTTATACGGCACCACTAACGGCATATTAATACTAGCTGATGCCCGCGACTTCGTACGCGTGAAATTTAGAAATCAAACCTTAACAAACAGAAGTTTACTATACCGCTTGATAGATGGCGGTGTAGTTTTTCAAATCGCGCTATAGTTTACACAAATTAACACTTAAGCTCGTCATAATTTTTATTGTTACATAGCCTCGTTTTCACAATTATTAGTGAGGATAGCAAGAAAGTGACAGATGTATATCGAAAAAAGACGAGGGCAGTAAGAGACAGATATAATATAATATACCGAGATATATCTATACTTATGACGTCATCGAAAGATATATCTGACTTTTTCTCGCCTACCCTTTTTTCTATATATACACCTGTCTCTTTCACGCTATATTAATACATATTAATATGCTGTTTGTGACGTTCTTATTTAATGGATTTTAAACTATCAATTTGTGGGTAGTTTTATATATACTCATCACAATTTTTACTTATAAATACTATGAATGGTTTATAAGTGTACTTATTACATATAAAATTTCATAGTATAGGCAGTACCTAAGCCTATTGTTATGTATGCTATAAAATTTGTGTAGTTCAATATTGTAGTGAGCTTAAAAAGCTAAAAATGCAAGTTGAAATGTTGCGGTTTATTAGTAAAAATATCAAAATTATGGCAGTGTATTATGTAATTATTATATTTGATTATAACTGTAACATATTATGTATGTCTGCGTGTTTTTTATGCGGATGGATTATAATAGACACAATAACATGAGCTAATTTCTAAAACAATTACTTATTAAATAAACTAATAAGTGTCTCTTACATAGGTGTGCGCAAACAAATATAATAATAGAATGTTAAAAAAAAACATTCCGTAAGATGACATTGTTAGACTAATACTAAAAAGGTAGGGAAATGATCTTTATCCTTTATATACCATAAATGTATATGGAAATCCAATATTTCCGAATTATCAGTCTTGTGTTTCAAATGTAAGCACAATATTTGAAATTTGGTTGTTTGGATTTTATTACTTTTACGAAAAGTTATGAAAATCCATAGATTCAAAAATAAAAATTAAATTAATAATTAATAAATAAATAAATAAATACTTATGGCCATTTCACACAACGTCCTCTGGTCCCAAGCTAAGCTTATATGCTTGTGTTATGGGTACCAGAATACGGATAGAATACATATACTACTTTTCTTTTGTAAATACATACTTATAATACGTAGTAAACACCCAGACGCAATACAAACATTTGTATGACAAATAAAATACTAATTACTAATACAGTGTTGAATCTGTGCCTCCTTAAATTATATTTTTGTAGGAACAATAATATTTCACTTGCATTTCATGTAATCATTGCAATAAAATGTTTTACAAAAAAAAACTAATGTATTTTATAAAAAATGTAAAACCCAAAAATAAAACAATATGTCGCTGTTTATTCAAAGAAATTATAATTTTATTGTTCTTCCTTACTAATTAACTGTATTTTTGGTTATTAATGTATATAAAATGTTTTTTTTTTAATACTGAAACATCTCATTAGGCAATTGCTAGAATCCATTTTCGTTGTATAAATATTGTATTCTTATAACATTCAATATTTCATAAACTTAAACAGTCATATTGGTACCAATTATACGCGCTCAACTAAACTTAACTTAACTAAAAAATGAAATTTAATTGTATCAATAACACAATTCCGTAATGTTAACGATTCTTTCTTGTTAGCAAATCTGTTTATTATAGATTAACGATTGTAATTAATATAAAATTAAACAACAAAACAGCCAAATAATCAATATACAGCAATAGTTGTTTTCATTTTTAGTTAAGTTAAGTTTAGTCGTGGATGTAGAATCGACACCATTATCATCAATTTTAATGTTTATTATAAATTATAACTATCAGTGATTTTCAGAACTAATACATCTTTAATCCAAAAGTGACATAACTCAAAACTAAATGAACATGTTTTACATTAACAATTTATCTTGTAGTTACTTTTAGTCTTCTATAACTTTAGCTTCAGCAGTGTACTGTTATGTACCATTCTATATATATCTTTATTTTTGAGTTACTTCACTTAAATAAAAAGATTGTATATTATAAAGAAATTGTATGATTGTTTTATGTATAAATTGTTTTAAAACCAAGGTATCAAGGCTAGACTGAATACGTTTTCACCTACAATACCTTATCTCAATATTAATGTTATAATCAGGTTGATATTTTTCTAATAGACTGGCTTATCTACAAAATTATGTTATTATGTATAGTTATGGTGTTTTTAACAGACCAAAAATAACTATGCTGATTTTAAAGTTGTACATCACTACTCATTTTGAAAAAAAAAAGCAACCAAAGAAAAGATGGAACGAAATATCTTTGATGTTTAGCTTATGTCCTTTAGACTCATTTTTATACCATTAGTATATTTTTATAAAGCTGTATCTAAAATAGCAATCACGGCAGTTACTTTTAATGTGAGTCATTATTAATTTATTAAATTGATTATGCTGTTTTAGATATAGTGAGGTTGTGATTATTTACATTTTTAACTTATTGTTGTCTTTGTACTTATAAATGTTATTAGTTAGATTTTTCAACAAAACTGCATAATGCAATTAATAGTATTTTTTTTTTCAATATTTATATTAAATATCCAGTAAATTAGTAATTACATTCAGATTTATTATTGGAATGTAAAACTACTGTTATAGATGGTATAATACCATCCTAAGGTATAGGGCAAAAATTAGAAACCAAGACGCCATATTGAATCCGCCATGTTTTACTTTTGAATTTGGAACTCCCATCTGACATTTATAAGTAAAATGACTGGAAGTGTAATGGAATAGAATCTTTGTTTATTTTTTTATAATTGCTCATAATTTTTTTTTGTGTTTAATGTTATGTTTAAGATTCTGTTCCATTTTTACTGTATTGTAAAAAAATTATGATGAAATTGTGATAATAGACAAAATTTTAGATTTATCATTATTATGACTAATCATATTTAATTTTGCATATTTCGTCATTATTTTGTAATTGTTTAAGTAGCTTATTTAATTTCAATATGTACCATTGTTTTACTGTCCTTTTTAGTTATAACTATATTTTGTAATGAGCTGCAATGGTAAAAATTGAAATATTGCAAGATTTTACCATTTCCCTTGAAATATGGGCTTTATAATGTCTCGTACTTATCTTAACGTTTTATCGAGAATTTTATTTGTTGGTAGTTTTTTTTTGCAAGTTGCAACACAGTTTACTACCTGTTTGCAATACTTTCTTGATTGAGTTGTCTTATTATTTGTTAAAAAATATTATTTTATTAACGTTACAATATTATTGAATGTGATAAAGAACAATCAAGTCAAATATTAGCATTTACTGCAATTCTATCAAATAAAAACTGAATGAAATTTGCGTACTTTTGTTGTTGTACATTACTTTTCCGAAAATATTCAGTTTTGAGTATATAGTATTGTGCGTAGCAATACGCAATCACATAAAATGCCAACCTCGTGAGACTAAAAGAAGTCCCACTGGCTGTTTGTCAAAATTAAATACGACTACATTGTTTGAAAGAGGTTTGTCTATTATATAAGTAGTAAATCTGATGGAATGTTTGACACTGCTTCCACTGCCATAGGCTACAATTGAAGTTTGTAAAAAAAAGAAAAGAATGGGCAATTAGAATACGAGATCCCTGTTTTATTGTATTGTTACAGTTCCAATTTTGATTAACTGGAATATTTACGACTAGTTGACTGTAACCTATAATTAAATTGTTAAAATTGTTTAAAACGTTGTTCTTACATCATATTAATTTATATGTATGCAATAGTGCTTCCTTATTATTTTGTGGTTTATCTGTAAAAGTAGTTATCATTTTATTGCTTATTGTAGTGGCAAGATTTGTAGGGATTAGTGTAGCAATAAAAGGGAGTGTTCAAGCTATCCCTGTTTAAAATTGTTATCTTAAAATCTGATTTCTTACATACTTAGTGCATTATTTTTTTTTATATACTATTTGTGCGAAGTTGTTAAAATTACACAAAATATGTTTTGCTATTGGCTACTCTACAGTTTTCTTTGTCTTGCCACTATAAATAAGTAATAACTTTTTTTTATGTACAAAAGTTAGATTCAAAAGAAATAAGTTATGTGAACATTTAATATAAAACTTTTTAAAATAAGAAGTAAAATGTTGTAACGTTTGATTGTTTGAAGACTGATGGATAATTACGAAAGAAAGTATTGGACTGATATAACATGTTTTATATGTATAAAATATTATGATAAAGACACATTATAAACCTTGAAAATAAATATTTTACTTCACTACTGTGTTTAATTTTTTGGAAACCTTTTGCTCATTCATTATACACAAATTGCTTTATTTTAAACTACTATATTAATATGAAATATTAGGATATTTTTGTAAAGTCTTATAGTAAAAGAAAATATCAGATACGATTTAAAAGTTAGTTATATTTATATACATTTTATATACAATTTGAAAGACTTAATTTGTGCTCTTGTGATATATACTTAAATAATATATTTTACGGAGTAATTAGGCTAAACGATAGACCGATTCGTCGGCGGATAGGGTCGGCAAACGTGGTGGCATGCGAGGTGGACGCCTGCGGCGCCGTGGCTTACATTCGCAGTGTAAAGCACAAAGGCCTATCCCGGCACATCCAGACAGGAACAGCGGTACAGCCAAGGTTCTCGTCACAGTCGCTACTTGCTCTCCTCGAGACCAACGAGGCACTACCACAGACGTATCCGCTCGAGACCAGTAGCAAGGATATTTTGCACCCACGTATCCAAAATTAATGGTAAAGTTGTCGCAATCAACAGCAGGGGGATAGCCACATCCTTTTATATTGACAAACAATACTGCAGGACGCCATTCTTCAGCATAAGCTTTATATTTAACATGTAGTTGTGTACATTTGTAAGCATCGCTGGTGCATCCCTCTCGGCACGAAGCCCATGTACAGTTATCTAGGCCGAGTCGATCGTCACGTCTTTCTGTAACACATTCCGCTGGAATTGGGTCGAAGTCTGCAGCTAAAGCGCTTAAAGCTGGGTCTGCATACAATGGTACAAGGAAGAGAAGAGCAGAACCACCTCCGCCTAACAGAGCCGCGAGTATAATGGTGATGTATCTTGTAAGCTTAGCACGGGTTTCGCCCCTACGTCGCGACGATCGCACGACCAGACGCTCGGAACTTCCGCCCCTCATTTTTTAAGCACTGCGTCAAGTCATGCTGATTTCTGAACCTTGCCCCACAAACACATTAAAACTTACTCACGCATGCGTCTAATAGAAACATGCGCAGAACGATTTAATTTTAGTGACGACATTATCTTGAACCAAGATAGGTACCTACTTAGATATCTTAATATTGAGTACCTACCTACGTTATAATCACAAGTTCAAATATTCTTAAAAGTGTTATCATGGCATAGGAATACAATAATGACCAAAAATCTTTAATTGGTAAAAAAGTGCGCTGCACGGTGAGCCTCGAGAAGCTCTCGAGGCCTTGGTGATGGTGACTCTAACACTAAGTCACCTGACAATACCAACTCCTGCGGTTCCATCCCAATCCCAATACTGCGTATGAGCGCTGCTCTTATACCTTCTTCAGCCGGGGTCCTCTAATGTCAACTCATGTTGGATTAAAGCTCGAAGACCAAGAAAGAACCTTACTCTATGGTGAGTGTCTATGGATAGGTAAAATAGCTACCAATAGCTAATGCAATAGCTCTTAATCGGGAGTCCGTTTCTACTCAGTGAAGCAGTTTTGAGGTGGAGCTGCCCTAATTCCATCTCACCCAACATTGTATAATGTTGAAAGCAGATAAGCAATAGCTCTTAATAGCTACGTTGCTCTATGGTGTAAGTTCTCTATAATTCTTTTACACTGCCCGGAATCCATGGAGACTAGAAGTAAGGAGGAAAAAAAAAGCGCGGGAAACCTCAAATCGGGCGGTCCTGTTTTGGAGTTTTGTGTTTTTATTTTATTTTTTCTTGGTTCAGGATCTTGTTAAATATTGTGTAGTGTATATATAAATAGTTATTTGTAGTCATTCTTCTAGGTAAGTACTAGTTTTTAAGTTTTTATGCTTTTACCATGGATCCTCCTATAGACCCTGGAGGTGGAGGGACAGTTGATGAAGTAGCGCATTATGTCACCATATCAAATAATGAAACTAGCTTTGATACGGATAGTTCGTTAGGTCGAACTAATGTTCCAAAACGTAAAAGATTGTCTGCGCGTCATTCATTATGTAAAAGCTGTAATAAGAGGCGTAGGAAAAATGGCGCCAGAAAAGAATCCGACTGTCTTTGTGGTCAAGATATGGACATTTGTAAACCTGAAACTACTATTGTCAACGATGTAGCTGCATTACCGAATGTAGATAATTCTAAAAAACTTACAACTAATACACCGGCACAGTCATCAGAAACGGTGGCTAGGCTGCTCTATAATGCTTCAGATATTGCTCCCTATTGTGTACACATTCAAAGAGAATTTGAGTCAAACGACGGTGCTTATGTGAATATTGTAACATTCGGGCGCTTATTAAAAAGAAATTCATACAAAAATATTGTGAACGGAAGTTTAAAAAAAATCGGTCGCAACAAGATGTCCATAGAGTTCTCAGATTATAACGATGCTAATTCCTTTATTAATTGTTTACAATTACAGAATGATAAATATAAAGCTTTTATCCCTACCTTTTCAGTCACCCGTATGGGTGTCATAAAAGGCGTCCCTACAGAATGGACTGACAGTGAGGTATTAGATAGCATATCAGTTCCTACAGGGTGTGGTCCAGTTATTAAATTAAGACGTATTAAGAGAAAAGTTACTACAGATGGTAATATTAGTTATGTAAATACTCAAACTGTAATTCTTACTTTTGATGGACAAATTCTCCCCAAACGCATTTACATGTGTTACACAGCTTTAACTGTGGAGTTGTACATATACCCTACTATACAATGTTTCAATTGTTGTAGATACGGTCATGTAAAAAATTTGTGCAGATCTAAACCTAGGTGCTACAAGTGTGGTCAAGACCATACTGGGGATACCTGCACTGAGCCAGAGGAATCCTTAATATGCTGCTTGTGCAAAGGTTTTCATCAGGCGATAAGTAAAAAATGTTTAGAGTATGAGAGGCAAAGGGCAATTAAGGACTCTATGGCTAAGTGCTGCATTTCATATGCTGAAGCATGCAAGAAACATCCACCTTTAGCTAAAAAATCATATGCAGATGCTTTACTGTTTACACAAAATATACCTAGCACTTTTCATCCATCACAGACAACACAAAACACATTTAAAAACAATCAAAATAAAACTTCGTACAATAAAACAGTTTTCATTAAACCCCATCCACCAAAGCCTTCCGCTTCGCAAGGTTATGACCATAAGGCTCACTTGGACTTAATTAAAGGCTACAATAATACTACTCATTCTGAGAATGGATGTGCTTTAATTACAAAATCAAATCTTTCCAACATATCAGTAAAAGAGCTAATAGTTGCCTTGTTGCAATCATTATCTCAATTAGATTTTACATCACCGTCCAACGCTGCCTCTTCTGTGGAAACAGTAGTAAATAATAATAATCACAATGGACAGCCCAGCCAAGATAATTCAATGGAATTGTCGAAGCATAGTTCCCAAGAAATCTGAAATAATTTCTATCATTAATAAATATAAACCATTTGTTTTTAGTGTTCAAGAGACATGGCTTAGACCGGAATCTTTATTTAAAGTTCCGGGCTATGCCTGTCTCAGAGAAGACCGTACTGATGGATATGGTGGTGTTGCATTACTTATACAACACCCCTATCCCTATTCTTATATTCCTCTACCTTCGCATAATAGAGACTTCTCTATTATAGCAGCTATTGTAAATAATATTTGTTTTATATCTGTATATATTCCTAGACCTTCCTGTGACATTTTTAATGAAATTGTAAATATATTATCTCTTCTGCCTAAACCTATCGTGCTGATGGGTGATTTTAATTCTCAACATCCATCTTGGGGTGGGTACTCTAATATCTACGGCTCAACTATTCTTGATATAATGGACACACATGATTTATGCATCCTTAACTCTGGATCCCCTACTAGGCGTACATCCCCAAATGAGAGGGTCAGTGCCCCAGATTTAACTCTATGCTCTTCAACTCTTGCTTCATCTTTAACTTGGGAAGTGATGACATCTACTTACGGAAGTGATCACTTTCCCCTTGTAGTTTCTTTCCCTTTTGTAAATAAAGTAACTCACAACCGTCAGCCCCGGTTTAAGTATAGGTTAGAAAATGTTGACTGGTCTTTATATAGAGAACAACTAGATTCTAAATTATGTAGTCTTCCGGATGTCAAAGTAGGAAATGAGCAAATTTGCGCAGATACCATGGCAAAAACTATAACTGATACTGCCGATACATTATTTCCTATTAAAAAATCGCATAAAAACAAACTAATGTCACCACCGTGGTGGGACCAGGAATGTACAGATGCTATAAAATATAGAAAACAGATGGAAGTTTTATACAGTCAAAATTCTACGGTAGAAAATTTTAATACATTAAGCCAAGTTATCACGGATACTCGTAAGTTGTTCAAGCGTAAGAAATTCGAAAGCTGGCGTTCGTTTTGTCTATCTATCTCTCCTGATGTCCCGCTCACTGATGTGTGGCGAAATATTAGGAGATTTAGATCTGCCTTTCACAGTTGCGCGCGGGCGCCGGTCTTCGCTAGACGTGTCGGCCGTTCGTTATCCATTCTTAAACCGGTTTTAATCAGTTTAGTGCACGAGCGTGATTATTAATAACGAAATGCTTTATTTATTATTGGTGTATGAGTAATAATAATATGGATTATTATACGCACGCGGAGATAAATCCGGAGGATAATAGTACTATTTTTCCGGATGTTAGTGAGATGACGGGTAGTCGTGAAATTATTAATGAAGTGGAGATTACCGAGGAGACACACAATATGGATGAGGGTAGACCAACAAAAAGAAACAGAGAGATAAACGAAGAAGAAGTATGGACCACCGTGGCTCGTAAGGCAAAGAGATTCGGACGAATGAGTCAGGATAACGATCTAACTAGAATTCCTGAAGACAAGATTGAAGTATCACTAACTTGTTCAGAAAAATTACCGAAACAGTTCGGACTAGCAAAACTACTGCAAAACGAGGGAATTCAGAATGTAATTAGGGTTAAATTTTTAACTGCATATAAAGCTGTAATTCAATTTAGTAATGAAATTAGTGCGGAGTCATTGATACAATGCGAAACTTTTCAGAAAAGTGGATTTAAATGTCAAAAAACATTAGAAATTAACCAATCATACGGAGTTATAAGGAACGTTGATTTAGATTTGACTGAAGATGAAATAATGGAAGGTTTAAAATGCGATACATGTATATTAAGTGTTAAAAGATTGAAACGTAGAAATTCGGTAACTGGACATTGGGAAGCAAGCGAATCAGTGAGAGTATGTTTTAAAGGCTCATCACTCCCAGCCTATGTATACATTTATGAAACTAGAGTGAATATAAACCCCTATACATATCCAGTAACTCAATGTTCCCGTTGCTGGCGATACGGTCACACCTTAAAAATGTGTCCATCTACTAAAATTGTATGCCCTAAATGCACTAGCAACCATTCCAACTGTGAAGTAACTACTTTTCGATGTAATAATTGCGGAGGTAAGCATATGCCAATGGTAAAAGTTTGCCCAGTCTACATAAAAGAAAAAAAGATAAGAGATCTAATGGCGGAATTTAACTGTTCTTACAAGAAAGCGCTTACACTTTATGTACCACCATCCCACCCACCGTCTGAACTTATAGAAGAGTCTCCATTGTTAACAAGGTCACAGCCGTCACAAGATACTATCGAAGAAACACTGCCACAAAAAGAGGCTCCCCTTTATTCAAATGTTACAAAAGGCACTACAAGTAAAACAAAAGGAAAATCCAAACCTAATAAGGAAAGGGTGAACAAAGAAAAGGACAATAGCATAAATGAAATCATGTCGGAAAGGGAAAGTGGAGATGAGGGGCCCTCTAATGAGGATGAAAACCACACAAAGAAATCTAAATACCAGGGGCGTATTTCCTGGCAGAATTTAATACAGAGACTACAAGAAGCAATATTCTCAAATGCCATGACGTGGAAAGACAAGGTTAAAGAGTGTTCATCTATTATTTTTGAGGAAGTTATAACATTCATAAAGCAATATATATCTGAAGGGTCATGGTTTGAATTTTTTACTAATTTATGGACCACAACAACTACATAAATATCTTGCAATGGAATGCACAAAGTATACGTCCTAAGACTAAAGAATTTGAAGCATTACTAAATCAAGAAAAAATCCACATAGCATTAATAAGCGAGACCTGGTTAAATACAGATAGTCAATTTAGAATAAGCGATTATAACATTTTCAGAACCGATCGAGATGATGGTTTTGGAGGTGTAGCTGTATTGACCCATCGATCAATACGAGCACTACAATGCAATGTTACAATCTCCAATACAAGAATTGAAATTTTACATGTGAAACTGATAAACTGCAATCATCTTGAAAATATAATATCCCTGTACTGCCCTCCATCAGTCACCACTTCTTCAAACGATTGGGACCAAATATTCAGTTATTTTGGTCGAAAGACTCTAATTGCCGGAGACTTAAATGGTCACCATACAAACTGGTCGGTAAAATCGGACAGAAGAGGCAACCAGATATTCGACTCGACCTTAGACAACCAGTATGTTTCCCTGAATGATGGTACACATACAAGGGTCAAACTAGTAAACGGAGTAGTTCAAAATTCTTCACCTGATGTAACATTTGTGACTACAGATATAGCAATGAGATTCGAATGGAAGGTAATGAATGAGAATTTAGGAAGCGACCACTTATGTATTAAAATTAAAACTATGAATAAAGAACCCTGCATGCTTAAAGAAAAACGAAACTTCAAAATGGCTAATTGGGACAAGTATAGGGAAACAATTGAGAGAGAATTGAAAGAAGTAGTTCTATCAGATCAGCATCAGCCAGCTTATGATGAATTTGTCAACGTTTTGAATAAGGCAGCTAACGAATCAATTCCTTTAATAAAAAGTTGTGATAATCCTATACGAAAGAGTAAATTTAAGGCTAAACCATACTGGAATCAAAACATATCAGAAGCTGTGGCGGAGAGACGGAAAGCATTGGCAAATTTCAGGAGAAATCCTACACCATCAAACCTAAATATATTGCAAAACAAAATTAAAGCTGCAAGGAAACTAATTCGGGACGAAAGCTCTAAAGCATGGAGAGAATTTTGCGACAGCATTGACAGTGTAACTTCACCAAAAGAAATGTGGTGTAAAATGAGATGGTTTAAGGGGTATAAATCGCGAAGAAATGAAATCACACGTGTGCAAGCAGAGACATTCATGTGTAGCCTGGCACCTGACTATGCTACGCCACTTAAACCTTCCTTCGTTTCACACAATTCCCATTTATCATCCATGGTAACGATACAGGAGCTAGCTAACACGATTAAGTCAACCGACACGGCGACTGGTACTGACAATATATCATACTCGATGATAAAAAATCTTCCGGATAATGCTAAAGAATTATTAGTTACCTTATTTAACAGATTTTTACTAGCAGGATTTGTACCTAGTCAATGGAAAGAAGTAAAGATAATTCCTATACCAAAGACTGACTCGAATAATAGTAACACATCAAAGGTTAGGCCTATATCTTTAATATCTTGTTTATGCAAGATATTCCACGTAATTTTATGTCGAAGGCTGGAGTGGTACTTTGAAAGCAACAAGCGCTTTGCAGATGAAACTATTGGCTTCAGAAGATCTCAGTCCTGCATTGATAACTTGACTAGACTAGTTTCTAAAATACAGTGTGGTTTTAGCAAAGGTCTAACTACAGTCGGTTGCTTTGTGGACATTGAAAATGCCTACAATAATATAAACTTAGTTAATCTACTTAGAGAGCTTGACAGGCTAGGAGTTGGCAGCATTATATGCAAGTATCTCTGGGAATACTTGCATTCTCGTAGGCTAATCTTGGAGTTTAATAACAGCGAGTTTATCATACGCACTTCGGGTATGGGGATAGCACAAGGGGACCCTTTATCTCCACTATTATTTAACGCAGCCACTATTAACATCTGTAAAAATATTAGGCAAGTATCTGTGTCACAGTATGCAGATGACTTTGTACTCTATTGTAGTCGCAAAAATGCTTCTGAAGCTATTGCTGATATCCAGGAGTCACTAAATATTTTGAACACTTTAATAGAAAATTTGGGTCTACATGTCTCGCATAATAAAACTAAATTTTGCATATTTACTAAAGGCTACCGCAGGAATTTAGATCGTTACAATACTTTAAAGATTAACAATAATTATATTAAACAAGTCGATAACATTAAATATTTAGGCATGTGGCTAGACAGATGTTTAAAATGGACCACACACTTCAATGAAATTCAAAAGAAAGTTTTAAAATATCTCAATATCTTTAAAGTCTTGTCAGGTGGAGGATGGGGTGTTCACCCAAAACACCTCAGGCGTTTATATATTGCAATATTGCGCAGTAGATTGGACTTTGGATGTTTCTTATACGCTAATAGTTCTAAAAGCAATTTAGATAAACTAAGTAAAGTCCAAAATCAAGCAATGAGATTAATAGGTGGATTTATAAAAAGTAGCCCTATTCATGTCATGGAATCCGAATTGTGTCTTCCACCTCTATTCATTCGTAGGCAATATTTGGCTGCGAAATACTACCTCAAATCCAGGTCAATGCAGAACAATGTTACCACACATGCACTAGAAGAATTGAATAGGCTATCAGATGAACAATATTGGAGAAGAAAGGAATTGCCTTTACTTATAAGTACTTACAGGCAATATTGTAATACAAATATTTATTCACATACGATGCTACCTATGTTTTCCTTTGAAACATGGTTAAGTAGTTATGATATATCTTACAATATCAAAGTTGAAGTCGAAGGTATAAAGCTTTCAAAGAGACATATTTCTGTAAGTCATCTACAAAGTGCATGTTTAGATTTTTTTGCAACAGAATATAATTCATGTTATATGTTATACACAGATGGATCTAAAGATGAAAATGGATGTGGCGCTGCTTTTTATGATCCGCAAAGTAATACGAACATGAGATTTACTGTAAATAGTGATATTAGTATAATGTCTTGTGAATTAATTGCTATATCAGAAGCTCTATCATATTTGACATCGCTAAATGGTAAAAAATTCGTAATATTTTCGGACTCTAAAAGTGCTCTCCTACATTTGGCTCGGATAACCTCGAATGCTCGAGGACATCCGACAGCCTACACCATCTTAGAATCTATTTGTAAGCTTCGCACGTTAGGTAAAGAGGTTGTTATCCAATGGATACCCTCACATGTCGGCATCATGGGTAATGAGGAGGCAGACAGAGCAGCGAAGATAGCTATTAGTGAAGGAATTGACTACCATTGTTTACCTACCTATACCGAAATAACTAGTATGGCTAAAAGAATTTGCAGGAAACAATGGCATGAATATTTTGATAAGAGATCTGTCACAAAAGGCATATGGTACCGAACTATACAAAGTCAGCCTCCACATCACCCATGGTTCAATGACCAAAGTTTTAGTAGATTTAAGATTGTTACTCTTTTGAGGTTACGCTCCGGACACATTCCCACAAACAAATTCAAGTTTCTGATGGGAATCACTGATTCTCCCAACTGTCTGGACTGCAATAATGTTGAAGATATCTTACATACTTTGGGGGAGTGTGTTCGTAGCACGCCCGCTCTAAGAATTGAGATAAAAGATTTGTCCCAACAAAATGTAGGCTTTTGCAACAGTATTTTATCTGATCCATCTTCTGATGCAGCAGATGTGCTTATGAGAGCCTATACAAGTACGTTACTTGTATAGGGTCTCAAAAGTATTTTGGTATATACATATTATGTAAGCATTAAGTTTCAATATAATGTAATATAGCATTGTTTACCTTACGGGGGTGACATAGTCACTGTGTGACGAAACCCCTACTCAAAAATAAAGAAAAAAAAAAAAAAAAAAAAAGATCTGCCTTTGTTGATACCACTCCGAAAACTCTACCATGTTCTGTAAAAAATCAATTTCTTGACAAACTGTGTCCACCCTTTGTTCCTGAAAAGTCGTTTCCGCTCTGTGTTTCAATCTCTCAAACAAATCACATCTCCGGGTTATTTACATTCGAGGAACTCAAAGGTGTCTTATCTAAACTCAAAGATTCATCACCAGGGATTGATGGTATGCCCTATTCCTTTTTTTCTAATTTAAGCGACTCTTTCTTGACTTATTTTCTAAATCTAATAAATTCTATCATGGTAAGCGGTAATATACCATCTTCCTGGAAATCTCAAATTATTATACCTATCTTAAAACCTAATAAAAATCCTTCTGATAGTAATTCCTTCCGTCCTATTGCTCTGTCTTCTGTGGTCTCTAAAATCGCTGAACATTTGATAAAAAACCGTCTCGAATGGTATTTAGAACATCATGGGTTATTAAGCACGTCCCAGTTTGGTTTCAGAAGAGGGAGGAGTACAATTGACAACCTTAGCATTTTTGTGACTGACATCAGATTGGCTTTCTCCGAGAATAAGTCTGTTGTTGCGGCATTTTTAGACATTAATTCTGCTTACGACAATGTTGTCTTATCTACTCTTAAAAACAAACTTGATATCTTGAACGTTCCTTCAATTCTTTCTAATTTTATTTTGAATATTTTATACGAGAGACATATTTACTTGGATTCTAGTGGTGAGTGTAGGTATGTGTGGAAAGGTTTGCCCCAGGGGTCTGTGATGAGTCCCATATTATATAATATTTACACTTACGATCTGGAGGCTAGTTTAAACAATAAGGCAAACGTGCTCCAATATGCAGATGACCTTCTTTTATATTCAGTTGACTCTTCTGTTAATACGGCGTGTTCCTCTTTATCTTCCTCTCTTAATCTTCTAAATGTTTGGCTCAATAGCAATAGTCTCGAGTTGTCTGCATCCAAGAGCACGGTTGTCTTATTTTCAAGAATGCGTTTTCCTCCACCTGTATTTATATATTATGATGGAATTCAAATACCTGTGGCAACATCTGTAAAATTTTTAGGTGTAGTTTTAGACTGTAAGCTAACGGGAGTCGCTCATTGTGAGTATATTGCTTCCAAATGTGAAAAGAGGTTAAATATATTACGATGCCTGTCGGGAGTCTGGTGGGGAGCCCATCCCTTTTGTTTAAAATTATTATACAATGCTCTCATAAGAAGTCTCTTTGACTATGGCACCTTTTTATTAGAACCAGGAACAAAGGCTGCCTTTAAAAAGCTAGATTATATTCAAACTAAAGCCTTGCGAATACTGTTAGGAGCCATGAAGTCAAGTCCAGTCAATGCCTTGCAAGTTGAGTCCGTAGATCCTCCCCTCTCTTTTCGTCGTCAATACATTTGTGATAGGTATTTATTCCGAGCGTTACAATTCTCTAAACATCCATTACACACACAACTTCCAGTTCTACTTCACTACACAAACTCCGGTGGGTATTGGTGTCATAAAACGCCTCCACCCCTTATTCATAGCTATAAAAGGTTTAAAGCATTAGAAGCTCCGACTTATCAGGCCGTTTCATATCCGCTATTTTGCAATAGTTATGAATCGTTAGTTATAAAACCAGATATCTTTGACAATTTAGGATTGCGCAAAAATGACAACTTCATAAAATTTTCGTTTAACAGTATTTTATACAAAAAATGGGATAATTGGCACTACATCTATACCGATGCGTCGAAACACTCCACGGTGGGCATAGTGGGTGTTGGAGTTTATCACGAACAATATAAAATCGTACAAAAAATCAAATTGCCACCTGAATGTTCAATTTTTACCGGAGAATGTTACGCAATCTATAAAGCTGTTGAATACATAAAATTATTGAAACTTAAAAATTCCGTAATCTTCTCAGACTCTCAGAGTGCCTTACAGGCCATTGGAAAATTCCCTTTTCGAACTTCACCAATTCATCCTGTGATTATGATGATTAGACAACTTCTCTTTGAGTGTGCTCAAAGTGAACTCAACATCTGTTTTGCCTGGATTCCAGGTCATAGTAGTATCTTAGGCAACGATAGAGCGGACATGCTTGCTGCCGAAGCGGTTGACTGTGGCGATGTATATCCGTATCAAAATTTTTCTCGAGACCTTGTTAATCTTGCCACAGTTTTTCTTCGGAGGTCCTGGGATCATTCTTGGAATGATAGCAGCGCCTCCAAAGGAAAACATTACCGAACAATACAACCTGAAATTCCATTAAAACCATGGTTTTACAAATTTCATTTCGATAAGACTGTTACCACTTGCCTGATTCGCATGAGATTAGGACATGCGTCTTTTCCTGCTCATCTTGCGCGACTTCGTATCATTGATCACGATATATGTGAATGTGGTGAAAGTGGTGCTGATATAAATCATATTTTCTTTTCCTGTTCCCTCCATAATCATGATCAATTCTTCCTTTCTCTACTTTCGTATAATATTACTTTTCCTACTTCTATTCCTGTTCTGTTATCTTCCAATAACTTTGATGTGTATAATTGTATTGCTTCATTTATTTCTATAAATAATATTCGTGTATAATGTGTAAGTAGCTAATTAGTATAATAATAACCTGATCCTGTTCCATTCCAATTCCTAACCCAAATTTCCGTTATAATTGTTTTTCGTATTTTCTATCAAGTTTCCCCGTTTTTGTCAGTGGCAATGCGTAAATAGCGTCTAGCCATAAAAAAAAAAAAAAAAAAAAAAAAAAAAAAAAAAAGTAAGGAGGAATATCTTGTATGGGGGATTAGTCCAAAAAGTGTCCACTTGTAAACAGCAAATAACACTCACCGAAATAGCGCTAGTGTAGCAAGTGGAAATGATATAAATGTAGCAGTTATAAGCAGAGTGAAGTGTGCTACTGTTGCGGTAATTCTATAATACTATTTGATATTTACAAATATTTGGGGTACTTAAAAACACCGTATAATTATAATAATAATTAATATAAATTTATTTCATAGTCATGTTTGTCTATATAATATAATATTTCTAATAAAATATATATTTCAAATAAAGTTTTATACACAATACATAATTATAATATCTACTTTTACCAATGAAAAATAAAATAATTGGTCAAGTGCGAGTCGGACTCGCGCACGAAGGGTTCCGTACCATTATCTATGCAACATAAGGCAACGTTATTAGTATCGAGCAAGAAACGGTAAAAAAATTATGTTTGTTGTATGGGAGCCCCCCTTAAATATTTATTTTATTTTATTTTTAGTATTTGTTGTTATAGCGGCAATAGAAATACATCATCTGTGAAAATTTCAACTGTCTAGCTATCACCGTTCTTGAGATACTGGGTGCGGAACCCTAAAAATCATGTTTGTTGTATGGGAGCCCCCCTTAAATATTTATTTTATTTTATTTTTAGTATTTGTTGTTATAGCGGCAATAGAAATACATCATCTGTGAAAATTTCAACTCTCTAGCTATCACCGTTCTTGAGATACAGCCTGGTGACAGACGGACGGACGGACGGACGGACGGACGGACGGACGGACGGACGGACGGACGGACGGACGGACGGACGGACGGACGGACAGCGAAGTCTCAGTAATAGGGTCCCGTTTTTACCCTTTGGGTACGGAACCCTAAAAATGGAAAATCCTCTGTGAGAAACGAAAATTTATTGTACGTTATAAAAAATATTGTTGTTATTTTAAATAATCGACCGCCATTTGTTAACACCAGGCATAAGCACAATCTTGTAATCCATATAACTCGACTATGTTAATGATAATAAAATAAATCTTTGGAGTAAGTAGTTCTGAGGCAATACATATTGTTTAGTTAAAAGTATATTGGCTCGCTCTGACCTTAATAGTAAGTGTGCCTATTTAATATATATCTTTATAAGTGAATTTTTCGTAGATATGTTCATTTTGTTTTGTCATTTACAATAAAATAATTCGGTATCAGATAGTTGTAATTTTATTTTTGCATCTAAATGATTATTTATTGTGTAAAATATTTGGCTACATGGCTATAACATGTGATTAATATTTAATGGCTTAATTATTACGGCTGTACTCAGTTTCAGCGGGGCAGTACAATGTATGTCCCTAAATATCTAATTTGCTCTGGGCCCTGAGTCGGGTATTTCAACGGTGTCACAACTGTACCATTATTGTACCATTATGGTGCAATAGTAAAGTTTTTGATAGTCTACTAATAATGTGTCGTCATAACGACTTCATCATTGTCTTACAATTGTCAAAGTGACATAAATTGCTAGTCTCGTACACAACTGCTTCACAATTGCAATTCAATGACTGAAATGTTTCGGTAGTCTGCTATTTTGAATTTGACAGTAATATTTTTAAATTGTCCTGTGTCGACAGATTGCCATAAATAAAAAATAGATAGATAGAAATATTAGAAATTGTTCTTTGTAATTTATTGCAATTTACTAATCTCCTAAACTTCACATTGCTTTTTATACTAATAAATAGTATGTAAAAATATATCTAAACGAAGTCTAGCATGATTAAATGTTTAAATTTATTAGTAGTTTTTCGAAAATCACTTCAACTAACGCATTTTTTAAAAACGGCAACACATACATACCATTCTAACACAATCCATAGATAAAAGAGACCGAAAATTCAATGCATAGATAAAAGAGATCGACAATTCTATTACCATTGAAAGACCGTTATGACGGCATATAGCAGACTACGGATATTTGACTTCAATTGCAACGGTATCGTGCCGGTATTGTGCCGGTATGACAATTGTTTCAAAATAGTGGACTTGAGCACCTGGTGCTCAAGTCCACTATATGCTATATGCCGTCATAACGGTCTTTCAATGGTAATAGAATTGTCGATCTCTTTTATCTATGCATTGAATTTTCGGTCTCTTTTATCTATGGATTGTGTTAGAATGGTATGTATGTGTTGCCGTTTTTAAAAAATGCGTTAGTTGAAGTGATTTTCGAAAAACTACTAATAAATTTAAACATTTAATCATGCTAGACTTCGTTTAAATATATTTGTACATACTATTTATTAGTATAAAAAGCAATGTGAAGTTTAGGAGATTAGTAAATTGCAATAAATTACAAAGAACAATTTCTAATATTTCTATCTATCTATTTTTTATTTATGGCAATCTGTCGACACAGGACAATTTAAAAATATTACTGTCAAATTCAAAATAGCAGACTACCGAAACATTTCAGTCATTGAATTGCAATTGTGAAGCAGTTGTGTACGAGACTAGCAATTTATGTCACTTTGACAATTGAAAGTCAATGATGAAGTCGTTATGACGACACAATAATAGTAGACTACCAAAAACTTTACTATTGCACCATAATGGTACAATAATGGTACAGTTGTGACACCGTTGAAATACCCGACTCAGGGCCCAGGTCCTGTGCTGCCTGGGCATAAGGCGTGTTTACGAATATGGCTACAAATTTTTTATTTTTTAGTACCTAGCTATAGCTAAAAGAGTCTTTGTAAACGCACGTTCAATAAAAATGACATTTGTCAGAATGCAAAACACCCCTCCTCTTTAATTTACCGGTTCACGAAGTATAGATACAAGGAGTCCGAACGGTATAGACTTTTCCATAATATTTCGTGTACACAATAATAAACCCAGATCATAGTTCTATTTTCTGCCACTGGCTGCGCTAGTATTCAGGACGTACCGATGCTATTATAGAATATCAGAATATCTCTTGACCTTCTCTGTATTGTTGGGTTTAAAGCACTCGAAAAATTTCTAAAAATTTCCTGAAACTTATATTAAATTG
Source organism: Orgyia antiqua (assembly GCA_916999025.1). Classification (NCBI taxonomy): domain Eukaryota; kingdom Metazoa; phylum Arthropoda; class Insecta; order Lepidoptera; family Erebidae; genus Orgyia; species Orgyia antiqua. The sequence continues at coordinate 13,588,294 of OU779874.1, forward strand.
CACGTTTCTCAGAATATTTTTTTCCACAGGTGTCAATAGTTCAAACGAGTACTTCTTGAAAAATGGCGCGCTCTACCGGCAAAAAATCTGTCCCTTAAATTGAGACCATTCGTTCAACATTACGTTCGGACTCCTTGTATCTATACTTCGTGTACCGGTTCTTCGGAGTTTCCGTTCTGATACGTAGTATCTTCTATCTATTCTGTGGTTCTCTTCTCTTCTCTAGTTAATCTGTGGGTAATATCTGTGCTAATCTGTGCTAATCTGTGGGTCAAAGAAAAAAAGCGCGGGAAACATTTTTCTGGAAGGACGTGTTTTTCGTATAAAATTTTATTTTTTCAAATTTGATCAGTTTGAATTAATAGTACTGTGTAATTTAGTTTGTATACATGTTTCTATAGTTTTAATAAGTAATTTTAGTGTAGATCTTTTTCTTCTCTTCATCTTTCACCTGGATTTAGGGTAAGTTTTTTCTTATTGTTTCTCTTCAACAATGGATCCCCCAGGGGACCCTGGGGGAACTATCCCAGAGGTAGGGCATGTCGTAACTATTTACGACTGTTCTAGTATAGATACGGATGCATCTAGCATCCAAGATGGCAAAGTTCGGAGACGTAAACGTACAGCCGCCGTACGTACATGTAAGCATGGCAATAAAAACAGGACTAAGAGGCGACACGGTGAGGACAGAAACGATATACGTGATGATTGTGAGTGTATATCAGATAACAATTTGAGTAATACTTGTAATGATGACAAAATGTCTCAGTCTCATACAACTACAACTAATAATTTACAGGCCATTTCTGCGTCCACTGTACATCAGACAGTTGCAAGGCTAGTGTACCAAAAATCTGACGCCTATCCATACATTATTCATATTCAGCGTAACCTAGAGTCTTCCAATGACAGTTCAATATTACATCCAATAACATTTGGAAAATTTTTAAAATCAAATGCTATTCAGCATGTTATCAATGGTAGTTTAAAGCGTATTGGTAGGAATAGGCTGTCCATTTCCTTTTCAGATTATAAGTCTGCCAATGAATTCATGGAAAGTGAGGCTTTAATAACATGTAACTACAGAGCTTTTATACCATCGTTTAATGTAACACGGATGGGTATTGTTAGAGGAGTGCCATCTGATTGGTCAGATGAAGAAATTAAAGATAATATTTCAGTTCCTATAGGGTGTGGGCCAATATTAAAAGTGCGTCGCCTTAACCCATTAACGCCCAAAATGAAACTGCAGTATATTTTTCTATTGTTTTTCTATTTATTAGTCCATAAGGGATAAAATATGCTATATAAGAAAATAAAATGAAAAAAATATATTTACATATCAAGTTTTAGGTGTGTACTCAGCCGTGTACAATGGGCGCTTTAGGAGTGAAATTGTTTGAAACAAGGTCGTTCAACACATAGCGTTTTCAAACATATTTCGCAACGCCAGCGAATTCTTTGGTGACAGATAACACATCGCAATGGGTTTTCCAACCGTTCAGGATTATGACCATTATTGTTCCGACCCCCTAGTGCCGCTGAGGATGACGGACGGCTCTTAGTTTTCGTTGGACGTAAATAAATAAGTCCGTGCAATAATTCGTCTGAAAGATAACTGGTCCATGTAAGTTATCTCTTGTTTAGTTTTACTGAGCAAAACATGTAGTCGCCAAGCATTTGATATCGCCATATCTAACAAATAGGTAAATATAACCCACCACCACTTTTTTCCTTTTATTGAAATCCGATAAAGGCTGATAGACTGATCCATTTGGTCAACTCCACCCATTCCTTTATTATAGTTGACAAACATTTTAGGTATATTTACGTCAACCTTTTGCTTTCTGATGTTACACCATCGTTTGACTTTGCCCAGAGGCTCTATGTCATCAAAATTAGTTCCCATTGTAACGACATTATTGTCCTTCCAACGTACCATAGTTATCTCATTCTTTGTATCAAAACTATAATCATATTCCGCCCTAGGCTTCTTCTTCATATTTTTTACTGTGATCAGGGGACATTTCTTCGTCCGATTCTCTCGAACGGTTCCAGTACTTCTAAAACCTAGTCTACCCAAATCGAGCAACAATTGATGATTGGTAAAAAATTATCGAAATATACGATATGCTCTTTAGGAACTACAGGCATTTTAGCCAATAAAGATTTCACGACTCTCGCACCAAGGGTATCATTAGAAGGTTCTGTGGATTTTCCACAATAAACATCAAACGCGTAGCAATAACCATCTGAACTTGTCGCAGCCCAATTGCGATAACCAAATCTTACAGGCTTTCCTTGTATAAATTGTTTTGATGGATGACGCCCAAAATATTTGATCATGGACTCGTCCACAGACAAGCTTTCATGAAATACACCCCGCTGACTAGAGTTTCGCTGAATCAAATCGCATAATGATCTGAGTTTGATCATTTTATCTTTCGAACCATCTATTAGACCGTTATCCACAAAATGAAGATTTCTTTTTATCTCCAAAAACCTATTGCGTGACATACAATTAGCAATCAATGGAACACCAAGGTCTTCATCCAAACTCCAGTAAGCACGTTCAGATGGCAATTCATGGTAACCGGTCAGTATCAGTACACCAAAAAATTTTTTCAAACATGCACTATCAAGTTCAAAACCATGCCTATTATTTTGATTAGCGTACAAGACACTGTTAGTTGTTATCAAATCCATTACGTCATGATCAAATATTTTTTCAAACAACATTACGGGATTGCAGTCTGCTAAGCTTTCAACAACGTATTTTTGTCTCTTTTGTATGATATCGGTAATTTCATAAGTAGAACTATAGGTTGGCTGAGTTTTCCTCCATACAGGTAAATGTACATCACATTTTTTGGCACGTTTTGCAGGAATAGGTCTTACCGGCTCATCATCACTGTCGCTCAATTCCGAAACATCGTAGTCAGGATGACGCCGACCTACCTCAATAGTCCCTGGAACGTCCATAGGGAATCTTGAATCCGCCAAATTATCTTCATTACCTTCTTCCTCATCACTCACCACAGCCGGATCTGGTGGCACTAATACCATATCGTACTCTTCATCATTGCTTTCATCAGCCATAATTGATTCCAAGGCTTCCTCCAGTCTCTTATAGCTGGTAAATACGTTCCGATTGGCCATTTCAACTTATAAGTAATACTGTAAAAAAAACGAAATTTTAGTACGAATCTGCCCGCTGTACCCGCCTGTGTACAACAAATGAAACAAACCCTACTTTACAAGTTTTGTAATAAACTTTAATTCTTATGTTATTATTACCAACACAAATAAATAGACTCCATAAAAATAAAAAAAGAAGTTGAAATATTTCACTATTTTTGATAAAAACCAACAAAATAATCTTACCTTGTATGTCGTGTCTGGACTCCGTATTTTATTACAAAATAAGTGACATTTGTTTTCGCGTCACCGCCTATTTTTATTTATTATATGGTAACTAGTGTCATCTAGATTTGATAAACAGATAAACATTTTATTAATAATTAAATAATTACAGGTCAACATAATATACAGGTGTCACCTTTGTGAAAATATTATATTTATAACATTAATAATTGTTATTTTACATAATTTAAACGTTGTTTGTAAACTCATTAACAGAATAAAAGGCATTTTGAACCAGCCAGCGTTTCAATTTACTTTTAAAGCTAGATTTTGTGGTAGCAGAGACGACTGACGTCGGCAGTCTATTAAAAATGATTGGACCTATCGTGTGTGTCAGTTTACTAGATTTTGTTAATCTGTGAGGTACGCTCGCCAGTTTGTTGGCCGCTCGAGTAGGGTAATTATTCTTATCTCCGCGCCTCGGATAATCTTTCAAATTCTCCCATGTGTAAATTGCAATCTGAAGAATTACAATACACGGTAAAGTTAATATGCCAAGCGAAATAAAAAATGGTTTGACCGAAGTCCTCTGTGATATACCCACGATAGCGCGCACTGCTCTTTTTTGCATTCTAAAAATACGTAATCTATCCGCACCATGTCCCCAAAGTTCCGCTCCATACTGTAAGACGGAGTGTACGGTTGCAAAATAACATTTCCGAACTATATCGGCTGAGACCACACGTGACAGACGTTTTAGTGCGAAACAAGCACTAGCTAGTTTAGCACACATATAGTCGATATGTGAGCTCCAAGTAAGACCTTTGTCAACATAAAAACCTAGGAATTTTGTAGATTCTACCTGTTCTATCGCGACCCCATCTAGAGTCACGGTTAGGCCTCTTGACTGTCGTCCTGATATGGAAAAGTGCACAAAATGTGTCTTTGTCAAGTTAAGCACCAGGCCATTGATTTTAAACCAATTGGCAACTTCTGACACTGCCAAATTTAATTGCTCTTCAAGTTTATCCAGGTCAGGTGCACTGACAACAATGGCGACGTCATCTGCGTACATAAACAGTTCACCAGAGCCGATACAGCGAGGGAGATCATTGAGTAAGAGTGTAAACATTATATTGGATACTGAAGATCCTTGTGCTACACCCATGGAGGCTTTGAGTGGATCTGATCTCTGCTCTCCTCCATCTGCCACGACAATCTGATGTCTGTCTCGCAGAAAAGCTGTGAGCAGTGTCTGTGCCATTCCCGAGATGCCATAGTACCTCAACTTAGTAGCCAGTACACTGTGATCTGCGACATCAAAAGCTTTTGATAGGTCACAGCATAAAAGCGCAACTTGTTGCCGCTTTTCACATGACTCGACTACGCACCTTATCACTTCTCTAGTAAGAGAAGTTGTGGAGCGTCCCGCTCGGTAAGCGTACTGCCTTTCTGACAGTGCCTTTGTGTCGTTGAGGTAGTTTGTTAGGCGTGTTGACAGACCATTTTCAAAAATCTTTGCAACTGCAGGAATTATCGAAACGGGCCTATAACTATCGATTAATTCTTTCTTGCCTTTCCCTTTGTGAATTGGGGAAATCTTGCTGACCTTCATAGCCCGTGGATAACTTCCATGTTCAATGCAACGATTGTATAGCTTAGCGAGCCAAGGTGAGATTTGATTTGCAACGCTGTGCAGTATATCCATAGAAATGTTGTAGATATCTTTAGTTGGCTTGCTCGGTATACGCGTCGTTATTATTTTGTATACTTCTTCGTCCGTGAACCTTAAAAATCGCAAGGAACGGTCAGCGATGGGCCGAGCGCTCTCTAATATGGATATTACGTCTGAAAGAGTTGCACGTGGAGCGTTACACGATGCCGCCGCGGCTATGAACCTTGAATTCATAGCATCTGTGGCAGCTTTCTTTGAACAAAACTTATTGCCTGATTCATCAATTATTATATTTGAAAAACAAGCGCTTTGGCCTGTACTTATACCTCTCTCAATATTAACTACACGCCAAATCGATTTATTTATGTTACCACTATTTGCTATCATGTTGCAATAGTGGTTACACTTTTGGGTTGTGACACATTGGTCATAGTTATACTGAAGTTCGGATATCAGTTGATTAACATCTACACTAACCGGATACTTTTTCTGTAGCTTTACTACTTCAAATAGAATATTTTTTAGAGCGATAATATTATTAGTAATCCATGATGTTCGTTTGTTATTTTTTCTTTTGAATGGAAAAGAAATTATAAATTTATTTGAAATTATGTTTATCAAAGTCGAGGAAAGGTTTTCTGGACATGTATGTGCGGAAAATATTTGATGCCAATCGACGCTTATAATGGCTGCGCGGAAATTCATGTAACTCACCCGCGAGAAGTCTCTAACCATGCGAGTAGCAGGCTGCGGTGTATTCGTTACACATGTCACACCTGCACGTACAGCACGATGGTCACTAATGTTAGTGTCAATTGGGGATGCAATTATAGACCCAAATATAGTTGTGATAAATATGATCTAGGCAAGTTGAAGATGTAGGCGTTATTCGAGTTGGAAATTTTACTTCGTTTATAAAATTATTGGCGGAGAGAATATCGCTTAACTGTTTGAATTCCGAACTATTTTCGTCCTTATTATTAATGTTAAAATCACCGAGAATTATGAAATATTTATTACTTAAACTATTTAACTTGAAATTATTTTAATGCTCATTAAAATACTGTCTCAGTCTAGCACACTTTCACTGTCCAACGCTGCACCAATCATTACAGTTCTCTCACAGTTATTCTCACAAATCAATAATGGACAACCTAACCAAAATAATACAATGGAATTGTAGAAGCGTTATTTCAAAAAAATCAAACCCAATGAAAGTGACGATGGCGAAGATCCTAAAATTGATGCAACTCTGAGCCGGGTCTGCCAGTCTGGTGTTCAATTACGACCAACGTCCCCAAAAGAATTAGCCAAAGAAATAAAAAATCTAGTGATCAACAAGGCCCCCGGCTACGACTTGATTACTCCTAAGCTATTAAAAGAACTCCCTAGGAAGTGCATAGTGTTACTTACAAATATCTTTAATGCTACCTTCAGAGCCTGTTATTTTCCGACCCTCTGGAAGTTTTCGCAAATTGTGATGATCCACAAGCCTGGCAAACCAATTAATGAAGTGTCATCCTACCGACCTATCAGCCTCACTCCTCTGCTTTCCAAACTCTGGGAAAGAGTCTTGCTAACAAGGCTAAAACCCTATCTTCAGGAATCCAACATCATACCCGATCACCAATTTGGATTTCGTGAAGATCATTCTACTATCGAACAGGACAAAGCCTTGAAAAAAAAGAGTATTGCGCTGCTGCGTTTTTGGATGTACAACAGGCCTTTGATCGGGTGTGGCATAAGGGCTTGCTATATAAAATTAAGAGTACTCTTCCTCATTCATTTTACCATCTAATGACTTCTTACCTCAACGCAAGAATGTTCCAAGTCAAGCAAAGAAATGCTAGATCGACCCTTCATATTTGCCACGCAGGAGTACCACAGGGATCAGTTCTTGGCCCAGTGTTGTATAACATTTTTACCCATGATTTACCGCACACAACTAACGTTACTGTCGCGACTTTTGCTGATGATACAGCATTTTTAGCATCCCACGTCGACCCAGATGAGGCCAGCAATCTACTTCAAAATCAGCTTAATCTAATGGATGGTTGGTTTCACAAATGGAGAGTTAGAGCAAGTGCCCCGAAATCACAACAAATAACATTTACATTAAGAAGAAAGTTGTGCCCTACTGTAAACTTGGGCCCCGACCCACTTCCACAGACCTCATGCGTGAAATACCTGGGATTCTACTTAGACCAACGTATGACATGGAAAGACCACATAAAGCATAAGCGTGATGCAATGAACTTCCGATTTAAAAATCTTCTATGGCTGCTTGGGAAGCAATCAACCTTATCCTTAAGCAATAAACTTAAAGTCTATAACCTAGTTATTAAGCCGATATGGACGTACGGTATCCAACTGTGGTCCTCAGCAAGCAATTCTAACATCCAATTCCTCCAAAGAGCACAAAATATTATGCTAAGAACCATAAGTGGTGCGGCCTGGTTCACTCGTAACAATGAAATACACGAGTACTTAGGTTTAAAGACTGTGGTGGAGGAAACCCAAGAATACAAAGAGAAATACTCCGTGAGATTATTGAAACATCCAAATCCCTTAACAAGTGCTCTTCTAATAAGGAATCCAGTTAACAGACTAAAAAGAGCCAATGTGCTCCATGACTAAGGAAAGTCAAGACATTGGTTTTTGACTCGTCTGAATGCCCAATCACATTGAACAGATCTGATTAAAGTCCGTGGACTGATTGCAGATTAAAAAAAAAAAAAAAAAAAAAACAAATTATCCATGCATCATGATCATTGCCTTACAAGAAACTTGGCTAAAACCAAATACAATTTTTAAGATACCTGGTTTTGCGTGTGTAAGGGAAGACCGTGGTGATGGGTTTGGTGGAGTAGCCTTACTCGTCAAACATGGTGTTCCTTATACATATGTACCTATACCAACACACAGTAATGATTTCTCAATAATCGCAATAACCGTAAACAATATTTGCTTCATATCTTTATATATACCACATCCCTCTTTGTTTATTTATCAAGAAATAAGTGACATTATATCTAATATTTCTGTTTCTCACTCTATTGTTTTACTAGGTGATTTTAATGCTCAGCACCAATCTTGGGGAAGCACTAATACTAATACATTTGGAAACTTCATCATTGATATGTTGCATGATCAAAACTTATGTATATTGAACAATGGTGCCCCTACGCGTCGCACTGCTCCCAACGAAGCCACTAGTGCTCCTGATCTGTCGATCTGTTCTCCCAACTTGGCGTCCTCCTTAAACTGGTCTGCATTGTCGTCTTCCTTTGGTAGCGACCATTTTCCTCTTCTTCTTTCATTTCCCTTTCATCGTCGTCAGTCAGAGAAACGCTCTCCGCGCTTAAAATATAGATTATCAAATGCAGACTGGGATCTCTTCAAAGAAAAAATAGATGTTAAAATATTATCACTTCCTAATATAACACAAGACAATGAAGAGATTTGCGCTGAAGCACTTGCCATGGCCTTAATTGAAGTAGCAGACGAGACATTTCCAAAAAAGAATAATTCTTCTCGTTTCCTTCCGTCCCCTCCATGGTGGGACGCCGAGTGTACGGCAGCTATTAAAAGCAGAAAACTAGCAGAGCGTAAATATTGTCATTGTTCGACTGATGAAAATTTTGAGAATGTCATGCAAGCTATAAAATTTACTAAGAAACTTTTTAAACAGAAGAAATTTGAATCATGGAGATCCTTCTGTCTGTCTCTCTGTCCCAACACAAGCCCTTCAGTTGTCTGGAATAAAATAAGATGATTTAAATCTGCCTTTAAAGATAATAATTCCCGTTCTGTCTTGCCTTTCCATTTAACAACACCGTTTCTAAACAAATTAGCCCCTCCTACTGCTCCTGAACTTATACCTCTTGTTCCCATCAGCGATTTTACTGGACTGAATGGTCCTTTTTCTATGACCGAGTTAAAAGGAGTTTTGGCCAAGACCAAAGATTCCGCTCCAGGATTAGATGGAATCCCGTATTCCTTCTTTTCTCACCTTAATGACACCTCTCTGTCTTATTTCCTTAATCTTATCAATAATATTGTTTCCTCCTGCAATATTCCTTCTTCCTGGAAATGTCAAGATATTTTACCTATACTTAAACCTAACAAAGATCCGAACCAAAGCTGTTCATATCGCCCAATAGCGCTTTCATCAGTTTTAATGAAAATCACTGAACACCTTATTAAGAATCGTCTCGAATGGTTTATAGAGAGTAATAATTTATTGTGTAATAATCAGTTTGGATTTCGTCGCGGGAGAGGGACTATAGATAATATTAGTGTTTTAATTACTGACATTAGACTAGCTTTATCTAATAATAATTACTTACTTGCTGCATTTCTGGACATAACAGCTGCATATGATAATGTGGTTGTGTCAATTCTTTATAAAAAACTACAAGTTCTAAGAGTTCCTAGTATATTATCCAATTTTATCGTTACTATGTTGTCAGATAGATGTATAACTCTATCTGTAAATGACTCTACTGAAACCCGTCTTGTAAATTCTGGTTTACCTCAAGGATCTGTACTCAGTCCTATTTTATACAATATATACAGTTATGACTTAGAATCGTCTTTAGGCTCAGATGTTACGGTATTGCAGTACGCTGATGACTTGCTTGTATATTACTCTCACGAAAATGTAGAGGTTGAAGCAGACACGTTGTCGCATTCTCTATCTCTTCTTAAAAACTGGCTAGATTTTAATGGTCTTGATGTTTCAGCTGATAAAAGTGCAGTTATACCTTTTTCACGAAAGAGGTCACCCCCAGCAATTTCTGTTTATTATAATAATATTTTAGTCCCTATAAAACAACAAACTAAATTTCTTGGGGTAGTATTAGATGCAAAGCTTTCGGGTATTCCCCATTGCGAATATATAGTTAATAAGAGTGAGCGTTTATTGAACATTTTGAGATGTCTTTCGGGAGTCTGGTGGGGTGCCCATCCGTTTACACTTAAAATTTTATATAATGCCATGATTAGAAGTATTCTTGATTATGCCATTTTTTTGCTTACACCAGTTAATAAAACGGGACTAACAAAATTAGATGCGATCCAAAATAAGGCAATGCGTTTGATATGTGGAGCGATGAAATCTAGTCCGATAAACTGTTTACAGGTTGAATGCGTGGAATCTCCACTAGACTTGAGACGGCAATATTTATGTGACAGATATTTACTCCGTTGTCTTCAATTTGCCAAACATCCTTTACATAAATCATTAAAACTCTTAAATAATTCTACTAACACTACAAGTTATTGGTCACATAAAACTCTTCCATGCATAGTTTTAAGTTATCAAAGGTATCTCAATTTACACGCTCCTACTTGTAGTTATTTACAATATCCACTTTTTAACACAAATTTTGATGCTTTAAAATTAACTCCTAACATAAATCTTAATATAAATATCTGCAAAAGTGACGTCAATGCTAATACTAAATTCAACTTCATTAAAGACTGTCAGTGGGTAGACTGGCATCATATTTACACCGATGCGTCTAAGTGCTCCTCAGTGGGTAAAGTAGGGATTAGCGTCTACCATTCTCAATACAAAATCAGACAACAAATTAAACTTCCTCCAGAATCGTCAATCTTTACTGGCGAATGTTATGGACTATTTAAAGCTGTTGAATATATTAAGTTAGCAAAATTACAAAAATCTGTCATTTTTACCGATTCTAAAAGTGCCTTACAAACACTTCATAACTACCCATTTAACTGTAAGTTAGTGTATCCTATAATAATTAGTATTAGAACCTTACTTGCTCAGTGTAGTGAGTTGGGATTAGAAGTTTCTTTCGTTTGGATACCTAGCCATTGCAACATCTTGGGTAATAATATTGCTGATCGCCTTGCGCATGAGGCTATTCAAAACGGTGACTTGTTTCCGTACAAAAACTTTAGCCATGACTTGGTAGCTCTCGCTAGAGTGTTTTTAAGAGAGTCTTGGAATAAGATTTGGATAGAAAGTTGTCAGAAAAAAGGCAAACATTACTTTTCCATACAATCTGATATTCCAGGTAAACCCTGGTTTGCCAGAATGTCATTTAATAAAAGGGACACTTGTTGTATCATTCGTATGAGATTGGGACACGTTTGTACACCTGCATACCTCGCTAAAATTCAAGTCGTGGCCTCTAATATGTGCGAATGTGGTTTAGATGTTGGCGATGTGAATCACATTTTTCTCTCCTGCCCTCACCGTGATAATAGTATGATATATAACTCTCTAAAAACGTTGAATTTTCCATTACCTACTTCTATTACTGTTCTTCTAGCATCTAATAACTTCGATATATATAATGCTTTAAGTAGTTTTATTACTGAAAATGATATTAAAATATAGCATCTATTTATTTATTCCGTTAATAAAATCTTACTGATCTTTCGAAATTCTCGAATCCAAATTTTAATTAAAATTACTGTTGTTTCCCTACCTTTGTTCGTGGCAACTGCGCAAACCGCGCGAGCCAATATTATAAATAAAAAAAAAAAAAAAAAAGTAATCTGTGGATTAACGACGTACCTTACCTAACCTAAAAATAAATAAAATTGTATAAAAATAAACCAAGCTTTTGCCCATATTTTGTCTTTGCCTTGGCATTTAAAATATTTTGCAAAAGCAGAAGCAGAGAGAGATTTGGTTTTTATGTGTGTAATGTGGTCTTTGTGTTGAATTTACTTTTCGTCGTTAGGTATGTCCGCCACGTTTTTCAGATTATTTAATAAATCATTCAGACAAATTTTGCCGAGACATCATAATAGAGCAGGTAAAAGCTCTATAAGGGCAAATACTTAGTATTAGAAATGTTATTTCATAATTTGACTGCTGAAATTTTTGTTTTTTTTTTTTCATCTGATGTTTTATGGTTGTTTGATTTGTTGTATTTTCTAAAATTGTCTTGTATATCGAAAAGTGTTGTCCGAATAATACTAGATCTTAAACTATCCATAGCAATACTACTCTAATTTGTTTAAATCTATTACAGTTATTTTTTTAGTATTAGGTACATGTACCTGGTTGGATGTTGGATGACATGACGCTAAAATATATGAATTGAATAATATACAATTTTTTTATTTGCAGTGATATACAGGTGTTTGTCAGTTATGGAAATTGCCACAGAAGAACCAAAAGTGATTGCAGATAGCCAAATACCGGACATAGTTCCTAGTAAACAATACACAAGATTTAAGAAACGGCAATGGGAAGAAACAAAGCCTCCTAAAACAGAAAATGAAACGGACAGTACAAAACAATGTACTGATAGAGTTAAGAGAAAAAAGATGGCTATGCTTTTAGGTTACTGTGGTGTTGACTATTATGGAATGCAAAGGTAGGCTTTTCTCGTAAAAAAGTTTGTAATAAGTATGTGTGAGGAAAACTCTGAAATAATGATCCCATGCTAAAAAATTTCAGTAATAGATTACAGTCTGTGAGTGCTATAAGCTATATTTTATTAGACAAATAGTGTTTCTTAGATGAATAAATGTGCGGACAAAAAGCATGTTATTAATACCATCTTACCATAGGTATCAAAGCCTTACCATGGTTGTTGTACCAACTTTTCTAAACTATTTTTAACAAAATGTACTTTAAAGGGCTTGGTCGCTATAAACTTACTACTTGTATGTTAAAATTAAGTAAAATGTTCAAACCTTTTTTTTTCTAGAAATCCAGGCGTAAGAACAATAGAGGAGGATTTATTAAAAGCATTATTTGAAGCAAAATATATAACTGAGGAGATATTTGAAAATCAACAAATCATACAATTTCAGAGAAGTTCACGGACAGATAAAGGTGTATCAGCTGCTCGACAAGTTGTTTCACTTAAACTTCGTGAGTTTAATTTTTTTTTGTGGCAACCCACTCGATAATGGTTTAGTGCCAGGCTCATGTAATAGCTTCTAGTGTGGTCTAGGCAAGGCCATAAAATTTTATATTAACAAAAGTTGACCAATTTTTTTCATCCAACAAATGCCGAGTGATGTCCTATTTCGGTCACTGTGGACACTGTTATTACTAAGTATGTTTTTTTTTGTTACCTGAACATTAATTTGTATATTTGGTGTCAACTGTGGCTTTGAAATAAATGTATTTCTTTTTATTTTTTTTTTCTAAATGTGGTTTAGGGCCAAATGATGGATATTTCCTTTTTTTGTGTGTTTTCCATCTACAGTGGGCTATATAGCCATAATTATTGATTTTAAACTTACGCGATTTGAACTCATAATTTATTAATATTACCAAGACTATGATCACATTAATAACTGTTAAAAAGGCACAATACCAGTCGACCCGTAACCACGATCGATGCAAATCGATCGAAACGTCGGGAGTAGAGGTATTGTGTCTTTTTAACAGTTATTAACGTGATTATAGTCCCGGTAATATTAATATGTAGCCATAATGTATATATAGTTTAAATATTTGTTGATTTTCTCTCTCACATAATAGAAAACACAGGCCTTCACATCTGTCAGTTTGTTTGTAAGAAATTAAAAAGTTATATTGTTGATTTTTTTTACAGCTTTAGAAGTTGATGTTAAAGAGATAAACAAAAATTTACCTTCAAGTATAAAAGTGTTTAGTATAAAAAGAGTGACAAATAGATTCAATTCAAAATCAAAATGTAACGCAAGGACATACAGTTATACATTACCTACATATGTGTTTGATGCCAGTTTAGAGACACTTGATGAAAGAAAACAGTATAGGATACCGGAAGAGAAATTAGAACAAGTTAGGAAAGTTCTAGAAGTTTATAAAGGTGCTAAGAGTTACCATAATTTTACTGAAAAGAAGTAAGTGTTCATAATTTTTCGTCATCTATATACTCTCTCTCTCCAGCTTATTTACGTCCCACTGTTGGGCACTGGCCTCTTGAACTCACGACCTCGGAATACCGTTGTGTTGCTCTCCCAACTGAGCTACCATGGGACTGGCACATGATAACCAAATTTTTCACTACAATATTTCTCAATGTGAGTTAAACATCGTGTGATCTTTTTTGTACAACGCCCTCTATCGAGCGGTTTGCATTAACTCGGTTCAAGTCCCTCTCATGGTGATTTTTTTTTCACTATCACTTGATTTATGCGAAGTCTGTGAAAAGCTGTAGCACAGATTATATAATAATAATTATTGTTTTGCAGACATAGTTTAGATCCATCTGCGTTAAGATACATGATGAGTTTTATTGTGGACAAAGTGTTTGTTGAATCTGATATGGAATTTGCTGTTTTATTAGTTAAGGTATGTTAAATTCATACTTTAAAATAGCTTCGTCTTCGATTTGATTTAAAAATTCCATACGTACGAAATCGCGGGCAACAGCTAGTTAATTATAAACTTTAACAGTCTTATTCATAATGACTTATCGGAGGTTTAAAAGTTCGATAAAATCGGTTCGCGAAAATTGTCAAAACTTGGTATTCTTAATAGTCTATTTACGCTAAAACGTTTATTAAGATTTTCCCATTGGACTACAGTATGGAGTTCTTCAAAAAAGGTGTGAAGATATTTCTGCAGGGTCGGTGACGCGCGAGTGATACCCCTGGTGTTACAGACGTCTATAGGCTACGGTAACAGCTTTCCATCAGGCGGGCTGTAAGCTTGTTCGCCACCTATTAGTATAAAAAAAAAATTATCTCTCCAATAAAATCTCCGTTTAAACCTCCGATAGGTCATTATGAATAAGACCGTAAGTAGTTTTTAAGCTTTCGTATCTTAAAAGAAAGTGTTTGTCTGTCCATCTGTCTGTCTGTCAAATTTTTTTTCATAGGAATGTTTTATCCCTTTATTTGTCATATTTTAGGGTCAAAGTTTTATGTTACATCAAATTCGTAAGATGGTTGGTCTTGCGATAGCCGTAATACGAGGTCATGCTGATATATCTGTGTTAGAGAAAGCTTTTGCTAAAGAAAAAGTCATGATACCAACTGCACCTGGACTCGGACTTGTTCTCGACATGGTAAGTGCCTTGAAAGAAAGAAAGAAAGAAAGAAAAATAAATTTATTGGAAGTATAATCACACAAATACAGTTAGGAACAGAGTAGAATATACTTGCGTAGTAATATAACTAGAATTTCCCCATGTTTTACCTGCGGGTTTCGGAAAACTGACCGACGGAACCACCAAATAGGTTTGACGTCAGGCGGCTGGTCGTAAAAATTATCCAAAACCCACCGTAACGCGAAGAAGACATGTTGCGCCGACCCCAAATAGAGGCCGATAGGGCCGGAGAATAATGAATAAATAAATATAAATATTCACGGACATTTCACACAACCTCCTCTGGTCCCTAGGCTAAGCTTATAATATAAGCTTAGCTAGGGACAAGCATATAAGCCTTATATGCTTGTATTATGGGTACCAGAATACGGATATACTACTTTTCTTTTGTAAATACTTACTTATATTAATAATGCATAGAAACACCCAGACGCATTACAAAATTTGTATGACAAGAAAAATCACATAAATGATTGTCCCGAGCGGGAATCGAACCCGCGACTTCTTGATCCAGTCCGTTACACGAACCACTCCACCACGAGTCTCGTCTATACATACTTATAATACATTAAAAACCCATGTTAACAGTATTGTTTTATTTCAGGTGCATTATGATAGGTATGATAAAAAATTCCAAAAAAGTCATGATAGCTTAACTTGGGATGAAGAGGAAAATAATATTCAGAAATTTAAACATGAAAAAATATATCCTATTATTGTAAAAGGGGAGGTTAATGACAATTCTATGGGTATTTGGTTGGAGAAGGTCAGTCAACATACATATGAACCATCAGATGATACCAATGATAAAGATTCGAATGAGCTGGCTCAGGGTGATGACGATGATGATGATGATGATGACAAAAATGATGATGATGACGACAAAAATGATGGTGGTGATGACAAAAATGATGGTGGTGATGACAAAAATGATGGTGATGATGACAAAAATGATGTTGATAATAAAATTGATAAAAAGCGCCCTAAAATTGATGACAGTATAAAAAGTGATGCTACCAAAGGGAGTAGTGAAATATAATTATTAATGTTTACAAATATAATATATATAGCGCGTGCCTCTGCAAGTACTTCGCGCGCTCCTTGTGCGGGGGTGAGACGCTCCGTACCCAAACCCCAGCGCCCGCGCAGTCTTCGCGAGTTCCTCAAAGAGTGAGGGATGAACCGCCCTACGTAATACACGTACGTCACAGCGCACGCGATCGTCTTTACTTAAAATGGCTATATTGTTTTATTTAATGTTCAAGTATAAAGAATCACGCCATAATATAGAATATAATGTAATTTAATATTTATACATTTCTTTTTTCTCAGCTTATCGCAGTGTTGGTTCGGGTGGGTATTGAAATTTGGTCTCTTCTCCAGCCCATTTATGTCCCACTGTTGGGCACGGGCCTCCACGTTGGAGGGATTATGGTCCACTGTGCCTCGCTGACCAGCCGTATTGGCACAGGGTTTATTTTCGAGTTTTCCGTCTCTCACAGAGGGTGTTTTCTGTGTGCAATATCCCTTAGCTGAACTTTTACAGCACCCTTGGGAGGAGATGGGGTGGTGACACTTGTTTTCTTAATGCGACACCACACGGAGAATTTCTTCTCTCAAAGAGATCTACACTAATATAAAAAAACTGAAAAGTTTGCTTGTTTGTTTATACGCACTAAACTCAGGAACCGCTGTTCCCATTTTAAACAATTCTCTTAATTAATATCCCTTAGCTGGCTTTTACAGCACCCTGGGGAGGTAATATTGGTGTTCTTAAAATTATAGAATTTGCACTGATCTTTCTCTCCAGCACATTGATGTCCCACTGTTAGGCACTTGCATCCTCCACTTCAGGAGCTTCTATGGTCTACTATGCCACGCTGACCAGGTGTTTTGGCATGGAGTTTTATTTTTGAGGTTTCTGTCTCTCACAGTGGATCCTAACTGCTTATAATATCCCTTAGCTAGCTTCTACAGCACCCAGGGGTAAAATGGGTTTTATTATGACTTGTATTGATTATTATTAAAAAAGTAGTATTACATTACAGAGATAATATTTAATTTTACATTACATTCAAGAGTTATAAATGTTATTAGTTAGATTTTTCAACAGAACTGCATAATGAAATTATTTTTCAATCTAATATATAAAATTCACGTGTCACAGTGTTAGTTACCGTACTCCTCCGAAACGGCTTGACCGATTCTTCTCAAATTTTGCATACATGAATATGTATGCAAAATTTGAGAAGAATCGGTCAAAAAAAAGTATGAAAAATAGATGTTGGCCGATTCTCAGACTTACTGAATAGTAAGTCTGAGAATCGGCCAACATCTATTTTTCATACTTTTTTTTTTAGTATGGCAAAACAACGTTTGCCGGGTCAGCTAGTATTTATATAAATTAAATATCCAATAAAATAGTAATTACATTCAGATTTATTGGAATGTAAAACTACTATTAAAGATGATATAATACCATCTAAGGCAGGGGTTCCCAAACTATTTTTGTTCACGCCTCCCTGCTGCATAAAATGAAATGACCACGCCTCCCTTATAGCTTCGATCTAAGAAAGAGAGCTCGGGAAATGTTAAATAGTGTAGTATTTATTATATTCATGCAAAAAAGAAAAGTTTCTGCACGTAGACAATTTTTAAAATGAAAAAAATAGGTATTAATCAAACGTTTTATTTGATATTATTATTACAAATAATGAAAAAATACAATTCAATGTGATGGATGGGCTTGCATATTTTTAACAAGATTTTCGATTCGGGGTTGAATTGAAGAAAGTGCACAACGTAGATCGCTAGCCATATCAAGTTTGTTTCTGCACTTCGTTTTTATAGCTACAACTGCCGAGAATGCCCTTTCACACAAATAAGTACTCGAAAACGGTAATAACAGCTTCAGGGATTCATCTGCTATATTGGGATAAACTTTGAGATATTTTACCCAGAATAATGATTTATCCATCTTCTCGAAATCATATTTGGCAGCCGAATCATTTTTGATTTCCAAAGCTTGTTCTTGAAGAATTTCTGGCAGCTTGTCTATATCAACATGAAAAGGATCTGTCGTCAATCGGTAAATATTATCATCACACGAATTGGGAAAGTAGCGCTTGAATTCATCAGTGAGGTGCTGCAAGTGTTTGGAGATCTCTGCCTTAGTGTTGGTTTCATCAAATACTTCCATAAAGCCCTCTTCCTCTGTAATTTCAGATAATTTAGGAAAGCAGGAATAATTGCCCACTGATATTTTACGTTTCCATAATTGCAACTTCTCAGTGAAAGCTGTGATTGCATCTCGGTGATAAATTATGTTCGCATCTCCTCCTTGCAGTTTTAAATTCAACGAGTTTAACGCATCGAATATATCCGATAAATAGGCAAGTACCAGCTGTACCCATGGTTTTTTTAATTGTACTAATAATTCACTTTGTTTTTGATTATCCAAGAACTGAATAACTCCATTGCGGAGCTCATATAATCTTGCCAGCATATTGCCTTTCGAGAGCCAGCGCACCTCAGTATGAAATAACAGTGTCGTATGTTCTGTACCCATATCTTTACAAAGAGCCGCGAAAAGTCTTGTATTCAACGCACTTTTTTTAATATAGTTGACAATCTTAATGCATAATTTTAAGACAATATTGAATTCATCCGAAAGTGTCTTGGCTGCGAGGGCTTGGCGGTGTATAAAACAGTGAATTACACACACATTAGGATTTTTTTCCCTCACTAATGTTACGAATCCTGAGCGAGATCCAATCATCGCTGGAGCGCCGTCTGTACAAACACCAATCAAATTTTGCCACGACAATTCATGTTTGGAAAAAAAATCAGTTATTGCTGTCATTATATCGATTGCTTTCGAGGTAGTCGTTAATTCCATGGAAAACAACAATTCTTCATTAATTTTTTCATTTTGCATATATCGAACGAAGACTAACAGTTCACAACATTGTGCTACATCAGTACTCTCATCCAATTGTATTGCAAAAAATTTTGATTCTTTCACGGCCTCCACTACTTGTATTTTTATATCTTCAGCCATGTCA
Source organism: Orgyia antiqua (assembly GCA_916999025.1). NCBI lineage: Eukaryota > Metazoa > Arthropoda > Insecta > Lepidoptera > Erebidae > Orgyia > Orgyia antiqua. The sequence continues at coordinate 13,607,439 of OU779874.1, forward strand.
TCAAGGCGACGTTTCACCGTATTATCAGAGAGGGGTATTTGTGACAATTTTTGTTTACTTTCTTGGCCAAGAACGGTATCAGCTGCTTTTAACATGCAGGGTTTTACAAGTGACTCACCGATAGTATGGCTTTTCTTTGCCTTTGCGATCATTAGCGATATCTCATATGAAGCTTGAAGCACTTTCTCAGATGATTGCGCAAAAGTTCCAGTATTATCCAATCTCATGCGTTTCAAACTTGAACATTTTGAAACAAAAAACTCCTTTGGCTTGTCTTTTAAGGCGCTATGTTTTGTTGACAAATGTCGTTCCAAACGCGCAGGTCTCATGGCATCATTACTCAAAACTTCGTAGCAAATAACACACTGCGGATGATCGATATCATTTTTTCGTATAGCAACAAAACCGTATTTGATATAATCATCGTTATATTTACGTTTTTTGGCCGAACTCATGATGAAACAAAAGAAAACACGTGATTGTAAGGCGAGTGATTTGATAGACTGATGTCGCGGGCGATGCGTCGCGGGGAGGTGCGTAGGAGCGGGACGGTGCGCGGCCGTGGTTCAGTGCGCGGGTTGCGGGGCTGCTCGCCCGCGGCTCCACGCCCCCCTTTACATGTTGCTGCGCCTCCCTAGGGGGGCGCGCCCCCCACTTTGAAAAGCAATGATCTAAGGTATAAAGGGCAACACTTATAAGCCAAGGCGCCATACAAAAAGTGACAAGCTAGAAAATAGAATTTAAATATTTTTATGAATGAGATTAATATTATGTAAAATCAGTCTCGATGTAGGAACATCAACTAATACTTAACTAAATAATTATTATATCTTCTAGTACAAACAACAAAACAAATTAATAATCTAAACACAGCCTATGCTTAGTAATAATCACAATTTTGTTATAATATAAAATTTGTTATCGTATTTAATCGTCTTCTTCAACTGCATCCTCTACATCTGTATCCAGTAGAACGTCTTTCGTTCGTTCGTCGTTCATTTACACGTCGCCTCCTAGTCCCAAAGTAAGCTTATTTTACGCTTGTGTTATGGGTACTAGGTAACGGATAAACATACTTACGATACTTGTTTTGTAAATACATACTTATCATACATAGAAATTACACCCAGACTCAGAACAAACATTTGTTGCATTACACAAAGTTTGTCCTGTATGGGAATCGAACCCACGACCTCATGATCAGCATTCCCATAGTGGACGCACTGAACCAATGAGGCAGTCAAAGTTAAGCCAATAATTGTTCTTCAATGATAATTATGTACCTACCCACATTATACCCAATAGTTGGCGCTAAATGATAGTTTAATACAAAATATTAAAACGTAGACCTAAAACTGCCATCACTGTCTTAAAATAATGATTTAACTACCTACTGAATAAAATACTTATTAAGTGAAATAATCCAAATAATAATAACAAATAAGAAAACGTATTACATCTCAATAGAATTTTTTACGTAAATAATGATAAAAGCACTTACGATTTTGATTTCGAAGTTTTAAAACGTAAACACTAGCGGCGACTGCGCGCCACGTCACTCGCCGATGCACTCTGGAGTATGACTGAAGCGCCTGCACGCGACAGTTCGGTTGAAAAATCACGAGTTTTAACTCCCGGGCGATGGAATAAATATGGTATTAAATGACACGAATGAAATGTGTTATATTAAAATTGAATGATTTAAAGGTCGACTTTTCTTTTTAATAATACTGACTAAATGTTTCAAATATCATTACTTCATTTTACCGCCGGTTGTATAGGACCGAGACTTATTTCGGCGGGTTATCTGAACTCGTCTGTACATCGACACCACGTAAGTCCTAATATTTTAGTGCTTTCAAATATCTCTATTTCCTCATCTAACCTTTCCTCATTTTCGTGTCTTCTATTTAAATATCCACATTGATCGCCTTCTATTTCTCTTAGTATTTCTTTATTATTACTGTTCCATTTCTGTAATTCAAATCCCGCTTTACTAAGTAACTCTCTCATTTCTATACACAATGTTTTACCTTCTTCTACTGTAGCAACACTTATCATCATATCATCCATATAATAGCTAGTCGGAACCATCTTAGCAGCTATTGGATATTGTTCTCCTTCGTCTATTGCAACTTGGTGCAGTGCCTTTACAGCCAAATAGGCGCCCTATTTGGCTGTAAAGACACTGATGCAGTCCCAAAAGTTACAGTCGTTAAGGCATAATCTTCTATATCTTGTTTGGGATTGTCACGCCATAAGATTCTCTGATATATAATATCCTCTTCAGCAACTCTGACCTGGCGGTACATTTTAACGATGTCCGCTACTAAGGCTATTTTGTACATCCTCCATCGAAGTACGATATTTCTAAGATCTGACTGTAATGTAGTATATATAATAAATATTCTTAAACTACGCGAATACTACAAGCTATGTTGATGAATAGTGGACGCCAGGAGAGTTTTTAATAATGCTGCGGAACTCTTCCAAAACCAAGCCTCGGCTAGCATGAGATGTATTTCAGTATAATTCGGATGATTTTGTAATATAGTTTTAAAGGGCATTACCATAGGCTACAACAATAAAATGACAGTTAACTACATTGATAATTCGACAACAGATAAAGTGTTAGCGCGTTATTAATAAGAAGTAAATCTTACCCCTTTCTGCCGCTGCCACAATCACAACAATTACCAAACAAATATATGATTTGGCTACTAAAAACAATATTATAATGCGGTCACAGTAATAAGATCATAATATCTTTGCGAAGTATCAGTCAGGTCTTATAATATAATGACACACGTCTAGTTTCTTCGAGCATATGACCCTGACTACCCTTGTATAGGAATATAAATAAAATATTGGTAAAAGTGCAAAAACAAAGTACAAGCGTGGGGATCGATCCGTAACCCACCGCGAGTATCTACGAGTGCCGTTATCCATTCGGCCACGGCCTCGTACTTAATAATCTCGAATTTAGTGACTACTATTGGCATTGAATGACACCTATCATAACATGCCCCCTACTAACAGAAGAAATAAAATATAATCATATTTTATTTCTTACATGTGCTCTCTCTCCACAATGGCTTCAAATCCTTGGCATGCCACACTCCAATGGGTTTGCCGTAAACATTATTTAGATGGAAAACATTATCAGAAACCTTTTTTGTAATAATAGCCTTTTCGAATTTAGGTGCCAATTTGGCCATAAATTTTGAACTAGCTTTAGATAAATATTTGGTTCTTTTCCAAACAACATCACCTTCCTGAAAATTAGCTGGTCTACGTTTAATATATTTTCATATATTTTTTTACTTTCGTTATGACTGGTGTGTAGTTTGTGTGTTACATCTTTATATATCTTAGCCAGACCCTGCAATTTGATCATATGTGCTGTCCTATTGGGAATTATGCTATCTACATTTGATATTTGAGTGTGACATTTACTGGAGTTAATTGCGGGCTTGATGGAGGTTTCTCTGCCGAAAAATAGGAATGATAGTGTATATCCTGTAGTCTCATGCACAGATGTGCGGATTGCATGGGCGAATTGTTGTAGATGCACATCCCATTCATTATGTTTCTTTGAATTGATGTAAGAAGAAATCATAGTCCCTATGACTCTATTAACTCTTTCTGTAGGATTGCTTTGAGGGTGATAGTTTGGAGTAAACCAGATTTCACTACCATAACTTTGCACCAATTCCTTGAATACGAAGGAGTTAAATTGTTTGCCATTATCACAAATTATTGCCCGCGGTATGCCAAATAAGAGAAATTGATTCTCAAGTATCTCACAAATTTTATCGGCTTTTCCTGTTCTCAATGGAAACAACAATGTAAATTTACTAAATAGGCAAGTAATGACCAAGAGCATTGTATTGCATTGTTTACTCTTTGGAAACGGACCCATTAAATCAATGGAAATTACCTGCCAAGGTTCTGTAACTGTTCTATGTTGACCCATCTGACCAAAAGGTACTCTTTGTGATACTTTAGACTTCGCACAAACTTCGCAATTTCCGACATACTCTTTTACATCCTTAAGTAGGCTTGGCCAGTAATAAAATTGCTTTACTTTAAATAAAGTTTTTCTTACACCTAAATGACCAGCGGTTACGTCATCATGGCATTTTTTTAATACTTGTAACTTCAATGAACTTGGAATATAAAGTTTCCAGTCATAATTATTGTCGGGATATTGCTTTAATGGCACGTATTTATATAGCAATCCATCCCTTACTTGCCATGCTGAATCTGATCCTCCTCGTGTCAATATTTTTGCCATTTTATTTTTATACCAATCATTCTTATGTTTGTCTAAGAACACTATACCATGGTTTTGATCCGACAAGAGCATAATTGATCTGGATAATGCATCTGGGACAACGTTACTTCTGCCAGCTCGATGGACGATGTCAAAACTAAATTGTTGTAACTTCATAGCCCACCTTGCTAATCTGCCATGTGGATCTTTCATTTTGTGTAGCGTTTTAAGAGCACTGTGATCAGTCACAATTGTGAAGTGAGTCCCTTCAATGTATGGCCTAAATTTGTCGACTGCATACACAATGCTCAATAGCTCTCGTTCTGACGTGGAGTACATTTGTTCACGATCGCTCAACTTCCTACTTAAATATGCTATAGGCTTCTCCACCTTGTCAGATTGTTGACATAAAACAGCCCCTATGCCTTTAGATGACGCATCGCATTGTATTATAAATGGTTTATTAAAGTCCGGGCAGGAAATAACTGGCGTAGATGTTAATAGTGTTTTAAGAGTCACAAAAGCATTATCAGCCTCATCATTCCATGTAAATTTTTTGTTTTTCTTCCCCTTAGGGGTATATATAAGTTGAAAGTGTTAGCGAGGACTTTGCTAAACACCCATAACTTTACTCTACGTAATAATTCCGCTTTATGTAATTATCTATAGCGGTAGTTCTTAATCCTCCAGGTGAGTGCGATATAAATTTGGTGACCCTCAATGCTGGATCATTGGCTCCGATTACAGCGGCGAATTCACCTTGCATGTTGAAATTAGAATTTATGGTAGCCATCCAGCCTGGCGGAATAGCTCCGTTAATGGTGAAACAGGAGCCTCTCGCGTTGTTACTCCGCTCTCTATGTAGGCAGGTAACATTAACATATCCAGAAGTAGCCGATCCAAAGGAGCTCTGGCATCTAATCTGGTTTTGGCGCTTACTCAATCTCTGGGCATCAGGTACGGCTTCAACGACTTTGACAAAATGCACGTTACCCGGCATTACCTTAGGTAGTATGTAGTTGCGATCAATCGGGGATTCTCTTCCGATGTTCTTCATCTTAAATTTATTTCTTAGTTCGTACAGAACTGTATTAACTCTGCTCATTAACTCGGCACTTATTTTCAGCCTCGCTTCAACTGATGCGCCATCGGGAAATTCAAAGCCTTCGATGCGCGGTCTAGCCTCCAAGGTGATGACATCAGGAGGTCCATGACCAAGAAGATTGGGCGTGGGTACTGCTCCAGCTGGCGTTAAAACTGGTGGTAGCGGCGGTATTTCAGGTGCTCCTGCGGCTCTGCGCGAATTTAACACTCTGTTCGCTGTCACTAACGGTGATACATAACACTCATAAACGTTATGGTTGTCGGCGGTAACTTGGCCGAACGAGCCCGAAGGGACTTCTTCTTCGCGTGGTCGCGGTATTGCCACTTCAGGTAAGTTGAATCTAACTTCTTCACCTCCAACGGTGGTAGTGTTTCCGATGCTTGCTAGCATGTGATACAGGTTCTCAGGTATTACAAGGTCCTCTGGTAGTAAATCCTGGTGCCGCGTCTGGTTTAAACGTAATTCGCCATTCGCCAAAGTTAAATCTAGTAAGTAGCAGTTCAGAATTGTACACATTGAGTGGTTAAACATTGAAAATGGAAGTCTGCGGTCTATACGAGGGTCAATGCCTCTTAGCATCTCATATGTTCGCTCGATCTGATCGACGTACCCTGCGAACTCAAAGTTTTGGGAGTACAGTTCCTGCACAGGGATTGAACTTCCGTGAGGCCCGCGTAGAGGCTTCGCGTAGTTTAAGAATATTTATTATGGGTTGACTAATGAAAACTAGTAATAAAGTTGAATGTTTAATAGTTTTCAACAATGAATGAGTTTTACTTAACTTCTACCATGCACAAGGTTAGTATTGATACAAAAAAAAGGAAAGCATATATATAATAAATATTCTTAAACTACGCGAATACTACAAGCTATGTTGATGAATAGTGGACGCCAGGAGAGTTTTTAATAATGCTGCGGAACTCTTCCAAAACCAAGCCTCGGCTAGCATGAGATGTATTTCAGTATAATTCGGATGATTTTGTAATATAGTTTTAAAGGGCATTACCATAGGCTACAACAATAAAATGACAGTTAACTACATTGATAATTCGACAACAGATAAAGTGTTAGCGCGTTATTAATAAGAAGTAAATCTTACCCCTTTCTGCCGCTGCCACAATCACAACAATTACCAAACAAATATATGATTTGGCTACTAAAAACAATATTATAATGCGGTCACAGTAATAAGATCATAATATCTTTGCGAAGTATCAGTCAGGTCTTATAATATAATGACACACGTCTAGTTTCTTCGAGCATATGACCCTGACTACCCTTGTATAGGAATATAAATAAAATATTGGTAAAAGTGCAAAAACAAAGTACAAGCGTGGGGATCGATCCGTAACCCACCGCGAGTATCTACGAGTGCCGTTATCCATTCGGCCACGGCCTCGTACTTAATAATCTCGAATTTAGTGACTACTATTGGCATTGAATGACACCTATCATAACAACGCCTTTATCGTGACACGCCTTTATCGTTCTTACATGAAGCATCGAAGACGACTCTTACCTTCGTAGTAGACTTGTCCTCTTTAACAACTGCATGATGCGGAAGATAGACTGTTTCATTCTCTTAAGTATCATAAATATCTACTTTCTTCATATGATTTAATTCTAAATATTCTCTTATCACTGTTGTGTACTTACTCCGCAGCTCCTTATCCTTATTCAATTTCCTTTCTAACATTTTAAATCTTTTCAAAGCTATCTCTCTACTATTGCCACCTACGCACTCTGGGTTCTCTGCTCTAAATGGCAACTTCACTATGTAACGACCTTGATCTGTTCTTCTTGTAGTTGAAGCAAATAATTTTTCACATCTCTGTTCTTCTACTGTCAACAACGGTCCTGAACTTGGCAACTGTTCTTCAATTTCCCAGAATTTCTTTAGGATGTCCTTATCATCAATTTGCACATGTAATGCTGTGATCTTGTTTGTACTATTAACCTTATGCTGCAATTGAGTCGCACCAGAAAGAATCCAACCAAAGTTCGTGCACTGTGCTACAAAGGATCCATTTGGAGCTTTCTTTACGCCGTCCATTAATATTTTACTATACACATCAGCACCCAACAATACGTCAATCTTGTTTGGCTTGCTGAAGTGCGGATCTGCCAGCACAAGATGCTCTAAATCTGGCCAACTAATGGGTTCCAATTGAAGCTCTGGAAGATGTGAAGTTATGCTCTTTAACACGTACGAGGGGAGGTCCAAAAGTTCGTGGAATGAAAGGGTTTTAGTAAAAATGAAACAGTAAATTTATTTTTCCTTTTCAATCTAATCACCCTTAAGCTGAATACATTTATTAGATCTATGAATTAATTTTTCTAAACCATCGTAAAAATATTTTTTATCTTTTCCCTCAAAATGAGCCAAAATTGCCTCCTTTACCTCATTGTCGTCGGAAAATTTCCTTCCCCTTAAGTCTTTTTTTAAATTGGGGAACAAATAAAAATCACTTGGGGCCAGATCTAGACTATAGGGTGGGTCCAGGATCGTCGCCACACAACTCCAAAATATGTTTTGACGCTTCGACGCGCTGCTGTTTTTGAAGCGGCGTGAGCATTCTCGGTACCCATCTTGCACTGACTTTTGTCATACCCAGGTGGTCATGTAGGATTCGCAAAATGGTGGTATCTGATACTCCAACTAATGCAGATAACTGTTTTTTCTTCAAACGGGTGTCCTCCAGTACAATTTTTTCCACTTTTTCGACGATGTCTGATGTGGTGGCCTCAACTGGCATTCCTGAGCGGGGGTCGTCTTCAATCGACTCCCGACCATGTTTAAAAAGACCATGCCACTTGTAAATCATTGATTTACTAGGGCACTGTTCCCCGTAAACAGTTTCCATTTCATTCAAAATGGTCTGAGCGTTCTTTCCTTGCTTGGTAAGGAATTTAATGACCGCACGGTGTTCAATTTTCTCCATAGTTTCAGTTTTCTTCCGGATTGACGTGTTTAGCAGGCGAGTGTTCGTAAACGAATGACGCAATAGGGCTGAAACTCCATTTATATACTAATTATGAGTCCCCAATTAGTATGACACTAAGCGAGCGCCCCTATCCCCACTCCATCCCCTCCATTCCACGAACTTTTGGACCTCCCCTCGTATGTCTCAACTTCCATCTCAAACCCAGGATCAACTAAAGATTGCAGGACTAGTGTCACCATATAATTTGCAATAGATGTTTTAGACTCACCTATACCCGACACAATACCTTTAATTGGGATCTTCTTTAATCTCAAAAACTGAACTGCACTTTCTGTTATGAAAGAAGCTTGGGATCCCTGATCTAAGAGGGCTCGAAGTAGTTGAAAATACTTCACTTTAGTCTTAGCTTTCACTAGCGCTGTGGCTAGCAAAACCTGACGAGGATGTGCGACCTTTGTGGAGAGACAAGATACCATACCATCAACCAAAGATTCATCGTTAGCCACGGCAATTGGCTTGCTTTCTTGAACCTTAGGTGCGTAATACGAACTATTCGTGTGTAGAAGAGTGTGATGCCGTTTCTTACGCACACGACATGTTGTAGGCTTTTTGCAATTTCTTACCATATGGTTACCGCCAAGACAATTAAAACAGACCTTGTTTTCAAACACAAATTGCTTTTTTTGATCTGTGTCTAACTTAAAAACTCCTCGCAATAACACAACTTATGACTCCCATTACAATATTCGCAGCGTAAGTCTGCTCCCTGAGTTGTAAACATAACCTTGTGTTTAGAAAAATAGCCGCTATGTGACTGTCCTGTGACCCGTTGAGGCTCCATAAATTCTAGTGCTCTAAATCGACTCTCTATAAAATTTTTGAAATTATCCAAAGTAGGCAACTCCGTAGAACCATCTGATGCAACCTTCAGCTCCCACTGTTTACGTGTCTCTTGGTCAAGCTTAGATGATGCAATATAAATTATTATGATATCCCAAGAAGCGACGTCTATACCTAAATTAGTTAACGCATTCATACAGTCCGTTGTAGTATCAAGCAAATGTTTTAAAGTGGCTGACGTTTCAACCCCAACTCGTTTCTGATTAAATAATGTTTGCAATATACTATTAGCTAAATGACGTTTATTATTGTATCTGTGTTCTAACTGATTCCAACATATTTTGTAATTAGTCGCAGTAATAGGTATTTGTCTCAATAATTGCTCAGCTTCATCGGTTAATGAACCTTTCAAGTAATGTAGTTTTTGAACGTGTTGTCTAAATTTTGATTACCATGTACTAATGATGTAAATAAATCCCGAAAAGTTATCCACTCTGAATACTTACCGGAAAATGTAGGCAAGCTAATCTCAGGCAACCTAACATTTGTTTTAATAGCTTCCGACGAAGTTTGTGTAGGAATATATTGATTTGTTGTATCTAATTTAATATCTAATAATTCTGTTTTGTAAATAATGTAAATTTCTTCTGCGTTATCGTAAATGTCTAATGTAAAATATGAACTCTGCATTTCCTCCGTTGTAGCCGATTTAATTATTATTGCATGCGTGTCATTAAATATTGTCCATTGATTTTCTAAAGCTTCTAATCTAGTTTCAATATAACCCTGAGTAATTCTACCTTTAGGCGATTTTCGAAAATTAATCTCTGCCTTTTCTATCCTAGTTTTAGTATCAACTTGAAATTTTACTAAAGCCTCCATTTCAAATATTCAACCAAATGAGTCTAAATAACATGTGAAAATAACAGCTCGATAAAATAGCGACAAAATATAACACTTGAATGAACTACAAAATATTTTATGTGTCAAAACTGTTATGTATACAAGCAAACAGCAATTTGAAGCGTTTGAATTAAAAAATTCTAAGTGTTTTTAAACAACAAGCAAAATTATAAAATCGGGCATGGATTCCCCGTAGGTACACTTTTACGAAAACTATTCTAAGTCCTAAGCTACTATAAATATTTCAGAGTGAGTTTAACTAAAAGAATTCTAATTGTTCGGAGAAATATTAAAAAATTAAAAATTCGGGCATAGGTTCCCCGTAGGTACACTTTTCTTAAAACTATTCTAAGTCCTAAACTATTGCGAAATAATTCTAAGTGTTTTATCTACTTTACTTACTATGACAACTTGCTATTTTGTTTTAACTTTACAGATTAAAATTATTCTAAGTCTATAAATTTACTCTTATTACTATTATCTTCAAAGTCCAACAAAGGATAATGCCCAAAAATATATGGAGCAAAAACCCAGAATCGATTAAAACGATTTATGTGTGGCAAGGTAGAGTATACATACTATATCCCAAATCCAATAATAGTTTTCGATTAAACCATCACCGAGTAATAAAAAAATCGCAACTAATTGACAAAACTTTTAAAAATCTATTAATCGATATTTAAAGCGGTTTTACAAACGATATTGTGACGAATTGTGCGTAATATTGAGAGAGATTTGAGAGTAAAGAACATTATACGTATCTATCTACTGATTATATATATATTAGGGTGTCCCTTAAATTTCAATGTCAATATATTTTTACGCATACCGTCTAAAAACTTTAGTATTGACCTAATATAATACAGAAATAAATATTAGCCCGATTTATAAACGATAACCCGTGCCGACTTGAGTTTTTAACTTGTCCATACAAGTTGCGCGGGTACAGCGCTGTGACCTGTTACTGCGAATTTCAATTGTCATTTCATACGTGATTTCTAACATTATTAATGCGTTGTTGTTTATTATGTGAAGATGTCTGTGGAATTACGAAGTGATAAACAAAATATTTACCTTATCGGACTGCCAAGCCACCAGATAAATGGTGCAAAATTACCATCTAATCGACAAGTTCTCACCGTTTTATTTTACAATATGCGTGAAGTCAAGCTGACTGTTAGTGAAAGTGCGAATCTTGTTGTAAGAGAGTGCATTATATTTTGGGAAAAAGCCAGAATTCCTACGAAGGCATTTCCTAACTGCGTGAAGAAACTTGTTGATTTATATCATGTTTGAAGGGAGCTGCAAAAAAACTGTAAGAAAACTCAGGTGACGTTCAAGAACCGTGAAAATAATTTTGTAAAAGACCTTGATAACTTATTTGATATTGCACATGCTGATGCCTTCGCCAGAATTAAGATATAGGAAGACAAAGATTTTTTAAGGAAACAGAGAGAGGCAGGTCGACCGGGATGCTTAGGTGGAATTGACAAAAAATTGGCGGAGAAAGAAGAACGAGTTAGGCAAAGACGATTGGAAGAAGAGGAAAGAAAGGTAAAACAAAGAGAGTTATTGGCTGTTGCATCTACTTCTTCGATAGATAGCTTGAAATGTCTGGAGAATTCGGATGAGGAACAGATTTCGAACTGTGAACTTAGTACTCAGATTCTTTGCCCTGAAAAAAGTTCTAAAAGAGGCACGAAAAGTTTCATAACTCCTAAACTGGTAGCAGCTTTAGATCGTTGCCAATTAAGCATAAGAGACACAGTATACATTCTCCATGCGGTTGTAGAAGCGCTTGGTCTGAATCGAAGGAAGAAATTACGCAAAATTTCTTTAGTAAGTTTAATATTTTCTTGTTTCTTTTTTCAAAGTTTCGTGGCTTAGTTTTTGCTTTTTTAAACTGTTTTTTCTTTCTTTCAGATATGACGCTGAATGATTTTGTGACTCAAAGAAGCAAACAATTTCTATCTCGACTGCAAATCGACGACAGTTTTCTTCGGGAGGATATATCTTCTTGGGGTGACAATCCTACTTTTTTGGAAGCTAGAAGATGAATAAGTCGTTTTAAGGTCGTAAATGACACTGATGAAAGAGCTGTTAAATTAATGCAAGATTTTAATGGACTTATCACGGCTGAAGAAGAGCAAAAACAGTTTTTGTTGCGTTGTGTTCAGGAACACAGAAAACTGTATCCAGACTGTAAAAAAACTACACTAAAGAGAAGTTACCCTAATTAATTATTATTATAATTTGTATTTAAATAAAAGTTTATGTTGATCTTATTTTATTCTTACTCATATTTACTTTATTTGTTGCATTTTAATTAGTTTTGGATCAAAACAAAATGTCAGGCTAAAACACCATTCTTTACTAAATTTTAGGGCTCGGTCGGCACGGGTTGCAATCATGCTACAAATATGAAATTTCATATTTAAGTACATTTTAGCATTAATAAAAAAAGTAGAGGGTATGCGTTTCGAAATTCAAAAAAAAATTTTTTTTTTCCATATAAGGGACACCCTAATATATAAACTACTCAAAACAAAATAGGGCCCACCCCACGATCGTCTACAAATTTGTTTACAAATATTTTGTACGGTTATCTTAAGATGACTTAAGTACATAAACGTATAGTTGACATGTTTATGAGTCTGTACCAGCGTTTCTAACGATAACTTTAACAATATTCTCAAGTGAGTAGTCAAATAAAGTGTAGGGCTAAAAAAAGTGATTAAATGCATATTTTTGTCGCTCGAGTTCTCAGTCGTATTGTAAACGTTGCTATTGAAGCTTATTTGGTAAACCATTTCCTTTGATTACGGCGTTAGTTCTAATCAATATGCCTGGTCCTCGTCGTCATATGAACATGGAAACTGCAGCTAGAGCAGTTGCATTGCTTCAGGAAGGGCACTCTCAGAGATCTGTTGCAATAACCATCGGCGTGTCCCGACGAGCTATCCGAAATCTGTGGGAACGCTATCAAGAGACCGGAAGTATTGCTAGGAGATCTAGATCTGGGAGAGCGAGAGCCACAACGGCCCAGGAAGACAGATATATCAGATTAACTGCGCGTCGGGAGCGTACAATCACCGCCCGAGCCTTACAGAATCAATTACGGCAGTCTACTGGAAGACGAGTGAGCGATCAAACTATTCGCAATCGACTCCACGAAGATGGCCAACGTTCCAGGATGCGTGTTGTTCGGCTAAAACTGACGAGAGCTCATCGTGCAGCGCGCTTAAGGTTCGCACGTGAACATTTGGATTGGACAATGGATAACTGGAGATCCGTACTCTTTACAGACGAAAGTAAAGTCAAGTTTTACAGTGACGACAGACGAGTACGTGTGTGGAGAAGGGAAGGAGAACGTTTTTCAGAACCATGCATCCATGAAACTGACCGTTTTGGGGGTCCAAGTGTCATGGTTTGGGGCGGAATAAGCTTGCTAGGTAAAACAGAGCTGGTAATTCTGGATGGAGGTACCGTAACTGCCGCTAGTTACGTCGAGCGAGTAGTCCGACCTCATATTGTTCCATTTTCACAAAGAGTTGGCGCTAACTTTGTTTTAATGCAAGACAACGCTCGCGCTCACACAGCGCGTACCACACAGAATGCACTTTCTGAGGCCAATATTTCAGTTTTGCCTTGGCCAGCCATGAGCCCTGACCTCAACCCCATCGAACATTTATGGGATAAATTGAAAAGAAGCCTCAAAGAAAACTACAGCAGCGTGAATAGTCAACAAGAGCTAATAAACGCACTCAAATTGTGTTGGGAGCAAATACCGGAACAAAACATAGTGCATCTTATCGAAAGTGTTCCAAATAGACTCAGAGAGTGCATACGGAGCAGAGGAGGACCCACACGCTACTAAATTTAAGACTTTTGAACATATGGTCCCAGTGCAGTGATAAAATTTTAATTTAATGAATCCCATTATTTTACCAAAATATCGCCAAAAAGTGTTCTTTGTGCTTAAATTAAAAAAAAATTAACAAATTGTGTAATTTTTTAAGCTCATATAATCTGTGAATCCCTACTTCAATCATATCTAATTAGAAAAACTGAATAATTGTAAGTATTTTAAAATTAATACAATAAAACGTGGTGGGCCCTATTTTGTTTTGAGTAGTTTATATATATAAAGTGATTGCGGATTATTATATGGCTATTAACTTAATAAATGAAAACAACTGAATATATGCTACGTTCTTTTATTGATTTTAAAAAAGTTACATATTTTCTAAATCTAGGAGAACGCTATCAAAAAAAGCCGCTGACTGATGAAGCCCTTCGTGTCTTGCAAATGCAAGGTAGTATAACATGCTTATTATATGAGCACAACTGCCTAAAGTTAGACGACCATGAATGCATGAACAAACGTATTCTACAATTGCGTCTTTGCTGTTGTGACCCGGTGTATACATGATGTATGTGTAGTACGTTCTGGATCGAACATGCCGCGACTGTATGCGTCCTCTTAATAAAGCTTTCTCACCTAAGTCACCAATATTAATATGATGAGGATGTCGGTACACTTCTATTTCGTAAGTACCGTTCTCTCTTACATGCTCCCAACAGTACGACCGTGCTATCTTTAAATGGTAGGTGCCTGCAGCGAACAAAATCAATTCGTGGCATGAAAATCTTGGAAAATCTTGTAGGTTTGGGGGGTTTGCTTGTAATCTCTCAAACGCTACTCTTTGCTGATTCATATTTTGTTGTTCCACATAATCTGCCAGCAGGTTCGGTTTATGCATGTTGGTATTAATTATGTTGATGAACGCGTCAGAATATTGGCTGTCAGCATAAGGTTCTTGGAATGCGTTTATAAGAGCTGCGGCAATTCTGAAATCGGTCATGGCAAATGGCGCTGATTTATTAAAATAAGTGTTCCGGAATATTTTGAAGTCTCTTTTAAAGCGACCGTTAATTGTCTCAACAACCCATCGGACCATTGTTATAAGTCTGGATTTGTTTGCATCCTCTGTGCTGAGTTGTGTTTCATGCCGCCTCTTAGATGGCGGCATGTGCGGTTCAAAACCACATTCTTCTAAATTCGGAATTACGTCGCGGAATCCTCGGTCTAAAATCAGTGCGTCGCCTGCGTTTAAAAACCATCGAATAGGTGCCTCTTCTAATGGACCATTGTGGTTATTTAATATATTATGCATTATTGTAGCGTCTGATTTGGTGGCCGCATATGGTCCAGAGACTTCAATGATATAGCCATCTGCACATACAATAAGGAAAGGTTTAATCAAGTTTTTGTATTTGTGCAAACTATAACTCTCTTCTGTAAATATAAATATGTGCCATCACATATAATTATCGCTTTGGTCCTTGGGTCCGTACCAAAAATATGGTTTGGAATGCATCTGTTTCTTCTCACAACCTCTTCCTGCGTTATGTGGTCAAACCCCAAATGAACAGATACAAAATCTCGATCCAAGCATTCCCTTGCCAAATGTATTTTTCTTTCAAGATTCTGTCTTGACATACCGAAAACTGTTGCTAGTCGCACACCGGGCTCGCCTGTCCGTATTTTACTTAAATATGCTGCTAGGTCGGTGTTGGGTGTTTTAGACATTTCATGAAGAGATGGAACCTCGTTGAGGATACTGTTAAATTGCGTGTGGTTTACTCCAGTCCAAAAATGAAGGGTGTTTTCATCTATTTCATTCAAATTCTCGAAGTTAAGTGACGATTTCTGTTCAAGAGCTTTTGTAAAGATTTGAATGATATCTTGCATATACTCAGCGTTAAAGTCGTTTAAGCGACGGGATACGTGTGTCGCAAAATCTTCCCAAGTGCTGTTGCCCAAATGGTTTTGGCAGATTCGAGAGAGTGGAGATATATATAAGTTATAATAACTAAGAAGATAAGCCTTTAATGTGTTAGGTACTTGACGGAAATGATGATTGTTGCAGTTTTCAAATATGCATCGTCTGGAAGAATTGGGCGTACGTCTAATCCAGCTGGACTAATGGATTGTCTTGATGGTGGAATTGGTGGAGCTGGCTGGTCTTCTTGTTGTTGCCTACGACGTAATGCGTAGTCGATTCGTTGCCAACAAGGATGACAAAGTGATCTCGAACCATTAAATTCAATCTGTAACAATAGAGAAACTTGATGATATGCTAGCAACTCTTGTGCTAATAGCCTATTGCTAACAATCCTTGTAGGTAACTATAAGTATTCAAAGTGGTACATACCTCTTGTTGTGGCCCAATGGTGCTGAACATGTACTCCACGAACGCTCTATGCGTCTCAAGGAAATCAGCCGAGAGAATATGATGCTGTCTTAGTGCCAGTGAACGGTCACAACTAACACAATGGTTGTTTCTATCCATATTCCACAAAGCACAAATCGATGTCCATAAATGAAAGCCAAGTTCGTCACAATAAACAGATTCAGTACCTAAAGGTAAATGCAAGTGGTCGTCGTAAAAATAGAAATGTGATAATTAAAACAAACACGGTCGCAACGAAAACTTACGAGAGACTGCGCGCGTGACAGGGTCGGTCACGGTTTTGCTACCTGGATAACAACAATGGCGCGAAGACTTATACATGTGCTATCTCTTTTGTTCTCGTAAATGTAATTCCTTATCTTTATTCTCCATCTCTTTCACGAGCGAGCAACAAACGCAGTAACAAAACAATAAACCAGTTATTCAACGCGCCTTGCTACACAGAATTGTTATATGCTGCTGGCCTGTTTGGTTATGGTTTTATGCGAAACGAATAGCGTATTTATGACCTCTTACTTAAGGTCTATTTTGTTGTTCATAAATTATTTTAATCGACTCTGGGTTTTTTTTGGGCATTATCCTTTCTACACTAATTCTTTCTTGATCGTAAAATAACTTAAAAGTACTCACTGTTTTCACTGCACACTCACTTGCCTCATGTCCCAAATTCCGCTTCCGCTTATGAACTTGCTCCAAACTTGTTCTCGTGCCACACTTCACAGTCGTGATCTAGCTCGATGTGACAGCAGCATACACCAGAAACTTCACTCCACTTGCGTAAAAATAGCTTCCGCCCACCGTGATGCCTCAGCTTGAATGTCAATCCTGGTGCTGCCTTCTCAGCACCCTCGCACCATCAGTGGCAGTCCACCACTGTGTCAGCGCGTCTCCTTCCAAAAAACTAGTCTTCATAAAGACTAGTCCGATCCGAGCTCGAAGACCATGTATAGGACCGAGACTTAATCCGGCGGGTTATTTCCTACAGGGTGCTCAATAAAAGACCTGATAGGATGTATCTGAACTGTATTCCAATTCCACAATATTACAATGATCCAGAGTGAAGTATTATTAGAACTGAATGTAGACTGTTTACATAAATCCTGTTCTTGCTTAAAATACTTAATAACAATTTAAGGGTCATTGACCTAAATATAATCTTATCATCGACTTTTAATTATTGCAAACAACGCCATCTAGTGGGGATTTATGAACTAAATTTATAATGTCGATTTACGCGTGAACACCGGTATTAAGCGACATGTGTGTTTAAAAAAAATATGTTTCAACGAACATGCAACTTATTTGAAAACATAAAGACTATTTGTTAAGTAGTACACTGGGTAAAACTAGATGCAGCTCAAAGAGCATAAGTGACACTTCATGTCGTATTTGGGTGACGGACAAATGATTTAAGCGACATCACGACGTGTAAATGAAGTAAGTCAAAATGCTTTAAGTTACATCTTAATAAAAATTTTAAACACCAAAAACGCTTTAACCGTTAATGAATCTCTTATCTGAGAACTGGTAATTGGTTTATGTCTAGGTTATTTATGTCATTGTATGGTTCAAGTACATTTCTCAAAAATAGTGCAAAATCGACGTCGGTTAATACACTGCTACTACGTAAACCACCCAAAAATAGGATTGTTTCAAACGCCAAAAAGTGCTCTGATTTTAAGGAAACCGACATTCGTTCGATTCATTCATTCGACGGAGAAATATATGCTGGTTCCGAATATGTATATAACTCAATATCGTCCAAGATGTCGCTTAAACCAAACAGCCTTTCACCCCTCGATATTTATTTAGTAATTGACGTTTTGACTGCTGGATATTCATTCAATTTTAATAAATGATGCATGCGTATATTTATGTATTTACTTACGATGGCTTTCATGAGGTCTGTGATATGGTTTGATGCAGGAAATTCTCCTAACTAATGATAATTAATACCTTGAAATAAAGACGTGCCAATGAATTGGCGCATTATTTTACCAATGTGCATTAAAAGCAATATTATATTATTGTATCGATACCCATAGAGAACGTTTGACGCATTATGTCCCATCCCTAAATGAGTAGCATTGAAGCTTCTAGGATTGTTGTCTGCCTTGGTTTGTCTCAATTTGTAGTAATTTGGACTTTAGAAAAGGTGTATTTAAGGTTGATTTTCAGTTTTCAACCGAGTACCTAATTATTGATTAGAAAAAAATATTAAATTAAAATATATCAGTGATTTGTACTTACCGGTGATACGATACTCCTCCATTTGATAAATTTTTCGTCCTGCTTTCATTTTTGCATGTAATAACTGCACAACAACACATGGATTATTTTTAAAATATTTTTTTTTTGTTCACCTCGTTATCCACGACTAATCATGGCCGCCGCGAATGTTGCGATATTCTGCTTAATTGTGACACACGTAGCAGATACAAGTACCACTTCCCTTGTTTTTTCTCTTCCGTGAGTTTTCCCCTTTTTCCTTATTTGCCCGAGTTGGCGTTTTTCCCCGGAGGCGCTTCGAAGTTTCTTTTCTGAGAAAAGAAACAAGAAAAGCCAATGGGGCAATTGCCAAGGAAGGCAAATGGAAAGGGGGGACTTCCGACCCTTTCTCCCTTTCGACTCCTGCCACAGAGTCTCATCAGCGAGGTTTGGGAAAACGAGGTTTTCCCCGGCTCCCCGTAGGAAGAAATAAAACAAAAGGTAAGAATTTTCAATTGTTTATTGATTCAAAAACTTTTAGGGGTTTTCCGCACCAGAAAACGTCGAGAAGGACGATTCGGAATTTTTAGCAGTCGACTTCGTTGCTCTCCCTCCTTCAGACTTATGAGTCTCTTCAGCTGTTCTAGGTACTCCGGGTCTTTTGCCCTTTCTGCCAGTTCCCGGATGAAGCTCGACTCCGTCAGGGATACGGAACTGGTAGCCTTGGATTTCTTACCGGAAGGCGAAGAGAAGATCCTGGCCGTCGATGAAAACTCATCTCTGTGGCAGATGCTTGAGGAAGATCAGGATTATCTCTGCCAGACATCATTGGCGACAGCAATGCTACCCTCGTTAAAATTTGTGAAATTTTCGTCATAAAGTTCGTAGATATTGTTTTAGTTGTCTATGAAGTACCAAGTAAATTGAGCCAAGTTTAAAATCATTCCGGCATCTTGTTTAAAGCCAATGCCCAATAAGGTGCGGTTATTGCGAGGTTCTGGTACTACTTAAAACTTTGTACAGATTACACGATCACAAAGCTTAACTGGTATTTCAGCGGTTAGCACACATTGTCTCTTCTTGTGACCATTAGCGAGAGTGATAACCTCCATTCCTTGGCGAAATTGGTACCCTTTGGTACATACAGTAGAAATTGTATGACGCAACACTGGACTTCGTACAGGTACATATTATAGGTAGGTATTCGGTTCGTACATATGCTACACCGTGGGTATCAGCTACGTTAATGAAAATTATGGGTTTAGCACGTGCGTCAAGCTTAACACTTAGTGCGCAGAACCCGATCTGTTTGGTCTTGTGACAATTAGGGCAGTTGCTGCGGACAACACCTGGAGTTCCACAGCCATAGCAAGTCAGTTTAATACCGTGTCCTACCAATCGACAACACTTGCATTTCATTTTCTTGTGAGCTTTCTTGGGCTCAAAAGTCACTGCACTTCAGTAGGAGTGATGATTGCGAAATGTCCACCTTACACGATAGCGCGCGATCAAATGCACGGCAAAATAACGAAAATCTGACAGCGCACATTTGACGCGCGCTTGCATGTGTACACATCAATTACAACTCTAGTTCTCAAAACGCGCGTTAGCAAAGCGCGCGTTTGAAAGCGACCAATGTGTACCCGCTGTAACGACAAATTCGAATTAATGAAATTTTATTTCATTACATATATATTGCGTTGTATACAATTGTATCCTACAGGATACAATTGTATACAACGCAGATCCTGTTACAACAGGATCTCGCAATATTATACAGGGTGGCCCAAAAGTCGTGGATCAAACGCAACTAGGGGTTAGATGGGGTCATCAGCTGCAAAAAGTTGTTCTACGGGAGGTCCTTAAGGTCAACCCCTGCAGAGTTATAATTTATTTTGTGTTTTTATGAGAAAATTGACTTTTTTTTAACTAATTCTTAATACAATTCGAAAAAATCTGCATCCTGTATCTTTTTATAATTTTCACTAGATTGGTACTGATGAGTCCTTGCGTTAGACATGCTATTTATGGTTGTTTAATAGGTGTGTTGAAGATAATATTAAGTTTTACAATTATTTTTTTTCTCAAATCATAACTTTTTTTTCATTCGGACCCCACTGAAAAAAAAATACTCTACCGAAAAGTGACCCTGTATTACAAGTTTTGGCGCATTTAATAGGGATTCTGAAAAGGTATTACACTTGGCAATGAGTGTCTCTAATATCTTTCTAGGACGAAAAAACAAAACAACGATTGTGAAATAATTGTTTTATTAAGCAAAACATTTTACAATATTTGCTCAAAATTCCTGCCTCTGACCATAATACATAATCTGCACCGTCTAATAAAATTCCTACGTAACCTACGGAATGCACCTCTGTTGTTAGTAACTTGTACCCTAGCAAATTGGAGCTTTTGTCGTAGTTCTTGTTCGCTATTGTTCTCTCCTTGGTAAACTATTTCTTTAAAATAGCCCCAAAGAAAAAAATCTAATGGATTTAAATCGGGCGACCGGGGTGGCCACGCAATATGTCCGCCTCGACCAATCCACCGGTTAGGGAAGCGCTCGTTCAAATGATCTCTAACTGCTCGAGCGTAATGAGGCGGGGCACCATCATGTTGCAGCCACATTTCTGCTATTCTTTCTTCTGGAACTTCAGCTTCGTTAAGAATATGGTTTAAATTATTTTGCAAAAAATTTAAATACTGAGCACCATTCAGCCTTGCTGGCATTTCATGCAGCACCAACTGCTGGCCAATTATACCAGCCCACATGTTAATACCAAACAGATGCTGGAATCGATCATTTCTTATGATATGGGGGTTCACTCTGGAGTAAAAATGTAGATTGTGGATATTGAATACTCCCATTCTTCTAAAAGTTGATTCATCCGTCCATAAAACCTGGTTGAAGAACTGCGGATCCTCTCTGTGGTATCTTAGCATCTCTCTGCAAAACCGCACTCTAGGTTCATAGTCACCGGGCAGCAAAGCTTGCACCCTTTGCACGTGGTAGGCGTGATATTTATTTCTGTTAATGACACGTTGCACCGTCGATCTTGAAATCCCGAGATTACGGGATATTTGGCGTTGACTTATACTAGGATCCAATCTTAATTCTCTCAGCACTTCATCTTCATTTTCAAATTGCACCACTGGTCTGCCTGCTCTCGGAGCATGCTGACCGGGTAAGACTCCCTCCATGTACGAATTATGTACGCGCATAAACACCCTGAAGTCCGGAAAACGATCACGGTTAGGGTAGCGTTGACGATATTCCCTGGCAGCAGCCCGGGCATTACCGTCGCAAAAGCCATACAGGTAATGCATTTCTGCATACTCCCGTTGGGTGTATTCTCTCCTCGCAGCAGCCATCTGTCCACTTTTGTAGCCAATCCGTCCGATTCCGAATCCAGTCCGATTCACACAGCACTGGTCACAGGTTGGCAATCTATCACAAGTCCGAAAAACAAAGCGTAGGTCAAAGGAAAGAAACTGATCACAAGTCGTCGTAAAACCGAGAAAAAGAACACGTGCGTACTCACAGGCAGGAAGCGAGTCACTAAAGAACACTAAACATTCTAAAGAAACATGCTCACGCGCATCACCACCCCCCGCCCCGGCCGGCCCGGCCTTTTGTTTCCTAGAAAAGATATCGCTACCTGAACTGACGGGCGAACCGGCCTTTTATTGACAAAGGATTAAATGGTTAGTGTAAAAGAGAGGCAGAGAGTCTTTGTCATTATTTGTATTAGTTCCAGTATATTTTTAAATAAGCCTAACCGAGTTTTAGGTTGGGTTAACTTTGGCCTTGCTACGAATAATCGTCCTTGAAAGATATGAAAGCCACGCATAGCCATGTGTAATACCTTTTCAGAATCCCTACTAAATGGGCCAAAACTTGTAATACAGGGTCACTTTTCGGTAGAGTATTTTTTTTTCACAGTGGGGTCCGAAGTAAATAAAAAGTTATGATTTGAGAAAAAAAATAATCGTAAAACTTAATATTATCTTCAACACACCTAATAAACAACCATAAATAGCATGTCTAACGCAAGGACTCATCAGTACCAATCTAGTGAAAATTATAAAAAGATACAGGATGCAGATTTTTTCGAATTGTATTAAGAATTAGTTAAAAAAAGTCAATTTTCTCATAAAAACACAAAATAAATTATAACTCTGCAGGGGTTGACCTTAAGGACCTCCCGTAGAACAACTTTTTGCAGCTGATGACCCCATCTAACCCCTAGTTGCGTTTGATCCACGACTTTTGGGCCACCCTGTATAAGAAACAAGCTGTGCCCGTGACGACTTTGTTCGCGTAGTTGTCGGAAATACTATCACGATTATCTTTTGATTGCTCAAGTTGGCTTTTGTTATTATGATCGTGAATAGGAAATTTTTAATATTATATGTTTTAAAGTACGTACGTTCAGCGTAAATGATGTTTTATACTGATTTTCCCCGCAACCCGATCTTGACAACGCGACATATAGTTGGCCGTGCGAAAATCAGTCTTGACGTAAATCGATTCCTACGTGTTGTAAATGTTTGCCCCTGTGATTTATTAATTGTTACGGCAAAAGATTACCTAATGGGAAGTAATTCATTTGGAATCATTTGGATGTGAGGCATAATCACTGTTTGACCAACTGCCGGACCAATCAAAACTGTTGCAACAATATTTCTGAGTAAAATTATCGCTGCACCTATTTTTAACTTGAGGGAATTTGGTGGAAGGCCTCTCGGGTTTAAAGAATTGAGAAATTCCTGTGGGTAATGAACAGCATCTTCTTGATCCATTACATTATTTGATAGATGTGTGGGTAGTTATATCGCCTGGAAGTTTAGTTAAAAATAGGTCGTTAATTTCGTCAAACTACTATTTCTCGCCGCCAATATTGCCCTTTGACACATCCATTGATAATCTTTATTTTCTATTTCGACGAAATAGAAAATAAAGATTATAAATAGTTATCAAGGTGAACTTTTGATATTAAATCCTCAATGCTAGTCACTCTTTCTCCTATATCGCGATCAATTTCAATTTTATTTTCAAAATGAGGTACTTTTCCGCCTCCTCTAAAAGTAACTTTGAAGGAAAATTTGTACAACCTCCCCCAAATGTGCTCTCATATTCGTAGATAGTTTTAAGGTATGGAAAAACTTCCATAACGGTGAACTTTTAAGGCCAGACTACAAACTCTGCTCTAGTTCCTCTTAATATTACCGATAAAGTTTGTCGAAAATCCCCAGAAAAAATAAAAATAATCCCACCCATAATTTTATCATAGCTTCTAATATCTCTGAGAGTTCTATCTAGAGCCTCTACATGAGCTCTGTGGATCATCTCATGATCGCATCCACCTGCTTTAAGCAGGTGGACGCGCAGCTCATTCCAAACTAGTTTTGGCAGTAGCGTCATCGGGAATTGCGGCAACTTTTTAATATAAAGTTGACGCAATTCCTGAAGACGCTACTGCCAAAACTATTTTTTTTAAGACAAAATAATTACCTTGCACTGGAGTGTAATGGAAAGCGTGTTTGTCATTTTGACGCAGGACCTTCCATACTTTCCAGTTCGAAATATGCAGTGTATCTGCTACATTTCTTATGCTTCTGGTAGGATCCTCTTCAAACAGTGCCAAAATGCGTTCATCGACATTGACATTATGTCGCATCACTATCCCTCTTGGCTCATTATGATTTAAGTTACCGGTCTCACGTAGGCGCCGATAAGTGTTTTGAAAAGTGTGACGGGCCGGTAATCGTCTATTAAGAAATCGTTCATGATAAATTCGTTGCGCTGCACGAGCGACTCCATTAGTGCTGCCGTATGCCATCAAAATGTCAGCATATTCTTCGTTAGAGTACGTAGCCATAACGAAAAAAAAGTAACACTAAGAAAGTAATAATAATAGTAATGAATTGCGTAGGGGCACTAAATACGTTGGTTCGCAGAGATATCAGAATCTCGACTAAAGGTGTTATTACACTACGCGGTATTCAGACAGTCTTAGTACGACTGTCTTAAAATCTAACTAGGCAAGCTCGCTATTACACTGGGCTGAATACCGCATGCTAACTCATTTGCAAACCGTACGTAGTCGGTGACGGTTGTCGCGCGATGGGAAAACTTTCAAAGCACCAGAAAATCGCCATAGCTCTTGCCGTGTTGCTGTATAAGTAGACTGTAGTAGGTAAATTAAAGTCGCTGGTGATTGTAAAATATTATAATGTCATAACTTTATGTACAAAGCTGTAGTCAATGCCGGTAAGTCAATAATAATGTCGAATGAATAGTGAATAATAATTTGTCGGTGGTAATTGTTCCTTCGCGAGCCGCCCCGCGCCGCCGTCGCCCCGCGCCGCCGTCGTCCAGCGCCTCTGGTGGGGCCGGTCTCTAACAAACTGCCCGGGTTGAAGAGCATGCTTCAAGTGATGTTGGGAGGGGGCATATATTATTGTACGCCCTCTGGATGATCCCCTTTTTTGTTTGGATATCTGCTACCCTTATGACGTCGTCGCGTCCCTGGTGAGTCTTGACGATCCTGCCCAGGAGCCAGGGTAATGGTGGCTGATTTCGGTCTTTCACAAGAACGAGTGATCCTTGCTGCAATTCGCCACTAGATGACGACCACTTTTTTTTTTGTGTCTAAAAAACTAATACTGTCCCTGAAACCTCTGTCAAGTATAAACACGTCATTGTCTCTAAAATACGATCTTAAAGCAGAACCTTCCTCAAAAAGATTTTTCATAATGTCAGCATCTGATGTGGTCGCTTTATGAAATTATAATAATTATAAATACTTGACTGTACCCTCGATGCTACTCGCCGTGGCCGTATTATTTGATTGAATTGATTACCTTGGACTAATAATCATTCTTCGTACGATTGCATTTGTCCTGTTCCTCTGGGAATCGGATATTGAGGCGAACCTCTCTATTCCCATCCCTGGTGGAAGTGCTCTTCGTGCGTTTCGGTTTGCAACCCATTCGGGTGGTATCACTCAAGGTTGTTCTCTCGGTATCGGTTCGACGCAACACCAATTTGTGTTGGTATCGTCGATCGCGACTTTATCTAGTTGGTAGCCCATCATGTATGAGGCACCAAAAGTAGATATTGAATTCGCACTTGCGGACTTTGGTCGGATAACCAAATTCGTCCATCTTGCGTTCCTATCTATATTCTCATCCGTCGGTATCGATTTGATGAGTTGAACAGCGTCGCCTTCAACTGTAAGCGCGTCAACTTTGACCTTCTCATTACGGAATGTGGGACACCCCATAAAATAGTCGCTGACTCGTTGTAGTAGATGCATATTTAAACGCGTTCCTGCAATGGTCTCATCGAATTGATTCGCTGTTATACCAAACGAATTCAGTAGAATGCGAACTTCCTCTTTACGAGTACCAATTGCGCCAAAGTATCCGCATAAGGCGCGGGTAGCTCTGGTATGTTGTGGGAGTATGCGAAAGTTTGGCACTGGTTGTGCCGCTTCTGACGCTTCTGCCATCACCACATCTCCGCAGATACCCAGTGATGGGATCTCTTCGTATAGATTGTGGGACTGCTCGTCTATCACATTCGAGTGATAACCTCCTCCTCCTTGTACTACCGTCACTGGCAGGTTGTGGTTAGTTAAGTACGCGGTTTTACCCCTTGCGTCTTTAACTTCACCAATTCCTTTCAGGAACAAGTAGATTGGCTGTGGGATGTTATACTCATGTTGATGAACTGCTTTGCAGAACTCCAGCTCTTCAAAGCTTAAATTTGTGTTACCACGTTTAGCTTTGACGTCTAATAAACGTGACCACAAGAGTGCCGTTGCGTAATACATAAGCATCCCTTTAGTCATTTGTTTATTTAAACTTTGGTCGTCTCCTCCTATGGAAGAGTAAACCTCTTCGACAATTTCGGACAACCTAGCAAAGCTAGGTGTGATCTCCTGATTGACGTTTAGCTCCCGTACTGCCACGTTAACACCAAACACTGAGTCTGCCCATAAAGGGCTGTTCTTAGGTGGCGTCGGTTTTGCAGCTTTCTCGGTCGCTGTAGGCGCAGACACGGCGGTTGAGGCCGGCCCGTTTGCCTTCTTTTGTGGGGCAGACTTTCTTCCCATCTTAGACAGGTCAAAATTTTCTGGTTTTCCCCGATAGCCTGGTGCTATCTTTTTAATTTCTTCACTTGTGTAAAGTTTCTTTTCTTGTTGTTGCATTTTCAAAATAATCTCTTTAGCGTTCGGCGTAGATTAAATTTATACGGGCCAAAACAATCAACAATGTATCCATCACAAGCAACAATCATAAAAAGTTTCAATAGATTTCTATATTTGTGAAGAGAATAGCTTTACTTTTGAAACATATAATTTGAGCTTTTATATACTGGCTGACGAGCCCTAACACGTCTTTTTAGCTCGTCCCACATGTGCTCAATGGGGTTCATGTCTGGGCTTCTGGCTGGCCAGTCTATAACTGTGATGTTCACATCCCGAAGATATTCCCTGACGATGCCGGCCGCATGGACTCTTGCATTATCATGCATAAAAAGGAAATTTGGGCCCACATAGTCCGCTTATGGTATCACGTGAGGTTCTAAGCACTCACGAATGTACCTTTCAGCATTTAATGTTGGCAGCCGTGGTCCTGTAACAACCTCAAGTTGAGTTTTGCCGCTCGTGGATATACCGCCCCAGACAGTCCATGAGCCACCGCCATAAGCAACCCTCTCTTCAAAGCAGCATTGTGCGAAACGCTCTCCCTTACCTCGGTAGACCTCCTTCCTTCCATCATTGCCATGTAACACAATTTTAGACTCATCAGAAAAGAGTACACGGCTCCAATCTTGCTGTGTCCAATTTAAATGACTGCGTGCGAGATGAAGGCGCGCTGTTCGGTGGGCTCGCGTTAGTTTGGGCCCATTAGCTGGCTTGTGTGGTACCATATCGCGTTCTTTTAACCTTCTCCGAACAGTTCGAGCGCTCACAGATACTCCGTGGAAGTCGCGAAGTTGGTTTTGTATCTCAATGGAGGTAAGGTGACGATTTATCAAGCTGGTCGTCACGATGAATCGATCCTGCCTTTCAGTCGTGACCCGAGATCGTGGCCTTCCTTGGCGACGAACAAAGCCGCCAGTCTCTAGGTACCTCCGATAAACATTTCGGACCGCAGATCGACTAAATTAAGTTGAGCACTCACGTTTCTTTGGCTGTGTCCGGCCTGAATAATTGCCACAGCTTGGGCAGCGACTTCAGGTGAAGTATCCATAGATTATTGATAGAACCTCACCTTAATGTTAAGAATAAGTAATGTTTGTTGCAAAACCAAAGATATCAATCACTTTTTCAAGAATTAAATCCAAGTAAACCAATAAAACCAAGTTTTCTTAGTATTCGATTGTTTGATATCAACAAACAGGCTCCAAATTGTCTTTTGTTTCTTTAAATTCTGTGTTCGAAATTCAAAAAGAGACTGTTACTTATATGTTCTTATTACACTACTGCGTAGGCTGTGTGTATATATCTATATGTGTTCGTGTGAGGTATTTCGGGCCACTAAATAAAAGACGATATATACGCTACCTGAATATTATTATTTATTCAAGCGTGCGTCTACGGACCAAGCGTGACAATGACTGACTAACTGGCGTGGCTAACTGAGCTTATTGCTGAATAGGCAAATACATGTGTCCCTACAGTACTCCCCTGCCAAAAAAAAAAAAATAATATAATAATCTACAAAAACTAGTTAAAATCTACTACACTTTATTAAAGTTATAACCTTGAATATTATAACAAGCTTAGAATGAGTACCGTTATCGAGTATAAGTGATACATTTTGCCAGTCAGCAGTCTCGCCTGTGCCGTCGACGTCACGTTACAATAACAACATTGTTCTAAAAATAAAATATACCTATTGCTTATAACTATACACGCTCGTATTCCTAGGAATAGGAAATAACGACATTATTACAAACAATATAATTAATAGAAGTTTTAGTTTTATAATGACACAAAATGGATGTATTCAGAAACATCAAGTATATATATACGATTCTACACACATTGAAATTATTTTTTTTGTATTTTAACATTTTTAATTCTAATTACCATATTACGACTTACATAATATACCTTTACAATTAGGCGTACCCAACGGTACTAGCTCCTTGCTGCTGTTGGGGCATAGGATGCATCTTAACCGTGGGTGGACATCCTGTCGCAGTAACAATTTCCTTTTGAACCCATTTCCTTGCACCTTTCGAACAACGTTTCCATATAATACATAATCCAATAGTCGTTAACAAGATTACAAAAACTACCATTATCCATGTGAAAATATAGATTTTATCGTCTAACACATTATTAATCACTGTTTCGTTAACAACTTTTTGATTTTCTTTTGTATTACTTTGGCTACTGCCCATTTTGTATAAAGAAAAATGTATATTCAATTATACGTATACACACGATGGTAACGAGTGACAAAGAGAAATAATTTACCCTTAAAATATGTTACATTAAATATCGTCTTATAAATACTACACTTTGCAAATTATATTGAAAATGTTTAGTCATCATGTCATCATATAATTATTATCTTAACCTAGTTACCAATATTTCAACATAAGTGCAATAAACATGATTGACGCACATAGAGTAGGTAACTATAATTTTACATTTGTTACTATACAACTTTAAATAAATCTAATTGGCTTTTTTACAATTCTGCCACAGGTCGTGCGTTTGGGGATTGCGTCATCCTCGTTTATAGGTTCCTCATTTAAGACATATGCAGGTTTTAACCTGTCTAACGAAATAGGGCTATTTCTATCTCCTATTTTAATAACATAAACTTTACCTTTACGTTCAACAACTGGATATGGTCCGTCATATGGTGGTTGCAAGGAACGACGCACCGTGTCGTTGCGTACGAACACCATCTGACACTTATCTAAATCGGGGTGAACAAACAAGGACTTCGACGTACGGTGAGCAGTAGGCTTTGGTCGTAAACTACCTATTATATTCCTAAGCCTATTTACATATTCAATCTCTGACATTTTTATACTCACCTCGTCGTAAAAGTCGCCGGGTAACCTAATGTTTCTCCCATAAGTTAGCTCGGCTGCACTTACCCCGGTATCGCTGCGTATTGCTGCTCGTAAACCTAGTAAGGCTGCAGGGAGCTCCTGGACCCATGATGTGTTGCAATTTAGACGTGCCATAAGAGCCACTTTAAGTGCTCTATGCCAGCGTTCTATCATGCCGTTACTTTCCGGATGGTAAGGTGTTGTTCTAATTTTATCGATCCCTAAATACTTCATAAGTTGACTAAATAGGTTGCTCTCAAACTGCCTGCCCTGGTCGCTTGTAAGCTTAACGGGACAACCAAAACGAGCTATCCAACCATTGAATATTATTTCAGCTACAGTTTCCGCCGAAATATCGCGGGATGGGAATGCCTCTGGCCATCCGGTGAAACGATCAATCATAGTTATACAATACCTGTAACCGTCTGAAGTTATAGGCAGAGGTCCTATTATATCGATGTGCGTATGTTCGAATCGATTTACCTTAGGAAATGCGCCTAATTGCGATTTATTGTGCCTATTAACTTTAACACGCTGACATTGAATGCATGATTTGGTCCACACGCCTACATCTTTATTCATATTAGGCCAAAAAAATTTTTGTGACATCATTTTCCTACTTACGCGTATTCCGGGGTGGCTTAATTGATGAACTGAATCAAACGCCGTACGCCGAAATTGTTCTGGTACATAGGGTCTAGCATTGTTGGTAGAAATTTCACAATACACAGGGTTCTCACAGAATGGTAATCGAACCTGTTTAAAACGCAAACTACTGATACCCTCTTCCTGTACTGCCTGTGCAATATAACCGTCGTCAAGCTGACGCAATGCTAATTCTTGGTAATCTAATGTCGTGGGACATGTTATTGTTTCAACGCGCGACAAGGTATCGCTTACAACATTGTTCTCGCCGGAAATATGACGAATATCCGTTGTGAATTCACTAATGAAAGCTAATTGCCTAACTCGCCTAGGACTATCGCTATTACTATTATTTTTAGTGAACGCATAAATTAATGGCTTATGGTCCGTAAAAATTGTCAGAGGCCGTCCTTCATACATATTCCTGAAATGTTTCATTGCCGTAAATATAGCCAATAACTCTCTATCATATGTACTATATTTCTGCTGGGTCTCTGTCAATTTTTTCGAAAAATAGCCTAAAGGTCTCCAAATATCACTTACTTTTTGCTGCAGCACTGCGCCCATGCCGGTATTCGACGCGTCCGTCATCAAAGCTAAAGGGGCTTCTCGTAGCGGATGAAACAATGTAACAGCTTCTTGTAGGCTACATTTACACTGTTCGAAAGCTAAGTTTGCCTCCTCTGACCATACGATTTTCGTCTTGTCCTTCTTTTTGGCATTGTGCAAATACCTATTCAAAATAGATTGACAAGAAATAGCATTAGGTAAATGTGATCGATAGAAGTTGACCATACCTAGGAATCGTCTCAGCTGCTCCACATTTTCCGGCTTTGGGAAATCTTGAATTGCCTGTACTTTTTCACCGAGAGGTCGAATTCCCTGTTCAGATACCTCGTAACCTAAAAAATCTAATTTATCTACACCGAATACACATTTACTAACATTAATCGTTATACCGTACTCGTTAAATCTTGAGAAAAGAACCTTCAAATGCTCTTTTAAAGATTCAAGATCATTTGCCATTAATATTAAATCGTCTACAAAACAGTATACAAAGTCAAGACCATTAAGAACTACAGTATCCATAAATCTTTGGAATGTTTGAGCTGCGTTTCTCAAACCGAAAGTCATACGCGGGAACTCAAAAAGTCCAAAGGGCGTTATGATGGCTGTTTTCTCAATATCCTCGGGTGCAACGGGTATAAAATGAAAAGCTCTATTTAGATCTAACCTCGCAAATACTTTTCTTCCTGCCATTAAATATGTAAAATCTTTCAAAGGCGGTATAGGGTAACGATCGGGCTTGGTAACTGCGTTAAGACGTCTATAGTCTCCGCACGGTCGAATATCACCATTTTTTTTTGGTACCACGTGTAAAGGACTGGCCCACGCACTCTTCGATGGCCTACAAATACCAAGCTCGGTCATTATCCTAAACTCTTCTTTTACTTTCGCATATCTATCGGGTGGCAGCAGTCTCGCCTTAGCGTACACTGGTGCACCCGTGGTCTCAATGTAATGTAATACTTTGTGTTTAGGCGGTTCACTGTAACATGTCGGTTTAGTTATATTTGGGTAACTACGCAGCAATTCATGCCAAGAATTACTAAAGTCTAACGTTTGAATCGCCGTTGAATTGTCACTAACTACTATCGAGGCTAACGAATTTAAATTAGTCACTAGGTCAATTAACTTACGCTTATTTAAATCAACAATAAGCTTATGAAACTTAAGAAAGTCGGCACCTAATATCGGTTGTTTGACATCCGCAACAATGAATGTCCATCGGAAAGGACGTCTCAACTTGAAATCTAGGGTCAACGTACGCGTACCATAAGTTTCAATTACTGTACCATTTGCCGCATAGAGTTTATAATTGCTGTTAAATTTATCACACTGACTCTTTTTCACTGCAGTTTTCGGTATCACTGAAATATTCGCACCTGTGTCCACCAAGAAGTTGTAACCACTTTTACGGTCGATTACGCATAGGCGGTGATTCACGAAGTTGGTGTAGTCGTCCGCCGCCGACTGCACCGACTTTAGTTTTCCGTCTTACTCTTCTTTTCCCAATTGCATGGATCAATACACTTCGCAGCCTTCTTTCCATAGCGGAAGTGGTAAAAACATAACCAGTCCGGGTTATTACGGTTTCGGCCCTCTCTCGACTTGTTCCTTGCGCGCGACCTTGACTGTCCGAGATTCCGTCTATCCTCGCGATAATTCTGTCTACCTCGCCGGCTCAATTCCTGCACCTCCAGCGTCAGCTTCGCAATTTGCGCAGCTAAATCAGGCTGAAAAGTGGCGCTGGTACTGGCTACTTCAGCTACATCAAGTGGGCGAGTGGTCTCCATGATCTTGTCGGCCACTACTGCCAAACTGTCCAGATCTTTCACGTCAGTGACCGCTAACACTGCCCTCACCGACGATGGTAAATGTCCAGACCACATAATTTTCAACGTCTCGTCCGGAATTTTACTACGAGCCAAGTCTTTCATGCGTCTTAGTAACTGGGATGGTTTTTGACTGCCCAATTCCATCTCACCTAATAATTTTTGGAACTGACGCGCTTCACTTTCCTCGAACACTTGTAACAGCCTCTCTTTTAATGTTCCATATTTGTTTTCCGCTGGCGAGTCAAGTAGTAAGTCGCTGACCTGCTCGATCGCGTTCTTGCTTAACTTTGTGACTACTAAATTTTGTTTAGCTAGGTCACTCAGTTTTTGCGAGTATACTGTGGCTTCAAAATGCACAAACCATAAACGTGGTTTGTCCACCCAAAACTCTGGTATCCTTGAGGTCACCGTCACTGATGCCAACGCATCCTCACTCACGCTGCCCTCCGGCTTAATCGCCTGTGGTTGCGTAGGCGCGGGTATCGTGTGCCCTTGCATCATTTTAGTACACGAGTCACTGTGCAGCTTCACACTATTGTATATCCGAAAATCACTCTCACAAAAATTCACAGGGGTCACCAATGTTACTTATATGTTCTTATTACACTACTGCGTAGGCTGTGTGTATATATCTATATGTGTTCGTGTGAGGTATTTCGGGCCACTAAATAAAAGACGATATATACGCTACCTGAATATTATTATTTATTCAAGCGTGCGTCTACGGACCAAGCGTGACAATGACTGACTAACTGGCGTGGCTAACTGAGCTTATTGCTGAATAGGCAAATACATGTGTCCCTACAAGACTATTGAATGAAATTGTGAATGTGCCAGGTTCAAAACTGCATAAAAACTTTTTGCTCGACCTAATATAAAATTTTAGCTAGGACCAAACGAAACTGAAAATACAAGGTGGGCCAATAGATGTATCCAGAAATGTATATAGAAACACAATTGTTAGGTTAGTGTATTTTTTTTTTCAATTTTAATACTTATAACTATGTTAGTAAGGCCTATGTACATTAGCACTTATTTTATATTTACAATATGTCAGGTAGTGGCGGTGGTTCTCCGTGCGAATTCATTTATATGTACACTTACTTTACTAATTATCATTGCTATAATTAAACTTAAAACTTAAATGTCATCGGCTTGAGTAAATGGATCCAAGTGTTCGCTCCAAAATGCTTCCCATGTCCATGGAGATATTTTAAAGTAATCAACGGGGCTGTAATTAAATTTAAATTCATGAGTTCGTGCCGCTATGGCTTCTTCAACCTCCGGTAATGGTACATATGCACTTATTGGGTAGTTACTGGCCGTGTATAATACACAGTCGGTGACATTGTGGCGATTTTTATATTTTATGTCGGTGCACATTGGTTGGCCGCCGGCTAACAATTTCCATTGCTCGAACTGGTTTTCCGTTTACATTTATCCATGAAACATGCATTCGAATGTATGAGCGATGAGAAATTGAACGACGATCCTGGTGTCAATCCAGTTAAACGATCAAAATTGTAGTGCATGCTAACCAAAGACTCCATAATCATAGTTTTGCCGCTACTCGGTGGTCCCAGGAAGAACAGGTTGTTTTTCTTATTACATTTTCTATAAAAATGCGCTTTAGTTACTCTTGCAAATTCTCGATGGTGTATGTTGCGATTCATTGATATAAGCATATCGACGCTTGAAAGGCAAAAATTACTAAGCGACATTGTATGAACTTTACAGGAGTGTGATTTGAAGTTAAAATTTTTTGAAAAAAAATTATTAAAAATTACAGTATAGACGGATTTAGATTCTGTTAACATACGTAACGTACCTAATTTTTATAGCTATTTTTGATATTAAAATGAGCCCTGTAGCTCTCGAATAAAAGGCAGTTTACGTCGCTTAGATAAAAAAAACCCCATTTTATAAACAGGTAAAACTATCTAAGCTATCACTGAATGTTATGTACAAACAAGTAACATTATTTAAATTGCATCTGATAAATTTGGAGCAACATGTAAAATTATTTAAACTATTGATAAAGATTTTTGAAATAACAGGCAAAAGTAAATAAATACAAACACTTAAGAATTTATAGACAAGAGTATTTATCTAAATGATATAAGAGTTTCTAAAATAAAGCACGGTAAGTTATCTAAATGTTATTTACTTTAAATCTCTATAATACAAAATGTACCTATCTTAAATAATAAAATGAAAAATCTTAGTTCGTAAGCGTCAATATTTAAATATAAAGTACTTTTTTTTAACGTGTGGGAACATAAATGAACGTAAACTTTGTTAAATATGGGTATTTTTTATTGAAAATCAATCTTCGATCACTTATTTATTATTTGACTGTTGTTACCACATAAACAAACACAATAAACAAAATAACTCCTTAGGGACTATCTACTCTTATTAAGTTCTACTAATTCTGAGATCAAAATAATCAAGTTACAAATCCAAAAACACAAAAGAAAATTATAAACACAAAAAAAAATAATTATAAAACGCTTTGTAGTTTGAAATCTTATAATTAGACTAACATGAGTATCAAAACAAATTATCTTTCAAAACAATAACAAACAAAATAGCTCAACTGCTCTGCATTATGACAACTTAAATTGCTATAAACTTTTGACAACCAAAACATTCTCACATAACAAATAACAATAATATAACAACTTACATAATTTTAGGGCAGGAATAATCAATCAGTCTTTAAAAACAAAAAAATATCGTGAGATCTCGTTTTAAAAAGATACTTATTTTAACAGTTCAATTCACTATCTTCAACATCTGATTCAGGTAGACAATCTTTTGCGTTAGTTGCTCGTGGAATGTTTACAAATTCGTGCTTGAAGCAATTAGGAATCACTTTATCAGTGCAAAGTTTGACAAGATCATCATATTTGGCTTTTGCTATGGGCAACTGAGATCTATAACATGGTAGAAGTGATGATACCTTGGTTTTTGACTGAACTTCAATATCAAAAGATGGTGCAGTGGCATTCATAGATGTTTTATATTTAACAACTTGCTTGTCCTTTTTGAAAGTCATAACACGGACCTTGCTTATTTTTCCTGTGAGATTACCCTTAAAATATTTGTCACTAATACTATCCCATCTATAAAAATCTTCATAACTCAGCCTTTCCACTGCAAAAGGTGATGGATTCTGCCTAGCTGTTGCAAAAACAGTAAACCATTGTGATGGTGCATAAACGGTTGTATTTTTTAATTTGTTTTCTATAATAGCATGGACACTATCCACGGGCATGTAAGTGTGTCCAGTCAAAAGGAAGTTTATTTGAATGGTGTTTATATTCTTGCACTCTTGTAACGAGGAATGCAACATTGCCAATACAGTACGGTTACGATTTTGGCCCGGACAACAGTCGCAGTATAAAAGTAATCGAGTGATGTTCCCTCTAGCATCCACTGATTGAATATAAAGGGTGTTTTTTTAAGCCCGATATAACTTGAAATTGTAAAAAATAACACAAAAAATTAAATTGTAATCAAAATTTTTTTTTTATTCGAAAGATCAATACGTGACATTAACATTTGAAAATGATTTCGGGCATATGGGCACCGCGGCTGTTCTTGACGAAGCGCATTCTGGACGTCCAATTTTGGGCCACTTTTTCGAGCACTGCTGGCCGTATGTCACGAATAACACGAACAATGCTGGCCTCCAAGGCGTCAATTGTTGCTGGTTTATCAGCATAAACCAGTGACTTCACGTAGCCCCACAGGAAATAATCGAGAGGTGTCAAATCGCACGACCTTGGAGGCCAATTGACAGGTCCATTTCTCGAAATCAAGTTATCGCCAAATTTTGATTTCAATAAGTCGATGGTTGCGTTCGCCGTATGGCACGTAGCGCCATCCTGTTGAAACCACATCTCCTCCGGATCAATGTCATCCATATTTTCAAACAAAAAATCATTGATCATGGTGCGGTAACGATCTCCATTGACCGTAACGCGAGCTCCGGCCTCATTTTTGAAGAAATAAGGTCCGATGATGCCACCAGCGTGAAAACCGCACCAAACGGTGCATTTTTCTGGATGTAATGGAGTCTGTAGGGTCTCTTGTGGATTGGTCTCACTCCATATGCGGCAATTTTGCTTATTAACAAACCCGTTAAGCCAAAAATGCGCCTCATCGCTGAACACAATTTTGCGATAAAACAACGGGTCAGTTGCCAACTGCTCTAGAGCCCAATCGGCGAAAGAACGACGCATATAATGGTCTCGTGGCTTCAATTCCTGCACCAGCTGGATCTTATACGGGTGTAGGCCGAGATCTTTGCGCAAAATTTTCCACGTAGTGGACGGACAGAGCCCCAATTGCTGCGACCGACGACGAATCGATAAATTTGGATCTTCTTCCACACTTTCGTTTACAGCGGCGATATTCTCTTCACTACGCACATTCCTTCGACGTGTTGGTGTTATTGCATCCTCTAGAGAGTATGACATGTGGTACGAAATCTATCCACAGTTCGACGAATGGCTTGTTCAGATGGACGATTATGTACGCCATAAAAATGACGACGTCGTCTATAAGTTGCGCGAATCGACGACTGATTTTCAAAGTAAATTTGGATAATTTCGTAGCGTTGTTCAAGCGTGAGTCTATTCATGATGATTTGTCAGAGTATACTGAAACAAATAAAAAAAAAATTTTGATTACAATTTAATTTTTTGTGTTATTTTTTACAATTTCAAGTTATATCGGGCTTAAAAAAACACCCTCTATTTATGAAGTATAGTCGCAACCTCGTTAGCGCCACGCTTGCCGTTACTCTCATCCCAATAGAAACAGAAAACGTTGCGAGTTCCATTTTCATAAAAACACAAATTATACACTGCTAGTTTTCTACTGTAGTACAGCAGCACAGATTGGGCATAAGGTGTATTTATAACTTTTTCGAGATCGAAACTAATACAAAGAGTTGAAGGATCATCTTTGTGAATATTTTTGTGAACTTTAAAACGGGCATAACTTTCTTCTTTTTCTATTTCATGGTCTTGCTTCTCTTTTTGTTTTTCAGGATTATCATTCTTTTCAAACTGTAGACACTTTAGGCACTTGTCTTTTTTAGGCACGTGAAAGCCAATGTTAAAGTTCTCTTGAAATATTTTACGAAAAATTCTCTCACTCACAACGTCTATACCCTGTTCTACATAATGCTTTTTGTAAAGGTTGTATAAATTTGACATATTTTTAAATTCTTGGGAAAGATATACTTTGCTCGAATCTTGGCGACAATAGTGCGAAGGTACAGCTGGTAAATTTTTAATAAACTTCTTAACAGCATTTAAGGTTGATTCTTTAGTTTTATTTGGTGGTTCACATTTTCCTCTCATATCTTCTTTTGCACATCCCCAAGTAGCGTTTTTCACAATACTATAAATTGTTTTATCTGAAATATTTAAAGTAGCTGCTAAAAATTGTTGGCAAACATATCTTCTACCTTCTCCTTCATTAATAAAATATTTGACTGTATAGTTTCGTTTATCAGAATCTGAGCGTTTGCGTTTAACATTTTCTTTTTGAGAAAGAGACACTAACCAATCACGACGACGTACTTTATCCAGCCTCCAAAAGAAATTAAATAAACTCTGCCTTCTTTCTTCAGTCACAGACCCGCAGTCATTGCC
Organism: Orgyia antiqua; assembly: GCA_916999025.1. Classification (NCBI taxonomy): domain Eukaryota; kingdom Metazoa; phylum Arthropoda; class Insecta; order Lepidoptera; family Erebidae; genus Orgyia; species Orgyia antiqua. Next base: position 13,645,784 of record OU779874.1, read on the forward strand.
ACATTTCTTACCACAACAAGGGTTAGCTAAAATAGTTTTTGCTGGTACAACTACACCTTTCTTTGTTATATATTCAAGACCAGAAGTTCTATTTTGAGACCGTTTTTTTCTTGAATTATTTTTTTTTGTTTTGTTAGCTGATTCTCCAACTACTTCATCATTAACATCTTCTTCAACGTGTTGACTTTTTTTGTGTTTTTCTTAGTGCACCTTTTGTTTTTTTTAGTTTTTCTTTCAGATTGCAAGCTGTCCTCTGACTCTACTTCTTGCCCTTCTGACCAATCATCTGAATCATCTACATCACCATAGAACGTAGAAAAATCTTCTACATCTGATATGTAATCTATGTACTGGTTTTTTTTCTTGGATTTTCTCTTACCAACTTTATTTTTAATTAAATTAGATTCATTAGATTCCTTGCTTTGGCCAGCCGATGTAGAAGGTCCTGCGTGATCTAACGACAGGGACGTTGTGTCTTCAACTTGGATTTGGTGTTTCAATGCTTCTGATTCTTCAGTTTCTGGTCCAAGGGTTAAGCTACTACAAACACTGAAATTACAATCAGCTAATATATTATCATTAGCAACTGTTTCAGGATCAGTTTCAGTGTAATTAGTGGCAGTGCATAAGCTGTCAGTAGGAGCAGGAATAGCAAAATGATTTGAGTCGTCAATACTAGTGGAAGCTTGCGATTGGTTAAATTGGTTTGTGATAATAATGTTATTAAACGACACCGCAGGTTGGCTTATGTTAAAATCAGATGTTTCAATGTTCGGACGGTTCGAAAGTACTTCTCCTTCATGTCTTGTATCGTCAACGTTCAGCGTTGGATCAGAGTTCCTTACTACGAGTACGTCTAGATCAAAATTCAATTGTTTACGACACTTCTTTTGTTCTATACCGGCTTTGACCAAAGCCATCTCAACTATTGAAGAGCTTCGACGTTTCCGTTCGTGAGTCATGGTTTTAACTGTAGGTAAGAAAAAAATATCTATTATAAATAGGTATTACCTGTCTATAAAACGAAATAGGCACTATTATGGAATAAATACTATAAGTACTAAGTATAAGCGTAATATATAAATGAATGGGTAATGTAATTTGCTTGAATACTCACCACGTCTTCATGTGCCTCGGCAGAATAAGTGATAAACGGGACGAACGTCCTCACTAAGCGACGCGTAACGCCCGAATGTCATTCGTCTCGATACGTGCCATGCGGTTGTTGCTCATACGCAACCGACATTTTGGAATTTGCATTGTACCTTAGCGACGTAAGATATATTTTATGTACAGGAAAAAAATATCTTAACGCCATTCTTAAATATTCAAATAAAATAGGTAAAATTATCTAACCGACATAGTTAATAACAAAAGCTATCAAGTAAAAATATCTACATTATAACAATTAATATGTGTCAAATTAGTAAAAGCATCTAAGCGCCAATAATATTACATATTAATATGGGTAAAATTATACAAGTTGCACTTTCGAAAAATAATGGCATCAAGTTAAATACACTGTTAGTACAATTCACAAATACTTTTTACGGGTAGAATCTACTAAGCGTTTACGTAAAGATATTTTCGAACAAGTGAAAATAATTAAGTCCAAACAAGTAAAAAATTAAAAACATGAAAAATAAACTAAGTAGATATTTTCAATATTTTAATTTTCCTAAGTCTAAAATTTCCTAAAAATACCTATTTTTGCGTCGGTTAGTGAGCACAAAATTCATGATTTGGTATAAATTTCGCAATATCTAAGCGACATAAAACTCGTCGTAGAAGCACACCGATTAGACTAAACAACGCAGAAAAAAATTATTAATCCATTGATATATATAACTCATTTTTGGAATTTCTGTCGCTTAGTAATTTTTGCCTTTCAAGCGTCGATATTGAGTTCGCGTAAGCTCTCGTTATGACGTGTGGTTGGTTTGCGTCTGGATTTAGTCGTAAGTACAATGATTTTGCTCGTTCGAGTCTTTTATCGATCGTTTCTGAAAATACCAAAATTCTGGATATTGTAATTGCGGTTTTAAGCCGTTCGTTGAAGTTTTTTGCAAATTGCATGGTAATCCCTTCAGGTGTCTGGCATAGAAACTTTTGTGCGTCTCCTTCGTTAAAAGCGCTGTTGTCACATAGGACGATGACCAACTGACCATTTTGTTCATTAAAATTTGAGCCTCTTCTGCTGGTATTGTTTCGTCTGTTTCCAATGTCTGTCGATTGTACTGCAATTGGCAAGTCTCTTTGTTCACTGACCACAAGTCCCCGTTCTCCTGCGTGCCTTCACCCATTCCTCGCTGAATTTGATTTTGTGCTGTGCCTTGTTCGCAAACCACATAAGTTCGCCTTTGGGCATTGTTAGGCACACTTTCAGAGCTTCCCCCTTTCCTGGGCGCAATTCCCAGTTGACAAGAGGCACATTGAACAGATCTTTTGTCTTGTTCCGTGAGAACATTTCGAAGTGTTTTACGATTAGCGCAGGGAACCAAGTACTCAAGTAAATGATTAAGACATGTAATTTTCCTGCACATAGCGTTTGATGTTTTAATAACTTTGCCAAGTTTACTATTGGTCCCCCAGTTTTTGCTTGTGGAAAGGTACACGAGATGGAAGTGGTTGTTCTTCGTTCCTGTATGGAAACTGATGACTTTCCAAGGAGTTCTGCGGTTTTATTGGCGTCCAATTTTTCTTCTCTTAAAATGGCTACAGAAGATTTCGTCAGAGGGTTCGTTGTGTCCGTCGTCGGTTGAGATGGGTTCGAGGTTTTCTGCGTTGTTGTTGTCGTCGTCGTGTCCGTCTTCCGTTTCTTCTTCATTTTTATTACTTTAATCTGACTCATACTCTTCATATTCAACTTCAACAATCATGTTTTCTTCAATTTCTTCTTGTTCTTCTTCTTCTCCTTCCTGTTGATGAACGCTTAGAAATTGTTCAAATGAAGATGAATCAGTTGTCTCTTCATCAAAATCACATGAATCTTCCTCTCTTGTATTTAATTGAACATTTGAGCAAGAGACACCTTGGCAATTGGTACACGCTGGAGAACACTGCAACCCTACTTTTTTACAGCCACATTTGGCACTACAACCTTTCTTGCAATTGCAAAAAATAGTGTTAAGAAGTTTTTCTGGAGCAGGGGGCAGTAAAGTTCGAATCGGTTCCAAAGTATTATTTATCAATTTCCAACCCCAGTCTTCAGGGTTCAGTTCATTGCCTTGCCATGTCTGAACTTGATAGTATACTCGAAACAAATGTTGAGTAGCAGATGCCGATGTTGGAAGAAGACAAGATAGCTGTACTTACTTTTTGTTTCGTGTATTTTTTACAAATGTTAAATATCTGTACGTATCTATGCAATCAATTTTTTTTGTAGCTCCATAAACCGGAAGAAGAAACCGAATTCCTTTAGTAATTAGTATTTGAGGTGAAGAATTAATTTCTGTAAATACTTTTGCGCAGTCAATTAAATCATTTTTTCAAATAATTTTAATACTGAATTTTTGCCCCTTCTAAACATTGCTGACGTAGTATCGCATCCGGTTATCGCATGTAAAAATAAAATAAAGTTTTGGCATTTTGAATAAGCTGATAAACTTTTAGAAGAATATATTTCTGTCCGTTGCTGCGCCTTCCCAGGTTTTAAAAAGTAAATAATTTTATCAGATGGAGTCCTTGCAGTGAGTAGTACTAATAAATCAACATCTTCACCCACTACAATAGTTGTATTTCTTGCATTAAATTGTTCTATTGCTGTTTCAATTATGAGGACATCGGCGTCATTCGGAGCTTGTTTCTCGGCAATATTTTCAGCTGTTAATTTGTTACTCAACATAGAAATAAAACGAGATTTATTATTAATGTTTGAAAAAAAATGTTGTTGATTTACTGGAACTGTCATAAATTCATCAAACATTATGTCGGTACCTGAGGATGTTTTTGTAGCACGACGACGTTGTTCTGCAGCTTTTATGTTCTTTGTTGTGTCACTATAGCCATCAAATACTACCGTAACTGTATGACCATAATGTCTACGTAAATACTGAACATATTTTTCAAAAATTACGTTAAAGGTTTCTTCTCGATCCCACACAACGTGATGTAGTAGATATCCTCCATCAATAACGTAAGCAGCGTTTGTACAATCAACCTCAGCATTGACTGGTTGAAAGCAATCGTAAAGAGCCGACTTCATTGTTTTACGCATTCCAGCTGCATCGAAGAGTGACAACGGGTAAGGAGCTAAATCATATGCGAAAAATGTTTCAATTTCATCCTCAAAAGTCTTAGTGACACTCATACGTTGAAATAATAATACTGGGTCTATTGGCACTTCTTCGTCGTGAAATTTCACAGTGCTACTCACAGCTAAAAGAGGAAGTACTTTATCTGTGCGTTTCAATTTTATATGATTGAAAGTTTGACCAGTCATTTTAGACATCAAGGCAATCCCAACTTCACGAGCTTCATGACAATTAATCTTATCGTCACCAACGACTCCTGAAGCAATAGATAAGATTTTGTTAATTTCGGGAAAAGGATCATGTGATGAAAACCAGTCAAGATGTATTTTAATATCTTTAGCATCTTTCTTAACTCTCGAATCACTCGCATCTACATGTTGATCTGTCGTGTCCATTCGAACATTAGCAAGAACTTCCAACTCGTCACACACTGTGTTCATTGCATGCATTCCGTAAACCCATTTGATTATTACACTTTCTTTTGTACTTCGTCCTCGAGAAATACCACCATCTGTTTTCATGGATTTCATCATTGATTGTTCGATAATCATATCTGTTAAAGTTCCACAACTGAGTTTATCAGAACGTCGAACAGTGAAAGATCCTTCAGTAAACCTTCGATAAACACTAGGATCAATTACCTCTTCTAATTGAAGCATATCCTGCAAGTATAAGCGCGCAGACTTAGCGTAAGATAAATGCCCCGATGCATGGAAATAAGGAAGCATTTCTTTAACGCAGTCAAATGAGCTTGCCAATCTCCCATACGTTCAGCTCTTATAAATTCTTTTGCAATGGACACCATCCGAAAATACTGTACCCATAATTGTGCAGTTGGTCCTCGTTTCTGATATTCCATTAACTTTTTTGTAAATAAATCAAGTAAATGTTCAGATATTTCCTTATCATTTTCAATGTCATAATATAAAAGAGTTTTATCGAGGATATTTTCCACTGTAATTATAAGATCTGCATCCATACCATCATCAATAGCTAGTTCTTTGAATATTGTTAATGCTAAAGTGAGCTGAAGTAACGTGTGAGCTCGAACTGTCCTCGCGTAAGCATGGCCATGAAGCACTTTCTCTAAAGACTTAGGAGCATAAATCTCAGAAAGCACTTTTTTAAACCACTTCCTTGCATAATATAACCTATTGCGCCGAAAAATGACATTAACAAATGAAATCCTCCCAGTCTCACTATAATCTTTGATAATTCCGATCCTTCAGGTGCAGCAAATACAATTTCGCGAGCTTTCGCAAATAGAGGTTGATCAAAAGTAATCATGCAAACTGTATGGTTGTGACGTTTAGCATCTTCTAAAGCACAAAGTAGAGTTGTGTATATCGTATTGTAATTACTTGCAGGCTGTTGAACAAATGGCAGAAATGAAATTTTTGATTTTGAAAAGTCTACAATATTGCTAGTCACGTGTTCAATATAACCATTCCATAGAACCATATCACATCAACTTTTTTTAGAAAATATACTTTTGTTTCGTTTTCAAAATCTCGCACATTTATTTTGCTATATCCTACTACGCCAGTATTTTGATAAACCTGTATAGGTACATGAGCCTTGGCTGCAAAATCTTTACCTGAAAGGACTTCAGTTACTCGCGGCATCGGCTGTTCTAGTAATACTGAATCTTTGGGAGTTACAATTTGTATAATACCCATGATATGAAGCGTATTATTACCGTCCAAAGTATTTACATTAATATCAGCATTATCTGCAACATATTGAACAAATGTGCCAGTTTCTGGTGATAAAATGTGAGGTGGGCAACTGAAAACTGCTGCTGCTTCATACTTCATTGTTTCACTGTAAGATGCGCATAAACCAAACGATGAGAAAATTTGTATAAGCCGTTTTGAACGTTTCTTCAGCTGTGACAGGCTTCCACCTCTTCAAACGGCTGTTAGGACTTAAAAGGTTATTACTTATTTGTAAAGCATACCGGTTCGTTTCAGTTACCATCAATTGAATAACTTCTACTAACGACTTTGTGAAAATTTATGACAGATAAACTTTATGACCGCAAAATCAGCTGATTGATAGAATGAAACTTTACACACGGTTACCAGAGCAAAAAAACGAAAATCTTTTAAATTTTATTTCAAATGTCCATGCATTATATGTAATTCACAATAATCTAGTTCGGATGCCCATGCATTATACAGCGTGATTATATAGTCGTTTTGGAAACAAAGCAGGCGAATTGGAAATAATACATAGTACCATTAAAAAGTTATAAATTAATTGTATTGTTTAAAATTAAAAAGTTTTAATTTTAAGAAATATTTTCAATCGTTCGAGTTGACAAATAGTAACGACATTTTATTTCTCAATGAAAGGCGCTCGCGACCCCGGACGTGGCGCTTCAAGTCAGCTGTTTGATAAGTAGACGCGACCGAGCGTATATACTTTCCACACTCAATACCCGTGTGGTAGGTAGGTTACCCACTCTATTATTATTTTAAAACAAAATAAATAAAGTAAGCTCAAGTTTCAGGTACGATGGAAATGTAATGTTTAGAAACTGAATTTACAGACCTACTTCTAACAGTTGGTTTAGACTTCTCTGTATCGAAGCAACTGCTCGAAATGAAGCATATATTCACGTGTGTACACAAGTCTTTTTATTTCCGACCACAAGAAAAAATCCAGAGGCGTTAAATCCGGGCTCCTCGGCGGCCAAGCTACAGCTAGTTGGCAATAGCGTACAGCTGTACCATTTAAATAAAACTACTTTTTACGGATTTAGACGCGTATATTTGTTTTAAATTTTGGCCCGACGTTTCGGAGACTTTGCAGTCACCATGGTCACGGGTGAGACTGAGCTGTAATGTGTCTTCTACGATCAGTTATTACAGGGTTTACCCACATTCGATTTTAATTTTACATTGACCATAAAGATAGACTTTTACTATAAACTATATCATATTACATTGTGCTCAGACTACATAAAATCAATAACATTATTTTAGTTTCTAAAATACATTAACAAATTGTAACAATATAAAGAAATTTTTAAATTATATAAGGTGAAACATACATAATTTTATCATAGACTAAAGTTTTAATTATTATAGAGGTAGTATACAATGTAGCAAGCAAAACTAAGTTTATATACTTAAATACAATATTATTTACATAATAACAAGAATTTTTAAAAAGAATTAATGGTTTAAGATTTAAATTAGTTTATATTAAAAAGAAATTGTTAATTTTATTTGAATGTATAGAAAATTAGTATTTATTTTAATTATTTAGTTTTTATTATTTTATCTAATATACTACCACCAGATCGGAACGCGTCCCACTTGAGAAAGATCTGGCAAGAAAACTCAAGGGGAGTCAAAGAAAATTATTTATTATTAACTTTATGTTGTCGGTCTAAAGTGAAGTTAAGGGGATTTTAAGTCTTGTTGTCTGCAAAATGTGCTAACGGTGTCTTGCTGTTTTGAAACCGAGTGTGTTTTGGATTTAATTAAACTAATTACAGGATCCCAACTAGGTGCCAGATCCCAACCGTCTTCTCTATTAAAGTTTTTATGTTTCTTTATTTCAATAGCCTCGCGAATCATTCTGGGTCGGTATCGATTTTCCTTGGCGAGGATTTGAGGTTTATCAAACCGGATGTAGTGGTTAAGGCGATCCTGACTGTGTTCACAGATTGCAGACTTTGTATTGCGTCGGTGCTTCACATCAGCTATGTGCTCTTTGACCCGAGTTCTAACAGATCTGTAGCTTTTAGGACTTTCTTAACATGTTGCAGCTCCTCAGCGAGATGTCCGTCATCACATAAGCCGTGTGCTCTCTGAAACAAAGATTTTGACACGGTAGCTAACTGTGAAGGTGGGTGGTGTGATTCAGCATTGAGGTACCTATTAGTATGAGTTTTCTTACGATACACAGTATGACTCAGGGTGTTATCTTGGTTTCTAATAACCAGGACATCTAAAAATGCTAATCTGTTGTTGGACTCTTAACTCCTTTGTGAATTTAATTTTAGGATGAATAGAGTTAAGATGGTCAAGGAATACTGTTACTTTGTCAGATGGTAAAATTGTGAAAGTGTCATCTACGTACCGCTTGTAAAACCGGGGGACTACAGGTGAGGTTGATAAGGCCATCTCCTCAAAGTTTTCCATAAAAATGTCAGCAACAATTGGGGAGACTGGCGAACCCATAGCCACTCCATCTATTTGCTTGTAGAAATCATTATTCCACAATAAGTAGCCAGAAGTAAGGCAGTGTTTTAATAGTTCAGAGTATTCCATATCTATGTTATTGTGTTCTAGCTTTTTAGATACAATTTTGATACAGTCTTCTACCGGTAAGCTTGTGAATAATGACTGTACATCAAAACTAACCATAGTTTCATTGTCAGCAAGGTGTAGATTTTTAATTTCACTGACAAAATGGTTTGAGTCTTTTATATATGCGTTAGTTTGGCCTCTAAGTGGGGCCAGAACTTTTGTAACTAACTGAGCCAATTTATATGTTGGTGTATCAATTTGGCTTACAATTGGTCTCAGTGGTGTTTCAGGTTTGTGTATCTTCGGTAAACCATACAATTTTGGTGGTTTTGCGCATGCTGGTATTAAACGATTCACGTCTAGACTCAATATTTCGGAGTATTTTTCAATTAATGACTTAGTTTCACTAATTACCTTTGTAGTAGGGTCTGTTTTGACAATTTTGTAAGTAGTTTCATCCGACAATAGTTGTTGTATTTTTGTATTGTAGTCAGTCGTGTTCATCACCACGGTCGCATTTCCTTTATCTGCACGTAGTATTACTAGGTCTGATCGTTGGCGTAGGTTTTTTAGCGCTAAGTATTGTTTTTTAGGAAGGTTATGTTTTGGCGGTTTACATCGACGTAGTAACGAAGATGTATCTTGACGTATAGCTTCTTTATCTTCCTTTATCATGTTACTTTTGGCCAGAACATCTTCCACTGCACAGATAATTTCCTCATACGGTATTCTTTGTGGAGCAATTGCAAAATTTAAACCTTTTTGTAAAACCTCAACAGTGTTGTTGTCTAACGTCACGTTTGACAGATTAATGACAGTTCTCTTAAGGTCTATTGCGCGCGTTCCGTTTTCATGTTGCGAGTTGGTTTCAACATTTGGATTTTATTTTAATAATAATTTTTGAAATTTAGCTATATGTTTTTATTTGCATACGTTGTATTTTGATGTTTCGCGCTTGTTTAAAGTTTCGATGCAATTATTAAAATCATCCGTCTTTAATACCGTCTCTATTGATTTTAGTGTTTCGTCTACTTTATGGTCAATTCTGCCTACATCGGAGCGTGTTTGTTGGATTACCGCCCGTAACAACTTTAAACTTGCCTGCTTTAGAATTTTTGCGCTTCCTCGTATGTCTTTTTTGGATGAGATTTTTACACACGTAGGAATGAGATTATGGTCACGGCATCTCTTCAAGAAATTTAATGATGTTATATATCTTGCGCGCTTTGTTTTAAGTTGTTCTAAGCGGCGAATTTTATTTGCAATTTCCAGTCCGTACTGGTTAACATAATATTTTCTAACACTTGCGCGACTCATCTGTTTAAATAAAACTACTTTTTACGGATTTAGACGCGTATATTTGTTTTAAATTTTGGCCCGACGTTTCGGAGACTTTGCAGTCACCATGGTCACGGGTGAGACTGAGCTGTAATGTGTCTTCTACGATCAGTTATTACAGGGTTTACCCACATTCGATTTTAATTTTACATTGACCATAAAGATAGACTTTTACTATAAACTACATAATAATATATCATATTACATTGTGCTCAGACTACATAAAATCAATAACATTATTTTAGTTTCTAAAATACATTAACAAATTGTAACAATATAAAGAAATTTTTAAATTATATAAGGTGAAACATACATAATTTTATCATAGACTAAAGTTTTAATTATTATAGAGGTAGTATACAATGTATACATCTCGCTGAGGAGCTACAACATGTTAAGAAAGTCCTAAAAGCTAACAAACTGCAAGTTCCTCGCAGTCATCGCAGTAGCCGAGAAAAACCACAGACCGTCGAGCGCCTCCCTGCTATCTTACCATATGTTAAAGGAGTAACTGACAAGATTGGCTATATACTGAAAAAGGCTTCAATCAAGACCTATTTCAAGCCCTTAAATAAAATTAGCCAATTCCTACCACCTGTCAAGTGCCATATTCCCTTACAAGATGCAGGAGTATACAAGCTTGATTGTGATTGTGGTCTCTCTTACATTGGGCAAACAAAGAGATCTGTTAGAACTCGGGTCAAAGAGCACATAGCTGATGTGAAGCACCGACGCAATACAAAGTCTGCAATCTGTGAACATAGTCAGGATCGCCTTAACCACTACATCCGGTTTGATAAACCTCAAATCCTCGCCAAGGAAAATCGATACCGACCCAGAATGATTCGCGAGGCTATTGAAATAAAGAAACATAAAAACTTTAATAGAGAAGACGGTTGGGATCTGGCACCTAGTTGGGATCCTGTAATTAGTTTAATTAAATCCAAAACACACTCGGTTTCAAAACAGCAAGACACCGTTAGCACATTTTGCAGACAACAAGACTTAAAAACCCCTTAACTTCACTTTAGACCGACAACATAAAGTTAATAATAAATAATTTTCTTTGACTCCCCTTGAGTTTTCTTGCCAGATCTTTCTCAAGTGGGACGCGTTCCGATCTGGTGGTAGTATATTAGATAAAATAATAAAAACTAAATAATTAAAATAAATACTAATTTTCTATACATTCAAATAAAATTAACAATTTCTTTTTAATATAAACTAATTTAAATCTTAAACCATTAATTCTTTTTAAAAATTCTTGTTATTATGTAAATAATATTGTATTTAAGTATATAAACTTAGTTTTGCTTGCTACATTGTATACTACCTCTATAATAATTAAAACTTTAGTCTATGATAAAATTATGTATGTTTCACCTTATATAATTTAAAAATTTCTTTATATTGTTACAATTTGTTAATGTATTTTAGAAACTAAAATAATGTTATTGATTTTATGTAGTCTGAGCACAATGTAATATGATATAGTTTATAGTAAAAGTCTATCTTTATGGTCAATGTAAAATTAAAATCGAGTGTGGGTAAACCCTGTAATAACTGATCGTAGAAGACACATTACAGCTCAGTCTCACCCGTGACCATGGTGACTGCAAAGTCTCCGAAACGTCGGGCCAAAATTTAAAACAAATATACGCGTCTAAATCCATAAAAAGTAGTTTTATTTAAACAGATGAGTCGCGCAAGTGTTAGAAAATATTAAGCTGTACCATTGCCGAGTATTCCACGTTTGAGTATTCGTACTGACGACTCATTTTCGCGCGGAAGTAAACAATGCAATCGTGTCGATCGGTACGGGATTGCCGCAGTACTAATCAGGTCGCATGTCGTGCGAAAGGGTGGAGGGTGCGCGGTGCGCGGGAGTTTCACCTGTCGGCACGACAAAGGCGGAACACTAAAGACGGTTTCTAATTGGTTAATTTGATTTAGTGCGAGAAAATCAATGGCCCGATATTAAAATGCATAGTATTCGTAATAGGTACGTAAGATTGTGTAGCGTTACTACCGTTTCTCACGTATTCTCTGTAAGCAATAAGAAAATCGATGTTTAAAAAAATATATTAAAATTTTTTTCTTTATTTTAGTTAATTAACATTTTTAATGGCTTCTGTTATTGATATATAATTCATAATTTTCACCTCCAAAACGATGACATAATCACCTTGCATATAATTCACAAAAATTTACTTGAGACGTCCATGCATTACATGTAATTCACGCTGGAATTCAGGCCTGCTGTATAATTACGCAGTGATCAACGTATCAGGCCTTCTTTTGATCATAAAATAAAGTAGTTTATAAAAAAAATCAAATGGACGTACCAGAAAATTTCTTAAAATAGGCGGGACAGTCAACGTATTACTTAACATCTAAATATTTTTTTTGGTTACGTAGTACTCAGCAATAGCGGCATTTCTCGCTATTCTACTCTCGTCGGTCTTGAATCTCTTTCGCACTGCAAAATATAATGTGAGGTTAATGGGGTACTTTTGCTTTTATTATCTACTATTATGGACAATTTACATTAACAACTAGGCACAACCTAATCTAACTACTAACAGACAACCACACAGACCAGAAAGAACCACACCAAACAGTCTAATATAGACACAAAGTACAAAAACCTATGCTATTAAAATATAGTTTAAAAATCTTTGTCATTAAGTTATTTTGTCACAATTTAAAATGAATCAAAAATATCCACTATTTTTGATTTATTACATTAACACTAAGTGTCGCCGCACACGAGCCACTCGCCACAGCCACAAACGCCGTCACGAGAAGCTAGGAGCGGCTACAAAGGTAGCTGAAGCACGCGACAGCCACTTGTGGCCGGTGGTCGACACTTGCGGTCGGTGGCTGCTACTTTTTTTAACCCTTGCGTGCAGTATCATAATGGACTCTGACGAAGAAGGTTTAATTGCGCTACTTTTGATAAAAAGACGTCGTCGTAGAAGACGAAACCGTAGTCATTGGATACATCCAATTTTAACGAATGTACACAAATGCAACGAACATTTCGATAATCTTCTAAACCATCCTAAAAAGTTTTTCAAACATTTTCGTTTAAGCATAGGTACGTTTTGGGAACTACATGCTCTATTATATGCTGGATTAAAGCACCACGATACCAACATGCGGAAAAGCATCGCACCTGCGGATAGACTAGCTATCACATTAAGGTAAGTGGAGAGATTCACTAGCATAAAACTCCACAGAACACTATGATAAAATAATCTATACTTTATTTATAATCAATATGCATTGTTTTTTTCTACTAGAGAATAGCTAGTTAACAAATAAAACACGTAGGTATTTGTATTTAGTTATTATGTCTTTATTATAATTTGGTATCACTCGTCATCATCACGGAACATGTCTTCGATAACAGAACTGTTGTCCATAGACTGGTCAGAATAATATGAATGAGTTGGAGAAGGCTGAATTATAGGTGAAGACGGGATAGATGTAGAAGCGTTTTGTGTAGAGTATGACATGTCAAGCATAGACTTGTCGGAATAATGTGAATGAAGTGGAGAAGGCTGAACAGATGTAGAAGCTTTTTGTGTCGAGTGTATGCGTGAGTGGGCATTTCCTGAAGAATAACCATAATATTGTGCCGAATTGGTTTCATAATTTTGATTATGCGTGTACTTTCTAATTAACTGTAATATTTCTGATTGAAAATCAAGTTTACAATTTTCGTCAATTTTTTTTACATGTGGAAGCAGCGACATCAGAAATTGCTTATCGGGGTCATTTTGGTCGCTTATTTGATCATGTTTACGTTTTAAATTTTCCGAAAGTGTTCTGAGAATTTCATTTTCTGATTTTTCGGCCCTTTTTATATTAATGTTTCTGTTTATTTTCGGGCGAGATGTTTCCGCATCATTAGTTGCATTAGTAACATCGGTAGGCGGTCTCATTTCTTTTAAGGAATTCAAGAACGATAGATGATTGAAATAAATGTACTGTTTACTGCTTGTTGCTGCCGAACCACTCGCAACGTTCTTGTTTTTTGCATTTTCTCTATTAAAACTGTCACGAAGACTCTTCCACTTCCTCTGTAATTTAGTTACTGTAACAACAAAAACACAACAGACACACACAGAACACAACAGACAGGGGGATGTAATTTCCCCAAAACTGTTCACCGCTGCATTGGAGGACGTTTTCAAGCTCCTCAATTGGGCCGGACTCGGCATCAACATCAACGGCGAATACATCACTCACCTTCGATTTGCAGACGATATCGTGGTCATGGCAGAATCCCTGGAGGACCTTGGCACAATGCTCAATGACCTCAGCAGTGTTTCCCAACGGGTTGGTTTGAGGATGAACATGGATAAAACCAAGGTCATGTTCAATGTCCATGTCACTCCAGCACCAGTATCTGTTGGGAATGCGATTCTCTAAGTTGTCGATCATTATGTCTACCTAGGACAAACAGTCCAGTTGGGCAAATCCAACTTCGAGAAAGAGGTCAACCGACGAATCCAACTCGGCTGGGCAGCGTTCGGGAAGCTTAGGCACATCTTTACGTCCAAAATACCTCAGTGCCTGAAAAGAAAGGTCTATGACCAGTGTGTGTTACCAGTGATGACTTACGGAACTGAGACGTGGTCCCTGAATGTCGGCCTCATAACAAAACTCAGAGTCGCGCAGCGTGCTATGGAGAGGGCTATGCTCGGTGTTTCCCTACGTGATAAGATCCGGAATGCGGAGATCCGTAGAAGGACTGGTGTGTACGACATAGCCCGAAGAGTTAGCACGCTGAAGTGGCAATGGGCAGGCCACATCGCTCGACGATCTGATGACCGTTGGGGACGGAAGGTCCTCGAGTGGCGACCACGAACCGGACGACGCAGCGTGGGGCGGCCCCCAACAAGGTGGACCGACGATATCGTCAAATACGCCGGGGGCCGCTGGATGCAGTTAGCGCAAGACCGCACGTTGTGGCGTTCTATGGGGGAGGCCTATGTCCAGCAGTGGACTGAGAAAGGTTGATGGAATGGAAAACAACAAAAAAATATAATTTTAATTTATTTAATTTATTTTTTTAAAAATATAATTTGTTTCAGGTATCTAGGAACTGGATGCTCGTTTGAGGATTTTGAACTCTCTTACCACCGTGGGGCCTCTACAGCAAGGAAAATAGTACAAGAAACATGTCAACTAATTTAGAACTATTTAAAAGCCGTTTGTATTCCAGAACCGACCCAAGACATGTGGAAAGAAATTGCCAGCGGATTTCTTCAAAATACTAATTTTCCTAATTGTTTCGGCGTCATAGATGGGAAACATTTAAGAATTATTCATCCATTCGATACCGGCTCCTTGTACTTTAACTATAAAAAAATTTTTTCAATAGTACTTCTAGCAACTTGCGACTCGAATTTACTTTTTACGTTCGTGGATGTTGGGGTATCGGTAAATCATCCGATTCTACAATATTTAGAGAAAGTGAACTGTGTAATAAAATACTCAGAAAGACATTAAATATCCCCTCACCACGACAGGTCGGTAATCGACAACCATTGAACTACACATTTGTTGGTGATGAAGCATTTGGCCTCAGTGAAAATATGATGAGGCCATGTGCTGGAAAATATTTGGACTTAGACAAAAAGTTTTCAATTATAGGTTAAGCCGTGCCAGACGTTGCATTGAGTGTACCTTCGGCGTACTAGCAAACAAATGGAGAATATTACATCGCCCATTAAACACTTCTGTTAATTTCTCAGAAGACATTGTGAAAGCTTGTTGCATTTTGTACAACTTTATTCGCAAAAGGGATGGCTTCAATTTTCGGCACACTTTGAAAATAGTGGGACTCGAAAATATACAAAATACAGACTGGCCAGTAACACGAGCGTCTACGGCAAGAGATACGTTAAAAGATTATTTTATGAATGAAGGAGCAATACCGTGGCAAGAAAATAGAATATAAATATATGGTTTTATATTATTTTATTAAACTTACCTTCAATGTTCTTTTCTTTGGCAGTTTTATTCGAAAAATCTCCCACAAACAATTCGCAGATTTCTTCCCAGGCCTTCACTTTTTCTCCTCTATTACTATAACTATCACTTTTTGAATCCCAAATCGTAGGGCGGGATTGTATCTCTGATATAAATAATTCTATATCCGTATTTATCTACCTATATGAACTACAGACTACGTGCGTGCGTTAACTTACACAGGTTAACTGAGGCAAGGGAGAGAGAACGCGGAATCGCGCGAGTGGCGTGTGGCGGCTTTTTGTGTCGGCGTTTAGTGGCCGGTGCGAGCCACAAGATGCAAGCTGCGACGATTTGAAGCGTGTGGCCGCCACCGGCGCCAACCGTGTGCGGCGAGTCCATATAAAATGTATGAAAATTACAGGAAATATGCCAGTGGCGGCGTTTTGTGGTTGTGGCCGGTGGCCCGTGTGCGGGAGCCCTAATAGCTACACAACTTACATGCAATGTATGTACTGTCATGGTAATAAGATCAGAATATAAGCATTACCTGTTCTTGGTGTTAACCTTTGGTTTTTACAAGGTGTAATGTTTGGGTCTACAATGTCAAAAACTTGATGCACAGTCTCAGTATTACTGTCAACGGACAATGAAACTGAGACTGTGTCCTTAATAAAATCAACCACTGACACCCTCACGTCCCCAAGACCATCACCACTACTACCACTACCACCACCACAAACATCCGACCCCAAGGGTTCACTGTCACCACCAAATGGTACAGTAAATCCATTGGCTGTACTCCCTAGTAGACCGGTTACTCGGTCCAAAATTTCATCCGGAGGTATATATTCAGAAGGTCCGCCACCAGTCTGTAAAAAGAACAAGAAATTAGTAGGAATATAAGTTACTTTAGGATGTATTTCCCAGAAACTACAAATTATTGGTACCTTAATTTGGTTCATCCTTATTTTAGTACTGCGTTTGCGTGGGTTCTTTTTAAAATGTTCCCACTTCAAACGCAGCTGCTGTGGGGTTCTGGGACAAATAGTACCAGTGGCATTAAACCTTTCTGTAAGACGGACCCACTCCTCATTTTTCATCTTATTACTAGATGCGTTGGTGGTTTTGGAAGTGATGACAAAACTAGCTTCAATTAACTGAAGCAAGAACTTTGATAATTTTTCAGCCGTTGCTGAGTAATCACCAGACGTTCCAGCTTTTTTATCATCAAATATTTGAATATGGTTCCAGAATCGACTGACAATACGTCCTAAACTTTTGATGTTACTTGCGATTTTCGAATCTGGAAAAGCTTTTGGAAGTAAATCAACGAGATGATCCATCACTATGTGCGATATTTTATGTTCTGCCATAAATGCCGATAATTTTAATTCTGCGATTATCTGCTGATCATCATCACTTGCACGTTGCTGACTTTTAAAAATATTATCAATGGTACGCACATTCGATGAGCCAGGAAGACGAAGTTTATGCTTAGAACCTTCACTGTGTCTTTTGATAGCACCCAGATCGGCAATCAAAGAAGATTCGCAAACAGTGCAAATGCATTTATAAGCAGACTTCTTATCACGCTTTAACCACTTACGAAAGTCTTGTATCTGAAGCCATTCATCACGGAATTGTTGCCGATATTTCTTTTTAGCTCTTGACGGACCAGCATCGCTACTACGCACATCACTTTCCTCACTGCTTGAGCTCATTCTTACAGTAATATCGCTATAAGTTTTTAGTTTGTAGTTTATTTAACATCACCCAAAACAATTACAATTCGCAAATAAAGTGTATGCACCATAGCAAAACAAGTAGAACAAGAATGAATAAGTCGAAAAATGCAATGTTACTTTGTAAGACAGAGACGGCTACTAATGCTACTATTGCTAGTTGCGTCCCAGAGTGCTCCACGATAGTTCCGTTTTGCCACGGAATTCCCCGCAACTTTATTACAAACCTACTGTCTATGGATAAAGGTCAGTGGTTGTAGAATAGCTGCGTTTCGTTTTACGTATAAGAATTGATAAAGATATGTGAAAAATAAATACAGTATATTCCATGCACTGTATTTTATCATTACAGTATACAGTAGAAAAGTCTGAAATACAGTAAATCTACTGTAATTACAGTGAATCTGGAAGCACTGATGCAGACTATCTTAATAAATACGACAGGCTTCTTAACAACTGCATTCGGTACATATTTAATCTTCGCAAGTATGACCATGTATCTGTTTACCGTTCCAAACTCCAATGGATCCCAATTCGTTATCGTCGTAGTTTACGTGCTCTTACAACTCTCTACCTCTATCTCAGCCCCTTCTTACCTGACTTCTTGTTTCGCGTACTTATGTGCTGGTCATTCTAAGAATCTTCGTTCTACTCATAACTTAACTCTTCTCTGTCCGTCGCATAAATCCGATTGTGTTAAATCTTCATTCCTTGTACAATGTGTTCAACTCTGGAATTCAATCACTATTGAGATCAGGTTGGCGTCTGTGGCGACCTAACCTGGCAACACTGGCGGATGAAAGACAGGTCGCGACACGACTCCCGCGCAACTCGAATATTCTAGCTTGAGAACGAACGTGTCGACAATTTGTATATAATAATACTAGTACAATAAGCCGATTATTTCACTTAACACTGTGGTCGAATACTACTGTTGTGTCGTGCTGTTACTAGACATTGTAAAGCAATAATAATAATAAACCATTATCAAAGAAGATCGATGTTGTGTTTGTTCCGTGTGTCCTGAGAGTCCCACACTGGTGACCCCGACGTGATAACGCCCAAGCCCGCGGACTCCAACACAACCCACAGCAACAAAAAGGAGTACATGACACGATCTGGCAGATACGTCAGATTTAAAGAATATAATGATTACTTTTAAATTGTTTAACCCTTCTCCGTGGGGGGGGGGGGTGGTGTGGCGACCTAACCTGGCAACACTGGCGGATGAAAGACAGGTCGCGACACGACTCCCGCGCAACTACAATATTCTAGCTTGAGAACGAACGTGTCGACAATTTGTATACAGGGTGTGGCGTAATTAATGGATAAGCCTGTGCCTGTGGATAAGCCTCCTACTGCGCTATACGAATATGTATATTTTTAATTAATCCTATGTATGGTCTTGAAAAAAATGGCATAAGTCATGTTTTTCATAAAATGACTACTTTCACTAACCAATTCTGCTACTGTTGCCACAATTTTCAAAAGTTTTGCTTTCTGTTTTTTTTATAATACAGCTTAAGAGTTGAATTATTGCAAGCAATAAAGAATTCCCTATTCGTAATACAAATTTTTTGAAAATTATGCATGAAATATCAAAAAAGGGTTATTGATTATTCAATTTGTTGACTTTGTACATCGTCTAGCTTAAAAAATCTTTATGGGAGTTGATTTGCCCAATATCTTAAAAACATGCTTGTTTTATGCAGTTTCCGAAATGGTATAATACTTATTATAATACTTATTAAGTTTGATGTGATATTAAAGAACCAAATGACACTCGTAAAAAAATGTTCTTATTGTGATTTAATTAATCAAATTAATACTGTTAACTTAAACAAACTGGCAGTGGTATTTTAACTTATCTGTCTGAGTTTACCAGTGGGAATGTTAGTCGTTGAAAAAAAATAACAACTTATTTTATTTTTTTTATTCTAAAGATGCAAACACTACATAAATTTTATTTTACAAAAAATGTTCGAAATGGCGGCCACCTGCGGCTATGCAGGCCCTGCATCGACGGATAAATGACCGCTTTAGGCGTCGGATGAAGCCGGAGCTCTTGATTTCATCAGCGGCTTCAAAAATCAGGGCCTTTAGTTGTTCCAGGGATGCTATTTCTTTTTTATACACTTTTTCTTTTAAACACCCCCAGTAAAAAAAGTCTAGAGGGTTCAAATCAGGGGACCTTGGTGGCCACAAAATGGGACCCAAACGACCTATCCACCTCTCATTGTACTCATCATTGAGGTAGTTCCGTACAATTCGTGCGTAGTGAGCGGGACAACCATCATTTTGTAACCAGTAGTTTTCTGGCACATTTAAACTTTGTAATAGTTCCGGCAACGTATTTTGCAGAAAATTTAAATAATTGGGACCTGTTAGTGTCTCGGATAGTTCGACGGGCCCAACTATTTGTCCATTTAAAATTCCTGTCCAAAGGTTCACTTTAAACTGGACTTGAGCTCGGTCTTGCCTTATGTTTCTCGGATTGGTTGCCTGCCAACTATGAAGATTGTGCATGTTGACGTAGCCATTTCTTTTACATGATGACTCATCGCTCCACAGTATTTTGTCAAAAATCGCCGAATCTTCGCGTATTTTTCGCAACATGACGCGACAAAATTGGACTCTAGGCTCATAGTCTCGTGTCATTAGTGTTTGCACCCTTTGATAGTGATACGGGTGAAGCTCATGCCTGTGCAGAATTCTGCCCACAGTACGCGTATCTACACCGGTTCCTCTACTTAACTCACGAATTGATAACTCTGGATTAGCACGCACAGCTTCTAGAACTTCGTCATCACGATGTCGTCGAGGTCTGCCTTCCGAAGCACCACCAACACCGGTACCAGGCATTCGCCCTTCGCTAAAAGCGATGTGCACACGTGTAAACACCCGGTAGTCTGGGTGTCGCAAATCGGGGTATCTTCGACGATATTCGCGTGCAGCTTCATTTGCATTGCAGTTACACAGGCCGTAAATAAGATGCATATTTGCATACTCTTGAGGAGTGTACGTATGACGCGGCATGATCAGTAGTCCAGGGATATGTAGAAGTCGTCGATGAATGAATGAATGAATGAAAAATCATTTAATCACGTAGACACAATTTTTTAGAAAAATTATGTGCTTATGACATGTCCAATTTTTTTCCCTACCACCGGTTCAGGACGCAATCTGCTGAGAAGAACCGGCGTAAGAAACTCAGCAGAGCTTTTAATCAAATCAAATTAAATGTCAATTATACTTACAATGCTAATAACTTTACAATATAGAATATGTATTGCTCCAGAGCAACCTACTCCCAAGCTTTATCATCTTTAATATAATCAGAAATTTTATAATACGCCTTTTTACATAATTTAGTTTTAATGAATTTTTTAAATTTAGAATTATTTAATTCTCTTACATCAATAGGGAGTTTATTATAAAATCGTATACAATGACCCATGAAAGAGTTACATATTTTGTGGAGACGGGTTACATGCATCACAAGATTGTGTTTATGCCTTGTATTAACATTATGGTGGTCGCTTTTTTTTGTAAAATTATGAATATTTTTATGAACAAACAATAAATTTTCATATATATATTGCGAAGCGACCGTTAAAATATTTATGTCTTTGAATTTCTCCCTTAGAGAATCCCGCGGACCTAGGTTATATATAGCTCTAACAGCGCGTTTCTGGAGCACAAATATCCGATTAATGTCCGCACAGCTTCCCCAAAGAAGAATTCCATAGCACATTACACTGTGAAAATAACTAAAGTAAACCATTCTAGCCGTATCTACATCCGTAAGTCGTCTAATTGTTTTCACCGCATATGCCGCAGAGCTAAGTTTGCCAGACATTTTTTCAATTTGTGGGCCCCACTGTAATTTCGAATCAATAGTGATTCCTAAAAATATAGTTGAATGTACTGGTTCCAATTTCGCACCACTCAAATGTACATTGGTTTCTACTTGGGTAACATTTGGCATGGAGAATTTTATTACTTTTTTTTTTTTTTTTTTTTTTTTTTTTTTTTTTTTTTTTAACCTAATTAATCTACTTTATATACTACAATATAAATGGAAACTATAACTATGAATAATTGATTATTTAAACATGCACAATGGATTAAACAACTATAATAAGACTAAGGATATAATAATAATAACAATAATAATAATCATGATTAAAACTAACTATTCTATATTATTTAAGATGAGACTAATGAATCCTGGTGACTCACCCCATATCTCTCATCCAACCACTTCTTGGCAGTTTTTGCTACAGACTTCCATGTTGAAGATAGATCTGTTCCAATGATGATTCCATATTTACGACAAAATTCCATCCTCTTTTCTTCTGTCAGGATCTTAGAGTTATAGGAATTTTGCAGAAACGACATGGAATCAGTTGCTCTTCTGCTAGATGACTTCTTCTTCCAGTCCACGTTCTTCTGGTTTATTTGTTCAGATGTAAGCAGATACGGAACAACAATGACATCTAGAGCCATTGCAACTGAAGTTTCTCCAATAGACAATTGTGGAATAAGACATGCCACAACTTGATGTCGAGAAACAGATGGATATTCCTGATGAATGGCTTGAAGTGCACTGAATGGAATAGCCATTGGTAGGTCTTGATGATAGTGTAAAAATTCTGCAACAGCTTCAGGGAAGCAAGCTATGATTCTTGAGAGAGTCACGGCACCATAATCACCTCCAATGGATTTTTTAATCTTTGCTGTTTTCACAATCTCTGAAAACTCTGCTTTAGCGTGAGGACATCTCATTGTCGCTTTGATTCTGTCAATGTTGTTTCCTCTCACTAATCCCACCAATATAGCCATTACAAGGTTGTTACCAGTAAGCTGGGTTGTGAGCTTTTTCCTCATCGCTATAGCATCAAAACCAGCATAAGAAATTGACTGGTTAACCCAATCAATCAACCCAGCTCTATTTTCCGATATGAATCTAATTAATTCAGAAATGTCATTTGAAGTGACATGCACACTTTTAAGTTTGTCAAGATTTGCCCTGAAATCCAGTGCATTCTGGATTGAGTCTGATGATTCCGTGGACTGCATTTCTGAGTCTTTAGTTTTAATGGATCTTCGGAAAAATTTCTTAATAATAGAATCACCAAATTTGCTAGAACTAGGTTTTTGTAGCTCAGATAGGCTGATTTTTGTGGTGGCCTTTTCTGGCTTATCTGACATTAATCAATTAAACCAACAAAAAGATTTAAGATCTTGGATAGTATTTTATTTTAAAGTTACAAATAACAGAGTGGTATTTGTGTGACAACCGATTTTCCGATAATATCACAATTGTCCAATTCGTATAGCAAAAACAGAGTCCGTAGTACATAAGCCAAATTCACGTCACAATAACAAACACGATAGAGCAAACGATATGTGCGCAAGAAACGATAGTCAAAAGAGCACTAACTTTGTTAAACAAGTTCAAAAGCTGTTTTGTTGTTTGTGAGAATAATAAAAATCTATCTCTGTCGCACAACTGTTATTTACCTGACATAAAAATGCTTTGTCTCTGTCTTATGATAAGACTAACCGTCTGGATTTGCCGTGCGATAAACAACCACAAGTAGTTGACTTAGAGTCGTTATCTGCTTACCCTATTCATGGTGGATGACTACCTGCTCCCGAGCACCCAAAAAAGGGTCCATTGTGAATGACTACCTGCTCCGGAGCACACAAAAAAGGGTCCATTCAAACTGTTTACAAAGACATGTTTAAGATAAATTAATAATTCTGTTAAAGAAAATTAGGGTATTTTTTTACAACTGTCGTTTTTTTTAAAACCTCGTGAAATGTAATAAGTATTATACCATTTCGGAAACTGTAGTATATATATATAAGATATTGGGCAAATCAACTCCCATAAAGATTTTTTAAGCTAGACGATGTACAAAGTCAACAAATTGAATAATCAATAACACTTTTTTGATATCTCATGTATTTTTTCCCAAAATTTGTATTACGAATAGGGAATTCTTTATTGCTTTCAATAGCTCACCTCTTAAGCTGTTTTATAAAAAAAGCAGAATGCAAAATTTTTGAAAATTGTGGCAACAGTAGCATAATTGGTTAGTGAAAGTAGTCATTTTATGAAAAACATGACTTATGCCATTTTTTTCAAGACCATACATAGGATTAATTAAAAATATACATATTCGTATAGCGCAGTAGGAGGCTTATCCACAGGCACAGGCTTATCCATTAATTACGCCACACCCTGTATAATAATATTAGTACAATAAGCTGATTATTTCACTTAACACTGTGGTCGAATACTACTGTTGTGTCGTGCTGTTACTAGACATTGTAAAGCAATAATAACAATAAACCATTATCATAGAAGATCAATGTTTTTTTTTTTTATTCGTAGGAATGCTTTTTACGCACTTACCCCCCGACTGCAGGGGCAGCCGGAGGACGTCGTGTGGGACTCCTGGGGAGAAATTCTCGACCCAGCCTACCCACTAAACCTACGGTGTTCTCCTCGCCCGTTGCCGGGCCGTGGTAGTTACTCAGGTATTACCACGACCCGACACGGGGGGCCCCCTAGTGGTGGGGGCTCACTGCGACGGGGTGGGCAACTTGCCCCCCCGTCGGACTGACCGCTCTCGCCCGAACACTAGGCGAGGGGTCGTCCGCCACATTGGGCGCGACAGGTCCCCTGACCCGCCGCGCGTAGCCTCCTCGCGGGCCGGGGCCGCCGGCTATTGCGCGCCGACGACCCCTACCCGCGGCCCTGCGGGGGGCAATGTTTGGCCCGAGCGTTCACGCTCCCGCAGGGCCTCTCTCTTGGCCGCCATCACCTCGGACGCAAACGAGGCGACGGCGGCCCAACACTCCCTGCTGCCGGCCATCGAGGCGATGACGGCCGGCAGCGACAAATTAACGCCTATTGCGCCAGTGAGTCTGGCGCGTTGAGCGGACCAGGCCGCGCACACGGCCAGTGTGTGCTCGGCCGTGTCCACGGCTCCGGACGCGCAATTCTTGCAGTCGGGCGCCGACTCTACTCCCACCAGCTCCCACAGGTACTTGGCAAAGCAGCCGTGACCTGTGAGGAGCTGCGTCAGATGATAGGTTGGCACCCTGTGCGGCGCCTCGACCCACTGACGCAATACAGGGCTCACGGTCGTGAGAAGCCGCGCGCCCGCTCTCGCACTCTCCAATTTGTCTGCCCACCGAAGAGGTCGTCGCGGAATTCGCCTCTCCAGCGAGCGACTTTGTCGGGGGCGGGCTCTACACCATCTTGCCGCATTAGGGCCCTCCTTCGGTGAACCCCCGCCAGGACCCCAGCCTCGAGGTCCCAGGGGAGGCTCCCGGCTATCACACATGCCGCCTCCAGCGACACGGTGTGGTACGCTCGAGCGGCCCTCTGCGCCATCACACGCTGCGCGCGCCGCAGCAGCGTGGAGTTCTCGGCGCTGAGAGCCGCAGCCGCCCAGATAGGCGCTCCGTAGAGCGCCTTCGAGCGCACCACCGCGTCGTAGAGGCGGCGGCCAACACTACCGGCCCCCCCGCAATTCGGGAGCAACCGGGCGAGCATTCCGGCGCACGCCACCAACTTCGGCGCCAGCGCCCGGAAATGCTCGCCGAACCTCCATCTGCTATCCAGTGTCAGCCCCAGGTATTTCATCCTGGAGCCGACAGCGATGGAGACCCCTCCCACTACAATACTGTAGTCGCGGGGGGGCTTAGCCCGAGGCCCGTGGACAAAGAGGGCCTCGGACTTCTCTAGGGCCACTTCGAGCCCGAGGGCCCTGATGCGGCTCACAACTTGCGCGGTGCCCGCCGTGGCGAGGACACCGGCATCGCGGAAATTTGGGCCCTGCGCGGTGACCAGGGTGTCGTCGGCGTAACAGATGACGCCGACTCCCCGAAGATTGGCACCGCGCAGAACCCAGTCAAATCCGATGTTCCACAGGAGTGGGCCCAGCACCGACCCCTGTGGAACACCGCACGACATGTCCCGGCGGACTACACGATCCCGGGCCGGATAGAAGATCGATGTTGTGTTTGTTCCGTGTGTCCTGAGAGTCCCACACGTCAACGAGATCTTCTTTTAGGCGCAAAACACGAGACTACTCTCTCCGAAAATTTGCTGATTCATTGTAAATCTTAAGGATATTATTGTATTTGTATTTATTTGTGTGTATACACCATGACTTTTTATCACTAGCCAAATTTTAATATTATAATCTTTAGGAAAAATAAATAAACACGTATTTTTTCTTTCTATATAAACTACTCAAAACAAAATAGGGCCCACCCCACGATCGTCTACAAATTTGTTTACAAATATTTTGTACGGTTATCTTAAGATGACTTAAGTACATAAACGTATAGTTGACATGTTTATGAGTCTGTACCAGCGTTTCTAACGATAACTTTAACAATATTCTCAAGTGGATAGTCAAATAAAGTGTAGGGCTAAAAAAAGTGATTAAATGCATATTTTTGTCGCTCGAGTTCTCAGTCGTATTGTAAACGTTGCTATTGAAGCTTATTTGGTAAACCATTTCCTTTGATTACGGCGTTAGTTCTAATCAATATGCCTGGTCCTCGTCGTCATATGAACATGGAAACTGCAGCTAGAGCAGTTGCACTGCTTCAGGAAGGGCACTCTCAGAGATCTGTTGCAATAACCATCGGCGTGTCCCGACGAGCTATCCGAAATCTGTGGGAACGCTATCAAGAGACCGGAAGTATTGCTAGGAGATCTGGATCTGGGAGAGCGAGAGCCACAACGGCCCAGGAAGACAGATATATCAGATTAACTGCGCGTCGGGAGCGTACAATCACCGCCCGAGCCTTACAGAATCAATTACGGCAGTCTACTGGAAGACGAGTGAGCGATCAAACTATTCGCAATCGACTCCACGAAGATGGCCAACGTTCCAGGATGCGTGTTGTTCGGCTAAAACTGACGAGAGCTCATCGTGCAGCGCGCTTAAGGTTCGCACGTGAACATTTGGATTGGACAATGGATAACTGGAGATCCGTACTCTTTACAGACGAAAGTAAAGTCAAGTTTTACAGTGACGACAGACGAGTACGTGTGTGGAGAAGGGAAGGAGAACGTTTTTCAGAACCATGCATCCATGAAACTGACCGTTTTGGGGGTCCAAGTGTCATGGTTTGGGGCGGAATAAGCTTGCTAGGTAAAACAGAGCTGGTAATTCTGGATGGAGGTACCGTAACTGCCGCTAGTTACGTCGAGCGAGTAGTCCGACCTCATATTGTTCCATTTTCACAAAGAGTTGGCGCTAACTTTGTTTTAATGCAAGACAACGCTCGCGCTCACACAGCGCGTACCACACAGAATGCACTTTCTGAGGCCAATATTTCAGTTTTGCCTTGGCCAGCCATGAGCCCTGACCTCAACCCCATCGAACATTTATGGGATAAATTGAAAAGAAGCCTCAAAGAAAACTACAGCAGCGTGAATAGTCAACAAGAGCTAATAAACGCACTCAAATTGTGTTGGGAGCAAATACCGGAACAAAACATAGTGCATCTTATCGAAAGTGTTCCAAATAGACTCAGAGAGTGCATACGGAGCAGAGGAGGACCCACACGCTACTAAATTTAAGACTTTTGAACATATGGTCCCAGTGCAGTGATAAAATTTAAATTTAATGAATCCCATTATTTTACCAAAATATCGCCAAAAAGTGTTCTTTGTGCTTAAATTAAAAAAAAATTAACAAATTGTGTAATATTTTAAGCTCATATAATCTGTGAATCCCTACTTCAATCATATCTAATTAGAAAAACTGAATAATTGTAAGTATTTTAAAATTAATACAATAAAACGTGGTGGGCCCTATTTTGTTTTGAGTAGTTTATATGTATGATATAAAATAAGAAGAATATAATTGAGGCTCTGATAAAACTTTTTCTTGCCAAAATGATAATATATTCTCCTTTGGTGGTAGACGAGGATGATTCGAAAAATTTTGTAGAATATTTGTAATATCAGCCCGAGTGTGAATGTTCACATCTTTTTTCTCTTTCGGTTCGTGCCAACATAAGTTCCATTTCATCGCGTTCATCTGCCGCTGAAGATGTACTTGGACGAGAGACATCATCACTCTCTCGACTGAGATTGATGTCAAAGGCTTGAATTTTCAAAATTCGGAACCAAGTAACATTTAAATAATGCAAAGCCAAAGCCTTCACTTGATAGTACGACCTGAAATCGGGGATCTAAATACAATGCACTAAGGAATGTGACATTTGTCATCAAAATGTTTTGTCTATTTTTCATAAATAAACTTAACTGCTGCGCGAGTGGCGTTTGTACGTGTGATGTTTCCAAATAACATTTTGTCCGAAAGTAAAAGAAATCACTCAGGCTGAGATTCATAGACCACACTTTAACTTTACTTTGATGGAAAGATCTACTTTCACCCAAAATTATATTTCTTAGTCCTGTCAAGCTTATCTTTACTTTCCAAAAGTTATACTTTGCTTAGTAAAGGCTAAGGAGTCGATAATCATGACTTTGGCCTCAAAGTAAACTTTACATTACTATGCGTATAAATCATGTAGGCCTTCATGATAAACTAATTTCCTAGAACAGAAACACATTTTATTATGGTTGGGTTATAGCTAGAAACGTCATGTCGATTTGAGTGACATTTTGTAGTTGATGTGTTGATCGTATTCGTTGTATCGCGTCGTTTATTTACTATTATTATTATATATTTCTAACAAATTTTGCTCTGCCTACCGGTTTCTGATATTTCTACAACAATCTTCCCGACCCTGGCTTGTTATAACGGACTTGATACTGCTGCCTGACTGACAATTATTGCAAATACTACCTGCTTACCGATCCTGCCTTTGTTATCGACCCTCGCCTGTTTACGGACCCAACTGCGCTAGAATGGACAAAAAAAAACCGCCGCACACCGAGTACGAAAAACAACTATTGATACAGTTGGTGCAACCACATGTCTCGGTACTAGACAGTAGAAGGACTGATGGCGTTACTGTGAAGAAGAAGCATGAGGCTTGGGAGAAATTAACAACACAATTTAATAGCACTCAAAATATAACCCATCCTGTAAGTAGTTAAATATATTTTTCTCTACTAATGTACATAAAACTGTCTAATAAAGAAAATGACTGAAATATTTATTGAATAATTTCAGATTACCTCCAAACAACTTAAGAAGATGTGGCAAAATCTTAAAGCAAAAGCCAGAGATGCCAAGACTATCGCCAACCAGGCAAATAAGACTGGAGGAGGTCCACAACCGCCTCAAATAGGGGCACTGGAATCTCAAGTTTTGGCCGTTATGCCAAATGTCATGCCAACAATAGCTGTGGATATTGATAGTGACATAACCTGTAAGTAAATTTAATTATTGTTAAAAATTCAAATGTTCATAACATTGACTCACAATTATTGTTAGAAGTGCCCTGTGTGATCAAATCAGAAACGAGATGTGTTAGGAGAATGTCTGACATAGCTCATAGAGTTGCAAAACAATGAGCGTTAGTGGCAATGGCAGAAAGACAGACAGCAGGGCAGATCGCTCGAAGAATGAATGGGACAGAAAGGTTCACAAGTGGCAACAACAAAACGGAAACATGGGCAGGCCTATGTCCTGCAGTGGATGTCTATCGTCCGAGATGATGATTAGACTCACAAATTATGTATAAATATCCTGAGAGTAGTACTATAGATAATTTAAGTTGGTAACAACAGGTTACTGATAATTTCTTTGGAGGAAACCTAATACCCACTTGAACCCGACACCTCATGAACAGCAGTCATACAAACTGTTTGTGGCTTACTTATGCATCACTCTACAGCAATATCCTCCAAACGGGTCATATAAAATATTTGCCGTAGATAACTGTAATTAAAATAACTATTTTTAGAACTACCTAATTACAAAGTTATCTAATCCATTTTGACACATACTTGGTTGGTGAAACAGTTTATTTGTTGTTTGAAATCAAATACTTAATTATTTCAAATCTTCTGCCTTATAGATGTTGAAGACCACGAAACTGAAGCAGATGACGACAGTGCTGCTTGGCTTTAAAAAAAAAACAGGGTGACAGAGGTGGAATTTAACCCAACACAATCAATGTCCAGCCAAGATAATATACTCGTACCACAGCCATCATGCTCAAGCCAAGAGCCTGCTTCCTCAAAGCTACCACAGGCATCGATGAGAGACGTAAATAAAAGAAAGGAAAGGAATGAGGAAGAGGAAACTCTCGATGCAATAAGAAAAAAAATATACATACGGGAACTCCAGCATAATGGAAGAAAGATTTGCACTGGAGAAAAAACTACTTTTAGAAAAACATAATAAGGAGATGGAAATCCTAGAGATAAAAAAACTTATTGCATTAAAAGAATTAAATAAATAATTATTTCTTGATAATTATGGGTTTTTTGTTTTTTTTAAATAATTCACATAAACCTTATAAATTCTGACTTCACATACGTGAATTTTTTTTGTTATAAAATTCTACAGCCATGAAATCTAATAAATAAAAATATAATCTAATATATAAAATTCACGTGTCACAGTGTTAGTTACCGTACTCCTCCGAAACGGCTTGACCGATTCTTCTCAAAGTTTACATACATATTCAGTAGGTCTGAGAATCGGCCAACATCTATTTTTCAAACTTTTTTTTTTTTAGTATGGCAAAACAACGTTTGCCGGGTCAGCTAGTATAATATAATAATATAATATACTGCGTTATCTGTCAGTCAGTCAGTAACGCAAGAGTTTTATATATACAGATGTACATAACAACTAAGTATTTATCAATTAAAAAAAGATTAGATAAAATTCTGCACAGGATAATCAAAACACATCACATTATCCAAGAAAATATTTTTATTCAATAAAATTATTATTAAATATACTAATGAAATTGAGCTATAACAGCTTGTCTCATGGCAAGACCTTGAGCAGAAGAAGGGATCACTGGCCCTATTTCCATTTGCTGTGGCAGAATCAGATTTTGATTTTCCTCATAATTGTCTTCATAGGCAATACCTATGTTATGAAGAACAGCACAGGCTATTATTATATTTGTTGTAGTCCTTAGCTTGGTACGGAGTCCCAGTTGTAGACATGGAAACTTCCTTTTCCGTACACCAAAAAACCTTTCAATTATATTTCTTGTCCTTATTTGAGCATAATTGTAATTAATTTCTCCTCTAGTAGCTGTTTGCAGAAGTGGTGTTAACATAAATGTTAAGGAAGGGTATCCACTGTCACCAACAATAATTCCATTAATCTCACCTCTGGAAAATCGTCTGAAGGCACGGGAATTTCTAAAAATTCTACTGTCATGAGAGCTCCCTGGCCACCGTGCTACAATATCAAAAATCTCCATATTTGGGCCTGTTATAACTTGCGTATTAATAGAAAAAATACCTTTCCTGTTCCTATAGGCCTCTGAGTGTTCGACATTTCTTGGTCTATTAATTTTAATATGGGTGCAGTCAATTGCCGCTATAACATTGTTCAATCCGTGACGGGTAGGACTTCTGCCTAGTTGTTCAAATTGGTTTTTTATATTTTGTACTTGTTCTCTATTTGGAAAGTTTATGTATCTAGGTAACAGTTTTGCTAATGCCAAAGATACTTGGGCTATAACCCTACAAACTGTAGGCTGGCTTATGCTGATGATATCACCACACACAGTCTGAAAACAAGAAAATGAGAGACATTAATATTTTTACAGTAATATAATGATAGTAGTCTCTTGGTATTTGTATGTCAGATATATAGCTAGGTAGAAAAGTGCTTGTGTTGCCTACATAATAGATAATCCTTTCAGTGAACTAAGTAGGTACAAGTAAAATAGGAAAGATATTAGAGGATTTTATAAAAGATAGATAAAACAAAGAAGATTTTATAAAAATAAAACAATTAGGTACCTGGAAGCTTCCAGTAGCATAAAATCGAAAAGCTATCAATAATTTTATTCTAGCTGTTAGTGGAAGTCCCCTGTTGCCAACAGACGAGTGGATGTCTCCTTCAATTTGAGGTAGGATATCATTTTCCACAGTGTGCTTGGTGAACCGATATCTGCTCTTGAACTCATCAGCTCCTTAGTAATCAAAAGGATCTTGATTGTACATATTTCTAAAATACACTCGGGGTTTGGCGAGTCTTCGTGCACGATTATCAGCTGCGTCTACCGCAGCTCCAATATTTTCAATTCGATTGAAAAGTTGGTCAATCCTTTCAACGTTATGCATATCGAGCAGCTGGTCAAAAGCAACAAGTTAACAGGTGAAGCGGTATCGGGAGTCCAAAAGTAATGCGTAGGTCGAATCAAGTAAGCAAAATAAAGATGTAAAACAATTTGCACAAGCAGCAAACAGAACGTCAAAGTTGAGCGAAAAACAAGAACGTCAACGATGTTTTGTTTCGTTCCACGTAATACCTACATAATGTATTTTTCCAAACACCTTTATTTTTGATACAAAATGATAATATTTTTATTATATATCTTTTTATGGAAATAAAACTTAAGTTAAAAATATGTTCTCAAAAACATAAATTATGCGTGTAACGTAACAGTCACGCGTCTTTCCCTGTACTTTACTTTGGGGCCGTACTTTGCTAAGGAAAGTCAAGCAACTGTCTCTGAAATTAAATATGTTGAAAGTAAACTTCGGTCATACAAAGTGTACTTTGTGAAGATTTCTTTACTGTAAAGTAAAGTCACGATTGTGAATCTGGGCATCAGAGTAAGTTGTTCCTCCTGTAACTTCTTAGTGCATATTTTAGCGGGCCTCAGAGAACTCAGTAAATCATCAATAGCATCCGAACAATACAACTCTTCTCCGTAGACTTCCGTGCAAAATTCCTTCAAAGTTTTCAAACGCTCCAACATATCGAAAGTAGAGTTCCAGCGTGTGTTATTATCTAAGATAGCTTTATTTTTTGTAGCCGATTTTATAAAATTTTTCAAAGTAGGCGTTCGCAATTTCCTAACAATCGAGCGCGCTTGTTCAATCATAGGAAGCGATTCATCTTCTCTTAGAGCATCTTGAACAGCTAGCTGCAGTGAGTGTGCAGCGCACCGAACTGATATGATTTCATATGGGACATCATCATTGGATTGGAAATTCACTTCAAATAATTGGTCACTGTATTCTAGATCCGAATCCGACTCATCATCACTCATATCTTCTTCTCTATTTTCTCTCAATATATCATTCAGTAAACGAGTCATTATCAACATATTGGCACCATTATCTGACGTTATCGTTCACTTTATAAACATAAAACTAAATTATTTAATTTTTTTTGGAATTAATTCGAAAGTTACATCCTTTGAGGGTATAAAACTATAAAAGGATCTATGGATTTACGACTTTTGTCAAAACCATTTATGAGATGGCAAATACTGTTTGGGCCCATAGTGCGACGCCTATAAGGACCAGCTCAATATCGATACGTCGGGGATTGAGCAGCGCGACGACTCGTAAAATACCGACTTTTACACACACTAATACGCCGTGGCACGAATTCTCGAATAATACTGAACCTCAGCCACGTTCACCTATCGTATTTAAAGCAACTTGTGAGTAGTGGGGGAGTTGCGACGTAATACAATCTTTACATTACGGCCATGATAACGGGCTATGTAATCTTCAATATCTTTAGGGCATTTTCTTAGTTAATATCTCGACATTAATCAGATACTAAACTAAATGAGATTTAACTAACTAATTAGGCATAAGTAAATCAGGAACTAATTTCGTATACCTACAAATTGGTTATAAACACTTTAATATTCTTTTAAAACCTATGTCCTTTACTCCTAGCCGACATATATATATATCAATTATTAATACATAAAACACATAAATCATGAAATCGATAAGCAAAGCCGAGTGATATCCGTAGTATGCAGCGAGGCCGCATTCCACAGTTATAGGTACATATAGGTAGGCGCATTTCGCTATGCGGTTGAGCCACCTGCATACAAGACAGTCGCCGCGAGATAGTTGAGAGTTGAATACGTATTAAGTTATTATCAGCTGTTTCGGTGACATTCAATAAATCAACGCGTGTTATACTGCTTATGACCTATTGTTACGCTTGTTATGAGACTATAGTTATTAGGGTTATATTATGTCGTATTCTATATCAGTCAGGATGAATATCGCTAGTTATAGGCTATTAAATGTACTGTTGTCTAGGTATATCCATGTCAGAGGTTGTAATATGTAATGTAACTGTAGGTTATTCAAATAAAACACATCATAGATTCATTTACCATTGTGTAATCTTTTATACTACCGTTGGTTCGGAAATATTCATCAATTGGGAAGAACCAACCAAGAAACCCAATTGGCTATATTATTTTATATATATACGATACGATACAATATCATTATTATAATCGCCATATTGTCCCAGCAAGTACATAGCGTCACTAGTATTATAATATTACTGTAGAGTCACTTAGAATAATATAAAGTCTTACACGTCATGTACTTACCGGAATTATCCAACAATAATGTAATATTGACACAATCACACAACACTCCATGATAACCTATAATTAACACCACTTACTAACAATAGTACTAATATAAATACTTTGTAGAGAGAGTAACGTGTGAACTATCGGACAGCACGACAGAGACTGACCGTCTTTAACGTTAGCGGCTTGTTTTTATAATGTAATCCCCGCTTGAGTTGCAAAGCAAGACTACCCCCACATGTTAGAAAATTACGTTGATGTTCCTATTTTAGTTTGTTTTTATGATTTGTCATCAATAGTACGATTATTTTACAAAATTATATCCCTAAATTAAATAATACTTATTTAATTTACACTAATATTGTAACACGCTCGTCTCCTAATTTGTACTCCTTCTATTTTGTAACGGTTGTAATCCAAATTAAATATACGAATCACTGGCATTTGTTGTGATTTTGAATATATACTAAACAACCTAAACTGGTGACCCCGCTTCGGACACGGCTCAACGAGATGTCGGAGACCAACAGCGATGAGGAATCTGGAGTAACGGTACGTGCAAAACGAGGCAAGATGCGCCTACCGCAGTAATAACCACACCGACACCACCCGTACATATGAGAATACCTCCGTTTTGGCCAGAAAAACCGGCTATTTGGTTCGCTCAGGTGGAGGGCCTGTTCGCTATCATGAAGATTGAAGACGACGTTTCCAAATTTTACCACGTTTTGGCTACATTAGACAGGCAATACGCAGCGGAAGTGGAGGATATTCTTACCGGTCCAGCTGACTACATACGTCTCAAAACAGAATTAATAAAAAGACTGTCTGTATCATGTGAGAATAATTTAATTTTTATTCTCAATAAAGTAAAACAACTACTTATGCATGAGCAGATGGGCGACCGCAAACCATCGCAATTTTTGCGTCATCTACAGCATCTCGCCGGACCAGCCATACCTGAAGATTTTTTAAAAATGATATGAACAAACCGATTACCTATCGGAATGCATCATTCATCATTGCATCCCAACCGACACTATCGTTGGATGCTCTCGCCGAGCTTGCCGATCGGGTAAACGACATCGCAACGCCGCATCAAATAGCTGCTACAACATCTTCATCATCGGCAATCGACCAGCTGACACGACAGGTAGCCGAGTTGACAAAGCAGGTCAGCGCGCTCACAATGAGGGCTAACCCCAGGCAATCTCGTCAGCGTGAGCAAGTTCAAAGACGCACTTGTTACAATATTAGTGTAAATTAAATAAGTTTTATTTAATTTAGGGATATAATTTTGTAAAATAATCGTACTATTGATGACAAATCATAAAAACAAACTAAAATAGGAACATCAACGTAATTTTCTAACATGTGGGGGTAGTCTTGCTTTGCAACTCAAGCGGGGATTACATTATAAAAACAAGCCGCTAACGTTGAAGAGGGGCAGTCTGCAGTCTGTCGTGCTGTCCGATAGGTCACACGTTACTCTCTCTACAAAGTATTTATATTAGTACTATTGTTAGTAAGTGGTGTTAATTATAGTTAATCATGGAGTGTTTTGTGATTGTGTCAATATTACATTATTGTTGGATAATTCCGGTAAGTACATGACGTGTAAGACTTTATATTATTTTAAGTGACTCTACAGTAATATTACAAGACTAGTGACACTGTGGACTTGCTGGGACACTATATCGATTATAATAATGATATTGTATCGTATCGTATTTATATAAAACAGTAAGTCAATTGGGTTTCTTGTTGGTTCTTCCCAATTGATGAACATTTCCGAACCAACGGTAGTGTAAAAGATTACACAATGGTAAATGAATCTATGATGTGTTTTATTTGAATAACCAAGAGTTACATTACATATTACAACCTCTGACGTGGATATACCTAGACAACAGTACATTTAATAGCCTATAACTAGCGATATTCATCCTGACTGATATAGAATACGTCATAATATAACCCTAATAACTATAGTCTCATAACACACTCAATCACGATCGCGTACCCGTTCACAATCTAACTACCGGCGCTTTCTTGTTTGCTGGTACCATCACAAGCACGGATCCAAGGCAAATAACTGCGTGAAGCCTTGCGATTACCACCAGACAACGGAAAACTCTCCGGGCAGTCAGTGATGGCGACAAACGACTGCCAGAGAACCACCGGTCGCCTTTTCGTCATGGATCGTACCACACATATGAACTTTTTAATTGACAAGGTGTTGCCAAATTTTTTAAATAAGCTCTATAGAACAATACTAAAATACGTCTTTGTAGTAACTATTTGTAACCGTAGTATTTTTCAAAAAAAAAAACTATTCAAAATGTCCTTAAAAGTAACTCAACAAAGAGACACCGCGTGCTTAGTCGTTCATCAGAGACCAGAGCCAAAAACGACCTTATGCAGACCACATAACGACAAGCGCGCCAACAAGTTAATGCAGTGCACATACGGTGCAATTTCATCAACACTCCACCGGTCAATGACCCTTCAATAAACACTGGTCCTACAATCACATTTCCGATTTGTTATTGTTCGCAAGTAACCACTCACAAAAACTTATTCGGGTGGGTCCATCACCGTCGTGTAAGTCCTGCACGCGTTGGTAATGGTATGTATGATAATTATTTCAGTTTAAAAGCTTCCAAACGTAGTATTGGGCCACGTTAAAACGTCGCGCTGCCTCGCGTGTGCTAGCACACGGATTTCGCTCAAAAAATTCAATTACTGTATCGTCAAGTGTTGGTGAAATTTGATTATGACCACCGCCACCAATTGCATGTGAAGGAGTGGTGAATTGTCCGAAATCCAGTAAATTTTGATAAAATTTTCCGGTAAAGTCTTACCGCACCACGTAAACTTTCTCCACTAAGTATGTAGCAACGCACCATCTCATATCGTTCAGCATGTGAATAATTATGCGCCATGAATGGTGTAACAAGTCACAACAACACTCAACTGCACACGCGATACAACAGCGGCGCACGATAAAAGCGGCATACGCTTACGCAATTAGGTCACGGTCACTACTGATTCCAAAAGAGCCGCCTGGCAGGCGCGCCGTTTCTCCTCCTTCTCCTACCTCTCGCTTGCGCGGGCGCCCGAACCTTATGTTGTTACGCATAAGGCTTATTTTCGCGCACCATAATCACTACTACACTTGCAGTTTAACTTTTGCGAAACTATCGTGACGTGCGTGCGTATTTTTCTATGAATGAAGTAAATTATCCACGCGTACTATTTTTAAACAGCGGATAGGAATAATTAAAATGAAAAAAATTTTTTTTTTGTTTTTTATGTCGATTAAGTTACCGATTCAGTCGCTCCTAAAAATTTGGCAACACCTTGCAAAGTCATCCTGTATGTGTATACCCGATTTCTGCACTTAGGGAACGTAGATGTAAGAGCGATTATCAGTTGAGCGCGGCTAATGGTTCTGCTATCGACACTTTTGGCTATATTCAATTAAATTTAAACCCTGGTTTACGTAGAAATTTTTCGTGGAAATTCGTAGTGGCTGACGTAATAAAATCTATCATTAGCGTAGATTTTTTATCACACTACCTGCTCATCGTCGATGTTGGCAGGCAAAAAATTGTCGATAGCA
Source organism: Orgyia antiqua (assembly GCA_916999025.1). Lineage (NCBI taxonomy): Eukaryota > Metazoa > Arthropoda > Insecta > Lepidoptera > Erebidae > Orgyia > Orgyia antiqua. The sequence goes on from OU779874.1 coordinate 13,683,519, forward strand.
TAACCAACATAAGTAACAACGGTAGTTTCACCTAACGGCCAGTTTCTTCATCGACAACTAAAATAATCAGTAAAAGTATTAACTTTTACTTGACCTTTACTGATATTATGGCAAATGTGTTTCTTCACTCAAGTAACAGCTAAAGTAAAAGTCAAATGAGATGCCATAGAACAAAGATTGTTGAGAAGCGCCTGTCTAAATTCTTCTAACAACATTAGCGCTCATTAATTTGCTAGAACAAATTATAATGGACCCTCTGCGAGCCGTGTATGAAAATTATGTCGTGTCATTCACCGTTTACCTACCATTGTAATAAGTCAATATAAATCAATTAATTGTACACTTATTGGCTGGTTTCATTTTTTATTTCCATTGCCTGAGATTCCTGAACATGATTGCTGGCATGTCGCGAGCCAACACACCACGAGCTGCACTGATGTATGGTTGGGTGGCGGCCCTGTCGCTGTTTGTAGCATACGATTCAATAGCAGTGTAAGCTGCGCTACGGGGTGGTTTCACGAGCTCATAACCTTTGAACATCATCGCCACAGTTCTAACCTCCCGAACAGGCACTACTGTACTTGATCCCGATTTTCCGGGTTTCGCGGCTCTTAATGTTTGATTTTCCGGGGGTGTTTGAGCAGATGCGTGAGCAGTAGGTGCGTCTTGGGTCGTAGGGGTATTTATGTTCCGTGTTATAGTTTCACCAGTGTCGGAACATCCTGCAGGTAACTCAGGGGGCTGGGTTGTCAGTCTCCCCTCATCGAAAGCTCGAGCCAAGTCGTTTGCCGCTGCGTCTGTTAGTGGTGAGCTGCGTGTAAGATAGTTTCTTGGGAGCTTGTTCAACCGGGCCGCGTTGGTAGCTATGTATATGCCTTTGCCCTGGAGTATCTTCCTCCGTGTCACACTGTTGATCTGGGACAGCTTGGCCACAACCTGTGCCAATGCTCCGTCTATCAGCACCGTCACGCGGTCCTGCCTGCGTGTGGGCCGGTCTGCAGTCACTGGGACATCTACGGTATAACCGAAGCTAGTTGGATAGTGGTGGCATTGGGTGTTCCACGTAGTTATGGCTATTTCTCTTGTGCTTCCTCGGGCGTGCGTGTAGTCAATGCAGGTAGGTACGTCACTTAGTTTGGATATAGCCGAGCCACTCATAGGGAGGGGTAGCTTGAAAATGGACTTGAACAGCGCTGACGCTTGTTCATCTTTCGAGATGGAATATGAATACGCCATTTTTGGTCAACAGTTTGAAACAGTAGCTTCACAAATTTTCTTTAACATTAGGGACTGTTCTTTGTCAAGGGATATTACACGGAGCTCATTACGAACTATTGAAATGATTATAAGGACAATGGCCAGAGAGAGAAAGAATATTGCTGCCAACAACTCACGGCGTTTTGTCGAAGCTGGGGGGTCTGAAAGTAGGGCCGAGCCCGAAGGCGAGTCCATAGTTTCCATGTTCAGGAATCTCAGGCAATGGAAATAAAAAATGAAACCAGCCAATAAGTGTACAATTAATTGATTTATATTGACTTATTACAATGGTAGGTAAACGGTGAATGACACGACATAATTTTCATACACGGCTCGCAGAGGGTCCATTATAATTTGTTCTAGCAAATTAATGAGCGCTAATGTTGTTAGAAGAATTTAGACAGGCGCTTCTCAACATGCCCCCGGGCGTTGGGAGCGTTGCTTCCAACCCTATAAAATTATGGTGAGACCTCAGGTAGTGGACAAATCTTGTTAAAAGCTCGTTTTAATATTCCGCTGCTTGTTTTTACATCAGCAACTCTGGTAACGCCGTCTGAACCAGGATGTAGTGCGACAATACGACCCAACCGCCATTTAAGGGGCGGTAAATTGTCATCCTTGAGAATGACGAGAGCATTTAATTTAAGGGGATGATTGCTAGTTCGCCACTTGGTTCGATGCTGCAATTCCACGACATACTCTTGGCTCCACCGTCTCCAAAAGTGCTCACGAAGTTGCTGGATGCGTTGGAAGCGCCTTAGGTGATTATAAGAACAATCTTCGTAGCTTCTGTCTGGTAAAGCAGCAAGCGGTCTTCCGATGAGAAAGTGTCCAGGTGTGATAGGGGTCAAGTCTTCAGGGTCTGAGGAAATTGGAGTGAGCGGGCGCGAATTCAAGATTGCTTCAATTTGTACTAGAGTAGTATAAAGTTCCTCATAAGTGAGGTGACAATTTCCCAGCACTCGAACTAAATGGTGTTTTGTTGACTTTACACCTGCCTCCCAGAGTCCTCCGAAATGGGGTGCATAAGCTGGTATAAAATGAAAGTTTATTCCTTCATTAGCCACACCTTCTGCCAACGAATTGCAATTAGTTTTAAGAAACTTGGATAAATCATTATACGCGCCTACAAATGACGTTCCGTTGTCCGAATAAATATTCTGCGGCTTACCTCGCCGCGAAATAAATCGATGTAATGCAGCAATGTAACTTTGACTCGTCAAATCACCTACCAGCTCCAGGTGAATTGCCTTTGTAGCGAAGCATATGAAAACAGCAATGTAGACTTTTATAACACGAGACCCACGCCCTTGTCTACTAATAGCTGCTATAGGCCCTGCGTAGTCTATACCTACATTACTAAAAGGATAACCTGGCACTAGACGATCGTGGGGCAAGTTGCCCATTTGAGGTGCTACTACTTGCCCCTTCATACGATTACAACGTACACAATTATGAAGACATTTCTTTGCTAAATTACGACCTCCTATAGGCCAATACCTTTCACGTATAGTGGCTAACAATAATTGAGGACCTGCATGCATTAAATTTAAATGTTCAAAATTAAATAACAATTGTGTAAAACGATGTGTGGACTGTATTAAAATAGGGTGTTTTTTATCATAACTAAAGTCGGCATTTGATAATCGACCACCAACACGCATTACATTATTTTCGTCCAAGAAAACATTAAACTTGAGTAGTGGGCTCTTTTTAGGCAAGGGTTGTTCATTTAATAGAATTTTATATTCAGGAAATGATTGCGCCTGAGAATTTTTAATAATCACATTTAATGCGTTCTGCAACTCAAGAGATGTCAAATGGTCTTCGGTTATTGATAACCCTTTGCAGCGATTCACAAACCTTAATAAATAAGCTATGCAGCGTTTCAAACGTGATAAATTTGAAAAACGATTATAATCGATAAATGAAACTTTTATGTGATCAGTCGCTATAACACCTGTCTGTAATGAAACATGTCTTAATTCTGGTAACACTTTTGTAATTTGGATGTTTGCTGGCCAATGAGACTCATCTTGCTTCAAAAAAGCCGGTCCTGACCACCAACTATCAAGAGACTGAAATAATTTAAAGTCTACTCCGCGTGTTATATAGTCAGCCGGGTTAGTAGCAGTGGGGATATGCCTCCACGAATAATTTTGCGTTTTTTCTAATATTTCTGCGACTCGATTCCGTACAAATGGCTGTAACTTGCTAGGTAACATTCTTAGCCAACCTAATACTATGGTTGAATCGGTCCAGAATACAACATTATTAATTGTAAGTCGAAGGGAACTAACAGCCTTTTCATAAAGTCGCACTCCGACTAATGCTCCACATAGCTCCAGTCTCGGAATGGTCGTAGGCTTTATGGGAGCAACGCGACTTTTTGCAAATAATAATCTAACTAAACATTCACCATTATCACTAATACTGCGTACGTAAACACAACTGCCAAAAGCGCGCTCGGAAGCATCAGTAAAAATATGTAGTTCAATTAATTGACTGTTATCATGAAGAACACAACGTGGTATCCTAATATTATTTAATACCGGTAAACTAACAACTATGTCTGACCAGAGCTTACAAACCTCTGGTGACAACTGATCATCCCAGGATACCTTCTCTAACCATAACCTTTGTAAAAGGATTTTCATACGAATGACACACGGTGCTAAAAGACCTAGGGGATCAAAGATTTGAGCAATTACTGAAAGCATGCCGCGCTTTGAATTACTAATACCTATTGAATTATTTATCGGGAAACACAATTGATCTGATGCTGTTAACCAACTGAGACCTAAAGTTTTGCTCGGTTCAGTAGTTCCGATATTGAGGTTCAACGACGTTTGTGTACCTCCGCTAGCCAGCCGCGGATCGTTTGATTTCCACTTCCGTAGTGGCATATGGGCAGCGGCAAGAGCGTTAGTAACCCTTTCACGAATATGTAGCATTTCATCTATGTTGGTTCCACCTGTCAGTAGGTCGTCTACATAAAAATCATTAATTATTATTTCAGCAATTTTCGGATCAGAACAATCTAGGCCTATTTGCATTAGGCACCTAGTAGCAAGATAAGGAGCACTTGCGGTTCCGTAGGTTATGGTGTTTAACTGAAACACCTTTAGTTGATCAGTGGAATTAAAACGCCACAAAATATTTTGTAAATGACGATCATCAGAATGTACAATAATCTGACGGTACATTTTTTCCACGTCAGCAGCCAAAACGTATCTATGTTGCCCATAACGAATGAGAATAGATAGCAAATCATTCTGAATTTGAGGTCCTACCATTTGGATATCATTCAGTGAAACTCCAGTGGTAGTTGGACTACTGGCATTAAAGACAGCTCTAAGCTTAGTAGTTGTACTGCTTTCGCGTAAAATACCGTGATGTGGGATAAAATGTAAATTATCTAGATCTAAACCCGCACATTCTGACATGTGACCGAGTGAATTATATTCCAACATAAATTCCTTATATAAACTATCCAACATGGGTTTTGATTTATTTCTGCGCTCCAAAGAAAGAAAACAATGCCTAGCGCGTTGATAAGAATCTCCCAAGACCTTAGAACTTTCCTTTAATGGTATTCTAACACAGAATCGCCCGTTTTGTAAACGAACGGTATTTTTAACAAAATGTTCCTCACATAAATTTTCTTCTTTAGAATAATAAGATGATGACTTAGGGCTAACTTCTTCGAGCTGCCAAAACCGCATGACTTGGGTTTGAAGGTCATCATAATTAGAAGATGCAAAGGAATCATGTAACAAATTACATTTGATACGATTTGACGGCACTGACATATGACTGTTAACAGGGCCGGAAACTAACCAGCCTAGCTTAGTTTCAAACAATAATGGCTTACCATCACCTAACTTAATTTTTTTTGTCTGTAAGACATCCCAGAACAAATCTGCGCCAATAAGTAAATCAACCTTACCAGGTGAGTGAAAGGTGGGGTCCGCTAAAACTATATCCGAAGAAATATTAAGTCTTGATAAGTCTATATTTCCACTTGGGACAAAATCTGTAATAGTGGGTAAAATAAAACATTGAATTTTGCTTGTAAACTGCTCATTCATTGATTTAATACGTAGGTTACACATGTGCTGTATTTTTGTTAAACCATTATTAATGCCGAGAACAGATTCGTTTATATTTACTGAAGGCAAACTTAATCTCTTAAACATTTCCTCGGTAATCAAGCAAGCCGTACTGCCGCTATCCAACACAGCGCGTGCGATGTGCTCGCAATTATTAGCATCGTATAACTTTACTAACGCTGTAGATAGCAAAACTTCACGACAAGTATTACTGGTGTCAGTAGTGTTTGCGCTCGCGTTGCGGCCGTAATGCGTGCGATCTACACTCGCAGACAACGTCAGGTTAGGTTGAGGAACGCACGTCAAAGCGGTGCGATTAATATTCGACGAATCAATATCACTATTACCTGTTTGTCTCAGCGGGGCACCACTCGAAACCGAATCTGTCTTCTTAGACGCTATATCAGTGACATGTATAATCGTATTGTGTTTACGTTTGCATACCTTACATCCTTGCCTTTTGCAATGGTTAGCAAAGTGTCCACTACTAAAGCAATTAAAACAGATTTTAAATGATGGCATTAATTTAAATCGTGACTCATTGTTCAGAGATAAAAATTGTGAGCAAGAACTAAGACTGTGTTCGTGACTTTTACACATAGGACAGACCCTAACGGCTTGACTAGAACGTGAATTATCTTGTACATACACCATAGTTTTGTGTTTGACATTTTGTTTACTTGTCGAATCAATTTGACTGTGATTTAATGTTCGTGATACTTCTATGGTCTCGATTAAATCAGCACGGTTTCTTAGAAAAGAATTGAAACAATCTAAAGTGATGCTTTCATTCTTAGTTAGTCGATCCTTATGTTCCTCCCACTCACGAAAAGTTCGCGAATCTAACTTTTTAGCGACAATATAAATCACAAGAGTGTCCCAGTGTTTGATAGGTTCTCCTAAGGATTCTAATGCGAGTAAATTTTTATTTAAATTATCGATAAGTCGCTTCAAACTAACAGAGGATTCTTTCGTTATCGGTTCGATATTAAATATAGATGAAACATGGTTATGAATGAGCAACCGCTTGCTGTCAAACCTATCGCATAATAACTTCCACGCAGCTTCATAATTTTTAGCACAAAACTGTATAGACTGTATAACAACAGCGGCCGAGCCTTGTAACGAGGTTCTTAAATAGTGGAATTTATTAATGTCTTCTATATCACTATTCGAATGAATAAGGCTGGTAAACGTATCATGAAACTCCAACCAATTTTCGTATGATCCACTAAAAATTGGTAACTTAATGGTAGGTAATTTGACAAGTTTGTGGTTATTATAAAAACTACTCACACTTTTTTTGTCTTTAGACGTAGAATAATTATTCACAATTTCTTGCGCTCTTGCGAGTAACTTATAATAGAATGATTCGAACTCATCCCTTTCGGAAATGTGATCCAAACTATCACTTAGGCATTCAATTTTCAATTGTACCTCGTCATACATTTCAAAGACAGACTTAATCTTACCAATACGAATTTGCAATTCGGAGACATCAGTGGAACTTAATGAAGACACATCTAACCCATTAAGAAACGTAGAAAATGCAGTTACACGTCCCTTATAACTGCCTCGCTTTTTAATTAATTCCTTTTCTTCGGACATTCTGGGATCACAGGTGTCAGATCAACCTGGAACGTTATACAAAGCAAAAGTTATATACTAATAAACACCATAAACTATTAATTTTACCTAGTTGCACTAATAGTCGATTAATTTTAATAATGTAGGTATGACTATAAATGTATAGATAACACGATTGTAATCAATGCAACTTTTACAAATTAACTTTTATTAAATGTTTAATTTAACATGCACATATGTAATTATAATAGCTTTTATGAAGTCTAATATAACAGGCACAAAATAATACCTAAGTTTTCGGTGTCTTTAACACTTACAACTCCAAAATTTTACTGGTTTGACGAGTCAATTTGAATTAATTACGTTAAATACAACAACGAATTAATTAAATGGTAACAATATAATCTCGTAAACCAAAAAAATACATATTAAAACAACTAGTGAGTTTGATAAGACACTATAATTAGACACAAAATTACGAAAATATAATGGTACTGACCTTTAAATAATTTGTTAACACTATTTGACTATATTACCTGAGTGCTGGGTGAAAATAAAGACAATTAGCACAAAATAATTAATATTGCACGCTAACACTCCGGGTCATCGACCTTCACATGACCCCTACTACGCACAGTGCTTATGCAGAAATCCTTATTTTCCACAGTAAATCCTTTTATCGCTTGATTTTCAATCCAAATCCAAATATCCGACACGATGGACCATGTTCAGGAATCTCAGGCAATGGAAATAAAAAATGAAACCAGCCAATAAGTGTACAATTAATTGATTTATATTGACTTATTACAATGGTAGGTAAACGGTGAATGACACGACATAATTTTCATACACGGCTCGCAGAGGGTCCATTATAATTTGTTCTAGCAAATTAATGAGCGCTAATGTTGTTAGAAGAATTTAGACAGGCGCTTCTCAACAAAGATTGTAATTTCCCCAAAAAAACGTGGGGAGCTGTTTTTACACATGGCAGCACCGCAATGCACTGTCAAGTAGTGTCATTGCCAAACGTCAAAGTGAAAGTTCCTACTTCAAATCAAACAAAATTCAAAACAAAGTCTCGACCCACAGAACATATATACTCCTAGCGGTCTCGACCTCTTCTATCTCTGAAAGTGTCTGGAAGAAATTGTATAATAAAATACTTTATTATTTTTATTTAATATGGAGTTTCTTGAAGTTCACGAAGAAAATGTGGATGTAAACTTGACGCCTAGGTATGTTGTTTTTATTTTAAGATTAATTTTACTAGGTTACCGGAGTTTTAATTCAAAATTACCACGTTTGGTTAAGTATAGGTACATAATGCTTTTTTTGTAGAATATACCGTGTCTACGAAGTGTACATGTATTATTGTTTTCGGTGTGCAATAAAGATTTGGCTTAAAATATCCCTATACTTTGTTTTTAGAGTGTACAACTTACTAACAACTACCACGATAATAAGTACAAATGTTGTATTGTTTTTTTTTATTTACAGTGAAAGAGCTTCTAACTACAGCAATTCTGAAATCGAACAATTGAAGAAGCTGATTAACAAGTATTCAAAAGTCATATTGAATAAAAAAACAAACGGGCTAACAATAAAGCAAAAAGATGAAACATGGGAACTTATTGCAAAAGAATTCAATGCTTTGAGTACCACTTATCGTACTATAAAGCAGTTAAAATATAAGTGGGAGTATATGAAGAAAACTGCAAGAAAGGAGGCTGGGAAGGTGAACCGCATGCGTCGGCCGACTGGTGGTGGCCCACCACCACCTTCATTATCTACGACAAATGAATGGGTTGCTGGGGTTTTAAAAGAGTCGGCTTCATGTATCGAATCTCAGTATGATGGAGATGTCTGTAGCAACATTTTTATTGCACCACCTCCTACGTCAGTTTATGCCACAGCTAACATAATGGAATCAAGTACTGAGATGGTTGAAGTGCAAAAAGTCACAAAATGTAGAACAACCCTTTACCCCTGTAAGTTCTACAAATAAACCTGCAGCAAGGAAGTTTTTAAATGCCACTCCACATCACACAAGGCAGTCATTTTTGGAATTGGCCAAAAAGAAAAAGGAGTTAGTGGAGTTAAAAACCAAAAAAATTTAGAGCAAAGATGAAACTACTCTAGTCCATCTCAGAGAGGAAAAATGTCGTTTGGAGATGGACTTGTTAAAGAAAGCATTTGAAAATGATGAAAAGCGCAAACAAGAGCTACATGAATTGCAAGTTCTAAAAATGAAGTTAGAAATAGAATTTTTAAGTAAAAAACAGATTAATGGTCAATTATTACATTTTTATTTTAATTACATATGGTTTTTTATTTTCCTTGTTTTAAAACTTACAGCTAATAGCTAATCTTAAAGCCACGGATACACTAGGGGACAATTGGAGCAACATATTGCGGAACATGTTCCTCAACAACTACGTGGAATGTGCCGACATACATGTCGCGGAACATTTTGTCGACCACACTTCTCAGTGTTTATAGAAATGTCGCCCGAGGAGGTTGTGGCTATTAGTTCTGCGTACATAGTAATTATATGGAGTGTGTTGAAAAGTAAGAGAAAGAGAAGGTGGTGGATGCGGAATTTCTTATTACAACGAGAAAGAAGAGTTAATATTCTAAGTGATCTCTGATACACATAATGGACAATAATTTGAAAGTGTAAATACTTTCGTTAATGTTTTCGTTCTTCAAACTATTTACTTTTGAGGTGTAAGTATTTGGTACACAAGGAAACGTTGAAGTTACTAACTTTCTTTTAGTATTGAATATAGTCGCTTCAATTTTATTTTTCTCAAAATCTGGCAAACTTTTATGAAGCGTTTATTCTATAATCCGATCATCCTGAAGCAAAAAACATAATATGTAAGTCACATTAATAATGTAATAAATAAAAATAAATAATGTAAAAAAATGTAATATAATGTATTTTTATTTTGTAATTTTATATTTAAAAATATAATTTTATGAGTTTAAATAAAGAATACCACTAATGTATTAATAATAATATATCTAAAATGTGTATAAACTACTTACTTTAATTCTCAACACTCCACTGCACTTAACACCACCTTTTAATTTATTTTGGCTACAAGCCCAAACAAATAATCCACTTTTATGGAATCTTCTTTTATAATATTGTCGACCACCATGTAGTAAAACAGTCCCATGTCTCCTTTCGATATAGGACAAGGTTGAACTTTTCAGTCGAGCCACTTGGTGTACCACTTTACCACTTTGCTTCGACATAATTTATCGACTGAAGGTAATGGTAATCCACATTCTTTAAAACATACTCATAAATATTCCTAAGAGCTTTTTAATTGTGCTTCTTGTCTAGCTATGATTCGATGGAGATGAGATTTTACGACTCTATTGTCCTTAAAATCTACTTTTTTTTAGCAACTTTTTTTACGATATATTTTGATGGCTTAATATCTCATAAACAGTCCTAATTAAACATTTAGAAGTCCAACTCATCTTTTTAAAATTTAACTTTTTCTAGTGTCGGCTCCTGCACTATAGTGTGGAGGACTGGGAATAAACGGCACCTTTCCCTCCACACCCTTTTTATTCCCATTCGTCCACACTATTCCCATACCTCCACACTGTGGACGACGGGGTGTGGAGGACTGGGAATGACCCGCTGAGGGGAGTTCAAAATATAGTTCAAAGTACAATTTTAAGCGCCCAGGAATGGAATTAGCGGGAACTTGCAGGGATGTCCTTTAAGGTGAACCGTTTTTCGAATTTTTTTTGTCAGATTAGGCGAATCCCTCTAGATAATCGTCAGATTATGAGACAGTACGTTTAGAACATAAAGATTAACCATATATATCTTAATCTGACGCGCTTGAGTATTTCAAAATGGCGAATTTTTTTTGCACATTATGAACCTGGCCGTGAGTTTGCGTCCCATCGAAATCGTCAGATTAGTGAATGAGAGCTTTTTTTTGGTGCACTTAACACTCCCTTAGAAAATCTGACGCGCTCGACAAAAATTTTTTTCTCATTTTCAACCCTTAAATACAACCACCCGCATCATGCAAACGATCAGATTAACATACGTACATTATTAAAAATACGTAGGGCATTGATGCTATCAATATCTGACGCGCTCAAGGATGTCCATGCAACAGTTTTTTTTACATATTTAAAAATCTATAGCCGCTTCCCCCACCGATGTAAAGGTATATATCATATGTATAACATTTTTTTATTCTTATCATCTAAGCTTTGCATCCCAATAGGTCTCTACGACGCTCGAGTAAATCCCCATTTAGCATCGTGGGCTCCCCTACCATAAAGGTAAGTTGAAGAAAACGCATACATTTTATAATTGTATTTTAATCTTCAGTAAAATAAATTTTAAAGAGTACGAGTAAGAGTAAGAGTAAGAGTTTTGGCTTTGTGGACTCTGAAAAATTAATGATATAAATATTAAGTCAATTATTATAATAAGAATATACTAAGTATAAAACACGTATTGTATTATATCAAACATCTGTTAGACATGAATCCTTAATTATTAGTACGCAAAAATAGTATTTAATGTATAAGTATTTCTTTACAGGTCCCAGCTACTGCAAATGAATGGAAAACCAAGGCTGAAAGCTTTGAAAATATATGGAATTTTCCGCATTGCGTTGGATCTATAGACGGTAAACACGTTTTAATCCAAGCTCCTTCGAATTCGGGAAGTGACTATTTTAACTATAAGGAACAATTTAGTATTGTCCTATTGGGTATTGTCGATGCAAATTACAATTTTATCTATGCAAATTGTGGTGCTAAAGGAAAATCTTCTGACAGTGGAGTATTCCAAGAGACTGCTTTTTATAAAGCTTTAGCTGATAACCAACTCAACTGGCCAACTCCAGACCCAATACGACAAGATGGGCCGAATATGCCTTACGTACTTGTAGGAGACAGCGCCTTTGCACTGACAGAAAACATGATGAAGCCATATCGCGGTAATCATGACGTGGGTACAACAAGACGCATTTTCAACTATCGATTGTCAAGAGCTAGAAGAATTGTCGAAAATGTGTTCGGTATCTTAGGTGTTGTATTTCGTATATTCCGAACTCCTATAACCATCCTACCCTTTAATGCTGAAGTTGTTGTAATGGCGTGCGTATACCTCCATAATTTTTTAAGGCGAAATAGTCAATCGAGATCACTGTACAACCCACATGGGACTTTTGATTCTGAAAATGTGGATCACGATATTTTAGAAGGATCTTGGCGCAGAAAAACTAGCTCTGTAATATGTCGAATTTAAATGCTATGGAAAGACGCTACCCTGAATCTGCTATGGAAATAAGAAACAAATATGCTGAATATTTCATGAGTGAAGAAGGACGTGTTCCCTGGCAGAATAATTTTTAAATGAATAAACTAGTATTGTACTATATTTTTTCTTTTAATGTTACTGAACAACGTCAATCCTTTTAGAAGTGAAGTTTTGTGGGTGAGGTGTGTAGAAATCTTAGTTTATGTAAATAATATAGGTACGTATTAATTTGTTACTTTTCTTTTCCTTGTGTGTCCGTACAATAAATTATAAATAAATAAATACAAATAAATTATAAATAAAAATTGTAAACCGTTTGCGCTAAATTTGTCGCAGGTGATGTGACCGTGATTACTGATTACAAATGACAAAATAACTAAAGTATGACTTACGTGTGTCCAAAGTGTCCAAGCTTCCAGAAGTTGTGGCTCCCTTTAACAAAAATTTCATTGCATCGTACGCAAACCATGCACTGGACTTCACGTCCTCTCGTCCACTACCTGTAGTTTTTGACGATTTCACTTTCTTCCTTTCTCGGACAAATTGCGAACGCAGGGTATGAACTTTGGTTTCTATTTCTTTTCTAGGCAATTTAAGCGCCTTGGCAATATCCTCCCATGCATCATTTTTCTTTATTTTATTTCGATAGTCACGGTGTGAAGTATCCCACAACAAGTCACGACTTTCGTAAAGCTCTATAAGCAAAAGCACGGTATCATTTCCCCACACTACAGACATTTTAAAGGCACGTTGCGTACGCGACTACACTCAGTGACAAATGGCGCAACACTGACGCGGGACACGTGCGCTCGCTCTCGAGGCGGGAGCAAGCAACATGCCCCGCGTCACGTACTATGTTGTGGGTCATGTTGCGGGACACTAACCGCCGGTTTCTGAATTGAGAATTTGAAGTTGAGCACGTACTAAACAGTACTTAAGTATAACTTAAACATTTTTTCGTTTCTGATTTAAGTTTTTTTAAACTCTAATCAAGATTTGAATAATTACTCAAATTTGAGAGAAGACAGGCTTAACTCATGCTTAAGGTCGTCAGTTGCGTTTCTGAACTACGAAAAACGTGTTTGACAATACTCAAAGTATTGTCAACATCAAGATAAGCAATTGAAAGTTGACACACCAATCTCGACTTCTCAAACTGTAATCATACAAGAAGAAAATGATGAACCATTACCTCAAGTGTCAGATACCCAAAATTTTGCTGCCAGAACATCAATTGTACAAAGTTATTTTACCCAATAAAAGCATAAAAATGTATTGTAATATTTTTATTTTTTATTAGTTTTATCACTTACATACAAAATCAGAGCTACTACTACTTTTATATAATAATCAGTAACTATTAGAAATCACAGATATTCATCATAATTATGGCACATATTTTAAAAATTAATAAGTACAAATAAGTACTTTTACACACAGCACAATATTTTAGAAATCACAGCTTTTTATATAAGTATGCTTACTATAAATAAAATCAAATCTATGCATATGCATGTATTATTTACTACATCAAATCCCTATTAGCCTTTTCCAACTGTTTTTTTTAAATTTGTATTTCCATTTGACGCTTCTTCTGTTCAAATCTAAATTTTTGCATCTCACTTTTTTTTGATAGTAAGCAAGTTCTATTTTTTTCTTAAAATAAATTTTCTTTAGAGCTTCAGCTGAATGGTTTATATGTGATAAGCTATCTGTTGTCTTCTTTTTTCGTTTAGGCACAAGTTTTGGTTTCCTTAATACAGGTACAGGATTAGGAGATTCTGGTAGTGGATTGGATTCTGGTACTGGGTTAGACTCTACGGAAATAACTTCAATTTGTTCTCCTGAAAAATTAAATTATTAGTTTATCTATACAACTAAATAAAATTGAAGTATCTGATTGTAATATCAAATTAACAGCTTTTCACTAAATGCATATGAATGTATATACGGTACCTACAACAAAAAACCAAATTTTAAATTTTTGTTTGTCTGTCCGTCTGTTTGTTCCGGGTAATCTCTGAAACGACTGGGCCGATTTAGACAGGACTTTCGCAGGGCCCAGCTAGTACAGTGAAACCTGGTTAATTGGGATCTCAAGGGACCAAGACATATGTACCAATTATTGAGGGTTTTCAATAATCCAGTTTTCCAATTAAACAGGTTTAAATTTATAGTTGTCTCATTTACAGAGGTCCCCGCTTACAGAGGTCGAAATGTGCCGTTATTCCATTTTTAGAGGTGGAAATGTTAATAAAAATGCGTATTTTTGATGTTATGAATTTAATGTAGGTATGAATGTACATACATAATGTATTGCGTCGAAAAAAAATACTTACGGTAAAGTTTATGACTTAAAATAATCGGTTATGTTTGTTTGTATTTGATTGCTAGTTGCTGAAACCTGTTTCTCGATAGAATAAATTTGATCAAAAATATTAGAATTATCAATATTTGACATTTCGAAATACTTCTACTCAATTTAATTAATAATTCTACACAGTGTTGACTTTGGTATGTTATTCTCCCTACACAGTTCATCACGCGACTTTCCACAATCATAATGTGATAGAAGTTTTAATTTTTCAGATACTGATAACGTTTTATATTTGCGTTTGGACATTTTGTACACTTTTATTCCCTTGTTTTTAGGTCAAAACATGAGATAGTACTGACAATCAAAGCATGCGCGAAAGACGACGAGAAATGTATGTAAACAAACACGTCAAAACGTGTTGGAACCTGATTAATTTGTCTCACTTATACAGGTAATTGAGCTACAGAGTCTCAATTATAGAGGTAAACATCGAAAAATCTTAGAATTCAAATCTTATTTAACCAGGTTCAAAAAGTCTCATTAACAGAGGTAATTTAATGAAAAAGAACCGGGACTTCGTTGCAACTCTCAATAATAGAGGTTTCTCATTTATCCAGGTCCCACTTAACCAGGTTTCACTGTATAATACTATAAATGTACATAATTCTGTGATGGTGTATGAAAAATATTGATTGATACCCACCAAAATATTCAGATGCTTTATCATATGGATTCTTATCTGGACGTATTTGATTATCTAAGACGGAAAGGATTTTATGATCAGCATCTGTTAATATAGGAGTGAACGACCCGCCACCAGTCTTCTTTAAATTTTTCTAAAAAGAAATTGATAATGATTAAACCAACTTTCAAATTCTACCAGATTTGATAATATCACTGCAGTCTGGTAACCTGCTCATTAGACCATTTCTTCTTTAAATCCTTTATTAAATATTCATTTACTTTAACCTGAAAACCAAAAACACAATTGTCTAAATAAACCAAAAATGGTTTCATGATATTTTAATCTTTGTCTAAGTAGAAACATGGTTTAAATTAAGAAATTGTAAATAATTAGCAATTTATATTAAATTTATAACACTATAAATAGGTTTAATACATACATTGTCATCATTTACCACATCCTCATTTAAATGTTGGTCAGTCTGATTATTTTGTGGTGAATCGGAGACTTCCACAATGTTTGTCTCGTCTAAGAGTGTATTGAGGTACCTTTGCTTCTGAAAAATGTTTGTTACTTGAGTATTTTATTTCAACATCTTTGTTGCTTAATTACACACATTCTATAAAATATGGGAATGTCTAGATATGAGCAAATGTCAATCTGTGGTGTCTATAACCATTTATTACTATTTATAACTATTTATATTAACCAAAATAAATACAACAGCTCGTATTTATTTATTAAATATTGCCTTTAATATTTCCTTTGAAATTCATGAAATTGTTATGTGTATTCATTATTACCTACTAGGAATATGACCAGTATAGTTTTATTATGACATTAAATTTTTATGCTAACATTCTCATTTGCAGAATCTTTTCTTGCACGATGCTTGATATTATTATAAAAATGTTTTAGCATTCTTTCATCCCTAGGCCCAGTAGTGCAGAGGCTGTTGTACTCTTTAGTGATAGACTTCCAGGCTTCCTGTTTCTTCTGAATATAGAATGCCCCGGTCCTTTTGCACTCTATTACACTTTGGTATCTGAACCAATAATAATTAATTGAAGCAAACATTTAAACATTTAAAAAATTTTGACGGGCCCCATGGTGTAGTGGTTCATATAACGGACTGCCGATCATGAGGTCTCGGGTTCGATTCCCGGTCAGGACAATCATTTGTGTGATGTTTTTAATTGTCATACAAATGTTTGTACTGCGTCTGGGTGTTTACTATGTATTATAAGTAAACTACTCAAAACAAAATAGGGCCCACCCCACGATCGTCTACAAATTTGTTTACAAATATTTTGTACGGTTATCTTAAGATGACTTAAGTACATAAACGTATAGTTGACATGTTTATGAGTCTGTACCAGCGTTTCTAACGATAACTTTAACAATATTCTCAAGTTGGTAGTCAAATAAAGTGTAGGGCTAAAAAAAGTGATTAAATGCATATTTTTGTCGCTCGAGTTCTCAGTCGTATTGTAAACGTTGCTATTGAAGCTTATTTGGTAAACCATTTCCTTTGATTACGGCGTTAGTTCTAATCAATATGCCTGGTCCTCGTCGTCATATGAACATGGAAACTGCAGCTAGAGCAGTTGCACTGCTTCAGGAAGGGCACTCTCAGAGATCTGTTGCAATAACCATCGGCGTGTCCCGACGAGCTATCCGAAATCTGTGGGAACGCTATCAAGAGACCGGAAGTATTGCTAGGAGATCTGGATCTGGGAGAGCGAGAGCCACAACGGCCCAGGAAGACAGATATATCAGATTAACTGCGCGTCGGGAGCGTACAATCACCGCCCGAGCCTTACAGAATCAATTACGGCAGTCTACTGGAAGACGAGTGAGCGATCAAACTATTCGCAATCGACTCCACGAAGATGGCCAACGTTCCAGGATGCGTGTTGTTCGGCTAAAACTGACGAGAGCTCATCGTGCAGCGCGCTTAAGGTTCGCACGTGAACATTTGGATTGGACAATGGATAACTGGAGATCCGTACTCTTTACAGACGAAAGTAAAGTCAAGTTTTACAGTGACGACAGACGAGTACGTGTGTGGAGAAGGGAAGGAGAACGTTTTTCAGAACCATGCATCCATGAAACTGACCGTTTTGGGGGTCCAAGTGTCATGGTTTGGGGCGGAATAAGCTTGCTAGGTAAAACAGAGCTGGTAATTCTGGATGGAGGTACCGTAACTGCCGCTAGTTACGTCGAGCGAGTAGTCCGACCTCATATTGTTCCATTTTCACAAAGAGTTGGCGCTAACTTTGTTTTAATGCAAGACAACGCTCGCGCTCACACAGCGCGTACCACACAGAATGCACTTTCTGAGGCCAATATTTCAGTTTTGCCTTGGCCAGCCATGAGCCCTGACCTCAACCCCATCGAACATTTATGGGATAAATTGAAAAGAAGCCTCAAAGAAAACTACAGCAGCGTGAATAGTCAACAAGAGCTAATAAACGCACTCAAATTGTGTTGGGAGCAAATACCGGAACAAAACATAGTGCATCTTATCGAAAGTGTTCCAAGTAGACTCAGAGAGTGCATACGGAGCAGAGGAGGACCCACACGCTACTAAATTTAAGACTTTTGAACATATGGTCCCAGTGCAGTGATAAAATTTAAATTTAATGAATCCCATTATTTTACCAAAATATCGCCAAAAAGTGTTCTTTGTGCTTAAATTAAAAAAAAATTAACAAATTGTGTAATTTTTTAAGCTCATATAATCTGTGAATCCCTACTTCAATCATATCTAATTAGAAAAACTGAATAATTGTAAGTATTTTAAAATTAATACAATAAAACGTGGTGGGCCCTATTTTGTTTTGAGTAGTTTATGTATTTACAAAAGAAAAGTAGTTTATGTATTATATCCGTATTCTGGTACCCATAACACAAGCATATAAGCTTAGCTTGGGGCCAGAGGACGTTGTGTGAAATGTCCATGAATATTTATAAAAAAAAAAAAAAAACATTTGGTCAAGTGCGAGTCGGACTCGCGTACGAAGGGTTCCGTACCATCATCTATGCAACATAAGGCAACGTTATTAGTATCGAGCAAGAAACGGTAAAAAAATCATGTTTGTTGTATGGGAGCCCCCCTTAAATATTTATTTTATTTTATTTTTAGTATTTGTTGTTATAGCGGCAATAGAAATACATCATCTGTGAAAATTTCAACTCTCTAGCTATCACCGTTCTTGAGATACAGCCTGGTGACAGACGGACGGACGGACAGCGAAGTCTCAGTAATAGGGTCCCGTTTTTACCCTTTGGGTACGGAACCCTAAAAACTGATGAAGTGAAACGTAAGATTATATAGGTAAACAAGGTTAATATGTACTTACTTTGTTATTATTGAAAGATTTTCTTTCTCCTCTAGACTATAATTAGCCGATCTCTTTTTTTTGTCGTTATTCATTTTAATTGGTAGGTTGTAAACGTAAAAATATCAGGATTCCAATAAAATGTTTGTTTCTATAATAGTTTAGTTACAGTTTCACATTCACGTTTCGTTTCATACAAACGTCAAATATTAAATTCCTCTAATATGCATTAGCAGCTGTAGTAATATAAATTTGTTGTATTTAATGCCGTTTTTCAAATTCAACTTATATTTATGCCTGTTTTAAATTTATAAGAATAAAATGACTTAATATTATCAGTTTTTGAAAAGTACCGGTTTTTTTATGTAAATTGGAACGTGTTAGCGTTGATCAGGTATAACTAAGTAAATGATCAGTTGATGATGGTTTGACGAAATCTGATTTTATCTTGTGAAACGCATAAAACTTAAGCGCATACTTATGTGTTTGAGAATAATCAGTTGAGATTTGCTACTATACTCAATTTAGAAACCCGGTATATGCAACGTTGCAGCGTCACGTATATTTTGTGTTGCGCGTCATGTTGCGGGACAAAATGTTCCCTAGTGTATCCGGGGCTTAATACTCAGTTTCACTGTAGGGCAATAATGTTTTACTTGGTTTATCTCATCTTCAATTTGCAGCTAATCTGGAAATTATCTTTATCTTTATCTTTACTTCTTATAAAACAAAGTCCTAACTTTTGTATGTATGTCCCTATGTGAGCTTATATCTTCAAAAATACGCAACGGATCTTGATGCGGTTTTTTTGTAGATAGAATGGTTCAAGAGGATGGGTTTTTTTGCATAATTTATTGGGATTTGCTGTATATTGGATGAGATATGATTAAATTTGCTGAGGAATTCGGAAGCGCGCGAGCTTTAAATGAAAACGCCGCCTTATCTATGTGAGGTACAACAAAGTAATGTATGGAAGAATTGTTCAATACCTATAGTTCTTCAAAAAAGTCCGCGAGAGCATATGTCTATCTTTTAAGGAAAACCTGCTGTGCCCATAATAACGCCAAAAAAATTATCAAATTCAATAGGCTGTTTTCCAACGCTATTTATGTGTATATAGTACTATTTTTTATCAATTTAAATACATTAGTTAGCTTACGCATTTAATATAGATTATAACTGCTTTTTACAGCATGCAATTTAAATGAATATCTTAGGAGATATGACGAAAAAAGAATTACGCGCGGCAATTTACTTACCATGCCATGCATCTATATTTTGGAGGTGGCTATGTTTGTTAGGAATAACGCGTCTTTATTTACTAGACTACAAGGTTGCCGCAATGCCCATAAAATTAAAATTGTACCTAACAATACAACGCTGTTAAACAAAAGTATATTTTGTATGACAGCAATCATTTATAACAAACTCCCAGCATATTTATGTAAGCTGGAGAGTAATATTCAGTTTAAAAATCAATTAAAAAAGTTGCTTCTTGACAAAACATATTACAGTGTCAAGGCATACTTGGATGACAAATTAACGTAAATAAAATTAAGAAAAAATATTAATTAAGAAAAAATGTTCTATGTATCTAAAACCAATTGTATTAATAATGTTAAAATAATGATTATAATAATGTATAATAATAACCAATTAGATTAATTATTAATGTCACAATTATGATGGGTAATGCAATACGTAAAGGAAAAAAAAAACAAAAATTATCAGTGGCTATGTATATCCCAATTCTTCTTCTTTTCTTTTTAATTTTGACGCATGATATTTATATTTAGTATCTTAGAAATGTTACGTCGAGCTGTTTAATTTATTATATGTTTTGTTTTTAATTTTTTTGTACACCACCTAAGTGGTCAAATGTAGCGGACGAATGTAACACAAATTGTAACAACTTATATCCTATATTTACAAAAATAAAGTATTGATTGATTGATTGATTCACAAAATAAAATACTTAAACTGTTGGCAGAGCAACGCGAACGTTTCCTCGGTCTTCTATCCATACTCCAATGCTTTGATGTTTGCTTAATGTTGGATGTATGAATGTAAGGATGTTTGTGGTTCTTTCACGTAAAGACTGCTGGATGGATTTTCATGTAACTTTCCAATAATATAGATTACAGGTCGTTACGCCGTAATCCCCGACGTATCGGTATTGACTTGGTCTTTTTAGGCGTCGGCGTCGTCGTCGGCGTATGGTGGTTACGCTGCTCAAATCCCGACGTATCGGCTGAGTTGGTTTTTATAGGCGTCAGCGTATGGTCGTTACGCTACTCAAATCCCGAAGTATCGGCGCTGAGTTGGTGTTTATAGGCGTCGGCGTCGCCATCGGCATCATGATGGCGTCGGCGTTGGCGTATGGTGGTTACGCTGCTCAAATCCCGACGTATCAGTGCTGAGTTGGTTTTTATAGGCGTCGGTGTCGGCGTATGGTCGTTACGCTGCTTGAATCCCGCCGTATCGCTGCTGAGTTGGTTTTCATTAGCGTCGGCTTCGGCGTCGAGGTCGGCGTCGGCGTATGGTCGTCACGCTGCTCAAATCCCGACGTATCGGTGCCGAGTTGGTTTTTATAGGCGTCGGCGTATGGTCGTTACGCTGCTCAAATTCCGACGTACGTGTCGGTGCTGAGTGGGTATTGTCGGCGTCGGCGTATGGTCGTTACGCTGCTCAAATCCCGACGTATCGGTGCCGAGTTGGTTTTTATAGGCGTCGGCGTATGGTCGTTACGCTGCTCAAATTCCGACGTACGTATCGGTGCTGAGTGGGTGTTTATAGGCGTCGGCATCGGCATCGGCGTCTGGTTGTTACGCTGCTCAAATCCCGACGTATCGGTGCTGAGTAGGCGTCGGCGTCGGCTTCGGCGTTGGCGTCGGCGTCGACGTATGGTCGTTATGATGCTCAAATCCCGACGTATCGGTGCTGAGTTGGTTTTTATAGGCGTCGGCGTGTGGTCGTTACGCTGTTCAAATCCCGACGTATCGGTGCTGAGTTGGTTTTTATAGGCGTCGGCGTTGGCGTATGGTCGTTACGCTGCTCAAATCCCGACGTATCGGTGCTGAGTTGGTTTATATAGGCGTCGGCGTATGGTCATTACGCTGCTCAAATCGTGACGTATCGGTGCTTAGTTGGTTTTTATAGGAGTCGGCGTCAGCCAAAAATTCTAAACAAATGTTATTTATATACGCTATAATATAATCAAGTATTTTTCTTTATTAATTTTGCGATTAACTTAATTAATTGAGAGAACAACAGAACGTTATTCCCAGGTCGTGGGTTTAAGTCCTGTTTATGGTAATCCTTATTTTGACAATAATTTCAATCAAGAGTTATTCGCCATAGCATATAGCAACTCACTAACTTTGTAGCTGCAATAAAGGGAATCGCCTACATTTCAGCTACTTCATATGTTCGTATTAGTTTTTAGCAAATCTTTCATGTGATGTGGTAATAAATTACAAGTTTTTTGGATTTTTATCAGCAGTTTGTAGGCTTGGTCATACCAAATTTCAAGTCTCTGGGATAGTGGGAAGTAACCTGTAAATTTTGATTCCCTAGCGAAAGTTGAAAATACTCAAAAATGGCTGTAATTCGGTTATATCTTCTGAATGCGTACATCTAAATTATTAATTGTATCTTTTGCAGCATAGATCTACATTTGGTATAAGTTTCAAATTGATACCTTCAGCCGTTGCCGAGTAAAAAAAAGTTTAACGGGCGAATAGACAGACAGACAGACGAACACCGTAGTGAGACTATAAGGGTTTGTACGAAGCCCTAAAAAGGTAAAACTCTGAGATATCATTTACTAAAATGACATTGGGGCCATGTGTGTTACTTCTTTAGAATTGTGCAAGAAAAGAAAACCAAACTGACGATTTATTATTTAGCTGTAAAATGGCGTTATTGTTAGTTAATTTAATTTTTCGTTTCTAAATTCCACGCGTAAGAAGTCGCGGGCACTGCTAGTAATATTATAATTTAAAGTTACACGCTAACTGCTCAGGATAAATATAATATACCCCCATGCCCCATGTACAGAAGTTTGTTTGTTTAATATAACATGTATTTATACTATAGAAACAAACTTTTGTACATCATGAACTTCAGAATAGATTTTGACGGGTCTGTACATTTTATTTTTCTATGAAAATTTATTTTAGACCTGTACAGGAACTACAATTTAATTATAATAGTGATAGTAATAGTATTTTGAAGTGCATTGTTTTACTGACCTGTAAAAGTAGTTGTGAATTACATTATTGATAATTGTTTGTCCATTGCTGTTATCTATAGAGTTAGGGACATTACTATCATCGTTTCTCATTTCTACCTGCATTGGCAAATCTGGCTCCGGATCATTTCTTTCTCGACATATGTTATGCAGCACAGCTGTGGCTACAATTACAGCTTCTATTCGGTTTTGTTTTAATCTTAGCTTTGAGCCAACACATGGGAATCGTCGTTTCCATACTCCATATGAGCGCTCTACTGTATTCCTTGTTTTAATATGACTTTTATTATACAATATTTCTCCTGGGGTTGTAGGATTTCTAAGAGGAGTTAACAAATATATTTCTGCTGGATATCCAGAGTCTCTTAATAAAACATATTCTCTATACTGGCCACGCTCAAATGATTCTTTAACATTACTGTTGTTAAAAATTGTCTAGCTAAATGAAGTAGTCAATAAATATTACTTACATTTATTGACTACTTCATTTAGCTAGATTACCAAATACCTAAGATACTATTAATCCTGAATTTTTCACATTTATTACTTACTTACCAGGTGATAGAATTCCTATATGTGTACAGTCAATAGTTCCGATTACTTTCGGGAATCTGGCTATGTCATAAAATTGACAAGATGTGCTTTCAAGTTCTTCATTTCTTGGCATTTGTATAAACATCCCTCCTAACGAAGCCATAGCAGATGATACTTTGAAAACGCATTTACATACTGTACTTTTATGTACACCAGCTATATCTCCAACAACTTGTTGCATTGATCCAGTTGCATAAAATCGTAAAGCCAGCAATAGTTGCTGTTTCACAGATAGAGCTTTATTCCTGCAAAAAAAGGTACAATAGGTAATTAAGGCTATTCTTGATATGTCCTGTTAGCAGGTATTACCAACTGTAGAAAGAGGGATAAAAGGTAAAACCTTAGGTAGGTATGTCCCTACCTACCTAAATTTCAGATAGATTTAAGTAGGTACCCGCCTATGGGCCTTTGGTTGTAATAGGAGTAGGTACCTATATACTCGTAGGTATACTTTAAATACAAACTGAAGATAAACTTACTTTACAGTGGTTGGTCTTAGTTTATCTTGCAACATTATACTGAGGTATATAACGGTTTCCTTTGGCATTCTGTATCGGAACAGAAAATCTGCTTCGTCCCATAAAAAATTATCTTTGCGAATATTTAATCTTTTACGCCTACGCGTTAAATAACTAATAATTAGTTCATCGTCTGAACTAGAACTTTCACTGGACGAAGATCTAGAAAACATTTTATTATTATCACAGTGATGTGACAGACTACTCGGCGTTGAATAAATACAACTTACAATTGACGAATTGACAATTACTTTAGCTTTAATAGCAGCTTAATGAGCAGTAAAGGTTAGAGGCAAAAGTAACAGTAAAAGCAACAGCTAAAAATGTGAAGAAAACATTTTAACCGTTACTTTTACTTTATGACGTTACTTTGGCTGTTACTTTTGATGAAGAAACTGGCCGTAAGTGTATCATATCTAGCTAAACGAGAATTTGAGGCTATGATAGCTAATGGCATCGCGCGTCCATCAGTCAGTCAGCCTACATCTCGCACCAAAAAAGGATAACGGGTGGCGTCCTTGTGGCGACTATAGGTTATTAAACGCCAGAACGATACCTGACAAATATTCTATACGTCATATACATGATTTTTCACACTCTTTGTCAGGATGTAGGTATTTTTCAGTCATTGACCTGGTAAAAGCTTACCATTTTATTCCTGTTGCTACAAACGATATACCAAAGACGGCGATAGCTACTCCATTTGGGTTATACGAGTTTCCGTTCATGACTTTCGGTTTACGTAACGCAGGAGCTACATTTCAAAGATTTATCGATGAAATGACTTTTGTTCTTGTCTTGAGTTTTGTTACCCGTATTTAGATGTTTTTTTAATATTTAGTAAAACCCAGGCAGACCACTAGGAACACCATCGACAACTCTTCACCCGCATGAAAAACTATAGCGTTCTCATCAACACCACCAAATGCGTCTTTGGCTCACCCAAAGTGACATTTCTCGGCTACGAAATATCTGAAGAAGGTACTAAATCCCTGAATAGCAAGGTAAAGGCGATCAGTGATTTTCCGGTCCCTAGGACGGCACGAGAGCTTAGGAGACTTTTGGGCATGATCAACTTCTACAGGCGATTCTTGCCCAAGGCTGCCCAAATACAAGCTCCTCTGAACGCCTTACTGACCGGATCAATAAAAGCTTCTCACCCTGTCACCATAACGGGAGATACTTTAGTTGATCTTTCCAAACCAGTTACAAGTGTCGTAAGCCACGGATCAATCTCATCGTAGTTAATAGAATGTTGTAGTTAACGTAGTTAGTTTGTCCAGTAGGTACAGTTCGGAAGAGTTTAGAAAACGTTACAGATTTTCGAAATATGTTGTTTATCATGTCCTTTTGCCACTAGTTATGAATGATTTAGTCAAATTTGACTGAAAGAGGCTTACCAGTGCCGCCTATGTATCAGCTACTGATAACTATAATAAGGTTTTATTCCTCTGGAAGTTTTCAGGTAAGTTTTGAGTAATTACTTAAAATTTACAAATAAGTATGTAATACATTATTGTATCGAAGAACCTTCCAGTAAGAACCCAAACAGTAGGTACAGGTTAAGAATTTTTTAGAATCAAGTAGGTATAATAATTTATAATCTTCTCTTACAGATGATTACGGGAGAACTTATAGAAGTGAGCCAGCCTTCAGTTTCAAGAATTGTAAAATAGGTCTCTCGGTTCATCTACATGAAAATAAAGCAGTTTATAAATTTTCCATCAAATCTAGAAAATGTAAAGCAAAATTTTTATGCAATAGCGCAGTTTCCTAGAGTTATCGGTGCTGTTGATGGTACACATATACCAATACAAAATCCTGGAGGAATACATGCTGCAGTATACAGAAACCACAAAAAACATTTTCTATTAACACTCAGATTGTTTGGGGGTCACATCTAGTGATATATGATATTGTTGCGGATAGACCTAGATCTGTACATGACAACAGAATCTTTCATGCGTCTCTAGTCAACAGGAAACTAAATGAAGGAGTAATTAATGATATTGTCTTAGGCGACAGTGGATATGGTTGCCAAACCTACGAGTATTTATTAACACCAGTGCTTCGGACTACAACAGTGCAGTAGGAAAATTATAACAAATCTCACATTAAAACAAGAAACATTGTTAAAGGAACTATGGGACAAAAAAGATGGCAAAAAAGTTAACAACCACATGTCACATCATAGTAGCTACTGCTATATTATAATATAATATTTGTAGACACTATAATAAATAATATAATGATAGATAATATTTGTATAATATTTGCATTTCTGATTTTGCTGATGCTGAAAGAAACTACCGGCAGTCACATCACGCAACTCAAAGAAAACAAGAAAATACTACAGGATTGTTGTATAGGAGAATGTTTATAATACGTCACTTTTAAGAAATAAAATAAAACATAATATGGACATGAATATTTTATTGCTTTGGTTTTAAATTACTTATTTCTAACTCTAATTTCTCTATTTGCAACTTGTGCATTATTTTTTCAAATTCCAAAGTGTTTAGTTTCTCGTTCAATCAAAATCCTTTCCCTCTCCAAGCGTAGCTCAAATACTGCCTGGTCATGTTGGATGTTGACCACCGTTCTTGTTATTCGAGCCTGTGTTTCAGACATAAATTTTTTATTACCTGAAATATCAATAAAAAATATGTACCTATTATAAAATACCATAGGGGCCGTTCATAAAATACGTTCGCCTACAACGGTTTGCTTAGATGTGACAAGGAGGGACGGGGGGGTCTACGGCAACGTGATGTTCGCCGTTCATTAAAAGTTTTGAATTATTTTTTCAATAAATACTTTTTTCTCAATTTTGATCATGATACAAAGTAATTCATTTAACACGTACATCGCCATGGTGGGTCAAAATGACCGGCACCACGTCTATCCATTGGAGCCGTGGGGGGTCAAAATGACCGGCACGACACACCCTATTTTGCGAAGCCCGTTCAGGCCGTAGGTTGCAATCACTGCCTATTAATCCATACAATATGACCGGCGCGGCCCTAACGAACACCTGTAACCACTTGGTTTTTTAGATTTTTTATAGTAAGCCTACTTTTTGGAAAATTTAAAAAAAATGCACAGTATTTCGAATCAAAAATTTTAATTTAGTTTTCAAGTTAAAATAAAGTCATAGAGTCAACATGTGAAAAAAACCTTTTCAAAAGTAAATACAAATATAAAAACCTAATTTAATCTGCCAATTCAGTGGCATTTGTCAAAACATTGTCGACATAAATAGGCATTTCCGGGACAAACAGTACAAAACCAAGAAATCTTTTTCGTTTTGTTTTTGGCCCCATTTCTTCCAAACAATTGTACATTCGTTTTGTAACAATCGCGACAAAATTTTCTAGTTGACACTGCTGCACCTTCCTTTTTCTTCAGCTCATGTTTTTGTCTTCTGGGTCGTGGTGTGGTGGATTCTACATTTTCTCGACCTCCCTGAATCAACTGCTTTGCTAACAGTCGCCTAAAATCAACAACAGAGATTGCCTTTTTAGTTGTGCTCTGATATAGCACTCTCGCATTTACTACGGCAGTATTGAGTAACAATTCAATACCGAGTTTCTTGTACCACTTTAGTGTTTTTCTCAGAGGACTCGAATAAGCACTCATTTGGTCAGATAAGTCTACTGCTGCCTTCGCTTTATTATAATCGATAACGATCTTTGGCTTAATTGTTTCAATCCCTCTTTTGTTCTTTTTTTTTGTAAATCCAATAGAGTGTTTTGTTGACAACAAATATACGTCCCTCTTATCCTTCCACTTCATAACGGTGATACCATTTTCATTTTCTTTTGCAGAAAATTCACCCGGTTTCAGATTCATAGTCATTATGTCCTTTGGTAAATTCTTTCTGTTTTTCCGTAAGGTTCCTACTAAATGAGTATCTTGTTGAACCAACTTCTCAGCCAAATCTAAGCTTGTATACCAGTTATCAACAAACATGGTATGACCCTTACCCAAGTAATTACGTGCCAAGTTCATAACAACGTTGGTTGGTGTATTATCCTGTGAATCTAATGTCTTTCCTCCATATACCTCTACTTTTGTTGTATACCCAGGAGTAGTACACAATTTATATAACTTGATGCCGTACTTGTGTCGTTTTGACTTATTATATTGGCGAAAAACGATACGCCCACGAAATGGTATCATGCTTTCGTCGACACATAAACATTCACCAGGTGTAAAATGAGAAGCAAATGTATTGTTCAAGGTATCTACTAATCTGCGTATTTTACCAAGTCGATCATTTTTGGGTACTTTTTCGTTGTTAGATAGATGGAACATTCTAAGTAAAAGTTCGAAACGGTTGCGACTCATAGCTTTTTTTGCAAAAGATTGACCCAACATCTCATCATTGGACCAGTAATCTACGACGTTTGGTAACTTCACTATTCCCATCCAAACAATCACACCTAAAAATCTTTTGATTTCGTCCTTGTCAGTTGGCACCCACAACCGTAATCTCGACTTATCTTTGATAATACCTTTATTGATACATTGTTGGGCAAATATATTTGTCTGTTGTGCTATGTCTTCAAATATATGGTCAGTGACTAAGAGTGAATAGAAATCAGCAGGTGTACCATTTGCAAGTTGATTGCGAAGTGAAAAAGGTTTCAGTCCAGGTATCTCAGTAAAAGGAATTAGACGTGGCTGCTTACCACGTGGTTAGTACCACTCAGTTTCAGGTGTATGTCCCGATAAAGCTGACGATAAACTACGCTCATCTTCCTCATCGTCCGACAAAATAACTCGACGACGTTTTCTCGCACGCGGAATGTTTACCATTTCATCGCAATCACTTATGTCACTGATTATATTGCAATTTGACCTCTCTAAATTGTCTAAAACAATTAATTGTTCTTGTGTAAACTCAAAATCAAGAAGAGTCCATTTTGACAAAAAAAAAGATATTTTTTATCTAACGAAATCACAGTGTGCAACTAATTATCAAAACAAATGCAAACAGGCGCGTAAGCATTTCTCTTGGTCACTATGCAGCTATGAGGTGAGGTGAAAGGGG
This sequence comes from Orgyia antiqua, assembly GCA_916999025.1. Taxonomy (NCBI): domain Eukaryota; kingdom Metazoa; phylum Arthropoda; class Insecta; order Lepidoptera; family Erebidae; genus Orgyia; species Orgyia antiqua. Next base: position 13,712,552 of record OU779874.1, read on the forward strand.
GAAGGGGTGGCGGGAACAACAACTACGCTTCTCGCACTGCAATAAAAATAACATCGTCTCATTACGGCACGCGGTGCCCGTGCGTAACAGACGTGTGTCAGTTTTAGATAAAAATCGATCGATAATTACGCGTAAGTACGCTGACCGGCATTTTGACCGGCAATAAAAAAATCGTAAAATCGGGCCAAGATAATGAAATATGGACATAAATCTTGTATATAAACACATATTTGACTAAAAACAATCATATAAACCAATGACATTTTTGGTAATAATTATAAAATATTCGTCGGCGATTAACATATAAGATATATTTAAAACTTGGTAAAACATACGTTTAGTAAAAAAAAATTAAAAACTTGATTTTAAATCCTAATTTTATGCCAGAAATACTAGTTATTTTACCATCGAAGTATGTTCCCGTCAAACTAGACTTATTCCCTTTTTTTTTATATGCATATGTTAATAATTAATTATCTCTAAATAAATAAAATAAAACAAAGGAAGCACATACTCCGCGTTTTTTTATGCCCCCGCGCGGCGCGTCGCAACGTCCGCGCAATAACAAAAGGTCAATCAGATTCGCAATTTTGTTTTTATAATACGTGTTATGAACCAAACGATTAACCTGCCATGTTAGGTATGCTCACGAACATATGTTGAATGGTCGTGTAGCAACGCGACCGATGGCGCCGACGCCGCGGCCATCGAGCGCGCCCGCGCCGGTTCACGGCGGTGACCGGCGTGTCCTTCAGTTGTAAAACCGATTTGTAAGCGAGATCACGTCCGTCGTTTTGTTAGAATTGTACGTGTGAGAGACGTGTTCTTGCAGCGGTTTAAGTGTTAAAATTGTTACCTTTTCGCCTGTTGTACGGCATGAGTGTACCATAAAACCTAGTTAATTTTGTGTGCCTATATTTAATACAAATTGAACTATTTGACGAGTTGATAATTGTGATAGCGTAATTGCATTGAGACGATTGATGAAAATTCACCACTTGAGTCGAGCCAGCGCGGCCATTTGAGGACTGCAAGACCTCGTGTTTTATCCCTGGAAAAAGCAAGTACAACTTGATTAACCTTTCTACGTAATTTTTGGCCAAATTTTTCGTGGTTAGTTAGTTAAGCTATAGCTAGGGTTGACACGGTGAAGATTGTATTGAAGACGAAGACGGGGTAAGTCTATAATACTAGAATTCTTGTTAACGCTGTGAATCGCAGCTCATGTTCGTTCGTTGTTGGACCTGGAGAAATATCACGCTTCCACTTAACCTATAAAATATAAACACCAGGTTGGACGCAACAATACGTATTTTAACAATAAAATTGTTTAGTGTGTTTATTTTATAGTAATTTACTAATATTTTAATAAAAACACGTAAATTAAATAAACACAAGACAAAAAAGAACTACACCATGAATGATTTCTTTGTTTTCCCGACACCGACATTTTATAACCAAAAAAACAAAAATATCAAAAACAAATCACTCACCTAAATATTAACTTGAAAAAACAAATCCATATCTTCATTTTGATACATAATGACACTCAAACCACAGACAATAGCCTAATACACTTACAAGATAAACAGTCATAAAAAAACACTTCACAACAATGGCGGTCGCACGAGACTGACTGGCGCCATATGATACCTTGTAAACATTTGTGAAATATGACCGACGCTAAACATCTAGTACTGACATCTGTTGTTTTTCTAGTGTAGTATTTCATACGGTATCAAATTATACTCTTCAAGCGTTCAAATAGTATTGCATTTTTGCGGGAGATGGCATTATTCCCAACGTTTTTTACAACTTTGCGTGTGGTCACAACTGTTACCGGACGCTTGACGCCCTAGTTTACGTGGCAACACTTGTTACTAAGGACGGCCACGGACGGCGGAGTGGTTATTACGTGAACCATTTAACTGAAATTTATAACTCCTGGATTTTGTAGTTGAAATATATAGTAGAAAAAAAATGACATCAGTAAGAGGTGAACTTTATCAGAAATTATACATTTCAGATTTCGTTCTCGATAATATACATATTTACTCGGTAGGTAGCGCTAGCAACCGCCATTATCACACTAAATTTGAGAAAAAAAAGCTTAAATAAAAAATATCGTAATACCTACGCGCGCCTTCCATTCGCGTTTTAGTGCTCGCCTAGTTCGCACGTTCTGTCGTCTCAGTGTATTTATTTTTCAGATATATTGTGATATTTGTGTTATCATAAGGAAGACGGCAATTATTAATTACTACTCCAAATAAACGACCATCTTGGTAAGGAATATAATATTTATTATGGAGTAAAAGTTTTAGTTTTCAAACATTTATTTTCATCCGGTTGTCTTAAAATGTTGCATGTCCCGTGAATAAATCCAATAATATTGGCTTTTGCACGAAAACATTATTAATGTATTAACTAAAGTATATTACAGGGTGGGCCATGAATTAGTTAACATTTGAAACAATCGTAAAAAGAAAACCATTTGACATATTTTTAAAATTGTTTATTTACAAGAAAGTTATTTATTTGGAATTTATTTTTTAAAAATAACATCATCTGAATGACCACAGTTTCGATTTTTGCACTCTTCTAAGCGAACACCGAAATTTTCGAATACTCGTCGACAAAGAGGCCGCGAAATCGCTGACATTTCTTCGCAAATTTTTTCCTTTAGTTCAAGTAGTGTTTTTGGTTTATGGATGTAAACACGACTCTTCAAATAACCCCATAAAAAGAAGTCTGCTGGGGTTAAATCTGGACTCCTTGGTGGCCATGGGATGTCGCCTCGTCTGGAAATCAGCTTTTCCGGAAACATTTCTTTGACTACCGGCAGGGACTCGTTGGATGTGTGACAAGTGGCTCCATCTTGCTGAAACCATGTGTTACGATTGTAGCCAGCAAATTCCTGTAGCTGCGGTGCCAAAAACTCCCGTAACATTTTCACATACTCAGCAGAATTCAAAGTAACCGAACGGCCGCGAGAATCTTCGAAAAAGTAGGGCCCAATGATTCCTTTTGCTGCAATTGCAGCCCATACCGTTACCTTGGGAGAATGAAGTGGCCTCGCGTGTTTAGATTTGGGATTTTCGCTACTCCAATACCTGCAATTCTGTTTGTTTACGTGTCCGTTGAGGTGGAAATGGGCTTCGTCAGAAAATAAGAGGTTGTCAAAATTATTGAATCGATCTAACATTGTTTCGGCATACGACTTGCGCAAATTTAAATCATTAGGTTTTAATTCCTGCACTAACTGGATCTTATATGGTGTAATTTCATATCTAATTTCAAAATACGGCGCAATGATGTTCGGGATAGTCCTAATTCAGCCGAACGTTTGCGCGTCGATAAATTTGGATCACGTCGAACTGATGCGGAAACTCGCTGCACGTTCTCTTCGCTCCGAGAAGTCCATGGCCCGCCGGTTTGCTTCACGTTTAGTGTAGATCCCGTCTCTTCGAACTTCTTAACCCATTTCTTTATTAATGGAGCACTCGGGCACTGATTTAAATCGTGTAAGTCGTACTCAACGCGAAATAAGCGTCTCACAGTAATGAGCGAACTGTTTTTTAAATAAAATTGTTTCACACAATAAGCGCGCTGCAGCCCCGTGAAGCGATCTAATGCGACTAAATTTCCGAAAAGCGAGCTAGTGGTAACGCCCCTCCCCGCTTCCCGCACGGCTTGTATTAGCGCGGGGTGTTAGGTTTAAATGTTAACTAATTCTTGGCCCACCCTGTATAATAATAAATGTAATGTATTACATTGTTTTCAACCTTTAAGACAGATATCCTACCTACATCACATCATAAATCTGAACCGAAAAGTAGTCAGTAATAACATGGTTTATTTTGTACTAACCGCAAATAAATAAAATTATTCGTTAAGGCGATACACTTTTGTTAAGAGGTGACTATACACTTTAGTTAAGGGAGATACTTGCAGTTAATCAATATTTTGAACAATATAAATTCATGTAATATCACGAAAAATGGAAATGCATGATGTAATTCAATTTTGTTATATGCATGTGTGTGGTATATGATATTCTGTGGACTGACTTGTCTGGGTGGCAAATGATTTTTTTTGCTAACTTTTAGACAGTTTTAAAGAACAAAGTTCAATATTACTTTTATTACTTAGACTTATCGTTACACTTTTCTCCCTTAGAGCAATAGCGCACTAGCGGCTAGGCCGCAGCGGCCAGGTCGCGGCGGCCATCGAGATAGATAAATTAGTATGAAATCGCCATAGAGCACGCGCACCTAGCCGCACGCGGCCAGCGGCCACACCAAGCCGCAGCGGCCAGCGAGATCGAAGCGATGCATTTGCGGCCAGTGTTCAGTCGCTGGCCGCTGCGGCCACTGAGATCAATTTGCATTGTAGTTAAATCACCAGTGTGCGCGCACTAGCCGCGGCGGCCGCACCTATTGTGGAACTACAGCGTGATTTGTGATCATCGCGATGTCTTTCGACACGGAAAGATTTATAACCGAGATTGAGACAAGGAGGGCGTTGTGGGACATGTCCTGTGAAGACTACGCCAACCGAGACTTAAAAAGGATGATGTGGGAAGAGATCATAGAAATATTTGGTAATGAAAAATTAACAATAACTGAAAAAAACGAACTCGGTAAGTAATATTTATTTTATTGTATTCTCAGAGCTACTCGATTTTGCCACGGGAGTTGTCCTTCGCCCACGAAGTAGTCAGCAAATAGATCTCTGTATTGTGTAGATATTCTATTTCCTCTTGAAGGCTGGCAGGGAGGTATTCCTTCAATAGTCCGGGGAATATACAACGTGTCTTCGAATTTGTACCCATCTCGCTCCCGTACATAGTTGTGAAGGACGCAACATGCTTTTATGATTGCAACAGCAAATTCTCTGTGTACATCAAGAGGCCGATGAAAAATTCGCCACTTGTTGGCTAGTATCCCGAAAGTACATTCTATGTACCGGCGCGCACGGGAAAGGCGGTAGTTAAAAATTATTTTCTTGTCTGTGAAATTTCTTCCGGCATATGGTCTCATTATATTTTCTGACAAAGAGAATGCTTCATCGCCAACTACGACAAAAGGCAGAGGCACACCTGTTTCAGTTATCGGTCTCTTGTCTGGCATGTCTAAATCATTATTTGTAAGCTTTTCATAAAAATGCGAGTTCTTGAATACCGATGAATCGCTACATTTTCCATATGCGCCGACGTCTATGCATATAAATTTGTAGTTGGCATCGCATATAGCCATCAGCACAATAGAGAAATAGTTTTTGTAGTTATAATATAGTGACCCTGTATGGGTTGGCTGAATGACTCTTATGTGCTTTCCGTCCACAGCTCCAGTACAGTTACGAAATTGCGAACTGTTCCTAAATCCTTCACTTATTTCTAGCCATTTGTCTCTATCGAGTTGTGGAAAGGCAATGTCTTTTATATTTTGCCATATGGCGACGCAAACCTCAAGTACAATTTCTCGAACAGTTGTGTGTCCAATGCTAAATGAATGATTTAGTTCTCTGAAGGAGCATCCAGATGCTAGGTATCTGGAACAAACAAACACGTTATGATAACTTTTTTTTTCATTTCCAGGTAAGTCACTCCAAAAACAATGGAAAAATATAAGGGACTCATTCCTCAGGGAGCTACGACGTGTCAAAGGCGCAAAAAGTGGCGCCGCAGCGAAACGTAAATCTCCCTATGTATATTTTCAACACCTGATGTTCCTTAAAGATACGGTGGAACCGAATACAACAGAATCGAACTTAAATAATGCGGAAAATATAGTCCCTCCCATCCCCGAATCAGTATCTCAAGGACAACCAAGATCAAAGAAGAAAAAGGAAGACAATAATTTCGAAAAAGAAGATCTTGTTTCGGTTTTAAAAGAAAGCATAAATTCAAGAATTCAACGTGAATCAGTTCTAGAAGATGACAGTGACAGATTATTTATGCTTTCCTTAGTAAAGGATTTCAAAAAATAACCCGAATCCGCAAAGCTGACAACCAAGATGGAGATGATTAATCTAATCCACCGAGCTCAAAGTGGAAGATATGATCCAAGCCACTATGAACCTATGACCAGGTACAGCCAACCTACTTACCCTCGAAGCAGTTATACCAACCATCAGGAAATATCAACAGGGATATTTTACTAAGCAATCGGATAATGAACCACTTGCCACAATGAGCTGCCGCTCTTCTCTGCCACGTTCCAGTGAACTGCCGCCGCTAATGGATTCAGGAAGTAAGAAAAAACTATCCAATCGCCCGAATCAAACTACTCTCAGGCCTCGCACGATTCAGAAATAATTGAAACGTTTTTTAACAATTGTTGAACAACTGCACCTTTGATTATGATAATACAGTACTTAATACCTTTATGTACCTACTTGTTTCACTTATCTACCTGCATCCTTTTTCATAAAACAGACACAGGGACCGTAAAATAAATGAACCCAATATTTTTTCCTTTTCTTTTTCCGCTTCTTACTTATAAGATACAGAAGCACCAGTGTTGCCAGAGTGATTTGGTCGAAAGTTACGTTGGCATCCATGAAAAGTTACATTTTTAAACTAAAACTTACGTAGTGGTAATTTTTTGAGTGTGAATGTAGCAGCCATCGGCCAAATTTATAATTATTTACAAATAGAGTAAATAATTAATAAAATATTTTTTTTTAAAAGTCCGCATTTAAAAAATTTTCAAATTAATAAATGCATTTTTTATAAATATTATATTTTTTTAAATTATTTACTCTATTTATTTGTAGTTTTAAATTTTTCTGATGTCTGCTACATTCACGCTCATGTAATTGTCAGCTCGCAGATCAAAAATTATTATTATTTTATATTTTCTTGTACAGTACAATAATTTAAAAAAAATTATATTTATCAATATAATTATAACTTTTTTAATTTTTTGCGGTAGTTTTTGTTTTCATTAAATAAATTTAGATAAGAATATTTTAATTTTTCAAGATTTTTTTTTCATTTTTACCTCTTTTGTAATTCTTGAGAAGTTACTTAAATTTAACTAAAATTGTTTCTTAGATACATGTTACATGAACTGATCAAAAGTTACGTAAAATGTAAAAAATGTAACCTTCTGGCAACACTGAGAAGCACTGCTATTTCCTCAACGTCCATTTTGAAGCGCGCTGTATGTGCAACTGACGATCGTAGCCGCGGTTTTGGCCGCGTTGCAAATCGCAACCCCTGCGGCCGGGCCGCGCGTCGTGGCCGCGCTGCCAGGTCGCTAGTGCGCTATTGCTCTTATTGATTGGCTAAGATTATTGCGTTTGTTAACAAGCTGATCATATGACAAGGACGAGGAGTTTATTCATCACCCATCAACCTTTCTCCGTTTAATGCTGGACATAGCTCTTCCATAACAAGAAATTATTATATTATTTCGTAAAAATTGTAACGTAACGCATACCTAGATGGCGTTACTCTGTCATATTAGATCGTGATATTGTTTATCCCAGACAAACATTGAGATTTTGTATTTAGATTTCTTTCAATAGCATGCTAAACTAACCTGACGCAATCTACCCATGGGGTTTGATTTTTGTTATTTGTGCGTATTATGTCAATGTTAGAGCCAACCAACCGCAGGACTAGGCTCCGAGTCTAACTAACCAAACGGAGTCCATACACCTGCGACGTGTTCCACCTGTAGCTGCAGGTGGTGCGTACCGTCGCGACCAAGAGGATAAAGAAAAGTGCCTTTCTTCAAAAGACAGTTATACCAGAACTTCATTCATTTTTATGGACCTTGTTTAAATCGTTTATATTAAATTTCTTACCAGGCTATTGCTACAACTTTGCAATAGAGTAAATCATAATTAATAATCACAAAAGTTTCTTCATTATACAATTTTTGATAGCTATCGTCTTGCGATCGGTGGTTACTATTGGCTTTTTAGAGTCGTACCTTCTCGCATTATTCAAAAGAAAAGTACTGTCACTTTGGCCTAATGCATAACTAATAAATCAATTGATCACAAAACAAAGCCTAAATATTTTAGGTATTTTTAGGTGAATTTTTGAAATAAATTATAAACTTCGAGACACGACGTTACAATAAAACGACACTGGTGCTTACATGGTAATAACTACTCATAATGCAGAGGCCATAGCTGTTATATAGCTACGGCGTTGTTATTCAATAGGACTTTTATCGTTATGCAAGATAACTTCTGATTAAAAAGCTCTTTTTCAAGACAGTTTAGCGTAGTTTCTTCATATCTATTAGTGTTAGCTGTAAATGCCAACTTGTTGATGACCAGTCAGTAGATTACCATTTTTCTGGTACATAAAAATAAATTATCATATTTCAAAACAAAATTCTTAACGAAATATAACCTAAATAATGCTTACTTATTCACCAGAGGTTAAACAATTACACTAGTCCAGGAATACTTTTAATTATTTTAATGTTGTAAACATTATCTAACCATACAAGCTTATAGAATTTGTGTTCAACTATAATCTTAGTATTAAAATTTTACTAAGGCAATAAATCCGTTATGTAAGTTAGAGGGCCTAATATTTAGCAAAATATCAATTTATATGACTACTGGCTAACCGGGCTATCATAACAATTTGTTATTACAAATGAAACTATGAGGCGCAGTCATTCCGAGTGTATATTTTCTTCCGTTTTCAATAATTAATGAAATAAAGAAAATTTCTATTGTAGTATACTTAGTATTTATGTTTTATTCAATACTGTACAAATAACCTTGCTAATTCATCGGGTTTCATTAGAATTTATACAATTTATAACTCTTTAGGTTGCACTTGCCCCGCAACAGAACAACAAGAGAGTAGAAAAATTTATATGTTATGCAGATCTAAAACTTATCCAATTAAAGTTACGTAGTATCAAATACTAATTTCACACAGCGATGAAATGGTCTTACAGACTCACTTCAGTAACATGAATGAGATACAAAAGATTACAAACAGTGATCAGATAGATGTCTCAACTAGGGGGTGGGGAGCTGCCTGTGGTGAAGGGACGACCAGTTAGTTGCAGAATACATGAGAAAATTTGTAACCTAAAGGTGGGTACTGACCAACGTTACGAGGTGTAATGTAACATTCGCATCGAGCGTGTTACGCATCGAGCATGTTACGCTGTGTTTTAAAATCGGCGTAACATGCTCGTCAAAACTCTGTGCTCCGCATTCGCCGTTAGTTCACTCAAGATGGCCGACAGCGAGGACGCGTTGGTATCTTTGATTCTACTTAATTATTGTTTCATCCAAATTATATAATATAAAAATAAAAATTATATTATATAAATTATATATAATCTATAAAATACAGACTTTTTTCTTTGTGCCACTCCATGTTTTAAGAAATAAATACGAAAGGAACGACGTGTGATTACTCGTGACGCGCGAGTGCTCGGGACGACTTGCAAGAGCGTACTGACCGAACCGCGTAACACTCAAAGGATTCGCCAAAAAACCGACAGCCGGGTGGAGCACTCAAAGAGACCAACGAGCGGCTCGTTGCTCACTGGTTTCCCCGTAACACGACGTACTGACTGCATGAATGCTCGCGGTGTAACACGTTACATTACACCTCGTAACGTTGGTCAGTACCCACTTTTAGAATTAAAAATAATTAATTAGAGATTTTTAACTTTTATTCAATTAAATTATTAGCAAAATATTTTTGCTTGTGAGTTAAACTCAAGCAAATAGGAGGCATTAAGTTTTCTCACCTCAATTAACCTTCAAGCGGGCGCGCGGTCATTTGTAACGAGAGCGGGCGCGCGTAACCGAAAAGACCTATGGGATAAATAAGAGAAAAAAAGCACGAATTAGGGAATAATCATTTATTTCTTTGTACTCAGATATATCATCATTATCTTAAAAGTCTTATTTCTCACAACAAGTAATTAAAATTATGAAAAACACACATTAATAAATCAACAAACATAAATCAAATATTCTTTGGATCGAATCAAAAATTAGGAAAACAAAACCCGTTAACATATCTCAGAATAGTTTAAATACCTAGTCAAACAATAAACATTACAGAATAATGAAATATTAGAAACAATCAACTTCGTTCAATCAACTAGTTTTCATCAGAATCAGTTTCTTCTTCCAAGTAACATTGACTGCAAATAAATGTTGTGTGACTTCTGCAAATATTTTTCATGCATAACTTACATTGCGTCTTTGATTGCCTCCTTTTTTTGGCTGGACATATTTTACAGGTTCCTCTGCATGTGCCAGAACTACCTTCTTCTGTATCAGCAGCATCAACCTCCATATTCAAATGCTCCCTTATCTTTCGTTTTAGTTTTCTTGGGAGTCCTACTATAGTTGCTCTTCTTTGGACGTACTCTTTGGTCAATTCAGTGCCTAATGCTCGTAAAAACATTCGCCGTTTCTTTATAGACACGTTGTTGGCTCTCAATATTACCATAGCATTTATTCCTGCAATATCCAGAACTCGGAAGAATAGTGTTAATGGCCATCTATTATTTTTCCTTGAAACCGAATACATTTTTACTTTTTTATCGACTTCATCGACACCCCCCTTGGTTTTATTGTAAAAAGTAATAATGCTGGGTTTTCGTTTTTCATTTGTGCTTTCATCAATTTCTGCAGCACAATGAAGTGATGAAATGAGAACTACACATCTTTGCTTTTTAGGCACGTAAGATACGATTGTAGCTGTATTAGAAAATCCAAACTGACTTGAATATTCAGGCTGTTTTTTATCAATAAAACAAGGAGGTATTTCTTTCTTGTTTTTGCGCATGGTACCCACAGCAGAAATTTTATTATCTTTGACCAAGTCGTTTATTAGCGGCACACTGGTGTACCAATTGTCGATTGTAAGGTTCCTTCCAGTGCCAGAAATTGGTGTAATTAGCCTCTTCACGACATCTGCTGCAGCATTACTCAACTGGTATGGGCCTTCTGGCTGCTTACCAGCATAAAGTTCAATATTGAGGACGTAAAACGTAGACGCATCTACTAGTGGATAAAGTTTTATTCCGTATTTATCGGGCTTTGACTTCATGTACTGTCGAAAAGGACATTTTCCTCGAAAACCAACCATCATCTCGTCGATTACAACGTTTTCTCCCACTGAATACGGTTCGAGACAGTTCTGTGTAAATATTTCTAAAACTTCTCTTATTGGCGCAGCTTTGTCTAAAGTACGACGAGCCGATCGCGTAGTAGCATCATCAAACCGCAGAGAATTCAGTAGAAATTTAACTCTTTTCACTGACATAGTTGTAGGAAAAATAGGAATACCTGTCCCATCACTTGAATATAAATCTTCTAAATTGGCGTGTGATGCTTTCAAGGATCCGGCTATGTACAACAATCCAAAAAGTGCACGTATTTCTACCGCATCTGTCGGTTTGCAGTCACGTATTCTGTTATACGATGGAGCTTTTTTTTGAATAAATTCGTTGGTATGTCTTACGACTTTTTCAATAATATTCTCTGAAATAAATAAACTCCAAGCTTGCATAAATTCTGTCACGCCCACACCATTTCTACGAGTACCCGCATCTTCCGTGAGAATATTTTGCACTTGACGTCTCACTCTGTAATTGTTCGATTTTTGCCACTTCGTAACTTTATCGCGCCCCGTAAAATAGCTGTTTATTTCTGAAAGTGGCAAATTATTCTCATCTGAGTCCGAGCAGTATGATTCCACATCAGTTAGACGTTCCTCTGAAGCGATGCGGTCAGAAGTTTCAGAGCCTGGGTCGCTAAGCTCTGATTCACTGTCTTCTTCGTCTTCTCTCTGCAATTCCTCTATTATTGCACTTCGTGATAACTGTAGACGACTCATTTTATAAAAAAAACAACAAAACTCCAAGCTTCATTTGATAATATTGAGCCAATGACCAAAGAACTACTACAAGCACGTATCGAGTGTACGTCGCATTGAGCGTCGCGCGTAACCTTTTCGACGACAGGCGCGTGTAGTCGTTTCGACGATTGCGCCGGAACTGAAACAATTGCAATTGGTGGAGTGGGGAGAGCGCCCCGAGCAGCGGTAAAACCTTTATTTTATTACCAACGACATAGCGACAGGCTACTAGAAATGAGAAATTAATGTGATGTCTAATAATCCAAATATCAACGAAAATGTATTAAGTGCGGTCGATTCGACTACGCGCGCCCGCTTGAAGGTTAAGCAAAGTAGTGACAGTAATCCAGGATTCAAAGAATATTAGTATCATGACTTCTTTGTGTTCTTAACTTTAAGAGAAACGGTTACATTAAAATATGCGCCATTGAATTGAATGAAATGAACTTTCCTTCATACTTTTTTCAGGCTTAGGACTGACTGGTCAGATATTTTTTTTTACCAGGCGTATTTAAAAGTTCATTCCATGTACATACATTTTTTAATTTTTGTTTTTTTTTTTATATTTTTTTGTAATTTTGTTTTTTTATATTTTTTTGTATTTTTTGTTTTACTGACATCCATCTATTTACAACATCTATTCTTATATTTACATTTATCTACATACATAATTGCAATTTTCAATTAACACATATTTACATCTAATATGTATATAAAATTCACGTGTCACAGTGTTAGTTACCGTACTCCTCCGAAACGGCTTGACCGATTCTTCTCAAATTTTGCATACATATTCAGTAGGTCTGAGAATCGGCCAACATCTATTTTTCATACTTTTTTTTTAGTATGGCAAAACAACGTTTGCCGGGTCAGCTAGTTTATTTATATATTTACATGTACCCAATGAAACGTTCCTCAGACATATTTACATTAAGGAACATAATTTTTTCAATCTTATTAGTTGTTAATCTTGTCCTGCGTTGATTAATTATTAATCCCGATTTGGAAAACATCCGTTCGCAGGGCACGGATGTTGCCACTACGTTGCAGTGGCGAATATACAATTTGGACAAATTTGGGTAAACGGCGGAGTGCGTTTTCCACCACTCCTATGGACAATTCCACTCGCCAGCAGTGTTTTGCCGCGGCAACCTCTCATCTGATAGGTACATATCCACTTCTTTGATAGCACGACTTAGAGGAGTGCCTTGCCCAGAAGGTTGTCCGAACATCCTATCAAAAATTGCCCAAGGACTTATGTCATCATGGGCCTGTGGTTGTCTTTGGTGTTCAATTATGAGTTCTTCAGCTCGCTCTTTACCAATAATTTCAGCCACGAGGGCCCTCACTCGATCTTTTGTTTTAATTGCATCATTCTGGTCCTCAAATGCCTGCATCTTAAAGCGCGGGTCCATAAAAGTGCATATTGACAACGTACCACTTTGTTCAATATTTTTAAGCCTGTCCGCTATCCCGATTTCAATAAGCGAATTACATCTACCACGACATCTTGGTCTGTTTTTTCAAGAGCGATATTTAATGCCTCTTTTAGGCACCTAGTCATCACAATGACCGAACTGGCTGTCGGATATTTTTCACCGCTCATAGCTTTTGTCAGCTCTTCGAATGGGCGTAAAACGGTTATTAATTGCGACATTATATTCCATTCACCAATCGAGCTTTGTGGCATTTCTCGATCCACCAGAGCCATTGTAGAGCGGATCGCTTCTTTCAATTCAAAAAATCTGCTCAACATATAAAATGTTGAGTTCCATCTAGTGTCCACGTCTTGTATCAGGCGTTTCGGTTGTGTATTGCTGTGCTGTATTTGGTACTTAGCTAAACGTTCCGCTGATACAGTGCTTTTTTTATAATGGCCCACTATCCTTTTAACCTTTTCTATCATTACTTTACAAGGCTTTAAACCATCTTCAACTATAAGATTTAGGGTATGTGCAAAACATCCGAAATGTTTAAGCCCTAAGTCCTTTACACATCTTACGATATTTGCCGCATTGTCACTTACAACGAAATTAATTTTACCCGCAAGTCCCCACCGATCAATAATACGGGTAAGTTCAGAAGCTATATTAGCTGCTGTGTGATTTCCGGTAAAATGACAGCAACCTAGCAAAATTGTTTTTAATTGCATATTATTGTTTATGTAGTGACCCGTAACCGCAATATAACTCTGTTGCTCGAGAAGTCCATAAGTCTGTAGTTATGCAAATAGTCTGAACTTCTTTAGTTACTTCAGCCCTAACCCGTTGCTCTACTCTATTATATGTCTCGTCGAGTAGAGAGTTCGATAAAGTTTTCCTGGTTGGTAATTTATACCCGGGTATCCAGCGACAAAATTTTTTGAATCCACGTTCCTCTACAATAGAAAAGGGGTGAAATCCATCGACGCATAAATCAAGGTCTTGATCAATTTTTCTTTTTTGTTCTGTACTGATCTTTTTAGACACAAAGTTATCTATTACCTTTTGATTAATGCTCTTGGGTGGAAGGAGAGGTAGAACTTGAGCTACAGGATTTCTTGATGTCGAGGGTAAAGTTTGTCCCGATGTGCTCGGCTCATTTTCAGTTGGCATTTGCTGGTTTTCTTCTTCAGCCAGTGATGTATATGTTCCCGGATGTTTTCTTTTCATATGGTTTCGTAAATTCGCCGTTGTTGACTTATAACTAAGTATTTCGTGACATACATTATATTTCGCTTTTTTGTTGGCATTGTCCTTATCAAAATGCGCCCACAAAATGTTAGCGTTCTTTTGCATCGACATTATTAGCTTAAAACTCCTCAAAGAATTAAATTAAAAAAAACTAACACTAATTTAACCACACCAACTAAATAAAAAATAACTATAATTATTTATATTAACACCTCAATTATTTACATAAAAACTGCAAAGTAAGTACTTAATTAATTAAGTCAAAACAACCTAAGCACATGCAAAGCTCGAAAACAAGTGACCCAAAAAAATGTAAACAAACATTCCATGAGCGCCAGTGAATTCCAAGAAATTTTGAATTCATTCGTATTGCTACGTAAGCGACGCAATTTGTATTCTATTGCTTTTAGCATACAATTTTATTTTCAACTGGTCAGTTACGTTGAATGGCGGGAATATGTATTTATTTATTTATTTTATTCTTAATTGTACACCATACAGAAGCATATAACTTAATAATAAAATACAAGATTGTACAATGGGCGGCCTTATCGCTAAAAGCGATTTCTTCCAGGCAACCTGGGTATGGATCTAAATGAGGAGCGAGTAGAGTTGTCGGTGCACGAATATTATTATTTTAATATATACATAAAAATATATTTTAAATCCTATTAATACATATCATAAAATATAACACACAAATATACAAAATAAAAATATAATATACACTATCAATAAACTCAATAAAATACACAAGAATACATACAATTACACATAATAAATACATATACTCTATATGCTTAAAGACAGTACAGTACAAATACTAAGTGCTTAAAATATAGTCCAACTAATTCTATGCTGACAGTTCCAGGTAATGCTCTTTTACCATCTTTTTAAACGACTTTTCTTTATGTAATAATAAGAATTGGTAAATTTCTTAGAAATCGCATCGAGCTCGCACGTGCCGTGCGGCGAGAGTATCGTACAATTATTCAAGGCATTTTGAACTTTATGCTGATAGTAATACATTTGCTTTCTCATTCTTTTTTATTATCGATAAAGTATTATCGACTGTATTTTGTACACCGTAAGGTTTACTTTTGAATATCTTAAAACTATGACATGGCACGGAGCTAGATAGATGAATGTAGAAACGTCAACTCTGAGCCAAACCATAGCGCAAAACGAAACGAAACGAGCGATATGGGTTGACAAGTCGCAACACATTCGTTCGTTCATTTCACGTTTTCGTTTCGAAGACTGGTTTGACTTACGCACAACCGTTTTGTTTTAGAACGCAAAACTGTTTTGTCGTCGCAGCATACAAAACGGTCTTTTAAAACGGTTGCTCGTCGCAACGCTCACGTCTAGTTATAAGATGGTTTCTGTTTCACCAACTGTTAGGGGTCACCTAAACGTTAAAAGGTCCCCTAAATTTAGGTGGTCGACATTTTGGCCCATAAACCGGCACATACGTAAGTGATCGCCTATGCAACGGAGATGGATAGTGATTTGTATGATTTTTTTGAAAATTTAGAAACTGTTTATACTGTATTCGACGTAAACAACAGTCGTAGACCAAAAATATATCGGAAACGACCAAATTATTTCGAAAGTTTTGATGAAACTGATTTTTTTCGGAGATATAGGTTATGTAAATCTTCAGTGTTGTATTTATTGGAAAAGATTGAACACGCCTTAGAATTTCCTGATAATAGGTAAGTACTTATCACATTAAAGTTTTTATAAATAGCCTAATAAATAAATTAAACCTATTCACATGCACATGGTACTTAAAACCATTTTTTGTTTTATTTCAGAAATAATTCTATACCTCCAATAAATCAGTTATTAATAGCCTTGAGGTTTTATGCTACGGGTAACCATTTATTGGCTGTGGCAGACATGGGTGGGATCAGTGTGGCTACTTGCAGTCGGATAATAAAAAGAGTATCTGTAGCAATTGTGACTCTACGTCCAGATTTTGTCAAATTTCCAAATACAAACGAAGAGCAAGAAAAAGTGAAGATGGAATTTTATAATATTGCAAGGTTCCCAAATGTTCTTGGATGCATTGATTGTACACATGTGAAAATACAATCACCAGGTGGAACCACTTTATATTAGTTTAAAATATTTGTCTAAGTTTATTGTGATACTAAACTGTGAATAGGTTACCTAATTACGAGCTTACATAAAATAAAATGGATTTTTTCTATGTTTTAAGGTGGAGATGACGCAGAACTATTTAGAAACAGGAAAGGATACATGTCCATAAATGTTCAAACAGTAGCATCAGCCAATTTATTAATAAGAGATGTTGTGGCACGTTGGCCAGGTTCAACACATGACTCGGCCATTTATCAAAATAGCAACACATATAGAACATTTCAATTCAGTAAAGCAGGTAATAACTCTAAGCACATATGGAAAGTAATTCAATCAGTCACTAGCATTAATAAAAATAAAACTTCGGCGTGTGATCTTTTAAGCCAAAATGTGGACAAGCAACGGGCTATTAATTGCATTAATGCCTATCTTGTCAACATTGGCAAGAGCCTCGCGGAGGATATTAGCAAGTGTGCGCCACAAGTTCTTCATTCTAATACTAAACTTACGTCTTCCCGATCATGTCATTCTTTTGTCTTATTAGAAACGGATGCAAATGAGGTGGAAAATTTAATTATGTCCCTTAAATCCAATTGTGCTGTGGGGTGGGATGGCATATCAACTAATTTTCTGAAAGACTATAAGACTCTTATTGTACCCCCGCTTACATATATCTGTAATCTCGTAATTAGTACTGGAATATTTCCTGACTCCTTTAAAAAAGCTATACTTCATCCAATCTTCAAATCAGGGGACAAAATGCGCGTTGAAAATTATAGGCCGATATCAGTTTTACCTGCCATGTCCAAAGTTCTCGAAAAAATAATAAACACTCGTCTTGTAACATATTTAGAATGCCATAATCTTTTTTCGTCAAATCAATTTGGCTTTAGAAAGAATTTATCAACTGAATTGGCCGTTCATACTCTTGTGAATCTTATCGCTAAAGACCTGGATGTTAATCAAAAATGCCTCACTGTTTTCCTAGATCTCGCAAAGGCTTTTGATACGGTATCAATTCCTATACTGATGACAAAGCTTGAATCCTTAGGTATAAGAGGGCTACAACTCTCTTTATTCGAGAGCTACCTATCAGGCCGATCTCAGTCTGTTCGAATTGGCTGCTATGAAAGCACTCCGAGCTGTATTGACTTTGGCGTGCCCCAGGGAAGCATCCTTGGACCTAGCTTGTTCTTTATCTACATTAACGACCTGTGTAGCCTTGCACTCGATGGTGGAAGAGTGCTTTCATACGCCGATGACACTGCATTGGTATTCTCTTCTGGTGCCTGGAGTGAAACCTATCGTCTTGCCCAGAAAGGATTGAACGCGGTTTGCGATTGGTTAACTTGTAACTTACTTACATTGAATGTAAACAAAACCAAATACATAGAGTTTTCTATTCGCGCTGTCGTCTTTCCAACTGAGCATTTGGGGAATCTTAGCGTTGTGGTACCTACTACTGACTCGACTCCAGAATCCTGCTCTTTGGAAAAAGTGACCTCAATAAAGTATCTTGGTATAGTTCTAGATGATAAATTAACTTTCAAGGAGCAAATAGCTCACCTGTCGAATCGAGTTCGAAAGCTCATTTTTATTTTTAGAGAGTTGCGTTACTCCGCTGACAACCACATCATGAAGATGGTATACCTTAGTCTGTGTCAATCGATCATTGGGTACTGCATCACTGCATGGGGTGGAGCAGCCAAAACCCATAACATCCAGATAGAACGAGCCCAAAGGGCAGTTCTAAAAGTTAGCTGTTTTAAGCCCCGGTTATACCCCACTACCAAACTATATGAGTACTGTCAGGTACTTTCAGTCCGGCAACTATTCATAAAAGCAACAATTCTTAAACAACACCCACTTATTGTTTTCCCGGTATCCTCATCTAGACGCGATAATTTTGTTACTCTATTACCCCAAATTAAAACATCCTTCAGTCGCAGATTCTTCTATTTTCTGGGTCCTTATTTATATAAAAAAATTCACAGAGAATTGTCAATTGCCCACCTTAGCAAATACAACTGCAATATTGTTCTTACGGCATGGCTTCTTAAACAAAGCTATGCAGAAACAGAAGAGCTTTTAAAAATTTTGGAGTGATCATAATAATCATGGTTACTCCTGAGCCTTGCACGTGGAAACATTTACACATACACACACATCTCGTACTCTTGAGCGTATTTAATCTTATTGATACACATACTGCATACACACCTCATACACATCACACATAGAAAACATATTCTTTATTCTTCCCTTTCTAGTCGTCTATTACTTTGTTTACTTAGCTAATTAAGTTGCCATTGTTACTAGGTTCGAGTGGAGACCTGGTGATCTGTATCACAGGTAATATTTTACCTATCTCAGACACCAGCTATCCACGGCCGAAACTGTTTAACTGCTATCTGTGAGATTCTTCTTTTCCTTATTTTTTTCCTTTCTTTTGTTATTCATAGCATAGTGTTTTATATTATATTGTGTTATGTAATATTCGGTTGTGGAAAGACAATAAAGAAAGATATTATATTATTATATTATATTATATTTGAAAGAGGAGACTATGCTGATAGTTATTTACTGGGCGACAGTGGATACCCATTAAAGGTAAAATAGTTAATGCTAAAAATATAATCCAGTTTATTAATTTTGTAGTGACAGTATTTTAATATCTAGAAAAATATAAAAAGTAGATATCTATAGAAATAAATAATACTATTTAGGTATCTGAAGTCAATAATTTATTTCCAAAAATTAAAATTTCTTGTTTTTAGTCATTCTTCGGCACACCAATTAAATTTTTCAGATTGAAGTTTCCACCTGTAAAGTAAATTATAATGTTATGGAATAATAAAACTAAATAAAAATAATTCAGCATATGAGGCATAATTGCTGCTGCCTACACCTTCGGGTAGTAAAGGCGTGAAAATATAAATAAATAAATAAATAAAAATGGAATAATAAAGCAGTAGCGATAATTTCTTTTTCAGCCTCATCTGTTGACTCCATATTTAAATCCTACAACAAGAGGGCAGCAAAAATACAACGAGGCTCATATAAAAACTAGGAATGTGGTGGAACGGCAGTATGGAGTCTTAAAACGACGGTTTCCTGTCTTAGCCATTGGTATAAGATTAGAATTAAAAAATGCTATCAATGTAATTATTGCGTGCTGTGTCTTACACAACATATTGTGTATTTTAAGAAATGAAGAGGTACCAGTCAGCGAAAATATTGTTCCCAATATAGAAGAACTTATTTCAAATGGGCAAATAACTAACGTCACAACCAACATAACATCTCAGAATGCATATGGGCTTCGAAGATTACAAATTATTTTGATAACTTGTAACGTTAATGAATTTATGTAATAGGTAATGAATGTGTACTATTAAGGATGTTAATAAATGTTCTTCTGTTAGGACATACCTTTTATTTGATTTAATACTTCAACTTTTATTTCTAGGTCTTTTCTTGCTGCTTCAAGTTGTAAATTATACAAGTTCCATTTAAATTCAATTTCATCTTCCAATAATTTCTTCTTCAAATCTTCGATTTCAATTTTTTTGTTGTTGATGCCTTGAAATCCTGTACACAAGGTGGCTACAACTTCCGACTGTGGATGACTGTTTTGGTCCTTGAGTATAGGCCTACGCCTTTTCCAAAGAGTTGTTGCTATCTTCGAACATGACGGTGTGTTAGTTAGCTTGTCTTCCTTTATTTTATTCTCCTGACTCATTGACTTCTCCTGAAAACATTAAATAAATTAAAAAAAAAAGTGAAAAGGTAAAGTAAGAAAGAAACAGTTACACAAGTTCTTTCACAATTTATTATCTTAGTACAGTACTAAGATTAGCCAGGGCAATGTAATTAAGTCTGTAAATAATATATGTGTCATTTAATAATAGTACTCTGTTACTAGTTCTAGACATGGGTAGTTCCGGACCGAAATAGTTCTCGGAACTATGTCCGCACCTGGAACTATGTCATTCAATCCGAGTTGTCAAAATTAACATGTTCAGACAGTTCCCTTAGCTTGAAGGAACGAACTATACGAAGCATTTTGTGGAACTATGAACATGTCGAACATGAACATGACATAGCCCGAGCCGGACATACAAAGTATACAAACCGCCGCGCGTGGCCCGACGACTCCACCCGAACGAGTCCCGAACCGACACGAGCACGAGTTAATACGAAATATGGCGCGAATACGAGGGAGTGAGACGGAGTGAGTGCATGCAAAGAACTGCGTGTGTTGTGTAGTTCGGAACTACACAACACACGCAATATGAAAGAGAGGAGCTACTAGTTCCTCTCTTTCATATTACACTATTATGAATAATGTAAGTTATGATCTACCTAGTCTACGTGTTACAGTTTTATTTCTTGTTAAAAAATTCGTATTGTTTTGATTTCTTGTTAAATTTTCTTGTTATTATTAGTTATATTATTTTTTAATAATTTTATTTAGTGTGAATATTATTAATAGACTGACATTAACAACAATATAGGTGTGTATATAGAGTGTGGCGTTCTATGCCTACTAGTGGTGGTGGTGGTTTATTACAAATAAACATTACTGACATTTAATAAATTTTTCTTATAGGTAAATAAAATATGGCTTCACGAAGAAAATCTAGTGCACTTTGGAACCATTTTACTGACGACACAGCGGCGAAGAAAGGAAAATGTTTCTATTGTTGCGAAATGATTTCGTATACATCCGGCAGCTTAGGTAATTTAAGTAGACACTTAAATAGGAAGCATCCTACTATTTCCACAGTAACGCTGGAACGACAAACACCAGTTGCTGAAAATTTTCCTGAATATTCTAACACAAAACCCGTCCATGAGCAGCAGCAATAGGTAATTTCTATAGATTCATTATCATCGGTCGGTTTAGAACCATCATCATCGGTCCGTGCTGAACAGAAAACGTTGGTACAGCCTAGAATGGATGGCTTTACGCAAAAGTACACTCCACAAAAAAACGAAAATCGATCAACAACTGGTTACTATGATAGCCAAAGAATATCATCCATTAAATATAGTAAACGACCCAGAATTTAAAAAATTCGTAGGGCTTCTAAATCCGGCGTATAACTTACCAACACGAAAAACACTATCAGAAAGCCTTTTACCGCAACATTATTTACAGTTAAAATAGAAAGTCAAGCAGGACATTGCCAAGGCTGTCGCTGTCTGCATTACCACAGATGGATGGACATCTGATAATAATGAGAGTTTCATTGCCCTGACTGCACACTACATTGATCCAGAAATGGGCCAGTTAAGGACAAATTTACTAGGCTGCATGAGTTACAATGAAACCCGGCTGTTAACCTTTATAATTTTTGATCGAAGAATTAAGGCAGTGGGAGTGCTGGAAAATAAAGTAACGGCTATCGTCAGTGATAATGCGGCGAATATACTGGCAGCTATTCAGTTAGGAAAATGGCGATCTATAAGTTGCTTTGCTCATACTATAAATTTGGTGGTTCAAGCTGGGATCAAATCCATGAGCGATACTTTAGGTAGAGTAAAGGCCATTGTTGAATATTTCCAACAGAGTACGACAGGACTCAACAAACTTAAAGAAATTCAACAACAAATGAATATACCAGCACTAAAATTAAAAAACGACGTGAGCACACGATGGAACTCGACATACGACATGTTGGAACGTATTATTAAAATAAAAGAAGCTGTAATTGCTACATTGGCGTTAATAAGAAATGATTTAGCGCTACTTAGTGAAGACTGGGTCTTAATTGAATCGGCTATGCCAATATTAAAAATTTTTCACGAAGTGACAGTAGAGATTTCAGCGGAAACATCTGTAAGCTTGTCGAAGGTAATTGTGTTAGCGAAATTGATTATAAGGCAAATTACTTTTCGGCTCTCGCAAGCCGAAGCTGCATAGGACAGCACAAAAATACGAACTTTATTAGGAATTTTAAACGACCAGCTACGTCGGCGGTTCGATTGTATAGAGGGTAATGTACTCTACGCTGAATGTACAATCCTGGACCCAAGGTTCAAAGGGAAAGGATTTCGGGATGACAACAATTATAAAAAAGCGTTAGCAACCCTTAAAATGAGAGTTGGAGCTATGCGGGCACCAATTGTTGAGCCAATATCGACTGCTCCCGCTTTATATATTGCCACGAAAACCGTGTCTACAGCAACATTAATCTGGAATGACTTTGATGAAGAGGTCGCCACCTTAGTTCCAGAAAATAATACTGCAGCAGGAATTGTCGAAATAGAAAAATATATACAAGAGCCCATCATAAGCCGGTCAGAAGATCCCTTACTTTGGTGGCATGTCCGAAAATCCGTTTATCCACTGCTATACCAGTATGTTTTAAAGAGGCTCAACATAGTAGCGACATCCGTTCCTTGTGAGCGTATCTTTTCGAAAGCAGGTCTTACGCTATCCCAACGCAGAAGACAACTTAAGGCAAAAAAAATGTCTCAATTACTTTTTATAGGTAGCAATAATACTAGACTAGACATATCGAAACTAAAGAGTTCCGCGAACATGTTTACTGGAACTAGTTCCGACACTCAAAAGAACTATATATCATGTTCAATCCCCTTCCGAACATGATTTGCGCATGTCTAACTAGTTCATCTAAAATTACCTGCAATTCTTCATTGATCACTTCTAAATCTGTGACCATTGTATCTAATGGTATGGTGATTACTGAATCTGAGTCTGGAACATCAGCAATACCACTGCAACCTCGACCCATTAAATAACAGACTTGTTCGAGTATTGGGTCTGTTTTCGAAGTTAATGGTCCGCCACCTGTTCCAGTAGTACAATTCCTGTTTGTGGAGTTATACATTTTTGCTTCGCTTTTCATTTTCTCCCAGACTCTGATGAGAGCGTCTTTACCACTAAAATAAAAAATAGATAGATATAGCTCCATGTGGTAATATTAATATTGATAAAATGTCATATGGTTTTAATTTAAATATTAACTAACCTGTACATGTTTCCCGTTGCATTATATTGGGTACAGAGGTTGATCCAAGCTTCGTTCTTGGCTTGGTTAGTGGTACCATCTGTTCTTTTATTTAAAATGATACTTCTATAGGCATACACCAATTTCACCAACTTGTCCTTCTCATCCATTGTGAAATTTTGGCTTCGTTTCCTTTTTCTTGCCATTTCAATACACTGTACCAACGATATTTTAAAATGCAAAAGATTGATGGATTTAATTAAGAAAAAACTTGCTAAAATAACACGTATCACGCAGCCAAACAAAAAGATTCTAATCACAGAGGTGGAACCCGCGGAATACATACACACGAAAAAAGTGTCCCGCAGATAATACGTGACGTTTCGTAATTTATACACAGAGTAAATATGGAAGAAAATATTAAATTAATTAAAAATATGAATTAAATCATATTTATTGTTGCTGTTAAAACATGATTTATTATTTTTTGTATCCATTTATGTGTATACTTGAGAGAATTTGATAAAAAAACTATCTTGTTTAAAAATATCGATGAGTTCAGAGACAAATTAGTCACTATTATCGAAAACAAAACGTCACATAGTTGTGTCCCCTAGTTAGGTGATAGAAATGATGGTGAAACGAAATTTAATTTAGGGGTTAGTTTGGGGGAGCTTTTAAGATAAGTAGCCCATACTTAGGTGGTAGTATAGATAATGATGGGTAATGGAAAAATTTCGGAATGAAAAGAAAAGAAAAAATTAAAAATTTCCACTATTTTTCCTATTTTTCAAATATTTTTCAAATATTGGAAAAAAATGGGGAGTTGACCAAGATCAGAAAATAAAACAAGATAACAAATTTTTATTTGTTACTTTTTTTCAGAATACTAAAATTTCTCATATTTAGGGTGGGTTGCACCGTAGGCTCCGTTATAGTTGCCGTCAAAATTAACTTTAACATTAACATTAACAGTGACGATTGAATATAACAAATGTGTGTTGCACAATGATAAATTACGACACGGTTAAAGTTAACAGGGTGGCAAGTGTAAAGAGGTGTCAAATGCGGTCAAATGCCTCACAATTGTAAGGGTAAGTTTTTTTCATATGGCAATACTCCAAGTTTACTGTCGTAACGTAATGCCTCCTCTACACTACTCGCGAAGTTCCTCGGCGAAGTACTCTAGAAACTTTGGCTAAAGTCCGAAGTGCGACACTACACACTCGTTCAACTTCGCGATGAGCTCATTCGCTCTGTGGTGCCGATAGCCTGCGCACGCTTGTAATGGACGCTCAAGTAGCAGCTGCCGTTGCAATGTGCACGCTCGCATATTATAACTACGTGCATATTTATCACACGAAGAAAACAAAAAAAAAAGAAGAAAAAGAAGATGGTGGATGATTGCAATGCATCGCAACAGAACTAGGTAAGTACCTAGAAGACGTTGACTGTTCAGACAGCCACACGTTGGGATAATCCAACGTGTGGCTGTCCGTACCTACAACTTTTTTAATTTATTGTATTTTTTACAGACGTACTATGGAGGAACAATTTCTTGAACTCACACGGGAGCCATCTGGGGAATTTGAAAATTTCCATCGAATGTCATTGGACGATTTTAATTATTTGCTTTCCAAAGTCGAACCTTTCATCTGTAAACAAGACACTCATCTCAGAGAAGCTATACCTGCCAAAATTCGATTATCAATCACCTTGAGGTTTTTAGCAAGTGGTGACAGCTATAGATCTATGCACTATTTATTTAAAATTTCAAGCCAGTTGATTTCAAAAATTGTAGTCGAAGTCTGTAAAGTTCTAAACAAGGCTCTGAAGGATGAAATAAAGGTAAACATATTAATAAGTGTTACATATATTTATTTAAAGTTAACTTAATGTAGGTATACAATTAGTTTCTTAATGTTATTATTTTGTGTTAAGTGAAGATAACAATGATGAGTATGTTTTTATGACTCATAGTATGCCTGATATATTAAATCATTCTTATGAGTGATATCGTCTGGAGAAACGGCTTGAGTTTCTGTTTCTGGTATATGTAACATATATTGACCATCATTAGATTGATCTGAAGGTGAAGGAACCATTACGTTATAAACTCTAGTATTTTCCGATTCAGGCTGCTGGCAGTGTAGACGAACTGATTGACTTTGGGTTTCCGGTACAAGAACTTCATTGCTTATGACACGTATCTTTGAAGAGCGTTGATGAGTAGTATTTTCGGTTGGCTTTTGGATGTAAGTGTGATGACTTTCATTAGCCTGATTCGAAAATGTTATATATGTGTCCGGTGGCTCTGAATGTGATGAATGTGGCCTGGGTGAAAATGTTGCAGCATTATAATACAAGGCAGTATTTGCAGATATAGGCCGCTTATTAGAAGATAGTGATGGAGTGGATGAATAATGTGATGTAGACTTAGGTGTAGAGGAACGAAATGATTCAACTGATGGAGATCTTTCAACACGTTGTAACGTAGCAAATCTACCACCTATTGTAGTAGTATTTGAAGTGGGTAATGCTGGTATCATTTCCCATTAGTTTTTGCGCTGGCAACCTTTAATTCTAACGAGAGATTCGTTTTCATTTATATCACCGCAGTGATTTTAGCCCAGGTTCCTTAAAGTTATTTTATTTTAATATTTTCCCTATGGGGGTAGATTTAGTTTTGAGTCAAGGATTATGTCCTTGATAATTGGATAGGCCTCCGGTTGTGAAAGTGCAGTCGTCCAACGCCGGGTACCACCACTCTGACTTCGCGGACTTCCTTCAGCGTCACCCGGACTTACTGCATACGCCGTGGGACTTTGAGGGCTCCGTGACTGCTACGCTCTGGTGATTGCGCCCTGGAGATAACCTTGGTAGGATAACTTGCTTATTTTAATAGTTCCTCACAACGGCTGAGTTGTGTCATGTATATTTTAGTTAGTTAATATAGGTAAGCGGTTGGTCCGTTAGATATAGGTACTAAGTCTTGATAGAAAGACATATGTGTAATATCCTAATGGTATGTGTATTTAATTAGATATTAAACAGTTGAGGTGCTCACCCTGTACTACTAAGATCACTTAATATTCAGCTAATATATCAGTAACCGTTTTGTCCTACCTTTTGCTATTTATGTGACAGATAAATGGCCCTCTGCTATCCTCACGGGGCGAGGTAAACTAGGTAGTGACCCTTTGTTTTCCTAGCTTTCAATAAATACTTTATAATATAACACATAATTACATTATAGGAAAATTTCGGTTACAACGTGATCTTTGAAATAGTGCATGAATATCAAACATTAAATCTTCTCTTTTATGTTCAGGCAACTTCTTCAGTTTTTTGGCAATTAGTTTGCCAAATACATCACACTCGTCTTCAACCTCGGTACTAGCCTTTGCTGGCTTGTTATTTATTACTTTATTTAAATTATTGAATGCTTCGGTCATTTGTTTGCTGGCAATTTGCAATTCCGGTGGGTTGTCACGCCGCCGAATGGCGTGTCTAGTTGGTGATGGTTCGATTGAATTTTGGTCTTTCACAGTAGCAGAAGCAGTTGATACGACGCCCTCTGAAGAATTATTTTCTTCCTCAATTGACCCACTTTCTTGATCCTGAAATAAAAAAGCAAAGATTTAATATACTTTTTATTTCCAGATGCCAGACAATGAGCAGCAGTGGTTAGAAGTTGAAAATGGATTTAAGGATAATTTTCCACATGCCCTTGGCGCAATGGATGGAAAGCATATTGTTGTACAATGTCCAGTTAATTCTGGTTCTGAGTACTTCAATTACAAGAAGACATTCAGTTTAGTACTGTTAGCTTTAGTCGACAGTAACTATAATATTCTGTATGCTGACATTGGTAGTCAAGGGAGGGTCAGTGATGGAGGTGTGTTGAAAAATTCGACGTTATGGGAAAAAATCGCATCTAATAGGCTCCATCTTCCTAAGCCATGTTCATTATCCGCTACTGATAATGTCGACATTCCCTACGTTTTCTTAACTGACGGAGCTTTTGCTTTACATAATAATATCATGAAACCATATGCTGGCAACCATGAAATCAATTCACCGAAACGAATATTCAATATGCGGTTGTCGAAATCTCGAGTAGTAGTTGAGAATGTTTTTGGTATTCTATCATCCAAGTTTAGAATATTCAGAAAGCCAATTGATTTGGATATCCATAATATCCCAGTTATTACAATGACATGTCTGTTATTGCATAACTTCCTTAGAAACAGTAATAAATCGTCTCATATATATATACCTCCCGGTACTGTAGATAAATATGATGACAACGGAGTTTTATTACAACCTGGATCTTGGCGGCGAGACGTTGATGAGAACTGTGCTTTGAGAGATATCACACAAGTACCACGCAGATCACCATTATCAGCCGTTCAGATAAGAAACCATTTTACCAATTATTTTAACAGGTCATGTACACAACGTAGGCTGTAAATTTTACAGACAGCCACACATTGGGTTACTACAATCTGTCAAATTTTCTCTAATGATAGAACCAAATGGGTTTGCCATTACGTTGAGTCGATTAAAGAAATTTGACAGATTTGTATAACCCAACGTGTGACTGTCCGTACTCTATAACAATAATAAAATTGATAAAATAATAAAACTTACCGTGGCTATTGTTTGTTTACATTTATACGCCGATCCCAAAAAGCTGTTCATAAAGTCGAATGCAAACCAAACAGGACGATATACATCGTCGACGCCGGCACCAGATTTTAATTGTATTTTTCTACAGTAGCCCCTGTATGTGGCAAACAGCGAATCCTTCTTTTTCTTCAATTCTTCAATGGGCACACTGCCTCCAAAGATGTCACGGATACGCACCCAAGCATCATTAATTTTTTTCTTGTCTTTATGACATTTGTCATTGGGGTCCCAAATAATTGTTTCTGTTTGCAGAGTTTCCAAGAGCAACATAATTTGCTCCTGTGACCACTGTATATTGCTCATAATTGTGTCACGCGCACTAAACTTATTATAAATCACGCACCGGCACACTCTACGTCTGAATGAGTACTCTGAAGTTGGCCGAGTAGTGTAGAGAGGTACTTCGTGAACGCACTTCGTGCAACTTCGGGCCCTTTGACTCGGGCGCAAAAACCGACAACAAATGGAAGTCGCCCGAGGCGAAGTGAAGTTGGACGAAGTAAGCCGAAGTGCCTCTCTACACTATCGTATTCGTCTAACATCGTTCAACTTCGCGAGTAGTGTAGAGGAGGCATAAGATCTCTCTGTCATTGTCAATCAAAGAACTCCATGTCAATTTTCTAATTTTTTTGCAGTCGGCAATCGCGTGGACAATTATACGATATCGTTGTGTTTATTTTAGAAATCCTTAAAAAATATGGAAAATTCAGGAGAAGGTTGCTCAAAGAACATTAGTTTTGAAGATTTCAATGTAAAGTAAGTTTATCATATCATTACAGGTTATAGTGACGATACAGTTATTTTTTATTTATCACGTTTATTTTTAAGAAGCGTAGGTAAAATATCTACGAAATTAATACCTTGCGAGTTTATTCTTGGTAATTTATTAACTAAAACAAATTACATTAGTTATTATTTATTTAATTTGTCAACCTGTGTCCGCTTTAGGAAGCAACTTAACTAATGTCAAATTATTTTATTCAGGGAAAGAAGTTCTAATTTTACTAAAGAAGAAACAAGAAGATTACAAACACTTATTGATAAATATAAGAACATTTTAATGTGTAAGAAGACTGATGGTAGCAGTGCAAAACAAAAAGACCATGCTTGGGCCTGCATTGATAAAGAATTTAATGCAATTGGTCATAATCCAAGAACTGTGAAACAATTAAAATATAAATTTGAAAATATGAAAAGATTTGCTAAAAAGGTGCTTGTATATAATTAATTTTTTACCTAGTAACTATTATCATTGATGTATTTTTTTGATATTAATAACAATTGCTTACAGGTGGCCAGTCAGGAGCGCCAGGAAATGATAAGGACTGGAGGAGGAAAACCTCCCACTATTCCCCCTGAATCAGATGATGCCACTGACTGGCTGAAGTCAATATTTCCATAGATGGAAATGAAGCAGTTTATGATGATGATGCAATAACAATTTCAAATTCTGTGAGTTTTAATTAGGTTATGTTTAGTTTTAATAGTATAAAACAAAGTCACTTTCCATATTTGTCAATTTGTTCCTTTAAGCTACTTTTCCACCAGAGATGTGCAAGGGGAGCTGACATGTGCAAGGAAGAAATCAAATTCAAAATGTTTTATTTACTAATAAAATCATCTTTGTTTCAGACTCCCAAACCAGAAAACAAAAATATCATCATCATTAATGCTGGTGATGCTGATGAAATTACTTCAGTGCATAAGGTATTTCTATGAGACACATAATAGCAATAATAAAAAATATGTTATTGTAATTTTGAATAACATTTTGTTTCCTTATTACAGAAGCCAAAGCTGCAAAAAATAACAGACAATTTTACAGTATATCCAGTGCAAGAGGTATGAATAAGTCCTATTTCAGCTATTCATTACATGATTTAAGTATCTCAAGGGTAAACTAATATTCTGTTTTAAATTTTACAGAGTACAGAGATGAACATAAACCCAGGTGAAAGTTCATTTGATTGCAGTACACCTCATTCTTCTTTAAAGAGACCAATAGCGCCACAGTTAAAACGTGAGTATTTTTAGGGGTCTAGACAGATGGGCTGCAATTGAACTGCACACCTAACCTAACTGCATTCAAACTGCCAAATTGCAGTTCAATTGCAGCCATATAGCAGCAGTCATATAGATAAATAGATAGTGTAATAAATATTTTGATTATGGACTTTACATGGGTATTTAACATTTTTATTTCAGGTCAGGTTAAAAAGAAAACAATTGACAGTGATAACATAATAAAAAGAACTTTAAGAGAAAAAAAGCTTTCTGTATTAGATGAATTGCATCATATTGAATTACAGAAAATTAAAGAAACCATAAATCAAGGAAAGGAGCTACATCAACAACAAATGAGACACAACGAAGAAAGACATAATTTAGAAATAAATAAATTGAAATTAGAAATACATATTTTGCAGATGAAAATTGATAAAGAAAATAAATCAAATTAGTTGCTGACATTTTTATGGAAAACTTTGAGGAGATGGCCTTATCAACCTCACCTGTAGTCCCCCGGTTTTACAAGCGGTACGTAGATGACACTTTCACAATTTTACCATCTGACAAAGTAACAGTATTCCTAGACCATCTTAACTCTATTCATCCTAAAATTAAATTCACAAAGGAGTTAGAGTCCAACAAGAAATTAGCATTTTTGGATGTCCTGGTTATTAGAAACCAAGATAACACCCTGAGTCATACTGTGTATCGTAAGAAAACTCATACCAATAGGTACCTCAATGGTGAATCACACCACCCACCTTCACAGTTAGCTACCGTGTCAAAATCTTTGTTTCAGAGAGCACATGGCTTATGTGATGATGGACATCTCGCTGAGGAGCTGCAACATGTTAAGAAAGTCCTAAAAACTAACAAACTGCAAGTTCCTCACAATCATCGCAGTAGCCGAGAAAAACCACAGACCGTCGAGTGCAGACAACAAGACTTAAAATCCCCTTAACTTCACTTTAGACCGACAACACAAAGTTAATAATTAAATAATTTTCTTTGACTCCCCTTGAGTTTTCTTGCCAGATCTTTCTCAAGTGGGACGCGTTCCGATCTGGTGGTAGTATATTAGATAAAATAATAAAAATTGGTCAAGTGCGAGTCGGTCTCGCGCACGATGGGTTCCGTACGATTATCTATGCAACATAAGGCACGTTATTAATAAATGAGCAAACACACAATTCTTAATTAATCACGTTTGTTGTATGAGAGCAAGAAACGGTAAAAAAATCATGTTTGTTGTATGGGAGCCCCCCTTAAATATTTATTTTATTTTATTTTTAGTATTTGTTGTTATAGCGGCAATAGAAATACATCATCTGTGAAAATTTCAACTCTCTAGCTATCACCGTTCTTGAGATATAGCCTGGTGACAGACGGACGGACGGACAGCGAAGTCTCAGTAATAGGGTCCCGTTTTTACCCTTTGAGTACGGAACCCTAAAAACTAAATAATTAAAATAAATACTAATTTCTATAAAAGTAGTTTTATTTAAACAGATGAGTCGTGCAAGTGTTAGAAAATATCAAATTCGTTTTACAAAACTGTTTATTATTTGTTCATAATTATTGTAATCTACCAAAATAGTTAGTAATCAACATATTTCTGTTATATTCATTGCTTCTGCTGCTGCTGTATAATTCTTCAGATTCATCATCAGATGAATCTGAAGGAGTGTTGGTCTCATTGGATGGAGATGGCATTGGGTCTCGAAATTTCTTACACATGTTATGGAGCACTGCCATTGCTACGATAGAACTTTGAGCTCTTCTTGTGTTAGTCCGTAGTTTCCATGATAACGCAGGGAATCTCTTTTTCCAGCAACCAAATGTTCGTTCAATGACATTTCGTGTCCGAATATGGCTTTCATTGTACAGTCGTTCTGCTTCTGTGACAGGGTTGCGCAGAGGGGTAAGCAGATATGGTTTCACTGCATAGCCTTTATCCCCTAATAACCAGAAACCTGAAAACTCACCATCTTCTAAACGTCCTTTAATTACACTACTATTGAATATGTGGCTGTCATGGCAGCTCCCGGGCCACCGTGCCACAATATTGGTAATATACATATCTGCATTAGTGATCACTTGTACGTTAAGAGAAAATATCTGTTTTCTATTTCTGTATGTTTCGGCATCTGCCCCACCTGGTGATTTTATTGGTATATGGGTACAGTCTATGGTTCCTATTACTTTAAGAAAGGCACATATCTCATAAAATTTTTTGGCTTCAGTTTCCATTTCTTGAAGATTTGTAGGCATTGACACCCAGTGTGATCTTAGTCCAGCAATAGCTCTGCTCACTCTGTCTATTATTCGACATACGGTTGACTTATGAACACCTGCAGCATCCCCAATGCAACGTTGAAATGAACCAGTTGCATAGAACTCTAAAGCTATTAATACTTGTTGCTCTGCAGATATAGCGAAATTCCTGAAAGAAATGAAAGCGAGAATTTATTAACTTATATTTAGAGGTATTATGAAATATGTATCACAGTGGTAGGTAAAGAGGTTAATACATATTCATAGGTATTAGTAAAAAGATTACATACAGATGTGCCAGCCAAATGTACTTGTCACGGGGAGCTGATGACCTGAAATACAGGCTTTGCCTAGTTTAGGCACCAGCACTCCAAATCAAACCATCAATGTGTAACCATTTATTATATTGATCGAATTGAATTTACATAATACATGATTACTATTAATTGTATTAGTATTATTATTAAATGCATGAACTTTGAAATTTTGTAACATGTTATACAGAACTGAATTGAATAAAAAATTTTTATTGAATAGGTGTACAAAAGTAGGTAAACACTTACTTCATGGTTCTACTTTTCAGTAAGGGTTCTAAGTGAGATGCCAGTGCCCTTGCCAAGCTCTTCGAAACTCGAAATCTATCCAAGAATTCACCGTTATCCCACTTGTGAAATCTGTCAATTCGCGGGTGGTAAACTTTTTTCTTTCTACTGTTAACCTCGTCATCATCGTCACTAGAACTAGATTCCCATAGAATATCACGAATTAAAGACATAATTTTGATTTTAAGATGAAAACTAATACTTAAAATATAATCACTACGTTTTAAAAACTAGGTTATGTTTATTTCTTTGGTTATGTTGACAGTAACAATAACGCTAACCAGCCGAAATGGAGCGGTTATGGTTACTGTTAAGTTATGACGTCATTTAACTATTGTCAAAATGGTGCAACTCGTTTTTTGCTTAACCGGTGATTTGACGGCCGGTTGGGCTTCGGTTAATGTTAAAGTTAAATGGTGCAACCCACCCTTAGGATTCCGTACCCTATTACTAAGACTTATTTATTATTTTTCTTAAAGACTTTTATGATTTCTTGCATAAGATTATACCGTTCATCACCGGTATACCGGTCAAGTTCATGCGAGATAAATTTACAAAACATTAAATTTGAAATTCTAATGTTCTCATTTTCTTCCGCTTTGTACTCTGGTTCTGTCATCACTGCCGCATCACAAAACTGTTTTTCTGAATTTGGGATTTGTTTTTGGGATTCTTTAACTGTATAATCTGGACTAGACCAACGTTGAGCGTACTGACTGTACTCATCTGGTTCTGATATGTACTTATCACTTCTAGGTAAGCTGCAATTTGGAGTATTGTCTTTTCCGGCGACTTCTGAAGGCTTTTTTTTTTTCTTGGAATGTAATCAGCATTTTCAGTGAATAAATTTTCTGATTCATTACGCATATTGTCAAAATTACAGTTCATTTCAGTATCTGATTCACTATCTGAAGCTAGTATAATCTTTTCTGAAAAACAAATAAACATACCTACATAAACTCACGCGAAGGCAAAGCCACTGAGTCTAAAATATATTATAATGCTACGTGTACGAGTAGTTATACGAACGTGCGATATTAAGTAGATAGATACCTACTAGTTTGTTGGTATTTCTGTTTAATAGTAAAATATTAGTCGGTAAGTGCTTACCTTTGGACATCGCTGTCTACTAACAATGGCAGTTTTGTGGGTCAGATCAGTCAAAAACACTCATAAAATTATATAAGTGTAAGTACCTTTTATAATTATATTTTAATTTATTTAGGAGGATATCCAGTTAACTTATAAAAAATAATTTCTAAGGTTAACGTTAAGAGATATCTAACATACACCGGGAAATCCCCGAACATAGATAACATGCGTATTACGTACCACAGACTAAAATCTACTGGGCAGTCAGTGTTGCCAGATTTGTCAATTTATTTTCCCACTACGTTGTCTCGCCTTTCGGTCACTGTCACTGTCCGGCAAATTTTAGTTTATGGTAAGTACGTAACGTAATAGCATGTAATCTATGATCGGGGATTCCCCGTTATATATGTTTAGTAGGGAATTGGAAATTGCGTGGCAATATGTAGTTGACTGGCATTCATTTAGCTTCGGAGTGTTTGTATTAGTGCTATAATAAGGAAGTGTTGTTATTTTTTAAGTGAGTTTGAGACAAAAATGGGTCGTAATAAGGACACTACAGTATGGAATTCGTTTGAAAAACGGAATAACAGTGTCTTTTGTAAATATTGTAACGAAATGTTTCGATATGCGAATGTTACACGTATGCGGTCTCATATTGCAAATTGCACGAAATGTCCACAAGATATGAAAATTTTAAATATTAGCTTGACAAAAGAAGCCGATTCGTGCATAAACTTGCCTTCTACTTCTTCCGCTGTGTCTTCAGAAGCAGATTGTTCCGTTAATAAAAAAGACGTCGATAAATTGATCGCCTTAGCAACTACAGTATCAGGATCTCCACAGTATTAGGATCTCGATCTTGGGTAGAACATGCATTATGGAAAAAAGTATTTTCTGCTTTAGCGCCATCCTACACATTGCCAACACGAAAAACTTTAACAACTTACGTGGATAACATTAACAACAAAAAGAGTCAAGATATTAATTTGAAATCTCTTTCGATACTGCATCTTCAGCTAGATGGCTGGTCCAATATAAAAAATGAAGGTATTATACATTTTTTAGTCTCCACACCTGCTCCTTTACTCGTAGACTTTGTAAACACGCTTGATAATCGTCATACATCAGAATACTTAACCACAGAGATTTTTAAAGTGATGAATCATATTGGCCCCGAAAAGTTCTTTGTGTTAATAGGTGATAACGCAAATAATGTTCAAAGAGCTCTGTTGAATGTGAAAGAATTATATCCACATATAATCACATTACGTTGCACAGCACATACATTAAATTTATTGGCAGATGACGTTCTAAAGATTAATGTGATTAAAACTATAATTAAAATGATAGTCGATGTAGTAAAAGAAATAAAATACAGTCAAGTACTCTCGTTACTTTTTACGAAAATTTCAATTGAAAAAAACTGCAACAAAAAATGTTTGTGACTAGCTTTTGTTCACTTGTTGCTGTTGAAATAGAAATTGTTCGAGCTGGAATGGTTTTCGCTTTTAGGGACTTATTTTTAATATTTTGTAGTTCTTTAGCTACGACACATCCTCTATAGCTAGCTGGATGTGGTTCTCCGCAGTGGACACACTTCGGTTTTACGTCTGGTGGTTTTGTGCAGTCTCTGGTTAGATGTTTTCCAGTACATTTGACACATCTTGGTTCCTTTGAACAATATTTTTGTGTATGGCCGTAGGTTTGACATTTTTTGCACTGAGGAATCAACTTGGCTGTTCTCAGTGGTTTTATGTCTACTTTGCATCCTAAAATAGACTTTATATTATAAATTTTGCTTATATCTTCTTCTTTGTCGAATGAAAGTATAAACATGTTTAGAGGTACCTTTTTTCTCCAGCTCAGCTTGTTAACAGCCTCCTGGATTTTGTACCCATTAGCTTTGAGGTCCTTGACTATATTATTTGGCAAACACGTAAAGTGTAGGTTTTTTGCCATTACCCTTATAGGTCGGTTTTGCTTTTTTTCATAAGAATGCCACTGGTAGTTGTTTTCTATCAACATCTTTGAGATGATCCGGTAAGAGTCTTCGTTGTCTGTGTTTATTTTAACACATTCGCCACTCATAATTTTTGTAAGAAAAGCGTTTCTGGTAAGTTTTGTCGTCAGAAGATCATAAAACTGCTGATAGTTCTTAATGCTCTCGACTATTATAGGTGGAGGCTGTGCACCTCTCTTCTCCTTTTTTGATTGAGGGTTACACTCAGCATCTGGCAGGGTCGGTGACAGGTTTAACTTCCGTTTTTTCCTACTTTTTTGACGGACCCACTCAGTTTCTTTTGCCAATTCCTCTTCATCCGTCTCATAACGAACTTGTTGAGAGGAAGTTTGGGTTTCAATGTGACGCTTATCTGTCTCACATGTTTGCTCCTGCGACTGCTTTATCTGTAGTTTGATGGTACTTATTTCTTTTTTAAGGTCGTTTACTAGGCTTTGCAACGTTTCTCGTGCCGCCTTTTCTTCTGTATAATACCGGTACAGTAATTTTTCTTGCTCGGTTTTTAATTTTACTCTAAAAACTTTAGCCATATTGTAATCTTTAGAAAATAACGCCTTGACACTTTTTATAAATAAACGTGATTCATTATTTGCAAGTAGGTCATCGCGTTGCATTCGCGGCCGGCATGGCGCAACAGCAGGAACTGCAGCGTCAGCGCGATTCACAAATACGTATTATGCGAGCGACACTAACACAACTGTCTTTAACGGAAGTCGAATGTAACTATCATAAAAAAAAATATAATAATAATGGTCTATATTTTCAAAAAAAAATATAAAAACAGCAGGTAACAAATAAGGAACAATGCCAATTGGCTCAACTTTATTAATTTTAGCTTGGGAGCGGGATAGGTTGCTTTGTGAATGTGCGTTATTATTAAAATGGAGGCACCTGGAACGGAGCTGAAAACGCTTAAGTGTGATATTTGTGGAGAATCCAGGGGTTGAAAAAATGTCTTTCTCCAAAGACCAATAGTCTTCTACAGTGCCACCAACTTATCTGTAGAACGGCTAAAAGTGGAACTACTGACGCCATTTTGAAAACGTAATTTTGTTGTTGTCAGTCGTTGTAGTCGGGTGTTCGTTCGAGGGTTCTAGTTTTTCTTTTTAATTTGCAAGTATTTTGTGTGAAAATCATGCCGAAAGCAATCAAAAGTGACGTACGAAAAATGATTATCAAAATGAAATCATTCTTTGATGCAGAAAAGGAGCAACCAGCCCCAATAATACCATTTGTTCATGTATACAAACGCATTGCTGCCGCTACAGGTCAGTGTTACCAGATTATTATTTCATGAATCGCTATACATTATTTACGATATATATTAGTATAAATTATTTATTTATTAAGTAACGACATTGTCACAATAATAAATAACATCTATTTTGCTTTGCTAATGACAATGGGAATCACTGTCACAATTTTGTTCACATGTGCACATATGCATATCTCGTAATATTTAAAAATTTATTGATGAACTAGCAGTGCCCGCGACTTCGTACGCGTGGAATTTAGAAACGAAAAATGAAATGAACTAACAATAACGCCATTTTACAGCTAATTAATAAATTGTCAGTTTGGTTTTCTTTTCTTGCACAATTCTAAAGAAGTAACACACATGGCCCCAATGTCATTTTAGTAAATGATATCTCAGAGTTTTATCTTTTTAGGGCTTCGTACAAACCCTTATAGTCGCGCTACGGTGTCCGTCTATCTGTCTATCCGCCCGTTAAACTTTTTTTTACTCGGCAACGGCTGACGGTATCAATTCAAACTTATACCAAATGTAGATCTATGCGGTCCCTTGCTGCAAAAGATACAATCAATAATTTAGATCTACGCATTCAGAAGATATAACCGAATTACAGCCATTTTATTGAGTATTTTCAACTTTCGCTAGGGAATCAAAATTTACAGGTTACAGGGAAGTAACCTGTAAATTTGAAGACTCTGGAATAGTGATCCCAGAGACTTGAAATTTGGCATGACCAAGCCTACATAGTGCTGATAAAAATCCAAAAAACTTGTAATTTATTACCACATCACATGAAAGATTTGCTAAAAACTAATACGAACTTATGAAGTAGCTGAAATGGAGGCGATTCTCTTTATTGCAGCCACAAAGTTAAGTTGGTGAGTTGCTATATGCTCTGGCGAATAACACTTGATTGAAATTATTGTCAAAATAAGGATTACCATAAACAGGACTTAAACCCACGACCTGGGAATAACGTTCTGTTGTTCTTTCAATTAATTAAGTAAGTTATCGCAAAATTAATAAAGAAAAATACTTGATTGTAATTATTATAGCGTATATAAATAAGATTTTTTTTTAATTTTTGTCTTACGCCGACGCATATGCCGACGCCGACTCCTATAAAAACCAACTAAGCACCGATACGTCTCGATTTGAGCAGCGTAACGACCATACGCCGACGCCTATAAAAACAAACTCAGCACCGATACGTCGGGATTTGAGCATCGTAACGACCATACGCCGACGCCGACGCCTATAAAAACCAACTCAGCACCGATACGTCGGGATTTTAGCAACGTAACAACCATATGCCGACGCCGACGCCTATAAAAACCAACTCAACACCAATACGTCGGGATTTGAGCAGCGTAACGACCATACGCCGACGCCGATGCCGACGCCTATAAACACCCACTCAGAACCGATACGTACGTCGGGATTTGAGCAGCGTAACGACCATACGCCGAGGCCGACACCGACGCCTTTAAAAACCAACTCAGCACCGATACGTCGGGATTTGAGCAGCGTAACGACCATACGCCGACGCCGACGCCGAAGTCGACGCCTATAAAACCAACTCAACACTGATACGTCGGGATTTGAGAAGCTTAACGATCATACGCCGACGCCAATGCCGATGCCAACGCCTAAAAACACCCACTCAGCACTGATACGTACGTCGGGATTTGAGCAGCGTAACGACCATACGCCGACGCCGACAAAAACAAACTCAGCACCGATACGTCGGGATTTGAGCAGCGTGACGACCATACGCCGACGCCAACGCCGATGCCTATAAAAACCAACTCAACACCGATACGTCGGGATTTGAGCAGCTTTACAACCATATGCCGACGCCGACGCCGATGCCGACGTAAACGCCTATAAACACCCACTCAGCACCGATACGTACTGTTATATCCTTTCTATGTATGGAAAGGGGCTGAACACTAGATCGTAAGTTTAGTGTCAGCACTTATCATATTATAAATAGAAGTGCGCCCAAGAGCGGGCACGCAGTACAGATCTTTCTATTTCCCGGTCGCGATCGGTTGCCTTTTCCAATTCTTTTGCTAATTCCATTGTATTTCTATTAAATTCTATTCTAGTTTAATAAAGTAGTTTTTTTTTAAAAACCTATTATCAGAGTGCCGTATAACATTTTGGTGGCAGCGGTGGGATATCGAAATCCCCTGCCCCGAATACGCCTCCCAAACAGTTCAAACTCCTTAAACTCTCTATCGAAAGAGAGCAGTGAGAAAATTGTGAAGTGAAGAAGTTCCTTCTCCAGCCGTCAAAACCAGACGGTCTCGCAGCAGCCTCCGACGATAGCTGTGATATCTGCGGTGAAGAGCTCATCACCACATCATCGCGCCAGCCGCTACCATGCTATTCCTGATTTTCCTGAATATCTTACAGTGAGTGAAGCCTTTTTGACAGATATTTACCTACCAGATACGGTGTGAGCTCAGAGTCCTGCTAAATTCAATTACTAATTTTACCTACGTTGTTCTTAATTATTGTGTAATATTTTATTTTAGTTATCCTGCGTCAATTTTTGTTCTAGTACATAAGTGCATGTTAGTATTATTACCTCACACATACTTTGTTTATGTTATTCATCCTCACGGTCACTGATAAGCGTTATAGGAATACACCTTGCCCACAGAGTCTCGACTAGATTGGAGTCGACTTTTATTTAAATTAATTCCGCTATTTATAAAATATTTTAATTCAACATTATGGCTACCTCAAAATCCGACACGAAATATGAATCATCTCCAATTCTTAGGAGTGCCAGTCTAGAAGAAAAAATCGAACTCAACGTATTGCTAAAATTCATAAAACCATATGACGGGTCACGGGACACCCTGAACCCATTTATATCTAACTGCCAAAATGCATATAATATAGCTGATAGATCTCAGAAACCCATAATATTTAGATACATCCTAAGTCAACTAACCGGTCGTGCCGAAGTCACATGCAGTATAAAAGAATTCGAATCTTTTGAGCAATTCATAGAGTTTATTACTCAACAGTTTGGCGAGAGAAAGCACTACGCACATCTGCTCTCAGAACTACAAGAGTGTCACCAAAGCCCTTCGGAATCCGTTAATCAATTCGCCCTAAAAATTGAAACGTGCCTAGCCAAATTACTAACCGAAATTAAAATATCTATTCCAACGAAAAAGAAGGGTGAAGTAGCAGGTCGCGTGGCGGCCATGGAAGATCTTGCGCTTCACACATTTATGATAGGGCTACAACCACGTCTATCCCAAGTGGTTAGATGTCGCAACCCTGATTCCTTAAACGAGGCCGTAAACTTTGCAGTTGCTGAATAAAAAATACTTTCAGGAATTCTTAAGAGGTCTCCTCAGCAAATTTCAAACTATAATGACAGGCCTAGATTCACACCTCGACGCGATCCACGACTTCAACTAAATCGATCTCCTGTGATACAATCGGCGCGTAATGATCAATCCCGTAATAACAACACCAGCGAACTGGTGTGTCGTTATTGTAAGAATATCGGCCACACGATAGAGAATTGCCGAAAACGCCAATATAATAACAATATTAAGAATCAACAAAATCCTTCTACGTCACGCTACCGACCGACTAACACGCCGCCCAACTCTGGTTCATCTACTACACCTCAGAGAAATTTCCACATCACTCAACCATATCTTGATGGCGGTGTAGACGAAGTAGACTATTTAAACTAGTAAAATTTCCCGACGGGTATCGCCCGGGAAATTGCTCCAAAATCAAAGACGATACCGCAAAGCTCACTGTATCTACTATCTCTAAGGCAAAACCTCTGAATCCTCTGAATCCGCTGAATCCACTGAATCCACTGAATCCTCTGAGTCAGCCAAAACCTCTGAATCCACTGAGTCAGCCAAAACCTCTGAATCCACTGAATCCTCTGACTCCTCTGAATCCTCTGCATCCTCTGAATCCTCTGACTCCTCTGAATCCTCTGAATCCGCTGAATCCACAGAATCCTCTGAGTCAGACAAAACCTCTGAATCCACTGAATCCTCTGGCTCCTCTGAATCCTCTGAATCCTCTGACTCCTCTGAATCCTCTGAGTCCTCCTAATCCTCTGAGTCCTCCGAATCCTCTGAGATCCAACGTAGCCACTGCATCCGGTCCTGTTCGAATTTCCAGTTCTCGACGCAACCTGAAACACAAAAATAACAAAGTGAATGTATATGAAATTAACCAAAATACAGAGAAAAGATACTTACCATATATTACTATTCATACTCCTGTTTCTGATCACGCGCTGTCCTTTTTAGTTGACACCGGTTCTTGTGTATGCCTCATAAAGTCAACCTCTATGACTAAACCTCCAAAATTAAGTGACGTAACTATAGCATTAAAGGGCATAGACCCTGGCGATGACTTCACGACGACCCTTGGAAGCTTTCAAATGCCGTTGCTACAAGATGGCACCGTTAAATGTGAACATGAATTCCATGTAGTAGAAGACATTAGCCTACAATTAGATGGTATAGTAGGTAATGATCTGCTTAAGAAGTTTGGTTGCCAGATTAACTATGAGGAAGGAGTTCTTCGTATAGAAAATAATTCAATCAAATTAAATTTTTCCGAACCACTTTATATTGTTCCAGCCCGAACCGAAATGGTCATAGAATGCACAGTATGTAACCCACACATTCAAGAAGGGATAGTAATAGACCAACATATCTCGGAATCCTTACTAGTCGCAAACTGTATCGTACAAGTTAAAGATAATAACCGCGTTAATCTGACGGTAACCAATACCTCTGATGAACCAGTCTCTCTTCATCCCAATCTCAATCTCCGACTAGAACCAATAAATGTCAAAGCCTGCACGACATCTTTAGATGATGAAGTTGTACGTAAAGTACTTGAGAGAACTAATAAGGTTGTCGATTCACTCCGCATCTCCCATCTAAATGAAGAAGAAGCCGATGCCTTAATGAGTGTTTGTGCTGATTACTCTGATATCTTCTATCTCCCTGGCGATCACCTTACTAATACCACAGCTACTGAACACACGATAACTACAAATACTCAAACTCCAATCCAAACTAAATCCTATAGGTTCCCTGAATGCCATAAACAAGAAGTAGCTAAACAAATAGACAAAATGATAGAACAAAATATAATTACGCCATCTAACTCTCCTTGGTCTTCACCCATTTGGGTCGTACCTAAGAAAACTGATGCTTCCGGCGAACGCAAGT
Source organism: Orgyia antiqua (assembly GCA_916999025.1). NCBI lineage: Eukaryota > Metazoa > Arthropoda > Insecta > Lepidoptera > Erebidae > Orgyia > Orgyia antiqua. The sequence goes on from OU779874.1 coordinate 13,755,376, forward strand.
GGAGAGTGGTCATCGATTATAGAAAACTTAACGATATAACGATTGGTGAAACTTACCCTATTCCACAAATAACTGAAATACTAGACCAGCTAGGCAAAAGTCAATATTTCAGCACGTTAGATTTAGCCTCAGGCTTTCATCAAATTCCTGTATCCCCTAACGACGCCCCAAAAACCGCATTCTCTGTGCCACAAGGACACTACCAATTCAATAGAATGCCCTTCGGACTCAAAAATGCTCCAGCCACTTTCCAGAAACTAATGAATACCTGTCTGTCCGGACTCCAAGGGACGCGCTGCTTCGTATATTTAGATGATATTGTCGTCCATTCGCCAGACCTTTCCAGTCACATTCAGAACTTATCCTCAGTTTTTGACAGATTAAGAAATTTCAACCTCAAACTGCAACCTGATAAGTGTGAATTTTTGCGTAAAGAAGTTGCTTATTTAGGACATGTTATAAGTGAAAAAGACGTCAAACCCAATCCAGATAAAACTAAAGCCGTATCCGAATTTCCTGTTCCAAAATCACCCAAGGATGTGAAATCATTCCTCGGTCTTATGTCATACTATAGGAGATTTATTCCAGACTTCGCTAAATTGGCCAAACCTCTTACGTCCCTGTTGAAAAAGGAAACCCCTTTCAATTGGCAGAACGAGCAGCAGCTTGCATTTGAATCTCTAAAACATAAACTGATATCGGCCCCAATCCTAGCTTATCCTGACTTCACACAACCATTCCTGTTAACTTGTGATGCTTCAAACTATGCCATTTCAGCCATACTATCCCAAGGACCTATCGGACAAGATCGTCCAATCGCTTTCGCATCACGCACCCTTAACAAAGCCGAATGTAACTATAGCGTCACCGAAAGGGAATGTTTAGCTATAATCTTTGGCACAAAAACCTTTAGGCCCTATCTTTATGGTTACCGCTTTAAAATAGTGACTGATCATAAACCACTTCAATGGCTGTTTAACTGTAAGGACCCCGGTTCAAGACTAATAAGGTGGAGACTTAAATTGGAAGAATTCGAATATGATATAGTATATAAAAAGGGCAAAATCAATACCAATGCGGATGCACTATCACGATTCCCTGTAAACCCTGTAACAAACACATCTCCTAACATCCTGACAGACGACGACGTTAACCCCGACACTCCCTTAGAAAGCCCTCTGATAGATTTACCTTCTCCCATACCCTTTACATTTAATAACGAAGAACTATTGAATGACTATAATCCGAATCAAGGCCAAAATACTGCTCCTGAACCTACTACAACTACGACACCTAATGTTCCTGACGTTGTTACTGAAATGCCTATCGAATTACCAGAATTAACAGATATGGGTCCAATAGAATTCAGCCCTGAAAGTGCTGACTTAAACCTCGACTTTGAGAACATCGAAATCCCTTCTAATCCTGAAAGCCCAGACGCTCAAATTGAAACTAATGTGACTGAAGACGACTATTCTAACTTCCTTAAATCAATTGCCGATAAAAACTTTGCACCTAACACATCACTAACTGAACACAACGAAAATTTATTAAAGACTCCTTATAAAATTATACTAATTCCTACATCTATAGACTTAGATGAATCTAATCCATACCTTACGGAAATCCTAGCAAATGTAGAAGACAAAGAACAGATAATCAGCTCAGAAAAAGAATTACACTCTTACCTGAAAACGAAGTACGGTGACAAAACTATCTATTTCATCTTTACTAAGGTACACTATTTTGACGAAGGACCGTATCCAGATATTTATAAAACTATAAAAGCTGCAAGAAACGAAATACTCCGATCTGAACAAACCTCTGATATAGCAATTTCAGACTTCAAGAACCCTTTCGATCAACACTCATATACGAAGCTGTATAATATTATCACCTACCTTTTTCATAATACCAATGTCAACATACACATTTATCGTAACAATATAATCTATCCTGCCTTAAGTGAGAGACAACGAATTTTGCGCGAAAATCATGATATACCTGTAGCAGGACATCTAGGATCAACACGAATGTACAACAGGATTCGGGAACAGTTTTATTGGAAAGGTATGCGAGGAGACATAGAAGAATATGTGAAGAAATGCAAGCTTTGTCAAGAGAACAAAGCTTTGAGAAAAGTAAACAGAGCCCCGATGGAAATTACTACAACATCAACTGCTCCTTTCCAAAGAGTCGCACTCGACATAGTAGGCCCTTTGCCTGAATCAGGCACAGCTAAGTTAAAATATATCCTTACACTGCAAGATGACCTAACAAAATATTCTATAGCATATCCCATTCGTAGTACATCTGCTGAAGAGACAAGTGATTGCCTAATCCACTTTATTTCATTATTCGGAATTCCTAAATCGATCCTCACAGATCAAGGCACTAACTTCACCGCCGAACTATTTAAGAACACTTGCCAATTTCTAAAAATTAAACAGTTGTGGTCGTCACCTTACCATCCTCAAACTCAAGGAGCCCTAGAACGAAGTCATTCTACTCTCAAGGAATATCTGAAATCATTTATAAATGAAAATCAAAATAATTGGCCAACTTATGTATACACAGCTATGCTAACATACAATACCACTACACACACAACAACAAGGTTCAGTCCATACGAATTGGTTTTTGGGCATAAACCCTTTATTCCAAATTCACTCTATGAAAGTTGCTCCGGCGCTACCTATACAGAATACATTAAAATGTTACAACATAAACTTAAATACACGCGAGAAAAGGCACTAGAACATATATTGAAATCGAAGGAGTCTTCTAAGACGTATTATGATACCCGAACTAGAACCCCTCCTCAGTACAAAATAGGTGACTATGTATACCTGAAAAATCATTTAAGATTACGAAAAGCACTCTCGCCTATCTGGAAAGGCCCATACAAAATCATTCGAGTTAATAATAATCATACAGTCACTCTCCTAATTAATCGGCGTCATGTAACCCATCATTTTGATGAAATCAAACCCGCTGAAGTCCATCAACCTCTTAATTAAATGCCAGTTTCCAAGGTAAGTACCTTCATTAATTACAAATGTTTCTATTTCAGCACCTCGTCCAATGCCCAGCAACTATCAACCATCAAGCCATATAATTCTAGTTCCGGTATCTACTTCGATGGTCTAGGCAAACTAAAGATAATAAGCGGACAACTGAATGTTGTCAAATATGTAGATATTCCCCATATCAATCCACATCTCGTTAACCTCAACGAAATTATAAGTACAGTGAGACTTGCGTGTCAACAGTCTATTGATTATCATTGCGAAAATATCCTATCTCCTTTAATTACCAGATTTAATGATATCCAACGAGAATACGAGTCGATATCTCATTTAATTTCTAAGCGCAGTAGACGCTCTGCATGGTTTGGTGGCATAGGCACCTTATTTAAACATGTCTTCGGCACTCTCGATGAAGACGACGCAATAAAATATGATTCCGCAATCAATTCAATTCAAAATGATCAGAAAAACCTCGCGGGACTTATTAAAAATAATATTTTAATTACAACTTCAACTTTAGAATCATATAACAGGACGTTAAATAAATTAAAAACAAATGAGGAAATTTTAAACGAGGCACTTAATACTTTATTACAACAAAATAATAATATTTCCGAAATTTCAAATAAATTATTATCCGTAACAAAAGTCCACTCCATACTTACGATGCTCGAAAGCTCCTTACTTACATTGTCGTTCCAGTTAGAAGATTTGATAAACGCTATCATGTTGAGTAGTCAAAACATCCTTCATCCCAATGTACTAACTCCGTCACAGCTGTACCAAGAACTTGTTGATACTAACAGACACTTACCTAAGGATGGCGATATCCCTGTTTCTTTAAATCTAAACAATATTCATTTAATTTTAAGTATATCTAGTGTATCGTGTTACTATTATAATCATAAGTTAATTTTTGTTCTACATATACCACTAGTTACTAGTGACGAATTTATTTTATATCATAACTTAGGGTTGCCAACTCCACATGGAGTAAACAATGAAAATGTATTTAGCCTTATTCTACCTTCTAGTTCGTATATTGCTATTTCTACAGATAAGTTAAGCTTTTGTAATTTAGATAATTTAGATAAATGTAAGTGTATAAACTCTGAGCTCTTCCTGTGCGATATAAAGTCGGTCATGTTGTCTGGTAGCAACCCTACGTGTGAAAGTGAACTCTTAACGAAATCGATCAGCGTTATCCCTGTGCAGTGTGAAACCAAAACATTAATTGGTGACATAGACATCTGGAAACCTCTATCGAATAACCAATGGATCTTTGTACAATCACGCCCTACTAAAATATCTATTGAGTGCGGCATGTCCGAAATAAGTGAAAGTGTTGTGTCCGGTACGGGAGTGTTAAGTACAGGAAGCCAATGTACAATATTTACAAAGAGCACGAGACTCATATCGTCCCGTAATAGTGTTAACATAAGTATTGCCAACCCTAGCTTAGATTTTAACATCTTAAATGACTCATGTTGTAGAATAGATGATAAGAATAGTTTAAGTAAAATTATGCCCCGTGTTTCTTTAGAGAATATTGATTTAGATAAGTTACCAACTAACATTAGAAATAATAAACTGATTTCTCAGTTAAATGACATAATTGTAAAACAACCTTTTTTTAGAAAAGTATAAGACACATTATATTGTATACACTCTTATGATATCCTTAGTTTTAGTCTCTTTTATAATTTTCAAGATTGTTAAATTACTTTATAATTATAAATGTAAGTTCAATGTTTCAAGGCCACCGATACCTACCGAAATGATAAGCTCAGAAAACAATTTGTCAACATCAGTACCACGACTTAGAGAAATTGTATGAATTCGAACTTCTATCAAACTTCTCTCCCGAAGTTCAGTCTTCGCGGGGGGTTGTTATATCCTTTCTATGTATGGAAAGGGGCTGAACACTAGATCCTAAGTTTAGTGTCAGCACTTATCATATTATAAATAGAAGTGCGCCCAAGGGCGGGCACGCAGTACAGATCTTTCTATTTCCCGGTCGCGATCGGTTGCCTTTTCCAATTATTTTGCTAATATACTAAAACAGATAGACATATGCTCTCACGGACTTTTTTGAAGAACTATAGGTAATGAACAATTCTTCCATACATTACTTTGTTGTACCTCACATAGATAAGGCAGCGTTTTCATTTAAAGGTCGCGCGCTTCCGAATTCCGCAGCAAATTTAATGATATCTCATCCAATATACAGCAAATCCCAATAAATTATGCAAAAAAAGCCATCCTCTTGAACCATTCTATCTATTAAAAAAAACCGCATCAAGATCTGTTGCGTATTTTTGAAGATATAAGCTCACATAGGGTCATACATACAAAAATTACGTTTTATAAGAAGTAAAGATAAAGATAAAGATTATTTAGTGTTTTATAAATTCCTAGAACTTTCGTGAACTTTTGAACATAAAAAAAGTATCTTAATTGATTTTTATTGTCCGACATGTTAAAGTCAATCATACAGACTAGGGATGCTCGACATTCATCGATGGCGAATAAACATCGATGAATATCGATCACTGACATCGATTAAAGTAAATCTTTTTATTGTTCCAAATACATAGAAAATAAATGTCTTATTTCATACCTGATACTTTAATATTGCTATAAAAATAATTATAAACACAGATTTTAAAAAATTAATGATTTTTTTAGAAATTATTGCATCGTGTTACTATTCGAAACGATTTAAAAATCGATTTTTTAATAAGTAATCGCCATCCCTAAACGTCACGTCAGACTGTCAGACGTCGTTTGCTTTTCGTTGACTTTTGTTTTATTATTTTTGGAGTAATTGTGTGTGCTCGCCTACCTATTGAACGCTCGCTACTCGACACGGACTTGAACTGCAATCAATTCATCATGCATTTTTGACAAAATATTAGCAACCAGCACAGCTCAAGGAACGCCACTTTCTAGAGCAATAAAGGAAGTGGATATGTACCTTTCCGACGAGCTATTGCGACGGAAAGACCAGGGAGGCAACTTAACATGTCGCTGAAATGCAGAATGGTGGAAGCAACACCAATATGTATATCCAAATTTAAAGAAAATATATGTCACGCAGTGTAACATAGTGGCCACATCCGTTCCTTGTGAGCGGATGTTTTCTAAAACTGGGCTTATTTTAAATGAAAGACGCACCAGACTAATTACCAGCAAAGTAGAACAAATCATGTTTATAAATGTAAATAGTTCGAATGAAAGGTTCAAGGGCTATGAAACAAAATAATAAATGTGTATAGACTTGATTTCACATGTAAATAATATCCAAATTAATAAAAAAAAAACTATGAAGAAAAAAAATGAAAAAAATAAATTTGTTTACATAAGGTAAATAAATAAAAAAATATGAAAATATCAAAACAAAAAAAAAAACGAAATTTGTAAATATTGTATAAAATAATAATTAGGTAGTCAATCATGTACAAAAAATCAGTTGATCTTTTAAATGCGTCTGAATTTTATTCAGCCAGTCCTAAGCCTGGAAGAAGTATGAAGGGAAGATCAATATAAGTAATATAAATATAACGTAAAAATACATAATTCCGCATTGTTATACCTATAATGTCCTTAAACAAGATTAATCTGGAACTTCATTCAGCGTGCAATTGCACAGTGCACGGTCGAACCGTATAGTTTACGTATTCTTTTAGTGGAATTGAACGTCTCGTTCGCTCGCAACGCAACGCAACGCGACGTGAACCGTGCACTATGATCGTTTGCGTTAGTTAGCATCGAGATCGTGAACTATAGTCTATGATTTGAACTGGTTGATCGACTAGTCGATGAACGAAAATGAACGGTCTAGTTTCGTTTACGTTAAAAACGTGAACGACCCATCTCTAATCGGCACCACAGAGCGAATGAGCTCATCGCGAAGTTGAACGAGTGTGTAGTGTCGCACTTCGGACTTTAGCCAAAGTTTCTAGAGTACTTCGCCGAGGAACTTCGCGAGTAGTGTAGAGGAGGCATTAAAAATGGATGATCTACGATTACTATATGAGTTGTGAATAGGAGGAATAAAGTAATATAATAAATTTGTATAGCTCCAGTGAGTCGGAACTAAAGTGTCCATGGCAAGTCGGGACTGAAGTGTCCACGGTAAGTCGGGACTGAACTGTCCACGGTAAGTCGGGACGGAAAAAAGAGTTCCAGTAAGTCGGAACTGAAGTGCGAGTTCCAGTGAGTCGGAACTGAAATGTTCACGGTGAGTCTGGACGTAGTTTTTGCGGTGAAGTCCTCAGTGAGTCGGGGCTTGTAATCCGCTAAGTCCGCAGTGAGTCGGGACTTGGTTGCTGCGTTGTGGCTGTGAAGCCTAGACGCGATGCGGCCACCAGGCTGGAGTCGTATGATAGCACCATTAGGTACCTTAGACATGGGAAGTTCAAAACTATCAGCAGAATTTATTATAGTTTGTATTATATTAGGCATCTGAATGGAGACTGCTGTGATGTCCTGTTTTAATCCATCATTAGAAGAGGAAGCATCAGTGTCACTATCTCTTGGAGGGTAGACCTTATTCAGAAGTTGAAGTTGAACAGTCCTGTTGAACTGATCAAAAGAACAAATATTTTCTATATCTTCGACGACATCAACCATAGAGTCATAGAAAGATTCAGTAACGAGTTGTAAAGGCAAAGTTGATATGGGAAGAGGTACAGTGACGGTCGAGGATTCTACATCTAAGCAGATCTCACAGTCACATTCGGCTTCAGCCATTGCAGTGAAACTATCAGCGTCAGGCAGACGGTAAGGGCCGGACGGTGAGTCACTGACGGAAGGAGATGGCAGGTCAAAGTTAAATGATCTTGCTTCACGAAATCTTGCGTACTCAGCAATCGCACGAGCGTTTTGCTTGTCGCGCCAAGCGTCACAACGGTTTTGTTGCCGCATGTTTCTTCTCCTGGTAATCGTGGGACGAGCAGCAGTATCAGAAGACATTCTAATACGAGTAACGAATTACAAGAATTCCAAAGGGAATTTCTCGCTCCGAGTAAAGCATTCGGCTAGGCATCTATTGAAGTATTCAGTACTTCAGGAATAAGGAACGTTCAGCATTCAGAGGGACTTTCCGCAGGTCCTTGAAGATCTTCTGGACTTTGGACCGTTCCATAATACGTCTGAAATTGGCATCAAACACGCGATTTTCGTCAACGCCACTAAATACTTGGTACAGCGACATGTTTTGTAAGCATACTTTTCCTGTTAGCCGATAAAACAAGAAAGCAGACTTAGGTGGTGGGCTGCGTATGTCAGTTGTTGGGCCTTCATTGAAGGTGACAGTCGGGCCGTACAATAGGTAGTTCATTTCTGGCGAACCTAGAGGCTGCGTCTCCCCGATCTTCCACGCGTCATGTGCGTCATGGGGAATCATTGCCAGAAGCTTTGTTGTAGCAACAGCATCAGGAGTCGTGAAGACTTTACTTTTTACATTCTTTACTAAGCCAACGGTGGCTTCATAACCATCATCGGTGTAATCGAAAACGCTACAGAACAAACATTTGTATGACAATTAGAAAAATCACACAAATGATTGTCCCGAGCGGGAATCGAACCCGCGACCGAGGCCCGTCAAAGTAATTGGGTACGTATAATATTGTTACGTGTTAGGGTTCGAAGGATTTGGAGAGAAAGACCTGCTGACTCTTTTAGAAGACTTTATTCACTAGCACTAGTTACACACTAAGCACTAGGTCCAAACAGTAAGCACTAACAATGTCCTAGGTTGAAGCCAAGTCGTAGGTTTCACTTCAGCCATCTACACATCTAGGTATCATCCAATCAGACGATTAAGGTATGCCGAGTAATCTGCCGAAACTTGATATGGTGCGATGTTCGACAGAAGCCATTGGTTGCCAGTTGGAAAGAATTCTCCACCGGTATCTTCACGCTGATAAAGTCCAATTACGCCTAGTCTCCTTTGTTCATCGGTGAGACGGGCCATAGACCTTTTCGACGCTTTCGATGTTGCCCATCACTGGGTTAAGTGCCTAAGGTTCACGAGGTGGAATGTGAACGTCTATTTCGCCAGGAAGGGCTGTATTACTCGCTAGTAAGATGGAAGCATTACCTTCGCCTAGTTGTCCCAGACGCCCGGTATATATATCTACATCTCGCATCTTGGCGGATGTGAAATTCATTAGTTCCCGCACCGCACTAGCATCGCGGTAGACAGTTGCTGCATCGTAGTTTGCCGGCATGATTTCAGGTACGAGTATATTAAGTATTCTGCCAGCTCGGACTCGTAGTCAAGGAATAGAGTTATTAGCAAACAAATGCGCCATGAAATCGGCGTCATTGCTGTTTCGCAGACGGTTCATTTGGACGGTGCCTAACGAATAAATTCCCTCCTTTGCAAGATACACCACTAACGGAATTAACGTATAAAAATTATCAAAATAAATAATATGATTAGCATGTCTTGGCACAAGTCTAGCTAAACGCAATACGGTGTTTCCTGTAGCGCCTAAATCTGGTTCTCCAGCTAATGGCGCATTTGTTATAGATCTAGAGTATATTTCGAATTTGTGGGCAAATCCATAAATGCTACAAATGAGAAACAGTTTGAAACCCCACTTATGTGGCTTTTTTGGGAGATATTGTTTCATGAAATGACCCATTTTAGTGGCGCACATCTGCTCATCGATAACTGTTCTAGTGGAATAGTACCAAAACGGGCATTCAAATGATCTATGACAGGGCGAATTTTGAATAATTGATAATGTTGTGGATGGTTTTGTGGCAAATGATTATCATTGTTATTGAAATGTAAGATTGAGGAAATTTTCTCAAATTGCTTTTGACCAAGCGCTGATTTTATTGGTAAGCACCCATAACTATTGGACCAATATAGGCGAAAATCAGGATATTTGATTATCGAAGAATACACCAGAATTCCAATAAAATGATTCAGATCAGTTTCTGTGATAGTAAATGGATTAGAAAGTTTTTTTTTGCGCAGCATATAAATTATTCTCTTGAACGATTTTATCCCTCAAATGATTGGTAAAAAAATTAGTAAAAAAACTGGAATGCTGTGTCTAGTTCCAAAATGTCTGGTGGATATTGAATATTCCAAGAAAACATCAAATTATCAGGATTTGTAATGAGATTTCTTTGTCTCCATACTATTGGCCGCGAAGTAGTAGAAGTTGTATTTTCACTCACTAATGGTGGATCTTCCATTTCGTCGACACGCAGCGGTTCATCATCAATAAGTGGGGGATCAGTAGGATCTTCGACTTCACTATCCAAATCTTGAAGTAATGCAAGATTATTTCTGTAGTATGTTCCTACATCCCCCTCTTCATCAGACGATTTTTCTCCATCTTCTGAATCATTAAGACTGTTCAGGTAAGCTTCAATATTGCTGGGGCCACACTATCGCGATAACGCGAAGATTTCCGTTGTCGCGACACGTCTGGCCAAAGTTTTCGTCCTATCGTGAATCATCTTCGCGAATACGAATGCCCTTTGCGCCGCTGTCGGTAAATTGCCGCACATCAAAGAGTTTTGTCGCGACAAAGTTCGTGCGGTTGGCTACACATCGCGCGCTTTAGTTGACTGCGAGACTCCGAGCGGTTTGAACGTGTTTCAATTAAACAAAAAACTAAACATTTTCTGCGAACTTGTCATGGATTGGAGTAATGAGAAAATATTATTATTCATACAAAATTATGAATCTGAACCAGTTTTATGGAACCCGCGAGACCCAAACCATAAAAAAAAACATTTAAATTACGACGCATGGGTGAGAATTAAAGCTAATTTAAACTGGCCTGTTACGGTGGAGGAATTAAATTCAAAAATGAAATCCCTAATGGCTTACTATAGAACACATTTAAATAAATATAAAAAATCAATGAAGTCTGGAACAGGCAAGGACGATATTTACCAAACAAATTGGTTCGCATTTTCGCCCATGAATAGTTTTCTTGCTCCTGTGTATGAGTGTCAGCCTACAATATCTACTTCACAGGTAAGTAAATAAAATATGCTTTTGCTTATTTATCTATTTATTACTAATTGTACCGGGATGCGAAGTATTCAGCAAATTTTTCCCTTATTTGCATTGGCATAAGCGCACTTCGCCTAGCGACTGCCGGCAGTGACCGCAAGGCACCATCTGCTTGTTGTTCCTGTCTCCATGTCCCTGGAACTACTTCTCCGTCTAAAATTGAGTCCATAAAGCCAGGTGGCGTGAAGAAATTGTTTGTTCTACTATTCCTCAAGAAATTGTGCAATAATACGCATGCCATCACGACATTCGATGCACGATCGGGTTGAAGGGAGATTGGCTTCCGTAGTACACGAAATACAGCTGACATCACACCAAATACGTTCTCAACTATAATTCGAGCCCTTGATAAGTGCATGTTAAAAATTCTTTTAATACTTCCTTCTTGATGGTCACCAGGGTATGGTTTCATAATATTTGTGTGCAGTGGGAAGGCATTATCTGCCACAAACACATAAGGCATGGCATGATTACTACAATCGGGAAGTGTTGAATGAGTAGGTAAATTAAGAGTATTATTTACAAGTTCCTGAAATAATGAACTATTTCGGAAGACGCCTCCGTCACTAATTCTTCCTTGGCAACCGACATCCGCAAACATGAAGCGATAATTTCTGTCCACTAAAGCCAAGAGAATAATACTATATGCATGCTTGTAATTGAAGTATTCACTTCCACTATTTATTGGTGATAAAGTAACTACATGTTTTCCATCCATAGCAGCTAAGCAATGCGGAAAAATGTCATGAAATTCCGCTTCTTTTTCCAACCACTCTTGTTCATTAACAGGCATCTGTAATTTAATTTATTTTCAGGTCAGTGAAGAAAATGAGACACAGGACAGAATTGATACTGACGATAGTGCAATAGAAGAAAGGCCAAACTTAAGTGTTGGAAAAAAACCAAGAAGAGATAATCTACCTCCAGAAATTATAGAAGCTAAACAACAAATGCAAGCAGCTTTTGAAAATATTAAAAACAGCACGAATGATGAATATGAAATGTTCGGAAAATTAATTGCAAATAAAATAAAAAAAATCATAATACGCGAGAAATAGTAATGAATGATATTTATAATTTGATTTTCCGAGCAGGCATGATTGATCGACTTGAGCAATCCACTCCATCACGTCAATCCACATCCCAATCACCACATCATCAAACATATCTGCCGTCTCCAAATCCATCCACATCCCAATCACCACATCATCAAACATATATGCCGTCTCCAAATCCATCCACATCCCAATCACCACATCATCAAACATATCTGCCATCTCCAAATCCATCCACATCCCAATCACAACATCATCAAACATATCTGCCGTCTCCAAATCCATCCACATCCCAATCACCACATCATCAAACTTCTTTACTGTATCTGATATATGGAAAACAAATCGGTCTAATTCATCATCTTGTCGTGGAGATTTATTTTGCGCTTCTAACAATTTCGACATCAATACAGCGGATGCTGTTTGTGGTGGTTGAATTTTACCTCTCTTTATTGTCTTGGCCTTTTTTGCTTGACTGAGTAGTGGTTGTGAAGATTTGTTGCTGGCAGTATTATCATCTTCGTTCTGAATTTCGGTGGCTGTAATATTTTCTGCAGCAGGAACATCAACAGTATAATCGATCTCATTGTTGAAGTGATGGTTCTGAATTTCAGTTCCTGTATCGCTATTCGGCTGTGACTCTTCATCGTCACTTGCCAGCTCAACGGATTCTAAAGATTTTCTCTCGACAAAGAACGAAGCAACAAAAGCCATTTCATCTTCATACTTCCATTTTTTAATGTTTTTCGCTGCTTGTCCACTTTAGCCTTTTTTTAGGGTTCCGTACCCAAAGGGTAAAAACGGGACCCTATTACTGAGACTTCGCTGTCCGTCCGTCCGTCCGTCCGTCCGTCCGTCCGTCTGTCACCAGGCTGTATCTCAAGAACGGTGATAGCTAGAGAGTTGAAATTTTCACAGATGATGTATTTCTATTGCCGCTATAACAACAAATACTAAAAATAAAATAAATATTTAAGGGGGGCTCCCATACAACAAACATGATTTTTAGGGTTCGGTACCCAGTATCTCAAGAAGGGTGATAGCTAGACAGTTGAAATTTTCACAGATGGTGTATTTCTATTGCCGCTATAACAACAAATACTAAAAATAAAATAAAATAAATATTTAAGGGGGGCTCCCATACAACAAACATGATTTTTAGGGTTCCGTACCCAGTATCTCAAGAACGGTGATAGCTAGACAGTTGAAATTTTCACAGATGATGTATTTCTATTGCCGCTATAACAACAAATACTAAAAATAAAATAAAATAAATATTTAAGGGGGGCTCCCATACAACAAACATGATTTTTTTACCGTTTCTTGCTCGATACTAATAACGTTGCCTTATGTTGCATAGATAATGGTACGGAACCCTTCGTGCGCGAGTCCGACTCGCACCTGACCAATTATCTTATTTAATGCTCGTCTGTATGCATCCCTTAGCCCTTGCCATCTTTATTTGCAAGCTGCAGCTGTAAAAATAATTACACGATTAATATTGATATTTTGTTTGCAGGTACTTAGCAAGAGGCGATTCATTTACAACCATTGCTTTTAGTTATCGTTTGGGAATCAGTACTGTGAGACGTGCTGTGCTAGAAGTTTGTGATGCTGTAATAAAAAATGTACTGCGAGAAAGTATGCCGACGCCTGGCATCGAACAATGGGAAAAAAATATAGAAGAATTTTGGAATAAATGGAATTTTCCTAATTGTGTAGCTTCTATAGATGGAAAGCATGTTATTATTTTAGCACCACCAAACAGTGGTTCTTTGTATTTAAATTATAAAAAAACATTTTCTATTGTACTTATGGCTTTAGTTGACGCTAATTATAACTTCATAGCTGTTAACGTTGGAGCTTTCGGTAAAGACAGTGATGGGGGTATTTTGTCAAAATCAAAACTAGGTAGAGCTATATTCGAAAATAAATTTAATATCCCCAGTAATAGATGTTTGCCGGGGACTAATGTCAGTGCACCGTGTGTAATATTAGGAGATGAAGCTTTCCTCTTAAAAAACAATCTTCTAAGACCTTATCCCTCACAACAGTCCATAAACGATAGCAAGAAACGCCATTTTAATTATCGCCTTTGCCGTGCACGACGTGTTGTAGAAAATGCTTTTGGAATTTTAAGTCATAAATTTCGTATTTATAATAGACGTATGCATTTAAAACCAGAATATGCCGAAAAAATTGTACTAACTACATGCATATTGCATAATTTCATAAGACGCGGCGAAACTATATCCTTTACGGAAACTAATACTCCTGTACAGTTTAACATCCTAAGACACTGAGGAGGTAATGTAGTTTCTACTGCTTTTGAAGTACGCAATAAATTTGCCGATTTTTTCCAAACGGCTCAAGGGCTATATCTACTATAGTATAAGAACCAGATGAGCGTAACTAAAAAAAAATCAAAAACCGTTTTTTTTTTAGAAAACGTATTACAATGAATGCCAAAACGACGTAACGCTATAATCAATATTTCACAAGTTCCAAAATAACGAAATAACATAAGAACCACTTTTGATTGAACCAGAAAAACGTATTATGAGTAGCGTTAATTTAGTTTTAATTATTTTGCTATCTGCTAGCGCTATAAGAACGTATTTGCAAAAACAACATTTTTAATCATAGAAAATTGTTTATTTCACAATATCTTAAGAACCATTTGAACGGAAAAGCTTATACGTCGTTTTGGGATTTATGACATTGTGTTTTGACGCTAAGTTCAAAGAGCCAAAACAACGTTTATCTAGTTACGTTTTATTGACACAAACATTTTTATAAAACAAATAGCTTGAATGAATAACCAAAACAACGTAATAGAAAGAAAGAAAGAAAACTTTTTTTATTTACTGTATACACAAAATAATACAGTTAAAAGCTTAAATAATTAGGTACTTATGATATTTTGTGTCACAACAGCAAATAGGCACCCATTTCAGCATATGTTAGGTCACGAGGACCTAACGCTGATTTTCAAATGAGGCCCATAAGAGTGGTGACACGGATGCCCACACGGTGTAAGGATACGATAAATCTATTTCTTCTCATAAATGAAACGCTTGTAACTTTATAATTATTTTAATTCCAGAATAAATATGATTTGTTCTCATAAATTAATATTATACCTGATACCGTCCATGGTGACATTTCCATAATATCTTTATTAACTTTACATAATTCCTTTTACGTTTATTCTTTATTTATTTTGCAATTATTCGTTTTCTAATATCCTTTGTACATATCCTGGATTGATAATTGTTATTTAATGAAATATATTTAATATGTTCAAGTAAACATGTCAAAATTTTGATGTTTGTCAATTGTCATAAATTTAATGTTATTTCTTTACTCTATGTAAAAACTACGGAGTTTCTAAGTACTATGAATCATTTTACCTAAGATACTGGCTGATTGCTAGAATATTCTAGTATCGATGTTTATTTTTAAATTATTTAAATTTATAGATGGAAGTTTGGAACGTAAAAAAAATAGAGAAGGCGACAGTTCGAGTTTCGTCGGGGTCGAGGATCGAGTGGTAGTTGCTGGCAAGATTATCTGAAAATGTTTTACGCCTAAGTGTGATCCAAGATCTCATCTAATAATTGGAGTCGCCGAGTTCGCCGACCAGGCCTAAAATAATTTATAAACTCGAGTATACTATTATACAGATTCCACCTACCGGACTTGGAGGGACAGTCCTGACCTGGTGACCGGTCTCCTGTTGCGGCCGTCAAAGCACGGCCAACTCTTCCACGGAGAACTAAGTGTTTTTTTTTCCTTTTCTTTCGTGACTCGCGAGTGGAGTGACTTTTAAAGTACTTTTTTGTGTTTGTGCAGTTTTCTTCATAGTGACAGCAGTGATTTAGGGACAATAGTGATTCAGGGACCAATAAATTAAACTTTCTTTCACCTTTTTTTTGTTTCATTACAACGGGTCACTAAACAAAAGCAGACTGTAAACATATTTAACTATTTATATCAGATATAAATATTTATAAATATCCACTTAACCAATCTATATTATAACTACTTATTTTTATAATATAACTAAGATTTTAAAATAGTTAAATAAATCTTGACTTTATTATGGACATTTAGTGCCAGCGTATAAAAATAAATTACACACAACAGCAAAAATTACAACAACGATTACTATAATACGATATACATCAGTGTGGAAGTACTGTTTTCTTTGTTAAATATTACTGTCTCACAACATACGTTAGTATAGCACCAAAAAGTTGATGTAAGGTCTAAGCAAGTTGAAACTTGTAGTGCGGGGAGTCCCCTAATTTGAAGTTTGGAGAATACCGTTTCGTTTTTTACTTTGTAGTTATAGCATTTTTAAGTGAAAGTGATATTAAAATTCAATAAAATGAATAAATACAGTCGAAATTGGAAGATTTTAGCGTCCCTGGAACCGAAAGAACCATCTCAGGATCAGAACAACGAAATTAATGAGATTTTCAATCAGGTGAGTCATCTTTCATATTATTATTATGTTTGGATCTTTACTGTTTTATTATGTTACGTTGAACATACTGTTTGGAGTTCGATTCCCAAGCAGACTTAAGTGTACCATACTGAATTCGAGCATGATGAACTGCAATAAGTTTGCCCTATACCTACTAATAGTAAATAATTTTAATTTTAATTGTGCTATTGCTACGGGGTAAGGTGTAAGTAATCTATTATTATACTTTTTTAATATACTTCTTTTTTTTCAGGAACCAACGTTAACAATTTTAGAGAATGTAACACTATCTGATTTTGATGAACCTGAGCAGTCACCTAGCATACTGTTGTCAACTTTGGAAAATAATAATATATCGTTAGACTTAGTGGATTTATTAAATGAAGATTTATATTTATCTAATTTAAGCAATGATGGCGTGCCTGCACCAGATGAATGCATCTTATCATTAAGTGACTTTTCAACTTCGGAACTCAGAGATAATGTTCAAATTAATGATGTATTAACACAAAACGTTGCTCATTCACATACTACAGAAACTGTTGACATAAACATAGAATGTAATACTACTGATGTTGCTGGCATTGAATCGGTTATTCCTGGTCATCAAAATCGTAAACGCAAACGCAGAGGTCAAGCGGAACCAAATGAATGGAAGAAGAATGTGAGAAAAATAAAAGACAAAAGGGTGAACCTTACCTCTCAAGTAAAGGTTTTCTAAATCCAGGCAAATCTTTGGGAGAATCGAAGTGTATGGGGATGTGCAGAGAAAAATGTACGGACAAATTCAGTGAAGAAGACAGATTAGAAATCTTTTCATCTTTTTGGAATATTGAAAATATTGATCAGAAAAGGCGGTATATTGTAGGCTTGGTGAATCGAGTGCCTACGCAAACAAAAAGAACTGCTAATTTAGAAAGCAAAAGAAAACTGACAAATAAATATTTCTTGAAGAAAAAAGGAGCTACAGAAAAAGAAAAAGTATGTCAGAAATTCTTCTTAGCAACTTTGAGTGTCTCAGAAACTTTTGTCAGATTTTGTTTCAAAAAATTGCTTGAAACTTATGTTGTTGAAGCCGATAAGCGGGGAAAACATGCACCACACAATAAAAAATCGGATGATACCAGGCAGTACATTCGAGATCATATTAAATCTTTTCCACGAATGCCAGCGCACTATGCACGAAGAGACACCAAAAAAGAGTTTTTAGATCAAGATCTAAATGTGGCAAAGATGTACGAGCTTTATAAAATTAAATGTTGTGAAGAGCGAAGAGAAGCTGTTGATATAGCTTACTATCGAATGGTATTCAAGAAAGAATTTAATATTGGTTTCTTTAAAGAAACATTTGTCACACAAATCTTTTCGTTGTTTAAACAACGAAAAGATTTGTGTGACAAATGTTTTACTTTCCAACATTTGAACGCAGAGGAAAAAGAGAAGCAGAAAGAAGAGTATGAAAAGCACCTAGAGAGAAAAATTACTGCACGACGACATCGTGACGAAGCAAAAATGTCAGCACAATCGGGTGATATACATTTTGCTGAATATGACTTAGAGGCCATTTGTAATTGCCCATCATCATCATCAAAACAAATTTATTACAAACGCCGAATTGCGATGTACAATTTTACTATGCTGGATTTTGAGACAGAAAAGCGTAAGGTGTTCTGTTATTGCTGGCACGAAGGTATTGGAAGGAAAGGGGCTACTGAAATTGGGTCATGTTTGTTGAAATTTCTGAAAACGAAAGCTGATGGTAAGCCCATTACATTTATGTCTGATACTTGTGCGAGCCAATGTCGTAATGTATATATTTCAGCTCTATTATTGTACTGCGTTGAGGCTTTCAATATACCAGAGATTAACCAAAAGTATTTTGAATCTGGGCACAGTTAAATGGCAGCAGATAATATCCATGCGACTATTGAACTGTCTAAGAAGAATATATCGATATTTCATCCATCCGGCTTCTACACAATTATAAGAAAAGCTTCCAGAAAAATCCATATGACGTTCATGAAATGGGAACAGATGACTTTGTAAATATTAAATACCTAAAAACGGTATTAGTCAAGAATGCTAAAGTGGATTGTGATGTACTGTCAATTGGCTCAAAATAAGATGGTTACAGTACCGTAAAGAAGACAATAAACATATATACTTCAAATATGATTTAGATGATATTGATTTTAAAATGATTAAGATTATCAGAAGAGGCAAAAGACTGTCTGTGGAACAAATTGTAATGAAAAGTGCACATGACAAACCCTTACCCATTTCCGCTGAAAAGTATGAAGACTTACAAGAATTGTGCAGACAAGGTATTATTTCAACGCAATATCACAGTTTTTATGATGGATTTTCCGTTGGAACAACTGATGACGACGAAGATAATTAATATTTTTCTAACTGATGTCTGTATGTTGATTTTTTTTTTAAATTTAATATTGTGTGTTTGCAGAAGTAAATAAAGATTATGTTACGTTTGATTGATTACTTATTTATTTTAATTTATTTAGTCCATTCCTATCTAACACAAAATAAAACTTAGCTGCACAAACGACGTTTGTAAGTAAGATAAGAACAAAACCAGAAAACAAATTAAGAGACACACTAACGTATGTCAACCGGATTTAAAAAAAATATATGTTGTATCTTTGTAAGCATTTATAAACAATTTTTTATTTTATTTTTTAATGCTTAAATAGTAGAACAATATATCAATATTTTTTTTTTCTCACCAACTATATACTACGAGTATCTCTGTTAAAGAGTTGTTAGAGAGAGTTTGAAGTGACGAATTTCCACAGTATTTTTGCTCTCCTGTAAAATTGACAAAATGTAGATACGTTCATCTGATTCTTATACCGCGATATTGTATATATATACTAGCTGACCCGGCAAACGTTGTTTTGCCATACAAAAAAAAAAGTTTTGAAAAATAGATGTTAGCCGATTCTCAGGCCTACTGAATGTGTATACGAAATTTCATAAGAATCGGTCTAGCCGTTTCGGAGGAGTACGGTAACTAACTATTAGATATATATATATATATATATACTATAGATTGGATATCTACTTTGTAATTGACGGGCCTCGTGGTCTAGTGGTTCATATAACGGACTGCCGTTCACGAGGTCTCGGGTTCGATTCCCGGTCAGGACAATCATTTGTGTGATGTTTTTAATTGTCATACAAATGTTTGTACTGCGTCTGGGTGTTTACTATGTATTATAAGTATGTATTTACAAAAGAAAAGTAGTTTATGTATTATATCCGTATTCTGGTACCCATAACACAAGCATATAAGCTTAGCTTGGGACGTTGTGTGAAATGTCCATGAATATTTATTTATTTATTTATTATTTATATAAAAAAAAAAAAATTTCATTACTTACCTACTTAAATAAACGATAATTGAATACTTGATAATTGACATACCTGGTTGTTTTAGTTATTCCGAAATATCCTTCCAAGCCATTTCTTTTTTTACACTATCCATATACTTCGGATGTTGTAAATTATATATAAACTCATATTTACGTACACATTCTATTAGTTTTTCGTCCTCCATTATTACACATCTATACGCATTAGCGGCCCATCCACTAACGCTCATTCCTGCCGGAATCTACAATCCTTACGGAATGAACGCCAGTGGATTTGCAAGAGCGAGAAAGAATAACGGTATTATAACCCAGCGACCCCTCCCGTCGTGAAGGACGCGACGCGCTCTGTGATCAAGTTAGTGCCTGTTCATTTGTCCGGCGTGATTGAGCGCGTGTTTGTAATCATTTTGTTTGTGTCTGTCGTCTCCAAAAGGAAAATGGATTCCCAACAAGAAATCGACGATAAAGCTGACATTAGAAATGTGCCTAAGCACATAATAAAAGAAATAATATGTACCTACAATTCTCACCTTGCCTTAAGGCAAATTAAAAATAAAGATTTGTACGGCAACAGGAATTTAAAGTACAAATAGCATCAAGCTTTGGTCAATGTATGTAACCTTACTTACTTTTTGACGATGAAAACTTAGTAGGTACCTATGAATTACGTAGGTATCTATTATTATAGCTTTACAGATAAAAAGGGATGTTGTATCAATAAAAAATCCACTTAATTCTAGTAATATTACAATAATAATAAGTAATAAATACAATTGGTGGGTAGGTGCCCAAACAGTAAATATTTATCTCAGCAACTTGAACTTAAATTATTTATTTCTAATAGTATTTATCAGCTTACAGTAATTTTAAATAGTGCATTTAGTGCGGTTTTTATGTGTGTTTCTTGGAAAGATACAAATGTGACTTGATATCAAAGTGAAATTTTACCACCTACCAGCTGATCACTTTCAACACTCTCATACTTTTTCTTTACTTTTGAATTGTGCACACACAACATGGAACAACTCTCTGAGATCCAATCTGCTCTGAAAACACTTGAAGAGTGCTTTAACAAAAAAATGGAGGAACTCCAGGTGCAGTTGCAGGGCAGCAGTGCAGCCAAGGACACGGTTGCTAAAGTTGCAGATGAATTCCGCTCATTCCGCGAACTCGTTTATGGCATGTTTAAGCTGTTACGGAACCAAATTGCAGAGTGCTCCAGAGTAATCGACAGTATGGAATCCAGACAGAGGCGAAAATCTCTTATTTTCTGTGGTGTTGCAGAGGCTGAGAAGGAGAATTGCTCCTCAATAATCGTTAAGCTCCTGCATGGTCAATTACACATGCAAAACATTTCTAACTCTTCCATTAAGACATGCCATCGACTTGGGTCATTTAAGAAGGACAGTAATCGGCCCATACTGGTTAGATTTGTTAGTATGGATGTTAGATCTGCAGTCTGGCGATTAAAGACTAAACTGAAGGGGTCTCCAATTTCGTTAAAAGAGTTTCTCACTAAAACCAGACAAGCAGTTTTCAGTAAGGCCAGGCTTCATTTCGGTATTAGGAGGTGTTGGTCCCAAGATGGTATTATTGTTATCAATACGCTTGATGGAACGCGACATAAAATTACTTCCGTTGACGAACTCGACCCTATCATGCTGAAATATCCAAAAGCATCGACAGAACCAGCCACTGCGAAACCGTAACTCATTATCATTGAACTTCCACCGATTTGTCGTGCTCAGGTGACAGGATTGGACTGTTTACAACTATTTTGCCTGCTACATGTTATCGGTTTAAGTTACCCACTTTTATAGCTATTTGATTTTATTTGAATATTATTTTGTTTTGCAAATTGGTTATGTACCTACACAATATGTCAGATGTCACTGTCACTTGTCACTACAGTAATTTTTTTTTTTCTTTTTTTTTATGTTAGTTTGTCTTTGGTTTGTTATTTGCATAGAGTACTGTTACTTGTTGCCTTTTAACTAATTCTATTATGTATAAGATTGCAGATTAATACTATGTTACTGAAAAATCATAAATAATCATAAGGAAAAATTCTATTCTATCGTTTAGAAATGTGGTATACATACTTAACCTTGTACTTTTCAATGTTAAAAAAAAAAATTGTTTCTTTTGCATTCACTTACCTATTTTTTTTTTTTTTTTGGCTTTGTTGTCGTTGTGTTGTGCTTGTATATTTTAATTATTTTGTTTGTATTTTGTATGTACTAGCTGGCGGGTGGTGCAGAGGGGTATCTTGGTATTCTATATTTGCCCCACTGAATTTTTATCTTGTTTTTATTATAGTTTTTATTTTTTTTGTGATTAATTTTAATTCGAGTTAGTTTTAGATTATTATTATTTTGACTAATATTTATTATTTATGTTATTTTGAACTTATATATATTATTTATACATATAATCATTAATGTCATCGTCCGATGGCGAATCATCATTTCATACTGGAAATACATCTGCTGAAATAATTTCCGATGATAGTTTTCATTCACTAGGCGACACACTTGGTGACAGATTGCGTCAGGAGTTCGTCGAATCCTCTAAATTATTTAACGCATGTCATATTAATGCTCAGAGTGTGCCCAGCCACTACGGCGACCTTTTAGAGACTTTTACAAATACCAACTTTCATGCCATCCTGATTTCCGAGTCCTGGCTCAAACCTCATCTTTTGTCTACTTCTTATTCCCTCCCTGGATATGTCTTAATCCGCAATGATCGCCTTGATCGGCGAGGTGGCGGTGTTGCCATCTACCT
Organism: Orgyia antiqua; assembly: GCA_916999025.1. Taxonomy (NCBI): domain Eukaryota; kingdom Metazoa; phylum Arthropoda; class Insecta; order Lepidoptera; family Erebidae; genus Orgyia; species Orgyia antiqua. The sequence goes on from OU779874.1 coordinate 13,778,184, forward strand.
GCGTGCTTGTTTTCCCTACAAAATCATTTCTTCATCTTCAGGTCAATCTGCTGATAATATAGAATATCTCTTTCTAGAGGTTTGTGTTAGGGGAGCCAAACTGGCTCTTGGAGTGGTTTACTGTCCCCCCACCTCAGATTACTTCACTGAATTCGAATCAGTTTTAGAACCTTTAGGGTCTGATTATAGCCACCACATCATAATGGGAGATTTTAACACTAATTTTATTTGCCAACATTCACCACGTACCATTAGATTGCGGCGCATCATTGAATCAGCCTGTCTTCATGTCTTACCTCTTCAACACACTCACTTCAATCCTAACGGGGAGGACACCTGGCTTGATTTAATAATCGTTTCCACCCCTCGTCTTGCTCCTACTTATGGCCAATATCCTGCACCCGCCTTTTCCCGTCACGACCTAATTTATCTGTCCTATGTCCTGAAGCCTCCCAAACCCCAGCCCAAATTCCTGCACTTGCGTTCCTATGCCAAAATAAATTTAGACCAGCTACAAACTGATGCTGAAAATATCAATTGGGATGAAATGTTGGCTGCAAACACAGTCGACGAAAAAGTTGCTTCCTTCAACATAGCAATAAGAAATTTATACGACTGTCATGCCCCTGTCAGACAGGTTAAAATCAAGCACTCACCGGCCCCATGGCTAACAGAGGAAGTTCGGCTGGCAATGAGACGAAGGGACCGCGCCTTTATAAAATACAAACACCATCGGCATGACAATGACTGGGCTAAATTCAAAAAACTCCGTAATAGCTGTAATCAGATGATACGGAACGCTAAACGCCGGCACATCCGTGATAACATATCTTGCTCTTCCCCTGCTGATGTCTGGAAGGTTCTTAGGACTCTAGGCATAGGCAAATCTTTTAATTTTGTGCTGCCTAACTCTATCAGCCTAGACGAAATAAATGACCACTTTGCTGCAAAAGATACTTTGGACACACAAACTAAACAACAAACTATCAATCACCTTAATAGTCTTCCTCGCCCTATATTTCACCCACTTCACTTCTCTCCAGTTACCTCCGATGAACTAAAAAAAGTTATCCTCTCAATAAAGTCTGGTGCTGTTGGATGCGACGACATTAGTCGACGTATGATAACCTTGGTTTTGGAGCAAATCATTGTGCCTATTTCTCACATTATAAATTTTTCTATATCATCCGGCCAATTTCCATCTATTTGGCGTAAAGCACTAGTACGTCCTTTACCAAAGATTCCTAACCCATCGCAGTTTAATCATTTTCGACCTATTTCAATTCTACCATTTTTAGCTAAGGTGCTTGAAAAATGCGTTCACAAACAGCTCTCTAGCTTTGTTCAACTAAATAACATTTTATGTCCGTTTCAATCTGGCTTTCGTCCGGGTTATAGCACAACTTCAGCTTTGCTTAAAGTCACTGGTGACTTGAGGGCCGCCATTGAGGATACCAAGATTACAGTTCTGGTTTTGGTGGACTTCTCGAACGCCTTTAACACCGTTTCACACGACATTCTATTAACTATCCTTTCTTCTCTTCAATTTTCCCCTGAGGTACTGGAATGGTTCTCTTCATATCTTCGAGGCCGCCAGCAATTAGTTTTTAGTAACGAATCCTCGTCCCAATGGTGTGCACTAAACACGGGCGTGCCTCAAGGCGGTATACTTTCTCCTCTTCTGTTCTCTCTATTTGTCAATCTTATTACTCGTGACCTTCAGTGTTCCTATCATCTATACGCAGACGATTTGCAGCTATACTCTCAAGCGAGGGTTGAAGAGTTATCGGTTGCGATCGACTTACTAAATAAAGATCTGTTAGTAATTAAGGAATGGTCTGATCGCTTTGGTCTTACCGTGAACCCCAGTAAATGTCAAGCTATCCTTGTTGGCAGTCCTCGCTTATTGAACAGGATAGATTTACAGTCTGCTCCCAACATTAGTTTTAATGGTGCAATTATTCCTGTTAGCCCGTCTGTGAAAGATCTAGGCCTACATATTGATTCAAGACTGGACTGGCAAACTCAAGTCGCAAATGTGTGTCGAAAAGCTACTGGCACCCTACGATATCTTTACCGACATAAAAATGTGTTACCAACAAAAACAAAACTAACACTCGTTCAGACGTTGATTTTTCCCATAATCGACTATGGTGATGTGTGCTATCTCGACCTGAATGCAGATCTGCTCAACAAACTTGACCGCCTTCTCAATAATTGCATTCGGTTCATTCATAACCTCCGTAAATATGATCACGTATCCGCTTTTCGTTCGCGGTTAAATTGGCTCCGCATCAGACAACGCCGCAGTTTACATGCAGTTTGCATGCTTTACACTTTACTAAATTCCCCTCACGCCCCTAATTATTTGACTACTTATTTCCAAAATCGTTCAGAATTACATCTCAGAAACCTTCGCTCTTCAAACGACATTCTTCTTTCTTGCCCTAGGCATAGTACCAGTCTCGTCCATTCTTCTTTCATAATTCAGTCTATTCTCTTCTGGAACGCACTCCCTCGTGAGGTCAGGATGACTACCACTCGTAGTCTTTTTAAACGCAGAGTTCGACGTATCTATCTTAAACTTTCGGCAGAAACCTAGTAGCTTTTCTCACACTACTTTAATTTTATTTATATATGTATAATGTATATGTATTATGTGTATGTTTATGTATTTGTATAATTATGTGTGTTATTATATTGTGTATTTTTATGTAATGTTTATTGTTTGTAGGCTGTAGGTATATTTTTGTTGTAGATTTAATTACTATCAATTAATTAATAGCACCTACCAGTAGCACTTTCTGCACCTACCAATGGTTGCCTGGTAGAGAATGCCCTAGGCATTAAGTCCGCCATTGTACAACTTAATTATTGTGCATAAAGTTTAATAAATAAATAAATAAATAAATAATATTAGTTTATTGTTTTTAAAGGTATGTAGGTTCATTAGGTTGATAGCATCTTACTTATTATAATTAGGTAGGTAGGTATATAAATTGTGTTACAATAATAGGTACTTATCTATGTTTATATTTTTAGATCAAAAACTCTCAGAAATCGGGAAGTGGCACAGAAGAGACATATAAGTCGCAATTATGGTACTTCTCATTGATGACCTTTTTAACCGATCATGAACAGCCTACGGAGAGTTCAGATAATTTAGATGAACAAGAATTGACACAAGAAGCAGTAACACGTCAAGACAATGAAAATGGAACTGCTAATGAAGAAAAGGTTAGTACCTACTTAAGTACCTACTATTATACAGGGTGTTGTGTAATCACCGTTGTCCTTCTAACAGTGGTTAGATAACTGCAAAATAAAAATATAATAACCAAGTTTACCAAAGTTATAGTTACCAATATACCAAGTTTACCAATATTATAGTTTTACGCCTTTAATTTGTCAGCAAAGGCCCACAATTACCCCGTATATGTTTTTTAAATTTTCAAATGGTCGATTTTTTAAATTTTGCCAAGGTAACCTTCCTTTGTTACTGAAATAAGAAACATATCGATCTCTATTTTCTCTTGGAAGTAAAGGCGGACAACCACAATTAACATTTTGTAATTCGACCAATTGAGGCACGTTTTCTTCGTACCTCCATTCGGCAGTGTGTCGGATTTCGCCAGTTCGCTTGTCGATGCTATCGACAGTCTGTGGTGATAAGTAAAATTTGCTTTGGCGACACAAATAATTGTGTAATGCACAGATCGCTAAAACAACTTTGTTTACGTTTTCCACTTTAATATTCATTGGTGAATTCAGTACTCGAAATCTAGAATTTATAATGCCGAACGCATTTTCGACGACATTACGCGCTCTAGAATGGCGAGAATTATATCTTTCATTCATAACATTAGAAACACTTTCATCCTGACTGAAATGTTTTAATATATGTTCATGTGCGGGAAAAGCATCATCAGCCAAAAAAACGTAATTCATTTTTTCAACATTATCTTCACGTTTAGGGATATGAAGCCCGTCATTTGTTGTTACATATATCATTTACTAAAATGACATTGGGGCCGTGTGTCATTTTAGTAAATGATATATGTAGAGCTTCATCATGCCTTTTCCGACGCAGACGACGACGCCGACGTCGATGCCAACACCTATAAAAACCAACTCAGCACCGATACGTCGGGATTTGAGCAACGTAACGACCATACGCCGGAGGCGTCGGCGAAGCCGGCGCCGACGACGACGCCGAAGCCGACGCCGACGTCTATAAAAACCAACTCAGCACCGATACGTCGGGATTTGAGCAGCGTAACGACCATACGCCCACGATGACGCCGGCGCCTTTAAAGACCAACTCAACACTGATCCGTCGGGGATTGAGCAGCGTAACAACCTGTACAATACTGACTTTTACACACACTAAGACGCCGTGACACATAGTATCTTTATAAATTATTGCATATGTGTTAATCTGATATGTAAGCTATATTATTGCAAAGTTTCACGAAAATCCATCCAGTAGTCTTTACGTGAAAGAACAACAAACATCCTTACATTCATACATTCAACCATACATCGAAACAATGGAGTATAGATAAATGACCGGGGAAACGTTCTCGTTGCTCAGCGAACAGTTTAACTTTATTTTATCACGCGTAATTCTTTTTTCGTCATATCTCCGAAGATATTTATTTAAATTGCATGCTGTACAGAGCAGTTATTATCTATATTAAATGCGTAAACTAACTAAGGTATTTAATTTGATAAAAAATGTTACTATATACACATAAATAGCTTTTGAAAACATCCTATTGAATTTGATAATTTTGTTGACGTTCTTATGGGTACAGCGGGTTTTCCTTAAAAGATAGATATATGGCCTCGCGGACTTTTTTAAAGATTTATAGGTAACAAACAATTTCTCCATACATTACTTTGTTGTAACTCACATGGATAAGGCAGCGTTTTCATTTAAAGCTCGCGCGCGTGACTTTTTTCCCCGTTTCTGGCAACATTTTACACTGATGCTTCGCTTCTATTCGTTGCAGCGTGATGTTGTATAGCCTATAGCCTTCCTCGATAAATGTACTATCCAACACTGAAAGAATTTTTCAAATCGTGCCAGCAGATCCTGAGATTACCGCGTTTAAACAAACAAACAAACTCTTTCGCTTTATAATATTAATATGTAGTATACAGGCTGCTTCAAAAAAATGTATACACACTTTACTATTGTAGTTTTCCCGCTCTACAAGACTAATGTTATATTTCTTCGCCAGGTGCCAGCATAATCGTCCCTCTATGTTATATTATCAGTTGGAATTTGTAATATCAACATGGGGGACGTACGTTTGAGTTTTGAAGAACGTAAGTAGGTTATTAAGTGGTACTGAAAGTTTGAGAATGTAAATGAAGTTCAAAGACAGTGGAGAAGGGAGTATGATACAGAACCACCTTCAAGATTAACAATTACACGCATACGAGACAAATTCGAAGTTCATGGAACAGTGTGTGATGTGCATAAAGGTCATTCAGGTCGGCCTCGAACAGCTACAAGTGATGAGTCATCAACGGCAGTCTTGGAACTGTTTCAACGCTCTCCTAACAAATCTTCAAGGCAAGGGGCACGTGAAAATAATGTAAGTGCTAGCAGCGTGCTACGCATTCTGAAGAGAGGCAAGTATCGTGTTTACATTCCAAGGCTGGTGCAACAGCTAAATGACGACGATCCAGATCGAAGGTTGCAATTTTGTGAATGGATTCAGGAGATGGTGATACGTGAACCGGGATTTATGGGTAGCATCATTTGGTCGGATGAAACCCAATTCAAACCTTCGGAATACGTTGTCAAATAGTAAAATTAAATTTTAATCGAAAGAATACACCCGTTATTATTCAGTGTAGGAATTTAACAAAAAAGTGTCTTGAAAATTTCAATAAAAATTTAGAGCCGCGCTTATCCTCATTAAAAGCAACAAATGGCGACCCAAATGATATGTATTGTACACTCCACAACGCTATAAAATTAGAATTTAAAAAGGCATGTAAAATAAAAAAGGTCACTATAAATAGTAAATTTAAGTTTAGCGCTTGGGCTACGGACGGTATTAGACGCAGTAGGGATATTTTGTATGAACTATATGAGAAAAGGTCTTATACATCTAACTCACAATTTTTAAATTACGTCAGAAACTACTCAAAAATATTTAAAAAAGTTTGCATTCAGGCAAAAGCGGCATATATTAGTGAACAAATTAAAAAAGCCGACAATAAATTTTTTTACGAATATTCCGATTGAAACAACTAAATATCTCTTATCGTCTCCAGCAGCGGCTGAGAAACTCTTTAAAGAAAATGTAAAAATCTCTGTCTCTGAACCTGTGTTATTTGAATTTGACTTTATAGGGGCCAATGACATAATTAATGCACTTCGGTCCTTATCAATAAATAATTGGTCAAGTGCGAGTCGGACTCGCGCACGAAGGGTTCCGTACCATTATCTATGCAACATAAGGCAACGTTATTAGTATCGAGCAAGAAACGGTAAAAAAATTATGTTTGTTGTATGGGAGCCCCCCTTAAATATTTATTTTATTTTATTTTTAGTATTTGTTGTTATAGCGGCAATAGAAATACATCATCTGTGAAAATTTCAACTGTCTAGCTATCACCGTTCTTGAGATACTGGGTGCGGAACCCTAAAAATCATGTTTGTTGTATGGGAGCCCCCCTTAAATATTTATTTTATTTTATTTTTAGTATTTGTTGTTATAGCGGCAATAGAAATACATCATCTGTGAAAATTTCAACTCTCTAGCTATCACCGTTCTTGAGATACAGCCTGGTGACAGACGGACGGACGGACGGACGGACGGACGGACGGACGGACGGACGGACGGACGGACGGACGGACGGACGGACGGACGGACAGCGAAGTCTCAGTAATAGGGTCCCGTTTTTACCCTTTGGGTACGGAACCCTAAAAAGACAGAGGATATGTGGGGGCTGTCGGTAAAAGCCATTCAAGCCGTTATTGTAAATATTGCACCGATACTGGCAGATATATTTAATACGTGTGTCAATAATGGGGATTTTCCTGACCTAATGAAGTGCAGTAAAATTGTTCCAATTTTTAAAGCAGGTTGTACCACTGATGCTTCTAATTACAGGCCTATATCCGTACTACCAAGCCTAAGTAAAATTTTTGAACGGATAATTTTAAACCAAATGTTAGCATATTTTGATGTCATGGGACTACTTCACAAAAATCAATTTGGGTTTACTAAAGGGCGATCTACTGTAGATGCTGGATCTAACTTAATCAAAACTATATTAGGAGCGTGGGAAGAATGCTGTGATGCTATTGGAGTATTTTGTGACCTTTCTAAGGCATTTGACTGTGTGGACCACGAAACTCTCATCCTAAAGTTAAAATTATACGGTATCCAAGGTAAATCTCTTCAACTCCTGCAGTCATATTTATCCGACCGAAATCAAAAAGTGGCCATTGAAAATGCCGTTTCCTCTGGCTCTAAAGTCAAGATGGGGGTGCCACAGGGATCAATCCTAGGTCCATTGCTATTTATAGTGTACATAAATGATCTCCCATATGTAGTGAAGGAATCCATGTCAAATATAGTCCTATTCGCAGATGATACATCACTTATATTTAAAGTAAATAGGAATGATAGGGATCTAATTGAACCAAACTCAACTTTAAATGCTATAGCCAACTGGTTTTCTGCAAATAACCTTCTTTTAAATGCAGGTAAAACTAAATGTATAAAATTTACAACACCTAACGTTAATTTCACTGACGTAAATCTTAAATTAGATGGCAAACTGTTAGATCTCGTTCCATCAGCTGTCTTCTTAGGAATAACAGTGGACTCTAAATTGCAATGGGGGCCCCATATACAGGCTCTCGCAAGTAAACTAAGTTCTGCTGCGTTTGCCGTTAGACGTATAAGACAGCTGACAGACGTTCCTACAGCTAGGTTAGTGTATTTTGCTTACTTTCATAGTATTATGTCTTATGGCATCTTACTGTGGGGGTCTGCAGCAGACGTCCAAACTATTTTTATCTTGCAAAAAAGAGCAGTTCGTGCTATTTACAAATTAGGCAGTCGTGAGTCGCTTCGGGATTTGTTTAAGGAGATAAATATACTTACACTGCCATCTCTGTATATTCTCTGAAACATCATGTACGTTCGTAAAAACATCTCGCTCTTCATTAAGAATAGTGACGTCCACAGCCTTAATACTCGCAATAAAGAAAAGCTTATGGTTCCAAGATTTAGGCTTAGCAAAACTAGCAAAAGTTTTATGATTAACAGTATTAGGTTCTATAACAAAATTCCACCCAATGTCACTGAATTACCAGACAATAAATTCAAACAGGTTGTTAAGAACACACTGATTTCTAAAGCATACTATAGTACCAAACATTATATGGAAGATAAACACACTTGGTCTTCACTTCGTAGCGGCCCTCTGGCAATGAAATAAGTAATATTCTTATTAATACCTAAAATACTGTCTTGCTTTGCTTAATTGTATTAACATTTTCTCGCTTTGTTGACGTCAGATATGATAACTTCTGTTAATTATCTATTCTTTAATATCGTATTGATTTATGATTTCAAGATAAATTATTGTGTATGTTGTCAGAAACTTTATGTTTATACATATATATCTACATTGTAATTATTTATTCATGAGACTGTAAAGGTGTGAGCATTATGCCGAACCTAGTATATTTCCTTTGTATATTTCTAATTGCTTTCTATTTGCTTGTGTACTGTCCTACGGAGCGACTTCGTCATGCTCACTCAAATGTCTCGAAGTTGGTAGCGTTGCACGTCGGGTCGCACGGTTCCCTACAAAATGGTCGAGCTGTGCGGGGCTGATGTGTGCGTTATACTCGTGAACGGGTGCCTTCTGCTGGGACAGGACGATTTGCTCCAACAAGGCTATTTTATTATTAAGTTAGTTTTAGTTTTAAAAATGTTAGTTTTAGTTAGTCGTGATAGTACTGATCGGCATCATTCTCACACCCCTTATACAATTATGTATAATATTGTTAAAAAAAAAATGAAAGGAAATGAAAAAAAAAAATCCATGGAGTTTCTTGTCTGTTCTTCTCCATAGGATCCGCGTTTGGAACAGACACCTAGTTTCTGACGTTTCAAAAGAGCTTGTAAAACATGCCAACTTGAAATAAAATATTTTGACTTTGACTTTGATTCCATATTTCCTGCCATTCGTGCATTATACGGTAATGATGATTTTTATTTTCAACAAGATGGTGCTCCGCCGCACTATCACAGGGACGTACGAGCTTACCTGGATCAAAATTTGTCGGGCCAGTGGATAGGACGCAGGGGGCCAATCGAGTTTCCAGCACGCTCTCCAGACCTTACACCACTGGATTTCTTCTTGTGGGGCACAGTAAAAGATGAGGTGTACAAACGTAAACCACGTAACCTAGACATTCTTTGGAATGAGATTCAAGCAGTGTGTAGAGATATCTCATTGGACGTTTTGATACGATGTACAGAATCAGTGGTGACTCGTACTCAGGATTGTATTGATGCTGCAGGTCACCAATTTGAACAGTATTAACATTTGTTATTTATGTTTCATTTACATCGGACTTTCAGCTTTCTATTTTCCTGAAATTTAACTTTGTAGAACGGTAAATAAATTTTCTATGGAAGTTTAAAGTGTGTATACATTTTTTTGAAGCAGCCTGTATATAGTATAGATAGAGAAGTACTATAGTATTATAATAGTTTAATATTTAGAAGATTTATGATTAAGGTGAAATTATACGGTTCACTTTTGTCTTTCAATTTGGATGAAGCAACCAAATTGATCCATGTAAACTTATAAGTGAATCATTCAACGTCATTGAATGTTGTCGTTCAACGGCGTTGAAAGAATTGAACATGCTCAATATTTTCACTTTTAGCGTTCAATCTTCAACGCGGATGAATGAGAAATGAATGTGTAAACACAAGAATTGAACGATTCACTTTTACAGTCAGTCGTGCGCGCCGCAGTGTCGAGGGAGGGCGTATTTTTGGACAATACATACCTACCTACTACATACCTACGAAATGGTTTTCAAATGGAAGGAAGAATACACGCCTCTGTTATTGGAACATTTTAAAAAGTATACGTGTCTATGGAATTATAAAACGGAGGGTTATAAAAACCGAGATTGTCGTGGAAATGCTATTAAATCGCTAATTGAAGATTTGAACATTAGCGGTGTAATCGAAGAAGACATAAAAGTAAAAAGCGGATGAGTTTTTGAATGCTGTATGTGTTCCAAGGGAAGGCACATCTAACTTCGTGAGTACCTACTATTTAAATTAATATATTAAACCCATGCGAAGCTGGAGCGAACCGCTAGTCAACACTAATATTATAAGGAGGAAAGATTCGATAAGTTGTTTGTTTGTATTGATTAGGCTCCGACTACTGGGCTACTGGGCTGATTTAAAAAAAAAATTCACCTTTAGAATGCTACTAATGACTACGATGGAGTCCAACAGGAGGGTAATGTGTTCATACTTGTTGCGATAGCTGCAATCCACGCGGGCGGAGCCGCGGTTAAAAGCTAGTATTTAAATAAAACACAATAGTTATTACAAGCTTTTTAACAATCTTACACAAATACATAAAACAGATTGAAAATTATTCTACTCTTCTTATCATTTGCAATTGCCACGGAACAATGTCAGTAGTGATGAATTTTTCTTCTAACATATTTCGCACTCTGCGGGCGTTTTCAGTATGATTTCCTAGCCGGGTTTGCGGTATGCCCACAATCGCTTCGGATGGTACTTGTCGCCATTCTCCTGGGATAATACATCCCTTTTCCCAATCCTCTCTCTCAAGTGAATGTTGTAAGTTAATATTGGGAGTTGTTTTTCTAAGCCAGTTATGAAGAGCGCACGTTGTTTTTACTAACTGTTCAACTTTTGACAGAGTGAGTGGGATGGGTTTTTCGAATATTCTAAATTTTGCTACTAATATGCCAAATGCATTTTCGAGTACGCGTCTTGCTCTGGATAGTCGATAGTTGAAAACTTTGTGTTTTTCGTTGAATTCCCCTCTTGTATTATATGGTTTCAAAATATTTGTTTTCAGAGGAAATGCACCATCTGCTACGAAAACACCTTCATTTGGTATATTTAATAGATTTGCGGTTATCGCTTCATTCAATGTTGATTTTTCAAAAACGCAAGCATCATTTGCTCTTCCATTAGTTCCCACATCTATGTAAATGAAATTATAATTGGCGTCTACGACAGCGAATAAAATAATACTGAATTTTTTTTGTAATCAAAATACTCAGAAGCACTATTTGGCGGGCATCTTATCTTTACTAGCTTTCCATCCATGGCTCCACAGCAGTTTGGAAAATTCCATATCTTGTAAAAACTATTCATTATCTTTCTCCATTCACTTTTGCTTTGTGGAACCTGAAACAAAATCATAATTTTATTTACAGAACATCCCAGAGCAGCTGTCACAGGTGACAGAATATGAAAACACAGAGAAGAGTCAGGAAACTCCTCAAGCAAAAGATAGCGGACATTCTCAGACCTCAAAAGATGAACAGCCTCTCACGAATATATCTCATGCGCCGAGAAACCGGAAAAGATGCAGTGATACACCAATAGACAAGGCTGTAAAGCAGTTGAAAATTATTAGCGATGATGCTAAAAATAACACCGAAGATGAATTTGACTTATTCTGTAGAAGTTTGGCTGTGCAGTTAAAGCGAATGCCACTACATCGAGCTTTGATTTTGTCAACAGAAATTACGAGAAGTCATGGTGCAGGAACGGCTGCAGTTCATTAATACATCCCCTCATGATTCTACGCGTTCATCATCGTTGTCACATAGTTCTTATACCTATGTAATGTCTCCAGATACTTATCAACATGAGCAATATCCTTCGTCCATTTCTCAGTTCTAATTGGCACCTATTCAAACTTATGATCATCATGAGGTCGAAACACCCATAAACACTCAACAAATTAGTGAGATACTGCCCACAACTCAAGAAAATAATACTTCGGACTTGCTCCAAACAGCTATGAACAACATATTGTGAAATATTAAAAGAATACACTAAATTTACTTAATTCATTTGTTTTATTTACTCTATATTTTACTGACCTTAATAAAATCTCGTAGTACTATCCATATTGCTTCACACACTGCTTCGAAAAAAGATGATATTGAGCATCTCGGTACTCTGTATAATGCTTCCAATGATCCAAAACAATCCCCAGGGCCCTGAGTCGGGTATTTCAACGGTCTCACAACTGTACCATTATTGTACCATTATGGTGCAATAGTAAAGTTTTTGGTAGTCTACTATTAATGTGTCGTCATAACGACTTCATCATTGTCTTACAATTGTCAAAGTGACATAAATTGCTAGTCTCGTACACAACTGCTTCACAATTGCAATTCAATGACTGAAATGTTTCGGTAGTCTGCTATTTTGAATTTGACAGTAATATTTTTAAATTGTCCTGTGTCGACAGATTGCCATAAATAAAAAATAGATAGATAGAAATATTAGAAATTGTTCTTTGTAATTTATTGCAATTTACTAATCTCCTAAACTTCACATTGCTTTTTATACTAATAAATAGTATGTACAAATATATTTAAACGAAGTCTAGCATGATTAAATGTTTAAATTTATTAGTAGTTTTTCGAAAATCACTTCAACTAACGCATTTTTTAAAAACGGCAACACATACATACCATTCTAACACAATCCATAGATAAAAGAGACCGAAAATTCAATGCATAGACAAAAGAGATCGACAATTCTATTACCATTGAAAGACCGTTATGACGGCATATAGCAGACTACGGATATTTGACTTCAATTGCAACGGTATCGTGCCGGTATTGTGCCGGTATGACAACTGTTCCAAAATAGTGGACTTGAGCACCAGTAGCAAGATGTCTGAGAACGATTTGCAATTTCACTCTTGCGGGCAAAGCATCCCTCATCATAGTATTTTCTTTCTGAATTAACGGTGTAACCATTGTAAGAAGTTCATCAAATTTTGCTTCATTCATGCGAAGATGATTGAGGTATGCACCTGGATCCTCTTTTACCAATTCTCTCAATAGACGGTTTGACGCTCCTAAGGCTTGCCTTCTTAATACCCATGATCGCACCCACCAACGACGGCGTTTCCTTAGCTTCTTTTTCGATAATTCTTTTATTAAATGATCACATATTATTGCAACTCCTAAACGTACGACCTCATTCGACGACATCTTTCGAAGAATGTGTGTTGAACAGTTCATTTTCCAGATACCGTGTAAACAGCATTCCTTTCATTTCTGCTCCATTCAACCAAAGTGATTCAATTTGGTTGAACCGTGTATTTTCACCTTTAGGTTATGTTTATTTTGAGTCTATTGTTTAGTTTGAAGCCATATTGCTGTACTGGTACGGGAGCTAGCAACGTTTGGAAAGTAAGAATTTTAGGTCAGCTGATTTTGTGATATGTCGTCCTTCTTGCATTTTCGGTTAGAGTCTGGGCTATCTGGCTGGCGGTGGCGGTTGCGTTCTTTAGTGCGCATCCTACCTGTCCAGGTAATAATCCTGGATTTTAAAAACATTTTAGAAGGCGTAATTTTTAATTTTTTGTTTTTACATAAATCGACCTGACATACTTTTTTTATTGCCAGACATTTTTGACAATGCTAACTATGTGCCATACGCGATTTTTTTTTTTTATAAAAATTTCAAAGTATTTTATAATGTCTGTAATTTTAATATTATGTTATTTAAAGATAAGAAAAACTTAAAATAAATTTGCCAGACGTTAATTCGATTGTTAAGTCTTAAATTAAAATGAAAAAGTCATGAAAAGTATTGCAGTATAATGCTAGTAGTCCGAGAGAGTCAGTTGCAGAATAAGTCGAGAATGATACAGAGAACCATTACGAAAGTAAATGACTTTTCATTGTGCATATAATAAAAAATAAAAAAAAATAATAATAATAAACCCCTCTGGGCCAGTCGTTACCTCACCATGAGACTAACGCAAAACCTGGAGGCAGATTATAGGCTTTCAAAAATCTTGTGGTATAAACAAAAAATATGTCACAGGACCTAGGGAAAGCCTACAGACCGCAGGGCAGCTTGTGGCGAGCTGAATGTGAGTGGCGACACTGCGGTCCCGAGTGCCCCTGAGAGTCGGTCGTGGCCTCGCCTTCGGCTTGCCTTCGTTGGCTGGCCGAACTGGAAACCGAGAGTGCCTGGACTCTCGCCTCTGTCTTGCCTTCACCGGCCGGACAGAGTGGGGTCGCCAGAGCTATATGCTCGGGGGTGGAAGTGTCAATTTCAAGGGCGTAATTACGGGGAAACCCGCTCCGGGTCTCGGCCCGCGATGGTGAAACCGGTGCCGCACCGCTCTACACCCCAAGCCGCTCACACCGGTGTTGCTCCCTGCTGCCTTGTCTGGCGGCTGTGTGGGGGGCCCATCTAGTGAGTCGGCGAGTCACCGTCTGCCACGGTTCAAGAAGTATCAGTATTGAAGGCAGGCGACTGTTATTATTTGCAATAGTTTTATATACAACCAGTCCATCAAACACCTAACACAATAAACCAGTTCGTTTCTCTACATTATTTTGCAATAGATCTACAGCTACCATTGGCATTCCATGACTCCACTTCTATAGTGCAGGTGTGGAGTGTCGGTGGTAGGTGTCCCACCACATTTATTTATTCATTAAAATTCTCAAAGGGCCTCTGCATGCTGGACCCATGTCCCCATGTAAGCCTTAAAAAGGACCGGGTATTCCTAAAAAAATAATAGGAATAACCCGTGAATTAAAACAGAGATACATACAAAATAATAATAATGATAGTTCTAGTATAGTTATAGTTCTTATAGTTCCGTCTGCCACGGTTCAAGAAGATTAGTAGTATTGAAGGCAGACGTCCGTTTTTTTTTTTTTTATTTCAATAGTATCTGCTAACCAATTCAATTAACACATCAACCCCATAAACAGTGTTATGTACCAAACGATTAACTTATCATATTTTTGTCTGCGCACGGGCATCTCTAACTATTGATAACGTCACTATCGATGACGTCGAGAACTGACCGGTGCATCTGTCCTCGTGGCTCGTTGCGCGCGCGCGCGAAGCGGTTACCGAGCGCGAGTTAGTCGCAAAACACCTCTTGTTTGCAAGTTACGTCGCGATTTGAATGCGATTGAAGCGTTTTCCTTGCAATTGTTTCGCGAGTTAAAAATTGTCACTAGAATTAATTGTTGATAAAACTAATTATCCTTGTTGTGTGAATCGATAATTACCATTGAAACAAAACCTTGAAATGTCATTGCGAAGTTGAGTATTCGCCATTTGTATGACAAAAAAGTATTATAAAAACTAGTGAATTTTGTGTCTCCATACTTAATACTATTTAATGTAAATTGAACTGTTTGATAACTATAACTGTGATAGTATAATTGCATTAAGACGATTGGTGAAAGTTCACGGCTTAAGTCGCGCCAAATGTGGTCATTTTGAGGACTTAAAGAGTTCGTGTCTGCCTGCATAAAGTTAAGTATAGTTTGATTAGCATTCTGCGTTATTTTGGCCAATTTATCGTAGTTAGTTAATGAAGCTATAGCTAGGGCTTGACACAGTGAAGACATTGTTGAAGAACAAAACAAGGTAAGTTTGTACTATTGTAAATTTGTAACGCTGTGATATACAGTATATGTTCGTTCCTCTCGCGCCTGAGAGATATCACGCTTCCACTTAACCTATTATTAATTAGAACACCAGGTTGAACGCAACATATTTTGGTACCCAGAGCGTGGTTTAAACTCCGTTTCTCGAATGTTCCATGTTGAACAAACTATACCCTCATTATTTGTGAAAATTGATTTAATTAATTTAATTAATTTAATTTGATTAATTTGGTTGTTTGTTTGTTTAATCTAAATTGTTGGTATAGTTTTGCATAATTAATTTGAGCACTTGAATTGGCAATTAGATTTTAAAGGGTTTGATAATTATTTGTGCTATTGCTAATCGTATTTGTTGTTGCTCAGGTTATTATTTAATATAAATTATTATTTAATTATTGTCTAATATTGAACAACGTTATAGTTAAGTTGTGGCGTTGTGCGTTTGTATAATACAACATTTATTTTATACGTTTGTTTGTTTTGTTGTTTACCTTAAAATAAATAATTCAAGTCTTAAATTAATTGCACATTGGCAAAGAATTGTTTTGTTTGTTTGATTTAAACTATTTAAGATTTGATAATTGTTTAGAATAATAGCGGCTTGTCTCATTGAAAGATATTTTGTTTTTCGCTATTGTAATATTGTTTGTTTGTGAAAGATATTTGTTTTTTTTTGTTGTTATTATAAGATTGTTTGTTTCGTGCCGTTTGTGCTTTGAAGATGTCTACCGCCGCGTATAATGTTGTCCGCGAGACATATTCCGGGATTGCGACTCATTTGAGATGGTTCACGTCAGCTGCCGCCTTGGTGAAAAGGGAGAACCGAATCGAGGCATTGTTGGACAGGCATGAGAAATGCCCTACACGACTTCAGGAGGTGGAGGCGCTTTACCGGCGCTTCATCTTGCATCTGGATGATGTGCCCCTGGAGTCATTCCCCCAGGAGCGACGGGACCAAGTCCACGAGGACTACGTCCAAATTATGGACCTTGCCGACGACATCGCCCAGAGCGCGCGGGAGATTTTAGCCTCGCGCGCCGGAGTACCGGCTCACCGGGCCCCCTTGAAGACTCCCGTGGGCCTTTTGACCAGGTTACCCAACTTGGATCTTCCACGTTTTGATGGTCGACTAGACATGTGGATGGGATTCATTGGTTTGTTTGAGAGCCTTGTGGACTCGAGGGACGATTTGGGTCCGTCTCAGAAACTGGCCTATTTACTCTCCGTGCTTGATGGAGAGGCGAGGGGCTTAGTACAGCACCTCCCAATATGTGACGGGAGCTATGGGATCGCGCGGGCGTTGCTCACCAAGCGCTATCACAACCAGCGCTGTCTGGCAGATACCCACGTTGACCAGATCTTGAACCTTCCCGTCGTGAGCAATGCTGCCCAGTTGAGGACCGAGCTGCTGAACCCCCTCCTAATAGCCACCAATTCGCTCAACCGCTTAGGACTGCCGGTTGCCAAGTGGTCTTACCTACTGGTGCGTATCGTACTCAAGCGATTGCCGGTGTCTTTGAGGGCACGTTTTGAACAGGGGCACACTAGGGATGAGGCATCTGCTCTCCCTACCTTTGACCAGCTCCTGACGTTCCTGGAGGACGAGTGTCGCATGGGTGACGTCATGGTCGCCGACACGCCGGTGGAAGCATCACGTCCCAGACCCACCAACCAACGGCGCAATGCCCAACCTGCACCAAGAGGAGGTACGGCCGCCCGCTTCGCTGTCGCTCAAGCTGCGCCACCGGACTGCCGGTTTTGCAAGTCGCAGGGACACCAAACGGTGCGGTGCCCAGACTTCGCGGTCCTGCACGTGGCCGCTCGTAGGCGGATTGCCCAGGCCCGCGGCTGGTGTTTCTCTTGCCTAGGGGACCATTACCAGCGCGCCTGCCCCGACACTCACCCGTGTCCTATTTGCGGAGGGCACCATTTGAAAATCCTGTGCGCCAACGCGAATGGCCGTCGCGACCACGCGGGGTCGCCTTCGGGCGGGTATGCCAGTGGACACCGGGACCAGTCCCGCAACTTGGAGTCCGGCTCATCACCCCCACGCCGCGCAAACTGCGCTGCCGTTGATCGCCGAGTTGGTTCGGCGCGCAGCCCCACGGGCGGGTATGAAAGCGGGCCCCGGGTTCAATCCCGCACCTTTGTGTCCCGCTCGCCCTCCCCGCTTCCACGTGATCAAGCGAGATCACCTCCAGTAGTGTACCACGATTACCGTGACGCGCGTCCGGTACCACTACCGTCCCCCCCTCTGGCGGAACGTCCCCGTTTGGAGACGCGCAACCCTCGGTACGGACGCTCCAGGCGCTACGAACCGCCGTCTATGGCTCGTGGCAGTCGTCACCGAGAGGAGGCCGAGTTTAGGCACTACCCGCACTTTGATTTGCCGTCTCGGGACAACGGCGCTCAGTCGCCGCCACGCCAACATTAGGATGTTGGCGTCTGCCCCCGCTATGCACCGCCCCCTTTTGAGACCGTCCTCTTGCCTACGGCCCATGTCAGGGTCTGGGGACGGACGGGCGCCTCGGTTGTAGTCCGAGCGATATTGGACACAGGCTCACAGGGGTGCATAGCCTCGTCTTGGTTGGTAGGGCAGACTGGCCAGACTATTGAAAAATATTCAGATGTAATAAGGGGTGTCGGGAACGCCCCCGTGGCCACGGTAGAGGGCCGCGTTTGGTTTGAGTTCTCCCCCTCAAATTCTCCACGTCCGACGTTGGAATCGTCGGCCATTGTGATGGAGAATATCTTGGGCAATCACCCGCAAGTTCGTTTGTCTGCGGATGCGGTAAAATTGACCGCGGATTTGAATTTGGCTGACCCTAAATTTGACCTGCCTGGCACGGTCGATTTGTTGCTTGGTGCCGATGTTTTGGGTAAAATATTACTCGGCAAGGATCGTGTTTTGCAGCCAGGTGGCTTGGTAGCCCTCCGGACCATATTTGGGTTCGCACTGATGGGGCCTGTATTGAGGACTCCCCCCCCTGCCGAACTTGGAACGGCCTTGATGGTGGGGTCCGCCCTTTCTGACGCCGTGCAGAGATTCTGGGAAGTGGAGGAGCCACCACAAGCTCCCCGCTCTGATCCGGAGCATGAAGAGTGTGAGCAGTTCTACAAGACCAACACCAGTTATCTCCGTTCTGGCCGGATCATGACAAGATTGCCATTTCTCGCCGTACGTCCGCCACTTGGCGTCTCGCGGCCTATTGCAGAGAAGCGTTTGTTGGCGATGGAACGCCGTATGAGCAGGGACCCACTACTCAAGGAGAAGTATATTGACTTCATGCGGGAGTATGAGGATTTGGGACACATGTCTGTGTCAAAATTGGATTGGCGTTCGACGGAGCACTTCTTTCTTCCGCATCATGCTGTAATAAAACCATCCAGTGGTAAGCTACGCACAGTATTTGATGGTTCTGCGCAGACTACTTCAGGAGTGTCATTGAACCAGTGTCTGCATCCTGGTCCCAAATTGCTGAAGGACCTTTGTGACGTCATCACGCGGTTTCGACGTCATCAATTTGTTTTTGTGGCTGACATCAAGATGATGTTCAGGCAAACGGTAATTCACCCGGATGATCGCCGATACCAGCTGATATTGTGGCGAGAAAACCAGCAAGATCCCATGCTTGTCTACGAGCTCAACACGAACACATACGGGCTGAGGTCTAGCCCCTTTTTGGCTATACGTTCGCTTTGGGAGCTCGCGGATCGAGAGCGTATGTCGTTTCCTCGCGCAGCCGCCATTTTGAAGGAGGACCTATATGTTGACGATGTGTGCACTGGCGCGGCCACGGAGAGAGAGGCCCTGCTCTTGCGTGACGAGTTGATTGGCATTCTAGCCTCCGCAGGATATGAGTTGCGTAAATGGATCTCCAACTTACCTGCGCTCTTGGAAGGGCTACCGGACGACCACCAGCAGGATCCTCACCTATTTGAGAACCGTGACAACCCTACCATGATGTCAGTGCTTGGAATCCAGTACAGACCAGTCCAGGACATCTTTACATTTAATGTCAATTTGGATTCGCATCACACTTGGACGAAACGACTGGTTCTGTCGACTGTCGCGAGAACCTTTGATCCCAATGGCTGGATATGCCCGGTCATATTCTGGGCCAAATGCTTCCTGCAGAGACTTTGGACTGCAGGTCTTGGATGGGACGAGCCACTTCGCGAAGCTATTTTGAAGGACTGGCTCCTATTTGCTTCCTCATTGCCTGCCATCAATAGGATATCGTTACCCCGTGCTCTGCTTCCGCCAGGGAAGCACACCGCGTCCCTTCATGGTTTCTCGGACGCTTCGGAACGTGGGTACGCAGCAGCTGTATACTTGCGCACCGTGACCACAGATGGTCAGGTGAAAGTGTTGTTGGTCATGGCGAAGAGCAAGGTAGCGCCTCTTCGAACTGCCTTGACAATCCCTAAGTTAGAGTTGTCAGGGGCGGCCCTTCTTGTTCGCCTTTTGAATCACGTCATGTCCACCTTGTGCACGTCAATTGACATTTCCACGATATATGCATGGACTGACAGTCAAATTGTGCTATGTTGGCTGAAGACGTCAGTTCACACCTTAGAGGTGTTTGTAGCAAATCGTGTCTCTCAGATACAGAAATCGGAGACCCCGTTGGTTTGGAGGCATGTGCCTGGCGAGGTCAACCCTGCTGATTGTGCGTCACGGGGATGTATGGCCCCCCTTTTAGTTGAGCACTCTCTGTGGTGGGGACCTGAGTGGTTGACCAGATCAGAATCTAATTGGCCGCGAACTCCGGCCTTAGACATTGTCGCACTGCCTGGGTTGCGAACGCTTGCGCTCGAACGGCAGGACCGTCCGTTCGACCCCGATTTCTTACTTAATCGTTACAGTTCATTGGACAAATTGTTGAGTGTCACCGCTTGGATCAAGCGCTTCACGAAAAATTGTAGACATCCACAGAACAAATGTTTGGAGGCCTTCTTATCGCCACAAGAGCTCCAAGATGCTCTTCTTCACTGGGTTCGTTCTGTGCAAGAGGCACATTTTGAAGACGAGATTGACATCTTGAGGAAAGGCAAATCCAAGCTGTCTGGAGCCATTTGTAAGCTGAACCCCTTCTTGGATAGTGAGGGTCTTTTGCGTGTCGGAGGGCGTCTTAGGAACGCAAACCTCCCTTATGGATCTCGTCACCCCCTCTTATTGCCCAAGAGTGGCCACTTGGTGAACCTGTTGGTGACTGATCGTCACATCAAGAACTCCCACGCCGGCTGTAATGCCTTATTGGCCATTTTGCAACGGGAATTTTGGATTTTATCGGCCCGTCGGACGATCCGTAGTGTGGTCTTTCGTTGTATGCCTTGCTATAGGCTCAAGGCCCCTACCATGCAGCCTATCATGGGTGACCTTCCTTCGGATCGGGTCACTGAGATAAGGCCCTTTGCTGGAGTTGGTACGGACTTTGCAGGCCCCTTTTTTGTTAAGACCTCGACCCTCAGGAACAGTAAAACTGTCAAGGCTTATTTGTGCGTCTTTGTCTGTCTGTCCACCAAGGCGGTACATTTGGAACTCGTCTCAGCCCTCTCGACAGAGGCATTTGTTGCGACGTTAGATAGATTCGTGTCACGACGAGGACTACCGTCCTTGATTCGGTCGGATTGCGGTACCAACTTCAAAGGCACAAACAACTATTTAAAAGCGATGTATGATTTTTTGTCGGCTAACGAGACTGAAATTGCGTCTAGACTAGCTACACGTAGAATAACTTGGAGGTTCAGTCCCGTGTCATGTCCCCACTGGGGAGGAATATTTGAAAGCGTAGTAAAGGTTGCTAAGACACATTTGCGACGGGTAATTGGCGAGTCTGTATTGACCTTTGAAGAGCTCGCAACTGTGTTTTGCAAAATCGAGGCCGTTTTGAATTCACGCCCGTTGTGCCCGATCTCTTCAGATCCTAACGACTTGGAAGCCCTCACGCCGGGCCATTTTTTGATTGGGCAGCCACTGAACGCCCTGCCGGAATATCCCCTTGTTGATGTGAGACCTAATCGTCTCTCGCGGTTTGAATTGGTCCAACAACTCACTCAGAGCTTTTGGAAACGTTGGAATTTAGAATATTTGCACATTCTCCAGCAGCGCGTTAAGTGGACCGACAAGACTGATCCACCTCATGTTGGCGACCTCGTTCTGGTTAAGGACGCTAACTCACCGCCACTGTGTTGGCGCAGGGGGCGCATTCTCAACCTCGTCTTTGGAGCAGATGGAGTGCCCCGTTTTGCTGAGGTCCGGGTGGACGGTTCAATTTTGAAGAGAGCTGTATCAACCTTGTCGCGACTGCCAGTGAATTAGCGGCCAGGTAGTCCTGGCCGAGGCGGGTAGATGTTATGTACCAAACGATTAACTTATCATATTTTTGTCTGCGCACGGGCATCTCTAACTATTGATAACGTCACTATCGATGACGTCGAGAACTGACCGGTGCATCTGTCCTCGTGGCTCGTTGCGCGCGCGCGCGAAGCGGTTACCGAGCGCGAGTTAGTCGCAAAACACCTCTTGTTTGCAAGTTACGTCGCGATTTGAATGCGATTGAAGCGTTTTCCTTGCAATTGTTTCGCGAGTTAAAAATTGTCACTAGAATTAATTGTTGATAAAACTAATTATCCTTGTTGTGTGAATCGATAATTACCATTGAAACAAAACCTTGAAATGTCATTGCGAAGTTGAGTATTCGCCATTTGTATGACAAAAAAGTATTATAAAAACTAGTGAATTTTGTGTCTCCATACTTAATACTATTTAATGTAAATTGAACTGTTTGATAACTATAACTGTGATAGTATAATTGCATTAAGACGATTGGTGAAAGTTCACGGCTTAAGTCGCGCCAAATGTGGTCATTTTGAGGACTTAAAGAGTTCGTGTCTGCCTGCATAAAGTTAAGTATAGTTTGATTAGCATTCTGCGTTATTTTGGCCAATTTATCGTAGTTAGTTAATGAAGCTATAGCTAGGGCTTGACACAGTGAAGACATTGTTGAAGAACAAAACAAGGTAAGTTTGTACTATTGTAAATTTGTAACGCTGTGATATACAGTATATGTTCGTTCCTCTCGCGCCTGAGAGATATCACGCTTCCACTTAACCTATTATTAATTAGAACACCAGGTTGAACGCAACAAACAGAGTACTTATTTATTTGCCCTCGATTTACAATAGATTTACAGCTACCACCTGGCACTCCATGACTCTACTTCTATAGTACAGGTGTGGAGTGTCGTTGGTAGACGTCCCATTGCATTTCATTCCTTCATTAAAATTCTCAAAGGGCCTCTGCATGTTGGACCTATGTCCCCATGTAAGCCTACCAAAGGACCGGGCATTTCTTAAATAGAAATAGCCGGTGACTCAGAGACCGAGAAACATAATGATAATAATAATAATAATAACCTGGCAACCCTTCAACACGAAAAGTCAACATATTTTTACTGTTATTGAATTTTATTTATAAAATTATTACATTTTTATTTTACAATATATTAAAGCAATAATAACAATAAGGAATCATATAAAAAGTGATATATTCAAAATAAAGCGTCTAAAATATATCATACATATGTATTTATACAGATTTACAAAAATGACGAATGACAGCTACGTCAAATATCAACAATATGAAGAAATTTTAATTAAATGGACAATATATTGTAAATAATGTTGACAAGGGCTAAGGCCAGAAGAGCACAAGCAGCACAAATTTCATCCCCGGACTTGTCACTAAGCTCCGCCACGCAGCCGACAGCAGCATCTGTAATACCGGCAGTTTCACATACGTCGAGCTCCAGCGATGAGTATTTCTCCCCCGCTTCGTCACCTACACCAGCACGTCGCCGTGGGAGAGGCCGGCCACCGGCCTGCTTGGGACCCCGAGGCCCATCGGCTTCGAATAGGGCCCCCGCTACCGGTGGTAATGTGCAGCGCATGAAGTGGAGTGAATCAGTCAATCTTAACGTCATGCGCGCATATTTCGGGGCTACGGAGGGGGGAACTAACCTTACTGCGTATCGTAACCGTATGCTTGTTCTGTTTCAGGACCTTGAGCCAACCTTCAACGTGACGACCCAACGACTGTCGGATCAGGTGCGGGCTATTCAGCGCTGTGGAATGTTGAATTTCACCGTACTTGATAGGCTACGCTCAGAATACTTGCAAAATAGATCAGATGGTCCCGGCACAAATGAAATAGCTAATGAAAGGGAAGTAATCAACAACTCACTGAACCAAGAAGACAGATCTATTTTTGCAAGTGTACCTGTACAGTGTATTGAGGAGGTAAGACAAGTTTTGGAGTGTGCGATTGAGGATTTTCGAAACATGCCACAGGAATTTAGACCGCGTTTACCCCGGTTGCCTATGCATGGACGAAATATAGCACTGGTGAGTGTCATTGACTCGATGTTATCAACTTATTTAGATGCATGTGACAATCTGCTTGATACTCACTCAATTTTGTACTGTGCGGCCGTCGCTACATGCCGCTTAGCAGAGTGTCAACTCTTGCCAAATGGACAGGTCATGCGTCCTAAGACTTCCACACCGACATGGCAGTGCAGAATTGAGCGACGTATAACCGAGGCAAGGACACTCATCGGAAAGCTTATCTGTTTTAGGGCGGGCAATACTCGCCCGAAAGTGATGCGTTTTGTGAGGCGGGCCTTCCTGGGGACTGGTATTAGACCTCAGGAATACATATCTCGTATCACAGAACGCATCGACTTCCTAAAGCAGAAAATCTATGCATGGGCAAATCGTATTCGCAGGTACAAAAAACGTATGGATCGATTTAACCTTAACCGCACATTCCAAAATGACCAAAGGCGGGTATATAGAATCTGGGAGCGACTAGAACAAAGCGTGAATGATGGACCACCACCCGACGTCGATGCCACGCAAAAGTTTTGGTGTGATTTGTGGTCTAAACCTACAAATCACATTGATTCCGATTGGATACGGGATGTTGAGCAGGTATGTGAAGAGATCCCACAAATGGAAGCTACAGTTATAGAGCCACAAGATGTGACCGATGCAGTCCGTTCGTTGTCTAACTGGAAGGCTCCAGGACCGGACGGACTCCAAAACTATTGGTTGAAATGCTTCAGGAGTTCACATGCCTGCTTGGCATCTCAATTCCAATCAGCTCTAAACTCTGCGTCGCTACCAGATTTTATGACCACAGGCATTACCCACCTGCTCCATAAAAGCGGCAGTACCACAGAACCCAGTAATTACAGACCAATTACTTGTTTACCATCGTTGTATAAACTTCTCACATCTATTCTGAGAGTAAAAATTTATCGGCATATTTATCAAAATTCTATCATGAGTAACTCTCAGAATGGATGTAGAAGCGGGTCTCGTGGTACCAAGGAGCTACTCCTCATTGACATGACCATTAACCAACAAGTTCGTCGTAACCGAAAAGATCTGGCCACGTGCTGGATAGATTATAGGAAGGCCTTTGATTCCGTGCCCCATACCTGGCTACTGAAGGTATTAGAGCTACGAGGGGAGGTCCAAAAGTTCGTGGAATGGAGGGGATGGAGTGGGGATAGGGGCGCTCGCTTAGTGTCATACTAATTGGGGACTCATAATTAGTATATAAATGACCATTTTGAATGAAATGGAAACTGTTTACGGGGAACAGTGCCCTAGTAAATCAATGATTTACAAGTGGCATGGTCTTTTTAAACATGGTCGGGAGTCGATTGAAGACGACCCCCGCTCAGGAAGGCCAGTTGAGGCCACCACATCAGACATCGTCGAAAAAGTGGAAAAAATTGTACTGGAGGACACCCGTTTGAAGAAAAAACAGTTATCTGCATTAGTTGGAGTATTAGATACCACCATTTTGCGAATCCTACATGACCACCTGGGTATGACAAAAGTCAGTGCAAGATGGGTACCGAGAATGCTCACGCCGCTTCAAAAACAGCAGCGCGTCGAAGCGTCAAAACATTTTTTGGAGTTGTGTGGCGACGATCCTGGACCGATTTTGGAGCGAATTGTTACCGGCGATGAAACATGGGTTCATCACTTTGAGCCTGAGTCCAAACAAGAGTCCATGCAATGGCATAAAAAGGGGACACCACCGCCAAAGAAATTCAAAGTGTCGGAGTCGGCTGGAAAGTTGATGGCTACTGTTTTTTGGGATTGTGAGGGGATAATACTGATTGATTATAAAGAAAAGGGCAGGACCATAACCGGAGAATACTACGCAACAATACTAGAAAAATTAAAGGATGCCATCAAAGAAAAACGTCGGGGAAAATTGACCAAGGGCGTGTTGCTCTTGCAAGACAACGCGCCGGTTCACAAGAGCAAAGTTGCAATGGCTGCTCTACACACGCATGGCTTCGAATCACTAGTCCACCCACCCTATAGTCCAGATCTGGCCCCAAGTGATTTTTATTTGTTCCCCAATTTTAAAAAAGACTTAAGGGGAAGGAAATTTTCCGACGACAATGAGGTAAAGGAGGCAATTTTGGCTCATTTTGAGGGAAAAGATAAAAAATATTTTTACGATGGTTTAGAAAAATTAATTCATAGATCTAATAAATGTATTCAGCTTAAGGGTGATTATATTGAAAAGGAAAAATAAATTTACTGTTTCATTTTTACTAAAACCCTTTCATTCCACGAACTTTTGGACCTCCCCTCGTATATAAAGTAGATAGCTCGATAAATGCCGTCTTATAGTCATGTATGAAGCGGTGGAAGGCTGTTCTTGTGTATCCGGCATGTGGACAGAGTCGAAGCTGTGGCGATCCAATATGGATTAAGCGGGGTATATTTCAGGGTGACAGTTTGAGTCCCCTTTGGTTCTGCCTAGCACTGAACCCTCTAAGTACGTTACTGGAGCGTTCAGGGCTAGGGTTTAGGTTGCGAAGAGGTGGTCTGACAATATCTCACCTCCTTTACATGGATGATTTGAAATTATTTGCACCATCTAAACTGCAGTTAACAGAGTTACTGAGAGTAACTGAAAGCTTTAGTAATTCTATTAGGATGCAGTTTGGCATGGACAAATGTGCAGTTATGTATGTAAAGCGGGGAAGGATACTGGAATCAGAGGGAATTCAACTCTCTGATTCCAGTCAGATCAGACCACTTCTTGCAACGGACACATATAAGTATTTGGGTATGTCACAGGCTTTGTGCATCAGCGAAGTGGAAATGAAACGGTCATTGCGGGAGCGCTTCTTTGGCCGCCTGAAGAAGGTTTTAAACAGCCTTTTATCGGGTGCCAATAAGGTTCGCGCCTACAATGGCTGGGTCATGCCGCTGTTGATGTACTCCTTTGGCATACTCAAATGGACTCAAACTGATCTTGATGCCCTGGATAGAAAGGTTCGGACACTGCTCACTGCATTTCGAATGCATCACCCTCGTTCTTCTGTGATGAGGTTGTACATCCCGCGAAAATGTGGGGGTCGAGGATTCCTTAATGCCAAGACCCTCCATAATCGCGAGGTGTGCAGCCTCAGAGAATATTTTCTGCATGGAAATGATGGTATGCATCGAGATGTAGTGGTTGTGGATTCGGGCCTTACCCCGCTTGCCTTAGCAAAAGAGAACTGGGTCAAACCTGTAGTGCTTACCACTGGCGATCGCGAGTCTGTATGGCAGAGCAAAGAACTGCACGGCAGGTTCTACAAGGCTCTTCATGGGCCAGAAGTAGACTTCTCGTCATCCGTGTCCTGGCTACGTTTCGGCAACCTTTTTGGGGAAACCGAAGGTTTTGTTTGTGCAATTACTGACGAAGTTATTAAGACGAATAACTACCGGAAATATATTCTGAGGGATGGTACAGTAGATATATGTCGGGCTTGTCATCGCCCTGGTGAATCCCTCAGACATATCGTTTCCGGCTGTTCACGTCTTGCTAACGGCGAGTACTTGCATAGGCATAACCAAGTAGCCAGGATAATACACCAACAAATTGCTCTGCAATACGGACTTGTGAGCGTATGGGTACCGTACTACCGGTATGAACCTGATCCGGTTTTGGAAAATGGTCGTGTCACACTGTATTGGGATCGATCTATCATCACGGACAGGACTGTTGTTGCTAACAGACCTGATATCGTGGTGATAGAGCGATCAGAGCGCCTCGCAATGATAGTCGATATCACAGTTCCTCATGACGATAATCTCGTGAAAGCTGAAAAAGACAAACAGGAAAAATATTTGGACTTAGCCCACGAGATTGTCGACATGTGGGATGTGGACTCGGCTGTCATTGTGCCGATAGTTGTTTCGGTAAACGGATTAATAGCCAAAAGTTTCGACCACCACCTAAAGAAACTTGCGTTGAACGGTTGGATCAAGGGCCTGGTGCAGAAGGCGGCACTCCTCGGCACGGCACGCATTGTGAGGAGGTTCCTTTCTCTGGGGCCCTAACCACCGGTGGCTTGGTTCCTGTACCCGACACCGATGGGCCTCCGCGTAATTTTATATTTTTAAATGTATTTTTATTTTGTAATTTTATATTTAAAAATGTAATTTTATAATGAGTTTAAATAATAATAATAATAGTTCTAGTCCGAGCAAGTTTGAAAAAAATTTAAGCATAAAAAGGAATATAAAATTAGATTAAAATTTAAAAAACAACACTTTTTATTTAAATTGTTCTGATTATTAATTAAAAATTATAAATAATTAATATTAAGTTTTTCAAGTTGTTTCAGCCTATAGTGACGTCACAAAAAAAGAGGCATCTTCATAATCATCATCATCGTCGCTGTCTTTGTCAGTGTCATTCATATCATCTTCTTGGGAATTTTCGTTATCTTCTAAAACTCTATCATCTGCAACAGAAAAAAAAAAAATAGTGTAATTCTTCTTGTTCGTTATAAAACATTTTAGTTATTATTGATAAATATTCCATTTCACACTTACTTTGAACAATAATATCTGCAACCGAGGATGGTAATTGATCTCCCGAAAACCAGACAAAATCATATTTGTCACCGTTAATGGTCCAACCGAAAGCCATTGGAGATAAAGATGTTGGATGTTTTGAGTGAGCATTTCTCCAAATTTTTGTCACGTAACGAACCCTCAATAAATGCTGTTGCAATTCCGCTTTACAGGGTGGCAAACTGGATGAGTCAAAGTTTCGAAATTTTTTGTTGAAGTTCTCATCTGATTTTTTTGACTTAAACGTACTTGAAAACAAATGAAATCGAACATCATTGACATTTGAACAATTTTTAACTCCATACATTTGACAAATAAATTTCTCCAGGGTTACAAACGTAGTTTCAAGTACTTCTTCGTCATCCGTAATTATATTATCAAAAGCTAACTGGTATTCTTTAGAATTTTCTAATATTTTAAAAGGCTTAACTTTGCCTTTTCTAAAAAAAGCTGGCGTGTAAATCACATCCGGTTATTGCGTGGAAGCATGGTAAAGCTTTGCATAAAGAGTCACCAAGAATTCGGTGTAATTCATTGATGTTTATGTAACGCTGATGATTTCCAACACCCATATTTATCCAAATTTTCAAAGATGCTTTCAGATGATCCATATTTCCCAGAAGTATAATTAAAATATCAGAATCAGAACAGCGTATAACAACGTCTGCGTCAAAATCGATTTGGCAAATATGAAAAATAATCCTAGAATCAGCTTCTTCGTGTTCTTCACACGATAATGATTCTTCAATAGTTTTAATTACTTTGTTATTTATCACTTTGTATGAATAACATTTATTGAAACTTACGTAAATGTTTTTATTACCAATGAAAGGCAACATGTCTTCACTACCCCAGTGATCAATGAAAAAGTTAACTAAAGCTTCTTTAAATTGCACATTTTTAAGTTCAGCTGCGAAATGATGGGGCCGAATTTGGTTAGGACCGATTGAGACAGGGCTGGTTGCTTCTTCCCACCGTAAACGCTCACAATCTTTGATAGAAGGCGAAAAATATTGGTCGAAGACAATATCAATTCGAACAGATTTCATTTGGGAGATAGTACTTAGAAACTTCTTAGAAATACCGTCATAGGTTTGTGGCACATCTATCATCAGATGCAACAAAAAAAAACCATCAACAAGACAAACATCAAAAGTTGACGGTTGTCGATCTATAGTGTTGTCCAATTTCTTCTCTATTAGTTTTGCTAATTGCGATTTGTCGGTTTTGCATATTGAACCATCTGGATGACACATTGACGTTGGCATCGGCGTAAGTGGAAATGCCAAAATTTTTTCAATGTCAACCTTGTGAGTGAGAGAAATTCGCAGCATTCTACCAAATAGATCTCGCTGCATTCGCAGCTCAACAACTTTATTCCCTAGCGTCAATTTCTTTTTTTTTGGCGCTTCAGCAAAATTAAAAACTTTATTTTTTTTATTGCTTTATCAAATCTACTCTCATCATTTGCGCATTCATTGATAAATTGGTTCCTTAAATTCTCACCATTCTCTTGAATATTCAATAAAAAGTCAGCAATTTCAGGAGAAGCAGGCTTTGAAGTAGCAATGTTGTACAGATTTTCTTTATCTAATTGTGGATCGAATGGATTGCAATTTGCTTTGAGAATTTCAATAAAATCAGCAATTTGTTTTCCATAGATTTTAACTCTGTTCGGTTGTAATTCTGCTGTTACATCTTGTAAGTACCTTAAGCCACAAACATCCAAGACATGTGATATCAATGCTGCTCTTATGCTGTGACTTTTTGACCAGCGTTGTCGTGCAGCTATAGAATTAGTAAAGTTAGCAATACCACTCAATCGCTTAGCTGCATCAGCATTTATTGTTTCTTCCAGAGTGAGATCTATCGGTATTCGTGAGAATGGTTTATCGGTTCTTTTAACTCCGAAACATCCTTTATAAAAATCATCTTCTAGTCCAGGGTGGGTTTTACTGACATTATTCAAATTTTCCGAATATTTTACACAATATCGAGCGTAGTTAGGCTGATTAACAATAAAAAAATAATTTGCCATTTTCGGAATCACGTATTTAACCCTAGAAAGATAACCTACGCCGCAGAGGCGCACACGCCACAATAATATTGTTGTCTCTTTCAATCCTGCGCGTGTATTAACTTGTCCTCTTCAGCCAACTCAGTCGTCGGCCAGACCTATCGCGGGAAGGCTGTTTCTAAGCGGTGAGTACTATATTTTTGAAGTTACGAGCTTTAATGCGCTCGCGAGGCGTATGGTTATCTTTTATGTAACTTCTAGTGTTGTTTGGTACTTTTAATTTCTGGATATGCCAAGTTATTTATACATGTTTTATTATTGTTTACAGGAATAATTATTAGCGTAGACCATGACAAATAGAAGGGCACTTGCAGAAGACGAAATAGGCCTATTATTGGCCCAAGAAGATGAGATTGGTGATACTCAAGAAAGTGATAGCGAGATAGAAGATCATGAGAGCGAAGATGATGTTCAGAGTGATGTCGAAGATGAGTACACCGATAGCGTAGCGACTGAAGTGACAGACGATGTATCGAATGAAGATTTGCCACAGCCTGGGTCTCCTAGTGAAAGTTCAGTACGTGATCAGCGTATTATTGTAGCCACTGGCAGAGTGATTAGAGGTAAAAATCGTTACTGCTGGTCTACTATCAAGGCTCGAAATCGTGGACGAACATCTGCCATCAATATAATTCGTAGTACCAGAGGCCCAACAAGTGGGTGTCGCAACATAGATGATCCAGTATTATGTTTTAATTTGTTTATTACTGACGAAATAATTAACGAGATTGTACAGTGGACAAACATTGAGATTTCGTTGAAACGTAGTGCTTCTATGACAAGTGCTACATTTAGGGACACAAATACGATCGAAATACGAGCCTTGATTGGAATTTTAACCTTGAGTGCAGCAATGAAAGATAATCACTTAACAACTGTTGAGCTGTTTGATAGTACCTTCTCAGGAACACGATATGTGGCAGTGATGAGTAGAGATCGTTTTGATTTTCTGATCAGATGTCTCAGAATGGATGATAAATCTCTACGCCCCCCTGTTCGTCAAGTAGACCCGTTCATTCCAATCAGAAAAGTTTGGGAACTATTTATATCTCAATGTAAAAAGAACTATACACCGGGAGAACATGTTACAATTGATGAACAATTACTAGCATTTCGAGGAAGGTGCTCATTTAGGATGTACATTCCAAACAAACCGAGTAAATATGGCATCAAGATTCCAATGATGTGCGATAGTGCAACAAAGTATATGTTGAATGCCATACCATATATAGGAAGAGCCACAAATACTAATGGGTTACCCCAGGGGGAATACTATGTAAAAGAGCTGTCCCAACCAATTCACGGTACAAATCGTAACGTGACATGTGACAATTGGTTTACCACGGTACCTCTTGCGAAGAGTCTGCATGAAGAACCGTATAAACTGACTCTTGTTGGTACTATAAGATCCAATAAACGAGAGATACCTGAAGAGTTGAAAAACACTCGATCTCGACCAATAGGCACGTCAATGTTTTGCTACGATAGGTATCTGACTCTAGTGTCATACAAGCCGAAGCCATCGAAGATGGTTTATCTGTTATCATCATGTGATGAAGAAGGTATTCTAAATCCAACAACCGGTAAGCCCGAAATAATAATGTTCTATAATCAGACTAAGGGAGGCGTTGATACCTTTGACCAAATGTGCTCTTCGATGTCATGCTCGAGAAAAACCAATAGATGGCCTATGGCCATGTTTTATGGTATGTTGAACATTGTGTTTGTCAATTCATATGTAATTTACTGTCACAATGTTCTTTTAAAAAATCAAAAACCCTTGAATCGAAGAGAATATATGAAAAAGCTCAGTACCCAGTTGACTCAACAGTGGATGACTCAGAGACTTGAAACTCCTACTTTGCCAAGACATGTACGAAGTAATATTGATACCATTCTTCCACAATCTTCCGCACTGGCTTCTACAGATGACGATGGGGAGCCTCCAATCAAAAAAAGGCGATATTGCAGCTACTGCACGTCAAAAAAGAAGAGAATGTCAAAAATGATCTGCGCAAAATGTAAAAAATGCATTTGTGGCGAACACAAGAAAGACGTTTGCTCCAATTGCCTTTAAAGCCAATCATACCTAAGATTGATGTTTTTTTTGGAGTAAATGGAGCTATGTTCTATTAGTTATTAAGAAAAAAAATGATGATTTGTGATATTTCATAATAATTTGTTCCTATAAACAGAAGACTGATAATTTTTGTTATTTTTCATAGAGGTTTCGTAATTATAAGTTAAACATTATAATAATATAAAATTTATTAAAAATAATGTGCTTTATTTTTAAAACTGATATAAACCTTTCGTTTTTGTAAATTAGTGTAAATAAATATAAATATTGGAATAAATACACGCATTTAAAAAGTGTGCGCCTCTGAAGCGTATGGTTATCCTTTACGTAATACTCAGTATGGTTATCTTTCTAGGGTTAAACATTTCAAAGTCACCCATACGTATGCTTCTCGACAGGTTTATGTAGTGACTAATTAACTCGATGTAGATCATATAAAATTGTGCTGTTTTTCCGTGGTTGCCTTGCCTGGAATTTTCTACGTACCTTTTATAAGAATTGAGCAGTTCCGATAACACTTCATTTGGTATTAAATCTGTGCTCGCTGATGGTGGTAACGAAATTTTTTTGTTTTGATATTCTAGCAGATCTTCATAAATTTGTCCTTTCACAAAATCATGTTCAGCATTCTTACTCTTTAAAAATTCATCGGAATGCAATATTTGTTAAGCCTAATGCCATTAACGGGTGTAGACGTTTGCAACGGTTAAAATGTTTACCCTCAAGTATTCCATTTACTGACCCCGAAGCAATAATTTTACTCTCAATCATCATGTGAGATAACCCGCACTCATTGATGAAAGTACCAACAGCTTTAAAAAAAGCCATCATTAAATTAAACGAGCCAAGATTGTAAGGATACGATAAATCTATTTCTTCTCATAAATGAAACGCTTGTAACTTTATAATTATTTTAATTCCAGAATAAATATGATTTGTTCTCATAAATTAATATTATACCTGATACCGTCCATGGTGACATTTCCATAATATCTTTATTAACTTTACATAATTCCTTTTACGTTTATTCTTTATTCATTTTGCAATTATTCGTTTTCTAATATCCTTTGTACATATCCTGGATTGATAATTGATATGTAATGAAATATATTTAATATGTTTAAGTAAACATGTCAAAATTTTGATGTTTGTCAATTGTCATAAATTTAATGTTATTTCTTTACTCTATGTAAAACTACGGAGTTTCTAAGTGCTATGAATCATTTTACCTAAGATACTGGCTGATTGCTAGAATATTCTAGTATCGATGTTTATTTTTAAATTATTTAAATTTATAGATGGAAGTTTGGAACGTAAAAAAAAATAGAGAAGGCGACAGTTCGAGTTTGGTCTGGGTCGAGGATCGAGTGGTAGTTGCTGGCAAGATTATCTGAAAATCTTTTACGCCTAAGTGTGATCCAAGATCTCATCTAATAATTGGAGTCGCCGAGTTCGCCGACCAGGCCTAAAATAATTTATAAACTCAAGTATATTATTATACAGATTCCACCTACCGGACTTGGAGGGACAGTCCTGACCTGGTGACCGGTCTCCTGTTGCGGCCGTCAAAGCACGGCCAACTCTTCCACGGAGAACTAAGTGTTTTCTTTTTCCCTTTTCTTTCGTAACTCGCGAGTGGAGTGACTTTTAAAGTACTTTATTTGTTTGTGCAGTTTTCTTCATAGTGACAGCAGTGATTTAGGGACAATAGTGATTCAGGGACCAATAAATTAAACCTTCTTTCACCTTTTTTTTTGTTTCATTACAGTAAGGTTATTGAACCGTGCGAGAGTCCTTGGCTTTCTCCAGTTTTAATAACTCCTAAAAAGAATGGGGAATGGAGATTTTGTTTGGATAGTCGAAAATTAAATTCGGTTACCCGCCGGGATGCATATAGTTTACCATTTATTAATGAGATACTTGATCAACTTAAAAACGCTAAATTCTTATCTAGTATTGATATCGCTAAAGCTTTTTGGGAAATAAGTCTCAGCCCTGATGATAAAAATAAAACTGCCTTTTATGTTCCCGGCAGAGGAATGTTCAGATTTGTTGTGATGCCTTTTGGTTTAACTAATGCCCCTGCCACACAACAAAGATTGATGGATATGTTATTTACACCAGCTCCAGAGTTCGAAAATAAGGTTTTCTGTTATTTAGACGACATAATCGTCATTAGCGAATCATTTGAGTCCCATATCTCACTTTTGAAGAAGGTTTATGATAAATTAAGTGACGCGAACTTAACAATTAATTTTGAAAAAAGTAATTTCTTTAGAAAGGAACTCAAATACCTCGGATACATTGTAGATAGGAATGGGTTACGTGCTGACCCTGACAAAGTAAAGGCAATTATAGAATACCCAGTTCCTAATAGTGGTAAAGACGTCAGAAGGTTCTTAGGTTCTTGTAGTTGGTTTAGAAGATTCATACCCAATTTTAGCACTATAGCTGCTCCTTTAAATAAACTAACTGCTAGTGGTAAAAAGTCGCCAAAATTTGCGTGGAATGATTCCGCTGACGTTGCTTTTAATAAACTAAAAGAAGCGTTGTCTACGACACCAATTCTTGCTTGTCCAGATTTTAATTATCCTTTTACTGTACATTGTGACGCATCAAACTATGGTATAGGAGCAATGCTCACACAAACTCTTAACGATAAAGACGTAGTTATTGCTTATATGAGTAGATCGCTAAACAAACACGAACAAAACTATTCTACAACGGAAAGAGAAACGTTAGCAGTGATATCTGCATTAGAACATTGGCGTTGTTATTTAGACAATGGAAAGGAATTTATGGTTTACACTGATCACGCTGCTTTAAAATGGTTTTTAAATCTATCTAATCCTACTGGTAGGTTAGCTCGGTGGACTATTCGCTTATCTTGTTTTAATTTCATTCTAAAACATAAAAAAGGTAGAGATAATGTAGTACCGGATTTGCTTTCGAGATCAAATACTAGCCCTCAAAATTCATTACAAATTAACATAATTTCTGAGGATATTGATCGTTATAACGTACTGTTCTCAAACTGCAGAGATAATCCGAATGATTATCCTAAGTACAAAATTATTAATAATAAGCTATATAAATATATTAGCTCAAAAGATTCTATTAACGAAGATTTTGTCTGGAAGGAGATTCCTCCTCCGGATGTGAGATTAAACCTGATTAAGCAATCTCATGGCTCTATAGGCTCTCCTCATATAGGAATATTTAAAACTTATAAGAATTTGTCTGTGAATTACTTTTGGTCAGGTATGTTCAGAGATGTAGCTAAATATGTAAATAAATGTGAAACTTGCTTAACATATAAACATTCCAATCATGCACCTTATGGTCCAATGGGGAAGCCAAAAATATGTTCTAGACCCTTTCAATGTATTTCTCTTGATCTGATGGGTCCACTTCCTATGACTCGACAACGTAATCAATTTATTTTAGTAGTTAACTGTTGTTTTACGAAGTATTCTTTAATTTATGCTCTTAAACGTGCAACTGCTAATAATATTATTAAGATTTTAGAAAGAGAAGTATTTTTAGTTCATGGAATTCCACAAACAATTATTATGGATAATGGCCCTCAATTTCAGAGTCGTGAGTTTAATTCCTTATTAAATAAATACAAGATCCCTTATAAGTCATTTACACCATTTTATTGTCCTCAAGTTAATCCTACTGAGAGGTATAATAAAACTATTATTACAGCGTTAGCTTCATTAGTAGGGGAAGATCATAGATCTTGGGATCTACATCTTCAAAGTACCCAATTTGCTTTAAATAATTCTGTTAATGTGGTAACTGGCTTTACTCCATCATTTTTAGTATATGGTAGGGAAATCGTTACGTGTGGATCTTTATATACTGAAACAGATAGCTTGGATGAAATTATTTTCTTACCAAGGGACATTTACGCAAACAACACTGGACTGTTGTCATCAGTGTTTGATAAGGTTCAAACAGCGACATATGTGGCTCATACTAAAAACGCAGCACGCTATAATACTAGGCATTCCTTTAAAGAATTTAACGTTGGCGATGTTGTTTGGAGAAAAAACTATGCATTAAGTAATGCAGGATTCTATTTCAGTGCAAAATTAGCACCAAAATTTATCAAATGCACAGTTGTGGAAAAACTTTCTCCACTCGTCTATATATTGCAGGACAGTAAAGGTGCAAAGTCAAAATGGCATATTAAGGACTTAAAATTGTAACTCTGTAACTACTTTTACTTTTATAATACTCATGTGTAATTTTTTTAATGAATTTTTTCTGTTAATTTTATATTTGTAAAAATGTACTTTAACTTATTGTGTTTTACAGATAAGTAATGAAGAGAGGGAGCTTGTAACTATGAGATCTGTCCACATTTAAGTATATAATGAAGCTAAAAAGGTATGTTTTCAAATTTCTTTAAAATTAACTCTAGTGGACAGATGTCACTAACTTTCAAGCTCTAAATAGGTATCGATGCTGTTGTTCCTAAATTTAATACTTAGTTAATTTTAGTTGCGAAGGGATATGTACAATTATTGCCTTAATATACTGAACCAATTTTATCTTATCCTTACATATTATATTTTTTGTATTTCTTTTATGGACGTTATAGGGCTATTATATTTAGACTTACTTTAGGTATAGGTTTACAATATAGTGCAGGCGGTTCAGGTATGGTTAGAGTGTAGTTGCCATTGGATGTGAGTAACTACCTCGCTTTTTTTTAATGGTGATGAATGCAGTATATAAATATATATCTATCTTTAAATATTATTATAGGAATGAAAGATGAATAATGAATGTGATAGCCATTAACCTTTAACGTGTCACTATTTGTTATACCAAGCTTTAAGGGGAGTACTTACTACATAAAGACCCTAGGTGTCTGTAATTTTTCTATTTGTCTATTAGGATCTTGTAGCCATCGGAGCTATGAGGTAAACTAGGCCTACTGCTAGGTATGCTAAGCCTGCTGATAGGTATTTCTTCTAAAAAAAAAAAATCAAAATGTTGTGAGGACATTTTAATTTTTTTTGCCGGGTTATTGGGGAAATGTAAGGATACGATAAATCTATTTCTTCTCATAAATGAAACGCTTGTAACTTTATAATTATTTTAATTCCAGAATAAATATGATTTGTTCTCATAAATTAATATTATACCTGATACCGTCCATGGTGACATTTCCATAATATCTTTATTAACTTTACATAATTCCTTTTACGTTTATTCCTTATTTATTTTGCAATTATTCGTTTTCTAATATCCTTGTACATATCCTGGATTGATAATTGATATGTAATGAAATATATTTAATATGTTTAAGTAAACATGTCAAAATTTTGATGTTTGTCAATTGTCATAAATTTAATGTTATTTCTTTACTCTATGTAAAACTACGGAGTTTCTAAGTACTATGAATCATTTTACCTAAGATACTGGCTGATTGCTAGAATATTCTAGTATCGATGTTTATTTTTAAATTATTTAAATTTATAGATGGAAGACGTAAAAAATGGAGAAGGGACAGTTCGAGTTTGGTCTGGGTCGAGGATCGAGTGGTAGTTGCTGGCAAGATTATCTGAAAATCTTTTACGCCTAAGTGTGATCCAAGATCTCATCTAATAATTGGAGTCGCCGAGTTCGCCGACCAGGCCTAAAATAATTTATAAACTCAAGTATATTATTATACAGATTCCACCTACCGGACTTGGAGGGACAGTCCTGACCTGGTGACCGGTCTCCTGTTGCGGCCGTCAAAGCACGGCCAACTCTTCCACGGAGAACTAAGTGTTTTCTTTTTCCCTTTTCTTTCGTAACTCGCGAGTGGAGTGACTTTAGGATACGATAAATCTATTTCTTCTCATAAATGAAACGCTTGTAACTTTATAATTATTTTAATTCCAGAATAAATATGATTTGTTCTCTTAAATTAATATTATACCTGATACCGTCCATGGTGACATTTCCATAATATCTTTATTAACTTTACATAATTCCTTTTACGTTTATTCCTTATTTATTTTGCAATTATTCGTTTTCTAATATCCTTGTACATATCCTGGATTGATAATTGATATGTAATGAAATATATTTAATATGTTTAAGTAAACATGTCAAAATTTTGATGTTTGTCAATTGTCATAAATTTAATGTTATTTCTTTACTCTATGTAAAACTACGGAGTTTCTAAGTACTATGAATCATTTTACCTAAGATACTGGCTGATTGCTAGAATATTCTAGTATCGATGTTTATTTTTAAATTATTTAAATTTATAGATGGAAGTTTGGAACGTAAGAAAAAATAGAGAAGGCGACAGTTCGAGTTTGGTCTGGGTCGAGGATCGAGTGGTAGTTGCTGACAAGATTATCTGAAAATCTTTTACGCCTAAGTGTGATCCAAGATCTCATCTAATAATTGGAGTCGCCGAGTTCGCCGACCAGGCCTAAAATAATTTATAAACTCAAGTATATTATTATACAGATTCCACCTACCGGACTTGGAGGGACAGTCCTGACCACTTTTAAAGTACTTTATTTGTTTGTGCAGTTTTTCTTCATAGTGACAGCAGTGATTTAGGGACAATAGTGATTCAGGGACCAATAAATTAAACTTTCTTTCACCTTTTTTTTGTTTCATTACAGTGGCGCCTCAACTGGGTGAACTCACCCCAACTCTCAAAATTCCAAATTTCGGCTTGCTCAAGCCTGGTGTTATTTTTTTTGGCATCGTATTTGACATTTTTAATTTGTTTAACTCTCATCTATCATTCTATTAATAACATTGTGTCGATAAATATTATTTTGAAATAGATATTTTCTTTTGTAATTTCAGACTCTAATCTTAACTGTCCGGTGGTAATCTGGCAGGGGAGAAGTCTGTTGTGTGACTGTGCAGCTTGTGCGGTTTTGCAGCGAAAAGTAATAAAATACTACGCTACAACTTATAAATCGCAGTTTGAACTAAATACCTTAACCTGTGAGACATGGCAGGATTCTATTTCAGTGCAAAATTAGCACCAAAATTTATCAAATGCACAGTTGTAGAAAAACTTTCTCCACTCGTCTATATATTGCAGGACAGTAAAGGTGCAAAGTCAAAATGGCATATTAAGGACTTAAAATTGTAACTCTGTAACTACTTTTACGTTTATAATACTCATGTGTAATTTTTTTTTTTTTTATCAAATTTTTCTGTTAATTTTATGTTAGTAAAAATGTACTTTAACTTATTGTGTTTTACAGATAAGTAATGGAGAGAGGGAGCTTGTAACTATGAGATCTGTCCACATCTAAGTATATAATAAAGCTAAAAAGGTATGTTTTCAAATTTCATTAAAATTAACTCTAGTGGACAGATGTCACTAACTTTCAAGCTCTAAATAGGTATCGATGCTGTTGTTCCTAAATTTAATACTTAGTTAATTTTAGTTGCGAAGGGATATGTACAATTATTGCCTTAATATACTGAACCAATTTTATCTTATCCTTACATATTATATTTTTTGTATTTCTTTTATGGAC
Source organism: Orgyia antiqua (assembly GCA_916999025.1). Classification (NCBI taxonomy): domain Eukaryota; kingdom Metazoa; phylum Arthropoda; class Insecta; order Lepidoptera; family Erebidae; genus Orgyia; species Orgyia antiqua. The sequence continues at coordinate 13,818,548 of OU779874.1, forward strand.
GTTATAGGGCCATTATATTTAGACTTACTTTAGGTATAGGTTTACAATATAGTGCAGGCGGTTCAGGTATGGTTAGAGTGTAGTTGCCATTGGATGTGAGTAACTACCTCGCTTGTTTTTGAATGGTGATGTATGCAGTATATAAATATATATCTATCTTTAAATATTATTATAGGAATGAAAGATGAATAATGAATGTGATAGCCATTAACCTTTAACGTGTCACTATTTGTTATACCAAGCTTTAAGGGGAGTACTTACTACATAAAGACCCTAGGTGTCTGTAATTTTTCTATTTGTCTCTTAGGATCTTGTAGCCATCGGAGCTATGAGGTAAACTAGGCCTACTGCTAGGTATGCTAAGCCTGCTGATAGGTATTTCTTCTAAAAAAAAAATCAAAATGTTGTGAGGACATTTTAATTTTTTTTTGCCGGGTTGTTGGGGAAATGTAAGGATATGATAAATCTATTTCTTCTCATAAATGAAACGCTTGTAACTTTATAATTATTTTAATTCCAGAATAAATATGATTTGTACTGTAATGAAACAAAAAAAAGGTGAAAGAAAGTTTAATTTATTGGTCCCTGAATCACTATTGTCCCTAAATCACTGCTGTCACTATGAAGAAAACTGCACAAACAAATAAAGTACTTTAAAAGTCTCTCCACTCGCGAGTTACGAAAGAAAAGGGAAAAAGAAAACACTTAGTTCTCCGTGGAAGAGTTGGCCGTGCTTTGACGGCCGCAACAGGAGACCGGTCACCAGGTCAGGACTGTCCCTCCAAGTCCGGTAGGTGGAATCTGTATAATAATATACTTGAGTTTATAAATTGTTTTAGGCCTGGTCGGCGAACTCGGCGACTCCAATTATTAGATGAGATCTTGGATCACACTTAGGCGTAAAAGATTTTCAGATAATCTTGTCAGCAACTACCACTCGATCCTCGACCCAGACCAAACTCGAACTGTCGCCTTCTCTATTTTTTTTTTACGTTCCAAACTTCCATCTATAAATTTAAATAATTTAAAAATAAACATCGATACTAGAATATTCTAGCAATCAGCCAGTATCTTAGGTAAAATGATTCATAGTACTTAGAAACTCCGTAGTTTTACATAGAGTAAAGAAATAACATTAAATTTATGACAATTGACAAACATCAAAATTTTGACATGTTTACTTAAACATATTAAATATATTTCATTACATATCAATTATCAATCCAGGATATGTACAAGGATATTAGAAAACGAATAATTGCAAAATAAATAAAGAATAAACGTAAAAGGAATTATGTAAAGTTAATAAAGATATTATGGAAATGTCACCATGGACGGTATCAGGTATAATATTAATTTAAGAGAACAAATCATATTTATTCTGGAATTAAAATAATTATAAAGTTACAAGCGTTTCATTTATGAGAAGAAATAGATTTATCGTATCCTTACATTTACTGTAATGAAACAAAAAAAAGGTGAAAGAAAGTTTAATTTATTGGTCCCTGAATCACTATTGTCCCTAAATCACTGCTGTCACTATGAAGAAAACTGCACAAACAAATAAAGTACTTTAAAAGTCACTCCACTCGCGAGTTACGAAAGAAAAGGGAAAAAGAAAACACTTAGTTCTCCGTGGAAGAGTTGGCCGTGCTTTGACGGCCGCAACAGGAGACCGGTCACCAGGTCAGGACTGTCCCTCCAAGTCCGGTAGGTGGAATCTGTATAATAATATACTTGAGTTTATAAATTATTTTAGGCCTGGTCGGCGAACTCGGCGACTCCAATTATTAGATGAGATCTTGGATCACACTTAGGCGTAAAAGATTTTCAGATAATCTTGCCAGCAACTACCACTCGATCCTCGACCCAGACCAAACTCGAACTGTCGCCTTCTCTATTTTTTTTTACGTTCCAAACTTCCATCTATAAATTTAAATAATTTAAAAATAAACATCGATACTAGAATATTCTAGCAATCAGCCAGTATCTTAGGTAAAATGATTCATAGTACTTAGAAACTCCGTAGTTTTACATAGAGTAAAGAAATAACATTAAATTTATGACAATTGACAAACATCAAAATTTTGACATGTTTACTTAAACATATTAAATATATTTCATTAAATAACAATTATCAATCCAGGATATGTACAAAGGATATTAGAAAACGAATAATTGCAAAATAAATAAAGAATAAACGTAAAAGGAATTATGTAAAGTTAATAAAGATATTATGGAAATGTCACCATGGACGGTATCAGGTATAATATTAATTTATGAGAACAAATCATATTTATTCTGGAATTAAAATAATTATAAAGTTACAAGCGTTTCATTTATGAGAAGAAATAGATTTATCCCACGTTGGGCGCCACTGTAATGAAACAAAAAAAAGGTGAAAGAAAGTTTAATTTATTGGTCCCTGAATCACTATTGTCCCTAAATCACTGCTGTCACTATGAAGAAAACTGCACAAACAAATAAAGTACTTTAAAAGTCACTCCACTCGCGAGTTACGAAAGAAAAGGGAAAAAAGAAAACACTTAGTTCTCCGTGGAAGAGTTGGCCGTGCTTTGACGGCCGCAACAGGAGACCGGTCACCAGGTCAGGACTGTCCCTCCAAGTCCGGTAGGTGGAATCTGTATAATAATATACTTGAGTTTATAAATTATTTTAGGCCTGGTCGGCGAACTCGGCGACTCCAATTATTAGATGAGATCTTGGATCACACTTAGGCGTAAAAGATTTTCAGATAATCTTGCCAGCAACTACCACTCGATCCTCGACCCAGACCAAACTCGAACTGTCGCCTTCTCTATTTTTTCTTACGTTCCAAACTTCCATCTATAAATTTAAATAATTTAAAAATAAACATCGATACTAGAATATTCTAGCAATCAGCCAGTATCTTAGGTAAAATGATTCATAGCACTTAGAAACTCCGTAGTTTTACATAGAGTAAAGAAATAACATTAAATTTATGACAATTGACAAACATCAAAATTTTGACATGTTTACTTAAACATATTAAATATATTTCATTACATATCAATTATCAATCCAGGATATGTACAAAGGATATTAGAAAACGAATAATTGCAAAATGAATAAAGAATAAACGTAAAAGGAATTATGTAAAGTTAATAAAGATATTATGGAAATGTCACCATGGACGGTATCAGGTATAATATTAATTTATGAGAACAAATCATATTTATTCTGGAATTAAAATAATTATAAAGTTACAAGCGTTTCATTTATGAGAAGAAATAGATTTATCGTATCCTTACCTGTAATGAAACAAAAAAAAGTGAAAGAAAGTTTAATTTATTGGTCCCTGAATCACTATTGTCCCTAAATCACTGCTGTCACTATGAAGAAAACTGCACAAACAAATAAAGTACTTTAAAAGTCACTCCACTCGCGAGTTACGAAAGAAAAGGGAAAAAGAAAACACTTAGTTCTCCGTGGAAGAGTTGGCCGTGCTTTGACGGCCGCAACAGGAGACCGGTCACCAGGTCAGGACTGTCCCTCCAAGTCCGGTAGGTGGAATCTGTATAATAATATACTTGAGTTTATAAATTATTTTAGGCCTGGTCGGCGAACTCGGCGACTCCAATTATTAGATGAGATCTTGGATCACACTTAGGCGTAAAAGATTTTCAGATAATCTTGCCAGCAACTACCACTCGATCCTCGACCCAGACCAAACTCGAACTGTCCCTTCTCCATTTTTTACGTCTTCCATCTATAAATTTAAATAATTTAAAAATAAACATCGATACTAGAATATTCTAGCAATCAGCCAGTATCTTAGGTAAAATGATTCATAGTACTTAGAAACTCCGTAGTTTTACATAGAGTAAAGAAATAACATTAAATTTATGACAATTGACAAACATCAAAATTTTGACATGTTTACTTAAACATATTAAATATATTTCATTACATATCAATTATCAATCCAGGATATGTACAAGGATATTAGAAAACGAATAATTGCAAAATAAATAAGGAATAAACGTAAAAGGAATTATGTAAAGTTAATAAAGATATTATGGAAATGTCACCATGGACGGTATCAGGTATAATATTAATTTATGAGAACAAATCATATTTATTCTGGAATTAAAATAATTATAAAGTTACAAGCGTTTCATTTATGAGAAGAAATAGATTTATCGTATCCTTACATTTCCCCAATAACCCGGCAAAAAAAATTAAAATGTCCTCACAACATTTTGATTTTTTTTTTTTAGAAGAAATACCTATCAGCAGGCTTAGCATACCTAGCAGTAGGCCTAGTTTACCTCATAGCTCCGATGGCTACAAGATCCTAATAGACAAATAGAAAAATTACAGACACCTAGGGTCTTTATGTAGTAAGTACTCCCCTTAAAGCTTGGTATAACAAATAGTGACACGTTAAAGGTTAATGGCTATCACATTCATTATTCATCTTTCATTCCTATAATAATATTTAAAGATAGATATATATTTATATACTGCATTCATCACCATTAAAAAAAAGCGAGGTAGTTACTCACATCCAATGGCAACTACACTCTAACCATACCTGAACCGCCTGCACTATATTGTAAACCTATACCTAAAGTAAGTCTAAATATAATAGCCCTATAACGTCCATAAAAGAAATACAAAAAATATAATATGTAAGGATAAGATAAAATTGGTTCAGTATATTAAGGCAATAATTGTACATATCCCTTCGCAACTAAAATTAACTAAGTATTAAATTTAGGAACAACAGCATCGATACCTATTTAGAGCTTGAAAGTTAGTGACATCTGTCCACTAGAGTTAATTTTAAAGAAATTTGAAAACATACCTTTTTAGCTTCATTATATACTTAAATGTGGACAGATCTCATAGTTACAAGCTCCCTCTCTTCATTACTTATCTGTAAAACACAATAAGTTAAAGTACATTTTTACAAATATAAAATTAACAGAAAAAATTCATTAAAAAAATTACACATGAGTATTATAAAAGTAAAAGTAGTTACAGAGTTACAATTTTAAGTCCTTAATATGCCATTTTGACTTTGCACCTTTACTGTCCTGCAATATATAGACGAGTGGAGAAAGTTTTTCCACAACTGTGCATTTGATAAATTTTGGTGCTAATTTTGCACTGAAATAGAATCCTGCATTACTTAATGCATAGTTTTTTCTCCAAACAACATCGCCAACGTTAAATTCTTTAAAGGAATGCCTAGTATTATAGCGTGCTGCGTTTTTAGTATGAGCCACATATGTCGCTGTTTGAACCTTATCAAACACTGATGACAACAGTCCAGTGTTGTTTGCGTAAATGTCCCTTGGTAAGAAAATAATTTCATCCAAGCTATCTGTTTCAGTATATAAAGATCCACACGTAACGATTTCCCTACCATATACTAAAAATGATGGAGTAAAGCCAGTTACCACATTAACAGAATTATTTAAAGCAAATTGGGTACTTTGAAGATGTAGATCCCAAGATCTATGATCTTCCCCTACTAATGAAGCTAACGCTGTAATAATAGTTTTATTATACCTCTCAGTAGGATTAACTTGAGGACAATAAAATGGTGTAAATGACTTATAAGGGATCTTGTATTTATTTAATAAGGAATTAAACTCACGACTCTGAAATTGAGGGCCATTATCCATAATAATTGTTTGTGGAATTCCATGAACTAAAAATACTTCTCTTTCTAAAATCTTAATAATATTATTAGCAGTTGCACGTTTAAGAGCATAAATTAAAGAATACTTCGTAAAACAACAGTTAACTACTAAAATAAATTGATTACGTTGTCGAGTCATAGGAAGTGGACCCATCAGATCAAGAGAAATACATTGAAAGGGTCTAGAACATATTTTTGGCTTCCCCATTGGACCATAAGGTGCATGATTGGAATGTTTATATGTTAAGCAAGTTTCACATTTATTTACATATTTAGCTACATCTCTGAACATACCTGACCAAAAGTAATTCACAGACAAATTCTTATAAGTTTTAAATATTCCTATATGAGGAGAGCCTATAGAGCCATGAGATTGCTTAATCAGGTTTAATCTCACATCCGGAGGAGGAATCTCCTTCCAGACAAAATCTTCGTTAATAGAATCTTTTGAGCTAATATATTTATATAGCTTATTATTAATAATTTTGTACTTAGGATAATCATTCGGATTATCTCTGCAGTTTGAGAACAGTACGTTATAACGATCAATATCCTCAGAAATTATGTTAATTTGTAATGAATTTTGAGGGCTAGTATTTGATCTCGAAAGCAAATCCGGTACTACATTATCTCTACCTTTTTTATGTTTTAGAATGAAATTAAAACAAGATAAGCGAATAGTCCACCGAGCTAACCTACCAGTAGGATTAGATAGATTTAAAAACCATTTTAAAGCAGCGTGATCAGTGTAAACCATAAATTCCTTTCCATTGTCTAAATAACAACGCCAATGTTCTAATGCAGATATCACTGCTAACGTTTCTCTTTCCGTTGTAGAATAGTTTTGTTCGTGTTTGTTTAGCGATCTACTCATATAAGCAATAACTACGTCTTTATCGTTAAGAGTTTGTGTGAGCATTGCTCCTATACCATAGTTTGATGCGTCACAATGTACAGTAAAAGGATAATTAAAATCTGGACAAGCAAGAATTGGTGTCGTAGACAACGCTTCTTTTAGTTTATTAAAAGCAACGTCAGCGGAATCATTCCACGCAAATTTTGGCGACTTTTTACCACTAGCAGTTAGTTTATTTAAAGGAGCAGCTATAGTGCTAAAATTGGGTATGAATCTTCTAAACCAACTACAAGAACCTAAGAACCTTCTGACGTCTTTACCACTATTAGGAACTGGGTATTCTATAATTGCCTTTACTTTGTCAGGGTCAGCACGTAACCCATTCCTATCTACAATGTATCCGAGGTATTTGAGTTCCTTTCTAAAGAAATTACTTTTTTCAAAATTAATTGTTAAGTTCGCGTCACTTAATTTATCATAAACCTTCTTCAAAAGTGAGATATGGGACTCAAATGATTCGCTAATGACGATTATGTCGTCTAAATAACAGAAAACCTTATTTTCGAACTCTGGAGCTGGTGTAAATAACATATCCATCAATCTTTGTTGTGTGGCAGGGGCATTAGTTAAACCAAAAGGCATCACAACAAATCTGAACATTCCTCTGCCGGGAACATAAAAGGCAGTTTTATTTTTATCATCAGGGCTGAGACTTATTTCCCAAAAAGCTTTAGCGATATCAATACTAGATAAGAATTTAGCGTTTTTAAGTTGATCAAGTATCTCATTAATAAATGGTAAACTATATGCATCCCGGCGGGTAACCGAATTTAATTTTCGACTATCCAAACAAAATCTCCATTCCCCATTCTTTTTAGGAGTTATTAAAACTGGAGAAAGCCAAGGACTCTCGCACGGTTCAATAACCTTCATTTCTAACATTTTATCTACTTCATTAATTAGTGCTTTCTGTTTTTCAGGAGAGAGTCTATAACATCTCTGTTTTATCGGTGCAGCATCGCCAGTATCGATTCTATGTTGAATTAAGTTAGTACGACCGAGTTTACCTCTTTGTTCAAAAGATATATTTTGGAAAAGATTAATTAAGTTATCAGCCATATTCTTTTGATTAACATTAAGTTGATCGTAAGCTAAAATTCTAACTTCTTCAAAATCATTATTTATTACGTTACAAAATGGTGAAATTATTTCTGGAAGTAAATTAAATTTCTTCCAAAAATCAATACCTAAAATAAATGATGGTGATATACCCGGAAATACGTATGTAGTAATAACATGAGTTTGATTATTAAAAGATATAGGAAGATTGAAATAACCAATAGATCTAATTCTTTGCTTACTAGCCGTTTGTATTATAATTGGATTCGACTTGAATAATTCGTACCCCATTTTCTCAAAATCTGAATAAAATTTATCACCAAAAATAGAAATAGAACTGCCACTGTCTAATAAAGCGGAATATAATTTAGTATTAATATTAACATGTATAAAGGGCCGGTTCTTATCTTTTTCATTCTCGAATGACACTGATGATATTTTTTTAACATCAAAGAAATTATTAACAGTTCTAAGCCATTCCTTCCATTCCATAATATTAAAATTTCGAGAATTATTCAAGTCTTTTATTAGTTTTTTGAATTACATTTTTGACAATTTAATGTTTTGACCCCTTTTTCGCCGCATTTAAAACATATTAAAGTCCTAGGTTCGGTGCAATTATTAAGCGTATGACCATTTATTCTACATCTCACACAAAATTCATGTGCATTAAATTTCCTATTTCTTAAAGTTATTGCGTTCTGAAAGTAATTTTGTTTTAGATAACGTCTATCGTAATTATGAGCCAGTCTTGAGTTAGTAGGCATCTGAATATTTTTATAATTAAATTCCGAAGCACCCGTGTATGTTAGATGTTGAGGTTCTTTAAAATCTCGATCTTTATCTGTGAAGTTTTCATAATCCTGACAAGTTTCTATTAAAGAATCTATAGTCTTAACTTTGTTGATGGCAACGTGCGTAGAATAACATGGGCGAATATTACGTAAAAGAATACGCATTTTCTCGTTTTCAGATAATTTAGCATCTAATTTATTGAACATACCACTCATTATCGATATGTAAACAATTATAGATTCATCTCTTCCCTGTGTACGTATACGAATTGCATCTAATAGTTTGGAGTCATGGTTTGAATCTCCAAAATCTTTTATCAGTTTAGTACTAAGTAAATGCCAATTTAAATTATGATTTCCGCTTTTTATAAACCGGAACCAATGGAGCGCGTTACCTTTAAAAAATTCAAAAGCATGATGGACGAGATCATTTTCGCTTATGTGTCTTGAAATCGCGAATTTCGAGTTTGGTCTGGGTCGAGGATCGAGTGGTAGTTGCTGGCAAGATTATCTGAAAATCTTTTACGCCTAAGTGTGATCCAAGATCTCATCTAATAATTGGAGTCGCCGAGTTCGCCGACCAGGCCTAAAATAATTTATAAACTCAAGTATATTATTATACAGATTCCACCTACCGGACTTGGAGGGACAGTCCTGACCTGGTGACCGGTCTCCTGTTGCGGCCGTCAAAGCACGGCCAACTCTTCCACGGAGAACTAAGTGTTTTCTTTTTTCCCTTTTCTTTCGTAACTCGCGAGTGGAGTGACTTTTAAAGTACTTTATTTGTTTGTGCAGTTTTCTTCATAGTGACAGCAGTGATTTAGGGACAATAGTGATTCAGGGACCAATAAATTAAACTTTCTTTCACCTTTTTTTTGTTTCATTACAGTGGCGCCCAACGTGGGATAAATCTATTTCTTCTCATAAATGAAACGCTTGTAACTTTATAATTATTTTAATTCCAGAATAAATATGATTTGTTCTCATAAATTAATATTATACCTGATACCGTCCATGGTGACATTTCCATAATATCTTTATTAACTTTACATAATTCCTTTTACGTTTATTCTTTATTTATTTTGCAATTATTCGTTTTCTAATATCCTTTGTACATATCCTGGATTGATAATTGTTATTTAATGAAATATATTTAATATGTTTAAGTAAACATGTCAAAATTTTGATGTTTGTCAATTGTCATAAATTTAATGTTATTTCTTTACTCTATGTAAAACTACGGAGTTTCTAAGTACTATGAATCATTTTACCTAAGATACTGGCTGATTGCTAGAATATTCTAGTATCGATGTTTATTTTTAAATTATTTAAATTTATAGACGGAAGTTTGGAACGTAAAAAAAAATAGAGAAGGCGACAGTTCGAGTTTGGTCTGGGTCGAGGATCGAGTGGTAGTTGCTGACAAGATTATCTGAAAATCTTTTACGCCTAAGTGTGATCCAAGATCTCATCTAATAATTGGAGTCGCCGAGTTCGCCGACCAGGCCTAAAATAATTTATAAACTCAAGTATATTATTATACAGATTCCACCTACCGGACTTGGAGGGACAGTCCTGACCTGGTGACCGGTCTCCTGTTGCGGCCGTCAAAGCACGGCCAACTCTTCCACGGAGAACTAAGTGTTTTCTTTTTCCCTTTTCTTTCGTAACTCGCGAGTGGAGAGACTTTTAAAGTACTTTATTTGTTTGTGCAGTTTTCTTCATAGTGACAGCAGTGATTTAGGGACAATAGTGATTCAGGGACCAATAAATTAAACTTTCTTTCACCTTTTTTTTGTTTCATTACAGTTTGGGGAAATGTAAGGATACGATAAATCTATTTCTTCTCATAAATGAAACGCTTGTAACTTTATAATTATTTTTATATTCCAGAATAAATATGATTTGTTCTCATAAATTAATATTATACCTGATACCGTCCATGGTGACATTTCCATAATATCTTTATTAACTTTACATAATTCCTTTTACGTTTATTCTTTATTTATTTTGCAATTATTCGTTTTCTAATATCCTTTGTACATATCCTGGATTGATAATTGTTATTTAATGAAATATATTTAATATGTTTAAGTAAACATGTCAAAATTTTGATGTTTGTCAATTGTATAAATTATTTAAATTTATAGATGGAAGTTTGGAACGTAAAAAAAAATAGAGAAGGCGACAGTTCGAGTTTGGTCTGGGTCGAGGATCGAGTGGTAGTTGCTGGCAAGATTATCTGAAAATCTTTTACGCCTAAGTGTGATCCAAGATCTCATCTAATAATTGGAGTCGCCGAGTTCGCCGACCAGGCCTAAAATAATTTATAAACTCAAGTATATTATTATACAGATTCCACCTACCGGACTTGGAGGGACAGTCCTGACCTGGTGACCGGTCTCCTGTTGCGGCCGTCAAAGCACGGCCAACTCTTCCACGGAGAACTAAGTGTTTTCTTTTTCCCTTTTCTTTCGTAACTCGCGAGTGGAGTGACTTTTAAAGTACTTTATTTGTTTGTGCAGTTTTCTTCATAGTGACAGCAGTGATTTAGGGACAATAGTGATTCAGGGACCAATAAATTAAACTTTCTTTCACCTTTTTTTTGTTTCATTACAGAAATATGATTTGTTCTCATAAATTAATATTATACCTGATACCGTCCATGGTGACATTTCCATAATATCTTTATTAACTTTACATAATTCCTTTTACGTTTATTCCTTATTTATTTTGCAATTATTCGTTTTCTAATATCCTTGTACATATCCTGGATTGATAATTGATATGTAATGAAATATATTTAATATGTTTAAGTAAACATGTCAAAATTTTGATGTTTGTCAATTGTCATAAATTTAATGTTATTTCTTTACTCTATGTAAAACTACGGAGTTTCTAAGTACTATGAATCATTTTACCTAAGATACTGGCTGATTGCCAGAATATTCTAGTATCGATGTTTATTTTTAAATTATTTAAATTTATAGATGGAAGACGTAAAAAATGGAGAAGGGACAGTTCGAGTTTGGTCTGGGTCGAGGATCGAGTGGTAGTTGCTGGCAAGATTATCTGAAAATCTTTTACGCCTAAGTGTGATCCAAGATCTCATCTAATAATTGGAGTCGCCGAGTTCGCCGACCAGGCCTAAAATAATTTATAAACTCAAGTATATTATTATACAGATTCCACCTACCGGACTTGGAGGGACAGTCCTGACCTGGTGACCGGTCTCCTGTTGCGGCCGTCAAAGCACGGCCTACTCTTCCACGGAGAACTAAGTGTTTTCTTTTTCCCTTTTCTTTCGTAACTCGCGAGTGGAGTGACTTTTAAAGTACTTTATTTGTTTGTGCAGTTTTCTTCATAGTGACAGCAGTGATTTAGGGACAATAGTGATTCAGGGACCAATAAATTAAACTTTCTTTCACCTTTTTTTTGTTTCATTACAGTGGCGCCTCAACTGGGTGAACTCACCCCAACTCTCAAAATTCCAAATTTCGGCTTGCTCAAGCCTGGTGTTATTTTTTTTGGCATCGTATTTGACATTTTTAATTTGTTTAACTCTCATTTATCATTCTATTAATAACATTGTGTCGATAAATATTATTTTGAAATAGATATTTTCTTTTGTAATTTCAGACTCTAATCTTAACTGTCCGGTGGTAATCTGGCAGGGGAGAAGTCTGTTGTGTGACTGTGCAGCTTGTGCGGTTTTGCAGCGAAAAGTAATAAAATACTACGCTACAACTTATAAATCGCAGTTTGAACTAAATACCTTAACCTGTGAGACATGGCAGGATTCTATTTCAGTGCAAAATTAGCACCAAAATTTATCAAATGCACAGTTGTGGAAAAACTTTCTCCACTCGTCTATATATTGCAGGACAGTAAAGGTGCAAAGTCAAAATGGCATATTAAGGACTTAAAATTGTAACTCTGTAACTACTTTTACGTTTATAATACTCATGTGTAATTTTTTTTTTATCAAATTTTTCTGTTAATTTTATGTTAGTAAAAATGTACTTTAACTTATTGTGTTTTACAGATAAGTAATGGAGAGAGGGAGCTTGTAACTATGAGATCTGTCCACATCTAAGTATATAATAAAGCTAAAAAGGTATGTTTTCAAATTTCTTTAAAATTAACTCTAGTGGACAGATGTCACTAACTTTCAAGCTCTAAATAGGTATCGATGCTGTTGTTCCTAAATTTAATACTTAGTTAATTTTAGTTGCGAAGGGATATGTACAATGATTGCCTTAATATACTGAACCAATTTTATCTTATCCTTACATATTATATTTTTTTGGTATTTCTTTTATGGACGTTATAGGGCCATTATATTTAGACTTACTTTAGGTATAGGTTTACAATATAGTGCAGGCGGTTCAGGTATGGTTAGAGTGTAGTTGCCATTGGATGTGAGTAACTACCTCGCTTTTTTTTAATGGTGATGAATGCAGTATATAAATATATATCTATCTTTAAATATTATTATAGGAATGAAAGATGAATAATGAATGTGATAGCCATTAACCTTTAACGTGTCACTATTTGTTATACCAAGCTTTAAGGGGAGTACTTACTACATAAAGACCCTAGGTGTCTGTAATTTTTCTATTTGTCTATTAGGATCTTGTAGCCATCGGAGCTATGAGGTAAACTAGGCCTACTGCTAGGTATGCTAAGCCTGCTGATAGGTATTTCTTCTAAAAAAAAAAATCAAAATGTTGTGAGGACATTTTAATTTTTTTTGCCGGGTTATTGGGGAAATGTAAGGATACGATAAATCTATTTCTTCTCATAATTGAAACGCTTGTAACTTTATAATTATTTTAATTCCAGAATAAATATGATTTGTTCTCATAAATTAATATTATACCTGATACCGTCCATGGTGACATTTCCATAATATCTTTATTAACTTTACATAATTCCTTTTACGTTTATTCCTTATTTATTTTGCAATTATTCGTTTTCTAATATCCTTGTACATATCCTGGATTGATAATTGATATGTAATGAAATATATTTAATATGTTTAAGTAAACATGTCAAAATTTTGATGTTTGTCAATTGTCATAAATTTAATGTTATTTCTTTACTCTATGTAAAACTACGGAGTTTCTAAGTACTATGAATCATTTTACCTAAGATACTGGCTGATTGCTAGAATATTCTAGTATCGATGTTTATTTTTAAATTATTTAAATTTATAGATGGAAGACGTAAAAAATGGAGAAGGGACAGTTCGAGTTTGGTCTGGGTCGAGGATCGAGTGGTAGTTGCTGGCAAGATTATCTGAAAATCTTTTACGCCTAAGTGTGATCCAAGATCTCATCTAATAATTGGAGTCGCCGAGTTCGCCGACCAGGCCTAAAATAATTTATAAACTCAAGTATATTATTATACAGATTCCACCTACCGGACTTGGAGGGACAGTCCTGACCTGGTGACCGGTCTCCTGTTGCGGCCGTCAAAGCACGGCCAACTCTTCCACGGAGAACTAAGTGTTTTCTTTTTCCCTTTTCTTTCGTAACTCGCGAGTGGAGTGACTTTTAAAGTACTTTATTTGTTTGTGCAGTTTTCTTCATAGTGACAGCAGTGATTTAGGGACAATAGTGATTCAGGGACCAATAAATTAAACTTTCTTTCACCTTTTTTTTGTTTCATTACAGTTGGGGAAATGTAAGGATACGATAAATCTATTTCTTCTCATAAATGAAACGCTTGTAACTTTATAATTATTTTAATTCCAGAATAAATATGATTTGTTCTCATAAATTAATATTATACCTGATACCGTCCATGGTGACATTTCCATAATATCTTTATTAACTTTACATAATTCCTTTTACGTTTATTCTTTATTCATTTTGCAATTATTCGTTTTCTAATATCCTTTGTACATATCCTGGATTGATAATTGATATGTAATGAAATATATTTAATATGTTTAAGTAAACATGTCAAAATTTTGATGTTTGTCAATTGTCATAAATTTAATGTTATTTCTTTACTCTATGTAAAACTACGGAGTTTCTAAGTGCTATGAATCATTTTACCTAAGATACTGGCTGATTGCTAGAATATTCTAGTATCGATGTTTATTTTTAAATTATTTAAATTTATAGATGGAAGTTTGGAACGTAAAAAAAAATAGAGAAGGCGACAGTTCGAGTTTGGTCTGGGTCGAGGATCGAGTGGTAGTTGCTGGCAAGATTATCTGAAAATCTTTTACGCCTAAGTGTGATCCAAGATCTCATCTAATAATTGGAGTCGCCGAGTTCGCCGACCAGGCCTAAAATAATTTATAAACTCAAGTATATTATTATACAGATTCCACCTACCGGACTTGGAGGGACAGTCCTGACCTGGTGACCGGTCTCCTGTTGCGGCCGTCAAAGCACGGCCAACTCTTCCACGGAGAACTAAGTGTTTTCTTTTTCCCTTTTCTTTCGTAACTCGCGAGTGGAGTGACTTTTAAAGTACTTTATTTGTTTGTGCAGTTTTCTTCATAGTGACAGCAGTGATTTAGGGACAATAGTGATTCAGGGACCAATAAATTAAACTTTCTTTCACCTTTTTTTTGTTTCATTACAAGATGTATGAAAAGATTACTAAACTTTAAACCTTCTGTTGCTTGAATTTTATAAGCTATTTTAGCAATGGCTAAGTCATAGGTAACTTGTACATAAGGTTGACCACATTCTTTACCAACATTTTGTGCTTGTTCCATTGTGTAGGCTACTACTGATACATTTGTCGGTGATAAATTAATAGGAGTGAGATAAGATACTTTCTGTGTTGGACTATTGTCTTCTATAATTCTGCTATTGAATCCTGTCCACGATGGTGTGTTCGGCACTTGAAAAACATATGAAAGCAAATGCAATAGATCAATTGTTTGTATAGAGGAGAAATTTTCGGGTAAAGGTGATGGCTGATCGATTTGAACTGGCGTTAAGCGACCCAACATCTTTAATCGCTTGCTATTGTGACGTCAATGAAACAAGAGGTTCAGTGAATGACTGTTTATTAAACTAAATAGATTTACCCACATACAAGTAACAATATACTTTACACCTTTCCCCCCTTAAAGTATAGGAAAACATAAAAATTAAAACTAAACTTACACACTATTACATAGATTACTTAAACATCTTATACATCATACCATACTAACCCGTATTACTAAAACATATTACTTATACATATAACTTATATATCTACATTAATCTAAGACTTAATCTAACATCTTTTTTGAACGATTATAAGCACGGAAAGCACGTGCAGATGCATGGGACGATGGGGTGTCTGGCAAGATCGCGCCTTGTCCAGAAGGCGAGGTTGTCGCAGACGGCGACCGAGAATCTTGTGCCTTTTCACTCTCGTCCGATGCATCTTGAAATGGCTCGTCCTCTGTCTCCCCTATGCGAGCCTCACTCTCCACAGACGGCGCGATACTAGCACGAGACAACGAATAACGATTATTCTTTCGAAGTGGTATTATTTGGTCTTGGTGTCGCCTCCATTCCGCCCCGTTCCCCATGTTAACGTTATATGATACCGGTCCCGTCTTACGCACCACCGTCCCTTCTGTCCATTTATCGCCCTTAATAGTATAGTCGCGCGCGAGCACAGCATCCCCTACATTTATATCGCGCGGTGTGCCACCGGCCGCCCTTGTCTGTCTACGCTGCGCCTCGCCCACGACCTGCGTGACGTCGGGTCGCAGGGCGTCGAGACGGCAGCGCAAGCGGCGGCCTAGCAAGGCTACGGCCGGAGACACACCAGTGGTCGCATGTTCACAGTTACGATACTGAAAGAGAAATTTATTTAATGCTTGGGATACATTCTCACCGTTTACTAATGCGCGTTTAATTGCTTTTTTAACAAGTTTTACGGCATTTTCCGCAGCCCCATTTCCCTGCGGTCTATAGGGTGCCGACGTCGTATGTCTAATGCAATTTTTAGTACAATAGTCATTAAAATCCTTGGAAGTGAACGGGGGCCCATTATCGGTAACCAATTGAGACGGAAGGCCAAACCGAGCAAAAAGCGATCGAAATACTGCGATAGTAGCGGACGCGTCGGTGCGAGACATAATTACAGCTTCTATCCACTTTGCATGCGCGTCGATCACTATGAGATACTTTTTTCCTGCACATTCCGCAAAATCGGCGTGTACGCGGAGCCATGGCTTAGTAGGAAATTCCCACGGGTGAAGGACAGAGTGTGCCGGAGAATCACGGACAGCTCGACAAGCTTCGCACATTTTACAAATTTTCTCAATATCTTTATCTAGGGTCGGCCAGTATACATAATTACGTGCAACGTTTTTCATCTTAACGATACCTAAATGACCATCATGAATTTCGTTAAGAACTTGTTGATACAAAGATTGCGGAATAATTATTCTATATTTATATATTAAACATCCTAAATCTAAAGATATGTCATTTTTACGAGCAAAAAATGGTTTTTCTTCCTCACTATTAGGTGTTGATGGCCAACCAAACATAACATAGCCCGACAACTTCGTTAATAGTGTATCCTTTTTTGTTTCGCGGCTAACATCTTTAAAATTTACCGGTATGATATCTTGAACCAAATTTAAGTAAGTAACGAGCTCCTGCTGCTCCAGCTGACGCTCCGCAGGCACCGGTAATCGCGATAACGCGTCGGCGGGACCATTTTGTTCCGAGCGCACAAATTCTACGGAAAAGTCGTATGCAGCGAGCCGTGCTGCCCAGCGCTGCAAGCGGCTTGCAGCCGTTTGCGGTATACCACCCTTTTCTCCAAAGATATACGTTAGCGGCTTGTGGTCTGTACGTAAAAAGAACCGTCTACCAAATAAGTACTGGTGATGCCGTATAATACCAAAATATATTGCCAAAGCTTCTTTATCTAGTTGACTATAATTTTGTTCCGCGGAATTTAATGTTCGTGACGCACAACTAACCGGTCGCTCCGTGCCATCGGGGAAGCGATGCGCTAATACCGCCCCTAACCCGTAAGCGCTGCTATCAACTGATAACACTAAAGGTCGTCCTTCAGAATAATGAACAAGTACGCGATCGCCCAGTAATGCCTGTTTACATGTCGCGAACGCATTTTCACAACTATCACTCCACGCCCAGGTTATCTCCTTTTTTAATAGTTTATGTAACGGATTAAGTATCGTACTTAAATTAGGAATAAATTTCCCATAATAATTTAATAGGCCTAAAAAACTTTTTAATTGCATGACATTTTCGGGCCTCGGAGCTTCAGAAATCGCTTTTATTTTATTTGGATCCGGATGTAACCCTAGTTTATCGATAATGTACCCTAAATATTTAACATTACTTTTTAAAAAAGTACATTTACTTATTTTGACTGTAAAGCCCATATTGCGTAACTTTGTCAGCACCGTTGTTAGATTACGTAAGTGAGTGGCCCGGGTCGAACCTGTACAACACACGTCGTCGAGAAACACTACACAACCAGCCGCTCCACGCAATGTTTCCTCCATCAAACGTTGAAATTTCTCCGGTATACATGACAGCCCATACGGCGTACGACGATATGCAAAAGTACCTAAGTGTGTTGTTATCGCGGTGTACGGTTGTGACTCTTCACTTAATAAACATTGTTCGTAAGCGTGTGTTAGGTCTATCTTTGAGTACTCTTCCCCTCCGCTTAAAGCCGCGAACAGTTCCTCAATCCGTGGAAGCGGGTAATAATCACGTTTTAATTTGGGATTAATAGTAATTTTGTAATCCCCGCAAATTCTAATATCGCCGTTTGATTTTACAACTGGAACTATAGGAGTACCGTATTCTGAATGTTCGACGCGATATGTAGTGCCATCCCGCTCTAACCTCTCAAGCTCTCGCTCTACGCGACCACGCAGCGCCAACGGCACGGGCCGCGCGCGCACGAATACGGGGTTCTCATCCGTCAATTGTAATTTAATTTCTTTTTTTACAGGTGCCTAATTTGTCGGTAAATACTTCCGGAAATTCTAGTTTTAAACGGTTTTCAAAATCTTCGTCTATAATTTCGTTAAAATTTATTTGTTTGATACTTAAAGCCCGTAACCATTCTCTGCCCAGCAACGGGCGTCCGCCATTTTTAATAATATATAATGACAAATTAGGTACCTGTGTCTCCCCTAATACAACATTCACATTTATATATCCCAATGATTCAATGCGCAAGCCAGAGTAACAACGTAACAATAAATTATCCATTTTAATACATTTATTTTTGAAATGATTTTTATAGAACATCTCACTAATAGCAGAAATTCGGCTGCCAGTGTCTACTTCACATTCCACTGGTTTTCCATCTATTCTCACAGTTAATAAATAGGGCTTGTTACCTTTAGCGACTAAGTCGATGTTAAAAAAATCTTCCTCGTCCGCGGAGTCTATATCACTCACATAATTATGGCCGTAAGAACGATCGTTCCCGCGCACTTCTTTGCACATCACTTTAAGATGACCGCGCCTATTGCACTTATCACAATTATAGTTCGCAAAACGACACTTTTCGGGCCTGTGTGGCCTGCCGCAGCGCCAACATCGGCGCGCCCCGTCCCGAGCGCCGCCTGCCGCGGCCGCTCGGCGCGCTCCGTCCCGAGCGCCGGCGGCGGCGGACGCGCGGCGCGCCCCCGCGCTCGCCTGGTGCAAGCCCTCGCCCGCGTTGCTCCCGTCGCTGCCTGCACCTGAGGTCGATGTGGTCGCCACGTTCGTGGCTCCGCTTACCTCCGCGTGCCGTTCTGCAGCCTCCAGAGCCAGAGCCAACTCCACTGCCTCCTTGTATTGTATGGTTTTTTCAGCGAATATCCTAGATCTCATAGCTTCACTTGACAGACCTGAGACGAACTGATCGCGTAAGTTTTCCTCCAAGTTGGGTCCAAAGTTACAAGTCGCCGCGAGATGCTTCAAATGTTGTAGGTAATCCGACAAAGGCTCCCCCCCTACCTGTCTCCGTAATCTAAAAACGTGCCGCTCGGCGATTTCGGAGCGTTGAGGTTCCAGATGATCGGCTACCAACTTTACTAAGTCATCGAATGTCTTCGATTCTGGATGATCCGGTGAACACAAATCGCACATAAGCGCGTAGGTCGCCTCACCCACAACCGTTATTAATAACGACACGTGTAGATTCACTTTAACTTCGTTGAGTAAAATGTATTGTTTTACTCGACGTATATAGGGATGCCACTGCTTTGAATTTAACTCAAACGGCTCTAATTTACCGATTGGCATTATTATCAATCGTATTAAAACTGTAAACGCGTTTAATTTAGTTCTAATAACCGCCTCGTCGCCAGTGTGACGTCAATGAAACAAGAGGTTCAGTGAATGACTGTTTATTAAACTAAATAGATTTACCCACATACAAGTAACAATATACTTTACAGCTATAAGGAATAATATCTGGAGTAATTTCTGTCAAAGTTCTTCTTCTTTTTTGAGGCGGTCTTGTTGGTGAAACATTTTCGGAGTTTGCATTACCATCATCTTGGTTCAATCCACTACAGGAATTATTATCAATGTTTTGGTATATAATCCCCACAGTGTCATGTAAAGTTTCTTTTCCATTCAACATGTCAACATATCTATCAAAATTATCGAACGCTACACCGGTGCATAGCGAAGGATTTAAAATAATGTCTGGAGGACAAACTTGGGATTGACGTACCGATGAGATAGTTGCTTCTGTTTCTACTTCTTCTAGAGTGGTATAGTTACAGCAATGTCCAAATCTATTTAAAATATTTATTAATTTTTTGCTGCTTGTTAGACTTTTTATAGTCATACCAAGAGTGATATGTTTAGATGGTTTAATAGTACCATTACTTACACAAAAAAATGGCATCAGCAGCCAGAGAAGAACTCAATCTACTACAATTTAGACTATCTCTGCTTCTGCGATCTTTACCCCCCATCAATACTTTGAAGAATCGATTTAATTTATCAGGAATCACGCATTCACCAGTAATTAAGTCGTTTGTTTTAATTTTCGATGGTAATTTTGATTTTTCAATTTTTAATATAGCATTTCGCAAGGTTAATGCAACTTTATCAATTAAGTTGTCTTCTTCAAGTTTTGTAAAATCATTTTCTAGTAAGCTGCAATCTTTATGAATGATAATTTTCTTCTTTTGCTTCGATATAAATTTAATACTTTTCTTAAAATGTTTTTGTATTTTTTCTTCAAGATAATGATTAGTTATTAAACTAATATCTGACTGAGGGTCTAGTTTCTGCTCATATTCCAAATAATGTTTGTACGTATCACAGAGAGATGATAACAATACACATTTTTTTTTTGCAAAACTTCTTCTTCTACCGTTGATACAATATGATTAAAAATATATTTATGAATATTACGATTTTTATGCCAAGAAGTATGTGGAATGTCTGAAACTATTTTATTATAATCATTTAAATAATTTAATTCACATAAATGATGATAAAAAATTGTTTTATTTTCAGATTTAAGACGATTAATTTCCTGTAATAATTCTTCGTTATTAAGTTTTTCCATCCACTCAATAATTTTATCATAAAGCTTTGCATCGTTTGAGGAATAAAGATTTTGTTGTTTACCCTTATTCTGTTTACGATCTTTATCACAAAAAAGCAAACATTTTTGAGCTGTCGTTCTTTTCCAATATCTTCAATATTAGTGTCAGGAATTTCATTAAAAACGTTAGTTTCATTGATACTTAAATCACAAGTCGAGCTGGAAGCAACATCTTCTAACGTTGTCTGACTATCTAAATTTGAAGCAGCATTTTCTGATGATATCTCACGGTTAAAATCTAAATCAGGATGTCTTGATATGCTCTGGTTATTTGAACTAGGAGCAACATCTTCTGGTGTTATTTTACTGTTCATATTCAATTCAAAATCTCCTGATTTTGTTTGAATGTTTAAACTTGAAGAAGCAACCTCACTGTAGGAGCTTTGAGTTTCGTTTCTTGGAACAGTTTCACTAATATCTACTGGAGTACTCGGTGACAAAGTGAGTGAAGTGGAGTTACTGGCATAATCTGTTTCTGATGATGAATCACGGTATTTTGCCATTAAAGCACTAAAACTACTATAACATTGTCTATGATATCCATCTGTCTTATTTATTTGCGTGGGCAGCTCAATGTTACTGTACTTTAATTTATATTTCACACGTACACTTAAAACTTGCTGACATTTTTTTAGTTTATCACTTACGAAAAGTATTATGTTATCGTTATGTCCTTTACAAAAAACACATTTTATTTTATCACTGGCCATTGTAACCAAATTAAAAAATAAACATTAAAATCAAAACAAAAACAAACATGTGACATTAGACTGACGCCATCTTGCAAACTTGCCTGTCGCGCCACTGTCGTTGTCTATCTCTCTCGCACCTTCAGCTGTCTCTGTCGGACTACTAGCATTATACTGCAATACTTTTCATGACTTTTTCATTTTAATTCAAGACTTAACAATCGAATTAATGTCTGGCAAATTTATGTTAAGTTTTTCTTATCTTTAAATAACATAATATTAAAATTACAGACATTATAAAATACTTTGAAATTTTTATATAAAAAAAATCGCGTATGGCACATAGCATTGTCAAAAATGTCTGGCAATAAAAAAAGTATGTCAGGTAGACTTATTTAAAAACAAAAAATTAAAAATTACGCCTTCTAAAATGTTTTTAAAATCCAGGATTATTACCTGGACAGGTAGGATGCGCACTAAAGAACGCAACCGCTACCGCCAGCCAGATAGCCCAGATTCTAACCGAAAGTGCAAGAAAGACAACATATCACAAAATCAGCTGACCTAAAATTCTTTCTCGAAAACGTTGCTAGCTCCTATACTATACCCTAAGGGCTCATGTTTGAGTCTATTTAAAAATTATATTATGTACCAACTTGTGAACAACATGAATGCAATAAATAAATGAATAAATAAATAGACGGTTGATACAACAACAATATAGAACATTGTTATCATAAAAATACGCCTAATATTTCACAATTGGAAGTCCAAGCCAATTTAATTAAATTTCGTAAAATATCTC
The DNA here is from genome assembly GCA_916999025.1 of Orgyia antiqua. Taxonomy (NCBI): domain Eukaryota; kingdom Metazoa; phylum Arthropoda; class Insecta; order Lepidoptera; family Erebidae; genus Orgyia; species Orgyia antiqua. The sequence continues at coordinate 13,841,091 of OU779874.1, forward strand.
TGCTTTCTCTATAATTAGCTGTAAATTCATAGTCACCCATAGAAAAATCATTGGTCATATAATGTGCAATATAACACTAATATCTTCGTTGTTTCAACTCATTTCTATAAGCTGCGCGAAGAATGAGATATGGAAGAGACAGTCAAGCCATTTTTGTATATTACTTTACACTTTTAAACAGTAAAATCACCTTCACAATTTCAAAAAAGTTACTCTTTGGTTATTGTGTGTGTATCCCAATCTCTAATACGGAGCTGTCAAAAGGCGTCAAGAGTACGGTTTTGCCAATCATGTTTAGTTAACTCAATATCCGCTCAATATTAACACAATATGGCGGTATGTTGTGTTCAATAGTACGAAACGTGATGAAACGTCATAATCTCAATGCCAATGGATCGGAATTGTTTTCGAGAGTAACTCCGCTGATATAAGCGTGTTAAAAAGAAGCGGGCCGAATTTGTTTTACGGAGTCACTATTCTAGTTATATATTAATTCTATGCTAAAGTCCGGTCGCGAAGCAGAAAGAATTTCGTACGTTAACCTGTTATTACCTGTGCCCGTAGTAAAAATAATTCTTTTTTGATACATTTATAGTCTAAGATCCCGTGTCAAAAATTTGTAACCTATAGTCAAAGAGTCAGTGTCAATTTTTTTATTTTTTTTATTTTTTTTTTATATATAGTCTGAGAGCCCGTACTCAAATATATATATATATATTTTATAGTCCAAGAGCCCGTGCTCAGTTATTTTTAATTCTTTCACAATATAACGTACGGAAGTTAAATACACATTAAGTCCGCACTTATTGGTTTGCGTTGCTCAGCCCGTTACACTTTTTTGATAATTCTCACATACTATATTCCGCTCGTTTCAGTCAATTATACTCAAACTTGTCACATAGTATATTCCCCTTATCAATTAAATATACGCTTTCGCTATGCCGTCTAAATCTCAAGCAGCCATCTTTCGTGAGGCGGTTAAGGCAATAGCCCTAACAAAGGAAATTGCATCAGCCCTCATAACCGGAGATACCAGCGAGTATGGTATGCCAGATTTTACTGCCCGCTACTCCAAGTTGGAGATAGTTAAGTCAAAACTGGAGAGTGTTTTCTACGACATCCTCGATGATGACGACTTATCAGATGAAACCGAGGCTGTCTACACCAAACATTACGAAGAAGCGATTAACGATTATCACGAGGTTTTAGTTGCGTTCGAAAAATTGAACACTCCTACTCTGTCATCAGCATCTCACTCACACTCACACCGGCTTTCTACCCTAAGCACCCCGGCAACAGTTCTGCCCCAAATTGCTCTGCCACATTTCAGCTCTCAGGTGGAGGATTGGCCTGCCTTCATCGCCATCTTCAAGAGCCTCACTGAAGAAATGACAACCATTTCAGATGCGGTCAAGCTGCACTACCTGCTGTCATGCTTGTCGGGCGAGGCGCGCAGTATGGTATCGCACCTTCAGCTCACCAATGAAAATTATACAGTAGCGATGGATATCTTAACCAGAAGATATGAAAACCGCCGCGTTTTGATTGATCGCTTCGTAGACATCATAATGGGCCTCCCAGATATCCATGTGCGTTCCAATATTCGAACTACATTTTTGACCCCCTTAATTTCAGCACAATCTGCTCTTAGCAACTTGGACTTGCCCATCAAAGAGAACGATTATGTGTTCGTATCCATAGTTGTTAGGAAACTCAAAGGCGAGCTTCGCACTCTCTTTGAGAGAAAGTATGGCTCACGCTCTTCTCTGCCCACTCTCAAAAACTTGATTTCTTTTTTAGAAGAGCACGCGCGTTGTGTCGAGACAGAATTGTCTAACACAGCGCCGTCAACCTCACCACAGCCTGGCCCCTATAGCAGGCAGTCGCCTCATATAAAACCCCCACCCTTCCCTCGTCAACCCAGTCATCGACAACTCCGCCCAATAGCTCCAGCTAGAAGCCGTTTTGAGTATCGGCCCCCACAACCCGCTCAATACAAATCAGCTCAACAGGTCTACTCTACTCGATTATCACCCACCCAAAATACAATGCCCTGCCCATACTGTAAAAAGAGAGGGCACAAACTCATTGCGTGCCCACAGTACAATAACCAACCAGTCCAAGGACGGTGGGATTTCATCAACGCGCGAAATCGCTGCCGCCGCTGCTTGGGCCCCCATTATGAGAGTCAGTGCAAATCTACGCATGCTTGCAAAGAGTGTGACAATGTGAGACACCACACATCTCTCCATCGTGCAGGTGTTACCTCCCCACGTGACTCACCTCCTCATCCCACATCTCAGCACATTTCAACTTACCGCTCACAAGCAGAGCATGCTCCCCAGCCCAGCTCATCCACAAGTCACACTCAACCAGCACACCCCAGATCATCACGGACAGAAGATCAACAATGACTACCAACAATCACTGCGCACATACAACATGAAGATCAACTATCACACACAGACATTAACACACATTTAACCACCCACCCAGCACAAACACAATCATTACAAACTCACACCACGACACCAGCTCAGGTAAATAATAGTCCTTGCAATTCTATAACACGTAAAGACCAACCAACCAATACTCCAATTTTATTACCTACAGTATCACTAAAAATAGCAGACGCACATGGTCAGTTTCACACAGCAAGGGCCCTCCTAGATTGCGGCAGCATGATAACCCTCATTACTCAGCGCATGGCTCAAATTCTAAATTTGCCAACTAAATCATCGTTGTTAAAAATTGCGGGTGTGGGCAACCATATCACACAAAATTCAAAGGCATATGTTACTATAATGTGCAAACCCATACACCAAGACTCACCTACAATTACTGCTAAAGCACACATCTTAAAGAATGTCACTGGATACCTACCTTTAGACAGGGTTCCAGACTTTGCTCAAATGGCGAGTGCAGCTCAGATTCCCTTAGCAGATCAGGATTATCACACTCCAGCTCCGGTTGATCTTTTGTTAGGTTCAGACGTTCTCGGCCAAGTTTTGGACGGGACTAAAGTCTCGTTGGGCCGCGGCAGGCCAATAGCCTTCGGCACGATTTTTGATTTTGTATTAATAGGACCCATTGATTTACCTGCAACACCGCCAAACGAACTCAGCTCACTTCACATAACCCCCACATGCTCAGAAGCTCAGACAACTCAAACTATTTCCAAAAGCCTGGAGAGATTTTGGGAGTCAGAAGAACCTCAACCTCATACACAAAGCAGCCCTTTAGAAGAACAGTGTGAAGAAATTTTCCGCTCTACAACCACTCGTGATCCATCAGGTAGATATATGGTAACATTACCCTTTCTACACAATGCGCCTACATTAGGCAACACCCACGCCATTGCGTTACGCAGATTTCTTAATCTTGAAAGGAAGCTGCTCGCAAACCCTTCTCTCCGCTCTAAATACATTGATTTTATGAATAATTATAGCAATTTAGGACACATGTCCCTTTGTCACCCAAGTACATTCGCTCATAAGCCTCACTTCTACATCCCTCATCATGGCATCTTCAAAACAGGATCGGACAAGCTACGCACTGTATTTGATGGTAGCTGTAAAAGCTCAAATGGTGTCAGCATTAATGACTGCCTCCACACAGGGCCAGCTCTACAACAAGATATTGTTGATATAATTATGTCTTTTAGAACACACTCAGTGGTCTTCAGCACTGACATCCGAATGATGTTTAGAAATATACTCATGCACCCAGATCACCGAAACTACCAACTCATCCTATGGCGGTCGTCACCCGACCAGCCCCTGCTCACATATGCCCTCAACACTGTCACATATGGTCTGCGGTCTAGCCCATACCATGCCATCCGCACTCTGCTCCAGTTAGCGGATGACGAGGGTCATCGCTACCCTCAAGCTGCTCACATTCTTCGTAAATCTATTTTTGTCGATGATATACTTGCTGGTCATGACACAATAGAATCCGCTCAGGAACTTCAAGACGAGCTGATTAACTTACTGGCGCTTGGAGGCTTCCAACTAAGTAAATGGACCTCAAACTCAGCTCAACTTCTCGAACGATTCCCAGATGATCAGTGTGATATGCCCAAGGATTTTAATGTCAGCCCAGAGTCTGATTCTATCAAGGTGCTGGGTATACAATGGATCCCTCAGGTTGATCAATTCACCTATCGTATTTCTCTGTCCTCAATAACACACATCACAAAACGCTCGATTCTCAGCACAATAGCTTCACTGTACGATCCTAACGGCTGGGTTACACCAGTTATCCTCCGCGCAAAACTCCTTCTCCAGAAGTTGTGGCTCCTGAAATTGGACTGGGATGAACCCACTCCTGATGAAATCTGCACAGAGTGGCAACACATGTCACAAGACCTCCCTCAGCTCTCAAATCTTCGTCTCCCTCGGCGCATTTGCAACCGAGAGCCACCACAACAGATAACCACTTACTCGCTCCACGGCTTTGCGGACGCATCAGAAGCTGGCTTTGGTGCTGTTGTTTATCTCCATGAGCTTAATGCAACAGGACATGTTAATGTTCACTTGATTCTGGCCAAATCACGAGTAGCACCCATCAAGAATCGCCTCTCAATCCCCAAGCTGGAACTTTCGGCTGCAGCTCTTTTATCACAACTTATGACTCGTGTCTCAACCCACTTGTCAGCTCACATTACTATTAGGTACCATATCTGTTGGTCAGACAGCACGATTGTACTGGCGTGGCTTAACACACCTCCTCATCGACTTCAGACGTTTGAGGCCAATAGAGTGGCAAAAATAACCTCAGGCGCAATCAATTTCACATGGAGACATGTTCCCACAGATCTCAATCCAGCTGATTGTGCAAGCAGGGGAACCTCAGCTCAATTCCTTTTGATTCATGATCTCTGGTGGTCTCCCAGCTGGCTTAAAGAACCTTCTAACACTTGGCCTAGAATGCCACCAGCTCTAGGGCATCACGCATTACCCGGCCTCAAACCAAAGAACATGCCAGCTCACATAGCAGTTCCTGATCTGGATCTTGACCTGCTCACGCGTTTCAGCTCACTGGAGAAACTTGTCGGAGTGACAACCTGCATTAGACGTTTTATTTTTAATTGTAAACAAAACTCAGATGCACGACGCTCGGGTGCATTGACAGCCCAGGAGCGTCGAGATGCTCTAATCTACTGGATTCGCTCTGTTCAGCAGAATGAATTTTCAGAGGACATTAATCGACTTCAAAGAAAGAAGCTCTGCACAGTTCGACTCCAGCGTCTTTCACCATTCCTAAAGGACGATCTCTTGAGGGTTGGTGGTCGTCTTTCTCACGCTTCGATTAGGTACGACGCTCAACATCCACTCATTCTGCCCAGCTCTAGCCCACTCGTGGATCTCATCATAGACCATTATCACAAAATACACTGCCATCCTGGCGCTGACACTCTTCACGCTATCCTCCGCCAACAATTTTGGATACTCTCTGCACGCCGTGTTATCAGACATCGGGTATTTAAATGCATGAGATGCTTTCGATGCCGCGCTCAACTGCAAACCCCATTCATGGCGGATTTGCCTGCGGACAGGGTCAACCCTCAGTCTGTATTCAGCCAGGTTACAACTGACTTTGCCGGCCCATTTCTCGTGAAGTCTAGCACGTTACGGAACGCTAAACTAATAAAGGCGTACTTTTGCATATTTGTTTGTCTCACAAAGGCGGTTCACTTGGAACCCGTCTCGGCTCTTACCACAGAGGCGTTTTTCGCGGCGTTACAACGGTTTGTTTCGCGACGAGGTACACCCTCTCTTATTCGCTCAGACTGCGGTACAAATTATATAGGTGCTAGGAATTATCTCATTGAAGTTCAGAAATTTCTTGAAGTAAATAATGATGCAATCACACATAAACTCGCTACTCAGAACATAACATGGTTACTAAACCCCCCAAAAGGGCCTTGGTTCGGCGGGTTACACGAAATAAATGTAAAATCAACAAAACAATTGCTTTATCGCGTGATTGGTGAACAACACTTAACTTTTGAAGAATTTGCCACGCTTCTGGCCCGAATCGAGGCTGTACTTAACTCCAGACCTCTCTGCCCACTCTCGTCTGACCCAACAGACTTTGAACCTTTAACTCCTGGTCATTTCATTATAGGCCGTCCGCTCACTGCAATACCAGAATCATCCATAGATGATAGACCCATTTCTCAACGCAACCGCTTTCAGCTCATACAAGCCCTTTCTCAGTGCTTTTGGAATTTGTGGACCAACTCCTACCTCCATACCCTTCAAACCCGCTCCAAATGGCTCTCTCCTACCTCCCCTCCTAAAATAGGTGAACTCGCTCTGCTCAAAGAAGAAAATGTACCTCCGCTGCAATGGAGGCTTGGTAGAATTGCCCGCACACTGCCTGGCAAGGATGGAGTGATCAGAGTGGTGGAGTTGGACACATCACATGGACTTTTGCGAAGACCAGTAGCAAAGGTAGCCAGAATGCCCATGGAACATCCACATCTTGATGGGACTGTCTGCTCGTTTTGCGCCCCGCCCCAAGATGTTCGCGCCAAACGCAACATTGACGCGACGATCCGTGACGAATAACTCACTCAATACGGTTGCATTCACTCATTCATTCACGCATGGACGTTCTCAACGTACGCTCGCCGCAGAATACACAGTAAAAAACTGCGAACCCAAAAAAGGGGAATAATACGCGTCTTCTTCCCGGCCGGCCGCTCGCGCGCGCATTCGAGTCTCAAGTGTTTGCCGTAATTACGCGAGTGATTGGTGTAGTGAGGGAAAACCATCGCCCAGATTCCCGCTCAACCGATCGCACCAGGGGGTGAAGCCGCCAGCGATCCAAGGTACGTGAATGTGTCACCTTCCCTTCAGCTCACCCCAATATACAGTCCACTGCTCAACCCATCTCAACCTCAGCCCATAGTCTATGTGTCGGGCACCCCCATATCGGCCCTACAACCTGTCTCTGTCACTCCCGCGTAAATATAATGAGTCTCGCTCGCACAGGTGCAATGACCGCCGTCCTCAGGGATTGTAAACCTTTTACCTGAGATTGTAAGGTTTGTTCTTGTTTGCATGTGCTTTTTTGGTTGGCCTTGAGTCACGACAAAATTCCAAAATCAATCCAATTTTTTTTTATGATTATGTCAAGACATAATTTATAAATAACGAACGAAACGAACGTCATTCCATCTTGGGATGCGTTGGTGATCGCTCAGTTTTCGTACACCGTTATCCCAGTTGTCTATTCTTAGTTTGTTGTTGTTTGTTAGTTTCGTTATCTTGTTTTAATTGTTAAGTGTTTTGTTAATTTGTTAAGTTTTCATCACTATCTTAAAATGGAACCAGCGCCGTCTACCTCGCGTCCATTTAAGGAGTTTGTTTCTCCGCGGAAGAAAAGAAAAATATCACACTTTAAAGAATCCTGGCCTGCTGATAAATATCCTTCAAAAAAAGAAATGAAGGACAAAACAGCCGATATCTTCTTGATCTTGATTTCAAAATCGGCCATATATCGTATTTTAAAAGAATATACCGAAACAGACACCGTCAAGCCAGCTGCTTCACCGAAAAAACGACTCTCAATAATTGAAAAGATTGATGGGTTTGATAAATCGTGCATTAGATGAATAGTACACAGCTTTTATTTAAAAGGAGAGTTACCTACAGCAAAAAAGGTGCTACATGTCATAAATACAGACGAATCCTTACCAAACATGGGCTTGACATCGTTGAAAAAATTAATGAAATATTTGAAGTTTAAGTATGTCAAACGAAGGAGAAATAACGGGTTAATCAACAGAGATGATATAGCATTGTGGCGTATCAAATATTTGAAAAATATGAAAACTTACCGACAGCAACAACGACCGATATATTACTTGGATGAAACTTGGGTGAATGCGGGTAAGACTTGTTTTTATTATTTACTGACTGACTTAAATAAAATAAATAGTAATAATAAATATTCCTAGACAATTCACGCAACGTCATGGGCGTGCACTCTATTAAGGCACAAAAGCACTGCTTTACTTGCCATTCACAGATATTTTAATAAAACGTTCGTATGTTTTAGATGACTTTATTCATTTATTTACTATTAATTAAACAAAATATTAGGTATAACTTAAAAACGCCTAATAATTCATAAATAGCACCAATATGTGCTTGCAAATTGCTTTTTGCCAGGCGTTTGGCGAAGGAATAATATTAGCGTATTGTAAAGGTTGTGATCATTGAATATAACCTATACAATGATACAGGCCACTTAAGATTTATTTTTAAAAAAGGAATAAAAAATTTAAAATTTGAAAATAAAAAGAAAAGAATTGGGGAGATGAAAAAAGGTCATGAAAAGAGGATGTTGAAAAATGATTGTAAAATTGTTTTTCTATATTTTAAAAAATATAACAAATTAATTATGCTAAAAGTTTTTCATTTATAAAAGTGAATGTAAAGAAGAAGCTTTAACATTTAGATGACTATGGATCTAGGAAAACTACAGTACAACATCTATGGGAGTGTTCAGCAAAGCATGCAGATAAACTTCGTTTGTTATCTTGGGGTTCAAAGGTCTATGGAGCTACAATCCCTCATCCTGTGGAGATGATTAATCTCACAACAATTCCAAATCCAGTATGCTCAGGATGTAATCTTGACCCTCCTCATCATGTTTATGTTTCGACATTAATTCCACATGGACTTCGAAACTATCGAAATCATCGTGGTCCGTATCAAGCATACTTGGGCTCAAAGACTTCAGAAAGCACAAGTATATTGCAGCCATGGGAAAAGGAATCAAAAATCCCAATGCTTAAAAGAGCAGTTAGATTACGAAATGCCATCAATTGGTTTGTTTCACCGGGTTCTCCGGTTGCTGAATCTATACTTTCAAATTTAAGAGGGTTGACAGGAGAAGATTGGAATAGAGGATCCCGTGGGTTTAAAAGAACAGGTTCTGCGCTACATCGTTTTTCATGCTCACGCCAATCATCGGGTGGTTACTCAGCACAGAATCCAGCAAGGTTGACCTGGATTTGTGCTACAACCGATACAATGAAAGAATTGGGATCACTCAATTATGATTTCATGTATCAGGCCTTGCTCTTGCATGCACAGTTGACAGCATGTGAGCTCCACGAAGGAAATAAATTTCAAGGTTTTTATCATTCCCACATTTCATGCAAACTCTGTTTAAGACCAATAGAGGAAATCAATTTAACATCCCAAGGATCATTTCAACATGCAAATGTCTCCCACTTGGTTCGGGCAATGATTCCAGATGGATCTGAAATGATCTCCATCAAACCAATAGTAGATGTCCCATTAGGAGACTGGGACTCACTCAGCCCGACTATTCAAAGCTACCACGTTGGAAGAGCAGAAGGGTTTGTTTTTGGTGAACTGACATTATCAGGAAATCGACATTGTGATGATTCATCATTATTCCCACTGGGTGTACGTGACAAAGTAATACCCCGTGGTTATATAGATGGTTTATTAGATGGATTCAAACGGGCTGGATCCGTTCATTGTGTCAGTAAGCGATCAGTTGCTGACTTAAACAAACCAAAAGCAGCACTTCTAGGGGTGACTCTTCACCTGATAAATCAGGCCATGACCAATACTGCTTTATTGAATGTAATCAGGACACCTGGATTCGAGAATCTATTCAAAAGTATTCCGCATAGAATACCACCGTCTTATCCCCTTAGTGATCTGGATTTAGGATCTTTGGGACGGATCTATCTTAAAGAAAAGAATGAGCAATACGATGATGATCCCTTCTACACTTCCCTATGGTTATTTTCTGACATGAATCATTATGGAATAGCTGGTCCCTATGCCTGTTCTTCCAGATTAATTAAATTACTAAATGTGACGTCACTGAACAAGGCTACTAAGGAACAATTAAGAACGGCAAAAGATCTTGTCCACACTATTAAGGACCCTGACGCAGATCCATCTCATTTGTTGAATATTCATAATAAGTTGTATTACGTAGATCATGAATTAAGACATGCCTGCAAATTTATAATTAGAGATCTCAATCCTCAAGCTCCTGATGCAAGTCAGACCACTCTCAGAGATTGGGGTATAGAAGCCACATTCGGAGTTGATTATACACGTGTTGAGTATCTTGCATTATTGCCATTATATCAGACTGAACAAAGCTTGGAAAATTTGGAAGTTCCAAAAAGACAGATCCCGTTAATCTCTGGAATGAGGTTATTTCAATTTGCAACTGGAGCTCATTACAAAATACGATCCATTCTTCGAGAAATGGATATTAGGGTACGGGATGTACTTGCAGGGGGAGTCCGTTTCTACTCAGTGAAGCAGTTTTGAGGTGGAGCTGCCCTAATTTCATCTTACACAACATTATAAGGTTGTGATCATTGAATATAACCTATACAATGATACAGGCCACTTAAGATTTATTTTTAAAAAAGGAATAAAAAATTTAAAATTTGAAAATAAAAAGAAAAGAATTGGGGAGATGAAAAAAGGTCATGAAGAGAGGATGTTGAAAAATGATTGTAAAATAGTTTTTCTATATTTTAAAAAATATAACAAATTAATTATGCTAAAAGTTTTTCATTTATAAAAGTGAATGTAAAGAAGAAGCTTTACAATTTGATTGTAAAATAGTTTTTCTATATTTTAAAAAATATAACAAATTAATTATGCTAAAAGTTTTTCATTTATAAAAGTGAATGTAAAGAAGAAGCTTTACAGTATATACAAGCTCGACGCCGCCCGCCTGCCATGAGTTCATATGTGTGTAGAAATTTTGGTGTCCGTGCACAGTTCGCAAACGCACACAGGCTTGTATATCCAAGACGATTTGCACTGAAAATCCTGCGGCCTGCTTTGGCGATCGGATGTTACCGCGAGTATTCGGCAATGTTCGTTCGTTACTTATAATCCGAATAAATATAATAGTCGGAAGTCTAATAAATCATGTATGCATTTTTGTTTAGTAAGGTTTTAGTTATTTAAATAGCAGAAATATTTTGGTTCGACGGAGGCCATTTTATTTTTTCGTGTGATTCATTGAACTGTTTAATATTGAGTTTCTATAATTTAATAATTGTATGGATTTTCGTTTGTTGATTTTAAAATGTTATTTGATTGTGAAATGTGTGTTGATAGTGTGTGTTTGTTAAAAATTAAAAATAACTAGTTCTCACAAATGTCTTTCAGTAAAAAGATTCTGTGTACCCGAGTTACGACAACTAAGCCAGCAAAAAGGTATTGTACCTCGAAAATTTCATGTTAAAAGTTATGAAACGTATGTACATGTACGTATGTATGTACGTACGTAGTTATTGTTTAGTAATTCTAGTACAGTGTGGACTGATTCGGGATATTCAGATTTAAATTTGTTCTGTTGGCATGGTTTCCGACTTAGAGATCCGTCGCGTGGCTATGCTAAAAATCTATAAAAGAAAAAGTTTTTGTGACTGCCTACCCTAAGTTAAATTCCAGTGCACGCCGCTGCGCAACGTCCTGTGGCCCTAAGCTATGCTCAATGCTTGTGTTATGGGAGCCAAATTACGTATATACTACATATATTACTTTTTTTGTAAATATATACATATAATACATAGAAAACACCCAGACGCAGTACAAATATCTATGTTCATCACACAAATAGTTGTCCTGTGCGGGGATCGAACCCGCGACCTCGAAACGGCAGTCGGCACTTACCGACATGCCACGAGGCCCGTCAAATCCATACTAATATTACAAATGTGAAAGTATTTCTGTCTGTCTGTCACCTTTACATGCCTAAATGGCTGTGCTGATCTTGATAAAATTCAATAAATATACTTTGTAACAAGGGCAAGGACATAGGATCCACAGAAGCGATGGTGATACCATGATGTTCGCAATATTAAGTGGTTAAATGTTTAAACATATGATAAATTTATTCATTTACTTTTCAGGGCACACTGTAGGCAAAGTGTGGGAAGACACTACAGTGCAGTCACGAAAACAAGCATTTTTGGAGGGTTTGTCGACGGGCGCCAAGAATCCTACTTCCAAAGGCAACCGGGTAATTATTTTACATATAGGAGGTGAAAAAGGATTCGTACCAGAATCGGAATTGGTATTTGAATGCAAAGGTACAGGCGATTATCACGAATCGATGAATGCAGTCAAGTTCGAAAATTGGTTTCAAGCAATGCTACCGAGACTTGAGCCTAATGCCGTAGTTGTCATGGATAATGCCAGCTACCACTCAAGACGTCAGGAGAAAATCCCAGTTACTAGCTGGAAAAAGACAGACATCCAAGAATGGCTTTCATCAAAGCAAATTTCTTTTGAGGCAAAGGAAACAAAAGTCCAGCTCTTGGAAAAGGTGAAAAATGTCAAAACTCAGTACCAATCGTACGTGGTCGATGAGATGGCAAAAGCAGTTGGTGTGGAGGTATTGAGATTACCCCCATACCACTGCGAATTGAATCCGATCGAACTAGAATGGGCAGACGTCAAGGGGTATCTGGCCCGGAAAAATACAACATTTAAGATGGCAGATGTTAAAAAGCTGCTCCAGGAGGCTTCCGGCAACATTTCAGCAGAAAAATGGCAAAATTGCATCAGTCACGTAAAAAAAGAGGAATTGAAATTAGATAGACTAGATGATAATATAGACAAAACTGTTGATTCCTTTGTAATAAATGTGACAGGCGAGGCGTCGTCGGAAAGCAGTAACTCCGATACAGAGGAATCGGATTCTGATTCTTAAATTTTCATTTTTTTATTTCTGCCGAGTTTTTAGAATTGTAATTCGATTTTTATAACTGTTTTAATATAACATCCAAATAAATAATTTATTATAATATAAAATCTAACAGTCTTATTCATATTGAAACGCTTATTGAAGGCTTAATCCTATATTAGTTAAAACGTCTTTTAGGCTTATCAGATGTCAGATAAAAATCCTTATTCATATTCGTCTATTATACTTCCGATAACTATAAAATGTAAAGACATTTTAGGCAACAAAGGTTGCCATTTCGTACAAAAATGGTGAAATATGAATGGTAGCATTTTTCTACCATTCAAATTTGTTAACAAGATTGTTAATGCCGCAATGCTTTGCAGAGTTCATAAGACATGAATAATTAAGCAAATTCCGTGTCGGATATTTATCGTGATTTATGCACGTATCACTATAATATAAAACCTCGTTAGTTTAATAACTTTTTGGTTAATTATTGTGACTCTATGAACAACACCTTTGCAAATGACCGGGCAAACGTCAATATAAATAATCAGCTGATGAATATACTCGTATACGCCATTTTTTTCACTAATATAGGCTTAAAGTAGGGTCAGAGCTTGTTTAAAATAATGTCACTTTATGGGATAGTTATAGAACGCTTTAGTGTAAAAAAGCTATTATGAATTACATTTTTGACAATCCGCTTATAGCTAACTTTTAAGCCTCTGATAAGTCATTACGAATAAGACCGTAAATATATAACAATAATTTATGAAATAAGTTAGTAATTTTTTTTCTCCTAACATTTTATGTCAACCGCACTTAATACAAAAATGTTTGTGACCACGGTCAGTAGGTAAAGAGGTCATTGTACGAAATTCTTTCTGCTCCGCGACTGGACTTTACCCATTTACAAAAAAGTTTGTTTTGTCAGAGACATAAGTTTCTGTTGTCACAATTGTAGTAAACAATGAAGATATTTTTATCTGATTCTATAATTTTTATGTGAAATGATGTAATTGTATATGAAAGGCATACGTAGAAACACATTAATCTTGGTGAGTCTACTCATATGCAATTAAACTATTACGTGTATAATTAAATATAAAAGTGTGGTTATAGTGATACTGCAACATGCTGTATTCTGAACAAGAAAATGGGATTATTCTTTTAAATTATTGCATTGTCATCGGTCCTTGTTAATAGGTGTGCAAAATTTTAGATCAATCCGTCTACTGCAAGCGCCTGAATATCGCTTTCAAAGATTCCGTTACCTACATAGATTAATACATTGATAAACACATACTGAACTTATAAAAGCGTGTTAAAAATAATAACTATTATTGAAGATTCACAAATTTTCGATAATAAATGTACAGAATGATACTAGTATTATTTATCTGATGATGAGTTACCCCATTTAGTTCAGAAGTGGGACATTTGGTTTACAGTTTGTCATTATTCTCTAATAATTTAGTGTAACAATAATTACACATATGGTTAGTGGCTCCCGAGTCTATGTACCACACACTTTCATAGAAAGAGCTGTCACTAGGGCCTTATTCTTTACAGATGCCGGTTTCTGTGCACTCTTTACAGGATTGTTTGGTGCAGAGCTGTGGTTGCTTATAATTTCATTATATTATTAAATGAACTGTTCTTCTTCGGGCAGTACAGAGATATGTTTCCTTTTCCATTAAACTTGAAGCATCTCAGCTGTTTCCGTGTGTGTAGTAACCAGGGCTGTCCCACTGTTACTATTGTCGTCTTGCCTTTGAACCTCTTGTAACAATTTAGATGCGTTTTTTTTAATTTTCAATTGCCATTATGAGTGGTTATGATCTTCACTGAGCCCACTTAACATAACCACCGCGATAAATTCATTGTCTAAAGGTGATTCAATTTCTTACAATTTATGTGTTATTCCCTAATTTTGCTCAGGTAAGCCCCCATTAAAGGATTTTCATACAATTTTGTACTGAAGAGATTCCGCAGCAGACCTAATCTTCTGCTTAAACCACGTATGAAGGACGTGGTTTAAGCAGAACTCAAACAAGCGTATGCTTGTTTGAGTGTATTCCAAACTTCGTAGGCACTCTTTGCTGATCTATATGATTGACATTTTGATTTTATCTAATCTATATGATTGACAGTTGACACATGAAAGGTATGTTTTTCCTTTTTACATAATTTAGACTGCGTTTACACGTAAAAATATTCTCTTCAACAAATATTGCATTGGCTATCCAATAGATAATGGACCAGTGGCAAACAAGCTTAAAAGTAGTAACTAATGTCACAGACAATACAGCGGCTATGAAAAAAGCTGTAAGTGAATGTTTGAATAAACGAAATCATTTGTGTTGCGCAAACGCTTTGTCTTGCGGTTAAAAACTGCATAGAGAAATAAACATAGCAATTGTTTCGCATAATATTTTCTAACACTTGCGCGACTCATCTGTTTAAATAAAACTATAAATAAAAATATATATAATAAATAATATGGGTAACTCCCAACGGCCCCGGTGAACCGCCCCGGTGCCGGGGCCGTTGGGAAAAAAAAGTTGCAACGGCCCCGGTGAAGCCGGGCCCGACGTTCACCGGGGCCGTTGGCACAAATCATTTCCCAACGGCCCCGGTGCGTTTCTAGCTTGACTGTTTTCTGTAATGAGCTTGTTTAACTGCTGTTATGGCACCATTCAGGTGGAGAGCATTCAAACACGGGTCGTACTAGCCGTTCGAGGCGAAGTTTGTAGCTTGTTGCGGATGGGACAAAGCAAATCCTCAAAGGCTCCGCTGTGTGTTTAGCTTGACTGTATTCTATAATAGATACGTTAACGTCGTATTCTGACATCACCATAGCTAAATAGTCAAGTTCACACCGGACGATCGTTATATAACGCAGGGATCTCGTGCGGCAAGAGCGTAACCCTATTGTACAGGGCGCCGCAATACACCGAACGGTGTGGATTAGGCTATCCAGACACGTCTTCTTTTCGTAGGTATCTTCTTTGTTATTATGTAAACATACTTCCTTATCTTTATAAATTATGTTTAAACAAATTATTAATATAATGTTAAAGTATTTATGACATTACGTTTTATAGAATAAAAGAGTAAAAAACGTGCAACTGTTTTATTGACATACAGATTAATAATAAAAAGACTTACCAAGTCCAAAATAACCCGCCGGCAAGTTGCGCTTTGCGCTGCTCTACCATACCTGCCCCAAGAACAGTTTGTAAACGGCTGGTTTTACATAGCCGACCAAAGCCCTGACGATAAAAGAAGCAAGCTTTTTCGAAAATACATATATGCTTACACAATGGATTCGCGATGATTTTATTCCCATATGGTGCCAGCATGGGGAACGTCATAAAACTACTAATTTGCTAGAATCTTGGCACCATAAACTTAACAAAATGGTCAAAACAAAAAATCCAAATATTGTTGAATTGCTCAAGAATCTTCAAAAGGAGGCTTCTTTTTATGAAGTGATGATACAGAAGTTAGAAGTTGAACCGCATGGAGCCCATCAAAATCGTTTACAAAAGTCTATAGATTGGGACCACTTCATAAAAGAAAACATGATGATCTTAAGAATGGCCTAATTACAACGGGTCATTTCCTGGAAATACTTCGATAAGATAGACCAACACATAATCATGATGATGATGATGATGATGATGATGATGATCGCAACATGTCTTTTTATTTCATGCTTGTCATTTCGAAATTATATATAATGTGTATTTATTTTATTGGTTTTTGGTCACCGGCATAATTTTAAGACATTTTAACACACTCTTTCTTATTTTGAACATTCGCATAATATTTATTTATTTATTTTACAATTTTTGCACACAATAAATGATTTATGTACAATGGTGGTGGTAATATCATCATCATCTTATATATAAAATTCACGTGTCACAGTGTTAGTTACCGTACTCCTCCGAAACGGCTTGACCGATTCTTCTCAAATTTTACATACATATTCAGTAGGTCTGAGAATCGGCCAACATCTATTTTTCAATATTTTTTTTTTAGTATGGCAAAACAACGTTTGCCGGGACAGCTAGTATTTTATATTTACCTCCTCATTCACATCTGCGCTACGTGTTATTATCATTCACATTATCGAAGTATTGATAGAATAGACACTAGTGGAGCTCTGACATTAAATCTCACTACCCCATTTCCTTCCCAGGGAGCTGTAAGAACTACCTAAGGGACAATGTCATCATCAGCAGAATTTAAACCCATTACCAACACGCCTTTTCTGCGTGGTATAAGTAAGGCCAGACCCCTTCCGAAGTGAAGGCTTATGCTTAATACTACATTAATGGACTGAGTGAGACGCAAGTCTGTGATGGAAATAGCAATCGAATTTCACTTTAATCGAAATTGTATAGGCAACTGGAATTAATAAAACTAAAATTTAAATTATTTGAAATGTCCGTGTGGTGACATTTTAATTAATTCAAATCTTAGTTGTTTGTCTTCTCTCAGGGTGCTGTAAGAATCAAATCGGGATATCAATTTAAACAGATAACATTTTCTTTTATGTATGGAAACCTCGAAATTAAACCCTATGCCAACATGTAACGTCATCAAACGAGAAACGATTTATATTAAACTAGCAGTGCCCGCGACTTCATACGCGTGGAATTAAGAAACGAAAAATTAAATGAACTAACAATAACGCCATTTTACAGCTAATTAGTAAATCGTCAGTGTGGTTCTCTTTTCTTGCACAGTTCTAAAGAAGTAACACACACGGCCCCAATGTCATTTTAGTAAATGATATCTCAGAGCTTCATCATGCCTTTTTAGGTCTTTGTACAAACCTTTATACTCTCAATACGGTGTCCGTCTGTCTGTCTATCCACTCGTTAAACTTTTTTTTACTCAGCCACGGCTGAAGTTGTTAATTTGAAACTTATACCAAATGTAGATCTATGCGGTCCCTTGCTGCAAAAGATACAACCAATAATTTAGATCTACGCATTCAGAAGATATAACCGAACTACAGCCATTTTTGAGTATTTTCCACTTTCGCTAGGGAATCAAAATTTACAGGTTACTTCCCACTATCCTAGAGACTTGAAATTTGGCATGGTCCAAGCCTACATAGTGTTGATAAAAATCCAAAAAACTTATAATTTAATATCACATCACATGAAAGATTTGCTAAAAACTAATACGAACTTATGAAGTAGCTGAAATGTAAGCGATCCCCTTTATTGCAGCTACAAAGTTAAGTTGGTGAGTTGCTATATGCTTAATTAACTGTTTATTTGTATTTAGTTCTTTATATTTTTCGGTCAAGTAGGTACGGAATCCTAAACGTTCCAGTATACCTCGCTCTTGATAGGTTTTTGTTAGGTAACCTACCTAACAAAAACCTATCAAGAGCGAGGTATAATTAATAATTTGGGCAGATAATCGCGAAAGAGTCACAGAGAGACAGAATTGCTTCCGTTGCTAAGTTATTGAATGCGACTTTCTTCACATGGAATTTGAAATCACTGCATTTCATGAGTTAAATCGAGGTAGTAAAATTACAACAATCCTAGAACAGATGATAATCACACATTTCTTTCCTTGTACCAGTCGAAGCCATCAAGAAAAATGCTTCACCTTCCCGGCGAATAACACTTGATTGAAATTATTGTCAAAATAAGAATTATCATAAACAGGACTTAAACCCAAAGTTAATCGCAAAATGAATAAATAAAAATACTTCATTATATTAAAGCGTATATAAATAAGAATTTTCCACACAATGTCCTATGGTCCCAAGGTAAGCTTTATATGCTTGTGTTATGGGTACCAGAATACGGATAGAATACATAAACTAATTTTCTTTTGTAAATACATACTTATAATACATAGTAAACACCCACCCTTAAAATACCATAAACATGGCTCTTAATTTTTTATCCGTGAGGACCTATAATTCGTTGCTGATGAATATTTCTTTTTTGTTCATATTGATTGAGAAGCTGTTGGTCTTCCTTGAAATAAATAAATCTCATAAATAAATAAAAAAATAGAATATTTTGTTGTTCTATATTTAAAAGTTTAAGCAGCGTACGCAAAATAGTTAACTCTTTTAGTTGATTTTTTTCCGAAAAACCCAAATATTTTACGGAAACCTAATTTATCCAAAATAAAATCTAGCCTATTTTAAGCGCAGATAATGTAGCTTTCAAATGGTGAAAGAATTTTAAAAAACGATTTAGCAGTTTTTGAGCCTATTGACCATACGCCGACGCCGACGCCACTGTCGATGCCAACACCTATAAAACTAACTCAGCACCGATACGTCGGGGTTTGAGCAACGTAACGACCATACGCCGGAGGCGTCGGCGAAGCCGGCGCCGACGACGACGCCGACGCCGAAGCCGACGACGACGCCGACGCCGACGCCGAAGCCGACGCCGACGCCGACGCCGAAGCCGACGCCGACGCCGACGCCGAAGTCGACGACGACGCCGACGCCGAAGCCGACGCTGACGCCGACGCCAACGCCGAAGCCGATGTCACACATAGTATCTTTATAAATTATTGCATATGTGTTAATCTGATATGTAAGCTATATTATTGCAAAGTTTCACGAAAATCCATCCAGTAGTCTTTACGTGAAAGAACAACAAACATCCTTACATTCATACATTCAACCATACATCGAAACAATGGAGTATAGATACTCGTAGATGACCGGGGAAAGACGTTCTCGTTGCTCAGCGAACAGTTTTACTTTATTTTATCACGCGAAATTCTTTTTTCGTCATATCTCCGAAGATATTCATTTAAATTGCATGCTGTAAAGAGCAGTTATTATCTATATTAAATGTGTAAGCTAACTAAGGTATTTAATTTGATAAAAAATGTTACTATAAACACATAAATAGCTTTTGAAAACATCCTATTGAATTTGATAATTTTGTTGACGTTCTTATGGGTACAGCGTGTTTTCCTTAAAAGATAGACATATGGCCTCGCGGACTTTTTTAAAGATCTATAGGTAACAAATAATTTCTCCATACATTACTTTGTTGTAACTCACATGGATAAGGCAGCGTTTTCATTTAAAGCTCGCACGCGTGACTTTTTTCCCCGTTTCTTGAAACATTTTACACTGATGCTTCGCTTCTATTCGTTGCAGCGTGATGTTATATAGCCTATAGCCTTCCTCGATAAATGAACTATCCAACACTGAAAGAATTTTTCAAATCGGACCAGCGGATCCTGAGATTACCGCGTTTAAACAAACAAACAAACAAACAAACTCTTTCGCTTTATAATATTAGTATAGATATAGGCTCATGGATAAAAATAAATTAATACTTGATAATTCCTTGCTGCCAGGCACATTGTTTAACCTAGAACTGTTTATTATTTTCTACTTATTTTAAATATATTCTTCTAATATTATATATTTAAGACTGAAATGCATAACAATATATATATAAATTTTTGCTGTCCATGAGTGGCTTAAGGCCGTAAGGAGCGTGGGTATTTCCCTTTGTTTAAGAATAAGTTTGTAGTGTTTGCGTGAAGATGTTGTGATGTTGTGTATTTTGGATTATTTATATACGTATCTATTTTACAAATTCTCAGATACATAGTTTTATTTTTTATTATTAATCTGTATGTTAATAAAACAGTTGCACGTTTTTTACTCTTTTATTCTATAAAACGTAATGTCATAAATACTTTAACATTATATTAATAATTTGTTTGAACATAATTTATAAAGATAAGAAAGTATGTTTACATAATAACAAAGAAGATACCTACGAAAAGAAGACGTGTCTGGATAGCCTAATCCACACCGTTCGGTGTATTGCGGCGCCCGGTACAATAGGGTTACGCTCTTGCCGCACGAGATCCCTGCGTTATATAACGATCGTCCGCTGTGAACTTGACTATTTAGCTATGGTGATGTCAGAATACGACGTTAACGTGTCTATTATAGAATACAGTCAAGCTAAACACACAGCGGAGCCTTTGAGGACTTGCTTTGTCCCATCCGCAACAAGCTACAAACTTCGCCTCGAACGGCTAGTACGACCCGTGTTTGAATGCTCTCCGCCTGAATGGTGCCATAACAGCAGTTAAACAAGCTCATTACAGAAAACAGTCAAGCTAGAAACGCACCGGGGCCGTTGGGAAATGATTTGTGCCAACGGCCCCGGTGAACGTCGGGCCCGGCTTCACCGGGGCCGTTGCAACTTTTTTTTCCCAACGGCCCCGGTACCGGGGCGGTTCACCGGGGCCGTTGGCACTCACCCAATAATATAATAAATATAATAATAACTATAAATAATTTAAAACAAATATACGCGTCTAAATCCGTAAAAAGTAGTTTTATTTAAATTGTTTCGCATTTTAAATATAGCACGACAGCTTCTTATGCTTTACTCAAGATGCAAGAGCAATTAAAAGTAAATACCTTAAAACTCAAGCAAGAAGTTTATCTGCAGTTAATCCTCTTGAACTTGGCCTTCGAAATGCTATAGAAAGCAAGACATTAGTAACGGAATTGGCCAAGAACTTAAAACGAAGTCTTTCTGCAGTAATAAAAAAACGTTGCAGTATACTAATAGAACAAAATAAAAATCCACCTTTTATTACCCATGCTTTAAAAAAAGGTTTTACGTTAGAAAGTAATGCTTATAATCCTCAAATGTGGGTAATAAATGGTAAGTCGCTTCTCCATCTAGCCCAGTCAGTCTTAGTACTTCAATTTCTTTTGCTGTTGCTTTGAGTAGAGACGACATTTAGGGAGTTGTGCAGGGTGGGTGATGAAAGCCGCTACCAAAAAAAAATTGAATAACTTTTTTTCTATTTAATGAATCTGGTTAATTTCTTTTTTATTTTGCAGATTGACTTTTACATTTAACAAAAATGGATAACTGGGACACTGAAACAAGAATTTGGGTTGTCCGCCGCTATCACGCACTGGAGTCCGTAGTTTCGGTTCAAAGAGAGTATAGGCGCACGTTTGGCGGCAATCCTCCGAGCAGATGGACCATAATGAGACTTGTAAACAATTTTGCCGAGCATGGGACAGTCAACAGAAAACCTTACCATCGAAACCCTTCAGTTCGAACGGAGGAAACAATCGCTGCTGTAGCTGCTGCCATACAAAACAATCCACGTGTTTCGACAAGAAGCTTAAGGAGTCTACACACCAAACCCGCCGACCCGCCGACACAGCCCGGCGGCTTGGTGTCGGCGACTTTGCTTCAAGAATCATGTCGGCGACTCGTACCCGCGCGTGCAAGTCGGCGGCATGGCCGGCGACTTGCGTACGCGCACGCTCAGTTGCCCGCCGACACTCCAGCGATAGTGACGTGCTTGTGTTTTTTTTGCGATTTTCTGCAATAATGGAATGGGACGAAGAAACCACTCTAAAGTTAATAAATTTGTATCATATAAAGGAATTATTATGGAATCCAAAACACTTGGATCACAAATTTAGATCTAAACGTTTTGATGCACTAAATGAGATGGCAAACGAATTAAATACAAATGTCACAGAAATAGAACGGAAGATAAAAAATTTGACGAGCCAATATTATAGAGAAAGAAAAAAGACGATTGAATCAAAAAAGTCTGGAACCAGCGCAGATTCTGTTGATGAGAGCAAGTGGTTTGCCTTTAAATCTTTGAATTTCTTGCTCAATAAAAATAAACCTACTGGAACAATCGATACGGTATGTAACATTTCAGTGATGTTGTATTATTTTATTTCTAACCTAATTATTAGAGCACACAAGAATAATATGTAAGCTTGGCCCGAGTGAAGAGAGGCGCGCGGTAAATAAAGACATAGGTACTTATTTTATCTGCCTTTGTTGTTGCGCTGCCGCTATTGTTATTGCACCGAAATATTTCTAAACAAATTATTTCTTGGAATGGCATGTGCACAGATATAATAGTCATTGCAAATGTATTTTTTAAAACCTAACAACTCTTTTCTCAACAATCTTTTGATTTAGCCGAATTTCTATTATAAACCGAGAGATTCCGTACCATTTTCTTTTTTTTTCTTTTTAGGTTGTTTTAGAAATATTATTATTAATTATTATTTACATTGATAATTATTATCAATGTAAATAATTAGTATTAGGTATGATTTATGACCATTGTCTTTTTTACATATATTCCGTGCGGTGTACCTACTCGCGGGTAAAAGCTAGTGTATAATACATTTCATAAGTAAACTGTTGGTGATTCAAATGAAATATTATTTCAGGAGATAACAGCAACTGACAATAATGCCCAACATGCGGACAATGATGCTCAACATGGGGAAAACGATTCACCTCAAACGTCAAACATCATTCCCCAAGCGAAGAAACGTTATAAACCTAATCCAAGTAATGAGATGGTGTCGGAAGCATTAAATTTAATGAGAACAGTCAGTCAACGGACAAATCAAAAAATAAAAGATGAGGACGTTTGTTTGGCGAATATATTGCGACACAACTTAGAAAATTTGATAAAACAACAAAGGCAATAATAAAACATCGGATTAACAATATCTTTTTTGAAACCGAAACTGGATATCGTTCAGACATGTTCGAAGCTTCGCCAAGACCTTCTACTTCCCATAGTCATCCAGGATATTATACAATGGATCAATGTGATGTAAATTCCTACTACTCATCATCCAACTCTGCCGTAACAAACCCTGTTTCACCGCCTCTTGGTGAACCTTCAACATCTTCAATTGAACCTTCGTTACGTGTGTCGCTTCAAGAGAGTGGTGGTATTGAGAACATATTATCATCTATTGAGTCAGATAAATAGGTTTATTCCACAAATCCCCACCGTATGCACTCTGAGAATAACCCTATCACCTGATGCGAGATAACGTTATGTAGACACAAGTATTTCGTCTTAATGTTGTTGTCATAGAATCGTCATAGTGTACTCAAAATGCATAAAAACATCAGTGGGGATTTCGCGGTGGGGATTTATAGAATAACTCGTTAAATAAAACCACTTATAAATGAACAAAAACAAGTGATTTACGAAGTTTTTAATACAAATTATAATAAAAATACTAATACAAGTATGAGTTTCATTAAAACTTACGAGTTAGTCATTGATCATTCTGCCATGGTAATCTCCCGACATCGGAAAGAAAATATTGAACCAATTCTGTCCTTATAACCTCAGGAGATTGTGTCCTTGTAACCTCAAGGGAATGTGTATTGTCTTGTCTAGGCAAGTCAGCAAACAAATTATTTTCACGTGGTTCCCTGCGCCAATCTCCTGGATTGATTTCTCCACTACTATTTTCAGTATCATATTCATTTTGTTGTATTATACCATGTCGTTTTACATAATTGAACAAATGAATACATGCCAATGTTACAATAGTAACTTTTTGTGGATTTAGCTGGATGGGTTTGTTAAATATCTTAAATTGTTTTGTTAACTGTCCAAATACGTTTTCAACTACTCTTCGACCTCGACACATGCGATAGTTGTACACTCTCTTGGGAGACCCTTTCGCATGATTACCATCATAAGGTTTTAAAATATTGGTTTGTAAAGGAAACGCATCGTCGCCCAAAAAAAATAGGGTACTGGCATAATTCTTCCAGGTAGAGGTTTTTTATCTGGCAAATTTAAATCATTATTATATAACATTCTGCATAATGAAGAGTTAGCAAATACACCACCATCGGAAATGCGACCCTGGCACCCCACATTAGCGTATAAAAACTTATAATCTGCATCCACTAATGCAAACAGTACAATACTGAAATACATTTTATAATTAAAATAATCGCTTCCACTTCGTGCTGGACATTCAATTCTAATGTGCTTTCCATCCATAGATCCAACACAATTAGGTACATTCCATCTACTCAGATATCCATCTGCAACTTTTGTCCATTCGTTTGATGTTCGTGGAATCTGAAATCGGAAATGTGCTCGGTGATAGGATAGCCATTTGCCTACTTATATAGTAATTTTTCGGAACATAGTTTTTCTGGAAGATTAAAGAAAGTTAAACGCCCATATATGTACATACCTTCACATAATCCGAAAGTCCATCTACGATAGCTTGGCACACTTCTGGAATAATGTAGGAGATAGTTGAGGAGATACTTTAAAGGTGTCACAAAGACTGTTGAATGAATCTCCCGTAGTCAGGTATTTTAATGTTAATGATATTCTGTCCGTTGGTGAAATTGCACTTCTGTAATTTGAATTTTTTTTAACTATTGTGGGTCCAACAATGCTTAGTAAATATTCAAAGTCGGTAAACGTTAACGACATAAATGTCTTAAAATGTAAGGGTCTTTTTACAATCAAATCGTCTGTTCTTAAATCTTTTATTCTATCACTGTTACTGTAACGACTGCGACTCATTAAGCTTGGTCTAACCCAACACTGTCGTTTTCTCTTCAGGGACCCAGCTAAAATTATTCCACATGCTGCTATTATTAGATCAGCATCAGTATCCATGTTTATTGTAGGCTGCAATATTCGAGAAAAACAACACGTCACGTTCGTACACACTGCAATCACTAACTAAAAAAGTTGTACTGATTTCTTGCCGCCGACTAAGTCACCGACACAGCCCCATGACACATGTTGGCGGGTTGGCGGGTTTGGGTCGCCGACACCAAGCCGCCGGGCGCGTATTTCCATTTCCGTGTTTATCAGGAGGCAGTACTGTCTTGAAACACGCACGGGTTTGTCGCGCTAACTGCCTTTACAAAATCGTGTTCAATCCAAGGCACGTATCCTCCAATCGCGCACGGGTTTGCAACGCCAACTGTTCTTCCAAACACGTGTTCAAGGCGATGCATGGAACTTAGCCATGAAGTTCGCGCGTAAACAACTTCGCTCGCGTCTCGTCACTTCGCCAGTCGCATTAACATTCGTTTGTTTTTCCACTGTGCAGCGTTTGAAATAAGTGTGCTTTTAAATAATTAAATATTAGATTATGGAACTATTAAAAGATAAATTAGTAATATTGTGAACAATAAACAAACAAACTTTATCTTGTGATCGTGATAAATAAATACAAAGCAAACTTTAGTTACACTATTAGAACATTTTGAGGTTATGTTTATAGAGTGTGCTTTCGATTAATATGGAACTATTGAAGAATATACTTAGTGGTATTGTGGACAATTTTGAAGTCGTAAAATATGATGGAGACAATGATAATTACCAATGTAAAATTCGATGCTCTTTATCTTGTGAAGGTGATTATGACAAAAAGTGTGGTTATTTCATTGAAAAGTTTTCGGAGGCAACGCAAACAAATTGGATTATGTTGAGACGATATTCTCAGCAGATACGATATGATTTCAGAAAAGTATTTATTTGTCATCTTTCGGAAAGAAACAAAACCAAAGATAAAAAGAAAGGTGTGACTAGAAACTATAATTGTAGAGCAAATATTGGGATAAAATTTTTAAAAGTAACAAAGAGTACGATAAAAAATTCGCAACTAATGAAACGGGGACTGTATGTTCTAATAGAGATAAACTTTAATCATTCCCACCGAGTCAATGTCGCCCAAGCATTGAGCCTACTGCGTTGTTCCGAAGACACGATAAAACAATTTGAATCGTATTTTGAAGGTGGGATGACAGCTGCAGCAGCAAAATTGTATCATGAAATAGCTATCATTGAAGGATGTGAGAAGAATGCTTACATTACTTTATCTAATGCACAAAAAAATCCATGCGACCGCCAAGTTATTCATCTGTATGAACAATGGCGTCGCCGAACCTACGGAACGCGAGACATCGGTGATATAATTGAAGTTTTAAAACATAAGAAGATTTTTGTCTAAAATAAATGTAGAGATATATTTAAAGGAAGAACCAACTGTGTGTGTTGTAATAACGCCTATTATGCAAAGAGTGTTCATGGCTGGTTTGGCTGATGAAATGGTGTTTATGGATACAAGTGGATCTTGTGATCAAACAAATGCCTGTGTTACATTTATCTTTGCTGCAACGAAAATTGGTGCTTTACCTATTGTTGTCATTTTGCACACGAGTCAATCTCAGGAAAATTATACACATTCATTTCAATGTGCAAAAGATTATTTAGAGGAGACTTGCCAGAAGGTTTTTCAACCAAAAATCGTAATGACTGATGATAGCAGCGCAGAAAGGAATGCCTTACGCACAGTATTTCCAAACAGCAGATTACTTCTTTGCATATTTCATGTAAATCAAGCTCTTTGGCGTTGGTTGTGGCAAAGTGAACATGAAGTTATTAAAGAAGATCGGCAATCAGTTATGAAAAAATTCCGTACTGTAATGTATGCCAATACAATGCAAGAAGCCGAAATTAGAATGTATGATTTATCAAATGAGGAGAAAGTTAAGAAAAATAAAAAGCTTGAAAAACATTTAACAAGTTTATGGAGTCGGCGTGAGGAGTGGTGTTTAGCATATCGCTCTGGTATTCTAACACGAGGGAATAACACAAACAATTACTGTGAATCCTCAATAAGAATTTTTAAAGACGTAGTATTGCAGCGCTGTAAAGTGTTCAATATGTGCGCGTTAGTTGACTTTATCGCAAATACCTTTGAATCATACCACAAGAAAAGGTTGATTCAGTTTGCCAATGGGCGGGCAAGAAATCTTACGTTAGCGTATGAAAAATTTTGCCAAGCAAGTAGCAGTATTAAGGATATTGTACACATGGATGACAATACCTACTTCGTGAAAGAGAAGACTGATCTGTATGTTGTTGACTGTGAAATGGCAACATGTGACTGTCCATATGGTGCTGGGGGCCGATTTTGTAAACATCTCTGCGCTGTAGAAAGAAAACATGGGACTGAACTTACCACATCGCTACATTTGAATGACTGTGATCGTCAACAGTTTGCAAAATTCGCTCTGGGTGATCAGTTTTCGCCGTCATTCTTTGAAAATATTACGGGTGAATCAAGCACAAATAATGAAGACAGCCAAACTGACTCTATTACACCAGATGATGTTATACCAGACACTTTTGAACTTCCAATAAATCGAGCGGAAAACAATGTAACTATCAACAATGAAAACTTTGACAATGCTGTTCGTAATATTAAAGCTCAGTGGCAAAGAATCACTGAAATCTTGGAAAAAGACTCCAATGCTGCATATACAAACATTCTTACAAAGTTTGGATCTGATTTGTCGAAGCTACAAACTCCATCGAGTATTATATCATTTATAGTTGAAAAAAATGTCCGACGAAAATCTCGAAAAATTCATGTACAACCAACATCGATCAGTCGCCGCAAAGAAAGAGGTCTACCATGCAGTGGAAGGATTCAATCAGGACGACCAGCCAAGTCAGAAACTGTGAAAAGAAAACGTGTTCATAATATTGCATCTAATATTGATGATAATGAGCCTCCTGCCAAAAAACATTCATTATATAAAATTACTACATTATATTTGTTTATGTACCTAGGTATAATTTTGGTCTTAATAAAAAGTTAAAGATTTTGTTTGAGTTTTCTTGCCCATTCATTAAACACAAAAATGCCTTCGAACACACACGGATTTGTGGCGCTTAATCAAGGCGCATACTCCTTGCAAACCCGTGCGCGATTGGAGGACGCGTACCCTGAATTGAACACGTGTTTAGAAGAACAGTTGGCGTTGCAAACCCGTGCGCGATTGGAGGATACGTGCCTTGGATTGAACACGATTTTGTAAAGGCAGTTAGCGCGACAAACCCGTGCGTGTTTCAAGACAGTACTGCCTCCTAATAAACACGGAAATGGAAATACGCCCGCCGGGCTGTGTCGGCGGGTCGGCGGGTTTGGTGTGTAGACTCCTTTATCTGCTCAAATGGGTATAAGCAGACAGTCATTACAGTCAATTATGCACAAAGATTTGGACTTATTCCCATATAAAATTCAATTAGCTAACAAACTGAACGCTGCAGACTTGCAGATTCGCTTGGAATTTTGCCAGAAGATGCTTCAAATGGTGGAAGAGGATGGAAACATGTTGAACTGTCTTTTCATGTCTGACGAGGCCCATTTCGATTTAAACGGCAACATAAACAAACAAAATTGTCGAATATGGAGTGCTTCCAACCCACAGATACTCCATGAGACGGAATTGCATCCACTTCGTGTCACAG
The DNA here is from genome assembly GCA_916999025.1 of Orgyia antiqua. Taxonomy (NCBI): domain Eukaryota; kingdom Metazoa; phylum Arthropoda; class Insecta; order Lepidoptera; family Erebidae; genus Orgyia; species Orgyia antiqua. The sequence goes on from OU779874.1 coordinate 13,869,981, forward strand.
TGTGGTGTGCAGTTTCATCACGCTGCATTGTCGGGCCCTACTTCTTCGAAGAAATCGGTCACACCGTTACGGTTACTGGAGACCGCTACTTGAGCATGTTGAGAGAGTTTTTCTATCCAGAATTACGCCGAATGAGAATTTCTTTCAACTCTGTGTGGTTTCAGCAAGATGGTGCAGCTCCTCACATAGCCCAACCTGTTATGACAGAATTGCGACGAAAATTTCCCAATAAGCTGATAAGCAGAAACTCCACATTCCGTTGGCCACCCAGGCCGCCTGACCTTACTGCACCTGACTTTTTCTTGTGGAGTTATTGCAAACAGGAAGTCTACAAAGCAAAACCAACAAATTTGAATGAACTAAGGATCCATTCCGAGAAACAATTGCTGCTATTCCTGTCTCAACTCTCCAAGCAGTAATGAACAACTTTTTGGTAAGATGCCGCACATGCATCAACGAGCAGGGGGCGTATTTAAATTCCATTATTTTTAAAACTAATTAAGCTATATTTAATAAAATTGAATGAGCTTTAACATGAATAAAAGAAAAATGAATTTTATACACTGAAAAAAAAAAATATTTGAGTTTCTTAATGTAGCAAAATTCATCAGCCACCCTGTAGATAAAAGAATCAAGTAGCGCTCACCCATCTCCATACACTTCGGCAGCTATGATGGTTAAACAATATATTGGATTACCATATCTTGACAGTGAATGCGATCTTCTTCAGTTTTGGAGTGACAAGAAAAGTTTATTATTGGGTGTTTCTATGTATTATAAGTATGTATTTACAAAAGAAAAGTAGTATATGTAGTCTATCCGTATTCTGGTACCCATAACACAAGCATATAAGCTTAGCTTGGGACCAGAGGACGTTGTGTGAAATGTCCATGAATATTTATTTATTTATTTATTTATTTCCAGGGTTAGCCGAAATTGTCCACAAATATCCTTGTATACCAGCAACTTCTAACACGCTACTATTTTGCATAATGTTCTAAGAGAAGTCAATATGTCATTAGTATACTACTTCTTTTTCAAATGTTATCAGGCCCCGCCTTGAAGCCTATCAGCCATTTTAGGAGTTCAATTTTCGTAAATAGATTCGTAAGTAGATAGTCTTGTCAGTGAAGCTCTGTCCGGTTTGTTTTTTAATGTTATTCTAGTATTTAATATATGAACAAGTGCATTTCGTTGAGCATATTAGACAAAAATTAAAACACTCATCATGAACGAGTGTTGTGTAAATCAGAACGTCGTAAAAATATTGAGGGATTGTCATATTAGTTATATTATTATTAGTTATATTATTTAATTCAGAAATACGTTTTACGTAGGTAATATATATTATGTGTTCAAACTAGGAATAGTTCATAACAATGTGCACGGCTAATACTACATTAGAAGGTCATTGAGAACTTGAAAAAATAGATTTATAATATTTCATTAGTGATGTCCACCGCATGCTGCACTTTTATCGTAAGATATTTTTTTAAATGAATAATATGTTCTCGTAATATTTTACAAGATTAAAAATGTGAAACAGTAGTAATTAAGTAATATACATATCATATTGATTATTATTTTAGATTGCCAAAGATGAGAGTACTAACTTTTAAGGCTTTGATTGCAGATCTGGAAAGGAAATGTTTGATTCCCCAAGAAGGAGCTATTTTTTTAGAAAAAAATGCTGGGTCTACAGAATTTCTGTTGCGACAAATTACAAAATGTAGTAAGAGTTAACAAAATATAGTAAATAGCAGGTAAAAGTTATCCCCGAAAGTATGGTAAAGAGTTAAGAAAGTTTGCTTTAACTTTAAATTTTTTGTCTTCCAAAGCGGTTTGTGAGAAAACCATAAAGATTGCATTCCACTCTCAAGAACGTTAAAAAAGAATACAAGAAATATACAACTTTCGGATCATTTGCCGCTCAATTCGTTTTTTAACATCATGTATCGAGGAATACAGCCAATACGCCAGTATTTAAATCAAAAGAATACAATAAGCAAGAAACGAGAATATAGTCGGATTTACAAATTGTCTAGTATTAAAGTGAGCAGGGACATGTTTATAAATACATTACAAGTTTCTACCCAAAAAGTAAACGCAAGCATGAAGAAAATGCGCAGTTGGGAAATAATAAAAGATAAGAGAGGAGAAGCTACAGCAGGAGGGAATAAGATGTCGGATGAAAGTTTTGACCTAGTAATTGATTTCATTAACAAGCTACCAAAATATGAATCACATTATAGGCGTGACAAAACTGATGCTAAGTATTTACTCGTAGCTCCAGGAATGACACTACCTTAAATTTATAATCTCTTCCAAGATGAATTTAAATCAATGCCCGATGTGAATATTAAAAAAATATGTAAGCTACATATTTTTTAGTACATTTTAACTATTTTTTTATGAGAAAGTTAATCTACGATTTAAAACAGTGGTTCTTAACCGGTGGTCCGCGGACCACTGGTGGTCCCTGGAAGCATCCCAAGCGGTCCGTCCGCGGAGCCATCCTAATAAGATGATAGTGACGAGTCAACACAACGCGATAGTGATCGATGATATACCTACATCGATTTATTTAAAACACTTGATGTATAGTAACGATGCATCGTATTGAACCGATGTATTGTTGATACGTCAACATCGAATAAATATCGATGTTTTTCATTCGATGCATCGATTATGAGGTGAGTATACTATAAGTGAAATTAAACGTTATAATCAGTGCTGCCAATATACACTCGTGTGCAACCGAATCGACTCACCCATACAAAATAGACAAAAAGTGTGTTATAATTTAAAAAAATAAAAAAAAGTATACATAATGTATATTTTTTTTAAAGCTTATTCTTTTAGCTTTAAATTGACACATTTACTGTTTTAATTCAATCACCACTTTAAAAAATATCGTGATATGAACCGTAAGTCCGTAAAATTTACTCCTTGCAGTACTAACGTGTTGCGTTATGCAGCCCCTTATATAAACCCACGTAAGCAACACACCCTTATCAGTCGCTTATCAGAAGTTGACCTGAACACATCACCGTAAGATACGATAAGCAATTCGCCGCCACTATGGATACAAGACCAGAAGAAGTCGCCCAAGTTGTCCTTTTGATACAACAAGGCCTTAGTCAGCGAGAAGTCGCTCGTCGACTGAATCTGAGCCAATCTGCTGTATCCAGGGTATACAGAAGGTTCCAGGAGACACATTCTTACTCTAGGAGGCCAGATAACAGTCGGCGGCGGCATACTTCTGAGAGAGACGACCGTTTTATCGTCTCGACAAGCCTCAGAAATCGCCATCTCACCGGTGTTGCTGTGCAGCAGCGGCTGCGAGAGGTTCGAGGAGTCGCTGTCAGTCAGTGGACGGTGAGAAGACGGCTGAGAGATGCCAACCTGACGCCAAAACGGCCTGCCAGAGGCCCTAAGTTGACCAGGGCTCACCGACAAGCGCGCCTTGCATTTGCTCGCGAACGCATCGGTTGGACGGCTGAACAATGGCGATCGGTCTTGTTCACTTACGAGTGCAGAGTGTGTTTGCATGGCACCGACAGAAGAGCTCGAGTCTACCGGCGTCCAGGCGAGCGATTTTCGCAATGTTGTTTCGCGGAAACAGTTGCCTATGGCGGTGGTTCGTGTATGATGTGGGCGGGCATTTCAGTGGAAGGAAAAACAGCTCTTGTTTTCATCCCCGGCGGAGGCCGAGGAAACGGTCTGACTGCAGACCGATATGTGGAAGATGTTCTCCTTGATCACGTCCTTCCTTATGAAGGCTTCATAGGAGATAGCTTCCTTCTAATGCACGATTATGCCCGCTGCCATACAGCACGAATCACTCGTCAGTTCTTGGATGAAGTTGGTATTGAGACCATGGACTGGCCACCACTCAGCCCTGATCTCAATCCTATTGAACACATATGGGACGAGCTGAAACGCAGAGTCCGGGCCAGAAATCCAGAGCCTGCAAACATTGTACAGCGCTCGAAGAGGAATGGGAAGCTCTCCCTCAAGATCTGGTAGTATGGGTTATCAGGTCGATGAGGAACCGTCTCAGAGCTGTTATTAAAGCCAGGGGGGGCAACACTAATTATTGATTTAATAAATTCCTTTATTTTTCATAACATTTGGTTAATTAACAATTATTATTTTAATTATCATTTGTTATTTTTCACTAATTCAATTTTTGTTGTTTTGTAATTCGAATTCGATTAAATTCGAAACTATTGAGCAGATTTTTAAAATTATGGTATTACTTTTAAGGTTATGAAATAGGCTTTCAAAAAATATACATATCTTACTGTGTTTATTTATTTATTTAATGAGTTTTTTTGTTACGATACGAGCGTTTGCTTTGTTTGAAACATAAAAGCTGTATAAAATAGCTTTTAAGTATTTAACGATAGTTGGCACGTCAGTCCCTTCTGCAAGACTTTTTTACAGGCAGGGCTAGTTATGACTGAACAAAGAAACCGGTCGAAGGCGAAGAGATTAAGTAAACTTTTGTTGACGCGATGCGCGCTCGGCGCGTGTCCGAAGGCGAAAGGTGCACGAGTGCGGGGGAGGGAGCTACGTTGCATGTGTAGAGTTCTCGCCAATCTTTATGGCCGCTCCGAACCTATGCGCATTACGCTGCGCAGAACACAAAATCAGATATCAGCGGGACGTACCTGGGGCGTGGAGGCAGGGCACGCACGCGCGCGCTATCTTCCACCCGCAAGCGTCCTCGCCTCGCCTCCTGCACGTTAGTGTGAGTGCTACGTTCATATAAAACACGACTGTATCATGCGCTATTTACTACCATAGGCTACATTCAGAAAATTCAGTCGGAAAATTCAATTAGAAATTTCAGTTAACGAAAATTGTTATGGTAAATAACTGTTTCAGATTTGAAAGCGTAAGTAAAATAAATTTTGTTTGTTTCGTATAAGTAAGTAGGTACTGTGAATACTACGCATTTAAAATTTTACTTTATTTTCGTCACATTGACAAATCTACTATTTGCTTTTTAATTGCTATTTACTTTGTACGCCAGTTCCAGGGGTTTGTTATCCTACTAATAATAATATAAAGCTGAAAGTTATGAATATGTATGTGTGCGTGTATGTTTGTTGCTCTTTCACGTCAAAACTGCTGAACCGATTGCGATAAAACTCGGTACGTAGATAGCTGGAGACCTTGACTAACTCATAGGCTATTCCATGCGCGAGTAAAATCTCTGGAGGCTGTAGTTGAAATATACAGGTTGTCCCAAAAGTCGACGTCAAGCCGAAATCGCATGATGGGTAAGGTCATAACAATTATCAGAAAAAAAAAAAAATTATGTCTAGTATATTTAAAATTATAGCAAAAAAACATTTTATTCGGGAAAATGTACACCCTGTAACAGTTTTTACTTTCCTGTTGCTACAAATCTTTACTCATTGCCAATTTTTTTTTACTTATTTCATCCTGAATTGTGCTTCTGTAATTTGTAACCTTAAAATCTGAGCTAACTGGTCCAGCTTGGCAATCAACTTGGAAACATGTCAGCGAAGGTCGTCGTAGAGAGATCGATATTGTCCAAATCCAAATCACAAGCAAACAAATCCAATAAACGAAGCCAAAAGTAGTTAGTACACAAAATAACACGATCGAATACGAAAAGATGCGTAGTAAACGAAAGAGAGTAGCCACGGTATATTCACATAGTACCTACATAATAATTTTATATGGACAGAAATGCTTGGGGTTTTGTTCGATCGTTACTCAACAGATGGCGTAAAATAAAATTATTACAGAATTACGCGTTTCATTTCACGAAATATTTTAAAATTACGTCAAGCTAAGTGTCATTGTTTATATAAAATTATTATTGTTTCTACCCCTTGCAAAGAAAAAGTTAAGCTATATATAATACTACTTTCTCAATAGTAGGTTTACCGTAAGTGCATTAGATGGTTTACAAAACAATTTCAATAATTGGCACCCTAAAAACTATTTTGGTAAAGGAACGTCATTGTTTGCTTGCGTGCAGTGCTGCCAATTTAGCATTTTTATGGCAAAATTTAGAATTTTTCTAAGTGATTTGGCATGCTTAAATTCAGTTTAGCATATAGCATGTTATACGAGTAAATAACATGCCTCTTCATTCAACTATACTTTGCGAGTGAGTGAATGAATTTCAGAACGAAATACATGAATCCTAAAAAACGCGGTGATGTTTCCGAACGTGTCTGTCTGTTGTGGTTTGTGGTCAGGGGAAATCCCGCTTGGTTTGATTAAACGACATAATCAGTGCTTAAGTTGGCAGCACACAACTTATGTTTTGGTTCGTTTGTGGTTATGTGTGTACATTGATGTAAGAGTTTTATAGAGTTTATTAAATTGACAATGCCTCCAAAATATAACCAGCATTATCGTGCAGAGTGGGAATCGATGGCCGATTTTAAAGAGTGGCTTCAGCCGGTCGGAAGTGACACCACAAAAGCGTACTGTAAGTATTGCAAATCTCAAATTGTGGCGAAATATTACTGCTTAAAACAGCATGCTTCATCTTCCAAACACTTAAAAGCAATGGAACCATTACGAGGACAAAAAAAATTGAGTTCCCGAAAGTAATAAAAAATCTTAACACTCAAAAAGCTGAAAGCACACTTGCTATGTTCATATGTGAACATTGTTCCATTTTGACCACTGATCACTTGACACAAGTATGTAAGAACAGATTTAGCGATAGCCAAAGTGCCGACTTGCGACTGCACAGGACAAAGTGCACAAATATAATTAAGAACATATTGGCGCCACATTTTTATCAAGAATTAATTGACGACATTGGAGACCAAGAATATAGCATATTGATTGATGAATCAACAGATGTCTCAGTAAGCAAATTGTTAGGCGTGACAGTTAGATATTTTAGCTTAGCATTGAAAAAAATTGTTTCAACTTTTTTGGGATTAGTCGAACTTGAAGATGGAACAGCAAATGGTATATATAGTAAATGGCTTAAAGTTATTGCTTTCCGGTTTGAATTTGAATATAAAAAATATCATTGGCATTGGTACGGATAACGCGACTGTTATGACAGGAACAACCAACGGTGTCCATCAATTGCTGAAAACTATAACTGGCAAAGATAACCTGGTATTAGTACGCTGTGTATGTCATTCCTTACAATTAGCAATGTCACATGCAACCGAAGAGACACTACCTAGAAATATAGATTTTCTAATACGCGAAACTTATAATTGGTTTAGCCATTCGTCAAAGCGGCAAATGTATTATAAAGAATTATATAAAACTATGAACTGTGGATCAGACCCCCTTAAGATCCCACGATTATGCAATACTAGATGGATATCCATCAAGCCAGCTGTGGTTCGCATTTTAGAACAATGGGACGAGTTGAAACTGTTGTTTCAAGTTGCCAGAAGCAGCGAACAATGTTATATGGCAGAAATGTTGTATAACATGTACAATGATCCCGTGAACCATTTGTATGTAATTTATAATAAGCCAATCGTTCAAGAAGTTCAAAAGGTAAATAAACTTTTTGAAAGTAACGATGTTGACATAACAAAACTCTACAATGACCTTATTGGCTTAACGGAATCTATAAGTCGACGCATTTTGAATCCTACAGCCAGAGTTGATGTACTGACACAAAATATTGCTAGTTATGTAGATCCGTCATTGTACATGGGCTACGCTTTCGAGACAAAATTAAGGGAGTATAATTTATCACAAGCAGTGACGCAAAACCTTAAACAGAGATGCATAAATTTTACCCTCAAACTTGTAACAGAATTACAATCTAGATTGCCTACGAACTTTGCAGTTCTACGAAAAATTTCAATGTTTTCAGTACAGGAAACGCTTAAAGTTGTCAAACCACCAATCGTTGATATAGCGCAAGAATTTAATATAGATGCATCAGGAATTGATAAGCTTATATCACAATGGCGAAACATTGTTTTTATACAATGGCAGTGTACTTCCTCTACTGCAAAATTTTGGTGTGAAGTCTTGGAATACAAGGATGCTGCTGAAAATAATCCCTTCAAGGAACTGGCTGCATTTGCAACAATGTTATTAACATTACCTCATTCAAATGCAGACGTAGAGCGTGTATTTAGCCAAGTTAACTTGGTGAAAACTAAACTCAGGAACAGTTTATCAATTTCAACCTTAAATGCAATTTTATACGTACTCGTAAGATTCGGATTAAAAAGGGTAAGCGTTCCTGCACACGATGCCGTCACCGCGCCGTCGCCGCGCCGACGCCGCGCAATTACACTGTAGATACGAGTCGCGCGAAGCCCGCCACCGCGTCGCCGCCGCGCCGCCACCGCGCGCGTTCCCCTCCCTCCTTGTTTGTTTGATTCATTCCATTACCGGCCGCGTACGAACGTGCACGTGCGTGAACTTGTTAATTAATTACCATGGATAGTTTTGATTACGAAACGTTTATAAGTTTAGTGGAGGACAGAGAAGTGTTATGGGACAAAACTTTGGAAATATATAAAGACAAGCGTAAAAGTTTAAAAGCTTGGTTTGAGATCTGCCATATAATGAATGAGAACTTTGCAGACCTACCCGATACGGAGAAAAATAAATACGGTAAGTATCTTTTTACAAAATTTTATTTATTCTTGTTAATGTATTTCTATCTAGTGGGGCCAAACGAAAAAATATACGAGGGGAGGTCCAAAAGTTCGTGGAATGAAAGGGTTTTAGTAAAAATGAAACAGTAAATTTATTTTTCCTTTTCAATATAATCACCCTTAAGCTGAATACATTTATTAGATCTATGAATTAATTTTTCTAAACCATCGTAAAAATATTTTTTATCTTTTCCCTCAAAATGAGCCAAAATTGCCTCCTTTACCTCATTGTCGTCGGAAAATTTCCTTCCCCTTAAGTCTTTTTTTAAATTGGGGAACAAATAAAAATCACTTGGGGCCAGATCTGGACTATAGGGTGGGTGGACTAGTGATTCGAAGCCATGCGTGTGTAGAGCAGCCATTGCAACTTTGCTCTTGTGAACCGGCGCGTTGTCTTGCAAGAGCAACACGCCCTTGGTCAATTTTCCCCGACGTTTTTCTTTGATGGCATCCTTTAATTTTTCTAGTATTGTTGCGTAGTATTCTCCGGTTATGGTCCTGCCCTTTTCTTTATAATCAATCAGTATTATCCCCTCACAATCCCAAAAAACAGTAGCCATCAACTTTCCAGCCGACTCCGACACTTTGAATTTCTTTGGCGGTGGTGTCCCCTTTTTATGCCATTGCATGGACTCTTGTTTGGACTCAGGCTCAAAGTGATGAACCCATGTTTCATCGCCGGTAACAATTCGCTCCAAAATCGGTCCAGGATCGTCGCCACACAACTCCAAAAAATGTTTTGACGCTTCGACGCGCTGCTGTTTTTGAAGCGGCGTGAGCATTCTCGGTACCCATCTTGCACTGACTTTTGTCATACCCAGGTGGTCATGTAGGATTCGCAAAATGGTGGTATCTGATACTCCAACTAATGCAGATAACTGTTTTTTCTTCAAACGGGTGTCCTCCAGTACAATTTTTTCCACTTTTTCGACGATGTCTGATGTGGTGGCCTCAACTGGCCTTCCTGAGCGGGGGTCGTCTTCAATCGACTCCCGACCATGTTTAAAAAGACCATGCCACTTGTAAATCATTGATTTACTAGGGCACTGTTCCCCGTAAACAGTTTCCATTTCATTCGAAATGGTCTGAGCGTTCTTTCCTTGCTTGGTAAGGAATTTAATGACCGCACGGTGTTCAATTTTCTCCATAGTTTCAGTTTTCTTCCGGATTGACGTGTTTAGCAGGCGAGTGTTCGTAAACGAATGACGCAATAGGGCTGAAACTCCATTTATATACTAATTATGAGTCCCCAATTAGTATGACACTAAGCGAGCGCCCCTATCCCCACTCCATCCCCTCCATTCCACGAACTTTTGGACCTCCCCTCGTATAAGTAAATAAATAAATAAATAATAAATAAATAAATATTAATGGACATTTCACACAACGTCCTCTGGTCCCAAGCTAAGCTTATATGCTTGTGTTATGGGTACCAGAATACGGATAGAATACATATACTACTTTTTTTTTTTGTAAATACATACTTTTTTGTAAGTAGCTGACTTAAAGGAAGTTTGGGACAAGACACGATCAGTATGTTTTTTATTTAAATCGTAATGCAACAGTGTATTATATAGTGTGTGGATAGTATATCTCGTAAGCAATTTCGTGTGGTAGGTACCTACATTAAACAAGCAATCACTTGCTACTAGTAGTTAGTGATGGGACTCGAGCCGTGTTTCACTCGAGTTACTCGAGTAGTTTTGTTTTTACTCCCACTCGAGTCATATTTTTGATGACTCGGATTACGAGTGACTCGAATGATTCACTCGAAAAAAAAACACTCGAGTCTCATCTTTACTCGAGTGACACTCGAGTAAATCGGTTTTCACTGGCGAGTGACTCGAGTGAAAAAAAGTCACTCGAGTCCCATCACTACTAGTAGTAGCTTGAGTATTCCCGCTAGATAGAAACACGTTTCGCATACATATTAACAATAATTATTTTGCCATGGTACACTGCCATATTCAGAATTAAAATACTCCTTATATTTGTCACGTATTTCATTAGCTGTTGTAGGAACCATTTCTGTTGAATCAAATGGCAAAAACTCCTCTAATTCACACCCGCTTAGAGATTCTTGGACCCCTTTTACGCCCTCCTCTTTGTGTATAAAATTTTGCAGTAAACAACAAGCTTTCACAACATCAACAGCCAAATCCAATGACACATTTAAAGGTCGATGAAAAATTCGCCACTTATTGGCCAGTATCCCAAAGGTGCATTCTACATATCGTCTCGCTCTTGTTAACCGATAATTAAAAACGGATTTTTCTGCATCAAGCATTTGACTATTATATGGGCGCAGTAAATTCTGATGTAATGCAAATGCTTCATCACCTACGAATACATATGGCAAGGCAATGTTGGTATTAGGTAAGGAAGTAGGTCCTGGCAAGTTCAAAGTATTGTTAATCATGTTGTGCCAGAAAGCTGTGTCTTTAAAAACACCTGAATCACAATCCTTTCCATAAGCACCGACACTGATATAAATAAAGTTGTAGTCACTATCGGCGACTGCCATTAATACAATCGAGAAGTAATGTTTGTAGTTCAAAAACATCGATCCACTTTTATTTGGTTTTATTACTCTGATGTGCTTTCCATCTACAGCACCGACACAATGAGGGAAATTAGCAGACACTTCAAATTTATTTGCTATTTCTAGCCAATCGTTCATACATGGCATTTTCATATATTTTGGGTAAAGTTCAGACCATATTAGAGAACACACTTCTCGTATGATTACGCTTAAAGTTGATTTTCCCATTCTAAAACGATATTCAAGATCGGCTAATGAAGTTCCGGTTGCTAAATACCTGCAATTGAAAAAAACATTACAATAATAAAATGGATTATTAATATTAATTATTTCAGGTAAACTAATATCTCAGAAATGGAAGAATATAAGGGATGCGTGGATGAAATGCGACAAAAAGATACGTGAATCGAAATCTGGATCAGGTGCAAAACCAGTACATAAATATCAATATTATGATAATTTACAATTTTTGAAAAAAATTACCGCACAGCCAACCCAATCTGGATCAAACATGCCGGAAGAAAACAAATCTGAAGTTACTAATGTCAACAAAAGAAAGAAAAACGAAGAATTAAATCCTGTAGATAAGAAAATGATTAAGTTTATGGAAACGTTAGAAAAAGATGACGATAGTAGAATGATGTCTTTTTTTAAAGGTATAGCTCCTACCGTGGAACGCTTCAAAGACGAAGATATTGTTGAATTCCAGTACCAAGTATTGAATATTATAAGAAATATCCAATATAAACATAGTTATAGCGCTCCACATCATTCACGCACAGCAGACGCAATGGACACCCCGGCACACTACGGTTACAATACTACTGCTGGACCCAGTACGAGAGTTCAATCACAGGCTTCGAATTATAGCATTGAAAACGATTCATTACAAAGCATTCCAAGTCCATCTACTTCAAGCTTGATTGATTTTGATTTTTCTACATTACATCAGAATAATTAAATATATATTATATTTATTTTATTTACCTCAATGTAACAACCAATCTCTCCTTAGCAGATATACTTGCTCGCATATTTGTATTTGTGTGTTGCAGTTTATTCTTTAATAAATCTAATAATTTATCAAATGTCTTGTAATTCATTCGAAAATAATCACAAAACTTGGCCTCGTCTTTTCGGAGATCTTCGTAAAGTGTATGAAATTCACCAAATTGCTCCCGTGCCGACAGCATAGGATGAACCCACAACTTTCTAACTCGACGTTCTTTTTGCTATTTCCTATACATATAGTAGGCAAGCACAAATTTCTTTTTTTTCATTATATAAGACATGTTTGCGTCACGTGCGATCTCGCGGCGTGCACGTTCGTACGCGGCCGGTAATGGAATGAATCAAACAGCAGGGAAGGAGGCGAACGCGCGCGGTGGCGGCGCGGGAGCGGCGCGGTGGCGGGCTTCGCGCGACTCGTATCTACAGTGTAATTGCGCGGCGTCGGCGCGGCGACGGCGCGGTGACGGCATCGTGTGCAGGAACGCTAAAAAAATGCTGTCACTCCTACGAGGTCCCTGACCCAATCTTGCGAAAAATAGGGACAAATGAGGCCTATACATCTACATCTTTCGCTCCGGCTGCATCTATTGAAGAAGATACAGACGAGGGTCTTCAAATTTTATTTGTGTCACAAAATTAGTTTTTTCGGTGCTTCTTTATCACGATTGTAAAGATATTTTTAATAAAGTCTCTTTCTTTCTGTTTTGGCATTTTTTTTTAGCATTTTCCGAAAAAAAATAGCATATTAATGGCATTTTTTAAATGTAGATTTAGCAGAAAATATTTTTTAGGGTTGGCAGCACTGCTTGCGTGCGCCATTTTTATTTTGCAAATTTGCATTTGGTGTTTTGCGAATCCCTAGAATGCGTTTCTGAATTTTGAACTGTGGATTTTATTTACAACCTGGCTATGTACTTTGCATTTTTGTGACCTCATTGTGTTCTGTTTACCCGTGCTCTCCCCTGGACTCCAACCAAGATACCATTTTTCCTTGGACCCCGGCAACGTTTATTGGACTCCGATTTTCTATAATGTTGTATGAAAAAATATGCTGTGTACCGAATTGTGGTAAGAAAATTTTATTTTGTTTTTCTATAAATATTCGGGGCAAAGGAAAGGATTCAAATAAAAGTGTGCACAATATTGTTATTCTCGTCAAAACTACGGCATAATCCTATTCCTGGGCATTCAGGCGTCCTTGGTAATGAAACAGTTCATTCATGTGCTAAAAACGCAGTTCAAGTAGGCTGTGTTGAGCATTTTGTGGTTTATTCACATGATATTTGTACTGCCTTGACTCCTACTTGATTCATTTAGTTCCTGGAATGAAATGTAGCAAATCTAATAGAATATAGAGGTTAAATTTTATGGTGACATTCAACCTGACATGAAGGCCTTGGTTATAAAGTGACTACTTTGTTTAAGATGGATAGGATAAGAACCTTATAATAAAGTTTTATGAATTATCATGGTTCATGCATGACATACAGCTTGCTGACAGACGGACAGCGGAGTCTTGTAATAGGGTCCCACTTACCCTTTAGGTATAGAACCCTAAAAATTACTTTTTCAAAATGACTTTCAAACATACTCGTAATACAATTTAAATTATTGCAATAAATAATATTGTTTGTAGGTAGGTGTTCTTTTTATTCAACTAAACTTTTTTTTAAAGTACCTACATAAAATAGGCAAATTTGTAACTGTTGTAGTGTGTTTGTAGTCTGCATTGATGTATCAATCTATCAGTCAGGGCAAGTCATTATTTAGGGATATATTTATTATAATCAATAAAACTTTTCTTTTAGGTTCGGAAAAGGAAATTCTCCACAAATTTCCTAATCCTAACAAGGAACCTGAACGCTTCAGAACCTGGATTTACAATATTGGAGGATCAGTTCTGGCCTTGGATAATGACATAATTTTTAAACGTCGCCGTGTTTGTCATTTGCATTTTGAACCTCGTTACCACACAAGAAGCAAATTCTTAAGTGCTGATGCCATACCTCGACTATATATACCAGGTAAAAAGCTCACTGTTACACAAGGCTAATTAAGTTTAAAAAAATATATTGTGGTCGTTATCAACCCTTTAGCATCCCACTGCTGGGATATAAGTCTACCCTCGAAGGGTGTTCAGGCCTTACATATTCCACCAGACTGCCCAAGTGCGGGTTGGTGGATTCACATATGCCATTGAAATGCTTCTCCGGACATATGCAAGTTTCCTCAAAATGTTTTCCTTCACCAAGCCAGTAGTATCATTTATGTCCGAATGTAAGTTCCTAAGAACCCATTGGTACGGGCTCGAGATTCGTACCCGCACCCACGAATTTGGGCGGTCAATCTCCTACTGAGCTACCACAACTTAAAATGTAATTCATAATTTAAATCAAAATCAATAAACATTTGTTGGGTGCTGGTGTGCACCTTGACTAGTTAATTTAATAGTTTCTAACAATTATTAGATTAATAAAGAAAAAATGATTTACTCTCATGGATGTAACAAACCAAGGAACCAGCAGCTCTCCTGCTGAAATTTTTCCTGCTCAAGAATTGCCAACGGAACTATGTCCTCCTAGCACCAAAAGAAGTAAGTATTTATTAACATTCTATACAAATGGATAAACTCATGTATGTATTCACGTGTGTTTAATGTGTTTAAGTCACGCGAATTTACAAAGTATTATTTAACATTTTGTTTTAGTGGTTTTCATGGATAAAAACAGCACAAGATATTATATCAAAATACATACATATACTTAATATTATGTACTTATGTAAAATCATAAATGTGTTTAGGTACCATTCTTAATTTCGGAGAGTTTAATTATTTGAATTCAATAAAAGATTTATTATTATTATTTCACTCCCTTGGGGGTTGAATTTTGAAAAATCCTATCTTCGTGGATGCCTACGTCATATGAAGAATACGTGTTCAAAATTTCAATTTTCTAGCCCTAAGGGTTTGCCCTGTGCGTTTATTTAAATGTTTCATCCCCTATTTCAGCCCTTTAGGGGTTGAATTTTGGAAAACGCTGAAACACGTGTTTTATTATTTTTGCCATAACCAACTCAAACAAAATTTCAAACAAATATCTCCAAGGAATAAAAAGTTTCATACAAACTTTGGTCCCCTATTTCACCCCTTTAGGGGTTGAATTTTGAAAATCGCTGAAATAGGTGTCTCATTATTTTTGTCATGCTCCATTTGTACGAAATTTGATACAAATATGTCCAAGGAGTACGTCCAGGGAGTAAAAAGTTTCATACAAACTTTAACCACCTATTTCACCCTTTTAGGGGTTGAATTTTGAAAAATCCTTCCTTAGTCGGTGCTTACGTTATATGAAAAATGCGTGTGCGAAATTTCAACTTTCTAGCCTTAAGGGTTTGGCCTGTGGCTTGATCCCTCAGTCAGTCAGTTTTGCCTTTTATATATTTAGATGGTACGGAACCTTTCGTGCGCGAGTCCGACTCGCACTTGGCCAGTTATTTAAATTTTACTTTTGGGATATTTGACTGTTATATAAATCGGCTAGAATACAGGCTTGTGGTGGAACTCAAGATTGACTAGTCTTACTCTAACTAAAAAGGCCAAGGCAAAAGCTTGTGTTAATATTTCATTCTTTTGCTTTCAGACACAACCAAGAAAGTGGTCAGCAATGAAAAACATCTGGCAAAAGAAATTAAGAAGTTGAAAACTAAAAATAACTCTTACCAGATGAGATTAAAGAAAGCTCGAAAACTTTCAACAAATACTACATTTCAGAAGGTATTAAAGAAATTTAAAACTTTGGCTGCAATTTTTACAGTTATGCAGTTTCGGGAGATAAGTAAACCTAAAATGGCACGACGATTTACAAAAGAGGAGAAAGTTATGGCCCTCAGTATGTACAAAGTGGGACCTAAAGCTTACAGATGGTTAAGCAAAATATTTGTATTGCCTTCTCCCGTAACACTAAGTAGAATGGTTTCCAGAGCTTCTCTGAAACCTGGAATAAATGAAAACATTTTCGAACAATTAAAAAGAAAAGTGGACAAAATGAATCATGATGATAGGTTGTGCACCTTAATCTTCGATGAAATGTCACTCGCTCCACATTTCGACTACAACCAAAGAAAAGATAGAGCAACAGGTTTTGTAAACCACACTGGTCAATCAGCAAGAAAAATAGCAGATCATGTGCTTGTTTTCATGATTAGGGGTGTAACAAAAAAATACAAACAGCCTATCTACTACTCATTTTGCTCAGGGAGTACACCAAAAGAGACTTTGGCAGTACAGATTAAAGAAGTGATAGAGAAGCTCCACTCCATTGGCTTTATTGTTCTGGCCACAGTTTGCGATCAAGGCACATCAAATACAAGTGCCATAAATTACCTGATTGAGGAAACAAGGAGAGATTATGTGAGACGAAATATGGATTTTAAAAATTCTATATTTGATATTGAAGGAAAACAAATTATTCCCCTTCATGATGTCCCTCATCTCCTAAAAGGGATGAGAAATAACTTACTAACGAAAAATCTTAAATTTGTAATTGATGGAAAAGTCAGAGTCGCAAAATGGGAGCATATTATGCAATTATATGAAAATAACCCAACATATAAAGGATTAAAAATAATAAAAAACCTAACAGAAAATCATTGTAATCAAGAAAAAATTCCTAAAATGAAGGTGAAATATGCTTCACAACTGTTTAGCCAAACTGTTGGGAAAACCATAGGCTATTTAGCCGGTAAGTCAATAATATGATTTTGTAAATATTTGCCTTTTTATTTCAAACATCAGTCCTATTTGTAGTCTCAGGTACTTATGTTGGTATGGGGTAGGTAGGTATTTATGTTGTAGTGCTGGAGGCAAATCTTTTATGCTGCGTTCCCACGAGGCGTTAATCACGACAGTTAACCACGCTAGTCAACTTTCGTTCGTGACACTCACGAAAGTGTGAGTTTATAAAACGTTCACACGGTTGGGGGGTTCGTGGCGTTCACGCCTCGCGTTTTGACTTAGTCACCATCGAAACATCGATCATGAATGATCTAGTTGTTGAAAGTTGTGCTGTTTTAAGTTCGTTTTTTGCTAATATCTTAGCAAAAAAGCTGAAGTGCTTACAGGACACAATTACAAGTAAACGAAAAAAAAAGACGTTTTTGGGTTAGAGAATGGATACAGCGAAGAAATATGTTAGGAGCGTCATCAAACTTGGTTAGTATGGAACTAAAAAGCAATTTTCCAGAAGATTTTAGAAACCTACTGCGAATGACTGAATTTCAGTTTGAATACCTCTTATTGCGTGTTACAAATAAAATTTCAAAATCTAACACTAACATGAGACAAGCAATTAGTGCAAAAACAAAATTAGAGGTGACGTTACGGTATTTAGCTACAGGTGATTCCTTCAAAAGTTTGGAATTTTTGTTCCGTGTTCCAAAAAACACAATAAGTAAATTTATTCCAGAAACCTGTGAAGCAATATACAATGAACTAGCAGAATTCATACAAGTAAGTACCTTCAAATTTCAAAATTGATTACTTAATTATTAAAAAAACGAAAATAATATTGGTGTATAGATTAGGTGTATAGATTACAAATAAAATAATAATAACCTCTCAACTGGCACTTGACATTGATTTATAACGGAACATCTGGCACCACCCCCCGCCCGGCCCCCCGCTGGGTAACAATAGATGCATTGTTTCGAAGATTTCACAATGATTTTGTATAAACACCTAATAAGATGTATATATATTTGGCTTGAGTATAAAATTCTTTACGAATTAGTATTTAACAATTCTAAAGCTTAATACATAAATGTTTTTAAAACTTCCGGTAATTAGTAGGGTAATAAAAAATTGCGATAAATTTGTATAAATTATGGTATATTTTGAAATTGAAATAGTTTCATATTACAGTGTTTATTTTTTCTTATAGCTAAATGTTATATTTACGAAATGTAATAACCACATAACACGTTCACAAACATTTTTTTTACACTAGGGCTATAAAAACTAACGGTACAATCTCTCACAATGGCGGGCACTTAAGAAAAAAAACACGGTAGTTTCAAGTGGCTTTGTTATCGTACGGCTAGGGTTTCGAGTACCTAACATGTGTTGAGCCACAGTTTGGTTTATCTACTGTTTATAATATAAACAACAGATGTTTATCTTTGTTTATTTTTAAATACGATTCAAATAAAGCGACCCATTGTAAGTTTGGGACTCGAATCACCGACTTTACTACGATAATTTTTATTGAGAAATGTATGCCGTAATTCTTATTAGAATTTTTTTATATAAATAGTATATAATATTTTCTACACAATTAAAAAAGCTTTTATGTACTTACCATATAAGAATAATTAGAAAATAGCATCTAGAATTCTAGAATTCTAGAATTTGTCAAACAAATCTGAATGCCATGCAAAAATGACCCGTATTTACATAGCGCAACGAACAACTGGCACGCGACCATAATATGGTCGCTTGCCAGTCAAGGTGCGGAGCCAATTTCGGGATTGTGACATTTGTAACACACACAGAAACACAAACAAAAGGTATTTTTTGGTACACTAATAACACAGGCACAGAATAAATATAGAAAACCACGACGATTTCACATTAAAACCTTTAAGAACAATATAAATATGTCGCACTACTACACACGAACTGTCGCGCCGCGCAGGTAAACTGACACTGACCACAGTTTAAAATATTTATTATTATGTTAGACCACATTATCGGCTTGACTGCTGGCCTATTCTTTCCCATACACATTGTAATAGGTGTGAGAAAGATAATTATAATAGATTTTTACTTATTCGCTATAAACGCGACACGGAACTCGCGTCCCGAAATGGGACGCGTGCCAGTTGTTCGGAAATTGTCGCATCCCGAGTCGGGACGCGTGCCAGTTGAGGGGATATCAACAATAAAATTTAAGTGAACTTTTATTTGTTTCATTATAATAATAATTATAATTACAAAATTTGTTTAATTATAAATCAGTAAATAATGTCACGTAGTCGTCATCATTACTAGCCGAAAAAGTACTTAAATTTGATTGTCTTCCACTTGATGTCGCAGCTGTTGAATTATCAGTAATAACATATTCTGGTGGTTCTCCTCCCGGAAGTGGTTCAGATTATTTTAATTATAAAAACAGTTATAGTATTGTGTTAATGGCCTTGGTGGATTCCGATTATTGTTTTTTATATGTTGATGTTGGAGCGAAAGGAAGAGGATCAGATGGAGGAATTTTTCAAAATAGCTCTTTGTACAACGCTTTAGAAACAAACTCACTAGCCATACCAAACAATTTCGTTATTTTGGCTGATGATGCATTTCCGTTAAAAACGTATATGTCGTAGAAGACTTGATTAAAATGGTTTACTTAAGGATTTTTAGTTTTAACTTAGGTTCCAGTGAAGTGGGTCCTTAAATGGTGTCAATGGTGAGTAATTCGTTTATTAGATGAGAATGAATGGTGACCCGTTGAATATTCATAAAAGGATCCTTCCAAACCAGCTACACGTGTCGTAAGCCACGGATCAATCTCATCGTAGTTAATAGAATGTTGTAGTTAACGTAGTTAGCTTATTCAGTATTACAGGGTGTTTGGATTGGAGACTACCCTGGCAATAATTACAGGTGATGTCTACGGTGATTTTCTCCGATATCAGAAGTGGGATCGAATAGTCGTTATTCGATTTTGTTTTGAAAATACTAGAACAATAAAATTAACCGTAATCGGCAATTTGGAAAAAATTAAAAAAATTTGCAGTTTCTTTTGGGAGAAAAATTGCTTTGATTATATTAACAAGCAAAGACTCATAATAACAAGTCATAGGTGATTAGTTTATTACTGTAACTACGTAACAAAAATTAAATGACAATGATTTATTAGTAATTTTATAAATCTACAGTGTTCATTTGCTTAATTTATCTCGTGTATCAATCAATAAATAATTGTGAAATCATTTTACTTGATTGCGAACAGAAATATAGTGTGGCTTTATCAACATTCAACACTTCGTTTCAAAGTGTTCGTGACAAAAGTTATAAAGAAAAATAAAGATTAACAGTCTTATTCATATTGAAACGCTTATTGAAGGCTTAATCCTATAATAGTTAAAACGGCTTTTAGGCTTATCAGATGTCAGATAAAAATCCTTATTCATATTCGTCTATTATACTTCCGATAACTATAAAATGTCTTTGTTGCCATTTCGTAGAAAAATGGTGAAATCTGAATGGTAGCATTTTTCTACCATTCAAATTTGTTATGAGTTTTATCCATGGTTTTGATACAAGTTAACAAAATGCATCTTTGACGCTGTTTGTAAATGTAAACAAACTTATTTGTTAATAATCTTATTATTATAAACTATTATTAGTTTTTATTTTCATTCATTACATTAGTTTTTCTGTTTCTTATTTTTTTTTCTTGATTTATTTCTTATGAGTATAATTTTTTATTTTCTCACTTAGTTATTTTAGTTTTATGAATCATTTTGGTCGTATGTTTGTTCCAAATTACAAAGCCATAAAAATTTCTCCGTGTAGTGACGGATTAAGATACAAGTGTCACCACCCCATCTCCTCCCAAGGGTGCTGTAAGAGTCAGCTAAGGGATATTGCACGCAGATAACATCTTCTGTGAGAGACGGAAAACTCGAAAATAAACCCTGTGCCAACACGCCTGGTCAGCGTGGCACAGGGCAGTAGACCATAATTCCTCCCAAAGTGGAGGAGACCTGTGCCCAATAGTGGGACGTAAATGGGCTGGACAGAGGGAAAGTAATAAAATAAGAAGAAGAATTTGTAGTTTCGTAAACGTAACGTTGACTTTTCTGCGCGGATTAAAAGCAAGACTTTCAATCACCGCAATACTGTGTAGGATTTGTAAGGCTTGATATTTAAGAATTATAATTGAATGTAACAATTTTAATGGCTTTTCTTTTCAACTTCTTTGCAAACATCAATAACTAGATGATGAAGATCAGCATAATCAAAAATTAAAGCATAATCCTATATTAGTTAAAAAGTCTTTTAAGCTTATCAGATGTCAGATAAAAATCCTA
The DNA here is from genome assembly GCA_916999025.1 of Orgyia antiqua. Taxonomy (NCBI): domain Eukaryota; kingdom Metazoa; phylum Arthropoda; class Insecta; order Lepidoptera; family Erebidae; genus Orgyia; species Orgyia antiqua. The sequence continues at coordinate 13,891,275 of OU779874.1, forward strand.
ATTCATATTCGTTTATAAAACTTCCGATAGCTAAAATGTCTCTAATTTACAGAATGTTACCATTTTGTAGAAACATGGTGAAATATGGATGGTAGAAAAAAAAATCTTACTAGTTGTCAAACTTGACATAGCGTTTATAAGCAAACAATGTAATTTACACAATATTCGAGAAGTGTTATTGTAGTAAATAAACTACAGCAGGAAAGTGAAAATCTGGTAATCTTTAATGTATGATACAGTAGAGGCACCAGCTCATCCAACACCTGCAGATTTGCTGGATCCACTAATGTCTTGAGATTCGCAAGCGCTGGGTCCAAAACCTACAAACATAATAGCTATGATGAGAATAAAAAAATCTGAAAATTTTAAGTTGGAGCAAGAATCACTCAAATATAAAATAGAATATCTACACCCCAAGCCACTCACACCGGTGTTCTTCGATGTTCAAGTTACGGGCTATTTCTATTAAAGAATTTCTTCTTTAATAGAAATAGCCCGTAACTCGGTAAATGAAAAACAATAAATTTATTAAATCAATCATTTTATTTTGTTTTATTTACTTGCAAGTAGGGTGAACTTTGTTCATTACAAGGCCTTGCAATAAAAGTTTTCAAGATTGCGGCATTTCTACCTCACATATGGTTTGCATTTACTTTAATTGGCTGTTCCATTAGCCCTTCTATAATGGGCTCATTGTCCTCCATCGCATTGTAAGCTACCACTTTCAGAATTCCTCATCTTCCAAATAAAATATCTTACTTCTTTAGCGGTACACTTTTCTTCGCCGATTGTTAACAAGATTGTTAATGCCGCAATGCTTTGCAGGGTTCATAAGACATGTATAATTAAGCAAATTCCGTGTCGGATATTTATCGTGATTTATGCACGTATCACTATAATATAAAACCTCGTTAGTTTAATAACTTTTTGGTTAATTAATGTGACTCTATGAACAACACCTTTGCAAATGATCGGGCAAACGTCAATATAAATAATCAGCTGATGAATATATACGCCATTTTTTTCACTAATATAGGCTTAAAGTAGGGTCGGAGCTTGTTTAAAATAATGTCACATTATGGGATAGTTATAGAACGCTTTAGTGTAAAAAAGCTATTATGAATTACATTTTTGACAATCCGCTTATAGCTAACTTTTAAGCCTCTGATAAGTCATTACGAATAAGACCGTAGTCGGAATAATGTCACTTTATCGGATAGATATAGAACGCTTTAGCGTAAAAAACTATTATGAATTACAATTTTTGACAATCCGCTTTTAACGAAATTTTAAGCCTCCTATAAGTCATTATGAATTAGACCGTTAATCTCCGCCATGTAATAATGTGTTTTGCATATTCTAACGCGTTACTAGACTTTGTTATTTGTGATTAGCAAATAAAATCGTAAGAAACTCACCTAGATGAGAGGTAGTGAGAAGAAAATCTAAATCATGGTTAACTAAATACTCGAAATTAGACCTGCATGTAGTTACATGTAAAAGATAGAGTTGTGATAAAAAGAGAATGACGAAATATGCGTTTTAAATTTTAAATTATTTGACAGCGAAAGAAAGTTTAAGAGATCTATATACGTGCGTCGTCGTTTTAGAAACCTTGTATTGAAAAATCTTCTTACAATTATGTTCTCGTCTGTACTATTGACGTATGCAGTGAGTCGTAAATAACATTGCCAACGCAACTTATTGTAGTGTACCTATAATATGTGGTTAAAATCTTTTCTGAAATATCTAGCTACAAATACGAACCTGACGGTGCTATTGACGTATGGAGACGTCTAGTAACCATTAATAATTATTAACATCACTTTTTGTGGTGTATAATAAGTTTTTGAAATCTTTAACTTACTGACGTGTGAGACGTCTACTGAGCCATTAATAATATTAACCATACGCTTTATTGTGGCTTACTTACTTATAATCAGTTCGTGAAATCTCCTTTTTTAAAACATCTACAACTATGATCTTGATAATGCAGAGACGTCTTGTAAACTATTAATAACATTAACCACTTGCTTTATTGTGGTTTACCTATAACATGTTTATAAAATTTTCATAGAAATTTTCATTCATCTTATTACAAATATTTAATTCCAAAATGCCTTTAATGCCCATAAAATACTTCAGTTGTATTTTGATTTAAATCTATGCGACTAATAAGATTCTACTTGTTAATTAATTGTCTAATAAATTATTAAAGTAAGAATTATTTTTTTATTAACTGGTCTATGCAGGCTGATAAAAATAATCACTAGCGATCTGCAACTGTTTCGCGTGGTTCTCATTGTAAATGAAGTTTACCGTTTGTTTTTAACTTTATTACTTTCCGTTTATTCGCGCATACGACCCTTATTACAAATTATCGAGGCGACAGGAGATCACCTCTGAGTATTCACGAGCATAACTTTTGACCTTATTTACTTGAACAAGAATCTGTTGTAGTGGATTGACTATAGCGGATCTGCATACCGTAACAAATTATCTACCTCTTAAATTTTAATTTGCGAGCGTTTTTGGTGTACAGAGACGTTCAGTGAACTATTTATAATATTAACAACGCAGTTTACCGTGGTGTATCTACGAGTAAACTAATTATTATTATTAAAAGAGCTGTTGTCGCGTGGAGCGTTACAATAAGCCAAAAATAAAAGATGCTATTGGCGTGTGGAGCCGACCAATAAGCCAAAAAAATTATAATTAAAATAAATCAATAAATAAAAGATGCTATATTGGCGTGTGGAGCCGTCCAATATAAGCCACTATAATTATCCTATCCTGAAAGAATAATGGTCCCCTGTGTACGACGGCGAACAGGACCGCCTATGGCACAGCATCAACCTATCCCTTTATTTCTAGGGCCCTTGCCTACGCGGCAACATCGACCTTTCCTTTACCTATCCTTCCCAAACCTCTATCCTTCCTAAATCCTTTATCCTTTCTATTCTTAAGACGCTATACTCATTACGTTACGTACGTTACGATACTATGCACCAACGGTTACTATTCACGATTTAGGTGTTTTGTAGCAACAGCTAAAAGAGTTATGTAGGCTTAACTTCTACTTGAGCTACAAGTAGGAGGTAAAGTAACAGTGTTTATTCGTATGCCAGTACGAAAATTCTAAATTCAACTTTTTATTCACTGATAGTTTAATCATTAGCATTTAAACTAAATTAGAAAATCATTCCTTTACTGTTGAATCCGTCTAGATCAGCAGGATAGGCCAAACGGAAACCCTTCTATTAGTTTCAAGTAGATAGGGAACACACGAGGACGCGTGCCTTTGCAGAATGGCCGTGTGACAATAAGGACAAAGAGCAACAAAGAAAAGAAAACAAAAAGAAAAGAAAAAAAAAATTTTTTTTTTTCTAATGCATTTACGTACGTAGCTCAAAATTATTTTCTGAGTAATTTGCGAATTATTAGCTAAAGCCTAAATAATTAGTTATCAAATTACAGCCGAGTTGTTGTCTTTATCGAAATACAATTTTAATGTGTTGATCATTTGAACTCATCGATTTGAATGCGATTGTATTGACTCGATTAGTCGATACTAAGCCCACACAACTCATTGTTCGTTAGCTTAATAAATACGAAAAACCTGACAACTAGAGCAGTCAGTATTATACAGGTCGTTACGATGCCCAGTTCTATAACTTAAACAATTAGAATATCCTCCAAAGTGTAATTCCTGAGTGTGTATTTGTGAGAAAGTGCAAAGTAACGATAATGCGGAATTAATGTAACTGACCGAGTGTGAATGTTGAATTATTGTGGAAATTGTTGTAACTGACCGAGTGCATGGGAAAATCTTAGTAGTGGATTTCTTTATTTTGCGACTTTATATTGGGTCAGAATTAGCCGAGCGGAAAAACTTAGTTCTATTGCAGATTTACACACGGGGACGTGTGTATTCGCAGAATGGCCGTGTCGTAGGAGACTTGATTAAAATGGTTTACTTAAGGATTTTTAGTTTTAACTTAGGTTCCAGTGAAGTGGGTCCTTAAATGGTGTCAATGGTGAGTAATTCGTTTATTAGATGAGAATGAATGGTGACCCGTTGAATATTCATAAAAGGATCCTTCCAAACCAGCTACACGTGTCGTAAGCCACGGATCAATCTCATCGTAGTTAATAGAATGTTGTAGTTAACGTAGTTAGCTTATTCAGTATTACAGGGTGTTTGGATTGGAGACTACCCTGGCAATAATTACAGGTGATGTCTACGGTGATTTTCTCCGATATATATAATGAAACCCTACAGTCGACGCAATTTAACCCCTGCAGAAAGGATGTAAGGATACGATAAATCTATTTCTTCTCATAAATGAAACGCTTGTAACTTTATAATTATTTTAATTCCAGAATAAATATGATTTGTTCTCATAAATTAATATTATACCTGATACCGTCCATGGTGACATTTCCATAATATCTTTATTAACTTTACATAATTCCTTTTACGTTTATTCTTTATTTATTTTGCAATTATTCGTTTTCTAATATCCTTGTACATATCCTGGATTGATAATTGATATGTAATGAAATATATTTAATATGTTTAAGTAAACATGTCAAAATTTTGGTGTTTGTCAATTGTCATAAATTTAATGTTATTTCTTTACTCTATGTAAAACTACGGAGTTTCTAAGTACTATGAATCATTTTACCTAAGATACTGGCTGATTGCTAGAATATTCTAGTATCGATGTTTATTTTTAAATTATTTAAATTTATAGATGGAAGTTTGGAACGTAAAAAAAAATAGAGAAGGCGACAGTTCGAGTTTGGTCTGGGTCGAGGATCGAGTGGTAGTTGCTGGCAAGATTATCTGAAAATCTTTTACGCCTAAGTGTGATCCAAGATCTCATCTAATAATTGGAGTCGCCGAGTTCGCCGACCAGGCCTAAAATAATTTATAAACTCAAGTATATTATTATACAGATTCCACCTACCGGACTTGGAGGGACAGTCCTGACCTGGTGACCGGTCTCCTGTTGCGGCCGTCAAAGCACGGCCAACTCTTCCACGGAGAACTAAGTGTTTTCTTTTTCCCTTTTCTTTCGTAACTCGCGAGTGGAGTGACTTTTAAAGTACTTTATTTGTTTGTGCAGTTTTCTTCATAGTGACAGCAGTGATTTAGGGACAATAGTGATTCAGGGACCAATAAATTAAACTTTCTTTCACCTTTTTTTGTTTCATTACAGTGGCGCCCAACGTGGGGCGAACTCACCCCAATTCTCTCAAAATTCCAAATTTCGGCTTGCTCAAGCCTGGTGTTATTTTTTTGGCATCGTATTTGACATTTTTAATTTGTTTAACTCTCATTTATCATTCTATTAATAACATTGTGTCGATAAATATTATTTTGAAATAGATATTTTCTTTTGTAATTTCAGACTCTAATCTTAACTGTCCGGTGGTAATCTGGCAGGGGAGAAGTCTGTTGTGTGACTGTGCAGCTTGTGCGGTTTTGCAGCGAAAAGTAAAAAAAATACTACGCTACAACTTATAAATCGCAGTTTGAACTAAATACCTTAAGCTGTGAGACATGGCAGTTAAGTGTGCTGTTTGCGGTAAGTTTCTTGCTTTTGATGACAGCATAACTTGCCCAAAGTGCATGTTATGTTTCCATCCTGATTGTGCAAACGTAGATAAAGCTACCCTTCCATTAAGAGATTGGATTTGTTCCAAGTGTTCTGTTTTGAATGTATTAGAAGATTCTGCGACAAATGTTTTACCCTCGTGTAGTCATGAGCCTAGATTTGAAATACAAACAGATATGTCAGGACAGACCTTAAATAATTCACCAATTTTTACGCCTAACAAATACGTTAAAGAACTTAAAAGGTTCTGTTTCGATGGCACAACATGTCCTCGATCATTTCTTGAAAATTTAAATGAATTCGCGATTTCAAGACACATAAGCGAAAATGATCTCGTCCATCATGCTTTTGAATTTTTTAAAGGTAACGCGCTCCATTGGTTCCGGTTTATAAAAAGCGGAAATCATAATTTAAATTGGCATTTACTTAGTACTAAACTGATAAAAGATTTTGGAGATTCAAACCATGACTCCAAACTATTAGATGCAATTCGTATACGTACACAGGGAAGAGATGAATCTATAATTGTTTACATATCGATAATGAGTGGTATGTTCAATAAATTAGATGCTAAATTATCTGAAAACGAGAAAATGCGTATTCTTTTACGTAATATTCGCCCATGTTATTCTACGCACGTTGCCATCAACAAAGTTAAGACTATAGATTCTTTAATAGAAACTTGTCAGGATTATGAAAACTTCACAGATAAAGATCGAGATTTTAAAGAACCTCAACATCTAACATACACGGGTGCTTCGGAATTTAATTATAAAAATATTCAGATGCCTACTAACTCAAGACTGGCTCATAATTACGATAGACGTTATCTAAAACAAAATTACTTTCAGAACGCAATAACTTTAAGAAATAGGAAATTTAATGCACATGAATTTTGTGTGAGATGTAGAATAAATGGTCATACGCTTAATAATTGCACCGAACCTAGGACTTTAATATGTTTTAAATGCGGCGAAAAAGGGGTCAAAACATTAAATTGTCAAAAATGTAATTCAAAAAACTAATAAAAGACTTGAATAATTCTCGAAATTTTAATATTATGGAATGGAAGGAATGGCTTAGAACTGTTAATAATTTCTTTGATGTTAAAAAAATATCATCAGTGTCATTCGAGAATGAAAAAGATAAGAACCGGCCCTTTATACATGTTAATATTAATACTAAATTATATTCCGCTTTATTAGACAGTGGCAGTTCTATTTCTATTTTTGGTGATAAATTTTATTCAGATTTTGAGAAAATGGGGTACGAATTATTCAAGTCGAATCCAATTATAATACAAACGGCTAGTAAGCAAAGAATTAGATCTATTGGTTATTTCAATCTTCCTATATCTTTTAATAATCAAACTCATGTTATTACTACATACGTATTTCCGGGTATATCACCATCATTTATTTTAGGTATTGATTTTTGGAAGAAATTTAATTTACTTCCAGAAATAATTTCACCATTTTGTAACGTAATAAATAATGATTTTGAAGAAGTTAGAATTTTAGCTTACGATCAACTTAATGTTAATCAAAAGAATATGGCTGATAACTTAATTAATCTTTTCCAAAATATATCTTTTGAACAAAGAGGTAAACTCGGTCGTACTAACTTAATTCAACATAGAATCGATACTGGCGATGCTGCACCGATAAAACAGAGATGTTATAGACTCTCTCCTGAAAAACAGAAAGCACTAATTAATGAAGTAGATAAAATGTTAGAAATGAAGGTTATTGAACCGTGCGAGAGTCCTTGGCTTTCTCCAGTTTTAATAACTCCTAAAAAGAATGGGGAATGGAGATTTTGTTTGGATAGTCGAAAATTAAATTCGGTTACCCGCCGGGATGCATATAGTTTACCATTTATTAATGAGATACTTGATCAACTTAAAAACGCTAAATTCTTATCTAGTATTGATATCGCTAAAGCTTTTTGGGAAATAAGTCTCAGCCCTGATGATAAAAATAAAACTGCCTTTTATGTTCCCGGCAGAGGAATGTTCAGATTTGTTGTGATGCCTTTTGGTTTAACTAATGCCCCTGCCACACAACAAAGATTGATGGATATGTTATTTACACCAGCTCCAGAGTTCGAAAATAAGGTTTTCTGTTATTTAGACGACATAATCGTCATTAGCGAATCATTTGAGTCCCATATCTCACTTTTGAAGAAGGTTTATGATAAATTAAGTGACGCGAACTTAACAATTAATTTTGAAAAAAGTAATTTCTTTAGAAAGGAACTCAAATACCTCGGATACATTGTAGATAGGAATGGGTTACGTGCTGACCCTGACAAAGTAAAGGCAATTATAGAATACCCAGTTCCTAATAGTGGTAAAGACGTCAGAAGGTTCTTAGGTTCTTGTAGTTGGTTTAGAAGATTCATACCCAATTTTAGCACTATAGCTGCTCCTTTAAATAAACTAACTGCTAGTGGTAAAAAGTCGCCAAAATTTGCGTGGAATGATTCCGCTGACGTTGCTTTTAATAAACTAAAAGAAGCGTTGTCTACGACACCAATTCTTGCTTGTCCAGATTTTAATTATCCTTTTACTGTACATTGTGACGCATCAAACTATGGTATAGGAGCAATGCTCACACAAACTCTTAACGATAAAGACGTAGTTATTGCTTATATGAGTAGATCGCTAAACAAACACGAACAAAACTATTCTACAACGGAAAGAGAAACGTTAGCAGTGATATCTGCATTAGAACATTGGCGTTGTTATTTAGACAATGGAAAGGAATTTATGGTTTACACTGATCACGCTGCTTTAAAATGGTTTTTAAATCTATCTAATCCTACTGGTAGGTTAGCTCGGTGGACTATTCGCTTATCTTGTTTTAATTTCATTCTAAAACATAAAAAAGGTAGAGATAATGTAGTACCGGATTTGCTTTCGAGATCAAATACTAGCCCTCAAAATTCATTACAAATTAACATAATTTCTGAGGATATTGATCGTTATAACGTACTGTTCTCAAACTGCAGAGATAATCCGAATGATTATCCTAAGTACAAAATTATTAATAATAAGCTATATAAATATATTAGCTCAAAAGATTCTATTAACGAAGATTTTGTCTGGAAGGAGATTCCTCCTCCGGATGTGAGATTAAACCTGATTAAGCAATCTCATGGCTCTATAGGCTCTCCTCATATAGGAATATTTAAAACTTATAAGAATTTGTCTGTGAATTACTTTTGGTCAGGTATGTTCAGAGATGTAGCTAAATATGTAAATAAATGTGAAACTTGCTTAACATATAAACATTCCAATCATGCACCTTATGGTCCAATGGGGAAGCCAAAAATATGTTCTAGACCCTTTCAATGTATTTCTCTTGATCTGATGGGTCCACTTCCTATGACTCGACAACGTAATCAATTTATTTTAGTAGTTAACTGTTGTTTTACGAAGTATTCTTTAATTTATGCTCTTAAACGTGCAACTGCTAATAATATTATTAAGATTTTAGAAAGAGAAGTATTTTTAGTTCATGGAATTCCACAAACAATTATTATGGATAATGGCCCTCAATTTCAGAGTCGTGAGTTTAATTCCTTATTAAATAAATACAAGATCCCTTATAAGTCATTTACACCATTTTATTGTCCTCAAGTTAATCCTACTGAGAGGTATAATAAAACTATTATTACAGCGTTAGCTTCATTAGTAGGGGAAGATCATAGATCTTGGGATCTACATCTTCAAAGTACCCAATTTGCTTTAAATAATTCTGTTAATGTGGTAACTGGCTTTACTCCATCATTTTTAGTATATGGTAGGGAAATCGTTACGTGTGGATCTTTATATACTGAAACAGATAGCTTGGATGAAATTATTTTCTTACCAAGGGACATTTACGCAAACAACACTGGACTGTTGTCATCAGTGTTTGATAAGGTTCAAACAGCGACATATGTGGCTCATACTAAAAACGCAGCACGCTATAATACTAGGCATTCCTTTAAAGAATTTAACGTTGGCGATGTTGTTTGGAGAAAAAACTATGCATTAAGTAATGCAGGATTCTATTTCAGTGCAAAATTAGCACCAAAATTTATCAAATGCACAGTTGTGGAAAAACTTTCTCCACTCGTCTATATATTGCAGGACAGTAAAGGTGCAAAGTCAAAATGGCATATTAAGGACTTAAAATTGTAACTCTGTAACTACTTTTACGTTTATAATACTCATGTGTAATTTTTTTTTTTATCAAATTTTTCTGTTAATTTTATATTAGTAAAAATGTACTTTAACTTATTGTGTTTTACAGATAAGTAATGGAGAGAGGGAGCTTGTAACTATGAGATCTGTCCACATCTAAGTATATAATAAAGCTAAAAAGGTATGTTTTCAAATTTCTTTAAAATTAACTCTAGTGGACAGATGTCACTAACTTTCAAGCTCTAAATAGGTATCGATGCTGTTGTTCCTAAATTTAATACTTAGTTAATTTTAGTTGCGAAGGGATATGTACAATGATTGCCTTAATATACTGAACCAATTTTATCTTATCCTTACATATTATATTTTTTTGGTATTTCTTTTATGGACGTTATAGGGCCATTATACAGTGTGACCAGATTCAGTATTTTAATACTTTTTCAGTATATTTCAGCGATTTTTCCGAACATCAGTATATTTTCAGGTATATTGCTGGCAGTCAGTATTTTTGGGTATATTTTGGTTGTAGTTATGGCAACACCGTAGTGAGTGATCGTCTTTGCGACAATGTTTGCGGAATTCCCCGAAACGCGAACATTGGGGACTTTCCCGGATATAGTTTATACTTATACATGTTATCTATGAGCAAAGATGAGTAAGTTACAGATATGACAAGAAAGACGGCCAGTGCCGGCGTTGTAGTATTGTAATACTACATATACAATTATCAATCAATACATAGTATTAATCAGACTTGCAGAATGTATGTTCGCCTAAAACTTTACAACTGCTGGACCGATTTTAATGCGGTTTGCACTATTAGAAAGAGCGTAATTTCCAGATTGCATACATTCATATTCGTTGTGTTTCATGAATATCAGTCTACTCGGACGAATTTGGGACGGGCCGCTAGTTTATCTATAATTTTCAAAACAACGTCTAGTTTTTAAGTTTTCAGTTGCATAAATAGGTAGTAGTTAAACTTAAAAGATACTTTATTACTAGTATCAAATCGTCTAATACGGTTCAAGTGAAATGATTGTCTCTTCTGCATTCGACTTAATCTTTGAGGACTTTCTTTCGATAATTCGGGAATTTCCCCAAAATAGGTGATGTTTTTGTCATCATATAAATAGAACGCGATTATTGTTGTTTTTATTTACTTAGTTGCATTCATCCGGATAGCATGTCTAGTTTTCAGCAAAGTTATTTAGCTAAGTGGGAACAAATTCCGGAATTTTCTTCGTGGCTTTCACGTTATAAAGATGACAAATTCACCGCATTTTGCAAAGCATGCAATGCGAAACTGCAAAGTAGATTAGCGTCTATAAAACAGCATGCACATACTGAAAAGCATAAATCGAACTTGATAAAATATAAAGGACAGTCAAAGGTAAGCATAACTCGCTTTACTTACCTAGTTCAAGGAGTTTGGATATACATATTTTAATTTAAAGTTAATCATCCTAGTTTTGTTTCTCAAAATCAGTTAGGTAACAGCTATGAAATGCGGCGCTGTTATAAAAAAAACTAAGCAACCAAGTATTTTTTAAATTTTCAGGTTGACACATTTTTCAAAAAGGCCCCACTGAAAGACGAAGTCAAGAAAGTTGAGCTGCGTTTATGCAGTTTTCTGTCGGAACACAACATCTCATTTAGAGCTATGGACCATCTTAGTGATGTTCTAGTGAAGTGTTTTACCGATTCCGATATTGCGAAAGAATTTTCCTGCAAGAGAACCAAAGCGGCCGCTATAACTTATAATGTTTTAGGACCCAATTTCGAAAAAGATATGATTGAAGACATACTTGGTACTGCATCTCCTTCAGGTAAACCAGTATATTCAATTATAATCGATGAGAGTACAGATGTTGCAACAGTCAAAGTATTGGCAATAGTAGTTAAATACTTCTCTGAAACTAAATGTACTGTACAAACCAAATTCCTTGATTTAGTTGATTTAAGTGGTGAAACCGCAGGTCATTTATTTAATTCGTTGTCATCAAAATTATCCGAATTAGGTTTAGAAATAAAAGACGTAATAGGATTCGCTGCTGATACTACGAATGTGATGTTTGGTCAACATTCTGGCATTGTTGCAAAAATTAAAGAAGTAAACCCAAAGTGCTTTTTCATGAAATGTGTTTGTCACTCTGCAGCATTAAGTGTTAGCCAGGCCTGTAAAATACTGCCTAGAAATTTAGAACAAATAGTAAAAGAAGTATATGGATATTTTTCTCAAAGCAGCAAGCGTCAAAGAGAATTTGCTGAGTTCCAAAATTTCACAGACACTGAAAATCACAGAATTTTGCGTCATTACGACATAAGGTGGCTTTCACTTCATGCCTGTATTAGTAGAATAATTGAGCAGTGGAGGGCATTGCAATTGTTCTTTCAAGACCAATACTTGAGTGATCGCAATATGTCATCAGAATTTTTATTTAATTCTTTTACCACTGATATAAACAAATTGTACTTTTACTTTTTAGACTACATTTTGCTGGTTGTAAACAAATTTAACATAATTTTTCAAGGCGATTATCCGTGCATTGATAGACTGTATGATGATGCATCTAGTATGTGCTTGTCGATTTTGGGTTGCTTCATGAAAGCTAATTACATCAAACGTACGGACAATGTATTTACGTTAGACCCAAAGTCTAATGTAAATTATTTGCCATTGAAAGATATGTACTTAGGTATTCAAGTAGGCCAAGAATTAATCAAACACAGGGACAATGTAAACATGAAAGAACAGATTGCTGAGTTTTTCAGAAGGTGCCAATCATTTTTAATTGAGTTGAGCACGCAATTGAAATCACGTTTGCCTTTTGAAAATCCAGTTTTTCGAGAACTGAAATTTCTTGACCCACACACTGCCGTGCATAAAGAATTTCGCAGTTTACGAAATGTGATAGAAACTTTCCCATGCGAAGTACAGCCAGAACAAATGCAGTTAATTGACGAAGAATATAGAACCCTAAAGTTTGATCGCGAAGTAAGTGATTTGTTACAATCTTCCAGCACTGGCTCACCCATCTCGTGTGAACAATTTTGGGTGGAAGTTGGGAAAATTTCTAACAGTGATGGCATGTTAAAATACAAAAATATAACTAGTTTTAGTAAATGTCTTCTATGTATACCGGTGTCGAATGCTGCATGCGAGCGCATATTTTCACAGATAAATTTAATAAAAACGGACCAAAGAAACAGGTTTATAAACAAAAATGTGTCAGCTATTTTAAAAACAAAGCAAGGTGTTAAGGATGAAGGAGGTTGTGTAAATTTTAATCCTTCGAAAAGGATGTTAAAATATAACTCTAACATTTATTGTGAGTATGAATAAATAAAACGTGTTAAGAAAATCAGTATTTTTATTGGTATATCTGTCCTATGTAAGTCGGTATATTTCAGTATTTTTTTGAGGTGCCTCGGTATTTTCGTAAAATTTAATCTGGTCACACTGCCATTATATTTAGACTTACTTTAGGTATAGGTTTACAATATAGTGCAGGCGGTTCAGGTATGGTTAGAGTGTAGTTGCCATTGGATGTGAGTAACTACCTCGCTTGTTTTTGAATGGTGATGTATGCAGTATATAAATATATATCTATCTTTAAATATTATTATAGGTATGAAAGATGAATAATGAATGTGATAGCCATTAACCTTTAACGTGTCACTATTTGTTATACCAAGCTTTAAGGGGAGTACTTACTACATAAAGACCCTAGGTGTCTGTAATTTTTCTATTTGTCTCTTAGGATCTTGTAGCCATCGGAGCTATGAGGTAAACTAGGCCTACTGCTAGGTATGCTAAGCCTGCTGATAGGTATTTCTTCTAAAAAAAAAAATCAAAATGTTGTGAGGACATTTTAATTTTTTTTGCCGGGTTGTTGGGGAAATGTAAGGATACGATAAATCTATTTCTTCTCATAAATGAAACGCTTGTAACTTTATAATTATTTTAATTCCAGAATAAATATGATTTGTTCTCATAAATTAATATTATACCTGATACCGTCCATGGTGACATTTCCATAATATCTTTATTAACTTTACATAATTCCTTTTACGTTTATTCTTTATTTATTTTGCAATTATTCGTTTTCTAATATCCTTGTACATATCCTGGATTGATAATTGATATGTAATGAAATATATTTAATATGTTTAAGTAAACATGTCAAAATTTTGATGTTTGTCAATTGTCATAAATTTAATGTTATTTCTTTACTCTATGTAAAACTACGGAGTTTCTAAGTACTATGAATCATTTTACCTAAGATACTGGCTGATTGCTAGAATATTCTAGTATCGATGTTTATTTTTAAATTATTTAAATTTATAGATGGAAGTTTGGAACGTAAAAAAAAATAGAGAAGGCGACAGTTCGAGTTTGGTCTGGGTCGAGGATCGAGTGGTAGTTGCTGGCAAGATTATCTGAAAATCTTTTACGCCTAAGTGTGATCCAAGATCTCATCTAATAATTGGAGTCGCCGAGTTCGCCGACCAGGCCTAAAATAATTTATAAACTCAAGTATATTATTATACAGATTCCACCTACCGGACTTGGAGGGACAGTCCTGACCTGGTGACCGGTCTCCTGTTGCGGCCGTCAAAGCACGGCCAACTCTTCCACGGAGAACTAAGTGTTTTCTTTTTCCCTTTTCTTTCGTAACTCGCGAGTGGAGTGACTTTTAAAGTACTTTATTTGTTTGTGCAGTTTTCTTCATAGTGACAGCAGTGATTTAGGGACAATAGTGATTCAGGGACCAATAAATTAAACTTTCTTTCACCTTTTTTTGTTTCATTACAAGGATTTACAATTATCGATTGTCAAGAGCAAGGCGTGTAGTGGAAAATGCCTTTGGAATACTCGCGAGTAAAGGCGATGACTAAATGACTGCCCCAAGCATGTACAGGAATCTTACAATATCTCGTAATATTTAAAAATTTATTGATGAATTATTTAGTGTTTTATAAATTCCTAGAACTTTCGTGAACTTTTGAACATAAAAAAGTATCTTAATTGCTTTTTATTGTCCGACATGTTAAAGTCAATCATACAGACTAGGGATGCTCGACATTCGCGATGGCGAATATACATCGATCAATGTCGATATAAATATCGATCACTGAGATCGATTAAAGTAGATCTTTTTAATGTTCCAAATACATAGAAAATAAATGTCTTATTTCATACCTGATACTTTAATATTGCTATAAAAATAATTATAAACACAGATTTTAAAAATAATATGATTTTTTTTGAAATTCTTGCAATGCATCGGGTTACTATTCGAAACGATTTAAAAATCGATTTTTTAATAAGTAATCGCCATCGACGCCATCCCTAAACGTCACGTCAGACTATCAGACGCCGTTTGCTTTTTGTTGACTTTTATTTTATTATTTTTGGAGTAATTGTGTGTGCTCGCCTGCCTATTCAACACTCGTTACTCGACACGGACTTGAACTGCAATCAATTCATCATGCAATGCGTAATATGCGGTGTTGCCACGCAATGACTGCGGCGGCATATCACCTCTTCATTGCCTGCTGTTCTACTTATTATCTTAGCACGATGGTTAACAATTGAGGTAAGTATATCCAGGAATCATTCTAGAACTAATAAATATAAGAAACATGGAACAAAGTTTTGTTAACTGATGTTCGTTTATTTGGCCATACAATGGTGTGCATAATATGTGGTCGTTCTGTGAGAAGTATACGATGCCATGTAGTGGAAAGATACGACCCCATGTTGCAGAATTTGCCCATGTCACATCAAGCGTTTCATCAGGTAAATAAAAAATCGTTTTCAAACACAGTGAGTCCTTTCATAACATAATACATGGCCACCCGGTAGCATGGTTCATCTTCCTCTTTAGAGATTAAGTTTCTCGGCCTATAAATAGTCAGAGCTGTCTCTAACCTCTCTCTGAATGTCATATTGAGCTAACATCCGATCAGAATGATTTGAGAGTGATGAAAGATAGAATACAATTGTATAGGTGTTATGTTATGTATTATATTATGTATAGAATCACTTGGGTAATAAAAACAAGTCCTAAGTCTTAAGTTGTTCCTCTGGACACTTATGGGCTGATTTCTATAAGATTGGCTGCTATTCTTTGCAATATTTTTGTTTGTTTATTATATGTTTGTATTTAATTCCTACATTGTTTAATTTTTGCTTGCTGTAGTGTAATAAATAATAATATTAAATATTCCGGGACATTTCACACAACATCCTTTGGTCCCAAGCTAAGTTTATATGCTTGTGTTATGGGTCCCAGAATACGGATATAATACATACTACTTTTTTTTGTAAATACATACTTATAATACATAGAAACACCCTAAACCACCTAATGTAAGTGGACATTTATATCTCCTTATATTTCAGTATAATGATGACCTTAAATTCACTTTTTAGGCTATGAATTCTGCATGTCATCCCTGTTGGATGAGATATCAAAGGCAGATAAACTAAGATCAAAAACGGGTAAATCTGCCTGGAGCTGCACCTGAACCACAAGCCGGACCTGAACCAGCACCTAGACCTATGCCAGAACCGGAATTAAACCTACCTAATTAACACAATATCAGCTCCGGCTTCATTTTTGGATAATGTTCTTGTTAGACTGGCTGTATGAATAAATAAGTAAAGAAATAGCATTTTTATTTTCCTTTATTTCAACACCTTTACCACAGAGCACGAGGTCCTGGGTCTGATACTCAGGTCGGGCAGTGTTATTGAGTTTGTTCATGACTTGAACTTGCTTGTTATCAGGAAAGTATGATTTATTAATCACCACATATTAATTAAGTTCCCCAGAGTGTTTGTCTGTACAGATCTATCAACAAACAGATTATGATCAGATTATCACTAGTAGGTAGATTGATTCAATATAGTTATAGTTTATGTAATGGACTGCCAATCACGAGGTCGCGGGTTCGATCCCGCTTTGGACAATCATTTGTGTGATATCCATAAATGTCATACAAGTGTTTGTAGTGCGTCTGGGTGTTTTCTATGTATTTACAAAAGAAAAGTAGATGTATTCTATCCGTATTCTGGTACCCATAACGCAAGCATAATAAGCTTAGCTTGGGACCAGAGGACGTGTGAAATGTCAGTGAATATTTATTTATTTAATAATATAAAAATACAATTATTACTATTTTATAGCAGATACATTCAAACGCCTACGTAAAAGTTCATTGCAATGACATTTGTTTGAAGGTTTTGTACCTATTGACATAGGAGTTAATCCATTTTATTTTCAGGATTGCAAAATTATAACAAGTTCCTGGAACTTTTTTTATATAAAATACTAATATTCAGCCATTCAGTGTTATATACTGCTAGGTGCCATGTTTGTACATTGCTGGGGCAGTCGTCCATACTTTATTTAGTCATCTCCTTTAGATTGTTTGAAAAACCAATTTCATTAAAATTAGAAACGTTAGACAAAGTTGTCCTCGCATGCTGTGCAATTCATAATTGGTTGAAAAAAACAAACCCTCGGTATGTGATGGGTGATCTAATTGATTATGAGGATGAGGACCACCGAGTGTTCCCTGGATCATTGCGTCAAAATAATAGTGGATTACAGAATCTACCAGCAACTAACCACAGACATTCTAATATGGAGGCACAACAAATACGGAATAAATATCGTGATTATTTTAATAACGAAGGAGCTGTTCCCTGGCAAAACCAAATAACTGATGTGTCAAATGAACTTTAGACTACAACTATACATATTGTACATTTATTTTTGTTTACAACCGTGTGGATAATAAATATATTTACGTTAAAGATTTTTTTTTATGATTTTTTATACGAGTACAATACAATACTCATAGAAGATAAGATAAGATACAGTCGAATCTCGGTATATCGAAACTCAGGGGGAACGAGAAAACTTCGATTTATCGAGGATTTCGATATAGCGAGGTTCGATTTATTGATGTGATTTCTGACTGACTTCGATATGTAGAGGTAGAGGTTCATAATAAAATATGAATATACTCAATGTAATATAGAAAAACTTAACGTAGTACGATAGAAGACGTAATCTATTGCACAAGTGTTAGCAGAAACTGAAACAAAGTAACAGACTGGAAACAAATGTGAATGGGGGAGTTACAGGCTTTGAGAAAAAAGGCCGTTCTGAGAATGACAATGCTTCTCAGAACGAGCTGTGTTCAGGTTAAACGCTTCATATTTAACGAATCGGCTTCGATATATCGAGGTTCGACTGGTTAAATCAATACTCGTATGTCGTTTTTAAACTATTTAACATTATTTTTCATAAATAAACTATATATATTTTTATAAAAAAAAAAGTAATTACCAGATTAGATTGTGTGGGTCGCTGTTGAACAAACGGACGAATAAAACTGTTCATCTGATCAAACCAAAATACTTTTGGCTTGTATATGTCATCTGTACCTTTTCCAGACCTTGCACTGTCTGATATTTTTTTTAACTCCTGACAGAAAGAGTTTCTTAAATTTTTGAATTTTGCTACAACTTCTTTTGGTCCAAATCCAGGAATATTTAATTCGTGACTTATTCTCTTAGCTGCGGCGGCTCGTAAATCTCTATCACGGTATTCCTCCAAACTTGGATCATATAACACCTTTTCCATCGAATATAACTCCAAAAAACGCGTAGTTTCACTGTCGTTAAACTTAATAATTCCACGTTGCTGTGACGACATTTTGGCTTCACGAACGGTATATCACGACTGAAAATCAAACAGGTTGGATCTATCCACGCTTGAGTCGTGCGCCGTTCCTCACGAAAGCAAGTTTAACGACTATGCGTTCACACAGAAGTGTATTTCACGAAAGCGTGGTTCACTGTCGTGAATAACGCCTCGTGGGAACGCCGCATTATGTATAAACCTGAGAAGTGAGAACTAAGACCCAATAAATCCCTTGTTGTTATGCATTTAATTTCATTTGTTTTGTAAAACTGGAATGAAAATATGGAGATTTTTTCATTTTAAATACCCTACAAAAAGCATAACTAATATTCTTGTTTTCATTTTTCAGAAAATGGGATTCTACCAGAAGAAACAAAAGATACGGCTGATTTTATTATCTTTATTGATAACTTATTTGACTCTCTAAACGGAAGTATGAAAAACTCAGGGGTCCGGTCTGGGAAGGATTTATTAAGAAATGTAACACCTAAATCAAAACACAAAGATATGTGGGTTTAAGCCAAAGTTATTTCAAAGTCTATGACATTTATGACGTCAAAAGGGAGTGCTGGTACTGTACCATCAATAACTAATTGGATAAAAACTATTGACAATATGGCTAAATTAAAAAATACCTGATTAACTTGACACCGGCAGCTTTCGGCAACATAGAAAAGTCCAATTGAAATAAACAAAATCGAAATTTTCTTTACTTTACTAAAAAAAAAAAAATATATATGTATATCAATATTTTTTTTTACAATACTATACGTGGATACAAAGTGTACATTCTGATCTATCTAATGATGTATTACACTAATATGTTTCCATGGAAAATATCCGAATAATTTTGTGTTGAACTTCCTTAACGGTAATTTAATTGGCATGAAAATATTTATGCTCAATGTTTGAGGTTCACTTTATAAACATGAAACTAAATTATTTAGTTTTTTTTGGAATTAATTCGAAAGTTACATCCTTTGAGGGTATAAAACTATAAAAGGATCTATGGATTTACGACTTTTGTCAAAACCATTTATGAGATGGCAAATGCTGTTTGGGCCCATAGTGCGCCGCCCCGCTGCCCGCAAAATTCGAGGCAGAGGCCTTAGAGCTAGTTGCTGACTATACACCGGTCTAATGTTATGTTTTAATATTTCTAGCCGCTCCGTTTCGGATAAAGGCCTACGCAAACGTGCGAACATGTTGTTCATCGTTGCAAAATATAAATGTATGGGTTCCGATCTACCTTGAGTGCGTGCACGGATTTCCCCCAACAACCTGTATTCATAGTCTACTGGACCGAACTCCTTTATAAACAAATCACTTAATTCTTTCCAAGATGATATTAGTATCATCTTGGAAAGAATTAAGTGATTTGTTTATAAAGGTTTCGTGGTATTAAACACTTAGGTGTTTAATACCACGAAACCACAGCAAAGCCTGGTCCTTAAAAAATTTAAAGCCGAATTAAACAATGCTTCCTCCTTCACGCCGAACGCGATAGCATGCTCCGACACTGCTTCCAAAAAAGAATGTGGACTAGTCTTTCCATCATAAGTAAGATTCCATTTCAATATATCCTTGCTAAAGCTAGGGGTGACAACCGTAAGGGTGTTCACTTCCATTGTGTTAGACTTAAATTCAACTGGACCCTTATCAAACAACGCTCTTACAGATGAAACCATTGAAGCAAGTTGTGAATTTAAGTCTCTAGTTACCGCATCATCATTAGCGTAGCATAAACGTTGAAGTCTATGAAAAACATGGCAATACAACGCCCCAACCCTTGCAACTATGTGACCATCCTTTGGTTGCTCAACTAGCCAGCCTAATTTTCAATTCCTTTATTTTTTCCGTGAGTGCCTGTGCCTCACTCTGCTTATCTGACTCATTGTCCAAAATATCACCCGGATCGCAACCCTCTAATAATGGTCCCAGTTGCTTTTTTAATTTCCATACTGTACCTTCTGGTGATTCTGCTCGGAGCGCTACCTCGTATACAAGTTCATCCTTAAGCAAGGAGTGAATATAAACACAATCAAGATCCATTTTGATTAAGCTTAAACAAAATAAAAAAAACACAATAACAAACAAAAATCTTAGTAATATTTCCTTGTTCAACTTATACACAGTGCATTGTTCCTAATACTTACTGTATTCACAATAATAAATCAATAATTAATAATTCAAAACGATATTTAAAATTCACAGGGCCGACATGATGTATACATTAATGAAACTGTCACTCACTGTCAATCAAGTAACCAGAATAATAAAGCGTAGTGTCAGATAAAATACAAATTATTAATAACAAATTAGCAAGATTAGCCTATGCTCATAAAGAAATTATTTCAAAAGGCAAACATTATTTCTACAACTTAAACATTATAACTTCTTAGAACTCCTCGTCACACTTCTAGTCGGTATGATGGATCCTTCACCGTACGCGCAGTTCGCCTTTGGAACTCACTGCCTCATTCCTTGCGGGCTTGTCCTTCTCAGTGTCTTCAGGAAGAAAGTTAAGAAGTATTTCCTCTCATTGTGATGTACTATTTATATGATGTATTTGTTTATGTACGTATATTATATAATATACTAGCTGACCCGGCAAACGTTGTTTTGCCATACTAAAAAAAAAGTTTGAAAAATAGATGTTGGCCGATACTCAGACCTACTGAATACGTATGCAAAATTTGAGAAGAATCGGTCAAGCCGTTTCGGAGGAGTACGGTAACTAACACTGTGACACGTGAATTTTATATATTAGAATATTGATTAGGTTAATATTTATGTAAATGTATATCTAGGTTTATGTGTAGGTAATTAGTGTAGATTAATTTTTATTGATGAAATTTAATTTTAATTTAAGAGTATGTGGGGGTTTTAGGTATGTAATATTATATGCATGTGTCAGCTAGAATGTAAGGCAACCTATAGCGGGCAGTCGCTCGCTAACCACTGTACTGGTTTATTATACTCATAGTAACAACTGACTTTAATTGAATATCCCACAGCAGTACCTAAACTGGTGACCCCGACTAAAAAAGACAGTAAGACAGTGCGTATAGATAATTATAGTGAAATTTTTTTGGGTACTACTGTGTTGCGTGTTATTTTATGGTGAACAATTTTGTTACTAACGGCGCGAGCGACTCAAAGTAAGGACAGTTAAAATGTATAACCCACAACCATCCCCAGCGTCTGTCGGTAGTCCATCGGGACTAAATAAATTAAAGGAAGATCAAATGGAATCTTCGGGCGTAACATTAGCGGCTATCAGCGTCTCATCGAAGCTGCCAGACTTCTGGGTGGACATGCCCAGACTGTGGTTTACCCAGTTTGAAGCAGTAATAGCCCCGCAGAAACAGGGTGAAGAGGCCAAGTTTAATATGGTGATCTCTAAGCTAGGTAGAGACTCCATCCAGCAGGTCAGTGACCTGGTAACATCACCGCCTGAGAACAACAAATATACTGCATTGAAAGAACGCCTACTGCAGGTATATGAAGAAAGTGCTGAGCGACAGTTCCAGAAGCTTGTTTCTGAGATAGAGCTGGGTTCCCAAAAGCCCACACAATTACTGCGTAGGATGAAAGATCTGGGACGCACAACACAAGTATCGGATCAAACCTTAAAAAGCCTGTGGTTGTCAAGGATGCCTACGTCAGTTCGAGCAGTTATCGCGGTAAGTCAAGACCAGTCCCTGGATAACCTGGCTGCGATTGCGGACAAGATAGTCGAGAACACTAGATCGTATGAGGTTGCAGCGGTCACCAGCAGCACAGCGGAAGCGTCATCAGGAACGTTTACAGAACTAGCCAACCAGCTTAACAAACTCACACTGGAAGTAGCAGCACTGCGTAATGAGGTCCAGAGTCGAGGGCGTTCGCGAAGAATAAGAATAGCCACCAAGGTTACAGAAGCAGGTCCAATTCACGCAAGAGACGAGCACCGGGTGACCCAAATTGGCTGTGCAGGTTCCACTACCGTTTTAGGAGGAATGCGAAGCGCTGCGAGCAACCTTGCGCTTGGCGTACAGCGAGGGCGGAAAACTAAAAGCGGTACGTTCGGGGTCGGTGAACGGGTGTACCCAGATCCGGTAGTTAAAAATCATCGATTATTAGTTAAGGATAGTCATAGTAAGCTTATTTTTCTTATAGATACTGGCGCTAATATATCGGTCATTCCGAAAAGGTGTGTAAGAAATCGTATATTAGAGCCATGCGATTTTAAATTGTATGCAGCTAACGATAGCGAGATTAAAACGTATGGCATATGTAATTTAGATATAACTTTTGGTTTAAGACGAGAATTTAAATGGCTGTTTATTGTGTGCGATGTAAAGCAACCGATAATCGGAGCCGATTTCTTAAGAAATTTTAGACTAGCTGTAGATTTATGCAATAACAGATTGATAGATACAATCACTAATTTGTACGCATGTGGATCAAAAAGCTTAGTTGCCAACGGTACGATAAAATGCATTAATAGTAGTCATCCTTACGCAGATTTACTGGAATCATTTCAGGACATCACGCGGCCTCCTACTTTTAAGGATATTCCGGAACACTCCGTATATCACCACATCGAGACGTCAGGTCCCCCGGTGTATGCCCGGGCTAGACGATTGGCACCGCACAGGTATGATTTAGTCAAAAAAGAATTTCAATTGATGCAGGAATTAGGGATATGTAGACCGTCGGATAGCGAATGGGCGAGTCCGTTACACGTCGTACCAAAAAAAGGGGGCGACATTCGTCCTTGTGGCGATTTTAGGATGCTAAACGCGGTTACAAAACCGGATCGTTACCCGATTCCAAGGGTTCAAGATTTTACGTTCGGATTACATAACAAAAAAGTATTTTCTAAGATCGATATTTACACAGCTTATCATTTTATCAAAGTTTGGCCAGATGACATAAAAAAGACGGCTATTATTACTCCCTTTGGTCTCTATGAGTTTCCGAGGATGACGTTTGGACTGCGAAACGCAGCTCAAATGTTCCAAAGATTTATAAACAATACAGTTTTATCGGGCATAGAACAATTAGATTATAACTAGCAGTGCCCGCGACTTCGTACGCGTGGAATTAAGAAACGAAAAATTAAATGAACTAACAATAACGCCATTTTACAGCTAATTAGTAAATCGTCAGTGTGGTTCTCTTTTCTTGCACAGTTCTAAAGAAGTAACACACACGGCCCAATGTCATTTTAGTAAATGATATCTCAGAGCTTCCATAATGCCTTTTTAGGTCTTTGTACAAACTCTCAATACGGTGTCCGTCTGTCTGTCTATCGGCTATCCACTCGTTAAAACTTTTTTTTACTCAGCCACGAATGAAGTTGTTAATTTGAAACTTATACCAAATGTAGATCTATGCGGTCCCTTGCTGCAAAAGATACAACCAATAATTTAGATCTACGCATTCAGAAGATATAACCGAACTACAGCCATTTTTGAGTATTTTCCACTTCCGCTAGGGAATCAAAATTTACAGGTTACTTCCCACTATCCTAGAGACTTGAAATTTGGCATGGTCCAAGCCTACATAGTGTTGATAAAAATCCAAAAAACTTATAATTTAATACCACATCACATGAAACATTTGCTAAAAAGTAATACGAACTTATGAAGTAGCTGAAATGTAAGCGATCCCCTTTATTGCAGCTACAAAGTTAAGTTGGTGAGTTGCTATATGCTTAATTAACTGTTTATTTGTATTTAGTTCTTTATATTTTTCGGTCAAGTAGGTACGGAAACCTAAACGTTCCATATATAATATAATTAATAATTTGGGCAGATAATCGCGAAAGAGTCACAGAGAGACAGAATTGCTTCCGTTGCTAAGTTATTGAATGCGACTTTCTTCACATGAAATTTGAAATCACTGCATTTAATCAGTTAAATCGAGGTAGTAAAATTACAACAATCCTAGAACAGATGATAATCACGTATTTCTTTCCTTGTACCAGTCGAAGCCATCAAGAAAAATGCTTCACTTTCCGGGCGAATAACACTTGATTGAAATTATTGTCAAAATAAGAATTATCATAAACAGGACTTAAACCCACGACCTCGGAATAACGTTCTGTTGTTCTCTCAATTAATTAAGTTAGTCGCAAAATCAATAAATAAAAATACTTCATTATATTAAAGCGTATATAAATAAGAATTTTCCACACAATGTCCTATAGTCCCAAGGTAAGCTTTATATGCTTGTGTTATGGGTACCAGAATACGGATAAGAATACATAAACTACTTTTCTTTTGTAAATACATACTTAAAATACATAGTAAACACCCACCCTTATAATACCATAAACATGGCTCTTAATTTTTTATCCGTGAGGACCTATAATTCGCTTGCTGATGAATATTTCTTTTTTGTTTATATTGATTGAGAATCTGTTGGTCTTCCTTGAAATAAATAAATCTCATAAATAAATAAAAAATTAGAATATTTTGTTGTTTTATCTTTTAAAGTTTAAGCAGCGTACGCTAAATGGTTAACTCTTTTAGTTGATTTTTTTCCGAAAAACCCAAATATTTTACGGAACCCTAATTTTTCCAAAATAAAATCTAGCCTATTTTAAGCGCAGATAATGTAGCTTTCAAATGGTGAAAGAATTTTAAAAAACGGTCTAGCAGTTTTTGAGCCTATTGACCATACGCCGACGCCGCGTTATAAAACTAAATGAGCACCGATACGTCGGGGTTTGAGCAACGTAACGACCATATGCCGGAGGCGTCGGCGAAGCCGGCGCCGACGACGACGCCGACGCCGACGACGACGCCAAAGCCGACGACAACGCCGAAGCCGACGACGACGCCGAAGCCGACGACGACGCCGAAGCCGACGACGACGCCGACGCCGAAGCCAACGCTGACTCCGACGCCGACGTCGTCGCCTACGCCGCTGTAGAAGCCAAAGCCTATAAAAACCAACTCAGCACCAATACGTCGGGATTTGAGCAGCGTAACGACCATACGCCGACGCCGATGCCAACACCTATATAAACCAACTCAGCATCGATACATCGGAATTTGGGCAGCGTAACGACCATACGCCGACGATGACGCCGCCGCCTATAAAGACCAACTCAACACTGATCCGTCGGGGATTGAGCAGCGTAACAACCTGTACAATACTGACTTTTACATACACTAAGACGCCGTGACACATGGTATCTTAATAAATTATTGCATATGTCTTAATCTGATATGTAAGCTATATTATTGCAAAGTTTCACGAAAATCCATCCAGTAGTCTTTACGTGAAAGAACAACAAACATCCTTACATTCATACATACATCGAAACAATGAAGTATAGATAGATGACCGGGGAAACGTTCTCGTTGCTCAGCGAACAGTTTAACTTTATTTTATCACGCGTAATTCTTGTTTCGTCATATCTCCGAAGATTTTCATTTAAATTGCATGCTGTAAAAAGCAGTTATTATCTATATTAAATGCGTAAGCTAACTAAGGTATTTAATTTGGTAAAAAATGTTACTATATACACATAAATAGCTTTTAAAAAATATCCTATTGAATTTGATAATTTTATTGACGTTCTTATGGGTACAGCGGGTTTTCCTTAAAAGATAGACATATGGCCTCGCGGACTTTTTTAAAGATCTATAGGTAACAAACAATTTCTCCATACATTACTTTGTTGTAACTCACATGGATAAGGCAGCGTTTTCATTTAAAGCTCGCGCGCGTGACTTTTTTCCCCGTTTCTTGCAACATTTTACACTGATGCTTCGCTTCTATTCGTCGCAGCGTGATGTTATATAGCCTTATAGCCTTCCTCAATAAATGTACTATCCAACACTGAAAGAATTTTTCAAATCGGACCAGCGGATCCTTAGATTACCGCGTTTAAACAAACAAACAAACTTAACTCTTTCGCTTTATAATATTAAGTATAGATGACTAGTCAACCATCTATTAAAACGGCCATTAGCCGTATAATACCAATAGCAGTTTGTTTTATCCCGTTTATAGTGAATTTCAATATTAATGTCCCTCTCAAGCCTATCATCTTTATCTGATCCAGAAGAAGTTGTTCTCAGAAGCTGTATCAAAGATAGAATAAATTTATTTGAACAACATGATGGAGAAGATTTCCGAAATAGATACAGAATATCTTGATGATGCAGTTCTTCAAGTTTTAGAAATTCTGGACCTGGAACCAGAAACTCGAAGAAATAAATCTATTAATGGCCTAACACAACTGTTGATCTGTCTAAGGTTTTTTGCGACAGGATCATATCAGCAAGTACTAGGTGATCTTATTAACGTTCATAAGTCAACAGTGTGTCGGATAGTGCAAAAGGTAACCCGCAAACTAGCGAGTTTATGTTCAGCATACGTCAAAATGCCAGAAAGAGAAGAGCTGCGACGAGTTGCTGAAGGCTTTTTTGAAATTGATGGGTTACCAACAGTTGTGGGAGCCTTAGATTGTACCCATGTGAAAATTATTAGTAGAGGAGGATCTTTATCTGAAGTATATCGTTGCAGAAAAGGATTTTTCTCTATAAATGTGCAAGCAGTGTGTGATGCTTCTCTGAAAAATAAGAGATGTAGCGGCCTTTACACACACACTCAATCGCGCGTGAACTTAAGAAAGTTACAGACAGCCAGCGACCAAGAACTACCTACTAACAGTTTATCTAAATTTGATGAAGATCTAGAGAATGACAGTAGTATAAATGATGTCAATTTTCGTCAAAATCTTATTTCGACTCACGAAGAAAGTAGAACAGAGAATGAAGTTAGTGAAACTGAGCAGCAAAATAAAGTCGTAAGTAAATTTTGTGGTTTTTATTTATAATATCAGTATAGATTACAGTGAATCATTACTATAATAAGTTATAGTAATGATTCACTGTAATCTTTACTGACATTTTACTTTACATGATTATAATATTAATACTTAATTGCGTGTATCTAGTGTAAGACTAGATACACGCAATTAAGTATTAATATTATAATCATGTATTATATTAATTAGATTAAATTATTAAGCTTAAAAACTATTAAGAGCTTTTCTTTAAGCTCTTCCACTTGAGACCATACGATCTTGCCACTCAACACTTCCATGTGTATTAAAATATGTTTTATATTAGTCTCTGTTTTGTTTAGCTTCCAAAGTCATGTGAGTGTTAGAACGTCTTTGGAGATTAATTAATGGAACAGAACTCTTACCATGTTGCACTGTGTCTGTATTAACTTCGCTTATTGTGAGGGTAGAAATAGAATACGTGTTACGTGTTTACACAAAAAATTGTGTAAAGTGCAAATAGCAAGGACGACGTAACAGATATTGTTGTGGCTTTTTATATGTAATTATAGTAAATAGCCCCAGAATCCGGTAAAGGCACAATGCGAATATGTTTGCCATCCATGGCACCCCCGCAGTTAATGAATTGCCATTTCTTTTCAAATTCTTCTGCTACCTTGATCCATTCTTCCTATGTAGACGGCATCTGAAAAGTAGAATAATATGGTTATTTTTTTAGACTGATGCTGCTCCAACTCCGACAGCCTTGACACCTCAAAGGAATAAAAGAAAGGCTACATCCAACTACCAGGCAGAATTCTTCAAAGTCTGCACAGATACTATCAAATCAAAAAAAAAACAAGTCCCACTTGCGGCATTTCGCTTTTTCGACCATAATTTGTTTTATTAAGTTAAAAGCATAGCATGTCAAATGCAAAAATTAATAAATTACTATCACACTGATCGTTTCTTCTTCTTTTTGAGTTGAATTGAGGCCATGAGAGCCAAAGTGGCCTAACTACAGAAACAAAAGTTTTCAGTATTAAGGAAAGAGTAGGTCTGATTTCAGAAACTTATAACTTTAGTCAATTAAGTTTTAGGTTATACTATGCTGCCCAAATATTCTAGATATGTAATAAAGTTTATGTTTAAGTTATTAAAATTTAGGGCTAGACATTATATTACATATTTATTTTTAGATAGGCCACTCTGGCATTTAGGGTTTTCAATATTTATTTATAAAAATGCAGTTAGTCCAAATTATTTATTTCAGAAATAGTACCCTGACATACTCACAAACATAAAATTAAATCTTAATCTACATACTTGTACTTATTTTGATACTATTAATCACTATCTATGTCTTCCTGTCCCACATCCAAATCATTCCTTAATGCTCTAATCTATCTAATCTAATCTATCTATAATAATCTATCCTTAATATTATTATAAAAAGCATGATGTATTGAAGAAGTTCCACCTAATCTTTTTTCTTCTCAACACTTATTTGTTTTCCCTCTGGATACAAAACGTCAAGCTGGATATTAGCCATATCAATTGAATTTCTTTTCTTTAAGTCGACACTTTCAAACAAGACATCTGGATTATAGGAGTATTTAAAAAAAAATACTAAATGGATGTGTCTTGTGATAAAGAAGCCACTGAATATTCAGCCACTAAACTTTGGATTTCTCTGCAGTAACCTTTCGATTGGTAATGTTGTTTTCAAGGTTTTTTGTAGAATAAAAGTCTTCTTTAGACATTTTTATTATTTAAAAGGATTTCTATTTCTTGCAGCTTTTATAACTTCAATCCAATCTGCAGGTATGAAAATATTTTTGAAGTATTTTTTCTTTTTATCTGTCAACCCAAAGTCCTGATCACATGCCAAGTAAAAATGTCCGCTTACAAAAAATTTATGGTCAATCTGCTCTACAGTATAGTCTGGATGATTAATAATGTACTGAGAAAGGACAGCCATTTTGATATTTCGGTTTTGACCACCGCACTGGTCAGAATATAAAAATAATCTTTTGGTCTTGACATTTTCTTTAATGTAGCGCAACAAACAAGACCCAATTTCTTGAGCCCCTCTTGAAGCTATGGTTTCGTCCCATAAACACATAGATACATTGTCATTTTCAGCATCATGTATGCCTAAGCAATAAGTACATAACTGTCTTTTATAATAGCACACCCCAGTTGACACTACTGGAGTAGGCAATGTTTTCATTAAGTCAAACACAAGGATTGTAATATTTGCACCTGCTGCCATAGTCTACTATTATGACAACGGTGTTCTTACGTGTCCTCAATGTGCGCGTGCCTTCACTGCAAAGGTGGGCTACATAAGCCATGTTCGGGCGCATGAACGCCAAATCGCCTGCTAGGAGTCCAAGTGGTCGCCATGGCCGAAACCGGTCGGAAGGATCATCATCATTTGAGCAATTACTTTTGGCAGCGTCAGCTTTTAAGACATGTAGGTTTTTTTGCACCTCAAGTTGGTGATTTTCTTCTTGTGAATCAGCAGCCTCTATCTTAATCTTATAGCTGTCACATTTTCGACATGAATCAGATATACTCGTAGGTGCATGGAATGATAAGTTGAAGTGTTCATTAAATATTTTTCTGAACATAAAATCTGACACTCTATCTGACTCTGGAGTATCATCACAGTACATGCATATACATTTTTGGCAAATTTAGATCTAGAGCTAAAAAATTTCTGTTCATGCTCTTGTGTAGCATGTAATGTGATTCATTTTTTGGAAATCTGTCTATGAATGTTTTCACTTTTTGGAGTTTTTCTTCACTTGTCTTATTGACAGGTATATGCTTGCCTCTTTTGTCGGTGTAGGAACTGCTAATTTATGTTTTAAAATTCGGGTTATTCTTCCATCAGAAACGGCAAACACCTTTTTAAAAAATTCTTTGCATACCATGGTGGACAATCCATCGGAATTTGGAAGATAATACACTCTGGTATTGGAACGTCTTGACTCGGTTTGTTCACAATCGGTGCTTAAAGAGCATCTTTTTTTAGGTTGTACTTTTACCAACGAAAATAGGTATGATGACTGCAAATCAAAATTGCCCATGGCATAAAACCTGTCAAAAAGATTTTTTTGCTGAGTAGCATCAATTTTATCATGGCATTTTTGTGCACAGTTGCATGGGATGTTTGTGTTAATATTTTTAGAAGGTACTGTCTTTCACTTAGTATTGATATATTCTTTTTCTTTAGCACGTTTCTGCTTACATATATTTCTTTTCCACTTACTTGGCTGTCGTACTCGCTTCCTCGACTTTCGATTTTCTTGGTAGTTTTCAGAGTTTTCGGTGTTTTGACCGCTACTTGGAGGCAGATTTTCTGAATCTAAAATATCAAGTAGCTCCGTAGAAGTTGGTGATGGCGATCTTGTTGGTAAATATTCCGAGCCTGAATCCTGATAGGGATCAGCCTCATCCTCGCCAAAGATTTCTGAAAAACACAATTAGCATGGAACACTGTTTTCAACAACACACAAAATTGACAAATCATTACCTATTTTGTAATGTTTGACTTACCTTGCATTGTGTTTTCAATACTATTAGGGCTTTCTGGTTCCGTATTATTCATTTTAATATAAATTTTAACTTATTTCTATGGAATACAAATGCTATTACATCAAAATAACCAACAATAATAGCGGCAATGTTGACTTTGACATTTGACCTAAGTGTGATTGTGACATAAGATTTTTGTTGCCATAGTGCAAAAATGGCCTAACTCACTTAGGCCACTATGGCGCCATCAAACTCTTAAAATTTTCGATAGGCAAAACGGATAGATGCTGCCATCTATGAAAAAAGGAAAGAACTAATTGTAGGCCACTTTCGCGCTATTACTTTTACCGTTTAGAACCGATTCCAATACAAAGAGCAATTTTGAAAATATTGCAGTTAGGCCACTTTGGCTCTCATGGTCTCAATTATACCAGTAAACATGATAACTTGCGCCACGCGATATCTTCTGTCTATTTTTCACCGCAACACCCGCGTTCTTCAGTAAAACTGTGTGAATTGCATACACTTCAACACGCGCCAGTTTCGCGCGATCTTTCCCGCACGATTAGCCTTTACACGGCCGCTCATTCCGCTGAGGAAAACGAACGCGAGCAATCGCGCGCGAAAGAACGGGTAGCGTAAACAAAACTTACAAAGGAAATCACGCGCGAATGTGCGTGCAGGCTTTCCCGCGCGTAATCCTGTACGCTCCTAAGAACGCACGATAGTGTGTGTGTAAAGGGCGCTATTATTGTTCGATGGCCTGGTTCAGTACACGATGCTACAATATTTAACAATTCTCATCTCTGCACAGTGGTCCATCCATAGGTCATAGGGCTGAAATGTCGATGGTTGAATTATGACGTCATTTATCACTACAGGGTAGACAAATAACCCTTCTACCCCCAGGTATAAAAGAAATTACAATAACATGAAAGGAACATTTCATTTTGTGCAACCGAAGTGATAACATTCCAATAGTGCTAATTAGCGTTGTCATTGTCGGCAAAATTTCTATTGTTTTAAAGTGTTGTTCTCTCGGAAATTGATTGTTTGTGATAATTTTGAGCCATGGATATTCAAATAGAAGGTATGTACGACATTTTTAATCCTATTGTGTTTACTTTAACCGTTTCGTTATCTGTAATCAGCACCATCAAGAGAGACTTCCGATTTCTTTGATTTTTACCGCTTTGCCATATTTAATTAGACTTTTACTTAGGAAGGAACGAATCCCCAAAGATGAAACATATATCAAAATAATCTCTTGTTTGTCTAGTTTTAGAATCTGTAACATCTAGGTGCGCCAAAGTGCGCCGAGGATTGCTTATAGGTCATGGCAAAGACCAAGTCGTATATAGGTAAATTTGATAACTTAGGATATTTTGTAATTTTCATTTCTTTTATTCTGTAGGATCCATCATCAAGTGTTCTTTTCCTCGAATGCTTATCCTAGACACGTGGTTGAATGCGACAAGTAAAGAAAATGAGGCAGATAGATCTCGTGAAGTGTTTGGAATGCTAGCAAATTCTTTACCGGACACTAAAAATATCCAGACTGATTACATAAGAGATTTAATTTGTAATCTCTGTAAACGGTTTGCTGCATCTTGGAAGAAACTGGGGAGGTCAAAAGCTAAGCTGATTGCCAAATACGGTGACTGGTTAAATGAGATCGAAGTCTGCATTCTTGGGAGCTCTGACGGAGAACTACATTTAAACGACGACGAGACAAGCGAATATCTTCAATCTACAAGCAGGACGCAGCACAGGAAGGAGTTTGGAGAATGCAGCAAGAGAAGCAAATGTCGCAGGTTGGCAATTTTATCTCAAATAGACGATTCTGCTATAAATACTTTACTTAGAGATTCCAATCAATCAGCCGACAGTTTCTTAAAATTTAACTCTGATGAAATCGTTTCATTTATTACTGAAGCTAAACTAACTAAACATCAATACATTTTATTAAAAAACTTGATTAATTCTAAAATACCAAATGCTTTTCCATGTTATCAAAAAGTGTTGGAAGCCAAAAAACGTTGCTACCCAACTGATATTCGCGTAACGGAATCATCTGCTGAGATTAATTTGCAATCGTTGTTAGATCATACATCAAGTCGAATTGTTGAATCTCAAAAGCCTGTTTTAGATAGTCTTCCCGTATCTGAAAGCGAATACCCTCTTATTTCTAGCATAAGAAAGTTACCTTGTAAGAAGAAGTCTGTATTAGCAAAAGAAGTGTTGGATTTATTATGTTAAGCTATTTTCAGATATAATTTATAAATAAAACTTATTTTATTGTTACCGACTATTTATTAGTATGGATGGATCCTTTTTTTTGAGAATATACATCTACCTTTTTAAAAATATATCTATTGTTTTACTTATTATCATTACAACCTTAAAACAATCATTTCTTAGATAAAAAAGTTAATATTTCATTTTTAATCCGACATACAACCTCTATGACCGCCTTTCTTAGGAATATGGACCACTGTGCTCTGTGCTGATTTTGAAAGGGGTAAATACAGTCCATACCATTTATTGGGGTGATAGTGGATATTTTAATAAAAACTATCTACTGACTCCTATTTTGCATCCCCAAAATAGTGCAGAGGAAGCTTATAACAAAAGCCATATCGCTACAAGAAACACTATAGAGAGATGTTTTGGAGTTTTGAAGCGCCGCTGCCCATGCTTGGAGAAAGGAATAACTTTGCGTAATACTGCCACAATTCTTCAATTGATTGTTGCATGTGTTGTTTTGCATAATATGTGTGTGGAGTTGGATGAAGTAGAACCTCCTAATGATCTTGTATTGAACAATGACTCAAGTAATAACAATATTATAGTATAGGAGCTAGCAACGTTTTCGAGAAAGAATTTTAGGTCAGCTGATTTTGTGATATGTTGTCTTTCTTGCACTTTCGGTTAGAATCTGGGCTATCTGGCTGGCGGTAGCGGTTGCGTTCTTTAGTGCGCATCCTACCTGTCCAGGTAATAATCCTGGATTTTAAAAACATTTTAGAAGGCGTAATTTTTTGTTTTTAAATAAGTCTACCTGACATACTTTTTTTATTGCCAGACATTTTTGACAATGCTAACTATGTGCCATACGCGATTTTTTTTTTTTTATATAAAGGATAATGCCCAAAAAAAACCCAGAGTTGATTAAAATAATTTATGAACAACAAAATAGACTATATCTAGATATAGATAGATCTTCTCTGAGAGCGGGAGGACCTATTAAGATACGAAGTACAACATTTAGTCCGAGCATTATGCCCCACGTTGGGCGCCACTGTCGCGTGAGCAGAAGGCTCACGTTTCCTATTATAGGGTTAAGGGATGATTTAAGAAAAATCTCAACGAATTTCACAGTTTATTTCACTTTCACAATGTGCGGTCGAAAAAATACATAAAAAGTTCTAATAAATTACTGTTTAATTATTTGTAACAAAATCTACGTTAATAAGTCTTTAAAAGTTAATTACGCGGGTGATAGATTCTTAGGAAAATCCACCAGTGCCTCCTAGTAGAAGAGACACTTAACTTAGTCAGCCTGTCCAGGAACAGAGGGCGTCTCGCGAGCAGCTTCGCGCTTTTATAAGGTCGCAAGGAGGTGAGGCGAAGGCCCGGGGGGCGGGGTAACAGCTGAGCGCGCCGGCCGACGTGCCCCGCGCCACACTTTCCTTATTGTATGTGCAGATGGCTATATCATTGAAGTCTCTGGACCATATGCGGCCACCAAATCAGACGCTACAATAATGCAGAATATATTAAATAACCACAATGGTCCATTAGAAGAGGCACCTATTCGATGGTTTTTAAACGCAGGCGACGCACTGATTTTAGACCGAGGATTCCGCGACGTAATTCCGAATTTAGAAGAATGTGGTTTTGAACCGCACATGCCGCCATCTAAGAGGCGGCATGAAACACAACTCAGCACAGAGGATGCAAACAAATCCAGACTTATAACAATGGTCCGATGGGTTGTTGAGACAATTAACGGTCGCTTTAAAAGAGACTTCAAAATATTCCGGAACACTTATTTTAATAAATCAGCGCCATTTGCCATGACCGATTTCAGAATTGCCGCAGCTCTTATAAACGCATTCCAAGAACCTTATGCTGACAGCCAATATTCTGACGCGTTCATCAACATAATTAATACCAACATGCATAAACCGAACCTGCTGGCAGATTATGTGGAACAACAAAATATGAATCGGCAAAGAGTAGCGTTTGAGAGATTACAAGCAAACCCCCCAAACCTACAAGATTTTCCAAGATTTTCATACCACGAATTGATTTTGTTCGCTGCAGGCACCTACCATTTAAAGATAGCACGGTCGTACTGTTGGGAGCATGTAAGAGAGAACGGTACTTACGAAATAGAAGTGTACCGACATCCTCATCATATTAATATTGGTGACTTAGGTGAGAAAGCTTTATTAAGAGGACGCATACAGTCGCGGCATGTTCGATCCAGAACGTACTACACATACATCATGTATACACCGGGTCACAACAGCAAAGACGCAATTGTAGAATACGTTTGTTCGTGCATTCATGGTCGTCGAACTTTAGGCAGTTGTGCTCATATAATAAGCATGTTATACTACCTTGCATTTGCAAGACACGAAGGGCTTCATCAGTCAGCGGCTTTTAACATTTTTAAAATCAATAAAAGAACGTAGCATATATTCAGTTGTTTTCATTTATTAAGTTAATAGCCATATAATAATCCGCAATCACTATCTAATATATAAAATTCACGTGTCACAGTGTTAGTTACCGTACTCCTCCGAAACGGCTCGATCGATTTTCTTGAAATTTTGTGTACATATCCCCTAGGTCTGAGAATCGGCCAACATCTATTTTTCAAACATTTTGTTTTTTTGTGGTATGGCAAAACAACGTTTGCCGGGACAGCTAGTATATACAGGGTGTCCCAGAACGTAACATAGCTGGGAAGGGGGGTGATAGGGGGGGTCACAAGGGTCACCAGAAAAATAAAATAAAAATTCCCCTCTGGCTATTTAAAAAATAAATGGCATTTTTTTAAAAACTAAAAATTTTACACCTTGTGGGGCTATTTTGCTAACTGTACCTACAAATATAGCTGTTTAAAAAAAAAAAAGATGTTATGTAATCCTCAATAACCCTTCATCAAATTGAATTAAAAAAATAATACATATCCAACCAAGATTTTAAAGAAAATTAAGTTCTTTTCCAGTCAAGGACTTAGTAATTACAATTTCACTCAACTTTCTCCAAGTGTACTGAAAAAAAAATGTACTATGCAGCTCCGGCGTGTAACTTAAAAAGATAGGTAATTTTATTGCAATTCCATAATGGTATAACACTTATTTGAAAAAATCATACTTAGACATTTAAAAATAATTTTCGGGAACAATACCCCTGCAAAACAAAACATATCAATAAAACAATAGTCTCAAATTCCTAAGAAAATACATTTTTAAATGTCTCTTCTGTTCCTCTAATGTTACTGCCCGTTAATACTCAAGATTGGAGTACTGTACATTAGGGTGTCCCTTGTATGGAAAAAAAAAATTTTTTTTTGAATTTCGAAACGCATACCCTCAACTTTTTTTATAAATGCTAAAATGTACTTAAATATGAAATTTCATATTTGTAGCATGATTGCAACCCGTGCCGACCGAGCCCTAAAATTTAGTAAAAAATGGTGTTTTAGCCTGACATTTTGGTTTGATCCAAAACTAATTAAAATGCAACAAATAAAGTAAATATGAGTAAGAATAAAATAAGATCAACATAAACTTTTATTTAAATACAAATTATAACAATAATTAATTAGGGTAACTTCTCTTTAGTGTAGTTTTTTTACAGTCTGGATACAGTTTTCTGTGTTCCTGAACACAACGCAACAAAAACTGTTTTTGCTCTTCCTCAGCCGTGATAAGTCCATTAAAATCTTGCATTAATTTAACAGCTCTTTTAGCAGTGTCATTTACGACCTTCAAACGACTTATTCGTCTTCTAGCTTCCAAAAAAGTAGGATTGTCACCCCAAGAAGATACATCCTCCCGAAGAAAACTGTCGTCGATCTGCAGTCGAGATAGAAATTGTTTGCTTCTTTGAGTCACAAAATCATTCAGCGTCATATCTGAAAGAAAAAAAAACAGTTTAAAAAAGTAAAAACTAAGCCACGAAACTTTGAAAAAAGAAACAAGAAAATATTAAACTTACTAAAGAAATTTTGCGTAATTTCTTCCTTCGATTCAGACCAAGCGCTTCTACAACCGCATGGAGAATGTAAACTGTGTCTCTTATGCTTAATTGGCAACGATCTAAAGCTGCTACTAGTTTAGGAGTTATGAAACTTTTCGTGCCTCTTTTAGAACTTTTTTCAGGGCAAATAATCTGAGTACTAAGTTCACAGTTCGAAATCTGTTCCTCATCCGAATTCTCCAGACATTTCAAGCTATCTATCGAAGAAGTAGATGCAACAGCCAATAACTCTCTTTGTTTTACCTTTCTTTCCTCTTCTTCCAATCGTCTTTGTCTAACTCGTTCTTCTTTCTCCGCCAAATTTTTGTCAATTCCACCTAAGCATCCCGGTCGACCTGCCTCTCTCTGTTTCCTTAAAAAATCTTTGTCTTCCTATATCTTAATTCTGGCGAAGGCATCAGCATGTGCAATATCAAATAAGCTATCAAGGTCTTTTACAAAATTATTTTCACGGTTCTTGAACGTCACCTGAGTTTTCTTACAGTTTTTTTGCAGCTCCCTCCAAACATGATATAAATCAACAAGTTTCTTCACGCAGTTAGGAAATGCCTTCGTAGGAATTCTAGCTTTTTCCCAAAATATAATGCACTCTCTTACAACAAGATTCGCACTTTCACTAACAGTCAGCTTGACTTCACGTATATTGTAAAATAAAACGGTGAGAACTTGACGATTAGATAGTAATTTTGCACCATTTATCTGGTGGCTTGGCAGTCCGATAAGGTAAATATTTTGTTTATCACTTCGTAATTCCACAGACATCTTCACATAATAAACAACAACGCATTAATAATGTTAGAAATCACGTATGAAATGACAATTGAAATTCGCAGTAACAGGTCACAGCGCTGTACCCGCGCTACTTGTATGGACAAGTTAAAAACTCAAGTCGGCACGGGTTATCGTTTATAAATCGGGCTAATATTTATTTCTGTATTATATTAGGTCAATACTAAAGTTTTTAGACGGTATGCGTAAAAATATATTGACATTGAAATTTAAGGGACACCCTACTGTACATACCTCAAACACTCAAGTACAGTCTAGGCCAGATAAAGCTTTACCATATTTTATGACAAGGAATTTAAATGAAACTCTGAAATAAAACATAATTCTAATTATTTATTCAAATAAAGTGCTCCAAATGTGCACCACCAACATAAATAGTCTCAAATTCCTAAGCAAATATTCCTGTTCCTTGTACAGGCAGGTAGGCAGGTACCCCTCTCGTACCGTTAGCCATGCGCGAGAACAATGAAACAAAACAAGTTCAGGGAGTGAAAGAGACAGGTAGATACGTTAAAGGAAGAGAAAAAGTAGGGGTGCTGTCTCTGGTTAGCCAAATAGTCGGGCAGTACATTAAGCTCTCTCGTTTACTGCACATCTTTGTATTCGTTTGTGTTCATTTAGTACTAACAACTTTGCTTCGCTTTCTGGACTTGATTATTTCTTGGTGATTTTGGACATTGTTTGTGATTTCTTCCAACGACTTGGCTTTCTCAAGGACTAAAGTGTGTGATACAGTGCCACCATGCCACCCACGTACACTCCACATGAATATGCGAACATGCATCTCATTTACGGCGAATGTAGATGGTCCGGTCAAATTAGACTAAAAAATAATAGTAAAGGTACATAAATTTACAACAAGCTGCAAGTGCGTGTAATTGTTCAAAACATAATTAAAAATAACATTTTAAAATTCCGAATCATTGCGATGCCTGGAAAAAAAATTATTCGAGGTCAAAGGTCAAAAATCTCGAAAAAAATTGGTTTTTCGTGATTTTCAGCAAAACGGTAAGGTTTATCATAAAATCACCTCAGATAAAAATTGTAGATCATAAAATTCTCTACAAAAAATGTATCAATACTTTTTTTCTCGAGAGCCACCGTTTTTGAGATATTACGAGTTAAAAAGTTGTAAAAGTTGTAATCGTCAAAATATGCATAAGTACGCCACGTATATACATCTCTGAAGCTGAAATTTAAGTAAAAATATTTTTCAATTGGTATGCTTAAGTATAAATATGAGAATATCAGGTAGAATGAAATCCAGTCCCTTAATTTGTACGCTAGTGTAACCTTGAGACAACATCTGTCTCCCTGTTCAATTGTGTGCGTGGCTAGGGTCGTATACCTGCTTTGTGTTAGTATGCCCAATAAATAAAATACCATTAGTCTTGAGCGCCACGCCGTAGTGAAAACACGTGTTTAATCTAACCTATTTCGTGCTGTTTTGAGTTTTATAATAAAAATGTCAGAATATTGTTTTATTTGTCATAAACTTTTAATTGAAGGTAAAATTGTTACTGTTGAACGTGGTATGAAAACATTAATCAATGCAAGTATCGAAAGAGCAGATGACTTTTCAGAATATCTGAAAAATCAGAAATCTGTGACAATACATGAAGATTGTCGTAGAAATTATACTCGGAAGTGTACTATTGCTGCATTTAAAAGACAACGCGAAGAACAAGAAGCCAGCACATCTACAGTAGATCCTCCTCGTACGAGATCACGTGTAAGTGATTCAGCTTTTTGTTTTACAAAGCTATGCTTATTTTGCGGCAATGAATTGAATGAAGAGCATGAGAGAAGAAAATCCTTGGATTCTCGTCGTCGAATTAGTAAAGTAAGTACTCTTAATTTTAAAGATTCAATTTTGGAAGTAGCTCGGACTCGTTCCGATGCTATAGCAGAAGCTGTTATTTCTCGAGTAGAATATGAATATGATTTGGTTGCTGCTGAAGCTAAGTATCATCATGATTGTTATGTTTCTTTCTTGAAACCTTCCACTGGGGGTAAAATTGGTCGTCCTAAAGACGAAGCTATGGATCTGGCTATGGAGGAAATATTTACTTACATTGAAAACAGCGATGACTGTCAGTTCACTTTAAATGAATTAAGTAATGTTTGCAAAACTACAACTTTAGATAACAGGACGATAAAAATACGGCTAAAACTTAAGTATGGGGATAAACTTATTATTACTGAAAAATCGGGAGCATCAACATTTATATGTTTAAAAGACAATCATCATGAAATTTTAAATCAAGCTTGGTACGAAAAAAAAAATTTGAATAAAAAAGAAGAACGACTCAGAATTCTAGAAGCAGCAGCAGCTATCATTCGCGAAGATATTCAAGCCGCAGTGTTTGATAATTCTAACTACCCTCCACCAGGTCGCATGTTTGAAGATTTAAACAATGATATTCCTGAGTCCTTGACATATTTTACGGAACGAGTGATTTTGAAGAATAAACGATCTAATTTAGATCATTTAAAATTAGTATGCACGAATATTTGCCATAGTATTATGACTGCGGTTCGACCAAGGTCATTTAAGTCTAAATTACAATTAGGCCTCGCAGTTTTTTTTCATCGACGATTCGGCTCTAAACGCCTCATACAAATTTTTTCGTCTTTTGGGTTGTGTGCATCATATTATGATACAATTATGTACGAAGCAGCAGCAGTTTTTCATCGTCTTCCTCATGTTTTACCACCAGAAAGT
Source organism: Orgyia antiqua (assembly GCA_916999025.1). Classification (NCBI taxonomy): domain Eukaryota; kingdom Metazoa; phylum Arthropoda; class Insecta; order Lepidoptera; family Erebidae; genus Orgyia; species Orgyia antiqua. Next base: position 13,931,950 of record OU779874.1, read on the forward strand.
GGCACACTTATACAATACGTTGCAGATAATGCTGATATCAATGTAAATACGTTAGACGGTAATAACACGCTTCACATAATGGGTATTATTCAAATTGTTACCCCTAAACAATCCGTTTTACTGGAAGAACCGTTGCCACGAATAAAAGAAGCGCTTTCAGCAAAAGATTTCAAGGCAAAAGCTCATGTGCCCATACAGATCTATCAAAATGATGGTGTAGTAGGTTACAGTAAAATACATGTCGAAGATTTTGCATATGAAACTGAAACAGTGTCATTCCTCAAAAAAGCTGATGTACTATGGTTTCATGGGAAATGGAAAAATGCGTCTTTACCCGGTTGGAATGGTTTTATTGAACGTTTAACGATCAATCATATAAATTTTTCGAAATCTCAAATTTCATTTTTACCATTTATTCAGCAACCAGCTAGTAATTATAATACCATATACACGACTTTACTTTGTGCATTAGAGAATGCGAAACGGTATGGCCACACTGTATGTTTCGTGACTTTCGACCAACCCTTGTATGCAAAAGCTCGAGAAATTGTATCAGCTGCACCTGACGGCTCTGAAGTATCAAAAATTATCATTAGACTCGGAGGATTTCATCTTCTCATGTCCTTTCTTGGATCAATTGGTCATATTATGCAAGGAAGCGGCATGAAAGAAGTACTTGCAGAGATCTATGCTGTAAAGTCATTAGAAAAAATGCTGAATGGTCATGCTTACGCAAGAGCTGTTCGAGCTCATACTTTACTTCAGCTTGCTTTAGCAATTATAATACTGAAAGAAGTTGATATTAATGACATCATGGAAGCAGATCTAATAATTTATATGGACCATATATTAGATAACACTCTTTCATACAATGATATTGAAAATGATGATGAAGTATCTGGGGCTTTATTTAATAAATTTAATGAAAAGCTCAAAGAATATAAGGAGCGAGGACCAACTGCAAAACTTTGGATTCAATATTTTGAAATGGTTTCGGCCGCTAAAGAATTTTTAAGAGCTGAGCGTATGGGGGATTGGAAAGCTCATTTAAACTGCGTTAAAGAAATGCTTCCTTATTTTCACGCGTCTGGACATTTTCCTTATGCTAAGTCTGCACACCTTTACTTGCAAGATATGCAACAATTACAAAATTTAATAGATCCTGAAGTGTACGAAAAATTTAGTGAAGGTTTTTTTACTGTTAGACGGTCAGACAAATTAAGTTGTGGAACTTCAACGGACATGGTTATCGAGCAGTCTATGATGAAAGCTATGAAGACCGATGGAGGTATTGCTCGAGGGAGAAGTACGAAAGAGAGTGTTATAAGTAAATGGGTTTATAGTATGCATGCAATGAATACAGTGTGTGAAAAATTAGAAGATCTCGCTAATGTTAGGATGGATACGACCGAGCAGCATGTTGATGCGAGTGACTCACGAGTAAAAAAAGATGCTAAAGACATCCGAAAACTTTTAGAGTGGTTCTCAACGCATGACCCTTTTCCAGAGGTAAACAAAATTGTTTCTATTGCAAGTGGTGTCGTTGGTGATGATAAAATAAACTGTTATAAAGCTCGTGAAGTTGGACTTGCCTCTATGGCAAAAATAACAGGACTAAAATTTAATGATATTAAATTTAAACGCGCAGACAAAGTTGTTCCTCTTTTAGCAATGAGTAGTACTATAAAAGTTCACGAAGAAAAAGTACCTGTTGACCCTGTATTATTGTTCCAGCGCATGAGTATTACTGCAGCATTTCAAGATGAAATAGAGAAATATTTTGAATATGAATTGGCTCCCTACCCTTTATCGTTGTTTGATGACGTCGGGATGCGTAAAACACAGAAGTCTGCCATTTACGATTGTTTTCAACAGGTCAATATTGAAATTAACAATACTAATACGACATACATCATTGACGGAGGATACTTACTACACCGTGTTGTGTGGGATAGTGAAGAGACATTTAGCATTATTTTAGATAAATACGTTCAGTATGTACGTAGACATTTTGGTGCCAGAATTACTGTCGTATTTGATGGCTATGATGATTGCACGAGAAATATTAAAGCTGCAGAACAACGTCGTCGAACATTAGCAACGTCTTCATCTTCAGATATTCTATTTGATGAACTTATGACAGTTCCTACCAGTCAACAGAAATTTCTTGCAAATACTCACAACAAATCTCGGTTCATTTCAATGTTGAAAGATAAGTTTATTGCCGAAAATATATTGGTTAAACAGGCTAATAACGATGCCGACGTACTGATTATTGAAACAGCTATAGAGCAATTTAATTTGACAAATACAAGTATTGTTGTTGGTGAAGATGTTGACTTACTCGTACTACTTACTGCTCGAACTCCAGCTGAAAAAACTATTTTCTTTTTAAAGCCAGGAAAAGCTCAAAATCAAACGGAAATATATTCATCTAAAAGTTTATCTACTTTTCCAAAGAGTCAAAATCATGTACTATTTTTACACGCAATAACTGGCTGTGATACGACGTCTGCATTTTACAGGAGAGGTAAAGCAACAGTCTTTAAAATGTTTGAAAAACAAGATTTAGTTCAATGTGCTGAAGTCTTCAAAAAAAGTAATTCAACTCAACAAGAAATTATCACGAACGGGATTCGGTTTCTCCTTTCTATGTACAGAGCTCCGAAAAAAACCACCTGCTTAGATAAGTATCGATATGCATGTTTCGTTAAAAACACTAAAAATAAGAAACAGGTGCAATTATCTTGTCTTCCTCCAACTTCAGTTGCTGCACATCAACATCTTTTCCGGGTATATTACTAGTATATTATTAGGTATATTATTAGTATATGTATGTGGCTTGGTTATCAGCTAGACCCAAAAGACTGGGGTTGGAAGTTGGTCGACAATACATTAGAACCTATTCAGACTTTACTCCCACCTGCGCCGGAAAAACTGCTGAACACTATCTTTTGCAACTGTAAAAAGGGATGCAGCGCTAAATGTGGTTGTAAAAAAGTTGGACTGTTGTGTTCTCTGGCATGTACACATTGCCAAGGCCAGTCATGTTCTAATGCTGAATCACCAATAGTGGAGGATTCGTTTGATACCGACGAGGAAACATGCGATACATCGCTATTGATGGAATTTACTTACACCCAGGATGAAGAAAACGAACAAGACGAAGATCAAGAAGAAGAAGAAGAAGAAGATCAAGAAGAAGAACAACTAGAAGAAGTACTTGAAGATTATGAATCAGATGAATAAGTTTCTAAATTTTTTTAGTTTCAACCGCTTTTATCATTTCCAACCCCTCCGAATATATTTTATTATGCAAGTTTTCAATTAGACAGAATCACAACAGACATGTGGAATAGGCCTCCTGGGGAAACCACGTTAAAAAAAACGCGCTAAGTACACTACCTCACAGGTGGCGTGGAAACGTGTGCATATAATGACGATTACAACTTTTTAACTCGTTATATCTCAAAAACGGTGGCTCTCGAGAAAAAAAGTATTGATACATTTTTTGTAGAGAATTTTATGATCTACAATTTTTATCTGAGGTGATTTTATGATAAACCTTACCGTTTTGCTGAAAATCACGAAAAACCAATTTTTTTCGAGATTTTTGACCTTTGACCTCGAATAAATTTTTTTCCAGGCATCGCAATGATTCGGAATTTTAAAATGTTATTTTTAATTATGTTTCGAACAATTACACGCATTTGCAGCTTGTTGTAAATTTATGTACCTTCCAATGCCTAGATTGACCGGACTAATGCCGGTGCTGCAGCAAGACTGTACCGAGAAAGATATCCGAACGCCCCACGTCACCCGGATAGCCGTGTTTTTGTCAATGTCCACCGACTATTGTCTGAGGGTCGACTTCCACATCAAATGGTTAATGAACGCAGATCTCGGTTCGATGTCCAAGATGTAGTGCTTCAAACCGTCGCAGACAACCCGAGTACTTCAGTTCGGACAATTGAAGCAAATACAGGTGTATCAAAAAGTACTGCTCATCGCATATTACAATCAGAAAAGTTCCACCCGTACCACGTGCAACGCGTACAGAGTCTGATACCACGCGATTTTCCTGCGAGACTTGCATTTTGTAGTAGGATGCTGCGCATGCATAGGGAGGACCCTCAATTTTTTAATAAAATATTGTGGTCTGACGAGTCTACTTTTAAAAAGGACGGCTACATGAACCTACATAATTTACACGAGTGGCACGTAGAAAATCCCCACCTTATTAGAGAAGATCGATCCCAATATCGTTTTAAAGTGAACATGTGGACCGGAATACTGAACGGTAAAATAATCGGACCCTTTGAGTTACCTGAGGCACTGACTGGCGAGGCGTACTTGCACTTTTTACAAAACGAATTACCCAATTTATTGGAAGATGTGCCGCTGGAAACATTAAGGAATATGTGGTTCCAGCATGATGGGTGCCCAGCACATTATGCACGCCCAGTAAGAGATTTCCTAAACAACGAATATCCTGGTAGGTGGATGGGAAGGGCCGGTGTTATAGCGTGGCCAGCTCGTTCACCGGATTTAAACCCGTTGGACTTCTTTTACTGGGGTGCTATAAAAGAAAAAGTTTATGGGAAACCCATCAGGGACTTGGGTGACTTGAAGGCGAGGATCACAGAGGCCGCGGAATCAATCAATAATAGAAGATTTGCTTGGCACATTTCCCGCTCATTTTTAAAACGATGTAGGGCGTGCATTTATGTTGGTGGTGCACATTTCGAGCACTTAATTTGAATAAATAATTACAATTTTGTTTTATTTTCGAGTTTCATTTAAATTCCCTGTCATAAAATATGGTAAAGCTTTATCTGGCCTAGACTGTACTTGAGTGTTTGAGGTATGTACAGTACTCCAATCTTGAGAATTAACGGGCAGTAACATTAGAGGAACAGAAGAGACATTTAAAAATGTATTTTCTTAGGAATTTGAGACTATTGTTTTATTGATATGTTTTGTTTTGCAGGGGTATTGTTCCCGAAAATTATTTTTAAATGTCTAAGTATGATTTTTTCAAATAAGTGTTATACCATTTTGGAATTGCAATAAAATTACCTATCTTTTTAAGTTACACGCCGGAGCTGCATAGTACATTTTTTTTTCAGTACACTTGGAGAAAGTTGAGTGAAATTGTAATTACTAAGTCCTTGACTGGAAAAGAACTTAATTTTCTTTAAAATCTTGGTTGGATATGTATAATTTTTTTAATTCAATTTGATGAAGGGTTATTGAGGATTACATAACATCTTTTTTTTTTTAAACAGCTATATTTGTAGGTACAGTTAGCAAAATAGCCCCACAAGGTGTAAAATTTTTAGTTTTTAAAAAAATGCCATTTATTTTTTAAATAGCCAGAGGGGAATTTTTATTTTATTTTTCTGGTGACCCTTGTGACCCCCCCTATCACCCCCCTTCCCAGCTACGTTACGTTCTGGGACACCCTGTATATATATATATTTTTTTTATATATAAATAATATTTTATATTTATATACATATATATAATCAGTAGATAGATACGTATAATGTTCTTTACTCTCAAATCTCTCTCAATATTACGCACAATTCGTCACAATATCGTTTGTAAAACCGCTTTAAATATCATAGATTTTTAAAAGTTTTGTCAATTAGTTGCGATTTTTTTATTACTCGGTGATGGTTTAATCCACGAAGTATAGATACAAGGAGTCCGAACGGTATAGGCTTTTCCATAATATTTCGTGTACACAATAATCAACCCAGATCATAGTTCTATTTTCTGCCACTGGCTGCGCAAGTGTTCAGGACGTACCGATGCTAGTATAGAATATCAGAATATCTCTTGACCTTCTCTGTATTGTTGGGTTTAAAGCACTCGAAAAATTTCCTAAAACTTATATTTATATCCACGTTTCTCAGAATATTTTTTTCCACAAGTGTCAATAGTTCAAACGAGTACTTCTTGAAAAATGGCGCGCTCTACCGGCAAAAATCTGTCTCTTAAATTGAGACCATTCGTTCAACATTACGTTCGGACTCCTTGTATCTATACTTCGTGGTTTAATCGAAAACTATTATTGGATTTGGGATATAGTATGTATACTCTACCTTGCCACACATAAATCGTTTTAATCGATTCTGGGTTTTTGCTCCATATATTTTTGGGCATTATCCTTTATACAACCTTTACAAAAAGCATTATGTAGAACAGGGTATAGACGTTGTGAGTGAGAGAATTTTTCGTAAAATATTTCAAGAGAACTTTAACATTGGCTTTCACGTGCCTAAAAAAGACAAGTGCCTAAAGTGTCTACAGTTTGAAAAGAATGATAATCCTGAAAAACAAAAAGAGAAGCAAGACCATGAAATAGAAAAAGAAGAAAGTTATGCCCGTTTTAAAGTTCACAAAAATATTCACAAAGATGATCCTTCAACTCTTTGTATTAATTTCGATCTCGAAAAAGTCCTAAATACACCTTATGCCCAATCTATGCTCCTGTACTACAGTAGAAAACTAGCAGTGTATAATTTGTGTTTTTATGAAAATGGAACTCGCAACGTTTTCTGTTTCTATTGGGATGAGAGTAATGGCAAGCGTGGCGCTAACGAGGTTGCGACTATACTTCATAAATATATATTCAATCAGTGGATGCTAGAGGGAACATCACTCGATTACTTTTATACTGCGACTGTTGACCGGGCCAAAATCGTAACCGTACTGTATTGGCAATGTTGCATTCCTCGTTACAAGAGTGCAAGAATATAAACACCATTCAAATAAACTTCCTTTTGACTGGACACACTTACATGCCCGTGGATAGTGTCCATGCTATTATAGAAAACAAATTAAAAAATACAACCGTTTATGCACCATCACAATGGTTTACTGTTTTTGCAACAGCTAGGCAGAATCCATCACCTTTTGCAGTGGAAAGGCTGAGTTATGAAGATTTTTATAGATGGGATAGTATTAGTGACAAATATATTAAGGGTAATCTCACAGGAAAAATAAGCAAGGTCCGTGTTATGACTTTCAAAAAGGACAAGCAAGTTGTTAAATATAAAACATCTATGAATGCCACTGCACCATCTTTTGATATTGAAGTTCAGTCAAAAACCAAGGTATCATCACTTCTACCGTGTTATAGATCTCAGTTGCCCATAGAAAAAGCCAAATATGATGATCTTGTCAAACTTTGCACTGATAAAGTGATTCCTAATTGCTTCAAGCACGAATTTGTAAACATTTCACGAGCAACTAACGCAAAAGATTGTCTACCTGAATCAGATGTTGAAGATAGTGAAACGAACTGTTAAAATAAGTATCTTTTTAAAACGAGATCTCACGATATTTTTTTGTTTTTAAAGACTGATTGATTATTCCTGCCCTAAAATTATGTAAGTTGTTATATTGTTACGAACACACAAAGCACAAAGGAGCTAGCGCCATCTAGCAGCAACCAGTAAAACCACTTAAAGAACCGAATAGAATGAAACCCCTATTCAATACTAGATGGCGTTAGAGGAACTACCGTACATGCGCGAACTTTCCGGAGACATTCGTTCCGGGCGGTCACGTTCGCGCACAGTCGGGAACATTCTGGAATGGTCTGGAACTCGTCTCGGCGCATATAAATAGCGGCAGGGAGGCGAGCCCGAGCAGTTCAGTTTGAGCTACGATCGAGGCGACTTCGAGAGCGAAAACAAGTGATCAAGAGTGATACCAGTGAAACCGACCACCGACCACGCCCCTCTAGACCCGCCTACTAGCCACGCCCATCGGGCTCCGCCCACCCAGGCTCAGGCTCCGCCTACTCAGACTCAAGCCCCGCCCACTAGACAAGCCACGCCCACCAGCGCCACCGTAGCGTCAGTTCCTCAAGTAGCACTTCAATTAGGAAGTTTAATTGAACTGTTAGAGATGCAAACGGCTGAAATTCGGTCAATGAAGGAGTCACAAGAACGCAAGCTCGGCGCTTTGCAAGAGTCACAGGAACGCAAGCTCGGCGCTTTGCAAGAGTCACAAGAAAAAGTGATTTGTGCTATAAATAATGTTAGTAACACGGTGATTAAGCTTCGAAAAGATGTCGACGTAGTGGAAGAACGAGTTACCGGGTTAGGATTGGATGTCGAAAGTGTGAAAACCGGCCTCATTGAACTACAGAAGAAAGTAGTGCGCCTTAACCACGGGAGTTGCGATCTCTAGTGGAACTATCGGAGTGGCACAAGGACCAAGAGTGAAAGTTCCGCCATACGACGGCACTACTTCCTGGAACGCTTATCGTCAGCAATTCCAGACGGTTGCTACTGCCAACGGATGTACGGAAGAACAATGCTTGACCGCTCTCACTGTTGCGCTCAGAGGGCAAGCTTTGTCGGTCCTGGAAGCACTGCCACATACAGGAAATGGGTTCCAAGACCTGATGGAGGCACTTGAATCCAGATACGGGGAGCGACACCTGGAGCACGTGTTCCGTGCCCAACTGCGTGACAGAGTCCAACGCTCAGGAGAAGGACTACAACAAAGGGCGTTGGAAATTGAAAAACTCGTCAGGAAGGCACACCCAGGAGCCGACACCAAGATGGTAGACACGAATATTGTTCAAGCATTTGTCGACGGAATCAAAGACCTGGGGGTCAGAGCTGCAGTGAGGCATCGTCACCATACCTCGCTAAAGGAAGCATTGGCGCATGCTTTGGAGGTCGAGGCTGTCCGTTATGACATACGGCATACCCATAAGATCCGCGAGGTCTCTGAGGAAGTCAAGGAGGTTAAGGCCCCTACGAAGAAAAGTTCTGGAGCCATGTGCTACAAGTGCGGCGAGAGGGGCCATCTTCAGCTCAACTGCCCGCAGAAGGAAACCCAGATGGCAAGGATGAAAAGGATCGAGGAACAAATAGAGGTGCTGAAGAAGCAGGGGGCTTTGCCCCTTGCCCGGGATCAGGGAAACAGGACTAAGGAGCGAGTGCCGGCTGACGCGGAGGGAGCCCCGATAACTGTTATCTCCCAGGCATGCAGCGGAAATAGTCTTGCGATTCAGGGGACTATTAACGGGACGGATTGCAAAATGACTCTGGACACAGGAGCCTCTAGAACAATAGTGAACCCAAGTCTGGTAAAAACCGCAACGGGACACAAGAGGAGAATTAACTGTCGGCTTCTTACTGCCTCCGGTCAGCCAATACCCCTCCTGGGAGAAACATCAGTTACAATGTATATAGGGGGGTCCTCATACTCTCATAACGTAATCGTGGCTGAGATTGTGGATGATTGCATCTTGGGTTTGGATTTCATGAAGAAACACAACTGCAGAATTAATGTCGCAGACGGAGTTTTCAAGTGTGGTGAAGAAGAAATCTTCATTCTTGGAGGCGCCTGCGGGAAAGTCGCATGTGTAAAGAAGGTCATCATACCTGGACGAGCGGAAGCTCAGGTACTGGTGGAACTGCCGCCAGCTGGAAAGAAAAAGTCAAACAGATGCGTGTTGATCGAAGACACACCTACCAAGACATCGTCACAAAAACTGATGAGGGCGAGAACCCTTGTTAGTGGAAGCAGTAACGGTGTGGTCAGGGTTTTGAATCTTGGTGATCGTGAGATCTGCTTGAACAAAGGTGACGTCATCGGAAAGTGCGAGGAAGTTGTCTGGATGAAAAAGTGTAGTTCGATGACAGGCGCAGACTCAGCAAACGGCAATAACTACGGTTTAGTGACTAACGCCCGAAATTAATAATGCATCTTCAATCCAAGATTAAAATGAATCTTGGATTGCCGCGTATCCATGGATCGATCTTCAATCCGTATGCCAATAACAAAAGTCCATGATCCCAAATTTTTTTTGACAATAGATTGACTGTGATCCTTTCCCTCTTGGCAGTTTCGTTCTATGTAGAATATTTAATCGTACGACATATTATTTTGCGTGTTATAAAAATAAAACCATAATAAAACTAGCTTAAAAATTGTTCAAGTAATCTTACTTATTAAAAAATGAATAAATTCTGTTATATTTAATAACTGAGGCGGTTTAAACACAAATTACCTACTGCAAGTTAGTTGAAAAGGAACGTATCAGACAGAGTTGTTGACGATCTTTGTTTCAAATTCCAACAGCGACTGTGATGTGAATGTGATAGACACATTTCGTTTCCCGCGTCTACTCCAATTTTAGCGATTGTTTTGACCGTGTTTTGCTGACTTTTACTTACATTTATTATTGTGTATACCGTTTGGTGTTTATCAGTATATCCGAAGATGGACACAGAAAGCGTAAGTCTACCAGCCTAGTGCCTACTGTTTTGATGAAATTTTATTTTGGCGGCTTTTGTGTATGGCACCATGAACATGTGCCCGGCAAATTGGTAATAATTATTAATTTCTTCTAGGTAAAAGGCAAGTGTCTGACCAAGGATGAAACAAAGTTCTTGCTTCAGTTAATTGAAGCTAGTTCTGTCATCACTTCGAAAACCACCAACGCATCTAGTAATAAGATGAAAAATGAAGAGTGGATCCGCCTTACAGAAAGGTTTAATGACACTGGTACTATTTGTCCCAGAACCCCACAGCAGCTGCGTTTGAAGTGGGAAAATTTAAATACGGAACCCTAAAAAGAACTCACGCAAACGCAGTACTAAAATAAGGATGAACCAAATTAAGGTACTTACCAATAATTTGTAGTTTCTGAGAAATACATCCTAAAGTAACTTACATTCCTACTAATTTATTCTTTTTACAGACTGGTGGCGGACCTTCTGAATATATACCTCCGGATGAAATTTTGGACCGAGTAACCGGTCTACTAGGGAGTACAGCCAGTGGATTTACTGTACCATTTGGTGGTGACAGTGAACCCTTGGGGTCGGATGTTGGTGGTGGTGGTAGTAGTGGTGATGGTCTTGGGGACGTGAGGGTGTCAGTGGTAGATTTTATTAAGGACACAGTCTCAGTTCCATTGTCCGTTGACAGTAATACTGAGACTGTGCATCAAGTTTTTGACACTGTAGTCCCAAACATTACACCTTGTAAAAACCAAAGGTAACACATTTAACACACCAAGAACAGGTAATGCTTATATTCTGATCTTATTACCATTACAGTACATACATTGCATGTAAGTTGTGTAGCTATTAGTGTTAATTTAATAAATCAAAAATAGTGGCTATTTTTGATTCATTTTAAATTGTGACAAAATAACTTAATGACAAAGATTTTTAAACTATATTTTAACAGCATAGGTTTTTGTACTTTTTGTCTATATTAGACTGTTTGATGTGGTTCTTTCTGGTCTGTGTGGTTGTCTTTTAGTAGTTAGATTAGATTGTGCCTAGTTGTTAATGTAAATTGTCCATAATAGTAGATAATAAAAGCAAAAGTACCCCATTAACCTCACATTATATTTTGCAGTGCGAAAGAGATTCAAGACCGACGAGAGTAGAATAGCGAGAAATGCCGCTATTGCCGAGTACTACATAACGAAAAAAAAAAATTTTGATGTTAAGTAATTTAGATTTAGAAAATGATAGTACAAAGATAAGAAATAAACATAAATTTTTAACATACCAGCCTGGTTTTATTTATAATTTATAATCACATAACCCAGACATTAATTAAAAAATATTTTCATATTTACACATCAACAATAAGTATAATTATTATGTAGGTATTTATAGCATTTACTTTTTATGAAATTTTTTTTTGCTATCTGTATTTTTTTGCTATGGATGACGTCTCGCAGCTGTTATTGTGACAAGGTTCCATCGCAATATCAACGCGCGGGGCTTGTACACGTATTATTTGAACCATGGAACCTTTGTAGTAAAACGGATTCGGCATGCATATGCTAGCGACGTCTATTGACAACTTATCGTAGTACAATCGTCAATATAACGTGGTAGGGTAGTGCCATCTATGGGCAAACTGTCGAATTGCGTTATCACATCACTATACTGTCGAAGGCAGCGCCACCTCGGGACTATTTAGCAAACTACAAGTGTTCTACGTTTCTAATTGGGAATGAGATTATAATTGGAACTTTTCGAAACAAAATAGACGATGCTAATATTCCTATTGGAAATATTACAGTAACTTGAGACCGGCATAGAATTCCGAGTTTTCCGATCTAGGTCGGCCATGTGAACGAGCAGATGCGTTTAATAGACATCTTAACCAAAATCGAGTCTAAGGTTGCCTGGATAAATGAAACTGTATAACTGAAGTGAATCTAATACCAGTATGTGCGAATTAATTTCAGGTGACGTCAGTGGTGGTTTCGACGGTGGTCGGAGTGACTTTCGGTGATTGGGTGAAAAGTAAGGAGCGACGGCAGCGAGCAGCTTTAGCCGAAGAGAACGTGCATCCGAGCTTCGTCTACGAGAGCAGCGAGAACGCAGATCGCTCTTCACTACGGGAAATTATCTACGAAACGGGTAACAGCTACTATTACACGTGTCCTGCAGGAGGTAAGAACATTTATTCTAAGCATGGATAGGGTACGCACAAAGACTAGGCGAGGTAACATCGCTAATGATAATAGGGCAATAGGACAAGCTAGTGCTTCGGGTTCAGGTAGTAAGGAGTCGGAAATGTTGTCTCGTATCTCCGGGAAGATGGACGATATTATGAGTAGGCTAGATAAAATAGAGAACAAGAATAGGGAGCAAGTCGAGGTAGTCCCGGATGATATACCATCAGACAATAACGTGCAGCTAAATAAAGGGCCAGCTTCCACCGTGCCAAGTGGTAGTGGTACCATGAAGCAGGTGTATTTGTTAGGAACGGCTCCAGAGAGGCCCACGTTGAGTGGAAAGGGTTCCAACCCCGTTAGGTTTTTAAAACAATTGAAAATGTACGTGAGAAGTATCAATGCTGAGGAGAGAGCTCTGGATGTGGCGCTAAATTGCGTGACGGGTACAGCTCAGAAAATTATTTAAATGTACAGCGACAACTGGGAGACCTTCGACGATTTTCAGAAGGATTTCCTTGAAACCTTTTGGGGCGCGAGGGAACAGGAAGTCGCTAGGAAGCGCTTGTTCGACGCGGTGTGGAGCCCTTTCAGTGGTAAAACTATGGAAGAGCACTTTGCTGAGACTGTAGAGTCTGTTAGGGATTTGAGATGCCCAATGGGCGAGGCTGAGATAGTAAATCACGTAATGCGGCATTTCCCATCCAATATACAATATCCTTTTAATATCCCAATATCCTTTCATTTGCAAACCTTATTGTTGGTTTGCAAATGAAAGGCAAGGCTCATTCAAAATGGGGCTGGAGTTTATAAGGAACATAGAGAAGAACGTGAAGGGGCTGGGGGGGCTGGCTACAAACTGGCTTTGATAAGCGAAGTGTTTGATAAATTTATCCAAAACTGCAGTTACAACTATACTTGCTCGGATTATTTATTTATAACTGAAATGTTGGTGAAATTTCGTGGTAGATGCTCGTTCAGGATGTTTATCAAAAGCAAGCCTGGAAAATATGGGCTGAAAGTTCAATGCATGTGTGATGCAAAAACTCACTACTTGTAGAACGCTTTTATATACACAGGAAAGACTCTAATACAAATAAATTCTTCAATCCGTACCAACTTAGGGTGTTTTGAAGTTGACTGAACCGGTGTATGGATCAAATAGAAATGTCACTGCGATAGTTGGTTCACTTTGATTGAACTAGTGGATCTTCTCTTACAAAAAGGACTCACATATGTTGGCACCGTACGAAAAAATTAACGAGAAATTCCACGTGAGTTTCTCCCCAATAAGACAAAGCCCGTGGAATTTTCATTATTTGGATTTGTACGTGACAAAACATTGGTATCACACGTACCAAAAAAGAACAAGAGTGTAGTTCTACTTTCATCAATGCACCATGAAATATCAGTTAACGAGCAGTCCAAAAATCCGGAAATCATAGAATTTTATAACAGCACGAAAGGAGGAGTAGAAGCCTTGGATTTGAAATGATCAATGCTCACGTCGAACACGGAGATAGCCAAACGCAATTTTTGGTGCTATAATGAATATTTCAATTGGTAATGTCTATGTTCTCTGGGTTCTATCCAATCAAAATAAGAAAATGAGCCGACGAAAATACATAAAGTGCAATGTCTCTTATAAACCACACATTTGCCAAAGACTGGAATATAATCCTAACTTGACCAAATATGTAAGAGCAACAAAGAGCAAACTTTGCATAGCTCAGATGATCCTGGTCCTAGTGCCCCGAAAATTAAGCGAAGATGCTATAGTTGTCCCAGAACCAAAGATAAAAAAGTACTATTGTCTGTAAGTCTTGCAAGAAAACTATTTGCAAGCCTCATTCAGTAGGAATTACTTATTGTTTACCATGCCTACCCAAAGAAATTATATGTAGAAAATTGTTAATTTTATAAAAATGTTTCTTACTTACTATGAAATGTAACAGTTTTCCTACAATTTGCATACTCATTTCTAAGCGTTCAAAGTTATGCACAATAACATTTCAGATTTACACTGTTTTAGGTGTGGTCTGATTGGAAGACGAAAACAAAAAAGAAGGCCTCTCTCTATCATAGAGACACACAAGGCACTGGTGGAGGACCAAGTAGAGCTAGGCCACTTAATCCCTTGGAAGAAAGGGTATTAAGAATTATTGGTCTTGGGTCTATTACTGGGCACCAAGAGCTTCCGGAAGCAGGCTTTCAAGTAAGTTTTACTTTTATTTGAAATTTAGATAAAAAGGTATAAAGCATATTAAGCAGCGTTATAAATTATGTAGCATTTTCGATGAAACCGTACAAGTGGACTTTTTGCTACAGTTCTTACACTTATCATCATATTTGAACCAATTTACACAAAAACGTAACAAATTATAGACCAAAACCTTCCTCATGAATGACTTTATCTATTTGTGAAAACCGTATGAAAAGCAGTTGAGTGGATTTTGAGTTTATAGCGAACAGACAAACAGACAGATGCGGCGAGGGACTTTATTTTGTAATATGTATAGATATAAGGGGTGTTTTTTATTGAGGTATAGAACTTTAAGTTGGCAACACTTTTTTAACTGGCGGCCATTTTGTCAGCTGTCAAGTGATTAATATTTAGTTTGGTTTGCCATTTCATCATGAACAGGTTGACAAAAGAACAACGCTTGCAAATCGTGCAAATTTATTTCGAAAATAATGGTTCAGTTCGCGAAGTTTACCGCAAGCTCCGTCCATTTTATGGTCGACATAATCGTCCATCAGAGCAATTAATTCGGTTAACCATGGATCGTTTTCGCACTACGTTTACTCTATGTGATAATACGCATCCGCAGAGACGTCGAACAGTGCGCACCGAAGAAACAATTGCCGCTGTAGAGCAAAGTGTTGAAGAGGACCCGAATGAATCGATTCGCCACCGTGCACAGCAATTGGAGCTTTGTCCATCAACTTTATGGAAGATTTTGCGCAAAGATCTTGGCTTGCGACCTTACAAGATCCAGCTTGTGCAAGAATTAAAGCCGCGAGACCATGCAATGCGTCGTGATTTTGGTGTATGGGCCGAAAATAAGATTGATCTCGATGCTGATTTTCATCGCAAAATTTTGTTCAGTGATGAGGCTCATTTTTGGTTGAATGGCTACGTCAACAAGCAAAATTGCCGCATTTGGAGTGAAGAGAATCCACATGAGACCCTTGAGACGCCATTACATCCACAAAAACTGACTGTTTGGTGTGCTCTATGGGCTGGTGGAGTCATTGGGCCATACTTCTTCCGAAATAATGCTGGAGAGTCAGTTACCGTTAATGGAGACCGGTATAGAGCCATGATAACCGACTATTTTGTTCCCGAATTGGATCGCATGAATGTGGATGAGTTGTGGTTCCAACAAGACGGCGCTACATGCCACACAGCGCACGTCACAATCGATTTATTGAAGGAAACATTCGATGAGCGCATAATTTCGCGGAATGGACCTGTCAATTGGCCACCAAGATCGTGTGATTTGACACCATTGGATTATTTTCTTTGGGGATATGTGAAGTCGCTCGTCTACGCCAACAAACCAGAAACGTTAGGGGACTTGGAAGCCAACATTCGTGGCGTTATTGCCAACATACGGCCCCATATGCTCGAAAAAGTGGTTGAAAATTGGACCTGTAGAATTGGCTTTATTCGAGCCAGCCGCGGCGGCCACATGCCCGAAATCATATTTAAACGTTAATGGCATAAAATTATCCTTCCAATAAAGCCAAATTGATGGACATTAAAACGATTTTCTTGTGTTTTATTTCAATTCGAAGTTCTATACCTCTAAAAAAAACACCCTTTAGATTTAAGTGATAGTCGTTTTGTTGACTTTACATATTTAAATTTAATAGAAGTACATATTTTTGCATGTTAGTCCTTTATTAAACCTTTTTAAAATTGCTAGAAATGTCAAAACAACCATAAACTTTTGAGTGAAAGCTAACTAGGATTTTTTTACTTCAGGAACTACCTCCTCCGAGGTATAAGCCCATTGTGAGGACGCCATCTCCCTCACAATCTGCCTCGCCAGTGCCTTCACCAGCCAGAGTCACATAATATGGAGGTGTTGAATGTGGCTTCAACATCATGATGTGCCTCTATCTTCCAACATAAGAAGGCAGGAAGGTACAAAATATTTTTTAGAGTAAATCTACATTATGAAAAGTAACAATAAATGGTACATACATAAATTCAAAATAATTATAGAATAGAAATATATGTTTATGTATAACTTTACATAGCATAATAATAATCAATAAAGACACCAGTTTCCAATTAAACGCAAGAGTTTTATATAAATACAGATATACAGGGTATTTTTTCTAAGGGTACCCAAATTTTCACAGGAGGTACAGACTCGGTAGTATAATCGATTTTTTAAATAAAAGCAATATGTTTTTTTTTCAAAACTTTAAGCATTTTATTCCCTAAAGCGGTCTACACACCAAAGCCGCTGACCCGGCGGCACGGATCGCCAGCCCAACCCGCCGGCCTTATTTTGTACAATCAAGCCGCCGGCTTGCGCCCGCGCGGGCAAGCCGGCGGGGCAGCATGCCGATGCCGACGGCATCCCTCTCCATCCACTCACTCAGTCAGTTGCCCGCCGGCTTTCATAGAGTAGTGACGTATCACTTATTCATTCTCTGTTGTTGTGAAGTGTCGGCACACTAATAGACCTCTATCATTTAAAAGAAATATTATGGAACCCAAAAAATCGTGACTACAAAAGCCGGCCAAAGCGTTACGACGCATTTAATGAAATTGCCAGTGAATTTGCTACTGATGTTCTGGAAATCGAGAGAAAGATAAAAAATTTAACTAGTCATTATTACCGAGAGAAAAAAAAGAAGATAATTCAAATAAGTCTGGTGCGGGTACTGATGAATCACTAAATTTTCTGCAGAACAAAAATGTGCCTGCTGGAACCACCGATACTGTAAGTAAAGATTTAATTTTTTTTTATATATAATCAGGCAACTAGGGCCCCATAGACATATATTAGTTTATTTATTAGTGTATCTTTGTATTTACATTTTAACCCTTTCCCGGGCATTGGCAAAATACGAGTGCCACTCAGGTAAAAAAAAATGTGTTTGAAAAAAAAAATAGAAATGTTGAAGACTTATTCAGTGCCTTTAATAAAATCCATAATAAAAAATACACAATAAATGTTGATTTTGACTAGATATACTTATTTATTTTTTATTAAATAAAAGTAAAACGGCTAAACGGGCAGTCTTTTTCGTCTTTTTTCGCAGGACACACCGTCGACGAGCCACGATTCACAACGAGATTCACAATCAAATCAAAATGATTTACCACAGATGTCGCCAGAAAATACAACTTGGCAACGAAATAAACGTCCTAAAATCAACCCTAACAAAGAGTTGATATCCGAAGCATTGAATATTATGAAGAATGTCTCCCAACGACCAAATGTGACAAAAGATGAGGATGGTTTATTTGGAGATTATATTGCGGGTCAGTTAAGTTAAGACAAATGGATCGACAAATGAAAGCTATCGTGAGACATCGGATCAACAATATAATATTTGAAGCCGAAACTGGATATAGATCCGATACATTTACGGATTTTGCAAGACCAAGTAGTGTTTCTAGTTCACACAGTCATCCAGGATACTATACAGCATCTTCACTTCAACAGACGGTTGTAAGCCCTTCTACAAATAACTTAACTTCTTCTGAATACTCTGCCCAAACAAACCCAGATCCACAAACAATTCAACCTTCGTCACTAGAAACATTTGCTGAAGAATACCTAGGTCTAAATCCTTCTGATAGTGTTATAAAGTAATCTTCAAAATATGTTATAAATATTTAATTTTCTTTTTGGTATAATAAAGGTAGCTATAGGTAGCCCCATTAAAGTTAAATTTAAAATTAGTGTTGACTATTCCCTTCACACGAGTAGAGCTTGACATATGTGAAAGGAATAGCAAGGTTTTCATTTTAGTTTAGTGACACTTCTACTGTTACCAATAGTTAATATCAACACGTTTCTTATTTTGTTTAAAACTTTATTATACGAATCACAATAAAAGTGTATCTCACTATGTGTAATTTACGATTTTAGATTTAATGGATAATACATGGAACTACTTAATGATTAAAAATAATATTGATTATATGAGTTGAGTTATTTGTTATATTAACATTCTAATCCTCCGACACTAGAAAGAAAATAATGAGTCAACTCCACTCTTGTATCCTCAGCGGTCACTGTAGTATCCGGGGTTTGATTGTCTTCTCCTGACATATTATCTAAGCAACTGTCGTTTTCAAGATGTCTACGCCATTCACCGGGAAAGACTTCTCCTTGATTATTTTCAGTACCTATCGTATTCGTTTTGCTGAGTTGCAGCGGTTCGTTTGATATAATTAAATAAATGTATAAACGCCAAAGTTACAGTAGTAGCTTTTTCTGGGATTAGCTGAATAGGTCTATGAAAAATCTTAAATTTGTGTGTTAACTGGCCAAACACGTTTTCAACTACTCTTCGCCCTCGACATACGCGATAGTTAAAAACCCTCTTAGATGATCCCATTGTGTGATTACCATCATAAGCCTTTATAATATGGGGTTGCAGAGGAAACGCGTCATCACCCAAAAAAAATACGGTACTGGTAGATTCCTTCCGGGTAAACCTATTCAATTCATTATCATTTAACAATCGACATAATGCTGAATTATTAAAAACCCCACCATCTGAAATCCGACCCTGACATCCCACATTAGCGTACAAAAAGTTGTAATCAGCATCTACTAAAGCAAAGAGCACAATACTGAAATATTTTTTATAGTTTATATAATCACTTCCACTTTTTGGGGGACATTGAAGTTTTATGTGTTTCCCATCCATTGACCCAAGACAATTGGGTATTTGCCATCTTTTTAAATATTCATCTGCAATTTCTCTCCATCCTTCCTGACTCCTTGGAATTTTCACATAATCTGAAAGTCCTTCAACTAAAGCATCACATACTTCAGGAATAATGCTTGAAATTAGTTGAGGAGATACTTTAAAGACGTCGCACAGGCTACTAAAAGAATTTCCTGAGCTTAGGTATTTTAACGTTATTGACAATCTTTCCACTGGTGAAACTGCTTTTCTGTAATTTGTGTCTTGTTTAGCTATTTTGTGTCCAACAATATTCAGTAAATATTCAAAGTCGGTACTGGTTAATGACAGGAAAGTCTTAAAAGAAATGGGTTTGTATAGAACCAAGTCGTCTTCCTTTAAATCACTTACGCCCGGTTTCTGAAAGGCTGATCAACAGTTAAATTAACTAATCAGTCGTCAAATCTCTTGTTAAGTCACATTTGGGTTTCTAGAAGCATAATTAACGATTTTATTTGATTGTCTGGTCAGTTGACAGGACTGTCAAATTAAGCGCCGTAATCGTTTGTCAAGCGCCATTTTGAGTTTCTGAAACGCTTGTCACGCCTTAATCATAGATTTATCTAATGTCAAAAGCTTGGTCAAGTAATCGGTGCCTGTGGACGAATTAAAGTGTAATCAAAATTGTTTATTTACGTAAAACTTCAAGTTTTTTTAAATTTTTACTTAGAAGGTATGTATACCTACTATGTATAGCATAATTACAATGAAAACAGAATATTTTTGACGTATTTGTGATATAAAGTTAATTTGTTTTTGTAGAAAACATCATGTCTCTGTCGGATCTAAGCATCAGCATGAGCACTTCTAGCAGTGAGGAAGATCAGGCAAGGCCGCGAGTATTTAAAGCAAGAATGAATCCTTTAGAATTCTACAATGACGAGGAGTTTAAGAATCGATACAGGATGACAAAATCGATGTGTGAAATGTGATAATGCTGCTGGTTAACATGATAGCAGATAAAATTAAACCATTTACACTAAGGAACAAGTCAATTAGTGCTTTTAACTATAAGTTTTTATGCAACAGGAGCATTCCAAATTACTGTTGCTGACTACATAAGGGTCCATAAGTCTACAGCCTGTAGAATAATAAAAAAGGTATCAGCAGCCATTGCAGAACTCAGGCCACAGTTTCTAGCAATGCCAAGAACTGAACAAGATCGCAATAGAATTAAGAACCAATTCTATGCAATAAGTGCATTTCCAAATGTAATTGGAGTAGTTGACTGCACACATATAAAAATTCTATCTCCAGGTGGTTCCCGAGCTGAGCTGTATGGGATATTTTTCTCTAAACACTCAGGTCATATGTGTAACATAATAAATAAATAAATAAAACACTTACATTTTCATTGGCAATATTCTGCCTGGTAACTCTTTTCAAATTAAGATAGGCTGTACATAATTGTCTTTGTGTTCTTGGTACCTCTGCTGTACTATTGCTCTGTTGTGATGGCCTCCCAACCTTCATTTTTCTTTGAAGTTGAAATCGCATTTGTATTTTTATTTTCAATTATATTTTTATACCTAAAAATACAACATTGGATGATATATATTCACAATATAGCTCATTGTTTGTCAATGTGTAATGTAAACATAACTATATTTTATCATCGATAACAAGGCAAAATTTCTGCATAACTAAATACTTACTTCTGCACTAGTTCCATTAGCTTACACCTTTCTCTTTCTGTAAAATTCTTTCCGCGTGAAGTCATTATAACACTATTAATTAATTATTTTATGTATAGGGACAACGGTGTGCACAAAGACGTGGTTATAGTCGATTCGGGTCTCACCCACTATTTATATTGGAGCACAAAGCACAAAGTTTATTCAAGTTAATATAAACAATTTGAATTTCGCAGAATTTTACGTTGGAACTGACAGCAGTTTGTTTATTTGGTACCTTTTGACATCGAGTTACCAATGTGACCAGCACTAATAAAAATCTCTATGTCAAATCAAATTGATCATTGATTAGTAAATTTTTCTCTGAACAACGTTTCAGAAACCGAAATTGATTTGACAGCGCTGTTAAGTTAACAGAGCTGTCAGTTGATTTACAGTTTGATCAGCCGTTCAGAAACCGGGCGTTAATCTTTGACAAGTACTGTATTTAATGCGACTCATTAAACTTGGGATAACCCAACACTTTCGTGTGTTGAG
Organism: Orgyia antiqua; assembly: GCA_916999025.1. Classification (NCBI taxonomy): domain Eukaryota; kingdom Metazoa; phylum Arthropoda; class Insecta; order Lepidoptera; family Erebidae; genus Orgyia; species Orgyia antiqua. Next base: position 13,953,532 of record OU779874.1, read on the forward strand.
GGATCCACCGATAATAACTCCACAAACTGCTATTATTAAATCACTATTATCGTCCTCCTCCATGTCAATCTGAAAATACTACTTCTGAATTATTCGAAACACACACGTCCAATCTCTACGACTATTTGGCAATTACTAGAACACCACATGCCGCGGCTGTCGTGCCGCCGGCAAAGTCGTTCGGCTTGGACATTCTGAAGCCGCCGGGTTAACCCACCGGGCTGTGCCGCCGGGTCAGCGGCTTTGGTGTGTAGACCGCTTAAAACACAGAACTTGTTGACAATGTGTCTGAAATTCATTCATAATTTTATAAATTTCACTGCGCACGCACACATACCTACATACGACCGACATAGGTACCGATTCTACATGCACAACTAAACTTAACCTAACTAAAAATGAAAATTGATATTGTCAATAACACAATTCGGCAATGTTATCATTAGAAAATCTGTATTTTGTAGACTAACAACTTAAATTAATAAAAATGTGCACTACGAATAAGTCAATTAATCAAAATACGCCACAGTTGTTTTCATTTTTTAGTTAAATTAAGTTTAGCTGTGCAAGAGGAATTGGCGTCTTAGTCGGCCAGCGTTCGGTTGGGCTCGGGCCCCGAGCTGTAAAAGGGGAATCCCTTCTTGCCGCCCACCGCCCGCACCGCTCGCGTCTGTCGTCATCAGTGGCTATTCGGCCGTGACCTTGTCACTACTGTTTACGCATTTTTGGATTTGCTTATCTCTAACGATGGCGGCACAAATAACTTACTCGAACCGGGAGTATTACGAGATGATACGTTGCTACATTTTAAGTGGTGAAAGTTTACGTGGTGCACTGAGACTTTATGAAAGTGATTCTTTGCGGCGCTTGCAAAGACAGGGTATTAATTCAAGAGTACCTAATCCGCGGACGATTTTGGCAGCCAACCAAAGGTTGTTAGATTTTGGGCAGTTCACTACACCCACGCATGCAACATCTCAAGGATGATGTCGTGGTTAGCCCAGCAGTCGAGAATGCTATAATCGAGTTCTTTGAACGGGATCCTCGTGCTAGCACTAGTGACGCAGCTCGAGAGTTCGGTGTAAGCCGTTACCACACCCGTACCATTATCAACGCGTTCAAGCATTACATGATAACGATGGTCCACCTCGAGTACAATTTTGTCAATGGTTATTGTCAAACATTGACTCTGCAAACATTTTGTGGACTGACGAAGCTTTATTTACGCGGGTCGGACTTTATAATAGTCGTAACGAACACTATTGGGCAGTGAGCAATCCCCACGTAATCAAAGACAGTTAACATAAAATACGTTTTAGTGTTAATGTTTGGGCTAGGATCATTGGTAACGTAATCGTGGGCCCGTACTTTATCGAGGGACGATTGACTGGCGGTAATTATTTGGTTATGTTACGAAGTGTGATATCAGATTTATTAGAGGATGTACCTCAACATAATGGTGCACCGCCTCATTATTCAAGTGCCGTGCGTGATTATTTAAACAGTGAATATGGCAGTGGCGTGCACTCCATACAAGCTGATAGGCACTGCTTTACTTGCCATTCACAGATATTTTAATAAAACGTTCGTATGATTTAGATGACTTTATTCATGTATTTACTATTAATTAAACAAAATATTATAACTTAAAAACGCCTACCTAATAATTCATAAATAGCACCAATATGTGCTTGCAAATTGTTTTTTGCCAGGCGTTTGGCGAAGGAATAATATTGGTCGGACGAACGCGTCGGACAAGCTCCACGCCGCCCGCCTGCCATGAGTTCATATGTGTGTAGAAATTTTGGTGTCCGTGCACAGTTCCCAAACGCACACAGGCTTACATATCCAAGACGATTTATACTGAAAATCCTGCCGCATGCTTTCGCGATCGGATGTTATCGCGAGTATTCGGCAATGTTCGTTCGTTACTTATAATCCGATTAAATATAGTCGGAAGACTCGGAAGTCTAATAAATCACGTATGCATTTTTGTTTAGTAAGGTTTTATTTATTTAAATAGCAGAAATATTTTGGTTCGACGGAGGCCATTTTATTTTATCGTGTGATTCATTGAACTGTTTAATATTGAGTTTCTTTAATTTAATAATTGTATGGATTTTCGTTTGTTGATTTTAAAATGTTATTTGATTGTGAAATGTGTGTTGATAGTGTGTGTTTGTTAAAAATTAAAAATAACAAGTTCTCACAATTGTCGTTCGGTGAAAAAATTCAAATTGTGTCTATAGGTAGATGTATACCCGAGTTACAACTTAATCAACAAAAGGGTAACGTAACTAGAAAATTTCATGTTAAAAGTTATGAAACGTATAACTGGCTATGTGGTTGTGTACACACGAATAAATTATTTTGTTTCCCTTGCATATTGTTTAGTAATTCTAGTACAGTGTGGACTGATTCGGGATATTCAGATTTAAATAATTTCCATTCCGCGACAAAGAAGCATGACCATACAGAAAAACATACTTTTGGTAAATCTCGTATCGAAACGAGTATCAACAGTCAGTTACGATTAGATATTGAGAGGCATAATTCTAAAGTTGATCGCAATAGAAACATTTTTCAAAGGCTGATCGATGTTGTTTGCTTTCTGGGAAAACAAGAATTAGCTTTTCGCGGTCACGATGAGTCAGTATCATCGGTGAATAGAGGTAATTATTTAGAAATAGTAGATTTATTAGCCAAGTATGATGGAGTTTTAGAAACCCATTTACAGAATGTAAGTACCTCATTCACGGGCATGTCGAACCGTACGCAGAATGATTTGATCTCGAGCGTTGCATCTGTGATGATCGATCGCGTTAAAACCGAAATTAAACAGTCCGATTTTGTCGCCGTCATGGTAGATGAGACTCCTGATGTTAGCGGCCGTGAACAATTAGTATTAATTTTGAGATACTTTCGTGATTCTGAAGTAGTAGATCGATTTATCAAATATGTTGATGTCAGCGCGGATCGGACCGCTGTAACCTTGAGTTCTATAATTTTGGAAATTTTAGAGGAGTTCGATTGTGTATCCAAATTAGTTGCACAAACTTACGACGGGGCAGCAGTTTTATCCTCACAAATTAATGGCGTGCAGGCTTTGGTGAGACAAAAATGTCCACAAGCTATGTACGTTTGGTGTTCAGCACATATATTAAATTTAGTTTTATCGAAATCGTTCGAACGAGTTGCTGAAACAAAACGCTTTTTTAGTATTATAAAATCAATCGCGGCTTTTTTTCATACCAGTACAAAGCGAATGGCCCATTACAACAACTTTGCCAATATGAAAAAGCTGCCTCGTGTCGCGGAAACAAGGTGGACATATCACTCGCGCACGCTTAATGTAATTAATAATGCGTCCACCCACCTCCTGGAATTGTTTGAAAATATGAACGAAAATACACAGGACTGGGACGGTGAAACACTGACACAGGTCAGTACATTTTTATTTATTATGAAAGATTTTGAATTTAATTTTCTTTTGAAATCTTTCGCAGATATTTTTGCAGAAACGGATATTCTGTACGATATTTTGCAAAAAAAAACTAGTGACATCGCGTATTGTGTAAGAAAGATAAAAGAGTTGGAGTCATTTTTAGAACGTTTCAGAGAGAAGTTCGAGATCTATTATGATGCCGCCGTTCACATTACCGGACCACCTAAAAGAAAGCGCAATGTCGATGATGTAAAAATACATTATCGGCGAATTTTTGTTGAAATAATTGATAATGTAGTCAGTGAATTAAGAAATCGCTATAAAAACATTAAAGATTTAAAGTTTATTGAGCTACTTTCTTGTGAGAATTTTAAAAAATATAGTGAACGTTTCCCTGAAAATGAAATCAGGGAGTTCACTAATAATTATCAAGCAAATTTTAATTTTGATAAATTGAAAAATGAATTGCGCTGTATTTACAGATCACCTCAATTTACAAATAGTTGTGTATTTAGTATTATTCAAAATTTGTATAAGGACAATTTAAATACAGTTTTTTCTGAAGTGTTACGATTAGCGAAATTCATTGTGACTATCCCAGCAAGCAGCGCATCGACAGAGCGTTCATTTTCGTGTTTAAAACGTATCCACACTTATTTGAGAAACACACAAAATCAACAACGACTCACAGAGCTTTCCATGATTTCTATAGAAAAGGCATTAATGATGGAATTAAAACGCAATCCAACTTTCTATGACGATATCCTAAAATCATATTTAAAAAAGGATAGGCGCATAGATTTAATCTATAAATGAATGAGTAGTTTGTTTTTTTTTTACTAACCCGTAGTTTTATTTTTAAGTTTATTTATATATTTTGCGAATCACATGAAAATCGGCCTTTTCAAAGGCCACATCGGATATCTTGCAAGGGACGTGTTCTGTAACTATCACTCACTTGGATAAGATATTTGAGGTGGCCGAAATCTTACATCGGGATATAGTAATCTTCAGTAACCAGAACTTTGTGAATGTGAACCAGAACGTTTAAAATAAATTGAAGCTGACTAGGTGAGTAAGTTTTACGTATTAATTATCTGCGTTGCCGTAGAATATGTACATAAATAGTAGTACATCTAAGACTTGTTCTGTTGGAATGGTTTCCGACTTAGAGATCCGTCGCGTGGCTATGCTAAAAATCTATAAAAGAAAAAGTTTTTGTGACTGAGTACTGCCCCGCATACCCAGTGTCATAATCCTGTGCACGCCACTGGAATATGGTGATAGGTGGATAGGACGCGGCGGCCCGATACCGTGGCCTCCGAGGTCACAGGACCTTACTCCATTAGACTTTTATTTGTGGGGAGAAATTAAGAGACGTGTTTACGTTGAAGAAGCGCATAGCTATGAGGAACTTCGTAGTAAAATAATTACTGCATTTAATGAAGTGAAGAATACGCAGACGCAGATAATGTTAAAAAACAGTTTAAGAAGGCGTGCGCAGCTTTGTATTAAGAGAAATGGACTCCACTTTGAACATTTATTAAAATATCAGTGATAGTGTTTTTATGGGATTTTACGCAAAGTTTAACAGGGTAAGTTTAATTACTGTAAATAGTTTATTCCACTTTTTAAATACCCCATAATAAATACAAACATTAGTGGTGGTGACGTAGTGTTAAAATATTAAAATAGTATTTTAGTATGTATTCGTTTATTATGACGGTCCTAAGCCCGAAGTATGAAGTAAAATTGGAATCGCAACTTATTTGCCATGTTACATGTATTGGTAATAAACATTAGTCCCAATAAAAATAGATAAATAACGTTATCATACGCAGCTGTATACACGAACATTTTCTTCTCGAATACGAACATAGACGAGCGTGCGTGCGTCACTCACTGAGTTATGAATGATTGCGCGTACTACGAAAAGGTTGCCCATAAATCACGCATTTTTTTAAATATTTTCAAATGAAAGTAATTAAGAGTGTTTTTAAATATTTGATATTTTTTATATAACACTATTTATATCTAGTATTTCACAAAAAAATTTGGGTACCCTTAGAAAAAATACCCTGTATATTTCTTTAGCATTTTGAAACAAATAATTTTGTTATTTTTAGATTCTGTAAGATCACCTTCTGCGGGGCTCTCTACACCACGTCGCCGACGCGTGTTCGGTCAACGCAGACGGCGACAGCAGACACCGCTAGAACAAGCCACCTCGGAATTTGTCCGCGTAGAGGAGGTTACGGCTGGAGGAGACGCGCATCAAACAGCAGCATGAGAGAGAGATGAACCGGCTAAGGTTGGAGTCTCTCAGGATTGCTATGGAGCAAAGCCGAAACAATATCGAGCAAAGCCGCAATGATATCCTCCAAAAAATAGCTGACATAGCTAATAATGTTATGGAATTATTATCACATTCGGGTCTTGTGAGAGACTAATTCCATAGGATTATTAGGAATATCACTCACATAGGTAGAGCAAATTTCTAGGAGAAAGACCCCTCTCCTAAAAATTTTCTGTACTATAGGAAAGAAGGTTTAAAAGAATGTAAATGCTTGAATCTGTTGAAGACATGTTAGAAGATGTTCCGCTTGATCAAATAAGTCAACTGTATTATCAGCACGATGGAGCGCCCGCACACTACAGCCAAAGTGTGCGCAGACACCTGGACACTACCTATCCGAACCAATGGGTGGGACGTGGTGGTCCAATTGCATGGCCTCCGCGATCGCCTGACCTCACGCCTCTAGATTTTTATCTTTGAGGTCGTGTTAAAGATTTAGTGTACGAAAAAGACTTAGGACCTAGTAAAAACAATATCCAAAACGTGGACGAACTAAAAAGCCGTACCTTATGGTACGGCTTTTTAGTTCGTCCACGTTTTGGATAATATAATGTGTCTCTATCACTTTTAATCAGGTTGAATGCACTTATGTGCATTCAACCTGATTAAAAGTGATAGAGTTTTTTAAGTTAACCTACGGTTGTGTCTTTTTAAGTGTCTTTTTAAGTTAACCTACGGTTAACTTAAAAAGAAACTAATTATTTTAACATAAATAAAAGATAACTAGTGACATTCAATAAATTGCCAGTCCAAAGTCTGAAAATAGTGGTGGGAAAATTAGAATCGACACATCTAGCTTGTTTACTTTATAAAGTACCTACCTACCTACATTGTCGCAGCTCGCAGCTGGCGACAGCGAGTGTATTGTGGTACAGTGCGCATAACATTTACGCGTAATGTAAATCATTACAAATCTTCAAAACGGTAACGTTTTTCTTAACTTTTTCACTGCGATTATTCATGATATATTATTCAAAACAACTCCTAAAAATATGACAAGTTAATTTTTTGACACCTTGTATATATTTTTTTTTTTTAGTAAAGTAAAGAAAATTTCGATTTTGTTTATTTCAATTGGACTTTTCTATGTTGCCGAAAGCTGCCGGTGTCAAGTTAATCACTCTATTTGAGACCTTACCTATTCAGTAATACGAGGATAAAAAAAAATTGCGCGTTTCTTGCGCGAATGGTGATTTCAAGGCAATATGTCAATCGGGGGCAAAAAAAAATCTCGAAACTTATGTTCGGTTCTTCTCTTTTACTGTGATATATTATATTTGATGTCTAACTTGTCTTTTTTTTTCATTTCTATGATAGAAGCATACATTAACAAATAAATAGACTACAAGAATATTCCCTTGGTACTTTCGATAGCGGTAATAAACCACAAGTATGATAAACTATATTGTTGCAGAAGTTCTATTTATCTGCTGCGGTAATTTATTACAACCAGTATCAACTGATTACACTATTTCGATGACGACTATCGCAATCAATTACCCTGCGGTTTTTGCACAAGGCACCAAAAAATATTGGTCCTTTATATACGCGTGTTTTCAGCATACTATTCATCAAAGTATTCAGATACTTCTTTTCGATAACAATTAACAGAAAAAAAACATGAGTGAATTCGTTTGTGTTCGACGCGATCTTTGTGATCAAATAATAAGAGGGAAGAGTACTTCAGACCTTAGACAATATTTGTTGAACAACTTTCAACTGTCGGAAACTGACGTTATCACTGTAATAGAAAGTATTAAAAAAAAGACGGGTTGCACTCCGGGAGTGCCGGCAGAAGTGAAAACTTGATTATTAACGTTGAGCATGTTTGATATTTTGGAATGGTTAGGGAATAATTTTGCACCAATTGCTTTATCAGTATAATAGTACTATCATTTATGTGGTAGAATACAATATTCATTTATTGCGCTATCGTACACAAACATGATTCACGAATTTTACGAATACACAACAATGTGATCACTACACAGACGGTCGAGCCATCAGCTGTCACCATCCATGGATGCGCGTGGCACGCTGTAACATACACGAACATTCGCGCAAGCGCCCTGCGCTGCCTAAACGAAACAGTAGGCCCAGGCATACATTTTCGCCGCGCCGTAGAGAGGGGATAGCTGTCTACTCTCCATCCGTCTTACGCTTTTTCGATCAGGTCACGTGTCCTGACGCGAGTTTAAGATTTTATATCCATTACAGAAAAATTGCTCAACGCCCCTAAAGAAGTTTTCACTTCAAAAATTTAACATCAAGTTGCAACCAGAAATGGACGAAAGCTCAAAGAAAGCCAGACAGGTTCGAGAGTCTATACTCAAATAGGTTAAACGGTGAATTTAAAGTACCATTGAATTCTTGCAGTACCTCAACCTCTGAAATATCTGGCTTGAATACTTCTGGTGATCGTGGTAGACCAACAAAACCATACGACGAGTGTTCGGAAAACACAAAAAAAATATGGAACTGCTCCAGGAGTATGGAATGGGACATGTCCGTAACGCTTATGTGCAAGGTTTACGATCTATGGGAGAAAATGACGAAGCGTCAATTGTGTCTATTATCAGAAACAAGGAAAAAGACGAGAAGAAAGCAATTCTACAAATCATAATCAGTCCAGATAGTGCACTTTCTTTTACAAAAGAAGAGGCATTGAGCATGTGTATTGAAACGGATCTAACGAAAGCCCAATATGGGTACCTAAGAAAAAGGCTCGTTGATAAAAAATTAAGTTCTGTTTTACCTTCGTATCAAATACTAAGTGAAGCAAAAAAGGCTTGCTATCCGCCTGCATCTAGCATAACGGTAACAAATATAAGCGCAAAAATTAATCTGCAAGATCTCTTAGACCATACAGTCTACCGTATTATAAAGATAAAGTCAGGTTCGACAAACTACAATCGTCTCAAGCTGTTCACTAAATAGGGGTGTGTTGGATCTTCCGGGCAAAGTGAGTATAAACAAATTCTACCGGAAGAAAACGAACAAATATCGGATGCTAATTTGTTTATAGTGTCCCTTGTACCACTGCGACTAGTAGACGAAGAAACGTCTACAGTTATATGGCAGAATCCTACTTGCTCATCTGTTAGATATTGCAGACCAATTTCATTAGAATTTGCAAAAGAAACACCCGAAAAAACTACAGCGGTTGTCAGTGAAATTGAAGCCAAAATTAATCAATTGATTTCAACTCTTGTGTCTATAGACGACAAAGTCATCGAGGTTAAACATGAACTGTTTATGACAATGATTGATGGGAAAGTTGCTCAAGTGTTAACGAACACATCATCCAGTGCTACCTGCACTGTTTGTGGAGCAACTCCCAGACAAATGAACGATCTTTTAAAAGTTACATCAAGAGTTGAAAATGAAGATGCAATTAAATACGGATTGTCGAGACTACATGCATGGATAAGATTTATGGAGACGATCCTCCATATTTCTTATAATTTGGGTTTTGAGAAGTGGTCAGCAACAACTCCACAAAACAAGCAACTTAAAGAAGACAAGAAAAAACATGTCCAAAAACGTTTCCGAGAAGTGCTTGGTTTGCACATTGATAAACCACGTCAAGGTTCCGGTAATAGCAATGACGGAAATACAGCAAAGCGATTTTTCCAAAATTACGAATGCTCTGCAGGGATAACTGGAATTGATGGAGAATTAATTAAGAGATTTTATGTAATTCTTCAAACCATGTCATCGGGATTCCCTATAAACGCAGAAACATTTGGTCAGGATACATTGGTAACCGCGCAATTATACGTAAGCAAATATAACTGGTATTACATGCCATCTTCGGTCCATAAAGTACTTATACATGGTGCTAAAATAATAGAGCATTATGCAGTTCTGCCTATAGGACAATTATCCGAAGATGCTCAGGAAGCCAGGAATAAAGATTACAAAAAATATAGGTTACATCACGCTAGGAAGTGTTCCAGATCAGCAACAAACGAGGACGTTCTGCATATTTTGTTATATACATCTGATCTTTATATATCTAGTTTAAATAAACCCAGTTTTGTAATATCCAAAGAATTGTTTGACGAAGCTAAAGAATTATTGGAAATAGAAGGTTATGAATAGGATCGCAATTTTTTTTATGGTGTCATTTTTTAGCATGTTTGTTTGATAATAATAATAATAATTAAGTCTTAAACTTATTTTAAGTAAGTGTTACTTTTATTGTCATTTTATTATAACTGTATAATTTTTTGTATGTACTCGTAATTTCGTATATCCTTATCTTTGTCATTTTTTTATAAAAATTATATAACTTTTAAAATAATGATGTTTAATTTATTTTATTGCCTATATATTCATTAATACATAAAAAAAAATTCAAGGGGAAACATCACAAAACAACAAAGTTATCGATTTTTGAGATGAAATATACCGATCGGTCCCACAGTGCGATCGCGCGTTTACGCGCGCTTTGACATCTGTGTAACATCTGTTGACTGTTCAGTTGAGCGCGTGCTTACACCGCAATTGCACGTTTTTTTGTGACTTGCGTTTGTATTTAGCTCAAAATTAGTGAATTAGATATTGACATCGACTTACTAATTGACGAAGTCAGGAAAATACCAGCGATTTGGGATATAGCTTCAGAATTCTATAAAAATAAAATGTTAAAATGACCAACCCAATGTGTGCGTTTTCTTTTACCATATTTTTTTTTAATAATATAACCACAAAATAATAGCTTCTTCCACGTTCATTTTCTAAGCTCTATCGATACAGACTGACGAGCTCCTCGCAACGCGCGTTAGCTTTGTTATCTGAACTCTTTAAAAATATGATCGCGCGTTGACCTGCGTTAACGCTTGTTACAATACATGTGAACTTAGCCTAACAGTTCAATGACGCCATTATGGTGCCATAGTGATGCCACTATGGCACCATAGTGGCGCCATTGTGACAAAAAATCTAGTTTGGTGTCATAATGACGCCATAGTGGTGTCATAATGGCAAAATTATACCAAATTTGGTAGTCAACTATAATTTTTTTGGCGTAATGACCCCAGTATGGCACCATAATGGTGTCAGTGACTGACCATTGTAACAAAATTGTAATATGATTGTAATAACAGAATTAGCGGACTTGGGGCCCTGAGCAGAATGGTCTCTCGGAACGATACAACCGGACCAATGTTGAGAAAGCCAAGTGTCTACTGTTCGATGCAGGTCTCGAAAAAAGTTTTTGGGCAGAGGCAGCACATATTGCGATGTACTTACAAAACAGGACTGTGACAGCAATATTGAATTGTAAAACTCCTTTTGAGATATGGATGAGCAGAAAGCGTACGTAAGTCAATTACGAGTTTTCGGTAGTAGGTACAATCATGGTACATAATAACATACCGAAACAAAAGAGATTAAAGTGGGACAGAAAGTTTGAAAAATGTATCTTTGTCGGCTATTCCGATGCTGTCAAAGGGTATAGGATAAATCACTTCCCGATCCAAGAGCGATTAAGAAATTAAGGGAATTATTAGCTCTTTTGCAAATATAAAGAAAAAGAGAGCAAAAGGAACAAATAAGAATTAATGGAAAGGAACATCAAATAATAAATAACCATTTAAAATCCTTTCACGGATACTTCGCTCTTTTTAGTCACAGTCACATGTTATATAGCCTTCCTCGATAAATGTACTATCCAACACTGGAAGAATTAATTTAAATCGGACCAGCGGTTCCCAAGTTTCCTGATGGAAAGTATAAAATATTAGTATAAATAAGTGTAAAAGGAAATAACCAATCAATCAAAATGCAAATTAGTCGTTTTTATTTTTAGTTAAGATTAGTTTAGACATGTGTAAGTGATGCGATTGATACATTACGCGTAATATTACCCGACCGCGTACTGTTGTATTACAACCAATTAACTCAAATACTCAACCAATTCAAGTATCACACATCACACTAAACATTACTCGACACGCGCGCTGCAGCCCACTGTTCAGTAATGTTGCTATTGCTATGCTCTGCACTGCTCACTCACAAGAGGCGCGACGCGAGCGACAGTGATAACATTATGTTATTAATATAAGTATTACAACGACGCGCGATGTCATTCAATTGAAGTAGAACCTTATAACTAGTGCAAAAAGGCTTAATTTTATTTAAAGTACCTAGTCTTTGAATTTTTGGCGCCGAGTGTGAAATCATAGGTTGCAATTTCTTGAAAATAATAATAATAATAAATAATAATTAGTTGGCATTGTTTAATACCGGTTCAATGTCGTGTCACCGTGTCACGCGCTAAGACAACAGTTATTGTAAACAAATAGGAAAATAGTGTTTTTGTTTCATAGACTTAATACCTATTATAACTGTTTTAAGGTTTTGCGTGCATCGTTCCGTTTTGGTACTAGTTTTGAACTGTAAATAATAGGGTGTCCCTTAAACTTCAATGTCAATATATTTTTACGCATACCGTCTAAAAACTTTAGTATTGACCTAATATAATACAGAAATAAATATTAGCCCGATTTATAAACGATAACCCGTGCCGACTTGAGTTTTTAACTTGTCCATACAAGTAGCGCGGGTACAGCGCTGTGACCTGTTACTGCGAATTTCAATTGTCATTTCATACGTGATTTCTAACATTATTAGTGCGTTGTTGTTTCTTATGTGAAGATGTCTGTGGAATTACGAAGTGATAAACAAAATATTTACCTTATCGGACTGCCAAGCCACCAGATAAATGGGGCAAAATTACTATCTAATCGACAAGTTCTCACCGTTTTATTTTACAATATACGTGAAGTCAAGCTGACTGTTAGTGAAAGTGCGAATCTTGTTGTAAGAGAGTGCATTATATTTTGGGAAAAAGCCAGAATTCCTACGAAGGCATTTCCTAACTGCGTGAAGAAACTTGTTGATTTATATCATGTTTGGAGGGAGCTGCAAAAAAACTGTAAGAAAACTCAGGTGACGTTCAAGAACCGTGAAAATAATTTTGTAAAAGACCTTGATAGCTTATTTGATATTGCACATGCTGATGCCTTCGCCAGAATTAAGATATAGGAAGACAAAGATTTTTTAAGGAAACAGAGAGAGGCAGGTCGACCGGGATGCTTAGGTGGAATTGACAAAAATTTGGCGGAGAAAGAAGAACGAGTTAGACAAAGACGATTGGAAGAAGAGGAAAGAAAGGTAAAACAAAGAGAGTTATTGGCTGTTGCATTTACTTCTTCAATAGATAGCTTGAAATGTCTGGAGAATTCGGATGAGGAACAGATTTCGAACTGTGAACTTAGTACTCAGATTATTTGCCCTGAAAAAAGTTCTAAAAGAGGCACGAAAAGTTTCATAACTCCTAAACTGGTAGCAGCTTTAGATCGTTGCCAATTAAGCATAAGAGACACAGTTTACATTCTCCATGCGGTTGTAGAAGCGCTTGGTCTGAATCGAAGGAAGAAATTACGCAAAATTTCTTTAGTAAGTTTAATATTTTCTTGTTTCTTTTTTCAAAGTTTCGTGGCTTAGTTTTTACTTTTTTAAACTGTTTTTTTTTTCTTTCAGATATGACGCTGAATGATTTTGTGACTCAAAAAAGCAAACAATTTCTATCTCGACTGCAGATCGACGACAGTTTTCTTCGGGAGGATGTATCTTCTTGGGGTGACAATCCTACTTTTTTGGAAGCTAGAAGACGAATAAGTCGTTTGAAGGTCCTAAATGACACTGCTGAAAGAGCTGTTAAATTAATGCAAGATTTTAATGGACTTATCACGGCTGAGGAAGAGCAAAAACAGTTTTTGTTGCGTTGTGTTCAGGAACACAGAAAACTGTATCTAGACTGTAAAAAAACTACACTAAAGAGAAGTTACCCTAATTAATTATTATTATAATTTGTATTTAAATAAAAGTTTATGTTGATCTTATTTTATTCTTACTCATATTTACTTTATTTGTTGCATTATAATTAGTTTTGGATCAAACCAAAATGTCAGGCTAAAACACCATTTTTTACTAAATTTTAGGGCTCGGTCGGCACGGGTTGCAATCATGCTACAAATATGAAATTTCATATTTAAGTACATTTTAGCATTTATAAAAAAAGTAGAGGGTATGCGTTTCGAAATTCAAAAAAAAATTTCTTTTTTCCATATAAGGGACACCCTAGTAAATAAACAGAAACATTATTGATCGTGTGTGTAATTATTTGATATTACCTATTAGGTACATTTGTAAATACTTAAGTGCATAAAAATTGGTAAATATTTGATTAGTAATTGTTCGTCCTATATATTAAATTAATATGGCGACTAAAAGAAAATTAAGCCCTTTATGGAACCACTTTGAAGAAGTTGAACCAGGCAAAAAGGCCAAATGTAACTACTGCTCCGGTACGTTGGCAGTTTCTTCGAGCTCAATAGGATCCCTGAGCCGACACATGAAATCTATCCATCCCACGATCCAATTAAACAGCAGTAGGCAGCTTGCATCTGTTCCCGATAGAAATGTTGATGGCGAGATAGAAGTAGAGGCGGACCGAGCATTGCCTTCATGCAGTAGTGGGAACTCAGCACAAGTTCCGACTACCACCAATGAATCATCAGGATTGAGAAGTAGGCAGACTCAACAGGCAGGTCCTTCGATGGCAGACTACGTGACAGTCAAAAAACCTTTACCAGTTAACCGTATGCACCAGCTTGACTAACAACTAGTAAAAATGATTGCCAAGGGATACCATGCGCTACGAATGGTTGATGAGGTAGAATTCCGAAAATTCATTGAACTTTTAAATCCCGGGTATACCCTGCCGACTCGGAAAACCCTCTCCGAAAGCTTGCTTCTAAAAGTATATAATATACTTTAGAATCAGTTAAAAAAAAATAGTAAAAGCGGCAGCTATTTGCATTACAACAGACGCCTGGACGTCTGTAGTGAACGTCGGGTACATCGCTATCACGGCTCACTTTATCGACACAAAAAGTCACAAGCTATGCACGGTTATGATAGGCTGTATTGAATTTGAAGAGAGACACACGAGTGATAACCTCAAAAACTTCCTTCAAGCCAAGTTTGAGGAGTGGAATATTCAGCAGTACGTGAACGTCAGCGATAGTGCCGCAAATGTTCTTAGTGCTGTTCGACTTGGCGGTTGGCGCTCATTGTCTTGCTATGCGCACAATTAATTTAGTAGTGCAAGCAAGCATCAACGAAATATCCGACACCGTCAACAGGGTCAAGGCTATCGTGGAGTATTTTCATAGAAGCATTCCAGCTAAAAATAAATTAGAAGAAATTCAAAAACAAATGCAAATATCGCCATTGAAACTCAAGCAAGATGTGGCTACAAGGTGGAACTCCACATAATATGATATGCTCATGAGGTTGTTAAAAGTCAAAGATGCCCATATCGCTACTTTGGCAATAATGCGTCCAGATTTAAGTATACCGCAAGAGGATTGGACTGTGATCGAAAAAGCAACAGAGATATTAAAGATTTTTTATGAAATCACTGTTGAAGTCAGCGGCGAGGAATATGTGACTGCCTCGAAATATATAGTATATTGTAAAATAATTAACCGGAAACTAAACGGATACGAGGCTAACGGATACGGTATCGAACATATTAGACTGCTGCTCAACTCGCTCAAGTCCCAAATGCTTCAAAGATTCGGAGAAGTGGAAAGAGTCATGCTTCTTTGTGAGGCAACAATATTAGACCCGCGTTTTAAGAAAAGCGGGTTTAATGAACCTAGTAATTTCGAAAGGGCTGCATCAGCATTAAAGTTAAAATTTGGAAATCTCCCTACCATGGACCGAGTTCAAGAAGTACCAGTTCCAGGGCCAGCTTCTACGCAGTCTGGGTTCATTTGGGAAGAATTTGACGCAGAAATTTCTGATCTCGTTCCTCAAAATACGACAGCGGCCGGCATTGTTGAGTTCGATAAATATATACAAGAACCCAGTGGCGTGCACAGGAATATGACACAGGGTATGCGGCGCTATACTCAGTCACAAAAACTTTTTCTTTTATAGATTTTTAGCATAGCCACGCGACGGATCTCTAAGTCGGAAACCATGCCAACAGAACAAATTTAAATCTGAATATACCGAATCAGTCCACACTGTACTAGAATTACTAAGCAATAACTACGTACGTACATACATACCGCACATCGGCAAGTAGAGAGTCACAACACATAAAAATACGAAATTGAGATAAGTATGCCATAAGAAAGGCAATCGCAAACTTTACCTGCTAAAAAACCGTCATAATTCTAGTGCGATTCCTCGCCGAGAGATGGCATTTAATACCCTTTTTCACCGTGCCACTTTTCGACCTTTTGTAGCGTAAACAGTGTCACATCACAGTTGATACAGAACAGACGTGCATCTTGTGTGTGTAATACTGTCACAACCTGTGTAACGACCCTATTAAGGTAAGTAATTTTCATTCATTTGCTTTGATTTCGGCAAAAAGATAGTCACATCATGTGAAATATTTTTGAGTTATTCTCACCAAGTATTTTAAAATTAAAGAATAGAACTGTCACATCATGTGAAGTGACTATATTGTTGAGTTATTCTCAATATTTATTTTAAAATTATAGAATAGA
Source organism: Orgyia antiqua (assembly GCA_916999025.1). Lineage (NCBI taxonomy): Eukaryota > Metazoa > Arthropoda > Insecta > Lepidoptera > Erebidae > Orgyia > Orgyia antiqua. The sequence goes on from OU779874.1 coordinate 13,969,934, forward strand.
ACTGTCACATCATGTGTAATGACACTGTTCTTGCTTTAGAGTTGGTTGATACCGAGTTAATAAAAGGGTAGAAGTGTTTTAACATGTGATATAACTGTACTACCGAATAAGACAAGTATTTAACTGGGTATTATTTAATATTACGACTATCATTCTGCTAAAATAGTGTTTATAATTTATCTTAGGACGCATTACAACTGTTATTATTTTTTACTTTATTAGGACAAAATGAAGCGGAATTCAAGAGCGGAGTTCATGATTGATTTAGTTTTACCGCGATAGCAGCTTGGATAAATCTGAAACTTCTAAAGAAAATATCAATAATACCAACACGCTTCCTAATATTGACGATGGTAAGTGATAGTTTTTTTTTTCAAATACGACCTATTTACAAAAAAAATATGTTGTGTATAAATGTTTATTACAATTACAAAGGGCTTACTTAGAAATATTAATGCTTTCTTCACATCAATTTCAGCACCTGCATCTACAAGTTTAAAAAAAAATAGTTTACAAAATTATAATTTAGATGACACAGTACCCGAAAATGAATGTTTAGATGACACAGTACCCGAAAATGAATGTTTAGATGACACAGTACCCGAAAATGAATGTTCAGTTAATGAGGACGGTGTTTGTAAGTATAAATTGTTTATTTGAATTTTGTAATTTTTATTATGATTATGTAGAACGATTAAGAATTCTAAAGAAACTAATGCTTACATGTTTTTATTTCAGGCACATATACCTTGCCAGTGGAAGCTACAACTCCTTCAAATGAAGACGATTTCATCGAGGATAGTGATGATAGCGTTAAAGATCCCGATTTTGTTATTAGTCGTGGTAAGCTCAGAAGAAAATTTTTGCTTAATAGTCAGGATGAAGAAATAACTAGTAACTTACTTTCTGAATCTAGAAGTATACTACAGCAGGAAGTGCATCAAAATAATCCCGATTTTAATTACGATATGGCTTCACCTAATTTAAATTCCGAAAACATTCCTAATTCTAATCCAATTCAAAATCTAACACAACTGGATACTAATTATGACTCCGATTCTTCTTCTTCAAACTCATCTTCTAGCTCCAATTCGTCGTCAAGCTCTAATTCATCTTCTGGTTCGAGCTCCAGTACTTCGCGTTCAAACTCGCCTATATTACCATCAAGCTCTACAGCCAATGCCTCATCCCCACCGATCGCAGTTTCTTTTCAAGGCGAAAGGGAACCAGAATCCGATCAGCTATCTAATCCATCCAGTTCAATCATCAGTTTAATTAATAACGAAACAAATGCAGCAAAAAAAGGGAAAAAGCGTTTATGTCGAAGCGAAGAGTGGTTGAGTAATAAAACTAAAAAGGCTAGGAATTTAGGTGAGGCTTATATTTCAAGAACCAAGGAGAGAAAAGCAATACCTGCTAGGTCAATGTTGCCTCCATGCAATGAAAAATGCACATTAAAGTGCACCGAAAAAATTAATGAAAGCCAGAGAGAAAACAAATTTGATGCTTACTGGAAACTGGGTGATATTACTTTACAACGGAATTTTATTCATAAATCTATTAAACCTATCATCCCTAAAGTTAGATTTACTGCTAAAGAAAAACCAAGAAGACTCAATCACTCTTTTTATTTAACATTCAATCAAGAAACAGTACGCGTCTGTAAACTCTTTTTTAAAAATACATTAGGCATTAATGACCGTGTCATTCGTACTGTTATAAAAAAAAGTGAAGATGGATTTTTACAGCAAGATCTAAGAGGTAAACATGGTCATCACCATACAGTAGATGATTCTATAAAACAAGGGGTTAAAGATCATATCAGCTCAATACCAAGAATGGAGAGCCATTACATTAGGAAAAATACAACACGAGAATTCATAGAAGGTGGTAAGACACTTGCAGATTTATATAGAGATTATAAAAAGGATTGCGAATCAAAACAGTACCCTTACGCTAATGAGACAATGTATTCACGAATCTTTAATAAAGACTTTAACATAAGTTTTTTTACCCCAAAGAAAGACCGCTGTGAATTGTGTGCAAGTTATGAAAATGCCGAAGGCACTGCAAAAGAAAACTTGAAGCCGAAATATTTAAAACATCTGGAAGAAAAAGAAGAATCAAGAAGAGAAAAAGAGCGTGATAAAGGAAATATCAGTCCAGATAATGTAGTGGCTGTTTATGACTTACAAGCTGTCTTGCAGCTACCTCGTGGAAACACCTCAGTATTTTATTATAAGTCAAAATTAAATAATCTTAACCTAACGATTTCAGAACTGAGCACTGATAGGAATGAATGTTATTTTTGGCATGAAGGGGAAGGTAATCGTGGGGCTGATGAAATTGGCTCGTGTGTTTTTAAATACATTCAAAGCAAAATGCAGTGTTATGAAGGCCCAGGTCTTGACTTAACATTTTATTCGGATAACTGCTGTGGTCAAAATAAGAATAGATTTATTGTATCGTTATATTCATTTTGCCTACGTAAATATTCAAAAATTAATAGTATATCTCATAAGTTTTTGATAACTGGACATACCCAAAACGAAGGTGACGCTGTCCATTCGACAATTGAAAAACAGATACAGAGAAGGTTAAAATCTGGGCCTATTTACGTGCCAAGCCAGTATGTTGAAGTGATCAGATCAGCGAAGAAAAAAGGGAGACCGTATAACTTGACTGAAATGAGTTCCTGCGATTTTATATCGTTAAAAACTTTAGCACAGGATATGGGCATCCATACACGATCCTTTAAAATATTAGACGTGAAAATATTGAAGATAATGAAAGATTCACCTACAACAATATTTTATAAAACTTCGTTTAATCAAACAGAGTTCCTGAAAGCTGAGTTATCTCGAAAAAACAATTTGGGCGAGATAAATTTGAAAGCAGCCTACAGAACCAAACCTAAAATAAAACCAACCAAAATAAATGACCTAATAAGTTTGGTTGAAAGTAATCACATTCCTCAATTCTATGCGTCGTTTTATAGATCTCTTAATAACAATTAATTTATTTGAAGATTGGCTTATTTGAAGACTGTTGATTCTATGTTCCTATTAACTATAAGGGAGTAACTATTTTATTTTCATAGAAATAATTTAATTAGTAATTTCCATTTTTACTTTCATAAAGATCTGATTTTTATAATTTTGTTATTGCACCAACGGTGTTTTTTCGAATACTTTACTATTTACTCTATTTAGAATGTTTTAGTTATAAACCAAGTACGTGAGTACAAATTTTTGATATTTTTCACTTCTAGGCTAGGTTAAATTCACACAAATTATGCCATCCAATTTTATTTTGTATGTGTAAACTATTTTCTAATAATTTTCATAATAGTTTTCTTGTGGAGAGATTATCCTATTATCTGGAAATGTGCTAATTATTGTTTTTATATGAAAAGTTTTGTACCATTTCGTTTCTAATGTAACTAATAGTAACTACCTACAAAGAAACCTACAAAGATATTTAATATTACCTGATTAATTTTAAAGAAACAATAAATATTATTAACGAATAAAAGTGTTTCATTTCATGAATCTTTCATAAATTTGTCGACAAAAGTGACACATTATAGGAATTTAAAAGTAAAAAATTAATATAAAATGGAAAAAATATCTTCAGATTTTAATTTCCATAAAAATATAATAGAGCATTAAATATTCTTCTTAAATATATCTTAGGTTCTTCGATACGGTCTCTCAGAATTTTTTTAATGGAATTATAAGTTCTAAAAAAAAGAAAATCGTGATTTCCCAAAAACTATGTTTATTGTGTTGTGACACTCTACTTGCCGATGTGCGATACGTACATGTACGTATGTACATACGTTTCATAACTTTTAACATGAAATTTTCGAGTTACATTACCTTTTTGCTGGCTTAGTTGCCGTAACACAGGTACACAGAATCTTTTCACTGAATGACAATTGTCAGAACTTGTTATTTTTAATTTTTAACAAACACACACTATCAACACACATTTCACAATCAAATAACATTTTGACGGGCTTCGTGGCGTAGTGGTTCATGTACTGGACTGCCGTTCACAAGGTCGCGGGTTCGATTCCCGCTTGGGACAATCATTTGTGTGATATTCATAAATGTCATACAAATGTTTGTACTACGTCTGGGTGTTTTCTATGTATTATAAGTATGTATTTACAAAAGAAAAAGTAGTATATGTATTATATCCGTATTCTGGTACCCATAACACAAGCATAATAAGCTTAGCTTGGGACCAGAGGACGATGTGTGAAATGTCCATGAATATTTATTTATTTATTTCTTATTTATTATTATTATTTTAAAATCAACAAACGAAAATCCATACAATTATTAAATTATAGAAACTCAATATTAAACAGTTCAATGAATCACACGAAAAAATAAAATGGCCTCCGTCGAACCTAAATATTTCTGCTATTTAAATAGATAAATAAAACCTTACTAAACAAAAATGCATACGTGATTTATTAGACTTCCGACTATTATATTTATTCGGATTATAAGTAACGAACGAATGCCGAATACTCGCGGAAACATCCGATCGCCAAAGCATGCCGCATGAGATGCAGTACAAGGCGTCTTCAATATGCAAGCCTGTGTGCGTTTGTAAACTGTGCACGGACACCAAATTTTCTACACACATATGAACTCATGGCAGACGGGCGGTGTCGAGCTTGTCCTACGCTTTCGTCCGTCTGACCAATATTATTCCTTCGCCAAACGCCTGGCAAAAAGCAATTTGCAAGCACATATTGGTGCTATTTATGAATTATTAGGCGTTTTTAAGTTATAATATTTTGTTTAATTAATAGTAAATAAATGAATACAGTCATCTAAAACATACGAACGTTTTATTAAAATATCTGTGAATGGCAAGTAAAGCCGTGCTTTTCTGCCTTTATGGAGCGCACGCCCCTGCAAGAACCTCTTATTAAAAGAACGGAAAATCCTCTGCTCTGGTGGAAAGAGCGCAAAAGTGTCTACCCGCGGTTGTACAAATATATGCTGAAACGTCTCAATATCACGGCTACATCCGTACCATGTGAAAGAGTTTTTTCGAAGGCGGGGCTGACTTTGAACGAAAGACGGACTCGTCTTAAGACCAAAAAACTGTCACAATTATTATTTATCAGCTGTAATTAAAAAATCCATATAAATTAAAAAAAGCTATAAAACATAATAAAAACTACAAAAAAGCATTAAAAATACCAAAAAAAGACAATCAATCATTGTAAATAAAATTGATTTCTAAATACGCCACTATTCATGATCAACCATAGTGTTGATCCATGAATATTGCCAGTCCTAAGCCTGGAATAACCTTTGGTCGCGATTTTTTAGCTAATTTATTCTCTTATAAGTAAGGTTAAAGTATGAAGAGAAATCAATTTTATGTTTCCCGACCATTGCATTACGTTTACGTATCAAAAGTGATATTTGGGCTATTCGCATGGTACGTCATCTCAGGTGATGTTTAGGGTGATATGTGATAGTGTAATGTAATATTACTCGGCATGTAATGTAATGCCATATCACATTACTTTGAAATGCACTGTTTCGCGCATGTCTAGATTAGTTGTGCAAGTCGAATTGGTACCAATGATAATCAATTAACACTCAAAGCAATGGTACCAATTTAGAGTGCACAAGTTCCTTACCAATTTATAAATGTGAAAACATGTGAGCTTAAGTGTTAATGTGTGGAACGAAATTATAGCGCGATTTAATAAACTGTACAACGCCATCTATCGAGTGATAATAATAAATTAAAACAACTATGGTGTATTTTGATTAATAGGCTATTTCGTTGTGCACATTTTATTAATTAAAATCGTTAGTCTATAATATACAGATTGTCTAATAAAAAGTTCTGTTAACATTTCCAAATTGTGTTATTAACACTATCAATTAACATTTTTTAGTTAAGTTTAGTTGTGCAGGTACCAATCGGTACCAATGTCAATTAAAATTAATGTGTCCGACCGAAACGGGTTTTCCAGCCGAAAACCGAATGTTCGGCCGTGACTTCAGTTTCGGCCGAAACCGAAACTCACGTGGTCAAGTACGAAATTTTTTAAAATACTGTAATTTGGTGCATTTCACCTATTATTTTGCGTTAATTAGGGCATGAAATGGAGACACAGTATATTAAGTTCGCTGGAATCATTTATTTAATATCATTTAAAAAATATTAATAATTTTTTTATTTATTTTTTTAATTATGTTCTTATAATTCCGAACAGGGCTGTCAAAGCGTTGCCGCGCGAAACGAAGTTAGGCGAGCATGGGTGTGCGCGAACTGCGACATAAGTTTCGGCTAATATTTTTTTTTTTACGAGTCAGTTTCTAAACTTGCAATGGCCATTTGTAAAGCCCCTTCTCTAGTACTGTTACCACCTATGAAACCAGTAGCATGACAAAATATACAGCCTTTAATATCAGCAGCGTCACTCAGTTCAGCATCTCTTACACCCCACCATTTCTTGTGTAATGGTTTTCTAGAAAAAATATTATCTTTACTTATTACAAAACATGGTTATTCTTGTATGTGAGCTTATATCTTCAAAGCTACGATAGAGTGGTTAATGAGGATGGCTTTTTTGTATTATTAGTTTAGGTTTGGATTCTAAATTTCACACGTAATAAACTACTGATATATGAGAATATCCTTAAACCAAGTTGGATGTACGGCGTACAGTTGTAGGGTAGTGCTAGCGAATCAAACATGAACATAATACAGAGACTTCAAAACATTACTCTCAGAATAATATCAAATGTCCCCTGGTTCATTACTAATGTTGAAATACACAAAAATCTGGATGTTAAAACTGTGCGTGAAGAAATTGAATGTTATACAATGAGATACAAAAAGAGACTCGCTAATCATCCCAATGAATTAGCAGTCCAGTTACTACAAGTCAGCAGCAGAACACGCTTAAAAAAACGTGTCATACTCCAACCTTGACAATGAAGAGAACTAAATAATGGAGAAGATGTCTCCCATGATGAGACTCTCCCTTTGCTGTTATCTGACCCTGAATAGATCTGTTTTTAGTCAAAGGACTGATCATTGATAACATGGAAAAAAAAAAATACCACACATGAATTATAGCAACATTTTTCAGTGATGCTTCGCTCCTATCGCAGCGTGATATTATATAGCCTATAGCTTTCCCCATTAAAAGTTCTATCCAACACTGAAAGAATTTTTCAAGTCGGATCAGTGGTTCTTGAGATTAACGGGTTCAAATAAACAATCCTTTCAGCTTTATAATATTACTACTAGCTGTTGCCCCCGGCTTTCTACGCTTGTAACTAAATCACCATAATAAGGATGACTTGTGTCTAACAGTGAGAAAAACAACATACCTTGTAACGAAACTAGTTGGATTAACTGGAACCGCTTGTACTCTCCATGAACCAGGTTTATCATTGAACAAAACATATTTAATCTCATGTCCAATACCCATCTCTTCTTCCAAATCAAATAGATGTTCTTTCCACGGAAAACGCTCAGTAAACTCCACAATATTTCCAGACTTATGTACCTCAAATCGATTTTCTAAGGCTGCCCTTACAAATTGTCGAGCGGGAAGCCAAACCGATATTAAATAATTCACATTGAAGAGGAATTCTTCACCAACTAATGTCATTGCTTGCTTAAATATTTCGTCTAAGTCATGAATCTGTTTAGTATTCCAATCTGGATTTAATCTGGCAACTCGATTACTTAAATGTGTTCTTATTTTATATGCCGGTTCTTCGGAAAACATTGGCACTCCATTATCGATAGCATCTATCTCTTGTATAAAGTTATCGTAAATTTTCTTATAAATAATACTTAAATCTGCATTACTGATAGATATACTTGGTGGTGCTAATTTTTTTATTACTTCCTCTCCGTAAAATGTATAAATAAGACCTGCTGAACTCAATCTGTAAAGAGAAACATGTACTATTTTAACTTATTAAAAAACAATGTCGTCATTTTGTATCCCTATGTGAGCTTAAGAGGGCATGATACCAAATTATTCTCCATATAAAAATATGGGTATCGTACTTCCCTTTTTTCTTCGCGAAAGTTAAACCGATTTTAATTGTTTCTACGCTATAATATAGATGAATGGTCTTATTCATAATTATATATCGAAGGTTTAAAATTTTCAAAACTTGTTACGATAAAACGTATAATATCTCTCCGATAAAATCTCCGTTTAAACCTCCGATAAGTCATTATGAATAAGACCTTATGAGTATATCTATGCTTCTGTCACTTTCTTTTTTTCAATGCATAATAACTTAAAGAAATATGACCATCTGAAAATCCCTTTTTTTTTTCGCTTTTCTTTAGGTAAAGTTGCAGTGTCTATCACATATATTTGGTAAGGTTTTACCAAAAAAGGAAGTGATACAAGCATAGATATACTCTTCATCTATAATATAGCGTAAAAGCAATCAATATCGGTTTAACTTTCGCGAAGAAAAAAGGGGACTACAAAACGTCTTTTTTTTCAAAGAATTTGTAGGTAAAATCTGCTTCAGCTATATTTGTCCCTTTCAGAATGGTGCTCGGGAATAGGGATAGCAATACCTAAGGCAAATACCTAAATTAGGAGTACAGTACCCTCTTAAGAAAATGGATTTGTTGTATAAGTTGTTAAGGTTGGGTTTCTAAAATCCACGCGTACGGAGTTGCAGGTAAGTTTTTTTAATATTAAATGACAGCATAAAATTATTTTATGTGATAATTGTAAATATCACGCAAATACTTGTTCCCTGCGAGAATTGTATCTTCGATTTAGTGAAAAAGTCCTAGAGGCCTGTGTTTTATATTATATAAATATTCATGGACCTTTTACACAACGTCCTCTGGTCCCAGTACTAGAAGCACTGTATGTATTAAACTAATGTCCTATTAAAAGAAACAGAATCATAATTTGTGGTCTAGTTTTAAAGATATAAACTTACATAGGGACATACATGTAAACATAACAACTTTGTTTTATAATAAGTAGATATACCATGAGCACCTTAGCTTCAGACATTGAGTTGCTGAGACATGTTGAATGAATGTTCAATATTTAAGAAAAATAATTAAGAATTGAAAAAAGAACAAATAAACTTACTTAATTTTATATTTATCACCCAGCTCCGGTCTCAATGAACTTAAAGTTCCAGTAAATTCTCTCTGATGGTGATCATATCGTTTCTTCTCATGGTCAAAGACCGCTCCAACATCTACTACGATATCACATTCATTAAGTATATCCATATCCCGGGTTCTAATAATTTGAGCTTCTTTATACTCCGGCAGAAGTTTAAGCATGTAGCAAGCAAGTACCTCATCACAGTGGAATACTCCATTATGAGTTCCAATCTAGAAAAAAAATTAGGTTTAAGTAGATAAGATAAAGTAGATTAAGAATACAAGTATCAACACTCCAATTATCCTCCAGGGTGCTGTAAGAGGCAGCTAATGACAGAAAGCTCCAAACTAAACTTGATGGCAACATGCCTAGTCAGCAAAGAATAATAGACCACCAGGTCTTTGTACAACAGTGAGACATGATTGGGCTGGAGAGAGAGAGAAATAAGTAGAAAGGTGATGAATATAAATATTCGTGTGAGTTGACAAGTGTTTCACAGCAACATGGAAGAAAAAAGTACCTATGCTTTTTCGATCCCTAATTATTTGGGATAAGGGCAGGAAGAGAGATTAATCTTATCTGGGACTTCACGAGGTTGCAGATTCGATTCTCACATAGAACAATCATTTGTGTGATATTTATAAATGTCATACAAATGCTTGTACTGCGTTTGGGTGTTTACTATGTATTATAAGTATTCACAAAAGAAAAATAGTTTATGTAGTAGTATAACTGCATTCTGGTACCGATAACACAAGCATATAAGCTAAGCTTGTGACCATAGGACGTTGTGTGAAATGTCCATGAATATTTATTTATTTTATTTAATTATATTAAATTGTAAGTATTTAGAAGACACTAATTAAGCAAACTGGTAAATATACAGGGTACAGCTAGTAATAAACATTATTAAACTTACATACACTCATAGATTTGAGTGTATAAAGCATTACTTTTGTAGGTACATTACCTGAACTACCTCTACCCATGTATAACCTCAATTACGAATAACATGAGCTAACTTGTACTGTAATTACAGACTTATTTTAGTACGCAAATCGTGCGAATCTCTTCTTTGCAGTATGATAAAAAAGTTTGTAGTGAAGTTTTCAAAACAAAATAACACAATCTCGCAATCTCATCAACAACCGCGCAAAAGCGTTTATACGGCAATAGAACGCGCGATTCGCAACACATTGGCTAGTCAATAGTGATCTAACATATTGCCACATAGGAAAGCTTAAAGGTATTATAAAATTCCCACCTTCATATTTATTTGAGATATACACCGCCGAGAACCGCTGTTAAAATGATTACAATGCCAACGCGATGGCGACCGATGTAAAACTGATAAGTTATGCAAAAGGTTTCTAAACATTAGGTAAACTTGTAAAAATTATACTTTAAGCAATAATGTACTTACAATATAATAATTTAACTCTGTTAACGTAACTGTAAATGTTTTTTATTAATTAAATTAATATATTTAGCTGAATTTATGTTTAGCAGATAACAATTGAAATAAAAAATAAATTTTTTATTCATTTTCATTCATTCAATTTCATTCATTCACTCCATCCATAGACTAGCTAGAGTAGACTTAGTAGATTTTTTTAAATGTTACTTAATTTCTACCATCGATTATGCATCGATCATAGATATAAGAGATACAAAACTATGTTAATATCTCAATGGCATCGATATAGCAAAATTCTACCAAAATTAAAATTAAAGACTGGCAATAGATCAGTCCTTAGATGACTGACACCTATTGCAACCTAACTGAACTAGCTGCCATCATCTTTTATGATTTTTTTAATAATTGCACTAGATGTCGCAATCTTCTAAATTCTTACTATGTACTGCTGTTTACGCGCCTACTAAAATTGTGGAGCAACGTAAGGACAATTATTTAATGTGTTGTCGTCATTAGGTTAGGCATATAGATTTAAGTTCACGAGTCATTGTATCTCGCACTCATTCGTTCACTTTTACATTAAACCGCCATCAGGAAGCATCTACGTTTTTTACTTTCCAAATAATTCCTACGGTCACCATAAAATTACCCCTTTACATGGTCCTTCGAGCCGGATGACCAGAGGATTATGGATTAGCGTTATCAAACCTGGATTTAAAGGATATACGGGATTAATAACCGTAATAGTGAAGAACGGTTGGAATTTGAACGCGTCGCATTGGAATGTGGATGATTCCGTGGTGTTAAGTCTAGATTGGTTAATAATTTTGTAACCCAGCACTCATACAGGTATAATTAATGGTAAAACAACGTATTTAAAAGGTACGTAATAATATTGTTTATGTTAAATTCGAATCTATTGCATTGTGAATTTTGTGTTAACGCCATTCGAGTTAAAATTGTACATTAAAGTGTATAGTTAGCGGTCAGCTGCATTATTTTAATTCGTTTGACTATTTTTGTATACATTCACATTATTTGTTTTTCAAATTGTGCATAGATATTCGTGTTATATGTGTAAAATTGCCGTAGAAGTGCTATTATCTGGACACTCATTTCAAATATTGGTTATACATAGCATAGTAGTTATTTATGATGTATAAGAATTAATTTGTGTAACTACTACTATATACATATAATTAGTATAACAGTTATAACATTCTTTTCTATGTAAAGGTAACAAAATTTACATAAGTATTGATGGTTGTAAGCATACCTACTCAGCAGTCATTAACCGCTTGCAGTTAAAATCATTCATAGTAGGTATATTTTTTACGTTACTGTTTCATTCGTTCCGTAAATCTTTAACTGAGTGAGTTAGAGGTATTGATTGTAATAGCTGTGACTAGGCATTTTAACAAAGCTGTATTAGGATAATTAATTTATACTTTGCATTGTTATTTACGTGAACATTGTATCAATTCCAGGGGATTTCATCAACTTCCCAGAATGGCCACAGAACAAATTAAAGATTTAACTAAGAAAAGAAGCAGTTTTAAAGGCCAATTAACAACTTTTATTAATTATTGCATGGAATTGAAACAGCCGTTGTTGTCTGCGACTGCTAAAGAATTGCAGTTGCGTATAGGTAAGATCGAAGCGTTGTATGAGCGTTTTGACGAGGTACAGTTACAGATCGAGTGTTTAGTTGACGATGTTAATCCACAGCTTGCCGCTCGTGCGGAATTTGAGACGCAGTATTATAAAGCGTTAGCGTGTGCGCAAGATATGTTAGGTACATATACTGAGTCGCCCTCTTGTGATGGTAAAAGTATTGCGAGTAATCGGAAGCTTGTCAAATTGCCAACTATTCAATTACCAAAATTTAATGGTTCGTATGAGAATTGGTTGGAGTTTAGGGACACCTTTTCTAGTCTTATACATTCTAACGAGGATATTGACGACATAAATAAGTATCATTATTTGCGCGCCTGTTTAGAGTCATCTGCTGCTGTGGTAATACAATCTACACAGTTTTCGGCCAACAATTATTCTGTAGCTTGGAAAACGTTATGTGAACGTTATGATAACAAAAGGTTATTAATTCAAAATCACGTCACTACTTTATTTAATATTGAAAATATTACTAAGGAGTCTTCTAATAATTTAAAGCGTTTAATTGATCAATTAAAGAAAAACTTGCAAGCCTTAGAGGCTTTATGTGAGCCAGTCGGACAGTGGGACACATTATTAATTTATTTAATTACTAAAAAGTTAGATCATAGAACTTATAGGGAGTGGGAAGAGTACAAAGGTCGTTTAAATGAAGATAATTCAAATAAATTCAGTGAGTTTATGACATTCTTACGTAGTCGCGCTGACTTATTGGAAACTTTAGAACTTTCCCATACTAATCCCATTAAATCAAATATGAAGTCTATGGTTTCTATACAACATAATAACAATAAATCTAGTTTATCTACAGTAAGTAAAATATGTCCTAAATGTAAGGGTGATCATTTATTGTCTTGTTGTTCACAATTTCTTGCACTTAGTAATGAAGCCCGACATAAGCTGCTGCCTACTTTTAAAGTTTGTTTTAATTGTTTTAGATCAGGTCACTATGCTGATCATTGTAAAAAGCCAGGTTGTCATATTTGTAAACGCAAGCACAATAGTTTAGTGCATGTGAGTGATTTAAAACCTTTACCTAACTTGCAGAATGAGAACGTAAACACATCCGTAAATATACCATCGTTACCGTTATCGTCTGTGTCGACAAATGTCAGCCAAAGTCAAACTTTGTCGGCAAATATAGCTTCTTCGGAGCAATTCGACGTGTTATTGTCTACCGCATTAGTAAAACTGTATGATAGTAATAATCAAGAACATGTTGTTAGGGCAGTTCTTGACAGCGGTAGCACGTCTTGTGTTATGTCAGAGAGTTTATTTAATAAATTAAATTTAACTCCTCATTATATAGATAAATCAATTCTGGGCATTAACAACGTGACGTCACACGTAGGTAAAACTTGTCGTGTAAGTATGAAGTCTTTAAATGAAAGATTCGTCATCGACTTTTATTGTTTTGTTTTACCATCAATAACTAATAATGTACCCAGTCGTGAGATTGATATTAGTAATCTGAAAATACCATCAGATATTTGTTTAGCGGATCCCACATTTTATAAGCCTGCTGCTGTTGATATATTGCTGGGCGCTGATCTCTTCTGGGATTTGTTGGGATCACATCGAATAGATTTAGGTAATAAAAAGCCTATGCTTTGTGAAACAAAGTTAGGATGGATTATTTCAGGTCCGATTATTAATAGTCATATTTCCTTATTTTCAAGTGATGTACGGTGCCATTTTGTCAATAGTTCGAGCGGCTGCTGTTCTGATATTGACAATGAAACCAATTTAACGCGTTTTTGGCAATTAGAGGAAATACCCTCACTACCGTCATCTCATTATTCATTAGCAGAGAAAGAGTGTGAAGAACATTTTCTCAAAAACATGTCTCGTCTAGAGGATGGTCGATTCTGCGTACGGATTCCGTTGAAGGAACACCCTAGTGTTTTAGGAGAATCATTTACTAGGGCTACGCAGTGTTTACTTTCCATGGAGCGTAGATTAAAAGGTAAACCTCAATTATGTAAAATGTATCATGACTTCATGTCTGAGTATGAGTCTTTGGGCCATATGTCTGAGTGTCATCAACTTGACTCAAGTGAAGTTGGTTATTATATACCACATCATGGTATCCAACGCGACCAAAGTACAACAACTAAGTTAAGAGTGGTGTACAATGCTAGTTGTCCTACTACGTCAGGAGTTTCATTTAATGACATTCAATTAATAGGTCCCACAGTTCAAGATGACTTACTAGCTATACTACTTCGTTTCAGACAGTATAAATACATTTTAGCAGCCGACGTCGAGAAGATGTATAGGCAAATAGTTGTCCATCCGTCTGATAGGTTTCTTCAACGTATTCTCTGGCGTGATAACATTCATGAACCTATTAAAGTCTTTGAATTAAACACTGTTACATATGGCACTGCTAGTGCACCCTATTTAGCAACAAGGTGTTTAAAACAGTTAGGTATTGAGTGTACTAATAGTAAAGTGGCTGAAATAATTCAGCATGATTTTTATGTTGACGATCTGCTCACTGGGGGAGATAATTTGGTTGAGGTTATGGATATTCGTAATGAAGTATCGGCGGTATTGTCGTCAGCTGGTATGCCGTTAAGAAAATGGCAATCTAATGAGCCTCAATTGGTGTCAGATTGTTTCAAAACACCATATGATTTAAATATCGGATCTCATGAAGCCAGCAAGCTTTTAGGTCTTGGTTGGTGTGCAGATTCAGATGAACTCTGCTTTCCGATAGGCTTGACACTACCTGAATGTAACACCAAGCGTGATATCTTATCAGCAATCGCACAAATATTTGATCCACTTGGTCTGCTTGCCCCAGGAGTAGTTCGTATGAAAATATTATTACAACGGTTATGGTTGAAAAAATTATCTTGGGATGAACCTTTAAGTCCTGATATACATAAGCGTTGGTATGAAATTGTTAGAACTTTACCTTTAATTAATGATATTCGAATTCCTCGAATGGTCATTTGTGACTCTTATAAAGTTTTTCAGTTACACATCTTTACAGATGCGTCAGAGCTGGCTTACGGAGCCTGTGCTTATGTTCGTACTGTTAATGATAATGGAGAGGTAGTGGTTCGTTTATTGTCAGCTAAGAGTCGTGTAGCCCCAATTAAATCACTGTCCATTCCCAGATTGGAGTTGTGTGGCGCTGTAGTAGGCATCCGTCTTTATGAGAAGATTGTAAAATCATTACGGGTTGCTGTGAATGAGGTTTGCATCTGGACTGATTCCACCATCGTGTTGGGATGGTTGCAGATGCACCCTTCTAAGCTTCAGCCTTTTGTGCGAAATCGCGTAGCTGAAGTTTTAGATAAGGCGAGCACTTGTACTTGGCGACACATCCCAACTGAGCTCAATCCTGCAGACCTACTATCCCGTGGTACGGATATTAGTTCCCTGCAGGCATCGAAGCTATGGTGGAACGGTCCAGTCTTTCTTAGCCAAGAACCCATTAAGTTTCCCATTCAACCGAAAGGTGTTGAGTCGTTACCAGAAACCAAGCCAGATATTTCCTTTGCAGCTGTAATTAACAGTAGCGAACAATCAAGTTTTATTGATATGAGTCGTTTTTCTAGTTATTTAAGATTAGTTCGTACAGTAGCTTACGTTCTTAGGTGGATTAGCCGCTGTAGAAGGCGTCCTATACCTTCTTTATTTTTAGATAAATGTGAATTAGAACAAGCACTTAACATATTAATTAGGCAGTGTCAGAAAGATTCATTTCCTGAATACTTAATATTATTAAATAAACAAACGTTACCTAAAAAGAGTTCTCTACTTAAGTTTAATGTGTATTTGGATTCTCATAGTATAATGCGTGTAGGGGGCCGCATTGATAACTCTGAATACAATCATGATAAAAAACACCCTATTTTGTTACAGTCCACTCATGTTTTAACTAAATTAATATTTGAGTTTGAGCATCGTAAGTTGATGCATGCTGGCCCACAAATGCTTCTTGCGTCTGTTAGGGAGACTTATTGGCCAATAGGCGGAAGAAATTTAGCTAGGGCTTGCTATCGTAAATGCGTACGGTGTAGGCGAATGACCGGCAAGACTATTGAGCCAATAATGGGAAACCTGCCGCGTGAGCGTGTTTCTTCCACTGGTTTTCCCTTTGAAAATGTAGGCGTAGATTACGCAGGGCCTATGATGTGTGCGAGTCGTCAAGGCCGAGGATGTAGGCTGGTAAAGGTGTACATCGCGATTTTTGTTTGTTTTAGTACCAAAGCCCTACATTTAGAGTTAGTTGGGGATTTGACAAGCAATCGATTTTTAATGGCATTGTATCGTTTCATTTCGCGAAGAGGAAAGCCTCTTAACCTTTACTCTGATAATGGTGCCTCGTTTGTCGGTGCAAACAATGACTTAGCAAAATTTATTGAGCAAAACTGCAGTTCTTTAGGTGAGCGCGCGGCCAGCGATGGCTTTAAATTCCATTTTATTCCGGCTTATAGTCCTCACATGGGAGGCCTCTGGGAAGCTGGTGTTAAATCTACCAAATACCATTTGCAAAGAGTGCTGGGTAATTGTAATTTGTCTTATGAGGAATTTAACACCACGTTGACCCAGATTGAAGCGATATTAAACTCCCGACCGTTAACTCCGTTGTCTTCTGATCCTGCAGACTATACTCCATTGACACCAGGTCATTTTATTATTGGACGACCTCTGATTGGTTTACCACAACCAGATTATACCGATCGTAGCAAGAGTCAACTCACACGCTTCCAGCGCATTCAACAGCTTCGGCTACATTTCTGGACCAGATGGACCAAAGAATATATTGCAGAGTTGCAACTCAGAACCAAGTGGCGTTCTTGCAAGGGCAGTTTACAGCTCAATACATTGGTTGTGGTGAAGGAGGAGAATTTGCCTCCTCTGAAGTGGAGATTGGGAAGGATCGTAGCTCTGTATCCTGGATCTGATGGAGTGGCACGCGTAGCTGATATTCGGACATCAAGCGGAGTAATTCGGCGCTCATTCAGCAAGATTTGTCCCTTACCAGTAGCTTCAGATTCTGGGTGAAAATTACCTTTTCACCGCCCGGGGGGATGTTTACGCGCCTACTAAAATTGTGGAGCAACGTAAGGACAATTATTTAATGTGTTGTCGTCATTAGGTTAGGCATATAGATTTAAGTTCACGAGTCATTGTATCTCGCACTCATTCGTTCACTTTTACATTAAACCGCCATCAGGAAGCATCTACGTTTTTTACTTTCCAAATAATTCCTACGGTCACCATAAAATTACCCCTTTACAACTGCTAGATGGCGGTAAAAGTTTTTGTAGAGGTAAGTAATACATGGTAATACGCTAATAATAAAATTTCTTGTTTCCTGTGGATAATATTCTGTACTATATCCTGTTATTACTATTTAAGACTATTTAAAATGTTAATTAGGTGAATGCTTGAATCTTATAAGTATTCAATTCAGTTTAAAGCTGAAGAAATACGGTTGTAGAATGAACGACTTGTCGAGGATTTACGTTGTTTTATAATCTACTTAGTGCAAAAACTATAAAAAACGCTTGAAAATGCTGAATATTTTTTTAAATTATTGCATTATCATCGGTCCTCGATATGTGTATTAATCCGAGTATTCGACTACTGCAAGATATATACGTATACGTACCATATAAGCGCGTTAAATTAAAAGGAGAAAATTGTGGTAAACGTCAATTTTCTCATCAATATTATCGTATATCATCGCCGACACGTACATATTAAGAGGATACCAAAATAGCTTCGTGCATTTTTCTATGTACGAAGTTTTCATTGTTTCTTTAGATTGAATGGCTAGAGCTCTAATTTTTAAGTATATGTTTTTTCAATATATGATCTAGGATCGCATAAACTCAGAAACGCGATTGAAAAAAGTTTTCTCGATAGAAAATCTTGGCGAAACAACCTCTCAAATTTTTTATTTTTTTCATTTGTCGGTCTATTATCGCGTATTAACTAATGAAATAACTTTAAAAACATAGGTAACTATTATGTATAGAAACACGTAAATCAGAATTAAAATATATTTAGTAGATTTTGAGTAAATAGGAAAAGTATCCCTAATTCTTCATTTTCTGTGCCTACTGGCTGTGTTAATATGTACGTGTCGGCGATGATATACGATAATATTGATGTAGGCCCTTAACACAGCCAGTAGGCACAGAAAATGAAGAATTAGGGATACTTTTCCTATTTACTCAAAATCTACTAAATATATTTTAATTCTGATTTACGTGTTTATAAACATAATACTTACCTATGTTTTTAAAGTTATTTCATTAGTTAATACGCGATAATAGACCGACAAATGAAAAAAATAAAAAATTAAAGAGATTGTTTCGCCTAGATTTTCTATCGAGAAAACTTTTTTCAATCGCGTTTCTGAGTTTATGCGATCCTAGATCATATATTGAAAAAACATATACTTAAAAATTAGAGCTCTAGCCATTCCATCTAAAGAAACAATGAAAACTTCGTACATAGAAAAATGCACGAAGCTATTTTGGTATCCTCTTAATAATTAGAAAACTGCAATTTCATATTACATTTTTTCTATATGTATAATTTAAATTATGTTTAACAGATGTCGCTACCAACATCTGAACGTGAACGAATTTACGAAGTTTTAATATTGTTTTGTATTTTGCATCGACTTATTTATTTTTTGTAGTAGATATTTATTTTAGCTCTGAATAACTAACTAAATAAACAAATATTTATTTAACTTGGTAGTACCTACTTTTAAAGATATTTCTTCATCTTTTACAAAATGATTGTATTGCTTTAATAATTTTTTTTACATGCAAATGCACTGTAAGCTTTCAATAGCAACGTGTATTTTTACATTTTGTAGCTTAGAGTAAGTAATTTACTTACATAACGATTTAGTAAAATAAGTTTTGCAGTTTTTTGCTGCCCGCATGGAGAGGTCTAAAAGTCCTGCTACGAAAGCGGTTGACAGTGCCTATTTTTAAATAATAATAATAAAATAAAAAATTTTATTGACACTTAAATTACATAGCACATAATGGATACCATAGCATCCACGCTACTAAAACTGTGTAGTAAAGACTAACGAACGATTTTAATTAATATTAATATGCACAACGAAATAGCCAACATAACCAAAATACATCGGAGATGTGTTTTATTTTTTAGTTAAGTTTAGATATGCACGTAAAATTAATACCCATGTAATGCCCTCAGATTTTTTAAACTTACATCATTGTGGCAGATGGCGCTCTATAGTCTCTGCCTACCCCCATGGGAAAAAGGCGTGATGTTATGTTATGTTACATCATTGTGGGGAAAAAATGGGGTAGTAGGTAATTTATTTTCATAATCTGTCAACACTTCTCCCTTCTATAAAACAGTCACTCTTAGCAATACTAGATGTCGCTAGCAACTTCGTAAACGGGAAATTTAAAAACCGAACCTCATCATCCTATTGAACCACTTATCTATTAAAAACAGCATCAACATAGTTTTGAAGATATGGGTTAATGGTATTCGACGTGAAATTTAATTTAATTTTTATTTGTTTAACCCTTAATTTGGCAACTGAATAAAATATGTAAATGTGTTTGATGTATGCTAGGCAGCAAAGGCATCCTAAGAACTGTAAAAAAAAATATGAAAAAATCCTGCATTTCCCACAGTTGGGAAAATCTGTGTCCGCCATAGCGGACATTGTCAAATGGTGGATAAAATAAAAAAACTAAATTTTTATATTTTTATATCTTGAAAGATGGTTAAAACTATTTTTGGCCAAGAAAAAGAGAATAAGTAATGTTAATGTTTGAAACTACCAAAAAATAATTTTCTTTGGACGACCAGAATACAATTTTTAAATTTTACCAGTATCAAAGCGAAGTCGGGTTTGGTACTTTAGATCATGCAAAATCAGAATTACAGGCATAAATTTAGATAAAACAGGTAATGTGGGACTTTCAGAAGCCTGGTGTTCGGAATCATCATATTAGATAAGCTGATAATTAGATTGACAAGAGAAGAAACATTCAATCATTCAGTTCATCAATCAATCATTTCAGTTAGTAGCACATTCATCAAGCCTTTCAAACTCCGAACGGAATTTCTCACTTGCGTCTAAGGGAATGGGTTATTTAGGGATAGGGGCCAATATTCCAGAAAAAGCAAAAAAATTAAAAACCTGGAAAGTCTATAACCGCAAAACAACCCGAATTTGGCAATGTTCGCCACAGCGGACATAGTTATTTTTATATGTATTTGGCAATGTCCGCTGTGCCGGACAGTGAGGTTAAGCGAATAAAAATCCACTAAATCACGTTCAACACGTTAGGCATTTTCAGATAAGCATTATCACATAAGCATTATCACATACGTATATTCAAATTCAATTTGAAAAAAAAATACTTTTATTTCTAAAAACATCGAAAAATAGTATATTTTACCTTATCGAAAACACATTACCGCGTCTGCGTTGACATTTTGTTCGCTATTGACAAATATAGTGTTTCCGATCTAATATTTTACCTTCTACTACGTTTTTCATAAGGTGACCAAGAAATAATCATGCAGGATGAAAGAAAATAATGTTTACAGCGCCCACAGTTATTTTTTAAAGTTATGTCCGCCACACCGGGCAAAATCAAATTAAGGGTTAATTGGCTATTTTCTTTTGTACATTTTTTATTAATTGTTTGTTCGTCTATAATACACAGATTTTCTAATAAACGTTCAGATATCATTGCCGAATTTTGTTATTAACACTATCAATTTTCATTTTTTTGTGAATTTAAGTTTAGTTGTACTTAAACTAAATTTAAATTCACTAATATGCGAATGAATAAAATAAGGAATGAATATATTAGAGGAAGTCTGAAACTGATGCCAGTGACTGAAAAATTTAAGAATGAGCGGATGTCGTGGTATGGGCATGTCATGAGACGAGACGAAAGTAATGTCGTTAGGAGAGTTCTGAGTATAAATGTGGAAGGAAAAAAGTCTAGAGGAAGACCTAAGAAAAGATGGATGGACTGTGTGAAAGAGGACATGAAAGAAAGAGGAGTTGACACAGACATGACGGCTACTAGAAAACTATGGAAAAAGACATGTTGCGCCGACCCCAAATAATGGGATAAGGGCAGGAGGATGATGGTTAAGTTTAGTTGTTCATGTAGAATTGGTACCTACCTATATCTTTTAAAAAACAGCATCAAAATCCGTTGCGTAGTTTTGAAGATTAGTTCACATAGGGAGGTACATGCAAAAATATCGACTGTTTAATATAAGTAAACATAAATGGTCTTATTCATAATGACTTATCGGAGGTTTAAACGGAGATTTTATCGGAGAGATAATAAACGTTTTAGCGTAAAAAGATTGTTATAAATAACAAGTTTTGACAATTTTCGCGAACCGATTTTAGCGAACTTTTAAACCTCGGATAAGTTATTATGAATAAGACCAAAAGTTGTTATCCGAGCGAAGATTTAACACGTTCCCAGCGGCACTAATTTATCTGTACTTTCCATTACTGCGTTACGAGGCGTTTGGAACCTGGTCCTGAACCAGAGGTTGGAGCGGTACGAGGCTTAGTACCCCACCGCCCACTGGAGACAAAAATCCTTTTTTCGGCACCAAATAAGGTAAATTGTACGGTTTTTGTCGCGATTATTATTATCAATGAGTTGATCAACCTAAATCTGCCACCGCCTGTGGGCAGATTATTTAGTTTAGATTCTATACGTAAAATAAAATGTGGGATCGTATGTACCCCATACCCCATACCGCACTGAAAAAGGGCGATTTTTTTATTCTGTATAGTGATGGGAAAAATAATCGATTTTATTTAATTATACTTATGGATGCTTTTTATTAAAACAGGATAAACATACAATACATTACAGTGTATAATTTATAGTATAATATATTGTATTGATACACCATATTTTAAATATACATAGCTGGAACTTATTTATTATATTCTTACATCATTATTTCACTTAGACTGAGTATAATTTGTAAATATTGATTGGAAATTTACCTGTTTTTCAAATATCGTTTACTTTGAATTAGATTCCTCTTTATTATCATTAATATTATCAATTAATATTCTTCGGCATTCTTCGTATTAAACTTTTATTTATTCAGTGCGGCACGAGGCCTAAAACATCCGGTATTAAGCTAGGTATACCAAAATACTCAGAATCAATAGCACATCTCAGATATATAGCTGAACCAGACGGAAGTAACGCCTCTCGCACGACAGAGAAGTTTAAGTTTTTCCTTACCGCTCTGTAAAGACAAAACACAGACGAGGTCTTTCAAGCCGCGTGTCGCACTCATCGTGTTAAATGGATTTCTAGTTAGGTTTAAAAATGAATAATTTTTGACACAATCACACACAAAAATGTTAAACAGGTGCGAAATTGGTTTGTTTGACACATTTACAATATTTATTTAGTTTTATTTGTACTTACGATAAAATGTTATCTGTGTCTGGATTTTTTTTAATAACACATCGCTTTAAATAACGCTTTCTGCCAAGTGTTAAAATACACTATTAGGATTTTTCTTAATCATTTTAGCAGAATGAAATGAAAGATCATTTAACAATGTAGACATTTTTTTTTTAAGAAAATTATGTGCTTATGACAGGTCCAAACATTTTTTTCCCTACCACCGGTTCAGGACGCAGTCTGCTGACAAGAACCGCCCGCGTGTAAGAAACTCAGAAACGAATCAAAAGAACTATTCGTTTGATTCTTTTGTGTGTGTGTTCTGTGTGGCGACGGTTTAAGAATAAAGACGTCATGTTTTCGCTCCAGAGTACTGTGAGATCCATCCATATATCCATCGATCAACCTTTCTCCGTCCACAGCTTGACAAATACCTCCCCCATAGAAAGCCAAAGCGGTCCTGCGCTAACTGTGTTCAGCGCGCCCCTTCATATTTGACGATACCGTCAGTTCAGACCACCTTGTTGGAGGGCTGCCCCATGTTGCGTTGTCCGGTACGTGGTTGCCACTCGAGGACCTTTCGTCGTTAACGGTCATCAGATCGTCGAGCGATCTGGCCTTGTCACTTCAGCGTGCTAACTCTTCGGGCGATTCCGAATTTTAGCACATTTTATCACTAACAACACGAGAGATGGAAAACTTGCCAAAATCACTGGCCAACGTGGCATGAACAAGGCCTGTGCCTAACAGTGGAACATTAATTAGCTTAGGAAAAGAAAATAATTCGCGGATGGTGTTTTACATATATGTGGAGGTGGTGGATTAAGAATACATCCGTCACCACCCCTTTTCATTCCCAGGGTGATGTAAAAGCCAGCTAAGGAATATTGTGCATAGATAAAATCCTCTTTTACAAACGGAAAACTCGAAAGTAACATCTTTGTATTATATTGACATATGACGGGCCTCGTGGTGTAGTGGTTCTGGTAACGGACTGCCGATCAAGAGGTCGCGGGTTCGATTCCCGCTCGGGACAATCATTTGTGTGATTTTTCTAATTGTCATACAAATGTTTGTACTGCGTCTGGGTGTTTCTATGTATTATAAGTATGTATTTACAAAAAAAAAGTAGTATATGTATTCTATCCGTATTCTGGTACCCATAACACAAGCATATAAGCTTAGCTTGGGACGTTGTGTGAAATGTCCATGAATATTTATTATTATTTATTTATTATTATTATTATTTATATTGAGTAAAGATATTGTAAAGCTTCTTCTTTACAAATATAAAAATGAAAAAATAATTAATTTGTTAAATTTTTTTATAATATAGAAAAACTATTTTACAATCATTTTTCAACATCCTCTCTTCATGTCCTTTTTTCGTCTCCCCATTCTTTTTTTTTTATTTTCAAATTTTAAATTTTTTATTCCTTTTTTAAAAACAAATCTTAAGTGGCCTGTATCATTGTATAGGTTATATTCAATGATCACAACCTTTACATTCTCCCCCCCTTAGAGGATAAAAAAAAATTTTTTTTCCAAAAAAAAAAATTTTTTTTTTCTAAGTTACAAAATACTGGACACTGGAAAAAAAATTTTTTTTTATCTAAGTTACAAAATACTGGACACCCTACCTAAGGTTGGAAAGCATGATAACAAACTAGAATGAACTAGATTAGATCCAGCTAGGACCTAGCTTTTCGAAGCAATACATTTCGAAAAACTTGAAAAGCAAAAAACCAACCAAAAATTGCCTTTCTAATCTTAGTTATCCGAACCACACTAACTACGATGCCCTTATATCATATCACTCTTTTCATAAGATATTAAACTACTTCATCTTTAAAATTGATTTATCCAATAATAAACAAGAGTGATAAGGCATCCTTAAAACTATCACACCAAGACACAAAGCATATATCATCAACAATCAATCAGAAAAATGTTCATCACCAAACAATTAATGCTCTTATAAAAACTATCGAGCTTCAATTATGAGGTCAGCATCATAGATCCGAAAGATATGCTAATTTAACAGCTTTCCAGCTTAATGAGAAAATTTACATAAGAAACCATTATAATTGACAGAATCCAGAGATTATCAAATTAAAATTTAAAGTATGCTCAGATAATACTCAACCTTCTTTTCAATTATTTAGGTATAATTTCTACTAAGTAATTCTGAATGCTCGGGAATGACCAATTTATTCCACATTTAGAATTCCTTCTCGTGAGATAAATTTACCAACCATTCTTCTACCACAAGTAACGTTTTAAATAATCAATCATTCTATTATCTAAGTAATTATAAACTATCCGCTAATCATTATTATCTAACTATTACCCAATAAATAAAATAAAAATATTATCAGCAACCTCACACTATAATACAACTTCTTTCAATTTTCAACCTTTCACATTTCTCTCCTAATGAACAAATACTTTACTCTAGCACCTACTTTCCTAAATCCTATCTTATGAGTTCTATCTCTAAAATGCGTGATATCCCAAAACAGGATTCCATGACAAATAGCCTATGGCCTTACCATGTTGCATTCAAAGATATTACCCGTTGATACGACTCATCCAACTAACTCTACCAAGCCCCTACCTTCGACATTATAACTCAATACAACCCATTATTATACCTAATAATCGCTCTACCTTAATACTATAATCATAATCTAGTACGAAATACTCACTATCCAATTACTATGTTAATATATTTATCTCACATTTTTAACTAAACATTCAAAATATAAATATGAAAAAATAATTAAATTTTTGATGTGGTTCCTTTTCATTGCATCTTTCTTATGTACAACTTTGCTGACGTCATTATGAAGTCTCGCCGATCCCGAACAATATGAAACACACCAAAATAAAACAATATTAGTAAATAATAATTATCACTATATATATAACCTTAATCTAATCGAATCACTAAACCAATTTACATCATTATGCAAATAATTATTGCGAACACAAAAAAAAAATAACCCATAAATCTTTAAACAGACATCGTTATAGGAACAATTCTTGGTAATTTACTTCTTGAAACTCTTCCCTTAGTCTATCAAATACCTCCTGCACGCTTTTGCACGTGTCTTTAATGCCCCGGAAGAAAAGTAAGGCGTTACCCCTTAAAATTGAGGGCAATAGTGATAATTTTTCTTCTTCAGACGAGCATCTCTTGAAAGTTATTAAAGCGTAAAACATTTCTTCGAATTCATCTAGGCACTCTTGTGCGCAACCACCGAAAGTTATCGTGGCTAGTTCCATCTTAGTTATAAATAATTTATAAAAATTTAATAAAAAGATACGGCTACTTCTCTGATAATTAATATTTATCCTGTGTCGACCCTTTGCTCGTCAACACATCCCTGGGCGTAGGAGCTGGTTTACCAATCGGGCCGCTATACCCGGCGCGCCTCCACCAATTGTAAGGCTTCATCTTTACATTAATTTATAATAATAATTTAAAACACATTTAATTAATTTGTTATATTTTTTATAATAAAGAAAAACTATTTTACAATCATTTTTCAACATCCTCTCTTCATGTCCTTTTTTCGTCTCCCCATTCTTTTTTTTTTATTTTCAAATTTTAAATTTTTTATTCCTTTTTTAAAAACAAATCTTAAGTGGCCTGTATCATTGTATAGGTTATATTCAATGATCACAACCTTTACAATATATATGCAATCGTCATAGGCAGTTTTGTTCGACTGTCAAATAACGTTAACCTTTTTGTCGTGTATTTTGATAATATTCTAAGTCTATGGTATTTTGTTGTTATGTACATTTGTTAATTTGTGTTACCTCGCCTCGACTTTGGTTATTAAGGTGGCCTTCCAAAGAACGCGACGCGTGACCGCGATAAATCAAATCAATTTTCATATTGCCAATTGCCAATAGAAAACAGAAAAGCAATTTTTGACGATAACACTGCTCTACAGCTATATGTCAGTACGATACTGCTAGAAAAGTTATAGTTTTTAAAGTATTCATTTAATTATGGCTCGATGAAATGAAAGTAATTTTTAATCACGTAGATACAATTTAGCAAAAATTATGTACTTATGACAAGTCTAATCTGTCCACTGCAGTGCGCTGAGAAGAACCAGGGTAAGAAACTCCGCAGAGCTATTGCAGAATCAATATTTTTAAATTCTTAATTACAATAATATAATGCAACCTACTCCTAAGCTTTATCATCATTTACACGAAGAAATTTTATAATTCGCCTTTTTACATAATTTAGTTTTTATGATATTATTAAATTTAGATTTACATATTTAATTCTCTTACATCATTATGGAGTTTATTATAAAAACGTATACCATGCCCCATGAAACAGTTACATATTTTGTGGAGACGAGTTGCATGTGTTAAAAGATTGTGTTTATATCTAGACGTTTTAAGGTCCTTTAGGGGAGTAAGGTCAAGGCGATCACGGACATCGGAAGGAGCGGCATTCAATAAGGTAGAGTGTCGACATTATCAAGATTGCAGAGAGTTGCTGAATGCAAGCGGTGCATCACTTCGCGTTTTGCTGTTCCGTGCAAGAGGCCGCAGTGGCGGCGCTAGGCCTAAAATAGGGGGTCAGCGGGAACAAATTTCCCAGGCTCCTATTTCACAGCCTCTTTAGTTAAGTATATAGTGTGGTACCGATTCTACATGCACAAATAATCTTAACAAAAATGAAAATTGATAGAGTCAATAACACAATTCGGCAATGTTAACAGAACTTCTTTTAGAAAATCTGTGTATTATTGACTAACAATATTGTAATTAATAAAAATGTACACAAAGAAATAGCCAATTAATCGAAATACAACATAGATTTTTTCATTTTTTAGTTAAGTTTAGTTGTGTACGTAGAATTGATGCCAATATCTGACATCATTTGATAACTCATTTGTAATGTAATAATTATGTAAATACTATCCGTGTGGTGACTGATTAAGAATACAAGTGTCACCACCCCATCTCCTTCCAAGGGTGCTGTAAAATCAGCTAAGGGATATTGCACACAGATAACATGCTCTGTGAGAGACGGAAAACTCGAAAAAAAAACCCTGTACAAACACACCTGGTCAGCGCGGCACAGAAGACCAGGAAATTGGGAGAGGTCCGTGCCCAACAGTGGGACGTAAATGGGCTGGAGAGGAATTATGTAAAATTCCCTAACAGGAGCGCCAGGAAATACTAAAATGAATTTAACTTAATACGGATTTTTGCTAAACACAGCAAGATGTCGTAGCTGCCTATTGTATTTTTTTAGTTTTTGAACTAATGTAATTGTTTACTTTGCATTATTAGTATGTATTTACATAAGAAAATCAATACGACTATATTATAATAATACATTTCACACAACGTCCTCTGGTCACAAGCTAAGCTTATTATGCTTGTGTTATGGGTACCAGAATACGGATATAATACATAAACTACTTTTCTTTTGTAGATACATACTTATAATAACTTACTAGTTATTATAAGTATGTATCTACAAAAGAAAAGTAGTTTATGTTATGTAACACCCAGATGCAGGACAAACATTTGTATTACAATTATAAATATCACACAAATGATTGTCCCGAGCCGGAATCGAACCCGCGACCTCGTGAACGGCAGTCCGTTACCTGAACCACTAGACTAAGAGGCCTATGTATTATGTAGTATATCTCATAACTCAAGGTTTGGCTTGACACCGAAGGACTTTGCGAAATCTCCATTACTATATTTTTTATTCTTTTTTTATTGTTTTTTTTTTATCGAAAGCAAATGATTGCAGTCCACCTGATGTTAAGTGGAAGTGCAATCCAAATGCGAGGGCGTCTACTACAGTGTATATGCACTAGCCTCCCCGCCTTGCTAGCCCGCAAGGTTCACGCCTCGTTTAAAAGACCCCATTTCGTAACCAGACGGAAAGACGTGCGCAGCTAGAGAATTCCACATGTTAGAGGTGCGTCAAGATATGGTGGCCACAGTAAAAGGATGACATTTCAGGCCAGCACGTGTGGTACGAACATGGAAAGGAGAAGGAGGAACTAGTGAAAAGAGTTCGTCAGAGCACTCGCCCTGATGAATTAATACATAAATAAACTAAATTAACTAAATTATAGTGGAAAAAATGATAACCATGAGCGGGACTTGAACCCACGACCTCGGAATACCGTTCCGTTGCTCTCCCATCTGAGCTATCATGGTTCCCGCACATGTTTACCAAATCTTCCACTACAACCTTCTCAATGTGAGTTAAACATCGTGCGATGTTTTGTGTACAACGCCATCTATTGAGCGGTTTGCACCAACTCGATCAATCGATCACTTAGTGTTCTTTACAGAACACAATTGGACCGAAATAATGACTGTACATGTATTTCTACATTAATTTATGAATTTTTGCAATTGACTTGCTATGCTTTTACTAAATAAACTAAATTATAGTGGAAAAAATGATAACCATGAGCGGGACTTGAACCCACGACCTCGGAATACCGTTCCGTTGCTCTCCCATCTGAGCTATCATGGTTCCCGCACATGTTTACCAAATCTTCCACTACAACCTTCTCAATGTGAGTTAAACATCGTGCGATGTTTTGTGTACAACGCCATCTATTGAGCGGTTTGCACCAACTCGATCAATCGATCACTTAGTGTTCTTTACAGAACACAATTGGACCGAAATAATGACTGTACATGTATTTCTACATTAATTTATGAATTTTTGCAATTGACTTGCTATGCTTTATTTTTTTGCTATGCTAAACCGCTCAATAGATGGCGTTGTACACAAAACATCGCACGATGTTTAACTCACATTGAGAAGGTTGTAGTGGAAGATTTGGTAAACATGTGCGGGAACCATGGTAGCTCAGATGGGAGAGCAACGGAACGGTATTCCGAGGTCGTGGGTTCAAGTCCCGCTCATGGTTATCATTTTTTCCACTATAATTTAGTTTATTTAGTAAAAGCATAGCAAGTCAATTGCAAAAATTCATAAATTAATGTAGAAATACATGTGCAGTCATTATTTCGGTCCAATTGTGTTCTGTAAAGAACACTAAGTGATCGATTGATCGAGTTGGTGCAAACCGCTCAATAGATGGCGTTGTACACAAAACATCGCACGATGTTTAACTCACATTGAGATGGTTGTAGTGGAAGATTTGGTAAACATGTGCGGGAACCATGATAGCTCAGATGGGAGAGCAACGGAACGGTATTCCGAGGTCGTGGGTTCAAGTCCCGCTCATGGTTATCATTTTTTCCACTATAATTTAGTTTATTTAGTAAAAGCATAGCAAGTCAATTGCAAAAATTCATAAATTAATGTAGAAATACATGTACAGTCATTATTTCGGTCCAATTGTGTTCTGTAAAGAACACTAAGTGATCGATTGATCGAGTTGGTGCAAACCGCTCAATAGATGGCGTTGTACACAAAACATCGCACGATGTTTAACTCACATTGAGAAGGTTGTAGTGGAAGATTTGGTAAACATGTGCGGGAACCATGATAGCTCAGATGGGAGAGCAACGGAACGGTATTCCGAGGTCGTGGGTTCAAGTCCCGCTCATGGTTATCATTTTTTCCACTATAATTTAGTTTATTTAGTAAAAGCATAGCAAGTCAATTGCAAAAATTCATAAATTAATGTAGAATTAATACATAGATACTCATCATTGTCATTCTCTTGCGCTTATCCCGTTATTTGTGGTAACGTATATTATGATAATAACGGCACGAAACTCTATCTGTGCGAGTCCAGTTCGTACTTGGCCGATTTTATTTTATATATAAAAATCAGAACTGCTGAGGAGATTCTGGTGATTTTGGTCTTAAAATATACATGAATGTCTAGGAAAGGTTTAAATAAAATTTCACGCATATGAAGTAGCGCGTATGGGCATCAACTAGTTTTTAATAAATAAGAGTAGGTATACCCGCGACATCTTTCTTTTTAAAACCTTGAAAGCGTGTATTACATACTAGCAGTTGCCTGCGATTTCGTACGCATTGGATTTAGAAAATTTTCCCGTTTTTGCAATATTTTTTACTAATACTTTGCTCCCATTGGTCGCAATGTGATGTTATATAGCCTATAACCTTCCTCAATAAAAGTACTATCCAACACCATTTCAAATCGAACCAGTAGTTCCTGAGCTCAACACGTCTAAACAAACAAACAAACAAACTTTTCATCTTATTGTATTGGTATAGATGTCCAATTAAAGATTATATTAAACAATGCAGGTTATATTGTACCTACTTCACGTAACTCACGTCATCCCGTGAACATAAGGGCTAAAGTACGTTTTTGTAAAAAATGTAACTTTTGATAAATAGCCATTAATAAAATCACAGATATTATTATTTTAAATGAACTAATGTAAAATTCGTAATGTGTTAAATTTTATAATCAAAAGTATCGTATGAATCGGTTTAAATAGCTGTTTAATTTTGATAGACATCTTGGCGTATTCGGAATGTTATCTTTTATGCAAGAGGTCAGAAGTTCGATGCTCATTCATGGAAAAATTATGTATTTTATATCATTTCTGGTCGTACCTAATGTATTATATTCGCTATTTGCGTAGCTAACGTTAAGAACTGCCGATTTTAAGTCAGTTTTTAATTAAAATATTTGTTTTGCAGTGATTGAAGAGCTCATTCAAATAAATCAGTTCGTCATACTTGTGTAAAGTATGACAAGCTGGGCCCCAAGTCTGCTAATGATTTATTATTGCATTTGTTTGCAATAACACTAAATAACTGATTGCTTAGTGGCGAATTTTATCAATAGTCTATTGTTATTTTTTTGTGGCTATAATGGTGCCATTGAGCTACCATTGTGACACAATTTACTAAGCAGATTCGGGCCCCTGGTTTATTGTGATGATAGCTTGAAATTAATATTAAATATTAAGAGAAAAATGATACAATGTATGGTTTGATTCGCTCTCTAGTTTTTCAACGTTCATTAGAAGAAATAGTCACAGTTGTAAATCAATTTAGTCTCGTAACGTTTACTAAATCACGTTCGCCACGTTTAGGTTAATAAGTCAGATATTTTTACACCCGAAGTATCATCTACATAATTATATTGTGGTCATTATTCTTACGATAT
The DNA here is from genome assembly GCA_916999025.1 of Orgyia antiqua. NCBI lineage: Eukaryota > Metazoa > Arthropoda > Insecta > Lepidoptera > Erebidae > Orgyia > Orgyia antiqua. The sequence continues at coordinate 14,001,785 of OU779874.1, forward strand.
GAGTGAACTTTTATATTAATTGATAAATTTTATTCATTGACCGATGCAGATAGAGACGACTCATAAAGAAACAGTTTAATGTAAATAAATATATTTTGTTGCACTCCGATAATTATTATTAAGTGCCAAGATAAAACGTTTATTTAATTATTCTTAACATCTGAGAGTATATTAGTTCTGTTTTATCCAGAAAAAAAAATGTTATTACATCTTTGTCATTGATGATGCATCGGTTCCTCGAACTATACGTGTCATCATGTACCATTATACTATATGGCCAAACCACGAGGACCATGTTTTTTATGACAGCACATTCGTATACCAGTTTTCGTTGCTGATGGTACCGCTAGCACGTTAGAGCTTTTTGACGTAAGACTGTGGAGTCCAGATAGCAGTTGGACGCAACGCTTCAGTATCGCGCGAGTTACCGCTCGGGTCGGTCATGTTATGCCGCTGCTCGAACTCAGCGGAGCGCGCAACCGAACACGCTCACGATAAATCGCACCCGGTAATTGACCAACATGTGATCGGCAAACATAAAATACCACAGAGTAATAACCTTAAAATATCATTACGAAAACTTTCCGCGGCTTTCTCTATTTGAGGTTAGAATTTTCCCGGTTAACATTTTTCCGAACAACTTTGCGCGTTTGAAAATCTTAGTTTCGCGATTTGGCAGTCGGCACTCCGTTTTGCAATTGCATAACAATGCAGCGAAGGCCGAATCGCGTGGAAAAGTTGGCTTTAATATTTCTCACAGGTGAAAATTTAGTGTTTGATGCCTAGGTGGTCTGTTTCCACGCGGTGTGCGTACGTGATTACTGACTGCTGATTTGTAGCGATTTCAGTATAATGATTTATGCACTGTATTCGCCTGTTACGAAACGCTCCGGGCGAACAATTTCTTACCAAAAAAACTTTTACGTTCCATCTGAGGACAGTTATCTGCTAATTGCTTGACAAAATCTCTTTTGGCACGGAGGCGCATTTGTAGTTTCCACCTCATGCCGTATACGCGTACTAATTATTTGAGTAAACATTTGAGACCTGTAACGTTTTTATCGCTACTTTTATCGATACTTTTAATTTTCTTATTGACAGCGCATACTGATTTTAATTTACTTATTTTTTTATGACGCCTGACCTTGCTAATATGTTCATTACTCTATGATATTTTGGTTTTAAAATTAAATGTGTATCGAGTGACCCATTGTGTTAGATAATAACGTGAACGATTTTCAGTTCGCAGAGAAACGTCGGTGAGAAATACATCCAGTATCAATTACCTTCCCTGTGTGATGCTTATTTGCACCAATAATAGTAGTGTTAAGTTATTCGAGTTAGAATTACAATAACCACAAGTGAACACGATCTGGTCGGAAACTGTACAAAAGTGACACGCCATTGGGAAATTTACGCGGTTTTGAAAAACATCCATTTGTGTGAACGTATTTCGAAAGTGTGACTTCAGTTACAGGAAAAAGAAAAGTGTATCAGTTTATTGGTTCAAAATTATCGTATGTGCAACATCTGTTGCTAGTTGTGAACAAAGATTTGAACAGGTGAGTTTGTTCTCATAACCTTTTATAATTATGTGTGAAAAGAATTTTAATTTTATGATAAGTATTGAATACCGTCTCGGCAGCCAACCAAATATTTGGCAATATCATATAATGGGGTACACGATTTAGTATGTACACTGCTGACAAAACAACATAAGTCATAAACTCTATATTTTAGAAGTGTCTTAATGAGCGAAAGTGTTTGTCACAGACTGGATATATTGAGCGCACTTGTTTTAATCCATAGCTTATAACATTTTAATGATTATAAAATTTTCTTTAAGTTATAATTATACTCGTTTGGTTTTAAATTAAATTTTGAATTTTCAACCAGTAGATTGAGTGGAAATGTATAATATAGAATGGAAGTGTATAATGGAAGTGTATAATATAGAAATTAGTTTAGTGAAACTCTACCATGTTTTTACTCGGACTAAAAGTATGTAAAATCTATACGTATTGATTAAAAAAGAATTGATTTGTTAAGTTTTTGTAATTAAATGCTATTTATATCAACCGTGCTATCTAACCCTAACCTAGTTTAAAAATGTACTTAATATTTTAAATCAAAGCAGAGAAAGTGGTTACCACGATAGTGGTACCCGAGATCTCGCAATACCGTTCCACGACTCTACTTACTGAGCTAATAAGCTAATTGCCGAATAACTAAAATACTCTTGAAAGTATACTATGAAAATATTGCTCTAATATCGATTTTTAAGTTTTATTAAATAAATTTATATTTAATTTAAAGTCTATATTAGTGCTAAGATTATACCTACATATATACTAAGATACCTAAAAATAATTAAAATAAATTATGATTTTAAGTGGCTAAGTAAAACAAGTTTTATATTCAAACGTTTCAAAATGTTGAGCTTTAGAGAGCGAGTCCCAACAACATTTTTCACTGATGCTGCGCTGCTATTGGTCACAGCGTGATGTTATATAGTCTATAGCCTTCCTCGATAAATCTGCAATGCAACATTAAAAGATTTTTTCATTTCGCACCAGTAGTTCTAGAGATGAGCGCGTTCAAACAAACAAACTCATCAGCTTTATAATAATTGTAATGACGTGTAAATTAGGCATTAAAATCTAAGTTAAAGTCATACCAACACTCTTGGCCCGGGTGATAGCAGATCAAAATACTCTGCTGTTTTAAAGGAAGCCTGTGCCCAATAATGGGACGTTTCTGAGCTAAAAAGGTAATTATTCCGCTACATTAACAAATATAGAATATTATGCATTAGCTACATAAGCGTTATACCGGTGCGAGACAAAACATTGTCTGTGAATTTCTCGTTAGTGAAACAATGACCTCGCTATGAAAATTTTCTTCGTTACTAAAAATAAGTCGGCCATGATGGTTTCTGACAGAGCGTAGAGCCGCGTGGATTTTTCAGTATTTGCTATTGCGATTCGGTAAATAAAACTTATTTTCAAAAACTACCAAACACGCTGTTTTAAGCAATTTAAATACAATAAATCTTATTTTGATAGTTTGTAACGAATTAGTTGCCGTTCATGACTTTATACACCTGGAATTAGGAATAATTGCAAATTTTTTATGGAATTAATTAGTTATCTTATATTCTTTTTTAGAGTCTATCTGAGTACCAAATTTAATTCATAAATGTTCAGTAGTTTTAGTGTGAAAATGCGACAGACATGCAGGGCTCAGGTCTATACTAATATTATAAAGCTGAAGAGTTTATTTAATGAAGAGAGTGAAGTAAGTAAAATAATTGGTCAAGTGCGAGTCGGACTCGCGCACGAAGGGTTCCGTACCATTATCTATGCAACATAAGGCAACGTTATTAGTATCGAGCAAGAAACGGTAAAAAAATCATGTTTGTTGTATGGGAGCCCCCCTTAAATATTTATTTTATTTTATTTTTAGTATTTGTTGTTATAGCGGCAATAGAAATACATCATCTGTGAAAATTTCAACTGTCTAGCTATCACCGTTCTTGAGATACTGGGTGCGGAACCCTAAAAATCATGTTTGTTGTATGGGAGCCCCCCTTAAATATTTATTTTATTTTATTTTTAGTATTTGTTGTTATAGCGGCAATAGAAATACATCATCTGTGAAAATTTCAACTCTCTAGCTATCACCGTTCTTGAGATACAGCCTGGTGACAGACGGACGGACGGACGGACGGACGGACGGACGGACGGACGGACGGACGGACGGACGGACGGACAGCGAAGTCTCAGTAATAGGGTCCCGTTTTTACCCTTTGGGTACGGAACCCTAAAAAGTAGTAAAGTAAAGTGTGTAAGAGTTTGTTTATTTTGACGGGCTTCGTGGTGGAGTGGTTTATGTAATGGACTGCTGATCACGAGGTCGCGGGTTCGATTCCCGGTTGGGACAATCATTTGTGTGATATCCATAAATGTCATACAAATGTTTGTACTGCGTCTGGGTGTTTTCTATGTATTATAAGTATGTATTTACAAAAGAAAAGTAGTGTAGGTATGTAGTCTATCCGTATCTGGTTCCCATAATACAAGCATAGAAATATAGCTTACTTTGGGACCAGAGGACGTTGTGTGAAATGTCCTGAATATTTATTTATTTTATTTATTTGTTTGAACGCGCTAATGTCAGGTACCGGCCGTCCAATTAGAAAAATTCTTTCAATTTTGGATGGTTCATTTACCAAGGAAGGCTAAAGGCTATATAACATCACACTGCGACCAATAGGAGCGGAGCTTTAGTGAAAAATGTTGCAAAAATGGGGAAATTTTCTAAACTCTATGCGTATGAAGTCACGGGCAAAACATATAATTTTATTTTAAACAGAGCCGTGATTTTACTAAAGCATCTTATTTATAGCGATACTATTTATAGTCTGAGAGGAAAGATTAAAAAAAAAGACGTGTGGCACTCGGGGACTGCCGCGGTAAAGCTATTGCATAGCATTTTTTATCAACTTATGCAATTATAATTATTTATTTATTTTATTTATGCAAGAATCTAAATATGTACCATAAAATAAAATAAGATTAATAATCCTTATTTACTGATGCTTACTCCATTGTTTATGGTAATTATGATAAAATAGCGATTGTCAATCAAATGTCAATAAAATAAAATAAACATTATTTTACATTATTAAAATCTAAAATACGCTGTTATCTGAACATTTAGGATATACGAGTATGTTGTCGATTCAAAATCCTTATTTTAATACGCTGTTTAATTTGAGGAAGGCGCTTACCCTTGGTATCAACAGGATGAAATAAATTGCGGAGCGAAGAGGGGATTACGCATGCGCAATAGCGTCGATAATGTAAGGCTTTTTCACTACATTATTTTCGTTACAGAATTTCTGTATTCAGTCTTCACGCTCAAGGCCCGCGTAGAAGCTATGCAATAGCTTAAAATCTCTAAATTGAAAGATTATGAGATTAAGTCTAAGCAATCGAATCCAAAGTTTTAGCGAAGGTAATCGTAATAATTCTTATATAGAATTAAGTGGTTTTTCCTTGAATGAGGTTTGCCAGTATCAGTACACGCCTACCGGTATCCGGCACTGATTTGATGACGATAAAATGAAGAAAGTATACAATGTACGATAATATACGCGATAAATTACTTATCTGAGTTGGCCCGCTTCGTTATCAGGGGGCCGAAAATACGCCGCCACTTGACATCTTGTTTGATTGATTGATTACTATAAAATGTGTTGCCGAAACTATAAGATAAAATATGTGTTGCTGTGATATTTTAATTTATTTAAAAATAGTATTTAACTGACTTCAATAAAAGGAGAAAAAAAAGTTTAGCTGATTTTATGTGCCTTAGAAATTTTAGGGATTTCTGAGGAGATAACCATTAGATCTGGTGCCAATGGGACCAAACGGGAAGCACTAGCTTTGAAATAAAAAAAGAATCATTAAAATTGCATTGCTCAGTCAAATTGTCAATAGTATTGAGGTAACAAATATTAAAAAAATACAGACGACTTTATAACCTCCTCTTTTTTAAGTAGGATTAAAAGAAAATGCCCAAGTAATAAAAATATTTAATAGCTCATTCATTTGTCAAAAGTACATTTGCATTGACCTAACAAGAATATAAATTATTTCTTATATCGTAAATCTTCGAAAATGCATTTAGTAGTTATCTAATGATTGACTGTACGGGGTCTAACCAAAGTTTATAAATAGTTAAAGTGTGAGAAACGTAGATTTTATTAAATACATTATTTAGTTATTTTAACAAACAACGCAGAGCTTGAATCAATAACGTTAAAAACATCAATTAACCTTAATTTTGGAAGAGTTTTAAAATGTTGCCAACGAATAAAATTCAGTTATTTATTTCTAGTATATTTGACTGCATTACGTGTGATTGTAAAATTTGATTGAAAAACTGTTAATTCCAAGTTTCCAAACAGTTTTTTTTGTGGATTTCACATAATTTCCTTCGATAAACTTTACCTTTATTTTAATTTAGAGCTCCAGTAAGTTTGTTTGTTTCTTTTCTTTGTTTTAGTACCTAATATACATCCGTGAAAAACACAACACAAAATGATTTTTTAAATTCGTATCAGTAGTTCCTGAGATTAGCGCTTTCTTACAAACAAACTCTTCAGCGATGTAGATTTAGTTAGAGATACAGCACTTTATTACAAGAAAATGTCAGTATTAATACAGTATCAGTCAAAACATCCTGAGCCTATTACATCATCATCATCATAACATCACGCCTTTTTCCCATGGGGGTAGGCAGAAACTATAGAGCGCCCTTTTTTACGATCCAAACATACTTCCTTGGCTTCATCCACACTCATACATCTGATCATACATGCCCGACGGTTGTAAGTGCTACGCGCTTGCCCCTTTTGGATTATCCCGGCGATGACATCGGAGTATATTTTTCTCGGGCGTCTTCTCCCAGCATTTTAACTTACCTCCGCCATGTATATGCCTTTCGTTAATCATTTCTCATCCAGAGCCTATTACCTAAAATCTATTCACTAATAGATTCACCACACGGAAGACATGCCACTTTATAGTAAATTGAAATTGGGGCACTTTTGCGTTAAGAAAGGTTATCGACCATTGAGCAACAAATCTACAGCTCAAGGCTAAAAACACATACGCCACAAACTATTTGCCATTTTAACAACTTAATAAAAATGGTTTTATTAACATTTGTTTTACGTAAGAAAGTGTAATTAGTGACATCACATTATAGATATTTTAACCAACAGTTGTTAATTATCGTTTTGTTAATTAATTTGTTAAGATAATGTCTCAAGGGTAAATACTTTATTGATTTTTATAAGTCATACTTAAAGGGCACCACAAACGGATTATTACGATATGTTAATATAGCGAGAGAGAGACAGACATCTGTACTAATATTATAAAGCTGAAGAGTTTGTTTGTTTGTTTGTTTAAACGCGCTAATCGCAGGAGCCTCTGGTCTAATTAGAAAAATTCTTTCAGTGTTGGATAGTCCATTTAGCGAGGAAGGCTATATAACATCACGCTGCGATTAATAGGAGAGTAGCAGTAGTGAAAAATGTTACAAAATCGGGGAACATTTTCTACGCATACGAAGACGCGGACAACAGCTAGTATATTAATATACCGAGATGTATTTATACGTCACAGACTGATATATCTGTCTCTTTCTCATCCCGTATTTTTATTAGTATATTTAACATGCCGTTTGTGACGCTCTTAATACGTAACAAAGCATAAGCGTTTATAATTTAAAAAAAGTTATACATAAGTAAGTAAGCGACATACATATTTAGGGATTGTATAATTTGGCATCTAGGCCCTTTTATTAAAAAACTTATTAGATATTTACAATTATTTGTCTTTATGTCGTTTTTTTATAAAAAATATGTACAGTAACATTTTAGCGGCGAAACTTTTTAATAGAATGCACTCGCGCGTTGAAACTTGAGATAACAGACTTAGAAAACATACACAGATTATAAAATAAATAGCGGACCTGTTGAAGGGCCTCATTTTTGTATAATTTAATGAATGTGGAAAATTCCTCGATTAAGACACATGCTGCAGTACAAAGTGGAACAAATCAATTTATTATTCATACGCAATTTGAAAATTTATTTAAATTTATTTTAATAGTATTTTTAAATCATTTATTTTCAGTTAAAGATCAATGACTTCTATTTCTAAGTGCATAATTAGAGTTTTGTATTCGAAGGTAAAATAAGACCTTATTACTGAGAGCTCCACTGTCTATCTGTCTGTCACCAGCCTGTAAGTATCTCATGAACGGTGATATATAAAATAAATTTTCATATTATTTAGCCATAGTCACACAAATTCTTCCGTGTGGTTACGGATTAAGAATACAAGTGTCACCACCCCATCTCCTTCCAAGGGTGCTGTAAAAATCAGTTAAGGGATATTGCACACAGATAACATCCTGTGTGAAAGACGGAAAATTCGAAAATAAACCCAGTGCCAACACGCCTGGTCAGAGGGGCACAGTAGACCATAATCCCTCCCAAAGTGGAGGAGGCCTGTCCCCAGGAGTGGGACGTAAATGGGCTGGAGAGAGAGACACACAATTTAGTAAATCTGTGGTTATGGCGATATAATAATGGGCTGTGCAGAAAAAGGCGTAAGAACAAAAACGTTAATAAAACTGCACTGTTAGTAAAATTTTAAACAAATTTTTTTTTATTTCTTTTTTCTCATTGAATTCATATTGGTACCAATTCTACGCGCACAACTAAACTTAACTAAAATTGAATTTTGATAGTGTCTATAACACAATTTCGCAATGTTTACTTAACTTTTAAGCTATTGCATAGCTTCTATCGCGGGCCTTGAGCGTGGAGACTAAATCCACAAAATTCGAAATTTAAATACCGTAGGTAACGGAAATAGCGTAAAAAACCTTACACATCGGCGCTACCAGTAACTAGGCAGTAACGCCGTTTCGCTGTTCGCGCTGGTGACTCATGTCAGTTTTGGCGTTAGTTTTTATTATAATGACATTTGATTGACAATCGCTATTTTACCATAATTACCATAAACAATGGACAGATGTAAGCATCAGTAAATAAGGATTATTAATCTTATTTTAGTTTATGGTATTTAGATTCTTGCATAAATAAAATAAATAAATAATTATAATTGCATAAGTTGATAAAAAATACTATGCAATAGCTTTACCGCGGCAGTCCCCGAGTGCCACACGTCTTTTTTTTTGTTATCAAAACTGTTTATATAGACTAAAGATTTTAATTAATATAAATGTGTACAACAAAATAGCCTTTCATCAAAATACAGCAATAGTTGTATTCATTTTTAGTTAAGTTTAGTTGTACACGCAGATTTGGCAACATTGAGAGACTTTTTGGTAAAAGTAAAGTGCTTGATTCTTGTACACGATAAGCCAAAACACGAAACATTTTGTATACCGCTTCGGTTTTCACGTACACTCGCCTCTTGGCGAATAAATTATTGTAATTTTTATTGTTTTTCACATTACATAAGTATATACACACAAGTATATAAAATATATCTCTTTATTGATCCAAAGAGGCGTGTTACAAAGTTGCTGTTAAATTTTGTAAAAGAAGTTTTCTTAGTAAAATTTTTACTAAGAACGAAGGTTTTATTTTATTTCAAAGTAGCTTCTGTAAATCAGAATATTAAGTACAATTAAATTGCAGAAAAGTGATTACTTTCACTCTTCGTGATTCCTTTGTCAATAAATTCGAAGAATCCTGGTTATTAAGCCAGATCAACAAGAAGAAAAAAGAAAAAATGTACTAAGTAACTAGTGCCTACTAAAACCATATTAAAATTAAAGCCGTTCCTTATTTGAATTTGACAGGAACAAAAATGGCGCGAGTTTTTTTTTTACTATAGCAATACTTATAAATGCATTTATGCCAGGATGAATACTGGTGCTCAAGTCTACTATTTTGGAACAATTGTCATACCGGCACAATACCGGCACGATACCGTTGCAATTGAAGTCAAATATCCGTAGTCTGCTATATGCCGTCATAACGGTCGTTCAATGGTAATAGAATTGTCGATCTCTTTTACCTATGCATTGAATTTTCGGTCTCTTTTATCTATGGATTGTGTTAGAATGGTATGTATGTGTTGCCGTTTTTAAAAAATGCGTTAGTTGACGTGATTTTCGAAAAACTACTAATAAATTTAAACATTTAATCATGCTAGACTTCGTTTAGATATATTTGTACATACTATTTATTAGTATAAAAAGCAATGTGAAGTTTAGGAGATTAGTAAATTGCAATAAATTACAAAGAACAATTTCTAATATTTCTATCTATCTATTTTTTATTTATGGCAATCTGTCGACACAGGACAATTTAAAAATATTACTGTCAAATTCAAAATAGCAGACTACCGAAACATTTCAGTCATTGAATTGCAATTGTGAAGCAGTTGTGTACGAGACTAGCAATTTATGTCACTTTGACAATTGTAAGTCAATGATGAAGTCGTTATGACGACACAATAATAGTAGACTACCAAAAACTTTACTATTGCACCATAATGGTACAATAATGGTACAGTTGTGACACCGTTGAAATACCCGACTCAGGGCCCTGGTATACATTCGTCAATTATCGAATGAAAAAAAAAAATAGTGCAAATGTTTTTAAAAGTCGAACACGGAGTTGTCAGACCGGTCAGACGTAACATGTTCCGGTTTGTCTTTTCGCGTATTTCTCGTCACACGCTTGACCCCCAAATTGTGATCTTGTTACCTGCCTGACATTATTGATTTCATTATTACGTAATTTGTTAATTGAAATACTGAAAAACGCACGTAAAAATCTGCAGCCAGTAATTTAATTTCTTTTTTCAAATGTTAGGCAGAATGAAATTTACCTTGTCAGCCGGAATTTTTTAATTTAGTATCACTTCGTTTTTAGGGTTCCGTACCCAAAGGGTAAAAACGGGACCCTATTACTGAGACTTCGCTGTCCGTCCGTCCGTCCGTCCGTCCGTCCGTCCGTCCGTCTGTCACCAGGCTGTATCTCAAGAACGGTGATAGCTAGAGAGTTGAAATTTTCACAGATGATGTATTTCTATTGCCGCTATAACAACAAATACTAAAAATAAAATAAAATAAATATTTAAGGGGGGCTCCCATACAACAAACATGATTTTTTTACCGTTTCTTGCTCGATACTAATAACGTTGCCTTATGTTGCATAGATAATGGTACGGAACCCTTCGTGCGCGAGTCCGACTCGCACTTGACCAATTTTTTTAAACTGTTTTTATGAGTTTGAGGTTAGACCAAGGAGGTTACATACATTCTGGTTACACACAATCTTTCAATCGGCCAGTAGTATAAACTAACGACAATTCACACTGTGATGTTATTTATAACCGACTCTAAATAGACCGCCTGATTGCCCTACTAATCAGAAGCGCTCTGAACATATAATGTATACTATACAGTTACACGCAATCAAGAGGGCTACTAAGAAAATAAGAAGAAAAAGAGTCGGTGAAAAATTTTGTTACTCTCTCTCTCTCTCCAGCCTATTAACGCACCACAGTTAGGCACTGTCCTTCTCCACTTAGGGAGGCATTATGGTTTATTGTTATGCGCTGACCACATTTGACACAATATCCTCTAGTCCCAAGCTAAGCTTATATGCTTGAGTTATGCATACAAAAGAAAAGTAATATTCATAAAATAAATATTCATGGACATTTCACACAACGTCCTCTGGTCCAAGCTAAGCTTATATGCTTGTGTTATGGGTACCAGAACACGGATATAATACATAAACTACTTTTCTTTTGTAAATACATACTTATAATACATATTAAACACCCAGACGCAGTACAAACATTTGTATGACAATTAAGAACATCACACAAATGATTGTCCTGACCGGGAATCGAACCCGAGACCTCATGATCGGTAGTCCGTTATATGAACCACTACACCACGAGGCCCGTCAATGTAAAGTAAAATTTATGTAAAATAAAATTGTGTAAGTGTAAGTGTAAAATTAAAATTGTATTTTATTAAAAAAAAATTATTAAATTAAAATTGTGTAAGTGTAAAATTAATGTAAAATAAAATTTATGTAAAGTATGCCCATACTTTACATAAATTACTTTTCTTTTGTATATACATACATATAAGACATAGTAAACACACAGACGCAGTACAAACACTTGTATGACAATTATAAACATCACACAAATGATTGACCTGACCGGAAATCGAACACGAGACCTCGTGAACGGCAGTCCGTTAAATAAACCACTAGACCACGTGTTCTTAATCTGTCACCATAAGGACGATATATACATATGATTAAACATACATATAATGCTTAATTACAATGTTATATATCAATGTAATATAAAATGTATTGTTAAATTTACAAGGCAATTATGAACAGTTTTACATATGTATGTGTTAATTAATTAGATTTCAAATAGATATCGTATAACGAATAAAAAGACATATCTAGGTTACGTTATGTCATGAAAAAGTATTAACATCTTTAATATTAACAAACTTTTTATATCGGTAATCTATTTAAAGTACTTCTTGGTTTTGCTGAACATTTGTACCAATTCTATATGCACAATTAAACTTAAGAGGATACCAAAATAGCTTCGTGCATTTTTCTACGTACGAAGTTTTCATTGTTTCTTTAGATTGAATGGCTAGAGCTCTAATTTTTAAGTATATGTTTTTTCAATATATGATCTAGGATCGCATAAACTCAGAAACGCGATTGAAAAAAGTTTTCTCGATAGAAAATCTTGGCGAAACAACCTCTCAAATTTTTTATTTTATATTTGTCGGTCTATTATCGCGTATTAACTAATGAAATAACTTTAAAAACATAGGTAACTATTATGTATAGAAACACGTAAATCAGAATTAAAATATATTTAGTAGATTTTGAGTAAATAGGAAAAGTATCCCTAATTCTTCATTTTCTGTGCCTACTGGCTGTGTTAATATGTACGTGTCGGCGATGATATACGATAATATTGATGTAGGCCCTTAACTAAAAATATAATTAACAAATTCACGTCAAGATCTATGGTAATCAGATAAAAATATTTACTCAAATCAACATAGTTATTCTTTACTTTAAAATAAACATATTACAGGCCTTTGCATTTACAAGAATTCTGATAAAACATATTTTATGACTATGTGTCATACTGTTAATGTGTTATCAAACATATAGTCTACCTAGGTTCGTCAGAGTACTAAGAGTAATTGGTTTATACGAAGCAGTAAACTATGTAATTTATATTACATAGTTTACTGCTCCTATATTGAAATACGTATTACCTAATGAATTTAATGAATCAGCTGTAAATATAATTATATTACATACTATTGGAGCCCGCGACATCACCTGCGTGAAATAGAGATAGTTATAGCGTGATGTCAAATAAACTATGATTTTCCTCGATAATAGACTATTCAACACAAAAAAATCAGTTCTAACCTAACTATAAAGTTTTCTGAAATTAGCACAAACAAACATTTGTGTTGTATAAAGCCTAACTCTTGTATGGAGGAGAGTTCATTTGTTCGTGAGATCGCTGCATCATTAATTTCCTCAGGATTATAGATAACCCTGGTCCCTGTCATAGTCCAAGTTCTCAATTCAAAATTCATCGTATAATCGTAACGGTAAGCAAAAATTTATAGGCACAACTATTGCGTTTACATATGAAATACCACAAATTAGTATAAGTTTAGCTTGTGGTAACGTAATGTAAATATGTTTTTTTCTTGCAGCAAGTATGCAAAGTATGAGAATGTATTGAAATTTTACTTATCAGCTGTTTATTAATGGAATTGTAAATTAGATTACGCTATAAATATGCTGCTTAAGCTATTCAAATTACTTAAATGCTGAATAGGCTGTAAAACCTATTTATATTGCTTAAATCTTGCTATAAAAGATATTAACGTTAAAAACATGAGAATTAGTTAGCATTTGTAGTACTAGTAAGTAAACGCGGTTTGGTCCGTGTGATGACAGATTAAGAATATAGGTGTCATCACCCCATTTAGTCACCCAGAATTATGTAAGAGCCAGTTATGGGATAATATAAGCAGTTAATGTCCACTGTGAGAGACGAAAAACTCGAAACTAAACTCTGTGCCAACACGCCTGGTCATCGCGGCACAGTAGACAATAAATATAAATAAATATTCATGGACATTTCACACAACGTCCTCTGGTCCCAAGCTAAGCTTATATGCTTGTGTTATGGGTACGAGAATACGGATAGAATACATATACTACCTTTCTTTTGTAAATACATACTTATAATACATAGAAACACCCAGACGCAGTACAAACATTTGTATGACAATTAGAAATATCACACAAATGATTGTCCCGAGCGGAAATCGAACCCGCGACCTCATGTTCGGCAGTCCGTTACATAAACCACTCAATCACGAAGCTCGTCTACTATAATCCTTCTTAAAATAGACGAGGCCCGTACCCAGAAGTGGGACTTTATTGGGCTGGAGAGAAAGGAAGGATACGTAGGTTGTAAAATCTTAGTGGTGTTATTTGTATTTCAGAATAATCGTTAAACTCTCTCTCTCTCCAGCTCATTAAAGTCCCACTGTTGGGCATGGACTTCTCCACTGTGGAGGGACCAGGCGTGTTGGCACAGGGTTTATTTTCGAAATTTTCGTCTCTCACAGTAGATGTTAACTGCTTATTTATTGTCCCTTAGCTGGCTCTTACAGCACCCTGGGATAGAAATGGGGTGTGATGTTTGTATTCTTAATCCGTCTCCACATGGATAAAATTTTAAAACTACGTTTGACTAATAATACGATTAAAGGACTGTAAAGGCCATGCCCAACAAAGACAAATGATTCAGATAGATTATTACCTACACTATTTTTGTAGGATGTTTTTCTGTATACAATATACCATATCCGATTTTACAAAACCCTGGGAAGGAATAGGGGTGGTAACACTTGTATTCTTAGTCCGTCACAACACGGACACGTTTGTTAAACTCTAGATAACTTAAATATGTAGTTTGTTTACATCTAACTAACGGTTAAAAGCATAATGTCCAATTCAATTGAACAGATTCTGTATAGCTACCACAGGTTATGGGAACAGGTGCAACCAAGCGTGACAAGACAACTCGTGGACATTAAGGCTATTCATTGGGATATTTATGTGTTTGCATGTTTTGACCTAACGAGAAGCAAGATAGGCTGGAGTTAGAATCAATTCGTTCTTTTGAGGGAAATATCCAACAGCGACTGCCGAAAGAAGCAAAAAAAGTCTAGAGGAAGACCTATGAAAAGATGGATGGACTGTGTGAAAGAGGACATGAAAGAAAGAGGGGTTGACACAGACATGACGGGTAATAGAAGACTATGGAAGAAAAAGACATGTTGCGCCCACCCCAAGTAATGGGACAAGGGCAGGAGGATAATGATGACTGCCGAAAGAAGCAACTTTTTTTCGCTTTAAAAAGTAGCCTGTATCATTTCTCAGGCTTTGTTCTGTCTATAAATCAAATTTTATTGATTATGTTATTAAATCGGTTCAGTAGTTTTGACGTGAAAGAGCGACAGACACCACACAAAGTAAATTTCGTGTGTAAAATTAATATCAGCATGAATTTTGAATCTCAGACATTAAATTTAGATATACTTACCCATGCGTTTGCGTTTTAAAAAACTAAATGACCGATATGGCTCCCTCTCTCCAGACTATTGACGTCCCATTATTGGGCATAGCTCTCCTCCGCTTTGGGAGGGTCTACTGTGCCACGCTGTCCAGGCACATTGGCGCAGGGTTTATTTTCGAGTAATCCATCTCGTACAGAGGATGTCATTTGCATACAATATCCCTTAGTTGGCTTTGCAGCACCTTAGGAAGGAGAAGGGGTGGTGATACTTGTATTCTTAATCCGTCACTACATGGACAACCACCATGATGGAATGTGGAAGTAATGTTCGTCTCACCGTTATATAGAAGACAAACAAGAGTCACAAGATGAGTCAATACAAAAACTAGTATCATAAGAGGAACTGTATACGGTTACTGCTAGTATAATGTTTAGGGTTGACTTGACCATAAATATCCGTGTGACTGATTAAGAGTTTAACTGCCACGAACTCGTTTACTTCCTAGGTTAAAAACCAGCTAAGGGGCAATAAGCAGAGGACATCTCCGGTGTGAGAAGAAAAATTGGAAACTAAACCCTGTGCCGGGTCAGCGTAGCATAGTAGATCGGATATCCGCTGTGGAGGAGGAGACCTGTGCCTAATGATTGGACATTATTGAACCGAGAAAGAAAGGATCAAAAGTATATTATAATGATCCAATGTTAAATCACAATTTTAAAAATTTGGTCAAGTGCGAGTCGGACTCGCACACGAAGGGTTCCGTACCATTATCTATGCAACATAAGGCAACGTCATTAGTATCGAGCAAGAAACGGTAAAATAATTGGTCAAGTGCGAGTCGGACTCGCGCACGAAGGGTTCCGTACCATTATCTATGCAACATAAGGCAACGTTATTAGTATCGAGCAAGAAACGGTAAAAAAATCATGTTTGTTGTATGGGAGCCCCCCTTAAATATTTATTTTATTTTATTTTTAGTATTTGTTGTTATAGCGGCAATAGAAATACATCATCTGTGAAAATTTCATCTGTCTAGCTATCACCGTTCTTGAGATACTGCGTACGGAACCCTAAAAATCATGTTTGTTGTATGGGAGCCCCCCTTAAATATTTATTTTATTTTATTTTTAGTATTTGTTGTTATAGCGGCAATAGAAATACATCATCTGTGAAAATTTCAACTCTCTAGCTATCACCGTTCTTGAGATACAGCCTGGTGACAGACGGACGGACGGACGGACGGACGGACGGACGGACGGACGGACGGACGGACGGACGGACGGACGGACAGCGAAGTCTCAGTAATAGGGTCCCGTTTTTACCCTTTGGGTACGGAACCCTAAAAATCATGTTTGTTGTATGGGAGCGCCCCTTAAATATTTATTTTATTTTATTTTTAGTATTTGTTGTTATAGCGGCAATAGAAATACATCATCTGTGAAAATTTCAACTCTCTAGCTATCACCGTTCTTGAGATACAGCCTGGTGACAGACGGACGGACGGACGGACGGACAGCGAAGTCTCAGTAATAGGGTCCCGTTTTTACCCTTTGGGTACGGAACCCTAAAAACCATTATTTTAAATACAATAAAACATAGTTTCT
This sequence comes from Orgyia antiqua, assembly GCA_916999025.1. Classification (NCBI taxonomy): domain Eukaryota; kingdom Metazoa; phylum Arthropoda; class Insecta; order Lepidoptera; family Erebidae; genus Orgyia; species Orgyia antiqua. The sequence continues at coordinate 14,018,632 of OU779874.1, forward strand.
GACGCAGTGGCAGCGTTAGCCAAAATGTGGACATCGGCGGAACTAGCTTAGCGAAGCCCCGTTTTCATATGAAAATAGTAACTGTAGATTATGATCATAGCTAGTCGGGAATGTTAAAGAGCAGATCAGTTTTATCTGTTCTACGTATTCTATTATATTATGGGTATTAATTTAGTAGTTTTTGCCAACCCTGATCATAGATCGACGGCGTTTAGGCTATTATTCAATTGTTATATAAGACGAAAGACCGGCGACCTAAAATCGAATCAGACTGCAAGTACTATGAAGTATGGTCTCAATGTAAGCGGTGAATTTGATAGGAGATATTTTATATCCGTCTTCTTGCAATGGTAGTAGAGGTGTTGCTTTGAGTCTATGGCGATACGTGTTTAGATCTAAACATACTTGACACTGGCTTCGTGGCGTAGTGGTTCATGTACTGGACTGCCGTTCACTAGGTCGCGGATTCGATTCTCGCTTGGGACAATCATTTGTGTACTTTTTCTAATTGTCATGCAAATGTTTGTACTGCTTCTGGGTGTTTCTATGTATTTTAAGTATGTATTTACAAAAGAAAAGTAATATATGTATTCTATCCGTATTCTGGTACCCATAACACACGCATAATAAGCTTAGCTTGGGACCAGTGGACTTTGTGTGAAATGTCCATGAATATTTATTAAAAAAAAACCTCCGATATGTCATTATGAATAAGACCATTAGAGTCTTTAAGATACCTGTTTAGATCTAAACATACTTTCTTGACTTTATCTGAGATAAGTAATGTTTCAATGATAAGGTTTCAGATGTAGATCTTCATTTAAACCTGCTCAAAACAATAACCCTGCCCAGTCAAATAAACCACAGTACCGTAGGCGCAATGTATGTTTAAATTTTAACGACATGTAATGTAAACAGTTCCTGTTTTATTTCTTTTGTTGTTCTTTAAATTCGTTTATTGTACGCAAATAAACGCTCTAATTATTATTTGTTTCCTTTAAACCTATACGTCCAAGAATAGACGTATTTTGTTTTATATTAAAGTCTGAAACGTTTGCTTATGATAACGAATAAGTCGAACAAGTGTTGGAGAATATTATATTAACTAGACTGCTTCCAAAACTCCTAGAATAAGATTTTTTAATCAAAATATTAAACCCGAAACTAAATCTGAAAGTGTATCTCTGCCTGCTCTACAAGTCTACACACTACAATGTACCCAATATTTCAAGGATAGAGTGCGACGACTTTTTACTTACTAGCTTCGTTCATATGTATGTTTAATCTAAGTAACGGAATCTTTGTAAGTAATATTCACCCACTTGCAGCAGTAGGATTGGTTTAGAATTTTTCACCCCTATGAACCTATTGAAAATGTAAATAGATGATGTATGAGTGTAAATAGAGCCAAAGAAATGTTTTTAGATCTTAGCAGATGACGCTCTATAGTCTCTACCTACACACATGGGGTAAAGGCGTGATATTATGATGTTGATATTTAGCTATTTTAGCGCTTATGGCGATTAGGTACTTTCGATCGTTCAAGTAAATAGGAAAAGTGTTCCTACGGATATCTTTTACAGTTGATTTGTTGATAGATAGTATCATCTAAGATCCAGTGTCAATTCCTAATTATATAATTACAAAGACATGTTTGACTAGTTTAGTATCTTAAAAGTGAGCTGTTACTGCCCTAAAAACCTTTCGCTTAAATCAGCTCCGTTACGTCACTCAATCTGGATATTTGATACATAGGCATGATATATAAATATCTAACAATATTTATATATCATACCTATGTATTATGTTCTAAATAAATATGGTCATTTACTAATACATATTATATACTATCTGTGTATTATATACCCACGATTTTGGCGGTGTGGAATACATACTCACGCTCTGAAATATCAGTATACCAAATTTCATTTAAATCAGTTCAGTAGGTTTATCTAAAAAAGCCCAATAGACAGAGTTACTTTCTTATATACCTATAATTAATACTAGCTGTTGCCCGCGATTTCGTATGCGTGGAATTTAGTAAAATTTTCCCTTTTTTTGCAACATTTTTTACATAAGCTTCGCTCCAATTAGTCACAGCCTGATGTTAAATTTGCTTAGTTCAAAAACTAAAAAGACACGCTTGAAAATACTAAATAAATTTTTCAATTATTGAATTGTTATCAGTCCTTAATATGTGTGCATTTCAGAACAATCCGACTACTGTAAGTGTGTTAAAATCACTTTCAAAGAATTCGTTACATAGATAAATACATTCATAGATACTCACCCAACTAATATAAGAGTGTTAATTGCCTGTATCCATCGATAAATGTAATCAAACACTGAAATAATTTTTCAAATCGGACTAATGGTACCTGAGATTAACGCGTTCAAACAAACAAACTCTTCAGCTTATAATAATAGAAGTAAAGGGTTTGCATAACTTGTTCAGTGTCTTTTAGAACGTAATAAGAACATAATCACATATGTGTGGAGAACTGTAGGACTAGGACATTCTAAACTAGTCTTTTGTAGGCCTGTCACAAACACAAACCAAGATTACTAAGATTAGTAATATCAATGCGTCGTATAGTTAAAAATATCAAACTAGCAAGCACTAGCTATCACCTGCAACTTCTTACGGGTAAAATCTGAAAACAACAAACCTAATCAAATCCTTACTTCCTTACTAATTTATTTATCTAATATATAAAATTCACGTGTCACAGTGTTAGTTACCGTACTCCTCCAAAACGGCTTGACCGATTCTTCTCAAATTTTACATACATATTCAGTAGGTCTGAGAATCGGCCAACATCTATTTTTCAAACTTTTTTTTTTGTGTGGTAAAACAACGTTTGCCGGGTCAGCTAGTATATTATAATACTAGCTGTTGCCTGCGACTCTGTCCGCGTAGAATTTAAAAAATTTTCACATGGCTCGGCGCGATGGCTTATTTCATGTATAAGTTTGGTGTTTCTATACCAATTTCTATGATTCTTTTTTATTGAATAGGTAGTTAACTTTTTTAAATTAGGGATGAGTGAGAGTATTATAAACGTAAGAGTAAACAAATATTATCAGAATGTTCCGAACTGCTAAGCTATCAGGAGTTACACGTGTTATTGTGAGTCAACCATAAAATATAGCTATATGCTGTGGCGGGATATTTTTTTGACAATTTTATGTAGAATATTTCCGTCATACATGATTTCTATGTAACTTTAACCACTAAGGCTGCACACGCGACGGAAGCTTGAAAAATGGAGTAACTTCTCCCGTTTTCCCAACATTTCCCTTCACTATTCTGCTCCTATTGATTGTAGCGTGATGAAAAGTATACTATAACCTGCCCAGGAGTATGAAGAATAATTGTACCAAGTTTCGTTAAAATCCGTCGAGTAGTTTTTGTTTCTATAAGGAACATGCATACGGACAGACAGACAGACAGACAAAAATGTTACTGATTACATTTTTGGCATCAGTATCGATCACTAATCACCCCCTAATAGTTATTTTGAATTATTTTGAAAATATATTTCATTCATGTACAGAATTGACCTCTCTACAGATTTATTATAAGTATATTCCAACTGATGATATATCAAAACTTAGACGAGTTAGTGTTAATGTGTGTAACGAAACCATAGTGTGATATAAAAAACGGTACGCTATCTATCGAAGGTATGGGAAACTTCTGTTTGTTAAGGTTTAATTTTTAAATTTCACGCGTACGAAGTCGCGGGCAACAGCTAGTTATACACAAAACCATCCTCTTGAACCACTCTGTCTATTCAATGCTAAGTTGCATTAGCGTCGAGTTAGAATTCTCTATGAGTTAGCCCTTTGCTGACGTGTGTTTTTCTGTTTTCCAATGTTTTTCACGAGATAAAATTACGATCAAAATAAGTAGAATATTACGGAAATAATGAAACAGAATATTATAAGATATATCGCAAAAATATTTCCTTTTAAACTTAGCTTCTTTGGAAATACAAAATGATAAGAATACTGTTAGATTTATAGCAATAATATTTTCTTTTATTTCTTTTCTTGGAAAAACAATGACATATTTTTAGAAGTAATTATCTTAAATGTGGCCTATTGGCCTATTTGGCATAGGTTTGTGACAATACCAAGTATCCTATGCAACTTTGCAAGTGATATATTAACATGTCGGGGCGTCAGAGAGAGTCCAGAATAGGGAACCTCTGGCGGTCCCGGAAGACGTGGAGAGCGCTGCAGTTAGGTTTAGTCGGTATTCCGTCAATCGGCGAGTCCGACACTATCATAAAAAAATTCGCCTGCGAAAAAAAAAGTGACTTATTAACGTACTTAAAAAGGGCATTAATTTTTGAACGATTTTCTCTCTCTCTCCAATCACACGGGCCTCCTCCACTTTGGGAGATTATGGTTTACTGTGTGATCGATACTATGAAATGATTTTAATAACATTGATGTTATTTAGACTATTTTGACAAAGACAAAGTATTAATTATTGTCAAACGCAAGAAAAATGTCCAGTATAATGACTGCTTTGTTTGGTATAAGATCACACATCTGTAACAAACAAACATATAAGGCCATTTCACATAACGTCCTCTGGTTCCAAATTAAGTTATATTATTTTCTATGGTTGTGTTTTTGGTACCAGAATACCGATATAAGTACGAAACATACTTATAAATACATACTTATATAAGCACATTATGCCAGTATCTCTCATACGTGACAGGAAATTGTAGCTAAGATTGCATGCACATACGCCAATTTCACTACACGTGTCTTGATTTTTTTGCTTATTTCCACAAGACAAAATTCAAACATAAACAAAAAGATTGACACCTCGATATTAGAATTGTATTATGTCAAGCGCAAATCATTATGTATTCAAAGAGATACATCCTTAATGTTCTTCATACATAATTCATACAATATTTATTACAGTTTCGAACTCAAATGTATGTATCGAACTTGCTAAAATGATAAAATCACTAGAAGGGAGAATGTTACAAAATTTGTGTAAAGTATACCATTCACTACCCGCTTGCAGCCTATCTCTCTCTGTCGCGAGCCTATTAGTGTCCCACTGTTGGGGGGTTTTATTTCCCCTCCCCTGGTAGGGAAAAAAAATTTGGACGTATCATAAGAGTATAAAATTCTTTTTAGAAAAAAATATTGTACCTACATGATTAAATGATATTCATTTCATTTCCTTTGTATTACCATACATCTTGCGATATTAGCCTTAGAATCAAGAAAGTCTTAGCATGAATGGTTAATTTAATTCTGTGAATAAAAGAGATTTTTGTCTAGACATAAACGAAGCTTATATTTAGATAAATAAAGTATAAATAATCGGAGTAGGGGAATTACATTTATGTAGGAAACCCTATCCGTGTGGTGACAGATCAAGAATACAAGTGTCACCACCCCATCTCCTCCCAAGGGTGCTATAAAAGTCAAGTAAGGGAAATTGCACACCCAATGTGAGAAACGGAAAACTCGAAAATAAACCCTGTGCCAATACGCCTGGGCAGCGCGGCACAGTAGACCATAATCCCTCCCAAAGTGGAGGAGGCCCGTGCCCAACATGGACGTAAATGGACTGGAGAGAGAGAGGAAACCCTTAAGTGGAGATTAGTCATTTATTACAGTTCATGCTTTCCTTTTCTGTAAACCTTCTTCTCTTTCTTTTTTCCAGCCTATTAACGCCCAATGTTGGGCACGGTCCTCCATCATTTCGGGAGGGATTATGGTCTACTAATTATGACGCGCTGACCAAGCGTTGGCACAGGGTTTATTTTCAAGTTTTCCATCTCTCATAGGGGTCGTTATCTGTGTAAAATATGGCTTTTACAGCACCCATGAGAAGAAATAGGGTGATGACTGATGACACTTGTCTTCTTAATCCGTCACCACATGGACAATATTGACGGACACTTTTAAACCGCCTTGGTATGATGTATTTAAACCTTAAGTAAGAAGAGTTTTCAGTTATCATCATATTTTACTGAATGTTGTAAGTTAGAAAGTCAATAGCTATTTGAAACAAATTTACATTATGCAGCTAACAATTGAACTCATCACTGTTAGACCAACAAATTAGCAAGATAAGCGGAAAAATGTATTCTACTTAAATATACCTAAATACTACTAAAATATCAAATACAGAAAGGTGTGAATAAGATTATTTAAATAGCTATAAATTTAAGTAAACATTACACGTATGATAGTAAAACTAAGTAAGTGTAAGTAAAGAATAAGTTTGTCAACTTTTATCAAAGTTAACAAACAGCTACTGGTTACAATTACGTAGGAAAACATAAATTTATGGCCCAAGACCACACCCAAACAATCTCTATAGTCTAAGAGTCAGTGAACATAGAAAAGTATTTTTTTTGAACACCCTCAACAAGACGTTTTAGATAACCCTAAAGCTAGACTTATGATTTTATAATTTAAATGACTTTTGTTGAATTAATACAAAAAAGTATTAAAAAAAACTCAGATTCATCATGAACTTTCTGTAAATATTATGAATAATACTCAGTATATTAATTCTAATAAACGCGTCCTATTTCTTTATATTTTTTAAATATTCACGGACATTTCACACAACGTCCTCTGGTCCCAAGCTAAGCTTATTATGCTTGTGTTATGGGTACCAGAATACGGATAGAATACATATACTACTTTTCTTTTGTATATACATACTTATAATACATAGAAACACCCAGACGCAGTACAAACATTTGTATGACAATTAGAAAAATCACACAAATGATTGTCACGAGCGGGAATCGAACCCTCAACCTCTTGATCGGCAGTCTGTTACATAAACCACTCAACCACGAGACTCGTCAAAAAATTTTAAGAAGACCATTAATTTTTTATACAAATGACTTTTTAATTGAGTTATCTCACTGTTTATGGTATCGAGTACGTCAAAAATTTTACACTAAGATAGGGTTTATCAAGAATATATTGCCTTTTTAATTAATTGTGATAAAGTCCTGCGGCCGTATTATGAGCTCTTATTCCCAGGCCGTTTACGCCGTGAATGGAACTGCCTGGCAAATTCGTATTATGAGTATATTATTGACAGCGAATCAATGGTCACGTGACTTCAGGCTGATATCGGCCCTACTTTTGTTTCACTGGCTGGCGTTAAGCGTATTATGAGCGCAAATTTGACATGTAGTTGATCGTTTTAACTATCTAGAAGTGACAAGTAAATCCATTCAATAGAAGGTGCTACATTGTTACGTATAATAAAGCTACTCTAGCTCTCTTACTACAGACATACGTAATGATACAAGTGTGTACTAGGGGTTATAAGAGACCGGGCGCCGACATACGGCTCGTTGACACGGAATTCGTTTCTATTTTATAGTTAGAACATTGTTGCGGGTCGATTTAACCGTGTACACTTTTGAACTTTGAAACACTTGTTTAAAAATGCAGGGTTTTATTTATTGGTTAATAAGCGATAAGGGCTTATTACGTGCAAGACATAGATGACACTTTAAAACGTAGCACTTCAGTTTAAGACTAGACAATTTATACAATATCTAAATATCAAACACATATCCTAATTAGCGCCAAGATACTATCAATTGTCTTTGTTTTTGCTAAGCAATTTTAGCGCACTTTTATTTAAATGTACCTAACATATTTATTTTTAGATCGCTTTTTCGACTTCGGAAGTTCAAGCATTTGTATGCGCCTTTTCTAATTGCTTGTTTATGTCTATCAGTTAAAAATCTTATATATTGTCAGCTCTTTAAAAGTATCGTGTATAAATAATAAAAATGTATAATTTTTAGCTCCACCTTACGGAGACTTTGCAGTCACCATGGTCACGGGTGGGACTGAGCTGTAAAGTGTCCTCTATGATCAGTTGTTATGGGGTTTAATTTTTAATTTCACATTAACGATAAAGATATATACATGTCTGAATCTTTAAGAAGTGCGAGAAGAGCAGAAATATTTCCGACTTTAACAATCTACATTATTGTCTTTAGATTATCTATGTTGACATCTAATTAAGAGATACCTTATAAGTATAAAAAAAACATGAAACGTCTAAGATTTCAATAAAGATTAACGCTTTGTTAAAGTATGTTCAACAAAACAACAACAATAATAACAATAAAATGTCACAAAGTTACCGACAACGTAAAGTTTTTAAGACTGATGGGTGTGCGATACTGAAGATAGAACCTGCTGCATCATGACGAAATTGTTGCGCCCAGGCTACATAGGACCCTCTCTGTCTTTAGCCCATTAATTTTCCCATTGTTGGGCATGAGCCTCCTCCGCTTTGGGAGCGGTTATAATCTACTCTGCTACGCTGCCCAGGCGTTTTGGCACAGGGCTTATTTTCAAGTTTTGCTTCTCTTACAGATTAAGTTAATGTGTATGGCGAAAGAACTTCTACCTACCTTATTCCTCTACTTATTAATAACTTGCCAGCAGATTTTTCGAGTACCCTTACACCAAATAATATTAAATTACAGCTTAAAAATATTTCCTTAGTTTATTATAATCTTGCTTAATGTACTTATTTTAGTATTTACCATAGTAATATATTTGTAGTTCTGTAAGTTTTTTTTTATAAATAAATATTCATGGACATTTCACACAACGTCCTCTGGTCCCGAGCTAAGCTTATATGCTTGTGTTATTGGTACCAGAATACGGATATAATACATAAACTACTTTTCTTCTGTAAATACATACTTATAATTACACATTTATGGATATCACACAAATGATTGTCCTGACCGGGAATCGAACCCGAGACCTCGTGATCGGCAGTCCATTACATAAACCACTCCACCACGAAGCCCGCCAAGTTAGTGACAATCAATGTATTAAATATAAATGTAAACTCATGATGGCTAAATCATAAACCCTAGTGGTTTTCAAATGCCCTCCTAAATGTATATATTTGTATGTTTTGTTTTTATATGATACTAAATTTAAAAAAAAAATTACGATATCCCTTAGCTGGCTTTTACAGCACCCTGGGAAAGAAAAGGGGAGGTGACACTTGTATTCTTAATCTGTTACCACACGGACAGATGCTATAGGACCCTAGCATTGTGTATACATTATATACAGAATTGATATTGGTTTCCATTAGGATTGATTGGTCTCCCTCTCCAGCTTAGTAACGTCCCACTGTTGGGCACGGGCCTCCTCAACTTTGGGAAGGATTATGGTCTACTATGCCACGCTGACCAGGCGTGTTGGCACAGGGTTTAATTTTGAGTTTTCCGTCTCACATTGATTGGTCACGATATATCATTCCATTGGGATTTATTAGTACCGAAAATAAATCACTACAGTTTCTGTAGACTCCTGAATACATTTTGATGTAAGAGAAAACAGAAGGCTAAGGAAGGTTTGTAAAGAACTGCTGATATTTCTCAATAGACCACACATTTGATAAATAGCTTGTCAGTTTAAAAATACTAAATGACCATTTAGTAATAGATTGCTTTATCTGCGCAGATATAAAAACTTAACTTGTTTTATGTCGTAAAAAAGATATCGTTAATATTTTTTTCAGCTTACGCCAGTATATGATTAAAATTAATGATGATAATTAATTTTAGAATGCTATTAATTATATTAATAAGCCGTATTACACTACTTTGGTTTGACATTTGACGATATAGGGGCCATGCAACTTTGTATAGTACAGTGTTGCAATTGTTGTATTAGTTTTTACTGTATAGTATAGTACACTGGCATACTGCTTAAACAGCGTATATAAGTCATAAAAAGTTGTCGTTATTTTATAAGTAAAAATTTATTTTGCCTACACATATTTGTAGTATACAAATTTTATATGTGTGTACATTTTAAATTCTGATATGTATACTATAGGGTACATATCATAATAGAGTGTACTTCAAAAAAAATGTTGAACCATTGCTGAAGTGAAATTTGAGAGCTTTCAGAGATTTCTTAGGTGATAACCATCAGATCTTGGTTATTCAACACCTGCCCGACATTATATTAATATCAAAATATATATTAGAATCAATGCAATCTAAAAAATATTTTTGGATTCAAGAAAAACTGGTTAGGTTAGTGCTTATTTTGTAAATGTACGTTAATAATTAGGTATGATAGAGATGGATAGACAGCTTGTCTTGCTTACAACACGTGCCAGATTACATATTGTTCTTAGGCATTAACTGCAGCTTCCTTCCTAAAGTCCTATAAGAAGCACCTGATGTTTTTATTTATAACTAGCTGATGCCCGCTACTCCGTACGCGTGGAATTTGAGATCCCCATATATTTAATCACCGTTTATACCTTCCCTGGACTTTCACGAATATTTCAAGACCAAAATCACCAAAATCGGCCCAGGCGTTCTCGAGTTTTAGCGAGACTAACGAACAGCAATTGATTTTTATATATAAGACTAGCTGATGCCCGCTACTCTGTACGCGTTGAATTTTAGATCCTCATATATTTTGTCACCGTTTAAACCTTCCCTGGACTTTCACGAATATTTTAAGACCAAAATCACAAAAATCGACCCTGTCGTTCTCGAGTTTTAGCGAGACTAACGAACAGCAATTGATTTTTATATATAAGATTAAATAAACATTTGCATTTATAAAAATATAGGTAGCTATTTGAGAGTAAGTTTGTAGTTTGAATTATTTTTCCTATATTAAATCGTGAATAGATAATTTTATTATATATCTTTACTTAGATTTTGCGTTAACAGGATAGAGTAATTAAAAATGTGATATCGGATATGAATGTGACTATAAAAATTCAGTAAAAAGTGCCGATAAACACATTTTTATGGCGCCTTTTAAAATGTAAAACATTAAGATTACTAAGATAATTTATAACTGAAATAGTTTTACTGAATGGACAGAAACTAAAATAGGCTCATTTAATCCATTTTTCAATTTTTCTGCGATATTTCAGCCACTTAGGCCATGGGCTGGACTAGGTTACAATTCAACCTAGCGCATATAATTTTATAGAATAAATGTGTCTTTCTAAGGACAGGGAGTTATTGTCAACCTGCATTGGTTAAAAGACTTATGTATACAATGAGATACATGCGCAAAAACAGATTACATTATACTTGCAGTAGGTATATCAAACGATATATTGAATCATCTTAAAATTAAAATGCCCAGTAACACTAAAACAGGCAAATATGTTTGTAAAGTTTTAAACAGTATCTATTCAGAAAAATATATTTTTGATTTCATTGAGTTACATAGTGTATGCCAAAGTGTAATCACACATATTTGTATGTATGTGTACAGATGACGAAAATAGTAATCAGATGTGTGTGCCACGGCTAATTGCCAACGTCTGACTAACATCGGGTGTGACGTAACGATTATCAACTAGACATTGTCACAGATAGTATAAGAAAACTGACTATGCCCCGCTATTTTACTTGCTTGTAATACCATTAATGGTTAACACTTGGGTCGTGTGATAAATGATTGCAAAAATAGTTAGATGTGCACCACTGCTAGCGTACCTAATCTAGCAGTTTTGATATAAGAGTATAAAAAGTATAGTATACATCCTATACACAGGCCTACAGAATATACACACATAATATCAAAGGAATTTACTAAAAGTTTCGACTTTAATAAGCGGTTTTTCAATTAGAGTTATATAGATATCAGAATCGATAGAAATCAAATCAATAGAAATCAAAGACACTGCACTACCACACGAGAGACACAGGAAAAATTAGATTTAAATTAGTGTTATAGTTTACTTTTACCACGGTGACCAAGCGTGTTGGCCAAGTTTTTAAGTTTAAGAGCGCCCTTGTGGTGACAAACTCAGTCACCACAATGGTAAATATCTCCACAATTGCGGGGCCCAGCTATATTACATAATAATTCGAGTTATAATAATTATTATAATGTATACTATAGTAGACGGTTAGTAGACAAAAGAATAACAGTCACCGTTACCCATTTGAACAATATTAACATAAAATAGTATGCCTTAGTTAGGCATATTACAATACTGATTTCATTAAAAAAAACTGTTGCCAAGTTCACTACAACCAGTATTTTACGACTCACGTAATTAAAGTCGTCATGGAAGGCTTAACTTTACTATGTTTGCCTCTTGTCTATATCTTTGGAGTAAATATAAACTTAGATTTGTTTTACATCATTCATTGTCTTTTTTCCTGTGGTAGATAGTTCATCAAAACTCTCTGTCTTTCTCTCTCTAGCCAAATAACGTACCACTGCTGGATGCGGCCTCCTTTACTTTGGGAGGGATTATGGTCTCTGCTGCGTTGACCAGGCGTGTTATCACAGGGTTTAGTTTCAAGTTTTCAGTCTCTCACAGTAGATGTTAACTGCTTATATTGTTCCTTAGCTGGCTTTTACAGCACCCTGGGAAAGAAATGGGGTGTGATGTTTGTATTCTTAATTCGTCACCACATGGATAAAATTTTAAAACTACGTTTGACTAATAAGACGATTAAAGGACTGTAAAGGCCATGCCCAACAAAGACAAATGATTCAGGTAGATTATTACACTATTTTTCTGCACCAAAAAAGTAAAACGGAAGCCTATTATTAAGACTGCATTGTCAATCCTTTATGCTGTAGCTCTGGAATGGTAATAGTTAGAGAGTTGAAAATTAGGTACACAATTTATGTATGATGAAATACCCATCATCATCATTCTCTGTTTTAAAGAACACATGAACAAAGTGTCTTCGCCTTAATAGAGCCAGTAAGAAAAGTGTTATTGAACATATTCTTAGCCAATATTCTATTTAGCAATTTAAGTTAGTATAAAATTACTTATTAGCCTTTGTAGGCTAGATTGTAATTAATATGGTGGATTTGGTCTTCAAAGACCAGACCCATCATGGAAAAAAAAATTGTTGAAAGTTATCAAAATTAGATTCTTTACTTTTAAATCTCTATATAAATATAAATAAATATTCATGGACATTTCACATAACGTCCTCTGGTCCCAAGCTAAGCTTATATGCTTGTGTTATGGGTACCAGAATACGGATAGAATACATATACTACTTTTTTTTTGTAAATACATACTTATAATACATAGAAACACTCAGACGCAGTACAAACATTCGTATGACAATTAGAAAAATCACACAAATGATTGTCCCGAGCGGGAATCGAACCCGCGACCTCTTGATCGGCAGTCCGTTACATGAACCACTACACCACGAGGCAAAAAACGAGCAAAAACATACAAATATAAAAAAAATAATCTATGTCATCAATAACCAAGGCTTTTGCTTAAAAAAGCAGTAAGCAAGTTTCTACCAACGATTAGCAACATAATTTTATCTTTAAATAAATATGAATGATTAATAAAACTAAAAGCTTATGAATATAAAATGAAGTAAAACCGTTGATATATTGAGTGATTTTTATTAAACTTAACGTATATTTGTCTAAGTTATTCTATCGTCTATGTGACGTCTGTCTAATTTGTGATAAATATCAAAAGATTTCACTAATATTCAATCTTAATATTGATCTTTAAACTTTAGTTTTGATAATACTATAAATTCGGACATTTTATGTATTGACAGGCCTAGTGACATATTTGTGTGATAAACACAAATATCTATTTGCAGTTTTCTATATCTTTACTTATTGTTAAACAAAGTCGTTATTTTTGTATTATGTCCCTATGTGAGCTTATATCTACAAAACTACGCAACGGATATTTATGCGTTTTTTAAAATTATTGATTGGGACAAGAGGACGCCTTTTTGTATAATTTGTTAAGTTTTGGTTTAATTAAATTAAATAATTTTAACAACGGTTTTCAATGTAATTTGATGATATCCTTGACGACAGTCTGAAGAATATATTAGTTATATTACAATGTTAATGGTACTGAAGCCTTCTTGTGCAAGTTCAAATCGTACTTGGCCAATTTTTCTCTAATAAACAGACGAATAATTTCTAAAATATTATGTTAATCAGATGTATATATCTAATTTCATGATAGTTTATGTTACGTTATCGGTCTAACTCATAGTTACTTAGTTCTGTACTTTAATATGACTATAATAATCTCGTGACCTAGAAACCTGTAGACTATACACAGTAACACTTGTACAAACTAATTTAATAATATGTTTTATAAGTTTGCGATACCGATACATATATTTTGTGTAGTAATTGAAATTTTACCTGTCTTAGACAATCTGGTATTAGAATGTGTGGAAAGAATAAAGGAAAGTTTAAAAGAACATTGAGCATTTGTTTGTAGCGCCAAAAACTACATCATCATCATCTTTTTCTTCTCTAACACTTACGCGACTCATTTGTTTAAATAAAACTACATTTTAAGGATTTAGACGCGTGTATTTGTTTTAAATTTTGGCCCGACGTTTCTGAGACTTAGCAGTCACCATGGTTAAGGGTGAGACTGACTGTATCATCATTTTCCTTTATTTGGGGTCGGTATCACGATTATCTATACTAATATTATAAAGCGGAAGAGTTTGTTTGTTTGTTTATTTGTTTAAACGCGCTATTCTCAGGAACTACTGATCCGATTAGAAAAATTCTTTCAGTGTGCAATAGTACATTTATCGGGGAAGGTTATAGGCTATTTAACACCACGCTGCAACCAATAAGAGCGAAACAGCAATGAAAAATGTTGCAAAAACGGGAAAAGTTTTCTAAATTCCACGCGTACGGAGTCGCGGGCAACAGCTATAATAATATATTGATAATAACGATACAGAACTCTTCGAGTGCAAGTCCAACTTGTACTTAATCTATTGGTCGTGTCCTGATGTTATATAACCTATAGCCTTCTTCGATAAATGTACTATCCAAAACTGAAAGAATTTTTTGATTCGGACCAGGAGTTCCTGAGATAAACGCGATCGAATAAACAAACAGCTAAATAAACATTCAGCTTTATAATATTAGTATTGATAAAAATATGCAGGTGCTATCAAATAATAATTAAGGTTTAAACAATACCTAGAATTAGAGCGCAAAGTGCAACGTACTTTGCTAATTTTATTATTACAATCTGTTACTGTTTACTTTTACACCTAATGGTATGAAATAGACGGTTATTATAGAATTAAATAAGTCCAGCGGCCGTATTATGAGCTTTTATTTACAGGCAGTTTACGCCGTGAATTGAACTGTCTGGCAAATTCGTATTATGAACAAAATTATAAGTCAGTCAGTTCGCTAAACCAGTCATACATTAATATGTTTAAGGAGAAGGTACAACTAAAAGTTAAAGTACTAACTAAAAATTTTCAACTAAAAGTTTTATTTTTGTTAAAAAGCTCATAATACGCCGGCAGATTGTTCTAAGTTTAGTCAATTATACAGATAATATCTTTGATCAGGCAATAAATCCACAAAATGTCAATTAATATCAAAAGTTTAATGATTATTTTATTTAAATTAATAGGAATTGCAATTTTAATTATATGATTGTGTGCAAATATTGTGATTTATTGTTGATTTGTTGTTTTTAAGTTGTTTTTTTGTAAACATGACTGGAAATATGGAATAAAATATATTTTTTGTTTTATGCAACCAACTTTAGCCACTCAGGTTTGGCTACATCTAGTTCTAGCCGATATGATAACTAGGTGTAGCCGAAATCAACAGGCTATAGTTAGCATTAGCCTTGGCTGCACCCAGTTTTAGCCAGCTAAACCTAGGTCCAGCCACACTTCGGCTTTTAGCCGTAACACATACACAATACAAAACAACGTAGTTGGAGTGACCATGGTGACTGCAAGGTCTCCGAAACGTCGGGCCAAAATTTAAAACAAATACACCCGTCTAAATCCGTAAAAAGTAGTTTTATTTAACGTAGTTATCTCAAAAACTCGTAATTATATAATTACGTTGGGAGAGGGCTATGTCCAGCAGTGGACTGCAACAGGCCTACGTGAAGTGAAGAACTGAAGTTTGAAAGGTCCAATTTTTTCCCATACTTTTTTCCCTTTTTATAGAACTCGTAGTCAATAAAGGACTGGTTTAAGAAACTTGGCAGAACGATAAAACATGGACGGGGGTGACGGTACCTTGATGATGCTGAATGATAAATATGATACCTACATTATTATAATGAAAGCCCGTGGGTTTACCCGCTTTTGTTACTACCCGGCTCGTATGATTTTGGCTTGATGATGGCCCATGTGTTATTCTAATCTAGATATGCTTTTTAGCTGTAAAGTGTCATTAAAATCCATTTACTAGTTTTTGCGTGAAAGAGTAACAAACATCCTTGCATTCTTACAAATATTTGCCTCTATAATAATAGTGGGTATTAGGATAGAATAAGTAAAAACGGTTCCCTAATGATTGACCAAAAATTTTTTGACAAATGATCATTTGACAAACAACGTTTCATCAAATGATCATTTGGCAAACAATACACTTGACAAAAGTATCATCTTACAAAAACTTACTTAGCAAATGATCCATTAGCAAACACTACACTTGCTTGACAAATGTGTTAAGTATTCAAATGTCATTTGACCTTTTTTCATTTCACCAAATAATGTCAAATATGTTTCGTATATTATGTTGTTTTAAATGTATCATTATCATCATGCATCATTATTAATGGGAGAAATGCCTTAAAGTCCCTTCTGGCACTCGCCGGCCGCTGCCGCGGCACGCTCACTTTGCTTTGCTTTGCGTTTGGGGTTAAAATTCTAACCTAACCTAACCCAATCTAATAAAAGAGATATATATTATCTCCAAAGAATAATTAATAAGTAATTATTTTGCAAATAATGTAAAATATCTTTTTTTTTTCATTCTATTTAAGTATATTTAATAAATTATATCAATTAATACTTATAGTATTTCCTTTTTAGGAAAATCTATTGCAGTTTCTTTGCAAAAAAAATATGCAAAAGATGGTCATTTTAACAAGAATACCAAATTTTTAGACCAATAGTATATTTATCTGTTAACTCAGATGCCAAATGTTAGTTTTGTAAAATAATCTTTTATTAAATGTAAATTTAAGTGTTGATCATTTGGCGAAATGAAACATTTGTAAAATGATCAGTAGTAAAATGATCAATAGGCGAGTTCACTGTTTTGTCAAACGTTGTTTGTCAAAGTGTAGTTTTGCCAAATGATTTTTTGTCAAACAATCGGACACCGTAATAACATAGCTAGTCAATTACTAAAATTAAAAAACTTAATGTAGGATAGGATAGTTCAGGATAGTAGGATAAAAAACCTAAACATAATACAAATATTTGTGTTTAGTACACAAATATGTGAAACCACGTGGTTCGTCTAGACTAACTGCGACTAATAGACTAATTATTGATTTCATTTCGTAAATTATGTTAAAGTTACATTCAAAAGTTATAAATCATATATAATATCTTGTAATAAATCAATTTGATAATGTATGTTGATAACATACGTATTGTGAGACATATGTAGCCTTCACAATTAATATTATAGACACATAAGATTTATTGTTATTGAAATAACCTAAAAAAATATTGTACGTATTTTATACTAGCTGTAGCCCGCGACTCCGTCCGCGTGGAATTTAGAAAATTTTCCCCGTTTTTGCAAAATTTTTCACTACTGCTTCGCTTCTACTGGTCATAGCGTGATGCTATATAGCCTAAAGCCTTCCTCGATAAATCTAACACTGAAAGAAATCAAATCGGCTCAATAGTTCCTGAACTTTTTTTTTTTTCAGTGATTAGCGCTTTCAAACTAACAAACAAACAAACAAACTCTTCAGCTTTATAATATTAGTATAGACTAACAAATCAGCAAGTACCGTGTGCCTATAATAAATAATTTGACTTTGACTTTGGTGTACACTGGTCCTCTAAGACTTCCATGGCGGTAGATGAAACAGATTTTAACCTACTTCAAAAATAGAGAGGAGGTTATATCAATTCTTCTGTATAAATAAAACTACTTTTTACGGATTTACGGTGAGACTGTCTCACCCGTGACCATGGTGACTGCAAAGTCTCCGAAACGTCGGGCCAAAATTTAAAACAAATATACGCGTCTAAATCCGTAAAATGTAGTTATATTTAAACAAATGAGTCGCGCAAGTGTTAGAAAATATTAAATTCTTCGGTATGTTTTATTTTTTGTTTGTTAACTCATAACTTTTAACTGGGCAAAGCGATTTTAATGATTGTTTTTTTATTTGAAAGCTGATGCTTTCCGTGTTGTCCTATTGGCACCAGGTCAGGATAAGATGTTTACAAACATAAAAAACATAAAAAAAATACAGTTGAATTGAGAACCTTTTCCTTTTTTTGAAGTCGGTTAACAACACTTTCAAAGATTCGGTTACATTGATTTATACATTGATAGATACGTAATTACATACCGAGCTTATAAAACAATGGTAGAAACGAATTTAATTAGTTTCAAAATAGTTTCAATACTTATAATAAACTTATTACTATTTATTATTGTACATGTCACGTTACAGTATACTATGACTTTATATATGAGCAGTCGCAGTTAACTAACGATGCTTTCAATAATTATACAATTCGTTCATGATAGGGTTGTCGGAAATACTCCTTAATAATTGGTAGAAAATTTCTGTTCTTTTACAGAAATATTTCGTTCTTTTATTAGAAAACCATGCATGCTCTAAAGCCTTAATTTATAATTAATTTATTTATATTAATGGCCTTATTCATAATGACTTTTCGAAGGTTTAAACGAAGATTTTATCGGAGAGATAATAAACGTTTTAGAGTAAAAAGACTAATATGAATAACAAGTTTTGACAATTTTCGCGAATCGATTTTAGCGAACTTTTAAACCTCTGATAAGTCATTATGAATAAGACCATTAGAGTATACAACCATTAGGAGCTGTTACATACACTGTTTTTTTTGGCAAAAATACTTGTAAATAGGAGCGTCTCTTCTGGTATGGTCATGCTGAGTGGTCTTCTTATTAGATAAGAGGAAAGTAATACGTTAGGAGAGTTTTAGGAAAAGAAACCTAAGAAAAAATGGATGGACTGTGTAAATCAGGATATGAAACGAAGAGGAGTTAACACAGACATGACTGCTGACAGAAGAAGAAGACATGTTGCACTGACTCAAAAATGGGATAAGGGCGGGAGAGTGACGATGTCCGACTTATAAATAGGTCCCTCTATCATTTTTCATAACAAAAGATAGTCTATTATTTACAATGTAGTTACATTTTTAAGTAGTCCCGGTTATGATAATGGCGATTATAATCTATTTTAAGATGCAACTGTCGTGTATCAAATAGTACACGTGTAACATGATAAGATGCAGTGGTACATAATTGTATGGGTTACATAACCGAATATTCTGTGGGCGTTTTGTTAATAAATAGCGAAACATAACTGTTGGTCGTTGGTTTATTTGTCTAAGATTAAAAATAAACAAACTAGATAAACTTGAAGTTAAATTAAACTCTCTCTCTCTCACTCACTCCCTCTCTAACCCATTAAAGTCCCACTGTTGGGCTCGGGCCAAGTCAACTTTGAGAGGCATTATTGTCTACTATGTTGCGTTGACCACGCTTTTTAGCACTGGGTTTATTTTAGAGTACCGTCCGTCACAGAGGAAATTTTCTGTGTACAATAGGTATTCCATAGCTGGGTTTTACAGCACCCTGGGTGGAGATGGACTAGTAAGATTGGTATTAATTATTAATCTGTCACCACACGGACAATGATAGACTATCGGTTACTATTTCGTAATGTTTTAGGGACTGACTGGGGACCCAAATGAACGCTGTTAATGTCGTCGTGACAGCCACGGACCGTTCCATGCTCTAGACGGAACATTGTCCGAAAATCTATCTTCTTTAGAAGTGAGGCCTGAAGTTACAACGCCTGTGGCGAGCCTAGTCAAAAGGATGGGTCTGAGTGACCTTTTACTTTGTCAGTAAAGTCTTAAGTCAGTAAACTTTGTTCCACACATTAGTGTGTGACAAATAATTATTTTGTAGGTCTTAACGGCAAAACATAGCAGCATCTGAGCCAGTACTATGATCATGAAATAATATCTTAATCTATGCTTGACAATTAAATAATTAAATATATTTATTTTATTCTATTTCTCTTCCAAGCACTTTAATGTTCTCAGAAGCTAAATACCAAGATGGAAAACAAAAATAATTACAACAAGTATTTTAATAGAAAGCTATAACAGCTTTCATCAAAGCCATACTATTAAATCAAATTATATTTGCCGTAATACAAGTGATAATAAAATTAAAAGACCTTTCATATATTCAATAAACTGAGGTGATTTTACAGCGGAACCATAAAATATTATAATATGCGAAAGACAGATATCATTAGGCAAATTATTATTTATTCAAGATAACGACAAGAAAATCCGCGACGCATTTCACTTCACTGATAACTCATAACATGTAAATGTACAGTTGAAAATCTTGATTGCAATAATCATTATGACTATTAACTTGTGAATTAGGCATATACATTACAATTAAATGCCAAAATATTTTAATTCGAGCGATAATTGATAGTAAACTTCTCTTTATATCTTTTAAAAGAGTAGCCAATGTACCACTTATATATAAATTTATCTGATTAATACATATTAAGTTTAAAGAAAACTACTTTTTATGTATTTTAAAGCGTTTTAGAGACTTTTCAGACATCGTGATCCTGGATAGATCCCGTGTACTGGTAAATACAGAATAGACCAAATTAATATTAAATTACATAATTACACTACTTAGGTATATTAGTACGGGATCCGTAGTACATTTTTTTCGCTTGATTACTATCAAGCTGATTTTCCGTGAGTAGCTTTATTATGACGAGACGCCCAATAATTTTCTATTCCAAAATCTCGATTGTGGTAGCTAACAGAGGTCTGTAACAAGGATAAAATATCGTACTACCCGTAAAAAAAAAACGTAAGTGAACTTGCGTCAAAAATTTCAAAAAAATCACTTACTGCTTTCTCGTCATATTAAAGCTACTCACGGAAAATCAGCTTAATAGTAATCAAGTGAAAAAAATGTACTACGGATCCCGTACTATATAACTTTCTCCAATTCTTTTTCGCCATACTATTTTCCAACGCATTTTATGCGTTTCGATTGTCCTGTAAGCAACCACAATATCATTCTCTCCTTTTACTGTGATATCATTCCGGTTCCATTTTCCGGTCTTTCTCTGCATTTTATGCTATTACCATTAATTTATATTCTATTCATTTATTTGAATTAAGCATGGCACGTAAAGTAGCTACATTCTGCTTTTCTAATATTCACCTTTTTTTAAATAACTTTTTAAATATAAATACCCAACAAAAAATTATCAAGAGGCAACCCTAAAATAATCCAAACATCGATTAGCTAAATAAACTGTAGTAACGATGAACAATATTGTCGTACATGAATATACTGTTAACATTATTTATACATTTTATGATATTCTTAGCTTATACATGACACGATTCAATAAGGGATTGATTCAAAACAATTTACGCTCTGTCTTGGTATGGTGATAGCAATTGGTAGTTAAGTACGACTTGATTCCAGGTTGAGCACAAATAACTGATATATGTATACAGAGGCATGCTTCAGAATTTGTAAAGTCATCAAGTCATCAGTCAAATTTATTACTACGCAATGCTTAACATTTTCTATATCTATATTATGAGCAATATAGACGTATTTCGTAATAATACAATTTATTTGATAAAAATTACACGTTTTATTTAATTACAATTCTAATTTGCTTTTTTATAAAAAGATAAAATAAAGATAAAAAGAAAATGTCATACATTATATTTCAGTTAATTAGTAGTTCTCGGAAACAAAACATAAATTTTAGCGCATTTTTTATTGCCTATTGTCAATGACAGGTCAGCGGCCTACATCAGTGCAAATCTAATAATCGTGAGATTTGTAATAGCGGACACAGAGAGTCAGATACCGTCATTGAAAACGCTCTGCCATCTTCAAAACAAAAGTATTGAAGCCACGAATTACAGAGTCACGATATGATTATCTTAATACTATTTCTGAAAAGATTGAATTATTTTTTTATTAAAAATTAACCGACTCCGAAAGAATTCTATATCCAATTATGTAAAAATCATCAAAGTTACCAATAAGTAAAATTTTACTTACATTAAAGAAATCGCAATGAGCATAAAGACAATTCCGATAAATTGATTGATCCTCTTTGTTAGGTTTCTTTGAAAATAGGCTCCCATTTTACCTTTTCTTACGGAGATTTCACTGCCTATCAGTTCATCCGTCAGTCACCAGGGTGGCAGACTGTATCCCTGGAACGGTGGAAGCTAGTGGGTTGAAATTTTCAATCTAACAATAAATGATCATCATCATCATTCTCCTGGCTATATCCCATTATTTGTGTTCGGGAATATGACAAATATATTTGTGACAACCGTACGGAACTTTTCGTGAGCGACTCCAACTCGTACTTGTCCGGTTTAAGAAATCAGTTCATAACAAAGTTAATGGATTCACATTATCTATTAAGAACTAGAAGTACATTACAACAGTAGTATTGATTTTAATTAACTAAATGTAATGCTCTACAAATGCTCCAGTAACTAAACCATTAATATTAACAAAAATAAACAAGCGACTGTCATTGTGTTGTTGACAGTTGACTTTACAGACGTCTATATTCGTCGTGTAGAGTCGTGCTCTGTGACATAAATGTCACGGGAACTTATGTTTTGAGATGGGATTGACAAGAGAATTTTTCTACTAAACTGTAATATGTATTGTGACAATTTGAAGTGCAAGGTTATAGAATCAACAGTTTGTGAGTCGCACTCGAGTGGGTTGCTTTTTTACAATCTTACAAGGATTTTGCGTGCAATTTTTACTAGTCGTGTATGAATTTTGTTGGAAATTGGACACAGTAACTCTAGGTAGGAAGGCAACATTGAGTTATGCTTAAATTTTTTTTTTTTATATAACTAAAGAGTGTGCTAAGCTGATGCTGGAGTTAATATATTATTTCTATCTGTTTCACTTCTAATTTATTTGTGCCTATGATACGGAATGTTCTAAAAAATTATTTAAATATACGCATAAAAAATGAATTAGGTCATTACTTTTGCATATAAATTATAAAATTCGTAAAACATTAACATTAGCATAAATTAGAAAAACTAAACATTAATTATACGTTTAAATATATTATTATTAACTTTTAGTGGCCAAATATGACAAATATACGATTTATACACATCTTACTATTTTATTTGGCCACGCGAAGAGATAAATTATATTGTAAAAATGTTTAAAACAGTCCGTTTATATTCAGTTGTCATTGTAAAAGATGCAAGAAGATGCTTTATGAAATTGTGATTTTATAATAATTTATGAAGACATTTACCAGAGATAAACATTTTAAGCACGGCCGATTGCTATTGAGACAAAATACTACGATCAAGACTAAAAGTTAGGGACTAATTTACACTCTTCGTATTAGCGTGATAGTAGTAGCCTTATCGTAAACAAAGTGGTCTTATTCATAATGACTTATCGGAGGTTTAAGAGTTCGCTAAAATTGTCAAAAATTGTTATTCATAATAGTCTTTTTACGCTAAAATGATTATTAATATCTCTCCGATTATTTTATTGTTTAAACCTCCGATAAGTGATTACAAATAAGATCATTGACTGTTACCACAAGTTTGCAGTTAGTGCACTATTTTAGAAAAATTCAAATAAAAACATGTGAAAAGCACCGAAAGAGTTAAGTTGTTGTATGTAAATGAAATATAAATCATCTAATCGTGAAGGAAAGCTTTTAAATACATTGATTGATTTTTATATTAATAACGCTATAAATATTAATCGTTTGATCTAACATTGTGTGAATTAACGGAATACTTGTTAAAATCATTCCGCTATGCTCAACAACATGAAAACATTAAAACTGTAATCATTAGACATTATTATTACATAAAAAGATTTATTATAATATGCCTAAAGCTTCTATTAGTGTTAATTGGTCATTAAGATTTTTATTTGATAAAACAGGTGCATTTTAGCAAGATACATAATTTACAGCTTGATGACTGACAAGTTATTGATTGGAATGGCACATGTAACTTTGGGATGAGTTTACTTTTGTTATTTCTACATAAAATGGACAGATAGAGGATGGATATTACATTAACAAAAGGTACTGTCTATCTTTTTATGACTACGAGCTGTATTCTGCAGTTTTAGTTGTGTACTTACTGTTTAACGAGCTGCTTCTGGGGAATCCAGTTACTGAAACCACTAGACGAGAAGTTGATAAAAAGAGGTGGAGGCAAGAAAGAGTTGGGAAGAGATACGCGAGAAAGATTGACTCTGTTGTCAACCGTGAAGTCCTTCAAACTGTTCAGTTGATTTTTAATATTTAAGATGTTAGCTACTTGTATTATCAAAAGAAAAAACGATTAGTCCTAATCTGTCAATTGATGATGCAACTTCCTACCATTATTATTCTCAAATAAAGCATATGTTTAACATTTTGAGCAGATGACATCCATTTTTATCAAGTGGACATCATAAAAATTACACAAAAAATGCTAAATAACGACATTTGCGACACAATTGTCGTAAGAATAAAACCTAAATAGATAACATTTGGTAGACTATAAATTAATCATGTGATATTGAAAAAATGTAACCGCTTCATAGAAATAAATTGATATAATTATTGTGGCATGTGATGGAGTAGTGTTTGTAGTTTTATCTAAGTGCTAACTAACTAATAATGCTTTTGGTTTTGTCCGCGTTTATGAATAAGGCCCTATTTTTGGCTGTTTTCGGGATGCAGATGACAGCGCTTGACTTAAACTCAGCCTTAGTTTCGTCAACATAATAACGTAGGTAAGTGTAACTAATAATGCGCGTTCTATGGGCAAAATCTATGTCCAAAAGTGGATTGAGAAAAGCTGATGGCTGGATCGATGGAAGTATAATAAGCTTTCGTGTTGGATGTTTCCTTTCTTTGTTATGTTATTATTTTCGTGATGTTATGCTGCAAGAAGAAAATCTTGAACCCTGCTAATGTCAAACCTTTTTAATTTCTGGAAATTTCTACAGAGCATAAAGTTTGATAGACTACCGTAAATCAAGATGGTGATTAACATATTCCATTATTCATACATTATGTATACATAAAAAGTAATAGCTACTAATGTTACGCTACTAAAAGCTATGTTGCAATTCCCTTTAGGAATTACACAACTTAAAAGCGTAATACTGAAATTAATTGCCTGTGAAAGTATACTTATACAGATAATTTCATAGTAAATATATTTGGGGTTAAATGGAGCATATACTATCAGTGTTTTAACTTTAAAAATTGTGGGAATCAGGTTATCTTTGGATGATAGATGTTACCTGTCTGAATGTTTACGGCCTCAATGTTAAGAAAATTTACTAATTGCGTAGGAAAATGATAAGAAAGCATGCTTTTGTAACGCACTTGATAAACGAAAGTTAGTTTTAAAATAAAGTGTAAGTGTTATTGAAGTTACATGAAAAAATTCATTAGTCAATTAGAGGGAGATTCGTGTAAACTATTGTGTGCCTAGTGGTCGAAATCCATTAGTAGGTATTATTATGCATACCTAATAAGAAACCTTACAGCTCAATCTTACCCGTGACCATGGTGTTTGCAAAGTCTCCGAAACGTCGGGCTTAAATTTAAAACAAATACAGGCGTCTTAATCCGTAACAAGTAGTTTTATTTGAAGAAATGAGTCGCGCAAGTGTTAAAGAATATCATATCTAATATAGTTAAATATTTTCACTTCACCCTCGATCTCTTTTGTCTACTCAATGTTTGCAAAAAGACGTAGAAACTGGTCCTCTTATTCATTTTCAAATTGCGAGTGCTATAATAATATGTGGGTTAAAAGAGTTAATAATCTCTAAAACAGCAATCCAATTCCAAAATTGAGACTTCATAAAGTAGTAAGTATTCTGTGAACAATCCGTGAAGCAGAATATGCATAAATTGAGCATATTTGTCCACCGTTATTAGTCAAATATGCCAGAAAAGTATCGCTAACATCTGGTACTGGGCAAATAATCTGCTTAGCTTATGTCAATCGTAATTTGTGTCTTACATGAAGTTGAAACGAAGAGATAAATACAGGTAAAGGTGTTTTCATGGCATGCGAAGTATCTCAGGTCGGGAAATATTTTGTAAGGAATGGATAAAATGGGCGGTTATTTTGTACAAATTTACCATTGTACACACCGAAAATGTGTAACATTGTGAGACAATTTTCTGTCATAATGATGTTGGACGTGTTTGAGATAATAACAGAAAAGTTTAAGAAATTTTTGTAGTAAACAGACACTTGTTTAAGTTAAGCCTATATTTAAATAGATAGTACTGTGATCGTGAATTACATAATGTTTTCTCAATGAACCGAAACGGCCGAGGGCGAATGCGTGATCTACTCCGAATAGTTCCGAGTAGTTCCGATGTTATCCGAATATTTCCGATGTCAGCTCTCGCGCAGAATATCGATGCTAAATGTGTACCAGACTGAAGTTATGCATTGTCCGTTGTCACTACCGCTTCTGGTTTTCGAACTAGCGTTCGGTGGCTATTTTGAATCGTAGCCTGTTTTTGAGAATCTCAAAGACTAATGGCTCTTCTTAAGCGTTATTTTGTTTCAGATTTATTTAAATACAGGTCAATTGCATATTTTTTATTTTTTCACTTTCGTTATGAAGTTTTCAGTTACGATATCATTTTCCGCTTTTTTAAACCAACATATTATTTATATGTTTCTTATTTTCTATTTTTGACCCATGAATATGTCACACTTGGCTTACATAACGGGAGGATAATTGTTTATTTCTAATGCTACTATAGCTTACAAATGATCAAAAAACGCAGTTTTGCATTCGATAGTTAGTCCTAATTGAATTTTATACAAATGCGATTTATTTACCTAGCCACGAGACACATAAAGAAACCTTCACAAATAAATCTTTTAATTAAGCACAGCTTAAACGCAACAGCTTAATTAAAATGATTACGATTAACATACAATAAGAAAAATAACTAAAGAACGTAACAGATTAAGTACTTATCTAAATTTATACGTCTGAATGTACATATATCGTAAAATTCTAATTTTATATATAACGTTACGTAATTTAATGGTAGACTTGAACTTCATGCAGTATCTATCTATATATGTACTTAGGTATACTAATATTATAAAGCTGAAGAGTTTGTTTGTTTGTTTGAACGCGCTAATCTCAGGAACCACTTGAAAAAGTAATTGATTGAAAAATTCTTTCAGTTTAAATAAAACTACTTTTTACGGATTTAGACGCGTATATTTGTTTTAAATTTTGGAGACTTTGCAGTCACCATGGTCACGGGTGAGACTGAGCTGTAATGTGTCTTCTACGATCAGTTATTACAGGGTTTACCCACATTCGATTTTAATTTTACATTGACCATAAAGATAGACTTTTACCATAAACTATATCATATTGCATTGTGCTCAGACTACATAAAATCAATAACATTATTTTAGTTTCTAAAATACATTAACAAATTGTAACAATATAAAGAAAATTTTAAATTTTATATTATATAAGGTAAAACATACATAATTTTATCATAGACTAAAGTTTTAATAAACGTCGGGCCAAAATTTAAAACAAATATACCTACGCGTCTAAA
Organism: Orgyia antiqua; assembly: GCA_916999025.1. Lineage (NCBI taxonomy): Eukaryota > Metazoa > Arthropoda > Insecta > Lepidoptera > Erebidae > Orgyia > Orgyia antiqua. The sequence goes on from OU779874.1 coordinate 14,046,395, forward strand.
TCCGTAAAAAGTAGTTTTATTTAAACAGATGAGTCGCGCAAGTGTTAGAAAATATTAAATTCTTTCAGTGTTAGATAGGGCATTTATCGAGGAAGGCTTTAGGCTATATAACATCACGCTACGACCAGTAGAAGCGAAGCAGTAGTGAAAAATGTTGCAAAAACGGGGAAAAATTTCTAAATTTCACGCGGACGGAGTCGCGGGCAACAGCTAGTAATGGATAATAACGAAATACCGACACGTAATGTAACAAATTTTGATAACGTTATTTGTAATTTAGAGTTAAGGGCCTACATCAATATTATCGTATATCATCGCCGACACGTACATATTAACACAGCCAGTAGGCACAGAAAATGAAGAATTAGGGATACTTTTCCTATTTACTCAAAATCTACTAAATATATTTTAATTCTGATTTACGTGTTTCTATGTATAATAGTTACTTATGTTTTTAAAGTTATTTCATTAGTTAATACGCGATAATAGTCCGACAAATGAAAAAAATAAAAAATTAGAGAGGTTGTTTCGTCAAGATTTTCTATCGAGAAAACTTTTTTCAATCGCGTTTCTGAGTTTATGCGATCCTAGATCATATATTGAAAAAACATATACTTAAAAATTAGAGCTCTAGCCATTCAATCTAAAGAAACAATGAAAACTTCATACGTAGAAAAATGCACGAAGCTATTTTGGTATCCTCTTAATGCAGTTTATGATTAAAATTTTTTAGCACTGACGGTAAGAAAGCATCACACTCATAGGTGTGTATGTGTGCGAGTACCTTCGTATCTTCTTCAGAGGTCGCCTGATAAAGCCAACTTTTGCTGGATAAATGCTCCATGTGAGATACAGCTTGGTTTTAGACAGTAACTATGATGTTAGATTATTTCAGCAAGATTTGGTATTATCGCCAAAGCTTGCTGGAATAATGCGCTTTATGTGAGATTAAAGCCTGGTGTTAGACAGTACCGATACGATCTTGGATTCTTTCTTACTAATCGGGTCCTGTTCTACTCCTGAGGCACGGAACTCTAAAAAGTAATCTGATTTATTGTGGTGCAAGCTAGAGATTCCATTTTCTCTAAAATAATCGTATAAAACTGTAATACTGAATCTGCTGAACAGGAAAACTACTGAATAAAATAGCTGTTATGTGTTTTTATTATGTTTTAGATATCTAGTTGCTATTGTTATCTAAATAAATGCAGTTATCTCAACGCCTCACAAGCTATTTCTATACGATCTGCACAACAATGTAACTTGCTTCTTACTGTAAGAAACTCACTATCATTACGCCTGGAGTTAATACATGAAGGCTGATTCTAAATGTTTTAAGCACTACAGTCGATCAATTTGTTGTTTTATATAAATCCAACGATTTATAGAATCAGAAAATGTTTATAAATTTTAAATACCTATTTAATGAATTTTGTTCGCAGCAAAAATTCCAAGAAGTGAGGGATTTGAAACTACGAGTCTCTGTTACAGTAAAATAATAGGTAACAAAGTACATTGACCTAGAATTTATTACTTGGCCAAAGCTTAGCTAGTTACATATGTATTATAAATGAACTTCGTATATACGACAGACTGACTATACGCATTTTTCATCAGTTTGTCAGACATTACGCAACACACTGACTCACTAATTGTATATTTTTATCATTTACATGTGCTTGCAAATTGATTTTTTTTGTATAAATAAGACAAGATGCGAAATAATCTAGAGAGACAGATAGCGCTACCGAATATTTACGCGTTAGTTCCAGTCAGTCTCGCCACATTTAGTTTTTTCCGCGCATCTCCGTTTAGTGCAACTTTTTTATAACTGCTATTGTGTCACTAATGATGTGGTGGTCTCCTATCTGTTTAAGGCCATACTAAGCCAGTTCCCATTTCCCTTAAACCCGACATGTCAATAGATCAAAGCGGTTCGAACTAAATCGGTCGACCGGCAGCTGCCAAAACTTTGCTAAAATAATGTGACATCTCAAAATAGTGTCAACTTCTAATTGCCGAAGTTTAGTTCGTTTGCCTTTATTTCTGTGTTTCACGTCATCGGGTCAATGAACCCTCGTTATCTATTGAGGCGGCCACACTCCGACGCGAAAGAAAATGTGTTTTCACAAATTATTGTCGCTATTATGAAAACTCTTCAGTGTAGTTATATCTTTTATTTCGCTCACATACGTCCCACTACTGGGCACGGGATTGTGTTTGGTCTACTATATTTGACTATAACACGTTGAGTAGGCGTGTTGATATAGGGTTGAGTTTATAGAATAGAAATAATTGTATTAATCTCTGCAAATCATCTGACTCTTACGAAAGCAAATGCATCCTATGAGAGGAAAGGGAATGATGATATCTATATTCCTAACCCATCACTATAATTTCTTCCTATCAAAAATAAAAATGGTTTTCTGATCATACTAGCTGTTGCCCGCGAATCCGTACGCGTGGTATTTAGTATTTTTTCCCTGTTTTGGCAACATTTTTCACTAATTCTACACTTCTCTTAGTCACGGAGTAATGTTATATACCCTATAACTTTCCTCGATAAATGTACTATATAACACTGAAAGAATTTCTCAAATCAGACCAGTGGTTCCTATGATTAGCGCGTTAAAATAAACAATTAAACTCTACAAAAACTAAATACTTATCAAAAATTGTGTGCATGTCTTGACGCAGATATGTTTTAGTTTTATCGCAAAGACCGACATTGACGCCTATACTTTACTCTAGATCTTAGAATAAACAGAGTAAATTAACAGTGTTGGTGTTTCCCTACGTATATAATGTGGACGCATTAGTAGGCTTTTAACCCTTATATGCCGTGTGACCATTTTTGGGCAACATTTTTATAATAATATGGTAAGTTCTAACAGGGTTTTATTTGAGGTTCATGACCATTAGGTGGTTGCTTTCATTATTTTATTTTAATTTTAACAAGACGCTAATTTATCCTAGCATTCCTAAACACTATTTGAGATGAGAGACTTACTTACAAGTTATGTCAGACATAAGATAAAAGTTATGATTTTTTATCAATCGTTGCTCACCAAATTTAAAAATTTTGGGTCTTATCTTTTGTACATAATCCTAGTTTTGTTAATTTATTAAAGCAATATATCAACGTATATTGCGATCTACTCGTATTATTAAATGTTACGAGTATGAAAATAATTTCGAAATAATGCAGTTTTATTATAAAGATATTGTTTAATATCACAATATGTTGTGACATGAAGGGAGCAGCATCGTAATTTAAGTCCATAATGTCTTAGGTTATCAGTCGATTGTCAGTCCCATCTGTCGACTGTCACTAACATTTGTAACAGAGAAATGATTGCGTATATTCTTACGACTAATAATACGATGAGGAAAGAAATTTACGATGCCTTGTTGCAATAAGCAAGGGGTTTGTTGCATTTAACAAATGTTCAGTGAATCTTTACTTATTTTATTACAAAAGAAAGTCGTTATTATTAACACGCTTATATTAGTTCGGTAGGCATCTATCAATGTATTAATCTCTGTAACGGAATCTTTGAAAGTGATTTTCACCCACTTGCAGTAGTCAAATTGATCTGAAATTTTGCATGCTTGTTAAGGACCGATGACAATGCAATAATTTATAGAAATATTCAGGATGTTTAAGCGTGTTTATTAGTTTTTAAGCCAAATTATTATTTTTGTATGTATGTTTGTGTTGTAATGTTGTATAGCCTTATCCTTCCTCTGTAGTATCCAACACTGTAAGAATTTTTTAAATCGGATCAGCAGTTCCTGAGATTAGTGCGTTCAAACAAACAAACTTTTCAGCTTTTTAATATTAGTATTGATAAATATTCGACTTTGACTTATTGTTGATACTAAAATATAAATTTAAAACGAAGTAACTCATAAAAAGCTAAATTAAGTCATAGACAGATACAAATAGAAATGTACGTATCAATGTTAAAAAACATTCGTATTCATTGTTTATTAGCAAAGAAAACTCAAACACTATAAAGATACATTTCAAATGATGCAATAATAGCACCAATTTTGTTGTATCGAGAACTAAAGTAAACTAAAATTAAATGGGTAGTGTATTCTCGTGTAATGGCTTACGTTAAAAACAGTTATATTATTTAGTATCGTTATTCTACATAACACATTTTATAATAAGAACATTTTCTTAATTTATTGGAGCTATAAATAGCGACGGTTTAAACAAACTTATTACCTTCTTTCGTATCTATAAATCTTTATTGATCTATGTATCTACTTAACGGAATCTTTGATAGATTTTTACCCACTTGCAATAGTCAGATTGATCTGAAATTTCACATACATAATAAGCTCTGATTGCAATGCAATAATTTCAAAAAATATCTAATATTTTCATGCGAGTTTTAGTCTTTAAACTAAACAGATTATAACAGTTCAGTTTTGTTGTGCACTTAGAATTGGTACTATTGACTTCAAAAGATTAATCCCGACAATTATAATGTCGATTCGAAGATTACATGACAATAAAGAGAGATCTTTGTTGTTGTCACTATCCTTAAGATAAGGGAATCGATTGACGGCATAGGTGTTCGATAACTTTGCTGGTTCCGTACAAGATATTTTAGTTACATAGGTAAATAAGAAATCACACGGTGTTAAATAACGTCCAAGAACTTTATATTTCTTGTTACTATATTTATTTGTTATTATATTAAAGACTAGCTGTTGCCCGCGACTTCGTACTCGTGGAATTTAGCAATTTTTTTTTGGCACCATTTTTCACCCCCCCGTTTAGGCAACATTTTTCACTTCTGCATCGCTCCTATTGATCGTACCGTTTTGTTATATAGCCTTCCTCGATAATTTTACTATCCAACACTGAAAGAATTTTTCAAATCGGGCAGATCCTGGCTATATAACATCACGCTGTGATCAATAGGACCGCAGCATCAGTGATAAATGTTGCAAAAACGGGAAAAAATTCTAAAATCCACGCATAGGAAGTCCCTGGCAATAGCTAAGTTATTGATAAAGGTTCTATAATACATCAATAATAGTTTAAAATATGAATGCAATTCATCAAAAGCTAACTGAATAGGTAAAAAAAAATCTTATAATATCAATCGATCTACATATGTCAGAATTGAATCGAGTATAGAGTATTGATTGACGGCATATGAATTGAAAATTGATAACCATAATGGAGTATTCATAACTCCTCAAATAATGATGAGAAATAACCAAATAAGTACGAGTTAGTCTCACACGCGTAAGGTTCCGTACTAAACTAATATAAAAAAAAGCTGATGAGTTTGTTTATTTGTTATTTTGTTTATTTGTTAATTTGTTTGTTTGTTTAAACGTGCTAATCTCAGGAACCACTGATCCGGTTAGAAAAATTCTTTCATTTTTGGATATTATATTTATCAAGAAAGGCTACAGGTTATAAAACATCACGCTGCGACAAATAGGACCGTAGCACTAGTGAAAAATGTTGCAAAAATGGGTTTTTCTTCTAAATTCCACGCGTATGAAGTCGCGGGCAACAGCTAGTATTATCATAATATGTATTCGTTACTAGCTGTGGAATTATTACGCGAGGAGTTTAAAAACATGTCCCCTTTTTGAAACGTTTTTCATCAATATTTCGCTCTTATTGATCGCAGCGTGATGTTATATAGCCTAAAGCCTTCCTCGATAAATGCCCTTTCTAAAACTGAAAGAATTTTTCAAATCGGGCCAGTGGTTCATGAGATTAGCGCGTTCAAACAAACAAACAAACTCTTTTAAACGCTTTATATATTAGTAAAGTATAGAAAATAGAAGAATAGATACCGACCCCAAATAACGAGATAAGGGCAGGAGAATAATCTCAATGAGTATTTGTTGTTAAAGCATCGACTGATAAAAATATACTGTGAAATTTTCAGCTCTCTAGCTATCACCGTTCCAGAGATAATGGAACCCCAAATAATGGGATAAGCCGGATAAGGGCAGGATAATGATAACTTTTAGTATTCGTTGTTGTAGCATCAACTGATATATACAAACTGTGAAAATTACAGCTCTCTGGTTGCACCTCTCCAGAGGTACAGCCTGGTGACAAACAGACATAATGGACAGCGAAGTTTTGAAAATAGACTCCGGATTTACCTTTTGGCACGGACCCCTAAAAGTATGTTAAGATTAATTACATAGACACCTAGAAATATTAATGGTTTATTGATTTTGATATATGTAACACATATAAGTTACTAGATAAGTATAAATTCAGTTTAGGAAGTGTTTATGACTACGGTTAGTATCTGCCTAGCTCCATTCAGTAGACTGTTGTCCTTCCCAAAGTGGTAGAGGTAGTAGGTAGTAGATTTAGTGAGTGCGCCGTGACGTAGTGAAGTTTTGCTTTTAATTCTAGTTAATTTAATTGTTCACTTTACTTTGACTTATATATATATACTTACTAGCTGACCCGGCAAACGTTGTTTTGCCATACTAAAAAAAAAAGTTTGAAAAATAGATGTTGGCCGATTCTCAGACCTACTGAATATGTATGCAAAATTTGAGAAGAATCGGTCAAGCCGTTTCGGAGGAGTACGGTAACTAACACTGTGACACGTGAATTTTATATATTAGATTACTATTCTTTTTTTCTATATCTTTTTGGTTGTTAATTTTGATTTATTTTTATTTTTAGCTCTGTATGTTCGTTGCCATAAACTTATTCTTGTAACCTAGTAGGGGAGGACACTGGTTCCTGTAACACAGTAATAACTAGCACAGGAACCAGGTGAATCCATATCTTTTGTGTACAATCTGTTTATGACAATAAATGATTTGATTTGTGGCCCGTGCCCAACAGTGGTACGTTAATGGGCTGGTAAGAGATATGGAGAGCCATTTACACCTTTTTCGGAACGGTTAATATTATAATTGTCCATAATTATAGAAAAATATATCAGAGTATGTCTTTTACATATCACGTCTGGTCAGCGCGGCACAGTAGACCATAATCCTTGCCAAAGTGGAGGAGATCCATGCCCAGCTGTGGGATGTTACTGGGCTGAAGAAGAATGTCTTTGCGAGCGTTCTCTCCCTCATTTAAATAAGTAAGTTAATAAATAAATTGTACAAATCGAATGTCAAACAAAATCAGACTACGTTTTACGAAAACAAAGTTAAATTCCCACATAATCCTTCTATAAGTTATGCATACAAATTTAACAAAGATGAGATTATCCACATAAAGTTATGTCTTTAAAGGATTATAAGATTTCAGGCCGACTGTTAATACAAATATATTCGTTATCTTTACTTACTAAAATACAAAGTCGTTATTTTTGTATATAAATCCGTATGTGAGCTTATATCTACAAAATTACGCAATGGATTTTGATGTGGATTTTTTTAAATGATAGAGTGGTTCTAGAGGATGGCTTTTGTATAATTTGTTTAGGTTTGGATTCTAAATTTTTGTATATGTCTCTATGTGCGCTTATATCTTCAAAACTGCGTAATGGATTTTGATGCGAAAAAAAGGAGTTTTCAATTCGTCAGTATGTTCTTTTTACTTATTTTTTATGTTTGTTACCGCATAACTTTTAATTGGGCGAAGCGATTTTAATAATTCTTTTTTCCTTTGAAAGCTCCATTGTCCCATTGGTACCATCCCCATTGGTCATGATCTGATGGTTATCTTGCGAGAAATCGAGGGAAACCCTCAAATTTCAAAGCCACATAAAGTCGGTTATAATCTTTTGTAAAATATTCAATTATTGTATAATTTGTTAAGTTTTGGTGTCTAAATTCCATTGGTTTAAAGTTCCGGGCAAAAGCCAGTGTAAAATATAGTCAAGTCGCAATAAACTATGTTAAATTAATACGTTCTGTTTGCAATCTCAATCTATTGTGGAGTTTCTCGAATGTACAATTACAACCAAGAAATAACTTGACAAATTAGGACCAGATTCTTGTTGTAACTACTAGAGAAAGCGTATATTTATTGTAAAGAAGAATAAGTTTATAGTTATTCGTCTAACACATGAGAAAATATTATTATTTTACAGTGGCGTAGCGTGCCTTAGTGGGGCTCTGTATAAAAAATTATTTGGGGGCCCTTATGAATGGTAAAAATTTCTCACAAAAGAAACAAAATGTGTGCAAACAATTCAAATGAAATAGGTATACACTCTTATAAATTTTTGCTTAGGCACGTCGGGGCCCCCTTAGCCCGGGGGCCCCGTATAATTGATACGGCTGATACGGCGCTAGCTACGCCCTTGTTATTTTATTATGGCCTTATTCATAATGGCTTATAGGAGGTTTAAAAGTTCGCTAAAATAGTTTCGCGAAAATTGTCAAATCTTGTTATTCATAATAGTCTTTTTACGATAAAACGTTTATTAGGTCTCCGATAAAATCTCCGTTTAAACCTCCGATAAGTCATTATGAATAAGACCATTAATATTTATCGGCAAAATCAAAGTCGAAGTCATTTATTTTTATAGTTATATTTTTAAGTTTATAGTCGGCATGTTTTACTATCTCTTTCAAACCGTACGTTTTATACCAACAGGTAAACTGAGAACAGATTACTGACTACATCACTGTCCATTTTTCGTCTGGCCGTATTTCAGAAACGGTAATAGCTAGAGAGTTGAAACTTTCACAGATGATGATAAAATAACGGAAAATAAAGTAAAAACCAGAATACAATAAATATTTAAGGAGGTACACAAACGTTTTCCGTATGCTTATGGCCTAAGATAACATAATTATGATAAAAAAATATTATGAAAATTAAGTTACGTAAGCTATCATGTCCGAGTCCAACAGACAGAGAGATGAACATCAAAATGATTATCCTAAAAGGGTTCATTTTCGTAAAGAACCCTAAAAATAATTTGCTTAGTTCAAAAACTAAAAATCACGCTTGAAAATCCTGAATATTGCTTTTAATTATTGCATTGTCATCAGTTCTTATTATGTGTGCAAAATTTCAGATGTATCCGACTACTGTAAGTGGGGGAAAATCACTTTCAAAGATTCCGTTACATAGATTAATACATTGATAGATAGATACATACCGAACTAATATAAGCGTGATAAAAAGGAATGCAAATGACCACGTGTCTGCAATAACATTTGTGATGAAGAGAAAAGACTTGTTATTACTATTTTGGATGCGGAAGTCACTGCAAAGACGTTCTGTGTGGCCGTTAGTAAGCTGTTCGAAAATGGAAACTAACAAAATCTTTTTTAACTTTAAAATAAAACATATTTATTAAATAACAAAAAATGTTTACGTAGACTTAATTATAAGAAGTTATTTGATGCATTTTGAGGTTAACGTGTAAGCTTGATGGTCTTAAAGCATTAATCCAACAGGATGTGACATTGGTGCCAATTCTACATGCACAACTAAACTTAACTAAAAAAATGAAAATAACAATTGCTGTATTTTAATTATTTAGCTATTAACTTGTGTACATTTATATAAAGTAAAATCCTTAATCTATATTTAACAGTTTTTATAACAAGAAAGTTCAGTCAACATTGCCGAATTGTGTTATCGACACAACCAAAATTGATCTTTTAGTTTTGTTTTTGATTTTTTTTTTCCTATTTCCTCCTCCCAAGGGTGCTATAAAAGTCAGCTAAGGGATATTGGACACAGATAACATCCTCTGTGAGAGACGGAAAACTCGAAAATAAACCCTGTGCCAATATGCCTGGTCAGCGTGGCTCTGTAGACCAGAATCCCTCCCAAAGTGGAAAAGGCCGGTGTCCAACAGTGTGACGTAAATGGGCTGGAGAGAGATAGTTACGTTTAGTTTGTGCGCAGAATTGGTACTTACCAATTTAAGACGACCGCTACTGAAAAGGGTACGAGAACAATGATCATACTCATTGCGTACGGACGCTGTCGTCCTTAAGTGTGTGTGAGGCGATTTTTGTCGCGGCGTGCGTAGCGATGACATTACGTTATAAAGTTTGTGTGCGTTACCTCATCACCCAACCGACATAGCACTATATTTGTCATAAAAAACACCATGTTTATTTGCTCCCGTTGGTTAAATACTCTAAGTTAGTGGTATATGATGGCCATCGCTCTGAATAGACTGCGTAAAGTGAGATAGAAATCGTCTACCAACTGAAATAATGTTATTAACTTTTCTAGATGTCTGAAAACCTACTTAAGTAAATCTTTTTATTTACAGAGCTATTTTACTATATTAATGCAAAAAAAATATTTAGTTACTAGATGTCGCCCGCGACTTCGTATGCGTGTAATTGAGAAAATATTCTCCGTTTTTGCAACATTTTTCTCAAGTAATTTATTGATTTTGCAATTGACATGCTATGCTTTACTTAATAAATTAAATTATGGTGGAAAAAGTGATTGCCGCAAGCGGGACTTGAACCCACGACCTCAGAATACCGTTCCGAAGCTCTTCCAACTGAGCTTATTGCGTTACTCGATTGAGTTTATATCGTATTTCTACGTATAACGCCATCTATTAAGGTTCCTTTGCAACATCTCGACCAACCGCCTAGTATTCTTTACAGAATACAATTGGGTTGAAAATAATGAAAATAATTTATTAACATTTTTCTCTACTGTTTTGCTACTATTAGTCGCAGCATAATGTTATATAGCCTATAGCCTTCTTCGATAAATGTACTATCCCACACTGAAAAAATTTTTCAAATCCAACCAGTAGTTCCTGAGATTATCGCGTTCAACTCAACTCAAACTCTCTAGTTTTATAAATTAGTATAGAAAATAGTCTGTATTTTAGTCATGTTATGACGTCATAACAGTAAAATCATGGTAGTTATAGAACACAAATTTGCCATATGGAGTGTCTATATCGCTGCATCACTCACCAGGCTTGAAGCTAAGTAAAATGATAAGTAGATAAGTAATATCTACTTATCATTTTCTCGATCACGAGGTCTCGGGTTCGATTCCCGGTCAGGACAATCATTTGTGTGATATCCATAAATGTCATACAAATGTTTGTATTGCGTCTGGGTGTTTACTATGTATTATAAGTATGTATTTACAAAAGAAAAGTAGTTTATGTATTATATCCGTATTCTGGTACACATAACACAAGCATATAAGCTTAGCTTGGGACCAGAGGACGTTGTGTGAAATGTCCATGAATATTTATGTTTATTTATTTATTTATTAATATGCCTGAAATATGTATCTATGTGTGCTTCTAATATAGGCTATTCGTTATCTGGAACATTATTAGTCGATGAAGTATGATTTAGCCAAGTTTAGGTTACGTGTCTTGAATATTGAACGCTTGCACACTATGTGTTAGATCCTTGGCACAAAATATAGGTCAAATAGTAGCTACATTTTATTGGTAAAACAAACGTTCTTTAAATTTAATTCTAATTTTAATTGTAAATAGTAAGCACGTGTTATACAATTTTATTGAACCGAGAAATCGTAGAACGTTTCTGGTGTTATCTTCGAAAGCATCTAAATCCTCGTAAGATTCCATCTTAAATGTAAATATACAAATTGTTGGTCTAGAATTGGCTATAAATTCTTCACTTTTATTATTATAACACAAAGAATTAAGGGCCTACATCAATATTATCGTATATCATCGCCGACACGTACATATTAACACAGCCAGTAGGCACAGAAAATGAAGAATTAGGGATACTTTTCCTATTTACTCAAAATCTACTAAATATATTTTAATTCTGATTTACGTGTTTCTGTATATAATAGTTACTTATGTTTTTAAAGTTATTTCATTAGTTAATACGCGATATTAGACCGACAAATGAAAAAAATAAAAAATTTGAGAGGTTGTTTCGCCAAGATTTTCTATCGAGAAAACTTTTTTCAATCGCGTTTCTGAGTTTATGCGATCCTAGATCATATATTGAAAAAACATATACTTAAAAATTAGAGCTCTAGCCATTCAATCTAAAGAAACAATGAAAACTTCGTACATAGAAAAATGCACGAAGCTATTTTGGCATCCTCTTAAGTGTCTGTACATTTTATTCCTTAGATAGTATCTGTTTACTCCTAGTTACGTCTCAATTTGTGTTAACCAATTATTTTTAATTGAATTAAAAGGAAAACCTTTGACTCATTTATTGAAACAGCACTTGAATGGTCCTGTAGTCTAGAGGTTCATGTAATGAACTGCCATTACAAAATTGTAGGGTTGATTTCCCGCGCAGGGCAGTTTATTTTTGTGTTATTTGTCAAACTAATATACTGCGTCTGGGTGTTTTATTTGTACTATAAATAAAGTATGTATTTACAAAAAAAAAATGTATATTACATATCTACCCACACCACAAGCAAATAAGCTAACGAATGTTGGAATCCGAGGACATTGCGTGCGTAAAATGTCCATTAGTCTCCATTGATTCTTATCTGTATATTTGTGATGACAGATTGAGAATACAGGTGTCACCACTCTATTTCCTCGCCAGGGTGCTCTAAAGGCCAGCTAAGGGATATTATAAACAGATAACATCAAAGTAGACCATAATTCCTCCCAAAGTAAAGAAGACCCATGCCCAACAATGGCATGTGAATGGGCTGGAGAGAAGAAATATTTATTTATTATTCAATTACTTGTAAACTTAACGTTCATTCGTATAGTCCCAACATCGTATAGTTTCTTGGCGGTAACGGACCTAACTAGTTTCTGCTAAATACAATAAATCGAAGAATACAAGAAAGAAATACAAGAAATCGCTTTAAGCGATAAGGCCGCCCATTGTACGGGTTCTTATTATATTTAATTTTTAATGTAAATTTAATGTAATTGGTGTAAAATAAAGTATAAATAAATAAAATAAATAAATTTAATAAAATACATTTTCTTTTGGTCCAACCTCAAATGTCGAATATGTGTAAACTTTTAATTTTAATGACTGCAATATTTATTAAGTTAATAAATATCTAATAAATTACTATGTTGCATTGTAAACGCAATTTAAACGACTGTTAAAATGTAACGTCTGAATATTTTAGTTTTTACGATTCCGTTGAACTGTTCGTATGTTTATTCTGGTTAACAATAATCTAAATATGAGTTTATAGCCTTAAAATACGTTTAAAATTAAATTACTACTTTAGGCATTTGTATTCGGATTTCACGTGTTAGACGTGTAATAAAAGTTGTAGAGAATTTTATACTTTACAACTTTTCAAATCAAATCAAATCAATACTCTACTCTCTACTACAATTGTACACCAAAAATTTACAAAAGATTAACAGTGTTAACAGTTTTATAAGGTACAAAAGGCGGTCTTATCACTATTTGTGATCTCTTACAGACAACCTTGGGATTTAAGATTAAAGATTAGTTATAAGTGCTATACTAATAGTATGATAAACTACATAAGTTACTATAATAATATAAATAAATACTTAAACGGTCTCAGGTGTTTAGTGTGAGTTTCACGAAGAAACTGAAACCGATGTTTTAAATATGAAGGGGAATATAGGTTTAAAAAGAATATTAAAAAGAAGGGAGGAAGAAACTTTTATGTTGGTACAAATCTCATTTAAGCAATAGAAAGCAAAGTAACTTAAGGGCCTACATCAATATTATCGTTTATCATCGCCGACACGTACATATTAACACAGCCAGTAGGCACAGATAATGAAGAATTAGGGATACTTTTCCTATTTACTCAAAATCTACTAAATATATTTTAATTCTGATTTACGTGTTTCTATATATGATAGTTACTTATGTTTTTAAAGTTATTTCATTAGTTAATACGCGATAATAGACCGACAAATGAAAAAAATAAAAAATTAGAGAGGTTGTTTCGCTAAGATTTTCTATCGAGAAAACTTTTTTCAATCGTGTTTCTGAGTTTATGAGATCCTAGATCATATATTGAAAAAACATATACTTAAAAAGTAGACCTCTAGCCATTCAATCTAAAGAAACAATGAAAACTTCGTACGTAGAAAAATGCACGAAGCTATTTTGGTATCGTCTTAAGGGCCTACATCAATATTATCGTATATCATCGCCGACACGTACATATTAACACAGCCAGTAGGCAGCAAAAATGAAGAATTAGGGATACTTTTCCTATTTACTCAAAATATATTTAGTAGATTTTGAGTATATACTTATAATAAATCTGTAGAGAGGTCAATTCTGTACATGAAATATATTTTCAAAATAACTATCAGGGGGTGATTAGTGATCGATACTGATGCCAAAAATGCAATCAGTAAAATTTTTGTCTGTCTGTCTGTCTGTCTGTCCGTCTGTATGTTCCTTATAGAAACAAAAACTACTCGACGGAGTTTAACGAAACTTGGTTCAATTATTCTTCATACTCCTGGGCAGGTTATAGTATACTTTTCATCACGCTACAATCAATAGGAGCAGAGTAGTGAAGGGAAATGTTGGGAAAACGGGAAAAGGTGCTCCATTTTTTAAGCTTCCGTCGCGTGTGCAGCCTTAATGGTTAAAGTTACATAGAAATCATGTATAACGGAAATATTCTACATAAAATTGTCTAAAAAATATCCCGAAACAGCACATATCTATATTTTATGGTTGACTCACAATAACACGTGTAACTCCTGATAGTTTAGCAGTTCGTTCATTCTGATTATATTTGTTTACTCTTACGTTTATAATACTCTCACTCAAGCAGTAGTTAAAAATGTTGCAAAAACGGGGAAAATTTTCTAAATTCTACGCGGACGGAGTCGAGGGCAACAGCTAGTAATACATAAAAACTACCCAGTATTATCTTTTTATTACAAGGTTAAACCCTTAAAATGGCGGGTCTATGTGGTGACAGCTTAAGAAAACTTCTGTCACATCACCCCTTTTCCCATAAAATCTGAAATTAATTTTAAGAACTTATTTTTTGAGATTTGATGTTTTAGATCTCTAAAAACTGAGGTCAAGTGATTGTTTACATAATTATAATACCGCTTATGAATATATGTAACTATTATATTCTAAGCGTAATATGCATAAATTTTACTTAGGTACACTATCAGCCGAATTTAACACCTTTTTTAAGTAACTTATTATAAAACAAAGTCATTATTTTTGTATTTATGCATATCCCTCTATGTGAGCTCATATCTTCTATACTACCCAACGGATTTTGATGCGGTTTTTTGTAATAGATATGTTTCAAGACGATGGTTTTTTTATATATGTTGTTAAGGTTTGGTTTCTTAATACTACGCGTGTGAAGTTGCGGGCAACAGCTAGTTATTTAAGTAATAATTTATTGTACTCGACGGAAATCCATCGCCACTATAGTCTTAAGAGGAAAATTCCTTAAGAGGGTACTGTACTCCTCATTTAGGTATTTGCCTTAGGTATTGCTATCCCTATTTCCGAGCGCCGCGCTGAAAGGGACAAATATATGTAGATGAAGCGGATTTTACCTACAAATTCTTTGAAAAAAGACGTTTCGTACTTCCGTTTTCTTTTCGTGAAAGTTAAACCGATTTCAATAGTTTTTGCGTTATATTATAGATAAAGAGTATATCTATGCTTCTATCACTTTCTTTTGTGGTAAAACTTTACCAAATTTGTGTGATAGACGCTGCAACTTTATCTAAAGAAAACTGAAAAAAGTGGAATTTTCGGATCGTCATATTTCTTTTAGTTATTATGTTTTGAAAAAAAAAGTGATAGAAGCATAGATATACTCTTTATCTATAATAAAACGCAAAACTATTAAAATTGGTTTAACTTTCGCGAAGAAAAAACGGAAGTACGATACCCATACTTTTGTATGGAGCATAATTTGGTATCGTCCCGTCTTAGTAGGTCTTGTTGTCTTTACCTATATCCAGATGATGCCTTGTTGAAAGACGAAACACGTGTAGATATTTTGATAGTTATCTGCAAAATATGTTGTCAGACATTCATTTAAATTTCCGCTTCTCCACACGTTTCTTACTATAAGCCGGTTAAAACTCGATTTACATTTTATACCTAAACTAGCTGTCCCGGCAAACGTTGTTTTGCCATACAAAAAAAAGGTTTGAAAAACAGATGTTGGCCGATTCTCAGACCTACTGAATACGCATGTAAAATTTCATAAAAATCGGTCAAGCCGTTTCGGAGGAGTACGGTAACTAACACTGTGACACGTGAATTTTATATATAAGATAAGATATTACGTGTAATCGATATCAGACAATACAATTCACTGTCTAGACAATATAAACATGAAATATATTTACTTTACCTGTTTTCAACATACACACACAACCAAATAATCATAATACGTTATATTACAGTATCCAATTACCAATGTGTAGAACAAACTATAATTAAAATCATTATTTTGTTACAGATTCGATTCAACCACGAAAACCGAGTATTGAAAAATGATATGGAATGACTAACATGTGGGTGTTAAGTGTGATGTATAATACACGAACTGATTAGTTAATTGTGAAAAGTAAGCTTGGACTGGGGTTTAAGTGAGGGCTATGAGCCAGGGTGTTGTGCAGTGACGGCGTCCGGGCGGTTGCCATGGGCGCGGCGCGCCATGCGTCCGCGCACGCGCCCCTTGCGGCTGCTTTTAGCAGCTCTGGCGCTAGCTTCGTGCGCGGCTGCCCCTGCGCCAGAACCAAGGGCGCAACGTTCAGCCAACCTCAGTCATATAACTGGCACGTCCCGCACGATACAGATGTTCCTCAAGAATCGCTATCTTCAGCTGCTGCCGGATGGCACAGTCAACGGTACCATAGATTACAGCAGCGCTTACAGTAAGTCTAATTCTTTATTTAAAATGTATATTAAGACTAGCTGCACTTTGCACGTCGTTCTATTATCGCGTATTAACTAATGAAATAACTTTAAAAACATAAGTAACTATTATATATAGAAACACGTAAATCAGAATTAAAATATATTTAGTAGATTTTGAGTAAATAGGAAAAGTATCCCTAATTCTTCATTTTCTGTGCCTACTGGCTGTGTTAATATGTACGTGTCGGCGATGATATACGATAATATTGATGTAGGCCCTTAAATAAAACGTAGCTTATTACGATAGCAAAATATGCAGTATAATATTGACAAATTTTCTATTTAACTGTTGATTTGCTTGAGCGTAGCGCGAAGTAGTAACAAATAAACACAAACTCATACAAACTTTCGTCTTTTTAACATCAGTGAAGTGAAGACGTTATGATTAAATAATAATAAGGTATAAGTCTTGCTGTCTTGCGGTTATTAGAACTGTTCTTCTTTTTACAACATCGAAGGCTATTTTCGCAATTAATGTTTTGCAAACTACTTGTATTCATTTGTGTAACTTAGGAGATACAATCACTAATAATGAAGGTCTAAAAGACTTTCAACGACACATTACTTAGACAATTTGTAAAAGATTAATATGTACATATATTTTAATAACAAAGAACCGATCAAGTGAGAGTTTACTCGCACACGTAGGGTTTCGTACCGTTCTTATTATAATATATTCGTCATCCATCCATCAATCCATCAGCCCTTCTCCGTCCACAGCTGGACATAGGGCTCCCTCATAGAACTTTCCTGCGCTAACTGCATCCAGCAGCCCCCGGCGCATTTTACGATATCGTCAGTACACCTTGTCGGGGGCCGCCCCACGCTGCGTCGTCCGGTGCGTGGTCACTACTCAAGGACCTTCCGTCCCCAACGGTCGTGAGGTCGCCAAGCGATGTGGCCTGCCCATTGCCAGTTCAGCGTGCTCACTCTTCGGGCTATGTCGTACACACCGGTCCTTTCGGATCATATATTCGTCATACCACTAAATAACACCAAATATCGGAACCCCAAACAATGGTGCTATACTAGCACCTATATGTAATACATAGCCTTTAATAATACATTCATCTCTAAAACTAAAAATGTGCTCATAAAAGACGGATTTTGTTTAAACTCTACATACTATGAGTGAAATCACACATTCTGTTATGTTAACCTTGGCATACTCTTTATGTTTGACTATCAATTATATTACCTCTGGATATTTTAGAACGATATTCTATCATTATGCGAAAATAACTCATATATTAGATACTTTTTGATACTTCATGAAACAATTCGAGATGTATTGCTTACAATTTTAAGTTCTGTTCTGACTAGCTATTGCTCGCGATTTCGTACGTGTGGAATTTAGAAAACTTTGCCCGTTTCTGTAACATTTTTCACGAACGCTTCGCTCTCATTGGTCACAGCGTGATGTTAGATGGCCTTTAGCCTTCCTCGATAAATGAACTATCCATCTTCGCAGTTAAATGATTTTTCAATACTAAGACTAAACGTAAAAGACAGGAAATCTACTGAATCTTAAAGTATTTGTTACAACGTAATCACAATATGTCGTTAAATTAAACGGGAAATAACTTACTAAGATACCGATCTCAACTATAGGCCAACAGAATAAATAACACATTATTCTAATGCCGTTTCTTCAGTACACAGTAATCCGAAAAAATCACTGCAATCATTTAATATTATTGTTATATTTTATATGTATTACCTTTTATTATATATTTACTATTACTATATAATAATATTTTTGAGTAATAATAATAAAATAAATTTATATAACTCGATATCGCTTCTGATAAAGTTTCTATTGCATAAATAATGTATTGTGAATAAAATGGTATCAAATATCATAGCAATAACATTATAGAGATTTATATTAATGTGCAATAAACACATACTACAATAATAACAGTAAATTAGAGGATTTTTGTGTTTGTAACGATGAAGTGGCATGATATGTGATTTTTATAAGCTTTCGAAACCACTAGGCAATAGTGATGTAACGGATATTCGCATTCGCATTCGCGAATATCCGCGTATTTTTCAATAATCGCATTCGCAAAAATTATGCGAATATTTAGCAATATATTTTTGAAAAATAACATAAAGCTAACCTCAAAACAAAACAAAACTTTTACAATGCACTTTCTGTGACTAAATTCATTCAATTAACCAATATCGGCTCGGCTATGTTCAATTTAAACATGGTCGACATGAAACGTCAAACCTGTCAAACATTTAAAGCGCGCTTTTTTTGAAAATTTAAAATATTCGCGAATGTTGAAGATAAATATTCGCAATCGCATTCGCATTCGCGAATGTGAAAAATCTAGCATTCGTTACATCACTACAATAGCTGCATCAGCAATAGCTGAAATATAATAATGCTATCATTTTAAAGAATCATCCATCTGAATTTATTTCTTATCTAGCAACTATTTGGATAACTTCGCTGTCCATTCATCCGTCTGTCACAAAGGTGTATATCTAAAACGATAATAGCTACAGAGCTTAAAATTTTCCAGTTTATGTATTTCAGTAGATGTTATAACAACAAATATTTAAAATCATTATGCACTTGCCCTCATCTCGTTTTTGGAGTCGGGAATATTACGACGATATCAGAATATCCTCGAAGACTATCCTCCTCCCTTCGTTCAGAGGGAGCGAGTCCATCTCGTAATTTGCTCGTTGTTCTTACTGTTTATACTATTTGGATCTACCAATTTGTAAAGTCAATAGAAAATTTGAGAAATTTTGATAAGTATGTATCTATCTGCTCGGTGTTTCGGTATTTACGCACCGGACGACGCAGCGTGGGGCGGTCCCAACAAGGTGGACTGACGAAATCGTCAAATACGTCAGGGGCCACTGTATGGGTGAGGCATATGTCCTGTAGTGGATGGAGAAGGGCTGATAGATGGATGTATCTATTTCGAAATGGTATGGAAATAGCTTAGTAGTATGTCAGATATTATGTTATTTCGAACTGTCAGTTTTGTATACCGTCTTAGATAAATCTGTCATAATTTTAAGATAATCGCAACATGCTGTAATTGATTTCTATATATTAGAAACTAGCTGTTTCCCGCGACTTCGTACGCGTGGAATTAAGGAAATTTTCCCCGTTTTTGCAACATTTATCACTGTTACTTCGCTCTTATTAGTCGCAGCGTGATGTTATATAGCCTATAGCCTTCCTCGATAAACGTACTATCCTACACGGAAATAATTTTTCAAACTGGACCAGTAGTTCCTGTGATTAGCACGTTCAAACAAACTCTTCATATTTATTATATTAATATAGATCATTGTATTATTTTAGTGTTAGACAAGTACCAGTTACGCCGATCTTGAGTTCGTTAGTTCAATTCAAATGCGTCATACAAGCAGCTGTTATTGTCAAGTACTAGTGTCCATTATTTTTTTGTTAGAAGTTTTTATCTAAGTTTTTGTTTGAACTATTTTTACACTGAGTAGACAACTTGTAGACAAACTTTTTGAATTGATATGTTACATTATTAGCTTAAAGCAACCGGTTTTAATAAAAAAAAGTCTCAAAGGGTATTCGATTAGTTAGTAGTTCACACTTAATATGCTTTTACGAGTACGCAAATTATACCTAAACATTAGTAAGAAACTACGGTCTGGTTTTCTAATAGGAATCCTGGGGGCTTGCTGAGAAAAAATTCTGGATTAGCATTGTCTAGCAAGACTGTCTTCTGTAGCTGTGTTACTACAGACTACTTTTTTATAAAACTTACAAAGTTAAGGATTACGTTAATTGCCTTTCTCAGACTTTAGCGGTCATGTATGCCATCCCTAGTTGTATTGCTGGACTCTTTACTCATTGAAAGACAATACGAGCTTATTGCTTCTCAGACCTAGGACGATGGACTGCTAAAGACCTAAGTCTAACACTTGAGAGAGCCAGAGATCGGTTAACGTCTTGCGGCCCCTAGTGTTTCTAGTGCAGGATTTTTTGACAGATGACTTATGATTAACAATCCGCCTCTTAAGTCCTCGGAAATTTTGTGAGACCTAATGATATTTCTTAACCCCTTCTACATACATCAGGTATCATGAGTACCTATTAACCTATTCCTCCAGGGATACGAAGGCGTAACGGTAACTAAGTGAAATATAGAACAAATCGTAAATCAAAAACTCTGTTTTTTTTATCAAATAATAGAGACGCAATGATCACATCTCTAAGACACCTAAATAGTTTAATAATAACACTGTAGATAGTTTTTAGATCGTAATTATATATATTTGGTATTCACAATCAGTTATACAGAATTGTGATAATGACTCTATTGGGAGATAGAGCGATATGCCTCGAGCGTAACTCAAGGTGGTCTAAAGATTACAATCGTTTTGTGAGTGTATTTATAATGTACGAGTACAGATGTGTGTCCGTGTGGTGACGAATTAAAAATACAAGTGTCACCACCCCATTTCTTTCCCAAAGTGCTGTAAGAGCCAGCTAGGGAAAGAAAGAAACATTTATTGCTATTAACCAAACATACACTAATTAGAACAAAAAACTAAACAGAAGATAAACTATAAATAAGTAAAAGAATAAAAAGTAATATCTGGTCAGCAGCCATAGGTCCTATTTCAGCATAATGTCAAGTCTTAGATCTAAGGGATAATATAAACAGTTCACGTCTGCTGTGAGAGACGGGAAGCTCGAAACTAAAACACGCCTGGTCAGCGCGGCACAGTAGACCATAATCTTTCTCAAAGTGGAGGAGGTCCGTGCCCACCAGTGGGACGTTAACGGGCTTTAGAGGAATGACAATTGATGCACTTTTTGGTTTTAATATGGGTTATTTGACCCTTTTCTTAGAACCCCTGTGTTGGAATAAAAATAAGTGTCACCGCCAATTTTTCTGACTAGGGAGCAAAGAGCTAGTTAAGGTAAATTATAAGCAATTAATGAGCAACTGTGAGACGCGGAAAATTTTAAATTAAACCTAATTTATTTGCGCGACATAGTACACAAAATCGATGTGGACGAGACCTGTGCCCAATAGTGGGAGCTAGATGAGCTGGAAAATATGTCATGTCATAACTACATGGCATTCTTTCCCACCAAGGTCGTAACGTGGCGATATCAGGCGTAATATTTTAATATAATATATAATAAATATAATATAATAGCGTAGGAGCCAGGGATATCCATAATGTAACATTTTAGAGAGAAAAATAACTTTTGAATAAAAAAATATATAGGTATCATAGGCTAGACTTGCTTTAAACGATAATTTTAAGTCTTTAGTTCTAATAGAAATAATAGTCTTTAGTTAAGTAGTTAGTACAAGCATAAAATCGTATCGCTCTCGTCACAGAGTCGTAATATATAATAAGCTTCAACGGTATACAAATTTCGTACACTGATAGCAATCGCAATACATATATCGGTATGTATCGATTTTTTATTTGTTTTATCGATTAGTATATTGATTTCGTAATATGAGTGAGTTCTTAATAGTTAATGAGCTGTGAAATTAATGTAAAGGTTTTGAAGATTGGCCTTCCGTTGAGTATTAAGATTAAGGTCGATTTTCAAATATGGAAGTTGGTGGAATGTCGATTAGAAGATTAATAATAAGTAGGGTTGCCAGCAAAAATATAATAATCGCCATTGTATGCATTAAACTATGAGGAGAAATACTTTTGCCGTAAATGTAAGTACCTACTAAGTACCTACGTCATTTTAGGAATAGACATGTAGAAAAGTCTATAGAGAATATGATGGAGTTACATGACTGGTCTTCTGTATAGGATTTTAATAGGGGACAGAAGGACACAATTTGTTGCTTTTTAAAGCAATGTTGTTGATGCGCAGGCACTTTATTAATTTCAGACCAGAATATTTACAAATATGTGCCTCACAGTGTCACTTCCATACTAGAATTTCTTAAGAATTGCTCAAGTGATTTCGGAGGAAAAGCAACAAATAGTGTGACAGGAGATTTTTTTATTTAAGAATGTACCTACTTTTTAAATTTATACCACTTGAAGAATGGCAACAAACAAAGTGACATGTATTTTTTTATTTATGAATATATTTTTTAAATCAATATCAATCTACCAGCCCTGACACGTGCTTATTTCGGTTTATAAAACCAATTACGTAAGAATCACGGAGTTACTTTAATTTTTATGTGATTATAACGGAATATTAAATCGATCCGTTTAATGGACTTAAGTTTTACTGTTTCAATGGTTTGGCTGATATAACGTATCTATATAACTATTGAAATAGTCATAGATACATAATTTTACATTAATAATCGTCATACGAACTCAGATGTCTACACTTAGAATAAATCTATACTAATAACATAAAGCTGAAAAGTTTTTTGTTTGAACGCGAATCTCAGGAACCATTCGTTCGATTTCAGAAATTCTTTTAGTGTTAGATAGCATATTTATCGAGGAAGGCTACAGGCTATATATAATATCACGCTGCGAAGCGGCGTTTATGCGATTTCACAATTCAACTTCATTTAGTTCATTCATTCTTTTGAATGAACTAAAGAATGAATGTATTCATCAAATCACGCCCGGATATACATAACGGAAGAACCTTTCATTCATTAATAAAGACTTATGATGTTGACTGCCGACTTGATTACATTTTTTAAGTATGTTTTATGTAGATTTGGACGTGATAATTAAGTGAAGGGTTCGTCCACTAATAATGTAACATTTTTTTGCAAAATTTGGCTCCCATTAGGGCAACACCATTTAGAGATTAAAGAAAGTATCGAGAATTTGACCAAAGATTTTTTTTAGATTATTTACTCTTATTACAATTTATTATTGGCGTTATAACTATAAATTTTATATGGGATTATCGATACAATCGTTGTTGATTTCGTTATTGACGAAAAAGTTTAATGCTCCATGGTGAAAAATATTAAATATTCATGGACATTTCACACAACTTCCTCTGGTCCCAAGCTAAGCTTATTATATTTGTGTTATGGGTACCAGAAAACGGATATACTACATAAACTACTTTTCATTTTTAAACACATATACATAATCCTCGTTAACAAAAAATTAATTAAACAATTATTTTATAAGTACGAGTTTCTAAACTAATAATAGTTAAGTTCAATATTTATTTGTATAATACCCATCTCCTTGTCATATACATCATCCATTACGTCTCCATCCGTACGTTGTGGACATAGCACCTGTCCGTACTAAACATTTTGGGTTGTCCTTCTTACCACGCACTGCCAAGGACTGGAATATTTTGCCGCTGTCTGTGTTCCCCGACAGTCACAATGTAGACACGTTCAAAAAAAGGATAAATAGGTTTCCTACATAGTTGGTACGCTTTACCATCAAAGATTTCGTAGTCGCTTACCATCAGCTGGCATGAAATCAAGTGCCAACATGTTTTATGTAAAAAAAATACTTAAAGTAAATATGTCAATAAAATTAAAGTAGATAGATCAATTTATATAAAATTATAGCTATCGCTACAAAAATATACCTTCTCTTACTTCCTGGTAATAATTTCATAATTTCCATAGATTGCGACATTAAAGTACACAAGATTTATATAACGATAGCATTTGCTGTTCCTAAAACCGTTTCAAAAGAAAATTCAACTCTTATCTCCTTAACATTAGTTTGTAGGTTAAAATTGGAAGTTTCTTTTATATCATGGCAATCTTTTGTAATCTACTTTACTGATTATATCAATTATTTCTTTATTAAACGTGATATTAAGTATATCGAGTTGCAACTGCCTAACGAAGATCTTTGATTCTATTATTTTATAGATAATGGTTTCAATGCTGTTGTGACAAAAACTAAACTAAACCATAGCTGCACCGTGTTAAATTAATATATTATGTGTTCGAATTGCGTAAATTTAAAATCAATAAATTAAACTTTATAATGAAACCAATATGTGTTTTGGTTAACTATTTAGTAGTTTATGTAGTTTATACTTCTATATATTATGTAGCATACCACATACTAACACGCTATCTATCCTAGGTATTCTTCCGTGCGAAGGTTGTCTGGGAGAAATTGCACTAGTGATAAGGTCGCCCTTTATACAATGCCTTACCTTAAGATTTATTACTTTGTAAGTAAAATATATTATTGTTGTGTAAAAATAAATAGTTATCTATCTATCTATTAAGTACCTTCACATTCAGATTATTTAAAATCACTTTTATGTATAAGCATTATACATATTCATTAACACGCAAGTTTATCTAATTTTATGGAATTGTGTTGAGTATTTAAAATGTCTATGGTTTATTTTACTAAGTTCAACTTGGCAAGTAGATTAAAATGATGAAAGGCATTCGTAAAAACACAATAATCTTGGTGAGTCTACTCATATACAATTAAACTATTATTTGTATAATTAAAAATACAAGTGTGGTCATAGTGATACTTCAACATGCTATTCCAGTAATTCTGATCATGGAATTGGGATTATTCTTTTAAATTATTGCATTGCCATCGGTCCTTGTTAGGTGTGCAAAATTTCAGATCAATCCGTCTACTGCAAGTGGCTGAAAATCGCTTTCAAAGATTCCGTTACACAGTAATCTGTGTAACGGAATCTTGAAAAATATTAAATATTCATGGACATTTCACACAACTTCCTCTGGTCCCAAGCTAAGCTTATTATATTTGTGTTATGGGTACCAGAAAACGGATATACTACATAAACTACTTTTCATTTTTAAATACATACCTATACATAATCCTCGTTAACAAATAAATAATTAAACATCGAAAATCGCTTTCAAAGATTCCGTAACACAGATTAATACATTGATAGATACATACCAAACTTATAAAAGCGTGTTAATTAGCACTAATGTCAATATTTTTAGGTAAGTTTGAACTAGTTGTGCAAGCAGAATTGACACCATTGTTTAAACAAATGATTTTATTAAACATCAAAGCTCCGAACAGTGTTGCAACATTATAAAAACAATTTTCTGAGTGGGCAGATTGATATAACCGTGGTATGAGTTGATATTTTTTTTAATTAAAACTTGGCTTGCAACGTTACGAAACATTTGTTAGTTACAATTTTTGTTTCATAATTATTTTTAAGTACAGTTTTAAGTTTCGGTCTCTCCATCTTTAGTTGTTATAAATCAACGTCGTCATTTTTGTATGTATGTCCCTATGTGAGCGTATATCTTTAAAACTACAAACAGATTTTGTTTCGGTTCTTTTTTAATTGTCCAAGAGGATAGTTTTTTTTTGTATAATTTGGCCGGGCCATGACGGTGCCTTGAGCATTATCCCGCACCCATAGGAGCTATGCGTTAGTAAAAAATGTTGCAAAAAAGGGGAAAATTTCCTAAATTACACACGAATTATGAGCCAGCAGCTATTGATTAATAAATGCCGATAGATCGATAATAGTAAGTAGGTACTCTGAATAATAGGTATATTAAATTGCCATCGTACATAATATACTAAGTAAACGCACGCTAGAAGCACTAAATACGGCAAATTTTATCATTTAAATCTACTTTAGAATTGATGGGAGTGATTATTGTATAAATATATGTTCAATAAATGCTATCATATAAAACATATCAGTAGTCAATACATCGCTTTTTCTATCATACATTTGTAATCAGATACCTATTATAAAAATACTTTCGTCAGTTTTGTAAAACAATACCCCAAAAAAGGGGAAAATAAACTCGAATGTGTGCAACACTGAAACGATGTATTGTTCTACCTACACTCAGATCGATGATTAAACATATACAAATCGATATGATGACAGATTTATGTTTACAGATGGCAACACTAGATTTTTTCGATAGACAGCTTTTAGATAATTCATTTTAAATATAACTCGGAGTGTATGTTTGTTTTTATTTGAAGATAAAGCTTATATGTGTGCGTCTTTTATGATACACTAACACTTATTCTAGATGCGACTATTCAAAACAATAATCTGGTGACTAAAAAAATAAATTTAAACATTCATGGACATTTCACGCAACGTTAAAAAAAAAATTGGTCAAGTGCGATTCGGACTCACGCACGAAGGGTTCCGTACCATTATCTATGCAACATAAGGCAACGTTATTAGTATCGAGCAAGAAACGGTAAAAAAATCATGTTTGTTGTATGGGAGCCCCCCTTAAATATTTATTTTATTTTATTTTTAGTATTTGTTGTTATAGCGGCAATAGAAATACATCATCTGTGAAAATTTCAACTCTCTAGCTATCACCGTTCTTGAGATACAGCCTGGTGACAGACGGACGGACGGACGGACGGACAGCGAAGTCTCAGTAATAGGGTCCCGTTTTTACCCAAAGGGTAAAAACGGAAACCCTATTACTGAGACTTCGCTGTCCGTCCGTCCGTCCGTCCGTCCGTCCGTCCGTCCGTCCGTCCGTCCGTCCGTCCGTACGTCCGTCCGTCCGTCTGTCACCAGGCTGTATCTCAAGAACGGTGATAGCTAGAGAGTTGAAATTTTCACAGATGATGTATTTCTATTGCCGCTATAACAACAAATACTAAAAATAAAATAAAATAAATATTTAAGGGGGGCTCCCATACAACTAACATGATTTTTAGGGTTCCGTACGCAGTATCTCAAGAACGGTGATAGCTAGACAGTTGAAATTTTCACAGATGATGTATTTCTATTGCCGCTATAACAACAAATACTAAAAATAAAATAAAATAAATATTTAAGGGGGGCTCCCATACAACAAACATGATTTTTTTACCGTTTCTTGCTCGATACTAATAACGTTGCCTTATGTTGCATAGATAATGGTACGGAACCCTTCGTGCGCGAGTCCGACTCGCACTTGACCAATTATTACCCTTTGGGTACGGAACCCTAATAAACAAATAATTTTCAAGTTTCGAAGCTGCCAAATTCCTTTCTCAACCTATCTTTAAGTTACTTTTTAATCGAAATTTACTATCGAGACAGACTTTCTTATTACTAAAAACAACGAAAAACCAAAGTCTTTACTTTATAAAAACCAAAGTCATTATTTTTGTATGTACGCCTCTATTTGAGCTTATATCTTCGCCTCTATATGAGCTTATATCAAAGCTACGCAAGGGATTTTGATGCAGTTTTTTTTTATAGAAAGAGTGGTTCAAGAGAATAGCTTTTTTTGTATAATTTGTTACGTTTTGATTTTCACATTTCATGCGTAAGAAGTTGCGCGCAACAGCTAGTTTTGTTATAAATAAAACTAATTAAATTTCGGGATAAGATAATACTGAAGACACAGTTTTTATTAATACGTCTCTTTAACGTCAGACTTTCATTAATGGGATGATGACACATCACTCTAGGCTATCACTACGGATAATTTAACACATATGGTGACACTTGTATACCTTCAATCCTGTCACTAACATAATGATCATGGGTGACTTCACATTATGTTATAAGCAAGCCCATTATTCATATTAATATTGGTTCTAATTAACAAGTTACGTCATGTAAGTTTAAGTTAAGTTTAACAACCGGTTACGGTTCCCACAATACCGTCAACAAGAGTTATGGTTCAATTTTAACTGATTTTTTTATCGTGATAAAAAATATTATGATTTTAATTTAATGGTGTTGCTAGAAATGAATTTTTCTTTTCCCTAATAATTATCATATTTTCCTTTGGGAATCTAGAAATTAACTGCCAGTAAGATAATTAACTGGAACTTTTCTGCGAGAAACGCCGGAAACTTCAAACACTATATCAACACACCTGGTTAGCGTTAATGTTGGGCATAGGCCTACCCCAGTGCGTACCTACTTACAAAGCAGACCAGGCTTGTTTTCTGTTTTGAGTTTTCCTTCTCTCTTGAAGATATTCTCGGCTCAAATTCTCTTAGTATGTATGAGCCAGTGCTCGGGGAGAAAATGGTTTGCCACCACACAGAATACCTCCATGATGGTGGCCCAAAAATACACACAAATATTGTCCTAAGTGGCAATACTATGTAATCGCCATGATTCCCGAATTGGCCCAATAATAAACGTTTCGAATAAAAAACACATTCACAAAAATCCAAATAAGTAGGTACCATTTCAATTCAAAATAAAATAAACAAATAAAAATTCCCGAATCCAATAACATTATGCAAAACTGCAGATAAACTTTTTCTAAAAACATCGATTCGCACCCAAAAAGTGCCGAAAAAGTCATTTCGGACCTGACATTTGCGTATGCGCAGGTATAAATTGACAACATTACGCTTACAAACAGCACAGAGGCTTGACACGAATGTCGTTTTTAAAAACATGTCTGGTGACAATAAGACAAACTGCCTGTTTGTTATTAGGGTTTGTTCTGTTTAGGACCCGCCAATAAATACAAATTAAAATAATTTGTTTTTTTTATGAATTTATTTATCATTCTTCGTATTATATTCAAAAGACGCTTTATGCTTTTTAGCAAAATACTGGCATAAGATTTTTCTACAACTGGAGTGAATTTTAAACTATTTTTTTCAGGACGAGGCCCTATTTATTCTCATATACCTCAGTCAGCAACTTAAAATAAAATGTTTCAACTTAAAAAGCCCGAAAATGTGCTTATCAATCACACGCCCTAAACCTTAATAAACTAAACCAAATACCAATAATATGAAACAGACCCTCTCTCTCAACTTATACTAATATTAAAAATCTGTAGAGTTTATTTGTTTATTTGATCGCGCTAATCTCAGGAACTATTTGTCAGATTTCAAAAAATCTCTAAGTCTTAGATAGTATATTTATCGAGGAAGGCTATAGGTTAAATAACATCACGCTGAGACCAATAGGAGAGAAGCATTAGTGAAAAATATTGCAAAAATGGGGAATATTTGCTAAATGCCACCTGTACGGAGTCGCGGGCAACAGCTAGTTAAGTATTGCCATCTAGTGGCACATTCATAATCTAAGAAGATGTGTCTTATTGAAGCCTATTTTATAGTCCAAGACAGGTTTATGACCTTTAAGTTATGATTATTATTTAGCATAATAATTCTCAACGACCTTGACATGAAACTTACATAACATTTGACATGATTTATAGATTCTATAAATATACTGTTTTCGAATAGTTTCAACGATAGTGAATGAAGGAAACTTGACAAGTGACATATTATAATAAATATATAAATATTCAGGACATTTCACACAACGTCCTCTGGTTCCAAGCTAAGCTTATATGCTTGTGTTATGGGTATAATACGGATAGAATACATAAACTACTTTTCTTTTGTAAATACATACTTATTATACATAGTAAACACCCAGACGCAGTACAAACATTTCTATGACATTTATAAATAACACACAAATTATTGTCCCAAGCGGGAATCGAATTCACGACCTCGTGAACGGCAGTCCGTTACATGAACGACTAGACCACGAAGCCATTTACATGACACTGTTATTAAATTACAAGGTTAGAAGCTTTCGAGTAGTAATCGCAAGCAGTTAATTTATTACTCGGTCAAATTTACAACTTTCTGTCCAATTTTTGTCATCAATATACGCAAAAATTTTAATAGCGTCATAAATGGTGTTAATATAATATAATTTCTAACTAATTATTATAAATTAAGATAATTTACATAAATTTAACAACAAAAAAAAATATTTTATAAATTTATTCAATTTTTTCTTTTTTGTTCTCCGCTTTGCCCTACCGGGCCATGATGGTGCCTTGAGCTTTACCATGACCCAGTAAGGGATGGTCCCGTTAATCGGGGCCTGACGCGCCCCATGTCGCGTTTGCTGCGGCGGGTCTCTGGATGCCAACCCGCCGCGCGCGACCACCTCTTCGGGGAGGGCCGCCGGCTATTGCGCGCCGACGACCCCTGCCTGGGGCCCTGCGGGGTGGCAAAGTTTCGCCAGCGCGTTCTCGCTCCCGCAGGGCCTCCCTCTTTGCCGCCATCACCTCCCCAGCGAAGGAGGCGACAGCGGTCCAACACTGTTCGCTCTCGGCCATAAGCGAAACGATGGCCGAGAGCGATTCAAAATTAATTAGCTAATTCATTTACAAGTAAATAAAATACCTACCTATGCTAAATATGACAGAAAACCATAATATTAATATTATTAAAAAAAATTTTTTTTTTAAATTCAGAATCTCAGTTTTACGGTTTTGTACAAACCCTTATAGGATCACTCCGGTGTCTGTCTGTCCGTCTGTCAAACTTTTTTTACTCAGCAACGACTGAAGGCATCAACTTGAAACTCATACTAAATGTAGATCTACGCGGTCCCTTGCTGCAAAAAATACAATCAACCTCTACGCATTTAAAAGATATAACCGAATTACGACCATTTTTAAGAATTTTCGACTTATGCTAGGGAATCAAATTTCACAGGGTACCGTCGGCCTAGAGCCTTGAAATTTGGCATATATCAAGTCTATATAGTGCTGATATAGGGAAAAATCCAAAAACTTGTAATTTGTCATCACATCACAAGAAAAAAGTGTTTATACCAATACCAACTTATGAAGTAGCTGAAATGTAGGCGATTCCCTGTATTTCAACAACAAAATTAAGTTGGTGAGTTGTTTTGAGTATAATTAACTGATTATTTGAATGTTACTTATGTTTATATGTCTAGTATGTACGAAACCCTAAGTGTGCGAGTTTGCCTCGCTCTTGACAGGTTTTTATTTATTTTAAATTCGATTAATGGATTGTTTATTGTAAAGAAAATGTAAATAAAATTAATATGTTAAATTAATATGTTATGTTAAATATAATTAATTTAAATTAGGAATAAATCTCAAGTACTAAAAGAAACTGTACAAAAAAGTTTATTCAAAGCGATTTTAACGCATCCATCTTGCAATGTGCAAGCGACGACATGCAAGGAGATTGATCGTGATCACTTTTAATACAGCAATTTACACCTGTTATGCTTTTTAAAGCTTCCTTCTGTAACACCATCATTATAAAGTGTGAGATAACATCTCATTTGCAATTTGAATATAAATTTTTCTCCATTACAAGCTAATAAATTTTTCCATATGTGGACGCTATCTAAAGAGGCTTTGCAAATGCGTGTTTTGTAATTTTAATATTTAAACTGGTGCAGTAGTTATTTTGACTTTTATTTTAAAGGGTTCGAGTTCAAATCCCGGGCTTAATAAAATTGCTATTTGAGAATTTTTTTACGAATGTTTTGAATAGAAAATTCATTTAATTGCTCGATTTATGGAGTGGAGTTGTACTTGTTGTCAGCAGCAATAACAGCAGTTTGGAAGAATGTAAGAAAGAAAGTTTTTGTACCTACAGAAGACAACGCTATCGACTGAACAATTAGAGGTTTAAATAAATCAGAAAACGTAATTGCATTCAAGAAATTGTAATATTTAAATCTAACAGAATTTCATTGAAGAATTAAGTGTTCGAATTTCAATTGAACGAATAACGGTCACTGGCTTAATCCACTAGCAGTTATTTTTTAACTGTTCTAAATTCAATTACTAATTTGAAATTAGAATTGATCATAATTACTGCCAGTTTGACTATTTATTTTTAAGGAGTTTGTAAGTTTTAGGGCCTTATTCCTTTATCTTTAATCTTATATCCATTTTAATTTAAAGATGTTGAAATTATGGATAAATAAATATTTCATTGTCTGTTTGTACCGTCCAATAAAAAGCGTTTTAGTATTTGTGAATGGTTTAAAAAGCACCAACACTAAAAAGGCATTTTTTTATATATCTATCTTTCTATACCAGACAATCGGCGCATCGTCGGCTGAATTGATTTGGACCGGACTTGTGATGTATACCGGCCATGACATCTATATTTTAAGCAGAAGTCGCAGAGTCCATTAATAAATCTCTATTAAAAAAACCATCCATCCATCAGCCTCTCTCCGTCCACTGTAGGACATAGGCCTCCCCATAGAACCCCACAACGCGCGGACATGTGCCGCTTGCATCATTGCAATGTCTCTCCGCGACCTTCACGACATCCTCCCTCCACCTTGTCGGGGACCGCCGAACGCAGCGTCAGCGTCGTCCGGTACGTGGTCGCCACCCTTGGACTTTTCTTCCCCAACGATCATCTGAAGCTGAGCTGCCCATTGCCACTTCAGCGTGCTAACCTTTCTGGCTATGTCGGATACGCCCGTTCTCCTACTGATCTCCGTATTTCGGACTTTATCTCGTAGGTAAATACCGAGCATAGCCCTCTCCATAGCACGCTGTGAAACCTTGAGCTTACTTAGAAAATAACTCAATGATTTTGTTTAATACTGACACAAACCAAACGTTTAACCATATTGATAAACGCTAAACATAATAAAACGTGAGAGACCAGTATAAAAGTAACGGGTTTTTAATAGATGGCTAATACAAAAAGACCGAAGGGAAGCACGTGTCATGTAAATATTTGGGTTATCATCTTTAATGATAGTTATACGATGGAACCAAGAACAGGTGACATCTAGTGGCAACGGTATTTCTTTAACTGATAACCTTTATATATAAATTTTCCATTTTCTATGTTCTAGAAGTAAGTGATCATGATTATCATACTTTTTAACCGACTACAAAAAAGGAAAGGAAAAGGGGGTTCTCAATTAATCTGTATGTTTTTTTTTTATGTTTGTTGTCTCATAAACTCATAACTTTTAACTGGGCGAAGCTATTTCAATGATTCTTTTTTTATTTGATATCAGGTGGTTCCCGTGTGGTCTCATTGGTACTAGATCAGGATCTGATGATTATCTCCTGAGAAATCGAGAAAAACCCCCAAATTTCAAAGGCACATGAAGTCGGTAGAACATTTTTAAAAGAATCATCATCATCATAACATCACGCCTTTTTCCCATGGGGATAGGCAGAGACTATAGAGCGCCATCTGCTACGGTCCAAATATACTTCCTTGGCTTCATCCACACTCATACATCTTGTCATACATGCTCGACGGTTGTAAGTGCCACGCACTTGCCCCTTTTGGAGTATCCCGGCGATGACATCGGAGTATATTATTATTATTATTTTTTTAAATACCTACTAAATTATTATAGATTACGGACCGACCCCAAGAAACACCAAATAACGGAACCGTAAATATATTATAAGGGCAATGATGATGATTATTTGTCATTGCAGCATCAACTCATATTTATACAAACTGAAATTCTCAGCTCTCTTATTATCTTCGTTCCGGAGATACAGCTTGGTGACAGATAGATGGACAGTAAAGTTTGCCGTTTTATCTTTTGGTACTTACAAGAACCTAGTACATAAGTTTAAAAAATACTAAAATCTTTATTTAATCTATTCTAATATAATAAAGCTGAAGAGTTTGTTTATTTGTTTGAACGCGCTAATCTCAGGAACAACTGGTCCGAGTTGAAAAATTATTTCAGTGTTGCATAGTATATTTATCAAGGAAGGCTATAGGCTATATAAAATCACGCTGTAACTAATAGGAGCGAGGCATCAGTGAACGATGTTGCAAAAACGGGAGATATTTTTAAAACTCCACACGTACGATTTCGCGGGAACCAGCTAGTCTTAACAAAACGAATAATTAAGAAGACATTTTAAAGGCATAAGTAAAAGAATACTTTATCAAGCTTTTGATATCATATATGCGGTTTACCTCTGTGTAGTGACGGATTAAGAATACAAGTGTCACCACCCCATCTCCTCCCAAGGTCAGCAAAAGTCAGCTAAGGAATATTGCACACTGATAACATCTTCTGTGAGAGACGGAAAACTCTAAAATAAACCCTGTGCCAACACGCCTGGTCAGCGCGGCACAGTAGACCATAATCCCTCCCAAAATGGAGGAGGCCCGTGCCCAACAGTGGGACGTAAATGGGCTGGAGAATAAGGAGGTTTAAACTAAACTATTCCCAAATAGTCGCTAGCCAATACGTTTTTTTAATTAGCATGTTTAACATCGTCTTTGACCGATAACATCGCAGTTAACTAAAAGAACTTCATTACTACCACAAAAAAGCCGTTACTTTAACTTTTACTTTTCACGATATAACAATTATTTTGTTTTCGGCTTTTAATATTATAATGACATTAAGATTCATATTATATATTGTATAGGTTGGTGTGCGCTTTTAATATTCAAAAGTTTAATAACTTACTTAATGTTGCCCACAACTTCTTATTCGTGGGATTTAGATATTCAATCTTAACAAATTATCCAAAAAAGCCAGTCCTTAAACCACTCTGTAAAATAATATTGAAGAAAAAAATAATCCATGGAGTTTCTTGTCTGTTCTTCTCTATAGGATTCGCGTTTGGAACAGACACCTAGTTTCTGCCGTTTCAAAAGACCTTGTAAAACATGACAACTTTAAAGAAAAATATTTGACTTTGACTCTATGTATAAAAAAACGCATTAAAGTCTGCGCAATTTTGAAGATTTAAGCTCACATAGTAGCTAGTCACATAGAGTTTGTTTGTTTGATCGCACTAATCTCACGAACTACTGGTACGATTTGAAAAATTTTCTAAGTGTTGGATAGTACATCTATCGAGGAATGCTATAGGCTATATAACATCACGCTGCGGCCAATAGGAGCGAAGCATTAGTGGAAAATATTGCAAAAACGGGGTGAATTTTCTATATTCAATGCGAACGGAGTCACGGGTAATAGCTAGTTGTACATAGAATAATGCATACCTATATTTCATTTCTAACAATAGTTGTTTTGAAGAAAACAGACACAAGTAGTAATCTCTGACAAACAACCAGGAAACTCAGACATATTTATACTTTTAGGTGGTCTTTTGAAGCAAAATTTAAATAGATGCTACTCATAGAACTTGCTACAAGGAAATGATAACATAGTCCTTTTTATGACTTAAATTAATTTCTACTATTATATACAAGTTGTAGAAACTGAATAGGCCAGTAAGATGGCCAGTTATAGTTAGAGCTTCGAGTATCCAAACCAACAGGAGATACTCGAGATACATACGCTGTTTTCTTTGTTAGATATATTTGTTAAGATCAGTGCTAAGATCAGCTAAGATCATCATATAATATCAACTTAATTAACTATATTTATTTTTAATTAAATTTTATGGATACATAAAATTTTAGTTTATATATTTTTTAAATATACTAATTTAATTCCAGTATGTACAATGTACACCACATACAGTAATAAAATGTACCATAAACATTATAACGATTGTAACATCTCATCTTATGTACTTGCATTTACAAAATAAACGATTTGATGTTATTTGATTTGTTTTGAGATACTGTCGACACTCGCTAAAAATTAATACTTACACTATGAGCATGAGAATTTCCCGCATTTTTCAGTGAGGTCAAAGTTAAAAAATCTTACAAATTATTATACTTTATTTATTTACTTACCTAATAATAATTATTTACTTACCTTATTTTAATTACAAGCTCTTTTAAAAAAGTTAGAAGCTAGGCGTCTGGTTCCAAAATGAAAACTATGGGCAAGTACAGATAAGAAACTTTATGGACTTTTTTGTCGTCTGTTAAGCCTACTCCTGTTGTATTAACGCTCTAAGTGTAATCTGTTGAACAATATGGTTACATGGGTCGACAATAACTTTCTTCACGACTTGAACTCGTTGTCATAGAATACAAATGCTGAAAGGAGTTATGTATTGTGTTGTGAATGTCGTATGTGAAATATTATTAAGGTTTCGTTGCGAAATATTCAATGTTTGTGTTAGTTTAAGAGGAAATACATACATACAAGTTGTTAATCTTTGTTTTATAAACTTCCTGTCTGTGGTATTAGAAAATGTTAAATTTTGAACTTTAGTAAATTTTTTGGTAATCGAGACTAAGGAACTTAATGGAATCAAACCTCTATGCTGTGGCCTACCTACGCTACGTACCTCTGCGCCAAAATCAAAGGGCACAGCCTTTTGGTTTCTTGTCATCACTCAAGAGTCACTCTTCCCATTCTCAAAATTACTGAACCAACTTGAAAGAGACAAATCGGATTTTTTGGAAAAAAAATAGGCCTAGTAAAGAATCCTAGGCTGATTGATTCAAGATTTACCAGGATAGCGGCAGTTCATGTTATTTATTTTCTATGTATCCTTTTTGGCTCTAAACTTAGAAATAATCTACTTAGTTCAAAAACTAAAAAACACGCTTGAAAACGCTTTTTTTAAATTATTGCATTGTCATCGGTCATTGTTAGGTGTGCAAAATTACAGATCAATCCGACTACTGTAAGTGTTATATCACTTTCAAAGATTCCGTTACATAGATCAATACATTGATAGATACTTGCGGAATATATATAAGCGTGTTAAAAAATCGATATTATTCTTCTCTTATTATAAACTGTCAAAAAAGTCAATAACAAGCTGTATGAGTGAGAAATGAACGGTAAGAAGTGCTACGGAAGTGCGCTTAGATCGCAGTAGATAGGTACTGTAAAGGTCGTGATCATTGCATATAACCTATTCAATGATACAGGCCACATATGGTTTATTTTGAAAAGTAATAAAATTTTTTGAAAAAGGAATAAAAAAAAGAAAAAGTATTGAGGATTCGAGAGGACATAAAAGATGATGTAAAAAAATAGAGATTGTGAAACAAATATGAATTTAAAAAGAATATAATTATTTATAAAGCCTTAAATGTTTTTATTTTATAAATTAAATAATTCATTTAATTTATAAAATAAAAACATCTCTGCAATCTTCTGCAAGAAGATGGTTTATGTGAAACAGAGGCGTCATTAATACGATGATGATGTGAATAAACTAAATCGATTTAATTAAGATAATATCGCATACCAACAAGTTTGAATTATTAATATTGACTATTATATTTTTCTGATCGGAATTTTCACTAAACGCGTTTGGAAAATTTATCTTTGACCATTTAAACAAGGTTTTAGTGCAAATGCAGTTTAGATAGGAATAAATAATGTTTCCGTATTTTATTGATATGTAATTAATATTGAGCTCAAGATAAATGAATGAATGAATGATATAAAACTATTTTTCTGTCTTTCTTTCTATATAAACAAGTGATATTAACAAATTAATTTTTCAACTTACTGTTATGTAGTTGGGCAATTGATGCAATGATTTACATGTACTTAAATAAAACTGCGAGGCACTTCTAGCATCTGTATAGCTAAATAAAAATAAGATAAGTTACATCTGTGCCCCCTTTTTAACACGCTTTTTAGCGCGATACATTATACAAGTATCAATTTATTAATAATAATAAAGACGAATAATAATAAATTATTAATAAAGACGGGCCTCGTGGTGTAGTGGTGCATATAACGGACTGCCGATCACGAGGTCTCGGGTTCGATTCCCGGTCAGGACAATCATTTGTGCGATGTTTTTAATTGTCATACAAATTTTTGTACTGCGTCTGGGTGTTTACTATGTTGTATTATAAGTATGTATTTACAAAAGAAAAGTAGTATATGTATTGTATCCGTATTCTGGTACCCATAACACAAGCATATCAGCTAAGCTTGGGACCAGAGGACGTTGTGTGAAATGTCCGTGAATATTTATTTATTATGACATATAAAACAATTTCATAGATTCGTCAAAATGTTTGTAAAAGTAAAACTGTTCAAAACTTTGAAAACAATTTGTATTATTGTTTTGAGCACTCACCGGGCACTGGTTCTTGAAGTAGGTACTGGATTAGCCTTAAAGCCTATAATAGAAATCCAGTTAGGTTAGCAATAACTGGTAATAAGATAGTTGCCTGGAAGGCATCAGTGGTAGTAATTCAATCCATCTATTTAATATCTATTATAAGATTGTAACAATATGAAAACACCTTCGTATAAGTTATGCACTCCTAGTACCTGCTTGCGGCTGTTATGGGTTGAATAGGTTTAAAATTGTGGGAGATTAATCCAAATAAATAATATTAAACATTTCTTTTTTTAATATTATTATCAATTTTTATAAGCTTCGTCTAAATCTGGAAATGAGTGTAAATTCGTGAAAATCTTTAGTTCTGTTTGTTAAAAATTTCTAAAAAAAGCTTTGGCCTATTTGAAAATTCCTAATGCTTAAAAAGGTATGCTTCCTAGGTTTTCGATCTGGTAACATCACGTCATGAAAACCTACATCTAGAAAGTGGCATTAGAG
This sequence comes from Orgyia antiqua, assembly GCA_916999025.1. Taxonomy (NCBI): domain Eukaryota; kingdom Metazoa; phylum Arthropoda; class Insecta; order Lepidoptera; family Erebidae; genus Orgyia; species Orgyia antiqua. The sequence goes on from OU779874.1 coordinate 14,085,367, forward strand.
TAATTCAGAAAGTTTTAAAATTTTATTCATTTAATAATATTTGGGTAGGTTTATTAATTTACTAAAAAACAGAATTATTTTTTACTTAAAATGTATTAATTTTAGGTATCTAAATATGTCAGCAAAACCTGGCTTGTCTGTGATTATTTCTAGTCTTTGATCATTATTAGAATCAACGCGTCAAACAAGCTGATTACGATCGAAATATCGACCAGAGTCACGGGATCTTTGCTCGTTAATTATATGCACTGGTGCCAATTCTACATGCATAACTAAACTTAACTAAACTAAAAAAATTAAAACAACTATTGGTATATTGTAACTAATGAGCTACTTAGTTCTGCACATTCATATTATTTAAAATCTTTAGTAATCTTTTGTTATAAAAACTGTGTATGGTTATACACAGTTTTTATAACAAGGAAGATCAGTTAACATTGCCGAATTGTGTTATCGACACTACCAAAATTCTTTTTTAGTTTAGTTTAGTTGTGCGCGTAGAATTGGTACCACTATTAGAAAGCTCACTTCTTTGTGTACCAGTTTATGCTTACTAACAGTAGTTTAGATAAATATATCAATTAAAACTGTTGCCAGCGACTTCCAACGCGTGGAATTTAAAAAAATCCCCGTTTCGCAACATTTTTCACTAATGCTTCGCTCCTATTAGTGGCAGCGTGATGTTATATAGCCTATAGCCTTTCTCCGTAAATGTACTATCAAACACTGAAGAAATTTTTCTAATCGGACTAGCGGTTCCTGAGATAAGCGCGTTCAAACAAACAATCTCTTCAGCTTTGTGATATTAGTATAGATGAACAGGAAATAATATTAATAATAATAATAAATATTCACGGACATTTCACACAACGTCCTCTGGTCCCAAGCTAAGCTTATATGCTTGTGTTATGGGGACCAGAATACGGAATACATAGACTACTTTTCTTTTGTAAATACATACTTATAATACATCGAAACACCCAGATGTTCGTATTATCTGATTTACATGAAATCGACAGTGACCTGTCTGTATAATTATTAATCTTTGTATTTTTTTTTATACTCGTTTAACAGGTGCATCGACACGCGCAATCCGGTTCGCTTTACTTACCGAAAATTATGACTAATCGTGACACGCAGAAAATATTTTAAAGACCAATGGCATGTCTACGTTATTTAAAATTATATAATCTTTGGTAAGTATTACATTAAACTATTTATTTACATTTATTTATTTTTTAAATAATGCGAGTTTTGATACTATTTCCTATAAAAATCCAAAGTTATTGTGTCGATTTCAATCCATACATTAGGGAGATACAATATTTTCTTGTTCTAGCCTTTATTCCATATTATTTGGATTCTGCGCAGCATGTTTTCTTCTTTCAACCTCTCCTATCAACAATCACATTCTTATGAACTCCGTTTTCTATCACATTGTCTCTCTGGCTTCATCCACACTCATACATCTGCTCATACATGCCCGACGGTTGTAATTGCTACGCACTTGCCCCTTTTGGAGTATCCCGGCGATGACATCGGAGTATATTTTTCTCGGGCGTCCTCTTCCAGCGTTTCCACTTACCTTCGCTGTATATATGCCTTTCGTTAAGCGTCTCCCATTCATCCTCTCCACATGACCAAACCACCTAAGCATACTTTTCTCCGCCTTAGTCACTACATCCTCTTTCAGACCGCAACGTTCTCTTATAGCTTCATTTCTTAATCTATCTTTCAAAGTCACACCACACATACTTCTCAAAGAGCGCATCTCTACAGCATTTATTCTACTTTTGTGCTTCTTCTGCCACACTCACATTTGCTTCCATACATAAGCGTAGGTAACAACACGCTATTGTGAATCGCCATTCGAGCCTTTTCAGTAATCGCTGTAATGGTTAGAACCATTATATCTATTAGAAAAAAAATTCATCAAAATCTGATGCGTAGTTTGGAAGATATAAGCTCACATAGGGACATATACAAAATGACGGCTTTATTTTATAATAAGTAAAGAAATGGAATACACACATACTTATTATTTGAGAGTTTATCTTACAGTTGCTTAAGTTTTGCCGAAAGAAATAAAAATACTGTAATAAAACCTAATGAAAACATAAAATATGTAATTAAAATTAATTCCTAGATATAACATAGCATTTATGAGATATAATTGAAAATCCCGTAAAATGTCTAACAGATGTTAAAGAGTACCATAACTTATAAGTTGTAAGGAAGTCAAGATGAAACTTATTATAAGCTAATCAGTGCCACAGTGGTTAACTTAGAGCATTAGATAAACACGAGTTGCTATCCGCAGGGATCGAGGGACCTGACGCACCGAATGTGGCGGTGTTCCGCGAAGAAGCCACGCTAACGTTGGAGACCTAATGTTTTCCCCACCGGACTGAGCCCCACGTAATGGGGTCGTCTCCTTGCCAGATACATAGTCAGGCTTAATGCATGTACCATGTCCCGCTTCCTCAGAAAATTAAACAGTAGTTGTTAAACATGCTGTTTTCTTTGTCAAATGTGGTGTTTTATTTGTCAAGTATGCTGTTTTCTTTGTCAAATGTGGTGTTTTCTTTGTCAAGCATGCTGTTTTCTTTGTCAAATATGCTGTTTTCATTGTCAAATATGCTATCCGGTCAGCAGGGTGTTAATACAACGGACACAAATACGATGATAATTTCTTTGGTCGCTTCATGCGGTATAAAATCGCTTTACACACACTAAGAGACGACTCTATCCATAAAATATAGTCGTCTGCAAACATTGCCGTCGTACTTTTTGCAACAGGTGTTGACGCTCGTCTGACAATGGTACCAAATCTGCGTGCACAACTAAACTTAACTAAAAAATTAAAATAACCATGTCGTATTTTGATTAGTTGGCTATTTACTGTGCACATTTTTAATAATTAAAATCGTTAGTATATAATATACAGATTTTCTAAAAAAAGTTTTGTTAACATTGCCGAATTGTGACAATATAATTTTTTTAGTTATGTTTAGATGTGCACGTAGAATTAGTACCATTATCGACTCCTATTGTCTAATGCTCTGTAACAGTAGTGCTTATAATGACTCAATTTATTTTAATCAAGGACCTTTATCGTTGAAAAATTACGCATTAGCCTTCAGGCGGGGACTGATTATTTACTAGTAGTAAACGCGGTGATTAGCAAAAAGCTGTATAATATTAAAAGACATGTTGTAATGGGAGGTCTTTTCGTCATCATCATTTCCTAGCCTGTAGCCTAAATGTATCGTTGACCTGGCGCTTTAGCATAGGGTTCATTTTCAAATCGTTTACAGAGGATGTTATCTGTGTAATATCCTTTAGCTGGCTGTTACAGCACCCTGGGAACGAAATGGGATGGTGACACTTATGTTCTTAATCTATTACCACACGGAAATATATCTATCTCATATTTAGTTATCTAATATTTTGTTAATATTGTCAATCGATTGCTATCTTAAGTAATTTTATTTAATGATTGGCATAACTTTAAAAGAAGTATCTCCTAAAGAAATAATTTTTACTATTTATGTAATAGATTAATAGTAAGTTACATACAAATTTGACTTCAAAGCATAACTTATGAGTAACGATATATTGAATTACTTAATATTTATGCGTAATGGCATTTTTACGATTCAAGTTTCGACTCAAGTAACGTTCGAATATATCGATAATTCGATCCATTTCGATATTTTATGCATATTCAATAAATATTCTCGGATATTTAATACAACGTCTTTTGATCTCAAGTATGCTTCTGACTTGTGTTGCCAGTATAACAGATATACTAACATATTTTTGTAAAAGCCCATGAATTTCTAATAAATAGATAATAAAGTACATACGCAGTACAAAATGTTACAAAATATACAAAAATCCACGGTAATATCGTTCTAATAATATTGTCCAATGCAGAAATCGAATCTACACCCTCATAAACGGCAGTTGTTATGAGATTTAATAACTCTAACATATATGCATACTCAACGTCCGTGTTGTGACGGTTAAAAAATACAAGTTTCACCACCCCTATTCTTTCCCAGGGTTTGGTGAAAGCTAAGGGATATTGTACGCAGATAACATCCTCTGTGAAAAAAAGAAAACTAGAAAGTAAACCCAATGTCAACATGCCTAGTCAGCGCGGCACATTATACCATAATCCCTCCCAAAGTAGAGGAGACCAGTGCCCAACAGTAGGACAGTAATGGGCTGGAGACAGATAGAGATGAACACACAAAAATAAAATATTATATTTGACTAGCTGGACCCTGGACTTCGTACTCGTGGAATTTCTAGTTACTTGACACTTATCGTCATATTTTGGACAATTTACACAATATCTTTATAAATTGTAGCCTATTTGTTATTCTGATGTATAAGCTACATTATTGTAAGGTTTCATTAAAATCCATTTAGTAGTTTTTGTGTGAAAGAGTAACAAACATCCATGACGAGCCTCGTGGTTGAGTGGTTCATGTAACGGACTGCCGATCAAGAGGTCGCGGGTTCGATTCCCGCTCGGGACAATCATTTGTGTGATTTTTCTAATTGTCATACAAATGTTTGTACTGCGTCTGGGTGTTTCTATGTATTATATGTATGTATTTACAAAATAAAAGTAGTATATGTATTCTATCCGTATTCTGGTACCTATAACACAAGCATATAAGCTTAGCTTGGGACCAGAGGATGTTGTGTGAAATGTCCATGAATATTTATTTATTTATACTCACAAACTTTCACATTTATAATATTATAGTAGGATAGTACGATTGTAACTGAATCTATGTAAAAATATTGCTTACTCGATTTCTACGGTAGCGGACATCGACTTACGAACCTCTATCCGATTACTCGGTAAGGCTTGGTAGACAAGCGTTGACGATTCTCGATTCACCATATCGATACTAAAGATTTGTTTAACAATTCAATAACTTAATCTTATGTCATTGACACACGATACATTATTGACACACCTTTATTAGTTTGACCTTTTATAAGCATAGCTGTTTCCCGCAACTTCATATGCGTGGAAACTGGAAACCAAACGTACTTAATCTATCTTTACTAATTATAAAACAAAATCGATACTTTTGTTTGTATGTAAGAATTTTTTTAAATTGAACCAGTAGTTTCTGAGATCAGCGCGTTCAAACAAACAAACTCTTCAGCTTTATAATATTAGTATATATAAATGAAATGAAATGAAATGAAAAATCATTTAATCACGCAGACACAATTTTTCAGAAAAATTATGTGCTTATGACGTCCAATTTTTTTTTCTCCTACTACCGGTTCAGGACGCAATCTGCTGAGAAGAACCGGCGTAAAAAACTCAGCATAGCTGTTAATCAAATCAATATTTTTTAATTAAATGTCAATTATCCTTACAATGTTAATAAAACTTTACAATATAGAATATGTATTGCTCCAGAGCAACTTACTCCCAAGCTTTATCATCTTTAATATAATCAGAAATTTTATAATAAGTACGCCTTTTTATATAATTTATTTTTAAAGAATTTTTTAAACTTAGAATTATTTAATTCTCTTACATCAATAGGGAGTTTGTTATAAAATCGTATACAATGACCATGACCCATGAAAGAGTTACATATTTTGTGGAGAAGGGTTACATGCATTACAAGATTGTGTTTATGCCTTGTATTAACATTAAGGTGGTCGCTTTCTTTTGTAAAATTATGAATATTTTTATGAACATACAATAAATTTTCATATATGTATATATTTCGAAGCGACCGTTAAAATATTTATGTCTTTGAAGAAGAATTCCATAGCACATTACACTGTGAAAATAACTAAAGTAAACCATTCATATCATCATTCATTCATTCATATAATCTCAGGAACTACGGGTTTGAAATGAAAAAAATCTTTTTGTGTTGGATAGTTTATTTTATTTTATTTTAGTTTTATTTAAGGGCTATAGGCTATATAATATCACGCTGCCTGTGACCAATAGGAGCGAAGCATTAGTGAAAAATGTTTCAAGACCCGGGAATATTTTCGTAATTTTGCTAGTAACTTATTAAAAAATCATAACATCAATCAGAATACATCATGTTATTGTTATGTATCATTAACTTATATAAATGAAGGACGAATGTTTAATTAAATGATCTTATCTTATTAAGATATTTAATTTGATTATAACGACTTATAAGCAAATCTTTGTGTCTTTTAATCATGATTTGAAAAAACTAGCAGTTGCCCGCGTCTTCATACGCGTGGAATTTAGAAATATTTCCCCGTTTTGCAACCTTTTTGACTGTTGCTCTGCTCATATTGATCGCATTCTGATGTCATCTTTGCTAAATGTACTATCCAAAATTGAAAGATTTTTTCTAATCGGAATAGCCGTTCCGGAGATTAGCGCGTACAAACAAACAAACAAACTCTTCAACTTTATAATATTTGTATAGATTAATAAATAAATATTCGCGGACATTTCACACAGCGTCCTCTGATCCCAAGCTTAGCTGATATGCTTGTGTTATGGGTACCAGAATACGGATAGAATACATATACTACTTTTATCTTGTAAATACATACTTAAAATACGTAGTTAACACCCAGACGCAATACAAACATTTGTATGGCAAAAATATCACACAAATGAATGTCCTGTGCGGGGATCGAATCCGAAACCTCTTGAACGGCGGTCTGTTACATGAACCACTCAACCACGAGGCTCGTCGCGTACATTTATACTTTTATAGTGATGGACGAGACCACAAGGTTGATATCATTCAAAACATTTATTGTCTAATCTTCTACCATTTTATACATATCAAAATATATTAAATCATTGTATTGGTTAGGTATCGACAGTAATAACCGATGTATTGAAAGAAAAGATAGTTTAATAAATAACTTTCTCTTCAAAATGTATTGTGAACAACAAAATATCTAAACTATTTGTTTCACCATTATAGATATTGTATAATAGTTTTTTATGGTTTATTTCTTATGTGGTGGTTCTGTATGTTTTTGAAAAGTAGTCAAAGTCAAAAAAAATTTGTTACATATTGGAATGTTTTACAAGCTCTTTTGAAACCTCAGAAGATAAGTGTCTGTTCCAAATGCGAATTCTATGGAGAAGAACAGACAAGAAACTCCATAGATTTTTTTTATTCAAGTTTCATGATAGACTCATTATTGCCCTGCCCTTGTCCCATTACTTGAGGTCGACGCAACATGTTCGACATGTTCGTCTGTTTATTTTTTTATCTTCCATAATCTTCTGTCTGACGTCATATCTATACTTATATTATAAAGCTGAAGAGTTTGTTTGTTTGAACGGGTTAATCTCGAGCACCGCTTGTTCGATTTGAAATATTCATTCAGTGTTGGATAGTACATTTATGGATATTTCAGCGGTATTCACTTGTCAATGCCAAGTCTGTTAAATTAATGCCTTAAGCTGGCCCCAAAAAGGAAGGAATCGACTCCTTGACCTTGTAAAAAAGTCAGTTGCACCTCTAGGCCAGTCATGGTATTTACATCATCACTAAGGAACTCAAAAATATTAAACAATGCTCATCGATTCGAATCTATATCTCTCAGTTATCGTAATGAATAATTCAAATGCACTACTGCTTAATAAGGGAATAAGGCACTTTCTCTATAACAATGGACTGCAGGTTACCATCATTGTATGTAATGCAAGCGCATTATAGATGCATGCATGCATGCATTAACATTACACGTGTCGATGTTGCATTCATGTATTTTAAGGTTGTCAAATTTTCAAAAAATAATCAAATACCCTATTTTTTTGTATTTATAATGGTTTCGCATAAAAAATATCATAATTGTAGACTTAACTAGTAGTGCCATGCAGTTTGTTGCGTACTTACTGTAGATGTTTATGATCTACTGGTATAAAATTTGATAATCCAATCCATTCTCTGATTGTACACAAAAAATGAAAAAATGTAATCAAAATAAATCAAGCCATTTCGGAGGATACGAGAATTTTATTTATCTATTTAACATTTAGGCTCAACATAAGTTTATCATTTAGGCTCATTAGTAGGTATACTATTTAGGCTAAATAGTTAAAAAGGTATAAACTCTCTAATATAACATCCAAGGGGCCAAATCTGCTATTACAATGTCGTCAATGATCAGTCGACAATGATCAGTCGACAATGATCAGTCACTGATTGCAAAATGGCGAATTTTATCAAGTTTGGTATTCTACTCTTCATTTTTTAAACTATTGCATAGCTTCTATCGCGGGCCTTGAGCGTGGAGACTAAATGCACAAAATTCGAAATTTAAATTCCGTAACAAAGATAGCGTAACTAAAAAATACTACACACGGCGCTACGCCGTTTTTGTCTTAAACGACGCCTACGCCGACTTGAGCCTCAGATCACTTATAGGAATTTAGGAAATATTACTTATTAGACTAAATTTGAATGGTAAATCTGTGGTAGAATTTACTTAAAGCGCGGCCTATCGGTTGCAGGTTTCTTTCAACATAGCGTTACTGTCTATCATCCTTATAGATTACGTTTGTGGGGAATTTTTCGCAATTTACTTGACAAACCGGTTATTAAGGAATATTTTCACACTATAAACGTATATTTATATATAATCACCGGGTCTACTTCGCGGGAAATATAACGTCTTCCCGACCGAAACGTCGGGACAAAACAGGTATCGTACCTAAAATAAATTATATTTTCCGCGGAGTAGACCTGATGATTATATATAAATATGTGTGAAAGCCGCGAAAGTTTAAAAATATTAACCATAAACGTTTTGTTTTAAAGTCTCCTTCCGCCCTGCCAGGCTATGGTGGTACCCTGAGCCTTATCATAACCTGGCAAGTAGACTATCAACATAGTAACCTGAATAATAATTTGATATTTAGCCTTTACTGTACCTTCTTGGTGTAATTTGATTGTGCCACATAAAAAAAAACTTTTATTTCTTTCTTTTTAAAACGCTTATATATTAGTTTAGAACGTATCTACCCATTGATAGATACGTTCATTACATTTAATGGAATTTTTGTTGTTGATTTTAACCCAGTTGCAGTAGTCGGATGGATCAAAAATTTTGCACACGTATCGTTTTCCATTAGTATCGATGACAATGCAATAATTGACGGGCTTCGTGGTGGAGTGGTTTATGTAATGGACTGCCGATCATGAGGTTTCGGGTTCGATTCCCGGTTGGGACAATCATTTGTGTGATATCCATAAATGTCATACAAATGTTTGTACTGCGTCTGGGTGTTTACTATGTATTTTAAGTATGTATTTACAAAAGAAAAGTAGTTTATGTATTATATCCGTATTCTGATACCCATAACACAAGCATATAAGCTTAGCTTGGGACCAGAGGACGTTGTGTGAAATTTCCATGAATATTTATATAAAAAAATAAAAAAAATTATAGAAAAAGCTTTTAGTTTTTGAACCAAGTATTTTCAATGTGACAACCCTAATCTCCACAAAAATTCCTTATTTAAATAGGCCGTTACTTCTAAATTGGTACGGTACATTGTTACTTCTTAATTTATGTAAATGTTCAGAAGCAATGAACAATTATTTGTTAGTACATATTAAAAACAATGATATGTTTATGTTCCTTGTAGACTTCTTGTCTTAGCTTCGATGATTATTGGAAATTAATTCCAAGGCACCTACTGCTTTCTGTATTGATGTTTCATAATATATTTTTGTATGTTTTGACGGGCTTCGTGGCGTAGTGGTTCATGTACTGGACTGCCGTTCACAAGGTCGCGGGTTCGATTCCCGCTTGGGACAATTATTTGTGTGATATTCATAAATGTCATACAAATGTTTGTACTACGTCTGGGTGTTTTCTATGTATTTTAAGTATGTATTTACAAAAGAAAAGTAGTATATGTATTATATCCGTATTCTGGTACCCATAACACAAGCATAATAAGCTTAGCTTGGGACCAGAGGACGATGTGTGAAATGTCCATGAATATATATATATATATATATATATATATATGTTTAATAATATAGTGATAAGTAGGTGTAACATGTTAAAGTTTGGTATCGTATGTTTTACATATTAATCGGCGTGTAATACCTAATAAAGTATTTTAAAAATTGGTCAAGTGCGAGTCGGACTCGCGCACGAAGGGTTCCGTACCATTATCTATACAACATAAGGCAACGTTATTAGTATCGAGCAAGAAACGGTAAAAAAAATCAGTTTTTTGTATGGGAGCCCCCCTTAAATATTTATTTTATTTTATTTTTAGTATTTGTTGTTATAGTGGCAATAGAAATACATCATCTGTAAAAATTTCAACTGTCTAGCTATCACCGTTCTTGAGATACAGCCTGGTGACAGACGGACGGACGGACGGACGGACGGACGGACGGACGGACAGCGAAGTCTCAGTAATAGGGTTCCGTTTTTACCCTTTGGGTATGGAACCCTAAAAAAAGAATTTTAACCGATTTTTCCTGCCTTTGTTTGAGGGTTTAAGAATAAGAAGAAGAAATTTAAGGGTTTTCCTTGATTTCTCAGGAGATAACTATCAGACCCTGACCTAATGCAAATGAGATCACACGGGAAGCACCAGATAAAAAAAAAGAATTATTAAAATTGCATCGCCCAGTTAAAAGTTATGAGGTTACGAACATACAAAAAATAAGAAAAAAGAATACAGACGAATTGAGAACCTCCTCCTTTTTTCAAGTCGGTTAAAAACGGGCAGTTCTACTTCCAATGTTCTTCCAATCCAAGTTCTAATTCTAATTCCAATACTTAAATAATTAGAAGTAAGAAATAAGTCACGCAAGTCTTAGACAATTTTTGTACAGCCCACGTTATGAATGGAATTCATTCATTCATAAAAGTACTTATTCATTGAAATGACAGAACAAATATGTAGAACAGTATCAATTGCATATTATAATAAAAGTGGGAGTCAAGAACGGGTTGCACAATTTAATATGGAGCCGTAGGTGATCTGGTTTAACAAAATCAATTTATATAAAAATGGGGACGTGTATTTATAAGTGTGGGTTGTAAGTACTAATTATGTGTATCAACTACGTCAAATACGTAGTTAGATATTAGGAACATGTCTGCCATCTCCTCATTTCCCCACGTGTTAATAATCAGCAGGAAAACAAAGGAAATATAGGCGATTTTTTTTAATATTTTTATACTACAAGAATGACAAACAAACATACGGCTTGCCTGATGGTAAATGTTTACTGCAGTCTATGGACGTTTGCAACACCAAGTACATCACTCGCACGATGTCGACACTGTAAGAATGTTTTAATGCCCATTTTGAAGACCCCCTTGCTATAGTCGCGAAAACCGCGGCAGGAGAGAGCGGTCTTGAAAGTAAACTCTATGCAAAGACATTTGCTTTTAAACCGGAGTTATATCAGTCGGGACTTTGCTAAGATCTATAGGAAGTGAAAAACACAAGAGATCAATTTTGGTCGTAGTGATACTTGCATCGATGATAGTCCGATACCGTCCTGTTATGAAGGTGAATGCTGATCAAGGTTAAGTGAATGTATTGTCAAGATCTGAAAGCCCCTGTATGCATGCGGCGAAAGACCGTATGTTGAGGCATTTTATGAGGCGCTCTATCCATCAGTTTTTCTCCAGTATTAAATGAAGATAGGCTGATGGATGGATGGCTTTATAAACAACAGATACATGCCCCATAGTGTGAAGTTTATGGAGTAGAAAGTATCATCTACAAGTATTTGTGACCATACATCATTATTACGCCATAAGTGCTCTTACCAAGACATTTATAGGCAATTCGATACATTTTAATCGAATGGTATTATTTCCAACACGTTTTTATTACTCAAAAGACACCATTACTTATATTAATTAATTTTATATCACATCAAAACACCATAAAACAAAAAAGTACGGGATATATCAACAAAATCTAACTAATTGACGGTTGGTATTCGAGTTATTTATATTTGTATTTAAATCGATTATGACTATGATAAAAATGTTTGAACAATGATTTGTGTGAGCTGTATCGATAAATATAAAATTCTCGTGACACAGTGTTAGTTACTTCGAAGCGGCTAGACCGATTTTTATAAAATTTTATATGCATATTCAGTAGGTCTAATAATCGGCTACTATCTACGAGTATTTCTCATATCCCCAAGTGATAAGGGTTGTCCACCTCTAACATTTGCATGGTAGAACAGTGTTTGCCGGGTCAGCTAGTATTAGAATATAATTTTAATCAATAGGTTTATAGTCAATAGGTACTATAGAAATCTAATACTATAAAAGAGAGTCTATGATCTTTATTATTTTAAACGTGTAGTTAATAAAAGCTATGTTTTAACTAGTAGCTTGTAATTAATATATATCAAGGCTACTATTTCATTAACGCAGTTGTATTAGTAGTTTTGCCCACCCTCAAGCTGAAACTATCTTTATAATCAAGGTTTCTCAAAGTGGAATCATGTGTCACTTGGAGTCACGTAATGTGCTCCGTGAAAGTACAGAACATACGTATTGCTAGCAGACATCACCCACTTAATCTATAGCTATACTGTTCAGCATATATTGTACGTAAAAGAGAATCTAAATTGAAAATGACAAAATTTTGCTCGAGTAATCTAAGATATTATGCACTGAACTAAACGTCGAATGACGCAACCACGTTTTGTTAATGGATATTTAGACGATTTCTTAAATGTCAAACATTTTAATTTTAAGAAAAATTTCGCAATCCGCTATCCCACAAAATTCATTTATCACTCATTTATTTATTTATTTCATTTTATTTTATTTATTTCTGCACCTAAATTTCTATGTAAATTTAGATTTTTCGGAGTTGTTTTTGTTATTTCAAACCTCTAACGAGGGTCTAAACTACATTATAGTTTGAGAATCTTAAGCTTGATGATGAAATTATAATTAAACGCCATATCTTTGTAAGACCACCTTGTTTCTATTTAGCATTAAAATAACGAGCCTTAGGGAAATACGAAATAGCTTGCAGTTTATTTTGTTAATTGAAAAATCTAAGAAACTTTGTTGAAGACAGTTCTTATTGCGCCATTTGCATTCCAACTAAGATTATTTTTATATATTGAGTAGGTAATTACTATACTGGGGGATATAAAATTTATTGAGTTTTAAGACATTTCTGTCATAAATTTATTAATTTTTGCGATTGACTTGCTTTGCTTTTATTTAAACTTGTTACTCGTTTAACTCACTTTGAGAAATATTGTAGAGGAAATTTTGGTTGTCATGTGCTGGTCCCATGATAGCTCAGTTGGGAGAGCAACGGGACAGTATTCCGAGGTCGTGGGTTCAAGTCCCGCTCATGGTGATCATTTTTTCCACTATAATTTAGTTTATTTAATACGTTTCTGTCAGTTTTAAAATAGAATAGAATAAATAAACAAATAAATAAAATTTCCATAAAAATATATGTTGTAGGAGACTTGATTAAAATAGTTTACTTAAGGATTTTTAGTTTTAACTTAGCTTCCAAGATTATGAAGTACTAAGTCCTCAAATTGTGTCAATTGTAAGTTATTTATTTTGTGTAGTTAGTGATGAGATTGTCGTAAGCCACGGATCAATCTCATCGTAGTTAATAGAATGTTGTATTTAACGTACTTAGTTTGTCCAGTATTACAAGACCTTTAGATTGATGACTGCTCTGGCTATAAATACAGGTGATTTCTATGTTGTTTTTCCGATATATAATAAGTATTTCCTTATCCTACACAAGCAAAAATTACTTTATAATGTCCATGATTTAGAACACATTTTTTTACAAATTCCTCAATCTAAATTTTCGTGTATCAGGCTCAATACCAAACCGGGATATTTTATTAATTGATGCATAATTATTTTGTTTTATGGTATCGACGTGAGATGCTTACCATATAACAGATTAAATTGTTAACGACCCATAGACAAAACGCCTCTAATCAAAAAGTTTTATGACCCGGTATACGCAACAGTGGAAAGCAAACAGTTTTGAATTATAGTTTCCTAAGTTTATGAATAATAATCTTATGAGTCAGACGTACAAATTTCTGCTACATATGACGTGTTTTAAACTCATTATAATATTAGTAGTCTTTTCTATGCATTCTCGGGTCGGTAGAGATGTGCAGGGCCAATGTGTGCTTTATACTCGTGAACAGAAGCCTTCTACTGGGACTGGTCGACTTGCACCTCTCCTATCCAGCCCATTTACGCCCCACTGTTGGGCACGGGCCTCCTCCACTTTGGAGGGATTATGGTCTACTGTGTCGCGCTGACCAGGCGTGTTGGCACAGGGTTTATTTTCGAATTTTCCGTCTCTCACAGAGGATATTATTTATGTGCAATATCCCTTAGCTGACTTTTACAGCACCCTTGGGAGGAGATGGGGTGGTGACACTTGTGTTCTTAATCCGTCACCACACGGACTTGCATCAACAAGGCAATATTATTATTACGTTAGTTTTACTTAGTCCTGATACCGTTAATCAGCATCATTCTCACACCCAACAACAATGTAAAATAATAATAATAACTTATATAGAGAAAAGAAAAAGAGAAAAATGAAAACCATGGAGATTCTTGTCTTTTCTTCTCCATGGAATTCGCGTTTGGAACGGACATCTAGCTTCCGACAATTGAAAAGAGCTTGAAAACATATTAACATAATAAAAAATTTCTGCTTGTTTTAAACAAAGAGTAATATTATTATTTTCCAGTTCATTCATTATGCTAATCGGACTCAAAATTGTTTACATTTGGGATGCAACTGAGTTTTAACAGATTATTGCTCGTAAATAAGGTTATCGTCGACATGTACATATTAACACAGCTAGTAGGTATAGAAAATGAAGAACTATGGATATTTTTTTTGTTTACTCAAAATCTACTAAATATATTTTAATTCTGATTTACGTGTTTCTATATATAATAGTTACCTATGTTTTTAAAGTTATTTCATTAGTTAATACGCGATAATAGACCGACAAATGAAAAAAATAAAAAATTAGAGAGGTTGTTTCGCCAAGATTTTCTATCGAGAAAACTTTTTTCAATCGCGTTTCAGAGTTTATGCGATCCTAGATCATATATTGAAAAACATATACTTAAAAATTAGAGCTCTAGCCATTCAATCTAAAGAAACAATGAAAACTTCGTACGTAGAAAAATGCACGAAGCTATTTTGGTATCCTCTTAAATAAAATATTATGTAAATTCTCTGAATTTGACGTTTAGCATAATTCTATAGCCTCCAAATAATATATATATGGATTTACATGGAATTTTGGTACAACTTAAATAAAAGTTTTAAACGTATTATGTTTTTATTGCTCAGCAGATCGGCAACTTCGTACTTGTGGAATTTAGAGAAATGATGAAGATCTACTATATTACAGGATCTACTATATTAAAGTCAAATAAAACATCCTTCTTAACCGCACACATGACATAAATAAATTAAATAAAAATAAAGACCTTGCTTTTCATTAAGTAAATGATAAAGATAAAAAAGACTGATACTTGGGCCTATCAAATACAAATATGCCTTTTTTAACAGTTTAGAAAAATCTGTCACAGGTCACTACTATAACAAATACTCATCATCATCATTCTTCTGTCCTTATCCCATCGTTTTGGGTTGCCAATATAAAGAATATGTTATGATAGTAATGGTAAAGAACCCTTATAGTGCGAGCCTAACTCATAATTATATTAAATTGACCTATATAATATACTAAGCTAAAAACAGAAAATAAAATGTATCGAAAGTAGAATAAATGCTGTAGAGATGCGCGCTTTGAGAAGTATGTGTGGTGTGACTTTGAAAGATAGATTAAGAAATGAAGTTATAAGAGAACGTTGCGGTCTGAAAGAGGATGTAGTGACTAAGGTGGAGAAAAGTATGCTTAGGTGGTTTGATCGTGTGGAGAGGATGAATGATAGTCGATTAACGAAAGGCATATACACGGCGGAGGTGAGTGGGGATGCTAGGAGAGGATCCCCGAGAAAAGTATACTCTGATGTCATCACAAGTATACTCCAAAAGGGTCAGGTGCGTAGCACTTACAACCGTCGGGCATGAGTGTGGATGAAGCTAAGGAAGTATGTTTGGATCGTAGCAGATGGCGCTCTCTAGTCTCTGCCTACCCCCATGGAAAAAAAACGTGATGTTATGATGATGATAATGATAAAATGGATATTAAATGAATTTTTATTATACTTTTATATCTTGTTGCACAAATTTTGAAATGAAATCATGTTACTTATAGTCTTATTTATGTACTTGATGTTTGTATATTGCATGTTTATATTTATCTACAATTTTTGCTGTGCCCTTACAGGGTTTCATTATGTACCCTAATTTAACATGTAACAACTAATTGTAATACCACATGAATGGCAATAAAGAACTTGAACTTAATTTACCACTTTTTGAGTAATATTCAACTTATATCGAAGACTTATATTAATTTTATATTCAAATACATATTATTATCGACCACCCAAGCGGTTCCCAGACTGTAAAGTGTTAACTGTTAATGATAACATTGTACTGATAAACCTTATCATGTTTAACACCATTTCGTATTTTGCATAGACTATGTGGTGAAACGTAATTTAGTTTATCATTGGTTTCATTACATAGATCTTATACGAATTATTGGATCCTAGCTGTCGCCCGCGGGTTTACTCCCACTAATAGTTATTGAGCCCCTCCTCCCCTAATATACACCAAACATGATTATCCATCCAAACTATCATACAAAAAGCCATCCTCTTGAACCACTCTATCTATTAAAAGAAACCCCATCAAAATTCGTTGCGTAGTTGTGGAGATATAAGCTCACATAAGGACATACATACAAAAATAACTACTTTGTTTTATAATCCTTACTAATTTATAAGTGCGAAATCCGGATGATGACACAGTAATAATTTTGACGAGCTTTTGTGTTAATGTGTGGAACGAAACGATACCGCGATTTAAAAAACGTACAACGCCATCTATTGAGCAGAAGAGGAAACTTCTGTTTATTAAGCACTAGCTGTTGCCCGCGACTCCGTCCGCGTGGAATTTAGAAAATTTTCCCCGTTTCTGCAACATTTTTCACTACTGCTTCGCTTCTAGTGGTCGTAGCGTGATGTTATATAGCCTAAAGTCTTCCTCTATGAATGCTCTATCTAACACTGAAATAATTTTTCGAATCGGCTAGTGGTTCTTGAGATTAGCGCGTTTAAACAAACAAACAAACTCTTCCGCTTTATAATATTAGTATAGATTGTTTTCTAAATTTTACGCGTAAACTATTCACCCATACAACTATCGCGCTTATACCTGTCGATACCACATGCCAGTAACCTCGTGCGCCAGTCCCAGATACTTGGTCTTCTTGTCTACTTCGGCTGGCACGAGGTTCTCGTCATATGGGATGTTGATATCCACTAGAAATATACGAGACTCCATCCGGTCCATCAGCACGATATGAGGCTTATTTGCAAGAATAGCCCTGTGCGTGAAGATGGACCGCTCCCAGTAGAGCTTGGCGCGATAGTGGTAGATTAGCGATAACTATTATTTTAGTCTCGGAACCAGACGTTTTATATATTAAATATTATCTAGAGGTGGATTGTAAACTGTATAATCTATATTTATTAGGAATGCGGATGTCTGTCCGTGCTATTCGTAGGTAAGTGCTAAATATTGTACCTATCACGCCGTGATAAGAATACTACAGGACTTTCGCGGCAAAACTTAATTTGAATGTTAAATATTGTAACAATATGGTAAAACAAAATAAAATAATATTTTTTTTAATCCCTTTAATGACCCCACTTTTGGGCAAGCGTCTTTTTAGGTTTGAAACGATTTTTGTCTATTATATCACGCTGCTCATTTGCGCCTTTGGCTGATTTTTACTCGCAGCTACCTGCAGACGTCAACCCTCTTCGGGTTCATGCGCAGGTATCATGTGACGTGGTTCCCTCGGTCAGTTCTTACTAGGGTGTCTAGAAATGGCACTGCTTCCAAGAACCGGGAATTTACAACGTCCACGGGCAATACACGGGGAGTTTACACTTGTACTATTTTTGTGCCGCCCCCGTGGACTTCTTATTTCTTTAACCCACACGTATAATAACTGCCTTATAAGATAATTGTATTATACGTACCTATGTACATGTAAATGTCTGTGTGGTGGCGGATTAAGGATACAGGTGTCACCAGTTTCTTTCCAGGATGCTGTAAAAGTCAGTTAAAGGGTACATAGACAACATCCTCTGTAAAGTCGTTAATCTCGAAAATAAACACTATAACAGAACACTTGATCAGTGTGGCATTGTAGACCTTAACCCCACCAAAGTGGAGGAGGCCCGTGCCCAACAGTGGGTCGTTATTAGGCTGGAGAGAGAGTACATATAAAAATACCAAAAAGATATTCCCTATTGTTTTAGTGGCCTACAATATACAGCATCCATCATGTTATCTTATGTTTGGCGCTAGATAATCCGACGACGCGATTTACAGCTAGGGCTGTCACGCCCCGACTTTCTCTCTCAACACAGGTGTATCTACGAATATAAATCGTAAATACATTTTGTAACATGTTTTGCGGGACTTTGCTGGTTTATTTCGTGGCATAATATTTCTATGTTGTGAAAGGAAAGCGGTGAGTTTCCTAAATGTTCTGATGAGGGTTACTCACGATTTTGTCTTTGTCGAGATTTCTACTTAGCTACTAATATTTTTTTAACATTTGAGGGACAGACGTACAGCAAAACTCGATGTACTTCTACCTATGATGTACCTATTAATGTTTTTTTATTATACATAGTTTTATTCATACTCAGTAATAGGGCCCGTTACCTTTTGATAAGAAAACCTAAAAGCTCTAAGAAAACACCATATTTGCTGCAATTGTGCAGTATTTTTCGCGTTCTCTAACAGATTTAGACGCGTATATTTGTTTGTTTAGGCCGACGTTTCGTTTTGGTTTTTTTTATTTGGCATTATTATGATTTTTATAAAAAAAAATTTACACTGATATTTTCTAAGTTATGACAACCTTATTAAAAAAATAAGTTACGTAAATTCCTAGTTTATTTGTTAAACCTTCTCAGTGTCTAGTTAGTTTACTGTAGTTATCGTTAATAGAACACATGTAGAAGGCAATGGCATACTTTTATGTCTATAAATAGATGTGAAACTGAGTATGCATGATTATGATATAAAGTCTGGTCCCAAACTAAGCTAATTTGCTTGTATTATGGTATCATATTCATATTTTCCATAACTTAAAATTCGTGTGGTGCCGGATTAAGATTACAAGTGTCACGACCCCATTTTTTTCCCAGGGTGCTGTAACAGCCAGCTAAGAGACAATAAAAGCAGTTAACGTCTAATGTGAGAGACGAAAAAACTTAAAACTAAATCCTGCGCCAACGAGCAATCATTTGTGTGATATTAATAATTGTCATACTAATGTTTGCACTACGTCTGGGTGTTTTCTATGTATTATAAGTATAATAATATTTTTATACAAAAAAATTTAAATTGTATTATATAGTATCCTCTCTCTTCCTCTCCAGCCCACTAACGTCCCACAGCTGGGCAAGGGCCTTCTCCACTTTGGGAGGGTTTGTGATCTAGTATGCTCCGCTGACCGAACGTGTTGGCATAGAGTTTATTTTCAAGATTTCCATCTCTCACAGAGGATGTTATCTGTGTAATATCTCTTACCTGGATTTTACAGCACCCTGGGAAGGAAATGGGGTGGTGACACATGTATTCTTAATCCGTCACCACACGGGCAGTGTTATCTTGTCTAAACTCACATTTTGAGTAACATAATTTCTGATACCAATCAACTTGTAATAGCTATTATGAGACATAATCGGCCGTTATTATGTATTGATTTTAATTTATTGAACTAAATATACTTTTTTATATATTTTGAACAACGACAAACGATTTTGGCCTACGCATTAATTGATATTTATGTAAATCATTCTATTATGGTGGTCTTTATGATTTCTGTTGAAAATATATCTCTATAATGCCTGCGGTTTACCGGCGATTGTAATTTCTACACCTTATTTGAACATAATTGAATATTTAAAAAAACGTGAAACGACTTCATGTGTCTTTGAAATTTGAGGGTTCTTAGAAGATAACCATCAGATTCGACCTGGTGCCAATGCGACCACACGGAAACCACAAACCATACAAGACTCAATTCAATTAAATTCTCTTTATTGTACACCAAAAATAGATTACAGAGTTGTTTATATAAAATTAAAACAGGTACAAAAGGCGGTCTTATCACTATCTGCGATCTCTTCCAGACAATCTTGGGATGGAATACTTAATTTCTTGAATTAAATGTGTGTGGTGTAGGTACACCTAACCTAACCTAACCTAATTTGTTTTTATCTACCTAATAATAGATATACATACACACATACTAAAGACTCCTCCTTTTTTAAAGTCATGTAACAAAATATGATAAATTATTATAGGGCCGTTCATGAGAAAAGTTTATTTGGACAATTTGTTAAGATTTGGTTTCTAATGTTACGGGTAACAAACAGCTTACACAATTTTACTTTTACGAGAATAGATTCTCACTATCTCTTTCAATTTTTTTTTAATTAAAGGCGGAAGGAATAACTTTTTTTATAAAACTTTTTTTTAAATTTTTCTAAAGTTTTTATTTCTTTTTCTTTTCAGGTAAGTTAGTTCCTATTTCTTCATACTAGCTGTAATTGGTAAGTAATCCATGTTATCGACGCGGTGCGCAAATAAGGTAATAAAATATAACTATTTTTGTTGTTGACGCAGTGGACAAAATGCGTTAACGCATCCCCTCAGCCATTGCCTGTGGGGTATGTGAACCATGATAGCTCAGATGGGAGAGCAACGGAACGGTATTCCGAGGTCGTGGGTTCAAGTCCCGCTCATGGATATCAGTTTTTCCACTACAATTTAGTTTATTTAGTTCAGTTCGATCAAGATTTCTGGTAAGGATTCGAGGGCCGGAGGGCACTGCCCCGCCTAGCCCTTTGGTAGCTACGCCACTACCGTATTGGATATACGGCAGTGGCGTAGCTACCAAGGAGGGTTGCAACATGAACCAGCATCCATGTTGCGCCGACCCCAAATAAGGAGGTAAGGGAAGGCGAATTGATGATAATATTTTATATTAGTCGAGTCTTTATAGAGGAATGAACAAAACAAACAGAATGACACGATATATTCTATAGATAAGACAGTAGGAGTGTAGGAATAGCCATTGTTTTCGAATCGGTCAAAGAAAAGAAAATACATCATGAAATAGGCGAAGCCGTTTTGGAGGATTTTTAGGCAGAAGTTACGATTTTTCATATTGGAAGGAAGCTTTTTTTAGGAGAAAAAAGGTTCGAAGATCTTTTAAACTTACCTATAATAGTTTAAAAGATCTGAAAAAGATAATCGAAACTGAATCGTAGCAGACGTAGGCTAAAGTTGACTTAAGATTAAACTATAGAAATGTACAAGCACAATTTGATATATTGTATTTCTATAATGAACATGGACGCTGTGTTTTCTAAAGTTTATGAGTACACCATTTCACAGTTTTGGGTTAGTGTATAAATGAATTCTGCAATTCACATCTTATTTTACTACGCGGTTTAGTAAATCTATTATCTGTACTGTACTATCGATGCCCGTACTTTGAAGGTAGGTAATAAAAAAAATAGGATACACGGTCTTTATTGGCGTAATAGAAGCCAAACAAGGGCTAAAATTTTTCCCGGAATAATATCCATTCCTTCGGGAAAACCAGCTTCAAGTTTCTAAAATTTTACGCGAAATGTGAATAAGGATATGAAAGAAAGAGGAGTTAACATAGATATGATGGCTGACAGAAGACTATGAAAGAACAAGACATGTTGCGCCGCCCCCATGTAATACAATAAGGGCGGGAGAATAATGAAACGCATAACGAGTTTTTTTCCAAAAATAACTTTATCAAACTAATTAAAATCAAAGCTCTGTTTATTCCCAATTATGCTTAATTGATCTCATAAAGCAATACAGCTGATTTCGACATGTCATGCTCAATCATACAAAGAATGATATCGCGTGTCGTAACCTGATATTGTCGTCTGTCGTGCGTCTGCGACAAACACGCGAACAATGTGACATTACGCGCCAAACACCGTTATACACAGACGCCATGACACTTCGTGCTCGATTTTCAATTTTATTGAGGCAAAGAAAATTTATTTATGCCTAATTCTGGAAGTCAGAAATTATGTTAATTATGTTACGATCGTATTTTTTACATTTAAAAATCTAAACCAATTCCTTACAGAAATGTGAAAATAGATCTAGATATATTAATCTTATAACTTTTTGTGTACCTGTGAGATAGGCAAACGGATTACAGTAAAATTGAAAATTATGATAGTCCGATATAAGGCCGCCACCACCTAATCAATTAAAAATCCTGGATATTTGGGTGAAACATGGTTTTCTCCAAATTCATATCTTGGGCTATTTGCACATTGCTATATTTTCTTAGTAAAATTATTTTTTTGCCGTGACAAAAAAGTTAGCGGCAGCTTTGGACGCCCTATAAACTAGGGCAAACCCTGGAAGGGTGGCATATCTAATGCGGTATCTTTTAGCAACTGCTTTATAAGAATAAGTTATAATAACTTATTCATGGCTCAGATTTAGTTCAATTTACACTATCAATAGGTAGTCAAGTGTTTTCATTCTATCTCTAAGAATAGCGCGGTATCTTGTGTCGTATTGTTATAGATGTCTACTGTTCGTCTGTCAACAGGTCGAGTCGTTACCAACAATGGAACGTAATGCTATAACAGTTAACTGCGCTCTATTATAGTTTTCATTGAAAAATAAACTTGCATTGATACAATTTGTTAACGAGATTTGTAGAAATATTATTTACACTATTTTCCTTTCTCAGCTCATAAACGTCCAACTGTTGAGCACGGGCCTCCTCCACTTTGGAAGGGATTATGGTCTACTGTGCCGCATTGACCAGGCGTGTTGGCACAGCACTTATTTTCGAGTTTTCCATCTCTTACAGAGAATGTTATCTATGTACAATATCCCTTAGCTGGCGCTTACAGCACCCACAGGAGGAAAAGGGGTGGTGACATCTGCATTCTTAATCCGTCCCCACACGGAATACTATACTGCTTAATTTACACTATACTGCTATAATATATGTGGGCTTAATAATAGTCAACATGCTCTATATTCATCTCTAGAAGTTGTAAGCTAGAGGACAATATTATAAACAAGAAACATTTTCTCCCATGCCGACATGCCTAGTCAGCGTAGCATCATCAAGTAGAAGTATAGGAGTAACCACCCAAAAAAAAAGAGATGGCTCCTGTTTCAGTGGCGAAAAATATTGACCGCCTCTAAAATCTTATTATGTGAATTGATTAATTGATTCTCTTCGAATTCGATATCTGATATGATATATGATAATTTTCGTCGCTAAATTGAATTGCATCAACTGGTTGCTATTGTATAAGTCAATAAATTAACACTGATTAATAAATAAACATTTAAGCAAACATATTTTTATTGTAAATCCGCTCATTCGTCAGTCAGCTTTCATCAAATGGCCGATGACAACGTTACTTAGAACTGAGAATGGGAAGTGAACAGCAGATAAATCTCAGCGACTAATTTAGTAATCTGTTCACGTATCTACGCAACATATATCAATGTTGGCGGACATTGATTCAATTATAAACTTGTAGGACAAATCATAAGAAAGTAGCGATTTTACTTTCTTGATCCTCTAACATTTATGCAACTCATTTATTCGAAGAAAGCATGCGTCTAGATCTGTAAATAGCTTTTGAGGTACTTAGTATTACAATATCTAACGGCTTTCAGAAAACAAATAAATTATTACTAAAACAAAACTAAACTATGTAGATGACAACGAATCGTATATTCTATTCGATATTATGTAAGCCATCACAAGTAGATTACTTTTTTTGTGTTCTGTAAGTCAGAGAGAGTTTATTTGGATTAATTTGGAAGAATTAAAAACTATTGCGAAAAATATTCCCAATCTTTCTGTAGTTTTAGATTTCTTATGCCCATTTTGCTGTGTCAAAATACATAATATTATGTATTTGGTATATTCCTCGCCGTTTGCTTATGGCTTGACGCGACAGTTGGACGCGTGCGTGGGCGCAGTTTCCTGCGCTGACAGCTGACAGGAGGGTACCCGCCACTGGACCCGCAAATAGAGCACTCCTACATAATAGGGATGCTTGTTTTATACAATATGCATACTATCTACAAACATCTTTGTTAGAGAGGACTATATTAGTTTGCGTATATTTATTCTTTCACTTATAATTTGCTTGCCGTTTACTATTTCGATTATATGCTTAAATATGCTTCCTAGGGCATTTTTAAATTGCAATTTTCATTAATGATGACGATTGGCTTCTACTACTTAGTTTAGGTCTTCTCTTGAAGACTACCTCAACCGTCTGTCGTTCATCCAAAATAAATTCTTAAAAGCTATGATAGATGGATTCAGCCAATGGGGTCATTCATTTCCGTTGCATTAACAATCTTTTTAAAACTTAGATGCTCTCTCCATATTACGAATATGGTTGGCTAAGCCAACCACCAATGATTGCAAAAAAATAATCCCATCTTGTTATACCAGTTACAAAGTAAAGCCATTTTGATCGTCCTCAATTCTCTCTTGTGCATTTATTCTTAGATGACACAACAAGACGATAGGTGCAGCGAATCCATTGTCTAAATCGAAAACTGCTTTAATAAACTTCGTTTGAAAAGGAACACGTTACAGCGTGCTAAATCAAAGTTTATTACTATTTATCTGGGACGCTGTCGCATCTGAAGCCGTTGAAATATCAAATGCCAATGTTCTAACGATAGGTATAAGATAATCCATACACATCTATAAATTAATTTATGAATAAATGAATTCTCTGTCTTAAGTCTTGATTGACAGATTTTGGCTCCTTAGTTAAATGCGAAATATTTCTGAAGCCCTGGTCTGGTATAGCTCCAGTAATATACTGCAGCATCTTAGAACTGGTCCTACTCATTAGATAATTATATTTAACCAGGATGATGGGTCTTAATGAACATTCAAAAAGAGTACATACAGATTGTGGAAAGAA
Organism: Orgyia antiqua; assembly: GCA_916999025.1. Classification (NCBI taxonomy): domain Eukaryota; kingdom Metazoa; phylum Arthropoda; class Insecta; order Lepidoptera; family Erebidae; genus Orgyia; species Orgyia antiqua. Next base: position 14,110,630 of record OU779874.1, read on the forward strand.
CGTTCTGCCGTGGTTTACCCACGGGTCTATAGCATAGGCTTTCCAAAAAATTTTCCTACAGGGTCGGCCGCGTATCTTTGGTGTTGCAAACCTCCTACGGACAACCGCGTAACAATAGGCAAACAAGCCGAGTGCTTATTTGTCGCCCTTGTAGCATAAAAAACATTTTAATAGTCTTCAGTAGAAAGTCTTTGGTGGGCTGGTAAGAAGGAACCTCTTCTTCTAATAGAATCTTGTTTGTAAAGAAATCAAAAGAAATCACTATGCAATTAAATGTATTAATGAATTTGTACTGTCAAAATATGCAGTTATGTAGTAGAGTTTTGGATATCTTAATTGTGTTGTTTCATGTTAAGAATTTGCATTTAAATGTGATGATAGCGAGTTTACAATATTCTTACAAACTTATCTGGGTTGTGAACCTTTTGTTATCAATTTTATGATAGCAATTTTAATAAAAACATAAGTGTAATATTTTTATTGCCTACTGTGGCAGGTGGGCCAGTGGTCAGTCTTTGTGGTATGTGGTACAGATCACTCTCGAAAGATTCCGTACACCAGGAGTTTAACGTATACTGAACATGTGCGATAACGAATATTATGTATGAAAAATGGATGTATTAGAACTCAGTACATGATTTTGCTGCGATCAATTTTACGCGTGAGAACTTGGCGTGTGACCAATGAAAATGTTTTATTTCATTCCTAACCAGCGCTTTTCTCCAACGTTGGTGCGTTTACTCGTCACCAAATATCGTTATGCTCTATTTATTTTAGGTGATCTGTGGAGGCTCTTATATTATAGACCTGATCCTATTATTCGCAGCGTGATGTTATATAGCCTATTGTCTTCATCGATAAATGTACTATCGAAAACTGAAAGAATTTTTTAAAGCTGACCAATGGTTCCTGAGATTAGTACATTCAAATAAATAAACTCTTTAGCTTTATAATATTTGTGTAGATAATCACTACGTTACAGTGAAACTGAATCGAGACTTGTTAATTTATTACTATAGTAGTAGTGACCTAGATAATATACTAACAACGAATGTTTATTCTAAACACTATGTGTATTATGTTAACCTTCTTATATATAATACTTAGTACCTATACTCACCTGAAAATCTTATATATTCAGACTAGCTGATACCATCGACTTCGTACGCTTCAAAATTAAAAACAAATTCCCCGTTTTTCAACATTTTTCATTATTGTTTCGGTCCTATTGGTCTCAGCGTTATGTTTTATTTAAAGTCTATAGCCTTCGTCGATGAATGTAATATCGAACACTGAAGAATTTATTAAATTGGACCAGTAGTTCGTGAGATTATTATAAATAAATAATAAATAAATAAATAAATATTCATGGACATTTCACACAAGGTCCTCTGGTCCCAAGCTAAGCTTATATGCTTGTGTTATGGGTACCAGAATACGGATATAATACATAAACTACTTTTCTTTTGTAAATACATACTTATAATACATAGTAAACACCCAGACGCAGTACAAACATTTGTATGACATTTATGGATATCACACAAATGATTGTGTCCTGACCGGGAATCGAACCCGAGACCTCGCGATCGGCAGTCCATTACATAAACCACTCCACCACGAAGCCCGTCACTATATTCAAAGAAACAAACTACAGCTTAACAATCAATTCGGAAGCTCAGAAGGCCCCTATTATTTTTATGTTTTGAGGGCCCCGTTTCTTTTCATACCCCCTTATTTATTTTACATTATTATTTTAATCTTGAAGATACTTAAATTTAGCTTGGCTGTACGTAGGTACTTCATAGATTAAAAATGTTTCATATGATGCCTGTATCATAGACACACATAGATATATATTTCACGCAGATCTGATATTTATTTGGCTTCAAGCCGGGTGAGTGATACAGCTACATATTATTTCCTAAATCTGTACCTAATAATGGAACTATTGAAAATAAATACACACATACTATTGTATAAATCGATTAGTGCCGTGAAATATAGATTGTATAATAATATTCGGTTGAAATTAGAGTCAAATTGGTTATTATGTCATCGTCAATGCGTGGAATTATTGCATTTTAGTTTATCGATGGTTGTAACTGTATTTATGTGTGTGTAAAGTGCCTACTACATTTTGCTAAACAGATTTTTAAGTATAAGTACGCTATACAACAAAGCCAAGTATAGTAAATAAGACTATAACGAACAAATTTTGTTAGGTTCACCATTTTTATCTTGGTTGTAGCACTTGTTTAGTGTAATCTATCAACCTAACCTACCACATTGAAAACTATAACGCTCAGTTATGTGTCGCTTGCATTCAAAGACTCCTGCTCTTTGTGGTCGTCACATCCATAATGAAAGCTACAATTAGAGACCAAACGTAAAAAATGTCGAAAATGATTTCGCGTCTTTCGACGCTCGGTTAAGCGATACAACCTGCCCAGTGCTACTTCAGCATGATTACCCTTAGAACATTAAAACAACAGGCAGAGGTGTATTCACCCTAGGGCCAAAGCGGCCATGGCCCGGGGCGGCCAGCCTGAGAAGGACCGCGAAAGTTAAAAATTTTGCTCTATCTCTATTAATATATAGTGCGGCTAATTAACTTGGTCCGGGGCGTCAAATCAAAAGGCCCAGGGCGCTAATTTTTAAAATACGCCTCTGACAACAGCAGTCTACATTATAAGGCAATCCCCGCTGAAAAAGGTACGACAGCAATGCTCATACTCATCGTGTACGCACACTATCGTCTGTGAGCGTGCGGGAGACGATTTTAGGCAAGACGTGCGTAACAACCAATATAATTACTTCACAAGTTTATTAAAATTAGGTTATCTCAGCAGCCCGCCGAAGCGCAGTATTTTTGTCAAAGCAAAGAACGTTTTTTACTGTTCCTTTTGCATAAATATTCAAAGTGCTGTTCAAGACGGAAACAGCGTAAGTGTAATAAGCACTTTATATCGTGAATTTTACATTATGCTCGTAAGCAAACGCATTGTATGTTAGATAATGTTTGCTTGCACCGTTCCAATACACAGTATTGGGAAATGCTTAGCTGTATTTGAATTGAACTGGTTTGAAGGTTATTTTGTGTGGAAAGTGATATGAAATATTTTAACATTTGAAGTTTTATAAGCTGATCCGGCTTGTCTTTTCCATAGGACACATTGGGCATAGGACCTCAAGATAATTAAGGCTTCCGAAGTTACTCTATTACGCAACAATAACCGCTATTCTACTGATAGGGTCACTAGGTAGGATAGGATTTTTTTAGAGGGTAGGATTTTTTTTATAAATATTTACAGACATTTCACACAACGTCCTCTGGTCCCAAGCTAAGCTTATTATGCTTGTGTTATGGGTACCAGAATACGGATAGAATACATAAACTATTTTTCTTTTGTAAATACATACTTATAATACATAGAAACACCCAGTTATTAAACATTATACTAAAGTGCCCAAGAACTCTTTTGTGAAACATAGCATTGAAGCTGATTGTAAATTAAGTTAGCTAAATAGCTGTCCATGTGATGACGGATTAAGAATACAAGTGTCGCCACCCCTTTTTCTTCCCAAGGTGCCTTAATAGTCACTCTGTGAGAGATGCAAAACTCGAAAATAAACCCTGTGCCAACACGCTTGGTAAGCGTCGCAAAGTAGACCAAAAGCCTTCCTAAAATGGAATTTAGTTTGTTAGTATTTAAAACAAAAGCCTTTAATATCTTAAAATAACGGTAACCAGTGTACAACCTTGACACACAGAAGGGACAAATGAGTTGACGAAGTTATGTGTTATGGTCGTAAAACGAGGCCATGAAATATGCCTGTGAGTTAAAAAAATGTGACTTTTATTAAACGTAATATAGCGTTTTATTTCTCTCTAAATATGAACTATATAATCTTCTAATTTGTCATCAAATTATTTGAATTATTTTGTACAAAAAACCTTTTTACGTTATATCAATCAATGATTTAATTTTACGTACTTTTAGGATTTGTTCCAACCAATTTTGCAAAGGCGTTATGTCACAATTAATCAGATCTTTATTATCAGTTACACAATCAGCACAATACATGGAAGAAAAAAATTTTTGACGGCTTAAATCTTTTAGGTAATTTTTTGATTTCAAAACTAAAGTCAAGAAAACCTACCTTGTGCTTTTCCAGTTGTGTCTTTCCGTAATTTTGACTTGAAAAATATCGTAAAAGTATATTAAAAGCCTAAATAAAACATGAACATTTTAGCTGGTCTCGAGGCCACACAGCATCTACGATATAAAGCGTCATATATCTGTTGATTCCTAGAAGTAACAGAATGTTCTGTTAACATAAAACTTGTCATATTAATGAAGTACGGGATACTTTGACATGTTAATTAATGTACGGTAATTCTATATAGGAATTTAAATGATTACGTTTTAAATAGTTTTTTAGGGCGATATTGTCGCAAAGCGACCAAGACTTTAAATAAAAAAAAATAGACTAAATAGTTTTCTAACACTTGCGCGACTCATCTGTTTAAATAAAACTACTTTTTACGGATTTAGACGCGTATATTTGTTTTAAATTTTCGCCCGACGTTTCGGAGACTTTGCAGTCACCATGGTCACGGGTGAGACCGAGCCGCAATAACTGATCGTAGAGGACACATTGCGGCTCGGTCTCACCCGTGACCATGGTGACTGCAAAGTCTCCGAAACGTCGGGCCAAAATTTAAAACAAATATACGCGTCTAAATCTAAATCCGTAAAAAGTAGTTTTATTTAGACTAAATAGTTTGTCGGGAAAAGTGTTTTGCTGGTAAAAATATTCTATACTAGCTGTTCCCCGCGGTGTTATCCGCGGTAAAAAGAATAAAAAATGTGTTCGTAATAAAAAATCGTTTTATATATTATCCTACGGGAAAATTGAATTTTTTTGGGACAAAAAGTAGCCTATATGTTATTCTGATATATAAGCTACATTAATGTAAAGTTTCATTAAAATCTATTCAGTAGTTTTTGCGTGAAAGAGTAATAAACATCCAAACATCTTTGCTCACAAACTTTCACATTTAAAATATTAGTAGGATCTAGCGTCTAAGAATAAATGTAGCTATCGTCTTCATCTTAGCCATCTTCTACCAATTTGATGTAAGCTTTTGGGAGTTCTTGGCTTTACGTTAAAAATGGCAATTTTTTAAAAATTTCATTTCCTTCCTTTTCTTTCAAACACATTCTGAGGCATTATTTACTACTAAGTAAATTATTAATATTGTTATAGTCAAAATTTCGCAATAGAAATGCACGATTTCCTTACTAATTTATAAAAGCGAAAATCGCAATTATAAACTAAGAACCTTGACAAGCTTAAGTGTTAATGTGTGTAACCAAACCATAGTGCGATTTAAAAGAACTACAACGGCATCTAGCGAGTGATATGGTAAACTTCTTTTTGTTAAGATTTAATTTCTAAATTTCACACGTACGAAGTCGCGGACAACAGCTAGTTAATTAATACACGCGTGTTTAACAATTAAGCGTCACTAACGGAATATTAATATCGCGAGAATGAGACAGATATACCTGTCAGTAACGCCATAAATACATCTATCTCTTTCTTGCTATATTAATATGTATTAATGGCATATTAATACGTTTGTGGTGCCCTTTAAGGTACAAAAATAATGTTATTTTTACTAACGCACAATCCATAAAAAGACTTTAAATATTACATTACAATCGTGAAACTTGTATTCTTGTTTTACAACATTAAGATTTACTCAGGAGGTTGAATATTGTATTCAGTCAACTACCAAGGCTTAAAAATCTTACAAAGTTTTAACAAGATAGCTACTGCATCTATTTGCTTATTTATTCTTTATCTTGTCAACATTGTACGAGCCCTTAATGAAATAAGTTTTATGCTTTGTAACAAATATTTACTTGGGTCTGTTCCCATTGTTACTACGTCATTGTTACTAATACGTCACAGATTTTTTAAGAATAAAAGATGATTATGAATGAAAGGAATCTCGTATTAGAAATTGAGTCATAGTAAAAGTATTTTATATTTATAATAATATAGCTGTTGCCCGCGACTTCGTACGCCTGGAATTAAAAAAAAAGTCCTGTCTTTGCTACATTATACATTGTTGCTTCGCTCCTATTGGTCGTCACGTGATGTTATATAGCCTTCCTTCCTCGATAAATGGACTATCCAACGCAAAAATAATTTTTCAATTCGAACTAGTAGCTCCTAAGATTTGCGCGTTAAAAACACACAAACAAACAAGCTCAAAAATTTTCAACCTTTTGTTATATTAAGTTTAGATAACTGTAACAATACGTATGATTGTGCTGAGTTTTTAACACCGGTTCTTCTCAGCGGATTATTACATTTCCTAAATCGATGGTAGGGGAGAAAATTTGAACACATTATTCCCCTACCACCATAAATAAATAGAATTTGCTGTCTAAATTTGTATGCAATGTTAAATAAAAATTCATGAAATACTTAAAGTAAATGGGTAAAACTATAACAGAAGAAACGTTGGATGGATTAATCCGCCAATCTAATTACCATTTTGATTGACTACTGTGACGTGCCGTCATTGTATTGGACAATGGAAACACGTTCACTGTTGTAATGGAAGCGGTTGTCAGCTCTGCGATGTTTAAGTAAGTCCTCTCTCTTATACTGTTTATGTTACAAGTGAGAGTAGTACAAGGGATAGTAAAAAAGCGATTTATCTATTAGCAACCAAAAAATATTTTATCTTGTTTTTCGCTGCACCTTTGGATACCTAAAAGATTTTAACAAATTTTGTTTTGCATCCTCTGTTTGTCTAGGATTTGGTAACATCATCAGCACTACCGACTAACCTATAACACCTGGTAGTTAAATCACAGATGACTTCACAGATAATTCACCCCTCTTCTTCGGTTTTTGTCTGTCGGTTCTGAAGAAAAATGTAGCCGGCGTAGAATCAATATAAAGAGATGGCGAGACATGAATGCCCAAAACATGGAAGGTAAAAATCTAATGCTTTTTCCAATAATCGTTGGGCCTATTGAGACCAACTGTTCCTGGGTGATACTGATAAGTAATACTAGGAATATCATAAACTCATCCCGTGTGGAGGTTTATAAGAGTTTATTCTGGATCGTCTCAGTCCCAGGCACTCGTCATAGCATTTAAATTTGTTTCATGAACAATTAAACCAACAATACGTATAAAAGAATTTGTTAATTCTGGCTATTTTTAATAAAATAAATTGACTCATGACTTTAAGAAATACTATATCTTATGCCTTAAAGGTTAATGTCTTACAAAGAATCCTCTATTTTGTGCATATTGTTTTACATCTCAATGAAGATTGCAGACAGTGTATCATAAAATCTTATTTAATGCAAATGCAGTTATTTTTGGCAAACAGCGAGTCCTACACGAATGTGGGACTCCCTGATAGAGAGTCGGACTACTCACTAAACCTCATGGTTTTCTCATCGTTGGCAATGATAATTCCATAACCCGGCCATGGCCATAATAATTGCGCCTGGCCATGGCCGGACAAAGAAGGACAATTTTATGGCACAAATTTTCTTAGAGCTTTATTATTAATTTAGTTGTTCGTTGATCAAAGATTCCTCAAAGCACTTTTAACTACTGATAACTGTACAAAATTAACTCTAATTAAGTAGCTCATACTTAAATTATCATATCTTTTGTATCAGTAGTAACTTAAACCAATAATTAAATGGTCTACGCACTTGAAAACATTAGCACGTTGCGTAATACGACCACGAGAAAATTACAACCAACTCATATATGTAATTAAACTTAAAGTAATAATTACAATTCACTAATTACAGTAACGGTTATATTAATACAGGCTGTTCTAAATATTAATAATAACAATATAAAGCAGTATTGCTAGATAATGACCGTATAGTTCGCAGGTTTCTCTCCCGTTAGGCTCCACCACTCCGGCCGACTAGGACTGTTGCCAACCTCGCCGGAGTGCGCCCTGCCACCTTTCGAGACGAGGTTGTATCCAAATAATATGAAATCAAAGCAAAAAAATGGCTTTTATTATGCTAAAAGTTTGCCTAACGGTTTGTTTCAGTTATTGTTTTTATTCTTGTCACGAACAATCCTTTCGAGTTTACCAAACACTCTTTTTACCCGGCAGCGAGGATGTGTACTTTTTTTAAAAAGAACATAACATGACACATTATGTCTCCGGTTATTCAAGCATGAGAGACATTGGAGACTTCTATTCGCACAAATTTATGGTAGGTACCTTAGAATTTATTCATTACAGATAACCCGGCCTTTGTATGGTAGGCAAGGCGACAGTTTACTAAACAGTAACCGAATAGTGTGGTGACAGATTAAGAAAACAAGTGTCACCACACCACCTCCTCCCAAGGATGCTTTAAAAGTTCTCTAAGGGATTTTATACACAGATAACATCCTCTGTGAGAGACGGAAACATCGAAAATAAACCCTGTGCTAACATGCCTGGTCAACGCGGCACAGTAGACCATAATCCCTCCCAAAGTGTAGGAGACCCGTGCCCAACAGTGGGACGTCAATAGGCTGGAGAGAGAGACAGAAAATTATATTATAGTAATTTCAAAAAACTCATCCTGTATATATGTAACAATATTTTTAAATAGGCATTTTAGCTGTCAAAGTTCATCGAAATTATACAGTGTGTTATAATTACGAGTGCTAGACAATTTGTTATGATTACCTTTGCCAAAATTGGTGTACAATAATCGTGACTATGGATTTTTTTGTTCAAAATTACAGCGAACTAGGAGGGCTATTAAATTACTGTAGGTTTAAATGTCAGAGATTAATGTCTACATATATGTATTAACAAGTAAATTATACCACAATGCTGTATTAAAGGCCTAATCTTGATAATATCAATAATTAAGAAATAGGTTTTAAGTTTTTGTGCCCGGTAAGGGTATATTTCTACACGTCAGTCATAATTTTTGTAAAGTGTTAGGTTGTAAGTTGTTAGGAGTTTATCCGACACCAAAGGCGGTATCATTAGCTTCGGATAGGTGTGAAAAAGTCTATCAGAGCCTTAGGACTTACTGTTAGAGACTCCGAAGGACTGTTCGGCTATTGTCCATCAAGATCTTTTGAATCAGAGCGAACACCACCTATCTAAATCACAGTCATAGATATACTACATAAACTACTTTTATTTTGTGAATACATGCTTATAATAGATAGACACACCCAGATGCAGTACAAACATTTGTATGACAATTATAAATATCACAAAAATGATTATCCCGAGCGGGATTAATGACGGGCTTCGTGGTGGAGTGGTTTATGTAATGGACTGCCGATCATGAGGTCTCGGGTTCGATTCCCGGTTAGGACAATCATTTGTGTGATATCCATAAATGTCATACAAATGTTTGTCCTGCGTCTGGGTGTTTACTATGTATTATAAGTATGTATTTACAAAAGAAAAGTAGTTTACGTATTATATCCGTATTCTGGTACCCATAACACAAGCATATAAGCTTAGCTTGGGACCAGAGGACGTTGTGTGAAATGTCCATGAATATTTATTTATTTATTTATTATTAAACCCGCGACCGACAGTCAGACAGACCGATCGACAGTCCGTTACATTAACCACTCAAGCACGAGGCTCGTCAAATATTAAAGTATTTGTAAGTGAACTCACCCGTAACTATATCGATCCATTATTAAAATAACAAAAATCCTTAATAAGGGCGTAGCCAGACTAATGAATGATGATAAATGGTATAAATAAGACGTCGAGACATATCTTGAACGCGATCTTGCGTTATCTACCTTACGCGTCTGTGGTGTTTCTCAATCGTACATTTTTCGTTGGTTCATTGAAAAAAATATACATATTTTGTAGAGAATCTGTTAGATCTAAACATAAGATAAAATGTTTTTGTTCAAAATATTTTTGTTTCAGATCATTGATGATTGAATTTTTTTCTGCTTAATTTAGAATAACAAATTAATATTTACTAATGCTTCGCTTCTTTGGTAGCGCCGTGATGTTATATTGCCTAAAACTTTTCTCAATATATGTTATCCAACACTGAAAGAATTTTTCAAATCCGACCAGGCAGCGGTTCGAACAAACAAATTCTTTAACTTTATAATATTAAGTTTAAGTACCTATTACCAATCAGAATCACTTGAGTGCGATTGCAATAGTTTGAACGCAATAAGTGCTAGGATTGAGGCGAAACAAACAAACTCGTCAGCATTATGATGTGAGTTTGTTAGTTAGTTTGAGCGAATGGTAATGTTATCCTACTAACAACATATACAACAAAATTGTTTATGCAGGTACATTATCTCGCTGCGTTCTCTCGACACCTAACCAATACAGCTGTGTTCTCAGCCGTTGTTTGCTACGCCACAGGTATAATCGTGTTCCGCACAACATGCTTCTATTAATCAGGCAATTAGCCTACTCAATTCTTTAATTGCTCAGTGCCCTGTGTTTGACATATTTTTCAACAATTTGAACATATTTCTTAATTTACCTATGTAAAAATTTCATAATATGTAATGTAAAACTGTATTAAATGTATTTAGCTTACTGCATGCTTTGGGTTACTGTAAGTTCAGTAAGCAGTTGTATATTAAGTAAATAAATACATAATACAAACGATTGCTTTTATAAAAATGTCGAATTAGGAACAAACCTTGATTGGGCTGAGATTGTACCGCTCCGGCGCGGTCGGGAGACACAAAAGGATACATATTAAGATTATCACGAATCTATACGATAAACATTATTATTAGATTATAATTTTGTGATAATTTATGTCTCATTTTGTATTAAATATACTTGCAAAGTTGATATTTTCTTGTTTTAGTTTTTGATATATCGTACCTACCTATTTGTACGTGCACAACTAAGCTTAGTTAGGTTAAGCTAAGTTTAGTTTAGTTTGATAGATAGGTAGATAGATGCGAACTAGGCTAACAAAAGCGTGTTAATAAATAATTTGTTTAGTTCTAAAACCAAGTATTGTTGTTGGACCTTAATGTGTGTATAATTTCAAATCAATCTGACTTCTGCAAGAGAGTGATAAGATAATCACATACAAATTTCCGTTGCGTAGATTAATACATGTCATTAATACTGTCCGTGTGGTGACAGATTAAGAATACAAGTGTCACAACCCCATTTCCTCCCCAGGGTGCTGTAAAGCTAAGGGATATTGTACACAAATAACATCGGAAAACTCGAAAATAAACCCTGTGTCAACACGCCTGGTGAGCGCGACACAGTAGACCATAATCCACGAGGCCCGTGCCCAACAGTGGGACGTAAATGGGCTGGAGGAGGAAGAGGAGGAGATTAATACATTGATAGATACGTGCCGAAATAAGATAAGCCTGTTAAAAAGATATAGGTGCTTATTATACGCGGTATTTAGGTATCGGGTCCGTTAATAGAGCGTTAAAACTCGTCCTAAATAAACAAATATCGTAACAAAAAGTAATAAAGTTGTTTATAAGACTTAAAACACTATCGAAGACTCGAACCGCAGATTGCAGGTAAAATAAACTTGGTATTTGTAAATATTGTGTTCTTGTTAAAGTTAGTTCTACATTCAAATATTCAAATAACGCTACCTATGTGTCGGAATGGGATAAAATCAAAGAATTCTCTAATTCTTCTCTTCTTCTAGCATCAATCGGGGTCGGCGCAAAATTTCTTTTTTTTCCACAGTCTTCTATTAGCCGTCATGAGTGTGTCAACTCCTCTTTCTTTCATGTCCTCTTTCACACAGTCCATCCATCTTATCTTAGGTCTTCCTCTACACTTTTTTCCACATTTATACTCAGAACTCTCTTAACGACAATACTTTCGTCTCATCTCATGACATGCCCATACCAGGACATCCGCTCATTGTTCAATTTTTCAGTCACTGACATCGCTTTCAGACTTCCTCTAATATATTCATTCCTTATTTTATCCATTCGCGTGACGCCACACATCCATCTCAACATTCGCATCTCCGCAACGTGCATTTGTCTTTCATCAAAAACAATCTTCTCTTCTTCTAGCGTAGTTAACTTAACTAAAAATGAAAGTTGACAGTGTCAATATATCTATTACTTGCTAGTTCTTTGTACAAATTCATATAATTTAAAATCGTTAGTCTATAATGCACAGTTTTAATAATAAGAAAGTTCAGTTAAGAGGGTACTGTACTCCTAATTTAGGTATTTGCCTTAGGTATTGCTATCCCTATTCCCGAGCACCATGCTGAAAGGGACTATAGCTAAGGAAATATAGCTGAAACAGATTTTACCTACAATTTCTTTGAAAAAAAGACCTTTCGTACTCCCCTTTTTTCTTCGCGAAAGTTAAACCGATTTTAATTGTTTTTACGCTATATTATAGATGAAGAGTAAGAGCTAACTTTTTTTTTGTAAAACGTTACCAAATTTGTGTGATAGACGCTGCAACTTTACCTAAAGAAAACCGAAAAAATCGGGATTTTCGGATGGTCATATTTCTTTAGTTATTATTTATTGAAAAAAAAGAAAGTGACGGAAGCATAGATATACTCTTCATCTATAATTTAGCGTAGAAACAATTAAAATCGGTTAACTTTCGCGTAGAAAAAACGGCAGTACGGTACCCATATTTTTGTATAGAGCATAATTTATTTGGTATCGTGCCCTCTTAATATAGCCTAATTGTGCTATTGACAATATCAATTTTAATTTTTTAGTTAAGTTTAGTTGTGCACTCGGGACCATTGTCATCTACGGCCCAATGGAAGACCAACGCTGATTTATAAACAGCTTATAGCTGAGTTGGGTCCGTATTTGTACTTTGTTTATATATATTTACCTATATATGTTAAGTGTGAGTGTGTGTGTTTTTTATTTTATTTTTATGTTATACATACTAATATGTTTATTAAGTAGTCGCAAATAAAATACGTCTTTCTTTATTTATATCTTTCATTAGATATACAAAAGATTTGTTTTTAAACCTAGAAGAAACTGGCATATAAGATACAGGCTCGGCCTAGTTTAAATATTAGTGTTCATGTCTTAAAATTACACATTACATTAAGTAAAAAATTCAAGTAACAGTGATCTACAAATTTTTCACAAAACTGTTGATTTTTAACATGCTAATTGAGGAATGGTACATGCCTAGCCAGTTGGACCGGCGTTGTGGGTTCAATAACCTTGTTGCATAAGCAAAGTGCGTCAAAACTCGATCAAGGTGATATGTCACACGCGACATATCTGCTTACGTACAAATGTACTCGAATTATCTGTACCTAACTATAATATAGTTCCAATAATGGGCTTGCAAAACAAAACGCGTTTTTAAGGGCCTACATCAATATTATCGTATATCATCGCCGACACGTACATATTAACACAGCCAGTAGGCACAGAAAATGAAGAATTAGGGATACTTTTCTTATTTACTCAAAATCTACTAAATATATTTTAATTCTGATTTACGTGTTTCTATATATAATAGTTACTTATGTTTTTAAAGTTATTTCATTAGTTAATACGCGATAATAGACCGACAAATGAAAAAAATAAAAAATTAGAGAGGTTGTTTCGCTAAGATTTTCTATCGAGAAAACTTTTTTCAATCGTGTTTCTGAGTTTATGCGATCCTAGATCATATATTGAATAAACATATACTTAAAAATTAGAGCTCTAGCCATTCAATCTAAAGAAACAATGAAAACTTCGTACGTAGAAAAATGCACGAAGCTATTTTGGTATCGTCTTAACAGCAAAATCTTGATAATAGGGTCCCGTTTCATTGTTTAGTTCGGAACGAAATAAGGTAAATTAAAAAAAAAACATAAATTTACCGCTCTCTCCAGCCCATTTACGTCCCACTATTGGGCACGGGCCTCCTCCGCTTTGGGAGGGATTATGGTCTACTGTGCCGCGCTGAACAGGCGTTTTGGCACAGGGTTTATTTTCAAGCTTTCCGTCTCTCACAGAAGATGTTATCTGTGTGCAACATCCCTTAGCAGACTTTTACTACACCCTTGGGAGGAGATGGGTTGGTGACACTTGTATTCTTAATCGTCACCACACGGAGAAAAACCTAAAAAGACGTAAATTTCTAAATAAAAATAGAATTATTAAAATCACTTCGCTCAGTTAATAAAAGTTATGAGGTAACTTACAATAAAAATATACAGACGAATTGACAACCTCCTCTTTTTTGAAGTCGGTTAAAAAGCGAATCAGTATTTAGTATTGAAAAACATATTAACTTTATCAAAAATTGCATGAATGATCTATATAAACGAATCTAATTTTGCTAGAAACTTATCTAACTTATTACTAACATGCTTGAATACCATACGTAACATCTCATTAGTACTAAAACCCTTAAAAAATGAACAGAGTCCCTTTTAAAAGGGATTAAACAAATATATTACGGTAATACGTCGAAATGAAGTCAGTTATTTATTAATATCGTTATTGATTTATCGGTTATTAGTTAATAACCGATAATCACGCGATGGGGTGTGGAAAAAATTTAATTTCAATAAATTGGTAGCTTATGGTAGATTTTAGGATTCCGTACTCAAAGATAAAAAGGTTACCGTTTCAATAATTTAGTAGCTTATGGTTTTTGGTACGAACAAAACACAAAATGGGATCCTATTGCTGAGTCCTCGCTGTCCATCGGTCTGTCTGTCACCAAGCTGTATCTGTAGAACGGTGATTTGATTTGATTACCGCTACAAACATAAATATTAACATGTATCAATTAGTTCATTGAATCAGACCACACACTTGTAATAGACTACTTAAAAAAACCGGTCAACGTGGCAGGACATCAGACTTGATCAGACTTCGCCAAACGCGGTTTCTCCAAAGTTGGAAAAGACCGAATTTGGCGCAGCCCAGTGTGCACCAGGCGGACGGCTTCCAATCCCCAGGGACGTATCCCAAAGGCAAAGGAAACTATGCGACCAACGTGGAGGTTTCCCCCTGGTTTTAAGGGTACCAAAAAGTAAAATACCTAAGTGTATAACAGGGTCATAACACTGAGACTTTTCTATCCGCCTGTCGCCATTTCTCTGGAGCAGTGACAGCGAGAGAGCAAAAACGTTTGTTTCTCCTACCTTTATCCCGTCATTTAAGGTCGGGTATATTTTTTTTAATATTCATGGACATATCACACAATATACTCTGGTCCCAAACTAAGTTTATATGCTTGTGTTATGGGTACCAGAATACGGATAGAATACATTACTTTTCTTTTGTAAATACATACTTATAATACATAGAAAACACCCAGACGCAGTAAAAAAATTTGTATGACATAATAAATCAAATTATGGTGGAAAAAGTGAAATGCCGCAAGTGGGACTTGAACCCACGACCTCGGAATACCGTTCCGAAGCTCTTCCAACTGAGCTTATTGCGGTCTACTTGCAACACTTCAAATTAACCACCATATCTGTCACTCGAATGAGTTTATATATTTTTACGTACATTTCATTTTTTCTACCATAATTTGATTTATTAAGTAAAAGCATAGCATGTCAAATGCAAAAATTAATAAATTACTTTAATTTGTATGACAGTTATAAATATCACACTGTTCGAGCGTGGTCACCCCAACGCAGAATTGTCCACACTGGCGAGCGTCGGGTATATATATATATTAGCCACGATCGACGCGCCCCCTTTCTCTCTTTCTTCGACATTTCTCCTGCGCCTAACAACTGTATCTTTACTGCTATATTTCATTTCTCCTCTACCTACAACTGTATAACTTACTACCTACTGAAGAATAAAATATTTGTCACAAGAAAAATAAATCAATCATTGAAGTCTTCCTGATCCCAGCATTCAAAATCAAACAACCAAAGTCGAGTCAAGAGAAGCCATCACACAAAAGCAAGTTCAAAGGTCCCGAGCGGAAATTGAAATCGCGACCTTGTGATCGGCAATCCATTACATGAACCACTCGACGACGAGGCTCGTTATTAAAATATGACGAATTATAATAAAATCAATAAACATACATACATAATTGATATTGCGGTACCTAATACAAACAATATACAGACAACAATAAGTGAAAAGATTAGGAAATATACAGAACTACAAGAAGAAATAAAAAGAATTTGGAAGATGGAGTCACAATTTATTGTTCGTATAGTAGTTTCTACAACGGATGTTATCCCTAAACAACTATTTAATAGCCTAGACATACCCAATCTCTCAAAATATACATATCTCACTCTACAAAAAGCGTCGATTTTAAACATATGCCGTATAGTTCGCAAATTTTTTCAATTAGATCAGGATAATAGCATTGCACCTTCTATTCAAACTTAAGACAACACTTGGCTTTGAGCCCGTGTTCTCTTAATAATACCGGGAAAACCGAGAAACTGAAGTTTAAAAACATAATAATAACAGTAAGGAACCTTTCGTGTGTCTCCAACTCGTATGCCTTTTTTTCGGTTTTTGTGATTTTATACTGTTTCGTTTAAGTATTTTAATAAACTGGGTTTCTTACGACATATTATTTAAATAATATCCCGCTGATTTCTTAATAATTTTGTCATTGATATTTTGGTAACTTAATTTTAGTTTTTGAGTCAAAAATTCACATTTACCCCAAGTTGTTCATTGTAGAAATAATTTGCTTATGTAGTTCAAAAATTAAAAAAACACTCCTTAAAATCCCTACTAATATTATAAATGCGAAAGTAACTCTGTCTGTCTGTCTGTTACGCTTTCCCGCTTAAACCTAGCAACCGATTTTGATGAAATTTGGTACAGACAATCTTTAGACCATGAGAAAGGACTTAGGCTACCCTTTATTGCAAAAAAAAAAATTTCCAAATTCCACGCGGATGGAGTCCCGGGCAACAGCTAGTTCTTAGTATAGTTTTAAATTAGTTTTTACACTGATACTGATACTGATACTGATTTTCAGTAGCAATATTTGCGATTTTCAAGCGTGTTTTTAATTTTTTAATTTTATTAAGCATATTATTAGGCTTTCTTGATCGAATTTCCTCTATAAATAATAGATAAGCTTGTACTCTTCTTATCTACGACTGTGTAAAAAAGGATGTACAATGGCTTCACCATGTTAATTAAAAAAGTCATTGACTCAAATAAAAGATGAATGGAGTTCATTAACGTGCTTAGTTTTATCAATCAGTTAATAAAAAGTAATAAAACCTTGTACGTTTTTATAGTAAAACGCACAACAGTTATATTATTCTAATCAAAAACCAAGGCGACATCTTAGTAGGTATCATGATCAAATAAATGATCTGAAAAAATGTCTGGCTGTTTTGAAAAAAGTAAAAAAAAACTTATTATCTTATATTTTACTATATTTTCATGCAATGGACCGCCACGAGGTCGCGGATTCGATTCCCAATCTACAATTAATTATAATTTGCGCGTCCAGGTGTTTTATAAGTATATATTTACAAAATAAAATTGTTATAATATGTTGTATATCCGTTTACTGGTACCGATCACACAAGCAAATAAGCTTCTCTTAAGATACTAGAATGTTATACTATGAATGGAACTTGAACCCACGACTTTGAAAATCCATTTCTTTTCTCTACCGAATGAGCTATCACGGTACTAGCAAATGATAAAATCAAATCTTCTACTAAAATGTTTATTATTTAAGTTTACATAAATAATAAATATTCATGGACATTTCACACAACGTCCTCTGGTCCCAAGCTAAGCTTATTATGCTTGTGTTATGGGTACCAGAATACGGATAGAATACATATACTACTTTTCTTTTGTAAATACATGCTTATAATGCATAGTAAACACCCAGACGCAGGACAAACATTTGTATGACATTTATAAACATCACACAAATGATTGTCCCGAGCGGGAATCGAACCCGCGACCTCGTGAACGGCAGTCGGTTATATGAACCACTAGGCCACGAAGCCCGTCAAATGGATAAAGCCAACATCAAAGCCATGGATGCATTGTACACTGTAAAGTAATACGGTCTTATTCATAATGACTTATCAGAGGTTTGAAAGTTCGCTAAAATTGGTTCGTGAAAATTGTCCAAACTTGTTATTCATAATAGTCATTTTACGCTAAAACGTTTATTATCTCTCCGGTAAAATCTCCGTTTAAACCTCCGATAAGTCATTATGAATAAGACCGATAGTATTGTAAAGGTTGTGATCATTGAATATAACCTATTCAATGATACAGGCCACTTAAGATTTATTTTTAAAAAAGGAATAAAAAAATTTAAAATTTGAAAATGAAAAGAAAAGAATTGGGGAGATGAAAAAAGGACATGAAGAGAGGATGTTGAAAAATGATTGTAAAATAGTTTTTCTATATTATAAAAAATATAACAAATTAATTATGCTAAAAGTTTTTCATTTATAAAAGTGAATGTAAAGAAGAAGCTTTACAGTATTTAATCTTCTTAGCACGTTAAGCATTTAATTTTTAAATCATAATAAATAACAATAAATCACTGCTCAAATTACTACTGATTTCGAACTTAAGTTGCTATGTATGGCAAGTTTATACCTTATTTATGTAATAACCTCTATGGTGTAATAAAAACTAAAGATATACTATACCCTGACTAATTTAGTTACATTTATGTTCGATACGAGCACGGAATCATCTAATAAGTATCAGTTCTTATGAATGTGAAGGAAGATACGTAAAGTAGAGAGAAATATTATGCAGATTTTTTATTTAGATATTAATAGATAACACAACGTCCTCTGGTCCCAAAGTAAGCTATATTTCTATGCTTGTGTTTATCTTGTGTTATAGGATAAACAGTTTACTACATATACATCTTTTCTTTTGTAAATACATACTTAAAATATGTATTTGTTGTTTAAATATTATTACTATCGTTAAATTAATAACACCTACCAGTAGCACTTTCTGCACCTACCAATGGTTGCCTGGTAGAGAATGCCCTTGGCGTTAAGCCCGCCATTGTACAACTTAATTTTGTGGATAAAGCTTAATAAATAAATAAAAATACATAGAAACACCCAGACGCAAGACAATCATTTGTATGACATAAACCTAAATGAAATGAAGATCTTCACTTTACCATACGAAGTGTACATTGCTGCCTATTTTCAACAAAGATCTATATTCAAGTTCAGACATAAACAAGTCATTAAATCTTAGTTGGTTCCGCATATATTCTGACAGTTCATTATAATAAAAGTTTTGTTTTACGTGATGATTGACGAATGGGCCGACAATTAAGACGCCCTTTATATGTTCCCGCGGTTTTCCTGGCCTCCATGTTTATTACTTTTTGTTTATTATTCAAAGATTAGTTACGTCTAACCAGAGATTTTAACTAGAGCCAGAAATAACTCGAAATAACTGTGGTCACTGCTTATACTCTCACATAAGATTTAATAATACTTTGTTGTCAAAATTATTATTGGTTTATGCCTACCCTCATGGGAAAGAGGCGTGACGGTATAATGATGATAAATATTATTGATGGAAAAACTAGTATTGCTGCCATTTTAAGTTGGTACTAATCTGTGCCGCCTTTTACATAAATTAATATTATGAAACTGGTCGGAAAAAAACAAAAAGTTACCAAGCAATCTTTTTTAAACTTTTGCCAAGAATTTATGCTTCTAATAAAAAAAACAAAAAAAAACAAAAGGAATAACAACATTCGATTTTCAAAAATTATTTTTTATAAAAAGAAAAACTAATGAACGTGATACAAGATTCGTTTTTCAAAATATCGTAATGAAATAATAGTACCTACATTACGATATTAGTGCGTTAAGATGGTTATAACATGCGAGGCGGAATTTCAGCCCGAGCCTAAGGCGAGGGCGTAATTGAGCCGAGCATATTATAACCAATACGCACATATATCGTACGACGTTTTTTAACACATTTGCGAGGAAACAGAAAAAAAAATTTTTAATAAACTCAATCTGTGAATGCACACTGTTGCTTTCCCGCCATTTTAACAGCCGGCTAGCGCTGCCTACTGACTGGCGCCGCGCGGCGATTAGTTCGAAATTTGAATAGCAACAGCGCGCTGCTCAAGTCGTGCGGCGGCGATCAGTTCCATATTTGAAATGGCAAATAATACTATTATGAAATTTGTATGGACTATAACTTAACTATTTGCTTTGGTAACACACTCGTTTTTTATGACCCGCTTTACATATTTAAAACCGGTGGAATTACATCAGCTTTACGAGCAAGGGTGTTAAAAACGCTATTATCAACACAGCACCGCAATAATGGCAGCACGAAAGGCGTTGAAAACAGTTTCCCATTTGAGATTATAATTTCGTATACACAGATTTCTTATAAGTATTTATTTTCTATAACATCTAACACCTGTTACACGAATGATTAACCACACAATTTCGTAGAGAAAATTCTCTGTTTACCGTTTGTCATCAAGCAGTAAATATTTTGTCTATTACACGCCCGTTTATTTTTGCTATTCCAGGATAGATTGCAGTCAATGAACTTAAGCGCACCATTTTAGATGGATTGCGTAATTGCGTCTTGTAATAGTATTTCATTCATGATTTAGATCAAATTTTAATATGTACGCATTTTGTTAATTTAATTCCGTAATCCATGTGGTGACGGATTAGGAATACAAGTTACCACACCATTTTTTCTCGAGGTTGTTGTAAAAACCAGCTAAGGCATATTATAAGCAAACATCCAACGTAAAAAAAGTAAAACTCGAAAAGGAACCCTGTGCCAACACGCCTCGTCAGCGCTCCATAGTAGACTATAAACTGGCCCGGGCCCAGAAGTGGGACTATAGCAGGCTGGAGAGAAAGAAAACAAACCTGGGTTATTTAAACAAAAATGGACTTATTCATAATGACTTATTGGAGGTTTAAAAGTTCGCTAAAATACTCGTAGGTTCGAGAAAATTGTCAAAACTTGTTATTCATAATAGTCATTTTACGCTAAAACGTTTATTATCTCTTCGATAAAATCTCCGTTTAAACCTCCGATAAGTCATTATTAATAAGACCGTAAGTCTATACCACCTTTAATATCGATCGAGATTTTCATAAACTATGTTTACCAAATATTTTCCGAAGAAATCTATACTAATATTATGAAGCTGAAAAGATTGTTGTTTGTTTGTTTAAACGCGCTAATCTCAGAGACTAAGGTTCGATTTGAAAATTTATTTCAGTGTTGGGTAGAACATTTATCTATATAACATCACGCTACGATCAATAGCAGCGAAACATTCTGAAAAATGTTGCAAAAACGGGGGATATTTTCGAAATTCCACGCATACGAAATCGCGGGCAGCAGCTAGTAGAACTCTTTAAATTTTCCTATCATGTGCAGACAAAGCCATTATAAATTTTCCTATCATCAAACTATTAATGTATCACTTATCACTATTTCACGGTTCTAGCTATAAAACAGTAAGAAGTTATACTATAAACAGAACTGTAAACTTGTCGGCCCAACATCCTTTAATTTGTGCCTCATAAATATTTTTATGTGTTTAAAGCTGAATATAGATGGTGCGATTTTGGATGCTTCCAATTAAAAGGCTTATGTATGACATATCTATCGTACGGATGTATCTTCTTCCCTTCCTTTCTCTTCTCCAGGCCATTTACGTCCCACTGTTGGGCACGGGCCTCCTTCAATTTGGGAGGGATTATGGTCTACTGTGCTGCGGTGACCAGGCGTGTTGGCACAGGGTTTATTTTCGAGATTTCCGTCTCTCACAGAAGATGTTATCTGTGTGCAATATCCCTTAGCTGACTTTTACAGCGCCCTTGAGAGGAGATGGGATGGTGACACTTGTATTCTTAATCCGTCACCACAAGTATGTCATCACGTCAGCCTATTGCAGTCCACTGCTGAACATAGGTTCCTTCACATTCGCCCCACAATACATGGTTCTTCGCTTTCCGCATCCAGTCCCACCCTGTGATTTTCCTCAGGTCGTCGGTCCACCTAGCAGGGGCACCCTACGCTTGCCGAGTCGCGGTGTCCACTTCAGAACTCGTCTGGTTCATCGGCCATCCGTTCTGCGACAGATATGGCTTTTAGCCTGTGGAATAGCCCTATCGTGAGTGTCCATGTCTCGGCACCGTATGTCATCTCTGGTGGGACGCACTGGTTATAGACTTTCGTCTTTAGGCGTTGCGGATGTATGTACCTACGTAGAAAGAAAGAAATACGAATACTGTCGGGGGTGTTGGTGGTACTACTTCTTTATTTTTACTTATTAAATAAGATTTTAGTTACAATGTTTTTAAGAAAACTTCGCTTTTAGGAAGGTCCAAATTTTTTTCCCTTCCACCTATTAAAAAATAATGTCGTTTTTTATTTATAAAGTGATCTTAAAACTACGCAACGGATTTTAATGCGATTTTTTTAATAGCCAGAGTAGTTTAAGAGAAAGTTTTAACAACCTTATTGTTTTCTAAATTCCACGAATACAAAACCGCGGCGGAACAACCTGTAGGTAATATTATTAAAAAGAACAAATGTTAAAAAATAATGGCACGGAACCACATGGGCAAATCCAACGCGTACTAACTTGGTTTTTAATACGCTTATAGTAGTTCGGTATGTATCTATCAATGTATTAATCTATACATATAACGGAATCTTTGAAATTGATTTTCACCCACTTGCAGTAGTCGGATCGATCTGATATTTCACATATATCAAGGACCGATGACAAAGCAATAATTTAAAAAAATATTCAGGATTTTCAAGCGTTTCTTTTAGTTTTAAGTTCTAAGTAGTTTATTATTACAATGTTTTGTGCAAATATCCTAACTCATTATCAAAAGCTGTCAGTTTCGCACAATGTGCTTACTAATACATCATCATCCTCATCATCCTCCTGCCCTTATCCCATTATTTGGGGTCGGCGCAACATGTCTTTTTCTTCCACAGTCTTCTATTAGCCGTCATGTCTGTGTCAACCCTCTTTCTTTCATGTCCTCTTTCACACAGTCCATCCATCTTTTCTTAGATCTTCCTCTAGACTTTTTTCTTCCACATTTATACTCAGAACTCTCCTAACGACATTACTTTCCTCTCGTCTCATAACATGCCCATACCAGGACATCCGCTCGTTCTCCAATTTTTCAGTCACTGGCATCACTTTCAGACTTCCTTTAATATATTCATTCCTTATTTTATCCATTCGCGTGACGCCACACATCCATCTCAACATTCGCATCTCCGCAACGTGCATTCGTCTTTCATCCATCGCTTTTGTTGCCCAGCATGAGGCGCCATACACGACAGCAGGTCTTGTAACCGATTTATAGATTTTGCCCTTTAATTTAAGGGGCACTTTGGAATCGCAGATGGTTCCCGTGACCTGCCGCCATTTCATCCATCCTGCATCAATCCTGTGCTTTACCGCACGATCTGCATAAGCGATCCGAGATACCTAAAGCTTTGGCATGCTGGCAGAAGTGTTCCATCAAGGGACACAGGTGTAAAACTGGAGAGGCCACCGAAGTCGCAGAACATATGCTCCGTTTTTTGTCGGCTGATTTTGAGGCCTACGCTCTCCAGCTTATGCCTCCATTTCTCCAGCATGCTTTCCACTTTAGGCCCATCTTCTCCCACAAGGACGACATCATCGGCGAAGAGCATACACCAGTGCGCCTCCTCCTGCAAGTCTGATGTCAACACATCCATGACCAACAGGAAGAGGTGAGGGCTCAGAGCCGACCCCTGGTGTAGGCCCACCGCCACACCGAAATCCTCCGAGTCGCCAACAGTAGACCGAACATGGGTAGTAGATCGGTGGTATATGGCACGAATTAACCTTACATACTTCACTGGTATACCTTTCTCTTTCAATGTCCACCACAAAACCGTTCTTGGTACCCTATCATATGCCTTCTCAAGGTCTATGAAGACCATATGTAAATTTTTATGCGCGCTTCGGTATTTTTCGCAGAGTTGGCGAAGGGCAAATATGGCATCCTATCATATGCCTTCTCAAGGTCTATGAAGACCATATGTAAATTTTTATGCGCGCTTCTGTATTTTTCGCAGAGTTGGCAAAGGGCAAATATGGCGTCCGTGGTCCCAATACAATACCATGCTAATTTCTTTGCAATTAACAAAAAAATATTATTTTTTAAAATTAGGCAACTTTATCATGTATTATTTGGATAAAGGTTAAATATTTTTATTGTGTATTTGATTGGACTATTATATACGTTAACAGCTTTGCGGTGTAGAAATATTTTTTGCGTATCGATAACAAATAAACATTTTATTTCTAGCACGTAATGGGCTGGAGAGATATGCCCCTAGGAAAATAAGTTCCTAGCGAAAACCATGTTTAATACAAACAGTAGCACAGTGAATGGCAAGCTTTACTACCCCGTGAAATAAAGCGAATCCAGGCGAAATTTTAGATTAGGGTGTAGTAAAATTTTTATGATCACTTCCTTTGATTGGCCGACGGCAGATAAACAAGTAATAAATATTATCATTTTTGGTTTAGCCGGCTGTCGGCATGTTTTTATGTTGTACTGATATTGTTTTAATAGGATTATATGTTTAATTATTTTTTTATGTGTCTCTTTATAGGTCGCAAATCTGTGGGATAAATTATTTAGGTTGTGATCATTAGTAAATAAAGAAACTCTGTTTATGACAGACTAAAGATAGTCTGTCATATATAGAAAATCTGTATGTGACAGACTATCTTTAAATGAAACTAATGATTTTAATTATTCAAAATGTGCACAACGATACAGCTAATTAATCAAAATACACCATAGATGCTTTCAATTTTTAGTTAAGTTTAGATAGGCACATAGAATTAGTACCATTTTAAGTCGCCTTTCTGCTTCCAATAGTTCCAATTGGCTCGATCGATTCATTTAAAATTATGTATGTATATTTAGTAGGTCTTTGAATAGGCTTTGAACTATTTTTGTACCCTTAGGTGGTCAAAATAGAAGGGACCTCTCCATTATGTAGGCAAAGGAAACTGCAGGATCACAGAACATTAAATCAACTACCTACCAATTGCATTCGCAATTTTAATTTAAAGTTCGACAAACAAAACGAAAAGTAATAAATTAAAGTATAAAAATAAATCCGTTACCGACTTATCAAAGTGCATTTGTGATTAAAAACCCATATCAAATGCATTGCGGCCGAAAATATTTAATTACGAGCCACGGCTTACTTGTGACGTCTAAAACAACACATAAAACCTTAGGTTTCGCGTGACACTTTTTATTAGGGCTGTGCTAAATTTGTATTTCAAAAAATACCTGCCTAGAAAGACAATAAAGAAAGGAACAATTTTCTAAAAGGTAATCCTTCTTTACCCGCTGTTATCGGCCCTTATAGCCTAAACGTCCTAAACATTTGACAGCACGGCGGAATCCAAAGCCTAATGGTCATATTCATAATGACTTATCGGAGTTTTAAAAGTTCGCTATAATAGGTTCGCAAAAATTGTCAAAACTTGTTATTCATAATAGTCTTTTTACGCTAAAACGTTTATTATCTCTCCGATATAATCTTTGTATTCTTTGTATTCGTTATTGCACACAGAAATTACATAAAAGAAAGTTACATTTTAGTTAATATATGTTATTATATATGTAGTATAAAGTTAATATATGTCGCCGTTTAAACCTCCGATAAGTCATTATGAATAAGACCGTTAGTCTTTTTGTTTGTATTAATGATAGTGTTGGCGACCGACCAACCTTTTTTATATTTTTATAAAGTGTTGGCTGTTGCTATGTTTTTTTACTTAATATTCTTTTTCCAAATAACATTTTTTATTTTGGTTTTCAATGTATTACGAGTAGTTTTGTTTAGCCTGTCGAGGAGAATGTTTCGTGCTTTGTATACTTTCTCTAAATAAATTCTTTTCGTTATTAAAACCGAGTTATTTGTTTGTGATTCTTCATATTGGTGTCAGAAGTGTGAGATTGAGAATGCCCGTAACTCGGTCGGTAACGAAAAAGAAGCTGAACAAACCTCAGGTAAGTGAAAATGCTTCAGCCACATCTTCAGGCAATACGCCTGCTCAGTCTAGTCAAGATGAGGCTCTCAAGCAGAAGCACACTTCTAAATTGTTACCAGAATCTTTGTTATCAAAGCCACAGTCCTTAGCTTCAACAACAGTTTCAAATAAAACTCAAAAACTCACTGCTCTTGCGAAGCATGCTCGTATGAATGCGGATCGTGAGCGAAGGCTCGTTGAAGTTGAGCGGAAGGCCGCTGAAGTTGAGGCGGATCGTGAGCGAAGGCTCGTTGAAGTTGAGCGGAAGGCCGCTGAAGTTGAGCGGAAGGCCACTGAACTAGAATTGCAAGCAGAACTTGCAGCAATCGATTCAGTAGCTTCAGAAAAAAGCAATTCTACACAAAAATGGTTAATAGAGGGTGATAACGTAGAGTTTGATATTAACAAACCATTCCCTTACAGCACTAATAACCCAATTTTAGAACCTGTGGATGCTTCTACTATACCGAATGTTCCTTTTGTGAGCACAAGTGTGAGGCGTTCATTATGCGGTGACTATATTCAGCATCATACGGAACAAGGAAACACTACACATACATTAGAATTAGGTACACATCACGTTAATTGCGCACCTGATTGTAATAGTTATTATATCAAAAATAAAACTAATAATGTAGAGACACAAGACTCTTTTATTAAACTAGCGAAAGTCATCGCGGACCTGGGCAGCAAACAGAAACAGGTTAGTGTTATTCTTCCTTCTTTTAACGGTTGCGTCGCTGACTGGCTTCCTTTCAAGAAAGCTTATATTCGGTCAGAGGCTAGCTTCACGCCGGAAGAAAACCTAGCTCGACTTAGCACTTCATTGCACGGCGTCGCCCGAGAGACAGTCTCGGCGCTATTGATGACCGCCACTAATCCAGCACAAGTCATGCGCTCCTTGGAGAGTCGATTTGGGCAGCCGGAATTTATTATTCTACATGAACTATCTTCGATAAAATCTCTAGCCAGGTTACCACTAAATGAGTCTACCAAAGATCTCAATATATTCGCCTGCCGTCTCCGAAATTGTGTTGAGGTGATTAGAGAGTTACATCAGCCAGAGTATTTGTGCTCCCCTGAACTCTCCAACACTATTATAGGAAAGTTAACACCTCTCTTACGTTACAGGTGGGCTGATTTTGCATCATTACATTACAATTCCGGCAAATTTAAGCTAGAACTTATAGCCGATTTTATGGATATTGAATCCAATCGCCAAATAAAACATTGTATGTTATACTCCGATTTACATCAACATGTCAAAACTGCATCTATTAATTTTTCACAAGTTGTCAAACCCGGTACTGTTGCCAAGCAACCTACAAAAGTATTTCATTCTACTTCTTCTACACATCCGAAGAGTTTGGCTACATGTAGGTTTTGTAAGATTGATACACATAATGTAAACGAATGTGAAAAATTCATTTCTTTGTCTGTTGACGATCGTTGGCAATGGGTAACAAAAAATAAGGTCTGCTATAAATGCTTAAGCAAAGGATCACATAAATATACCACTTGTAAAAAACTTTGTGAGATAGCCGGGTGCAAGTACAGTCAGAAACATAATACTTTGCTTCACAGAGATGCTGTAGAAAAGATATCACGTGCGGACGTGCATACTAACGCAAATACCGAAGTTCAAATGCAGCAATCAAGTGAAGAGGCATCTACCATTGTATCTCACAGTGCTTCGTATAAGCCCATTGCAGTTAAGAGATCGTTATTAAAGGTAATTCCTCTTACTATTATTGGTCCTCTAGCTAGTTTAGATACATATGCAATGCTTGATGATGGGTCAACTAGCTCCTTTATTGATCAATCAGTTACTGATCTCATAGGCGCAGTTGGACCTAAGAAACATATACAAGTTCATTGTATTGGCGGACTTAGTAGGAACATTGAGGTCAGCTTTGTTAATATTCAAGTCAAAGGCAGACATAGCTCAGATGTGCATGATATCGTAGTAAGATCTATTCCTAACTTGACTATAGCGGAACAGTCAATTAGTTTGGATCAAATAAAAAGCTATAGTTATTTACAAGATATTACAGAACTTTTATGTTATGAAAACGCTAAGCCCATGCTTTTGTTTGGCATTGATAATTGGCATCTAACGTTCTCCAAAATTATTCGCCGCGGAACTAAATCGCAACTTGCTGCGTCTCTAACTCCCCTTGGTTGGGTTTTATATGGTTCTCCATCGATTGCGTCCAAACCAGTTGACTTTATTAATCACTCCTTCCTAGAAAAGGAAGAAAATAGTCAAGGAGATAGTAGGACCTTAGATGCTCTTATCAAAGAGTATTATAGGTTAGATTCAATCGGTATACAAAATAGAGATTTACGTTCCGCTGATGATCAAAGAGCAATAAAAATACTAGAGGAAACTGCTAGGCGTTTACCATCTGGACGATTTGAGACAGGTTTGTTGTGGCGTGATAATATTGAACGCACCCCGGACAGTCGTCCACTCGCTTTACATCGTTTTAAAATTCTAGAGCGTAAGATGATGAAAGATCCAGATTACGCGGACAAATATAGACAAAATATTCACGCTATGCTTGATAAGGGTTATGCAGAGTTGTGTAAAGCTAATACTCTTTCAAATCGTATATGGCATTTACCGCATTTTGGAGTTATACACCCACAAAAGAAAAAGCTCAGAATTGTACATGATGCCGCTGCTAAATGTGAAGGCGTGAGCTTGAATTCTTTATTGTTGCCGGGACCAGATTTACTTCAATCAATGATAGCTATATTAATGCGTTTTAGGGAAGGTCACATAGCTCTTTCGGCTGATATTAGGGAAATGTTCCCGCAAATTAAAATCAGATCAAGTGATCGCGATGCACAACGTTTCTTTTGGCGAGATAACCCCACACAACCGATTCAGGTATATCGTATGTCATCGATGATGTTTGGTACAATATGTAGCCCGTTTATAGCTTTGTATCTTAAAAATAAGAATGCTACCGAACATCAACGATCATATCCAGAAGCAGCAGCTGCTATCATTCGTGATACATATATGGATGATTACTTAGGTAGTTGTGACAGTAATGAAGAAGCTGCTCAATTAGCAGCAGATATAGTCTCAATACATTCTGCCGCTGGATTTGAGATGAGATCTTGGGTATCAAATTCTACAAAAGCCTTGTCCATGTTGCCTCCAGACCTGTGTGCTACTGGAACAACTAAAATAAATGTAGGCTCCGATACCCGGACACCTACACGCGTTTTGGGAGTTTCTTGGAATGTTTCTAATGACACTTTATCGCTATCGCATATCGATTTCGATGAAATGTCAAACAAATTGACTAAGCGTATTGCTCTTTCAAACTTAATGAAAGTTTACGATCCTTTTGGTTTTCTAACCCCCATTGTTATTAAAGGTCGTGTTTTATTTCAAAAGACTTGGAAACTTGATATAACATGGGATGAAATCTTACCGAATCAATTTTCAGAAAAGTGGGCAGACTGGTTCAAAAATCTAACAAACCTATTGAACTACTCTGTTCCACGCTGTTATAATAGCTTAACTGATCAGATATTATCCGTTCAGTTACATGTCTTTGCAGATGCAAGCGAGCAGGCATACGCTTGCGTCGCTTATTGGCGTTTTGTATATTCAAACGGTGAGACTAGGCTATCTTTAATAAGTGGTAAAGCGCGCGTTGCTCCATTAAAGCCGACAACAATACCAAGGCTTGAGCTTCAAGCGGCATTGATTGCCGCTCGATTGGCTATTTTTATTTTAGAATCTCACAAAAGAAAACCAGAGAGAATCGTTTTCTGGTCAGACTCTCAAACAGTTCTAAAATGGTTACGGTCAGATCCAAGTACCTTCAAAACTTTTGTCGCTCATAGGGTATGTGAGATTTGTGAGATTACCAATATTTCTGATTGGAAGTACGTGCCTTCCTCCTTGAACGTAGCAGACGATGCTACTAGATTCAAGAACGAAGTTACAGTAAACTCGCGATGGTTTACCGGGCCATCATTCCTTCTTCAACCATCGGAGGAATGGCCTTGTGAACCAGCTATAGTGGACGATCCGTCTGCTCTTCAGGAGTGTAGACCCAATCGGGATCTAGTAGGGTTAACATTGACGCAATCACAAGAACCACTGTCACCTGTGATTGCTGACTATAAGCGATTTAGTAGTTGGCTACGATTTCTTCGTGCTACTGCGCGAGCCCACCAGTGGGCCTTATTACTTCAAAATTCATGTCAAAATTCTAAATTTCCTCAACGTGGCTTAGCAGTTTTGGATGTTTCTTTCATTTTATCTGCAGAGCGCCATGCTTTTATGCGCGTACAATTAGATTCATTCAATAAGGAATATAAGTTGATTGACGCTGCACGCCCCGTTTGCAAAGAAAGTAGACTTAAAAATATTTCTTTAATAATAGGAGATGATAGGCTTCTACGTTTATCCGGACGCACGGGAGCTTCAGCTGACATCGACTCACAGCCAATTGTATTGGATGGAAAACATCAGATCACCCGTTTACTGATCAACTCTTACCACATCAGATTTGCTCATGGTAACAACGAACTTGTGGTGAATGAACTGCGGCAACGTTTTTACATCGTCAGTTTGAGACCGTCTGTAAAAAGTGTAACGAGCCAATGCCAACTTTGTAGAAACAGGAAAGCTAAATCATCCATACCTCCGGTGGGAGACTTACCAGAAGCCAGATTGGCTCATCATATGCGGCCTTTCACTTTTGTTGGTGTTGATTATTTTGGCCCTTTGAGCGTCACAACAGGCAGACGTTCAATGAAGATTTGGATTGCTTTATTCACCTGCCTAACTGTGAGAGCTGTTCATATAGAAATTGTCGAGTCGCTGTCATCTGATTCTGCTTTGATGGCTTTACGTCGATTCATATCTCGGCGAGGTTGTCCAACGTGTATCTACTCCGACAACGGAACAGCGTTCGTAGGCGCTTCAAACATACTATCCCAACTCTATGATTACTCAACAAACAAAGGAATAGAATGGAAATTTATTCCGCCTTCGGCCCCCTTCATGGGAGGTTGCTGGGAGCGCTTAGTGCGCAGTGTGAAGACAGCCCTACAGATAATTTTAAAAGATCGCTCTCCACGATTGGAAGTCATGACGACGCTGTTAACAGAAGTCGAAGCTATTGTGAATTCTCGACCACTAACGCACGTACCAGTTGATGACAAGAGTGAACAAGCGATAACTCCTTTCAACTTTCTGATTGGTACATCCTCCAACGACAAATGTCTACGAGAGTTCCATGATACTGACCTTTCGCGACGTGTGGATTGGCGGAAAGCACAACGCCTTGCGGAACATTTTTGGCAACGGTGGACGAAAGAATACTTGCCGCTTCTGTTACCGAGAAAAACAGTTCCATCCCACCAACCACTGAAAATTGGCGACGTAGTATTGATTGCTGATGGCAATCTACCGCGAAACTGTTGGCCTATGGGACGCGTTATTGAGACTTTCCCAGGTAGGGACAATATAATTCGTGTTGTAAATGTAGCAACTAAAGGGGGTGTGCTGCGTCGGCCGGTCCGCAAGCTAGTTAGATTGATTTAATAATTGGTGTTTCACACCGCCCCGGGCCATGTTGGCGACCGACCAACCTTTTTTATATTTTTATAAAGTGTTGGCTGTTGCTATGTTTTTTTACTTAATATTCTTTTTCCAAATAACATTTTTTATTTTGGTTTTCAATGTATTACGAGTAGTTTTGTTTAGCCTGTCGAGGAGAATGTTTCGTGCTTTGTATACTTTCTCTAAATAAATTCTTTTCGTTATTAAAACCGAGTTATTTGTTTGTGATTCTTCATAGATAGCTTAGTTCTTTAGATAGTTACTCGTTGTTTAATTAATAGTACAAAATAATTTGTTTAGTCCAAAAACTAAAAAACACGCTTGAAAGTCCTAAATATTATTTTAAATTATTGCATTGACATCGTTTCTTAATATGTATACAAAATTTTAGACCAATCCGACTACTGCAAGTGAATGAAAATCACTTTCAAAAATTCCGTTGCATGGAATAATAAAATGATAGATACATACCGACACAATAAAAGCGTGTTAATTAATAACAGTTTTTTACTAAAATCTAGACTGTAAAAACTACGTTTAAGATTTTCAGGTATCGAATCTTCCTCGGTAATATTTATTCCTTCCAGTTATGTATAATATATTTACTTCAGAGCAAAATATATATGATACTTACAACTAGCAAGATTTTTTTTTCTGTTTTGCGTTCACGCTTGTGTAAAACTTGTCTATTTTCGAAACTGCTTATATTCAGGCACATAACTTAAATTAAAATTATTTTGTGCATTACTTTCGAGAATAACACATCGTCATCTTTAGACACAAGCTCTAAAGTCTTTTAAAGACATTTAAATATCAAGTATCTGTGATTATATCTAAAATATCACATATCGCCTTAAATATATCACAAAATAGAAATAAATGCTAGCGATAAACAATTTTATTAGACACTTAACACTTAAAAATACATAAAACACCCATCAAGTTGAGAGAAGTGGCAACCCTATAATAAAATAAGGAAGGGTACAGACGGAGGTCCGCGTTATCAGCTGTTACAACTTTAGGCTATAAAGCACTCACACGCCCCACTTGGCAAACAAATTTCGTAATCATATATTTTTGTTTGAATACTATGGATATGTCAAATGTAGAAGGGTGAATAAAACTACTTTTTACGGATTAAAATTTTTATCGATAAAAGTGCGGATGATGGATCCGCCATGACAAAAAAAATCTGTCACATATCTAAGTAGCCCCTATTTAGGTGTCCCTTAGCGTGGTGAAAATGAATTAAGGTAGGGAATGCATTTAAGGGATACCATAGCCTAAGGGATTCTTACCAAGGATATAGTTCGTTGGTGAAAACGGGCATAAGACGCATGTATTTGTTTTAAATTATGGGCCGACGTTTCGGAGAATTTGCAGTCACCATGGTCACGGGTGAGACTGAGCTGTAAAGTGTCCTCTACGATCAGTTATTACAGGGTTTACCCACATTCGATTTTAATTTTACATTGACCATAAAGATAGACCATTTAAACTATTATATTACATTGTGCTCAGACTACATAAAATTAATAACATTATTTTAATTTTATAAATACATTACATCATTAAATAAATTAATATAAAGAATTAAAAGTAGTTTTATTTAAACAAATGAGTCGCGCAAGTGTTAGAGAACATTATTTATTAGGGTGAGTTACAAAAACGCTTTTAAATTAATTTGTTTCAATTACCTTTACTTTTTAGAAATATTTAGAAATCCCACGTCCTTTAATCTTAAATAAAGCGCAATACTAGTACTACTAGTATTGCGCCATATGTAGGATTAGTACTACGAGTGCCAAATTACGAAGATCATACATATTATTTTACGTAAGTACTAACGCGCTGCGTCTATCGTTAGATAAATATTAGCCTGGTGGGAATTTCTCCTACAACTTCATCCATCTAACAACGTGACTGCTACTTCGCCACTAGGATCGTTATTCAGTCAATCAATCATCCCTACTAATATTATAAATGCGAAAGTAACTCTGTCTGTCTGTTACGCTTTCCCGCTTAAACTTCTCAATCGATTTTGATGAAATTTGGCACAGACAATCTTTAGACCATGAGAAAGGACATAGGCTACCTTTTATTGCGAAAAAAAGAGATGAAAAGTTTTCTAAATTTCACGCGGACGGAGTCGCGGGCAACAGCTAGTGATAAATAAATACACATCAACTCAAAAATTTATCTTCTTAAGTACTTAGTACCTAATTTTTTAAATATTTTGAAATGTTCAATAATTTGACAGACAATTGACATTTTTGCTTAATCGTAAAGTTTCTACTATCCACGTTTTTTTGAAGCAATTGCTATAAAGTATCCCAAAAATACTTCTAGGATATGTCCATTATATTTTAGCGTATGCATTAGGTTTTGTATCTCCCCCCTACCTTGTGATCCCATGGAGGTGAGCAGACTCGTTCATTAGGTACGCTACATATATTCGACAGCTCAGTAGGTGCAATGAGTTATATCTCAAGAACATTATCTTTGATAAAATAACTAAGGTCTTACTGCAATCAGTATTGAATTTTGGACTCTCGTGTGTAGAATTTATTCAACTTCTTTCAATATTCTATACTTTATCATGTCCCAAAATATCAATTACATATTAAAACCGTAGAATTTGTATACTAGGGCTAAAAATAAAATAAATTAGGATTAACTATAAAACTATGACTATAAAATAACAATCTCTTACATATAAAAATCAATTGCTGTTCGTTAGTCTCGTTAAAACTCGAGAACTGCTGGGCAGATTTTGATAGATTTCGTCTTGAAATATTCACGAAAGTCGAAGGTTTAAACGGCGAAAAAATATATGTGGATCTAAAATTCCACGCGTATGGAGTAGCGGGCGTCAGCTAATTCCTGATAAAAATAAAATTTGCTTTGTTCCTTGTATTATTTCTATGGTACTCGTATATTAACAATTATTTTGTAATCCGTTAAGTAGCTTAGCCCTAATTGTTGAATTTTGGCCGTATATTGTTTGACGGTTTTTGTTACCAGATATTTTTCTTAATAGAAACTTTGTCAGTGAAAACTCTGTCTTTATTTTCTTCACACATAATATAATAAAATTGCCCTAATCGAAAAGTCATCCCCATAGTCTCTTCACAGCAGGCCGCTACGACACTCAAATATAGAAAACAAACCGTTACATTAATTTGTGGTATTACACCATAAGTCCTGTCCTTAGATATTTACGATAGATTTTACGTTCCCAGGATTCAAAAAATCGAATCAACAAATTGATAGTCGATTTAAAACATCCTAAAGTACTCATTACATTTACGCTGAATGTTGCTGGCACTTTAAGCGCATTTTATTAGCAATAAAACATGATGTTACGTTAAATAATCTACTTAGTTCAAAAACTAAAAAAACACACTTGAAAATCCTGAATATTTTTTTAAATTATTACAGTGTCATCGGTCCTTGATATATGTGCAAAATTTCAGATCAATCCAACTACTGCAAGTGGGTTAAACACAAAAAAAAAATTCAAATCGGTCCTGCAGTTCCTGAGATTTGTGCGTTCACACAAACCAACTCTTTACCTTAATAATATGAGTATAAATTATAGCCCTCACAGCACCCTTGCGATTTTTAGGTGAATTAAGTTGATTCACTTGTAATGTGGTTGCCAGTCTCAAAATTTTAGGTGGCGCGAAATCCAAATAGCATGTCTTTTTCTAATATAGGTTCTAAAAATCTCATGTGTGTTAACGTTTGGGAAAGTTTTTGGGCCAGTTGCCATGCTTATTTTAATTTATGAAAAAGCATTTTGGCGTTGAGAATAGCGCGAATTTGTGTTTTTAAACTCATGTACGTTTTATAGATAAATGTAATAAGCTCTTAAGCATTGCATGCGTGCTCCCATTGATCTAAATATCGATTAGTTCGTTATTTGTGTGCACCCGAGCTAACGGTGTCTACGCCTGCAATAAACTAAGTTGAACTTATTTTAATTACCCTACATTAAGTTAATATGGTATTAATATTGATAAGACAATCATTTTTCATGTCTTGCGATCATGAAGGTCTTGAGTTCATGTCCAGGTCGGCCAAGTAATACCTGAATTCTGTGTTAGACTAAAATATTCTATGTTTATCCTTCTATTGCGTGTTTCTATGTATTATAAGTATGTATTTACAAAAGAAAAGTAGTTTTATCCGTATTCTGGTACCCATAACACAACCATATAAGCTTAGCTTGGGACCAGAGGACGCTGTGTGAAATTTCCATGAATATTTATTTATTTATTTTATTTATTTATTTATTCTATTTAGCATGGAAGTAGTTCATTGTAGGGTCTCGTGGTGTAGTGGTTCATATAACGGACTGCCAATCACGAGGTCTCGGGTTCGATTCCCGGTCAGGACAATCATTGGTGTGATGTTTTTAATTGTCATACAAATGTTTGTACTGCGTCTGGGTGTTTACTATGTATTATAAGTATGTATTTACAAAAGAAAAGTAGTTTATGTATTATATCCGTATTCTGGTACCCATAACACAGGCATATAAGCTTAGCTTGGGACGAGAGGACGTTGTGTGAAATGTCCATGAGTATTTATTTATTAATCGGAAGGAGGGTGCCCAGCCGTATTGGTTTTGCATTTTTAACTCGTCTTTATTAATTCGGTACGTATCTATCAATGTATTAATCCATGGAAGGTAAAGAAAGTGATGTACACACACTTGAAACTTAATAAGGACCGAAGACAATGTAATAATAAAAAAATCTATATTCAGGAGTATAAAGCGTGTTTTTTAGTTTTTGAACTAAGCAAATATTATGTTATTCCTCAGATTACTAGAAACAGACATAGGAGAAAGAGGTATGACGATACTTATCAATCACCACACAGAAATT
This sequence comes from Orgyia antiqua, assembly GCA_916999025.1. Classification (NCBI taxonomy): domain Eukaryota; kingdom Metazoa; phylum Arthropoda; class Insecta; order Lepidoptera; family Erebidae; genus Orgyia; species Orgyia antiqua. The sequence continues at coordinate 14,147,231 of OU779874.1, forward strand.
ATACTAACAGACAAATACTCGTATAAGTACTAATTTTAATTTAATGAGTGCCTACTTAATCCCTACTAATATTATAAATGCGAAAGTAACTCTGTCTGTCTGTCTGTTACGCTTTCCCGCTTAAACCTCTGAAACGATTTTGATGAAATTTGACACAGACAATCTTTAGACCCTGAGAAAGGACATTTGCTACCTTTTATTGCAAAAAAAAAAATCCAAATTCCACGCGGACGGAGTCGCGGGCAACAGCTAGTCAGTCTATATAAATATGAAAAAAAAATACAAATAAACTTTACGAATATTTTTATTTATATACAATTTCTTGATTGCTATCGTATGACAAACTACACGGCATCATTGCCTTAAGCGTTAATTATGAGAAATTAAAGAACTTATGAGCGGCATATTGTTGCAGCAGCGGTACAGACGCTGCCTGTTGTGCATTCAAAATGCCTGCTACACATGTAACAATATATGACAGGCCTCGTGGTGTAGTGGTTCATATAACGGACTACCGATCATGAGGTCTCGGGTTCGGGTCCCGGTCAGGACAATCATTTGTGTGATGTTTTTAATTGTCATACAAATGTTTGTACTGCGTCTGGGTGTTTACTATGTATTATAAGTATGTATTTACAAAAGAAAAGTAGTTTATGTATTATATCCGTATTCTAGTACCCATAACACAAGCATATAAGCTTAGCTTGGGACCAGAGGACGTTGTGTGAAATGTCCATGAATATGAATATGAATATATATCGTAGCGATATATTTGTGCAAATCGATCTGCGTATATTAATTGATTTGTGATTTATAGACAGATCTAACCAGTAACCTATTGAATAGCAGTCCACTTTCCAAAGTAATGCATCTGGGCCTATCAATTTCTTTGTCATCATTCTTCTGCCCTTATCCCATTATTTGAGGTCGGTGCTACATACCTTTTTGTTCCACAATCTTCTATCAGCCGTCATATCTGTGTTAACTCCTCTTTCTGTTATGTCCTCGTTCACACAGTCCAATTCAACCTTCCATTTATTTGTATTCCTAAAATAATTTAACCAGGCTATAATTAGGTTTATTATTATTTAAAAAGTAGAGTAGTAAGAGTAGCATCGATTATAGTCACGTGTCGATTGTTTAAATCGCGTAAGTTTAAAATCAATAATAATATCATGTTTTCAAAAATTTTACAAACAAGCTGTGTGAGGTCTGTATTATAAATTATCATTTACACAAATTAAAAACATATTTTAAAACCATAAAAATTATATGACCACATAAAAAATTATCTTAAAAGCAGATTGCAAATTGGCCAACCAAAATGCATTAAACATAAAATCCTTGTAGATACATACACTTTAATAACACATTATGCAATTTTATATCATTTTTACACATATTGAAGTCTCTTCACGGCTACATATCAAGTTATAGGCAGAGATATATTCATAAATTAGAATTGCTGATAGATATCGAAGTATTCTATTTTTTAATTTCAAGTATAGAGTGTACCGTCTAATCTTTTTATGTCATATAAATGTAGTTAGTTTTGATCTTAAAAATAGGTAATGATAAAAGTTTAATATCTCTCTTCTCTTTTCCAGCCCATCTACCTCCCACTGTTAGGCACAGGCCTCCACCACTTTGAGAGGGATTATAGTCTACTGTGCCGCGATGACAAGCCGTGTTGGCACAGGGTTTATTTTCGAGTTTTCGGTCTCTCACAGAAGGTGTTATCTGTGAGCAATATCCCTTAGCTGATTTTTACACCACCCTTGGGAGAAGAAGGGTGGTGACACTTGTATTCTTAATCCGTCACCACACGGGGGTTTAATCTACTATACATTAATACATTGTCTTGTTTTAGATAGTAGCAATTATATCATAAATAGGGATACGTGCTCTGGTTGTCGTCTATCCTTAAGGATTCATTTTAATAAGTAATTAACAAACGTTATACCGTCATATCCATATAAACCTATCGTACCAGATCACCCTATTAAATCAAAGTACAATAAAATATTTGTATTTATTAGTCTATCACAAAACTAGGGTGAGTTATGAAAGTCGTAAACTTTAGTAAAGTCATAGAGGGCCCACCCGGAAAGGACGATTGTTACCTTTATAAGCTTTAATATATACGAACGCTTTTTAAACGCACGCAAAAAAGGATTAAACGCACATAATCCCAGTACCTATGCGTTCAAATAAAACTATTGGAATCTTAAATGCTTTTTAATACGCTATAATCAGTAGTATTATGTTAAAAGAGCGCAGCTCAATTGCAAAGTTATCTTACATCTCCTCTTATGTAAAATTTGGTATGATTATGATTAAACATCACTTCAGTAAGCCCATTTTAAAGCAGGAGGTGATTAAATCATTGCGAGATATTCCCGCTAGATACAAATACCGCAGTACTGTGGGTTATGGCATTCTATTGGAGAGGCTTACGTCCAGCAGTGTAAGGAAAGAGGCTAAAGATTCTTATGAATCGATGAATAGAAATATTTCTCATTAGATTTACTTTATTATTATTCTGTCTTTTCAAAAAATTATGTTTTTAACGCGTTGATATTAACGGTCTTAATGAAAACGTTTTAAAAACGTCGGGATTGCAAAGCAGCGGCTTTTAACCGCTCGTGCGAACATGTTAACGTGGGATGGATGTTTGGGACCATTTTAATTGTACTGTATATGGATTAGTAGTGTACTGTATATTGGACAATAAGTATTGTGTGATATAGACTGGGGATTATGTGCGTAAAGCACTCTATTTAGGTTTCAAAGGATTTATTAGAGTTATGCTTTGCCGGTGCCATTGATAAAATGTAGTTGGAGTATAAAGTAACAAAAATGTTTGACAGCTAAATAGAAGTGAGATTGTGGGTGATTTTTATGTCAAACTCTTAAAGTTGCCGAAGAATAATTTGCTTGTGAATAAATTTTATCTATCGCGGATGTATGAAAAGGACAATTAAAATCAAATGTTTTGCTATGCTCTCTCTCTTTGTCTCTCACGTCCTTCATTTTGTGAAAGACTGTAGTCTCTTATGTCGCGCCTAGCAGACGTGTTGGTATAGGATTTATTTCCGAGTTTTCCGGCACTCACAGAGGATGTTATCTGTGTATCCCTTAGCTGGCTTTTACAGCAACTTGAAGAGAACACGTGGACAGGTGGTGACACTGGTATTCCTAATCCGACACCACACGGAGAATAAGCTTATATATTTTTAACAGAAATACCAGTTATGTTAATATATTATAGTGATTTAATCTACAATGTATAAATAATTACCGCCTAGCTTAAGAAGCCTTGACCGATTAGGTTTTATTACAAGTTTTACTTACAATTTTATCTATTTAGGCTATATTATCCTTCAGTTTATTAACACGGACAAAACAAACAAACAAACAAAACGATTTTTATTCACTTGATACATGCACATAACAAATAATTAATTACTACTGCCAAACCGTGACACAGTTTGTTGGGAGTTGCAGCTCCGGTTATTACATAAATTGGTTAAAATTATACATAACTACATATTATATTGTCAAATTTATCTAATTTACATAAATATTATTTTAATTGTCAAATCTCTAGTTTTTTATTTCTTATTTAGGTATAATAATATAAACACATTACTTACAATTGAAATTACGAGTTTAACAGCTTCTTATATAATTATGTTATTAAGTGAATGTACGTAGTTTTCTACCCTTTAAATTTAAAAATAACGGTGAAAACTTTCAGCAACTACCTAACTAACATCCGACTATTGAAAGTACGAGAAAATCACTTTGAAAGATTCCGTTATAATATAAATTGATAGATACATATTAACAGATTAACAGGGGTGAAAATCATGTTCAAATATTCCGTTAAACCCTTACATATTATAAAACAAAGTCTCTTGTCACGTTTGTCTGTCTATCTACAAACGCAGTCAATAAAATCACACAAATAAGCGTAAAATTATTACTCAATTTTGCTTGAAGATAAACTTAATAATGAGTAAATGGTAATTATGTAGTGAAACTTGGGATTACTCATCTTGGTGACGTCATAATATAATAACCTAATAATCTGCCTTGTATGATAATACTTAAAGCAATAATTGTAGTAAACATGCATGTGCATCCTAAAAACCGTCCAAGTACGAGTTGGATTCGAATACGTAAGCTTCTGTACCATTATTATAACGTACTTGTCATATTTCCGACCCTAAATAACGGGACAAAGACAGCAGAATGACGATGATAATATACATTGAAATTTTCAAGTCTCTAGCTATCACAGTTCTAAAGATATAGCCTAGTGAAATATAGACGAAAAGACGGCGAAGTTTCAATAATAAGCTGCAGTTTTACCTTTCGGTAAGGAACCCTAAAAACGTGCAGAAGACTTAATAATAACGTCTAATAAAATTACACACGAAAAGTAAACATGAACAAGAGCGAAAGTCCAAAACCCTACAATTTTCTGTTCAAAAATTTGATAACTTCATCTCATTTAATAACAGACCTAACATAATTATCGACCACCAATCACGTACACTCGTTTGAACCCCCCGCGTTTGAATTTAGAACGCAATGCTCAAAGTGCTCAAACGATGACAGACCTCCGATGTAAGCAGACGTGTGTTTATTTAGTAATTTGGCGGTAATTTGCAAAATAAGAACGTGCGCTGTTTTGAATATGGGTAATTAATTTTTTTTTGCTGAATTGCATATCACAATGTCGCTGAACCCCGAGGTGAAAGTAGTTGAGCGTGTAATTGAATATTTTATCGAGACCGGAGATAGGTTGGTTGAGAGTTCATGAATATAAAAAGGTCGGCCCGAGGGTATGTATCCGGATAACCATACCAGATTTTCGACGGGCCATAAAATGCTTTCACTTTTAAGCTTTTGTTAGTTTAATGACTGTAGGCTGAGCTAATATTATTTTCATTAAAATGTTATCTAAAACAATATGGCGGGCTTTGAACTCCGTCTGTTAAGGGCCTACATCAATATTATCGTATATCATCGCCGACACGTACATATTAACACAGCCAGTAGGCACAGAAAATGAAGAATTAGGGATACTTTTCCTATTTACTCAAAATCTACTAAATATATTTTAATTCTGATTTACGTGTTTCTATATATGATACTTACTCATGTTTTTAAAGTTATTTCATTAGTTAATACGCGATAATAGACCGACAAATGAAAAAAATAAAAAATTTGAGAGGTTGTTTCGCCAAGATTTTCTATCGAGAAAACTTTTTTCAATCGTGTTTCTGAGTTTATGCGATCCTAGATCATATATTGAAAAAACATATACTTAAAAATTAGAGCTCTAGCCATTCAATCTAAAGAAACAATGAAAACTTCTTACATAGAAAAATGCACGAAGCTATTTTGGTATCCTCTTAAAAGGTTTTTGTTTAAACTTTGTTTAGTTTAATTAGCAATTATATTATTATTATTGTAAAGGATTGTGGGTAGTTTAGCAGACATAGTTAGTTTGAGGAAAATATTTAGGCTGGGTTTTGGCCTCGTTGGCTAGTAGGTCATACAACGGACTGCGATTCAGGAGATTACGGGTTCGGTTCCCGGACAGTACAATTATTTGTGTCATACCTACCAATGTTTGTTCTGCACTTGGGTGTTTTCTATGTATTATAAACATGTGATTATAACATAAGTAAATTTGTTTAGTATCTGGTACCATTATTACAAGCATAGAAATATCTATAGCTTACTTTGGGACCAAAAGATGTTGTGTGAAATGTCAATGGGAATTCTTAATCCGTCACCACACGGACGATACATCAATAGTTAACTGCGCCTTAAATATTTATTAGTCATTTCACGGTCAATATGAATTTTAAAGTGACTTTCAGATGTCTAATTCTAAATTCTTTTGCATTTTATTGAGCAGTAACAAGTCATAATAATGTTACGTGCTAGGGTTCGAAGGATTTGGAGAGAAAGACCTGCTGACTCTTTTGAAGACTTTATTCACTAGCACTAGTTACACACTAAGCACTAGGTCCAAACACTAAGCACTAGGTCCAAACACTAAGCACTAACAATGTCCTAGATCGTAGCCAAGTTGTAGGTTTCACTGGTATCACTCTTGATCACTTGTTTTCGCTCTCGAAGTCGCCTTTATCGTAGCTCGAACTGAACTGCCCGGGCTCGCCTCCCTGCCGCTATTTATATGCGCCGAGACGAGTTCCAGAATGTTCCCGACTGTGCGCGAACGTGATCGCCCGGAACGAATGTTTTCTAGAAGATTCGCGCATGTACGGTAGTTCCTCTAACGCCATCTAGTATCTAATAGGGGTTTCACTCTGTTCGGTTCTTTAATTGGTTTTACTAGTTGCTGCTAGATGGCGCTAGCTCCTTTGTGTTTTGTGTGTTCGTAACAATAAATACGTGAATATAATTAAAATCACATGAAATCTTTTTATGCGAGTTTTATATAAAAAACAAATTTATTGTTCTAATTAATATGTAAAAGTATGTTTTTACGTGTTTGAATGTGAAATGGTGGAGTGGATTTTGGACTTTGCACAGAACATTAAGTTTAAAATAACTCAGTACTTATAACTTTTTACCTGATACCAACAACGAGCAGAGGTGCAATGCACGGTGACTGCAAAGTCTCCGAAACTTCGGGCCAAAATTTAAAACAAATACATATACGGGTCTAAATCCGTAAAAAGTAGTTTTATTTGAACAAATGAGTCGCGCAAGTGTTAGAAAAAATTGATGTAGAGTTTGATTATTTGTTTGTTTAAACCCGCTAATCTGAGGAACCGCTGATCGTATTTGGAAAATTCTTTCAGTGTTGGATATCACATCCATTGAAGAAGGATTTAGGTTGTATAACATTATGCTGCGACCAATAGGAGCGAAACATCAGTGAAAGATGTTGCAAAAACGGGTGAAATTTCCTAAATACCACGCGTACGAAGTCGCGGGCAACAGCTATATTACTATAAAGCACGCAAGAAAACCTGCGAAGTGCTGCTAGTATCTATTATGTCATTATGATCTATTCAGGTCATACGACATATTAAAATATCGTAATAGTTAATATTCAATGTCATAGCTTGACAAATTACATCTATATATAAATTTAATTTATCGCGATTTCACGGTTTTAATAGATGATCTATACCAGGTATGGCCAACTTTTGTGCACATAAGAACTACTTTTTATTGTAAAATTGAGTCGTGATCGACCTATTTCTTAGGTAAGAAGGGGCACGAAATTATATTTGCCATTAAAAAATACTGAACTAGATTATAACCAACATATTTTGGCCTACTAGAAATTTAGAATCCATGCTCAAAATCTATTAAAATAGTAGAAAACTACTAAAAGTGGCCACGATCAACGTCTCCCTACTCGAAGCATGAGCTGCGTACATGTTCATTCCTATATCAATTACTAGAAACATTTGGCATTGAATGGCCCCCTCGTGGAACTTGCGAGAGATCGACCAAAATTGGTCGCGCGGTCGACTTGTTGACCATTCCTGATCTACATATACTAATATTATAAAGCTGAAGAGTTTGTTTGTTTGAACGCGTTAATTAATCTCAAGTTGGAATTGAAAAATTCTTTTTGTGTTGGATAGTCCATAATTTGCGAAAAGTTGTAGGCTATGTAACACCACGCTGCGACCAATAGAAGCTAGGCATTAGTGAAAAATATGGCAAAAAAGGGAAATATTTTCTGATTTACACGCGTACGGAGTCGCGGGCAACAGCTTCAGTTTTACATAATAAGAATCTTAATATTGCAGTTCACTCAATAATGTAAATGTAATGATTTGTTTACTGTTAGTTAAATAAATTAGTTAAATAAAATATATAGTTTAATATGTAGTTAAATAAATTATCAGTGTGGTGACGGATTAAAAATACAAGTGTCACCACCCCATCTCCTCCCAAGGGTGCTGTAAAAGTCAGCTAAGGGTTATTGCACATAGGTAACATCCTCTGTGAGAGACGGAAAACTCGAAATTAAACCCTGTGCCAACACGCCTGGTCAGCGCGGCACAGTAGACCATATTCCCTCCCAAAGTGGAGGAGGCCCATGCCCAACAGTGGGACGTAAATGGGCTGGAGAAGGAGGAAGGAGTTAAATAAATGCTGTCGATAAATAGCAAATCTAAATTAAAGGTGGCCTTTCGATGTTTGCGACCGGATCGCGCGACTCGCTTTAATCTTGTGCTGAAAGTACTATTCTACCGTTTACTGCGAAGCAGTCAACTGCGTTGTATAAGAAGTGGACATAGCTAAACGCAAAAGGTTTTCTAACACACATATACCTAAACTCCTAAACAAAAGCATATGAAAACACAAACATATTTGTCACTATCTGTATTCCTACTCGCATAAATACTAAAAGGATCCAATTTGCCACACAAAATGCATTATTTCAAATACATTATCTATTTATTCAAGTTAAATCACATACAATGCTACTTAATTAAACATGTACAGATACTGTAATCTTTATAAAGTGGTAATGTATTACATAGTAACAAATTTATCGCTGTATCAAGTGCAATGCGGTACAGGGAAGGTTAATTGCTGTCAGAGGGCAAGTAATATATCTTAGATGTAATAAACGCTACTGGAATCGAGTTTATTGGGCACGTACCTTTTATTTAAATGCTGTTTATAATATAATTTTGTTTCTGTTGATGTTTATTCAATAGGAATTAGAAGTTATAACTTACCTAATCAACTTACCTAAACAAGCTGATCCAGCGAACTTCGTACCGCCAATTAAAGTTGTCTGTACTTTCAGATTATCTAAACAATTTTTATAAAAAAAAAATACAACAGACCTGTTTTAAAATAAACGCGATCAGTTGATTACATTAGGTGGCAGCAAAGCGGGCAAAATTTATATTTGGCGAAGAGTTTGTTCGTTTGTTTGAACGCGCTAATCTCAGGAACCACCGGTACGATTCGAAAAATTCTTAAGAGTATATAACACCACGCTGTGACTGTTAGGAGCGAAGCATCACTAAAAAATGTTGCAAAAATGTTGTATTTTTGGTTTTTTATTTATATTTTTTATTTGTGAAACCGATAATTTAATGTATTAATAAAATACAATGTATCTTATCATATAAAGCATATTATGTAGGTACATTTATTAATAATATAATACTGTAAATACATATAAGATATAATAAATTGACTTTGATTTTATATATTCATACGTACCTATCAATTTAATTTTGTTTAAATATAGATAAATAACAATACTTATTTCTTTTTACTAAACTGCTCTTATTTGCTTCGTGCGTATCTGTGTTCTCTCTCTCTCTCTACAGCCCATTTACGTCCCACTGTTGGGCACGGGCCTCCTCCACTATAGGAGGGATTATGGTCTACTGTGCCGCGCTGACCAGGCGTATTAGTACAGGTTTATTTTCGAGGTTTCCGTCTCTCACAGAGGATGTTATCTGTGTGCAATATCCCTTAGCTGACTTTTACAGCACCCTTGGGAGGAGATGAGGTGGTGACACTTGTATTCTTAATCCGTCACCATACGGAGAGTCACGCCTATATATTAGTGCGTTAAAATAGTAATTTAACTACATATCCAGATGTGTTATTTGACAAAATACAAATTTATAACCATTAAAACTGCCTAGCCCCATGGGAAAACGGCGTGATGTTATGATAAAATCTACAATAATCTCTAACACTTGCGCTACGTCTGGTACCTACGCGTCCCACCCGTGACTGAAAAGTCTAAAATAAACCCTGTACCAACACGAAGTGAAGGAGATCCGCGCCCAACAGTGTGACGTTCATGGGCTGGACAGAGAGAGAGATATAGGCATGATAGTCTTTCTATGAAATGTATTAATAACTGCTCAAAATTGATATCTACATGAAGACCTATCAACTTTTTTTGCTTTTCCGTTGCACTTATCCGAGTTAGCCTAGAAAAAGTGTCGTCTAGGTTCAAATTACTTTAGACAGAGACTATATTAACGGAGATACACGATAAGCGATTTAAAGTTTTTGAATTTGTATGAAAATTGAAAATTCTAAAATATTTGAGAATCACAATATTTTGTTGTAAAAATATTTTTAGTTCATAAACTAAATACACCATTGAAAATCCTGAATAGTATTTTACACTGTTGCGTTGTTTTTGGTTCATAATAGTAGACTATAGCCTCAGCCAATTTATCATTTAGGTATTTGTGTTAGAAATTTAATTGCTATCCCTACGTTCAAGCGCTGCGCCAAAAGAGACAACTACATATTAGCCTACAAAAACTTTAAAAAAATGTAGTACCTACTCACTCGTGTAATAAAAAATACCAATACAATCAATTCGACACTGGAATTTCCAGTTATCTAAACTAATAATATAAAGCTGAAGAGTTTGTTTGTTTGTTTGAACGCGCTAATCTCAGGCACCACTGGTCCGATTTCAAAAATTCTTTCAGTGTCGTATAGAACATTTATCAAGGAAGGCTATAGACTATATAACATCACGCAGCAACTAATAGGAGCGAAGCAGCACTGAAAAATGTTGCAAAAACGGGAAAAACTTTCGTTGGTGGCGACAGCTAGTACATAATATAAACGCACCGAGTTACAGTTGTTTATACATAAAGTGCACAATACACTGATAACCTTTAAGACATAAAGATATTTACGTATTATTATATCTTATTTTACACAAAATTGAATTATATTGAATACAATATCACCACAATTATTAATTAAGTCACGTAGACAAGTCAGATTAAAATATTTTTATATGTTATGAAATTAAAAAAAAACGGCTTAGTACAAGTTGGAATTGCATACGAATTACCGTGGTTATTATAAATAAATATAATAACAAATAAATATTCATGAACATTTCACACAACGTCCTCTGGTCCCAAGCTAAGCTTATACGCTTGTGTTATGGATACCAGAATACAAGTAAAGATATATTCATTAGACTATTTTTGTTTTTGCAAATACACCCTTAAATCGAAAACTTTGTCGGTATTAAGTCCGCCATTGTACCATTTAATTGCATAAAGTTGTAAAATAAACTAAATAAATAAATAATAAAACACCAAGACGCAGTAAGAATATTTATATGACGAATATAAACTTCACATGAATATTGTCCTGTAAGGGGATCAAACCCGCGACTTAACCCTTGCAGTCGGTTACACTACAGCACGAAAAAAGCTAAATTAATTTAAAAAAAAGAAACAAGTGCAAGTCGGACTCGCGTACGAAGGGTTCCGTACCAATAACTATGCAACATAAGGCAACGGTATTAGTATCGAGCAAGAAACGGTAAAAAAATCATGTTTGTTGTATGGGAGCCCCCCTTAAATCTTTATTTTATTTTATTTTTAGTATTTGTTGTTATAGCGGCAATAGAAAAACATCATCTGTGAAAATTTCAACTGTCTAGCTATCACCGTTCTTGAGATACAGCCTGGTGACAGACGGACGGACGGACAGCGAAGTCTCAGTAATAGGGTCCGTTTTTACCCTTTGGGTACAGAACCCTAACAAGAAAAGATTATTCGCATCGCTTCTCATCAAAGCCTCTGTCCGACTGTAAGACGATACATACAGGCCAACACGCTATCTGAAACATGTTCTTAACTTACGACATTTTACTACATATTTAAATAACATTATGTAAAGAATGCTAGGTGGTTGGTCGAGATGTTGCAAAGCATTCTTGATAGATGGCGTTGCGCGTAGAAATACGATATAAACTCAATCGAGTGACGATTACGGTGGCCTAATTTGATTACTGAAAAGCACGACCGCAATAAGCTCAGTTGGCAGAGCTACGGAACGGTATTCCGAGGTCGTGGGTCCGAGTCCCGCTTACGGTAATCACTTTTTCCACCGTAATTTAATTTATTAAACATTATGTAATTTTTTATCGCTGTACGTAATATATTGTAGACCACTTTCGGAGCAATTCCATTGAAACGTCGGGTTATTGAAGTAATAATATATCTCTGTCATCTCGTGTCTCGTGATCTAGTGGTTCATGTATCGGATTGCCGTTCACGAGGTAGCGGTTTCGATTCCTGCACTGGACAATCATTTGGGTGTTATTTAAAATTGTCATACAAATGTTTTCCTGCGTCTGGGTGTTTATTGTGTATTATAAGTATGTATTTACAAAAGATATTAGTTTATGTACTATATTCGTTCGTATTCTGGTATCATACCACAAGCAAAGCTTAGCTTGGGATCAGAGGATGTCGTGTAAAATATACTTTAATCTATTAAATTATTAAATCTATCTGATACTCATACCACAACACAAACTTAGAAATATATAGCTTAATTTGGGATCAAAGGACGCTTAAAAAGCAATCGTGAACATTGTCTATTCAACTAGATTTTCTTCAGTTCATTTTCTTTTAGAACACAAGATATTGTAAGTTTAACGACCTGTTATCAATGAAAGCGTGACATGCAGACGTGACAGAAAAACTACTGTTTATATAGAGATCTGTTCTTCACACCGGATATGAGATAGTGAATTAGGAATTGTGTGATGTTTACACATGCTTTAGTTAAATAATTTCGGGATACTTTGATATGTTTAACCTAGGTGTTTTTGGTCACTATTGTTTGGTAATTTGTGTTACTTATTAATATTCTCCGTGTGGTGACGGATTAAGAATACAAGTGTCACCACCCGATCTCCTCCCACGAGTGCTGTAAAAGTCAGCTAAGGGATGTTGCACACATATAAGATCCTCTGTGAGTGACGGAAAACTCGAAAATAAACCCTGTGCCAAAACGCCTGGTCAGCGCGGCACAGTAGACCATAATCCCTGCCAAAGTGGAGGAGGCCCGTGCCCAACAGTGGGACGTAAACGGGCTGGAGAGAGAGAGAGATTAATATTACATAGCTGTTGCTAGCAATTTCGTACGCGTGGAATTTAAAAATCAAACCCTAACAAATTATACAAAAAGGCCGTCCTCTTTAAGCACTCTATCATTTAAACAAAACTGCATCAAGATCCGTTGCGTAATTTTGAAGATATAATCCCACATAGGTATCTATGTATGTATATCATACAATAATAACGACTTTTTTATCATCGATACCAGTATTACAAAGCTGAAGAGTTCGTTTGTTTGAACGCGCTAAACTCAAAAACCGCTAGTCCGGTTTAAAAAAATCTTTCAGTGTTGGGTAGCACATTTATCGAGGAACGTTTGGCTAAATAACATCATGCTGTGATCAAAGTAAAGCATCAGTGAAAAAGTAGCAAAAACGGGGAATTTTCTCGAAATTTCACGGACGAAGTCGCGGGCATCAGCTACTACTTTTATCTATCAAAGTTATATCACACATAGTTTTTAAACAGTGCGTTTCCACAGCATTTATTTTATTCATACTTACAATCTGTTACCAATCGTGCTTATTTCAGGACTAGATGACATTGTGATAAATGTAACAATATACATGTTTTAATAAGACAGTTCTGACGGGCCTCGTAGTCGAGTGGTTCATGTAACAGACTGCCATTTTCTAGGTCTCGGGTTCGATTCCCGCTCGGGACGATCATTAGTGTGATATTTATAATTGTCATACAAATGTCTGTACGGCGTCCGGGTGTTTTCTATTTTATCTATTCTACGTATTCTGGTACCCATAACACAAGCATATAAGCTTAGCTTGGGGCCAGAGGACGTTGTGTAAGATGTCCATGATTATTTATGCTTTAATAAGACATGAATGGATAGATATAACCTAAAAAGTAGCCACTGATGTTAATTTACAACTGCGCAATTTTCTAGTTCTTCAAGACAATTCTGTAGTGACATTTTGGTATACTGCCAATAACAATTCCGGTCAAAAACCTCTAATGCCGACACGAAGTCTACGAGCAAACACTGGAATTTTTTTAAGCATTTTTCTACAAATAAAATTTATATTCGACGTATCTATAAAAACAGTAATGGCTTGGCGCACACGTTTCTTTTGATTTTTGTAGTTCCTCAACAAATGGAAATCCTTATTACAATTTTACTAGCCAGCATGTATCTATTTTAGTAATTATTTTTTTAAATTTAATTCATTAGACATACATGAAACGGTTTTCTATGTTATAAATATATAAATAAAATACATAATTAATCATGTACATTTCACAAAACGTCCTCTGATCCCAAGCTAAGCTTATTATGCTTGGGTTATGGGTATCAGAATAGGAATACGGATACATACATAAATACTTTTCTTTTGTAAATACATACTTATAATACATAGAAACACCCAGACGCAGGACAAACATTTGAATGACAATTATAAAGATCACACAAATGATTGTCCCGAACGGGAATCAAACCCGCGACCTCTTGAACGGCAGTCGAAGTCACTAGTCCACGAGGAAATAAAAATATTTATAGTTTATTTGTCTTGTATGTGACGATGGTAAGAGAGAAAACGGTATGTCAGTGTAACCTTGAAGGTTGGGCAAGCCTTTGATATGACGGTAGTATGGACGCTACCTGCGACAGCGAAAACTGTTATGTAGGATTATTATAGTCCGGGTTTCCCCGATTCGTCCTAGTTTAAAAGGTGCTCAGGAACATCCAACTAAAGAATAGAAAATAAGTCTATACTGAACCTTCAATCTACGCATCCGTCTTACACTTGACCAGTTCTTGTTATACTAATAACCTTGTTATGTTTTTGAGTACATACAAGTAGCACTTAAATATAATTGTATGTTGAAATTTGTATTTAAAATCTATCATGTGTAAGCTTTATGCATAAAAAGTTACGTAAACATGTTCTGGCGTGTATCATGCTGTTAACTCAAGGACTTAAGCTTGAAGACTATGATATTTATTCATTAGGCTGAAAATTTATTTATTTATTGTATTTATTTAACAAATTTTACAGTTAGTAACATAAGTTGAAGTAGGCATTAAAGCTTTAGTGTAGGGGTCTACATATTCCTTATGACGGTACGATACCAAATTATGCTCCATACAAAAGTATGGGTATCGTACTTCCGTTTTTTCTTCGCGAAAATTGGACCGATTTTCATAGTTTTTGCGTTATATTATACACAAAGAGCATATCTATGCTTCTATCACTTTCGTTTTTTCAAAACATAATAACTAAAAGAAATATGACGATCCGAAAAACCCACTTTTTTCGGTTTTCTTTAGATAAAGTTGCAGCGTCTATCACACAAATTTGGTAAAGTTTTACCACAAAAGAAAGTGATAGAAGCTTATATATACTCTTTCTCTATAATATAACGCAAAAACTATTAAAATCGCTTTAACTTTTGCGAAAAGAAAACGGAAGTACGAAACGTCTTTTTTCAAAGAATTTGTAGGTGAAATCCGCTTCATCTATATTTGTCCCTTTCAGCGCGGCGCTCGGAAATAGGGAATACCTAAGGCAAATACCTAAATGAGGAGTACAGTATCTTAAGTAGTGTCGACGGGTCCTCAGTTTGAAAGTAGAAATAGAGCGCGATTCTCTAATGTTAGACGGTAGTGAATTCCACAATCTGACTGTATGTATAGTAAAGGTAAGTAAGGTATAGTAAAAATTCTGCGATTCGCATATGCACATGTACTTGTGATCTGTTCTAATAACTTAATAATAATTATAGATAGATAGATAACTCTTTATTTTACACTTTACAGGCATGTAAATACAAGATTCTTAAGACTAGGTACAAACAGGTACAATATTGTGAAATAAAAAAAATACTTCTTTTCTAACATTTATTTTTCTTTAATATTTTTTTGTATTTAATGTTCAATTTTACTATTTTCATTTTAGACCAAAATGAATCGATCATTCCTTTAGACTTTAAGACCGTCCCACACGTTGACATAAGACATATGAATATAGATTAATGGTAGGATTAGTATAAAATATATTAACATCGATGTATTTAGGGGATAACATAACAAAAAATAAAGCTATAACAGTTTTAAAATAGTTTTAAAAACAAAACATGTGATTTCACAAAACTAGAGCACATTTTTGTGTGTTGTCATAAAATGTTCGTTTTAAATTATTGCAACACTAAATTTGTACTTTCTTTTACAAAAAGTGCCGAATAGTTTCAAGTATCTTAACTGTACTAATATTATAAAGCTTAAAAGTTTGTTTGTTTGCGCTAATCTCGGGAACTTCTGATACTAATTGAAAAATTCTTTGTGTGTTGTATAGGCCATTTATCGAGGAAGGCTTTAGGCTATAAAACATCACGCTGTGATCAATAGAAGCGACGCATTAGTGAATATTGCTGCAAAATTTTCAAAATTTCACGCGTACGAAGTCTCGGGCGACACCTAGAGTTGCTTCATAAATTAAAGTGGAAAAAGTGATCATCGAAAGCGGGAACTTATTGCTGTCACTATCGAATTACCTAACCGCAGTCTACTGCTGCTAGGTCCCTCCCAATTTCCGCCCAAATTCCTCCGTCGGTGGTCTATCTCTCCATCTCGCAGGATGGAGCTCTACTTAACTTTCCGAGTCGCGTTCTTCATTCTAGACCCCTCTACTTTATCTGTCATAGTTTCCTTGACAGACTTGACCTTCTTTCTGCCTTGACCTTAGCGAGCCATGCCGATTATAAGAAGTAGAATATAATTTTATTAAAGTAGAATATTGGAACGAAATTCCTTATCGTGCGTTACGAAAGGGGGCTAGACGGAAAAAATTAAGACCAAAAGTTGTAACGATACTTCGTTTCGTCTTTCTATTTCAGATTGAACAGTTTGGTGCCGCTAAGATTATTTTTGTGGAGTTTATACAGGTATCTTATATAATAATTATTATTTATTATGTACAAAAAACCTGTATTTAACAAAGGAACTTCGTTCCATCCAGGTGTCTCTTGACATCTCTCATGATTTTTCATTTCAGTGTTAATCCAATCAAGAAACTCCCAGAATATGCCTTTCTATAAATTAAGCGCGTTTTTGGCACAATACGTCATGCTTAGTAGAACATTCTGGTTAAAAAAATACTAGTACAAATCTTCAAAAGGCCAAACTCTTAATATAAACAAATAATCATTATATTTACTGATGATTTCTTACTTTGCCGATGAGTATGAATCTGAAACAGGTTAATTATCTGGGATTCATTGCCAAATACAATTAACTAGTGTGATTAATGAACTTATTGACAGATTCGAAGTGTGTGTTCAGTTTAAGAGGATACCAAAATAGCTTCGTGTATTTTTCTACGTACGAAGTTTTCATTGTTTCTTTAGATTGAATGGCTAGAGCTCTAATTTTTAAGTATATGTTTTTTCAATATATGATCTAGGATCGCATAAACTCAGAAACGCGAGTGAAAAAAGTTTTCGCGATAGATCTTACTCTCTCTTTCGAATCTTAGCGAAACAACCTCTCTCATTTTTTTTTTGTTAGTCTATTAACGCGTATTAACTAATGAATTAACTTTAAAAACATAAGTAACTATTATATATAGAAACACGTAAATCAGAATTAAAATATATTTAGTAGATTTTGAGTAAACAAAAAAAATATCCCTAATTCTTCATTTTCTATACCTACTAGCTGTGTTAATATGTACATGTCGACGATAATATTGATGTAGGCCCTTAATTAATATCTTTGTATAATCTAAAGCCAGATTCTCAATTCATTTTCACACTTCATAACTCTATATTAATAGAGTTTTAATACAATAAATAAATCCAAAATTAAGAGTATTAAAAAAAAAGTTCAACCGACTTCGATGTGCCTTTGAAATTTGAGGGTTTTCATCGATTTGTCAGGAGATAACTATGAGATCCTGACCTGGTGAAACACGGAAACCACCAGTTTTTTAATTCAAATAAAAGAAGAATCTTTAAAATCGCTTAACTCAGTTAAAAGTTATGAGGCAACAAACATGAAAAAATAAATAAAAAATATCATACCGACGAATTGAGAATGTCCTCTTTTCTTTGAAGACGGTTAATAAAGAATTATTGTACATACTTTTGGGTTGTTTTGGCCATCTTGCGGCCGTTTTCAATATTTTATCTATCCACAATTCCTGCAAGTGAAGACAGACAATTCTAAACTTTTGTCATCACCGCCTTCTGAAGATAGAAATATCATACCGATAAACAAGATTATCAATCTATCGGCTGTGCTTATCTACAGTTTTTAGCTTGAATGGCAAAGATATATTATCAAATGTAGTGTCTATGGCTACATTAGTCAGTCGGCTTGAAGCCACTTACATATATATGTGTGCGTGAAATATGTATCTATCTATGATACAGGCTATACGTCATATGAAACGTCATTATTCTATGAAATACTATTTAGCCAGTCTAAAGCATAGACTTGGTCTTATTCATAATGATAATGACTTATCGGAGGTTAAAAGTTCGCTAAAATAGGTTCGCGAAAATTTTCAACCCTTTTTTTCGCAAAAGGTATATATAGCCTATGTCTTTTCTCAGGGTCTAAAGATTGTCTGTGCCAAATTTCATCAAAATCGGTTGAGGGGTTTATGCGGGAAAGCGTAACAGACAGACAGACAGAGTTACTTTCTCATTTATAATATTAGTAGGGATTATTTTTATTACGATATAGACATATAACATAAAGAGTGTAATGAACTTTTTGGCGAGGCCATAGAGCAATACATAATATTTAATGTAAAACCACAAAAGACTGTTATCGTGCGTGAATTTTGTGCAAGTGATTATTCAATCCATTCAGTCACTCCAATCTAAATAGCTTGACCCTGTTTAATTAAGCTCCATCTATCCATCTAGTTAGAGGCGCTTAATGTCTAATTAAAAACAGGTTTTCCTAAATAAGTGCAAGTAAGTTTAAAATAAATTTAACAAACGGGAACAATCATTCGGTTTTTAGTTATAACATATAACGAATTGCCTGTTATTGTTTACGTTGGCATCACTATAGACGTTGTAGTAATAATTACGCACCTGACCGCACAAAACATGTGTATTGGACTTTAAAAATAAAAAAGTATAGAAACCTAAGCTTTATTATCTAGTATAAAGATGTCAGTATCTATATATTTAGGTGCGTACTTCATAGTGTTACGTTATTGCGATTCTATGCCAAATGATGTATAAATAGATTGTTGGACGTCTAAACTGTATCATTATCAGACTCAATGGGTTCTATTTATCGCAGCTTTGATGTTAGTGATTGGGACGTCAGTATTTAAGTATATGTAAGTTCGATTCCCATTTTCATTTCAGCACATTAACTGCTATTTCGCAGACGCTGAAGTGTATCTGCCTTGGCCGGTCACCACATGGTTTTTTTTCATCTTTTGTCTTGTGCCACTTATAGTTTGTCAATATGATTCAAATATTTTGGTTGAATATTCGAAATATATTGAAGAACGAAATAGTTGTTTTAATCTCCGAATTCTTCTAGTAACATACTAGAAGAATACTTAAACTAAATTTGACCGATAACGATGTCTAAATAGTGGCAGATTTTTTATATTTATAATTTTGTTCTTGTTGCAGGTAAGTTCAAATGCAATGCAGATTAACTAGAAGTTATTTTGTAAGTGATTTTTACTTTTGTAATAATTGTCTCATTATATTAACATAACTATTCTGTACATTATTTTTGTATTTAGTTGGTTACGGGAAACTCTCGAAAGCAAGAGTCACATGATTGCATCTTGCTTGCCTTTGTTTAGGTGTTATGGCTATGTCAAACAGTGCCTAATAAATAAAGTTACTAGTATAGATTTAAAAATTTAAAAGAATTCTACTGAGTTTCTTAAGCTAGTTTCTCTGAGTGTATTGTAAGTCTTAAGTCGCAAGTACGGTGAAGAAAAAATAGACTTTTTAACAATTATGCCTATATAAATAAATGAATTTGACTTTGAAAATATTACAAACGAGCTTTTGCCCGCGACTTCGAACGCTTAAATTTTTTTTAAAAATCACAGTTTTTGCAACATTTTTCAATTGATCGCACTTCTTTGATCGCAGCGTGTTGTTATATAGCCAATAACCTCCCTCGATAAATGTATTATGCAACACTGGAAAAATTTTTCAAAGCGAACCAGTAGTTACTGAGATTAGCGCGTTCCAACAAACAAGCAAACTCTTCTTATAATATTATAGAAGTGAAAAATATTAATGGAAGGGACTAAATTCGGCACTTTAGTCTTGAAGGTATCCGTAAAACTTTACATAAAAGGAAGTCTCTAATTATGTCAAATATAACACTACTTTCTAAGAGCATTATAAAATGTAGAGTTATTTAAACCAGTGGTAGTTAGCATACATTTAGTATGTCACGTGGCGACTCTTAACCTTTTGTTAGCATTATTTAAGAAAAGTGTAGTAATTTTGTAGTACTACCATATAAGATATTTTTTTTATATACGGACTGGAGATGAATCATTCGTGTGTTCCAGTAAGCGAAATATTGTAACTTTTTTTTACCGATTTCAAAAAAGGAAGAGGTTCTCAATTCGTTTGTATGTTTTTTTTTAATGTTTGTTAAAAAAAAAAACATCATAACTTTTAACTGGGCGAAGCGCGATAGCTGGTGGTTCCCGTGTGATCCTATTGGCACCAGGTCAAGATCTGATGGTTATCTCCTAAGAAATCGAGAAAAACTCTCAAATTTCAAAGCCACACATTGTTTTTACATATTAGGTATCTAAATAATGAAAGAGTGGACCACCGAGGTAGCCTCATGAAGTCGGTTCAACTTCTTCTTTTAAAAATACCCAATTATGTTTGTATTATAAGTAAATAATGCAATAAATTATGGTTACTGCCCACTGCTTGGAATTTAGCGTGATATTATAAAGTCTGTGTCGTCATATTGTCACGTCTTTTTCCATAGGGCTAGGCAGAGATTATAGAACGCCATCTGCTACAATCTAAACATGGCTATTACGTTAAATTAGAAATCATGTTTCTATCAAAGAAAGAAAGAACAAAGAAAAGTTTTTTATTGTCAACCACACATACAGAAAAATTCATAGTATTTAGAATAAGTAACAATAATTTGACCAGTCACAAATCCGGCAAATGTATCAGTCATATCTATGTTTCAAATCGAAACATTGTTAGTTGTAATCGTTAAGTAACTGCTGTCTAGTTAATAGGCTGTATTCCTTGTCGAAGAAGCCGCCTGTCTTAGTATGTCTATAAGACATGAGATAACGGTACTAATGTTTGATTAGCGGTTTGTTATGTTCTAGTATTATATTTCTAATACTGACGGATATTAAGGAATTGACTTTTGAAAAATCGTAGAGAATGTTAAAGAAAAAAAACATTCTTTAGTAATTACAGACAGGCCATAACAACTGATCGTAGAGGACCTCTTACAGCTCAGTCCCACCAGTGACCATAGTGACTGCAGTCTCCGAAACGTCGAGCTAAAATTTAAAACACATATATCCAACTGATTCCGTAAAAAGTGGTTTTATATAATTTACAAAAAAAAAATTATAATGAATAAAAATATATGGTATATGGCAACCGCCAGGATTCGACCCGTAGACTTCTAATTCAATACCCGGCTCCTCCAACCATTGTACTATGTTAACTTGACAGCTGTAAAATAATTTTGGAAATTATACACCCTACTAACTGACCTGTCAAGACATTTTGCTAAAAATATCTATACATGTTATAAAAATTTGTACTTTGAAGATATCACATCTTTATAATGCAGATAATATTGTCTATTTAATAGTTGTGTGTATATGCAGCTGTCCATATTAATAACCAACGTCGCCGACGCACCGCAGACCAATCGTGTCACCTAATTGCGCGTTTGACACATAAGCTACAAAAGGGTAGAGTCGATATGCTTTTATTTATTCCCATTTTCCGTGTGGTAACGGATTATGAATACAAGTGTCACCACCCCATCTCCTCCCAAGGGTGCTGTAAAAGTCAGCTAAGGGATATTGCACACAGATAACATCCTCTGTGAGAGACGGAAAACTCGAAAATAAACCCTGTGCCAACACGACTGGTCAGCGCGGCATAGTAGACCATAATCCCCCCAAAATGGAGGAGGCACGTGCCCAACAGTGGGACGCAAATGGGCTGGAGAAGGATTCCCATTTTAATCATCTCGAAAAATAATATTTTCGGGTATATTATACTACGGGCTTCGTGGTGGAGTGGTTTATGTAATGGACTGCCGATCACGAGGTCTCGGGTTCGATTCCCGGTCAGGACAATCATTTGTGTGATATCCATAAATGTCATACAAATGTTTGTACTGCGTCTGGGTGTTTACTATGTATTATAAGTATGTATTTACAAAAGAAAAGTAGTTTATGTATTATATCCGTATTCTGGTACCCATAACACAAGCATATAAGCTTAGCTTGGGACCAGAGGACATCGTGTGAAATGTCCATGAATATTTATTTATTTATTTATATTACATGAAGTAATCTGTAGCGTAAACAAAGCTCTGTGCTTTGTATGTTTTGCTGCTGACACTTAAGTCTCCTTTTTAGATTTGCGTACTCCGTTTTTGCAACATTTTTTACTGATGCTTCGCTCCTATTGGCAACGTGGTTTTATATAGCCCATAGCCTTTTTTTCTAGCCGTTAGTAAGTCTAGGGAGTTCAAACAAGCAAACAAACAAACTCTTTACCTTTAAAACATTAAGGACTGCTAACTACTCCACAGTTTTCTAATAATACTTAGTATACAATTGGAGTCAACCGCATGTTTGTCGCCTAGCTCTAGGTGGCGCTATTCTATTTAAAATTCCATCACACATTGCTCGATATAATTGTAGTAACATATTACAATTAATAACGCCTGCACAATGAAAATATATTTCTATATTTAGTTACTCGTAGATCATTCTATTCCACACTAGACTGTTGCACGCGACACCGTACGCGTAGACTTTAAAAAATTCCTCTTTCTTTACAACATGTTTCACTATTATTTCTCTCCGATTTGTCGCAGCGTGATGTAATATAGCCTATAGCCTTCCTCAATAAATGTACTATCCCACACAAAAATATTTTTTTAAATCAAATCAGTAGTTTCTAAGATTAGCGCATTCACACAAACAAACTCTTCTCTTATTATTCTACTCTTATTATTTATTAGAGGAAGTCTGAAAGTGATGCCAGTGACTGAAAAATTGAAGAACGAGTGGATGTCCTGGTTTGGGTATGTTATGGTTATGAGACGAGAGAAAAGTAATGTCGTTAGGAGAGTTCTGAGTATAAATGTGGAAGGAAAAGTCTAGAGGAAGACCTAAGAAAAGATGGATGGACTGTGTGACAGAGGACATGAAAGAAAAAGGAGTTGACACAGACATGTCGGCTGATAGAAGACTATGGAAGAAAAAGACATGTTGCGCCGACCCCAAATCATGGGATAAGGGCAGGAAGATGATGATGATTATGATTGAATTAAAAATTATCACACTACGACCACACAAATATAATTAAACAGAAGTGCATTTTGTATCTGTCAACAGATCTTAACTAATGCAATCTGAAGCCAGTGGTTTTTAGTTGGACAAGAAACAGGTCAATGTGGTCATAGTTTTGTACAGCGCAAGTTATAAAATTACAGCGTTTTTTGTCACAAAATATGTAAGTTGACCACTTATAACATCCTTACAAACTAAAACAAGGGACTACAGTATAATAGTATGTGTTGAACCATGTATTGCCGAGATAAAAAAAATTGGTAGAAGGACAAATAACGGTTTCTTTTTTGTATAAAATCTTACAAATGATAACCAATTTAAATAAATAAATATTTATGGACTTTTCACACAACGATACCAATTCTAAGTGTACAAAAAAACTTTACTAAAAAGTGAGAACTACTATTGATGTTTTTTGATTATTTGGCTATTTTGTTGTGCACATTTAATAAATTATTTACGGAGGAATATGGTAACTAACCCTGTGACACGTGAATTTTATATGTTAGATAAGTATATCATCATTTTAACTTTCATAAATATATGCGCTTGTAACTTGGGCTATACATAAATACTACAAGTATGCGGTTATGTACCTATAAATAAAATTTGAATGTACAAATATTTTAGCATTGATATCAATTTACACACTGACTGAAGAGAAGTTCTTTTACGATACATAACTAATAATTAAATTAATAATAAATAAATAAATATTCATGGAAATTTCACACAACGTCCTCTGGTCCCAAGCTAAGCTTATATGCTTGTGTTATGGGTACCAGAATATGGATATACTACATATACTACTTTTCTATTGTAAATACATGCCTATAATACATAGTAAACACCCTGACGCAGAACAGACATTTGTATTACATTTATAAAGATTACACAAATGATTGTCCCGAGCGGGAATCGAACCCGCGACCTCGTGAACGGAAGTCCATTACATAAACCACTCGACCACGACAGCCGTCGTTTACCTACATTACCTAATTAGTTGTGGTTTTTGTATTATTTTGTTTAATGTTCTGGCATGACCCCTTCGCCTTAAAACCTCTCTCTTTCGAGTGGGTACGGACATCCTCCACATTGGTAGGAATTATGGTCTCCTGTGCCGCCCTAACCAGGCCTGTTGCCACATGTGCAAAGGTGGTGTAAAACACAACACGATATCGATTTTTTTTTAATTGAACATAGATTCTAATATCATGCGAAGTCGCGAGTATCACCTTGTTTTACATAAAAGGTAGGTGGATAAATAAAGAATTCGCACAGTAAATAATATCTCGATATTCATAAAGCATTGACGCCAGCTGGAGATGTTTGACGCGACCGCGCGGGAGGCGTTACAAATCGCCTAATAGATATCGTATTGTGCGTTAGGGTAAACCACACAATTGTGTGCATCTAAATAAAATATTTACATGACTTTTTCAATAAATATCTATTTTCACTTAAATTCACGGCATCGCGGTATTGAATTACTTCATTTAGGTAAGTGAAAATCTCCGTGCTAAGAGGATTTGATTGACACGTGGATCATAAAGTTGGCCAAAGGAACATTACATACATAAGCTGATAAACCCATTGCTACTCTTTAACATTGCGCAGTCGGGTAAAAATATATTATGTCTCGTAATTAATTTCCACGTAAACAGAAAACATCTAAACGCAGTATACTTATAACAAAAACGGTTTTGAGTAGGATTCGAACCCAGGAGCTTATTACTTTAAGATGGAAGTAATTTATACTACCTACTACTCTAAAATTCTATCTTTTTGTATATAAAAATAATAAATATTTTAGCAATTTCCACAACAGTATGCTTTACCCTATTCACGGATGATTACTTCATACCCGCATACTTCATAAATTGTAAGTTTATTTAAAATCTGTAAAGGATGTATGACATAATGCCGTCTATTTAACTATATATTTCAATATATTATCGCCCACTTCTCTCTTGGTTGAACAACGCAAAAAGTTTTCCAATATTTTCCAATTCTTGCGAAAGTCTAAACTATGATAATATTATATAAGTCGAAGATTTTGTTTACTACTACTAACTACTACTCTGATTTGAAAAATTCTTTCAGATTTGGATAGTACATTTATGGAGGAAGGCTATAGAAGGCTACGACCAATAGAACTGAAGCATCAGTGAAAATTGTTGCTGTTGTAATTGCAGTTGAAAACGGGGAAAATTTTCTGAATTCCACGCATAAGAAGTCGCGGGCAACAGCGAGCTAGCCTTCCTCAATTAATGTCCTATCCAAATCTAAAAGAATTTTTCAAATTGGCCCAATATTTCAAACCAACTATTTGGCTTTTTAATAATGGCATACATGAAATTTTTTATCACAAGCAAGTGATAAAATAGAATTAATATTTTTGTCAACACCATATAAATATAGGTTATGGAATTTAAATTACTAACCCTATATGGTCCTTTCCAGGTTGTGAATTTTATGATACAAGTATCCTAGTATCCCAGATTAGAGAGTCACACAATTAACCTAGTTACCTTAATATAATGTTAATTAATATTTTCACTAAAATGGACCGAGAATATACTTAACATACTATTTTATTAGTGAGTAACAACTCTGAAAAGGCTAAACTAATAATAATGAAATCTTTGAATGGGCATAAAACGGCTACCAGCACATAATTCGTAACTCAATGAACTTCTTTAGAACATAACATTATTATTAGGAAACCAAATTCGATTTGTAAAAATAACTTATGTAGCAAACGCGTTCGGGGCGAAATTACTCTAGGTATTGGTCTGCTTTTGATAGCGTATTTGGTCAACTACGCCACGCTGATAAGGCGTGTTGGCATTGGGTTTAGTTTCGAGTTATCCAGCTCTCATAAAAAATGTTACACATTACACAAACCATTAATTAATAAGTTGTTGTAGTGTTAAATAAAGCCACACCTAAGAGTATCGTATAATAACCCTGTCCAGTTACTATCACAGCATAGTTGTTATCACAGCTTTTCTACGATAAGAAAGTTATTATTATAGATATTTTTTATTCACGATATTTTCTTGTAATGCGTAGTCATCATGATATCAATAAAATTAATTTGCTTGCGACTTCGTACTAGTGGAATTTAGGAATTTTTTCCCGTTTTTGCTACATTGATGCTTCGCTCCTATTGGTCGCAGCGTGTTGTTATATAGCCATCATCGATAAATAAACTGCCCAACACTGAAAGAATTTTTCAAATCGGACCGGTGGTTCCTGAGATTAGCGCGTTCAAACAAACAAACTCTTCAGCTTTTTAATATTAGTATAGATAAAGATTACATACTAAAATACTATGGTAGATATGACTCAGCTATATTTTTTACAATTATTAAGTTAAAAGCAGGATTATAACTAATTTGCTCGAACCAGTTGCTCTACTGTGTTCACCTGTCGATTGTAGTTAATCTCGGATTGAAACGTTAGCTTAAACGCTTTGAATACGAAGCTCGCGCCGCCGACTTGTTCCAGATCACTGACAGATGTTATGATTGGTAGCTATTTTTTGCTCACCAACTTACTGATTCAAGTTAAGAGCATGAGCGGCCTTTAGATAAATCTTTGGAAAATATGTTTCTAATGTCAGAACCGAATGGTATTTACAATACAAAATCGCGGTGGCGAGTCGGACGTCATTAGAAACTGAATGGCACCTTTATGTAGCTGGCAGTCCTTACTTAGGCTAAAAGCAAAAGTGCTCACGGTTGTGGCACTGATTAGTCTCGTCATGTGTCGGTGCCAGAGCAGCGTGACTGGCAAGGAACCGACCACAGTTGCCATACTTCGGTAGCATTTGCAAAGAACTGAATGGTAATTTCAACGCAACATTAGCGGCACGAGATTGCGGGTCGCGTGTAGCGCATCACGATGAACCGAATGTCACCTTTAGAGTGGAAACTATTCTATCCATTAGCTTTTTCAGTCCATTGTTAAATATCTCCCCCCATCGAACGCCACAACGTGAAAACTATTATTTATTTCAAACCTGCTATCAGTTTATAACTTGGAATCATCAAGCCGCATTATAATATGCCGACTGGTTATTGGTTATACACTAATATACTTCGCCATTTCAACTGATAATTACTTGACAGAATAAAAAACCGTTATTATATTACATTACTACTTTTACATTACTCGCAATCCTGGGCACTTACATTTCGGATAAACAGATTTACGCGTAAAATTAACCGGTAATGGCGGCAAGCGCATTATTTCCGTCAACATAGCTATGAGCGCATTCATAGATTTTCATAGATACAGCTAGACCGACCAACGGTCATCGCTGTTTGTTTAGCACTGTATTCAGTCTAAAGGTGTACTTACGATATTTGCGACATGCTCTGATTTTGTACGGAAATTACGCTGATTGAAATATTTTTCTGGAGTATAATGTAGTCTAGTCAAGTTTTATGACAAGTTCTCTCGAAGTCAGTCAGTCATTGTAAGTAATACAATATTTAATATCACAAAAGATTAATCGAGTAGCGTTAACAAGGTGTCAATTACAAGTCAATTAGAATAATTACAGTTGTATCTCTTTACTTGGATATAGTTACATTAGTTGGCGCGCCAATATTACTGGCGCCTTTGTTATTATACCTTATAATATTGTTATTGGCTAATTATAATAATAAAACTTAGCCAGAAGGTTGTTTTGGCTTCTGTATCTTTCCATATGTATGGTTTTGTTACTTCATGGAAAGGAAAAAACATTATAAAAGGTATCTTTATTAACCCATTAATTTCCCGCTGTTGGGCCCGGGACTCCTCCACCTTGAAAGAAACTATAATCTACTGAGCCGCGCTGACCATGCGTGGTAGCACAGGGTACATTTTCGAGTTTTTCGTCTCTCACAGAGGCTTTAACAGCACCCTGGGAAGTAAAATAAAAAAAATGAAAGCTAGTAATTTTTATCATATAGAATAATGAAAATCCGTATCTTTTCCTCTTAATCCATTAACGTCCCACAGTTGGGCACAGCCTTCTTCCACTTTATGGAGGTATATGGTTTATATATGTTGCGCTGACCATCATAGTACAGGAGTCAGTTTCGAATTTTCCGTCTCTCACAAACTATTCATGTTTGCTTGTATTATTTGCTTATTATATCATCCTCAAGCAATCTCCTACAGCTCCCTGGGCAAGAAATGAGATGGCGACACTTCTATAACACATAGAGAGCAAAGCAGGTCACTGTTATAAAATATATATATTGCGACGAGCCTCGTGGTTGAGTGGTTCATATAACGGCCGGGTTCGATTCCCGCTCTGGACTACCATTAGTGTGATTTTTTTAATTGTCATATAAATGTTTGTACTGCGTTTGGGTGTTTCTATGTATTATAAGTATGTATTTACAAAAAAAAAGTAGTACATATAATAATATGTATTCTATCCGTATTCTGGTACCCATAACACAAGCATACAAGTTTAGCTTTGGACCAGAGGACGTTGTGTAAAAAGTCCATGAATATTTATCTATCTAATATATGAAATTCTCCTGTCACGGTATTTGTAATTATACTCCTCCGATATGGCTCAACCGATTTTCGTGAAATTTTGTGTACATATCCTCCTAAATGTTAAGGGTGGTCCACCCCTGACATTTGTGTGGTAAAATAACGTTTATCGGGTCAGCTAGTTTATTTATATAACGACTGATAACGGTTTCTTATCACGTTCATATTACATTTTAGATTGATTACTATGAGTTTATTTGGCTGTCTATATTTGGGTATAGAATATTAGCAAGCGTTGCGCGTGCGCAAGCAATAACTGTACAATTATCATGTACTTAACACGTTCATGTAAAATAATAAATCGTAAATTTCACGATAAGTACCGGTAAAGTACTTCCGTGCATTAGGTCATGGGTTTGATGCTCGTTTCGGACAATAATTTATGTGTTTCGTACTGACTCTGGGTATCTTCAATGCATCCTTACTCCTTACTTATTATATAACAAAGTCGTTATTTTTGTATGTATGTCCATATGTAAGCTTATATCTTCAAAACTACGCAACAGATTTTGATACGGTTTTCCTATATAGATAGAGTGGTTCATGAGGATGGCTTTTTTGTATAACATATTTTTTATTTTATTTTTTATTTTACGCGTACGAAGTTGAGGGCAACTGCTATGTTTTATAAACACAACTGTATAAGTTCAGTAGTTTTAATTTTTATAGTTTGTTGCGAAAAGACAGACAGACAGATGCAGTGGAGGCACTTTAGTAGCAGACGAAGTGTTTAAAAAGAACTATTCTTTAAGTAAAACTACTTTTTACGGATTTAGACGCGTATATTTGTTTAAATTTTGGCCCGACGTTTCGGAGACTTTGCAGTCACCATGGTCACGGGTGAGGCTGGTGAACAAAGAGTCGCGAAAATGTTTGAAAATATTAAGAACTATTCTTCCCAAATCGTTAACATCTCGCTGTCACCTCTTAAATTTTTTTTTAATTTAAATACTCAAGTACTTTAAAGGGCTTTGTCGCTTTGCGACTATATCGCCCTAAATTTAGGAGAGGTTTTGGTCTATTATGCTGAGCAGACCAGGCGTGTTAGCTTAAAGAACGAAGAGATTTTCTGTTTAAATGAAATACAAAATGGCGTCTTGTAGTAGCAGAATTTCTGGTTTAAATCATTAAATCAGATCTTTCTTTACGGCTGTCTCTCCGTAATTGCTGTTATGACAACCATGACGGCTTAACGAGTACGTTAAGATGTAGGTATTTGTATAAATATAGATATTATACCCATAGATATTAAGAAAGATTGGTTAGGTATTATTTTGTAATATTTTCACTTAAAAGAGACATTTAAAGAACTTAATATGAAAATTAACACTAGGTATATAGCATTTTGTCTTATTTTATAATATTTTAAGTGTTTGCGAACGCGTAAAACAAATATACGCGTTTAAATCCGTAAAAAGTAGTTTTATTTAAACAGATGAGTCGCGCAAGTGTTAGAAAATATTATGTTTGCGAACTTTAGATATAACCTAGCTTTAGGTTTTGATACCCCTGCATGAGTGGCAAAATGGTAATAGATTTTTTTGGGTTATTATAATACTTATTAACTTGAAATAAAAAAAAGATGTGGGAAAAACAGATAGTTCACCCAAATGGTCATATTAGCCGTGGCTTTGTAATTCGGAGCCCCAAACGGCGCAGGATATTCTAGTCCTTTGCCGCGTTTGCTACCTCCGTTAAGTGATTCCGACACACCTAAATAGAATAATAGTGTATATTTTTTTAAAAAAGTTCAACTGAATTCATGTGCTTTTGAAATTTGAAGGTTTTCTTCGATTTCTCAGGACATAACTATCAGATCCTGACCTGGTGCCAATGGGACCACACGGGAACTCTCCAGGTATCAAATAAAAAAGAATCACTTTGCCCAGTTAAAAGTTATGAGGTAACAAACATAAATATAAAATTCTTCTTCTCCTTTCTTTATCAAACCCTTCATCCCGTTATTTGGGGTCGGGTCTCCTCACTTTCCTGCGCCAAGTTTGACGGTCTTGGGTTGTCTCTTCGGGCAACTGGGCTTTCTTGAGGTCTTTTTGTATATTAGACCACCAGGTAAGTGGCGGGCGGCCTCGGCCTCTATTTTGTTCAGGTAGGTTTAATGCTATTTGCACCACATTACTGCTTCTTTGGACGTGTCCATACCATACATTATACCAAACATAAATATAAAATATGTAAAAATAACATACAGACGAGATTGAGAACCTCCTCCTTTTTTTGAAGACGGTTAAAAAGACCAATTTATGAAAATACATCTCACTTTTTTTTTAAAGTTTAATTGCATAGTTACGATGCGACATTCGTTGTTGCGTAAGTGCCACATACTGAAATAGACGTCGGCCCATTTAATTAGTGTTTGTTTGAATACCAATAGTTATTTTCATTATGTTATTAGTTAATATGTTATTCTCTGTAATATAACAAACACATTTAATGTAATCAGTACGTACATTTCCTGTTGCCGATTTCTTGTAATTAGTTCTGTTAAGAATATACTTCTATCTCGAGCTTTTAAATGTCCCACTGTTGGGCGTTAGACCTCCACTTTGGGAGGAATTATGGTCTACTCACATATATACCAGATCTAATGTCTATGGCTACGTCACTCAGTCGGCTTGAAGCCACTTAAATATCTATGTGTGCGTGAAAATGTATCTTTGTGCGTCTATGATACGGGCTATACGTATTTTTTCTATGAATTATGATTTTGCCAGGTTAAAGTTACTTTTCCTTAATTTTAAAAGTCAACTCACCATCTGGTTTATATCGCGCTGACCAAGCGTGTTGATATAGAGTTTATTTTCGAGTTTTCCGTCCCTCAGAGAGCATGTTATACGATATCCTTTAGCCGAATTTTAGTGTACCCAAGGAAGAAAAAGGGGTGGGTTAATCCCGTAATATTTTGGTAAGGTGATAAAATTAAGGAAAAAGTAATAAAAAAATAAAGCTTCCTATGAAAGTTCCAATATTCCAATTGATTTATTTTGCATAAGAAATGTTATCTAACTAATTTGCATTTCTAACATGCTAGTAGCATCTTTCTGAGTTTCAATTAAAGGAACGTCTTCTCATTGAAGGGTTAAATAAAAAAGAAGGTTTGCATTCCATCAAGATGCCCCAGTGTCAATCAATTGATGCAATTAACTTAACATTTCCCGCTCATTTCCTTATGTGACACGCGATGCGACAATTTTTTTTACATACTGCCAATGCGTGTCTCTACCTCGTTAGTGGTTTATTTTAAATAAAGAACGTTTTCAGTAAATTTTTTTAAGAATGTTAAACCATTTTTTGTTGTCTATGGCATAAAGGTAATAAAACAATTTTATAATAAAAAATATTACATATGACATTTTAAATTTAAATAACGTTCTATTTTTAAAGACTCAGCGAGATGTGGGCGTTCTCACCTATTTTTTTTAACACGCTTATATAACGTAAAGTATGTATAAGTGCTTATGTTCAGTATGTTTATGTAACGGATTCTTTGAAAATTTAATCCACTTCCAGCAGTTGGATTGATCTGAAATATATCAAGCACCGATGACAATGCAATAATAAAAAAAATCAGGTTTTCAAGCGTGTTTTTTAGTTTTTGATTTTTTATATTTGTCGTATTGTCGTTGATATATGAAACGACTCTACAAACTCATAATTTTTTTTTTTGTTTGTCGTATTGTCTTTGATATATGAAACGACTCCACAAACTAATTAAAAATTAATTGCCCCCTTCCGCAACTATATACAATAATACTTATTTGATTTAAATTATAGGTAATAATGGTAACAATAGTTTCTAAATTAAAAAAAAATTGTGTCGATAGTCTGTTATTTTACTTAGGGCCGATTTTTCAATCCCCAGATAAACAGTCAGGTAGTACTTATTAGATAGATGTCAAAAAGAGAAAAAAAGATTCCAATAATAGCAAAATAATAACAAATCACTGACAATAACTGAAACTAACCTACAAAATCACCACACGAGAAAGAGAAAGTTATGTAACAAATTTTATTTATCCATAAACGTCAAATAAACGAGTGTCAACACATTTGCTATCCTCTTTTATCACACAGTACACCATACGCGTGTCTCGCTTCCACAATATTGCAGTGAAGTTGGCAACATAAAAGTCACAGAAACTATTCGCTTGTTAACTAGCCATTGAAAAATGCAACAATTTTATTTGTCCTTTTATCAATCAGATAAGTTAATTCTCTTGTTAGTTATTCGTTCAGTTATTCGATGATTGAAAAATCGGCCCTTAAGAGTGTTTATCTTAATAAGAAATTTAACGCTTTGTATCCCTTTCGTTTCTCTACATTAAAGTGTGTTATAGTTTCACTGTGTTGTTTCATTCCAGGCCCCCTAAAGAGATACTGCTTTGTAAAATGATACACGTTTTAACAAATATACATTTTAACGCGTTTGTGAAAATAATACATGGCAACTTTAACTTTAATTAAAAAACATTTTCAGTTTTTGTTCGCGGTTTTTTTTTCTTTCTATTGCTATTCCAACAGAATACAGAGTACCCACATTTATAAGATCACCTTTTCATATTTTTAAGTTAATCTGTATGGCTACACTACTAAATAAAGAAAATTTGGTTATATATTTGTTTATTTAAGCATTTAGCAAGTAGCTGTCGAAATTATACGGGTACCTCGCTAATGCGGTCATACCTTTACAGAATATATTAGTTATTTGTATCTGAGGAGTGTTATTTATAATAAAATGCATATTAATGTAATTAATTATTTATACCTACACGAGTTTTATTTAGATTTATTTGTCATTTTGCATAGTCGGCGCCATAATTGTTAGTAGATAAAGCAGCATATTAAATTAATGATATGCATAAAATTTAATGACTATCATTCATCATTTTAACAGGTATCGCTAACAATATACTTCCTGGTTTTGTAATTGTTTATATTATGATCGAGGCAGATAGCGTTCTCCGTGTGGTGACGGATTAAAAATACAAGTGTCCTCCCAAGGGCGCTGTAAAAGTCCGCTAAGGGATATTGCACACAGATAACACCCTCTGTGAGAGACGGAAAACTCTAAAATAAAAGTGGAGGGACCCACGCCCAACAGTGGGACGTAAATGGGTTGGAGAGAAAGAGATAACGTTCTATTATAGTCTGTGCCTACTCCCATGTGATTCAAACATTTTAATGACAATTTGAAATGTCACACAAATGATAGTCTCGTGTGGGAATCGAACTTGCGACCTCATGAACGGCAGTCAGTTACATGACTCATTAGGCCACGAAACCTAATAGCAATTCTCATGTGCTGTAATATTAATAGTTCTACATATTACTTAAATTATTCACAAATCTGAATAAATTGATGCAAATGTCATAAAACTGTCATAAATTACTGCACACAATTTGATTAAAATTGCAAATTGTGAACGCAGCCGGTTAGAGGAATAAATGATTGTGTACTTTGTTGATTTGATCGTTAATATTTATTATTGTTTTGATTAGACTCAATTGTTCGTCATTTTGTTATTTATTGTTATTTGTTGTAATTAATTAACAATGCATCATTGTCCTGCCTTTATCCCATTATTTGGGGTCGGTGCAATATGTTTTTTGCTTTCATAGTCTTTTGCTAGACGTCATATCTGTATTAACCCCTTTTTTATTGCGAAACCTCATTCACACAGTCCATCCATCTTCCTTTAGTTCTTCCTCTAGCCTTTTTTCAAAATCTTTGAAAAAAGTCGTCTCTTACTTCGCTGATTCGTTCGTAAAATTTAAACCTGTAGGAACAGTATGTATGGTTGCATTGTGTGCACACGAATGTATAGAGACAATTGTGCTCGCCACCTAAGTTATTATATACAAATATATTATGTATGGATTTATTGTATACAAGATAACGTGTGTCGTCAGCAAATTTAGGAATGTATAGAGGCGATTGTTCTCGCCACCTATATAAGTTATTATTATAATAAAATATATTGAGTCGCAAATAAACGCCATTCAAGTCCAGATGTACAGATGTATGTATTTCATTATATCCTCTAACCGACGACACACGACATGTACACCTAAAAACCGATTTAAAAAAATTTTACGCCACATTATAGATGAAGAGTACATGTAGGTTTCTATTAAAGTCTTTTTTTGGAAAAACCTTACTTTTTTAGGGTTCCGTACCCAAAGGGTAAAAACGGGACCCTATTACTGAGACTTCGCTGTCCGTCCGTCCGTCCGTCCGTCCGTCCGTCCGTCCGTCCGTCCGTCCGTCCGTCCGTCCGTCCGTCCGTCTGTCACCAGGCTGTATCTCAAGAACGGTGATAGCTAGAGAGTTGAAATTTTCACAGATGATGTATTTCTATTGCCGCTATAACAACAAATACTAAAAATAAAATAAAATAAATATTTAAGGGGGGCTCCCATACAACAAACATGATTTTTAGGGTTCCGTACCCAGTATCTCAAGAACGGTGATAGCTAGACAGTTGAAATTTTCACAGATGATGTATTTCTATTGCCGCTATAACAACAAATACTAAAAATAAAATAAAATAAATATTTAAGGGGGGCTCCCATACAACAAACATGATTTTTAGGGTTCCGTACCCAGTATCTCAAGAACGGTGATAGCTAGACAGTTGAAATTTTCACAGATGATGTATTTCTATTGCCGCTATAACAACAAATACTAAAAATAAAATAAAATAAATATTTAAGGGGGGCTCCCATACAACAAACATGATTTTTTTACCGTTTCTTGCTCGATACTAATAACGTTGCCTTATGTTGCATAGATAATGGTACGGAACCCTTCGTGCGTGAGTCCGACTCGCATTTGACCAATTATTTATGTTAGACGTTGCAAATTCAAGAAACCGTGACTTGTTTTATCAAAATT
This sequence comes from Orgyia antiqua, assembly GCA_916999025.1. Classification (NCBI taxonomy): domain Eukaryota; kingdom Metazoa; phylum Arthropoda; class Insecta; order Lepidoptera; family Erebidae; genus Orgyia; species Orgyia antiqua. Next base: position 14,183,200 of record OU779874.1, read on the forward strand.
CATTAAGTCGTTTTTATGCCATTAGCTTTATGTTTAACTGACTTCAAAAAAAGGACGAGGTTCTCAATTCGACTGTATGTTATTTCGTTTTTGTATGTTTGTTACATCATAATTTTTAACTGGGCGAAGCGATTTTATTGGTTCTTTTTTTATTTGAAAGCTAGTGGTTTCCGTGTGGTCCCATTGGCACCAGGTAAGGATCTGATAGTTATCTCCTGAGAATTCGAAATAACGCTTTAATTTCAAAGGCACATGAAGTCAGCTAAACTTTTTTTTTAATACTCTGTTAGAGTATTAGATACAAATTAATTTCGTTTAACTGTTAAAGAATTTGTTAGTTTCTTTGTCAACCAAATTTCATGCTTTTTTATTTTGTAGCTAATACTAACCCGGTTAATCTAGTCGTGTCTATCAAATGAGATGTTCTATCTAGATAATAAAACTAGTTTCTATTTACCTAGTAACTGAACATTTATCTGTTAATCTATCTCTGTCGGCTAAACGGCTACACGAAACAAACTGTATTTTTTAACAATCTTTTTATTTACTAATATTATAAAAATGTAATGATTGACGGCATCGTAGTCTGGTGGTTGATGTAACGGACTACCGTTCACGAGATCGCGGTTTTGATTCTCGCACGGGACAATTATTTTTGTGATATTTATATTTCTCATACAAATGTTTGTACTGCGTCTGGGTGTTTCGTATTTATTATAAGTATGTATTTACAAAAGAAAAGTAGTATATGTATTATGTAGACGTTATGTCCATGAATATTAATTTATATAATAATTTTTTGTTACAGGTAAGTACGATATCTTCTAGTAATTGTAAGTATTTTTCAGACGTAACTTTCCTCTTCAGATCTTATATTCATCCGTCTAATAGCCTTTCTCCGTCCACTGTTGAACATTGACCTCCCTCTAAACTGCGCGGCTTTTGGCATCTTGCAACCATTGTGCCACCAAAAGTACAGAAAACTCGTGCCCAGCAGTGGAACGTTACTGAACTGGACGTAACTCTCGGATAGGTATCCTCGTGGTGTTTGCATCGCATCCATTTCCTCGGCAACTCGCCGTCTTGCCAGTATTCTTGACATAGAAAACAGTGTAGGTATATAAATGAATAAATAAATTAATAATCATGGATATTTCACACAACGTCCTCAGGTCCCAAGCTAAGCTTATATATTTGTGTTATGGGTACCAGAATACGAATATGCTACATATACTACATATTCTTTGGTAAATATATACTCATAATACATAGAAAACACCAAGACACAGCACAAACATTTGTATGAAAATTTAAAGATCACACAAATTATTAAAGGTACCTGCGAAATCGAACCGAAGACCTCGTGAACGGCAGTCCGTTACATGTACCACAAGACTACGAAGCCCGTCGCATATAACCTCTTCTTTTTACACGCTGAGATTGAGCCCAATCAATAAGTTAACAACTTCATTACCCATCACCAGTAATAGCCGAACACCAAACTTTGTATTCATATAAGTAATAATTGTACAATTCAGTTAAATTCGATTTACCGGTATTAATTGTAAAATTCGGTAAAATTCGATTTACCGGTTAATACAAACGCACCGCATCAATTTTAAAACTTTATGATGCCCAATATGGTGCTTGAGTTAATAAAGTGTTTATATATAGTATGGCCAGGAAAACAGCTAATAACTGTGAAAGAAAGACGGCTTTTTTGTCTAGTGGTTTGTGTAAAGGACTGCTGTTCACGAGGACGCGGGTTCGATCCGCGCACAGTACAATGTCTTTCTTTCTCCAGCCCATTTACGTCCCACTATTGGGCACGGGTCTCCTCCACTTTGGGAGGGATTATGGTCTACTGTGCCGCGATGACCAAGCGTATTGGCACAGGGTTCATTTTCGAGTTTTTATTTACAAAAGAAAAGTAGTATAATGTAGTCTATCCGTATTCTGGTACCCATAACACAAGCATAGAAATATAGCTTACTTTGGGATTAGAGGACGTTGTGTGAAATATCTAAAAAAAAATTATGTATAAAGAAAGTTTATAAAATAGCGATAAGCCGTATTTTTACTTATTATAATAAATAAATAAATATAATAACAGTGTAGGTATATAAATAAATAAATAAATTAATAATCATGGACATTTCACACAACGTCCTCTGGTCCCAAAGTAAGCTATATTTCTATGCTTGTGTTATGGGTACCAGAATACGGATAGAATACATTTATACTACTTTCCTTTTGTAAATACATACTTATAATACATACAAACACCCAGACGCAGTACAAACATTTGTCTGACATGTATAAAGATCACACAAATGATTGTCCTGAGCGGGAATCGAACCCACGACCTCGTAAATGGCAGTCCGTTACATGAACCACTCCACCACGAGGCCCGTATAAAACAAAGTCGTTATTTTTATATGTATGTCCCTATGTGAGCTTATATATTTATAATTACGCAACAGAGTATGATGCGGTTTTTATTAAATAGTGCGGTTCAAGAGGACGATTTTTTTGTACAATTTGTTAGGATTTGGTTTTTAAATTCCACGCATACGAAGTTGCGAACAAAAGCTAGTATTGTTTTAGTTTTATTATTAAGATGAGCTATAAATGTGACGGAAGAAAACTGCATGCAACGAATTTTAAGAGGAAAGCAAATTAAAATCAGCTCTACTAAATGTGCAATTACGCAAACACCAACTGCGTAAACATACTGTTATTATTTTAGTTATGTAACTAATACAAAAGCTATATTATCAATAAACAACTCATTATTAACTTGTTATGTTATAATTTAGACTATTGGTTTGTAATAAATTGAGACTAGAAACTATATTAAAACATTCGCATTTGCAATATTAGTACAATGACAGCCATTCTTCAAATTGTTGACCAATTCTCTCTTTCTCCAACCCATTAACATCCCACTGGTCACGGACTTCCTCCACTTTGGAGGGGATTGCAGTCGACTGTACACTGCTGAACAGGGGGCCGAGTCTGCTAATGAATGTTGTAACAATGATAGTTCAATGACACATATACATTATAACCACAAAAAATTAACAGTAGACTACCAAACTTGATAAAATTAGCCACTAAGCAATCAGTTATTATATTTGTTGATTGCATAATTACGAATTTTATCAAGTGTGGTAGTCTACTATTTATTTTTGACTCAAATGATACCAAAGTAATTTATTGATTTTGCAATTGACATGCTTTACTTAATAAATTAAATTATGGTGGAAAAAATGACTGCCGCAAGTCCCGCTTGCGGCAATCATTTTTCCACCATAATTTAAAAGCAAGTAAAGCATAGCATGTCAATTGATTGAATTGATTGAAAAATGATCAATCATTTTTTTCCACCATAATTTAATTTATCAAATGATACCATTCAATCGAACTATCATTGTGTCATTGAATATTGAATAGCAGACTTGAGCCCCAGGCCTTGCCGTTTCTCACAGAGGATGTTACCTGTGTACAATATCCTTTAGAAACTGTGTAGGTAATACCTACTGGATTTTACAGCAGCCTGGAGAGGAAATGGAATGGTGACACTTGTATTCTTAATCCGTGTCACCACACGGAGAAATATTGACCAATTAATCTTTCACAATCTGTAAAAATAATCAGAATTCTACATCTTTATTATAATTTGTCATTTTTTTGGCCACTGCCCAAAATTTTCAGGTAGATTTTAAACTACCGTTTTGTGTAAAATATATCACTTTTTCTGTCATATTAATTGTTGACAAATGATCTCATAAGATTTAACAAGACAGTCAGTTTCTCCTAACTGCGGACATAATTTCCTATTAACACTCTTAATTTATTGCCAAATGGTTACAATATATTATTTTTATTGCTATAACGTGCCTAAAAGGGCGTCAAAAATAGGAAATATTTCATTTGAAAAGAATTAATGAAAAATAAAACAATTTGCCTTTTTTTAAAAGTGCTATTTTCAAATAATTTTAGGTATATTCTTGTAGACTTGTGGTCTTATTCATAGTGATTTATTGGAGGTTTAAACGGAGATTTTATCGAAAAGATAAAAAACGTTTTATCGTAAAAAGACTATTAAGAATAACAAGTTTTGACAATTTTCGCGAACCGATTTTAACGAACTTTTAAACCTCCGATAAGTCATTATACATAATTATAATTTAACTACAAGAGACAAGCAAACACAACAAAATAACCAAATAATTATGAAACAACAATTGTCGTTTTAAAAATACAATAATTGTAAAAAAAAACAATAATTGTTTTTTTTTTCTTTTTAGGGTTCCGTACCCAAAGGGTAAAAACGGAAACCCTATTACTGAGACTTCGCTGTCCGTCCGTCCGTCCGTCCGTCCGTCCGTCCGTCCGTCCGTCCGTCCGTCCGTCCGTCCGTCCGTCCGTCTGTCACCAGGCTGTATCTCAAGAACGGTGATAGCTAGAGAGTTGAAATTTTCACATATGATGTATTTCTATTGCCGCTATAACAACAAATACTAAAAATAAAATAAAATAAATATTTAAGGGGGGCTCCCATACAACAAACATGATTTTTAGGGTTCCGTACCCAGTATCTCAAGAACGGTGATAGCTAGACAGTTGAAATTTTCACAGATGATGTATTTCTATTGCCGCTATAACAACAAATACTAAAAATAAAATAAAATAAATATTTAAGGGGGGCTCCCATACAACTAACATGATTTTTAGGGTTCCGTACGCAGTATCTCAAGAACGGTGATAGCTAGACAGTTGAAATTTTCACAGATGATGTATTTCTATTGCCGCTATAACAACAAATACTAAAAATAAAATAAAATAAATATTTAAGGGGGGCTCCCATACAACAAACATGATTTTTTTACCGTTTCTTGCTCGATACTAATAACGTTGCCTTATGTTGCATAGATAATGGTACGGAACCCTTCGTGCGCGAGTCCGACTCGCACTTGACCAATTATTTAGTTAAGTTAAGTTTAGTTATGTACGCAGAATTGGCACCAATATAAACCAATTCACACAAAGAGAACACTATTTAAACATCTTAATAAACCGTTCGTTATAAATCTAAGCTTCTGCGAATAATTTAATTAAACTCTTACTTATCATCTGTTAATGGTTGGTTTGCATGCTGCATTCACGGAAGTTGGTCTTACTGATTCAGTGTAGACCCTATAACGTAATATCATCAGAACTGAATTTGATTGATGATGGGACATTTAAATAAATATTTTTTTTAAATAAATAAATATTTATGGACATTTTACACAATGTCCTCTAGTCCAACGCTAAGCTTGCTTGTATTATGGGTACCAGAATACGGATATAGGTACTGCATCTAGTTTTCTTTTGTAAATACATACTTGTAATACATAGAAACACCCAGACGCAGTACAAACATTTGTATGACATATATAAATATCACACAAATGATTGTCCCGAGCGGGAATCGAACCCGCGACCTCGTGAACGGCAATCCATTACATGAACCACTCGACCACGAGGCCCGTTGTAGTTGTGATGGTAAAAAATTGGTCAAGTGCGAGTCGGACTCGCGCACGAAGGGTTCCGTACCATTATCTATGCAACATACTTAAGGCACGTTATTAATAAATGAGCAAACAACACACACAATACTTAATTAATCACGTTTGTTGTATGAGAGCAAGAAACGGAAAAAAAAATCATGTTTGTTGTATGGGAGCCCCCCTTAAATATTTATTTTATTTTATTTTTAGTATTTATAGCGTCAATAGTTATACATCATTTGTGAAAATTTCAACTCTCTAGCTATCACCGTTCTTGATATACAGCCTGGTGACAGACGGACGGACGGACGGACGGACAGCGAAGTCTCAGTAATAGGGTCCCGTTTTTACCCTTTGGGTACGGAACCCTAAAAAGCATGTTATGGTGTAAAAAATGCTAAAATTATTTTAAATCTATACTTAATATTATAAAGCTGGAGCGTTTGTTTGTTTGAACGCGCTTATCTCAGAAACTGCAGCGCCGATTTGAAAAATTCTTTCTATGTTAGATAATACATTTATCGAGGAAGGCTATAAGGCTATGTGACATCACGCTGCGATTAATAGGACTGAAGCTTTAGTGAAAAATGTTGCAAAAACGGGGAAAATTTTCTACATTCTACGCATACAAAATCGCAGTGTAGTTTATATGTGCTTGGTGTACTTACCCTTTACAAGTATACAAAAGCGTGAAGGTGTTTGTATAGGTCCTATTTAACCTACAAACATAAGTCCAAGCTTTCAGTTGAATTCAATAGGCGTTTAATAAACATTGCAACTAGTTATCGGCTACAGTTAATTTAATACACGCACTGTAGAAAGCGACAACCATCCGAGATAGCACCCGGAAGATTTATTATTCACAATTATTTTAAATTGTTCCTTTGATCGCCATTTTGATTTTATTACATTTGCTTTTTTTACGGTAATTGTATTATCTAGTTTAATTATAACGGTTTTGGAATTGTAAACAGACAGTTCATTCATTGTAGACTTTTCTATTGGATTGCCTGCTAAACTCTCTAAATAATAATGTACTTTTATCAGATAATAATTAGCTTAGTTCAAAAACTAAAAAAGACGCTTGAAAATACTGAATTAGCTATTTAGTAACAATTAGTTATTTAGTGTTATTGCAAAAAAAATGCAATAACTGATTGCTTAGTGGCGAATTTTATCAATTTTGGTAGTCTATTGTTAATTTTATGAGATTATAATGTGTGATTGTGATGCCATTGAGACACCATTGTGATACCTGACTCGGGGCCCAGATACATATATTATACGAAATAGGTAAACAATTGAAACTACACAGCACTAAATAATCAACAGTCTATATTCTCTTGTTTCTTATTATCTCCTTTAATTAAATCACGTCATTAAATTCCACAAATTCCACAGACTATAATTAAGTCAAATGCCCTTATAAACATTCTACATCTAAGCATCATTAACCTAAGCAAAGACTATATATTAATTAAACGATTAACGGTATATTTAAAATATATCCGCCATTTTGAAACTTACAAGTTCATAAATCTATTCGGAATAGTAGTTATTTAATCTGTACAAACATTAAGCTGCTTTGCTCATCCAGTTGTGGCTTTAATGTTCATTTTTGAATAAGTAGTCTTGGATTCTAATGGTATAATTTTCTTTAAAAAAAACACTAGTTAAAAAAAACTAAAAAAAGATACTAAAAGAAAAAAAAAAGAAAAACCAAAAAGAAACAGAAGTAAGTTTTTTGTTTTTTTTTAGTTTAAAAAAAAAAATCTTTAAAAAATACACTACCAAACATATATTTATATCAGTATTTCTATTATTCTTCTTCGCAATAAATGTGTTTTTTTGGTCTTCTATATCAAGATATTTTTTCCACCGAATTACAGACATTGTAATTTTGTTTTCGTAACGATACCTACGTCATAGAACATTTTTGAAAAAAAAATCCATACTGGGAATTAAAACCCAAAAAATAAAAAAAATTGCTGTTACACGCTTCAAATTATGTTTTAATATTAAAGTTTACTATTGTGTTCTTCAATAAAACCTAGAGTTATTTGAAAATAATTGATACTCTCTGAAAGATTTTTGTGATTAAAGTACGAACCTTAATCACAAAAATCTTTCGAGCATACAAGGTATAAATATCTATAAACATACGTAACGTAATATACGTAGTATACATAACATAAATAACGTTACAAATATAATGTACATGTATTTGTAAAGTTAACAGTATACCTATATCAAAGACTAGCTCTTTAGAAAATGTTCTCTGTTTATGCAACAATTTTTACTGATGCTTTGCTCCTATTGGTCGAAGCGTGATGTTATACAGCTTAAAACATTCCTCGATACATCTACTATCCAACACTGAAAGAATTTTTCAAATCGGTTCAGTGGTTGCTGCGATAAGCGCGGTCAAAAAAACAAAGAAACTCTTCAGCTTTATAAACAACTATTCTACCAGTCGTGCAAAAAAAATGTAAGTAAAATTCATCGATCAAAGAAAACCAAAGAGTCATCCTTTAACAAAATAATATGTAAAACGGTTGTTCAAGCAATATCGTTAATTTTCAATCATCGGTTTTCTCTATGCTAATATGTCATCGTATCTATGATCTCGAGTGGTTAGCGCGCGGACTCCGATCATTACGTGCTGCCCACTGAGATCTGTAAAAGATTACATAATTTAACTGCTCAATTCCATTTAGGTGTGGTTGTTTCAGGATTTTAAAACATGATCTTTTCTAACAGTATTTATAAGACATGGTCATGCGAAACAATTGACGGGCTTCATAGTCTAGTGGTTCATATAACGGACTGCCATTCACGAGGTCGCGGGTTTGATTCCCGCACGGACAATCATTTGTGTCATGTTTATTAATGTCATACAAATGTTTGTACTACGTCTGGGTGTTTCTATGTATTATAAGTACGTATTTACAAAAGAAAAGTAGTTTAAGTGGTATATCCGTATTCTGATACAAATAACACAAGCATATATGCTTAGCTTAGGACCAGAAGACATTGTGTGAAATGTCCATAAAAAAAATTTAAAAATTTGTTCAATTCGCGTGTATAACATGATATACATCTCCCTCTCTCCAGCCCTTTAACGTCCCACTCTTAGGCACGGGTCTCCTCCACTTTGGAAGGTATTATGGTCTACTGTGCTGCGCTGACCAGGCCTGTAGACACAGAGTATATTTTTGAGTTCTGTCTCTCACAGAGGATGTTATTTGTATGCAATATCCCTTAACTGGTTTTTACAGCACCAAGGAAATGGGGTGGTGACAATTGTATTCTTAATCATTCACCACACAAACATGATGTTATACGCATAGCTCAAAATGCTGTATAAATTTGGTCTATGGCTCTATTACATTACGCTGCGACCAATAGCAGCGAAGCATCAGTGAAAAATGTTGCAAAAATTGGGAATTTTTTTCTAAATTTCACTCGTACGAAATCGCAGGCAGCAGCTAGTTACCTATAACTATATCTTCTAGAGTATTAATCCATATACTTGTACCTTGATGATATCAGTTTAATATTATACAAAATTAACTGTTCCTCTGCCTTTAAACGTCTTTAAGAGGGCACGATACCAAATTATGCTCCATACAATAATATGGGTTTCGTACTTCCGTTTTTTCTTCGCAAAAGTTAAACCGATTTTAATTGTTTCTACGCCATATTATAGATGAAGAGTATATCTATGCTTCTGTTACTTTCTTAATTCTTACACTTAATTCAATACATAATAACTAAAAGAAATATGACCATCCGAAAATCCCGATTTTTTCGGTTTTCTTTAGGTAAAGTTGCAGCGTCTATCACACATATTTGGTAACGTATTACCAAAAAAGAATAGATATACTCTTTATCTATAATATACCGTAAAAACAATTAAAATCGGTTTAACTTTCGCGAAGAAAAAAGGGGAGTACGATACGTCTTTTTTTCAAAGAATTTGTAGGTAAAATCTGTTTCAGCTATATTTGTCCCTTTCAGCACGGTGCTCGAGAATAGGGATAGCAATACCTAAGGCAAATACCTAAATTAGGAGTACAGTACCCTCTTAAGGTCAAAACCGCATTCCTCATCACAAAGCAGTTAAATTAACTAAACCAATGTAGTTCATTAACGCATCTATTCCTATACCTCGTGGCCGTTACTTACCACAAACAAGACTTAACAAGTTAGGCTATTAACCTAGAACTAATTAGTGTACCATCTAGTTACAAATTAATGTTTACAAGAACAATATTGTCTCATAAGGTTAGAGGCATGTTTGTTAAGTTAACAACAAGTTTACATTATTGTATATTACTTGATAGTAATTTATTTGTCTTATTCCTGTGGTATTAGGTTTCTTGTATTTAACAGTTTCTGGATAAGTAAAATATAGATAAGTTTATGTTAGTGCATTTTTAACTTTGTATATCTAAGCTTTGTGTGTGAAAGAAAGAAAGAAAAGAAATTTATTTGCAACAGAATACAAAAAGAAACAAAAAATAAAGACTTGATATAATAGCAAAAAGGTAAAATAAAAAAACTTGAGACAAAGAAAACTAACCAACTATTAGATACAAATAAACTAAATGTGGCCGTCACAAAACAGCCACAGCTCAGCTGGATAAATGAGGATATGAAAGAAAGAAGAGTTAACACAGATATGGCGGCTGACAGAATGAAGATGACTTTCTGAGTTTGACATTTATAGGCTTATAGATAAATGAAAAAAAAAAACCCTCAAAACTCAAAGTTCGGTATGTATCTATCAATGTATTAATCTCTGTAACGGAATCTTTGAAAGTGATTTTCACCCACTTGCAGTAGTCGGATCGATCTGAAATTTTGCACACATATTAAGTACCTATGATAATGTAATAATTTAAAAAATAATCAGCATCTTCAAGCGTTTTTTTTTAGTTTTACAACTAAGTAGATTATATACATCAAGTAAAGGCAATATGTTAGAAGTGAACTGTCACATACTGTAACCAGTTTGATATTTATTGGGACAATGTATGTATTGTGAGCGAAAGTAGCTTGTTAGTGTCGCACAAATAGCTTCTATCTCTAGTTATACATTAAGCAGACATTTTAAATTCTTGCCACGTAAACCTTCTGATATGTAGGTATGCTTTTCTGGCTTAAATTGACAAGGTTTAGGTGGATATCAGTGTGGTGTAGGAATAAAAATACAGACGTCACGTTCCGCTTTCCTCCACTGAATGCAGTAAAAACCAGGTAAGGAATGATGTAATGAGTTATCATCCTCTGTAAGAGATGGAAAACTCGAAATTAGACACTATGCCAACACGCTTGATCGAAAAATGTTGTCGCAACGATATCTAACAATAGAACGGTAATGGGCTGGAGAGAGAAATTTTCGCAATTATAAAGGTTGATTTTAAGACTGAATGGTTTCTTAGCTACTGAAGGCAGCTTCAGTTAGCAAGCTTAACAGTTTAAGAGTCGTGACTCTAGACAAGATTATTTTAACGAAAATGTGTCCTATTGTGTGTTAGGTGTCCTATTTTTCATTACATACTCGTCTGCATTCTTGCCTAAAACTTGATGAAAACCTGCGCGCATTCGTTTCCCCTACGTAAACGTTAGGTTTTTATCAAGCTTTTTCTTTCCTCTGCCCTTTTCTGTGATTTTCTGTGATATAAAACCCATAATAAAAAATAAAAATAATAATAAATACTAACGGATGTTTCAAACAACGTCCCTTGGTCCCAAGCTAAGCTTAACTTTGCTTAGCTTAGCTTTTGCTTAAGCTTATAATATTGAAACATCTTTGAATATACGTATTAAGTTCATTATAGAGGTGTTTAACCATTATTTTACTAAATAATTATATCGCATTTTAATTATATTAATTTTACTTTCATCAGCCTTTCTATGTATTTGTAAAGTCTATTGATGTTATTATGTTAGTATTAATATCCGCTACACATCCTGTACTAAGGAATGTGTTACACGAGGCAGGCGGTCTGGTGCTTAATTACTTTGTGGGTGCCGCGTCCTGAAATTATTACATGTACACTTCAAACTACTCTTGTGAGTTCTTCCTTATATATAGACCCCTACTACGAGATAATAATTGCCATCTTTACTTATTATAAAACAAAGTCTATATTTTTGTATGTATGTTCATATGTGAGCTTATATCTTTAAAACTACGCAACGGATTTTAATGCGGTCTATTTTAAAAGATATAGTGGTTCAAGGGTATAGCTTTTTTGTATAATTTGTTAATATTTTGTTTTCAAATTCCACGCGTACGAAGTTGCGGCCAACATCTAGTTTTTAAATAAAACTCTACATTTTTATTAAGAACAAACTTAATTTAGTCTCAACTAATTAATTACCGTAGTCTAGTAGTCGTAAATGTTTAGTGTACATGCCTCTTAACGTTATAGTATCACAATATCGTTTAGATACAATTAGAAACTAGGTCCATGCTTTTAGATTCCACTTACGCTTCAGTTTACTGTTAACTTTAAATGTTATTTACTTGTATTGAACTATTTCAATGATAGTTCGACTACTTTTATCGCATTTCTATGTAAACTAAAAGAGATTATTGAATTTTCAATTGATATATTTTGTCTTGTTAACTGATAGTTAATACCTAGTTTACATTAATTATTAAATTTTAATTAATCTAGTTGGATTTAATTCGACTATTTGTCTTTGCTATAAGTTGATTTAATTATAGTATTGTAATGAAAACTTATCAAGTTTAACTGCAGTCTCGTGTAAAATTTAAATGAAAATAAGTTGATTTAATCAAGTAGACTCATTAAATAAATAAACTATGGACATTTCACACAACGTCCTCTGGTCCCAAGCTAAGCTTATATGCTTGTGTTATGGATACCAGACTACGGATATAATACATATACTATAAATAAATAAATATTCATGGACATTTCACACAACGTCCTCTGGTCCCAAGCTAAGCTTATATGCTTGTGTTATGGGTACCAGAATACGGATATAATACATAAACTACTTTTCTTTTGTAAATACATACTTATAATACATAGTAAACACCCAGTCGCAGTACAAACATTTGTATGACAATTAAAAACGTCACACAAATGATTGTCCTGACCGGGAATCGAACCCGAGACCTCGTGATCGATAGTCCGTTATATGAACCACTCCACCACGAGGCCCGTCAAATTGTTTTAACAAAGTCATACTCATATGATAAGTTCAATTTTTTTTCTCTTTTCTCCAGTCCATTAACGTCCAACTATAGGGCACGGGCCTCCACTACGAAAGTTTTATAGCTCTATTACGCCGCGCTGACCAGGGCAGGCAGGCTTTATTTTAGAGCTTCCGTCTCACGCAGAGAATGCTATATGTGTACAATATTTCTTAGCTGGCTCTTACGGCACCTTGGGAAGGAAAAGGGGTGGTGAAATTTGTATTCTTCCCTACGCGGACAATATATGCGTAAATATATATTATAAACATTGAGTATAAAATCATTTCTAATCCGTTCTTGATAAGTGTGTGAAATTAATAATGTACCTATATTTACAAAATAAATTATTGATTGATTGATTGAAATTTCAGATTAGTTCAAAGATTGGAAAGGGGTAAAAAATTTAAAATCCGGTTCTCAGATTCATGAAACGTGGATGTATTTAAAAAGACTATTCTATTTATTGTTTTTTAATCGGTGTAGTCGTAGGTGGTCAAGTGTACAATCTCCTTTAATGGAAAAAAAATGTAACGCAATCAAAAAAAAATGTAAATATCCGTCGTAAATGATTTAATGAAAACTTTTATCTAAACTGATGAAACAAGTTGCAAGAAATTATATTAAATAGTAGGCAATATTAAGACTAATACAAAATAATTAATGAGTCTACTTAATTGTTGCTTTCAGATCGTAATTAGAGCGGATTGAGATAAAATAATCGAGTAATCGACTCAATTAGATTATTTTGTAGTATCGATACAGTTTTAAGGATATGATATCGATATTTATTCGGATTAATTATATAGAATACGACATCGTAAATAAAATGTCGTTTTTGAGTCTAAAATATGACCGAAAGTCAGTGAAATATATTTGTATATGCCTATAAAATACTCAACAGATTTTGATGCAATTTTTTAACAGAGTTTAATTTTGTGTAATTTGTTAAAGTTTGGTGTATGTTTTATAACCACAAACGCGGGTGTAACCGCGGGCATTAGCGAGTTGTAGGGAAAGAAAATATAGAAAACAGCCGTTAAAAATCAAAGTTATCTTTTGAAATATAATTTCTATTTGTGAACCTATAGTAGTGGTTCTACAAAGTAGTGTTAATGCTAGTATTAGTACCTACGCACTGATCAGACGATAGATAATCACATTCATTACCGGTTACAACTAGTAATTGTATCTGTGTTGTGTATCTGGAGCAGTTAGTGTATATCATAAGGAAATGATGAGTAATATATAGCTTTTAATTGACAAAAACAGATCTAGACAGCCGATTAGTCTAGTTGAATAAGCTATTGAATTATTGATGATCCGCTGTGGTAAGATATTTTATAAGAAAGAAAGACATCGATATCGAAAAAAAAAACCGGTCAGGTACGTGTTGGACACACGATAGGTTCCATACCGTTATTTATGGGTATGTTTTTGCGGAAATTCATCACCATCGTTCTCTTGCCCTTATCTCTCTATTTGGTGTCGGGAAAATGAAAAATATATTACGACTAGCGTAGTAGTTAGTACATACACGTGAAATTTAAAAATTTTCCCCGTTTTTGCAACATTTTAACATGCTTTTATATGTTCGGTATGTATCTATCTATAATTAATATTATAAAGCGGAAGAGTTTGTTTGTTTTTTTAAACGCGCTAATCTCAGGAACTACTGGTCCAATTTGAGAAATTCTTTTTTTGTTGGTTAGTTCATTTATAGGGGAAGGCAGGCTATATAACATCACGTTGTGACCAATAGGAACGAAGCAATAGTGAAAAGTGTTGCAAAAACGGGAAAAACATTCTAAATTCGACGCGTACAGAGTCGCGGGCAACAGCTAGTCAATGTATAAATCTATGTAACGGAATCTTTGAACGCGATTTACACCCACTTCCAGTAGTCGGATTGACTTGAAATTTTGCACACATATGAAGGACCGATGACAATGCAATTATTTAAAATAACATTCAGGATTTTCAAGCGTGTTTTATAGTTTTTGAATTAAGAAAATTTCACTAATACTTCGCTTCTTTTGGTTGCTGCGTGATGTTATATAGCCTGTAGCCTTCTTCGATAAATAGAATAACCAACACAAAATAAATTGAAATTAAACCAGTAGTTCCTGAGATTAGCGCGTTCAAACAAACAAACAAACTCTTCTCAGCTTTATAATATTAGTATAGATGGTCACTACAGTATCAAATTTATCGCCAAAATCATCTCACATTATTAATGTACGCCCCCTAAGCATAGTATTTCCGCATGCACCCCCGCAGGTAAGTCTTAAGTATAACCTATTTATAGTTTAATACCGATTTACACGTTTTTGAGCTGACTCTGTCGGACTCTAAGTAAAGAGTATGGCTCCCTGTGGAGTAATGTGGAGCTGGAAATATTAATTGACTATGATTTATTTTACTACGTGTGCAGAAATATCTCAAAGGATATATTACATTTTACTAAATATTGCATTAAATATCGATTAATAGTAAAATGCTATGGCTTCAGTGTAAGAAGCAATTTATAGTGACGTTTTTATTTAAATAGAGCAGTAGTTACCGCCTCATTGGGAACAATCTGACGAGCTTCGTGGTTGAGTGGTTCCTGTAACGAAAGAGGTTGCGGGTTCGATTACCGCTCGGGACCATCATTTGTGTGATATTTATAATTGTCATACAAATGTTTGTTCTGCGTCTGGGTGTTTACTATTTATTTATTTATTTCAAGCTTTATATACACAATTTTGTATAAAGGCGGGCTTAATGCCTGAGGCATTCCCTACCAGTCAACCTTCAGGTGGTGCAGAGATATATGGAAGTGGGTGTGTATTAAAAAGGTCTGAGTAAAGCGTAGTTGAATACGAAGTACAAAAAATATATATATAGACAAATAAGGTGTTAAACTCAGCAACTAATACAGATATGAATATAATTACACAAAAATATACTACCAATATATAAAATACTATGTATGTATTTACAAAAGAAAAGTAGTATATTGTATTCTATCCGCATTCTGGTACCCATAACACAAGCATACAAGCTTAGCTTGTGACCAGAGGATATTTTGTGAAAAAAAATGTATCCCACGGTAGCTAAATTTCGAAAAATATTTCCCATGGTGTGAAGAAACAAAAACTTCTTTACTTAGTACAAAATAAAGTAATTATTTTTAATAAATTAAATTATGGTGGAAAAAGTGATTGCCGCAAGTGGGACTCAATCACTTTTTCTACCATAATTTAATTTATTAAGTAAAGCATAGCATGTCAATTGCAAAATCAATAAATTACTTTACTAGTTATTTTTGTATATATGTCCCTATGTGAGCTTATATACTTTATATAGGTAGAGTGGTTCAAGTGTGGCTTTTTAGTATTATTTAATAAAGTTTGGTTTCCAGATTACACGCGTACGAAGTTTCAAGTCCCTTTAGCAAACTATCGCATAATCCAAAACATAAATCTTGAATAAGATGTTACGTGATGAAAAATCCTTCCGCAACATCATCCAATGAGTTAACAGGCAATACATTTTATCTAAGTCCTTTAGTCATTAGGGACTTACAGATTGAGTTATAACGCCATATGTTATACTGACTTTTAGCTAGCTTTAGGCGCCACACACATTTGTAAGGATCGGTAATGTTCTGTCATTAGTTAAAAGATTTATTATTACTTCTTAGTATCAGATTACTATAAGCAAACTAGCTGAGCCGGCAAACATCATCATCATCATTATAACATCACGCCTTTTTCCCATGGGGGTAGACTCTCGACTAGTTCTCCACCTTAGTCACTACATTCTCTTTCAGACCGAAAACGTTCTCTTATAACTTCATTTCTTAATTTATCTTTCAAAGTCACACCACACATACTACTTCTCAAAAAGCTCATCTCTAAAGCATTTATTCTACTTTGGTGCTTCTTCTGCCACACCCAATCAACGGCCGGTAAACGTTCTTTTGCCATATAAATGTTAGGGGTGGACACCACTTATTACTCAGGGGTTTGAAAAATAGATCGTAGACGATTCTTAGACTTACTGAAAATGCATATGAAATTTCATAAAAATCGGTCAAGCCGTTTCGAAGGAGTATGGTAACTCTGTGGCACGAGAATTTTAAATGTTAGAAGATATGGGACTATATATGCGTGCAGTTATGGTATTCGGACGGGAACATTGCATTCTTTCAGAATAAAAATAGCCTATATGTTATTCTGATATATAAGCTACATTATTGTAAAGTTTCATTAAAATCCATTCAGTAGTCTTTGCGTGAAAGAGTAACAAACATCTAAACATCCATACTCACAAACTTTACAATTGTAGGATTATTAACTTACTCGTACTTTAGAATGTCTGTAAATTACAGAACAGTTCGTAACGTAACATTAAAATTACAACCCTAGTGTAACTTACAGAAACATTGCCCCCTGTCTTTCTTAAAGTAAGGTCGGCAACAAATATGTTATACTATTAGCGCCATACTCGCCGCCCAGTTAAAATTATCTTTCAAGTGGTTACACTCAACACTAATGTATATAACGATATATTAGTCTTGATACTGTAATATTTTACCCTACCTACTTAATAACTCAGGTAATGTTTGTAATATTATGTATACCGGAGATCCTCGGTACTTTGGTTTTTGATTGGGGACTTGACTCCGTGGGGTGACGTATTAAGAATACAAGTGTCACTATCCCATCTCCTTCCAAGGGTTATGTAAAAGTCAGCTAAGGGATATTGCACACAGATAACATCCTCTGTGAGAGACGGAAAATTAAAAATAAACCCTGTGCCAATACGCCTGGTCAGCGCGGCACAATAGACCGTAATCCCTCCCAAAGTGGAGGAGGCCTATGCCCAACAGTGGGACGTAAATGGGCTGGAGAGAGAGAGATACAGGGGATAATCTCTAAACGTAATAGTCTGATTATATTTCTTATAATAAGAAGCAATATGATACTTATATTCTTCTTGGATGCTTCTTTTGGTTTTTGTTCGTTGTAACTTCGTACGCCTGGAATTTGGAAACCTTAATAAATTATAACAAAAAAGTCATCCCTTTGAACCACTTTATCATTTAAAAATAGCCGCATTAAAATTCGACGCGTATTTTTCAAGATATAAGCTCACATAGGAACATACATACAAAAGAAAACGACTTTGTTTTATAATAATTAAAGATGAAAAGCACAGTTCAAAACCGCACAATAATAAAATTAGACTTTTATTTTATCGCAAAAGGGATAGACGCGGCGGTGAGTTTTTAACACGCATAAATTAGTTTGGTATGTATCTATCAATGTATTAATTTATGTTACCGAATCTTTGAAAGTGATTTTAACCCACTTTCAGTAATCGGATTGATCTGAAATTTTTCACATAATATAAATAATAAATAAAAAAAATATTCATGGACATCTCACACAACATCCTCTGGTCCCAAGGTAAGCTTATATGCTTGTGTTATGGGTATCAGAATACGGATAGAATACTTAAACTACTTTTCTTTTGTAAATACATACTTATAATACATAGTAAACACCCAGGCGCAGTATACATTTGTATGACAGGATATAATATATATCAAGGACCGATGACAATATAATAATTTAAAATAATATTCAGGATTTTCAAGCGTATTTTTTTTTTAGTTTTTGACTAAGTAAATTAACTATTTCATAATAACGCAAGGATATAATAAATAAGTATCAAGTCATGTTGGGCTACCTATTTATTGCGTGTGTGTGCATCGTGAGCACGTGCTTCTAATATAAACTACAAGAACCAAATTAAATAATAGTTACGTACATTAACAAATATTAACTTAGTATTTTATTTATTTGTACCGTTAATAGCTTAGAAGTAGGGTGATTTGTATAGCAGTTTCTTTTTTCTTTATTTAATTCAAAATAATAATTACACATTACGTTATAATGCCAGTTTCGTTTTGGGCGAGTTCTATTTCCAAAGATAAAAAAAAACTAGATTAACACCTTCTTTGTTGTATAATATTTTACTATTACTATATTATAGATCTCTGGCTGTGTGGTAATATGCCTGTGCCTATTTTGCCGCCAAAATATTATTAACTGACATCGTTAGTGTCATTTTTATTTGGAGTTAATCTTTTAAAATTCTATAGATAAACTCTGGTTTATAGTTAAACTCTGGTTATAATAACTGTCCTTTCAGCGGCGCGGGGCTAGGAAATAGAAATGGCAATGTACTGGTCTTAACTATTCTACTACTATACAATGTTATCTGGCTGTGTGCAAGATTGCCTATGCTAATTTTACCGCCAAAATGATACCTATGCGTTCGGATTAGTTCTATTCTACTATGACAACCCTTTAAGAATCCGGGCCTAGGTCTTCGAGTTCGTCCTAGAAACGTGACTAAATAACTGGTGCTAAGCGGCGCTTGCTATTTATATTTATTATAATAAAAACAAACCATTCCCCGTACAGTAGTAAGTATCCGCTTGAACTAGTGATGCACCCTTTAAACTATCGATATCGATAGAAATTTGGTAGATAAAACATTATATATCAATAATATGCCGTTTGTAATAATATATATTCATCAAAAATTATACTTAATTACCACAAAAATGTATCAAATTCTAACGGTTTTTAAAACTAAATCACTTTAGAATAATTGAATATAAATTTAACAACTCAATAACACTTACAATTTTATAATCAGAAAACCAATTACACTACACAAGTGTTCAATTCATATCCACCCAGTAGTTTAAATAGTTATTAATATTGCGTGGGATTTAATCTATATTGATTTGTATACTATTTTTAATTAAAATGGAACATTAAATATTAACAGAATTGATCTGAATATGGTACGATAATAGGTGACAATTAAAGTTGTATTTTTGGGCTTTTAAACTTACAAAAACAACGTACACTTTCATATAATCATGAATATATTGACAGCGTTTTCATTAATGAAAATATTTAAAAAGAATACGAAATAGACTTTAACAGTTTATATATTTGATAACAACAACATTTTTTTATATTTCAAATTTGGAAAATTTGTAATTTAAAAAGTTATGAAGCTTTCAATAATTTTAAATTTGGTATTTATCAAATGTATTCCAATTTCAAAGGAACGATTGAGTGACGTCCAGTGACAGATTTATCGATATTATTCCAAAGCTGTTTGGTTTTTTTTTGTTACCTTTGATAATATAAGTGTGGTGGAAACTGTTATCAACACTAATAAATTGTTTTGCTTAATAAATTTAATTAAATAATTATAATAATTCAATAAGGACTTAGTAGAATTGACCGCTTATTTTACAACAAGCAAATTTTTGTAAGAATATAATGACCCAAGATGTTTTTTTCCTTTCACGCAAAACGACTGAATTGAATCTAATGGAACTTAACAGTTATATAGCTTACTAGCTGTTGTTAATTTAGAGAACAAACCCTAACAAATTATACAAAAAGGCTATCCTCTTGAAGCACTCTACCTAATGAAAACCGCGTCAAAATCCGTTACGTAGTTTTGAAGATTTAAGCTCATATAGGAAGATACATACAAACAGCGGGGTAGTAATTATAAGCGCGATTGAAACATTTTTTAAATAATATTAAAAATCATGTATTACATTTTTATAACTCCAATATTAAGTTTATACCTTTGAAACGACAAAAAAAAACTAACAGTAGTCTTTTTAATCATATAAAATAAGTAGAGAGCGCTTTTCGTTCTAGTAATTTAATCAAAGTTGAAGTGTCGTCGGTAATATCAATGATATGGACGGTAAATATCTTCAACAAATATTCATAGTCGGTATAATGTAATATTTAACATATCCACAGGATCATTCGAGCAGGATTACTTTACTTGTTACTGACCTAGGGTTGTCAATAATACAGTTTTATAGCATAAATGGATATAGTATTTTTTTTTACGGTGCTTTTTACTTAATAGGTAGGTAAATTATTATCTAATCGAAAATTATCTCTGTGTGGTGACGGACTAAGGATACAAGTGTCACCACCCCATCTCCTCCTCAGGGTGCTGTAAAAGTCAGCTAAGGGATATTTTACACAGATGACATCCTCTCACGGAAAACTCAAAAGTAAACCCTGTTCAGCGCAGCACAGTAGACCATAATCCCTTCCAAAGTGGAGGAGGCCCGTGCCCAACGGTGGGACGTTAATGGCCTGGAGAGAGAGAGAGGTAAATGAAATTATAGAAGAAAAAGTTATCTCGGAACGAGATTTTAAGGTAGGTACCTACGGTATTCTAGTCCAAGCCGTGGTCGCTATTTCCACTATAATTAGGTTATTAAAAAAAATATTTTTAGAAAACTGATGTTGACTAATCATTCAAAGTCACTAAAATAAACTATGTATTTTTAGGGACCAAATGTGTGGATGAAGCCAGGGAAGTGTGTTTGGATTGTTTGTTTTGTTCTGTTTGATTGGATCCTGGGCGTGTGGTCAAAGAAGTTGCATTTACTATTTGCAAGAGGATGGATTTTATGTATAAAACGTTAAGATTTTTTTATATCCTAAATTTCGCGTGGATGAATTTGCGGGAAAAACTAATTACCACAATTCATCAAGTTAAATTTTCGCAATACATAGTTTTGGTCTTATTCATAATGACTTATCGGAGGTTTAAAAGTTCGCTAAAATGATCAAAAACTGTTATTCATAATAGTCTTTTTACGATAAAATGTTTATTATCTCT
The DNA here is from genome assembly GCA_916999025.1 of Orgyia antiqua. Lineage (NCBI taxonomy): Eukaryota > Metazoa > Arthropoda > Insecta > Lepidoptera > Erebidae > Orgyia > Orgyia antiqua. The sequence continues at coordinate 14,204,737 of OU779874.1, forward strand.
CCGATAAAGTTATTGTTTAAACCTCCGAATTAATTATAAATAAGACCATAGTGTTAGTCATTATTCTTCTCCGAAACAACTGGAGCTTTTGTTATGTGAGTTCACGTAACACGTAACCTATATATCAATAGTATTTAACAAGGTGACAACCCTATAAGGATCACACAAAGGGTGACAAGTTCACAGTTTAAATTATATCCATATAACATCTGATAAGTTCGGTGCGTCCACAAAGGGAGGCGAGTTCCACATAAATAATCAAATATTATGCATCTATCTACAGTGAAAGATCTTTATTTATTAAGATGTAAACTGTGATACAAGCAATTTATGAAGTCAACCCCTGTACCCATTACTGAGATAATAACATAAGATAGAATATTGTAATACAACCTATTTTATGATTCCTATATGTTATAATATCTTGTGGTGAACTTCAAAAACCAAGTAAATAAATAAATATTTCTGGACATACACACAATGTCCTCTGGTCTCAAGCTAAGCTTATATGCTCATGTTATGGGTACCAGAATACGTACACTACATGCTACATAAACTACTTTTCTTTTGTAAATACATACTTATATCACATAGAAAGTGCAAATATTAAATATCACACAAATGATTGTCCCGAGCAGAAATCAAACCCGCGACCTCGTGAACAGCAGTCAGTTACAAACCACTAGACCACGAGGCCCGTCAAGAAGAAACTATTTTTATTAAATACATGATTGTTAATACAAGGTTAAGTATATAAAACGCCTCGTAATAAGTAAAGTTTATGAACAGATCAGAGTATATTACCGCTTTAAACTTGTATTTAGATAATTTTATCAAAACGCACTAAACACACACTTTTGTTACACTAGCCCATGTTAAGCGGTCTTTTAATAGACTTTAAAAAATAAGTAATAAAAACGTCGTACAAGATTCTCTGTTTTCAATTGATATAGCTTGTTCCGTTATGTTCAATAGGAAAATAACAAAAATAGACTATGATATGACTATGATATTCTTAATTAACACTCCTTTCTTAGCTTTTTTATTTTATTTTATTTTGGCTTTGTTCCTATCTATCTGTCAACGTAATAATCTTTGTATAAAACGGAATCTTTGAAATTGATTTTCACCCACTTGCAATAATAGGATTGACTGTAATTTGACACACGTATTACGGGCCGGTGATAATGCAATAATTTCAAAATACAAATATCCAGGATTTTCAAACTAAGCAAAATTTTTTTCATAACCTAGCAAAACTGTGAACCTATTCCTGATCACGGACCTCCTTCAAACGGAAGAGCCTAAGTAATTAATACTAATAAATAAATACTAAATGATTTTTACTTTATTCCTTGCTTTGAGTTAGATCTAACCAAATGTAATAACAATAGCTTCGGTATTCATAATATAATTTTTCAAGGCACACGTAAGCACTATCTTAGTTTTATCTTAAATGCATTTGTCGATACCAACGAGCTGTATCTCACACTAACGAGTAACTAAATGACAATTTACTGGAGGGCAGACAACGGCATTTGCCAATTTGTAGCGCCAATACACGACAACAGAAAGGAATCAACGGTCATGTAATAAATGATTCCTATTAGAACTGTTTTATTTTTAGATTTACTTTCTATTTGGTATTTTAAGCTTTTAAATTCCTTAAAAAATAAAACGTCTTCGATGAAGTTCACCTTTATATTTTCCCCTTTATAAATCTTACTCTTATAATCATAACTTATCTCTTTCAGAGTAGGTACAATATTTTAGCAAGTATACGATTCTATCAATGAAATTTTTCAAATTTTCGACCTTTCTGCAACACTTTTCACTGATGCTTAGCTCTTATTAGTCGCAGTGTGATGTTATACCTATTGCTTATTATAACCTGCCTCGAAAAATTTACTATCTAAACCTGAAAGAACTTTGCAAATCGGATAACTGATTCCTGAGATTAGCGCGTTCAAACAAACAAAAAAACTTTTCCGCTTTCTATTTAGTATAGATTTCAATATAAACTGCAATGATTAAGCAAAAACTCGCCAATTAAGATATCATCATACAACTCAGTATTTACTAAATTAATTAAATTTTCACATAAAATTTTTTCATAACAAGTTTAAAAGCAAAAGCGAAAACGATAAATACTATAGATTATGCAAAAATAATTGAAGTATTTAATATTTATGTTATTAAATGTTAATAAAATAAGATGAATGATGATCGATGCAGTTAAAAATCGCTTTGCGGTCACTAGTTTAACAAAACATGTCAATTTAAATTATCCAATCGATTCTTTGTAGACATTTTTATCGACTTGCAATAATTTAATGTAACATCACTAAAGATAAATAAACAATATTTATAATGATGTCGTGTTACTCGTATGTTCTTCTTTTAAAAGGTGGTGTGATATCTTTATTTGTTTTTTAAGAATGTTTTTAAATCTGTTTACAATTAAATTGGATGGTTACAATTGATTTTTATTGTTGTATTTTTATTACAAGGTTATTTTTTGTTTAAATTTTAATTAAATTTTATTTCGAATCTTAATTCTACGATTGATTTGCTATAGTATCGTAAAACATTAATGGCCTTATTCATAATCGCTTATCGGAGGTTTAAAAGTTCGCTAAAATCGGTTCACGAAAATTGTAAAAACTTGTTATCTATAATAGTCTTTTTACGCTAAAACGTTTATTATCTCTCCGATAAAATCTCCGTTAAAACCTAGGTCCTAAACCTAAGTAATAAGTCATTATGAATAAGACCATAAAAACGCAATATAAAAATAAGCATTTAATAACGCAAAATGTAATCTGAAAGAATGTAAGCGAACGTAACTAACTTCAGTAGAGCTGTAAAAGTAACAAAAAAAAGAGTACCCGTATGTATTCGTTACTATTTCAATCAGTACCCGTTACTTTCGTATCGTTACTCGTTACTTCTGTAACCTCATAACATGCCGTTTACTAGAGAAAGGAATTGAGTCGTATTGCAACGAGTCGTATTTGAATACGTAGAACTAATATTTAAATAATATCCATTGCATACCATACTGCATTTTTTACTTTTCTTTATTTAACTTAACCAGGTTGTTTTTTTTTACATAAAAATTTAATAAAAAAAAGTTGCAGAAAAATTAAAACGACATCAAAACTCTTTTGTTCTTAGAATGAAATAAACAATAAAATCATATTTTAAACAAAACTAAAAAATACATAATAAAAATTTTCTTTCTTATCTAATGAAATTAAACTCAGTACTGAGTACATACATAAAAAATCATTAAAATTTGTCTAACAAATTATTGCAATCGGTATATATTCCAATCTTTTTATGTATTCGTTACTGAGTAACGGGTACTGCGTCTAGTACCGAGTAACGAAACGTTCGCATGTTATTCGCATGTTTCGTTTAACACGGGTAGCCATGTTTGATGTTATACGAAACATGCGAATTGGATGCGAGTAACGAGAAGTTTTTGTAAGCAACGTTTCGTTACTCGGTACTAGACGCAGTACCCGTTACTCAGGAACGAATACATACGGTTTGTTACAGCTCTAAACTTCATTACAATTAGTAAAAAAAACTATTGAAATGGAGACACAGATAATTAATATTACATCGTGAAAGGACTCACTAACGCCCCCTGTGTGGGCATTAAATACAGTTTTGACAACCTTGACATAAACTGTCAACTTGTGTCGTAATAATTGGATACGAATGACAGCCCTCGGCTGAATGACGTTACCCTGCCCCGTATGTCACTTTCAATTTCGTTAATTCGAAATGTTAGGTACAAAATGCTTCGATATTTAAAGTTATTTACATAGACATAACTAATCTAATTCGATTTTCAATTTCTTTGGATTTTTTTTTTTGTGTTTTTGGATAATTTTAAAAATACTTTCCAAGTAAACTATTTTACCAAAATATGTACCTAAGCGTAAAATTCTTACAAACGGACAAGAATGCTATTGATTAAAAAATATTAATAACACACTTTTCTTAGCTTTGTTTCATAAAAAAAGAAAACTATCAAAACTAACTTTAAGGTTTAAAAAATCGACCAGACTGCATTAATAAGCAGAGCCATGGAATTAGAACTCGCAGTTGTGGATTCAAGTAATCAAGACCCGCTCAGTTTTCTACAATAATTAAATTTATAAAGTATTGTTTTAATTAAATGTTTATTCTTAGGACTATTTAAGCGACATTGGGGTGATGACAAAATATTCTAAATACGTCAATCCGTATTCAAAATATACTCCATTTTATTAGTTAGTTGAACAATAAGTTTATAAATAACAAGAAGTTTTGCTCGTAAATATTTTATGTTTCGTCGTATAACGATAAAACTGTCATTGTAAACTTATAAATAAACACGCTACTATGTAGTATTAATTGTTATATTGTAAGATTTATTAATATAAACATCTTATTTTTATAATTAAAAGATGACTAGCTGTTGTCCGCAATTTCGTACGCGTGGAATTTAGAAAACAAATCCTTACAAATTACATATATCAAAATGCCATCCTCTTGAACCATTCTATAGGTATATTAAAAAAACCGCATCAAAATCCGTTTCATAGTTCTCAAAATATAAACTCACATAGGAACATATACAAAAATATCGACTTAGTTTTATAGTGAGTAATATTGAAGATTTTGTGGTACAATATTTTTTACCAATAAAACTTAAATTATTGGAACACACGCATTTATTACTAATTTTGGCAATGACCTAATGTCAAGGTATTCAGTTAGTATAACGATATGTTTATCGATTTCCTCATTAAATGATACAATGAACCCTCTGTTATGCATTCTGTTATCAATGTCTTGGTCAAATGGAGTTTAATCGCGGAGTTTTTGGGTCAATGGGACGTGTCATGGTCGACATTAAAAAGTATAATCTAATTATTCAGATATTATTATTGGTTGATTAGTCATGTAACACGTGTAGAAATAAATACTAAACAACTATCAATTTTAAGAAAATATTATGAAGTCGCATAGAGCTATTGGATGCAGGTGCCGCAAGACCGCGCGTTGTGGCGTTCTATGGAGCAGGCCTACGTATGGCATTGAAAAGAAAAAGTCTGATGGATAGATGGTTAGATTAAGAAAATATATAGAACGTCAACTGCTACGGCTAGTTCTGCTATCGCGAAAATTGCCGACGCTGTAATAATCCCGGGAATTTGGACGAAATATTATTTTCCAATCTATGTGGTGACGGACTAACATTACAAGTGTTACTATCCTTATCTGTTCCCCAGGTTCCTGTTAAACCAGCAAAGGGATAAGCAATTAAGATCAACTGTGATAGAAAGAAACTTCGAAACTAAACACTATGTCAACACACCTGATCAGCTAGATATCATAAACCCTCCCAAAGTGGAGGAGGCCCATTCCCAACAGTGAAACGTTAATAGGCTGGAGATAGAGATGATTTGGATTCCCAGACATCCCTGAACAACTACTTTTACAACACACAACACGCTCGGATGTCTCCCAAACGCTTATCACGCTAGAGGGCAAGTAACTGCCCGACAAACCCTTTCTTAACGTTTCAATTATTACGTAGAGCACGTAGACTATTATCTAGATTATATATTTTTATAGTATTTTTTATTAAATACACAGGTTTTTACTAAAATCACTTTGCTGCTAGGCATTACGATTTGAAACGGTCACGGTCGATCTAAAACTGGTTTTTAGACTTAACAGTTAACGGAAGTGAGGCTTTATTTAGGCTCTCTGAAACACTAAGATTAGTACATTACATTAGTTCTTTGACTAGAAAAGTTATTAGTTAAAGTTGTGATGGGGGGGTTCTGCATATATTAAAAAAAGTATTCATGGATGACGGATTTAAAATACAAGTGTCATCAGCCTGTTTTCCTCCGCAAGGTAAGGCCAGCTATGGAATAAAATCAGCAGATAACAAAATCCGTGAGAGGCGGAAAGTTTACAACTATAAACTCTATGCCAAAATGCTTGCGAAGTAAAGAAGGCTTCGTAGGAGATTAACGGGCTGGAAACAGAGAGAGCTACTCTCTCTCTGTTTCTAGCCAGATTTCTTTTTTTTTTTAAATCACCAGTGTATACGAATTAAAGTAATTACAATGAAAGTGTTTGTCATTGGCAATATACAAGTAGCATCAAGCCATAAAAAAAATCTTTGGCTTTTTTCTTTTCTTTCTATTGAACGATGTTTAGTAAAGTTTTATCTATTTTAATTGTACCACTTCTTCACCGAACTCTAACAGCTCACTATCTCTTGGCGCAGTTCCCAAGAAATTGCGATTCGTGCCGTGAGCCGTCATGCTCTGCGTGACGATATTGAAAGCTATCGGTACTACTTAGTTGTGCTCTCATTTTGACAGATCAGTGATTAGATCTAGAAACTTCTATTAATTAAGTAGATAATTAAATAATTAAACTTTCAAATTGAAATATTGTTGGATATATGACAGGCGTAGCGTAAAAAAAGCTGTAGGTGACAAAGATTTAGGTTCGATTCTTTGAGACGAGAGAAAGTAATATTATTTGGAGAATTCTACGAATATACGTGGAAGGAAAAAAGTCTAGAGGAAGACCTAAGAAAAGATGGATGGACGGACTGTGTGAATGAGGATATGAAAGAAAGAGGATACATGGCACAGATATTACTATGGAAAAAGAAGACTTGTTACGCCTACTCCAAATAATGGAATAAGGGCAGGAGAATGACGAAGAAGTGAGCTCGATTTTAAATAAAGTCAATTTAAATAAATAATTAAATATTCATGGACATTTCACACAACGTCCTCTGGTCCCAAGCTTAGCTCCTATGCTTGTGTTATGGGTACCAGATACAAACGTTTATTTGCGTTGTGAATGTTTGTGTTGCTTATGGGTATTTTTAGAGGTCCTTACTGAAGGGTAAAATGATACCATGTCTCTACGATATCTAAATTCAACATTAAAAAAATATCACCAAATCACGTTTGCGCATCCGTTTCAGATCTAAATTCTACAACAAATATTCATTAGATTTTATAATCTTTTAAAATTAATCCTTATGCCTGATAAATATCTAATTTACTAGATGTAAATTCAGCCTAATCGTCGCTTTTCTGCTAATTTTAGTTATGTTAAAATACTTATGTATAAATTAGCATTATAACTGACTATAATTTTCGCTTAATGCCTATAAAATCTGTAATTTATAATACTTATACATAAAAGATTATTATTTATTAATCGACGCTACGAGTATATATAAATATAATGTGGGAGTAATAGCAAGATTTTAGTGGGTACGATGGCTTTTTTTGTTAAAATTAAAAGTGTAGAAGAAGCCAAAGAACTAACTTAATAGTATCTGCCTGCCCATATTGGAGAAAGGTGTGATGCGTGCATGTAGAGTGGCAATAATTAAACAGTAAAGAGCGGTTCGGAAGAAGCAGTTAGAAAAACATATACTCGTAGGTAATATTAAATTAGTAGATAACATCCCCTGTGAGAGACAGAAAACTCAAAATTAAACCCTTTACTAATACTGCTAGTCGGCGTCAGTAGACGAAATACCTTTCCAACGTGGAGAAGGCCGTGGCCAGCAGTGGGACGTTAATGTGAGAGATGCTGGAAGCGGCCAAATAAAGGACTTCTGTCCCACTTGCGGTAATCACTTTTTCCACCGTAATTTAATTTATTAAGTAAAAGCATAGCATCTCAATTGCAAAATTAATAAATTACTTTAGAAATAAAGGACTTGTTTTCTACGAGATATGGAAAACTCGAAAGCTAAATATACATCCACTTGGTCAGCGGGGTATGGTAGACTAGATACATTCCTGGAGCAGAAAAGGCCCACGCCCAACAGTGGGATCTGTCTGATATGAACCATCTGTTTCCATGCCGTCACGTATAAATTCATATTTATTTCTTTTGTGTAAATTCCAGCTGTTATTTGAGCTACTACCCTATTGATAAGTTACTTGATTAGTGATGTTCAATCTATCGATAGTTTTAAAGTTAAAAATTGTTTAAATATTATTCGGATAAAAATCGAAGTTTAATTAACGACGATTTTTATTCGAATTTTTGGATCATCTGTGTTCTGTAACCAGTGAAGTTAGTTTCAAGCGTTGCATTTGCTACGAACCCAATACTCCTGGTCAGCATGTCTTAGTAGACCAAAATATCCTACAGAAATGTAGGAGGCCTGTAGTGGGATGTCATTGAGTTGAAAGCGGATTATTTTACATATTATTTTATTTTGAAAGTTCTTTATTCCCATAAAAGTACAGAAATGTTACAATAAAATAAACGTTTATACACATAAGGTTACGATTTACACTAAATGTCTTTACAAACATGTAATACTAAGGTAATCATGAAATAAATATAATAGGCATAATAGGTACATAAGGAAATAAGAAAGGGGAAATACAATCTTAGAGCATATAGAATTCTTAAAAAAACATAAATTACTGTACATATAACTGTTTCCTAGAATAACATTATTGTTTTCAATTACAGATAATAACCATATAAAACAAAGAAACTTTTTACGTTTTATCGATATTGACTAACACGTCACTAGTGTCGAGTGATACGTGCCATAGAGCACGTTGCTGTCGTCTCCGTTACGCTATTTATGACGTCATCCGCGAACCCGAGTGAAAATTGCCGAACAAGGCCGAACGTCGACCTCGGTACAATCAGTGTTGTGCGTGAAATTGTCACGTGTTACCGCCTATGAACACACCGTAGGCGGATTACATGATTCATAGATCTTGAATAAACTATAATATCTTACTAATAATCGTTTACTAGTCTTTTATGGAACATGACGTACATATTATTAGCAGTTTAGAAACACATGTACATGTATGTACAGTTTTGCGTAGCACTGACGTAACTGTCATTTCAATTTAAGTTTGGTTGTACCTAATCTTCTACTATATAAAAATAAGTCGGGTTTTCCTTCCTGACGCTATAACTCCGGAACGCACGGACCGATTTCCACGGTTTTGCATTCGTTGGAAAGGTCTCGGGCTCTGTGAGGTTTATAGTTCTTTTTTTTTATTTTATTTTTTACTATTTTTTTGGTATGGCAAAACAACGTTTGCCGGGCCAGCTAGTGTTCTTTACAATTTTGTACCTATGTGTAGGTACTTAATCTTATTAAATTTACGTCATTTAATAGCTCAATTATATCGTTTAGCATTAGTTATAACCTATTTATAATCTAAACCAAGATTCAACTGTTCAGATGAAGGTAATAGAATCGATGAAAATAAAACGTATGCCAACTTTCAGACCCATCTTCTCCATTACTCGAGCTGTTCAGGTGCCCAAGGCTTCGTAAGAGTCCTACAATCTTTACTCCATTACGAAATGATAACCGATAGTCTACCCATATCCTAAACTACCCAGGGTCTTTTATAGACGAAATATCGTCCTACCAACCTGCTTGTTCAACGTGGTCTAATAGACCGATACCCTCTTGTAAAAAGCTTCTAATTGACCTTACTATTAGGGTATTAAAAATAGACTCATCATCATCATCCTAGCGTTGTCTCGGCAGCATCCTCAGCTATTGCTTCGGAGCCCGGGGTCCGCTTTCCGGCTTTTTTTACTCCGTTTGGCCCGGTCTTCGGCATCTTGGATGTTGAGACCATTAGCGCGCATGTCATATCTGGCGACATCTAGCCAGCACTTGTTGGGCCCTTCTCTTCCCTCTACCCTTGGTATAAAAATAGACGATTGTGTTTGAATAAATATGACAAAGTAATTCCAGAAACCTTCTTTTGACTACAACTTCGTAGTCAAGTAACTGTATTACTTTGTCTTAGTTTTCTCAGTTCATCTTCAAATAGGTATATCAATATCTCAAAGACCGTTTCGTGTTCCGTCGTGAAACACACCCAAAGTGCCTAAGAACACCTGAAAATTTGAGAATAAATGTTCCAAAGCATAGGACCATATTTTATACCAAATCCTTCACAGTTCAAGCTATATTGCTATGGAATAAACTACCAGTGCATATAAGACAAGCCAAGTCACTTGCAAGTTTTAAAATTAAACTATTACATTATTATTTGTCATTACAGTAAAGAATTCTTGATGTGTGTGTTTTAGATTTAAGTATATATTGTATGTATTTATTTATTATGTATTGTATGTATAGTATTCTAGATATCTAAGTATATTATGTATTTTATGTTTTAGTATATTATGTAGTTTACACTAGTATGTAGCACACACCACAAACTACCGCGTTATCTATCCTAGATACTTTTATCCATCCTAAGGTTGCCTGGGAGAAATCACACTAGTGATAAGGCCGCCCTTTGTACAATACCTTACTTTAAGAAATTATTATGTAAGTAAAATGTATTATTGTGGTGTACAAATAAAGAGTTTTCTATCTATCTAGGTATTGACTTTTATAGTTTTTATCTAGATCAATGAACTGAGTATAGATAATTATGATTTACAACTATTTATTGAACTATGGCGTTTGAAATTGGCCTGATATTTGCTACTATCCATACATAGACTATAAATATATAATTTCGGACGATTTTACGACTCCTTTATTATTCAGAATAGTTAAAATCAGCGCCAATTGTGTATCTGATGTCGCATTAGAATATTCGAGACAAAAACATATTCATAACTACCTTTTATTTTTGTAACAGGTTTTTATTAGCTCAGCACGTATCTATCAATTTCTTAATCTATGTAATGGAATGCTTGAAAAGAATTTTCACCCATTTTCAGTAATTTGAAATGCACACATATTAAGGCCTGATGACAATGCAATAATTTTCTCAAAAACTTGCACGACTCATTTGTTTTAATAAAAATACTTTTTACGGATTTTGAAATTACTTTTTACGGAAACAAATACATGCGTTTAAATCCGTAAAAAATAGTTTTACTTAATGCAATAATTTACAATAAATATTTAGGATTTTCAAGCGTGTTTTTTTAGTTTTAGAACGAAGTAGTTAACTCTATATTTCATTCCGTTACAATAGAATAAAATTATTATTCCTAAACACGTGATTAACACTATAAAAACTATTTTTATTAACTTTCATAACAACTTATTAAGAAAAGTAAATTCGATACGTAACACCTTTTTCCACAGTTATCCATATCTCAAATAGCGACCATCACAGCATCCTAATCTTAAGATCCCAAAGAAACAGTATTAAATAAAACACATGACCAAATATTTTTATAATAACTGCCGGTGGGTTAAAACCGGCCCGATGCTACCGACTTTCACCGTAATTATTATTTATATCAACTTAATATCATCTTCAGTATCTTACACTTTATAATTTCATTATTTGACATGTCGTGATACATTATTATCTATCTTTGTTAACTGGACATTAATGAGTCGAGTATATGAGGCTTATTAGTATGTGTTTGAGATGTTTTCTAACGCGTGTTTTGAATGCTTCAATAACTCTTATAGACATCTAAGTCAAAATGGTTGAAATACAGAACAGGTATGTTTTTTTCTATAAATATTCATGGACATTTTACACAACGTCTTTAGGTCCCAAGCTAAGCTTATATGCTTGTGTTATGGGTTCCAGAATACGGATAGATTGCATGTACTACTTTTCTTTTGTTAATACATACTTATAATACAAAGAAACCACCAGACGCAGTACAAACACTTGTATAACATTTATAAATATCACACAAATGATTGCCCCGAGAGATGCGAGAGCGGAGATGCGAATGTTGAGATGGATGTGTGGAGTCACGCGAATGGATAACATAAGGAATGAATATATTAGAGGAAGACTGAAAGTGATGCCAGTGACTGAAAAATTGAAGAATGAGCAGATGTCCTGGTATGGTCATGTCATGAGACGAGAGGAAAGTAATATCGTTAGGAGAGCCCTGCGTATAAATGTGGAATGAAAAGTCTCGAGAAAGACCTAAGAAAAGATGAATGGACTGTGTGTGAACATGAAAGAAAGGGGAGTTAACACAGACATGACGGCTGATAGAAGATTATTGCAGAAAAATACATGTTGCGCCGACCCCAAATAATGGGATAAGGGCAGAAGGATGATGACAAATGATTGCCCCGAGCGGGCATCGAACCCGCGAGCTCTAGATCGGCAGTCCGCTACATGAACCACTAGACCCTATGGTCTAGTGGTTCATGTAGCGGACTGCGGAAATGAGGGAATTTCGGGCTCTATAGCCCGAAATTCCCTCATTTCTGTTCAATTAAAGGTATAATAAAACTTCTTACAGAGCTTGGAAGAATAAATTGTAATGCGCCTTTCTTTCTTTCTTTCTAATAACAGGGTGGGAACCTGTTACTTTTTGGTAAGGAACCTTAAAACAAGACAGCCCAATCTTACGTCATAAGACAAGATAACATAGGGTGAATAGGTGATAGATAAAAAGCTACCGTTATGTTTGGACTACTTAAGATTCCATGGGATATTAACGTAGAATGAGATCTGGTTTGTACTTATTACATTCTATTAATCCCCGTGTGATTAGAAACTTATAACCGCTTTGGTGCTGTTTATTGAATACTGATAACTAATGATAGGTTGTAACTATTACAAATAACTTGTATACAAACTGTTGACAAGAACTTCTTTAAACTAGCTTTTTTAAGCTATTGCATAGCTTCTATCGCGGGCCTTGAGCGTGGAGATTATATGCACAAAATTCGAAATTTAAATTCCATGCTGGGGCCACACTAATGAGAAATGCCATTAATTATCAGCATATCAGCATATATAATCATCAATATATATAATCAGCATATCAGCATATCAGCATATTAGCATTAGTGTGCGTCGGGAGCGCTGCGGGAGCGGACATATTTGTTTTTTACGACGGATTTGCCTCAAAATCGCACGTTTTTGTCTTGAAATACGTACAATGGTGACGGAGTGGAGTGACGAGAAAGTAATTACTTTTCTTAAGATTCTGCAAACAGAACCATGTTTGTGGGATCTGAAACTCAAAAGTTTCAAGAACCGTAGAACGCAAAGTGATGCTTGGCGCCGAATAATAGAAAGATTACCTTTTCAAACAACTGTTGAAGATATAAAAAAGAAGAAGGAAAGCCTAATGGGTTATTATAGAACCCATTTGAACAAAATTAAAAAATCGTTGAAGTCCGGAGCTGGCAAAGATGACGTATATACAAGTAATTGGTTTGCATTCGAAACGATGGATAGTTTCCTGCGAGGAGTATATGATAGTAATCGTACATCAAATACAGAGGTAAGGCATACTCACAAACTTTAGCATTTATAATATAAGAATGATAGGTTTTAACAGACTGACAGACATCACAAACTTTAGCATTTATAATATAAGAATGATAAGTTTTAACAGACTGACAGACATCACAAACTTTAGCATTTATAATATAAGAATGATAAGTTTTAACAGACTGACAGACATCACAAACTTTAGCATTTATAATATAAGAATGATAAGTTTTAACAGACTGACAGACATCCTGTATGTCTGTCAGTCTGTTAAAACTTATCATTCTTATATTATAAATGCTAAAGTTTGTGAGTATGGTTGTTTGTTACTCTTTCACGTAAAAACTACTAAATGGATTTTAATAAAACTAAAAAAAATATATTTAAAGATATTGTGTATATTTTTCAAGATATGCGTACTAAATCGCGGGCGGCTGCTAGTTTAAATATGATTTTTTTGCAGACACATAACGAAAATGAGGCTCAAGAAAGAACTGAGGAAAATAATGATGGAAATCAGAATAGTTCTGAAACAGAAGCAGCTTCGCATAATATAAAGGAAGAAAATGGTACTCGTCCAAAAGAAAATAAATCTTCTCAAAATTATGGTAAAAAAAGACAAATGAACGAAGCTTCTGAATTCATGAAAGAGAAGAAAGAATGTGAGATGTTCGGAAAACTGGTCGCAAGTAAACTAAAAAAAATAAGAAATCCAAATACGCGAGATGTATTAATGAATGATATTCAAAATTTTATATTTCGTGCATCTATGGCCGATCGACTTGAGCAACAGTCTGCAGTACCTCTTTCTACATCCCAGTCTCCACATCATCAAGCATTCAGTCCATCACCAAATCCTCCGTGATACCAGTCGCCTTTAGGCGACTCTACATCCCAGTCTCCACACCATCAAGCATACAGTCCATCACCAAATCCTCCGTCATACCAGTCGCCTTTAGGCGACTCTACATCTCAGTCTCCACACCATCAAGCATACAGTCCATCACCAAATCCTCCGTCATACCAGTCGCCTTTAGGCGACTCTACATCCCAGTCTCCACACCATCAAGCATACAATCCATCACCAAATCCTCCGTCATACCAGTTGCCTCTATCTCACGATACAAATCTACCTTCAGATCAGTTCTCAGTTGTAACTTCCCAAGAAAATTTCCTAGAATTACCACCACCAACCCGTGCCGTGCAATTTATGTAAAAGCTATGTTAATTACTTTAAGGAACAAATAATTGAAAGACATAAATACTTGTTTTATTCTCCAAATAATCAAATTAAAATAAATATTTATGAGCCTCGAAGGAGCATAAGGAGCAAGAGGAAGTCTTACAAATTATTCATGGTCCTGAAATGTTCTGCGAATTTATTTCTAGCCTGGATCGCTGTTAAAGCTGTGCAATACTCCTCATTGACCTGAAAGCGCCCTCGCCATTTCCAAAGTCTTCTCTCCAGGTTCCAGGATTTACTATTTCTCCGTTGACAATTGTGTCAGTGTATCCTGATGGGGTGTAAATGGACCGCGAGTTAGAACTTTTTCTTAAAAAGTTATGTAATAAAGCACACGCCATTACGACTCTTGAAGCTTCGTTTGGTTGTAGAGCTATAGGTTTTCTAAGTACTCGAAACCGTGCTGACATAACACCAAATGCGTTTTCCACGACAATACGAGCAGAAGAAAGTTTACGATTGAAGTTTCGTTGCGTACTTCCTTGGGGGTGGTCTCCGAGAAAAGGTTTCATTATGTTGGGCTGCAATGGAAATGCATTTTCAGCAACAAAAACGTACGGCATATTTACATCGCCATCAGAAAGTGGTTTAGGTTGTGGTAAACGTAAGGAATTTGTCTGAAGTTTTTCGAATAAAACACAATCTCCGAATACACCACCGTCACTGATTCTACCCTTGTTGCCTACGTCGCAAAACATAAAACAAAAATTGCGATCCACTAAGGCCATCAACACAATACTAAACGAATGCTTATAATTAACATGTTTACCATCGATTGCTCCCAAGCATTGAGGAAATGTATCTTTAAATTCAGATACCTTTTGTAGCCATTCATTTTCATTCTCAGGTAACTTGATCATGTCTTTCAATACAGATATGAGAGCAGCACAACATTCCCTTACAATACTGGAAATCACTTGGTGAGATATCTTGAACAAATAATGTAAGCTTCTGTAGCTATCTCCTGTAGCTAAATATCGTAAAGTACAAGCCCCGCGCGTTGATATTGCGATGGAACCTTGTCAAATTAACGCCCTTGTGACGTCATCAACAAAGAAAAACTACAGCTAACAAAATGTAATGTTCTCATCTATACGTCACTATGACGTCACCAAGATGGCAGCCAATCGCAATATCAACGCGCGGGGCTTGTAACTGCTAATCGAACTTTGGCGGGTATAGTTACACGAAATTTAGTTTTATGTTTTTCTCTCAAAGGCCCAACTCTGCTTAAAATCAATTCGAAATCAGTTGCCGACATTCGAACGAACCCCTCGTACTGGTTGCTTGGTTCAGCTAGTAGTTCAGAAAATATTTCTTCCATAGAGTTCCTGCAATTAAAAAAAAAGTTTATTAGGAAGGTAGGTATATGTATTAGATACTTCAAAAGTACCTACACCTTGATGCGTGGTATGAATGTCAGATAAATGGGTTGATTTGTGAGATTATTTCTTTTTTATCCCCCAATATTTATTTATTTTGTATTGTTGTCAGTTTTTTCTCCTGTCAGTCCAAAACTAAGTTTTTTCTCCTGTCAGTCCCAAACTAAGCAAAGCTAAGTTATGGGTACTAGGCGACTGAGCTACAGAGGCCGAAAAATAAAAAGTTTAACATGGTAATACCGGTCATTGTTATATTTGAAAACTAAATTTAAGCTAAATTTAGGTACTTATTAATTTAGTAATAAACTAAATTTAAATAAACAGAAAGACTTACAGTTTACGATTCCTGTGCATTTGTATCATCCACCATCTTCTTTTTCTTTGTTTCCGTTTTCTCTTTATTCGGTAATGATTCAATAAAGTCAAATAATATAAATTTACACTCATGAAATATAGACCTGTGTCGACGTCCATTTTGCTTGAATTGAAGTAAATTCAACGCCGTTCTTATCACCAATAATGAGCATTCATGTTGACCGTTGAAGTGAAGTTGAAGACCCACTTTAATGCGGTAAAAAATTTCGCAATAATTATCGAGATAATGGGCATTGACTTTAAACGCTAATGTGTTTTAGTTACGCTTAAATGCTAATGTGGCCCCAGCATAATGCTGGGGCCACATTAGCATTTAAGCGTAACTAAAAAATACTACACACGGCGCTACACAGTAACGCCGTTTCGCTGTTCGCGCTGGTGACTCATGTCAGTTTTGGCGCTAGTATTTATTTTATTGACATTTGATGGACAATCGCTATTTTATCATAATTACCATAAACAATGGACAAATGTAAGCATCAGTAAATAAGGATTATTAATCTTATTTTAGTTAAGGTATTTAGATTCTTGCTTAAATAAAATAAATAAATAATTATAATTGCATAAGTTGATAAAAAATACTATGCAATAGCTTTACCGCGGCAGTCCCCGAGTGCCACGCGTCTTTTTTTTAAATAAGTACAATCTTTGGTTGTAACAAGTCTATTACTGAAACTCCACTGTCCGTCATTCTTTCCATCCTTTTGTCTGTCTGTTGTGTGTTCTGTGTGCCGTGTGGTAACGAATCAAGAATACAAGTATCACCACCCCTTTTTCTTCCCAGGGTGCTGTAAAAGCCAGCTAAACGATATTAGTAACAGGTAACATCCTATGTGAGAGATGGAAAACTCGAAACTAAACCCTGCGGGAATATGCCTGGTTAGCGTGGCGTAGTAGACCATAATCCAGCCTAAAGAGGAAAAGGTCCGTGCCCAACAGTGAGACACATATAATTAACGGTTTTAGTTAGATTATTAAGAAATTTTTAAAAATAATATCTGTCAGTTGATGCTACAACAACAAATCATTATTCTGCCCTTATTATTTGGGGTTATTAAGGTGATAATGGCACAGAACCCTTCGTGCTGTAAGTCAAATTTGTATTTAACTGGTTTTGAATTTTTAATACCTACTTAAACATTAGTTTTTTCAAATTGTGCCTTTAGACTAAAAAGTTTTTAAAATTTATTGGAACCACAAAAATACTATGTATGCATTTCACTAGTGTTAATTAGATAAATATAGAGATTATTTTACACGTCTTTTCCTGACGCGTGTTCTGTCGTGTGTGGCCGTCGCGTGACTGTGATCTATTATGCGCTTGCGCAACACCAACTAACGATATGTATGAGTACCATAGTCTATGATTTCCTCCTTTTTAAATGTAAATCAAATTTTAATAAATAAACGTTTCTAGCAGTGTCTAGCAAATCAAAATACACTGAAAATGTAGTTATTTGATACCAAAAAATCATTTTAAATGGCAAAGTTTTCATATAATGCAGACACTAAATATTAGCTAAATCCAATATTTAGGCATCCTTGCAATGGATAAAATTGAAAATACTGAATAAGACAACAGAAACATAGATCTTTAAACCTTAATTGATATTAAAAATGTGAAAGACTTATTGGGATCAAAGGTACATAACAAAAAAAAATGAAAATTGAGAAGATTCGATATCACAATTCGGCAATGTTAACAGATTTTTTATTATTATAAAATCTGTGTATTATAGACTAACGATTTTCATCAAATTATGGTGGAAAAAGTGAAATGCCGCAAGTGGGACTTGAACCCACGACCTCGGAATGCCGTTCCGAAGCTCTTCCAACTGAGCTTATTGCGGTCTACTTGCAACACTTCAAATTAACCACCATATCTGTTACTCGTTAATTTGGACTATAAATACTAAATACTGGTTAATTTGAAGTGTTGCAGACCGCAATAAGCTCAGTTGGAAGAGCTTCGGAACGGTATTCCAAGGTCGTGGGTTCAAGTCCCACTTGCGGCATTTCACTTTTTCCACCATAATTTGATTTATTAAGTAAAAGCATAGCATGTCAAATGCAAAAATTAATAAATTACTTTAATAATGAACGTCGCGTCATTATTTCAACCATTCGTATTCTGGAAAGAATACTCAAGTGTTGGTCGAGATGGTGTAAAGCAATCTTGATAGATGGCGGTGTACGTAAAAATATATAAACTCATTCGAGTAACAGATATGGTGGTTAATTTGAAGTGTTGCAAGTAGACCGCAATAAGCTCAGTTGGAAGAGCTTCGGAACGGCATTCCGAGGTCGTGGGTTTAAGTCCCACTTGCGGCATTTCACTTTTTCCATCATAATTTGATTTATTAAGTAAAAGCATAGCATGTCAAATGCAAAAATTAATAAATTACTTTACTAACAATTTTAATTAATAAATATGTGTACAACGAAATAGCCAATTAATCTAAATACGCCGTAGTTGCTTTAATTTTTTTAGTTAAGTTTAGTTGTGTACGTGGAATTGGTACCAATGTCTGTCTTTTTATCGCACCGAAACTAAAATCGATTTATAAGAAATTTTGTTCACAGAGAACTTAGATCCTGAGAAAGGACACAGCCTACTTTTTGATGTCAAAAAGGATGAATCTTTACTTATTATAAAACAAAGTCGTTATTTTTGTAAGCATGTCTCTATGTGAGCTTCTATCTTCAAAACTACATAACGAATTTTAATGCAGGTTTTTTTTAATGATAGAGTGGTTCAAGAGGATGGTTTATATGTACAATTTGTTAGGGTTTGATTTATAAACAGCTAGTAATAATATAAATTTTAAAACAAGCACAGTCACGGATAACAGCTAGTAACAAATAAATACTTACTAACTACATATGACGTTTGACGGGCCTCGTGGTCTAGTGGTTCATATAACGGACTGCCAATCACGAGGTCTCGGGTTCGATTCCCGGTCAGGACAAATATTTGTGTGATGTTTTTAATTATCATACAAATGTTTGTACTGCGTCTGGGTGTTTACTATGTATTATAAGTATGTATTTACAAAAGAAAAGTAGTATATGTATTATATCCGTATTCTGGTACCCATAACACAAGCATATAAAGCTTAGCTTGGGACCAGAGGACGTTGTGTGAAATGTCCATGAATATTTATTTATATTTATTTATTTATATCCACTATATTTCATTAACAATATTTAGTTACATCAACCCTACTATTTCATAGATCTAAAACCAGATTTTCTTTTCACTTAGCACAGAGTAATATCTGTTATTTGATCAGTAGCGGCAACTGTCTAACATGTTTTACTATAATTTTCTACCGATTCAATGATTTAAACCTCGAGGCCAAAGTTTGTAAAAGTACAACACTATTATCGATATAACTAATCGTATATTACTATAAATTATTTCTAAACACAACCATTGCATCATTAAATTGACATATCTACTAATTTATTAAAAGTAATGAATCAAGATATATCTATAAATTTCATTAAAAAGATTAGTATAATTAGAAAGAAAGTGTGTACGTTGTCACGTTATTTTAATTGGTTGTACTCACCTGATTTCTAAATCGAGTCGATCAAAGTATCGATAACTTTATTAATTATGGTACCGCACTAAGTGCCAATCACGTTGTAGTACTATTCGCTAGCGGCATCGCGGTATTCGCAAATTACATATGATGCGGTGTATCGCGTCTCTTTAGCGAAAATTAGCTGCGGTTTCTTATAATCAATCCTTATTGACAAGGCTAGGTTACCCATACATAACCCAAAGCGAGCGGATATACATGTTATAATAGTATGAAAGTATAAACTGGACACGTCACAGAAGGTTTCTGTGACATGTACCTATTTAAACGAATAAATAAAAAATTGGTCAAGTGCGAGTCGGACTCGCGCACGAAGGGTCTCGTACCATTATCTATGCAACATAAGGCAACGTTATTTATTAGTATCGAGCAAGAAACGGTAAAAAAATCATGTTTGTTGTATGGGAGCCCCCCTTAAATATTTATTTTATTTTATTTTTAGTATTTGTTGTTATAGCGGCAATAGAAATACATCATCTGTGAAAATTTCAACTGTCTAGCTATCACCGTTCTTGAGATACAGCCTGGTGACAGACGGACGGACGGACGGACGGACGGACGGACAGCGAAGTCTCAGTAATAGGGTCCCGTTTTTACCCTTCGGGTACGGAACCCTAAAAAAGAATTTTAAAAACATTAAAAAATAACAGAAAATATAAATAAAAGGGGCAAACTCGGTAATCAGTACTAAATGTTTGATGTCCGATAAATTACAAGAAAACGCATAGTCACCATGTGTCAACAATACAAAAGATGTTGTAAAAATAAATGACAGTAAATCAACTCTAACTTTTATAGTATTTTAATGATATAGACAAGTTTTTATAAATAACTTTATTCGAGTATATTTTTTGTGTTCAGTAAATAAAATAAAAAATCCTCTGTCTGGGATGTAATTCCAGGGAAATAAAAATAAATTTCTATTATTCGTGAGAAAATTCCGTAAAATATATAGTACTAGCTGTTGCCCGCGTCTCCGTCCGCGTGGAATTTAGAATTTTTTTCCCGTTTTTGCAACATTTTTCACTATTGCTTCACTCCTATTGGTCACAACGTGATTTTATATAGCCTATAGCTTTCCCCTGTAAATGGACTAACCAACAAAAAAATAATTTTTCAAATCGGATCAGTAGTTCCTGAGATTAGCGCGTTTAAACAAACAAACTCTTTCGCTTTATAATATTAGTATAGATAGTATAGGTAGATGTGTATGTAAAATATATATTTTTACAATTAACTTCAACGTAATTAACTTGCAAGTTTAACTAGTGTTAAATTTACTCTACTATCAAAAAAGTGAAATTTAACTTTATAAAAGTCAATAAATTAAATTATGGTGGAAAAAGTGATTGCCGCAAGCGGGACTTGAACCCTCGACCTCGGAATACCGTTCCGAAGCTCTTTCCAACTGAGCTTATTGCGGTCGTGCTTGTAATGCGGTCGTTTGAATGCTACTTTAATTTATTACGTAAAGCATAGCATGTCAGTTGCAAAATCAATAAATTACTTTAAAATATTTTTAATATGTTAATAAAATGATTGTAATATAAAATATTTGCATGCCATTGTAATGGTAAATATGTGAACCAAATTGTATTCATGTTATGTTTGTAAACCATATTTCCGCAAATAAATGAACTGAACTGAACAAAAAACTTACATACTTAGATATTCATAATGTAGTATTCACATCCCAGTTCCGCACCACAAACTAAAATTTAGAAGATCCATAAATATTCCTCTTTACATTTAACTTACTGCATTTAAGTGGCATTGTTATTGCGCCTGCGCATTCGAAGAGCAGTCGTGCCGCAAGCGCCGATCTGTACGATACGGTCCTTATTGAACTTAAAGAGACCTAATGATTGGCAGGTTTGACAATGATATTTATACTATACTAGCTGACCCGGCAAACGTTGTTTTGCCATACTAAAAAAAAAGTTTGAAAAATAGATGTTGGCCGATTCTCAGACCTACTGAATATACATGTAAAATTTCATAAAAATCGGTCAAGCCGTTTCGGAGGAGTACGGTAACTAACACTGTGACACGTGAATTTTATATATTAGATTTATTATCAAAGCAATTTGTATAATATTGAGGAAGACAAACAAAAGCCGGCAAATACTCTATGCTAATATTACAAAACTGAGAGTTTGTTTGCTTTAAACGCGCAAATCTCGGGAACCACTGGTCCGATTTAAAAAATTCTTCAGTTTTGGATAGTACATTTATCGAGGAAGGCTTTAGGTTATAATATAACATCACGCTGCGACTAATAGAAGTGAAGCATCAATGAAAAATATTGCAAAAACGGGGAAATTTTTCTAGATTCCACGCGTACGAAGTCGTCGTTATCTCTATACAATATTTCTTAGCTGGCTCTTAGGGCTTGAACACAAAACTGCGATGCGACGTCGCATCGTAAAAATCTGCGAGCTCGGACGACACGTCGCAAAAAGTTGCGAATTAAAATTAATAAATGGATGAACCCAAAATCTTCTTTGTTTCTTTTTCCTGCATTTCCTAAGCAATAACAAAAGTGCACACTTCTTTTTACGATCCATGTCATGATCTAGTTTTCAATTTAAAATACGTTTATTACGGTTGACGGTCTTCGAAGAAATGGTCACTCTTGCCGCATGAAATCGCATCGCAGCAATTCGTGTCGTAATTTTCTGCGTTGCGAATTCGCATCGCGTCGCATCGCAGTTTTGTGTACAAACGCTTACAGCAGCCTGGAAAGAAAAAGGGTCGTGACACTTGTATTCTCACGGTCTTATTCTTATTGACTTATCGGAGGTTTAAAAGTTCGCGAATATTTTCAAAACTTGTTATTCATAATAGTCTTTTTACGCTAAAACATTTATTATTTCTCCGATAAAATCTCCGTTTAAACCTCCGATAAGTGATTATGAATAAGGTCTTTAATGTTTATTACGATATTAACACTTGCACGCCTTATTAATTTCACTAAGACGACGTATTTTCTTTTGTGCGATGGCTAAAAATCTCCGAAAGCTCGGGATAGATTCAAAACAAAAGTATTTATTATTTTTATTAACAACACGAAAATACGAAAGCGAGAATATTAACTCAAAGTACACCCATTAGTTGTGTTACAACCGGTCCAGTTGTTTAAGGGATTAACATACACATACAAACTAACGAGTTCCGGACATTGATTGACAAATATTTGTTATATGTTACGTATAAGGCACTGGTATTTGTCGACAGTAGAAATAGCTTTTGTATGTGAATGACATTGAATCATTCATTTCGTTTTATGAATAAGTGTTGACTGGACTTTGTATCTGAGATCAGTGTAGTGTAGTGTAGTCCTATTCTATTTTTGATCGGAACTAGTAGTAATAATGCAGTGAATGATAGATTATGGCTGGAAACAGTTTCTACACCAGTCCAGACCGGTCAGCGCTGATCGTCTCGGTCGGCGTAGCTAGACTTTTTTAAAATAAACCATTTTGGCACTTGATCCCATGCCACCTGATGGTAAGCGACAATGGAATCTTTGATGGTAATGCGTACTAACTATGCAAGAAGCCTTTTTATCCTTTTTAGACTAAGAATAGATACGCATGTTACAATCCCATTTCCTTCCTGCTGCTGCAGCTGTTGTGGGAGCTGGCTCATACAACAGCACAACAGCTTGCTCCTAACTGGTTAGATTTAAATAGATCATATAGAATACAAGAGTCGCCTCCCCATGTCCGCGGGCGTCGTCAGAACCGAGGAACCACGTCTTATGTTGGTAGGGTTGACGTATGGCGATCGTAGAAATCAGCCAAAATCCACTGAAACATGAACAATAGTCATATTGCGCCGACCCTTCATAATGGAATAAGGGCAGAAGAAAGATGATGACTTACTATTGGAGTATTTATTTGACATCATACCTAACTACGTAAGGCGCGTAATCTAATAAAGGAAACCTACAATTTATTCGATAAGAAAAGCACACAATCATTAAATAGCCCACATATGACTATTACACTAAACAGTATTACCATAAACGGCAAAAAAATAAAGAGAGTATTCTCACTGGCAACAGTGTGCACATTAAGTCTTGACATTCATTATGTAACATAAGTAAGAAAAGCATCCCACACAATTCCTAGGAAGTCTTAAAACGTGACATATTTTCTTTTCCCCATAAATGTACCATATTTACTTTAAAATGAGTTGAATTCGCGGCGCTTACAACAAAATGGCGGTTAGTATAGTGTTGTCATGCAAATAATCGACTATTTATGACAACCATTTTAGTCGACTCAATGATCGCACTTTGAAATTATTGTTAGTTAGACTTTGAGAGCTTTTAAACACTAGTTTTAATGTTTTTACTCGATTGTGGAAGCGACAGTTATGGTTTTAAGTAATGATGCCCATGTATGCACCGTCCATTTTCTAGTACAAAATATTTTGATTTAATGTTTAGGTTTACGTGAGTCGATGTTATGGCTTTCGGTTGTATTCCGTTTAGTCATCCAGAATTTATGTAAATAAAGTGTGAGTTATGAATACTAATAAAAAATACCTAGTTTAAAGAGTATTGTAACTAATATTGCTAAGTCGTATTGATTTTGTTTTTAGTAACGTCGGGCCTCATGGTCTAGTGGTTCATATAACGGACTGCCTTTCACGAGGTCTCGGGTTCGATTCCCGGTCAGGACAATCATTTGTATGATGTTTTTAATTGTTATACAAATGTTTGTCTGGATGTTTACTATATAATTTATGTAGGTATTTACAAAAGAAAAGTAGTTTATGTATTATATCCGTATTCTGGTACCCATAACACAAGCATATATGCTTAGCTTGGGACCAGAGGACGTTGTGTGAAATGTCCATAAATATTTATTTATTTATTTAATATTTACTAAGTGTCACTATAGGATCAAAAAGTAGTAGTGACTAGTAGGGAACAAAAAGATAGGGTTTTTAGCTCCCTCATACATAATAGATGAAATTAATCAAATGACTGAGATTCCGACGAGAAACTATCCAATTTCATGTACCTAGTCAATTTTCTGACATTTACTCAACAAAAAAAGATGTTTTATCCTTGATTAGCTATTACCCGTGAATTCGGACGAGGGGAATTTAAAAAGCTAAGGACTGGAGAGACTATCTTTGTCTATAATTTTTGTAATATTAATAAAAAATTGTCTGTTTGTTACAGCGATACTTCAGCGTGCGACATACAAGGCAGGCCTCCTGACGATCCAGGGGGTGTCTACTTGTCTCTACCTCTGTATGGATGCCTGCGGGTACCAATACGCTCATGTAAGTAACGTTCACATTTATGATACATAAAACAGGTACATAGGTATATGTACATAATAAAACATGTTCAAGGCAAAAACACAAAATATTTTTAAGACATTTCGGTCGAATTTCTAAAGATTAAAAATTTGAAAGTCAAAACTCCACCCACTTAATGCTTAATAGTCGAAATTACCAAAGAATCATAAGTGCAGTTATTCCAATCAAAAGAAATTTTGTATCTTCTTGTAGAAAAACTGCCGATTATTAAACAGCAAATGAACACTAAAAACATTTTATTTTTGAAGGTAAATAGTTAACTTTACTATATAACTTAATAGAAGACTGTAATATCTCCTTTAATAATCAGATAAATAATGAATCGTCAAATAAATTATATAAAAAAGAATTATGTATCTGATTCCAAGACAGATTTAACGATAATCTCAAACCATAATGTATTTGACGACCTTAAGCAGACGCGCAATCAAAATATCCAGCAACAGCTGATTGATGAGACTAACAAACGATTTTATTTTGAGCCTCGACTGTTCCTGGCCTGTCAGCGCTTGCGCAACGTGTGCTGTGTTAGGAATACCGTATACTGGCTAGTTTTACTCGCCGGACGCTGAAAGAATACTTTTTTGACACTTGTTCATTTATTACTATTAATTTTATCAGGATGTCGATTAATTAAGTTCACTTCAAGTCTATAATGCGGAAAATATTAATATTTCACCATCCGTACAAACATAACAATATATTAAGGACTGTCACGCTAAAACGAGATTTGACAGAGCGTAACGCTCAATCAACTGTAAGTTTTTGGACAAGGAAGGTTCTCAAGTGGAAGACTAAACGACAAATGGAATGGACAGCCCCTTAAGTAGCAAAATATCGGCTTTTATACCGTCATAGTTGCGGTGACGATAGTGGCGCTAAACTCGTGTTGTGGCGTTTTTGGGGGGTCTATGTGGCCTAGGCGAAAAATATGTTGATTTATAGTGAGTTAGCTCTCTAGACACTAGGTCCTGTATTTGTTTCGCTACTTACCACTGTAATATGCAACAGCTTTTTTCTGTCTATTGTTGAAAATAGACATCCATAGAAATCACTCGTGTTTTGTATTTTTTTTCAAATAACCAACTAGTTTTTTTCCCTCCTAGAAGTATCTAAAGCGATTGTGATATTAATTACTTAGTTTCGAATAAAAATAAGCTAAAAACATTTGTTTACCTAAAATTAATACCGACAAGCATTGCTTATTTTCTTTTTAATTATGATTTAAATCTTGCTACTTTCAATGTGCGTTTATCCTAAATTTAAACGAAGTGGTATAGAGCGCCATCTCTTATCCATATAAAACAAACTAATTATAATCAAATAGAAAATGGTGTTACACGTCTTACGAGCCAGATGTTTGAAGATTTATAACTTATTAAACATATTAAGATGTAACTGTTTTAGGTGACTACTATAATGAGTAGAAAATGACTGTTTTAATTATTATTACTTCTTTTACGAGTAAACATTAGGTATATGCTCGTTATTGAATACTTTTGTGGTGAAGGATTAATAACCTGATATTACTGTTCTATTAAGTCCCGAGGGTGACGTAAAGATGGTTAAGATCGTTAACTAAAGACTTATTATTATTTGTGTATCATTAAATATTATTCCACCGAAAACAGATGGCTCTGCCATATTTATTCTAAACTGTAGTCTTTTTCAAATACTTTTTTATTTTATATAAACATAATTTGGAAAAAAATAAGGCATTAATACAATATGCAGACCTATATCCCTTAAGATAACTTTTATTACAGTACAAATCAATTTATTGTTACTACTATCGCACACTTTGAATTTAAAACAACACATAAAAATATTAAAAAGGGTCTATGGTGGCAACTTCTTAATTTTGAGTATTAATCTAAATAATATGCAACATTTAGTAATAAAAAATTATACCACACACACACACACACATGGTGCCATATTACTCAAATGAATGCCACCCACTTGACTCCCGATTCGACTCGATAATCGATTAAACACGTTTGACTTATCAACTTACAAATCAATTACTAAGAATAGCACTTCCCTAATATACAAAAAACACCGTACTCTTTATAAATTTTTAAGTACACAATTACACGGTAAAAGCTGTTTAAAAATAAAATATGTACGTACATAACTTTATATTTACGCTAGTAATTATATTAGGAGGTTTGAATAATTACTACCTACAGCCTATCAATCAGCTATAGAGTGAGAAAAAATTCATGAAAGGACGCAAAAAAGATATTAAGCATTTTTTTTTATTTCCGGTAATACCAGTCAAGGTTTTGGTGGTGTAATAAAAATTGATTAATATTTTTACTTTAGACAGTCTGTTATTTGTTAGTTGTATAATATACCTGTAGAAAATATTTTATAGTTATATCTCACAATTAAAAACTCAAAAGCCGTGAAAGTAAACTTTTAGCGACCAAAATATTATCTAGCACATTCGAAAATCAGCTTTTCTGCTATTTAACATCATTATTATAGTTTATTGTCTAATAAAAAAATACAATGCAAAGCTCCACAGCAAATCTTCTTAAAATACTAAATAGTACCATAAATTACTATAAACGACTTTCGGTCCAATGTTTGCATCTAAAATTGGATTTATGTCTCAATATTTAAGTTTCTACTTTGTGTTGCCATTGTACTAAAATCACAGAACAAATATTAGTGTAAGACTATGGTAGTTTATTTACATTATTGTAATAACCACCTGGTACGCATAAATAATACTAAGATCTAATTGCTAAACTTATATTTATTTTTTAGTTTTAGGAAAAAAATAGCAACACTAGTACGATAAATATTATCGCGTTATTTTTAAATATGGAATTATGGAACGTAATTAAAATTGTATTTACTTTTTTTAATTATAAAATTACATACATACATAAATTACATTAAATTTAATTATAAAAGTAAAAACATGGCAAATTAATTGCAAAAATTAATAAATTACTGTTACTTTTTTCTTTAATTTTTCTTTATTTATTTCTTTTTACTTTATTGTTTACTTTCTTTAAAAAAATTTCTTGTTGTCGCCTTACTTTTCCTAAGTGGTTAGACCGATTCTTACGAAATGTTGGGTATGTTATTCAGCTAGTCTGAGAATAAATTGTAAACAAAGTCTAGGTCATACGGACCTCGCAAAGCACAGCTAGCTTTTCTATAACAACTAGCTGTTGACCGCGACTCCGTACGTGTGGAACTTAGATAATTTTTTTTGCGGTTTTACAACATAATAAATGATAAATATAATATAATAATAATAGCCTTCCTCGATAAATGTACTATTCAACACTGTAAGATTTTTTTTTATCGGACTATCGGTTTCTGAGATTAGCGCGTTCAAACAAACAAACTCTTCAGCCTTATATTATTAGTAAAGATATGATTTATTGTATTGTATTCCAAACTATTGAACTGCATAAAAAATTGATGTATGTGCAAAAGAAAGACATTTGTCAAGAATATTTGTGTAGGTACCATTAGCTACTGTCATCAAATGTCAACAACTCAGTACAAAATGATTGATGCAATTTTTTCTTTGGTTGCAACACTTTTTTGTGATACAAAATTTAGTAGAAAAACCGGTCAAGTACGAGTTGAATTCGCATACGAAAGGTTCCGTACCGTTATTATCATCATCATAACATCACGCCTTTTTCCATAGGCTAGGCAGAGACTATAGAGCGCCATCTGCTACGATCCAAACACCGCTATTAATTTAATAAATTGAATTATGGTGGAAAAAGTGATTACCGCAAGCGGGACTTGAACCCACGACCTCGGAATACCGTTCCGTAGCTCTTCCAACTGAGCTTATTGCGGTCGTGCTTTTCAGTAATCAAATTAGGCCACCACACTCGTCACTCGATTGAGTTTTATATATTTTTACGTAATTATTAAGTAAAAGCATAGCATGTCAATTGCAAAATTAATAAATTACCGCTATTATCATCAAATAATGGCAGGAAGATGATGATAATGAATATTCTTGTTATAGCACCGTTGCAGAGATACAGCCTGGTGACAGACGGACGGATCGACCTATTCACCATACGGAACCATGAAATCTAGTGTGGTATAAACAGGCATACTAATGTTTATTACAACCTTCTTTAATTATAAAATAATCATAAACTGTAAAAAGCCTATATCTGTGAAAATTAAAACACGGATGTAATCTAATGTAATGACCTAATTCCTTAATAAAACATCAAAATAGTAATATTTTCAAAATATTATTACGTACCTACCAGCCCGACCAGCCGTTGACCGCGACGTCGAACGCGTGAAATTTAAAGAACTTTCTCCGTTTTTGTAACACTTTTCAGTGGTGCTTCGCTCGTATTGGTCATAGCGTGATGTTTTAAAGCCTATCCCATTCCTCAGTAAATGAATGGACTATCTAACACAGCAAGAATTTTTCAATTCGAACCAGTAGTTCCTGAGATTAGCGCGTTCAAACAAACTCTTCAGCTTTTATCATATTGTTATACATAAAATATTATCTAAAAGTTAAAATATCTGTTTGGATTTATTTTGACGGGCCTCGTGGTATACTGGTTCAAGCAACAGACTGCAGTTCACGAGGTCGCAGATTCGATTCCCGCACGTATCAATCATTTGTGTGATATTTATAATTGTCATACAAATGTTTGTACTGCGTCTGGGTGTTTACTATGTATTATAGGTATATATTTACAAAAGAAAACTTCATGTATTCTATCCGTATTGTGGTAGGTACCCATAACACGCAAGCATATAAGCTTAGCTGGGGACGTTGTCTGAAATGTCCATGAATATTTATTTATTAATTATTTTATTTTATCAGACTTTCTCATTTTTCTGAATTCCTCGCGTACGAAGTCGCCGGCAACAGCTAATATTACTGTGTCCACAGCCTTATAGCACCCAATTTAAATTGAACAAGGATACGAATAGCTAATCGATAGCTCATTTTTCTACTCGGGACTAACCGGGTGATCCCATTAACGAGGCGCAACACTAGCATCGGGTGCGATAAGGGTGTAGTGACACCATTAATCAGTGTGTACTCGATTCATTAACGCGCTAGGCGAACATCGATTTGTCATAGGGATGTGTGGCCATAGATACGGAGGCAAATTGTATATATCTTGGTCGATTCTAGGGTTACATACCAAAGGACCTTATTATTGAGATTTTGCTGACCGTTCGTCTATCACCGGACTATACCTCATGAACGCTGATAGTTAGACAGTTGATGCTTGATATATATCTGTCCGCATGGTGACGGATTAAGAATACGTGTGTCACCACCCCATTTCCTTCCCAGGGTGCTGTAAAAGTCAGTTAAGGGATATTGCACACAGATAACATCCTCTGTGAGAGACGGAAATTTCGTAAATAAACCCCATGTCTAAGTACGTAGTTAACGCCACGGCATAATAAATAATATCTACTGAAGTGGAGGAGGCCCGTGGCCAACAGTGAGACGTTAATGGGTTAGAGAGAGAGAGAGAGAATTGTACGGAACCTCTTCTGCATGAGTCCAGCTCGCACATAGCTGGGTTTATAATAATATGATAGAGTAAAGAAGGGGGACTCGTTGTTATACTTAAGTATGCACTCAAATCTTATTGTTGACTTGAATTTATAGCGTCGAGGAATACATTTGATTGATGAATGTCTAAATCCGATATGTTTACTGACGCATTTAATCCGATTAGATTGCAAAAATTTTTTTGAATATACGAGTGCTTATTCGAGTATCCTAAACATAACGCAGACAGTTAATACATCAGCATTCTTCAAGGTTGTTGAAAGGAGTGACTCTTTTTAAAAAGTCTAATTTGATGTTCTCTAAAACTTGCGCAACTCATTTCTATAAATAAAACTGCTATTGTTATAATTTGTTACTGTTACTTTTAATAATGTGATTAATATTATGTAGTCTGAGCATAATGTAATATAATATAGTTTATGGTAAAAGTCTATCTTTATGGTCAATGTAAAATTAAAATCAAATGTGGGTAAACCCTGTAATACACACACGTATGCATTATTTATTATTTTACTAGCCTACCTTTTATATTACTAGCTGACCCGGCAAACGTTGTTTTGCCATACAAACAAATAATTTGCAATAAAATAAAATTGCGACTATAATTAAAGATCTAAGCTATCCTATCTCTCAAGTTGGACCAGACTGCTCACGGTGTGCCAATTTAATTTAAAATTTTTGTACTGCGTCCAGACGCAGTACAAAAACACCATAAACATAAGTAAACCCAGGTGTTTACTATGTATTATAAGTATGTATATACAAAAGAAAAGTAGTTTAAGTATTCTATCCGTATTCTGGTACCCATAACACAAGCATATAAGCTTAGCTTGGGATCAGAGGACGTTGTGTGAAATGTCCGTGAATATTTATTTATTATTATTTAATACAGGTACTGCTAAACCGATTTAAAAAATTCTTTCAGTGTTGGATAGCACATTTATCGAGGAAGGCTATAGGGTATAAAACATTACGCTGCTACCAATAGGACCGAAGCATTAGAAAAATGTCGCAAAAAAAAAGGGAAAAATGTAAATCTAAATTTCATGAGTACGAACTCGCAAACTACAGCTAGTTTTATATATGTAAATATGCAGTTTTATTCACACGTACAAGGTCATATCAGAGTTGGATAAACCGAAGAAATATAATCAGACTATTACGTTTAGAGATTATCCCCTGTATCTCTCTCTCTCCAGCCCATCTACGTCCCACTGCTGGGCACAGGCCTCCTCCACATTGGAGGGTTATGGTCTACTGTACCGCGCTGACCAGGCGTGTTGGCACAGGGTTTATTTCCGAGTTTTCCGTCTCTCACAGAGGATGTTATCTGCGTGCAATATCCCTTAGCTGACTTTTACAGCACCCTTGGGACGAGATGGGGTGGTGTCACTTGTATTCTTAATCCGCCACCACACGGACAATCCGATAAACCGATAGGGAAGGGGCAAATAATGAATAAATTAGATATGTCATAGAAAATATAAAGAAATGTAAATAGTAATTATAGAAATTACTGGGGCTTTTTGTTTAGAAAAATCTGTGACACCTGTTTCGACTCTGTAAGAATTACAACTGACCAAATATATTATATTGATTTTAATTACCATACAGTCAAGTTATTTTATTGTCTTCTAAAATATCCTAAACATTTAACCTACCCTTTGAACTTTATACTGAACCTTAGAAATATTTGCGGTTGTTATTTACTAAGGGAGATAGTTTCACGAATTTTAAGTGGATGCTTTTACGACAAAGACCTAGGGCTGCCATCATCTAAATTGCCGACGTCAGATAAATCACTGCAAAAATGGCGAATACTACGACAAATTATGGTTATTCGCACAGTGCTAAAAAGATATTTTACCAATAAAATCTTCGTTATACTGTCAATAAATCAAATTAAAGACAAAAAAAAATTACCATGAGTAGGCCTTTAACGCACTACTTCGGAAAACCGGAAATTGATTTTTTAAGTCAAAGTATAGCAAGTCAATTATAATTAACAAACTATCGTAAGTAGGTATTATGTACTTATTTTTTATTATTTTTGCCTCTATGAGAACGAAAGTGACCGGATTTTACGCATGAACCCCTATCAGACAAACGACCCTTCAAACTAGGACAAATCCGGAGAAACCCGGACGAATGATAACCCTCCAGTGCTGTCCACAGAGCAGCCTGTAAACGGTGCTTTTAAAACTGATATTAATTGTATTTAATTTTAAACTTTAGTAAGTTTCAATTAGTTTAATGTTCCTTTTATTGACTCAGGATGGAAAGTAATAAAAAGGTATTTATATCTTTTTCTTTTACTTTGACATTTAATTTATGTCCTTTCCTTTTTACTTTGACATTCATTACTGGTTTTAAATAGAGCATCTTTTAATATAGGTTTTGCATTTAGTTAATAAATTATTATGGCCTTATTCATAATGATTTATCGGAGGTTTAAAAGGAGATTTTATCGGAGAGATAATAAACGTTTTATCGTAAAAAGACCATTATTAATAACAAGTTTTGACAATTTTCGCGAACCTATTTTAGCGAACTTTTAAACCTCCGATAAATCATTATGAATAAGGCCATTAGGATTTACTACTAACACTAATACTTTCGTTGGATTTGCTTCTACGAGTATGTATCTATACTAATATTATAAAGCTGAAGAGTTTGTTTGTTTGTTTGTTTAAACGCGCTAATCGCAGGAACCTCTGGTACGATTTGAAAAATTCTTTCTGGATAGTCCATTTAGCGAGGACGGCTGTATGCTATATAACATCACACTGCAACTAATAGGAGAGAAGCAGTAATGAAAAATATTACAAAAACGAGGGACATTTTCTAAATTCTACGGGTACGAAGTCGCGGGCAACAGCTAGTTGTTTTAAATACCATATTTACTTATTATAAAAACAAAGTCTTTATTTCTGTATGTATTTCCCTATGTGAGCTTATATCTTCAAAACTACGCAACGAATTTTGATGCGGTTTTTTAATAGATGAAGAGAAGGCTTTTTTGTATAATTTTTCAGGCTTGTTTTCTAAATTCCACGCAAACGAAGTTGCGGGCAACAGCTAGTGTGACAATAAAATAAAAAGTAATACAACAAAAAAGAATATTATTATAAAACGGGAAAATTTGTATCTTTATAAAAAAACATCGAGATATAGTAGGTACACGATTCTATGTTCATTACACAAATAAATGATCTGATTCGACGGGTGTAGTGGTTCTGGTAACGGACTGCCGATCAAGAGGTCGCGGGTTCGATTCCCGCTCGGGACAATCATTTGTTTGATTTTTCTAATTGTCATACAAATGTTTGTACTGCGTCTGGGTGTTTATGTGTGTTATAAGTATGTATTTACAAAAAAAGTAGTTTATTGTATTCTATCCGTATTCTAGTACCCATAACACAAGCATATAAGCTTATCTTGGGACCAGAGGACGTTGTGTGAAATGTCCATAAATATATAATAATATAATATATGAATATATCTGTGCGTGTGATCGAATATGGAACCTCGTTAAACACAGTACAGTTACAGGTACACGGTACAGTTAAACATACAACCGATACGCTGAGAGGGATTTTACTGCTTTTTCTATACATACTTTATATTTTAATCAATTAATATCCGAACATCAATTCTATCGATAACACAAACACATCACTACAACATTATAGTACTTCAGCGAACTATTGAAACAAACACGTTACAATGGAATACTTAAAATACTTGGTAAACTGTGAGTTATTTCATTATTGTATTGTAACGCACTTTCACTGAAGTCACATGAAAGGGCGCATAAAGTGAAACGAAACGATTTTATATATTGTTTTTATTTTTAAATTAAATGTATTTTTGATTTAGAATTTTATTTTATTGCATACATATCCGAAGAAAATCCAATAAAATAAAATAATAGTCTTGATTTTCAAGCGTGTTTTTTTAGTTACTTGTGCACGGAGAATTGAGGTTAATAAATAAATAAATTAAATAAATTCGTTTATTTCATAATGATAAGAATCAATACAAACACGAAACAATATTTGCATTACACAGTAGGCATACACATTTTAAAATAATCTAATATATAAAATTCACGTGTCACAGTGTTAGTTACCGTACTCCTCCGAAACGGCTAGACCGATTTTTATGAAATTTTACATGCATATTCAGTAGGTCTGAGAATCGGCCAACATCTATTTTTCAAACTTTTTTTTTAGTAGGTATGGCAAAACAACGTTTGCCGGGTCAGCTAGTTTTGATATAAAAATGGGACAAGACATAATTACAAAAATACATGAATAAAAAGCAATTAACATATAGACGGATTAGGAACTAATTTAAATGATATCCTGAACATAAGTAAGCATAGTGATCAACATACAAAATAACCATTTGTTTATAAATACATTAGTTGGGCACAAAGTAATAATTAATTTTATAAGGAACTAGCTGGCCCGGCAAACGTTGTTTTGCCATACCAAAAAAAAAGAAAAAAAAATAATTTAAAAAAATTGAACTATAAACCTCACGGAGCCCGAGACCTTTCCAACGAATGCAAAACCGTGGAAATCGGTCCGTGCGTTCTGGAGTTATAGCGTCAGGAAGGAAAACCCGACTTATTTTTATATAGTAGATAAAAAAATAAATATTATTTTAATGACTATTTGTTTAGTTGTTTTTAGTCACTAAACTAAGAAACTAAACAACAATGTGACAGCGGATAATTTATCAAATAATAGAACTTTCTAGCTACCGTTCGATTTTCAACTAATTGGTAGTCAATAGAATGTTTTGATAACTATTAAAACAAACGATAAATCGACTAAGAAGCATCGATCATTTATAATCTGTGGAGTTTCTTTAATACTTTCTCGCTTAGTCTGTGGTATGAGAAGCATTGTGTGTATTATTGAGAGATGCATTCAGGTGCTCAAGTCCACTATTTTGGAACAATTGTCATACCGGCACAATACCGGCACGATACCGTTGCAATTGAAGTCAAATATCCGTAGTCTGCTTTATGCCGTCATAACGGTCTTTCAATGGTAATAGAATTGTCGATCTCTTTTATCTATGCATTGAATTTTCGGTCTCTTTTATCTATGGATTGTGTTAGAATGGTATGTATGTGTTGCCGTTTTTAAAAAATGCGTTAGTTGAAGTGATTTTCGAAAAACTACTAATAAATTTAAACATTTAATCATGCTAGACTTCGTTTAGATATATTTGTACATACTATTTATTAGTATAAAAAGCAATGTGAAGTTTAGGAGATTAGTAAATTGCAATAAATTACAAAGAACAATTTCTAATATTTCTATCTATCTATTTTTTATTTATGGCAATCTGTCGACACAGGACAATTTAAAAATATTACTGTCAAATTCAAAATAGCAGACTACCGAAACATTTCAGTCATTGAATTGCAATTGTGAAGCAGTTGTGTACGAGACTAGCAATTTATGTCACTTTGACAATTGTAAGACAATGATGAAGTCGTTATGACGACACATTAATAGTAGACTACCAAAAACTTTACTATTGCACCATAATGGTACAATAATAGTACAGTTGTGACACCGTTGAAATACCCGACTCAGGGCCCTGATTAAAACAGGTGCTCAAGTCCACTATTTTGGAACAATTGTCATACCGGCACAATACCGGCACGATACCGTTGCAATTGAAGTCAAATATCCGTAGTCTGCTATATGCCGTCATAACGGTCTTTCAATGGTAATAGAATTGTCGATCTCTTTTATCTATGCATTGAATTTTCGGTCTCTTTTATCTATGGATTGTGTTAGAATGGTATGTATGTGTTGCCGTTTTTAAAAAATGCGTTAGTTGAAGTGATTTTCGAAAAACTACTAATAAATTTAAACATTTAATCATGCTAGACTTCGTTTAAATATATTTGTACATACTATTTATTGGTATAAAAAGCAATGTGAAGTTTAGGAGATTAGTAAATTGCAATAAATTACAAAGAACAATTTCTAATATTTCTATCTATCTATTTTTTATTAATGGCAATCTGTCGACACAGGACAATTTAAAAATATTACTGTCAAATTCAAAATAGCAGACTACCGAAACATTTCAGTCATTGAATTGCAATTGTGAAGCAGTTGTGTACGAGACTAGCAATTTATGTCACTTTGACAATTGTAAGACAATGATGAAGTCGTTATGACGACACATTAATAGTAGACTACCAAAAACTTTACTATTGCACCATAATGGTACAATAATGGTACAGTTGTGACACCGTTGAAATACCCGACTCAGGGCCCAGGACCTTCCTAATACTCAAATACTCATTTATTCATAAAATGTTTTACACGTCACAATTTCATAAGAGTAATATACCTACATCATATAAAGTTAGTAAAATGACAATAATTCTCAAATGGTTACAATTAACACTGTGTAATAAAATAAAATAAAAATAAAAATTAATAAAATTTATATCATCCTAGGTAGGAATAAAAATAATTGAAAAATAATATAATAAGAAACAAAAAGTTTCGTAACAATATCATTCTGCTAAATAATACATAAAATGTCAAAAAATAAAATATATGATACTAAAGATAAAATAATAAAGAAAAATAATAATAATAATCCGGAATACTGATAATCAATTCTTGAATGTCATAAATTGGTCAAAGGTATAGAACGTCTGTTCAATAAGCCAGCGTTTCAGTCTTGATTTGAAAGAAGCCATGGTAGTGGCAGAGGTGACGCGATCCGGGAGTTTGTTGTACACCTCTGGGCCCATTACGTGGGTCAGCTTAGCAGACTTAGTGAGTGAGTGTGGTACTGGCGCTAGTCTATTTGGGTTACGTGTGCTGTAGGGGCGTCCGTCACCGCGCCTCTTATACATTTCTAGCCTGTTTCTCACGTACATTGCCACCTGGAGTATGATAATAGACGGCACTGTAAGTATTCTGAGCTTTTTGAAATAGGGTCTCGCAGAAACATCTGGCGGTACTTTTGCCATCGCCCTCACGGCGCGTTTCTGCATCCTGAATACTCTAAGCCACTCAGCACCCCGGCCCCACAGCTCAGTACCGTATTGTAACTGCGAGTGTACGGTCGCAAAATAGCAGGCTCGCGCTACCTCCTCTCCGACGACGCGAGACACTCGGCCGAGCGCATAACATGCGCTTCCTAGTTTGGCACATAGTTTGTCTATATGGCATTCCCAAGTTAAGCCTCTATCTATAACGAACTACAGTTTATAGATAGATAATAATATAAAGCACAAAACATTCAGAAAAATCTTCTGCATCACTTTCATTGTCATGTATGTATATGTAATAAAATACTTTATATGTCTGTCTCAACAGCAAATTGCGAGTGACAGTTTAACACTTCAAGACGTAACTCAACAATTTATATCTCCAGCACGAATCGGAACGAATCGACTAAAATGGACAATAGGCTGTTTTACGAAATAAAGCGTTCTAAGATAATGACTAGAAGAGTATTAATAGCTCGCTTAAGTAGATAGGCTCACCGACATAGATTAAAAAAAAAAAACAGTTCGATTTTTAAATTCGGACTAAAGGGTTTTGCCGCGCCACAGGCGCCGCTTGTGTTGCCACTACAAAAAAATCAAACACAACAAAAAAGTGTAAAGCGGACCACAAAATAGTCATAATTTAAACCTGAATTAACGATCCCATTGTATATTTTCCTTGTAATTTTTATTTACGATTGTTTACCCTATTTTATGTTTTAATATGACGCCATATTTATGGCTGTTTGATTCTTGTCAGGTGGAATTCCACTTTTTCATAGGGGATGTCATTATTTATGGGGTAGTTTGTATCGACGGGTTGATGCGAGTGGCTTGTCTTAGAACTTTTTAAGTGCGGAAGATTCACTGTTTATTATTCCGCCTGTGACAATAAATCAAAGATTTTTTTTACTACCAAATAACTATCTGAATGTCAATTATTAGTATTTATTGTAAAGATTTTTCATTTCAATAAAGACATAAATAAGAATTAATTCAAAACCAAATAACTTGTATAAAATGAAGATATTACATTTGAGTGTTACCACACTTAAAAAGTCATATAACTGCCAAATTTTATTAAAAGTACAGGGGCATTATGAGGTAGAGGGGTACCATTATGGTGCAATTGTAAAGTTTTTGGTAGTCTACTATTAATGTCTTGTCATAGTGGTGCCATTACGACTTCATCATTGACTTACAATTGTGAAAGTGACATAAATTGCTAGTCTCGTACACAATTGCTTGACAATTGCAAATCAATGACTGAAATGTTTCGGTAGTCTGCTATTTTGAATGTGACAGTAATATTTTGAAATTGTCCTGTGTCGACAGATTGCCATAAATAAAAAATAGATAGATAGAAATATTAAAAATTGGTCTGTGTATTTTATTGCAATTTACTAATCTCCTAAACTTCACATTGCTTTTTATACTAATAAATAGTATGTACAAATATATCCAAACGAAGTCTAGCATGATTAAATGTTTACATTTATTAGTAGTTTTTCGAAAATCACTTCGACTAACGCATTTTTTAAAAACGGCAACTTATACATGCCATTCTAACACAATTCATAGATGAAAGAGACCGAAATCTTCATTGCATAGATAAAAGAGACCGACAATTCCATTACCATTGAACGACCAATATGAACTCATATAGCAGACTACGGACATTTGACTTCAATTACAACGGTATTGCAGTTGCGTCGTGTCGGTGTGACAATTGTTCCAAAATAGTAGACTTGACCACCAGATAATAAATTCCTTAAAGCGGTAACAAAATGGTATTATAACGCCTACAATAGTATTAATTTAAAAAAATATATAAAACTTCTAAAATATGTGTGAACAAGCCGGTAACAGAAGTAGATCGCAGAGACATACCATCGAACTCATAAAAAATTAAGAAATAGCTTGTTTTAAATAAAACTACAAAAATCTGTGTATACATATCGACAATCATAGATTTTACTACTTTTTTATTGGCTGTGGAATTTTTCAAAGGACGACTAGAGGCTGTTTATTAGTCTGTAGAGTGTAGATTTAGAGATTATGTATCGATATAAATTTAATAATGATTAATAATGATATCGATTTAAGTGTCAAGTTCGGTTTTATGTTGAGAGCTTAGTTATCGTGTTTGATTATAAGTTTATAGACTTTTCGGATTCCCACTTACTAAATTATATTACGGTAACGCTAGATATTTAAAAGCGTAGTCTTTATCTCTATGTTTGCGATAAATTTAAAAACTACTGAATTGATTTTAATGCCGATTTACCAACAGATAGACTGGTGAATAAAATAAGTTTAAATACAAAATTTGTTGAAATTTTCTGTACTTTTTTTTAATTTTGGAATAAGCCCAGTAACTTATCTCGAAGGAAGTCATCCAAAATTAGACAGACGACAGAAAATCTTGTTTTCGTATTTTTATAGATAACTAGCTGACCCGGCAAACGTAGTTTTGCCATACCAAAAAAAAAAGATTTCAAAAATAGATGTTGGCCGATTCTCAGACCTAGAGGATAATATGTACACAAAATTTCAGGAAAATCAGTCGAGCCGTTTCGGAGGAGTACGGTAACTAACACTGTGACACGTGAATTTTATATATTAGATGGTGCCAATTTCACAACTAAACTTAACGTGTTTTGATTAGTTGGCTATTTCGTTATGCACATTTTTATTAAATTTAATCTTTAGTCTATAACAAATTTTCTACTAAAAATTTCTGCCGATCATTCCCTAATTGTGTTAATGACACTGTCAGTTTCATTTTTAGGGTTCCGTACCCAAAGGGTAAAAACGGGACCCTATTACTGAGACTTCGCTGTCCGTCCGTCCGTCCGTCCGTCCGTCCGTCCGTCTGTCACCAGGCTGTATCTCAAGAACGGTGATAGCTAGAGAGTTGAAATTTTCACAGATGATGTATTTTTATTGCCGCTATAACAACAAATACTAAAAATAAAATAAAATAAATATTTAAGGGGGGCTCCCATACAACAAACATGATTTTTTTACCGTTTCTTGCTCGATACTAATAACGTTGCCTTATGTTGTATAGATAATGGTACGGAACCCTTCGTGCGCGAGTCCGACTCGCACTTGACCAATTTTTTAGTTGTACATGTAGGATTGGTAACAATATGTAAAAAATTGTGTAGGTAAGCATATTTTATATATTTTTATTTTATTTTATTTAAATCTTTAGCACAATTAAGTACATAGGCGGACTTAATGCTAAAAGCATTATCTACCAGTCAACCTTGGGTGATGCAGAGACATTTGTAGTGTGTTAAGGAAATCAGAAATTGTTAAAATTTCCGAAAAAGGCGAGTCACCTATCTCGAAGGTGGTTATTTATTACTCGACTACGAACCATTTTTCGTATTTTTATAATATATTTCAGTTCAGAACTAAAATTACCAAAACAATAACTACTCGTATTATTGTTCTCAGCTAGTCACCGAATATGCCAATCTTTAAATCCCTATAAAATGAATGCGTTAGTGATGACAATGAAGTAACGGGTCGTAAACTTTTTATCGCTTCATTCCCTTTTATTTTCTTTTTATATCCTTTGTTTTAACTTGGACACAATCAGTTAAAACCGTTTGACTAAGAGTGTTCGTCCGCTCACCTCTACCGTATCTCTGGTGCTTCGAAATTCAAACATAATAAAAAGAACATCGTTTTAAAATTAGTCGATTTTAAATCGATATTAGGATGGTTAAAGACAATAAAAGGCTGTCTTTAGGACAGGACATGTAATGAAATAAATTTTGGTGTTTATTAATAAAGCTTTTTATTACAATACATCTAGCAATAAATAGCCTATTTTTAAATTAGATAGGTTGATCTATATCTTGTAAATATTTACTCTAAGATCGATTCGGAATAATGCAACAATAAGCATACAATTTTCTGAACGTAATTTCGTAATTGTTGTTTAGAAATATGTCTTATCTATTGCATCAAATATTACCGAATTATTTTTTTATTACTGGTAATATTTTGAATTTAGAAAACTAAAAAAAAACTAGATACAAGCTCTACGATTAGTAGTCCCTTTTTCCAATTTTTATTTAAATATTTTAAAATTGTATAAAATTTTAAAAATATACTCTAAATAAAGATATTTGAAATTTAGAACACCAATCAAATAAATGGTAATTAATATAAAATGGATCTAGTGCTGGGCGTATACGTTAAAATTAGATAAAGACTAATACTATAATAATACGATAATCTTAAGATTGGACAGGCAAAGGTCATAGACTCAATAAGAATATTCGGTTTATAACCTATCATTAATTAATTTTTTTGGCGTAATTATAAACTGTAGTAATTTTGTACGTTGTAAAAGTGCTTATTACATTTTGCTAAAAAGGGCACTTAAATGTAGTTGCGTGGGAAAAATCTTAAGTACATAATTCTTATCTTCTTCCTATCTCTATTCCTCTAATCTAGATCTAAGTTGAAAACACACGTGTGATTGTTGGCTCTCTATAATAAGCCTTCATTAGCGTACCGTTAGTGAGCGTTTAAATTATGACCGATGCCGTGGACTCTAAATGCGTATGTGACCAAAATTAGATAGATTTTAAAATTAAGTAGGGACTAGGTGGAACCGTAGCATTAAAATATATAGTTACTTACTACTTACCGAATCATACCGTATAGCTGCACCGTATAGACTTTTCAAGCGTACTTAGCCTAGTTTAAAGTGTCGTTTACATCTAGCGTAAGTGTAATAAGTACTGGGTTTCAATGCAATTTGTTTGTTTATAAAAATTAACTCACGACTTGTTAAGTGGTAACTGACTATCATTAAGAAATAACATGTACAACAAAACCAATGAGGGAATGATATGTAAAACTATATTTTTTACATTAATGGATTACTTGTTGAATCTACTATAGGTACTTATATTAGAAATCTGAAGAATTTGTTTGTTTGTTTGAACGCGCTAAAGTCAGTGGCGGATTTGCAGTTTCGGCCCCCCTAGGCCCCAAGCCATCAGCCGCCCCTTTTTCAGCATCCACCATATAAACTACATAATGAAATTCTGGCCGCCCTAGGCCTGGGTCTACTAGGCCTTAGGGATTTACCCTGGCGAAAT
Organism: Orgyia antiqua; assembly: GCA_916999025.1. NCBI lineage: Eukaryota > Metazoa > Arthropoda > Insecta > Lepidoptera > Erebidae > Orgyia > Orgyia antiqua. Next base: position 14,247,705 of record OU779874.1, read on the forward strand.
TACTACTACTGGCTAAAGTTAATAAATTTTAGTTATATAATAATTATTTTATTTTTTCTTTCTGTATTGAATAGTAAGTTTATCGAGAAAGGTTCTAGGCTATATAACATCACACTACAATTAATAGGAGCGAAGCATCACTAAAAAATGTTGGTAAGCCGGCGTTTTCTTCTAAATTCCAAGCGTACGGAGTCACAGGCAACAGCTAGTAAAAATATATTTCTATCGTATCACTATTGAATTAGGCTTGATCGACTTTTTATCTGAAATCTGTTTGAATGGCATATAAGTATAAATTCATTGGAATACATCTTTCATATTTACGAAAGATTCAGATGTTATAACTTGGCATAGATAATTGGCCAATTACCGTATCATACCGATCGAGAGTTTATAAAACCTAAAAAGAAAGCCTCTCCTCCTTTCCTCTCCAGCCCATTTACGTCCCACTGTTGACGGGCCTCCTCCACTTTGGAGGGATTATGATCTACTGTGCCGCGCTGACCAGGCGTGTTGGCGCAGGGTTTATTTTCGAGTTTTCCGTCTTTCACAGATAATGTTATCTGTGTGCAATATCCCTTAGCTGACTTTTACGGCACCCTTGGGAGATGTGGTGGTGACACTTGTATTCTTAATCCGTCACCACATGGAGTAAAAAAAAAAAGTTTACACAATCAAAATTAAAGCAAAGTTCTACAGCGAAATGAAAACAAAACCCTTACGATATCATCTACAATATTTTATGATAATCAAATTAAGAATTATGGAAAAGAATAGAGCTATTATACTAACCGTGGTGGTCCTGTGTTACCAATACCAATATTTTTGAACGAAATTTAAAAAAAAGTTCGAATAATGTCGTTCGGAAACACATCATTAAATATTAAACGTGCCGCTTTTGTATAATTTAACACTAGATTCACAGACGACAGGCTAGACTAGTCACAAATTATATTGTGACAGAAAAACCAAAGTTTTCGTTAAAATAATAATTAAGGTTGACGGAACACCATTAGGATACCTGGAAATGTGTCCTTGACCACATCGATCTTGTTATCATTTGTGATCACCGGTTTCTACGAAATCCTAATTTGTATTGGCAACCCCATCGTTGTGTTTTACCACTTTTTACCCGCGCTTTGAGCCTAAAAGCTTCAGCCATTTTTGTTGTTAAATCGATTGCAAAATATTCATTTAGTTTTTTACTTATTAAGTTAATTATATACTACGAAGTATTACTCACGTTTAATAATTTTGTACGCAATGTTATCTAGTCCCAAATAAAGCTTATTTTTTATTACATATAGGTATAATACGTTTAAAACATTTTTTATATATACAATCGGAACGCTGAAAATGTTAATCAAATCAATGTCAACACTATTCGAGCTTGCATTAACATACTACCTATTCATTTGGCATTCCTCGTAAAACATAGAGAAATGAGTAAACAGTGAGTTCTTACTAACGCAAATCGATAAGCAAATCGATAAACAGTACAGTTACTACTAACTCGATTAATACGTCAATATCATTTTAATATGTCAGGGCTGCCTCGTTAACACAGACTTTAAGTAATGAATTGTTTAAAAGTAATGAATTTTGTTTAAAGACTGCTGAATCATTTTGAGTAACATTATGTATGTCTATGATATAGGCTATACGTCATATGAAACGTCATTATTCTTTGAAGTACGATTTAGCCAGGCTAAAGTTACTTGTCCTGAATTTTAAACGTCAACCCACCATCTTGGATGTCTGTGGACACAGCTAGCTATTACCGTCTATAAGATCAGCGTGGTGACAGGCGGAAGTACAGTGGAAGCTCAGTAATAGGGTCCGTCTTTATCCTTGGTTACAGAACCCTTAACATAATTTGACAGAGACGAGATATACTCAACTTTAGATCTTAGTCAGTATTTCTAAACGGTCCACCAAAGTCTATTCGAATTAAAAAGTATAAAGTTCCCGCCAAAAAAAAGAAACGTCAATGTCATTTTAAAACATGGCGTACACCCCTGTATAAATCTGTCTGGACTAGACTACTGTAATTGACATATTTATTACTGAATAAATAACTCTAGAGACGCGTAAATTAGGATTCAAGCTTTCTAATTTGATATTTAGTTTGCATTTCACTGTTATCCGATTTCAAAGTACTAAAGAAGGGTGGCGTAGTTTTTTTTTTAAATGACAATGATTGTGGGTGGTTCGGACATACGAGTAGAGGTATTAATAAATACCTAGTTAGTCTGTGGTCGAGTGCAGTAGAAATCTGATATGAGATAAGAATCCAATTCCCTTGCGACGCGAATGAGGCTCGTGCCCAACAGTAGGGCAATGAATGGGTTGGGAGTATGAGATAATTACGGAGCTAAGTATAGAGTCTGCTACTCGAACTTAAGTTTTATATCGCCCCCGGTCAGCATAGTGTAGAATCAAAAACCTTTCAGACGCGAAAGCGCTAAAAATGGTAAAAGTTAGGTTTGAGATCATACTTTTTAAAGAGTTTTAAACAGTACATGAAAATAAACCAAGTGGAAATACTTTTGAAACAGTGACATAATATTCACATACGTTTATTGCCACAAATAAAATCGAGCAACATCTATTTTATAGATGTGGTAGTGTTGGCAACACTACAGAATTTGTGGGGTTGCCAACAACCCAATAACCTACATAGTGGGTGTATATGACCCAGTATTACAATATCGAGAATACAAAAAAGGCTTTATTACTTTGTAAGTGACATACGAAGGAACATGTCAATAAGGACACTAAAATTTAATTTCGTCATATTGAATCCTTTACAAGGGACACGATTTGGATATTCTTATTGTCTTAGTCCATAAAGATCGTAAGCGATAACCCTGTCTAAGCTAGTGTCATTCCATTATCGATAGTCGATCATCGCTATCGATAAATCCACGATTGTAAAATGTTTGACCTCCGAGGTTGGCACGATTTATCGATTAGAAAATATATGTAAATATTATGAATTCGTTATTTACATGATGCCGGGAATCATTGCATTAGAATAACCTTGTTAGTCTTGTTTGAAAGCGAATAACTTATGTTTAAAATATTAAATCGCGTGCGTGCATATGTAATGTATGCCTGCACATAAAGTAGGCAGGAACTTTATTCAGCCATATTGAATAACTCAGAAATCTTTTCATAGCTAGACAGCACATAAAATTAACTAAATATGACTAGTAAATTTACACCACAATTGTGTACAGAAATAATAGCATATTTAAGGCTTTTTTTATCTATTTATAATTGAAGCTATGTCATATTATAAAATAATGTATTTAAAACATCGGTATTTTTATGTTTCCGAATAAGACACTGAATTTAAAACATCCAATTAAGTAATACCGACAAATCAAACTTTCTATTTAATTAATCTTATCTTTCCGTTAGTTTTATCGATAAAAAGATAGCACACAATCAATCTCTAGCGCTTCTCTTTATTTAATTCTCACACATTCGGCCTCTGAGTCAAAACACTGAGTAAATCCTGTAGTTTTTATTATGAATAACTTTGACCCTTGATATGATACAATTTTCGATGTTGGTACCGATTCTACTTGCACAACTAATCTTAACTAAAAATTAAAATTGATAGTATTAATAACACAACTCGGCAATGTTAACAAATTTTTTTTATTAGAAAATCTGTATATATATATAATATTATAGACTAAAGTAGATAAAAAAAATTATTAATAAAAACATGCACAACGAAGTAGAAAATTAATCAAAATACGCCATAGTTGTTTTTATTTTTTAGTTTAGTTGTGCGCATAGAACTGGTACCATTGCATTGTTAAGTTAAGCCACTATTCTTAAGGGCCTGCATCAATATTATCATGCATTTTTCTACGTACAAAGTTTTCATTTTTTCTTTATATTGAATGGCTAGAGCTCTAATTTTTAAGGGTATATGTTTTTTCAATATATGATCTAGGATCGCATAAACTCAGAAACGCGATTGAAAAAAGTTTTCTCGATAGAAAAACTTAGCGAAATAACCTCTCTAATTTTTTATTTTTTTCATTTGTCGGTCTATTATCGCATATTAATTAGTGAAATAACTTTCAAAACATAAGTAACTATTATATATAGAAACACGTAAATCAGAATTAAAATATATTTAGTAGATTCAAATTCAAATTCAAATTCCTTTATTGTGAACATAGGTAAATAGATGTCAGGATAAAAAGTTTACAAATGTGCAACTATGTTCTGCCGAACGGGCATACAATAATTAAGTTAGTTGATGCGATACAATTAATGACAACCAAACAACAAGCATATCATACAGAGATGTTACAGTTAGTTAAGTACATCAACCTATTACAAATATGATATTAATTATGTGGTCAAAAATATCATTATCAATTAATTAACAATATATATAATGTAAAATAACAATAATACAATCTCAAATAATAGCAATATGTCAAAATTCTATGGTCCAATACTTTTGTCGTCAAAGAACTCAGTAAGCGAGTAGTAACATTTAGTATTAAGAAAATCAATCAATCTTTTTTTATACATTTTAATATTAGATACAGATGTAATATATCTTGGTAATTTATTATAGATTCGCGTAGAGAGACAGAACACGCTCTGATTGAGTAATTTTGTTTTACTGGGAACTACATTTAGCTTGTCCTTATGACGAGCCCTTGTGCTAAATTCGAATAATTGCAGATTAGTTTTAGTAAAAGTTGCAACTTTATATATGTACATGCATGGTACTGTTAAAATTTTTAGTTTTGAGAAGTATGGCTTGCAAGAGTCAGTCTGTTTTAACTTGCACCATGGACCTTATGCAACGCTTTTGTGCTTTAAAAGCACGCCCTTTATCCGTGGAATTGCCCCAGAACATAATGCCGTAGCGAAGCGTTGAAGCTACATATCCATGGTATGCGGTTAACATTGTTTGTAGGCTGGCTATAGTTTGCAGTCTGTACAGACTTTGAGTATTATTAGTATAGAGATTTTGAGTAAACAAAAAAAAATATCCCTAATTCTTCATTTTCTATACCTACTAGCTGTGTTAATATGTACATGTCGACGATAATATTGATGTAGGCCCTAATTGATGTAATTATGTAAGATGTAATTAAACCTAATGGTTAGTTAATCGTCAATATTCATAAGATTTGTGTAAAGCTTTCCTTAAAATGAGTTGTGCTTTTAATATTATTTTTGTTCTATCAATGTGTACTCTAATGTAACTAAATAAAATTTATAAAATGTTTTTGTTCACACAAGCACATTACATAATAATATGTACAATTTACTCTAACCTGTAACTACTACGGAATGGGCACTGGTGGCCTGTAATACAGGTTTTTAAATAAACCCAATTATGGGTTTAATTAAAAACCTGTATTACAGGTCACCAGTGCCCAAAAATAATCAACTAAAAAAGACTACCAAACTTGATAAAATTCGCCACTAAGCAATCAGTTCTTGCATTTTTTTGCAATAACACTAAATAACTAATTGTTTAGTGGCGAATTTTATCAAGTTTGGTAGTCTATTGTAAATTTTTTAAGGTTATAATGTGTCATTGTGATGCCATTGCGAGACCATTGAAATATGCGACTTGAGGCACAGTAAGCTACAAACTATAGCAGATTCAATTCAATTTAAGTACTTCTTACACTTATGCAATATAAAACACTAATTCTGCCAAATCATACATAACTCTATAATCGAGAAAGTGACTGGGAGAGAATCACTATAGAACTACTGAGTTACTGAACACTACATAAACAACTTCAATAAAGTAGACTATTCACGGTTCCACCAAGAGTATATGTATACATAAGTACTATTAGTCGTGAGTCTTTAAGAGTCATCAGATAAAAGGTTAACGAATCAAAAGTAGTATTAGATCTAATAAAACGTAGTAGTCTCGTTTTTTCATCTTAACTTTTCACAACGCCTTTCCATTTGAATGTGTCTATTTCATCGAAATGCAATAAGCTCTTTTTGGTATCATATATCTTAGGATAATTTCAAAACCATTAGTATTACCCTAAAGCAATATCCTTATACATATTTATGAAGAAAACAACCTATTTGTAAAATCTAAAGCACCATTTTCTACCGTAATAGCGCACTAACTGGAGAATAATACGTTCAAGAAAGTCTAACATTGTAGAAATTGTCAAACTGATTCCATATATGTCCAACTTTGTACACAAATGGAAGTCAAAGACAATTTATGGCGTGATAAATTGTGTTCTGATAATGTTATTGTAGATTATGGCTTGCTTGTATCAATATTATGAGAATTATTAATAAGATTCGATTAATACAATAAATGATATCAAAGCGAAATTAGATTTCTAGATTAGCATTGTTCAGTAATTGTCTATAAGGTCTTAAAAATATGGACCTAGTTGTTTTACAAGTTTTTTTTGTCTAAATACCGATATGTGATCGTCTCTTTTCCATTGTTTCAGAAGGATCTGTCGGACGACTGCGTGTTCGAGGAACATATTGAAGAGAATAACTACAACACATATTCACGTTTGCGCAACGGGAAGAAAACCTTCTTGGCACTGGACAACAGGGGTAGATCGAGGCGGACACAGATTCCTGCCAAGCGACCGCTTGGCAATCTCTCGTCGTACGCACTCACGCTCACGCGACGGTGGGACGGACCCAAGCAAACACACTGCCCACCTAGAAGACATCGAGGCAAACTTAAAAAACCACCGCCACGCCACAGAAACTGTCATACACGTCTCCAAAAACAAAACCTGCGGCATAAGAGAAAACAAAAAAAAGCTAACCAGCCGAAGAAAAAGCAGCGGCATCCGAAAACGAGAAGAAAATTCGAGAACGGTACGACTACCACGACCGAAGTGACGTGGGATGAGTCGACGATGTCGACCATGTCTACCACCACTGATGCCGAGTTTTTTCGGTCGGCGACCGCGCAGGAGGCGGTCGGTCGCGCGTGAGCCGCACTTTGGTCGCGGTCGGAGCAGCCGTTGCGCTCGCACACTAGCATTGTTCCACACTTACACGGCCAAGAATCTCTATATCATTCCTACTAGACACGGATTAATATACATAACTAGCAAAATATCGAAGCTTTTTTCAATATTTTTGTTATAACTTTCGAATTTCAACCAATGTATATAATCCGAGTCTTAGAAATCGTTTTGATCGACTTACAGTCGCTTAAAACGTCCACGAAGTAGCATTGCTCTCTTAGCGAATGGCGCTCCAATTTAACTGTAGAAAAAGTTAAACAAGCGACGCGTTTATTAGAATAATAATCGAAATTTATCTTCGTCTTTCGTTTATTAGTAGTTTTATAAGTACGTACGATATAATACTCAAGTGATGAGTGTTGGGCATAGATGCCACATAAATATCGAATAAAAAAAATCGATAACAATATACGAATGATATTATTCTACCAAAGCTACTGAAATTATCTATCTCAATTTATATTCCTAGTTCGCTTTAAAATGTAGGTTTATCGGCAAGATTCCAGTTTAGTTACTGTTCATCATGAAATTAACGTAGATGATTAATTAATTGATAATTAATAAACAAAATTAAATTGTTGAGATTATCGTTTGGTAAGGTGGAACTGTGTTAGGTAAAAGGGAAAGATTCCTGTCAATTAAAATTTAGCCTAAATACTTGTCGTTTCGGAATAACTCTCTCATTCCCACTATTTCTAACATTCATGATCGACGAAATGATGTTTTCCATTAATATTCATTATGTAATTGGTGTATCTTTAAAAACATTAAGTGGCGTAGGTACAACCAGTAAGTTTCGTTAATTAATCTCAAGTTATTTGTTAATAGCATTGATCCGAGTCCATTCTGTTCCGTTATGAACATAATATTTATAGACTCCAAGATATCTTAAATGCTCGTAATTTTCCACATTAACAAAATCCACTAAAAGCACAGGTATTTAAATTAAGAAATTATCATACTTCTATACCTTTCTAACTTAATTGAAACATTCTTTTTAAACATTCTAACATACAAAATTAAGACATCAACGACTACTCTAATTTGTATACAAATGATTTAGGTAAAGAGAGATTCCGAAACGGTTTTTGTACTTAGAATTGTATGTTGAGGTGTAATTTCATAAGAAATTGACTGAAAATTGGACTGAGTAATGTAGTTTATGTTGGTTTCGGCCTAGGCTATGATAGGATAACTTAGTGCGGCGGACGGCATGCTTCTTTATTCTATTATAAGTTATTGAGTCGCAGGCGAGCTGCCATGTATTTAACGACTTTATATTTTAATCCACTTCAATTCTCACGTGCTCCGGTAGCATTCTGACACTTTTAATACTCCGGCATTGCCCGTAGGATTAAGTCCCCATGGGATTCGATGAAGAAATATAGATCGATATAATTATTATGCAATGCTCTTCACTATTTCATAAATACAGGACCGCTCGTTTGGATTCGTTCAGAAATGTAGTGATAAAAATGGACGACGATTAAGTGACTATTATTATTAGTAAGTAGTTCTAAAACGTGTATCTATATTTGTAAATTTATTTATTTTCCATAGAGAATGTCGTATTTTGTTAACGTTTTAGTTGATGGTTTTCTTTTATTCTCTCGTTTCCTTTAGTTCCGATGTAGATGTGTAGGTTGTCATACGCTTGTACTTTTAGTGAGCCAATCTTAGTTGTAATATATTTTTAAAGTCCGTTCGGAAACAATGTGTGCGCTGTGTAAAGTTTTGTATAGAGTGTGATGGATGCATCCGCAAATGTTGTAATCGAATGGATTGACACGATTACATTCTTTATAGTGATGTCCCTCGCAATCTGATTATTATTTAGATTATTAGCTGGAGGATCTTGAAGTTAATATGCGAACAGTATACGTGCTAAATATTATTTTAACCCAATAAGCTAAAGGTCGTGTCTTGTACTGGTGAAATTATTTTGAAACGCAAATGTTCTAAATTTAAATTTAGAATATCTTTTACTAATAACAGACAGTGAAAAAATTATGACAGTTCAAAAATCGATTATTTTCTACAAATTGTTTTATCGAATATAATGGTACAACACTAGTACAAGGGATACCTCCTAATAAGCTTTTAAATATTCTCTGAATATTTTCAGTGGAATTATTGTGAATATGCAGCAAGCTTTATGAATGTATCTATGTACGGTTATGTTATACGAATGTTATTTTGAATTTATTTATATCATGTATTTATATGTTAGGTGAAATATGAAAGCGACAGGGAATTATGTACATAGGATGCATTTACTCATGTAAACATATAATAAATAATTACATCGTACCGATTTCTTGTTGTTTTCGTAAGTATAAATTATTCGCTACATACAAATTGTAAAATAATTCAATTGATCTTAATGTTAGTATAGAAACAGTATTTTGACATTGTAGAAATGGTTCTCCGTTACATTCTAGTTTTGTAGTTTTTATATTGAATAGAAATTGTAAGAATATAATGTGAATCGATTTAATTCACTGTCATGTACGTAAAGATATCGGCAAATAAGCTTAGATCTTTAGATGGTGACAAACAAACATACAGACTCAAAGAAAGCAATAATATTGTATTGTAATATCCTAAATATAATAATCATAATTACTTTTAATATAATATTTATTGATCTGTATTGGGCGGTAGTCGAGAGTATGCATAACTATTTCCGTTGATGGTGTAAAAATATGAGTGTTATGTTATTTTAATGCCCATGTGCCATAATTACTGCCCCACTTTATGTAAGCCTACCGATTCATAAACACTTAATTTTGAAACAGTTACTCAACAATTTCAATGTTACGGAATAAGGGGAATTTAACCACTCCAGCGATGAACGGCGCGCTTTAAATCATAGACAAAAAAAATAATATTTTTTAATTTCGAATACTTTTGTCTCGCCTGTGGATACCAAGAAGGTTATAAATAGGGAGTAACAACTCGGGAACATAGATTTGTTCCAAGGTAGGGCCGCCCCGTTTATGGTTTAAAAGTAAAATAGTAAACAGTAGCCTTGCTTTCTCTTTTACTCCAGCTCAAAAAGAAAGAGTTAGAAAGGCTACTAACTAGCCTCTTTGTCATTTATTTTTCTTAATGTGTTCAACTAAAAAAAGCAGCAGGCCGGATTCGTTGTACCGAGTGTTACGTCTAGATCTATATCCTAAGTCTATGGTGGATACTCCCCTTGTTTCTGAAAAAAAATATATATAAGAAAGTTTAGTGAAGTCAACAGTATTACTTATTTAATTTCGATTCATTTTTTTACAATAATAAAATAATAAATAAATATAAAATGTTCGTATTTGGTTAGTGCATTTAAATATCTCATTTGTAAAAATAACTTTAGATTTTTTTTCTAAAGTAGATATTAAAAATTTTACCTATTTTACCTAATTAGTAACCAAAAATAAGATTGATCGAAACTTTTTAGACAATAACTTTTTACAGACTCTTTTACCAACAAATAAATAAAAATGATTCTACATTGCGTGCGTTTTTTTTTTCTATCTCTCACCAGCTCCAGGCCATTAACGTCCCACAGTTGGGCACGAGCCTCCTCCACTTTAGGAAGGATTAAAGTCTGCTGTGCCGTGCTGACCAAGCGGACGACATGCTTTATTTTCGAGATTTCCGTCTGCAACAGAGGATGTTATCTGTGTAGGTACTATTATACACACACATACAACAACATAGCTGACTTACAGCACCGTAGGAATGTAATGAGGTGGTGGCAGTTGTATTCTTAAACAGTCACCACCGTCACCGTTTTTTCCTTAACTTATTTAAATCAGATTTTATTTTGGTCATAGTCAATACATACAATATCCAGATATTCCTAATCCTGAGAAGTTAAGAATAAAGTAAATGACGGTCTCTGTGACGTATTTGTAAAGAATTCGCTTGAGCAAAAGATTTGGGTTCGAATCCCAGGTCAGGCAAAAAGTTTGTAAGTATTATCACAAGGAAGTATGTTTGGATCGTACCAGATGGCGCTGTATAGTCTCTGCCTTCCCCCATGGAAATAAGGCCTGATGCACCTACTTACTATTGCAGTTTTACTGAGACCTAGTAGTCCGTCCATCTGTTGCACTGTCTGTCATCAGGCTGTATCTCATAAACGGTGAAATTAGACAGATAGCGTAAATATTTCAAATGCCAATACAAAAGCCTTAACTTAAACCAGAATTACACCACTTCTATCTTACTAATATAAGCTGGAGAGTTTGTTTGTTTGAACGCGCTAATCTCAGGAACAACTGGTTCGAATAAAAAAAATATTTTTGTGTTGAATAGTCCATTTATCGAGGAAGGCTATAGGCTATATAACATCACGCTGCGACCAATAGTAGCCAAGCATTAGTAAAAATGGTTGCAAAAATGGGGGAATAATTTCTAAATTCCACACGGACGAAGTCACGGGCAACAGCTAGTATTATTATAATGATGAATATACATAATATGATGATAACGATAAGGAAGCCTTTTTGTCGCGGGCGATTCCAACTCACCTTTGTTTCTGTAACGCTAAGACATTCACGAATTACCGCTAAATACTATTGCGATTTTCCGCGTGGTGACGGACTAAGAATACAAGTGTCACCACCCCTTTTCTTTCCCAAAGTGATGTTAAAGCCAGCAAGAGATACTGAGCATAGATCAGATCCTGTCAGAGTGTCAGACACGGAAAACTTAAAAATAAACCCAATGCAAACACTTGGTCGTGAATGGGCTGGAAAAAAATTACTACTGTGATATGTGATAACTAGACAGTAACGCATTTATGTAATCGCTAAAAACAAATATGTAACTACACAAAAACAGAACAAAACTGGCGGGCTAGCAATCTCTTAGAATTAATAAAAATATAAGGTCAATCGATATTAGTATCAATTCTACTGGCACAATTAAATGTAACTTAACAGACGTACATTTTGATAGTGTTAGTTATAAACACCATGGCTATCATTTTTCATCATATCATTTTAGTAACACGTTGTTTTTAAAGCATCAGAATTACCGTCATTGTACCATGTAATAAGTTACCACTAAATTTGGCTTAAATTCTCGAGTCTTCGGTAGTATAGTGGTCAGTATCCCCGCCTGTCACGCGGGAGACCGGGGTTCGATTCCCCGCCGGAGAGAAAATACTTTTTGTGATTTATACTTTTTTCCAATATTGTTCACTAAATGTTTTTAGAGAAATATAATAATATTTAATTTGTTATTTACAATAACTTTAAGATAATGTTGCACATTTCAAATTAATAAAAGTTCTGCCAACAGTTAGAACGATTTATTATTTCAAAGCTTAGAATAAGGTAACATTTTTAGAAAAATCTTTTGGTAAAAATAAGGTAAATGTTGTTTTTACTATGTAAATATTTGACTAAAATAAATGAGTACATAAGTTTGTAAATAAAATATTAAAAAAATTTAATAGAATGGATTGTGCCGTTTATCTATGGTGCTGTCAAACCGTGTCGATATTTTTCGTTATGTTGGTATCTCTACAAGTCTACCCAAAGACTAGAGTGAGATAGCAGAAGCATAATGAAGCACGAGTGTAAGTGAGACAAAAGTAGTAAAATCACGTGTACAAACTTAAAACGCATGCATCAAACCAGTCTTTATAGTGCTTATTAAACTAGAAATAAGAGTGAATTTTAATAATTTCCACGACAAATAACTTGGTGTTATGACGATAGGGATACGTCATGCGTCGATAACGCAGCGCGAGGTCGCTTCTCACTCGGTTCCCTTTTCGAGCTCGATGCTTTATTCGATCGCCATTTTGTGGAAGTCACTCAACTCGTGTTACTTTTGATTCGATACCCGGTATATATCGTTTTCGATTCAATAACTATCAGATTTTCGGCGGCAAATTGAATAACAATAAAAATATCGATTCAAAATGAAGAAATGCTCTTCAGTTGTGTGGCGATTCTTTGAACGTATTGAAGAAAACTCAAGATGCGTAGCTGTGGTGTGTAAATTATGTGAAACTCAATACAAATATTTTGGAAACACTACAAATTTGAGGGCTCATTTGACAAACAAGCATCCTATACAGTGGGATCTCTCACAGAATAGTACATTAGAAGACACTCAATTCCGAATTATTGACGAAGACACATCTACACCAGTGCCACAAAAACGAAGGAAATATGGATCACGAGTCCGGAAGGATCAAAACGTACGTTATTCAGTATCAGTTAATAAAGAAGACCCTGGTGGACCGAGCATTGTGCCTAAAATCGAAATACAACGGGTACATACCTCTTTAACTCAATAAATACCTCTAGTTTTCATTAGTTAGGTTATAAATTCTGTTATCAGCATAACATTGAGCCCGAGATGCTGTATTGGAAATCGATTACCATCGCGATTAATATAGTGTTTTTAATCAAACAGACTATCGAGTCATGAATAGTAATAGTATTGGTGACCGATAATCTAAAATAACACGCTTTTGTTATCGATTATCATATTTTGTTTATATTAAAAACTGTTCGGTTCATTGTAGGAAAAAAAAAATTTCATTGATCTTGCAATAAATTGCATGGCTATTACGCAGTAGTATTATCAAATTTATAGATATGTTTCATATTTTTAGGTTAGGTAAGCAATATAATCAGTGTTTATTAGTTTTTTATGGTATATTTTGTAGTTGTTCATGATATTGGCATGTTAATAACTATTGTTGGTTCAATTCCCATCCATGAAAAGCATTGACTATCTTTAAAATGTAGTTATATACTTTTTTCTGTTTCATAGTAAGTAGGTATTCTATTAGCTACTGAAATTTTCAATTGTTTTAGCCTAGATATTTTTAAAGTGATGACTTACATTTTAAAAAGGGAATTCGGGCGTTATTAGAAACACCTATACAAAGTTTTCTATAGTATGCCAACTAAGCTTAGTTGTAATTAGTTTAGTATATAGTTTCTTCTTTCTCTTTTTTCTTTAAATTCATGGATATTTCACACAGCATCCTCTGGTCCCAAGCTAAGCTTATATGCTTGTGTTATGGGTACCAGAATACACATAGAATACCTAAACTACTTTTCTTTTGTAAATAAATACCTACCTACTTATAATACATAGAAACACCCAGATGCAGTACAAACTTTTGTATGATAATTATAAATATTACACACAGATCAGCAGTCCGTTACATGAACCACTTAACCACGAAGCTTGTATAGTTTGATATCAAATTTGTTCTCTTCTTTTTCTCCTTCCAGCCCATTAACATCCCTCTGTTGAGCCTCCTCCGCTTTGTGAAGGTGTGTGGTATGCCATGTTGACCAGGCTTATTAGCATAAACTGGTTTCTCTTATAGTAAATGTTAACTGCTTATAATATCCCTTAACTGCCCTGTATTCTTAATCTATCACCACACTGTTCTCTTAAGCATATTATGTAAGGGAAACTTAGATAATTCTTTATTTACACCTTTTTACATAGACTTTACATCCTTCCCCTGCCCATATCTCATTATTTAGGTTCAACATGTCTTTTTCTTTCATAGACATTACATTAGGATTAAATAAGTACTTGGTAGCTATTCTAGGGTTCACTACTAATTCATTCTTGTTCTTCCAGGTCGATGTATTAGCCAATTCAGATTCTGATAATGACGAGGATAATGATGCAACAGCAAATCTAGTCCGACAGATGCACGGTATAGATTCAGATGTGGAATGGCTAGACGAGGACCCATACCAGATAACCCATATAGAAACATATGAACCGAAAACAAAAAAAATGAAATATAAGAAAATCAAACGTGAAGTAACTTCTCCGAGTGGTTTACCCAGTTATTATGTGACCCCACAGCCAAAGAAACGTGTTGTGTTAGAAGACACAAAGAAGAAAGATGAGTATTCTGTTTTCGGTGAATATATTGCCAATAAGTTAAGGAAATTCGATTCGCCACGTACTAGGGGGAATTTGCAGCAATTAATTACAACTATATTATGGCAAGCAGAATATGGATTTTATGATAATGCGGATGCTGTTAAAAAGGTTTTAATGTATACTGTGCAATCGCCGGAAGAAAACTCAACGATAGAATATGTCTCTCAAGTTCAAAATATACAGACGGAAGAAATTATAGAACATAGAGAAGATGTGAATGAAGCGAACCAAAATGCGGAGTTTTTGAGAAATTAGTTTTAAGTAATTTATAGCAGTTAACCAAAAAAAAAATTTTTAAATATGTTTCGAATATTCTTAGAGTGTTAAACCAATAGGAGTTTGTTGTACACACTGTTTTTTTTGTCAAATATAATGCTGTCAGTGGTGTTTTAAAAAAAATATTTGATTTGCTTAAATTAATTCATGCACTGTGAGATAGCAGTATCCGGAAACAATAAGCATGATTACGCTCTTGTACCTTTTTCATCGAGGATCGCCTTATGTCGACTCCGGTTGGATTAATGCTTTAGGGTGGTACCGAAATGATATCAAACTAGAATAAAATGTAGTTCTATTTTTAAATTCATTGTATTCAAATATGTAATTTACCGCTTTGCTTTATTATGATTAGAAAGTTTTCAATCACTTGTTTAAGGTTATACTAACTCCAAGTGTTGGGATAAGGGCAGGAATATGATGTTTATGAGGTTTTTAATTCCATGTTTGGTTCTAGTGGGTTGTTTGAGAGTAATACACTGAAATATGCGAAATACTTTCAGATTTTTAGGTGTAGCTATGCGTGTCTCTGATATAGACTATACGTCATATGAAACGTCATTATTCTATGAAGTACGGTTTAGCCAGGCTAAAGTTGCTTGTCCTCAATTTTAAACATCAACCCACCATTTGGGTTATCTGTGTATAAAGATATCACAGTTAGTTAATTCCTATACAAACTACAAATCATGTAGATTTTAAGTTTTAATAAACAAATTGTTTTTTTAAAGGATTTTTAAGCTCATAATGAAATTAGTGTTAATTTTAGTAAAAGATGGAGTTTTTTTTCACTTTTTCGTGTGTGGATTATAATTTTTGGCCGCCATTTTGAATTATTATCACAATAGTCAAAGCTTAATGTAAACAGGCTGTTTATTTAGAATAATTTTATTTTAATTGTAAATAAATTATAATAAATAATTAGGTTACAGTTTGATGTTTTTAATCATAAATGAATAAAAAGATACTAAATATGGATATTTCGCACAACGTCCTCTGGTCCCGAACCAAGTTTTTACGCTTGTGTTGTGTTATTGGCGCGGGCGCATCCCTTATCGGTCGCGGGGGTGAGTATTGCAGAGAAGAGTTTCTACCTGCGCTTTCTCGTCGTAAAATCCCGAAGTATAAACCGTCGCGCTACATCCTCAAATAAGACTAAAACCGCCTTATTACAAAACGTGGACTAAGTTTAAGCCTGGTTTTTAAACACTTCAATTGCGCATTTCAAGCAGATTTTTCTCAAATCCTAGATCTAACAACGACCTTAGTCTTAAACCGACGCCAAACTAGTGTCAGAGCGGGTCTAATTATCCAATTCCTCGTAAATAAATTTTGTTAAACCTGGGTTTAACGTTGAGCCGCGTTTTGTAATAAGGGGGTAAGAGTTTGTACAAAACCCTAAAAATCGATTGCTATTTTGCTTTTGAAATGTACATGAAAGTCCGGGGAAGGTTTAAACGGTGACAAAATATATGGGGATCAAAAATTCCACGCGTATGGAGTAGCGGGTATCAGCTACCTTCTTATAAAAATATAACGTGTATCGCGGAACTGAAATAATAAACAAAACATTAGAATACGTGACCAACCCTACGCGTACAAAATAACGTGAAAATTCATAAACATTGCTTTCAAACTATTTTTACATTTGTGTCAATGGACTTATAATAGTTTAGGAATGTAAAACCATTTAATATATTCTCTCTCTCCAGCCCATTTACGTCTCACTGTTGGACACGGGCCTCCTCCACTTTGGGAGGGATTATGGTCTACTGTGCCGCGCTGACCAGGCGTGTTGGCACAGGGTTTATTTTCGAGTCCTCCGTCTCTCACAGAGAATGTCATCTGTGCCTAGGGTAGGAGATGGGGTGGTGACATTTGTATTCTTAGTCCGTCACCACACGGACCAATAATGCCTATATAATATACTAGCTGTTGCCCGCGACTCCATCCGCGTGGAATTTGGAATTTTTTTTTTCGCAATAAAAGGTAGCCTATGTTCTTTCTCAGGGTCTAAAGATTGTCTGTGCCAAATTTCATCAAAATCGGTTGAGAGGTTCAAGCGGGAAAGCGTAACAGACAGACAGAGTTACTTTCGCATTTATAATATAGTAGGGATAATTAATAGTATTAGTAAGTTGAAATTACTCAAAATATAACTACATATTTTCGAAGTAGGTAAAGCTGTGTTAGAAGCTATAAAAACAATAAAAATGTTTGTTATGTAAGTACCTCTTATTATATCAGTCTTAATGCTCCATGACTAACCTAGATATTTTTATATCTAAAGCAATATTCCATATATTACACTATTTAAAGAGATTTCCCCGTTTTTGCAACATTTTTCACTAACGCTTCGCTTCTATTGATTTAAGCGTGATGATAGCCTTTAGCCTTCCTCGATAAACGTACTATCCAACACTAAATAAATGTTTCTAATCGAACCAGTGGTTCCTGAGATTATCACGTTCAAACAATAAACTCTTCAGCTTTATAATCTAATATATAAAATTCACGTGTCACAGTGTTAGTTACCGTACTCCTCCGAAACGGCTTGACCGATTTTTATGAAATTTTACATGTGTATTCAGTTTTCAAACCATTTTTTTTTAGTATGGCAAAACAACTTTTGCCGGGTCAGCTAGTATTAGTATAAATAAAGTATATGTATTATATCTACGTAGTTGCAGTAACAGGCCTCGTCATAGTGTCAATTTCCTTTGATAATGTCTAATGAATTGATGGTGTGAAGTATTTGGGTCGTTTGTTTCACTCTATAAAGACCAGGATGCAACTTAATTGCAATATACAACGTTAGTGAGAACAGTAATTTAGACGATAATATGTAACAGAGAATTGTACAAATTCTCCGTGCTCAAATAAACTAATTTTACATGTATATTCAGTAGATCTGAGACTCGGACAACATCGATTTTTAAAACCCCACTCTCCCACTGACATTTTATATGGCAAAACAACGTTTGCCGGGTCAGCTAGTATTATAGAAATGCGCTCTATAAGAAGTATATCATATGATGTGACTGAAAGATAGTTTAAGGAATGAAGTCATAAGAGAACGTTAGGGTTTGAAGAGGATGTAGTGACTAAGGTGAAGAGCAGTATGCTTTGATGGCTTAGTCACGTGAAGAAGAAGGATGATAAACTACTGTTGCGCATATTTGAACAGATACACGAGTGTAAATTAAACTAAGGAAGTGTGTTTAGATCGCAGCCGATAGCGTTGATAGTGTGCTGATCTGATGATGACGAATGTTTATTAGAAGGTTTTGTTATGTTTTAGATTCGAAAATAATACTCATGCAAAGAAGTCATACGGGAAATATGAGTTCTATAGCACAGCGTTAGCTTTAGCTTGGTTTTAGATAAATCCCGGTTCCTATTATTGTTTTTCTCGGTTTTTAGACTGCTCAAATGAACCAGAAATTCCCGGGATTTTCCGGTTCTGTACCCTAATAGTGCATACTTCCATAGTTTAGCGAGCGAGTGAGAAGCATAATGTGAGAAACATATACTTTGAAAGGCTAAAAAGAAATGCAAAATTATAAAATAAAAAGAAGTGTTCCTTTACGCTTCATTTAAACATATTGTTTTATTAAGGCTTTTGATTGTTTATTAGACTTGTTTTTAAAGAATTTGTACGAAATTCCCGGTTCCTAGCATCGTAATTCCCGGTTCTTGGACAACTCAAAATTCCCGGGATTTTCGGTTCCGGAAATTCCCGGTTCTGAACCCTAGTTCATAGTATGCCTCAAATATAGTAAAATGACGAGACCCCAAATAATGGAAAAGGGGCAGGAAAATGATGATGATTATGAGTAGGTACTTATTTGTTCAGCTGATAGGTAGGTATACCTACACACGCAAACTACAAACTGTTAAATTTTCAGCTCTTTAGCCATCATTTGTTTCAGAGATAACGGCTTCTTATTTTAAATAACATTAGCCTAGACTAGAACTAGTGTCAGTTATTTAGTATAACTACCTAGAAAATTAATAACAACTTGCGAGAACATTGTCACTCTTGTCGGTTCATTTACTGATGTAAATTGTGAAGTAATACTTAGGGATAAGGCAGGTAAGTGTTTGTTGTTGCAGTTTCATTTAAATAACTTTAAATAAATGCTCGGAATTTCCGACTAACAAAATAAAATCCCTATTTGTTGTCCCAGACTATTTTAAACAGGTAAAATCTAAAAAAAATACAAAAAATGAACTGTATTACGTAGGCATAAAGTTCAATATCACTAAATTTATTTAAAAATACGAAATTTCGCACATGCGCTATTATGACAGTTCTGTATTCCGGCTCGCTCTAACTATGAATCTATCTCATTCGCACACGTCAATTAGACGGTCTCGGTTCTGCCAACATGGTCACGCTAAGCCGTAGTTCACTAAAATTAATAAGAAATTCGCGATTTTTACCTGTTCTGTCGCGTAATTTAAGTTATGTGAGAAGTGATAAACAAACAAAGAATGTTTTAGCGACCTGTGTTTGTGTTTTTGGCGGAGGCATTGCAATTTATGCTGCAAATAAATATGCGAGAAGGAACACTGTTTACGCTCTCAAGGCAAAGGTTAGTCATTATTTGCTCATACACATGTTTTTCCGCATAGATACGCCTTGGATACGTCCTTGAAAATTATATTAGATTACGTACTGTGCTTAGTTCAACTTATTTACTAATAATAACGTCGGTTTATGTCATCATTTTTACGATAGTTGCGCGCAGTCTCCGTTGTTTATAAATAGCAGCAACAAAATCTGTCAGTTGCGCGAACGTTTAAAAATACCTTTCAAGTAGGTATATAACTAAAATACCTACCTACCTATTTATACTTTAATTTAGTTATTCACTATGGTTAACTAGATTAATTATATCAATTTATAGCGACGAAGGGAGGTTTATATCAAACTACGCGCAATCAGCGAGACGCGATGTTTAGATTTAATCGCACGAAATTGATAACAGTTACGCTGCGCCAATATTTAACCAATTAAAACAGAAAGTAATACAATAAAATGGTAGTACCATTGCGGTATTTTTATTTAATCTGGCAGCACTATTTAATCAACAGTGCTTAGAAAATTAACAAGTGCGAGTCGGACTCGCGCACGAAGGGTTCCGTACCATTATCTATGCAACATAAGGCACGTTATTAATAAATGAGCAAACAACACACACAATAATTAATTGATCACGTTTGTTGTATGAGAGCAAGAAACGGTAAAAAAATCATGTTTGTTGTATGGGGGCCCCCCTTACATATTTATTTTATTTTATTTTTAGTATTTGTTGTTATAGCGGCAATAGAAATACATCATCTGTGAAAATTTCAACTCTCTAGCTATCACCGTTCTTGTGATACAGCCTGGTGACAGACAGACGGACGGACGGACGGACAGCGAAGTCTCAGTTTTAATAATAATAAATAATAAATATTCATGGACATTTTACACAACGTCCTCTGGTCCCAAGCTAAGCTTTATAATGCTTGTGTTATGGGTACCAGAATACGGATATAATACATATACTACTTTTCTTTTGTAAATACATACTTATAATACATAGAAACACCCAGACGCAGTACAAACATTTGTATGACAATTAAAAACATCACACAAATATTTGTCCTGACCGGGAATCGAACCCGAGACCTCGTGAACGGCAGTCCGTTATATGAACCACTAGACCACGAAGCCCGTCAATAATAGGGTCCCGTTTTTACCCTTTGGGTACGGAACCCTAAAAATGACCTGCCCAGTGAGTAGTGGGCACCGGCACAGGCTACGCATTCAGCCGGGCAAAGATTCAAAATACGAATTTACGCACCGTCTGTATTGTTTTATAGGACAACAGGGAGCGCGATTGCCCGTGCGCAGACCGCTGAACGCTAACTTGTTAAAAAAATATCGATATTATTTTTTCGATATATCGATATTTTTGGGGGATATTTAGTTTAGGATGTATCGATATATAATTGCTAATACAAATTCGTATTTTGAATCTTTGCCCGGCTGAATGCGTAGCCTGTGCCGGTGCCCACTACTCACTGGGCAGGTCATTTTTAGGGTTCCGTACCCAAAGGGTAAAAACGGGACCCTATTACTGAGACTTCGTTGTCCGTCCGTCCGTCCGTCTGTCACCAGGCTGTATCTCAAGAACGGTGATAGCTAGACAGTTGAAATTTTCACAGATGATGTATTTCTATTGCCGCTATAACAACAAATACTAAAAATAAAATAAAATAAAGATTTAAGGGGGGCTCCCATACAACAAACATGATTTTTTACCGTTTCTTGCTCGATACTAATAACGTTGCCTTATATTGCATAGATAATG
The DNA here is from genome assembly GCA_916999025.1 of Orgyia antiqua. Classification (NCBI taxonomy): domain Eukaryota; kingdom Metazoa; phylum Arthropoda; class Insecta; order Lepidoptera; family Erebidae; genus Orgyia; species Orgyia antiqua. Next base: position 14,269,315 of record OU779874.1, read on the forward strand.
GTACGGAACCCTTCGTGCGCGAGTCCGACTCGCACTTGACCAATTTTTTTTTGACAGCACCCTTTAATCGCCGGTGATAAATTCCTAATTCAAAATTCCCAAGTTCGGAGCGTAATGGAATCGATTAATTTCACGTACAGTCATGAGAACTTGCTGAGGGGGTTTAACTTTTTTTTTTGGCTTAACACGACACGTGTTAAACGTACTAATGAGATAATAGGGTGGTGGTGAATGCTTATTAAGACAGGAGAATAATTGCCGCCATTATGAAGTTATTTTAATTTTTTTTTATTATACACAGTTGACTATGGTAGGTAGGGATGTGATATTGCCCTAGAAAGTCAGGCGAAGAACGTAAGTAACTACAGTAATAAAAAGACTGTCAACAGTTGAGATCCTAAAAGTTAGTTAGTTGGTTACGGGCAGCGTAATATTAGTCGTTACGGGGACTTTTTGATAAAAGCTTCTGTTCAGCTGCAGTCTAGTAGAAAACTGGGCGTGTGGGAGGTATACGTAGACCTCAAAAGACAATCGTAATTTGGAAAAAAATAGGTTAAGTAATATAACTACGAATTGGATTCGCATATAATGGGTTCCATGCCGTTATTTATTACTAGCTGTTGCCCGCGACTCCGTACTCGTAGAATTTAGAAAATTTCCCCGTTTTTGCAACATTTTTCACTACTGCTTCGCTCCTATTAGTCACAGCATGATGTTATGTAGCCTATAGCCTTCCTCATATATTTAACCAGTGGTATATTAAAAAATTCGGTTTTTTGATCCGTAGTTAACCAATGGTTAAATAATGCAACCAATGGTTAAATATCAGCAAAATGTGTTTTTTGACGCATAGTTAGTGTTACCACTGGTTAAATTTCTAACTATAAGGTCCGGTTGCTCGTACAATACAGTAAAGTAGTAATAGTTAAAACTTAACTATTGTTAATTTTGACCTTGGTAAAAAAGGTTACATCGGTTATCTTCGTATTCAGTTGCCAAAAGATAATTTACGCGGCGGTTAAATTAGACGGCGGTTAAAAGAGTTGTCAGTGCAATTCCATTTTGTTTCCCTTAATTTTTGAAGGGGAACTTTTCTTTCGGCTGCCAACACTGTATTAGCTGTCATATTGACTTTGTTTGTTCTGACTTGTGACGTTTCGGTGAAGCATAGAACATTCTACAACGTGGGATTTTAAATTCATAAAGGTACAGTACGATTCAAACTTAATGGCGGCTCGGAAGTTAGCTGCCAGTGCCGGGACGCGCCGGTACAGTCTAGTCGACAATGATTAGGCTCAATTTAATTATTATTATAACTCGAAAGTTGTGTGAATGTTTTAAGTGCTTTATGGTACTTATTTGTTATTTTGTCGAGTACGGGGGGAGTTCAAGGAAAAATAAGACGGCTAACATGCCCGACTCATTTGCTGTTGCAGCTATTCTTTGCACAGTCCTTAGTGAGACGCCAGTAGCTGCCGCCGCCCGTTATTGAATTTGTTTCAAAGGAATTTGGAGACCGTCTGCATTCTCCTTTTTCATAAATTGTATGACGTTATACACCATTTTTCTTGTTTGCCTGCGTATAACGTTGTATCGTCCGCGAGGCAATTTTAAACAAATCAATAAGTACCAAAGTATTTTCTACACAACCAACAAAAGTCTAAAACTTAACGAAAATAACCAACAAATGAAAACAAAACCATCAATAACAATAAAAAACTTAATGGATCAATAACATAAAAAAACTTAACACAACAATTAACAAACAACAACAAACTATTATTACTAGCGAAACGTACGATGTTCCGAGTAGCCATAAAGTTTGAATCGTACTATACTTCTTGTGTGTTTAATTTTCTTATATACCAAAATTCTATATTTTTTATTACTACTTACTACCCGTGAATTCGTCAAAATGGATGCTAAAACATAGTAAGTGAATGTTATAGTAAATATGAAAAAAGTGTCAAATATGAAATCATCATCAGAGGAACTATCTTCATTAATTAAATCCAAAACAAAACGCTCTGATCCCATTTTAATAACTGTACTCGTAAAGAAATATTAATAATAACCTAAAATCAGTAAACTACTACAAATTCTACTAACGTTAAATTTAAACGGCCCCCACCCCATCGGTTATTTTAACCGCTGTCAAACCTTAGATTTAACCCCTCGTTAAAGTAACCGTTGCTTCAACAACGCTTTTTAAATTAGTCCGCTGGTTAATTATACTTTAACCATAACTTTACCCTTGAGTTAACGTAACCGAGTTTCGAGCAACCGGACCTAAGTTAGATAATTTAACTACTCGTCTTTGGCGGGTTAACCAATATGGCGAATGGTTTTTAAATCATAGCCATTGTTAATATGGTATATTTTCGTTATTATTACAGTACAATTATAAATTGAAACACATAGATACTGCGATGAGTCGGAAAGTTAGTTCTTCCGATAAATATAGAAATCGGCCGATGGACAGACATGGGGTCACAAGCTTGTTTATTTTTTCATTGTAGAAGTTGCACCACGATCCTTTAGAATAAAATATATAACACGTTAGACACTAGTTGATTTTGCGTGAATGTAACGAACTAAAAAATAATTTTCAATTAGGGACTACACCTACATTATTTCAGTTAACTGTCGTTGATGATTTGATGAAAAAAGATAACTAAGGTCCATTCCTTCTTTTAATTTTAACATTATTCACAATACTTTCGTATTTGTTAGCGTGGTATTATTAAATTGAAATATCAAACAAACAAAACATTAAACATTGTATAGAAAGTTTCACTGTCCCAACCTCCCGGCAGTAAACCAAACAATAAAACTAAAGCAATGGACAACACATTTGGACGTTAAAAAAAAGGTGTTGTCATAAGAAAAAAATGTTACCTACGCCAAATTTGGGGACGCATGTTCTCATTTTACTGGCGACAATTTAACCAATCGTTATTTTTCCATCCATCCATCAACCTTTCTCAGTCCACTGCTGAACATAGGCCTCCCCATAGAACGCCACAACACGCGGTCTTGCGCTAACTGCATCCAGCGGCCCCCGGCGTATTTGACGATATCGTCGGTCCACCTTGTTAGGGGCTGCCCCACGCTGCGTCGTCCGGTTCGTGGTCGCCACTCTAGGACCTTCCGTCCCCAACGGTCATCAGATCGTCGAGCTATGTGCCCTGCCCATTGCCACTTCAGCGTGCTAACTCTTCGGGCTATGTCGTACACACCGTTATTTTTAACCATAGTTAAATCGAACATCAAAAAATACAAAACTGCTTTAACCATTGGTTAACGACTAACCAATAGTTAGAATAACTAAGGTCCGGTTGCTCGTACAATACAGTAAAGTAATAGTTAAAACTTAACTATTGTTAATTTTGACCTTGGTAAAAAAGGTTACATCGGTTATCTTCGTATTCAGTTGCCCAAAGATAATTTACGCGGCGGTTAAATTAGACGGCGGTTAAAAGAGTTGTCAGTGCAATTCCATTTTGTTTCCCTTAATTTTTGATGGGGAACTTTTCTTTCGGCTGCCAACACTGTATTAGCTGTCATATTGACATTGTTTGTTCTGACTTGTGACGTTTCGGTGAAGCATACAACGTGGGATTTTTGGAACGAAGTTCCTTATCGCGCGTTGTGAAAGGGGGCTAGACGGAAAAAATTCTTACGAAAAGTTGTCACGACACTTTTTGCTATAGTAACCTATTGTAAGCTGTGCGGCGTCGCATGTTTCTCTGTCTGTCTCTCTCTCTTATAGAAAGCAAGCCAGATATTTTCATTTCTATTTCGCATTGAACAGTGTGGTGTCGCGACGATTATTTTTGTTGAGTGTATACAGGTTTTTTGTAAATAATAAATAATACAAAATATTATTATAAATAAAAAAAAATTTATTACAATTCCTTCACTAATTAATCGAAAGGAACTTCGTTCCATCCGGGTGTCCCTTGACACCTCTCAAGTTTTTTTAAATTCATAAAGGTACTTCTTGTGTGTTTAATTTTCTTAAATACCAAAATTCTATATTTTTTAATACTACTTACTACCCGTGAATTCGTCAAAATGGATGCTAAAACAAAGTAAGTGAATGTTATAGTAAACTTACAAACTTATTGTTTGATGAACATGGTAGGTTTATGCTAATTCCTATTTTGTTATAGAGAAAGAGAATCTAATTTTTCGAACAATGAGCTTGAACTTTTGAAACGATTAATTGATGAAAACAAAGCCATATTGCTCTGCAAAAAAAACGGATACCGTCTCTCAAGCTCAAAAAGAAAGAAGAAGCTCAGAAAGATCCCATTTTAATAACTGTACTCGTAAAGAAATATTAATAATAACCTAAAATCAGTAAACTACTACAAATTCTACTAACGTTAAATTTAAACGGCCCCCACCCCATCTGTTATTTTAACCGCTGTCAAACCTTAGATTTAACCCCTCGTTAAAGTAACCGTTGCTTCAACAACGCTTTTTAAATTAGTCCGCTGGTTAATTATACTTTAACCATAACTTTACCCTTGAGTTAACGTAACCGAGTTTCGAGCAACCGGACCTAATAGTTAAAGTACATTTGACCACGGATCAAAAAACCGGCCCTTAGTAACAGGATCCCGTATTACCTTTTGGTAAAGAACCTTAAAAACCAATTTACAACAGGAAAACTGTTCAGATAAACAAAATCATTTGTCACGCTAATAAATAATTCATCTAGTCTGATTTTGCGGTGACCTAACCTAGATCAGTGCGAATACTTGACTACAAATTGATTGACTATCAAACAATGGCATTGACCGGCGCCGGTGCATGACTCATTGCTGGGGCTGTCCAAAATTACTAGCTGTTGCCCGCTACTTCGTACGCTCGGAATTTAAAGCCAAACTTTAACGAATTATACAAATAAGCCATCCTCTTGAATCCCTCTATCTATAAAAAATTGCATTAAAATCCGTTGCGTATCAATCAATGTACAGTGAAACCTGGTTAATTGGGATCTCAAGGGACCAAGACATATGTACCAATTATTGAGGGTTTTCAATAATCCAGTTTTCCAATTAAACAGGTTTAAATTTATAGTTCTCTTCCCAAAAGTAAATGCAGAAAAAATATCGTTTCTTGGCTACTACGCCAAACATATGGTGGCACGGAACAATTTATGATTGTGGCAAGGTAAGACACCAAGGATAACTCGCTATTACTCCATAAACATAGAACCTTATACACACACACACACATACACACACACACGCACACACACTCACACACACACACAACCACAACTACTGACACCTGCATGCAAATATAATTATAGGTATTGTATCTTAGCTTAGTAGTATCTAAACTTTTTATTTTTCTCTTCAACATTGGATTGTTATCACTACTCAATAACATACTGTTAGTTGATGAATGGGGGCCTGGTAATCTGTATGACAGGTAATCCTAGTTCAGATGCCAGTCTCCCACAAAGGAACTGTACCGTACTAGCTTGTATGTATTATTGTACTTGATTTATTGTAACCTTTGTGGAAGAAAAATTAAATAAATATATGTATTAATATTAATGGTTGTCTCATTTACAGAGGTCCCCGCTTACAGAGGTCGAAATATGCCGTTATTCCATTTTTAGAGGTAGAATGTTAATAAAAATGCGTATTTTTGATGTTATGAATTTAATGTAGGTATGAATATACATACATTATGATTTGCGTCGAAAAAAAAAATACGGTAAAGTTTATGACTTAAAGTAATCGGTTATGTTTGTTTGTATTTGATTGCTAGTTGCTGAAACCTGTTTCTCGATAGAATAAATTTAATCAAAATTATTAGAATTATCAATATTTGACATTTCGAAATACTTCTACACAATTTAATTAATAATTCTACACAGGGTTGACTTTGGTATGTTATTCTCCCTACACAGTTCATCACGCGACTTTCCACAATCATAATGTGATAGAAGTTTTAGTTTTTCAGATACTGATAACGTTTTATATTTGCGTTTGGACATTTTGTTTTATACACTTTTATTCCCTTGTTTTAAGGTCAAAACATGAGATAGTACTGACAATCAAAGCATGCGCGAAAGACGATGAGAAATGTATGTAAACAAACACGTCAAAACGTGTTGAAACCTGATTAATTTGTCTCACTTATACAGGTAATTGAGCTACAGAGTCTCAATTATAGAGGTAAACATCGAAAAAGTCTTAGAATTCAAATCTTATTTAACCAGGTTCAAAAAGTCCCATTAACAGAGGTAATTTAATGAAAAAGAACCGGGACTTCGTTGCAACTCTCAATAATAGAGGTTTCTCATTTATCCAGGTCCCACTTAACCAGGTTTCACTGTATAAAAATCTGTCAATCATCATCATCATACCATCAAGCCTTATTCAAATGGCGGTAGGCAGAGACTAGGTACAGAGCGACATCTGCTACGAACCAAACTCGTTTTCTTGGCTTCATCCACGCTCATATATCTGATCATACATGCCCGATGGTACCACGCACTTGACCCTTTTGAAGGATATCGGCGATGACATGTCATATCAATCTTTCTAGATTTGACAAAAATACTTTTTAAGCAATAGCTTGTTATTACTTCTTTACTTTTGGTTAACCTTGCCATAGATCAAGCTAAATTCTGCATGGATTTCCTGTGCCATCAAAAAATTCGTAACCTTTGTGAAAATGGTAATTATGTATTGTTCTATTGTTTAGTCAAGATTTGTGGCTAATAATAAGGAATTAATCAATGACATATTTCAAGTTTCTAAACAAAATGCAACGACAAATGCCGTATTTACACAATACGAATATTAGATTGCATGATAGGTTTTTAAAGTGGATGACAATGATATACATATACACTCTAACAATGGAAAAATAGTAAGTCAAGATTTGAATAATATTTCTTTTGCTGTTATGTTTGTTATGTTCTAAAAATAAATACTGGGAAACGTTCCAAATATTCAGGTGTATATTTCTTGCAAATACAATCTAAACAGAATTAAATAGTTAATAACTAAAAAAGTATTAGTGTATCATTAACATAGGGCTGCTATCATCTAAATTGCGGGCACTGGTTAAACGCCTAAAATCCCGGAAATTTGGGCAAAATATTGTTTCCTCCTCCGACACCGCCCAGAATATTTTTGGTTTGATAGAAGTGTTCGACTTTTTCCTAACACTTCCCAGACGTCCTCCGGGCCTCAATTTAGTACAAATCCGGGGAAAGCTGGAGGGAAGACAGACCTTCATATTTAAACAACTCCATCTAGGAGTAAGTAAGGAAGTATAGAGTAGAAGAGAAGAGAAGTAGTAAGGAATAATGAATACCAATTCTGACATGTTAAACACTTAACCTTACGTATAATTATAACTAAAATGAAAACAATATTTTGATTAATTGGCTAAATTGTTGTACATATTCATATTAATTAAAATCGTTAGTCTATAACACAAGGTTTTAACAATATGAAAGTTCAGTTAACGTTGCCGAATTGAGGCTATGAAGTTTCATTTTTAGATAATTTGATTTGTACCAATTTATAGTTTTCAGTGATAATTTAGTAGCTATTTGTTTTAATTGTCTACTTCCCCATTTCTTCTCCTAAAGACTGTCAGTAGACAGCGTCATTTAGTTATATACAAGTTCTATTTTCCTTTATGTTTGTGCACATCAATTTCCCCTCAAATAACGAATTGTGGTCACGTGCACAATATATCTGATATCTTATTGTATCAGTCATCATTGTGTCCATAAGATCAACATTTTGTGGTCTCATTTCAATCGTTAGTTAATCATCACTTAATATTTGATACTGGTGTGACCACACAATGTTTAAGGAATTGGGATTGTCCCATGATATCCTAGATGCGTCATGAAATATGCGTACTGTGGTCACGTACCTATGTCGCGAATTAATTTTATAGGCCTATTATTTAGACTTAGTGAACTTGAGTCATGTTTTTATAGTTTGGTCAACAACTCAATTATATCCTATGACTTAACTGAATATTGTTGGTCTTGCTGTTTTTGACTGCTCAATCGATTTATTAATAAGGTTTTAATACAAATATCTATACTAATCTATACTAATATTATAAAGCGAAAGAGTTTGTTTGTTTGTTTGTTTAAACGCGGTAATCTCAGGAACCTCTGGTCCGATTTGAAAAATTCTTTCAGTGTTGGATGGTCCATGTAGCGAGAGAGGCTATAGGCTATATAATATCACGCTGCAACTAATAGGAAAGTAGCAGTAGTGAAAAATGTTACAAAAACGGGGAGCGTTTTCTAAATTCCAGTTCGAAGTGGCGGGCAACAGCTAGTCATATAAAACTAAAAAGGATTGTTTACCGTTGTTATCACAAAATTTCCGCTTTATGTTACGTCCCCAAATAATGCGAGAAAGGGAGGAGGAGGAGACGGATGATGATGATATAATTGTTGTTATAGCATCAGATCAGAGGTACAGCCTGATGACAGACGAACGGATAGCGAAGTCTCTATAGTAGGGTCCCGTTTTACGATGGCATGAAATCCTAAACTATTAAAAAAGAATGTGGTGTCGTGGGACACCAGGTAGGAACGAAGTTCCTTCGGCTAATGTAGAATCGACACAATTTGCAGAAAAAGAAAGAATGAGAAAGGTATTATACACTACTCGTCTGTGTATGCGACTGTCGCGCCTGCGCACGTCTCATTTAACGGTTTTTTTTCCACGCATTTTTCTTACGGTTTTACTATCACATTTTTTTCTGTTCGGTCACGCAGCGAAATCCCTATCCCCTCCAAGCCTGCCGTAAGGAACTTCGTTCCAATAAATACTATCCTAACTATTGAAGAATAATACGGTTCTTTACTATACATAAAGGACGAGGAGTTCTCTCTAATTATTGTTTTAAACTAAGATTATTAATGTGTTAGGCTTAAATTTCAAAAATCATATTTTTAATGTAACTACGCGACGAAAAGACCGGTCGTGTTAGACTGGGAATTTAAGAAGATACTCTCGCTCTTTATAATTCAAAAATTAAAAAGTAAAAGTATATATGTATATTTTTTTAACGTTAGACATTCTTCTACAAGACGACGCGTTGTCGTCCAAGACTGCTAGCGAAATACATAGTATTTTTTCTATACGGGTTGTACATCAATAGTTTTGTTTTTAAACACGTCCCATGTATCTCGGTCGACTACTTTTTTCATGTCGAAGTAATACAATACAAGGTGTCGTACTAAACTGTCTGTGGTTCTTACTATTTGTTCTCGAACAAGTGATTTTGTTACGAGTTTCATCGAGAGTTGGTGGAGGTATCTACGCAAATATTCGATATATTGACACGATGATATGATGATATTTATTAGTTTTATATAATAATAGCTCTAAAAATAGAGTGGGTAGTTTCAACAAGCAATATATTGCAGGGTTTATCTACTCTAAAATATGGTTAAGTGTTATGTAAACAACATGAATTTAATGAGTTTGATGACTCGTATTGGAAACCACGACAAGTATGTACCCTCCTACATAATTACCTCTGTCTTTTCCTCCAACACTGCAGTCCATTAGGTATTTAACGTGATTCAGTTCTACATATTTAATAGCTTTTCAGTGATTTTAAATGTGTTAAAGTTTGCTGTTACTACTTTGAAGTTTTTACGTAAACTATTTAGTTACATGTTGATTTCTCACCAAGGAACAGAAAAAAAAATCCATGTGCGAAACAAAATGTGAAAAATCTAAGATTTTACGGTGATTTCATACACATAAAATTTTCACTTACGTTTTCATTACATTCATAAGTTTAAGCAAATGGTAGGGCCTCGTAACACAACACTTGAATGGTGAGCGATACTATCAAACTCACGATTAAAAGTAAATCAGTCCGCTATTCAGACGTTTGGTTTTACCCTAAATTGTGTCACAACCCCCTATAAACCCCAAACGACCATTGAACTATTAAATAAAGGGTGTTTCTTAGAAAGACCACCTACGATGCCATTGATCCACATACAAATATTAGTCCTTCGAAATTTTTTTAATCTTATTGTTTGGTGATATAATGAGATAATTTGTTGTTAAATCCTTTTGTAGCTTTGTTGCGCGTGTGAATGGAGGCAACATCTTGATAATTTATTTGATTATACCACTAAGGTATTTAGAGAATTGGACATTGTCACGTCTGTTGTCGGACAGAATAAAAAATAAAATTGTTCAAATGTATTTTAGACTAAATGTTTTTTAATAATAACCACAAAAGCACAACAAACACAAATTTTGTAGAATTACTATTGTAGTCAGAGACGTGCAGGTTTAACCAATTTTCAAAATAATTTCTCTTGTGTCTTATATTTTGTAAACTCTACAATTGTAAATAGGTATAAAAGTTATTGAACTATAATTTTTATACATACATTCTATTTTGGATGACATAATGATATATTGTATCATTTTCCTTGCAATTTATATATAATAATAACTTGCCCTTAAACTACTGAATAAATATTCATGGACATTTCACAATACGTCCTCTGGTCTTAAACTAAGCTTATTTGTTTGTGTCCACGACTGTGTATAGCGTACATCATGAGATGAATCCCTTGCAATGCAATAAATTAGATTTTTTTATGATTGGATGCGATAAATAAATTAATGTTAGCCATGTTTTAACAGAGAGATTTATAACATGGTACTTTGAAAAATATCAGTGCAATATTTAAAGATTTTACACAACGTAAATCATAAATTTATTCTCACGTACATTATTTGAAACATAAAATAAGTATATTTAAAATTATCTGGTTTTTATAAATCTTTATTTTACGCGGATTTCATACTGTTTATTTTAGTTTATATCTATTCTTACGTTTCGCAGACTTCCCTATCGCTCAAAATCTTTCAAATATTTTTATCATTGAGCAATACTCACAATAGACGTTAGAAAAACCCAATTGTTTTTATTTGGCTAAAGAATAATTACTGCTTCAAGTTGATATGTGATGATATCAGCCTATACATGTCATAATATAATAATACAACGATAATGGTGTGTTTAGACACTCGCGTATGTGGATAACGATTTGAGTAATGATGTGGATAACGATAATGTTTCACATAGTAATAATCTCTGCTTAACCCTATGGGAAAAAGCGACCGTATGATAATGAAGACGACGTTTTCTATCTACACCAGCTAAGAATATTCCTCTAACATTAAACAAAATACATGTTTAACTGACTATGAAGAACAAAAACAAAATAAATATCGTATAATTGTTAGTTTTCTGGTCTTATTCATAATGACTTATCGGAGGTTTAAAAGTTCGCTAAAATCGGTTCGTGAAAATTGTAAAAACTTGTTATTCATAATAGTCTTTTTACGCTAAAACGTTTATTATCTCTCCGATAAAATCTCCGTTTAAACCTTCTCAATTTCCGAAGGTATTATGTAGGAGCAGCTAATTATTTTCCACAGAACGTCAAAATTTAAGAAATTACTAATTGACTACACAAATTAAGTATTTATTTCTAATCTGATATCTTGTCATTAGTAAATGTGCCCGATTTGCAACAGGTTTCCCCCTTTTTGGGGAAATACACTCAGTTGGTTTTATTCGAATAAATGAGTCGCGCAAGTGTTAGTGAATCATAGTTATAGTATGTACTCGTATATCGTTGTCTTAGCCAACGGTATTGTCTCAATGCAGTTGGTAAGTCACTAATGGCTACTACCAACGCTGTTTAATCTAACCTTTAGTTTTGATTAAGTAATATCTCATAATTAAGAAACTCTCATTGCTAATTAAAATAATATCTGATCCATTGATATTATCAACTTATGAGAGGTATCAAAAGATTTGGATTTTATCTCAATATTCGCTTCTCATGATTATATGGCAGCATCTTGAATTAAAACATTAGATGGACAGTTAGCGGTATTTAAGTTTTGAACTTGGGATATGTTAACGGTGAATATTAGGTAGTTTGGTATTTAATGTATGTTATCACTTTTAATCTTAAGATCAGAAATGGTATGAGTCCAACAGATGAAATGAAATCTATACTTACTAATATTAAAAGCAAAGGGTTTGTTCGTTTGAACGTACTAATCTCAGAAATCGCTGAAAAATTCTTTTAGTGCTGCATAATACACTTATCCACGAAGGCTTATACGAAGGTTATATAATATTATGCTACGGCTGATATGAGCAAAACATCAGTGGAAAATGTTGCAAAAACAGGGATTTTTTTTCTAAATTCCAGATATAAGCGAACTTCCCTAATGTTTTTATTAATCCATCTTCACCCTAAGTTGTAACCCCTCGTCAAGATCAACGACAGCGTCTCCTATAATTTGAGATGTTTCTCAGACGATTAGGTCTTGGGGACCTTTATGCACATCGACAACTGTAATTGATTGTTCCTTGACATCTGTATTTGAGGGTCCCCAAGGGACCCTACGTCTCAATATCTCTAAGTGTTTACTTGAAGCAATTGATGATAATCTGTGTATGGGGCAAAATCTAATGTGTGTAGTTACTAAAACACTGTTAAGTGTATCGTGTAATTTCAGATGCTCTTTATGTCTTAACACTAAAACAAAGTCTATATTTTAGTATGTATATGTCCCTATACGAGCTTTTATTTTTAAAACTACACAACGGATTTTGATTCGGTTTTTTTAAAAGATAGACTGGTTCCAGGGGATGGCTTTTCTGTATAATTTTGCTAAGATTTGGATTTTGCCAAAATTAAGCATGGTTGTAATTACCGAGTCGCGACAATCTAACACAAGATCTTTTATTAAAATTCTATTAACTATTTTGGCATGAACGAGTTGAATTGACTGGGCACTTAAAAGTACCATAAATTGCAAGGGACACCAACTCCAAGAAATGTCAATAACAAAACAATGTTCTAATCCCCGTCTTTTGGTATTTTTCAATCAACCACAAACATGTGACTTCATAATTCGGTTCCCGTCCACTTGAGAATCCTCGCGATAAAGATCTTAACAATGGAAATACAACTGTATGTTTTTAGTCGTAGGTAGATTATTGAATGTAAATGTTGGAAGGTAGAAAAAAAGTGAAATGGCGCGTACAATAGGTTATGGTGGTCATTGAAACAAATCTGTTTGGGGTGTTCTCAAGGGTAAAATGTTAACAAGCTACAAGATTCCAGATCTCCAGCAGCGGCTGAGAAACTCTTTAAAGAAAATGTAAAAATCTCTGTCTCTGAACCTGTGTTATTTGAATTTGACTTTATAGGGGCCAATGACATAATTAATGCATTTCGGTCCCTATCAATAAAAAAGACAGAGGATATGTGGGGGCTGTCGGTAAAAGCCATTCAAGCCGTTATTGTAAATATTGCACCGATGCTGGCAGATATATTTAATACGTGTGTCAATAATGGGGATTTTCCTGACCTAATGAAGTGCAGTAAAATTGTTCCAATTTTTAAAGCAGGTTGTACCACTGATGCTACTAATTACAGGCCTATATCCGTACTACCAAGCCTAAGTAAAATTTTTGAACGGATAATTTTAAACCAAATGTTAGCATATTTTGATGTCATGGGACTACTTCACAAAAATCAATTTGGGTTTACTAAAGGGCGATCTACTGTAGATGCTGGATCTAACTTAATCAAAACTATATTAGGAGCGTGGGAAGAATGCTGTGATGCTATTGGAGTATTTTGTGACCTTTCTAAGGCATTTGACTGTGTGGACCACGAAACTCTTATCCTAAAGTTAAAATTATACGGTATCCAAGGTAAATCTCTTCAACTCCTGCAGTCATATTTATCCGACCGAAATCTAAAAGTGGCCATTGAAAATGCCGTTTCCTCTGGCTCTAAAGTCAAGATGGGGGTGCCACAGGGATCAATCCTAGGTCCATTGCTATTTCTAGTGTACATAAATGATCTCCCATATGTAGTGAAGGAATCCATGTCAAATATAGTCCTATTTGCAGATGATACATCACTTATATTTAAAGTAAATAGGAATGATAGGGATCTAATTGAACCAAACTCAACTTTAAATGCTATAGCCAACTGGTTTTCTGCTAATAACCTTCTTTTAAATGCAGGTAAAACTAAATGTATAAAATTTACAACACCTAACGTTAATTTCACTGACGTAAATCTTAAATTAGATGGCAAACTGTTAGATCTCGTCCCATCAGCTGTCTTCCTAGGAATAACAGTAGACTCTAAATTGCAATGGGGGCCCCATATACAGGCTCTCGCAAGTAAACTGAGTTCTGCTGCGTTTGCCGTTAGACGTATAAGACAGCTGACAGACGTTCCTACAGCTAGGTTAGTGTATTTTGCTTACTTTCATAGTATTATGTCTTATGGCATCTTACTGTGGGGGTCTGCAGCAGACGTCCAAACTATTTTTATCTTGCAAAAAAGAGCAGTTCGTGCTATTTACAAATTAGGCAGTCGTGAGTCGCTTCGGGATTTGTTTAAGGAGATAAATATACTTACACTGCCATCTCTGTATATTCTCTCAAACATCATGTACGTTCGTAAAAACATCTCGCTCTTCATTAAGAATAGTGACGTCCACAGCCTTAATACTCGCAATAAAGAAAAGCTTATGGTTCCTAGATTTAGGCTTAGCAAAACTAGCAAAAGTTTTATGATTAACAGTATTAGGTTCTATAACAAAATTCCACCCAATGTCACTGAATTACCAGACAATAAATTCAAACAGGTTGTTAAGAACACACTGATTTCTAAAGCATACTATAGTACCAAACATTATATGGAAGATATACACGCTTGGTCTTCACTTCGTAGCGGCCCTCTGGCAATGAAATAAGTAGGTAATATTCTTATTAATACGAAAAATACTGTCTGCTTAATTGTAGGTATTAGTATTTTCTCGCTTTGTTGACGTCAGATATGATAACTTCTGTTAATTATCTATTATCGTATTGATTTATGATTTCAAATTAAATGATTGTGTATGTTGTCAGAAACTGTATGTTTATATATATCTACATTGTAATTACTTATTCATGAGACTGTAAAGGTGTGAGCATTATGCCGAACCTAGTATATTTCCTTTGTATATTTCTAATTGCTTTTTATTTGCTTTGTGTACTGTCCAACGGAGCGACTTCGTCATGCTCACTCAAATGTCTCGAAGTTGGTAGCGTTGCACGTCGGGTCGCACGGTTCCCTACAAAATGGTCGAGCTGTGCGGGGCTGATGTGTGCGTTATACTCGTGAACGGGTGCCTTCTGCTGGGACTGGTCGATTTGCTCCAACAAGGCTATTTTATTATTAAGTTAGTTTTAGTTTTAAAAAAAGTTAGTTTTAGTTAGTCGTGATAGTACTGATCGGCATCATTCTCACACCCCTGATACAATTATGTATAATATTGTTGAAAAAAAAAAATGAAAGGAAATGGAAAAAAAAAATCCATGGAGTTTCTTGTCTGTTCTTCTCCATAGGATCCGCGTTTGGAACAGACACCTAGTTTCTGACGTTTCAAAAGAGCTTGTAAAACATGCCAACTTGAAATAAAATATTTTGACTTTGACTTTGACTTTGACTTTGATTTAGGAAGTATGGATAAGGAAGTTGTTCGATTTGAGAGTGTTTTTTTGTTGCCAAGTGCTATTTTGGACTTATTAATCTTTTTGTCAACGCCCAGCTGTCGGGTATGAGCTACGAGCCTCCTCTATAAGTATAGGTTGTTAATTGCCAGGGTTAAAAATCATGTGAATATAAAAACAGTACCTTATCATCATCATAAAATCACGCCTTTTCCCCATTGGGGTTGGCAGTGACTATAGAGCGCCAACTGCTGCGATCCAATTAGTACCTACGCAACCTTTTTAAATTTATCTGTTGCTTAAAAAATGTTCTGTTTTTAAAAGTAACTTGAATATAGAACAAGAATTCGAAATAAATTTAAATTACTTTGACAGTTCTCATACCTACATTCATATGCATAGAGAACAGTCATCGATAGTTCAAATTTTGAACAGTCCGACCTGCGCCTGCGCAGCCACACGCATTGTTCTCAGATAAACATCTTGTTCGTCAATCACTACCACGACCTACCCTCATAAATGTGTAATAAATTTTAAATGAACTCAAACTATATGTTTCTTTTTTGAACTATTTATTTTTATAGAAAATATAAAAAAAGAACCTAATGCGTAATACACAAAATATAGTACGCCATTAATTATTACTATAATCGACTTCTAATGCAAATAGCTTTGTGACTGGAAAATATTTCCTGAATTTTCTATCCATGGTACTAATTCAGATGCGTCTAAAACTAAAATGTAACTACAGTGTAAACTCTATATAGCGACACTGAAGGGACTGTGCATTTTATGGCGTTATAGAGAGTTGTCGTTAAATGGAGAGAAGAAGCATCAGAATTAGAAAAAGAAAAAGTTTATTTCCGACTATTGTTAGTAGTTATGTACATAAAAAAGAATGTTATTTGAACGCTATTGCGTATAGTCTGTTATTTTTGTCTGACGTCTTTTGCTGCACCAGTAATTTTGTTGTATTTTTTTACTTATTTTATTCATATCTAGCAATATTGAGGCATCTTGGTTATAAAGGAAGTATTTTTCCAATAATTTAGCTGCTTCTAATAGATCGTACACAGCTGCGCAGTTTTTACTAATTGATAAGGTATAGATAATCCATGACTCCTACTTATGAGTACTTATTGTCAACAACAGTCTACACGTACAAGCAATCCCAATTAGTAATCAAAAGAACGAATTTCTTAGAAAGTTCGGTATGCATGATGCCGACAGTCGAGTTTATTGCGGGCTAGGATAGTAAAGCGACAATAGATCGTACACAGCTGCGCAGTTTTTATTAATTTTAGCAACTTAAAAGGTACTTTTTATTACTCAATTGTTGTCGTTATTGAGAGTGGGTGTAATGCTATGTAGAGTGAAACATTGTATGAAAGACAAGCTAAACCAACCAAAGCCAATTGATTTCGACGCTTAAGGGAGTTTGTCGTTAAATAGAGTGACGTTACATGGAGTTTACACTGTAATTAGTAACAGTGCGATTTAGGTATTTGCTAAAATATTGGTTATTTATTATCTCATGATACAATTCCGTATTTTAGGTGGTAACTGAAAAGTTATTTATTATTTTAAAATACAGAAATGATGTTCTCTAACCTATAAACTCACAAAACAAGCACAAGTGTTAACGAGTGGTCAAAACAAATCAGAAATCAGACTAAATATATTACAATAACTTCTGCAGTCGATTTAGACGAAACTAAATCCTATGACATAAGAGATTTGAAAAAAAACTAGG
The DNA here is from genome assembly GCA_916999025.1 of Orgyia antiqua. Taxonomy (NCBI): domain Eukaryota; kingdom Metazoa; phylum Arthropoda; class Insecta; order Lepidoptera; family Erebidae; genus Orgyia; species Orgyia antiqua. Next base: position 14,286,668 of record OU779874.1, read on the forward strand.
GAAGAAACTGCACTATTAAATTTGTAAACAATAAAATGTTAGTTTATATAGGATGTTGTGAAATGTTTCTAAAAATAAAGTATAATTTTTGAGCAATCAAGCAATTATGATGTGTGAAGTATGATTGTTTATTAAGTAATTATATAAATATGTATTTACGATCAATAAACATAACATCAATAGAAACGCATGAGAATCTTATAAATCAGTCTGCACACCCGCAGTTTCAATTGCGTGCTTTTTAGGCATTTTTATGTGGTTTTCTCTTCGTAAGAAGCTTCCTGGTACTACAAGGAATATGCTCAAAAGGAATTCGCGAAATGTTTTAGAGATATGAGCTTAGCAATATATTCAGCTATATTTTTCCGGAAATTCGTAATTACATCGTCATGATCAAACTATCCAAATCAAGCTAGGCGTTTTAGAGAAATCTAGTAACATACATATAAAAATAAAGATTCCAACGAATTTAAAACCTTGTTCTTAGAAAATTAGCTATGAAGATGACTGATCTTGGATTTGAGATAAAAATGCTATTTTATTTAAAAACAATCAGCCTGTATATCGATCTCCTGAGTTGGTGTCTAATAAATCTCAATCAAGATTTTAGATACGATATGATTGGTCGGGCGACTGTCGGCGCCTGCGCATACATCTGATGGGTCAGCCATGTTACAATAACTAGATTTGCGCTTGTAATCAACAAGTGTTTTTATTTTATATTGATACAGGATATAGTTATGAAAATTAGGCGGACAAAGTCGCGGCCAAAAGTCTAGTACAAAACTAGAATTTTGGCCGCGACTTTGTCCGCCTAAACACCGTTTTTAGGGTTCCGTACCCAAAGGGTAAAAACGGGACCCTATTACTGAGACTTCGCTGTCCGTCCATCCGTCCGTCCGTCCGTCCGTCTGTCACCAGGCTGTATCTCAAGAACGGTGATAGCTAGAGAGTTGAAATTTTCACAGATGATGTATTTCTATTGCCGCTATAACAACAAATACTAAAAATAAAATAAAATAAATATTTAAGGGGGGCTCCCATACAACAAACATGATTTTTTTACCGTTGCCTTATGTTGCATAGATAATGGTACGGAACCCTTCGTGCGCGAGTCCGACTCGCACTTGACCAATTTTTTGTAATAAAATGGCCCCGTAAGGTCCTTCATCATGAAAGTCATTTTAGACCAGTTTGTTTTCCAAAAAATAAATAATGACACGTGACAGTGACAATGTAGCATTCTTATAGCGAAAAATTATGGAAATTAATCTAGGCGAGATCCGGTATTTGTATTCATGCCTCGAGATTGCAATTCCTAGTTTCATAGCTTTAATAAAAAATAAGGAGTTGATAGAGAAATTCCCAGGTAGGCAGGCTTCTTTCTAAAATAATGGGGAAACAGGTTGCCATTTTTTTCTTTTGGTCGGTCTAAAGAACATTTCTTTCTGCTCGCGCAAAAGGAAACTACACTTAGTTTTGTAACTTCTTTTTGCTTAAGTAATTGATGAAATTTGTCTCATAGTAACTGATACACTGGTTTGATACAAAAGCTTTTAAACAAGTGTTCTATTAGCCGTACACATGGGTAACACCGCGAGGCGCCTTTAGTATAAAGAGAAGCATGTAGAACCAAATTGTCGCATCAAAATAAATGATTCACTGTGTTTTGATAACAATTGTAACTAAGGCACTCACAGGCACTTTGATTTATGTGTTAAATATAACGATCCTATCGGCTAATACATCATTGGTGAGGATGCATTGTCATACTTTTACTATTTTTATATACATAGTTATTTTATCTTTGGATGTGAACAGCTTGAAGAAGTATATCAAAATACAAACATTTATTTATTTATTTCAAACTTTTTATACAATAATCGTACAAAGACAGCCTTAAGAGGGTACTGTACTCCTCATGTAGGTATTTGCCTTAGGTATTGCTATCCCTATTTCCGAGCGCCGCGCTGAAAGGGACAAATATAGATGAAGCGGATTTTACCTACAAATTCTTTGAAAAAAGACGTTTCGTACTTCCGTTTTTTTTTCGCGAAAGTAAAACCGATTTTAATAGTTTTTGCGTTATATTAAAGATAAAGAGTATATCTATGCTTCTATCACTTTCTTTTGTGGTAAAACTTTACCAAATTTGTGTGATAGACGCTGCAACTTTATCTAAAAAAAACCGAAAAAAGTGGGTTTTTCGGATCGTTATATTTCTTTTAGTTAATATGTTTTGAAAAAAAAAGTGATAGAAGCATAAATATACTCTTTATCTATAATTCATATCCAGTCAACCTTAGGAGGTGTAGAGAAGTTCTGTAGGTGTATACAAAAGTTACATTTAGAAAAGAAAATACATATAGCTTAATAAAATAACTATAACATATCATTATTATTCCTAACTGTCTTATACACTACCATAATACACTTATAGACAAATATCACAATATAATATAGGTAATTATAATATAAATATATATACATACTAGCTGACCCGGCAAACGTTGTTTTGCCATACTAAAAAAAAAGGTTTTGAAAAATAGATGTTGGCCGATTCTCAGACCTAGAGGATATGTACACAAAATTTCAGGAAAATCGGTCGAGCCGTTTCGGAGGAGTACGGTAACTAACACTGTGACACGGGAATTTTATATATTAGACTAGCTGTCCCGGCAAACGATGTTTAGCCATACTAAAAAAAAAAGGTTTGAAAAATAGATGTTAGCCGATTCTCAGACCTACTGAATATGCATGTAAAATTTCATGAAAATCGGTCAAGCCGTTTCGGAGGAGTACGGTAACTAACACTGTGACACGTGAATTTTATATATAAGATATATCTAATATATAAAATTCACGTGTCACAGTGTTAGTTACCATACTCCTCCGAAACGGCTAGACCGATCTTTATGAAATTTTACATACATATTCAGTAGGTCTGAGAATCGGCCAACATCTATTTTACAAATTTTTTTTTTTAGTATGGCAAAACAACGTTTGCCGGGTCAGCTAGTAAGATATATAATTATGTATTTTTATCTGCCATAGGTTCACGAAATGTAGATTTTAAATAAGCGATCTAAATATGACTTTATACAAATGATAGAGACGGCATATGACTTTTTTATACGGTTAAAGCAGCTTCGTTCGTATCAATATATTTTTACTTATTTTAGAACAGTCATTATTTTTGTATGTGTGTCCCAATAAATAAATAAATAAATAAATATTCACGGACATTTCACACAACGTCCTCTGATCCCAAGCTAAGCTTATATGCTTGTGTTATGGGTACCAGAATACGGATAGAATACATATACTACTTTTCTTTTGTAAATACATACTTATAATACATAGAAACACCAAGAAGCAGTACAAACATTTGTATGCCATTTATAAAAATCACACAAATGATTGTCCCGAGCGGGAATCGAACGCGCGACCTCGTGAACGGCAGTCCGTTACATGAAACACTAGACCACAAAGCCGTGAGCAATAATTTGTTTTAATAGATAGAGTACCTAGTTCAATATGATGTTCTTTTATAATTACGTATAATTTGTTAAACTTTGGTGTATACATATTGGTGGAGGGGGCTCAATAACTATAAACGCAGGTAAAACCGTGGAAATTTGCTGGTTAATTTATGTAACGGATTCTTTCAAAGTAATCTAATATATAAAATTCACGTGTCACAGTGTTAGTTACCGTACTCCTCCGAAACGGCTAGACCGATTTTTATGAAATTTTACATGCACATTCAGTAGGTCTGAGAATCGGCCAACATCTATTTTTCAAACTTTTTTTTTTAGTATGGCAAAACAACGTTTGCCGGGACAGCTAGTTTTTATATAAAAATGTTGCTCACATAGATAGAGCAATACCCGGGCAATAAAATAATTTAAAAAAATCTTCAGGATTTTCAATCGGAACTAAAAAAATTATTAAGTTAAAATAGAAAAAAGAAATATCCATGGAGTTTCTTGTCTGTTCTTGTCCATAGGATTCGCGTTTGGAACAGACACCTACTTTCTGACGTTTCAAAAGAGCTTGTAAAACATGCCAACCTTAAATAATGTTTTTTTTATTTGACTATGACTTAGATGTAACGAAGGCTACAGAAATACTTTAGACTAAATCCCCGACATATCAAATGTTGTGAAGCGATAGTTCATTACTAAACACCTCGGTTTATTCGAACGTCAGAAGATAATCTGAACAACAAAGGCCCCGACACTGTCTGTATGTCTTTCACGATGAAATGTTTTGATGTAATCGTGATATAATCTGCATACAAATCATAACTGCGCTGATAAATATCAGGGAGATCACAGTAGCATTATTTTTATTATTGTGCCTATGCCATTAGAAAATATTATATTTAACTAGCCGTAGCCCGCGTCTTCGATAGCGTGGATTTTTGTTTAAATCATGGACATTTCACACAACGTCCTCTGGTCCCAAGCTAAGCTTATTATGCTTGTGTTATACCCATAACACAAGCATAATAAGCTTGGCTTAGGACCAGAGGACGTTGTGTGATCCTGGTACCCACCAGAATACGGATATAATATATAAACTACTTTTTTTTTGTAAATACATACTTATAATACATAGAAATACCCAGACGCAGTACAAACATTTGTATGACAATTAAAAACATCACACAAATGATTGTCCTAACCGGGACTCGAACCAGAGACCTCGTCAACGGCAGTCCGTTATATAAACCACTAGACCACGTGGCCCGTCGCATAAAATATGTCCCCGTTTTTTGCAAAAATTTTCACTGATGCGTCGCTTCTATTACTACTACTAGCCTTTAGCCTTCCTCGATAAATGTACTTTCCAACACTAAAAGAATTCAATTAAATAAATCAAATTTTACAAACGGTTCCGGAGATTAGCCCGTCCCAATAAACAAACAGCCTTTTCAGCTTTATAATAATAGTACCTATAGATTTTAGAAAAAAAGCCTTACTTCAGAAGAATAACACAAACAAATAATAACAAAAACACTACCCTATTTTTAATGTGTATTGCATTTTATATTACATAGTTATTTATTAAAAAAGGGCGTTAGAATGTTTAATTTTATTTAGCTATGCGACTAACACATCATCAGTCGTTCGCCAGCAATTTGTAAAATGGTACTTTCTTATCCACCCCATTTACGTCCCACTGTTGGGCACGGGCCTCCTCAAGTTTGGGAGGGATTATGGTCTACTGTGCCGCGCTGACCAGGCGTGTTGGCACAGGGTTTCTTTCAAGTTTTCCGTCTCTCACAAATTATGCTATCATTGGAAAACTCCATTCACCCTGAGTAACATTGGCTATATCTACCACCCGTGCAAACCCCCGGCGGGCCGCTAGTTACTAATATGTGCAGCTATGCGACTAACTTCGACAGCAAAAATACTATATTAATTTAAAATTTGACGAGCATCGTGGTCGAGTGGTTCATGTAACGAACTGCCGAATACGAGGTCGCGGGTTCGATTCTCGCTCAGGTCAGTTCAGATATTTATAATTGCCATACAAATGTTTGTACCTACTGCGTCTGGGTGTTTCTATGTATTATAAGTAGGTATGTATTTACAAAAGAAAAGTAGTATATACTTTCGATCCGTATTCTGGTACCCATAACACAAGCATATAAGCTTAGCTTGGGACCAGAGGACGTTGTGCCAAATGTCCATGAATATTTATTATTATTGATTATAAAATGAACACTTACTGCACAAATCACAGTTATGTCAGTCTACCGGCTTTATGGTTGTTTGCCGCAGTCATGCGTCGTATTGAGAGTAATGCAATTGTTATGGTATCCAGTGTCAGCCATAGTGCCATACCCAACGAGCTTTACGGTTAGCGTGTCATTATTAAATTGTCTATACCTTCACGCTTGTTTTAGTAATTCATTACGAAATAGAGAATTAACGAAAACAGTTAAGTTTATTAATATTTGCAATTGACTTGCTATCCTTTTACTTAATAAATCAAATTATGGTGGATAAAATGATCACCGTGAGTGGGACACGAACCCACGACCTCGTAATACCTTTCCATTTCTCTTCCAACTAAGCTACCATCGGATCAGCACATGCCAGCACTCAGAAGTCTCAGTAATAGTCTTTTTTTTACTTTTTGCTACGAAACTCGTTTTTTCACAATCAATTCACCTTTTCCTCCGCGTTTCTCTACCATTGATTCCTTACACATTCGATTGCAGGACTCCTGCATGTTATGTTTCATCAATGACAATATGAGCACTTGTTTATATTACTACGGGATTAGGCTGATTTTTACTAGCCGTCTGCCCGAAGTCCGAATTCAACCCTCCTTGGGTACCTATGTGCGCAGGTGTCATGCGACGTTGTTCCCTCAGTCGATTCTTACAACCCCCGCTGGCAAGACATGGACACTTGTATTCTTTGTTCTTGTCCACAAAAACTTTCGATTATTCAAATGACCCGATTACTTACCTATTCGATAGACAAAAACCCTTAATCATGTCGTGTTCGTGAACTTGGCCAAGTGATCGAGTAAAATGTCTGGGTCGGTCAAGGTGCCCTGCATTCTGTCCGAACTAAACAAGCCCGCCTCGAGTCTCATCACGATTTATACGTCGTATTAATATCGTTTCTGTGAACTTGATTATTATCTCTTCTAATATATAAAATTCACGTGTCACAGTGTTAGTTACCGTACTCCTCCGAAACGGCAGGACCGATTCTTCTCAAATTTTACATACATATTCAGTAGGTCTGAGAATCGGCCAACATCTATTTTTCAAACCTTTTTGGGTTTTTTTAGTATGGCAAAACAGCGTTTGCCGGGTCAGCTAGTTTTGATATATAATAACTATTTTATATCTAACTTCTACTTTTAGTGATTTATCTACGAGTAAAAAAATATAGAGGTCTTTGTAGTAACGGATGAAGAATGCAAGTATCACCAAGTTTACATTCCCAGGGCAGTGTGAAATCCAGCTAAGGGATATTGTACACTCTAAAAGAGACTGAAACCTCGAAATAAATCCTGTGCCAACACGCCTGATCAGTGCGAAATTGTAGACCATAATCCTTCTCGAAGTGTTAAAGGTTTGTGCCCAACAGTGGGACGATAACAGGCTGCAGAGAGATAAAGAATCATAAGTCACCCAATGAATAAAGAAAAAAAAATTAACAGCCAAACAAATTAAGACAAGTATTAAAGCAAGATATCCATTGATAGGTCCACCGAATACGGTCTGAAGAAAGTGATATTTTTTTTATCCAATATTTATATTCTGTGCTGGTTGTATACATGAACTGGTAAGCGTCAGTGTCGTATTAAATCGTAGAGCTCATGCGCCTTGCATGGCAAACGGGGTTGCCAATTTAGAAAATGAGGAAAGAGAATTTTTAATACAATATTTAGCAAATGATGTAAAAATAGGAAGAAGAACAGTACCACTTATATTTGTAATCCAACGGTTCAGATGCTGCGTCTACAATAATCACTGGATTTAGTTATCTGTATGTTGTTACAACATTTTGATAAAACGGGATTAAGGTCTACTCTGCTGCGCTGACCAAGCGTGTCCGCACAGGGTTTATTTTCAAGTTTTACGTCTCTCCACAAAGGATGTTATCTGTGTACAATATTCCTAAGCTAGCTTCTACAGCAGTCTAGGGAGGAAAAAGAGTGGATTTGTCAGAAAAAACACACAATAATGTGAAGCAGTTTCAATTAAAACATTTAAAATTATATATAATAAATAAATCAAAAAAAATTACTGCACCATAATTTTAATTTTTTTTTTAATAAAGTACATGTGGCAGCCCCGGTGTACAATGAAACAATGCAATAGCGCACCGGACGAGTCACGCACTTGTTATGGGACTATAGTTATTAGGGTTATATTATGTCGTATTCTATATCAGTCAGGATGAATATTGCTAGTTATAGGCTATTAAATGTACTGTTGTCTAGGTATATCCACGTCAGAGGTTGTAATATGTAATGTAACTCTTGGTTATTGAAATAAAACACATCATAGATTCATTTACCATTGTGTAATCTTTTATACTACCGTTGGTTCGGAAATGTTCATCAATTGGGAAGAACCAACAAGAAACCCAATTGACTTACTGTTTTATATAAATACGATACGATACAATATCATTATTATAATCGCCATAATGTCCCAGCAAGTACATAGTGTCACTATGTATTGTAATATTACTGTAGAGTCACTTAAAATAATATAAAGTCTTACACGTCATGTACTTACCGGAATTATCCAACAATAATGTAATATTGACACAATCACAAAACACTCCATGATTAACTATAATTAACACCACTTACTAACAATAGTACTAATATAAATACTTTGTGGAGAGAGTAACGTGTGACCTATCGGACAGCACGACAGACTGCAGACTGACTGTCTTTAACGTTAGCGGCTTGTTTTTATAATGTAATCCCCACTTGAGTTGCAAAGCAAGACTACCCCCACATGTTAGAAAATTACGTTGATGTTCCTATTTTAATTTGTTTTTATGATTTGTCATCAATAGTACGATTATTTTACAAAATTATATCCCTAAATTAAATAATACTTATTTAATTTACACTAATATTGTAACACGGCCATACTGACAAATACTTCGTCCCCGAAGTATCCATCATTACAATGGCATAAAAATATTCATCATAATTATTATATTCCTTAATCATAAATTCATATCATATTTCAATAACATTTTCTTTTTGGATCTTTAAAATCATTAAATTTTGGGCGATGCTAGACAATGTCGAATAGTCTTTCAAATTAGTACAATTGAGATAAAATGTATCAAGATACTGTAGATATCATACATAACCTTATGTTCCAAAGTATAAGTCACTATAGTTATTATTAATATTTTTTTTAATTTGAATTATTATGAATATTCTTCACTATTAATACCACCAAGACAATTTTTACAACTGTTTAATAAATACAAAGAGTGACTTGATTGCCAAAACAGTTTTCTAGAATGTATGTTTGGTTGTAGGCAATGTACTTTTAGTATTAATCCTGAAACAGGGATAAATTTGCACATTTATAAGTTATATTGGACCTATTTAGCTATTGAAAAACCATATCGGACGTGTCGGTTCACACTAACTTAGTACAACAATAATTGTAATAATTCTCACTAACTTCCAATAAATGATCATAGTTATACCTACAAACTATATCAAAGTCATCATTAGTTAACCATAACAGTAATGTTTTAAGTTCATTATAGATCCTAGTCATGAATACACTTCATCATCACTTTGTTACAAATAAATAACAGTTCAACCAGTAATTACTGTCTGGTACAAGTAAAACATAGATAATTTCCGTAGTTCAATAAATCTATAAACTAAATGACGGACAATTGAAGTAACTAATTATGTGAGAGTACAACACTATCAACGTGGTCTTATGTGTATTTCTTATTCGAATAATTTGCTGCCAGAAGAGCCGACTAGTCAAGTTTCGCTCGGTTATTCTGACATACAATAATAGTCTTTATACAAAATACTAAAAACCATTTTTCAGGTCGATACCTCGTTCCCGTTTTTTTTTTTTCAAATACCAGAGTTGTTGTATCGTTGGAGATACTTAAAATAGTCTTCATTTTCATTTAAAAAGAAACATAAAAACTGGATGAGAAGAATTATGAACAATCCCAATTGTAACAACGGACATGTTTTTGTTATCATCTTAGTCACAAATATAGTAATCATTATAGTATTCATCATAATACTAATCATAAATCTTACATTAGTCTTATAATAAAGTCTCACTGTATGCGGCTAGACACCCGCTGTCAGAGTTGCTCAAACACCCGCGTCAGTGTCAGCCGGACACAGTAAAGACAAAAATATAGATAATTATCATTATAATACTTATAGTAGTAAAGACAAATCATCATTATATAATCATCATCATCGTAATAATCATCACCATCACAAAATACACAATAGTAAAGTCTCACTGTATGCGGCTAGACACCCGCTGTCAGAGTTGCTCAAACACCCGCGTCAGTGTCAGCCGGACACAGTAAAGACAAAGCCTTAATCATCATCATGATATCCACGGCCGTCATAATATTCCTAACAGTCATATCAAAACAGTCATGATGTTGTTATATATCGGTATTAAAAAGTACTAGTGATCAAAATAGCTTCAATAGTAATAAAGTCTGTCAGTAGTTATAATTTAAAAACTGTTATAACGCTATATTAACTTTGTTAAAACGCTTCTTACAGTGAATGTAATATGTCTATAGGTACCCATGTTTCAGATAATCATGATGATGCCACCAATAACCATTAAGGTCCACAATTCATGTTATGAATAACATTAAATTATTATAGTATCCTGTAACAGCCTTTATCCACTGATAAAGTATGACGATGATGAATAACCACAGTACAGTACACCAAAACGTACACAATTGTTATAATTTTTATATACGCCTAAGAATATTTAGTAATGTTTGCAACAAACATATTATCGTAACGTATTGTATTTTATTTCTTTTATGACTATCATAGCAAAAAGACCAAAGTAATATCCCAAAGGATTTTTTTTTTTTTGTTTTTTTTTTTTACTTCAACCATGTAGCAGACAAAAAGGCAGCTTTCTTTAGTACTTAGATCTCCACCTATTGTATTTTTATAGTATGATAATCCGATAACTACACTGATTAGATAATAAAAAATATATGAACTGAAAAAGAAGAAGGCCTGAGCCTAAACTGTTGATTTAATCCCATTCATGTTCATGACATTGTTACACCTCTGTAAACCTAGCAAAAACTACTACTACAAGAATAATAAATGAATGTTCATAAATATTAAGCCCAAAAATACAGTACACGTACAACTCCTTCCTTGAACTGTTTTTATCGTGAACTTTATTGGAAAAGTATTTTTTACTAGTGTCTGCAGCAGTATATACCTAGACTTATCAAAATAAATCATATAAGTTTATGTCTGTAGAACAATAACTTGAATGACCGGACAAAGCAACATTAGTTGATCACAATTTAATTCATAAATCATCAGTGACACCCGACTACCATCAGTAATATAGTATCTTTACGGAACCTATTTTTAATAATCGGTGGTTCTGACTAACGTCTATACAGAAATATCAAACCAATATCCTAATATCACACTTATACTAGTGCTCTACTACGGGACTATCATTTGTGCTATATTTACAAAAGAAAAGCATCATATGTATTCCATCCGTATTCTGGTACCCATAACACAAGCACTATAAGCCCACCTTGGGACCAGAGGACGTTGTGTGAAATGACCACGAATATTTATCACCTATTATTTTTTATTACTAGTTGTACTGCACAAAACAAAAGTAAATAAATATTATGTAGTAGCGACATTATTGTATTAGGATGTAAAATGGGTTGGGATGGGTTATAAAATATATATAAATATAAATATATAGATAAACTGTTCAAATTAATGGAACAACGCTGTCTCGTACCGTCTACCAGGATCTAAAACTAATAGAAATAAAACATTCCTATAACAAATTCACACAGTGACACTAAAATCTTGGTGCCCTACCACACCTCGTGTGGGTTGTCTAGTATTCCTAGGTCTATCTATGTTTCAAATTGGAACAACTATAAAATGTAAACTTTTAAAAATCCGACTGTCGTAGATGATAATCCTTTTAAAATAAATACCAGTGTATTACTAAACGTTCCAGCCGTTTGCTTTTTTTTTTAAACTGTTATAGTTCTGTTTTTATATGTATTAAGACCCATTGATTAAGTTACTTGGATATACTACGTTTGTCCACTCATGACTCACATCATAATACACTATAAAAGCGAATGTGACAAAGATATCTCCTGAAGTCCATAATGACAGTTTATGGAGGAGAGTTTTCTACATAATAGTTACTTATCGTTTTGTACCAACATTACAAGATACTGTGAAATACAGTTACATCATTTTAATCAAATTGATTTCTTCTTAAAAATACTTTAAACATTTTTACATTTTAGAAACTCATTAAACAAGTCCCAAAGATATTAAAATTTATTATATCAAGTAGTTTTAAAAATCATAAGTTTTGTATTCCTCTTACTATGGAAAAGTACAATTAATAATACTATCTACTATTTTCCTTAACGTTGAATAACTAAAGATTCATTTTAAACTACTACACAGATATGTAATAGTCTGACTTTTTTAATTTTGTGGTATAATTGTAACTATTAGATCGTTTTTAAATACTTAACATAGTCTTGTGGTTCCACACTTGTATTTGAAATTCAATTTAGGCACATTGAAATTACAGAATCAATTATAACTATAAGAATTATCACATACCAAAATCCATTTAGCCGTTTGGTCATCCTGTTTATACTAATTTGTTTCTCATATCTTGCCGCATGATATTACAGAGCTTCTCATACCTTGACCTCCTTTTGCTGCTTTGTTATCCTGATGTAGTTAAGTTTAAAATCCACTAGGCTGTAGTTACTTAATGGTACCTTTATAGTTTTCCTGTTTCTTGTGATTATCACATTGTAGTTGTGTAATCTTCTTTACATTAATGTCACTGAAAACTTGCAAAAAATTGTGTTAACAAGGCGCTGCGTTCAGATCAGGTTCATATCCCTCACTTCTGATGTTATGGGACTATAGTTATTAGGGTTATATTATGTCGTATTCTATATCAGTCAGGATGAATATTGCTAGTTATAGGCTATTAAATGTACTGTTGTCTAGGTATATCCACGTCAGAGGTTGTAATATGTAATGTAACTCTTGGTTATTGAAATAAAACACATCATAGATTCATTTACCATTGTGTAATCTTTTATACTACCGTTGGTTCGGAAATGTTCATCAATTGGGAAGAACCAACAAGAAACCCAATTGACTTACTGTTTTATATAAATACGATACGATACAATATCATTATTATAATCGCCATAATGTCCCAGCAAGTACATAGTGTCACTATGTATTGTAATATTACTGTAGAGTCACTTAAAATAATATAAAGTCTTACACGTCATGTACTTACCGGAATTATCCAACAATAATGTAATATTGACACAATCACAAAACACTCCATGATTAACTATAATTAACACCACTTACTAACAATAGTACTAATATAAATACTTTGTGGAGAGAGTAACGTGTGACCTATCGGACAGCACGACAGACTGCAGACTGACTGTCTTTAACGTTAGCGGCTTGTTTTTATAATGTAATCCCCACTTGAGTTGCAAAGCAAGACTACCCCCACATGTTAGAAAATTACGTTGATGTTCCTATTTTAATTTGTTTTTATGATTTGTCATCAATAGTACGATTATTTTACAAAATTATATCCCTAAATTAAATAATACTTATTTAATTTACACTAATATTGTAACACACTCATCTGTCATGTCGCCCCTTGAACAAGGACCCCCGTGCGAGACCTTTTGAATATAGAACGTAGATATTTTAATTTGTTTGATTAAAGTATCTGAATATGGCGATGGCTGTAGATAAACAGTAAAACACCTGCCAAGTACGAGTCAGATTTGTTCACGAGGGGTTCCTTACCATTATTATCATAATATATTCGTCATACTGACGCCAAATAACACTAAATAACGGGACCTCAAACCATGGGATATGGGTAGGATGATAAAAGTGAGTAATTGTTACTGCAGCATCAACTGATAAACTTACAAAAACTGTGAAATTTTCAGCTTTCTAGCTATCACCGTTCCAGAGATATTGTCTGGTGACCGACAGACCAATAGACGGACGGACAGCAAGATCTTAATAATAGGGTCCCGTTTTAACTTTTGGTAGGGAATCCTAAAAAATAAGGATCAAGTTCGAATATCGAATGTATGAAATTTAATTCCGAGTAAATCTTCGCGCTTTAAATGATTTCAAGATAATTTTAAGATGAACTTGTCAACCGAATTGATCTTGCAAAATCTTTTCTTCCGTGTCATCCTTTCTCTTATTATATGTGCTTTAACGGCAAATGTGACATTACACACTTTGACAAAATAGCCCATAAACAAAAAGATCTAATAAAATCTGGTTCTATTGTCTGGATTGAATTCCATGAAGTTGTATCAATCACAATACATGTGTCCAAAATGTCGTTGTTCATCAATAATTTAGATACTATTAGAACAATTTTTAATTATTTGAATGATAGTCGCTATTCAAACAAATTAGCATCCAACAAACACACCAATTTGATTTATAAACAAAAACTCGAAACACAATGCTTAAGACGATAACTGTCACAACATTCCCACATACATATAAAGTCTTACAGACAAAGGTGACGTTATTTGCGGACGAACTGAGGTGTGGACACAAAAACAATTAAACCATTGTACACATGTCACCACAAATCATCGCCAACTTCGATCACGATTCGGCAATTGGCAATGAGGCTAATAAACGGACCTTATTTTTACTGAATTTAAAGCTATCATTGAGGATAAAGCAAGTTTAACATAATTAGTATATTAGCTTTTCTATACCTACTGCTGGATATAGGTTTCCTCTAAATAAGTTCGATGTTGTCCTTATCTGTGATAATGGATGCTTCCATCCGAAGTGATCAGGGATCATCTGCAAACGTAACTCAATTAAACGCAATAGATTCCACATATGTTACTTGACAAAAATTGACGTACCAATGGCATATTATCGCAGCAATGGGTCATTTCCAAGTTAAGTGTTAAAAGCTAAAAAAGTATATACATAATTTTATTAATTAATGTGGGAAAGCTCCAAAATTAACAGATTGTATTCGAGATTTAATATTTCGACAAGCGGTTTCGCACCAAATTCGGCAGATGTTTCTTAATTCGATCGGGACAGACGTTTTTGATTGATCGCTTTGCCACTGACAAGGATACCGAACCCATGTTTTGCCATGTACGACAATTGACGCTTTTTGACGCCGAAATGAGCTGCAAACAATTTTGATAAGGGATCTCTGTTTATGACGTATATTGAATAGGTTAACTCAATTATGATCCATCATTTTTGGGGTGATCTTCTTGCGTTTTGTTTGTAAATATACCTGGAATGTATTTGTTTGATATTATTGTTATCGCTAAATGTATCTACTCGAAATGTCAACCTTTTGATTGGCATGTCATATTATTATGGTATCCATTGGTAAATTTCAAGAAGCTGTTCTTTGGATGACATTTTTCTAGCGGTGACGACCTGAATTTTTAGTGTCAGGTGAAATTCAGTATCAAGTTTTCCGTGTTTTGGAGATTTTATCTGCTTAATTTCTTTAGCCGACTTTGGCAGGGCCTGTAAAGATGAAGTGGGATGATGGATGTTATATTTATTTGGAACATTTTACCATACGGACATATAGTCCTAAAGATAAAAACGACTAAACAGTAAAATGCTTACAAAATGTTACCGCGCGGTCTCCTAGCTAATTTATAGTCTAGCTGCGATAACTTCTTATCACTCAGACCTCGGTGTTAAACACAGGTCCCATTGAAATTAAAATCGATTATAACATGCACTTAGTTTGTCAATAAATGTTCTAACCAGTTCATTTGCATATACATTTAACAAGTGAAAGCTATTCGATATTAAAAGAATTCTATACTCGCCTACGCAAAGTGTATAATCGGATTTGTCTTGTTTGATATGATAGTTGAGCGAAGCGAATTAAGTGGTTAACTCGTTTTACGGTGTGTTTTGTTGATTTTCACACAGTGATGTATAATTTCATCAACATTTAATTAATAGACCTATCATAAAGTTTTGTGAAAATATCTCCATTTTATCTGGCCATCTGGTTGCCTGGATGTAATAACTGCATAAGAAAACTATGTGTAGTTTGTCTCGAGGTATAGAAGAAAGTTTAACTGTTAGACCACACAGGTAAAAAGTATACAAGTATGAAACAGTAAAGTAATTCCTTACAATCACAAAATTTTGCTCATATTTTCCGTTTGCGTGAACTTAAAAAGGTGATTGTATTTATAGCAGTAAGGAATTAATACATTTGCATATAGTATGAATTTCAGCTCAATATCTTTTACCGTTGCTGAGAAAAGAAATTCAGACATGACAACATGACCTCAATATTCCTTTTGTAAATAAGGTGTGAAACATTCCTAAAACCACTCTCTCTATCCAGTCCATTACCGTCACACCGTTGGGCACGGGCCTCCTCCACTTCGCGATGGTTAATGTCTACTGTACCGCGCTGCCAAGGCGTGTTGGTACAGAGTTTATTTTTGAGATTTCCGACTCTCACAGTGCATGTTATCTGTGTACAATATCCCTTAGTCGGTTTTTACTGTATCCCGGGAAGGAAATGCGGTGATGACCCTTGTATTCTCAGTCCGTCACCACACGGACATAAAACTACACAATAGGTATCTTTTGAATGTCACAACAGGAGCAAGGATCTATATTGTTCTGTTTAAAATTAAAATGGCCGTTACTGATGCGACCGAATCGGAAACAATTTATATTATCAAACAATTTAACAATGCGGCCACAACAAAAGACATCCCCAAGTTTCAACAATCATACTATTATGGTCTAGGTATTTTTAAAACAAAATCATGTAGACTGTGAGTTTTTAAGATATTTTTGATGTTTATTATCTTTATATTAGAAAATACACAGACAGAATTACAGAATATTTATGTTGTGTATCAATTTACTTTAAATCTTTTAGAGTAAAACTAATTTTCAGAAAAAAAAATCGTCTTAATATTTAGGCTACTAGCTACTACTAGGTGTTGAATGTTAAATAGACTGGAACAAGGCCAGTAGAAACTAACAAGAAAAACAATACAAGAATGTATCTTCTATATTGATACTTAAATATAGGTACCTACATCTAATGAGAAAGCGTGTCGTTGCAATCATCTTTACAGATGACGACTTATTCACGAATTCTTCCACCATTATCTCTGTTCATAAACGTATTATTTACGCAAACTAGGTTGCAATAAAATCTAGTTTGAAATAAATATTTTTTGGTGAATACCACAAAAAAATTGATGCATATAATATGTATGTATAATGTACTTATAGTTCGTGCTCATCTGTCCCTCCAACAGTTTCCTCATCCAAATCTTTCTAAATCTTCTATCTCTCTTTCTTTTGGCCGGTAAGGTGAGGGCGGCTAATGCTCTGAAAACTTACTAGCTGTCCTCACGTCTGGAATTCCACATTCACTGAACATCAGGTGAAGTGTAGTCATTTGCCAACCCAAGCTATTAAAGAAAAAAGCATTTTTGTCACAAATGATATCGCATCGTCAGTGCTAAATGTAACCAAACTTGCCGAAATGAATTAGTAAATGGTCGTCGACATTCCAAATGCGTCCGTCGTACGAATAAAAAGAGCGACAATGTCTAATTTATTTATGAGAATCTGTAAGCCCCTCACAATGTCAGTTAGAACAGATCTCTGATCCTACAAATGCACAAACAAAGATAGCGTCAGCCTTTCAATTTTGGAACGGATTTAATTAATAAAAGTAGGGTAGACAATGAAATGTTGAAAGTAAAATTAACTGCTTCAATAATAGATGGCGTTTTAGAGAAAGATTTGTTCTAGTAAGTTCTACCCCTTTGATTTGACTTTCGACGATAAATCTGATTGTATTTAATGATAAGATTCGTTGATTTTGTTATGTTAGTAACTAACGCGAGCGTATTTAGTTACGCTTATAATTTAGTTTCACTGCATCTGGAAAGCTATAATATGGTGACGTAATGCGTAATTAGCTATTGATCTAAAATGCTCCGAATAAAAGACAGTAAAGTCAGTTTTAAAATGTGTTTAATAGCTTTAATGGTTCTGATCTTTGGTGCTCATATTTTAATAATCTTTTCTTAAAAATGTTTTCATAAGTAGATAGTAACGTCTCAAACGAATCCAACTTTTTTAATGACACAACTATCGAATGATACCAATAACACCCTGTTATGTATTCAAACATAATTTCTTGTCCAACATTGATTGTTGCCATACTCGCGGCAACACTGCTTAATCCCATCTCATTATAAAAGTCAATTAACTAGTAAAACAGTCGGCATTCCTTGCGTCAACTCCACATGTTTCCTATCATGTTGTCAAAATTATTAATCTATACTATTTCTCTTATCTCATAAGCTTTGTGTATAATGTCGTTTTATATTTCTTAAAATGATGCAATTACATTCAACTCACACTATTCTAAAACATATAATTTAAGGCAGGCCTGCAAGATTGGCTGCAGTTTTTATACATTATTAGTTTTTGATTGCGACTTCGCACTACTTATATACGATTTTCATAACTCTTTAAACAAAAAGTCTAGATTCTGGACTTTCTAGTCGTCAAAAAATCCTTCTAGACTCTAGAAGTTTAATATATTATTTACTTTTTATATTTCGGAGTTTTTAATTTTTAGGGCAGTTAAAATAAGTAGGATAAACTGTATGTCCGCAATAATAGTTAACTCGATATTATCTAGTATCGCAGCATGTCTCATAAGAGATTGGTCTTCCTTAAATCTCAGTCTTCTGTAGTCCAATTCAGCGACTCCTGGCAACTTCCGACTCCAATTCGTTCATTCCTCTTCCTCTTTGTAGATCATCCAATTCGTAGCGTCCAATCAAGAAGCTTTTTTCGTAATAAGCTTTTGTCTCGCATTACTTGCTGTTTATAAACAAACTTACGTTTGGACTTCTATATAATATATGTTTCTACTAACCCATACATTCTGGTATGCTAATTATTTAATTACACACATTTATCTATCTGTATAAGCGACATCTCATTATAAATGCACGATCATAATAATTATTAACTACGCCTGCCTTCTGCTAAGTGGATGCAGATTTAAACAGCGCCTATATTCTCTATACGCTCTTTGAATCAGAGTTTTTGTATTTATACTTTGGCCATAGACAACAAGGGTCTGATCCATTGATTCCTTAATAGGTTTGCTCGCATTGCAACTAGTGCGTTTCCAATACCTATTTCGGTAACAGTAATTGGATTTATAGCTGTAAGTATTCAAATTCTCGGACACAAGAATTAGTACATTTCTCTTGTTATAGACGCCATATCAAATGAACTAGTTTCTCTAATTTATTATATACGCTTTGATTCTGTCATTCGTTTTACTTGAAGGGAAATATTTACTTGTATGTTATTAACATCCACTTTCTAGTTAACGCGAATTTAGTATAATCATTTTCCCTCTTAGAAATAATGAGGTCACCCTTACTTACGTTACTAAGTTGTACCAAGTTTAATTTGACTGGTCTCTTTCGGCAGCACTAATGTAATAGACTTGTGTTCATGAGGTCGCAATTTAAATTTCGTTAAGTGATCCAAAACAATTTTCACAATTACGAATAGCTTTATATTATTAAATTGCCTCAATGTAGAATATTACTATAAATAAATAGGTATTTCTAAAGAGTTTGAATTTTCTCATAAAGTCAAGATGATTGAGAGAATTCATGGCTCAGAACACGTGCAAATCAAGGGGCGGATTACTAGTAATATTATAGGAAGTACCTATTTCTATACTAATAAGTACCATTAGTAAGACATGAATATATAATTTTCGTATGATTATAGCCCAAACAGCTAATATTTGGAATTAAACAAAAAAATTTGGCGAAACGTAAACCAAATGGCTGAACGATATTATGTTAATTTAGTGATTAAGTTGATGGGTATCTACAGAAATAGCCAGTGTTTCTACTATATTATTATGGTTTTTGTATGCTATTTCATTGCCTTTTGTTTGTTCAAGACGGCTGTTAACATCATCAAGCTTATTATAGTTGATTTGAGGACTTTATCAGTCAAAATTACTAGTTAGGAGCTTCGCTTTGCAGTTTTAGTGTGGTCTCGTAAAATGCTTTTGCTGTTTAAATTGCTATCATTTTATCTAATCTATGGTTCGGTAAGTTTCTATTATTACAGAATTGCTACCGTTTAAAATACTTTTAGACATGTTCATGAATATTTATGATAGTTTAGATAGGCATAGTCTTTTGTTATTTGTAGTAATTTACAGAGTTTTGTTGTAGCTAGACCTAAAATGTTTATTTTACGCGTTATTAATTTATATTTTACGATACTACTTTAATAGTTTTATATGTACAATAAAATTATTATTTTTTGCCATTTGATTGTACAGTATAACCAGATTTTATAATGTGTGTATATAGAATAGTAGTCATTCGTTTCATATAGCAACTTAAGAAATTCGCATGGAGATTTCGGTTCGGTTTTTAAGTACAGATTAAAATAAAAGATCTAGAAATAAAAACAATGTCGAGCTAAATCGCATACACATATGTCCATATGTGAACTTATATCTTCAAAACCAAGCAATAGATTTTGATGAGGTTTTTATTAATAGATAGTGTTGTTCAAGAGGATGGATTTTTGTATAATTTGTTAAGGTTTGGTATCTAAATTCCACGCGTACGAAGTTGCGGGCCACAGGTAGTTTTAATACACAGTGATAATGTGCCAATAATATAAATGACATTTTAAGAGCATTGATTTATGCAATCATTTAGTTTTGAATTGGCATAATACAGTAGGATTTTTACATAATCGACTATTAAAAAACTTTTAGTATATTGATATTTAGTTATTTACAATGTAAAATATATTGAAAACATTAAAAATTGGTCAAGTGCGAGTCGGACTCGCGCACGAAGGGTTCCGTACCATTATCTATGCAACATAAGGCAACGTTATTAGTATCGAGCAAGAAACGGTAAAAAAATCATGTTTGTTGTATGGGAGCCCCCTTAAATATTTATTTTATTTTATTTTTAGTATTTGTTGTTATAGCGGCAATAGAAATACATCATCTGTGAAAATTTCAACTCTCTAGCTATCACCGTTCTTGAGATACAGCCTGGTGACAGACGGACGGACGGAAGGACGGACGGACGGGCGGACGGACGGACGGACAGCGAAGTCTCAGTAATAGGGTCCCGTTTATACCCTTTGGGTACGGAACCCTAAAAATGATACCTACTAGGTTTTTTTGTGAAATAATATAAAGAATTATGTATTCATCCATCAGCCTCTCTCCGTCCACTGTTGGACATAGGCCTCCCCCATAGAACGCCACAAAGCGCGGTCCTGTGCCGCTTGCATCCAATTGTCTCCCCGCGACCTTGACGATATCGTCGCTCCACCTTGTCGGGGGCTGTCCAACGCTGCGTCGTCTGGTACGTGGTCGCCACTCTAGGACATTTCTTCCCCCACGATCATCAGTCCTACGAGCGATGTGGCCTGCCCATTGCCACTTCAGCGTGATTCATAGATACATAGCGAACCAATAAAAGCGTGGCAAAAAGAAATTTTATGTTGACTCCGAATAATGATACCGTGTAATGATGTCTTTAGGAGGCTATTTAGTAACATTTCTCAAATTACTTAAAACATTTCCTTCAAGATTAATTAAAGTAATAATGTTTGTTATCACGTGTAGTTGAATGAACCGCGTCAATTAGTCAGCTTAATGTCAGTCAACATCTTATTATGTGTTTCCTTGATGATGCCATCATTACAATAGTCAACGATTAAGCAAAATTGATGGGTACATTGCACTCTGCGGTTTAATTTGCATTGACAATGTTAGGTGGAATCTACCAAGTACGAATTGGAATCGCATACGAAGGGTTCCGTGGAGTTATTATCTATACCTGTTATATAGTAAACAGTCGTTATTTTTGTATGATGTCCCTATGTGAGCTTATATCTTCAAACTTTGATACGTTTCTTTTAACTGATAGAGTGGTTCAAGAGGATGGCGTCTTTTTAAATTCCACGCATACGAAGTTACAGGCAGCAGCTAGTCATAATTTCTGCTTGAGCTGAGTCAGAAAGTAGGTCGGCTCCCGGTGACCCGCCTCCACCCATTGCCGTAGCACTGGGCGGACTGCCTCGACAAGCTGTTTGCCTGCCGAGGGGTTCGCACATCGTTCCTCCCATCTCCGGAAGAGATCGTCGCGACATTCGCTCATCCAGCGAGCGAGCTCTTCCGTGAGGGGCTCTGTTCCCGCCTGCCGCATCATGGCCTTCCGTCGGTACACCTCTGCCTGGGCCTCAGCTTCGAGATCCCAGGGGAGGCTGCCTGCGATTAGGCACGCCGCCTCATGTTATGTATGTATGTATGTAACTATCACCGTTCATTTAATACAGCTTTGTGATAGATGTACGGTAGGGTTGGACAGCGAAGTCTCAGTCCTTTTAGTACAGAACCCTAACAAGCCTACTAAAATTGAAATTTACAACGTGCCAAATTTTGTTGATCACTGAATGGTGTCCCAAGGCTATATCTATCAATAGTTGCGTGTGGTATGACGCAAGGTTACTGTGTATTGTTTACTTAACCTATTTTGGTTCGCGTATGCTAAACTCATTCATCTAGATTCAATGGAGTGTTTGTGTTTGGTAATACTAGTTCGGTAGGTGTTCTTAACATGGATTCGTAACTTGGAATGTTGCGATATTTTAAAACTGAATGAGCTGTCTTATTATAAAGTATATGGTTTGCCAGTATGTCTAAATCCACAGATTTATAGATAATGGATACGCATACACTGCTGGGCACAGGCCTCCTCCAATTTGGGAGAGATTTTGTTCTACTGTACCGCGCTGACCAGGCGTGTGGGCACAGGGTTTAATTTCGAGTTTTCCGTCTCTCATAGTAATCGTTAACTGCTTATATTGTTCCTTAGCTGGCTAGGAAAGAAATGGGGTAGTGACACTTGTATTTCTAATACGTACCCCATGGACAATAAATAATCTACTTAGTTCAAAAACTAAAAAAAACACGCTTGAATATCTGAATATTTTTGTAAATTATTGCATTGTCATTTGTCCTTAATAAGCATGCAAAATTTCAGATCAACCCAACTACTGCAAGTGGGTGAAAATCACTTTCAAAGATTCCGTTACATAGATTAATACATTGATAGATACATACCGAATATATATAAACGTGTTAAAAACAACACAAAGTACATAAAATAAATAGCACTATAGATACCTTATTGACACTATTGAATAGTGACACATTAATAGAATCAATCAATTTGCCATTTTGCCATCAGTATACATTGAAGAATAGACATGACTACATTGATAGCATTTAAATGTTGATTGATTTAAATTACATTTATATGGCATATTAATGTAGCTAAATTGATATTATATTGGCTCTGGTCAGCCTCTTTTTTTACAACAACAACATAACATTTACCTATTTGGCTAAATATGGGTACGTACGAAGTTGTTTTAATGTACATATTATATTAGTTCAGGCTATAGTCTACTAAAAGCTGGTGTACAAATATTTACATTACATAATTAATCGTAAAAAGTTCATAAATATATGTTCGGAAAAAGAAAAAAATACTCCCTGTTAAAAACGACTTGATCTTCTGAATCTTCTAATCTTTTTGTCCTATCACCGGTTTAAGACATAATTGACTGAGAAGAATCGATGTTAGAAACTCGAACTGAACTTAAAGCTCTTTTTCTTATTTTAGTCATTAGTCATAACACCGATAGTCTTATTTTAGTCATTAGTCATTAGACTTTTTAACACGCTTTTGTTAGCTCGGTGCGTATCTATAACGGTATGACACCTTTGAAAGTAAATACTTTCAAAGGTGTATTTCACCTACTTGCATTAGTCAAATTGAAATTTTGCACACATATTAAGGACCGACGAAAATCCAATAAAAATAATAGGTATTCAGGATTTTCTAGCGTGTTTTTTAGTTTTTGAAATAACCAAATTATGTTGTATAGTGTAAAAATACTTACCTGCTATGTCTTTAGAAATATACAGTCCTGTTAAAAAACCTGTCTAGCTATTTTAAAAAAAAATGTTAAGACGTATTTATACCAATAATCTAGGCTTGTAACACATCAATTTTAATTAATTAAGTGGCCACGCGAACAGATAATTAAGGCTTTAGTTGTACGTCTGTAAATCATCACGGTCGGACATAATGCGTGGGTAGACCACACAGGACTTCATGATGACTCAATCTGGTCTCGTCTAGGTTATTAACAGTCTAGACTAATAAACATATAATTAATGTTGAAAAATTACTATCGTTAAGTCTTTAAGTTAAGGGTTAAAAGCTGTTATTACAGATTTATCTTACGTACATATCAGATATAGATCATAGTTATATTTTAAAGATTGTTTATCTATATTTTTTTAATTCCTTATTTATTTAGACGTTTCTCGTGATGCACATGTCATGCGGTTCACGAGGTGGCTGGTTCCATCCCTGCACAGGACAAATATTTGTGTAATATTTGTATTTTTCGGTATAAATACATCACCTGACTGGCTTTAACAGCACCCTGTAGAGGAAATGTGGAGGTGACACTTGTATTCTTAATCCGTCACCACGCGGACACTTCTTAACATTACGAGCCCCATACTGAAGTTGGTTATAAACAAACATACTTTAACAATAATGTTATTAATATATATATACGTACAGGGGCGTGCGCTCCATAAAGGTAGAAAAGCAGTGCTTTACTTGCCATTCACAGATATTTTAATAAAACGTTCGTATGTTTTAGATGACTTTATTCATTTATTTACTATTAATTAAACAAAATATTATAACTTAAAAACGCCTAATAATTCATAAATAGCACCAATATGTGCTTGCAAATTGGTGCTTTTTGCCAGGCGTTTGGCGAAGGAATAATATTGGTCAGACGGACGAAAGTAAGCTCGACACCATGCCTGCCATGAGTTCATATGTGTGTAGAAATTTTGGTGTCCGTGCACAGTTTACAAACGCACACAGGCTTGCATATTGAAGACGCCTTGTACCGTATCTCCTGCGGCATGCTTTGGCGATCGGATGTTTCCGCGAGTATTCGGCTTTCGTTCGTTACCTATAATCCGAATAAATATAATAGTCGGAAGTCTAATAAATCACGTATGCACACTATGCATTTTTAGTTTTATCTATTTAAATAGCAGAAATATTTTGGTTCGACGGAGGCCATTTTTTTTCACGTGATTCATTGAACTGTTTAATATTGAGTTTATATAATTTAATAATTGGATGGATTTTCGTTTGTTGATTTTAAAATGTTATTTGATTGTGAAATGTGTGTTGGTAGTGTGTGTTTGTTAAAAATTAAAAATAACAAGTTCTCACAATTGTCATTCAGTGAAAAGATTCAAATTGTATCTAGAGGACAACTAAGCCAGCAAAAAGGTAAGTAATGTAACTCAAAAATTTCATGTTAAAAGTTATGAAACGTATGTACATACGTACATGTACGTATGTATGTACGTACGTAGTTATTGTTTAGTTATTCTAGTACAGTGTCGACTGATTCGGGATATTCAGATTTAAATTTGTTCTGTTGGCATGGTTTCCGACTTAGAGATCCGTCGCGTGGCTATGCTAAAAATCTATAAAAGAAAAAGTTTTTGTGACTGAGTACTGCGACGCATACCCAGTGTCATATTCCTGTGCACGCCACTGTATACGTATATATACGTGAGAAGTGACAACCCCATTGAAATTAAGTATATTCAAAATTTATATTGAAGTTAAAAACAAACATACTTTAACAATAATGTTATAAATATATACGTATATATACGTCTGAAGTGACACTCCCATTGAAATGAAGTGTATTCAAAGTTTATAATAGCACTTTTTAAATTCAATTCATCCCCTGCTGTGTAATAGGGCTAGGGATATCGTTAGTCGTTCGCACCTCAACATTATATTTGAGTTATGTACATGAAATTATTCCACTGCGGGGACAATTTGTGTTGGAATTATGGTCAATTGTTTTTTTAAGGATTCTATACAGTATACAGGTTGTTCTAAGGATATATAAACTACTCAAAACAAAATAGGGCCCACCACGTTTTATTGTATTAATTTTAAAATACTTACAATTATTCAGTTTTTCTAATTAGATATGATTGAAGTAGGGATTCACAGATTATATGAGCTTAAAAAATTACACAATTTGTTAATTTTTTTTTAATTTAAGCACAAAGAACACTTTTTGGCGATATTTTGGTAAAATAATGGGATTCATTAAATTTAAATTTTATCACTGCACTGGGACCATATGTTCAAAAGTCTTAAATTTAGTAGCATGTGGGTCCTCCTCTGCTCCGTATGCACTCTCTGAGTCTATTTGGAACACTTTCGATAAGATGCACTATGTTTTGTTCCGGTATTTGCTCCCAACACAATTTGAGTGCGTTTATTAGCTCTTGTTGACTATTCACGCTGCTGTAGTTTTCTTTGAGGCTTCTTTTCAATTTATCCCATAAATGTTCGATGGGGTTGAGGTCAGGGCTCATGGCTGGCCAAGGCAAAACTGAAATATTGGCCTCAGAAAGTGCATTCTGTGTGGTACGCGCTGTGTGAGCGCGAGCGTTGTCTTGCATTAAAACAAAGTTAGCGCCAACTCTTTGTGAAAATGGAACAATATGAGGTCGGACTACTCGCTCGACGTAACTAGCGGCAGTTACGGTACCTCCATCCAGAATTACCAGCTCTGTTTTACCTAGCAAGCTTATTCCGCCCCAAACCATGACACTTGGACCCCCAAAACGGTCAGTTTCATGGATGCATGGTTCTGAAAAACGTTCTCCTTCCCTTCTCCACACACGTACTCGTCTGTCGTCACTGTAAAACTTGACTTTACTTTCGTCTGTAAAGAGTACGGATCTCCAGTTATCCATTGTCCAATCCAAATGTTCACGTGCGAACCTTAAGCGCGCTGCACGATGAGCTCTCGTCAGTTTTAGCCGAACAACACGCATCCTGGAACGTTGGCCATCTTCGTGGAGTCGATTGCGAATAGTTTGATCGCTCACTCGTCTTCCAGTAGACTGCCGTAATTGATTCTGTAAGGCTCGGGCGGTGATTGTACGCTCCCGACGCGCAGTTAATCTGATATATCTGTCTTCCTGGGCCGTTGTGGCTCTCGCTCTCCCAGATCCAGATCTCCTAGCAATACTTCCGGTCTCTTGATAGCGTTCCCACAGATTTCGGATAGCTCGTCGGGACACGCCGATGGTTATTGCAACAGATCTCTGAGAGTGCCCTTCCTGAAGCAGTGCAACTGCTCTAGCTGCAGTTTCCATGTTCATATGACGACGAGGACCAGGCATATTGATTAGAACTAACGCCGTAATCAAAGGAAATGGTTTACCAAATAAGCTTCAATAGCAACGTTTACAATACGACTGAGAACTCGAGCGACAAAAATATGCATTTAATCACTTTTTTTAGCCCTACACTTTATTTGACTATCCACTTGAGAATATTGTTAAAGTTATCGTTAGAAACGCTGGTACAGACTCATAAACATGTCAACTATACGTTTATGTACTTAAGTCATCTTAAGATAACCGTACAAAATATTTGTAAACAAATTTGTAGACGATCGTGGGGTGGGCCCTATTTTGTTTTGAGTAGTTTATAAAGATTTTGCAGGGAGATGTTGAATGCAAGTGGACTGTACGTAGTGGTATTCTCAATTTTGGTTAGTTCAAAAACTACAAAAATATGCTTAAAAATCCGGATTCTATTTTAAATTATTGCGTTGTCATCGGTCCTTAATATGTGTGCAAAATTTCAGATCTATCCGACTACTGCAAGAGGGTGCAAAATAACTTTCAAAAATGCCGTTACATAGATTAATACATTGATAGATGCACACCGAACCGAACCAACCGAAAGTCTAGCAGTGTACGAAGACGCGACGGATATATGGATAGAAGGATGCGGAGAAAACCTAGACTGCTTTAGGTTTAAACGTAAATATTTTAGGTTTATAACGGAAATATAGCATTTGTAAAATAATGAGTATTTAAAAAATAAAGTTTAACCGACCCTCAAGCCACATATGGCCTTGAGGGTTTTCCTAGATTTCTCAGGAGATAACAATCTGATCTTGACCTGGTGCCAATGGCACCACACGGAAATCGCCGGCATTCAAATAAAAAAGGAATCATTAAAATCGCTTCGCCCCAGTTAAACGTTATGAGAAAAAATAATTGTATACAGACGAATTGAAAACCTCCTTTTTATGAAGTCAGTTAATTAACTAAATATATAATATATAAATAATAAATATATAATATATAAATATAGGTTATGTGAAAAGCCATCCGGCAGATTTTGGAGAACTTTTTTGTATACTATTTATTTTTACGTCCTTTGTTTTTGTACTCAATTTCACACCAGTAAAGATTATGACTATGAAATTAACGCCTCCTTAAAAGGAGAGTTTTCTTTGAATGACATCACCAGTTAATGATAGTAAAAAACAAATAATAACGAACAAATAGTTCTGTACTATTATTTAAATCGATTTATAAACTTGACGCCCGTGGCGGCTATCACACGTCACCCGTCAACAATTTACATTTTAATAAAGCTATCATATAAAAACATTATTATGTGCCGTTATAGTGCTCATCCCCCTATGAATGTAACCGTCATGGTGTTATACATATTGTTTTTTTTTTTGGAACATTTAAATGTTTGAATTTGGAATGTTTTATTCAAATTTTGTTGCACGGTAATGTATGTCCAAGTTCAGATAATTTAGATTGTTATAGGTACATTTTGTTAAAAAAAATTTGATACGATAATTAAGTTATGTTAGTAATTTCTTTTTAGTTGTAGTATTATATTCAAAAAATTGGATACATTATTATATATTTAGGTACCTATAAAATACTAGCTGCCCCGGCAAACGTTGTTTTGCCATACAATTCTGTGTAAAAATCAACAACAAAAAATTTCATCAAAATCGGTCCAGCCAAATTTAAACTATCCTATCTCTCAAGTTGGATCGAACTGCACATGGTGTGCGAATTTTATTATAATCGGTTAAGTGGTTTAGGAGTCCATTGAGGACAAACATTGTGACACGAGATTTATTTACAGGGTGCTTCAAAAAAATGTATACACACTTTGAACTTCCATAGAAAATTTATTTACCGTTCTACAAAGTTAAATTTCAGGAAAATAGAAAGCTAAAAGTCCAATGTAAATGAAACATAAATAACAAATGTTAATACTGTTCAAATTGGTGACCTGCAGCATCAATACAATTCTGAGTACGAGTCACCACTGATTCTGTACATCGTATCAAAACATCCAATGAGATTTCTCTACACACTGCTTGAATCTCATTCCAAAGAATGTCTAGGTTACGTGGTTTACGTTTGTACACCTCATCTTTTACTGTGCCCCACAAGAAGAAATCCAGCGGTGTAAGGTCTGGAGAGCGTGCTGGAAACTCGATTGGCCCCCTGCGTCCTATCCACTGGCCTTTTCTTGTGGGGCACAGTAAAAGATGAGGTGTACAAACGTAAACCACGTAACCTAGACATTCTTTGGAATGAGATTCAAGCAGTGTGTAGAGAAATCTCATTGGACGTTTTGATACGATGTACAGAATCAGTGGTGACTCGTACTCAGAATTGTATTGATGCTGCAGGTCACCAATTTGAACAGTATTAACATTTGTTATTTATGTTTCATTTACATTGGACTTTCAGCTTTCTATTTTCCTGAAATTTAACTTTGTAGAACGGTAAATAAATTTTCTATGGAAGTTCAAAGTGTGTATACATTTTTTTGAAGCACCCGGTATATTAAGATAAATAATTTAACGTCAAATCTATCTCTACCTCTGATTTTCCTTTCTTCCATTAGTGTCCCACTTTTGCGCACGGTCCTCTTCCACTTTGGAAGGGTATACCTATGGTCTACCTTTGATCATTAAAGAGAAAATAATAAATAAATACTTTTTTTATAAATATGCATGGTAATTTCACGTAACGTCCTCTGGTCCCAAACTAAGCGTATATGCTTGTGTTATGGCTACCAGAATACGGATAGAATACATATACTACTTTTCTTTTGTAAATACATACTTATTAAACACCCAGACGCAGAACAAACATTTGTATGACAATTATAAATATCACACAAATGATTGTCCCGAGTGGAAATGGAACCCGCGACCTCGTGATCGGCATTCCGTTATATGAACCACTTAACCACGAGGCTCGTAGAAAATGCTTTGCTCGTCGTTTTGTAAAGTAAGTCGTAAAATGCAATGCCTATTGCTCGCGTAAATATCGTGAATTATACTATTGGATATAGATACTTGACGTTATTTAATTTCGTGGACATCTCATAATGACATTGTACTTTTTGTAGAACAATGAATTTATTGAAATTTTATTCATTAAATAATGACGTGGACAGTTAATTTAGTTTTATATTCCGGCACCTATTTGTTATTTCAATAAGGTTACTTACTGTTATCTTTATAAATTCTACTGGTTGTTACCAGCAATTAATAGACAGATGGTACAAAAATACCATCCACTTGAACCACTCTCTATATAAACCGCATCAAAACCCGTTGTATAGTTAATTTATTAATTTTTGCAATGGGCATTGTTCATAATTTTTTTAAACTCTTAATTCGAAAACCATTTCGGGGAATAGAGTTTCTGAACATGATCCATTATTTTTTTCGGAAAATATTCTATATTAACGATTATTTGTCCAAAAAAGCAAATGATCTCTATTTGTCCTTGAAATGAAGGACTTAAAATATTAAGGCGTTCTTAGGGATATAATACTCTGTGGGTGAGTTGAAATTGGTCTATTATATCAACTTAGCAACTTTGAAAAGATGTATTGCAATCTGTCTTCAGACTATCAGAAAAAGGCAATACACAGATTGCGTACAACGATGACGTCACAACTTTGAAAATAATAACTAAGAATTTTTTAAAAATTCTATATAGTGAATATTTCAATAATATTGAAATTAGATGCTTAAAATAGTCTATATTTTCAAAAAAATAAATAAAAACAGCAGGCAAAAATTATGAACAATCCCAATTGACTTGCTATGCTTTTACTTTTTATATAATTTAGTTTATTCCGTTGTATAGTTTTTAAAATATATATAAGCTCACATAGAGACATACATACAAAAATAACGACTTTGTTGTATAATAAGTATGGATTATCCTTTATAATAATATTATTCTTAAGTTTTATTATGGTTTTATAATGGCTTACATGCTTTCTGCCCTGATCCCATGAGTGTCAGTGTAATATTGTATCTTAAAATTGTTACTTAAGACAGAAACTCCATAATTATAATAGATGCCCATTTGTACAACTTGGCTCTACTTTCTACAGTTCCGAATATTTGTTACAAGCAATTGTTGAGTTGGATTATTCAGATTTGATGTGCTTATTAGTTTTGGATTATATTGTTAGTGTATGAGTTATTATTATTTTAAGTAAATATCTGATATTTAAGTTAAGTAATCTTAAAATAAGGGTGTCGTAAAAATATGAGATGTTATAAATTTAGGAGCGCTTTAATTAATATTTGAAAATGCCAACCGATCGAATGAGATCGGTATCAAACATGTTTACTTAAGTTTTCTATTTCAAGAATCTTTTTACAAAATCTTTACATTTTTAAACTCTCCTACCGGTCTAGTGGCTTATGTAATAGACTGCGGTTCATGAGTTCACAGGATTATGATTTGTCTCATTTATATTTGTCACACAAATACTTCTTCTGCGTCTGGGTGTATCCCTGTATGTATTTACAAAAAAGGAAATAGTTTAGAAGTATACGAGTATGTCGGTATATTCGTATTTTGGTTTATGAACAATTGAGCTTGGATTGGGATCAGGAGACGTTGTCATTATTTGTAATGTCTTTTGGTCTTATTCATAATGACTTATCGGATGTTTAAAAGTTCGCTAAAATCGATTCGCTAAACTTGTCAAAAATTGTTAGTTATAATAGTCTTTTTACGATAAAATGTTTATTATCTCTCCGATAAAGTGACATTATTTTGTTGTTTAAACCTCCGATAAGTCATTACAAATAAGACCAATGAATATTAATGTATTTAATATTTATAACACCTACTGATAGGCTTATAATGATGGAATCTTTGGCATCACATTTAGGCAGAATAAATATATTCAGGTCCTATTTCTTATATTTTCTACACATTCAATGCATTTCTTCTCAAACAAACAGTCTAGTTGTCGATAACACAACAATAGAAATAACTTCTAACTTATTTTATCCACAATATGATCTATTAACTGTAATAAAACCACTGAAATTACTATTATAAGGCAAATAAACCATTTAAATTTAAAAATTGGTCAAGTGCGAGTCGGACTCGCGCACGAAGGGTTCCGTACCATTATCTATGCAACATAAGGCAACGTTATTAGTATCGAGCAAGAAACGGTAAAAAATCATGTTTGTTGTATGGGAGCCCCCCTTAAATATGACAGTGGTGACAGACGGACGGACGGACAGACAGCAAAGTCTCAGTAATAGGGTCCCGTTTTTAGGGTTCCGTACCCAAAGGGTAAAAACGGGACCCTATTACTGAGACTTCGCTGTCCGTCCGTCCGTCCGTCTGTCACCAGGCTGTATCTCAAGAACGGTGATAGCTAGACAGTTGAAATTTTCACAGATGATGTATTTCTATTGCCGATATAACAACAAATACTAAAAATAAAATAAAATAAAGATTTAAGGGGGGCTCCCACACAACAAACATGAATTTTTACCGTTTCTTGCTCGATACTAATAACGTTGCCTTATGTTGCATAGATAATGGTACGGAACCCTTCGTGCGCGAGTCCGACTCGCACTTGTTACCCTTTGGGTACGGAACCCTAAAAACGTATACAATAAGGAAATGGTTACATATTGTGATTTATCTTAATGGCGTACTTTGTTATGAACAAAGCAGCCGACTTTATTTGTGCAATTCTTAACGATCGACAACAAAATGTGATGTATTTGGATGATATGAACTTAGATTGAGGGAATAAACTAGTAATTCAGATGTTCATGACTAAGAAAAGACGTAATATTTCTCTACAAGGTGTTGGCCGCATCTTCATTCCCGTGGAATTTAAAATAAGATAAAGAAAAACCAAACTTTAACAAATTATACAATAAAGAGTGGTTTAAAGAGATGATTAAACCACTCTAATAAAAAATAATCGCATCATAATCCGTTGCGTAGTTTTAAAGATATAATCTCAGGGACATGCATATAAAAATAACTATAATATTATTCTCTAACTAATATAATAATATTCTCTACTAACACATGCGCCACAAGTTTATAGAATAAAACCACTTTTTACCTTCGCGTCGTATAAAAATTTTTACATAAATATTTTCGCGTCTGAATCCGTAGTGAATGATTTTATTTAAGATTATTATATGTATAGAAAAGAACTTTACAGACTTTCTTTATCATAAAATTAGCTAATTTAAACTACATCTTAGAATGTTTTTTAATTCAGAAGTTACATTTTCGCAGGTTCAAGTTCATAGTGGCTGTCCTGCTCTTTGGCTATTATCGTACACAGTAGTAAAGTTTCACTAAAATCTGTTTAGGACTTTTTGCGTGAAAGATGGATTCTAAAGTGCGATTCTCCATCATTGATTGTATTATTTACATAGTCGTCATCATCATACCATCATGCCTTTTTTCCATGGGTAGGCAGAGACTATAGAGCGCGATCTGCTACAATATAACTTACAAACATACTTCCTTGGCCTACATAATATATGTGTAATTAAATTTATTTTATATTGTTTCAGGTAACACTTTCATCATTGGTTGCTCTATGGTATATAAATCTGATGTTAGAAATGATCAAGCTGCAGAAAATTTTCTAAATTAGCGACTATTTTTAACACGGTTATATAATTTATGAATTTTTGCAATTGACTTGCTATGCTTTTACTAAATAAACTATAATTTAGTTTATTTAGTAAAAGCATAGCAAGTCAATTGCAAAAATTCATAAATTAATGTAGAAATACATGTACAGTCATTATTTCGGTCCAATTGTGTTCTGTAAAGAACACTAAGTGATCGATTGGTCGAGTTGGTGCAAACCGCTCAATAGATGGCGTTGTACACAAAACATCGCACGATGTTTAACTCACATTGAGAAGGTTGTAGGGGAAGATTTGGTAAACATATGCGGGAACCATGATAGCTCAGATGGGAGAGCAACGGAACGGTATTCCGAGGTCGTGGGTTCAAGTCCCGCTCATGGTTATCATTTTTTCCACTATAATTTAGTTTATTTAGTAAACGCTTATATAAGTTCAGTATGTATCTATCAATGTATTAATCTATGTAACGGAATCTTTGAAAGTGATTTTAACCCACTTGCAGTAGTTGGATTGATCTGAAATTTTGCACATATATCAAGGACCGATGACAATGCAATAATTTAAGTTCAGTTGAGTTCATTTATTTGCGGAAATATGGTTTATAAAAGATAACATGAATACAATTTGGTTCACATATTTACCATTACAATGGCATGCAAATATTTTATTACAATTATAATGACATTTTAAAAATAAATCAATTATTGCCAATATAAGACGTCAACACAGTATTTTATATTACAACTAGCTGACCCGGCAAACGTTGTATTGCCATACTAAAAAAAATGTTTGAAAAATAGATATTGGCCGATTCTCAGACCTACTGAATATGCATGCAAAAATTCATAAAAATCGGTCTAGCCGTTTCGGAGGAGTACGGTAACTAACACTGTGACACGTGAATTTTATATATAAGATTATATAACATTTTAAAAATAAATCAAAACTGTCAACATAAGATTAAAAAAATATTCAGGATTTTCAAGCGTACAAGTGTCACCATCCCATTTCTTTCCCAGCGTGCTGTAAAAGGCAGCTAAAGGATATGGTGCATAAATAATGTCTTCGGTGAGAGACGATAAGCTCTACCCTATCTAAAATAAACCCTATGCCAACACCTGATCGGCACGGCACTGTAGACCATAATCCCTCCCAACGGGAGGGTCCCGTGTCCAACAGTGGGACGTTAAAGTCTAGAGAGAGATAGAGAGATTAGGCCAATGACGTGAGCCAGAAATATGAAGAAGTTATAAGATTTTTGGGTTTTTCACAAAGTGTGTACTGTGTGAACACTGCTAATACTACAACCTATGACTGAACGAACTTATGATCGTTAACTAGGTGATGTCCGCTACTCCATACGCGTGGAATTTTTGATCCCCATATATTTTGTCAACGTTTAAACTTTCCCTGGACTTTCACGAATATTTCAAGACTAAAATCACAAAGATTGGCCCAGCCTTTCTCGAGTTTTAGCGAGACTAACGAACAGCAATTGATTTTTATATAAGGAGATGATATTGTCTAGTCATTACACGTGACCGCTTCCTGTGGTCACCACTCGTTCATCATACGATAATATCGATTGTAAAATGGACCTCTGTCTCTTGTACTAATCGAATAGTTTTCCACGCTGTGAGATATCACCTGCACTAGAAATGCTGTGGAGTGGATGTGACTATAAAATCTTTGCATTTTTGTTTGAGAAATTACTACAACCAGCGATAAGGCTATAATCCTGTCTATAACTAAGCTTTTTAGCATCATGCTAAACTTTTTGACTTTTGCCAAGGCAGTGTCTATAAATGCAGAGGGTTTTTAGTAAATTGATGTAGTCTATGAGATTAAGTTTATATAATATATAACTATTGGCGGTTTCTCTGAAAGTAGTGGTCCTATCCTACTTTAATTTTCACTCAATGAGAAGCTACAGTCTCTCGAGTGTGCTATATAGCCATATAATAAGTTTATATGTAGTGAGTCGCAATTCCAGGCGTACAAAGTTGTTGCCCGCGACTTCGTACGCGTGGTATTTACAATATTTTACCCGTATTTGGAACATTTTTCACTAATGCTTCGCTCCTATTGGTCGCACCGTGATATTATATAGCCTATAGCCTTCCTTAATAAATGTACTATCCAACACTAAAATAATATTTTAAATTGGACCAGTACTTCATGAGATTAGCGCGTTCAAACAAACAAACAAATTCTTCAGCTTTATAATTTTAAGTATCGATAAGCTGAAGTTTGCATCCGAATTTTGAGAATCTTTGTGTACCTATATATTTTATTATAAAGGCAACATCTCCATGCCATCTCTGTGCATGTATGTTACTTTCACTATTATTGTTTTTATTACGTCAGCGGCGACAGTGTTGTCCATTCAAGGTGGCAATGTTGTCGCACCATCACGCACCAGCCGTGGCTGATCGTAATCGTACCAACATGGTGGGACTTGGACTTTAATAGATGCGAACATAATAGATCTTGTTAGAGCATTGTTATTGTGGAGAGGGATTAAGAAAACACATGTCACCATCCAATCTCCTTCTATCAGTACAGTAGGACTGAAGGAATAATCGACTAGGATTACTACGCACCTTTACTCGACAGAGACTTTACTTTTTATGCAGGTCCCTTTGTGAGATATCTTCAAAACTACACGACGGATTTCGATGCGGTTTTTTTTAATAGACAGGGTGGTTCAAGATGATGGCTTTTTTGTATAATTTGGTTTAGTTTCCAAATTATACAAGAAGTTGCGGGCACAGCTAGTTTAAATTGTAAATGCGAAAGTAACTAATATGTCTGTCGCACTTTCACGTCAAAATCACTGTAACACATTAAATTGGTAAACAAACAACCCAGTCTAAACAGGGACATAGGCAATTTTAAAACAGTTGTAGTATTTTAAAAGAGTTCTTCATAATTCCATGTGTATGAATTCGCGGGTTGCAAGAAGTTTTTATACATACCGACATGCTTGTGTTGACAGGTACCTTTGTATAGACATACTCGTATACCACTCTGATTTGCGTGTTTTGTAAGAGATCCTTGCCTTATAGGTACTTTTTGGGCTGAGAAGACATAAACGTTTGAACACGCTAATCTGTGCTAAGAAAATTGTAATATATTTAAAAAAAACAAGTTCAACCGACATCCTGTGCCTTTGAAATTTGAGGGGTTTTTTCGATTTCACAGCAGATACCCATCAGATCCTGACCTGATGCCAATGGGACCGGACTCGGGAACCACCAGCTTTCAAATAAAAAAATAATAATTAAAATTGCTTCGCCCAATTAAAAGTTACGAGGTAACAAACATAAAAGAACACATACAGATGAATTAAGAGAACCTCCTCCTATTTTTGAAGTCGGTTAACAAACTACAGGATGTTACAAATCTGTCCGTACGATTCATTATTATTATTTAATCTCGATATTGTGATAAATTTGAACATTACAAACTATCTAAATGGATGTAACGCCTACAAACAGTCATAGGGTTTTGACCTATGTGGCTTATGATAAGTTATGTGGGCGAACCCGGATCGGTTAGGAGTATAGATTTATAAACTTCCTTATATTGTACAGTTTTGAGTACTATCGGTTGTTACGCACCCACCTCACATTATGTTTCAAAACTAGCTGAGACCCGCGATTTCACCCGTCTTTATAATTACTGATTCGCAAGGTCTGATTTGCAAGGATGATTATTAAACCGCAGGGTCATGCTAAATGTATCAGCCGTTGTGGTTTTCAATGGAAGTCTCTGTCAATAGACAGCAGACCTCCATTGAAATTTTTGCAAATATAATATGTGCTTCGACAACCATATGGGCCATTTTAATTCTGGCCACAATCTGTGTTCAATACTTATTTGCGACAAATTCTCCCAAATTCCTTTTTAACACGCTTTATAGAAGCGAATGCTTTTTCATTATCTGTCCAACGCTTTCCATTAGCAATACGGTTTTGGTTCCGTACAACAGTTATCGCCATAGTCTTAAGGACACTTGGAATTTGAATTTGTTAGCTAAATATTACCACATAATATAAACGCGTCTAAATCCGTAAAATAACTGCCGAAATTCAGCTACGATTACGTTAACTGTGTAAAGCTTTTATTGTTGTTTAATATTTTGTATTCATTCGCTTTTTCATTTAGTTGATACATACAAATTTCTAGTAATGGCTCAATTATCATGTCATATAATTGCATAAGAAGATTCATAGCGGATTTAAACGTCCAAATAAAAAATATGATATCTTTATGGTTTCTACAATGGCACAAGGTTTGCTATTAATCATTAATGAAACTAGAACAAGTCGTGTAATATAAATGTACAGGGTGTTTTAAATTTGTGTATTAAAAAATGTTTTAAGCAAAAGCAGAGGACACAAACAAAACAAGGAATTTTAAAAATATCTTATTTTATTAAATGCACTAGCTGTTGCCCGCGACTCCGTTCGCGTAGAATTTAGAAAATTTTCCCCGTTTTTGCAACATTTTTCACTACTCCTTCGCTTCTACTGGTCGTAGCGTGATGTTATATACCCTACAGCCTTCCTCGATAAATGCCCTATCTAACACTGAAAGAATTTTTCAAATCAGCCCAGTGGTTCCTGAGATTAGCGCATTCAAACAAACAAACAAACTTATTAGTATAGATTATTTTCTTAAATAATTGGTTTTGAAAATTTTTATATTATTATTTTTTAAATAACTTCTACTGCTTCCTATCTTTATTCTAAATTAAATGGGATCCACGCAAACCCCTCCTATCAGCTGCCACATTCATTAAACCCTTT
Source organism: Orgyia antiqua (assembly GCA_916999025.1). Taxonomy (NCBI): domain Eukaryota; kingdom Metazoa; phylum Arthropoda; class Insecta; order Lepidoptera; family Erebidae; genus Orgyia; species Orgyia antiqua. The sequence goes on from OU779874.1 coordinate 14,325,379, forward strand.
TCTTTAATATCATGTCTCACACAGTCTGCTCCGACCTATAGGCTAATCTCGGCCTTTTCGGCTCTTTTCCTAAAGGCACTTCTTAAACATACTACCTCTATATCCGATATACTCGTATTTGTCTAACACCGTCTAACGTTGCTGTCGGCAACTTTATTCGCGTGGAATTTAATAACTAAACTCTAACAAATTATACAAAACAGTCGTCTTCTTGAACCCCTCTATTTATTAAAATAACCGCATCAAAATCCGTTGCGTAGTTTTGAATATATAAGCTCACTTACAAAAATAACGACTTTGTTACAGTTTTAGGTATCGTCACGTGCTCGAAATACAATACGTGAATAAAAATCCTCCTGTATATTAATATCTCGTATGAAATTATACGCTCTGGGCGCCGATTAAGCACAACTCTATCGGCCCACGAACAATTATCATACATTTATCGTTTTATCATGAAAACGTCTCAATTATTGCTCAGTACTTAACTACCTAGAGTCCTTTAAAGGCACCGTGTACAAAATAACATGCCAGGCGCCATATTACTTGTAGTTTTTCAGCATGTTTTCTCGCAATATGTACCGTGTTAATGTAATGAGGGTAGCATTTCTTTAGTCCTGGTTTTGATTGATTGATTTATCACTATATTCTATCGGTCTGATGATGATAAATGATTTCGAGGAATATATATTGTAAGGACTATTGTATTAACTAATATAATAAAAATAATGTGACTAAAGATAACGATATCTCCTGAGTTACTTACGCCGGTCCTTCTCAGCGGATTGAAAGTCCTGAACCGGTGTGGTAGGGAAAAAAAAATTGAGACATATCATAAGAGCCCATATTTTAGGCAAAAAAAATTTGTGCCAACATGAATAAATGATTTTTGATTTGCGTCATTTTCATGGAAAGTATTGGAGTGGTGACAATGTCATTCTTAATCACGTACCACTAACCTAATCGGAATCAAGGTTTTATCGATCGCTAATTCATCTGATTGTTTCTCACACGAATCAGCGAAGGAAAAAATTTGCGGCATCTATAATTAAAGGTTTTGTTTTTAATTAATCACCTTTGAGGTCTCGCCGACACGGACTTTAAATCGATTAATTCAAATTCAATTCTATTTATTCGTTCCAATTAATCCATTGTTTTGCTCGCGATATATGGTCACAAGGTATTTTCGATACTATGTGCGTATTTTATTAATATGGGGATATTAATATACGAGTAGGTACTTGTATAAAAAATGTGATCAACAATTAGAAAAACAGACGAGAAATACAGTTATACCCAAGTGTTAGTCTGTAATCCATCTCTCTAGCCCATCAACGTCCCACTGTTGGGCAGAGGCCTCTTCCACTTTGGGTAGGAATAATGGTCTACTGTGCCGCGTTGACCAGGCGTGTTGGCACGGGATTTATTTCCAAGATTTCCGTCTCTCGCAGAAGATGTTATCTGTGTACAATATTCCTTAGCTGGCTTTTATAGTACCCTGAGATGGAAAGGAGGAGGTGACACTTGTATTCTTAATCCGTCACCACACGGATGTTAGTCTGTAATCAAATATTGCAAACTAAACATAAACTTTCTTGTTCCCAACTGAGCTAGATTTTTGCATATATGTATATGTTGGAGTAACATAGTAGAAGGATGGAATAGCCATGTTTTAAAATCAGTCTACAAATTGTAGACACTGTCTTTAAGATGTTCATACATCAATCTGACATTCTCTTTCACACATAAAAGGTTCCACAGCAGGTCTCCAACCAAATCCCCTATAACCTGCGCCTCTACCACCAAGATGATGTTCACACAAAACGTCACCTCTCAATCGTCACTTTACACTTTCTCACAAATACACACTTTATAATTATACACTCGCGATTATGACCGGAATAAACTCTTTATCACTACTGTGAGTGAGCAACTAGTCGGGCAGAGATTCGCCCAAGAAAGGTCCGTACTGTACGGCGGCTCGAGTGTAACTGCCTCGATTGCCCACCGTGCGGCGGTATTTATAGTGCCGGCGCACGTGCATGTCATTCGGTCGTACCTGCACGTGTTCGTAAGTTTTTAGGTTAAGTATTGAATTTACAATGACGTTATTTTTACATCGTAATAAACTCTAAAGTAATCAACTTTGTGGTTTATAAATTAATATTGGAACAATCAAATGGTTTAACTTAATTATTCTAGGTTCTCTAGACTAATTGTTGTGGTTGCGCCGACACGGCCATTCTGACAGGCGGTGCGCGCTCTGCACCTGGCTGCGTTGTGATGTGTGTTATCTGAAATTAAGAGTTTTCTCTGAGATCGGTATCTGTAAGCAACCCATGTTGCTCATTTTGAAAGGGTTATTATTAGGACAGTACACAAAGACATCTCCAATGTACTGACTTATTCATTTAGTATCTGTGGTGTGTACGTGTCCACTCATGGCTCCACAAGGCGTCCCAACGGTATCTCATGGTTCACATGTGGATGCATCAAGGATCCGTGGTTAGCTCATGGGTAACACATGGTTTAGCTCAGAGGTACCACTCTCCAGATATTTTGTTCTCGTAGATTATTATTACAGAGATGTAATTGTGAGGTTAATAAGTATAGTAAGGTTATTAGGTTCTCGGAGATTATAACGAAAAGATTTCGAAGGTTCTCGTAGCTTTTCGTTGGATCTCGTCGATTCTCGTTGACCTGAAAGAAGAGAAATAACTCCTTTTGAGTAGTACATCTGTAAGCAACTTATGTTGCTCATTTTGAAAGGGTTATTGTTAGGACAGTACACAAAGACATCTCCAATGTACTGACTTATTCATTTAGTATCTGTGGTGTGTACGTGTCCACTCATGGCTCCACAAGGCGTCCCAACGGTATCTCATGGTTCACATGTGGATGCATCAAGGATCCGTGGTTAGCTCAAGGGTAACACATGGTTTAGCTCAGAGGTACCACTCTCCAGATATTTTGTTCTCGTAGATTATTATTACAGAGATGTAATTGTGAGGTTAATAAGTATAGTAAGGTTATTAGGTTCTCGGAGATTATAACGAAAGGATTTCGAAGGTTGTCGTAGAGTTCTCGGAGGTTCTCGTAGCTTTTCGTTGGATCTCGTCGATTCTCGTTGACCTGAAAGAAGAGAAATAACTCCTTTTGAGTAGTACATCTGTAAGCAACTTATGTTGCTCATTTTGAAAGGGTTATTGTTAGGACAGTACACAAAGACATCTCCAATGTACTGACTTATTCATTTAGTATCTGTGGTGTGTACGTGTCCACTCATGGCTCCACAAGGCGTCCCAACGGTATCTCATGGTTCACATGTGGATGCATCATGGATCCGTGGTTAGCTCAAGGGTAACACATGGTTTAGCTCAGAGGTACCACTCTCCAGACATTTTGTTCTCGTAGATTATTATTACAGAGATGTAATTGTGTACTGTTATCGGGGTAATATAATAGTAAATGGAATGAAATGAATGAAATGAAATGAATGAATGAATCTCGGAGGTTCTCGGAGAGCGAGGAAGGTCGATGCTGGGGTCTGGGCCTTATTATTATGACCGTGGCCCCAGAGGTTCTAAAGATCAATAGGATAAGAAAAAGCTAATACGAGCAGATAAAATGAATCTGACCAAAACGATGTCAGATACAACGCAACAATTTTACGCTTATATCCTCAGAAGACTCAGGAGCGCATCAAAACTATTTGATTCGTGATTTTGATTGTTAAGAACCCTTAACATCCATTATTAAAATTATTAGCTTAAGAATTTCTTGTATTGCTTTTTTTTTATCACTTTAATATCTTCGATAAAATTGCTATCACAGATCACTAGAAGTTGTCAACACCGACTTCATTATTTGTATAGAGGTAAAAATATTAATCACACACCGGAAATCACTGTCTATTAGTTCCTTATTTGATTTAAGAACTGTTTCTTTTTTTTTTTTAATAACTGATCGTAGATTTTAAAGAAATGGATTATGCGGATTTGTTATGAAATCGTCGACTGTAAATTTTATTCAATCTATTCCAATTTCTTTCAAAAAGAAAAATGTTTAAGGTTGAAGCGATTTTTAACTTGTTCCAAACATATTGATTTAATTAGCTATTACTAATCGACTCGACTCTTATTCGAACGATGTCTCGATGATAAAATTAAAATAAATCAAAACGTTATCTATAAAGATCGAAAACTGCACTATATTTTTGAATTGATGAAAATTGGTGAACTATATTCTATTTACGGTAATGTCTTCGTTATCAAAATGAAATTCTCAACTTTGTTTATCACTTTACAATGTGTGTGTAATTGTCGAATACAAAATCCATCGATTTCATCACAATTGAACTTTTCTACCAAGTCAAAATTAATGACGGTAGTTCAACAAAATCATATTATTATAAAGTTCATTTCGGTAGTGTAGCAACCGGTAGTGAAAACGTTGATTACGAACGAAGCGCATCTAAGCGATAAAATTACGTGGTGTTATTGTGAAACTTATTCAGTTTTAAAAGATAACCAGAGAACATTGTTTTTTTTTTTATAATGAGTGTACTGAATATGTGGTGATCTATCAATTAAGTGTTTTGTGATAGATTTTAAACAAATTGAGTAGTTTTATGGAAAGAGATAAGTGAAGTGAAAAAGCATTGTGAATACGTTTTAATTTACGCAGTTATAACATGGGGTAAGTACTTGTGGCTTGTTTTTATCAATCTTACTTTGAAGATAATCAAAGCAATATAAAAAGTGTCTATTAAATCTGTGTATTGCGCAATTTTACAATAAACTTAGCTTTGTTACGTGACGTTTTATTTTCTTATCACAAAGATGAACTAGGCATATGAAATGTCATAACAATATGAAATTTCATGTCGAATTTTGGTATTTTTACTGCACCACAGCTTATTATTGCAAATGACTTTTGTTTTTATCTTTCTCTCTTATTTAATAGAAGAATGATACTGCTTACCGAGTATGATGACGTGGTTCCATAGCCACAAGTTGCTGCTTTAAATATCGCCTTTGCTCACTATGACGACTATTTGAAAGTAATAAATTTTACTCACTTGTGGAGACACGTTTTTAACTACTTTTAATTATTGGTAGGAACGCGGTTATGCGCATATCCTACTATTTATTATTACGACGGCAAAAGTGCACGATATCTTTACTTTTGATTTTAACAATTTAAACGTTTTACACTTATTGAGTTAGTCGTAGGGGCCGCCTCTCGGGTTTTTTATCCCACACTTCTGATGTTGGAGTAACATAGTAGAAGGATGGAATAGCCATGTTTTAAAATCAGTCTACAAATTGTAGACACTGTCTTTAAGATGTTCATACATCAATCTGACATTCTCTTTCACACATAAAAGGTTCCACAGCAGGTCTCCAACCAAATCCCCTATAACCTGCGCCTCTACCACCAAGATGATGTTCACACAAAACGTCACCTCTCAATCGTCACTTTACACTTTCTCACAAATACACACTTTATAATTATACACTCGCGATTATGACCGGAATAAACTCTTTATCACTACTGTGAGTGAGCAACTAGTCGGGCAGAGATTCGCCCAAGAAAGGTCCGTACTGTACGGCGGCTCGAGTGTAACTGCCTCGATTGCCCACCGTGCGGCGGTATTTATAGTGCCGGCGCACGTGCATGTCATTCGGTCGTACCTGCACGTGTTCGTAAGTTTTTAGGTTAAGTATTGAATTTACAATGACGTTATTTTTACATCGTAATAAACTCTAAAGTAATCAACTTTGTGGTTTATAAATTAATATTGGAACAATCAAATGGTTTAACTTAATTATTCTAGGTTCTCTAGACTAATTGTTGTGGTTGCGCCGACATATATTATTGTATATATCCTTCCTTCCATCTAGTTAGTGTGGTGACGGATTAAGAATATTCAGTAAGTGGTATACAACGTGTTGCAGAAAGGTGTAGTCATATTTTAAGGTTGCATTGGGTAGGCTTTAAATATTATAAATATTACAGTTACACGTAGAAAAATACAGTTGATAAGTTTTTTGTTATTTATAGGCTATTATTAAATAACTATCAGGAGCGCATCATTTACGAGATTTTTACGGTTTATTGAATGCTCAGAACAGACAAACAAGGTAGAATTGGCATCATACAATAATTGATCGCGTTCTGATGTCTCCAAGATTCTCCCACTTCCTTTTCTAAAACAAAGCAACAACAATAAATACGGCACACTACCTCAATGTTCTCACACACACTATGAAACTTGCTGCAACACTAGTAAACCAAATAACAGCACTCACGCAAAAAAAGGGCGGCGCATCAACCCGTAGCTACGGACTGTGAATAAACACACATACATAACAAGGGATGGAAAATGATTGTCGATATAAAAATATCACAAATTTCATATAACTAATTTACTGACCAGTAAAATACAAATATTTAGTTAACAATTGCCGTTTGGATATTTTGGGTGTTGCGTTTTTTGTTAAATAATGTAATCTTACATTTATGTACTTCTCCATCACCGCTTTTATAAGCATTATTAAATGATTATTTATTGGCGATTGGTCGAATTAGTGAAAATATTTAATTATTTTTTCAAAAAGATTCATACCAATAAAGTGGCGTAAAGATTTTGATGTGAGCTCTTGTTAATATTTTTTGTAGAAATATTTATTTTGTCGTTAAAAAGGATATAACTTTTTATTATTACTTCCATACGCTTACATATAGTCATTACGTCCTGAGATGGAAAATAAAGACCGCCTTTATCCTTTATTTTTATAAAATTCAGGTTTCTATTGTCAAGTGTATCTGCGATCAAACCACTACTGCACGTGTCACACTTCAATGTTTTTAGCAAGCGGTGAACTATAAATCCTGCAATGTATGCTACTACCTGGCAGCTGAACTCTGTGACATCTTGTATGAGTATATCAATTTCCTCATCAAATGTGGCTTGTTGATATAATGAAGAAATGTCATCTAAGTCATCTTCATCACTGTTTTCTTCTATCTTGCTAGGTTGAATCGTTAGATTTATGTATTTGACAGCAGAAGAGCACGTCAAAAAAGAAACCTCCTCAAGAGACTTACAGTTTCCTTGATCTAAATCTCTAAGCTCTGATTTTACCAAGAGCTTTTTATATATAGCTTGAAACTGTCGTGCCGTTGGGTTGGTGCTTGTAACGTTGTACGTACATAATTCATATTACAACTTTAAATACACTTAAATTTAATATATTTACAGCACTAATACCTAATAACTACTTAAATAAATTATAATATTCACAATATATACAACACATTTTACTAAAACTTAATCTTTATAAAACATATTTACATAAACATATAAAACATATTATTAAACTAAACACTAAACAGCCTTATGTGGTAAAATAATAAAATAGCATACTGCCAATTATATATAAGATATTTCACCTAGCAACACTCCCGTTTTGCTGTCGGTAAATTGGCACGGCAAGTGATCGATGACATTTGAAAAACTGCATAACCGACACTTGCCATATTGTTCGAATGAATGCACGTCACGTTAATTTATATTTTATTATCGTTATTTGAATAATATTTCAATATTACATATTATCGTGCGTCACTGAGCGTTCGTCGAATATATTACATTGGTAAATATATAATAAATAAACACTGGTGTCGATCTACCCCAAACTGGGTGAGTGGTATTTTATTGTATTTTAAATAGGCAATTAACGTAGTTATTAGCGTAATAATCAAATCATAATGCTTGTATTCAATATTAGTATGCATTACATTATATATCACGCTTGTATTGATTTTGCATAATCGTGCTATAAAAAGTTTTCAACATTTTTTAGTGCAACCCTCATATTTTTAATAAATCATGGACAACTTTTAAATTAATTAATTATTAACGTATTTCTTTTAAAATTGTGATCTCCAATCTGATTGTATCAACTCCCCGGCATCGCTTCTACTCTATGGGTGGTTATTTTTATAATGCGGTGCCATGGATGTTCGCAAAGTATACGGAACCGCTTGTAATGCAATTTTTGATGGCGCGTTCCAGGGTTCAACATTCCAGGGTTCAACTTTCCAACGTTCAACATTCCGACGTTTCGACACTCCCAACGTTTCGACGCTTCAGCGATTCAACTACATTGCCTTCCGTCACCTGACTCTCGAGGCTGGCTGCCCATCCCTGCTGTACTGCTGCCAGCGGTTCCCAGAAGCGACTCCTTGGGCCGCTGATTATAATTCAGGGGAGTACCTAAATCGATAACATTGGGGAGCTTGTGTGGATTAAGTGCGGAACCCCGACCATCATATTATAAATTTTTTTATTTTTATTTTCACGCGGAGAATTTACCGATTCCTAAATTATATTTTTTTTAAATAAACCCCTATTTACACAAAACAATAATTTTCATTCCAAACCCCCCCCGCGACATGCTGCATCCACCATGAGATCTTATATGTCCAAACATAAGCTCCAGATAATCTTGGCTGATCTTATAAGCTGGAATATATTTAAGTGTGTTATCTTTTTCAACATGTTGTGTATATAATGCCTTCAGGCTTTCTATACATACTAAAAAACTAATTAATCCCGTTTTCCTTCCCGTGCTGATGGCTTTTGTACCGTTTAGAAGCTTTATAGAGGTAAGGTAAAGTTTTGCTCTGTCTAAAAGTTCGAATACTTTGATTTTGTTACGTGGGCAAATTGGTTTTTTTTTGTAATGAAGTTGTGCCATATGTCTGGAATTTAACGCGTCGAACAAATTGTTTATAGTTCGTAAATATTCAACGGTACCTTCTACGTCTTGAAAACCAACTATTTTAAGTTCACAGCAAACATTTAGGGCATCAGCAACACTGTTACTGAATAACTGCGATGCCAGAGTACTTTCATTTTTTGGTTTTTGAAATATATATGACATTTTCTTAATTTGTTGGCTAAATGAAGCTTTTCTTTGTCTTGAATTTCATTAAGTTTTTTTAAATGACTCCATTTTATGCACCTATTGGAACCATCCATAAAGCACCCGTAAGCTTCGAAAGCATTTCTCAACAACTTAAGCATGTGGCATGGGTCCAGAAATACATATATATAATGGCGAGTTATGGGGTGTTCAAAATAAGTTTTTATGTTATCAATATCAAAAGAACAACTGAGTTTTTTTGCCATAGTACTGTTCACTGGACAGCCGTCGAAAGTCATCGAGGTACTTGGACACCCGCTTCCTCAAGTAATTCCAAACATTTTATGACAAGATTTGATCGCTGTTCTCCTGTAACACCGTCAACGAGAAAATACCCCACTGGTATTTTCCAAGCCCCATTAATTGCGGTAACTAAAAACACAAGAACCTCTTTGGCTTCCGGTAATCAGTCTCCCAATTCTGCTGAACGAGATATATCAACATATCCATGCATTTGTTTCCCATCCCACTCGACACGCTGTTTGATTGCCATTTCGTCTATAACTAAATTACACAACAATTTATGCTGAGTGCAGGCAGCTTTAAGTTTAAGTTAGTCCGGGCTGAGCGTCTATGGATTGGTACCACTTTTTTATTGTTCGCACATGAGGCAGAGCTGTTTGGAACGTTTTCCTTACATATGAGTACGCCTTTGGCGAGTAAAAGTGAAGGGTACTTGCGAATATTCTTAGAGCAGGGGGATACTTCTTTTTTGTATTTTGACCTGATGAAGATTTTCCTCATAACGCTGCATAAGGTCCGTTACTCCAAAGTTTTCTAATTGCGTAACGTGATCAGCACCAATGTAGTTTTTTTCTTTCAGATTCTTCAGAATCTCTTTTAAATTAGCAATTTTCTTTCGATACCGGCTGGTTTTCTTTTGAAGCCTTTTATTTGTGATTTTTGCTTTTTCATGACCTTTTTTTATACAGAAATTAACTGGCGTAATTTAGGTTTCCTGGGTGTGTCATTAAGTTCGTCTTTTTTTATATTATCTGAGTGCATTCTGGAAATGTTTCTTTGGGTTGAGTCAGCATCGTCTTCATCTATTATAGATATTGGATTAGCTCCTAAAATATAGTTTTGGTCAACACTGACGTTTTGTAATTCGATTGGGAAGTTTGATTCAACGGTCTGTAATTAAGAATTTATTTAAAAATAAATACACTGCAATTTAAAACTAAAGTCGTAGTATTCAAAGTAGTCAGACATACCAAAATATGCTCATTTTTATTGAGTTCAGTAGAAATGCACGGTTTGGATGTGGAAGGTTCCACATAATTCATCAGCCTCGTACGTAGCATCAGTGTTGGGACCGAACACTCGAAGAGCCGACAAACTTTTTTTAAAGGTCGAAAGCACTTTCCCTCAAAGTGAGATGAGCACATTGTGCTAGTTTTTGTTGGAAACCAATTTGGACCCTTTCCTGTCGCATTAATCAACTTAAATTTTATTTCTGGATCCTTTGGATATCTAAAATTTTTAATAAACTAAATAAAATACGATAAAAATAAACAACAAAATACAAATATTCAAGGCTTTCTCCCTGTTGGGGTAGGCAGAGACCACTTCCCGCCACTTGCCACGAGTGGCAAAATAAACAACTCATTTAAATTATAATTTAAATATTTTATTAACAATTAAAATCCAGTTTTTAAGATAAAATAAACTATAGTGTATTCCACAATCGATCAATTCTAAAATATCGATAACCACACACAAGCACCTCATCTCTATATAAGGAGCGCTGGCAAATGCCGCACCACGTACGCATTGTGCTAGTGCGACTATCGATGAAAACCTTATCCATTGCTCTGTCAGAACAACCGATTCATCCATTGATTTGCTATGCAAGCAATGGTTTAGGTAAAGCAAGACTAAAACTTATTACTGATTTGAAATAGTGAACTTTATGAAGTACTTGGTACTCTCATGACAATGTTTTACTGATATTCGTAGGAAAAACTATGATATTTCAGTACTTACATTTGAAATGAGATGCCGTCGTTCACATAATTCACATTAGAGCTGGTATTTTTACAACCTGATCGGGGTGATCGTTGAAAGGAAATATTTATTAATGGAAATTAGTAGTTTAATAATAACTGTTACAATAATAAATTGATAATCGGATAGCCGGCGCACTCGGGATTGCGCACGAGTGGCCGGTCCGGGCGTATAGTTCGCTCTGGCGCTGGCGCGGGTGGCACTTGGCTTGCTCGCCAGCGCTGTCGTACCCCCGCACCCGCGCCCCGCTGGTATGCAGCGCGGCGGGGCGGGAACATCCTCCCGGCCTTGAAAGACTATGCTTTCAACTTCCGTTGGTAGGCGGACGAGGTGCTGCACTGCACGCCTGATGGTACCCTTGGCCGTGTAGACGTCTGCTACACGGCAGATGCTGCCCGTGTCCGGGTGGAGACGCGTGATGCGGCCCAACCGCCATCGCTGTGGAGGCAGATTATCTTCTTTGATCAAGTCCCCAATCGTAGGGCCAGTGGACCCTGATTGCCGCCACTTTATGCTGCTGGAGCTCGGCGATGAACTCCTTGGATCGAAAATTTTACAAGTTAAAGATATGATTGTCCTTTTAGTAATCTTTGCATTAGTGTCCATACTAACATTAAAGTGTAATGTGTCTGGTGAAGGTGACCAGTTCAACCCTAAAACCGTAGAATGCTTACTTAAATCTAGAATTTTTGAAGTGGTCTCTGCTTCTAGTATCTGGGGACAGTTTGTACGTATTTTATGAAGAGGAAAACATGCAGAAGATTAAGCCTTAGTGATCTCATCGTGAATTACTTTAATTTCGGCCTCCGACTGACATCCTGTATTTAAATCGTCCATATAAATATCATGTTCTAAAATATGAGAAATCAGAGGATTGGAACATTCGCGAGCTAGTTGAATTAGACATCTTGTACTGAGGAAAGGTGTACACGCTGTCCCATAAGTGACAGTGTTGAGCTGCAATACCTTTAGAGGTTGAGACGGATGGTCCCGCCATAAAAGTAGCTGCAAATGCCTCTGAGAAGAATCAATTTCAATTTGTCTAAACATTTTTTTTATGTCTCCAGTGAGAACATACCTATGAATTCTAAATCTTAATAAAATGGATAACAAACAGATCATCTTGTAATATTGGACCTATATATTGAATGTCATTTAATGATTTGCCAGTCGTTGTTTTGGCTGAGGCGTCGAAAGACAACGCGTAATTTAGTTGTTTCATTATGGTCCCTCAGGACTGCGTGATGTGGTAAATAGTACCCAAATGAAGGACGTTGGATCTCTTGTAAATCTAAATTCTCTAAATTTTCATATTCAGAAATAAATTCTGTGTAACTTTGTTTAAGTTTAGGGTTTGCCATTAATTTTTTCTCCAGGCAAAGAATCCGTTTTTTAGCTAAATTGTACGAATCTCCTAACGCCGCTTCGGGAGCCTCTTTGAGAGGCATTTTGACTGAAAATCAACCTGTGGGAAGGCGTGTAACATTTTCTAGGAAATGTGCATCGCACAATTTATCTTGTTGTGAACTGATATGTTCACAATCAATATCTTCTACTTCCCAGAACTTTTTAAGGTCATTATGAATTTCCTTAGTAAAATTACATATGCCATGATTAGGAACACGTTCTCCTAAACGGCCACTAACTAACCACCCAAACTGAGAATTCTGTAAAATAGGTTTTTCTACGGCCAACGGAATACGCTTAGACCCTACTACATCCCAAAAAACATCTGCCCCTAATAAAATATCAATTGTTGAGGGATTACAAAATTCTGGGTCTGCAAGCTTGATATTCTCGGGTAAATTCAGTTCGGTAATTCCTATAGGTGAACTTGGTAAAGTTCCCGTGATATGCGGCAGAACTAAGCAATAGATTTCGCATTTATAGGAATTAATACGAGATTTTATAATAATATTGCAACGCTTGGATATGTCAAATGAGACATTATTTATCCCAGAAATCTTCAATGGTTCATTGGTCCTAACTTGTCCTAACTAACCGGAAGTCCTAACTTATTTAATAATGATTCCGTTACAAAGGATGACTGGCTCCCTGAGTCCAGTAAAGCTCGAGCCAAGTAAGTCTTATGCGTTACTTTATTAATTACATTTACCACGGCGGTACACAACAAGACTTGGCCAGCAGAGACAGCTGATAATGATACCGGAGATTGAGCTGACGTAGAAGGAGTAGGGACGCTTTGAACCGTGTCGTTATTATAAGTTTGAGTTTTGTTCATGTGTAGCAAACTATTGTGCCTTTGTTTGCAGAGCTTGCACATGCCCTTTGAAAGACAACGGAATGAATTGTGACCTTCCCGCAGACAATTAGTACATAGTTTTAATCTATAAATCTCTTTACGCCTGTCTTCTACACTCATATTTCTAAATTTAGTACATTGGTATATGTAATGTCCCTGTTGACTACATAATAAACATAATTGTTCGCTTAAATTTTCTACTGAGGATACAAAGGAAGATTTATTAAACTGCCTAATATTCCAATTTTTATTATTGGCATTTAAACCGCTATTTAAACTGTTGTTAGAATGACTGCTCATAGTTTCACAAATTTATGCACGACTACGGATAAAATTAAAAAAATCATCTAACTTAGGTAAATCAGGCAAATTATTTCTGTGTTCTTCCCATTTTACACTAGAACTGGTATCTAATTTCTCAGTAACCAAGAATATTATCAATGCATCCCACTGATCTGTAGGTTGCCCTAAAGTATTGAGAGCCCGTAGATTTTTTGACACTAAATCTACTAAATTTGGCGGTTTGGGCTTCCTATTCCGGGTAACCAAATGCCTATACCTATTAGTTTCACGGACGATCTGAGCGATAATATTGGCATCCCAAATTTTTAGGAAAATTTCCGAGGGAGTAAGCTGTGCGTTGTCAAATGTCGGGCCAGTAACAGTCGGGAACCGTAAATACCTCCCGAGTCCCCTGAAAATGCTCCGCCTCGCATCGCCATGTTCGGGGCCTACAGCGGTCCGAAGAACGCGGTCGGCTTCATCGTCGCAACTTCTTGCTGCCCGGGCTAGCGACGGGTCCTCTAAATTGTCACAGTCCACTGGGTACTCGTCGACTGTGCGTGGGACCAGCTCCTCGTGACAATCATCAAGGTCCACGTCACTGCCTTCGCCAGGCTCTATGAAATCGCGCTCGATGTCGATCTCAACATCTAGGGTAAGGAAATAAAGAAATTTTTGTGAAATCATCTTAGGAGGCGACACATTAAATGCAAATAATAGTGTAACTTACCCAACTCGTAAGCGCTCCTTCCAGACCCAGGCGCCGTTGTCGTGGGAGAAGCTGAAAAATTCATAAATTTTAGTCAAATGTCCCAAAAAAAAAACAATAAAAAACTCTTCATATGATACTTACAAGGTGTAAATCCCAAAAGCTCGATGTCTACCAACAAGGGGCTTCAAGGTAATACGGCACTTTGCACAATGCCCGTCGATGGAGTGAACGGCGTTTTGCGAGACCTGTCAATAAAGTGGTGGAAACAATAAATTTTGTGTATATTTTTTTAGAATCGACCTCATAAACGCATTCACCAATCGGTAAAACAGAATAACCTACTTCTTTCCAGGCGGAGAAGAGGTACTGTGAGGTACTTTTGAAGGCCCCGGGATGGGATCTTCGATGGAAGGGATCACTTCCTCGGTGGCATCTAGAATAAATAAAAAAGAACATGAAGTATTGCGTAAGCCAGAGCAAAAAACTAATTTCTGTTATAGTTGGAACTTTTAATCTTACCCATGACAGATTCTGCAGCGGTCGCACTCTGCATTCTTCGGCCAAGCATACGAGGGGAGATTATAAAGGTGTGCCCTCAATAATCTCTTCCTCCTCCTCCTCCTCGGCGATATCTAGAAGAGGATATCGAGAATATATATAATGAATAAAAAAAAAAGGTTTTGAAAATATTTAGGGCCCACTTACCATGCGAACTGGGAACTTGGAGCTCCCACGGCTGAGGTGTACGTGGTGGAGGGATAGAGGGTACCCCCGGTAATAGTGGGCATGGGCTCCACACCCGCGTGTCTGCTCTGGCTACCTTTCGTTTTCTGTAAAT
The DNA here is from genome assembly GCA_916999025.1 of Orgyia antiqua. Classification (NCBI taxonomy): domain Eukaryota; kingdom Metazoa; phylum Arthropoda; class Insecta; order Lepidoptera; family Erebidae; genus Orgyia; species Orgyia antiqua. Next base: position 14,340,477 of record OU779874.1, read on the forward strand.
AAAGTAATGCTGAATGGATACCACAAACATGTTCGACACTAACAAGCTAGCGACAGTACGAGCAGGTATAACTTTGAATTCATTTCTGAATTTACTTACTTTGGCTCTGGAGCATCAGGCATCATGAAATTGCCCACTTGCTTGTTTTGCCTGAGCATCGCCAGGTGCCTTTGCTGCGCCGGAGACAACCTGGCCACATTTTTGGCGTCTAACGCCCTCGCCACTTTGATGGCTTTCAGTTGATCAACCATAGAACTTGGACTGAAAACAGAAATCAAATGAATGAATGCTGAGTGCAGGCAGCTTTAAGTTTAAGTTAGTCCGGGCTGAGCGTCTATGGATTGGTACCACTTTTTTATTGTTCGCACATGAGGCAGAGCTGTTTGGAACGTTTTCCTTACATATGAGTACGCCTTTGGCGAGTAAAAGTGAAGGGTACTTGCGAATATTCTTAGAGCAGGGGGATACTTCTTTTTTGTATTTTGACCTGATGAAGATTTTCCTCATAACGCTGCATAAGGTCCGTTACTCCAAAGTTTTCTAATTGCGTAACGTGATCAGCACCAATGTAGTTTTTTTCTTTCAGATTCTTCAGAATCTCTTTTAAATTAGCAATTTTCTTTCGATACCGGCTGGTTTTCTTTTGAAGCCTTTTATTTGTGATTTTTGCTTTTTCATGACCTTTTTTTGTACAGAAATTAACTGGCGTAATTTAGGTTTCCTGGGTGTGTCATTAAGTTCGTCTTTTTTTATATTATCTGAGTGCATTCTGGAAATGTTTCTTTGGGTTGAGTCAGCATCGTCTTCATCTATTATAGATATTGGATTAGCTCCTAAAATATAGTTTTGGTCAACACTGACGTTTTGTAATTCGATTGGGAAGTTTGATTCAACGGTCTGTAATTAAGAATTTATTTAAAAATAAATACACTGCAATTTAAAACTAAAGTCGTAGTATTCAAAGTAGTCAGACATACCAAAATATGCTCATTTTTATTGAGTTCAGTAGAAATGCACGGTTTGGATGTGGAAGGTTCCACATAATTCATCAGCCTCGTACGTAGCATCAGTGTTGGGACCGAACACTCGAAGAGCCGACAAACTTTTTTTAAAGGTCGAAAGCACTTTCCCTCAAAGTGAGATGAGCACATTGTGCTAGTTTTTGTTGGAAACCAATTTGGACCCTTTCCTGTCGCATTAATCAACTTAAATTTTATTTCTGGATCCTTTGGATATCTAAAATTTTTAATAAACTAAATAAAATACGATAAAAATAAACAACAAAATACAAATATTCAAGGCTTTCTCCCTGTTGGGGTAGGCAGAGACCACTTCCCGCCACTTGCCACGAGTGGCAAAATAAACAACTCATTTAAATTATAATTTAAATATTTTATTAACAATTAAAATCCAGTTTTTAAGATAAAATAAACTATAGTGTATTCCACAATCGATCAATTCTAAAATATCGATAACCACACACAAGCACCTCATCTCTATATAAGGAGCGCTGGCAAATGCCGCACCACGTACGCATTGTGCTAGTGCGACTATCGATGAAAACCTTATCCATTGCTCTGTCAGAACAACCGATTCATCCATTGATTTGCTATGCAAGCAATGGTTTAGGTAAAGCAAGACTAAAACTTATTACTGATTTGAAATAGTGAACTTTATGAAGTACTTGGTACTCTCATGACAATGTTTTACTAATATTCGTAGGAAAAACTATGATATTTCGGTACTTACATTTGAAATGAGATGCCGTCGTTCACATAATTCACATTAGAGCTGGTATTTTTACAACCTGATCGGGATGATCGTTGAAAGGAAATATTTATTAATGGAAATTAGTAGTTTAATAATAACTGTTACAATAATAAATTGATAATCGGATAGCCGGCACACTCGGGATTGCGCACGAGTGGCCGGTCCGGGCGTATAGTTCGCTCTGGCGCTGGCGCGGGTGGCACTTGGCTTGCTCGCCAGCGCTGTCGTACCCCCGCACCCGCGCCCCGCTGGTATGCAGCGCGGCGGGGCGGGAACATCCTCCCGGCCTTGAAAGACTATGCTTTCAACTTCCGTTGGTAGGCGGACGAGGTGCTGCACTGCACGCCTGATGGTACCCTTGGCCGTGTAGACGTCTGCTACACGGCAGATGCTGCCCGTGTCCGGGTGGAGACGCGTGATGCGGCCCAACCGCCATCGCTGTGGAGGCAGATTATCTTCTTTGATCAAGTCCCCAATCGTAGGGCCAGTGGACCCTGATTGCCGCCACTTTATGCTGCTGGAGCTCGGCGATGAACTCCTTGGATCGAAAATTTTACAAGTTAAAGATATGATTGTCCTTTTAGTAATCTTTGCATTAGTGTCCATACTAACATTAAAGTGTAATGTGTCTGGTGAAGGTGACCAGTTCAACCCTAAAACCGTAGAATGCTTACTTAAATCTAGAATTTTTGAAGTGGTCTCTGCTTCTAGTACCTGGGGACAGTTTGTACGTATTTTATGAAGAGGAAAACATGCAGAAGATTAAGCCTTAGTGATCTCATCGTGAATTACTTTAATTTCGGCCTCCGACTGACATCCTGTATTTAAATCGTCCATATAAATATCATGTTCTAAAATATGAGAAATCAGAGGATTGGAACATTCGCGAGCTAGTTGAATTAGACATCTTGTACTGAGGAAAGGTGCACACGCTGTCCCATAAGTGACAGTGTTGAGCTGCAATACCTTTAGAGGTTGAGACGGATGGTCCCGCCATAAAAGTAGCTGCAAATGCCTCTGAGAAGAATCAATTTCAATTTGTCTAAACATTTTTTTTATGTCTCCAGTGAGAACATACCTATGAATTCTAAATCTTAATAAAATGGATAACAAATAGATCATCTTGTAATATTGGACCTATATATTGAATGTCATTTAATGATTTGCCAGTCGTTGTTTTGGCTGAGGCGTCGAAAGACAACGCGTAATTTAGTTGTTTCATTATGGTCCCTCAGGACTGCGTGATGTGGTAAATAGTACCCAAATGAAGGACGTTGGATCTCTTGTAAATCTAAATTCTCTAAATTTTCATATTCAGAAATAAATTCTGTGTAACTTTGTTTAAGTTTAGGGTTTGCCATTAATTTTTTCTCCAGGCAAAGAATCCGTTTTTTAGCTAAATTGTACGAATCTCCTAACGCCGCTTCGGGAGCCTCTTTGAGAGGCATTTTGACTGAAAATCGACCTGTGGGAAGGCGTGTAACATTTTCTAGGAAATGTGCATCGCACAATTTATCTTGTTGTGAACTGATATGTTCACAATCAATATCTTCTACTTCCCAGAACCTTTTAAGGTCATTATGAATTTCCTTAGTAAAATTACATATGCCATGATTAGGAACACGTTCTCCTAAACGGCCACTAACTAACCACCCAAACTGAGAATTCTGTAAAATAGGTTTTTCTACGGCCAACGGAATACGCTTAGACCCTACTACATCCCAAAAAACATCTGCCCCTAATAAAATATCAATTGTTGAGGGATTACAAAATTCTGGGTCTGCAAGCTTGATATTCTCGGGTAAATTCAGTTCGGTAATTCCTATAGGTGAACTTGGTAAAGTTCCCGTGATATGCGGCAGAACTAAGCAATAGATTTCGCATTTATAGGAATTAATACGAGATTTTATAATAATATTGCAACGCTTGGATATGTCAAATGAGACATTATTTATCCCAGAAATCTTCAATGGTTCATTGGTCCTAACTTGTCCTAACTAACCGGAAGTCCTAACTTATTTAATAATGATTCCGTTACAAAGGATGACTGGCTCCCTGAGTCCAGTAAAGCTCGAGCCAAGTAAGTCTTATGCGTTACTTTATTAATTACATTTACCACGGCGGTACACAACAAGACTTGGCCAGCAGAGACAGCTGATAATGATACCGGAGATTGAGCTGACGTAGAAGGAGTAGGGACGCTTTGAACCGTGTCGTTATTATAAGTTTGAGTTTTGTTCATGTGTAGCAAACTATTGTGCCTTTGTTTGCAGAGCTTGCACATGCCCTTTGAAAGACAACGGAATGAATTGTGACCTTCCCGCAGACAATTAGTACATAGTTTTAATCTATAAATCTCTTTACGCCTGTCTTCTACACTCATATTTCTAAATTTAGTACATTGGTATATGTAATGTCCCTGTTGACTACATAATAAACATAATTGTTCGCTTAAATTTTCTACTGAGGATACAAAGGAAGATTTATTAAACTGCCTAATATTCCAATTTTTATTATTGGCATTTAAACCGCTATTTAAACTGTTGTTAGAATGACTGCTCATAGTTTCACAAATTTATGCACGACTACGGATAAAATTAAAAAAATCATCTAACTTAGGTAAATCAGGCAAATTATTTCTGTGTTCTTCCCATTTTACACTAGAACTGGTATCTAATTTCTCAGTAACCAAGAATATTATCAATGCATCCCACTGATCTGTAGGTTGCCCTAAAGTATTGAGAGCCCGTAGATTTTTTGACACTAAATCTACTAAATTTGGCGGTTTGGGCTTCCTATTCCGGGTAACCAAATGCCTATACCTATTAGTTTCACGGACGATCTGAGCGATAATATTGGCATCCCAAATTTTTAGGAAAATTTCCGAGGGAGTAAGCTGTGCGTTGTCAAATGTCGGGCCAGTAACAGTCGGGAACCGTAAATACCTCCCGAGTCCCCTGAAAATGCTCCGCCTCGCATCGCCATGTTCGGGGCCTACAGCGGTCCGAAGAACGCGGTCGGCTTCATCGTCGCAACTTCTTGCTGCCCGGGCTAGCGACGGGTCCTCTAAATTGTCACAGTCCACTGGGTACTCGTCGACTGTGCGTGGGACCAGCTCCTCGTGACAATCATCAAGGTCCACGTCACTGCCTTCGCCAGGCTCTATGAAATCGCGCTCGATGTCGATCTCAACATCTAGGGTAAGGAAATAAAGAAATTTTTGTGAAATCATCTTAGGAGGCGACACATTAAATGCAAATAATAGTGTAACTTACCCAACTCGTAAGCGCTCCTTCCAGACCCAGGCGCCGTTGTCGTGGTAGAAGCTGAAAAATTCATAAATTTTAGTCAAATGTCCCAAAAAAAAAACAATAAAAAACTCTTCATATGATACTTACAAGGTGTAAATCCCAAAAGCTCGATGTCTACCAACAAGGGGCTTCAAGGTAATACGGCACTTTGCACAATGCCCGTCGATGGAGTGAACGGCGTTTTGCGAGACCTGTCAATAAAGTGGTGGAAACAATAAATTTTGTGTATATTTTTTTAGAATCGACCTCATAAACGCATTCACCAATCGGTAAAACAGAATAACCTACTTCTTTCCAGGCGGAGAAGAGGTACTGTGAGGTACTTTTGAAGGCCCCGGGATGGGATCTTCGATGGAAGGGATCACTTCCTCGGTGGCATCTAGAATAAATAAAAAAGAACATGAAGTATTGCGTAAGCCAGAGCAAAAAACTAATTTCTGTTATAGTTGGAACTTTTAATCTTACCCATGACAGATTCTGCAGCGGTCGCACTCTGCATTCTTCGGCCAAGCATACGAGGGGAGATTATAAAGGTGTGCCCTCAATAATCTCTTCCTCCTCCTCCTCCTCGGCGATATCTAGAAGAGGATATCGAGAATATATATAATGAATAAAAAAAAAAGGTTTTGAAAATATTTAGGGCCCACTTACCATGCGAACTGGGAACTTGGAGCTCCCACGGCTGAGGTGTACGTGGTGGAGGGATAGAGGGTACCCCCGGTAATAGTGGGCATGGGCTCCACACCCGCGTGTCTGCTCTGGCTACCTTTCGTTTTCTGTAAATAAAGTAATGCTGAATGGATACCACAAACATGTTCGACACTAACAAGCTAGCGACAGTGCGAGCAGGTATAACTTTGAATTCATTTCTGAATTTACTTACTTTGGCTCTGGAGCATCAGGCATCATGAAATTGCCCACTTGCTTGTTTTGCCTGAGCATCGCCAGGTGCCTTTGCTGCGCCGGAGACAACCTGGCCACATTTTTGGCGTCTAACGCCCTCGCCACTTTGATGGCTTTCAGTTGATCAACCATAGAACTTGGACTGAAAACAGAAATCAAATGAATGAATGCAGCTTGAATAATTTAATATTATAAAGGGTAATTATGTTGATTTTACCGCGATCTCTCTACGGACGGGCCAGGAGTAGGCTCTACGGACGGGCCAGGAGTAGGCTCCACAGCCTCCGCATTACCACTCTCAGACCTAGACCTGAAAATGAAATTAATTAAACTAAAGTAAAAAAAAAAAAAAAAAATTATATAATATTGGTTAGCATAGCTTACATGGGGAAAGACAATGACCGTGCACAGCGTGGCCTTGATGTTCCACCTCTTCGACCACCTCTACGACCACCTCTACGACCACCTCTACGACCACCTCTACGACCACCTCTCTGAGCACCAGCACCAGCACCACGAACGCGAGGCATTTTTGTTATATCCTTTGGCACATGTAATACAAATAATTAATAAAGAAAAAAACACGCGAAACTCAAAAAAAAATTTCAAAACTTTTTTAAGTCCTAAAATATTTTATCTCGTTTTAACTCTGTTTCTATGCGTCGGACGCAAAAAACTTACTAGGTAAATTTTGATGGCCGCAGTAAGATCTACACGCTCAGACCAAAAAAAAAATCAAAATTTTTTTTTTAAATTTTTTAAAAATAATAAGTTGGCACATAAAACCAACAAAATAAAAAAATACATTCATACAGTTTTCATTGCCAAATATTCCATTTAAAAACGCGTACAAAAAGTCGGTTCGAAACTCGGATCTTTCAGTGTGCCCCCAGCCTAATACCGCACCGCCACAGTAACCTAAAACGTGACACGTGGAATTTCAAATTCTTGGAACCTATTCGATATATTTTGCTCATGTTTTTTACTATTCCGGCTGGTGATTACTTGATGTAACATATTATCGTATTTAGTATGATAAAACAGCCAAAAATATCATAAAATTAGGGTAAAATTATTGCGACGGCAAACAAAGCAACCGAGACCACATGTATCGGGTTCAGGAAAGGCTAATTTTTGTCTCTCATGCTAAAACCTTTATTTGTATGTATTAGTAGATAGCTTACCTTAAAAAATCACAAAACTGTGAGAGAATGATAACCTGAAACTAAACATTTGCCGACACTCCTCGTTGGCAAATGTTGGCTGGCAACAGTAGACTAAAAACACTTCTGAAATGAAATAGGCCCGCGGGCTAAGATTAAGAAGAAGACAGAAGTTTCTGTTAATAATGTTTCAGCTTTGAAGAAATTAAAGTTATAATTAGTAAAGATATCATTGATGATGTCAGTCATCATAAAGTTTAACATGCAATGCTGTCATAGAATCAACAATAAAGAGACCTCAATCAATGAATTAGGACTTGACGGATAGCGATTGATCTTGTCAGCGGGAATTTTCAAAAATATTTTAATTTTAACTTGATTATTCTTATTTATCTTATTTATTAGTCATTATTTTGTATATTTATTAGTAAATATTGTGTTTAGTTTATTAAATCGTCTGGTCACCACAAAATTATTAACCATGGAGGAGGATCCTCCGAGACCACCAGATCCGCCTGACCCCAAGCGCGAGGCTAACGTAAGTACTAAGCGCCGTCTTGAGCCTAGTTCTCAGGCCCCAGTTTTAAAAAAAACTATTACGTCTCCGGAGCTAGCGGCGGCATCAATTGATACAATCTATAATGACCCGTCATTGATTGTCGGTGGGCTATCTTATTTGAAATCAGATGCTGGACCTTTTATCGTGCATGTTTCCAGATCTGAGTCTGAACTGATTTCAAACTCCTTTAAACCTATCAGATTTGGGCAGTTTCTTAAAACACATGATGTCAAAAACGTTTGCCGTGACGGTTTAAAAAAATTAGGTAGAAACAAAATTGCGGTTCAGTTTAGCACAGCTGAGGATGCCAATTCATTTGTTTCCCTTCCTATTCTCGCGACCTATAAATATGTGGCTACTATTCCAACATATAATGTTACTCGGATGGGCCTGGTTCGCAATGTGCCCACTGAGTTGTCGATGACAGAATTCGTCGAATCTTTAGAATTACCCTGTGGTGTCGGTAAGATATTAAAAGCCAGACGTTTAAACAGGAAGATCATTGAGCATGGCAACCCATCCTGGGTCCCAACTCAGACTGTTGTGTTGACATTTAGAGGACAAATTCTTCCTTCCAAAATTTTCTCTTATTTCACTTCACTTCGTGTGGAACTTTATCATTTCCCGACCATACAGTGCAATTCGTGCTGCAGATTTGGGCATACTAAGCTTAAGTGCCGTTCGAAGCCTAGATGTTTTCGGTGCTCAAAGGATCATGCCGGTGAAAATTGTGATATTCCAGAAAATATGGCAACGTGTCTCCACTGTTCCGGATGTCACTTTGCTACGAGCAACAAATGTCCAGAGTTTGAGAGGCAGAGGGCCATTAAAGTTGTAATGGCTCAAAGTAGTATTTCATATCAAGAAGCTCTGTTGCAAATTCCTCGCGTCACAAGGTCATATGCGCTAGCCACTCAGGAAGCTCCTCCAGTCAATCAAAATTCTCATCCAGTTTCAGGCCATAAAAATCATTCACCTTCCACTTCCACCCGCTCGTACACAAAGGTAATCTCATCTCCATTACGCCCTAAAAGTCCATTAGGTAAATCATACGACAAAATTGCACATAATAATATAATCGCCTCTCCATCATATCACTTACCTAATGGTAGTGCCCTTTGTAGCACTCCTCAGTCTAACTCTCATCCTGTCAACTCATTAGAATCTCTTCTTTCTCTTCTCATTGACTTTATTATTACTAATCCACATAGTTTACCGTCCAACGTCGCCTCTAAACTTTCCCAATTCACTTTTTTCCCTTCCACGGATGGACAAGATAAGTCTTCTTCAATGGAACTCCCAGAGCGTGTTTCGTAAGAAGCACGAGCTGGTTCATTTGATTTCAAAATTCCACCCATGCCTGATTGCCATCTCGGAGACATGGTTGAGGCCAGGTTCTCGGTTCAGGGTCCCTGGCTTCTGCTGTCTGCGGGATGATAGAGCCGATGGGTATGCAGGTTGCGCTTTGTTTATAAAGCGCTCCCTTCCCTTCTCTTTAATCACTTTCCCCTCTCATCCTCCTGATATCAATATTGTTGGTGTCAGATTGCATGACATTTCTTTCGTTTCTCTATATATTCCACGCCCTAACTCTTGTCTTATTGCAGATATTCTTTCATTACTTTCCTCCGTTCCCCATCCCATGGTTGTAATGGGTGACTTTAATGCCCATCATACTATGTGGGGTTCTAGTCACTCAGATTTTTTTGGTTTATCACTTTTGGATGTATTTGATGAGGTTGACGTGTGTGTGATGAATAACGGTTCCCCTACTCGTCGAGTATATCCATCTCAAAATCCTATGAGTGCAGTTGACCTAACTCTTTGTTCTTCCTCCTTGGTTTCTATTTTCTCGTGGAGTATATTATCATCTACGTTTGGCAGTGATCACTATCCCATTTCTTCCTCTATTTCTATCAGGCCTATCCCTTTTTCCAACCCCAGCCCTTTGCAGAAATACAAACTGTCATCTGCTGACTGGAAGTCATACTCCCTGTCCCTTGATAATAAAATTCAATCATCTTTTGCAGACTCCTCAAACAGTGATCCACTAAGCCTATATAATTTATTTGTTAAATCTATTCTATCAGCTGCTGATCTCCATATTCCCTCTAAAAAACCTTTCAAAAACTTCAGAATTTCCTCACCCTGGTGGGATTCCGAATGCTCAGACGCTATTGCTGCCCGCAAAGCAGCTGAGAGAATGTATAATTCGGCAATGACCACTGAAAATTTTATAAAATATCAAAAAGCTGCTGCGCAATTTAAAAGGTTGGTTAGGAAAAAGAAACGGCTTGGTTGGCAAGCGTTCTGTAAGTCCCTTGCTCCCAAAACCCCATCTGCCATAGTTTGGTCACAAATCAGACGCTTTCGTGGATCCATGAATTCTCTGGATTCTCCATACAACATCTCCCTGTCTTGTTTAGAAGCTTTTTCAGATAAGCTAGCCCCTCCCTGTGTACCTTCCTTGGACTCACTTTCTTCTCCTCTTTCTTTTCTTCATTCTTCTAATATCTTTGATGGTCCGTTTTCTTTTGATGAACTATCTCTCGTTTTAGATAAACTAAAAGACTCGTCTCCTGGTATAGATGGCATTCCGTATTCATTTATCACTAAATCTTCTTCCCATACAAAAGAATCGTTTCTCGAGCTTGTCAATCACTTCTTAGACTATGGTGTCATCCCAAACCAGTGGAAGACTCAAATAATAGTCCCTATTTTGAAACCAGGTAAGGACCCAGCTTCTTCTTCTAGCTGGAGACCCATTGCATTGTCATCTGTTCTCTGTAAAATAACCGAGCACCTCATTAAATTGCGCCTGGAATGGCTAGTAGAAAATAAATCTATTTTAGCAAGTAGTCAATTTGGATTTAGAAAAAGTATGAGCACTAGTGACAATTTGGCTATTTTAACTTCTGACATTTATGCAGCCTTTAAAGAAAAGTGTTACCTGGTAGGAGTCTTCCTCGACGTGGTAGCTGCTTATGATAACGTTCTTTTACCGGTGCTTAGAAGCAAGCTTATTCGGTTAGGTATTCCTGTAAAACTAGTTCGTTTTATTTTTAACATTTTAGCTGAACGTTCGATTGTCATAAAATTTAACCAGCAACTTCTATCCCCTAAAACAGTATGGCGTGGTTTACCACAAGGTTCAGTTCTTAGCCCTCTGCTGTATAGCCTGTACACGTATGACTTAGAACTAACTGTTAATTGTTTTTGTGGTGTCCTTCAATATGCTGATGATATTGCACTGTATGTAAAGGTTGATAACATTCCGAACGCAACAAATAGATTAAATTCAGCTTTAGGTTATCTCAGTCACTGGCTTGTGGACCATGGTTTATGCTTGTCTCCCTCTAAAAGTTCTGTCGTGATATTCACGAAAAAGCGGTCAATTCCCGTGATAGATGTGATTTTAAATGGGGAAAAAATTCCTCAACACAATAGTACAAAATTTTTAGGCCTTTATCTTGACAGTAAAATGTCGGGTGCCCTTCATTTTGATTATGTAGCGAATAAGTGTGAGAGGAACCTCAACATCCTTCGGGCTTTGTCCGGAGTATGGTGGGGCTCTCACCCTTATTCACAGAAATTATTATATAATGCAATAATCCGCAGTCAAATGGACTATGGATGTTTCTTACTTAACCTCTGTCACAAATCTGCATTGAATAAACTTTCCAAAATACAGTCTAAATCTCTTAGGGTTATTATCGGTGCCATGAAATCTTCGCCAATTGCTGCTATGCAGATTGAATGTGGGGACCCCCCTTTAAATTTACGAAGGCAATTTCTTTCTGACAGATTTATGTTTAAACTTGTACAAAATTCTAGTCATCCCCTTCTTCATAAATTGAGCGTCCTTGTTAATCTTTATCAATCATCTGATCCCGACAAAATCCCCTGCATTCTTCTCAGTTTTATCAGGTATTCTAAATTACCCTATCAAATTGTTCAATTCCCCTTAAACCCTCTTTTTTCTTCTCCATATGAATCTCTCGTTTTTCAACCTAACGTTATTCTTGATTTAGGAGTTGAAAAATCATCATTTAATGCTAATGCTATGTTTTTGGATATTGTACAAACTCGTTTTCAAGGTTGGAATAAAATTTACACAGACGCCTCTAAACAATCCGCGACTAGTGATGTTGGTGCCGCTGTTTGGATGCCTTTCACTGGCATCTGTTTGAGTTTTAAATGTCCGCCTATCGCTTCGGTTTTCACAGGAGAAACTTTGGCTATCTTGGAAGCCATCCTTTTCGTTAAATCACATAACCTTAATAATTCAATCATATTCACTGACTCTAAAAGCTGTCTGCAAGCCATCCTTTCTAATCCCTTTTATTCCAAATCTAAATTTCCCCTAGTTTTTCAGATTAGACAGGCTCTTTATGAATGCCATGTCTCCAACATCCTTGTCGTTTTAGCGTGGATACCTGGTCACTCAGGAATATCCGGTAATGAATCGGTTGACTCTTGTGCTAAATCTGCATCCCAAATTGGCTCGTTAGAACATTTCAAAATTTTTTCTCATGATTTGTGCCTACTTCCTAAATCTACGCTCCAGAAATCCTGGAATCGGTATTGGATGTCAATTAAACAAACAAAAGCCAAGTACTATGGTGATGTCCAATCCGAGATACCTGCAAAGCCATGGTTTTTTAAATTTCGTAAGGCTAGTAAACGCGTAACTTCTGTAATCTGCCGTCTCCGATTGGGTCACTCTTGTACTCCTTCCCATCTGGCTAAACTTAGGATAAAGGATAACTCACTCTGCGAATGTGGCTTAGATGAAGGTTCAGCTGATCATATTTTTTTCAATTGCTCACTTGTACAACAATCACTTTATGATTTAATCCCTAACAATATCCCGCGTCCTGTCTCCTTTAAATTTCTCTTATCTTTTATTTTTTCATTTGAAATAAATTCCATACTTTGCAACTATATTAAAAAACATAAAATTAAATTGTAATAATTAGACACATTATATAAAATGAGTATTATGTTACATTCATAATTATGTATTTAATTCCTATAATACTTGTATATATTTAACATTACTTATTTGTTATTGTATGTTTCTATTTTTATTTATTAATTTTTCTAAGAATAATCAGTTGTCAGTTTATTATTTAACTTTTTCACTTGTTTCGGCCAAATATTGTTATCTCTCCATAGATCATGATACTAGCATGTTCTTGTCTGAAGTTAACACAAAACACTGGCGGAAAGTGACTAGTCCTAAGATAGTCACATATGGGCCATTAAAAGAAGAATTGAATTGAATTGACCTCAATCAAAATGTCATAAAATGTAATAAGCTTTTAACTAGTAGTAATCAGACATATTATTGTCTCTGCGAAAATATTATGTAGGTTACATCTATCAAAATATCACTGCAAAACTGATTTAAATTGGATCGAGGTCTATCTTAGACAGCCATATATTTATTCTGATAAAAAAATCAGAGTTCAGATTTCACAACGCATGATTTCGGTGTCATAATAAAGTTGGTATTAAAAATGTATCCAATACCATCATGCATACAATTTCACACTGCTTCTACTGGTCATATCTTGACCATGTACCGTTGTAATAGCCAAGAATACCTTAAAGGGCCAGCAGATAACCTCACTCTTGATACCAAATCCCATCAATGTAAATTTTCCGTGCTTTCCTAAGTTCCTTAATGTATCCTTGTTCTTAATATAACTGATCATTACAAAACATAAACCTTATAATATTCTCATAAAAAAATTACGTGTAACTCTTAGAAGTGCACAAAAACTTAGACAGGAATTTGGTTATTTCGTATATCAAACATTTGAAGTATAATTTGAAAGTAATCTGGAGTTGTTATCATGTAATTTTTGCTGAAGATCTGATCAGTGGTATTCGGAACACAAGTATGCATTACAGTTTCATACTTGGCAGCTATATTTCTATAGTAATGAGGTATTTTAGGGTCGGCAGTGATTTCGCTCCGCGTTAACACTTAGTAAAAGATAATGTGTTGACACGCGATCCAAGGTGATGTTATGGCAATAGCTGGTGCACATGCGCTAAGGTTCCGCGTGCAATGTACGATAGTGTAATGTGTCTATCTTCGCTACAATGTATTCTCGGATTCCCCCATACTATAATAATTTGCCAGGTACATTTTTTTTACAGATTAGTCCGTATATCTAGTCTCAAAACTTCACACCATAAAACCATAAACTAAATCGATCTTTTCGCTCCTGAAACCCAGGGCACAGTTTAATTATTGGTATTACTTATACCCTTATGCTGTATAGAAAATTTAAGAACAATCATTTTCACCATAAAATGCAGATTTTTGACACTAAAACTATAAAAGCCTGGCAACAAAAATTGATGATAGAAATTACACCATAAATCTATAGGCGTACATCCATCCATCAGCCTTTCTCTGTCCACTGCTGGACATAGGCCTTCCCCATAGAACGCCACAACGCGCTTTATAGTCGTACATCGTACCTTAATTATGAATGTGGTACTGTTACAAAAATGAGATACAATATTAATATGTATCAAGGGTCTTGTTTATCATGGGCCCCAGGAGAGTTATGTCAACATACGCATATGTTATCTTTATTAAATTCGGAGCAAAACTAATGGAACTACATATTAATAAAGTTAACTACAGTATTGCATCTTGTATGCCTATATTGTTCAGCGTCAAAAGTTAAGGCAATCGTTGGTTCCTTAATCTCTTGTAAATGTCATAGGTTAACAACTACATTTTAATTCTAAAGCTACTCCAAGAGATTCAGCATCATTTTCTTTTCAGCTATGCATTTTAGTGATATCGGACTGGTAAAGACATTTTGAAACCGCTTCATCCCACGCTGAGTATTACCCGTATTTTGATAGAGCTATTCAAATGTATGGCGGGTTCAATCGGAGTTTACATTTTGTTGAATAGTCTAAAATAGGTCGAAACTTGGGCAGTCCATGTACAAAATATATCTTACAATCACACGTTATCTTAATGCGGAAATTTATAGGTATTGTAGTTACTTGTATGTCATAAGTCGTGATCATGTCGGTGTCGGCTGAGGGGCTAACACACTTCCACCCTGGACGGCGCCCACGCACCGACTGATGGTATCGTGCGAGTTACGAGCTCAAAGAAGTTGTTGTGTTAACGATATTGTGTGTATGTGTGGGGACTATTACGTTGTTGGATGTGGTAGTTTGGTTTTCAAAAATAATTTTTTTTTATATGTACTAGTGTCATAATTCTTAGAAAGAACTACTTCATAATACTTGGTCAGTACGTAATGTAGTGGACAAAACAGCATCCTGTTAGGGACGAGAATGAGGAGATCCTTTCCTAATGGAACTATCGTGAACAAGTTACACCTAAGCCTATGTATTACGTAAGATTTTTTAGTTTTATAACAAAAAATATTCGACCATTCGCATTCATATTGCTTTAAAAATTACCACCATAACTTACAATCTCAACGAAGTAAACTTTAAAGAAAATATCGTTCAAATAACGACTGTAAATGGCTTCATTTTTCATATAAGTATGAAATTATGGTCCATAATTGATGCGTAATGCAACGAACAATCACTATTAAGATATACCTCAAAATGTGCTTACATCAAGGTTAAGTATCAGGTTATAAAAAAGTTTATAGCGTAATGGATCATAAACATTTTGTACTTGAGCGGAGTTTCTCAAAGTTTTTACATAGCCCGTCCTTTGTATTGCGATACCTTATCGCTTAACTTAACAGAGTCGACACTTTCTAATCTTTACGAGAAAAGTTAACCTTCAACTAACACTATTATTCGCAAATAGTCACATTCCATAGTTTAACGCTTATTATGGTGTTAAATGAACTACATATATCCTTAACCTCATGTTGTTAGGTAATTGGCAAATTTTTTAAACAAAAAGCTACGTCTGATTTTTTTATCTGTGGTATCAAATAATTTTTATATATGCTTTATGATACCAGTTTTTTACTCTCACTGTAAACAAAACAAAACATTTTTTTATACATCCTTGCCTCCGATTATTCCTTCCTGCAAACTTGTAAAGCACAAAACTGGAAGTTGAGAAACACTGTTTTAAAGTAAATAGCTCGCAGCGCCTTAATATCGGTGCTGGTGTTGATAATAATCAAGCGATTATATCTATCGTATAAAAGTACTAATATTTAGATCTTTGTTCTATAATGAAGGTTAGAACTTTCACATGGAGAATTACGCAATCGTTATGGTCAGGTCGTGGCCTCTCTTACCTTTTATATTTTCGGCGATATTACAAAAGCCCTTTAATGAGAGCCAGCTGGAGCCAAAATAGTCTAGGGACAATGAAGTCCTCGATGTAAGTAGTGCAAGATAGCGTATCCTACTTCTTCTTTTTAGCTAATTTTTATCGTCTTGGTGTAGGGCTCTTTGGATTCTGCCTTTCTTTTTGATCTTCTGCCACTTGCATCCAATGCGTGTCGTAGCGAATTCTACATATAGTACGTAGGTACGTATCCTCTTATTAAATAAAAAAAAATCTGTTTCCTTGAAGAATAGGTTTTGATGTCGTTGCACATAAAACCGTAATAAGTTTTCCTGAAAAATTATAAGTGTTGATTACTGTCATAAAAATTAATGGTAAAAATGAAATTAGTAGCTCCACAATATCCCTAATTTTCATTCAGTGGTCGCAGTCACATTTCTATAAATTTAGTTATGAGTGAAATTCGTATTAATACCGTATCCATTTCATACCACTTCGTAGGTTTTACAAGTCTAATAGCACGGGAATAGTTCTAATATCGAGAGTGTATCTCGATTTCGTTAAACGTAATCTTGGAAATTTCTTCGATCTAGATAGAGCTTAGGTGAATCTTGTGAGTTCGCTATGAGAGAGGAAATAACATGCATGTTACTTGCAGTTTTGTTTTATCTGTATTTGATAGTAATGTTACTTTGTATACAGATTTCCTAGGTTCGATTCAGGGTGAACAATATTAAAATAAATAAATAAATATTCACGGACATTTCACACAGCATCATCTGGTCCCAAGTTAAACTTATATGCTTGTGTTATGGGTATCAGTATACGGATAGAATACATATACTACATTTTTTTGTAAATACATGCTTATTATACATAGAAACACCCAGACACAGAACAAACATTGGGATCACATTTATAAACATTACACAAATGATTGTACGAGGCGGGAATCGAACCTGCGACCTCATGATCGGCAGTCCGTTATACGAACCACTAGACCACGAAGCCCGTCATATTGTAGTAAAAACAGGCACATTGTTTAGTATTAATCCCCGTATATTTTGGTGTATACAAAAAGTCGATCTCCATGTCTCCAGCCCATTAACGTCCCACTGTTGGGCACGGGTCGCTTCCACTTCGGAAGGGTATTTGGTCTACAATGCGGCGCTGAGTAAGGCATATTACCATGAGGTTTAGTGTCGACCATTTCGTCTCTACGTTAAAATCAATCTAAAATCTTAAAAAATCCCACTAGCACGTTTAAAAGGCGACAAAAAACTAGAACAATTTAATATTAAAATAATGAAAGTCACAATAGAAGTGTAAATATTAACATATAAATAAGTGGTCAAGACCGTGTCGTGTCATTTCAATGTTAGATATGGCCGCCCCCCGGTGGGTCCTGCACCGTTAACCACGGGATTACTGCGAGATGAACTGGCACTGGTTAACGGGCCAGTCTAATTCTATTAGAAATGTTACATTTGATTTGTTTAGTGTCAAGCTTGAAACGTACCCATAGATGTATAGACCGGATCCCAAACAACCTCTAGATTAAAATTATTCAGATGTACTACTGGTAGTAGCAAAGCCATTTTAACTGCTGCAGTATTTATTAGTTAGTTTGCATTTGGTGACTTGCCTGAGCTGAGGTCTTTGACTTAAAATTTTCTCATTAAAAAGGGCTTTGTACTCCTTTATAACTCGTCAGATACTGCCTTATTCAATTCTTTCTTGCATAAGAGCCGCCTGGCCTGGAAAACCGGCAGACTTTGTACGGACATTGTCCAGTAACACCTCACATGAAAAAGCGGCAGATGCTACGGGCATTGTCCAGCAGCAAAACTCGTCTGCGTCTGAACCATCTCTGACATAGAATTGACCTTTATAGGTGTCTTAAAAAAATCTTATTATTGATGTTTTCCCCAACGAAGGATATATAATAACAAAGTTTCTAATCTAATAAATTAAATAGGTCAAGTTTCAGTCTATGAATTCCAACAGCGGTGATTTTAATTACAAATTACGCAATTAACTTTAACGACTCTCTGGTACGCCGGTTGGTAGTGACAAACAAATAAAATTAGCCTCTCTATGTTCAATATAATTGTGATTTTAATAGAATACTGTTTATTTATGAGTATTGTGTTCTAACGACATGAAGGCAACGTGCTCTTGCATCTAACAACCAATTATTTCTGCTGTTAATGAACAAGTTATATTTTAAATTCTCGTCTGACAATGGTGCCGATTCTGAGCGCACAACTAAACTTAACTTAACTAAAAATTTAAAACTGATAGCGTCATTATCACAATTCGGCAATGTTTACTGAAGTTTCTTATTATTAAAACTGTGTATTATAGACTAACCATTTTAATTAATATAAATGTGTACAACGAAATAGCATGTAATAGCTATATTGACACTACCAATTTTCATTTTTTAGTTAAGTCAAGTTTAGTTGTGTACCTAGAATCGGTACCAATATTAATTGAATTACTAGGCCACATAAGACATAGAATTAATTCTGGCTGCATTAATGATATGTCCTATGTGGTACTTCAAATTCAAATATTTATTGCATACTAAGTGTGTTACATGGTGGTACAATATAATATAAAGAGCTTTAGACTTAGGCCTTTTACAGGCATAGCAATGTTAGTAGGTATATAATTATGTTAGTAGTTTGTTAGTTATATTTACTTAGTCATTAATTTATTTATTTTAACAATGCTTAGGTAGTCAATTTATTTAACATTAAAACAACATCTTAATATATATATTTCTTGTGTGCGTGTGTATGTGACTGAACTCCTCCTAAACGACTGGACCGATTTTGATGAAATTTGTTGTGTGTACTCAGGGGGGTTTGAGGATGGTTTAGATTCACAATTGACTGGACCGATTTTGATGAAATTTTTTTTACACAGAATTGTATGGCAAAACAACGTTTGCCGGCGCAGCTAGTAAATTATAATAGTGGTCTAGTACTTACATTCTAGAAACTCCTTAACAGAGTACCTAGTAACAATGTTGGACCAGGTGGTGTATGAGCTTGTTTTTAAACGATTGGATGCAATCAACATTCTTTATATTGGCTGGTAAATTATTAAATATTTTAACTGCCATATAATATGGACTTGTATTAAGCATTTAAATTCTTGAGGGTGGTAAGTATAACCTAGCTTTATGACGTGTGTTTCTATCGTGAGTATCCTCTACTTTCTTGAAGATATGTATGTTTTAACAACAAACATACACATGTCAAGTATATATAATGAGGGCACTGTTTGTCAACAGTGCCCTCATTATATATACTTGACATTTAAGATTAAGACGTTTAAGATCAATAAAATATGGTTTACAGCTAATTGTATTATCTATTTGTGCTATTATACGTACACATTTTTTTGCATAATTAACAACTCATTAACGTTAATACTATTGCCCCACAGCATAATCCCATACCTTAGCCATGAGTACGCATAGGCATAATATGCTGATAAAGCAGTACGCTTATCAGTACACAGTTTTATAAGAAAATTTTGATAATTTTGATTTGATGTGTTCTATGTGAGTTTCCAGTTCAAATGTGTATCAATTTTCATACCAAGTAAGCTAAATGTATCCACTGCTTCAATAGTTGTGTTTTCAAATACTAAATTTAAAGATAGAGGTGTTTTTTTATATGACCTAAATTGCATAACTTTAGTTTTAGGTAAGTTTATTTCCAAATTATGGGTCTTAAGCCAGTTTGTTACTGTTTGAAGAGTAGTTTGAGTTATAATGTTACTATTGCTAGGGTTTTCACACTTTATTAATAATGATATATTATCTGCAAATAGCACTGGTGTTATGTCACCTTTATTTAGTACTTTTGGCAGGTCATTAATAAATATAAGAAACAACATACATCCCAGGACACTTCCCTGTGGAATTGAGCATGTTAACCTCTTGCTTTGAGATCTGACTGGATTTATTTCATATTTGGAATAATCAAAGTGGTTAATTTGTACAATTTGTGTTCTATTTTCCAGATATGATACAAACCAAGAGTGTGCTGGTACTCTTATTCCACAGCCATACAGCTTTGTTAGTAGAATATTGTAAGGAACCTTGTCATATGCCTTGGTCATATCTAACAACAACCCAATTACATGTTTCCTATCATTTATGTGTTGTAGTGCCTCTTGGATATATTTATAGACAGCTAGTGTAGTTGATCTTGATTTTCTAAAGCCATTTTGACAGTCATTCAAGATATTATATTTTTCTAAAAACTCGTAAAGTCGGTTGCAAATAGCCTTTTCAAATATTTTTGCAAAGGTCGGCAAGAGAGCTATTGGTCTATAATTGCTTGGGGTGGATGTATCTCCTTTTTTGTGAATGGGTTTGATTATAGCTATTTTTAAAAGGTCAGGCAGTTTGCCGTCTGCAAAACTTTGGTTATTAAGAGTGTCAAGGGTTCTGATAGTTCATGTGAACAAGCTTTTATTAGAATTGAGGGAATATCATCCACACCACAGCTGTATGTTTTTTTTAATAGAGTGTATTATTTTTATTATTTCCTTTTCAGAAACAGGGCTTAGAAACATAGAACAAATTGTTTGGTTGGTGACATTATAGTTGGTACTTTGTCCTGAACTAGGTGTTAGGTTTTGGTGTGTCATTCCAACTGATGAAAAGAAGTCATTGAAGATATTAGACACAACAAGTGGAGATTGAAAGTCCCTATTACCATCCCTTAACAAAATGTTATATTTGAGTATCTTTTTGACTTACCTGTTTTTGTGTTAATAATGTTCCACATTATTTTTGTTTTATTATTAATATTTTTCATTTGTTTAATATATAATAGTTTTTTGGATAATTTAACACTGTTTTTTAATATTTTGGAATATATCTTATAATACCTTTTGAAAACCTTACTTTTACTCTCATTGCAAATAGTTCTTATTATCCTTTTATGTTGACATGATTTCCTAAGACCAGTGGTAAGCCACCCCTTATTTAGTTTGTTTTTAAGTTTTAGTTTCTTATATGGGATATAAACATTCAACAACCTAGTTATAAACGTTATGAAATTATTGTAATTGTTATGGATATTTTGATGTTTGTTTACTATTTGGTCTCATTGTACCTCCCTTAAAGAGTTTCTAAAACTTACAATTTCATTATTGGTGAACATGGAATTAATATTTAGTATTATTTATACACTTTTGTGGTCTGATAAGCCATAGTCATGGACCATTGACCTACAAATGAGTGGTTTATAATTTGTAAAAAACAGATCTATGCAAGTACTCGTAGATGAAGATTTAGTTACCCGTGTTGGGTCACGTATAAGTTGGTGAAGATTGTATTGTTTCATATAGTTAATAAATTCTAAAGTTTGTTTATTCTTGTTAAGTACATTTATATTAAACTCACCCCCTAAAATTAAATATTTTTGTGATCTTTTATCATTTAATCTATGTAAAACTTTAGCCATTTGTTGGTAGAATATTTCTATATTGCGATCTGCCCTATACAGTCCTATAACAACACAATTAAATTTAGGAATCTCTATTGCACTAAATTCTATACCTAATAAATTCCTTTGAAAAGTTTACAATGTCTGTTCTTTCACTACATTTTAGTGATTTTTTTACAGTAATGCAAACTCCTCCACCTTCGTGCTTTTTACGATAGAAGATTGAGGCAACCTTATACTCCTGTGGTAGAACAGAATGACAATAGTCTTCATCCTTCCACAGTTCTGATAAAGAGATAATATCAAAGTCGCGGGCACTGCTAGTATAAATATATAAAACATTGGAGACAAGTACTACACAAGTTGATGCTCGGGTAGATTAATTTTTTGCTGGGTATTGAAGTGTTTCTCAGTGTTGCAAGACTAAATATTAATAACATTAAAATCCTTGTTCACTGGTAATCCTATAAAATCTTAGCACCAACATTATGACAAGCTCAGCTCAAAGCCTGTATAAATACAATATTATGCTCGTCAATCGAGATTAGGTCCAGTTGAGTACTCCGCCGGCACCTTCAGATTACATGAGATTAAACGAGCCTTCGACATCAGACACGAGCTCGCACTTGACCGAATTATATTGCCGTCTGGCGATGAAAGTGATAAAAGTTAATAACTTTCTTTTGAAAAATTATACAAGAATATAAAATCCTATTGTTGTATTGGAGTTAAAACGATTTAAACTATTTGAAATAGAAAAGCAATTCTCTATTCATTTTTAGAAGAGACTACTTACGGTTCATATGTTAGTTTGTCTTAGATCTAGTGTTATTAGTGCAAGATTAACACGTTAATAAAATAGCCGTTATTTATCCGTTTTTC
The DNA here is from genome assembly GCA_916999025.1 of Orgyia antiqua. Lineage (NCBI taxonomy): Eukaryota > Metazoa > Arthropoda > Insecta > Lepidoptera > Erebidae > Orgyia > Orgyia antiqua. The sequence continues at coordinate 14,362,814 of OU779874.1, forward strand.
GAAGTACGATATACGGTAACAGTCGTATCAGATTCCCGCTTAGATACACTTATTAAAGTTTCTATCTAAAAAATCGATAAACGTCTTATCGTAATTTTATCGATATTTCCAACAGCTGTTAGGGTCAAATTGTCTTGCAATAAATATGTCTAATTAGCAATAGCAAATTACATACACAACCTTTCCTAGCGCCTGAGAAAATGCCAGGATAATGATATTTTAAGACTTTAATATGGTAATAAAGTGTCTAATTAACTATTTCATATATATATGGTGTACTAAAATAATAGAGCTTCTATTTATTTCATATAAATTATGCGAATGTAACTAAAAATCGAATACGTGTACCGCTAGATTTTATTATTCTTACAAGATTAGGTTCTGCTATAAAATAATGTCGTTACCTCGGTTGTCTGCTGAAATAAGCTATTACATTCAAAGCTCCCTTGTTCGCGATCCCGTACTCTCCCATTTCAAGTCAATTGGGCGCCACAATGAAATTTTATTATCCCTATACACAATGACAGTTATATAGTGGTAGAAGAAAGCAGAAGTAATGCATTCCGCCGCACCTAATCGTATAAGTATTTGTATAGCCTGAGTTTTGGCGGCGATTCAATCAAAAATTATACAAGAATGTAAAATCTTATTGTTGTATTGGAATTGAAAAGAATTAAACTATTTGAAACAGATAATCAATGTTGATAATTTCACAGTTAAGGAACTGCTAATTTCCAAAATATTTTCTTGATGCTTGTTTACGGATTTACCGGAACCGGCATGCCAATTTCTTAGCTTTTATTGTTTCAGCGTATATTATAATCAGGCTTTTATGCATTAGAAATGCATCTATTTATAGAAAAGACAGATAAAACGCTAACACACGACTTTACGACCTGCAACGCCTGAGACAAATAGAGTCACTCACATTTTCATCAGATCATTTGAAACCTTATCTTCCCGTAGTCAAATAAAAAATATAATACTGTCACTATTACATATTAAAAGGTGTTAAAATATATATTTCATTGACAGTAAACATCCAGCTATAAGAAACGTTAAATGTTAATATAAATGAATGGAATTAATTCAGTTTAATCTATAGAATGATCGAGAACACTCGACGCAGTTTGTCACCCACTCTCGGTTACACTTAATAAAGAAAATCGTTTAATTACAGATCCTTAGATAAAATATGCTCGCAATATAAACGTAAACAGTAAAACAATTCTTTGTAGAATTTATGGTGAAATAACATTGTATCTTTTTCTTGTAATGCTAATTAATTTTGGCGGCAAATGAAAACTGTAATGGCGTCTTTTTTTAATAATGGCGGACCAGGGCAACATTCCTGGGAAGAGTTAATATTTTATTATATTTTATTTTATATAAACAGTGCTATTAATTAGTTGTTGTTTTTCGCAGTTGTTGTTATTTTTACAAGTATTAATTAGTAACATATTAATATGCGAAAGAAAACGCCTTGTGTTTCTTGTATCTGTACCATTTAACTTAATAAAAAGCTTGACACTTTGTCCTGGTTCTGTTATGTTACTAAAATCTTATTATGATTTGCCTCGACACTTTGAGTAGGTACTTTAACCGATGGCCTGAGTGAGGCGAGTCATGGCATATTGTTGTAGAGTGCATATATAAATTACTAAAATGTATTAGGTATTAAAACATAAAGGGAGCATATTCGAAACATACTCTGTTTTGATGATGACGGTGATCACTTTTTCCACTCCAATTTAATTTATTAAGTAAAAAGCATCGCAAGTCAATTGCAAAATTAATAAATTACTTCAATACTCTGTTTCCTTATTATTCTGGCGTTTAGTTTTTTTATTAATTTTTTCCTTGTTTATGTTATAATCTACACTTTGATTCTAAAAGAGAGCTTCCTTTTAAACTTAAAATGTGATTTATTCTCAAACTTGTTACATATGTGAATAACATTTCCTGAGAAAAATACGTAAGGAGTATTGTAATATTTCTCATGTGAAACCAAGGCTTAGTATGTAGTTGTTTCAAAGGATGTGTCTTTTTCTAACGCTATCCTAATAAACGCTAAATATGAAAGTCGATGAGTACAACTTTATTTATCATACAATTTACACTTATCCTTCGGACCAGATGATTAATACAATTCACACGAGCTAGCTGAATTTGATGTATCGCTTCGAAGATACCAGTGTGTTTGTGATATTAGACACAAGTCATACAAAAATACAATTGATGGACGACAAGCCGAATACATATTTGTATATGTATTGACTTCTTCCCATATCCCCTTGTGATCCATTTGTTGATAAATATCGGTAAAGTTGCGGTTTCCGTATCAGTTGATTTTGAATGAATTGTTTTGCCATTTTTGATAAGGTGTATTTGATACATTTTGTCTTTGCTTCCCTGTCTGTTTAGTGACTAGAAATGCCAAGCACTGTGCAAAGTGGAGTAGAAAGAGTCGACTTGAGCCTGGCCTCTACTGATAATGTTATCAGAATAACGCCGAGATATTGATCCTGTTGGGAATTTTTTAACCAATGAATCAACAAAATTATAACAAAATGCGGAATTAAACTTCTGTTAAATCTGGTTACGAAGACAGCTTTGACAAGTGATGTGCGATACAGCACGAGGCTGGTCTCTTGTACCGATCACTGTCACACTTTCACCCACAGGTGGCGCGAGTGACGTGATAGTCCTGGCTAAACAAATATTTTATGTGACACTCAGGGTTGCTACGAACCATTAAATAAAGTAAATAAATATTAGAAACAATTCACATGATGCAAACATATTATGCTGATTTTAAATTGAGCGGAAGATATCTTTGGATATTACAGAATTAATACCTACATTATATTAGAAAACAATCGGGTCATTCTGAGCAAATCATAGAATTAATTTTTACAACCTACTACACCCAGAATAGTAATCAATCGTGATTGAAATTGAAATCATTAAATGTTAAGAACACTTTACTCATCCTTATTGATCCAACTTGACCCACATAAAAAGATAATATTTTCGAAAATATTTTAAGCTAGATTACCCCACGGTAGCAAGTGATTAAACGGCAGACTGCCCCCTGTGGGCGGTGGACATCAGGAATTTTGATTGAGTTAGCGCCGGTGGCTGGACGATCGACACCACACACGATTTCACGGCCATCTTGGATTTGTGACGTAACTTTAATAGCTCATGGAATTGTCGTGATGTAAGCCTTGTTAGCGAGTTAATTACAATGTGGGTAGTTTAATATTTTTATGATACTTCATTAAATTTATTGATTTATTTAAAAAGTAATTGGATTTGGATGTCTGACTGTCTTGACGAATACCGTAGACCTTACCAGAGACTGCGATTTGGCAAATTTAACTAAATGCCGAATGTGTGTTCTAAATTTTGCAGCAGCGTGCTGGTTAGAATTTCATCCTGCAATAATTGTACCAGATGTCCGGATAGTCTCTACGTGTATCATAGTGTAAACAAATCCTCAAATACTATTAAGATTATTAATAAGTTAATAAAATAATGTCATTTGTCACGTCCCGTCGACGCGGCGTCACCGCGACGGAGCTGCAGCGAGTCCGCTACACTTCTCATCGTGGGACATTGATTGATTTAGTATGAACAAGTCCGCCATTTGTCCAAGTCTAGTAATTAAATATCACAGCGATGAGGTATGTGATTGTACGTCTAAAATTAACTGAGATCCATGTATAAGGAAAATACGAGTTGTCAATGTTAAAGTGACATTTTTGAAGAAACTCCGTTGAATGTGTAGCGAATTTTTAATACGCTTTTATAAGTTTGGTATGTATCTATCAACGTATTAATCTGTGTAACGGAATCTTTGAAAGCGGTTTTCAGTCACTTGCAGTAGACGGATTGATCTGAAATTATGCACATCTAACAAGGACCGATGACAATGCAATAATTTAAAAGAATAATCCCAATTCCTTGATCAGAATTACTAGTATGTTGAAGTATCACTATGACCACACTTGTATTTTTAATTATACACGTAATAGTTTAATTGTATATGAGTAGACTCACCAAGATTATTGTGTTTCTACGTATGCCTTTCATATACAATCAGATAATTTCACATAAAAACGCTTTGCTAAAAACGCTAAAAAATCTATTACGGACAGCTCGTATTCAACGCGGCCTTACTTCTGCAGACATAGGTGTAACGGGTTCTTTCTTTCTTCTTTCTTTCAAAAATATATGTCAATGAACGCCTGACACCGCATAATAAGAGGATGTTCTACCTCGCAAGGAAAAACGGGGCAGAGCATAAGTGGAAATATATATGGCGTAAGAATGGCAAAATATATGCTCGTAGAGATGATGGAGGACAGGTTGAACGCATACGCAATATTGGAGATTTAGATAGAATTTTTATAGCTCTTTAATAGAATTATTTGCATTTCATTTCTACCTCTATTTCCAGTAAAACCCAATTGTGTTATTTTATTGTGTTGGTAGTGTTTTTTTTAATATTAAAACATAAGTTTATTAAATTTGTTACGTAATGTTCATTAATTAAGCAATTAAAAAGAATTATGTTTTTCTAGTTACAAAAGAGATGTAAATATTTTCTTTTGTTATAATGTTTGATTTTGTCTTTTTATACTCATGTTAAAAAAGTTTAAACCATTATTTATAAGCCCAACATGAGTTTATGTAAGTTTATTGTTTATTAATTTATTGTTGATGTATGTATTTGCATTTACTGGCTGCTTTCATGCCTTATAACTTATAATTCTAAATAAATTTCAATTGTGTTAGTCGTTTACACTGTATTTATTTATATATAATTTAGATTCATATTTTAACTCAAGTTTGAAGTTTTTAACATTGTGAATAGTTTGCTACGATTTATATTAGTTTTTATTTAATAATCATTTTTATAATGTGCAGCATATGTCTGTAACCTAGTTTGTGAATTTCTAATTGCTTGTTTTCTTGTTGGGCATCCGTGACATCACTCATTGGGGTCCATTTGAAAACCAGCGTCAAGTCCTATGGACTTGACATCATGCTGAAATGGGCACCCATTGCTACTGTACCTTACGTTATTGATATATGTAGTATGTGTATATTTATTTTAAGTTTTAATTGTTATATGATTACCTATATGTAAGTATAAATATTATCAGTGTATATTTTGGTACTGTGGCAATAAATGTTTTCTTTCTTTATTTCTTTCTTTGTTTATAGAATCAGGTAAAAATATCATAATTGTTTACTTGTGTTTACTACGATTGTGACAACATGTGACAACAGAAACTTATGTCTCTGACAACATAAACTGTCAGCGTTTTGTAAGTAGGTAATATAGAATTGAGTATTGATGACAATGCAATCATTTAAAAAACATTCAGGATATTTAAGCGTGTTTTTTAGTTTTTAAACTAAGTAGATTATATTATAACTACTATGTAGATTATGATTCAGGAGTTCGTTTGTTGCGCAATACTATGATGATAATGATTCACATTATAAAAGACATAACGTTGTAAAAAGAGATAGTTATTTTGAGTGCAGCTGAAAAGGTTTCATTTCTCAGAATTTATTTAAATTTGTTTCAACCGAAGGAAAGCAAAGCACTTACTCAGGCCTACATAGACTGAGACATAGGTATAACTTTTAATTTTAAATGACATTTTAAATCTTAAGAAAATCTCAATGATGTTTCTAAGTATCCTTAGTATCTAGAATGGTTTACAGATAAAAACAAATCTCTAAATACAAGTAATTATAATAAAATACGGAAATATTTAAACCATCGCAAATAACTTGTTGTTTATTCTGTTGAATAAAACTCAGTTAACATACTCGTACATCTTAAAGATTTGTTGGTGACAGAATACAGTTGTCACAACATTGTGTCTTCTTCCTTCCTTAAATCATTATCAATAGTGTTTGGATTTAATGCAACATGTGAAGCTCATAGAGCTCTATAAAAGGTATTTGTATAAGTAATAGCTATATCAAAGCTTTCGATTTTGTGGTTTTAAATTTGAAAGGTATCTTGTAAGGTAATTTCAGACAGTAAATAGGATCAATTGGGCCAACTGGACCCAAAATTTTATTTTGGAATAAATTATTGCGGTAATTTTGATATACCAAATTTTTATCCTGATACATATCCTAATTAGTTTTCAGAAGGAATAGATTGCTTTTAAAACATGTAGTTGTCGTATCTCTCAAGTTACTATGTTGCTTTGTGTCTAACCAATGAACCTTGATCTTCCATTATATTTTCATCAGCGTCTTTCTAACTAGGTAAATAACAAATTTCCATTATCATCACAGTAGGGGTGCGAATTTAAAATAGCTAGGAATAACACTACAGTGTATAATTTTATGACATTATTATCCAAGTTTGAGCTGTAAATTAAATGTTGACATACAATTGCAGTATTTCTCTGTCACTTGTTTAGTTTCTAAGAAACTGCAACTAAATTCATAAATGTTATTGTAAGTTTATAAAGATTACTGTTATGGAGATATTCTTTCTCTTCCTCTCCTCAGCTCATTCACGACCCACTACTGGACACAAGCCTCCTTTTTGGAATGTATTACGGTCTACTATGCCGCGCTGACCAGGCGTGTTGGCATATGGTTTATTTGCGAATTTGCCGTGTCTCACAGAGCATGTCATCTGAGTACAAAATCCCTTGGCTGGCTTTTAAAGCACCTTGGGAAGGATATGGGGTGGTGACACTTGTATTCTGAATCCGTCACCATACGGAGAATGGAGATGGTATATTGACGTAACTGCTGCGGAATATTGGCCTGAATGCAAATGATCCCGTCAAGAGGAGCAGTAATTATCCAAGAAAAAAAATTACAGAGCTTAAGAGATTGAATTCAAGATTGCTTGAAGTCATGCACGGCATAATGGCAAAGTCTAACACGAGTATATTAGTCTGGTCAAATCCGTAATACGAAAAGTGTATCTAAACATTTAGTGAGAGCTAAAAAGTGTTCCTGCATTCCTAACATATTAAGTTCCTAGATTAAACTCCAACTTAGCCCGTGTACGCCATTTCAGAAATATGTAAGCGTGATTATATAAAAGAAAATACAATCTATATTATCACAAACCTAACACCATAAACGTTCATACTGTAGTAATATCGAAGAAATTGTCGGAAAACGAGAGTGCTTGACTTTATTTATAGCTTAAATTACAAGGCGGTTTGCGCAGGCGCCGATGTCAGCCATTAACGCGCCAGCATCCGCACTATCACAGGGATTTATCATATTATATCGACAAGTTAATGCTTCGGTTGCATTCACTGCTGGGAAAACGATGGCTAGGTTCAGGAGTCCTATCTGCGGCTAACTTAGGGATGGATCATAACTCAATTCATTCATTCATTTTGTTGTTTTAGTGTCTCATGTTTCGTGGTGATTTTACAGGAAAATACCACATCTGGGCTAAAAATAGAACAGTAATTTCAGTTTGTAAATACCAATATCATGTATATTATTACACTCATATCTTACGTTTCTGTAGTAATGTCCACCGCTAAGAAAGTATGGTCCTAGACTAGAACCCACTAAGCAAAAGGTAATATTTTTAGGAATAATTGAATTCTTCTTCTTCAGCCCATTTACGTCCCACTGTTGGGTACTGGCCTCCTCCACTTTGGGAGGGATTATGGTCTACTGTGCCGCGCTGACCAGGCGTGTTGGCACAGGGTTTATTTTCGAGTTTTCTGTCTCTTACAGAGGATGTTATCTGTGTGCAATATCCCTTAGCTGACTTTTACAGCACCCTTGGGAGGAGATGGGGTATGAATAATTGGAGATGGAATAATTGAATACAAGCACAAAAAAAATGCTGTAAAACCATTGTAACTAAGTATTATGCAGAACAGGGGGCATTGAAATGTTTACACCTCTGTCATTCTCCAGCTCGTTAAGTCCAGTCTCTTTCTCGTTAACGTCTCATTTTTGGGCACAAGCTTCTTCTACTTCTAGAGGGATTATGGTGTACTCTGCTGCTTTTGATCAGGCGTGTTGGTGCTCGAATTATTATCGAGTTTTCTGTCTCTCAAGGGTTGGTGACACTTGTATTGGTCACCACACAGATGTTTGTTCGAAATGTCTACATGTTGGTGTAGAGTTATTGTTTTCGATGTAGGTAATACGTGTTAATAATAATAATGTTATTCGCAATGTTCTTTCTTGTTGTTTGTTTGGAAAATCGTTGCTCTTCTTTATAAATACAAATAGATGTCGTGATTAAATTATACCACAACACTGAAAAGTCACTTGTATCCAACAAAGTTATTATTGCCACCTGACCTCATCCATTTAACGGAGTACGGGTTAAATAGCCAGTTGGCTACAAATTTGCTACTTAGAAGGTCAGTGGTCTCCAATTTCTAGATATGTACTGTGTTGACATTAAATTTTAACTAAAACCGCTATGCCCTTTGTGTTTCGTGACCTCCAAGGGACATTTATACATTACTCTTTTACGATCCTGACGAAGTAGGCAGGCACAAATAACCAGAATATAAATATCTGATTAAAATTCCCGATGCACAAATAACCAGAATATAAATATCTGATTAAAATTCCCGATGCACAAATAACTATGTACTATTATTAACTATGATCCATTCATAGCGGATTATATTGGTCGCAATAAAAAAAAAATAGTAATATTACAATTATTGATTTTTGCCAATTTCCTTTTTTCGTTGTTTTTTATGACTATACTATATATACTAGAAAAGATACTACTAATAATAGTAGTATCTTTTCTAGTATATTCATCGTAGCTAAGTATATTAAACCTATTTCCTAACATATTAACTCTATTAACATTAAATTGCAGTCGCACTATAATTTTCTAACAACCATAAACTCTCTTCTCAGAAAACCTTGCCTAAAAGATCTGTTATCTAGAATTTTCCTATTAACCCAATAAGCAGCTAACGATGGCGGATGGCGGTTTAACTATAGGCTTTTTAATAAAGTGAATGGTATTTCTGTATTAAGCATGTATATATGCTTACAGGACAATAAGTGGCATTTTACTAATCTAGAAAATCTAAATTTATATTTTTGACGTGGTGTGAAGTGGAGGTTAAAAATATAGAATCTATGGACGCTGCAAGAATCAGAGAATTTTTAAGCTATTTTTTCTACATATACTGCGAGAGAAGGAAACCTCGGAACTAAATCCTTTACCATCTCTTTTCAGGCTTGATTTACTATACCACGTTGACAAATATGTCGGTATGAAATTAGTAGATAGTGTAATATTTATTGCGATAGTTAGTCTCCAGCTTCAGGGCGTCAAATCACCCAACTCATTGATGTCAATAGCGTTGATCTATCATCGGTAAATAGGTGCTATAATCAATCCACGTACTTGGCTTGTCTAGAACCTATCATTATATGAACTATACCAATGTTACAAGAAACAAACTCACTTGCGAAACAGAAACTCACAAGCTTTTCTTTTCTGGTTTGTGGTATTATAAAATAGCAAAAAATATTTATTACCCTTTTTCTCAATGCGTAACTATGCCACTATTGAATCTAGCCTCCCCAACAAAAAGTTTAGGAATGCCTTAAATAAGTTAGTTTCAATTTAGTTCCGATTTTGTCGTCTCTTGAAGAAGAAAATATTCTGCATCCACAGGCACTGTGGTGGTGTTTTTATAAGCTTTTATTTTTTCTTATCATCATACTGCAGCCCCTTATCGATGTGTCTCTTGGCAATCCAAAGTTATGTTTTATGGGTATTTTCGTAGTTATATATATTACTAGCTGACCCGGCAAACGTGGTTTTGCCATACCTACTAAAAAAAAATTTGAAAAATAGATGTTGGCCGATTCTCAGACCTACTGAATATGTATGCAAAATTTGAGAAGAATCGGTCAAGCCGTTTCGGAGGAGTACGGTAACTAACACTGTGACACGTGAATTTTATATATAAGATTATAGTTTTAAGAAAATAGAGCCAAAGAAATATACAGTAGTGATGCTGTGTCGGTTTTAATATTTAGATTCTAATTTCAATATTTTCTTCAATGTAAAACCAAAGCGGGCGCTTTGGTTTTGAATCTGGGCTACGCCTGTGCTACATAATAATATGTAATGATTGTATATAAGCCTGTGCCAACACGCCTGGTCAGCGCGGCACAGTAGACCATAATCCCTCCCAAAGTGGAGGAGACCCGTACCCAACAGTGGGACGTTAAATGGGCTGGAGAGAAAGTATATAAGGTGTTGTTTAGGTAGATTGTATATAAGGTGCCCAGAACAAAACGTTATTTGGTGCAATATTTTTGGTGAAATCTAGTTTCTATGTTAGTGAATTTGCCTAGTAGTGGCAGATTCTGTCGTTGCAGCAGGTTTACCTAATCATCATTTAGGCAACCGTTGTCGTTAAGACATGTAGGTCACTGAGGTGCAAGGCCTAACAGTTTAACAAGCTCTTAAGTTATATGATAGAACGTGCTAACGTTTCTTGTAATGAAAGCATGTGAAGGATAGTTACTTTAAGTTATGATCAACATTAATATCAGTAGTATTTGTGTACTAGTATGTTACGTTTGCACGTGTGAGTAATGCAAATCTGATGCCAGGAAGACCACATAGTTGGTCGATGAGGAAACCCTCTCTTCATCAAATCATAAAACCTCACTCTTTGGTCGATCGCCGATCAATTAGAAAATTAGTTATAGGTTAGAATAAGTATATTTAAAAATGTAGGTCTGGTTTCCGTAGTTGAGTTTTATTTGCCCCCTCTGCTGCCACCAAATGTAATTAGTATGTCAATGATACCAATTCTATGTGCTGCTACTAAACATAACTAAAAATAAATAAAACAAGTAGTTATTGTGTGTTTTGATTATACGGCTATTTCTTTGTACACATTTATATCAATTGAAATCGTTAGTCAAGTATACAAAGTTTTAATAATAAGAAAGTTCAGTTAACATTGACGATTGTGTTACTGATACAACTAAACTTTTCATTTTTAGTTAAGTTTAGTTGTGCACGTAGAATCGGTACCAATAGTTAGCTTTACATGTAGTTTTTATCCCGCCCACTATTAGGCATAGAAGATATAATTATATTATCCCTAACATAGCTCTGATTGCGACGATCCTGGGCAAGAAATGAATGTTAATACTTCTATTCTTAATTTCTCACCACACGGCTATTTATCCATAGTTAAATTTTATAAGAGCTAAACCTCGATTTTTATGTCCAGCCTGTTACTGAAACCGAAATGATTACTGTTATAGTCTGTATAATATCATAAAAAGCTTATAATGTAACATAATTAGGGCCAAAAGTTGCTCGCGTAGTTTCTGTAAACAATAATTAGACTAATGATTCTGGCATGAAAATCTCGTCTACATATTTATTTAGTTGTTTCTTGCGAAAGTGTTTATAAAATGTTATATTTACATATTGAATATGTTTCCTGCCCTTTGATGTACTAGTATTTATAACGCTTTAGTTGATTAGGTTCTAACTAGGGTTGTTACTTTGGAAAACTTCAAATATTGGAATCAAGGAAATTGTCGAAATACGATCCAAACATAGGAAGTATGTTTGCATCGTAGCTGATGGCACTCTATAGTCTGCCTACTCCTATGGGAAAAAGGTGTGATTTTATAATGAAATTGTGTAGAAGGAAAGACATGACACTGCAAACTATCGAAATATCGTCCGTGTATTTTTTGTAAATTTAAATAAAATAATTAATTATAAATATACTAGCTGTTGCCTGTGACTCCGTCCGCGTGAAATATGAAACATTATCAAGGTATAGTACGCGTCACGTAAACAGAACGCTGGAAGAAAGTGGTAGGGGCGTCTTAGCGCTTGGGTACACTCTCGCACGAAAGTTATGTGCCTATTATTTTATTTTTGAACTAGGCTTTCCCTGGCAAGTCGTGGCTTGGTAACTACATATTTGTTATTCTTATATGTTATTCTTATATATGTATGTTATTCTTAATAAGCATTACATAGAAAACCGACAAATCGCCTATGCGCAGGTTGATCGCCAGCGTTCTTTTTACAAGACGCGACCTATACACAAATAAAACATCCACTTGAAAAACCACTATCTACAAAAAAGCTACATCTAAACCCGTTACATAGTTTCAAGATTTAGGCTCACGTAGGGACATTAAGAAATAGTGACTTTGTTTTATAATAAGACTAGCTGTGCTCCGCGGTGTTACCCGCGGTAAGAAGGTTAAAAAATCTGTTCTTTTTTTACTATCCCACGAGAGCATTGCATTCTTTCGGGATAAAAAGTAGCTTATATGTTATTCTGATGTATATGCTTATTGTAAAGTTTTATTAAAATCCATTCAGTAGTCTTTGCGTGAAAGAGTAACAAACATCCATACTCACAAACTTTCACATTTATAATATTGCTAGGATATTCATAGCCATTTCACACGACATCCTTAAGTCCCAAACTAAGCTTAGTGCTTATGATGTAGTATCGTTAGCTGTAGTTTAACGCATTATTTTTATAGACCCTAAGATTAGTAGTAGCCCTAAGATTTATCTAAACAGTTCTAGTAGTACATTACACTTTCTAGTTATCTTGAGAGTGTAGTACTTCGGTTATACTGATTGTAAGGAAGCTTTGATAACAGCGTATTACTTTATGAAGCATGCCTTTAGATTTATTTAAATTATATAATAATTGCACAATCATACCTATTAAGTTTTATTCTAATAAGTTACATGTCTAATTGTTATAAATGGCTTTATACCATGCAATTTTTTCACTGTTTAAATTTATCTATCTGTCTATGCATCAGCCTTTTTCTGTCGACTGTTGGACATAAGCATAGAATTAGGCGACACGCGGTCTTGCGTTGCTGGCATCCAAATTTTAAAAGTACGTCAAATAGATAACAGTAGTTATTTCTACTTTGATACTCGAAAAAACTATCTGGCAAGATCCAGAAAGTTATTTTGAGCATCTGTTTTGTGGATTTTTAAAGTATAAGACGATTTTCTGGAGGCTTAATGTAACGCATCGATTTTGATGAAACATGTGTATAGCTTTTACATCAGACTAAAATTTAAGCTGAATAATGGCAAGAATCATAGAAGTATAAACTTACGTAAAACCGCGACTTTTTTAATAGAGCTGTTAAATATTTTGTTTTTCTATGGCTCCCAAATGTATTTTACTGATATTTTACGTGACCTCGTATTTGTACGTTTAGATTGTTAATATTTCTAAAAGTCAGAAGTTAACTAAAACCACGTTTTTATTTGACACATGACGGGCTGCTGTTAGTTGGTCGTCCCTGGGGGAACTCCCTAGGGACAAACTCCGGGGATAACGTAAGTACAGGTTGATTTAAATTTATTATATAATTTGGAATTCAGTTTCATCGGACCAAAAGACAAAATTATATTTAATACCATTTATACATCTTGTTTCAATAGTTTTCGAAAATTTACTTCAAATCCATAGCAAATAATGTAATTAAGTACATAATTTTAACATCTTTCCAATCTTTTTCAGTAATTCTCGAATGAGTGTAATATTTTTTGCAGTTGCGAAATATTGCAAAAATTTAATCCCTCTCAGCTTCACCAAAATAAAAATAAATAGTTAAGAAATAAACAACCTGTATATCATTAAATAAATGACAGTTGACAGCCGACAGTGGGAGCTTTTACCCTAATTGTCACGTTCGTTAATGTTGACATTTCACCCCTTTCTCTTGGAGGATTATTTCTGTAATTAGTTCTATTAGAGGGGTATTAACGAGTTGACTTTCACACAGCAATACGTTAAGGGTGTTGGGATTAAGGGATAAGTGATTTTGTATTGCAATACCTCCCTATTAAGTAGCTCACCATAGCTAGAGAGGTAGATAACTCTTTAATTGCAAAAACTACAATGTTACGGAATATATATTGTCTCGTATTATTTTTTAGGGACAGTATGTATGATTACTATCCAGCATATTTAGGTATGAATGCATAGAGACGACTGCGCTCGTCGCATAAGTTTAGTAAAATTCTGCAATATACCAATGTATATTGCAGAATTTTACTAAACTTATGCGACGAAAAAAAAATAATAGTTTGTGTGTATACTCGTTGACAATTCAACGAGTATACACACAAACTATTATTTTTGGTTATCCAAAACTTCACAAATACTCATAGGAATCATTTCCTAAATATTCAGACCAGAGTAAAATATTCGTACCTACATCACAAGTATTTAAGCTTAGGTTGCTAAGGACGTTGAAATTTTCAAATTTAGTTATTTATTAGTAGTAGGGGCCACGTTTTCGTTACGATCACTTGCGGGTTCGTACCCTGCACAGTACAAATAAATGTGTGATTAACACAGATATTTCTACTGTATCTTAGTGTTTTCTATCTATAATTCTGGTATCCATAACACAAGTATATAAGCTTAGCTTGGGATCAGAGGACGATGTGAAAAGTGTCCATATTTATTTATTATTTGCATAATTATGTACCATATTCTTAATGTTATTAAGGTATCAATGATTTTAGGCTTTGTCTTATGGTCTTATTTATAATGACTTATCGGAGGTTTAAAAGATCGCTAAAATCGTTTCGCGAAAATTATCAAAACTTGTTATTCATAAATAGTCTTTTTACGTTAAAACGTTTATTATCTCTCCAATAAAATCTCCGCTTAAACCTCCGATAAGTCATTATGAATAAGACCATTAGACTAAAGGACGTTATTTTTTGTAAATTAATTTTATAGCAGATATTTTTTATTAGGGTTCCGTACCCAAAGGGTAAAAACGGGACCCTATTACTGAGACCTCGCTGTCCGTCCGTCCGTCCGTCACCAGGTCTGTCACCAGGCTGTATCTCAAGAACGGTGATAGCTAGACAGTTGAAATTTTCACAGATTTCGGGTCAAATATAAAATATATCTTCTATGACAAGAGGATATTTGCGAGTATATGTTAATTATACCTTTTAAGCACAATTGGCATTTGACTAACGTAATGGATAGACAAATATTGGATTGAAGTAAAACAACGAACTATTGTATCTCAAATGTTACTATGTTTATGTTATTATGTCGTAAGGTTAAAGGTACCTCAGTTACGGTGCCTATTCATTCACAAGTTTTTATGTGCCTCACTACCTATAACTTACTTTAAAACTAAAAAAAAAATTGGTCAAGTGCGAGTCGGACTCGCGCACGAAGGGTTCCGTACCATTATCTATGCAACATAAGGCAACGTTATTAGTATCGAGCAAGAAACGGTAAAAAAATCATGTTTGTTGTATGGGAGCCCCCCTTAAATTTTTATTTTATTTTTAGTATTTGTTGTTATAGCGGCAATACAAATGCATCATCTGTAAAAATTTCAACTGTCTAGCTATCACCGTTCTTGAGATACAGCCTGGTGACAGACGGACGGACAGCGAAATCTCAGTAATAGGGTCCCGTTTTTACCCTTTGGGTACGGAACCCTAAAAAGCAAACATATTGTACCAAAATCATAGTAAAAACTACTGAATACATAATTAGAATAATAAGATTGTTTATTAATTCATCGTTCTTAAGTAAGTATGCAAAAGTTTAGATCAATCTGACTATTGGTGAATATCAATATCACGTTTAAGAACAAAGATAATAAAGGCATTAAATGATTTGCTTAGTGCTAAAACTAAAAGACGCTTGAAAATACAAAATATTTTTCTAAATTATTGTATTGTCATCGGTCTACAATATGTGTGCAATATTTCAGATCTATCCTACTACTGCAAGTGGGTAAAAATCGCTTTCGAAGATGCCGTTACATCGATTAAAACACTGATAGATACGTACCGATCTAAAAAAAGCGTGTTAAAAATAAAATTGGTCAAGTGCGAGTCGGACTCGCGCACGAAGGGTTCCGTACCATTATCTATGCAACATAAGGCAACGTTATTAGTATCGGGCAAGAAACGGTAAAAAAATCATGTTTGTTGTATGGGAGCCCCCCTTAAATCTTTATTTTATTTTATTTTTAGTATTTGTTGTTATAGCGGCAATAGAAATACATCATCTGTGAAAATTTCAACTGTCTAGCTATCACCGTTCTTGAGATACAGCCTGGTGACAGACGGACGGACGGACGGACGGACAGCGAAGTCTCAGTAATAGGGTCCCGTTTTTACCCTTTGGGTACGGAACCCTAACAAACAAATAAGGACTTGACATTATGCTCGATTTGATTAGAAATATCTATTTGTAAGAAACCAGCCGCGTGTTCAAGTGTCAATTGAGCGATACCAAGTTAAATGCGATCAGACGGGACGACTTCAGAAACTATTTAAACTATGTGTCGCCTTTACGCTTGCTTACATACGATCAATTGCAATAAGAACAGGTTAAATAGATAGACTGATATAGCTGATCTTCTTGCGGTGACGGATTAAGAATACAAGTGTCACCACCCCATCTCCTCCCAAGGGTGCGGTAAAAGTCAGCTAAGGGATATTGCACACAGATAACATCCTCTGTGAGAGACGGAAAGCTCGAAAATACACCCTATGCCAACGCGCCTGGTCAGTGCGGCACAGTAGACCATAATCCCTCCCAAAGTGGAGGAGGCCCGTGCCCAGCAGTGGGACGTGAATGGGCTGGAGAAGAAGAAGATATAGCTGACTTTGTATTGAGATAGGTTTGAGTAACAGAAATATTCGAAGTATAATTCCCATTGAGTTTGTTTGTTTGTTTGAACGCGCTAAGCACATAACCCACTGGTCAGATTTGAAAAACACTTTGAGTGTTGAATAGCACATTAATCGAGGAAGGCTATATAGTGTATATAAAATCACGCTGCAACCAATAGGAGCGAAGCATCAGTGAAGAAAGTTGCAAAAGGGGTTTTTTTTTATTCCACGTGGGCGAAGTTGCGGGCAACAGCTAGGCCTATATAAACCATGACTACGAAATGAATAACAATTGTATAACGTTACATCTTTTGCACAACGATAATGGTGTCGATTCTGTGTCCAAGAACGTAACTAAACTTAACTAAAAATTGATTTATTCCTGTCAAATCTCACTTTCTTATTCTGAAAGTCACAACTTCACTTAAATTAAGTTTGACAGGACCAAAATTAGTCAATCTATACAATTTAGTGATAATGCTATTCTGGTGTACATCATAAATGTCAAAAATTCACTTAATTTAGTGAGTTCTCGACTTATTTAGTCGGGATATGAGTAGGTGCCGACTTAAATTCACTAAATTTTATCATGGCTTTTTGAACATTAAAAATTGATTTTCTGATTAAATATTGAATAATAAATGTTTGTTAGCAAATAAAAAATATTTATAAATTAAAATTATACTTGATAAATTAAATATTGGCGCCAAAATTGAGGTTAAACAAAGCGCGAAAAACAGACGAATCACAGTCAAGTGCGGAGATTCGTAGAACTAATTATTTAGGTATTTCTTTGTTTACTTAATTTTTGTCGAAATAGTTTTGTAATTTACTTTAATTAATATAATACGTATTTTTACTTAGCCATAGAATTCTAAGACATCATATATTATGTAAGTATACAAGTTATCGTAAAAATATTATAAACATATATAATTTAATACAAAGTGAACGATTTTGAGGTTAATGGCGTCTAATGATAAATATAACTTTTTTCCAGGTCATGCAGGGGAAAATAAATATCCAGTTGGTGGCCTAATGGAAAATTGTGGTCCAGTACCTATAAATGCAGTTGCTACCAATTATATTAAGTGAACTACAGGAAAAATCTAGAAATCTTTGGAACCATAGTTTGGAACATTGAAACTAGTGATAAAAAATGTGTATTTGTGTGTAAAGTTATGTAAATATCATTTAATAGTAGAAATAATAATTGTAGCCAGTCTTAAAACTATACCTACCAAATGGTGCTACTTGATCTGTGATACTTAATAAGGTTTCTAACAGTTTGTCTCTAGAACAGTGAGCTATATTTTTTATCAGTAGGTTTCTAAATTTATTATTAAAAATAACTAATGAAGAAATGAATAGAATCAGCCAAGCCAAGCCAGAGAGTTCAGTGGACCAATATTTATTTATATGTACTTGGAAAACATTCAGATTTATTTAGTAAAACATGTATTTAAACAAATATTGCATTTTTATTTGTATAATAAGTAAGTATTAAGCCTCTTACTATATCAAAAAGTAATGTGTTATGCATATATGTAATTTATTGGAATTCTTAACATTCTAATAATCCATATAGATTGTTTGTAAGAATTCATAGATACATAAATACTGTTTTGTAGCTTATAGCTAGATCAGAATACATAACACATAGGCTATATTATAGTAACCACTAGCAGGCTTAGCTAAGTTAGAAATAAAGTATATAATTTATTGGAATTCTTAACATTCTATTAATCTAAATATGTTTGTAAGAATTCATGGATATATGTTGCCCTTAAGAAAAGACTATGATGAATTAATTACTGTTGTGTAGCTTATAGATCAGAATACTTAACATATACAACTACATACTGAACTTAACACACTTTTATAAGTTATAAATAAAAGTAGAAATAAATTATTAGGTTCATTTAATATCTCTTGCATAATTATACACCACATGATATCACAAATTTTTATAAATACAGATTTTCATGTTTCCATAAATACACTTTTTGGCTTTTGTCATTGTTATCTTGATAATTATGAGTTTCCGTCATCAGTTTATGGTAGATGAGAAGTAAATATTTGCTTATAAGCATATTTTTCCTTAGTTGCTGTAATTATTTACACTAAACACCTATTAAAATAAATAATTAACGAATTTAATTGTTTGTTTTTTGTATAAAGTAATCAAGGAAAGTAATATAGGCATACCACAGAGTAAAAGTAGTGCTAATCACTCCACAGATAACCTAAAAGATTTGATGCTCACTATGCTCATATCTAAGATGAGAAATAGACTGAAATAAGGCCGCCAACTAATTAAATTATTAATAAATGTTCATAACAATGATGCAGAAATAGTTGTAAATATTTATAAATACCTATATTGCTCAAATAACGTTTGAAAAGGAATTTTATATTAGTTATTTTTTTATTCATTCATTCATTCGTTCACTATAAAAGGCATTTTTGTCTGTTAGTGGGCAGCTTTAATGATTATGTCAAAATCAAATAAGTGCTGTCAACTAAAATTTTAAGTTTAATTTCTGTTTGAAACAGAATAGGTTTATCACTAAAACCAAACTAAAAATAGTTTATTTATGGTTAAGTTTAGTTTAGTTGGACTTGCACTGGAATCGACACCATTGTAACGCACAGTTAGTGAATTCTGCAACTTGTGTTTTTAACCTAAATGTAATGTATCGAATCTGTATGTGGATACAAGTCGTTACCTATAATCGATTACATTTTGTGTGTGCACATAATAACAGGAATTGAGAACATTGATTGATGTGAAAATATGTATATCGAATGACATTTGTAAAGCGAATGAAATACTTGAGAGGTGTGTTTTGAAGGAAATAAACGATTATTTTCTTTGACATCGGCATATTTCATGTTAACTGTAATAGTGTTAGACAGTTTTATAATTATTAAGGGCCTACATCAATATTATTGTCGACATGTACATATTAACACAGCTAGTAGGTAAAGAAAATGAAGAATTAGGGATATTTTTTTTGTTTACTCAAAATCTACCAAATATATTTTAATTCTGATTTACGTGTTTCTATATATAATAGTTACTTATGTTTTTAAAGTTATTTCATTAGTTAATACGCGATAATAGACCGACAAATGAAAAAAATAAAAAATTAGAGAGGTTGTTTCGCTAAGATTTTCTATCGAGAAAACTTTTTTTAATCGCGTTTCTGAGTTTATGCGATCCTAGATCATATATTGAAAAAACATATACTTAAAAGTTAGAGCTCTAGCCATTCAATCTAAAGAAACAATGAAAACTTCGTACGTAGAAATGCACGAAGTTATTTTGGTATCCTCTTAGCCTAAGAGTTGTAATTGGGTTCATGTTAATGTCAAAATTCTATTAGGTGTCTGCTGGAAGTTTTCTATAGTTTATAAATAAATAAATAAAATATGCTACTATACTTGACAAGGGTTTTCATATATGGTCATAAATGGTGTAACTAAATAATTAATCCACGCTGACAAACGTTCTTCACGGTCCAATTGAGAATGCGCAATACCGTTCGCGTATTCTCTCTCTCTCTTTCTCTCTCCATCATATTTACGTCCCACCGTTGGGCATGGGTTTCCTTCACTTCGGGAGGGTTTATGGTCTACTACGTCGCGCTGACCAGGCGTGTTGGCATAGAGTTTAGTTTCGAGTTTTCTACTAGATGTTAACTGCTTCTAATATCCCTTAGCTGGTTCTTACAGAACCCTGGGAAAGAAATAGAATGGAATTTGTATTCTTAATCCATCGCCACACAGATTATGACCATAACATATAATATATTTGTTAAATCCAAGAAAGTGGCATAATTAGGAAAAACATTTCATCTTAAAAAGTTCACTATATTTTACGATGAAAATGTAAATATCAGTCGAAATATAGAAAAATAGAGCAAACAAATTTAAATAATTTGCATAGTTCAAAAACTAAAAAAACACGCTTCAGAATCCTGAATATTTTTATAAATTATTGCATTGTCATTGGTCCTTGATATGTGCAAAATAAAGTGGGTGAAAATAGATAAATACATTAATAGATACCTACCGAACTAATATAAGCGTGTTAATAATGTAAGTATGTTTGCGAAATAGATAACCCTAATTTAAAAGTGACGGGCTGCGTGGCGTAGTGGTTCATGTAATGGACTGCCGTTCACAAGGCCGCGGGTTTGATTCCCGCTTGGGACAATCATTTGTGTGATATTCATAAATGTCATACAAATGTTTGTACTACGTCTGGGTGTTTTCTATGTATTATAAGTATGTATTTACAAAAGAAAAATAGTTTATGTATTATATCCGTATTCTGGTACCCATAACACAAGCATAATAAGCTTAGCTTGGGACCAGATGACGTTGTGTGAAATGTCCATGAATATTTATAAAAAAAAAAGAGTATGGCGCCATCTAAACGAGATATAATTAGTAACAAGTAGTAAAGTAACACTAGCCCAACAAATAATTC
Organism: Orgyia antiqua; assembly: GCA_916999025.1. NCBI lineage: Eukaryota > Metazoa > Arthropoda > Insecta > Lepidoptera > Erebidae > Orgyia > Orgyia antiqua. Next base: position 14,384,026 of record OU779874.1, read on the forward strand.
AAATTGCAACAGTTGACATGTAAACAACACGGTAATAATGGCGGAAACTATTTTAGTTTATGTGTTTATTTCGAGATATCAGTTACAGATTAGAGTCTAGTTGATTACAGCATAATTGCTGATGAAATATATTTCACAATACAATGTCAATTTCATAAAGATTAGTAAGCAAGTGCATTACATACAGACTTTACGTACAAAGTACATTAAGTACATATTAAGTACATTAATCCCGAACTTATAGACATAACGAAATTTGAGCATGTGATTTAAGAGACCTGCGAGTTAGTTTTTGAAAGTAATAAATACAGGTTATACCGGCGAAAACCACAAACTTTTGAAAGAACAACAGTCTGCAAAGTTGGCAATATTACGAAAAATCAATGTGTATTGGTTTAGGGCTCTTAGGACCCTTGTTTTTCTTTAGAATATCATCACATCTGAAACTTTTATTGCGTAAGTAAAACAAAGTTTCAAAAGATATAGCGCTGACCCCAAGCGATTCGGATAAGAGCAAGATGAGAAAAGAAAACCAATCTAACAACCTCACTTTGTGAAGTTAATGCGAAAGATCGCTGTTCTTACTTTCACGAATTGTTATAATGATAAGTTCGGCAAAATATTGACGGTAAGGATCACGAACAAAATAATAATAAATATTCATGGACATTTCACACAACGTCCTCTGGTCCCAAGCTAAGCTTATACGCTTGTGTTATGGGTATCAGAATACGGATAGACTACATAAACTACTTTTCTTTTGTAAATACATACTTATACGAGTAATACATAGAAACACCCAGACGCAGTACAAACATTTGTGTGACAATTATAAATGTCACACAAATGATTGTCCCGAGCGGGAATCGAACCCGCTACCTCGTTAACGGCAGTCCGTTACATGAAACACTAGACCACGAAGCCCGTCGTTAAATTAAAATTTACAAATTATCTACTATATAAAAATAAGTCGGATTTTCCTGCCTGACGCTATAACTCCAGAACGCACGAACCGATTTCCACGGTTTTGCATTCGTTGGAAAGGTCTCGGGCTCCGTGAGGTTTATAGTTCTTTTTTTTTTATTTTTTTTTTTACTTACTTTTGGTATGGCAAAACAACGTTTGCCGGGCCAGCTAGTTATATATAAAAGTTACAATATACTCTTGTTTTTGTTAGAATATGTAAGCTGGTATATACATCATCATCACTATTGCCCTGCCCCTTACCCAATACTCGATGTCGGCGCAAAGCCTTCTTTCTCAATCTTCTGTTTGACGTCATATTTGGGTTCACTGCTCCCTCTTTCATATCTTCTTTTACTTAATTAATCACATCTTTTCTTTAGCCTTTCTCTACCTTTAATTATATAAGTGTACCAAAAAAATTTCTTTCAATATTTAAGGAAATATGGGCGTATACCATTAACAGACTCACTTTCAATTACCCGTAGATCCAAAGAAGTTTCACTAATATAAAAGTGATAAATGTAACACACTGCAAGCAGTAATAAAGCATTCTATTGGCTGCGCAGGCGCCGATATAGCCTAAAGAGATGGATTCGTGGGAATCGGGAACAGAGCAGGCTTTGACTTGGTCGATATCTAGTAATAAATATTTTCTCTTTATATTAAACATGTTTATTATTAATCAGAAAGCAAAACAAACTTATTTATTCATAAAACTGCTTGTTTTCCATACTTATAGAAAAACTAGCAGTTGCCTGCAACTCCGTACGCATGGAATTAAGAAACCATACCTTAACAGATTGTACAAAAAAGCCATTCTTGTGAACCACGCTATCATTTAAAAAAAACCGCATCAAAATTCATTGCGAAGTCTTGAAGATATAAGCTCACATAGAGAAATACTGTATACAAAAATAAAGACTCTGTTTTATAATAAGTAAAGATAAAGACGATCATGGTCAAATACATCCTAGTTCACCAAAAGGCCAGTGAGATTTAGTCAAGTTAAAATTTTATTAAATAGTTGTATGTTACTTTTCTTATCACACCGGTGTTTTATGGAATTTGTGAATGAAAGTTTTGTGTCTGTGAGAGCTATTGCCAATAAATGTTAAGCTAAAGTTATGGTATAATTAATTTTGTGAATTCTCATAATTAGTATGATTAGTTTGCAGCGTATTGTGTAGTTCTTCCATCTCTAAAATCTTCAAGAATTAATTAAAAATAATAATAACTAACTCCAACCCTGGAACGCTGACCGCAGCCCATAAATTGTGATGTGACACTTTTAAACACTCCATTGTACAAACATTTGTTTCGTATTAGCCGAACATGTCAGACCCAACTTAATGGCTCGAGTGATTTACCGCCCGTGTGTCGCTTACCTATGACATTTATTATGTTAAAGGTCACTTTTAGGGTTGACAAAAATGTCATAATATTCTGTAGTACTAACTTAATATTTTCTGCCTCTCAGGCTATTAATTTCCCGCTATTTTAGAACACTCTGAAACTTTTTGAAAGTTTTGGTTATTTCCTTCTCTTCTCAGCTCTTTAATAGCCAACTGTTGGGCACAGGCTTCTCACACGGTTTGAGGGTATTAGATCTACTCACGCTAGACTGACATAGTGGGCTAGCATCGGGCTTAAATTCAAAATTTCCTCTCAGAGGATATTTAATATCTGTTTATTTGGATAAATATATGCAGTTTCTATCAATTGAATGAATGTGTCACGAAAAAGATGGCTTTTTGTGAGCTGATTAAAATTAACAGCGAAATAAGTTAACATAGAAACTTGGAAGGATTTTTGAGTTTTTGCGACAAACGTTTTTCTGGACGGAACGGTTTTTTTTTCAATTTATGTTTTATTTAACGTGCGATCCCTAATGGTTCCACACGGGTATGCTCAGTGCTCACATTATGCAATAGTATAAGTCGTTTAGTAAAATTTATTGTTATGACATTATTATGAGCATTTCTCAAAAAGTTACTTGTTAAAAACTCTTCATTATTGAATTCGACTGCTATATTATGAAAATAAGTACTAATGATAAGCTTTTTGTTTTCCATTTTATTATGTTTTAGCGATAGGTCTTGTGCAAATAAGGCTAATTCTTACCCATTCTGATTTCCTACTCGTCTTTGGGCATGTAAATTATGTTTAAATCGTATATGTATAACTCGAAATATTAGTTCTGAAAACAATGTTGCACTTAATTAGAGTTCCGTACTAAAGGGTAAAACAGGACTACATTACTGAATCTTCGGTGTTCGTCTGTCACCAGGCTGTATCTCATGAACGGCGATAGCCAGAGAGTTGAATTTATTACAGAATCATCTGTAAAAAATTCAGCTCTCCAAAATATCACGGTATTGCCGCTATAACAAACAAATTTTTTGTGATGATACGCTTAGACGACATGATTACGATATTATCATGTTGAAGTTTCAATGTACTATTTCATTTCATAAGCTTTTATCAAAATATAAACTTTTGAAAATCTCGGAAATCAATAGAAAACACAACACTTCTACTTTTAATACGTTGTTCGTAGTACTCGTAGTAGGTTCTTGTCCTACATTCTGATACCATACGATACCAGTATACATTTTACTGTAAGATATCAGTATTACATAGAATCCGAGATGATACTGTAGGTTACTATGTCAGAATACAAGTCACGACCACCATATTCTGTTACGTTGATAACCTCTCTCTGATAGGATACGTTTACTTACTTTCACTGTGTGCTAAAATTAACTGAAAATCTGATCCGTAAACTAATTAATTAGGTTAGTATAAATATCGTCATTGCCTATCCTTATTTTGTTGAGATCGGCGTAACATGTCTTTTTTACGGTTAAAAAAAAATTAAAAACATTTCAGTTTATCTAGGTATATCAGTTATGCTATAACAACAAATTCTTCTTATCATTTTTATGTCCTTATCCTTTTATTTAGGGAGCATGTATAATGAATATGCCAATATGCCTGGTCAGCGCGGCATAGTAGACCATAATCCCTCCCAAAGTGGAGGAGCCCCGTGCCCAACAATGGACGTAAATGGGCTAGAGAAGAGAAGAAGAAAAAGATATAATGAATTTATTATCATAATAACGGCACGGAACAGCTCAGCTTGGGACCAGCGTACGGTGTATGAAATGACCGTCAATATTGATTTAAGTTAATAAGAATAAACTAAGATACGATAGAATTTGATAAAATAGAAACCCCCAATGTCTTACTCTTACTACAGAGATGTAGAGGCAGTTTAGACTCTATGGTAGAGCAGTTATAAAAATAAACAGTTACGCTGTATTGGAATCAGTAGGAGCGGTTTCTATATAAAATTAATCCGTAATATACTTTAGAACATCATACGCAAACAACGAACAACGTCGGGCAACAAGCCTTGTCTTCACAGCATACATTATAATGTCCACAACGCATAATACGCCTCTAAATTGTCCATAATGGCTACCAGTTTAAATTAATATTGTAGTATCTGATACACGGACGCTGTGATTTAATATCGACTTAACAGGAAACATTTAACATTTATATAGAAAGTTGTTGTACTACGTTGAGATATCTTACGCCTAGATGAAAAGTTATTAAGGCAACATACATTCGTCAAATCCTTGGGTTTATGAAACTTTAAAAATCTGATGAAATTATCTCGCATTCTAACTGATCAACTGAAACATTTAATGATGAAAAAAAGGCCGAAGTCTCGAAGTGAGATATTCATAAATGTCATACAAATGTTTGTACTGCGTCTGAGTGTTTTCTATGTATCATAAGTGTATCATAAGCTTAGCTTGAGCTATGCCGCGCTAACCAGCGTGCTGGCATTTTAGTTATTTTTAAGTTTTCCATCTCTCGCAGAAGATGTTATTTGTGTAGAATATTCCTTAGCTGGCTTTTACAGTAGGGAAGTAAAAGGGGTGGTGACACTTATAAACTTAATCCTAAGAAATGTAAATACAAACTGCGGTCTGGCAGTTCGTAGTCGAAAAAACCAAAAATTAGTGAAAGTCTTCTTGTTATTTTAATCTTGAACCAATTATAACAATTAGTAGTTTTTCGGCAATTTAATAGCAAACGAAATGCCCAATTCGACTAAATGTTTATCTTCTATTTTCATTATTAATCAACCGCCTTCAGAGACTATTTGTTCTTAAAAGCGACCCCTTTATGTTTGTTTAGATATAAATAAAAAAGAAGCACCAAAATCTCTTATCACACCAATAAATTAGGGTAGTTGTAAAATCACAGCATGACCGAACATTATTTAATAGGAATATAGCCATTCATTATTATCTCTGACTTATATATATAGTTATCTGTGATTATTTGTGCCACCCTTAAAAGGAGTCATAAATCTGTTATGTTGAGGTAAATTCTGTGGATGCGGACAATTAATGGCTTTGAGGGTAGTTTTGTCTCGTTTATGGGATTTTTTTGGCGGTTTGTTTAAATATTAGAAAGATCTACTAGCAATTAATTTTATATAAAACACCTTATTTTAAAGTATAGACGTATGCAACCTTTGTTGTCCGTGTGGTGACGAATTAAGATTACAAGTGTCACCACCCCTTTTCTTTCCAAGGTGCTGTAAAAGCCAGCTTGTAATGTTGAAAATATACCGTGTATATAAATTTCTGCATTATTCTTTAAACTTTAGAGCATTTGCTTCTGTTGGGATATGGCGTTTAGTTATCTACTGCTCTGCTCACATAAGTAAGCAAAATAATTTTTTTTAAGTTTGTCCGTGAATGGGAAACCGTTAATAACAATGTCCATCTTGCTGGTGGTAATTTTTCTGTTTAAAATAAATAATAATTATAAGCTATTTTTATACGCTCACCATATTGTTTTACTAATATGCGTACAAGCGGAGGTAGTTGGTTCACTTCCGTGTTTTGCATACTACATCGTTGAGTGAGTTATGTGCGCGGTTTGGATCAGCCACATATAATTGATCTTTCTCCTTATGGCTTGTGTCTATCATTATCTAATTATCACGTATATTTAATTAACGTGTAACTTAATAAGGACGTTCAAAATGAGTGAAGGAGTGTTATATTTAATCGGTATTTATTTTATTTTGTTATAAATTTTTCGTGTCGCAGTTTTAGTCACCAAACGTATAGCATTTTTTGTTCACTTTTACTGTTTTGTACTTAGGGGTACCTAACTTCTAAGAGAGGAGCGGGATCCAGTAAAAATCGTTGGGAAAAATGTTTACAAAGCCATCGTTACAATATCATAACAGCAGTACATTTCAAACGCTAAATGTATAATCAATTAAAATATCATACGTAATATATCCTTATTTGTTTTTGTGTTTCTATGTGTTATAAATATGTATTTACAAAAGAAAAGTAGTATATGTAGTATATCCGTATTCTGGTACCTATAACACAAGCATGTAAGCTTAGCTTGGGACCAGAGGACGTTGTGTGAAATGTCCATGAATATTTATTTATTTTTATATATATCTTTTCACCCCAAGAAAATTGTAAGGGCACATCTACAAATTAAAAAAAATATTCAACTTGTTACAGACAGATGAATTGGCGAAATCGGTGAAACTAACGTCCAGGGAACGAAGGTTCATCAAGTTCTCGAGCGTGGAGTATGGAGGTCAACTGTACATGACTCCGCAAGACTTCCTTGAATCTGTGGTAGAACAAGAACCTAGACGTAAGTGGCAAATTACTCTAACTGGAAACTTCACTCATTTTATAGAATCTAAGAAATCCTGATGAAAGAGAACGTAGATAACATATAACTCACTATTTGATATTATACATATATACTTTGTTCTTCATCCCTGCTTCCACCCCAATTGTAAACTTTTGTTCATACACTCGAATCTCCGTGAGAACTCTTGAATTGCTGTCAGTGATAAAATTCTCCTTACCCTTTCCTGTAATACATTAAATACTTTCATTTCAGCGCGGTTGAAGCGCCGGGTGCTAACGACTAAAGAGATCGAACATCTACGTGATCAGACACCACAACTCAAGAAGGGCTCCCCACAGATGTTCCGCAGCATGAGAGACAAAGGTATACTTCATAGTTTAACTGTAAATATGAATTGAGACGGCCCGTCTTTCTGGACGTGCCACGTGACGTATAGTCTGCCAATTTCCCAATAAACTTGAAAACCCCAAGGCTGCCTAAGTCTTTTAACCACCTCACTGGAGCTCAACGCAAATAATAAATATTGGTGAGGTGAGTAATAATCTTGGCCTAATCCACTACAGCAGTCTCTGTTGTAGTTATGTCACATTGACTAGGCGTGTTTCGAGATTTCCGTTTATCATAAATGTTAAACCTATCAGTTATCTGTGTATTATACCCTTAGCTATCTCTTACAGCACCCCTAGGAGCCATTGAGTCACGACACGTTTTCTTTACATGACATAACATGGAGAATGTTATGATCCCTCCCATCTAATATCAAATAGCCTAGATAGTTTTTAATCACGTGGGGCTAGGGTGGGTTGTAAGTTTCATACAAAATAAAAGGGTTTTTCACTAATAATATTTTCTTAAAAACGTCTTAAAATATTTCAGGCATCATCTCATACACAGAGTATCTCTTCCTCCTCTCAATATTAACAAGTGAGTATAATATATTTTATATTATTTTTATTTTTTACATCCCTCCTAGCACAGAAACTTCCCTTTTTAGACACAGTTTTAAAATTCATTTTCTAGAACACGTATTCTAGTATACCACGATGACCAGGTTAGCTATACGCTATATTTTTGAGTTTTTAGTCTTTTCCAAATATGCTACTGACATACTATGACCAGATGAGCAGCAGAACCGCGTATTTTCTTATTAATCTCTTAGCATACCCAGATGGAGGGTTGACGTTTTAAAATTGAGGACAAATAAATTTAGCCTGGCTAAATCGTACTTCATAGAATAATGACGTTTCGTTTAACGTATAGCCTATATCGCGGACACACATATACATTTTCACGCACACGTAGATACTTATATAGGTTGCTTCAAGTCGGCTAAGTGAAGCAGCCATAGACACTACATCTGTTATAATTGTCTTTTACAATGTTATTGGAAAATCCATTACTTTTCCCAAAAATTTAATAATGCATTGTCCCTAAAATATTTGTTTTTCAGAGCCCGCGTCAGGTTTCCGGATAGCGTTCAATATGTTTGATACGGATGGCAATCAGAGGGTTGACAAGAACGAATTTCTAGTCGTGAGTACTTTTTACTTTGTATATGTGCGGTACAAGTGATAAGCGGTGAGCGAGCGAAATTGTTGAAACTGTCACAATTATTGAAATATTTGTATTTAAAATTTTTCAAGCACTTGGAAACACAAAAGCTAAATCTCATTTTACCTTATTAGTTAGGTCTTAATTATATATTAATGTAGTCATTGGCAATTAGTATCGTTCGTAGAAAGTAACTTACGTATTAAGTATATATGTAGTTTGGTATCCTTAGCACAAGCATTACGCTTAGTTTAAGACCAGAGGATGATGTAGATATAAAATAATAAATGAGTAAATATTCATCGATTAACTTACCTATCAAGGGCCGATTGCAATATTTTAAAGTCATGAGATATCTTTTTTAACAATCTCTCCGCTTGTCACTTTTACCATAGACTATAGAATTGGAACATAAGTTACATTTTGGTAGTTCAATAGACTCTTGAAAATTTTACAAATGATAAATTGTACGGTATTATTTTTATTACCATCACAATTTTCTTAGGACCCTGGGAAGCAAAGGTTGAAAATCTTGGTAGGTATTTTTAGTTTTAAATACACTCTGCGTATATCTTCGAAGTGTGAACAGGCGTGAAGTATAACATGAATATTAATATTTAGCATAAAATTAGAAGAAATTTTACCTTATGCCACTGCTAAAGCTACGTACCTAATTGGTAGCCGAAACTACAGCAACCACTAGAATACAGCTCTTGTAAAGAAAAGCCAGATTTTGTTGGCCACATCTAATTAACACGTCAAAACGCAGGTACATACTCGTACCAGTGCAAACAATGGATGGGCTTATCTCACAAGGAACCAGCTGCATATTATACATTTTATTTTTCCAATATCGATTTATTTAAATTTCGAACGTATATATTTTATCTATATGTTTTTCTTTTTTTGAATGTTTTTTCTTGCGATATATACTTAGATCCAGCGTCTTCTGGGCGGTACTTTCAAGGAGCGTAAAAATTTGGATCCCAAGAGCCAAGAAGCAGTGAGTTAAAAAAACGCTTGTGATAGGGATTCCTGTCTCGCTGTCCAAAAAAATCTATTTAAAGTTTTGACTCTGCAGTTGGTTTGGTTTTCTTGTTTTTCTTGCAATTTTTCATGTTTTTTTTAATTGTGATGTTTTTTTTTCTTTAAGAGTCGAAATTTTAAAACGTACTTATTAAAGTTAATTGTGCCCTAATATAAGAAGTAAATTGCGACGCTATTGTGTTTACAGCTTTTTCAATATAATTCTGCTTCTAAAGTGTAAATTCTCAACATGTCCAATGACAAATCATTAAAATCTAAAAAAATTCTGAGTGATTTCGAAATTATTTTGAGTGATACAAATGTTTTTAAAATTAAAGATGTGTACATTCGCTTCAACTTACACTATTTTTTGTTTTTATTTATCTAATTATAGACATGTATATGTAAATAATAATATATTTATGTATGTATTATGTGCTCACCGCGTTTAGCTGCTTACCTTAGTGTCATCAAGCGCTTCAAGAAACAGAGCAAGCAAGGAAGTTGTTCCAACTCGTTCTACAGTAAGTCCTATGTGGGCATTGTTCGTTCGTTTTATCGTATTAACCGTTCTATGTATTCATAATTTAAATTAATTAAATGTCCAATTTGTTCTAATTGTTCACTGTTGCATAACATCATCATTTTTGCTTTAAATTATTTGTTCATGACTAAATGCTATTGTTAATAATATGTCATATTTTATAAATTTGTTTAAAATAGTTAATATTCTATTACAATAAATGATAATTAGTAATATGCACGGTTCGTACCTTTTTGTAAATTTTTGTATAAACCGAGTTATTTACATGTTAAATGTTGTCTTTATAATGTAAAATACTTACAAGTGATACATAAAAACATCAATTACACGTCTACCTACACTTACAAATCTTTGTAATATGTATTTAATTTGATTTTTCGTTATTTCAAATAAGTTTTAATACGAATTGATTTTGGGTTATGTATTTTATAGGCACGAACTTCCAAAAGTATTAGCGTTAAATTGTATAATTATTTTGCAAGCATTTTGTAAATTCATTTATTCCAGAAATTTTATATCGTACACAATCTTACAATTACATTTTCATTATGTATCTGGTGTTAGGGTATACAATAACGCTTTACAAATACATATTATTTTAAACTAATAACAACACTAAACACTTACATACTAACATGAGTTCTGAAATAAAGGCCGCTAGGCGGCAGCACTGTGACGTGAGGTCAAGTTTTAAGCGCCTGTTATTCTATGCCTTATATATTATTATAGCTCGTCCGATTTTTTTACTTTTAGTGTATTTTTAATAAATTTATAAAGCAATATATTCTCTAACACTTGCGCGACTCATTCGTTCAAACAATACCACTTTTTGGGATAGACGCGTGTATTTGTTTTAAATTTTAGCCCGACTCGGAGACTTTGCAGTCACTATGGTCACGGGTGAGACTGACCTGTAGTGTTCTCCACGATCAGTTCTCCAGTGACCATGGTGACTGCATAGTCTCCAAACCTTGGGACTAAAATTTAAATCAAATACACGCGTCTAAATCCGTAAAAAATAATTTCATTTGAAGTAAAATATTGTATATTTCAATTCATATTTCTCCTCACGTATCAGTTGCTGCTGCCTAGGGGGTGTTATATCAGAAAACACTCATATAAAAGAAAGAACATTACTGTTTACATTTGATCATAACTGTTTACACTTGAACATTACTTAATAACTAACATTTATTACAATTAAAATACATAGGTTTTTTGTTTATTACGAGAGCGTAGCCAGAATTCATTTGAGGACAAAAATACATCTCCACAATCAATCACATCACCCCGCTTACTTCCTAGGGTGTAGTAAAAGCCAGCTAAAGTAGGAATAAAATTGGTTTTTTTTTTACTATTCGTTTTTGGTTCAGAGGGATTTGACACGGTTTTTATTTTATTGTCACGCCAAAGAAGTATAACTTGTTACACATTTTTTATCCATAATTTATTCTGGCTAAGCTCATAGTTCATAATTAACTTACATAATAATTTTTAATTTAAAACTGTATGTTTTCAGATGGAGAAAATCTTCAGTTACGCGTGGCGTGGTAAGAGAGGCATGTCGGAAGATGGTAAGGAAGATGAGAAACCTCATGAGAACTACGTCAATGATGAACAGGGGTTACAGCGGAGACATAATGTTGATACATTCTTGCAAGTAAGTTTGTATTATGTTTTAAATTGTGCACAATTTTATTTTATTTGTTACTCGTAACATCACTAACACTGCCCAGCGAAAGATCAGTCCAAGGCCTCAAGTCGTAAATGAATGGTGTCACAATTGTAGCTCAATTATTATGGCGCCATAATGAAGTTTTTGGTAGTCTACTATTAATTTCTTGTCATAATAATAATAAACCCCTCTGGGCCAGTCGTTCCTCACCATGAGACTAACGCAAAACCTGGAGGCAGATTATAGGCTTTCGAAAATCTTGTGATATAAACAAAAAATGTACCACAGGACTTAGGGAAAGCCTACAGACCGCAGGGCAGCTTGTGGCGTGCTGAATGTGAGTGGCGACACTGCGGTCCCGAGTGCCCCTGAGAGTCGGTCGTGGCCTCGCCTTCGGCTTGCCTTCGTTGGCTGGCCGAACTGGAAACCTAGAGTGCCTGGACTCTCGCCTCTGTCTTGCCTTCACCGGCCGGACAGAGTCGGGTCGCCAGAGCTATATGCTCGGGGGTGAAAGTGTCAATTTCAAGGGCGTAATTACGTGGAAACCCGCTCCGGGTCTCGGCCCGCGATGGTGAAACCGGTGCCGCACCGCTCTACACCCCAAGCCGCTCACACCGGTGTTGCTCCCTGCTGCCTTGTCTGGCGGCTGTGTGGGGGGCCCATCTAGTGAGTCGGCGAGTCACCGTCTGCCACGGTTCAAGAAGTATCAGTATTGAAGGCAGGCGACCGTTATTATTTGCAATAGTTTTATATACAACCAGTCCATCAAACACCTAACACAATAACCCAGTTCGTTTCTCTACATTAATTTGCAATAGATCTACAGCTACCATTGGCATTCCATGACTCCACTTCTATAGTGCAGGTGTGGAGTGTCGCTGGTAGGTGTCCTACCACATTTATTTATTCATTAAAATTCTCAAAGGGCCTCTGCATGTTGGACCCATGTCCCGATGTAAGCCTTACAAAGGTTCGGGCATTTCTTATAATAGAAATATACCCGTGACTGCAAAAGTGAGAAACAAATAATAATAATAATAAACCCCTCTGGGCCAGTCGTTACCTCACCATGAGACTAACGCAAAACCTGGAGGCAGATAGGCTTTCAAAAATCTTGTGGTATAAACAAAAAAATGTGCCACAGGACCTAGGGAAAGCCTACAGACCGCAGGGCAGCTTGTGGCGAGCTGAATGTGAGTGGCGACACTTCGGTCCCGAGTGCCCCTGAGAGTCGGTCGTGGCCTCGCCTTCGGCTTGCCTTTGTTGGCTGGCCGAACTGGAAACCGAGAGTGCCTGGACTCTCGCCTCTGTCTTGCCTTCACCGGCCGGACAGAGTGGAGTCGCCAGAACTATATGCTCGGGGGTGGAAGTGTCAATTTCAAGGGCATAATTACGGGTAAACCCGCTCCGGGTCTCGGCCCGCGATGGTGAAACCGGTGCCGCACCGCTCTACACCCCAAGCCGCTCACACCGGTGTTGCTCCCTGCTGCCTTGTCTGGCGGCTGTGTGGGGGGCCCATCTAGTGAGTCGGCGAGTCACCGTCTGCCACGGTTCAAGAAGTATCAGTATTGAAGGCAGGCGACCGTTATTATTTGCAATAGTTTTATATACAACCAGTCCATCAAACACCTAACAGAATAACCCAGTTCGTTTCTCTACATTAATTTGCAATAGATCTACAGCTACCATTGGCATTCCATGACTCCACTTCTATAGTGCAGGTGTGGAGTGTCGGTGGTAGGTGTCCCACCACATTTATTTAATTATTAAAATTCTCAAAGGGCCTCTGCATGTTGGACCCATGTCCCCATGTAAGCCTTAAAAAGGACCGGGTATTTCTAAAAAAATAATAGGAATAACCCGTGAATTAAAATAGAGATACAGACAAAATTTGCTCAAGGGTCACCATTTTTAGGAATTTTTTGCACAGTACTATTTTGGCATCGTTTTACTTTTGCCATATTCAAAAATTAGGGAAAGAATATTTACAAAAAGGACCGAAAAATTTGGAAAAGGAATGTAATCAGGGGAGTGTTTACACATTTAAACCTTTGACAGCTGAACAGATAATTTAGTTAATGTATAGCAAAACAATGTCATTTATACTTGTTACATTTAATTTATTGTAATTTACTAATCTCTTATACTTCACATTGCTTTCTATACTAATATAGGATGTACAAATATATCTAAACGAAGTCTAGCATGATTAAATGTTTAAATTTATTAGTAGTTTTTCGAAAATCACTTCGACTAACGCATTTTTTAAAAACGGCAACACATACATGCCATTCTACCACAATCCATAGACAAAAGAGACCGGTAACTTCATTGTCATTGAACGACCATTATGAATTCAGCAGACTCATAAAGCAGACTACGGACTTTAATGACAATGGCATTGCAGTTACATCGTTTCGGTATGGCGATTGTTTAAAAGTAGCAGATTTGATGCCCAGGGCCCTGAGTCCAGTAAATAAATGGTGTCACAATGGCACCACAATGACACAATACATTATAACCTCAAAAAATTTAATAAAATTCGCCACTAAGCAATCAGTTATTGCATTTGTTTGCAATAACACTAAATAACTAATTGTTTAGCGGCGAATTTTATCAATTTTGGTAGTCTATTGTAAATTTTTTGAGGTTATAATGTGTCATTGTGATGCCATTGTGACACCGTTCATTTACCGGACTCGAGGCCCTGGTTTTCTGTTTTTCTTTTCCAGCCAATTTACGTCCCACTGTTGGGCACGGGCCTCCTCCACTTTGGGGGGGATTATGGTGTACTGTGCCGCGCTGACCAGGCGTGTTGACACAGGGTTTATTTTCGAGTTATCGGTCTCTCACAGAAGATGTTATCTGTGTGCACTTTTACAGATCTCTTTGGAGGAGATGGGGTGGTGACACTTGTATTCTTAGACCGTCACCTCGCGGAGAGATTTTTTTTTTGGGTTCCGTTTTAGGAAGTATTAAAAATTAAAACTTAACCTACCTATATACGTAATTATGTCAGTAAACACCTCGTGGAAAAAAATAAGGGTGGTGTCATTTTGTTTTCCTGATCTGTAAAATTAATTTGTCAATTTTCAGGTGCACTTCTTCGGTAAGAAAGGCACCAACGATCTGAAATTCGAAGGCTTCAAACAGTTTATGGAGAACTTGCAGACAGAAGTCCTGGAGCTCGAGTTCCATGAATTTGCTAAAGGTACAGTGTTATTTCATTGATAGTATAAATAACACAATTGGGCAATGTTAACCGCAATTTTTTTATTAGAAAATCTGTTTAATATATACTAACCATTTTAATTCATATTAATGTGCACAACGAAATAGCCAATTAATTAAAATACATCGGAGTTGTTTTCATTTTTAGATAAGTTTAGTTGTGTTGTGCACATAGAATTGGTACCATCCAGTTAAAAGTCAGTTAAGTGCCAGTTAAGAGATATTTATGCTATCTGCTTAAATATTTCTTAACTGGCACTTTTTGACCCTGGGTAAAGGGGTAGTGTATCCGTATTTTGATACCCATAACACAAGAAAGTAAGCTTAGATTGGGACCAGAAGAAATTGTGTGAAATGTAACCTATATAATAATAATAAATGTTCACGGACATTTCACACAACGTCCTCTGGTCCCAAGCTAAGCTTAAATGCTTCTGTAAGCATATCGGATAAAAATATTTACTTATTTATGTATCTCCAGGTCACGAAACAATATCCGAGGTAGATTTCGCTAAAATCCTTCTTCGGTACACATACCTTGACACTGACGAGTATGATATGTACCTGGATCGTCTTCTGGACAGAGTGAAACATGTGACAGGCATCACCTTCGAGGAGTTCAAGACATTCTGTCAGTTCCTCAACAATCTGGAAGACTTCACCATCGCTATGAGAATGTATACGCTCGCTGATCATCCTATATCAAAAGGTTAGTACCATCTAAGGCTGACATCATTTAAATTGCCGAAGCCGGATAAACTGGGAAAAATTCCAGACATTTGGACAAAAACGGATGTTTCCCTTGATATCCCTCTCTCTTTCTCTCCAGCCCATTTACGTCCCACTGCTGGGCACGGGCTTCCTCCACTTAAGGAGGGTTTATAGTCTACTATCCCACGCTAACCAGACGTGTTGGCATAGGGTTTGATTTCGAGTTTTCCGTCTCTCACAGAGGATATTTTCTGTGTTCCTCAGCTGACTTTTACAGCATCTTGGGAAGGAAATGGGGTGGTGACACTTGTATTCTTAATCCATCACTGCACGGAAAATATACTTGATACCTAAGAATAATAAATTGCGCCTAACATTAACATCGTAGTGAATGCGTTTTTACAAAACCCGACCGGACGCACTTAAAACTAAGACAAATCGTAATTATGTACATGTATATTATAGCTGTATGAATATACATCATAATTAGTCAAATTATTCTTTCCATTCAGTCCATCCAAAGGTTGTTTGGAAGAGTTTACAACTTGCGATTAGAAAGATAGAATAAAAAACTAAAATTGTAATATTAAGTGCCTAATGTAAGATAAGATAAGATAATTTTATTTGTTGAAACATGGTATTTTTACATAATGGTGTTGATAACAGTTAAAGTTCTGCATGTTCAGCATGTTTCAGCACTTTGCAGTCACCATGGTCACGGGTGAGACTGCACTGGTCAGTCTCCGAAACGTCGGGCCAAAATTTAAAACAAATATACGCGTCTAAATCCGTAAAAAGTAGTTTTATTTAACCAAATAAGTCGCGCAAGTGTTAGAAAATATTATATTATCTATACATATAAAAATCCAACAGTAAAACCACATATTTATTTGCTGAAAACCCCTCATCTCACACAAAATATTTGCTTTTATTCTTACTAATATAATAAATATAGTAATATTGGCACTGATTCTTAGTGCACAACTAAATTTTCCAAAAAAATTAAATTGATATTGTTAAATAACACAATTCGGCAAGGTTAACTGAACTTTCTTATTATAAAACTTTGTATTACAGAAAAACGATTTTAATTAACATAAATGTGCGCAACGAAACAGACAAATAATCAAAATATACTGTAGTTGTTTTCAATTTATAGTTAGGTTATGTTTAGTTGTGCATGTAGAATTGGCACCATTATCAGTCGCGCTTTAAGTTTTACACTAATTCCAACTTGAATTAAACCACAAATGGTTTTATTCGTAATTACTTATCGGATGTTTAAACGGAGATTTTATCGGAGAGATAATAAACGATTTAGCTTAAAAAGACTATTATGAATAACAAGTTTTGCCAATTTTCGCGAACCGCTTTTAGCGTTGTTTTTGACCTCCGATAAGTCATTATGAATAAGACCATTAATGAAAAGCCTCTCACTCTACGCCTATGATTTCGCCTATTTATTGAGTTTTTAAACCCTCCCAAATGCCTCCCACCCCATTAACGAGCCTCCTCCATATTGGGAGGGTCTTTGGTCTACTATGTCACAGTGTCCAGGCGTGTTATCATATTTGATTTAGCTTTTCGGCTCTCATAACTAAGAAGTTATCTGCTTATGTGATTCCTATTATTCCATAGATGATTTTTAAAGCACCTTGAGAAGGAAATTGAGTGGTGACAATTGTATTCTGAATCCGTCACCACAAGGACAAAAACTAACTTACCAAATGTCTGTTCCAGATGAATTCCATCGTGCTGTAAAGATCTGCACAGGTATATCACAGTCTGAGCATCTCGTGTCCACCGTGTTCGCGATCTTCGACGCTGATGGAGACGGTCTACTCAGTTACAAGGAGTTTATAGCCATTATGAAAGATAGACTACATAGAGGATTTAAGGTAATTATATAACTCTTTATTTGTACACTACAATAATACATTTTGCTTTACATACTAGAATTCGCGAAAATTGTCAAAACTTGTTATTCATAATGGTTTTTTTACGATAAAACGTTATTATCTCTCCGCTAAAATCTCCTTTTAAACCTCCGATAAATCATTATGAATAAGGCCATATATGTATTAAATAATGGAGGCAAAGCATATTATATCATAATTTTAAGAAAAGATTTATTACAATGTTTCGTACATTTAATTACACTAAAACAATCTCTTTATTATTGACAGTGTGATGCTTGTCAATTCTTTAAAAAAAAAAATAGTTAAACGATTGACAAAAATATTGCAAAACCTATTATAAATCTCAAAAAAAAAGTACAAGTAATTTTACTATTTTAAAATGATATTTCATTTCCCAAAAAGATGATTGCGACCCTGCCAGGATTCGAACCTGGAATCTTCTGATCCGTAGTCAGACGCGTTATCCGTTGCGCCACAGGGCCGATGAATGCTTTATCGAAATAGCGTGTTACGTCATACACTTAATTCAAATTTTTAAATAACCTTGAATAAATAATGAAGTTATAACCTATACACACACTATGTTTTATACACACACTGTTTTATATACAACGTGATTCTTCGAATAGTCTAAAGCTCAGACACCCCAAAAAGTATTTCATTTAAATATAACATATAAAAAAAATTAAATAATAATAATGAAAACTGACGAACTTTTAAGCTTTTAAAATTATCTTGTTTTCTCTGCGAAAATATGTTCACCCATGCACGTAGGTACCTACGTTCGACGCGACGCGGACGCAGTTAGTAAGTAGGTAACAAACAGCTGTTCGTTTCGTATTGATAATAATACATAATAATATGTTGTTATGTAAACTATGTTTAGTGATCATCACATTTTTCATCACACTATTAACAGGCTGTGGACTGTCAGAATGATAAATTAACTGTGAATATGTATTTATTACTAATATTAAATAACTATTGTAGCTATTTAAGTACCTAAGAATTTCTTAGTAAATAATGTTCGTGGTGTCAGTAGACCGGTCTATGTTAGTTAAAGAAAGTTAAAGTCAATACATACATAGCTAGTAATAAATACGTATTCTATTAAATAAGCATTATGGCGTGTTTAAAAATGTTAATCACCTATGTACAATGAATAGTTTTATTTACATTATCCTGTTGATTTTTGATTGTTAAATCACTTTTTTTACACTAATTTTTCTTACCTAATACTAAACATAACTTAATAATTGTTCAATATGTTCACCTCTTTCCCTAATGCACAATCGAGCGCGCTTATGGTAGGGGAGCCCACGATGCTAAATGGGGATTTACTCGAGCGTCATAGAGACCTATTGAGTTGCAAAGCTCAGATGATAAGAAGAAAAAAATGTTATGTGATTTTTCACTTTTATCGGTGGGGAAAGCGGCTATAGATTTTTAAATATGTAAAAAAAAACTGTTGCATGGACATTCTCGAGCGCGTCAGATATTGATAGCATCAATGCCCTACGTATTTTTAATAATGTACGTATGTTAATCTGATCGTTTGCATGATGCGGGTGGTTGTATTTAAGGGTTGAAAATGAAAAAAAAAAAAATTTTGTCGAGCGCGTCAGATTTTCTAAGGGAGTGTTAAGTGCACCAAAAAAAAGCTCTCATTCACTAATCTGACGATTTCGATGGGACGCAAACTCACGGCCAGTTTCATAATGTGCAAAAAAAATTCGCCATTTTGAAATACTCAAGCGCGTCAGATTAAGATATATATGGTTCATCTTTATGTTCTAAACGTACTGTCTCATAATCTGACGATTATCTAGAGGGATTCGTCTAATCTGACAAAAAAAAATTCGAAAAACGGTTCACCTTAAAGGCCAACCCTGCAACTTCCCGCTAATTCCATTCCTGGGCGCTTAAAATTGTACTTTGAACTATATTTTGAATTCAGCGGCTCATTCCCAGTCCTCCACACCCCGTCGTCCACAGTGTGGAGGTATGGGAATAGTGTGGACGAATGGGAATAAAAAGGGTGAGGAGGGAAAGGTGCCGTTTATTCCCAGTCCTCCACACTATAGTGCAGGAGCCGACAGTAGAAAAAGTTAAATTTTAAAAAGATGAGTTGGACTTCTAAATGTTTAATTAGGACTGTTTATGAGATATTAAGCCATCAAAATACATCGTAAAAAAAGTTGCAAAGTTATACTGTCGGCTTTTAAATTGTTAGATTTACCAGCTGCTCTATGTCTAGCCAACCGGAGTCGCCGATAAGAGATAACAATAGATTTTAAGGACAATAGAGTCGTAAAATCTCATCCCCATTGAATCATAGCTAGACAAGAAGCACAATTAAAAAGCTCTTAGGAATATTTATGAGTATGTTGTAAAGATAAATCATACAAATTTTTAGACAAGTATAAAATATTATTTCTATTACAGCGTGATTTGAGAAAAATAAAATTGAAGCGACTATATTCAATACTAAAAGAAAGTTAGTAACTTCAACGTTTCCTTGTGTACCAAATACTTACACCTCAAAAGTAAATAGTTTGAAGAACGAAAACATTAACGAAAGTATTTACACTTTCAAATTATTGTCCATTATGTGATAAAACTATTCTGTGATACAAATTATCTTAGATCATAATATTTACTTTCTTTTTAATTGTTGTAAATTATAAATGATCACGCTGTAATAGAAATAATATTTTATACTTGTCTAAAAATTTGTATGATTTATCTTTACAACATACTCATAAATATTCCTAAGAGCTTTTTAATTGTGCTTCTTGTCTAGCTATGATTCAATGGAGATGAGATTTTACGACTCTATTGTCCTTAAAATCTATTGTCATATCTTATCGGCGACTCTGGTTGGCTAGACACAGAGCAGCTGGTAAATCTAACAATTTAAAAGCCGACAGTGTAACTTTGCAACTTTTTTTACGATATATTTTGATGGCTTAATATCTCATAAACAGTCCTAATTAAACATTTAGAAGTCCAACTCAAACAAACCCAAATGTAGGCATCACGCAGCTGCACGCATTTAACTTTATCGACGAATTTTTGTTATTTCGGCTTGCGGAAATTGTCAGATTATATATTTTTCATTATTCTTGAATTATTACCTTCAAAATAAAAAAAATTTAGCTACGCTCGAGAATGTCGAGATGACGTTTTTTTTTTACAACTTTGTTGCCCTCCTCTTTTTTTACGTCACTCTCAAATTGTCAGATTAGTGGAATTTACACTTTTTAGGATGTAATTAACTCACCCTACCTTAATCTGACGCGCTCGAGAATTTCTGATGGTCAATTTTTTTTTACTAATCTGATCCTGTATCCTTCACGGGCGGCCTTATATATGGGTCTCATGTTTTGTGGAGGTACTTAACCGGGTACAAGGTATCCTCCTGTATATTAATCTGACGCGCTTTAGTAAATCCCGAAATCCCCTCTTCGGCTCCCCTACTATTACGCATATTTCGTTTTAAACGTTCAAGTACGTAAGTATTGTAAATTGTTCTTCGTAACGCCTTACTGCAGCAGATACGTTATCGTTACATAACGCCAAAGTCCGCACCATTTCGGTGTATTCTACATTTGTGTAATTATAAGACATGTTTACGTAATTCGCACAATGATAGTGACGAAGGCGTGCAGTACAATACTGTTGTAATCGGTCACTGAGCAGAGGCGCGTGCGATGCACCCGAGGATGTTTGCGGGGAGTGCGGGTGCGGGGTGCCAGGTACACAGGGCGCCGCGCCCGGCGGCATTCATTATTATCTAGTACCTACCTATTATGTATGCACTCGACGAGCTTTTACGATCGTTAGGGAGTCCAATTACTTTGAGATTTTAATAGAATTTTTTTTTTTTTGGGATAAAATATAAAGTAATTTGAAAATCACTCCATTGGAATATGCTACTGATTCTGAGCAAACTACTTTCAGGTTTGCACTATACCAAGAATCACGTTGTATATGATGTACACTATATTTTCTACTTAACTATAAAACATAACTTGTTCTGTAATTGTATTTTGTGTTGAACAGTAATAAAACATTCTTTCTTTCTTTCTTTCTTTAACCTTATAGAAAAATCTTGCGCGACTCATCTGTTTAAATAAAACTACTTTTTACGGATTTAGACGCGTATATTTGTTTTAAATTTTGGCCCGACGTTTCGGATCACTAGATAACTGATCGTAGAAGACACATTACAGCTCAGTCTCACCCGTGACCATGTTGACTGCAGTCTCCGAAACGTCGGGCCAAAATTTAAAACAAACATACGCGTCAAAATCCGTAAAAAGTAGTTTTATTTAAAGCATTTAATTTTTTATGTGAAATTATCTAATTGTATATGAAAGGCTTACATAGAAACACAATAATCTTGGTGAGTCTATTCATATACAATTAAACTATTACGTGTAAGTATTGTTAAATATAAAAGTGTAGTCATAGTGATACTTCAACGTGCTATTCTAGTAATTTTGACCACGGAAATGGGATTATTATTTTAAATTATTGCATTGTCATCGGTCCTTGTTAGGTGTGCAAAATTACAGATCAATCCGACTACTGCAAGTTTATGAAAATGACTTTCAAAGATTCCATACCTATTACATACATTACATAATAATATGTTACATACTTGGTTACATAGATTAATACATTGATAAATACATACCCAATGTAAAAAAGCGTGTTAAATATCTTCATGATGTAATGTATGAAGATAGTTGATTGGAATATCGCATAGAATTGTTTTATTAATTAAAAAAAAATGACGCTCCTTAATGGTTTTAAAAAAATTATTCAGGTCTCCCAAGTGTGTTTTGGGGTTCTGTAACGAAAGGTTAAACGGAATCCTACCACTAAGACTTCGTTGTCCGTCCTACTGTCTGTTACCAGGCTGTGTCTGTGGGAAAATTTTAGCTATAGAGCTAAAAATTTCACAGTTTATTTAAATCAGTTGATGCTATAAGAATAAATACTCATGATCATCATCATCATTCTCCTGCCCTGTCTCGTAATTTAGGATCGGCAATATGACTCTCCGTGTGGTGACGGATTAAAATACAAGTGTCACCACCCCATCTCCTCCCGAGGGTGCTGTAAAAATCAGATAAGGGATATTGCACACAGATAACACCTATGTGAGAGACGGAAAACTCGAAAATAAACCCTGTGCCGACACCCCTGGTCAGCGCGGCACAGTAGACCATAATCCCTCCCAAAGTGGAGGAGGCCCGTGCCCAACAGTGGGACGTAAATGGGCTGGAGAGAGAGAGAGAGAAGTTAATAAATAATAAATAAATAAATATTCACGGACATTTCAAACAGCGTCCTCTGGTCCCAAGCTAAGCTTATATGCTTGTGTTATGGGTACCAGAATACGGATAGAATGCATATACTACTTTTTTTTTGTAAATACATACTTATAATACATAGAAACACCCACAGTTAAATGTATGTTTTACTTATTCCAGTCTTACGCGAAGAATGAAGGATGGGAAGCATTCAAATCATGCGTCAAACAAGAAATGAAGAGTGCTGTGTAAAAAAATCACTATTTAATATTCTCTAACACTTACGCGACTCATCTATACTAACATTTACTAAGAGTTTGTTTGTTTGTCTGAACGCGCTAATCTCAGCAACCACTGGCCCGATTTGAAAAATTCTTTCAGCGTTATATTGGGCATTTATCGAGGAAGACTTTACGCTATATAACATCACGCTACGACTAGTAGAAGCGAAGCAGTAGTGAAAAATGTTGCAAAAACGGGGAAATTTTTCTAAATTCCAGGCGGAGTCGCGGGCTACAGCTAGTTTGTTTTAGATACTTCTTACGGATTTAGACGCGTATATTTGTTTTGATAAAAAATAATCTACTTAGTAATAAAACTAAAAATACACTTGAAAATTCTGAATGTTTTTTTTTTATCATTGCATTGTCATCGGTACATAATATGTATGCAAAGTTTCTGATCGATCCGACTACTTTAGGTGGGTGGAAATCACTTTCAAATATTCCGTTACATAGATTAATACATTGATAGATACATACCGAACTAATATAAGCGTGTTAAAAAGAGCACAGTCTCACTCGTGACCATAGTGACTGCAGTCTCTAAAACGTCGGCCTAAAATTTAGAACAATTACACGCGTCTAAATCCGTAAAAAGCTGATCACTATATATTTCAGTGCTACTTACACTTTGCTATATAGAGACCAGCCATTAACAGCCGTTTTCAATAATCAACTTACGGATTATCGAGAGTATAGTGTATAATGTAGCTTGCTATGTTGTCTTCAGAACACTACTTAATTGCATCATAACTAATGCTTTAACTTTAGTAATTTAATTAAATTCGCAATTGACTTGCTATGTTTTTACTATAAAAATCTAATTATAGTCGAAAAGTAATTTAAATTTATCAGTCGAGTCAATTGGGATTGTTCATAATTTTTGACCAGGTGGTCAAGTCCGCTATTCAATGTTCATTGAAAGTTCAATTGAATGGTATCATTTGTAACAAAAAATTAACAATAGACCAACAAACTTGATAAAATTCGACACTAAGCAATCAGTTATTGCATTTGTTGATTGCATAATGGCAAATTTTGTCAAGTTTGGTGGTCTATTGTTAATTTTTTGAGGTTATAATGTGCCATTGAGCTACCCATTCACTTCAGCCCATTTACGTCCCACTGTTGGGCACGGGCCTCCTCCACTTTGGAGGGATAATAGTCTACTGTACCGCGCTGACCAGGCGTGTTTGCACAGGGTTTATTTTCGAGTTTTCCGTCTCTCACAGAGGATGTTATCTGTGTGCAATATCCCTTAGCTGATTTTTACAGCACCCTTGGTAGGAGATGGGGTGGTGACACTTGTATTCTTAATCCGTCACCACACGGAGAAACCTCGAATTGAGATACAATTGTGACACAATTCATTTACCGGACTTGGGGCCCTGCGGTTTTTATATATTTTTTTGAAAATATACACTATTCTATGCAACTAATTTCAATGCTATTGAAATATTCACTGTATAGAATTTTAAAAAAATACTTAAAGATATTATTTTAAATGTTGTGACGTCATCGTTGTATGCAATCTGTGTATTGCCTGATAGACTTAAGACAGATTGCAATACATCTTTTCAAAGTTGTCAAGTTGATATAATAAACCAATTTCAACTCCACCACAGAGTAGTATATCCTTAAGAACGACTTAATATTTTAAGTCCTTCATTTCAAGGGCAAATAGAGATCATTTGCTTTTTTGGAAAAATAATCGGTAATATAGCAAATTTTCCGAATAAAACTGATGGATCATGATCAGAAACTCTATTCCCGGAAATGGTTTTCGAATTAAGAGTTTAAAAAAATATGAACAATGCCATTTGTAAATTTAATAATGATACCAATATAGTGTCAATAACAATCAATATAAGTCAATAACACAATTTAACACTGTTAAGTGAATTTTTTTAATATAAAAACTATATTATAGATTAAAGATTATTATAAAATGAACAAAATAGCTAAATAAGTAATCAAAATACACCATAGGTCAGGAGTGGCCAAGAAGTCGATCGCGCGACCAATTTTGGTCGATCTCTCGCAAGTTCCATGAGGAGACGCATTCAATGCCAAATGTTTCTAGTACTTGATACAGGAATGAACATGCGTACATGTTCATTCCTGTTCATGCTTCGAGTAGGGAGGCCTTCAGCGTGACCACTTTTAGTAGTTTTCTACTATTTTCAAGAATGCACGGCGGTATAAAAGCACATTGTCCCCCTTCTTACCTAAGAAATAGGTCGATCGCGACTAAATTTTAAAATAAAAAGTAGATTTATGTGCACAAAAGTTGGCCACAGCTACCAAAGGTAGTTGTTTTCATTTTTGAGTTAGGGTTTTAGATGTGCTCATAGATTAGAGACGAATGATACCAATTCTAGGTGCACAATTAAACTATAGTAAAGTAATTTATTAATTTTGCAATTGAGTTGCTATGCTTTTACTTAATAAATTAAATTGTAGTGGAAAAAGTGATCACCGCAAGCGGGACTTGAACCCACGACCTCGGAATACCGTTCCGTAGCTCTGCCAACTGAGCTTATTGCGGTCGTGCTAACAGTAACCAATTTGACCACCACAACGTTCCGCGATTGAGTTATACATCGCAAAAAAAAACATACTAGATAGATGGCGTTGCACATCAAAAATGCGATGTAGACTCAATCGAGGAACGTTGTGGTGATCAAATTGGTTACTGTTAGCACGACTGCAATAAGCTCAGTTGGCAGAGCTACGGAACGGTATTCCGAGGTCGTGGGTTCAAGTCCCGCTTGCGGTGATCACTTTTTCCACTACAATTTAATTTATTAAGTAAACTATAGTATTTTAAATAATTGTCTATTTCATTGTGCACATACACAGCTTATATAACAATAAAGTTCAGTTAACATTAGGAAATTGTGCTATTATCACAATTAATTTAAATTTTTCAGTTAAGTTTACTTTAGTTGTGCACAGAATTGGTACCATTATCTGCTTTTTAACTAACACATAGTTAAATATTTGTCCATCATCACAAATTTAAACATTTAATTGTTATATTTTACACAGTGAGATTATAGATTAATAATTAATAAATTTATTAATATGTACCAAAATGTTAGCTTATAATAATATCTTCAAAACTAAGCAACGTATTTTGATGCGTTTTTTTTTAATAGAGTGGTTCAAGAGGATTTTTTTGTATAATTTTATATAATACTAGCTGACCCGGCAAACGTTGTTTTGCCATACGAAAAAAAAAATTGAAAAATAGATGTTGGCCGATTCTCAGACCTACTGAATATGTAAAATTTGAGAAGAATCGGTCAAGCCGTTTTGGAGGAGTACGGTAACTAACACTGTGACACGTGAATTTTATATATTAGATTATTATTACTATTGACGGGCCTCGTGGTGGAGTGGTTCATATAACGGACTGCCGATCATCAGGTCTCGGGTTCGATTCCCGGTCAGGACAATCATTTTGTGTGATGTTTTTAATTGTCATACAAATGTTTGTACTGCGTCTGGGTGTTATACTATGTATTATAAGTATGTATTTACAAAAGAAAAGTAGTTTAAGTATTCTATCCGTATTCTGGTATCCATAACACAAGCATAATAAGCTTAGCTTGGGACCACAGGACGTTGTGTGAAATGTCCATGAATATTTATATTTATTTATTAGTTTTTATTATATAAATGCTTTCGATGGGTTTCCTATATTACTAGCAGTTAATTAGCCCACTATCGTAGTAGCAAGGATTTTTAAGTAAAGCTTTTTATGGGTTTTTGAGAAAATAAAAAAAGTCATGAAACTTGCACACATCGTATTTATTTTGGAATTACTATTTCTAAATAAAAAGAAATGCCTATTTATAATGAAAAAAATATAGTTTAAATTGGTTACTGACACTTAAAACTATTGACTACAAAAATTAAATCAAAATATAAATTTAAAATGATATAGCTTTACAATACAACACACAATTAACTTAAAAAAATACAATAGAATTTGAAATTCTACTTCTTGTAGTTTGCTGCGATGGTAAAAATACTATTTCCATTTCTTTATTTACTTGAAGACAGCTCTTATTTATCCATTTATTTATTATTATTAGCCCCATCCCTATCGGTTTCTTTGACTCTGTTATGATCTTATACGCTGTGCATGTACATGTGTAAGCGTCATCTAATATATCCCTTAAATGCATGATGATGTATATATACATCAGTGTTTTCTTCCTTACATAATTTCTAAACGGTAACTCAAACACAGCACTTTTTACTTTTATTAGGTGCTAAAAATATCTGTCTTTGGTTTTTGAACGCAAACTTTCATGATATGGCGGTTCACTTTTTTAATTTTATTAATTTGACAGCTTGGCGCGACACCGTCAAATACATACTTTGGCGATAAAATTGTAATTTCATTTTGGTGGATAGTAAATAGTATTATTATGTGCTAAAAGTGATTTATGAGAGGATAAAGGTAAGAAAAACACATTACATTGGTTTTATTTAGAATTCAATAACAGTTATTGTAAATACGAGCGTTATAATTGTGATGTAGAAATACATCAGTATGCAAAATCGGCAAATAATAGTTTTACTGTGAGTATAATATCTTTTTTATGTTTGACTTATTTCTTATAAATATATAATTTATTCATATGAGTTATATAATTATTTTTCCAGAATGTCCCGTAAAGTGGCACATAGAGACATAGAACAACTTCTAGCGGCTTTAGAAGATAAAAATATTTCTGAGGACGGTTTGGAAGATTAAAGTTAAGATGACGAAACCTTTTACACTAATGCAAGAGAAATAATTTGAGAATTGGAAGACGAGGATGCAGAGGAAGATGATCCTACCTATAGTGATCCACCTCTAGTTCAA
Organism: Orgyia antiqua; assembly: GCA_916999025.1. Lineage (NCBI taxonomy): Eukaryota > Metazoa > Arthropoda > Insecta > Lepidoptera > Erebidae > Orgyia > Orgyia antiqua. Next base: position 14,411,851 of record OU779874.1, read on the forward strand.
GATTTTCCTGGCCCATCAAGTCAAATTATTACTTGTTTACCCATGCAAGAAGGTCATGAAAAGTTAGTAGAGTTTGATAAAAGAAAACTCATTTGGAAAAAAAGACAGTTTGTTTTATGACGAGTCCAAATTAATTCACCAACCAAGCACAACAGACTGCTATAACTGAACTTGATATACCATATAAATGTTTCATGCACTACTTCACACCTGAGTTTCTTCAAAAAATTGTTGATGAAACCAACTTATATGCAGTACAAGAAAACCCAATATCATTAACTATTACTGTTGGGGAGTTAAAAAATTCATAAGAATTCTTTTATTTATGTCAGTGAAGCATTTTCCTAGTTTACACTCATACTGGCATTCCAAATTTGGCTACGAACCTGTAAAGAGCGCAATGCCGGTAAATCGATTTGAGATGATTAGGAGCTACTTACATTTCAATGACAATAATAAACATCTTCCGCGAGACCATTCTGATCACGATCACCTCCATAAGACTCAGCCTGTGATAGAACAGCTAAATACAACATTTCCATCAGTTGCAATAGAAAAACGACTTTCTATAGATAAGCAAATGTGTTCAACTAAAATTGCTCATTTCCTAAATCAATATTTACCTAATAAGCCTCACAAGTGGGGTTATAAGCTTTTTGTTCTCTGTAATCTTATGGGATACGCTTACAGATTTGAGATCTATTCTGGACAAGAAGAAAAACAAGACAAAACCAGCCCATGAGCCTGATCTCGGAATAACGAATAACGTCGTTATACGTTTGGCGAGAGCTATACCAAGGATTAACAATCATATTGTAGTTTTGCCTTTGGTTAATTGTTTGAATAAACAGGGTATACAATGTGTCGGAACTATTCAGCAAAACAGGCTACCCAATTGTCGGCTCCCTGACAAAAAGGAATTTATGAAATCTTCTATTCCGAGACGTGCTTATGAGGAACGCTTTTCCCATTCAGATGGTGTGGACTTTTCGGCCACGGCATGGAAAGATAATAAAGTCGTCACTCTTTTATCGACTTACGTTGGCGCCGAGCCTGTTGGAAAAGTATCAAGATACGATAAGAAGACTAAACAAAATTTTTTTTATCCCTTGTCCCAAAATTGTGCAAGAATAGAATATGCATATGGGCGGAGTCGATCTTATGCATAGCTTTTTAGGACGTTCCCGGATTCGAGTGACGAGCCGGAAATGGTATTTACGCTTATTTTACCATTTACTGGACCTCACTGTGATCAACTTATGGGTGCTAAAGAAAAAAAACCTAACTGCTGAAGGTGTCCCAAAAAAGCAACTGCCTAATCTTGGAGAGTATCGAAATTAAATAAAACTACTTTTTACCGATTTAGACGCGTATATTTGTCCCAAATTTTGGCCCGACGTTTCGGAGACTTTGCAGTCACCATGGTCACGGGTGAGACTAGTAGTAGTTTTATTTAAACAGATGAGTCGCGCAAGTGTTAGAAAATATTATGAGTATCGAAATTGTTTAGCTGACACACTGTGTAATATAGGTATGCCTAGTGGCGGTAAAAGAGGGCGCCCTAGTACTTCCTCTTTAGAACGCGAGCTTCATCTAAAAAAGCAAAAAGGACCACAACATCCGCTCGCGTCAAAAGATTAAAAGATGTGCGCGTAGATGGTGTCGAACATTGGCCTGTATTTGCCAATCGATTACGGTGCAAGATGCCCAATTGTAAGGGCACCACACAATGGTCGTGTACCAAATGTAATGTACCGTTGTGTCTTAATTAGAAAAACAACTGCTTCAAAGATTTTTATACACTGCAGTAAGCATAATTTGAAGACAATCATATAATAGAATAGTACTTGGTTTACATTATTAATAGTGACCGTATTGCATACTGATATAGATCTACATCAGTAAGTTATCTAATATATAAAATTTCCATGTCACAATGTTAGTTACCGTACTCCTCCGAAACGACTCGACCGATTTTCGTGAAATTTTATGTTCGTATCCGTTAGGTCTGAGAATCGGACATCTATTTACACGAATCTATTTACGGAACTACCACGAGATCAGATGTCCTCAAATTCACAATCCATCCTTAGTCAGTTATCAAAGGGCATCTTAATTCCTCCCAAAAGTGGTAAGGGGAAAGTTGGGAAAAAGATAACGCTAAATGGATTGGGAATGGGAGAAAAAGATCTGTACAAAATTCTGATGGAAGACCCAAACATATCTATGGTCAATTTTCTGAAAAGAGTATTCACAAAAAGGGGAACATATGCTTTAATAAATAACATGTACAAATTATCTGATTATAAGGTAGCATCTGATTAATGTATTGATTTTTCAAACCCCCCTGACTTTTGTATGGCAAAACAACGTTTGCCGGGTCAGCTAATTTTGTATAAAAATATACTTTTTAGAAAAAAAAATTTTTTCTTATTTTGCCCTTAATCTATGTTTAATTTTCTGCCTGTTACAATTTATGGTATTTAAAAAGGAAAAACCATGCATTTAAGGGATATAAAATTCTCGTGTAACAAGGTTCGTTCCCATCCTACTCCTCAGAAACGGCTTGACCGATTCTTATGAAATTTTATATACATATTCAGTAGGTCTGAGAATTGGCTACTATCTATTTTTCATAACTCCAAGTGAAGGGTTGTCCACCCCTGACATTTGTATATAAATGATAAGGGTGGTTAAGGTACTGAATATGCATAAAAAATCGTATTCATAAGAATCGGTCCAGCCGTTTCGGAGGAGTTTAGGAACGAACATTGTGACACAAGAGTTTTATATATTAGATGTTTACACATGGTCTTATTCATAATGACTTATCGGAGGTTTAAAAGTTCGCTAAAATCGGTTGGCGAAAATTGTCAAAACTTGTTATTCATAGTCTTTTAACGATAAAACGTTTTTTATCTCTCCGCTAAAATCTCCGTTTATCTCCGATAAGTCATTATGAATAAGACCATTAATGTAAATAATACCTAGTTTAAATAAAACTAAAAAAACACGCTTTATTTAATACGTTCAGTGCGGCTAACGCTTATGCGCGTTTTTCTGATCTTCACCAAGTGCGGGCCGACGCGTATACGCGTCCATACAAAAAAAAATCTGTAGGCTAGCGGGGTGCGCCGCACCTGTGCGTTTATAGCGTGTATTCTGGGTGTCTATTGTTTCGAAGCGGTCGTAAAATGTGGAATTGTAAAGGAGACTACACACTAGTCAGGTTTCTGCTACGAATCTTGCAGGGGGGGGGGGGCGGCGGCGGCGACGACTACAATAACCTAATTTAGTACAATAGATTATTGAAATAATTTTATTATGACTTGCTCTTTTAACTAAAGTAATAGGTAGTTTTAGTCTATTTGTAAATGGTGTCTATTACGAGGCGGGCGAAGTCGTAAATTAAAAAAAAATAAGAATAAAAGGGCTTTCGGGAGAAGGTACCTTTACTATTACTGTTTTATTAAGGTATAACTTACTATTTTAACAAAACCGAACGAAGATATATTATGGCGTAAACTTCACAAAATCTCTTACAAATAAACACTAGTGTGGAAGCACCTTTATCCATCCAACACCTTTATATGACCCGTAATTGTTATATGACAGTCATAAAACTCGAAATTTACCGAACGCACATAAGCGTCGGCCGCACTGCGGGAAGGTAAAAGACAACGCGCTATAGCGTCCAGCCGCACTACGCGAGTTTTTTATGAACGCATATAAGCGTTCTTAGCACTACGCGAAAAATTTTTTGAACGCACATACGCGTTTTCAGCACTGGGCGAATGACTCTTTTCCTAGCATTGGCTATAAATTCGCAAATTATTCAGCATTGAACGCGTTAATCGAATTATTGCATTGTCATCGGTCTTTGACAGGTGTGCAAAATTTGAATAGAATCTGACCGTTTAAACTGGGTCAAAATAGCGTCCAAAGGAGTCGGTTACAAACATACAAACATACAAACAAACATACAAACAAACATACAAACAAACATACAAACAAACATACAAGTGAAGCTAATATAAAGCGTGTAAAAAGACGCTCATTCAGAAGAAATTAGAAGCTGTCATTGAGAAACTAAAGAAATGAGAGTAGTATAGTAAGAAAAACCTTTTCTATATTTTTTATATATTATTTGTTATATCTAATATATAAAATTCACGTGTCACAGTGTTAGTTACCGTACTCCTCCGAAACGGCTAGATCGATTCTTATGAAATTTTGTATGCACATTCAGTAGGTCTGAGAATCGGCTAACATCTATTTTTCAAATTTTTTTTTTTTTTAGTATGGCAAAACAACGTTTGCCGGGACAGCTAGTTTTTATATAAATAAATCGAATATTATGTCTCAAATCATTATTATTATGTTATTTAATATTATTTGTGAACATGTTTGCTAGTCATTAATGTGTACAAACATAGTTTGTTAACACTTACAGTTACCAATATTTTATAAGTTAGTGCTGCATAGTCCACAATCGATTTTCTGTCGATAGTAAAATTGTATGCCACATCGAGTCTATCGATACTATCTATCGTCCGACAAATTCAAGTGTCAAAACAGTCCAATATCAGTGTTTCGTAACATTTTTAAAATTTTGAAAAACATATTCTTTGTTCTTTAACTTTTTTGGTGCCTTAAGATATATACGGGGTTAAAGTCATATCGAGCCCAATTTTAAATTAAGCGTTGGGAAACACTGGTATAATATAACTCGACGAGCCTCGTGATTGAGTGGTTCATGTGACGGACTGCCGATCAAGAGGTCGCGGGTTTCGATTCCCGCTCGGGACAATCATTTGTGTGATTTATCTAATTGTCATACAAATGTTTGTACTGCGTCTGGGTGTTTCTATGTATTATAAGTATGTATTTACAAAAGGACAGTACTATATCCGTATTCTGGTACCCATAACACAAGCATATAAGTTTAGCTTGGGACCAGAGGACATTGTGTGAAATGTCCATGAATATTTATTTATTTATTTATAACTACTGATACGCGATAGCTCTCCATATGCAATAATCTTAATAATAGAAGCAATGCTAATGACATTAATGTAAAATGATTTTTTTAATACTAACTAACGGTCACATTACCTTTCAAGCAGATTTTAAAGTGTGGTATATTTTATATCACATTGATATTTAATGATTTTGTAACACTAGCAAACGGTTTACTATCTAGTGCTACTATGTAGTGTTGCTTATGGAGACGTATCATTACTTGAATAAATAAACGATAGTATCGATAATTAAGTTTTGAGTATCGATAATCGAACTATCGATAACTATGCAACACTATATGATTAGCTATTTATTATGCATTTGATCTGTTTGTTGTAATAAAAGATTTTACCCTTAAATTGTTTTATTATTTCTTACCTTTATGAGTTCATAGGTTTAGTCGGGTTTAGGAGTTCAAACTGGTCTATATGCTAGATATAGGCATTAAAAGTCTGGCGGATCGCTTCTACATTGGTGCTGATTCTATGTCCAACGACTTAACTAAACTTAATTTTGGTTTACTCTTGTCAAATGTCACTTTTGTTAGAAGTATGGACGTCTATGCAAAATAACATAGACAATTTATTTATCTACCGAGCTTGTTTATGTCAATCACTCTCAAGCTCATCTCTCTTCTTTGTGCACTGTCATGTTGTAGTAGTCACTTACTTATTAAATATATTGTTATAATTTCTTAATCGCCTTTGTCATTATAATATCAGGTTATGGACCCAGACAAAACTGCCGTTTAGTGATTTGTAATTTAGTGATCTAGATTTGTTCAGTACTTACAAAGTTATAGTAAAAATAAATCTGACAAGCATAACCTCACTTTTAGTTACCGGCACGTGTTTTATGATTTTTTTTTTTTCTGTTCAGCTATTTTCAGATAATATACATTATATATTATAAATATGGCTGGAACAAACACTATGATGTCGATTGAGAAGCTGAAGGGTCGCGATAATTGGGCAAATTGGAGCTTTGCCGTCAAAGCATACTTACAACACGAAGATTTGTATAGCTGTATTTCGACAGCACCAAATCCTTCCGACCCCAACGCAATTAAACAAGACACTAAAGCAAAAGCAAAGTTAATATTGTTAGTCGACCCAATTTTGTATGTGCACATACAGGATGCACAGAATGCAAAACAGGTGTGGGACAATTTGACAAAGGCGTTTGAAGACCAAGGACTGACACGGAAAGTTGGCTTATTAAAAGAATTAGTTAATACTAATTTAGAAAGCAGTTTATCCGTGGAAGACTATGTAAATAAAGTTATGACAGCCGCGCACAAGTTAATGAACATAAATTTTCACGTGGACGATGAATGGTTGGGCACATTGATGCTGGCAGGGCTGCCTGAAATGTATGGCCCAATGATTATGGGCTTGGAAAGTTCCGGTATGAAGATTAGTGCTGACTTAGTAAAGAATAAGCTTCTTCAGGAAGTGAAAATGTCAAGCACTACCGCACTTTATACAAACACAAAAAAAAATGTGCCCACAAATTATAAAAAAGGTCCTAGATGTTTTAACTGCAATAAGTACGGACATCTCAGCAAAAATTGTTGGCATAAGAAGACGAACAATAATAAAAAAACAGATAAAGACACAGGTTATGTTGCAGCTTTTTCAGCATCTACAGCAAATGACTCCAATTCTTGGCATGTTGACTCAGGAGCATCCATGCACATGACGATGCACCGTGACTGGCTTACTGATGTCACCACCTCACCTGTACCGAGCATAAGGATTGCTAACAACAAAGAATTGAAAGTAGAATGCTGCGGCAATGTATGCATTAAGGTAAAGGCACATGATGGCAGCACCGATTCAATACAGGTAAGGAATGTTTTACTTGTACCAGAATTGAAAACGAATTTGTTATCAGTCAGCAAAATAATTCAAAATGGATGCAAAGTAATATTTAATGAATCTGGCTGTAAAATTTACAATCCTAGTAATAAATTAGTAGCACAAGCTAGATTAACGAATGCAACATACCTGTTAAATACTTACCAAGAAATGCAAGTCATGATGGCCAAGGCTGATGATGATACTTATCTGTGGCACCAGAGGATGGGCCATTTAAATTTTACTAGTCTTAATAAATTACCTCACTGTACAGAAGGAGTCAAGTTGTCAACAGGAATGGAAAGTTCCATCTGTGTTACCTGTCTCGAAGGCAAGCAAACGAGAAAACCGTTCCCTGCTGAAGGTTCCCGAGCAACCGACTTGCTAGAACTTATCCACAGTGATGTGTGTGGACCGATGCAGCAGGTATCAATAGGAGGAGCAAGGTATTTTGTAACCTTTATTGACGATTTTTCTCGCCGAGTACAAATATATACTATAAAACACAAAAGTGAAGTCTTTGAAAAATTTGTTGAATATAAGAACAGAGTAGAGAATGAATTAAATACAAAAATAAAAATTCTCAGATCTGATAACGGAACTGAATATAAAAACAATAATTTTGAGACTTACCTAAAGAAGCATGGAATCTTGCACCAGACATCAAATCCGTATACACCTGAACAGAACGGGCTGAGCGAACGAATGAACCGTACCCTTATTGAGCGTGCAAAATGTATGTTGTTAAACTCTGGTTTACAGAAAGATTTTTGGGCTGAAGCTGTTACTGCAGCAGCTTATATATTGAACCGTACTCCCACCCGCAGTTTATCAGATGTAACGCCTTATGAGGTATGGACTAAGAAAAAACCAAATTTGAGCCATATGAGAATATTCGGATGTCCTGCGATGGTGCATATTCCTAAAGAAAGCAGAAGTAAATTAGATGTAAAGTCACGAAAATTAATATTTGTCGGCTACAGCGATGGTACAAAAGGCTATAAGTTCATAGATCCTGAAACAAAGAAAGGAATTGTTAGTAGAGATGTAGCATTCCTCGAAGTTGCAATTAAAAGAAATAAAATGGATAAAGTACCTAAAAAAGAAGTAGAAATGATTAAAAATAACATGGATGTAGAGAAAAATAAAACTGAAAATACACATGAAGGTAGTAAAATTAATAATGAGCACACGGAAAAGAAAACTATATACTTACCTCTATGTGATGAACCTGAAGAACCTGTGGAAAGAAACATTGATGAAAGAGATGAAAGTATGTGTATTTCAGATGAATCTGATCAATTTGAAGATGTTAATGATGAAACTTACATACCTGATATAACGATAGACTCTCCACCAGTATTCAATATAACTTTGAGATCGCGACAACGTACAATAAGGTCTGAAAATAATGATGCTTATCAGAGCCCGTCTGTACTAATGTGTCAGAATGTTGAATCAACAATGAATTTACTGAACAGAGATCCACAAAGCCTTGAAGAAGCTTTGAACAGTGATAAGGCTAATGAATGGAAGAAAGCAATGGAAGTTGAATATCAATCATTGTTACAGAATAACACTTGGACCATAGCAAACTTACCACAAGGAAAGTCAGTAATTCCTTGCCGATGGGTTTTTAAAACTAAATTAGATGTCAATGGTTCTGTCTCACGATATAAAGCTAGATTGGTAATTAAAGGATACAAACAGGTCAAAGGCATTGATTACCATGAAGTATACGCTCCAGTGGTCCGTTATACATCTTTAAGATACCTTATAGGTCTCGCTGCCAAGTATAGACTCAAAATACACCAAATGGATGCAGTCACGGCCTTTTTACAGGGCGAAATTGATGAAGAGCTCTATATGTCCTTACCACCTGGCTATGAAGAAGACAATAAAGTATGTAAACTGAACAAGTCGATATATGGACTTAAACAAGCCAGCCGGCAATGGAATAAGAAGTTAAATTATGCCTTGTTGCAAATTGGAATGACTCGTTCAAACATAGATCCATGTGTGTACTACCGTATTTTAAGTGAAAATGATATGCTTTTTATAGCAGTTTACGTGGACGATATTTTGTATTTCTATAATAAAAAAGAAACTTCAGACATGATAAAAGAAAAATTACAAGAAAAATTCAATATGAAAGATTTAGGGACAGCTAAACATTGCATTGGATTTAAAATATCACAAGATGAAAATGAGATTTCCATAGATCAGTCTATTTATATAAAATTAATACTTACTCGATTTAACATGGACAAATGTAAGCCGATGTGGACACCTGCTGATCCAAATGTCAAAATTAAAAAGGCTGAGAGTCACCAAGAAATAATGAACAACATTCCTTACCAAGAAATTATTGGCTGCTTGTTGTATTTATCACAAGGGACTCGACCAGACATTACTTATATAGTAAACTCTCTCAGTAGATATAATAGTCAACCTACTAGTGAACATTGGGCGGCGCTGAAACGAATAATGAGATATCTGAAAGCCACAATAGATATGAAACTAGTTTACAAAAGGAATGTTAATGAGAGAATTTCTGGCTTTTGCGATTCTGACTGGGCGAATGATATAGAAGATAGAAGATCTTGTACTGGCTACATATTTTTATTCCAGGGTGCCGCAATAAGCTGGAACTCTAAAAAACAGCTGACCATAGCCCTGTCTACAAGTGAGGCTGAGTATATGGCGCTAGCGTCTGCCATTCAAGAAGCACTTTGGTTGAAACAGCTGGCAGACGAATTTCAATCTGAATTGAAAGGTACACCTTTAATTGTTTATTGCGATAATCAAAGCGCGATTAGTCTTTCAGGAAATCCAATTTATCATGCGCGCAGCAAACACATAGACATCCGATATCACTTTGTGCGAGAGAAGATTGCCGCCAAAGAAATCTTAGTTAAATATAGATGCACTGGAGAGATGGTCGCCGACGTATTAACGAAAGCACTCCCTCGACCAAAGCATGAAAACTTCACCGCATCTATGGGTCTATATTTAAAGCATATGCGTCCAGGAGAGGATGTTAGAAGTATGGACGTCTATGCAAAATAACATAGACAATTTATTTATCTACCGAGCTTGTTTATGTCAATCACTCTCAAGCTCATCTCTCTTCTTTGTGCACTGTCATGTTGTAGTAGTCACTTACTTATTAAATATATTGTTATAATTGCTTAATCGCCTTTGTCATTATAATATCAACTTTCTTATTCTGCAAGTCACCAACTAAACTTAATTTAAGTTTGATAGCACCAAAATAAGTCAATCTATACAATTTAGTGATGAAAATGTTATTCTGATGTACATCATAAAAGTCAAAATTTCACTTAATTTAGTGAATTCTCGAATTATTTAGTCGGGATGCAAATAGATGCCGACTAAAATTCACTTAATTTTATCGTGGCTTTTTAAACATAATGGTCTTATTCATAATGACTTATCGGAGGTTTAAACGGAGATTTTATCGGAGAGATATTAAACGTTTTATCGTAAAAAGACTATTATGAATAACAAGTTTTGACAATTTTCGCGAACCCATTTTAGCGAACTTTTAAACCTCCGATAAGCCATTATGAATAAGACCATAAAAGTTGATTGTCTGATTAAATATTGAATAATAATTGATCGTTAACAAATAAAAAACAATTATAGATTAATTTTATACTTGACAAATTAAATTCTTGGCGCCAAAATTGAGGCTAATAAGTGCGAGAAACGGACGAATCACAGAGACGAATAATAAATATGGAGCTGAGAGTGGAGAACCAATCATATTACTCCAAATTTGTTTACAAACTTCTTATGTGATAATTTAATATTATGTTTGTAAATTTTAAATAATTTGCCATGTTTATACCTACATAATGTAATTTGCCGCAGAATTCCAAGTTATCATACATGTAATGTAAGTATACAAAGTACCGTAAAAAATATAAAGTTAAATACAAAGTGACTGATTTTGAGGCTAGAGCCGTCTAATGACGGCTCTAGCCTCAAAATCAGTCAAATCAGTCTTAAGTGGCCTGTATCATTGTATAGGTTATATTCAATGATCACAACCTTATAATGTTGTGTAAGATGAAATTAGGGCAGCTCCACCTCAAAACTGCTTCACTGAGTAGAAACGGACTCCCCCTGCAAGTACATCCCGTACCCTAATATCCATTTCTCGAAGAATGGATCGTATTTTGTAATGAGCTCCAGTTGCAAATTGAAATAACCTCATTCCAGAGATTAACGGGATCTGTCTTTTTGGAACTTCCAAATTTTCCAAGCTTTGTTCAGTCTGATATAATGGCAATAATGCAAGATACTCAACACGTGTATAATCAACTCCGAATGTGGCTTCTATACCCCAATCTCTGAGAGTGGTCTGACTTGCATCAGGAGCTTGAGGATTGAGATCTCTAATTATAAATTTGCAGGCATGTCTTAATTCATGATCTACGTAATACAACTTATTATGAATATTCAACAAATGAGATGGATCTGCGTCAGGGTCCTTAATAGTGTGGACAAGATCTTTTGCCGTTCTTAATTGTTCCTTAGTAGCCTTGTTCAGTGACGTCACATTTAGTAATTTAATTAATCTGGAAGAACAGGCATAGGGACCAGCTATTCCATAATGATTCATGTCAGAAAATAACCATAGGGAAGTGTAGAAGGGATCATCATCGTATTGCTCATTCTTTTCTTTAAGATAGATCCACCTCATATAGTTCCGTCCCAAAGATCCTAAATCCAGATCACTAAGGGGATAAGACGGTGGTATTCTATGCGGAATACTTTTGAATAGATTCTCGAATCCAGGTGTCCTGATTACATTCAATAAAGCAGTATTGGTCATGGCCTGATTTATCAGGTGAAGAGTCACCCCTAGAAGTGCTGCTTTTGGTTTGTTTAAGTCAGCAACTGATCGCTTACTGACACAATGAACGGATCCAGCCCGTTTGAATCCATCTAATAAACCATCTATATAACCACGGGGTATTACTTTGTCACGTACACCCAGTGGGAATAATGATGAATTATCACAATGTCGATTTCCTGATAATGTCAGTTCACCAAAAACAAACCCTTCTGCTCTTCCAACGTGGTAGCTTTGAATAGTCGGGCTGAGTGAGTCCCAGTCTCCTAATGGGACATCTACTATTGGTTTGATGGAGATCATTTCAGATCCATCTGGAATCATTGCCCGAACCAAGTGGGAGACATTTGCATGTTGAAATGATCCTTGGGATGTTAAATTGATTTCCTCTATTGGTCTTAAACAGAGTTTGCATGAAATGTGGGAATGATAAAAACCTTGAAATTTATTTCCTTCGTGGAGCTCACATGCTGTCAACTGTGCATGCAAGAGCAAGGCCTGATACATGAAATCATAATTGAGTGATCCCAATTCTTTCATTGTATCGGTTGTAGCACAAATCCAGGTCAACCTTGCTGGATTCTGTGCTGAGTAACCACCCGATGATTGGCGTGAGCATGAAAAACGATGTAGCGCAGAACCTGTTCTTTTAAACCCACGGGATCCTCTATTCCAATCTTCTCCTGTCAACCCTCTTAAATTTGAAAGTATAGATTCAGCAACCGGAGAACCCGGTGAAACAAACCAATTGATGGCATTTCGTAATCTAACTGCTCTTTTAAGCATTGGGATTTTTGATTCCTTTTCCCATGGCTGCAATATACTTGTGCTTTCTGAAGTCTTTGAGCCCAAGTATGCTTGATACGGACCACGATGATTTCGATAGTTTCGAAGTCCATGTGGAATTAATGTCGAAACATAAACATGATGAGGAGGGTCAAGATTACATCCTGAGCATACTGGATTTGGAATTGTTGTGAGATTAATCATCTCCACAGGATGAGGGATTGTAGCTCCATAGACCTTTGAACCCCAAGATAACAAACGAAGTTTATCTGCATGCTTTGCTGAACACTCCCATAGATGTTGTACTGTAGTTTTCCTAGATCCATAGTCATCTAAATGTTAAAGCTTCTTCTTTACATTCACTTTTATAAATGAAAAACTTTTAGCATAATTAATTTGTTATATTTTTTAAAATATAGAAAAACTATTTTACAATCATTTTTCAACATCCTCTCTTCATGACCTTTTTTCATCTCCCCAATTCTTTTCTTTTTATTTTCAAATTTTAAATTTTTTATTCCTTTTTTAAAAATAAATCTTAAGTGGCCTGTATCATTGTATAGATTATATTCAATGATCACAACCTTATAATGTTGTGTAAGATGAAATTAGGGCAGCTCCACCTCAAAACTGCTTCACTGAGTAGAAACGGACTCCCCCTGCAAGTACATCCCGTACCCTAATATCCATTTCTCGAAGAATGGATCGTATTTTGTAATGAGCTCCAGTTGCAAATTGAAATAACCTCATTCCAGAGATTAACGGGATCTGTCTTTTTGGAACTTCCAAATTTTCCAAGCTTTGTTCAGTCTGATATAATGGCAATAATGCAAGATACTCAACACGTGTATAATCAACTCCGAATGTGGCTTCTATACCCCAATCTCTGAGAGTGGTCTGACTTGCATCAGGAGCTTGAGGATTGAGATCTCTAATTATAAATTTGCAGGCATGTCTTAATTCATGATCTACGTAATACAACTTATTATGAATATTCAACAAATGAGATGGATCTGCGTCAGGGTCCTTAATAGTGTGGACAAGATCTTTTGCCGTTCTTAATTGTTCCTTAGTAGCCTTGTTCAGTGACGTCACATTTAGTAATTTAATTAATCTGGAAGAACAGGCATAGGGACCAGCTATTCCATAATGATTCATGTCAGAAAATAACCATAGGGAAGTGTAGAAGGGATCATCATCGTATTGCTCATTCTTTTCTTTAAGATAGATCCACCTCATATAGTTCCGTCCCAAAGATCCTAAATCCAGATCACTAAGGGGATAAGACGGTGGTATTCTATGCGGAATACTTTTGAATAGATTCTCGAATCCAGGTGTCCTGATTACATTCAATAAAGCAGTATTGGTCATGGCCTGATTTATCAGGTGAAGAGTCACCCCTAGAAGTGCTGCTTTTGGTTTGTTTAAGTCAGCAACTGATCGCTTACTGACACAATGAACGGATCCAGCCCGTTTGAATCCATCTAATAAACCATCTATATAACCACGGGGTATTACTTTGTCACGTACACCCAGTGGGAATAATGATGAATCATCACAATGTCGATTTCCTGATAATGTCAGTTCACCAAAAACAAACCCTTCTGCTCTTCCAACGTGGTAGCTTTGAATAGTCGGGCTGAGTGAGTCCCAGTCTCCTAATGGGACATCTACTATTGGTTTGATGGAGATCATTTCAGATCCATCTGGAATCATTGCCCGAACCAAGTGGGAGACATTTGCATGTTGAAATGATCCTTGGGATGTTAAATTGATTTCCTCTATTGGTCTTAAACAGAGTTTGCATGAAATGTGGGAATGATAAAAACCTTGAAATTTATTTCCTTCGTGGAGCTCACATGCTGTCAACTGTGCATGCAAGAGCAAGGCCTGATACATGAAATCATAATTGAGTGATCCCAATTCTTTCATTGTATCGGTTGTAGCACAAATCCAGGTCAACCTTGCTGGATTCTGTGCTGAGTAACCACCCGATGATTGGCGTGAGCATGAAAAACGATGTAGCGCAGAACCTGTTCTTTTAAACCCACGGGATCCTCTATTCCAATCTTCTCCTGTCAACCCTCTTAAATTTGAAAGTATAGATTCAGCAACCGGAGAACCCGGTGAAACAAACCAATTGATGGCATTTCGTAATCTAACTGCTCTTTTAAGCATTGGGATTTTTGATTCCTTTTCCCATGGCTGCAATATACTTGTGCTTTCTGAAGTCTTTGAGCCCAAGTATGCTTGATACGGACCACGATGATTTCGATAGTTTCGAAGTCCATGTGGAATTAATGTCGAAACATAAACATGATGAGGAGGGTCAAGATTACATCCTGAGCATACTGGATTTGGAATTGTTGTGAGATTAATCATCTCCACAGGATGAGGGATTGTAGCTCCATAGACCTTTGAACCCCAAGATAACAAACGAAGTTTATCTGCATGCTTTGCTGAACACTCCCATAGATGTTGTACTGTAGTTTTCCTAGATCCATAGTCATCTAAATGTTAAAGCTTCTTCTTTACATTCACTTTTATAAATGAAAAACTTTTAGCATAATTAATTTGTTATATTTTTTAAAATATAGAAAAACTATTTTACAATCATTTTTCAACATCCTCTCTTCATGACCTTTTTTCATCTCCCCAATTCTTTTCTTTTTATTTTCAAATTTTAAATTTTTTATTCCTTTTTTAAAAATAAATCTTAAGTGGCCTGTATCATTGTATAGATTATATTCAATGATCACAACCTTATAATGTTGTGTAAGATGAAATTAGGGCAGCTCCACCTCAAAACTGCTTCACTGAGTAGAAACGGACTCCCCCTGCAAGTACATCCCGTACCCTAATATCCATTTCTCGAAGAATGGATCGTATTTTGTAATGAGCTCCAGTTGCAAATTGAAATAACCTCATTCCAGAGATTAACGGGATCTGTCTTTTTGGAACTTCCAAATTTTCCAAGCTTTGTTCAGTCTGATATAATGGCAATAATGCAAGATACTCAACACGTGTATAATCAACTCCGAATGTGGCTTCTATACCCCAATCTCTGAGAGTGGTCTGACTTGCATCAGGAGCTTGAGGATTGAGATCTCTAATTATAAATTTGCAGGCATGTCTTAATTCATGATCTACGTAATACAACTTATTATGAATATTCAACAAATGAGATGGATCTGCGTCAGGGTCCTTAATAGTGTGGACAAGATCTTTTGCCGTTCTTAATTGTTCCTTAGTAGCCTTGTTCAGTGACGTCACATTTAGTAATTTAATTAATCTGGAAGAACAGGCATAGGGACCAGCTATTCCATAATGATTCATGTCAGAAAATAACCATAGGGAAGTGTAGAAGGGATCATCATCGTATTGCTCATTCTTTTCTTTAAGATAGATCCACCTCATATAGTTCCGTCCCAAAGATCCTAAATCCAGATCACTAAGGGGATAAGACGGTGGTATTCTATGCGGAATACTTTTGAATAGATTCTCGAATCCAGGTGTCCTGATTACATTCAATAAAGCAGTATTGGTCATGGCCTGATTTATCAGGTGAAGAGTCACCCCTAGAAGTGCTGCTTTTGGTTTGTTTAAGTCAGCAACTGATCGCTTACTGACACAATGAACGGATCCAGCCCGTTTGAATCCATCTAATAAACCATCTATATAACCACGGGGTATTACTTTGTCACGTACACCCAGTGGGAATAATGATGAATCATCACAATGTCGATTTCCTGATAATGTCAGTTCACCAAAAACAAACCCTTCTGCTCTTCCAACGTGGTAGCTTTGAATAGTCGGGCTGAGTGAGTCCCAGTCTCCTAATGGGACATCTACTATTGGTTTGATGGAGATCATTTCAGATCCATCTGGAATCATTGCCCGAACCAAGTGGGAGACATTTGCATGTTGAAATGATCCTTGGGATGTTAAATTGATTTCCTCTATTGGTCTTAAACAGAGTTTGCATGAAATGTGGGAATGATAAAAACCTTGAAATTTATTTCCTTCGTGGAGCTCACATGCTGTCAACTGTGCATGCAAGAGCAAGGCCTGATACATGAAATCATAATTGAGTGATCCCAATTCTTTCATTGTATCGGTTGTAGCACAAATCCAGGTCAACCTTGCTGGATTCTGTGCTGAGTAACCACCCGATGATTGGCGTGAGCATGAAAAACGATGTAGCGCAGAACCTGTTCTTTTAAACCCACGGGATCCTCTATTCCAATCTTCTCCTGTCAACCCTCTTAAATTTGAAAGTATAGATTCAGCAACCGGAGAACCCGGTGAAACAAACCAATTGATGGCATTTCGTAATCTAACTGCTCTTTTAAGCATTGGGATTTTTGATTCCTTTTCCCATGGCTGCAATATACTTGTGCTTTCTGAAGTCTTTGAGCCCAAGTATGCTTGATACGGACCACGATGATTTCGATAGTTTCGAAGTCCATGTGGAATTAATGTCGAAACATAAACATGATGAGGAGGGTCAAGATTACATCCTGAGCATACTGGATTTGGAATTGTTGTGAGATTAATCATCTCCACAGGATGAGGGATTGTAGCTCCATAGACCTTTGAACCCCAAGATAACAAACGAAGTTTATCTGCATGCTTTGCTGAACACTCCCATAGATGTTGTACTGTAGTTTTCCTAGATCCATAGTCATCTAAATGTTAAAGCTTCTTCTTTACATTCACTTTTATAAATGAAAAACTTTTAGCATAATTAATTTGTTATATTTTTTAAAATATAGAAAAACTATTTTACAATCATTTTTCAACATCCTCTCTTCATGACCTTTTTTCATCTCCCCAATTCTTTTCTTTTTATTTTCAAATTTTAAATTTTTTATTCCTTTTTTAAAAATAAATCTTAAGTGGCCTGTATCATTGTATAGGTTATATTCAATGATCACAACCTTTACAATACGCTAATATTATTCCTTCGCCAAACGCCTGGCAAAAAGCAATTTGCAAGCACATATTGGTGCTATTTATGAATTATTAGGCGTTTTTAAGTTATACCTAATATTTTGTTTAATTAATAGTAAATAAATGAATAAAGTCTATTTATTTTTAAAAAAGGAATAAAAAATTTAAAATTTGAAAATAAAAAGAAAAGAATTGGGGAGATGAAAAAAGGTCATGAAGAGAGGATGTTGAAAAATGATTGTAAAATAGTTTTTCTATATTTTAAAAAATATAACAAATTAATTATGCTAAAAGTTTTTCATTTATAAAAGTGAATGTAAAGAAGAAGCTTTAACATTTAGATGACTATGGATCTAGGAAAACTACAGTACAACATCTATGGGAGTGTTCAGCAAAGCATGCAGATAAACTTCGTTTGTTATCTTGGGGTTCAAAGGTCTATGGAGCTACAATCCCTCATCCTGTGGAGATGATTAATCTCACAACAATTCCAAATCCAGTATGCTCAGGATGTAATCTTGACCCTCCTCATCATGTTTATGTTTCGACATTAATTCCACATGGACTTCGAAACTATCGAAATCATCGTGGTCCGTATCAAGCATACTTGGGCTCAAAGACTTCAGAAAGCACAAGTATATTGCAGCCATGGGAAAAGGAATCAAAAATCCCAATGCTTAAAAGAGCAG
Source organism: Orgyia antiqua (assembly GCA_916999025.1). Lineage (NCBI taxonomy): Eukaryota > Metazoa > Arthropoda > Insecta > Lepidoptera > Erebidae > Orgyia > Orgyia antiqua. Next base: position 14,430,045 of record OU779874.1, read on the forward strand.
TTAGATTACGAAATGCCATCAATTGGTTTGTTTCACCGGGTTCTCCGGTTGCTGAATCTATACTTTCAAATTTAAGAGGGTTGACAGGAGAAGATTGGAATAGAGGATCCCGTGGGTTTAAAAGAACAGGTTCTGCGCTACATCGTTTTTCATGCTCACGCCAATCATCGGGTGGTTACTCAGCACAGAATCCAGCAAGGTTGACCTGGATTTGTGCTACAACCGATACAATGAAAGAATTGGGATCACTCAATTATGATTTCATGTATCAGGCCTTGCTCTTGCATGCACAGTTGACAGCATGTGAGCTCCACGAAGGAAATAAATTTCAAGGTTTTTATCATTCCCACATTTCATGCAAACTCTGTTTAAGACCAATAGAGGAAATCAATTTAACATCCCAAGGATCATTTCAACATGCAAATGTCTCCCACTTGGTTCGGGCAATGATTCCAGATGGATCTGAAATGATCTCCATCAAACCAATAGTAGATGTCCCATTAGGAGACTGGGACTCACTCAGCCCGACTATTCAAAGCTACCACGTTGGAAGAGCAGAAGGGTTTGTTTTTGGTGAACTGACATTATCAGGAAATCGACATTGTGATGATTCATCATTATTCCCACTGGGTGTACGTGACAAAGTAATACCCCGTGGTTATATAGATGGTTTATTAGATGGATTCAAACGGGCTGGATCCGTTCATTGTGTCAGTAAGCGATCAGTTGCTGACTTAAACAAACCAAAAGCAGCACTTCTAGGGGTGACTCTTCACCTGATAAATCAGGCCATGACCAATACTGCTTTATTGAATGTAATCAGGACACCTGGATTCGAGAATCTATTCAAAAGTATTCCGCATAGAATACCACCGTCTTATCCCCTTAGTGATCTGGATTTAGGATCTTTGGGACGGAACTATATGAGGTGGATCTATCTTAAAGAAAAGAATGAGCAATACGATGATGATCCCTTCTACACTTCCCTATGGTTATTTTCTGACATGAATCATTATGGAATAGCTGGTCCCTATGCCTGTTCTTCCAGATTAATTAAATTACTAAATGTGACGTCACTGAACAAGGCTACTAAGGAACAATTAAGAACGGCAAAAGATCTTGTCCACACTATTAAGGATCCTGACGCAGATCCATCTCATTTGTTGAATATTCATAATAAGTTGTATTACGTAGATCATGAATTAAGACATGCCTGCAAATTTATAATTAGAGATCTCAATCCTCAAGCTCCTGATGCAAGTCAGACCACTCTCAGAGATTGGGGTATAGAAGCCACATTCGGAGTTGATTATACACGTGTTGAGTATCTTGCATTATTGCCATTATATCAGACTGAACAAAGCTTGGAAAATTTGGAAGTTCCAAAAAGACAGATCCCGTTAATCTCTGGAATGAGGTTATTTCAATTTGCAACTGGAGCTCATTACAAAATACGATCCATTCTTCGAGAAATGGATATTAGGGTACGGGATGTACTTGCAGGGGGAGTCCGTTTCTACTCAGTGAAGCAGTTTTGAGGTGGAGCTGCCCTAATTTCATCTTACACAACATTATAAGGTTGTGATCATTGAATATAACCTATACAATGATACAGGCCACTTAAGATTTATTTTTAAAAAAGGAATAAAAAATTTAAAATTTGAAAATAAAAAGAAAAGAATTGGGGAGATGAAAAAAGGTCATGAAGAGAGGATGTTTAAAAATGATTGTAAAATAGTTTTTCTATATTTTAAAAAATATAACAAATTAATTATGCTAAAAGTTTTTCATTTATAAAAGTGAATGTAAAGAAGAAGCTTTAACATTTAGATGACTATGGATCTAGGAAAACTACAGTACAACATCTATGGGAGTGTTCAGCAAAGCATGCAGATAAACTTCGTTTGTTATCTTGGGGTTCAAAGGTCTATGGAGCTACAATCCCTCATCCTGTGGAGATGATTAATCTCACAACAATTCCAAATCCAGTATGCTCAGGATGTAATCTTGACCCTCCTCATCATGTTTATGTTTCGACATTAATTCCACATGGACTTCGAAACTATCGAAATCATCGTGGTCCGTATCAAGCATACTTGGGCTCAAAGACTTCAGAAAGCACAAGTATATTGCAGCCATGGGAAAAGGAATCAAAAATCCCAATGCTTAAAAGAGCAGTTAGATTACGAAATGCCATCAATTGGTTTGTTTCACCGGGTTCTCCGGTTGCTGAATCTATACTTTCAAATTTAAGAGGGTTGACAGGAGAAGATTGGAATAGAGGATCCCGTGGGTTTAAAAGAACAGGTTCTGCGCTACATCGTTTTTCATGCTCACGCCAATCATCGGGTGGTTACTCAGCACAGAATCCAGCAAGGTTGACCTGGATTTGTGCTACAACCGATACAATGAAAGAATTGGGATCACTCAATTATGATTTCATGTATCAGGCCTTGCTCTTGCATGCACAGTTGACAGCATGTGAGCTCCACGAAGGAAATAAATTTCAAGGTTTTTATCATTCCCACATTTCATGCAAACTCTGTTTAAGACCAATAGAGGAAATCAATTTAACATCCCAAGGATCATTTCAACATGCAAATGTCTCCCACTTGGTTCGGGCAATGATTCCAGATGGATCTGAAATGATCTCCATCAAACCAATAGTAGATGTCCCATTAGGAGACTGGGACTCACTCAGCCCGACTATTCAAAGCTACCACGTTGGAAGAGCAGAAGGGTTTGTTTTTGGTGAACTGACATTATCAGGAAATCGACATTGTGATGATTCATCATTATTCCCACTGGGTGTACGTGACAAAGTAATACCCCGTGGTTATATAGATGGTTTATTAGATGGATTCAAACGGGCTGGATCCGTTCATTGTGTCAGTAAGCGATCAGTTGCTGACTTAAACAAACCAAAAGCAGCACTTCTAGGGGTGACTCTTCACCTGATAAATCAGGCCATGACCAATACTGCTTTATTGAATGTAATCAGGACACCTGGATTCGAGAATCTATTCAAAAGTATTCCGCATAGAATACCACCGTCTTATCCCCTTAGTGATCTGGATTTAGGATCTTTGGGACGGAACTATATGAGGTGGATCTATCTTAAAGAAAAGAATGAGCAATACGATGATGATCCCTTCTACACTTCCCTATGGTTATTTTCTGACATGAATCATTATGGAATAGCTGGTCCCTATGCCTGTTCTTCCAGATTAATTAAATTACTAAATGTGACGTCACTGAACAAGGCTACTAAGGAACAATTAAGAACGGCAAAAGATCTTGTCCACACTATTAAGGACCCTGACGCAGATCCATCTCATTTGTTGAATATTCATAATAAGTTGTATTACGTATGTGGAGGAGCGTGGGTGATCGGGCTCCTCCAACCACAAATGGAGAATTCTCCGGCCAGGCTAGGTGATCAGCACTGGCCAGGGCTTTCGCCCCACTGTTGTATGTTCAGATGTTGTAGCTATCTTAACTCGTATGCAAATCTTGCTTTCGCGATGTAGAATTCATTGTGACGTCATATTTTGACATTTAACGCCATCTGTTGTTATTGTGCTGTACTATGTAGTGACAGCTATTAGTCACTAGATGTCGCTACATCACTCCCCTCCAAGACCGGTGGTTGATTGTAGATATGCTCTTGCCAGGATCAGTAGTAGGTTGCGTATTCCAGTGAGTCGGAATTGTATAGTTCCAGTGAGTCGGAACTGAAGTGTCCACAGTGAGTCGGGACGTAGTTGCTGCGGCGAAGTCCTCAGTGAGTCGGGGCTTGTAATCCGCTAAGTCCGCAGTGAGTCGGGACTTGGTTGCTGCGTAGTGGCTTCTGGCTGCTGCTAGACGGTGAGAGGTAGTTTCTCTGTTAGCCGTAGTGCAGGGTGCTGTGAAGCCTAGACGCGATGTGGCCGTAGGGTATACCAGGCTGGAGTGCAGGTTGCAGGCTGTGGTATACCGAAGAGGCCGTACTGTGAGCTGGCTGGCTGGCTGAGTGCTGTGAGTGATGAGGTAAGGATGTGGATGCGAAGATGGCGGCGGCGGCGAAGATAGCGATGATGACTGGATCTGCTCTGAGTGAAGGCTGCTTCCAATCACGTCGGGGTCACCACTGTGGAGGAGCGTGGGTGATCGGGCTCCTCCAACCACAAATGGAGAATTCTCCGGCCAGGCTAGGTGATCAGCACTGGCCAGGGCTTTCGCCCCACTGTTGTATGTTCAGATGTTGTAGCTATCTTAACTCGTATGCAAATCTTGCTTTCGCGATGTAGAATTCATTGTGACGTCATATTTTGACATTTAACGCCATCTGTTGTTATTGTGCTGTACTATGTAGTGACAGCTATTAGTCACTAGATGTCGCTACACGTAGATCATGAATTAAGACATGCCTGCAAATTTATAATTAGAGATCTCAATCCTCAAGCTCCTGATGCAAGTCAGACCACTCTCAGAGATTGGGGTATAGAAGCCACATTCGGAGTTGATTATACACGTGTTGAGTATCTTGCATTATTGCCATTATATCAGACTGAACAAAGCTTGGAAAATTTGGAAGTTCCAAAAAGACAGATCCCGTTAATCTCTGGAATGAGGTTATTTCAATTTGCAACTGGAGCTCATTACAAAATACGATCCATTCTTCGAGAAATGGATATTAGGGTACGGGATGTACTTGCAGGGGGAGTCCGTTTCTACTCAGTGAAGCAGTTTTGAGGTGGAGCTGCCCTAATTTCATCTTACACAACATTATAAGGTTGTGATCATTGAATATAACCTATACAATGATACAGGCCACTTAAGATTTATTTTTAAAAAAGGAATAAAAAATTTAAAATTTGAAAATAAAAAGAAAAGAATTGGGGAGATGAAAAAAGGTCATGAAGAGAGGATGTTGAAAAATGATTGTAAAATAGTTTTTCTATATTTTAAAAAATATAACAAATTAATTATGCTAAAAGTTTTTCATTTATAAAAGTGAATGTAAAGAAGAAGCTTTAACATTTAGATGACTATGGATCTAGGAAAACTACAGTACAACATCTATGGGAGTGTTCAGCAAAGCATGCAGATAAACTTCGTTTGTTATCTTGGGGTTCAAAGGTCTATGGAGCTACAATCCCTCATCCTGTGGAGATGATTAATCTCACAACAATTCCAAATCCAGTATGCTCAGGATGTAATCTTGACCCTCCTCATCATGTTTATGTTTCGACATTAATTCCACATGGACTTCGAAACTATCGAAATCATCGTGGTCCGTATCAAGCATACTTGGGCTCAAAGACTTCAGAAAGCACAAGTATATTGCAGCCATGGGAAAAGGAATCAAAAATCCCAATGCTTAAAAGAGCAGTTAGATTACGAAATGCCATCAATTGGTTTGTTTCACCGGGTTCTCCGGTTGCTGAATCTATACTTTCAAATTTAAGAGGGTTGACAGGAGAAGATTGGAATAGAGGATCCCGTGGGTTTAAAAGAACAGGTTCTGCGCTACATCGTTTTTCATGCTCACGCCAATCATCGGGTGGTTACTCAGCACAGAATCCAGCAAGGTTGACCTGGATTTGTGCTACAACCGATACAATGAAAGAATTGGGATCACTCAATTATGATTTCATGTATCAGGCCTTGCTCTTGCATGCACAGTTGACAGCATGTGAGCTCCACGAAGGAAATAAATTTCAAGGTTTTTATCATTCCCACATTTCATGCAAACTCTGTTTAAGACCAATAGAGGAAATCAATTTAACATCCCAAGGATCATTTCAACATGCAAATGTCTCCCACTTGGTTCGGGCAATGATTCCAGATGGATCTGAAATGATCTCCATCAAACCAATAGTAGATGTCCCATTGGGACTGGGACTCACTCAGCCCGACTATTCAAAGCTACCACGTTGGAAGAGCAGAAGGGTTTGTTTTTGGTGAACTGACATTATCAGGAAATCGACATTGTGATGATTCATCATTATTCCCACTGGGTGTACGTGACAAAGTAATACCCCGTGGTTATATAGATGGTTTATTAGATGGATTCAAACGGGCTGGATCCGTTCATTGTGTCAGTAAGCGATCAGTTGCTGACTTAAACAAACCAAAAGCAGCACTTCTAGGGGTGACTCTTCACCTGATAAATCAGGCCATGACCAATACTGCTTTATTGAATGTAATCAGGACACCTGGATTCGAGAATCTATTCAAAAGTATTCCGCATAGAATACCACCGTCTTATCCCCTTAGTGATCTGGATTTAGGATCTTTGGGACGGAACTATATGAGGTGGATCTATCTTAAAGAAAAGAATGAGCAATACGATGATGATCCCTTCTACACTTCCCTATGGTTATTTTCTGACATGAATCATTATGGAATAGCTGGTCCCTATGCCTGTTCTTCCAGATTAATTAAATTACTAAATGTGACGTCACTGAACAAGGCTACTAAGGAACAATTAAGAACGGCAAAAGATCTTGTCCACACTATTAAGGACCCTGACGCAGATCCATCTCATTTGTTGAATATTCATAATAAGTTGTATTACGTAGATCATGAATTAAGACATGCCTGCAAATTTATAATTAGAGATCTCAATCCTCAAGCTCCTGATGCAAGTCAGACCACTCTCAGAGATTGGGGTATAGAAGCCACATTCGGAGTTGATTATACACGTGTTGAGTATCTTGCATTATTGCCATTATATCAGACTGAACAAAGCTTGGAAAATTTGGAAGTTCCAAAAAGACAGATCCCGTTAATCTCTGGAATGAGGTTATTTCAATTTGCAACTGGAGCTCATTACAAAATACGATCCATTCTTCGAGAAATGGATATTAGGGTACGGGATGTACTTGCAGGGGGAGTCCGTTTCTACTCAGTGAAGCAGTTTTGAGGTGGAGCTGCCCTAATTTCATCTTACACAACATTATAAGGTTGTGATCATTGAATATAACCTATACAATGATACAGGCCACTTAAGATTTATTTTTAAAAAAGGAATAAAAAATTTAAAATTTGAAAATAAAAAGAAAAGAATTGGGGAGATGAAAAAAGGTCATGAAGAGAGGATGTTGAAAAATGATTGTAAAATAGTTTTTCTATATTTTAAAAAATATAACAAATTAATTATGCTAAAAGTTTTTCATTTATAAAAGTGAATGTAAAGAAGAAGCTTTAACATTTAGATGACTATGGATCTAGGAAAACTACAGTACAACATCTATGGGAGTGTTCAGCAAAGCATGCAGATAAACTTCGTTTGTTATCTTGGGGTTCAAAGGTCTATGGAGCTACAATCCCTCATCCTGTGGAGATGATTAATCTCACAACAATTCCAAATCCAGTATGCTCAGGATGTAATCTTGACCCTCCTCATCATGTTTATGTTTCGACATTAATTCCACATGGACTTCGAAACTATCGAAATCATCGTGGTCCGTATCAAGCATACTTGGGCTCAAAGACTTCAGAAAGCACAAGTATATTGCAGCCATGGGAAAAGGAATCAAAAATCCCAATGCTTAAAAGAGCAGTTAGATTACGAAATGCCATCAATTGGTTTGTTTCACCGGGTTCTCCGGTTGCTGAATCTATACTTTCAAATTTAAGAGGGTTGACAGGAGAAGATTGGAATAGAGGATCCCGTGGGTTTAAAAGAACAGGTTCTGCGCTACATCGTTTTTCATGCTCACGCCAATCATCGGGTGGTTACTCAGCACAGAATCCAGCAAGGTTGACCTGGATTTGTGCTACAACCGATACAATGAAAGAATTGGGATCACTCAATTATGATTTCATGTATCAGGCCTTGCTCTTGCATGCACAGTTGACAGCATGTGAGCTCCACGAAGGAAATAAATTTCAAGGTTTTTATCATTCCCACATTTCATGCAAACTCTGTTTAAGACCAATAGAGGAAATCAATTTAACATCCCAAGGATCATTTCAACATGCAAATGTCTCCCACTTGGTTCGGGCAATGATTCCAGATGGATCTGAAATGATCTCCATCAAACCAATAGTAGATGTCCCATTAGGAGACTGGGACTCACTCAGCCCGACTATTCAAAGCTACCACGTTGGAAGAGCAGAAGGGTTTGTTTTTGGTGAACTGACATTATCAGGAAATCGACATTGTGATGATTCATCATTATTCCCACTGGGTGTACGTGACAAAGTAATACCCCGTGGTTATATAGATGGTTTATTAGATGGATTCAAACGGGCTGGATCCGTTCATTGTGTCAGTAAGCGATCAGTTGCTGACTTAAACAAACCAAAAGCAGCACTTCTAGGGGTGACTCTTCACCTGATAAATCAGGCCATGACCAATACTGCTTTATTGAATGTAATCAGGACACCTGGATTCGAGAATCTATTCAAAAGTATTCCGCATAGAATACCACCGTCTTATCCCCTTAGTGATCTGGATTTAGGATCTTTGGGACGGAACTATATGAGGTGGATCTATCTTAAAGAAAAGAATGAGCAATACGATGATGATCCCTTCTACACTTCCCTATGGTTATTTTCTGACATGAATCATTATGGAATAGCTGGTCCCTATGCCTGTTCTTCCAGATTAATTAAATTACTAAATGTGACGTCACTGAACAAGGCTACTAAGGAACAATTAAGAACGGCAAAAGATCTTGTCCACACTATTAAGGACCCTGACGCAGATCCATCTCATTTGTTGAATATTCATAATAAGTTGTATTACGTAGATCATGAATTAAGACATGCCTGCAAATTTATAATTAGAGATCTCAATCCTCAAGCTCCTGATGCAAGTCAGACCACTCTCAGAGATTGGGGTATAGAAGCCACATTCGGAGTTGATTATACACGTGTTGAGTATCTTGCATTATTGCCATTATATCAGACTGAACAAAGCTTGGAAAATTTGGAAGTTCCAAAAAGACAGATCCCGTTAATCTCTGGAATGAGGTTATTTCAATTTGCAACTGGAGCTCATTACAAAATACGATCCATTCTTCGAGAAATGGATATTAGGGTACGGGATGTACTTGCAGGGGGAGTCCGTTTCTACTCAGTGAAGCAGTTTTGAGGTGGAGCTGCCCTAATTTCATCTTACACAACATTATAAGGTTGTGATCATTGAATATAACCTATACAATGATACAGGCCACTTAAGATTTATTTTTAAAAAAGGAATAAAAAATTTAAAATTTGAAAATAAAAAGAAAAGAATTGGGGAGATGAAAAAAGGTCATGAAGAGAGGATGTTGAAAAATGATTGTAAAATAGTTTTTCTATATTTTAAAAAATATAACAAATTAATTATGCTAAAAGTTTTTCATTTATAAAAGTGAATGTAAAGAAGAAGCTTTAACATTTAGATGACTATGGATCTAGGAAAACTACAGTACAACATCTATGGGAGTGTTCAGCAAAGCATGCAGATAAACTTCGTTTGTTATCTTGGGGTTCAAAGGTCTATGGAGCTACAATCCCTCATCCTGTGGAGATGATTAATCTCACAACAATTCCAAATCCAGTATGCTCAGGATGTAATCTTGACCCTCCTCATCATGTTTATGTTTCGACATTAATTCCACATGGACTTCGAAACAATCGAAATCATCGTGGTCCGTATCAAGCATACTTGGGCTCAAAGACTTCAGAAAGCACAAGTATATTGCAGCCATGGGAAAAGGAATCAAAAATCCCAATGCTTAAAAGAGCAGTTAGATTACGAAATGCCATCAATTGGTTTGTTTCACCGGGTTCTCCGGTTGCTGAATCTATACTTTCAAATTTAAGAGGGTTGACAGGAGAAGATTGGAATAGAGGATCCCGTGGGTTTAAAAGAACAGGTTCTGCGCTACATCGTTTTTCATGCTCACGCCAATCATCGGGTGGTTACTCAGCACAGAATCCAGCAAGGTTGACCTGGATTTGTGCTACAACCGATACAATGAAAGAATTGGGATCACTCAATTATGATTTCATGTATCAGGCCTTGCTCTTGCATGCACAGTTGACAGCATGTGAGCTCCACGAAGGAAATAAATTTCAAGGTTTTTATCATTCCCACATTTCATGCAAACTCTGTTTAAGACCAATAGAGGAAATCAATTTAACATCCCAAGGATCATTTCAACATGCTAATGTCTCCCACTTGGTTCGGGCAATGATTCCAGATGGATCTGAAATGATCTCCATCAAACCAATAGTAGATGTCCCATTAGGAGACTGGGACTCACTCAGCCCGACTATTCAAAGCTACCACGTTGGAAGAGCAGAAGGGTTTGTTTTTGGTGAACTGACATTATCAGGAAATCGACATTGTGATGATTCATCATTATTCCCACTGGGTGTACGTGACAAAGTAATACCCCGTGGTTATATAGATGGTTTATTAGATGGATTCAAACGGGCTGGATCCGTTCATTGTGTCAGTAAGCGATCAGTTGCTGACTTAAACAAACCAAAAGCAGCACTTCTAGGGGTGACTCTTCACCTGATAAATCAGGCCATGACCAATACTGCTTTATTGAATGTAATCAGGACACCTGGATTCGAGAATCTATTCAAAAGTATTCCGCATAGAATACCACCGTCTTATCCCCTTAGTGATCTGGATTTAGGATCTTTGGGACGGAACTATATGAGGTGGATCTATCTTAAAGAAAAGAATGAGCAATACGATGATGATCCCTTCTACACTTCCCTATGGTTATTTTCTGACATGAATCATTATGGAATAGCTGGTCCCTATGCCTGTTCTTCCAGATTAATTAAATTACTAAATGTGACGTCACTGAACAAGGCTACTAAGGAACAATTAAGAACGGCAAAAGATCTTGTCCACACTATTAAGGACCCTGACGCAGATCCATCTCATTTGTTGAATATTCATAATAAGTTGTATTACGTAGATCATGAATTAAGACATGCCTGCAAATTTATAATTAGAGATCTCAATCCTCAAGCTCCTGATGCAAGTCAGACCACTCTCAGAGATTGGGGTATAGAAGCCACATTCGGAGTTGATTATACACGTGTTGAGTATCTTGCATTATTGCCATTATATCAGACTGAACAAAGCTTGGAAAATTTGGAAGTTCCAAAAAGACAGATCCCGTTAATCTCTGGAATGAGGTTATTTCAATTTGCAACTGGAGCTCATTACAAAATACGATCCATTCTTCGAGAAATGGATATTAGGGTACGGGATGTACTTGCAGGGGGAGTCCGTTTCTACTCAGTGAAGCAGTTTTGAGGTGGAGCTGCCCTAATTTCATCTTACACAACATTATAAGGTTGTGATCATTGAATATAACCTATACAATGATACAGGCCACTTAAGATTTATTTTTAAAAAAGGAATAAAAAATTTAAAATTTGAAAATAAAAAGAAAAGAATTGGGGAGATGAAAAAAGGTCATGAAGAGAGGATGTTGAAAAATGATTGTAAAATAGTTTTTCTATATTTTAAAAAATATAACAAATTAATTATGCTAAAAGTTTTTCATTTATAAAAGTGAATGTAAAGAAGAAGCTTTAACATTTAGATGACTATGGATCTAGGAAAACTACAGTACAACATCTATGGGAGTGTTCAGCAAAGCATGCAGATAAACTTCGTTTGTTATCTTGGGGTTCAAAGGTCTATGGAGCTACAATCCCTCATCCTGTGGAGATGATTAATCTCACAACAATTCCAAATCCAGTATGCTCAGGATGTAATCTTGACCCTCCTCATCATGTTTATGTTTCGACATTAATTCCACATGGACTTCGAAACTATCGAAATCATCGTGGTCCGTATCAAGCATACTTGGGCTCAAAGACTTCAGAAAGCACAAGTATATTGCAGCCATGGGAAAAGGAATCAAAAATCCCAATGCTTAAAAGAGCAGTTAGATTACGAAATGCCATCAATTGGTTTGTTTCACCGGGTTCTCCGGTTGCTGAATCTATACTTTCAAATTTAAGAGGGTTGACAGGAGAAGATTGGAATAGAGGATCCCGTGGGTTTAAAAGAACAGGTTCTGCGCTACATCGTTTTTCATGCTCACGCCAATCATCGGGTGGTTACTCAGCACAGAATCCAGCAAGGTTGACCTGGATTTGTGCTACAACCGATACAATGAAAGAATTGGGATCACTCAATTATGATTTCATGTATCAGGCCTTGCTCTTGCATGCACAGTTGACAGCATGTGAGCTCCACGAAGGAAATAAATTTCAAGGTTTTTATCATTCCCACATTTCATGCAAACTCTGTTTAAGACCAATAGAGGAAATCAATTTAACATCCCAAGGATCATTTCAACATGCAAATGTCTCCCACTTGGTTCGGGCAATGATTCCAGATGGATCTGAAATGATCTCCATCAAACCAATAGTAGATGTCCCATTAGGAGACTGGGACTCACTCAGCCCGACTATTCAAAGCTACCACGTTGGAAGAGCAGAAGGGTTTGTTTTTGGTGAACTGACATTATCAGGAAATCGACATTGTGATGATTCATCATTATTCCCACTGGGTGTACGTGACAAAGTAATACCCCGTGGTTATATAGATGGTTTATTAGATGGATTCAAACGGGCTGGATCCGTTCATTGTGTCAGTAAGCGATCAGTTGCTGACTTAAACAAACCAAAAGCAGCACTTCTAGGGGTGACTCTTCACCTGATAAATCAGGCCATGACCAATACTGCTTTATTGAATGTAATCAGGACACCTGGATTCGAGAATCTATTCAAAAGTATTCCGCATAGAATACCACCGTCTTATCCCCTTAGTGATCTGGATTTAGGATCTTTGGGACGGAACTATATGAGGTGGATCTATCTTAAAGAAAAGAATGAGCAATACGATGATGATCCCTTCTACACTTCCCTATGGTTATTTTCTGACATGAATCATTATGGAATAGCTGGTCCCTATGCCTGTTCTTCCAGATTAATTAAATTACTAAATGTGACGTCACTGAACAAGGCTACTAAGGAACAATTAAGAACGGCAAAAGATCTTGTCCACACTATTAAGGACCCTGACGCAGATCCATCTCATTTGTTGAATATTCATAATAAGTTGTATTACGTAGATCATGAATTAAGACATGCCTGCAAATTTATAATTAGAGATCTCAATCCTCAAGCTCCTGATGCAAGTCAGACCACTCTCAGAGATTGGGGTATAGAAGCCACATTCGGAGTTGATTATACACGTGTTGAGTATCTTGCATTATTGCCATTATATCAGACTGAACAAAGCTTGGAAAATTTGGAAGTTCCAAAAAGACAGATCCCGTTAATCTCTGGAATGAGGTTATTTCAATTTGCAACTGGAGCTCATTACAAAATACGATCCATTCTTCGAGAAATGGATATTAGGGTACGGGATGTACTTGCAGGGGGAGTCCGTTTCTACTCAGTGAAGCAGTTTTGAGGTGGAGCTGCCCTAATTTCATCTTACACAACATTATAAGGTTGTGATCATTGAATATAACCTATACAATGATACAGGCCACTTAAGATTTATTTTTAAAAAAGGAATAAAAAATTTAAAATTTGAAAATAAAAAGAAAAGAATTGGGGAGATGAAAAAAGGTCATGAAGAGAGGATGTTGAAAAATGATTGTAAAATAGTTTTTCTATATTTTAAAAAATATAACAAATTAATTATGCTAAAAGTTTTTCATTTATAAAAGTGAATGTAAAGAAGAAGCTTTAACATTTAGATGACTATGGATCTAGGAAAACTACAGTACAACATCTATGGGAGTGTTCAGCAAAGCATGCAGATAAACTTCGTTTGTTATCTTGGGGTTCAAAGGTCTATGGAGCTACAATCCCTCATCCTGTGGAGATGATTAATCTCACAACAATTCCAAATCCAGTATGCTCAGGATGTAATCTTGACCCTCCTCATCATGTTTATGTTTCGACATTAATTCCACATGGACTTCGAAACAATCGAAATCATCGTGGTCCGTATCAAGCATACTTGGGCTCAAAGACTTCAGAAAGCACAAGTATATTGCAGCCATGGGAAAAGGAATCAAAAATCCCAATGCTTAAAAGAGCAGTTAGATTACGAAATGCCATCAATTGGTTTGTTTCACCGGGTTCTCCGGTTGCTGAATCTATACTTTCAAATTTAAGAGGGTTGACAGGAGAAGATTGGAATAGAGGATCCCGTGGGTTTAAAAGAACAGGTTCTGCGCTACATCGTTTTTCATGCTCACGCCAATCATCGGGTGGTTACTCAGCACAGAATCCAGCAAGGTTGACCTGGATTTGTGCTACAACCGATACAATGAAAGAATTGGGATCACTCAATTATGATTTCATGTATCAGGCCTTGCTCTTGCATGCACAGTTGACAGCATGTGAGCTCCACGAAGGAAATAAATTTCAAGGTTTTTATCATTCCCACATTTCATGCAAACTCTGTTTAAGACCAATAGAGGAAATCAATTTAACATCCCAAGGATCATTTCAACATGCTAATGTCTCCCACTTGGTTCGGGCAATGATTCCAGATGGATCTGAAATGATCTCCATCAAACCAATAGTAGATGTCCCATTAGGAGACTGGGACTCACTCAGCCCGACTATTCAAAGCTACCACGTTGGAAGAGCAGAAGGGTTTGTTTTTGGTGAACTGACATTATCAGGAAATCGACATTGTGATGATTCATCATTATTCCCACTGGGTGTACGTGACAAAGTAATACCCCGTGGTTATATAGATGGTTTATTAGATGGATTCAAACGGGCTGGATCCGTTCATTGTGTCAGTAAGCGATCAGTTGCTGACTTAAACAAACCAAAAGCAGCACTTCTAGGGGTGACTCTTCACCTGATAAATCAGGCCATGACCAATACTGCTTTATTGAATGTAATCAGGACACCTGGATTCGAGAATCTATTCAAAAGTATTCCGCATAGAATACCACCGTCTTATCCCCTTAGTGATCTGGATTTAGGATCTTTGGGACGGAACTATATGAGGTGGATCTATCTTAAAGAAAAGAATGAGCAATACGATGATGATCCCTTCTACACTTCCCTATGGTTATTTTCTGACATGAATCATTATGGAATAGCTGGTCCCTATGCCTGTTCTTCCAGATTAATTAAATTACTAAATGTGACGTCACTGAACAAGGCTACTAAGGAACAATTAAGAACGGCAAAAGATCTTGTCCACACTATTAAGGACCCTGACGCAGATCCATCTCATTTGTTGAATATTCATAATAAGTTGTATTACGTAGATCATGAATTAAGACATGCCTGCAAATTTATAATTAGAGATCTCAATCCTCAAGCTCCTGATGCAAGTCAGACCACTCTCAGAGATTGGGGTATAGAAGCCACATTCGGAGTTGATTATACACGTGTTGAGTATCTTGCATTATTGCCATTATATCAGACTGAACAAAGCTTGGAAAATTTGGAAGTTCCAAAAAGACAGATCCCGTTAATCTCTGGAATGAGGTTATTTCAATTTGCAACTGGAGCTCATTACAAAATACGATCCATTCTTCGAGAAATGGATATTAGGGTACGGGATGTACTTGCAGGGGGAGTCCGTTTCTACTCAGTGAAGCAGTTTTGAGGTGGAGCTGCCCTAATTTCATCTTACACAACATTATAAGGTTGTGATCATTGAATATAACCTATACAATGATACAGGCCACTTAAGATTTATTTTTAAAAAAGGAATAAAAAATTTAAAATTTGAAAATAAAAAGAAAAGAATTGGGGAGATGAAAAAAGGTCATGAAGAGAGGATGTTGAAAAATGATTGTAAAATAGTTTTTCTATATTTTAAAAAATATAACAAATTAATTATGCTAAAAGTTTTTCATTTATAAAAGTGAATGTAAAGAAGAAGCTTTAACATTTAGATGACTATGGATCTAGGAAAACTACAGTACAACATCTATGGGAGTGTTCAGCAAAGCATGCAGATAAACTTCGTTTGTTATCTTGGGGTTCAAAGGTCTATGGAGCTACAATCCCTCATCCTGTGGAGATGATTAATCTCACAACAATTCCAAATCCAGTATGCTCAGGATGTAATCTTGACCCTCCTCATCATGTTTATGTTTCGACATTAATTCCACATGGACTTCGAAACTATCGAAATCATCGTGGTCCGTATCAAGCATACTTGGGCTCAAAGACTTCAGAAAGCACAAGTATATTGCAGCCATGGGAAAAGGAATCAAAAATCCCAATGCTTAAAAGAGCAGTTAGATTACGAAATGCCATCAATTGGTTTGTTTCACCGGGTTCTCCGGTTGCTGAATCTATACTTTCAAATTTAAGAGGGTTGACAGGAGAAGATTGGAATAGAGGATCCCGTGGGTTTAAAAGAACAGGTTCTGCGCTACATCGTTTTTCATGCTCACGCCAATCATCGGGTGGTTACTCAGCACAGAATCCAGCAAGGTTGACCTGGATTTGTGCTACAACCGATACAATGAAAGAATTGGGATCACTCAATTATGATTTCATGTATCAGGCCTTGCTCTTGCATGCACAGTTGACAGCATGTGAGCTCCACGAAGGAAATAAATTTCAAGGTTTTTATCATTCCCACATTTCATGCAAACTCTGTTTAAGACCAATAGAGGAAATCAATTTAACATCCCAAGGATCATTTCAACATGCAAATGTCTCCCACTTGGTTCGGGCAATGATTCCAGATGGATCTGAAATGATCTCCATCAAACCAATAGTAGATGTCCCATTAGGAGACTGGGACTCACTCAGCCCGACTATTCAAAGCTACCACGTTGGAAGAGCAGAAGGGTTTGTTTTTGGTGAACTGACATTATCAGGAAATCGACATTGTGATGATTCATCATTATTCCCACTGGGTGTACGTGACAAAGTAATACCCCGTGGTTATATAGATGGTTTATTAGATGGATTCAAACGGGCTGGATCCGTTCATTGTGTCAGTAAGCGATCAGTTGCTGACTTAAACAAACCAAAAGCAGCACTTCTAGGGGTGACTCTTCACCTGATAAATCAGGCCATGACCAATACTGCTTTATTGAATGTAATCAGGACACCTGGATTCGAGAATCTATTCAAAAGTATTCCGCATAGAATACCACCGTCTTATCCCCTTAGTGATCTGGATTTAGGATCTTTGGGACGGAACTATATGAGGTGGATCTATCTTAAAGAAAAGAATGAGCAATACGATGATGATCCCTTCTACACTTCCCTATGGTTATTTTCTGACATGAATCATTATGGAATAGCTGGTCCCTATGCCTGTTCTTCCAGATTAATTAAATTACTAAATGTGACGTCACTGAACAAGGCTACTAAGGAACAATTAAGAACGGCAAAAGATCTTGTCCACACTATTAAGGACCCTGACGCAGATCCATCTCATTTGTTGAATATTCATAATAAGTTGTATTACGTAGATCATGAATTAAGACATGCCTGCAAATTTATAATTAGAGATCTCAATCCTCAAGCTCCTGATGCAAGTCAGACCACTCTCAGAGATTGGGGTATAGAAGCCACATTCGGAGTTGATTATACACGTGTTGAGTATCTTGCATTATTGCCATTATATCAGACTGAACAAAGCTTGGAAAATTTGGAAGTTCCAAAAAGACAGATCCCGTTAATCTCTGGAATGAGGTTATTTCAATTTGCAACTGGAGCTCATTACAAAATACGATCCATTCTTCGAGAAATGGATATTAGGGTACGGGATGTACTTGCAGGGGGAGTCCGTTTCTACTCAGTGAAGCAGTTTTGAGGTGGAGCTGCCCTAATTTCATCTTACACAACATTATAAGGTTGTGATCATTGAATATAACCTATACAATGATACAGGCCACTTAAGATTTATTTTTAAAAAAGGAATAAAAAATTTAAAATTTGAAAATAAAAAGAAAAGAATTGGGGAGATGAAAAAAGGTCATGAAGAGAGGATGTTGAAAAATGATTGTAAAATAGTTTTTCTATATTTTAAAAAATATAACAAATTAATTATGCTAAAAGTTTTTCATTTATAAAAGTGAATGTAAAGAAGAAGCTTTAACATTTAGATGACTATGGATCTAGGAAAACTACAGTACAACATCTATGGGAGTGTTCAGCAAAGCATGCAGATAAACTTCGTTTGTTATCTTGGGGTTCAAAGGTCTATGGAGCTACAATCCCTCATCCTGTGGAGATGATTAATCTCACAACAATTCCAAATCCAGTATGCTCAGGATGTAATCTTGACCCTCCTCATCATGTTTATGTTTCGACATTAATTCCACATGGACTTCGAAACTATCGAAATCATCGTGGTCCGTATCAAGCATACTTGGGCTCAAAGACTTCAGAAAGCACAAGTATATTGCAGCCATGGGAAAAGGAATCAAAAATCCCAATGCTTAAAAGAGCAGTTAGATTACGAAATGCCATCAATTGGTTTGTTTCACCGGGTTCTCCGGTTGCTGAATCTATACTTTCAAATTTAAGAGGGTTGACAGGAGAAGATTGGAATAGAGGATCCCGTGGGTTTAAAAGAACAGGTTCTGCGCTACATCGTTTTTCATGCTCACGCCAATCATCGGGTGGTTACTCAGCACAGAATCCAGCAAGGTTGACCTGGATTTGTGCTACAACCGATACAATGAAAGAATTGGGATCACTCAATTATGATTTCATGTATCAGGCCTTGCTCTTGCATGCACAGTTGACAGCATGTGAGCTCCACGAAGGAAATAAATTTCAAGGTTTTTATCATTCCCACATTTCATGCAAACTCTGTTTAAGACCAATAGAGGAAATCAATTTAACATCCCAAGGATCATTTCAACATGCAAATGTCTCCCACTTGGTTCGGGCAATGATTCCAGATGGATCTGAAATGATCTCCATCAAACCAATAGTAGATGTCCCATTAGGAGACTGGGACTCACTCAGCCCGACTATTCAAAGCTACCACGTTGGAAGAGCAGAAGGGTTTGTTTTTGGTGAACTGACATTATCAGGAAATCGACATTGTGATGATTCATCATTATTCCCACTGGGTGTACGTGACAAAGTAATACCCCGTGGTTATATAGATGGTTTATTAGATGGATTCAAACGGGCTGGATCCGTTCATTGTGTCAGTAAGCGATCAGTTGCTGACTTAAACAAACCAAAAGCAGCACTTCTAGGGGTGACTCTTCACCTGATAAATCAGGCCATGACCAATACTGCTTTATTGAATGTAATCAGGACACCTGGATTCGAGAATCTATTCAAAAGTATTCCGCATAGAATACCACCGTCTTATCCCCTTAGTGATCTGGATTTAGGATCTTTGGGACGGAACTATATGAGGTGGATCTATCTTAAAGAAAAGAATGAGCAATACGATGATGATCCCTTCTACACTTCCCTATGGTTATTTTCTGACATGAATCATTATGGAATAGCTGGTCCCTATGCCTGTTCTTCCAGATTAATTAAATTACTAAATGTGACGTCACTGAACAAGGCTACTAAGGAACAATTAAGAACGGCAAAAGATCTTGTCCACACTATTAAGGACCCTGACGCAGATCCATCTCATTTGTTGAATATTCATAATAAGTTGTATTACGTAGATCATGAATTAAGACATGCCTGCAAATTTATAATTAGAGATCTCAATCCTCAAGCTCCTGATGCAAGTCAGACCACTCTCAGAGATTGGGGTATAGAAGCCACATTCGGAGTTGATTATACACGTGTTGAGTATCTTGCATTATTGCCATTATATCAGACTGAACAAAGCTTGGAAAATTTGGAAGTTCCAAAAAGACAGATCCCGTTAATCTCTGGAATGAGGTTATTTCAATTTGCAACTGGAGCTCATTACAAAATACGATCCATTCTTCGAGAAATGGATATTAGGGTACGGGATGTACTTGCAGGGGGAGTCCGTTTCTACTCAGTGAAGCAGTTTTGAGGTGGAGCTGCCCTAATTTCATCTTACACAACATTATAAGGTTGTGATCATTGAATATAACCTATACAATGATACAGGCCACTTAAGATTTATTTTTAAAAAAGGAATAAAAAATTTAAAATTTGAAAATAAAAAGAAAAGAATTGGGGAGATGAAAAAAGGTCATGAAGAGAGGATGTTGAAAAATGATTGTAAAATAGTTTTTCTATATTTTAAAAAATATAACAAATTAATTATGCTAAAAGTTTTTCATTTATAAAAGTGAATGTAAAGAAGAAGCTTTAACATTTAGATGACTATGGATCTAGGAAAACTACAGTACAACATCTATGGGAGTGTTCAGCAAAGCATGCAGATAAACTTCGTTTGTTATCTTGGGGTTCAAAGGTCTATGGAGCTACAATGCCTCATCCTGTGGAGATGATTAATCTCACAACAATTCCAAATCCAGTATGCTCAGGATGTAATCTTGACCCTCCTCATCATGTTTATGTTTCGACATTAATTCCACATGGACTTCGAAACTATCGAAATCATCGTGGTCCGTATCAAGCATACTTGGGCTCAAAGACTTCAGAAAGCACAAGTATATTGCAGCCATGGGAAAAGGAATCAAAAATCCCAATGCTTAAAAGAGCAGTTAGATTACGAAATGCCATCAATTGGTTTGTTTCACCGGGTTCTCCGGTTGCTGAATCTATACTTTCAAATTTAAGAGGGTTGACAGGAGAAGATTGGAATAGAGGATCCCGTGGGTTTAAAAGAACAGGTTCTGCGCTACATCGTTTTTCATGCTCACGCCAATCATCGGGTGGTTACTCAGCACAGAATCCAGCAAGGTTGACCTGGATTTGTGCTACAACCGATACAATGAAAGAATTGGGATCACTCAATTATGATTTCATGTATCAGGCCTTGCTCTTGCATGCACAGTTGACAGCATGTGAGCTCCACGAAGGAAATAAATTTCAAGGTTTTTATCATTCCCACATTTCATGCAAACTCTGTTTAAGACCAATAGAGGAAATCAATTTAACATCCCAAGGATCATTTCAACATGCAAATGTCTCCCACTTGGTTCGGGCAATGATTCCAGATGGATCTGAAATGATCTCCATCAAACCAATAGTAGATGTCCCATTAGGAGACTGGGACTCACTCAGCCCGACTATTCAAAGCTACCACGTTGGAAGAGCAGAAGGGTTTGTTTTTGGTGAACTGACATTATCAGGAAATCGACATTGTGATGATTCATCATTATTCCCACTGGGTGTACGTGACAAAGTAATACCCCGTGGTTATATAGATGGTTTATTAGATGGATTCAAACGGGCTGGATCCGTTCATTGTGTCAGTAAGCGATCAGTTGCTGACTTAAACAAACCAAAAGCAGCACTTCTAGGGTTGACTCTTCACCTGATAAATCAGGCCATGACCAATACTGCTTTATTGAATGTAATCAGGACACCTGGATTCGAGAATCTATTCAAAAGTATTCCGCATAGAATACCACCGTCTTATCCCCTTAGTGATCTGGATTTAGGATCTTTGGGACGGAACTATATGAGGTGGATCTATCTTAAAGAAAAGAATGAGCAATACGATGATGATCCCTTCTACACTTCCCTATGGTTATTTTCTGACATGAATCATTATGGAATAGCTGGTCCCTATGCCTGTTCTTCCAGATTAATTAAATTACTAAATGTGACGTCACTGAACAAGGCTACTAAGGAACAATTAAGAACGGCAAAAGATCTTGTCCACACTATTAAGGACCCTGACGCAGATCCATCTCATTTGTTGAATATTCATAATAAGTTGTATTACGTAGATCATGAATTAAGACATGCCTGCAAATTTATAATTAGAGATCTCAATCCTCAAGCTCCTGATGCAAGTCAGACCACTCTCAGAGATTGGGGTATAGAAGCCACATTCGGAGTTGATTATACACGTGTTGAGTATCTTGCATTATTGCCATTATATCAGACTGAACAAAGCTTGGAAAATTTGGAAGTTCCAAAAAGACAGATCCCGTTAATCTCTGGAATGAGGTTATTTCAATTTGCAACTGGAGCTCATTACAAAATACGATCCATTCTTCGAGAAATGGATATTAGGGTACGGGATGTACTTGCAGGGGGAGTCCGTTTCTACTCAGTGAAGCAGTTTTGAGGTGGAGCTGCCCTAATTTCATCTTACACAACATTATAAGGTTGTGATCATTGAATATAACCTATACAATGATACAGGCCACATATGATTTATTTTTAAAAAAGGAATAAAAAATTTAAAATTTGAAAATAAAAAGAAAAGAATTGGGGAGATGAAAAAAGGTCATGAAGAGAGGATGTTGAAAAATGATTGTAAAATAGTTTTTCTATATTTTAAAAAATATAACAAATTAATTATGCTAAAAGTTTTTCATTTATAAAAGTGAATGTAAAGAAGAAGCTTTACAATTTGATTGTAAAATAGTTTTTCTATATTTTAAAAAATATAACATATTAATTATGCTAAAAGTTTTTCATTTATAAAAGTGAATGTAAAGAAGAAGCTTTACAGTATATACAAGCTCGACGCCGCCCGCCTGCCATGAGTTCATATGTGTGTAGAAATTTTGGTGTCCGTGCACAGTTCGCAAACGCACACAGGCTTGCATATCCAAGACGATTTGCACTGAAAATCCTGCGGCCTGCTTTGGCGATCGGATGTTACCGCGAGTATTCGGCAATGTTCGTTCGTTACTTATAATCCGAATAAATATAATAGTCGGAAGTCTAATAAATCATGTATGCATTTTTGTTTAGTAAGGTTTTAGTTATTTAAATAGCAGAAATATTTTGGTTCGACGGAGGCCATTTTATTTTTTCGTGTGATTCATTGAACTGTTTAATATTGAGTTTCTATAATTTAATAATTGTATGGATTTTCGTTTGTTGATTTTAAAATGTTATTTGATTGTGAAATGTGTGTTGATAGTGTGTTTGTTAAAAATTAAAAATAACTAGTTCTCACAAATGTCTTTCAGTAAAAAGATTCTGTGTACCCGAGTTACGACAACTAAGCCAGCAAAAAGGTATTGTACCTCGAAAATTTCATGTTAAAAGTTATGAAACGTATGTACATGTACGTATGTATGTACGTACGTAGTTATTGTTTAGTAATTCTAGTACAGTGTGGACTGATTCGGGATATTCAGATTTAAATTTGTTCTGTTGGCATGGTTTCCGACTTAGAGATCCGTCGCGTGGCTATGCTAAAAATCTATAAAAGAAAAAGTTTTTGTGACTGCCTACCCTAAGTTAAATTCCAGTGCACGCCGCTGGCCTAATGGCAAATTGTGGTCCAGTATAAATGCAGTTGCTACGAATTATATCAAGTGAACCACAGGAAAAATGAAATCTTTGGAACCATAGTTTGGAACTAAAGTGATAAAAAATGTGTGTATTTGTGTGTGTGTCTAACCAAAGTTATGTAAATATCATTAAATAGTAGAAATGATAATTGTAGCCAGTGTTAAAACTATTCTAAATGTTGCTACTGAAGCTATGATATTTAAAAGGTTTAAAACAGTTTGTCTCTAGAACAGTGAGCTATTTTTTTTTTCAGTAGGTTTCTATCTTTATTATTAAAAATAACTAATGAACCAATGGTTACAATCAGCCAGGCCAAGCCAGAGTTCTGTGGACCAACCTTTTTTTAGGGTTCCGTACCCAAAGGGTAAAAACGGGACCCTATTACTGATTATTTTTTGGTGTTAGTATAGGTATACTTAGAAAAAATTCAGATTTATTTAGTAAATCATCTATACATCTAATTTATTAACATCAGTAATAAATAAATAATATGTAACTCTTTCATTGTATACGATTTTATAATAAACTCCCTATTGATGTAAAAGAATTAAATAATTCAAATAATAATACCTTCTACGTCACAACCTGCTTCGGTACGTTGTCCCTTTTGCTCCCAGGCTCGTTTCTTCAAGGGTGAACGGGGTTTGAAGGTACATCTTGGGAAAGTTCACAAAACCCAGGATGTACTTTCCAGCCCTTTAATAACAACAAATGCTAACCCCGATCTACTAGCTCAAAATAACGAAATTCCCTTTTGGAAAGCATTGGCACAATAGCAAAAATTCTATTCCGGTTTTAAAAAGAATACCCCGAGGTGCTAGACCGTCAGTCGCCAATAAATTGGCTAGCTGCATTCGTCTTGTACTTCGGGATAACTCTAAAACGGCCTGGGAAGAACTACTAGTAAGTAGTTCTTAGTTAAAGTTTTTTTACGAGCCAAATCTGTGGAAACGTGTAGAATTCTATATGGAAAAGTATTTCCATATAGAATTCTACACGTTTCCACAGATTTGGCTCCTAAAAAAACTTTAACTGCCAAAATTAAAGATAACTGTCAATATTCGGCTGGTAATTTAGACGCAAAATCAACTCCGAAATATCATAAAACTCTTTTTCAATATGTAGAATCGAAGTTGCGTGACGGCGACATACTCGTACGAGGAGCTTCAAGACTACTTTTTAGTAGTGATGTAGTGGCACCTTGCTCTGCAGACACTTATTGGTCTGAAGAGTAAGCATCCCGCCCCTGACGATGACCTCTCTTTCCCAGATGCCCCTGACGTAAGCACGGACTACTTGCATTTTACGACCAAGAACGTTTTCACAGCAGTCGGCTCCTTTGAGTGGGGTTCCGCTGGTGGTCTCGACAGTTTAACTCCCCAGCACCTAAAAGACCTTTTATGCCCAACGGCTGGGGCCGCTAGCGACGCCCTCTTGAAGGAGTTGACTGGTTTAATAAACCTTATGGTCTCTGGCAGTGTGGACGATTGATCACCGACATTCTTTATGGTGCAAACTTATGTGCTCTCCTAAAAAAAGATGGTGGCATTCGTCCCATTGCCATAGGCTGTACATATAGGCGTACGGCAGCCAAACTATGTTGTAGCCATTATAAAACCGAATTAACTTCCAAATTTCAGCCCATCCAGCTCGGCTTTGGCTCAAGGGGCGGATGTGAAGCTGCCGTACATGCCCTAGCAACATACCTTGGCTCTGGTGAAGGAGAGGTCATCTTGAAGGTTGACTTGAAAAATGCTTTCAATTCAGTGAACAGGGACACCTTGTTGAACCAGGTCAAAATTGGAACTCCCAAAATCTATCGTTTTCTCTGGCAATGCTACAGGCAACCTTCTAAATTACTGTACAAGGACAATCTTTTGGAATCTGCTGTGGGTTGTCAACAAGGTGACCCTTTGGGACCACTCATCTTCAGTCTTGCTATACATCCTATTATTAGACAGTTAAATTCCAAATTTAACGTCTGGTATCTGGATGATGGTACTCTTGGAGGCACAGTAGAATCCGTTCTACAAGATTTCACCACTATACAGAATCAATTTCACTCCATTGGACTCGAAATTAATACTTCAAAATGTGAATTATTTTTAAACGCGAACATAGATCAAATTTCGGCAATTTCTAAATTTAGCTCATTGGCTCCAAATAGAAAAGTTTTAAATAGCGCTTCTCTGCGCCTCCTGGGGTCCCCAGTGCTAGAAGACGCCTTTGATTCCTTTATAGAAGAAAAGGTACAAAATTACTGTGATGTTTCGGAACGCCTGCTCAAAATTAATATACATTCGGCTTTTACAATTATTCGGTATTGTTTGTTCGTCCCAAAATTTACGCATGCTAATATATTGATATAATATTGAATAATATTGATTTAATTAAAAGCTCTGCTGAGTTTCTTACGCCGGTTCTTCTCAGCACATTGCGTCCTGGAACCGGTGCTAGGGAAAATAAAATTGGACATGTCATGTCATGTCAGCACATAACACGACTCTACAAAAAAATTTTCGTTCTTTGTCCTAAAGTTTATACTATTATTTTCCAGTTAGTTATGCACAAAAACGAAAAGAAAATACCATTTTTCGGTATAAAGTTTGCTTTTGTGATAGTTATAATAATAATACTTATTTTTCAATTTTTTCATAAATTTTAATTGATTTTAATATTTTTAAAAAGACCGCGCGGTGAGAGTGGGGTGTTAACGTTTACACTGTGCCGCTAGATGGCACCCGAGTGATAAACAACCATCAGGTGTTATTTACAAGCCCAGAATAACTTAAAATGTCGTGACGAAAGTGCAAATACGATGCTGATGCATTTTGTTTTATATGTGGTCAATTTATTAAAGTTCGAGACGTGAAATATGAACTAAAGACATCTCACGTTCTCTGTGAAGCCTATGAAGCATATTTTGACTGTCCTGTACGGAATCAAGATAAGCCATGGGCTCCACATGGATATGCTTACAAATTTTAAGGCCATGGGCTGCAGGATGTCATTAAAAGTACATATGCTGCATGCTCATTTGGATAAATTTAAAAACAATATGGGAGCCTATTCCGAAGAGCAAGGAGAACGTTTCCATCGGGACATCATGAATTTTGAACAACGCTATCAAGGCCAATACAATGAAAACATGATGGGCGACTATATTTGGGGTTTATTGAGAGAAAGTAGCTATGAAAATAAAAGAAAAAGTAAAAGTGTGCACTTTTAAGTTATTTTCTACTTTTCTGTAAGCTAATTTGATAGTAAAACTTAATAAAAATAATAAACATTTTTATTTCAATAGATTTATTTTCAATCAAAAATTAAAATCCGAGATTTTTAAAAATTTCGTTCAATCAGTCTTCTAAGCACAAAAGCAAAGTTTTTCATGCCATATATTTTTTTTCCGTCTAATTACGACCTAAACTACCGAAATTTAATGCTTTGCAATCAAAGTCAAATTTCATGTTGACCCGTGTAATCGACAGCGGTGTCTACGACTCGGACTCGACTCGACTCGTGCTCCCGCCGGATTACACTGTCTTACGACACGACAGAACGGAAAACAGTGGCGGCGGTGTCCTGCTAGCAGTGCGCCACCCATACCAGCTACGTCCCTTCGACAAGGAACATGCCCCGGATGACGAGGTTGTGGCAGGTGTTATTTCCACAGCGGGTTATCGTTTTCTGTGTTGTGTAGTTTATCTTCCCCCAAAGATATCTAATAGCCGATATTATTCAATTTTCAACTACATTGAAAAACTTATTCTAACACAGCGACTACCCGCTGTAATTGTCGGTGATTTTAATCTTTATAGCGCGTCAAATTCCGTGCGCCAACAATATAAACTATTATTAACTGCTTGTAACTTAACACAACACAATACTGTTGCCAATGCTTTTAACCGTACCCTAGATTTAGTACTTTGCCCTAAGGAGCAATTGTCTCTTTTTGTCTCGGAGTCCGCGGAGGGTCTTGTCGCATCAGAGAACCATCACTTACCACTTAAGATCACCGCTGTTGTCGACAGATTTGGCTCGGGTTGCAACAGTAGTGATTTCATAAACAAAAACACTCATTGCTGTCCACAACGAAATTTTAAAGGGGCAAATTATTCCGAACTATACTTACGATTATATCATACGGACTGGTCACCAGTGTATAGCTCATCGAATACAAATGACGCTGTGGATCAGTTATATACTGTACTAAATCAGCATATCGAAGCTACGGTACCATATACTGTACCCCCCCACACCATACATACTAAATATCCTAAATGGTTTACCACTGAAGTACGTTATTATCTACGCTTAAAAAACACCTATCATATACTATACAAAACTACTAACAATCAACTACACTATGCACTATTTACATATTATCGCAAACAATTTAAATTATCACGCGACATTAATATGAAACGACACTATACCAAGATAGAAAATAACATATCACAACACCCCAGCAGCTTCTGGTCTTACATTAAACAAAATAGACGCTCTAATGAACCCTCAGATTTCGGTACGGACAATATGCAACAAATAGTAAAGGAATTCGCATTATATTTTCAAACAGTATTCCTATCACAACCCCCCGCACTGGATCCACATGCGACACTGTCGGCCGCCGCGTGCGCTCCCCCTCCCTACCTCGCCCCCGACGTTCAAGTTAGTGTTGGGCAAGTTAATGATTCAGATATCGAGATAGCACTTAAAAAACTTAAACCAAAACGTACACAAGGTCCTGATGGCATTCCACAATACATTATTCGAGACTGCTATAGGGTTTTTATAGAACCACTACTATTTATTTTTAACTTATCTTTAAAAGAGCATATTTACCCACATGCATGGAAGACCAGCAAAGTCATTCCCATACACAAAAATGGATGCAAATCTAACGTGCATAATTACCGTGCTGTAGCTATTCTCTCAGTATTCGCTAAAGTCATGGAATCAGTACTATACAAGCAGATATATAAACAGTTAAAAGGATGGTTTAGTGATCAACAGCACGGCTTTTTACCGGGTCGCTCAACCACAACAAACCTGCTTAATATCTCATCAATTATATCAAGTAACCTCGACGCCAGAAAACAAGTAGATGTGGCCTACTTTGATTTTCAAAAGGCGTTTGATCAGGTGGATTGTGACGTGTTATTGTGCAAAATGGCAGCAATAGGATTGTCCGAACACCTTATATTATTTTTCTCCAACTATTTAGCAAGTCGTACGCAATATGTGAATTACAAGGGATACTTATCTTCACATTATAAAGTAAATTCTGGCGTGGGTCAGGGTAGCTGTTTGGGTCCTCTTTTATTTTTAATTCTAATAAATGATTTACCGTCTAAAGTAGAAAATAGTTATTGTCTCATGTTTGCCGATGACGTAAAATTAGCATTCACTATTAGCTCGCAATCCGACTGCATTCTGTTACAGAATGACATTGATAAGGTTTTTCAGTTTTAACAAAGCAGTCTAGCATTTAACGCCAATAAATGCTCGATTATGACTTATAGCCGCGCAACTAACCCGCTCACACATACTCGTACATATCACATAAAAAACAATGAGCTACAGCGAGTTAATAATGTAAGAGATCTGGGCACCTATTTTGATAGTCGCCTATCATTTGAAGACCCACGGAACAGAAATCAAGTGGAACTGCAATGTAACAAAATTACTATAGAAACCAGTGTCGCCAAACGCACACAATTATACCGATAATCTTATAATGTACTACATATAAACAAATCGTTTGATTGGTCGTTTACATTTTATACTAAACTAGCATAAGCCATATAACCTACATCTGAAAATAAACCTTCTTATTCTGGAATAGGGTTCAATTCGCTGTAGTTGGAAAAGTATTTAACACCTTTTGTAATCTAAAGTCAAACTAAAATTGATTGACGAGTAAATTCCGCTACTTGACGATAGATGGCGCATTTACCAGTGGTCGCAAATAGAAACACAATTTCGTTAAGAGTAAAGGTGACAATCGTGTGCACTAACGTGTCATTGCTGCTATTCCATCAAGGCCGTACCAACCCGAATCACATTACCGATATCGATATATGTCATCATCCTCCTGCCCTTATCCCATTATTTGGGGTCGGCGCAACATGTCTTTTTCTTCCATAATCTTCTATTAGCCGTCATGTCTGTGTCAACTCCTCTTTCTTTCATCTCCTCTTTCACACAGTCCATCCATATTTTCTTAGGTTTACCGATTATTACCGATATCGATATATACCTACCCATTTCTTATTTTTTTTTTGTTTTTAGTTTCTCTATAAGAACACAACATCATGTCTAGTTTCCTCAAAGCGTAGGCTTTTTAACTACTGAAATATTGGTGTACAAGAGGGAGAAAGTCGTCAGAGTGTCGTTGTTTTATGTGATAAAAATATACACATTTATGCGCGGTTATGCAGCCGACTTACGATCACGAGGTCGCGGGTTCGATTCCCACACAGGACAAATATTGGTGTAATGAACACAGATAGCTGTATTACGTCTGGGTGTTTTCTATCTAGTCAATGTATGTACAGTAGAACTTCGTTAAGTTAAAGTCCAAGGGAAACACAAAATATTTTCAGTTAAAGATTGAGGTTTTAAGTTATCAAGGGTCTATGTCACTATACCTTTGTTCCTAGTTTTAATCGAATGCGTCAGATGAATTGGTTCAATAAAATACAGAAATTAAAATAATCATAATATTTAATAATTCACATTGCACATTGCAGGTTTAGTCTACTTAAAAAAGTCTGTGATTTCCTTTTGTTTTAAACGCTTCACAGTTTCTAAATCGATTATATCGAATCGAGAATAAATTATCTTTTATGTTGTTACGTTGCTCTATAAATGATCGTACAGTTGTTAAAGCTCTTTGCTTCGTTGAGTGATACGCTTGTAGATGGCGTTTGTGGCTCGTCTTTAAAATCATATCTTTTATCACTTTCAATGCAGTTCAGACCGCCTTACATTCATATTGTAAAGTTACTTAGTAAAATAAATAGTAAATTACAAATTTTCTAATATCGGCATTTATCGATAAACTGAAATCTGACCTAAGTACATCACTAATTGAGTAGCGAAGAACTTTTAAGAACGAAATAATGAATATAATCAATGTAAAATAAACTTTAATTAAACGACATAAGGTTGATTTTAGCGAGACGTTGCAATAAATTATAAGTAAATTGGAATTAACTAAAATTTTATTAGAATCAAATGATATTGTACTTACCGATGGTACGAAATACCTCCATTTTTAAGATTTCTTCTCCTACTATTATTCTTGAAACACATTAACTGAACAATACGGCATATCTACGGCGAAATGAGCTTGTCGCGATACTAACAAAACGAGTTAACGTTAGAACAGTCTGAATACGACTAAGAAAGTACTTGTGCGACTGGAGATCAAATAAGCGCAACAGTGCTTAATTGTGACACGCGTGCCACGCCTACTTCACACTTCCATTGATCTCTGTTCCGTGTGAAGACCATATAACTAAAATGTGCAACAAAGCTCGAAAAAGCTTAGGTTTTGTGTTACGAGAAAGTAGAAATTTTATTAGTGGCACGACAGTGGCCGTTTTGTACAACGCTTATGTTCGTAGTATACTAGAAACCAACGCTGTAATATGGAGTCCCAATACTATACAGTGGACTCAACACATTGAGAGAATTCAAAAATGTTTCATCCGGTATCTTTTCAAAAAACAATACTTTTACTATCCGTACGTAGTCCGTATATCCGTACAATATATAGTGTTGGGTATAGACCCAACACTATATATTGTAGGCATGGTTGACTATCATATGCTGGCCACGCGTCGCATTACAACACTGGTTAGATATGTCTTCAATCTTATAAGAGGTTATTCATTCAATTCACTACTCTTGGCACAAATACAACTTAACGTGCCCCACCCTTCAATGACTAGACTACGCGAGCGACAGCGGCCGCTACTGTCGACTTCTGATACAAGAACAAACCTAGGCCGGAATGCACCACTGCCTCGCGCATTACATTACATTAACGAAATGATGTCCTATGACCTAACTTTTGATTTGTTTTCTTGTACAGAGAACCGATTCGTAAGAACAGCGCAGCGATACGCTGAGACATTAACCATTGGCAGCAGTATTACTTAATGACATACCCATTTATTGACACACTTTATAATTATGTATAATGAATGGCTATTGATTAACAGCCGAATTGAGAACACTCCTTTTTCTTTTTAGAGGTTGGATAGAAATAGCAGTGCTCTGCTCTGTTCTGAAGGATAGGCAATTTTAGAACACTAAACTGTATTATTTTATTGTTTACAAAAATTTTCAAACTGGTGTTGGAAAACCTGATTTCATTCCACCGGACGAAATTTTGGAAAAGGTTGGCAGCATGATGGGCACCACCCTCACTGGCTTTGCCGTCCCATTTAGTGGAGATGGGATTGATGAGGAAACGTTCACGTAAGAGACAGTGGATTTTGATGAAATGGTGCTGATAGTTGCTGATGAACATGAAATCACAGAAGAGGCACAATTGCAAAATCCAGAAATAAACTTGTTGCCAGATCAAAGCAATGGTAAAGTGTCCCTATTTATTTACTGCATAAGACAATTATGTTATATATTGCTGCATAAAAGTGGCATCAAATGCCAAATAAGAAGGGTTGCCAAATATATTATGTACATGAAGTATTTCAAAGGCCACAATATAATTAGTTAATTAATCAATATAATTAGTGTGAGAGGAATAATATTACATATTTACATTTCCACAAAGTAATTATGTAGATGGGCGCTATGAAAAATTGAGCTTTTTATACTCAATGTAATCTTATGATGTATGATTTGTTTCAGTTAAAAAAAGAAAAATTAATTTTTCTACGCCTGAACAGGTTGTCGCAGAACCCTCTGCAACATCTAATCATAAAATAGGAAAACATTTGTATGTCATGCCGAGAATGTCAGTATCCCTACAAAACAAAGGTAATCTAGACTAATATCATAAAGAGGAAAGATTTGTATGTTTGTAATGAATAAACTCTAAAACTATTTGACCGACTTAAAATATTCTTTTACCGTTATAATGCTATTCCTGAGTAACATATGCTATATTCCATACCTGTGCAAAGCCGTGGCGGGTCACTAGTGAATAATAGATGGCAGAGTAAAAAAAAACCTAGCTGTAGCTAATTATTATAATAAAATGGCTGAACTCTTTTTTTAATATTTTTATTTCCAAGTCTACTTTACTTGGAAATAAAAATATTAAAAAAAGAGTTAGAATACAAAGAAACTAAATAGGATAAACTTAGTTAAGTACATATTAGTTATACATATTGCACATGTTAAATTAGATTTTTTTAAGTATAATTTGACAAAGTAATATCTGCCAAATGCCCTAAAGAGTGAGATTATTTAGCGAAATAATATTTGTTTGTGTTAGTATAATCAATGTAAGGACATACATAAGGATGGTATAGTATAGGTATATTGGAATACAGGAAAATGGTATGCTATACTGAAAGGGGGCTATTGCATTCATCAATATGAATAACTTTTTTAGTAGAGGGTAACGCTGAAATCGAGAAATAAAAGCAGCTGCTCCATAGAAAAAGGTCTGTCACCTATGACAACAACAATGTATTGAACAAATTTTTCTGATACTTACTTTGATATTTAGAATATCTGGTACTGATTGAGTAGAGTTGCTGTATTTTTAATCACAAACCGCAATTAATTTCATTAAAAACTGGCAATCATTGTTTTTTACTATAGTTAGATATAAGCTTAATCATTAATAAAGTTATCATATCATTTTGGCAACTGCAACATCTCTGGTATCTTGTGTGAACAACTTTTTGTATCGGAGTTGGCAAATTTATAACAAAATTAAGTATTTTGCATTTTACAATTGTTTTACAAATATAAAATATGTCAGAAAAGGTATTTCAAATAAAATACAAAATTGTTTTCCTTAAAATGTATTTTTCAAGTATTTTGTAAAGTGTTTGTAGATTGACATTATTTGTACTAATTTTATTTATCAAATTGTCTTCAAAAATGGTCTTTCAAATAGAGCGGGTCGATGTTAATAATCTGTGGCGGCCATTTTGTTTTGGCGGGATCTTTCAAATCATTTTTTTCTTATTCAGTCACTGATGCCAAATCACCATGGCGAGTAACACGGTTGAGCAGCATGTGCAAATGATAAAACTGTATTATCAAAATGAGTGTTCGTTAGTGCAAACGTTGCGCGCATTGCGCCCATTTTATGGCAGAAGTGGTGGCCCTTCAAAGTCTACTCTCCAACGATTGGTGACTAAATTTGAGACGACCGGTTCGGTAAACAACCAACCAACACCTTTACGTCAAAGGAACGCCTAATCGGCCGAGAACATCGCTGCTGTACGTGAGAGTGTTCAGGAGACTCCGAGGCAGTCGATTTCTCGCCGTGCACAAGAACTCGGCCTTTCGCAGACTTCAACTTGGAGAATTTTGCGACGGGACTTGGGTCTGCATCCGTACAAGATTCAACTGACCCAAGAGCTCAAAGTTAATGACCATAGACAACGCCGTGTGTTCGCTGAATGGGCTTCGGAACGCTTGGAAGAGCACCCCGATTTTGGCCGAAAAATAATCTTTAGCGACGAAGCACATTTTTGGATGAATGGTTTTGATAATAAGCAAAATTGCCGTATATGGGATGACCACAACCCATATGAGGTTCACCAAGTGGCAATGCATCCACAAAAACTTACTGTATGGTGCGGATTTTGGTCTGGCGGCGTCATTGGTCCGTACTTCTTCAAAAACGACGTTGGCGAGGCCATCACCGTCAACGGCGAACGCTACAGATCAATGATAAACAATTTCTTTTGGCTTAAATTGAACAATATGGACGTGAACGATATGTGGTTCCAGCAAGATGGCGCTACTTGCCACACAGCGAACGACACAATCGACATTCTGCATGAACGGTTTAAGGGTAGGGTTATCTCTCGCAGAGGTGACGTGAATTGGCCACCAAGATCCCGTGATTTGACTCCGCTAGACTTTTTCTTGTGGGATTTTCTGAAGTCGCAGGTCTATGCCAATAAACCGCATTCGACCGTTGCCCTGAAAGCCAACATAACGCAAGCCATCGCGCAGATTCAGCCGGATCTATGCAGCAGAGTCATTAAAAATTGGACCTCTAGGATTCGTGCCACCATACGAAGCCGCGGCGGACATATGAACGATGTCATATTCCATCCATAATGGCATAAACGAGCCATTCAAATAAAAATAAAATTTCGTTAATATCTCACACACATCTTGTTTTATTCAATTTTAACATCGACCCGTCCTTGTTGAAAGACCCTGTACATAAAATTGTCTAAAAAATATCCCGAAACAGCACATATCTATATTTTATGGTTGACTCACAATAACACGTGTAACTCCTGATAGCATAGCAGTTCGTTTATTCTGATTATATTTGTTTACTCTTACGTTTATAATACTCTCACTCAAGCAGTAGTTAAAAATGTTGCAAAAACGGGGAAAATTTCCTAAATTCTACGCGGACGGAGTCGAGGGCAACAGCTAGTATATACATAAAATTTCAATCAATGCCAATTTAAAGAAAAAATACTTGTTAATTTTCTGTCGCTGAAGTTGGTATGGATTGCACGCATCACTTTTGAGAGTGCTCGATTGTGCGATGCGATGCTGTAATTGGAACACTCAACGTTGAGCATTGTGCCGCATAATGCGCTATTGTGCGCTGATTGGAAAACGGGGTAGAGCTGCAAACAGATGGAGCTTGTTTTTATGGTCGCGTGTTTTTTCTTTGGGCTCGATGTTCTTCTCGGTAGAGTATATCCTCTCAACTGGCACTTGACATTGATAGAATTGTCGCATCCCGAATCGGGTCGCGTGCCAGTCGCGTGGATATATTATTCTTTGCTGACGCCGCTGCATCGAAACAAAATGGAGGACGAGGTGTTGATTGAATTAGTTCCTGAGAATACTGTTTTGTATGATTTATCTCATGCAAAGTATATGGATACAAAAACAATTTGTGGAACAAAATAGGAACACAAATGAATGTAGACGGTAAGTCAAAATTTACTTTTCTACAGTGCTATTGTAAAGAGGAAAGATTAGATTTTTGTCTATGTGTTTGAACCTACAAACTACTGGACCGATTTTAAAAGATAGTAGATTTTATATAGTAATCCGACGTAAAATTTAATTGTTTTTCAAAATTTAATTGACGATTAAATTGTTGTTGCATTTGAAATACATGTGAGAAGTCGAGATGGGCCGCTAGTTTTAAAATAAAATAATACAGTGTAAGTTGCTTTATTTTAATAGACAAAGTACAAATCATATTTTATCTTCTTGCCAGGGTACTGATCCTGCCTCAGAAATAAAATATTTTTTGAATACTTCTCTAACGTGAAATGCGCCCGCTGTGGCGTTTCCGCCTTGAGGTTGCACAGTTTACAGCAGAAAAAAAGAAAGGAAGGCGATTCAGTCTGGATGAAAAAATTTTGGCATTGTCCTTATACAAGCCATCTCCTAAAGCATCTTGCCTACTCAGCAGAATATGCGTTTTACCAAGTAGAAGAACTCTACAAGATTTACTGCACAAGGTGAATTTAAAATGTGGAATCAATGAAATAATATTTGGTAATTTAAAAACTCGAGTCAGTAAAATGCCTGATATTTATAAATACTGCTGTTTAGCAATTGATGAGATGGCAATTAGAGCGGGTATTTCATATGATAAACAAAATGACGAAATATCAGGATTCGTTAACAATGGCTATGCAACGGAAAAAGAATATTGTGATCATGTTTTAGTATTCATGATAAGAGGCATTGTAAAAAAATACAAACAGCCTTTGGCTTTTTATTATTGCGCTGGAAGTATTGGTACTTCCAGCGCAATAATAAAAAGTTGGACAAACAATGGAGTTAAACACAAATAAAGACTGTCATAAAGAAAGTGCAAGAAACGGGATTGAAAGTCGTGGCAACGGTATGCGACCAAGGCACCTCCAATGTGGCAGCTATAAATGCGTTGCTAAAAGAAACACGAGAAACATTTTTACGCAATGAACAAAAATGTAAAGATGGATTTTTCATGGTAAATAAGGATCAAATTTTTCCATTATATGATCCACCTCACCTAATAAAGGGTATTAGAAATAATTTACTCACAAAAAAACTTAAAATTTACCATAGAAGGCAAAGAATGCATTGCAAAATGGGACCACATTGTGAACCTATATAACAGATGCCCTGGTTATAAAGGTGTCAAGTTAGTACCAAAACTAACAGCACATCATGTATTGCCTGCACTTATCCCAAAAATGAGGGTTAAACATTGCACCCAGGTGTTTAGCCAATCAGTTGGAGTAACTCTTGGATTTATCTGGTAAGCAGTATCATTCATAATTAATGTATACAAATAAATAAAATTGAAGGGTCTGTATGTAATGTCCAAATATACGCGTTTTATTAAGTAAAATATATCAATATTTACAGGGTACTGTAACACCAAAAATGCAAATAAAAATTTTTTGTCCGTCTACTGTCTGTTTGTATGAGGTAATCTCCGGATTGGCTATACCGATTTTGACAGGACTTTCACCAGTAGATAGCAAATTTTACAGCGCGTAACTTAGGCTATTTTGGTTTTACAAAAATAATTAGGGTTCCGTAAGGTTCAAAGGGTATTGTAAGAAATGCAGAAATATATTTTTCTTAAAACTAAATCATAGTTTAGAAGATATTCAATAAATTAGACAAATAATGACCCCACTAAAATTATATTTTTCTAATTCGCAGGATGTGGAATTCTTGAAAAAGAGAGTACGGACACAGCAGATCTTCTCATCTTTTTTGATAATCTATTCGACAGCGTCAACTGCAGTTTTAGCGCGATAAGAGGAGCAAAAATTTATAGAACTGCAGTGACCCGAAGCTCGCCTCATCACAAATTGTGGAATAACAGTTTACCAATTCTCAAATCAATGAAATTTCTTAATGCCAATAACCAAGGAGTAGTGCCTTCATTGTCAAGTTGGATCAAAACCATTGAAGGTTTTAAATTAATTGTAGCCTATTTAAATTCCAAAGGAATTAACTCACTATTGCTGCGTAATTTCAATCAAGACGCATTGGAAAACTTTTTTGGGGCTATTAGAGCTCATGGCTGTAGCAACATAATGCCTACGACATATGGATTTGAAGACGCCTTCAAAACACTATTGTTAAATAATATTTCATCTTCACATTCGGTTGGGTCAAATTGTGAGAAAGATGATGGAATTTGTCTTCAATCCCTAAAAATTTTCTTGATAATCCAATAAATGCACACCCAACCGAATTTGAAAATGAAATTGACATTGATCATCTACAAATGTCAATGATAGATACTGACCACTTAATAAAGAGCCAGACTCGAATGCTTCTTGAAAGATGCGCAGCAATAGGGTATTGCAGTGGGTGGATAGCACAACTTGCCAAAAAGAACATAGCCAATTTCGGGATTGTGACATTTGTAACACACACAGAAACACAAACAAAAGGTATTTTTTGGTACACTATTAACACAGGCACAGAATAAATATAGAGAACCACGACGAATTCACATTAAAACCTTTATGAACAATATAAATATGTAGCACTACTACACACGAACTGTCGCGCCGCGCAGGTAAACTTACACTGACCACAGTATAAAATATTTATTATTATGTTAGACCACATTATCGGCTTGCCTGCTGGCCTATTCTTTCCCGTACACATTGTAATAGGTGTGAGAAAGACAATTATATGAATGAATGAATGAATGAACTATATTTCACTTAAAATAGAGTTAACAAAGGTGTTACATAAATTTGTTATAATAGTCCATCTATTTAGCCACTGAAAGGCATGTGAAAAATTGCAACATTTGACATAACCAGTCAAGTCACATAGATACATAAATTGTCATCGTAATACATAGATATATATTATTATAAATGTGGATATAAATTTTATTAATTATTATTTATTAATCAATTTCATTTAATTTAACATGTCATAGGTACAGAATTCACATTTTGTAACTAAGTCACTCGATCATTCATATCTCTTATATTATAATAGTGTTTTTCCAAAAGCCATGATTTCAGTGATTTTTTAAACTTTTTTGTCGGAAGTGACTTGAGGTAAGCTGGTAACTTATTGTATATGTTGGAGTAACATAGATGAGGATGGAATGGCCATGTTTTAAAATCAGTCTACAAATTGTAGACACTGTCTTTAAGATGTTCATACATCAATCTGACATTCTCTTTCACACATAAAAGGTTCCACAGCAGGTCTCCAACCAAATCCCCTATAACCTGCGCCTCTACCACCAAGATGATGTTCACACAAAACGTCACCTCTCAATCGTCACTTTACACTTTCTCACAAATACACACTTCATAATTATACACTCGCGATTATGACCGGAATAAACTCTTTATCACTACTGTGAGTGAGCAACTAGTCGGGCAGAGATTCGCCCAAGAAAGGTCCGTACTGTACGGCGGCTCGAGTGTAACTGCTTCGATTGCCCACCGTGTGGCGGTATTTATAGTGCCGGCGCACGTGCATGTCATTCGGTCGTACCTGCACGTGTTCGTAAGTTTTTAGGTTAAGTATTGAATTTACAATGACGTTATTTTTACATCGTAATAAACCCTAAAGTAATCAACTTGGTGGTTTATAAATTAATATTGGAACAATCAAATGGTTTAACTTAATTATTCTAGGTTCTCTAGACTAATTGTTGTGGTTGCGCCGACACGGCCATTCTGACAGGCGGTGCGCGCTCTGCACCTGGCTGCGATGTGATGCGTGTTATCTAAAATTAAGAGTTTTCTCTGAGATCGGTATCTGTAAGCAACCCATGTTGCTCATTTTGAAAGGGTTATTGTTAGGACAGTACACAAAGACATCTCCAATGTACTGACTTATTCATTTAGTATCTGTGGTGTGTACGTGTCCACTCATGGCTCCACAAGGCGTCCCAACGGTATCTCATGGTTCACATGTGGATGCATCAAGGATCCGTGGTTAGCTCAAGGGTAACACATGGTTTAGCTCAGAGGTACCACTCTCCAGATATTTTGTTCTCGTAGATTATTATTACAGAGATGTAATTGTGTACTGATATCGGGGTAATATAATAGTAAATGGAATGAAATGAATGAAGCCTCATTGCTTCTTGTAGATTGTTATAGATTCTCGTAGACTGTTGTAGATTCTCGTAGCTTTTCGTTGGATCTCGTCGATTCTCGTTGACCTGAAAGAAGAGAAATAACTCCTTTTGAGTAGTACATCTGTAAGCAACTTATGTTGCTCATTTTGAAAGGGTTATTGTTAGGACAGTACACAAAGACATCTCCAATGTACTGACTTATTCATTTAGTATCTGTGGTGTGTACGTGTGCACTCATGGCTCCACAAGGCGTCCCAACGGTATCTCATGGTTCACATGTGGATGCATCATGGATCCGTGGTTAGCTCAAGGGTAACACATGGTTTAGCTCAGAGGTACCACTCTCCAGATATTTTGTTCTCGTAGGTTATTATTACAGAGATGTAATTGTGTACTGTTATCGGGGTAATATAATAGTAAATGGAATGAAATGAATGAAATGAATGAAATGAATGAAATGAATGAATGAATCTCGGAGGTTCTCGGAGAGTGAGGAAGGTCGATGCTGGGGTCTGGGCCTTATTATTATGACCGTGGCCCCAGAGGTTCTAAAGATCAATAGGATAAGAAAAAGCTAATACGAGCAGATAAAATGAATCTGACCAAAACGATGTCAGATACAACGCAACAATTTAACGCTTATATCCTCAGAAGACTCAGGAGCGCATCAAAACTATTTGATTCGTGATTTTGATTGTTAAGAACCCTTAACATCCATTATTAAAATTATTAGCTTAAGAATTTCTTGTATTGCTTTTTTTTTATCACTTTAATATCTTCGATAAAATTGCTATCACTAGAAGTTGTCAACACTGACTTCATTATTTGTATAGAGGTAAAAATATTAATCACACACCGGAAATCACTGTCTATTAGTTCCTTATTTGATTTAAGAACTGTTTTTTTATTTTTTTTTATTAACTGATCGTAGATTTTAAAGAAATGGATTATGCGGATTTGTTATGAAATCGTCGACTGTAAATTTTAATCAATCTATTCCAATTTCTTTTAAGGTTGAAGCGATTTTTAACTTGTTCCAAACATATTGATTTAATTGGCTATTACTAATCGACTCGACTCTTATTCGAACGATGTCACGATGATAAAATTAAAATAAATCAAAACGTTATCTATAAGGATTGAAAACTCCACTATATTCTAGTTACGGTAATGTCTTCGTTATCAAGATGAAATTCTCAACTTGGTTTATCATTTTACAATGTGTGTGTAATTGTCGAATACAAAATCCATCGATTTCATCACAATTGTTAACTTTTCTACCAAGTCAAAATTAATGACGGTAGTTCAACAAAATCATACTATTATAAAGTTCATTTCGGTAGTGTAGCAACCGGTAGTGAAAACGTTGATTAGAAACGAAGCGCATCTAAGCGATAAAATTACGTGGTGTTATTGTGAAAGTTATTCAGTTTTTAAAAGAGAACATTGTTTTTTTTTTTTATAATGAGTGTACTGAATATGTGGTGATCTATCAATTAAGTGTTTTGTGATAAATTTTAAACAAATTGAGTAGTTTTATGGAAAGAGATAAGTGAAGTGAAAAAGCATTGTGAATACGTTTTAATTTACGCAGTTATAACATGGGGTAAGTACTTGTGGCTTGTTTTTATCAATCTTACTTTGAAGATAATCAAAGCAATATAAAAAGTGTCTATTAAATCTGTGTATTGCGCAATTTTACAATAAACTTAGCTTTGTTACGTGACGTTTTATTTTCTTATTACAAAGATGAACTAGGCATATGAAATGTCATAACAATATGAAATTTCATGTCGAATTTTGGTATTTTTATTGCACCACAGCTTATTATTGCAAATGACTTTTGTTTTTATCTTTCTCTCTCTTTTTTTTTTTTAATTAATAGAAGAATGATACTGCTTACCGAGTATGATGACGTGGTTCCATAGCCACAAGTTGCTGCTTTAAATATCACCTTTGCTCACTATGACGACTATTTGAAAGTAATAAATTTTACTCACTTGTGGAGACACGTTTTTAACTACTTTTAATTATTGGTAGGAACGCGGTTATGCGCATATCCTACTATTTATTATTACGACGGCAAAAGTGCACGATATCTTTACTTTTGATTTTAACAATTTAAACGTTTTACACTTATTGAGTTAGTCGTAGGGGCCGCCTCTCGGGTTTTTTATCCCACACTTCTGATGTTGGAGTAACATAGATGAGGATGGAATGGCCATGTTTTAAAATCAGTCTACAAATTGTAGACACTGTCTTTAAGATGTTCATACATCAATCTGACATTCTCTTTCACACATAAAAGGTTCCACAGCAGGTCTCCAACCAAATCCCCTATAACCTGCGCCTCTACCACCAAGATGATGTTCACACAAAACGTCACCTCTCAATCGTCACTTTACACTTTCTCACAAATACACACTTCATAATTATACACTCGCGATTATGACCGGAATAAACTCTTTATCACTACTGTGAGTGAGCAACTAGTCGGGCAGAGATTCGCCCAAGAAAGGTCCGTACTGTACGGCGGCTCGAGTGTAACTGCTTCGATTGCCCACCGTGTGGCGGTATTTATAGTGCCGGCGCACGTGCATGTCATTCGGTCGTACCTGCACGTGTTCGTAAGTTTTTAGGTTAAGTATTGAATTTACAATGACGTTATTTTTACATCGTAATAAACCCTAAAGTAATCAACTGCACTAGAAAAACAACAGATGTCAGTACCAGCTGTTTAGAGTTTGTCATATTTCACAAATGTTTACAACAACGTATCACATGGCGCCACTCAGCCTGGTGTAACCGCCAATAACAGTTCCGTAAACTATTCTAAAATTCTAATAACTATCTACTATCTACCCATATCACAGGCATATTTATAAGCTTAGCTTGGGTTGGGACCTGAGGACAAATGTACGTAATATGAAATGAACATAAAATTTCTATTAAAGTATATGCAATGCAGTTTATGTACTTATGTGATAGTAAACAAATATTTTGTCAAGGTTATACGTAAATGCGTCAAACGAAATAATAGCGTGATGTAGCGAGACGGCACAACGCCATCTATCGAGGCGGATAAAAACTTCTTGTGACATTTGTTTATTTAATAATATAATTTATCGTCTGTAACTGTTGACGACATGCTACTTGCACGAGCTTGTGAGAACTGACGACCGCGGTCGTCAATAAAAATCGTTCGATAAAACTGCGCAGTTTTTTCGTTATGGTTTATCGTAACGTGTGTAGGCGCCATTTTACAGCGTTACAATAAAGACTTAAAACAGAGAGCTGCTGTCCCCTGTCCTAATATCATAAAGCACTACAACGCGCATATGGGCGGAGTCGACTTAGCAGACATGTTAGTGGCTTTGTACAGAACGGAGATGAAAAGCCACCGATGGTACTTATTATGGTACCAATATTTTCTCAAATATTAGATATGTGCGTGAACAACAGCTAGATTTTTTATCGCAGACATATTGGCGTAAATAATAAACGACTGAGTTTAAAGAAGTTTCGACAGCATATTACACAAGGGCTATTACATTCTGGGAGACAGCAGCCATTCAAAAATTACGATGCTGTACCACCAGCACCAAAAAACATTATAAAAACACCCTGCACCGTAAGGCCAACTGCAGATGTTAAATATGATGGGTACAATCATTTCCCTACATTTGGGTCCAAAGGACGATGCAAACTATGCATCAAAGGTCAGACTACTGTTATGTGCATCAAATGTGGTATGAGGCTGTGTCTTTTACCGGATAGGAACTGTTTTTTCAACTTTCATAATATGAATCTCCAAAATTAATCTGATTTTATATTTTTTCATTGAAGTTCCATTTTTGTCATTAAATAAATAGATTAACTACTGATTATTAACGTGGTTTTAACTTATTTTCATATAAATTACTTTATAATCAACTCAAACACAGTTTGGCAATGTATCTGTAGAGATACATTGATAGCGTAATATTATTATATTTATCAATGGTCTTGGCAATGTATCCCACAAGATACATGTGATTTTTTTAAACGGGTAGTTCGAATTTTTTTTTTAATATTTTTTCTAGACTCCTTGGGGTATTATAGTTAGGTGGTATGAATATTATTTTGATATTCGAAAAAATTAAATTCTGCCAAGTTAAGGGTAAATGCAGATGAGCTCAAAACATAATGTTTCCATTTATGCCAATATTTAATAATCAACTTAGTTTAAAAACTAAAAAACACGCTTAAATATCCTGAATATTTTTTAAATGATTGCATTGTTATCAATACTCAATTCTATGCTACCTACTTACGAAACGTTGACAGTTTATGTTGTCAGAGACATAAGTTTCTGTTGTCACATGTTGTCACAATCGTAGTAAACACAAGTAAACAATTATGATATTTTTACCTGATTCTATAACAAAG
Organism: Orgyia antiqua; assembly: GCA_916999025.1. Taxonomy (NCBI): domain Eukaryota; kingdom Metazoa; phylum Arthropoda; class Insecta; order Lepidoptera; family Erebidae; genus Orgyia; species Orgyia antiqua. Next base: position 14,474,095 of record OU779874.1, read on the forward strand.
CGTTTTTATGTGAAATTATCTGATTATATATGAAAAGCATACGTAGAAACACAATAATTTTGGTGAGTCTACTCATATACAATTAAACTATTACGTGTATAATTAAAAATACAAGTGTGGTCATAGTGATACTTCCACATGCTATACTAGTAATTCTGATAAAGGAATTGGGACTATTCTTTTAAATTATTGCATTGTCATCGGTCCTTGTTAGGTGTGCAAAATTTCAGATCAATCCGTCTACTACAAGTGGCTGAAAATCGCTTTCAAAGATTCCGTTACACAGATTAATACATTGATAGATACATACCAAACTTATAAAAACGTGTTAACCCTTAAATGCATATTGTATCAAAAACGAAACGGAGTTACGAAAAAGTTCTACACGATTCAGAGCCCTTAAATTTTTTATTACGCATAATTTTGACTTATAATGTAAAAGAATAGTAGTTTCTGAACGAAAAAGTAAAGCATTGTGATTGGTCCGCCAATTTATGATGCGTTCATATGTCATTGTTCGCTGACAGTTACAAGTTTCAACAACAAGTGAATTTGAAAGTTTTCATCAGGTGTTATTGAATGAATCTTGAAGCTAATCCAGAAAAAAAAAAATTTTTATTGTAGGTAAGTACTTTGATTGCATGGTAACATAATATTTTTCATTTGAATTTCACATTATAAATAAAAAAAATGCATTTTTTCGCTTGTATCAAAAATGAGACATCATGCATTTGGGACTTTGATTTGGTTACATTTTTGCTTGGTTGCGGGCTTGAGATTTTTATGTATTTTCTTGTAGAATGGAACGTAAAAGAATTGCCGATAAGGATATCGAAGATTATTTAAGCCAGTTAGAAGATGGTTACTTATCCGAGGATGGTAATGAAGAAGATGAAAACGATTTTGAAGAAATTCTAACTACTGCAGAGCTGCAAGCCGTACTTGAAGACGATGAGCAATCTGAACCTGGAGCCGATGTGCAAGACCCTCCTTTGATAGAAGACCCTCCTTTGATTGAAGACCCTGTGCCAGGTATACACAATAATACTAGTAGTAGTAGCCAACCAATTCATGAAGATATTGATGTGCAAAGGCTTATATGGAAAAAGCAGTCACTTATACTCCAAGAAGATAATATACGATTTCAAGGTTGTAATGATCTTCCTGCATCAATAATGACACTCGAAACGCCTTTTCAATTCTTCTCCTATTATTTTACTCCGGATTTCATCAGCAATATCACTGAAGAATCGAACAGATACTCCGTTCAAAAGCAACCAGATCGTCCTGATTGTGTGACTGACGTTGAAATACGTAAATATATGGGGATATTGATCTTCATGTCTGTGTACCATTACCCAAACGTTCGTTCCTATTGGCATACTAAATTTGGCTTTCGGCCCATATCTGAAGCTATACCTGTAAACAGGTTTGAAAAAATAAGGCGCATCATTCATTTTAATAACAACGATATGCACAAACCTATAAACGACCCCAATCACGATAAACTTCACAAGTTGCGTCCAGTTATAGACCATCTAAACGAAAAATTTTCTAGCATACCGTTGGATCAACGTCTATCCATCGATGAGCAAATGTGCGCTACAAAAATACGTCATTTCATGAAACAATATTTACCTTTGAAACCACATAAGTGGGGATTCAAATTGTTCATGCTTTGTTCATTGATGGGATATGCCTATAAATTCATTATACAGGGTGTGGCGTAATTAATGGATAAGCCTGTGCCTGTGGATAAGCCTCCTACTGCGCTATACGAATATGTATATTTTTAATTAATCCTATGTATGGTCTTGAAAAAAATGGCATAAGTCATGTTTTTCATAAAATGACTACTTTCACTAACCAATTATGCTACTGTTGCCACAATTTTCAAAAATTTTGCATTCTGTTTTTTTTATAAAACAGCTTAAGAGGTGAGCTATTGAAAGCAATAAAGAATTCCCTATTCGTAATACAAATTTTGGGAAAAAATACATGAGATATCAAAAAAGTGTTATTGATTATTCAATTTGTTGACTTTGTACATCGTCTAGCTTAAAAAATCTTTATGGGAGTTGATTTGCCCAATATCTTAAAAACATGCTTGTTTTATGCAGTTTCCGAAATGGTATAATACTTATTACATTTCACGAGGTTTTAAAAAAAAACGACAGTTGTAAAAAAATACCCTAATTTTCTTTAACAGAATTATTAATTTATCTTAAACATGTCTTTGTAAACAGTTTGAATGGACCCTTTTTTGTGTGCTCCGGAGCAGGTAGTCATTCACAATGGACCCTTTTTTGGGTGTATAAAAAAGAAATAGCATCCCTGGAACAACTAAAGGCCCTGATTTTTGAAGCCGCTGATGAAATCAAGAGCTCCGGCTTCATCCGACGCCTAAAGCGGTCATTTATCCGTCGATGCAGGGCCTGCATAGCCGCAGGTGGCCGCCATTTCGAACATTTTTTGTAAAATAAAATTTATGTAGTGTTTGCATCTTTAGAATAAAAAAAATAAAATAAGTTGTTATTTTTTTTCAACGACTAACATTCCCACTGGTAAACTCAGACAGATAAGTTAAAATACCACTGACAGTTTGTTTAAGTTAACAGTATTAATTTGATTAATTAAATCACAATAAGAACATTTTTTTACGAGTGTCATTTGGTTCTTTAATATCACATCAAACTTAATAAGTATTATAATAAGTATTATACCATTTCGGAAACTGCATAAAACAAGCATGTTTTTAAGATATTGGGCAAATCAACTCCCATAAAGATTTTTTAAGCTAGACGATGTACAAAGTCAACAAATTGAATAATCAATAACCCTTTTTTGATATTTCATGCATAATTTTCAAAAAATTTGTATTACGAATAGGGAATTCTTTATTGCTTGCAATAATTCAACTCTTAAGCTGTATTATAAAAAAAACAGAAAGCAAAACTTTTGAAAATTGTGGCAACAGTAGCAGAATTGGTTAGTGAAAGTAGTCATTTTATGAAAAACATGACTTATGCCATTTTTTTCAAGACCATACATAGGATTAATTAAAAATATACATATTCGTATAGCGCAGTAGGAGGCTTATCCACAGGCACAGGCTTATCCATTAATTACGCCACACCTGTATACTCAGGAAAGGAATATGAGCCCATGTTAGAAAATGAAACAGATGTAGGAACCGTTGGTAATGTCGTCATAAAACTATCTCGAGCCATTCCAAGAAGAATGAATCACATTGTCTACTTTGACAATTTCTACACTTCTTTGCCACTCATGTACTATATGGCAAAACAAGGCATTTGGTGTTTAGGAACCGTGCAAAGAAACCGTCTTGGAAAATCTTGCAAATTGCCTACAAAGCAACAAGTGATGGCAAAGTCTGTGGAGAGGGGATCTTATGAAGAATACGTGACCAGCTACGATGGAATTGAAATGTCTTCAATAAGTTGGAAGGATAATAGACAAGTGACTTTGCTGTCTACTTATGTGGGAGCTGAGCCTGTATCCACGATTGAGCGCTACGATAAGGTTGAGAAGAGGAAGAAATTTATACAGTGTCCAAAGGTTGTGAAAGAATACAACGCCCATATGGGCGGTGTGGATTTAATGGACTCGTACTTGGGCAGGTACAGAATCCGCATGAAAAGTAGGAAGTGGTACATTAGACTATTCCATCATCTTCTTGACTTGACGGTTATAAATTCGTGGGTCTTATATAAGCAGGTTTGCTATAAAAAGAAGATAGCTGCGAAAGATATATTGAATTTAGCAGAGTTTAGAACAGAACTTGCAGATATTCTATGTAAATATAAAACCCACACCCAACCTGCAAGAGGTCGACCGAGTAGTAGCATTACTATAGAGGAACCAGCTCCTAAGCGGAGGAATACCCTTCAGGTAATGCCATCTTCAGATATTATACACGATGGTACTGACCACAAACAAATACGCACGGATAATCGCATGCGGTGTATGATGCCAGGGTGTAAGCTGCTAAGTAGCATCAAATGTGAAAAATGCAAAGTTTTTCAGTGTTCAAAAAAAAATTCTGACTGTTTTAATAAGTTCCACATTTAATTATAATAAATTATTCATTACTTTGCAAACGTTTTTCATTATTCATGAAAATAAAAAACCCCTTATCAAAAAACCAAAATCTAAGAGTCGTGAGTACTTGATTAGGTATTAAATGCATGTTGTATCAAAAATGATACCATACGTTTTTTGATAAATATATATTATATTATTATATAAATATTTTTTTTACTATTTTTCCCGTATTTGTTACCCTTATATATATAACTAGCTGACCCGGCAAACGTTGTTCTGCCATATTAAAAAAAAAAAGTTTGAAAAATAGATGTTGGCCGATTCTCAGACCTACTGAATATGTATGCAAAATTTGAGAAGAATCGGTCAAGCCGTTTCAGAGGAGTACGGTAACTAACACTGTGACACGTGAATTTTATATATTAGATATATATTTTTTTTATCACAATAAAAAAATCCATGCATTTAAGGGTGAAAAAACATAGCAAACCGCACATTACTCGCGGTTGTCAGTGTCGTTTGACACTGACAGCTGACGTTCGAGTACGGCGACGCCCCTTCGTTTTTTTTCACGTTGGCTAGCACGTGTTACAATATTAGTGTAAATAAAATAAGTATTATTTAATTTAGGTATATTATTTTGTAAAATAATCGTACTATTGATGACAAATCATAAAAACCAACTAAAATAGGAACATCGACGTAATTTTCTAACATGTGGGGGGTAGTCTTGCTTTGCAACTCAAGCGGGGATTACATTATAAAAACAAGCCGCTAACGTTAAAGACGGTCAGTCTGCAGTCTGTCGTGCTGTCCGATAGTTCACACGTTACTCTCTTTACAAAGTATTAATATTAGTACTATTGTTAGTAAGTGGTGTTAGTTACAGCTAATCATGGAGTGTTGTGTGATTGTGTCAATATTACATTATTGTTGGATAATTCCGGTAAGTACATGACGTGTAAGACTTTATATTATTCTAAGTGACTCTACAGTAATATTACAATACTAGTGACACTATGTACTTGCTGGGACATTATGGCGATTATAATAATGATATTGTATCGTATCGTATTTATATAAAATAGTAAGCCCATTGGGTTTCTTGTTGGTTCTTCCCAATTGATGAATATTTCCGAACCAACGGTAGTAAAAAAGATTACACAATGCTAAATTAATCTATGATGTGTTTTATTTGAATAACCTACAGTTACATTACATATTACAACCTCAGACATGGATATACCTAGACAACAGTACATTTAATAGCCTATAACTAGCGATATTCATCCTGACTGTTATAGAATATGACATAATATAACCCTAATAACTATAGTCTCATAATACACGCGAGGTGCATGAGTGTTAAACAGTTTTTAATAAATATAAACCTTTACCTAAATATAAAGTGTTATTATTTTAATTACTAGGTAGTGTCGCCGAAGATGGCCCGGCTCCTAGGATAGCCCACTTTTAGAAAAATACAGTTAAAATTATTCAAAACATTTCAATTTCGTGGGTTTATACTACAAGTACCTTAAACAAAATTGCAAGTGTGTTTCATTACTGGCGGGTCACCATTTTGTAGACAGATGACAGTTTGCTTCGTCATGTCAAGACGACACACGTTTTATAACCTCCATTATCGAAATCTTTTTGAAAATTTACAAATTTGAAACATATCTCTTTGGTGTAAACTGTGAAAATTCATATTTAACCTATTTATTAGCGAATTAAAGGTGAGTTTTATTATTTTATTTCCTCTTTTGTATTTTTACGAGATTATAGTCAACCCAGGTGTAATTTCCTATCATGGCCCATATTACAATTCTCTAACAAGGCCCGGCTTTTCTAGGATTATTGAAATGTAGTGTTAGTATACTTTTGTGTCTGCATGTTTGTTTTTTTTAATTTTTGATGCGTATGTTTTAGAAACTATGTTAGATTGCAATAAATCTTGAATTAGGTACCTATTGTCCAACTTCAAAATAGTGCAAGTTTCAACAAAATCGGTTTAGTGTAATTTAGTAATTTGTTTTTATATTACTTTTTGAGGTGCTAATTTATTTTTTGCTCTATTATATTTATTATCGCAGATTAAAATGAACCATTCTACCAAAAAATGGCGCGGGGAATGGACAGAAACCCAGTTGAAATCCGCCCTTCAAGCAATAAAAAGCTGCCAAATGTCACAGCGCAAAGCTGCTGAAACATATAACATACCAAGACGAACATTAAGGAACCATATCGAATCTGGTTACATGCAGAAGATAACAGGTCGTGTCCCTATTCTTAATAAGTCACAAGAAAAGGATTTATGCAAAAGAATAATTAAACTGTCTCAAATAGGAATGCCTTTAACTCCCAAAATTGTTCGGAAGCAGGCTTACGAATTTTGTAAGGCCAATAATGTAACGAATCTTTTTAGTGATAAAAAGAATATTGCTGGAAAAAATGGCACTCATAATTTTTAAAACGCAATATAGATATATCGCTTCGTAGGGCTCAATTGTTAAATTCCGCCAGAGCACAGAACTAACACAAGCCAATAGTTTCAAAACATTTTGAAGCCCTAAGACATTTATGATGAATTAAAAATTTGCACCCACTCTGAACGCCTTTACAATATGGACGAAAAGGGTTATCGTTTAACACTTCACCACCAACTGAAAGTTTTTGCAGAAAAAGAGACCAAGAGAGTGCTCTTTGTTAGTCAAGAACATGCAGAAAATGTCACAATCGCCATGTAGTCCATTGAAATGTTACATTTTTTAGGCCTTACCTTGCGTTTTTTAGAGGACGCAATTTTATTTTTTTAATGTGTAATGTTTTAATGGGTAAGTGTAAAGCTAAAACCAAGTTTGTGGGGTCGCCACCCTTGTCCCACGGCCGCCATCTTGAAAATAGGGGTTGAAACGGTTTTTAAGCCACACAAATGGGGCTACAAAATCTACGTGCTGAGTGGCGTTTCTAGTTACGCCTATAACACAGAAATTGAAGCTGGCAAGGAAAACGTTACGCTTCCAGAAGAGCCAGATTTGTGTGCCGCTTCCAGAAGAGCCAGATTTGGGTGCCGCATCCAACGTCGTCATGAGGTTAGCGCGCATGATTCCAAGGAATCAAAATTACCAATTGTATTTTGACAATTATTTTACCTCTCTCCTGTCTGTTATATAATAACTAGCTGACCCGGCAAACGTTGTTTTGCCATACTAAAAAAAAGGTTTGAAAAATAGATGTTGGCCGATTCTCAGACCTACTGAATATGCATGTAAAATTTCATAAGAATCGGTCTAGCCGTTTCGGAGGAGTACGGTAACTAACACTGTGACACGTGAATTTTATATATTAGATAATATTTAGCCAAAGAACGCATTCACAGTCTTGGTACGATTAGGAGAAATAGAATACCAGACTAAGTTGTTACCAGAAAAAGTTATATTGAAAAAAAAACAGAGGGTATTCAGAAGAATACGTAGCTGACGTCAACGGCACCGACATATCGAATGTTGCTTGGAAAGACAATAAAATTGTGACTCTGGTTTCTACTGAATCTACATCCTGAAACTCGAAAGAGCTCAACGAGCCATTCTTAAGGTTAGCACTTTTCCTCATTTCAGATATCCTACAACTGAACTCTATAAAAACTGTCATGTCCTCACTGTGAGACAACTTTTCGTACTACAAACGGTTCTACTTAAACACGCTGATACTCCTTTTCAAATAATTACTAAAAGACGTCGGGATAGAATTCTTCCAGTCACCAAATGTAATTTTACTCACACAAAGAGGTTTAACCATTTCTTGGGTTCTTTCCTATATAATAAAATAAATAAATTTCTTCCCGTCTATCATCTCACATATAACGCCTGTAAAAAAGAAATAAATACGAGTAAATGGCTCCTAAAACTTACCTATCAAGAAATTGAAGCACTAATCACTTCCGATATTTAGCATCATTGTATTATCTATACTTACACTAACCTAATAATTAACAATATGTACATGTTTACACAAAGCGAATAGGCATGCGCTTGACGTACACATGCAAGCACAACTGTTTTTTTTTTATGTGTATCTCAAATGTGCAGACTTATACACATAAACAATCTTTCTTAACTCACGAATTCAATTGCATACCTGAGTAAATCAAATATGTGAATAAAATTCGATGTATAAAATAATTATGTACTCTTAGCATAGCGTAGTGTAAATATGTTTTTACCTTTCTATGTATAAATTATTATTTTAATATACCCTCACATTGGTATTTAATTTTATAATTTATTGTTTCTAATTTAGGGTTATATATGACGTGTCGTTGGTTAGAGGATAAAATGAAATACGTCCGGACTTGAATGGCGTTTATTTGCGACTTCATATATTTAATATAATATTAGCTTATATAGTTAAGGAGAACAATCGTTTCTATATATTCCTAAAACTGCTGATACGCTGAGTGTTGCATACAATGAATTCATACATAATATATTTGTATACAATAATTTAGGCGTCGAGCAAACAATAGGACCATACATACTGTAATAAATATATTTGTTTATTATAACTTAGGTGGCCTAGCACAATGGTCTCTATGCATTCGTAGACTTGTTGACATTACGTCTACTTGCAAACAATGAATTCATACAATGTGTTCCTACACTAATGTTAATCAATAATCAACATTTTGTAACTTTTTAATTTATGTTTCTTTCTTAATAATCATAATATACATACGAGGGGAGGTCCAAAAGTTCGTGGAATGAAAGGGTTTTAGTAAAAATGAAACAGTAAATTTATTTTTCCTTTTCAATATAATCACCCTTAAGCTGAATACATTTATTAGATCTATGAATTAATTTTTCTATACCATCGTAAAAATATTTTTTATCTTTTCCCTCAAAATGAGCCAAAATTGCCTCCTTTACCTCATTGTCGTCGGAAAATTTCCTTCCCCTTAAGTCTTTTTTTAAATTGGGGAACAAATAAAAATCACTTGGGGCCAGATCTGGACTATAGGGTGGGTGGACTAGTGATTCGAAGCCATGTGTGTGTAGAGCAGCCATTGCAACTTTGCTCTTGTGAACCGGCGCGTTGTCTTGCAAGAGCAACACGCCCTTGGTCAATTTTCCCCGACGTTTTTCTTTGATGGCATCCTTTAATTTTTCTAGTATTGTTGCGTAGTATTCTCCGGTTATGGTCCTGCCCTTTTCTTTATAATCAATCAGTATTATCCCCTCATAATCCCAAAAAACAGTAGCCATCAACTTTCCAGCCGACTCCGACACTTTGAATTTCTTTGGCGGTGGTGTCCCCTTTTTATGCCATTGCATGGACTCTTGTTTGGACTCAGGCTCAAAGTGATGAACCCATGTTTCATCGCCGGTAACAATTCGCTCCAAAATCGGTCCAGGATCGTCGCCACACAACTCCAAAAAATGTTTTGACGCTTCGACGCGCTGCTGTTTTTGAAGCGGCGTGAGCATTCTCGGTACCCATCTTGCACTGACTTTTGTCATACCCAGGTGGTCATGTAGGATTCGCAAAATGGTGGTATCTGATACTCCAACTAATGCAGATAACTGTTTTTTCTTCAAACGGGTGTCCTCCAGTACAATTTTTTCCACTTTTTCGACGATGTCTGATGTGGTGGCCTCAACTGGCCTTCCTGAGCCGGGGTCGTCTTCAATCGGCTCCCGACCATGTTTAAAAAGACCATGCCACTTGTAAATCATTGATTTACTAGGGCACTGTTCCCCGTAAACAGTTTCCATTTCATTCAAAATGGTCTGAGCGTTCTTTCCTTGCTTGGTAAGGAATTTAATGACCGCACGGTGTTCAATTTTCTCCATAGTTTCAGTTTTCTTCCGGATTGACGTGTTTAGCAGGCGAGTGTTCGTAAACGAATGACGCAATAGGGCTGAAACTCCATTTATATACTAATTATGAGTCCCCAATTAGTATGACACTAAGCGAGCGCCCCTATCCCCACTCCATCCCCTCCATTCTACGAACTTTTGGACCTCCCCTTGTAATATATAATTCTGTAGTTTTTTTTTTGTTAGCATGTAAGCATTTTGTATATAGTGGACACCCTAATCTCTCATACAATATACATAATACCCTAAAGGATTGGATGGTGCAGCACTGCCATGCAGGCCCTAAAACGCAGAAAGAGGTATCTTCACGTTACATCAATGTGCTCCATAAAGAATACCCGTTAAGGAACACATTCATGTAACGCAAAAATACCTCTTACTGCGTTTTAGGGCCTGCACGGCAAAGCAGCTGTATACGCCTAGCTGTACATTTACTTTTATATCAACGCCATCTGTTTCAAGCTGAGCAAACTAATGCAAATAATTCCCTTAACGAAAAACTAGATGGCGCTTACTTCCTAATAGTGAAATATATGGTAGAGTTGCCTGTCTATTGCCAGTATAACTATAGTAGTCTTTGGTTTACAGTAAACTGCTTGTATGAGGTTGATTCGTGTGTTGTATTTGGATTGAAATATTTGATGAAGTTATGTAAAATACAAGTAGCGAGTACTACACTCGCGTGCAACCGAATCGACTCACCCATACAAAATAGACAAAAAGTGTGTTATAATTTAAAAAAAATAAAAAAAAGTATACAAAATTATTATTTTGACGGGCCTCGTGGTCTAGTGGTTCATATAACGGACTGCCGTTCACGAGGTCTCAAGTTCGATTCCCGGTCAGGACAAATATTTGTGTGATGTTTTTAATTGTCATACAAATGTTTGTACTGCGTCTGGGTGTTTCTATGTATTATAAGTATGTATTTACAAAAGAAAAGTAGTATATGTATTATATCCGTATTCTGGTACCCATAACACAAGCATATAAGCTTAGCTTGGGACCAGAGGACGTTGTGTGAAATGTCCATGAATATTATTATATTATTATTTTTTTAAAGCTTATTCTTTTAGCTTTAAATTGACACATTTACTGTTTTAATCCAATCACCACTTTAAAAAATATCGTGATATGAACCGTAAGTCCGTAAAATTTACTCCTCGCAGTACTAACGTGTTGCGTTATGCAGCCCCCTATATAAACCCACGTAAGCAACACACCCTTATCGATCGCTTATCAGAAGTTGACCTGAACACATCACCGTAAGATACGATAAGCAATTCGCCGCCACTATGGATACAAGACCAGAAGAAGTCGCCCAAGTTGTCCTTTTGATACAACAAGGCCTTAGTCAGCGAGAAGTCACTCGTCGACTGAATCTGAGCCAATCTGCTGTATCCAGGGTATACAGAAGGTTCCAGGAGACACATTCTTACTCTAGGAGGCCAGATAACAGTCAGCGGCGGCAAACTTCTGAGAGAGACGACCGTTTTATCGTCTCGACAAGCCTCAGAAATCGCCATCTCACCGGTGTTGCTGTGCAGCAGCGGCTGCGAAAGGTTCGAGGAGTCGCTGTCAGTTAGTGGACGGTGAGAAGACGGCTGAGAGATGCCAACCTGACTCCAAAACGGCCTGCCAGAGGCCCTAAATTGACCAGGGCTCACCGACAAGCGCGCCTTGCATTTGCTCGCGAACGCATCGGTTGGACGGCTGAACAATGGCGATCGGTCTTGTTCACTGACGAGTGCAGAGTGTGTCTGCATGGCAGCGACAGAAGAGCTCGAGTCTACCGGCGTTCAGGCGAGCGATTTTCGCACTGTTGTTTTGCGGAAACAGTGGCCTATGGTGGTGGTTCGTGTATGATGTGGGCGGGCATTTCAGTGGAAGGAAAAACAGCTCTTGTTTTCATCCCCGGTGGAGGCCGAGGAGGCGGTCTGACTGCAGACCGATATGTGGAAGATGTTCTCCTTGATCACGTCCTTCCTTATGAAGGCTTCATAGGAGATAGCTTCCTTCTAATGCACGATAATGCCCGCTGCCATACAGCACGAATCACTCATCAGTTCCTGGATGAAGTTGGTATTGAGACCATGGACTGGCCACCACTCAGCCCTGATCTCAATCCTATTGAACACATATGGGACGAGCTGAAACGCAGGGTCCGGGCCAGAAATCCAGCGCCTGCAAACTTTGTAGAGCTAAAGACAGCGCTCGAAGAGGAATGGGAAGCTCTCCCTCAAGATCTGGTAGTAAGGGTTATCAGGTCGATGAGGAACCGTCTCAGAGCTGTTATTAAAGCCAGGGGGGGCAACACTAATTATTGATTTAATAAATTCCTTTATTTTTCATAACATTTGGTTAATCACGGAAAAGAAATCAAGTGGAATTGCAATGCAACAAAATTACTATAGAAACCAGTGTCGCCAAACGCACACAATTATACCGATAATCATATAATGTACTACATATAAACAAATCGTTTGATTGGTCGTTTACATTTTATACAAGTATATGTTAAATTATACAAGTACTATGAACAATTACATTTTTTGAAAAAATATTTCAATGAGCGACAGTACAAAGTTTAGAACCAGAAAAAGAAAATTCTGACTCCGAAACCAACGAGCCTCGAAATACCGTATCCATTTCACCTGATATACCCATTATCGCTAGTCACGAAGCATCCATTCCATCACCAAGCTACGTATCCACTCCATCATCACCACAGTGCGTCCGCACTCCCATACCATCACCAAGCCATGTGTCTACTGCATCACCACTGTACGTCCGCACACCCACACCATCACCAAGCCATGTATCCACTCCATCACCACCATCACTGTCGTCTCCATCTACTACATCTACTTTAAGAAAGAGAAAAGGTTCGACAAAATGCACACCAAAACCATCCTCAGCATCTTCATTAATGGAATATGTTCTTCAAAAAAATCAAGAAAAAGCTGAACGCGTCGAGCACCCAGTTGATGCTTTTTTAAATGGTATTGCACCCACACTGAAGAATTTGAATCAATATTACTTAAATTTGGCTAAGACTGAAATATTTACTACTGTGCAATAATATGAGATGAAGAAGATGACAGAGCAAAATGTACCATTATATCCAAGAGATATTGCAACTGAACCAACAAATACAAATCTCACATCGCAATCTATTCTTGACTCTACTGGATTGGCTAATATAGTAGATCCCACACAATCATACCTTCAACATAGTGATGTGCAGCAATTTGTTATGAACTATACAGTTAACGAATGATAATGCTCTAGAACTTAACAAAGTGTTAAAAGTATAATGTGTTTATGAGCCACATACGAATTAATAAAACTGATTTAAATACATATTTTCAGAATTTTAATTAAAAAGTTATCCTTAACATACCTGTCAGTGGGTGGATACATCTGCACTGCAAAAAATGTGTTCACTGATATGTTGTCGACTGTTCCTACCTCTAAAAAGGTAAAAATAAAGTTAATAAAATCTGGTTTACCTACCTTAGACAAATTGCTAGCCGCTCTCTAGGAGATATAGCCTTCCTCCAACGAGTATCTTTCTTTACTAATTTATTTCCCAGCTTCTGAAGGAGAATATTAAAACAGCTTTCCGACATTTTAAAATATTCAAAATACTTTCTTTCGTCTTTAATTAATTCTTTGTATAATGTCACGAATTCTCCTTCAGATTCTCTTAACTTCCATGCTTCATATACCCATTTTCTTTTTTTTCCTCGATTCTCTTCTTCTTCTTCGTCTAAAGCAATGGCTATCATAGCTAATTCTGTGTTATTGAAGAGTGCCATCAAAACAATCGACGTCAACGCTAGTCTGAAGGGAACGTCATGCACGAAGACCCGCAGAGAACTGTACTGTGCCTGATATGTGTGAATTGAAGCACTGACGCACCACTGTAGCACGGATACGGAACTGTAACGGTACTGTGTCGGAACTGTGGGTTCACTGATATGTGTGAATCGACCTTAATAGTACTACAGCTGCGACGACGTCTTAAGACCGCGTCGCAGCTGTGTAGTCCTCAACACGTGTCTTCACCGGGAACACCCTAAAATTCCGAATTTTGAAATCCCAATTTTCAAAAGTCCGAATTTCATAATACCGAAAAATTGTAATGTCTATTATTCAAAATCACGAAATACATTTTACCGAAAGTCATAAATCTGATTTGTTATTTTTCCGATTTTAATTTGTCCGAAGAGTCAAATGCTCGAAGAGTTCTCGTTCCGAAAAACGATATTCCGATTTTCGATACGTCGAATAGACTTAAGCCCCGGATACACTAGGTAACATTTTGTCCCGCAACATGACGCGCAACACAAAATATACGTGACGATGCAACGTTGCATAGTGTCCCGCAACATGACCCACAACATTGTACGTGACGCGGGGCATGTTGCTTGCTCCCGCCTCGAGAGCGAGCGCACGTGTCCCGCGTCAGTGTTGCGCCATTTGTCACTGAGTGTAGTCGCGTACGCAACGTGCCTTTAAAATGTCTGTAGTGTGGGGAAATGATACCGTGCTTTTGCTTATAGAGCTTTACGAAAGTCGTGACTTGTTGTGGGATACTTCACACCGTGACTATCGAAATAAAATAAAGAAAAATGATGCATGGGAGGATATTGCCAAGGCGCTTAAATTGCCTAGAAAAGAAATAGAAACCAAAGTTCATACCCTGCGTTCGCAATTTGTCCGAGAAAGGAAGAAAGTGAAATCGTCAAAAACTACTGGTAGTGGACGAGAGGACGTGAAGTCCAGTGCATGGTTTGCGTACGATGCAATGAAATTTTTGTTAAAGGGAGCCACAACTTCTGGAAGCTTGGACACTTTGGACACAAACGTAAGTCATACTTTAGTTATTTTGTCATTTGTAATCAGTAATCACGGTCACATCACCTTTGCGACAAATTTAGCGCAACTCGATTTCGTCTCCGAATGAAGATGTCGTTCTACATTCTCAATCTACCGTTCCGGAATTTCAATCTTCTCATCAACTAGAATCGCAATCTACCATTGATCAAGCAGAGCAACCCACAACCCCTGCACCAACACCTTCATCATCGCGACCAACTCGGAAGAGGAGCCACCCCAATGAAGATAGATTGGAGGAGGCTTATGAAGTTCTGCATGCTGCTAAAAACATAATGATGTCCCGAGATGAATTCGATGTTTATGGACAGTACGTAGGAACTGAGTTACGTGCATTAAATGACGAACACAATGTAATTATGGCTAAATATTAGATTAATAATATTTTATTAGATGCACGCTTAGGAAAATACCGTACAAGTTATAATAATCAAAGCCAGTCAGTTGTTCAACAGGGCTATAGCACTGCATCCAGTGATATTAGCCCCGAGCCTTCTGAAGAGCATATTATACAAAATATACTTGCAAATATGGATTCCTCGAGCACTAATAGCATTGATGGCACTAATACTAATTAATTTACGTTGATCGCTATATCCATCTTGTACTCTTTAAAATTTATTTTACTGAAGATTAAAATACAATTATAAATAAAATGTATGCGTTTTCTTCAACTTACCTTTACAAATATCTTCAATTTTTTTATCAGTTCTTTACAAACTTCTGGTACTATTTTACGTATTAGTTGTTTTGACACTCGAAAAGTGTACGACAAAGAAGCATAAGAATCTCCAGTCGACAAGTACCTCAATGTAATGGCTAGTCTGATATGAGGACTAATAGCGTTCCGTAATATTGTATCCTGTTTGGCTATGGAAGGTGCGATCATTTGCAATAAAGTTTCAAAATCAGATGATGACATGCGAGTAAAATTCACAAACGATCCGTCAGACATTCGGAGATCACTTAGAATGTTAACTCTTCTTTCTCGTTGTAATAAGAAATTCCGCATCCACCACCTTCTCTTTCTCTTACTTTTCAACACACTCGATATAATTACTATGTACGCAGCACTAATAGCCACAACCTCCTCGGGCGACATTTCTATAAACACTGAGAAGTGTGGTCGACAAAATATTCCGCGACATGTATGTCGGCACATTCCACGTAGTTGTTGAGAAACATGTTCCGCAACATGTTGCTCCAATTGTCCCCTAGTGTATCCGTGCCTTAAAGTTCAACATGTTGTGCCACACAATTTTGCGTCAAACGAATCGCTGCGAAATCGCTGAAGCCGCCGCCACTGAAGCTGAGGCTGGCCGGCACAGCCGGCCAGCACGCCGAAGCGGCAGCGGAGTGCCTTCTAATCATCTGCGACGAGATAAGCTCGCGTGGGCCCGCCTAAAGCCCGTAGCGCCGGAGCCGTGACAGAAACAATGCTTGCTGCCCGCTTACATGTTGCATGCCTGCTTTGCATGTTGCATGCCTCCTTGCATGTTGCATGCCTGCTTGCATGTTGCATGCCTCCTTGCATGTTGCATGCCTGCTTGCATGTTGCATGCCTCCTTGCATGTTACACGCCTCCTTGCTTGAATATTGCATTCTCGCTTGCATGTTGCATGCTGTAAATCCTCTGTATTATTGATGAATTTCTTCGGTCAGGTTAAGGGAAACAAAATATTTTTATTCGAAACAAACTTTCATTGATGTTTTGAATTATCAATAAGTCGGACTTTTCGTTATTCGGTGTATTGAATTTCGGTATTTTGAGAATAGTAATTATGAACGTTAGGAATTATGAAAATTGGGGTTATGATACGTCGGAATTGTTATATTCGGAATTTTGAAGCATTCGGAATTATGAAAATCGGCATTATGAAATTCGTATTTGTGACTTTCGGAATAAAGTTTTTCGTCTTTATGTAGTGTACCCGTCTTCACCTTCTCAAATCATTATAAGTATCCGTCATCTTCACACTTCACACTCAAGTCAATGACTCGACGTTTAATATTGAAGATACACAAAATGTCCATATTATCGACTCCATGATCGATATAGTTGATTTGAAACCAAGACCAACTCAAACTAAAAAGACCAGGACCAAAACTTTGGACATCGATTTAGTAATCGATAGGTTAGACGCTATAGATAAAAGATCTAGGCAAAATGAAGACGATTTGGATATGTTTGGGAATTTGGATTTGAATTA
The DNA here is from genome assembly GCA_916999025.1 of Orgyia antiqua. NCBI lineage: Eukaryota > Metazoa > Arthropoda > Insecta > Lepidoptera > Erebidae > Orgyia > Orgyia antiqua. The sequence goes on from OU779874.1 coordinate 14,491,151, forward strand.
GGATTTGCAGGCGTCTTCTGCTGAGTTGGTATATGGCGAAACCCTTAGACTCCCAGGAGAATTTTTTAATCCTACTGACATTGGCACCACAGATATTACCGATTGTTCTGCGCGAATTCGATCTTTTGCACGAAATTTACAACCGACCCAGCTTCCCGTCAGAACAAGAACAACATTTTTGTCTTCAAAAACTGTAACGTTGCACTCCTTCAAGAGAGAAAGAGGCAAGTCACAATTGTTAATTTGTAAGGTACTATTAGGACCCTAACAAGTAACAAAAAAATACAAGAATTAAGGTAATATTTAGAGATTATATTAAAAAAGGAAATCACACTTTAAATAAAAAAAAGGAAAGGTAAACGTAAATTAATCTATTTGGGGTAAAAAAAATTAATCTAGTTGGGATCCTGGTATGGCGGTTGAGCAATAATATTCGTTAGGTCTTCGTCTCAGTTCGTCAACCTCATCAATAGTGGCAACGGCAGCAGGCGGTATTAGTCAATGTTAACAGTAACGGCAAAGGCTCCCCAAGAGCAAGGTGGTGGCAGTCAGCTATATTATTGAGATTCAATCCACTCCGAAAGTAAGTCCAAGACCTTAAGTATAGTTAGGCCTGGAGAGTTCAAGTATTGCAGAGTTTAAAGTTTAAGTTACTGACCTTACTAGAATGATTCACAATCCACTATCCACAGGAAACCTTAGAATCTGAACAGTCAACCGTGCTCTCTCAATTCCTCCAGCCGAATGCCTTTTAGTATCCACAGGAAAATTTAGAATCCGAACCGTCTACCGTTCTCTCTCAATTCCTCTAGCCGAATCCATCTCTTCTCAAGATCCATCAAAGTTTTAGAATTTCAATTTTTAAATTTAAATCTTTAATTCCATACCAGAATTCTACAATTCCAAATTTTAAGAGGACAAAAAAAATAAAAGGTTAACAAATGTCATTCAACCTCTATCGTTTTAAAAATAAATAAATTAATAAAAAAAAGTAAAAGATTTGTGACATGACATTTGTCACACAATAATATAAACATTAAAATTTTACACATTTTTAAGACCAAAATAGTACCTATAAAAGAAACACAAAGAAAGGTAATAAGATACATAAGAGATACTTAAATTATACTACAGAATCTATTTACAAAATGTCAAGGAAAAGTAGAAAATACAATAAGTATAACATTACAAGACCTGCTGACTACGGATCACGTGTTCCTCCGCGAAGACGCATTACGTAGTTCACTGCAACCAGCCTATACAGGCCCGCATAAGGTTATTGACAGGGGGATAAAACCATTAAAATTTTATTAGGAGTACAAATAAGTTTCCGCCGTTTTATTGCAGATGGCGCGGCACGGAGTTTCGGTTAGCTTTCGCAGATGATAACCGGCTTAAAAAATAGTTTGGACATTCAAGAACAACATAACCTATTAAGAGGATACCAAAATAGCATCGTGCATTTTTCTATGTACAAAGTTTTCATTGTTTCTTTAGATTGAATGGCTAGAGCTCTAATTTTTAAGTATATGTTTTTTCAATATATTATCTAGGATCGCATAAACTCAGAAACGCGATTGAAAAAAGTTTTCTCGATAGAAAATCTTGGCGAAATAACCTCTCAAATTTTTTATTTTTTTCATTTGTCGGTCTATTATTGCGTATTAACTAATGAAATAACTTTAAAAACATAAGTAACTATCATATATAGAAACACGTAAATCAGAATTAAAATATATTTAGTAGATTTTGAGTAAATAGGAAAAGTATCCCTAATTCTTCATTTTCTGTGCCTACTGGCTGTGTTAATATGTACGTGTCGGCGATGATATACGATAATATTGATGTAGGCCCTTAATCATTGATTTTATATTGGTAAAATATAATTTTTATAAGTTGAAAATGTCAAAATTTGAGCCAAGTAAGCATCATTTGCGGGAAATATTAGTTTACTTCTTTAATTTAAAGAAATCTGCTGCTGAGGCGCATCAATTGCTCGTAGAAGCATATGGTGAGGGTGCTTTGAGTGAGAGAACGTGTCGAGAATGGTTTCAAAAGTTTAAAAACGGCGATTTCGACGTAGAAGACAAAGATCGCAGTGGAAGGCCAAAAATTTACGAGGATGCAGAATTGGAGGAATTATTGGAGGAAGATTCATCTCAAACACAAAAAGAACTTGCTCTAACATTAGAAGTCACTCAGCAAGCAGTCTCACATCGTTTAAAATCATTAGGAATGATTCATAAACAAGGAAATTGGGTGAAATGCTGCTAGCTAGACATAAAAAAAAGAGTTTTTTACATCGTATCGTAACTGGTGATGAGAAGTGGATACATTATGACAATCCAAAAAGAAGAAAATCATGGGGATTACCTGGCCACGCGTCAACATCAACAGCAAAACCGAATATTCACGGAAAAAAACTTATGCTGTGTATTTGGTGGGATCAGCTAGGTGTAGTGTATTATGAGTTGCTTAATCCGAGCGAAACAATTACTGGAGCCCTCTATCGAACACAATTGATGAGATTGAGCCGAGCTCTGAAGGAAAAACGCCCTCAATACTATTCTAGACACGAAAAAATTATTCTTCTGCATGACAATACTCGTCCACATGTTGCAGCTCCCGTGAAAAAGTACTTGGAAACACTTGATTGGGAAGTGTTACCCCACCCGCCGTATTCACCAGACATTGCACCGTCCGATTATCACCTGTTCCGGTCCATGGCACATGCTCTGACGGCGCAGCGGTTCACATCTTATGAGGATACCAAAAATTGGGTTGATTCGTGGATAGCCTCAAAAGACCAGGAGTTCTTCAGACGTGGGATTCGAATGCTGCCTGAGAGATGGGAAAAAGCGGTTGCAAGTGATGGGCAATATTTTAAATAAATTTATATTACCGTTCTTCTATAATAAATATTTAATTTGTGTTAAATAACGGCGGAAACTTATTTGCACTCCTGTATAGTTAAGGGTAAGGTCACGGTCTCAATAGACCGCCTAAAGCCAGCCTACATTTTGGCGGACAAAGTTGACCTACAGGTAGCACATAGGTCGTTCAGGACGTCACGTCAGATTTCCGGATTTTTATCGTCCTTGGCGGTCTCTGGAGGGGGGTGGTGTAGGATACATACACACACATATTATGTATAGTTTATTTATTTATGTATTTTATCATTCACACGCACAGCCATTCTCTACATACAATACATTATCTTGATAAGTACAGGGTTGCCCATATTCGACGGACCCATCTGGCAACACCATAACTTTTGACAGAGATGTCAGATCGCTTAATGACATACCGCGTTTGAAGCGTCAGTCCAAGCAGATTTTTACCATGCAACAATACACGCCACGCGAGCGCTCTGAAATAGTTGAAATTTACATTAAACAGAACAAGTCAATTGTGAAAACTCAACGTGCTTTTAAAATATTAAAAAATGTGAGAAGTGCGCCTTCTAAGAACACCATTAAGCGTTTATACGAAAAATTTTCGACTGGTGAGGCTCTTTCTAATCCGAAGAGGCCAAATAAAAGTCGACCAAGGCGATCGGCCGAGAATATCGCTGCCGTACGAGCCAGTGTTGAGAGGTCCCCAAGAACATCCCAAAAACGCCGTTCTCAGCAGTTGGGCATGGCTCGGTCCACTTTACAACGGATTATTCGCGTTGATTTGCATTTGTTCCCGTACAAAATTAAATTGACGCAAAAATTGTTGCTTGTGGACAAGCTTCGTCGATTGGAATGGGCCCAAAGAGTCATCGAAATGGCCGAAGATGACGAGCAATTTTGGAACAAAATTATCATGTCCGATGAAGCCCATTTCACATTGAATGGGACCGTAAATAAGCAAAATTGCCGTATTTACGCCACTGAAAATCCTCAGGAGATTCAAGAAGTGCCTCTTCATGACGAAAAAGTCACAGTTTGGTGCGGCGTTAGTGCGAAAACGGTCATTGGGCCGTTTTTCTTCCAAAATGAAAATGGCCATGCTGTTACCATCAACCAGGAGCGTTATCGCGACATGATGACCAATTTTGTGATGCCAATTATTCGTCGAAAGCGTATGAGGCAGTTCTGGTTTCAACAAGACGGCGCTCCACCGCACACAAGTCGCATAACAATCGCTTTTCTGAAGAATTTGTTTCCGGGTCGTTTGATGTCGAAAAGTGGTGATTTGGACTGGCCACCGCGTTCGCCCGATTTGACGCCGCCTGACTTCTTCTTGTGGGGATATTTGAAGTCAAAGGTTTACGTTAACAAGCCAAGGACCGTAGAAGAGCTCAAGGACAACATTCGTGAAGAAATAGCCGCTATTCCGGCCGAAATGTTGGCGAAAACGATGGAAAATGCTGCAAAAAGGGCACAATACGCCATCAACGCCAGAGGCGGCCATTTGAGAGATATCATATTCAAAAATTGATGTAAACAAATCTACTTGGAACAAATTAAATGATTAAGATTGCCAACCGCCAAATTTTTATTTTTTTCTTTGATTTTTTTAAAAAAAACATGGGTCCGTCGAACATGGGCAACCCTGTATATAATAATATCAGAACACACTTCATTCCAACGTCGAGTAATGTCGTGGATACTTCATGGTTCACTATTTAATATTTTACTTTTTATTTCATATTGCCTATGGTCGTCGTGGACAGTCGTCAATTTAGACACTGGGATTTTTTTCATGAATTGTAACATATATTATATTTTTAATGTGAAATGTTTTTCATCTTAGTAGTTTAATCCTTCTGAGATATATTTTACATGGTATTTAATTTACCATAATCACTATAGTTACCACGCCGAATGATGATCCCTATGACGTTTCAACTGACAGTTGTATTAGTTATGCGAAACAATTTCGATAAAATACTTTTTTTTTAGGCAAATGTCATGTCATTCAGCCAGGTCATTCAACATAATAAGCAATATTAATTTATTTTGAAAAAAAAAGACTACGCGCATTGATGGACATAAAACACTAGATAAAAAAGTAACAGCCTTATTATATTCTATTTTACTATACTTTAATTTTTATTCAAATTGCATATTTTAAAGAATTTAAAATTCTTTTAATAAAAAAAATAAAAAAATTAAATAGTTTTCGTTTCTGTTTTCGCTGTTATTTTGTGTAATTTGTTGATTTTCTGTTACCTGGTTATTTTCGGTTTTGCAAAATGCCGAAAAGACAGCGGAAAACTGTTCTCAACAGTGAAGTTCGCGAGTTTGTAGTTCGTTTGCGAGACTATTTTGCTCGTGAACAACAAAATGGCGGACCCTTGTTACCGCTTGACAATGTTCGCGATCGTGTAGCCGATGCTCTAGGAATCGGAAAGGCTACTGTTTCTCGAATAACAAAGGAAAAATTTGGGGAGTCGTCCATGGAGGACAATAAACTATTAACACCAAAGAAGAAAAAGAAAAGGTTATGTCATATAACAGAACCTGATGATTTTGATTTAGATGCTATACGCAATCATATTTATGGTTACTACCTACGAGGTGAACTACCGATCTGCCAGAAGTTATTATCTTCATTAAAAGCTGCAGAACTCTTCAAAGGCGGTGCTACTTCTCTTAGAATTGTTTTGAAAAAATGTGGATTCCGCTATAAAAAAATGTGACAAGAGAAAAATATTAATGGAGCGTACTGACATAGCTTTACTACGATGCGATTTTCTTCGCAAAATCAAACAAATTGATAACTGGGAGAAGGTAACGGGTGGCCAACTTGGAGGTATACAACTTTTTTTTGCCACCATTTTGTTTTGGCGGTAAATATGATAGTTGTTGCATGAAAATTACTTTGTGTACATACGGCAAATTTATTATGGAGCGTTTTACGACGGAACAACGTGTTTTAATTATTAAAACGTTTTACTCAACCAAATTATGTATTGCGGAAACTAAGAAAATTGCAGCCGATTTTTGGTAGAAATAACTTACCTTCGCGGCTAACAATAGCTCGTTAATGAATAAATTTGAGCAGTATGGCATCGTAACAGATAAAGCAGTTACTCATCGTGTCAGAAGGGCTCGCGCAGAGCAGAATATCCAAATTGTTCGTCAAAGTGTAGCCGCAGAACCCACATTGTCTACCAGGCGACGGTCTCAACAACTCGGAATTAAGAGGACTTCTCTACAGACAATTTTGAAGAAAGACCTTTGTTTCTTTCCATATAAGGTACAGATAACTCAAGAACTTTGGCCTCGAGACCATGAACACCGTCGTGATTACTGTAGTGCTATGCTAAACAAGCTGGAAAGAGACCCAGACTTTCATCAGAAAATCATTATGAGTGACGAAGCTCATTTCGACCTCAGCGGATTTGTTAATAAACAAAATTCTCGCTATTGGGGAGAAGAACAACCTTCTTTGATCCACGAACGACCACTGCATCCTCGTCGAGTAACAGTTTGGTGTGGAATTTGGTCAGGAGGGGTAGTTGGGCCTTATTTTTTTGAAGATTCTATGGGTGATGCTGTTACAGTGAATGGAGATCGGTACCGTGAAATGATTATACATTTTTTCTCGAATCAAGTGAATCAATTGGGCTTAGGAAACATGTGGTTTCAACGAGACGGGGCCACATGTCACACGGCACGAGCCACAGTAGAAACATTAAAAAGAATGTTTCCCGGTCGATTAATTTCGAGAAACGGTGACATTGATTGGCCCCCAAGATCGCCTGATTTAACAGCTCCTGACTTTTTTCTGTGGGGCTATCTAAAGGGTCGTGTCTATGCTAACAGGCCAATGAACCTTCAGCAATTAAAACAAAATATTCGAGACACAGTCACGGAGATAACGCAGGAAATGTGTGAAAATGTGATGAAAAACGCGATGAAAAGGGTTCGCATCTGCGATGCTGCTAGAGGTGGACATTTGTCTGACATTATTTTCCATGTTTAACTGCCGGCCCTAAATACTATATTTAACAAGGAATACTTGATATATTTTATATTTCATAGAATAAAATTATAAAACTAAAGTGTATACCTGATATTTGGCCACCCTGTAGTATACCTTGATGAGACATGGCTGAACGCCAATCATACTGTAGGTAAGGCATGGACGGATGACACAGCCAAATCCAGCACAAAAACTCCTGAAGGAAAGGGCCAGCGCTTAATCATTTGCCAGCGCTGGCACAGCTACAGGTTTTGTGCCGAATTGCCTGTGGGCTTTTAAGTCAGTGAAAACAATGGAGTACCACGAGGAAATGAATTTCGAAAACTTTAAGACATGGTTTATAAAACTATTAGAAAATTTTAATGAGCCTCACTATAATACATATATTTTAATGGACAATGCTTCATATCACTCAGTTCAAATTAACAAACCCCCAGCAGCAATAACAAAAACGCTGAAATGGTGTGGAAACTGACAGTCAGATGTTAAAAAAAGAGTTGGTTAGACTGTTGAACTTTCACAAACAACAGACGCACCCATCATATTTTTTGGATGAATTGGCCAAATCAAATGGACACACGGTAATTCGGTTACCGCCCTATCACTGCCAATATTGATTGGTTGGATAGCTATTTGTCTGGTAGACAACAATGCGTAGAAATTACTTACATTGATAAAAATAACGAAATTAGCAAATGTCACTCTCCTCTCAAACAAAATAATTACGGCGTGCCTCAGGGTAGCATACTTGGACCTTTACTATTTCTAGTTTACATTAATGACCTACCCACTGTAACGGAACATAAATGCATTTTATTTGCCGATGATGTGTCGCTTATTGTGGCAGAAAACTCCAACACTAGCATATTTGAGTGTACAATTAACTCCGCCGTTGATTCTATACTAATCTGGCTTAAAAATAATAATCTATGTGCTAATGTTTCTAAAACTAAATTCATTAAATTTGGAAATTACAAAGATAACACTTAAAAATTATGGGGTTTAATAACGAAATAGAAGAATTAAACTGTATAAGGTTTTTAGGTATAATGTTTGATAAACATTGTAACTGGAAGGAACATGTACAGGTTGTTTGTAGTAAACTTAACAGATTTACATTTGCTTTGCGAAATATCAGCAACACTGTTGGCATTGATGCGGCCCTTATAGCATATCATGGGTATGTGTCATCACTGTTGAGATACGGTCTTTTGATATGGGGCAACTCAACTGATTCTAGTAAAGCTTTTATTGTGCAGAAAAAATGTATACGTTCCATATTTAGGGCAAAGCCACTAGCCACATGTAGATCTTTGTTTAGGGATAATAAATTGTTAACGTTGACATGTTTATAATAGTGGTCCACCGTTCAAGGTTGGATACATCAGGTAGGTACCTACACCATACCAAAATTTGGAACCGGTCCGCCGACTGGTTCCAGAAAAAAAAATATTTTTAATTTTTTTTAAGAAATTCCCATTTTCATTAAGAATTTGATCACAGTTTCAACAAAAAACATTATTTTTGATTTTTTATTCGTGTTTATTCATGCTGAATGTATGAGCTATCATAAAATAAAAACGATTTGTATTGAAATTGTAGCCTTTACGGGAAAAAGTGATTTCTTCTCAATTCTTAACCTAAATTTTATCGCATCAGTCATGTTCAGGAGCGGTTTTTGAAAAAAAAATGTACTACACTGTTAGTGCCCATGCATTTAAAAATATGCTCATGATGATTATAAAATGGTATAATAGTACCGCTTTTCAAAAATAGATTTTTTTTTATTGCAATTGTAATTAAAAACGGATAAGTCTTCCTGTTACTATTTTCGCAACATAATATTTAAACAAAAATGTTGTCTTTTTGTTTTTACCCATTTAAATATGGAATTAAATAAAACAAAGTCTCAATCTTACAACTGATATTTGACTCCACGTCTCCAAATAATTCTACATCATGTCGTGTCCTATAAAAAAAGGTCGCTCTGTACCTGAACCATAACAAAAGACCTATTGAAGTGCGCACACTCTTGTAATGCGTAACGTAGCTGGAGTAACTAAACAATAGGATAGTGATAAGGAAAGGATGTAGTTTGTTGTTGTTGTCCCTTTCCTTTCTAGCAATTGAGATCGGAAAGAAATGGTACATAAACAATTAGTACGATCTACGCTCCCGTGCATCGTATACGTTTCGTTTCATTTGTGTTTAACTCCGCTGTTTCTTGCTATTCCCCTGGACTCCGGTTGATTGCCTAAGTGATTTGGACTTGTCGTTTTGGTGACATCTAATAATCTTGCTTACGTTTACCGGACTCTGATTTGCATAACGATTTGGACAAACGTGCAGTGCAGTGATAACAAAAATGTCTCAGTATACACCGCGCGAATATGCTGACATGCATTTTATTTACGGAGAATGTGGAGGAGTCGGCAGAGAGGCGGCTCGGCTTTACAGGGAGAGATATCCCGATCGCAGACATCCAGACCACAGGGTGTTTGGGCGAGTCCACAATGCATACACCGAAGGGAGGATACCCGGCTCAGGCGTAGGCGGTGCAAGAGAAGGACGCCCACGGAGACATGCCGATGATCAGGTACTGAATTTGGCAGAACAAGATCCTACAACCTCAGTCCGAGTCTTATCTCGCACAACGGGGATATCTACCAGAACCGTACATCGCATTTTAAAAAGACACGAGCTACATCCCTACCATTATACAAGGGTACAGACTCTGTTACCAAGGGACTATCCTCCGCGAGTGAGATTTTGCAGAGAAATGCTGCGTAGAATACGAGAGGACGAGCAATTTTTTAATAAAATACTTTGGAGTGACGAATCATCTTGCAGAAAAGATGGATATTTAAATTTACACAACTTGCACAGCTGGCAGTTAGAAAATCCGCACGTCATGAGACAAGATCGATCGCAATACCAATTTAAAATAAACCTTTGGGTCGGCATTATTAACGGACAAATAATTGGTCCATTAGAACTGCCAGAAACCTTAACCGCAGAAAGGTATCTTGGGTTCTTACAGACAGATTTACCCGTACTTCTAGAAAGTGTCCCTACAGAGATCCGAGACAGCATGTGGCTACAAAATGATGGCTGTCCCGCTCACTATGCAGTAAGGGTACGAGAGCACCTTAATGTGGCCTATCCAAACAGATGGATAGGGCGGTTAGGCCCAATACTATGGCCACCACGCTCCCCAGACCTTAATCCTTTGGATTTCTTTTATTGGGGATGCTTAAAGGAAGACGTATACAAGGGACCAATAAATAATATTGAAGAATTAAGGACCAGGATTCTGACAGCAGCTGGAAAAATCAATGAAAGCGGGTTTGCTCGACGTCTTAAACGCTCCTTTATTCGACGGTGCAGAGCGTGTATAGCTGCGAATGGGGGCCATTTTGAGCACCGATTGTATTAATCAATAAATAAATAATTATGATGTCAAAGTTGTTTTTTTTTAATACCCTGTCTGTAGTAACTTTTGTGTTCTCATTTGCCAATACAATTACAATAATAATATTGTCGTTGTCACTATGACCAAGTTTACAGTAAGAATGGGCACATAAATAAGGTAGACGAAATTTTTGTTTCAATATTATGTTGCGAAAATGGTAACAGGAAGACTTACTTATTTTCAGTTACAAATGCAGTATTTTTTTTTCTATTTTTGAAAAGCGGTACTATTATACCATTTTATAATCAGTACATCATGAGCATATTTTTAAATGCATGGGCACTAACAGTGTAGTACATTTCTTTTTCAAAAAACGCTCCTGAATATGAGTGATGCGATAAAATTTAGGTTAAGAATTGAGAAGAAATCACTTTTTCTCGTAAAGGCTACAATTTCAATACAAATCTTTATTTTTTTATGATAGCTCATACATTCAACATGAATAAACACGAATAGAAAATCAAAAATAATGTTTTTTGTTGAAACTGTGGTCAAATTCGTAATGAAAATGGGAATTTCTTAAAAAAAATTAAAAATATTTTTTTTTCCGTAACCAGTCGGCGGACCGGTTTAAAATTTTGGTATAGTGTAGGTACCTACCTGATGTACCTAACCCTGAACGGTGGACCACTATTTACGCCACACCCTGTATATATTAGAAATCGGAATATTTGTAAAGAAGAACCCGGAACTTTTCGAAACACTTGAAGAAGTTAAACTTAAGACTGGTAAATTAGGACGAGATAGCACAAAATTATCTTTTCCCGTATGTAGAACTAGCCTTTATAAGAATAACTGCAGTATCATGGCTATACAAATTTTTAATGCCATACCAAGAGTCATTAGGGAACTACCATTTTTACAATTTCGAAAGAGGCTTAAAGAGTGGCTCGCTGATAAATGTTTCTATGACTTAAAAGAGTTTTATAACTATAAATTATATGAATAGATGTTTTAATAAGTTGACTAGCCAGTAGTAATGACATACTATTATTCTAAATAATGACATAATTTTACATTAGTTTATTTAATATTTTTTGACATAATTTTACTTGATGATGATATAATTCTATTTATTTTTGATTTAACTTATTCATATTGAAGTTATTATGAAATATTTCTTAATTTTGACGTGCAATGAAATGTGAATAGTAGTAGGATTATATTACACTGAATGCTTTTAATATCAATCATTGACTATAACTAACGATGTTCAAAATAAAATGTATTTAATGATTATATAGCTGTCACTTATATTTGCATGCTGTTTTGACGGCGAAACATCATGTTCTGTTTTAACTAAACACCAATATATTGTAACCATGTTTCAAGTAAATAAATGATTTGATTGATTGATTGATATGATGCAATCGAGTTGATATGGGCGCAGATCAAAGGTATCTATATTTTTTATATATATAATATTATGTATATGCATATATTTCTAAAAATAATTACTAAATGTACAAATATTTTCAGGTCATGCAGCTAGGCATAACACAACTCCGCCATTCACGGCAAATAAAATGATGGTTTTATTGGAAGAAGCTTGCGCTCAAGTGACAGCTAACAATTGGCGAAAAGTGGTCGAAAGAACGAAGAAAATTTGCTTACAAGACTGGGATCGAGATGTACAATTCGACAATATGTCAATGACCAACCGTTAATAATAAACGTCACGGATAACTGCAGTTCAGACTCAGATTTTGAAGATCCGATTGACCCTGTATCAGAATCAGATTGATATAAATAAAATACAAACTCAAAGCATTTGTTTTATTTTTCCAACAAATTATCGATATTTTGTTTATCGATGCCTTCTTAGTCGATAACAGCTTGACGACGTAACTTTTGCAGCACGTACCATGTACATTTGCATTGAGTTTTTTTCTATTATTTCCGAACATTACGTAATAATTTCTTAATATTCATTTTTATAATTTACAATTGTACACAATTATGATTTTTTCGACTTTTTAATGGACCTCTAAAGGATTTGATGTGATAGGACGTCAGTACAATGTTAAGCGCTAACGAACTGTCATAGGGATCATCATTCGGCGTGCCTGAAGAGAAATAGTTGAACTGACATAGCTGAACTGAAAAGACATAGTTTATCTTGATGAAAGCTACGTTCATCAATCATACAAGTTGCAAAAGTGCTGGCAGTCTATTGATGTGAGTGGAGTAAATCACAATGTTTCAAAGGGAAACGCTATATTATTGTTCATGCTGGCAGTGAAAAAGGGTTTATCCCTAATGCTTTGCTCATATTTACTGGCTCAAATAAAAATGCTGATTACCATTCAGAGATGAACAAAAGTAATTTTACTAAATGGGTTGAAGAAAAACTGATACCCAACTTACCGCCGGCATCGACTTTTGTTATGGATAATGCGTCGTACCATTCAGTAGTGTTGAACAAAGCGCCCACTTCTGCTACCAAAGTAGCCGAAATAAAGGAATGGTTAGTTCAAAACGAAATTCCATTTGATGAAACATTAAAAAAGCCTTAGCTTTTGATGCTCGTGAAACGTCACAAGCCAAAGCCGATATTTGAAATCGATGAGCTTTTAGGTGCACATGGACACACCGTGGTAAGACTTCCACCTTACCACTGTGACTTCAATCCAATCGAGCTAATCTGGGGGATAGCAAAACACAAAATTGCCGCTCAAAATATAGGATATAGGAAACAGTAACAGTATATGATTAAAATATTTTACTTTTAATATTGATAGAGGTATGTGAAATATTTCGTCTTTACAGGAAGCAGCTGAACGTGCATTCCAAGCTATTACCGAGGAAGATTGGATGAACTCGTGCCAGCATGTTATAAATATAGAAAAGGAGTATTGTGAAAGAGAACTAGCTATGTACGAGGAAATAGAGCGATTAGTCATAAATCGAGAAGATGATAGCAGCAGCACCTCTGAGTCTGAATATGACTCAGTTTGCGGCCAGCTCTAGCCAATATATGGTCGGGGTGGAATATTTAGAGAAAGATTTATTACAATAAAATATGCTTTGAATAGAAAAATAATATACAATATGTTTTTTTTTTTAAATTCCTAAACAATATTGTGAACTCAGGAGTCTTTCCCTAAATATAATATATTAGGTAAATAATCAGTTGCATGTTGAGAACACGTCCTTGTTCAATTAAGCAATACTTACTGATTTGAAAAATTAATCTATATCTATACTAATATTACAAAGAGGAAGAACCCTCTTTGCCAAGAACACCTGAACACACAAAATTTCATTAAAATTGGTCCAGCCGTTTATGAGGGTTCAGTGACATACCAACAGCAGCGCCACCTACCGGTTCCAATTGTGAAAAGAATGTTTTACTCATGGCCAACTGTATGTTTGCCTATCGCGGGTCGGAGCTCCTGAAAATCAATTTATTTTGTTGCTACTAAATAAAATCACGTCAAATATTGTTTAAAAGGAAGCTCTGACTCAATAAGTTCAATGATTTTTGTTTGGTATATGAGCTTTTTTTACAAAACTTGGAGACATCAAAAATATTCAAATACTTATTAAAAATTAAATAAATAATAAAAAATAATTATAATCGGTCGAGTTACTGAGTAACATAGGTTATGTTATAATAATAATTAAATATTAATGGTTTTCACGGAATTACACCCGTGCGAAGCCGGGACGGGTTGCTAGTATTACATAAATAAAATGTGAATAAATTTGTCTAAAAAAACAGCTAAGTATCAAGATTAGGTTGGTACGCTATTCGGTTGCAACGGGTTGCCATACGAACAGCACAGTGGCGCCTCCATTATTTTCTACTCTTTTTTGCCAAGCTATAAAACCTCTGAAATATTTAAATAAAAACCACACAGCTAATAAAAGACGATAAGTGAATAACACATTCAACTCAGTCACACAAAATTTAACTTCCCGAGAAGAGTTGGACACCTCATAGTATTTCACAGCTACTATTTGAATCTGTACTTAAAGGAGGTATGTCCAAAAGGAAAGCCTCATAACACTATAACTTTCCATGTACTATTCGAGAGAGCGATTTGAAAATAAAAACGTGAAAATATACGCCTATCGATATTTTCAAAAAGATAACAATATTGATACAATATATCAGCTACTTCCAGTCATGTTGCTCTTATAGCGCTTGTAGACGTCCGTTTTTTTCACCGGATAACGGACATCGGTCCGGCGAACAATTTACGCCGGATGCACCACCGCTTCCCCTCGGCGCGACGGACACCGGTCCGGTGTAAGAAAGGGCGGTCATCCACGCCATTGTATCGGTGCGTGCTGACGCTGCCGGACGTATTGCCTGTTTTCTGTTGATTGAGTGCCGTCTACATGCGTTCTTTTAAAAATGAGTGATATTGATATGGAATTGCCCTTTTCTTGTTAGTGTATCTATAGGGATACATCAGAATTTACAAAAATCTAGTGCTGTTATTTTTAGCGAAACCCTGATAATTTTTTAAGAATGTTTACGTCATTTCTTAGTTTCGGAACGCCACTTTAGTTTATTATGTTGGTAAGACTGATGAGCTGTCAAACTTCACTTTAGTTGAAGTTCCGACATGTTGCCACGCAAGAAGGTAAGAAAAGTTATGAAAATATTATTGTTTTTATATATTGAATAAGTGGATGTGTAATGTTATTAATTATAAATATATTGAACACTAAAATAATTATTTTAGACGTTCTTTAAGAGGATACCAAAATAGCTTCGTGCATTTTTCTACGTACGAAGTTTTCATTGTTTCTTTAGATTGAATGGCTAGAGCTCTAATTTTTAAGTATATGTTTTTTCAATATATGATCTAGGATTGCATAAACTCAGAAACGCGATTGAAAAAAGTTTTCTCGATAGAAAATCTTAGCGAAACAACCTCTCTAATTTTTTATTTTTTTCAATTGTCGGTCTATTATCGCGTATTAACTAATAAAATAACTATAAAAACATAAGTAACTATTATATATAGAAACACGTAAATCAGAATTAAAATATATTTAGTAGATTTTGAGTAAATAGGAAAAGTATCCCTAATTCTTCATTTTCTGTGCCTACTGGCTGTACGTGTCGGCGATGATATTGAATAATATTGATGTAGGCCCTTAATTGTCTGGTTGATGCTTCATTTGACTTTTTTGATGAATGTATCTCCTCGTGAACATTGTCAAGAAATTAACAATTTTGTATACAGGGTGTCCCAGAAATCAACGTCAAGCCGAAAACGGATGACGGGCCAAGGGATTCTCAGAAAAATAGGAAAAAAAAATTTTTACCAGCACTCTACATATTATAGCCATTTAAAAAAAACGTGAAAATCAACACCTTGTTATGATTTTTCAAGTACTATGACTACAAAATGTTACTTAGCTTAATTATTTTGGGGGGGATTTGTTACTGAATAATGCTAGTATAAATTACAATTCAAAATTTGAACACAACTATCTCGGTTTTAGAGGAAATATCCCTAATTTGCCCAAACATGTACTCAAAATTATTACATCGTTCAACTTTAATTAGCTGTGCTGAAAAAAAAATGTACTGCGCTATTTCGGCACGTGGCATTAAAAAATGGCGCATTTAGTGGGCTTTCTAAAATGCTATAACACTTACTACATTTTATCCTAATAATGGTTTTTTTTTTCTAAAACAAATGATTGATTTATGTTATGAACCAAACGATCAACTTATCGTATAACTACGCGGGAGTACGGCCCCTTGCGCGGACGCAGTCCGGCCCCGCGCACGACGCGGCGGTCGAGCGTACCTCAGTTGAAAATCGATATTGCAAGCGAGATCACGTTCGTGAGTAACCAGTTGTCACGTGTCCTCGCAACGGGTTTTAAGTGTTAAAATTGTTACCTGTAAATTGATTGTTGATGAAACTAATTATCCTTGTTGTGTGAATCGATAATTACAATTGAAAACAAAACTTTAAATCTGTCGTCGCGAACTGTCGCCTGTTGAAGACATAAGTGTATTATAAAAAACTAGTTAATTTTGTGTGTCTATGTTTAATACTATTTAATACAAATTGAACTGTTTGACGAGTTGATGGCCGTGATAGCGTAATTGTATTGGGACTATTGGTGAAAATTCAAGCTTGAGTCGAGCCAGCGTGTTCATGTGATGACATCAGGAGCCCGTATTGTCTCCCTGGAATAAGCTAAGTAGATTAATTAACCTTCCTGCGTAATTTTTGGCCAAATTTTTCGTGGTAGTTAGATAAGCTATAGCTAGGGTTGACACGGTGAAGATAGTATTCAAGACGAAGACAGGTGAGTTTCTAGTACTAGAGTTCTAATTAACGCTGTGAATCGCAGCTCATGTTCGTTCGTGTTGGACCTGGAAAATTTATCACGCTTCCACTTAATTAACAAAAATAAAACACCAGGTTGAATGCAACAATTTATTTTTTGATTTGCTTACTTGCTAATGGCATGTTGGTTTTCTTTAAAGCTTACATAAATTAAAGTAAGACAGCACAAGTTTGGGTGGAACAGATAGTGACGCCACTTCAACGTGTGAGAGTGAAAGAGATAGTAAGCCTGAGCATCATCAATAGCACAAGTTAGAGTGAAACAGATAGAGACGCCACTTCAATGTGTTAGTGAGAGTGTGAGTGAAAGAGATAGCAAGCCTTGAGTCATGAGTTAGAATGAAACGGATAGAGGCCACGAGTGAAAAAGATAGGAAGACCGCATCATCTGCGCCCGAATTGCAATACTTCAGTACGTTACGTTCTTTCGTTTACTGCGCATCTTTCTGTATTCGTTCGTGTCGTTTTCGTACTTCCTCACTTTGGCTTGCTTATTGGACTTGATTACGTGCTACTTGGATTTGATTTGTGATTTGACCGTCTGTGACGAACTTGGCTTTCTTTTGGACTATCTTTGTCGCTGATCGTGTGATTTTGTGTATTCTGTGATCGCCACCATGCCGCTTCGATACACAGCACGGGAGTATGCAAACATGCATCTCATTTATGGAGAATGCAGGTGCAACGCTAATGCTGCAGCTCGACTATATCGCGTCATCCGGATCATAGAGTGTTTGTTAATCTGCACCGATCACTCTTAGAAGGCCGATTTCCTAATCAAATGGTTAGCACAGGAAGACCCAGCATTCCATACGAGGAACAAGTTCTAGCAGC
Organism: Orgyia antiqua; assembly: GCA_916999025.1. NCBI lineage: Eukaryota > Metazoa > Arthropoda > Insecta > Lepidoptera > Erebidae > Orgyia > Orgyia antiqua. Next base: position 14,508,707 of record OU779874.1, read on the forward strand.
AGTCGCAGAAGACCCGAGTGTCTCAGTACGTGGACTTGGGGCAAGCATAGGAGTGCCTAAGAGTATAGCACACCGGATTTTACAGGAAAACGAGCTCCACCCGTACCATGTGCAACGAGTTCAATCTTTGTCGCCTCGAGATTATCCTGCAAGGATTGTGTTTTGTGAAACGATGTTACAAAGACACCGAGAAGACCCCCACTTCCTGGATAAAGTACTCTGGACGGATGAGTCAACTTTTAAAAAAAGATGGATACTTAAATCTACATAATGTGCATGAGTGGCACGTGGAAAACCCACATTTAATGAGAGAAGATCGGTCACAATATCGCTTCAAAATAAACATGTGGACCGGTATACTGAACGGTAGAATTATTGGACCTTTCGAACTCCCAGGCACCTTAACCAGTGAGGCTTACTTAGACTTTTTACAAAATCATCTACCAGGCTTATTGGAAGACGTGCCACTCAACATTTACACAGGTATGTGGCTCCAACAAGATGGCTGCCCTGCGCACTATGCTCGCCCAGTAAGGTAATTCCTGAATGAAGAATATCCGAATAGGTGGATCGGTCGGTCTGGTACGATCTCGTGGCCCGCCCGATCACCAGACTTAAACCCCATTGATTTTTTTCACTGGGGAGCTGTGAAGGATCAAGTTTACTCTAAGCCCATCGCAAACGTCGATGAACTGCGTCAAAGAATTGCGGGGGCCGCTGAATACATAAATTCAAGAAGTTTCGCTTGCAAAATAAAGCGTTCGTGAACCTCTTGAATGTCTGATGTACCTACGGGGGTACAAATAAAATTTTGGCGCGAAATGTTTTTTGTACACCCGGGTGTACAAATAAATGACCGTTCTCTTTGGACGCTCTAAATTGTCGTTCCTTTGCACTCGCAAGTCTATGGCTATATTATTCGACGTATCGATACATGATTGGTCGAAGTTATATTATTTTAGCGCCAATATTGCAATAAGGAACGAACTAAAGCGCCGAAATTCCACAGTCCCTTCAAATATCATACATTTTCAAGTGGACGCCATTTTGACAAATTGTGCTTGTTGATTTTGTGAAGTGTAAACATGTTTTCAAGACGAGACCGGTGAGTATTTTATAGGATTTATATACAGAATTGCTGAGAAATAAGTGTAGATTTCATGTTGAGTGTTAGTTTATTGAAAAGTGATAGACATTGCAGTGAAAAGTTACTAAAAGTTTGTAATGCACTAATTTCTACTCGGACGCCCGCCGCGTGTAGTAATGTTTTATGATAAATATTCTTACATATGGTTTGAAATACACATAAGTACTTAGTTTATTACCCTACGAACATAATTGAGTTAATACCTACTGATATAATTACGTATTATTATCGTAATTCATATTTCTAAGAAAATAATGGCGGTTACTACGTCCGTATAGTAAAACATATAGTTTTTTTTATAAGTATTCTTTTATATTGTTTGAAATACACATAAGTACCTAGTTTATTGATCTACGAACCTAATTTAGTAAATAGCTACTGTAATAATTACACATTTTCATCGTAATCTATATTTCTAAGAATAATTCCCGCCAAAGAAACCATTTCAAGTTGACAAAATATTCATAGATATTGTTTGAAATACACATAAGTACCAAGTTTATTGATTTATGAACCTAATTTAGCAAATAGTTACTGATATAATTACGTACTTTCATCATGATTTGTATATTTATAAGAATAATATTTCCCGCCATAAAAGAATAATATTTCCCGCCATAAGCATGTTTCGAGGTCAGTCACGTAGGCATGTACACATAGTACAGATAATATGCAGAAATACAGTATGGAAATTTTGTTGTATTTTCTGACCACAGTATAAAATATTTATTACTATGTTAGACCACATTATCGGCTTGCCTGCTGGCCTATTCTTTCCCGTACACATTGTAATAGGTGTGAGAAAGACAATTATAATAGATTTTTACTTATTCGCTACATAAAGGTAGCATTCGGTTCTTAGCGACCGCGACGCGCGACTGCGACCCGCGACCGCGACCGGGTCGCGCGACCCACTGCTTAGTATGGATTTATATGGAGTACTAAACAAATCCAGCGACCGCGACGCGCGACCGGTGGGCGTGGCTAGAGAGCGGCGTGGCGACAGCGACCCGGTCGCATCGGAGGCAGTGCCGTCACGCGACGCAGGCGAGAAGCACATCAAAATGGCGGCGTTTTCACCGAACGAGGACGAGAAGTTAATAGAATTAGTTATTAAAAACCCACCTTTATATGATGTAAGGCTGGCATCTTATAAAGATAACGTTGTGAGGGACAATATTTGGGAAGTAATTGGCAAGGCATTAAATAAAAGAAGTAAGTATTGGTTTATTTTTATTTCTACTGTTTATTCAACTCTAGTTACATTTTTTAAAACACTGCTTTGAAATTACTTTACTGAAACACTAATTTATTCTATTTATACGTCTTTCCTGCCACAAGACGTGGCCAGCTGGACTCGAGAAGAATGATGTTAGTGAATCACGAATTTCAAATGCCGCCAGACTTGCAAAACCACCAACCCGTGTCAATGGTATCATATTCTCTCTGGGTTGGAGGATTTTTGGATCGTACTTATAGTATGAAAGGCCATTTCTTTCTAAGTAAGCATCCCGTAATAAATTATGTAGACAACAAGCACTCAAAATCAAGTCATCACTAACCTCCGGTCTGATTGATATTGGTGTGTAAAATATTCTAAATACCTGTGACAATAGACCAAATGCATTTTCTGTCACTCTTCTGGCACGACAAAGTCTGTAGTTAAAGACAGCTTTATCACGATTCACTCTCGCGTCATTTCTACAGTATGGCTTCATCATATATGTATCAAGGGCAAATGCTTCGTCACCGACTAAAAAATGAGGAAGTACAATATCTGTTGTTGGTAAATTTGTGGGCTTTGGAACATTAAATTGATTACGAGCAATTTTTTTTCCTACACTCGACTTTTGGAAAATACCACTATCTCCTTCTTTACCATAAGAACCTACATCAACAGCTATGAATTTGTAATTGGCATCTACAACCGCCAGAAGTACAAGTGAATAATATTCCTTGTAGTTAAAAAACAGTGAACCACTGTTATTTGGCGCTTTAATACGCACGTGTTTGCCATCAATGGCTCCAAAACAATTAGGAAAATTCCATCGATTCCAAAAGTCACTAGTCACATGCTTCAGCTGATTTTCTGTAGGTACTGGCAATAAGATAGGCACTAAATTCTTTCGCAGGCTTTTAAGCACAACTTTGACTATTCTGCTAATATAACTTGCTGATATACGATAGGTGTACTCTAAAGATGCATATGATTCTCCAGTAGCTATAAATCTGAAACCAAATATTTTTATTACAGGTATTGAATGCAAGAAACGCTGGAAATACATAAGGGACTCCTATAATAGATGCAAACGTAAGAATAAATTGCCCACTGGGTCATCAGCATCTTCTAAAACAACAAAATGGATGCTGTTTGAAAGGCTTCGTTTTCTTGATAATATTCCTACAGAAAGGCCAAGTATTGCTACTGTTCAAGATGAGAATATTGAAGGTATAGGGAGTATTGAAGAGGAAAGTGGAGGAGGAACGAGTAATGATGGGACAAGTAGAGAAGTAATAGACACTGCTAGTACAAGTGAACTGAGGAGTAGTGAAGAGAGAAGCGGAGGAGAAATGAGCAATGAAGGGATAAGTGGAGCAGGAATAGGCACGGCGGAAAAAAGAGAAGTAGCAAAAAATTATAGAAAACGTAAATCGGAGAATAATATTCAGTCATCATTACTAGAATATTGGAAACAGAGAGACAAACAAAGACAAGTAGAAATAAAAACCCTGAGAGCACAGGAGTCAGTCGCTGATATAGATGGGATTGATTCATTTTGCTCACATATGGGATCAGTTTTGAAACAATTACCACCAGGTTTAAGAATAGAGGCTAAAACAAAACTTTTTAATATGCTGGCAGAGTTTGAATTGAAAAGTCTTGATCAAAGTTCGGATAGAAGCAACATTTCTTTAAGTCCACATTCCAATCAAAGTTATCCAATTTCAAATAATTCAGCTTCAAACCAGACACCATATTCTCCAATCAGTATTGCCTCACCAACCGCCGAACCAACTGACTTAAGTACCCACTCTGTATACGAAGGTTTCGAAGGCAATTATTTTTTTAATTTACCTTAGTGTGAGAAAAAGTTTTTCAACGCTTGTGATTACTGATGTGCCATTTCTTCTTGGTTTGATGTCTTGATTTATTAAACTGAGTACAAAATCAAACTGTTTATGATTTAACCTACAATATTTTCTGAACTTTTCTTCTTTATAATTCAAATGTTGTTTTATGAGTATTTGAAAGCAACCCTCTTCTTCTCGTGATGTGAAAATTGAATCAATCCTCATCCTTTTTTCTGGAGGCATAGATAATAGCATAATAAGAATATCATCTTCTTCATCCTCCAATAGCTGCTGAATGACTTTTTTCCTAGCTGCGGAATAATTGTCCGACATATCGTACTGCAATAGAACGCAACCGTCACCCGTTAAAACTGCGGGAAGAGTGACGATGTCGCCGTCGCTGAAATCCGAAAGCTAGGGTCGCCCCGCGACAGGCGACCATGGTCGCGTGTCGCGGTCGCTAAGAACCGAATGCTACCTTAACGAGTGACGGAAGGAGCGACCCAACCTGGGTCGCTTGCCAGACGTGCATAAATACGAGCGACCCAACCTGGGTCGCTTGCCAGACGTGCATAAATACGAGCGACCCAACCTGGGTCGCTTGCCAGTTGAGAGGTATTATAAAATTAAGATTTCAACATGATATAAATAATAGTAAGTACCTAGGCGTGAAGTTATGTATGTATGTTTAAATGAGAACACGCAAAAAATCATAATGAAAAACACTAATTACTTACGCATAAATAAAAACTTACGGTAAATATGTGCCTATCATTCGGCATCATTGCTGCTGCGTACACCTTCGGGTAATATAGGCGTGAAGATATTGATAGATAGAAACTTATACTAAATGGGGACGAAAAAATTGGATATTCTAAAAACATTTTTATTGAATAGCATACCTACCTATTATTGTAACACAAACAATATAAATCCAAACATTTATTTTATTGAATAGGATATTATTATTTTATTGGAACATAAATAGTGAGATAATAAATGTTATCTAAAATAAAGTAATATAATAGTCACAACGAAATAACATTATGGTATATTTCTAGTTGCACTATTTCTATACTTCTGTACTGTGGCAAATCACGTGATATGCACAGGTACCTAGGCAAGTCCAGCTGCGCGCCGGCGTTCGCTAGTATTTCGTTGACGCGCTCAAAATGGCGCCTTTTTTTTCGTAGTGTAAACAAATCAGTTTTTATGATGGTCGTAACGTTGTAAAGCAAAGTGTCGTTTGTTTCGAGTGTTCATTGTTTATTTTACTATCGGTTTCAAGTGTTTCTTTTGTGATTGTGTGAGTGAATGCGATATAATGTGATAAAGTTTGTGTGAGTGTTGTGAAAAATGAACAAAATGAAAATATATCACACCGCTGCGAGATGAGGTAAGTTTTATTTAGTTTTAAAATAAAATAACTAGTTAGATAAACTCATAAGGAAGCCAGGAAAGTATCATTTATACTGTTTAATTATATTTATATTGTAAAATTCTTCGTTTTAACGAAAGTCTAGAAAAAAAAAATCTAGGTATTAACCTCGTCATAATAGATAATTAGCCTGCGCGGGGTCAGACGCAGGAGAGTTATACCTCCTTCAGCAACCGCCATTGTAAATGTTATTCCAAATAAAAAGCCTAGATTTAACCGGATAGTGCCTGAGACACCAGAGTCATCGCCAGCAATAGTAGCAGCCACACCATCGCCAGCAATAGTCGCAGCCTCACCATCGCCATCAAATATAAATACACGCTCAAAACGGCCAAGGCTAGCTACTCGTATAAGGCGTCTTGCACCTATACAAAGAAAACAACTGAAATTCCAATGGAGTAACAAGAAATTTGAACATAATGCCGATATATACGATAAACAGTTACCGTCAGATACCATAAAAACACCACTAGAATATTTTCAACATTTCTTTGATGATGACATCCTTAACATGATTACAGAGCATAGTAACTTATACTCATCTCAAACAATTGGTCGCTCTCTTAATTTCTCAATACAAGACATCAAAGATTTTATTGCAATAAATTTGATAATGGGAATCATGAATATGCCAGCTTATACTGACTATTGGTGCCAGGAATTCAGACTTTCACAAATAGCTGATGTTATGACACTCAAAAAATTTCAGCAGATACGACGGTACATCCACTTCAACAACAATTTGCTTGATGACGGTGATCGGTATTTTAAAGTAAGGGCCACTCATTGAAAAAGTACGTGCCAACTTTTTGAGAGTTCCTCATGAAACCAGGTTTAGCATTGACGAAATGATGGTGCCATATAAGGGCAAAAAAGCCGGTAATCGAAGACAATATATAAAGAGCAAGCCTCGCAAATGGGGGTATAAAATATTTGTTAGAGCTGGCGTTTCCGGTTTTATTTATGATTTTCTAATATATGGAGGTGAAGACACTTTTAGATACCACCTTTTTTCACCAGAAGAAATGAGTTTGGGTTTTGGGGCAAAAGTCGTTTTATCACTATGTAAAACTATTCCTGATCCAGCATGTTCAGTTGTGTACTTCGATAATTTTTTCACCAGTCTAGAGCTTATTCATATGCTCCGATATAATATGAGTATATTCTCTTTAGGTACAATATGGTCAAATAGACTACGTGGTGCAGAACAAAAGCTTATAGCTGATAAAGCCCTTAAAAAAAAAGGCCGCGGATCTTATTCACGAGTAGTATGCAATAAAAACAAAGTGTGTGTTGTCAAATGGCATGACAACAAAGTGGTTACTGTGGCAAGCAGCTATGTTTCCGAAACTCCTGTTGGAGTTAAGGCCCCTACACACCTTACGATTTATCGAACGAATAGTCGGCCGACAAAACTGTGCAGTTCAATTTGGGTATTCTTTTTTTTAAAAATGTATGTAAAATCGCTGCAAATCGAATCGTTCGTCAAATGTGCGTTGTTTAGCGCGCACTAAATTATCGTACGATAAAACTGTGCGATCTCTTGATCTTCGATTTTTCGTTCGTTTGTAGAACATTTGCTGCGAATTATCGTTCGTCGAAGGAAGATACAATTTTTATTTCTTAAAATCGTTTCGATTTTCTGACCGCTTGATCGACGGTCCTCGTGGTCTAGTGGTTCATGTATTTGACTACTGCGGCCGTTCAAAAGGTCAAGGGGTTCGATTCCTGCGCGGGACAGCCAATTAATTTTTGTTTTTATTTGTTACACAAATACTATAATAATAAATAGTAGGTACAGCGTCTGGGTATTTTTGACCGACCTAAAAAAAAAGAGGAGGTTTGCAAATCGTTTGTATGTTTTCTTTTTTATTTATGTTTGTTACCTCATAACATTTAACTGGGCAAAGCGATTATAATGATTCATCCATGCCTAGTCCATGTGTAACGATGGTCAAATATGACTTTCTGAAACACGTTGTATATAATGGTTTTCCCTGTTTTCGTTACTTAATACCAAACAAATCTCAACTTTTAAGATACAGAAGTGAACTGGGCAAAGCGATTATAATGATTGTTTTTTTACAAATCTGCTGATTCCCGTGTGGTCCCATTGGCACCAGGTCAGGATCTGATGGTTATGTCCTGAGAAATTGGGTCGTCTCAAGGGCCTGCAATGGACCTGGGGGTGCCGGTCAAACTTAGTTTATTTCGGCGGATGACTCGATAACGAGTTTGGCAGTCTCAGCGTCCATTCTATGGATAGGGGGTTTAGGAGCGGCAGGCGCCACGGTTGGAGCGGCGGGCGCCTGTTTCGCGGCGAGCGCCGCGATGGACATGGCGGGCGCTGCGAACTGCTCAGTGGGCGCCGTTACTGGCGGTGCGGCTTGTTTGGGCGCCTTCTGGCGGGGGGTGCGGACTCGATTTTCGCTGCGGCGGCATTTTCTTCTTCTCTTCCGTTTAGGGAGGGCTGCATTGGCGCCGGCTGCGTTTGCTGCCGCCACCAATGAGTTGGGCGCACTGTCTACCGTAGCGACAAAGGTCACTACGGGTTTGGCTGCTGATGTAGTTTTCGTGCGCGACACCGTTCCCGCCCGTTTGTTTCTTGCTTCCGTGCGAAACACGCAGCAATGACGTGACGCTGTTGGTGGACTGTTCGCCGCCGCACGGCTGTCCAAAACCCAAACCTAGCAAGTTACATTTGAGTAAATTTTTCAGCAGATGCTTTTTCTTTTTGTAATCTACAAGTATGACGTGCTGGTTGCTAGGTTTATACATGCTTGTATCTGTGATTCTATGTAAGATACAGTTGTTTTTGCATCAGACGCAGTAAGAAAATTGGGAAATAATTGGTTTAGGAAAACGAATTAAAAAAACGTCACTTGCTAGGTTTTGATTTTGGACAGCCGCGCAGTTTCAAGGATGTTGTTAAGTGATTGATGTTTTATAATTAAACTAGATGGCGCCCCGGCAACCCTCGGTGCCACACGAAAAGTTGTACAAAACGTTGTAAATAATGCCATCTCCCGCAAAAATTCATTACTATTTGAATTGAACGCTTGAAGTATATAACTTGATACCGTATGAAATACTGCACTAGAAAAACAACAGATGTCAGTACCAGCTGTTTAGAGTTTGTCATATTTCACAAATGTTTACAACAACGTATCACATGGCGCCACTCAGCCTGGTGTAACCGCCAATAACAGTTCCGTAAACTATTCTAAAATTCTAATAACTATCTACTATCTACCCATATCACAGGCATATTTATAAGCTTAGCTTGGGTTGGGACCTGAGGACAAATGTACGTAATATGAAATGAACATAAAATTTCTATTAAAGTATATGCAATGCAGTTTATGTACTTATGTGATAGTAAACAAATATTTTGTCAAGGTTATACGTAAATGCGTCAAACGAAATAATAGCGTGATGTAGCGAGACGGCACAACGCCATCTATCGAGGCGGATAAAAACTTCTTGTGACATTTGTTTATTTAATAATATAATTTATCGTCTGTAACTGTTGACGACATGCTACTTGCACGAGCTTGTGAGAACTGACGACCGCGGTCGTCAATAAAAATCGTTCGATAAAACTGCGCAGTTTTTTCGTTATGGTTTATCGTAACGTGTGTAGGCGCCATTTTACAGCGTTACAATAAAGACTTAAAACAGAGAGCTGCTGTCCCCTGTCCTAATATCATAAAGCACTACAACGCGCATATGGGCGGAGTCGACTTAGCAGACATGTTAGTGGCTTTGTACAGAACGGAGATGAAAAGCCACCGATGGTACTTATTATGGTACCAATATTTTCTCAAATATTAGATATGTGCGTGAACAACAGCTAGATTTTTTATCGCAGACATATTGGCGTAAATAATAAACGACTGAGTTTAAAGAAGTTTCGACAGCATATTACACAAGGGCTATTACATTCTGGGAGACAGCAGCCATTCAAAAATTACGATGCTGTACCACCAGCACCAAAAAACATTATAAAAACACCCTGCACCGTAAGGCCAACTGCAGATGTTAAATATGATGGGTACAATCATTTCCCTACATTTGGGTCCAAAGGACGATGCAAACTATGCATCAAAGGTCAGACTACTGTTATGTGCATCAAATGTGGTATGAGGCTGTGTCTTTTACCGGATAGGAACTGTTTTTTCAACTTTCATAATATGAATCTCCAAAATTAATCTGATTTTATATTTTTTCATTGAAGTTCCATTTTTGTCATTAAATAAATAGATTAACTACTGATTATTAACGTGGTTTTAACTTATTTTCATATAAATTACTTTATAATCAACTCAAACACAGTTTGGCAATGTATCTGTAGAGATACATTGATAGCGTAATATTATTATATTTATCAATGGTCTTGGCAATGTATCCCACAAGATACATGTGATTTTTTTAAACGGGTAGTTCGAATTTTTTTTTTAATATTTTTTCTAGACTCCTTGGGGTATTATAGTTAGGTGGTATGAATATTATTTTGATATTCGAAAAAATTAAATTCTGCCAAGTTAAGGGTAAATGCAGATGAGCTCAAAACATAATGTTTCCATTTATGCCAATATTTAATAATCAACTTAGTTTAAAAACTAAAAAACACGCTTAAATATCCTGAATATTTTTTAAATGATTGCATTGTTATCAATACTCAATTCTATGCTACCTACTTACGAAACGTTGACAGTTTATGTTGTCAGAGACATAAGTTTCTGTTGTCACATGTTGTCACAATCGTAGTAAACACAAGTAAACAATTATGATATTTTTACCTGATTCTATAACAAAGCGTTTTTATGTGAAATTATCTGATTATATATGAAAAGCATACGTAGAAACACAATAATTTTGGTGAGTCTACTCATATACAATTAAACTATTACGTGTATAATTAAAAATACAAGTGTGGTCATAGTGATACTTCCACATGCTATACTAGTAATTCTGATAAAGGAATTGGGACTATTCTTTTAAATTATTGCATTGTCATCGGTCCTTGTTAGGTGTGCAAAATTTCAGATCAATCCGTCTACTACAAGTGGCTGAAAATCGCTTTCAAAGATTCCGTTACACAGATTAATACATTGATAGATACATACCAAACTTATAAAAACGTGTTAACCCTTAAATGCATATTGTATCAAAAACGAAACGGAGTTACGAAAAAGTTCTACACGATTCAGAGCCCTTAAATTTTTTATTACGCATAATTTTGACTTATAATGTAAAAGAATAGTAGTTTCTGAACGAAAAAGTAAAGCATTGTGATTGGTCCGCCAATTTATGATGCGTTCATATGTCATTGTTCGCTGACAGTTACAAGTTTCAACAACAAGTGAATTTGAAAGTTTTCATCAGGTGTTATTGAATGAATCTTGAAGCTAATCCAGAAAAAAAAAAAATTTTATTGTAGGTAAGTACTTTGATTGCATGGTAACATAATATTTTTCATTTGAATTTCACATTATAAATAAAAAAAATGCATTTTTTCGCTTGTATCAAAAATGAGACATCATGCATTTGGGACTTTGATTTGGTTACATTTTTGCTTGGTTGCGGGCTTGAGATTTTTATGTATTTTCTTGTAGAATGGAACGTAAAAGAATTGCCGATAAGGATATCGAAGATTATTTAAGCCAGTTAGAAGATGGTTACTTATCCGAGGATGGTAATGAAGAAGATGAAAACGATTTTGAAGAAATTCTAACTACTGCAGAGCTGCAAGCCGTACTTGAAGACGATGAGCAATCTGAACCTGGAGCCGATGTGCAAGACCCTCCTTTGATAGAAGACCCTCCTTTGATTGAAGACCCTGTGCCAGGTATACACAATAATACTAGTAGTAGTAGCCAACCAATTCATGAAGATATTGATGTGCAAAGGCTTATATGGAAAAAGCAGTCACTTATACTCCAAGAAGATAATATACGATTTCAAGGTTGTAATGATCTTCCTGCATCAATAATGACACTCGAAACGCCTTTTCAATTCTTCTCCTATTATTTTACTCCGGATTTCATCAGCAATATCACTGAAGAATCGAACAGATACTCCGTTCAAAAGCAACCAGATCGTCCTGATTGTGTGACTGACGTTGAAATACGTAAATATATGGGGATATTGATCTTCATGTCTGTGTACCATTACCCAAACGTTCGTTCCTATTGGCATACTAAATTTGGCTTTCGGCCCATATCTGAAGCTATACCTGTAAACAGGTTTGAAAAAATAAGGCGCATCATTCATTTTAATAACAACGATATGCACAAACCTATAAACGACCCCAATCACGATAAACTTCACAAGTTGCGTCCAGTTATAGACCATCTAAACGAAAAATTTTCTAGCATACCGTTGGATCAACGTCTATCCATCGATGAGCAAATGTGCGCTACAAAAATACGTCATTTCATGAAACAATATTTACCTTTGAAACCACATAAGTGGGGATTCAAATTGTTCATGCTTTGTTCATTGATGGGATATGCCTATAAATTCATTATACAGGGTGTGGCGTAATTAATGGATAAGCCTGTGCCTGTGGATAAGCCTCCTACTGCGCTATACGAATATGTATATTTTTAATTAATCCTATGTATGGTCTTGAAAAAAATGGCATAAGTCATGTTTTTCATAAAATGACTACTTTCACTAACCAATTATGCTACTGTTGCCACAATTTTCAAAAATTTTGCATTCTGTTTTTTTTATAAAACAGCTTAAGAGGTGAGCTATTGAAAGCAATAAAGAATTCCCTATTCGTAATACAAATTTTGGGAAAAAATACATGAGATATCAAAAAAGTGTTATTGATTATTCAATTTGTTGACTTTGTACATCGTCTAGCTTAAAAAATCTTTATGGGAGTTGATTTGCCCAATATCTTAAAAACATGCTTGTTTTATGCAGTTTCCGAAATGGTATAATACTTATTACATTTCACGAGGTTTTAAAAAAAAACGACAGTTGTAAAAAAATACCCTAATTTTCTTTAACAGAATTATTAATTTATCTTAAACATGTCTTTGTAAACAGTTTGAATGGACCCTTTTTTGTGTGCTCCGGAGCAGGTAGTCATTCACAATGGACCCTTTTTTGGGTGTATAAAAAAGAAATAGCATCCCTGGAACAACTAAAGGCCCTGATTTTTGAAGCCGCTGATGAAATCAAGAGCTCCGGCTTCATCCGACGCCTAAAGCGGTCATTTATCCGTCGATGCAGGGCCTGCATAGCCGCAGGTGGCCGCCATTTCGAACATTTTTTGTAAAATAAAATTTATGTAGTGTTTGCATCTTTAGAATAAAAAAAATAAAATAAGTTGTTATTTTTTTTCAACGACTAACATTCCCACTGGTAAACTCAGACAGATAAGTTAAAATACCACTGACAGTTTGTTTAAGTTAACAGTATTAATTTGATTAATTAAATCACAATAAGAACATTTTTTTACGAGTGTCATTTGGTTCTTTAATATCACATCAAACTTAATAAGTATTATAATAAGTATTATACCATTTCGGAAACTGCATAAAACAAGCATGTTTTTAAGATATTGGGCAAATCAACTCCCATAAAGATTTTTTAAGCTAGACGATGTACAAAGTCAACAAATTGAATAATCAATAACCCTTTTTTGATATTTCATGCATAATTTTCAAAAAATTTGTATTACGAATAGGGAATTCTTTATTGCTTGCAATAATTCAACTCTTAAGCTGTATTATAAAAAAAACAGAAAGCAAAACTTTTGAAAATTGTGGCAACAGTAGCAGAATTGGTTAGTGAAAGTAGTCATTATATGAAAAACATGACTTATGCCATTTTTTTCAAGACCATACATAGGATTAATTAAAAATATACATATTCGTATAGCGCAGTAGGAGGCTTATCCACAGGCACAGGCTTATCCATTAATTACGCCACACCTGTATACTCAGGAAAGGAATATGAGCCCATGTTAGAAAATGAAACAGATGTAGGAACCGTTGGTAATGTCGTCATAAAACTATCTCGAGCCATTCCAAGAAGAATGAATCACATTGTCTACTTTGACAATTTCTACACTTCTTTGCCACTCATGTACTATATGGCAAAACAAGGCATTTGGTGTTTAGGAACCGTGCAAAGAAACCGTCTTGGAAAATCTTGCAAATTGCCTACAAAGCAACAAGTGATGGCAAAGTCTGTGGAGAGGGGATCTTATGAAGAATACGTGACCAGCTACGATGGAATTGAAATGTCTTCAATAAGTTGGAAGGATAATAGACAAGTGACTTTGCTGTCTACTTATGTGGGAGCTGAGCCTGTATCCACGATTGAGCGCTACGATAAGGTTGAGAAGAGGAAGAAATTTATACAGTGTCCAAAGGTTGTGAAAGAATACAACGCCCATATGGGCGGTGTGGATTTAATGGACTCGTACTTGGGCAGGTACAGAATCCGCATGAAAAGTAGGAAGTGGTACATTAGACTATTCCATCATCTTCTTGACTTGACGGTTATAAATTCGTGGGTCTTATATAAGCAGGTTTGCTATAAAAAGAAGATAGCTGCGAAAGATATATTGAATTTAGCAGAGTTTAGAACAGAACTTGCAGATATTCTATGTAAATATAAAACCCACACCCAACCTGCAAGAGGTCGACCGAGTAGTAGCATTACTATAGAGGAACCAGCTCCTAAGCGGAGGAATACCCTTCAGGTAATGCCATCTTCAGATATTATACACGATGGTACTGACCACAAACAAATACGCACGGATAATCGCATGCGGTGTATGATGCCAGGGTGTAAGCTGCTAAGTAGCATCAAATGTGAAAAATGCAAAGTTTTTCAGTGTTCAAAAAAAAATTCTGACTGTTTTAATAAGTTCCACATTTAATTATAATAAATTATTCATTACTTTGCAAACGTTTTTCATTATTCATGAAAATAAAAAACCCCTTATCAAAAAACCAAAATCTAAGAGTCGTGAGTACTTGATTAGGTATTAAATGCATGTTGTATCAAAAATGATACCATACGTTTTTTGATAAATATATATTATATTATTATATAAATATTTTTTTTACTATTTTTCCCGTATTTGTTACCCTTATATATATAACTAGCTGACCCGGCAAACGTTGTTCTGCCATATTAAAAAAAAAAAGTTTGAAAAATAGATGTTGGCCGATTCTCAGACCTACTGAATATGTATGCAAAATTTGAGAAGAATCGGTCAAGCCGTTTCAGAGGAGTACGGTAACTAACACTGTGACACGTGAATTTTATATATTAGATATATATTTTTTTTATCACAATAAAAAAATCCATGCATTTAAGGGTGAAAAAACATAGCAAACCGCACATTACTCGCGGTTGTCAGTGTCGTTTGACACTGACAGCTGACGTTCGAGTACGGCGACGCCCCTTCGTTTTTTTTCACGTTGGCTAGCACGTGTTACAATATTAGTGTAAATAAAATAAGTATTATTTAATTTAGGTATATTATTTTGTAAAATAATCGTACTATTGATGACAAATCATAAAAACCAACTAAAATAGGAACATCGACGTAATTTTCTAACATGTGGGGGGTAGTCTTGCTTTGCAACTCAAGCGGGGATTACATTATAAAAACAAGCCGCTAACGTTAAAGACGGTCAGTCTGCAGTCTGTCGTGCTGTCCGATAGTTCACACGTTACTCTCTTTACAAAGTATTAATATTAGTACTATTGTTAGTAAGTGGTGTTAGTTACAGCTAATCATGGAGTGTTGTGTGATTGTGTCAATATTACATTATTGTTGGATAATTCCGGTAAGTACATGACGTGTAAGACTTTATATTATTCTAAGTGACTCTACAGTAATATTACAATACTAGTGACACTATGTACTTGCTGGGACATTATGGCGATTATAATAATGATATTGTATCGTATCGTATTTATATAAAATAGTAAGCCCATTGGGTTTCTTGTTGGTTCTTCCCAATTGATGAATATTTCCGAACCAACGGTAGTAAAAAAGATTACACAATGCTAAATTAATCTATGATGTGTTTTATTTGAATAACCTACAGTTACATTACATATTACAACCTCAGACATGGATATACCTAGACAACAGTACATTTAATAGCCTATAACTAGCGATATTCATCCTGACTGTTATAGAATATGACATAATATAACCCTAATAACTATAGTCTCATAATACACGCGAGGTGCATGAGTGTTAAACAGTTTTTAATAAATATAAACCTTTACCTAAATATAAAGTGTTATTATTTTAATTACTAGGTAGTGTCGCCGAAGATGGCCCGGCTCCTAGGATAGCCCACTTTTAGAAAAATACAGTTAAAATTATTCAAAACATTTCAATTTCGTGGGTTTATACTACAAGTACCTTAAACAAAATTGCAAGTGTGTTTCATTACTGGCGGGTCACCATTTTGTAGACAGATGACAGTTTGCTTCGTCATGTCAAGACGACACACGTTTTATAACCTCCATTATCGAAATCTTTTTGAAAATTTACAAATTTGAAACATATCTCTTTGGTGTAAACTGTGAAAATTCATATTTAACCTATTTATTAGCGAATTAAAGGTGAGTTTTATTATTTTATTTCCTCTTTTGTATTTTTACGAGATTATAGTCAACCCAGGTGTAATTTCCTATCATGGCCCATATTACAATTCTCTAACAAGGCCCGGCTTTTCTAGGATTATTGAAATGTAGTGTTAGTATACTTTTGTGTCTGCATGTTTGTTTTTTTTAATTTTTGATGCGTATGTTTTAGAAACTATGTTAGATTGCAATAAATCTTGAATTAGGTACCTATTGTCCAACTTCAAAATAGTGCAAGTTTCAACAAAATCGGTTTAGTGTAATTTAGTAATTTGTTTTTATATTACTTTTTGAGGTGCTAATTTATTTTTTGCTCTATTATATTTATTATCGCAGATTAAAATGAACCATTCTACCAAAAAATGGCGCGGGGAATGGACAGAAACCCAGTTGAAATCCGCCCTTCAAGCAATAAAAAGCTGCCAAATGTCACAGCGCAAAGCTGCTGAAACATATAACATACCAAGACGAACATTAAGGAACCATATCGAATCTGGTTACATGCAGAAGATAACAGGTCGTGTCCCTATTCTTAATAAGTCACAAGAAAAGGATTTATGCAAAAGAATAATTAAACTGTCTCAAATAGGAATGCCTTTAACTCCCAAAATTGTTCGGAAGCAGGCTTACGAATTTTGTAAGGCCAATAATGTAACGAATCTTTTTAGTGATAAAAAGAATATTGCTGGAAAAAATGGCACTCATAATTTTTAAAACGCAATATAGATATATCGCTTCGTAGGGCTCAATTGTTAAATTCCGCCAGAGCACAGAACTAACACAAGCCAATAGTTTCAAAACATTTTGAAGCCCTAAGACATTTATGATGAATTAAAAATTTGCACCCACTCTGAACGCCTTTACAATATGGACGAAAAGGGTTATCGTTTAACACTTCACCACCAACTGAAAGTTTTTGCAGAAAAAGAGACCAAGAGAGTGCTCTTTGTTAGTCAAGAACATGCAGAAAATGTCACAATCGCCATGTAGTCCATTGAAATGTTACATTTTTTAGGCCTTACCTTGCGTTTTTTAGAGGACGCAATTTTATTTTTTTAATGTGTAATGTTTTAATGGGTAAGTGTAAAGCTAAAACCAAGTTTGTGGGGTCGCCACCCTTGTCCCACGGCCGCCATCTTGAAAATAGGGGTTGAAACGGTTTTTAAGCCACACAAATGGGGCTACAAAATCTACGTGCTGAGTGGCGTTTCTAGTTACGCCTATAACACAGAAATTGAAGCTGGCAAGGAAAACGTTACGCTTCCAGAAGAGCCAGATTTGTGTGCCGCTTCCAGAAGAGCCAGATTTGGGTGCCGCATCCAACGTCGTCATGAGGTTAGCGCGCATGATTCCAAGGAATCAAAATTACCAATTGTATTTTGACAATTATTTTACCTCTCTCCTGTCTGTTATATAATAACTAGCTGACCCGGCAAACGTTGTTTTGCCATACTAAAAAAAAGGTTTGAAAAATAGATGTTGGCCGATTCTCAGACCTACTGAATATGCATGTAAAATTTCATAAGAATCGGTCTAGCCGTTTCGGAGGAGTACGGTAACTAACACTGTGACACGTGAATTTTATATATTAGATAATATTTAGCCAAAGAACGCATTCACAGTCTTGGTACGATTAGGAGAAATAGAATACCAGACTAAGTTGTTACCAGAAAAAGTTATATTGAAAAAAAAACAGAGGGTATTCAGAAGAATACGTAGCTGACGTCAACGGCACCGACATATCGAATGTTGCTTGGAAAGACAATAAAATTGTGACTCTGGTTTCTACTGAATCTACATCCTGAAACTCGAAAGAGCTCAACGAGCCATTCTTAAGGTTAGCACTTTTCCTCATTTCAGATATCCTACAACTGAACTCTATAAAAACTGTCATGTCCTCACTGTGAGACAACTTTTCGTACTACAAACGGTTCTACTTAAACACGCTGATACTCCTTTTCAAATAATTACTAAAAGACGTCGGGATAGAATTCTTCCAGTCACCAAATGTAATTTTACTCACACAAAGAGGTTTAACCATTTCTTGGGTTCTTTCCTATATAATAAAATAAATAAATTTCTTCCCGTCTATCATCTCACATATAACGCCTGTAAAAAAGAAATAAATACGAGTAAATGGCTCCTAAAACTTACCTATCAAGAAATTGAAGCACTAATCACTTCCGATATTTAGCATCATTGTATTATCTATACTTACACTAACCTAATAATTAACAATATGTACATGTTTACACAAAGCGAATAGGCATGCGCTTGACGTACACATGCAAGCACAACTGTTTTTTTTTTATGTGTATCTCAAATGTGCAGACTTATACACATAAACAATCTTTCTTAACTCACGAATTCAATTGCATACCTGAGTAAATCAAATATGTGAATAAAATTCGATGTATAAAATAATTATGTACTCTTAGCATAGCGTAGTGTAAATATGTTTTTACCTTTCTATGTATAAATTATTATTTTAATATACCCTCACATTGGTATTTAATTTTATAATTTATTGTTTCTAATTTAGGGTTATATATGACGTGTCGTTGGTTAGAGGATAAAATGAAATACGTCCGGACTTGAATGGCGTTTATTTGCGACTTCATATATTTAATATAATATTAGCTTATATAGTTAAGGAGAACAATCGTTTCTATATATTCCTAAAACTGCTGATACGCTGAGTGTTGCATACAATGAATTCATACATAATATATTTGTATACAATAATTTAGGCGTCGAGCAAACAATAGGACCATACATACTGTAATAAATATATTTGTTTATTATAACTTAGGTGGCCTAGCACAATGGTCTCTATGCATTCGTAGACTTGTTGACATTACGTCTACTTGCAAACAATGAATTCATACAATGTGTTCCTACACTAATGTTAATCAATAATCAACATTTTGTAACTTTTTAATTTATGTTTCTTTCTTAATAATCATAATATACATACGAGGGGAGGTCCAAAAGTTCGTGGAATGAAAGGGTTTTAGTAAAAATGAAACAGTAAATTTATTTTTCCTTTTCAATATAATCACCCTTAAGCTGAATACATTTATTAGATCTATGAATTAATTTTTCTATACCATCGTAAAAATATTTTTTATCTTTTCCCTCAAAATGAGCCAAAATTGCCTCCTTTACCTCATTGTCGTCGGAAAATTTCCTTCCCCTTAAGTCTTTTTTTAAATTGGGGAACAAATAAAAATCACTTGGGGCCAGATCTGGACTATAGGGTGGGTGGACTAGTGATTCGAAGCCATGTGTGTGTAGAGCAGCCATTGCAACTTTGCTCTTGTGAACCGGCGCGTTGTCTTGCAAGAGCAACACGCCCTTGGTCAATTTTCCCCGACGTTTTTCTTTGATGGCATCCTTTAATTTTTCTAGTATTGTTGCGTAGTATTCTCCGGTTATGGTCCTGCCCTTTTCTTTATAATCAATCAGTATTATCCCCTCATAATCCCAAAAAACAGTAGCCATCAACTTTCCAGCCGACTCCGACACTTTGAATTTCTTTGGCGGTGGTGTCCCCTTTTTATGCCATTGCATGGACTCTTGTTTGGACTCAGGCTCAAAGTGATGAACCCATGTTTCATCGCCGGTAACAATTCGCTCCAAAATCGGTCCAGGATCGTCGCCACACAACTCCAAAAAATGTTTTGACGCTTCGACGCGCTGCTGTTTTTGAAGCGGCGTGAGCATTCTCGGTACCCATCTTGCACTGACTTTTGTCATACCCAGGTGGTCATGTAGGATTCGCAAAATGGTGGTATCTGATACTCCAACTAATGCAGATAACTGTTTTTTCTTCAAACGGGTGTCCTCCAGTACAATTTTTTCCACTTTTTCGACGATGTCTGATGTGGTGGCCTCAACTGGCCTTCCTGAGCGGGGGTCGTCTTCAATCGACTCCCGACCATGTTTAAAAAGACCATGCCACTTGTAAATCATTGATTTACTAGGGCACTGTTCCCCGTAAACAGTTTCCATTTCATTCAAAATGGTCTGAGCGTTCTTTCCTTGCTTGGTAAGGAATTTAATGACCGCACGGTGTTCAACTTTCTCCATAGTTTCAGTTTTCTTCCGGATTGACGTGTTTAGCAGGCGAGTGTTCGTAAAAGAATAACGCAATAGGGCTGAAACTCCATTTATATACTAATTATGAGTCCCCAATTAGTATGACACTAAGCGAGCGCCCCTATCCCCACTCCATCCCCTCCATTCCACGAACTTTTGGACCTCCACTCGTAATTATATAATATTAGTTCACTCTGAGGAGAGGACTGGTATCTTAAACACTAGACTACTCTGTAGTCTAGTTAGGATGCCGGTAAGTTTACAATAACTATATAATTTGTAATACATGCATGATAATATATAATCTATGTACCATAGTTTATAAGCTGCCTTTGTAAAGATGATAAATAAATAACTATTCTATTCTACTTTTGCTGGAATACAGACTGAAACTGATGTTAGCAGATGGGACAAACAGAATTCCAGGAATGTGAACATAAAACGACCGAGTGTTGTAGGAGAGTATAATCTCCACATGGGTGGTGTTGACTTGATCGACAGCATCATGGGAATATACAAGATACAGTTGCGTAACAAACGATGGCAAATACGGCTATTCTATCATTACTTGGATCTCACAATGGCAAACGCGTGGTTACTTTATAAAAGAGTCTGTAAAGACAAAGGCCTCTCATGTCGATTATCTTCAGCAGATTTTCGTCTAGATGTTGCACTAACGCTTTGTAAATTGGGTATAAAGCCTCGTATGTCTAGTCGCCGTTCGCTGGAGAACGAGATACAAGCAAAAAACATAAAGGACCTGCACAGCATGCACCTCCTATGGCATTACGGCAAGACCAGATTGGGCACTGGCCACAATGGTCTGATAAAAAAATTAGGTGCAAGTTCCCAAAGTGTACTGGATTTACTCGCAATACATGTGAAAAATGTGGAGTAGCTCTATGCTACACTAAAACTAAGAACTGCTTTAGGAACTTCCACCTCTCATAACTTCCTTATACATATATATAACTAGCTGACCCAGCAAACGTTGTTTTGCCATACAATAATGTCAGGGAGAGGGGTTTGAAAAATAGATAGTAGACGATTCTCAGACCTACTGAATACGCATATAAAATTTGGCAATAATCGGTAAAGCCGTTTCGGAGGAGTACGGTAACTAACATTGTAACATGGAAATTTTATATATTAGATTTTTAAGCTTATGTCTCAGTGTTGCTCCTAGGCAACACTTCCAGCTTTTCAATTTTTGTTTGAAAATAACTAAATAAATAAAAATCTATGAAACACGTATATTTTTATTAAAAATAAAAAATCCATGTTCTTGAGGGATAGAGGGTTAATTCAGAAAGCCGATCAGATGCTGAGCCGCAGCCTGGTCCATCGAAAAGACTGAGGACCGAGTAGTTCAAATTTAGAAAATCACCGTGGATTAGGCCTATTGGGGATACCACGTAAAAAAAACGCGCCTCCAGACTCTACCTCGTGGGTGGTGGGGAAAAGAGTCAATAATTAATTATTAATAATATTTCAAAATTACTTATTAAAAGAATTATAGTAACAAAAAAAAAACTGATGACACATTATTAGTACCCACGTCTAATATATGTATAGTTAAGAGTACTGAAAAATAGTACTCACTTCGGAGCGCTGTAAAACCTTAGCTATTGACTTAATGAAAAAATGTTGCATATTTTTATATGAACAACTACAATAAGGAACAACTTTTGTTGTTCCTTAAAAAACGATCTACAAAAATGGTCTGATATCATTTTTTCGTAAAATGATAAAAAAAAGTTATATGTATCGAAAAAATATAAATTTTTTCTCGAATCATCTGTTCAAATAAAACTACTTTTTACGGATCTAGACGCGTATATTTGTTTTAAATTTTGGCCCGACGTATCGGAGACTTTGCAGTCACCATGGTCACGGGTGAGTCTCACCCGTGACCATGGTGACTGCAAAGTCTCCTATGCGTCTAGATCCGTAAAAAGTAGTTTTATTTTTTCTCGAATTTCTGAACATTTTCGCTTATAACTTTTTTATTTATAGTTCTACGACAAAAAGTTACTGCACCAAAGTTAACAAATTTTTTTTATCAGATAAGAGATATATCGTAAAAACCGTTTCAACCTTTATTTTCAAGATGGCGGCCGTGGGACAAGGGTGGCAACCCCACAAACTTGGTTTTAGCTTTACACTTACCCCCCCTACACAACAAAAAAATAAAATTGCGTCCTCTAAGAAACGCAACCCCAAATGTAACTTTTCAATGGACTAATGTGTGTAAGTGCTACGGGCAAGACTGTACCACCTATGATATTATTGATATTCTTCGCGCGTGGGATGTCACACTACAGTGTTACTTGCAGTAATTCAAAGCAACCGTGTTCATTTGTGTACACCTAATAAGACTCAGTCTGAGACAAAGGGTGCCTATTACATATTTAAGAAAGTCGTTATTTTTGATCGAACTCAAAATCTTTATAAATTACAAACGTGTTTCAGCCATCCATAATTTGTAAATTGCATGTAAAATGTACATACGTAAACGATTTGAAGATATGGAATTGGCTTACTGTTTACATGTTTAGTGTTGTCTCGTTCGGAAGTAATGAAGCGCCGCCCTTTGATGTAATTGGTGTTATCCTAGTAACCGTCTTAATCGCGCACGAGTTTTCACTGTTTTGTATGTTTGAAACTTTATTTTTGTGTAATGTTGACTTTTTAAATATTTTCGTTAGTTTTTTATTTTGTTTGTGAAAGGACACGTTAATAACTTAATACCTAGTTACTTTAGTTTATTATACCAGTTTATTATACCACCCGTGTATGTCCTACAGATTCACGAATTTTCATACGGGCAGTACAAAGATTACGTGACAACCAATCTTTGGTTCCGCGTCACATTGAAGTACCTCCGCGAATTGCAGTCACTCGTGAACAACAAATAATTGATCTATTTGCTCGTAATCCAACCTCAAGTCTCCGTAGACCGTACACCGAATATAAAAAAAAATAAGCAGCGATCATTTAAGTACACAAAGGTGCAGGCTTTGCTGACAAGAGATAAGCCAGTCAGAGAAGCTTATTGTCAATGGCTACTTGGCAAAATAACAGATAACCTTGACTTTTTGTCAAACGTTATGTGGACTGATGAGAGTACTACTCACAACGGTGTGTGGAATCGGCAGAACTTGCGTTACTGGAGTAGAGAGAATCCACACCTATGTCGAGAGTCCTCACACCAATACCGATTCGCCGTTAATGTTTGGGCTGGTATGCACGGCCAGCAAATAATTGGTCCAATTTTTATTAACGGCAGCCTTAACGGACAAAAGTTTTTGGAACTCCTTAATGGCCCCACGACAGATTACGTTGACGGATTATCCGTCGGTGCGAATGCTCGTTTATGGTACCAACTGGATGGTGCACCTCCTCATTCTGTACTGGCGGCTAGGGAGCGCCTCACTGATATGTTCGGAGAGCAGTGGATTGGCCGATATAGACCCTCTCGATGGCCAGCGCGATCACCAGACCTTACACCGTTAGACTTCTTTTTATGGGGTTTTATAAAAAGCGAAGTTTACTGTACCGATGTGACAACTGTGGAAGATTTAAAAAATAGACTAGTGCGAACCTTAAATAAATTAAAAATTTTTGCCGCTAATGGTGACTTCGTTCAAAGGTTACATAATAATATTACGCGGCGATGTAGACTTTGTATTCAAGTTAGAGGTGGACATTTTGAAAATTCAATGTAAAGCAGGTAAATAGATTTATTTATTTGATAATTATGGGAATTACATAAAACTAAATAACAAAATGCCGCCAAACTGTACCTACATTGTCTGATGAGTAGGTACCTACACACGCGTCGACGTGCGATGTTGCCGCTTTACAGGTCAGTAAATTATTATAATTAAGGGTGTTCTATTTGGTCACAATTTTATTGCTATTTATTTTGTTCGAAAGTTTCGTTTTCTTTTTTTAATTAAAATTGGTTGTTTTATTGTTTTAATAGAAATATATTAAGCCGTGCTAGCTACTGTTTAAATTAATGTGATTGTCTCCACGCCACCTTGTATAAGATAAGATGATACTTTCTAAGTTGATCTCAATGACAAATTTTATTTTATTTAGTGGTTTGTTTTTATTTTATAGTTAATTTTTGTTATGGTAGATTTAAGATAGCCCACATTTAATTTAATGGTTGAATCTTTACCTTTTATGAATAATGTTATGAGAAGGATGTGTCTTTATTTTGATGTTTTATGTTAAAAGTGTTTATTTAAGTGTTAATAATGCATATACAGGCTGTCCAGTAAGAGTAGCGGGAGTTTGTTTATTGGTTCACGGCGTCAAGTGAAGTAGCAGGGGCGCGGGGAGGGCAACATCGCGCGCATCTATTCGTGGAATTTTAGTTGCCATGGAGCCGTATCCCGGAACGCATCGCGCTTTTTGCGTGCGAGCGTATTATCGCAATAACGATTTCATTGTTACTGCTCAGCGTTTATATCGCAGAGAATATCGCACACGTACAGCGCCAAGCGACGATGTCATACGAAAGTGGATTAAAATGTTCGAGAATACCGGGTCAATTGTTAAAATTCAAAATACAGGTCGCCCGCGAAGCGTTAGAGATGCAGAAACAATCGAAGAAGTGAGAGTTTCAGTACGTGAAAATCCGTCGCTATCAATTCGCAAACGAGGACAGGAACTAAACATCAAAAAATCTTCACTGCAGGTCATTATGAAGAAAGATTTGCATCTCACAGCCTACAAAATCCAGTTAGTGCAAGAACTGAAAGATTCCGATTATGAAAGTCGGTTAAATTTTGCTACTGAAATGCTAGAGCGATTCAACAGCTTTGACAATATTCTGTTTAGCGACGAGGCCAATTTCCACCTAAACGGTCACGTTAACAAACAGAATTGTCGCTATTGGTCCAAGGAAAACCCTAAAACAAAACATCAACGGCCACTTCATAGTCCAATAGTCATCGTTTGGGCCGCCTTTTCTCGGAGAGGCATAATCGGCCCCTTTTTCCATGAAGACAGACGTGGGCGAGCAGTTACGGTGAATACAGACCGTTATTGTGACATGTTAAGGACTTTTTTGACGCCAGCATTACAAGATTTCCCAGGGTTTAATTCAAGAACATGGTTTCAGCAAGATGGAGCCAGATGCCACACCGCAGGGGCGTCAATAGAGGCTGTAAACGAATTGTTCCCAAACAAAGTTATCTCGCGTAGGGGCACCATTAACTGGCCCCCCAGAAGTCCAGATAGTCCTTCGCTTTATCAACGCGTCGTCGCCAACCTGCGTTCAAGGTTAGAGGAGTGCCAGCAGCGTGGGGGTACACATTTAGATAATGTTATATTCGCCAAATAAATTTCCAAGTAACTGTTTTTGAGTTAAAATATTTCTCATTTTATTTAACTGTCAAATACCCGGTACCCTTACTGGACACCCTGTATTTTAATTAATATTTTTCGGGCCATCTTCAGCGGCCAGCTTGCCAAGATAGCCCAATACCAAGTTTCAAAAAAGTTTTTACATTTGTGTTAAAATGCCAAAAGCTGTACGTACTCCTTTTTTAGATATCGTATTTGTCGATTATACAGTATGATTTTATAGTCACTGTCCAAATTTTTTCTAAGCATTGGTGTCGATTCTGTGTCCAAGAACTTAACTAAACTTAACTAAAAATTGATTTATTCCTGTCAAATCTCACTTTCTTATTCTGAAAGACACAACTTCACTTAAATTAAGTTTGACAGGACCAAAATTAGTCAATCTATACAATTTAGTGATAATGCTATTCTGGTGTACATCATAAATGTCAAAAATTCACTTAATTTAGTGAGTTCTCGACTTATTTAGTCGGGATGTCAGTAGGTACCGACTTAAATTCACTAAATTTTATCATGGCTTTTTGAACATTAAAAGTTGATTTTCTGATTAAATATTGAATAATAAATGTTTGTTAGCAAATAAAAAATATTTATAAATTAAAATTATACTTGATAAATTAAATATTGGCGCCAAAATTGAGGTTAAACAAAGCGCGAAAAACAGACGAATCACAGTCAAGTGCGGAGATTCGTAGAACTAATTATTTAGGTATTTCTTTGTTTACTTAATTTTTGTCGAAATAGTTTTGTAATTTACATACATAATATAATACGTATTTTTACTTAGCCATAGAATTCTAAGACATCATATATTATGTAAGTATACAAGTTATCGTAAAAATATTATAAACATATATAATTTAATACAAAGTGAACGATTTTGAGGTTAATGGCGTCTAATGATAAATATAACTTTTTTCCAGGTCATGCAGGGGAAAATAAATGTCCAGTTGGTGGCCTAATGGAAAATTGTGGTCCAGTACCTATAAATGCAGTTGCTACCAATTATATTAAGTGAACTACAGGAAAAATCTAGAAATCTTTGGAACCATAGTTTGGAACATTGAAACTAGTGATAAAAAATGTGTATTTGTGTGTGTCTGCCTAAAGTTATGTAAATATCATTAAATAGTAGAAATAATAATTGTAGCCAGTCTTAAAACTATACCTACCAAATGGTGCTACTTGAACTGTGATACTTAATAAGGTTTCTAACAGTTTGTCTCTAGAACAGTGAGCTATATTTTTTATCAGTAGGTTTCTAAATTTATTATTAAAAATAACTAATGAAGAAATGAATAGAATCAGCCAAGCCAAGCCAGAGAGTTCAGTGGACCAACATTTATTTATATGTACTCGGAAAACATTCAGATTTATTTAGTAAAACATGTATTTAAACAAATATTGCATTTTTATTTGTATAATAAGTAAGTATTAAGCCTCTTACTAAATCAAAAAGTAATGTGTTATGCATATATGTAATTTATTGGAATTCTTAACATTCTAATAATCCATATAGATTGTTTGTAAGAATTCATAGATACATAAATACTGTTTTGTAGCTTATAGCTAGATCAGAATACTTAACACATAGGCTATATTATAGTAACCACTAGCAGGCTTAGCTAAGTTAGAAATAAAGTATATAATTTATTGGAATTCTTAACATTCTATTAATCTAAATATGTTTGTAAGAATTCATGGATATATGTTGCCCTTAAGAAAAGACTATGATGAATTAATTACTGTTGTGTAGCTTATAGATCAGAATACTTAACATATACAACTACATACTGAACTTAACACACTTTTATAAGTTAATAAATAATAATAATAAATATTCATGGACATTTCACACAACGTCCTCTGGTCCCAAGCTAAGCTTATATTGCTTGTGTTATGGGTACCAGAATACGGATATAATACATATACTACTTTTCTTTTGTAAATACATACTTATAATACATAGTAAACACCCAGACGCAGTACAAACATTTGTATGACAATTAAAAACATCACACAAATGATTGTCCTGACCGGGAATCGAACCCGAGACCTCATGATCAGCAGTCCGTTATATAAACCACTCCACCACGAGGCCCGTCGCATAAATAAAAGTAGAAATAAATTATTAGGTTCATTTAATATCTCTTGCATAATTATACACCACATGATATCACAAATTTTTATAAATACAGAGGTTCATGTTTCCATAAATACACTTTTTGGCTTTTGTCATTGTTATCTTGATAATTATGAGTTTCCGTCATCAGTTTATGGTAGATGAGAAGTAAATATTTGCTTATAAGCATATTTTTCCTTAGTTGCTGTAATTATTTACACTAAACACCTATTAAAATAAATAATTAACGAATTTAATTGTTTGTTTTTTGTATAAAGCACAGTATAAAGTAATCAAGGAAAGTAATATAGGCATACCACAGAGTAAAAGTAGTGCTAATCACTCCACAGATAACCTAAAAGATTTGATGCTCACTATGCTCATATCTAAGATGAGAAATACACTGAAATAAGGCCGCCAAGTAATTAAATTATTTATAAATGTTCATAACAATGATGCTGAAATAGTTGTAAATATTTATAAATAACTATATTGCTCAAATAACGTTTGAAAAGGAATTTTATATTAGTTATTTTTTTATTCATTCATTCATTCGTTCACTATAAAAGGCATTTTTGTCTGTTAGTGGGCAGCTTTAAATGATTATGTCAAAATCAAATAAGTGCTGTCAACTAAAATTTTAAGTTTAATTTCTGTTTGAAACAGAATAGGTTTATCACTAAAACCAAACCAAAAATAGTTTATTTATGGTTAAGTTTAGTCAAGTTGGATTTGCACTGGAATCGACACCATTATGTATATTTCATACAACCCATTTATGGAAAAAAATAGGTAGGTAAAATTTTCACAATGAAATAATTTTTCCGAAAAATATATCAAATAATTTAAATTCAATATGGTCGCTAAATCTATGAATTTAGATTAATTAATAATATAAATTATATATAAAAAAATAATATATTATTATTACAAACGCAGGACTACTTACGGAAGTTTACCCCTACATAAACTGATTCTGACAATCCTCGTCCCACCGGTGCACCGGTGGGACGAGGATTGTCAGTGGTCATCGGTGGCGGCAGGTTAGGCGTAATGAACTTGTGTGCAGCACAGGGTCACCAATGGATTTTGTCAACTCTTTTCACCCGAGAGCATATTCACAAACCCCGAGATCATAACAGTCACCACTGCTCCAGTGCGCGGGCAACAATATTTCTATCACTCTTATTACGCCATACCGTGTCCAAGTGAAAATCCGGGCTATCTAGAACGCGTGATTGAAGAGATTAACGGCGTCCAAGATCGAGATGCGCCATTCTCTATCCACCAGTACGGAGTAGTTAGGGTGAACGGTCAGTACCTCCCTGTCAGCACATACTTCAGGGTGATCATTTCAGACTCCCCCAACGACGGGTCACACCTGATAACTGGTGAAACAGCCTCCCGCATCCACGACTGTGCGGTCAAGAAGAAAGATCTGATTCATCGTGCGCGAGCGCGCGATTGCCAATTGCTTGCATCGAGTACCATCGGCTTCTCAACTGACAAAAGCCACTCCCAGGGTCTATTATGTTGTATGACGAGATTTTGCTCTTGCACACATGCTCAAATATGTATGTGTGCGTTGCTATTGTAGCAGTATTGCATAGGAAAAAAATTAAAAATTTTTGGTCTGGTCACAATGTCGCTTCAATGAGGCCGCCATTATCATAATATTTATTGTGGTTATGATACTTTAATATTTTTAAAAGAAGTTGAAGTTGAATATTTTATCCAAAGAATCAAAATATTATTAAAATATACTCTCTAGTAGTTATTATAGTAATTTTGACTGAATATTCTACGTTCTTGGAGTAAATTCTATGTGTTGTGCGTAGAGAACATTATTTACGAAAGGACGTTTATTGTTAGGTTACTTTTTCTTATTTTTGTTTAAGTTTGGTTATTTAATTATGTCCGTGAATAACCATAGAAAGTGTGCTAAGTGCGGCAGAACACGTGCCGAAGACATGACGGTGACCTATCACAGGTTTCCAAATCCAGGAATAACCAATGTTACTAGGTAAGTACAAAATACAACCCGGTATATTTAAGACCTCATGCGTTTATTAAACAAAATACTATTTTAATCTATATTTACATCATCATATACTATCACCTACTGTACTCATCGTCCTTCTACCTTTTCTTCCAAAACTATGTTGGAGTGGGCTTCCAGTATTACCTGATTCAACTGAATACCAGTATTTTATATGGACATTTTACAGCGCTCGTGTTTGGGCTAAATACTGTTGGCCAAATGAAGATTGGACTTCCATTGAATCATTACATTCACTCTATAGTCGGAATAAGGTGTTGTGTGGAAGACATTTCAACTCAATTCAATTTATGGATGATAAAAGGCAAAAATTGAGTAAGTTTGCCGTTCCTGAGTCGACTATAGTGGAAGAAGTACTAAATGAAAGAGAAAATATTTTCAACCAGGTATTGTATTCATATAGATTGTTCTAGTAATAGTCTCCCGAACAAATTCCTACAAAAGCAACCAATCTCAGTTGGGTTCAGCCAACTATGCATGACATATTACAGTGTACGAGGGTGTGCGCAAACATAGGTGTGAGATTACACCTATGTTTGCGCACACCCTCGTGCACTATTCACTCACTCTCATAATCCGATGGGATGACAATCGAACACTGCTGGAAAGAGATGAGATGAAGGATTGTTCTAAATAGCAGTGGTGAAGCATATAGGGAAGTCGGTAGAACCAGCCTAGAAGTGACCAACATGTTTTACTTTATAAATCTAGTCAATATTGTTACTATTATTGTTATAGATACAATAATGGATAATATGATATAATAATGGATCATGGCCAAATGAAGATTGGACTTCCATTGAATCATTACATTCACTCTATAGTCGGAATAAGGTGTTGTGTGGAAGACATTTCAACTCAATTCAATTTATGGATGATAAAAGGCAAAAATTGAGTAAGTTTGCCGTTCCTGAGTCGACTATAGTGGAAGAAGTACTAAATGAAAGAGAAAATATTTTCAACCAGGTATTGTATTCATATAGATTGTTCTAGTAATAGTCTCCCGAACAAATTCCTACAAAAGCAACCAATCTCAGTTGGGTTCAGCCAACTATGCATGACATATTACAGTGTACGAGGGTGTGCGCAAACATAGGTGTGAGATTACACCTATGTTTGCGCACACCCTCGTGCACTATTCACTCACTCTCATAATCCGATGGGATGACAATCGAACACTGCTGGAAAGAGATGAGATGAAGGATTGTTCTAAATAGCAGTGGTGAAGCATATAGGGAAGTCGGTAGAACCAGCCTAGAAGTGACCAACATGTTTTACTTTATAAATCTAGTCAATATTGTTACTATTATTGTTATAGATACAATAATGGATAATATGATATAATAATTGGGAGACAAAGAATTCCAAAGGGGAATGGATTAAAACTGATTTTGTTGCAGAGGAAGGTGAATTGTTTTTCTACGGGAATTGAGCAAATTGGACAATGTAGATTTTAGTTTTAGTTTTAATAAACATATTGTATTTTTTATTCTAACTATTTTATGTAATAGTTATGCGTTCAAAGTTAGCACAATGGATCAAGATTCTAAAACTTTACAATACTATGATAGCATTTGCAAAAGTTTAAAATTAATAATTAATTTCAGAATGTCAATCAGTCCGATGTAATTGCTGCACAGCCAAAGTTAACAATACCTATGTCGTAAATAGAAAATGTTGTGATGGAACCTAGTACCAGTACAGGGTCATCAAAACAACACACTTTTGCAGATTTCATAAGAACAACTGAATCCATTAGCCCTACGCAGGTAATTAATTTTAGATTTTAGATTTTTATTTTAATCTTTATTATAAGTTTGATAATAGCGGACTTGCAGAGAAAGTACCCTAAATATTTATGTTATATTTTTTTATTATTATTTATTATTATATGCATTTAAGGATATTTGATAAATTATCTGCTAGCTAACACAACAACAGTTCTTTGTCCCCTATACTGTTATTACAACAACGTTTCCATTATCATCATAATTATCGCATGTTTACCATACATACATATATCATTAAGCGCGGTGCTTGTTGTGACCCGAAATTCGACAATGGCTACATGGTAGAGGATATGAGGTTTTTTCGTTACGGAATTTCTTGATTCGGTCGCCGCGCTCGAGGCCCGCGTTAAAAGCTATACAATAGCTTAATAATATATTTTTAGAAATAAAATAATAATTTATATTGAATGTTTGTATTTTCAGGCTGCACCAATTCCTGAAAATCTCAGCGTGGCAACTTGTAGTAATTTAAATACGCCTAAAAAACGACAGACCAAAATCTTGGCCACCCTAGGTGTCACAAAAGTAAGCGAAATGACACCAAGAAAAAGGAAGTTGTACAAAATATGCAGAAGTAAAATGCGTGAGGTAATACGATTACGCAACAAAATTAAGAATAAGAAAGGGAGTTTAAAGAGGGTGCTTGAAAGTCAACAAGTTCAAGAATTATATGAACTAAATATTAGCAATTCTTTTATAACTTTACTACAAAGCCAAGGGTGGATTCATTCATTAAATGCAATAGAAAGATTGTGGAATAATTTGCGGGCTATAGGCATTAAGAGTCTTTCCACACGTCGCTTAAATCAAGATCCCTTGGAAAACTGTTTTGGCTGCATCAGATATAGCTGTGGATCCAATAATAATCCAACAATTAATCAATTTATAGCGGGAATCAAAACTGCTATAATATCCAATTTAAAACATGCTGGACAAAAAAGGAACTGTGAAAATGACTCGGCATTAATTGCAAATAATTTATTAACTTTTTTAACGGGAACCATCCCTTCGTCGTGTGAACCAAACTCGTCTTCCTTCAAATTTGACGAAAATAAAGAGATGGCAAATTTACTATCTGATGCAGTTGAAGCAGTTGAACAAGGGATATCCGAAAGTCAGGCTTGTGGATATGTGTGTGGTTTCATATTTAAAAGAATAAAATACAATGACTGCCTTGATTGCCGAAAGGCATTTTTGTCCCAAAATATAGAAACCATACACATGTTTACAAGTTTCAAGGAATATGACTCAAGTCATGAGTCATTAAATTATGTTAACAAAGATATGGTGACGTGTGTAGAAACGATGTCAACTATAATTAATGATTACATGTGTTGTATATGTAGGTTTAATATCTACCATAGATATGATGATTAAGCTAAATGTCATATGTGATGTTTGTCAGAACAATAAAATAGTATGTAATGGCTACACCTCTTACTTATTTATTGCATACTTAACAGTGGCGACGAGGATATTTTCTACGTAAGAACCTTGAAAAATGGCACAATCTGTCTTTGGATTAACATTGCCAAGCTTCGATCACAATGTAGGTGATTGGAGTACCCACGAAGCACGGATATCGCAATGGTTCCTTGCTAATGACATAGACGCAAGGAGCGATTCTTCGGGGCAAAAAAGACGTGCTATTTTGTTAAGTTCATTATCTGACCATACCTACAGGTTGGCAGCGGATTTAGCGGTACCAAAAGAGGTACAATTGGTGCCTTATGAAGAATTAATAAACTTATTAGACGCTCATTTTACATCGAAACGTTGCGGATTTAGCGAGCGATACAAATTTTATGCGGCTGTGCAGCAGCCGGGTGAAACGTTTACCCAATGGTCGGCAAGGCTGCGCGGTCTCACAGTGTATTGTAGTTTCGCTAACTTGGAAGAGGCGTTACGGGACAGATTCGTCATGGGCATGATAGCTGGCCCCGAACGCGAGAAGTTATTTGCGCAGGATATGGAAAATCTGACGTTATCAAAAGCTGTGGAGATAGCTGAGACATTGCGATGTGCGCGCGTTGGAGCTGCATCAACCGCAGTAGATCCTGTTACGCATATTTTTAAGTTGGCGAAATCGCAAGCAAGTAAAAAGAAGTGTATGGTTTGTGGACGTACAAACCACATGTCCAGCGAGTGTCGATTTGCGAAGTACAAATGCAGCAAATGTAATAAAAATGGTCATTTGCGGAGGATGTGTAGTAATAAGTTAAACTATGTATTGGCAGATGATGTGAATGGAGCCAAGGACGATGATGGTAATACACTTTTTAATATTATCTCAGCTCGGGGAGAACCTATGACAGAAACGGTATTATTGCAGGGAAAAACTATGCAATTTCAAATAGATAGCGGATCAGCGGTGACGGTGATATCTGAAAACACATATAAAAAATTGTTTATTAATACATCTTTACAGCTTACTAATAAGAGGTTCTATACCTACACAGGCGATAATATAGAGTGTTTAGGATACATTAGTTTGCCTGTGACGTATATGCAAAATACACACGTACTGGATGTATTTGTTATACGCAAAGGCGGTCCATCCCTGTTAGGTAGAGATTTTATATCGAAGTTTAAATTAAAATTAACTCCGGTAAATTTTTTTAACGATGAGCAAGATACTAGTCAATTGCAGTTAAAATTTCCAGATTTATTTTCAGATAAACTAGGTACTTTTAAAAATTATGAAGTAAAGTTAAGATTAAAAAATGACGCTGTGCCAATATTTTTTAAAGCACGGCCATTAGCATTTGCGCTACGTGATAAAGTCGATATGGAGATACAGCGTTTGGTGGATCTAGGTGTGCTAAAATCGGTTCAACATTCCGATTATGCATCTCCAGTTGTTCCGATTCTTAAACGTGACGGTTCCGTTAGAATATGTGCGGACTATTCTGTCACAATAAATAAACAGTTAGTAATAGAACATTACCCACTGCCGACTGTTCACGAACTATTTTCTAGACTACACGGCGGTAGGAAATTCTCGAAACTCGATTTATCTAATGCTTACAATCAATTTTGTTTAGATAGTGAGTCGCAAAACCTTACTTGTATTAACACGCACCGGGGATTATTCAACTATACACGCCTGGTTTTTGGTCTGTCAAGTGCGCCGTCTATTTTTCAGCGGGCTATGGACACTACTATCCGGGTTGGATGGCGTTTTATGTCTATTAGATGATGTACTCATTACGGCTGAAAACCCGAAATTACACATAGAAAGACTTCAGGTAGTTATGAAAAGACTTCAGGACGCAGGACTAACGTTACGAAAAGAAAAATGCGAATTTTTCAAGGACGAAATAAAGTATTTAGGTTATATTATTAATCAAAATGGTTTAAAGAAAGATGCAGCTAAAGTGGAAGCTATTATGGATGCACCAGTTCCTAATAATGTAAATACTTTGCAGTCATTTTTAGGCCTAGTTAACTACTATAGAAATTTTATTCCTCGTGCGTCCAGTATACTTTGTCCACTGTACGATTTATTAAAGAAAGAGGTTAAGTGGAATTGGACCACTATGCACGAGAAAGCTTTTAATGAAATAAAGAAATGTTTAGCGTCTGAACAAGTGCTAACCCATTTTGATCCTAAATGTAAAATAATATTGACTGTTGATGCTTCTCCATGTGGGTTAGGCGCTATTTTATCACAAATTTGTAATGACGGGTTAGAGCGTCCTATATCATTCGCATCTCGAACGCTTAACTCTGCGGAAAAACATTATTCACAGATACAAAAAGAGGCAACAGGTATCATTTTTGGAGTTAAGCGGTTTCATCAGTACCTATATGGTAGATCAGAGCCGTTCATATTACGTACTGATCATAAACCGCTGATTTCCATTTTCGGGCCATATAAGGGTATACCTGAGGTATCTGCTAACAGATTGCAAAGATATGCAATGTTTTTAAGTGCATACAATTATAAAATTGAATATGTTAAGAGTACTGATAATTCAGCAGATTTTTTATCGCGAGCGAGTTTAGTTGGGAGTGATGATTTAAATAAGAATGAGTCGAAAAGCGTAGGTATTCCACTTCCTATCGACACCGCAACTTATGTTAACTTTGTAGTTGAAGGAAGCTTGCCAGTGACGCTGAACGAGTTACGTGAGGAAACCGCCAAGGATCTGGTTTTATCTCAAGTAATTAAATGTATGCTTAACGGGTGGCCTAGACAGTTGTTGTCAGATGTAAGTTTAAAGCCATATTATTTGTGTAGGGCACAGTTATCATTTGAGAATGGATGTCTTATGAGAGGACATAAGGTTATAATTCCAGAGGTTCTGCGAAGTAAAATTATTAACGAACTACATATTTCTCATTTACAAATAAGTAAGAGGTGTAGCCATTACATACTATTTTATTGTTCTGACAAACATCACATATGACATTTAGCTTAATCATCATATCTATGGTAGATATTAAACCTACATATACAACACTTCCTCCCCTTATTTCCTAAATCACTAATCTTTACAGTTTATAATTAATCCTAGGTTTGTTGCGCAACTGTCTAGTTGAACATGTTGGCACAGGATTCAATACTTCATTACTGTCTTGCGTAGAATCTGAAATTGGTACTAGAGTCGGCGGTAATGGAGATTCATCCTCATCAGGAGTCGCATAATCATCACTTTCATCCCCCACGCCCCGGCGATGACACTGAAGACGATGGACTCAATGTCACGAGT
Source organism: Orgyia antiqua (assembly GCA_916999025.1). Taxonomy (NCBI): domain Eukaryota; kingdom Metazoa; phylum Arthropoda; class Insecta; order Lepidoptera; family Erebidae; genus Orgyia; species Orgyia antiqua. Next base: position 14,545,177 of record OU779874.1, read on the forward strand.
GGCTACATATATGGGATTGGTGATAACCGAAGACATCCAAAATGGTTTCACATCGGCTGAGGGGACACGGGGGTGGTTTAGGATGTTAAGCATGGCGCTAGCATTGCAAACGTCGGTATTGGGACGGTTATTGCAGTTCCTCACGACATGTTCACGGAATATGTTTTCCTTAATTTCAACACCCCATTCCCAGGCATCGGAGGTGGCATTAACGTGTTCTCTTTGGATAGCATCTTCTTCTTCTTCTACGGGCGGTATCCACAACTCGACGACTTAAGTGCGCCTGTTTTGTGTGATGGAGGGTAGTGGGCTGGTTACTCCAGCCATCCCAGCTCCACCAGGAAGTTCCCCAGCTTCTTGACGTCGCCGAAGACCTCCCGGAGGCTACCCGGTGATCCCAGGTAGTTCGCCCGGTAAATTGCCACTCCGCTGCAATCTAGCAGCACGTGAGCGGCTGTCTCCTCAGCCTCCATGCATGCCCTGCACAGGGGGCTGTCCGTGATACCTAGGTTAAAAAGGTGTCTGTTAAAATTGCCATGACCTGTCAATGCGCCAGTTATGAGACGCATCTGAGATCTGTTTAGCTGTAGAAGTGCTCTTGTGAACCGACGATTTACTCTTGGAAGCGCCAGTTTGGCTTGTCTGCATTCCTCCAGGCTGTTCCAGAGGTCGTTGGTTTGGATAGCATGGACGAAACTTGGGTTGCTATACCAGTCAGCAACGACCTGATGCGAACGAAGGCGCTTATACCATACCTGTTATCGTTTCTAACTAGCGGGTATACGAACGGAACGGTCAACCATATTGTCAACGGCCAGATGAACAGCCCTCAGAACGAGGGGCAACGTATGCAGATGGGATCATACCGTCTGTTTCCCAGGTCCAATCTGGCCTACATCCCGGGAGCAATTCACGCCGTGCTAGTTTTGACCGACTGTACCACGTCATCGGCGCCTGACTCGATCACGGGCGTCGGGTATGAGATACCGGTAGCTAACCCTTACCGGAGAGAGGCGCCGAATGCCCCGTTGCCACTTCCGACACCAATCGATAACTTGGTTGGAGTTTGGTGGGTGCCTTTCCAGGCGGCGGCGGGGGGGTCAGACCTTATCACGGCCATCAACGAGATAGAAAGCAAGCTGGCCATAGACGGGGTGACTAAGCGTGCCAGCAGCGTGGCTGCAGAGCTGCATGGCGCACAGTACCCTACGCTGATGGTGCCCGCGGACGGCACCACATACCAGCAGGGTGTGCCGCTGCATGGAGCATGGGTCATGGGAGGAGAGCCGCAGCCGCACCTTTACCCGGCCTCGGAGTACCTTGCGGCACGCACGTTGCCAGGCGAGGACAACGTTGAGAGTAGGAGACTGATGGTAGGGTACAACTTCGGTGCCATCAGCCCTTTAGCGCGGCCTTACTCTGGCGCCGCCAATACGGAGGGGGTCGACTCGGTGGTGTTGCCTCGACATCGGGGCAGGAGATGGTCAACTTACAAGCCCGCAGTCCACGCCCCGGCGATGACACTGAAGACGATTGATGCGACAAGGGACAAATTGATCGCTGGAGTGGCGGCGTGGATGGCCAATCCCCTGCCCCAAGTTGGCGCGAAAAGTACCGGCCTATTGGCTGCGCCCAGGGGACAGGACGTCTACTCGGCTACAGGCTGCCGCGGTGGCTCCCTTACATCGTGGGCGCAGGGCTCTGTATCTGCCTTGGCATCTTTGCAGCTATATGCCGGCGACGGACCCGCGCGGCTCAACTTGCCCGAAGACCACCTGCTCGGGGATGTACCGACGCCCGAGGAATTGGCGGCAGCACAGCCCGCGCAGCGGCGGCTCCACCAGATAGGCAAGCTGAGATTTTTCCGAGGAATTGGCTTCCTTACGGCGAAGCAGATGAGGAACGACCGATACCAGAGGAGGATCGAGGAGAATCGTGCCCGTAACATCGTCGCCGAAGCTGCGCGGAATCAAGCTGAACTGGACCGCCGCGCTCGAGAACTTATACGACTAGCTGGGCTGCGGCAAAATGCTCAGGGGGGAGGAGTTGTTTAATATCTACCATAGATATGATGATTAAGCTAAATGTCATATGTGATGTTTGTCAGAACAATAAAATAGTATGTAATGGCTACACCTCTTACTTATTTATTGCATACTTAACAACATGAAAACAAATGCCTTTAGGCAACAACTTAAAATTAATGTTGTTAAAAATCTAGAATGTGTGAATTTTGTTTTTTTAAATAAATGTATAAATCATTTAGAATTAAATGAAAATCATTTAAAAATAAGCACATTTTTTATTGTAATTAAAAGATATTGTGTTTTAATTAATAGAGCTATGGAAGACGAAGAGAAAAAGAAAAGTTTTGAATGCAAAATGAAAATATTAAAGAATAAATAAAATAATAATATGATTGTTTTAATTACTTCCTGTAGGCAAGAATATGAAGCACGATCCTTAATAATATATTAAGGAACAATATATATTTAAAATGGTTCACGATCATAATATATAGTACAGCCAAGAGCAAATATTACAACGTTTGAAAGTTCCCGCGCGTGTTGATTTATTGCTATTCCGCAATGGCGCTAGCGTCTCGTACGTGTATTGGCTGTGGTTGCATTTTTTTACTATAGAGATGTACTTCTTCTCTCGTTAGAGAGTAGTATATTCTTTGGCCACACCATTGCTAGTGTTGCCATCGAGTACAAGCCCAGCAGTATAAACAACTTGCACTTATCTTTGGTCGGTGGAAATTCACCCTGCGTGGACCCAGCTAACTACAAACAGGACCGGCGCAATTTTAGCTCCAACGTGTGGCCTATTGAACCACCTCTGTCCGAATTATCATATTCACACACCCTCAAGGGTAGTCTTGGTCACCCACTCCCGTTAGCACGGATCCTACACCTAGCCTGTTAATATATCAGGACTATATTTATGCTGCCTGTCTCCGTGTCCCACCTGCGTCAGATGCCACCTTCCTGATCATACTATCCAACCAAAAGGTAGAAAAACCCGTCCTCTACGCAGCGCCAACTCTGCGTCCCGGAGACTGTTCGATCCGACTATCAATAGACGCCGTTCATCCACCCAACGTACAGACGTACGCTAACCGGCTGAACAAGACCTCCACACCGCAAGTGCCCCTCCCGGACCCCCAGTGCGATTCAACGTCCCTATACTTGAGTGGGGACGTTACGGGCAGGCAGATCCCTCCGGCTACCTCCGCTTTCGTATACGTCAATTTCATTCGACCGTGTCCGGTCTGGACTACGCACTATCTGAGAGGCACGTGACCTGTCCCACCCAATCCGTATTCGACTTAGTTGACGGTAGCATCAGTCCGCGTGTTATCGCGATCCTCAATTCGGAACAAGACTGCACCTGGTACACCTTCTACAGCGGGACTTTTTACGGAGCACGTTCCAAAGTAAACGCTATAGTTGAACTGACAACCACAAGCTACGCTTGTAAGCCTGCATACCCTATCCTGCTAAAAAGGATCACTGCGGCATTCTCCCACGTGCCAGAGCTATACATAAATATAGAAAGCAGATAAGCAGTAATAATAATCGGTTTAATTTTGTACTAGATGTCGCACGCAACTTCGTACTGGTGGTATATGATATATACACTAAACCTTAACAAGTAATACAAAAAGTTCAACCCCATTAATCACATTATGCATTAAAAAAACCGCATCAAAATTCGTAGTGTAGTTTAATATTATATTAATAATGTTATTCTGTTATTATCATTTATATCTTTTTATTTTTCAAAATATATGATGTTGTCATTCGCTTACGATACATGTTATTAATATAGTTTTGCTTTGAGATATTATATATTAAATAAAACGATTCAATGTCACATAATTTATTTACTGTTTCTCCAATCCATACTTTTTAACATGGTAGCAGAGGTCCGTGGTTATTTGATTTGGAGATAGAAAATGGAAGAAAAGGACGACTTTCGGATCCCAATTTTTGATGGAAGTTATTATGATAAGTGGAAGTACAGATTAACGGCCGCTTTCTATATTCGATCGTAAATCTAAAATTGTTTTTGATCCAGATTTTAAGCAATCGACCGATCGATGCCGAATCGGTATTTCTATATGTCTATCTCTTCTAAAATAACATGAAAAAAAAAGGGATCGGTCATAAATTTCGACCCTCTTACACGTTTGGGTTTACGCAAGTTAAGTAAAAATAATGTGTTCATTGATTCTTAAAAAAGTGATTATTATATTAAAATATTTTTTTTGTTTGTTCATACTACATTTCTTGGAAATTAATATTATAAATACACTTTAACAAGTTAAAAACTAAAATAGTTCCGCCTGTTCCGCTCACTTTGTAATCGACGAACGTGAAATGGCTGAAATGAAACGGAACACGTTATGACCATATGGCGTGGTGTTTGACAAATAATAAAAACATTTAACTTGAAACTTAGTCCTAGTTTGTTTAACTTTGGAGTTTTATGTAGTGTTATTGTCTGTATAGCTAAAAATGGAGCCACTACCAGTAAGTTAATCATATTATATTTATAATCTTTATGTACCTACTTCAAATTTATAGTTTTGTGTGGTTAAATACGTACTTACTAGATTTCGCGCCATTCATTTTCTACATTTTTACATGTAAATATAATTTGCTTCTAACATACATTTTATTTTTAGAATAAAACGAAACCTCTTTCGAAGGAGGAAACAATTTATGATTATATTGGTATTTCTTTTTATACTAGCTTCCCCCCATGCATGTCGGTTCTTCATTATTATGCATGTGATAAAAGTATAAATAAATGACTATTTTTAAAGATTCAACAATATCTATGTTCAACAGGTTTCAAACAAAAACATCCAAAACCAGATGAGGGACGCAAGGCAAGAAGGCTATGGTTGAATATTTCAATACCAAAACAATGTACTCGTACTATTAGAAAATGAAAAATTAAAATTAGAGATAAGGAAACTTAAGGGGGAGGACTAGTTGTATATAATAAGTCTAAGTTTTATTTTGTATTTTAATTGATGTATTTTATAAATGTGTTTTTAAATTTAGTTTTTAAATATTTTAATATGTATTAAGATCTATGTTTTCATACAGTATTTTATTTGTAGTTTCTCATATAAATATAAAAGAATAATCATAATTTTTAGAAAAGTTGTTTTATTTTTACTTATTTATTATGATAGTTGGTATAGGAATGGTTGTAAGATAATATGTGAAGGGTCTCACTCGATTTCACGGGATGTCACCATCAGATCCTGACTTGTTGCTCATGGGACCACCTCAATTTACAAAATTCATTTTTTATTAGAAAGAGTACACTTTACTCTTTCTAATGAAAAATGAATTTTGTAAATCAGTCCATAATTGACAGAGAAATTGGTGAATGTACATAGAAAAAATAATAGTCGAACATAGAACATCCTCCTTCAACATTCTACATGCTGATGACAAGGACACTCCAGCAAAGTCAGCTACTGAATTTAACATAGTCCCCAAAGCATAAAATCTAAGTGTTAACAAAAGTTGATGTAATGGTGGCACACCATTTTCCCCAAAAAAAAATGCAATATTGTTAGGTAGGTAATCAATAATCACTAACCTTCCTTCATAATCAACTTGTTATGATAGGTACTAGTTTAGGTCTAACATTTTTGATATTGTAAATCTCACTGGATTTAAGTATATAAAAAAAAGCATTTATAATTGAAATTTAGAAAACATGGCAAAAATGGCTTTATTTCATTAAAAAAATGGCATTTTTTCATTTAAAACCATCTCAACTGTTGCTTTGTTTATCCTGAATCTGAATGTAAACTCAGTGTCGGTTAAACTTGCTAGGAAGTTTATTCGCCGAAACGTTTTCGAAGATACAGTTCTCTCTTGTTCACTGTCGCTACTATCCCAATCCGATAACTCCATTAGTACTTCAAGATCACTATCATCACTCGTAAATATTTCCATTTGCATGTTTTTTTACGTTTTCTTACATTTAACGGCCAAATTTGGGGGATTGTAAATAAAGATAGATTCCGCTCAGAAATCGATCTGTCAAACTCAGAGATCGCGTATAGAAAGCTCATACCTGTCACTTTGGTACAAACACTGATCTTTATTTATCAATCCGTCCTCCAAAAGATCGATTGAAAAAAAGGATGGGCATATCGATCCATCGATCAGATATTGAAATAGTAAAAGGTAGAAATGGTTTCAAATATCAATCTCGGATAGTAAAATACGGATTGAGATTGAATATAGAAAGCGGCCGTAAGTCTATTCCTTCAAATGAAAAATTGTCTCACTTCGATAGAAAATGAAGTTAAACCAGAAGGAATGTCAGAAAGTGAGTGGAAGAAGATAAATATTAAAGCATAAAATTATATAGTAAATAGTGTTAGCAACTCTCAGTTAGATATAATTATATCGGAGGACACAGCATTTAAAATGATTAAAAAACTAGATACTATTTATGTTATTAAAGGATGTGCAAATAAATTATTGATAAAAAGGAAAATACTAGAAACTAAATTTAAGAGACCCTATGTCATTTTTTCAATTATTTGAAAAACAAATTAATGAATTGAAAACTTGTGGCGAAGTAATTTCAGAAGAAAATAGATTAAATTACCTACTATTGTCTTTACCAGAAAAGTTTGCTCATATTATTAACATCGTAGATGCGATGCAAAAACAAGATCAAACCGTTGAATACGTTAAGTCAAAAATTCTCTTGGAGTATAGGAGAAATGAAGGAGAAAGTAACTTAGAACAGACTTTTATTAGCAGCAGCTCAAGGTCAAAGACTTGTTATGAGTCTAATCAGGAAGGACATTTTCGAAGAGACTGCCCTAAGCTCTTTAATCAACGCAACAAAATATATCAACATGGTGAGAGAGGTCGTCGAAGTTTTAGAGGACGTAGAGGTTACTATCGAGGTAATCAACGACATTGTAATAATCTTCCTAAAGCAAACACAGCAGGTAATTCCAAAGTTGGTTTTAATGTAGAAGTGATGGCTGCTGAAGGTAAAATAAATCAAACTGAATCGTATAAATGTATAAATTGGCTTCTTGACAGTTGTTGTAGTGATCATATTGTTAATGATGATAAATACTTTTGTGAGTTTAAAATACTAGACAGTCTTGTTAATATTACAGTAGGAGATGGTTTTGCACTAAAGTCAGAAAAGATAGGAAACATGAGTATGTGTTGCCGTGCAAGTGGTAAGTTGCATAAAATAGACATTGCGAATGTATATTATGTTCCAAGTATGAAAAGAAATTTACTTAGTGTATCATCTATTGTGAATAAAGGTAGCATGATTAAGTTTAAAAATGATATAGCAGGTATTTATAGTTGTCGTAACAAATTAGTAAGTAAGTAGTTTTTTTTTTTCTCTCAATTTAAACGCGTAAATTCGTTTATGAAATTAACTAGTTCGTCAACTAGTTGACGAACTCCAATTAACGTTAACGTTTCGTTAACGGAAAATCTGTTAACGACCCACCCCTAATGACCACGATGTGATCATACGAACCGGGCGACCGTAGCGCCTTATGGTCGCGGTGTGATCATAACAGGCAGCGTTACTTCACTCCGTTCAAAAGGTGTGACTCTACTGTGATTGGTTGTAACGAAAAATATTTCTGTTTACAATAATAAATAATAAATAAATAAATATTCATGTACATTTCACACAACGTCCTCTGGTCCCAAGCTAAGCTTATATGCTTGTGTTATGGGTACCAGAATACGGATATAATACATAAACTACTTTTCTTTTGTAAATACATACTTATAATACATAGTAAACACCCAGACGCAGTACAAATATTTGTATGACAATTAAAAACATCACACAAATGATTGTCCTGACCGGGAATCGAACCCGAGACCCCATGATCGGCAGTCCGTTATATGAACCACTACACCACGAGGCCCGTCTAGACGTTATATGTTATATGTATATAGGGCCCACTAGGTTTGAGGTTACAAAAACATCATTGGTTAAGATCCAAACATTAAATACTTTGAAGCGCCATATAAAAATTGGTATTGAAAGTGACACTAGTAATGAGTTCTCAAGATTTCTACTGAAGAGGAAGCTAGAAAACCTGTCAGAGGACGAAAGTGGAAGCAGTAGCGGGGAGAAACGAAGAAAACTAGAACATGCCTCGTCAGTCATATCATAATTTTCTTATTCATTATATACATCATCACGGAGGTCGCGTTATTCCGCTTCGGGTTTTAGTGAACTCGAATCGGGATACTGCTACCTTAAATGGTTTCTCACTGCAAATGAGTGCGGTGTAGCGAAGTTCCATATACAGAGTGTTGCACGACTGCTCGGTGCCTACCCGAAGGTGAAGCACGTGTTGGCCCATCTGATTAAGCACATCTCCCATGATTTTTACGTGGTTGGTGTGTTTGTTTCTGGTGATAACCTATTACATGTTGGTGGTCCTGATGTCGTTCTGTTTACCAGTGTATTGCACTCGCTTATGTTTTCTGATGCCCGCGTTGGGGCGTTGGTGTACGAGGACGCGGTGTGCGTTCTGGAGGCTGAACGGCAGCAGCGCGAGCAAATGATTCACTCTCTGTTCGCTACTTTACGAAAGAAACAACAAGGGGCGGATGAGAACCAAGTGTTTCTCTATGACATTGCCGCTAAGGCGCTGAGGCGTCTGCAGGAGTCTCATCCTGATGACGTGGCAAATGCACTTATCGGATCAAAGAAAGGGGTCGGGCGGCGTTCGGTAACAATCGATCTCGTCTTGACCAGCGAGGAGTTCAGTGTTTTGCAGCAGTGTTATCCGAATTTGAACATCTATGTCACGAATAAAGAGTCGCATCCACATGCACTAGCTGCAGCTATGCGTTATTGCGCCTTTGTCGAGTTCTATGGCTCTGTACCCGAGAGAGATACTGGTCTCTTTGGGGAGCAGAGTCTGGTTGTCGAGTTTGGCGCTAACGTTTTGACGCATGCGAAGAGACCCATGCGCGGAGTTCATCTGGATAGTCCCGTCTTGGATTTGCGTGATTCACAGCGTGAGATGCAGTCTAATATTCGCGCGCGCGCGCTCATCTCCGAAGGGAAGATGGACCCGGCGATTTGGCGTGCGTTTACTGGCGGCGGAAGCTACCGTAAATCAACTGCTAGACGCTGTTACAAAAAAGGGGAAGATTGCACGCGCACCGCAACGTACGGTCTCATGTTGCATTCTCACTACGATATTACGATACCAGGTTTGAAGCGGATACTGGCCCGGAAAAAGATAAAGAAGTTGGTCATCTATACGCATTTCCAGACCAGTATGTTATTCGATACACACGGAATTGATCCACTACTGAAGATGACGTGGACGCGAACTGGTGATAGGATCTCGTTTAATTTCGCTGGTGATGATTGTTTGGGTTACACACATGACTATGAAACCTACGTGTATCTACTAAGACGCAACCACGTAAGAGCTGAGGATGGTACGATTTATGTCGTAGAAAAAACCCGTGCTTACCGTGGTTCAATACGTATAGAATTGACGCGGTGTGAGATGCCGCCCAGTAGTGACGTGAGCTGCTTGAACTCGTCTATGTGGTTGACTGCTGATTGTGAGGAGATACACCTCACGTCTTGGCGTCCGTTATCAATAGTGTTTGGTGACTTCATGGTCGGACCGACCAATATCAGGTTCGAGAGAGTTAAGGTGACGTGTTCGAGACGACTTTTTGATATGGTACTGAAGCATTGCCTGCGCAGTGGTGACAAGACCTTTACTTTCAATGAAGTTTACTCGGCTGCGTCCAGTTTTGCCACCAGACTTACTATTAACGGTGTTAACATTCAAACTGACAAGTACATCTCACCGTTGGACTTGCTCCAGGTGGTTCTGGTCGCCTACTCTATTGCCTATCGTGAGCGACATGACGTTGGTCGAACTCTACAAACATTCACCCAGAACGAGAAACACCTACGGTCGCGCGACAGGGTGTCGGCCCGTGACTTCCTGCGTTATTTATTTAACTTCGGAATCTTTAAGGACCTTTGTGCGAGCGTGGGCGGTTACTGGAACCAGTTACTGAAACGTATGGGAGACGATGTATCTAGCGTGAGTCAGTTGGAGTTCGCTATCTTTGCAGCTGTGCGCGAGGTCTCTGTTGAGGAGTTGATAACGACCGATTCAGCTGAGATGCCACAAGTGGGTGACGATTATGACGATATTTTGTATGACCTTCGCGTCACGTCTATTGATACCCAACCCGACGCAGAAACGCGACAGGCTGTCGCTAAACTGGTGGCGGTTTACGCGGCCCCTGACGCCAAGCCACCTGACGCGAAGTCTGTGGAAACGAGAACCGTACCACCGGCTAGAGTCGTTGCGCCGTCAACGAGAGGGATTGACGGTGTAGGTAGGATGGAGTGCGACTCGACTGTGGAGGCTTCGCAGCTACGGAGCCAAAAGAAATCTGTTGTGAGTGCTTACCGGGCTATGCGTGGTGTAAAGTCTGGTGACAACTTATCCGAAAGATCGGCTAAAACCTGTAACCGCCTTAAGCACGGTGTGTATTCGTGTATGCATGACACTGTTGTCAATATGCCTGGTGACGGAGCGTGCGCTTACCACGCTATGCTCTACAATCTGGGTTTGACGGCGTCTTCATCTGTGCATGGTGTCACCCTTGCGAGAATTGACGCCTTCCGAAACATATTGTATGCGTTGGCTGGTGATAGGGCTGCTAAACACTCTAACTTGCGTTGTCCGACTTCGGATCGCAATGGTTGGGGAACCAATGAAGATGATACTGGTGCATGAAGATTTATGGGAGTGCATCGAGCCAACAGACACCACAAAAGCCGATGCAAAACGTGACATGAAGGCGCTGGCAAAAATATGTTTGTCTGTTCATTCTTCAGCGTATCCACATGTAGTGTACGTAATGCAGAGGGAGCCAAGGCTGCGTGGAACAACCTGAAGAATGCGTATGAAGACAGAGGGCTGAGCAGACGTTTCAGTCCGACTTCCATTGGTGTGGACACCGGTTTACAGTCTTCCATCTGAAATCTTTTCAAAACAGACTTTATGTAGTCAGTTTGATCAAGAGTAATGACATTTTCTTTTTCTGTACAAACTCTCATTCCAAGAAATTCATGAACCCTTCCCAAGTCTTTCATTTCATATTCTTTCATCAACTGGTCCTTGACTTCCTTCTTTATCTTGTTTGAAGATGTAAATAGTAAAATGTCATCAACATATAAAGCAATTATTGTCAGCTGTCTGTGCTTATATCTAAAATAAATGCAAGGTTCAACTGATGATTTCTGAAAATGCATCTTTCTTATCAGTACCTCATTTATTTTATCATACCAGCATTTGGCAGCTTGCTTTAAACCATAGATTGATTTGTTTAATTTATAAACTTGGTTTTCCTTCCCCTTTATATATTACTTTTTGTTTATCAATATTGTATTTTTGAATTCATGATTTATTTTATATATACGTTATAGACAATATACATTAACCAACCAAAAAGTTATAATTTTGAATACAAACGAAGCGTACAACCTAAAAAAAAAAATTTTACTAAGATACGAGCCATTTGGCGCCATTTCTCGTTTCGCCGCGTTTACGTGACTATCTTCGTGCTAGTGCCAATCTTTTAAAAATGTTTTCTCAAAGGAAACGGTAAGTAATTGTATTGAAATTATACATCAAAATATTAGAAATATTGTGTAAATTGTGTTTTGAATACTTGTTTTAGATATCTTATAATTTATTTTGGTGAAAAAAGTGTTTAAACTTGTTTAGGTGTCAATGGCGTCCGTACATGCCCGATGTTTTTGATGATAATATGCGCTTCTTTTACTTATTATTCTACGAAAAATAGATAACTTGGTGGAGAATTTATCAAGGAATCTATTTTTATTATTATTTTTTATGTACATAACAGCAAAATTGAAAAAGTATGTTTAAGTTTAAGTAAACAAGTAGAACATTGTACTCTGGCGCACTCACACAATGACAGTTCAGTACACTGATGCAATTAAACGTACGGTCAGCATGTAAATTGATAATTGATTATAATTTAAAATGTTATTAAAAATAAATCTATATGTGTAATAGTTTAGATTTTTTAGTTATTGATGTAGAATTTATGTGTTAGTGCATTCTATAAATAATGTTAATTGTTTTAGTGTGATGCGCTCACGCTCACGGTCTCGGTCGGTGACGCCGGGAAATTCGGACCGCCAAACCCCCTCGCGTCACAGTCGGCGACAATTGATAATGGGGATGGCAGCTGCCAGTACGAGCGAGCCGGTGGTAGAACCTGAACCACGGCTATGGCTGCCACCCATACCGCCTCCACCTCAACGTAAACCCTGCTGTCCACTTCCGAAACAACTGACGGGACTCCAAGTAGACGTAACCCCCAGGGGTACAATGAAGGTTTCCGACACGGTGACACTACAAGCCACCCCTCGGGGGTCAATAAAGAGGAAACAAGAGCTGGAGCAGTCAGTCCATGTCGATCAGTTGGAAAGAGCCGCAGCTTGTGATTTTATAACAAACTCCCTAATGTAAAAGAATTAAATAAATCTATGTTAAAATTTATAAAATCTAAACTATGTAAAAAGGCGTATTATACAATTTCAGACTATATTAATGACAATAAAGCTTGAGAGTAAATTATTCCAGAGCAACATATATTATCACAATTGTAATTTATGTAAATTGTTAGAACTATTGTAATAATTATTAAAAAAAAAAAGATTAATATGACAAAAGGTAACGATATCTGTTGAGTTTCTTACACGCACCGGTTCTTCTCAGCGGATTGAAAGTCCTGAACCGGTGGTAGGGACAAAAATTTTTGGACATATCATAGGAGATTATTTTTTTTGGCAAAAAGAGAACATGCCTACATGAATAAATGATTTTTGATTTAAATTTTTTTTTTATTTTGTCTTCATTATTTCCTAAAATCTTTTCCTACTACAAGACATTTATCCTCTCAAATGTCGATCGACCATGTCGTGGCGGGTGTCAATGAACGCGCGTCTGTCGAACGCCAGCTGCTGGTCGATTATTCCCGCCGTATTTTGACCGCTCAAATAAGCGTTGAAACTTTATTTATCCTGCTCAAACTTGCATATCGTGCAGGAGGTACGACAAGGATGGAATATAACATCACATGGCATAGCTGCGCCGCTAATTTATACACAAATTTTTAGTATTGTCGAGACATTGATAGTGCGTTGTTGGTGTATACGACCCGTGTGTTTTAAGTGCGATTTTGGCAGATTTTGTTGGAATTTAAAGAAAAAGGTTCAGATATTATCATGAGCGGGTAAGTAATAAACAGTTTCTAATTCATAACTTGCGTTTTAGACTATGATTTTAGGTTGAAAGTGATATGTATAAAAAACAATGTCATCCTTTTGAGCGCCTGTCCTTTACATTTTGACTTTGATACCCTCTCCGGCAATGTATGTACCTAACTTATAAAAAAATACCTTTTGACGATGAGATGGTGTCTCAGAATATCCCGAGGGTGTTCAGGAGTATGCTGGATACACCAATTGACGATGATGAATCTGTTCCCACCATCGTCCCTACGCCGGCTACATCTTCGCCTGAGCCTTGCACATCTGAAGAGACACATCAGCCAAATAGTTATTATTGTTTTGATTGGAACGTGTTTCCGAATCCTCCAATTCGACCAGAATTGAGGCGGGAAACGTTTTCCGAAAGTAATGGTCCAACAATTCCACATGTCGACCCATATGACATTTTCGTTGCCATATGGGATCGACACTTCATGGAATACATAGCTACGGAGACAAACAGGTATGCTCAGCAGGTGGCACAAATGATGGATAACAACAACCTCCATCCCAATAGCCGCATCAGCCAGTGGCATGATACCACAGCTGATGAGCTGTATACATACTTCGCGATTATCATTGCGATGGGGGTTGTTGTGAAGTCCAGATTGGAGGAGTACTGGAATACAACATGTGATATATTCTGCACCCCTTGCTTTGGCACATACATGTCCATAAACAGATTTTTATTATTGAATAAGTTTATACATTTTATTAATAACGAAGACATGTGTGAGGCAAGACTCGATGTATCCGAGGCCAAACTTTTTAAAATTAAGCCTGTATTGTCACATCTCAATCACTAATTTCAGCTAATTTATAAATGTGCACAAAATTTGTCATTGGACGAATCTCTTTTGCAATGGAAAGGTTGGTTAGACATAAACCAATTAGTTCCTAATAAAGCTGCTGTTATGGGGATAAAATCCTATGAGATTTGTGAATCCCAAACCAGTTATTTATGGCGGTTTGAGATTCACGTTCATAAGAGAACCCCACAAAGGCAGCCAGAAGATCCATTAAACGCATCCACGCCTTCAATTGTCTTGAGACTTACAACTGGTCTTGAGAACAGAGGACACAGTTTGTGGATGGACAATTTTTATAATTCGCCAAGCCTTGCTCGTCGTCTAAAGGCTTCGGGAATTGATTGTGTAGGAACCCTGCGAACAAATCGCCAGTTTGTTCCGCAGGCCCTGCACGAGCTCACTAAGAGGAACATGCTCAAAGGTCAGATTACTGGTCTTACCTCGGGGGACGTCGATGTAATTGTATGGAGAGATATCAATCGAGTTGCTATGAACTCTACATACCATGGGAATGCTGCCAAGCTAGTCCGAGGGTCTACTAAACCTATCTTAATATTGGATTACAATATCATGATGGGTGGGGTAGACAAAAAAGACCAGATGCTTGCCATGTATCCCATAGAAAGGAAACGAACAAAAGTGTGGTATAAAAAACTATTTAGAAAATTGTTAAATGTATCTGTACTAAACTCCTACATTATACATCACCATTCTTCTTCTCTTACTCATAGAAATTTCCGCATTACTTTAGTCAAAACCTTCTTTCGAAACATTCTTCCATTGCTCCACTTGTTCCGCTTCCTTCCACTGTAACCACTCAGAATAGACCTGTTGACGTCACCCACCGATTGAGTGAGTATCCGTTGCAAAATAGCTACCGCAAGCGGCGCGTGTGCAAGGTATGCAAGAAACGGGTGCACACGTTTTGTGTTGGTTGCTGCAAATCTGTATGCCTTGATCCGTGTTTTCTTATTCTACATTCATAATTCATTATTTACGTAATTTATTACATAACTAGCTGTTGCCAGCGACCCCGTCCGCGTGAAATTTAGAAAATTTTCCCAGTTTTTGCTCTTCCCCTCTCTACAGATTTATTATAAGTATAGACTATATATTAAATTTCGTTTGTATACAGGGTGTGGCGTAATTAATGGATAAGCCTGTGCCTGTGGATAAGCCTCCTACTGCGCTATACGAATATGTATATTTTTAATTAATCCTATGTATGGTCTTGAAAAAAATGGCATAAGTCATGTTTTTCATAAAATGACTACTTTCACTAACCAATTATGCTACAGTTGCCACAATTTTCAAAAATTTTGCATTCTGTTTTTTTTATAAAACAGCTTAAGAGGTGAGCTATTGAAAGCAATAAAGAATTCCCTATTCGTAATACAAATTTTGGGAAAAAATACATGAGATATCAAAAAAGTGTTATTGATTATTCAATTTGTTGACTTTGTACATCGTCTAGCTTAAAAAATCTTTATGGGAGTTGATTTGCCCAATATCTTAAAAACATGCTTGTTTTATGCAGTTTCCGAAATGGTATAATACTTATTACATTTCACGAGGTTTTAAAAAAAACGACAGTTGTAAAAAAATACCCTAATTTTCTTTAACAGAATTATTAATTTATCTTAAACATGTCTTTGTAAACAGTTTGAATGGACCCTTTTTTGTGTGCTCCGGAGCAGGTAGTCATTCACAATGGACCCTTTTTTGGGTGCTCGGGAGCAGGTAGTCATCCACCATGAATAGGGTAAGCAGATAACGACTCTAAGTCAACTACTTGTGGTTGTTTATCGCACGGCAAATCCAGACGGTTAGTCTTATCATAAGACAGAGACAAAGCATTTTGATGTCAGGTAAATAACAGTTGTGCGACAGAGATAGATTTTTATTATTCTCACAAACAACAAAACAGCTTTTGAACTTGTTTAACAAAGTTAGTGCTCTTTTGACTATCGTCTCTTGCGCACATATCGTTTGCTCTATCGTGTTTGTTATTGTGACGTGAATTTGGCTTATGTACTACGGACTCTGTTTTTGCTATACGAATTGGACAATTGTGATATTATCGACGACTTCTACATATCCCTGGACTACTGATCATGCCGCGTCATACGTACACTCCTCAAGAGTATGCAAATATGCATCTTATTTACGGCCTGTGTAACTGCAATGCAAATGAAGCTGCACGCGAATATCGTCGAAGATACCCCGATTTGCGACACCCAGACTACCGGGTGTTTACACGTGTGCACATCGCTTTTAGCGAAGGGCGAATGCCTGGTACCGGTGTTGGTGGTGCTTCGGAAGGCAGACCTCGACGACATCGTGATGACGAAGTTCTAGAAGCTGTGCGTGCTAATCCAGAGTTATCAATTCGTGAGTTAAGTAGAGGAACCGGTGTAGATACGCGTACTGTGGGCAGAATTCTGCACAGGCATGAGCTTCACCCGTATCACTATCAAAGGGTGCAAACACTAATGACACGAGACTATGAGCCTAGAGTCCAATTTTGTCGCGTCATGTTGCGAAAAATACGCGAAGATTCGGCGTTTTTTGACAAAATACTGTGGAGCGATGAGTCATCATGTAAAAGAAATGGCTACGTCAACATGCACAATCTTCATAGTTGGCAGGCAACCAATCCGAGAAACATAAGGCAAGACCGAGCTCAAGTCCAGTTTAAAGTGAACCTTTGGACAGGAATTTTAAATGGACAAATAGTTGGGCCCGTCGAACTATCCGAGACACTAACAGGTCCCAATTATTTAAATTTTCTGCAAAATACGTTGCCGGAACTATTACAAAGTTTAAATGTGCCAGAAAACTACTGGTTACAAAATGATGGTTGTCCCGCTCACTACGCACGAATTGTACGGAACTACCTCAATGATGAGTACAATGAGAGGTGGATAGGTCGTTTGGGTCCCATTTTGTGGCCACCAAGGTCCCCTGATTTGAACCCTCTAGACTTTTTTTACTGGGGGTGTTTAAAAGAAAAAGTGTATAAAAAAGAAATAGCATCCCTGGAACAACTAAAGGCCCTGATTTTTGAAGCCGCTGATGAAATCAAGAGCTCCGGCTTCATCCGACGCCTAAAGCGGTCATTTATCCGTCGATGCAGGGCCTGCATAGCCGCAGGTGGCCGCCATTTCGAACATTTTTTGTAAAATAAAATTTATGTAGTGTTTGCATCTTTAGAATAAAAAAAATAAAATAAGTTGTTATTTTTTTTCAACGACTAACATTCCAACTGGTAAACTCAGACAGATAAGTTAAAATACCACTGACAGTTTGTTTAAGTTAACAGTATTAATTTGATTAATTAAATCACAATAAGAACATTTTTTTACGAGTGTCATTTGGTTCTTTAATATCACATCAAACTTAATAAGTATTATAATAAGTATTATACCATTTCGGAAACTGCATAAAACAAGCATGTTTTTAAGATATTGGGCAAATCAACTCCCATAAAGATTTTTTAAGCTAGACGATGTACAAAGTCAACAAATTGAATAATCAATAACCCTTTTTTGATATTTCATGCATAATTTTCAAAAAATTTGTATTACGAATAGGGAATTCTTTATTGCTTGCAATAATTCAACTCTTAAGCTGTATTATAAAAAAAACAGAAAGCAAAACTTTTGAAAATTGTGGCAACAGTAGCAGAATTGGTTAGTGAAAGTAGTCATTTTATGAAAAACATGACTTATGCCATTTTTTCAAGACCATACATAGGATTAATTAAAAATATACATATTCGTATAGCGCAGTAGGAGGCTTATCCACAGGCACAGGCTTATCCATTAATTACGCCACACCCTGTATTTATATTTTGTAGTGTGTGTATCTATTTACCACAACTTTAACTATATACTACACCTTTGATCGTTTTTATTCGCATTTTAAATGTAAATCAAGACTTGCAATTTATTTTAAGTACGAAAAAAAAGAAAAGAAATGAAAAAAAATCCATGGAGTTTCTTGTCTGTTCTTCTCCATAGGATTCGCGATTTGGAACAGACACCTAGTTTCTGACGTTTAAAAGAGCTTGTAAAACATGCCAACTTGAAATAAAAAAATTTGACTTTGACATTAGCACGCTTTTACGAGTATAAGCCTGTGTTGTTTTTATCATAAATGTCGCAGCTGTACGTGATGATGTCGCTCAAACTCCATCCACCTCAATTCGACACGGAGCTCAGCAAATTGGTGTCTCCAAATCCACTATGCAGGATATGATGCATACCATGGGGTGAAGAAAATCCTGGAGTGAATCACGAGAAGCAAATGCATTGTCAACGTTCAATTGTTGCATCATTCATTTCCCGGTCGTGTTATTTCGCGTTTTGGAGACCAGAATTGGCCGCCTAGATCGTGCTATTTAACACCATTAGACTTTTTTCTTTGTGGTTTTTTGAAGTCGATAGTTTACGCGAATAAGCCGACGACGACTCAAGCCTTAAAAGAGGAATTGGACGCTGAATTAATGAAATACCGCAGCATTTATGGAAAACGGTCATTGAAAATTACATTTAAAGATCGCGTGTGTGCCAGCATCGGCGGCGGTCATCTGCCCTATATGTTGTTCCATACATAACCTCATTCTGTCTACTTTATGATATAATAAAGTTTCACGATTTTTTTTTTAAATATATGTGTTTTATTTAAAATTTTAATCTTGCGTACTTGTTGGGACACCCGTTAGATGCAAGTGATTCACGAGTAAAGAAAGATTACGGTCGGTTAGGTAGTACCTCTCTTAGCTATGAGTAGCATCGTAAAAGTTCACGATGAGAAAGTTCCTGTCGACCCTGTATTATTATTTCAACGCATAAGTATTACTATCGCTTTCGAAGATGAAATTGAGAAATATTTCGAATATGAATTGGCTCCGTATCCGTTGTCATTGTTCGATGATGCTAGAATGCGTAAATCACAAAAGTCAGCCATTTACGATTGTTTTGAAACAGTAAACATAGATATTGACAACATCAATGCTACGTACATAATCGACGGAGGATATCTATTACACCGTGTAGTGTAGGATCACGAAGAAACCATTAACCATATTTTAGATAAATACGTGCGGTATGTAGCACGCTGAAGTGACAATGGGCAGGCCACATCGCTCGTAGGACTGATGACTATTGGGGAAGAAAAGTCCTGGAGTGGCGACCACGTACCGGACGATGCAGGGTTGGGCGGACCCCGACAAGGTGGAGCGACGATATAGTCAAAGTCGCGGGGAGACATTGGATGCAAGCGGCAAAGGACCACGCGTTGCGGCGTTCTATGGCGGAGGCCTATGTCCAGCAGTGGACGGAGAGAGGCTGATGGATGGATGGATGGACGTGCGGTATATACATAGACATTTTGATCATAGAGTGACTGAATTATTTGATGGCTATACTGATTGTACAAACTACGAGGGGAGGTCCAAAAGTTCGTGGAATGAAAGGGTTTTAGTAAAAATGAAACAGTAAATTTATTTTTCCTTTTCAATATAATCACCCTTAAGCTGAATACATTTATTAGATCTATGAATTAATTTTTCTAAACCATCGTAAAAATATTTTTTATCTTTTCCCTCAAAATGAGCCAAAATTGCCTCCTTTACCTCATTGTCGTCGGAAAATTTCCTTCCCCTTAAGTCTTTTTTTAAATTGGGGAACAAATAAAAATCACTTGGGGCCAGATCTGGACTATAGGGTGGGTGGAATAGTGATTCGAAGCCATGCGTGTGTAGAGCAGCCATTGCAACTTTGCTCTTGTGAACCGGCGCGTTGTCTTGCAAGAGCAACACGCCCTTGGTCAATTTTCCCCGACGTTTTTCTTTGATGGCATCCTTTAATTTTTCTAGTATTGTTGCGTAGTATTCTCCGGTTATGGTCCTGCCCTTTTCTTTATAATCAATCAGTATTATCCCCTCACAATCCCAAAAAACAGTAGCCATCAACTTTCCAGCCGACTCCGACACTTTGAATTTCTTTGGCGGTGGTGTCCCCTTTTTTATGCCATTGCATGGGCTCTTGTTTGGACTCAGGCTCAAAGTGATGAACCCATGTTTCATCGCCGGTAACAATTCGCTCCAAAATCGGTCCAGGATCGTCGCCACACAACTCCGAAAAATGTTTTGACGCTTCGACGCGCTGCTGTTTTTGAAGCGGCGTGAGCATTCTCGGTACCCATCTTGCACTGACTTTTGTCATACCCAGGTGGTCATGTAGGATTCGCAAAATGGTGGTATCTGATACTCCAACTAATGCAGATAACTGTTTTTTCTTCAAACGGGTGTCCTCCAGTACAATTTTTTCCACTTTTTCGACGATGTCTGATGTGGTGGCCTCAACTGGCCTTCCTGAGCGGGGGTCGTCTTCAATCGACTCCCGACCATGTTTAAAAAGACCATGCCACTTGTAAATCATTGATTTACTAGGGCACTGTTCCCCGTAAACAGTTTCCATTTCATTCAAAATGGTCTGAGCGTTCTTTCCTTGCTTGGTAAGGAATTTAATGACCGCACGGTGTTCAATTTTCTCCATAGTTTCAGTTTTCTTCCGGATTGACGTGTATAGCAGGCGAGTGTTCGTAAACGAATGACGCAATAGGGCTGAAACTCCATTTATATACTAATTATGAGTCCCCAATTAGTATGACACTAAGCGAGCGCCCCTATCCCCACTCCATCTCCTCCATTCCACGAACTTTTGGACCTCCCCTCGTATATTAAAGCTGCAGAACGTCGTCGAGCTAAAACAACATCTTCATCTTCGGACGTCATTTTTGATGAATTTATGACAGTTACCACAAGCCATCAGAAATTTCTCGCAAATACACATAACAAGTCTTGGTTCATTTCAATGTTGAAAGAAAAATTTACGTCTGAAAATATCTCTGTAAAGCAAGCTGATAATGATGCTGATGTTCTTATAGTTGAAACAGCAATAGAACAATTTAACTCGACAAATCCAACTATTGTTGTTGGTGAAGATGTTGATTTGTTGGTATCACGGGTATGACAGCTAGTACAAAAGTTGATCGTGCTAACAGTTTGGGGGTCCATGACAAACGATCGCCAGATGGCGCTTTCAACTGAGCCGGCCCGGTCGCCATCTTTGGTCGCCATATTATTCAAAAACTGACGTTTGAGGATTGTTGTTTGTTATTGTTTGGTTGTTGTGGTTATATGTTAATGTGCCAATTTCTTGATTTCTGGATTATTTTAACGACTCTGGCTATTACCTTGGACCTTGAAGTGCATATCTTTTACGCGACCTGGCTATTGAAGAATTGGACACTGATATTGTCCAAGTGGTTTACATTTAGTTATAAATTGGTGGGTTTTATTGCTGCGACTGTTGCAATGCCTTTTACAAAGTGTATTATACCTTCGTGTGGTAGGACCATTTACGAGGAGAAACTATTTAATTTTCCTCGGAACGAGACACTGCAGAAAGAGTGGCTAAAACGAGTTTCACCGCATTGTCCAGAATCCCTTAAAGTTTCAATGCAACAACTCAGAAGGAGGAAAGTCTGTATTCGGCACTTCGAAAGACAGTTCCTAATTGGGCATAAAAGACTTTACAATGCTTGCCCAACCCTTATTACTGAAGAAGAACTTGCAGCAGGGTTATCAACAATGCCTATGGATTTTAAAGGTTAGTAAAATTTTCAACATAACCAGTAATATAAAAAATGTACATCCAGGAAAGGGATTAACATAATTATATTTATAATTGCAATACTTTGCTAATAGTCCTTTGTATTGCCCATTAGGCTTATCAGAGAAAGATTTGTTGCATATCCGTTGGGGAACTACTTATTTTTGGTAATGAAAAGTGGTAGTAAAATATTTTAAGGTTATTTTCTTGTAAAGTGTCTGAAATTTTGGTCTTGATTATCCATATCAAGGTCTCCAATTATTTCTATTATTGTCTTTATCTAGAGTGTGTAATGCTAGCTTTATTATTTCAGTTGAAACTGATCACAACTATACAAAGCCACTTTTAATATCAGACCACACATATTGTAAGAGGCCAATAAGTGAAGCTACTAGTCAACAAGCTATTAAGATTCAAAGAATTGATAATGAAGTGCTTACCGATGCTGGACAAAGTGCTCTGCCATCAACATCGAAACAAAATTACCCATTATTAGGTAAGAAGTTTGGTTAATATAATTTTAATAAATATGAGTGTCCTATTTTACGTGACCAAGGTACTAGGATTTTATTAATTTAGATTATGATAGTTTAAACATGTAAATGGCTTTAACTTAATTGTTTATCCTTTTTCTTTATATAGATGAAAGGGTTGAAGATTTAAGCATGCTGGCCAAAGATAGACCTAGTAGCCCATTAACTGCCAAAGTGTCTATGTTGAAGGCAACTGGTTCGTATAACTTAAAATAAAAAATAAATTACAAAATGAAAACTGTTTAGTTTAAGAGTTGCATGTACATGTTACAGGTTCCAAATCACCAGTTTTACTGAAAAGAAGAATGCGCCTAACTGCAAATGTGAAGTGCTTGACTCCTAAGACAATTATATAATAAATGCAAGAAACTAATTAAAGCAAGAAAATTATTTAATGTAGACAGTAACAAAGAAAACATAAAAAATGCTATCAAATTAAATGAAACCAAAAGTTTTCAGAACCTTGTGAAAAATTTTCACACTCACACTCAGAAGAATTTTTTTATGATGCAGCTAAGAACTGCAGGTCAAAGCAAGAAAGCACGACGGTATACTTTAGAAGAAAAAATATTATGTCTTGCGCTTTTTAAACAAAGCCTCAAAGGATATAAACTCCTTGAAAAAATGTTTGCCTTACCAAGCAAAAGAACTTTAAATAGGGTTCTCAATAACATACATTTAAATACTGGCATAAATACAGAATTTTTCAAACACTGCAAGCAAAAGTATCCCATTGGAATAAAATAAAGAAAATTTGCAGTATTGTATTTGATGAGGTACAATTGTCTCCTGGGATAAATTTTATCCCTTCAGCCGATAAAATACATGGGTTTGTTCCTGAAAAAGAGAATCCCAGATTTGCAGACCATGCACTAGTTTTTATGGCTAGAGGAATTTGTGCATCCTGGAGGCAGCCCATTGCCTATTATTTTTGTGAAGGGACAATGCCAACTACTGATTTAATCCGAATCATCAAAGAGATAGTAGAAGCTGTGGTGAGCACTGGTCTTGAACCCTTAGCATTTATTTGCGACCGAGGAATGACTAACCAAAGTGCTATAAAAAAACTTCAAGAGATAACAAGGGGGCAGCAAATTAAAAATGGTTTATCCTGTGGTATGTATAAATAGAGTTTTAATTATGGAATGGCATAAAGAAATAATGTGATACAAGATAACCCTGTACTTTTTTTTTCAGATGATACTATTTCCTTGAGTGGGTGCAATATTAGTGTTATATATTTCGGAGAAAAGGTATCGTAGACATCACCTGTAATTATTGCCAGGGTAGTCTCCAATCCAAACACCCTGTAATACTGAATAAGCTAACTACGTTAACTACAACATTCTATTAACTACGATGAGATTGATCCGTGGCTTACGACACGTGTAGCTGGTTTGGAAGGATCCTTTTATGAAATTTCAACGGGTCACCATTCAGTCTCACCAACTACAGTAAATAAACGAATTACTCACCATTTACACCATTTAAGGACCCACATCACAATCTTGGAACCTAAGTTAAAACTAAAAATCCTTAAGTAAACTATTTTAATCAAGTCTCCTACGACACGGCCATTCTGCGAATACACACGTCCCCGTGTGTAAATCTGCAGTAGGACTAAGTTTTTTCGCTCGGCTAATTCTGACCCAATATAAAGTCGCAAAATAAAGAAATCCACAACTAAGATTTTTCCATACACTCGGTCAGTTACAACAATTTCCACAATAATTCAACATTCACGCGGTCAGTTACATTAATTCCGCATTATCGTTACGTTGCACTTTCTCACAAATACACACTCAGCAATTACACTTTGGAGGATATTCTAATTGTTTAAGTTATAGAACTGGGCAGCGTAACGACCCGTATAATACTGACTGCTCTAGTTGTCAGGTTTTTCGTATTTAAGCTAACGAACAATGAGTTGTGTGGGCTTAGTATCGACTTATCGAGTCAATACAATCGCATTCAAATCGATGAGTTCAAATGATCAACACATTAAAATTGTATTTCGATAAAGATAACCACTCGGCTGTAATTTGATAACTAATTATTTAGGGTTTAGCTAATAATTCGCAAATTACCCAGAAAATGATTTTTAGCTACGTTAGTAAACGCATTAGAAAAAAAATTTTTTTTTCTTTTTTTTTTCTTTTCTTTTTGTTTTCTTTTTCTTTCTTTTCTTTGTTTCTCTTTGACTTTATTGTCACACGGCCATTCTGCAAAGGCACGCGTCCTCGTGTGTTCCCTATCTACTTGAAACTAATAGAAGGCTTTCCGTTTGGCCTATCCTGCTGATCTAGACGGATTCAACAGTAAAGGAATGATTTTTTATTTAGTTTAAAAACTAATGATTAAACTATCAGTAAATAAAAAATTGAATTTTGAATTTTCGTACTGGCATACGAATAAACACTGTTACTCTGCCTTCTACTTGTAGCCCAATTAGAAGTTAAGCCTACATAACTATTTTAGCCGTTGCTACCAAACACCTACATCGTGAATAGTAACCGTTGGTTGGTGTACAGTATCGTGGTATATTTCACAACAACGTATAAACTTACGGTGCCATGACAAATTATTGTTAATTTTATTAAGAGAGAACGACTATTCACACACGTAATAGTAAATACTTTGACTATAAGATTCGGTGGTGGTACACTCGTCACCGTAGCCGAAATTAAATTCGCTCGTAACGTCACGGCGCATTCCACATGAGCATGACAATATCATCTTAACTAGGGAGGATAGGTACCTAAATGAAAGGTCGATGTTGCAGTAAGCAAGGGCCCTAAAGGATACTGGTATAGGTCGATGCTGTGCCATGGGCGGTCCTGTTCGCCGTCGTACACAGGGGATAATTATAGGTTATAAGTGGCTTATAGATAAAGCATCTTATCTTTATTATTTTTACTATCATAATTTTTTTTTTGTGCTAATAGCATCTTAATTAGGAAGGATAGGTAAATGAATGGTCGATGTTGCCGTAGGCAAGGGCTCTAAGGGATACTGGTATAGGTTGATGCTGTGCCATAGGCGGTCCTGTTCGCCGTTGTACACAGAGGACTATTATTCTTTCGGGATAGGTTATAAGTGGCTTATTGGACGGCTCCACACGCCAATAGCATCTTTTATTGTTTTAATTTGGCTTATTGGAAGGCTCCACGCCCCAACAGCATATTTTATTGTTTTAATTTGGCTTATTGGAAGGCTCCACGCCCCAACAGCATCTTTTATTGTTTTAATTTGGCTTATTGGAAGGCTCCACGCCCCAAAAGCATTTGCTATTTGTTGGATGGATAGGATTTTGTCTGGCTAACAACGCTCCACGCGCAACTAGCAATTGTTTTTTTTTTTTTAAATAATTGCTTAACTGGTAGCTACACCACGAAAACCGTTAATGTTATTAATAGTTTATTGAACGTCTCTATACGCCAAGAACGCTCGCAATTATGCATTGGAATAAAAAGAAAAGTAGATAAATGGAATGTAGATCTGTTATAATCTCGCTACAACAACAGATTCTTGTTTAAATAATTAAGTCCAACGATGAAGGCTCGAAGATGATCCTCAGTTACCCGAATAATTTGTTAATTATTGTGTGTGCGCGAGAACAATACTTAAATTATTTTATTTAGAATTCTCTCCAAAATTATGACAGGTACAAAAATTAGCAAAGTTAAAATGAACATGTAATTAACAGAAAAAGCAGTAAACTTTATCAACAATTATTATTGCATAGGCATTAAAGGCATTTTT
Source organism: Orgyia antiqua (assembly GCA_916999025.1). Classification (NCBI taxonomy): domain Eukaryota; kingdom Metazoa; phylum Arthropoda; class Insecta; order Lepidoptera; family Erebidae; genus Orgyia; species Orgyia antiqua. The sequence continues at coordinate 14,571,370 of OU779874.1, forward strand.
AAATTAAATATTGAAATTTGGTTAATCTTAAACCTATCATACTGGACATCTCTATGAAGATTTCAGAAACGTGTTATAGGTAAGCCACAATGAAGCATGTGGTTAATGTTATTAATAATTTACAATACGTCTGTGCATTATCAAGAACATATTTGTAAGTACATAGATGTTTTAAAAAGATTTCAAGAACTGATTGTAAGTAAGCCACAATAAAGTGTGTCGTTAATGTTATTAATGGCTCATTAGACGTCTCACACGTCAGTGAACTAAAGATTTCAGAAACGTATTGTACATCACAGAAAGTGATGTTCATATTATTAATGGTTACTAGACGTCTTCATACGTCAGTAAGTTAAAGATTTCAAAAACTTATTATACACCACAAAAAGTGATGTTAATAATTATTAATGGTTGTTAGACGTCTCCATACGTCAATGGCACCGTCAGGTTCGTATTTGTAGCTAGATATTTCAGAAAGGATTTTAACCGCATATTATAGGTACACTACAATAAGTTGCGTTGGCAATATTATTAACGACTTACAGGACGTCTGCATACGTCAATAGCACAGTCGAGATCATAATGGTAAATAGATTTTTCGAAACAGTATTTCTGAAACGACTGGCACGTATATAGATTTCCTAAACTTTCTTTCGCTGTCTAAGGATTTAAAATTTTAAACGAATATTTCGTCAAACTCTTTTTATCACAACTCTATCTTCTACATGTAACTACATGTTGGTCTAATCTTGAGTATTTAGTTAACCATGATTTAGATTTTTTCACTACCTCTCATCTAGGTGAAAGTTTCTTGCGATATTATTTGCCAGTCACAAATAACAAAGTTTAATAACGCGTTAGAATATGTAATAACACATTATTACACGGCGGAGATTAAATCTTTATTTTTCTTTATAACTTTTTTTCACGAACACTTTGAAACGAAGTGTTGAATGTTGATAAGCCACACTATATTTCTGTTCGCAATCAAGTAAAACAATTTCACAATTATTTATTGATTGATACACGAGATAAATTAAGCAAATGAACACTGTAGATTTATAAAATTACTAATAAATCATTGTCATTTAATTTTTGTTACGTAGTTACAGTGTACTTAACTAATTACCTGTGACTTGTTATTATCAGTCTTTGCTTGTTAATATAATCAAAGTAATTTTTATCCAAAAAGAAACTTTGCGAAAACTTTAAATTTTTACTAGAACGCTGGTTACGGTTAATTTTACTGTTCTAGTTTTTTTTTTCAAAACAAAATCGAATAACGACTATTCGATCCCACTTCTGATATCGGAGAAAAGGTATCGTAGACATCACCTGTAATTATTGCCAGGGTAGTCTCCAATCCAAACACCCTGTAATACTGAATAAGCTAACTACGTTAACTACAACATTCTATTAACTACGATGAGATTGATCCGTGGCTTACGACACGTGTAGCTGGTTTGGAAGGATCCTTTTATGAAATTTCAACGGGTCACCATTCAGTCTCACCAACTACAGTAAATAAACGAATTACTCACCATTTACACCATTTAAGGACCCACATCACAATCTTGGAACCTAAGTTAAAACTAAAAATCCTTAAGTAAACTATTTTAATCAAGTCTCCTACGACATATATGACCCTCCTCATCTCTTAAAAGGTATCCGCAATAATTTGCTGAATAAAAATATGCATTTTGAAGGAAAATTAGTACAATGGCAAGACATCATAGATATTTATAATTATGACTCCCAAATTGGGAACATTAGAATGCTGCCAAAATTAACAGATGAACATGTCATCCCAGACAAAATAAAAAAAATGAAAGTGAGCCATTGTGCCAAAGTATTAAGCGAACGAGTAGCTGCTACATTAAGATACACTGCATCATTTAGTAAGTAATACGTTTTGTTCCCTTGTAGGCATTCAGATATATTTAGTAAAAAACTGTTATTTGGACATTATAAACAGACACTTGACTTTTATTTATTTATATAGATACTTTCAGCTTCCTATGTTCAGTAGTTTCAGCTATGCCAGTCAGTCAATCAGTAACGCAACAGTTTTATACATACAGATTTCTAATGGAAAGCATTATCTATTCCAGGTCAACGAAATGATGGAAGTCCTGTGAGTGCTACCATTGAAAACACAGCAGATGCAGTAGAGTTTTTCGACAAATTATTTGATAGTTGCAATGGGTCACGAGCTGGGCGAGCACCAGGAAAAATGAGGATGGCTGTCAAAATAAATTCTCCTCATCAGTTATTTTGGAACAAAGCACTTAAAACTTTAAAAAACATAAAATATGTTGATAAAACTAATAAACAAAAAATAAGAACTGTACCTACATTAAATAATTGGATAACTACCATAGAAAGCATGAAAAGACTCTAATGTTTTGTTTTCAAGGGGAGTCTCTTTCTTTTATACTAGAAATTTAAATCAAGACCCCCTTGAAAACTTTTTTGGGAAAATAAGATCCCTAAATTATAGAAATAATAATCCAGATACATACACATTCCAAAACTCTTTTAAATCTTTGATTATGACAAACATGCTAAGTGTTCATTCAAATCATGCAAATTGTGAGGATGACATGGGGGCAACAATAATAAATTTAAGACAATTGTTGTCCACGTGTCCTCCAGAAGAAACAAATAGTGAATATTGTGTGAAAAAAGGTCACAATATCACTACCCAAATTCCTGCAGAAAATCAAGCAAATCGAAATAGAATAAATTGTAACGCTCGAGGATTTACTGCAGGATATGTGGTAAATAAATTGAGTAGACTGGTACAATGTTCTCAGTGCAAAAAAACTATGGTATCAAGAGAAATAACAAATATGCGCACATTAATTTCACATAGAGAAAGAAAAAGTTTAAAGAACCGAAATTTAAAGTACCCAGCTACTCAGTTAATTGTGGCCTTTTCTGTCTTGATAGATTTAATAAATGAATATTTAGCTGTAAATTGTCATAAAAAAGGTTTACTATATAATATTAAAAAACGGTTCTATGAAAATAGAGATTTGGATTGGTTAGGCTGTCCCATCCATAAAGATTTAAAAAATCATTTTATTAAAATGGTTGCAAGATTGCAAATTTTTAATTGGTGTAAAGGAATAAATCAGATATTAAGTGGGAGAGTCCAAAATAAAATAAATAATGCAGCACTGGATGATGTCCAAGCATTGGCCTATAAAGTTTTTGAAAACCAGAAAATATAATAGGTAAACAGTATTATGTGTGTTTTATTTGATAACCTATGAAAAAAGTCCTTAATATGTAATTAATGATAATATTTACGTAATAGCTATACCATGCTATACGTACATACTTATTATATCGATGTACAACCTACATTTAAGTATACCTACCTACAACATTGATGTAATGAACAGCAGCGCCTCTAGCGGACAATCGTCATGGACCCCAAAACTCTTTACGAGTATAGGTTAGTTCGGTAGGTGTCTTATCTGTTGTAAACATACAACTTACTAATCTGTGGTTGGTATTACTTACCTGCTCGAACGCCAACCGAAAAATTATTTATTTTTTAAAACCTGGGAAGTCTCAACCATAATCAAAAATATATTCATCAAAGAGTTTATTTGCTTTTTCAAAATGACATAATCATATCTTATTTCTACATGCAGTAACTGGTTGCGACACGACATCAGCATTTTACAGGAGAGGTACATTTTACAGATCAGTTTTGAAATAGTTTGAGAGACAAGATTTAGTTGATTGTGCTGACGTTTTTTATGAAAGTACCTCTACTCCACACGCTGTAATCACCAACGGAATTCACTTTCTTCTTTCCGTTTACGGAGCTCTAAACAAAAAATTACGTGCTTAGATAAGTTTCGATACATCGTACCCTCAGTACAAAAAAGTATAAGTGGTGTTACGTTGAATTTTAGTTATTAGTATCATTGGGAAGAGCTCCTAAAAATACGTATGCTCAATTTTTATCGAATTTTTGTCGTTAAGTTTAAATTTTTTATTAAATAATTCATATTTTACGTCGTTTGATTGAACGGATTTTCTTTTTAGCAAAAAACTAAATATGATAATGTACGCAAAACTATTTATGTGTATTAAAACATAAACACATTTATGATATTTTTAAGTATGTAAAATATAATCAAAAATAAAATAACAACAATAATGTTCTTCATCCACACTTCTTTTTTGTATAGTACATAATTACACACGATTATGATAATTATCCACCAAACAAACACGATTTTAAAATAAGTATAGCTGTTTACTTTATTTGACTGTGAAAATCACATTAATTAAGAACGATTACGGCGTTCTTCCGTTCGAAAAAATACAAGCGCATCAAGTAAGTCGTAATGGCCAACGTAATGGTCGTAAAAACAATCGCTGTTCTGAGTAACTATTATGATAAGATAGTTATTGTTCTAAGAAATCATAGCAATTAAGTAATTCAAGAGAATTGGACCACACGCCGTGGAGAGGTTTCATTAAGAGATAATGTTATAATTAAGTTAGTCTTAGTCTGATTTTGGTAGCGAATAAACGCTTTTGAATTAAATATTGTATTTTTAAAAGGTCCACCGGTTCGTAATAACTTTGACTGGCGCAGCCGGTAGGATTTTCGCGTTGTTATAAATTCACTTAAAAATCAGTGAAAAGCAACGATCGTTTTTACACGATTCCAACGAAAATCAACGAACCAAATAAATAAGTCATTTCGGCGAGCCGGCGAGACAACATCATCAACCTGAGATTCAACGGAGAGATATGGGCAGTCTGTAAGTAGACCAAAATTGCTAATCCTTTCTGTTTCCCTTCTTATTCCAATAGTATAAGTGTCTTAAAAATATATGGTGATATTTCCAAAAATAGAAATTCATTACTTGATTTTTAAGATTTTAATTTTAGGTGTGTAATTAATTTTTAATATCAAAGTGTAATTCTCATTTCAATAATTAAAATATCAGTTAATAAACTAAGACGTATTCTACGATATTACCTGACGCTCATACTTCGAGGTCATCGTAATTAATTTCAATATTGTTAATATAATAATTTTATATAGTTTAAATAAATCGCTATAATGGATAAAATTACTAAAATCCCTAAGGAAATAACATATGTTATCCCAAAGTTTGACGGAGATGAAAAACTCCTTAATTTGTTCGTAAGGAAATGCGAATATGTTATAAATTGTTGCCGTATACAAGGTAATCCGGATCAAGACCTGTACGTTTTTCACGTTATTACATCTAAATTAATAGGCAGAGCTGCATCGCTTATAAGCGAACGCCAAGATTTAAATAATTGGAGTGTTTTAAAAAAAGCGTTAGAACAACATTTCGGTGATCCAAGATCAGAAGAGTGCATTGCAATAGAACTAGAAACGTTAAAAATAAAAAATGGAGAGTCATATCTAGATTTCTGTAATAGGATACAATATGTCAGAAGTACATTAATTGCAAAAGTGAATTTAGTAGACGATGTTAATCTTCGCGCTAGTAAAATAACTATTTATAACAACATGTCAATGAATGTATTTCTTTATAATTTAACCGAGGATTTATTACGCATTGTTAGACTTAAAGGTTGCAACACGTTGGAGGATGCCTTAAGTATAGTTTTAGAAGAAGTAAACTTCCTATATCAATATAATACGCGAAATATAATGCTTAAAATGCCACAACAAAATCATATAAGCTCACCTAAGCATTCACCAATGCTAAGTCATCATTATGCTGGTCCATCTAACCTTCAAACACCACAGACATTTAAGTTTGGTAATGCACCAACTAACACTAAATTTAATGGCCCGCAACCACAACAATTTGGTTACAGACCACAAAACCCATTACAACCATTTAAAACACCGTACAATAATACTAACCAGTTTGGCTACAAACCAAACCTAAATCCAAAACCTCAACAGTTTGGCTACAAACCAAACCCAAATCTAAATCCTCAACAGTTTGGTTATAAACCAAATTTAAACCAAACCCCTCAGCAGTTCGGATATAGACCGTATAATCAACCCCAACAATTAGGATACAGACAAAGTCCACCTCAATTCAATAAACCCCCACAAAACATATCAACAGATGTAAGCATGCGTACAGCCCCACCAATTAAACCACAAGGTTTTAAATTAAATGAATTATACAATATAGAAGATTCAGATTTTGAAAACTGTTACAACTTAGGGTATGATTGTGAAGACAATCAATGTTATCAGGACGAAAATATCAGTAACACTCCTGAAAATGAATGTGAAACCCATGAAATGGAAGAAGAATGTCTGGAAAATTTTCATATGATAACACGTCACAACGATCAAAAATAATACATATTAACTGTAATCCCAAGTTAAAATTACCGTACATACTTGTACCAGAAATAAATTCCAAATTCATGATTGATACTGGCAGCTCCAGGTCATTCATTAGCCCCCTTAAAGCAGATCAATATTATAGGAACTTTATTAGTTACGAACCTTTTGAGGTAATTAGCACACACGCCTCAAGCAGACACAACGAAGTTATAAATATTCCACTATTCCCAACATTTAAGATAAAAGATCAACATAAATTCTATATATATGAAGTTGATAAACGTTACGACGGATTAATAGGTAGCGATTTACTAAAACATTTAAATGCCAAGATAGATATGAAGAAAAATATGTTATACACTGAAAATACAAACATACCAATAATCTACAACGCTAATATAGAAATAAAACTTGCCCCACGTTGTGAACAAAGAGTAAAATTACCGACTAAGATTAAAAACGGAGATGCTATTTTAGAATATGTTTCTTTTTGTAAAGGTGTTAGAATGCCCAGTGCTTTAGTTACGTGTAAAGATGGTTTTGCTACGACAGTAATACAAAACACTCTTGATGATGAACTTGACTTGACAATAACGAGACCTTTTAACGTGACAAGATATGAACCACAACAGTGTGACTTGAACTATCTCTATAGTGAACAAGAAATAGACCAAATACTCACGGAAAATTTAAATAACTTAAGACTAGACCACATGAACTCAGAAGAGAGAGAAAATATTACAAAACTTTGCAATGAATACAAAGAAATATTTTATTCAGAAAAATTACCTCTCACTTTTACAAATGACGTAAAACATCATATAAGAACCCGCAATGAGGACCCAATATTTATTCGACCATATAGACAACCACAAGTAATTAATGACGAAATTAACAGACAAGTAGAAAAAATGCTACAAGACAATATTATAACAGAATCACATTCCCCTTGGAGTGCTCCAGTGCACCTGGTCCCCAAAAAGGCAGATGCATCCAATGAAAAGAAATATAGACTCGTTGTAGATTACAGACGACTTAACGAAATTACAATTGACGACAAATATCCCTTACCAAACATAACTGACTTGTTTGACAAATTAGGACGTAGCTGTTACTTCTCTACAATAGATTTAGCTAGTGGTTATCATCAGTTAGAAGTAGCAGAAGAAGACAAACAGAAGACAGCGTTCAGTACTCAATCAGGACACTTTGAATTTACACGAATGCCGTTTGGACTTAAGACAGCACCAGCAACTTTTCAACGTACCATGGACAATGTCCTACGTGGTCTACAAGGCATACATTGTCTAGTATATCTAGATGATATAATAATCTATTCATCTAGCCTCCAAGAACACATAAGCAAACTACGAACCGTTTTTGATAGATTAAGAAAAACAAACTTAAAAGTACAATTAGATAAATCTGAATTTATACGAAAGGAAGTGTTGTATTTAGGACACACAATAACACCTGACGGACTAAAACCCAATAACGACAAAATTCAGGCCGTACTTGACTATCCATTACCTAAAACGACCACTGAGATTAAAAGCTTTTTAGGATTAATAGGTTATTATCGAAGATTTATAAAAGACTTTGCCAAATTGACGCAACCAATGACAGCTAGACTGAAAAAGAAATGTAATATGCCCGTAACAGACGAGAAATATATACAATCATTTGAAAAATGCAAAGAACTCCTAGTTAATGCACCTATACTTCAGTATCCAGATCCTGATAAACCATTTATTTTAACCACAGACGCATCTGAATATGCTTTAGGCGCTGTTTTATCTCAAGGCACGCTTGGAAATGATAAACCCATTGCATATGCCAGCCGTACACTCAACGATGCCGAAACACGTTATAGTGTTACTGAAAAAGAATTATTAGCAATCGTCTGGGCGGTAAAACACTTCCGTCCATACCTTTATGGAAAACGTTTCACCATAGTAACTGACCACAAACCATTAGCATGGCTAAATTCTCTTAAAGAAACCAACAGTAGACTCACTAGATGGCGTCTAAGACTATCAGAATACGATTTCGACATAATACATAAAAGTGGTAAAACTAATTTAAATGCAGACGCGTTATCACGTATTCGTGTTAATGCAACAGACGAAAATGACGATAATGACCACACTTCTACTCGAGCTGTTATTGACAAAGACGAAGACTTAAACCAATACCTAAAGCAACTGACTGATGAAATTACTAAATTACAGACATCTAAGACTAATAAAGACGTTAACGATGATAGTACGCCTATAACGTCAAGATCACCACAATCAATATCAAGTTCGAGCTCAACTCTAACAGCATCTGAAAATTCCGAAACCACAAAATCTGATACAGTTCATTCAGCACAAAATACAGAATCCCAAGGAATTCCCATTTTACAGGAAGCTATCGACACGAAACCTAATCAAATATTAGTTCACCCCTGGCTCATTGATAAATTATCTGTAAAAGAATTATCGCACGAGAAACAACGCATTTTAGAAGTACATCTACCAATAAATAAACCAGATCTAATAAAACAATTTTTAAAGGAATATATAAAAAATAAAACAAAATACTTCATACATTTCGAAGACCCAGAACACCGCCGACAATTCACAGAAGCAATAATATTTTTATTTAAAAGAGAACTAGTACAATTCTTTGAATGTACCAAACGCGCTACGTATATTAGCGATGAAAACGAACAAAGAGAAATAGTAGAAAAATATCATTTAGGTAAAACATGCCACAGAGGTATAAAAGAAACCCTAGCACACATTAAGCGATCATACTTTTGGCACAATATGCCTCGAACAGTTTCAAGCATTATAAATGCGTGCGAAGCTTGTCGAAAAATGAAATATGATAGAAACCCCATTAAACCCAAACTTCAGCTAATACAAACACAAAATAAACCATTAGAAGAAATTTTCATAGACTTATTTTCTATTGAAGGACGTTATTATTTGACCATCATAGATGCTTTCAGTAAAGTAGGTCAAGCATTTGAAATACCAAACAGATCTACTCCCGAAGTGGTAAGAGCACTTATTAAATATTTTTCATTTTATGGCATACCTTTAAAAATTAGCGCAGATGCAGGCAAAGAATTTAACAATGTCCTGGGCCCTGAGTCGGGTATTTCAACGGTGTCACAACTGTACCATTATTGTACCATTATGGTGCAATAGTAAAGTTTTTGGTAGTCTACTATTAATGTGTCGTCATAATGACTTCATCATTGTCTTACAATTGTCAAAGTGACATAAATTGCTAATCTCGTACACAACTGCTTCACAATTGCAATTCAATGACTGAAATGTTTCGGTAGTCTGCTATTTTGAATTTGACAGTAATATTTTTAAATTGTCCTGTGTCGACAGATTGCCATAAATAAAAAATAGATAGATAGAAATATTAGAAATTGTTCTTTGTAATTTATTGCAATTTACTAATCTCCTAAACTTCACATTGCTTTTTATACTAATAAATAGTATGTACAAATATATTTAAACGAAGTCTAGCATGATTAAATGTTTAAATTTATTAGTAGTTTTTCGAAAACCACTTCAACTAACGCATTTTTTAAAAACGGCAACACATACATACCATTCCAACACAATCCATAGATAAAAGAGACCGAAAATTCAATGCATAGATAAAAGAGATCGACAATTCTATTACCATTGAAAGACCGTTATGACGGCATATAGCAGACTACGGATATTTGACTTCAATTGCAACGGTATCGTGCCGGTATTGTGCCGGTATGACAATTGTTCCAAAATAGTGGACTTGAGCACCTGATGAAAGAATTATTGGCCTTATATAAGATTAACCTCCACATTGGAACACCAAATAATCCAAACTCAATGGGACTAATTGAAAGATTCCACTCAACTATAATAGAGATATACAGACTAGCAAAATATGAACAAAAATATACAGATGCTGCCTCCATTATGACATACTCAATAATGGCCTATAATCATAGTATACATTCTGCTACTGACATGACCCCATTTGAATTCTTATTAGGACATACAGATTCAAGACACGCGTTCGACACGGACTTTGATAAACAATACATGCAGCAATTAATTAAAGAACATGCAAAGCGTACTAAATACCTGTATGCACATATTGCTGAGAAAGCAATAGAAAATAAACAAAAGGTTAGGGATAAAAGAGCTGGTGAAACAAGATTTAACATAAACGTAGGTGATAAAATATACGCTAAAGACATAAATAAGCGTAGTAGTAAAGATAAACCTCGTTTTATAGAAGCATTAGTGACAGGCGACATAGTTAGAAATGTAGTTCCAATCGCGGTTAAAAATAGAAATACTAAGACACCACTAAAAATGTTAAACGCCCTCCACAGAATCGTCCTAATCATCCTGGTAGTGTTCAAGATGATGGAGATCCGGGCCCTTCAAGTACAGGAAATAATTAACAACCCAGGAATTCTACCTGTGAAAGAAGGTGTCGCTGTTATCAGTAATGATAAGTGGACAATTGTAAAAATATTAAACTTCAAACCTATTGTAGAAGACTTAGAGGATAATATTTTTCAATGTTCACAGTTAGATAAGTTAGTTAATCATTATGATAAAGATTGTACTCTAAACTTTAGAAATGTTGCAAAACAAATAGAATATCTAAGGAACTTAGCTGTAGATAAATTAAGACAGATCGCTCCAACCATAAGAATTAAACGCGGTATCCTAAATCCTCTAGGATCTATCATAAAACTGATTACAGGAAATCTTGACAATGACGATGCCATTAAGTATGAGAAAATGATTAGCGAAATGAAACACAATCAAAATTATAATAGCAAAAGGCTTACTTTGATCACAGAAATTGTTAAAGAATCCGTTAACGCCACATATAAAATAAACGATAATCTCATTAAAATCAGTTCATATACGAGTAACTTTACAAATAATTTGAATAATATTTCCAGGACACAAATGTTAAATCATATTGAAGCACACATAATGAATACATATAATTTACTTATAACGAATTTCCAAACCACACATATTAAATTAAATGAAATAGAAAATAGTATAGCATTAAGTAAATTAGGCATATTACACCAATCTATTGTAGACACAGATAAGTTATTAAACATACTAAAAAACATAAGTAAGATAGAGAACTTAATGTATACTCCTAAGTTAGAAAACTTAGTTAAGATAGAACGAACAATTGTATTAAAGGCATATTTTAAAGAAAACCATATTAATTATCTTTTGGAAATACCTCTGGTAGGTCAAGACACTTATATCTATTATAAACTCTATCCCTTACCTATGTTACATCATAACCATACCTTTATTATTTTACCCAAATACCCATACCTTTTAGCAAAAGGGTCAAAGAATAAGCTGCTCAATAAACCATGTCAAGAAATAGATGAGAACAGCTACCTATGCATCGACGACTACTCGTCATATATAGCGGAGGATTCATGTATCACCGAGCTTATGACATTTGCTGAAAGTGTAACATCATGCAAACAGATTGAAATAACTATAGAACCAATTAGGATTCAATTAATACAGCCTAATCGATGGATACTCTACAGCAAATAAGAGTCCTTACTCTCAAAAAACTGTGGCGACGAGATGTTCCATCGGAAGATTCAGGGCACCTATATACTTACCATTGACGACATGTGCACTATACACATTCAAAATATAACTCTAAGCAGACGTCAAACAAGTAACGATGATGAATGCGTTTTTACCCTTTGGGTACGGAACCCTAAAAAAGGAACAATGAAAAGAGAAAACCCATGGAGTTCCTTATCTGTTCATCTCCATAGATTTCAGTTTTGAAACAGACGCCTAGCTTCTGACGTTTTAAAAGAGCTTGTTATTCTTGCTTACCTACTTAAAATATAAATATTTGACTTTGACCCTCGAGCATTCATCTCAATTTTATAATGACAAAGAAGACGGTAAGCGACTACCGGAGCTTATGGACGTTTGCAACACAAGAAGTATCTCTTGCGATCCTTTAAGGGCCTACGTCAATATTATCGTCGACATGTACATAATAACACAGCTAGTCAGTATAGAAAATGAAGAATTAGGGATATTTTTTTTGTTTACTCAAAATCTACTAAATATATTTTAATTCTGATTTACGTGTTTCTATATATAATAGTTACTTATGTTTTTAAAGTTATTTCATTAGTTAATACGCGATAATAGACCGACAAATGAAAAAAAAAAAATTAGAGAGGTTGTTTCATTCAATCTAAAGAAACAATGAAAACTTCGTACGTAGAAAAATGCACGAAGCTATTTTGGTATCCTCTTAAGAACATTTTAACGCCTTTTTAATAGATAGATTCAACATTTACAAAAATTATATTACAGGTAGGTAGATAATAACATTTTTGCATCTAAATAAATAAAAACGTTATTATCTACAATCTACATGTTTTGTAATTATTACCCATACCAGCAAAGCAAAATCAGTGCTTAGAAAACACTACAAGTATGATAAAAAATCAGGTTAAGGTAGACCACAAAAAGTTGTTCTTTTACGAAAATGCAACGCAGTTTATACAGAAAATTATTTCTTCCAAAAATCACCGGAGCATCCAACTAAAGTGGGGTCAGAAGTGGAATACTAATAGTTCCAAGGTGGAAACAAAAATCTATTAATAGAGGAAGGTAGTAGTAGTAGTAACAAAACTTTAATAAGGAAAGAATAAATACGCGGCTGAATACCAAAGAATAAATTTTACAAATTCAAACTGAAAAACATGAGACATATAAAAAGCAGGAAACAGATTAACAAGTAAATTAACTTCTTCACATACGTGATTTAGTTGCAATTAAATGAATTCAGTTTGTACCAGCACTCGAATAAAAACCAAAATTTCCAGGACCTAAGGTGACAAAAATTAAAAGTAAGGAGCGTTATGGAGTTGAAAAATACACAGCAGACAACAAGCTGTGCAGACCTTGTCCAAACGAAACTGCCAAAACCAAAAGAGGTTACTAGGTTTAATATATATTTTAACTTATTTCCCAATTATTATTTTCAAAATCTCTAAATTGTATAAAAACTGTGTTTCGAATAACAACAAATGCTGAAATGAGAATTTATGGTACTTTTTCTAGAAGAAAGAGTACCATAAATTCTGCCGCCTCAGAAAAAACTGATATCAGTATAATTTTACACACAAATTTGTCACTAATTGCGCACACGTCCCACAAAACTAACACCATGAAGTTAACTACTAAAGTAGGGTAAGTTGCGTCACCGTTGCCAGCGTTGGTAACCCAGCGTCATACATTTATAAAGCATTTGCCAGCCGGGCCCCTCCTAGCACAGTCCCTTTCGTGAGCCCCAGGGTATACACCATCATTTAATCTCGGATCCCGGACTTGTGGTCGGCCACTCGGGCCCTTCCGGCTCAGTCCAACCCTGTCGCAACCTAGATATGTAACGCTTAGCTGTACATACGAGCGCTGCGCAATTGCAGCGAGATTACGTTTCAGCGACAAAGCGACACGCCCGCTTCATTCCCGTGGGTGTAGTTCAGTCCTGAGTGAATTACATCAACCTATGTAGACGCCACGCATAGTGTAAACATAATGTACCTAATTATGTAATTCTATGTATTACGAGTATGTATTTACAAAAGAAAAGTAGTTTATGTATTATGTCCGTCTTCTGGTACCCATAACACAAGCATAATAAGCTTAGCTTGGGACCAGAGGACGTTGTGGGAAATGTCCATGAATATTTATATATATTTAATGGTTGAGAAGGCATATGATAGCGTGTGGAGGGACGAATTGTGGTCTATCTATGTATGGAGTTAACAGGCGCTTGGTGAAGGCACTGAAATCTCTTTATAGGGATTCCAGAGCCTGTGTCACGACAAATAGTGCATACACTGGCTGGTTTAGCATCTCTAGGGGTGTGAGACAGGGATGTGTAGCGTCACCATAGCTGTTTAATCTATACATGGATAGTTGTCTTGTAGATTTGAGAGAGAGTGATGATGGATTGGTTATGGGTGAGCTGCCTATCAAGTGTCTTCTTTACGCGGATGATCAAGTTCTACTTGCACCATCTGCGGAAAAATTGCAAGATATGGTAACTAGAACGAATGAAGCATTTAAATTAAAAGGAATGAAAGTAAACTTAAACAAGACGAAAGTTATGGTGTCTGAAAAAGAGGAGTGTATGCATGCATGTATGAGTGCATGTAATATTAAAATAGATGATAAAAGTGTGAACAGGTACAAGAATTTGTTTATTTGGGAAGTGTTTTTACAAGAGATGGTAAGGTTGATGCTGATAGTTACGTAGGGAACAAATTTCTGGCCATGCCACCTCCGCTTGGTCCCGGTAGAATGGGAAGGTCCAAGAAGTGCTGGCTTGACGTCGCCAGATGATGCCGAAGACCGGGCGAAATGGAGTAGGAAAAGCCGGAAAGCGGACCCCAGGCTCCGAAGCTATAGCTGGGGATGCTACCGGGACATCGCTAATATACACTTTTAAACTTTCGCGTTGCATTTTATTACATTGAAAAACACAGGTATTAAACGCGTTTAAATTTTTAGTATAGGTGTTAAGCACCTACCTTTTTGCCGACGTTTCGACCGAGTTGCATCGGCCGTGGTCACGGGCTGACTGGATATGCGGTGTCACGCCTCCCCCTCTGAGGTGAACTCTTCATCCACCGTCGAACAATTTTTCCAAATACCCACACACACAACACTAACGGTGTCCCTATTCTGTACTACAGCCGTATTCTGGTAGTTAGTTGTTCGCGGTCGGCTAACTACCAGAATACGGCTGTAGTACGGCTGTAGTAGTCAGCCCGTGACCACGGCCGATGCAACTCGGTCGAAACGTCGGCAAAAAGGTAGGTGCTTAACACCTATACTAAAAATTTAAACGCGTTTAATACCTGTGTTTTTCAATGTAACATCGCTAATATGATGATGGTAAGATTAATGCTGATGTGGAAAGAAGGGTGCTAGCGGGAAATAAGCTGAATGGTGCCTTGCATGCTATTGTGGCTAACCAAGCGATTACTGAAAAGGCTCGCATGGCGTGTTGTTACCTACGCTTATGTGGGGAAGCGAATGTTGGGTGTGGCAGAAGAAGCACGAAAGTAGAATAAATGCTGTAGAGATGCGCTCTTTGAGAAGTATGAGTGGTGTAACTTTGAAAGATAGATTAAGAAATGAAGTTATAAGAAGAACTGGTATAAGAGGTCTGAAAGAGGATGTAGTGACTAAGATGGAGAAAAGTATGCTTTGGTGGTTTGGTCATGTGGAGAGAGACGATTAACGAAAGGCATATACACGGCGGAGGTAAGTGGAAATGCTGAGATGGGACGCCAGAGAAAAATATACTCCAATGTCATCGCCGAGATACCCCAACAGGGGCAAGTGCGTAGCACTTACAACTGTCGGGCATGTACGACCAGATGTATGAGTGTGGATGAAGCCAACTGAAGTATGTTTGGATCGTAGCAGATGGCGCTCTATAGTCTCTGCCTACCTCCATGGGAAAAAGGCGAGATGTTATGATGATGATTTAATGGTTATTACAATGACAGTGCAACGTCGCGTCGTCGTAACTGGGCTTTAGATGCGCGCTCCCCGACAAAGAATAACGCAAAGGACAAACAAAGAAGACTAACATTTTACGTACATTCATTAGTACATATACTTTTTTTATTTTTATTAGACATTTATATTTCAATAAATAGCTATAAAGACTTATTATAAGTACTTTTGCATAATTTGATATAAATAATTAAATTTATAGATGATACATATTGAATTCTGCCGTGTCCCCATTCACTGGGACAGTTATGCGATGTCGTAGTAAAAAAGATGCTATAACGCGAGCCACCTGTAATAAATAAATTAACATTCAACTAATTCATACGTCTCTCTCCAGCCCATTAACATCCCACTGTTGGGCACGGGCCTCCTTCACTCGGTAGGCTTTGTGCCGTGCTGAAAAGTCTTGGCATAGGGTTTAGTTTCGAGTCTTGTGTCACTCAAAGCAGATGTTAACTACTTACAACTGGGGAAGAAATTGGATGGTGACGTGTTCTTAATCCGTCAACACGCGTCACCTGGTCTTAAAGCAATCGTTTTGATACTTTTAGTACAGACAGCAATTAATTACCATTAATTCTAAATCATTTAATGGTATAAACTATAAATTACTTTGGTCATATAAAATGTTCTATTTTAATAATTGTACAAAATGAAAATCGAACTCACGCCATAGGAAAAAAAGAATATAACATACCTCTTCAGGAGAATCTTCATGTACTGCATGCCCGCAACGAGTCAACACCTTCATTTGGAATTTACCTAAAAAATAAATCTAATATATAAAATTGTATGACCAAATGTATGAGTTTGGATGAAGCCAAGGAAGTATGTTTGGATCGTAGCAGATGGCTCTCTATAGTCTCTGCCTACCCCCATGGGAAAAAGGTGTGATGTTATGATGATGATGTAAAATTCTCGTGTCACAGTGTTAGTTACCATACTCCTGCTGATCTGCTATTCAGTAGATCTGAGAATCGGCTACTATCCATATTAAAGAAAAGTTAAGTTGCAACTACAAGTAAAATGTGACGAGGGGATGGAAGATATTGACAAATTAATGATGGACATTAACTGGTGGACAGTGGCTTAAGTGACTTTTTTACCCAACATAATTTTATGCAAAATTATATCACTTTTGACGAATCGTGTCACTTTATAGTCAGGGTTGTCTAAGAAAAGATTTTTTTTTTTGTTTGTAATTATAATTGTATTTTCTGACTGATTTATTAAAATTTAATAGTCATCGTACAAATATACATGGCTTATATAATGTAGCATTGAAAGCATACTATAGTATTTCCGTTTCACGTTGTATATAATTGTCAATGAATAAAATAAGCTGAATCGAAAATGGGGACGCTAAAAACAAATTATTCCCAAAGCATGCAGTAAAGAAAATAAATTTGGCTCAATAGTCACTGCCTATTCTCATAGGAAAAGAGCGTGATGATATGATAATTAAAAACAATTACCTTGCATCTGTCCTACAGTAAGCTCCTTATCAAGTCCATCAACAGAAGCCAGTAACAGTAACCTGGGCGCTCGGACTGATAGGAAGGATGACGATAACCCACGGAACCATCCCGTCCAATGACGTTCTGTCTGTGATAGATCTATACGCCATTTGTATCTAAAACAATGAAAAAAGACGGTAAAACACCAGTTGGACTCGCACACGAAGGGTCCCATACCATTAGTATCATAATACATATATTCGTCATACCGACCCCAAATAACACCAAATAATGGAACCCCAAACACTAGAACAAGAGCAGGAGAATAATGATGATAAGTATTAATTGTCGTACGGACTTAATGACAAACAAACGGCGTGACAACAGTCTCAGTAATTGAAGTTTTTGCATTGTCGTCCGTCCGTAATTTGAGCAAAATTTGAGATCAATTCGACTACTGGAAGTAAGTGAAAATTACGCCCAAAAATTTCATAACTAGGAACCTTCTCCTGCTCTTATCCCATTATTCGTGGTCGACGCAACATGACTACTTATTCATGTTCCAGTGGGAATTTGCTGATTTTTACACCATTGCCCAGGTGTCATGCGACGTGGTTCCTTCGGTCGGTTCTTAAGACCCCCACGGGAAAAATATGGAGAGGTAACACTTGTATTTTTTTTTGTCTGTCACTCCACATATTCATAGACTACTAGGATACATAGATTTATATGATATAGTAGTACTTACTTCATGGTATTTTCACCGACAGCACAATCACCGAGTGCGGTTGGTTTCACAAACGTAGGTTCTTCTGTATCTTCAGTCTCCTCGGCTATACAATCAGCTCTTGGCTCATGTTTGGTTGGAGTCATTTCCGCTTCTCCAGTCGGCTGGTATGATTCAACTTCATTTGTTGCAAGTTTTCCAGTTTCACAACTAACAAAAATTTATACAATCGAACATAGAACCCTCTTATTTAACTTGGTTAAAAATCAATAAGACATAAAAGTCCATGATAATTTAAATATTCAGGGAAATTTCAACGTCCTCTGGTCCCGAGCTAAGCTTATTTGCTTGTGTTATGTGTACTAGAATACAGATAATTAACTACTAGCTGTTGCCCACAACTCCGTATCCGTGGCATTTAAAACCAAAGCTTAACTGGTTCTACAAATCAGTCATTCTCTTAAACCACTCTATCTATTTTTCCAATCCATTGCATAGTTTTGAAGATATAAGCTCACATAGGGACATACATGAACTTTGCTGAAGAGTGTGAGTGAGTGGCGTTACATATGCTCCTCGTTCCTTTTTTAGGGTTCCGTACCCAAAGGGTAAAAACGGGACCCTATTACTGAGACTTCGCTGTCCGTCCGTCCGTCCGTCCGTCCGTCCGTCCGTCCGTCCGTCCGTCCGTCCGTCCGTCCGTCTGTCACCAGGCTGTATCTCAAGAACGGTGATAGCTAGAGAGTTGAAATTTTCACAGATGATGTATTTCTATTGCCGCTATAACAACAAATACTAAAAATAAAATAAAATAAATATTTAAGGGGGGCTCCCATACAACAAACATGATTTTTAGGGTTCCGTACCCAGTATCTCAAGAACGGTGATAGCTAGACAGTTGAAATTTTCACAGATGATGTATTTCTATTGCCGCTATAACAACAAATACTAAAAATAAAATAAAATAAATATTTAAGGGGGGCTCCCATACAACAAACATGATTTTTAGGGTTCCGTACCCAGTATCTCAAGAACGGTGATAGCTAGACAGTTGAAATTTTCACAGATGATGTATTTCTATTGCCGCTATAACAACAAATACTAAAAATAAAATAAAATAAATATTTAAGGGGGGCTCCCATACAACAAACATGATTTTTTTACCGTTTCTTGCTCGATACTAATAACGTTGTCTTATGTTGCATAGATAATGGTACGGAACCCTTCGTGCGCGAGTCTGACTCGCACTTGACCAATTATTTTATTATTTTTTTTGTAGCGTATTGGGTTCTTTTTCAATCTAGTGCAAAATAACAGCTCGTCACTAACATATACTAACTGTCTGGTAACTTTAATCACCGTACTAACACAGTAACAATAAAAACAGATTCCTTTCCTCCTGAAGACCGACGCCGGACCCTCCGGAGACAAGTTCACAATTTTCTTCTACAACCCACTCGACCAAACGCAGATTAGATACAGAAGCAGCGAGCTCCGCTAAGAAAACCATAACAGATACGGAACTTCATCGCCATCCATACTGTCTACCAGCTTATTCTAATTTCTGTAAAACCTTGAATAAGCAGTTGGAATGTGGCCCTTTTATCGTATATGTATCCCGGGCAAGGTTGGCATTCTTTAAAACATATCATGTTTTAATTATACGTTTAAAACATTGTTCAAAACCGTACAAAAATACATATCATGTCTATATCAGATATGGAAAATAATTTGAAAAGAAAAGTGGTTTGTATTGCTCTTGATCGTCGGGAGTAACATAGGTACGCAATGAGCTTCTTGTGTGTGTTAGTACAACCACTTCTGAAAATGGTGGTAGCGTCTACCTCATGGACACTACACTTTTAGGAACAGTCACACTAGTGAATATCTAAAACTCTAGCAATAGACAGCGATAAAAAGTGTCAAAGTATTGGTTACAATGTACGTAGCTTCGTAACTGACAATGCATTGGCGACATTATAACACATGAGTGTTCTACTCATTTAATCAATTTATTTGCCAAGGATATGAACCTGGTCATGGGTGGAACGTAACCTAACCGCTAGCACCCCGTTTAAGCCCCTTAAATTAGGTAAATTTTTACATTCAAACTAAATAACCCAGGTGTGTATGGACGGAGTAAAAAAGTAGGGCGCAATGAAATGTTTGTAAGTTTGAGAGAGCGCAGCGAGCTAACAACTTTCTTTCCAATCTCATTTTAAAATCTAACAATTTTGAAGCTATTATCACTACCTATCACGGACTCGGATGGGTCTCGTAAGAGGCGTTCCTGTGGACTTGTCTATGGACGAATTTGTGGAAACTCAATAAATCAGATTCCTATTACATTCTATAAGCCCGCCGTTTAGATCGCAAAGTTAAAAAATCTAATGACACCATAATCTGGGAACCTACCCACACAGTCGTAATAACCTTCAGAGGACAACAACTTCCTTCCCGCATCCTCTCCTTATATTCCTCTCTTCCTGTCGAAACCCACAAATTTCCCACTATCCAGTGCCACACATGCCACAGTTATGTGAGGTAGAGCAGAACGTATTTGATGCTGCAAAGACTTTTGTAACAAAAAAATGCAATAAACTTATACTGTGTTGAACACGATAAGGTTGATTCTCTTCAATCTCATAAATGGGCCATTGTAAAAAACCTGATATCCATTTTGAAATTTTTTTTAGCAGCCTCCCTTGAATTATTATTTGATAATGCATGCATTTCGATTATCATTCCTTTGATATCGTTATTAAACCGGAAATTGCAAGTTCACTGTGAAAGTGACAACGAAATGATGACCAACATGAAAAAAATCACTATACAAGTCCATGAACATCTGAATTTTATTATTAAAAAAACTCCGTTCATTGATGGTAGCTACAATATTGGACCCTAGGTTCAAGTCTAAATACCTCAACTCCAATGAAGTAGACATTGCTGTTACAGAGCTCATATCTTTCTTGACTGAGTCTGAAGTCTGCATGCAATCATCCTGCAGCACTGATAATGATAACGCCAAATGTTTCTTTTGCTTCAACCACATGCGTCTCGTAAGCTTACCACATGCAGCAAGAAAAAGAGTCTTTGGGACGTGCACGATAACACGTCCAGTCAAACAGAGACCACAGAAAGATCTGGAAAGTCGCAACGAGACATTGAGGACATTATTGGGTTAATGAATCGACTCAATCAGAATGAAATACCAATATACATCGCTCCCAATCTATCCAAATTACCCCCCGTACCATTCAATCATGTTGACGTTACATAACTTGAAGGACATTGTGCTGTTGCAGAAGGAAATTTCTACAATCAAACCTATGCAAAGAGGGAAGATTTGAACATAATCAGGAATGAATTTTCATGTGTGACCTGCAACCTTGATGTTTTGAATAGGCTTCTATTAACTTCAGATTCATTAATAACAGGAATGCGTTCATCTTCTAGTAAGAAAAAACTTTATCAGCTGACGTATTAAATTTGTTGTTAGAAAGCGAATTCACAAATACCAATGTTTTAGAAGATAGTAGTAGTGAGTAATAAAATATGTTTTCATTATTAAATTGTTGTTTTATTATGTTTAAATCCATAAATGGTACATCTGAAGCTGTTAGTGGTATAAAATGTTTTTGGCCAGGTTTTGAGGTCGAATACGTGTTGTATTGCGCGACGTTGTGATCTTAAAATATCAAAAAAAAACTTAACAAAATTTTTAATCAATACAATCGGGATCATCATTAGACAAATATTAATTGAAAACAAAAATTTATAACTATACAATAGAAAAAAATTATAATTTTAAGAACTGTATAAGACACAAAAATGTTTTGATTTATAATTAAATAATACAAAAAGAGAAATAAAAATCACAGAAAGTGTTATCTCTCCGGCGGGGAATCGAACCCCGGTCTCCCGCGTGACAGGCGGGGATACTGACCACTATACTACCGAAGACTTGCGTATGAGACTCGAAATAAGGCTTTAGTTTCGTCAAGATCTAAATTTACTACTTACTTACTAAAATTTACCCGATACGTATTATCTTTTTTGTATTGAGAGGACATTTTAAAAATTTTCACTGATCAATCCATATTTTAATTAGTTAATTTTTTTCTATTATCATACGAAATATTTGATTATTTTGATGATATAAAAATTTAGTTTTAAATTATGTGAAATTTGCTTTGTTGCTTTACTGCTTTTTCTATTATTGTGTTTGTGTTTAGGTAATTATGTATTATTATTTCAGTAATAAGTGTTTATATGTACTGTTGTATGTGCGATGGCCTGCAGCTGTAATACGGATCAACGGAAAACCAGCGCTAGTTTTTACTAGCACAATGCTGAGTTGATCCGTATTTGCAGCTTACATTGTAATTTTAACTCTTGTTGCCATGTACTTCCTTTACTGTTCTTGTAAGTTAGCAAATAAAACTTTTTCTTTCTTTATTTCTTAATTCAGGGGCATACCGCCGTATCTGTCGTATCACATAAACGGGGCATATTTTTTCTTTTGTGGGAAATCTTTACTTTTCAAATAATTTTTTACGGGGTTAGTAATTTCACCAAGGCACACTATGCCCCTGATGAAATTAAACTGTGTACAATTAAATGGAACATAAGTTTGCCCAGTACTCGCAGCAGTATAATATAAAAATATTACTTACTTCACAATTTGACTGGGCATTGACACTTTGGCAGAGTCGACATTTCGCACTTGACCACTTCTAACACTAAAACAAAGAAAATTTCAATATTATTTTTTAGAGAAAAAGGATTTTATTTTATCATACAAAAATAGTTTACAATGGTTTACTAATATTATAGTATTTATTTATTTATTTATTTAAGTAAAATACATACAGTTGTTATTAAATCTAACTTAATATTAACAGTGTAGCATAAACCAAACATTGGTTTTTCCGCACACTGGTATTCGTCTTGACGTAAATTTATAATATATTGTATTAATAACACATGATGCCAAACAAAACAGTGTATGTATAACACCGCTTTGTCTAGCATCACGTAAGGTTAACATCTACGAGTAAGTTACAAGTTTAGTTTGTGGGTAGGTACAATGTTATCTTATTGTTTTTATCTCACTGAATACCGCTTATACGAATACGGCGGCAGCTCGTACGGTGAAAACATACGGGTGAATATTATGATGACTAATTTTATTAATTTTATTTAGTAAGTATTTATAATATTTTTTTTTTTATTTTTTTTATTATTATTATTATTTTTTTTTACATGAATTTAGATAAGAAGTAGTTTTTTAACTTGTATTTTATATTTTATATTGGTTTGTATTACAGTGCAACCTAAATTTTAACGATTTTAACGAATCCACGAACTCGTAAATATTCTTTTTTCAAATAACTAGATTTTAACTACGAGTAATTCGCTAATTCTTATTAAAAATTGAGCTCCCTCCCCAAATATAAACAAAACTAACAAATTATGCAAAAAAGCCTTCCTCTTTAACCACTCTGTCTAACAAAACCTATAGCATCTATAGCATCAAATTCCGATAGGTAGTTTTGAAAATAAAGAGTGATTTTTTAAGAGTTAAGTTTATGAAACCGCCATCACCATTGGTAATGGCGTCCAATTGGCATTGTTCATAATTTTTGACCTGCTGTTTTTTATTTTTTCTTAGAAAATATAGACAATTTTAAGCAACTAATTTCAATATTATTGAAATATTCACTATATAGAATTTTTAAAAAATACTTAAAGATATTATTTTAAATATGCTGACGTCATCGTTGTACGCAATCTGTGTATTCACTTTTCCTGATAGACTTAAGACAATATTGCAATACATCTTTTCAAAATTGCCTAGTTGATATAATAGACCAATTTCAACTCCACCACAGAGTAGTATATCCCTCAGAACGCTTTAATATTTTAAGTCCTTCATTTCAAGGGCAAATAGAGATCATTTGCTTTTTTGGAAAAATAATCGTTAATATAGCAAATTTTCCGAAAAAAACTAATGGATCATGATCAGAAACACTATTCCCTGAAGTGGTTTTCGAAATAAGAATTTAAAAAAAAAAATGAACAATGCCAATTGTCATCTCTGCGATAGTGAAAAGTTTTCAGTAAGCATTTTATCATGGAAAAACTTACAAACGAGCAACGATTGCAAATTGTAGTAATTTCAATACTAACAAAATATTTTGTTAGTTGCTCAACAATTGGGCTCTGTTCCTCAACCACATGGAAAATTTTACATACCGATTTGGATTTGAAGAACTATAAAATTCAACTACTTCAAGAATTTATGCCGAATGACCTACGACAACGTCAAATTTTTGGTTAATGGACCTTGGAACACCTGCATGATAATCCGCTGTTTTATCGAAAAATTGTGTTTAGCGATGATTTAACGCCTCTTGATTATTTCTTGTAGGGTTATGTAAAGTCTTTAGTCTATGTAGACAGTCTGAACACGATTGAAGCCTCGTGGGAAAACCAAACACGTGTAATTCATGGTATACAGGCCGAAACGCGAACGCAAAATTGGACCTTCCGAATGGAACACTTAAAAGGTAGTCGCGGACAACATTTACATGAATTTATCATTAAAATATAAATGGCAAAAGCCGAGCCATCGATTCCTATAAAACAAAATATGACATGATGCAAATTGAGTGTTTTATTCGAATTTTAAATAAACAATCCTTAAAAAATCAACCAATATAAGTTTACATAGGGACATACATACAAAAATAACAAATTTGTTTTATAATAATATGTAAACAATATGTGAACAACAAAGTTATTAATCCTACTTACCACCATTCTATAGCATGTTCGATACTTTTAAAGTGTGTAGGTCTACTTCTTAAGAAACTCTGCATACTTGCCAACGATTCCATTGCAGTACCTATAAAAAACAAACTTCGAGTTATTTAAAATTGTCGTGGGCGAGCTAAAAAAAATTCCGAAACACCTGGATATTTATTTAAAACTGTTTGATTCTTCTCCGTAGGCATGGAATATTGGATCCCCATATATTTTGTCACCGTTTAAACCTTCCCTGGACTTCCACGAATATTTCAAGACCAAAATCACAAAAATCGGCCCAGCCTTTCTCGAGTTTTAGCGAGACTAACGAACAGCAATTGATTTTTATATATAAAACTAGCTGACGCGGCAAACGTTGTTTTGTCATACTAAAAAAAAGGTTTGAAAAATAGATGTTGGCCGATTCTCAGACCTACTGAATATACCTGTAAAATTTCATAAAGATCGGTCAAGCCGTTTCGGAGTACGGTAACTAACACTGTGACATGAATTTTATATATTAAGATATGACGGGCTTCGTGGCTTAGTGGTTCATGTAGTGGATTGCCGTTCACAAGGTCGCGGGTTCGATTCCCGCTTGGGACAATCATTTGTGTGATATTCATAAATGTCATACAAATGTTTGAACTACGTCTGGGTGTTTTCTATGTATTATAAGTATGTATTTACAAAAGAAATGTAGTTTATGTATTATATCCGTATTCTGGTACCCATATCACAAGCATAATAAGCTTAGCATGGGACCATGAATATTTATTTTATTTTATTTCATTACCTTCAACAACATCGATAACAGCAATCCCATGTACCGCATGTTCTAAAGATTGTTGATGAGCAACTCGAACTGCAATGGCACCTCCCATTGAATGACCAACGAATATCAATGGTGGTATTCCTGGTGCAAATATTTTGTATAATACTTCTTCCACATCACTGTAACAAATATTTTATATTTCACTCTAGTTAGTCACATTCAAAAAAATTTTGTTAATAAAATAGTTGGCATGTTTTACGAGCACTTTTGAAACATCAGAAGATAAGTGTCTGTTTCAAACGCGATTCCTATGGAGAAGAACAGACCCTTTTTTTTTATATTATTTTACATTGTTGAGGGTTGTATTGTGTTACATTTTCGTTATTTTTTTTTTTTATTTATAAAGAGGCTAGGTCACTTAGAGACTATATCACCCAAGTCTGTTGGTAGTTCTGATTGTTTTCTAACTATAAAAACAGCATGATTTGAGCTGGACATGCATGCAGGATGCCATATCTTTTATTACTTCTAAGTTACGTTGTTTGTCATCAAGTTTAATTGAAAATCTTTATAGTATAAGAGACCCATAAGTTTTTTTTTTTGCTTTTGTATCAGACAATGGTTTATTAGACACAGGTAGTCTCATTTTATCCTTTAGGTACAAAACAGCAATAGTATGAATACTACAATACAAGAAGCAGAAACAACAGGTAGTATAAAAGAATAGAGTAGTTTCTCGAAAGAAAACAACTATTTCCGGACAGCATGACTGGTTTTCGTAAAGGCCGTTCGTGTTTAGATAACTTATAAGATTTAAGAGAAACCTATTTGAATTGTTGACACTAAACATAGTGCCAACAATTCAAATAGGTTTCTCTAAAAACTTGGTTACGCTGGAATGCTTCGTAGATATTGATAACGCCTATAACAACATTGACGTCACGACTCTGCTTTATACCTTAGATTCATTAGGTGTTGGTTTAGGGATTTGTTTGTATTTATGGAACTTCCTAAAGCTTAGATCGTTAACTATTAGAAATAATGAATAAGAACTTAGTAGATACACCGGCAAAGGTTTGGCTCAGGGAGACCTACTCTCTCCTAATAAATCTATTTAAAGTGTTAGCCGGCCCGGGGTGGGGTATCCATCAAAGATATTTACGACGATTGTACATTGCACTTATTTGTAGTAGAATGGACTACACAAGCTTCTTGTTTGATAACAGTGCAAAGTCGAATTAGATAAAGTGCAGAACCAAATGATGAGAGTGATAGGTGACTTTATCCACACTACACCCATACATGTGATGGAAAGTGAGCTGTTTACCTCCTCTTCATTTACGTAGAACATTTTTAGGTGGTAAATTTTTATTTAAATCCAAATGTTGCTCAAATAGTAAAACAATTTCTCTATTAGAAAATCTAAATTCATTAATACAAAGCTCGTTCTGGTCAAATAAAAAATCTCCGCTTTTAATTTCTTTATATAACTTATTTAGTTCAGTTCCAATTTATACCACTAACTTGCCAAAATTTTTTTCTCTAACTACTTGGATTAGTAGAATTAATTTATCTGAGATTTTACATGATAAAATTCCATTAATACAAAATGCTAATGTTATAATTCGCGTCAGCTTAGAGATATTTGTCTTAAATATCTTACTGAACAATATTTAGGCTATTATCAAATATTTACAGATGGATCTAAGGAAAATTTGGTACGAGGAGATGCCTTCCTGGATGTTTGCTGTAACAAATCAATTGGTTTGAGAATTGAATCTGATATATGTATTATGCAGATAGAACTTATTGCCATTGCAGAAGCTCTATCTTATATCAAAACGTTAGATTGTGATAAGTTTATTATCCTGACTGATTCTAAATGCTCCATCCAATATTTGGCTCGCTGTACCTCGTCTATGCAAGGATCAGCGATAGCCTATTCAATATTAGATTCAATTCTCGAATTACAATCAATGTCAAAGGAGGTACATATCCAATGGATACCATCCCATGTCAACGTAGACAGAAACAAACAAACAGACTTGTTAGCACAAAAGGCTTGTTCTGACGGCATTCTCTTGCAAGTTGTTCCCTCTTTTTCAGACTGCATCAAGCTGGTCCGCCAAGCATGTCAGAATGAATGGAGGGAACACTTTAATAAAACCTCTGACCACAAAGGAATATGGTACAGAACAATTCAACCACAACCTACACAATACCCTTGGATAGACAAGTGTACTTTTTCCAGACAAGAACTGGTGATCGCTCTGAGGACTCGTTCAGGACATATTCCATCAAGAAGATTTACACATCTTATGAACAAGTCCCCAAGTCCCAATTGCGAGAACTGTGGAGTGGTTGAAGATGTGTATCATCTCTTGATGGAGTGTGTCCGAAACTCGGGTGTCAGACGATCATTCAGTTCCAAGACAAATAGGATGGATGTTGGCAACATCAATAGTGCACTTGCCTATCCAATGGGTGACTTAGCCAGAGTGTTGTATAAACTTATTTTAGAGGGCATACAATCCATGTTCGCTGTGCGAACAAACCGCATGCAAATTTAGAAATATAGGTGGTATATAATATTATTTAAAAAAATTATAACTCACCTAACAAGTGTCTCAATGCTAAGATCATCTGGATCTGTGACTTGAGTTTCTCCATGGCCCCTAATATCTATTGAGATCACTTGGCAATGAATCATACTTGTGATTTCTTTCTGAAAAAAAAAGAAAACCATAGACAAATAGGTATTTGAATTTTTTTTATGAAATGAATTGAAATGAAAAATCATTTAATCAAGTAGACGTAATTTTTTAGAAAAATTATGTGCTTATGACAAGTACAATATTTTTCCCTACCACCGATACAGGACGCAATCTGCTGAGAAGAACCGGTGTAAGAAACTCAGCAGAGCTTTTAATTAAATCAATATTTTTATGAGATGATAAAGTTTCTACCCTAATATAGGAAATGCCAGTAAAAGCACATTGTTCTAACACAATAACAGGACACTTGTGTTCTTAAACCAGCATCAAATGAAAAACATTACTTAAACCTTAACTGCCTTGTTACAAAACGTGGACTAAGTTTAAGCCACAGTTTAAGCCTGGCTTTTTAAACACTTCAATTGCGCATTTCAAGCAGATTTTTCTCAAATCCTAGATCTAACAACGACCTTAGTCTTCAACCAACGCCAAACTAGTGTCAGAGCGGGTCTAACTATCCAATTCCTCGTAAATAAATTTGAGCCGCGTTTTGTAATAAGGGGGTAAAAGATTAATGGTTGCATTAATTTCAAAGTTCTTGAAAATTGCTAAAATGTAAAAGAGTGAAATTAAGCATTTTAAGATTCCATTAGATTAGTTGCCTAAATACACATGAACAAAACTGCTAAGTGTGTCACCAAAACCAGAATATTTTAGAATAAAATGAAATAAAATCTCGTTTATTAATTTCAGGTAAGGTACATAATCACCAATGTAATAACATTAATAACTTTATTTGTGGAAATACCCTCATAATAATTAGTTTATGCAGAATTATTCATTAATAAATAGTTTAAATATATGTTTATTTAACACTTACAGCAAACAGTGCCCAACTTAGTCCAGAATAGCCTCCTCCATGTAGCGTAATGATTCTCGGTCTGTCTATTTGGTCAGGTACTGGGGAGAAATACACCCTGAATGATCCACAATCAGTCACGACGTCTGCACATCTTGGGAAATACTCCTTCCAAGGTGTAGGTGTATAATCTTTTCGACGACCAGCCCCAAATGGAGCTAACCTAAAATTTAAAAAGTTTTTTTTTTATAATTATTTATCAATCTCTATTCTCAATTAAATATACTCAATTAAAACTTTAAAATAACCTACGATAATCTTTATTTATTATACATACTTAGAACTAGAACTTCGGGGAACTCTTGGCGGTAATTTATTTTTCATAATCGTTTTCTGTAGGGCAGACATTTTGAAACAACAGTTTATATATTTTTAAAACTTTACAGTATTCCCACCCCACTGTACGAATTCACATGCAACTTATTTTGTTTATCACTTTTGCATCTCGTAATAGTTGATTTACCTCTCTCACAAAACAAATCAAACACGAAAATATTATTTCAAACGAACGACCACAACAAAACTACTAAACCATTTTCTCTAAATTAGGGATGTCAAAAAAAATCGATTATGAAAAATTTCGAATAAAAATCGATTAATGTTAGAAAAATTCAATTTTTTTATGCGATTTCTTTTTTCAAAAAATCGATTTTTAATTGATTTTTTTTTATTAACCGCAAAAATTTACATCGATTTTTATTTGCAACCCCGTATATCTGTATAACTATAAACTATACCGAAATTAAAGTTTTTAATTTGATAGCTCGTTATTGAAGAATATAAGAAATACAAGAATTTGTTTTTTAGGGAAGTGTTTTTACAAGAGATGGTAAGGTTGATGCTGATGTGGAAAGAAGGGTGTTAGCGGGAAACAAGCTGAATGGTGCCTTGCATGCTATTGTGGCTAACCAAGCGATAACTGAAAAGGCTCGAACGGCTATCTACAATGGCATGTTGTTTTCTACGGTTATGTATGAAAGCAAATGTTGGGTGTGGCAGAAGAAGCACAAAAATAGAATAAATGCTGTAGAGATGCGCTCTTTGAGAAGTATGTGTGGTGTGACTTTGAAAGAGAGATTAAGAAATGAAGTTATAAGAGAACGTTGCGGTCTGAAAGAGGATGTAGTGACTAAGGTGGAGAAAAGTATGCTTAGGTGGTTTGGTCATGTGGAGAGGATGGATGAGAGACGCTTAACGAAAGGCATATACACGGCGGAGATAAGTGGAAATGCTGGGAGAGGACGCTTGAGAAAAATAAACTCGAATGTCATCGCCGGCATACTCCAAAAGGGCAAGTGCGTAGCACTTACAACCGTTGGGCATGCATGACCAGATGTATGACCAGAGTGTGGATGAAGTCAAGGAAGTATGTTTGGATCGTGGCAGATGGCGCTCTGTGGTCTCTGCCTACCCCCATGGAAAAAAGGCGTGATGTTATGATGATGATGACGATGATGAGCTAGTTATTGTTATTCATTGACATTGGTACAATTTTGACAAAAGAAAAATCGGATCTGAGCAGATTATATGGAGATATGTCTGAGAAATTAAAAATAAGTTAAATTTGAATTGTCACCAATTGAGATCTCTTTTTCATAAAAGTCCGTTAAAAAGCAGTATGAAGCTGAAAGAAAAATCTCCTAATTTTCAGCTGGCCATTCTCATAATTTTATTATTTACTGACTTGCAACACTGCTAAAATTTCTTTAGTTCTTTACCAAGAAGTTTTCGTTAAATTCCGTTTCCCTTTGCCTTGCCATAGTTCACTATCATAGTTGCCATCTTTGAATCTTTCATCTTTACTCTGTTAGTAGAACACTCGACAGTTTGGAAAAATTTTCTTGGCGAAAAACGTTAAAAAGTTTTGGTTTTAATTAAAACAATGTCTTTGACAACTATAAGATCGACAAGTAGTTGGCGTCAATATTTTCATATCGACAGTAAGTCTGGCACTGCCAAATGCAGATATTGTCCTAAACTTTAAAAAAAAGTGCAGCAAAACGACCAATTTTAAACGACATATGGAAAGGAAACACTCTCGAGTTTTAAGTAGTAGTATAGAAAATAAAAAGGTAAGTGCGTATTCGTTGGATTTAATTATTATTTGACTGATCGTTATTACTCCCAATCACCCCAAATAATATCATGTAACGAACTAGACCTCAGACAATGGGATAAAAGAATGATGATGATGATGATATCCCTTATCTGGCTTTTACAGCACCCTGGGAATAGAAAAAAAGGGTGTGAATTCTAAACTAGACCACTCCACTATTTAGGGTTCCATACCACAAGACAGAACGGGATAGGAACCTATTCCGAGACATCGCTGTCCGTCCCTCCGTCCGTAACTTGCTATTTATCTATCTCTGGAACGGTGACAGCTAGACTGCTGAAATTTTCAATTTGTTTATATCAGTTGATGCTACAACAACAAATACTCATCTGCCCTTATCCCGTGATTGGGCAACTTAAACAATCGATTAATAAAAAAAATCGATTATTTTTCTAAGAAATATCTTTTTTTGAGAAAATAAATTTTTTTTGAGAAATTAAAATTTTTTTGAGACATAAATAATCGACAAAAAAATCGATTTTTAAAGTCCAATGTCGAATCCCTACTCTAAATTAGTGGCACAGACTAGTGTAGAATTAAGGATGGGTAAGGAAATAGAAATATTTTAGCGAAATGTAATAAGCACTGCCAAGCCAAATATAAGCCACGCAAATTGGTAATGCGCTGGAACCTTGTCAAATTAACGCCCTTGTGACGTCATCAGCAAGGAAAGTACAGCTAACAAAATGTAATGTGTTCTCATCTATACGTCACCAACATGGCCGCCAGGCGCATTACCAATTTGTGTGGCTTATACCATGGAGACTAGAAGAAAGGAGGAATATCTGAGTATATTAAAAAGTGTCCGCTGAAAGGCAGCAAATTAAGGTGGCGCCATAGTAGCAAGTGTAAGAATTTTAAAAAGAGGGCCACAAATTATTAGAAAGGAAAGAAAAACTTCCGCTTTGTTACAGCGCAGTTTTTTTAAATTATTATATTATACATATAGACAAACATGACTATGAAATAAACTTATATTAATTATTATTATAATTATACGGTGTTTTTAAGTACCCCAAATATTTGTAAATAGCAAATAGAAAATAGTATTAAAGAATTACCGCAACAGTAGCACACTTCACTCTGCTTATAACTGTAAACTGCTACATTCATATCATTCATCTTGCTACACTAGCGCTATTTCGGTGAGTGTTGTTTGCTGTTTACAAGTGGACACTTTTTGGACTGATCCCCCATACAAGATATTCTTCCTTTCTTCTAGTCTCCATGGCTTATACCTACAAGGTATTGCTACTATGTATCTACTCTGTGACACTCTGCGTCTCTGTGACCACAGATTACTTAGAGAACTATCTGTGACGGACTGAACCACGAAGTATAGATAGAAGGAGTCCGAACGGTATAGGCTTTTCCATAATATTTCGTGTACACAATAATAAACCCAGATCATAGTTCTATTTTCTGCCAC
The DNA here is from genome assembly GCA_916999025.1 of Orgyia antiqua. Classification (NCBI taxonomy): domain Eukaryota; kingdom Metazoa; phylum Arthropoda; class Insecta; order Lepidoptera; family Erebidae; genus Orgyia; species Orgyia antiqua. The sequence continues at coordinate 14,604,292 of OU779874.1, forward strand.
TGGCTGCGCAAGCGTTCAGGGCGTACCGATCAGTGTGACCAGATTCAGTATTTTAATACTTTTTCAGTATATTTTAGCGATTTTTCCGAACATCAGTATATTTTCAGGTATATTGCTGGCAGTCAGTATTTTTGGGTATATTTTGGTTGAAGTTATAAGCAACACCGTAGTGAGTGATCGTCTTTGCGACAATGTTTGCGGAATTCCCCGAAACGCGAACATTGGGGACTTTCCCGGATTTAGTTTATACTTATACATGTTATCTATGAGCAAAGATGAGTAAGTTACAGATATGACAAGAAAGACGGCCAGTGCCGGCGTTGTAGTATTGTAATACATATACAATTATCAATCAATACATAGTATTAATCAGACTTGCAGAATGTATGTTCGCCTAAAACTTTACAACTGCTGGACCGATTTTAATGCGGTTTGCACTATTAGATAGAGCGTAATTTCCAGATTGCATACATTCAAATTCGTTGTGTTTCATGAATATCAGTCTACCCGGACGAATTTGGGACGGGCCGCTAGTTTATCTATAATTTTCAAAACAACGTCTAGTTTTTAAGTTTTCAGTTGCATAAAGGTAGTAGTTAAACTTAAAAGATACTTTATTACTAGTATCAAATCGTCTAATACGGTTCAAGTGAAATGATTGTCTCTTCTGCATTCGACTTAATCTTTGAGGACTTTCTTTCGATAATTCGGGAATTTCCCCAAAATAGGTGATGTTTTTGTCATCATATAAATAGAACGCGATTATTGTTGTTTTTATTTACTTAGTTGCATAATGCATTCATCCGGACAGCATGTCTAGTTTTCAGCAAAGTTATTTAGCTAAGTGGGAACAAATTCCGGAATTTTCTTCGTGGCTTTCACGTTATAAAGATGACGAATTCACCGCATTTCGCAAAGCATGCAATGCGAAACTGCAAAGTAGATTAGCGTCTATAAAACAGCATGCACATACTGAAAAGCATAAATCGAACTTGATAAAATATAAAGGACAGTCAAAGGTAAGCATAACTCGCTTTACTTACCTAGTTCAAGGAGTTTGGATATATTTTAATTTAAAGTTAATCATCCTAGTTTTGTTTCTCAAAATCAGTTAGGTAACAGCTATAAAATGCGGCGCTGTTATAAAAAAAACTAAGCAACCAAGTATTTTTTAAATTTTCAGGTTGACACATTTTTCAAAAAGGCCCCACTGAAAGACGAAGTCAAGAAAGCTGAGCTGCGTTTATGCAGTTTTCTGTCGGAACACAAATTCTCATTTAGAGCTATGGACCACCTTAGTGATGTTCTAGTGAAGTGTTTTACCGATTCCGATATTGCGAAAGAATTTTCCTGCAAGAGAACCAAAGCAGCCGCTATAACTTATAATGTTTTAGGACCCAATTTCGAAAAAGATATGATTGAAGACATACTTGGTACTGCATCTCCTTCAGGTAAACCAGTATATTCAATTATAATCGATGAGAGTACAGATGTTGCAACAGTCAAAGTATTGGCAATAGTAGTTAAATACTTTTCTGAAACTAAATGTACTGTAAAAACCAAATTCCTTGATTTAGTTGATTTAAGTGGTGAAACGGCAGGTCATTTATTTAATTCGTTGTCATCAAAATTATCCGAATTAGGTTTAGAAATAAAAGACGTAATAGGATTCGCTGCTGATACTACGAATGTGATGTTTGGTCAACATTCTGGCATTGTTGCAAAAATTAAAGAAGTAAACCCAAAGTGCTTTTTCATAAAATGTGTTTGTCACTCTGCAGCATTAAGTGTTAGCCACGCCTGTAAATACTGCCTAGAAATTTAGAACAAATAGTAAAAGAAGTATATGGATATTTTTCTCAAAGCAGCAAGCGTCAAAGAGAATTTGCCGAGTTCCAAAATTTCACAGACACTGAAAATCACAGAATTTTGCGTCATTACGACATAAGGTGGCTTTCACTTCATGCCTGTATTAGTAGAATAATTGAGCAGTGGAGGGCATTGCAATTGTTCTTTCAAGACCAATACTTGAGTGATCGCAATATGTCATCAGAATTTTTATTTAATTCTTTTACCACTGATATAAACAAATTGTACTTTTACTTTTTGGACTACATTTTGCCGATTGTAAACAAATTTAACATAATTTTTCAAGGCGATTATCCGTGCATTGATAGACTGTATGATGATGCATCTAGTATGTACTTGTCGATTTTGGGTTGCTTCATGAAAGCTAATTACATCAAACGTACGGACAATGTATTTACGTTAGACCCAAAGTCTAATGTAAATTATTTGCCATTGAAAGATATGTACTTAGGTATGCAAGTAGGCCAAGAATTATCAAACACAGGGACAATGTAAACATGAAAGAACAGATTGCTGAGTTTTTCAGAAGGTGCCAATCATTTTTAATTGAGTTGAGCACGCAATTGAAATCACGTTTGCCTTTTGAAAATCCAGTTTTTCAAGAACTGAAATTTCTTGACCCACACACTGCCGTGCATAAAGAATTTCGCAGTTTACGAAATGTGATAGAAACTTTCCCATGCGAAGTACAGCCAGAACAAATGCAGTTAATTGACGAAGAATATAGAACCCTAAAGTTTGATCGCGAAGTAAGTGATTTGTTACAATCTTCCAGCACTGGCTCACCCATCTCGTGTGAACAATTTTGAGTGGAAGTTGGGAAAATTTCTAACAGTGATGGCATGTTAAAATACAAAAATATAACTAGTTTTAGTAAATCTCTTCTATGTATACCGGTGTCGAATGCTGCATGCGAGCGCATATTTTCACAGATAAATTTAATAAAAACGGACCAAAGAAACAGGTTTATAAACAAAAATGTGTCAGCTATTTTAAAAACAAAGCAAGGTGTTAAGGATGAAGGAGGTTGTATAAATTTTAATCCTTCGAAAAGGATGTTAAAATATAACTCTAACATTTATTGTGAGTATGAATAGATAAAATGTGTTAAGAAAATCAGTATTTTTATTGGTATATCTGTCCTATGTAAGTCGGTATATTTCAGTATTTTTTTGAGGTGCCTCGGTATTTTCGTAAAATTTAATCTGGTCACACTGGTACCGATGCTATTATTATTATTACATGTAAACACGCGCTGGCTCGTGAATGTTGAATTTAATTTAATTAAATACATTTAATTAAATACATAATATTATTTATAAATAAATAATAATATTATTTATAAATATAATAGAATTCAAACGAGTACTCCTTGAAAAATGGCGCGCTCTACCGGCAAAAAATCTGTCCCTTAAATTGAGAGATTGAGACCATTCGTTCAACATTACGTTCGGACTCCTTCTATCTATACTTCGTGGACTGAACTCTCAAGCAAATTTAATACAAATACAAAAATACGAATTCTACAAGATAAATTAATTAATAAAAATAATAAGCAGCTCTAATTTTAATTCTATGACTGCTTTATGATAAGTATTTAATTACTGGTTATGTCTGTAATGTAATATATATAAATTGAACACAGCTATGGCTATAGACTTCAATAAAATATGTCGCATTTGTCTCGAAGCTAACAAACAAACATTTGATATTTACACCAATTTATGTGTAAAAAGAAACACTTTATATTGTGAAATGCTAGCTAATTGTACTAAATTAAAGGTATTTTAAACATCGTACACATAAACACATGATTTAAAAAGAAATCACACAACTCACTTTATATTACTTTGCAGCCTAACGAAGAAGATGAATTACCCCGTTTAATATGTAAAGAATGCAGCCGGCAACTTAAACGAACATATAGTTTTAATATGCAATGTGAAGAAAGCGATCGGAAATTAAAAATATTATTAGAAAATACAAAAAACTCGAATACTAAAGCTGAAAGTATTAAAAATGAAATACTTGGTGAAGAGCTAGGAATTAAAACGCATTGTGATATAAATGATGAATCTCAATTATCTACAATTAATGTAAACTGTAAATATGAAAATAATGATGAAATAAAGTCAGGTAAAAACATTATGTATAGGAAAATATTATTAGATTAACAAAGATTCTCGTTCTTATTTATAACACCTTACCGGAGCTTTAAAAGTTCGCTAAAATCGGTTCGCGAAAATTGTCAAAAATTGTTATACATAATAGTCTTTTACGCTAAAACATTTATTATCTTGCTGATAAAATCTCTGTTTAAACCTCCGATAAGTCATTATGAATAAGACAATAAATCTTCAATTTTCTTATAAGATATTTAAAATATGTTATATGATTTCTAAAATATATAAAGTAGTTAAAACAGATTAATTTTAGGAAAATTTATTAAATTGATATGAAGATATTTAAAAAAACATGATTTCTAAAAGTTTCTGTTAATACTTATATGAGTTTGAATCATCTATACCAGGTGTGGCCAACTTTTGTGCACATAAGATCTACTTTTTATTTTAAAATTGAGTCAAGGTCGACCTATATTTTAGGTAAGAAGGGGGACGAAATTTTATTTGCCATTAAAAATACTAAACTCTACCAAAGCCACCTTTTTAAATGCTAGATTATACCAACATATATTGGCCTACTAGAAATTTTGAATCCATGCTCAAAATCTACTAAAATAGTAGAAAACTACTAAAAGTGGTCAAGCTCAACGTCTGCCTACTCGAAACATGAGCTGCGTACATGTTCATTCATGTATCAAGTACTAGAAAAATTTGGCATTGAATGGGTCCCCTCATGGAACTTGTGAGTGATTGACCAATTTTGACTTTGGCCAACAGGGTATCCTCCTGATCTATACTATAAATAATGGGTTAAAGTTTGTAATTTCTATGTAGGGAGAGTAATCTCTAAAAACAATTATCCAATCTCAGTTTTTAGTCTCTGAGAGTGCTATAGGCTGTATTATGGAAATCACAAGTTCTATGTCGAAGAAATCACAAGCAGCTGCTAGTTTTGAGGGTTCCACACAAAGTGGCGCCTTTTGCTGAGAGTTCACTGTTCATAGTGTGTTTTTTCTTGTATTTTTCTTGTCCCATTATGTATTGTAATATTTATCTCACCATTATGATGGTGTCATTACTGCCTGCCCTTATCCCCATATGATGTTGACATAACATGTGTTTGTCTTCCATAATTACTTATTTTGACGAGCCTCGTGGCTGAGTGGTTCACGTTACGGACTGCCGATCAAGAGGTCGCGGGTTCGATTCCCGCTCGGGACAATCATTTGTGTGATTTTTCTAATCTTTATATCTATAAATCTTCTGTACGAGTGTTTATAATTGAACTCCTCCTAAACGGCTGGACCGATTTTGATGAAATTTGTTGTGTGTATTCAAGGGGATTTGAGGATGGTTTAGATTCACAACTGGCTGGACCGATTTTGATGAAATTTGTTGTGTGCATTCAAGGGGCTTTGAGGATGGTTTAGATTCACAATTGGCTGGACCGATTTTGAGGAATTTTTTTGTTGTTTATTTTACACAGAATTGTATGGCAAAACAACATTTGCCGGGACAGCTAGTTGTCATATAAATGTTTATACTGCTTCTGGGTGTTTCTATGTATTATAAGTATGTATTTACAAAAAAAGTAGTATATATTGTATTCTATCCGTATTCTGGTACCCATAGCACAAGCATATGAGCTTAGCTTGGGACCAGAGAACGTTGTGTGAAATGCCCATGAATATTTATACATTTAAATTTGTTTATATTTTTATATAACCTATCAAATCTCATATTTGTGTTTTCTCATCTCCCTTTCGTATCCTCCTCACACATAATCCATCCAACTTTTCCTCGATCGTATAGTAGACCGAGGAAAAGTTGGATGGATTATGTGTTCTTAGATATTGTGTCCTTAGTTCTTGTCATAAATAAATATATATATATATATATATATTATAGTTGACGAGTCTCGTGGTCGAGTGGTTCATGTAGCGGACTGCCGATCAAGAGGTCGCGGGTTCGATTCCCGCTCGGGACAATTATTTGTGTGATTTTTCTAATTGTCATACAAATGTTTGTACTGCGTCTGGGTGTTTCTATGTATTATAAGTATGTATTTACAACAGAAAAGTAGTATATGTATTATATCCGTATTCTGGTACTCATAACACAAGCATATAAGCTTAGCTTGGGACCAGAGGACGTTGTGTGAAATGTCCATGAATATTTATTTATTTAGTTATTTGAAAAATTTCTAAATATTTTCAGAACTTTTACTAAATGAAAAGGAAACTGAACATTTTTGGACAGTTGATGATAGTGATGTATTGAAAATTTGTAAAATTAAGAAAACAGGTTTGTTATTTCTTTTTTCCTATTTTAGCTTGTGTTTCTCTATGGTGATGGGTTAATAATACGAGTGTTACCACCCCTTTTCCATCCCAGGGTGCTGTAAAAACTAGCTAAGGATTTTAAGGCTTGTTACACAGATAACATCTTCTGTGAGAGACGAAAAACTTGAAAATAAACCCTCTGCCAACATGACTGGTCACAATGACACAGTAGACCGAAATCCCTCCCAATCTGAAAGAAGCCCGTTCGCAACAGTAGGTCATTAATGGGCTGGAGAGAGAGAGAAACTAAAAGTATTAATATTATTTGTATAATTTTAGAACCTCTACTCGATATTGATGACAATTGTTGGGATGCAGATGATGATATTCTGCTGGACAGAATCACAGGAAAGAAATCAGGTTTGATCCAGGTTTTAAGCATTATTGATAATTTTATAAACCATTTTTGTTCAAACATGCGATAATCCATCCATAAGCTTTTTTCCATCTACTACTGGACATTGGACATACGCCTTCCTCATATTGCGCCACAACATGTGATAAAATCAATTGTAACTGTTACTAAAAATATTTGTTCCTTTTATAGGACAAATTTTTATGTTGTCCTATATATGTCACATTAATATAAATCATATTTTTTTAAATGCAGTTTTTACTACTAATTAACTAAAAATATCAACTGTTATGAATATACTCAGCCTACGCCTTTTTCACAATGACGAGGAATAATAAAGCTAAAAATAGAATAAGCATTAAAATATAATAGAATTATTATAAAATTATTATTTACAGTTACACTAAACAATATATGCATTAATTTACATAATCTTAACTTACAGAAAGTGAAACTTGTACAGAGAGGCCAAAAAAGAAAAGAGGTAGAAAGAAAAAAGGTTAGTAGCAGTATTTTGAATTTTTTTTTTTACTTTTGGAGTTTTGAACCAATAGGAGCTGTTTTCTATCTGTCGAGGTAATTCACACAAACACGATAATGTTATTTCATTGGTCGCTGCGAACGCCCATTTTGGGCCCAACTCGCGCTCACTAAGATATACTGAGATAGCAGTATCCGTACACAATGAGTATGGCTCTGTAGGAAACTGGATCCTTCAAAATTTTAGGGAAAATATCAACTTTGATTGCTTATTGCGTAAAAACTTTATGTACTGTGGGCATTTTAAATATTGTGGTAGACAGCAGTACTAATACGGTTACCGATACAAAAAAAAAATCGGAAATATTTGGAAAATTGTGGTAATTATAGTCAAAATACATTAGGGGGTGTCAATTTTCAAAGGTTTTAATACTTTTTTTCAAATCTCTAAAATAAATTACGATATTTTTTTTTTTATTGAGTAGTCATGAGTAGGTCTAACTTCTGGTGCCCGCTTATCGTTGAATTTTGGGACACCTTGTATAAATATACTAGTAATCCAACCCGGCTCACAAGAGGACCTTCATTAATGAATAAATAAGTACCTATAGCCTATGTTTACCAGGGATAGTGTAGTGACGAAACGGTTAAATATATATTTTTTTATCGGTTCAGTATTTTTTAGCCTATTCGTTTCAAACAAACAAAATCCACCCATACATCCATCAACCTTTCTCAGTCCACTGCTGGACATAGGCCTCTCCCATAGAACGCCACAACGCGCGGTCCTGCGCTAACTGCATCCAGCGGCCCCCGGCGTATTTGACGATATCGTCAGTCCACCTTGTTGGGGGCCGCTCCACGCTGCGTCGTCCGGTTCGTGGTCGCCACTCGAGGACCTTCCGTCCCCAACGGTCATCAGATCGTCGAGCGATGTGGACTGCCCATTGTTCTTTATTCAAATAAAATTGTCATTATATTTCTCAGTTTATGTGGAAGGCGAGCTTCCCCAATTGCCAGAGAGTAAACTGCCCCATCAATGCGATGTTTGTGGGAAATTTTTAAGTACTAAGAGTAATTTGAAAGCGCATAAGTTATGTCATACGGATCTTCGGCCGTTCATGTGTCCGGAATGTCCGGCTACATTCAGGTAAGTTAATAATAATTAATAGCAAAAAGAATCCACTAGTTAACTTAATTTATTTAAACAACTATAAACAGTAAAATAATTATTTCGAATTGTCATAAATTAAATGCAAAAAAAGGAGAATTTAATCTTATACATATAGAATCAAGTTTCAGTTCATCAAGGGATTTTATAGGTACAACGTTTTACAAGAAATACGCTTAAAGCATTCAACTCACAGGAGTTCTCTTTGTCAAATATACTGTTAAATGAATGGTATCGAGGTAACATCGGACACCACAAAGTTGCCTCACGCACACTAGTAGACGACAGTTTCCGTATTCTTTAAGTATGAGCATTGCTCTTTTGCCTTTTTAGGAATGCCTGTTGGATTTATGCTCTAAGATATATATCTTAGAGCATAAATCCAACAGGCATTCCTAAACATAAAATTATCAAGATTTTTTTTCTAAACACACTACAGTTGTTTAAAATTTTTGGAAAAAATATTTGTGTAATCGTTGCAGAGGTCACAGTGCATTATTTCAACATAAAAAAGTGCACACAGGTGAAACACCGTATCATTGCGAGTATTGTCCTAAACAGTTTAGTAGAAGAACGGGATTGGTTAATCATATACGTATGCACAAAGGTTCGTATTTTATTATAAAATCTGCTTACCCTCATTTTTTTTTGGATTGTCTCCTCACCCTTACCGGGCCATGGTGTGTGCCCTGAGCCTGACCATGAACTGGCAAGGGGTAGCCCCATTACGAGGGGCTCAACGCAGTGGGAACCTGCTTACCCTCATGGGAAATGTGAGGATATGCATATTATGCATGCACTTTATAAAGATCAGCTGTTGCCCGCAATTGGCTTTGTTAATTTTTTTTTTAAACTCTTAATTCAAAAACCATTTCGGGGAATATAGTTTCTGATCATGATCCATTAGTTATTTTTCGGAAAATTTGCTATATTATCGATTATTTTTCCAAAAAAAGCAAATGATCTCTATTTGCCCTTGAAATGAAGGACTTAAAATATTAAGGCGTTCTTAGTGATATACTACTCTGTGCTGGAGTTGAAATTGGTTTATTATAATTTATAATATAATCAACTTGGCAACTTTGAAAAGATATATTGCAATCTGTCTTAAATCTATCAGGTGCTCAAGTCTACTATTTTGGAACAATTGTCATACCGGCACGATACCGTTGCAATTGAAGTCAAATATCCGTAGTCTGCTATATGCATTCATAACGGTCGTTCAATGGTAATAGAATTGTCGGTCTCTTTTATCTATGCATTGAATTTTCGGTCTCTTTTATCTATGAATTGTGTTAGAATGGTATGGATGTGTTGCCGTTTTTAAAAAATGCGTTAGTCGAAGTGATTTTCGAAAAACTACTAATTAATTTAAACATTTAATCATGTTAGACTTCGTTTAGATATATTTGTACATACTATTTATTAGCATAAAAAGCAATGTGAAGTTTAGGAGATTAGTAAATTGCAATAAATTACAAAGAACAATTTCTAATATTTCTATCTATCTATTTTTTATTTATGGCAATCTGTCGACACAGGACAATTTCAAAATATTACTGTCAAATTCAAAATAGCAGACTACCGAAACATTTCAGTCATTGAATGGCAATTGTGAAGCAATTGTGTACGAGACTAGCAATTTATGTCACTTTGACAATTGTAAGTCAATGATGAAGTCGTTATGACAAGACATTAATAGTAGACTACCAAAAACTTTACAATTGCACCATAATGGTACAATTGTGACACCATTGAAATACCCGACTCAGGGCCCAGGAAAAGTCAATACACAGATTGCGTACAACGATGACGTCACAACATTTAAAATAATATCGATAAGTATTTTTAAAAAATCTATATCGTGAATATTTCAATAATATTGAAATCAGTTGCTTAAAATAGTCTATATTTTCTAAAAAAAAAACATAAAAACAGCAGGTCAAAAATTATGAACAATGCCAATTTCGTACGCGTGGAATCTAGGCAACAAACCCTAACATATTAGACAAAAATCCATCCTTTAACTACTCTATCTATTAAAGATAACCGCATCATAATCCGTTGCTTAGTTTTGAAGATAAGGTACAGGGTTTATCGAGTTTTTCGTCTTTCACAGTGGCTGTTATCTGTGTATAACGTTCCTTATCTGGCTCTTATAGCACTCTGTGAAGAAAAAGGTGTGGTGATGGACTTACTCAACATATTTGCTCTTATTTCAGGTGAAAAGTTATACAGTTGTGAGATTTGTTTCAAGACGTTTGTACAAAGTGCACAATTGTCAATACATATGAAACGACACAAAGGTGATAAGCCGTATCTATGTCAAATATGTGGAAAAAGTATGTGTGTTATTCTCTTCTTTGTGTTTATTGTAGCTTTTAATATATTTTCAGTAGTTTTATTTTACCGATTTTAGCGTTATATTACAAGCCACAAGCTTACTAGATAGTGAATACGTTTTCAATATTAAAGACACGTTAATTTAGCCTGGCTAAATCATCCTTTCAGGCTTTTAGAAAATATGGTATGTTACATGTAATTTTCGCATATTACAAATGCCACTTTTACAAGCAATGAAACAAGCATTCCATTGGGTAAAGAAGACCTGTTCAAATTAACGCGTGGTGTGTAAAATAAAAACACATAGAGCGTATTTCACGAACACATAGACATTTACTAGGCTTCAAGCCGATAAGAGCCTTAGCCTTCAAGAGTGATATAGTTATAGACACACCATCTGGTATTCTATCTGTCTGGTATTGTATCTGTGACCACAAGCAGAAAAATCAAACGTCGCGTTATGAATGTCTTAAGAAGCGAGGTTTTACCTATCTGTTAGTAGTTTGTTTCGTCCTTATTTATTAGTATTTATTCAAACGCGCACATTAAATGGATTAAGTTCAAATAGGCTTTAATATATTAATATTTTGCGATTGACTCGCTATGCTTTTACTAAATAAACTAAATTATAATGGAAAAAATGATAACCATAAGCGGGACTTGAACCCGCGACCTCGGAATGCCGTTCCGTCGCTCTCCCATCTGAGCTATTATGGTCCACGCAAATGTTTACCAAATTTTCCACTACAATCATCTCAATGCGAGTTTTAACATCGTGCGATGTTTTTTCGTACAACGCCATCTATTGAGCGGTTTGCACCAACCAGGCTTGTTGAAAAAATATCGATATAATTTTTTTAATATATCGATATACTCGGCGCTATTTAATTTTTCGATATATCGATATAAAATTTCAAGTATCGAAATGGTATAAAAATCGATATTTTTTTCAGACCGAAAACCAAGTAGGTACCTACTTTCTATATAGGTAATACTATTTTTTTTTTGACAAATTACTTTTTGTGTTTTGTTTTTTGGTTGACTCTCGATTTGATGCTTCTTAATTTGATGTCGAAACCTCTTGAGTCCTATTCGCACTTATCCAGTTTTTTAATTTTGCCGATATATCGATATTTTTCAAATAAAACATAGAAGTCGATATCGATATTTTTATAAATATCGATATATCGACATATCGATTTTTTTTTCGTTTCCCGACATCCCTAAGTTCAAAGCGTTTGAATGAAATCTAAACATTTCGAATGAAGACAAAATCCTTACTAATTTATAAATGCGAAACCCGGATGATGATACAATAAAAATTTTGACTTAGCTTAAGTGTTAATGTGTGTAACGAAACTATAGCGCGATTTAAAAGCCGTACAACGCCATCTATCGAGTGTTATAGTAAACTTCTGTTTGTTAAGGTTTGACTTCTAAATTTCACGCGTACGAAGTCGCGGGCAACAGCTAGTAAATAAATAAATATTCATGGACATTTCACACAACGTCCTCTGGTCCCTTATTAAGCTTATATGCTTGTGTTATGGGTACCAGAATACAGATATACTACATAAAATACTTTTCTTTTGTAAATACATACTTATTATAATTACTACACCATTGCGTTTAGAAATACTCAGAGCAAAAATCAATCGCGATTTTTATTGTTCACAGGTTTTCCAATAAAAGCGGAATTAAAAGTACACCAGAGAGTTCACAATGGTGAGAAACCATATTCGTGTCATATGTGTAGTAAGACATTTGCTACCTCAGGGAATTTATCTATTCATATTAGGATACATAATAAAGAAGTTAGGTGAGCTTCTAGTCATTATTTATTACATTTTATACTTACTAAGTAAAACTTCCGTGTTACAGATTAAGAATACAATACAAGTTTTACCATCTCTTTTCGCCAAGGTCAAACCAGCTAGGATTTACAATAAAATTCCGATTAACCTACACACTTTAGGTTAACTAATTATTTTGCAATTGGCTTGTTACACATATTAGTTTCCTACATTTATTTAACGCACGCCATCTATCGAGTGCATTACGCATTTCCACTGATGTTTGTTTCTTACTCCACAGATGGCGTAAATATAAATTACAAAACGTAACATTTTAAAATTTCGTTTGCACGTGTAACTTGCACGATAGCTCAGTGGTTACTGCAATAGAATAGTGTTCTCAATATTCAAAATTTACTTGTGTCTCCATTTTTGCCCTATACACATTCCTATTGCTCCGTGGCTGCAAAATATGCAATTATACTAATAATCTGAGCATAGTACACAGGGTTTTCTTACCTGTGTGCAATATCCCTTTGCTGACTTTTACAGCACCCTTGGGAGGAGATGGGGTAGTGACACTTGTATTATTAATCCGTCACCACACGGAGCGTAATTATAGTCATCATGTATTATTTATAGTTGATTTACTTTTCAGGTATAATTGTTCCGAATGTTCTCGTGGTTTTGTCACATGTAGTGCGTATAACGTGCACTTGAAACGTCACAAAGGCCAACGAGACTACAGTTGCGAATGTGGCAAAACATTTTATACGTCATCGGCTTTAAAACAACACAGAGTAGTGCACACTGGCGAGAAAAAATATCAATGTAAAATATGTGATAGGAAATTTACACAAACCAGTCATCTCAGTCGACATTTTAAAAAAGATCACGCTAAGCCTAACGCCCCTGTGCCTTCCTCCGCTCATTATAAAGTGTTAGTTGAAGATAATAAAAACGTTTTTGGTATAATACAGAGTAATGTAGAAAAAAATGGCGCGAATGTCACCACAGATGTCAAATGTGAAGGGTCATAGTGATGTGTTTAGTTGTATAAGCCACACAAATTGGTAATGCGCCTGGCGGCCATGTTGGTGACGTCATAGTGACGTATAGATGAGAATATTACATTTTGTTAGCTCTACTTTTTCTTTGCTGATGACGTCACAAGGGCGTTAATTTGACAAGGTTCCAGCGCATTACCAATTTGCGTGGCTTATACAGATGATTTTTAATTTTGATGTCCCCTGGAAGCACGCATGAACTAAATTGTGTAACTTGTTTTTTGTGTGAAATAAACTTAGATCACCCTTAATAAATTTCGCACGCAAGGTGATCAACTTGTGCGCTAACAAGCGTATATTGTGTGTGAAAATGCCTTACTCTAGTCTATACCTCCCAACCTATTTCTTAACCCACGCCTTCCACAACGTTAAGGCATTTACTTGTCAACAGAAATCTATCAAAACTAAGGCTCTTTAACGCATTTATTTGAAATATCTTAAGTTTTACGAAACATTTCCGCTTTTTTCTTATTTGGAATGAAACTACCTCTAAGAATCTAACTAATGATGATTAAAAAAAAATCATTTCTAATTTATTCGCATTAAAATTATTTAATGTTTAAATTCGACATTTATTTTATTGAAAACGATATTACAAATGTAAGGCAGCTAATCGGATCGCAGCATGCTTCAACTATAGAATTGAAAAAGAGTTAATAATAAAATACTTTTAATCTGGCAGCTTGTAATAAATTACGTCGGATTTGGTAATAAAATTATACCAAGGTACTCTTAAACATTTTCAGCATGTCGGTGTTTTGGATGCCTTGATATATGAAACACTACAAAAATGTCCTTTCTATAGGACATTGATGTTTTAATACGTTCAGTGCGGCTAACGCTTATGCGCGTTTTTTTGATCTTCACCAAGTGCGGGCCGACGCGTATACGCGTCCATACAAAAAAAAATCTGTAGGCAAGCGGGGTGCGCCGCACCTGTGCGTTTATAGCGTGTATTCTGGGTGTCTATTGTTTCGAAGCGGTCGTAAAATGTGGAATTGTAAAGAAGACTACACACTAGTCAGGTTTCTGCTACGAATCTTGCAGGGGGGGCGGCGGCGACGACAACAATAAATATATATTCATGGACATTTCACACATCGTCCTCTGGTCCCAAGCTAAGCTTATTATGCTTGTGTTATGGGTACCAGAATACGGATATAATACATATACTACTTTTCTTTTGTAAATACATACTTAAAATACATAGAAAACACCCAGACGTAGTACAAACATTTGTATGACATTTATGAATATCACACAAATAATTGTCCCAAGCGGGAATCGAACCCGCGACCTTGTGAACGGCAGTCCAGTACATGAACCACTACGCCACGAAGCCCGTCTACAATAACCTAATTTAGTACAATAGATTATTGAAATAATTTTATTATGACTCGCTCTTTTAACTAAAGTAATAGGTAGTTTTAGTCTATTTATAAATGGTGTCTATTACGAGGCGCCCGCCTAGTGTCGTAAATAAAAAAAATTAAGAATAAAAGGGCTTTCGGGAGAAGGTACCTTTACTATTACTGTTTTATTAAGGTATAACTTACTATTTTAACAAAACCGAACGAAGGTATATTATGGCGTAAACTTCACAAAATCTCTTACAAATAAACACTAGTGTGGAAGCACCTTTATCCATCCAACACCTTTATATGACCCGTAATTGTTATATGACAGTCATAAAACTCGAAAGTTACCGAACGCACATTAGCGTCGGCCGCACTGCGGGAAGGTAAAAGACAACGCGCTATAGCGTCCAGCCGCACTACGCGAGTTTTCTATGAACGCTTATAAGCGTTCTTAGCACTACGCGAAAAATTTTTTGAACGCACATACGCGTTTTCAGCACTGGGCGAATGACTCTTTTATTAGCATTGGCTATAAATTCGCAAATTATTCAGCATTGAACGCGTTAATCCAACCGTAGTAGGGGGTTAACCTCGGAATAAAAAGTTCATACAAAAGATATAGAGAATTTTATGTTCTACAACTTTTATGTCGGTGAAAATCTCATGTAAGCCATCATAGGAGCGAGATATCAGCAAAAAAATCAATTTTCATTACCTTTGACCTTCAATATCTTAAGACGCGGACACGATAGCACGTGTGACTTTTGGGACAACATTCTGAACAACACAACAAAGGCTTATACCAATTTACAGCTCATTAATTTTTATTCCGAGGTTGGCCCCTCTTTTTACCTAAAATGACTGATCTACTTTTGCTTTAAATTTGATATTGTTTGCAATGCTTTATATATTTTTAGGTGTAAAAAGTATTTACCGGCTAGAATAAAGAACTGGAATATGTATTTATAAAATTAAAATAATGTATTTATCAGAGATAATATTTTAAACACTAAGGAAAAATCTGTTTTGAAATTGTACTTATAAAATATTAATTTTATTCTATTGAGATGATTCTAACCATGTCACAACTAAACTTAAACTAAACTAAAAAAAAATACAGTGTCATTACCACAATTCGGCAATGATAACTGAACTTTTTTATACTAATTAGAATACTTAGAATAACATTGCCGAAGTGTGTTACTGAGAATATCATTTTTTTATTTTTTTAGTTAAGTTTAGTTGTGCAGGTAGAATTGGTACCACTATCCACAGATAGGTATATCTGTGCCAAGTGATCTTTGTTTCTCATTGCTTTGCATCTGAAATTAGTTACCAAGTAATTTATATTTTAAAGCGCAGATTTACTAAATACATATATTCTATTTGAATCTGTGTTTTAGAGTGACAAATATTTGTGATAACAAAGTGTGTACAATTGTGCAAGTTTATTATTAAAAAATATATGTATAAAAATGTGTTTTTTTTTTATATTCTGTAACACTTGCGCGACTCATTCGTTCAAATACAACCAGTTTTTTCGGATTTAGATGCGTGTACTCTAGTGAGCTCAGTCCCATCCGTGACCATAGTCTTCGAAACTACGCATTAACATTTTATGTAAGCGGGTACATCTGAAACTTCTTCATAAACTCATCTAGTATACAAAAGTACCAGTACATAGTAAAGGCAGTTTATTTATCAGCTGTTTAATTATTGTAAGAATAGAAAGTTTTATGTTGTGTACAATATGCTGTGATGTAATGTGGAGTAAACGATGCGGGGGACTACTCTGCCGTGATACAATTTTTAGGGTTCCGTACCCAAAGGGTAAAAACGGGACCCTATTACTGAGACTTCGCTGTCCGTCCGTCCGTCCGTCCGTCTGTCACCAGGCTGTATCTCAAGAACGGTGATAGCTAGAGAGTTGAAATTTTCACAGATGATGTATTTCTATTGCCGCTATAACAACAAATACTAAAAATAAAATAAAATAAATATTTAAGGGGGGCTCCCATACAACAAACATGATTTTTAGGGTTCCGTACCCAGTATCTCAAGAACGGTGATAGCTAGACAGTTGAAATTTTCACAGATGATGTATTTCTATTGCCGCTATAACAACAAATACTAAAAATAAAATAAAATAAATATTTAAGGGGGGCTCCCATACAACAAACATGATTTTTTTACCGTTTCTTGCTCGATACTAATAACGTTGCCTTATGTTGCATAGATAATGGTACGGAACCCTTCGTGCGCGAGTCCGACTCGCACTTGACCAATTATTTATTAGTATGGAGAGTAGTGCTTCCTTACAAAACCATGTTTGAGCGGAATGTTCTAACCTAGGTAAGCTGTATTAATTAACATTGTACTTATTAGCATATTGTTACGTGCTAGGGTTCGAAGGATTTGGAGAGAAAGACCTGCTGACTCTTTTAGAAGACTTTATTCACTAGCACTAGTTACACACTAAGCACTAGGTCCAAACACTAAGCACTAACAATGTCCTAGATCGTAGCCAAGTTGTAGGTTTCACTGGTATCACTCTTGATCACTTGTTTTCGCTCTCGAAGTCGCCTTTATCGTAGCTCGAACTGAACTGCCCGGGCTCGCCTCCCTGCCGCTATTTATATGCGCCGAGACGAGTTCCAGACTATTCCAGAATGTTCCCGACTGTGCGCGAACGTGATCGCCCGGAACGAAGGTTTCTAGAAGATTCGCGCATGTACGGTAGTTCCTCTAACGCCATCTAGTATCTAATAGGGGTTTCACTCTGTTCGGTTCTTTAATTGGTTTTACTAGTTGCTGCTAGATGGCGCTAGCTCCTTTGTGTTTTGTGTGTTCGTAACACTACTCCCCTCTTAGAGATGCTCGTCCCGAGCATCGTTGTTACTACCATGGTAACGCGCCAGACGGTCTATGTGTACCACTTTGAATGTCCCTCTTGGTTGCTTTTGAATCCTATAGGTCACATCATTCAATCGGGTAACCACTTTGTATGGACCGTCCCACTTGCTCTGCAACTTTGGAGATTTCCCTTTCCGGCGAGTTGGGTTATGTAGCCACACTAGTGTCCCTTCCTCGAAGCCGTTCGTGTTCGATTTCCGGTCGTATCTGGTTTTCATGTTCTCACTTGACTGTAACCCATTTTCCCGAACCAAGGCGTGTATATAGCGCATCTTCTCCCTTAAATCGCAGACATAGTCTTGTACAGTCTTTGGTCCCTCCGGTGACCCTCCTGTCAATAGGTCTACTGGTATTCGTAGTTCTCTACCGAAATTGACATACGCCGGGGTAGCTTTTATGCTCTCATGCTCGGCGGTTCGGTAAGACAGAAGGAAGAGTGGTATATACTTG
The DNA here is from genome assembly GCA_916999025.1 of Orgyia antiqua. NCBI lineage: Eukaryota > Metazoa > Arthropoda > Insecta > Lepidoptera > Erebidae > Orgyia > Orgyia antiqua. The sequence continues at coordinate 14,622,556 of OU779874.1, forward strand.
TCCCAATCCTTTTGTTTGTCATCTACCAATTTCGCCAAATGCCTCTCAAGGGTCTGGTTAAATCTCTCAACCATTCCATCAGACTGCGGATGGTACGCGGTGGTCCTCGTCTTATGCATGCCCAAAATTCTGCACACTTCCTGGAACACCTGCGATTCGAAGTTCCTGCCCTGATCAGAATGGATTTCCAGAGGCACACCAAAACGACATATCACTTCTTCGACTAACTTGGAAGCGACTGTTGTGGCTTCTTGGTTTGGTATGGCGAACACTTCGGGCCATTTGGTGAAGTAGTCAATGACGACCATAAAATACTTGTTTCCCGAATCCGTTACAGGAAATGGCCCAGCTACGTCAACTGCAATTCGTTCCCACGGTGCACCGACGTTATACAACTGCAGGTTCCCACGGCTCCTGGTCTGTGGTCCTTTTACAGCAGCGCAAGTAGTACATTTGCGGCACCAATCCTGTACATCATCTCGACAATGCAACCAGTAGAATCGTTCTCTCACTTTTGTTAACGTCCTCTTGACACCTAGATGACCTCCTGATACGCCATCATGTATTTCACGGAGAACATCTGGTACTCTCGTTCTTGGGACAATTATCTGAAGATGGAACTCTCTGCCGTTAGTCTTCTCCCATTTCCGGTAGAGTATTCCGTTTTGGAGTATCAGACTGTCCCATTGCGCCCAGTACGCCTTAGTGACAGCGCCAGTGGGTGCAACCTCACTCCATATTGGTTTTACGTCACCCCGTTTCTTCCATGTGATGATGTGCCGAAGGTCGTCATCTTTTTCTTGAGCCTCCCTCATAGCATCATTCTCCCAGAGACTCAAAGGATTCGTTCTCGTTAGTTTTAATGTTTCTTCATTGCATTCCTGCTTAACACAATGTTTGCAGTCCTCCGAACACGGCCTTCGTGAGAGTGCGTCGGCATTCCCATGTGTCTTTCCGCTGCGGTGTTCCGTCTTGAAGTCATACTCCTGGAGCTGTTCAATCCATCGAGCTACTTGACCTTCTGGGTTCTTGAATTGCAGTAGCCACTTCAAGGCTGCGTGGTCAGTTCGTAGTAAAAACTGTCTGCCGATGAGATATTTGCTGAAATGTTGTAGCGTCTTTACAACAGCCAAGAGTTCTCGTCTTGTCACACAGTAGTTTCTCTCTGGCTTGGATAAAGATTTGCTGAAATATGCAATAACAACTTCTCTTTCACCCTGTTTTTGAGATAACACCCCTCCAATGGCCGTGTTGCTTGCATCCGTGTCAACTATAAACTGACCTTCAGTTTGTGGATACCCCAGGATTGGTGTTTCACACAGATGTTTCTTCAGTTTCTGAAAAGATTCTTCACAAGTCTCATCCCAACTATATTGTCGTTTATCTTCTGTCAGCCGATGTAATGGCTTGGCTATCTCTGCGAATCCCTTAACAAAACGCCTGTAGTATGAGCATAGGCCGAGGAATGCCCGCACTTCGGTTTTGTCCCTAGGGGTAGGCCATTTTTGAACTGCTTCCAGTTTCTCCGGGTCTGTCTGGATTCCATCACTGGAGATAATATGGCCGAGATAGTTGACCTTGCTCCTGAATAAATGACACTTTTCCGGGTTCAACTTTAATTTGGCTCCCTCTATTTTGGCGAAAACTCGCTCCAAGTTTCGCAAATGGTCCTCGAAGTCGCGGCCGACAATTATGACGTCATCCAAGTAGACTAAGCAAGCCTCTCCTACTAAGCCTGCCAGTACACACTCCATGAGTCGCTCAAATGTGGCAGGTGCGTTGCACAATCCGAAGGGCATGACGTTAAATTGCCATAAACCTTTACCGGTCGAGAAAGCTGTCTTCTCCTTGTCTTTTGGATGAATTTCTACCTGCCAGTAGCCAGACTTCAGGTCTAGGGTCGAGAACCATTTCATGCCACTCAGGGTATCTAAAGTGTCGTCGATTCGAGGTAACGGGTAACTGTCCTTCTTAGTGACATCATTGAGACGCCTATAGTCCACACAAAATCTCGTGCTACCATCTTTCTTCTTCACTAATACAACAGGTGAGCACCACGGACTTGTAGACGGTTCAATAATCTTATTCCTTCTCATGTCCTCCAAAAGGCCTTCAACTTCTTTTTCCTTTGCAATTGGTATCCGTCTTGCTCGTTGACGAATTGGTCTCTCGCTTCCGGTATCTATCCTGTGCTGAACCATTGACGTTCTTCCAAGGTCCCCTTCTTGACTGGAGAAGATATTCGCGTAGCGCTGCAAAAACTTCTTAGCTTTCATGCTCTGCGAATAAGTCAGATTACTCTTACAGTCATCGAGTAGCTTAGTCACTAAACCGTAGTTATTGCTGTTTGCTGAGTCTGCGCCTGTTATCGAACTACACTTTTTCATCCAGACAACTTCCTCGCACTTTCCGATGACGTCACCTTTGTTCAAGCAGATCTCGCGATCACCAAGATTCAAAACCCTGACCACAGCGTTACTGCTTCCACTAACAAGGGTTCTCGCCGTCATCAGTTTTTGTGACGATGTCTTGGTAGGTGTGTCTTCGATCAACACGCATCTGTTTGACTTTTTCTTTCCAGCTGGCGGCAGTTCCACCAGTACCTGAGCTTCCGCTCGTCCAGGTATGATGACCTTCTTTACACATGTGACTTTCCCGCAGGTGCCTCCAAGAATGAAGATTTCTTCTTCACCACACTTGAAAACTCCATCTGCGACATTAATTCTGCAGTTGTGTTCCTTCATGAAATCCAAACCCAATATGCAATCATCCACAATCTCAGCCACGATTACGTTATGAGAGTATGAGGACCCCCCTACATACATCGTAACTGACGTTTCTCCCAGGACGGGTATTGGCTGACCGGAGGCCGTAAGAAGCCGACAGTTAATTCTCCTCTTGTGTCCCGTTGCGGTTTTTACCAGACTTGGGTTCACTATTGTTCTAGAGGCTCCTGTGTCCAGAGTCATTTTGCAATCCGTCCCGTTAATAGCCCCCTGAATCGCAAGACTATTTCCGCTGCATGCCTGGGAGATAACAGTTATCGGGGCTCCCTGCGCGTCAGCCGGCACTCGCCCCTTAGTCCTGTTTCCCTGATCCCGGGCAAGGGGCAAAGCCCCCTGCTTCTTCAGCACTTCTATTTGTTCCTCGATCCTTTTCATCCTTGCCATCTGGGTTTCTTTCTGCGGGCAGTTGAGCTGAAGATGGCCCCTCTCGCCACACTTGTAGCACATGGCTCCAGAACTTTTCTTCGTAGGGGCCTTAACCTCCTTGACTTCCTCAGAAACCTCGCGGATCTTATGGGTGTGCCGTATGTCATAACGAACAGCCTCGACCTCCAAAGCATGCGCTAATGCTTCCTTTAGCGAGGTATGGTGACGAAGCCTCACTGCAGCTCTGACCTCCAGGTCTTTGATTCCGTCGACAAATGCTTGAACAATATTCGTGTCTACCATCTTGGTGTCGGCTCCTGGGTGTGCCTTCCTGACGAGTTTTTCAATTTCCAACGCCCATTGTTGTAGTCCTTCTCCTGAGCGTTGGACTCTGTCACGCAGTTGGGCACGGAACACGTGCTCCAGGTGTCGCTCCCCGTATCTGGATTCAAGTGCCTCCATCAGGTCTTGGAACCCATTTCCTGTATGTGGCAGTGCTTCCAGGACCGACAAAGCTTCCCCTTTTAGCGCAACAGTGAGAGCGGTCAAGCATTGTTCTTCTGTCCATCCGTTGGCAGTAGCAACCGTCTGGAATTGCTGACGATAAGCGTTCCAGGAAGTAGTGCCGTCGTATGGCGGAACTTTCACTCTTGGTCCTTGTGCCACTCCGATAGCTCCACTAGAGATCGCAACTCCCGTGGTTTCAAGGCGCACTACTTTCTTCTGTAGTTCAATGAGGCCGGTTTTCACATTTTCGACATCCAATCCTAACCCGGCAACTCGTTCTTCCACTACGTCGACATCTTTTCGAAGCTTAATCACCGTGTTACTAACATCATTTATAGCACAAATCACTTTTTCTTGTGACTCTTGCAAAGCGCCGAGCTTGCGTTCTTGTGACTCTTGCAAAGCGCCGAGCTTGCGTTCTTGTGACTCGAACTTGCGTTCTTGTGACTCTTGCAAAGCGCTGAGCTTGCGTTCTTGTGACTCCTGCAAAGCGCCGAGCTTGCGTCCTTGTGACTCCTGCAAAGCGCCGAACTTGCGTTCTATCAGTTCAATTAAACTTCCTAATTGAAGTGCTACTTGAGGAACTGACGCTACGGTGCCGCTGGTGGGCGTGGCTTGTCTAGTGGGCGTGGCCTGTTTGGTGGGTGTGGCAAGGTGGGCGGATCCAGTGGGCGGAGCTTGTCTAGTGGGCGTGGCCGGTGTGGTGGGCGTGGCAAGGTGGGCGGGGCCAGTGGGCGGGGCTTGAGTCTGAGTAGGCGGAGCCTGGGCCTGGGTGGGCGGAGCCCGGTGGGCGTGGCATGGTGGGCGTGGCCAGTGGGCGGGTCTTGAGGGGCGTGGTCGGTGGGCGGGGCCTGGTAGGTGGGGCCAGTGGGCGGGGCTTGGTCCACAGCGGGCGTGGCCTCCGCAGCTCGTTGTGCCCTTGTCCTGACGCCCTCGAAGTCCTCTCTCGGAGTCAATGGCATCTCCAAATCCCACTTCTGACACCAGTTGTTACGTGCTAGGGTTCGAAGGATTTGGAGAGAAAGACCTGCTGACTCTTTTAGAAGACTTTATTCACTAGCACTAGTTACACACTAAGCACTAGGTCCAAACACTAAGCACTAACAATGTCCTAGATCGTAGCCAAGTTGTAGGTTTCACTGGTATCACTCTTGATCACTTGTTTTCGCTCTCGAAGTCGCCTTTATCGTAGCTCGAACTGAACTGCCCGGGCTCGCCTCCCTGCCGCTATTTATATGCGCCGAGACGAGTTCCAGAATGTTCCCGACTGTGCGCGAACGTGATCGCCCGGAACGAAGGTTTCTAGAAGATTCGCGCATGTACGGTAGTTCCTCTAACGCCATCTAGTATCTAATAGGGGTTTCACTCTGTTCGGTTCTTTAATTGGTTTTACTAGTTGCTGCTAGATGGCGCTAGCTCCTTTGTGTTTTGTGTGTTCGTAACAATATGAAACATGTAAAATAACAAACATTGTAATATTTCCGAGTTAATAATAAATAAAGAAACACTTCGAAACTAAAAAACAAATACACGCGTCTAAATCCGAAAAAGTTATTCTTTTTTGTTTAACATTCTGTGTACCTACCATAGACACAGTACTAATAAAGATTATCAATTCCCATACTTTGGCATGTTCGCCATAAAATGCACGCTAAATCTAGGTGGCGCTGTTCACTAGCGTAACAACTTGTATAAAACGGACGTTGCAATAAGATACGTTTAGACAGAAAAAAATTAACTTAAATTAAAAGTCTAATACATATTTAATATGTTACATTCAACGAAAAAATACAATAATAATTATTTTCCACTGATTAGTACATGCAAATAACCTCTTACGATAAAATAACCTCTTGCGATAGATGGCAGATGATTCGCTTCAATGATCGCTTTGTTATTTTTAACACAGTTTTTAACTAGATGGCATTTTAATATATTTAAATCATTGATTGGTGTTACAAAAACTATTATTATTATTTTAGGGTATTATATATTAGTAAGTTTTAAGAACAATAATATATTTATAGTTTTATAAAAAAAACAAAAAAAGGTTGAAAAGATAAAAAGTTACAAACTAAATTATCTCATAAAAATCATCAAATTGGTTTATTAAAAAACAGGTAGTATTTATTTGGGTTCAAGGTCAAGCTTGTTAAAACAAATAGTGATGCGCCACTTGATTTCGACGTTTTTAGGGTTCCGTACCCAAAGGGTAAAAACGGGACCCTATTACTGAGACTTCGCTGTCCGTCCGTCAAACAAATTGGTCAAGTGCGAGTCGGACTCGCGCACGAAGGGTTCCGTACCATTATCTATGCAACATAAGGCAACGTTATTAGTATCGAGCAAGAAACGGTAAAAAAATCATGTTTGTTGTATGGGAGCCCCCCTTAAATATTTATTTTATTTTATTTTTAGTATTTGTTGTTATAGCGGCAATAGAAATACATCATCTGTGAAAATTTCAACTCTCTAGCTATCACCGTTCTTGAGATACAGCCTGGTGACAGACGGACGGACGGACGGACGGACAGCGAAGTCTCAGTAATAGGGTCCCGTTTTTACCCTTTGGGTACGGAACCCTAAAAACGATGTTGCTTGTTATGACGTTCAAATAGCGAGTGTATTCTTAGAAATTACATTTTTCGTGTGTGTGTGCGTGTGTGTGTGCGTACGTGCGTGTATGTGTCTGTGTGTGCGTGTGCGCAAATAGTATATTAGCTTTGGGCGATGTATGTATGTAAAAAAATTGGTCAAGTGCGAGTCGGACTCGCGCACGAAGGGTTCCGTACCATTATCTATGCAACATTAGGCACGTTATAGAACCAAATATTCTGTGAATAGTTAAAGCGTCTACCTGTCAACGTTATTATTATTGAGCAAGAAACGGTAAAAAAATCATGTTTGTTGTATGGGAGCCCCCCTTAAATATTTATATTATTTTATTTTTAGTATTTGTTGCTAGAGCGGCAATAGAAATACATCATCTGTGAAACTTTCAACTGTCTAGCTATCACCGTTCTTGAGATACAACCTGGTGACAGACGGAGGACGGACGGACGGACGGACAGCGAAGTCTCAGTAATAGGGTCCCGTTTTTACCCTTTGGGTACGGAACCCTAATGAACTGTCTCTTTCAGCACATCCTCAATGTATAGGTCGTCATCGTACCTACTGAAAATATTTAACAAAGCCTACCGCTTTGTTAAATATTTTCAGTATCATGTAACAAGTAAGCGTAATAATTGAATGAGATATTTTGTTGTGATGAAAAGTAAAAAGGATTATTGACGTCACTCACAATATCAAAAGAAACAAAGTACTTTAATATTTATTAACAGGTTGTTATATTATGATACTAAATTTATTATAAAATAAGTTTTATTCTATTATCAGCTCGGTGAAGGTCGATTTAGGTTCGGATCTTAGACTATAAAGTATGTTGTTATGGTTGATATATGATATCGTCGAGGCCTTTGACACAAGCCGCCTTCGCGGTGATCGGTGTTTTTGAGAATGTTAACAAACAGAATGAAAGCAACCTTATGCCTCAATAAAGAAAGTATATTTTTAAATGTTGTTGTTCCGTTCGACGTTCATAGCAAAAGCAGCTTTGCGTGTTTTATTGTTTCGTCTTCAATCGTCTTTAAGAGGGTACTGTACTCCTCATTTAGGTATTTGCCTTAGGTATTGCTATCCCTATTTCCGAGCGCCGCGCTGAAAGGGACAAATATAGATGAAGCGGATTTTACCTACAAATTCTTTGAAAAAAGACGTTTCGTACTTCCGTTTTTTTTTTCGCGAAAGTTAAACCGATTTTAATAGTTTTTGCGTCATATTATAGATAAAGAATATATCTATGCTTCTATCACTTTCTTTTGTGGTAAAACTTTACCAAATTTGTGTGATAGACGCTGCAATTTTATCTAAAGAAAACCGAAAAAAAAAGTTTTCCGGATCGTCATATTTCTTTTAGTTATTATGTTTTGAAAAAAAGAAAGTGAAACGTATTTTTAGGTGTGGTACCTTGGGTATATTTAGAAGTAAGAGATATTGCGTGTTCACGTAAACACTGTTTATTCACGACTAAGACCAAACTAAGACTAACATATGTCTAATCTTACATTCTGCAGGAAAGGTAACGATCCCGTTATGTTCAAGGGACGCGCTACTTGAAGTTGTCAAACCTATGTCATTAACAGCAATAAATTCTTAACTAATATCGATACAAGTGTGAGAGCGAAATGTTAGGCAAAAACAAAATGTTAAAATGTCTACCATGAGTTGATCTATAAGTGGCTGGGCATACATAAAAATAATATATAATGGTACCAATTCTACATGCACAAGTAAACTAAACTTAACTAAAAAATAAATATTGATTATTTCAATAACACAATTCCGCAATTCGGTACTGTTAACTACACTTTCTTATTATAAAAACGGTGTATTATATAATAACAATTTAAGTTACTGTGAATGTGTATAAGAAAATAGTCAATTAATCAAAATACAGCATAGTTGCTTTTTTATTTTTGGTTAAGTTTAGTTGTGCACATAGAATTGGTACCAATATCTGCTTGACCGAGCGTAACTCTCGATGGATTTTTGTGAAATTATTCTTAATAAGGTAAGTCTCAGTAATAGGGTTCCATTTTACCTTTTGGTACGGTCAAGTACGTGTTGGACATGCACGCGAACGGTTCCGTGCGGTTATTATGATGATATATTCGTGACACCAACCACAAATAACACCATATAGCGGACCCCCAAACAATGGGATAAGGGCAGGATGATGATGATGGTGAGTCTGAGTAGGTATTTGTGGTTGTAGTATCATCTGATCTAAGCAAACTGAAAATTTCAGCTCTCTAGCTAAACAGAAAATTTTCATAGTACGAAAACACCGACAAAAAGAAATTTTATAAGTATACATAAATCCAAAATCCCATTTATTTAAACACAGGTATTTAATATACGTTATACATATAAAGTAAAATCACGAAACATGTAAAATATTACAAGCCGCATAGGTATGTACGATGTATCGTGCTGTCGCTAGTCGCGATGGCGATACTACAATCAACTACAAATGTAGGTACAAGAACCTCACGATGCGATAGGCTAAGGAATTGAATGAAACACAACGCGGTAACGTAACGCGCAACGTTGCCAGTTTGACAAACTTGGTAGGTAAGTACTTGATAAGAAGCTTAAAAAAATGAAGTTTGTAGTTTGCGAAAGATATAAATGTATTTACTAATTAACTAAGATATAAATCTATATACTGTAGTAACTAAATTGCCTTTATTTATGTGTTTAAAAATACAAAAAGTGAAACCGCATTATCAAAAATCCACTTTAATTTGAACGCCAGACCTATTAACATTCGTGGCCCTGCTATATATATGCTTTACCCGATACGCCACGGCACTCTTAAAAAATCGTTCGAAATTTATATGTGTATTCTAAGCCGCAAAAGCGTATCTTTACTTTTTATGATAAAAAAATTGTAAATTCTATGATAAACATATTAAACTATTCTATGATAAACAAAATTGTGTTCATTTCAATTTTTCAGATTATCTGAGGTAAATTTAAAACTAGTTACGTAATTGATTTATCAAGATTATGAAATAGTGCCATCTGCCATTTTTTTTTAGCACTACCGCTATACAACGTGACGTAGTAAGATTATGAATGATTATTGATTACGATAAATTATGTGATTTGATACGCTTAGTGCCATCTGTAGATTCAGAGTGTAATGATAATTGAGTTTCACAATTTGTTGGGAGGTTATATGTCTTTATTATACTGTGTCTATGGTACCTACAGCTTTCAAAACCCTGTAGTGAAAACTGGGCTTGCATTAATTTTAATTAAAAAGGATAACTGTTTGTAATGCTTAGGGCATTAATCCAACAGCACTTGACATAGTCTGCTCCGGCTGAAAAAGATTTTTTTTTATCTCCGCCTCCTGCCCTGCTGGGCCATGATGCTTGCATGGGCTTAACATCACCCAGCGAGGGTTGGCCCCGTTAAACGGGGCCCAACCCGACGCGGGGAGCACTAGGTCCCCCTTTCGCATTGCCGTGCCCGACACAGCCACATTTGCCGCGGCGGGTCTCTGAAAACGCCGCGCGCGGCCATCTCGTTCAGCCAGCCACTGCGCGCCGACGACCCCTGCCTCTCGGCTGGAAAAGATACAAGAGCAATGCTAGTCTAGGAAAAACAAGGTCGTCTTTTAGTTTGGTAACATAAGAGTTCGTGTTACCTCAATACACCAGCGCCTTGCAGTATATTTTTGTCATAGAAATACGCTTATGTAACTACTATTGGTTTAATGCTGAATATGATGAGCAAACCAATGCCAGAAAACTTAGAGCATTTAACCAGCAGGGGCTGACATTATAAGGCGATCCCCGCCGAAAAGGTACGAGAACCATGATCATACTCAAATGTGTTTTTTTTATACAGCCGAGATGGCGAACAAGCATACGGCCCGCCTAATGGTAAGCGGTCACCTTAGCCTATAAATGTCGGCAACAGTCGAAAGAGATACCACACACGCGTCGCTCGCCGACCCTGTAGTAATCTTTTTACTCCTTTTTTGAAAAACATGCTGTGTACGGACTACTGACATTGTTGTCTATTAGTTGGTGTAAACGGTGTGAGAATATTTTGGGTAGGGCGTGCATAGCGACCAATGAAATTAGGTTATAATTATAGTTTGTATCTTAGCAGCCCACCGGTGTGCCAGTACATTAAAAAAATATTTGTCATAGAAAACATCGTGAGTAGTTGCTCCTGTTGATATATCTCCTCTAAGGCGAAAAAAGACAATTTTTCTGCACTGATGCAATGAAATTCAGTATTTTCATTATTTTGAACTAAATTTCAAATTCGATGAGTTTCTAGACACAATTTACGTGCATAAAATAGAAAATAAAAGTTATTAAAGACAAGTTATTTTTGTTTATAATCGCGACTCGACTAAAACAGTAGATTAAACGATGACATTTCAATTTTCAATATACGGCAACGGTACATCACTAAAGGGCAGTGTTGAGTTGTTGATTTGGTAGTACGCTGCGTTTAAGTTCTAATTATTTAGTTTTTATAGGTTTTTAAGTTCTTTACACTAATGTTTTTACCGAAAACCTAGTTTTAGGATGACAATGGAAAGGAGGATAAAGTTGAAAACACTCAATAGCCACATTACATGCAAGATTTGTCGCGGATATTTCATCGATGCGACTACGGTTACGGAATGTCTTCATACGTGTGAGTGTTATTCTTTTATTCTTAATAAACATTGCTTAAATGTTCTATATGCCCTTGTCTGTATAAATACCCTTGAAAATGATCCGAGTTACTTAAAAATATACCTAAGTAATTGATCGATTTTAAAGCAATCAAATTTGTGTGTCATTCATTAAGTAATCAAATGTTTTATAACATAATTTTAAACAATTTTTATGCACAATTTTGGGCAGTAAAGTATGGTCATCATTTTTATAAAAAAAATTGCTTAATAAAAGTCAACTTAAATCCTCAAATGTCTAATATAACCTTAAAATATTTCAGTCTGTAAAAGTTGCTTAGTGAAGCATCTTGAAGAGAACAATACATGTCCAACATGCAACATTGTGATACATCAATCTCATCCACTACAATATATCAGCTTCGACCGGACCATGCAGGACATAGTTTACAAATTAGTGCCAGACCTACAAGATAGTAAGTATACTTGACTAGTTTCTATTATATTTCTGATACAAAATAAAATAATTGTCTTTGGATTAGTCGGTATTAATTTAAGAAACCTTCCAATACATAGAACAAATAAATATATAATTATTTTATTCATTCGTTGAAGTTAACGAAATTAGATTTGTGTTTTGTTTGATGTTTGTAGTGTTATCACTACTGTTATACTATTTTATAACACAGATTTATTTATTTATTTAATATACAACTGCTTACTTCACTTACAGTTACCCAAAGCATGCAGTAAGCTAAATAAATTTAATACAGTTTTACATTACATATTATGAAATTTTATATAACTTAAAAATACTTTTTGAATATTGTGCAGACAAAGCTGACCTTTTGGGAGACAGAGATAAAAACTTTTTGCGTATATTCCTTTTTATTTTTATGTGTTATTTAAACGTGTCAGTCATTTGTTATTTCTCCGTGTAGTGACGGATTAAGAATACAAGTGTCACCACCCTATCTCCTCCCAAGGGTGCTGTAAAAGTCAGCTAAGGGATATTGTACACAGATAACAGCTTTTGTGAGAGATGGCAAACTCGAAAATAAACCCTGTGCCAACACGCCTGGTCAGCGCGGCACAGTAGACCATAATCCCCCCAAAGTGGAGGAGGCCCGTGCCCAATAGTGGGACGTAAATGGGCTGGAGAAGAAGAAGAGAAGTGTTATTTAACATCTGCTTATGGCCTGAATGCCAATAGTACAATAATAAAACAGAAAAAATAATATTCATGTTATTTGGATATATGTAATTAATGTTATTTAGTGTATAGAAATATTTAATATATAAGATTATCATAAAGTAAATGGTATGGCCCTGTCTAAATTGATAATCATAATTATTACAGATGAAATTAAAAGGGAAAGAGATTTCTACCGAGCTCGTAACTTACCTTGTCCGAAAGATGCGGCTCTGGCAGCTGATAAGCCTGGTGGTGATGAACCGGAACAACCTGATAATACTGACTCTCATAGGAAAGATGAACAGGTAATAATAATAGATGACAATAACAATGATTTAGTAGCTAATAATCATACAAATACATGACTAATTTATCTAACAAATAATGTGACTTCTTCCGAGTTACTCAACTAGTGTACATACACTTGGTTTAGGCCGGTGCCTTTAGTTTCTTTCCGGTTAGTCGAGATAAAAATATTGTTATTATTTAATAATAATAAGGAAGTATGTTTGGATTGTAGCAGATGACGCTCTATAGTCTCTGCCTACCCTCCGTGGGAAAAAGACGTGATGTTATGATGATGATTATTTAATAGCGTTTGTATTTTTTTGGATTCCGTACCAAAAGGTAAAATGGAACACTGTTACCTTCATTGAAATTTTTACATACTGTATATCTGTTAATGCTCTAACAACAAATACTAAAAACCGAAATATAATGGTCACCAACCACTACTAGCTCCTGATATGTTATTAAACCCATTACTATTTGTCACACAACCAACTAATCTCTTAAGCCAGGTACTCACTAGCGAGCTGTAACTGACTGTTGCATGTACTGTAACCAAAAAACATAGTGTGTACGTTGTTCGCAAACCTGCTACGAGCGGTACGCGTGCGGTTTGCAGCGTGCCGATGTTTACAACGTACTCATTTCTGATCGCGTAACGTTGCACGTAACTGTAACCGTTACTATTACCAAAAACATAGTGTGTACGTAGTTCGCGAGCCTGCGACGAGCAACTCGCAGCGAGCCGACGATTGTCGGTTTTTGTCGCGGATCAAAGGGCGCTGTTTGGTTACAGTTACAGCTCGCAAAATGAGTACGCTGGGTGAAAGCGTTCCGGCGACGTTGTGAGCCGTAATTGTAACGTGTACTAGAACCTCGTTACTGTATCACGCATGTTACAGTTACGGTTCCCTAGTGAGTACCCGGCTTTATGTATCCTAGTTTTAAACATTCTGAAAATGATTGTATGTAGTGGTGAAATAAATAAATTATTATGTGGGAGCTCAACTTGGCTGGATTTTTCATATAACTAATAATTATTGCAATTTTTAAATTACAATAATTATTAGTTATAAAGTAAAAGATGCTTTTGTGGTTAACCACCAAGATGAAGGGTAAGACTAAGTTGTTAAGGTGAACACTTTTTCTTGCTTTCAGGTAAATGTTTGTTTAGAATGCATATCAACATCGCTACGGACTCTTAAGCGCAGTTTTATTCGATGTTCAGCACAAGCTACAATCACTCATCTTAAGAAATTTATAGCTAAGAAGGTTCTAAGTGGAATGGAAAAGTATAGAGAAGTAAGTATTTCATTTATTTTTCCATCATCATCATCCTCCTGCCCTTATCCCATTATTTGGGGTCAGCGCCACATGTCTTTTTCTTCCATAGTCTTCTATTAGCCGTCATGTCTGTGTCAACCCCTCTTTCTGTCATGTCCTCTTACACACAGTCCATCCATCTTTTCTTAGGTCTTCCTCTAGACTTTTTTCTATCAGAAATGTATATTTTTATCAGCTGTTTTTTTATTTGTATTTTTAGGGTTCTGGTGTGATTATAGATTTAATGTTGGCACGCAAAGTATTAAACAACAGGTTGGACAGTCCCCAGTTGTTAACTAGATTCAAATTTCGGGTACCTTCTAGAATACCGCGAAAACCAATCACACCACTCTGTCCTCCTTACAGAAGGACAGTTCTAGGTGCAAATTCACCCTATGTTAGTTTATGCAAGGCTTTGAATCTTTATAGTAATAGATTTGATATACATTATGAATCTCTTAATAAACTTAAAAAACTTATTGACCTTTGACCCATCTTTTGGTATATAACTATAATAATTATAATTTGCGATTTTATTTTATGTGTGGGTACATTATGTTATTATTAATTTTAATCACCTATAATTTGTTGTAATTTGATTATTTAATTATTATCCAATGTTATTTGACCAATCCGGCATTTGTGAGTCTTGAACTCACTTTGAGACTTGTTTTTGTGTACAAGCGGTGTTTGCCTATAAGTAATTGTTGCATGTTCATTTGTTTTGTTTTTTAATGTAATTTTTACTTTATCTAATGTTAACAATTGTTGGTGAACCTAAATAAATAAATAATTTAATTCTTAAAGTAAGATCCTATTGTTAAAATTTCATCATCTGTCGATCCTTTGATCTGTCGGCTGTATTTTCGAACGAACGTGATAAGTACTCGCATATAGTCGAAATTTTTATAGAGGGATTCCTGTTGGTGCTATAACAAATACTAAAAACCAGAATACAATAATACAATTATTGTATTCTTATTTGATGGTTATTTTATTAGGCATTTGGACGCGGACTTTATGATTTAATTATGCTGATAAATATATTATGACAGAGAGTTCTGTACACTTCTTGTGAGACATATACTTAGCCAGTTTTTTTCTTTTCAGATTGATATATTATGTAATGACGAACTACTAGGTAAGGACCATACGTTGAAATTTGTATACGTTACTCGTTGGCGATTCCGTGACCCGCCGCTAAGATTGCAGTATAGACCTAAGATTGATTTATAAATATAAAATTGAATATTTTTATACATGTACAACTCAACACTCGTAAAATAAATAATAAGCTAGGTCAATATATATATCTGTTTTCAGTGTATTTGACTCATTTATCATTGAAATAATTTACAATTTGGCTAATTTGTTAATAAACTTGCGTTTTTCGTTTCTGCTTACTCTTTGGCTTATAGTATAATGATATACAGCTATATAGTAGCTTTATAAAACATTTTTATTCCAAAAAGAATTATACCTCCTCACAACGTTGTGTTGCTTTATTAATTTTAAAATTATTTTCATTCTCATCGTACTTAAAGTACTAAATATGTCATGCCTTAGATGTAAATTTATTTTAAAACTAGCTAAAATACACGGATTACTAACTTAATATCATATAATCAATTGGGTTTGTATTTCGATTATTATTTCGTATAATTTTAATTCAATAATATTTTCTCCCTCTCCAGCCCATTTACGTCCCACTGTTGGGCATAGGCCTCCTCCACTTTGGGAGGGATTATGGTCTACTGTGCCACGCTGACCAGGCGTGTTGGCACAGGGTTTATTTTCGAGTTTTCCGCCTCTCACAGAAGATGTTATCTGTGTGCAATATCCCTTAGCTGACTCTTACAGCACCCTTGGGAGGAGATGGGGTGGTGACACTTGTATTCTTAATTCGTCACCACACGGAGAGTATTTTTTCTACTTCACACAAATTTAGTATTATAATTTCAAATTTATTAGTTCAAAATTATTTAATAGTTTTATTTTTAAAATTAATATTTAATTTGTTATTTTTGTTAGTAACTGTTTAGGTTGTTTTTTTATTATTGTTTAGTAACACTAGATGTAATAATAATTTAATGGCACTAAGAGAGGGTAAAAGTTACCCAATTGAAGTTTCTTAGTTTAGTTTTAATTAGTTAATTTAATAATGAATTGGTATTTAGGTTTAATAAAATATTTAAATAAATGTAAAATTTATTGACATTTTTTTTATTTTCCCGTTATTTTATATTTACCTACTATAAATGGTGATTTGTCTCTACCCATCCTCATGACAGTATGTAAGATCTAATTTTATTTGATCTTCTCGGCCTAAAAACAAAGCAATTTCATCTTCATAGTTTTACCGGCTTAAACTTGGAACATAGTATGTTTGTGTGTGCTTCGACAAATCCGACCAATGTTCAACACGCCAAGATTTAAAAGCTAGATATTTTGTACATTTGTTTTGCATTTTTGGTATTTCTTATGTGTATCTGTATTTCCAATGGGTTTTTCTCACAGTGACATATACATGATTTATGTGGGATATTGCTTTGACTATAGATATATGAGGATAATTTGAAAAAAAAAACTATTTATTCATACGTCTAAAATCGACTAAATATTAAACCAATTGGTTTGTGGACATCACTATTTGCACTACGTTTGACAAGACATTTATCTTCCTAGTCTATGGTTGGTTTGACATTTACGTTTCTTTCTTCGTGTGTTTGTACATGTGTGTATTTGTGTTATATTTTTAAGTTGTATGATGTGTTGTGTCTGTGTGGGTAATATGAAAATGGATGGCCGATAAATTCGCGTTCGGCACGTGAATAGATATTTTTGTTTTAATTATTTGCAATAATTATTTCACCGTCAAACTGGGTGCCAAAACGGTAGAGCGGTTTCTCAGCCTAGCAGACGACAACTTTGTCGAAGATGTCAACGAAGACTTGAAATGTTTCATAGCCGGAGGAAGAGTTGACAGGTAAACAATTTTATCTTTTTTGTTATTTACGGTTAATTCGTGATAGTTTTAGTCTTTTGTAAATTTTTTATAACCGTATTTATGTCCCTAGTTAATGTCCTGTTTTATAAGGCTGGATATTTCTATACAATTTCAAGGTTATTTTATGTCAAGCTCAAACGAACGTAGGTCGTATTCCCAGTTTCATAAACCAATGAAACACTAAGAGATGACACCTTGAACGATCGTGAATATTCATAGACTTGATTTACGAGCGATATTAATAAGTTATTTCCTTCACTGTATGTTACAATATCCTAGTTACTGGCTCGTTCCGCTTGAATAAATTAACTAATACATATCTCGCTGTTTTTATTATAGAAATAAAAATAAAAATTAATTCTATCTGTATTCTGTTACCCATAATACAAATGATAAGCTATAGCTTATACCAGAGGGTTGTTGTCTGAAATATCTGTAAACAATTATTTATTTATAAAATATTAAATCACTGCACAATAATATGTAGTCCTTTTAAATAAATATTTATTCCAACTCATACAAAAACAATTTAATAATTCTCTATTGGCTAGAGCTCCACATAAAACTACTATTTTTTAAAAGCTTTAAACCTTAAGAATATTTAAACCGTAAAGTATAATTCTTAAAATTTTTCAGAAGCATCTAGTAATTATCAACTTCTGATGTAGAAATTATTACAGTTTCAATCCAATATCTAACAGTTGTCTTTAAAAATATTGTAAATTAATCATTATCATTACACCATCACCCCTTGTTTCATGGAGATAGGCAGAGACAATAATCCAATCAGCCATAATCTAAACACACTTTATAGTTATACCCATCTGGTCATACTTGTGTAACGGTTGTAACTGCAACCTAAGTACGGCTCCTGTCTTTTTCGGGTGTTTCTCTCAGTTTCCGCCTGCCTCTGCCATGTATATGCCTTTTATTATTCGTCCATCATCCATCCTCTCCATAACACCTCTAGGCAAACTTTTCTCCATAATTTTTTACACTACCAAGATGCGTACAGCTTGTCTGATGTTCAGCGATTACCATAGCCTATGGACATTCATAACACTAAGGATATCATTCTCGCATTGCCATTTACCTTAGTCACAATATCTTAACTGACTACTGATTTTAAACATTCGAGATTTCAAGTCATAATTGTTAATTCTTTAATTAATTTATTCTTTAATGTACACATAGAAAATACAAACAGAGTAGGTACTTAAAAATCCAGCAAACCTTTTTGAGATAGAAATTTGAGGAAGAGGGGCTTATAAAGTGCACAACAGAATATTTTACTAAACCTATTTGCTTATATCTAATATATAAAATTCTAGATAGTTACCGTACTCCTCCGAAACGGCTTGACCGATTCTTCTCAAATTTTACATACATATTCAGTAGGTCTGAGAATCGGCTAACATCTATTTTTCAAACTTTTTTTTTAGTATGGCATAACAACGTTTGCCGGGTCAGCTAGTATATATATATAGACACAAATATTTACATACAATATTGTAATAAATACATATTTTATAACAATAAACTACATACATCTATACATATACATAATATACATTGTTAATATTATACCGGGTCTATAATGGGGTTAATAATTTATTATTAAGGCACACTACCATTGTCCCAACATTTAATTTGGTTGATCTTAACTGACATACAACTATATATTGTTTCAGTGTGCTAGTGTTTCCTCCAGTGAGCAACTACCGAAGATTCCTGATACATCGTTGTGTGGAGCAACTGTGCAGGCCGGATCTCACTACCTTCTCTATTGGGATCAGTGACGAACGACGCACAGTTGTCTGTTATAAGGATAAGTTGTTAAGGTTTGTATGTTAGTTTACAAGAGGGGGCTCTACAGTGACAGACAGAGTGACACACCACTTCAGGCTATGTGTAGCTATGGAGACTCCAGCCTCAAAAAAAAGTCACTTCAGGTTATGCCTTGCTCCAGGCATATCAAAAATGTGATAACTATTCGAATCTCATTAATATAGCAATTATACATTTTTTTATATGTCATCTAGCTTTCGGAAGAAATTGATTTAAATAAGCAGGGCAGTGTTTTCCAGACTTTTTTTAGACCATGCCCATACATAAATGTTCATCTTAAAAATTGTTGTTTTCGTAAGTAATATGAATATTAATTATATATAATTGCTCCCCCCTAACTGCCGAATTGCCACCCTAATTATAAAATTGCCCCAACTGTCAAATTGCTTCTTACTCGTTGGGAAACTCTGGTTAGAGCCAGAAGAACATAGCTTAAATTTCGATGTGAAAAAAAAGTGATTCTGAATTCTATTCTTTCAAAGTCGCGTATCAAGGCTTCTGCAATATAGTTGTTACTATACACACAGGCGCATTCATGAAGCAAATTTTCTGCTAGTCATAAATTGTAGCGGAGAAAAGTATACTCCAATTATCTCATAACGTCATAACAGCTTTATGCATGCAATCTGAAGTTTTTCTGAACATAATCAGTATAGAATATGAACTAATAAGTCCGCTGTCACAATGCTTGATGTATTAAAGTTTTACGCTCTAATTTTTTTCGTAATAACGATCGTTTATTCACAGTAATTAAGTTTATATACCTAATTTAATGTAAACTTATATTATTTAGTTTCTATATTTGTTATATTTTATTGTAATAACTACTTAACTGATTGCGATGAAATTTTCCTATAAATCCAATTTTCCAAAACGTCGTGCTAAATTATTAAACAAATGCACCCGTCTAAACCCGTAAAAAGTAGTTTTATTTTCCAAAAAGCTTATTTTTTTGCTTAATTTAGGTACCCCTGCATATTGTGCCTCGAAGTCTAGTTCTGCAGGTCAAGAGATCGAGGGTTTAATAAAATATATTCGATCAGTGATATAAATGTGTTTTTGTGATACAGTGATGAAGCTTGCGCACGTCCGGCAATGGGGCTGAGTCAAGAGCATGATGACAACTCCTTCTCTCAAGCAGGTATGTGTCTATTCATCATATGATATATATATTCATCATATAATACATGTTATATAGCTTATAAACCTAAATAACATCATTACGTCCAAAAAAATTGGTCAAGTGCGAGTCGGACTCGCGCACGAAGGGTTCCGTACCATTATCTATGCAACATAAGGCACGTTATTAATAAATGAGCAAACAACACACACAATACTTAAATAATCACGTTTGTTGTATGAGAGCAAGAAACGGTAAAAAAAATCATGTTTGTTGTATGGGAGCCCCCCTTAAATATTTCTTTTATTTTATTTTTAGTATTTGTTGTTATAGCGGCAATAGAAATACATCATCTGTAAAAATTTCAACTCTAGCTATCGCCGTTCTTGAGATACAGCCTAGTGACAGACGGACGGACGGACGGACAGCGAAGTCTCAGTAATAGGGTCCCGTTTTTACCCTTTGAGTACGGAACCCTAAAAACAGTCCAAACGTCCATTTGCTACGCTACGGTAACCGCTTATCATTAGGCGGGCCGTAAGCTTGTTTGCTACGGTGTAAAAAAATACGTAAATATTGTTCGTCACATACGCATTTTTCGTTCCTTAGACAATGTGTTACGGCTTACGGAAAGTCGTACATTTTTAAGCAAGTTTTACATTTACACTCCCGGGAAGGTGATATCTTTTGCAGCCACCCGAGCAAGTCATACATTTTTCACCCCAAGCAAGACAATTTTTTTATTCCACACAAGATCAGTCATACAATTTACACCCCGTACGAGTCATACATATGCCCTCGCATTAGTCGTACATATTTCCCCAAGAATAGAAGTGTTGTTGGGGAAATCAATTTGAGTCCCAGGGCGCTAGAGCAAGAGGAGAGGTGCCCAAAAATCTTTACTGCTTAACGTTTAAAAATATTTGTATGGAAATCACTAACGACAGATCTGAGTCCTGCACAATCAGGCAGGGTGCTTCTTTTAGACCAACTGCCCTCCCAATGTGGAGGAGGACAATTCTCAGTAATAAGACGTTAATGGGCTGAGACGCTACTAAAGTAGCGCATGAGGTCAGCACGTAATATATGACCTACAGAACTTTGCTATAATTGTATAATATAATATATGTTTCGTATTTATGTTCGCATAATATTATGGTAGTTATGTTAATTTTATTTGAAATGTAAATAATACGTTTTCTAAACCATATACATACAACATTTCGCAATCAATTTTTGATTATTTTGTAACACAAGTAATTGCAGATTTTTATTTCAATATAAATCTGTGGGTTCTGTCGAAATAAGTTAGGAGACAATTTGGGTAATATAAGCAAGTGTTAGCAGATAAATGTTTCATAAGTATTATATGATATTGAATATACTTATATCAATAATGGTTTGAAAGCCTTCGTGCAAGACTCCAGCTTCTATTTGGCCGGATTTTTGCCAGGCTGTTATGGCTTTACGTGGAGTACAATAATTTTCTTTAGCTGCCATTTCCTAAATTGCAACCACCTGAGAAATATCTTACAAACCCCGGACATTCGGCTGTATTATGGATATACATATTCCCAAAAAAATACATCTGAACAAATATGGTTTGTGGTAAAAATAAAAACAACGTTATAATGTTTTCATTCCTATTTGTTGCCCCCTACAAGTGTCCTTGTGGCTTTGACCGGACAGTCCACGGACTCCCTTCATACTATAATAAATCTAGGAAAACCTGGACTGATGGCACCCCTACCTTTACCCATGCCATATGAATAAAATAATCCTATCTCAATTCGGGTTAAAAATTTGTGTCCCAGTTAACAAGCGTATTAAAAAAGCAAGGACAATTGGAATATAAATCCTATAAATGTGAATTTCAATGCAAAATCTGATAGTATTTGAAATGTATTCTTATTCGGTATTCTGCTTTATTCTTAAAACTCATGCCCCCTCTAAAATGTTGGATGCGCCCGTGAAAGAGAATGCATCATTTCGTCCTTCACAATGCCGTTGCACGTAAACAATATGTTGTTCATAAATTCCAATGACATAAGCGCTGATGCAATGTTAACCGAATGACCGGGCCCGCTTATGTGGAACGCGTCGGGTGAAAGTAGCACGCCGTGGGTGAGCTTTTGATCGTTCCACGCACATTGCACCGTACTTGTTACATTAGCGACACTGGGTTCCCTGAAAAATGGGAGAACAAGCTTTCTGCGGAATTTATAAGCCCCTTCTCCTTGCTATCTTCGAAATTTAAGAAAATATAAAACATCTTATTGGTTTATGGTGTGTCAGAAAATATAAGAAATAACAATTCTCTCCTCAGGTATATGTTATTCCTCTTTTTCAAACCTTAAAATAAATACTTTTTCAATTGAAAATTCAGAAGAGTTGTCAGAGGTCCTCAAACATTTATGTAAATAGTCAATTACGTTAATTTTCATAATCGATCTATTATCGATTTTATCAATGACAAATCATTTTCTGTTATCGTGTTACCCGTGCTATTAGCCGAGGGGTGGTCATTATTAGGCAAAAATGACAAAAACAGTTGGATGCTCACTTAATCGTGTACTTGTTACAAAATATACTTAGTTCGACAACACTTCGCGCCTAATAACTATTTAGGTATACGATTATGTCCACGTTCCGGTTACAGCTCGCGCTTCTTTGTTGAAATGTATGAAATAACTATAATGGTCTATTTTTAAAGCTAAGAATAGTCATGCCTTGCGAACATATTGCTTATTTTAAAAGAAATACATTTCAATAGCTTACTGTACAACAGTTATTGAATTTATTGGATTAAATGTAATACACCATGACCACCATTTACTTAAACCATGACCTGCATTGATGAAGATCTTTAACTTAGTACTTGATAGTATTTGGTTACCTAGTTTATAATCCTTCTAATTTCCAATTTTAACTTTAGGGACACATCTCTCTCTCTCTCTCCGGGCCATTACTGCCCCACTGTTGGGCACAGCCTCCTCCACTTTGGGAAGGAGCCGCGCTTACTAGACCTTTATTCTCGCAGAGATTGTTATCTGTGTACAATATCCCTTAGCTGGTTTTTACAACACTCCAGGAAGGAAAAGATGGGGTGACATTTGTATTCTTAATCCATCCACGAAAGGGTACCTCCAAATTATGGTTGAGCATTGGTGTGTGAATTTTTTTACATACGCTATCGAAACCTTTGGTTACCTATATTAGGTGCTTCCAAGGGCACTAGAATTGATGACCAATTTTTTGTTAGCCTCTGAGATTTCCAACGTATGTCAAACTATCAAGCGAAAGTAGACTAGTGGTCCCCGTAACTAATTTAAAAGCCATGTGTAACATTATAAATTTTTAAATGTCAATTGTACAGACAATGTTTTGTAACGACTTGTAGCCGACAGAACACTAGTACTTATTTTTATATTAACGAAATATTTTTGTGTAAATTCTTAAAGACTAGCGTTGGTCAAGTGACTACACTCCACCTAATGTTACGTGCAAGTGTAATTCAATTGTAGGTTTTGAAAAGGAAAAGATTTGTGACTTTTTATGAGCCACGACTATCCGATAACGGCTGTAGGTCTGATCGAATGAGGTCTGATTCTACTTTGAATCTGATTCTAATTAGAATCAGACTAAAAGCAGAATTAGACTAAAAGCCCATGCAAAAAATCAACCTGTGAAATGAGCAAACTTGAATTATGCTTCTACAAACTTTTAAATAACAGGAATCGAGTGAGGAACAAATATGCGGGTACTGTAATTGCTTAGTTTTTTATACGGAAATATACGTAAATAGTTTTTTAGGCAATATACAGCGTAGGAATATGATTATTGTGCAAATTGACAGTAGCCTATGTCCAGCTTTATAGCACTTTATTGACTGCAATAGATTTGATTGATTGGTAGAAGGGCTCGTATTTTTTGGCTTTTTAAAAATTTTATGTTGTGTTCTCCATAATTATTTATGTTAGTTATTTATCTTTATTCAAGGGTTCGTAATATAAACGTATTAAATTTAAGTATAAAGATTAAATTTTAATTGCACAATGAATTTCGTTTCAACATATTTTCTAGGTCGCGTTTATTTTCTAGAACTGAACAAAGCAAAGATTGCAATGTGTGTAATTTAATTAATACGTATAGTAATACATTATATGTGTATTATGTTTAAGCAAGATATAGTAATAATGAATAGTAATTAGTGTTTGTAAATAAATACTAACATATTGAGAGACCACGTACAAAATTTATGGTTTTGAAAAAATATTTTTAATAACATAAAGGTGTAAACGATAGTGTTACGTTTGCAATTGACAAGGTAGCGTGGAGAAAAAGCATATTTCCCTAACCTCGAATAACATAGTATGTATAAAGAACGAATAAAACAATAAACATATGTAGATCTGTAAAAATATGTTAAAAGTCTTAAAAGATGAATACTAATACTTCAATTCTTGAGACTTATGAATTCCAAACAAAGTAAGCTATATAATAACACTAAAAACGTAAATACATCTGTGTACATCTGTGATTAAAAATAAAAAAATATGTATGGGAACCATTCACACGTTAGCACTCATGTCAGCTATTATATGTTTTGTTTAATTATATGACGGTAATAGGAAACATAGTTGCCTTCTCTAATTTGCCGGAAAAGTTTAATGTTTAGTCATCATCGCTTTTTTCCCATGGGGTTAGGCAGAGACTGTCAAGCACCGTCTGCTACGATCTAAACACACTTTTTTGTCTTCATTTTTATTGATACATCTGGTAATACATGTATGACGGATGTACTCACATCCGTCACACGCCAAGTACGTAGCACTTGCTACGTACTTGGTGCTTTTGAAGGACATCGCTGATCAGCATGATTTTAGGGCGGCCTCTCTTCTCTTTCAATGTTTAATTACCTTGTCAATAGATGAGATTGCGGTGTGGCACCCTTGGGTGGTGTTGTGACCTATAGAAACAAACATACAAATTGTTTTAGTGAGAAAAAAAAATCTGATAAATTTTGTGCTGTAACGTAATAACTAGTTTTTTAAATTCAAAGATAAAATTCACAGTAATAAAGTTTATATAGTATTCGTTCCAGCTTTAAAATAACTAGGCAATGCACTAAATTTACAAATTGTTATTATCATCACTAACAAAGAATTGTATTAAAATACAAAAATAGTGGTTTTAATTATTTTTCTTCAAGGTTGCTTTTTAATTCTAAATGTAAATGTATAATGCAATA
This sequence comes from Orgyia antiqua, assembly GCA_916999025.1. Classification (NCBI taxonomy): domain Eukaryota; kingdom Metazoa; phylum Arthropoda; class Insecta; order Lepidoptera; family Erebidae; genus Orgyia; species Orgyia antiqua. The sequence goes on from OU779874.1 coordinate 14,647,514, forward strand.
ATGTACAAAATATATTATTATAATAAATAGCATGTCGGTTAGCACCCAATTTATTACACAGTGTCTTCTAAAACTTGAAATTGAATGCAGTTGTTGCGGAGTCCCATTCTTGCCTTTAGTGCCCTTCTTTTTGCCATTTTTGAGCAAGGTCACCCCCACTTCTGGAAGGGTTCGATCTGGGCCACGCTGACTAGACGTTTAGGCATAGGGTTTAGTGTAAAAATTTCCGTCTCTCACCGACGTTATATGCTCATGTCCCCGAACTGAATCATACAGAAGAAATGGGTTGGTCGTACTTGTGTTCATAATCCATGTATTTACTTTAGATATAATCAAGTAAATCGTAATTTTGGCGTTAGAAGATTTCTCTTCTAAACGGGGTGGTTTCATAAAAGTTTGGGAACCGCTGGTCTAGACAAACTTTTATTGTCAAACTTGTACTACCAAATTATAGACAAACTCGTTTTGATAAATATTAAATGGAAAAATTATTTTGGACATTCTACATAAATGTTGCATTGTATTGGCGTATTATGTAATTTCATATAGATTACTTTAACCGAATCAGGCGATTTTTCTATATAGATAAAAGTATTCCAAGTTCTTTTCGTTATTAAGGTAGTAGTTCAATTGTTTACCGACATTAATTAAACTAGTTTGTTATAATTAATTAATATTATTATTATTTTTTCATAATGTTCGTAATACAATTAGATACTGATATTTTAATGGTTGGCAAACACAAGTATATTTCTTTGCGTACTTATTCAATTTCAGTAATAATTTATTCTGAAACTTCACACTGCAATTGGTGTCAAATTAGTTTTATATACAGCATGTCGAAAAATAAAGTTAATTTAATATAAAGTAGCTGGTAAATTGGTTGCTTGTTGATGTCGTTTTAGGTGACAATTTTTTTTTAACATTTGTGGACAAATAACCACTTTTCACGTCTAAATCGGTATAAAGTGGTTTTATTTGAATAAACGAGTCGCACAAGTGTTAGAGAATATCATTTATAGACATTTTACACTACGTCGTCTAGTCCCAACTTAAGCTTATTTGCTTGTGTTAAGGTTACCAGAACTCAAAATCAATCAAAGATTTTTATTCTGTGTAGGCAAGATTTAACTATCTTTTTTAAAAAGTCAGGAGCTGGGTGTCTCAGTATCGGTTGTAAAAGTGAATCCTTTGGGGTAAAAAGACCAGAAACTTCATGGATTTTTTTAATTTTTGTATTTGAATATTTATTTCACAACGAATTGGGGTGTGAAAATGATGCAGGTTAATGCAGTGTACAGAATGGTTATTGAAGTGCAGAATAAAAAACCCCGACTGTAAATAAATATTTTCTTTTGTAAATACATAAAAAACATAAATCGAAAGTGAAGTTAAGTATATATTTGCTCCCTGTGTGTACTACGAGTATATTAATTGTCTTATAATTGTAGCGTAGGGAAATAGCAATATAATATTGGTATTGATGTGGGGGATAAGATTAAACCCTTAAATTCCCTGTTTAAGAGATTGGGCCCAATTATTGATAATCCCTTATAAGTGCCCAAGAGTAGAACCTTATTGGGCTAAAGAGATAGAGAGAGAGAGCGATAAATAGATGCTGAATAGGACTTCCACCTTTTCCGTCCAAAAACCATGAGATTATATTCTATTATTTTACAATTTTGCAACATGCTGTAATATGTTTAAAAAGATGGATCGCAAACGTTCGTGAACGGTGCACCGCGTCTCAAGGTGGTGCAATCGTTTCGTGCTACTGACTACGTTTGTTGTAATCAACAATCACTAAACTTACATAGCACTTCAAACATACACTCTACTTATTCTGAAAGTTTGTTAAGAGACCATCATCATACACTATCACACCCTTTTTCCTTGGGGGTGGGCAGAAAAGAGCGCCATCTGCTACGATCCAAACATTGTTTTCGTTGAAAACCAGAACTGGACACTTGCTCACATGTGTTTAGGTTTTGTTAAGCTAACATATAAATATTATCGGGCTCATCGGGTTGTTAACACTATAACAGGTGGATCTCTAATTTACAAATAGGATTACAGTGTTACCGCAAATATCCCAACGCTTGAAACGTTAAGATTTTGTAGTAATGCTTGCATGCAGAATTTACGGCCACGGATAGGCCCAAACTGTAAATTGTCATTTGTGACTACTTGTTACGGTTTTTAGAGAATATTATATTTTAGTTTGTATTAAACTAAATAGTGATTTTAATTGCTTCATAGCTAAATGCGTGGGATGCAACGATCGAGTTCACGATGACTGCATTTTGCTATTAAATAAAGCCGTTAAGCGAATCGATTATATAATTTTGTTTGTCTGACATTAAAATTATGCAAAGGAGGCAACAGTGCCTTATTTTGTTGCAAATTTATTTTGATATTTTCATGTAATAACGTTATTGCGAAATCGATTCAAAAAAATATATCGATTGGTGTCCCCGAATAGATTTTTTTTTTCTTATTTTTAATGACTTTATTGAAGTTTTGATCATTTACTTTCAGTGTAAGTTGTTATTGTTTCATATTTGCTGTATGCTCGTGAAGTAGAATTTAATATATTTTATGTTTCAATTTTTTTGCGGCATCATATCTGAGGCACTTTTTATGTCACACAATACACCCTTCTTAAATAAACTGTAGTAGGCTTTCAAACAAATAAACTCTTCTGCTTTATAATATTAGTGTAGATTATTATGGATATGATACTTAATTATCCGCCTTTTTAGGGTTTCGTACAAACCCTTATAGGATCACCCCGGTGTCTGTCTGTCCGTCTGTCAAACTTTTTTTTACTCAGCAACGGCTAAAGGTATCAACTTGAAACTGATACGATATGTAGATCTATGCGGTCCCTTGCTGCAAAAAATACAATCAACCTTTTACCTCTACGCATTTAAAAGATATAACCGAATTACGACCATTTTCAAGAATTTTCGACTTATGCTAGGGAATCAAAATTCATAGGTTACTTCCCGTTGTCCTAGAGACTTGAAATTTGGCATAGACCAAGTCTACATAGTGCTGATATAGGGAAAAATCCAAAAACTTGTAAATTGCCATCACATCACAAGAAAAAAGTGTTTATACTAATACTAACTTATGAAGTAGCTGAAATGTAGGCGATTCCCTACATTTCAACTACAAAATTAAGTTGGTGGGTTGTTTTGAGTTTAATTAACTGATTATTTGAATGCAGTTACTTATGTTTAGTATGTACAAAACCCTAGTTTACCTCGCTCTTGACAGGTTTTTTTTTTGATTGGGTACTTAAATCCTAGGCTATAATCGTGCTAAAATATACTTCATACCCAGAATCTTTAACTTAGGTAGTATAGTTTGTGGTTGAAAACTATAGTAGTTGACCACATGTTTGCACAATATTATGAAATAACATATCGCTATATTACTTACAACATTTATTAACCAACATCACCATATCACGCAATAATCATATGATCATTATTTTGTAACAACACTGTAAAAGTACTAGACGATGACATTTTGTTGTAGAAGTCATACACTGTGTAATAGCTTTGAAAACAAATGGTTTTTAGGGTTCCACGCCCAAAAGTGTTAATCGGGACACTTATGAGGACCTGTCCGTGTCCATATGTCTGGTATAAGGCTGTATCTCATGAATCGTAACAGTCTGCAGACAGTTCTGTTTTCGCTAACAATAAATAGTAATAAACAGATTGCAATAAACATTTAAATGGGCTCCCATAACATACAATAAACTTTTTTGTAGGATTATTATGATGGATAAAAATGTATTTAGACACACGGCAGCGTGTCATTAGTACCTAACCCTATCAACAGTGAGTCTGACACGCACTTGAGCGTCTGACATTTCATACGACTTCCTTTTAATACCAAGTTATTGCTACCAGGTTGCGTAAAATTATACATAATGCGTAGAACACTTCTAGACGCTGTAAAAATGTATTATGTGCTTCATTAATACGAATGAGTCTTATAAGAATCGAACCTACGGCCCTAATGCACGGAAAATCAGTATCACTACCGACTTTGTCGCAAGATGTATTGTGAAATTTGTTACTGGAATGGGAACCAATGGATTCATGTAATAATAAGAGAACCATGATTTGTGACGTGATAGGATAGAGATTATTGCTCGTAGCTTACTTTAAGTTGCAATTAATGATAGAGTTTCTCGATACATTATCACAGTCCTTAACTTTCCACTATGAGGCTCGGGTACACTTCTGGAGCGTATTTGGTATATTATGCCACCCGGAGAAGGGTTAAGAGATATAGCACACAGATAACATCCTCTGTGAAAGAAGGAAAACTCGAATATAAACCCTGTGCCAACACGTCTAGTCATCGCGGCACAGTAGACCATAATCCCTTCCAAAGTGGAAGAGGCCCGTGCCCAACAGTGGGACGTAAATGGGCTGGAGAAGGTGAGAGAGAGAGGAAGGTTGTTAGCATAGAGATTTCTCTCTCATAGAGAATGTTGTATGCTTATAATCATTGAGATGGCTCTTACAACACCCAGCTCTTTCTCATCTCTTGGTAATTCTTGCTAATCTTTCTACAAACGGCAGAATCCGTCATTACCTGATTTTGAAATACATTAATCTGTCCTTGCTGTAATCCAAAGCATGGTAACTTTATGTAATACTATTTCGCAGCCGCAGCGGTGGGAGGTTGCAAACCGTCGCAAGCGGCGCGTCGTACACAGCCTCAGGAAAAGATCAGGTTGGTATCAACAATACTTCCTACTTCATTTGTTGTTTACTACGCGACACGGACGGACGTCTCTCACACAGCCCTTTATCACTACGATAGCGATTAATATACAGTGTTTGTGTGTGTACACTTCGTGTTGACTGTTCATGTGTGTGTGTTGAAAGTGATAACATACAAATTTTGGTCAGTATTTGTGTAGTGTTAACGACAATTGGATATAAACTGACGACCTGTTTTGACAAGGTCATCTCAATAATACTGGCAAGTTTTTTAACAGGTTACATACTTTTTTAGTTGTTATTTAAACACGTTATTTGGCTCATTATGCAATTGATGTTTATTTACGTATAAGTATTACTAGAATATGAGTTCATTTATAATTGTAAAAAATGTATTTGTTGAGTCATTGCTGTCAGCTACTTATATGCCAGTAGCACTTTACTTGAAGAGGCCGTGTGAAGATCTTAAATAAAATTAATGAGTATTTCTATAATCATTTATCGAAGTTGTTAGTGTGTCAAGATCGAATCCTCAAACATGATATTGCTCCATAGATCCTCGTAATCACTTTGTCTTCCTTTATATGTAGTTTAGTTGGATAGGAATTGCTAATACGGTGATGAATGCAGCAATTACATCATCCAAATGTCGTTTTATTGCCTCAAGTCTTTGAATGGATAATCTAATTTCTTCTCAAGAAGATAACTAAAAAACGTAACCCTGTAGGTCCTATGCTAGTACTAACTACCGGGAAGCTAATGGAAGATGAAGAGAAGGGAAGATAATAAATCCACAACGAATGGTTGTCCTATACCTGCAACACCCTTCGTTGTGGTGAAGGCTCTTCTTATTAAGTCTATTAAGGGTGTAGAAGAACCAATAAAATTTAATAAAAATGGTAGCGCAACGTAAATTAGCTTTGGTGATAATGACTCGATAATAAAAACACAGTGACGTCAAAACTATTAGTTGTTGTAAATAAGTATTGCGAATAAGGTAAATTGTGTGCACAGATGTGTTTTAATATAAATATTTATTTGTAGCTAATATAATATTTATCTTTTATTATACAGTGAAGGTTAGGTTCTATTGTTGGAAGCTGAGATTGACAAATAACAAAAATTTATTAATGTACTTCCTGATTCCCGCTACTCCGTACGCGTGTAATTTTAGATCCCCATATATTTTGTCACCATTCAAACCTTCCCTGGACTTTCACGAACATTTCAAGACCAAAATCACAAAACTCGGCCCAGCCGTTCTCGACTTTTAGCGAAACTAACGAACACCAATTGATTTGTAAATATGAGATATTTTTTGTATTATCTTCTCTTTTTCACTGTCCTTAAATGCCTTAATAATAAACAAGCATCCTCCACTTTAGGAGGGTATTTGGTCTACTTATGTCACAAAGACCAGGCGTCTTGGCAAGGGTTCTTTTTGTTGTTTCTTTTAATTTTTCAAAATTGCTATCTCGGCTATCAGTAACCCAATGACTGTATTCTAATAGCGCTAATTTGATGTTTTTGATTCGTAGCTAAAAATATCATAATAATATCAATCGCTTGTTAAGATCTTTGAACTGTGTTTCCTTTGCTAGTTGATTCTTATTCGCAAACTATCTCAGATTAGATATCGACATTTTTTTGGCTTGTTGGTATGCTGTATGTTACTCCAGATTTCGAGAGACTTAAGTCTACTATACAACGCTGACTATAAGCATTAGCATAAGGCATAGTTTGACATTTCCCAGAACATGATATCTGCTAGAACCTTAGGGTAGTAAGCCTAACCCCTAAGGGCGGAGATTCACCTCCAAGAGTCCCTGAACACTTAAGTATAATGGGGCCCCTGGATAGACTATCGACTATCATTTCCTAATAGGAACTGAGGATCATAATAATCGCATAGGATATGTGCGAAGTGGAGACGTCAAGCCTGTAACTTTTAATGGGTGACCTTAAGTATGATAAATTGTACAAATGTACAACTCGTCACAGCTTCCATAAGACTCATGTATTCTTTCTTACCTCACGAACAAATAAACTGATTTGGACAGAATTATTTATCCTATTACCTCTTTTAACATTTAATAAATTGGTCGCTCTACTTGTCACGTGTTAAATATTGAATTTAACTTTTCAATGCAAAGGTACATTATCAATTATGTTGAATACATAACACTTTTGGTAACGCAATCTCTATAAGACATGCAAATAGTACAAAAAGTAATAATCATAGCTCTATAATAAGGCGCTTGTTACGGAACTTACACAACTACTTGACCGGTTTTACTCACAACCTCTAGTTGCTATAATCTCATCGGGCTATATGACTTTTGTCCCTTCACTACCGATTAAAAAAAATTAAAATAATAGCGTCGCTATTTTTTTTACTATGGAAACGTTTTGTGATCTGTGTAGTTTATCGATTTGAAATTCGAATCGAATGAAATGAATGTTTTGTAATTATAAAATTATTTTGTTGTTTTTATAAATAACGTATTAGGTGTTATTACGAAACTAATAATTGTTATTTCTTATATATGGCGCATGTAAACAGCGTACAATATTTAAGTAACACTAGCTGTTGTCCCCGACTTCATACGCGTGCAATTTAAAAAAAAATCCCTGTTTTGCAACACTTTTCACTAATGCTTGGCTCCTACTGGTTGCAACATGATGTTATATAGCCTATAGCTTTCCTCGATAAATGGACTATCCAACACAAAAATAATTTTTCAATTCGAACCAGTAGTTTCTGAGATTAGCGCATTCAAACAAACTCTTCAGCTTTATAGTGTTAATATAGATTCATTCCAAATATTTTTCGTCTATGGGCTGAAGAAATAGGTTTACGTGGATGAACCTTTTAAAAGATATCCGAGGTACATTTTATTATTGTCCTTGTCAATGAAACGAGAGGTTGCGGCAGAAGCAGACTTTTTTTTTTATAACATAGACACAATGGTGACCATAGATAATAATTATACTATTATATTTTGTTACACACTAACACCCCCACTTAACAAAATTAAACTAAACATTTTACTTATTACATAGTTCATTTGTTAAACACACATTACTGAAACCGAAACGCTCTGGTTGCTTACGCATACGCTTTGAAGTCTCCTCACTGCTGGAGTAATTCAGTTCGGCCTTAGTCCCATGCCCAACCAAAACCTCAGCTGATGATGTAGGCTCGGGACTCTCCGAAGAATCCTGAAGGCTGTCTTCTTCATTGCTGTCCTCTCCAGGAGATTCAAGCTTCAACCCTTGATTAATTCGTCTTCTTGTGTTAACTGTGTCTATAGGAAATACTTCTTGATTATGTTCTTCAGATTTAAAATCATTTTCTTCACTAATGTTTATTTGTACTTTACTGTGTTCAACCCCCTCCTCAATCACAACAATATCTCTTGTAACAAGAATTGTATTATTTTTGGGATTGTAAACACGATATCCTTTCACATTATCTTCATATCCAACTATAAATCCCTGATATGCTTTCTTATCCCATTTTAATCTTCTATCTTTAGGGATGTGTACCATTGTTTTACTTCCAAACACTCTTAAATGATTGACATCTGGCTTGATTCCGGTCCAAACTTCATATGGTGTTCTGTTATCCAGCCCCGATGCTATTGACCTGTTTCGCAGATAAACTGCAGTGTTCACTGCTTCTGCCCAGAAACGTTTTGACAATCCTGCATCATACAACATACATCTGGCTTTCTCAACAACCGTTTGGTTAAGCCGTTCACAGAGACCATTCTGTTCTGGGGTGTAAGGACATGTTTTTTGATGAATAATTCTTGCTTCCTGTAGGTGTTTTTCAATTTCCCCACTGCAAAACTCTAATCCATTGTCCGTCCTTAGCACTTTAAATTTTCTGCCTGTCTGATTTTCAACCAACATTCTAAATGTTTTAAAACAATGAAATGCGTCACTTTTCCTCTTCATGAAATAAACAAATGCCATCCTACTGTAGTCGTCTACTAGAAGCATAAAATATTTGTTTTTTCCTATAGATAAATTTTCCATAGGTCCGCATACATCTGCATGCACAACACCCAATATTTCCTGGCTTCTGTTACCAACGTGAGTGAATGGTAACCTGGCTTGTTTGCCTTCACAACATATTCTGCAGTTTTCTTTGCTTAGCTGTGCTTTATTCTTGTACATCATACCATGTACAGCACGATCTCTCATTAAATCAAGATCTCTGCTATTTAAGTGACCAAATCTTCTATGCCACAACTCTCCAGATGTGGTCAACAAACAATTAATCTCTTTAATTTTTAGTTTGTACACACCTGCTGTTAATTCTGCAGTAGCTACGAGTTCTCCTTGCCTATTCTTAATAAAACACTTATTGTTTAAAAATGTCACTTTGTTTCCATTTTCCATCAATTGGCTGATTGATAATAAGTTTGTTGCTAAATTTGGTACATACAAAACCTTTCTGATTGAGATTTTGTATTGATTGTTATTGACAACAGTAGTCATTTGCATATCACCACAATCTTCAATTGGTAGTATTGATTTGTCAGCAATTACTATTTCTTTTACTGGCGGGTTTATGCTATTTACAAGCCAATCCTTTTTGCAAGTTAGATGACTGCTGGCTCCGCTGTCTACATACCAATCATGTTCACTGAATTTTCCGGAAACAAATACAGCACTGAACACGTTATTTTTCTTTCTTGTAATATTTTCATAATTATAATTGCATTTGTTCATAAAATGTCCTATTTTCTTGCACTTAAAGCATCTCACCTTTGATTGTTTTTCATTTGACATATTTGACGTTGCTTTCTTGTGTTGCCAACTTTTCGCAGCGAATGCATTTTGCGTGGCGCTTGCGTCGCTTCCGTTGTCGATGTCTAGAAGTTTTGACTTAATGGCGTCTGCTGTTAATGCAATTCCCGAGTGCTCGGCCGCCATTATCATGGGTTTGAATTTTTCAGGCAATCCCGCCAACATTAATGAACTTGTCCATTCTTCTGTTATCATAAAACCAGTATTATTCAATCGCTGACTCGTCTCTAATATTGAAGTAATATACTGAGACATACTATCACAGTTTTCTCGTCTGATTGAAATAAGGTTTCGTAACAAACTGATACGCCGGGTAAATCCGTTGTCATCAAACAGATTTTTTAACTTGGTCCATAATCCCTTTGCGGTTACTTCGCTTCTAATATGAACGTACAAACTTCGATCAATTGTTAAAATTATCTTCGCTTTTGCTTTGGCGTCATTTTCTTTGACGTTATTGTCGGCCATTATGCACTGATGCATTCCCTCCAAGATAAGGAAAATTTCAACTGCGAAAGCCCAATCTTCATAATTTTCACGTCCTTTTAGCTTTTCAATACTTGATATTAGGTTTGTCGACATTTTCACTGTTTATTATTACTAGAATACTGCAAAACTCGTTTTTTTCATAATAAAAGTGCGGCACATAACCTGTCAATGAAACGAGAGGTTGCGGCAGAAGTAGACTTTTTTTTTTATAACAGACACAATGGCGACCATAGATAATAATTATACTATTATATTTTGTTACACACTAACAGTCCTGTCCTAATTTTAAGGCTTTACAATGAGGTGATTTTGTTCGATCTTGATTGGTTTATTTTAATAGCATTTTAAGCATACATTTACCATCTTTAATAATATTATAAAGCTGAAGAGTTTGTTTGTTTGAACGCGCTAATCTCAAGAACCACTGGTCCGATTTGTCAAATTCTTTCAATTACTAAATAAAGCAGTTTAGTTAAAAAGTGGCAAACATGTCGCCATATTCGCACAACGTTATCTTGTCTTAATCTGTGAGTAAAGATTGTGCTATGATTGCTAGATAGCAATTAAAACATTGTAAAACTGTATACTAGTGCATGATAATAACTAAATATATGAAATGTATCAAAAATACTAAGAGAATTGAGAACCACCTCTTTTTTAACACGCTTATATTAGTTCGGTATGTCAAAATATCAATGTATTAATCTATGTAACGAAATCTTTGAAGTGATTTTAACTCACCTGCAGTAACCGGATTGATCTGAAATTTTGCACATATATCAAGGACCGATGACAATGCAATAATTTAAAATAATATTCACTATTTTGAAGCGTGTTTTTTTTAGTTTTTGAACTAAGTAGATTATTTTTTAGAAATCAATTAATATTCTTTGTTTTGCAAATATGTATAGGATAGCGATTATTTATAAAGAACTAGTTGATGCCTGCTACTCCATACGCGTGGAATTTTAGATCCCCATATATTTTGTCACCGTTTAAACCTTCCCAGGAGTTACACGAATATTTCAAGACCAACATCACCAAAATTCCAGTCTTTGAGTTTTAGCGAGACTAACAAAATTGCGTCAAAATCAGTCTTATAGTTTTGAAATTTAAGCTCACTTATTCAAATAGCGACGTTGTTTTAATAAGTATAGATTTTAACACCAAGACGGGAAATTGTTTGCACATAATTTACTCTCAATAGTAATCCAATATAAGACTTATTTTCACATAAAGGGAAGAAACTGGGTCACACGACACGGAATCCTAGTGTAGGACTCAGAGGTACCCCAATAAAATGTACTAATTTACATTATTTGTGTGTTGTAACTATAATGTATCATTTGATTATGGAAGAATAAATAAATTATTTATCGACGGGCTTCGTGGCGTAGTGGTTCATGTAATGGACTGCCGTTCACAAGGTCGCGGGTTCGATTCTCGCTTGGGACAATCATTTGTGTGATATCCATAAATGTCATACAAATGTTTGTACTACGTTTGGGTGTTTCTATGTATTATAAGTATGTATTTACAAAAGAAAATATAAAAAGTAGTTTATGTATTACATCTGTATTGTGGTACCCACAACACAAGCATAATAAGCTTAGCTTGGGACCAGAGGACGTTGTGTGTTGTGTTCCGTGAATATTTATTTATTTATTTATAAAATAAGCACATACAGCTGTCGAATAAATAAATAAATTCAATCTACTGCGTCAAAAAACGCCAAGACCAAAAACCCAGTTACCTAATTTCAGTGCTCGAAGTGATTTAATGAATATTAATATTCTGTTAAAAATATAAACATTAAGATATAATTATTTCGTAAACATTTTGATGTTGCATATAGTTATTCGCGTTCTCTACTTAATATGAATAAATTTAATTAAAACAAATTGATATACTGCGTAGATTTGTTGAGATATATTTTTAATATATAAATATATTTTACTCTCCGTAGTTAAAAGTTATGAGGTAACAAACAAAAAATATATAAAATAATCTACTTAGTTTAAAAACTTTTTTTTTTTTTTTTTTTTTTTTTTTTTTTTTTTTTTTTTTCGCAGGGGAATGCCTTTACGCACACCCGCTCCTGTCATCTCGGTCATCACCGTCATGGTAGGAGCGGGTAGTGTCGGACTCGCCGATGAACGGAATACCGACTAAACCTAACTGCGGCGCTCTCCACGTCTTCCTAGAGCGCCAGAGGTTCTCTTTTCTGAACTCTCTCTGACGCCCCGACGTTGGCCTGGCGGCACAACACCCGGTGTCGCAACACATTAAGGCGGGGGGTGGAGACGAGCGTACTCGCGTCGCCTCCTCCCTGGCCTTGCTCGGCGGAGCAGGTCTGCATTGGCAGCTGCCTCGCGCTCCCGCTCCGCAGCCTCCTTCAGGAGCATGACGGCTTCACTGAAGTTGGCGACCGCTTGCCAGCACCTGTCGCTGTTAAGCATGGCACTGATTACTGCTTTCAGCGACAGGTCCCCGCCTATCTCCTGGGTGAGGGCCGTACGCTGTGCCTGCCAGGCAGCGCAACTCTCCATTGTGTGGCGCGCTGTGTCCTCGTGCGCACCACATGACTTGCAAGAGGGCGAGGACTCCCTCCTTGCAATCTTGTGCAGGTACTTACCGAAACAGCCATGTCCGGTAAGTACCTGCGTCAGCCTGTACGTCAGCTGACCATGCCTCCGGTTGAGCCATTTTTTAAGTAATGGCCTTATGGCCTCAACAATTTCAACCCCGGCGGCGGGAGATCTCAGTTCGGCTCTCCACCGTCGCCGGAGTGTGGTCTGTGCCTCTTTTCGCACCTGGGCAGCAGATGGTAACTCGCCCCTTGACCTTGCGTCCGCGCGGTGTTTGAAGACTTCTGCCAACACCTTCGCCTCGAGCTCCCAAGGAGGATCACTTGCCAGGACAGTAGCAGCCGTCCATGACACAGTACGGTACCCCCTGATTGCCCTTGACGCGATGACCCTCTGAGCTTTTCTCAGCAGGGCCTTATTGCGTGCGTTAAGGGCGTCGAACCAGATCGGAGCCCCGTACAGAGCCATAGATCGGACAACTGCGCTGTATAGTCGCCGGCAAGTTGAGTTTGGACCTCCTGTGTTGGGTAGAAGTCTTCCCAGCGATGCAGCCACTTTAATTAGTTTCGGGGCGAGCTGAACAAAGTGTGGCCTAAAGCTCCATCTGCTGTCCAGGTGCAAACCCAGATATTTAATGGTGCTTCGTACTGGCACCTCCACTTCCTTGACGCGGAGTTTCGCACCTCGGGGGACTCCGCGTCGCACTCCATGGAATAAGAGGGCCTCCGTTTTGTGTACAGAGACCCTCAAACCCAGCATACCTATTCTATCAACGACGAGCTCAGTCCCGACCTCGGCCAGACGAGCCGCCGCTCCGTAGTTGCTCCCCCTGGCGGTGATGAGGGTATCGTCGGCGTAGCACAACACCCCCATACCGGGTAGGAGCCTACCGCGCAGCAACCAGTCGAATCCGATGTTCCACAGAACCGGGCCCAGAACCGAGCCCTGTGGAACACCACACTCCATGCGACGTTGGGACAGTCGCCCGTCGTTGCTCTCCCAAACCACCAATCTGTTTTCAAGATACGCCTCCAGCAGCCTTCGGAGGTACAGGGGCACCCTATGGTAGCGGAACGCCTCCTTGAGTGTCTCATAAGGAAGACTGCCGAAGGCGTTTTCAATGTCCAGCGAGACTGCCAGGAGAACATCTCCCTCGTCTACAGTCTCTCTCGAGATGGCTTTCAGGGCGGCTATTGCATCCATGGTGGAACGGCCAGCCCTGAACCCATACTGTACTCCTGACAGTCCCGGTCCCACTTCGTCCAGATGCTGAACGAGACGGTCGGCGAGAATTCTTTCAAAGACCTTGGCTTAGTTTAAAAACTAACAAACACGCTTAAATATCCTGAATATTGTTTAAATGATTGCATTGTCTTTGTCATCAATACTCAATTGGAATTGTTCATAATTTTTGACCTGCTGTTTTTATATTTTTTTTAGAAAATATAAAGTATTTTAAGCAACTAATTTCAATATTATTGAAATATTCAGTATATAGAATTTAAAAAAAAATACTTACAGATATTATTTTAAATGTTGTGACGTCATCGTTGTACGCAATCTGTGTCTTGCTTTTTTCTGATAGACTTAAGACAGATTGAAATACATCTTTTCAAAGTTGCCAAGTGGATGTAATCGACCAATTTCAACTCCACCATAGAGTAGTATATCCCTAAGAACGCCTTAATATCTTATGTTCTTCATTTCAAGGGCAAATAGAGATCATTTGCTTATTTGGAAAAATAATCGTTAATATAGCAAATTTTCCGAAAAAAACTAATGGATCATGATCAAAAACTCTATTCCTCGAAATGGTTTTCGAATTAAGAGTTTAAAAAAATATGAACAATGCCAATTCTATGCTACCTACTTACAAAACGTTAACAGTTTATATTATCAGAGACAAAAGTTTCTATTGTCACATGTTGTCACAATCGTAGTAAACACAAGTAAACAATTCACTTTGTCACCGGCTGTGAAAGCGATTAAACTGTTGTGGAATTGTGGCGGTGTTTTTTCAAAATTTTGGCCCGTTTTATTATAATTTTTCATAACCAGAGTGATTTTATGTGTTACGGTAGTAGTATATAGTGTTAATTTGTATATATATATTATTTTAGCTTAGTTTTATTATAATAGCTTCGTGTTTGCGGTTACGTCAAACGAGGAGTGTGGCGCCATAATGTCGCCTATGTTGGAGCCGGACCCTCCGGACCCACCGGATCCTATGTCTTGTGAATCGGGATCCGTTAGCACAGCTACTAAACGCAGATTGATTACAGAAGACGTTAATCCGGCAAAGAAAACGATAACCTCCCCGGATTTGGCGGTGGCGTCGATCCAGACTCTTTACACACACCCTTCCTATAGTATTGGCGCTATTAATACATACACATCTAATGACAAAGGCCCCTATATCGTACATGTTTCCCGTTCAAGCCCCGATCCAGCAACAGGTACTACTATCCGTCCTATAAAATTTGGTCAGTTTCTCTCTACACATAAAATAAAAAATGTCATTCCAGGAGGTGTTAAAAAGGTGGGACGTAATAAGGTATCTATCGAATTCCGTTCAGCTGATGATGCCAACTCTTTCACCACTAACCCTGTTCTTCCTCAATACCAATACACAGCGATCATACCTACATTTCACGTTACAAGGATGGGCTTGATAAGACAGGTTCCGACAGATCTATCCATGCATGACTTTGCAAAAGATATAGAACTTCCACCTAATTGCGGCATAATTATTAAAGCACGTAGACTGAATCGTAAGAAGGTTGAAGATAGTATTATTACATGGGTTCCCACACAAACTGTAGTCGTAACATTCCAAGGGCAAATCCTCCCCTCCCGCGTTTTTCTTTATTACACATCACTCCCGGTCGAGCTATATTACTACCCTACTATCCAATGCCACTCCTGTTGCAGGTTTGGCCATACCAAATTACAGTGCCGTTCGCAGCCTCGGTGCTTCCGCTGCTCTCAAGAACATACGGGTAACAACTGCGAAATCCCTGAATCTAAGGCCACCTGCGTCCACTGTTCAGGGAAACACTTTTCTACTAGCTCAAGTTGTCCTGAACAAGAACGACAACGTTCAATAAAAATCGTTATGGCTCAAGAGTGCATTTCTTACCAAGAAGCCAGTTTAAAGTTCCCTACAGTTTCTCGAGCCTACTCAGAAATTGCACAAGTAATGCCACATCAGCCGTCTTCTTCCAAAGCCCCATTGTCTAGAGTCTTCCCCTCACATTCCCAACATTCACGATCCTCAATTAAGACAATATACACCACTCCCCGCCCCAGAGCTCCCCTGGGTAAGTCCTATGATAAGGCTGCCCACAATGATTTAATTTCCACTCCCAAACCATCAATGCCTAATGGCTGTGCTTTGGAACATGATTCCAATGCCCAGTTAACCTCTAATACATTGGAATCTCTACTTTCCATTTTATTTGAGTTTATCTTACTTAACCCGAATAGCTTACCGTCCAACGTTGCCTCTAAATTAACCCAGCTTGCCAACTTATCCAATCATAATGGATCCAATAATCACACTTCAATGGAACTGTCGTAGTTTACGTAATAAAACGCATGAATTATCACACTTAATCAACAAGTTCCGCCCATCGATTATTGCCGTCTCGGAAACATGGTTGAGACCTGAGTCCCGCTTCCGGGTTCCAGGCTTCTTCTGTGTTAGAGACGACGGTATTGATGGGCATGCAGGAAGTGCTTTGCTTGTAAAGCGCTCCCTTTCTTTCTCTTCTATTTCCTTTCCTTCTCATCCTACCTCTATCAACATTGTTGGTATTAGGTCTTTAAATATTTCATTTGTTTCTATTTATATACCTCACCCTAATTCATTATTAATCCCCGACATTATTTTACTTCTGTCTTCTATCCCTTCTCCTGTAATACTTATGGAAGACTTTAATGCACATAACTCCGTATGGGGACATTCTCTTACGAACCTTTTTGGGCGTTCTCTACTTGACGCTTTTGATGAGGCCAATTTATGCCTCCTAAATGATGGCTCACCTACCCGTAGAGTCCTTCCCTCCCAAAATTCGAATAGTGCTGTAGATCTTTCTCTCTGCTCTCCCTCTCTACTTCACTCTATATCTTGGAGAATACTCGCACTTACCTATGGTAGTGACCACTTCCCCATTTTGCTTTCTATTTACACTCCAAATAATGTATCTCCCCATTGTAATCCTTCGCCCTCCTTTAAATATAGACTCTCTGCAGCCGATTGGCTATCTTATTCTTCAACCCTTGATATTAAATTGAATTCACTTCCTTCCCTTCAATCTAGTTCCCCCCTTATTGTCTACAACTCGTATGTTGATTGTATTTCCTCTTCTGCCGACCTCCACATCCCTCACAAAAAGCCTGCAAAAGGCTTCAGGATTTCCCCCCCTTGGTGGGATGATGAATGCTCAGCAGCAGTAGTGGAGCGGAGAGAGGCGGAAAAGGCTTATGGTCGGCATATGACTGTGGACAATTTCTTAAATTATAAACGTATAGCAGCAAAATTCAAGCGACTTACCTCTAAAAAGAAAAGACTAAGTTGGATAGGATTTTGTGAAAACTTGTCCCCTAGAACTTCATCTTGCCTTGTTTGGGAACAGATCAGACGCTTTAGAGGTTCTTGTAATGTAAGAAATTCTTCAAGTAATGACCCGTCTTCTTGGCTAGATGACTTTTCTGATAAACTCGCACCCCCCTCAGTTCCTTGTTTGTCTGTAATACCATCTCCACCCTCTCTTATTCCTTCTCAAAATCGTTTTGACTCACCCTTTTCTCTTAATGAACTATCCCTTGTACTTAATAGACTGACTGACTCTTCCCCAGGCATCGATGGTATCCCTTATTCCTTTTTAACTAAATCATCCACTAAAGCACAGTCTATTCTTTTATCTCTTTTTAATTCTTTTCTCAACTTAGGCATTGTCCCTGAACAGTGGAAATCCCAAATTATCATTCCTATCCCCAAACCCGGTAAGGACCCTTTGGAAGCTAATAGTTACAGACCGATAGCCTTATCTCCAACAGTGGCCAAAATTATGGAACATCTGATTAAACAGCGCCTAGAGTGGATAGTAGAAAGCGAATCTATTCTTCCCAGAACGCAATTTGGATTCAGAAAGGGAGTTAGCACGATGGATAGTTTAAGCTTGTTGGTCACAGAAATACAGTTAGCCTATCAGGAAAAGCGGTACGTGGTAGGAGTGTTCTTAGACATAACGGCAGCCTACGACAATGTCCTTCTTCAGGTTCTTAGGAGTAAACTCATCCAACTGAGAATCCCTGAGAAGTTGGTAAGGTTAATTAACAACATGTTAGTGGATAGATCTGTCGTGATTAAGTCGAACTCTGGATTTCTACCCGCCAGGAAGGTATGGAGAGGCCTACCTCAAGGCTCCGTCCTTAGTCCCTTGCTATTTAACCTATATACATATGACTTGGAACAATCGGTCTCATCCTTCTGTGACATTTTACAATATGCAGATGATCTTGTTTTATATGTCTCTTCATCCTCTTTAGCGGTAGCCACTAGTCGTCTAAATTCTGCTCTAAGTTACCTTTCATCATGGCTGGATAATCATGGCTTATCCCTATGTCCATCAAAAAGTTCTGTAGTTGTCTTCTCGAAAAAAAGAATATCTCCTTCCGTTTCTATTTCTGTTAACAATGTAATCATCCCCCAATTCGAAAGCGTTAAATTCTTGGGTCTTACATTAGATTCGAGAATGTCAGGCACTCCTCACTTTAAAGCCTTGGAATTAAAGTGTCAAAAAAATATTAATATCCTCAGATCTCTCTCCGGTGTATGGTGGGGCTCCCACCCATACACACAAAAACTTTTATATAACGCTATAATCCGTAGTCACCTTGATTATGGTTCCTTCATCCTTAATTCCTGTAACAAATCTAACCTTGACATCCTTTCGAAAATTCAGTCCAAATGTCTACGGATTATTTTAGGAGCCATGAAATCTTCCCCTATCAGTGCTATGCAAGTTGAGTGTGGCGAGCCTCCACTGAATATACGTAGACAATTCCTCTCCGATCGATTCCTTTTTAAAGCATTCCAAAATTCTAATCACCCTCTTCTTCCTAAACTAGCTCGTCTTTTTGAATTAATCCTACCCTCTGATAAATACCCTTGCCTTTTGCATAGCTTTAAAACACTTTCTCGTCTCCCAAACCCAGTGGTACAGTATCCGATGAACCCACTTTTCCTCACCCCATATGATGCTTTAATTTTTCTTCCAAACATTATTCTCAATTTTGGTCTTGATAAATCTTGCGCTTCACGTGACATCTTTAATGCTAACTTCAACCATAAATTCCAAGGATGGCTTCAAATCTATACTGATGCTTCCAAACTCAGTGACGACACTGCGGTCGGAGTGTCTGTTTGGATCCCCTCTTCTAAAATTTCTTTAAGTTATAAATGCCCTTCTACTTCTTCAGTATTCACTGGGGAGGCACTAGCTATTCTTGAAGCAATTAGATTTGTTATTTCCCACTGTCTTAACAACTGTATAATCTTCTGCGACTCACTAAGTTGCCTTCAATCTATTCTTTCCAATCCCTTCAGATCTCGTTCTCGATCACCTGTAATCCTGAAAATTAGGGAATCTCTGTTAGAATGCCATTACAAAAATATAAACATTGCCATTGCCTGGATACCTGGGCATTCTGGCATTCCAGGAAATGAAACAGCAGACGCTTGCGCAAAATTAGCAGTACACAATGGGACTTTAGAACACTACACTACGTATTCCACTGACCTATGCACAATAGCTAAACCATTACTTGAAAAATCATGGAACGTGCACTGGGATTCTGTGAAACT
This sequence comes from Orgyia antiqua, assembly GCA_916999025.1. Classification (NCBI taxonomy): domain Eukaryota; kingdom Metazoa; phylum Arthropoda; class Insecta; order Lepidoptera; family Erebidae; genus Orgyia; species Orgyia antiqua. The sequence continues at coordinate 14,667,034 of OU779874.1, forward strand.
GTATTCCGCGAAACATTATGCTTCTGTACAACCAGATATTCCCCCTCGCCCATGGTTCTTCAAGTACCGTAAAGCAGACAAAAGAACATGCTCCACCATCTGTCGATTAAGACTAGGACATGCCTGCACTCCAGTCTTTCTTGCTAAATTAAGGATTAGGAATTCTTCTATTTGTGAATGCGGTCTGGATGAAGGCGATGTTGACCACTTATTCTTTGTTTGTCCTAACTTGCGCCAATCTCTTCATGACTCGCTTCCCCGTTTTATTCCTCGTCCTACCTCTGTTAAATGTCTCCTCTATAATACTTTTTCCCTTCGTGTAAACTCTTCACTCTGTAATTTTGTACAAAAAAATAATATTAGACTGTAGATACGTGTGTTTTAAGTTTTTAACATTTATTAACATTTTATGTAATTTATTGTAGATAAGTATACTAACCTCCTGACTCAGTATTGGTCTGTATATAGTTTAAATTTCTAATTAAATTACCTTGGTTGTCGGAATCTCCCAAAATTTCAACCGATCTACACGTTGGTAGACAAACACCACAACCCCTATAGTTTGTGACACTATCACTAAGGATACTGGCAGAGTCGCGACTTAAACACTACGATAAGTCGCTTCTAAAGAAGCCATCAAACAAGAACAAGAAGAACAACAAGTAAACAATTATTATAATTTTACCTGATTCTATAAACAAAGCGTTTTTATGTGAAATTATCTGATTGTACATGAAAGGCATACATAGAAACACAATAATATAGGTGAGTCTACTCATATACAATTAAACTAATACGTGTATAATTAAAAATACAAGTGTGGTCATAGTGATACTTCAACATGCTATTCTAGTAATTCTGATCAAGGAATTGGGATTATTCTCTTAAATTATTGCATTGTCATCGGTCCTTGTTAGGTGTGCAAAATTTCAGATCAATCCGTCTACTGCAAGTGGCTGAAAATCGCTTTCAAAGATTCCGTTACACAGATTAATACATTGATAGTTACATACCAAACTTATAAAAGCGTGTTAAAAACGTAGACGAAATGAGGACCTCCTCCTATTCTGAACTCCTTTAAAAATGATAACGTGACCTTAACTTAAGAGTTTCTTTATATTGTAAGGTCATGGTCTGTATAATGTTTAGAGAGTAGGAATGTCGGAAACGAAAAAAAATATCGATGCTTCGATATATCGATATTTATAAAAATATCGATATCGGCAAAATTAAAAAACTGGCTAAGTGCGAATAGGACTCAAAAGGTTTTGACATCAAATTACGAAGCATTAAATCGAGAGTCAACCGAAAAATAAAACAAAAGACAAAAAGTAATTTGTCAAAACATTTTTTTTTGACACCTATTAATACCTATATAGAAAGAAGGTACTACTTGATTTTCGGTCTGAAAAAAATATCGATTTTTATACCATTTCGATACTTGAAATTTTATATCGATACATCGATATATATATACTAGCTGTCCCGGCAAACGTTGTTTTGCCTTACTAAAGAAAAAAAAGGTTTAAAAAATAGATGTTGGCCGATTCTCAGACCTACTGAATATGCATGTAAAATTTCATAAGAATCGGTCGAGCCGTTTCGGAGGAGTACGGTAACTAACACTGTGACATGTGAATTTTATATATAAGACTAGCTGACCAGGCAAACGTTGTTTTGCCATACTAAAAATAAAGGTTTGAAAAATAGATGTTGGCCGATTCTCAGACCTACTGAATATGTATGCAAAATTTGAGAAGGATCGGTCAAGCCGTTTCGGAGGAGTACGGTAACTAACACTGTGACACGTGAATTTTATATATTAGATATACAATATATCGAAAAATTAAATATCGCCGATATGTATCGATATATTGAAAAAATAATATCGATATATCGATATTTTTTCAACAAGCCTGTTAGAGAGTAGTATAGCTTAAATAGATGTCTTCAAAGCCAGATTTGTCGCTCGTACAACGTCCTTTAGGAATCTTATCACTCCATAGGGAAATGCAAAAAATATTATGATCGGTAACAATTTCCACAAGAAAGATCTTAGTCGTAATGTGAAGTAGAAACTAACACGCAAAATAACAATACATATAAGAGAATCAATCACACAATTTTGTAATGTTAAAAATGTCTGGAGATTGTTATGTGTTCTTACTTATACTTATGGTCTTATTCATAATGACTTATTGGAGGTTTAAACGGAGAATTTATCGGAGAGATAATACACGTTATCGTAAAAAGACTATTATTTACTATTATATAAATATATTTAATAAATATAAAAGACTATTATAACAAGTTTTGTCAATTTTCGCGAACCTATTTTAGCGAACTTGAATAAGCATAATATGTAATTGGACTTACAAGTTTCTTTAGTTTTGTAACATATTCTTCAAAGGACGAGAGAGACTGAGATTTCAACCCCATAATTCACTACATAACTATTGCATTTGACATTGTTTTGAATCTCTCCAGTCCATTAACGTCGCACCGTTGGGCACGGGTCTCTCCCACTTTGGAAGGGCTTTTGGTTTACTATGCCACGCTGACCAGGCGTGTTCGCATACGGTTTAGTTTTGAGTTTTCCGTCACTCACAGTTTATGTTAACTATTTAAAATACAGCACATTCGGTAAGAAATGGCGTGGTGACACTTGTATTCTTACCACACAATAATAGTTTTGAATCTATATACTGTATACCAGAAATACCTTTCGAGACCTCCTGCCTCTATTTTACGATAATTTGATGTTTTGTACGAATTTTTATTGCTTTGTCTTCATTTTGGAATATAATCAAAGAAGTTTCCGGAATCATTGGACGAAATCAATTTGAATGTTATTTTGTTATTCTTAACCGTGAGACCCTGTAATTAGTAAAATGTTTGATAATCTAGTTGTTCAATCTTTATTTGTTTGCTGTTGGGTCTTCCATAAATAAATAAATAAATTACGTACTGCTATTGTTATGGAAATAAGTGCAAAATCATGCTTCAGGATTAATTCGAGGAGTTCGTACACAACCTTGACTACAACATTTTCCTTTCTACATGTTGCAAGTAGTATATAAGAGCTAGTTACACATTGCAAAACTTGTTTCACTTGAGTTGCAACAGCGATCTAATGATATACGCTTAAAGTAAACACTAGAATTGCGTGTTTCTTCCTGATACTTCTTTACCTTGCTTCTTATCCATAAGTGATATTAGAGAGAGCACCAAGGAAGAATCTGCTATTATGCTTTAACAATATAAATAATATGCTTAAGAAAAATTAGTTTTGTGTATTTGTTATTTAGTACACGAGTAACAGAGACTTATATGCCATGATGATATGTAATAATATAATACATACTACATAATTAATACTGCCAAGAGTTTTACTTGTTTACTAAAGTTTTTAGTAACCGATTATGTACCTATTGCAACAGATGTTAATATTACAAAGAAATTGTATTGCGTCTCATGTCTCATTTCTTGGGCGCACTATATTAACTATTCACCTAGGTATACACATTTATTTAAACTGTAAAGTATACTTCTCGGAACCTACTAAAACATTGCCTTAATTATTTTGTAATGTTACTTCGCTTAAGGGCAAGGCCCGCGACTAATTGCTAGTAATACTTAAAATACGTTAAGACAAAGTAAGTATAAAAATATTTTTAATGACACAGGTACGTACCGCCAAATTTATAATACAGAGTCACAACTTAGAAGGATCCAGTAGGAAAAAGTTTCCAAAAATTTTTTTCTTTTTATTTTCCTTAGGCCATTGGACAGAAAGACTGACACGAAATTAGACTACAAGAGCTCCTTTACGGAATCCTAATAACTGTGTGAATTGGCATCAAGTTATCTGTATGAAGATGTCACAACGCTATAAAAACTAGGTGCACACAATAGTTATGGCAACGAGACTCGTTGCACAAACCAGTTGCGGCCAAAAACCGATCGAAAGTGTGCCGCGAGAGTCAGTGGCCTTGTCCCACTTGACTGTTACGTGACTGCGGTAATAGTTAGATCGTCGAGTGACGCTGACATTCTTTGAAGCACTGATCACTATGACAGCAATTATGACAGTGATTCTGACAGGATAATGCTTTGATAAGCTCATTGGAGAAATTTTAAGTGCTTTTCCATTCTTTTGTATGTATCTCTATAATAATTGAAGCACAAATAAACAATGCTCCAATCTGCTTAGCATTAAACATGTTGTCTCAGTACACTTCAACTTTTTTTCAACTATTTTGTGGACTCATATTAACATAAAAAATTTTACTAGCGTCACATGTAACAGAATCCTAGGTGATTTATACAATTGTTTAAATAACTTCTATATAAAAAGTTGATATCTTAGCAATTGCGGCACTTAGGCAATCAATGTATTATGTATTATTTATTACAAATATTTATTTTCATTACAGAACGTGCAAAGACAAAAATTTGTTGTATCAATTATTGATACAACAAATTTTGTGGTGTTTGCATTATGTTGCAATATTGCACAGTCGGCATTTAAACACTATTGCGACAGTTACAGTTTACTATTGTAAAATTATCATTGGGATAATCACGTATTTATTATCATGCAATTTGTCCTCAGATCTGGTTCAACGAAGCCTCGACGGCCAGATCGAGCCGTTTACGTACCGCGAGCTCTTCGCAACTCGGAGAACAATACACAGGAGGAGAACAAAGAGACTAATAAACGCTCTAGTCATAGCGGTGACGAACAGAAGTGCCCCAAGTCGCCACCACCAAGAGACAGGTCCGCTCATACAACCCCTAGGAAATCCATAGACAAGAATTATTGTAACGTTTACACTCCCCCGCATCTCAGGAATCACAGATCTCAAACGGCCCCAAGCATAGATATAGATGACACATCAACATCGAGCGATACAAAGGAATCCGTGCCTTTAGGCTTTCAAGTGCCAAATAGTGATAGTGCAATATCTTATAGTGATAATAGTATTAACGAAGTAGATGTAGGAGAGAATTTTTATATAGGAGATTATTTTGCGAACGGACAACTAGGCTTCTACAGCCCGGCTTATTACGAATATTGTGATTACGACGTGAGTCGAGAAGACATCGAGGATCCAGATTGGAGAACAAATGATTCCGACGATAACATGGCGATGAACGAAGCAAATCAAAGCAATAATATTATAGATAGTGATTATTTGTATGCTAAAGATGAAGATGTTGAAAAAAATGAATTAAAAAGAGCCTCCCAAGAGATTAATAGGAGTAGTAAAAGAATTATAAAACAAAGTTTTCATTCAGATGTTTTAGTGATATCAGATCCTGTAGAAACTAAAGATGAGAAAATTGAAGAACCTGTGCCAGAGGAGAAAGAACCGGAGCTTAAGAAGTCGAAACCAAAATTGGAAGCTAAGGTGTCTTTAAAGCGAGAGGAAAATGATTGGGATGCGGTATTTGATGATAGTGGAGAATGTTTGGATCCGTCGTTGCTTGAAGAATTGACAACGACAGTTGGGAAAGTGCATATAAGTAAACCGAAGAATAATTATGACCAGTATCAGACGAGAGGTCAAGCGTTGTTCAATGGTCCTTACGATGAGACATTCGGTCATGTGGTGGAAGTGTACGATTTTCCCAGTGAGTTTAAAACGAACGATCTGTTCTCGTTGTTCAGTGAATATAAGGACACAGGTTTTGAGATCAAGTGGGTGGACGACACGCACGCGTTGATTGTTTTTAGCAGCGCCAAAATTGGTAAGTTCTTTAAACTTATTAGTTTTAATATGCATTGTTTAGATCACAAGAGTACCTAACTAATATAATAGCTAATCTGTCGTTCTATTCCGTCATAAACACAGACATGCATGCTGATACACGCATGTACATACAAAATGTCGAGTTATTTCGTGTTCACATGGTCCAAATACCCACGATTATAACACCAACAATTTCTTAGTCTCACGTAATAGTTATGAGTTTACTGACATACAGTGTGCGTGTTCGCTTCTACTCCTAAGTTTTTCTTTATAGTAAGTACTTCAAACACTTGCCGTGTAGTGGTAGATAAGAAATAACGAAGTCCCAATCAACATTTTCCCCGTAGGATTCTATAAAGCTCTGCTACTAAGACAACAGTCTTTTGCGATTAACCTAAAACTCGAAACTTAAACACGTCAGATTAGCGCGATATAGTTATTAGAAATAAACTTTATTTACATAGGAGAGCCGTCCCCAACGTTATTTATGTCCATAACATAACGAGCACTGCCGCTAGGTGCCGCTTTTACGTTTTATTTGAAAGATCCCATACAGCAACAAAACATTAGGACGTCTTCTGTAAACTCCTATTTACCAAAAAAAATATTTTTAAGTTATTACACACAAAGCGCTTCAAACACATAATAGTCATTACACATATATATCTGTCATAACAGTAATTATTTGTTATTTCTATTAACACTCGCCATTCCACATGATAGTCATCTCATAAAATGTTAGTATGCTATTATTTGAAACGTTATTTTTGAAGACGCCACGCTTGTGTAGTAAAATTTAAATATATATATTTACTAGCTGACCCGGCAAACGTTGTTTTGCCATACAAATGTCAGGGAGGGGGGGGTAGATGTTTGAAAAATATATCTCGGCCGATTCTCAGACCTACTGAATATGATGTAAAATTTCTTAAAAATCGGTCTAGTCGTTTCGGAGGAGTACGGTAACTAACACTGTGACACGTGAATTTTATATATAAGATTTATTTCATAAATGTTTATGGACATTTTGCACAATGTCATTTGTTCCCATATTAAACAGTATTTTGAGTCACCATGGATAGGTGGTTCTTCTCATACTCTTAAGAGTTATTGGGTGAATCTGCAGACAAAATATCTCGTGATAGCGTCCCCTTTTAACTTAACTCTAGAGTCTAGACCAACTCGCACGGTCAACGTGGTTTACAAAACTTCTTCTCAGTCCATGTCCCTCTGTACATGTCTCCTGTCAAACATGTTGACTTGACATTTAGTTTCGAGCACTCAGGTTCTCACAAAAGCTCATCTTCTTATAAATAGTAAGCTGGCTCTTACAACACCTTCGGACAAAATGGATTGGCGACTTGCATTCTTGGTCCAAAACTAATTGGCTCCAAACAAAGAAAAAGCCTGGGACCTATATCGACAGTTAGATGAGAAGAAAAAATAGGATGGGGATATTTTTCTTTTACTTTAGTAGATCTGAAACGAATTTGAAACAAGACCCTGACCGTAAAATACAAAGTACATTCAGCTTTTCCTGATAACCTTGGTATATTTCGAAAGTAGTTCAAGAATGTTTTCAATAATTTTATGTTGTTAAAGAAACATTTTAATATTTCCTGTTTAATCAGAAACTTGTGCGAGTGTTTATATTATAATAGTTCAGCCTTTTGCAATGTATATACATAGATTTATATCATCAAACCTTTTTCGCATAGGGAGAAACTATAGATGGTCACTTGGTACGATCAAAACATTACGTTACATTTTGTATTTTTGATTTACTTAAAAACTAGAACATGAAAGGCTAAGATTAGCGACGATTTGTATCGCTATTTTCGTAGATAGATGACTAGGAAATTGAAACTATGACCTTATGCATGGCGATAGTCAAAAGCATAAGCCAATAGGTAAATGTAAATAAATAAATAAATATTCATGGACATTTCACACCACGTCCTCTGGTCCCAAGCTAAGCTTATATGCTTGTGTTATAGGTACCAGAATACGGATAGAATACATATACTACTTTTCTTTTGTAAATACATACTTATAATACATAGAAACACCCAGACGCAATGTACAAACATTTGCATGACAATTAGAAAAATCACACAAATGTTAGTCCCGAGCGGGAATCTCTCTGTTATTAAATTAAGCACCAGACCACTGTCCTCATTTTCATTTCATCGGTATTTATAACGTTCCAATTAAAGAAATGTTTCCCACAGCTTCGTGGAGTTCACGTGGGCGAAGCAATTGTTAACTTACGTTCCGTTTCATGTAACGTTATGTAAGGAAAATGTAATGAAACGTACGTAATATACGTGTAACTGATCGTAATTACTTAACTGAGAGGTAGAATGGGGCACGGATAGTTCCGGGGTTGGGATAAATATCTGGTCATACAGCTTTTACTTGCGGTCTATGGAGGGATAGTTCTCGAAGGTAACATGAAGACCTACGTGGTAATTGGTTAAGAATATGCCAACAGCTCATTTCAACTCTTGAGCGCTGTCCTCTGAAGCAAATGATTTGCAAAAGACGAAAATGTCAAAAAGTATGTTTTTTATTTTGTTGGCCCTGTTCATGTTTCTTGTAATTTTCCACATCATTTTAGCGCAATTATGATCGTTCCATTATTCGGTGGTTCGATAGGGTCGGAGTGAGGGTTAGTTGTGACAGCATTTATTGTTTGACGTATTTATACTCGTATGTAGGTATACAGGCTTCGTTACTTTTATGTTTAGTTAAGTTTTGACAGCAGTAGTTAATTTCAATTTCCTAAAGTTATTGAATCTTTGGGCGATAATATTTGGTATGTGGGTAAGTGAGGCACAATTGGGCACTCTCAGATATACTTCACAATTTAAGGAAGAGGAAGTGTTGTATCTGTGAAATCTCAAATCGTTTTATTGCAATGAAAACAGTCCACGATCGACCTAGAAGTTGCGCGTGCTCAGCCCACCGACTGCCATTTACCTCGAACCACGTACAAACTACGTAATCGATATTTTCTTAATATTTCGTAATACATGCGCGGTCATGTACTGTTTGTAAAGTATCTGTGTAAACAATAGCAAGTTCAAGGCGGCAATGGACTGTGCTCTGAATAAAAAATCGTTTATTTAGCAAAGTGGGACGCGCTAATGAAACCGAGAGTAATGTGTGGTACAAAGTGCAAAATAGAAAATTTTTGGGAATACTGTTCGACAATGCTACTAATCCACATCCATAACTAAACTCAAGTAAAAACTGAAAACATCTTTGGTGTATTTTGATTAATTGGCTATTTCTATATTAATTAAAATCTTTAGACAGATTTATTATTTTATTTATTTTATTCAGATTTTATAAAAAAAATTGGTCAAGTGCGAGTCGGACTCGCGCACGAAGGGTTCCGTACCATTATCTATGCAACATAAGGCAACGTTACTAGTATCGAGCAAGACACGGTAAAAAAAATCATGTTTGTTGTATGGGAGCCCCCCTTAAATATTTATTTTATTTTATTTTTAGTATTTGTTGTTATAGCGGCAATAGAAATACATCATCTGTGAAAATTTCAACTCTCTAGCTATCACCGTTCTTGAGATACAGCCTGGTGACAGACGGACGGACGGACGGACGGACGGACAGACAGCGAAGTCTCAGTAATAGGGTCCCGTTTTTACCCTTTGGGTACGGAACCCTAAAAACTAAGTTCAGTTAATATTGCCGAATCGTGTTATTGACACTATCCATTTTAATTTTTTAGTTAAGTTTAGTTGTGCATGAAGAATCGGTACCAATATTTATAATTTTTTTGTGACCATGACCCCCCGTGGTATCATCGGCTAGGACTGAGCGGTAAGGTATCCTTTTCACTGATCAAAAGGACACCTTGAACAATGGATTCTGGATTCTTCATTCTTTTCTTTCTTCTTCATATTAGACACATACCCTTTATGATACCTTTATGGTAACTAGTATAAATATCGAAATTGTTGATTTTAGATACCAGTATTATAATAAAGTTTTGTAAGAATAAATCGCACATAATATGTTATTTGGTTTGGGGAGTTTTTTTTTGTAATAAATCGCGTCGTCTTTACTTATTATAAAACGGAGTCGTTATTTTTGTATGTATGTCCCTATGTGAGCTTATATCTTCACAACTACGCAACGGAATTTGATCTAGCTTTTTTAATAAATAGAGTAGTTTAAGAGTATGGGTTTTTGTGTAATTTGTTAGGGTTTGGTTTCTAAACTCACCGCGTACGTCGTTGCGGGCAACATTTAGTTTACAATCAATCGCTATTTCTTGTATTTCCGCCAAACGCTTGTAACATGTAGAATGCAGTTGCAAAACTTTGCCGCTCTTGATCTCGATAGAAAATGTTAGGTAATTGTTGCGATGCCTGCAGCCGGCTGTTGCATTCTCAGATTCTTACTTAACTTTTAATAAAACCTATTATTTAACTCAGTACTTGAATAAACGAGCTTAGATTTACAATTTGGTGTTTATTTTATTACTAGCTTTTGCTCGCGAGTTTGTACGCAAGTTTTGAAGGTTTTCCTCGTCTTTCCAACATTTTTCACTGATGCTTTGCTATTATTGATCGTAGCGTGATATTATATAGCCTATAGCTTTCCTCGATAAATGTACTATCCCCTTTTTAAATCAGACCAATGGTTCCTGAGATTAACGCGTTCAAACAATCAAACTCTTCAGCTTTTTAATAATAATATAGATCGGTTAACAAAACAGTTAAATAAATAAATAAATATTCATGGACATTTCACACAACGTCCTCTGGTCCCAAGCTAAGCTTATATGCTTGTGTTATTGGTACCAGAATACGGATATAATACATAAACTACTTTTCTTTTGTAAATACATACTTATGACATTTATGGATATCACACAAATGATTGTCCTGATCGGGAATCGAACCCGAGACCTCGCGATCGGCAGTCCATTACATAAACCACTCCACCACGAAGCCCGTAAATAATGGTGCATGAATAATTTTAGGTAGGCAGATCTGTTTTTTACCTGGCGGTTGCTAATAAACTCGAAGCCCTGAGCATGTGTCCAGTGTGCCTATTCGTGACGACGGACCTGTTTAAATCACCACTATATTTCGTTAAAGTGGTGAAAAATAATTAAGGGGGCTTCCATACAACAAACGTTTACTTTGTAACTTAATGATACCCTTGGACTACAGGGTTATGACGATATGACGAACATATTTGTGATACGATACGGAACTCTAGGTCGGATGAGACTAAATCGTACTTAGCCGTTATTTTTGTTGTTGTTTTGGTCTCCCTCTAAGAAATAGAGAGATTTTACTTATGAAAAGTTCCCTGCCGCGAATAAAAATATGGAGTAGATTTAATAACCCAACACAAGCAAATAAGCTTAGCTTGGGACCGGAGGACTTAGTGTGAAATATCCATAAATAAAAATGAAAAAATAAAATAAAGAATAACTTTCTGCTGACTCTATACACCATTATTATGTATTAGCTACTATTTCTTTAACAGACCTTAGAGTATTAAATCAACAGGAGCTGTCCACACACGCTGTGTGCTTTGACAAATATATTGCCTCCTCGGCGGGGTGCCGAAGTAACGCACACAAACACGATAATGTGATTTCATTGGTCGCTAAGCACGCTCCGCCCAAAATCACCCCGCGTATACTGAGACACGACAGGGTTACAGATTCTACGCGCACTAGTTTTGCGAGTAGAATCTGTAACTTATAGTAGAAGATCCGAACCTACATCGACCTTCACCGAGCTGATAATAGAATAAAACTTATTTTATAATAAATTTAGTATATTAGAAAATATATTAAAAATGGGTTGTCAAAAAAATCCTGGATAAAATATTTTTAATTATTTTTAAAAAAATGATTTTTCATTAAATGTTGCAACATCAAGATAATAAGAAAATTTTATACTGCACTTAAAGTATTAAACATATAGAATGTGCAGACGTAGGGTTGTCTATAATTTACCTGGACAAGCTACTAGGTTGCCAGGTATAAACAGGTATGTCGATACTAGTTACTTTCACTTGTTATGATAATAAAAAAAAATTATATCAGCATAAGCGCTGTTTTATTACGAACATGTTGATATAGGGTTGTCTGCAAAAAATTTGGTCCTAATAGGGGTTTGCGAATTTTTAAAATTTAAATTTCAACGCGTGTGAAAATGAGTGACAGAGATATCCGAGGTTAGTATACTGTGTAACTAAATTATAATAATGTAATATACTAAATTTATTATAAAATAAGTTTTATTCTATTATCAGCTCGGTGAAGGTCGATTTAGGTTCGGATCTGAGACTATTAACTAAAAAATTAAAATTGATAGTGTCAATAGTACAATTTGGCAATTTTATCTGAACTTTCTTATTATATAAGGTGTGCATTATAGACTTAACGATTTAAATTAATATGAATGTGTACAACGAAATGGCAAGTAATAGATATATTGACAACTATCAATTTTCATTTTTTTTTAGTTAAGTTTAGCTACGCACGTATGAATGGTATCAGCTTCACTATCACCTTTCGATATCAACTCCTGTTGGGTATATGCTCTAAGGCACAGACAGAGTTAATTTCATCGGCTTAACGAATATTGTATGAACCTTTTACCAAATGGGATTACTCGCTAATCCATGCACAAAGAAAGCATTAAGGCTTCAGTGTCTTAATTTGTCTTTAGATTAGACGTACGCACGTATTAATAAAGATTAGTCAACTATTTTTGTATTGGTATTACCTGTTGCCCGCGACTTCGTATGCGTGGAATTTTGAAAATTTTCCTAATACATATTATAAAGCTGAAGAGTTTGTTTGTTTGTTTGTTTGAACGCTGTAATCACAGGAACCGCTGGTCCGATTTAAAAAACTCTTTGAGTGCTGGATAGTACATTTATCGAGGAAGGCTATAGGCTATATAACATCACGCTGCGACTAATAGGAACGGAGCATTAGTGAGCAATAGAACAAATACATATTCTATATTGTAAAGTTTTATTAGCATTGTAAGTATAATTGACATTTAATTAAAAACTTCGTTCCAAAAAATATTGATTTGATTAAAAGCTCTGCTGAATTTCTTACGCCGGTTCTTCTCAGCAGATTGTGTCCTGAACCGGTGGTAGGGAAAAATTTAGACATGTCATAAGCACATAAATTTTCTGAAAAATTGTTTCTACTTGATTAAATGATTTTTCATTTCATTTCAAAGTTGCAAAAAAGGAAAAATTTTCTAAATTTTACACTTACAGCAACTTGAGTTATAATTATAAAGCTCAATGGGGACACTCACTTACCTCTTTGTTTTAATTGTCTCAGGCTTATCATAGTGAATTGTTGTTTATGTAATACAATATACATTGTGAAACAAAACTTCTATTATCGTTTTGCTACTAAGTAGGTTGTGTTCGCGTTTTAGGTATCCATTATTCACACACTTAAAATTTTTCGTTTTTGTGGTCGATCAAGTTTTTAAATATTCATTAATTATAATAAATTATCAAATGTATTTATCAAATTTATTTATTCTCTGTATACATTTTTAAATTATTTTAATGTTATTAATTAGTATTATACCTAGACACAATTTTTGACCAAATTAGGTTCTTATGACATGTCCATTTTTAGGGTTCCGTACCCAAAGGGTAAAAACGGAAACCCTATTACTGAGACTTCGCTGTCCGTCCGTCCGTCCGTCCGTCCGTCCGTCCGTCCGTCCGTCCGTCCGTCTGTCACCAGGCTGTATCTCAAGAACGGTGATAGCTAGAGAGTTGAAATTTTCACAGATGATGTATTTCTATTGCCGCTATAACAACAAATACTAAAAATAAAATAAAATAAATATTTAAGGGGGGCTCCCATACAAAAAACTGATTTTTTTTACTGTTTCTTGCTCGATACTAATAACGTTGCCTTATGTTGCATAGATAATGGTACGGAACCCTTCGTGCGCGAGTCCCACTCGCACTTGACCAATTTTTTTATTTTGTGACTTATTATTATGAGCACCTACTGTATTTTTGGTTTCGAATCTTAAATAATTAATTGCATGATGATATACATAATAATATATTAAATTTGTATGGGTGCCTAAATAGGCAAAACATGTTGATACCAAAAATTGTAAAATTAACTACCACATGACTTGTACCTACACATGTTTATGCAAATAAATCTATTCTATTCTATGTGTTGCTAAACACAAAATTGTTTATGGCTGGGAGCTTCTACTATTTTGCTAACCGACTTCAAAAAAGGAGGAGGTTCTCAATTTTACTGTATGTTTTTATGTTTGTTACCTCATAACTTTTAACGAAGCGAAACGATTTTAATGATTCTCTTTTTATTTGAAAGCTGGTGGTTTCCGTGTGTTCCCGTTGGCAACAGGTGAAGATCTATATATGGTTATCTTCTAAGAAATCGAGAAACCCACAAATTTCAAATGCACATGAATTCGGTTCACCTTTAAAAAAATACCCAATTATTTTTATTGGTAGGTATTCAAAATAATCCTTTGTAAGACCACTTTTTTACGGATTGATACGCGTTTATTTTGGAGTAAATCTTACCCGACGTTTAAGAAACTTTTCAGCCTTAGAAGTCAGAAGTGTGAACGTCGGGATAGTTGGCTATGTTCCTCGAAAGATTAAAATTATCTTTGTGCGATTACTTCTTCGATCTACGAAATCTCCGTTGATACCTCCGATAAGTCATTATGATTAAGACCATAAGTGTTTTACGGTTCTATAAAATAAATGATGATATGAGAAGAAATTCGTGTTATATTATATAGCTCAAGAAACTAACATAATTATCGCAGTTTTAATAGCAATTACATTTCATGATACTGATTTATTTAGCTATTAAAATTAATTTAAATCTGATCGTTAATCATTCTGAATTGAAATAAATTACATTGTTGTCTTGTGATAATAATAAGTAATGTTATATTAAGTTTTGAAATTGTTATTACATATACTACTTTTCTTTTGTAAATACATACTTATAATACATAGTTAACACCCAGACGCAGTACGAACACTTGTATGACAATTATAAAGATCACACAAATAATTGTCCCGAGCGGGAATCGAACCCGCGACCTCGTGAACGGCAGTCCGTTACATGAACCATTCCATCACGAGGCCCGTCAAACGATTCATAACGCTATGTTAAAAAATGATGATGTTTCCTACAATTTTCCGCGGAGAATTGGAGACGCCTATAGTTTGAACCAGCATTCATGTTTCAGATCCAAGAATTACACCCGTATTCACAAACAATATTTACTTAAGTAAGTACTGTAAAGGTTGTGATCATTGAATATAACCTATACAATGATACAGGCCACTTAAGTTTTATTTTTTATAATAAAGAAAAACTATTTTACAATCATTTTTCCAACATCCTCACTTCATGTCCATTTTTAATCTCCCAATTTCTTTTCTTTTTATTTTCAAATTTTAAATTTTTTTATTCCTTTTTTAAAAACAAATCTTAAGTGGCCTGTATCATTGTATAGGTTATATTCAATGATCACAACCTTTACAGTACTTAAGTGTTGATGCACTGTGCAAAGGGTAACACTTCTCAGTGCGTTCCGTTCATCGAGCCTTTGTATTCCTAGACAAAACTTAGCTATGCGTTCAGTTTAACAAACGCATAGTGCGCTTCACCACCTAAGTATTATTTGTGAAATGATTTTGCTACCCCTGTGCGTCCACGCCTACTATGAGACCTCCCAGTAACGTTTGTGAATACGGCTGTTAAATTCACAACCTCCACACTGCTTTGATGGATTCTTCTTACGCCCTATCAAATTTGCTGCTTATTGGAAGAATTCCTACCCTTTTTATTAAACTTTCACTTCCTCATAATGTTGCTATAATCAGAATAATGGTAGAGTGTAGGATCTGTGGCATAGGCTGCCTTAGAGGGGCCCTGGAAAAATGTGTTGAGCAACCCGAAGATAAATTAAATTTCTTTTAGGAAACCTCAAACATGACTGGGTCTATTCTATTTTTGGAGACCCTGTACCAATGAAACTACTGATATTTAAATATTTTGTGTAGATACCCCCCTAATTTGAACACTGTATCGTTACTCAAGATCATATTAATGGTCAGCTTTAAATACGAAAGCTATCCGGCACTAATACCCATTAAAAACAAATATGTATTAACTTCTGCTGGCAATATTTCAACGCCTCAAACGAGTTTAATAGATGATTCACGTCGTTATTTTAGACAGAACATGTATTCAGAAATTGTTTGCTAAATAAACAGTGCAAAGCAATTGTTTTGCGGTGTTTACATTGGTAGTTTACATATACTTCTGTTATGATACAAAGAGATGTTACAAAAAGTCGCCAACTAAGATATTTTGCACAGAGGACCGGGCTTTTATATAAGGATCATTAAAGTTTACGCTAATTATGCCAAAGTTTAATAAATCCCCTTGTTTGCCCCTATGTTTGTAGGAAGCATGTAGTACCGGCCGGCATTTAGCGTTGTTGTGTGAAGTAGCTCAATCCACGGTCTTCGTTCTACTTGTGCGCCGCACCGTTACGTCACTCGGGTCATCGAACCTCCTTGCGAGGTTGCGCGTCAAAATCTAGGCTGAATACGTCATTATCATTGCCGCCAATAGACAATTGTTTTTCACAATTGCGCACGTTCGCCTCATAATCTTATTCATAATTTTGATGCAATTTTATGTATTGTGGTTTTTATGTATATTTGATGATTGTTTTTATTCACAATTTCGTTCGGCATTGACCTGGTTTTAATATCCAGAGGTTAGCTATTTTATGCAATTACATCTTTTGGTCTTATATTTATTTCATAGCTAGGTGTGGGGATAGGTAGAGCTGCCTTCCGTCCTAATTCAGGGATACTCGATCTCTGGATTTGTGCTAGTCTAAAGGGCATATAGGGGCCATTCGGAGGACTTTAACGTGTCAAAAATAGAAATATTTTCCGGGGAACCGTATCTTTTTTGCCGAAATGTAGGTACTATGCCGTTCAAATGAGAATAGGATTGACCCCGTGTCATATTGTGACGTTATAGTTGTCAATTTGAACAATTTTGGTAGGATCACCAAAAAAAGACATTTTAATAATATTTGTCGTTATCGTTTGCTAATTTTCGAGCAATTAGCGAGACAAACATAATTAAAAACAATAACAAATAACGACAAGTTCAAAATAACAACACTAATAAACAAAACAATGAGAAATAACAACAAATTAATTTTTTAACGGGAAACAACTACATAACTAACAGAATTGAAAATAAAATGCCATAAAATTCATATACTCGACAAGGCACACCAACAACAACAAAATGGCGGTTAGCAATTCAACTTAATATCATAGTATCCAACAACGAAATTATTGAAAGAAAATAGTATTTCTTTTTTAATAATATTATAACTATTGTTACTAAATAATTTAAGGCGTTTTTCGCTTCAAATTACTGAGTTTAGGTAAAAGAAAAAAAAAATTATTGATACGCAACGTTGCTGACTGTACTTTTCTAATCACTTTTGACAACTAAAGGTCATTGCCAATCCTATTCTCAGTTGAAACGTGTAATACGGGATTTTTGAAGTCGTCGTCGTTTTTCTCACCGGGATCTGATGTCGGCAATTTAAGTATTTCAGGTGATGGCAACTCTAGGATACTGTGGTGGATATTCTTTGGTTTAAAGTAAAGAGAGGAAAGCACGTTTGCTACTAGGTATTTTAAAAGATTTGTGTGTAATTTTATGAGCTTAGTTTGTTCGAACAACGAATCTGACCGATCTCTTAGATAGTGTGTTCAGTTCTAGTAACTAAATACACAAGTCAATCAGCGGGGCACAGCTATTATTATATCAGAATTCTTAAATGATCAAACATAGCTTACACATTTTCGCGGTCAATTTTAATGCGTTTATGACTAAACAGGATAGAAGAAATTATTTTCGCATTGAGAAACGGAAATATTTCGTATGTCCTTGGCACCGATATTAAAATATCATCAATTAATATATTTATTATAATTATTAATAAATATATTTATTTATATTGTATGTAAATCTATGTAAGTTTACGTAAGTTTATGTTTGTATTTTGTATATGTAGATAGTATTTATGTGTATGTTTATATTACTCAAGTATTTATGTACTTGTCTTTATATTTAAATGTATCTATTATAAGTATTATTATTAACTGCTAACCTGTTTCATTCTTTTAGTACATAATCACACTCAGTGTTGGGCAGTATTTCAATTACATGTAATTGAAATACGTAATTGAAATACAATTACGTATTTTGTAATTGTATTTCAATTACTGCCTCAAAATGTAATTTGTAATTTGTATTTCAATTACCAGGCGTCGAAGTAATTTGTAATTAGTATTTCAATTACTTGAGGCTACAAAATACATTTTTAAAATACATTTATAACCGTCACTTTATGTAGCCAAAGTAGCTATTGGAGCTGCATCACTGTACCCGTTAATTAAGCTGTACGCCAAAATTGGTTATCAAAACGCAAATTGTCAATGAGGTAACGGCGGCCCATAAAATTTTACTTTACCAACATTAGTTTGAACTCGTTGCCGAAAATGATCGTTTGCCACAAATACGATAATCTCATAGGGGCTTATATTTTTACGCTGTTTGGGGTAACTACAATAAATTGATATACAGATATGAAGTTAATGGTAAAATCAATACCTATATTACTGTAAGTTAAACAAGTTAAAAAAATATTTTGGAACGATTGTAGCTTTTGATGAAAGTACTGACTGGTGGAAGGTAATGCTGCTAATGGCTGGTAATATTTACGGATGGTGGTTTTTTACGCTGGTTCTCCGTGTGTTGACCGATTAAGAATACAAATGTCACCAAAGCTTTCTCAATAGATGGCGTTGCACATCAAAAATACGATGTAGACTCAATCGAGGAATGTTGTGGTGGTCTAATTGGTTACTGTTAGCACGACCGCAATAAGCTCTGTTGGCAGAGCTACGGATCGGTATTCGGAGGTCGTGGGTGCAAGTCCCGCTTGCAGTAATCATTTTTTCCACTACAATTCAATTTAAAAAATATTTCGTGATTTTTAATAATAGAAAAGTGAAGAAGTCTTTCCCAAAGTGAAGAAGGCCCGTGCCTAATAGTGGGACGTAAATGTGCTGGAAATTTTTTAGTTATAATTTTTTAAATTTAAATTTCATCGCTGTTTTTACTAGACAAGCATCTAATATCTGATGAAGAATGGCTGACAAGACAGAGTGGCGGGTATTTTGCAATGATAGTACATTGTTTGTACTATCATAAAGACAACCTTCTCCAATAAATTTTATCTACTTGATGGCAACTTTCAAAAATCATAGGACACTGTTATACAGTGTCCTATGATTTTTGAAAGTTGACATCTAATTCCCTGGATTGCCATCACGAAAACCTAATTTTCCTATTACAGAACCACCTCTGAAACATTTTTTTTTCCAACAAAAAAAGAAGCATTAATATCGATAAACGACAAAGTTATTCGTGAACCAACATTAAAAAAAATCTCCTGTTTTTTAAAGTTGGGTAAAAATATTAGTATAAATGTAATTTGTATTTTGTATTTCAATTACAAACAGCCAAAATAGTGTATTTTGTAATTTGTATTTCAATTACTCCACGCAAAAGTAATTAGTATTTTGTATTTCAATTACTTGCAAACGCAGTATTTTGTAATTTGTATTTCAATTACAACAAAGCATGTATTTTGCCCAGCCCTGATCACACTACCTAAAGTGATTACTTTCATGCAATTCCATACAAAGGTTGTCTGGAATAAATCGCCACGAGAGATAAGACCGCCACTTGTACAATTTTTATTATTAATTACCTATACCATGTAAAATGTACAATAAAGAGTTTAAATAAATAAATAAATAATATTATTTAATGAATGTTGTTTTTATGTATATACATAGATGTAGGTAATATAGTTTGTATTCTTTTAAAAATGGCCCAAGTTTAGGCATGGACTTATTCCAAAAGGATGTTTGGTGTACTATGCTACGCTGACGCATAGGGAGATTTTCTTCTCTAAAAGAGGATGTTTTTCTGCTTATATTCCCTAAACTACCTCTTACAGCACCCATGGACGGAGCGGGGTTGGTTATACTTGTATTCTTGATTCATCACCACATATATTTGTATGTTACAGCTGCAGAGGTATTATCAACACAACGTCCACTGGTCCGTTGTCGACCGCTGCACGCAGCGACCCTTGAATCTCGCAACAAAGCCAAGAAATGTGCTGAGTTCCTCCAACCTTACAGGTAACTACTATTGACTATATGTGTATGAGAGTTTTCTATGGCCAGCATTGAACTACAGTAGATAATGTTTGAGAGCCACTAATTTAGACGGCGCAAGATCTCGCGATGTGGCATACTATAAAGGAGCTACGAACTCCAGTTGATAAAGAAGTTGTTAATGTAAGAACGAGTATTGATATCCTCGATAAATATTTCATGTTGGCTTCGATTTTAGGGCTCTTTAAATAATAAAACGTTACCACACTGCCGAAACTCCAATGTCTTTGCTTTGTCTCAGAAAAGATGATAGCTAGATAGTTGAAATTTTCTCAGATGACCTGTTTCTGTGAGAAGAATACAACACTCAATGAATGTTTAAGGTTCCTGTACAAGTGATACAACAAAATGGATTTGTGTAGGTATCTTGAGAAAATGCTTACGATAATATGATACTTACGATTATATAGTTATTAAGCTCTACTGAATAAGCCGTCTCGATTTTTATAAAATTTTGTGAGCATATTGCTCTACTTCCATTTTTTAGAGCCCTAAGAGTCTTATCATTTAGAGTGGACGAGCCATATCTTAAGGGAGTAGGGTTCTTACCTGCCCCTACTCAAGTAAATCCGTACGGCGAAACTAGTTGTTTATATCCATGAAGCTTCTAATGTTGTGTTTTGAAACTACACGTTGCAGGCAACGTCCAGAAACGTGTACAGCTTTGGCACGAAGACTGGTGTCTGGTGCGCTAGGAGTCAAACTGAGCACCGCCAGACAAGAGCGCGCCGAAGAGAGGAGACTTATTACTATTGCGAGAGGTGAGATATACTTTACTTGTTAGTTTATATTCTAACTAGTTGTTCTTCGCCACTTATACATTTGAAATATTGAATTGCATTCTCGGAGACTGTAGCTCCCTTGTTAGTCTCAATATTTTTTATTATAGCTATTTACTTGCGAAGAATGGGATCATGGTACGCTGCCGCATGCCGCGCTGACCAGGCGTATTTGCACAAGGTTTACACCCGTATTCACAAACAATATTTACTTAAGTAAGTACTTAAGTGTTGATGCACTGTGCAAAGGGTTAACACCTCTCAGTGCGTTCCGTTCATCGAGCCTTTGTATTTATAGACAAAATTTAGCTATGCGTTCAGTTTAACAAACGCATAGTGCGCTTCACCACTTAAGTAATGTTTGTGAAATGATTTTGCTACCCCTGTGCTGTGCGTCCATGCCTATTATGAGACCTCACATTAACGTTTGTGAATACGGCTGTTATATTCCAGTTTTCCATCTCTCACAGAGGATGTCATCTGTGTATACAACATCCCTAGTTGTTTTTTACCCTGGGAAGAAAAAGGGGTAGTGATACTTTATAATTTTAATTCGTCGCCACACGGCGAATACATATTTCATAATAGTTTCAAAGCGTAATCTTTTCAAAAAAATAAAACCTTTTCTCTTTATAATAATAGTACAGACTGACCTCTATATTATTGGTTTATTCAGATAAAAGGTTACATCCCTGTACTGATAGAATAGCACTCCTTTATTCATGAAGCCATTAACCCATCGTTCAAAACGAGCTTCTGAAGGTGTTGCTTGAAGATCTTGGCAATCAGTTCTTTAGTCGACTATCTCATCAACGATGGGCCTCCTGGTCTAGTGGTCCAGGTAATGGATTGCCGTTCACGAGGTCGTGGGTTCGATTCCCGCTCGGGACAATCATTTGTGTGATATTTACAATTATCATACAGATGTTTGTCCTGCGTCTGTTGTTGTTGTTGTTGAGTGTTTACTATAAGTATGTATTTACAAAAGAAAAGTAGTTTCTGTATTCTATCCGTATTCTGGTACCCATAACACAAGCATTATAAGCTTAGCTTGGGACCAGAGGACGTTGTGTGAAATGTCCATGAATATTTATTTATTTTTATTATTTATCATCATCATAACATCACGCCCTTTTCCCATGGGGTTGGCAGAGACTATAGAGCGCCGTCTGCTACGATCCAAACAAACTTTCTTGGCTTCGTCCACACTCATACATCTGGTCATAGGTGCCTGACGGTTGTAAGTGCTACGCACAAGACCCTTTTGAAGTATACCGGTGATGACATCGGAGTATAATTTTCTCGGGCGTTCTCGCCCAGCGTTCCCACTTACCTCCGCCGTGTGTATGCCTTTCGTTAATCGTATATCATTTCGTTAATCGTCAACTATCTAAACAAGGATAATCACTGTTCCACATCGTTTAAAATCTTCTCCAGCCCATTTACGTCCCACTGTTGGGCACGGCCCTCTTCACTTTGGGAGGGATTATGGTCTACTGTGCCGCACTGACCAGGCGTGTCGGCACAGGGTTTATTTTCGAGTTCTCCGTCTACCACAGAGGATGTTATCTGTGTGCAATATCCCTTAGCTGACTTTTACAGCAGCCTGTGGAGGAGAGGGGGTGGTGACACTTCTTAATCCGTCACACCACACGGAGGGTTAAAATTTTATACAAGTATTTTATTTTGTCGGTCCCCATGGCGTAGTGTTTTTTGTGGTGGATTGACGTTCATCAGGTCGCAGGTGCGATTCCTGCGATGATTATTTGTGTGATTTTTATGTTTGTCACACAAATATCTGTACTGTGTCTAGGTGTTTTCTATTTATTATAAGTATAGAGTTACAAAATTAAATCAGTTTATGTACTATCTATACAACGTGTTGCAGAAAGGTGTAGTCATAATTTAAAGTTGCATCAGATAGGCCTTAAATATTATAAATATTACAGTTACACATAGAAAAATACAGTTGGTAAGTTTTTTTTTGTTTATTGCCTACTATTAAATAACTACCAGAAACGCATCAATTATGAGATGTTTACGGTTTATTGAATGCGATTGAACCTCACGATAAAAGATGACCTCATAGTAGTGTTGTATTTAAAGAAGATCGATTAATTTAATAAATTAATGCAATTTGTATGAACACATAAAAGTCATAATATAACTAGTATTTGTAATTTCATCCATGCCTAGTGCCTAGTCACCGGCCATGTGTAACGATGGTCAAATATGACTACACCTTTCTGAAACACGTTGTATAGTACGATACTGGTGGACCTAAGAACTGAAAAATCGCCGGGTGGGAGTGGACGCGGAAAACGGAGGACCGTGTATTGTGGTGCAAATTGGGAGAGGCCTGTGTCCAGGTGTGGACTGCAATGGGCTGACGTGACTATCTATATACTTATTCTGGTACCTACCTGGTTATAAGCTATATGTATAAATATGATATATTTGTGATATTACAGAGAAGAAGCGTCAGGCTGCTCTACACAAGGAGGCTGCGTGGGATGGTTCTCTCGCCAATCAGTCAGTGGCTGACACCTGAGGTAACAGTACAGTTGTTGGGCTAGCCAGGTGGGGGGACCCTCAAAATTTTACAGTATATTTTACATATTATATGTATTTGGTATTTATAGTAAGTAATACATACTGTTCGTGTGGCGATGGATTAAAAATACAAGTGTTACTACTTGTATTTTTTCCCCAGGGTGCTGTAAGAGCCAGCTTGGGGATATTCTTATCAGTTTATATCAATATATCGAAATAAACCCGGTTAACTTGGTAGGTCTAGTAGACCATAATCCCTCCTAAAGTGGAGGAAGCCAAACCATCCATCAGCCTCTTTTCGTCTACTGTTGGACATAGGCCTTCCTCATAGAACGCCACAACGCGCGGTCTTGTGCCGCTTGCATCCAATGGCTCCCCGCGACCTTGACGATATCGTTGCTCCACCTTGTGGGGGGCCGCCCAACGCGTCGTCCTGTTCGTGGTCACCACTCCAGGACTTTTCTTCCCCAACGATCATCAGTCCTACGAGCGATGTGGCCTGCCCATTGCCACTTCAGCGTGATAACCATTCGGGCTATGTCGGACACACCAGTTTTCCTACAGATCTCTGTATTACGGATTTTAACCCGTAGGTACATACCGAGCATAGCCCTCTCCATAGCGCGCTGTGCGACCTTTTGAGATTCAAAGATCACGTTTCTGTTCCGTTTTTCATTGCTGGTAAAACATACGTACGGTACGTGCCCAATTGTGGGACATTAATGGGCTGGAAAGGGAGAGAGTGATGGCAGGCCTTGTCTCGGCCTAACCACATTGGATGGCACACCTATGTGACCCTTTTAAGGGCCATCACTGATCAGAATATGTCTGTTTTGTAACAAAATTATTTCTCCTTCCAGATTATATTCGGCAAGCTAGATTCTGTACTCTATACTCCAAGATCGTGCTCTCATATTATATAGATCGTTATATTAAAAACCATTAGATTATTATAGATATTTTTCTATACGAATGTTTGACTAATGTACGACGCTCAAGAGGTTTTGGTCCTTGTATAAATACTAAGTAATATTTAGTTGTAATTTTTAGTTGGACTAAATTTTTCTCAATGATTTGATTCCTAATTAGAATAATGTATAAATTGATTTGTAAGTATACTGTTTTAAAATATAATATCTAGTTTATTATTATTTGTTTTTAAGGATTAACTGTTTTTACTTCCATTGGTTTCGTTTTACCAAATAGAAATATGGCTTTACTGCTTTCGTCTAAAAAGGCAATGATTTACCAACTTTGAAGGGAAACTTTAAAACTGTCATATTAATTTCTTTAAAAATTAGGTAAATTATAATCAGCCATGACCATAAGTTACAAAATACAATAAAACCAATAGCTATTTTGTCTTCTTTCCTTCAAGATATAGGCTGATGACATTAGTATTTTTACATCGTTACCATGTTGTCATAATTCACTTGATTCTTACTTTTAATAGGTCTTAACTATGATTTTAATCTCAAGTCACAAATATTACATTGAGTATATACTCAATTAGTATGAGTTAATTTTTTTTCCTAATTTGTCAGAAAGTATTCGTGTATATATTTTACTGATAAATGACCAAAGTGTTTTGATCCACCTATATGTATATGTGTATTTATAATTTTTAAATTGTATTTTAATTATTCTAATTTTTGTGTTTTCGAAAAACAAATAAAAAAAACCTGCCATATTAGTTTTTTTTTTCAATCTTTTAATGTACAGTGACGGTCGCCTAATGAATCCCCGTCGCAGCGAGCCCCATAATATAAGGGACCACCCCTGGTCGGGTCATGGTAATACCTGAGTGACTACCATGGCCCGGCTTAGGGCAAGGAGGGAACACTGTGGGGCTTAGTAGGTAGTCCGGCACCATAATGGGCCCGGAGTCCCACACGAAGCCCAAAGGTTGCCCTCGCAACCGGAAAGGCTAAGTGCGCAAATGCATTGTAGTCATACTTTAAGAGCAATTTTCGCCTAGCAATCTATAAGCGCTTATTTTCGGCGATATTGTTTCAAACTGTTAATGCAACAATGACCGTCACTGTACAGACATCGACTATATATTATGTATAGATTTAAATTTTATTATTATTATTTTTGTGATATTTATCATCTTATAGTATTCATGAATACCAAATATTAGTATATATATTACTTTATTAAATATATATTTAGAAGTTTTATTATAATTAGTTCTTGTTTTCTTGTACAGTATTTTAAATAAGTGTTTTTTTAAAGTTAATTTACTAATTATAAAGTAAATAGGGCCGTTATACTCTATAGACCACGATTTTAAACGTATGACTGACGAGTGATAACATGCTTAAAAAATAACAACCTGTTTTGATTAAATTATGGTGGTAAAAGTGAAATGCCGCAAGTGGGACTTGAACCCACGACCTCGGAATACCGTTCCGTTTATTAAGTAAAAGCATAGCATGTCAAATAAAAAAATTAATAAATTACTTTAATAATGAACGTCGCGTCATTATTTCAACCATTCGTATTCTGGAAAGAATACTCAAGTGTTGGTCGAGATGGTGTAAAGCTATCTTGATAGATGGCGGTGTACGTAAAAATATATAAACTCATACCAGTGACAAGATATGGTGGTTAATTTGAAGTGTTGCAAGTAGACCGCAATAAGCTCAGTTGGAAGAGCTTCGGAACGGTATTCCGAGGTCGTGGGTTCAAGTCCCACTTGCGGCATTTCACTTTTACCACCATAATTTGATTTATTAAGTAAAAGCATAGCATGTCAAATGCAAAAATTAATAAATTACTTTAACCTGTTTTGACTTGGGTCAGTTTATTAATAATAGTCAGTTATAAAATGACAGTTGTAAAACAGTCGATGAAACTCATTAAATTGTGTAATTTAATTAACATTTCATACAAAGTTCTCTGTTCCCAAATTAAGCTATATTAAAACAGTAATGGTTTTAAATAAAACTACTTTTTACGGATTTGGACGCGTATATTTGTTTTAAATTTTTTTTAAATTTTTTATTTGTAAAAAGTAGTTTTATTTAAGCAGATGAGTCGCGCAAGTGTTAGAAAAAAAGTAATGGTTTTTACAAGTTTTACACATTACATATTGACTTGTGTCATTATTTGATTAAAATGTCTGTATTAGAGATCAGAATTGTACTTTTAAACCAATAAGAAAATAGAAATTGCTGCTTAATAATATAATATTTTTATATAAAGATAATTTGTTGGGAGTTTAGTGCCTTTATTGTCTAGTCTGCTTGTAAGCGTAATCTTTGGACTTCAAAACCTCTTGCGTCTGTTTTTAAGTAAAGAATAATAAAAATATAGTTTTTAAATATTACGTCTTATGAATATAGACATAATTGTGTGTATAATGTGTTTTGTTGTGAAAAAAAAGTGAGATATGTGAGGAATTTTATCGTTTGTTTAAGCTGTAGAATATAAATAAGAAACTTTAAATAATGACTAAAACTGCATGCGTCCTTTTATGAGGTTGAGCCTCAAGTATAGGTAGCATCACACGTTATGAGCTCTCTATTCTAGTGGTAGATATTTGGACGCTGATCTTGATCAACGTGTGCTATGCGCGCGGGAATAGAGCAGCTAATGGCACCAATTCTACGTGCACAACTAAATTAAACTAAAAAAGGAAAATAACTACGGTGTATTTTGATTAATATCGTTTCGTTTCGTTATCGTAGTATTTAATATAGATAGATAGATAACTCTTTATTTGTACACCTTTTTACACAATCAATAATTACATTAGGATTAAGTCATTACATGATAGTACAAAAAGGCGGCCTTATCGCTAGTGCAATTTCTTACCGGCAACCTTGGATGGATAGGAGTGTGTCTGACCTGATGAGGTAGTTAGGTGTCACTATTACTACTCTAATAAAAAGATAAACTTACATAAACCAGTCAAATATATGTATTTAACTGGTTTTATGTAAGTTTATCTTTTTATTAGATTTTACGTTACGAGGTTACGTTTATTTAATATGTTGCAGTATGTCTATGGACATACTGCAACATATTAAATACACGTATAATTATAGGTAAACTATTGTTTCGATAAATAGTATTGACTTAATCTATTTTTAAAACTATGGAGAGACTGTGCCTGTCTGATTTGGAAAGGTAGTTTATTCCACAATAGCACAGCTTTGACAGTGAATGATTCACCAAAAATTTGTTAAAATGCCTTGGGACATTCAGCCTAAAGTTCTCAGTCGAATTCAGACATTTTGGATGTGTCATGACGAAACACTAATCGTTCCTTAAGATAACGGGGAGTATTGGGATGGTATAATATTTTAAATAACAAATAATAATAATAAATATTCATGGACATTTTCACACAACGTCCTCTGGTCCCAAGCTAAGCTTATATGCTTGTGTTATGGGTACCAGAATACGGATAGAATACATATACTACTTTTTTTTTGTAAATACTTACATATGATACATAGAAAGAAACACCCAGACGCAGTACAAACATTTGTATGACAATTAGAAAAATCACACAAATGATTGTCCCGAGCGAGAATCGAACCCGCGACCTCTTGATCGGCAGTCCGTTACCTGAACCACTAGACCACGAGATTCGTCAAAATATATAGATTTTTTAAATAAAAAAGTTCTGTTAGCATTGCCGAATTGTGTTATTGACACTATAAATTTTTAGTTAAGTCTAGTTGTGTACGTAGAATCGGCACCAATGACTGTCCAATAGCGTGCGCGATTAAGCTTGACGTGTGCTCTCCTTTCTTCCCATCTCAACCCCTAAAAATGTATTCTGCCCAGATAAGGCTTGCGCTCATAACTCGTGCCGCTACCTGTACTAGAGATGAGTATACCTAACGTGACCAGACGTCCCGTTTTAAACGGGACTGTCCCTTTATACAACTACGAGTCCCGGTGTCCCCGAAACTACCTCTGGGACGCAGAATTGTCCCGTTTTCAGAAACCGAACTCCTGTAGAAAGAGTATTTTCTGTAATGAACAAATTGTGGACGTCTAAGAAAACTCAGTTACTATACATTACAGCGGCCGTATTATGAGCTTTTATTTCCAGGCAGTTTACGCCGTGATTTGAACTGTCTGGCAAATTCGTATTAAGAACAAATTATTAGTCAGTCAGTTCACTAAACCAGTCATACATTAATATGTTTAAGGAGAAGGTACAACTAAAAGTTATAGTACTAACTAAAAGTTTTATTTTTGCAGTAATACCTAATTTAGCCATGCAGTTTACGGCCTGCCTGGAACTTGAATGATTTTAAAAAGCTCATGATACGCCGGCTGGTATCAGTTTTAAAAGCGATTTTGATAATGAAGCTTAGTATTAAAAACTACTACTACATTTTTTGAACATATAACTTAGAAAAGTGTTATTTTTTTCCTTTAATTTTAGTTTAAGTACCTACAAACCGATGTCCCGTTTTGGGTCAATGAAAAAATGGTCACGTTATGTATACCCCAACCTGTTAATTAAACATCTGAAATAAAAAGCATAAATTATTTTATTTTATTAGATTACATATCTACCCGAATTTTAAAATAATAATTTTGGAAAGCAATACTAAGCTATGACTATCTTAAAACATATAGATATATATATGTATGAATATTTTTGGACATTTCACACAACATATTTTTGAACGTTGCATCCTCTGGTCCCACATGAAGCTATATTGCTATGCTTATGTTGTGGGTACCAGAATATTAAGTTATATACTATTAATGTCATGAAATAAATATTGTTTTAAAATTATCTTATTGACATTATTTCAAGAATTCCTTAAAAGACTATGTTTAGTCGCATAATTACAGTGAAATCGTTATCATCGATAACTAAATTAACATTATTTGGAAATAAAATTAAGCTCAATTTGTGTAAATTTAAACACCAATTTTAATGTCGTAGACTTTTTACGATCCATAGTAATAATCAATTACTGATCTTACAAATGCAGTTATTTTTATATTGATATGTAAATATATATATGTTAAATCATAATAAATTACGACAAAATTACATAGAATATAGTAAATCGTAAAACTTATTTATCTGCTTCAGGGTGACTTTGCAAGGTGTTGCCAAATTTTTAGGAGCGACTCTGAATCAGTATAGATTTACGTAAAGAACAAAAATAAAAAATTGGTCAAGTGCGAGTCGGACTCGCGCACGAAGGGTTCCGCACCATTATCTATGCAACATAAGGCAACGTTATTAGTATCGAGCAAGAAACGGTAAAAAAATCATGTTTGTTGTATGGGAGCCCCCCATAAATATTTATTTTATTTTTAGTATTTGTTGTTATAGCGGCAATAGAAATACATCATCTGTGAAAATTTCAACTGTCTAGCTATCACCGTTCTTGAGATACAGCCTGGTGACAGACGGACAGACGGACGGACAGCGAAGTCTCAGTAACAGTACTTGTTGGCGCGCTTGTCGTTATGTGGTCTGCATAAGGTCGTTTTTGGCTCTGGTCTCTGATGAATGACAGCGTACGCGGTGTCTCTTTGTTGAGTTACTTTTAAGGACATTTTGAATAGTTTTTTTTTTGAAAAATACTGCGGTTACAAATAGTTAGGTACTACAAAGACGTATTTTAGTATTGTTCTATAGAGCTTATTTAAAAAATTTGGCAACACCTTGCAAAGTCACCCTGTATAACGCACACTAGAAATGACAGTGACTTAACTCGAAAATAAAAGCTGACTTGTTACAGTACACATTTGTAATGAATTAAATATCTCATCGTAGGTTATTTATGAAGCTTTATCAGTGTTTTGTGCGTGTATATGTTTTTAGTTATGTCACTGTAGTTTTAAGCGGGCAATTGCAATGCTGACCTTTGAGTACCTATATCTTTCCTTGACCTTTCCTTACTGAAAAATATGATCAATAATTGATTCAAAACTGAGTTACCATTATATGGAAAATTCGTTGTTAGATTTTAAAATTGTAGATAAATCTATGTGTTTGTTAACTTCTAAACGTTTGTTTTTTAACGCTAATATAAATAATTTTTGTTTTGATAATTACTGCGTTAAATGTGCGTAATTAAAATGTGTTATGTACACATGACATAAACCCTGCAACGCATATTTTAATTGATGTGCAAAAGAATCTAATAATAAATATTGATATTTATTAGTAGAATTGTTTTATTTATATTATATCAATATTTATTTAAATATATCAATATTGATTTTTTGCTCATCAATTAAAATATGCGTTGCAGGGTTTATGTCATGTGTACATAACACATTTTTTTTTGTGAAAGCGACACAAGTCTGAATATATAAAAATCTAACTTTGTCTTTACCCTGCCTTATTCTCATATTTATTTATACTCGGACAATAACTTTAATTTTCTCTTTTATATCTACAGGGACATTAATTTTTCTGGTTAGGAAAACTAACAGTTCGGTGTAAATAACGTCCAGTAATATATATATAATCTAATATATAAAATTCACCTGTCACAGTGTTAGTTACCGTACTCCTCCGAAACGGCTAGTCCGATTTTTATGAAATTTTACATGCATGCTATTTTCAAACCTTTTTTTTTTTCATATGGCAAAACAACGTTTGCCGGGACAGCTAGTAATATATATGTGTTTGCATTGTTTTAATTCTAGGCGCTTTGTCTAAATAAAACGTAACTATTTATTTCCTGCTTGGAATTCATATTTTTTTCCGCCGAATTGAGATAGTTTCCTTGGGTTAAAATGATTAAATTAAAACTCCCAAATTACGTATAAACCAACTTAATTACCACTTTAATGTATTTTAAAGATACTAGCTGAACCGGCAAACGTTGTTTTTCCATACAAATGTTAGGAGTGGACAACCCTTATCTCTTAGGGGTAAGAAAAATAGATAGTAGCCGATTCTCAGACCTACTGAATATGCATATAAAATTTTATAAAAATCGGTCAAGCCGTTTCGAAGGAGTACCTATGGGAACGAAAATTGTGACACGAGAATTTTATATATTAGATTAGTCTGAATGGTGTTATAGATCGCGTTAAAGCTAGATATTTCTATAAGGCAACAAATATGTTTTTAACATATCATGAGAAGCAATAAAATTAGATTTTAATTAATATTACGATGTTAAATGAAATTAAAATTGTGTAGAGTTTTAGTACATTGTAAAATAGTGATTCATTTTGTAAAGCATCGTTTTAGTAAAAAGAAATTAAAAGTAAAATATACTTACATAAAATAAACACAACCTGTTCTAATGCAAACTATACTTATGGTTGTGCCACGAGTACCAGATTAAATATAAACTTTTCTTGTAAATTCATAAGCAGAATACATACACACAAATAATTGATTCACTTTCATTTATTCCATACTGAGAATTTAGTTCACGCATGCCATTCCTTACCAATCCTACTCTTTAATTACCCTATTAAAAATAAATTAAAACTAAATTATAGTGGAACAAATGATAACCATGAGCGGGACTTGAACCCACGACCTCGGAATACCGTTCCGTTGATCTCCCATCTGAGCTATCATGGTTCCCGCATATGTTTACCAAATTCTCCACTACATTCTTCTCAATGTGAGTTGAACATCGTGCGATGTTTTGTGTACAACGCCATCTATTGAGCGGTTTGCACCAACTCGATCAATCGATCACTTAGTGTTCTTTACAGAACACAATTGGACCGAAATAATGACATGTACATGTATTTCTACATAATTAATTAATTTTTACAATTGACTTGCTATGCTTTGAAATTAAACCTATTTCATACCCAATATATATAATTCTTATTGTTGACTGTAGAAAGCCTTACATAGGATAATATTGAATATATTTTTATCAACAAAACTGTGCAATAAATGTAGGTTATGACTTGTTAGTATTTTGATAGACAAAGACTGCGAGTGTTATTTGCATGTTATGATAAATCGATACACCGTTTGGTTTCGAATTAGGATTCGTCATTGCGTGTATCAACCAAACATTTAGGGTCTATACAACGTGTTGCAGAAAGGTGTAGTCAAAATTTAAAGTTGCATTAGATAGGCCTTAAATATTATAAATATTACAGGTACACATAGAAAAATACAGTTGGTAAGTTTTTTTTTTGTTTATTGCCTACTATTAAATAACTACCAGAAACGCATCAAATATGAGATGTTTACGGTTTATTGAATGCGATTGAACCTTACGATAAAAGATGACCTCATAGTAGTGTTGTATTTAAAGAAGATCGATTAATTTAATAAATTAATTAAACTTATATGAACACATAAAAGTCATAATATAACTAGTATTTGTAATTACATCCATGGCTAGTGCCTAGTCACCGGCCATGTGTAACGATGCTCAAATATGACTACACCTTTCTGAAACACGTTGTATAATTGATCATTTGCATTAACACTGAAACAACGTGTAAACAGACGTTTATGTACTAGTTAATTAATTTTATGAGCCGTCCATAAACACAATGTGACTAAGATAAATAAATAAATAGTTGTCGTAAGTAATATTTTTATTTAATCGACAATGTATTTTAATAGCATGATAATTACACTGTAGAGAAGTTACATCTTGCCTCCTTTTACTTAACTAATAGGGACAACAATATTTATTATTCGTTTCGTTATTTGTGTAAATTACTTATTTGACTAAAGTAAAACAAGTAACAATTGATTTTAGCTAACATGTTGACTTATTAAATAGCTTAGCAAATTTTTAGCATTTAGAAGTTGACATAGAAATATTTTTGATGATGCATGATTTTAATAACATTCTCTGCACTGCCATGTGCACGAAGTATAGATACAAGGAGTCCGAACGTAATGTTGAACGAATGGTCTCAATTTAAGGGACAGATTTTTTGCCGGTAGAGCGCGCCATTTTTCAAGAAGTACTCGTTTGAACTATTGACACCTGTGGAAAAAAATATTCTGAGAAACGTGTAATTAAATATAAGTTTCAGGAAATTTTTAGAAATTTTTCGAGTGCTTTAAACCCAACAATACAGAGAAGGTCAAGAGATATTCTGATATTCTATAATAGCATCGGTACGTCCTGAATACTAGCGCAGCCAGTGGCAGAAAATAAAACTATGATCTGGGTTTATTATTGTGTACACGAAATATTATGGAAAAGCCTATACCGTTCGGACTCCTTGTATCTATACTTCGTGGCCATGTGGTTGGCTGGTAGATAATGCCTAGGGCATTAAGTACCGTTCGGACTCCTTGTATCTATACTTCGTGGCCATGTGGTTGGCTGGTAGATAATGCCTAGGGCATTAAGTACCGTTCGGACTCCTTGTATCTATACTTCGTGGCCATGTGGTTGGCTGGTAGATAATGCCTAGGGCATTAAGTCCGCCATTGTACCTTTTTTGTGCATGGATGTTTATAAATAAATAGGTAAATAAATAATAACGAAAGTATTAACTATTCGTATGGGACGCAATGTCAATATTAATGTAAATAATATTTGTTTTAAATAACAATTTTATTCAGGGATAATAGAATATGGCGATCGTTATGTGAAAAATTCTTGATATTGAAGTTCACGATGTCATATAATTCCCATAGAAGAAATTTAAAGAAATATTTCTAATTACAATTTAAGAAAGTGTAAATACTAGCATAATTCTTAGCAATTCTTCAAGGTTAGACGAGCCGTATGCAGTTGGAAATATTTCTTCATTTATATTCACATACAACATTTAGAATGAAAGCGACTTAACTCGAAATAATTGCACAAAAATTACAACTTAATTAAACCAGTGTGGAAACGTTGGAAAATATATATAAAATATTTATTTCTCTATTTTGTGATAACCGTTTTCTAAACGTAATTTCTGAGTTACTTCACTTTAATGCAAAAAGTGTTGTATGAGTGATTAGAAGGCATACTTTTTAGTATTTGTCTTTCTTGCATTCTGCTGCGAAATAGACTATTTCAATTCGCTATTATGTTGTTAAATTCTTGTTACTTAACAGGTAATAAGGGTTTCATATTTATTGTGTCGACATTAACTAATGCGATGGACAAATGAATACCGATGAGGCTTGATCTGTACAAACGATAAAAGAACGTTATTTTTGTAATAAAGTTATTATAAATACATTTACAAATAAATATAGTTGAATAAATTGTGTTGTTTTATTTTGTTCATAAATATTCCTTGCGTAAAACACGATCGCAGATCTGTCTATTTGCGTACATTTTATGATTTGTTTAGACTCAAAAGGTACTTAATTATTATTACAGTATTGGATTAAACCAGCGAAGGGCCTACAACAATTGTCGCGGGGGGGGTTTGGAATGAAAATTATTGTTTTGTGTAAATAGGGGTTTATTTAAAAAATATATAATTTAGGAATCGGTAAATTCTCCGCGTGAAAATAAAAATAAAAAAATTTATAATATGATGGTCGGGGTTCCGCACTTAATCCACACAAGCTCCCCAATGTTATCGATTTAGGTACTCCCCTGAATTATAATCAGCGGCCCAAGGAGTCGCTTCTGGGAACCGCTGGCAGCAGTACAGCAGGGATGGGCAGCCAGCCTCGAGAGTCAGGTGACGGAAGGCAATGTAGTTGAATCGCTGAAGCGTAAAACGTTGGAAAGTTGAACCCTGGAATGTTGAACGTTGGAACGCGCCATCAAAAATTGCATTACAAGCGGTTCCGTATACTTTGCGAACATCCATGGCACCGCATTATAAAAATAACCACCCATAGAGTAGAAGCGATGCCGTGGAGTTGATACAATCAGATTGGAGATCACAATTTTAAAAGAAATACGTTAATAATTAATTAATTTAAAAGTTGTCCATGATTTATTAAAAATATGAGGGTTGCACTAAAAAATGTTGAAAACTTTTTATAGCATGATTATGCAAAATCAATACAAGCATGATATATAATGTAATGCATACTAATATTGAATACAAGCATTATGATTTGATTATTACGCTAATAACTACGTTAATTGCCTATTTAAAATACAATAAAATACCACTCACCCAGTTTGGGGTAGATCGACACCAGTGTTTATTTATTATATATTTACCAATGTAATATATTCGACGAACGCTCAGTGACGCACGATAATATGTAATATTGAAATATTATTCAAATAACGATAATAAAATATAAATTAACGTGACGTGCATTCATTCGAACAATATGGCAAGTGTCGGTTATGCAGTTTTTCAAATGTCATCGATCACTTGCCGTGCCAATTTACCGACAGCAAACGGGAGTGTTGCTAGGTGAAATATCTTATATATAATTGGCAGTATGCTATTTTATTATTTTACCACATAAGGCTGTTTATAGTCTGTCAAGCGAGTCTAGTCCCATGAAAAAGGCGGCAAATTCAAAAATCTTTCAGGTGTCAACACTGATATAACACGCTAAAAACTTATTGATACTTGAATTTTTAATAAAAATAAAAAACATATTTGAAATAAATAAAAAAAAAGGATTTCAATGTAAGTATTTATTTGTCACAATCAGAACTAAAATCAGAATCAAGAAATTCAATGCCTTCATATGAGAAATCACTGTCAGTATCATCATTACGCACAGAAATGATGAAAGGTTCCAACTCAGTTTCGGATATCCTGTCTCTTACTTTATATTTGTTTTCGACACTAATAGTGTGATCGCTGCATTTTTTCCAATCATTGGCTGTGACACTATTAAAACATTCTTTTATAAGGTTCTCCATTTCATTACCTGGAATCCCTAAATTTTTGCTGGCTATTTTTCTTTTAGCCAAACTCCATATAAGTTCAATAGCGGTCAGGTCTTCTAAGGCTATGACTTGCTTAACTAAATCATGAATTGTGCTTTTTATTAATTCATCATCCAAAGTGGCTGAAAAAAATGACAACAATCTTTATAGTAGTTTTCACTTAAAGATGCCCCAGTAAGTTTCAAGGTCATGAACACGACGTCTGGATCTAAACCAAAACGGAAATCGTGATCACATCACAGTAAAATAAAAAAAGTTAGACAATTGTGCTAAAAGTATCAACACGTTGTTGCCAACCTACCTGATGTTGAAACGATTTCATCCAAAAGTCGTCGTTTTTGCGATAACACGTCGTCAGATTCACTCTGTACACGATTATATTTATTAATCATTGTAAACAACAAGCTCCTGACACTACTTTTAATAGGTTTCGGCATTATAACATTAAAAAACTCAACAAAAACCGGATTATTACGAGGTTTCAACAGAATTTGTGACAATCTGTTTGACAGATCATAGTATTGCCATTAAAAGAAATCAGTAAAAGGGTTGTGGACTCGACTCGCTTGACAGACTCTAGTGTTTAGTTTAATAATATGTTTTATATGTTTATGTAAATATGTTTTATAAAGATTAAGTTTTAGTAAAATGTGTTGTATATATTGTGAATATTATAATTTATTTAAGTAGTTATTAGGTATTAGTGCTGTAAATATATTAAATTTAAGTGTATTTAAAGTTGTAATATGAATTATGTACGTACAACGTTACATATACCCCCTCTCCCAGAGAAAGGATTTTACCTAATAAAATCCGCTGCGGTAAGCGCCTATTGAACCGCTCAGTAACTGTTTCACATTCATACTTCCACAAACAAACTACCTAAACCTGTCATGCGACCTATCATACGACCTAACAGATGATTGTCTGATGTATTTCAACATCAACAGACTAACCTTACATACAAGAGTGCACTTCAAAAATAGAATTGGACTCAAAACAGAACTGGTTGACAAGATCACCCTAGAGAAAGAATACTGCAAGTGTATTGGTAACTTTTCACGTATCGGCACTGTGGAATATATTTGGTCTTTGATGAATTTATTGGAGTCACGACCCGCTCCAATAAAGAACTTTAATGTAGGCTTATTTTAAGAGTCAATCCGCTCTTCACACGCTGAAAAACGCAAACAATGAGGGCTTATTTAAAGAGTCATAACCCGCTCTTTAGGTACGCGCTAAAAAACGCAAACAATGAGGGCTTATTTAAAGAGTCATAACCCGCTCTTTAGGTACGCGCTAAAAAACGCAAACAATGAGGGCTTATTTAAAGAGTCATAACCCGCTCTGTAGGTACGCGCTAAAAAACGCAAACAATGAGGGCTTATTTAAAGAGTCATAACCCGCTCTTTAGGTACGCGCTAAAAAAGGGACCGCAGTACCAAAACTCCTAACTAACATAAAAAAATCCGTGTAGGCTTGTTTTAATTCATCAAAGACAAACATAGGCAGTGACTGAAACGCAACCACTTATATTTTAAGAATGGTTGTAGACAAAGAAACGAAAAAACAACACTCCAAAACATGAAGTAAAAAGAATTAGAATTGAATCAATGATATTAACTACAAAATATCTTTGAATGAACAACAGAGTAACTATATTTATTTAAATCTAGGTTTGACTTAACATTTAATTTATTTAACTAATTGATTATTATTGTTAAATAGCTTCAGATCCTTAATATGCCAAACACCTATGTTTTTTCCGGACATATCCTCTAGAACATACACAAGCGGCGAACGTTTTTCGATTACACGACATTTCATATATTTTGGAGCCAACTTTTTACTAAAATATTTGTCTTTATCGCTCAATATATATGTACGTTTAAAGACTATGTCACCCACTTTGTACTCGGCAGGTTTCCTGCGTAAATTATAGTGTGTGGTATTCTTCACATGTGCATTCCACAATGAGGCCTGCACATCATTGAAAATTGACGAAAGGCATCCTAAGTTTTCAGCGTATATATCGCGAGGCAAGAACAAAACTTCATCATTTAAATCAGAATCCGTATAGTGCGATCCACATAATACTAACTCCCTACCGTATACTAAGAAGGAAGGAGTGTAGCCAGTAGCTTCGTTTACTGAATTATTAATAGCGAATTGTACCTTGGGAATGTAAGTGTCCCAAGATCTATGGTCATTTTCAACGAAGGTTGATAGGCTAGTGACTATAGTTTTGTTGTAACGCTCGACTAAGTTTATTTGAGGCGTATACCTGGGCGTGAAATATACATTAGGGACTTTATATTTCTCAAACAACGCTTTAGTTGTTGAGCTGATGAAATGGCTTCCATTATCTAAAAAGATCGTTTGTGGTACACCATAAACTAAAAATATGGAGTCTTCTAAAATTTTTACTGCAGCGTCTGCGGTTGCGCGGCGTAGAGGGAAAATGTTACAATATTTAGTGAAACAGCAGGTTACTACCAGCATATAACTATTTTGCTTACGAGAGACAGGAAGAGGACCTACAAAATCAATGGAAATCATTTGATGGGGGCGTGAGCACTGCTTCGGACGTCCCATTTCTCCCAATGTAGTGTGATTTTGCGACTTGTAAGCTAAACAAACCGAACAAGAACCTACGTATTTTACAACACTTTGATGCATGCCAGGCCAGTAATAAGATAAAGCTAAGCGATTGTAAGTTTTAAAAACACCGAGATGACCAGCTGTTGGTACAGAATGGTTCTCGCTTACTACCTGTTCTCGGAATTCCATTGGAACGACTTCTTTCCATGCGAACTCAGCAGTAAGATTAGATTTATTTTTGGAAAGTCTAAATAAAGAGTTATTTTTAATTATAAAATTTGGAAAATGGTTTGGATTATTCATACAACCGTTAAAAATCTTTTTGTACCAATCATCAGAAGTAGTGTTAATAGAATTTGAAAGAGAGATAGCTGAAATAGGGACAGCACGAGAGAGAGCATCTGGTATTACATTATCAACGCCCTTTCGGTGCTTAATTTCAAAGTTAAATGAAGATAATCTTACTCCCCAACGTGCTAGTCTACCTGTAGGATTGTCTAATGACAGGAACCACTTCAGTGCAGAATGGTCAGTGTAAACCACAAATTTCTGTCCATTCTCGAGATAGCATCTCCAGTGCTCAAGAGCAACTAACACAGCAAGCGTTTCTCTTTCTGTGATGCTGTAGTTTCTCTCCGCACCGGAAAGAGATCTACTCATGTAGGCTATGGGATGCTCCTTACCATCAATGTTTTGTGTTAACATCGCTCCTATGCCATAATTGCTAGCGTCCGAGTGGACCTGAAAAGGCTCAGTGTACACCGGGCAAGAGAGGACCGGTGCAGAGACTAAACACTCCTTCAGAGTATTAAAAGCTGCATCAGCCTCCGGCGTCCATTTAAAAGGAGGTGCCTTTTTGCCATTAGATGTAAGTTTATTAAGTGGGCCAGCTACTGTACTAAAATTAGGGACAAAACGTCGATACCAAGTAGCAGTGCCAAGAAAGCGTTTCAGTTCCTTTTTACTGTTAGGGACTGGAAAATTTAAAATTGCCTGTACCTTTTCTTGGTCCGTGCGTAGACCATGAGCATCTACGACGTATCCAAGGTACTTAAGTTCGCTTCTGAAAAAATTACACTTCTCGAAATTTACTGTCAAGTTAGCTCGTCTATTGCGGGGACCTTGAATTGTTTTATCTTAATTAGCTTACTGAAAAAGGGCTATAAGTTTTACAAAATACTAGCTGGCCCGGCAAACGTTGTTTTGCCATACAAAAAAAAAAGTAAAATAAAAAAATAAAAAAAAAAGAACTATAAACCTCACGGAGCCCGAGACCTTTCTAACGAATGCAAAACCGTGGAAATCGGCCCGTGCGTTCTGGAGTTAAAGCGTCAGGAAGGAAAACCCGACTTATTTTTATATAGTAGATAGGTATAAAGCTGTAAAAGGGATGGTCGCCTCCAAAGACTTGAATCCCGTAGCGATCGCTGCTCCTAATAATTTAAACCACCTATTATTAACTGTCATACAGAATCAGTTTGATTATATTATTTAACGTGCAGTAGTTTTACATTTAAAAAAAATACAGATTCAGATCGCACCCTTAGAAGTAGAGACACATTTAAAAAATCTTTACCTTTGGATAAATGCTATCACAACTATTAAAAGAAAACAGATTTTCTAATAACAGATTATGTAGCTGAAGTACCTACAGGCTACAATAATCTTTAATGTACCAGTTACAAAATGGCGTAAAATACTAACCGCAAAAATGAAACAAATGCCTGATTTTATTACATACGCGATCTATTGTGAACAACCTAGGTATATGGAGGAATAACTATGATAACAGTGAAACATATATGTTAAGCCACCCTTATTTTAGGGCACTGATCAACCTGGTTATAGAACAAAACATAACGCCTATGGTAAAGATATTTGCAATACGAAAAGTCAAGGTTGTGCGTTTTAGTTTGATATCTTGGTATTATTTTAATTTCTTTGTTGTACGAAACCCTAATTATTAAAAGAGTTTACTATCGACGAAAAAGATCTTTTAGAGTATGACGATAAGACATTAAAGAAATGAAATGAAAAATCATTTAATCGGGCGCAACACATAGCACATAATTTTTTTAAGAAAATTATGTGCTCATGACACGTCCAAAATTTTTTGTTTAAATATACAAAAAGTACATTAAGCTAATACAGGTGTAATTTATTGACTGTTTTGTGAATAAGTTGAAGGAATTAAGAGTAGAAAAAGGCTACGGAAAAGATGGATAGTAAATGTTAAAGAGCAAATGGAAGAGTGGTGTAAACACGACGAAAACCGATAGAAGATTAACGCAGAAAAAGACATGTTGCACAGCCCTATAGAAGAGGATAAGGTCAAGACGATGATGAAAATATCTGTACTCTAGTGCATACATCACTAAAGGCTTATTTTGGGACCAGACCATTTGTGCATATCCTTCAATAGTTATTTATTTAACAAACATCCCTCTAATTTTCTCTCATAACATTATGTTTACTTTGCAGGTGATCTCTTGAATACAAAATAAACGTCTGAAATTTAAGACATTTTTGAAAAGGAACCCTAATTTCCATTTCCTATTACCAGGAAAAATTAATACGATTCGTTTATTAAAACACAGATTGTTAACACCTATCTAGGTGAACGGTCGAGGTACATTAGTCACCCGATCATTGTGCACGAGGATATTTCTCAATAGAGTGACCTGCATGCGCTATTGTTATTAGAACAATGTTGTTTTCACACTAAAAATAAACAAATCATATAGACCCGTTCAGAAATTCGCACTTCCAGTGACCTGTGCCGACGGGACTAGTAAATACGTTTAATGTAGTTTACTATGCATCGTGTCGTTTTAGTATTGTGTTTGTGGACGCAAGTTATTAGCATCAGGATTCAGAGACATCGGTACTCACATCATGCGAGACATTCAGGATCAAATATACCCCCGTCACTATCAGGACGTAATTATAACAACTTTGATGAGATAGTATACCCTTACAATAAAGGAATGGAATCAAAGTCCTTCCAAGGAAAGCCTATTGATCATCAAATCATTGAAAACATGATGGACACAGTTTACCCAAGTATTGGTATGCCTGACATAGTAACTAAAAGAATACCTTACCATTTTACAGCACTACCAAAACATAATCCTGATTATGATTCTGTTGCTAATTATTTACGTTCCGATATTGAATCAGATATTATGATTGAGAAATTACAATCTATGATGCATTACGTACCATCAAATCACGAATTGGATGAAGTTTTTGCTGGATATGACACTAGTAGTGACTTCCAGAATGATGATGATGATGTCAGATCCAGTAGTGGTACTATGTATGGTAGCTATTGGCCATATTTATATCATAACTCTCTCGAATATGAAATTAGCAAAGCGGTATCTGATGGAGAAAGGGCCAAAGACAAACGTTATATTTCGGACGCATCTCAAAGGGTAATACCAATTCATGAACATATTGATGAAGATACGCCAACACAAAGGCATGTTAAAAGCAATATATATGTTCATACGCCAATATCTAAGCATAAAATGATTCACAATGATCATGTCATTACTACAGAGAATCCTTTCTTTTCATTTGAAATTAATGATTATTTTGATAAGAATAAGGATGATACATTGACATTTAAAAGCTTAAGCTCAGATTGGGGAAAGGATTTCGATCATGAAAGTTATAGACCTCTCATGGATCAGGACATTTCAAGGAAACTTCGTCGGTTAGATGATTTTTCAGGGTTTGATAGATTAACAACTGTTAAACCAAGTTGGGCTAAAGAATATGTATATCCAGTTACAGAAGGATCTGTCTTAAAAGAATCAGAAACAGGTGATAGTCATAAAAGAAGACATGAGTTTGATAAACATGGAAAAGGTGAAAATAAAAAAGCAAGTGAACAATCTGCTTACAATAACGGTGAAAATAAATTTGAGGCATTCAAAAAGTTTGCAGATAGTTTCGCCAATAAATTTGGTTCTGAAGACCATAAGAAAAACGCAAAATTTAGCCATAAAATGAACAAAGATAATGGTGGTAATAAAAAGGGGTTCCGTAGAGTTTATCATAAGGATGAATTCCAAGAAGATAATGAATATTATGATAATTTTAATAACAGTATGAAAGGAGAAGATAAGGGTTCTTTAAACGCTCAAATCGGTGGCTCTGAAGGTCTTTTAAGTTCTCTGGCGATAGCTGATTTAAAAAATATAGCAAATGCTGTTGGTGCCTCTGGTAATACAGAAAATAAAATATATACGAACTCGAATTCGGGACATATGGTAGATAATAAGAACGATTTTAATAAGTACATAGATGTAGCTAAAGAAGCTGTTAAAAACAACTATGACGATTATTTAGATTCTTACAAAATATGATTAAAATTTGCGTAAATATTCGGATTTCTACGGTGCAGAGCCCATAAGTGACAAACCTTGCACGACTTTCAAGTGATAAGATACTATAAGATATACACCCTTGCAAAATTTCCTACATTACAGTATAATTGTTCGGAAATACGAAGCCAGGTAACTTGTTACGTTCTTTTTCTATACAAAGTAAGGCACATAATTTAGTTTTTCTTTGCAATTGTTATATTTTCTTAAATCCCAAGTGGATTTAAGAAAATATAACAGTTGTCGATTAACAAAATCTATTGAGAAAATTCAGGGCTTTATTCCACCTTGGCAGAAAATTATCAGGTTTAGGTATGTACCTATATACCCTAGGATGATCTTTATTTCTTGCCCGGTACCTATTTTTTAACTACCTTGCCAATCTTAATGTTTCAAAAATGGAATGTAAATTAATTATATTAACAATACCGAAATGAAATGCAAATTAATTATAATAACAATCCCGATTTGTTGAAATTTAAATAGCTATTTCGTAAACAATTTGTACCTAAATGATTAGAAATTTTTTAATTTCTAAAAATAATTATTATAGTATCAGTTTTATATAGCTACCTATATTGTGACTACGGTCTAAGTACAATTAAAATGTATATGATGTTTATAGTGTATAAGAATAGTCCTTAATAAAATGTAAATTTAATAGATGTTATTAATGTACCTAAAGCCAACTTAGTTTAATCGCAAGGTTTATACATTCGCGTGGTATGTGCGAATTTATTTATAAGTAACGAACGAACATACAATAGATCTGATATAAATGTATTTATTACACTTTGTCATTTAACAAAAAGCTAAGCTTTGTGAGAGCGCGTCCATTTATCTATACCTAACTAATATTAAAAAGCTATAATAAAATAAATAAATAAATATTTATGGACATTTCACACAACGTCCTCTGGTCCCAAGCTAAGCTTATTATGCTTGTGTTATGGATACCAGAATACGGATAGAATACATATACTACTTTTCTTTTGTAAATACATACTTATTATACATAGTAAACACCCATACGCAGAACAAACATTTGTATGATATTTATAAACATCACACAAATGAATGTACGAGGCGGGAATCGAACCCGCGACCTCATGAACGGCAGTCCGTTACATGAACCACTAGACCACGAAGCCCGTCAGCTAGGAGCTATAGAGTTTGTTTGTTTGAACGCGCTTATCTCAGGAACCATTTGAAG
The DNA here is from genome assembly GCA_916999025.1 of Orgyia antiqua. Lineage (NCBI taxonomy): Eukaryota > Metazoa > Arthropoda > Insecta > Lepidoptera > Erebidae > Orgyia > Orgyia antiqua. The sequence continues at coordinate 14,711,512 of OU779874.1, forward strand.
AAAATTTTCAGTGCTGGATAGTACATTTATCGAGGAAGGCAATAATCTATACAAGACACGCTGCGACCCATCAGTGAAAAATGTTGCATATTCGGGGAAAATTTCCCAAATCGTACTTACTACGTCGCGGGCAACGGTAGTAATGGTTATTAAATTATATTATTATACTTTTTTAACAGATAACCCTAGATACAAAGTGAAATCGTATAAGTATTATGTTAAATCACACATATAGACGTGATAGATTTTCTCTATAGTGTCTACCACACAACCGCTCAGATTTTAGCAGATTTCAGTTCGTGGGACTTGCTTCGTCCGGAAGTTTAAAAGGAGTTAAATTCAAATACGTTATTTTGAAGGTGGAATGACTCCAATTTTATATAACTCAGTACTACTATGTATTATAATTATGTCCAGAAGTTGAATAAATTGTTATCTAATTACTTTTACCACATATCGTTATTGTTGTATTGTTCTTCATACTGCATAGGTATTTTGTTGTCAGAACTAGTATATTATAGTATATTACACCATGTTAAATAGTTTTAAGTGGCATTTTATATACGTATAAGGTTTTTACTTTTTTATTGGAGATGAATAAAATATAGTTTAAATTAATGAATTTTTTTTATTTCTACAATAATATACATTACCTATCATATTTATTGAGTACCTACTTATGTTAAACACGTTTCGTTTTAAAATAAATATCGTTAAAGATTTTCCCTGGAAGTTGAAAAATAAAATGAATAAATAAACCTTTGTATTATAGTTATATAGGTAATTCTTATACTATATCTAGAATATGATTCGTCAAGGATTCGCCTTAAAACTAGTAAAAAAAACTTTTCTATTGTCAAATAGCATATTTATGAAAAGAATTTAAACAAACAATTAACTATACAATATTTTTTCATAAATATTACTTGCAGAAATTCAGATTTCACAGACCTAGTGATTTTTCAATAAATTAGCAAGTGGAATATCTTAATAAGAAAATCTATTTACTAAAAGCAATGGTTAAAATATTACGAGTCCAATTTCATCATCGCTGTAATATCATTTTAAAATACGTCTACAGTAACTTGTAAAAGTAATTCAAAATATTTATAAGAAGAATATAACGTAAGATAGAAAGTCACTAACGGCCATTTTCAATATTCTTTTAACCAGATGTTGCAGCTTAAGACAGACGAATTTAAACTTTGGTCCTTGCTTATTTCAATAATCTAATGATGACAGAATGCTCTATTTTCTAACACTTGCGCGACTCATCTGTTTAAATAAAACTACTTTTTACGGATTTAGACGCGTATATTTGTTTTAAATTTTGGCCCGACGTTTCGGAGACTTTGCAGTCACCATGGTCACGGGACTCAGACTCAGTCTCACCCGTGACCATGGTGACTGCAAAGTCTCCGAAACGTTGGAGAGCATGCTTAAATAAAACTACTTTTTACGGATTTAGCGTAAAAAGTAGTTTTATTTAAGCATGCTCTATTGTAATGACAGGAAATAGAAATATCGAACTGATAAACGCGTTAGACAGACCTCATCAAAAGTGCAACGAGAACAAGCCTGGTCCAGAGTTTGTGAGGTGCCAAAGACCGCAACAAGTGGAGGTGCATCGCTTGCGCTGCATTGGCTAATGATATTATCATTATTGGTATCATCAACCACGACCATTCTCCCAAAAATGAACGACTAAGAAGAACTGATAAACGAGGACTACAATCTAACCGTAATCGCAGATTGATTATTGAAAATGGCAGTAGGTAAGCTGTTAAACTTAACATCAACGTATTATAGATTTTTTGCGCCAGGCATTTTTACGGACTCCGTGTACAATATTGTGTTCTAGCTCCGCCTCTTTACCAGGTGTTTTGGGCACTTGAGGAAACATTGGATAACCAGAAAGCAATTGAAAATTAGATGGCTTTTCTTCGAACTTATAGGCGTGCATTTTCCATGGAGACCTCACACGCCGTACTGGATCCTGTCTGAAGTATTCTTTGGTATCATCAATATCATCATTGGATTCATCATCTAATGTTCTAGGCTTCGCAGTAGCTTTAGTACTTGTTACATCATCATAGTAATCTACTTTCTCCCCTTTTTTAGGAGCCTGAATTGATCGTTCTTTTTTAATCGATGTAGGAGGATTTTGTGCTGGAATATTGGCTCTATGCTTCGTTTTGACTTCAGGAATCGCTGCAGCTTTTGGCACAGCTTTTGCAGGTACGTACTGCTCTTTGTGTTTCAATCTAGGCTCGAGAGGTTTACCTCTGCCAACAAATTCGTCGTGATTCACATCGAAATCGTAATCGTCTAAATTAAAATCATCATCTTCATGTTCACCGGAATCTATAAAACCTACCGGTGATTTATTGATCTTCATCTGAAAATCCTCATCGTATTCCATGTCATTGTATCTTGGTATTGGTTTTTTAACAAGAGTTGGTTTTGTTTTAGCCTGGGTGACAAGATTTCTAACAGGCGGTGCTGTTACATTCTTACGTGCTTTGTGATTGTGCTCACCGGATTCTCTTGGTTTGCGTACATGAGAATCAGATCTAATAATCTTTGATTTATTAAAATGTTCCACTTTATTGTTATAATAACTAAGAAACTCTTCACTTCTCGCAGTATCTTCTCTAGAAATCCCCGCAAATGTGTCAATATCTTCGATTTGTCTTATTAGACGAATTGGTCCTGTCTTTGTTTTGGTGGTGAATGTTCTTGCTGTATTTTTTTCTAACAAACGTGAATATGTGGTTGAACAAATGCAAAGAACTAGTACTAATACATATTTCATTGTAGAGTCGTGAGTCTTGGTCTGTCGGAAGTGTCAACTAGCCGCATGATGTAGTATCAATGTATAATGTAAACTATACGATGTTTTAAAATGATGTTTACTTTACATAGAGGGTTAAACAATGTGTTTCATTAAATAGGGTTGACTATATATATATACGGTTTTTATTTTGACAACATGGGATCATTAGATCCATTGTGTAGAATTCTAGCACCGAGTGCCTCTGTACAGCAATTTTATTAAGTAGAGGTTTGCGATTTGATAGCCGGGTTGATGCGTAAGTAGGTATTAATGGTAGGTATAAATGGAAAAGGAGTGCTAGAGGTGTCGAGAAGTTTATCTAATTTACGACACTAAGCTTCTGACCAATTGGTTGGGTTATATTAAGACATAGTCGTGTCATCGAAAAGGCACTGTCTAATTTCTTCGCCACGAAGACTTCTAAAACCTATGAGGTGCAGTAATATGTAGGTATCTAATTTACTAAATTTTTCCTTAGCCAACCCTATTTATTAATGAATATCTGTTACACAGTGAATGAATCAAAAATATTTGTTTGTTTACTTCTCATCATACAAATAAACAACATTAAAGCAATGCACAGAAATGTATAAGAACAATACAGGTACAGCCAATAGTTAGTATTCAAACGTTACAACATGAAGATATCCTGGGAAATAATCATAGGTTTATTCTGTGTTTCTATCCATCATACTATTACACATTATATTTACAATGAAAACGCAAATGTTGGGTTTGTGGTACAAAATGCTGAAACTTATGTGCCTGCATCTACTATGCAGAAAAAACAATTTACTGGCAAATATGGATCCAGATACCAAAAATACAGTAACGAACGAGTCGTGGACTCTCATTTCAAATTAATGAAGTCATCATCGCGTTATGTAATACCCTCTATAGATAAAAGTGTCCTATCAAAGGATTACAGAATGACTGCTGCACCAAAAATATGGCAAAACACAGTCAAAGTGATGATTCCAAGTAATCCACAAAAGCAAATTAACGAAGAACTGAACAGGCTTAAGAACTCGCCAAATATGATACAAAGCAAGCCTGTAAATGTATCACCACCTAAGCTTAATTATATGGTTGATCTTCAAAGAACAGATAAGAAACCAGACTTAAGTAAAAATGATTCGATTTTACCACCAATACGACCAAAAGCAATAAAATCGGAATTTACTAGTCCAATTAAACAGAACCTTAGGTCTCAAGTTGATATTTTTGAGGCTAAAGCTAATTATGTAATTCATAAGAGTCAAATATCACAAGAACCTCAAAGGTTGATGTTGAACAATAAGCGTCACTTGACAGCTTCATCAGTTCTCCAATCTCCGAATTTACAGCAGAGGGCATCCTCTATTATGACGGAGAAAATTTCGCAGAAATCTAACGGGCTTAAACAACAAAATTCACACATATTATCACCAGTTTTCGATGATGTAGATGATCAAATAATTGACACACAAATCAAAGGTCAGTATAGAAAGAGGGACACAAGGAAGCTAATAGATTTTTATAATACATCGAAACGGTCCGAAAACAGTAGGAAGTTTATTGGTAAGAACAAACCTGGGAATAAAGAACGACACGAGAAAACTATAAATAATCTTGAAATAAGGAGGAACCGTGAAGATGAAACGAGGTCGGTTGTTAGTCAAACGCCTTACGCATTATTTTATAGAATGAATTCAGAAAATTTGGACCACCAGGACCCATTTACGTTGCTAAAATCTACTGAATCCTATGACAATGAGGAGATCCGTATTAAAGAAATAACTCCTCCCAGTAATATTGAAACTAAAAAGAAATCGATTAGCAACTCTTTAAGAATACATAAGAAAATAAGAAGCTTTTATGACAAATAAAAACTTGATAAATGAAGAAATAAGTTACGATGTGAATATATTTTTAATTTTAATGCTCTCATTAGGTATATTTACTGGTTTATCTTCATGTTATAAATTATACTTATATTATGTCACATATTTAATTAGCAATTAACGCAATAGTTTCATTGGATGTAGCTTGGCTTACACAGGCGCAGTGTGTAATATATCTTAGCAAAAATTTTATAATTACAGTAATTAGAACCAAAATTAAACAATATTTATTGTAAGTATATTCATTTAAATATAAAGCAATGGAAGCATAATAGAACTGCGAATTTCTTCTAAAATATTTCATCGTCTTTTTTTTGTGTGGTGATAAACAAAGAACTATATATCTTTTGATGGATTAGCTAAAGGCAAATCCCTATACCGATCTGCCTGGTCTAGTATCCAGTATGATATCGTATTAGTAGATCAATTACGCACGCTTCCTTTTTGCAGCGGGAGAAAAACGACTATCAACTGGCGTCTCAATAATAAATACTCAATAATAATATTGTAATCTGTATTTATTTATTATTATAATAATATATTTATATATAAATATATATTTATATAGAATAGAATAAATTAATCTATAATGGACTACTTGTATCACACTTAATGAAATTGTTTAATAATTAATTATATTTAATAATTAATTATATTTGTCATCTAGGAAATAAGACAAGTCTCGTTTGTGAGACTGAACGTAGAGAATTTTATGAATGAATAATTGTAACTGTGCTAAATAATTAAATGATGCGTGCCTTAACATAGGCTCTGGTCACCATGCCAGAGAATAGTGGAGGACAGAAAAAAAAAAATTATAATAAATACTTTTTAAATTTAGATGTACATAATTGGTCTTACTTAATACTATGTCTAAAATTAATCCATTTGAGCTATAAAAACTAAATAATGTTTTATCCGAGCTTTAGACTGAAAACGTCTATCCAAAGTTTAACTGATAGATACCATGCAAAATAAGATGTACCTGCCTATAAGTCCTGAGACCTAAAGGTGCGAATATTGTTACAAAGAACAATAAGTTGTTCTTTGTAACTATTGTTATTTCTTTGTAAATATTTTAGTAACTATTTAAGAGTAGTTACTAAAATATTTAAATACACATCTAACTTCTTGCTTTTCAATAAAAAATCTATTTTTTTATATACATATTTGTGTTATAGGCATTTGTTGCTATTCTTATCGATACTAATTACTACTTAGGCACACCTGTATCAGTAACTATTTGACTATTATAAACGCAATTTACTTATAATACAATCACGTGTAGGACGCCGATCTAGTAACAATTGACGCCCCGGTCAAATATATTTTTTATAGTCTACGTCTGAACGAACGCGAAGCAATGCACCGTACAAATTAATACAGGGTTTTTCATTATCATTGACACAGAAGACCATTGCCCAATATAGAGAGCGATGTCGAGTCGGCCCATTTATGAATGTCAATGATTGATGCAGTATTATGTTCACTATATAAATGATACTCTTGACCTTTGTCGGCATTAATGTAGCGGACATTATCGCTGAAAGTATGGCGCGAATCGTCGCCACTTTGTTATTAGTTTTTGCTTACGGCTCCTGCATGGAGATGCGGGAGACTGTTGAAAGAACGGTAATGGTTCGGACTACTGGTTCCGATTTACAACCAGCTGCTACAGGTTACATCTATAAGAAAGAAAGCGATGGTCCTGCTAGCGTTACCAAAATGGGTGAAACTGAAGTCATAGAGCACTTTTCCAAGCTATATGGAAAGCCGGAGGCTTATAAAGCGCCTGCACCAGCTGTAGGGCCGTTCCATGCTAAAGAAGAAGATGGGGTTAAATCTGCATCACATACTAGTCAAGAATTAGTAAAGCCTGTTATAGAAGAGCAACATGAGGATCCTATTGATGGAATAGCTAATGAAGACTATGATAAGATGTTTGAAGAGTACGCGAAACAATTTAACAATTATAAAAATGATTTCGGTGAATATTTACATGGAATAGGACATTACGATCATGATATTTACCATGGAGATGAAGGTGGTAAGGATTATGGATCGAAATATTACCACGGCCATGGGGATAAAGGCTATAAAGGATATGGTACACATGATAAGTTTGAGAAGGGTGGGAAAGGGGATTATCATTCCGAAAAGCATGGAGGATATTCAATATCTAAGGAAGGGGGTCATAAACACCATTATGATGATGCCGATCAATATGGGAAGCAGTATGCTAACGGTCATGGGTATAAAGGGGATAATCATGGGCATAAAGCTGGGCATAGTAAAGGTCAAGCCGTTGATGGGTTTCACAAGATCTATGACAAGGATGAATTCAAAAAAGATCACGACTTTTATGATGAAGACGCGGTCAAGGGTGTCCACCACAAATACGCAGACGAACACAAAGGTCACGGATCAAATAGCGGAGGATACAAGAAGGGAGGATCACATGAATCAGAGCATCATGAAGGTGGTTTCGGAAAAGGTGGTTACGTCGATAAGAAGTCCGGAGACGAGCACAACTCTGAGCATTCCTCTGAAGAAGGTGGAGAATCTGGGCATCACAAACATGGAAACTTCGGCGTTAAGGGCGAACACCACGGCGGCAAGAGCTTTGGCTACGAAATTAAACATTGACTTGATTACAATAGTTCTAATTGTTACAAATTCTGTTATTTATGGTAATATATTTTTGTAAATATGCTTATTAATTTAGATACAAAGTTAAGCCATACGATATAAACTTGTTTTGTTTATTAAAACCCAATTTTGTTAAATATATGTGGGCTAAATATTTCACACAGAATTTATCGACATAATATCTTTAAATAATAATATAAAAGTTATAAAGGGATTTAAAACAAAATATAGTCAAAATTATTATTTATAAAGTTAATTTATTACTATATCTAGTTATTAGTTTATGATTTATGAAAGAATGAAATGTATGACGTGAACCAAAGCTTTTTGTACTGTGAATTTAAATTATTTTAAATTAAATTATTAAACTAAAACTGTTACACTTAATATTAAAATATTTGTTTTATTTAATAACTTAACTTTTAACGACTTATGTCAGGGACCCTGCCTTTATTAGCCAGGGGGTACGCGGGGGTACAAAACTCGTCCAGAAGAACCAGAGTTTGGCGAAAAATAGATCTACCTACAAAAGATTTTTTAATATGATGGATGTTTGTCTTTACTCCTAAAATCCCCCTGGGTACACCCCTGATTTAGATCTTTTCAATTTTAGTGGAGTTCGAAACGGATACAAACTTCCATTGACAATTATTTTAACATTATACTCATTTAGGTACCTACTCAAAATTAGACTAAATTTCACGGAAATCTGTAAAATATCCAACAAATATCCCGTAATCTTTTGGAGATTATCTGTGTTTTATTTAAACTCTACATCACCAACGTTTAGGAAACCATGCACCATAGCCACGGCGAATGAATTCGAATTCTCCGAAAAAATTGGTTATTTTTGGTAGAAAGGTACCTATAACTTCTTACATAAATTATCTTACCTAGATAATATAATACATATATTATCTTACCTATATATTATATTATATTACTTATTATCAACTTTCTAGTAGGTAGGTACATATTTTTTTAGGAATAATGAGCGGATTCTCTCTTTCTCTCTCGCCAGCCAGTTAACGTCCCACAGCTGGGCACGGGCCTCCTCCACTTTTGGGATTGTGGTCCACTACACCGCGCTGACCAGGATTGTTGACATACGGTTTATTTTCGTGTTTTCTGTCTCTCACAGAGGATGTTATCTGTGTACAATATCCCTAAGTTGGTTCTTACAGCACCCTGGGGAGGAAATGGGGTAGTAACAAATTGTATTCTTAATCCGTCACCATACGGACAATAAACGGAATGCTACCAAATAAATTTTCAAATTGATAACGTGACGCCCATTGATCCACAATCAAGCTGTCTAAATATTGTTAAAATTTAGACAATGGTCGTGTATTATTTTACTCGTTTAAAGTTGTTATAAAAATTTCAAGATATTTTTACCGTTTGTGATTGAAGGTAAGAAGTTAAGGGAACCTAGACACTCAAAAAGAACTTTTGACCAAAATTATGAAATGACTTTTCTGGTAAAGAGCCTTCCTTAACACCTAGGTCACAAATGTGGTCACAAAGTAACATAAATTAATACAAAAATATACCTATTTTAAAAATTAGCCGTTTTTAGGGTTCCGTACCCAAAGGGTAAAAACGGGACCCTATTAGTGAGACTTCGCTGTCCGTCCGTCCGTTCGTCCGTCCGTCTGTCACCAGGCTGTATCTCAAGAACGGTGATAGCTAGACAGTTGAAATTTTCACAGATGATGTATTTCTATTGCCGCTATAACAACAAATACTAAAAATAAAATAAAATAAACATTTAAGGGGGGCTCCCATACAACAAACATAATTTTTTTACCGTTTCTTGCTCGATACTAATAACGTTGCCTTATGTTGCATAGATAATGGTACGGAACCCTTCGTGCGCGAGTCCGACTCGCACTTGACCAATTTTTTATGAATAGTTACGATAATTAATTCTGTATCAGAGGTACCTATTAAGTCATAGTATTATCTGCTAATATAAAAGAAAAAAAGAAAGAAATATTTTATTTTGTAGTTGATAATATTATCTAAGTACTGCTCCATAATTTCATCAATTACAAACAAGTCTTCGGTAGTATAGTGGTCAGTATCCCCGCCTGTCACGCGGGAGACCGGGGTTCGATTCCCCGCCGGAGAGAAAACACTTTTTGCGATTTTAATAATCACTATATCATTTTTGCTTGACTATCAAGGTCTTTGTCGACTGTTTTTTGTTCGATCGATCATTTGTGCAAACAACACAAAACAGTCACAGAAAAATTATTACAACAGAAAATAGCTATTTACATCTATACTTATAATAAATCTGTAGAGAGGTCAATTCTGTACATGAAATATATTTTCAAAATAACTATCAGGGGGTGATTAGTGATCGATACTGATGCCAAAAATGCAATCAGTAATATTTTTGTCTGTCTGTCTGTCTGTCTGTCCGTCTGTATGTTCCTTATAGAAACAAAAACTACTCGACGGATTTTAACGAAACTTGGTACAATTATTCTTCATACTCCTGGGCAGGTTATAGTATACTTTTCATCACGCTACAATCAATAGGAGCAGAGTAGTGAAGGGAAATGTTGGGGACACGGGAGAAGTTACTCCATTTTTTAAGCTTCCGTCGCGTGTGCAGCCTTAATGGTTAAAGTTACATAGAAATCATGTATGACGGAAATATTCTACATAAAATTGTCTAAAAATATCTCGGAACAGCACATATCTATTTTTTATGGTTGACTCACAATAACACGTGTGACTCCTGATAGCTTAGCAGTTCGGAGCATTCTGATTATATTGGTTTACTCTTACGTTTATAATACTCTCACTCAAGCAGTAGTTAAAAATGTTGTAAAAACGGGGAAAATTTCCTAAATTTTACGCGGACGGAGTCGAGGGCAACAGCTATTAGGGAATAAGCGTGATATTGTTCTAATCATAGACCAATAGGTATTATATCCTTGATCAATGGTTTTAATAATATAAATGCGAAACTAATTCTCGCTGTCCGTCTACCTGTAGCTCTTTCACAACAAAATTATTGCAACGATTTCGATAAAATTTTGTAAACATAAAGTCTGGAGCTTAGAATGAACAAGAATTACGAATATAGGATGTGTACTATGTGTAGTTGTGTAGTGATATCAAATTCCACGTGGTCCACGCCTACGAAGTCTCGGCCATCCAGTGGCGTGCACTCCATACAAGCTGATAGGCTCTGCTTTACTTGCCATTCACAGATATTTTAATAAAACGTTCGTATGATTTAGATGACTTTATTCATGTATTTACTATTAATTAAACAAAATATTATAACTTAAAAACGCCTACCTAATAATTCATAAATAGCACCAATATGTGCTTGCAAATTGTTTTTTGCCAGGCGTTTGGCGAAGGAATAATATTGGTCGGACGAACGCGTCGGACAAGCTCCACGCCGCTCGCCTGCCATGAGTTCATATGTGTGTAGAAATTTTGGTGTCCGTGCACAGTTCCCAAACGCACACAGGCTTACATATCCAAGACGATTTATACTGAAAATCCTGCCGTCTGCTTTCGCGATCGGATGTTATCGCGAGTATTCGGCAATGTTCGTTCGTTACTTATAACTCGGAAGTCTAATAAATCACGTATGCATTTTTGTTTAGTAAGGTTTTATTGGTGTGATTCATTGAACTGTTTAATATTGAGTTTCTTTAATTTAATAATTGTATGGATTTTCGTTTGTTGATTTTAAAATGTTATTTGATTGTGAAATGTGTGTTGATAGTGTGTGTTTGTTAAAAATTAAAAATAACAAGTTCTCACAATTGTCGTTCGGTGAAAAAATTCAAATTGTGTCTATAGGTAGATGTATACCCGAGTTACAACTTAATCAACAAAAGGGTAACGTAACTAGAAAATTTCATGTTAAAAGTTATGAAACGTATAACTGGCTATGTGGTTGTGTACACACGAATAAATTATTTTGTTTCCCTTGCATATTGTTTAGTAATTCTAGTACAGTGTGGACTGATTCGGGATATTCAGATTTAAATAATTTCCATTCCGCGACAAAGAATAAAATATAAAAAAATAGAAAGAAAGCTTAAAATTAAATACTTTTGGTAAATCTCGTATCGAAACGAGTATCAACAGTCAGTTACGATTAGATATACCGACATCTATGGACAAATTGCGTTATTTTTTGCGTCTATAAGTTGTGTAATAGATAGCTGATGAATTACTTCACAATCCATAATCACTAGATGGCAGTTTTTATTGATTTTGATTGTCGTAAGTAGTTTAGTTTTATTTATGAGTTCATAGATTATTAATATTATTATACATCAAGATAAACTAGATGATTTGTGCTTTATAATTAAGTATACATATAGCATACATATCACAGTTTTAAGAGTAAAATCGAGTTATATTTTGAATTGTTATGTTTTCTCCTCTGTCCTCTTCTGTTCTCATTTTTAATACTTTAAAATAAATTTTCAGATCTTAAAAAATAGATAGATTTCATCTGTAGTCTTCTAGTAATTTTTCGTAGTATTTGTCTTCACTCTAGGTATTATAGATAAGAAGCTATAAAGGTTTTTTGTTACAACATGCGAGCGCGGTACCGATCGAATCAGCGCCACGCGTAGCTGGACGGACAACGGTATAATAGGTATTAACTAAAAAATGAAAACAGCTATTGCTGTATCTTAAATGTTTCGCTATTTTTTTGCACACATTTATATTAATTAAAATCGTTAGTCTATAATAAACAGTTTTTATATAAAAAAAGTTCTGTTAACATTGCCGAATTGTGTTATAGACGCTATCAATTTTCATTTTTTAGTTAAGTTAAGTTTAGGTCTGCACATAGAATAGGCACCAATGTAACTCGAAAATTTCATGTTAAGACGATACCAAAATAGCTTCGTGCATTTTTCTACGTACGAAGTTTTTATTGTTTCTTTAGATTGAATGGCTAGAGCTCTAATTTTTAAGTATATGTTTTTTCAATATATGATCTAGGATTGCATAAACTCAGAAACACGATTGAAAAAAGTTTTCTCGATAGAAAATCTTAGCGAAACAACCTCTCTAATTTTTTATTTTTTTCATTTGTCGGTCTATTATCGCATATTAACTAATGAAATAACTTTAAAAACATAAGTAACTATTATATATAGAAACACGTAAATCAGAATTAAAATATATTTACTAGATTTTGAGTAAATAGGAAAAGTATCCCTAATTCTTCATTTTCTGTGCCTACTGGCTGTGTTAATATGTACGTGTCGGCGATGATATACGATAATATTGATGTAGGCCCTTAAAAGTTATGAAACGTATGTACATACATACATGTACGTATGTATGTACGTACGTAGTTATTGTTTAGTAATTCTAGTACAGTGTGGACTGATTCGGGATATTCAGATTTAAATTTGTTCTGTTGGCATGGTTTCCGACTTAGAGATCCGTCGCGTGGCTATGCTAAAAATCTATAAGAGTACTACCTACAGTATAAGAGCCTACCCTGCTTCAAATATATGTGCACGCCACTGCGGCCATCAATTACTTTTTCAATATCTATACTAACATTATAAAGCTGAAGAGTTTGTTTGTTTGAACGTGCTAATCTCAGGAACTACTGGTTCGATTTTAAAAATTATTTTTGTGTTAATTAGGCAATCTATCGAGGAAGGCTATATAACATCACGCTGCGAGCAATAGGAAAGAAGCATTAGTGCAAAATGTTACGAAAACGGTAGCAACAGGCAACAGCTAGTTTACATAGATACTGAGTAATTTTCATTCATATTCATGCATGGTGTATTATATTTCACACAAGGTTCTCTAGTCCCAAGCTAAGCTTATATGCTCGTGTTATGGGTATCAGAATTTAAATACATACATACAATATAAAAACAAAGTAATTAAACCAATAATTAACATTAATGTAGGAATTAATCAATAAACAAGGGATAGCTTTTGTTACAAACATTTTCACATCAAGTAACGCAACAATCACATTTCCAAACTGTAGTCATAGCGCTGTTGAGCTGTTTTAAAAACTAATTATGTAAACTACCGGTGCATTTAAGTACAAAGTGAATTGTAATAATAACAAATAATACTGTAGTAATTATTTATTAAATAATACTGCTTTTTATCATTCATTCTAAGTACCTACATGTTTAGGTACTTCGTAAATCTTTCTTATCAAAAGCAAAGGAATTCAAGAAAATGCCACCGTGATGGGTTTAGCATTTTCCGCCAATCCATGATACAAATGGACAGAATACTGTAATGATATAATCACAACTACTACTATTTGCTTACATAATAGGTCATTGCCGCATAGGCTCTTCAATAAAAAAAAAGTTATAATTTCGCGCTTATTTAGCGGTGCGGTCGACATTGCACAATAGATCCGACTTTTTCATTACCAACTTCTTTGTCACCTACAACCTCGTCTGATAAACAATTTGTTACATGGTTACAAGAAAGGTGGCGAGTAGAACATATTCATGGACCTTTTGTCTCTAGCCTAGATATAAATATTGGGCAACATGCTTATCAAATTATTACAGTACCAGTACTAGCACAATACACATCTCGAAATGGCAAATACAGCTTTATATGTGCTGTGTCTTGCTGCAGCCGCTTCAGCCATTCAGGTCGGGTTTGTTCCAACTGCTACAAGCTACATTTATAGGAACGACCACAATGGTCCAGCCAGTTACGTGGATTTGGGAGCACCGGCAAAATACCACCCAGCTCATGATGCCTTCACAGCGCCTTTACCCATTCCTGCACCTATAAAAGCATTTGAAGCTTATGATCTTGCACCAGTTCCACTTCCGTACATTGCTGCAAAACCCATCGTAGTTCAGGATGCTGAAGAAGACGATGACGATGATGACAGTGATGAATCTGAAGAATACCACGACAGTGGAGATAACTTGGTAGGACTGAGCCATGATGGTTTTGCTAAAGGAGGCGGTAGTGAATACGGTGAGAACCATCATGCCGCTCATGGAGAAAAGGGTAGCAAAGGATATAAATCCCAGGATCATCACGCCAAAGGGGAAGCTGGACATTACGGCAAGGAGCATAACGAAGGATACTACGATGAAGGTAAGGGTCTTAAAAAAGGACATCATGACGTAGCAGCAGCTCATGGCAAGCATTACAAATCTGGTGAAAACTATAAAGGTGGAGACCACGGCCATAAACAACACTTCAGCAAAGGAGAGGATGTCACTGGCTACCACAAGGTATTTCACAAGGATGAATACAAAAAGGATCATGACTTTTACGACGTTGCTGATAACAGTGGCCATTTTAAGAAGCATGGTTCTCAAGAAGCTCATCACAAGGGTCAGAAAGGTGGTCATAAAGAAGAAGAAGTCCATGACTCTGCTTTTAACAAAGGAGGTTTTGGAAAAGGTGGTTTCCATGCTAAAGGACACGCTGTTGACAGTGATCTTGACCATTCTGCTAAGGAAGGACATGCGTCGCATTACCATGATGAAGCTGAATATGGTAAGAAAGGAGGCAGCTCACATGAGAAGGGATACGGGTACGCTGATGATGGTGATGATGATGACGATGATGATGATGATGAAGACCATAAATAAGTGACTGTAAATTATAAATAACTGTTAACTATTTAATTCTCTCGGTAACTAACTTTGTTATGTTTGTATTGTATGAAGGTGATGTAAATATTTTTTGTATTGCAAGCGAATATATAAATTTACGAATTTTACTTATGTATTTATTATAGTTTTTAACCCATTTCATAAAAAGGATACAGTTAAATTATTTGATTTTTACACGCTTTATATTAGCTTCACTTGTATGTTTGTATGTTTGTTTGTATGTTTGTAACCGACTCCTTTGGACGCTATTTTGACCCACTTTAAACGGCCAGATTCTATTCAAATTTTGCACTTGTCAAAGACCGATGACAATGCAATAATTCGATTAAATAAAGCGTGTTTTTTAGTTTTTTTAAACTAGGTATTTTTATTATTTAAACTTAATACCTACCTGAATAAATATTATCTATGTTACTTACAATACAAAATTGCTGGAACTAGTAAGCTGATAGGCAAGGCAAGGGCATACACTAGTACCTACTAGCTTGTAGTTCTACCCCGCTACTTGGCTTTTAGCGTGATAATATACCTATAGCCCATGTTCTTTATCTTTACTTAATAAAAAACAAAGTCGTTATTTTTGTATAGGTATATGTCCCTACGTGAGCTCATATCTTCAAAACTACGCAACGGATATTGATGCAGTTTTTTAATACATGGAGTGTTTCAAGAGGATGGCTTTTTTGAATAGTCAAGTTTTAGTTTCTAAATTACATGTTTACACAGTTGTGGGCAACAACTAGATAGTAATAAATATCTACATTTTGTACCTGTGTATTATGAGTCACATTTTACCCGAGCGAAGCCGGATTTGCATCTAGTATAAATCATATAAGGTGGAGGAGACAATTTGTTCACTAAACTACAAGCAATGGTGACTAGGGGCCACAGATCACGTCCATTACATAAAGCATATTGAAATTTTTGTTAACGACTAAACGCCAACGTCGGAGGAAAGCACAGGTTGCGAAATATGGGGTAGTACATTTTCATTACTCGTAGCGATTACTTAAGGGCCTACATCAATATTATTGTCGACATGTACATATTAACACAGCTAGTAGGTATAGAAAATGAAGAATTAGGGATATTTTTTTTGTTTACTCAAAATCTACTAAATATATTATAATTCTGATTTACGTGTTTCTATACATAATAGTTACCTACGTTTTTAAAGTTATTTCATTAGTTAATACGCGATAATAGACCGACAAATGAAAAAAATAAAAAATTAGAGAGGTTGTTTCACTAAGATTTTCTATCGAGAAAACTTTTTTCAATCGCGTTTCTGAGTTTATGCGATCCTAGATCATATATTGAAAAAACATTTACTTAAAATTAGAGCTCTAGCCATTCAATCTAAAGAAACAATGAAAACTTCGTACGTAGAAAAATGCACGAAGCTATTTTGGTATCCTCTTAACGAGAACAGCGCGTTCGTTGTGAATTGATCGCCTTGCATGCGGAATCTTCGAAAATGTTTATCTGTGCTAGAGGCTCTTCGATAGTAACGTTACTGACTAAATCTAAAAAGAGCTGCCCTGGGGAACTTGAAAATTAGACTAATAATTGAAACACCGCAGGATAAATACTGCCTACGCCATCTTGGCCAAATACAGATTCGAAAGTTGATGCCTAGGTTTTGGACTAAAAACTAAGTTTATGCTTAGCTAGCTAGAATTTTCATTCACTCAATGTATAGAAATATATTTGTATTTTCAGTCCATTTACAGCACCCATCGGAAGAGCTCAAGTGGTAACAAAGAACTTTATACGAGTATATTCTAAGGCTGGATTTAGTGCTCGACCGACGGTCAGCGCTGACATCGGTCGATCGTAGCTATATTCATTAAAACATATAAACGGCTACAGTGCAATACTGATTGCAACAGTACAGTCGTACAGTCAGCGCGCACCATACGCGCTGACCGTCGGTCGTGCACTAGCGATGAGCATTGAATTAACGAACTAGTTGATCAACTAGTTGACCTCTCGTCAACGTTTCAATGGTTAACCGTTTCGGAATCAACTAGTTGAATTTAATGATGTCATTGAATTCAATGTTCAGTTTTTTTCAATGTTCGTTTTTTTCAATGTTTATGAGTTAAACATTAATTTCAATGTTCAGTTTTTTTCAATGTTTAATTTTTTTCAATGGTCGTTTCTTTTAATGTTTAAGAGTTAAACATTGAATTCAATGTTCAGTTTTTTTCAATGTTAAATTTTTTTCAATGTTCGTTTCTTTCAATGTATATGAGTTAAGAAAATGTTTTAATCAAAGAAATTATACTTCTTAAAACGAAAGATCGTAAGCGACTGTTCTGATATAGGTACAATAGTGAACTTTAAAATTACTTAGTTAAGAGATATTTTCCTAAATAATAATGTTATGAATCACTGTTCCTCCGTGTGGTGACGCATTGAGATTACAAGTGTCACCACCCCATTTCTCCCAAGGATGCTGTAAAAGTTAGCTAAGGAATATTGCACACAGATAACATCTTCTGTGAAAGGTGAAAGACGGAAAACTCAAAAACGAGACAGTCCTGACAGCCCTCCGTGTGGTGACGGATTAAGAATACTGGTGTCACCACCCCATTACCTCACCAGGGTTTTGTAAAAACCAGCTAAGGAATATTGTACCTACACAGATAACATCAACTGTGAAACACGGAAAACTCGAAATACTGGAATACTGGTGTCACCACCTCATTTCCTCACCAGGGTTTTGTAAAAACCAGCTAAGGAATATTGTACCTACACAGATAACATTAACTGTGAAAGACGGAAAACTCGAAATACTGGAATACTGTGTCACCACCCCATTTCCTTACCAGGGTTTTGTGAAAACCAGCTAAGGAATATTGTACCTACACAGATAACATCAACTGTGAATGACGGAAAACTCGAAATACTGGAATACTGGTGTCACCACCCCATTTCCTTACCAGGGTTTTGTAAAAACCACCTAAGGAATATTGTACCTACACAGATAACATCAACTGTGAAAGACGGAAAACTCGAAATACTGGTGTCACCACCCCATTTCTTTACCAGGGTTTTGTAAAAACCAGCTAAGGAATATTGTACCTACACAGATAACATTAACTGTGAAAGACGGAAAACTCGAAATACTGGAATACTGTGTCACCACCCCATTTCCTTACCAGGGTTTTTTAAAAACCACCTAAGGAATATTGTACCTACACAGATAACATCAACTGTGAAAGACGGAAAACTCGAAATACTGGAATACTGTGTCACCACCCCATTTCCTTACCAGGTTTTTGTAAAAACCAGCTAAGGAATATTGTACCTACACAGATAACATCAACTGTGAATGACGGAAAACTCGAAATACTGGAATACTGGTGTCACCACCCCATTTCCTTACCAGGGTTTTGTAAAAACCACCTAAGGAATATTGTACCTACACAGATAACATCAACTGTGAAAGACGGAAAACTTGAAATACTGGTGTCACCACCCCATTTCCTTCCCAGGGTTTTGTAAAAACCAGCTAAGGAATATTGTACACAGATAACATCAACTGTGAAAGACGGAAAACTCGAAATACTGGAATACTGGTGTCACCACCCCATTTCCTTACCAGGGTTTGGTAAAAACCACCTAAGGAATATTGTACCTACACAGATAACATCAACTGTGAAAGACGGAAAACTCGAAATACTGGTGTCACCACCCCATTCCTTTACCAGGGTTTAGGAAAAACAAACCCGGTGCCAACACGTCTGGTCAGCGTGGCATAGTAGCATTTTTTTTTTTTTGTAACGCTTAAATTTGTTGATGAAATTAACTAGTTCGTCAACTAGTTGACGAACTCCAATTAACGTTGACGTTTCGTTAACGGAAAATCTGTTAACGACCCACCCCTATCGTGCACTAAATCCAGCCTAAGACCAAATGCAAACAGCACCGAACATAACCCGTCTAAATATAGGTAATTAAAGTCACAGTCAGCAGTTACGCGAGAACCTTGATGTGAATCAATTTCTAAATGTAATTATTTGTAGTGTGAAATTAATTATCACAAAATAATATCAATTTTAAGATACCAAATTAAATATTTTTTTTTTTTTTTATAATATTGGCTCGCGCGGTTTGCGCAGTTGCCACGAACAAAGGTAGGGAAAAAATTAAATAATTAAAACCAATTAATGAGTAATACACTCAGG
Source organism: Orgyia antiqua (assembly GCA_916999025.1). Lineage (NCBI taxonomy): Eukaryota > Metazoa > Arthropoda > Insecta > Lepidoptera > Erebidae > Orgyia > Orgyia antiqua. The sequence continues at coordinate 14,730,716 of OU779874.1, forward strand.
GATGTAGTAAGGACTTAGTTAATTATGGTTAAATCAGGGGCGTAGCGTGCTTTGTTAAGGCCCCGTATAAAAATTAATTTGCGGGGGCCCTTATGAAGGGTAAAGATTTCTCTTAAAATTTCTGAAATAATAAAAATTTTAAAAGTTTTTATTAATTTTTGCTTACGCACGTCGGGCCTTCCCTTGGCCCGGGGGCCCCTTATAATTGATACGGCTGATACGGCGGTAGCTACGATTAGCTTATTACGATAGCTGTATTAAATAGGAAGAGGGTTGAAGAAACATAGCAATGGAAATAAATAAGGTTCTTCGTCTTTTAATAAAAATTACTTTCAGAATATTTAATTATAATAAAATTGTACAAGGCACTGAAGTGTTAAACTAAGCAGACCTAAGCCTACCTGTAATAATAAATCATTATCTATTACGTGTTAATAAATTTAGTTTTCTTTTTAATGATTTATAACCTAGCACACACAAAAGTAATATTTTTAAGTGTGAATCTTTTGAGCAATCTACTATATAAAAATAATTCGGGTTTTCCTTCCTGACGCTATAACTACAGAACGCACGAACCGATTTCCACGGTTTTGCATTCTTTGGAAAGGTCTCGGGCTCCGTGAGGTTTATAGTTCTTTTTTATTATTTTTTTTTTGAACTTTTTTTTGGTATGGCAAAACAACGTTTGCCGGGCCAGCTAGTATTATAATAAAGGTCTAAAGAAAAGCCGTTTTGATTTTGTGTGCGGTTTGAATGTCAAAGTTATACAGCTGCAGTCAATACCTTTGTATTAGCAATATAACGAGCTAAGAGGCCTTAAACATTAGACACGTCATTTGAGTTTTTTTGTTGTAAAGTTTGTGAATGGAATCAGACTGTTGAATTACAAAAAGTGACCTGGTTTTTGCAGTACGTTATAACGTAAATCTGTAGTCAGAACTTCAAACTAAACTATTGAATTATTACTTACTATTTATTAACACAAACGTCGCTAGCCCATGTATCAGGGATTGTATATTGTATATGTCGTAGGTGACTTGATTATAATAGTTTACTTAAGGATTTTTAGTTTTAACTTAACTTACAAGATTATGAAGTAAGTCCTCAAATTGTGTCAATGGTGAGTAATTTGTTTATTTACTGTAGTTAGTGATGAGCCTGAAATGGTGACCCGTTGAATATTCATAAAAGGATCCTTCCAAACCAGTTACACGTGTCGTAAGCCACGGATCTCGCTCATCCGTAGTTAATAGAATGTTGTAGTTAATGTAGTTAGTTTGTCCAGTATAACAAGGCCTTTAGATTGATGACTGCTCTAGCTGTAAATACTGTAAATAGCTGTAAATTATATTGGTTAAGGAAGAAGCTCCAACCACGGCCGCGCTCTTTATGAAGCATTTAACTGAAAACATTGAAAAACAATTGACTTTTAAAATTTGACAATCCTCGTGGTCTAGTGGCTTGTTTTGTTACGGACTGCCGTTCACGAGGTAACGGGTTAGATTTCTGTACATGGAACAATCATAATTTGTGTGACAAATGTTTGTATTGCGTCTGGGTGTTTCTATGTATTTTAAGGGCCTACATCAATATTATCGTATATCATCGCCGACACGTACATGTTAACACAGCCAGTAGGCACAGAAAATGAAGAATTAGGGATACTTTTCCTATTTACTCAAAATCTACTAAATATATTTTAATTCTGATCCACGTGTTTATACATAATAGTTACCTATGTTTTTAAAGTTATTTCATTAGTTAATACGCGATAATAGACCGACAAATGACAAAATTAAAAAAATTGAGAGGTTGTTTCGCCAAGATTTTCTATCGAGAAAACTTTTTTCAATCGCGTTTCTGAGTTCATGCGATCCTAAATCATATATTGAAAAAACATATACTTAAAAATTAGAGCTCTAGCCATTCAATCTAAAGAAACAATGAAAAATTCGTACATAGAAAAATGCACGAAGCTATAGGTATCCTCTTAAGTATGAATTTACAAAAAAAGTAGTTTATGCAGTCTATCCGTATTCTGGTACCCATAACACAAGCATAGAATGGCACCATAGGATGTTTTGTGTAAAAAAAATAGAAATAAAGGTTGTTTATTTAAAAAAAATCATAAAATCGCTATTTGATAAGACCAGGATCTGGAAGAAAATATTTCGTATCATAAAACTTGGAATTGCTTCTATATGTGATTAATAATTAATAATTTCTCCGTGTGGTGACAGATTAAGAATACAAGTGTCACCACCCCATCTCCTCTCGAGGGTGCTGTAAAAGTCAGCTAGGGGATATTGCACACAGATAACATTCTCTGTGAGAGACGGAAAACTCGAAAATAATCCCTGTGCCAACACGCATGGTCAGCGCTGCACAGTAGACCATAATCCCTCCCAAACTGGAGGAGGCCCGTGCCCAACAGTGGGACGTAAGTGGGCTGGAGAAAGAGATTAATAATTTGTTAAAAACATTGTTTAATTTAAACCTATTAGCTAGCAAGTAAGTACACTAACCTTGACCGATCCGATTCGTTGCACCGATTACTCATTCAATCAAGTGTAGCTTGAATTATATTTACTGTAAAATTACTCATCTGCCATAAAAAAATATCCTTGCTTGCTTATTTTATTAAAAGACTATAAAAGTCTAACAGATCTCATGTATGTCAGTGTCGCAACCTACTTCAATTGTGCAAGAATTAACAAAAAATTGGGCTAAGATGAAAATTATATGTTTTATTTTACCATTGGCCGTCGTTTACGTTGCTGATTCAACGCCCATCAAACTTGGTACACTTGAGTTCGATAATCTCGACACTGACCTCGCTGATTTACGATACGAGGTCGAAGAAGAAGACTTAGATGACTATTCTAAGTTCCTCGACGATATAAATAGCAAATCAGACAGTGTAAACAGCAAAGATGATAAATCTAAAGCAGATAGCAATAATTCTGGCCTTAAAAAGACGAATGTAGATAGCGCCGGTGTTAAGGGTAAATATAACCTCGGCGAACTTAAAGAGATATTAAAATTGGCAGGTGTACACGATCTGGATACCTTTGATGCGGCAAACATATTTGCATTAGCTAAAGGAATAGCGGCCGCGGCTGTAGGTACCAGTGGTAATGAAAGTAGGAATTATAAAAAAGGTACTAAAACCAGAGGTTTCCATCGAGTTCATCACAAAGATGAATATAAAAAGGATCAAGAATTTTATGAAGACGATGAAATAAAAGGAACAATTAACAAAGTTGGTGCAAAAGCGTTAGGGGCTCAAATTGGCGCTGGTGCAGGTTTTGATAAAGGCTACTATCATCATGATCATCAAAAAGGCATTCATGGCAAACAAGGATATTTTGACAAAGGATATTTGGATGCTGAAATCAATAAATATATTGGTGCTCAGGGTTTGGATGACTCAATTTCCGGTTAATATAGGAGAATGTATTACCATATTATCTGTGCATTAATTTATTAGCTAGACAGATTAGCGGCAACTGTTTGTGGGATTTATAAATATTGTGATTTCGCATTATTTTAAATGCAATACTTTTGTAAAAATACGTCAAAAATAAATTGCGCATTTTGTGCGTTAGAATACATAACACCCTGAGTATATTTTACAAAATAGATTCCATAAGTACAGTTATACAGGTCTTGATTTCAAAGGGTGCTGGTAAGAAGTTCTATGACCTAGAACGAACATATACTTAGGCACATTTATAGTAAAAAAAATGATCACCATGAGCAGGACTTGAGCCCATGACTTTGGAATACTCTTGTTCTCCGTTGCTCTTTCAACTGAACTGCCATGATAACCAAATTTTCCACTACAATATTCCTCAATATAAAACATCGCTCGATGTTTTGTACAACGCCATCTATCCATTCATTAATAAGTAAAAGCATAGCAAATCAATTGCAAAAATTAATAAATTATTTTATGCACATACCAACGCGGCAGCGGCTTGTGTAATAGTTTTCTGTGTTCAAGATTCGTTCGTAATCTAAAACTTTTAGTTCAATCAAATACTATAATAGTTCAATCAAAATATATACTACTAATGAAAATTAGTCCACCCACCACGAAGTATAGATAGAAGGAGTCCGAACGTAATGTTGAACGAATGGTCTCAATTTAAGGGACAGATTTTTTGCCGGTAGAGCGCGCCATTTTTCAAGGAGTACTCGTTTGAATTCTTACGCGGGAAATTTTATTGCTATTGACACCTGTGGAAAAAAATATTTAATTAATTTAATATTTAATTTAATAATAATAATTAAATTAAATTCAACTTTCACGAGCCAGCGCGTGTTTACATGTAATAATAATAATAGCATCGGTACGCCCTGAACACTTGCGCAGCCAGTGGCAGAAAATAGAACTATGATCTGGGTTTATTAATGTGTACACGAAATATTATGGAAAAGCCTATACCGTTCGGACTCCTTCTATCTATACTTCGTGGCCAAATCAATGTCCCGGCTTGAGGTCAAAAAAATATTTATGTGTGTGTGAAGTACAACGTGAAGTTGCCCGGTTGCCTGGGGCAACATTATTGACGTCCGTCAAACACACGATTGTCATTAAATTGATGACTTGGCTTTTTTGTGAAAACGTTATATCTATATTATTATACTCTTTGGTGAAAACTAATTATTTGATTACTTGTGAAATTCTATGTTGTGGCATTTTTTAATTATTCTGATACACTAGAACACACAAAGACTGCGTATTTCGTCATTTTTGTTTTTTTTTGTTCGTGGCGGCGTTCACACAATGGTGTCAACACAGAAATACGGTGTCAATTAAATATGGTGTATTAAAACAGATCTTGATTTTAAATGCCATACTTGTATCAATGTGTTTAAAAGTGACGTTAGATGATTGCAAAAATTAGGCAAAAATTACTGTCATCACGGTATGTCACTTATATTATAGTTCCATATCATTTTAGACCATGAAATTCAAGTTAGCCCAGGCCATGAAGGTATAGATAAAAAAAAGGAGGCCATACTTGGAACATCGGTTTGAGGCAAATACCTACGTATCTCTATCTCACTCTCTGTGGTCTGACCTCTCTTTTTAGTGTGGCCTTAGTACTGCTATCTCCTTATTAAAATCTCCTAGTAAATTCTTAAAAAGAGTCACCACACATATCAAATCACAAGTTAAACACTGTCATTTGATAGTGTTTAATCGTAACTATAAATAACTAGTTGAAATACGATGAATGAAATTAAAAATAATAAAATAGTAGATCACGGATGCTTTTCATGGTTGACGAATCAGTGAATTATTTTCCCCATTTCCTAAGGATTTCGTAATTTGGCAACATTGGTCACCATATGTCAAGTTGTCGACAAAATTGTGCCAATATGTCGGTTGTTTACTTTACGGTTCACAGCTTCGTTTCAAATTTTCGACTCTAATTATTTTTATAATTAAAGAAATGGTGCAAACTTGTGTAGTGCGTGGTTGCGGTAGTACGTGGTGTCCAGGAGGTGATATACAATTTCACGCGTAAGTGTTTAGATCGTGATTTCTGGCATTGAATAACTGCAAACATATTTCTTTGTATTTTCAATTAAATACTTCATAAAATGATTAAACAATGTTTTCAGCATACTTCTAACTAACTATACTGATAACGATGTAAAGATCTAATAGTCTTACATTGAATTTCATGGACTTAGTGCAATTTTATCTTTCTTGTTTACAAGAAGTAATTTTGAAATAGTGTGACCATACTGAGGACATATCTAGGACTTTCTGTGGGACCTGAACTAAATTATACATGTTTGCTTAGTCATTTAATTTTTATTTCACATTATTTACAACATTAATATACTTACCTACAATATTATTTTTTTAGATTTCCTAAAAATAGTACCCAGAGGAAATTATGGTTATCCATTGTACCATTGAAAATGAAATTTTATGAAAGTGCAAGGATTTTTTAAAACAAACAGCAGTTCCTACTATAATTACAAATCAAGAAGCAGTATCACCTTGCAAGGTAAAATTTCAAGTATCTATTTACAAACTCCTTTAATTGTCTCACATGTTATACAATGTTAAATATTTGAATTTATAAGGAATATAAAAACTAGTATGAAAAAAAATACCCCACCAGTATCAGGAACATTTTCCAAACTACCGGCGCTCAAGGCTCCAGAGATAATTGCTGCTTTCTGAACCAGCCCCCCCCCCGATCCGACTGCCTAATGAGAGCCTTACATTATTATTATGTTTCAGAAATGTAGTAGTTCGAATATATGGCAAAAGGCTATATTTTGTAAAATATATTATAATTTTCAGATAGACAGTTCATTACAGGAAGAGTCTATGGGGCAAGTAGCTACTCTGGGTGTACCAAATCCTAGCTCTGGCATTTATGAAAGTAATCCTTCCTGATGGGCCAACTCAGAGAAAACAATATAGAAAACAAATTAATTAATGTTGTATCACAACATTTTACTCCTCTGTTGCAAGAAATGTTTAAGCATCCCATCACGGACTCAATTTATTGCAATGATTTGCATGAAAGCGTATTAATTAAGAAAATTGCAAATTCATTTTTTAACACTTAAAGAGTCATACAGAAAATATACTTAGTGATTTACGTGGTAAGAGACAGAAATTACACAAAACAATAATATTTAGTCATGTATAAAAGAAAAGTTATTAAATGATTTTAATTTGGAAAGTGCTGTTGTTTCTTTTTTGCCCTTTTTTTGTAACTTTATTATCGTTCCTATTATAGCCCCCTATGATATATGTCACAGTCAAAACTTATAACCACTCAATAGACTGTAAGCTCTCGACAGTAGTACTTTTGACTGAAATTATTCAAAACTAATTTTACCCAATATAGCTGTTTAAATGTAATTTTAACTGACTTGCCTAGCGCCAAGTAGTGGAACACAAGGCACAGGGAGCCAAGGGCAACCCGACAAGCGTGGGTTAGGTTTTTAGCTCCCGTCATGCCATTCATGATAGGTTCCTTTAAACGCTGTAGACAGAAATATACGTAAAAATTGATTTTGACTGATTCTCCGTTCTTCCGTCAGCCACTTTTAACCACATTCATATTGTCAGTTAAAATGACTATTAACTACAGATTTTCCGACAAACTAATTTTAATCAACGTAACGTATTTTTTTTCAGAAGTATTATTGACCGAATTTGCCCTTTAACTGACATTAATAAATAGAAATACATTGGCTAACCCAGAAATCTAGGAAAAACTATTGTCCAGTATGTATTCATAATGTTTAATTAATCTGCAAAATTAATGAAACATATATCTTTTGCGATTTCATGGTTGGTCCCTTAATAACAGTACATGTTTAAAAATATGAGTACAATAACCCTTTTTCGTTTTTACGCTACCTACACAAAAAGTTATGTTTCCACTTAGGTATGCCAAATAGATTTTATTGTGTAACTTGTTTTGTTTACTAAGAAATTACTAACACCTTGTTATTTTTAACCGGCTTCAAAAAAGGAGGTTCTCAATTCGTTGGAATCATTTTTCTGTATCTTTGTAACATGTATTTAGGTCTGAAATAAAGGTAAATTATCATTATTTTATCTCAAGCAGATCTCACAATCATTCATTAATTTCGTATTGCCGTAGGAACTACACCTTTGTTCTAGTAATTATCTATTTCCCACCAATATTCTATAGGTACATCGTACATACGAACTAGGAAATTTTACGTGTTTATAAATGTAAAAAGAATAATAAATTTAACAACCGAACCTCCAGTTACTGTTAAAAAACTAGAATTATCCAAACTTTCACGCGATAACAAACAGTTTGTTTTTTGAGTATTTTTTTTACGCACAGTACATAAAGTATCTCGACACATAAAATCTATACGGGCTAGGTCTTAGAAGTGAACATTTTGTTGACACTATATGGAACACAACTACTTGAAGTTTTGTCCTGGAAGAAATACAATAAAGGTTACCCTACTTAGAAAGAAAGGGTTTGACCACAGTGAGCGAGATAGCCATACATCATTTTTGCTTCAAGTAGGTATTCAGAGTCTGGACTCCACTTTTATCTGTACCTTCATGGCCCAGGCTAACTTTACTTGTCTTCAATTTTAAACGTCAACCTACCTTCTGGTACTTCTGTGGGTATACCTATATATGGATATAGGAATTATCCTAATCAAAGAATATACTACTCTCTAATTCTACGATCATACCACCAGGGCCCTGAGTCGGGTATTTCAACGGTGTCACAACTGTACCATTATTGTACCATTATGGTGCAATTGTAAAGTTTTTGGTAGTCTACTATTATTGTGTCGTCATAACGACTTCATCATTGACTTACAATTGTCAAAGTGACATAAATTGCTAGTCTCGTACACAACTGCTTCACAATTGCAATTCAATGACTGAAATGTTTCGGTAGTCTGCTATTTTGAATTTGACAGTAATATTTTTAAATTGTCCTGTGTCGACAGATTGCCATAAATAAAAAATATATAGAAATATTAGAAATCGTTCTTTGTAATTTATTGCAATTTACTAATCTCCTAAACTTCACATTGCTTTTTATACTAATAAATAGTATGTACAAATATATCTAAACGAAGTCTAGCATGATTAAATGTTTAAATTTATTAGTAGTTTTTCGAAAATCACTTCGACTAACGCATTTTTTAAAAACGGCAACACATACATACCATTCTAACACAATTTATAGATAAAAGAGACCGAAAATTCAATGCATAGATAAAAGAGATCGACAATTCTATTACCATTGAACGACCGTTATGACGGCATATAGCAGACTACGGATATTTGACTTCAATTGCAACGGTATCGTGCCGGTATTGTGCCGGTATGACAATTGTTCCAAAATAGTAGACTTAAGCACCTGCAATAAAGAAATTACATCAGTCTCTATGGCTAACAAGCTGTCAAAATGGTGTCAAAATTGTCAATTTTCTGTCAGTAGTGTCAGTTAATGTCATCAGTAACTTCTATCTTCTTTATGGTCTGTGTATCACTGTTGCACGAATTTCTGTGTTTTCTTAAATGATTGTGAAACAAAGAGATTTATACGAAATAAATGAGGCTCAGTAAAGATTTACTGTTTAACATTACTCATGAGTACGGAAGAGACTCTGTTGAATCTCGATTTCGACAAGCCGAACACATTAATTACGCCGCCCGATGACGGTGTGGTATCTTTGTCAAGTAGCTCGGAGGAAATCTGTTTAGTGCCAGAGGTCGGGTTCGAGGGCAACCTGGATTCGCCAGGGGTTAACAGAGAGTCGCAGCCGCTGTTAGGCGGCCGCGGCGACTTCGAAGTATCTTTTAATCATTTCCCAGGTAAGTTGAAATTAAGTCCTTGTCGACCCACTGAGTCATGCAAGTTTGATGAACTGGCCTAGAATTGTACAACTGTTCATAAATTTGCTTACTAAGATGGTTTCTCGTGTGTGTGGTAATCTTTGAAACACTTGTGAGACTTCTTTCATTAGTTTATATGGTTTCTACTGACATTATTTCAAGACAACTGTTTTAAACATCTAATAAGTTGAGTTCACTAAGGTATTATTCATAAGATTTATAATAAAATACACCATTATTAAGCCCCTAAATGGATAGTATGTTTTTATTGATTAGCGCAACTTCAGGCTGTAGATTTGAAAAAAGAAAACATACATACAATTGTATGAATATAGCCACAGACTATTTTCACTGAAGTGTAACGGCCATGTAATTTCAGTATTCACTTGAAACTCCTAATGTTTCCTTTTTAAAAAAATATAATGGAAGGTCCTTTTGATTGTAGTGAGTATTTTAATTACTTTTATACTTGTTTTTTAGTAAATTATGAGAAAATGCACTTTGTAAATTATTGTATATAGATTCCTTGGCATTCCATATGGTAACGAATACTTTTTAGTGATAGTTTTATTTTTATAACAGTTTTCCTTAAAAGTGCGTTATTTATGATTAATGCTTTATATTATTTAAAATTAAACAAGTTTATTATAATTACTTTGATCTATAGAATTAAATATTTATTTCTCCTTGTAAATAAATAAAATAGCAGTATTTCATTGTTTTGTTATAATAATTGTTTTCACAATTTTGATTTTTAAGATATTTTGTTTTTGTCTGCTCTCATATTGTATTTCTTAATATGTTTTTATAAATTATCTGAATAATATTTAACCCATTATTCTTGATACACAAGATAAAAAAGCTGTGAAATAACTTGTTTAAATTACTTGTTAAAATTTTAGTTCTTTTGGTACATTTGGGAAAAATATAAAAGTAATTTTTCAAAAACTGACACCTTACAGGACAAACCACATACTACTATTTTGTTGTTATGTTGGCAATATTTTTTTTTAATAAAAAGTGCAATAAAAAATGAAATAATAAAATTTATTTAGTTTTTATTGCACTTATTATAAAAAGAAAATATTGAACTCAAAAATAATATATGTTTAACACAGTTTTATTAGCTTGGTACGTATCTATCAATGTATTTATGTAACAGAATCTTAAAAAGTGATTTTCACCCACTTGAAGTAGTCGAGGTTGATTTGAAATTATGCTGACATATTAGGGACCGATGACACAATAATATGCCATATATTTAGAATTTTGAAGTGTTTTTTTTTAGGGTTCCGTACCCAAAGGGTAAAAACGGGACCCTATTACTGAGACTTAGCTGTCCGTCCGTCCGTCCGTCTGTCACCAGGCTGTATCTCAAGAACGGTGATAGCTAGACAGTTGAAATTTTCACAGATGATGTATTTCTATTGCCGCTATAACAACAAATACTAAAAATAAAATAAAATAAATATTTAAGGGGGGCTCCCATACAACAAACATGATTTTTTTACCGTTTCTTGCTCGATACTAATAACGTTGCCTTATGTTGCATAGATAATGGTAGGGAACCCTTCGTGCGCGAGTCCGACTCGCACTTGGCCAATTTTATTTAGTTTTTAACTAAGCAAATTATTCAACTTAATCTTAATTGTATTTTGTAATTATGTTCAAACTTTCTAATAACTTGTAACAAAAAATGTTACATTGTAAGCTAATTATAAATTAAACTAAACAGTAAATGTATTTGGTGATATAAAACCGGTCACTATGCAAATTACAAATATGTTGTTACTCTTGGAAATAACTATTTATTATTCATTAGTAGTAACTAGTTTGAAGATAAAATTATTGATAGTTTACTTTCAGCAGTTAGTTAATATGTTATCTACCTGTGGTGACGGATTAGGAATACAAGTGTCACCACCCCATCTCCTCCCAAGGGCGCTGTAAAAGTCAGCTAAGGGATATTGCACACAGATAACATCCTCTGCAAGAAACCCTCTCAACTCACCCTGTGCCAACACGCCTGGTCAGTGCGGCACAGTAGACCATAATCCCTCCCAAAGTGGAGGAGGCCCGTGCCCAACAGTGGGAAGTTAATGGGCTGGAGAGAGAGTTAGTTAATACTGGTTTGTGGTTATTACTTATTATAAAACGAAGTTGTTATTTTTGTATGTATGTCCCTATGTTGATTTATATATTCAAAACTATGGATTGGATTCTGATGCAGGTTTTTTAGAAATAGATAGAGTTATTATATAGGTCGTTTGTTTTGAGTAATTTATAAAAGTTTGGTCTCTAGATTGCATGCCTACAAAGTGGCGGGTAACAGCGTTTAATATTATAAATGCGAAAATAACTGTCTGTCTGGCGATCTTTTAAGGCAAAATTAGTCTGTTTATACACAATTTTTCCTGATCAGTGGACGTATCTCAAATTTAAATAAAGAACTCCCTAGCAGAACTAGTCTCTCTGGCTTGAATTGGCGATTTGTAACACAAATTCTGGGGTAGAGATAGGCAGAACTTTATTCTGGGGTATACCTATATCATTCTTGCTATAAGATAAATATACCAAGGTATCAGAAATTAAATAATTGAAAAGAGTAAGATAAGATTGTTCTCTAATGATATCAATTTGATTAGAAAAGCATTTCCTTGTATCAAGTTTTCAATATTAACATGCTTTTATTGGCTTTGTTTTTATCAATCTATGTAAGGGAATCTTTGAACTTGATTTTTACCCCTCTTTCAATAGTCAGATGAAAATCATGGATTTATTTAGTTTTCGAACTAAACAGATATTTTATACTGTTGCAATTACATGAAGAGGAATCCTTGTTGCCGAAAATAATAAAACTATAAATAAATCGAAAGAGTATAATAAATGTTTTTTTTTAAAGTGCAATTCTCGTTATTTGGTCCCTTCTTGCTTCTCTTTCTTCTTGGGTAAAGCCTCCTCCAATTTTTTTCCATTTCTCCCTATTTTTAGCTATGTCATCTGCCCGTCTTTTCTTCTGTCTGCCCATTTTTCTCTTGCCAACAGGACCTTGCAATTTGGTAGTTTGATACAAAAGAGTATACAGAGCTTTAAAAGGAAAATGTAGTGCTTTAAGTTGGCAGACTTTAGGATAAAACTGAACTAACTTGAAAATAATTATGTATTTACAAAACGGGGTTTAACGCAAGTATTAGGTATTGTTATGATAATAAATACCTCAATATATTTCCTGTTGTGGCTGAACTGCATTTGGAAACATAACCCTGGCGTTAACTTCAGTTTTGTGTAAATACATTGATTATTTTTACTTAAGTCACTTTAATTTTAAAGGTAGTTACTGTGTTTAGCAGTTAGTGTCTCTATTAAAATCATTTTAATTTCAAAAATGTTTGAATATTGTATTTACAAGTAATTTAGTTACTGATGCCCACTGTATTAAGTCCTAGAAAGTGCTCATCTTTTATAATATCTAACAGTACTATTTAATTGTACATTTTACGAATTAAATAAATTAATTAACATTTTTATGATGTAACAATATTAGTTATATCATATTTTATGACGTTTAGTTAGTACGTTTTAATTGTCAACGTCATATACGTCATATGACGTGGAATAGTAGAAATATTATCTCTTCTCTCTAATATATAAAATTCACGTAACTAACACTGTGAAGTGTTAGTTACCGTACTCCTCCGAAACGGCTGGACCGATCTTTAATACATCTATCTAATTTTACATACGTATTCAGTAGGTCTGAGAATCGGCCAACATCTATTTTTCAAACCTCTTTTTTTAGTATGGCAAAACAACGTTTGCCGGATCAGCTAGTGTTGTGTAAATATAAAAATATATATTTATGTTATATTATCATATTATACTAAGTGTTCCCCGTGACTTTGTTTTTGTGGAATTAAGGAACCAAACTTTATCATATCTATACTAGTATTATAAAGCTAAATGTTTGTTTGTTTAAACGCGCTAAGCTCGGGAACTGGGTCGAATTAAAACATTATTTTGTGTTGGGTAGTCAATTTATAAAAGAAAGCTTTCATTAACTAGATTTGCTTAAAATATAAAACGTTTTCTTGAACCACTATCTTATATATAAAATTCACGTGTCACAGTGTTAGTTACCGTACTCCTCTGAAACGGCTTGACCGATTTTTATGAAATTTTACATGCGTATTCAGTAGGTCTGAGAATCGGCCAACATCTATTTTTCAAACTTTTTTTATGCATGGCGTATGGCGAAACAACGTTTGCCGGGACAGCTAGTATCTTTTAAAAAAGACTTCTCTACGATCCGTTGCGTACTTTTGAAGATTTAAAAAAGCTCACATAGGCACATAAAAAGCGACTTTAAGTTAAATAAACTAGTGTTTTGTGTGTAACAAGTTGTTTGGGTTCTCGGTGCCCGTTTATTCGTTGGAGAGTCCTGAGGGAATGTTTTTCACATTCCGTCACGTCTTGCTCTACGTTACAAGGTCATCGAACGACTACCAACGCCTTAGCGTATAAATATATTAAATTCAAAGCCTCCTATTGCCTCACACCTTTTGGCAATGAGCCTAAGGTTAATTTAATAGTGCCTTATTTCGTATTTTTAATTTGTTTTTTAAAACTATATTATGACCACTTTCTTTCTTTCATTAGGCTAAATACGTGTTGGACACACACATAAAGGGTTCCACATCGTTATCATAATGTACTTGGCATCATAACATAATAATCACATCAATAGATGTTAAAGTCTGATAAATATACTACTATTTTATTTTGTTTTGATAGTATTAACAATGACTATCTTATTCAATATTCAATTATCTATACATATACATAAATCTGTAGAAAAAAAAATTTGTAAGTACATTGAATATATTTTCAAAAAAAAATAGTTAATTGGTTAAAGGACAACCAACAGAAACCATTTCCAGCATTTTTGAAATTTTTGTCTGTTTAGATGTTTGTCTGTGCACGCATCACGTAAAATGTACAACACTTCAAATATAAATGTTATACGTAAAAATTGTACATAACCCAAGGTATTACTTAGTCTTTTGTTTCATCGCAATCGGTCCACTCAATCAAGAGATATTTACATAATACGAAAATTCTCAATTTGGTTACTAGCAACGCCATCCAGCGGCCATCTAAAAAAAGAATAAAAAAAAATTATTGCATTGATCGAAAAATATCGATCCACGCGGACGGAGTCGTGGGCACAGCTAGTATTCAATATATTTCATTGCTGTGACGATGAGTAAAGGTTTTCTCACCTCGGATCTTGGTCTAAGAAGGCTTAGCAAAACCTAAACGGAACATTAAAAATGATAACTTTAGATTAATTGATTTTTACTTGCCCCGTCTATGTGACGTATTTAAACGTTATGATTATGCCTTATAATTTTGTAATATATTTTATATTAGTGACAAAATGTTTATCTTTACCTATCAAACTATGACTATGATAATACAGTCCAATGAAGTATAGCTAAAATATTGGTATCTTTCTTAATAATTCGGATTAAAAAATATTTACCCCGAGCAGGATTCGAACCGACGGCCTTGGAATACCATTCCATAGGAACCACGACCTTGATATACCCAAGGCAGCTGTTTCAAATTCCACTAGTTGTAATCATTATTTCTGATTTAATGTAACTTTTTGAGTTTAAATCTACAGTAGTACACACGCTTTTTGTAAAATATACTTGCAAGGTCGATGAGGTGCCGAAGTAACGCATATAAACACATTCGTAACTTCAAGGCGTCATTTTAGACGTACAAAATCGCCACACATTAGTGTGTGTCGATGTGAACTCTATTCACGCTATTAAACACACACAGCTTTTTAGGGGGTTCACGACGATGCTAGCTCTTGTTCTTTAATACTTAAAGATTTTTATGTATTTTAAGAAATTTTATAACTGACCACGTGAGTTTCGGTTTCTGCCGAAACTGAAGCCACGACCGAACATTCGGTTTCGGTCGGAAAACCAGTTTCGGTGGGACACTAATGAAAGTATGGTAAAAGGTATTTTAATCTTCATCATTATTCGCCTGTCTTTATCCTATTACTTGTGGTTCGGCGAAACATGTCCTTTTCTTATAAACTTCCGTCGGAATGTCATTTTTGTGTTCACCCTATTTCTTTCATATCTTTACACAGTCCATCCATCTTATCAAACAATAATCTTTACTTAATATAAAACAAAGTCGTTATTTTTGTATATACAGTACGTCCTTATGTGAGCTTATATCTTCAAAACTACGTTACGGATTTGATTCTGTTTATTTTAATAGATAGAAGGGTTTAAGACGATGGTTTTTTGTATCATTTGTTTGGGTTTGGTGTATACATATTTAAAATTCTACACATTCGAAGTTGCGGGCTACAGCTAGTATATTATAATGTATTATAAATTCGGTACTAAATAACATTTAAATAAATTATTATATTAAGATTTTAATTATATGATTCATACACAATTAATTATATTCTATAATGCATATAGTATAATAATATTTCAATTAAAATATCATAATGAAAATACATGTTATTGCTTTTACAAATAATTTGTACACTTAATCACGTAATGAATTATCAAAATAGTTACAGAATTAAATAATTGTTTGAACGAATTTAATTTTGTTTTCATTGCGAACTGTAGAGTTTTCAACTAAACAGGCGTAAGTGGGATAGACGTATTATTTGCCAATAATTCCTTTCATTTAATTATTTTCTGAAATCCATTTCATCATATATCTTATACAGCTGAATACATTACACTCAAACGTATCTATCTACATCTACACAGTCTACGCTATTAAAAAGCGGAAAAATCGGTATTTTTATGATTAATCTCAAAAACAACTGTTTTTGAGATTATTCATTACAAACATATACGCACACAATCAGTAGATTTATAAAATTCTTTCACCATTGGAGAGCCACATTCACCCTGCGAAAGTGCGAAGCTGGGACTGGCCGCTATGTACCTACAATATTTTAAAAAATCTGCTTTCATATATTCCGTATCAAAATTTTGAGAAATTATTGATAATTTTTAAATTAGTTTAAAGATCAAAATATTGATGTTTTTACAATTCTTTTATCATTCACTGAACTATACTTAACACGTAGTTTTTCTATAAAATCGACAACCTATATCTTAATAATTCACTATTGAAATTTCGTTCGTCTCCGTTTGCGTCAATAGTTTACGTCAATAGTTTACGTCATTTCATTTAAATATTGTGCCACGATAAACCTATACATAGAGTATGTTAAATATCGAATATATTTATATTGATAAAATAGATATAAAAATAGAACAGTATCTATCAGTAAATACGGATATCGCGTATATCAGTGTCGCGTTCTCAAATTAATATTTTTAATGGGCGTCAATCCTAACTGCGGGTCCATAGAATGATTCATAAATGACGTATTGCCTGTAACAGAGAAACAGATACATACATATTTCACGCACACAGATATATAAGTGGCTTCAAGCCGGGGCAGGTGAGTTGAGGTGAGTGATGTAGCCATGGGCACAGTAGTACCTACATTGTTCATATTTCTTTCAAACTCTTATTCGATAACCATTTCGGGGAATAGAGTTTCTAATCATGACCCATTAGTTTTTTTCGAAAAATTTACTATATTAACGATTATTTTTCCAAAAAAGCAAATGATCTCTATTTGCCCTTGGAATGAAGGACTTAAAATATTAAGGCGTTCTTAGGGATATACTACTCTGTGGTGGAGTTGAAATTGGTCTATTACATCAACATGGCAACTTTGAAAAGATGTATTGCAATCTGTCTTAAGTCTATCGGGAAAAGACAATACACAGAGTAATACCTACGTACAACGATGACGTCACAACATTTAAAATAATATCTTTGTTTAAAAAAAAATCTATATATATATATATATTGAAGTTAGTTGCCATAGTCTATATCTATATTATATACATATAAAACAGCAGGTCAAAAATTATGAACAATCCCAATTAGCTATAATATAAATGTAATTGTATTTGCATTGTTGTGCAGATGACCCGCAGTTCACCGAGTTGGTATGGCAGGCTGAGGTGGCGATCGACAATGGTATATACCCAGAGAGGATATACCAAGGCTCAAGCGGGTCTTACTTCGTCAAGAACCCTGGCTCTGTAAGTTTTCTATCACAGATTTGCTATTTTCGCAGATTAGAGTCACAGCGTCATGTTATATAGCCTATAGCCTTCCTCGATAAATTTACTGTCTAACACTGAAATAATTTTTCAAATCGGACCAGTGGTTCTTGAGATTAGCGCGTTCAAACAAACAAACTCTTCTGCTTTATAATATTTATATATTTATTGGTTATATATTTATTCCTATTGACTTGCACCACAAACCAATTATTATACAAACTAAATTTATTGAAATTCATAAACTCATTGACAGACCTACTCCACGCTATATTTATTCTAAAGGTGATTATGATGCTATTAGATCAGAACTTGACTTGATTAATTGGTCTGAATTATTGTCATCAGGGTGTTTAGAAGACGCTGTAACTGAATTCTATAGTGTATTATATAAGCTAAGGGACGAACATATTCCAGTAAAATCACTAAAACAATCCTCTTACCCGACTTGGTACACTCCAGCGTTAATTAAAATAATTAAAGAAAAACATAAGTATCATAAGAAATATAAACGATATAATAATATTTCTGATTATCATTCATTTTCATTACTTCGCAGAAGAGTTATCGACTTAGAAAAACTGTGCTATGATAACTATACGGAGAAAATTGAGGCCTCTATTGTAAAGAACCCTAGATCATTTTGGGCGTACGTAAAAAGCAAGCGAAATGCTGGTACTTTTCCTAATGTTATGTACTACCGTGACATATCAGCCAACACAGGAGAAAATATTAGCAACTTATTTGCTAATTACTTTCAGTCTACCTTCCTGGAACCTGACCTAGCAGTTGGTGCTCCACGCACAACCGGTGAACAATTTAACAGTACTACTATGTCTGTCAGCACGGTTGAGATTAACCCCTCATGTGTATTAAGGCTACTCAAATCACTTGACCTCACTAAGTCAGGTGGTCCGGACCTAATACCTCCAATATTCATAGTCACCTGTGCTGACAGTCTTGTTGTCCCTATTTGCATTTTATTCAGGCGCTCTGTTTCTGAAGGAGTAGTCCCTAGGATCTGGAAGTCTGCATTTATCACCCCGGTCTTTAAAAAAGGTGATAAGTCTAATGTTGAAAATTACCGGCCTATATCTAAAATAAGTCTTTTCAAAAATTCTGGAGCGTATAGTTTACACTGATGTCTATGCGGCATTCCAGTCTAGTCTGGGTGACGAACATGTTGGCTTTGTCAGGAACCGGTCAACTACGTCCAACTTGCTGTTATCACATGAGTTTATTACTAACGGAATGGCACAGCGCCAGGTGGACGTAGTTTATACTGACTATAGCAAATGCTTTGATCGTATAGACCATAGTATGCTACTTGAGAAGCTACTGCTGGCGGGAATACACGGAGATTTGTACAGATGGTTCTCCTCTTATATAGAAAATAGAACGCAGGCTGTGGTTCTTCAGGGCTACACCTCCGGTTGGAGTTTTGTCCCATCTGGTGTGCCACAGGGCTCCATCTTGGGACCTCTGCTGTTTATATTATTTATTGCAGACATTAAACAGTGCTTTCATCACTCGTATATCGTACTTTATGCTGACGATATGAAGATTCACAAAGTCGTACGTGATATATCTGATGCATATCAATTGCAGGAAGACCTGTATAGGTTTGAAACATATTGTAATAGATACAAACTTGAACTAAATGTGTACAAATGTTTTCGAGTGTCTTTTTCACGTTGTACGTCTTTAATTAACTATAGGTACACCTTAAATGATCATGCTATTAATAAAGTGAATAACATTAAAGATTTGGGAGTTTTACAAGATAGCAAGCTTCTATTTGATCAACATATAGACAGTATAGTTAAAAAAGCATCTAAAGCTCTGGGGTTTATATTGCGAACTACGATAAATTTTCGCTCTTTAAAGCCAATAAAAGTACTATATTGTTCGTACGTACGCAGCCATCTAGAGTATGCATCTCAAGTTTGGAACCCTCAATACGAAGTTTATAAGTCTCGTATAGAGGGCGTCCAACGGAAATTTCTGCGATATCTGGACTACCGTACACAACAAAGATCTAAAGATTATGACCATCGTTGTAAAAGATACCACTTCTTACCTCTTGAAATGAGACGCCATATTGCTGATATAACTACACTACTAAATATAGCAAATGGCACCATCGACTGCTCCGAGCTTCTCGCCAACATATCTATACGCACAAACTTATTAGGCTTTCGACAGCGACCGATATTAAATGTTCCCTTCGTCCGGACTAATTATGGGCGGAATGCCTTCTCGGTGAGAAGTGCATTTAATTTTAATGTACTTCTTCGGGACCATGATATTGACCTGTTCTGCACCGGTGTGGCGACCGTAAAACGGCTCTTGGCCGAGTCATATTTTAATAATGTAGGCACCAAGTAAAATGGCACGCACCTAATCTATTTGTATAAGTGTATGTATGTATTATTATTCCTATCTTATATGTGTATGTATATATATGTATATGTGTAATGTATATATACTTTGTCACTGATGTTTTGTTTTGTTTTTTCTCTCAATCTGTTTTAGTTACATATATGTGGAAGCTTGTTAATAGCGAATTGTTTATTTAAGTTGTTATTAATTTGTATTAAATTAGTCTGTAAGCTTTCTTCAAAATCTAATAAATAAATAAATAAATTAGTAAAGATTTATTACTTATTTATTTACTATACAATATACATTCATTCAAGAATATGGAATAACATTATGTGTATATGTAATCTACATACCTAAACAGATTTAACATATAATTATAGTGCGTATCTGGCTACATTACTCACCCGGCTTGAAGCCACATAAATATGTAAATGTATGTACGTCTTACGAAACACTAGCTGTTGCCCGCAACTTCATACGCGTGGATTTTAGAAAACAAACCGCAACACATTATATAAAATAACAATTCCCTTGAACCATTCTATCTATTAAAAATAACCGCATCAAAATCCGTTGCGTAGTTTTGAAGATATAAGCTCACACAGGGACATATATGTATAAAAAATAAAGATTGTTTCAAAAATAGAGAATAAAGACTGGCTCCGTGGTCTAGTGGTTCATGTAACGGACTGCCGTTCACGCGGTCGCGGGTTCGATTCCCGCTCGCGACAATCATTTGTGTGACGTTGATAAATATCATACAAATGTTTGTACCTACTGCGTCTGGGTGTTTCTATGTATCATAAGTATATAATACATAGAATTATTCTATGTATAATACATAGAATATTTCTATCCGTATTCTGGTACCCATAACATAAGCATATAAGCTTAGCTTGGGACCAGAGGACGTTGTGTGAAATGTCCGTTAATATTTATTTATTATTAACTAAATTTATGTATCTTCAAAATCGAATGCGAACCTTTTCGAAATTTGTTTTGTTGCTCAATTTATAGCAAGCTAATTACATTATGCTTTGCATCATGTTGCTATGTTAGTCTTGTAGCGTGTCGAGCATAGAGTAACATCTGTTCTGGGGTTGAGCGTCTTTTGAGTGTTAGACGTTCTTTTGGTAGAACAGAAACATATTCAATTTTATAGTCTCTCTCTCTCTCTCTCTCTCCGGCGTCTCACTGCTGGGCACAGCGGCCGTATTATGAGCTCTTATTCCCAGACCGTTTACGCCGTCAATGGAACTGCCTGGCAAATTCGTATTAAGAGTATATTATTGACAGCGAATCAGTGGTCACGTGACTTCAGGCTGATATTGGCCCGACTTTTGTTTCACTGGCTGGCGTTAAGCGTATTACGAGCGCAAATTTGACATGTAGTTGATCGTTTTCACTATCTAGAAGTGACAAGTAAATCCATTCAATAGAAGCTGCTACATTGTTATAATACGTATAATAAATTGTTTTGGTTTATTTAGAATTAAAAGTAACTATTATCTACATATTAACGATGGGTGATGAATTGGTGGTGTTTGAATTTACGGAGAGCGACGATGATGAACATAACACTAGTCGAATGCGAAATAAGATAAATATAAAAAATAATATTAATATATTATTAAAATAATTATTCATTAAAATAATATCGCCATGTGTATTAAAGTTACTTTCATGCGAATCATCAAACAAAAAATATATTTTTAAAAACTTAAATGACCGTTCTAGGATAATGAAACACTAAGCCTATGTTCCCCCTATACAACAACCACTGACAGTTCAAGTGACGGGTGTCGTTCCAAAACTAAATCCCAAAACATAGATGAATTATTATATAAAATAAAAACATCTAAATATAAAAATAGATAATAGTATTACCGTTCTTTTCTTTTATATAATGGTCTAAGTAACTTGTGTTTAGCAATTATGTATATTACATTCTGTATTATATTAAATACAAAAAAAAATTAAAATATAACCGTAACTAGCCGATAAACACAATAATTAAGTTTCCGAACGACTCTATCAAAAAGCTTTACACTGCCATAGACACTTACTCCATTAAAAAGTGGGCTAGTCTGTCCAGTATAAGTTGGCGTTTGAGTGGGGGCCTCCCATGAAGGTACAGATAAAAATGGAGTGCAGACTCTGAATACCTACTTGAAGCAAAAATGATGTATGGCTATCTCGCTCACTGTGGTCAAACCCTTTCTTTCTAAGTAGGGTAACCTTTATTGTATTTCTTCCAGGACAAAACTTCAAGTAGTTGTGTTCCATATAGTGTCAACAAAATGTTCACTTCTAAGACCTAGCCCGTATAGATTTTATATGTCGAGATACTTTATGTACTGTGCGTAAAAAAAATACTCAAAAAACAAACTGTTTGTTATCGCGTGAAAGTTTGGATAATTCTAGTTTTTTAACAGTAACTGGAGGTTCGGTTGTTAAATTTATTATTCTTTTTACATTTATAAACACGTAAAATTTCCTAGTTCGTATGTACGATGTACCTATAGAATATTGGTGGGAAATAGATAATTACTAGAACAAAGGTGTAGTTCCTACGGCAATACGAAATTAATGAATGATTGTGAGATCTGCTTGAGATAAAATAATAATAATTTACCTTTATTTCAGACCTAAATACATGTTACAAAGATACAGAAAAATGATTCCAACGAATTGAGAACCTCCTTTTTTGAAGCCGGTTAAAAATAACAAGGTGTTAGTAATTTCTTATTAAACAAAACAAGTTACACAATAAAATCTATTTGGCATACCTAAGTGGAAACATAACTTTTTGTGTAGGTAGCGTAAAAACGAAAAAGGGTTATTGTACTCATATTTTTAAACATGTACTGTTATTAAGGGACCAACCATGAAATCGCAAAAGATATATGTTTCATTAATTTTGCAGATTAATTAAACATTATGAATACATACTGGACAATAGTTTTTCCTAGATTTCTGGGTTAGCCAATGTATTTCTATTTATTAATGTCAGTTAAAGGGCAAATTCGGTCAATAATACTTCTGAAAAAAAAAATACGTTACGTTGATTAAAATTAGTTTGTCGGAAAATCTGTAGTTAATAGTCATTTTAACTGACAATAT
The DNA here is from genome assembly GCA_916999025.1 of Orgyia antiqua. Lineage (NCBI taxonomy): Eukaryota > Metazoa > Arthropoda > Insecta > Lepidoptera > Erebidae > Orgyia > Orgyia antiqua. The sequence continues at coordinate 14,753,822 of OU779874.1, forward strand.
GAATGTGGTTAAAAGTGGCTGACGGAAGAACGGAGAATCAGTCAAAATCAATTTTTACGTATATTTCTGTCTACAGCGTTTAAAGGAACCTATCATGAATGGCATGACGGGAGCTAAAAACCTAACCCACCCTTGTCGGGTTGCCCTTGGCTCCCTGTGCCTTGTGTTCCACTACTTGGCGCTAGGCAAGTCAGTTAAAATTACATTTAAACAGCTATATTGGGTAAAATTAGTTTTGAATAATTTCAGTCAAAAGTACTACTGTCGAGAGCTTACAGTCTATTGAGTGGTTATAAGTTTTGACTGTGACATATATCATAGGGGGCTATAATAGGAACGATAATAAAGTTACAAAAAAAGGGCAAAAAAGAAACAACAGCACTTTCCAAATTAAAATCATTTAATAACTTTTCTTTTATACATGACTAAATATTATTGTTTTGTGTAATTTCTGTCTCTTACCACGTAAATCACTAAGTATATTTTCTGTATGACTCTTTAAGTGTTAAAAAATGAATTTGCAATTTTCTTAATTATTTATTTATTTATTTCAAACTTTTTATACAATAATTGTACAAAGGCGGACTTAATGCCTGGGGCATTATCTACCAGTCAACCTTGGGAGGTGTAGAGAAGTTCTGTAGGTGTATTCAAAAGTTATAATTTAGAAAATATAAAAAACCTAATAAAGTAACACTATAACGACATTATTATTCCTAACTAACTTATACACTACCTTATTACACATATATAAACAAATAACACAATATAATACACATAGGCAATACAAACATACATACTAATACATACACTTACATACATACATATAATACATACATATAATACATACATATACCTACATATATCTACATAGATGCAATAATGACGACAGATGTTCTAATCATTGTCGAGACATGCCAGCAATTCTATCAAGCAACAGTTGCTTGATTCTTTTCTTAAAAAGGAAACGGCTGTTGCAAGTTCTTATTCGAAGGGGGAGTGCATTCCATAAGATAACAGATTGATAATTAATACGCTTTCATGCAAATCATTGCAATAAATTGAGTCCGTGATGGGATGCTTAAACATTTCTTGCAACAGAGGAGTAAAATGTTGTGATACAACATTAATTAATTTGTTTTCTATATTGTTTTCTCTGAGTTGGCCCATCAGGAAGGATTACTTTCATAAATGCCAGAGCTAGGATTTGGTACACCCAGAGTAGCTATTTGCCCCATAGACTCTTCCTGTAATGAACTGTCTATCTGAAAATTATAATATATTTTACAAAATATAGCCTTTTGCCATATATTCGAACTACTACATTTCTGAAACATAATAATAATGTAAGGCTCTCATTAGGCAGTCGGATCGGGGGGGGGGGGGGGCTGGTTCAGAAAACAGCAATTATCTCTGGAGCCTTGAGCGCCGGTAGTTTGGAAAATGTTCCTGATACTGGTGGGGTATTTTTTTTCATACTAGTTTTTATATTCCTTATAAATTCAAATATTTAACATTGTTTATCATGTGAGACAATTAAAGGAGTTTGTAAATAGATACTTGAAATTTTACCTTGCAAGGTGATACTGCTTCTTGATTTGTAATTATAGTAGGAACTGCTGTTTGTTTTAAAAAATCCTTGCACTTTCATAAAATTTCATTTTCAATGGTACAATGGATAACCATAATTTCCTCTGGGTACTATTTTTAGGAAATCTAAAAAAATTAATATTGTAGGTAAGTATATTAATGTTAAAGTAAATTAAATGACTAAGCAAACATGTATAATTTAGTTCAGGTCCCACAGAAAGTCCTAGATATGTCCTCAGTATGGTCACACTATTTCAAAATTACTTCTTGTAAACAAGAAAGATAAAATTGCACTAAGTCCATGAAATTCAATGTAAGACTATTAGATCTTTACATCGTTATCAGTATAGTTAGTTAGAAGTATGCTGAAAACATTGTTTAATCATTTTATGAAGTATTTAATTGAAAATACAAAGAAATATGTTTGCAGTTATTCAATGCCAGAAATCACGATCTAAACACTTACGCGTGAAATTTTATATCACCTCCTGGACACCACGTACTACCGCAACCACGCACTACACAAGTTTGCACCATTTCTTTAATTATAAAAATAATTAGAGTCGAAAATTTGAAACGAAGCTGTGAACCGTAAAGTAAACAACCGACATATTGGCACAATTTTGTCGACAACTTGACATATGGTGACCAATGTTGCCAAATTACGAAATCCTTAGGAAATGGGGAAAATAATTCACTGATTCGTCAACCATGAAAAGCATCCGTGATCTACTATTTTATTATTTTTAATTTCATTCATCGTATTTCAACTAGTTATTTATAGTTACGATTAAACACTATCAAATGACAGTGTTTAACTTGTGATTTGATATGTGTGGTGACTCTTTTTAAGAATTTACTAGGAGATTTTAATAAGGAGATAGCAGTACTAAGGCCACACTAAAAAGAGAGGTCAGACCACAGAGAGTGAGATAGAAATACGTAGGTATTTGCCTCAAACCGATGTTCCAAGTATGGCCTCCTTTTTTTTATCTATACCTTCATGGGGCCTCCCACGCTATGGGTGTTGCCACCTTAATTTTATATTCCCTATATCTGCCTAACAAACTATTTATATGTATAATATTATATGTATATAATATTAACATATATTACACTAGCTGTTGCCCGCGACTTCGTACCCGTAAATAATTTCCTCTATAAAATATTATGGATTAATAGGGTTTTTCTGGGTGAGCATTTGAATAAAACAAAATTTATACTGGAACTAACTAACTTATACTGGACAGACTGTAGGGGCGTCCATTAATTACGTGAGGTGTTCTAGGGGGGGGTAAATCTCACTTAGGGGCGAGGGGGGTCTTAGCAAATATCACGTACCAAATTATTTTTCTAGCAGAAAATATCTAATATCATATAATCTTTATAGTATAGAAACTACCTTAAATTATGTGATTATAAATATAGAGAAAACATTTTTATGACACCAACTCACATCGAGTTTCTATGGCAACCATGTACATTTTACCTCAAGTTTGGGGTAATGTATAAAACTTTTAACTAGCAACTCTTACCTTGTACCAAACACAAGCAACTGTGAACTGTCAAAATTAGTTCTCTTTTTTGCCACGCGCCAACTTATACTGGACAGACTGTAGTTTTATGTATGTCATAATACGAAATAAAAGTAAGGCCGTTTGCCGCCGTCAACAGAATCGCCTGGAACTTGCATGATATTTTGAAAGCTCATAATACGCCTGCCGGTCTCCTCCACTTTGGGAGTGATTATAGTCTACTGTACTGCGCTGACCAGGCGTGTTGGCACAGGGTTTATTTTCGAGTTTTACGTCTCTCACAGAGGGTGTTATCTTTATGAAAAATCCCTTAGCTGGGTATAACAGCACCCTGGGGAGGAAAAGGGGTGGTGACACTTGTATACTTAATCCGTCACCACACGGAGAAATTTATTAAGTAATAGCTGTTGCCCGCGACTCAATCCGCGTGGATTTTAATTTTTTTTCGCAATAAAAGGTAGCCTATGTCCTTTCTCAGGGTCTAAAGATTGTCTGTGCCAAATTACATCAAAATCGGTTGAGAGGTTTAAGCGGGAAAGCATAACAGACAGACAGACAGAGTTTTCGCATTTATAATATTAGCAGGGATTATTAAGTAGACAAGAATTAAAAGGTTTTTTTAAAAAGTCTGTGGCTTGGCTGTTCTATGTCCAACAGTGGACTGAGAAAGTTCAAGTCCCACTCATGGTGATCATTTTTTCCCACTATAATTAGATTTATTACTCTAATATTTTTTGCAGAAAGTAATTGGTGTATTTAAACCGAAAGACGAGGAGCCCTACGGTAGACTGAACCCGAAGTGGACCAAATGGATGCACAAGTTGTGCTGTCCATGTTGCTTTGGACGGTCTTGTCTAATACCCAACCAGGGATACTTGAGCGAGGCGGGCGCCAGCCTTGTCGACTCCAAGATTGGGCTTAAGATTGTGCCCAAGACTAGGGTGAGTTACCTATTCTCATTATAAGAATATATAATAATTAAATACTTGCAGTCGCCCGCAATTTCATTCGCGTGGTATTTTGCAAACAATGTAAAACGCATCACAAACAGACAGTGTTTTCACAGTCCATTTTGGAAGCAAGTTACATTCAAGATTCAATAATGAAAACAAATTTTGATCCACTTTTCAAAGCATAACAATTTAAATAAAACCACTTTTTACGGATTTAGACGCGTGTATTTATTTGAAATTTTAGCCTAAAACGTTTCGGAGACTGCTGACATGGTCACGGGTGAGACTGAAAACTAACTATATCCGTAAAAAGAGGTTTTGTTTAAACGAATGAGTCGCGCAAGTGTAACAGAAAGCTTAAAAACACTCTAAAACCTGTTTCCTAAACTATCTTAGGTATTCCTATTTATTAATACGAATTAAAAATAGTTTCCATTGAGCTTAAGTTGGGGGGTTATTTCCAGATGACTGTGACTAATATTTCTACTTTATTGTGGAAGTTATCAACCTAAGACTAATAGACACTTAATATAAATGTCAGCAGGTCATGTCAATAATGATAATAAATGTAGGTTTTTCTACTAAATACGCCTTCTTTTTTAATTGGTATTTACTGCAACTCTAGGCTTGTAATAGCATTGTATATTGTGAAATAAAAAACTTCGATGTAATTTTTGGAATTCAATGAAAATAAAAAATATTCAGATTTTCAATGCTTCTGGAGCAAGGGTTAGTAGTTTACAATCTTTATGTTTTATGTAAGCGGATTGTTTGACGATTAATTTGTTAAGAAATTTAAAGTTCATCATAACATCACGCCTTTTTCCCATGGAGGTAGGCAGAGACTATAGAGCGCCATCTGCTACGAGCCAAACATATTTCCTTGGCTTCATCAAAGTTCGAAACCAAATTTTGGCTTCTGGCTTTTTCAATAACAAATAGCAATCCATACAAATATTATAAAGTTTGTTTGTTTCTTTGAACATGCTAATCTCAGGAGCCATTAGTCCAATTAGAAAAACAATTTCAGTATTGCATAGTACATTTGTCAAGGAAGGCTGTGGGCTACATAACATCACGCTGCGACTAATAAGACCCAAGCAATAGCGAAAAATGATGCAAACACGGGAAAATTTTCTAAATTTCACGCGTACGATATTGTCAACCACAGCAAGTGTTCTATAAAATTTGATATCAATATTGGTAAAATGTTGAGGAATATTAAATATGTCTTATGTATTATGCAGAGTAAATTTATTCATTCATTCATAAATTTGTGAAATATATTTGTATTTTTGTATCATTTAACTGGAACATATACTAGTTTAAAACGTCTCATAATGGCTGCTATCATAATCGTGTCATTAATTCAGTACGGAACCTTGACACAGTAGAGTCTCGGTGCAAATATATCTTATATATAAAATTCACGTGTCACAGTGTTAGTTACCGTACTCCTCCGAAACGGCTTGACCGATCTTTATGAAATTTTACATGCATATTCAGTAGGTCTGAGAATCGGCCAACATCTATTTATCAATACTTTTTTTTCTTAGTATGGCATAACAACGTTTGCCGGGTCAGCTAGTATAAATATAAATACTACTTTTCTTTTGTAAATACATACTTATAATACATAGAACACCCAGACGCAGTACAAACATTTGTATGACAATTAGAAAAATCACACAAATGATTGTCCCGAGCGGGAATCGAACCCGCGACCTCTTGATCGGCAGTCCGTTATATAAACCACTCAACCACGAGGCTTAAGAAAGGCTTGTGAAGGACTTAGCATAAAATGTCGTAGAGTGTAATGGTATAGCTAAACTACAGTTTTTAGCTGACCTCATATTTGTACCGCTCATATTTATTAGTACGAGATCCGACCGCGTGATTTATACGTTCATATGTTTGATTAATAAAATATAATTTTTATCGATATTTATAACTAAACCAATGCAGATCCGCAAAGGTGGCCATCCAAATTTGGCCGCAATTAATTTTAATTAAAATGTAATTAATTATTTATTTTTGAACAATTACGTTCACTTGTAATTGTTAAAAAATATATTTCATTACAAAGAAATATACCTGAGATACCGAGAAAGTTCAAGGTGCCATCCCTCACTTGGCCGCAACCTAATGTCAGCCAGGTGTAAACAGGTATAATTTCGTTAAATATATACGTTCATAATGTATTATCATGTTATACATACCAAATTGAAGATTAATTCTTTCCCTACATGATGAGATATAGGTGCCTATGCAAAAATGCCCGCAAATAGTGACTGCCAACGATTAAAGATAAATAAAAGCGAGAGAAACTTAAGATAAACACCCCATGTCGAATAAAGATAGAGCATCCCAGCTGCTTGTCGTTTTTATGCTACTGCGCATGCGTCCATAGATAAGGTGCTCAACTAGTAGCTCGCGTATTTGCTTGGAGTTTAAAATACTCCAAAAATTGAGCAGTAAAAATTAAATGAAATTAATTATTAATTTCATTTGATTATAATTAATTAATTAATTATAATCAAATGAAATATTTTTATTTGTTTACTGATTTTCAATAACAAAAAAAAACAGAAAAAATTTTTTTTCCCGAATTTGAAACATACATTTTAGTACTACTGTCAGTTCAAAATCATGTACAATGTTCATCTTGGAGTAACAAAAAAAAACCTAAACGATACTCGATAGATAGTATTGTTCTTTTTAAAGAAGGTCTGGCTACCTGAGTTCGTTCTTTAAAGGTTTGCCTACCTGAGTTCGTGGAGAAATAAGTATCATTGGAATAATTTTCAATTTTAGTATTAGATGAAAAACTAGGTAGTTGAAAATTTCTGTATATATCGCTGTATTAAACATTATTTTATACATTATTAAATATAAAAAGATAGTCTACTATTATACAAGTTTTATTAGATTAAAAACATCGTACTATTAAACCTACACTCAACGCAATAATATTTATATTTAGTAGCTATAAAATTATTCATTTGTCCTGTGTGATTAAAAATTGTACTTACATTTTGGGTTTTACAAAATTCTTCAAATTCTTCCTTGTATTTACTTTTTACAGTAATAACTTTTTTTAAACAATTCATGTGATAACCAAATTCATTTGTTGATTCCACATTAAGTTTTAGGTTATGATACATAAAATTTTTGTGACGTCGAAACAATATCATTAAAAAACACTTTTTAAATGATACATCACTAAAGTTAAGCACTTCTTGCTTTTCATTACACAACAAAAAACACTTCTTCATTTTATTCTTACGTTTTAATAACGTTAAGAATGAAATATATCAATATTAATATTAACAAAGTTTTATAATTTTGGACTTGAAAAAAAACAACGTGGCGCATAAGACTGTCAAAAACATATGATTGCAATATTCAGTACGGTATTTAGTTGAGCACCTTGCCTATGGACGCATGCGCAGTAGCATAAAAACGACAAGCAGCTGGGATGCTCTATCTTTATTCGACATGGGGTGTTTATCTTAAGTTTCTCTCGCTTTTATTTATCTTTAATCGTTGGCAGTCACTATTTGCGGGCATTTTTGCATAGGCACCTATATCTCATCATGTAGGGAAAGAATTAATCTTCAATTTGGTATGTATAACATGATAATACATTATGAACGTATATATTTAACGAAATTATACCTGTTTACACCTGGCTGACATTAGGTTGCGGCCAAGTGAGGGATGGCACCTTGAACTTTCTCGGTATCTCAGGTATATTTCTTTCTAATGAAATATATTTTTTAACAATTACAAGTGAACGTAATTGTTCAAAAATAAATAATTAATTACATTTTAATTAAAATTAATTGCGGCCAAATTTGGATGGCCACCTTTGCGGATCTGCATTGGTTTAGTTATAAATATCGATAAAAATTATATTTTATTAATCAAACATATGAACGTATAAATCACGCGGTCGGATCTTAGACTATATATGTTGATATTGTTTGCACATTACACTTTGAATATTTCTTAATAGACGAGGATGCTAAGTTAAATATGTCTAAAGTTATAACAGTTTACGTAACAGTATAATGTAATTTCCATAAATTATGTTGCGTTTATGACAATGTATGTTAGAGGCACTCCGTTAAATTATATGTAGATGGATCCCACGTAAACTGGGCTTATTTTCTAAATAAACTAAATTATAGTGGAAAAAATGATAACCATGAGCGGGACTTGAACCCACGACCTCGGAATACCGTTCCGTTGCTCTCCCATCTGAGCCATCATGGTTCCCGCATATGTTTACCAAATCCTCCACTACAACCTTCTCAATGTGAGTTAAACATCGTGCGATGTTTTGTGTACAACGCCATCTATTGAGCGGTTTGCACCAACTCGATCAATCGATCACGTAGTGTTCTTTACAGAACACAATTGGACCGAAATAATGACTGTACATGTATTTCTACATTAATTTATGAAATAATGGGAGAGCAACGGAACGGTATTATCATTTTTTCCACTATAATTTAGTTTATTTAGTAAAAGCATAGCAAGTCAATTGCAAAAATTCATAAATTAATGGGCTTATTTTCGTTTTAGATTTTCTTATAAAATAGTGTAGTTTTCTTATAAACTAGTTGCTGTCTGATAGTTCCTACGCCTGGCTTTTTAAATCACTACTTATAGACATTTAGCACTCGGAGATTGTAGCTTCCTATTAGTGAACAATATTTTCATAGATTAGCCCCCCTCAAGTTAGCGCCCCCCGAATTAGCAGACAGAAAACTTTAGACTAAGGCCGGAGCACAGTAGACCAAATATCCTCCAAAAGTGGAGGAAGCCGTACTTAACGGTCGGAGGTTAAGAGGGTACTTTACTCCTAATTTAGGTATTTGCCTTAGGTATTGCTATCCCTATTCCCGAGTACCGCGCTGAAAGAGACAAATATAGCTGAAGCAGATTTTACCTACAAATTCTTTGAAAAAAAAGACGTTTCGTAGTCCCCTTTTTTCTTCGCGAAAGTTAAACCGATTTTGACTGTTTTTACGCTATATTATAGATGAAGAGTATATTTATGCTTGTATCACTTTCTTTTTTGGTTAAAGAAAACCGAAAAAAACGGGATTTTCAGATGGTCATATTTCTTTTAGTTATTATGTATTGAAAAAAATGAAAGTGACAGAAGCATAGATATACTCTTCATCTATGATTTAGCGTAGAAACAAATAAAATCGGTTTAACTTTCGGGAAGAAAAAAGGGAAGTACGATACCCATATTTTTGTATGGAGCATAATTTGGTATCGTGCCCTCTTAATGTCAAGAAGCAGGCAAATGGATAGGGTACCACAGACTATATCATTCATATTGTATCGATTACAAATATGTACCCAAATAAAACGCGTCGATGTTTGTGGTTAGCGTTTACAATATAATGTGAACGACCTTAGAATAATCGGATCTGATATGAGTTTACTTGTACAATTTACATGTATTAACATAATTTTATTAGCCCCCATTTTGTGTGTAACTAGTTATGTTAACACATTATTATAATTAATTTACCTACATGATTTTTCTTGGGCACGGAAGTACTATGTAAAAAAATTCAACTCAATCGGAAAGTGTATCGAGGCGAGGCATCGGAATCCGACTTACCACCTCACCCAGCTCCTCACGGGTCGCGGCTGTTTTGCCAAGTAGGTACCTGTGGGAGGTGGTTGGTATCGAGTCGGATCCCGTGGATGATATCAAATAGTCTACTTATATTCGTGTGGTGACAGATTAAGAATACAAATGTCAACACCGGTTCATGTAACGGACTACCGTTCACGAGGTTTCGGGCTCGATCCAGGCACAGTACTATTTATTGTGTAATACGTATTTACAAAATAAGTTATTATTATGTAGTATATCCGTATCTGGTACCCATAACACAAGCATATAAATATAGCTTACTTTGAGACCAGAGGATGTTGTGTGAAATATTCATAAATATTTGTTTATTTAAAATCCATTTTCATAAAACAAGTGTCTTTGTAGACGTCAAGACTAATTTTATTGTGTTATTATGTTTGCAGGTTGTAAAACTAGTGTCAGAAACGTTTAATTACTTGCGGATAGACCGAGAGAGGTCGCGGTTGAAGCGAGCCATCACCGAACAGTTTCCCAACCTGAGGTTCAACAGAATGGGCCTGCCGCCCAAGGTAAGTAATATTTTATTGCTAGCTGGCCTAGCTATATTATTTTCTTGAATATTTTAGTTTACCTTATTCAGACAATTATAAAAACAAAAAAAATATCCGATTTGATGCATTAGAAGCTAAACGTCTGGCGACGGATAAAGAATACAAGTGTCGCCACTCCCATGTCCTTAGTTCAAAAACTAAAAAAGACGCTTGAAAATCCTGAATATCTTTTTAAATAATTGTATTGTCATCGGTCCTTGATATGTATGCAAAAATTCAAATCAATCAGACTACTGCAAGTGGGTGAAAATCGCGTTGAAAGATTCCGTTACATAGATTAATACATTGATAGATACATACCGAACTTATAAAAGCGTGTTAATATTGTACATAGATAACATCCTCTGTTAGTTAGATCCCGACAATAAACGCTATGCTAACACGCCTGGCATATTTACTGAACAATTTTAATAATACTATGAGAATATTTTATTAGACGGAAGTATTACATTAATATCTTTCACAGAAGTCCTCTAGTCTCACATTAAGCTTAATGCTGTTATATTGTCCAAGTGAGAGCTAAAATTATAATCTCTTTTGTTCAGGTATTATAATATATTCTATATTTATGAATGCACAATTATTTATTTATTGTCTAAAGAGAATTTCTTTAAATACTGCAATCGTTGCTGTGATATAAATTGACACATGTATGTATGTTTGCAGATGGGATCATTCCAGTTGTTCGTGGAAGGGTATAAGGATGCCGACTACTGGCTGAGACGGTTCGAGCAAGATTCTCCACCGCCTCACGTTATGAGAAAGTATGACTTATTTATTATATTCAGTTTCAATTATAAAAAAACCTACCAAGTACGAGACGAACGGACGGACAGACATCAAAGTCTCAGTAGTAAGGTCCTGTTGAACCTTTTGGAATGGAAAGCTACCCCTATCTCTTCCCCAGGGTGCTGTAAAAGCCAGCTTAAGGGATATCACTAGTAGATTAAATCATTTGTGAGAGACAGAAAACTGGAAATTAAATCCTATGCCTTAAGTGAAATGTTAATAGGCTGAAGAGGAAGACTAATAGTCTAAAGCTGTAGAGTTTGTTTGAATGCGCCAATCTCAAGAAATAATGGCCGATTAGAAAAAATATATCAGTGTTGGAAAGTACATTTATCGAAAAAGGCTCAACATAACGTCACTCGAATCAGCTAAGTATCATTGAAAAATTTTGCAAAATCGTGGGCGTAGAGTAATAAAACTCATCGTAATGCGTATTCGTCATATATTTCAGATTCCAGCTACAGTTCGAGCGGCTAGTTGTTTTGGATTATATAATACGTAACACGGACCGCGGCAATGATAACTGGCTCATCAAGTACGACGCGCCCAACGCTAACCAACCGCCGAGGGCTGACATTGACCTGAGGGACCCCTCCGTATGTACCACTTACTTAGTTCTTGTAGTAGTTGACTTGAGGGACTCCTCCGTATGTACCACTTACTTAGTTCTTGTAGTAGTTGACTTGAGGGACTCCTCCGTATGTACCACTTACTTAGTTCTTGTAGTAGTTGACTTGAGGGACTCCTCCGTATGTACCACTTACTTAGTTCTTGTAGTAGTTGACTTGAGGGACTCCTCCGTATGTACCACTTACTTAGTTCTTGTAGTAGTTGACTTGAGGGACTCCTCCGTATGTACCACTTACTTAGTTCTTGTAGTAGTTGACTTGAGGGACTCCTCCGTATGTACCACTTACTTAGTTCTTGTAGTAGTTGACTCGAGGGACTCCTCCGTATGTACCACTTACTTAGTTCTTGTAGTAGTTGACTTGAGGGACCCCTCCGTATGTACCACTTACTTAGTTCTTGTAGTAGTTGACTTGAGGGACTCCTCCGTATGTACCACTTACTTAGTTCTTGTAGTAGTTGACTTGAGGGACTCCTCCGTATGTACCACTTACTTAGTTCTTGTAGTAGTTGACTTGAGGGACTCCTCTGTATGTACCACTTACTTAGTTCTTGTAGTAGTTGACTTGAGGGACTCTTCCGTATGTACCACTTACTTAGTTCTTGTAGTAGTTGACTTGAGGGACTCCTCCGTATGTTAAACATCGCATCGATGTTTTTGTACAACGCCATCTATTGAGCGGTTTGCACCAATTCGATCAGTCGATCGTTTTAGTGTTCTTTACAGAACACAATTGGATCGAAATAATGACTGTACATGTATTTCTACATAATTTATTAATTTTTACAAATTGACTTGCTATGCTATTGATCGAATTGGAGTAAATACTACTAACAATCTATATAATATTTATGTTCTCAGGAATGGACTGGCGCTGAGGTTCGTATCGCCGCAATAGACAACGGTTTGGCGTTCCCGTTCAAGCATCCAGACTCTTGGCGAGCATACCCCTACCACTGGGCCTGGCTGCCGCAAGCCAAACAACCATTCTCACATGAGACCAAGTATGTTATCATAGATAATACTAGTTTTAGGGTTTCGTAGTTAAAACGAGACCTCATTACAGGGACTTCGCCTTCCATCTGTCACCAGACTGTATCTCTGGCACAGTGATATCTAGAGTTGAAATTTTGATGCTATAACAATCAATAATACAAACAAAAATACAATATATATTTAAAGAATCACACATACAACAAACATTTTCATAACTCGGTGATACCCTTAGACGACATGAGTATGACGGTTTTCTTTTATTTCCTCATGATGGTGCTTCAAGCCTTACCATGACGTGACAAGTTTATCTCCCCTCTCACAGGGGCTGCATAAGGTCCCCCCGCACTGTCAAGGGTCCCCTAATGTGGTCTACTACCAAAATTTGCACACAATTTCTTGAATTCCGACCCGCCGCGCGTGGGCACCTTATTCCGCGCCGAGGACCCCTGCCCGGGGTACTGAGCCAGTGCGCGGGACTGGCGGGGTTTTTTAACTTCTGGGCCAAAGGAGCCTTTAAAATCATGATATAGATGTTTATCACTTAAATGAATGTCTTTATTTGTTTTCAGGGAACTAGTGCTTCCATTGCTATCAGACATGAACTTCATACAAGAATTGTGTGACGAGCTACATGTACTATTCAAAGTGAGTACGATTATTTTTATTAGATTTAACCGATTCCCGAAAAGGGGTTCTTAATTTGTCGAAATTTTTTATTTGCATGTTTGGCAATGTTAATTTTTAGGGTTTCCTATCAAATGGTTAAACGGGACCACTATTAATGAGACTACGCTGTATATCCACCTGTCTGTCTGTCACCACGCTGTATCTCTGGAACGGTGATAGCTAGAGAGCTGAAAATTCACAGTTTGTGTATATTAGTTTCTGCTACATTCTGCCCTTATCTCATTGTTTGGGGTCGGTATAACGAATATATCATCATACCATCACGCCTTTTTCCATGTGGGTGGGTAGGCAGAGATTATAATAGTAATTCATATTACTGTTTTTTTGTCCAAATTACAGCAAGACAAGGGTTTCGACAAGGGTTTGTTCGAGCGTCAGATGTCGGTAATGCGCGGCCAGGTATTGAACCTAACACAGGCGCTCAAGGACAACAAGAGTCCCGTTCAGTTGGTGCAGATGCCCGCTGTTATTGTTGAAAGGTAAGGTACTATGTTAGCGTGCTATACAGAACTGAATAGGCATAACCAGGGGTTAGGGTTTTTATTTTTTAGGGTTTCTATTTTTTAGGGTTTCTTACCAAAAGGTGACAGAAAGCAGTCTCAGTAGGGTACCTTCACTAAGACTTCATTGTCTGTCACCAGCCTGTATCTCTGGGAAGATAATAGCTAAAAGATTAAAATTTCGCAGTTTATTTATATCAGTTAATGCTATAATGTGGTAGAAGGAGCACAAAAGTAGAATAAATTCTGTAGAGATGCGCTCTTTGAGAAGTATGTGTGGTGTGACTTTGAAAGATAGATTAACAAACGAAGTTTTAAGAGAACGTTGCGGTCTGAAAGAGGATGTAGTGACTAAGGTGGAGAAAAGTATGCTTAGGTGGTTTGGTTATGTGGAGAGGATGGATGAGAGACGAGTAACGAAAGGCATATACACGGCGGAGGTAAGTGGAAATGCTGGGAGAGGACCTAAGAGAAAAATATACTCCGATGTCATCACCGGCATACTTCAAAAGGGTCAAGTGCACTTACAACGGTCGAAGCCAAGGAAGTATGTTTAGATCGTACCAGATGGCGCTCTATAGTCTCTGCCTATCCCGTGGGAAAAAGGCGTGATGTTATGATGATGATGACGCTATAACAACAAATACTCATAATTATTCTAATAAAGGTACAGACCCCTTCGTGTGCGAGTCCAACGCGTAACTGTATTTATTATTAATAACCCTTGTCACCCCGACATGGTGAGAGCTTTGAGCATTACCTTGACCCGCAAGAGGTGACCCCATTTAATGGAGCTCAGCCCGGCGCGAGGACATTAGACCCTGTAGTTGTCAAAAGGGTTGTTTTAGTGTCAACAATCTTGATGTCTTTTATATATTTTGCCAAAAACGTCAAGACTTTTCCCTATTTCCATTATTTAAAAATAATTTAGTTAAATAAACTAAATTATAGTGGAAAAAATGATAACCATGAGCGGGACTTGAACCCACGACCTCGGAATACCGTTACGTTACTGCCGTTCAAGTCTTGCTCATGGTTATCATTTTTCCACTATAATTTAGTTTATTTAGTAAAAGCAAAAATTAATAAATTACTGTAGAAATAAGTTAGTTCTTATTTTTCCTAAAGGATTTTCAAGCAAGTTTTTTAATTTTTTGTACTTTTTGATTAGCGTCCAAAACCGGGGTGAACTACTAGTGTGTAATATGTATGTTATTGTTCAGGTCTAAGAGCGGTACAACATCGTCCCGTTTCTTCGACTCGTTCCATCAACGGTTCCAACACAAGTCGCCCTTCTTCTCTTGGTGGTGAAACAATGAACCACAAATGTATGTATAACATTTTAATATGATTTATAATATAAATTGATAATTCACATATAATATTATATAGATAGATTTATGTAGCCATTGACAATTTAAAATAAGTGTAATTGGCATTGTTCATATCTTTAAGGCAAAAAAGTATTAAGGCGTTCTTAGGGATTATACTACTCTGTGGTTGAGTTGAAATTGGTTTATTATATCAACTTGGCAACTTAGAAAAGATGTATTGCAATCTGTCTATCAGGAAAAGGGAATACACAGATATTAGTAATACCTACGTACAACGATGACGTCACAACATTTAAAATAATATCATTAAGTATTTTTTTTAAATTCTATATAGTGAATATTTCAATAATATTGAAATTAGTTGCTTAAAATAGTCTATATTTAAAAAAAATATATATAAAAACAGCAGGTCAAAAATTATGAACGATGCCAATTCATCCATCATCGGCCTTTCTCCGTCCACTGATGGACATAGGTTTCCCCTATAGAACGTCACAACGCGTGAAGTGTAATTAACCCCATAAAATAGACTTCTAAATAATTATGTATTTTTTTTAAATAAACATTATTACCAAATTTAAAGTGGTTTGGCCATTTGAAGTTTAAAGTTCGATTCTACAAACTGACACACTTTTTATTTACTTTTCAGTGGAGTTAAATGAAAACTACCCTAATATCGGCGTTGAATTTTAAATTCTCATCTATCCATCAGACTTTCTCCATCTACTGCTGGACATAGGCCTCTGCAATAGAAGGCCACATCGCACAGTCCTACGTCGCTTGCGTCCTACAATGACTCCCCGCAACCTTGACAATATCGTCGCTCCACCTCAAAATTCTTATATTTGTTGTTAAAAATAAATCTAAATTTGTTTCATTTTTTTTCAGACATCAAAATAATAATGGTGATAAGTTCCATGTGAAGCTGATAACATAGCAATGTAAACACTGTATGTATATGTATGTATAATGTAGATTATTGTATATTAGTGAATTACTCCCGAGATAAATACACTTCCCTTTGTACATTACATGCTGTAACTAATTAATGACGTATCAATAATACGGGACCCCCAGACTGGGAGTGCCCCAGAAACAGGTAAAAAAGGGCCCTAGAAATTCCATTATTATTAGGCACTTTAATAAGATATACGAATTAACGCAACTTGCTTTTTGGAGCTGTACTAAACATTATACTACAACTGTACTTAGTGTTATCTATATGTATAATATCGCTGTGCGACATGTCGGACTGCAGGCCGGATGGTGAATGGTCAACAACTTGTCGGTCGTATATTGCTCTAACATACATTCTTTAAATGGTGTTTAGCTCAATTTTAAATACCTAATAAATTAATTCCGGCATGTAATGTATAAATTAGGCAATTTTTTTATAATTCCGCCAACAGCATTACTGTGAATGCTCGGCTTTAATGTTTATTTTTGTATACTTTTATGTGATTTAGTGCTTTGTTAGGAGAAAATGAGCTGTGCTCTTAGTTTAATTGCCAATTATTATAATTTTGTATATATGTGTTATGTATATCAAATACAAAAACTAAATTTGTGTTTGTATTGATAAAATAGAGTGATTTTTATGTACCTATTAATTTTTATAGAAAAATGTGTTACCAATTGATTTTTTGTGAATATAATCATTTCGAAAATGTCAATAAATCTATTAATTGTGTGTTACATAAATTTGAATTATACATGCCTCTAAAATATTCTTCTATCCACATTACGTAGGCATAATTATCACAGAAAACGCACTTAAATTCATAAAGCTTCGAAAATCAAGTTACTTTCATGTGTGCATAGTACATTTCAAACTAAAATTTGCCTTTAGAATGCGAATTTAAATAATTTGTATCAAATACAGTACGGTACCGATTAAAAGTGTAATTCTGTTTTTACTTTTATACCTATTTCCCGTGTAGTTGCCCCATGATGGGGAAAAATACACTGTTTCACTTTAGCATAAAATTAATTCAGAATTTGTCATCTAAGTCTTGGTTCTGTCACATCAAAGGCAATTAAAAAAATTCCTGAAACCAAAATACTCGTGTTGAATCCTTCAAGCTACTCCAAAGGGCACTAGGACAGGTCCTATAGTGTCGATCGTTATAATCATGGGGCAACTCAGGACAAGTGTGGTTGACTCCTTTTGAACTATTGAAGGGGTATTTCGGTTTTATAATGTTCTTTGGCTTCAGTGTATGATTTTTCAAGGGTAAGCTGTTTTTATACCATTAAAACAAACTTGATTTTATATAATACATCATCTGTTATGTTTTCTATACCTAATATAAATTAATTTTAGACATTATAATTTGCATGTTTTAATTATGTCTTCCAATATCTTATTGGGATGTGACTTTAAAATAATTTAGACGACAATTTTAGTCTCTGACCGCCGCTGGATCACATTTTGTTTTCTTCTGTTCTCTTTTCTTTATTCATGATTGCCTACAGACTTCTAAAAATTGGCTGTAGTAAGCCAAAATTTATAAACTTTCATTTGTTTCTGTTATCTTTACAGAAAATTTTATTTTCAAACAAAAATATTTAGGTTATAGCAAATTTTTAATTTTTGAGGTGGATACACCTCAAAAATTCAAAATTTGCCATAACCTTGCTGACCGAGCATGGTCGATAGACCATGCTCGGTATAAAAAAATATTCATTTATTTAATGTGCGGTACTTTTTAATTGTTTACCTTTTTTAATTCACTAGAGGAAAAATTACAATTACTGCTACTTTGTGTTTTATCGGCGGAACATATTAACAAGAATAATATATGTGTCAATATTAATTAATTAATAAATAACGCACCATAATCATTAATTAGAATGCAGCGCAGATTCTCTTTCTTTTTATTAATAATTTTACAATAGCCCCTAAGGTGAAGGGTGAAATTAGACAAATTGTCATACATTTGCAGAACAATTATGGCTAAAATTTTACTTACCTGACATTACATATCATCAAATCGTGACCAAATGAATCAAAATGCTCATTAAAAGCATCAAAACTATTTTTATTCCGGGAATATAAGTTTCCTGTTGTAGAAATCATAGTTCTCTCTCTCTCCAGCCTGTTAACGACCCACTGGTGGGGCACAGGCTCCTCATCATAGTTGATTTATATTAATTCAGATGATGACAAAATATACACTTTTAAAATTGTTATATTTATTTATTTTCTCATCGACATTTGTGATAATTCTTCGTATACGGGGGCATTTGAATCACGACATTTCTAAAATACCCCTTTATTTTAGAAATGTAGTGATTCTAATGCCCCCTTATTCGAAGTATTGAATATTAATAACAAAGTTTCGCCACCGTTATATTTGCAGTGTATTAAACCCCACAGTACAATATTAAATTTATTCCGATTTTTATTTTATACAATTGAAATAAATAAATAAAAATGTTTATAAAAACAATTAGATAAAAAAATTAATGGAAAATATGTTACATGTATTTATATAAGTATGTTAAATGTGTGTGTGAGTGTGCGTGTGTTTGTCTGTGAAAGAGTGGGTAATATTAATCATTTATGGGCATTTGAAAACTGTAATTATCTTTTTTTAAAGATTATGCGCATGTACTGATTTTTGTATTGTCCAAGGTCAAGGCAGAGATCAGTATTTATATAATTGTTATTAAAAGCCTTGTTCCTGGGGTACACCTAATTCCATTTAGGGGTTCGAACATAGGCACTTTGACTTTCTTACAGAAGGTACCTCTAGCGTCTCTTTTATAAAGATCACTTCGCATGTGTTAAGCTGTCTACACACTGAACGGCCTTGCCCGCCATGTTGGTGCCGGCGGGATTAAATTATAAAAAAAAACTTAATGTCCCCCATAAATGATTAATATTTTCAATAACATGTTGTAAATAATTTTAACAACTTTAGTTTGATATAGTTATTACAATGTTTATTATTTACGCATTATTTAATACTTGAGAAAAATATAATCACCATTGCATTTTAATGTTTTGTTTTATTTCAAAAACACATAATGATGTGTTTACCTCTTTTTACCCATTTTGGCAGAACACACTGGTGTTAAACTTTGACGATGTTCTAAGCTTCTATAAATCTATCATAAATATGTTCTTTTGGCGAAGTTTTTATGAATTAATTAATTCATAAAAGCTTATGTTGGTATTTTAAAGTAAAATATTCGTCCCTTTTAACCCCGTTTTGAGTTTCGTACAAAAAATAATCCAAAAGAAACACATCACTTCGGTGTGCAGTCTGTCAAATTTTTTTTATTATATTTTAATATTTTCTAACACTTACGCGACACATTTGTTTAAATAAATTTTATCTCTTGTTAAGATAGTACAAATATGCAAATATCTCGAAAACGGTGCGACCTAGACGAAAACTTACGAGTTTCATCACCTTTATAGAACCCCACATCAAGTCCCAATTAACGTTATCCAGGGTCAATGGACAAGGTTATAAAAATAAAATTTGTGTGTGCGTGTGTGTATGTAGTGGGAAAAATTACAAATTAAAACAAAACTTAACTATTATTATTTTAATTCAACACGAGAATGACAAGAAACAAAACAGTCATAACACATATTTGTGCAAACAAACAAGAGTATGACCTCACAACAACATGATATGAATTACATGGGGTAAAAATACATACCTACAAATAAAGACCCCACTGCCTTACACAAATGGGGAAAAATATTCCACTGCTATACAAAACTAGGGCTAAACTTGCCCCATTGCTATATAAATAGGGTAATTGCAATAGGACAAGTGCTGCATTACCGTGTAAATGGGGTAAAATGCCTTATTGTTATACACAAATAGGATAAAATGCCCCATTATTGTACGCAAATTGGGCAAAGTGCCTCATTGCCAAAAACGAGAAGGGTAAAGTGACCCCCTTTGTCATAACCAAGTAGGATAAAGTGCCCCATTGTCATAAACAAATAAGACGAAGTGCCCCAAACAATATTCTTCTGTATATATTTATCCCATGAATTATTCTATACATGTTAAACTGACTACATTTGGAATGTGTTAAAACATAATATTGCACTGATCTATTTTAAATAGAATTTGACATTCGACTAGAGTTTATTTATGACAAACTAGTGAAAATATAAATAATTCTAGTTAATATTATTGGCATTATACATAAAGTTTTACATTCACCGTGTGGTGACGGATTAAGAATACAAGTGTCACCACCCCATCTCTTCCCAAGGGTGCTGTAAATGTCACCTAAGAGAGAAGAGCTCTGTGAGAGACGGAAAACTCGAAAATAAACTCTGTGCCAACACGCCTGGCCAGCGCGGCAGAGTAGACCAAAATCCCTTCAAAGTGGAGGAGGCCCGTGCCCAACAGTGGGACGTAAATGGGCTGGAGAGTATAAAGTTTTACATGTTGAATTAACAACTCAAAAATATTCGCAACATCTTCCCGATTTCAATACAAGCATTTACAGTACGTGCTTTGATAATGATGCGAATTCCACGTGCACAACTAAACTTAACTAAAAAATGAAAACTAATAGTGTCAATAACACCATTCGGCAATGTTACCTGGGGGCCAAGTCTGCTAATTCTGCTATTGCAGTCATATTACAATGTTGTTATAATGGTCAGTCACTGATGCCATTATGGCGTCATTATGACAAAAAAAGTAGTAATAGACTACCAAATTTGATAAAATTTCACCATTATCGTGTCATAATGACACCAAACTTGATTTTTTTGTATGGAGGGTAGAGGTACATACAAAATAACAATATTTTACAAGCACTCATCTCATAATATTTTCTAACATTTGCGCGACTCATCTGTTTAAATAAAACTACTTTTTACGGATTTAGACGCTTATATTTGTTTTAAATTTAACGTACTTATTTATTATATTACTATACTTAACGTATTTAATTTAACGTAAAGTAATAACTGATCGTAGAAGACACATTACAGCTCGGTCTCACCCGTGACCATGGTGACTGCAAAGTCTCCGAAACGTCGGGCCAAAATTTAAAACAAATATACGCGTCTAAATCCGTAAAAAGTAGTTTTATTTAAGCACTCATCTCATTATTAAACAACGTGTTTCAGAAAGGTGTAGTCATATTTGACAATCGTTACACATGGCCGGTGACTAGGCACTAGGCATGGATGAAATTACAAATACTAGTTATATTATGACTTTTGTGTGTTCATAAAAGTTTAAATAATTTATTAAATTAATCGATCTTCTTAAAATACAACACTACTATGAGGTCATCTTTTATCGTAAGGTTCAATCGCATTCAATAAACCGTAAACATCTCATAATTGATGCGTTTCTGGTAGTTATTTAATAATGTAAGCGAACTATTAAATGCATAGATTATTTGTACTATACATGTACCAATTACAAATTTATTATTGATTTTAATAAATACTTCTTTAATACTAATTTAATATAAATCATTTTAATTTTCAACATTATTTCATCAAAATTTGTCCAGCCATTCATAATTATTAGCACATTTTTTGGGGATATTAAATATATCAATTCATTTATCTATTGTTATCTTAAGACCAATACACAAAATATGTTTTACGCGAGACAAACGCTATAAAACAAACTACAGCGATTATATTATTGCTTATTACTCATTTCAATAAATAAAAGCAAACTAAATATTTCAATAACAATTTTACATAAGAATGTTTAAAAACATAGTGTCTTAAAGATTTTTTTTGTGGCTATCGTCTCCACTTAGTCGCGTCGTGATTATTAGGGCCCCTAGGTTCTGTTCCATTATCAATTAGTAACCGATAATCTACACGGAGGGGCCCCATTATTATAGTGTCCAGGGCATCTTATTAGTGAATTCGCTAAAATATCCATCACACGGCTATGTTTGTGAGAAAGGCATGCCAATCCCAACCATAAGTTACTATAAATAAAAACAAAACTTGTCCAGCTATTGTAGGCTAGTTACCATCTTTTTCTGCAGAAAAGCTATCTTCTACCAGTGGTTAAAGTCTGTAAAAAAAACAACAAGAATTATAATTAAACATTTTGTAATTTCTTAATAAAGATCAAAGTTTAATATTGATTTTATTGTATTATTATAGTAATTTTACTATAAAAGTCGAAACAAAATGTATTACAATTACTAACTTGAAAATATTGTATTATTATAATTAGTGCAGTGACGTCGAAATCAAATACGAATAATTGCAGAATTTATGTGTGTCTGATTTTAGTGCAGTTATAATAATTTTTTGTCACAGCTGAATATAGTTTTTGGGTGTGGTGACGGATTAAGAATACAAGTGTCACCACCCCCTCTCCTCCACAGGGTGCTGTAAAAGTCAACTAAGGGATATTGCACACAGATAACTTCTTCTGTGAAAGACAGAAAATTCGAAAATAAACCCTGTGCCAACACGCCTGGTCAGCGTGACACAGTAGACCATAATCCCTCCCAAAGCGGAGGAGGCCCGTGCCCAACAGTGGGAGGTAAATGGGCTGGAGAAGAAGAAGTTACCAGATGTAGTGTATATGGCTACATCACTGAGTCAGCTTGAAGCCACTTACATATCTATGTATGTCTATGATACAGGCTATACGTCATATGAAACGTCATTATTCTATGAAGTAAGATTTTGCCAGGCTAAAGTTACTTGTCCTCAATTTTAAACGTCAACCCACCATCTAGGGCGCCAAGTCTGCTATTCAATGTTGTCACAATGATAGTTCAATGACACCATTATGGCTGCATAATGGCATCATTTGTGACAGAAAATTAACAGTAGACTACCTAATTTGATAAAATTCGCCACTAAGCAATCAGTTATTGCATTTGTTGATTGCATAGTTGTGAATTTTATCAAGTTTGGTAGTCTATTGTTAAGTTTTGATCACAAATGACACCATTACGGCGCCATAATGGTGTCTTTTGTGTGAACTATCATAGTGACAACATTGAATAGCAGACTTGGCCCCCTGTTATATCTGTGTAAATAAATGGATAAATCAGATCTGTCACAGAGTAAATAAAGAAATACAAACAGTGTAATGTTAGTATAATATTATTAACTTACGTAAGTCTTGTAGATTCGAGTAATTCCATCAATATACATAATATATGTTTATCTATGCATATGTAGCGAATGTTGATATTTAACGAACGCTATAGCCGCCAGTTCCTTACAGAACTCTTCTAACACAATCAAACTTTCAACTAATTGATTGTGATCACCACTGGAAATAAATAGTATAATGTAAAAATCTATATACATAAATATTAATAGACATTTCACACAACGTCCTCTAGTCCCAATCTAAGCTTATATGCTTGTGTTATGAATACCAGAATACATATAATACTTTTCTTTTGTAAATACATACTTATAATACATAGTGAACTCCTAGACGCAGCACAAATATTTTTATGACAAAAAATATCACACAAATGTTTTTCCCGAGCGGGAGTCGAACCTGCGACCTCGTGAATGACAGTCCGTTTATGCACCACTCGACCGGTGTCCGATTGTCAAATGGCAAAACAACGTTTGCCGGGACAGCTAGTCTAATATATAAAATTCTCCTGTCACGGTGTTTGTAATTATACTCCTCCGAAATGGCTCACCGATTTTCGTGAAATTTTGTGTACATATCCGTTAGGTTTGAGAATCGGACATCTATTTTTCATCCCCCTAAATGTGAAGTGTAACCCCCCCTAACATTTGTATGGCAAAACAACGTTTGCCGGGTCACTTAATATTAGTATTGAAACTGCATCTTACCTTTCATCATAGCTTGGATCTTCACTCATTAACTGTAGCCTCGTATTTTCAATAACTTTATTATGATTCCTTAGCCTCGGTATTTCCATGGTCAGTCTTTTAGCCAACTCTTGCAAAGTCTTAAATAATGTGGGAGTTTTTTTCGCAGTTGGCAACATCGGATTTAACAAATACTCATGCAAATTCGGATGTGGCAACAAAGCTAACTTTGATACAATAGATGTAAGGTGCAAATTCACTTGATAAGGCATCGTTGGCATATTTGATAGTAGTTTGAAAACCATTTTAAAGAAAGGTCCCTCATCGAACTCCTCATCTATACTTTGGTTAGATTCCTTCATTTTTGGTACAGGTTTTTGTGAGAAACGTGTTTTTTCCTCGTTATTTTCCGATTGTATTGTAAATGTTTGATCTAAATGTATATCCGCTTCCGGTCTACTATCGTAACTATGAGTAGAACTGGCTGTGGTATCCCAATTGTAATCTGAAGGCCAATGGAAATTGGAAGTCACATCTAGCCAATACTGGAAAAAGATATTGCAATCCTAATTTAATATTGCCTATAGCATAGATATACCAAATAGTGGAAACACGTTTAATTTCGAAAACACGTTACTTTAGCCTGGCTAAATCGATAAAGATACGATAGTTGATTGAAGTGACATAGTAGTTATCGCAAACTACACGCGTCCCCCGCCGGGTCATGGTCAAGCTCAGGGCACATCAAGGCCCGGCAGGGCAAGAGGCGGAAAAAAAACTACACACGTCAATTTTATAAGCTATAAAACAAATATGTCATTAGGAAGAGAAGATCTGATATTTTCTAACATTTTCGCGACTCACTCGTATACTTGTTTTAAATTTTGGCCTGACGTTTCGGAGACTTTGCAGTCACCATGGTCACGGATGAGACTGAGTTATTATGTGTCTTCTACAATCAATTATTACAGGGTTTACCCACATTCCCAATGTCGGGCCAAAATTTAAAACAAATATACGCTTCTAAATCCGTCAAAAGTGGTTTTATTTAAGAGAAGATCTTATTTATTCGTTTACTATTTGTGGCTCGCGACTTCGTACGTATGGAATTTAGAAAATTTTCTTCGTATTTGCAACATT
Organism: Orgyia antiqua; assembly: GCA_916999025.1. NCBI lineage: Eukaryota > Metazoa > Arthropoda > Insecta > Lepidoptera > Erebidae > Orgyia > Orgyia antiqua. The sequence continues at coordinate 14,778,996 of OU779874.1, forward strand.
TTTCACTAATGCTCTGCTTCTATTGGTCGCAGCGAGATGTTATGTTATTATCATAGGTCGGAATTAGGTAGAGTTATTCATATACTGATTTCATACAGCGAAAGAATAAAGTGGATATGCCTCAAATCCCGAGATTAATTTTAAAGAGCAGAATAAAATCCCGTGATTTTTTAATAAAGATTTGTTAGTGACTGATTCAGTAAGAAAAGTATTCGCTCGTATTTATAAAAAAGGCGAAATATACGTATGAGAATTTGCTTAGGACTATCAATAATTTGTATTGTGAATTAATGTAAACTAATAAAAATTGTATGTTTTATTTGTCTATTTCTGAGGTTTTATTATTATTTATTCGTAATATTGTTGCCCACACGGAATTGTCTGTTAGAAATCCCGGGAAGGTCCACATTAATATCAACATTTCGATGCAAGTACATAAATTAACTCTACCTAATTCCGACCTCTGGTTATTATAGCCTTTCTTGATAAATGTACTAGAATTTTTCAAATCGGACTGACTTTGCAACGGTTTCTAAGATTAGGGCGTTCAAGCCACCCTTCAGCTTTATAATTTTAGTATGGATGGGTCAATTAAACCTGTAGCATGTATCAGAGACACACACGCTCTCTCTAGCGCATTTACGTCCCACTGTTGGGCACGGGCCTCCTCCACTTTGGGAAGGATTATGGTCTACTGTGCCGCGCTGACCAGGCGTGTTGACTCAGGGTTTAGCTTCGAATTTTCAAATATTCGAATTATTTTATAATTAATAAAGCTAAACAAATAAGCTTCGAATATTATTCTATTGTATAATTTTAATATAGTTGTAGTGTTGACGGATTCAGAATACAAGTGTCACCACCCCATTTCTTTCCCAGGGTGCTGTAAGAGCCATCTATGGGACAATATAAGCAGTTAACGTCTACTGTGAGAGACGGAATACTCGAAACTAAACCCTGTGCCAACACGACTGATCAGTGCGGTACGGGAGACCATAATCCTTCCCAAAGTGGAGAAGGCACGTGCCTAGCTGGTTAATGGACTGGAGAGGAGGGAGGGTATAATTTAAATACCTAATTACCTGGTAATGTCTATGCGCATCATGTATATAATGTTCATAATCAGCTCCGACAGGATCCGACAATATGGCGCGCGGCAGTAACAACAGGAAACTGCAACAAATAGGGGAAACAATCAAACACAATACAATACTTTCAAATACTTTAATGTCACATAACAAACATCACGGCACTTAAAACTATCACATTTTATATACATTTAATTACAATTATTGATTACATTATTACATATGGCGCTCTATTTACTCTCTGCCTACGTCTGTAGGAAATAAGCGTGACGTTATAATGATACTTACAATTATATAAAACATAAATTAAACGTAATATTTACAAGATTTAATTGTAAAATAACCCTTTTCTTTGCTTACGTTAATAGCCATTTTTATTATCACGCTTATATAAGTTCGGTATGTATCTATCAATGTATTATTCTATGTAACGGAATCTTTGAAAGTGATTTTCACCCACTTGCAGTAGTCAGATTGATCTGAAATTTTGCACACGTAACAAAGACCGATGACAATGCAATGATAATAAAAAATATTCAGGATTTTCTAGCGTGTTTTTAGGGTTCCGTACCCAAAGGGTAAAAACGGGACCCTATTACTGAGACTTCGCTGTCCGTCCGTCCGTCCGTCTGTCACCAGGCTGTATCTCAAGAACGGTGATAGCTAGACAGTTGAAATTTTCACAGATGATGTATTTCTATCGCCGCTATAATAACAAATACTAAAAATAAAATAAAATAAATATTTAAGGGGGGCTCCCATACAACAAACATGATTTTTTTACCGTTTCTTGCTCGATACTAATAACGTTGCCTTCTGTTGCATAGATAATGGTACGGAACCCTTCGTGCGCGAGTCCGACTCGCACTTGACCAATTATTTAGTTTTTGTCTAAGTAGATTATTTATTTAAAATATGTTCTGTATTTACGTTTTAAATATTTCACATTATCAAAAAGAAATACGGTCCCGAAGACTTAAAGAGACGTTTTATGATTACACGACTTAGATAAAAAAAAGAAATATATATCTATCGATGTCGCGGGTTCGATTACCGCTCGGAACAATCATTTGTGTAATTATAATTGACATACAAATGTTTGTACTGCAAAAATGGGAGTAATTCGGTATACTTTCTAAATGTATAAATCTGAAAGGTTGATTGTATTTTTTGGAGCAAGGCACCGCATAGGTCTACATATTCTACATTATCGTATGGGTTTCAAATTTATACGCCTTCAGACGCTGCTGATTAAAAAATTTTGACAGACGGACACCGTAGCGAGACTATAAAGATTTCTTCTTTGTGCGAAACCCTAAAATCGCAAAATGTTTTCTTATTTCCCTCCTCGCCCTTTCCAGGCGATGGTATTGTGTTAGACGGCAAAGCGATTCCATTTAATTCAGTTGTGTATATGGCAATATGATATGACGACAATATCATTTGCTTTTATTTATTATGGCAACATCATTGGCGATCTTATTAAAACGTAGACGTTCTTGGATATCTATCTGTTTAATACTCAATCATGCTAATAGCTAGCAAACCTAATCCACTAACGCCGGGAGGAACCGTACGCAGACGTTAGTAAAATGTGTATGACACGGGATAAATATGGCGAAATATTAAAGCGCAAGTTCAAAATCAAGAACAAACTATAGAAACTTATTTTGTATAAAACTTAAACAGTAAGCGCCGGCAGTTACTTAATTTCAAATAAGTTTCTTTCATCGAAGCGATTGAAATGCTTAAATATAATAATTATTTGTACCGTCTAAATATATATTTACATACACCGTAGCAATATAAACAACAATTTTTTTATACCATTTATACATAATCATTTTAAGAATATTTCATGATATAAAAATAATTAGTTAATTACTTATAATTATACCTGTATAGCAGAAAATATTAAAAACTATATATGTATAAAACAAATGCAATGTCTTTAAAAAATTATATGGTGGCTTTCAAAAATCCATCGACCAGTTTATCGTAACACAAAAACAACTATAGCACTAAATATGGCCACAACTTTGTATAATACAAGTTTAGTTTGAAGAGTTGAAGAGTTTCTCAATTCCACTGTATGTTTTTTTTATTCTTTTTTACGTTTGTTACCACATAACTTTTAACTAGGCCAATATTCGTAGTATGCAAATAAAAACTATTTATTTTATAATATTTACAGCTAGAACAATATGTACACTAGATTCAATAGGCTTAATAGTAGAAACTAATTTTTAAAATTATAAAGTTTTGTTTTTTTTTTTATATTTTCTAACATTTTTTTTTTCTTTATTCTTTTCTACAGCACTGTATGTTAAAACTATAGGAGCATAGTTACTATGTGTCTTACTTATTATGCAGTGATATGGAATCAGACTTTTGAAGCAAAAATAGTATTATACATTGAAAATAAAAACGCCACCAAATTGTTAAGATATCGTCACTGCACCAGATTCATACATTCACTTGCAAATTTTATCTAAATTACAAAAATAATAACAATTTACCCATCAAACCAGAAATATTAACAAACCCATATAAACAACCCAGAAATATTAACAAACCTATATAAACAACCCAGAAATATTAACAAACCCATATAAACAACCCAGAAATATTAACAAACCCAGAAATATTAACAAACCCAGAAATATTAACAAACCTATATAAACAACCCAGAAATATTAACAAACCCATATAAACAACCCAGAAATATTAACAAACCAATATAAACAACCCAGAAATATTAACAAACCCATATAAACAAACCAGAAATATTAACAATACCCAGAAAAATTAGCAATTTATTTTGTCATTTTCAACTGTATTATTTGGCACAAATATTATTATAAATTAAGAAATTTTGAATGTTTTTCTAATAGATGGCGTCAAAAGTTGATTGATATCACTATGAATATTTTGTTTAGTATACGTACGTACGTAAGCTTGCACGTGCACGTAAACATGCCCGTATATTTTCAGACCAAAATATAAGAGTGTAAGTATTTAAAATTTAGTTGAAACGAAAATGCGGAAGAATTATGATTATGTCATGTGACACACTAGAGTATGCACACGTTCTTGTTATTATTTTATTATAATGTATATTATTAAATTATACTTAGCTACTCATGATTGTCCCAAGCGGGAATCGAACCCGCGACCTTGTGAACGGCAGTCCATTACATGAACCACTACGCCACGAAGCCCGTCAAAAATAAATTATATAAGCCGTTATCAAGCTTTTACATTAAAGCAATCTTATTAAACAAATATTAATCGCTATATATGGCGCTATCATTACACGGTGATGGTATTTCAATATTTTCCTTTGCCATTATTTCTTCTATTGACGTTTTGAGTTGCTCTAGCCGCCTAGAAATTTAAGCTTCGGTTAAAATATAGTTAACTGAGTATGGAGGCGTAGCTAGGACTTTGTTAGGACTTTTTTAAATGTGATTAAGGAAATGAAACTTATACAACTGGGGAAAGTGCAAGGCAGAATAGTTTGGGGGAGTTTGAAACTCCAAAAAAGCCACAGGCTACGCCCGCAAATGAGCAAAATATTCCATTAGTTATTGAGAAGCGGTGACCAGCCACCAGTAAGTGAAAATTTTATTGATTTACTTGACATTTTACTGTTAGTATTAGTACATACATGGATATAATATATAAATGGTTTAATGCAACCAACCAATTCAATACATGAATACAAAATGGCGTGCATTGATTGAATAGTGCAAGTAAGATGGAGCGTAGAATCACGTACTTATAGATCAAGCCCCGTGCGGACATTGACTAACTTTAGGGTAATAATATAAAATATTATTTATTTATTTATATAACTGATTTTACATATAGTAACAATAGTTGATACATTCATGAAAGCATTAGTGTAATGGTCTACATATTTCTTACGCAAGAGATCGTAAAATTATATTAACGACTAGGTAGCTATTTCCCGCCTTTTCGTTCGTGGGCAATAAGAAACTTCAAGCAGGTTTTCCCGAAGGAATTAGATATCATCCTGGCATAAATCTATCTATAGCCTACACTATAAGTTAGATATTTACCAATATATCACTGGAAGCGGTATTAAAACCCGTGCAGTAGTTTTGGTGAGATGCGCGTACAAACAGACAGACAGATAGACAAACGGATCAAATTTTTTTCAATATCTTCAAATTACAGATTTCGACTTTTTAGATTTTTATTATTGGTCTTATTCATAATGTTCGGTTCGCGGTTGAATCGGTTCGCGAAAATTGTCACAACTTGTTATTCATGATAGTCTTTTTACGCTAAAACGTTTATTATCTCTCTGATAAAATCTCCGTTTAAACCTCCGATAAGTCATTATGAATAAGACCGTATAGATGGGTGTGTAGTGTAGGATGACAGAGATACGATAAACTGTTTAACAAACTACAATTGTAATTTTTTTATGGAAATCGTATTTACTATCCTTAGTCTTACTATTCTATACTTTTTTCGGAAGTGGTTGCATTGCACCCCCTATATATGCGGCAAAATATAGTTATTTAATAAATAGGTAGGATATATATTATTATTCATTCAGTTAGTTTGATATGATAACCTTGTTAGTACCTCAGAAAAAAATGATGTTTTATTTCAAATTTAACTCGTTCAAATCACTTGTTACAAATCGGCAATTATTTATTTTGGTAATATGTTACATTAAGGGCCTACATCAATATTATCGTTGACATGTATAATACAATAACACAGCTAGTAGGTATAGAAAATGAAGAATTAGGGATATTTTTTTTGTTTACTCAAAATCTACTAAATATATTTTAATTCTGATTTACGTGTTTCAGTATATAATAGTTACTTATGTTTTTAAAGTTATTTCATTAGTTAATACGCGATAATAGACCGACAAATGTAAAAAATAAAAAAATAGAGAGGTTGTTTCGCTAAGATTTTCTATCGAGAAAACTTTTTTCAATCGCGTTTCTGAGTTTATGCGATCCTAGATCATATATTGAAAAAACATATACTTAAAAATTAGAGCTCTAGCCATTCAATCTAAAGAAACAATGAAAACTTCGTACGTAGAAAAATGCACGAAGCTATTTTGGTATCCTCTTAACAGCAAAATATCCTTAATAATATAATAACAAATTAAGGTTTTGAATAATATAATCCCGGCTAACTTATTTGTAATAATATGCTTTAATTGAAGCCAGCACCAAAAAGTTAATTTACGCAACTATAGCCTCTGTTTTTTTAAAATCTAGAATTGTATTCTTACAAAATATTAGTTTACAAAAAAAAATACTTTTCCACACCACACAAAAACATGTGATTTTTTTTAGTATATACCGTCTTTTACAAGAGAAAGTAACAACCTAGTAACTGAAACTGAAAGGCTGATCGAGTTTTTTAGCTAGCAAAATTAGCGTTTTTTTTCAGAACAGGTTTTCAGAAACTAGGTTTTAGTATGGGCTTAGCCAGCATTTGGTTTGGAGGTCTAAACCCCTAAAAAGGCAGAAATTTGGGACGAAAAACAAGTATTCTACTATTCTATAAATTTAGTCCCATTTTGACCTCAAACCCGCCGCAATGAAACGAATATTTGAAAACACTTCCACAAAACAATTTCTGGCTACGCCCATATGATATATAACCTAAATCTTAAACAGACTAATTTAAGATTCTATTTACCAAAGTTTTTTCCCCCAATGGTGACCTTGACCTTTGACCCTGACCCTTGACCTTTGACCTTAACCCTTGTAAATGTATATACATGTACTGACCTGTTAATAACTCTATGTATGTTGTCTGTGCCCTCATCATGATGGTTCAGGTCTACTCCTTCATGAGACAGTATATCAGTGATCTGCTCATTCACATGGTCTTCGTGCTGCAGTTGTTTCATTGCTTCCCTGGTAAAAAATCATAAATTAATATTCCATGACGTCTTATTAATTCCCGTGGCACGCTGTTAGTTGTCAAACTACTCCGAAATGGTTTGACCGGTTTGTATTTAGTTTTGTATGTAATTAAGTTGTATTGTGATATATAATGGCATATCATATATTGGGATAGATTTGGAGGGATGTCCGTGTGGTGACAGATCGAGAATACAAGTGTCACCACCCCATTTCCTCCCCAGGATGATGTAAAAGCCAGTTAAGGGATATTGTACACAGATAACATCCTCTGTGAGAGACGGAAAACCCGAAAATAAACCCTGTGTCAACCAACACGCCTGGTCAGCACGGCAAAGTAGACCATAATATTTGACGAGCCTCGTGGTCGAGTGGTTCATGTAGCGGACTGTCGATTAAGAGGTCGCGGGTTCGATTCCCGCTCGGGACAATCATTTGTGTGATTTTTCTCATTGTCATACAAATGTTTGTACTGCGTCTGGGTGTTTCTATGTATTATAAGTATGTATTTACAAAAGAAAAGTAGTATATGTAGTCTATCCGTATTCTGGTACCCATAACACAAGCATATAAGCTTAGCTTGGGACCAGAGGACGTTGTGTGAAATGTCCATGAATATTTATATTTATTTATTTATAATCCCTCCCAATGCATGTAGTGGAGGTGCCCAACAGTGGGACGTAAATGAGCTGGAGGAAAAATTGGAATTACGTTACAATTATTATGTGCGTTACCGAGCTAGCAGTATATTTGACACAAGAAATAGCGTGTGAAACCACTCCCGTTTGCTTTATGCTCTAAGTTTTATCTTACCTATTCCTCTCCCTCTCTCTGCCTATAGACAGATCGTTGAGTCTGTCTCTGTCTGTGTCATCTAAAGGTGTGTGCTGTGTGAAATATCCACGAGATGCAACTCTAGCTAATACAACACGCTGTATACTGTGTTCTGTGCCTTTCTCTATTATTGTCTGAAATTATAAATAGATAATAATACATAATCTTTTAGATCGCAGCATAAGGGGCTCTATAGTCTCTGCGCAGCCCCACATAATAGGGCCACCCTTTGCCGTGCCATGGTCAGGCTCAGGGCACACACCATGGCCCGGTCAGGGTGAGGAGAAAAAAAACCCCAAGATAATAAAATCTTTTTATTATAGTAAACTTTCTTTCTCTCTCCAGCCTGATAACGTCCCACTATTAGGCACGGGGCTCTTCTACTTCGGTAGGGGTTATGGTATACTGTGCTACGCAGATCAGGCGTTTTGGCATAAGACTTTTTTTTTGACATTTCACACAACATCCTCTGGTTCCAAGCTAAGCTTATATGCTTGTGTTATGGGTACCAGAATACGGATAGAATACATATATGTACTACTTTTATTTTGTAAATACATGCTTATAATACATAGAAACACCAAAACGCAGTACGAACATAATAATATATATGTATGACATTTATAAATTTCACACAAATGATTGCCCCGTGCGGGAATCGAACCCGCGTACTCGTGAACGGCAGTCAGACCATTAGCCGAGCACGAGGCTCGTCTTTTTCGATTTATTTTCAAGCTTTTCGTGTCTCACAGAGAACAGGCTTTTACAGCACCCTGGGAAGAAAAAGGGCAGACAAGGGCATGAGGATAATTATGTGTTCCTTACCTCAAAGAACCTCAACGTTTCTAACGTTAATTCATAGTTGTCAGTTAAACAATTGTTAATTAAAGTGTGTAGTAGAGGCCATTCGGAAACTTCGCCATCACCGACCAACCAATTTGAAAATTCTGAAAGAAATACATTTATTTTTACCATGGAGGTAGACAGAGAATATGGAAACGCCATTTGTTACAATTTAAACACACAGACGCATCTTTATAACCTTTATCTTTGTTTATTATAAAACAGTCATTGTTTTTGTATGTATGTCCCTATGTAGCGTGTATCTTCAAAACTACGAAAAGCATTTTAATGTTGTTTTTTTTTTAATACCATTTCGAAAACAAAAAAATTATACATTAATTTTTTTGTTTTCGAAATTCTACGCGTACAAATTTGCTGTTTTCTAATATGCCTGCGACTTCTTACGCCTGATTTCAAATCCGAATGAAGCGATTATCCGTCACTCACGGACATACTAGTATATTATATTACTAGCTGTTGCCCGCGACTCCGTTCGCGTGGACTAGAAAGCTTTTCCCGTTTTGGAAACATTTATCACTACTGCTTCGCTCCTATAAGTCACAGCGTGATGTTATATAGCCTATAGCATTCCTCAGTAAATGGACTATACAACACAAAAAAAAATCTAATCGGAGTAATGGTTCCTGAGATACTGACCATTAATAATATCAGGCGAGTCTACCACCTTGAGACACTTGGCAAGTATAGCTGTCACCAGCACCGCATGATGCAGATCTGTGATCCCCACCTCGGCAGTACCCTCCAGGAAGTTCTGACGGAATGTACGCGACAAGTGCGCTGCTATTGTTGGATGACATTCCTGGACACAAACGACATGAATTTCCTTAAAAATATATTTAATTTCACCCAAATTGGTGCAATTTCAAAAGTTAACGTCCGTTCGATATATTGGGCACAGGCCTCCTCCACTTTGGAAGGGATTACGGTCTACTATGCCGTGTTGACCAACCGTGTTGACACGGGGGTTGTTTTCGAGTTTTCTGTCTCTCACAGAGGATGTTATCTGTGCGAAATATTCCTTAGCTGATTACTACAGCACCCTTGAGAGGAGATGGGGTGGTGACACTTGTATTCTTAATCAGTCACCACACGAAGGAGAGATGTGATGTTAAGTGGGGTTTAATCCAAATGTTATAACGGCTAGTACAGTGTCAATCCACTAGGCGACCTTTCCTTGCCGGACCACAAGATGCTTTTTCACGCCTAGCTTGAAAAACCCCATGTCGTAGGAATTAATTTAAAAATATAATATAATATAAATATACATCCCTAATAAATCAATCATATAATTTGTTTTTTAAATTCCACTCGTACGGTGTCGCGGGGAACAGCTACTTACATACATATTATAATTGCAGTAGTAGACACAAAATATAACATACACGTACAACCAACGTATACGTGTACGTAAGAACACGTGCACGTACAAATGGAATTTAGTTACCTTCATCAATGTATCACAGTAATCCAACCAGGAGAAAAAGCTTGTTAATTCTCGGTAACCATGGAATTTACTATAAGATTTGTCACCAAAGTCTTGTGCTACATACCTAAAAATTAATATTATGGATTATATTTTGACGTTTTATCTCAAAATATCTGAAAATAATTTTCTAGCAATCCCTGTATCTATTTAAAAAGGCAACAAAATGAATATTGAAAATTAAAAATGTTACGTAAGCCGGTAACGCGATATTACAAAATTTCTAAAAGTCTGGAATCAGAACAGTCTGTACTATAGACATACAATTAGCATTACTATATAGGTGTCGCAAACCTATAATTTTATTCCCTAAAACAGCGCTGATGTGGCCAAGAAATAAAATTGAAAAAATAAATAAATATTCAAGGACATTTCACACAACGTCCTCTGGTCCCAAGCTAAGCTTACTATGCTTGTGTTATGGGTACCAGAATACAGATATAATACATAAACTACTTTTTCTTGTAAATACATACTTATTTACTTATATTGCATAGTAAACACCCAGACGCAGTACAAACAGTTGTGTGACAATTACAAAAATCACACAAATGATTGTCCCGAGCGGGAATCGAACCCGCAACCTTGTGAACGGCAGTCCACCGACAGTCTACTGGTTACAAGTAACCTGAACCAGTGACAGATAGATTCGTTTTACCTTTTGGTACATGACCCTAAAATAATATTATATAGTTACTTACGCCCAAGTAATATTAAGATGATCAACATCACTGGGGTCCACATTAGCCGGTATACATTTATATTTAGCAGCTAACTTATCAACAATGGTCTCACAGGCAGGACTGCAGCTGGTCAACAAGTTGGCGATGTCGTCTTCCGGAAGGGAAGACACGATCATTATACCTTCACATGCTCGCAGGACCACTTGGTTGTCCTGAAATTACGAACAATCTATCTCAGGGTCACGGCAGGTTTTGCGTTTGCATTGATGCTGAATAGCGTTATATCGAATCGCTACGTTTGATCGTTGTATCAAAATTGCGCGTTTTTGAGGACCCCAGACGTGTGGAGTGTTCGGTCAACGTGTAGCTCATAAAAATCGGTCAAATAGGAGTTGAAATAGCACACAAAGGTTTAATAACGATAAGAATGAGCAGTACTTACAGCACTATTCAAGTACGAAAGCAGCAAATCAATCAGTAGAAACTTGTCATTATCATCGTAAACAGTTTTGTGACTTTTACATGACAAATTATCATCTGCGGAACTGCTAGACGTGACGCAATTATCATCTTTCCCTGTTCTAATTATGGACACGTTTCTTAAAGGATTTTGAGGCAATTCCACTTCGAACAGCGGATTTTTCTTTGGGGTTTGGACTTTACTCCGAATTGGTATTAATTTTTGTATATCTTCTGGAATGCTGAGTAAAGTCGATCTGTCTTCTACAAATGGTGTTGTAAATATGTTTGCTAAGCCAGGTTCCTTTCTAACTAAACCACAGAGAGTAAGTAGAAGTTCCACTTCTTCTTTCTCTGTAGGAGATGCTGGAGATTCGTTACATTGGATTAACATCCGCTGGAATGGAATAATTGAAAATAATTCTTAACGATACCCCAAATAACGGGATAAGGGCAGGAAAATCATTATCTACCGGTTTCGGTATTCGGTCGCTGCTAGTCTTTATTAAAAGTAATATCAGGACTTTCAATAGTAGATTTTAATTATGTAATTTAACTTAACTAAAAATAGTAAATCATTTAAAAATTAAAGAAAAGTATCAAGTCAATATTTTAGGCTCAGCATGACGCAACATCGCAGAAGTGCGCTATACAAAATCAATTGTAAAGTTTTTATAATATACTAGCAGTTGCCGGCAACTTCGTACGCGTGGAATTTTAAAAAGATTTTTCGGTTTCTGTAATATATTTTACTTATGCTTCGCTCCTATTAGTCGCAGCGTAAAGTTATATAGCCCTATAGCCTTTCTCGATAAATGTACTATCCAACACTGAAAGTTTCTTTTTAATCGGAGCAATGGTTCCTGAGATTAGCGCGTTCAAACAAACAAACAAGTCAGCTTTATAATATTAGTATAGATTCGCTCATAGACTTTTAATAGATACGAAGTTTTGCGTTTGGCCCTTAATCGTGTAAAATACTTGATAATCATTCATGTAAGGTAAAACATCCATCAATATAATTTTTATATAATTGTCTGTGTAATATTACCTGTAAAGGCCTATAAACATGTGCACTATTAACACAAGGTTGCCTAGTCCTCCTCAGTAGAGCTGTTCCTGTAGTTAGTGCGAGCGATCTAGCCCCTGGAGGTCTGTCCGCTGCGGCAAGTGCAGTCAGGGCATCTAACATACATATAGACCGTTGTACTATTGCTTCTAAACATGGTCCTACTGTACCACCGTGCTGTTCTTTCTCTTCGTCCACTATTAACTGCAAAGAAACGATAGAATACATGTTTAAAAACAAAATCTTCCACCGTGTCTTTGTTTCTACATCTCTCCAACCCATTAACATCACATAGTTGGGCACGGCATATATACGTCCGTGTGGTGACGGATTAAGAATACAAGTATCACCACCCCATTTCCTGCCCATGGTACTGTGAAAGCCAGTTAAGGGATATTGTACACACACAACGGCCTCTGTGAGAGACGGAAAACTCGAGATTTGACACTATGCCAAGGTAAGCATAGCAGACCATAATCCATCCCTGAGTGGAAGAGGCCCGTGCCCAACAACGAGACGTTAATGGGCTGGAGAGAGAGAGTTGGGCTTCTCCACTTCAGGAAAGCTTCTGGTCTACTATGTCGCACTAACCAGGGGTGTTAGCATAGGGTTCAGTTTCCTCTTCTCACAGAGAATACTCTCTGCTTATATTCCCTTAGCTGGCTATTACAGTACCCTGGAAAATGGAAATAGGGTGTCTGGGTCTAGTGTTTTAATCCATTACCACACGGTCAGTCTTTACGTTTATAAAATTTGCATTCAAAATTCGCTAATTTCCGTCCGCAATTATGAGCCATAATAAAAACCGTAATAGTACTAACATATTAATATGTTTCAATGGTATACAGACTATACAGTATAGAGCGCAAGCCCCGTGAAGACATTCATTTAAATATACGATGGTGAAAGTAATAGGTATCATGTTGAACCGACATTATCATATCACTGATGAAAGTATTATACGACTTTTTTAGTCATTATAATACCAAGTCATCATTTTTGTACGTATGTCCCTGTGTGAGCTTATATCTTAAAAACTACCCAACGGGTTTTGACGCGCTTTTTTAATAGTAAAGTGGTTCAAGAGGATGGCTTATTTGGTTTCGTTTTTAAATTCCACGCGTTCAAAGTTGCGGCCAACAGCTAGTTGTTTTATAATAACTAAAGAACGATGTTCGGACGCAAATATGCAAAACTGATTGTACGAGTTGGACTCCTACACAACAGGTTCCGTACCGTTATAGTCGGTTGGTCGGAAATGTAACAAGACCCTAAAAAAAGAATAAGGCAATAAAGAATAAGGCAATATAGAATAAGGCAATATAGATTAAGGAATAAACTAACATGTCCACACAATTGGGATTGTTCATAATTTTTGACCTGCTGCTTTTATATTTTTTTAGAAAATATAGACGATTTTAAGCAACTAATTTCAATATTATTGAAATATTCACTATATAGAATTTTTAAAAAATAAATAAATAAATAGAGATCATTTGCTTTTTTGGAAAAATAATCGTTAATATAGCAAATTTTCCGAAAAAAAAACTAATGGATCATGATCAGAAACTCTATTCCCCGAAATGGTTTTTGAAATAAGAGTTTTAAAAAAATATGAACAATGCCAATTGAGAAATGTCGCATTCAGTATACAATGACTTTTATACAGTTAGGTAATTTTTGCTAGGTTTAAATAAAACTACTTTTTACGGATTTAGACGCGTGTATTTATTTTAAATTGTGGCGCGATGTTTCCGAGGCTTTGCAGTCAGCATGGTCACGGGTAAGACGGGTTGCGTCAAAATCCGAAAGAGGTAGTTTAATTAAACAAATGAGTCGCGCAAGTGTTAGAGAATATTCTGCTAGGTTTTTTTCATTTTTCATTGCATAAATACTAAAACATGCAAAAAGATTTCACAAAAAATCGAGTGTAGGTTTTGTTGTAATATTTTTCTTAGTTATTTCCTGGTTTACATTCGGAATTAGGTTCCACTAATTGAAATTACTTGTTATGTGTTATCAGTATACCTATATATTTAACGAAAGTGCTAACTAATATTGATAAGCACATAGGTAAATTAAACACTAAATTGGCACGTACATAACATGACAGTAATTTAATGTTCCAATATGTAATTTTAGCTATCCGATTTGAATTGGAAGAAATCTTTACTTGTTATACACCAAGTTGTTATCTTTGTATGTATGCTCCTCTGTGAGCTTATATCTATAAAATCACGCAACGGAACTTGATGCGGTTTTTTTTAAGTGATGGAGTGGTTCAAGGGGATTGCTTGAGCCTTTTTTGTATAACTTGTTACGGTTTGGTTTCTAAATTCCACCCGTACGAAGTTTGTCGGTAACAGCTAGTGTAAAATAAAATTGTTATAAAAATTATTTCAAAATTTTCTTATGAATGCTGTCAGAAATTCAGAACCTTCAAATGATTCCAATACAAACTTCTTTATCCAGTTAAAATGTAACTGTCAGCCTACATTATAACTAAAAATTTACTTTTTTGGTTTGTTATGATCTATGTATATTCTTTCTAGTCAGCTTGGAATATACAGAACCCTAATCAAACAAGTCAGTTTCTGTGTTGATTGGGTTATTTATTTACTGAAAATGCCATAAACATGACCAACCACTTACAATAACATGGAGAGATAACTGGTTGACCATCAAAGCATAAAAATTAACACAATTTTCATGCACTCATAAATTTTTTATGTTTTTCTTTAAATGTCCTACTTCTATGTATTAAATTGATATTTGTACCGCATGGCATATACTAGTATCATAAAGCTGAAGAGTTTGTTTGTTTGAATGCACTAATCTCAGGTTCTGGTTCCGACTGGTTCGAATTGAAAAATTCTTTTTGTGTCGAATAGTCTATTTATTGAGAAAGGCTATAGGCTATATAACTAATATAACATCACGCCGCGATCGATAGGAGCGAAGGAGTAATGAAAAATGTGGCAAAAAGAGGAAAATGTTCCAAACTCCATGCATATAAACAGCAACTTCATAGTTTATAAAAATTAGGTAGTTTAAGTTTTTATATCCACAATTTGATACCGATAATAAAGTATATTACTTTAGATTAGAGAGAGAGATTTATATTGCTTAGTTTGGGCCCACAACTCAACTCAGAATATGATAGTCTCTAGTATGTATGTACTATATATAATATATATATGTATGTAGTAGTATGTATATAGTCTAGTGGCATGGTAGTAGTCTCTGCCTACCCTTATGTTAAAAATCGCGTTAGTATGATGACGAATATAATAGACACATACTTTTAAGCTGGTCAAATATTATGTTTTAATATAGAATGAGTGTTAAATAAAATTTTGAAAAGGACACTTTCGTTTAACAAACGGGAGTCATATTAATAATCTAGTAAATAGCTAATATATATCATGGTATTATACTAGTGGTATTACAACATAAGTCTTTATAAAATTACAGTAAAACTATTGAATCCTAGTACAAAATAACAACAAACCTGTAACATCTGATGCAAATGATGAGGTATTCTCGTCTCTTCAATATGCATTTTGTTATTATCGTCGTAATTCTGGTAAAAGTTCAGTATCATTTTCCAATGGTACTCAAAATCCTCGAGCCTAGTAGCCGGTGGAGCCAGCTGTAATTGCAAAACAATATTTATTACGGTCTAAACACAAAAATTACAAAATAAGATTTGTAATTTTTCTTACGACGTCCGCCGCACTTTGCAACACATCAGAAAAACGGCTCAACATATTCGAAATTTATAATTTCAAACGTACACGAACATCACAATTTTTTATTGAAATGTAAAATTTTTAAAACGAAACTTTTACGAAATAACAAATCATTTTCTGCACAAAATAATAATTTTCCAACTAATGAATGAACTGCAATGAGCAATGAAATTCAATGAATGAATGAACCAAAGAGATAAAATAATGAATGAACTACAGGAGCCCACTGGGCCCTGAGTCGGGTATTTCAACGGTGTCACAACTGTACCATTATTGTACCATTATGGTGCAATAGTAAAGTTTTTGGTAGTCTACTATTAATGTGTCGTCATAACGACTTCATCATTGTCTTACAATTGTCAAAGTGACATAAATTGCTAGTCTCGTACACAACTGCTTCACAATTGCAATTCAATGACTGAAATGTTTCGGTAGTCTGCTATTTTGAATTTGACAGTAATATTTTTAAATTGTCCTGTGTCGACAGATTGCCATAAATAAAAAATAGATAGATAGAAATATTAGAAATTGTTCTTTGTAATTTATTGCAATTTACTAATCTCCTAAACTTCACATTGCTTTTTATACTAATAAATAGTATGTACAAATTATATTTAAACGAAGTCTAGCATGATTAAATGTTTAAATTTATTAGTAGTTTTTCGAAAATCACTTCAACTAACGCATTTTTTAAAAACGGCAACACATACATACCATTCTAACACAATCCATAGAGAAAAGAGACCGAAAATTCAATGCATAGTTAAAAGAGATCGACAATTCTATTACCATTGAAAGACCGTTATGACGGCATATAGCAGACTACGGATATTTGACTTCGATTGCAACGGTATCGTGCCGGTATTGTGCCGGTATGACAATTGTTCCAAAATAGTGGACTTGAGCACCAGAATGCGTTGCTGAGAATGCTCTTGGTCCCTCTTAGGTAGTAACTAGTCTGTGATGGCCAGTGTAAATAAAAGTTTATTTGTCTCTGGTAACAAGTGCATAGTCTGTGTAGGCAAGGAGCGCCATTTTATTTTAGTTGTCATCATTCATGTCAATTGTCTGTCACTTGTCATTTACCATCTGAGTCTGAGTAGTCTGCGATCGAATTCCACCTTGTTCTTTTCAAATTTTTTTATTTAATTAGAAGTAAATTAACGGTGTGTTCATATAATTGGAATTTTCGACATGATATATATTATTAGAGCATAAACTGACTTCGCTAACTAAAGCATTTACCAGGTGTTCCATAAAAACAATCACATAACAATGTCGTCATTCCTCAATCATCGAGAAGATAGTATTCTGACTGTGGATGAGGCTACAACCAAAGATAATGTCACGTATTATACAATAACAGTAAAAGTTGGCCCTGTGCGGTGGAACGTGTCGCATCGGTACAGTGATTTTGTAGAGCTCCATGACAAACTGGTTGCTGACCATGGGATCGCAAAAGAGTTACTGCCGCCGAAGAAAGTTATTCGAAATAAAACACCAAAATTTGTAGAACAACGACGAGAGGCTCTGAGCGAATACTTGAAAAATGTGTTTACTTATTTAAAGCTAACTATGCCATCAGAGTTCGCTCATTTCCTTGATTTTCATTTGTATGACATATATTTTTTGCTGCAAGATTTAGCAAAGAGTTTCTATTTAGAGGGTGATAATCTTTTACACTGTGAAAAATCACATAAATTCACTCCTATGGAGGTATGATACTAATATTCTTCCTTCTTGCTCAGCTTAGTAGTTTCCTATTAGACACTGGTCTTTTAGCTTCAGTAGGGTATTTGGTCTGTTTATTCCACACTGACTAAGCATGTTGGTGTAGGGTTGCAGTTGTATACTAATACCCGTCCACCTGCAAAAAGGCTCACCCTTTTCGCGGGTGGATGGATATTAGTATACAACTCCAACCTGGGTGACGTCCCAGTGCGCCCGGACATCGCCCGTGAGAAGGTGCTCACGGAACAGCTGCTGTGCGGACAACTGAATAGCTAGCGTAGTACCGGTGTCTGCCCACTAGTTGGCGGGAGTAGGTGCACGGCGGGTCTTTTAGTGGGTGAGGATCCCACACTACCTCACTGTTGCCCCTAGACAGTGGAGTGTGTGGTTAGGAACATTACGACCCACCAAAAAAAAAATTATGTTTTCTGTTAGTATTTATCTTTAGCCTTGTACCCTTGGCCCAATGTTTGTACCCAATGGCAGATAAAAGAGTAGTAACTCTTTTATTCTTAATCTATGACCAAATTTGCAACAATATTATATAAAATACTAGCTGTTACTTAACTTCATACATGTGGAGTTTAAAAACCAAACATTATCAAATTATATAAAAACAGCCATCCTCTTGAGCCACTGTGTCTATTAACAAAAACTGCATCAAAATCCATTGTGTAGTTTTGAAGATATAAGCTTACGTAGGTATGTACTTGTAAAAATAATGACTTTGTCTTCTTGTCTTGTATAAACAGCTGTTTTCTTCACAACCGTCATGCATGTATGACCAGATGTATGAGTGTAAATAAAGTTTAAAAACTCGATCATAGAAATTGCATTCTACAGTCTGCATGATATGTTTTTTTTTTCAGTTACATGCTATAAGTGAACGATTAAAAATTGCTTGCCCTACAACAGAAAAGACGGATCAAATGTATGACTTTAGTCATGTTTTAGACTTTTGTTCACAAGTTCGCTCTTTGAACATAGAAGGCAGCTATGAGAAACTCGGTACTAGTAATATAGTACCAAATGATCTCCATTTTGATTTTGTACCGTTCAAGTCTTTATTGGATTTGAGGATACTTGGTGTACCAATGCAGTGTATACAGGGTGTTGGTGAGTATTCTTTTATTGAATAACCCTGATATATATGTATATAGGTTGTCCCGATATCTATTAAAGTCAATTAAAAATAACCAAAATATTTTATGGCTTTTTTATTCTTGATAAGAATAAAACTATATTAATACCATAAATATTGCTATGTGACTCCCAATAATTGACGAATGTGTGCAGATGAGGTTTATACCGGAACTAATTGTTTTTGGCTAGTTTATATGCATTGTATTTAATTTGAAAACAAATGTTCTATACGGTCAAAATTATAATAATAAATAATAATAATAATAAATATTCATAGACATTTCACACAACGTCCTCTGGTCCCAAGCTAAGCTTATTATGCTTGTGTTATGGGTATCAGAATACGGATATAATACATAAACTACTTTTCTTTTGTAAATACATACTTATAATACATAGTAAACACCCAGACGCAGTACAAACATTTGTATGATAATTAAAAACATCACACAAATTATTGTCCTGACCGGGAATCGAACCCGAGACCTCATGATCAGCAGTCCGTTATATAAACCACTCCACCACGAGGCCCGTCGAATATAACTCATTATTTATAATATAACTCATTATTTATAATATAACTCATTATTTATCAATTTTTTAAAACTTCAGAATACATAATACAATAAATAATACGTAAACCGTAGGAAAAATAATTTGGATCCATAGCAGAGAACAAAAAATTGGATTGAATGATATTCATTTCTTAAAAAGCTCCATCTGTCACATTTTTATATCGGCCATAATTTGTAAATTCCATTACAAATATTATACTTATTTAAAACAGGTAGTCTACGTGACAGTCTAGTGAGTTTGTCAGTGCTAACAGCTAGCGTTGTCTCATTAAATGAGTTTCTACTTGTGGATATCCTGCATAAAGACCCCTCCAGCATCGCTGATACTGTTGTAAGTTGATTTATTACTTATTTATACTAACATACAGTCCATTTTGTTATGTAACTATTTTTTGTATTGGAATTATCCAATTTATTGTGGTAGGTAGATTGTTGAGTGGTTATTTTAACTTCGAATGGGTGAAGGATGGGTGATAACACCCATCCTAATATTCGATCCAGCCGTTTGAATTTAAAAGAGAAAAATAGTAAACAGAGATAGGAATTCGCGCAATAAAGCTAGTTTCACCGACTCAATCTATATTTATTATAAAATAAAGTCGTTATTTTTGTTTATTTGTTTTTTGTGTGTTTTTTGTTTTTTGTTCCTATGTGAACTTATATCTTCAAAAATACGCAACGGATAATTTTTTACGTAGATTAGTTCAAGAGGATAGCTTTTTTGTATTATTTGTTAAGGATTCGTTTCTAAATTCCAAGCGTATGAAGTTGCGAGCTATTGAAAATCCTCGAAATTAGTTGAAAGAAAATATAGAGATTTTTTTCTAATCGTAAAGCGGCTCGAGGCCGTTGGCGGTCACAGATGTCGCCTTCTAAAATTAAAAAGTAAATTAATTTTATTCAATTGCGCGCCAATTTGCATGCGTATTTAATTGATTACCTACTCTAGTCATAGAGCGGGGTTACTTCCGCGTGCATATAGGTTAAAGGTCGCGTAATTATAGGTCAAAGGTCGTGCATGTGTAGTTTCCTACACACTCGCTCTTAAAATTAATAACAAAATGTATTGTTGTTTTTAAATATGGAAGGAATAAAGTCTAGAAGTCCAATATATATAAACCTATTTCACCTCCAGGCTGCTGTAAAAGCCAGCTAAGAGATATCTCGCATAGATAAAATCCTCTGTAAGAGACAGAAAACTCGAAAATAAACCAAATGCCAACGCGCCTGGTCAGCGCGGCATGGCACAGTAAACCATAATCCCTCCCAAAGTGCAGAAGGCCCGTGCCCAACATGGCTGGATAGAGAGATTTTCCTTAACGAGCTAGATAATAACAAAGTGTCGACATTTATATTGCTAGAATATCATTTATTAGAATATCTCCTATAATTATATGCAGTTATCGCTTAGTGGTCGCGGCACGTGGCCCTGACTCAAATACTTAGTTTATCAATATTATTGTATTTGTACTAAAGTTTATCAAACGAGTCTTGTTCTAAATGTTTCAAATGGTGTTCGTATTGGTCATCGTTATCATTTTATTCTTCTCCTGTCCTTATCACTTTAGTTGGTGTCGGCGCTATATGTCTTTTACTTCCTTTAACTGTCGGACGTCTTAACTGTATTCTACATTTGACATATTTTAAGTTTAGTAGATTGGGTATAATATACAGATAACGATTTTGAAAACGAGAGATTGTTATGAAAACATTTTTGTGGCGAACCGATAGCGCGACCAGCTCTGTTTTACATTAAGAATTGTGTCCGATTCTTATATCCGAAGTTTTTCTCTGCTTTGTATGAAAAGTGGACGTGGTTAAATACCTACGTGACCGCAGAACTGGCACCCTTCACGGCGCGATAGGGTCGCCTCGCGTCGTGCGATCCACATTTGAAAACCCTAACCCTACCCATCAAATAACACACCGCTTATTTGATGGGTCGCGTTCGCAGGACTCCCGAATGCCACCTTTACGTGTACAGATACGCCGCCCATACCTACGCAATATCACGCTTTTTGCCCCATAGAGATATTCAGAGAATATAGAGCGCCATCTGCCAGATCTAACCATAATTTCATTTGAAGTCATAATCAGGTCATAATTAATTATTTTTGTTTTACAGAAATGGAAGAGATTATCAACGATTAACTTTTCAAGTAATAACGTAAAAAATGTAGATTGGGCAATACGACTAGTGCCTCAACTTCAACATTTGAACTTAACATCTAATAAATTGACAGAACTTTGCGATATATCTTGCCTTCATGACTTAAGAGTACTCAACTTGTCTATGAATAGTTTCTCTATATGTGACAATTGGCATGCGAAAATTGGCAACATTGTTAGAATCGATTTATCACAGAATAGAGTTGAAAGTTTACAAGGTTTTTCAAGATTATATTCATTGGAAAGCCTTAATTTAAGTTGTAATGTTATTACTGATGTAGAGGAAGTGCAACATATTTGCCGGTTGCCATGTTTAGAGTATCTGTGGTTGACAGCTAATCCTGTGGCGTCGACCATAGACTATAGAGTAAAAGTCATAGAGCAATTTAACGCGCGAATGACAGAGTTATGTCTTGATAATGAAAAAGCGTCTGAAAAGGAACTAGATACAGCTAGAGTGTTGCAAGCTTTAAGAGTTGTTAAAGAAGGTAAAACTCCGAGTTTTCTACAAAATAACAATTGTAGTCACAGTTTCAATAGGAGTTGACAGTAATTGTTTATTAAACTTATTTGATATACTTTAGTTACAATTGAATCTTGCACGGTGCTGGATAGAATAAACTTAAATATATATTATGTTTGATATGATTATTTTCCTTGTAACGTTTGGGTAGTGGGTTCGATTCCCACGAACTCACTGAACTATCTACTATGGTACCCATAACACAAGCGTTAGGCTTAGATTGGGACCAGAGGAAGTTACGTAAAAGTCAGTGAATTTTTTTTATTGGGGTAACATAAGCTTGCAGCACTAATTCGAAATATAATCTCGTTTTAATGTGATATTTAATTATGTATGTATATAGCTGAATTTGTAAATAATTATTTTGTTAACCAATTTGTAAAGAAATTGACCAATATCATGTAAGCTTACATAATTTAGTAAATGTATGTATTTTTTTAAGTTTTATAATACGTTATTGTTAGACGCTGTTAGGCAAACGTTATTCAATATTCATAAAAAATAGTCTTTTTAACTGATGACTTAAATAAAATGGCATAGAAGTATTAAAAACAGAAAAATATTAGTATTCCGAGGTCGTGGGTTCAAGTCCCGCACACGCGTGACTGCCGCAAAGTCATTTTTTCCACCATAATTTGATTTGTTAAGAAAAATATATTATTTTTTTCGATTTAAATTTTGGATTCTTATTGGTCATTACCACAGATTTACCAGGTAGATATGTACATGTAAATCTGTCCCGACAAGGTGGTCACGCACGGCGGGTGCATTTCGGAAACCCGCTGCGCCAGTCGGGGGGGACCTAATGCTCCCCCGACGAGTCGAGCCCCACATAAGGGGCTCTATTCGACGGTACAAAAATCAAGACACTACCATAGCCCGGTAAGGTTAAAGGCGGCAAAAAATATGTAAATCTGTGGTAATTACTATGTACATTAAGGAGTACGATAACAACATTTTTTAGAATAGTTAATTATGTATTTTTTCCCAGAAACACTACCTATTTACATTACAAATAAAGAAGTAACTTCTTGATCGAGAAAACGCAAAAAAGAAATTGAAAAACCAAAATAAGGGCATATTAAAATTAAAAAGATTTTGGTTTATTGTTTATTTACTATGTTATGGATAACGTTTGCCTAACAACGTTTATTTTTATTTTTTTTATTGTGATTTAAATAATTTACAGAAAAAAAAGTATTATATAAAAATACTATAAATATAAAATTTGCGCATAAAAAGAACAGTGGAACTAAAAATATTAACGAAGACAATAAGTATTAGAATAATATAGGTATTATTTGTTTTAAATAAACTCTGACCCTATAATTATAATTAAATGATTTCGTAAGGTAAATAATGCTAAGTAAAAGTTGTTGTGTTATGGGTACCAGATACGGATATACTACATAAACTACTTTTCTTTTGTAAATACATACTTATAATACATAGAAAACACCCAGACGCAGAACAAACATTTGTATGACTAGTATAAACATTACACAAATGATTGTCCTGACCGGGAATCGAACCCGAGACCTCGTGATCGGCAGTCTGTTATATAAACCACTAGACCACGAGGCCCGTCTATAAATAGCTCGATAGATGACGGTGTAATTCTTAATTGAGAAACGTTGTAGAAGATTTGGTTAGTATTGGCGAGCACTATCATAGCTCAGTTGGAAATGTAACGCAACAGTATTCCGAGGGCGTGGGTTCAAGTCCCGCTCATTGTAATAATTTTCCTGCTATAATTTGATTTAAGCAGTATGCTATAGTCCAATTATGAAAATAGAAACCATAGGTGTCGTTTAACACTTCTCATTGCTTATCTATGGCCTCTATGGGGTCCTAATAGTAGAAGCCGAGATCCCATCGAAACGTACCTAATGTGGCAAAACTTATCCAGTTTTTCTCATAATTTCGTAGTGTACCTCTATTTATAGATACGCTTGTCGCTGCCCATAACGCAGATGGAGCCTAGGTGTTAAGCATTTTTCTGTTCTCGATGATTATAGTGATATATTTGTTACTTTTATTGCATTTTAATGTACCTGCTTCATGTGATGTTATTTAGTTTACTTATTCCACGAAGTATAGATAGAAGGAGTCCGAACGTAATGTTGAACGAATGGTCCCAATTTAAGGGACAGATTTTTTGCCGGTAGAGCGCGCCATTTTTCAAGGAGTACTCGTTTGAATTCTTACGCGGGAAATTTTATTGCTATTGACACCTGTGGAAAAAAATATTCTGAGAATTATAATAATATAAATAAAATAATATTATGTATTTAATTAAATTAAATTCAACATTCACGAGCCAGCGCGTGTTTACATGTAATAATAATAATAGCATCGGTACGCCCTGAACACTTGCGCAGCCAGTGGCAGAAAATAGAACTATGATCTGGGTTTATTATTGTGTACACGAAATATTATGGAAAAGCCTATACCGTTCGGACTCCTTCTATCTATACTTCGTGACTTATTCAATCAATTTCTACATGGGCGGAGATAAGGGGCATTTAAACCCAAAAAATGCCAAAAAAACAAGATACGACCCTTAATTTAGTACCTTTTTTGGCTTAGACCAGAAATAAAGCGTTGAAATATAAATCCTTCCCTGAACTAAATTTTGGCTACGCCCATGATTCTACCTTCTCCTAGGGAACGCTACAAAGCCCTGTATTGCGCCGTTTGTTGTCCTGTGGCTCCTTGTCTCTTAGAGTAGGTACGTGTGTCAAAAAAAATACAGTAATCTGTATATTTTTACTTATTTCAGAAAATCTCGATATCAGAAATAATTGTAGTGTATTTACTAAGTTCTGTTAATATACTAATGGCCTTATTCATAATGACTTATCGGAGGTTTAAACGGAGATTTTATCGGAGAGATAATAAACGTTTTATCGTAAAAAGACTATTATCAAGTTTTGAAAATTTTCGCGAACCGATTTTAGCGAACTTTTAAACCTGCGATAAATCATTATGAAATGGCCATTAATGTTTATTTTTAATTGAATTTGTTTATTATTTATAGATGTTAATTTTATTATTAAGCACTAATATCCATAATTATTTGTTAGTTATGCTTAAAGCAAATAAATGTTGTATTCAATTTGTATTAAAACAAAGTATTATATAAATGTGATGGATTATATGTATATATGAATATTTTAATAATGACGTTTAATAAATAATGATTTTATGGTTGATTTATATTTTATTAACCTTTCCCTATAATAAGTCCTTTCCAGCCTGTTAATGGTATCAATTCTAAGTGTACACCTAAACTTAAGGGCCTACATCAATATTATCGTCGACATGTACTGATGTACCTATTAACACAGGTATGGTATAAGTATAGAAAATGAAGAATTAGGGATATTTTTTTTGTTTACTCAAAATCTACTAAATATATTTTAATTCCGGTTTACGTGTTTCTATAAATAATAGTTACTTATATTTTTAAAGTTATTTCATTAGTTAATACGCGATAATAGACCGACAAATGAAAAAAAATAAAAAATGAGAGGTTGTTTCGCTAAGATTTTCAATCGAGAAAACTTTTTTCAATCGCGTTTCTGAGTTTATGCGATCCTAGATTATATATTGAAAAAACATATACTTAAAAATTAGAGCTCTAGCCATTCAATCTAAAGACAAAATGAAAACTTCGTACGTAGAAAAATGCAAGAAGCTATTTTGGTATCCTCTTAAGTCATTATGCGTATTTATTTATTACTTTTATGTATAGTGTGTATGTATGTATAGGTTTATGTTGATGTAGGCCCTTCACTGTAGAGATGGGATTATTGAATAGTTTGCAAATAATGTTCCTTGAGAAGTTTATTAAATGAGACGATAGATTGGGCATTTTGAATCCTGTTTGGCAGTGCCTTCCACAGGAGAGTTATAGGGTTTATTGTTTCGTCTCAGAGTTGATATAAGCTGTATGCTCATCCCCATAGGAATCACAGATAATATATGTAGTAGGAATGGCTGTCGGAACAAGTGGTTGGACTACGATTATTCTGAGAAGGAAAACGCGCTAATATCAAAGACTACTGGTTCGAATTAAAAATAATTTTTGAGTTAGTCCACTTATCTAGGATGGCTATATAATATCACGCTGCGACCAATAGAGTGAAGCGAAGTATCAATGAAAAATTTTGCAAAACGAACTATTTTCAAAATTACACGCGTTCAAAGTCAAGGCTAATATCTAATGATTAATTAAATAAAACAACAATTATTATGTAAATATTTATTCCTCAAGAATACCTTAACATTTTACAAAAAAACTATACATAGTCATTAATTAAATTTAACGTTAACAATAACACTGAATTTAACAGTACAGTCTAGATATCTCACTGAAGAACTTACCATACACGTACATATATAAAACAATATTTATTTCTCAACAAGACGCATGGACGTAACCAGAGGGAGGTTTTAGGAGATCAAACCACTCCTTCACAAAATACCGTAAATTGGATTATATCGAGATTATATACTCTTGCTGCAATAGTAACGTAAACGAGAATAACACCAAAATTGTTTTTATTTTAATTTAGTTGGTGAGACGGTACTATTGAGCCCAGTATCTACAAATTTGAATCTCTAATACACGGGTTTTTAGACATAAGCGCCTGGCGTCAAGCTTTCATGTAAGTATTCAAACTCCCTGTTCCCGAAATGTCGAAAATTGTGCAAAAGTCAAAAGGTTACTAAGACTAAGGATGAACTTAGTTCATTCTAAATCCCATTACCCATATTTAATGAAGATTTGGAAACCTAAAGACTAAATGATGTCAGATATTGGTGCCAATTCTACGGGCACAACTTAACAAAAAAATGCATTTTGATAGTGTCGATAACACAATTCGGCAAAGTTAACTGAACTTTCTTGTTATATTAGACTAAAGATTTTAATGAATAAAAATGTACACAACAAAATAGCCAAATAATTAAAATACAGCAATAGTTGTTTTAATTTTTAGTAAAGTTTAATTGTACGCATAGAATTGGTACCATTGCCTGTTAAAATCCAACACTTTTATTGTTTAAAGTTAACTGCGAATTGTGATATTGTATGACGTCAATACATTATATATCTCTCAATCTGTGTCAATACAAATATTGTGTATTATTTTGGTATTATTCCTACAATAAACGCCGTTATTTAGTACAACGCACTTAATTCTACGCAATATTGCATTGTAGTGATGTAATTACATACCATGGGCATGACCAGGGAGGATTAAGCGCCTCTCCAGGGTCAGACTTATCGGGAAGGGCCCGGGTGGCTGACTACAAGTCAACGTCCAACTACAAGTCCAACGCTGCCCATTTCCGTCCCGAAATGCGGGAAATTGTTCCAAGATAACAAGATTAGGCACAATTTCCGACAAATGTTTAGCCCTTTTTTCTCAACAATAAATACCAACAGGGAGCTTCAAATGAAGCGAATAATTAGGGATCCTTCTATAAACTAAACCTTTGTTATGTCTACGCCACACACTACAGCATACTAAACAAAAAATATGAAATAACCCATTAGGGTACATAGGCATATTAGACAAGCGACCGAAAACAATCTAATTATAAATAATAATAAAATTAAAGACTAATCAGAATCAACTAACAAACCGACAACATCCCAACACTAATGTACCAATTCTACGTACACAACTAAACCTAACATAACTAAAACATCAGCAGTGAGCCCTAGTTAATGGGGCCACCCCTGCGGCGTCATGGTAATACCTGAGTGACTACAATGTCCCGGCTTAGGACGAGGAGAAACGCCGTGGGGTTTAGTGGGTAGGCCACCTCCCATCAAATGAGCCGAGAGTCCCACACGAAGTCCGAAGGTTGTCCCCCGCAACCGGAAAGGCGAAATGCGTAACAAGCAGTCCCCACGTAAAAAAGAACATAAATATTGATTGTGTCAATAACAACAACAATAACAACTAATTGTGTCAATAACTCGGCAATTTTAACTAAACTTTCTTACTGTAAAATATGTGTAATGTACCTATAACATCAACGGTGTACACATTTAAGTATATTTATTGTGTGTATAGAAACGAAGATACACTCCCACTAACAAAGATACACTATAGTTGAATTCATGTTAGTTAAGTTAGGTTTTGGCGCAACAGAATTGGTGCCTAACTGGTTTCAAATACAATTTAATTTGCCTAAAATTCCTGACATTTAAAACTATACAATTATAAGTCTATGGATGGATTTACTAAAACCATGCATTCTAGATAGTACTTATGCTTGACTAAATCCAAAAAAACATCATACAAGCAAAAATTTTAACTTCATTCCTTTCCCAGCCCATTAACGTCCCATTTAAATTTAACTAACCAAAGCCAAATCTCCTAATTTTTAAAAACTGCATTAACTTAAATTTGAACACTGTCAAGTCTAAAGATACACTAAAACCATGCAAGTATAAGCACATCTAAAGACGGCCGAATAAAACCATGCAAGTGTAAATTTAGAACTGACCAGAGTCAAACTATACAATGCCCGTGTTCTTCACTGGACACAAACCCAAAGCAACACTATTATTAGGGCCCCAGTGCCCTTCTATCCATCAGCCTTTCTCCGTCCACTGTTGGACATAGTCCTTCTCCCATAGAACACTACGACGCACAGTCTTGTGCAGCTTATGCAGTATCCAGTACCCTTATTCACCTACAAAAGGCCCAAATGCGTAGGGCCCCGCTATTATTAGGGCCCCAGTGCGGTTATTAACCTATAAGAGGTCTAAATGCCCAAGGCCATAAGTAAATATAATCAAGTTTATAGATCTTACAATAATATGCATGACTATAGCTAAACCATGCATGTATAGCCAAATTATGCTTAAACTGAGCAGAGACAAACCATGCGACTATGATGATGATGACTTAATTATACTAATTTATATTAGTTAACATAATATTATTTATTGCTCATTTTCAATCTACCATTCTCAATAAGTTTTTAATTTATTTAATACGAACTTGATATCGTTAGTGTTGCAATACACTGACAACGAAATGTTTGAAAAAATCTATTGAGCGATGAGAAATGGATTTCTTTACTTAGGTATAATAAAACAAAGTCGTTATTTTTGTATGTATGTCCATTTGTGAGCTTATATCTTCAAAAATACGCAACGGATTTTGATGTGGTTTCTTTTAATATATAGAGTGATTCAAGAGGATCGCTTTATTGTATAATTTTTTAGGGTTTTGTTTCTAATTTCTACGCGTAAGAAGTGGGTAACAGCTATTTTATATATACGTATGTGAGCTTAAATCTTCAAAACTAAGCAACGGATTTCGATGCTGTTTTTAACACGCTTAATTAAAACTACTTTTAACGGATTTAGACGCGTATATTTGTTTCAAATTTTGGCCCGACGTTTCGGACACTGCAGTCACCATGGTGACTGCAAAGTCAAAAGTAGTTTTATTTAAACAAATGAGTCGGGCAAGTGTTAAAAATATTACACTTACATAAATAAATAAATAAATATTTTGGACATTTCACACAACGTCCTCTGGTCCCAAAGTAAGCTATATTTCTATGCTTGTTTTATGGGTACCAGATACGGATATACTACATAAACTACTTTTCTTTTTGTAAATACATACTTATAATACATAGAAAACACCCAGACGCAGAACAAACATTTGTATGACTAGTATTAACATCACACAAATGATTGTCCTGACCGGGAATCGACCCCGAGACCTCGTGAACGGCATTCCGTTATATGAACCACTAGACCACGAGGCCAAGCGTGTTTTTTAGTTTTTGAACTATGTAGATCACTTAAATAGATACAGTTGTTTAAGAGGATTGTTTTTTTTTTCATATAATTTGTTAGGGTTAAGCATACGAAATTAAGGGCAACAGCTGGTTGATAATAAATACATAATTAATTTACATATAGTTTATATTAACATGTTTTTATTAGCTTGGTTCATATCTATTCTACTAAACTTTCTTGAATGTGATTTTTCACCCACTGGCAGTATTCAGATCGCTCTGAAATTTTGCATAGTAAGGATCAATGACAATACAATAACTTCAATCTACGATTTCAAAGTATTTTTTATTGTTAAATTATATTTAACATATTTTTCATAATATTTTTGGTTACAAAATATAAAAGTTTAAAAAAAATATTTATTAATTTTTTCAATTGACTTGCTATGTTATGCTACACAACGGTATTCCGAGGTCGTGAGTTGAAGACCCGTTATGGTAATAATTTCTTTCACTATAATTAATCCAAAATATTATTTTTAAAAAGTTTTATTTTTATTTTCAGTTATAAAGCCTCTTTATTCTACAGTTTTTAATACGTTTTACAAAAAAAAAACGCTTTACTTAGAATAAAAACTTAATACTACTATGATAGATTTCACTGGATTTTACAGATTGTACTAAAAATAACTTAAAAAATTGTTATACAAAGCATAATTATTATTGTCTAGCTTACAATAAACATGCACACTTATAATCTCAAAGAAAAAACTTAATATAATTAAGATATCTTAATTGCATTAAGATAAAAACTTAACATAATTAAGATATCTTAATTAAATTAAGTTAAAGAAGAAACTTAATATATAATAATTAAGATAAAAAAAATTTGGCTTAGCATTTTACCATGATGATAATAACGCCTTACAATCTAATGATAAAGTCTGTGTGGTGACAGATAAAGAATACAAGTGTCACCACACCATCTCCTTCCCAGGGTACTGTAAAAGTCAGCTAAATAAATAAATAAATAAAATAGGCAGGGCATAATAGACCATAATACCTCCCAAAATGGAGGCCCATGCCCAACAGTGGGACGTTAAGAGGGCACGATACCAAATTATGCTCCATACAAAAATATGGGTATCGTACTTCCCGTTTTTCTTCGCGAAAGTTAAACCGATTTTAATTGTGTCGACGCTATATTATAGATGAACAGTATATCTATGCTTCTGTCACTTTCTTTTTTCAATACATAATAACTAAAAGAAATATGACCATCCTAAAATCCCGATTTTTTTCGGCTTTCTTTAGGTAAAGTTGCAGCGTCTATCACACATATTTGGTAACGTTTTACCAAAAAATGAAGTGATACAATCATAGACATCCTTTTCATCTATAATATAGCGTAAAAACAATTAAAATCGGTTTAACTTTCGCGAAGAAAAAAGGGGAGTACGAAACGTCTTTTTTTCAAAGAATTTGTAGGTAAAATCTGTTTCAGCTATATTTGTCCCTTTCAGCACGGTGCTCGGGAATAGGGCTAGCAATACCTAAGGCAAATACCTAAATTAGGAGTACAGCACCCTCTTAATGGGCTGGAGAGAGAATTATACAATAATGTTTATTGTTTTACAGACATTTGTTTATACGATACATATATATGCAATTTATAAAAAAAAATTGATAAACCTAAATTTATTAAATTTGAAATACCCACACAATTATTTTTAACTTAAAAAATCCTGATTTTATTTTAAATTTAATTAAAGGGCACCACAAACGGCATATTAATATAGCCAGAAAGAGACAGAAGTATATAGAAAAAAGACGAGGTGTGAAAGAGACCGATATATATTAATATACCGAGATATATCTATACTTATGACGTCACCGACAGATATATCTGTCTCTTTCTTGCCTCGTCTTTTTTCTATATACGTTTGTCTCTTTCTCGCTATATTAATATTTGTTAATATGTCGTTTGTGACGCCCTTATATTGGCATTATTATAAATTATTACTTAATTATTATTGCTTATTATTATTTATCAGTTTGCCGACCAAGTAATTCCATGGCAGGCAAAGTGAAATGGTATTTATGATCAGTAAGTTGGTATAGAGGGGCCCGGGCCCTAACTCCGGTGGCCGTGGGACGCTTAGATGGTTCAGCACTCAACATCATTTTAAGTACTTCAGTCTGTAACAATTAGTTTTAAGTCATTATCATTTAATTAATTTCTTTAACAACTAAACTTAATTAAAAATTAATTCTGATAGTGTCAATAACACAATACGGCAATGTTAACTGAACTCTCTTGATAAAAACACTGTTTATTATAGACTAAAGATTTTAATTAATATAAATGTGCACAACAAAATAGCAAATTGATCTAAATACATCAATAATCAATTTTTAGTTACATTTAGTTGTGCATGTAGAATTGGCTCCATTATTAGTCTATGAAGTATGATTTAAAACTTTTTTTAATCTCTGTGCCTAACTAGGTAATTTATATTAGTTTGTGAACTTATAGGAGTGGTATAGTCAAGCTGACTAAACTCTTTTCAAAATAAAGATAAAAAAAGAAAAGGTACGATTTAGCCAAGCTCACAGGTCAGCTCACAGTCACAGGTAACCGAGTTTAATCAGTGGTAGATGGTTTATTAAACTAACAACAGTAACAATAATAATTAATAAATATAATAAATATTCATGGTCCCAAGCTAAGCTTATTATGCTTGTGTTATGGGTACCAGAATACAGATATAATACATATACTACTTTTCTTTTGTAAATACATACTTATAATACATAGTAAACACCCAGACGTAGTACAAACATTTGTATGACAATTAAAAACATCACACAAATATTTGTCCTGACCGGGAATCGAACCCGAGACCTCGTAAACGGCAGTCCGTTATACGAACCACTACATCACGAGGCGCGTCATCTTCTAACAATGTGACAAATGACGGGTATTTCGATATACTTCTTAACAACAAGAAGTCTTACAACTACCCACATGTCTGATATATTCATCCATCCATCAACCCTTCTCCGTCCACTGCTGGGCATAAGCCTCCCCTATAGAACAGCACACCGCACGATCCTTGCGCTAACTGCATCTAGCGGCCCCCGGCGTATTTGCCGATATCATCAGCCCACCTTATTGGGAGCCGCCCCACTTTGTGTAGTTACGTGGTCGCCACTCAAAGACCTTCCATCCCCAAAGGTCATCAGATCGTCGAGCGATGTGGCCTGCCCATTGCCACTTCAGCGTGCTAACTCTTCGGGCTATGTCGTACACACCAGTCCTTCTACGGATCTCCGCATTCCGGATCTTATCACGTAGGGAAACACCGAGCGTAGCCCTCTCCATAGCACGCATAGTCTTATGTATCTTCTCTTCTTCTCCAGCCCATTTACGTCCCACTGTTGAGCACAGGCCTCCTCCACTTTGGGAGGGATTATGGTCTACTGTTGGCACAGGGTTTATTTTTGAGTTTTCCATCTCTCACAGAAGATGTTATCTGTGTGCAATATCCCTTAGCTGACTTATACAGCACCTTGTGGAGGAGATGGGGTGGTGACACTTGTATTCTTAATCCGTCACCACACGGAGGGAATTGAACACAAACTTACCTCTTTAGGATATTGTGTATGAAAATGTTGTGGATAATTCCCGTCTCTAAGTTGTAACAAACATGCAACTCTTTCTGACTCCGTACCAAATGGATGTAATAACTCAAATAATATCAATCCTAGTGAATATATATCAACTTTATAACTATACGGACGTCCCATTAGTTGTTCTGGAGACATATATAGATGAGTACCTGTAAAAATATAGATATGATACTTCAAATATATTCAAATTCTAAAATAACTCCAAATGAATGTGTTTGAAATATAAAGAAATCAAACTCAATAATTTTTTAATTACGGTGGAAAAGGTGATTACCGCAAGCGGGACTCGAACCCACGACCTCGGAATACCATTCCGTAGCTCTGCCAACTGAGCTTATTGCGGTCGTGCTCGAAGTAATCAAATTTGGCCACCGTAATCGTTACTCGATTGAGTTTATATCGTATTTCTACGTGCAACATTACAATGTTATTACAAAACAAACACAACAAGGTTGCTACTTTTTAATTGAAATATGTAGACCGCGGAAAGGTTTAATATTTGATAACTTATTTTTCTTAAATAGCTCCGTAGATCTTTACTAAGCGACAGTGGCGCCCAACGTGGGGCGCGGTAACAGCTGGCGACAACACAATATAAATAAAAAAACATTGTCCGTGTGGTAACGGATTAAGAATAAAAGTGTCACCAACCCTTTTCCATCTCGGGGAAAAGGTAAAAGCCAGTAAATTGTATTGCATCCTCTGTGAGAGACGGAAAATTGGAAATAAAACCTTATGCCAAAACGCCTAGTCAGTCATAATACACCAAAATACCTCCCAAAGTGGAGCAGGCCCATGCCCAACAGTGGGATGTAATGTGCTAAAGAAAGAGAGAAACTCACCAACTTTATAAGTATGTCTGTGATGTACATCTCTTGACAATACATCGACAGTTTCACCATCATGTGAGGTATCATTCATGGCTGTTACAAGACCAAAGTCACCCACTTTAACACGACCATCTTGTGCAAACAATATATTCCTAGGTTTGAGGTCCCGGTGAATCAATCCTGCTAAGTGCACGTATTCTACTGCGGATACTATTTGACTGAATAGTGTGTTCACCTGAAATTATTAGATTTATTTATTGATTATTTTTTCTTTTGCAGTATTTTTAGCAAAAAATAATAGTGATTTCAATAAAACATCAAAGGATATTTAACTGGGATAAAAAAACTGACTGTTGCAACACAGTAAGAATAATATTAAAATTTATTTTATTACGCATTTATAATTATATTTTTAGGGTTCCGTACCCAAAGGGTAAAAACGGAAACCCTATTACTGAGACTTCGCTGTCCGTCCGTCCGTCCTTCCGTCTGTCACCAGGCTGTATCTCAAGAACGGTGATAGCTAGAGAGTTGAAATTTTCACAGATGATGTATTTCTATTGCCGCTATAACAACAAATACTAAAAATAAAATAAAATAAATATTTAAGGGGGGCTCCCATACAAAAAACTGATTTTTTTTACCGTTTCTTGCTCGATACTAATAACGTTGCCTTATGTTGCATAGATAATGGTACGGAACCCTTCGTGCGCGAGTCCCACTCGCACTTGACCAATTTTTTTAGATTTAATCTCTTTCTATCCTCATAGCTCCATTTTAAGGTAGGACATTAGGTCCTCACTTAATGTCCTACCTTAAAATGAAAATGACTTGAGGCAAGTAACACAAAACTGGCACTGAAGCTAACTTGTGCAACTGAGTCAAATACACAGTATATCAAAAGATAGATTATTTATTTCATTTTTATTTATGGAATACTATGCCATTTATGCATGTATATATTTTTTTAATTGGATCACTATCTGGGAGTAAAGACATTGAAAGATCTCTGTGAGACATTGAAAGTGACTAGTCACGTTCGAAATCGGTCACTAGATAGTTCTAGTGACCGATTTCGAACGTGACTAGTCACTTTAGATAAACATTAATGGTCTTATTCATAATGACTTATCGGAGGTTTAAAAGTTCGCTAAAATCGGTTCTCTAAAATTGTCAAAAATTGTTATTCAACATAGTCTTTTTACGATAAAATGTTTATTATCTCTCCGATAAAGTTATTGTTTAAAACTCCGATAAGTCATTATGAATAAGACCATAAGTATATTACATACCTTATCCACCACATAACTTCATTACAGGAGCTTAGACATCCCTTGTGTTGAAGGACCACTTTCTAGTGACCAATGTCGAACATGACCAGTCACCTTACATAACTAAAAAGTATATGACATACCTTATCCACCCTAGAGCTACAAGATGCGTTATGTCTAAGCCAATCATGTAGACTGTCTGGTCTGCACAACTGCATCTGAATGAAGAGATACATGCGGGAACTTGGAGCCTCTCCTTGAGGGGAAGGACCACTGCCCAGTGACCAATGTCGAGCGTGACCCTTCTGTAAGTTAATGTTATATTTTATAGACGTCTTTTGATGGACTCAAGGTTCCTTACCTTTATTATCACAATATGTTCGTCATATCTACCCCAAATAATGACAGAGAGAAGGACGAGGCCTTCGTGATCGAGTGGTTCATGCAACGGACTTCCGTTCACGAGGTCGCGGGTTCGATTCCCGCTCGGAACAATCATCTGTGTGATATTTATAATAAAATTGTCATACATATGTTTCTACTGCATCTGGGTGTTTCTATGTAATATAAGTATGTATTTACAAAAGAAAAGTAGTTTATTTAGTATATCCGTTTTCTGGTACCCATAACACAAACTAAGATTAGGACTAGAGGACGTTGTGTGAAATGTCTATAAAATATTTATTATTTAACGATGATTATGAGTAATTTTGTTGTAGCACCAACTGATATACACAAAATATGAAATTTTCAGTTTTCTAGCTATCGCCGTTTCAGAGATACATCCATCAGCCTATCTCCATCCACTGTTGGACATAGGCGTCCCCCATAGAACGCCACAACGCGCGATTCTATGCCGCTTGCATCCTATGTCTCCCCACGACCTTGTTCCAGAGATACAGCCTGATAACAGACGGGCGGAACGCGAAGTTTCAAGGGTCCCGTTTCACCTTTTGGTATGGAACCCTGAAATGACTATAATTAATGTAATGCACAAAAAAAATACTTTTTTCTTTCTCCCTAATGAAGTGTCAGTCTTTTCAGATTCCTTCACAATCTCCGATCTCTTATCAAACGAAGAGTTCTGACTAGAAGTCATATTATCCGTCTTCTCTATATTACTTTGTTGTCCAGAATTCTCAAAGACAATAAATGAATCTTCATCACTTAATGGTGGTTTGGCTATGGAATTAGAAATGTTTATATTTGTAGGACTTATTGTTTCATAACTTGGTGTTAAATGATCGGGAGCGTTCTCATCGAATACAATGCTGAAGGAATCATTGCAACTTTGAGATCTGGAAAGTAAAATACGTATTAAAAGCGTTTAAAAGAGAAGCAGGTGTGTATATAACAGGGGCCCAAGTCTGCAATTACAATGTTGAGATAATGATCAGCCACTGATTGCATAATTTTTTTTAAAATTAAATTTGCTATCGGCTAGACAAACCCTTAGCAGATTCGTGAAAGGATATAAATGACGTTTGAGAACAGTTCCCCCAGCGAGGAAGTAGTCTCTTATTAGGTTAGAATGTCTACTGTAGGACATCCCATAAATATTGTCTCTTGAGCCTTCTATAATTTATACGTCACACCGCTAGTTTTCCAATTGCAGAGCATAATGCGACTCAGTGCCGCACAATGCTGAACGCTTAATTGGAACATGAATTAGTTTTCAAATGCACCAGCAGAGTGCGCTAAGTTCAGTGTTGAAAAAAAAATACTAAAATAAAATTGTATTCACATTATAAGTGTGGAATATAAAAAAGTCATTGTTTGTACCTTCATCCATACTTATATAAATTTTTTTTAAACACAGCTTGAATTAACTTTAATTATTTCCAGAAAACTCCGACGAAACGAAAGCCTTAAAATTTTTTTTAACAATAAATAATATTACTAACGATAATATAATAATATAAATAAAATTTCAATCAATGCCAATTTAAAGAAAAAATACTTGTTAATTTTCTGTCGCTGAAGTTGGTATGGATTGCACGCATCACTTTTGAGAGTGCTCGATTGTGCGATGCGATGCTGTAATTGGAACAATCAACGTTGAGCATTGTGCCGCATAATGCGCTATTGTGCTGTAATTGGAAAACGGGGACCAACAGCCTCGCAATGGACCTATCATTGCGAGGCTGTTGGTGTGAACTTTTAATCGTAAGTTGTATGTTGTATATCTATTGTTCTGTGTTCGATTTCTTCGATTACAGTTCTCATTTTTGTATGTTACCGATTGCATAATGGTGAATTTTATCAAGTTTGGTAGTCTACTATAAACTTTATTGTTATAAATGACGCCATAATGGCGTCAGTGATTACAAATTATAACATTGTAATAGCAGACATGGGCCCCTGGATTAAAATAAACAGTTAACTAAGATAGAACCACTTTACCAATTTTGTAGTTAAAATATAAGGAACTACCTACATTTCAGCTACTTCAATAAGTTGGTGTTAGTATAGCCTTTATTATACTGAGATATAATAAAAAAACGTTCTCGATAATTGTGTTGGAACTTTTAACACCTAATAATATAGTTACCTGAGTCGTTTAGATTGTTCCGTACACTTGTTTAGGTCTAATTTGACATCTTTGAGCGGACTCTTATTGGGCGCGGCCGAAGTCGCGGTATATTCTTCTGTCATTGCTAAAGTACCATCTAGTTCTCTGTAACATCAATATAATGACAGGGGGTTAGGTACTGTACCTATCCTAAACACAGGCTAAACTCTTATGGTCTTATTCATAATGACTTATCGGAGGTTTAAAAGTTCGCTAAAAAAGGTTCGCGAAAATTGTCAAAACTTGTTATTCATAATAGTCTTTTTACGATAAAACGTTTATTATCTTTCCGATAAAATCTCCGTTTAAACCTCCGGAAAGTCATTATGAATAAGACCATTAGCCTGGTTAGGAAATATAGGCTCAGACCCGGATAAAGCATATTTTATTTATTTATTTAACATGATAATATAGTGATCTTTATAAATGTCATACAAACGTCTGTACTGCGTCTGGGTGTTTCTATGTATTATAAGTATATATTTACAAAAGAAAAGTAGTATATGTAGTATATCCGTTTTCTGATACCCATAACACAAGCATGTAAGCTTACCTTGGGACCAGAGGACGTTGTGTGAAATGTCCATGAATATTTATATTTATTTTATTAATAGTTTTTAAAATTGTCAAAGTTAGGTATTAATTTAGGATATTTCTATCTTTACAGCCCATTTACGTCCCACTGTTGGGCACAAGCCTTCTCCAGTTTGGGAGGGATTACGGTCTACTGTGCTGCGCTTACCAGGCGGGTTGGCACATAGTTTACTTTCGAGTTTTCCGTCTCTCATCCAGGAAGTTATCAGTACAATATCCCTTATCTGACTTTTACAGCATCCAAGGAAGGAAAGGAGTGGTGCCACTTGTATTCTTAATCCATCACCACACGGACAACTCTTAAGGAATACTAGCATAACCAATGTCAGTGTCAAAGACAACGTTTTTTTTCTTACATACTAGTCGTGTCTAAAGACGCCATTAAACAAGAACAGATATTTTTTTTTAAGTGAGTCAAATATCTTATATGAGTATTTACTTAAAGTCATGTTGCACCGACCCTGAACAACGGGATAAAGGCAGGAGAGTAATAATGATATTACCTCATCCAAACAGCGTCACGTTGTTGCCTCCAAGTGGATGGCGGTTCTTCAACCCACGCGTTAAAATAACGAACTATATGTTCGTGTTCGAGTTTAGCTAACGCACGAACTTCACGTAATACACGTTCACGTTTAGATTCCCTAAACAAAACAAATAAAAAATACAATATCAAGTGAGAAATTTCATGGCAAATGCGCAAACCGTGTGAACCAATATGAAAAAAAAAACATGTTCGAAATTTAAATTTAAGTTTTAATTGCAAAAATCTATAAAAATATTATGATAATATTTTTTAAGTAATGTAAGGTTCAAATTTATCTTATATATAAAATTCCCGTGTCACAGTGTTAGTTACCGTACTCCTCCGAAACGGCTTGACCGATTCTTCTCAAATTTTGCATACATATTCAGTAGGTCTGAGAATCGGCCAACATCTATTTTTCAAACTTTTTTTTTTAGTATGGCAAAACAACGTTTGCCGGGACAGCTAGTATTTTATATAACTTTGTTAGACACTTTTATTTTTCATAATTTATTAACACGCTTATATAAGTTCGGTATGTATCTATCAATGCATTAATCTATGTAACGGAATCTTTGAAAGTGATTTTCACCCACTTCCAGTAGTCGGATCGATCTGAAATTTTGCACACGTAACAAAGACCGATGACAATGCAATAATTAAAAAAAATTTTGAAGACTTTCAAGCGTGTTTTTTAGTTCAAATTATTATATTGTCTTAACTACAGGCATATCGGTATTATTTTTTCTTTTGATATAGTGTTGAATGACTGTTTGTTTTCCTGAATAATAAATAAATAAATATATTCGACTATTACGTATGTGTGCGTGAAATATGTATCTGAGAAAAATATTTTAATTCAGTAAATATTTTACCTTCTAGGTAGTATAATAATCTTAACAGCGTAAGAACAATGATCTATATTATTGATTGCCTCGTACACAACACCAAAACCACCTTTACCCAGTAATCTGACAACGGTGAAATCGTTCACAAATCTGCTCGAATATTCTGGAACTGTCGGTAATGGCTTCTCCATACGCCAGTCGTACATTTGTACTACCATCTGGTAATAAAAAAAAAATTGTAACTATTTAAAAAAAAGTTCAACCAACTTCATGTGGCTTTTAAATTTAAGGGGTTTTCCTCGGTTTCTCAGGAGATAACCATCAGGTCCTGACCTAGTGCCAATGGGACCACACGGGAACCATCAGTTTTCAAATATAAAAGAATCATTAAAATCACTTCGCCCAATTAAAAGTTACGAGGTAAACATAAAAAAAACAGACGACTGGAGAACCTCCTCCTTTTATGAGGTCGGTTAAAAAATAAATATTATTAAATAATAGCTATCGCCCGCAGCTTCGTATGCGTAAAATTTAAAGTATACACCAAACCTAAACAAATTAATTATTTAAATTAATTAGCTTACTTTGGGACCAGAGGACGTTGTGTGAAATGTCCAAAATATTTATTATTTTATTATATTAAATTATACAAAAAGGACATCCTGTTGATCCTGTATCTATTAAAATTCCACATCAAAATCCGTTGTGTAGTTGAAACTATAAGCTCACAAAGGGACATACATACAAAAATAACAACTTTGTTTTATAAAAAGTAAAGATATTGTTGTGATTACTTAACTTAAGACCACATTTCTTTAAGCTGTAGGGACAGTATTCTTTGTAATATACTGATTTGATTGTTTGCAAGTAGATGTATGTCAACAGGTCTACGAATGTATAAAGACGATTGTTCTCGCCGCCTAAGTTATTATATACAAATATATTATGTACGGATTCATTGTATGCAAGATGACGTGTGTCAGCAATTTAGGAATGAATAGAGGCAATTATTCTCGCCACCTATATAAGTTATTGTTATAATCAAATATATGGAGTCGCAAATAAACGTCATTCAAGTCCGGACGTATTTCATTTTATCCTCTCACCACCCACACGACATATACACCTAAAAAGCATTTCTTTAATAAGAGTAAAACCGGGGGTATAATTATTATTCTTACCTGTTCTTGACTAACAGTTGGTAAAGGTGTTACAGCTCTTATCTTCGGTGCAAAGAACCTGGGCCATATCATCAAGTTCATCAATAACGCTGATGACACTGCTATCAGTAACACTTCCTTCCACCAATACCATAATGATGATATATGTACGTGGATATGATGATGTTCATCATCATCACTTATGTTCGGCAGGTTAGATTCGAAAGGATCGTTTGACACATGACCTGGTTCATCACAAGTCTCTTGTTCGTACACAAAAAAACCATAAGCATCTAAAAGAGTAATAGATTTTTATTAATTTACCTAATAACTAAATTATAGTGGAAAAAATGATAACCATGAACGGGACTTGAACTCACGACCTCGGAATACCGTTCCGTTGCTCTCCCATATGAGCTATAATGGTTCCCGCATATGTTTACCAAATCTTCCACTACAATCTTCTCAATGTGAGTTAAACATCTATGTTTTTAGGGTTCCGTACCCAAAGGGTAAAAACGGGACCCTATTACTGAGACTTCGCTGTCCGTCCGTCCGTCCGTCTGTCACCAGGCTGTATCTCAAGAACGGTGATAGCTAGAGAGTTGAAATTTTCACAGATGATGTATTTCTATTGCCGCTATAACAACAAATACTAAAAATAAAATAAAATAAATATTTAAGGGGGGCTCCCATACAACAAACATGATTTTTTTACCGTTTCTTGCTCGATACTAATAACGTTGCCTTATGTTGCATAGATAATGGTACGGAACCCTTCGTGCGCGAGTCCGACTCGCACTTGACCAATTTTTTTTGTACAACGCAATCTATCGAGCTGTTTGCATCAATACATACTGATTTAATTACCTGAATGTCCTTTATTATCGTACAGAGTGATCAATGATAGAGCGTTCTCTGTAGGTTCATCATCATTAGTGGGCACCGTGCCCACTTGTGGGCGTGCTGTCACCACCTTCCATGGCAGAGTTTGGGCAGAGACCGCTGTGTCTGCTTTCTTTGTATAAAAACGACTTTCTTGGATATAAATCTGTTGGAAGAAATATGTATAATAAATTATAGGACTATTTTAATAGTGTTTTGTATGGAGAAGAGAGAATTGTTGATGTTATTTATTAATTAAGTATGATATTAACATTTATGGTCTTATTCATAATGATTTATCGGAGGTTTAAAAGTTCGCTAAAATCGGTTCGCGAAAATTGTTAAAACTTGTTATTCATGTTGTCTTTTTACGCTAAAACGTTTATTATCTCTCCGATAAAATATCCGTTTAAACCTCCGTTAAGTCATTATGAATAAGACCATTAATCTATTCTTAATATTATAAAGCTGAAGAGTTTGTTTGATTGAACGCGGTAATCTCAGGAATTACCGGTTCAAATTCAAAAATCTTTTTGCGTTGGATAGTCCATTTTCTAGGAAGACTATAGGCTATATAACATCACGTTGCGACTAATAGGAGGAAAGCATGAGTGAAAAATGTTGCCAAAAACGGAAGAATTATTAAAATTCCACGCGTACGAAATCGCGGGCAACAGCTTGTGTATATATAGATGAGTGTATTTAAAAAAAAAAGCTCAACCGACTCCATGTGTCTTTGAAATTTGGGGTATTCCTCGATTTCTCCGGAGATAAGCATCAAATCCTGACCTAGTGCCAATGGGACCACATGGGAACCACCAGCTCTCAAATAAAAAAAAAATCATTAGAATCACATCGCCCGTTAAAAGTTATGACGTAACAAACATTAAAAAAAAAACAATACATACACATGGATTGAGAACCTCTACCTTTTTTTGAAGTCAGTTAATAAACACAAGAATAATAACCTGTTTATCATGTACACCGATGTACAATGATGGTTGTTGTATAACTCCGCCAGTAACAAGAGTTTGTGTGGCCTCTCTTAAAACATCAATGTTCTGTACAGTCCCTGAATGAAACCGCCACATCCCAGCTACTGGTGCATCTAACTATACAAAAAAAAATATTCAGAAAATATAAAAGGCTAAG
The DNA here is from genome assembly GCA_916999025.1 of Orgyia antiqua. NCBI lineage: Eukaryota > Metazoa > Arthropoda > Insecta > Lepidoptera > Erebidae > Orgyia > Orgyia antiqua. The sequence goes on from OU779874.1 coordinate 14,822,612, forward strand.
TACGAGTTACTTAGAGCATTAATACATTAGGAGTTGACATTGTAAGGTGACCACCGCGTAAAAAAGTTCTAGATACAGAGCGCCTTATAAGTGAAATGCGACTTTGGCCGGTACTATGATATTTATCGTGGGTTTTTTACAAATACCGCAATGCTAAAATAAGTGCTTGGCAAGAAGTTTGTAAACAATTAGTCCCAGATTTCGATAATTCTTGCGAAATGGACACACACAAGACATTTTGTCCTTTACGTAGCACTGAATGCATTTTGGCCACCGACAGTCAGAGCTGGCTGTAGGTCGAGCACTGTGTCTAACCTTAAAATCACTTTCAAAAAATCTGTCACATACATTAAAACATACATAGACATTTTAATAGATAGATACGAAACAAACTAATAAAAGGGTGTTTATATGGGATTATAAATAAAGCTATCCTTACCTTTCGTTGCCAAGAGAAATGATCACCATCAGTACCAGTAATGGTGACCACTCCATCAGGAAGCCCTACCGCCACGCTCACAGGGACTCTGGAAGTAGGACGAGCGCCAACACATTCCCTTGGTGAAAGGGCTAACATGTGTTCTGCTACGCTGAAGTTCCATCTAACAAATAATTGAGATTGAATTGTAAATAAAAAGTTATCGATCGAGTTGTACAAACAGCTCGATAGATGGCGCTGTACATCACATCAATGTAAACTCATTTTTTTGTTTTATGTCTTTTAGCCCTACCGGGAAATGATGAAGCCTTGTTTTAGCATAACCTGGCAGTAACCTAACCTAACCTCACGGGGGGCCCGACTCAATGCGGATGTAAACTACATTGAGAAATATTGTATTGGAACGGACCTACTCTGGTCCCTTCAGTTTTCCGTCTCTCACTCACTCACTGAAGATGTTTTCTGCCACTTATGTGACTAACTTCAGACTGCTAGTATTTTGTAACAGTGTTCGTATTAATCTCACAATTCATTCATCAAATGCATCTAAAGCAGAGCCTAAAAAGTACTTACTTCTCTTCCCCAGTCCTAGGGTCCAACGCTCGTACAGTGTTAGACTGCCTCCTCAACACCAGAACATCACGACCAGCTCCTGCTGTTTCTTGTTCGTTAGTGCAGCCAGCAGTCCCACATTCATATACCACTCTACCTGTTTGCGCATCAAGACCTAGCCATGTGGTTTCTTTGGCACCTGGAGGAGCATATGCACTTCTTGTAATATCTCTTATGTCTTCATCTCTGTCTTTCACTCCAGCCCTTAGCGTCTTACTGCTGAGCATGGGTTTCCTCTACTGCGGGAGGGACTATAGTCTACTGTGCCGCGCTGACCAGGCGTGTTGGCACAGGGTATATTTTAGAGTTTTCCGTCTCTCACAGAGGATTTTATCTGTACATTAATTTATTAATATTTTGCGATTGACTCGCTATGCTTTTTACTAAACAAACTAAATTATAATGGAAAAAATGATAACCATAAGCGGGACTTGAACCCGCAACCTCGGAATGCCGTTCCGTCGCTCTCCCAACTGAGCTATTATGGTTCACGCAAATGTTTACCAATTTTTCCACTACAATCATCTCAATATGCAAGTTTAACATCGTGCGATGTTTTTTCGTACAACGCCATCTGTTGAGCGGTTTGCAACATTTGGATTTTATCGGTGGATTTTATCTGTGTACCTCCCTTAGCTGGCTTTTACAGCACCTTGAGGACTGGGTGGTGACACTTGTATTCTTAATCCGTCACCACACGGACAGGTTTTATGTTTAGGATAGGCCAAATGACTACACTCCACCTGGGGCTCAAGTCTGCTATTACATTGTTGTCACAATGATTAGTCACTGACGTCATTATGGCGCCATAATGGCGTCATTTATACTAGAGTAGACTACCACTCGTCCTCTTTCTTTAAAATCATTACTGTCTCATGTACATACTTTGTGAATATATAACTCGTAATAGGATTAGAATTTAATTAATTTAGATGTATATAATTTTTTGTCTTAGTTTTAATGTTTGTTCAACACTAGTTGTATTTGTAATAAACAAACAAACTCTTCCGCTTTATAATATAGATATTATAGTGAATCATTTAAAGGAAGAACCCCATCTGTACTAATATTATAAAGCTGAAGAGTTTGTTTGTTTGATCGCACAAATCTCAGGAACTACTGGTTCGAATTGAAAAACAATTTTTTGTGTTGGATAGTACATTTATCGAGGAAGGCTATATAATAACTTCACGCTGCGACCAGTAGGAGCGAAGCATTAGATAAAAATGTTGCAAAAACGGGAGGAAATTTTCTTAATTCGCTTGCAACAGCTGGTAATAAAATATTATTGCAAATCATTGAGAGGAAAAACCGAATGACAAATAAAAAGAACAACATAGGTAGTATTTTATATGACATGTATATGTAGATAACCAATATAATCGTACACGAACAGGATTAAAATAAACAAATGTTGTTACATAGCTAGGTACATACAAATGTCCTTGTGTTAGATAATGATTTCAGACGTAATCAACGCAGATTATATGTATACAAGTATATATGTATATTACTGTATACATACATTGTACTAGTGTTGTGAGACAGATTTCACCTGCGTTTATAGTTATTGATCCCCTATCACCTATCACCCCAATATACACTAATGGTCTTATTCATAATGACTTATCGGAGGTTTAAACGGAGATTTTATCGGAGAGATAAAAACATTTTAAACACATTTTTAAAAACATTTTTAAAAACATTTTAGTGTAAAAAGACTATTACGAATAACAAGTTTTGACAATTTTGGCGAACTTTTAAATCTCCGATAAGTCATTATGAATAAGACCATAAACCTTAAGGGCCTACATCAATATTATCGTATATCATCGCCGACACGTACATATTAACACAGCCAGTAGGCACAGAAAATGAAGAATTAGGGATACTTTTCCTATTTACTCAAAATCTAGTAAATATATTTTAATTCTGATTTACGTGTTTCTATATATAATAGTTACTTATGTTTTTAAAGTTATTTTATTAGTTAATACGCGATAATAGACCGACAAATGAAAAAAATAAAAAATTAGAGAGGTTGTTTCGCTAAGATTTTCTATCGAGAAAACTTTTTTCAATCGCGTTTCTGAGTTTATGCGATCCTAGATCATATATTGAAAAAACATATACTTAAAAATTAGAGCTCTAGCCATTCAATCTAAAGAAACAATGAAAACTTCGTACGTAGAAAAATGCACGAAGCTATTTTGGTATCCTCTTAACAAATTGTACAAAATAGCAAATTTGTTAGAAAGAAATATCTTACTCATTAACAAAAATCTATCCCTGATCATAGATTGATTATTGAAAATGTCTATAATATTACTTACCACCAATAACTAGGACTCGTCCATCAGAGAACTTGAATGATGATGCCATGAGTTGCACCGTGTCAATAGGTAAGGGTTCGATGCTGTCCTCGCTGAGGCTGTACAAAGATCCGTTGAGGGACGGCACCAGGCGAACCCATTTGTCTCCAGATGTGAGCTGGAAAATACATCATTTTTAGTACATCGTAAAAGGTCTTAAAAGGTAGATGAAATGCCGATAACCGTGTATGTTTCTAAGAACCTTAGAGTATTATTCCAACAAGAGTGGTCATTACAAGACGTACCCCAATCCAAATATAGGAGAGCAATGCGCATACTCATTGTATACAATGACGTCTCTTAAGGTGGCATTAGAAAGCCACGCGACTTATCAAATTAGTGTCAAATACTTTGCCAAAAGAAGACAAGAATACATTTATGTCGGTCACACTGCTCTCGCAATCTCAAATGTAGGTGCCAACTCTTCGGTCACTTTAGCCCCATTTCTCATACGAGGCCGCCAGACACTTTAGGCCCACTTCGCAAATTTATCATCGCAATGAGCAGTGACAACTTTATTAGCGATTTCACCGCGACCTAAATTAAGAGATGGACGGCAACTCAATACAAAAACAGAGCTGATTCGAGTGCCACCTCAAGTGTGCGTGAGTCGACTTGATACGGGGCGTTTGCAGCAACCAAAGAAATTACGTCGTAGTGTGTGTGTCTGCGTTAATCGGCACCCTGCCAATGCGGCAGTAAATTTGTCAAAGTAAATAGCGTGTATAACTGCTCCTGTTGCCTTCATACTCTAAGGTAAGAATAGATGGTTGGACAAAATTGGAGCCTCTCTATGTGACGCTTAATTTGGGACTAGACTACAATACAATAAAAAATAATATAATATAATAAATACACAAAATAGATTATATCCTTTATACAATTGAACTTATGCAAATTATTCAAATAATTTCGTGTGTCATTGAATATTCAGTAGAACTAGTTGTTTAATTTACTACGTTTTAATGCTCTGTTAGTTCTGAAATGTAAGTTATTATTGAACTATTCATAAAGAGGTAAAGTTAGGCTACTTTTTAATGTGAAGAATCGAAATTGGGATCGAATCTGTGACGTCGTTTACAACAGCCTCTTACTTGAACAACTTGATTACAATGACTGTATGAATCTGGTTTCACCTTTCTCCATTTTAAGCAGTCTGTGAAATTTTAAGCTCTCTGTAGCTCTATAGCCTCTGCCTACCCCCCACGGGAAAAAGGCGTGATGTTATTATGATGGTGATTATTATTCTAACCTCAACTTGATGTAAGTTTGATGAGAGTAGCGGCTGTGTATCCAGGGTCCATGCTTGGTTTCCATTATGTGTGAAGAAGGCAGTCAGTCGTCCATCTAACGTACTGACTATCACCAAACTGAAAAGAAAAAAAAACATGTTTTGTATTAGGTCACTATCATTTTACACATAGAATCCCTGTCATTATATTGTGTTTGTATGTACTGTATAAGTGTCAGCGACACAGTTATGCGCCACGAAAACTTATGTATCTGATTTGTAAAATTACTAAAATTGAGTATCGATTATAAATATTAATGTTAATATATATTGTCAAATAATTAATGTTATATAATTAATGTAATGTTAAAAGGTATTGTGTGGCAGGGCTATAATAAGTCATAATTTATAAGGTTTTACTTAGTAATAAGAATTTGTACTATGTAAATTTTGAATTATGAGGATGTGATCCCTCATTGTTAAATAAATGTTCACCTTTAGGTTTCATGGTGATGGGTAGGGTTTAGAGATGAAAATAACGTTTAAATCATGTAGATTGACTTAGTATTAATGAAACTATGATAGTTTTAAGTTTGTTCTTTGTGATTTTTACAATATTTTTATAATATGTTAATGTTCTAGAAAGTTTTTATATTCTAGACTAATAAGGTTTTTTGTTATACTACATAATATAGTAAGGTAAGACGTATCTAACGACATAAGATTCATATGGATATTAATAATAATAAAAGAGAGGGAAGGAATCTTAAGAGATCAATCAAGTAAAAATTGAAAGACAAAAGGGTCAGAATTACAAGGCCGTCGATACGGTAAAGGGCCGAGCCACCTAAGCAGGGCTCTTCCTTTGATTAATTACGAACGAAGTCGAATGAACTCGATACGAACACGATCGAACAAAAAAGGACAAGAACAAAGGGATAAAAAGTCGCAGTAGTAAGGAAAGATTGATCTCGGAAGACTACCACCTCTTCTAATTAAAGATTGGTCTTTTATTGAAGCAAGTGGAAGTTTCCTCTTTACGCATTTAGGGGTGCGTGGGATACGGGTCAACCAGCGAGGTACAATAGTCGGCTACGGGTATTGGTCATGCCCTAGTCGAGTCCGCCACAATAAGTTAATAAAGAATTAAATGTATTTATAAGTGTTAAGCTTGTTTTAGGATCAGAGCATATAGTGTGAAATGTTCATGAAAAAATAAACATAAAATTTGGTTTTATTTGGTTTTAACGAGTCTCGCAAGTAAGAATATTTTACAATTAGCTATCCATTACTTTCACATAGTTATGAATCACAGCAACTAACAGATAAGTTGTCAAGGTCATATGTAATTAACTATAGATGGTTTTTATTTTAACAATATTTACTCCTGTGTCTAATTTTATGGAACAAATTATTAAGAAAATATAGACAGTGTCTCCATTTGGAACATTTAAAATAATACGATCGAGTTAAAATATTTGTGCATGTCTTAACATGTTTACAATATGTAAATAATTCAAAATAAATAAGTGATTAGAACCGGTATTTATTGAGGACATGATGATTCAATCTTTTAAAGATAAATAGAAAATGATGTTTTAAAACTTGTCTTCAGAAGATGCGTAAAATGTTACTTTTGTTTTGTAAACAAACTTTTTGGGTTTCTAATTAATACCTAAAATTCTAGTAATGTCTCAGTCCTTAGTAAGAGTTAGCCTTGTGTAGTGAATAATAGAAGAGCAGGACTCACTCATTTGAGCCAGGGGCTTCTTTCACATTACTATAATCACAAAACGGCAACTTTTTCACTGTATCATCGGCGCGTACATTATATATGAAAAGTGTTATGGCAAAAGCTGCCTTTATAGCGACTATCCGCCAATACCAGTCCGACATTGTATCACAGCTGAATAATTTTTGGACATTTCAACCCAACCACCGGCTATTTTTTTTTTATGAAACAATTAATAAATTGCGAGATGCTATAAATGCACACAGCAGCTGATACCAAACTTTTACCACAGACTACAGAAGAGTCCACGTAATTAATTAATTACTGTCAACACTGTCAAAGTTAAATAATTATGAATTAAAAACGTTTAGTTCGCAAAAAGCAAAAATAATGCTAATTGTATAGTTTGTGTACCCCTTTTTCAAAAAGCATAACCGATTGAAATTCGGCACAATTGAAACTTATTTGTAAGAAAGCTAGTGTTTTTTTAAAAACATTGCTGAAAAGCAAGTACCTAAGTAATTTATAAAACAATTTTATTACTTTGCTAAATAACAGAACGTTTAATACCAACATAAGCATACAAATTGATACAAATCATGGAGTGGAGACTAGAAGAAAGGAGGAATATCTCAGTATATTAAAAAGTGTCTGCTGAAGGGCAGAAATTAAGGTGGCGCCATAGTAGCAAGTGTAAGAATTTAAAAAAAAAGTGCCACAAAATATTAGAAAGGAAAGAAAAACTTCCGCTTTGTTACAGCGCAGTTTTTTAAATTATTATATTATATAGACAAACATGACTATGAAATAAATTTATATTAATTATTATTATAATTATACAGTGTTTTTAAGTACCCCAAATATTTGTAAATAGCAAATAGAAAATAGTATTAAAGAATTACCGCAACAGTAGCATACTTCACTCTGCTTATAACTGCTACATTCTTAACATTCATCTTGCTACACTAGCGCTATTTCGGTGAGTGTTATTTGCTGTTTACAAGTGGACACTTTTTGGACTGATCCCCCATACAAGATATCCTTTCTTCTAGTCTCCATGATACAAATATAAACCTGTGCCACAGAATACTGAAATTACAAAGAATAATAAGCTAAAAAGCGTGCTAAAAAGTCAAGAAATAGATATGATATTGGTAGCTTCTGTTTCATAAAAATATTCAATTGACTAAAATATTTATTTATTACAAAATTACAATTTCAAAATTTATTTTCAAAGAGTCAATAAGCAAAAGATATTTTCTTTGATGTAGCGTTGAATTACATCTACTGTAAAACTTATGAAAACAATGGTTAAAAAACTACCCATCCCCCTTGGCAACATCGAATTAAAATAATTGGTCAAGTGCGAGTCAGACTCGCGCACGAAGGGTTCCGTACCATTATCTATGCAACATAAGGCAACGTTATTAGTATCGAGCAAGAAACGGTAAAAAAATCATGTTTGTTGTATGGGAGCCCCCCTTAAATATTTATTTTATTTTATTTTTAGTATTTGTTGTTATAGCGGCAATAGAAATACATCATCTGTGAAAATTTCAACTGTCTAGCTATCACCGTTCTTGAGATACTGGGTACGGAACCCTAAAAATCATGTTTGTTGTATGGGAGCCCCCCTTAAATATTTATTTTATTTTTAGTATTTGTTGTTATAGCGGCAATAGAAATACATCATCTGTGAAAATTTCAACTGTCTAGCTATCACCGTTCTTGAGATACTGGGTACGGAATCCAAAAAATCATGTTTGTTGTATGGGAGCCCCCCTTAAATATTTATTTTATTTTTAGTATTTGTTGTTATAGCGGCAATAGAAATACATCATCTGTGAAAATTTCAACTCTCTAGCTATCACCGTTCTTGAGATACAGCCTGGTGACAGACGGACGGACGGACGGACGGACGGACGGACGGACGGACGGACAGCGAAGTCTCAGTAATAGGGTCCCGTTTTTACCCTTTGGGTACGGAACCCTAAAAAAGAAGAGAACCTCCACGCTAATGAAAGTCCACCACTTTGAAACGGCTTCCTCTAAATATTGGTTACTAATAAGGGAAATACTATAATAAGGGAACTTCAAGTTAACTAACAGGAACAACGATATTTCTAGATTTTATAATGTTACTAGCTGTTGCCCGCGACTCCGTCCACGTGGAATTTAAAAAATTATTCCCGTTTTTGCAACATTTTTCACTACTGCTTCACTTCTACTGGTCGTAGCGTGATGTTAAATAGCCTAAAGCCTTCCTCAATAATTGCCTTATCTGAAGGTGAAAGAATTTTTCAAATCAGCCCAATGGTTCCTGAGATTAGCACGTTCAAACAAACGAACTCTTCAGCTTTATAATATCAATATAGATTGATCAAATTTGATTATTATATAAGATACTTCTAAATATATTTAGTTACGTTAAGTTTCTATGACATTAAAATGTGTTTTTATTTTTGTATTATTTTTAACGTAAAATAGCTGTTTGTTTCCTTACAAATAAATTAATAATAATCTATGAACGATTTCAAATATTTGTTAGTACATGTCTCATAAAAATAGGAAGAAAACAAAATTCATAAGCAAACGAGCAGTTTTATCTTTTCTACGCCGGATTTAATTACAATTTTGCAAAGAAATCAAAATAAATACATATAATATAACTTACACAGATTCAATATCACAGCGCAGTATTTCATCTTCCACGAAATATTAATAGATAAAAATATTTAAAATTAAAATAAAAAAAAATGCATACGATTTAAATAAGGTTTAAAAATAGTAATCTACTCAAGAAATCAGACATCAGGAATAGAAAATAAGGCGTATAATAGTGACCTGAAAATTTGGGGCCAAAATTATGAGGGCGGTTTAGCGAATATGTCACTTAGAAAGTTAATGAAGTTTACCACCGTTGAGTTTGCGAAATTGACGTTTGTGTTGACAAATTTTTATTTTCCATGCTGAATTTGTTTTCACCAGTTTTGCAGTGCTTGTTGTAAGATCATATCAATTTGTTCCTATTTGCCGTGTAGAAGAAGCTGGTCACCTGTTGATTAGTGTTCTGGTGGTTGTGTTATCCTACCGCCAATTTTGTGAACATCACCATGACTTTAGGCACCTACAACAGACACCAAGCTCAAAGGAAAAAGTAAGTTTAAGGGAATTCTGGATCTTTCTAAACCGTGGGAAATTTTTCATTGTTAATGTTAATTGATTTTATACATTTTATTTTTAGGCAAGCAGCTTTGGCGGCAGCTTTTCCTCAAGGTATACGTTGCCAGAAATGTCTGGAATATGGGCACTGGAGCTACGAATGTAAAGGGAAACGCAAGATTTTGATCCGCCCATCTCGCTCCCATGTGCTGAAGACTAATTTAAAGTCTCAGGAAGGAGGATGCAGGTTTGTGATAAAATTATTTTAGAGGTAGCCATTTTTTATTCCGTGATCATTTTTTTATATACCCTCAGATTCTAGTTTTATTAGATTGTTAATCATTAAAAATTTATGTATAATTTGTCTGCCATTTTCCTAGACAAAGAAAGGTTTAAAATAAATGTATTTAGATTCTCTCTGATTTCTTTACAATATGTTTTCCTGTTTAATTGTCATTTGATAATTATTTCCACACAGCGGTGGTAAATGCAGCAGCAAGGATGATTGCAAGATACCTTCTAAAAAGAAACGTAACAACTCTGACTGTGGCGACTGCTCGGATGATAGCTCATCGGAAAGTGGGTCTGATTCTTCTTCAGACTCCAATTCTGATTCTGACAGCACCAGCAGCAGTGACTCAGATAGCAGTACCTCTTCCAGCAGTAGCTCTGATGATAATTCCTCTTCTGATTAATTTGGCTGTCAATACTGTTGGCTGATACTCACATTTCCTAAGCATATATTCAGAAAAAAAAAACAATACTTATTTTTAAAACCACATTATTCATACCTACTTGTAAGAATTTAATTTTACAATGGATTTTTTTTTGTTATTGTCTATTATATTTTTGTGATGTAGATTAGATCAATAACACTGTCTTAAAATAGTTTTTTTCACAGATGTGTGTAACAGCCATAGTATTTTTAAGGTTATGTTACAGGTTATTGATTGATGGCCATTTTCAATAATCAATATATGATTGCAAATAGGTTTAATATCCTTGTTAATCAGTAAATGATTTCTATCTCCTGTCTAATTTGCAATAAAGAATGCTGTCATCCATTGATTGCGATGCAAAGGCAAGTTTGAATTTTTGTATCATTATTTGCAACATCTGGGTATAGATAGAATATTGAAAATGGCCATTTTTAACTAATCTATCCATAATGCTGGACATTTTAAGGAATTCTAATTTGACTCTAAATATAGTTTTAACATACAGACTTTTTAATATTTATTTTTTCGTGTAGAAGGCCACTGAACTCATTTAGCATTTTTATAAAAAGGTCATGTTGTTAAATAATATTGTAATGTCGTATACTTACTTTTTAAAATGAATTGAAAATGCTAGATAGGTTTGTAGTCATTTTCGTAAGTGTTAAATAAATGTGAATTTGTTGGATGTTGTAGAAATTGTTTTGTTTTATAAGCTATGTGAATTTATTGTAACATGTAAGTTTGTACTTAGATTTTAATAATTTATCTTTAATAAGCTGAAAATATTGAATAAGACTAGCATCGAGTTCAATGTAATAGATGCAGTGTATCTCAGAAAAATATTGCTAGCCTCAATCAATTTTCCTATGCTGTCTTGTTCTATAAGGTTTATTTCCACTTCCAAATTTAAAAAAATATAAAAATTAATAATTATTACCAAAGTTAAAATACCTCTTTTTATCGTTTTTTTTTAAAGTGGAAATATAGCCATGATACTTATTGCTTTGTGAAATGCCGTCTTATTTATAGATTTAGATTTATTTACATTATTAACATGTCATAGGCATATTAATATTTTTTAAGACTGTAAATTGTTTCATCTATTAGTTTCAACAATTTAAATAGACAATATAAATGTAAGATTTTGATAAACCAGAAATACAATTTAAAAGGAAATGAGATTTTTTTTTATTTAGTGATGTCCTCATCCAGACACATAACATCGAATTATGTATTATAAAAAAACAACTGGATGTTACCTGTGTCATGATCCTTTAAAAAAGCTTTTATTGGTAAATTTGCCAAGAGATAGTGGTTTCACTATTACAAAATCTTGTTAGAAAACTGGCTACTGTGGTAAAGTATTTGTTTATAGCACAAGCCCTTATTCAAAGGAAAATTTTATGATCCGAAAATGTATTATATGGCAAACGTTGTGCTTAGACCTTGAACTAGGAAGAATATAACCTTGACCTTTGCTTGATATGATAGGTAGTTTTTGTTTATTTTAGGTAAATAGATTGCCTGAAAATTTTTGGTATCTTTTCCTAAATTCAACATACTATATGTATAATCATTGCTAAGCATATAAGTTTGATAATGAACACAGAGATATATATTTTGAAATGAACCCAAACCATTATATATACTTCGAAGATCCCCCAAGGTTCAATAATAGGGTAAAATAAAAAACGAAGCGCTTTTTATGATTTTATTTTTAAAATTATTGCTAGCAATTACAAAATATTCCTATCTAACACAATCTTAATTCTATTTGTACTAAAATTAAAGGCACATTGATTATTGTCATTTAAACTTATTCTTAACTAATTACTACTAAAAGATTGAGTTTCAACTTCATATTTTTCTTCGTTTGCTGCTCTTTCATGCAAAAACTATTTAATGGATTTTATTGAAAATTTTGTTCTATAGCATATCGTCATCATCATGTCGTCACGCCATTTTCCCATGTGAGTAGGCAGAGATCGCTGTCTGCTATGCTATGATATGATATATTAATGCGCTAAATATCAAGAAAGCAGTAAATATAAACGCGAGTGAAGCCGCGAGCATTTTGTAGTACTAAACATAGTTTTAACAGATTTAAAAATGGGAGATTTTTTATTTTACTGTATTTTTTTTGTTAATCGTAATTAGTTGAACCGATTTTAATGATTCTTCGTAAATTAAAAGATGGTGCTTCTAAATATTATTACCAAAGACATATATATCATGATAACATCACGACTTTATCCCATGGGGGCAGGCAGAGACTATAGCTTAGTAAAAAACTTAATTACTACAAAATATTAAGATTAATATTAAAACTAAACATAACTAAAATAAACTGATATAGTTTTAAAGCTGTCATTTATTTTTTATTAACAGAACGGACAACAGTAACAAAAAAAGTAAAAATACACTTGAAAATTCTAAAAATGTTTTTAATTACGGGTTTGTCATCGGTCCTTAATGTGTGCAAAATTTCAAATCAATCTGACTAATACAAGTGGGTGAAAATCACATTCAAAGATTCTGTTTTAAAGATTGATACATTGATAGATACGTACCGAGTTTAAAGGGTGTTAATTGAATGATATTTTAGATTACATAATTAGAGTACTTAACACGTGATTACTTATCATAGTTGTGGTTTTGCGCATCGCACTCGTCTAAAGATTTTTTTTTGTATGGACGCATATACGCGTCGGCTCGCACTTGTTGAAGATCAGAAAAACGCGCATAAGCGTTAGCAGCACTGAACGTATTAACTCACATTCAGAAAAAATTCTAGTGGAAAATTTGGTAAACATAACTCAGTTGGTAGAGCGACAGAATGGTATTTCGAGGTCGTTGGTTCAAGTCCCGCTCAAAGCATAGCAAGTCAATGTTTTTTCAAAATAAATGTTTTTTCTTTCTTTCTTTCTTTCAATTGAAAAAAAAATCTATTCTAAACTTATCCTAAAATGGCATTAATCATAATTAACAATACTTATCTTAAAAAAATATTATTCAGATATAGTTAAGATGTTTAATAACGATGAGATGTTTTTAAAACTGTTCTAAAATAAGGCCTTTTGGGATTTCTTTCCCAGGGTGCTGTAAAAGCCAGCGAGGGATAATATAAGCAGATAACGTCTACTGTGAGAGACGGAAAACTCGAAACTAAACCCTGTGCCAACACACCTGGTCAGCGCGACACAGTGGACCTTAATCCCTCCCAAAGTGGAGGAGGCCCGTGCCCAACAGTGGGACGTAAATGTGCTGGAGAGGTAGGAAGTTAAACCATTTGGGACATATAATTAGAAACTAAAATCTAAGCAACCGTACTAGGTGTTTCAGGCAAAATATGAACAATAACTTTTCTTTTCTGATCGTAGCTAAAATTATTCATTTTAAAAATCCTACTATCGTAGAACGGTTTCAAATCATTTATGTTTATTTGTCTCGCTCTTTCTATTAAATCTCTTTCTGGTATTTCAATGGTGGATTGAGAATGGTTATGTAGTCCTCTCATGTAGGCTAATTGGTCCATTGTTAGTTGCCGTAATATGTAGTACAACAGTTCGCTATGGTCTTTCTTGTATGATAAGTATTTTTGGAACGTCTGTAAAAGAAAAATAGAATTTTAACGGATTAGCAATACAAGTTTCACCATCCCATTTCCTCACCAGGGTACTATATTAAGTTCTTTTTTTGGTCTTATGATGTACTACAATCTGTCTCCTTCCTGGGACATTGAGCAGTATTAAGTAGAAAAAGGTTTTCCGTTTAGTGACGGATTAAGAATACAAGTGTCACCACCCCATCTCCTCCTAAAGGCGCTGTAAAAATCAGCTAAGGGATATTGCACACAGATAACATCCTCTGTGAGAGACGGAAAACTCGAAAATAAACCCTGTGCCAACACGCCTGGTCAGCACGGCACAGTAGACTATATCTAGCACATACCTGTCTCATGGCCCTCATGACGCTATACTTCTGCGTCTCCACGAAGCTCTCCAGCATGGTGCGGATGGCCATGTTCACATCCTCCTCGTTTACTTGTGGACGCAGGTGCATCCTGGCGTGGGCTTCACTCATACGTATCACTGTAATATAACAATTATATTGTTGTTATTATCTAAACTAAACAATGTCAGTATGTATATCCTATGTAAACTATCCAATGGATTTGGATTATGAAGCATTTTTTCTAAAATGATGCAGTGGTTCAAGTTTATGGCTTTTGTTTGTATAATTTATTAAGGTTTGGGTTTTAAGTTCCACGCGTACGTATTAAAAAAAAAACAAATCAAAATATCCATTGCGTAGTACTGAAGTTATAAGCTCATATAGGTATGGTATTAAAAATACATAATTTGTACGCCTTTGCAAGACAAAACATAGAGATGCTGTTTCTTTGTTCCAACTTTGTTTACATAACTTTTTTTTATATATATTTTTTTATAAACAAATAAATTGAATTGAATAGGGATGTACATACAAATACATAGACTTTGTTTTATAATAAGTTAATATAGATACAATATCTCACCTGATTCAATATGCCTGACAGTGATAGGTAAGCTGCCTGTAGCGAGTGACTCCTGACGTAGTTGACTGTACATCTTGGCTACTTTGTCTTGATCCATATTCTGAACCAAACATTATTATTGACTATTATATTATTTTAATAAGCCTTAGTTTTTCACAGACAACATGGGTGTAGCCAGGGTCATTTACTTGTTTAATAATATTATTATCGACATCAACATGTTACCATCATTTTCCCTATGGGGGTAGGTAGGCAGAGACTATATCCAAACATACTTCCTTAGCTTCATCCACACTCATACATCTGGTCATACATGCCCGACGGTTGTAAGTGCTACGCACTTGCCCCTGTTGGAGTATCCCGGCGATGACATCGGAGTATATTTTTCTCTTAGGTCCTCTCCCAGCATTTCCACTTACCTCCGCCGTGTACCTTTCTATAATCGTCTCTCATCCATCCTCTCCACATGAACAAACCACCTAAGCATACTTTCCTCCACCTTAGTCACTACATCCTCTTTCAGACCGCAACGTTCTCATAACTTCATTTCTTAATCTATCTTTCAAAGTCACACCACACATACTTCTCAAAGAGCACATCTCTACCGAAATTATTCTACTTTTGTGCTTTTATATAAATATACTAGCTGACCCGGCAAACGTTGTTTTGCCATACTAAAAAAAATGTTTGAAAAATAGATGTTGGCCGATTCTCAGGCCTACTGAATACGCATGTAAAATTTCATAAAAATCGGTCAAGCCGTTTCGGAGGAGTACGGTAACTAACACTGACAACTGACACGTGAATTTTATATATAAGATTAATTACCTGTAATTTAGGATGTACGACTTCCCTTGAGTATACAATATATTTTTTCAATAAATCTTGTGGTAACACAAATTCAGGATCGGGTGCATTATTGTCTTCTAATGTAGTACCACGCTGTGTTGGATGATGGCGTATGTGAGAACTTACTACAAACCTGGCGAATATAAATAAAATTATGTCAAGTAC
Source organism: Orgyia antiqua (assembly GCA_916999025.1). Classification (NCBI taxonomy): domain Eukaryota; kingdom Metazoa; phylum Arthropoda; class Insecta; order Lepidoptera; family Erebidae; genus Orgyia; species Orgyia antiqua. The sequence continues at coordinate 14,838,430 of OU779874.1, forward strand.
GAGTTGGATTTACATACGAAGGGTTCCATACCATTCGTTAATAATATATCCACCATACCGATAACAAATAATTTGCTTAGTTCAAAAATATCTAAAAGTAATTTATTAATTTTGCAATTGACTTGCTATGCTTTTACTTAATAAATCAAATTGTGGTGAAAAAAGTGATGATAAATGGCGTTGTACGTCAAAATGCGATGTAAACTCATTCGAGTGACGATTGTGGTGGTCTAATTGGTTACTGTTAGCACGACCGCAATAAGCTCAGTTGGCAGAGCTACGGAGCGGTATTCCGAGGTCGTGGGTTCAAGTCACGCTCATCGTGATCATTTTATCCACTATAGTTTGATTTATTAAGTAAAAGCATAGCAGATCAATTGCAAAAATTAATAAATTAACACAGTACAATCTATTCCGTATTTTTGAAGATATAAGCTCACAGAGGGACATACATAAAAAATAAAGACTTATATTATAAAGGTTTAAACGGAGATTTTATCGGAGAAATAATAAACATTTTATTGTAAAAAGACTATTATGAATAACAAGTTTTGACAAATTTCACGAACCCATTTTGGCGAACTTTTAAACCTCCGATAAGTCATTATGAATAAGACCATTTGTTTTTTAATAGAAAAGATAAAGCATGAAAATGATGACGATTATATTTGTTGTTATAGCATCAACGGATATACACAAACTGGATCTATAACCTGTAATGTATCTCTGGAAGCTACCACCGTTCCAGAGATAAAGCCTATTGACAGATGGACAGCAAAGTTTTAAAAATAGTGTCCGGTTATACCCTTTCTCCGTGTGGTGACGGATTAAGAATACAAGTGTCACCATCCCATCTCCTACCAAGGGTGCTGTAACTATACAAAAAATGTAATATTTTGCCTGTACATGTTAAAACCAAAACACATCTAAGAAATAAAAAAAAAATGTGTGAAGAACCGATCATGTCAAATTATTTTGGTGAAAGAACAAGAAGGTATCTGGTGCCAAGGTACTTCAATAAAATATTGTTAAAGTTTAACTGTGACAATATTAAAATAAATAGATTTAAGAAAAAGTTAAGGACCTTGTTACTAGATGCTTTTGAAGCTAAATGTAATTAGTTAAGAGTTAAAATGTTTAGAATATAAATTTAATTATCTAGTATATATACAAAGATTATAGAGTGCATTGTATTTACTTTCGCCGACAAACTGTCATAACAGTTTGGCGATACGTAGAAATTAAAAACTATGTAATATTGTTAAGGGCCTACATCAATATTATCGTATATCATCGCCGACACGTACTTATTAACACAGCCAGTAGGCACAGAAAATGAAGAATTAGGGATACTTTTCCTATTTACTCAAAATCTACTAAATATATTTTAATTCTGATTTACGTGTTTCTATATATAATAGTTACTTATGTTTTTAAAGTTATTTCATTAGTTAATACGCGATAATAGACCGACAAATGAAAAAAATAAAAAATTTGAGAGGTTGTTTTGCCAAGATTTTCTATCGAGAAAACTTTTTTCAATCGCGTTTCTGAGTTCATGCGATCCTAGATCATATATTGAAAAAACATATACTTAAAAATTAGAGCTCTAGCCATTCAATCTAAAGAAACAATGAAAACTTCGTACATAGAAAAATGCACGAAGCTATTTTGGTATCGTCCAGTGGCGTGCACATAAATTTGAAGCAGGGTAGGCTCTTATACTGTAGGTAGTACTCTTATAGATTTTTAGCATAGCCACGCGACGGATCTCTAAGTCGGAAACCATGCCAACAGAACAAATTTAAATCTGAATATCCCGAATCAGTCCACACTGTACTAGAATTACTAAACAATAACTACGTACGTACATACATACGTACATGTACGTATGTACATACGTTTCATAACTTTTAACATGAAATTTTCGAGTTACATTGGTGCCTATTCTATGTGCAGACCTAAACTTAACTTAACTAAAAAATGAAAATTGATAGCGTCTATAACACAATTCGGCAATGTTAACAGAACTTTTTTTATATAAAAACTGTTTATTATAGACTAACGATTTTAATTAATATAAATGTGTGCAAAAAAATAGCGAAACATTTAAGATACAGCAATAGCTGTTTTCATTTTTTAGTTAATACCTATTATACCGTTGTCCGTCCAGCTACGCGTGGCGCTGATTCGATCGGTACCGCGCTCGCATGTTGTAACAAAAAACCTTTATAGCTTCTTATCTATAATACCTAGAGTGAAGACAAATACTACGAAAAATTACTAGAAGACTACAGATGAAATCTATCTATTTTTTAAGATCTGAAAATTTATTTTAAAGTATTAAAAATGAGAACAGAAGAGGACAGAGGAGAAAACATAACAATTCAAAATATAACTCGATTTTACTCTTAAAACTGTGATATGTATGCTATATGTATACTTAATTATAAAGCACAAATCATCTAGTTTATCTTGATGTATAATAATATTAATAATCTATGAACTCATAAATAAAACTAAACTACTTACGACAATCCGCTGGAACTTCAAAACCACTTGTTTACTAAACACAAAGCGTAAAGTGGACTGAAGATAAAAACTGCCATCTAGTGATTATGGATTGTGAAGTAATTCATCAGCTATCTATTACACAACTTATAGACGCAAAAAATAACGCAATTTGTCCATAGATGTCGGTATATCTAATCGTAACTGACTGTTGATACTCGTTTCGATACGAGATTTACCAAAAGTATTTAATTTTAAGCAGGCCTCCAGATGTTTTTCTGTATGGTCATGCTTCTTTGTCGCGGAATGGAAATTATTTAAATCTGAATATCCCGAATCAGTCCACACTGTACTAGAATTACTAAACAATAAGCAAGGGAAACAAAATAATTTATTCGTGTGTACACAACCACATAGCCAGTTATACGTTTCATAACTTTTAACATGAAATTTTCTAGTTACGTTACCCTTTTGTTGATTAAGTTGTAACTCGGGTATACATCTACCTATAGACACAATTTGAATTTTTTCACCGAACGACAATTGTGAGAACTTGTTATTTTTAACAAACACACACTATCAACACACATTTCACAATCAAATAACATTTTAAAATCAACAAACGAAAATCCATACAATTATTAAATTAAAGAAACTCAATATTAAACAGTTCAATGAATCACACGAAAAAATAAAATGGCCTCCGTCGAACCAAAATATTTCTGCTATTTAAATAAATAAAACCTTACTAAACAAAAATGCATACGTGATTTATTAGACTTCCGACTATTATATTTAATCGGGTTATAATAGGTAACGAACGAACATTGCCGAATACTCGCGATAACATCCGATCGCTAAAGCAGGCCGCAGGATTTTCAGTTTAATCGTCTTGGATATGTAAGCCTGTGTGCGTTTGCGAACTGTGCACGAACACCAAAATTTCTACACATATGAACTCATGGCAGGCGGGCGGCGTGGAGCTTGCCAACTACGCTAGTATTATTCCTTCGCCAAACGCCTGGCAAAAAACAATTTGCAAGCACATATTGGTGCTATTTATGAATTATTAGGTAGGCGTTTTTAAGTTATAATATTTTGTTTAATTAATAGTAAATAAATGAATAAAGTCATCTAAAACATACGAACGTTTTATTAAAATATCTGTGAATGGCAAGTAAAGCAGTGCTTATGAGCTTGTATAGAGCGCACGCCACTGGTATCGTCTTAAGGGCCTACATCAATATTATCGTCGACATGTACATATTAACGCAGCTAGTAGGTATAGAAAATGAAGAATTAGGGATATTTTTTTTATTTACTCAAAATCTACTAAATATATTTTAATTCTGATTTACGTGTTTTTGTGTTTTTTAAAGTTATTTCATTAGTTAATACGCGATAATAGACCGACAAAAGAAAAAAATAAAAAATGAGACATCAGAGACAGATAACATCCTCTGTGAGAGACGGAAACCTCGAAAATAAAGCCTGTGCCAACACGCCTGGTCAGCGCGGCACAGTACACCATAATCCCTCCCATAGTGGACGAGGCCCGTGCCCAACAGTGGGACATAAATGGGTTGGAGAGAGATACCTTTATCTACAGAACCTTAAAAATAATAGATTATACTTACTTAGCCAAATGTGCATCTTGCATAGGATCCGCTTCATCTCTTACAACGCATAGTACATCAAACCGAGATAAGATCGGCTCAGACAAGTTGACATTCTCAGTAAATGTCAGCGATGCATCGTATCTACCCCCAATTGGATTAGCTGCGGCTATTATTGAACACCTAAAATGGAAAAATAAATATTCATGTACATTTAACACAACACCCTCTGGTCCCAAGCTAAGCTTACATGCTTGTGTGGTGACATCTTCTGTGAGAGACTGAGAGATGGAAAGCTCGAAAATAAACCCTGTACCAACACGCCAGGTCAGCGTGGCATTGTAGACCATAATTCCTCCCCAACTGGAAGAGGATCGTGCCCAACAGTGGGAAGTTGTCTCTCTCTCTCCAGCCCATTAACGTCCCACTGTTGGGCACGGGCCTCCTCCACTTTGGGAGGGATTATGGTCTACTGTGCCGCGCTGACCAGGTGTGTTGGCATAGGATTTATTTTCGAGTTTTCCGTCTCTCACAGTAGAAGTTATCTGCTTATATTATCCCTTAGCTGGCTTTTACAGCACTCTGGGAAAGAAATACCAAAAGGCCGTATTTTAGAACAGTTTTAAAAACATCTCATCGTTATTAAGCATCTTAACTATATCTGAATAATATTTTTATATGATAAGTATTGTTAATTATGATTAATGCCATTTTTACAGCATCCTTGGGATGAGATGGGGTGGTGACACCTGTATTCTTAATCCGTCACCACACGGACTAGAAAAGAAACTAAACTTACGTAAAAAAGGAAAATTGATAATATCAATCAGTATCATATCAATGCAGTAATATTAAGGGCCTACATCAATATCATCGCCGACACGTACATATTAACACAGCCAGTAGGCACAGAAAATGAAGAATTAGGGATACTTTTCCTATTTACTCAAAATCTACTAAATATATTTTAATTCTGATCCACGTGTTTCTATACATAATAGTTACCCATGTTTTTAAAGTTATTTCATTAGTTAATACGCGATAATAGACCGAAAAATGAAAAAAATTAAAAATTTGAGAGGTTGTTTCGCCAAGATTTTCTATCGAGAAAACTTTTTTCAATCGCGTTTCTGAGTTCATGCGATCCTAGATCATAAATTGAAAAAACATATACTTAAAAATTAGAGCTCTAGCCATTCAATCTAAAGAAACAATGAAAACTTCGTACATAGAAAAATGCACGAAGCTATTTTGGTATCCTCTTAACAGAACTCCCTTATTATAAAACTGTGTATGGTAGACTAACGATTTAAATTATTATTTATGTGTAAAACAAAGTAGCCATTTAATTAAAATACAACATAGTTATTTTCATTTTAGTTTCATTAGGTTAAACTTTTGATGCACCAGAATTAGCCTCAATATTGGAGTCAACAATTCTACTTACACAACTAAAATATGACTATTGATATCAATCAATCAGTCAATCCCATTTTTACAAAAACTTAACTAATATGAAATCAGCTATAGTATTTCTGTGAAAATTTATGTGGTAACAGGTAGAAATCTTACCAAGAAGCCGAGACATAGCCAACTAAGAGATAATGTAAGCAGTTAGCATTCTCTGTGAGCTTATCTATCAAACTCTGCTTACTTTGGAACTACATAGTAAACACTGTGCAAATTTCTCATTACTACAAGTAATACCTAATTATTAAATTATAAATAAAAGGTCAGAAGGTCAAAAGGTCAAAGGTCGTCATGACCTTGACCTATATTATTACTTAAATACTTTGTAACATACCTAGCATGTAAAGATGTAACAATGCCAGCTTTAGATATAGATATGGACTGTTGTTCCATGGCCTCGTGGATCGAGGTTCGATCCTGGTCGTTCATTTTATCAAACTCATCAATAAGACATACCCCTCGATCGGCCAGGACTAGCGCGCCTGCTTCTAGTGTCCATTCTCTGTAAAAAGTTATGTGACGTTATTTTTAACTTACACAAATATTTCATAAGACTTCTTCGATCCCAAAATAAGCGTAACAATTGTGCTACAAATATAATTATGCGTATAGACTACAACTATACCTAGAATCAAAAGACACTTCTTAGGCCTCATTTATACTCATACATTTAGTCATACATGTCTAACAGTCATATATCATATAACAGGCATATCACAGAACTTTAACTTTTACTACTAAATCTTTTTCTTGTAATATGGGACTGGTACTTTTCGTAACCATACAAATATTTTGAAGCTGAAAAGATTGTTTGAATGTGCTAATCTCAGGAACTACTGGTTCGAATTGAAAAACTATATAACATCTTACATCACACTGCGATCAGTAAGTAAATGTTGTGAAAACAGGGATAACTTTTCTCAAAGGCACGGGTACGAAGACACTGGGAACAGCTAGTCTAAATAAAAATCCTGTATGAGAATATGAATTCGCGATATCAACAAGGCCTGTAAATATTCATAAATAAACAAGCATACCTAGTGGTAGGATTCTTCCTGACATAAGCAGTAAGACCGACCGCACTGGCTCCTTGGCCTGTCGTGAAGATAGCACGCGGTGCAATCTGAGTAATCAACATCAAACATTAGTGACATTTTCTTCTTCTCAGCCCATTATTGTCCCACTGTTGGGACTGCTTCAGTTCAGGAGGGTATTAGGTCTACTTATGCTACACTGGCAGGCGTGTTAGACTGTTGGCCATAGGGTTTAGTTCTGAGTTTTCTGTCATGAATGTTTTTCGTTTACATGTTGCTCTTTTAGTTATTCATCAACATGTCTTCTAATTTTGCAAATAATGAGGTTAATTCTGATATGTTAAAAACTTATGGTTGTCTGGGAGAGATCGCAGCTCGCGATAAGACCGCCCTTTATACCTATGATATGTCTGTTATGTAAGCTTTATAAGCATTATGGTGTGCAATAAAAAATATTTTACTTTTACTTTACTTAACCTGAACTTACTAAAATAAAAACAACTATGGTATAAAACCACTTTTTACGGATTTAGACGCGTATATTTCTTTTAAATTTTAGCCCAACGTTTCGGAGACTTTGCACTCATCATGGTAACGGGTGAATCTCACCACTCACCACAAGACGTCGGGCCAAAATTTAAAACAAATATATGCGTCTAAATCCGTAAAAATTATTTTTTTTTAAACGAATGAGTCACGCGTTATGCGTCATGTGTTATGCGTCATGTGTTAGAAAAAACTGTGGTGTATTTTTATTAAATGGTTATTTCGTTGTACACATGTATGATAATTAAAATTTTTCATCTGTTATACACAGTTTTTATAATAAGAAAGTTTAGCCAACATCACCGGATTGTGTTTTGACACTATCAATTTCCAGTTTTTTGTTTAAGTTTAGTAGTGCATGTAGAATTGGTAGCAATATTACCTTTTCAGTATATTTCAAGAACTGCGACTTGGCTGTACCGGGATCACCACAAATAAGCACGTTAATATCACCTCTCAGTTTGTGCTTATCACCTAAAACATAATAAACATTATAGAAAGCAAAAAAAATAATTTTCTTAATACAAAATTATTTCATCACTAGTTGTTGTCTACGACTTCGTACGAATGGAATTGAGTAAATATTCTCCCTTTTTGTCATATTTTTTACTAGTGCTTTACTCCTATTGGTCGCAGCGTAATTTTATATAGCCTACAGCCTTCCTTGATAAACTATCCAATACAAAAAGAATTTTTCAATTCGAATCGGTAGTTCCTGAGATTAGAGCGTTCAAACAAACAATCTTTTCAGCTTTATAATATCTAACTAAACTTTGAGCTTGGCAATAATCAGCTAAGCCAGTGAGTTGTCATATAAGAAAATAATCTACTTAGTTCAAAAACTAACAAAACACACTTAAATATCCTGATTTTTTTTTAAAATTATTGCATTGTCATCAATCTTTGATATATGTGCTAAATTTCGGATCAATCCTACTACTGGAAGTGAGTGAACATCACTTTCAAAGATTCCGTTACATAGATTAATACATTGATAGATACATACCGAACTAAAATAAGCGTTAATTTATTAATTTTTGCATTTGACATGTTATGCTTTTTACTTAATAAATCAAATTATGGTGGAAAAAGTGAATGTGCCGCAAGTGGGACGAACCCACGACCTCGGAATACCGTTCCGAAGCTCTTCCAACTGAGCTTATTGCGGTCGACTTGCAACACCTTCAAATTTGCCACCATATCCGATACTCGATATAACGTCGCGTCATTATTTCAACCATTCGTATTCTGGAAAGAATACTCAAGTGTTGGTCGAGATGGTGTAAACCAATCTTGATAGATGGCGGTGTACGTAAAAATATATAAACTCATGCGAGTATCGGATATGGTGTCAAATTTGAAGGTGTTGCAAGTAGACCGCAATAAGCTCAGTTGGAAGAGCTTCGGAACGGTATTCCGAGGTCGTGGGTTCAAGTCCCACTTGCGGCACATTCACTTTTTCCACCATAATTTGATTTATTAAGTAAAATAAGCATGTTAAAAAAACTATCTAACTAATATCTTACCAGGATTTTTAGGCTCCCCACCGAACAACGCAAGTGCTAAGCCCCGTTTGATGTAATCATGTCCATATATAGATGGTGCAATGCTCTGTACTATTCTCTCACCGATCCTCGGGTCTTTGGACAACTTCACAATAGTGGCTACATCTTCATCTGTGAGTGATTCCACTATATGTTTACAATCTTTAACAACTATATAGTTCGCTATTATTACTGTTGCGAAGACGGGGAAACCCTGGAAAAAACATTCTAATATATTTATCATTACACACAATGTACTCTGGTCCCAAAGTAAGTTATATTTCTAATTCTTTTTATAAATTTTATATTTATATATATATTTATGAATATTAATATAGACATTACAGACAACATCCTACGATCCCAAAGTAAGCTACATATGGGTACCAGATACAGATACACTACATCTAATATATAAAATTTCCATGTCACAATGTTAGTTACCGTACTCCTCCGAAACGGCTTGACCGATTTTTATGAAATTTTATATGCATATCAGTAAGTCTAAGAATCGGACAACATCTATTTTTTAAACCCCGCCCCACTGACATTTGTATGGCAAAACAACGTTTGCCGGGTCAGCTAGTAATAATATATACTTTTATTTTGTAAATACACACTTATAATACATAGAAAACACAGAGACGCAATACAACATCACACAAATATTTGTGCCGTGCAGGAATCGAACCCGCAACCTTGTTGACGGCAGTGCGATACATGCACCACTAGACCATGAGACCCGTGAAATGGAAGCTTAGTTTAGGGCCAGAGGCTATTGAAATACCCATAAATATATTCTTACCTGTTCAGTATTAAGAGAGCCATCATAATTGTTAGTATAAATGCCGGTTAAATCAACTTCATCACCCGGTTTGCAACGATCACACAGATCTGCTAACAATATACATTCCTTAGACCGTGGTATACGACCAGCGGGTATACGGCCTGGAGACTCTTGGATTGTGACCTTCTGATAATTACGGTATACTGTTTGTTCCATGTTTACCTAGGGATAGTAGAAAAATAAAATTACTAATAAGTTTTAAGATGCGACGGGTATGGACTAGTCCGTGTGGTGACGGACTAAAAATACAAGTGTCACTACCCCAGGCCCCTGTAAAACCCAGCTAAAGGATATTTTACACAAATGATATTATTATCCTCTGTGAGAGCCGGAAAACTCGAAAGTAAATCCTGTGCTAACACGCCTGGTCAGCGCGACACATTAGACTATAATCCCTCCCAAAATGGAGGAGGCCCGTGCCCAACAGTGGGCCAACTAAAATTAATACATATATGTATATTTTAATTAAAAGGCTACTTTGTTGTTTTCATTTATATTTATTAGAAAGAAGGAAGAACAAACCTTATTTATTTCGGAAACCTTCAACAAATAATAAAAAAATTAAAAATAAATAACTACAAAACTTAAGGCCGAAAATGGTCCTTACTCAGCAAAATGCTGCAGCAGCAATCTACTACAGCGCTGGTTTTCAGTAAAAACCTGAGAATGTGAGTACGGACAGTCACGAGAAATTATTTACTTATAGTATTATTATATCAAACACAGTGTAAAAAAAAACCAAGTATCTAGTTATTAAAGTATCTAGATCTAGATATTAAAATCGTTAGTCTATTATACACAATTTTTCATAATAAGAAAGTTCAGTTAATATTATCAAATTATGTTATAGACACTATCAATTTTTATTTTTTAGTTAATAATCAACAAATTTTGCCAAAAAAAATGGGTTCTATTGTCCAAATTTTTTAAGTTAAGTATTTTTTTAGTTAAGTTTGTTATGTTTCGTTGTGCACATAGAATCGATACCATTGGCACTTTTTAACACTTACCATAAATGGTCCGGAACTCTGACACTCGGGGCAGCTTCCAGGCTTAACTTCCGCATCCAGCGACTGTACGAACGGTCCCAATATATACCCACATCTATTACAATCATATTTAACCACAGATAGCTGTGGTAGTACACCCGTAGTTGCTGTTATTACACCGACTGTTCTCACCAGTTGGTTCAGATGTAACTTTCTGAATGTACGTAACTCTTCTATCAAAGGTAGATCTGAGATACGGACATGGATTTCAGAAGTAACACGCTCATAACTAGGGAATATTTGTAATACTATATCTTTGGCTACCTGCAAACATAAAAAAACTTATTATCATCATGCTGCCTTTTGCCCATGGGGATAGGCAGAGACTTTACAGCGCCAGCTGCTACGTTCTAAACCTTAGAGCATTATTCAAGGAGTTGACATCAGTGCCAATTCTACGTGGACAACTAAACTTAACTAAAAAATGAAAACAACTATTGCCGTATTTTGATTATTTGGCTATTTTGTTGTGTACAGTTATGTTAATTAATATCTTTAGTCTATGTTTTTATAACAACAGTTTTTATATTAAGAGAGTTCAGTTAACATTGCCGAATTGTGTTATCGACACTATCAAAATTCAATTTTTAGTTAAGTTTAGTTTTGTTGTGCGCGTAAAATTGGTACCATTATAAGGGGAGCCCGGTGAAAAATGTACGAGAACAATGATCATACTTATTGTGTACGGACACTGCCGTAAAAAGTTCAACCGACTTCATGCCCCTTTGAAATTTGAAGGTTTTGCACGATTTCTCAGGAGATAACTATCAGACCCTGACCTGGTGGCAATGGGACCACACGGGAACCACTAGCTTTCAAATAAAAAAATAATCATTAAAGTCGCTTTGCCCAGTTAAATTGACGAGGTAAGAAACATTAAAAAAAACATACCGATGTATTGCGAACCTATTCCTTTTATTGAAGTCGGTAAAAAAAAATTAGATAAAGCTGAGTCAAATTATTCCTGGATGTTTCTTGATCTTTCACGCAAAAACTGCAGGCCCTCAAGTGGCGTATTTCAATGGTCTCACAACACATTATAACCTCAAAAAATTAACAATAGACTACCAAACTTGATAAAATTCGCCACAGTTTAGTGGTTAATTAGTTATTTAGTGTTATTGCAAAAAAATGCAATAACTGATTGCTTAGTGGCCTGGACGAATTTTAATGAAACTTTACAATTTAGCTATAATTACACAGGCTAAACGCTAAGGAGCGGGGTAGTAATTATAAACACGAGCTAGCAAGTATACATATATCACTTGCTTCTGTCAGTTGTAGTTATTGGAAGGCCTTTGTCCAACAGTGGACTTGATGTCCACTGTTGGACAAAGGCCTTCCAATAACTAAACTAAACTAACTTCCAAGCTAATAGATATATCTCACCTCATCAAATATCTGCAACATCTGGAACGGTGCCTCGGGTAAGAAGTAAGCTAACACTTGTTCTCTTCTTGCTAATACATCAAACTCTATGTGGAATGATGCTTGATTATGTTCACACATACGGCGAATACGTTCCTTGTATACAAACTGACTTTTACTGTTTGTGTATGTACGAAGGAAGTTTTTGAACCTGGACAAAATATACATAAATTAATATTATTATTGAGAGCATGGATGAGAGACGCTTAACGAAAGGCATATACACGGCGGAGGCAGGGGCGTGCGCTCCATAAAGGCAGAAAAGCAGTGCTTTACTTGCCATTCACAGATATTTAAACGTTCGTATGTTTTAGATGACTTTATTCTTTTATTTACTATTAATTAAACAAAATATTATAACTTAAAAACGCCTAATAATTCATAAATAGCACCAATATGTGCTTGCAAATTGGTGCTTTTTGCCAGGCGTTTGGCGAAGGAATAATATTGGTCAGACGGACGAAAGCGTAGGACGAAAGTAAGCTCGACACCGCCCGCCCGCCATGAGTTCATATGTGTGTAGAAATTTTGGTGTCCGTGCAGTTTACAAACGCACACAGGCTTGCATATTGAAGACGCCTTGTACCGTATCTCATGCGGCATGCTTTGGCGATCGGATGTTTCCGCGGGTATTCGGCGTTCGTTCGTTACCTATAATCCGAATAAATATAATAGTCGGAAGTCTAATAAATCACGTATGCACACTATGCATTTTTAGTTTTATCTATTTAAATAGCAGAAATATTTTGGTTCGACGGAGGCCATTTTATTTTTTCATGCGATTCATTGAACTGTTTAATATTGAGTTTCTATAATTTAATAATTGTATGGATTTTCGTTTGTTGATTTTAAAATGTTATTTGATTGTGAAATGTGTGTTGATAGTGTGTGTTTGTTAAAAATTAAAAATAACAAGTTCTCACAATTGTCATTCAGTGAAAAGATTCAAATTGTGTCTAAAGAACAACTAAGCCAGCAAAAAGGTAGGTAATATAACTCGAAAATTTCATGTTAAAAGTTATGAAACGTATGTACATACGTACATGTACGTATGTATGTACGTACGTAGTTATTGTTTAGTAATTCTAGTACAGTGTGGACTGATTCGGGATATTCAGATTTAAATTTGTTCTGTCGGCATGGTTTCCGACTTAGAGATCCGTCGCGTGGCTATGCTAAAAATCTATAAAAGAAAAAGTTTTTGTGACTGAGTACTGCGCCGCATACCCAGTTTGGATCGTAGCAGATGGCGCTCTATAGTCTCTGCCTACCCATGTGACAAAGGCGTGATGTTATGATGATGATGATGAGCTATGACGCATTTTGATCAATTGGCTATTGCGTTGTGCACATATTTTATAATTAAAATCGTTAGTCTACAATATACAGATTTTCTAATAAAAAAATTCTGATAACATTGCCAAATTGCGTTATTGACACTATCAATTTTCATGTTTAAGTTAAGTTGTGCATGTAGAATCGGTACTATTGTCGGCTATTTTAATTAAAACGCAAAACAATCGCGTGTTATGTAATAAATAACATAATATTTATGGAATTTTACACAACATCCTTTGAATAATTAGCAATAATTGTATTACGCGAGGATCGAACCCGCGACCTCGTGAAGGGCAGTCTGTTACATGAACCACCAGATCAGGAGGCAAGACAAGCATCAAAGTCGTATTTCATGTAACAGACTGCCGATCACAAGGTCGCGGGTTCGTTTCCCGCTCGGGACAATCATTTGTGTGATATTTACTAACTGTGTGACGTCATTCTAAGATAACAATTATTATGGCCACCTCGAAAGCATAGATTTTAGCCAATTGTAAAAAAAAATGGAACTATATAATCTTATTTATAAAAATCAATTGCTGTTCGTTAGTCTCGCTAAAACTCGAGAACGGCTGGGCCGATTTTGGTGATTTTGGTCTTGAAATATTCGTAAAAGTCCAGGGAAGGTTTAAACGGTAAAAAAATTTATTATCATAATAATATTTAAAATTTCACGCGTACGGAGTAGCGGGCATCAGCTAGTCTTATATATAAAAATCAATTGCTGTTCGTTAGTCTCGCTAAAACTCTAGAACGGCTGGGCTGATTTTGATGATTTTGGTCTTGAAATATTCGTGAAAGTCTAGGGAAGGTTTAAACGGTGACAAAATACATGGAAATCTAAAATTCCACGCGTACGGAGTAGCGGGCATCAGCTTGTCTTATATATAAAAATCAATTGCTGTTCGTTGGTCTCGCTAAAACTCGAGAACGGCTGGGCCCATTTTATTGATTTTGGTCTTGAAATATTCGAAAGGTTTAAACGGTGACAAAATATATAGGGATCTAAAATTCCACCCATACGGAGTAGCGGGCATCAGCTAGTTTAACATAAAAACATGAATAATTACCTGTTGGCAATCTCAGTTCTTGGTCCCAACATAGAAACCCATTCCTTTGTGGTATAACCTTTAGTATCTTCCAAGTTCTCAATACTCTCAATACCTTCTTCCACCTGTTCCTCCGTACCCATGGCTGCTTTCTCTGCAGCACGACGACGTTTCGCTCTGGGTGCGTCTGCACTTTCCTCATCAGATTCATCTGGTAAAAAAAAGATTTTGGATTAATTCAGTAAATTCTGCTTTATATTGACTCCATAATGCAGTATTTCTGCTGTCCGCGTGGTAACAGATTAAGAATACAATTGTCACCACTTTACCTTTTCCTCTCCAGGGTGCATTAAAAGCCAGCTAAAGGATTACGTACACAGATAACATTATCTGCGAGAGATAGAAAATTCGAAACTAAACCCTATGTCAACAAACATGGGGGCCAAGTCTGCTAATTCTGCTATCATATTACTTAATATTACAATGTCGTTGGCCTGTCACTGACGCCATAATGACCAAAAATTAATAGTAGAGTACCAAACTTGATAAAATTCCGCCATTGTGACACCAAACTTGATTTTTTGTCACAAATGACCCTATTATGGCACCATAATGGCGTCAGTGACTGATCATTGTGACAACATTTGTATTAGCAGACTTGACCCCCTGGTCAGCGCGTCATAGTAAACCATAATCCCCCCAAAATGGAGGAGGCCCGTGCGCAATAGTGGAACGCTAATGGGTTGGAAAGAGAGAAAAAGCACTATTTAGAGCAGTTACCTGCCATTTACGAGGTCGCGAGTCTACTAAGGTCGTTAGTTAGTTTCGTCCATAGGCTATGGCAATCACTTCCCATCAGGCGAGCCGCAAGCTTGTTTGTCAATCTTGTAGTATAAATAAAAAAAACTCCCTTAGGGACAAATTTTTGGTGTGGTGTTTTCAATTGTTACATATAAATTTGTACTTTATGCCAATGCTGTTTAAAATCATATGAATATTCTTTTGTTAATCAAAAAATCACTTCCTGATCATGATATTTTTTTGATTAATTTAGTGAGCCCATTTAGTAAATATATTACAACATATTACACAATTGTTTACTATTTGAATCTTATAACTTATCTATTTTGAGAACTCTATCTTCCCAATAGGACTTACGCGCGGACCTATGTCGCTAGCATCCAGTGGCTCCCTGCAATCTAATATCACATGAGTGCCAACAAAATAATGTACTCACCATAAATCAAACCACGGTCATCTCTTCTCATCCTGCCCTCATCCCTGTCACGTCTCCGCAACTCCTGTTCAGCAGCCACTCGGTCCTGAATCGACATTGCGTCGTAATCATCATCATCCAGGTCTTCAGCATCATATCTATCCAACGCTGGCATTGGACGGTAATCCCTGTAAAATAAAATCGATAAGAAACATCTAGAATTCTAGAAGACAAATTCTCTAGAAAATTTTTCCGTTTTTACAAAATTTTTCACTACTGCTTTGCTCCTGTTAGTCACAGCGTGATGTTACACATAATGCTTGTAGCTTTTTCTGATAAATGGACTATCTATTACAAAATGAATTTTTCAATTTGAACCAAGTAGTTTCTGAGATTAGCTCATTCAAACAAACAAACAAACTCTTGAGCTTTATAATATTAGTATTACAATTTGACAACTCTGAATTAATACTTACGCCTCCATATTATCATTGAACAGTTCCTCTCCATCATCTTCCTCCTCCTCAGGGTTGTCACCAAGAATAGCTCCTTCATCTTCAAATATTTCATAATCACGTGCGGGTGATGTCATACGAGATCTTGCTCCATCTCTTTCGTTAGGACTATCGGGTATTGGGGAACTCTACAAATATAAAGATGGTGTAAATATGTTTTTTATTATCATTGTCTATTTATATTTATCTACTATATAAAAATAAGTCGGGCTTTCCTTCCTGACGCTATAACTCCAGAACGCACGAACCGATTTCCACGGTTTTGCATTCGTTGGAAAGGTCTCGGGCTCCGTGAGGTTAATAATTCTTTTTTTTGAATTTTTTTTTTTAACTTTTTTTTGGTATGGCAAAACAACGTTTGCCGGGCCAGCTAGTATCTTCTATGAATCGAAATTTTTCCATAATACTTATAGTTTTTTCTATAAAACCTACTGTGGTTCTATTTAAACATTTTAAACCAATAACACACTAATTTTAAAAGTGTGTTAGATATGTACACTGTACAGTACATACTAATATAAACTCAGAAACATACCAACCATCTTAGGATAAGTTTACTTTGTTTTAAGATAATGAGGTATTCAAGTTAAAACAAGACTAGTGTTAATTCAGTCAAATTAATAAGGTTAGTTATTAAAAACATAGAAAAGTTATAAGAAACAACAATGTTTAACTTGTTTTACTTCAAATTATTTTGTGATATGATTTTTATTGATTGTGAGAGCAACTTTGTCATAAACTGACAATAGTTTGTTAAAATATAAGCAAACAATCAGAAAAATAACTATTTTTTATAGCATTTCATAAGTAAAACTGAATGTAAAGCGAACCAGAACTAGTCAAATACTTATAAAACTGAATTGAATAATAACCTACGATATAGTTTTTGAGGTTAGAATTTTTCCAAAACAAAAACTCTTAAAAAAGTTCAAAACTTATTATAAGAAGTTAATGTTACAAAAAAGAAATTACATTATCATATACTGCGCTATCACAATACGAAATTTATGTGAAAAATGCTCGACAATTTATAGCATTGAATAGTAT
Organism: Orgyia antiqua; assembly: GCA_916999025.1. NCBI lineage: Eukaryota > Metazoa > Arthropoda > Insecta > Lepidoptera > Erebidae > Orgyia > Orgyia antiqua. The sequence goes on from OU779874.1 coordinate 14,855,640, forward strand.
ACATAATGAGATTAAATAATCCGCACTCAATACTTACCATTGTATAAATAGCTTATCAAGCAATCAGTACAGTAAATACTATTAGCAAATCCTGACAATAAGCACAAATACTTGAAGATAAGGTTTTCAAATTTACAGACTATTTGCCAAAAAGAAAACAGAACCAGTAACCAGAAACAGACATAGTAATACAACGAAAACAACTGTCAAATTTCGCGCGAAAATTGTCAAGAATGTCAAGCGATAGCGATAGGTACATACACGAAGTATAGATATCTATACTTCGTGGGTACATAATTGTTTTATTTTTTCATTTATTTATGACCAAATCAAAGTCTTTCAGCCGAATACATTACAATCTAACTAACTATCTATTTAACTCTTTGATACATTATTAAAAGAACAATATAATTAAATCAAGTACACAATAATAACATAATTTCGACTTGTTCTGCCAGCACCAGAATAAAAAATCTCGTCATAACAAACGTATGATATCGAGATTTGCCACTTGACAAAACAATTATGAACTTTAGCGTCCGTCCATGACTATTTAACTCACGACACGATTCAAATCTTTAATGCATTTGAAATAGCATAAAATTTGATTAATCCAGTGAACGCAACATTATAATTGTGGTCTGAAGAACGCAACCTAACCTCAAACTTATTTTGCTATCCGATGTCGTAATGTCAATAAAAAATTCGTAATATTTGTTGTGAAGAAATGGCTAAATATATAGCTCAAATAATAGTTCTTGGAGCTCAAGTAGTGGGACGAGCTTTTGCAAGAGCCCTTAAACAAGAAATAGCTGCTTCACAAGAGGCAGCGAAGCGAGCTGGTGGAGGAGCTGATGGTACTCGAAGAGCTGCAGCAAATGCATCTACTGGCCTTACTTTAGAAGAAGCTATGCAAATATTAAATATAAGTCAATTAGATCCAGAGAATGTTGATAAAAGCTACAATCACCTGTTCTCGGCGAACGATAAAGCAAAAGGAGGTTCGTTTTATTTGCAATCTAAAATAGTAAGGGCTAAAGAAAGATTAGATGTCGAATTTAAACAAAAAGCAGAAAATAAACCAGAGAAAGAAGCACCGAATGAGCCGAAGGACACATCATGAGAATTAGTTAATGAATTTGGGCTGTGGCATTGTATTTTTATTGTAGATATGTTTTAGATAAAACTGCTGTGAATTTTGTAAAATATTTTATTGTGTAGAAAATGGATACCACAATAGTGACTAGAATACATCAGTCTTTATAATATACATTGTTGATTATATTTAAATAATAATAAAATTCACAATACATGACACCTTACACTAGAAAGACAGTTACAAAAACCTACAAATCAATAAACCTTTGTTAAGCTTATTGCAGAGTTTTACTTAAGAGCTGCTTGTTTATCCTTTAAGTATATTTTAAAGAGCATTCTATATTCTGCATTATATGAAAACAGAGTATTTCACAGCTGATTTGTGAACAACTAATATTTTGTATGGAAATATAGAAGAATTTCATTATAAAGTTATCTAATGCAAATAACTTAAGCACATAAAGCTATTAATTAAAACCAATACAGTAGAATCAGGTTATTATGACTTCTTTTGTTCAAGTACTTTATATGATGCAAGAGTACATTGGGATTTCATATAGGCCACTTTTTAATAAGAGAAACAGTGGTGCTTCCAAATCACATGCATAACAAGTAATAGGCAAAAGCAAGTGTCATTAGAAATGGATTCTACTGTATATAAATTTATTTCAATTATCATGATGGAGATTCACACTTAAAAACGTTATCACACTAAGTAAAACAGTTTTTTATATTAATGGATATGTAAAAACTACCTAAGACTAAATCTAGAATAATCAGATGTAAACTTATTTTTAAAATGACTAGATATAATAAAAAATGGAATGACAGTTTGGAAGTTATTGAGCAAAATATCTTGCTAAACTTGTTCTCTACCACCACATCTTTTGCCCATGGGGTAGGCAGAGACTATAGAACACCATCTACTATTTAAACATAGGTTACAAATACTATAAATGCTATACCAACATTTTTGTTCCCATTCCAAATATCACTTCTCCAAAAAAACTGCATTCCAAAAATGGATCACTTAACCTATTATTTTAAAAGTATACCTAAGACTAATATAAAATGACTAGATAATTCTATAAGTTTGATATCTTACTAATGGAAAATACAATTAATTGCCATTATATTACTGCTGAGGTAATAATACTCTCAGTTTTGGCAAGGATTAATATTTCTTATGGTTTCACATCCATAAGAATCACTACTTCATATGGACTACATTCAGATAAACCCAACATATTACACAACCAACCGAAGAAACCTTTTTCAAAATCACAAACATCCTTCCACCAATTAGCTGCACTAAATGTCAGCTGTACTATACCTGCGTAAATACCAAGACCGATAGTAAAAATTACTATCAAAAATGGGTAGGATAGAATCACTATAGGAGCCAATAATGCCTTTTTTATACATGTTAAATTCTCTGTTACATGAGAAAATATGTTATACCAAGCCATTGTTCCCATATAGAATGAATACATTGCTGAGATGATTGCCACAAAAGGTATACAAATCAAACTAAAAAGAAATATGTGCGGACCATTGTATAATGAACATTTTGAAATGTCCATTTTATTATATTCCTCAGCTACAATAGCAGCCTCAATTATCTCCAATTCTTCTCTAGATATGTTTAGTTTCACATCAACATTTTGACCTTTTTTCTTCCCTCTTTTAATAGTTCCTGTCATAGTCAAGTATCCATCTTTGGAATTCTCAGTTAAAGAGCACTCTGGCGAAATCGATTCCTCCGATTCAACTCTAAAAGCAGTTATTTCTGTATCTGTATGTTCCAATTCAATAATTCCAGGTACAATATTGACGCGTTTCTTTCTTTTCGCACTGTTTTTAAGACTGTCAGTCATAGTGCCCATTTCAAAGCTGTTTTCAGATTGAGTTTGTGATAAACTGTTAGGCGTAGCTGATGAACTTTCGTTAATATCAGAATTTAGTGTTTTACAATTCTTCTGAAACTCATTGTCATTGTTTTCTCTCAGATCTCCATGACTGGAACATGCATCTGAGGAGTTTTCGTAAATAGGAGACAAATCAATTATTTCACGATTACCATTAGAATTAATAGTTTGATAGCCATTTTTATGAATGTTCTTTAGAGATTCGAAATCTTCATTAATTTCAAGGATTTCTTCATCATTAACATCATTTATTATTGGAAGGTTTATTTTCATGTTGGACTTTAGACCTTCCATAGTTGAATGGATAATACCGTTCACTACTTGTTCCGTTACCGGAGACAGGCCATTTTTGTATTTTGTTTGTATCTCATCTGAAGCTCCCTGTAAAACAATGTTACCTTAGAATAGGGTGGTAGGGGTCTCAAGGAGTCTCGACATTGCTTTCTTAAATTTTTGGGGTCTTTTACAGTATTACACCACTTTGCTAACTGAATGTACAGCCAAATGAAGGCAATTTTGAGGCTGAACAAAATGGGAACTAACTATTACAGATTTTAACGGGACCGCATAGGGTTGTTTACACTTAAAAATATGCTTGCTTGTATAAAAAACATGAGTGTCAATATATTTTTTTGGAAATGCGCAAAATACGAATAAGAAAATCTGTGTAAAAATAAAAATACTCAAATATAATTTATATTTAGTCATAAAACATAAAAATTTCACCTGGACGGTAATAATATGGTCTACATGACTGGTTATGTTGGTCGGCTTCTTTCCATTCCGTTTTTTTGGCAACATGAACACGGGTTGCTCAACTTTAGCCATTGGAACTTGTTATAGTAGTTTCAGCTCACAAAAAAGATGCTATCCGCATGAAATAATTTCCAAATTAATACGAAACTACACTAAAACCTTAGATCCATGCCTTAAATTCGTGCCTTAAATAAACAACGCTATCACAGAATAGATAGAAAATACTACGTACACACAGAATAGATAGAAGATACTAAACTTATAGTACATAAACCATAGACAATGAGAGTGACTGTGAAAGAGAGAGATTGTATATTTTTTATTTAGTTCACAATATAGGCAAGGGAGACTGACGCCAAATAACCGAACCAAATTACCAGACTATCTCAATTTCTAGCCTGTCTTTGGCAATGCGCAAATAGCGTCTAGCCATAAAAAAAAAACTAATAAAAAAATAAATAAATAAAAAATTTCTAGCCTGTGCTTACTTTTCAAAGTTTTCAATTTGAGTCTACTCTGTAGTTTTGATAAAGAAAATGAAAACAGAGTTCACCTTGTGATTAAATTAATGCGATTTATTGACTTTCTATCGCCTACGTATTGCTATAAAGATAATATTTGCCAGAATGCTAAAGGTAGGCAACAGTTACAATCTTTTAGGGTCATGATATTTTTATTTTTCACATGATTGTAAACATAACCTATTTCAGGGTATGGTCAGCTTAGTTACCGGTGGGGCTTCTGGTCTTGGTAAAGCAACAGTCGAGAGGCTTGTGAAGAATGGTGGTAAAGTAGTAATTTTAGACGTTCAAGGTACTAGAGTACAGAAAGTTGCTCAGGATTTAGGTGAAAATGTAACTGCTTCTGTCGGCTGTGTAAGTATTTTATAGTTTTATTAAGAAACCGTTTTGCTTTTTCTCTGAATGTAGTATCTTAAAACTCTATAACGAAACACAATAACATTAATCACCATAGAATTAAACAAAAAATTTTTAGCTATAATTTTATATTTATAAGTAGGTATTCTGTTTTGTACTCTCTGATCTGTCCCTTATTCCCGCGTTTTATTTCATATTTTTGTATAACTTCTTTCTCAATATTTTTCTAGATGTGGCCATGGTTTCTAAATGCCAAAAAAATGCCCAATATCATAATTTTTTATTTCATTTTTTATTTTCCTACTGTCAGTGTTGCAAATTATGTGTTAAACTTGTGCTTTAGGTTTCCATTACGAGATGTAACATATATTTCAATGATTCTTACAATGTACAACTTTAAAAAACTTTTTTTTAGATAACATCAGAAGATGATGTCAAAAAAACACTTAACATAGTCAAAGACAAATATGGCAGATTGGACACTGTAGTAAATTGTGCTGGACAGGCCACTGCACATCAGATATATAATTTTCACAAAGACCTACCCTGCCACTTAGACCATTTCAGCAAACTTGTAAATGTAAGTAAATATAATTCTTTTGTTTAATGGCAACATTAACAACCAACAAAAAATATGTCTTCTTGGTTTTGTTTGGTGGAGAAAAGTATGCTTAGGCGGTTTGGTCATGTGGAGAACGAGAGAGACGAAAGGCGTATACATGGCAGTGGTAAGTGGAAACCCTAGAAAAGGATGCCTGTAAAAAATATACTCTGATGTCATCTGCGCCTGTATATTTCAAAAGCGTTAAGTATGTAGCACTTAGATACATTGGGTATGTATTACTATTGGCAAGGGTGGATGAAGCTAAAGGAAGTATGTTTGGGTCCCTGGCATTAAGCAGGAACAATCTGCGAATGCTAGTAAGAATACTTACTGGACACTGTTGTTTAAACAAGCATGCGCAGACAGTGGGGCTGGGTGACAATGGGATGTGCAGACTGCCAAACGGAGGAGGAAACACCTATTTACATTCTCACTGACTGCCCCGCAGTGATGCGCACACGATGCTCCCTTCTGGGAAAGCATGTCATGCACCAGGAAGAGATCAAACTTCTTGGAGCCAAAACAATCCTGGAGTTCTTCATGGCAACGGGCTTGGACCAAGAACTATAGAAAGTGGCGATCACAATAGATCAATCTGGTCGCAGTGATACTAGGCGGATAGAGCTTGATTAGCCACAACTAAAAAAAAAAAATTATAATGTTTGGGTCGTAGCAGATGTCGCTTTGTAGTCTATGCCCAGCCCCATGGGAAAAAGGCGTGATGTCATGATCATGATGATGATACCAATATTTCTATTACAGATAAACACAGTAGGAACTTTCAATGTTATTCGTTTATCAGTAAGTTTAATAGGTAAAAATAAACCAGATGAGAATGGCCAAAGAGGTGTAATAGTCAATACCGCTTCAACTATGGCATATGAAGGTGATATTGGACAAGCGGCGTACGCAGCATCCACTGCTGGGATTGTGGGGATGACATTGCCTATAGCAAGAGATTTGGCTTCACAAGGGATTAGATGCGTAACCATTGCACCAGGTCAGTTTGTAAAATAATTTTCTTCATATATCTTGAAAATAAAGTTTAAATAATAAAAAAAATTACGAATTGTGGTAACAGAATCAGTAAAATTTTTACGACTACAAACCGCGAATCCTTAATAAGAATACTGTGCCTGTCTGTTTGTCTAATTTTTTTTTACCGAGCAATGGCTGAAAGCGTCGACTCCAAACTTATATCTTCTCTTCCCCTTCTCCAGCCCATTTACGTCCTACTGTTGAGTATGTGCCTCCTCCAGTTTGGGAGGGCTTATGGTCTACTGTGCCGCGCTGACCAGATGTGTAGGCACAGGGTTTCTTTTCAAGTTTTCTGTCTCTCACAGAAGATGTTATCTGTGTGCAATATCCCTTATCTGACTTTTACAATACCCTTGGGAGGAGATGGGGTGATGACACTTGTATTCTTAATCCATCACCACACTTATACCTTAATCTATACTGTTATTATAAACCTGAAGAGTTAGTGTGTTTGAACGTGCTAATCGCAGGAACCACTGAAAATTCAGTGTTAGATAGTACATGTATCTAGGATGGCTATATAACATCACAATACAACCCATAAGAACGAAGAGTCTATCTAAGAATGTAAAATGTGGCAAAAACGTGGAAAATATTCTAAATTCCATATCAAAATCCGTTGCGTAATTTTGAAGATATAAGCTCACATAATGTATAAATAAAAGTTTTATTCATTTTACTATTTTTTTTACACTACCAAACAAGGTTACAAATAAGTACTGTGTTACATTGGTTTACACGAACCCTGTTGCCATTGTGGTAAGTAAGTGGAAGGATGCTGGATTGATGATGGAACCGGGTATGTTTGGAGACGAGCCTCTCCGTTCTGTGTCAATTAAATGCATAGTAATGCTACTGGGATAACAATCTGTCCAGTTAGAACTGCCAGAATTCCATGGAAGGATTCCAGCAGTTGTAAACGTCTCCAAAGACCAAGAATTCAATGTCTGTGATAAATCATCTTGATGTGTTTTTGGACTATCTTTTATGGTAGGTGCTAGGCTAATACATGTTATTGTAGTCTTGCTAAATGTTCTTAAACTTGGTTTTTGGACTCCCAAAGTGGTGGTTGCTTTTGGGAAAGCTAATGGCGTATTGAATGAGGCGGTGGAACACATTGACATGTAGGAAGATAAAATAAATACCGACTATGTTTTATCATAAGTAAAGATAATTTTGCTCAGAAAATTAACTGTATCTATTATTTCAGGAATGTTCAACACACCACTAGTACAATATCTTCCGCAGAATGTTATAGAATTTTTACAAAGAATGATACCATTCCCTTCACGCTTAGGCAAACCTGAAGAGTTTGCGCATTTAGTGACCAGTATAGTTGAGAATCCAATGTTGAATGGTGAAGTTATAAGATTAGACGGAGCTCTTAGATGTTTTCCTTTATAAATAAGTGTTAATAAATGTATAGTTTAGTTATCTCATGTTTTACTGTTATGTTTTTTTCAATTCTTTTATTAGTTTCGTTCTTAACTATCTATCAATAATTGAGTATTTTTTAAAAAAAAGTTCAACCTACTTCATGTGCCTTTGAAATTTGAAGGTTTTCAAATCAGATCCTGACCTGGTGCCAACGGGACCACACGGAAATCACCAGCATTTAAATAAAAAAGAATCATTTAAATCGCTTCGCCCAGTTAAAATTTATGAGGTTCAACATAAAAAAATAAATAAAAAATACATCAGAGGAATTGAAAAAATCTCCTCCCTTTTTTGGAGTCGATTAATTATTTACTTGTAGTTACGGTGTTCTCGATTGAAGTGGCGTTGTAGTTTTCACAAACTACAAACGTCACTTTTAGATGCATTAAAACAAGTATGTATGTCATAGGTAAGAGACTTTATAAATAGTTATACCATTCCCTTCACGTCTAGGAAAACCTAAATTTTAGTTTTTTAGTTTAGAATTGGAATCATTAACAGTGAAATGTACAGGCTAATATCGATTTATTAGATATCGTTTTTATTCATTCTAAGAACAAGCAAAAGGGAACCCATTATCCAATTTATCGATTTGAATAAAATTTGAACAATGTCTAAACAATGGTTGGCGTAGTGGGTCCTCTACTTTAACTCTGTGGGGAGCCGACGCGCGGGAAATTCATTACTCCCTTGTATTTTTTTTAAGATTAATGTCGTTGATAAACTGCACTGATAAAATTATTTTATTTTGACGGGCCTCGTGGTCTAGTGGTTCATATAACGGACTGCCGTTCACGAGGTCTCGGGTTCGATTCCCGGTCAGGACAATAATTTGTGTGATGTTTTTAATTGTTATACAAATGTTTGTACTGCGTCTGGGTGTTTACTATATGTATTATAAGTATGTATTTACAAAAGAAAAGTAGTTTATGTATTATATCCGTATTCTGGTACCCATAACACAAGCATATAAGCTTAGCTTGGGACCAGAGGACATTGTGTGAAATGTCCATGAATATTTATTTATTTATTTTAATATTATGAATGTGTCCGTAATCCCTTCCCTTCCCTTCCTTCCCTTCCCTTCCCTTCCTTCCCTTCCCTTCCTAGCCATTACTGGCCTGTTGGGCACGAGCCTCGTCCACTTTAGGAGGATTTTTGGTCCCCGCGATAACCAGTCGTGTTGGTATCAAAACGGCTATTGTGATCGTAAAATGGTCGTCAAAATAAGATTTTATCTTGTCCTTTATTATCACGTGGCGCATTATATTTATTACTCGAGTAGATATGTACGTTTTTGATTTATTTTAGTGCATATTTTGGGAGTTTATATGATAATATTATCTAATCAATATTAATATTTTAAAGCTGAATAGTTTATTTATTTGAACGTGCTAATCTCAGGAACCAAAGACCCGATTTGAAAAATTATTTCAGTGTTCGATAGTAAATTTATCGAGGAAGGCTATAGGCTAACATTACGCTGCGACCAGGAGGAGCGAAGTATTAGTGAAAATGCTGCAAAAACGGGATTTTTTTTTAATTCCATGGACTCGAGAGCAACAGTATTTAATAAAAATAATTCAAGTAGTTTCCTATGATTATCGAATTACAAGTACAATCCCCAACAAGAAATCTCCAATTGTTTCAATAATTAACAGTCAGTTCATATACATTACGGATAAAATCACAAAAATACACATCTAAATTAATTTCGTGAAACAATACAATTAACTAAATACCGTCATCAATTCATAAATGTCTCACTAATAATACAGCTGATAATTTGTAAGTATCAATCTTAAATTCGTCTTATGTTTAGGGCTCCGCATCAAAGCGCAGTAATTGAGTATTTAAAAAAAAGTTCAGCCGCCTTCATGTGCCTTTGAAATTTTAGGGTTATCCACGATTTCTCAGGAAATAACCATTAGATCCAATAGGACCAAACGGGAACCATCAGCTTTCAAAAAATAAAAGAATCATCAAATTCGCTTCGCCCAGTTAAAAGTCATGAGGTAACAAACAAAAAAAAAAAAATAAAGACGCATACAGACGAATTGAGAAATGGGACCCTATTAATAAAACTTCGTAGTCATTAGACATTCTCCGTGTGGTGACGGATTAAGAATACAAGTGTCACCACCCCATCTCCTCCCAAGGGTGCTGTAAAAGTCAGCTAAGGGATATTGCACACAGATAACACCCTCTGTGAGAGACGGAAATCTCGAAAATAAACCCTGTGCCAACACGCCTGGTCAGCGCGGCACAGTAGACTGTAATCCCTCCTATAGTGGAGGAGGCCCGTGCCCAACAGTGGGACATAAATGGGCTGGAGAGAGAGTCATTAGGCTGTGTCTCTGGACCGGTGATAGCTAGGAAGCTATGCATATTTAATTATTCAATTTACAATTTTTGCACACATTATGTAAATGATTCATGTACAATGGTGGACTTAATGCCAACGGCATTTTCTCCCAGGCAACCAGCGAGGAGTGCAGAAATAAGTTAAAGTGGTTTGTATAATGTACTTCCAACAGTGGAGAAAACACTAACAATATAATTCTACCAATTACCTGCTGTAGAGTTCACGTACTTTAGCTTTGAACGTCCGGCGAGATTTAGCTGCCCTGCCGGCGTATTGTGAGCTTTTTAAAATCGTTCAAGTTCCAGGCAGGCCGTATACTGCATGGCTAAATTAGGTATTATGGCAGAAATAAAACTTTTAGTTGAAAATTTTTAGTTAGTAGGTACCTTGACTTTTAGTTGTACCTTCTCCTTAAACATATTAATGTATGACTGGTTTAGCGAACTGACTGACTAATAATTTTGTTCATAATACGAATTTGCCAGACAGTTCAATTCACGGCGTAAACTGCCTGTAATAAAAGCTCATAATACGGCCGCTGATCTCAAAAGGGAGCGAATTCCAAAGAAGAATTGACTGTATATTATAAGAGGAGTGTACTAAGCGAGAGGTGTGAGGAGGACAGGTAAGAAGAAGATTATGTGAAGAACGAAGGTTTCTTTCGTGAGTGGAGCAGAGATATTGAAAGCAGGTCTTTAAGTAAGGCGGAGAATCAGGACAGTTTAATATGGTGAACTGCATAGTTAACGCCCGCATATTTCAGTATATGTTACAACAAAAATTACTAATCATTATAATTTTCCTGTCCTTATCCCATTATTAGATGAAATTGTTATTCGATGACAATTACGGTACGGGAAGTAGCACGTATTTAGCCGGTTTTTTTATACTAAGGTTATAAAACAGGTATTAGTTAGTCCTAATAACAGGTTGCACTCGCATTCATCTTTGATACAAGACATTTATGTGACAATGTTGCAACAAAATGGAGTAGTTGTATGAAAAAGAAAAATAATTGAGGCACAGAAATTTCCCGGCGACTGCTTTAGCTTACAATGTATGTTGAATATGTAACGATTGTTGTTAAATGAAAATCTTTTGAAAATAAGAGTTGACAGATTCAACTATCAATCCTTTCGTAAATTCCGTTGGGAACGTTAAAGTTATAAAAAAATATATAGGTATGTTACCGGCTAACACTCATTGTTATGAGATCGATGATGTCAACCCAGGTTATTTTATTATTATTATTAAAGTTATTTTTATAATGATTACAGTAAGTTTTTCTTAGGTTAAAAAATACATATACATATATAAATATGACGTGGTCTAGTGGTTCATGTAACGGACTGCCGCTCGGGACAATAATTTGTGTGATGTTTATTTAATGTCATACAAATGTCTGTTCTGCGTCTGGTTGTTTCTATGTATTATAAGTATGTATTTACAAAAGAAAAGTAGTATATATATTATGTATTCTGGTACCCATAACACAAGCATACCTACAAGCTTAATTTGGTACCAGAGGACGTTGTGTGGAATGTCCGTGAATATTAAATAAAATAAATAAATATTCACGGACATTTCACACAACGTCCTCTGGTCCCAAGCTAAGCTTATATGCTTGTGTTATGGGTACCAGAATACGGATATACTACATAAACTACTTTTCTTTTGTAAATACATAGAAAACACCCAGACGCAGTACAAACATTTGTATGACATTTACGGATATCACACAAATGATTGTCCCAAGCGGGAATCGAACCCGCGACCTCGTGATCGACAGTCTATTACATAACCACTCCACCACGAAGCCCGTCAGTCAATATTTTTCGTCAATATTTATTTATTTATCTTCAAAACTACCCAACTCGCGGGCAACAGCTAGTATTATGTGACAAAAAGTTTGCGACGTATTGTTGCGGTTTTTAACCGACTTTTGGTTATTACATACGGGTATTTTATTTATTACTTTATTGTCTGCTTTACAATTTTAACACAGTTTCTTAGCTTCATTCGGCTCTATACAATTCTATCTGTCAATCTATTTATTAATGTGGGGGGTATTACACAGATCAAAACGTCTGTGAGAGACGGAGTCCTCGAAAAATAAACGCTATGCCAACACGCTTTGTCAGCACGGCATCGTAGACCAAAGTGGACGAGGACATACAAAAATGACAATTTTGTCTTTATTATAAAACAAAGACGTTATTTTTGTATGTATGTCCATCTCTCTCTCTCCAACCCATTTACGTCCCACTGTTGCGCACGGGTATCCTCCACTTTGGGAGGCATTATGGACATTATGGTCTACTGTGCCGCACTGACCAGGCGCGTTGGCAAAGGATGTCCCTATGTGAGCTTAAATATTCAAAAATACGTGACAGATTTTGATATGGTTTTTAGGGTTCCGTACCCAAAGGGTAAAAACGGGACCCTATTACTGAGACTTCGCTGTCCGTCCGTCCGTCCGTCCGTCCGTCCGTCCGTCCGTCCGTCTGTCACCAGGCTGTATCTCAAGAACGGTGATAGCTAGAGAGTTGAAATTTTCACAGATGATGTATTTCTATTGCCGCTATAACAACAAATACTAAAAATAAAATAAAATAAATATTTAAGGGGGGCTCCCATACAACAAACATGATTTTTAGGGTTCCGCACCCAGTATCTCAAGAACGGTGATAGCTAGACAGTTGAAATTTTCACAGATGATGTATTTCTATTGCCGCTATAACAACAAATACTAAAAATAAAATAAAATAAATATTTAAGGGGGGCTCCCATACAACAAACATGATTTTTTTACCGTTTCTTGCTCGATACTAATAACGTTGCCTTATGTTGCATAGATAATGGTACGGAACCCTTCGTGCGCGAGTCCGACTCGCACTTGACCAATTATTTAATAGATAGAGTGCCAACTGAACTTATTGCGGTCGTGCTAACAGTAACCAAATTAGATCACCACAATCGTCACTCGATTGAGTTTACATCGTATTTTGACGTCCCGCTTGCGGTAATCAACTTTTTCCACCACAATTTGATTTATCAAGTAAAAACATAGCATGTCAATTTCAAAATTAATAAATTACTTTAGATAGAGTGGTTCAAGAGGATGGCTTTTTAACAAGCTTATCGGTAGGTGTCTATGAATGTATTAATTTATCTAACGGATTCTTTGAAAGTCATTTTAACCCACTTACCGTAATAGGATTGTTCTGAAATTTCGCACACATATTATGGACCGATAAAATGGCAATAATTTAAAAAATATTAAGAATTTTCAAGCGTTTTTTTTAGTTCTTGAACTAAGCAAATTTTTGTGCATATGTGGTTTAAGTATGGTTTCTAAAACCCACGCGTGCGATTTCTCTCTAAAAAGCACCAATGTTATAACTTGGCAAGTTATATAAAAGGATACATATTAGTATATGCACTTAAAATCCTCGCAATTCATATGACGAGGTATTCCAACGCAGTGCTATGTTAGAAATGTAGTTAATTGAATAAACAGCACAATTAACTACAATTTGATATAAATGAGTCTCTGGGAAACGCTGTGTGTGGCAGCCCATTAGGAAGCCATTTTTATTATGATATTTTATGGATAGCTCTTTGTATTTCTCTCTCTAGGCCATAAATGTCCCACTGTTGGGTACTGTCCTCCACTTTGGGAGTGATTATGCTGCGCTGACGAGGCGTGTTGGCACAGGATTTATTTTCGAGTTTTTTTTTCTCTTACCAAGGATGTTATCGCTGTATATGTTTTAGCTGGCTTCGACAACTCCCTGAGAAAGAAAAGGAATGGTGAAACATGTATTTTATGATTCATTTATATAATTTTGCAATTGATTTGCAATGGTTTTACTTAATAAATCAAATTTAGTGGAAAAAATGATCACCATGAGCGGGACTTGAATCCATGACTTCGGAATACCGTTCCGTTGCTCTCCGAACTGAGCTTCCGAGATCGTGGGTTCAAGTTCCGCTTATGGTGATAATTTTTTACACTATAATTTCATTTATTAATGTATTTTTAGTATAATTTGTTTAGGATTCGTTTCTAAATTCCAGAAAACAGCTAGTTCTTTGTAAATAAGTATAAAACAAGCATAGCATAATGGCTTTACTTTCTCTATACAAATAAAAAAACGCTCGCCCGCTGAGCTTTTGTGTTATGCAATTGTTTAGTTGCATAACTGGTCGGTGTGGCTTATAACAATGTTGTGCTTATAACACACGGTTGCTTATTCTATGATACTAAAATAGAGTAACTAAGTCCATTTAATTTTACTTGTTCAGACATATTAATTGCAAGGGTGTATTTTGGTTAACTTCTCGGCATTTCGGAGGGGAATGCAGAACATAAATATTGGTGGCAATAACATCTTACTTAACTTAGTTTAACTTGGGACCAGAGAACGTTTTTGAAATCCCGCCTAAAGCCTACTTATAAGTTCAAGAGAATAGTTTTTTTTGTAAAATTTGTGAAGGTTTGCTATTCACACCACGCGTAGGAAGTTGCGAGTACCAGGCAGTTACATAATAAAACAACCTACTGTATATTTAGTTGCACATTTTGTACGTCCATATGTAAGCACTAACTAGGCAGTATATGGCGCCATACAATGACCCAGTGCAAGTTATTTATGCCAGATTACTTGCATTGTTTCACTCAACAGTCCACAACAGTCACTACAACATTATTAGAAACTTGTCTAATTTGCTAGAAACGCGAGCTTTTAAGCTTTTGCTGCAGTGATTTACTAAATAATAATTTCCTTAGTTTAAAAAGTAAAAAATACGCTTGAAAATTCTGAATATATTTTTATATAATTGCATTCTCATCGGTCCTTGATATGTATGCAAAATTTCAAATCAATCGGACTATTGAAAGTGGGTGAAAATCGCGTTCAAAGATTCCGTTACATAGATTAATACATTGATAGATACATACCAAACTTATAAAAGCGTGTTAAAAATAGAACATTTTACTTAATTATTATATAATTAAGATTAAATATTCACGGACATTTCACACAACGTCCTCTGGTCCCAAGAGCTTATTATGTTTGCGTTATGGGTACCAGAATACGGATATACTACATAAACTACTTTTATTTTGTAAATACATACTTATAATACAGTATAGCAAACACCCAGACGCAGGACAAACATTTGTATAACAATTATAAATATCACACAAATGGTTGTCTCGAGCGGGAAACGAACACGCGACATCGTGCACGGCAGGCCGTTACCTGAACCACTAGACCACGTGGCCCATCAATTTAACTTTTGCCTGTAACAATAATATTAAAGAAGTGAGTAGTATCGACAGAAATAATCCTGATAGTTGTATCGGTTAACGGTTTGGTCCCAAATAGCCTCTCACAACACCTCGAGAGGCTCGGCGTCAATAGCAAGTCGGTGATGGCCCAAATGCAGAAGGCAGTCTTGCTAGACAATACCCGTATAATTTCGTCTGTTTCTCTCCCATTAGGCTCCACCACTCCAGCCGACTATTGCCAACCACGTCGGAGTGCGTCCTGCCGCCTTTCGAGGCGAAGCATTGTTATATCCAAAAGGAAATGAAATAATACGTCCGTGTGGTGTCTTATAATACTCCGTAGCTTGCTCCTACAGCAGCTTCGGGAAGAAACAGGGTGATGTCATTGGTATATTTAATCCGACACCACACGAATATACCAGGCTTGTACTCCTTTTTCTCAGTTTTTCCTTTTTAGAGTTTCGTACAAACCCTTATAGGATCACTCCGGTGTCTGTCTGTCTGTCAAACTTTTTTTACTCAGCAACGGCTGAAGGTATCAACTTGAAACTCATACTATATTATTATGTAGATCTATGCGGTCCCTTGCTGCAAAAAATACAGTCAACCTTTCACCTCTACGCATTTAAAAGAAATAACCGAATTACGACCATTTTTAAGAATTTTTCGACTTATGCGAGGGAATCAAAATTCACAGGTTACTTCCCGTTGCCCTAGAGCCTTGAAATTTGGCATAGATCAAGTCTATATAGTGCTGATATAGGGAAAAATCCAAAAACTTATAATTTGTCATCACATCACAAGTAAAAAAAAGTGTTTATACTAATACCAACTTATGAAGTAGCTGAAATGTAGGCGATTCCCTATATTTCAACTACAAAATTAAGTTGGTGAGTTGTTTTGAGTTTAATTAACTGATTATTTGAATGCAGTTACTTATGTTTTTATGTCTAGTATGTACGAAACCCCTAAGTGTGCGAGTTTACCTCGCTCTTGACAGGTTTTTTTAGTTAGAAATAAGATTAAAATAAAACCACGTTTTTTTATGGATATAGACGCGTATATTGGTGCTTCATTTTAGCTCCAATCTAAGTCCATAAAAAGTGTCTTTTTTTTTAAAGTGAGTGGCAAGTGCATGAGAATATTGAAGAAATAACACGTTATATAATAAGTACCTTAATAAAGCAGATTAAAATAAATTTAAATCAGATAGAGTCAATAGAAATAAATATAAATTTAATGTAGTATAATATTGGTGCCAATTCGAAGTGCATAACTAAACTAAACTTACAAAAAAATTAAAACAACTATGGTGTATTGTGATTAATTGGCTGTTTCGTTGTGCACATTAAAATTTGTATTAATTAAAATCCTTCGTTTATAATAGACTAGCCGTTGCCCGCGACTCCGTCCGCGTGGAATTAGAATTTTTTTTTCGCAATAAACGTTAGCCTATGTCCTTTCTCAGGGTCTAAAGATTGTCTGTGCCAAATTTCATCAAAATCGGTTGAGAGGTTTAAGCGGGAAAGCGTAACAGACAGACAGACATAGTTACTTTCGCATTTTTAATATTAGTAGGGATAGTTTTTATAATAAACAAGCTCAATAAACATTATCGAATTGTGTTATTGACATTACTAATTTTCATTTTTTAGTTAAGTTTAGTTTAGTTGTATCCAATGTGCACTCAGAATTGATATTATTGCGTGGGAATGCCACTTCGTATGTAAGATATCAACGCGTTCATTTGTTTTGGCTGTTTTTAATTATTATGTATTTTGTTATCTATTATGTATAAAAGAATATTGCTAATTTATGTAAATAGTTTAGGAATATCTTTATTGTTAACAGAATTTGAAAATTAACATTTAAATTGATTAGTTTTTTAAACTAATTAATGTATTTCTGGTATCTAAATGTGTTATTGTTAATACATTGTTATGAGGCTCTAAAAATATACTATGTATGGTCTGGACATTAAAAACTGGATGTTTAGTATAAAAAGCAATAAATATATTATTAATTTTTATTTTACGTATATACTCGTAGGTGTATGTAGTTATTCGTAAGTAAGTTTATTTTTTTTTGTATTTATTAATACGCACCTACCAATACATATTCTCTGTACAACCCTAAGGTTGACTGGTAGAAAATGCCTCAGGCATTAAGTCCGCCTTTGTACACTCTATTTGTGCATGAAGAATTAAATAAAAATAAATAAATAAATAAATATATTTATACGAAAGAGCAGAATATTCACTTTTGGATATTATCTATATTTCGGACGAGATTTAGAAGCCTCAAGTCTGGCCTGTCTATAAATGAAGATAGAAATATAAAAGAATAAAATGAGAGGCTTCAGTAACTAATGATATATAATATAACAACACTTTAAATTGCAATTACAAAAAAGAGGAAAGTAAAATTGAAAGAAAGAAAAGAAATAAAATTTATTTTCTTTCCTTGCTTGCCATGGGAATTTCCGATCATAGAAGTCGACAATTTCCATGATTTAGAGTGATCAAACGTTCCCGAAGTATAATGTTACAAATTATTTCAAAAGTTTGAATTTTTTGTACTTATATTTTAAATACCTGTTATATGTTCTTTTTAAATATAATTTTTGTTTTTATTACGCCGTTCAAGATATTCTAGCCATAATATACAAGTTTGTCAATTTTGTGAGCACGTTATCTGCCAATTATGCACTTATTAATCCTTATTATATTATAATTCTTATTAGTTTTTTACAAATGATTGTACCGTGCGGGAATCGAACCCGCGACCTCATGAACGGCAGTCCATTACATGAACCACTCGACCACGAGGCCCGTCAATCAGTAGAAGCAACTACAGGCATTATTAGTTCTGAAGCTATAATTATAACTGACTTTGTCTGCCCTTGTATTAAAAATCAATATAAAAGCAACCAGTCGCAAAGCAAGATAATCGTCTCGGGAGAATGTTTTAATTAGATTAACGAGTACAGAATCGATGACGTCATATACGACTAATGAACGAAACAGTGCAAGTTGTTTATCGATATAAACCCATGTCGATTATCGATACAACTTGATTTATATTGGCTGTTGGTTTGTTTTGGCTGATTATTGATTTGGGAATTATGCTTTATACAATGTTCTCTTTTCGATTTGTTCCAAGAACAATTAATATAACTCGCAGATAGTATGATAATTGTTTGGGCGTATTTTTATTGAGTACTATATTGGTTGATTTTAAAAGGGATAAGGGTTGTGTGTTTGGTAAGCCCTTCTTATTTCAATTAAAGAATTTAATGATTTTTCAAAGCTGTTTTTTGTTTGTAAAGGCTTCACTGGTAGCCACAAAAAAGTAACTTTATTAGATTTTTTGTAAGTAAGCAAAGTACCTAAGCCACAACCTTTTTTATGAATATTTGTTGAGTTACAGATTAATTAAAAGTGGTATATACATACATATCGTTTAATTTTTTGCCTATAGGGATAGACAGAATCTATGGAGTGCTACCTACTACGATCTAAACAGATTTTCTTGGTTTCATTTAATTTTATACTTATAAATACTTCTGGTATAGTGGTATACTTATACATACTTACTCATACACGGGAAAAAGAGTTTCTCGTGTAAAATTTAAAACTTTTTGGCTCATAAACTTAAAAACATGACTAAAAATCCTGAATATTTTGTTAAATTATTGCATTGTCAACAGACTTCAATATGTGTGCAAAATTTCAGATCAATCTGACTACTGCAATGCAAGTGGGCGAAAATCACTTTTAAAGATTCCGTTACATAGATTATTACATTGATATATACGTACCGAAATATTAAAAGCGTGTTAATATATAGAACGCAATATTAATATTATTGTAAGTAAATAACTACTTATTGAGTCTAGGTTTTCTCAATGTGAGATCTCTATCGAAGGAGCAAGTAACAACAAGTAAGTAAGTAAGTAACAAGTAAGAGCTTTAAAGTAATTTCTTTTCCGATTTACATAAACAACTTTCTTTAGATAGACTGAGTGAACATACTTAGGTAGATATTTATGATCAATAATAACTACATATGACTGCTCTTAATCATTAACGTCCATCCGATGTCCGGGAATAATGTGGACGAATGGGAATAAAAAGGGTGAGGAAGAGAGGTGCTGTTTATTCCGTCCACACTATAGTGCAGGAGTCGTCACTCGTAAAGTTAACTTTAAAAAAAGATAACTTTGACATCTAAATATTTTATTACGACTTTCAATGACAAATTAAGCTAATAAAACCTATCATAAAAAAGTTGCAAAGTTATACTGTCGGTATGTCTTAGGTAAGAAGGGGGACGTTTATGCAATGTGCTTTTATACCGCCGTGCACTCTTTAAAATAGTAGAAAACTACTAAAAGTGGTGACGCTGAACGTCTCCCTACTCGAAGCATGAGCTGCGTACATGTTCATTCCTGTAACAAGTACTAGAAACATTTGGCATTGAATGCGCCCCCTCATGGAACTTGCGAGTGATCGAACGAAAATGATTGCGCGATCGGTCGATCGCGATCGACTTGTTGGCGACTCCTGGTCTAGAATGTTGTCTAGCTTAGAGTACTAGTGCTTACAGAACAATAGATGATGTAACACTTATGAAATCATGTTAAGACGAAACTCCACTAATTAACTAATAATAGTTGAGACATATTTATTACTAGCTGTTGACCGCGACTTCGTTTTCATGAAATTTAGAAAATTTTCCCGGTTTTTGTAGCGTTTTTCAATGATGCTCCGCTCCTATTAGCCACAACGTGAACGTCCCACTGCTGGCCACTGGCCTCCTCCACTTTGGGAGGGATTATAGGTACATCCGTTCCACATTAAATACATTATAATATTATAATACTGTCAGGCATATACAAAATATTTATAACATACTTAAAGCAATATCAACAAATGTCACACGGTCCGTAATAATTCGTAGAAAGTCCGTATATGTCGTCTAAAATATATGATTATTTGCTTCGAATACACTGCGATGTTTGTAATTTATTGTATATTACAATCATTTAATAGTTTGAAAATATAGTTATTTAAACTTTACGGTAATTAGGTTATTACGGTATTAGG
This sequence comes from Orgyia antiqua, assembly GCA_916999025.1. Taxonomy (NCBI): domain Eukaryota; kingdom Metazoa; phylum Arthropoda; class Insecta; order Lepidoptera; family Erebidae; genus Orgyia; species Orgyia antiqua. The sequence goes on from OU779874.1 coordinate 14,876,148, forward strand.
TATTTAAAATGATATGTTTATCATTTTAAATCTTTCAAATATTACAATACCCTAAATGCGGTAACGGTCATAAAATTTACAAATGATACTAGCTGTTGCCCGCGACTTCGAAAATCAAACATTAACAAACGGAAGTTTACTATACTGGTCGATAGATGGCGTTGTACAGTTTTTTAAATCGCGCTATAGTTTCGTCAAACATATTAACACTTAAGTTCGTAAAAATTTTTATTTTGTATTTATCTCGTTATCACAATTATAAATTAGTTAGGATTAGGATAGTAATCGTACATACATACAAGATTAATGTAGTATTAGATAGATTTATTCAAAAAATAGTCTTCAGAAAGCCCTCTTTCCTTCCCTTCTTCCTCCGACCCTATTTATACCTATTATAGAGGTGACAACAGAATACAACTGCCACCATACTATTTCCTCCTCAATGCAGTGTAAGAGCCATCTTAGGGAATACACGGGGAGATCTTCCTCTGTGGAAAAAAAATTCCAAAAGTCATAGTCGTACGCCTTTCTAATAGCTAGATATGTTTTCCCAACAGACCTCTATATCTTGAAGTCATACGCGATTCATTGCGATTTTGATATCATCGTTGCTCCACCATACAAAATCTATATACTTCTATACTAATATTACAAAACAGAAGAATTTGTTTGTTTAAACGCGCTAATCTCAGAAACCTCTAGTCCGATTAGAAAAATTCTTTCAGTGTTGGATAGTCCATTTATCGAGGAAGGCTATAGGCTATATAACATCACGCTGTAATAAATAGGAGCGAAGCATTAGTAAATGTTGCAAAACGTGGAAAATTTTCTGATTCCACACGTATGAAGTCGCGGGCTAACATCTAGTTAGATTAAGCACATACTTAACCTCTATACATAAAATTACCAATAAAAATAAATGTAAGAGGCCGTTGTATAGCTAGTGATACCCCGCGGCTCCACTCAAGTGTATTAAATCGTTGTCCAATTCTTTTTATAGATGTTTATCACTTGGATGCAGTGTAGCATAATAATTTACATCATGTTTTCGTGGGAGATCTTATTCTATCGATCTGTTAAATAAAACGTCGTGTTCTTTTAAATAGATTGATTATCACGACTTTGGAAACTTTGATGTGTCAGATTTATGATAAGGTAACAAATAAAATGACCGAAAATTTTAACAAAAGAACCAACTTTAAGGTTAATAAATTAAATTGTAGTGGAAAAAGTGATCACCGCAAGCGGGACCACTTTTCACACGACCGGTGATCACTTTTTCCACTACAATTAAATTTATTAAGCAAAAGCATAGCAAGTCAATTGCAAAATTAATAAATTACTTTAACAACTTCAAGGTTTTTTTAATGGACGCCATCGTTAGAACTAGACCATGGAGACTAGAAGAAAGGAGGAATATCTTGTATGGGGGATCAGTCCAAAAAGTGTCCACTTGTAAACAGCAAATAACACTCACCGAAATAGCGCTAGTGTACCAAGTGGAAATGATATGAATGTAGCAGTTATAAGCAGAGTGAAGTGTGCTACTGTTGCGGTAATTCTTTAATACTATTTTCTATTTGCTATTTACAAATATTTGGGGTACTTAAAAACACCGTATGATTATAATAATAATTAATATAAATTTATTTCATAGTCATGTTCGTCTATATAATATAATAATTTAAAAAACTGCGCTGTAACAAAGTGGAAGTTTTTCTTTCCTTTCTAATAGTTTGTGGCGCTCTTTTTAAAATTCTTCCACTTGCTACTATGGCGCCACCTTAATTTGCTGCCTTTCAGCGGACACTTTTTAATAAACTGAGATATTCCTCCTTTCTTCTAGTCTCCATGAACTAGACCAAAATAACGTGAGCACAGGATGTGAGACTTTCAAATAAATATTCTGGTTTTTAGTATTTGTTGTTACAGCACAGTTTAGTCTATGAAAAATTTAATAACTCTTCTTGGTGTTTTCTGTGTATTATAAAGTTTAAAATGAAAAGATATAGAATTAGTACAAAGGTATTACATTATTATTGTGAGTAGCTATGGTAGTATCTGGGATTGGTAGAGGTTAAAATTATTTTATAAATATGTATATGTGAGTTATATTTAATTATCTATTCTCATAAAGCGTACGTATTGGGGCGATACCCGTTAGCTACTGATCTAAATAAAGAACGAAGTATGAACTTACTGACTGCATATAAGTGAGCCTTGTGCCCCTGAAATATACTCTTAATTTGTAATCCAGAGTCCAGACAACCAATACAAATTATAAATTTAAATTAAGAAAAAAAATTCTACTTTTTAAATAAGTATTACAAACACCGTTACTTTTTAAATCAATGTTATTGTTGTTCCATGTTTAAAATAAAATAAATAATGCATACAAATACTCCAAAAATTACACTCTTTTCACCGTTGTTGAGTGATACGTTAATTATATAAATAGCAGTACAGAACCAACAAGGCTCCATCACACGCAAATCATTAAACGCCCATGCGAAATTTAACCATCCCATCAAGTAATCATACTCTACAAATATAAATAAGATAAATACCATCACACCATCATGAACAACTCTGCCACGATACCTGTTAAGGTGTAATACCTTTTATCAAATCCCGTGGGAGTTTATGGCTTGCATCATATTTTACTAATTGCACTTGGTATACAGAACTGATAATGTTTTAAAATATACAAATAGACAAGGCAGTCTGAAAGATGTAATTTAAAAAAAGAAGGCCACTACTGGCCATAAATATTTCTTCTGATTTTGAATTTAGAACTTTTGTTTCATTCATTTGTTTGACGAGCCTCGTGGTGTAGTGGTTCTGGTAACGGACTGCCGATCAAGAGGTCGCGGGTTCGATTCCCGCTCGGGACAATCATTTGTGTGATTTTTCTAATTGTCATACAAATGTTTGTTCTGCGTCTGGGTGTTTTCTATGTATTATAAGTATGTATTTACAAAAGAAAAGTAGTATATGTAGTCTATCCGTATCTGCAGGCGTATTATGAGCTTTCAAAATATCATACAAGTTCCAGGCGATTCTGTTGACGGCGGCAAACGGCCTGACTTTTATTTCGTATTATGACATACTTAAAACTAGCCGACTTTTGAATGGATTATGTGTCTATGGCCGTGTAAAGCTTTTTGATAGAGTCGTTCGGAAACTTAATTATTATGTTTATCGGCTAGTTACGGTTATATTTTTTTTTTTTTTGTATTCAATATAATACAAAATACAATATATTTGCTAAACACAAGTTACTTAGACCATTATATAAAAGAAAAGAACGGTAATACTATTATCTATTTTTATATTTAGATTTTATTATTTTATATAATTCATCTATGTTTTGGGATTTAGTTTTGGAACGACACCCGTCACTTGAACTGTCAGCTGATATAGTGGGAACATATGCTTAGTTTTTCATTATCCTAGAACGGACATATACAGTTTTTAAAAAAATATTTTTTGTTTGATGATTCGCATGAAAGTAACTTTAATACACATGGCGATATTATTGTAATGAATAATTATTTTAATAATATATTAATATTATTTTTTATATTTAACTTATTTCGCATTCGACTAGTGTTTTGTTCATCATCGTCGCTCTCCGAAAATTCAAACACCTCCAATTCATCACCCATCGTTAATATGTAGTTAATAGTTACTTTTAATTCTAAATAAACCAAAACAATTTATTTTACGTAACAATATAGCAGCTTCTATTGAATGGATTTACTTGTCACTTCTAGATAGTTAAAACGATCAACTACATGTCAAATTTGCGCTCGTAATACGCTTAACGCCAGCCAGTGAAACAAAAGTCGGGCCGATATCAGTCTGAAGTCACGTGACCACTGATTCGCTGTCAATAATATACTCATAATCTCATAATACGAATTTGCCAGGCCGTTCCATTCACGGCGTAAACGGCCTGGGAATAAGATCTCATAATACGGCCGCTGGTACCCATAATACAAGCATAGAAATATAGCTTACTTTGGGACTAGAGGACGCTGTGTGAAATGTCTTGAATATTTATTATTTATTATATTTATTCATAGAATAAAAAGAAATTAGCAGTAATTTTTATATGCTCACAGTTTTTTTTTTAAATTAACTTTGCTGCAGTTATATTATTATTATGAGAAAACTTTTTCGTGTACTTTGGGATCCATATTAATCCGTTGCACATGTGCGAAATCATCCATGTCAGTGACGACATTTAATAAGGTTTACAAAGTGTATTTAACGTAGCTAAAAAGGTTATCTTTTAACAATTTTATTCAGCCTGACCCTTGGGGATAAATTTTTTATATCATTCAGTATCACTATTAAAAGTTACAATAACCGGATGATTTCCGTTTATGCCCAATTACCTTTGTTTTGTTAGAACGCACTAATAACGGCTTGATACATGAAAATTCAAGCGTAAATAATTATTTCATACGTCAAAGTTTGACATAATGACGAGTCCATACGAAACATGCGTCATACTTTTTGCATTCCAAACGAACAGACAGTCCAACATAACAATCTATGGGAAAGTTATTCCGGGAATGAATGATAAAGGAGCCCTTCCGTCGATAGCGCCACCTCTCTCCAACACGAGTGCAACATTAGCGTTGGAAAGGGACAGACGTATTTGAGGAATGTCACACAACCTTTTATTATTATTCATTGTAGCGAACAAGGTTATAAAATTATTATCGTTTATGTCAAGTTATTAATTTTTCTAAAATAAATCTTTACTAAATATTTTGGCAAACTAAATTATTTTTGTCAATAGTTCTGATCGAGTTGGTGGACAGAATAAATAAATAAATAAATATTTGGGGCCCAACTGGACGGGAGGAATTTTAGGTCCACTCGTCACGTGGCCATTTTTCACATTCGCCTTCGAGAGCCATACGAAATGATCATAACTCATTCACCACCAGTAGGTGTAAATAACACATTTGTATGTACATATTTACGTGAAAACAAACTAAATTATCTTATCTAAATAAAGTCTCATGAAAACTAAATATATTTATCTACACCTGCGTCATAAAACCTTTATTATAGCGTAGATACGCCAACTTAATTCAACTTTATCAGTTCGTTATTTAATTATATTAGCGGAAAAGTGTCATAATAACTTAATTTAATTATTATCAAAGTTAATTTTAATAACTTATTTAGTATAAACTAGCTGTTGCCCTCGACTCCGTCCGCGTAAAATTTAGGAAATTTTCCCCGTTTTTACAACATTTTTAACTACCGCTTGAGTGAGAGTATTATAAACGTAAGAGTAAACCAATATAATCAGAATGCTCCGAACTGCTAAGCTATCAGGAGTCACACGTGTTATTGTGAGTCAACCATAAAAAATAGATATGTGCTGTTCCGAGATATTTTTTAGACAATTTTATGTAGAATATTTCCGTCATACATGATTTCTATGTAACTTTAACCATTAAGAGGATACCAAAATAGCTTCGTGCATTTTTCTATGTACGAAGTTTTCATTGTTTCTTTAGATTGAATGGCTAGAGCTCTAATTTTTAAGTATATGTTTTTTCAATATATGATCTAGGATCGCATAAACTCAGAAACGCGATTGAAAAAAGTTTTCTCGATAGAAAATCTTAGCGAAACAACCTCTCAAATTTTTTATTTTTTTCATTTGTCGGTCTATTATCGCGTATTAACTAATGAAATAACTTTAAAAACATAAGTATCTATTACATATAGAAACACGTAAATCAGAATTCAAATATATTTAGTAGATTTTGAGTAAATAGGAAAAGTATCCCTAATCCTTCATTTTCTGTGCCTACTGGCTGTGTTAATATGTACGTGTCGGCGATGATATACGATAATATTGATATAGGCCCTTAAGGCTGCACACGCGACGGAAGCTTAAAAAATGGAGTAACTTCTCCCGTGTCCCCAACATTTCCCTTCATTACTCTGCTCCTATTGATTGTAGCGTGATGAAAAGTATACTATAACCTGCCCAGGAGTATGAAGAATAATTGTACCAAGTTTCGTTAAAATCCGTCGAGTAGTTTTTGTTTCTATAAGGAACATACAGACGGACAGACAGACAGACAGACAGACAGACAGACAGACAAAAATTTTACTGATTGCATTTTTGGCATCAGTATCGATCACTAATCACCCCCTGATAGTTATTTTGAAAATATATTTCATGTACAGAATTGACCTCTCTACAGATTTATTATAAGTATAGATAAGTGCCGCAGTGGTCCAATTTGGTGAGATTATTTTTGAAATACGGAAGTTAATATTATCGTTTTTGTTGAATAACATTAGTAGATAGATAAATATGACTTAGGGATAATCGTATTATTCTCTAACAATTGCGCGACTCATTTGTTTAAATAAAACCACTTTTTACGGATTTAGGTTCGAAAATTTAAAACAAATTCAGGCGTCTAAATCCGTCAAAAATAGTTTTATTTAGTTATAAGTTAAGTTATATCCATTTGATTTTGTCTATTCTCGATTCTTACTGTCGAAGTCAGACTAATCTAAACTTTTCGTCTTCCATTATAGAAGAATAGAATAGAAACTATTGTCCTTACTTGCACACACAGCTTGCATAATATCTATAGGTAAGCTATTGAATTTGAATTGCATTCTCTATTGAAAATTTGACAGGGGATAGAAATATTTTACTAATAAACGCGGATTACAGCCTATCCGTAATCGAAGATTGTTTATTGAAGTTGGTCGTTAATAGATATGTGATATCATGTGAATGAATAAAATATGCAATCGCTACTAATTTTTGTTTGTTTGAACACGCTAATCTCAAGAGCCACTAGTCCGATTAGAAAAAAATTTTTTAGTGTTGGATAGTACATTTATCGAGGAAGGTTATAGGCTATATAATACTACGCTGCGACCAATAGGAGCTAAGCATCAGTGAAAAATGTTGCAAAAACGGGGGAAATTTTCTAAATTCTATGCTTACGAATTGGCGGGCAATTAGTAGTACATAATTGTAATCTTTTCTAAATTATAAATGCGAAAGCGAGTTGATGATACAATAGACATTTTGACGAGCTTAAGTGTTAATGTGTCGAACGATTCTATAGCGCGATTTAAAAGACTATCAACGCCATCTATCGAATGTCATAGTAAACTTCTGTTTGTTAAGGTTTAATTTCTAAATTTCACGCGTACGAAGTCGCGGGCAACAGTTAGTTATGTATATACTAAGACAACATTCAAATACATATCGTCTCAATATTATTGAATGTGTTAATGCTAATTAATGCAATCTGAGGGGATTTGGAACTTCTCACGTATTGTGTTTAATTTAGAATATACATTTGATTTCCTCTATAATATTACTAACTAGCTGTTGCCCGTAACTTCGTTTACGTAGAATTTAGATATTAAACACTTGACAAATTATACAAAAAAGTCATCTTTTTGAATCATTTTATCTAATGAAAAAAACTGCATCAAATACGTTGCGTAATTTTGAAGATATAAGCTCATATAGGGACATACATATAAGTGAAGACTCTGTTTGAAAATAAGTAAAGACTTATACTTATGACTTGATATGCGAGGAGTTGAAATTTTGGAAAGTAGTTAAAAAAATTTAAAGTATTTCTTAGTTCTCTCTCTTTCTATCTCTCTCCAGCCCATTAACGTCTCACTGTAAGGCACGGGCCTCCTCCAGTTTGGGAGGGATTATGGTCTACTGTGCCGCGCTGACCAGGCGTGTTGGCACAGGGTTTATTTCCAAGATTTCTATCTCCCATAGAGGATGTTATCAGTGTACAATATCCCTTAGTTAGCTTTTACAGCATCCTCAGGAGAAAATGTAGTGGTACTTGTATTCTTAATCCGTCACCACACGGACATAAATATGTTTCATGGACCAGTTTCTTTGTTCACAAGTTTTTATTTGTCCATAATCACATTTTGCAAGCTTTTAACACTTTTGCAACACCTAAAGCCACGCAGGAATATATACAGAATAAAGCTAAAGAGTTTGTTTGTTTGAACGTGCTAATCTCAGGAATTCCTTTTTTGAATTGAAAAATTCTTTCAGTGTTGGATAGTCCATTTTCCAGGAACGTTATAGCTATCTACCATCACGCTACGACCAATAGGTGAAAAGCATTAGTGAAAAATAATGTAACGTAAGGTAGAAATTAAGAACTATGTAATATTGTTAAATATATAAACAAATAAAAAAAAATGTTGCAAAGCGGAGAAATTTTTCTAAATTCCACACATACGGAATCGAGGGCAACTGCTAGTTAAATATAAACACGGAACAACAATTCAAAGATATCTTAACATCAATTTGGTAATAACAGTTGGATGTCAGTACAAATTGTTAATTATACTTAGTTTAAAATATCGTGAAATAAAACTGTTATGCCGCTGGCGAACTAGCGAACTTGAACTTGTTGAACGAAATATGTTCACAAAAAATCCTTAGTACTTATTATGTGCTTACTATCTAATGGTGATCATCTCGTTAAAACAAAATAAAAATATAGTCAAGTGTGTAACTAACAAAAACTAATGGTTCTGTAGTGACTATTATTGAATATTTAAAAAAAAAATTCAACCAACTTCATGTGTCTTTGAAATTTGAGGGTTCTCCTGTTTTTCTCAGGAGATAACCATCAGATTCTGACCTGGTGCTAATGGGACCACACGGGAACCACCAGCTTTCAAATAAAAAAGAATCATTAAAATCGCTTCGCTTAGATAAAAGTTATGATGTAACAAACATAGAAAAAAATACAGACGAATTTAGAACCTTTTTTGGAGTCGGTTAAAATAAAAATTAATCTGCTTATTTTAAGCGCGTTAAAACAAGATTAAGATTAAAAACATGTTTGAAAATTTTGTATATTAAAAAAAAATTATGGCATTGTCTTTAATATATGTGCAAAATTTCAGATCAATTCTACTTTACTAAAATCACTTTCAAAGACTTTTATCTACTTGCAATGTTTTGTTACAGAAAATTTCGTTATATTAAATTTTACACGCATGTTAGGGACCGATGACAATGCAATAATTTAAAAAAATATTCATGATTTTTGTGCGTGTTTTGTAGTTTTTGAGATAAGCTAATTATTTCTTACCTTGCTACGAAATGGACAGACAGACTGGCTATTGGATCTATTTCAGGCATATAAAGGTTCCTTATTTAAACGGAATCCCAAAAATCAACAGTTAGTATTACGCAAGTAAATGTTTTTATTTAAATAATTATTTTAATAAATTGCCGGGTTCTGTAGGACAGCCGCATATTTTTATAATGGTCTGTATTATTATATTCAATGTTGCTTTAAATGGCATTCATTCATTAATAAATTATTTGATACTAGCCAATGCCTGCTGTTTTACACGGGTTCCTAGCTCCTTGACTTTTAGCGTGATGCTGTGTGCCTATGTGTTATTCTGATGTTGGTACTAATTAAGACTGACTAATTACGGACTGCTGTTCACGAGGTTGCGGGTTCGATTCCCGCCTCGGACAATCATATTTGTTTGATGTTTATAAATGTTATACTAATGTTTATATACATAGAAACACCCAGATGCATGATGCATCTGGGTGTTTCTATGTATTATAAGTATGTATTTACAAAAAAAAAGTAGTAGGTATATGTATTCTATCCGTATTCTGGTATCCATAACACAAGCATAACAAGCTTAGCTTGGGACCAGAGGACGTTGTGTGAAATGTCCATGAATATTTATTTATTTATTTAATTTTACGTGCTCAACTAAACTTAACTAAAAATGAAAACAACTATGGCGTATTTTGTTTAATTGGCTTTTTCGTTGTGAACATTTTTATTAATTAAAATCGTTTGTAACCAAATCATACCATCCGTAACCAATTTCTCCAATACAATGTTTATTAAATTATGCCAGATTATTTAACTCGTGGCATATAATTTAACAATTATGGACACATAATTATGAGGAATTTCTGAGTTCGGTAGCCAATTCTATACATCATACCTATAGGTTAAAAAACTTGTATAAAACCTGTTTTGTATATACTTTAGCAACTGAAATGATAAAGGAAGCGGTTATTTATGGATTGTAATTGACAATTTGATTGATAAATGAATTTAAAAAAATAAAAAATACTTTTTGTTTCTATTAATAAATGGTTTTTGAACGAATGAAAACAACACTAACCTCTTTAGTAAGAATAAAATAAATAAAAAAAAAATAAAAATAACAATACGGCTAAATGCAAAAGGAACAATCTATTTACACTAACATTCACATGCTTAATATTTATAATTAGATTATGTTATAAAAAATAGAGTTGAACTGATCGAAATTGTTCAATAAACTTGCATCAAAACCAATCAGCCCGCTACTACGTAAATAAGTGAACAAAACTATCGTTAATCCAACTATTAAAGTAGGTACTTGACTTCTAACAAACTTCTTCAAAGTTCGAACTCTTTAAATAAGTCGGTTGTTACCTAAACGACTTAAATTCTCTCGTCAATATTACGGTAGTAAAACCTCTTCAAGTTCTGCAAATTTATATCGTATTGTAAGAAATATATCTGTCTCTTTTTATTTTATGATTAGCAGGAGGTGTGAAAGAGATGTAGAATCGAAGTTCGAACCTCTCTAGCGGGACATCGACCAGCAGCTTTCAAGAAAAACTTTAGCTGAGTGTAGCAGCATTGTAACTTGGAAATTTACTTAATATTTTTATCGTTACCTAATAATATTTTATAAGCTATAAAGTCTTCAGAAAAGACTTATAATCTCTTCGTATGTTTCAAATATTGGCATGATTAATTCATTCATCAAGCGATGAAATCATTTTTAAGTTATTATGTAACGAAAAAATTATAATTTTGACCACCGGTTTTCCAGTATTATATAGTAATATTTTAAATGAACTTTATAATTTAAATTAATAATTTATGGATTCTATCATTAGCTTTTGAACTAAAAGAAATCAGAACTGTGCAATATAAAACTTCTAAAAGCTAGTTTTTTCAGTTAAAATACCTCACATAAGTATAAAAATAAAGCTAGCCAAAATAAAGCTTGATAACATTTCTATTCCGAATCTATCAATATTTAAGGATTCCACAAAAATACCAAACTAAATTACAAGTTACAATTCTATACTACTACGGTTACTTGCCCCGTGGACATCGACAAAAACCGTGCAGCCTGCGTATTTATGTGTGCATGTCGTCTTATACATACAAACACTCACACTACCAAAGCCGCATACCGACCGGCGCGGGCGCAGGAGAAACTGTGCGCTTTGCATTCAACACTCAGTTGTAAAGCCACTTTTGAGGTCATCATACGCTTTATATGAAACCTAAATAACTTAACACGTCTAGTTATTTTCATATATTTAACTAATATACAAAATATTAGTAACCTATTTTGTTAAGTTTAAAGTTTAAGTTAAGTTTAAGTGAATGATAAGTGAATAAGTTAAATAGTTGTGTTGTAAAACGTGTTGTTAAGTGCTGGTTATAAGTTAAAGTTTGTGTTAAGTTAAGTGATTATGTGATAAATTGATAAGCTTGGTGTGCTATGGAAGGATTTGAATGCAGTTGAAAATGTGGAAGAACATTTTCTATGTGAAATCTGTAAGGAAAAAGGAGTACAGTGTATAGGTAAGCTTTATAATACAGCCAGTATTACTTTTATTAACTTAAAACATCAATACCAGTGAGTTCCAACACGACTGCAAAATTTTTAATTCGAGAATATATATTTTTTTACATCGCCTACAAAAAGGTTTTACACATAAGATTCGAGTATTTTTTTTTTATTCGACTGTAATTTTTTTTTATTGTAAACTTGACTATCATAGTAGTTTTAAATTTGGAATTATTTCAATTTTGAATTTTGAATAGTTTCAAATTTAGAAATTAGGTAGTGGCTGAGGTTTCTAGGCTTTCTTACCAAATTATAAAACGACGGACCATATTAAATTATTGAGACTGCACTGTTCATTACTTTGTGTGTCACCAGGCTGTATCTCATAAACGGTGATAGGACGGCAGCTAGACAGTTGAAAACTTCATGATATATTCCTGTAGCTAGCTGCTAACAACAAATACTATAAACCAGAATACAAATAATATTTCTCTCTCTCTCTTTCTAGCCTATTTACGTCCCACTATTGGGCACGGGCCTCCTCCACTTTGGGAGGGATTATGGTTTACTGTGCCGCGCTGACCAGGCGTATTCGCACAGGGTTTATTTCCGATATCCCTTAGCTGACTTTTATACAGCAACCTTGGGAGGAGATGGGGTGGTGACAATTGTATTCTTAATCCGTCACCACACGGAGGATCCGACAATTAACTGTTTACTAACGTACAATACAGACATACATGTTTTACAATAATGGAATGTACTAGTTTTTATCTTCCTCTAAAGAAAGTTGCAAGAATCAAAATACTCTACCAACCTGTATAACTAGATCTGCACCTGTGGTACAGTGGTCAGCGTAGCGGAATGTTTACGAGGTTAGGGGTTCGATTCCCGTACAAGACATTTGTGCAATATGTTTATTTGTCACACAAATAGTTGTACTGTTTAGGGTGCTTTTGTACCTATAACAAGCATCACAAAAAATGTATACATATATATATTCTGATTCTGATACCCATGACACGATCAATTATAAGCTAAGTTTAGGACTAGATGACGTTGGATTAAATTTCATTAAAATTTAGCTTGTTTCACAAGAGACTATTACTGTATTTATAGTATGACGTATCGCAAATACATTCTCGTATTGTTGACATTTTCCATTGGGGTAAGCAGAAAGTATAGAGGGCACTCTATCTGATACGATCTAAATAGGCTTTCCAGGCTTCGTTTACACTCATACATCATGTCATACACGCACGACTCTCGCCAGTGCTACTTACGTACTTGACCTTTTTAAAGGATACCGCAGATAAAAAATAATAATAATAAGTATTTATGGACATTACACACAACGTCCTCTGGACCCAAAGTAAGCTATATTTCTATGTTTGTATTATTTGTACCAGATACGGATATACTACATATACTACTTTTATTTTGTAAATACATACTCATCTTCTTATCTTATATATAAAAATCAATTGCTGTTCGTTAGTCTCGCTAAAACTCGCGAACGGCTAGGCCGATTTTAGTGATTTTGGTCTTGAAATATTCATGAAAGTCCAGGGAAGCTTTAAACGGTTCCTAAAATTCCACGCGTACGGAGTAGCAGGGATCAGCTAGTATATATATAAAAATCAATTGCTGTTCGTTAGTCTCGCTAAAACTCGAGAATGGCTGGGCTGATTTCGATAATTTTGGTCTTAATATATTTGTGAAAGTCCAGGGAAGGTTTAAACGGTGACAAAATATATGAGGATCTAAAATTTCACGCGTACGGAGTAGCGGGCATCAGCTAGTAATGCATAAAAAACACCCAGGCACAGTACAAACAGAGTATGTCAAATACAAAGATATGTACCTAAATAAATTCTACTATGCGGGGATTGAATCCACGACCTCGTAAACGGCAGTCTGTTACATAAACCACTCGACCAAGAGTCCCATCTAATATGTAGGCCTTTACTGTCTGAAATTATAACACAAGCTGCGCCCTGAATTTAGCGACATCAGACATAACGGTTACATAGTATCTGTACAAAAATCTACGTATGTCATAAAGATGGCGGCACATGTTAACTTGGAATTAATTATCGATCGGCCTAAATTTAATTTCCAGTTTTTGGCGGGAAATGGTGGCGCCGATTTTAAATATTACCAAATACTTGTTCTTTGTTTAATGGCGATGTGTAAAATGTTGTCTTTTTGAATATCTTCTAATACATATATAAAATTCTCGTGTCACAATGTTCGTTCCCATACACTTCTAAAACGACTTGACCGAATCTTATGAAAATTTATATGCACATTTAGTAGGTCTTAGAATTGGCTACTATCTATTTTTCATACCCCTAAGTGATAAGGATTGTCCACCCCTGACATTTGTATGGTAAAACAACGTTTGCCGGGTCAGCTAGTCCCTACTAATATAATAATATAAATGCGAAAGTAACTCTGTCTGTCTGTTACGCTTTCCCGCTTAAACCTCTCAACCGATTTTGATGAAATTTGGCACAGACAACCTGAGACACCCTGACACACTGACAGACCCTGAGAAAGGACATAGGCTACCTTTCATTGCGAAAAAAAAAATTTCCAAATTCCACGCGGACGGAGTCGCGGGCACCAGTTACATAAGATATAAAATAAGATACAGAAGTTTTTATGCGACAGATATTCCTTTGTGAGTTCATTTGCATTCCACTTTTTGGTTCGAACCTCACAATTAGCCCTTTGCTGGTTACCACCGGTTATAGCTGAATAAAAAAAAGTTAGCACCAGAAAATTAATTCAGAATTAGGAAGAGCGGTGTTGTTTTCATCTTCATCATCTTCTTCTTCTCCAGCCCATTAACGTCTCACTGTTGGGCACGGGCCTTCTCCACTTTGGAAGGGATTATGGTCTATGGATTAAAAAGACAAGTGTCATCACCCCTTTGCCTTTTTAGAGTGCTGTAAAGGCCAGCTAAGGAATATTGTACACAGATAACATCCTCTGTGAGAGACAGCAAATTCGAAAATAAACTCTGTCCCAACACGCCAGGTGGCCAAGTCTGTTATTACAATCATATTACAATGTTTGTCATATATGATGCCACTATGGCGCCATAATGATGCCATTGAGCTGTCATTATGACACAATTCATTTACGGGACTTGGGGCCCTGGTCGGCATGGCACATTAGACCATAATCCCTCCCAAACCGGAGGCCCGTGCCTAACAGTGAGACGTTAAAGGGCTGGAGAGAAAGAATATCAAGTTACTTGTATGTTTTCTAGTTTTTAAACGAAGTTATATTTACTACTAGCAAATGCCCTCGATTACATCCCCGCTTAAGCCTCCCATTTCCCAATACACACAAATCCACATACATAATGTGTGCGTGAAAATGTATCTATGTGTGTCTATGATACAGGCTACACGCCATATGAAACGTCAATATTGTATGAAGTACGATTTAGCCAGGCTAAAGTTACTTGTCCTCAATTTATAAATGAATGAAATAAATAAATTATTATGAAGATGAATATTTTAAACGTCAACCCACCATTTGTTATATCTGTGGCTAGAGCTTACTTATGGATAATTTTATTAACAACTCAACTGTTTATAAAATCTTTTCTAGATGTAGATTCAGCTAAAACAATCTCCTAAATTTTTCACATTCCTTTCGCATCTAGTTCGTATTATTCTAATAAATTATATAAAAAAGCCATCCGCTTGAACCACTATTAAGAAACCGCATCAAAATCTGATGCGTAGTTTTAAAGATATAATCTCACAAAGGTACAAAAATAACGACTTTATTTTATAATATAGATACATATCCATCCATCAACTTCTTTCCGTCCACTGTTGGACATACATATAGAATTATAATACATACATATAGAATTATTGCCGTGTCCATTATTTATCTAGTCTAAAACCTTAAGTGAACATAACTTTATTTGGTGTTATACTTGCCCAAGAGTGCATTAAACTTCTAAAATATAGCGCAGTAACTAGGTCTTGTGTACCAGTAAATTGCACTATAAATCTAAACTATTAGTTCTACCTGGGCGAAGTCTTAAGTAAACCATTTATTGCAGCCCTACATGCAATGGCTTATTTGTTAATTGCAGTAATATTGCTATAGCAGCATGAGAAATACGTGTTATATATTGTGTATATGTATATTAACTTTCATAGACAAACGGATTCTGCAGGAGCAAAATGGCGTGCTCACAGTCTCTCTCTCTCTCTCCAGCCTATTATCATCCCACCGTTGGGCACTTTGCATTTTGGAAGAGATTGTGGTCTACTGTGCCGCGCTGACCAGGCGTTTTCACAAGGTTTATTTTCGAGTTTCCACCTCTCTTAAAAGAGAACGTTATTTGTGTACAATGTTCCTTAGCTGACTTTTACAGCACCCTGGGAAGTAAAAGGGGTGGTGACACTTGTATTCTTTATCCGTCACCATATGAACAAGCTCTTTTTGCACTAAGAGAGGATATTTGGATTGCTGTAATGCGTTGACCAGGTGTGTTTGTATGTATAGTAGTTTCAAGACTTCTGTCTCTCACAGTTGATGTTAACTGCTTATAATATCCCTTAGCTGGCTCTTACAGCACCCTGAAAAGAAAATGGGCGGTAACACTTGTATTCATAATCCGTCACCACACAGATGGCATTTATTACTTTTCCTATAAATTCTAAGATTTTCATCCAAGTTTATATTGATCTATACCTAGATAAGATCAGTAACATTCGTGAGTTAGATGAGAAGACAAGAATGCGAAGATAAATCTTTCATCTAATCAATACAGCGAGATCGAAGCATCGGATAGTTCTCACGAAAAGTACGTCGTGATTTGCGAAATAATAGCAATGAAATGTAGACTTCAATCTACGAACTATTGTTTGCGAAACTTTATTAGATTTACTTAATAATTATATCATAAACTATCTCTAGAATCAGTGATGCTGTTGTAAGAATTAGCCATTGTATAAAAGGTATTTTAATTGTAACGGGAACATATTATTTTTTTGGAAAATCAAAGTAACATATCTTATTTATTACTTGTAGTTATTACTACAAGTAATAAATAAGATATGTTACTTTACTACTACTTTTTACTAATACTACTTTTTGTTACTAGCTATTGCTACCTACCAGTGAAAGTTGTCCGTGTGATAATGGATTAAGTATGCAATTGACACCACCCCTTTTCCTTCCTAGGGTACTGTAAAAGTCAGTTAAGGAATATTGCACACAGATAACATCCTCCGTGAGAGACGGAAAATTAGAATCTAAACCCTGTGCCAACACGCCTGGTCAGTGCGGCACGGTAGTCCATAATCCCTCCCAAAGTGGAGGAGACTCGTGCTGAATAGTGGGACCACAGAAGTACCAGAAGGTGGGTTGGCGTTCAAATTTGAGGACAAGTCAAGTTACCCTGGACTAACTTGATTTCATGGTCTAAAATGATTGGAACTCTACTATAGGTGACATACCGTGATGACAGTAATTTTTGCAATCTGCAAACGTCACTTTTGAACAATCTGATACAAGTATGGCATTTAAAATTAAGATCTGTTTTAATACACCTTATTTAATTGACACCATTGTCAGTTTATAGTGTGAACGCCGCCACGAACAAAAAAACATAAATGACGAAATGCGCAGTCTTTGGGTGTTGTAGTATATCAGAATAATTAAAAAAATGCCACAACATAGGATTTCACAAGTAAATTTAACTCAATTATTTCATTTTCACATCAAAACACAATTTATGTATTTAATGACATACGTGTTTTGACGGACGTCAATAATGTTGCCCCAGGCAACCGAGCAACATCACGTTGTACTTCACACACACAAATATTTTTTTCCGCCGAGTCATTGATTTTGCCGTAGACGCACTGTCTTGTATGTCTATGAGTGGGAAATTAATGGGTTCAAACTCATTTTTAAGCTATTGCATAGCTTCTATCGCGGGCCTCGAGCGTGGAGACCGAATCCACAAAATTCGAAATTGAAAACCCGTAGGTAACGGAAATAGCGTAAAAAACCTTACACATCGGTGTTACTGCGCATGCATAATCACCTCTTCGCCCCGCAATTTATTTCATACTGTTGATACCAAGGGTAAACGCCTTTCTCAAATTAAACAACGTATTAAAATGAGGAATTTGAATCGACAACATAAATATCCTAAATGTTCAGATAACAGCGTATTTTAGATTTTAATAATGTAAAATCACAGAAGTAAAATAATGTCAAAACTAAAATTCAACTTCAACTTCTTTTAGTTTATGGCTTTTGTATATACAATTTCGCCAACGTCGCGTAACAGGATAGGACACCAAATGATGGAGATTTAAAAAAAAAAAAGAACTGGAGGCCGGTAAAATCATAAAATAATTATAACTATAACTACATTCAACTGCTAATTGGTGTGATTAAACTGAAACAAACAAAATATTAACTAATTATTACAGATACAACTAGTGTTGAACAAACATTAAAACTAAGACTAAAAATTATATTATACATCTAAATTAATTAAATTCTAATCCTATTACTAGTTATATATTCACAAAGTATTCTAATGAATGGACTATATACATGAGACAGTAAAGATTTTAAAGAAAGAGGACGAGAGATTTCTGGTGGGACCAACTCATATAAAGACGGCTGATTATTTGAACAAGAAAAAAATATATGCTCCACAGTACCTTCTCCCATACCACACTCACAAATAGAGCTATCTCTTATCCTAAGTTTTGCTAGGAATACAGGTGAACAGCAGTGGTTTAATCTTAAGCGACAAATTGTAGAAGTAGTAGATTTATCTGCTTCTTTAAACTTTGAAAACCATGGTTTAGATGGAATTTCTGGTTGAATATCCCCATAATATTTACCTTTTATCATTTTAGAAACTGACCATTTTGTGGACCAGTCTTCAAACAAAGTGGATCTTAATGTAGCACAAATATCATGGGAATATACCAGATAATGATCCATAGCGCCTGTTTGAGTGGCATTTTTGGCATGCAAGTCAGCAGATTCATTCCCAAGGATACCTGAATGACCAGGAATCCAGGCCAAAACAATATCAATACCATTTGTGGAACACTCATATAGCATTTCTCTTACTTTTAATACAACTGGAAATCTGTTTTTGGATCTAAAAGGATTTGAAATAATAGCTTGTAAACAACTTTTGGAGTCTGAAAATATGATGGCCCTTTTAATGTTGTGTGATTTAACAAAATTAATAGCCTCAAGAATGGCTATACACTCCCCAGTAAATACAGAAGTAACTGAGGGACATTTATAAGGCAATACTATTCTAGTTGCAGGGATCCATACCGCAGCACCTACTGTACAATTGGGAGATTTAGAGGCATCTGTATACAAAGCTACTCTATTATTATACTGTGTGTAAACTTTAAAATTTAGAATTTTGTTAGCCTCAACAGAGTTTTTACTAATCTGGAAGTCTAAAATAACTTGAGGTTGGAAAATTAATGAATTAAAACTTGTTTTAAATAAGGGCATCCTAGAAATTTGGAAAAAAGGATCACGGAGACGAGAAAACATAAGGAAACTGCGGAGAAGGCATGGTAATTTTTCAAAAGGAAGATTGCTGCTATTGTATAAATCTAAAAGCTGATTTAACTTATTCAATAGAGGATGATCAGAATTCTCCACCAATTTGAAGAAAAACCTGTTGGACAGGTATTGTCTCCGTAATGCCAATGGAGGTTCCACACACTCCACCTGCATGGCATTGATTGGTGAAGATTTCATCGCACCCAGAATAATCCTTAAACATTTAGATTGTATTCTATCTAATCGCTGAAGGCCCGATTTATTACAGGTGTCTAACAGAAAAATGCCGTAGTCCAAATGACTACGTACTATAGCATTATATACTAATCTTTGTGTGAAAGGGTGTGAGCCCCACCACACACCAGAGAGAGAGCGTAAAACATTAATGTTTTTCTCGCATTTTTGTGCAACATACTCACAATGAGCAACACCAGACAACTTAGTATCTACTATTACTCCTAAAAATTTTACTTTATTCCTTTGTGGAATAATCTCCTGATTGATATGTAAAGATAATGGTGGAATAATTCTCTTTTTGGTAAAAATCACTGAACTACATTTAGCAGCTGATAAAGAAAGTCCATGTTGCATGAGCCATTCAGAGAGATATCTAAGAGCAGAATTTAAACGTGACTCAACTTCTTCTAACGATTTTGCTGACACATACAAAGCAATGTCATCAGCATATTGTAATATTTGACAAAAGGATAGAACCGAAGTCTCTAGATCCGCAGTGTATAGACTATATAATAATGGACTAAGCACGGATCCTTGCGGTAGTCCTTTCCATACTGTTCTGGGTGGCAGGAAATCATTATCTGGAGTTTTGATTGAAAAAAAAAAACTAAAATTGTATACCAACAGATTGACATTTGACATATAATATAAAACAGATTGACATTTGATTGACAATCGCTATTTTATCATAATTACCATAAACAATTTTTTTTTTTTCGTAGGAATGCTTTTTTTACGCACTTACCCCCGACTGCAGGGGCAGCCGGAGGACGTCGTGTGGGACTCCCGGGGAGATATTCTCGACCCAGCCTACCCACTAAACCTACGCCGCCTTATTACAAAACGTGGACTAAGTTTAAGCCACAGTTTAAGCCTGGTTTTTAAACACTTCAATTGCGCATTTCAGGCAGATTTTTCTCAAATCCTAGATCTAACAACGACCTTAGTCTTAAACCGACGCCAAACTAGTGTCAGAGCGGCTCTAACTATCCAATTCCTCGTAAATAAATTTTGTTAAACCTGGGTTTAACGTTGAGCCGCGTTTTGTAATAAGGGGGACGGTGTTCTCCTCGCCCGTTGCCGGGCCATGGTAGTTACTCAGGTATTACCACGACCCGACACGGGGGGGCCCCCTAGTGGTGGGGGCTCACTGCGACGGGGTGGGCAACGTGCCCCCCCGTCGGACTGACCGCTCTCGCCAGAACACTCGGCGAGAGGTCGTCCGCCACTAACGGCGCGACAGGTCCCCTGACCCGTCGCGCGTGGCCTCCTCGCGGACCGGGGCCGCCATCTATTGCGCGCAGACGACCCCTACCCGTGGCCCTGCGGGGGGCCAGTGTGTCGCCCGAGCGTTCACGCTCCCGCAGGGCCTCTCTCTTGGCCGCCATCACCTCGGACGCAAACGAGGCGACGGCGGCCCAACACTCTCTGCTGCCGGCCATCGAGGCGATGACGGCCGGCAGCGACAAATTAACGCCTATTGCGCCAGTGAGCCTGGCGCGCTGAGCGGACCAGGCCGTGCACACGGCAAGTGTGTGCTCGGCCGTGTCCAAGGCTCCGGACGCACAACTTTTGCAGTCGGGCGCCGACTCAACCCCCACCAGCTCCCACAGGTACTTGGCAAAGCAGCCGTGACCTGTGAGGAGCTGGGTCAGATGATAGGTCGGCACCCTGTGCGGCGCCTCGACCCACTGACGCAATGCCGGGCGCATGGCCATGAGAAGCCGCGCGCTCACCCTACTGCTCTCTAATTTATCTGCCCACCTCCCCAAGAGGGACCTCCTCCTCTACTCCATCTTGCCGCATCAGGGCCCTTCTTTCGGTGACCATAAACAATGGACAGATGTTAGCATCAGTAAATAAAGGTTATATATAATCTTATTTTAGTTTACGGTATGTAGATTCTTGCATAAATAAAATAAATAAATAATTATAAATACATGAGTTAATAAAAAAATGCTATGCAATAGCTTTACCGCGGCAGTCCCCACTCAGGCAGGGACTGCCGCGGTACAACATTGAGTTCAAAAAAAGATCTTTTTTTGAACTAAATGTTGCTTACGACTTTGTCTGCATATAATTAAGATCAGTGAAGACGCTTGAAAATTAGAGCAGAAGTAGAATTAACAGCAATAAAGATTTTTATTCATCAATTTTTTTTTTCAACAAAACATGCCTAGGTTATTCCTTATAACAATTGCTATCTACCAACCACAGTAAAATCAAAATTAGTACAGCCTATTCTGGGATATCCTTATATATTTTTTTTAATTCAACGCTTGCAATATTACTTGAAACAAAAATATAATATTCTAGTCACGGCTCGGTTTCTCGCCGACGACAAATGTTTGTGAAACGTGCAATGTTTTATTGAATCTTTGAACCAATTGTTTCCTCAACCTTTAACAATTATTTGTGTCAATAGTAAAAAATAATGCACCAAGAGAAGAAATTGAATCTGATAGATTTTTCAATGAAATTGTGAATCGCTTGATGCAAGTGCTACAGGCTTAAATAAAAAGAACTAAGCAGTATATTTACACTATCGGCATCACAAAATAAGTATGTATATTTAAAATGTTGAGAATTAATTTAGCGATAGTATCCAGCTTATTTTAAACCTTCTTACCCAACTAATGTCCCACTGTTGGGATAGGCCCTCTCCACTTTTGGAGGCTGTTAGGTTTTTGGTATACTATGGCATGGTGGCAAAACGTGTTGGCATTGGGTTTAGTTTTGACTTTTCAATCTCTTGTAGAGGATGTTATCTAGTCACAAACCCTGGGAAGGAATTGGGGTGTTGACACTTCTATTTTGAATCGGGTATGAACAAAGATTAGATCTTACATAATAAGCATTATCAACATTAATATGCATATAAAACTATTACATTTTAGTATCGATATTTTCAATCGATCAGGATAGAAAATTATCATCGTTTCTTATGGAGATTGATTCAATTTTGAGCTTAGATGTCAAAGATTCGCCCTAAAAGATTCCGCACGCAAGAAGACGAACGCATACCAAACTTATGCACTAACGAGCATATGTATAAAAACTGGATGTATGAGACCTTAATGCGTGATTTAGTTATGACCAATTACAATGCATTTTTTCGTATATAGCAATCTATGACTTCCTTTATCGTTGGTGCGTTTAATACTTAACAAAACCTCTTAAAAGAGTATGACAGGAAGCCATGCTCTATACTTAATTAAGGGCATCGTATTCCGCTATTTTCTTTAGGATTCTTAATATCAGTCTATTTTTCACAACGAAAACAGCACAGTACGAAACGTCTTTTTATCAAAGACTGTGGTCCGCGGCTCTATGCGTGTAGAATTTAGAAAATTTTCCCTGTTTTTGCAACATTTTTCACTAATGCGTCGCTCCTATTGAAGATATTATATAGCTTAGAGCCTTCCAAATTAAATGTACTATCCAACACTAAAAACATTTTTCAAATCGGACCAGCAGTTACTGAGATTAGCGCGTTCAAACTAACAAACTGTTCAGCTTTATGTTATTAGTAAGTAGTAAGTAAGTACATATAGATTAAGGAAATCGTACTCCACTGTTTTCTTAAGGATTTTTAAAATCATTCTATTTTCCACGACAAAAACTGCGGAGTACAAAACGTGTTTTTATCAAAGAGATTATTGGTAAAATCCATAGTTGTCCTTTTCAACGTGGCGCTCGGGAATAGGGATAGCAATACCTAACACAAATACCTAAATTGTGGATTTGCTGGCTCTAGAGCCTGTTGTTAAGGCTCTATTTATTGGAGGTGATCTGTGTTAGATATAAACAAGCTGTTCTCGATGCAAATCTTAAGGATTGATTGGCCATAATAAGTATCTATAGTCCTACTCTATGGTACAAGAACCTACGATGCAATTAGTACTTTATTGAGGTGCTTATAGCTCAATGCGTTCGTTGACCGGAAAACGATAACAAGGTTAAGTATTTTAACGTGGTTATTTAATGGATGGGTGACCAATAACACAACTTAGCTTAACTGAAAATTGAAAATGGATATTATCAATAATACAATTCGACAATGTTAAGTGAACTTTGTTATCGTAAAGTAATTCTAATTACATTACGATTTTAATAATAACTTAACGAAAACGATTTTAATTAAAATAAATGGTATGATAAAATAGCAATTCATTAAAATACACCAAATTACAATTAAAAATTACAACCAAAGATTCATAGATACAAGTGAAGACAATAAAAGCGTATAAAAATTACTACGAGTATGTTCTATGTTCTTTTTTTTGTCCATTTTATGGTTGCCTTTAAGAGATTACATCTAGCTATAAGGCCGCCCTCTGTACATTAGTTATTATAATATTGTTATTTTACAAAAATGTGCAAATGCTATTTATCTATACCAACATTATAAAGCGGAAGAGTTTGTATGTTTGTTTGTTTAAACGCGATAATCTCAGGAACCACTGGGGCGATTTGAAAATTGAAAGGGCATTTATCGAGAAAGGCTTTAGGCTATATAACATAGCGCTACGACAAATAGAAGCGAAGCAGTTGTGAAAAATGTTGCAAAAACGGGGACAATTTTCTAAATTCCACGCGGACGGAGTCGCGGGCAACAGCTAGTCTAATCCTTCTATGTAAAATGGGTATTAAGTTGCAATTAAGACGTTACAATATTTATTAGGCTATATAAATTGCAAATGTCATCATAATTAAATGATCACTTTTTTGTCAATTTTATGAGGACACTCACACCCGTATGGTACCATGCAAACTCGATAAGTTAACATGAACATAAAAATAACTGGAATCGATGATATTGACACCAATTCTGATGCGTTAAAAACTTAACCTAACAAAGGAATAAACACGCTCTCTATCTCTCTCTCTATCTCTCTCTCTATCACTCTCTATCTCTCTCTCTATCACTCTCTCTATCACTCTCTCTCTCTCTCTCTCTCTCTCTCTCTCTCCAGTCCATTAACGTCCCACTGTTGGGCACGGGCCTCCTCCACTTTAGGAGGGATTATGGTCTACTGTGCCGCACTAACCAATCGTGTTGGCACAGGGTTTATTTTTGAGTTTGACTTCTCTCACAGAGGATGCTATCTGTATACAATATCCCTTAGCTGGCTTTTATAGCACTCAGGTACGGAAAAGGGGTAATGACACTTGTATTCTTAACAGTGGCGGATTTACCCTAAGGCCCAGCAGGCCCAGGCCTAGGGCGGCCAGAATTTTATTATGTAGTTTATATGGTGGATGCTGAAAAAGGGGCGGCTGGTGGCTTGGGGCCCAGGGCGGCCGAGACTGCAAATCCGCTACTGATTCTTAATCCGCAACGGACAGATTGTCAACTATGGTGTAACTGTTGTGTTTTAATGTCTATGTCGTTGTACTTTATATTAATTATAATAGTTATTATAAATCATATAATATCTCCGTGTGGTGACGGATTAAGAATACAAGTGTCACCACCCCATCTCCTCCCAAGGGTGCTGTAAAAGCCAGCTAAGGGATATTGTATACAGATAACATCCTCCGTGAGAGATGGAAAACTCGAAATAAACACTGTGCCAACACGTCTGGTCAGCGCGGCACAGTAAACCATAAACCCCTCCCAAAGTGGAGGAGGCCTGTGCCCAACAGTGGAACGTTAACGGGTTGGAGGAGGAGGAGTACACGCAGAATTAGTACAAATATCAATATTTATGTTTTATGTTGAGTATAGTTGTGCAACTAGAATTGGTGCCATTATCTCATTATGCAGTTTAGAACATAAAAGTGATAGAGTCGTCTTAACAACGTCATTTAATATTTTATGAGGCGGCTTATGTAAATATGTCAGCTATCAATGTGTATAAATAAATGTAGTACCAAAATAAGCATTGAATTATTATTTTGAGTGTGGGAATGTTCATCTAGTGAGGTCAAAGAATTAAAAGGTAGGGTTGCCAGTAATACAAACTAATTGTAATTCAAGTTCGCACACTTTAAATTCCAAGCCATTTTTCTTTCACCGGAACAGCTTGATAAATTTTTGTGTTTTATCGTGTGCTGTATGATGTATATAAGTTTATAATATATATTTTGTATAATTTTTTTCAACGTCAGTTCAATAAAATTTGAGCACTAATTAGACACATGAACTAACCTCAGCCTTGGCTGAGTTCACTTGTCTTCAAGATTGAACGCCTATTTGGTTTAACTGTGTGACAACCCTATTAGTAGCCCTAGGATTATATTTTGTTATTATCAATACCGTTTTCTTTATAACTCAGATCAAAGCAGTAGATATGTGTTAACGTGATGAAATAGTTTTGGTTCGATTCTTTTTATGAGTAGGTTGTTTCGTTTACGAGCTAAAGTAGTCAACTGTCACGCTAAGCGTTACTAAAGATAATACTATGATAAGATTTTAATATTATACATGATAGAATTTGTGTTTGAATATTACAAAATTTGTTACTCAATCACTTACTTTTTTAAATCAACTCAATTACTAAAGTAATTTATTAATTTTGCAATTGACTTGCTATGCTTATACTTAATAAATCGAATTGTGGTGGAATAAGTGATCACCGCAAGCGGGACTTGAACCCACGACCTCGGAATACCGTTCCGTAGCTCTGCCAACTGAGCTTATTGCGGTCGTGCTAACAGTAACCAATTAGACCACCACAATCGTCATTCGATTGAGTTTACATCGCATTTTGATGTACAAAGCCATCTATCGAGAATGTTTTGCAACAATCTCGACCTGCCACCTCGTATTC
This sequence comes from Orgyia antiqua, assembly GCA_916999025.1. Classification (NCBI taxonomy): domain Eukaryota; kingdom Metazoa; phylum Arthropoda; class Insecta; order Lepidoptera; family Erebidae; genus Orgyia; species Orgyia antiqua. The sequence continues at coordinate 14,902,448 of OU779874.1, forward strand.
TTTACAGAATACAATCAACTCAATTACTTTTGTATGTCCCTATGTGACCTCATCTTTAAAACAACTTAACTTTCATGTAGTTGTTTTAATAAGCTTAAATAGCCTTGCTCGATAAATGGGCATGCAATGGCAACACGAAAGGAATTTTTCAATTCCAACCAATAGTTCCTAAGATTAGCGCGTCCAAACAAACAAACTCTTCAGATTTATAATAGTAGTTTAGATATGTTAGGGTATGTTTTCTAATTCCTACGCATACGAAGTCGCGGGCAGTTAATACCTATCTAAGTAAAATGGAAACACGGGGGCTGCTTTGAAATTTGAAAGTTTATTAAAAAAAAAGATCTAAATTGAACTAAGTAAGAAGGATTAGTTCTTTGTTAGTTAGGAGTAGGCTGTCTGTTTTGACTACAATAAAATTAAATTATTTCACAATTTGTAAATGAATGAGAAACTAACGTAGTTTCACATTCATTTACAAATTGTTAAATTACTTTATTTATTAATTTATTTATTAATTTATTACTTTATTTATTAATTTTTGCAATTGACTTGCTATGCTTTTACTGTGTGGTAAATTATAGTAAAACAAAACGATAACCATGAGCGGGACTTGAACCCAACGAACGATATTACGAGGTTGTGGGTTCAAGTCCCGCTCATGGCTATAATTTTTTCCACTATAATTTAGTTTATTTACGTTCACTTATTTTCGTAAAACTTACCCAGTTTTAACAAAGTATTTTCTAAATTGCAACAAAAGGTAGCCTCCATCAGGGCTTAGGACTATTTCTGTGCCAAATTTTTGTAAATTTTTCGCGCCTTTAGAACATACAGATTTGGTTTCACATTGATAAAAAAGGACAACATATAACATTAACTTGTTAAATTACACCGAGTACGAAATACTGTTTAAATATTAAGTAATAAGGTACTCGATGTTAAGTATTTACTTTCTCATTAACTCGAGTATGTAATACTCGTTAAACTCAAGTGAAAGTTGTATAAAAATATGATTAATATAAAACATAAAAACTTGTCATTAGATTTTACAACGGATATTAAATATTCATGTTAATTATTTGATTATAATTTGTACTTGTGTTAAAATGAATGACATCGCCCCCCATAATTATGGGAGCTTGTCATTGACAACTTCCCACGGTGTTTATAAGACATTAAAATATTATGGAATGTTACTTACTTTCGCATTCATTATTCGCTTGCTATTTTTGCACTAATAATGACTTGTATCGATAGCTTCCTGTTAATTTTTATTACCTATTATATGTTAATGTATTTTTACTATACATACATACCTAATTTCAAAACTTTTTTTTCATATTCTCTTCATTACACTGGGAAATATGCTTACCTAAAAAACTAAAATAAACTCTTGAAAGTCCTGGATTTTCTTTAATATTATTGAATTGTCACCATTGCTTAATATATGTGTGTAAAGTTTCAGACGATACTGAGTACTGCAAGTGTGTGGAAGATAGATAGAAACGAAGCCAATAATAAAAATAGGCAAATATATGTACGAGTACTTTTAAGGTAACTCACTAACTGCTTTGCCACTAAAGAGTTTGATATAGTGTTAGCCTAAAGGCTGTCTAATAAAGATTCGCCTATAAGTACGACAGCGGTAATTAACCTTTAACGCTCAAACCTCACGGCACCTTGCGTCAACGTTACGCCGATACAGCGCTGTTATGGCGTCATTTTACATAAGAAGATTGATATAAATATACTAATTCTATGCATTTTACATATGACAAATCATAGTTGTCATACGATGCACTGCATCGACAAATTGATGCACGCATTCACGATCGCCATAATTAAAATTTACGCTGTAATTTAAAGGCTTCCAAAGATGAGTCCCAAAGTCAAAAGCTGCAATGTAATCTGACTAATCTATGAGCAGCACTCGTGTCGCCAGGCGTACGCGTTATATGTATATTTACGTTGCCACGACGCAATGTGTTGTGTGGATTGGCTCTAACTTAGCCAAACGTTAGACAAAGCTTAACAAAATTAACGCGTAGGTCGTTTATTTATGTGCACGTTACTTTAATACTAAATGTCTAATAAATTTCATTCTAATCCGACGCCTATGAGTCATTGGTAACCTATTATGATGCATCTCATTGGATTATATTGATATTAATGTGAATTTGGCAATAAAGCCTAAGTTTTATTGTTTACAAAGTCTGTTTTATGATGATTTTTATTGTGTTATATACATATTGTTATATACACTTGAATAAAATAAATGTAAAATATTTATACAGATATTCTTTTTCTTCTTTGTCTACTTCTTTTCCTTGCCCTTATCATAGCTTACTTGGGGTCGGTGCAGCAGGTTTTTTCTTCCAATCTTCCTTCAATCCAATCCTTCAGAAAATCGTGATACTCTAGTTATTCCTCAAAAATACCAAATCTTTTCGAATTACTAAAGAAGATGAAAATTGCTTTGAAAGATTGTTGAAGACACGATCGAAGCTAACGAAATGTGTTAAGAAAAACACGCTTGATAATTCTAAATATTATTTTACATTATTAAATTGTCACCGGTAATATGTGTGCAAAATTTTAGTCAGATTGGACTGAGTAAAAATCACTTTAAAAGATTCTGTTACATACATAGAAGAGACATTGATAGATACGTATCTAGCTAATTAAAACATGTTAATGAATAATTTCTTATCACGAAAGCCGTTCAAACTGATTCCCTTTTCACAGAGTAAGCATACGCATCTTGTGGTGAACATATTTATAGGCAATCTTCATTATGAATGAAGTCATTGCGAGCCTTGCAATTAACCTAAATCATTACCTTCATGTTATTTACGACATAACAAAGAGGGAAATAGAAGATTTAGAAAGCTATCATCTCGGCCCATTATAAGCTTAACTTGAGCAATACTTAAACGTTGTTATATGGAACGATTTAAATATACTAATTAAGTTTCAAACGGCCTCAGGCATAGTCAGGTTTGAGACATGATTCAGTTTCTTGTATGTAAATAAAATTATGGAAATGCATAGTAAATATTGAATATATTTGTATTGTTAGTTTTTCATTCTATGTACATCTTAATGACGGATTAACAATACAAGTGTCACCATGCCCTTTCCTTCCCAGGGTGCTGTAAAAGTAAGCAAGTAAAGAAATATTTTACACAGATAATCTGTGGGAGACGGGCAACTCGAAAATAAAGTACCAACACACCTGGTCAACGCGGGATAGTAGGCTATAATCCCTCTCAAAGTGGAGGAGGCCTGTGCCCAACAGTGGGACTGTGCCCAATAATGGGCTGGAGAGAGAGAAAGGAAGAGAGAGATTTACTATAAAGGAAGATACTGATACAGACATAGCCGAAGTAACGGTAGCTATAAATCTAAGAGTTTGTATGCAGGTTTTACACTGTACGTGATCAAGAAAATGTATGTCCGGAAACTCGACCGTTTATTTTTTTTAAATAGAATAGAGTTGAACTATTGTGGAAGCTTGAATGAAAGTTGGTTTAATTGTAGGGTTCCGTAATAAAGATTTTTAATGTGGATATAGCTATGGAAATCAGTATTCAGCTTCTCACTGATCCTTATGAGTAATGTTCCATATTTTAGGAGAGGATAAGTTTTGTATGCATGTTTACAATTTTGAAATTACGAGTATTGTTGTGGAAACCGGTATTTACTTAGAATCTCTATTAAAAATCAGTATTTATTTTATTTTTCTTTTGATAGTAGCTTAGCTCAGCTGAATTTTACAGTATTCAAAATTCTTCACTAAATTTACCATAACAATTTTTTTTAATTTGATTGATAGTTTAATCATATAATTTGGTTGATAGATTAAAGTATATACCGTGGGTATAGGTACCTATTTACAGCAGCAAAAGTTGGTTAAGGAAAAACGAAAGTAAAGTCAAAAACTTGCACATTTAAGTCAATATCCTGATAACACTTCCATTGTATTCAGCGACACCTATCGTCTTAAAAATAAACTAAGTTTTAATGGGAGCTATTGTTAGTGTCGGTCGGTAGTTATCCAATTGTCATAGTAATTGGAAAGGTTCTATTCAAACATCAAAATGCGTTGAACGCGTAACCCAAATAGAAGCTAACTTCCGACTGTTGCACACATGAGTATTTTTAATGATGTTATTCATTAAAAAGATGCATGCACCTTTAAACGCCTTATTGGTCTTATTCATAATGAGTTATCGGAGGTTTAAACGGAGATTTTATCGGACAGATAATAAACGTCTTAGCGTAAAAAGACTATTATGACTATCGCGAACTTTAAACCTCCGATAAGTCATTATGAATAAGACCATAAATGTTTTACTAAATTCCCGCGACATCGTACGCGTGGAATTTAGAACATTTTCCACATTTTTGCGACATTTTTTACTAATGCTTGGCTCCTATTGGTGGCACCGTGATGTTATATATCCTAAAATCTTCCTCAATAAATGGACTATCCAATTCAAAATGAATTTTTCGATTCGAACCAATAGTTTCTGAGATTAGCGCGTTCAAACAAACAAACAAACTCTTCGGCTTTATAATCTAAAATATATAAAATTCTCGTGTCACAATGTTTGTAACCATACTCCTCCGAAACAGCTTGACCGATTCTTATGAAATTTTGTATGAACATTCAGTAGATCTGAGAATCGGCTACTGTCTATTTTTATATCCTGACATTTGTATGGCAAAACAACGTTTGCCGGGTTAGCTAGTATTGTATAGATTTATCACCATCACTTTCGTATCTTTTTTCACCAGAGGTGGCCTGCTAATGTCAAATCCTGTTGGACAAAATGCTCTAAGTTGTAGACTGCGTAGGTTAAAATGTACGTAACATAATCTGTTGGTTCGAGAACTTCATCACTGGTTTCCTAATGTGGTCACAGCGGTTAGACACCATTCCAAAGAGTACATCTTGTATATTATTATTTGCTCGTGTGTGGTTTTTTGTTAAGGAATGAAATTATGTACAAGCTGTGTCCTGTGTCTATACTAATAATATAAAGCTGAAGAGTTTGTTTATTTGAATGCGCTAATCTCAGGAAACGCTGATCTGATTTAAAAAAATATTTTTGCTGATGGATAGAACATTTATCGAGGAAGGATATAGGCTATATAACATCACGCTGCGACCAATATGGGTGAAGCATTAGTTAAAAATGTAAAAGTGTTACAAAAAGGGGATTTTTTTTAATTCTACGCGTAACAGATAATATTATAAATATGCGCGTTTACTGTTCTTTCTTTGACAAGAAAACTTGCTGAATCTACTTAACTAAATTTTGTTACATAATTTGAATCAATTTCTGTTAATAATTGTAATTAAATACCATAAATTTACATATATTTGCAACTTGATCTATTCATAAACAGAAATCGAAAATCACTTTCCAATTAATGTAACCAGTGTTGCCACTAATTGGAGAGTAAATCTCCAATTAATATGAATATCTCATTGTTTAATTAATAATTTCGTATTATCTTTTCATTGGTACTATTTCTACATGCATAACTAAACATAACTAAAGAATGAAAATTAATAATGTCAATAACACAATTCGGCAATGTTAATAAAAGTTTTTATTAGAAAATCTCAATATTATTGACTAACGATTTTAATTAATAATAATCTGCACAGTGAAATAGTCAATTAATCAAAATACAGCATTCATTTTCATTTCTTAGTTAAGTTTAGTTGTACAAATAGAATTGGTACCGTTATCTTATTGATATATTGTGTTCCCAATTATTAATCTAGATTTTTCTTCTCTCTTTTATAAAAGAAAATATAGTATAGAATCGGTCGCAAATTTACGAGTGGATATTTTATTCCATAAATATAATAATTTTGATAGAAGCAAGCTTCCTTATGTATTTCTTTGTTGTCTCTTTACAGCGTAAACATAAATAAATCGTCTATGAAAATTTCAACTCTCTATTATCGTTTATAAGACACAGCCTGACGGACAGACTGATGACGGACGAACAGTCTCAGTAATAGGGCTTATTACTTTTGCATTTCGAAACCTTATGAATATCTTTGATTTTATGCAAACATTTTCTATAGTAATAACTAGCTGTTGCCCGCGACTTCGTACGCGTGAAATTAAGAAATCAAACCTTAACAAACAGAAGTTAACTACTCCGCTCGATAGATGGCGTTGTACAATTTTTAAATCGCGGTATGGTATGTTCCACACATTAACACTTAAACTCGTCAATGTTTTTACGGTGTCATCATCTCGTTTTCACATTTATAAATTAGTAAGGATTCTAATGTCAATTTCCTGTATTAATGCAATCAATAGAGCAATTTTATTATACTGGAGTAACGAGTTAAAAACACTTTCTCTGCAATACAATAATTTTTATAAGTTTTCTCTCCTCTCCAGCCCATTTACGTCCCACTGTTGGACACGGGCCTCGTCCACTTTGGGAGGGTTTATGGTTTACTGTGCCGCGATGCCGCGCTGACCAGGCGTATTGGTAGAGAGTTTAGTTTCGTGTTTTCCTAACTACTTATTAATATATCGTCCTTAGCTGGCTTAAGAGCCAAGGGCGATATATTAATAAGTATCCTATATTAATAAGTATCCTAATAATAGCATCCTAGGTAAGAAATGGGGTGGTGACACTTGTATTCTTAATCAGACATCACTCGGACCAATAAGTTTGATAAGTTTACTTGTAGTTAAGTTCTGGAAAAATATTAGTATTGACAAATGCCTCCGGGGTCGAAAGTAGAGTATGTACTGATATGACTACTTATCGAGGTAATTTATAAGTTGATATTTTTAGGGTTTTGTGGATGAAGGTTAACCTACATGATATGTTAAAATTTGTTTGTTGTCTATACGTCCATTAGATGGCTATATTTTGAGTAGTTTTTTATTTTTATTTTTAGACGGGCTTCGTGGTCTGTTGGTTCATTAACGGACTGCCATTCACGAGGTCGTCCGATCCGTAAAAAGTAGCTTTATTTAATGAAAATGAATTTCTAGAAATTAACTATTTAGTTAGAGGGTAGAATAATAATATTTACACCCTTAAAACTACGCTGCATCTCAGTCTTCTTACTTTACTTACTTTTGTTTACAAATACAATGTCTCAAAGAAAGTTATTTAAGGGAAACGGAAATAAAAGTAAATAAGAACAAAAATACCATAAATACGAAAAATTCTTGTATTTTCTCTACCTTTATATTATAACGGTAAAAATTTCCCAGTAGCAGTAAGTCCGGTATTGTTCCCGTTCTTTAACAAAACGCTCGACAACTATTTAGGTACTTTGAAATTTTTTTGGGACAAATCTTGATCACTTTGTTAGTAAAGCTTCCACTTTTATGCTATAGGTATAGTAGCTGTTGCCCGCGAATTCATACGTGTGGAATTTAGAAGTTTTCTTGTTTTTGCAAAATTTTTCACTGATGTTTCGCTTCTATTGGCCGCAGCGTGATGTTATACAGCCTATAGCCTTCCTCGATAAATAGACTATCCAAAAAAAAAAAAATCTTTTTCAAATCGGACAAGTAGTTCCTGAGATTAGAGCGTTCAAACAAAAAAACAAACAAGCTTTTTAGCTTTATAATATTAGTATACTAGCTGTAGCCGTCCGCGTGGAATTTAGAAAATTTTCTCCCATTTTCCAACATTTTTCACTACTGCTTCGTTTCTACTGGTCGTAGCGTGAAATGAAATGAAAAATCATTTAATCACGTAGACACAATTTTTCAGAAAAATGTGCTTATGACATGTCCTATGTTTTTTTTCCCTACTACCGGTTCAGGACGCAATGTGCTGAGAAGAACCGGCGTAAGAAACTCAGCAGAGCTTTTAATCAAATAATTTTTTTTAAATTAAATGTCAATTATACTTACAATGCTAATAAAACTTTACAATATAGAATATGTATTGCTCCAGAGCAACCTACTCCCAAGCTTTATCATCTTTAATATAATCAGAAATTTTATAATACGTCTTTTTACATAATTTAGTTTTAATGAATTTTTTAAATTTAGAATTATTTAATTCTCTTACGTGATGTTATATAGACTAAAGCTTTCCTCGATAAATGCCCTATCTAACACTGAAAGAATTTTTCAAATGGGCCAAGTTGTTCCAACAAACTTTTCAGCTTTATAATATTACTAGCTGACCCGGCAAACGTTGTTTTGCCATACTATAAAAAAAAAAGGTTTGAAAAATAGATGTTGGCCGATTCTCAGACCTACTGAATATGCATGTAAAATTTCATAACAATCGGTAAAGCCGTTTCGGAGGAGTACGGTAACTAACATTGTGACATGGAAATTTTATATATTAGAAGAAGTATAGATATAGATTTATAAGAGAAAATAAATAACTAAACACAGTACAAACATTTGTAAGACCATTATGTTATAAATATCACACAAATGATTGTCCTGAGCAGGAATCGAACGACCTTGTGAATGGCAGTCTATTAGGTGCTAGAACCACTCGACCACGAGGCCTGTCATTACAAGCATATAAGCTTAGTTTGGGACCAGAGGACGTTGTGTGTAATGTCCATTAAAAAGTCCGTATATATGGACGGTTTTACCAAAATAAGGAACTTTAAAACGAGTTATATAAATCAGTAAGCGGACGTTTATAAAAATGTCTACCATTTCATTTACGGGACTGGACAGGTGAAGGAACTTCATCTCAAACGGCTACAAGTTTTATGTGACATAGTTTCGCGAGTATTATCACTAGGCTATCAACAAAAAATAATTTGTACAGTTTCGCAATAAAAGGTAAATGATGGGACCAGGGGTAAACCCTGTAATAAATAACTGATTCTAGAGGACACTTTAGAGCTCAGTCTCACCCGTGACCATGGTGACTGCAAAGTCTCCAAAATGTTTGGCTAAAATTTAAAACAAATACACGCGTATAAATACGTAAAATTAAATGTGGTCTCGTGGGACACCAGGTAGGAACGAAGTTCCTTCGGCTAATGTAGAATCGACACAATTTGCAAAAAAAGAAAGAAAGAGAAAGGTATTATACACTACTCGCTTGTGTATACGACTGTCGCGCCTGCGCACGTCTCATTTAACGGTTTTATTCCGCGGAATTTTTTCCACGGCCTTTTTGCCACGGAATTTTTCTTACGGTTTTACTATCACATTTTTTTCAGTTCGGTCGCACAGCAAAATCCCTATCTCCTCCAAGCCTGCCGTATGGAACTTCGTTCCAAAAAGTGGTTTTATAACAAATGAGTCGCGCAAGTGTTAGAGAATATTATGATACGCTCCAACGAAGTCTTAGTAAATATGGTTCATTTACTAAGAGTTTGTTGGGGCGAAGAAGTAGTGGAAAATGTTGCAAAAACGGGAAAAGATTTCTAAATTCCACACGGACGGAGTTGCGGGCAACAGCCATATAATTACGATATAGATCTAGACGTAACACTCGGTACAACAAATCCGCCCTGCTTCTTTTTTTAGTTGAACACATTAAGAAAAATAAATGACAAAGAGCCTATTTAGTAGCCTTTCTAACTCTTTCTTTTTGAGCTGGAGCAAAAGATAAAGCTAGTAAGAAGAAAAGAGAAGGCAAGGCTCCTATTTTACTTTTAAACCGTAAACGGGCCGGGCCTTGGGACAAATCTATGTTCCCGAGTTGTTCCTCCCTATTTATAACCTCCTTGGCAACAGCTAGTTTATAATAATTAAGATCTTTAGTCTATGTTTTTATAACAATAGTTTTTATAACAAGAAAGTTCAGTTAACATTGCCGAATTGTGTTATCGACACTATCAAAATTCATTTTTTAGTTTACTTTAGTTGTGCGTATTGAATTGGTACCATTGTTTGCATTTATTTATACGCATGTATGTACTTAACTTAGAGTCAAAGTCAATTTTTTTTATTTCAAATTGGCATGTTTTACAAGCTCTTTTGAAACGTCAGAAACTATTCCAAATGTCTGTCTCTTCCAAACGCGAATCCTATGGAGAAGAACAGACAAGAAACTCCATGGAATTTAAAAAAAAATTTTTTCAGAGCTATTAATTATCGAAATATCCTCCTGCCAAGCAATGCTCGTGCTTACAAAAAAGCTCTGTATATCGAATTAATGTTTGGGTGTTCCATGTATGAAAGAAAAAGCAGTTTTGGCGTATGAAGTAAAAAGAGATGGAATATAAAACTAGTAATCAGTGTACATTTAGTTAATGGTGTACCAAGCCTATTGCTTCTGGCTATAAATAAGCGGATTGTTATATTTATTATAATATTTTTGCACATCTCGTCCGGTAGCGCCTTAGGGAAATTGTCCATTGAAATGCAGTTGAGCTAAAATGGCGCTGTTATTACAAAATGTGGTATTACTTTTATGGTCTTATTCATAATGACTTATCGGAGGTTTAAAAATTCGCTAAAATAGGTTCGCGAAAATTGTCAAAACTTGTTATTCGTAATAGTCTTTTTACGCTAAAACGTTTATTATCGCTCCGATAAAATCTCCGTATAAACCTCCGATAAGTCATTATGAATAAGACCGTTAGTGTAAACCACTTATATATAAATAAATAATCGCTAAGTTTATTTGTTTGTATTACGGGCACCAGAATAAATAAATAAATAAATATTCACGGACATTTCACACAACGTCCTCTGGTCCCAAGCTAAGCTTATATGCTTGTGTTATGGGTACCAGAATACGGATATAATACATATACTACTTTTCTTTTGTAAATACATACTTATAATACATAGTGAACACCCAGACGCAGTACAAACATTTGTATGACATTTATGGATATCACACAAATGATTGTTCTGACCGGGAATCGAACCCGAGACCTCGTGATCGGCAGTCCATTACATAAACCCCTCCACCACGACGCTCGTCTGAATACTTAATACAGATATACTACATACATATGTCCTTCAGACATTGATTAAAACTCATGGCACACTACAACGTCCTGATCGTACAAAACGCACAACCCTACCGGCTGGAATAATACACAAAACTTCGTTTGCTAAACGCAACTACTATGTCTTGGCTACCCACATTTATACCAAAATACAAAAAATATTAAATATATACGACCTAAACCAACATAAATTAAAGAAAAAATTAACAGATTACCTTCTACAACAAAACTACTATGATACAGAGGCTCTTCTAACCTACTTAATATAATTAGGCACACATACATACACACACACACACACACCCATACACACCCATACACACACTAACACACACACACACACACACACACACACACACACACACACACACACACATACATACACTCAACAAATAATCTTACTAACCTTCACTTATATTATGTTACCGCTATAATTCTACTGTAAGTTAGCATCACCGCACTGCGTAATTAATATCTATACTTAAGAAAACTACTGAACCCTGTCTCTTAAGATACAGGCTGGTCCTAGTTTAAGAGACAGAGGTATATAACTGTACTACTTAAATTATTGTTCTTACCATATAAGCATATATTGTAACATAGTACATATGTAAACATTCTTAAAAATAAATAAATATCTTATCTTATCTTATATAATAGTTTTCTATATATAACTTACATAGAAAACACCCAGACGCCATCTAACTATTTATGTGACAAATATAAACATCACACATATGCATTAATTTATTAATTTTTGCAATTGTCTTGCTATGCTTTTACTTAATAATCTAAATTATAGTGGAAAAAATGATCACCATTGATTTATTAAAGAGGATGGCTTTTTTGTATAATTTGTTAGGGTTTGGTGTATATTGGAGTAGGCAGAGCTCAATATCTAAAAACGCGGATGAAACTGCTTACATTAGCTAGTAATTTTATAAATAAACACAACCCATTACTACTAAGTTACAAAATAAAACCAATAACATTTAACAATACCGATTCTAGTCTATAATTAAGTCGTAAGCGCCATTTTAGGACTCTACGATTAAGGATGACCACGATTTCGCCTTTTTTGCTTACATGCGCCGTGTTACTGTCTTACCTATGAATGTTATTATTAAAAGGTTAGGGCTACCACCAATAAATAAAACATTAAAAAGAGTTACTATCTTAATATTTTCGTCATATTCGGACCTCAAACAACGGTATCGATGAACGGACAATACGTTTTTACCCGTCGGGACAGAATACGCTTTCCGAAAAACACGCTTGAAAATAGAGATAGATAGACATATAGATAGACAGAGGGTTAGATAACTTTCTAGAAACTTCTAGAAACTTTATAGAAATTTAGGTAGACAGATACATTGAAGATGTATCTTTTTTGCATAATATCATAAAAACAGGTAAATTGGTACAAAGAAATGTAAAAAAAAAGTATTAGAATTTTTTGGTTTTTGGAATCAAAAATAATCATATTAGAGTAGTTATAAACAATTTTTTTTTGGAATTTTCACACAACGTCCTCTGGTCCAAAAGTAAGCTATATTTATATGCTTGTGTTACGGGTACCAGAATACGGATATAATACATATACTACTTTTCTTTTGTAAATACAATAATACATAGACCACACCCAGACGCAGTACAAACATTTGTATGACAATTATACACATCATACAAATGATTGTCCCGAGCGGGAATCGAACCCGCGATATATTTCATAAACATTATAATTTTTTAAACAATGTCATATTTCAGAGCGTTATACTATTATAAAGGGACTAAGCAACTCCGGCTTAGCCTAGACTAGTTGTTTAAAGACAAAGCTGTTGTTACTATAAGGAACTTTACGTTAAACATTTCCTTTGATAAGTAAGTAGTTGGTGGATTGAGACATACAATACTTCGACATTCATAGAAGACACATAACAATAAATTTTATTACTGTAAAACAGTATGTATATTTAAAGTCATTATGCTACTTCTTCACATTATAAAACGAAATTGTTAAGCTACTACATAGCATATACATATCGCGGGCCTTGAGCGTGGAGACTAAATGCACAAAATTCGAAGTTTCAATTCCGTAACAAAGATAGCGTAACTAAAAATACTACACACGGCGGCACTAGTAACGCCGTTTTGCTGTTCACGCTGGTGACTCATGTCAGTTTTAGCGTTAGTTTTTATTTTATTGACATTTGATTGACAATCGCTATTTTATCTTATTTACGATAAACAATGGACAGATGTAAGCATCAGTAAATAAGGATTATTACTCTTATTTTAGTTTATAGTATTTAGATTCTTGCATAAATAAAATAAATAAATAATTATAATTGCACAAGTTGATAAAAAATACTATGCAATAGCTTTACTGCAGTAGTCCCCGACTGCCACACGTCTTTTTTTATTTGTATATTTATCCCTATGTGAGCTTATATCTTGAAAACTACGCAACGAATTTTGATGCTGTTTTTAGGGTTCCGTACCCAAAGGGTAAAAACGGGACCCTATTACTGAGACTTCGCTGTCCGTCCGTCCGTCCGTCCGTCTAAGTAACGTACCGTCTATTTAAGGGGAGCTCCCATACAACATACAACATGATTTTTTTACCGTTTCTTGCTCGATACTAATAACGTTGCCTTATGTTGCATAGATAATGGTACGGAACCCTTCGTGCGCGAGTCCGACTCGCACTTGACCAATTTTTTATTAGAACGCGTGGTTCAAGAGTTTTTTTGAATAATTTGTGGGGGTTTGGTTTTTAATTATATATTTGACGGGCTTCGTGGTCTAGTGGTTCATATAACCGAATATAACGGAGTGCCGATCATGAGGTCGCGGGTTCGATTCCCGCCTCGGACAATAATTTGTGTGATGTTTATAAATGTCATACAAATGTTTGTTCTGCGTCTGGGTGTTTACTGTGTATTATAAGTATGTATTTACAAAAGAAAAGTAGTATATGTATTATATCCGTATTCTGGTACCCATAACACAAGCATACAAGCTTACCTTGGGACCAGAGGACGTTGTGTGAAATGTCCATGAATATTTATATTTATTTTAAATTCCACGCCTATGAAGTTGCGCACAACAGCTAGTATTATATTACGCCATAAAATGTAAAAAAATTTTGACGGACGTGTCTGTGGTTTTTATTGTTTTATAAAAAAACAATGACTGCATCTCCGTGAAACTTTGCAGCTTTAAGCTTTTAAGCTTTTGCTGTTTATACCACATATTAACACATGGACTCTAATATTATATATTATTACGCTAAAAATCAAGGACAGGTAGTAATTGTAAAAGTGGGTTTTACCGTGGGCAATTCATACATACATACATATTATCACGCCTTTTTCCCATGGGGGTAGGCAGAGACTATAGAGCTCCATCTGCTACGATCCAGACATACTTCCTTGGCTTCATCCACACTCATACATCTGGTCATACATGCCCGACGGTTGTAAGTGCTACGTACTTGTCTCTTTGCCGGCGATGACATCGGAATATATTTTTCTCGGGCGTCCTCTTCCAGCATTTCCACTTACCTCCGCCGTGTACCTATATGCCTTTCGCTAAGCCGTCTCTCATCCATCCTCTCCACATGACCAAACCACCTATGTATACTTTTCTCCACCTTAGTCACTACAATTCAATTAGATGATTTTGCTCTACATTAGTTTTGACAACCCTATTTTAAAAGCAATGAGCGTGTAATGTGAGCACATTTAGGCTGGGTAGGGCCTCAACTCGTGGTAGAATTATCCCGATAAATATCTGAAAGCATTTTACCTAGATTGGAAAAAAATGTTCGTAAAATATTTCATGTTTTATTCGGAGAGTTACTAAATTTATATGTCTTGTTAGCAATGGACTTAACATGTGGTTATGGATAATTAAACATTATTTAAGGATCCGTACCAAAAGATAAAATGGGCCTCTATTTTTGAGACTTCGCTGTCCGTAGCAGTCAATAGGCACCGTGGCAAAAAAAAAATGGCCGCATTGCCACGTTGTATAGCAATGCTTATAAACACCCCATTAAAAAAGAAAAGCTAAAGAACTTTAGAGTTAAACCTTTTTAAATAAAACTAGCTATCCTGGCAAACGTTGTTTTGCCATACAAATGTCAGGTGGACCACGCTTAACATTTAGGGGGATGAAAAATAGATGTTGTCCGATTCTCAGACCTAACGGATATGTACACGAAATTTCACGAAAATCGGTCGAGCCATTTCGGAGGAGTATAATTACAAACACCGTGATAGAAGAATTTTATATAGGTATTAGATAAAAGGAAAACATCTACTTTGTAGGAAACCATATAACTGGTATAGCTCGCTAATCTTGTACACATAAAATTATCGTAAATTATTCACAACTTAAAGAATATTAGCATCTCTTTCTAATAAAGTATATATATACTTAATAAACTTTATAGCGGAATATTCACTTTAATAGTATAATCTTCGTACACTTTAATAAAGATAAGATCATACATATAACTTTGTTGCAGTTAAATACATTGTAACAAATCTTTTAGTTAGGGAGTCACAGTACATCGATCTACACCTGCCGATACCATCCACTAAAACCCCGCCTTGTGCCTAGGGTTAAACCCTATAGCAACGGACCTGTGGTCAGCGTGCTGCCTACAAATAAACATAAGGGTAAAGTATGGAAAAAATTCTTTTAGTTTAAGTAAAACTAGAGTCATTGCAACCTCCGCGATGTCACGTCTTTAACGTAAAAACTAGAGTCATTGCAACCTTCGTGAATTCACGACTTTAGCGTAATATTTTCCTTACGTAAACGACCGCGACCACGTTAAAATTAACATGAAGTTATATGGTATTGGAACAACGTCTTTCCATAATATTTTCTAACACTTGCGCGACTCATCTGTTTAAATAAAACTACTTTTTACGGATTTAGACGCGTATATTTGTTTTAAATTTTGGCCCGAAGTTTCGGAGACTTTGCAGTCACCATGGTCACGGTTGAGACTGAGCTGTAAGGTGTCTTCTCTTCATATTGTAGGAGTAGGGAAAAACGTGTGCAGGGAGCGAGTTCCATTTCTTCGAGGTGTTGCAAAGAAAGGAGTTACCAAACTTTTTTGTGGGAGATGGTATGGTGTCCACAGTATAGCGGTGGCATCTCAGACCTGCGCGTGTGGTGCGATTTAAAAAAGGAGAGGGAGGAATAAGGGAGAATAACTCTTCAGAACATTGTCCGTGGTAAATTCTATAGAAAGCGCTAAGTGCCGCAATATCACTGCGCATTTGTAGAGTTTCTAATTTGTTGGAAACATCATCTTCTGGTAGCAAGCTAAGCTTATTATTATTAATAATAATAGCGACTATATCGTAGAAGATGATGTTGTCTGGCCTCTGCTTACGTTCCTATGTTTTCTGAACATAGCATAACACAGACCTTTACCGTCACTGATAACCTCCATTAGAAAAAGCCATGACGCGTGTTTGTTCAGAAGTCATCATGGTCATGATACCGTCACGCACTTTTTTAATAGTAGGCAGGTAGGCCAATCAAAATTTGGCTTCATTTGCAGTAGGTATGTATGTTAAGTAGAATTGAAGAATGTTAATTTAATCTTATTCATAAAGCTAATCAGAAATGCAATAATTATTACATTAAATACTGCTAACTTTCCATTTAGAACTGCCACAAAATAAATTGCTTTCCACTTTTCATATATACTTAATAACGTATTCAATTATAGAGATCAAACAAGTATAGCTAATATATGCAATGGCGACTGGCCAGGTACTAGAATATTTGCATTCAAATTGATTATAATTGCATTGAAATTACTATCGGCTGAAAACGAATTGTTGACACTTTTCATATATGACGGATTAGGGTTCCGTGATGTAATTATTAACATACAGTTTGGTTATACTAAGATTATAAAGCTGAAGAGTTTGTTTGTTTGAACGCGCTAATCTCAGGAACTACTGATTCTAATTGTGTTGGATAGTTCATTTATCGAGGAAGTTTTTTGGTTTGGAACAGACCTGCTTCTGACGTTTCAAAAGAGATTGTAAAACATGCCAACTTGAAATAAAAAATTTTGACTTTTACTAATACTACGAGTAAGTAGTTCAGGTAGAATGAAATCGTTTATCGTATTTTACTTCACATTTCGTTCCCTTAACAACATTTCCGATAAAGAGCTCCTGTAAATTGCGGGTTGGGAATGACGGAATTACATGAAAATTCGTTTACCCATATAAGATCAGCTCCAATACCTACACATAGAACGATTTATGCTTGGTTTGAGACTAGGTAAGACTGGTAACTAAAACTGGTAATGTCCCAAATATGGCAAAAACCGGCGTATTTTGATATACTTGCTTTTGCCTGCAACTTTATACGCGTGGTATATAGACAATTTTTCGCGCCTCTGCACCATTTTCCACTAATGCTTCGCTCCTATTAGTCGCAGCTTGATGTCATACATATACACATGTATAGCCCACAGCCTTCCTTCATAAATAGACAATGCGAAGCAAAAAAAAATATTAATAAAAAAAATATTATGTGTAATTGTATGTATGTATTTTTGTGTATTTTATTTTATGATATGTATTAATAGGATATATAATATATATATTTTTATGTATATATTAAAATAATAATATTCGTGCACTCTACTCGCTCCTCATTTAGGCCCAGGTTGCCTGGAAGAAATCGCTTTTAGCGATAAGGCCGCCCATTGTACAAACTTGTATTTTATTATTAAGTTATATGGTTCTGTATGTACAATTAAGAATAAAATAAATAAATAAATTAGTTCGATACAGTAGTTCCTGAGATTAGCGCGTTCAAACAAACATACTTTGTACGTTTTTGCAAAAAATAAGTTATACTACATGACTATAACTGTATACTACTGTAACTATACTATAATTTTGACAGATGGAAAACATGCAACTGCCTGTGTAAAATATCAGAATATATCTGTATTCTGGTATTGAATGTGAGATTTAAGAGATAAATAACATAAATATATGTATATATTTTTTTAATTTAAATAATCTAGGATACCCAGATTATTTAAAGACATTACAATCTAGCCTATCAGACTAATTCAGACTAATGAGTAATGTAATTATAACTTAAATTGCTAACTATGATTTACTTCAGAAAGTGTCCATTAACGCCTATCTTACTGTCTCTATTAAGGGGAAGACACTTTGTTTATGTGTTCTTTATAAGTAGCACTGACACACTGCACTACACATCACTAACACTATTAATAAAGTAATTCAAAAGGTTTTGTCCTTTTGAGTCTTCTTACTATGTCCGTGTTGTCGAGGAGCTGGATAGCCTCGACATTCACATGATGGAGAAGTCTATGTTCATGTGCTTCTGCATATTTTTTTATAATATCTGTGACCAGATCTATTTTGAGATCCCGATGAAGGTCATCATTGCGAATGTACCAAGGTGCGTTTACAATGCCTCTGAGTACTTTGTTCTGGAACCTCTGGATAATTTGTATGTTACTTTGTTTGGTACAAAGTAACATACAAATTAAGCTTATGTCAAAAAGAAACGAGCTGAGCTAGAGCTGCGCTACAAAAGCATGTACTGGTTACTTGGAAAAAATTCTTCGTTGTCGGTACACAATAAAGTTTTATTGTATAAACAAGTCCTTATGCCTATTTGGATTATGGTAGTCAGCTATAAATAAATATTAGTTGAAATATTTAAGGGATTTTATGCGGAACGAAAATCACGCTACAACTTTAGCCACGAGAATAATAGCACAATCTTTACCTAACTATAGGTATATATTACCTGTTTGTCTATTGATTTATTTCTGTAAACTTCCTAAACTACTACAATATGTACAAGTAAGTTTGTTAATCAATCAAAGTTACCATATTATACAAACTGTATAAAGTTAGTGAGAAATTAGTTGCTAAAACAGTTCAACGTACATCAATACATTCATACCAATTCTACGCACACAACCAAACTAAACCTATTGAAAAATGAAAAGTGATAGTGTTAATAAGTAAGATAGTTTTAACTTTGGTCCGGATTTCTAAAAATTATCTTATCTCGGGATCTGCGATATCTGTCCTAAAAATTTCATTTAAGTATATAACTTTATAATCTTTCTTATTATCTTACATTGACCATAATATAATAGTTTATAGTAAAAGTCTATCTTTATGGTCAATTTAAAATTAAAATCGAATGTGGGTAAACCCTGTAATAACTGATCGTAGAGGACACTTTACAGCTCAGTCTCACCCGTGACCATGGGGACTGCAAAGTCTCCGAAACGTCGGGGCAAAATTTAAAACAAATTCATGCGTCTAAATCCGTAAAAAGTAGATATATCTAAGTACATAAGTTCTTATAAGCAGTATTAGTAGATAACCGAATAAAGAAGTAGATGTCTCCTACGATGCTGCTTTGCAATAAATATCTGATTATGGTTAAAAGACTGACCGCAGATAGCACAAAAAGAAATAAGCAGTATTGTAATTTGTGACTCACAATATTTTATGAATGTTGGATAGTTATCTCTCTCTCTTAAGCACGTCAACGCCCCACTGTTGGGCACGGGCCTCCTCCACTTTGGGAGTGATTACGGTCCACTGTTTCGCGCTGACCAGGCGTGTTGGCACAGGGTTTATTTTCGACTTTACCGTATCTCACAAAGGATATTATCTGTGTACAATATTCCTTGGGTGGCTTTTACAGCACCCTGGGAAAGAATAGGGGTGGTGACACTTGTATTCTTATTTCGCCACCACACGAACAGATAGTTCCAAGGACTATAATTTTTGCATAGTACCTATCAGTTTCTTTTTTTTCATCTTTATTAAAATATTAAAACAGCCTTGGCTTTATATAAAATCTTTGTATTTATATAAAGGCTTTGTATCAGTTTCAATCTTATATGACCAAGATCTCGTTGGACTCCATTAAGTAGAAATCGTTTCAAATAACTGCCTAATCTTACTTAATTAAATGGTAGCCATAAATAAATATCTACTGCTTATAATTAAGCGCTTCCGTTAATAATTAAATGCCAATTAATATTTTAATTTTTGTGAAATATTATTTTGCGTAGTAATCATTAAAACTAATAAAAACCCGAAACCAAAAAAAACTTTTGATTACAATGTCTTTCTTAATGTATTTTGCTAATTGGTTATAAGTGAAATGGTTATTAAATTTATCTTCTACAAAAAATCAATAAATCTTTTATTTACGAAATATTTGTAGAAAAAATATGTTAAATTTATTTGAAGAAACAGAATAAATATACCTTAATAATTTATTAGACCACCATGCAGCACGCTAAGTCAATGCGAGAAGTCTTTTAGAATTTTTTTTTGTGAAAATAGGCTCTACCATTAAAAATATAACGCACTTTTGCACGCGACTTCTATAAATCTCGCTAAATGTACTATCTAACACTGAAAGAATTTTTCAAATCGCACCAGTAGTTCCTGAGATTAGCGCGTTCAAACAAACAAACTGTTCAGCTTTATAATGTTAGTATAGATATTAGTAGTACTTATCTAATATATAAAATTCACGTGTCACAGTGTTAGTTACCGTACTCCTCCGAAATGGCTTGACCGATTTTTATGAAATTTTGCATACATATTCAGTAGGTCTGAGAATCGGCCAACATCTATTTTTCAAACATTTTTTTTTAGTATGGCAAAACAACGTTTGCCGGGTCAGCTAGTAGAAGTATAAATACACATAGTCACGATAGTTGTCTATACGTGTGTGTATTTATTGTCCAACAATACTCCTTAATAAGTAAATTATGAGTCACGCGAACCTATAGTGTGGGTCCGTGTGTCAGGAGCTTAACATCTTTGATCTTTTTAGATATCGGCAAACTGCGCTCGCGTGCGATTTCATGATTTATTTAAAGAAATAGCGTTGTCTTAACTTTATCATGCGATTGGTGATATTAAAAATAAAAAATAAAATTCTTTCTTTTCGCTAGAAGAAACGTAAGCTCATATTTATTGCAATTTTTTTTTGCACAGATATTTTACTTAATATTCTGTGGTCTCAAGCTAAACTTATATGGAATGATATATATATGGAACTTATATGGGGTCGGATATACTACATATGTCTACTATTTTTCGTTTGTAAATACTTGAAATAGATATAATAATCGAATAGAATAGTATAATAATCGACTCCGGCTGAATTTTGCTACACTGAGTTACATTGTTCCTATTCCTCCAGGCCATTAACGACCCACTGCTGGGCACGGCCTCCTTCACATTGGGAGGGATTATGGTCTACTGTGCCGCACTGACCAGGCGTGTTGGCACAGGGTTTATTTTCAAGTTTTCCATCTCTCACAGAAGATGTTATCTGTGTACAATATTCCTTAGCCGGCTTTTACAGCACCCTGGGAAGGAAAAGGAGTGGTGACATTTGTATTCTTAGTCCGTCACCACATGGAGAAGGCAAAAATAAAGAAATATCTTTAGTTTTTATTAATAAAATATTTTAATTTTTTAATTTTTTATTTAAAGGGATTGGTCTAATAAAATTTTGCCACCGCGAATAAAGTAGCCACCCGAAGTTGACATAATTTTAAAAATCGGGGCTACTGCCTATTCGTTTTAGGCACACAAATGTTGCAAATATTTCGTCTATACATTACTAGTACAGATATAGGAATATATATAGAAAAATATATTCACATGACACAGTGCATATATATTATTTCTGGGTTCACCACATTTAGTAAGAAAAACTTTCCAACTTTCGGCTTTGCTTTGAAACCAGGAAGGATATAACCAGCTAAAAGCTCTAAGTTTGAAACCGAATCAATCGGTCAGCTCTCCTTAAAACTTAAAAATAATTTGAATCAAAAACATAACAGCGTGGAAATATCATGTATCTGTTTAATATGTATCTAAAGATAATTTGTCTTTCAATTTCAATTGCAGCTGTCATAAATTTATAATAGCAAAATGAATGATAAATAGCAACGGCAAATGTTCATGTCAATGTAATTTGAATATTATTCATGGTATATTTTACAATGGCTAGGTGTGTCATTGCCATAGAGTGGTATTATGTTTAGAAATCTATAAACGTGAATATTAACACCAAGACGCAGTACAATATTTAAGAGAAATATTCTCCTATTCTTCTTAACAATCAATATTGTTAAGAAGAATTTACCATAGCCTATATAGAATATATATAGAACAAATTATCTGAAATGAAACCACTTTTTATAGATTTAGACGTGCGAAATCTATTTAGTGTGATCTGTGTCTAGTCTACAAGTTTGAATAATATCCATCGGCGCCAACATTCACCGCTACCCACGTATACCCTTGGCATAAAACTGACAAATATTAACTGCATTAACTCTATTAATCAATCGCCAATACTTGATGTTAATAATACGATTGTCCGGGTGGTGTCAGGCTAAGAATGCAAGTGTTAGGTTAACCCACTGTTAGGCGCGGGCCTCCTCCACTATGAAAGGATTATGGTCTACTTTGCCGCGCTGACCAACCATGTTGGCACAGAGTGTATTTTCCAGTTTTACGACTCTCACCGACTATCTGTGTACAATATTTCTTAGCTGGGTAATACAGCCTCCGGGGAACAAAAGAGGTAGTGATATTTGTGCTCTTTATCCATTGGCACACGGAACCTGAATGCTTTATTTCGAGCAAGAGTAAATAGCAATGTTCAAGGCAAAATGGCAAAAGCTTTGGCAAAATCAATGATGTTTATGAATGCAATATAATGTCTCAAAAACGTCAGGAAAGAAATTATATATTAGGTATATGTTTATTATTTGTTTTTAAGACAAATCATCATCGTCATCACACCACCACGCCTTTGGGGGGGTAGGCAGAGACTATAGAGTCCGCTCTACTATGATCGAAATGTACTTGCTTGGCTTCATTTACACTCTTACATCTGGTCATATATAGAAATTTAAGATAAACTTTGTTAAAATAATAACGCTATTTATAATAAACAAAAGAGTTCATAAATATGAGCAAAATTATACCATAAAATGTATAAAATCCTTATAATAACCGTCAATGTGAAATTTCTATAAAGAATTAATTAACAGCTGTCGAAAGCAGTTAATTATGATCAAAGGAACAAAATTGTATAAGCTTTTCTTGAAGAACTATAGTCAAAGACTACGAGAATTTATTTTTAAAATATTATTTGTTATATAAAGTCGCACATTCTATAAATACGTTAAAACTACGGAACGCAGTTTTCCGCAGTCGTTTTTTTTTTTGGACATTTCACACAACGTCCTCTGGTCCCAAAGTAAGCTATATTTCTATGCTTGTGTTATGGGTCAAAATGTATACAAAATGGTCGAGCTGTGCGGGGCTGATGTGTGCGTTATACTCGTGAACAGGTGCCTTCTGCTGGGACTGGTCGATTTGCTCCAACAAGGCTATTTTATTATTAAGTTAGTTTTAGTTTTAAAAAAGTTAGTTTTAGTTAGTCGTGATAGTACTGATCGGCATCATTCTCACACCCCTGATACAACTATGTATATTATTGTTGAAAAAAAAAATATGAAAGGAAATGAAAAAAACAAAGAAATCCATGGAGTTTCTTGTCTGTTCTTCTCCATAGGATCCGCGTTTGGAACAGACACCTAGTTTCTGACGTTTCAAAAGAGCTTGTAAAACATGCCAACTTGAAATAAAATATTTTGACTTTGACTTTGACTATGGGTACCAGAATACGGATATAATACATACTACTTTTCTTTTGTACAAACATCTGTATGACAATTATAAACATCACACAAATGATTGTCCCGAGCGGGAATCGAACCCGCGACCTAGTGAACGGCAGTCCGTTACATGAACCACTAGACCATGAAGCCCTTCTTACACTTACACGTCCGCAATAGTTAATGATTTCAAGGAAAAGATGTTTCTATGAAAATCTATTTATAGCTATTCGACGTCATAGGCTTTTCGTATTAAAAAGTAGCCTATGTCCTTTCTTAGGCTTTAGGGCTGTGTACTAAATTTCATTCATATTGGTTTAGTTTCAGCGTGAATGTGCACAATGAAATCGCCAACTAAACAAAATAGTTAGTTGTACACGTACAATTGAAACCATAGACAGCAAGAATTAAGGATAGGTAAAATATTAAAAATGGCTGTAAGTTAGCAAGCATAGGTACGAGTACTCAACGGGCCTAGTGGCTCGTGGTCGAGCGGTCGCGGTTTCGATTCTCGCTCGGGACAATCATTTGTGTGATATTTATAATTGTCATACAAATATTTGTACTGCGTCTGGGTGTTTACTATGTATTATTAGTTTACGTATGTATTCACAAAACAAAAGTAGTATAATATATGTAGTCTATCCGTATTTTGGTACCCATAACACAAGCATATAAATATAGCTTACTTTGGGAACAGAGGACATTGTGTATAATTTCCATAAATATATATAGGTAAATCTTAATAAAATCGTGCGAATATACTAATAATATCTTAATTGAACAATATTCAATGATTTTAAAAACCCACAAAACAAGATCATAAATCTGATATTGGTATTTTAATGTGACTATAATCACTTTAATATTTATATAATATATTAAACATATTTGTCACTTAGTTACATTACTAATATACGATTTTTTGGCTATCGATCTATCAAGATCTAAGCTGATTTATTATGATTGCTTTTGATAGCAAAAAAGATAGAGCTAGTTTGAAGTCAAATCTAGATGTTTTATAGATTGTTTTTACATAAATTGCTCAAGAATGTTTTAGAAATGTGTTCTTTGATCGATAAAAGCTATACTTATCTATACAAATATTATAAAGCTGAAAAGCTCTTTGTTTGAAAGCGCTAATCACAGGAATATCTGGTCCGATTTCAAAAATTCTTTCAGTGTTGGATAGTAGGTAGATTTATTGACGATGGCTATAGACTATAAGCTATATAACATCACGCTGCGACTAATAGGAACGAAGCAACAGTGAAAATTGTTGCAAAAACGGGAGAAATTGTCTAATTCCACGCGTACGAAGTCGCGTTGGTCAATAGCTAGTTCTAAATATTATTTTATTTATACTACAAGGTTGGCAAACAAACATACGGCTTGGCTGATGGTAAGAGATTACCATAGCCTATTATAGACGCTTGCTACACCAGAGGGATCACTCGCGCGGTTTTTTTCTTTCTCGTTCCCTGATCCAAGTCCACAACAGGGACTTTTGTCAAAGTTTCTTTCTCTAAGAGTACGACGGTGACCAGTTAAAGATTATGTTGTTATAATGTTGTCTTAACTGGCTTCGACTTTTCACTCAGCTAATTATTTTCCTACTATTAAGCCCGAACTACTCCATTTCGGCAAATTTCGTGTTTCTAATGCTTGCTGACCAGATTGATAAAGGGTTTGGTTTAGAGTTTCCCTTCTATCACAGGTTTTTTTTCTTATTTATGCATCCTTAGCTGGATTTTAGTGCTCCCTAGAAAGGAAGTTGAGTCATGATATTTGTATTCATAATCCTTCACTATAAGGATAGATCTAATACTACCTCTGTCACAGATTTCACAAGGCTCATTAAAAATGACACAGCCCTAGGGTGATCACATGAAATTCCTTTCACACCGCGACACCACTAGGCGTATATGTAAACATAATTACTGAGCGCACTGTTCAAGTGTCAGTAGTTATTGAAATAACACCATGCTTAAGCAAATAGTATTTGTGTATGCTAATGGACTGGGAAGCACTCACTTGCATAGGGTTGTCACTTGTCGTTTGCGTTAGGGAAAAATTATAAAAGCAAAATGACGGGCACACTGTCTCTCTTACTCTCCAGCCCATTAACCAATTAACGTTTCACTGTTGGGCACAGGTCTCCTCCCTTTTGGGAGGGAATATGGTCTACAGTCCCGTGCTGATCGGACGTGTTGGCACAATCCCATAACTGGCTTTTACAGCGCTTTGAGAAGTAAAAAGGAGTGGTGACACTTGTATTCTTAGCCCGTCACCACACAGACATAGACAATGCACGAAAACTAGAAAGCATACATCCTGAAGTCAGGAGTTTACCAACTTTGGGAACCACCATTTCTCTGAAGTTAGATACAAAGGATAAGGTGATAAGGCAAAGGATAAAATAAGAATGATAAATAAATGCAATAAGTAAAGTACGTTAAGATGTATTCCTAGGCTTCTTTTTAGATAGATGGTACGTATGTACACACGGAACACATTACTTTTTTGTAAATACATGCCACGTAATGTACGGAAAACAATCAGATGCCCAGATGGAATACTAGTATTATGGCACAAATAACTGCACTATTTGGGATCAAACCCACGACCTTATAAATGAAAGTCGGTTATGTTGCCAGCAGCTTTAAGGGCCCATAAACTGTTTTAAAAGGAATAGATAAAATATTCGTATATTTCATAATTAAATAAGGGTTCCTTTTTTGTACGATACCCTAAAAGGGTACAGACATAAAAGGGATTGGCCACAATTAAGTACAAATTTCGCAATTCAATTGTACAAATGATTGATTTCTTCAAGGCCTTTACTTTAATTAAACTCGTGTCTTCCTAGTTTAATTAATTGCCTTCGCAATACATAATTAGCATGTCGAGACCATATAGTACAATAGTACTTCATATTTTATGTATTATTTATTGCCACATGCATAAGCAAACTTGTTGCATATGATCAGCCGATTTTGTAATGCTCGTATTTGTCAATGGCATGCTGAAAAAGTGATTTATGACGCGTCTTGTGGTCGAGCGGTTCATGTAACAGACTGCTGATGACGAGGTTGCGGGTGCGATTCCCACACGGGACAATTATTTATTTCCTCTGGTCCCAAGCTAAGCTTATATACTTGTGTTATAGGTACCAGAAAAAGGATAAAATACATAAAATACTACTTTTCTTTTGTAAATACATACTCATAATACAAAGGAACACCCAGACGCGGTACAAACATTTGTATGACAATTATAAATATCATACAAATGATTGTCCCCTGCAGGAATCGATCTCACGACTTCGTGAACGGCAATCAGTTACATGAACCACTCGACCACGGGGCCCGTCAATTGGTCAAAATCTTTCCTACTATTTTGAACGTAATATATTTGACAACCCTGTGCCCACTCAATAGCTTCAAGTCACTGATCAATCGTCAACCATCTTTAAAAGCCTGTACAGTTAAAATTGTAAGTAGTCTTAGTTAGACCGTGAATAAACTTAGCTAAAGTATCTAATATTATACTGGCTATAGAATTTATTACTCAGCAAAATAAAGGTAAATAATATACTAACAATGGTACCAATCCTACACGTATAACTAAACTAAACTTAACTAAAAATTTATAGTGTCAATAATACAATTTGGTTATATTAAATGAACTTTCTTATTGTAAATTTCTTATAAAAACTGTGTATTATAGACTAACGATTTTAATTATGATAAAAATGTACAACGAAGAGGAAATATTAGGTATATTGACGCAATCAACTTTCATTTTTTAGTTAAGTTTATTTGTGCGTATAGAATCGGTACCAATGTGTGGTGTTATCTACCTATTACTATTAGGATTCCGTATCTAAAGAGTACAACGGGAACCTATTAGTAAGAATCCGCTGTCCATTTGTCAAGTCAGCAAATTATTTAACGAGCTTTGATTTACTTGCCTCGTATCTATCTCTTAATCCATATCCGTAAATTAAGCTACTAACTGTAGCCCTACTGTTCTCTTATTAGTCGCAACGTGATGTCATATAGCCTTCATTGCTAAACTTACTATCCAACACTGAAATAATTTTTAAAATCGGACCAACATTTCCTGAGATTAGCGTTTTCAAACAAACAAACAAACTCTTCAGCTTAATAATTTTAATATAGATAGTATAGATTACCATCCATGTAGTAAGAAACGATTCCGTTATCAACTACAAGAAATATTACAGCTTCTTAACACAACACTGTAACAAGCTTACACTCAAATCACAAAGAGTGACAGTCAATCAGTAAGTGTGACTTCCGTTCATATTATGACGTCACTTCCGTCAAAAGGTCATCACAAATTTAAGTCCACAAATATGAATATTACGAAATATCGTCTAACTTACTTTACAAGGAAGAATTTTTTTTTAAATATTATTTAAAAAAAAGTTTCTTGTGCATGAATGACTTTTTTGTACAATAATTGGTAGGTAAAAGAATAAGCTAAACACAATTTTAGATTCCTAGGCCACAACAGCAACCTAGGTCACCACCCCTTTTACTTCTCAGGGTGGTGTAAGCTGAGGGATATTGTACACAGATAGCATCCTCTGTGAGAGACGGAAACCTCGAAAATAAACCCTGTGCCAACCCGTCTGGCTAACGCGGTATAGTAAACTAGATACCTTCCTGAAGTGGAGGAGGCTTGTGAATTTGTACGGTCATAGGATAACGCAGCCTGATATCGCTAGGTAGTGTCATTTGTGGATTAGACAGCGTGAGGCTCGTAGCAAATTCAGTATGGGGCCTTTAATGGATGTACCCGAGAGGGGGGACCCTTAGAAGTTGAATTCATATTCTAATAACCGGGGAGAGGATTGAGGTAGGGGTAATGTATTACGCGGGACCTCTAAAGGCGCGGGCCCTATAGCATTTGCTACTTTTGCTACCATGTTAATCCGTTAGTCAGCGCTGTTGCGGTTCCATACAATTTCCCACCAACGTTATAGCGTTTGCAATTCTGTACCTAGCAAACAAAACTTGCGCTAAAACCTTTGAGGAGGTGTTAAATACACAATGTCAAACTTACAAAAGTATTTGTCGCGTAATTAATATGAGCGTACGGAGGTTACGCGAAACATATTACGACTCTGAGCGGAGAGGTTCACACCTCATGGGACTCTGAGCTATAGTGAGAGGAACAGGATTAGTGGACTATATATACGAGCTGTTGAGTTGGGATTAAGAGGGTACTGTACTCCTCATGTAGGTATTTGCCTTAGGTATTGCTATCCCTATCCCCGAGCACCGCACATTTTCGGATGGTCATATTTCTTTTAGTTATTATATATTGAAAAAAAGAAAGTGACAGAAGCATAGATATACTCTTCATCTATGATATAGCGAAGAAAAAATTAAAATTGGTTTAACTTTCGCGAAGAAAAAACGAAAGTACGATACCCATATTTTTGTATGGAGCATAATTTGGTATCGTGCGCTCTTAATAATGCGTGTAAATACCTGGAGTTGGTGTGCAGGTTCTCGCAGCTGGAAATAGCGTGTAGTTGGTGTGAAGTGATCCTGACGTACATATACACAGTACACTGCACTGTTTGTTTTACGTACGGGCCAGCCGGCTATTATAGTTTGAGCTAAACTACTACTAGTATTATTATAAAACTTTTAGATAAACATTGAAAGTTCTATAACATTGATCGTGTCAACATCATTTAACCGAAGTTGAAAAGATTTTGTATAATAATATATAGCCAATGGGTATGTAGTTTCTTAAAACAGATTCTATTACGTAGGATAATAGATAGAGTGATAGACAGACATACACAGTCCGAGTGGTGAAGGATTAAGAATACAATTGTCATTTTCTCTCCAAAGTGTTTTAAAATCCAGCTAAGAAACTTCTACACACATACACATCTTCTGTAGTATATATGTAGTATATTTTTATCTTCAGTATATGTGTACTATATCCATAATCCAAGCACAGCTTACTTTTGGGACCAGAAGACGTTGCGTGAAGTGACCATAAATATAAAAAAAAATTATGGTACAAGCATAGCTTGACGAGGTCAGTAGTACATGCAGCACAAATGACAAACATGATTCATGACTCCATTGTAAGACGTGTAACTTTACATTAAGGTCAATATAACCTGTTTGGATGTAACATACTTTGTTGGATTTTGAAGTCATAAGAATCTGAGTCTAGAATATTGAAAGTATTTTCAAGATTGTGACTCAAAGATATAGTTTTTTCGTTTGTCTGGCTAAACCAATATCAAAATAAACCAAAATAAACTTATAATTTGGATTTCTTTGTCAATTAATTTTATGAATATGTAATGGAATATTAGTTCAAATAATTATTAAATAGTGTATCATTCTTATAAACTCTTCAGCTGAAATTATTTGATTTTTGTCAGAATTTTGTAGTTTTCTGGCAGTGAAATCCGTGTGTTCAAGACGATTAAAACCAAGTCGAATCACAGTCAAAGAGCAATATATTATGATTATAACGGTTAAGAACCCTTCGTGTGCGTGTTCAACTCGTACTTGACCGGGATTTTCATAATACTTGACACTTCCGCTTCTTTATTTAAATGTTTTGACAAGCGTCGTAACGGAACTATATTGGTTGCCATCAC
Organism: Orgyia antiqua; assembly: GCA_916999025.1. NCBI lineage: Eukaryota > Metazoa > Arthropoda > Insecta > Lepidoptera > Erebidae > Orgyia > Orgyia antiqua. Next base: position 14,932,850 of record OU779874.1, read on the forward strand.
ATCCGGTCTATCAACAATGTTGAACTATTATGTATTGTGTTACTTATGAGATACTTGTGACATAACAGTTGTTTTTATTTACATCTAGTTATAATACAGTAGCATCGATTTCACCATGTTATTTAAATTGTATCTAACTAATATTATAAATCTAAAGAGTTTGTTTGTTTGTCAGAAACCGCTTGTCCGATTTCAAAAATTATGTTTGTGTTGAATGGTACATGTATTAAGAAAGGCTATAGGCTATATCACATCACGCTGCGACTAATGGGAGCGAAGCAGTGTGCAAAAACGGAGAATATTTTCAAAATTCCACGCGTACGAATAAAAAATAAATATGCGTATCATGTAACTAAGACAAAATATTTTAAACTGCCCAAGTACGAGTTGAATTTTACGCATAAAAGGTTCCGCAATAGTAGGGTTAATATGTTCGTTATCAAATTATACAAAAAGTATTGCTTGGGAGTCCTTAAGTATTTATTATATTTTGGTTATACTCGTTGTATTTTTTGTTATAACTGCAATACAAATCAAATTTTAACTGTTACATAAACGGATGGACAACGAAATCTCAGAAATAGGGTTCGGTTTTACGCTTTGCCGAGAAAATCTAAAAATAAAGTTTTAATAATATAAAAACTTCATCCATACCTCTCACACTGTTATAAATTTAAATTTCTTTCCAGGGTACCGCCATGTCCAGCGGTAGCTGTTCAGGTCCTGGGGTATGCGGTGGTGCTCGCCGTAGACCACCACCTCCCCCGGAGCCGACGCTGTCGCTGGCAGCTGATCTCAGTGAGCTTAGCCTCGACCAGGGTTACCATACATTAGCTGACTGCGGTCCACCTAGAAGAAGAAGAGACAATAATCTTAGTGATGCATTATGGCTTAAAATATTGTCATATTTAGAGGTAATACAAATTTGAGTATTATGTAGGTACGAGTAATACAATCCGTGTGGAGACGGAGTAAGAATACTAGTGTCACCACCCCATTTCTTTCCCAGGGTTCTGTATGAGTCAGCTAACGGACAATTTATGCAGTTAACGTCTACTGTAAGAGACGGAAACCTCGAAACTAAGTCCTGTGCCATCACGCCTGGTCAGCGTGGCACAGTAGACCACCATAATCCCTTCTAAAGTGGAGGAGGGCCGTGCCAAGCAGTAGGACGCAAATGGGCTAGAGAGAGAGAGCGAGAGAGATACAAATGTGGTTAATGTGATGACGGATTAAGAATATAAGTTTTATCACCTCACAATTCCATCGCTAACAGCACTCTGGCCTTTCTGCCCAGGGCTTAGGCTTAGAGTTAAAAGTAGCTCAGGATTGATCCTGACTCCAGAGTTGAAATAAGCAAATAACACATTCTGAGAGAGGAAAATCGCGAAACTGAACCCGAATCAGAGATGCCTGGTCAGTGCGTCATAGTAGACCAAATACCCTTCGAAATAAAGTAACAAATAGGACGTACCGGGTTGAGAACTATAGATGAAGAATGCAAGGAAATTAGTAACGTTTCCTGAAACTAATTAGGTAAGTATGAAATTCATCCAATATTTTTTCTGACCTTTAGGTATCAGATCTCTGTCGTATGTCACGCGTGTGTCGTCGCTGGGCTAGACTGACTACCCGACTGATCACTAGGCCTGAAGCCTGGAAGAGAGTTAGAGCCGCTGGCCCTTTGGAGATAGCAGCAAGATGTGCTGGCGCCAGAGCAGGACCTTGTGTTAATTCTGTTAGAGAATGGAGGTCTAAGAATTGCGTGGTAAGGATTTTTATAGGATTGTTAGTAGTATTAGCTCATATTAAATTAATTTCCTGCACTTTTACTTCTATTTCTCCAATCAAAACAAAATCAAAAGTATTAAGTATTGCTGAGAACTGCTCAGCAATACTTAATACTTTTGATTTTGTCATGTCCCATTCCTAAATTCAAAATTGATTTCATTCTATGAGCGCCGTCGTTGAGATAGATTTTAGAGTTTGTAAATTTGTTAGGAGCGACGATATCGTTAAGGTCGCGGGGAGCCATTGAATGCAAGCGGCACAGGAAAACGCGTTGTGGCGTTCTATGGGCGAGGCCTATATCCAACAGTGGACGAAGAAGGGCCGACGGATGTATGGATGTAAATTTGTTGTTATTATTTTTCTTTGTCTATGCGTCGAGTGTTTTTGAAATTGCACTCCATATTCGTATTTTACCACAACGAATCATTCTTAAAGGCATTTCTATTTTTGCCAATGCTACACAATTATTCATTTCCACAGGTAACGGTAGCAAGTGCCCAGCTGTTAATAGCAACGTTTAGAAACTTAACGCACTTAGCTGTGATAAACTCCAGCAGTATGGATGCAAGATCGCTAGCTCCACTCATCACAGATCTGGCTGACCTTAGGCATATAGACCTTACTGGTAAGAATTCCTTAATATGTATCTTAATATGTATCTATCTTCATTACGTTCGTTACACGACGATGAGGCCACAGCGCTCGTAGGACTGATGATCGTTGGGGAAGAAAGTTTCTAGCTGAGTGGCAACAATGGATCGGAAGATGCAGGGTATAGCAGCCCCGACTAGGTAGAGCGACGATATCGATAAGGTTGCAGGAAGCTATGGGATGCAAGAGGCACAAGGCCGCGCATTGTGGCGTTCTATGGGGGAGGCCTTTGTCCAACAGTGGACGGAGAAAGGCTGATGGATGGATGAATATTTATCTATTATAAAACAAACTCGAGTTTTCTCTATGTCCCTTATGTGAGCCGTCTTTAAAACCACGTTCTCGTTGCGATTTTTTAATTGATATAGTTCAAGAAAAAGGCTTCTTGTCTAGATTGTTAAAGTACATATTTAAATACCTCGCGTACGTAGTAAAATCTTTACTTATTATTAAACAAAGTCGTTTTGTGTCTGTATCTATGTGAGCTGATATCTTCAGAACTACGCAACGGATTATGATGCGGTTTTTTAATAGACAGAGCAGTTCAAAGGGATGGCTTTTTTATATAATTTGTGTAGGTTTGGTGTACAATAGGGGAAAAGGGTGTTAATAACTATAAACGTGGGTAAAACCGCGGGCATTAGCAAGTAATATAAGAGAACTATTTGTTGGCGTGACGTCGTATGCGTGGAGCATAAGCTTCATGCTTTGCATCCAAATTCAACCATTTTTTTTGCAATAAAATGTAGCATAATTATGTCCTTTTATAAGCTCTAAAGTACTCTAAACTATATGATTGTGTACCAAATGTTATTTGTATCGGTTTTGTAGTTATGACGCTAAAAAGGTATAGACAGGCTGCATTAGAACGGTATTGGGTTCAGTTTCGATTTTTCTCGCAGAGGGTTTTCTGTGGTCATATTTTAGGGATAGAATAGTGGAAATATGTTCGTAAACGCATAAAATAATTATATCAAACAACTTTTAGACATCTTTTAACAAAATGTGGTTTCTTTGTGCACATGACGTTCCTTTGTAGTTAAATACTACACAGTAGTTAGAGATTTTAATAAGGAAATCATAACAAAGATAAAATACGCCTTATTTCTAAATTGATAAAGTAAATTTTGTATGAAAAGCTTCCTGCAAAGCCAGTTTGCGGTAATTTTAGTAATATTCCGTGAAGGTAATGTTAGTAATATTTTTAGAGCTTTAAGTTAAAATTATGATACAAAAATTGTATATATTTTTATCGTATTTTATAAAATTTACAAAGTAAAAAAAAGTATTTTTAATTTAGGTAAGTTATGTACGACGAGCTTCGTGTTCTAGTGGTTCATATAACGGACTACCGTTCACGAGGTCGCGGGTTTGATTCCCGCACGGCACTATCATTTGTGTGATATTTTAATGTTTGTACTGCGTCTGGGTGTTTACTATGTATTACAAGTATGTATTTACTAAAAACATAGCCGTTTATGTAGTTTATCCGTATTCTGGTACCCATAACACAAGCATACAAGCTTAGTTTGGGACCAGAGGACGTTGTGTGGAATGTCTATGAATATTTATTTTATGTACGTTAGAAAATTGTAATACATAAATATAAATATTTTAACAAAAAATTTGTAATTTAGAAACTATACAGTAACAAATTTTACAAAGAAGCCATCATCTTCTCGTGAACCACTCTATCATTAAAAAAAATACCGCATCAAAGTACATTGCGTAGTTTTAAAGATATAAGCTCCCATAGAGTCTAAAATCTAAAATATAAAATTCTCGTGTCACAATGTTCGTTCCCATACTCCTCCGAAACGGCTTGACCGATACTTATGACATTTTTATGCATTTTCAGTAGGTCTTTATATATTTTTATACCCCTAAGTGATAAGGGTTGTCCATGTCCACCCCTAACATTTATGTGGCAAATCAACGTTTGCCGGGTCAGCTAGTATAATATAAAGTTTTAAACCATCATTAATTGTACTGGTTTTTATTAGATTTGATTTAATTTTCTTTCTTTTTTCTCTTTTCTTATTTTGTTTTTTTTTTAAGCTATTGCATAGCTTCTATCGCAGGCCTTGAGCGTGGAGACTAAATGCACAAAATTAGAAATTTAAATTCCGTAACAAAGATAGCGTAACTAAAAAATACTACACACGGCGCTACTACGTAGCATGCGCAGTAACGCCGTTTCGCTGTTCGCGCTGGTGACTCATGTCAGTTTTGGCGTTAGTTTTTATTTTATTGACATTTGATTGACAATCGCTATTTTATCATAATTACCATAAACAATGGACAGATGTAAGCATCAGTAAATAAAGATTATTAATCTTATTTCAGTTTATGGTATTTAGATTCTTGCATAAAAAAAAAATTATAATTACATAAGTTGATAAAAAACGCTATGCAATAGCTTTACCGCGGCAGTCCCCGAGTACCACACGTTTTTTTTTATTCTAAATTTATTAAATTATTTACAAGTTGTAAATAATTTAAACTGTTAGCACGCTAAGAACTGTCTTCTGAGACACAGGTACTAACCTAATTCAGGAAACAGAGAAAACATGTAAATTGTTTATTATGTTATTGGTCTCAATAAAGACTTTTACTTTTACTTTTTAGGGTTCCGTACCCAAAGGGTAAAAACGGGACCCTATTACTGAGACTTCGCTGTCCGTCCGTCCGTCTGTCACCAGGCTGTATCTCAAGAACGGTGATAGCTAGACAGTTGAAATTTTCACAGATGATGTATTTCTATTGCCGCTATAACAACAAATACTAAAAATAAAATAAAATAAATATTTAAGGGGGACTCCCATACAACAAACATGATTTTTAGGGTTCCGTACCCAGTATCTCAAGAACGGTGATAGCTAGACAGTTGAAATTTTCACAGATGATGTATTTCTATTGCCGCTATAACAACAAATACTAAAAATAAAATAAAATAAATATTTAAGGGGGACTCCCATACAACAAACATGATTTTTAGGGTTCCGTACGCAGTATCTCAAGAACGGTGATAGCTAGACAGTTGAAATTTTCACAGATGATGTATTTCTATTGCCGCTATAACAACAAATACTAAAAATAAAATAAAATAAATATTTAAGGGGGGCTCCCATATAACAAACATGATTTTTAGGGTTCCGTACGCAGTATCTCAAGAACGGTGATAGCTAGACAGTTGAAATTTTCACAGATGATGTATTTCTATTGCCGCTATAACAACAAATACTAAAAATAAAATAAAATAAATATTTAAGGGGGGCTCCCATACAACAAACATGATTTTTTTACCGTTTCTTGCTCGATACTAATAACGTTGCCTTATGTTGCATAGATAATGGTACCTACGGAACCCTTCGTGCGCGAGTCCGACTCGCACTTGACCAATTATTACTTTAATACAATAGGTATTGATTTTGAAAGAATACATTGAATACCCAAAGGCCAAATAAATAACTAACTTTCGGGTATGCTATTAATACGGGTACTTTAACCACTAGAGGGCGTTTAAGGGAGAAGGTCGAGAGAGGTTTACTTGTATCGACATGAATCTCGAAAATGCTCCCTAATGGTTTTCCTGTTAGAACATTGTAATAGAAAACGTATTTACGGAAATATCGGAAATTACAATTAATTTTGTATATTTGATAATACATTTCAACTCTTAAACAAAGGGAACTTGCCTTTTTCTTTATTATGAAAGCATTTTAAAATCTAACTTAAAAAAGAAAAAAGTTTTATTTGCCCAGAGGACGTTGTGTGAAATGTCCAAAATTATTTATTATTTATATTCCTGCTTATCCTCCTAAAGAATGTGACTAGGTAATAAGTATACTTGATAATTGAGTTAGTATAGGCTGTGGTATAGGCTTTCTAAAAGTAACTTCCTTTCGTGCTAGGTGTGACTGTGTAACTGCATGTTAACCAGGGTATCACCATGTTAGGAGCATCATTATACTAATTAGATTTCTCCTTACTTTATGGTGGTGATTATGTTTACAAGATCATTGTACATGCCAAGAGCAGTGGTGGTAAAATTGTAGCTTAATTGATACATGTTCTGCTGGTTTTGGGACACTTATCGCGTGACCTAGGTCTGCTTTTAGCCTAATGAATGATAAGTACTGAAAGATAACTTGCTTAAATTAAAAGTAATAAGTTTATTTTTGCATTATTTTATCAAAGTAATAGAAAAAACTAATTAAAGGATAAAAATCTCGATAGTGTTGCGAGTCATTATTGTCAGCTTCTAGATCCATCACCTGTTTACCTCTATGACTTCATAAGAGTGCATAGTTAAGTGATACCTATTCGTTTTATGCCTATTAACTATTACCTAAGCTAAAGTTTGGTTTACTTATAATTTGGGAAGTTATGTGAAATTAAATTTTTGATTAAAGATTTCATTACAGTCAAAAATAGGGAAAATAAAATTGAATAAAACATTGTAAAAATATAATAATTTTAATAGATTCAGTCCCGATTCAAAATTCCGATTCCCTTTTGAAACTATTATAAGTTTTTATCACTGGCAATGCGTAAATAGCGACCAGCCAATAGAAAATATTGATTCAGTTTTGGAATCTAACTATTTTGTTCAAAAATATATCGGGAGAAAGATTGGACACTAAAATTTTCCAAAGATGTTTCCTCTAAAACGTGTTATTACAATTTATATTTCTCAGGTTGTCCAAACGTCGATTGGCCAGAGTGGTCGTGGTTAGAAACAAGGCTAGCTACGAGAAGACCGCCTGTAGAATACATAGATCTGACTGATTGTGGATCTGTGAGTGACGCGGGACTATGTGCTTTACTTCATACATGCCCTTCATTGCAGTATTTGTACCTTAGAAGATGTATTCTAGTCACAGGTAAGATATTTTGAAAATAAAATAATTTTTTGGTAACCTACACTTTTTCGAGTACACAGATAAATAATATCTGCCTAAACTATTTGACAGGCGGACACAGAATTGGTCCTATCTGGGTCTCTTTTTGATAAGATTACCATAGCTAATAACACTTTAGTATAACTGGTAGTGAAATCAACAAAATATTAAATATATTTAATTAAATTCTTAGGACGTTTCCCTCTGACATAATTAAAACTTTAAAAGCCATATTGTCTGTCAGGTACAGGCCCTACAGGGGTCGCATACGGCCCGTATGTTAAAAGACAAAGAAGTTTTGAACAGATTAACTGTTTCAACTTGAATAATTTTACATGTTATTACTTCCTCAGTTACGAAAAATATATTGTGAGGGATATCTCTTACAATATATTTTTCGTCGTATTTTTGACATACAAATGATATCACGTGTATCTCAAATACAAATTAACTAACAAGTAAATTTTCTTTCTTCCTTTTTGTTCAAATGACAAGAAACCTGCGACCCACAAGTACGACTCGCGCTTGAAAAATATTATAAATGCGAAAGTGTGTTAGTGTGTGTCTCCATCAGATTGATAAGTAGGCTGCTTTTATTTCCGAAAGTGCGATGTTCCCGTGGGATAATCAAAAACTTTTAACTGACTTAACAAAAAAGGATTTATGAGTTTTAACTTATACGTATGTTTTGATTCACAATCCAAACCTGTTCCTATCCTTTTCACCGCAGGTAATACAGTGGGACACAACTAGTAGTCAATAAAGTATCAATGTACTTAGTATTTTCTAGAAAGATAGACTCGCTAACTAGAATATTAATGTGAGAAAATCTATTAGAACCTGAACTATTTCCTTTGGACATGTCGGAGCAACTGAGCCGTGATAGGTAGGATTTAAGTGGCACGTACGACAGTGAAACATACTTTCCCTTGGACATTGCTGCGGTTGGGTTATTTATTAAAAAGGTTATATATTACGAAATGGGCTACCACCATTACCCTTTTTTAGTATGGGAAATAATCGAATAACCCCTTGCTTGTGGCAAATCAGACTTCTACTGACTAAAAACCCATCCGTCATAACATCACATCACATCATTATCATGACATCATTTTCATCATAATATCATTCCATCCATCCATCAGCCTCTCTCCGTCCATTGTGGGACATAGGCCTCCCCCATAAAACGCCACAACGCGCGGTATTGTGTCGATTGCATCCAATGGTTTCGCAACTTTGACGATATCATCGCTTCGCCCCGCCTTGTTGGGCCAACGCTGCATCGTCGTCTGGTACGTGATCGCCACTATAGGACTTTTCCTACCCAACGATCATCATCTTGTCTCATTACTGGAATTTAAAAAAAATCCCCATTTTTGCAACATTTTTCACTGATGCTTTGCCCCTATTGGTCGCGGCGTGCTGTTATATAGCATATAGCCTTCCTTGAGACAGAGTGGTTCAAGATGATGGCTTTTTGTATAATTTATTACATTACCTAGTATTTCTCTCCAGCCCGTTTACGTCCCACCGTTGAACACGGGCCTCCTCCACTTTGGGAGGGATTATGGTCTACTGTGCCGCGCTGATCAGGCGTGTTGGCACAGGGTTTATTTTCGAGTTTTCCGTCTCTCACAGAGGGTCTCTGTGCGCAATATCCCTTAGCTGACTTTTATAGTACCTTTGGGAGGAGATGGGGTGGTGACACTTGTAATCTTAATCCGTCACCACACGAAGAATAGTGATAGAATTAGCTAGTATACCAATATAAAACTATAGTATTTAATGTTTATTTCTAGATGCCGGTGTAAGATGGATACCATCATACTGCGCACTGAAGGAGTTAAGTGTATCAGATTGTACCGGTGTCACGGACTTCGGTTTGTACGAGCTGGCGAAATTAGGTCCAGCGTTACGGTACCTGTCTGTAGCTAAATGTACACAGGTAGGTTGACATATCATCACACCGTAGCCAGAGACAGAGACTAGCCAGAGCTAGAGTGCTAGAGGTAGCCAGAGACTTCAAAGTGGCATCTGCTGCAATCTTAACATACTTTCTTGACTTTATAACACTACACAATACTGTGGTTATATTTTAATTAAAAAATTATTTTTAAAATTATTACATTGTACTTGGCATTGTTCATAATTTTTGACCTGTTGCTTTTATATTTTTTTTTGAAAATATAGACTATTATACGCAACTAATTTTAATATTATTGAAATATTCACTATATAGAATTTTTTAAAAAGACTTAAAGATATTATTTTAAATGTTGTGACGTCATCGTTGTACGCAATCTGTGTATTGATTTTTCCTGATAGACTTAAGCTAGATTGTAATACATCTTTTCAAAGTTGCCAAGTTGATATTATAGACCAATTTCAACTCCACCACAGAGTAGTATATCCCTCAGAACGCCTTAATATTTTAAGTCTTTCATTTCAAGGGCAAATAGAGATCATTTGCTTTTTTGGAAAAATAATCGTTAATATAGCAAATTTTCCGAAAAAAACTAATGGATCATGATCAGAAACTCTATTCCCCGAAATGGTTTTCGAATTAAGAGTTTAAAAAAATATGAACAATGCCCATTGTATTGATTTATATCGTATGAGCTAAATGTATCTTACATTCTTTATGGTCAATGTAAATTTAAATTTCAAATGTGTGTAAACTCCGCAGCAACACTGATTACAGAGGATACTTTACAGCTTAGTCCCACGCGTGACTTTATACAAATTGTAGAAATCACATCTTGTTTATTTTCCTAAAATGTTAACATTTTCTTTCTCTAGCGCACTATCATCCCATTGTTGGGCACGGGTTTCCTCCACTTTGGGAGGGATTATGATCTACTGTACCGCGCTGACCAGGCGTGTTGGCACAGGGTTTATATTCGAGTTTTCCGTCTCTCACAGAGGATGTTATCTATGTACAATATTACTTAGCTGGCTTTTACAGCACTTAGGAAACGAAAAGGGGTGATGACACATGTACTCGTAATCCGTCACCACACGGACAATATAAATTATGTTACATTACTGGGTATAGAAGCGTTTAAAGGTTTATTTTTGTCTATAATTCTATGTATTTTTTAACTAATTAAAGTTACTTAATTCTATGCCGAAAAACAATAAAAAATACTGTTACGTTAATAAAAATAGAACACGCTTCTATTCACTTTACTACACAGCCAACTAATCACTTGCACTAATCAGTCGCTGTCCACACCTAGTCACTAAGCACCTGCACTAATCACCTGCACTCACACTTATCAAAGTGTAAACCAGCCTTTAGAATAAGATCAACCTATAAATAACTTTGAGCGTAAAAATTAAAACTTTTATGTTCATGCAAACGAGAGAAACATTGGACCTTTATAATTTTTTTATTATTTTTACAAAAGTTTTGAACATTTAAACTCACAAAAGATTAAATTTTTCTGTTGTTTTTAATTTTATATGTTTTTATTTTCTAACACTTGCGCGACTTATTCGTTTAAATTATCGTATATTTGTATAGTCTCACCCGTGACCATGGTGACTGCAAAGTCTCCGAAACCTCAGCCCAAAATTTGAAACAAATATACGCGTTTAAATCCGTAAAAAGTAGTTTTATTTTTGTTTTTTATTGGTAGATTTTATTTTATTAATATTTTTTCTATTTCATTTTATGAATATTTTTGTATTTTATATATCGATTTACGTTTTCATCTTTACTTATTTAAACAGTCTTTATTTTTGTATGTATGTTCCTATGTGACCTTATATATTTAAAAATATAAAACTGAATTTTTATAGACTGAGTGGTTCGGGACGTTGGCTCTTTTTATAACTTGTCAAGGTATTTTTATATTCCACGTAAACGAAGTTGCGGGAAACAGCTAGTAAAAATACTTGAATTAATATAATTATAAATTTCTCTTTTCTTGTTATTTATCATTATAAAATCATACCTTTCTCCCATGGGGTTAAAAACAGTACTTCCTTGGTTTCATCTACACTCATACAAGCCCGACGGTTGTAAGTGTTGAAATCTGAGTATACTTTTCTCGGGCGTCCGTTAACTTTAAATTTTTTTTAGGTGTCAGATTCTGGTATCCGGACATTAGCACGAAGATGTTATAAACTGCGGTATCTCAATGCTCGTGGTTGTGGTGCGCTTGGTGATGATGGTGTCGAAGCCATCGCAAGAGGATGTTCTAGACTGAGAGCATTAGACTTAGGCGCAACTGATGTCTCCGAGGCTGGTTTACAGGTACACTAACATATATAGAGTTTTCGTCTGTCTTTTTGTTTTCCAAACAGGAATTGGTTTCTTGGATAGATATTTTCATAGGGTACATGCATTTACGCACATTTCCTGTTCAGTTGCAGGGGCCATCTTCGGGCTATGTGTAGGAGTCCCGGCTCCTTGAAATCTCTACAGTATGTCGAAAATACTACTCTCTTTCTCCCCAGCCTATTAAAGTCCTATTCTTCAGCACGGGCTTTTTCCACTTTGGGAGCGATTATGTTCTACTGTGCCGCGTTGACGAAGCGTGTTGGCATCGGGTTTATTTTCGAGATTTCTCTCACGGAGCATGTTGTCTATGTAGGTGGCTGGCTATTCCCTGGCTGGCTTTTACATATTTATAAAAGTTTCGTACAGAAAGACAAAGCTACTCGTCTCATTTATAATATTACTTATTAGTCAATAAGGATTAAGGGCCTACATCAATATTATCGTCGACATGTACATATTAACACAGCTAGTAGGTATAGAAAATGAAGAATTAGGGCAATTTTTTTTTGTTTACTCAAAATCTACTAAATATATTTTAAATAATAATATGATTTACGTGTTTCTATATATAATAGTTACTTATGTTTTTAAAGTTATTTCATTAGTTAATACGCGATAATAGACCGACAAATGAAAAAAATAAAAAATGAGAGAGGTTGTTTCGCTAAGATTTTCTATCGAGAAAACTTTTTTCAAAGCGTTTCTGAGTTTATGCGATCCTAGATTATATATTGAAAAAAACATATACTTAAAAAATAGAGCTCTAGCCATTCAATCTAAAGAAACAATGAAAACTTCGTACGTAGAAAAATGCACGAAGAATTTTGGTATCCTCTTAAGTATGTTTGTGAAAAAGTATTAAATTTAAAATGATTTACTATTTTTATAGATTCTGGCGCGTTGCTGTCCAAATCTCAAGAAATTAGCACTTCGTGGATGTGAGCTTGTCGGAGATGATGGTCTCGAAGCGGTCGCGTATTATTGTCGTGGACTGACACAGTTAAACATTCAAGACACACCCGTCACGTTGCGTGGATATAGAGCTGTTAAGAAATATTGTAAAAGATGTGTTATTGAACATACTAATCCTGGATTTTGTTAACAATAAATGAATTTTTGTCGTTTTTTGGTAACGTATAGTCAAACAACGTAAAGTCTTTAAGCGTTTATAACATAGATCACTACCGGCAGATTACGCATCCAAGGCGATAATAATAATTGCTAACGAGCATATATTATATACAAACTGGATGCATGAGAAGTCAGTGTGTCATTTTGCTATGACCAGAGACGTATTTAGAAAATTAGCGCTACGGGCCATTTAATTTGACGCCCCGGGACAATTTAATTAGCCACCTTATAAATTAATAGAGATAGAGCAAAATTTTAAACTAGAAGCCCTAGGGTAAATACGCCTCTGGCTATGACCAATAAAAATGTATCGCTTGATAACCTGCAACACTATAATATAAATCTTATAAAGCTAAAGAATTTGTTTGTTTAAGCGCACTAATCTCAGGACCCGCTGGTCTGATATGAAAAATTTTTTCAGTGTTTTATGGTACATTTATCGAGGAAGGCTATAGGCTATAAACATCACGCTGCGACTAATAAGAGCGAAGCAGTAGTGAAAAATGTTGCGAAAACGAGGAAATAATTCCAAATTCCACGCGTCCGATGTCGCGGACAACACCTAGTATCAGATAATGTTCTTTGTATTGGAGGTTATCTGTGCGCGTAATTCAGTGCACAAGATGTCGCTTTTGTAACTGTCAAAGCGTCAGTGACCGCGACTATCTCACAGCGATGGCACCACAAACTAGGTCTGAATCTTTGTTAAATAGAAATTATGCCTTTGAAATACGGTTGTATAGATTTCATTTGTATATAGAAATTACTTTATTAACATAAGTATAGTTCTAAAGGCCATATACATCATAAACTTTGGCTTGATACCCAGAAATGATCATAAGGTTTGTTGATAGAAGTGATAACTTGTATCTTCGTTTTCATACATACACATGTCGGTGGTGTGAATCTATAAGAGATTTTGTTTGACGTGGGTAAAGCAGTTTCCCTTCGAATCTTTCTGTGGTAAAACAAGAAAGAATTTCAAATGCACATGGCCTTAAATGTAAATGCTTTAAATATAATAACATATGATAATATATTTTATGTATATATTAAATGTGTTACAAACAGGGTACATATTTGGATTTGGAGAAAATTTTTTTTTTAAATTTTTTTTTCTTACATAAGAACATAACTTTACGATCGCTATTTAATAACATTGAATAGTGCTCCTTGTTCTAAAAAATAGACTTGATAAAAAATTATTACTTAGTTATTATATTGACCAACCCTTAATAGAAGGTTAAGGTGGTAAAATATTTGACAGTCCTTCTCTAGCCACAGTCTCTAGCATTATAATTATGCCAATAGAACACTTTTTTCCACGAAGTTAATTCAAAGACTTAGGATATAGATCTAGACGTAACACTCGGTACAACTAATCCGGCCTGCTGCTTTTTTTAGTTGAACACATTAAGAAAAATAAATGATTTAGTAGCCTTTCTAACCCTTTCTTTTTGAGCGGGAGTAAAAGAGAAAACAAGGCTACTATTTACTATTTTACTTTTAAACCATAAACAGGGCGGCCCTGCCTTGGAACAAATCTATGTTCCCGAGTTGTTACTCCCTATTTATAACCTTCTTGAGTTAATTACATATTTTGAGCCACAGATCATACCAGATATGCAGATATACACAGATCATACTTAGGATTTAGATCTAGACGTAACACTCGGTACGATGAATCTGGCCTGCTTCTTTTTTTAGTTGAACACATTAAGAAAAATAAATGACAAAGAGCCTATTTAGTAGCCTGTCTAACTCTTTCTTTTTGAGCTGGAGTAAAAGAGAAAGCTAGTAAGAAGAAAAGAGAAGGCAAGGCTACTACTTTACTTTTAAACCGTAAACGGGCTGGGCCTTGGGACAAACCTATGTTCTCGAGTTGTTCGTCCCTACTTATAACCTCCTTGCGCTCAGCTAGCTTGAAACCACTTACATATCTATGTGTGCGTGAAAATGTATCTATGTGTATCTATGATACAGGCTATACGTCATATGAAACGTCATTATTCTATGAAGTACGATTTAGCCTATCGTAATCTGTGTTTTCAGCATAATGAATGATTTGTCTTTAAACTTCAACGTCAAATTAGTAACTGTAAAATATGTATTATATTTTCTCCGTAGGTAACAGTTTATAGAACAAATAACTCGTAAATTGTTACTTCAAATATAAATAAGAATAAGCTTGTAATTAAAAAAAATATAGCAAAAGGATGAAAATTTATGTAAATAATAATTGGATAAAAACTGTGCCATAGCACGTGCTAAAATAAAATAAAAATAAAATGTGTGAATTGTACACTTTATTATTAATAAGAGCCTGTTTTCACACTAGCGATACTGAAACTTAAATGAATAATATTTACTTGGATATCAAGTAAACTTTTGTTGCCAAAATATTGTATAATATTATAATCATGTATCTTTACTTATTGGTACTGATTCTACATGCACAACTAAACTAAACTAAAAAATGAGAATTGATAGTGGCATTAACACATTCGGCAATGTTAATAGAACTTTTATATTAAAAAACCTGTATATTATAGACTAACCAAATTAATGAATAAAAATGTGCACTACGAAATAACCAATTCATCAAAATACGCCATAGTTGTTTTCATTTTTAGTTAAGTTTAGTTTAGTCGTGTAATATAGAATTGGCACCATTATATGTATAATATAAATATAAATATTCATGAGCATTTCACACAACGTCCTCTGGTCCCAAGCTAAGCTTTATATGCTTGTCAATTGTGTGTATATTCTCGGCTTATGCTTTTGTGCTTAGTTAAGTTTAGTTTAGGCGTGTAATATAGAATTGGCACCATTATATAATATAAATACAAATATTCATGGACATTTCACACAACGTCCTCTGGTCTCAAGCTAAGCTTTATATGCTTGTGTTATGGGTACCAGAATACGGATAGAATACATATACTACTTTTCTTTTGTATATACATACTTCTAATACATAGTAAACACCCAGACGCAGAACAAACATTTGTATGACAATTGAAAACATCACACAAATGATTGTCCTGACCGGGAATCGAACCATCAGACCACGAGGTCCGTCAAAACTTAAAAATTATAAAACAAAGTTGTTATTTTTGTATGTATAAGTGAGCTTATATTTTCAAAACTACGCAACAGATTTTGATGCGGTTTTTTCATTACATGGAGTGGTTCAAGAGGATGGCTTTTTTTGTATAATTTGTTTAGATTTGGTTTCTAAATTACACGCGTACGACGTTGCATAGAACAGGCATAAAACCTACTTTCAAACCAACAAAATATACAAAAATTCATTTTAATTTGGTCAAGTAATTCCAATGACTACACTCTCTTCAGCCCATTATCCTCCCACTGTTGGGCTTGTCACCTCCTCACTTTGGAAGGGAGTACAGACAAGACAACAGACCATAACAGACGTGTTGGGTTTACTTTTGAGTTTTTCGTCTGTCACAAAGTATATAATAGGGCGATATAGTTGCAAAGCGACCGAGCCCTTTAAATGAAAAAAACAAAAAAAAAACAAAGTATATTATTTCTGTACAATATTCCTTAGCTGACTTTAACAGCACCCTGGGAAGGAAAAGGAGTGGTGCATATATTCTTAGTCCACCCGACAGAATTATAGGACATATCAAATTTATAGAAATATAAATTTACGACAAAAAAATCAGCAATCGCTCTTCTATTTTCATATCTCCCGACACCAGATGTCTATAATGATAACTTGATAAAATTTTAATAAATTTTACAAAAAAGGGAAAGTTTATATAACGCCAGAAGTATATTTACATAATTTCTGTAACTTGCGTAGCCAAACACTGCCAAATTTACATAGACCTTTCTTAATTTACTCTCGAAAAATGTTAGCTTATGGAGTTGAAACAACCAATCATCAAATTACACTGCAAACGTTTGTTGCATAGAAGTCGCCTTAAATATTTATGGCCTTATTCAGAATGACTTATCGGAGGTTTAAAAGTTCGCTAAAATCGGATCCCTAAAATTGTCAAAAATTGTTATTCATAATAGTCTTTTTACAATAAAATGTTTATTATCTCTCCGATAAAGTTATTGTTTAAACCTCCGATAAGTCATTATAAAATAAGACCATTATTGTATTCTTCTTGACCATTTTATTATTTGTTGTTATAGCATCAACAAATATACATAATCTATGAAAATTTTAGCTCCCTATAGCAGTTGTTATCACCATCGATAAAGCAGGTGGAGCCTATGCATAATTATTACGTTAAGTTTTCGCTAGTGTAAACACAGCTCTTGAATTTATAAATATGTAATTATAGCTAATATCTTTAAAAGGTATTTTATTTTAGTTTAAAAGTTATTTTTATTTTAACTGAATTGCCATTGTTGATTTAGTTTATATTATTAAATTATATTTTTAACAAACAATACAGTATTTTATTTATTACCTAGCTACTGCCCGCGACTTCGTATGCTTAAAATTCAGAATCCTTTCCATTCACATTAAAAAGTAGTTATCCTTTCACAGGTTCTAACCTATCCGCTAACCGAATTTCATTAAGGACCGTTTTCAATATCTATCGACGATTACGGTTAGATTATTATCCTCATTTATCTGTTAGATATTTCTATCTATTGTCAAATTTTTAACTACAACGATAATGCTGTCATCAGTTGTTTATTAATATGCAAGTAAGGACAAAAATTTTGGTTAATCTTACTTTGACAGCAAAAATCGGGATAGATAAAATATTGAAAAAGGCCGTAAAACAGTTTTTTTTCAGTTGTGACTTAAAAAGCAACAGTCAGACAGATTTTCGCATTTATAATATTGCTGAGAATATCAGCGTGTTTTTAATTTATTACATTTTGCAGATAAATCCGCCATTAATCTATAACAAGCACGAATATAATATGTCATAATATAGGACGTAGTAACGACCTATTGTTCTTAAGCTACAATATATAGGCTAATATTTTATGTTAATACCTATGTAATGGTTATTAATAGATTAACCCACATAATGATAAAGTATCCGTCCGTCCGAATGTCATGAGGCTGTACCTCTGGAACAGTGATGGCTAGTACCGTTCTCGTCCTTGGTACTAGAGTCCCGATTCACCTTTTTAAATGAAATGGGAAAAAGGCGTGATGTTATGATGATGATGAAATGAAATGAAAATCATTTAATCATGAAGGCACAATTTTTTTGTCAATAAACAGTGCTCTTATATACTACATCCAATTTTTTTCCCGACCACCGGTTCAGGACATTCAATCCGCTGAGAAGAACCGGCGTAAGAAATTCAGCACAGATCGTATTAATTAGTTATAATATATAGATCTAACAATGCTAATGCAATTTTGGTACTTCTTCTTCTTCGGCCTCTCTCCGTCCACTGTTGGACAAAGGCCTCCCCCATAGAACGCCACAACGCGCGGTCCCGTGCCTCCTGCATCCAATGTCTCCCCGCGACCTTGACGATATCGTCGCTCCACTTTGTCGGGGGCCGCCCAACGCTGCGTCGTCTGGTACGTGGTCGCCACTCTAGGACTTTTCTTCCCCAACGATCGTCAGTCCTACGAGCGATGTGGCCTGCTCATTGCCACTTCAGCGTGCTAACCTTTCGGGCTATGTCGGACACGCCAGTTCTCCTACGGATCTCCGTGTTTCGGATTTTATCCCGTAAGGAAATACCGAGCATAGCCCTCTCCATAGCACGCTGGGTTGCACAGCGTGCTATGGAGAGCTTATTTACGAGGACAACATTTAAGGACCACGTCACTATTCCGTATGTCATCGCTGGTAACACACACTGGTCATAGACCTTCGTTCGAATTCGAATTTTGGTACAATGCCCTAAAAACAACATAGGTATAATAACTTTTCATAGTTCAATAAAAATATTTACTTTATCTACTATCGAAAAAATAAAACTATTATTACATTTTAGTTTCGTAACTTACAGTTGTTTACGTTTGACTTGCTTCTATTTGACAAGGACAGATATAATGGGCTTACAAGAAGACAGGTAAAAATTGCCTCAATGATTCGGGCTCGGACAGACTTATTTGCTTCAGTGAGGTTTATTACAAACATTTACAATAACATTTTAGAAATATTTGAGTCCATTGTAAAATAATAAAATTATATTTATTTTTGAGATTTCGTGACATAAGGAATAATTGCGGTAATAGGTACAGCATAATAATAAGAAAGTGTACGTTATTATGTCCTTGTATTTGTTCTAACAGCGCGCTTGAACGCCTAAACGGCTTTGAATAAATTGTGATACTAATTAATTTTATATTCTAGATTAACATTTACTTTTATTGCGGTTTTCATATGGGATAGTCTAATAGATCGATTATGGATGTTAGTTTAAAGAACATACCTAGATGGCGTTGACGGCGAGTTAAAAGTTGCAGTTGTTTTGTTACACAATTAAGAGGTGTGTCGTCTGACAGCTAGAGACACTGCAGAATTCAGCCAATGTAAAGGTGGCCGCAGCCAGATGTTAAATTGTCTGTACCCTTGCTCGATATAATTATGTAGGTACTACCTAACATAAACAGATTTTTTTAAAATCTGATGTCTGGTTCCTGAGATTAGGCCGTTCAAACAAACAAACTCTTCAGTTTTATAATATAATAAAGTAAAATACATGACTAAAACCACCTTGTAAGAAGCATAACTACATTATTTACTTTCCTACGAGAGAATCATTGTATATCTGCTATGTCATTATTTCCGACTAGTTTAAGAGTTGTGGCACATAACAAATCTTGACACGCGTTTTTAAATTGTATGTGTGAGGATATTAATATTTGTATACCTTTTAAAACAGCTTGTAAAACATGTTAACTTGTTTTTTTTTTATTTGACGTTGAAAGATGCCACTTTTGTATACATAGTGTCATATTCATATCACCACTTAATTATCTCTCATGACTCTTTTCAGAGCTACCATGCAATACTACGCATGATTTACGTACATAGCAAAAAGTACCTGGACCAAAAATACCTTTTCGCTATGGTGAATGCTTGTGCCCAATACCGGGCGTTGCTTGCTATCGATCTTAAGTTATGGCGAACTAGTAACGCATCTGTCAACTCCTCTTTATTTGACCTTCGGATGTCGCGCGTTTCTTTCTTATACATGTGAAACGACCTTAATACTAAAGGGGATAGTGATTTACGGTTGTGACCCAAATTCCAAATACATACTTATATACAATGAAATGACATTAAATTTTGTTACGTTACAAAACCTATGTATTCATTGTATTCTTCACTTCTCTTAGTCCATATAACTTTCATATATTCTATACTTCTATACTAATAATTATAAATCTGAAGAGTTTGTTTGTATGTTTGTTTGAACGCGCTAATCTCAGAAATGATTGCTCTGATTTGAAAAATTCTTTTAGTGTTGGATAGTACATTTATCGAGGAAGGTTTTAGGCTGCGACCAACATGAGCAATTAGTCCATGAAAATGTAGCAAAACCGGGAATTTTTTTCTGAATTCCACGCGTACGAACCCGCGGGCAACATCTACTAAGTATTAGATATTTAATAAAATGAATTCTAAGTACTTTTATACTCTGTCTCTCCAGCCCATTTACGTCCCACTGTTGGGCACGGGCCTCCTCCACTTCGGGAGGGATTGTGGTCTACTGCCGCGCTGACCAAGCGTCGAGATTTCCGTCTCTCACAGAGGGTGTTGTCTGTGCGCATTATCCCTTAGCTGACTTTTACAGCACCCTTGGGAGGAGATGGGGTGGTGACACCTGTATCCCTAATCCGTCACCACACGGTGAAAAAAAAACTTTATACATTACTTATCAAATTGCTTACGAAAATGTTTTCGTAGTATATTCGTAGGCGTCTACGAAAGCGTAGCGGCAAAATGTTCAGTAAAACTGTTCAGTATCTGTGGTAAGACTTAGAACACGTTTTAACATAGACATTAAATAATGAATAGAATGACGATTTATACTGTGGTACGATCAGAGACGTATTTTGAAAATTAGCGCTCTGTGCCTGTTTGATTTGTCACCCAATAAGATAATGGAAAAAGAGCAAAACATTTAAAGTGAAGACTTGCGCAGCCCTTGCTGCTCTAAGCCCCCTATAGCCCTGGGCGGGTAAATAAGCCCTTAAATACTAGAATCTTTTTATAAAACAAAGTCATGGATGTCCCTATGTGAGCTTATGTCTTCAAAACGCCATACGAAATAAATGAACTACAGAATTGGGGGAGGCCCGTGCCCAGCGGTGGGACGTGAATAGGCTGGAGAGAGAGATGAACTGTAATTAAAAGATCTTAAACATAATATAACAAACAACCAAGAGTCATATACAAGCATTCTTCTATTTATTATAAAGTATAGCAAATATATTTTATTATATAAAATTCACGTGTCACAGTGTTAGTTACCGTACTCCTCCGAAACGGCTTGACCGATTCTTATCAAATTTTACAAACATATTCAGTAGGTCTGAGAATCGGCCAACATCTATTTTTCAAACATTTTTTTTTAGTATGGCAAAACAACGTTTGCCGGGTCAGCTAGTTTTATTATAAAAGGAAAACTGAATATTAGATAAGAGGAAAGAAATGATTTATTTATCCAATTCTCTGAAAACACTTTATCTTTTTCACGCTGAGAACACGGTCCTTCATAATTATTCAAATATTCACGTGTCACAGTGTTAGTTACCGTACTCCTCCGAAACGGCTTGACCGATTCTTATCAAATTTTACAAACATATTCAGTAGGTCTGAGAATCGGCCAACATCTATTTTTCAAACATTTTTTTTTAGTATGGCAAAACAACGTTTGCCGGGTCAGCTAGTTTTATTATAAAAGGAAAACTGAATATTAGATAAGAGGAAAGAAATGATTTATTTATCCAATTCTCTGAAAACACTTTATCTTTTTCACGCTGAGAACACGGTCCTTCATAATTATTCAAATATTATATTACTTTTTTCTTTTTAGGGTTCCGTACGAAAAGGTAAAGATAAAAGGTTTGCTGTCCATCCATCCGTCAATCACAAGGCTGTATCTCTGGAACAGTGATAGCTAGAGCTAAAAATTTCAAGAGTTTGTATATATCAGATGATGCTATAACAACAAATACTCACAATCATCAGTCTCCCGATCATCTGATTCTGCCTTTACTCCATTATTTGAGGTCTAAGCTAAAGGAGTAGGAGGAGGCTAGACAGCTGAAGTTTTCATAGCTTGTGTATATATTAGGTTGTGCTACAACAATAAATACTTATTTTCCTGCCCTTATCCTATTATTATGTCACTCCAGCTCCAGTATCTGTTGGGAATGCGATTCTCGAAGTTGTCGATCATTATGTCTACCTAGGACAAACAGTCCAGTTGGGCAAATCCAACTTCGAGAAAGAGGTCAACCGACGAATCCAACTCGGCTGGGCAGCGTTCGGAAAGCTTAGGCACATCTTCACGTCCAAAATACCTCAGTGCCTGAAAAGAAAGGTCTATGACCAGTGTGTGTTACCAGTGATGACTTATGGAACTGAGACGTGGTCCGTGAATGTCGGCCTCATAACAAAACTCAGAGTCGTGCAGCGTGCTATGGAGAGGGCTATGCTCGGTGTTTCCCTACGTGATAAGATCCGGAATGCGGAGATCCGTAGAAGGACTGGTGTGTACGACATAGCCCGAAGAGTTAGCACGCTGAAGTGGCAATGGGCAGGCCACATCGCTCGACGAGTGGCGACCACGAACCGGACGACGCAGCGTGGGGCGGCCCCCAACAAGGTGGACCCACGATATCGTCAAATATGCCGGGGGCCGCTGGATGCAGTTAGCGCAAGACCGCACGTTGTGGCGTTCTATGGGGGAGGCCTATGTCCAGCAGTGGACTGAGAAAGGTTGATGGATGGATGGATGGATGGATCCTATTATTTGAGTTATTTAGGATCGGTATGACGAATGTTATTTGGTAAATTAAATTACGGTGGAAAAAGTGATTACCGCAAGCGGGACTCGAACCCACGACCTCGGAATACCGTTCCGAAGCTCTGCCAACTGAGCTTATTGCGGTCGTGCTCGAAGTAATCAATTAGGCCACCGTAATCGTTACTCGATTGAGTTTATATCGTATTTCTACGTGCAACGCCATCTATCAAAATGTTTTGCACGCGCTTGCGGTAATCACTTTTCCCACCATAATTTAATTTATTAAGTAAAATCATAGCATGTCAATTGCAAAATTAATAAATTACTTTGGAATGTTATTTGTATGATGTATGTTTGGTAAGATAATAAGGGAACGGAATCTCTCGTGTTTGAGTCGAACTCGTACTTGACCGATTTTATTTTATTTACGTAAAAATTTTAAATTAAGATTTTTTTATGTTAGTAAATAATATTTTCAGTAGCAATTGAGGAAAAATTTTTTTTTTGTCTTTTTTACTAATAATGCAGCGAACAAGATTACATCTCACATGGGGCCTGGGGCTCAAGTCTGCTATTACATTGTTGTCACAATGATCAGTCACTAACGCCATTATGGCGCCATAATGGCGTCTTATATACTAGAGTAGACTACCAAACTGGATAAAATTCACCATTGTGCAATCAGTGACTGATCATTGTGACATAATTGCAATAGCAGACTTGGCCGCCTGGTAGTAACTTGTTACAGTGGTCTAGTTGTATTTGCAACACCAGAGATGTCAATCGCTCTTTGCTGACCCCACTGAAATCTTTTATCGCCATTTTTAAATAGCCCCAAGCTGAAATAAACTGATTTGCCTTATGATATAATAAAGGGTAAGATAGAAACAAGTTCCTTTCAATCCAATAACTATGTTGAATATGCTTACATTAACGTCAACACACGAATTCTCAATTGAATTATTTTCATAGCAATTAACAATCTGAAATCACGACTGAGGAGCTTCTCATTAACAATGCGTCTCATGTAAACCTATGCTATATGTCTGTTGATTAATAGAATGTTTATCACATGTAAATATCCCTATCTAGTTTTTTTTTCACGGATATTTCGTAGAACGTCCTCTGGTCCCAAGTTAAGCTTATATGCTTGTGTTATGGGTACCAGAATATGGATATACTACATATACTACTTTTTTTTTGGAAATACATACTTTAAATATATACATACACCCACACGCAGAACAAACATTTGTATGACATTTATAAATATCACACAAATAATAATTGTCCGAGGCGCGAATCGAATCCGCGACCTCATGATCGGCAGCCCGTTATACGAACCACTAGACCTCGAAGCCTGTCAAAGTTGAAACTATGTACTAAAATTATAATCGAGGAAGTATTTTAAATGATTGATGTATGGATGTGAGGATAATTGTTGCTTTTTCACGCGAAAACTACTGCATGGATTTTAATGGAACTTTGCTGTAAAATTACCTCACAGATTGGCTATTTCATTGTACACATATATTATATCATTTAAAATCGTAAGTTTTTGAACTTTCCTTATTTTTTTTAATATGAAAGTTCAGTTAACATTTCAAAATTGTGTTTTTGAGGTTGGTACCAATTGTATACAATACAATACAATAAACTTTATTGCACACCAAATAAAAACAATGAAACAGAAAGGATTACAAAACAAAATAAATACATATTATGTACAAAGGACGGTCTTATCGCTATCCGCGATCTCTTCCAGACAACCTATAGGGAGATAGTAATATAATGTTTTGTAGTAGGTGGTCTTAGTGAGAAGAAAACAAATAAATAAATAAGAAATAAGTAAATAAAATAATTAAAGACAACAATACTGAAAAACATAATTGTATGTACACAACTAAACTAAAAATAATAAATAAATGGACAAATTAGATCTGTCATAAAGAAAATAAAGAAATCGAAATAGTAGGTATTGTAGTTATTAAATTTTATTTTCAATCTACAAATATTTAAATTCCTAATATCATTATGAAGTTTGTTGTAAAAACGTATACGCTTTAAAAAGGTTTATTTCTCGTTGCAAACATAATTTAGAAAGCCAATATTCAGCGTCGGTTTTTTATGTGCCGTGTGAATTTAGTAAAGAAAATGAATGCGGAAATGGAATTTATTAAACAGGATATTACTTGTTTTTAACAACACGGTTTTATTAGCCTCGTTCGCTATCTATCTATCAAGCTATTTACGTATGTATTAATCTATGTATTTTAACGTATGTATTTTTAATCTAATATTACTTAAATGAAAGTGTCTGTTAACGTTAAGTTATAATTTGATTAAACCTATCTTTAGTTTTATAGAGAATTAAAATATACTAGTTTTATTCATAATGAAAAACTTTTAGTCTAACAAAATTTTATCACTGACTGAATTACTAAGTAATAAAATTTGGCTGAATAAGTTATATTCGTTTTAGAAAATTTATACTAAAATGTAAAAGCTTTAATTCAACAAGAGTAGAACTTACAGATACGAGCAAAGGTCATTGCAGACGGACAAAAAGTTCACACGCGGCCTGACGCATTGAAAACCTGACTAAATAAAACCAACTATGGGCGTAATTTGATTAATTATTGGTTATTTTATTGTACACATTTATATTAATTAAAAGCGTTAGCTTTAAGACACAGTTAACAAAGCCGAATTGTGTTATTGACACTGGTACCGATTCTGAGTGCACAACTAAATTTAACTGAAAAATGAAAACAACTATTGCTGTATTTTGATTATTTGGTTATTTCTTCTTCTTCTTCTTCAGCCTCTCTCCGTCCACTGTTGGACATAGGCCTCCCCCATAGAACGCCACAACGCGCGGTCCTGTGCCACCTGCATCCAATGTCTCCCCGCGACCTTGACGATATCGTCACTCCACCTTGTCGGGGGCCGCCCAACGCTGCGTCGTCCGGTACGTGGTCGCCACTCTAGGACCTTCCTTCCCCAACGATCATCAGTCCTACGAGCGATGTGGCCTGCCCGTTGCCACTTCAGCGTGCTAACCTTTCGGGCTATGTCGGACACGCCAGTTCTCCTACGGATCTCCGTGTTTCGGATTTTATCCCGTAGGGAAATACCGAGCATAGCCCTCTCCATAGCACGCTGTGCAACCTTGAGCTTATTTACGAGGCCAACATTTAAGGACCACGTCTGCGTTCCGTATGTCATCGCTGGTAACACACACTGGTCATAGACCTTCGTTTTTAGGCACTGCGGAATGTTGGACGAGAAGATATGCCTAAGCTTCCCGAACGCTGCCCAGCCGAGTTGGATTCGTCGGTTGACCTCTTTCTCGAAGTTGGATTTGCTTAACTGGACTGTTGGTCATAGATAGACGTATTGGTCGACAACTTCGAGAATCGCATTCCCAACAGATACTGGTGCCGGAGTGACATGGACATTGAACATAACCTTGGTTTTATCCATCCATTTGGTTATTTACACACATAGAATTGATACTAATGTCGTCTCTCTGTGTGCGTAAGACGATTTTGACGGGCTTTGTGGTGGAGTGGTTTATGTAATGGACTGCTGATCACGAGGTCGCGGGTTCGATTCCCGCTTGGGACAATCATTTGTGTGATATCCATAAATGTCATACAAATGTTTGTACTGCGTCTGGGTGTTTTCTATGTATTATAAATATGTATTTACAAAAAAAAAGTAGTTATGTAGTCTATCCGTATCTGTTACCCATAATACAAGCATAGAAATATAGCTTACTTTGGGACCAGAGGACGTTGTGTGAAATGTCCTGAATATTTATTTATTTATTTATTTGGTGCAGGTGTGCATAGCGATCAATGAAATTACGTTATAGTGATTGTGTGCGTTACCTCGACACCCACCGACCTGACAGTTCATTTGCCAAAGATAATAGCGTGTGTAACAACTCCTGATGGGTTTAATACTCGAAGGCTATAATAGTATTGAAGATTTTAAGATAAAGAACGCAGACGACTTCGATGTAATTTAAAAGAAAATACTTTTCTATTGTAATTTTATTGTTTGGTCTCTTAGCATACTTGCAATAAATTTAGATTAATACTAGCTGTCCCGGCAAACATTGTTTTGCCATACTAAAAAAAAAAGTTTGAGAAATAGATGTTGGCCGATTCTCAGACCTACTGAATATGCATGTAAAATTTCATAAAAATCGGTCTAGCCGTTTCTGAGGAGTACGGTAACTAACACTGTGACACGTGAATTTTAAATATAAGATTAAAAACCTAAAGTAAAACCCTATTAGCCTATTACTGAGACTTTGCTGTCCATCCGTCCGTCTGTCACCAGGCTGTATGTCAGTGACGGTAATAGCTAGAATGCTGAAAATTTCACTCTTTCCAGCCCAATAACGTCCCACTGTTGGGCATGGGCCTCCTTCATTTTGGGAGGGACTATGGTCTACTGTGCCGCGCTGACCAGGCGTGTTGGCATAGGGTTTACTTTCGAGTTCTCCGTCTACCACAGAGGATGTCATCTGAGTAAAATATCCCTTGGCTGGATATTACAGCACCCTGGAGAGGAGATGGGGTGGTGACACTTGTATTCTTAATCCGTCACCACACGAAGAACTTGATTGATTGACTTGATTATTGACGGGCTTCGTGGTCTAGTGGTTCATGTAACGGATTGCCGATCACGAGGTCGCGGGTTCGATTCCCGCTCGGGACAATCATTTGTGTGATGTTCATAAATGTCATACAAATGTTTGTACTGCGTCTGGGTGTTTACTATCTATACTACTATTACTTGTATTCTTAGACCTTACACGGACAGTGATGTTGCAGCAACAAATATTCATCATTATCATTCTCCCTTATCCCATTGTATCAAAAATTTAATAAAAAATTTAACAGACTCTACTATCAGCTTTCAAATAAAAAAAACGTTAGAAACGCTTCGCCCAGTTAAAAGTTATGAGAAATATAAAAAAATCATACAGAAAAAAAAACATAAAAAACATAGAGAAGAATTGAGAACCTCCTCCTTTTTTGAAGTCCCATAAAAAGACGCTCATGAGAAAAATACCTACACAAGCTGTCATTAAGAAAATAAAAAAATGGAAATAGTATAATTACTTATAATTATTATAAGTGGAATCAGTCAAGTTGATTCTTGTGTTTGTCCATAATAATAATATGAGTTTATAACTTTTACGTTATTTCATTAAAATATAGCCAAAATACAATAAAGTGACCGACACTCCAGCATTATCTATGCTTAATATTGGACCCGGTTATCTTTAATATTAATTTAGTTATTATATTAATTGAGAGTACGGCTACATGTACAGATATATACATATCTTATCATATGATAAGGCACGTCCAAATAATTTTTCGGGCTTTTGTTTTGAAGTCTAGCTGTTTTCCGCGATTTCGTATGCGAGAAATTTAGAAAACGAATGATAGATATCAACAATGAATAAAATAAATAAATAAATAAATATTCACGGACATTTCCACAACGTCCTCTGGTCCCAAGCTAAGCTTTTATGCTTGTATTATGGGTACCAGAATACGAATAGAAAACATATACTACTTTTCTTTTGTAAATACATACTTATAATACATAGAAACACCCAGACGCAGTACAAACATTTCTATGACAATTAGAAAAATTGGTCAAGTGCGAGTTGGACTCGCGCACGAAGGGTTCCGTACCATTATCTATGCAACATAAGGCAACGTTATTAGTATCGAGCAAGAAACGGTAAAAAAATCATGTTTGTTGTATGGGAGCCCCCCTTAAATATTTATTTTATTTTTAGTATTTGTTGTTATAGCGGCAATAGAAATACATCATCTGTGAAAATTTCAACTCTCTAGCTATCACCGTTCTTGAGATACAGCCTGGTGACAGACGGACGGACGGACGGACGGACGGACGGACGGACGGACGGACAGCGAAGTCTCAGTAATAGGGTCCCGTTTTTACCCTTTGGGTACGGAACCCTAAAAATCACACAAATGATTGTCCCGAGCGGGAATCGAACCCGCGACCTCTTGATCGGCAGTCCGTTACATGAACCACTCAACCACGAGGTTCGTCAAATAAATACAATGTTTTGGTTGTAGATGTTAATCTCTTACATCTATCATTACACCCTCGTTCTATTATATAGCTGTGTTGTGTAGTTTAGATTTAAGACAACAGATTTTATGTAATTTTATTAATACTTTTGGTAATTTATTTAATAATGTTTCGTGATTTCAATAAACAACTAACGTAGCGCACGAATTAGAAGCCTTCAAATATGGAGATTTTTTCCCGTTATTGCCACATTTTTCACTGATGCTCCGCTCCTATTGTTCGCAGCGTGATGTTATATAGCACTAAACCCTTCTTCCCTCGATAGGGTAACTCCAAACGGCCCGGTGAACCGCCCCTGTACCGGGGCCGTTGGGAAAAAAAGTTGCAACGGCCCCGGTGAAGCCTAGCCCGGCGTCACCGGGGCCGTTGCAACTTTTTTCCCAACGGCCCCGGTACTGGGGCGGTTCCACCGGGGCCGTTGGCACTCACCCAAAATAATACGGTGTTTGTTAATAAAAAAACTGGAAATTTACACTAGCATTGATAAAATTATTTACAATACGCTTAGTATATCATACAAGCTGTTGCCCGCAACCTCGTACGCAATTAAGAAAATTTTCCCCTTTTTTTGAAACATTTTTCACTGACGTTTCGCTTCTATTAATCGCAGTGTGATGATTTTTACCCTAAAACCTTGTTTGATAAATGGACTATCCAACAGACAAACAGACAATTCCAACCAGTATCTCCCTTAGGAGATACTGGTTGGAATTGTCTGCATTCAAACAAACAAACTCTTCAGTTTTATATTATTAGTATAAATATATCATTTAAGTCAATGGAGTAACAGGAATTATAATCTTTTTGTAAAAAATATCCAGCTATCATGAGACAATCAGTTCGCAAACGTCGACCTTTATAGTTATCTTGACTCTAGATGCAAGTGTTGTAACATTGAGTATACACATAAAAAAATCCGGTCAGGTACGAGTAGGACTAGCGAATAAGGGGTTCCGTATTTTCATCATCATCATCATAACATTACGCCTTTTTCCCATGAGGGTAGGCAGAGACTATAGAGCACCATCTGATACGATCCAAACATACTTCCTTGGCTTCATCGACACTCACACTTGACCCCTTGGGATATACCTGTGATAACATCGTAGTATACTTTTCTCGGGCGTCCTCTCCCAGCGTTCTCGTTTACCTCCGCGCCGTGTATATTTATCATCATAATATATATTCTTGACTCGAATCCTATAACACAGGATTTCTTTTCTAGCTTAGGAGTCAATGGTCATATATATGTATTACGCTGTTTATTTCTGTGTACCTTGTACTTAATTTAAGTGTTTTGTAATTTGATGTGAGTTTGAAATAAATAAATAAATAATCATTATAATGCCGTGATAACCACTTTGACATAAGCATATCATCAAGATGGTTGTGACATGGGAGACCATTAAATAATTACTTTTATGTATTTGCAAAAAAAAGTGATGAGAATATGACAGTTGATGGGAGAAGTTGGAAGAAAAAACGTGCTGCGCTATCCTCAAATAATTTGGGATAACGGCAGTAAGAAAAAGAGTATTTACAGTTCAGTAGTATTTGCCACAGAAATACATACATAATCTATAAAAAAATCCATCAAATTACCTATCTCCGTTTATAAGATACAACCTAGTGATGGATGGATAGACGGCCAGACAGCGGAACCACAGTACTAAGGTTTCCTTTAACTCTTTGGTACGGAATCCTAAAAATTAAACAATGAACAAAATATTTGTGCTGCAACCTTGACTTGGTTATAATATTTTGTGATAACAAACGTGATTAAAAAGTAAATACATTATTATATTTTGTTTTAATTTTATTCACAGCTATCGTTCACAAGTTATTTACTACAGATTTACGACCATTTTAAAATCAATATATGATTAAGGATAGATTGATATACGCCTTTCTCTGTTAGATATTTCTTTGTCTTGTCAAAGTTTCAATAGAGAATGTTGTCATCAGTAACTTATTGATATGCAAGTAATAATTACGTGTATGATTAGTGAATTACTTGATACAACAAATATTTACGAGTTCCTGACGGATTGGTCTTATTGAGGTTGCACTGTAATACCAAGTGTTAGCCTCATGTGCTAACATGAATCCACATTTATCTCTTGATGCATTGCATGGCGGGTGTCACGCCATATAACAAATGAAACCATATTTTATTCTATTATTTATCAGTTTATTATTCTTCATTTAATAACTAGTATTTTATTAGAATCATGCGAAACATAATCTGCGTCTTCTGTCTATTCATCTGTCATTTCTTGTACCGCCGGATATCCGATATTGTTCAATTTTTAATAAGTCTATGTTTAAAAGAGTAGTAATTGAGTGAACATACTAATTACTTGTGACGTATATAATACATACAGTTATCTCTGACTGTATTCTGAAATCGGTAACACAAGTATTCAAGCAAAACAAAAAATAATGGTTTGTTTGTACAAAAAAACGCTTTTAAAGGTCCCATGCGAATACATGTAAAGGTCTACCTACCACTTTACGCTAATGCACCTTTGTTGACCCAGATACCGCAAGTTAAGATATAATATTGGCTCATTCATAAGTGTTTGTGCTTCACTCTGCTTGGAATTCAAGAAAAATGTTCCCTTATTTACTATTTGTGACGTTTTTTGAATATTAGTTATATAGTCTGTAAATTATATTCGCTGCGCGCTGTGTGTAAACAACAAAATATAAACATAATCTTGATATGTTTAAATCAGAGAGTTCGAAATAAATAGTCAAAATAGCTTATCATATTAAGTATCCTTTCGTTCTAACAAAAAAACTAATGCTTCACTCCGATTAGTAGCAGCGTGACTGCGTGATGTTTTACAGCCTATAGCTTCTTTCGATAAATTTTTTAAACCGGACATTTGGTTCCTGAGATTAGCGCGTTCAAACAAACAAACTATTCAGCTTATAATATTAGTATAGGTTATTTTTTTTTATATACATATAAAATGTTCATACAGTTATCACATAAAATTCGGTTCTGCCGCCACCTAATATAGACAAAATCTGTGCAAACTACCCAGTGTCGCATACATTGACTTAGAGATATGTAATTAGTCAGAATCATTATTAGGGTAGGTATTGACAATTATTGTTTATTTAGATGTTAGTAAGGTGGTTAGTATGTTAGTAAACTTATTTCTTGTGTCTTATTAGTATAGATTATTGGCAATACGACATAATAATAAGTCGTACACCTATTCAAAACCTTACGTCAAAAACACGCATAACACTCCTTTATTTGCGTACAGCAAATATTAAACTTAACTATTAATCACGGTTACGCTATTGTGTAAACACTTAAGTTTATTCATTATTAATAAATATTTTTTTGACTAACCTCGTGGTTGAGTGAGTTTGACAATAAATCCTGTGCCAACACGCCTGGTCAGCGCGGCACAGTAAACCATAATCCTTCCCAAAGTGGAGGAGGCCCGTGCCCAACAGTGAGAAGTCTATAGGCTGGAGCTCTCTCCAGCCTATAGACTTCTCACTACACGTATATTACGTACGTATATTAATTAAAATCTCGTCCAAAATCTTTAATACAATAAAATAATGGACACTTAATTATTCTTTCTCCAACCCATTTACGTCCCACTTTGGGAGGGTTTATGGTCTAACTGTGCTGCGCTGACCAGGCGTGTTGGCCCTGTGCCAACACGCCTGGTTTATTTTCGAGTTTTCCGTCTCTCACAGAGGATGTTATCTGTGTATAATATCCCTTAGCTGACTTTTACAGCGCCCTTGGGAGGAGATGGGGGGGTGACACTTGTATTCTTAATCCGTCACCACACGAAGAACTTGATTGATTGACTTGGTTGGTCTAATGGTTCATGTAACGGATTGCCGATCACGAGGTCGCGGGTTCGATTCCCGCTCGGGACAATCATTTGTGTGATGTTCATAAATGTCATACAAATGTTTGTACTGCGTCTGGGTGTATTTAAGTAAGTATGTATTTACAAAAGAAAAGTAGTGTATGTAGTCTATCCGTATCTGGTTCCCATAATACAAGCATAGAAATATAGCTTACTTTGGGACCAGAGGACGTTGTGTGAAATATCCTGTATATTTATTTATTTTTTTATTATCATCTATACTTAATTATTAAACCGGGTTATCTCAAATACTATATGTTGCCCGCGATTTCGTGTTCGTGGAGTTTACGAACATTTCCCCTTTTTCTGCAACAATTTTCACTAATGCTTCGCTTGTTTTGATCGCAGCGTCATGTTATATAGTCTATAGCCTTCGTCGATAAATGTGCTTTCCAATAGTGAAAGAGTTTTTTAAATCGGCCCAACGGTTCCTGAGGTTAGCGCGTTCAAACAAACAAACATACTCTTTAGTTTTTAAATATTAGTATATCTAATATATGAAATTCACGTGTCACAGTGTTAGTTACCGTACTCCTCCGAAACGGCTTGACCGATTCTTTTCAAATTTTACATACATATTCAGTAGGTCTGAGAATCGGTCAACATCTATTTTTCAAATCTTAAAATTTTTTTTTTGGTATGGCAAAACAACGTTTGCCGGGACAGCTAGTCTTCTAATATATAAAATTCACGTGTCACAGTGTTAGTTACCGTACTCCTCCGAAACGGCTTGAACGATTCTTCTCAAATTTTGCATACATATTCAGTAGGTCTGAGCATCGGCCAACATCTATTTTTCAAACTTTTTTTTTTTAGTATGGCAAAACAACGTTTGCCGGGTCAGCTAGTAATCTATATAATTTACTTAATATAGTCGAGAGCATGACTCACACGACTATTTATATTATATCTTATCTAATGATAGTGTGTGTTGAAATATATTCTAGAATTTTAGTTAAATAGTAAATAGATTTAATTAATATTGATACCAATTTTATGTGCATAACTAAACTAAAACAACTGTGACGTGTTTTGTTTAATTGGCTATTTCGTTGCATATATATATTTTAATTAAAAATTTTAATCATAATATTATACAGCTAAAGTAATTTATTGATTTTGCAATTGACATGCTATGCTTTACTTAATAAATTAAATTACGGTGGAAAAAAATGATTGCCGCAAGCGAGACTTTAACCCACGACAGTAATGAACGTTGCGTCATTATTTTCAACCCAATTGTATTCTGTAAAGAATACTAGGTGGTTGGTCGAGATTTTGCAAAGCAATCTTGATAGATAGCGTTGTACGTAGAAATACGATTTAAACTCAATCGAGTGACGATTGTGGTGGTAAATTTGAATGCTACAAGACGACCGCAATAAGCTCAGTTGGAAAGAGCTTCGGAACGGTATTCCGAGGTCTAGAACCCACGTTCAAGCGGGACTTGAACCCACGTTCAAGTCCCGCTTGCGGCAATCACTTTTTCCACCATAATTTAATTCATAATATACAGCTTTTATAATAAGAAAGTTTAGTTAATACTTACAAATTGTGTAAAAGTGATTGCCGCAAGCGGGACTTGAACGTGGGTTTAAGTCCCGCTTGCGGCAATCACTTATTCTACCATAATTTAATTCATAATATACAGCTTTTATAATAAGAAAGTTTAGTTAATACTTACAAATTGTGTTCTTATCAATATCAATATTCATTTTTTAGTTAAGTTTTAGTTGTGCGCGTAGAATTGGTACTATTCTCTAACACTTTCAGTGTTGTGTCAAGATCAATTCTTTCAGTGTATCCAGCACATTATCATTTATCATATATACATTTATCGAGGAAGGCTATAAGCTATATAACATCACGCTGCGAGTAATGGGAGCCAAGCATTAGTAAAAAATGTTGTAAAAACGGCGAGCATTTTCTAAATTCCATGTCAAAGTCGCAGGCGACAGCTAGTATTATGATACGGAACTCTTCGTGAGCGAGCCTAGCTCGTGCTTGACCGGCTTTATCTAGTTGCCTTATGCTACTTTCTATAATACAACGTAAAAACGTAAAAGCTTCTAAAATTGTATTGATGATTGGGGAAGAAATGGAGTGTTGACACTTGTATTTAAACCGTCAGCACACGGATACATAAGCTATGATAGGTCTCAAATTACATTACTAAAACAATATAAAATATAATATTTTGTAAACTATTACAATAATTTTAAAATTAAATACACTTTTAATATAAAACAGGAGGAAAAAAGGAGGTAGCCTAAAATTTGGTATAAAAAAATTCATCCGCATCGCAGTCATTGGGAAACGTGCCCAAAAGACTGGCCGCATTCCCTCTTTGTATAGCAATGCTTATACGAATTGCTAAATGCAGGCCAGCCTTTTGGTCACGTGAAACGTCGACCAGTCTCTTAGAAAGATCTTTATAAAGAGACTGCGCACTCGGGCCCCATGATCCAAGCGTCTCAACCCCAAACGGCTCAAACAAATAATCCGGCCGGCACCTACAGAAGTACTTGGTAAATGAGATGGCGTAAACTTAAATAAATACTCCAATTCTCTCAGATAATAAGGCGTGTTCATTACGGCAGCTAAGTCTTGTATCTTCCACGTGTAACCGAGTTTATTCTCAATGGATAATAAACACACGGTGTTATATAGAGGAAATAAAATATAATATTATTATTATATACAACACAGATTTTAGGGTTCCGTGGCAAAGGGTAAAATGGGACTTTATTATTCTGACTTCGCTGTATATAACAAGGCTGTATTTATGGAACGGTGATACCTAGAGAGGTGAAATATTTCACAGTTTGTGTATTTCAAATGATGATATAACAACAAAATACTTTTGTCCTTATCTCGTCATGTGAGGTCATGTATACTATGACGGGCATCGTGGGCAATTGGTTTGTGTACCGGACTGCCGTTCTCGAAGACGCGGGTTCGATACCCGGTCGGGACAATCATTTGTGTGATCTTTATAATTGTCATACAAATGTTTTACTGCATCTAGGTGTATCTAGGTATGTATTATAAGTTTGTATTTACAAAAGAAAAGTAGTATATGTAGTATATCCGTATTCTGGTACCCATAACACAAGCTTATAACCTAAGCTTAAAGGATGTTGTGAGTCCATGAATAAAAAAAAAGACGTGTACTCGGGGACTGCCGCGGTAAAGCTATTGCATAGCATTTTGTATCAACTTATGCAATTATAATTATTTATTTATTTTATTTATGCAGTATTTCTTTTTCTTTGATATTAATTCAAGTTACACTTTTTGAGCGTGGTGACCGATAAGAAAACAAACAAATTTTACAAGTACAGCTATTCACTGTTGTACATAAATACCTATACACCTATATACTTTCTCATAAACAGCTGCTTATGTATTCGTCCTATTTCGGAGCAGCTCGTCTCGATTCGTGCGAGCTTCGTTGAGTCGTACAATACGGCTAGTTGCACGCACACAAACACCGTGTCGAAGACTGCCGAAAAGAAACGACGTTAGACAATCCACACCTTCAAGCCACACCTCCATGCCCGTCGGAGTGGGGAGCGTGAGGTTTTTTTTCGTTACGGAATTTCTCTATTCGGTCCCCGCGCTCAAGGCCCTCGATAGAAGCTATGCAATAGCTTAAAAATATGATAATTATGGTTTGAAACCCTTCGTGTATAAGTCTAACTCGTACTTGACCGGTTTTTAGTAATAATTTTCTTACTAAAGTGAGAAGACCTTGAGATTAGGAAAATTCTTGTGCGAAGAATTTTTTTTTTGTGTTCTTTAAGGTTTAGTTATAAAAAAGATTCATTTGTAAAAGCTCTAATTATGCATGAAGTTTTACAGACCTACATACATACAGTCACACCTTATTAAGGCCCCTACACACCTTACGATTTGTCGAACGAAAAGTCAGCCGACAAAACTGTGCAGTCCAATTTGGGTATTCTTTTTTTAAAAAATGTATGTAAAATCGCTGCAAATCGAATCGTTCGTCAAATGTGCGTTGTTTAGCGCGCACTAAATTATCGTACGATAAAACTGTGCGATCTCTTGATCTTCGATTTTTCGTTCGTTTGTAGAACATTTGCTGTGAATTATCGTTCGTCGAAGGAAGATACAATTTTTATTTCTTAAAATCGTTTCGATTTTCTGACCGCTTGATCGACGGTCCTCGTGGTCTAGTGGTTCATGTATTTCACTACTGCGGCCGTTCAAAAGGTCAAGGGGTTCGATTCCGGCGCGGGACAGCCTTTAAATTTTTGTTTTTATTTGTTACACAAATACTATAATAATAAATAGTAGGTACTGCGTCTGGGTATTTTTGACCGTCTTAAAAAAAATAGGTGGTTTTCTAATCGTTTGTATGTTTTCTTTTTTATTTATGTTTGTTACCTCATAACTTTTAACTGGGCAAAGCGATTATAATGATTCTTTTTTTAGAAATCTGCTGATTACGTGTGGTCCCATTGGCACCAGGTCAGGATCTGATGATAATAATAATAATAATATAATAATAATATTCATGGACATATCACACAACGTCCTCTGGTCCCAAGCTAAACTTATATGCTTGTGTTATGGGTACCAGAATACGGATATAATACATAAACTACTTTTCTTTTGTAAATACATACCTAAAATACATAGCAAACACCCAGACGTAGTGCAAACATTTGTATGACAATTAAAAACATCACACAAATGATTGTCCAGACCGAGAATCGAACCCGAGACCACGCGAACGGCAGTCCGTTATAAGAACCACTAGAC
Organism: Orgyia antiqua; assembly: GCA_916999025.1. Lineage (NCBI taxonomy): Eukaryota > Metazoa > Arthropoda > Insecta > Lepidoptera > Erebidae > Orgyia > Orgyia antiqua. The sequence continues at coordinate 14,970,427 of OU779874.1, forward strand.
CACGAGGCCCGTCATGATGGTTGTCCTGAGAAATTGGGTCGTCTCAAGGGCCTGCAAGGGACCTGGGGGTGCCGGTCAAACTTAGTTTATTTCGGCAGACGACTCGATGACGAGTTTGGCAGTCTCAGCGTCCATTCTATGGATAGGGGGTTTAGGAGCGGCAGGCGCCACGGCTGGAGCGGGTGTCGCCTGTTTCGCCGCAAGCGCCGCGATGGACACGGTGGGCGCTGCGGACTGCTCAGTGGGCGCCGTTACTGGCGGTGCGGCTTGTTTGGGCGCCTTCTGACGGGAGGGTGCGGACTCGATTTTCGCTACGGCGGCATTTTCTTCTTCTCTTCCTTTTAGGGGAGGCTGCATTGGCGCCGGCTGCGTTTGCCGCCGCCACCAATGAGTTAGACGCACTGTCTACCGTAGCGACAAAGGTCACTACGGGTTTGGCTGCTGGTGTAGTTGTCGTGCGCGACACCGTTCCCGCCCGTTTGTTTCTTGCTTCCGTGCGAAATACGCAGCAATGACGTGACGCTGTTGGCGGTGTGTTCGCCGCCGTACGGCTGTCCAAAACCCAAACCTAGCAAGTTACATTTGAGTAAATTTTTCAGCAGAAGCTTTTGCATTTTAATCAACAAGTACGAAGTGCTGGTTGCTAGGTTTATACATGCTTGTATCTGTGATTCTATGTAAGATAGAAATACAGTTGTTTTTGCATCAGACGCAGTAAGAAAATTGGAAAATAATTGGTTTAGGAAAACGAATTAAAAAAACGTCACTTGCTAGGTTTTGATTTTGGACAGCCGCGCAGTTTCAAGGATGTTGTTAAGTGATTGATGTTTTTTAATTAAACTAGATGGCGCCCCGGCAACCCTCGGTGCCACACGAAAAGTTGTAAAAAAACGTTGTAAATAATGCCATCTCCCGCAAAAATGCATTACTATTTGAACGCTTGAAGAATATAACTTGATACCGTATGAAATACTACACTAGAAAAACAACAGATGTCAGTACCAGCTGTTTAGAGTTGGTCATATTTCACAAATGTTTACAACAACGTATCACATGGCGCCACTCCACTCTGCCTGGTGTAACCGCCAATAACGGTTCCGTAAGCTATTCTAGTAACTATCTATCTACTAGTATCTAATAGCGATGAGCATTGAATTAACGAACTAGTTGATCAACTAGTTGACCTCTCGCCAACGTTTCAATGGTTAACCGTTTCGGAATCAACTAGTTGAATTTAATGATGTCATTGAATTCAATGTTCAGTTTTTTTCAATGTTCGTTTTTTTCAATGTTTATGAGTTAAACATTAATTTCAATGTTCAGTTTTTTTCAATGTTTAATTTTTTTCAATGGTCGTTTCTTTTAATGTTTAAGAGTTAAACATTGAATTCAATGTTCAGTTTTTTTCAATGTTAAATTTTTTTCAATGTTCGTTTCTTTCAATGTATATGAGTTAAGAAAATGTTTTAATCAAAGAAATTATACTTCTTAAAACGAAAGATCGTAAGCGACTGTTATGATATAGGTACAATAGTGAACTTTAAAATTACTTAGTTAAGACATATTTTCCTAAATAATAATGTTATGAATCACTGTTCCTCCGTGTGGTGACGCATTGAGATTACAAGTGTCACCACCCCATTTCTCCCAAGGATGCTGTAAAAGTTAGCTAAGGAATATTGCACACAGATAACATCTTCTGTGAAAGGTGAAAGACGGAAAACTCAAAAACGAGACAGTCCTGACAGCCCTCCGTGTGGTGACGGATTAAGAATACTGGTGTCACCACCCCATTACCTCACCAGGGTTTTGTAAAAACCAGCTAAGGAATATTGTACCTACACAGATAACATCAACTGTGAAACACGGAAAACTCGAAATACTGGAATACTGGTGTCACCACCTCATTTCCTCACCAGGGTCTTGTAAAAACCAGCTAAGGAATATTGTACCTACACAGATAACATTAACTGTGAAAGACGGAAAACTCGAAATACTGGAATACTGTGTCACCACCCCATTTCCTTACCAGGGTTTTGTGAAAACCAGCTAAGGAATATTGTACCTACACAGATAACATCAACTGTGAATGACGGAAAACTCGAAATACTGGAATACTGGTGTCACCACCCCATTTCCTTACCAGGGTTTTGTAAAAACCACCTAAGGAATATTGTACCTACACAGATAACATCAACTGTGAAAGACGGAAAACTCGAAATACTGGTGTCACCACCCCATTTCTTTACCAGGGTTTTGTAAAAACCAGCTAAGGAATATTGTACCTACACAGATAACATTAACTGTGAAAGACGGAAAACTCGAAATACTGGAATACTGTGTCACCACCCCATTTCCTTACCAGGGTTTTTTAAAAACCACCTAAGGAATATTGTACCTACACAGATAACATCAACTGTGAAAGACGGAAAACTCGAAATACTGGAATACTGTGTCACCACCCCATTTCCTTACCAGGTTTTTGTAAAAACCAGCTAAGGAATATTGTACCTACACAGATAACATCAACTGTGAATGACGGAAAACTCGAAATACTGGAATACTGGTGTCACCACCCCATTTCCTTACCAGGGTTTTGTAAAAACCACCTAAGGAATATTGTACCTACACAGATAACATCAACTGTGAAAGACGGAAAACTTGAAATACTGGTGTCACCACCCCATTTCCTTCCCAGGGTTTTGTAAAAACCAGCTAAGGAATATTGTACACAGATAACATCAACTGTGAAAGACGGAAAACTCGAAATACTGGAATACTGGTGTCACCACCCCATTTCCTTACCAGGGTTTGGTAAAAACCACCTAAGGAATATTGTACCTACACAGATAACATCAACTGTGAAAGACGGAAAACTCGAAATACTGGTGTCACCACCCCATTCCTTTACCAGGGTTTAGGAAAAACAAACCCGGTGCCAACACGTCTGGTCAGCGTGGCATAGTAGCATTTTTTTTTTTTTTTTGTAACGCTTAAATTTGTTGATGAAATTAACTAGTTCGTCAACTAGTTGACGAACTCCAATTAACGTTGACGTTTCGTTAACGGAAAATCTGTTAACGACCCACCCCTAGTATCTAATGTATCTATCTAGATCTACCCATATCACAAGGACGTCAAGGACTCAAGCAAGCATAGCAATCATATAAGCTTAGCTTGGGACCTGAGGACAATGTGTGAAATGTACATAAAATTTTTATTTATATGTAGTTTATGTACTTATGTGTAATGTGTAACTGTACATCTGTGATACTAAACAAATATTTTGTCAAGGTTATACGTAAATGCGTTAAACGAAACAATAGCGTGATGTAGCGATACGGCACAACGCCATCTATCGAGGCGGATAAAAACTTCTTGTGACATTTGTTTATTTAATATTATAATTTATCGTCTGTAACTGTTGACGACATGCTACTTGCACGAGCTTGTGAGGAGAACTGACGACCGCGGTCGTCCATAAAAATCGTTCGATAAAACTGCGCAGTTTTTTCGTTATGGTTTATCGTAACGTGTGTAGGCGGCACATGACATATCGAACTTGTTTGTACTTTTTTTCTTTGTGCAATTCTGTTCTGTTATTTCATGGAACGGATATATGTTCTCTCTTTGTGTCCAGCCCATTAACTTTCCACTCTTGGGCACGAGCCTCCTCCACTTTGGGAGGGATTATGGTTTACTATGCGGCGCTGACCAGGCGTGTTGGCGTGTTTACTTTCGAGTTTTTCGTCTCTCACAGAGGATGTCATCTGTGTAAAATATCCCTTCGCTGGCATTTACAGCACCCTTGGGAAAAGATGTATTCTTAGACCGTCACCACACGGACAAAAGGATATAATGTTACTTGATTATCAATTACCGAATTGGTTAGTTGTAGTTGTAGCTTTGTTAATAGTTAAAAAATAAATAAATATTCATGGACATTACACACAACGTCCCCTGGTCCCATGCTAAGCTTATTATGCTTGTGTTATGGGTACCAGAATAGAGATATAAATACATAAACTATTTTTCTTTTGTAAATACATACTTATAATACAAAGAAAACACCCAGACGAAGTACAAACATTTGTATGACATTTATAGATATCACACAAATGATTGTCCCAAGCGGGAATCGAACCCGCGACCTCGTGAACGGCAGTCCATTACATGAACCTCTACGCCACGAAGTCCGTCAAATCGGGAGATATATAATAGATATCTAGGTGAGATGGTTCCTTGTCGGTAACAGAAAACCACATTAATTATCACTCCTTTGAAGGTGATAGTGCTGGCTAAAGTTTGTCTCTCAAATAATAGAAAATGAAAATTCTTGGATAGAATTAGTTTGGGAGATAAAAATGAATAATTATTGAAGGACTAGTTGGCCCGGCAAACGTTGTTTTGCCATACCAAAAAAAAGTAAAAAAAAAAATTAACTATAAACCTCACGGAGCCCGAGATCTTTCCAACGAATGCAAAACCGTGGAAATCGGTTCGTGCGTTCTGGAGTTATAGCGTCAGGAAGGAAAATCCGACTTATTTTTATATAGTAGATTTTTCACACAATAATCTTTATTAATATTATAAATAAATTTTATTATTGAGGATGGTATTTGTGTTAAAAATCCCTTAGCTGGCTTTACAGCATCCTGGGGAGGGTATAGGATGGTGACACACATGTAAACAACCAGACGCAGTACAAACATTTGCATGACAATTGTCATACAAATGTTTGTACTGCGTCTGGGTGTTTCTATGTATTATAAGTACTTATTATATTTACAAAAGAAAAGTAGCCTAAGTATTCTATCCTGGTACCCATAACACAAGCATATAAGCTTAGCCTGGGACCAGAGGACGTTGTGTGAAATGTCCATGAATATTTTTTTATTAACGCTATATACCTAGCAAATTAGTCGTATTTTTATCAGTATGTATTCGCAAGACTTTATCTCCGATGGGCGGTACAATTTTCGTTGATTTCAATTCAGTATCGCTTGATATTCCGTCGGTAGAGGTCGCGTTGTCTTTGTGAAAACAACGATAACATCGTGAAAACTTACGTTAAATGAAGATTCAGTTATTTTATATGTTTTGTTTGTGTTTTTTATGTGTATTGTGTATGTGAAGTGATAAGGATTATTTGATTATTTCGGTAAGTATTAAGATTTATTTGTTGAATATAATTATGTAAGTAATTGTATTTTGATAATCGATTTTGTTGCGATATCGTTAAAAGATAGATATTATTAATAATTGCAATGTTTTAATTGTATTATTTAAGCCCTTGATCACAACGTCTTAGGTGTAGAATTTAGAAACAAAACCCTAACAAATTATGCAAAAAAAGCCATCCTCTTTAATCATTCTATCTTTTAAAACAAACTGCATCTGAATCCGTTCCGTAGTTTTGAAGATAGAAGCTCGCATAGGGAAATACATACAAAAATAACGACTTTGTTTTATAAAAAAAGTAAAGATAAATATGTATATGGATATGGTATATTCTATAAGAAAAAAAAAATACATCGCGGTTTCGTTTCAGTTATGTTATTTCTGAACATCTGACGGTAATTAAATTTTTACGCGTATCTACACAATATCTGTGTGACACCAAAATATTATTGTTTTAAATTTTTGTATAGATACTAATATTATAAACTGAAGAGTCTGTTGGTTTTAAAGCGCACATCTCAGGAACCTCTGCTCCAAGTTTTCAACAGTGGCAATGGGGTATTTACAGGATAAAAAGAATTTACTATGCAAATATTATTACAGTTTTTAATCACCGCATATCTTCTGTATTTTTCGTTAAAAAATATTATTAAAAATTAGCAATTGTCGGCAATTTCTTACGTGTGGAATTTAAAACAAAACTATAATAAATTATACAACAAAGCTAGCCTCTTGAATCACTCTATTTTCTAAAACAAACCGCATCCAAATCTGTTTCTTAGTTTGGAAGATTTATAAGCTGACATAGGGACAAACTTACAATAAGTAAAAATAATGGATACTGAATGATGAATACTGGACAAAATAAAATGGGCTGAAAAGAGTAAAAGAGATATAAATATTTAAATATATTTGTTTGAAATTATAGCCCGACGTTTCAGAGAATACAGTCACCATGGTCACGGGTGAGACTGTCCTCTGCGATGAATCGTTGTTGGAGTTTTATTTAAAAGTGGTTTTATTTAAACTGGATAAACTATTTTAATATTTATAACCCTAAAATTTTGTTTTGCTAGTAATGGGGTTATGGCTTCATCAAAATTTATTGCTTAAAAAGGGAGTACACTTATGCCAAATCACGCCAGATGTGACTTGGTAACCTATTTTTAAGACAATAAAGTTTTACATTGTTTTTATCTCGCATTTTAGAATTTCTGTTTGTAACAGCTGTGATTTTTAGTTGAAAATGCTTGGAAAATTGGCAAATATCATTTTGCTCTACGTAAAAAATGCACATTTATTACCACGGGCAGCTACTACTGGTGATTAATGGTGATTCAACCTTAGAAACTTAGGCCGAATTTGGGAATTCCCGTATTTGTCCGAAATTATTATTTCGGTAAATTATCACTTTAGCTGGCTTTTACAGAATTAATGGGAGAAATTGAAGTACCTATCAATATTTATTTAGTTAATTTGTTACTTCTATACTAATATAATAAAGCTGAAGAGTTTGTTTGATCTCGCAAATCTCAGGAACCACTCTTCCGATTTGAAAAATTCTTTCAGTTTTGGATAGTACATTTATCGAGGAAGGATTTAGGCTATATCATATCACATATATTTACAACACTGATGCTTGGCTCCTATTGGTCACAGACCAATAGGAGCCAAGCATCAGTGTTGTGAATACGTACTTATAGTATACTAGCTGTTGCCCGCGACTCCGTACGCGTGGAATTTAGGAAAGTTTCATGGAAGTCTATCCATACATCCAATATTAACCAAATAATAATATCCAAACAGAGAAGGCATGGATAGAAGACCGAGGAAACGTTCGCGTTGCTCAGCCACGTCGCGCGTAATTCTTTTTTCGTCATATCTCCCAAGATATTCATTTAAATTGCATGCTGTAAAAAGCAGTTATAATCTATATTAATTGCGTAAGCTAACTAAGCTGTTTTATTTGATAAAAAATATTACTATATACACATAAATAGCTTTTAAAAACACCTATTGAATTTAATAATTTTTTTGACATTATTATGGGTACAGCGGGTTTCCCTTAAAAGATAGACATATGCCCTCGCGGACTTTTTTGAAGAACTATAGGTAACAAACAATTCTTCCATAAATTATTTTGTTGTACCTCACATAGCTAAGGTAGCGTTTTCATTTATAGCTCGCGCGCGTCCGATATCGCGGCAAATTTAATCATATCTCTTCCAATAAACAAACCCCAATAAATTATACGAAAAAAACCATCCTCTTGAACCATTCTATCTATTAAAAAAAACCGCATCAAAATCCGTTGCGTATTTTTGAAGATATAAGCTCACATAGGGACATACATACAAAAATTCGACTTTGTTTTATAAGAAGTAAAGATAAAGATAGCCGTTGCCCGCGACTCCGTACCCGTGGAATTTAGAATTTTTTCCCCGTTTTTGCAAAGTTTTCACTATTGTTTCGCTCCTATTAATCACAACGTGATGTTATATAGCTTATAGCCTTCACTGAAAGAATTTTTCAAATCGGTCCAGTGGATCCTGAGATTAGCGCGTTCAAACAAACAAACAAACAAACAAACTCTTCAGCTTTATAATATTAAGTATAGATAGTAAACACCCAAACGCAGTATGATAATACACACAAATAGTACATTGCGGGGATTGAACCCGCGATTTCGTAAACGACAGTCTGTTACATTATATTATAATTATCACTAGACCACCACTATATCGATAAACTTTTTAAATAATCGATTATATTTTATAAAAAGATGGCATGTTTTTTTTTGATAGGACAATCAAAGCTAGATCAAAGTTAGATAGCGTCGACAATTTAGCGCCACATACTCGTAAGCTAACTATAATTGTTACATGAAAAAATATCCGTTCATGTTTTACTGACTTCATGGTGATTGACAACTTGATCCGGCTTCATAATGAAATCTATAGACTGAATGAATACTATTGGTTAGTGATTTTGTGATTATTTTTTGTTAGACTTCTAATAGGCGCCTTTTTTTACCAAAATGGTCTCTAAGCTTGCGATAGTTTTGGGTGGGGTTAAGATTTTAAACCAATTTACTTGAATAAAAAGTGGTATCACTAGCTGCTGATATACAATGGACCAAATAGGTAGGGCCTGTTAAGCTAATAACGAGTAAGTAATTTATTAAAGCTATTATAAGATGGAACGGGTAGGCCAAAGATTGAAGAGTTGACGCCCGTTGGGGAAAACCATTCTCAAGTGGTAACCACGTCGATTATGTAGAGTTGGATGACCAATGAACATACTCGTAGTATGGTTAGACGACGATATCGTAAAGATAGCAGGGAGCCATTGGATGCAACTATGCAAGCGACACAACCGCGCGTTGTTTTAGACGGAGAAAGAGTCTAAAATATAATAATAAGAGGGTATGACAGTGAGAAATGCTCCATACAAAAATATAGACATAGTAATCCGCTATTTTCTTCGTGGATATTGCCTCTAGAGCAACGATCCTAATTTCTCTCACAGTATCTAGTTCTTATATATGTATATATTATATGCTTCTATAGCTACCCTTTTTTCCAAAATGCGATATCTAAAAGACCAAGAAAGAAATATGACCATCCAAAAAACCTGCTTTTTACGATTCTCATAAGATAAATTTGCAGCGTCTAATACACAAATTCGGTAAAGTTTATTCCAAAAAAGAAGTTATAGAAGCATTGATTTACTCTTCATCTACAATATGGCGCTAAAGTTTTAAAATCTGTTATTTTTTTACGAAGAAAACAGGGGATTAGGAAGTGTCTTTTTTCCAAAGATTTTAAAGGAAACATTTGGCTGATTCTCAGCTGTATTTTCGGTTAGCCGCTCGGGAACAGGGATAGCAATACCTAAATTGTGATTTTGTCGTGTCTGTAGTCCACTATTAAGTTTAAAAACATTGTATTAAGTACATATATGTACCTATATTAACCATTATTAAGAATGTTTTTTTTACTTTTTTTTTTGTCTATCTCTCTGCCATACCGGGCTATAGTGGTGCCTTGAGCTAAGGCTCAAGACCCTATGGCCTATGACCTATGACCTGATGGCTCTATGACCCGGCAGGGGTGGCTCCCTTTCTTACGGGGGGCTCAACTCGACGGGCGGATTGATTATTAGGAATGTTATCATAAGGATAAAATGAAAGATGTGGTGTATTGGGACACCAGGTAGGAATGAACTTCCTTCGGCTAATGTAGAATCGACACAATTTGCAAAAAAAGAAAGAAGGAGAAAGAGAAAGGTATTATACTACTCGCCAGGGGCGTGCGCTCCATAAAGGCAGACAAGCATGCTTTACTTGCCATTCACAGATATTTTAATAAAACGTTCGTATGTTTTGGATGACATTATTCATTTATTTACTATTAATTAAACAAAGTATTATAACTTAAAAACGCCTAATAATTCATAAATAGCACGAATATGTGCTTGCAAATTGGTGCTTTTTGCCAGGCGTTTGGCGAAGGAATAATATTGGTCACACGGACGAAAGTAGGCCCGACACCGCCCACCTGCCATGAGTTCATATGTGTGTAGAAATTTTGGTGTCCGTGCACAGTTTACAAACGCACACAGGCTTGCATTTTGAAGACGCCTTGTACTGTAACTCCTGCCGCATGCTTTGGCGATCGGATGTTTCCGCGAGTATTCGGCGTTCGTTCGTTGTCGGATTATCCGAATAAAAATAAAATATCGGAAGTCTAATAAATCACGTATGCATTTTTGTTTAGTAAGGTTTTATCTATTTAAATAGCAGAAATATTTTGGTTCGACGGAGGTCATTTTATTTTTTCGTGTGATTCATTGAACTGTTTAATATTGAGTTTCTATAATTTAATAATTGTATGGATTTTCGTTTGTTGATTTTAAAATGTTATTTGATTGTGAAATGTGTGTTGATAGTGTGTGTTTGTTAAAAATAAAAAATAACAAGTTCTCACAATTGTCATTCAGTGAAAAGATTCACCAGAATTCACAAGAACACGGGTAAACGTGTTACGACAACTAAGCCAGCAAAAAGGTAATGTAACTCGAAAATTTCATGTTAAAAGTTATGAAACGTATGTACATACGTACATGTACGTATGTATGTACGTACGTAGTTATTGTTTAGTAATTCTAGTACAGTGTGGACTGATTCGGGATATTCAGATTTAAATTTGTTCTGTTGGCATGGTTTCCGACTTAGAGATCCGTCGCGTGGCTATGCTAATCTATACTAATATTATAAAGCGAAAGAGTTTGTTTGTTTGTTTGTTTGTTTAAACGCGGTAATCTCAGGATCCGCTGGTCCGATTTGGAAAATTCTTTCAGTGTTGGATAGTACATTTATCGGGGAAGGCTATAGGTTATATAAAATCACGCTGCAACTGATAGGAGCGAAGCATCAGTGAAAATGTTACAAAAACAGGGAAAAAAGTCACGCGCGCGAGCTTTAAATGAAATCGCTGCCTTATCCATGTGAGTTACAACAAAGTAATGTATGGGGAAATTGTTTGTTACCTATAGATCTTTAAAAAAGTCCGAGAGGCCATATGTCTATCTTTTAAGGAAAACCCGCTGTACCCATAAGAACGTCAACAAAATTATCAAATTCAATAGGATGTTTTCAAAAGCTATTTATGTGTATATAGTAACATTTTTTATCAAATTAAATATGTTAGTTAGCTTACGCATTGAATATAGATAATAACTGCTCTTTACAGCATGCAATTTAAATGAATATCTTCGGAGATATGACGAAAAAAGTATTACGCGTGATAAAATAAAGTTAAACTGTTCGCTGAGCAACGAGAACGTTTCCCCGGTCATCTACGAGTATCTATACTCCATGGTATCCCATCACAGACTGGTAATTTTTTAAATCTGTTTAAATCATTTAATTTACATAATGTTTTTCTTGAACCCACAAGAATTACTGCCTCCAGTGCTACCTGCATTGATAACATATTTATTAACATCAAACCAGATCACAAGTCTTTATTTAGCTCGTTATCATCTGATCATTGTGGTCAGTTGATATCCATTCCTAAAAAGAGCAATAGGGTTCAAGAAAAAAGAATTTGTTTTAGACCAATGAATAGGACTCGCCTAGAAGAACTAAAAAGCAACTTGTTCACAAAGCTATCATGGATGCCAGTTCATGGAACTCCTGATCCTGATGTCCTTTATAACTCTTTATTTAACATAATAACTGGTGAGTTCAATAGAATATTTAAACCAAAATCTAAGATCATTAGTGATCAGTTGAAGTTCAGTGAATGGGCAACTGTTGGTATTTATAAAAGCCGTAATAAGTTGTATGAACTTTATGAAGAAAAAACTTATAATCAGAGTGAAACTTTTAAAAAACATGTAAATAATTATTCTAAAGTTTTTAAAAAAGCCTGTTCTGCCGCAAAGACGATTTACTTAAAAAATAAAATAAAAACTTCTTCAAACAAAATTAAAACTACTTGGGATATCATAAATAGTGAAACTGGTAGGGCTACAGCTCGTAGCCGCGACTTTAATATAAAAATAAATAATGTAAATATAACGGCGGATATGGAAGTAGCGACTGAGTTTGAACATTATTTTTCTAACATTCCTATATTAACAACCAGTTCACTCAAGTCCTCTCCCATCTCAGCCGAAGAGCTCCTCAAACAAAATGTTACAGAATGTATCACCGAGTTTTCGTTTACTGCAGTTAATGACATAGATATTATAAGTACTTTCAAAACAATTGATAAAAAGAAAACCATAGACCTATGGGGATTGTCTGTTAAAACTGTTGAAAATATTATAGGAATAATTGCCCCTTGCCTGGCTGAAATTTTTAATTGTTGTATTGATTTAGGTGTGTTTCCAGATCTCATGAAACACAGCAAAGTAATACCTTTATTTAAGTCAGGTGATTCTTCGGATCCAACGAATTTCCGACCTGTTTCTATACTTCCTTCTTTAAGTAAAATATTTGAAAAAATTATTCTAAATCAGCTCCTCAAGCACTTTAATGACAATAAATTATTACATAAGAAACAGTTTGGATTTACGAAAGGATGTTCAACTACAGATGCAGCGGTTGAACTGTTAAAAGGTATATTCTCGGCCTGGGAGAACTCGCAAGATTCGTTAGGTGTTTTTTGCGATTTGTCCAAAGCTTTTGACTGTGTACAACATGAAACCTTAGTTAGGAAACTACATCATTATGGTATCAGAAATAAAGCACTCGATCTTTTAAACTCTTATTTAGACAACAGAATTCAGAAAGTTGATGTTAACGGTAAACGATCTCCAGGAGCTGCTGTTACATTGGGCGTCCCACAGGGCTCCATTCTCGGTCCATTCCTTTTCCTTACTTATATTAATGACTTACCGTACTATGTAGGGAACGATCAAGAGATTGTTCTGTTTGCTGATGATACTTCCTTGACTTTTAAAATTAATAGACAAATGCGTGATTATGACGAAGTAAACAGTGCACTCTCAAAACTTGTACAATGGTTTAATGTTAATAACTTATTGTTAAACTCTAAGAAAACAAAAGTAATAAAATTCTCCATGCCAAATGTTACCCAAGTAGAAACCAATGTACATTTGAGTGGTGCGAAATTGGAACCAGTACATTCAACTATATTTTTAGGAATCACTATTGATTCGAAATTACAGTGGGGCCCACAAATTGAAAAAATGTCTGGCAAACTTAGCTCTGCGGCATATGCGGTGAAAACAATTAGACGACTTACGGATGTAGATACGGCTAGAATGGTTTACTTTAGTTATTTTCACAGTGTAATGTGCTATGGAATTCTTCTTTGGGGAAGCTGTGCGGACATTAATCGGATATTTGTGCTCCAGAAACGCGCTGTTAGAGCTATATATAACCTAGGTCCGCGGGATTCTCTAAGGGAGAAATTCAAAGACATAAATATTTTAACGGTCGCTTCGCAATATATATATGAAAATTTATTGTATGTTCATAAAAATATTCATAATTTTACAAAAAAAAGCGACCACCATAATGTTAATACAAGGCATAAACACAATCTTGTGATGCATGTAACCCGTCTCCACAAAATATGTAACTCTTTCATGGGTCATTGTATACGATTTTATAATAAACTCCCTATTGATGTAAGAGAATTAAATAATTCTAAATTTAAAAAATTCATTAAAACTAAATTATGTAAAAAGGCGTATTATAAAATTTCTGATTATATTAAAGATGATAAAGCTTGGGAGTAGGTTGCTCTGGAGCAATACATATTCTATATTGTAAAGTTATTAGCATTGTAAGTATAATTGACATTTAATTTAAAAATATTGATTTTATTAAAAGCTCTGCTGAGTTTCTTACGCCGGTTCTTCTCAGCAGATTGCGTCCTGAACCGGTGGTAGGGAAAAAAATTGGACATGTCATAAGCACATAATTTTTCTAAAAAATTGTGTCTACGTGATTAAATGATTTTTCATTTCATTTCGTTTCATTTCATTTCATTTCATTGTTTCGATGTATGGTTGAATGTATGAATGTAAGGATGTTTGTTGTTCTTTCACGTAAAAACTACTAGATGGATTTTCGTGAAACTTTGCAATAATATAGCTTACATATCAGATTAACACATATGCAATAATTTATAAAGATACCATGTGTCACGGCGTCTTAGTGTGTGTAAAAGTCAGTATTGTACAGGTTGTTACGCTGCTCAATCCCCGACGGATCAGTGTTGAGTTGGTCTTTAAAGGCGCCGGCGTCATCGTCGGCGTATGGTCGTTACGCTGCTCAAATCTCGACATATCGGTGCTGAGTTGGTTTTTATAGGCGTCGGCGTCGGCTTCGGCGTCGTCGTCGGCGCCGGCTTCGCCGACGCCTCCGGCGTATGGTCGTTACGTTGCTCAAATCCCGACGTATCGGTGCTGAGTTGGTTTTTATAGGTGTTGGCATCGACAGCGGCGTCGGCGTCGTCGTCTGCGTCGGCGTATGGTCGTTAAGTTGCTCAAATCCCGACGTATCGGTGCTGAGTTGGTTTTTGTAGGCGTCGGCGTCGGCTTCGGCGTCGTCGTCGGCGCCGGCTTCGCCGACGCCTCCGGCGTATGGTTGTTACGTTGCTCAAATCCCGACGTATCGATGCTGAGTTGGTTTATATGTATAGGTGTTGGCATCGGCATCGGCGTCGGCGTATAGTCGTTACGCTGCTAAAATCCCGACGTATTGGTGCTGAGTTGGTCTTTATAGGCGCCGGCGTCATCGTCGGCGTATGGTCGTTACGCTGCTCAAATCCCGACGTATCGGTGCTGAGTTGGTTTTTGTAGGCGTCGGCGTCGGCTTCGGCGTCGTTTTTCGGCGCCGGCTTCGCCGACGCCTCCGGAAAAAAATATTTTATATTATATAGATTTTCGGAAAAAAATAAACTAAAAGAGTTAAGGGCCTACATCAATATTATCGTATATCATCGCCGACACGTACATATTAACACAGCCAGTAGGCACAGAAAATGATGAATTAGGGATACTTTTCCTATTTACTCAAAATCTACTAAATATATTTTAATTCTGATCCACGTGTTTCTATACATAATAGTTACCTATGTTTTTAAAGTTATTTCATTAGTTAATACGCGATAATAGACCGAGAAATGAAAAAAATAAAAAATTTGAGAGGTTGTTTCGCCAAGATTTTCTATCGAGAAAACTTTTTTCAATCGCGTTTCTGAGTTCATGCGATCCTAGATCATATATTAAAAAAAACATATACTTAAAAATTAGAGCTCTAGCCATTCAATCTAAAGAAACAATGAAAACTTCGTACATAGAAAAATGCACGAAGCTATTTTGGTATCCTCTTAACTATTTTGCGTACGCTGCTTAAACTTTAAAAGATAGAACAACAAAATATTCTAATTTTTTATTTATTTATGAGATTTATTTATTTCAAGGAAGACCAACAGCTTCTCAATCAATATGAACAAAAAAGAAATATTCATCAGCAAGCGAATTATAGGTCCTCACGGATAAAAAATTAAGAGCCATGTTTATGGTATAAGGGTGGGTGTTTACTATGTATTATAAGTATGTATTTACAAAAGAAAAGTAGTTTATGTATTCTATCCGTATTCTGGTACCCATAACACAAGCAATATAAGCTTAGCTTGGGACCAGAGGACGTTGTGTGAAATGTCCATGAATATTTATTTATTTATTTATTTATTCATTTTGCGATTAACTTAATTAATTGAGAGAACAACAGAACGTTATTCCGAGGTCGTGGGTTTAAGTCCTGTTTATGATAATTCTTATTTTGACAATAATTTCAATCAAGTGTTATTCGCCGGGAAGGTGAAGCATTTTTCTTGATGGCTTCGACTGGTACAAGGAAAGAAATACGTGATTATCGTCTTTTCTAGAATTGTTGTAATTTTACTACCTCGATTTAACTCATTAAATGCAGTGATTTCAAATTCCATGTGAAGAAAGTCGCATTCAATAACTTAGCAACGGAAGCCATTCTGTCTCTCTGTGACGCTTTCGCGATTATCTGCCCAATTTATTAATTATACCTCGCTCTTGATAGGTTATTGTTGAGCGAGGTATACTGGAACGTTTAGGGTTCCGTACCTACTTGACCGAAAAATATAAAGAACTAAATACAAATAAACAGTTAATTAAGCATATAGCAACTCACCAACTTAACTTTGTAGCTGCAATAAAGGGGATCGCTTACATTTCAGCTACTTCATAAGTTCGTATTAGTTTTTAGCAAATCTTTCATGTGATGTGGTATTAAATTATAAGTTTTTTGGATTTTTATCAACAATATGTAGGCTTGGACCATGCCAAATTTCAAGTCTCTAGGATAGTGGGAAGTAACCTGTAAATTTTGATTCCCTAGCGAAAGTGGAAAATACTCAAAAATGGCTGTAGTTCGGTTATATCTTCTGAATGCGTATATCGTAAGCGTTGTATCTTTTGCAGCAAGGGACCGCATAGATCTACATTTGGTATAAGTTTCAAATTAAAAACTTCAGCCGTGGCTGAGTAAAAAAAAGTTTAACGAGTGGATAGACAGACAGACGGACACCGTATTGAGAGTATAAGGGTTTGTACAAAGACCTAAAAAGGCATGATGAAGCTCTGAGATATCATTTACTAAAATGACATTGGGGCCGTGTGTGTTACTTCTTTAGAACTGTGCAAGAAAAGAGAACCACACTGACGGTTAACTAATTAGCTGTAAAATGGCGTTATTAATAGTTCATTTAATATTTGTTTCTAAATTCCACGCGTACGAAGTCGCGGGCACTGCTAGTAATCTATAAAAGAAAAAGTTTTTGTGACTGAGTACTGCTCCGCATACCCAGAGTCATATTCCTGTGCACGCCACTGCTACTCGCTTGCATACGACTGTCGCGCCTGCGCACTTTTCATTTAACGGTTTTATTCCACGGACTTTTTCTTACGGTTTTACTATCACATATTTTTCAGTTCGGTCGCGTAGCAAAATCCCTATCTCCTCCAAGCCTGCCGTAAGGATTTTCGTTCCAATAACAATTATTTTATTTTCAATAATCAAATAATTGTGTGTAATTATTGTTGTGTTTATTACAACTATTCTTAGCAACAAATATTTTGAGCTATTTTACTGATATTATGAAGATTATAACAGATTATATAATTAGATTAAATTCAACATATAAATAAATAGTTCATGCGAATGTTTTAATAATAGCATTAAAATAATTATCTCGTGTGCAAAATATAATTGGTATTGTTCCCTCCCGGATATCAGTAATAATCACCATGAGCGGGACTTGAATCCACGACCTTGGAATACCGTTTCGTTGGTTTTCCAACTGAGCTACCTCGGGACTAGCACATGATAACCAAATTTTTCACTACAATATTTCGTAATGTGAGTTAAAAATCGCTCGATGTTTTTGATTTATTAAGTTAAATAAATCTAATATAGAAAATTCACGTGTCACAGTGTTAGTTACCGTACTCCTCCGAAACGGCTCGACCAATTCTTATGAAATTTTATATGCATATTCAGTAGGTCTGAGAATCGGCCAACATCTATTTTTCAAACCTTTTTTTTTAGTATTGCAAAACAACGTTTGCCGGGTCAGCTAGTAAATATATAAATATTCACGGACATTTCACATAACGTCCTCAGCAGTTGTATTTAGTAAGAAAAAGTAAATGAATTTTCGGTGAATCTTGATCACGGGACAGCGCGCCTCCAATAAAAATAGAGGAGCGCTGTCACGTGACCAAGATTCACCGAAAATTCACTTTACTTTTTCTTACTGAATACCACTGCTGGTCCCAAGCTAAGCTTATATGCTTGTGTTATGGGTACCAGAATACGGATATACTACATTATACTACTTTTCTTTTGTAAATACATACATATAATACATAGAAACACCCAGACATAAAAGCGTAACTAGCAAGTCAATTGCAAAAATTAATAAAAAATTATTGTCAAAGGGTACTTTCCAGTATTTTGTATTTGAGACAAACCGGAATCTGTACTTTCATATATAAAGCTGAAGAGTTTGTTTGTTTGAACGCGCTAATCTCAGGAACCACTGGGCCGATTTGAAAAATTCTTTCAGTGTTAGATAGGGCATTTATTGAGGAGGGTTTTAGGTTATATAACATCACGCTACGACCAGTAGAAGCGGAGCAGTAGTTAAAAATGTTGCAAAAACGGGGAAAATTCCACGCGACGGGGTCGCGGGCAACAGCTAGTCGATAATATTCTTTCTTATAATCAGATGTATGAGTGTAAACGATGTCAGAAGAGGTGACTATTGTTATCTAGTATCTACAAAAACTAGAAGATTCTCACTCTAACTTTTCTTCGATGAAGTGTAATAAATGTTTATCTTTCACATCGATAATCACTTTTCCTAACGTCTATGTAAAATATAATATTAAATGTCTATGTAGGTGCTATTGAATATAAGTGGACTAATTGTCTATTATTTCAAGTAAGGTAAAGTTCCATGGTCTTTAGTCATTGAGGATATCGTACGATAGTACAATGTTGTTACTTCATATACGTACTTATCAAGACGGCAAATTATCGATATTATGTACAAGTATATCAGCAGTTAAAGCAGTAAGCATGACTTAACATATATGTAGGTACCATTATTATATACCCAATATATATATAAAAACCAAACCCTATCAAATTATACACAAAGACATCATTCTCTTGAAACACTATTAAATAAAAAACCTGTCAAGAGCGAGGCAAACTCGCACCCTTAGGGTTTCGTACCTACTAGACATATAAACATAAGTAACTGCATTCAAATAATCAGTTAACTAAACTCAAAACAACTCACCAACTTAATTTTGTAGTTGTCGTCTACATTTCAGCTACTTTATAAGTTGGTATTAGTATAAACTTAATAAATCAAATGCCGCAAGTAGGACTTTTTTATTATTTATTTTTGATTTATTAAGTAAAAGGCATAGCATGTCAAATGCAAAAATTAATAAATTAGTATAAACACTTTTTTCTTGTGATGTGATGACAAATTATAAGTTTTTGGATTTTTCCCTATATCAGCACTTGGTCTATGCCAAATTTCAAGGCTCTAGGGCAACGGGAAGTACCCTTTGAATTTTGATTCCCTAGCATAAGTCGAAAATTCTTAAAAATGGTCGTAATTCGGTTATATCTTTTAAATGCGTAGAGGTAAAAGGTTGATTATATTTTTTGCAGTAAGGGACCGCGTAGATCTACATTTGATATGAGTTTTAAGTTGATACCTTCAGCCGTTGCTGAGTAAAAAAAGTTTGACAGACGGACAGACAGACAGACAGACACCGGAGTGATCCTATAAGGGTTTGTACGAAACCCTAAAAAAACCGCACTCAAATACATTGCATCAATTGTATCAAGAACCACCCAAACGCTCTTGCTTTGTATTTAATGGATAAGTCTACCGGCTCCTTCAACCGGCTTAAAAGAAAGGCTCCCCAGGACCTGATATAATGTACCTACCTGGAAAAATCAATATGGATTAGTCATTGGACTAATTCCATTCATGTCATATAATTCTATATTTAACCTCTAGCTTAATGCCTAAATCTCAGGCAGATTGCAAGAACGACAACTACGTAAAAAAAGAAAAATACATTGCAAGGTTTTGAAGATTGTCGCTCGCTCGCTTAAAAGTAAAGTTAGTAAACAGAGCTTGTAATATGTTTAGTAGCTAGTTTCCGAAAGTCTGAACTAAAAATTTTTGTAACTTTATTAGATGTTTCTCTAGTGCTAGTCTAGTATCTAGCTGGCTACCGTCTAGGCTACATTATAAAACATTGTGTTTATGCGAGCGAAGGCACTATGAAAAGTATATAATATTATCCTATCGGCTAATTTAAACTGCTAGTATGTTAATAACTGATATCTACTGCTATCAAGCCCATATTTAGTGAAGCACAGTACATTGCACAGCTCTGGTCAATAAAGTTGCGGTATTAGATCTAATTTACCACCCACCGCATCCTGTCTCTTCCAGTTGACGGTTTGATCCTCAGCTTGATCTATTGCAGTCCCTTTTTCATGAACCTTTCTTTGTATTCCAATGAAGCACAATTTTTAACAAGGAAACGTAATGAGTTATGCATCTGTAATCACTAGTGGTCGATCGTTGGTCAAAATTCGGAAATAATTCATATTTCATTTGAAAATTTTCCGAGCGCTTCTTTCGGAGATTACCAAATTTCACCTCTTTATTGGGAATGTAGATACATAGTTATTTATTTATTTATCGGTATATGGACCAGCAGTGGTTAACACAATAGCACCATCAATACTAAACAAGCTACGATGACAGTCAACTTTTTAACATATTAAGCTGGACACAGCATGTACAATTTGTTTGAGTGTCATTGCACAAATTCAGTTTGAAACGAGGCTATTGTGGAATGCTCCCACATGCTAAACACCCACAATCTTATTCATAATGACTTATCGGAGGTTTATACGGAGATTTTATGGGAGAGATAATAAACGTTTTAGCGTAAAAAGACCATTATGAATAACAAGTATTGACAATTTTCGCGAACCTATTTTAGCGAACTTTTAAACCTCCGATAAGTCATTATGAATAAGGTGCCCAGTCTACACACAAGATGAATGCAAGACCTAAGTTACAGTCAAATACAGACAGTGAGTGCACTCCACTGCTGTCTCATTCCCATTCCTAGTGATATTACGCTATTAGGAGCAGGTAGAGCAAAGTGTTTATTTTCGAGTTTTTAGTTTCACACAGATGATGATGATGATCTGTGTACTGCAGCTGACTTTTAAAGCACCCTGGGAAGGAAAAAGAAGTGACATTTTCTTTTCTTAATCCGTCACCACACGAACAAAAGAAAATACAACGTAATTTAGAAGACAATTATATTTTGATAAACATCAATAAGATACCATTGTCCTTATTCACGTAATTTGAAATCCAATAATCCGGATCTATAGCTGGCGGCAACATCAATTTAGAACTTTTTTTATTACAGTAACGAGAATTGTTTGAGTTGTTTATTTTCTTTAATCGCTTGTAATAATTACATAGCTTTTGTTTTCACAAATATAAAAAGAAAAACACAACATGACGAGCGTATATTATATGAGACCATACGGTCTACTAATTCATATTTTTTAATAGGAAATTATCGAATCGCTTATGTTATTGTCTCTATAATAGGATGTGACTTGAAGAATTCAAAGTCAAATATGTTTATGTAAAGTTGGTATATTTTACAAGTTCTTTTAAAACATCAGAAGTTAGGTGTCTGTTCCAAATGCAAATTCTATGGAGAAGAACAGACAAGACACTTCATGGATTTTGAAAAGTCTCCGAACCGTCAGGCTAGATTTAAAACAATATCCACGCGTCTTAATTGTTTAAGCTGTTTTTATTTGAAATGAAATTATAAATTGCGAAGCTCCAATCTGTCTCACTCTTAATTGACTTTTTTGTGAAAGCGAAGAAAAATTAATGTAGAATGTGAGCCATGATTGTGGGAGTATAACATTATTTACGTCACGTGTCGTATTACGAATAAAACAATAATTTGTTTACATCCAAGTAAATTGAATGTGTGGGAAAATGCTAATATTTGAAGCAAACGCGAAATATTTCTTCAAAATCTCAATCTGTTCAAAATCTCGAATGTATAGTATTATTATAAAGCTGAAGAGTTTTTTTGTTTGAAAGCGCTAAGCTCAGTAACTATTGTTTCAAATTGAAAAATTATTTTTGTGTTAGATAGTCCATTTATCGAGGTAGGCTATAGGCTATTTAACATCACGCTGCGACCAATAGGAGCGAAGCATTAATGAAAAACATTCGGGAACAACAGCTAGTTTTCCGTAATTCATTGTCAATTTATAAGTGCACAAGTACTTTTCCACTGTAATACTAATAACTAATACTTATCACTTACACATCATCGACAACTTTATCTATCAACAATTCATCGCTCACTATCTTAAGAACACACTGTCGGTGTTACTCTATTTTCGTACATACAAATTGTTTTACAGTTTCTTGGTAAATGAAAATACATTTATTTTTTTCCATCTATTTATCCATTCAAATAAAACCACTTATTGAGAACACTTTTTGGAGACTTTGCAGTCAGAAAAACAAATACACGCGTTTAATTCCGTAAAAAAGTGGTTTAATTTAAACGTATGAGTCACGCAAGTGTCAACGAATATTAACTAAATTTATTAGACGGGCTTCGTGGTGGAGTGGTTATGTAATGGACTGCCGATCACGAAGTCTCGGGTTCGATTCCCGGTCAGGACAATCATTTGTGTGATATCCATAAATGTCATACAAATGTTTGTACTCCGTCTGGGTGTTTACTATGTATTATAAGTATGTATTTACAAAAGAAAAGTAGTTTATGTAGTCTATCCGTATTCTGGTATACACAATATATAAGCAATACATAAAACAAGCATATAAGCTTAGCTTGGGACCAGAGGACGTTGTGTGAAATGTCCGTGAATATTTATTTATTACTAGCTGACCCGGCAAATGTTGTTTTGCCATACTAAAAAAAAAGGTTCGAAAAATAGATGTTGGCCGATTCTCAGACCTACTGAATATGCATGTAAAATTTCATATAGATCGGTCAAGCCGTTTCGGAGGAGTACGACAACTAACACTGTGACACGTGAATTTTATAATAAGACTAGCTGACCCGGCAAACGTTGTTTTGCCATACTAAAAAAAAATAAGTTCGAAAAATAGATGTTGGCCGATTCTCAGACCTACTGAATATGTATGCAAAATTTGAGAAGAATCGGTCTAGCCGTTTCGGAGGAGTACGGTAACTAACACTGTGACACGTGAATTTTATATATTAGATTATTATTTATTATTATTCATCCATCCCAGTCCCACTGTTGGGTACGGGCCTCCTCTACGGTGGCACGGTGGAAGTGTTCTTAGTCTACGATGCCATGCTGAACAGCCGAATTGGTACAGTTGATTTCCACTGGCTACAATATCCCTTAGCTAGCTCTTACGTGCTTTAAAAACTACCTAAGGCAGCCATAGGTATCTATGTAGTGATGACACTTGTATTCTTAATCCGACACCACACCTACTTCCTACTACTGTAGACGACTATACTGTGTACGACTGTAGGTAGGCACTTGACACTTTTTAAAGTGTCAAGTGCCTACCTACAGTCGTCTTGCATGTATGACCTGGGCACCAAGTCTGCTATCACAATAATATTGTCATAATGATCAGTCACTGATTGGCGAATTTTATCAAGTTTGATGTCATAATGACGCCATTATGGTGCCATAATGGCGTCATTATGACAAAAAATTAATAGTAGACTACCAAACTTGATAAAATTAAATATATAAAAATAGATAGAACATAGAAAAATAAATGCTAGTTCTATTTTGTCGTTGATACGTAAATGTATGGTCATGAATATATTTATTTTAGTGAAA
This sequence comes from Orgyia antiqua, assembly GCA_916999025.1. Taxonomy (NCBI): domain Eukaryota; kingdom Metazoa; phylum Arthropoda; class Insecta; order Lepidoptera; family Erebidae; genus Orgyia; species Orgyia antiqua. The sequence continues at coordinate 14,993,648 of OU779874.1, forward strand.
ATAGCTGAAAATATTGTATCAGTTCAGTACCAAATATCCCTCGGGAATATAATAATCGTAAGTAGAAATAAATCCTGTCTTGTCGCGACACTTATCTATGCGATACAACTAACGCTGACTAGTATGTTCACTGAATATATAAAAAATAAGTTATTTATAATCATGCTACATATAGGCGGAATCCATTTTAATACGTTTTTATTTGTTCGGTATGTATCTATCAATGTATTAATCTGTGTAACGGAATCTTTGAACCCGATTTTTACCCACTTGCAATAGTCAGATTGATTTGAAATTTGGCATGCTTAACGACGACTGATGACAATGCAATTATTCAAAAATATATTTAGAATTTTCAAGCGTGTTTTTTAGTTTTTGAACTAAGAAAATGATTTACACAAACTTTGCCTGTCTTAATATACTCTCACTTTTGTAATTAAAACTGGACTGGCCGTGGTAATACATACATATATGCAGTACAAACATTTATATAATAAAACAATTATAAATATCACACAAATTATTGTCCCGAGCGGGAATCAAACCTAAGACCTCGTGAACGGCAGTCCGTTGCATGAAGCACTCCACCATGAAGCCCGTCAAATACATCATTTGTAAGAATTTCCACTGCCTGTATCTTATAGACAGACAGAAGGACTCACGAACGGATAGCGGAGTCTCAGTCTATGTCAATACGCTTAGTTCTTTGCCAACACGCCTGGTTAGAATGACATAGTCCAAAAACCCTCCCAATTTGGAAGAATTCTAAGTGTGGAATATTACTAAAGTAATTTATTAATTTTGCAATTGACATGCTATGCTTTTTTTACTTATAAATCAAATTATGGTGGAAAAAGTGAATTGCCGCAAGCGGGACTTGAACCCACGACCTCGGAATACCGTTCCGTAGCTCTGCCAACTGAGCTTATTGCGGTCGTGCTTGCAACATTCAAATTGTGGAATATTAATTGGATTAGATGTGCGTAAAGAGCCTGTCCTTTTCAAACTATATCCAGCCATTCATCCATCAGTCTTTCTCCGTCCACTGTTGGATATAAACCTCCCCCATAAAACGCCACAACGCGCGGCCTTCCGCCCTTGCATGCAATGCCCCCCGCGATCTTAACGAATTTGTCGCTCCACCTTGTCGGGAGCCTCTCCACGTACTGTCGTCCGTGGTCACCACGCTAGAACCTTTCTTCCACTACGATCATCAGTCGTACGAGCGATGTCTTATCGCTCGTAAACTATGTAATAGGTAGCAAAACATTTTGTACCAACCTTGGTGCCATAAATAACCAAAATAACTACGCATTGTTCATTTAGTCATGTAATCACGTAAGATATTATGAATAAACATAGTTTCATACACAGATGATTAGTTAATATTGTTACGTGCTAGGGTTCGAAGGATTTGGAGAGAAAGACCTGCTGACTCTTTTTGAAGACTTTATTCACTAGCACTAGTTACACACTAAGCACTAGGTCCAAACAATAAGCACTATCAATGTCCTAGGTTTTAGCCGAGTCGTAGGTTTCACTGGTATCACTCTTGATCACTTGTTTTCGCTCTCGAAGTCGCCTTTCTCGTAGCTCAAACTGAACTGCCCGGGCTCGCCTCCCTGCCGCTATTTATATGCGCCGAGACGAGTTCCAGACTATTCCAGAATGTTCCCGACTGTGCGCGAATGTGATCGCCCGGAACGAATGTTTCTAGAAGGTTCGCGCATGTACGGTAGTTCCTCTAACGCCATCTAGTATCTAATAGGGGTTTCACTCTGTTCGGTTCTTTAATTGGTTTTACTAGTTGCTGCTAGATGGCGCTAGCTCCTTTGTGTTTTGTGTGTTCGTAACAATATTTACGTAGGTACTGACCATTGGGCTCTTTTGTTAATTCAATAGAAGGCAACCATATTATTATTATGACAAGCTGCTGGCCTCATACGCGTCGAATTTAGAAAAAAATCCTCGTTTTTGCAACATTTCTTACTAATGCTTCGTTCCTATTGGTCACATAACGAGACGTATATAAAATGTAATCGCCTCGAAACAGACAACATAATTGCCTAGAAACAGTGAAGAAAGTCGAATAAATAGCTCACCTTGACCGGCGGCAGAAATCAAATTTTGGTGGTAAAATTGAAATGCCGCAAGTGGGACTTGAACCCACGACCTCGGAATACCGTTCCGAAGCTCTTCCAACTGAGCTTATTGCGGTCTACTTGCAACACTTCAAATTAACCACCACATCTTGTCACTCGTATGAGTTTATATATTTTTTTGATTTATTAAATTCTTTCGGTGTTGGATAGTAGGTACATTTAGCGAGGAAGGCTATAGGCTATATAACATCACGCTGCGACAAATAGGAGCGAAGCAGTAGTGAAAAACGTCGCAAAAACGGGAAATTTTTCTAAATTCCACGCGTACGGAATCGCGGGCAGCAGCTATAGCTCATATAATATTTTGTCTTTTTTCCGGTAATGGATACTCTGTCTTATACGGAACCCATTATGATACGACGTGTCAATGACAGATGATATCTGGCTATACAAAGCAAATATTTGGATTTTTACGCTATATCATTATTCTATCTCAATATGGATTTGATCGAGTACTGTGTTGCTGACATCTGGTGAAATTATCTTACAACATATATTTACAATAAATACTATTTACTATTTTACTTTTAAACCATAAACAGGGCGGCCGGCCCTGCCTTGGAACAAATCTATGTTCCCGAGTTGTTACTCCCTATTTATAACCTTCTTGCGTACTACACGTTTCAAATGAGAATAAGATTGGCAAAGACCTCTAGTTGTCAAAAGTGATTTGAAAAGTACTGTCAGCAACGAAACTTTATTAGCGTATCAATAATGTTTTTCTTTTCTCTTACCAATACTCAATAAGTTGAAGCGAAAAACGTCCTAAATTATTTAGTAATAATAGTCATAATATTATTTAAAAAGGAATACTATTCTCTTTCAATAATTTCGTTGTTAGAAAATATGATTATTATGTTGAATTGCCAACCGCCATTTTGTTGTTGTTGGTGTGTCTTATCGAGTGTATAAATTATAAGGCGTTTTATTTTAAATTCTGTTAGTTATGTGTAATGTGACCAGACTTCCCGTTTTAAACGGGACTGTCCCTTTTTACAACTAAGAGTCCCGGTGTCCCCGGAACTACCTCTGGGAAGCAAAATTGTACCGTTTTCAGAAACCGAACTCCAGTAGAAAGAGTATTTTCCGTAATGAACAAATTGTGGACGTCTGAGAAAACTCAGTTACAGGTATCAGTTTTAAAGGCGATGTTGATAATGAAGGTTAATTTAACAAAAACATGCCCAGAGTATTTGTCATTCCTATTTGAAATCATCACCAGTATATATATAATTAAACCTAATATTTTATGATACTAGAATAACATTTTTTAAGTTATTTATTCACAAAAAGCTAGCTTTTTGTGAATAAATAACTTAAAAAGTGTTATTTTTTTAATAAAATTTCCGTTTAAGTACCTACTTATAAACCGATGTCCCGTTTTGAGTCAAAGAAAAAATGGTCACATTAGTTATGTGGCTGTTTTCAGTTAAAAAAATAAAGTTGTGGTTATTTCTTATTGTTTTTGTTTGTTAGTGTTGTTATTTTGAACTTATCGTTATTTGTAATTGTTTTTGATTCAATTTGTCGCGCTAACTACTTGAAAATTAGTAAAAAATTACGATAAAATGATAGATAAATTGTATTACAAAAATATCTTGTTTTGATGACAGTATCAACATTTTTCAAATTGACAACTATGACGTCACAACATGGCGCGGGGTCTAATCCTATTCTCAGTTGAACCGCATAGTATATCATAACGCATTATTATGATAATGACGGTATGGAAGTCATCGTGTGTTAATCCAACTCGTACTTGACCGATTTTATTATTGTTGAAATAATTTATTTTATTCACTTTCGGAGCAGTCAGTTTGACCTACATTACAAAAAATGTTAGTTGCCCGAATACTTTTTTGTCGTTTGAGAGCTAAATCAGATAAAGCTGTTATTTACTTCGGGTTCGTAACTTACTCCAGCATGTTTATATACTCGTAGATATATACGGGTTTTTTAAATGTTTGGTTTAAACTACTTTTTAAGGATGTAGACTGTAAATACTTATTTTAAATTGTAGCCTGCCGTTTCGAAGACTTGGCAATCACCATGGTCGTGAGGGAGACTCACCACACCAGTCTCACCCACGACCATGGTGATTGCCAAGTCTCCGAACGTGTATTACGTTATGAAATAAATTTGATGTCTAATTTTAAGCCCCTGCCATTTTTTTTCTTGTTTTATCTTAAATATGTATTTAGTTAGACGGGCCTCGTGGTGGAGTGGTTCATATAACGGACTGCCGATCATGAGGTCTCGGGTTCGATTCCCGGTCAGGACAATCATTTGTGTGATGTTTTTAATTGTCATACAAATGTTTGTACTGCGTCTGGGTGTTTACTATAAGTATGTATTTACAAAAGAAAAGTAGTATATGTATTATATCCGTATACTGGTACCCATAACACAAGCAATATATGCTTAGCTTGGGACCAGAGGACGTTGTGTGAAATGTCCATGAATATTTATTATTATTATTATAGTTATGAAATTGTCCATGTCTAAGCCAAAAGTCTCTACAAAGTGGTCGGTCCCCTTTTTGCATTTGACATGATATGATTTTCCTTAATAAATTAAATTAAAGTGGATATAAGCTGGGATGTGCCTATTTAATTAAATATATACATACCTACATACCCGTACGTTCGAAGTTAACAAAAAGCGTGTTGAAAACTCGGTTTTAAGCAAAGTCACGGGCAAAAAGCTAGTTGAGTGAAAGATCTGAAAATATACTATCCACGTACTGACATGATACAGTTAACAGAAATAATTTATTGAAGAATAATTGACTGTTTATTTTTCTCCAAAGTAACTGGTGATTTCAGTTTGATCAGCTTACTATTGACTGATAGTCGTTGAGTGATTGATAAGGAAATAATGTTCTTGCTGCAAATGATAACAAGATACCTATTCATTTGTTTTTTAGGGTTCCATACCAAAATGTAAATTACTGAAGATTACTGAACTTCACTGTCTGCTCATCAAACAGGCTGTATCTCTTGAACGGTGATAGCTAAAGGCAGGAAAGCCCCGTTCTTATCACGTTATAATATGATTATATCGTTATTCGATTATGATAATGGTAAATAAGTCTTCTTGAAAATTTGAAATATTCATGGACATTTCACACAACATCCTCTGGTGCCAAGCTAAGCTTACATGCTTTTGTTATGGGTACCAGAATACGATACTAGTTTATTAAACTACTTTTCTTTTGTAAATACATACTTATCCCTACTTATAATATTATAAATGCGAAAGTAACTCTGTCTGTCTGTTACGCTTTCCCGCTTAAACCTCTTAACCGATTTTGATGAAATTTGGCACAGACAATCTTTAGATCCTGAGAAAGGACATAGGCTACCTTTTATTGCGAAAAAAAGGGATGAAAAGTTTTCTAAATTTCACGCGGACGGAGTCGCGGGCAACAGCTAGTAATACATACATATAAACACTCAGACCGCAGTACAAACATTTATAAATATTACACAAATGATATTTTCTAACACTTGCGAGAGCCATTTGTTTAAATAAAACTATTTTTACGGTTTTAGATGCGTATATTTGTTTTAAATTTTAGCCTGACTTTTCGGAGATTGAATGTGGGTAAACCCTGTAATAACTGATCGTAGAAGACCCCTGACCATGGTGACTGCAAAGTCTCCGAAACGTCGGGCCAAAATTTTAAACAAATATACGCGTCTAAATCCGTTAAAAGTAGTTTTATTTATTACACAAATGATTCCCGGGAATAGAACCCGCAACTTTGTGAACAGCAGTCCATTAGACAAACCACTAGACCACGGAGCCCATCGAGTGTCCAACTCGGACTTGACCGATGCTTTTTTTATAAAATCAGTAATTGTGCACACAAATCTGATCAAGTATTTACCTCAAATATCTAATAAAAATTATAATAATAAATATTCATGGACGTTTCACACAACGTTCTCTGGTCCCAAGCTAAGCTTATATGCTTGTGTTATGGGTACCAGAATACGGATATAATACATAAACTACTTTTCTTTTGTAAATACATACTTATAATACATAGTAAACACCCAGACGCAGTACAAACATTTGTATGACCATTAAAAACATCACACAAATGATTGTCCTGACCAGGAATAGAACCTGAGACCTCATGATCGGCAGTCCGTTATATGAACCACTACACCACGAGGCCTGTCGTGTGTATGCGCATATCAAGATACATATCTACAAAATTTAATAAACCAAATTTTTTTAGCAAATTTCTTTTATTTTAATTTTAAAAACGTTGATTTGGATACCTATATGTTTTTAAAACGTTTTTATTAACTTCTCGCTATCTCCAGCCTATAACGTCCCACTATTGGGCACAAGCCTCGTCCACTTTGGGAGGGATTATGGTATACTGTGCTGCACTGACCAGTGTTGGCACAGGGTTTCTTTATAAAGGGCTATCGTCGAATATGCCACGGGCCACAGGATGCAACTAGCGCAGGGCCGCGCGTTGTCAGGTTCTATGGGGAAGTCTAGCAGTGGACGGAGAAAGGTTGATGGATGAATGAACATGCAGAAACAACGACGTTGTTTTATAAAAAGCAAAGACTAAACCATTTAATCTATGTAGTTTCAATGGACTTGTTATAACTTTTGATTATACGCTCGATTATACATATATTAACAGTATTCGATTGGCTAGTTATCGTGGGTGTGTTTGGTAATCAATAAAATATGATAAAATATAATGTTTTATGATTATTAGATATGTGGAGGTTACGCTGTCTTTAATCCATTACATTTTTGCAATTGACATGCTATGCTTTTACTTAATAAATCAAATTGTGGTGGAAAAAGTTGATCACCGCAAGCGAGACCATCTTTTTCTGAGATCAACTTTAGTTAAGTAGCCCAATTGTATTCTGTAAAGAATGCTAGGTGGCTGGTCGAGATTGTTGCAATAGATTCTCGATAGATGGCGTTGTACGTCAAAATACGATGTAAACTCAATCGAGTGACCATTCCTTCTCCTTCTCCAGCCCACTTACGTCCCACTGTTGGGCACGGGCCTTCTCCACTTTGGGAGGGATTACGGTCTACTGTGCAGCGCTAACCAGGCGTGTTGGCACAGGGTATATTTTCGAGTTTTCCGTCTCTCACAGAAGATGTTATCTGAGTGCAATATCCCTTAGCTGATTTTTACAGCACCCTTGGGAGGAGATGGGGTGGTGACACTTGTATTCTTAACCCGTCACCACACGGAGGACCATTGTGGTGGTGTAATTTGGTTACTGTTAGCACGACCGCAATAAGCTCAGTTGGCAGAGCTACAGAACGGTATACCGAGGTCGTGGGTTTTTTCTGTAACTAATTATTTAAGAAAAAATTTAAGCTGGAAATTGCTTCACCGGCCGTCAGCGCTGACCTTTGGTCGGCGTAGCTATATCTATAAATGACAGCTACGCCGACGTAGCACCGTAGCTGTCAATAAACATAATAATGCATACAGTTTATGCCGATACGTTAGAGCGGCGTAGTAGACACCTTCCGTGTGGTGACGGATTAAGAATACAAGTGTCACCACCCCATCTCCTCCCAAGGGTGCTGTAAAAGTCAGCTAAGGGATATTGCACACAGATTACATCTTCTGTGAGAGACGGAAAACTCGAAAATAAACCCTGTGCCAACACGCCTGGTCAGCGCGGCACAGTGGACCATAATCCCTCCCAAAGTGGAGGAGGCCCGTGCCCAACAGCGGGACGTAAATGAGCTGGAGAAGAAGAAGAGTAGACCATAATCTCTCCTAAAGTGGGGGAGGCCCGTGCCCAGTGGTGAAACGATAATAGGCTGGAGAGAGACAGATGTGTATAGATTAGTATTTGAAATCCGATTTTGATTACGATTTTAATTACATATTTAACCTTTATTCAGGATTGCTGTTATTAAAAAAAGCAGTGTTGCGAAAATTGTGATTGAATGTTCAAAGGAATGTATAATTTCCATTTCGGATCAAAATCATTTCGGGACAAAGGTGGAATTAAAAAAATTGTGATTACGGATCTAAGCTTCTTTTTTAGGGTTGCATACCAAAAGGTAAAAAATTTACCTTATTACTGAGACTTAGCTGTCCGTCTGTTGGTCTGTCCGTCCGTCTGTTACAAGCCTGTATCTGTGAAATGATGATAGCTAGAGAGCTGAAATTTTCAGTTATGTACTCGTATATCAGTTGTTGCTACAACAACAATTTCTCAAAATGATTATTACCCTGCCCTCATCCCATTATTTGGGATCCCATTAGCTTGAGAGCTCAAAATTTTACAGTTTGTGTTTGTCAGTTGATGCTACAATAACAAATAAATAAAAACATACGACGAATTGAGAACTTCCTCCTTTTTTGAAGTCGGTTAAAAATTATACAAGACTTTTACTTGTGATGTCATCCTGAAACAAAAATCCTAGAATAAATTTTTGGGACAACATCGAAATAGGATAATCCTATTCCATATTGATTACCAGCTTTTGTTCTGTACAAAGTTAACAAAAGTTATCTTGTCTTATTTGGAAAGTTGCCAAGATTCTTTACAACTATCCTTGGATAAGAGATAGGCTATAAATAAACCCACTTAATTACGGTATAGTATACAAGTACCACAGATCACCTTAATAAATAAAATAAATAAATTTTCATGGACATTTTACACAACCAGTCCTCTGGTCCCTTGCTAAGCTTATATGCTTGTGTTATGGGTACCAGAATACGCATAGAATACATATTATACTACTTTTCTCTTGTAAATACATACTCATAATACATAGAAAACACCCAGACGCAGAACAAACATTTGTATGACATTTATAAATATAACACAAATGATTGTCCCGAGCGGGAATCGAACCCGTGACCTCGTGATAGGCATTCCGTGATAGGGTTCGGTACCAAGTGGTAAAACAAGACCCAATTTCTGAGCAATTTCTGAGACTTCGTTGTCCACCCGTCCGTGTTTCGCCAGGAATAGTCTTAGTTCTCAGGAATAGTGATATAAGCCACACAAATTGGTAATGCGCCTGGCGGCCATGTTGGTGACGTCATAGTGACGTATAGATGAGAATATTACATTTTGTTAGCTGTATTTTTTCTTTGCTGATGACGTCACATGGGCGTTGAATTGACAAGGTTCCAGCGCATTACCAATTTGCGTGGCTTATAACTAGAGGGCTGAAAATTTCGTTGTTTATTTATTTTAGTTTATGATATAACATCAAATACTTATTGTCATATCACACTCCTGCCCTTATTCTGTTATTTGGGAATACGACGAAAATAATGATGATGAGTTGAACATTTCCGTTTGTGTATTTTTGTTGATGTTACAGGAACAAAAACTCATCATCATCGTTATCCTCCTGCCCTTATCCCATTCTTTGGAGTCCTATTATCCCGGAAACGGAATAGGTACGGAACCCGTCGTGTGCGATTCCAACTCAAACTTGACCAACATTGCAACATTCATGCGCGTGTTGTGAGGCATGGAATAATACTGTTTCGTTGGTCGTAAAATCGCACGCCTTGTTCCACATCCAGTTGTCGTTAGCTCATTTTAAGTTCAGTATGCGTTGATCGCCTTACGTGCGAAATCTATTTGGCTTGGTCTGTGACAAGCACTTAGTGAATGAAGCATATATCAATACTATCTATGACATTGCTCGCATAACATTGACCGCGTTTTTAATATCAACGTCAGCTATGACTACTTATCATAAATTATAATTATTAGGGTTCCTAACCTAAAAGTAAAACCCTCGAGTGGTCGAGTGGTGGTCATGTAGCGGACTGCCGTTCACTAGGTCACGGGTTTGATTCCCTCACGGGACAATCATTTGTCTGATATTTATATATATTTATATATGATATTTATTTATATATGATATTTATATATATTTATCAGACAAATGATTGTCCGATATTTATAAATGTCATACAAATGATTGTTCTACATCCTGGTGTTTATTTTGTATTTACGAAAGAAAAGTAGTATCATAAAATGTATTATATCCGTATTCTGGTACCCATAACACAAGCATATAAGCTTAGTTTGGGACTAGCGGACATTGTGTGAAATGTACATGAATATTTATTTATTATTTGGCTTTTGTCCGCAACTTCATACGCGTGAAATTTAGAAAATTTTCATCTTTTTTGCAACACTTTTCGGTGTTGCTTCGCTCCTATTGGTTACAGCGTGATGTTATATAGTGTATAGCCTTCCTCGATAAATGGACCAGTAGTTTCTGAGATAAACGCGTCTTATCTAATATATAAAATTCACGTGTCACAGTGTTAGTTACCGTACTCCTCCGAAATGGCTTGACTGATTCTTCTCAAATTTTACATACATATTCAGTAGGTCTGAGAATCGGCCAGCATCTATTTTTCAAACCTTTTTTTTTAATTTAGTATGGCAAAACAACGTTTGCCGGGTCAGCTAGTATGTATACAAAATTTACGTGTCACTGTTAGATACCGTACTCCTCCGAAATGGCTTGACAGATTTTTATGAAATTTTACATGCGTATTCAGTAGGTCTGAGAATCGGCCAGCATCTATTTTTCAAACCTCTTTTTTTAGTATGGCTAAACAACGTTTGCCGGGTCAGCTAGTATTAATATAGATTCCTGTGGATAAATCAAGTTCAATGAATTATTTTCTAGATATTGCGGTATCATCGGCCTCAAATTAAAATTTAAAGGACCGGATTTGACCCGAATTAAGTTTAAATCATAAAGTATGATCTATATCCTTGGGCTACGGTCACCTTTGATAAAGTGTCACAAATAAATATTTAAAACATCTATTCTTAATATTATAAAGCGGATGAGTTTGTTTGTTTGTTTGTTTAAATGCGCTAATCTGAGGAACTACTGGTCCAATTCGAAAAATTCTTTTTTGTTAGTTTGTCCATTTATAGGGGAAGGCTTTAGGCTATATAACATCACGCTGCGATCAATAGGAGCGAAGCGGTAGTGAAAATTGTTGCAAATTGCAAACGGGGAAATTTTCTAAATTCTTCGCATACTAATAATAATTATTATTAGGCATATTACTAATAGGAATAGTTATTAGGCTCGATCAACATCTAGAGTCTCGCGTTAGGCAGTTGGGTCAAGGGTCTGATGCAGAAGGCAATTGTCCTCGATACGGCTCGCATAGTGAGGAGGTTCCTGTCTATGGATCCCTGACCACCGACAGCTTGGTCCCTGTACTCGATGCCGGTGGTGCACTATTGTTTATATATACTTTAATTTGATTATAAATGTGTGAGTGTGTTTTTAATTAGTGTGTTTATTGTGTGTTTCTTTTTTATTTTTATACAGTACGAATGTTTTATTTTTATAATCTTTTTAAAAAATTATGTATAAAATATGAAAATAAAGGAATAAGAAAAATTAGGCTCGCTACTGAAAGATGAAATGGGACCCTATTACTGAGGTCTCACTCTCCGTCTGTCATCAGTCTATATGTCAGGAACGGCGATAGCTAGAGATTATTTTGAATAGGCTTAAGTCTGTTGATGGTACAACAACAAATACTAAAAAGCAAAATACAACAAATATTTAAGGTGACTTATTTACAACAATCGTTTCAGTGTACCTTGATGATACCCTTAAATGATACGATAACATAAAATACAGTACGGAACACGTCCTGTGCGAGTACATTTCGTACTTGACAGGATTTTTCCTCTAATAATCCCAATTTCTGTGCGCGTAAACAAAGATTTGTTGCCGGTATCCTAATAATTTTACAATTATTTATACAATATACAATACGTTTAAAAATTAATAATGTGATTTTTAATAGAGCTCGATGATCTGTGCATGTCGTGGCTGCCTTTAACGGGTACACAAATGCATTGTAACCTCCTGATACTGTATGTAATTATTGTAATTATTGTATTATTGATGTAACCAATGGCGGTCCTTAATTAAATAAATAAATAAATTTTATGGTTTTGTTAAAAGTAAATTTTTATGTTATATTTTATGTTAATATATGTATTATATTTGTTATATTTAGTTTATTCTTATAATCATATCTACAATGCAATCATGTATCACGTAAAGCAAGTAATGCACCTACTTCAAATATCTCTGCATCACCCTAGGTTGACTGGTAGATAATGCTTTTTATTTATTTATTTGAAAAACAACCAACAAATCATACAGCGAATCATAATTAAATAAAGTTAAAAACAAAATATTACATAGCATACTGCTGACTTAATTAAAGGTTGCCCTAACATGCATTAACAATAAGAAAGGTGTAATAATAATATTTGAAGAGAAAGTAGATATAACATTAAGAAAATAAAATAAAATAAATAAAAAACTTGTACCTAATAGACAAAAACAATAATTATATGTAATAGACAATTAATTAATACATGTCAATATATGAAAAAGAACTAAAATGACTACATAAATTTAGGATCATATGGAGTCAATAGTCTCAAAAAGAGCAGATTTAAATCTTCTAAGAGAAAAGCTGAAATCAACGTTGACTTTGGCATGGCGTGAAAGGCTGTTGTACTGAGACTGAACCCTGTTTATTGTCGAGAAATACCTTAGGTTAGATTTAAAACCTTTCGCGTGGAAAGGTAATCTGGAGAGCCGAGCGAGCCTATTGGGAACATTAAAATTAATTTGTGTCAAAAGCTGAGGACTACAAATATATGCATTTAATAATTTGAATAAAAAGAGATGATCAAGTATCAGCCTGCGGTTTTCCAAGCTAATCATTTTGAAGCGTTTCAACCGTGCATCGTATGAAGGTAGGCGACGCGCTATGCCACACTGAAATGACAGATGCCAAAGAAATCGCCTCTGAATGGACTTGATTCTGTGCTTGTGAATTTTATATAACGGGCTCCAAATTACACTACAATATTCCAGTCCAGATCTAATTATTGAGTTAAAAACAGCTATTTTACTAGAAACATTTTTGAATTCTTTGCAATTTCTTATAAAAAAGCCGAGTATCCTGAAACCATTGCGGGCGATCTCGTCAATATGCTGGTGGAATCGTAGTTTCCTGTCAATATATACCCCTAAGTCTCTAATAGTTTCCATTTCCTTAATTACGTTATCATTTAGTTTATATGTATGATAGCACGGGCCTTTTTTTCGAGAGAAATGTACAAAATTGCTTTTAGCATTAAGGCCGCCTAATGTACAATATTGTGCTAAAAGTTTTTAAATAAAATAAATAAATTTTTGTACCTAATAAACATTTAATTTGGATATGTATCAATATATTATTAATTACTGATTTTAATTTGTTGAAAATAATTAGAATTTGCAATCACAAAACATGTCTGATCAATCTAATATATAAAATTCACGTGTCACAGTGTTAGTTACCGTACTCCTCCGAAACGGCTTGACCGATTCTTCTCAAATTTTGCATACATATTCAGTAGGTCTGAGAATCGGCCAACATCTATTTTTCAAACCTTTTTATTTTTAGTATGGCAAAACAACGTTTGCCGGGACAGCTAGTATATTATAAAGCTGAAGGATTTATTTGAACGCGCTAATCGCAGGAACCACTGCCGCTGCTTGGTCCAATTTGAAAAATTCATTCAGTGTTGACTAGTACATTTATCAAGGAAGGCTGTATAACATCACGCTGCGAACATAAGGAGCGTGGCATTAGTGAAAAGTGTTGCAAAAACAAAAAAATTTCTAAATTCCAGGCGTAGAGTCACGCTTAGAATTATGCTTTATCTATTCCACGCATAATTTATACCGAGCTATAAATTCCTATTACTATAATTAATCATATTACATAAATAATTGTCTGTACAGTGCGCGGTATTTAATAGATAATTTAGTTATTTCTAGTTATAACCAGCAATGTACAGAATAATAAACAGTTAATATTTGGGCACGTGTTTTGGAGTAAAATAGGGTTGCCTCTGAATGTTAAACCAAAGCATAGTCGAAAATATTGACGCTAGGAACCTGAAATTATACCAAATAGTTTTAAATTGCATCGGGCCTAGTGGCGTATTTTAAAAATCTGTACCCCGGGCCCGTTTAATTCTCGCCAATTAATGGAGAAAGAGAAAAATCTTAAGAGCGGTAGGTATCTAGTCCCGACAAATTTACAATTTAGGTATTAGGTAAACGTATTGCTATCCCTATTCCCGAGCACCGCGCTGAAAAGGGCAGAATAGATTGTGGCACTAGGCACGTGGCACCTGCTGGCTTAGAAAAAGTTTATCAAAATGTCAAGATTTTCACTTGAGATATGGCTTGTCAACCCTAGAACTTTCACACAGGTGTCTCAAGATGGCGAATTTATTTATGAACTCGGTGGGAATATGGCACGCCTATTGCAATAGTTGCATAGTATAGAGTTATTGGAAAACACTTCTTTGTGGTTCCGTATCAAAAGAAAAAAATAACTGTTATTTCACTCTCCATGAACAGATAGTTAACATTCTTATACATGTATTCCGTTGCCATTATAACAACAAACACAAAATACCAGAATAAAATTGATAATAAATGAGCTCCCATACATGGATTGCTGGATTGCTCATGGAGCTCCCATTGGATGCAGGCGGCACAGGACCGCGCGTTGTGGCGTTCTATGGGGGAGACCTATGTCCAACAGCGGACGGAGAGAGGCTGATAGATGGATGGATGGAGCGCCCATACAAAAAGCTGTTTTACGTGTATCTCGACATTTAAATTACATACCAATGACGAGTGACCATTATGGCAAGATATAATGACGAATAAAAGAAGGGGCCATACCATTATTATTTTATTAACCCTCTCTTGTTCGTTTTTCTTCCGATGGACTCCTTTTCCTTCCCAAAGTGCTGTAAGAATCAGCTTAGGGATACCACACAGATAACGGCCTCTGTGAGAGACGAGAACCTCGAAAACGCGACACAGTAGACCAATATCTCTCCTAAAGTAAAGGAAGCCGGTGCTTAACACAGAGACGTTACTAGAGAGAAAGGCACACACACACACACACACACACACACACACACACACACACACACACACACACACACACACACACACACACACACACACACACACACACACACACACACACACACACACACAAACACCCACACACACACACACACACACACACACACACACACACACACACACACACACACACACACACAGAGAGAGAGAGAGAGAGAGAGAGAGAGAGAGAGAGATATGAACCTCTTCTTGTTCATATCGAATTAGTTTTCAGACGGTTTTATAAACTAAAAGTTTTCCGCCAAGAATAAAGTAATACTGTACAAATATAGACTTAACGTTTCATTGACTCCATTTTACAACGATTGTTCGATAACACTTGGTAAATATTTGTTGTTATCATCGAGCTATTTATCGATTGCGTTAACATTTATTGATATCGTATAACTTATCTTATGTCCCATTAGGTATTTGTATTTAATAATGTAAGAGATTGTTTATGAACACAATGTTGAACTAATGAAAACGGTCAACTACGAGTTGAACTCGTAAACGCAAGGGAACTCAAAACAATGGGATAAGTATAGGAGAACTGTAAAATTTTCTCGCATATCACCGTTCTAGAGCTCCCGTATAACAGATTAGCGCAGGAGAATGATAATGATTAGTATTTGTTGCTGTAGCATCAACTGATACTAAAACTGTGAAGTTTCCAGCCTTTTATGACGAGCCTTGTGGTTCAGTGGTTTACGTAACGGACTGGTAATCAAGAGGTCACGGGTTCGATTCCCGCTCGGGACAATCGTTTGTGTCATTTTTCTAATGGTCATAAAAATGTTTGTATTGCGTCTGGGTGTTTCTATGTATTTTATGTATGTATTTACAAAAGAATAGTAGTATATGTATTCTTATCCGTATTCTAGCTTAGCTTGGGACCAAAGGACGTTGTGTGAAATGTCCATGAATATTTATTTATTTATTTTAAATTCTTAGAATATTTAAGTAACGTTGAAATTACTATATTATTATAAAGGCACCTACATTAAACATTTATTGCTAGCACAGTATTGTTTTAATTTACTGAATCGTTTCTGTAGTTTAACCACCGATAAACTTCAATAGATAGATCATTACGAATTTTGTTAAGAGCCGGTAAAATCATAATTTAGGTATTTGTGTAAGGTATTGCCATCCCTTTCCCCGAACGTCGTGCCGAAAGGGACAACGATAGGTAAGCTAATTTTGAAATCTCTCAATGAAATCTTCGAAAAATAGATGTTTCGTACTCCGTTTTTTTTTAAAAACAGACCCATTTTAAACATTTTAATAGCTTAGTATCGATGAGGAGTAAATCTACTATTAATGATTTTTGGAAAAACCCTTACTAAATTTAAGTATTAGACGCTGCAAATTGGCATTGTTCATATTTTTTTAATCTCTTAATTAAAAAACCGTTTCGGGGAATAGAGTTTCTGATCATGATCCATTCGTTTTTTTCAGAAAATTTGCTATATTATCGATTATTTTTCCAAAAAAGCAAATGATCTCTATTTGCCCTTGAAATGAAGGACTTAAAATATTAAGGCGTTCTGAGGGATATACTACTCTGTGGTGGAGTTGAAATTGGTCTATTATATCAATTTGGCAACTTTGAAAAGATCTATTGCATTCTGTCATAAGTCTATCAGGAAAAGTCAATACGCAGATTGCGTACAACGATGATGTCACAACATTTAAAATAATATCTTTAAGTATTTTTTTAAATTTCTATAAAGTGAATATTTCAATAATATTGAAATTAGTTGCATAAAATAGCAAAAACAGCAGGTCAAAAATTCTGAACAATGCCAATTCATCTTATGACAACCGTAAACATCGGGTTTTTTGGGTGATCAATGTGATCATATTTCTTTTAGTAATCATGTTTTGGAAAAAAGAAAACAAGAGAAGCAAAGATATATAAGACCTAGACACTGAAAGAAAAAATTCCTTGATCTAGAGCAAAGGTTCACGCAGAAAATAGCGGAATATGATGTCCATATAGATACTAATATTAGCTAAAGAGTTTGTTTGTTTGAACGCGCTAATCTCAGAAACATCTGGTTTGAATCGAAAAATTCTTTTTGTGTTAGGTAGTCCATTTATCGAGAAAGCCTTTAGGCGGTACAGTATCACGCCAAAATAATGAGACGAAAATTTTTCTATATTCCACGCGTACCAATTTGCAGGCAACAAATATTTTTGTATAAAGCATAGGTTGCTGTCATGCCCTCTTAACAACTAAAGGCTTCAATGTTGGCGCGAGTTGCGGGGCATGAAATTGCATTTTTATTGGTCGTAGCATAATTTACATGTCGACAAGGACAGGTCCAGTTTTCATACAAATAAATAAATAAATATTTTTGGACATTTTACATAATATCCTCTGGTCCCAAATTAAGCCATATTTCTATGTTTATGTTATGGGTACCAGATACGGATATACATATACTACTTTTGTAAATACATGCTTATAATACATAGAAACACCCAGACGCAATAGGTACAACCGTTTGTGTGACATTTTGAACATTACACAATTGATTGTCTCATGCGGGAATCGAATGCATAAATCTTGTGAACGGCAGTCCGTTACATGAACCACGAGGCCCTTCAAAATGTTCGCTATGCGTTGATCGCGTTGTATGCGGAATCTATTGGAATTGATCTGTGATTGTAACATATTAATTTGATTTGTAATTATAAACGCTAAGTTAAACATTAAACTTTGTTAATTTGACTATTTAATTAATAAAGTTGTATTATTGTAGGTAAATAGTACTGCTGTTTTGTTTATTTACTTTGTTTATGTGTATTAGTAGCAGTTGCCCGGCGCTTCGTGCGCATAAAAATTTGAACAATACTAAGAACCTAACATAATCCTTACTAATTTATAAATGCGAAATTCGGATGATGAGTCAACAATGATTTTGGCGCGCTTAAGTGTTAATGGGTGTAACCAAACCATAGTGCGATGTAAAAACGTACGTACAACGCCATCTATAGAGTGGTATAGTAAACTTCTGTTAGTTACGGTTTCTTTTCTAAATCTAAAAAAAATTTTGACGAGCTTAATCGTCAAAATTTTTGGTTATTATACCGCTTTTCGCATTTATAAATTAGTAAGGATAAGGATATAAATGTGTTAGGTTTTTAATATTGTAACAGAAATATTATACCAACTCACATAGAGACTATAATCTGTTACAAGATTTTATAAAAAAAATCCCGTTTTTTCAGCATTTTTCACTGATGCTTCGCTCCTATTGGTCGTACCGTGAAGTTATATAGCCTATAAACTTCCTCGATAAATGTACGATCTAACTCTGAATGAATTTTTCAAATCGGACTAGCGGTTCCTGAGATTAGCGCATTCAAACAAACAAATTCATATAGCTTTATAATCTTATATATAAAATTCACGTGTCACATTGTTGGTTACCGTACTCCTCCGAAACGGCTTGACCGATTTTTATGAAATTTTACATGCACATTAAGTAGGTCTGAGAATCGGATATCTATTTTTCAATCCTTTTTTTTTTTTAGTATGGCAAAACAACGTTTGCCGGGACAGCTAGTCTTATAATATAAAATTTCCATGTCACAATGTTAGTTACCGTACTCCTCCGAAACAGCACGACCGATTTCCGTGAAATTTTTTGTACATATCCGTTAGATCTGAGAATCGGACAGCATCTATTTTTCAAACCTGACTTTTGTATGGCAAAACAAGGTTTGCCGGGTCAGCTAGTATTAGTATAGATATTAGTTGATGCTACAACGACCATTACTCATCTTTATCATTCCCCTGCCGTTATTTCATAATTTGGGGCCAGAAATAATGAGTAATTACAGTATGGAGCCCTCAGTACAGGAGTGTATCTCGTACTTGGCCGGTTTTTGTAAATTAAAACATTTTTCCAGATCTAGAGAAATATCAAAACACTTGGAAAAAATCATCGATATTTTTTACTGCCCAAAGGCTATTTAAATGTACGCCACGTTGTATTTTTAACAGACCGTTTACAATATGTGTCGTATTTTTGCAGACTCAACACGTCCATTTTATCGCGTATATGTATCCCAAAGTTCAACATAAAAGAATTATTTACGGAACGAATCAGTAAATATATTTATTTATTTTTATACAGTCAATGGTAACCCGTAATAAAAGGGGCATTTCAAGTGTCACAACTTGACAAAGGTTTTGGGGGGTAGTACAATATTTAATTTGATTTTAAACTAAACATAATATAAAGTAATTAAAATGGAATCCATAAATGTACCACATGGTGGGTTGACGTTTAAAATTGAGGACTAGTAACTTTGGCCTGGCTAAATCGCACTTCAATGAATAATGGGGTTTCATGTGACGTATAGCCTGTATCATAGACACACATGAGACACATACAAATACATTTTCACGCGCATATAGATATGTAAGTAGGTTCAAGTCAATTAAGTGATGGTAACCATAGACTATAAATGTATGGAAATTCTATATCGGAGTAACATCATAGAGAATGGAACTGTTATGGTTTTAATCAATCTACATATTGTAGAAACTGTCTTTTAGATGTTCATACATCAATCTGACATTCTCTTTCACACATAAAAGGGTTCCACAGCAGGTCTCCAACTAAATTTCCCTTAACCTGCCCTTTTACCACCAAGATAATGATGTTCACACAAAACATCACCTTTCTCTCGTCTCATTACACTTTCTTTCAAATACACACTTTATAATTATACACTCGCGGTTATACACACGCGGTTACAGTATAAACTCCTTATCACTACTGTGAGCAACTAGTAGGGCAGCGATTCGCCCTGTCTAACGTCTCAAACGATACTGACTGTTAGCTCTGTGGCTGTCTCGTATTTATACTGACTGCGACGTGGGGCAACGTAAAACTCAAGGTGGGGAAAACACGGGTTAGGACTCGTCTACAATTCTTTATGTAAACAAATCATACGTTCACATTTGTTTATTTTAAGTGTCAATCCGTCATATATAAATCTGTACCATGAAATACAATAATTCCAAGTAACTTTATTAAACTTTCCAATATTTACCATGTCAAAATCATGTAGTAACCAAATTGTTTTCTTATCCTATCCCAGTTAGTACAAATATTTGTATTGGAAGAGGGATTCTGGTAATAAATCAACATAGTCTGCACACGTAGGCTTACAATAGCTAATCAATTGCCTTTGGCTATCGACAACTTAACATGTTATATGCTCCTATATTTACTTAGTATGTATCTAGCCGTTACGGCATTTGTTATAGTATAGATTTGTTTATATTATAGTTTATCGTAATAAGGTAAAAACATTATGAATAACAAGTATTTTTTGATAACAAATATTGATACTTAAGAACTATTTCTTATATATTGAATGATTGATTATTTTATTTTCTTATATGATGTGGAAATGCTGGTAGAGGACGCCCGAGAAAACTGTACTCCGATGTCATCGCCGGGATACTCCAAAAAGGGCAAGTGCGTAGCACTTACAACCGTCGGGTATGTATGACCAGATGTATGAGTGTGGATGATGCCAAGGAAGTATGTTTGGATCGTAGCAGATGGCGCTCTATAGTCTCTGCTTACCCCCATCGGAAAAATGCGTGATGTTATGATGATGATGATACTTTGAATTTAAAAAAAAACAACATATTATGCTAAAACTTAGCTAAGTAACAGAGATTTCTGTTGTTAGATATAGCAATTTTTAATTTGAAACAGAATTCAATTTTCATACAGCTCACTTTCACAGTACTCTGGAGAGGAAGTAAGGCGGTGACATTTGTATTTTTAAATCACTAACTATGCTCCATACAAAAATATGTCTGTAGTCCGTTGTTTTCCTCGTGGATGTTGCCTCCAGCGCAACAAAGTTTTCTCACACTATCTAGGTTTTATTGTATATCTATGCTTCTGTTACTTTCTTTTTTTCAAAACATAACAAATAAAAGAATTATGACATGGAAAAACACCCGTTCATTTCGGTTTTATTTAGATGAACTTGCGGCTTCTATCACACAAATTTGGTAAGGTTTTACCGAAAAAACTAATAAAGGCATAGATTCTGATATCCTCTTCATCTTTATTATAATATAGCGTAAAAGAAAATTAAATTCGGTTTGTTTTTCACAAGAACAAAACAGCGGTCTACTCTTAAAAGTAGAAGATAATATACTCCTATACACTCATAAGTACATGGCAATACCGTCATGAATTCCTGTATCTACTGAAATAGGTATTTGGTATAATAGAGTCAGCTTTAATTAAAGCAAATCCAACGATTCGTAAAAAATAATGAGTCTTGAGTCCCGTATACCAAATGTAATAAAAGCTTTTTCTAATCTTTATAAAATACAATTGTCTTCATTTTTCTCTTACTTTTTTAATTATAGGTGTTTAAATAATTACATTTTTAGTAATAAGTAATTATATTGTGACCTAATTAAATATTTTTTAACAAAAAGTTTAACCGACTTTAACCGCCTTATTCATAATGACTTATCGGAGGTTTAAAAGTTCGCTAAAATAGGTTCGTGAAAATTGTCAAAACTTGTTACTCATAATGGTCTTTTTACGCTAAAACGTTTATTATCTCCCCTATATAATCTCCGTATAAACCTTCGATAAGTCAATATGAATAAGACCGTTAGTGTTTACACAAGTTAGATCTTAAATTGGGTACCAGTGTTCAACTTTATGATAGTATTATAGGAATGTCAATAGGTAATATAGGAACAGTTAATACATAATATAGGTAATAATTAAGAGGGTTCTGTACTGTAATTTAGGTATTAGCCTTAGGTATTGCAATCCTTATTCCCGAGCGCCGCGCTGAAAGGGAAGCTGAGCAGGTTTTACCTACAAATTCTTTAAAAAAAATCGTTTCGTAGTCCCCTTTTTTCTTCGCGAAAAATAAACCAATTTTTTTTACGCTTTATTTTGGTAAAATCTTATCAAATATGTGTGATAGAAGCTGCAACTATATCTAAAGAAAACCGAAAAATACGGGATTTTTGGATGGTCATATTTCTTTTACTTATTATGTTTTGCAAAAAAGAAAGTGATAGAAGCATAGATATATAAGACCTAGATACTTTGAAAAAATTTCGTTCCTTTGGAGGCAATATTCACGAAGAAAACAGGGGATTACGATGCCCATATTTTTGTATGGAGCATAATTTGGTATCGTGTCCTCTTAATGGTTTCTTAAAACTAAAAGACAAATATGTAGTAAAAACCAGTTTATGATTATAGTAATTTTGATTAATGTACATTACACATTACGTACGAGTAAGTACGTAAATATCTTTGTATCTTACATAATAATACATTAAATATTAGCATAGCTTACGGATATTTGTTTTAATATATATTATATTTGCACATATGATTTAATACGTTTCAAACTATCTTGTGATTTTAATTTCGTTTCTACTGTTGGGCACAGGCCTTCTTCACTTCGAGAGTGTTTATATATATATAAAAAATATATTATTGATTTATAAATAATATATTTTTAATTTAATTTTTAATTTTAATTATTAATATATAATACTAGCTGACCCGGCAAACGTTGTTTTACCATAATAATAAAAAAAGAATAAACATCCCCATAAAGGTTTTGAGTTAGAATATGGAAATGTAAAGGTTCCATATGTATGTAAAACAGACTGTTGTATCCTCATGGGAAACGAAACGATTAAGGAAAATCTCTTACACGTCAGGAAATATACATACATAAAAGATACGTTTTAAATTTAATTAAATACATGAATCTGACTATATATTGTGATATTTTACAGTTCACTATAAGATTTAGATTTTACCTACTCACTTTTTTCTCACTCTCTCCAGCCCATTCACGTCCCACTGTTGGGCACGGGCCTCCTCCACTTTGGTTACAATCTACTGTACCGCGCTGGGTTTACTTTAGAGTTTTCCGTCTCTCACAGAGAATATTATCTGTGTGCAATATCTCTTAGCTAACTTTTGCAACACTTGGGAGGAGATGGGGTGGTGACGCTTGTATTCTTAATCCGTCATCACACGGAGAGCTACCAAGCACTATACCTACTCACTTAGTTCATAATATATTATGTTTTTATCGATCATACATTTAGATTTTAGGACTATAAATAAATGAATAAATATTCTTGGACATTTCACACAACATCCTCTGATCCCAAGCTAAGCTTATTATGCTTGTATTATGGGTACCAGAATACGGATATAAAACATAGTACTTTTCTTTTGTAAATCCATATTTATAATATTTAAAAACACCCAGACGCAGTACAAACACTTGTATAACATTTATAAATATCACACAAATGATTGTCCCGAGCGGGAATCAAACCCGCTACGTCGTGAACGGTAATTCATTACATGAACCATTTGACCACGATGTAATTTTAATTGAGGTAGATGCCCGTGGACAGAAGCACTAACAAAGATACAATACGTATTTGTTCAAATTCATAACAATTGACATATAAAAGCTTACATCTAAGATGCGAGCGAAAAACATAATCCTTTCCTTGACAGTCAGGGACTTAATATACTGTCAGCCTGTCTGACATAAACATGATTAATATATTAATATTATTCCATCCAAACAAGTACATTAGATTGTTCTCTGCTTTTTTTACTTACCAGCTGTTGCCCGCTATTTTGTAGGCGTATGGTCTTATTCATTAATGACTTATCGGAGGTTTAAAAGTTCGCTAAAATCGGTTCGCAAAAGACTATTATTATGAAGATGTATATTATGAATAAGACCATACTAGTATATAGATAATTTCGCTTCGCTCGTATTGGTCCAGCGTTATGTTATAAAGCCGAAAGCCTTCCTCGTTATATGTACTATCCCATAGTGTAGGAATTTTTCAAATCGGTCCATTGGCTCCCGTTATTAGCATATTAAAACAAACAAACGAACAAACTCTTCAGCTTTATAATATTAGAATAGATGGTATAGATTTTAAAACAACAATTTAATTTAACAACCGTATTCACAAACGTTAATGTGAGGTCTCATAGTAGGCATGGACGCACAGGGGTAGCAAAATCATTTCACAAACAATACTAAAGCCCGGTTTCCACAGCGAGCGGAACGGACCCATTAATGACTTCGTTAAACTCGCAAACGCAAACTGCATACTTGTATTTCCACCAACAAATAGTCTGACGGAAAGAGCCGAGCGTGTAGAAAGAGTAGAAATGAGCTCGCTCAGTGCTAGGGAGCGGAGCGGAGTACTTACGGACTCCGCTCAACTCGCAATTACAATTTACATAGTAGCGTTTCCACACAGAAAGTCGGTAACATCGCAACAACACTGAACTTCAACTGAACTCGTTCTCTGTGGAAATTATCTATTCGTTTTTCACTTCTCATTTTCCGTTCTCAGTCCGCTCATTTCTCTATCTCAGTTTCATTTTGCAGTAGAAATCAAATGACCAACTCTTCGTTGGTGGAAACTCAAACCTATTTAATTAAAAAGGAGTCCGTTCCGCCTAACCATTTACCGCACATTACCCTTTCGCAGTGGAAACCGGGCTTTAAGAGGGTACTGTACTCCTCATTTAGGTATTTGCTTTAGGTATTGCTATCCCTATTTCCGAGCGCCGCGCTGAAAGGGACAAATATAGATGAAGCGGATTTTACCTACAAATTCTTTGAAAAAAGACGTTTAGTACCTCCGTTTTTTTTTCGCGAAAGTTAAACCGATTTTAATAGCTTTTGCGTTATATTATAGATAAAGAGTATATCTATGCTTCTATCACTTTCTTTTGTGGTAAAACTTTACCAAATTTGTGTGATAGACGCTGCAACTTTATCTAAAAAAAGTATATATACTCTAGATATACTCTTTATCTATAATATAACGCAAAAACTATTAAAATCGGTTTAACTTTCGCTAAAAAATACCCACGATACCCATACTTTTGTATGGAGCATAATTTGGTATCGTGCCGTCTTAAGTGGTGAAGCGCACTATGCGTTTGTTAAACTGAAAGCATAGCTAAGTTTTGTCTATGAATACAAAGGCTCGATGAACGGAACGCACTGAGAAGTGTTACCCTTTGCACAGTGCATCAACACTTAAGTACTTACTTAAGTAAATATTGTTTGTGAATACGGGTGTAATTATCATACAAATGTTTGTACTTCGTCTGGGTGTTTCTATGTATTATAAGTATGTATTTACAAAAGGTATATGTATTATATCCGTATTCTGGTACCCATAACATAATCATATAAGCTTAGCTTGGGATCAGAGGACGTTGTGTGAAATGTCCATTAATATTTATTATTATTATTGCGTAGCATGTAAATTTTAAAATTAATAAATCATTAAAGAAAGCGTTTCTTATTATAAAGTCAACGAGTTTATTCCAAGTCATGTATACGTTTAACCCTCACAAGAGAGTGCTTAACTGTACGTTAAGCTTCATTAATTCAATAAAATATATTTTCTACAGAAACATGAAAATTTCCACGTTACCTTGTACATCTCTATATTATTTTTAAAGCTCTATAGGTTCTATCTTATAGGTCTTCTAGTTAAGATTAGTCTGTTGTAAAGGTGGAATCAGTACCATTGTTTCGCAATTGAGCTGACATCGTATCGACGTGTCTAGTCGTCACGCTTGTGGTGATTATTTAAAGGTTTCCGTACCAAAAGATAAAACTGAGAGTTTGTTGTCCGTCCATTTGCCACCAGTCACCAGATTGTATCTCTGGAACAGCTAGAGAAGAATAACTAGAGAGCTGAAAATTTGACAGTTTGTTCATGTCAGTTGATGCTACAACAACAAATAGTCGTCGTCATTCTCTTCCTCTTATCACGTTATTGTGTTTCCGGAAAATAATACGTTATTAACCTTAGTTATATATAAAACACATATAAAAGTGAAAGTGAGTTTTTTGTTTGTGACGTTTTCACGCAAAATCTACCGAATAGAATCACACGAATGTTGGTATAGAGATAATTTTTAGTCCGTTCAGGACTAAAAATTATCTCTATACCAACATTTGTGCCGTCAAATAACCTATATATTATTTTGCTAAAAACTCTGTACGAGATAATAAACGCAAATGTTTGTGAAATACGGTATAAAATAATATTTCGGCCATTTTGTTATTCTTACAGTTTTCATAGCAACTCATAGAGTCCGTCGACCATAGATTTACGATATAGATCTAGACGTAACACTCGGTACAACGAATCCGGCCTGCTTCTTTTTTTAGTTGAACACATTAAGAAAAATAAATGACAAAGAGCCTATTTAGTAGCCATTCTAACTCTTTCTTTTTGAGCTGGAGTAAAAGAGAAAGCTAGTAAGAAGAAAAGAGAAGGCAAAGCTACTATTTTACTTTGAAACCGTAAACGGGCAAATCTATGTTCCCGAGTTGTTCCTCCCTACTTATAACCTCCTTGCCATCGACTTATAGGTACCTTTTTTTATTGGGCAAGAAGGTTTTAAATTAATCCCAGACTGACATGCGTTCTACGCGGTAGCTCGGAATAAAAACTCTTTGTGTGGTACACTTGTGTGAACTTTTTTTTTAATTGAGATGCTTTCCTAATTTAATTGATTTTATTTTATCAACATACTTAGTATTTTATAACGAATGTTGATTGATGTAAATTTTGCTATGAATTTCAGTATCGATGTTAGTATCTATTAATATCAGTTCAGAATACAGTTTTTATTATAGGTTTGATTTCAAATTCGATTCGGCCACTAATGCGTACGAAGCCGCGGGCAGAAGCTAGTTATAACTATAATAGAAGTAGGAAACCGTTTATTTGCAGGTCTCAGTCGTACTTGACCAGTTTTTTGGAATACAGCATAAAACATTCTATCAAATTGAACGAAACTTATTTGGTAATAGTAGCAACTTATTTACAACACCAATACAAAGTATATCCTATTAGTGAAAAGCTGTATAATTACTATAGGTTTAGTAGAGTATAATTTCCTTTATTAAAGAAACAAAACACATTCTACTAAATAACTTTAGTAAAAGTACATGAGTTACTGAGCGGTATATTAAAAGACTCCACGAAGAAAACAGGGGATGTACGATGCGAACATTTTTGAATGAAGACCATGAAGAAATTAAGACTAGATTTTTTTATTACGGTGCTGTTTATAACTATTTCATTTTTGCATAGGTCGTAGCTAAATGGCATAAATATGACTAAAAACAAGTTAATACGTAAAAACATTTTGTTACAGTTATATTTCAGAATGCATAAATTAAGATTACAATATTTACGGTCTTATTTATAATGACTTATCGGAAGCTTAAACGGAGATTTTATGGGAGAGATAATAAACGTTTTAACGTAAAAAGACTATTATGAATAACAATTTTTGACAATTTTAGCGAACCGATTTTAGCGAACTTTTAAACCTCCGATAAGTCATTATGAATTCTTATTCATAATGACTTATCGGAGGTTTAAAAGTTGTTCCTTGTTCTGTATTATCTGTGTTCTGTATTTTGTGTTTTCTGTATGTGAGCTGAAACCTTAAAAACTACGCAACTGATTTTGTTGCGGTTTTATTTATGAGAGAGAATGTATCATTCATCATGCACGCATCAACTCGTAAAAATTGAGTACTGAAATTAACACAAATGTAGTATTTTTGAAATTTTAATATTCACTAACATTTTATACAAGGTCCTCTGATCCCTAGCTAAACTTTTCGCTTATGTCATCAAAGTTGTTATTTTTGTACGTATATCCCTATGTGAGCTTATATTTTCAAAACTACGCAATGGATTTTTGAGAGTGGTACAAGATACAAGAGTAAGATCTTTTTGTATATTTTTTTCAAGTTTGGTGTATATAATATTTTCTAACACTTGCGCGACTCATCTGTTTAAATAAAACTACTTTTTACGGATTTTTTAAATTTAAAACAAATATACGATATAAAATACAAATAAATATAAAAAGTAGTTTTATTTTGGTGTATATTTTAAATATTACGCTTGCGAAGTTGTAGGCGAGAGCTAGTGGTATATACCACTAGCTCTCGCCTACCCAACTTGTATTTTTAGTCTATTAAATTATATAATTTAATAGACTAAAAATACAAGTTGGGTAATATTAACACTCGATATTTTACAAAATGCTACCTTGGATTAAGTACATTGTTACAAAAAATGATCCCATTTCTCTTTTAAAATTAAATATAGCGTATGTTCACTGGAGATAATATATATAAGCGACAGCGAAAGAATTTTTAAATCGGTCCAGTAATTTTGGATTGTATTCAATTCAAACAAACACTTTATATTATTTGCTATGCATTTAGATAGCTTAACTACTTCTAAATGTAAATTTTAAATGAGCAAATGTATGAGAAACGTTTTAATAAATTTAAAGATGGTAAATAAATGTAGAACCTATAAGTGCACAACTCTATATATATTAACGATAGTGGCATTTGAACGCAAAATTATTTAAATAAGTGATGAGGTTAAGATCTAAAATAGATACATTAACAATAATTTAGAATGAAGATAATTGCATGTTTATTGTCGCATTATGAGGAATAAAACAGACATTTTTATGAAGGTGATGAGGTTAAAATCTAAAACTAATACTTAGGACCATATAATACCTGGTTAGAGTATAATTTTATGTTAATTATAGCATTATGAGGTGTAAATTGTTATTTTCAAATCAATACAATTTAGAATAATATATTAACAATTTAGAGAAAAGATATTGCATGTTTATGATTTGATTATGATTATGAGGTATAAAATAGTCATTTTTAAAAAGTTGATAGGTCATAATGTAAAATTAAAACAAATTAGGACGAAATATTACCGATTTAGAGTGTAATTTCATGTTAAATATCGCATTATGACGCATAAAATAGTCTTTATTAAAATGTGATAGGTTATAATCTAAAATTGATACTTAGGATTGATATATTATCAATTTAAAGTGAAGATAACTGCATGTTTATGTCGCATTATGAGGAATAAAATACACATTTTTATAAAGGTGTTGAGGTTAAAATCTAAAACTTATACTTATGACGATATATTTACCTACTAGGAATGTAATTTCATGTTATCACATTTTAAAGTCGGAGTTGCCTTTTGATCTTTAGACGTGTCAATCATCTCAGAGAATTTTTATACGCATCTTCGTGGATTTGCTAATTCTAAACGTTTGCTATACATATTTCATCCATCCATCCATCAGCATTTCTCCGTCGACTGTTGGACATAGGCCTTTCCCATAGAAAGCCATAACGCGCGGTCTTGTGTTCCTTGCATTCAAAGGCTTATTTAAAACGTTTAAAATAACAAAGAATTTTATAAATATTATTATTCTATGTAAATTACTCACTTAACACCATTACGTTGAAGTTTGACTAACATCAACTTAATGTAAAATTAGTGCTTAATCTTCTTTTAAAAAATAAAATAAAAATATTTGACTTTGACTGAAAAATACTTATAAATTTACTTGTTTTCTGTTAGCACTATTGTAGTAGCTCTCATTTAATATTTACTGCGCTACTTCTTAAAAAAACTTTATTAGAGAGTGATGTGGCAAAAACTAAATTAAATTAGTCGACGTCTCAAGTTTTCCTTGCCTTTTGCCTTGCCAATTATAAATTTTAAGGCTTCAGTATTTTAAAGATTATATAGAAGTCTTATACTCGTATATAAAACTTTGTCTGCGGAAAATCATTTTAGTTTTAACTGTAAAATAACTACCGATCATTTAGTAGACATGCTTGGTTGTTATTTTGAAATATTTTGATATTTTAAGATTTAAATAAAACTACTTTTTAAGGATTTAGACGGGGTGTATTTGTTTTAAATTTTAGCCCGACGTTTCGGAGACTTCGCAGTCACCATGGCAACGGTTGAGAAGTATATTTAAAACTATTGCGTTCTTATTTGTCATTTTTACATGCGCTGAATATCACATCAATGATGCATACCTGCCTACCCCCATGGCAAAAAGGCGTAATGTTATAATGATGCAAGCGGGTGAAAATTACTTTCAACGATTTCGCTATTTGTATACATAGACAGGTAGTACGAAGTAATTTATTAATTTTAATTGACTTGCTATGCTTTTTAGTTAATCAATTAAATTATAGTGATAACGTTGTACATCTAATGCGATGTGGGCTCAATAGAGCAATATTGTAGTGGAGAAATTGGTTACTGTTGACACGGACGCAATACGCTCAAATAGCAGAGCGACGAAACAGTATTCTGAGGGTTCGTTGGTTCAAATTCCGCTTGCGGTAATCACTTTTTCCAATATGATTTAATTTATTGACGTAGAATGAATCTAACACTCGTATTCACAAACAATATTTACTTAAGTAAGTACTTAAGTGTTGATGCACTGTGCAAAGGGTAACACTTCTCAGTGCGTTCCGTTCATCGAGCCTTTGTATTCATAGACAAAACTTAGCTATGCGTTCAGTTTAACAAACGCATAGTGCGCTTCACCACTTAAGTATTGTTTGTGAAATGATTTTGCTACCCCTGTGCGTCCACGCCTACTATGAGACCTCACAGTAACGTTTGTGAATACGGCTGTAATTTATACATGTCAATTAATAAATAACATGCGCAATGAATTCCAGCATCTACTAGTCTTTTTATAATTTTCTCCAAATCATTGATTAAAGATTTTCAACACTGGAATAGCTCATCTATTTCTATTCGGAACATATGCAAACAATAGCCACAGATTTCTGTTCGACAGTTATAAATAAACAAATCTATAGAGATTTGTCAGTGTTTATGTTACGTTGTTTACGGCTTATGCCATTGCTAACGGGCTCGGGGCCTTCAACGTAATTGTAAAGTCTGCGATATAACTACAGCTCTAAGACTACATTTTGACTGCTGTAAGAAAAAAAAATCACTTAGTTGTCGGTCGCCTGCCTTGCTATCCTAGACGTCATATCTATGCTAACTCCTCTTTTGATGGGCTTCGTGGTCGCTTGGTTCATGTAACGGATTGCCGTTCACGAGATCGCGGTTTGTTTCCCGCTCGAGATTGTCTCGTTTGTGTGATAATTGTCATATAAATATTTGTAATGCGTCTGGGTGCTTTTTATGTATTACAAAAATGTATTTACATAAGCAAAGTGGTATAATATTCTTCTGCCATTCTTTCCAATCAATAATACAGTCAAAAATCTCACTAGCGAGAAACTGTAAATGCAACGGACCGTTCTCGAAAGCTTGTAAACTTAGACTTAAGTGAATGTGAAAAAATGTAGCATCATATAAACACACAACAGAAAAGTGAATCCATTAGCCAGCATTTTTACAAATTGAGTGAATAACAAAAAAGCTACGGGCTTAAAATGAGCGCTGTCGAGTGCAATTTACATATTATACATACGTCACTGCTTCGTACACATGATCTCATTGTGCTTTGTTTTTACGTAAATTTTATGGAGTTTGGGGTTTCGAACAAAATAAAACATATACAAAATAAAACATATCCTATATCGTCCGTTAAATACACAGGAAAACAATTTCGCCATTCCGTGTGGTGACGAATTAAGAATATAAGTGCCAGCGCTGGTCTTTCGTTGTAACCGGGCACAACGAAAGACCAGCGCTGGTTGTTAGCTCCCAACATTCTGCTAAGTTGGGCCGGTTTGTGACGCTAGGTGTCAGTGCTTTTTGATTCTGATTTTTATTTTCCTTACTGCTTTATTTCTTTTATTTGTCGCTGTTTTTTACTGTGTTTTTCACAATTTTTTTTTTCATTTCATGTTAAATCAACATAAGAAATCAAACCAATTTACTTAAATAGCTGAAGAAAATCACAGTCCATTAATATTACTTAACGAACGCTGTAATTGGAAAAAAGCACGGATTTCTTAAAGATTGAGGCTAATGTTCTTGCGTTAATTAACTTCTAGTGATGCTGAGAACTTGACAATACTCAGAAGAGATTGAGATTTAATTACGGGTCACTACCATTGAGATAAATAGGTAAATCATTGGTCACTACGATATACAGATACTAACGAAAATTTCTGATATCTATACAAATATTATAAAGCTGAAGAGTTGTGTGTTTGTTTGAACGCGCTAATTTCAGAAACCGCTGAATCTATTTGAAAAATTCTTTCAGTGTTGGATAGTACATTTATTTAGGAAGGCATCCAGGCAATAAAAAAGTGAAAAATATTGTAAAAACTTGTATTTTTTTTTAAATTCCATCCGTCCAAATTCGCGAGCAATAGCTAGTCTTTCTATATTTTTATTGTCAAATATTTGTGGCTGAGAATGCAAATTGATTTTTCTGTGAAACCTGTAAGCAATAAAAATGAATGGCTCCATGAAGAGCTTTTTAAAAGAAGATTAAGCACTAATTTTACATTAAGTTGATGTTAGTCAAACTTCAACGTAATGGTGTTAAGTGAGTAATTTACATAGAATAATAATATTTATAAAATTCTTTGTTATTTTAAACGTTTTAAATAAGCCTTTGAATGCAAGGGGCACAAGACCGCGCGTTATGGCTTTCTATGGGAAAGGCCTATGTCCAACAGTCGACGGAGAAATGCTGATGGATGGATGGATGAAATATGTATAGCAAACGTTTAGAATTAGCAAATCCACGAAGATGCGTATAAAAAAAATGGTGCAAATATCATGAGTGGGTCTTGAACCCACGATCTTGATGTGCTGATCCCATGGTGGCTCAGTTGGAAGAGCAACGAAACGGTATTCGGTAACGGCAAGTTGCAAAAGATTAGACTTTAAATATTTTTACTTAGTATAAAACAACGTCGTTATTCTTGTACATATGTATTTCCATATATGAGGTTATATCTTCAAAACTACGCAACGGATTTTGATGCGGTTTTTTTTATAGATAAAGTGGTTCAAGAGGTTAGTTAGTATTTTTGTATAATTTGTTAACGTTGGTTTCTAAATTCCACGCGTACGAATTTGCGGGCAAAATCTAGTAATTATATAATTAGATACTTAAATTTTAATTATTTTGGTTGACAATATATTTATCAAAGGTTATGAGACACAGGCGAGCTTGTACGTAACATAATCTGTTGCTTTGTTTTTTACACGCGGACCGATTTTTTTATTATCTTTCTTTTTTTTCTTTGTTTTTTTTTTATCTTTTATTTTTATTTTCTCATTCATTTATTCTCTTATTATTTACATATTTTTTAAAAAAGATTAAAAATAAATAAATAAATAAATACATTATACAAACATGCACACATTATAACCTGCATATTATAAGCTGCCGGCGGCGGTCAGGGATCCAGAGACAGGAACCTCCTCACTATGCGAGCCGTATCGAGGACGACTACCTTCTGCATCAGACCCTTGACCCAACTGCATAACGCGAGTCTCTCTAAATGTTGGTCGAGGCTCTTGGCTATTAGTCAATTGACTGATATGACTATCGGCACAATGATCGCCGAGTCTACATCCCACATGTCGACAATCTCGTGAGCTAAGTCCAGATATTTCATTTGTTTATCTTTCTCTGCTTTCACGAGGTTCTCGACATGAGGGATGGTGACATCGATTATCATTGCGCGGCGCGCTGATCGATCCACCACCACGATATCAGGTCTATTAGCAACAATAGTCCTGTCCGTGATGATAGATCGATCCCAAAACAAAGTGATACGACCACTTGCTAGAACCGGTTTAGGTACATACCTGCAGTACGGCACCACGGAATCCACAAGGCTGTATCGCAGAGCAAGCTGCTGATGGGTAATCCTGGCTACAAGGTTATGCCTGTGCAAGTACTCGCCGTTAGCTAGACGCGAACATCCGGAAACAATATGTCTGAGGGACTCCCCTGGCTGGTGACAAGCACGACAAATGTCAACAGTGCCATTTCCTTCAGAATATATTTCCATTAGTTGTTCGTCATGAACGTCAACTTCGTATCAATTATTATTATTTTTATTTTTTATTAGTATTATTTTTATATTACTTTTTTTGTTACTTCGGTAAGTATCTATCAATGTGTTAATTCTATGTAACGGAATCTTTAAAAGTAATTTTCATCCACTTGCAGTAATGGGATTGATCTGAAATTTTGCACACATATTGAGAACCGATGACATATCAATAATATAAAAATATATTCAAGATTTTCTAGCGTGTTTTTTAGATTTTGAAATAAGCATAATATTATTAATTGTATATTGTTAATAATTAATAGTAACCTAAATAAATTAAGTTACTTTTTGTGTTTATTGTGTTACCTTTGATCATTTGTTCACCTCATTCATTATTTATTTAAAAAGAGTTACGCAAAGTTTTTAATAAAAGTTTTGAAAAAGTGCCAGTGTTTTTATTAAAAACTTTTGAGAGAATTTGCATAATTTGAAATTACTTATTCCATTTTCGTAATATTTTTAAAAACAAATAATTTATGAACGTCTCTACTCTTCGTCGTTCTATATTCAGTTTGCTAAGATGACTAAGTTTAGACTAAGTTTTAGAGATATTCTATCGAAAGTTCTTTATTTATTATTTTTTTATTAACTTTTTGTATAGTTCATTAGACTCTGATCGACTAGAATATTTGTTTTAATTTTTCTTCCGGTGTTTTAAAACTCTACAGTAAGTACATGAAAGTTGTCAAAAAATAAACTGGGTGCTTTCTTTTTTTACAAGTGTGTATTTACAAAAAAAAAAAGTATATGTATCCGTATCCGGTACCAATAACACAAGCATAGAAATATAGCTCACGTTGTAACCAGAGGAAATTGTGTTTGAGGGAAATATGTGAAATATCCATAAATATTTATTTATTGCAATTTATAATTTTTATTTAATGATTTATTAATTTTTTGCATTTGACATGCTATGCTTTTTACTTAATAAATCAAGTTATGGTGGAAAAAGTGAAAAAAAAAAATTGAAAAAAAAATGGGAAAAAGTCCCACTTGCGGCATTTTTCACTTTTTCCACCATAATTTGATTTTATTTAATGAGTTTAATAAATTAATTACATGGCTTTTTATTCGTGCTCAACAAACTTGAGGAATTCGACTCGCCTCCACGCCACCACCAACACGTGACCATATAATTTGATCCATAACTTTGATATAACTTGACGCTGAATTCAAATAAATATTTGTAACTTTTTGCATAACTTATGTATGACAAGAAAACAGCAACATAAATTGCAGGCAACTTGTTAGGATATCAACAAGCGTGCGAAGTTTTCAAATCTTTTCATAAAATCTGAACTTTTTTCTTTTTGGTTAAATATAGAGACTGACTGTTATGAACCTGGAAATTGGGAGTGCTTCTTTCTTTCTTCTTTATGTCCTATGCCCACCAGGTGGGACAGAAAGCTTCCACAGTTCTTCTCCATATATTAGACCAAATGATTCGTCTCGGGCCATGTTAGACCGGTTGCCTTCAACACTGCTGCCAGTGATGCCACGGAGCGTGTCCATGTGTGCTTAGGGCAGCCACGGCACAGCAGCTCTTGCCTTCTAGGGACCATTCTAGCGCTAGCGATGTAGTCAGGATCTTTTAAAAAATTTTAAAAATAGGTTCTTATGGTAGGTTTTCGATATTTCGCACCAGGTCTACCCACTAGCTATCACTGTTCTTAAAACACAGCCTGGAAGGAGAAAGACGGACTGACGTAAAGCAAAGTCTCAGTAATAAAGTCCCATTTTATCTTTTTGGTACGAAACCCTAAAAAACTAACAAGAAATATATTAAAATACAGACTAGTAAATGCTTCAGAAAGAAAATAATAAGAGAACGTGTCAATAGGTCATTATGTAACAAGTTGTACAAATGAGGATAAATCAGACTTTGACTGTACACTGTGAAATTGCATGGAAATTATATCGTCAGACGTTATTTATTCTGTTACGTTTTTTTGTTGACACAATTTTTATTTTTATTCTATCTTATTATTTTGGTATAAAAAATGTTAGTATTATTAGTTAACCTCAGGAAAGGGAGGAATTTTAAAATTCAGAAGGGTAATTTTGTAGGTACACTTGAAGATATTAAGTTAAATTATGTTATTAATAAGAAGTAAGTAAAATGCGGCGCTATAAATAAAGGCGTTATTTAAAAAACCATTTTTACTTCGTTATCTCAGGGTAGAATCGTACTCGGGTCTTTGTTAACTTCTAAGTTAATTAAACACCTGGTAAGTAGTATTAAACAACATTCATAGCATTTAAAATATATATTTATTATGCAGATACCATACAGCGTAATCTGTTACGATTTAAGCACACTTCTTTGGGCTCATTTACACTCATACATTTGGTTACACATGCACTTGACCCTTCTGAAAGTTAGTACGGAAGAGATTATACTCTGATTTCCAAATATTATTATCAACAATAATTATAAAAATCTTTTAGAATTTTGT
Organism: Orgyia antiqua; assembly: GCA_916999025.1. NCBI lineage: Eukaryota > Metazoa > Arthropoda > Insecta > Lepidoptera > Erebidae > Orgyia > Orgyia antiqua. The sequence goes on from OU779874.1 coordinate 15,030,317, forward strand.
AATGATTCTGCTAAATGTCCAAATAAATAAATAAAAATAAATAAAAAAATGACTACCATAAATCTTCATTATAACCGGATTTTTCTTAACAAAGAAAAAATTTCCAGCTGAATTTTATGAATTGAACAGCTGAATTGAAGGCTATTTTGTAGATAATGATACCGGACCCTTCGTGCACAAGTCCTACTTGTATTTAACCGGTTTTTACCTAAATATAACAATTTAAGAATAATATATTTATTTGTAATAAATACACATAAAAAATTTAAAATTGAAATAAGATAAAGTTGTATGTAGCTGGTCTGTCTATTATGGTTTTATTTTTGTCTGTCTCTCTCGTCTCACTGTTGGGAAAAAGCTTCCTCTACTCTGGGAGGGATTATGGTCTACAGTGGCGCGGTGACCAGGCGTGTTGGCTCTGGGTATATTTTCGAGTTTTATGTCTCTAACAGAAGGTGTTATCTGTTTACAATAACACACGGACAAACTGTAATAGACAAGAAATTGAAAGAAGATAAAGTTGCAAGTAGCTGGCATATGTATAAATTATAATTTTATTAGTTATTAGCTGCCCCGGCAAACATTGTTTTGCCATACAATTCTGTGTAAATATCAACAACAAAAAATTTCATGAAAATCGGTCCAGCCAATTGTGAATCTAAACCCCCTTGAATACACACAACAAATTTCATCAAAATCGGTCCAGCCGTTTAGGAGGAGTTCAATTACAAACACACGTACAGAAGATTTATATATATAAAGATGTCCGCGGTTCCACTTGCGATCGTAGTCCCTCCTCCCCAATATACACCAAGCCTTTACAAATTATCCAAAAAAAAGTCAAACTCTTGAACCACTTTGTCAAAATCCGTTGCCTAGTTTGTAAGATATAAGTTCACATAAGGACATACAAAAAAAACGACTTTGGTTTAAAATAATTAAAAAGTAAAGAAATAATAATATTTTCTAACACTTGCGCGACTCATCATGTTTAAATAAAAGATACATTTTAATATTTTAAAACTTCCAAATAATACGCCCTAAATCACTTTATATAAACAAGGCTAGCATGTAATATCTTTGTTTACAACACATCTACATTTTATTATACACGAAAGGAAACATTTTTATGTCTTTATCGATGAACTAGATATAAATGTCTAACACTGTTATCATTGTACATATTTATCAGCTAAATCAGAGACAGAAATAAACATATTATCTGTTTTTTCTCACCTTCTTTATCATTTATCAATGATTATCTATTTTGTACATTGTTTTGTAATGTACGAGTATGTACGAGTATTTCTTGCTCTGTAGAAATACTTATTCTTTAATAATATATTCCATATTATATATTTAATATACCTATTTATACAAAGTCTAGAGGAAGACCTAAGAAAGATGGATGGACTGTGTGAAAGAGAACATGAAAGAAAGAGGAGTTGACACAGACATGCCGGCTAATAGAAGTCTGTGGAAGAAAAAGACATGTTGCGCCGACCCCAAATAATGGGATAAGGGCAGGAGGATGATGATGATATTTATTTATTTATTGCGGGATAAAAAACAGGTACCTACATGCTTTGAATAGTTAATACAAAGAAACAGTTTTAAAATATAATAACTATACATGCAACCCACAAAATTATCCACCAATTGTTTTTTGATAGTCCATCTACCGAGGAAGGCTATAGGTATTTTTTTTAATTCCACGTGAATGAAGAAACGCAGAAAATCAACAGTAATATTTTTTTCTTTCATTCGTCTAGCTTCGATGCTGTTCTTATCTCTCTATCCATGCAATAATATACGATTCTAATGTATAAGCACTTAGTTTAACCTCCATTAGACCGGTTCTCAACACATTTATTTAAAAAGTAAACATTAGATTCTACCATTTGTTTGAAGTCTTAATATAGAAATACAAATATTTGTTTTATCAGATTAAAGCGTTATATTTGCACTATGTGTTTAAAATAGATGATTTTTTTTAATTCACTGCGCAACATCAGAACCTAGTTGGTAAAAATGTTATCAAAACCTAAAATAAATATATTACACGCAACACAAGGTTAACTATCTTATCTCTCTTTCTTTCTGCAGTCCAGTAACGTCCCACTGTTGGGCGTTGGTCACCCCATATTGGGAGGGATTATAGTCAATAGAGCTGCACTGACCGGGCGTGTTGGCACAGAGTTTATTTTCGTCTTTTGCTTATTTTCACATAAAGTCGGTTGAACTTTTTTTTAAATACTCATTTATATTGAATGAAAATGTACATAATACGCTTAGTTCATGCATTAGTTGAAAACCAAATATACGATTTGGTGTAGGAATAGTTACGATGAAAGAGATCAGCGTAATACTATTTGTGTTTGCAAAAACTCAAACACTTTGATCCCAAATACATATTGATGAGATGTAGACTGGTGATCTTTTTTTTTTTTTTTTTTTTTTTTTTCGCAGGGGAATGCCTTTACGCACACCCGCTCCTGTCATCTCGGTCATCACCGTCATGGTAGGAGCGGGTAGTGTCGGACTCGCCGATGAACGGAATACCGACTAAACCTAACTGCGGCGCTCTCCACGTCTTCCTAGAGCGCCAGAGGTTCCCTTTTCTGAACTCTCTCTGACGCCCCGACGTTGGCCTGGCGGCACAACACCCGGTGTCGCAACACATTAAGGCGGGGGGTGGAGACGAGCGTACTCGCGTCGCCTCCTCCCTGGCCTTGCTCGGCGGAGCAGGTCTGCATTGGCAGCTGCCTCGCGCTCCCGCTCCGCAGCCTCCTTCAGGAGCATGACGGCTTCACTGAAGTCGGCGACCGCTTGCCAGCACCTGTCGCTGTTAAGCATGGCACTGATTACTGCTTTCAGCGACAGGTCCCCGCCTATCTCCTGGGTGAGGGCCGTACGCTGTGCCTGCCAGGCAGCGCAACTCTCCATTGTGTGGCGCGCTGTGTCCTCGTGCGCACCACATGACTTGCAAGAGGGCGAGGACTCCCTCCTTGCAATCTTGTGCAGGTACTTACCGAAACAGCCATGTCCGGTAAGTACCTGCGTCAGCCTGTACGTCAGCTGACCATGCCTCCGGTTGAGCCATTTTTTAAGTAATGGCCTTATGGCCTCAACAATTTCAACCCCGGCGGCGGGAGATCTCAGTTCGGCTCTCCACCGTCGCCGGAGTGTGGTCTGTGCATCTTTTCGCACCTGGGCAGCAGATGGTAACTCGCCCCTTGACCTTGCGTCCACGCGGTGTTTGAAGACTTCTGCCAACACCTTCGCCTCGAGCTCCCAAGGAGGATCACTTGCCAGGACAGTAGCAGCCGTCCATGACACAGTACGGTACCCCCTGATTGCCCTTGACGCGATGACCCTCTGAGCTTTTCTCAGCAGGGCCTTATTGCGTGCGTTAAGGGCGTCGAACCAGATCGGAGCCCCGTACAGAGCCATAGATCGGACAACTGCGCTGTATAGTCGCTGGCAAGTTGAGTTTGGACCTCCTGTGTTGGGTAGAAGTCTTCCCAGCGATGCAGCCACTTTAATTAGTTTCGGGGCGAGCTGAACAAAGTGTGGCCTAAAGCTCCATCTGCTGTCCAGGTGCAAACCCAGATATTTAATGGTGCTTCGTACTGGCACCTCCACTTCCTTGACGCGGAGTTTCGCACCTCGGGGAACTCCGCGTCGCACTCCATGGAATAAGAGGGCCTCCGTTTTGTGTACAGAGACCCTCAAACCCAGCATACCTATTCTATCAACGACGAGCTCAGTCCCGACCTCGGCCAGACGAGCCGCCGCTCCGTAGTTGCTCCCCCTGGCGGTGATGAGGGTATCGTCGGCGTAGCACAACACCCCCATACCGGGTAGGAGCCTACCGCGCAGCAACCAGTCGAATCCGATGTTCCACAGAACCGGGCCCAGAACCGAGCCCTGTGGAACACCACACTCCATGCGACGTTGGGACAGTCGCCCGTCGTTGCTCTCCCAAACCACCAATCTGTTTTCAAGATACGCCTCCAGCAGCCTTCGGAGGTACAGGGGCACCCTATGGTAGCGGAACGCCTCCTTGAGTGTCTCATAAGGAAGACTGCCGAAGGCGTTTTCAATGTCCAGAGAGACTGCCAGGAGAACATCTCCCTCGTCTACAGTCTCTCTCGAGATGGCTTTCAGGGCGGCTATTGCATCCATGGTGGAACGGCCAGCCCTGAACCCATACTGTACTCCTGACAGTCCCGGTCCCACTTCGTCCAGATGCTGAACGAGACGGTCGGCGAGAATTCTTTCAAAGACCTTGGCCGTCTCGTTCAGCAACACCAGCGGCCTGTAGGCAGAGGGTGAGTCCGGTGGTCGGCCTGGTTTCCGCAAAAGACACAGCCTGCCGGTTTTCCAATCCGTCGGGAACTGCCCGGTCCGTAAACAAAGATCGAGCAGCTCCCGATAGCTGTCACGCAGGGCTCCCAAGGCGATATTTAGTACCCTGCCCGGTACTCCATCGGGACCAGGTGCCTTCTTCTGTGCCTGTAGCCGTGCCAAGGCGCGGTCCATTTCTTCCTCGGAGACAGGTGGGGCGTCTTCGTGGTCATCAGCATATTCTTGGGTCACCATTATTGGAGGCGAGTGCCCTGTGGAATGCGGGAGCAAGACTTCCACTACTCCTTGGAGGACGTCCACTTCGAGCGACTCAATTACAGGGGCACCACGGGCTCGAAGCTTGTTACGCGCCACAAGGTATGGGCGTCCCCATGGATCCCTGTTGAGACTTTCGAGCATTTCTTTCCGGGCCTCGGTCTTGGCTTGGCATATAGCTCGCTGGAGGTTTTTCTTCGAGGCCCGGTACTCATCCCATAACTGTAATTCCATGGGGGTACCCCCACCGTTGCGTCGGCGGCTTCTCATGAGAGCCCGCCGTGCCCTCATACACGTCGTTCTGAGTTCCGCTATTTCGGACGTCCACCAGTATACCTGTCTTCGAGGAGTGCTCTTCCGAGCCCTCGGCATGGCTGCATCACAGATTTCTGTGAGAGCACTGCGTAACCGGCCTGCTGCAGCATCTACATCCGTGCCGGTGCGGTCTTGGCTTCCTGCATGTCCCCATCGTTGGACAATAGCCGCTTCCAGCGCCATTTCCCGATCGAGCCGGCTAAGAGCCCACCTGGGGAATCGGCTATTCCTTCGAGGGAGAACCCTGGCTGCTGAGGAGGCGGAAACGCTGAAACGAATGTAGCGATGATCGGATAGCGTTTCCACCCCCACCACAACCCTCCAATCTAGCACCCGGCACGCGATAGCAGGCGATGCGAACGTGAGGTCAACAACAGATCCACCGTTATGTCGCACGCAGGTGTGTGTATTACCGCCGTTCAGAAGACTGAGACCGAGCATGACAGACCATATTTGTGTGGCCCGTCCTCTGGCATTCGTGACAAGATTACCCCACGCCTGAGACTTTGCATTGAAGTCGCCGAGGACCAGCACGGGTGTCGGCGATTGACGACGAACCGCAGCCATGACGGTGTCGAGGAACGTCTCGTATTCCGCCAGGCTGCGGTTGGGTGAGAAGTACACGGCGACCACAATGAAGTCTCGGTAACCAACCACGACGTAACCACGGCCTCTCTCCTTGAGATCAAAAGGGGGACCAGACCCACCCTGCAAGACCGCAACTGAACCTTCGAGGTCATCTGCCCAGCTAGGCTGTTGGGGAACGTAGTAGGGCTCGCAGGCCACCGCCAGTTCTATACCCCACTCCGCCATGGATTGCACCAAAAGATCCTGGGCGCCGGCGGAGTGGTTTATGTTAGCCTGGAGGAAGTTGCAAGCAGGTCGTCCGGTCATGCTTGCGTTTCCATGTTATCGTCGACTCTGGCGTCCCTGGTTGCGACCTGGGACGTCTCGAGAGACCCTGCCTTGATTTTTGGGGGTTTGCAATTGCGTCCCCCCATCACATGACCAGACGGCTTGCTGGCTGCAGCGCAGACTAATAGACTGGTGATCTGTGTTAACCTATTTGTTTAGGATTAAGTTTTGAAACGCATTAATGAATTGGTATTTGGTTTAGAAGTTTTACTGGACCCAAAATCAATGTTTTGACCTTAGCTCAATATTTAAGGTCTTCTAAATATATGCGTTTGGTGACGGAATAAGAATTGAAGTGTCATCACCCCTTTTTCTCCCGAGGGTGCTGTGAAAGCCAGCTATGGGATTTTGTTATCAGATAAGATCCTTCGTGCCTGCGCCTGGTCGGCGCGGCACAGTAGGTGCCGCGCCGATCAGGCGTGTTGGCACAGGGTTTATTATCGAGGTTTCCGTCTCTCACAGAGATGTTATCTGTGTGCAATATCCCTTAGCTGACTTTTACAGCACCCTTGGGAAGAGATGGGGTGGTGACACTTGTATTCTTAATCCGTCACCACACCGAGAAATCTGAATCATGCTGCACATAAAATACAGTACATTTCCAAAATGGCGTCAGAAAATTCTAGAATAAAAACAAAATGGAATCAAAACATCTGAATAAAATTATTCAGCAAGAAATACAGCGTATGAAAATATTAATACAAGCAGCATTTATTATTCTTGTTATTGTATATTTTAATTAAAGCTTATAGTGAAACTCACAGTAAGTAGGTACATGATAAATAAAATATCCAATTTTCTCTCACAAATGCAAATGTTTTATTCATGCTAAATTGTAAATACTAAATCAGACTAAAAAGCAAGCAAATAGCTTTAGTAGGTATTCTGCTTCGTTAGTTGAGCAGTTTTAGTTTATAAACTAACTAAAAAATAAAATAAAATGTTTAATTCTTTTCGTCTACATATGATTTTTTATTTTTTGTTAGGTTCGTTCATATCTATATCTATCAAGTAGAAAGTAGAGCCCGTGATAAAAAGTTGAGAAGCGTGCGTCTGTCTTGGTATGGACATATAATGAGACAGCATGAGAGCGGAATTGCCAAGAAAGTTTTAAACATGAAAGTAGATGGATGTAAGGCCAAAGGCAGACCAAAGAAAAGATGGATGTGAAAGAGGATATGAAGAAGATGGATGTAAATTCACAGATGACGTGTGACAGAAGAGTGTGGAGGAAAGGAACATGTTGCCCCGATCCCAAATAATTGGGAAAAAGGCAGGGAATGATAAATGGGTTTTCTAGTACAATGATATTTAAAACCTCGTCTTTTGAACATAATTTTTTTAAATTGTAATTCTCTTTTGTTTCAGATACCGTATTCCGCGGGATTCCGTTTAAAAATGTAACAGGATGTGTCTAAAAATCGAACTTTCATTCTAATTTTAAATATTTAAACCGGTTAATGTTTTTTTAAATAATTAAATGAAAAAAATTTTTTAGAATGGCTACTGGCTGAATATAATTTCGAAATTCAAAATGAAGTGGCTAGTATTATTAGTGTTAGGGTTGTGTGATGTTGGTTTCTGTTATTTAAATTGCCGTGGTGAAGAGCCGAAAATCCGTGACTGTGATAAATTGTGTGATCAACAAGGCAATTGCAAAATAAGAGCAGCACTGTTGTTGCCGAGGAACACTTCGTACGATGCTTGTTTACCAGCTGTAAGTATGAAATAAATATAAAATAATCAGATACAATTTTTACCAAAAAAATTTACTTTAATGATATGTCCAAATTTTTTTTCTCTACTACAGGCTCAGGATTTATTAGATAGATAGATAGATAACACTTTATTTGCACATTAATGATTTAGATTTCATAAAAATTAGATTACAATGACAAATGCACAAAGGGCGGCCTTATCGCGAAATACAATCTCTAAACTTAGGATGGACAAATAATTGAAATATAGTAGTTGAAAGTGTTACATATGTTTACAAATACATAAAAACGAACATACGAATATAAATACACATATACGAATATAAATAAGCGTAAACAAATTCAAATACACATATACATAAATATATACTACTTAAATATATAATATTACTATTTATATTATGTCTGAAGTGATGTGTAATAATGAGTAAGTTTTGATTTAAAATTTGTTAAGGACTGCGCTCTCCTAATTTCTACAGGCAAAGCATTCCATAGGCGTACGGCTTCAACTGTAAATGATTTTGCATAAAAATCCGTTGAGTGTCTGGGCACACTTAGTTTCAGATATTCGGATGATCTTTGAGGTCTCAGGTGTGTGTCATGAACAAAAACTATTGCTTCTGCTTCTTTTAAACCACCTGCTTTAAGAGTTCTTTTGGTCTACTTTTCAAAGCTAACCAGGCGTGTTATTGGGCTTGATTTCGAGGTTTCCATCTCGCAAGGTTTCCATTTGCTTTTATTGTCCCTTTCTATCTCTTGCAGCACTTGGGAGGACGAAATGGGGTGGTGACACTTGTATTCTTAATCCGTCATCACACGGATAAGTTGTAAGTTATAATATAATTGTAATTCTTAGGGCTGTTAAGTCAGGAAAGAAAGGGATTCTAGAACCCAAACCTTTTTTTTTCCTAAAAAAAGTACTCGTTATTGCTTAGTTAGCTTATTTTCATTACCAAAGGAACCCAGTTTGGTCTTTATATATCAACCATTTTTCCTTTCTTAACAGCCCTAAAAATTACAATAATATTGTAACAAACAACCTATCCGTGTGATGAAGGATTAAGTAAAGAGCTTTAACCACCACATTCCTTTCTCCCAGAGTCGAATCGAATCTTCAACATGCTAAATCGATCATAACAGGTCAAAACATGAGCGGCTTGATGTTAATATCCTTGGTTTAGAAATATTTTATGATCTAATAAAATTCTGTTTGCTATACCTTAAACCATGCTCAATTGTGGACCTGGAAGATGTTCTATATATTACTTGGTTACTGTTTCTCAGGTGGGTCCAGTCTTGGATTTGGCTATGACGGATCCAGTGATCAAGGACGCCTTCCCATCCTGGCTGACAGTGGAATGGTTGAAGTATGACGTGGTAGACTGCGATGCTGCCTACGCTGTCATTTCAGCTATAGACGCTTACAATGATTGCGCACATGTATTCTTTGGACCTTCCTGCGATTTTGCACTTGGTAAGTTCTGTATTTTAATTTAATCTTTACATGTTATAAAACAAAGTAGGTACGTAATTTTGTATGTATGTACCTATTTATACTTCTGATCTTCGAAACTATGCTACGAATTTTAATGCGATTTGTACCTACGCGTCGAGTTTAAAAAAGATTCCCCATTTTTGCAAATATTTCACTGATGCTTCGCTCCTATTGATCGCAGCGTGATGCTATTGATCGATGATGTGATATAGCCTAAAGCCTTCTTCGATAAATGTACTATCCAACATTAACATATTGTAAAGCTGAAGGGTTTGTTTAAACGCGCTAATCTCCAGAACCGCTGGGCTGATTTGATAAATACTTTCAGTTTTGGATAGCACATTTATTGAAAGAGGTTATAGGCTATATATAACACTAGCTGTTGCCCGCTACTCCGTCCGCGTGAAACTTGGAAAAATTTTTTTTCGCAATAAAAGGTAGCCTATGTCCTTTCTCAGAGTCTAAATATTGTCTAGGCCAAATTTCATCAAAATCGGTTTAGAGGTTTAAGCGGGAAAGCGTAACAGACAGACAGACAGAGTTACTCTGCATTTATAATATTAGTAGGGATCACGTTACTACCAATAGGAGCGAAGCATTAGCAAAAAATTTTGCAAAAGCGGGGATAATTTTCTATATATAAAATACAACGCGTACGAATTCGCGGACAACAGCTACTAGTAAGGTTTACAAGAGAATACGAAAGAATTTTTTCATAGAATCGTAACTGTTCATTGAAGTGTGTTTATATCGACGAAGGCAGCATATTATTATTCTTTTACGTTTAACCTTTTATAAAAAAGAATCTTTTCTTTCTGACCTAAGAATGTAAATATTGATAACAATTTTGTGCAATTTTGTACTTTTGATACTTTTATTTTACTACTAGGTAATCCCCAAGGTTTTACCCACTTTTATTACTTACTGCCCCACTCCGTGTTATTCTGGTCTGATAGCTGCAATGTTGGTTAAAATTATTTAATAGGTTTGGCGTCATAAGTAACAAACATTCTTACATCCATCCAGATTAGGATATTAGGGTTAGAATAGTAGGATTTAGGTACTAACACTTCTTGCACGTAATTACATTACAACCTTTTTATATTTAGATTGTAGTCACCTTTAATAATCTCCTTTAAAGACCAGAATTTTTTCCAAGCTATTGCCTCCTTTAGTTCCTTATTGCTCCTTAGTATTTCTTGTTCATTATTGTTTTTATCAAAAGATATCTGTTTTCCTAAGTAAATATAGCTTTCAACATACTGTATAGTGTTTTCTTTTCAGCACTACATAGTAGACCATAATCCTCCCCAAAGTTGAGGATGTCCGTGCCCAACGGTAGAACGTTAATAGGCTGAGAGACAGTGTGAGAGCTTGAAAATTGCATTCCAAATTTCCTGCTTCATTTTTATAGAGAACCCTTTAATAGTTCTTATTTCGGGACGGTTTCGTACAAAATGATCCCTAATATGACCACTTAAGTGTCCATCTGTCTGTCTAAAATTTTTTTTTATTTTTTTTATTTGCAATTACAATTACAACACAAACACATTATTATATAAACAGGTAGCAATAAAAACTTTAACAAGTTTGTCTCGGCTACCCTCGGTCCGTTGACAATCACTCGTGCGACACAAGCAAAGTCTTGCAATAAATACACTTTATACAGGATGTAACTTTTATTTTATATATTTCATTAATTTATAATTAATTATTATTAATCCGTTTAGTAAAGTTTGCATCATCCTGTATATCGCGTTTGCAGTCGTTACCTAAACAATAAAGTATGATCATGCGGTGATCCGCCAGTACGGTGCCGAGCGCAGCCGAGTACAGATCCATTGTGACAGTCCTGGCAAAAATGTGGTCTATGCAAGTGCGCGTATCTTGTTATTCCTTGTTTCAATTCTAGTGTAGTTATCAATAGCACTTGTCAGCCCACATTCCGCCAAACTGCTAACATAAAATTCACGCATGTTATCATAACATTTTAAGTCTATGTTTATATCACCAAGTAAGTATAGATCTTCCTGAAGAAATATGCTTTGAGATAATAATTGTTGTAAACATTTTATGAATAAATGCTTACTTTCCCTAGGCGGTCTATATATTGCACAAATATGGGCCTTATACCCTCGTGAAGTAGTTAATAAACAGATTATTGATTCACAGTGATTTACAGATTGATTATCTAATGTTTCAAACTTGTGAGTGTCTTTAATATACATAATTATACCACCGCCTAAATAAAACCACCGCCTCTTTTGGTTTGCCGAAGCTTGCTGCACATTATATAGCCGTCTATGGCAAACATGTTGAGAAACATATCTGATATACCTACTTCTGTTAAAATAAGTACATCTATCTGTATAGTGGATTAATTTACAATTTGTATGAGGGAAGAAAAATTTTTAACTATGGATCTTATATTGATATGAACTATATTCAAGCTGCTTTTATAAATCGGTAAATATGTACTATAATCGTTAATGTTCGGTGAGTTTGGAACTTCGTGTATATTTTGAGCATCCGGTAAAGAGTGCCTGAGAATAAGAACTAGAGAAATCTGTTACCGACATTTCTGCAGCTTTTCGATGTCTTTGGTAGATCTGATGGCAATTGGCTTTTGACCGTCGTCTTTGCGACCCAGTATTTTAGCATCTTGATACCATATATACTTGTATGTACCCTTAAGCTACTGCTGGACTTCCCACAGTAGAATTTTATACGCTTTGGTGAGGGCGTGACGCACTTGTATATTAGTATTTCTCAGATTGTGATTGGGTAGTATTTCTTGAGCGGCTATGGGATTTTTTCTAGCGACGCGTATGAACTGGTTAACCACATCATAATTTGGTAGTTTAATATGCAGCAAACCTTCTTTATCATTTTTACCTCTTAGTCTTTTAATACTTTTAACTTCGTTTATATCTATATTTAGTTTTGATACTATTTTATTGCCTATTTCCACTAAGTTCTCATTCTGCACTTCCGGTACACCAGTAATCTCCAATATTTTATCCATTTTTTGTTGTTCAGTGGTTCGAATGTGTTGTTCTAGTGCATCAATTCTTAGTTGTAGGTGGGTATTTTGATTAGTGAAATGAGTGTTATGTTTTTCTAAATCCTTAATTTTCTTGCTAAGACTATTCAGAGTTTCGTTAATGATCTCCATCTTCTTACCGCAAGCATCTATAGCATCATTCAAAGTAGAAAGTTGGTTTTTAAGTGCTTGTTTGACTTCCGATGAGATATCACGAAGCAACCTTTTAGTGTTTATGTTGTTAATTTTTATTTTAATATGCTCTATTTCATTAATTCAATAAAATAAACTTCTTTACACAACAATGCACATGGAATCCTAATCAAATCTTTCAATAGTAAATATTCCATAGAAGCATAAATAATTGGAGCAATATATTGAAATATTCCCTTTGAACATTTTACCTAACCGTTCCTTTGTAGTCAGAGAGATAAAGAAAAATATTATATTAAGGTTTTCTTTTTAGTTTTTTTTTTGTGTTTAGGTTTTTTTTTATTCTATAAATAACATATTTATAAGGCCTTTGACTTATTTCATATCGAACTAAAAATTTCGTAAACTGAAATTGTTATATCGCAGCTCTGGCAGACTATCTTCAAACTAGTCGGTGTGCGTCCTATCGCCTGTCTTTTCCATACAATTGCACCAATGGTTGATCCATTGGTGTAATTGGATCACTGCCTCGCCTTGAAAGGCGGCAATACGCAGTCCGACGAGGTTGGCAACAATTGGCCGGAGCTGAGCTTAATGGGAGAGAAACGACGAACTATACGAACAGTGTCCAGCAAGACCGCTTTTTGCATCTGGGCCATCACCGACTTTCTATTGACCCGGAGTGTCTTGACATGTTGTGAGAGGCTCTTTGGCAATTGCACTAATTATTATTAATAATCAAAGTTAAGGGGTTGTAATTACTTGTAATATTCATATACGCATTCTATACCTAAAGTTTATAGCCGCAAAAACAAGTTACTTCGAAGGTCTTACACGATCGTACCGCATGACAACCCTAGGGATTTGTACCTCTCTAAAAGGGTATATTATATTTACTGTTATGTAATTGCTAAGTTTATTTTGATAGTGTAATTTGATTCAAATTAAAAACAAGTATGCAAAGGACCTCACCCTTTTCCGATGGAAGTCCTGACGACTTTTAACCGTACGGTGACGTATTAAGAATGCAGGTTTCACCACACCAATTTGTCCCAGATGCTGTAAGATCTCAGATGCTGTAAGAACTCAACTGATTCTAGTAAAGCTTTTTTTGTTCAGAAAAAATGTATACGTTCCATATTTAGGGCAAAGCCACTAGCCACATGTAGATCTTTGTTTAGGGATAATAAATTGTTAATGTTGACATGTTTATATATATTAGAAATCGGAATATTTGTAAAGAAGAACCCGGAACTTTTCGAAACACTTGAAGTAGTTAAACTTAAGACTGGTAAATTAGGACGAGATAGCACAAAATTATCTTTTCCCGTATCTAGAACTAGCCTTTATAAGAATAACTGCAGTATTATGGCTATACAAATTTTTAATGCCGTACCAAGAGTCATTAGGGAACTACCATTGTTACAATTTCGAAAGAGGCTTAAAGAGTGTCTCGCTGATAAATGTTTCTATGACTTAAAAGAGTTTTATAACTATAAATTATATGAATAGATGTTTTAATAAGTTGACTAGCCAGTAGTAATGACATACTATTATTCTAAATAATGACATAATTTTACTTAATGATGATATAATTCTATTTATTTTTGATTTAATTTATTCATATTGAAATTATTATGAAATATTTCCTAATTTTGACGTGCAATGAAATGTGAATAGTAGTAGGATTATATTACACTGACATGCTTTTAATATCAATCATTGACTATAACTAACGATGTTCAAAATAAAATGTATTTAATGATTATGTAGCTGTCACTTATATTTGCATGCTGTTTTGACGGTGAAACATGATGTTCTGTTTTAACTAAACACCAATATATTGTAACCATGTGTTTCAAGTAAATAAATGATTTGATTTGATTTGATTTGATCCAGAAAAGGGATATCATACATAGATAACTTTTAATCTTCTGTGAGAGACGGGCAACTTAAAATAAAATCTTATGCAGACTGTTTAGGTCAGCTAGACTATAGACCCTCCCAAAGTAGAGAAAGCGTATACCCAATAGTGGAACGTTAATGGTTTGGAAAGGGAAGGAAATAATAAACCTAAACTTTTGACAGCATTTTCATTCTTAAATTAATCCGTGTTGCAAAAAACATCTTATGTTTTATTATTTCTGCAAAGAACAAGCAAATCTTAAAGCAGACTTTATTAAACTTATACAGTAAAGTTTTATGGTTGTAGTATAAGACTGATAATAATAAAGACGGACAGAGATTATTCGTAAGTTGTTTACCAAAATCCAAAGTATAAAAGCTTGAGTATTAAGTTTTTAGATATTAGCATAAGCTTTGATCAATATTGAGGTCTAGAAAGACCGATATCAGCAGTGGTATTCAGTAAGAAAAAGTAAAGTGAATTTTCGGTGAATCTTGATCACGTGATAGCACTCCTCTATTTTTAGCTTTAAGAGCGTCTGAGGCCGTTTTGCTAGAGTTTCTAAAGAGTCTGGTGAAAACCCCGGTGGACAGTGGAGTTTTAGTATTAGGGTCCTGTTTTACCCTTTTTAACCATAACAGTATACAGACAAAAATATATTTTGTCTGAAAAAAATGTGGGTATCATTTCACAGAACGTCCTCTGGCCCCGAGCAGCGCTGTCACGTGATCAAGATTCACCGAAAATTCACTTCACTTTTTCTTACTGAATACCACTGCTGTACAGAATCTTTAAATATTCTGCTCATAAAATATTGATGGAATTACATCTACTTTATCTATTTACAACACTAGTTTTAGGCTACGACTTAGACGTGTGGAATTTAAAAAATGTTCCCCATTTTGCAACATTTTTCACTGATGCTTCTATTGGTCGCAGCGTAATGTTATATAGCCTATAACCTTCGCCGATACATGAACTATCTAACACTAAAATAATTTTTGTATTTGATACAAAAGTTCCTGAGATTAGTGCGTTAAAATAAACAAACTCTTGAGCTTTATAATATTAGTAAA
Source organism: Orgyia antiqua (assembly GCA_916999025.1). Taxonomy (NCBI): domain Eukaryota; kingdom Metazoa; phylum Arthropoda; class Insecta; order Lepidoptera; family Erebidae; genus Orgyia; species Orgyia antiqua. The sequence continues at coordinate 15,045,564 of OU779874.1, forward strand.
GTTTTTCCCTTTTTACGTTGCATAATGGCAGATATAATGCCAATTTTTTCGCTACTAGTTAACTACCGATGGTGCAGAGATATTTAGGGCAGCTCCTGATTTAATACAGAAAAAAAAATATACAAATTGGATTATAATTATGCACAAAAAATTTAAATGCTCGATGGCAAAATGTTATGCCTTAAAATTGTTCCTCATTATGTCAATCACCCAGTGTCCTGTGACAGAATGTTCCTGAAATGCCGCTAATGGGGACAAGTGGAGAAACAGTCCATAATCGTGTATAATTTGTGTGTAATAATTTGACGAGCCTCGTGGTTGAGTGGTTCATGTAACGGACTGCCGGTCAAGGGGTCGCGGGTTCGATTCCCGCTCGGGACAGTCATTTGTGTGATATTTATAATTGTCATACAAATGTTTGTACTGCGTCTGGGTGTTTCTGTGTATTATAAGTATGTATTTACAAAAAAAAAGTAGTATATTATGTATTCTATACGTATTCTGGTACCCATAACACAAGCATATAAGCTTAGCTTGAGACCAGAGGACGTTGTGTGAAATGTCCATGAATACTTATTTATTTATTTAAAAAAAAATATGCTCGGTGGCAAAATGTAATGCCTTAAAAGTTTTCCTCGTTATGTCAATCACGCAGTGTCCTGTGACAGAATGTTCCTGAAATGCCGCTAATAGTGACAAGTAAAGAAACAGTCCATAATTACGATCACTCTACAAAAAATATGCGAATAAATAGAAGAAAATTCTTCCTTGTTATATTTTAATTTGTAAGTTTATATAGTTATTTGATGTCTTTAAATTTTCTTTATTTTGATACCCTACTAACAAATAGGATAGACAGAAAAGTTAATTAAACTCATGGGAGTTCTGTTCATTTCGAACGAACTTCAAAAAAAGAGGAGGTTCTCAATTCGTCTGTATGTTTCTTTTTTATTGATTTTTAATGTTTGTTACCTCATAACTTTTAACTGGGCGTAGCGATTTTAATGATTTTTTTTTTTAATTTGAAACCTAGTGATTCCCGTTTGGTCCCATTTGCACCAGGTCCGGATCTGATGGTTATTTCATGAGAAATCGAGGAAAACCCTCAAATTTTGTGTTGGTGTTTCTATGTATAAGTATGTATTTACAAAAGAAAACTAGTATATGTAGTATATTCGTATTCTGGTACCCATAACACAAGCATATAAGCTTAGCTTGGGACCAGAGGACGTTGTGTGAAATGTAAAAAAAAAAAAAAAAAATTCAGAGGCATGTGAAGTCGGTTGAACTTTTTTTTTTAAATATTCGATTATTTGACTTTCGTGTTACTATTTTGCTTTATAAATCCGGCAAGTTCATTTTTAAAAAGTTGAATCAATTGATACCCTATTTGTCGAAGTTATCAATTTTCCTTCACAGTCGGACAAGAAGATCGAAGTCATCTTTAAATATTCAACTCTTAAAAAATTGATAGCATTACGTTAACTTTTTAAATTAGGTTACTAGAAAATCCTAAATATTATCTTTAACTAGCTGTCGCCCGCGACTCCATCCTGCTTCGCTTCTACTGGTCGTAGCGTGATGTTATATAGAGTAAAGCGTTCCTCGATAAATGCCCTATCTAACATTGAAATAATTTTTCAAATCGGCCCAGTGGTTTCTGAGATTAGCGCGTTCAAACAAACAAACAAACTCTTCCGCTTTATAATAATTAGTATAGATATCGAAGTAGTAAGTGATCCCATAAATAAATAAGAAGCCACACATAATGTCACAATAAATGTAAGTAAATATGAAAGGTTCTAGTTATTAGATCAATATTTATACAGATATGATTTTCCTTTTCTAGTCGAAGTTAAGTTAATGGTGTACGGTAATGCTGGAAGCATGTAGTAAAATTTTCATACTTTTTTGTCCTGTTGGCTAAGACTAAGAATTGGCTAAGACAGTTTTAATACAAAATAAAAAGTAGTGGTAAAACTAAACTAAATAATGAAATTCTCAGTCTTACCCAAGACCATGCTGACTGCAAAGTCTCCGAAACGTCGGGCTAATATTTAAAACAAATACACGCGTCTAAATCCGTAAAAAGTGGTTTTATTTAAACAAATACAAAATAATAATAAACATTCATGGACATTTCACACAACGTCCTCTGGTCCCAAGCTAAGCTTATATGCTTGTGTTATGGGTACCAGAATATGGATATAATACATATACTACTTTTCTTTTGTAAATACATACTTATAATACATAGAAACACCCAGACGCAGTACAAACATTTGGATGACATTTAGAAAAATCACACAAATGATTGTATATTTTATATTTATATTTTTTATAGAACGTCCAAACATTTTTCAAATTTTAATTAATTTTGCGTAAATAATAATAGAAATTAAAAATTAATATTAATCCCTCTCTAAGCACCTGTACTCTGAAAGTATATTTTAAAATGTTATTAAAACGAGCTTATAGATCAAAGAACTTATCTCACAGTGTGCTACGTCAAAAGATTTTAAAGATTTAAGAAAAGCTTTTCTTGAGAACGTCTACAAAGGAAAGGTACAATAAAGACTTAAGACTGTTTGTCTGTATCTCGCATGGATAGTTTTTTATAACTTATTCCATTACTAGCTGTTGACCGGAATTTCGTACGCGTGGAAATTTGAAACTAAACCAAATTATACAAAAAAGCCATCCTCGTGAACCACTCTACGTATTAAAAAAACCGCATCAAAATCTGTTGCGTAGTTTTGAAGATATAAGCTCACATCCTATGACGGATTAAGAATACAAGTTTCACCACCCCATCTCCTCTCAAGGGTGCTGTAAAAGTCAGCTAAGGGATATAGCACACTGATAACATCCTCTGTGAGTGACGGAAAACTCGAAAATAAGCCCTGTGCCAACACGCCTGTTCAGCGCGGCTCAGTAGACAATAGTCCCTCCAAAGAGGAGAAGGCCTGTGCCCAACAGTGAGACGTAAATGGGCTGGAAAGGAGCTCACATAGGGACATACATACAAAAATGACGAATTTGTTTTATAATGAGTAAGGAAGAAGTGAGTATTCTGGTACCCATAACACAAGCGTATAAGCTTAGACGTTGTGTGAAATGTTCGATTTATAAAAAAAAGATTTTTTCTTACAATATCTAGGTCTTATATTTTTGCTTCTATATTGTGACAGTAATTAAATTAAAAGCTAAAAGTAAAGTTACTCAAAGAGCGATCTATTAATAAAGCACTGTTTATCAAACAAAGCTGGATGGAAAACAATACTGTTGTGGATTTTATTGGAAATCAAAGTCGTTATTAAAATAGAATATTAATGAAACGGATCTTTGATTGAGGTCTCAATTAAATAAAGAACGCCTTTTAATAGTCTTTTCAATATTATAGCAAAAAGTAATGATGGAATTATGTCTTCTTTACAAATTGGTTTTTAGAGTTCTGTACTAAAAGTTAAAATTGTTACTGCGACAACGCAGGCTGTCCATCCATGTCACCAGGTTATATTTCTAGAACAGTGATAGCTATAGAGATACCTAACTGAATACATTTAATAAGATTACAACATCCCTTAGCTGGCTCTTACATCAGCATTAAGAGGAAATGGGGTGGTGACACTTAACTAATGCGTCACCACATAGATTAACCCATCTTTTCATTACATTTAATTTATTTTTTACACTCATATACAAGTAAGGCAACATAAATATAAACGTGCACAAAGGTGAGCTTAACTCATAATCAGTCTTTACTGTACCAACCAACGTATGCGTCGTTATTTCAAAGTTACTGCTGTAAGATTACATTTCAATTTGGGTAACATTCTGTACATATTTTAATACCAGATTGTACCAGAACGGTTAATAAATTTATCATAAACTTCCCGGTACTTACACGCTGCTTAACGTTGAGAGAAATAATATTCGTGTTCCGAACTGTCAAACTTTAAATTGCCTCGTAAAAACTGCCGCTAAAGTAATAATTGGTTAAGTGCGAGTCGGACTCGCGCACGAAGGGTTCCGTACCATTATCTATGCAACATAAGGCAACGTTATTAGTATCGAGCAAGAAACGTTAAAAAAATCATGTTTGTTGTATGGGAGCCCCCCTTAAATATTTATTTTATTTTATTTTATTTTTAGTATTTGTTGTTATAGCGGCAATAGAAATACATCATCTGTGAAAATTTCAACTGACTAGCTATCACCGTTCTTGAGATACAGCCTGGTGACAGACGGACGGACGGACGGACGGACAGCGAAGTCTCAGTAATAGGGTCCCGTTTTTACCCTTTGGGTACAGAACCCTAAAAATGACTTGAGTTTATTGTAATTTAATAACTAAGGCAGATGTTTTTAACCGACAGTTAAATAGCGGGAGGTATTTAATTTGACGGATTTTTAATGTTCATTTCTACCGATATTAAAGTTTAAAACGAGATTTCAAAATTATTTTATTCTTTGATAATTCGTTTCATAGTGAAGTTAGCAATCAATTGACTATAGCAATAGGTAAGAAGTGTAAGGCCCAACAAGGAGAAGATCATTTATCTAATAATCTTATGAAGTAGGTTGTCTATGTATCTTAGTCTTTTGGACGACAGGGAGGTCACGCCCTCCTGTATGGTATGTGGCGCGCCTGAACACACGGTACGCCACACGGTGGAATGTTGCGCTGCCTGCAGGGCGCAGTGGACTTGACCCTTGAGATTGGCGGTGATTTATCACTACCAGGAATTGTGAGCGGTATGTTTAACAGCGTACTGAAAAGCACTCGCTGACTTTAGCGAGAGCATCATGCAGCTGAAGGAGGCTGCGGAGCGGGCGTAATGATGCGAATGGGGATACGCTTCGCCGAGCGAGGCCGCATTGACAAAAGTAGTGTGCGTAAATACATTTTCCTGCGAAAAAAAAAGAAAAAGCATCAGTTTGAAGTCGAGTCGGTGCCGAGAATAGGAATAGGAAAACAATATAATGTTCATTTAGTTATGTAAGGTTAACGCAACAGAATTAGTGCCAAAATTGTAAATCTAGCCAATCTTGGCATTCTATTGCCTTGGGCACTGGCTACTGGTGGGTTTAAATCTCAAGGGGTGAGTTGCTGCACGTATTTACGAAATGATACTTTATAATGTTAATTATAACGATAAATATTTGGTACTAAAAGTATGTTATGCTACATACGAAGTAGCATAATAAATCACGTAATCAGATATACTAAGGTAACTGTATGAACGGCTCCCGTGGGAATACTCGAAAACGCAAGTCGTATGTAATTCTAGGAGTAGGGATGTATGAAACGAAAAAAAATATCGATATATCGATATATCAATATTTATAAAAATATCGATTTCGGTTTCGAATTATTTTTTTTTAAAATATCAATATATTGGCAAAATTAAAAAAAACTGGCTAAGTGCGAATAAGACTCAAAAGGTTTCGACATCAAATTAAGAAGCATCAAATCGAGAGTTAACCAAAAAACAAAACAAAAGACAAAAAGTAATTTAATATTTTCTAAGTGCTCAAACACGTTAACTAGCGGGCGCGGTGGCGGGCACGGTCGCGAAATATCAAACATATAGCGTCATATACAATTGTTCACATACAAAACGCACGTGTGGTCTAAGTAGCGGGCTAGCTAGCGGCTATCATATAATATCAAACGCATGAGATGTTTGTGTGTGTTCACGTCGAACTAGCGGTGGAGCGCGCGATTTACTCGCGACGTCAGGTAAGTTCAACCAGCGGCCGAACATTTGTTTGCCCGTTTTAGCTATCTAAAAGTGACAAGTTCAATAGAATCCATTCAATAGAAGCTGCTACATCGTTACTTATAATTAATTGTTTCGGTTTATTTATAATTAAAGGTAACTATTAGTTACATATTAACGATGGGTGATGAATTGGAGGTGTTTGAATTTTTAGAGAGCGACTATGATGAACAAAACACTAGTCGAATGTGAAATAAGATAATTAAAAATAATGATATTACTATTGAATCCAATATGTAATCAAAGCAGTTGACAGTCATTCTGGTATATCCAAAAAAAATCTTGAAGGATGTTCACTCAAATTACTATATAAAGTATGAAATACACCATACCGTTCTCTTCTTTATTAATTTCATGCACACCAATTCAAATTTTCATCATCTGCCACTTTAAATATGAATTTTCGGTTAAAAAGATCGTCGTTCATGTTTACAATCTCTGACAACATGTAAAATCGCGCAAACGCCTAGAGGTCAACGTGAACACGAAATCGCAACGTCTCCGCGCCCGCACCCACCACCGCGTCCGCGCCTTTCAACGTGAACAAGTACTTACACTTGCGCGAGCCATCCGCCCAAACAAAACTACCTTTCACGGATTAAGTCGCGTACACCTGTTTCAAATTTTGGCCCGACGTTCAACGATGTCTCACCCGTGACCATGGTGACTGCAAAGTCTCCGAAACGTCAGGGCGAAAATTTGAAACGCGTCTAATCCGTCAAAAGAAATTTGTCAAAAAAAAAATTTATACCTATATAGAAAGTAGGTACCTACTTGGTTTTCGCTCTGAAAAAAATATCGATTTTTATACCATTTTGATACTTGAAATTTCATATCGATACATGGATATATCGACAAATTAATATCGATATATCGATATTTTTTCAACATGCTTATCTCGGAGTACCTTTAAAGATATTATGAACATAATAATATGAAGATAACATATACTAGAAAGTACAACGAAGACAAATATTGATTAAATTAAATAAAAAGATAAAATTGGCAAGTTTTATACTAATCTGCCAAATTTTCAGGGGATTTTGAGGGTTTAACTATCATCATATCATCACGCCTTTTTCCTATAATGGTAGCCAGAGACTACTACGTTGAATCGTAATTCAATCCAAGTCCAATCTCCAATTATCTCCGTTAATGTAATACTTTACTTTCTCTAAAATCGAAAAGTTATCTCAAAATCTCCTCAAACAAACCCTGGCTAGCTAACCTATGCCTCCATAACAAAAAAGTTATAGAATACGTCAAAAAAGGCTGTGTACAAGATGATGAATGAGCTATAAGAAAGGATGAAATTACAAAAAGAAACAACGTCAAGTTTCTAAAAAACTTGCTATAAGAGATTTTATTAAGTAACGATTACACTTCTCACATATAATTACTAGAGTTTTTACTGTCATCAATGGTATTAGTAAGTAAATAATAGATAACTAATTTCCAAAATATGCAGGCCTATGTTACGTAGTTGATTAAAAAATACCAAGAGTTTTTTCCTCAATTTTTTTTAAGCTGTTTTTAGGGTTCCGTACCCACAGGGTAAAAACGGGACCCTATTACTGAGACTTCGCTGTCCGTCCGTCCGTCCGTCCGTCCGTCTGTCACCAGGCTGTATCTCAAGAACGGTGATAGCTAGACAGTTGAAATTTTCACCGTTGATGTATTTCTATTGCCGCTATAACAACAAATACTAAAAATAAAATAAAATAAAGATTTAAGGGGGGCTCCCATACAACAAACATGATTTTTTTACCGTTTCTTGCTCGATACTAATAACGTTGCCTTATGTTGCATAGATAATGGTACGGAACCCTTCGTGCGCGAGTCCGACTCGCACTTGACCAATTTTTTAAGCTTCTATCGCTGGCTTTGAGCGTGGAGACCGAATCCAGAAATTACGTAATGAAAATAACCTGTCATTATAGGCGTTACTGCGCATGCGTAATCCCCTCTTCGCCCCGCAATTTATTTCATCCTGTTGATACCAAGGGTAAGCGCCTTCTCAAATAAAACAGCGTATTAAAATAAGGATTTTGAATCGACAACATATATCCTAAATGTTCAGATAACAGCGTATTTTAGATTTTAATTATGTAAAATAATGTTTATTTTATTTTATTGACATTTGATTGACAATCGCTATTTTATCATAATTACCATAACAATGGACAGATGTAAGCATCAGTAAATAAGGATTATTAATCTTATTTTAGTTTATGGTATTTAGATTCTTGCATAAATAAAATAAATAAATAATTATAAATGCATAAGTTGATAAAAAATGCAATGCAATAGCTTTACCGCGACAGTCCCCGAGTGCCACACGTGCTTTTTAATTCAAAGGTATTGGTCGCTTTGCGACTATATCGCTCTACAATACGCATATTCCCTATTCTTTTTTAATACCATTCTTTAGCTTTTATTATGAAAAATGCCCAAGTCAGAGAACGTAGCACGCTAGAGTTGGGAAACAGTCTGTAAGGCGGCAGATACTTGAATGCAGAGGATCTCCTCTTGGTTGCAACACAATTCACTTGCTCTGAATGCCGAAAAATCTTTGTTCTTCGCAAACGGTGTTTCTATTCTTTATATATAAAAATTACGTGTCACGATGTTTGTCCGCGCTGGTCTCCTAAACTACTAAACCGATTTTAAATTTGATTTGCACACTGTGTGCAATTCGACCCAACTTGAAAGATAGGATAGCTTACATTTCAATTTATAGTCGTAGTAATATTTTAAATCAAATTATTTGTCTACCCCTAATATTTGTATGGCAAAACAACGTTTGCCGGGTCAGCTAGTGTATTATAAGTAGGTATTTACAAAAAAAATGTAGTATATGTAGTATATCCGTATGCTGATACCCATAACAGAAGCATATAAGCTTACCTTGGGACCAGAGGACGTTGTGTGAAAAATCTGTTAATATTTATTCTGAAAGAAAAAAAAAGAAAAATCATTAATACCACTACTGGGAACGAGCTCAGTTTCTAAAAACTGTTTTTAAGATTTCGTTCTCTTACAGTAGATGTTTTTTCTTATAAGTTTTAACCGGCATCAACAGCAACATGTTCCAGTATAACTTCACATAATAATCTTGTCCCTTTTGCAGTATACCGGTGATGACATCGGAGTATATTTTTCTCGGGCGTACTCGCCCAGCATCTCCACTTACCTTCGCCGTGTACCTTTCGTTAATCGTCTCTCATCCATTTTCTCCACATGACCAAACCACCTAAGCATACTTTTCTCCACCTTAGTCACTACATCCTCTTTCAGACCGCAACGTTCTCTTATTAGTTCATTTCTTAATCTATCTTTCAAAGCCACAACAACACACTTACTCAGTTACGTTAATTGCCAATTTACTAAATGTATGCTACATCTATCATCCAAACTAACTCAAAAGGAAATTTCACAGCTGTCACCAGAACATGTTGCTACAAAATTGTTCAAGATTTCACAGTTCGCTAGAAACTTATCACAAACTTATGTACTAGTAAGGCGTTTAGCGCCAGGAGATATCATGTCTGTGAAACTTGTTAAACTTTAGATAGGTATTTTATAACTACTAGATATATAGTTAAATGACAAGTGATTATGGTAATGTCTGTTTTAAAGATTTGTGCGAGTCTCTGCCAATCCCCATGGGAAAAAGTCGGAAAATGGAACTCTACAATCGAACCTATGCAAAAATTTGTCAGAATGTATGGATCTCTGGATGGATGGATGTGAGAAGGTTGGTTGCTCTTTTAAGCAAAAACTACCAAATAGAATTTAATAAAAGTTTGAAAGAAAGACTTCAATAGACTTCACTTTAATAGCACACGCAAATATAAGCAAACTATGGGTGGAATTACAATCTCAGTCTCTCTTAGCAGCCGTATAGATAAAAATAAAGCATAGGCTACTATATACCACGCAGAAGAGCTGGGCAATAGCTTTAACTGCGGATGAAACTGTGGGTTTTAGCTAGGTCAAGATATTACGTAAAAGTCAAGAAAACATGCGTTATGCGAGCGATCTTCAATGACAAATATTCAACAGAGATAAGTGGATAGAAGTAGCTATCTAAAGTTAAATTGGATTTGTTAAAGGTCAAGGTAAAATATGTATTATATTTTCTAGTGTCTTCTATTGTCTTTGTGGTGAAAGATTAGAGGGCGCTCTAAAAATAAAAATAAATAAATAAATTTTCATGGACATTTCACACAATGTCCTCTGGTCCCAAGCTAAGCTTATATGCTTGTGTTATGGGTACTAGAATACAAAGTCAGCTAAGTAACATTGTACATAGATAACGTCCTCTGTAAGAGACGAAAATCGAAAATAAACCCTGTGTCAACATACCTGGTCAGCGCGCCATAAAGCCTTCAAAAGTGGAGAAGGCCCAAGCCCAATGGTAGGAAGTTAATGGGCTGGATAGACAGAGAAAGAAAGAGAGAGATATTTTCTAGCTGATCTGGCAAACATAAAATAATTAATTTTGTTAGTTTATTCTTTTTTAGGGTTCCGTACCCAAAGGGTAAAAACGGGACCCTATTACTGAGACTTCGCTGTCCGTCCGTCCGTCCGTCCGTCCGTCCGTCCGTCCGTCCGTCCGTCCGTCCGTCCGTCCGTCCGTCCGTCCGTCCGTCCGTCCGTCCGTCCGTCCGTCTGTCACCAGGCTGTATCTCAAGAACGGTGATAGCTAGAGAGTTGAAATTTTCACAGATGATGTATTTCTATTGCCGCTATAACAACAAATACTAAAAATAAAATAAAATAAATATTTAAGGGGGGCTCCCATACAACAAACATGATTTTTAGGGTTCCGCACCCAGTATCTCAAGAACGGTGATAGCTAGACAGTTGAAATTTTCACAGATGATGTATTTCTATTGCCGCTATAACAACAAATACTAAAAATAAAATAAAATAAATATTTAAGGGGGGCTCCCATACAACAAACATGATTTTTTTACCGTTTCTTGCTCGATACTAATAACGTTGCCTTATGTTGCATAGATAATGGTACGGAACCCTTCGTGCGCGAGTCCGACTCGCACTTGACCAATTTTTTCTTTTTTGTTTGAGTTGAGTTGAGGGTTGACATCCGGTTAGCGAGTCGTAAAAATTTGCCAAAACCCATACCAATCTTTGAGTTGTAAAACAGTGATTGCCAATTCCAAGAGTACGAAATCGCGGACAAAAGAAAGTACCTACTATGAATATAGAAATACATTTGTCAGTTGTCTCCAAAATATCTTTCATATTATATGAAACAATATATATCCATTTGTGAAACATATGTATATGTTAACACATGTTCCACACCGCGCAATATACTTCTCATAAAGTTTTGTTGTAGGTTATAGATAAGCCTCAATAGATAGACCACTACGAGATTTTTAATAACGCACCAACGTTGAAGAAAGGGATGTGTTGCGGTGTATTATGGAGTAATGTATTTTGATTCCTCCGTGTGGTGACGGGTTAAGAATACAAGTTTCACCACCCCATCTCCTCCCAAGGGTGCTGTAAAAGTCAGCTAAGGAATATTGCACACAGATAAGATCCAACCAGATGCCAACACGCCGGGTCAGTGCGGCACAGTAGACTATAATCCCTCCAAAGTTGAGGAAGCCTGTGCCCAACAGTGGAACGTAAATAGGCTGGAGAGAGTTATTTTGATAGGCTTTAAATAGAAAATAAAATTTGCGAAGATAATATAACAATTACAAATAGCTCTAGATTATATTACGAACCGGTGAGACTCCCAATATGTTTATCATAACCTCACTTAACAGACTGCTTAGAGCCAGTTGTAGGAAAAGAAACAACGCAAAAAAGGGTTCGTACTGTTATTATCATCGAATAACGATATTATAACGATATTAAAAACAATATTAGCACATAACGGGATAAGGGCAGGACAGTGGCGATGATGAGTATTTCTTGTTGTAGCATCAACTGATATAAATAAAATGCGAAATTTTCAGCTCTCTAGCTATCGACGTAGCGATGTTTCAGTAACACTTTTTGGTATGGTATTCACAACAAACAATATATATTATGTGAATGTATCCATCATAAAAAGCCAAAGCTTAGCTTGCTTGTTGAAACCAGCGCTGGTCTTCCGCTGGGCCGTAGCAAATTACATGCCAAAATTTCATACATCCAGTTTTATTACACATAATTATTAGTGCCTTTATTCGGTGTGCATTCATTGCCTTGCTTGTGAAATCTTTTGGATGTCATCTGTGGTTGTAAGTACTATACATCACGTGACGTCATTAACGTTAAGCGAAGTTTCAACGTTTCAAATTGTTAAACTTTACATTGCTTAATGATTACCTATTAAAATTAAATTAACAAATGTCTTAATGTCTTTCTGAATGATCTATGTTTTAGAATCTAGGCAGATTGTGTTTATTTTTAACCGACTTCAAAAAAAGGAGGAATAGTTTCCCAATGCGTTTGAATAGTTTATATTTACGCTGTTACTCGAAAACACCTGGACTAGTTGACAAATTATATTTTTATTTAAAAAATAAAAGAATCAGAAAGAGTATTTTTAAAATCCTTTTATACTGATTTTTACTCTAAAGTATTTTTAGGGTTCCGTACCCAAAGGGTAAAAACGGGACCCTATTACTGAGACTTCGCTGTCCGTCCGTCCGTCTGTAACCAGGCTGTATCTCAAGAACGGTGATAGCTAGACAGTTGAAATTTTCACAGATGATGTATTTCTATTGCCGCTATAACAACAAATACTAAAAATAAAATAAAATAAATATTTAAGGGGGCTTCCATACAACAAACATGATTTTTTTACCGTTTCTTGCTCGCACTTGACCAATTTTTTTCAAATATCTTCATCAGATTTACCGGGCTATGGTGGTGACCTGAGCCTTACCATGACCCGTCAAGGATGATCTCCTTCACTCTAAAGTTAACAAAAGTAGGATAACATAAAGAATAACAAAGAAGTATGACTTTTTACGTGCGTACATACATACTAACACAAACACACTCCCCCTCTCTCCCAACGTTCCACTGTCGAACATAAGCCTCCTCCCAAGTTAGAGCGTGGTAGGCTATTTGGTGTACTATGTCTCATTGAGCAGGCGTATTGACTTAGGCTTTAGTTTCGAGATTTCGGTTTCTCACAAAAACTTTCATCTGCTTCAATTATCCCTTAGCTGGCACTTACAGAACCGAGGGAAGAAATGGGCTATGACACTAGTATTCTTAAGTCATCACCACACGGACAAAATTCACAGTATATTATTACTTTACGTATCTCCTAAAATCTCATCTCAAACAAAAGGGTTCTAATGACTTCCTATATATCTAAATCCATCAAACCAATTAGGCAACAGATTAAGAAAAGCCACACAATATCTTAACAACTTCCGGTTCCTGCCGCAGTCGTATTAATAAATTACAACACAACCCCTACTCTATGTGATCGATGTACATGGTACAACTGTATGTTACGAACAGGGATGTTCCGTTAAGTCGGAATTTCCGATTATTATTTCACCTTCGGTTCCGACTTCGGCTCCGACACTTTTAAATCGGAGGTTTTAATCGGAGGTCGGCCGGCGACGGCGGCCTGTGTCGACTGATATGAACAGGTTCATACAAGTCGCGCGGGGAATTCCGGCGACCACCGCTACGTTTAAAAAATAATTGGTCAAGTGCGAGTCGGACTCGCGCACGAAGGGTTCCGTACCATTATCTATGCAACATAAGGCAACGTTATTAGTATCGAGCAAGAAACGGTAAAAAAATCATGTTTGTTGTATGGGAGCCCCCCTTAAATATTTATTTTATTTTATTTTTAGTATTTGTTGTTATAGCGGCAATAGAAATACATCATCTGTGAAAATTTCAACTGTCTAGCTATCACCGTTCTTGAGATACTGGGTACGGAACCCTAAAAATCATGTTTGTTGTATGGGAGCCCCCCTTAAATATTTATTTTATTTTATTTTTAGTATTTGTTGTTATAGCGGCAATAGAAATACATCATCTGTGAAAATTTCAACTCTCTAGCTATCACCGTTCTTGAGATACAGCCTGGTGACAGACGGACGGACGGACGGACGGACGGACGGACGGACGGACGGACGGACGGACGGACGGACAGCGAAGTCTCAGTAATAGGGTCCCGTTTTTACCCTTTGGGTACGGAACCCTAAAAAAGACTAAATAATGTTTTATTTGTCCTTAAATAAAAATTCTTTCTCATGCCACCACTTCTGACCCTGCCTCCGACTCCGATTCCGACTCCGATAAATCAAATTTAAAAACTCCGACTCCGACTTCGGTTCCGATAAAACTACCTCCATTACATCCCCGGTTACGAATATTATGAGAGTATAAAATGATAGAAGTTCAAATTCAAATTCAAATATTTTTATTGTGGATCATAGGTACAAAATGTTGTAATACAAAGTCAATTATCAGCCATGTCCCGCCTCAAGGGCATACAATATTCTTAACATAATCATAAATTCATTTTCATTACATTATTAAATATCTATATAAATAAGTACATCATCATATTATAATGTCATAAATTAAGATCATAGAATTAATTCAGTCATAAAATCAATATCAATAGTCATTCATTAATACAACACTCATGTCAAAAGAGTATTTCATTTCATTTATTTGTTTTTAATACAATTTAACTACAAAAAACAGATTTTTTTTTGTTTTTATGCTCGTCTTGACGTTATTTATTTGTTTATTTTTAAACTACTTGCACAAAATTTAAATTTACACTGTCCTGCCGCTAAAAGTATTCTCTTCCAGTCAACCATTGGACAGTGTGAAAAACGGAACAGTGTTACTAAACACTAACAATATTAATTATCTATTTTACGTTATAAATTAACGATATGGCTATGATGATATAAACATTATAGTATAACGATATATTATATCTTTGTAGTAAGTACAATGGTCGGGCATGTATGATTAGAGATTTATTGTAGACTAGCTGTGCCCCGCGGTGTTACCTGCGGTAAAAAGGATAAAAATTAAATTCGTTTCCTATTCCATTTTCCATTGGAAAGATTCATGAAAATCCATCCTGTAGTCTTTACGTGAAAGCACAATAAACATCCTTACTTGTCCAAACAGTGGAGTATGGATAGAAGAAACGTTCGCGTTGCTCAGCCAACAGTTTAATTATTTTATTTTGTCGCGCGTACCTAATTCTTTTTTCGTCATTATATCCTAAGATATTCATTTAAATTGCATGCTGTAAAGAGCAGTTATAATATATATTAATTGCGTAAGCTAACTAAGCTATTTAATTTTATAAAAAGTATTACTATATATACATGAATAGCTTTTGAAAACACCCTATTGAATTTGAGATTATTTTTTGACATTATTATGGGTATAGCTAGTTTCCCTTAAAAGATTGACATATGCCCTCGCGGACTTTTTTGAAGAACTATAGGTAACAATCAATTCCTCCATACATTAGTTTGTTGTACCTCACATAGATAAGACAGCGTTTTCATTTATAGCTCCTGCGCGTCCGAATTTCTCGGCAAATTTAATCATATCTCAACCAATATACAGCAAACCCCAACAAATTATGCAAAAAAGCCAACCTCTTCCAAACCATTCTATCTATTAAAAAAACCGCATCAAGATCCGTTGCGTATTTTTGAAGATATAAGCTCACATAGGGACATACATACAAAAATAACGACTTTGTTTTATAAGAAGTAAAGAATAAAGAAGATAAAGATGAAGCTAGGAAGGTGTGTTTCAATCATAGCAGATGCCGCTTTATAGTTTCTGCCAACCCCCATTGAAAAATGGCGTGATGGTATGATGATGATGATGATGAAAATATAATGATCATAATACTATGGTAATCGTTATGCGTTAACTCAACTCGAACTTGGTTGGATTTTTTCCGTTTCCTACATTATTTGAAGATTATGTCATACAGGATTTTCCTTATAAATTTTATGAAGGTTCTTATAAAGGTTTACAAGTAACATTTTTATGTGTAAACTATTCCATACGTTAATATTGAACGTTTTTACGCCAAAAACTATAACTTTTACCCGTAAAAATATTTTAGTACTTCATCTTAATGGAGGCTGTTATGTGAAAATTGTTATTTATCTTCGAAAAATTAATAAAATCATCTTTAGAGAGTTAAGAGAAACACACGTTGTAACTTTAATATTTTTTTCCAAATTTTTTTTTTTACACTTTTCCTTATTTCAGGGCTTAGAAAGGGGGGTTTGAACTCCTATATAAATAAATATCTATTCATGGACATTACACACAACGTCTTCTGGTCCCAAGCTAAGTTTATATGCTTGTGTTATATAAATAAATAAATATGCTTGTGTTATGGGTACCAGAATACGGATATAATACATATACTTACTACTTTTCTTTTGTATATACATACTTATAATACATAGTAAACAACACACAAATGTTCGTACAAACATTTGTATGACAATTACATAATAATATATCAATACTAGCTGACCCAGCAAACGTTGTTTTGCCATACTAAAAAAAAGGTTTGAAAAATAGATGTTGGCCGATTCTCAGACCTACTGAATATGTATGTAAAATTTCATAAAAATCGGTCTAGCCGTTTCGGAGGAGTACGGCAACTAACACTGTGACACGTAAATTTTATATATAAAAAGATACAATTATATTATATCACACAAATTATTGTCCCGAGCGGGAATCAAACCCGCGACCTCGTGAACGGCTGTCCGTTACATGAACCACTCGACCACGCCTGTCGATATACACTCTGGCTACGGCCAAGAGTATTTATATGGTATTTATTTGTCTTTTGTGTCCTTAATTTCTTTTCTTATTTATTTTATTTATTTATTTCATTTATTTATTTATTCAACACATACAAATTAACAGTAAACAATAAGTACAATTAGAGACAAATAACCTAATGTTAGTTCTACATGCTAACTTTAGTTTAACATTATTATATTGTTTAAGAATTTTACTGGTGTCCTAACAAGGCTACATAATAGTCTGTGTTTATGACACTATTAAAAGCTTAAATTATTTAAAAGCTGTTTGTTAGAAAAACCTGTTCTTGGTAAAAATTTCATAAAATCTCATTCTTTTTTATTTCATAGACATTTTCTCACATTGTTCTCTTAACCTCAATTAAGCGTAAAGCTATTTCATCATAATTTCCAATAATTTGTTATAAAATTAGCACAAGGTATAATTAAAAGTAAATAATTAAAAATTAGGAAGGCAAGTCTCGTCTCTGAAAGTCAAACACAGCTTAATAACTTTTCTTAATAAAGTAAAATAAGCGGATATTGCAAAAGTTTTTTAATTACTAAAAATAGACTTTTCTTTGTAGGTATAAATAAAGAAATTTATTAATTTTTTAATTGACTTGCTATGCTATTACTTAATAAATTTAATTATAGTGGAAAAAGTGATCTACGCAAGCGTGACTTAACGACCTCGGAATACCGTTCCGTCGCTCTGCCATCTGAGCTATTGCAGCCGTGCTAATAGTAACCAATTACTCCACTACAATGTTGCTCGATTGAGTCTACATCGCATTTGATGTACTGCTTCTCTCATTGTGTTCCTTAAAGTTGAAGATCGTGACCACCCTTCATTCACGATTTTTAGCCATCTGTTTCTATCTCTGGCGGTGTGTAGGGCGTTGTGTACGGTTGATTTGAGAACGGTGCGGATCTGGGCTGAACGCCGTATAGGGCGTCGTTTACAAGTCCTTTTTTGATGTAAAACGCATGATATATTATGGAGTTAATTCTACAGTTGGTTTTGCAATCGATGTCATCAACATTGTAATATGGCCATTTAAATATTAAACCGGTCAAATACAAGCTGAACCCGCAAACGAAGGGCTCCGTGAAGTTATTATCTAAATATATTGTATCATACTTCATATACTTATTCAGTACTTTCCAGTACTTTCCATTCCATGGTTACCTGAAAGAAATCGCTGTGTGCGATAAGGTCGCCAATTGTACTTGTAATAGCATATAAGTTCAATTTCCTCTTTTGGTACAATATACAGTTTACCTATCTATCTATCGTATATAACACTAAATAAACAAACTATGGTAGGAATCACAATCTGCTGTGTATTCCAATGGGATGGTGACACTTGTATTTTTAATCCATCACCACTCAAACAAAATATTGTTGGTAAATAAGTAAATTCAATATTTGATAAAAAACCATAAATTCAACACATAAAAACTCTCTTAGTGACTTTTATTGAAAAATGTTATTTCGTGTAAAGCCTCTTTTTATTGAGGTTCATAAAATTAATACAAAATACAGCCAGGTAAAAGAAATATGTTGGGCAAGGTTAAGTTTTATTAAGTTATCTTGGAGAAATAGGCTTTGGCGTGTACACTGAGTAATATGTACCTACATAACATATATTGTTATCGTCATCATTTTCCTGCTCTTATTCCATTATATGAGGTTTTAAGACTTACATGGGGACATGGGTCCAACATGCAGAGGCCCTTTGAGAATTTTAATGAATAAATAAATGCGGTGGGACACCTACCACCGACACTCCACACCTGCACTATAGAAGTGGAGTCATGGAATGCCAATGGTAGCTGTAGATCTATTGCAAAATAATGTAGAGAAACGAACTGGTTTATTGTGTTAGGTGTTTGATGGACTGGTTGTATATAAAACTATTGCAAATAATAACGGTCGCCTGCCTTCAAAACCAATAGTTGTTGAACCGTGGCAGACGGTGACTCGCCGACTCACTAGATGGGCCCCCCACACAGCCACCAGACAAGGCAGCAGGGAGCAACACCAGTGTGAGCGGCTTGGGGTGTAGAGCGGTGCGGCACCGGTTTCACCATCGCGGGCCGAGACCCGGAGCGGGTTTCCCCGTAATTACGCCCTTGAAATTGATACTTCCACCCCCGAGCATATAGCTCTGGCGACCGCACTCTGTCCGGCCGGTGAATGCAAGACGGAGGCGAGAGTCCAGGCACTCTCGGTTTCCAGTTCAGCCAGTCAACAAAGGCAAGCCGAAGGCGAGGCCACGACCGACAATCAGGGGCACTCGGGACCGCAGTGTCGCCACTCACATTCAGCTCGCCACAAGCTGCCCTGCGGTCTGTAGGCTTTCCCTAGGTCCTGTGACACATTTTTTGTTTATACCACAAGATTTTTGAAAGCCTATAATCTGCCTCCAGGTTTTGCGTTAGTCTCATGGTGAGGTAACGACTGGCCCAGAGGGGTTTATTATTATTATTATTAAACGGTATGACGAATACCTATATTGTACTAATAATGGTACGGTTAGTGTGCGAATCTAATTTATACCTGACGTCGGGTCGTACGGTTCCCTACAAAATGGTCGAGCTGTGCGGCGCTGATGTGTGCGTTATACTCTTGAACGGGTGCCTTCTGTTGGGACTGATCGACTTGCTCTGTTGGTTCTTCATATTTGTTATATATTAGTACGCATTACACTACCCTGGATCGTCCTCACACCGCTTTTTCGTTGTAAACATGAATTTAATTGAAAAAACGGAAACAATGAAAAAAAAGTCCATGGAGTTTCTTGTCTATTCTTCTCCATAGGATTCCCTTTTGGAACAGACGCCTCTTTTTAAAAGTCAGAAGGACTTTTAAAAAGAGGATGTATATTTTGCCTACTTAAAATAAAAATCTTTGCCTTTGTCTAGCTTTTTTGCTTTAAAGACATTTATATGACGTTTAACATGACTTAAAACTTAAATGAAAGAAAAATGTGATCGATCTGATATTTTTAACTGTAGCCGTATTCGTATACTGTAATTGTTATTCTCGTAGCATACTCTACGTCACTACGTAGCAGTTCTACGAACTTTGACATAATAATTCACACTGCTTTGCTACGTAATTATTTCTCATATATTCCACGGTAATGTAATATTTCCGTCTTCGGTGACGGATTAAGAATACAAGTGTTACCACCCCATCTCCTCCTAATGGTGCTGTAAAAGTCAGCTAAGGGATATTCCAGATAACCCTCTCTGTGAGAGACGCAAAACTCGAATACAAACCCTGTGCGAATACGCCTGGTCAGCGCGGCACTGTAGACTATAATCCCTCCCTAAGCGGAGGAGGCCCGTGCCCAACATTGGGACACGGGCTGGAGAGAGAATGTAAAATTTTATTAAATGGATTAAGATTAGAAATACAATAAAGAAAATCAAAGGCACATAATGCTAATTAAGCCTAAATAAGGTTTTTCTAACATTTTCCCTTGTAAAATTTAGACAACTTCATTCACAGCAACTTTAAAGAAAAACTGCTTGCGAACTGAAATTTACTAACTTTTTGGACTAACCTTACTTTATATTACTTAATTCTCTATTTGAAAGTTAAGGCTTGATGCCACTTTGTACATTAATAACTTATAACAACGTTTATACTCTAAAAATAAGATGTGATTTTTAATTTCTACTTTTTACTAGCTCCGAATTCAAACCGCAAGCCTTCGCGATTGCTGGTTATATTACTCGCTCTCTCTCTCTCGCTCCAGGCCTGTAAAGTCCCATTCTTGGGCACGGGCCTCCACTAATTTGGTAGCGATTATGGTCTACTGAGTACTGTGCTGTGCTATGTGGACCAGAAATCTTGCCAGAGGGTTTATTTTCAAATTTACCCTCTCTCACAAATAATGTTATAAGTGTACAATAATCCTTAACTGGCTTTTACAGCACCCTGGGAAGGAAAAGGGTTAGTGACACTTTTGTATTTTTGGTTTTTCATTGTTTTACAAAATTATAATTGGTTTTTTTTTTGTTCCTATTCACTAGTTGGTTTTTTGTTCGTTTTTTATATTCTACATAAATTCATCAACCATACATTCTTATATTTTTGTCATTATTTTTGTTGGGTAATTTAATTTTTGTTTTGAGACTTAGTTTAGTAAACTTTAGTTTTTAAACTGTAATGTTGTACATTAATTATGTGTAATAAATAATAATAAATCAATGTATTCTTAATCCATCACCATACTGACAATATAAGCATATTATTATAACTTATTTGCATTTAAGTCTTATCTAAACGTGACATCGTTTTAAATAAACGTGAGTTGACTACGACTTCGTTAAATTTACGACAATTATTTTGTAAATATAATTAATGTTATCAAATTAAGGTCCGAAAAAATTGCTATTAGCCGAGCAGATAAATAAATTATGACACCTTTATCCTTAAAAACTAAAATTGTTTTGGTTTGTTTTAGTATCAAAATTAAACATTATTAATCTGACGCCCCAAAAAATGATGTATGAAATCCTATTTCGGTCACTGTAGACAAGCATATTAATAATAATATAAATAATGAAATATGATTAGTTTTACGTTATTTAATTAATTTTTGCAATTGATTGCTATATTATGTATATGTCGTAGGAGACTTGATTAAAACTTTGAGTTTACATAAGGATTTTTACAGTTCTAACTTAGCTTCCAAGATTATGAAGTAAGTCCTCAAATTGTGTCAATGGTGAGTAAGTTGTTACTTTACTGTAGTTAGAGATGAGTTTGAAATGGTGACCCATTAAATATTCGTAAAAGGATCATTCCAAACCAGTTACACGTGTCGTAAGCCACGGATCGAACTCATCGTAGTCAATAGAATGTAGAGGTTAACGTAGTTAGTTTGTCTAGTATTACAAGGTCTTTAGATTGATGACTGCTCTGGCTGTAAATACAGGTAATTTCTATGATGTTTTCCTATTATATATAAAAATATCTAGCGATGTATAACTCACATTGAGAAATATTGTAGTGGGATTATAAGGGGCTGGTCCCATTACATACGTTTTAACTACTTAACAATCACTTAGAAGTTCCCTATGATAGTCTGTTTTTAAGAAAAACAAGACTCAAGAGCAGATTCCACACCTGACAAGTTCACAATTTAGGTATTTGCTTGAGGTAATACTATCCCTATTCCCGAGCGCCATGCCGAAAGGGACAGCTATATTGTTCTTATTGCTTCAAGATTTTAAATTTTTACGCCATATTATAGACAAAGATATATTATTATTTACGCTTCTATTATTTTTCTTTATTATTTATTATTTATTTATTATATTATTTATTTATTGTGTGAAATGTCCTGAATATTTATTTATTTATTAGAAAGATCTCACCAATTTTTTGTGATTACCGCTACAAAATTCACATACCCGTGAGAAACGGGTTTTTTGGATGTTCATATATCTTCTAGTAAACATTTTTTGTAAATAGTATAGAATTAAATAGAAACGGGCCTCGTGGTGTCGTGGTTCATGTAACGGACTGTCGATCAAGAGGTAGCGGGTTCGATTCCTGCACGGGACAATCATTTGTGTGATTTTTCTAATTGTCATACAAATGTTTGTACTGCGTCTGCCACGGAGCGAGTTCGTCATGCTCACTCAAATGTCTCGAAGTTGGTAGCGTTGCACGTCGGGTCGCACGGTTCCCTTCAAAATGGTCGAGCTGTGCGGGGCTGACGTGTGCGTTATACTCGTGAACGGGTGCCTTCTGCTGGGACTGGTCGATTTGCTCCAACAAGGCTATTTTTTATTATTATTAAGTTAGTTTCAGTTAGTACTAATCGGCATCATTCTCACACATACAACAATGTAGGTATAATATAATTGGAAAAAAATTTTAAAGAAATGAAGTGAATAGAAAAAAAAACCATGGAGTTTCTTGTCTGTTCTTCTCCATAAGATTCGCGTTTGGAACAGACACCTAGTTTCTGACGTTTCAAAAGAGCTTGTAAAACATGCCAACTTGAAATAAATAATTTTGACTTTGACTTTAGATTTATAATAATAGTACAGATATCAGCAGTGCCTGAATATATAACGAGATAAAAATCTATTTCCTATTTGTATTATATTTGTTTATAACGAAAAAAAGGCAAAAATTTAAAACAAATTCATATAAATCTCACTGAACCATTTTTGTGAAACAAAGATTAATGGTGATATTTACATAAATTGTCTATTAATCTATCCGTTTCTCGTAAAAAGCTAACCTAAAAACAAAAATAATGTATTGCCTAAAATAAATCGTAAATCACACACAAATAATAACAATTGTGTACGATATTTTTATAGCTTCCTTTATTGAGTTCATTTTAGGGTTCCGTACTAAAAGGTAAAAAAGACGTTACTGTGACTTCGCTGTCCGTCCGCTTATCTGTCCGTCTGTCACTTGGCTGTATATCAGTAACGGCAATAGCTAAAAAGCTAAAAAATTCACAGTTTATGTATTACTGTTGAAGCTATAACAACAAATAGGTACACATCCTGATTCTGCCATCCTTATCTCGTTAGTTGGGGTCAGCAATATGACGAAAATATATTTTACGATATACGAATATGTTACATAAAAGTACCTCTTCGTCTTCGTGTGCTAGTAAAACTCGTACTGGTTTTATTCTTTTATAGACCGGGTTAAGTAAAGTTTTTGGTATAGAATTTAATTTCGAGATTTTCTCTACAGAACATTATAACCTCCTTGGTTTATAAATAACTAACATTGGCCCGCAACTTTGTAATTTGGAAAAAGAAAAACAAAATTGTAGTAAATTATACAAAAAGCCATCCTTTTGAACCATTAGTAATTTTGAAGATATAAGCTAATATTGGGACATACATTCAAAAATAACCATTGTGTTTTATAATAAATAAAGATGGAAAACAATTGAATAAAAACATCGATCTGTATTTGTAATCTAACAAAAACATAAAGTACGAGTATGTAATAGGTTTTATAAGGTACCTTTAAAAAGGTAAACATAAGCATTGAAGATACATTTATAAAGACTAACAATGAGATTGCAAACAGCCATTGCAAATGAAGCGCTGTTTCTATAATAATTGGTAAAATTTGATTAACATCTACTCTTAACGAAGAAATGAAAATTTTAATAATGCAATTATTCCAAATATTATTTAAAATTTAACAAGCAATTTGTAATATCTTGATTTTCAATTGTTCATTAATTAAATCAATTTAAACTTTCTCTTTGAAATATTGTTAGTAAAATAAGAGCGTTAAGGTCTTGAAGTAATAAATTAAGAGGATACCAAAATAGCTACGTGCATTTTTCTACGTACGAAGTTTTCATTGTTTCTTTAGATTGAATGGCTAGAGCTCTAATTTTTAAGTATATGTTTTTTCAATATATGATCTAGGATCGCATAAACTCAGAAACGCGATTGAAAAAGTTTTCTCGATAGAAAATCTTAGCGAAACAACCTCTCTCATTTTTTATTTTTTTCATTTGTCGGTCTATTATCGCGTATTAACTAATGAAATAACTTTAAAAACATAAGTAACTATTATATATAGAAACACGTAAATCAGAATTAAAATATAATATGTAGATTTTGAGTAAATAAAAAAAAATATCTCTAATTCTTCATGCTCTATACCTACTAGCTGTGTTAATAGTACATGTCGACGATAATATTGATGTAGACGCTTAACAATGCAATACTTAATGGGTTGTTTACGAAGACTTTGAGCATGATATTAGTAATAATTTTATTTTTAAATTAAGTTTTTAACCGTAGATTAATGAAATGATGCTATAGGGAATGACAAAAGAAGCGAATTTTGTTAGTTAATACATAGCCTGTCCGCGTTTTCACAGACAAAAATAATACAAGTTTCATTTTCCCATGTGTTACCTGTCGTAGGAACAGATCGAGAGAACCAAACCACATGACACCGCACATATCCGAAATAATTTGAAATTAGTCAAAATCCACTGCGACCTGTCCAAGAAGTTATGTTGCGCTGACGACGAAACTCTACTGTAAGAAATGTAGGAGAATGATGATTATTGCTTGTAACGTGAAGTTTTGCCTTATTGCTGTAATAAATAGACTTTTTACAATATAAATTTAATAAATATATAATAATTAAAACATTAAATAGACTTTAAAATATTCATTCTTTAGTGATAATAAATCCTTAAAACCCTAATTCGTAGGAGAAGGAGTTATTAGTTATTATATTATAGTAAGGGAGTTATTAAACTTAGTACGAAAAGATAAGGTAAACAAAATAATATTGTAACACTTATTTAACTGCGAATATTAATTTATTACCAAGTCTGTTGAATATATTATTCCAATTTTCGAAGCAGCTTCTAATGTGTTTATTGGGCCGCGAATTCAAAAGATAGCTTTTTATTACGTTAAGTTTAACGGAGTCAAATGATTCATGATTGATTCTCTGCTAATTTATATCTTTAATAAGACACTTCAAATAATAATCTCTGTTCTCAAATTAAGCGTAATGTCTGTGTTATTGTTGCTTATAGTAAATAAACACAATAAATAGTACCTATACCTAAGCTCAGTTTTTCTATGTGGGGGATCAAACCCACGACCTGAAGGAAGCCTGTTACATTTCATTTTAACATTAAAGCCCATTGATTTATTTCATTCAATGAATTCAGTATAGTAAAGTAGACATTAAACTCACCAATTTTGGAAGAAAATATATTTTTAACACAAAGAAATATCCATAAAAGAACACCATACTCTCGAAAGTTTTCCAATTTACCAATTTCAGTAAGAAATAATTTCTTTTAAAGAATACTTAAGCAGTGATTAAGCGTACCTTTGGGGCCTTTTTCTAACCATTAATTCAAGTATATTTTACAATACTGAAGTTTTCTTTTGCCCTGAGTTATTTTTTAACATATACGTATAAATTCTACTTTACGATACCAAAGTAAGCGTATTAATATTTGAAAAAATATAAAATAATTAAATAAATATTCATGGACATTTCACACAACGTCCTCTGGTCTCAAACTAAGCTTATATGCTTGTGTTATGAGTACCAGAATACGGAAAGAAGTTTTAATCGAGTACTTGATATGAAGCCAAATACACTGATGTTCTCCTGTACATTGGCTCATATCCAATAATATAATAGTACTTACATAAGAAGGTAATATTTTTTCAGTTTCTCCTGGTCTAGGACCAGGAAATAAGGATGACCTAGTTCAGCAATTAGAGTAAATTAAGAATTCGTAAAATAAATGACAATATTTTTTCCTTATCTTATTTATTTACAAAAGTCAAAAAACAAGAAACATCACCAAGGAAAGTTTAAGTTGATAAATTAGTATTATTACCTTACCCATAATTTGATCTTGTAAGCCATTTTAGTTAATTAGTTCGAACTTTATTATCGCGAGTGCCTCATAATATAATTACTTGACTGGCCATCTGTTATGGTGACAAATTTTTATACCTACGTAGGTAATTACAAACCTTGACTTCATCTGTTTATATACATACTAGCTGTTGTAGCGAACGCTGTTTTGCCATAAGAATGTTAAGGCTGGACAACCCTTATCGCTTAGGGGTATGAAAAATAGATAGTAGCCGAATCTCAGACCTACTAAATCTAATATATAAAATTCACGTGTCACAGTGTTAGTTACCGTACTCCTCCGAAACGGCTTGACAGATTTTTATGAAATTTTACATGCATATTCAGTAGGTTTGAGAATCGGCTAACATCTATTTTTCAAACCTGTTGTTTTTTTAGTATGGCAAAACAACGTTTGCCGGGTCAACTAGTATGTATATAAAATTTCACAAGAATCAGTCAAGCCGTTTCGAAGGAGTGTGGGAACGAACATTGTGACACGAGAATTTTATATATTAAACATATAATTTTTCTAATCGGATCAGTGATTCTTGAGATTAGCGCGTTCAAACAAATAAACTCTTCAGGTTAATAATATTTGTATAGAATACGACTTCAACTAGAAATCCAAATTGTAACAACAATAGAAAAACCTGTCAAGAGCGAGGCAAACTCGCACACTTAGGGTTTCGTACATACTAGACATATAAACATTCAACTGCATTCAAATAATCAGTTAATTATACTCAAAACAACACACCAACTTAATTTTGTAGTTGAAATATAGGGAATCGCCAACATTTCAGCAACTTCATAAGTTGGTATTACTATAAACACTTTTTTATTGTGATGTGATGACAAATTATAAGTTTTTGGATTTTTCCCTATATGAGCACTATATAGACTTGATCTATGCCAAATTTCAAGGCTCTAGGGCAACGGGAAGTACCCTGTGTATTTTGATTCCCTAGCATAAGTCGAAAATTCTTAAAAATGGTCGTAATTCGGTTATATCTTTTAAATGCGTAGAGGTAAAAGGTTGACTGTATTTTTTTGCAGCAAGGGACTGCGTAGATCTACATTTGGTATGAGTTTCAAGTTGATGCCTTCAGCCGTTGCTGAGTAAAAAAAGTTTGACAGACGGACAGACAGACACCGGAGTGATCCTATAAGGGTTTGTACGAAACCCTAAAGGTAATGAATTGTTAACCTTGAAAATAAAATTAACAATATTATCACAGCCGTAAATAAAAGTCGTGATATACAATAAAACACAGCAATATATCTATGTAATGACTACATTAATCTTTACATGTGCTGAATGAAATACATTTATAGTAGATTGATAGTTTTATTTATGATATTGCGTAAACGTTGATATTTATTTTATTTATTACATGTATATTATTATGCATTGCATGATAAACCCTCATCATTTTTAAGGGATAATAGGTTTTTGTGAAGGAGAATAAAATTGATTGTCATAATTGAGCACAGAATAGATAGAAGATACTATAATTGAGATTGATTTAACTATGTAGCAAAACAAAAACAATATTAAATTATAAAAAGTAGAGTAGATTAGATTAAATTCCCAATAATATACCACAGACTAACTAATCGTCTAACATTGTTTGTGTAATCCTACTAAAAACTACCAATGACACTCGACGCTGGCATGCAGTCGAAATCGGCGCAGTTGCCACTAAGAAATAGAAGAAGAAGAACTATGTAGCAATATCATAATTCACTTTTATTTATTACGAAAGTAGTATCTTTATTTCTCCAGCACATTTCATTTCACGCTTCTCTGTTGAGCACAGGCCTCCTATATTAGAAGGGGTTGCAGTCTACTGTGCCGCGCTGACCAGGCGTAATTTTTCGTCTCTCATAAAGGATGTTATACCACATCTTTAAGCTTTTATAGCACCGCGAGTAAAGAATAGTAAGAGTCGAATAGATTAAACGAGACTTGTATCCTCAATCCACACGAACTTAGATCAGACCGAATAGATTTATGCTTCGTTAATTTTATCAAGTTTATTTAATTTACTACTAATATTGAAGTAAATTGATATAACGTTACACTCGTGTGCCTTAACAACAGTGATTGCTTAATCTACTTGTAAATAAAACGGTTCTCTGAACACATTCGTATTGCCATCTGAGACTAGGGAATAAACTTGTAAACATCCCTACACTCTTTATCTCCTTATCTGCCCCTAAGGGACCCGATTAGGGGTCGTTGGCGAGCAAGAGCCGGTGGATCTATCCGGAAAGGACCACATACGCGGGTGGTCACAGAACCTGCCGCGCCTAATGTGCTGGATGACCAAGCGTTCCGTTGAGAGGCCACGCGCACACAATGGGGGGGCTAATGGAGAGACATTAAGCCACTGAGTTGGGCCCCTAATAACGGGGCCACCCATTTGCAGGGTTATGGTCAGGCTCAAGGTATCAGACCATGGCCCGGTAAGGGCAAAGAGGGAAGGAAAAAATGTCTCTTTATCTGTCTGATTCCTGTACTGCTATCCCACTGACCAGGCGTGTTGAACTAACGTAAGGTTTTGAGATTTCGTCTTTCGCAGAGTATGTTATCTGCTTTTGTGTGTACTAGCTGGCTCTTAGAGTACCCTGGGAAGTAAAAATGTGGTGAAAGTCCCTTGCCACGTTGCAAAAAACCAAAAACTGATCAAGTACGAAGGAATCCATCCCGCTGTTACCATAATATATGCGTTATACTGACCCTAAATAACGCCAAATAACGTGATTAGCGCAGGAAAATGATAATGAGTATTTTTAGCAGCAGCATGAACTCAGCTCTCTAGAAAGAAAGAAATATTTTATTTGCTCTAGCTGTCAATGTTCCAGAAAGACGGTGATAGATGGATGGACGGATGGACAGCGAAGTCTCAGTATCCGTATATACTTTTTGGTACGGAACCCTAAAAATTATCAAACTAATCCTCATGTGGTTTTTATCAACAGTTAAAGTGATTGATGGCAAAAGTTTTCACGTATTATTTTCTTTAACGAAATGAAGTTATAAGAGAACGTTACGGTCTGAAAGAGGATGTAGTGACTAAGGTGGAGGAAAGTATGCTTAGGTGGTTTGTTCATGTGGAGAGGATGGATGAGAGACGATTAACGAAAGGCATATACACGGCGGAGGTAAATGGAAATGCTGGGAGAGGACGCCCGAGAAAAATATACTCCGATGTTATCGCCGGTCATGCCAATGGGGGGCAAGTGCGTAGCACATACAACCGTCGGGCATGTATGACCAGATGTATGAGTGTGGATGAAGCCAAGGAAGTATGTTTGGACCGTAGCAGATGGCGCTCTATAGTCTCTGCCTACCCCCATGGGAAAAAGACGTGATGTTATGATGATGATGATTAAATTTTAGAAACTGACCGGTTAGAGAATCTATTAAGGAGTTTGATATAGTGCATCATCCAACCGTCCATAAGCCTTTTACATCCATCGCTGGACAGAATTCCTTCATAGAACGCCACAACGTGCGCTCCTGTGCTGCTTACATTAAGAGGGTACTGTACTCCTAATTTAGGTGTTTGCCTTAGGTATTGCTATCCCTATTCCCGAGCACCGTGCTGAAAGGGACAAATATAGCTGAAACAGATTTTACCTACAAATTCTTTGAAAAAAAGACGTTTCGTACTCCCCTTTTTTCTTCGCGAAAGATAAACCGATATTAATTGTTTTTGCGCTCTATTATAGATGTAGAGTATATCTATGCTTGTATAACTTTTTTTTTGGTAAAACGTTACCAAATATGTGTGATAGTCGCTGCAACTTTACCTAAAGAAAACCGAAAAAAACGGGATTTTCGGATGACCATATTTCTTTTAGTTATTATGTATTGAAAAAAAGAAAGTGACAGAAGCATAGATATACTCTTCATCTATATTATAGCGTAGAAACAATTAAAATCGGTTTAACTTACGCGAAGAAAAAAGGGAAGTACGATACCCATATTTTTGTATGGAGCATAATTTGGTATCGTGCCCTCTTAATTGTATTAATGTAACTTTTGTCATAAGAACGTTTTCCGGTTCATCTAGTTAAGATATTGTCGTATTATAGAAAGACGTGGGCAACAACTTGTTTTTATTTGTAGTACAATCTACTAAAGTACATAGTAGCATGTCGAATATAATAATCATGTCAGTCTCAAGGCACACATCAAAACTGTAATTGGATTAGCTGCAATCTTTGTTTGTTTCTGTGGTTTGGTATATACTTTTGTTTTGACAAAGTTCTTTCTCTTTATCTTGGCAGATACGTAGGTATCATTATATTTTTAAACTTACAAGTTTTTTTCACTAAGTTTATATTAAAACTAGGAATTAATCCCGGCTTCGGGCAGGTAGCTTTGTTGACCAAGAAAAAAAAAACATATGTTATGGCCTAAGTACGCTCGCCGGGGATTCTGTAATTAAAGTATATTTTTAGTCTACTTTTACTCTCTCTTTTCTCTCTTTCCAGCCCATTAACGTCCCACTGTTGGGCAAGGTTCTCCTCCACTTTGGGAGGGATTAAAGTCTTTTAAGCCGCTCTGACGAGGCATTTTGGCGTAGGGTTTATTTTCGAGATTTCCGTCTCTCATAGAGTATGTTTAATCTTTATTCCTAAACAGAAAGTATCAAATAAATTATAAGTATTTGAACAAAAAAAGACTGTAATGTTCTGAATAAAAATCTTCACAACTATTTGCAAATATTCGCAAATTTTTTGTCAATGTAATTTACATTAGTAAAATTACAGTAGCATATATCTAACAATTTTATAGCAGCAATTTATTATAGTAATGGATCCATTAATCTTTGAATGTGCTGACCGATATATGTTTACTTGAAGTAGTTTAATAGTAACATTTTGTTATATACAATGTTATATATAATTTTAACGAGATTCGTGGTCTAGTGGTTCGATTCCCATACGAGACAATCATTTGTATGATATTCATAATTGTCATACAAATGTTGGAACTGCGTCTGGCTGTTTCCATGTATTATAAGTATGTATTTACAAAATAACACAAGCATATAAAATTAGCTTGGGACCAGAGGACATTTTGTGAAATAACCATAAATAAAAAAAATTGTCTTTGTGATGATAGAGCAAGAATACAAGTGTCATTATCCTATTTCCTTGCCAGAGTGCTGAAAAAAGCTAGCTTAGGGATAATATGCAGATGTCACATAGAAACATGTCATAGAACTAATAGGGCTCCATTTTGCTTTTTGGTACGAAACCGTAGCTAGCTTCTACCGTTTTTCGCTACTGCCCCGCTCCTTAGCTTCTATCATGTTGTTATATAGCCTATAAGTTATATTCTGATCTGCAGCTAAAAGGCTTACGTTATATGTATAACTGTAAAGTTCCATTACAATGAAAGAGAATTGAAAGAACTTCCTTACATCTATACATTCTTATAAACCAATGCGTCTATAATGAAAATTTTAGAACATTAAAGTACATAGACGGACTCAATGTCAAAAGTATTATCTAACAGTCAACTTATTAAGGATGATGTGAGTCACTTGTAGTAGATGCATTATTAACTTAAAGATATGCAATATCATAAATATAAATACTTCTTATCAAAATAATAATAACAGATTAGGCTTTTCCATCAGGCTCCACCACTTCGGGCGACTATTGCTAACCTCGTCGGAGGGCGCCCTGCCACCTTTCGAGGCAAGGCAGTGTTGTATCCGCAATAACGGATTACATACAAGTAATATTTTAACTTCTACTAAAATTTAATGTTCTGAACTATAATTTACTAATTAATAGCGACTAGTATCAAATGATAATTACTGTGTATATATCCGGTCATTAGTGAAGTCTCTGTCTACCCAATATTTGGACAGTTTAAGAATCACGTAACAGTGTATGACGACAATTACATAAGTATAGAAATTTTAAACGCTGCCAAAATGTTAATACTTTTTGGAATTACAGTGGATTTACATTGACACACACGCGCATATACACGCATACACACACACATCCAAAAATTCTGGTTATAAAGACCATTTGGATATATGTATTTCACCAATAGTTCTTTTCAATACATAACCATGATGGGACTAATATAATCAATGTAGGCCCATTTTTCTTTATTCATAAATTGAAAGTTTAAAAACCACAACTTTAAAAAAGACTATAGAATATCATCTTAGAAATATTATATTACCGGCTAACACTCACTATTTTGGGATAGAAGATGTCGACCCAGGTTTCGAGCATATCCGATGCTCGGCTCGACACCTGGGTCGAAATCTTCGATCTCATAACAGTGAGTATTAGCCGGTAATATAATATTTCTAATATGACTCAAACTCACGAAAATTTCATTACGAGAATATCATCTCCTAGGAATCAAACTTACTTCCATAAAACTTACTTAAAACTTAAACATAATCATTGATTCTCCTACCCTTATCCCGTAATTCGGGAACGGCGCATCATGGCTATTGGTCATGTTGTTGTTGCATTGGGATTTGGTTGATTTTTACTACCGGCCGCCTGCCTGACGTCAATCCTCCTCTGGTTTGTGCGCAGGTGTCATGCGACATGGTTCCCTCAGTCGGTTCTTACGACCCCCGTGGTCAGCGAAGTTGATACTTATATTCTTTTTGTCCGTCACCCCACGGACACGGAGTTTATTTTGTAAAACTAAAACATAAATCTATACTTACTAATATTATAAAGCTTCGTGGTTGAGTGGTTCATGTAACGGACTGCCGATCAAGCGGTCGCGGGTTCGATTCCCGCTCGGGACAATCATTTGTGTGATTTTTCTAATTGTCATAAAAAAAATTGTACTTACTGCGTCTGGGTGTTTCTATGTATTATAAGTATGTATTTACAAAAGAAAAGTAGTATATGGATTCTATCCGTATTCTGGTACCCATAACACAAGCATATAAGCTTAGATAGATAGATTACTCTTTATTGTACACCATTTTACATTACAGTAGCTTATTTTATGTTAACAATAATACAGTACAATAGGCGGTCTTATCACATGCTGCGATCTCTTCCAGACAACCTTTGGATGGACTACGTTTGGTCAAAAAGAGGGCTTTATGTGGTGTACTCTAACCTACAAATATTAGCTTTACATATTTACATAAACTTAATACATAATGCAAATACACATACACAAATACATACCTATACAAACACATACTTACACAAATACATAAACAAATATGCCTACACTCAAGAGATATAAGAGTATAAAATAATATTTTTTAAATTTAATCACGTTATTTATACTATGTCAGTGATAGATAGTACTCTTTTACCCTAATACCTAAGCTTAGCTTGGGACCAGAGGACGTTGTGTGAAATTTCCATAAATATTTATTTATTTATTTTTTATTTATAAAGCTGAAGAGCTTTTTTGTTAGAACGCGCTAATCTCAGGTACTACTAGTTCGGATTATAAAAATCTTTTCGTGTTGTTAGTCCATTAGTCAGAAGGCTGAACGTGAGCGAAAATTTTGCAAAAACGGGGAAAATTTTCTGAATTCCACGCATACGGAGTCGCGAACAACAGCTAGTATTAAATAAATATATTATTTTAATATTCACCAACAGAAGTAATAAAACACAATATTTCTTTACAAAGGTCAGCGCAGAATATTTTGACAACTGTTGTGAATACCGTTGTTTGGATTACTAATTGACGTCATTCCCTAAGGAAGTACTCCTTAGGGAATGACGTGAATTAGGGAATTAGGGAATGCTTCCGAGATGTTAAGTTTGGCCACGAAACCATTTTTAATAAAATGCATTATATAATGCATTTTATGTATTGTATATTATTGTATATATGCTATGTATTTTATGTATTGTATATATAATGTATTGTATGTGCTAGTAATATTTTTACTTCTCCGTGTTTTTTTTTATTTAAGTATATAATCTTCAAGATTATTTACAGACATTACAATCTAGCCTATCAGACTAATGAGTAATTTATTTCTAACTTAAATTGCTAACTATGATTTACTTCGGAAAGTGTCCATTAACTTACTGAATCTACTGACTAATGACTATGACTAATCTTACTGTCTCTATTAAGGGGAAGACACTTTGTTGATGTGTTCTTTTTATGTAGCACTGACACACTGCACTACACATCACTAACACTATTAATAAAGTAATTCAAAAGGTTTAGTCCTTTTGAGTCTTCCTACTAAGTCCGTTTTGTCGAGGAGATGGATGGCCTCGACATTCACGTGATGGAGAAGTCCATATTCAATGTTGATGTGCTTCTGCGTGATGCGTGTGATGTGTGATAGACGCTGCAACTTTATCTAAAGAAAACCGAAAAATACGGGATTTTTGGATAGTCATATTTCTTTTAGTTATTATGTTTTGATAAAAAGAAAGTTACAGAAGCATAGATATATAAGACCTAGATACTGTGAAAAAAATTCGTTCCTCTGGAGGCAACATCCACGAAGAAAACAGGGGACTACGATGCCCATATTTTTGTATGGAGCATAATTTGGTATCGTGCCCTCTTAAGAATACAAGTAACACCACGCCTTTTTCTTCCTAGGGTGCTGTAAAAGCCGGATAAGGGATATTGTACACAGATAACATCCTCAGTAAGAGTTGGAAAACCTTGAATATAAATCCTGTGCTAACACGCCTGGTCAGCGCGGCACACTAGACCGTAATCCCTTCCGAAGAAGAGGAGACCCGTGCCCAACAGTACGACGTTAAAGGGCTAGAGAGAGAATATTTTTACAATTGAATTTTTGCCTCTTCTCACAGAAAACAAAGAGTTTCGATGCAGATGTTATATTTCTAAGCTGTGTTGGGTAACTTTGGAACTAATACAACAGATTAAATATAATTTAATTAATACTTTTGGTCATTTGTATAATAATATAATATAATAATAATATTCATGGACATTTCACAAAACGTCCTCTGGTCCCAAGCAAAGCTTATAATATATGCTTGTGTTATGGGTACCTGAATGCGGATATAATACATATACTATTTTTTTTTTGTAAATACATACTTATGATACATAGAAACACCTAGACGCAGTACAAACATTGGTATGACAATTAGAAAAATCTCACAAAATTATTGTCCCGAGCGGGAATCGAACCCTCTTGATTGGCAGTCCTTTACATGAACCACTCAACCACGAGGCTCGTCAATGTATGTATGTTATTTGTATGTATGTTAGGTGACTATATTAAATAAAAAAAAATAACAAGTAAAATACTGTTTCTACAATTTTAAGGAGTAGTCGACTAATACATACCCTTAAAACATTTTCCTTATTTTTCTCTATTTTGTATATTGTTAAAATCATAACAAGAGACCTCTATTTCCTGTGGAGATTTTAAAATAATTTCATTCTGAGCTTAACCAAAATTTGTGGTAAAACAAAATAATGGCCAAAGGCAAGGATAATAATATGAATTTACGTTTTTCGTTTTCCTAGAAAAGAGCCAATACTTGTTTCTTGAGTTGTTTTTGTTTTAATATCGTTTAATTAGCCATTGCCCGCAACTTTCTTTTTAGAAAAATTTAGAAAATCATCCCTGTTTATACAATATTTTTCACTGATGCTCCGCTACTATTAGACGTAGCGGCATGTTATAGTCTATAGCCTACCTCGATTAATGTACTATCAAGAACAGAAGAATTGCAAATCGTATCAGTGGTTCCTGAGATTAGCGCGTTTATAACATCAAACTCTTCGCTTTATAATATTCATGTAGATTGCACTTATAGAAATACGTTGGATTTAAAGCCTAACCTAAAGTAATGTCGAACAATCTAAATATGTAAAAACCACGAAGGACTTACTGACTGTTTCAACTAAAAAATAGACGACTACAAGTATGCAAATGTCTGTACATATTTCTTGTTTGTGAATACTTCTATATTTATCAGTTTCAGCAGAGGGACTTTTTCTTCCATACTTGCATTCTATCAGACGTCATAAACTGTGTTCATTCTTTTTTATTGTTCATTGAGTTCTTGTTCTTCAATCTTTTTCTTAACTCTATTCCTTTTAGAGTCTTTCTAAAGATACTCCGAACAATACTATATGTTATCGTGACAGGCGCTCATTCCTCATTTTTGCAGTCACTGGTATTACTTTCAGACTTCCTCTAATTTATATTGATTTCTTATTTTGTCCATTCGCATGACACGTCATGTCCATCTCAACATTCACATCTTCGCAACGAGTATTCGTCTTTCATCGCTTGCATTTCTAGCTCAGAATAATGCACCATAAATGGTAATATGATAATTATTAAGTTTGTCTAATTGTTTTGTATGACCAGGAACGTTGACTAAAATATTTTTTTATGTATATAGTAATTATAATTTTATTCACTTCACTGTCTTCTAAACTACCTACTTTTTATTTTGGAAAAATGTGTTCTTCCCGTGGGATAGGTGATAAAAGAACTGGATTGCGGTTTTTAATTTGACGAAAAAACCTAGATGGCGTTGTTTTACTCATTATATATTTTAATTTCATTTGATACTGTTTTATTTACACGGTAATCAACCCTAAATTAAAATTGAAAGCAACTGGGCTGGGTTAATTAACTACATTATTTTTCCTTACTTATTTAATGTCAGTTTAATAAAAAAGTAAAAATCACATAGCACTATGTTTGTCCTATTAACACGGTTAGATATAAACTAAAAGCCTTGTCACCCTAATAGGTATTAATGGTACTGTATTTTACCGGGACTGTAACATACTAAAATTGAATGCGTATTTTTATGTACCTACATAATTATACTCAGTTTTCAATATTGCTTCTATCATCATCTATGTAAAAAGGCGTATTAAAAAATGTTAAACTATGTTAATGACAATAAAGCCTGGGAGTAAATTGTTCCAGAGCAACACACATTATAATTGTAATTTATAATATAAATTGTAAAAAAAAAGTAATATGACAAAAAAAGATAACGATATCTGCTGAGTTTCTTACGCCGGTTCTTCTCAGCGGATTGAAAGTCTCGAACCAGTGGTAGGGAAAAAAATTTGGACATATCGTAAGAGCTTATTCTTTGCCAAAAAAAAAATGTGCCTACATGAATAAATGATTTTTGATTTTGATTGATTAGCGTTGCCCTGCCCTTATCCCTTTATTTGGGGTCGCGGCAACATGCCTTTTTCTTACATGCTCTTCTGTCAGGCGTCATTTCTGTAATCACTCTTCTTTCTTTCGTCTCCTCTTTTACAAAGTACATCCATCGTTCCTTCGGTCTTCCTTTACGTTTTCATTATTATTATCTCCATGTTTTCATCATTATTATGTTGTTTTTGAGTATAATTTACAAACTTTTCGTTAAACATTTATAAAAATGTAGCTATTGAATATAAATGAAAATCATCTAATGTGGAAAGGTACTTACAAGACGGAGGTAAGTAGGACGCCCAAAAATACACTTCGATGTCGCTGTTGTTATTTTTCAAACGAGTCATTCATGTGTGCTGGAATAGGCATGTATGACCAGGGGCTCAAGTCTGCTATAACAATGTTGTCACAATGATCAGTCACTGACGCCATTATGGCACCATAATGGCGTTTCTAACAAAAAATTAAGAGCAGACTACCAAACTGTATAAAATTCGCTATTATGCAATCAGTGACTGATCATTGTGACAATATTGTAATAGCGGACTTGGCCCCCAGATAAATAAGTATAAATTAAGCCAAGGAAAAGTGATATTATAGTCTCTGCCAAACCCTCAGGGACAACTCGTGACAGTATAAATAATAAATAAGAAAATCCCCATCAAATTGTGTCAAAAAAGTATTACTTTTAACTTTATAACGTGTGTAAACACACACTTTGTTTTTAGAACAATCAATAACATTACACTTTATTCTCATTTTGATAGTCCTATTTTCGTATTTATTTTTCTTTAGTATTTATACGATGTACATTTGATACGTGCTACCGTACTTTTATACTATTATATGGGCACATTTGCTACATAGGGTGCTCCAATACTTTTCGTAAATTGACTCTGGAAGGTTTTAGAAGGTTGTCTTGTATTAAGACCGGAGACTACAAATGGATATTGCGATATCATAAAAGACTGAACGTTGTTTACTGATATTAGGGTTTTGTTAACATCATTTTGCAAATATAGACTCGGTATTGGTAGAAATTCTATGCGCACAACTAAACTAAACTTAACTAAAAAATGAATTTTGATAGTGTCAACCTAACCTAACCTTACCTAACTTTTTGTTATAAAAACTGTATATTAAATAAATAAATAATTATTCATGGACATTTCACACAACGTCCTCTGATCCCAAGCTAAGCTATATGCTTGTGTTATGGGTACCAGAATACGGATAGAATACATATACTACTTTTTTTTTGTAAATACATATTTAAAATACATAGGAACACCCAGACGCAGTACAAACATTAGTATGACAATTAGAAAAATCACACAAATGATTGTCCCGAGCGGGAATCGAACCCGCGACCTGATTGGTAGTACGTTACATGAACCACTCAATCACGAGGCTCGTCAATTATAATATATAAAAGCCAAATACTGTGAGAAAAATTCGTTGCTCTAGATGTAATATCCATGAAGAAAACAGCAGACATACGATGTCCATATTTCTGTATGGAGTATTGTTTGCTGTCGAGCCCTCTTATCCTATATTTTTTACCTCTATGCTAAAAGGAAAAGGCCAGTAAGCACGCAAGTGAATATGAGGGCCGCAGCTAGTTTATTTATCCGTGTTACATTTCCCAAAAGCAATTCCTTGTAGCTTTCTTTTACGCTCTGTTACGGCTACATTACGAATGCAGTCGATTGGCCCTGCTCAGATATATCAACCACATTTTATTTTATTCTTATTGTTCTTCAGCCAGATTCTATCTACGCGAATAACATACTCTCGTCTCTAGTAAAGTTAACTTTAATAGCAGACTATCTTTACTTAATATTATAAAGCTGAAGAGTTTGTTTGTTTAAACGCGCTAATCTCAGGAACCACTGATCCGATTTGAAAAATTCTTTCAATGTTGGATAGTAAATTTATCTAGGAAAGCTATAAGCTACATAACATCACGCTAATAGGAGCGAAGCAATAGTATAAAATGTTGCAAAAACGGGAAACCTATCTAATTTTCACGCGTACGGAGGTGCGGGCAACGTCTAGTAATGTATATTGCTGCAATAGAGTAAGCACTAGGTTCATTATTAAAAATTTAAAAACAAATATAAATCACTATTTCAGTCACATATTTTAAGAAAACAAGAAACAAAGGTAAATTATATTGCGTGACTGCAAAAAACATCCGCTTCTACAGATGCATCTCAAATAGTCACAAATAATAAAATAACATAAAATTAACAGTTAAGCGAATACGACCATATGGTTAAAATATACTAAATATGCCAAACCTTTACTCAAGATTCCCGTCTGGTTTCAAAATTACTTTATGCCGATGTTTATCGTTAGGCTCTTTAATACGTTCTGAACTTATATTTTAATTGATGTATGCGTTCAAGCAC
Source organism: Orgyia antiqua (assembly GCA_916999025.1). Classification (NCBI taxonomy): domain Eukaryota; kingdom Metazoa; phylum Arthropoda; class Insecta; order Lepidoptera; family Erebidae; genus Orgyia; species Orgyia antiqua. The sequence continues at coordinate 15,085,191 of OU779874.1, forward strand.
AGATTCGAAGTATAGGCCATTGTCTTTTTTGTATTTAGAATGTTTTGCCATTTCATAAAATTCTGTGAAAATTACGTAAACGTAAAAAAAATGTTAAGTGTACAAATAAACGATTTCAATACTGTAAATGGTTAAACTTAAGTGAGCAACACATTTCCGTGTGATGACGGATTAAGAATACAAGTCTCACCACCCCATCTCCTCCCAAAAGTGCTTTAAAAGTCAGCTAAGGGATATTGCACACAGATAACATCCTCTGTGAGAGACGGAAAACTCTAAAATAGACCCTGTGCCAACACGCCTGTTCAGCGCGGCACAGTAGACTATAATCCCTCCCAAAGTGCAGGAGGCCCGTGTCCAATAGTGGGACGAAATTGGGCAGGAGAGAGAGAAAGAGAGAGAGCAACATAATTTAAAGAATATAAAAAGGGAACCTTTTAACAAGACGTATATACGGTTTGTACGTGTTAAAAGTATGTGTATGTACCAGGCCGTACTACCTTAATGTTATGGGGATTAATAACGACCTATGTAGATCCCAAACGTCGGTATAAATCCCATGAAATGTACCCAAAATACGAATTTGTGCCTCGGCATGTCCAGAAAGGTATTTAAGTTGATCCTAATATTATTTATTAATTAGACAAGCGTGACAGGAATCTTAAACTCTGTTCTAGATAATTTGAGACTTTGTTACGTGCTAAAATATTTAAATATAGTCTACTACTTTTCTTTTGTAAATACATATTTATAATACATAGCAATAGTGTCACCATAGTGTCACTAACCCATCTCCTCCCAAGGGTGCTGTAAAAGTCAGCTAAGGGATATTGCACACAGATAATATCCTCTGTGAGAGATGGAAAACTTGAAAATAAACCCTGTGCCAACACGCCTGGTCAGCGCGGCACAGTAGACCGTAATCCCTCCAAATTGGAGGAGGCCCGTGCCCAACAGTGGGACGTTGGGACGAATGGGCTGGAAAGGAAAGGAAGGAAGCCGTTTCGGAGGAGTATGGTAACTAACACTGTGACAGGAGAATTTTATATATTAGATATTAGCGACATTTTCTTTTAAACTAGGAATGCAACTGCTCTGTCCCCTATTGTTCGCATACTTCCATTGATTATTTTGCACTTTATTTTGTTTTTAAATTTATTTATTTTTGTTCCAGCTTCCGTTGCACGAATAGCCAAGTTTCTTGGCGGCACTGGCACACCGCTGATCACGACTGGCGGCTTTACTTTCGACTTTGTCAAGACAAAACAAACTTGTAAAGATGAATTCTACATGTTAGTCAGAGCAGGTCCCTTGGGTTTTGAAGACCTATCGTATTTTATCATCGATTTAATGAGGCAGTAAGTATTTTTTGACACTTTATTAAGCTTTGGAAATAAGTAGATTTACTGTTTAGTTAAATAGCGAACGGAGCAGGATTGCGATACGACGTTATAAAGAAAAATAAAGAAAATCATTTCAATTACTCAATTTTCAAAAGAATGGAATGTATACCAAAGATTTACTGGATAGTAGATGTTCAATCTTGAAGTCACGTCTATTTTGTTTGGCTAAATAAATAAATAAATATAAATATTCATGGACATTTCACACAACGTCCTCTGGTCCCAAGCTAAGCTTATATGCTTGTGTTATGGGTACCAGAATACGGCTATACTACGTAAACTACTTTTCTTTTGTAAATACATAGTTATAATACATAGAAATACCCAGACGCAGTACAAGCATTTGTATGACAATTAGACAAATCATGCAAATGATTGTCCCGAGCGGGAATCGAACCCGCGAGGTCTTGATCGGCCGGCAATCCGTTACATGAACCACTCAGTCACGAGGCTCGCCAAAATAGTACTTCATAGACTAATAACGTTTCATGATATGACATAAAGCCTGTATCAGAAACACACTAGACATATTTACACACTAAAATTTTATTCATGAAGCTTCAAGTCGGGTTATTGATGTATCCATAGACACTCTATCCGGTAAATCTATGGGATATATTTAGGTACAGATATTGATGTTAACAATAATTGTTTTGCAAGTCCCATTACATTTAAAACTTTCAAATATCGTCTCGCCATCTCGCTCCATTCCTTAGGACAAACCTTTGAAGTTAAGGTTCTGGAGTTATTCAGCTGTTAGTTATATGTGTTCGGTTATATCATGAAACAGTAAGTATTAATATCAAAGATTAGTATCATCATCATTGTCATAACCACACGCCTTTTTCCCAAGGGGGTAGGCAAAGACTATAGAACGGTCCAAACACACTTCCTTGGCCTCATCCATCCTCATCTGGTCATACATGCCCGACGGTTGACAAAGAAAGACATCTACAGTTCCTGTGTCCTCAGTTTATATTATAAGTAAGTACTGCATACTTTTTATTTTTACCAATGTGGTGTCAATTCTGCGTGCACAATTAAATTTAACTTAATTAGAGAATGAAATGAAAAATCATTTAATCAAGTAGACATAATTTTTTTTCAGAAAATTATGTGCTTGTGACAGGACCAAATTTTTTTTTTAATGAAAACAACTATTGCCGTATTTTGAATAATTCCCTATCTTGTCGTGCACATTAATACTAATTAAAATCGTTATGGTCTTATTCATAATGACTTATCGGAGGTTTAAACGGAGATTTTATCGGAGATATAAAAAACGTTTTATCGTAAAAAGACTATTATGAATAACAAGTTTTGTCAATTTTCGCGAACCGATTTTAGCGAACTTTTAAACCTCCGATAAGTCATTATGAATAAGACCATTAGTCTATAATAATCAGTTTTTATAACAATAAACAGTTAACATTGCCGGATTGTGCTATAGACGCTATCAAAATTCATATTATAATTAATTCTAGGTACGATAACTATTTCAATAATTTATTTTATATTATTTTATTTTATGTACGATACCTATACAAGTCGCGAAAGTTTAAAAACATTAATATCAAAATTAATTTTTTAGTTTAGTTTAGTTGTGCGCTTAGAATTGGTATCATTAGCTATAAAAATTACGATACAAGATAAATATATCATCAACTTGACGGTAAGTGCTTTATTTTATTGATTTTCAGATGGCAAAAACATATATATATATATATATTGTATTTTTCTTGCTTATTGGAAGGGTGTTTTAATTATCGGTGAAGGAAAACAGAGTTTTATAATTGTTTTATGAATTTTATGTTTATTTACTTGTATCTCATTTAATATATTTTATGGTGTATCAACTGCGATACATTTATTTTAAGTATGAAATGAAAAAAAAAAATTTCTAAATTCCACGTGGACGGAGTCGCGGGCAACAGCTAATGTTAAATAAGCCCGTCTTCGTACGCGTGGAATTTAAAGAATTTCCCCCGTTTTTCTAACAATTTTCACTGATTCTTTGCTCCTATTGCTCGCAGCGTGATGTTATATAAGCTAATGTACTATCAAATACTAAAAGAATTTTCCAAATCGGACCAGTAGTGGTTTCTGTGATTAGCGCGTTCATACAAACACACAAACTTAATATTTTCTAACACTTGCGTGACTCATTAGTTTAAATAAAACTACTTTTTACGGATTCAGACGCGTATATTTGTTTTTAATTTTGGCCCCGACGTTTTGGAGACTTTGCAGTCACCATGGTCACGGGTGAGACTGACTTTTATTTAAACTCACAAACTCTTCTGCTTTTTAATATCAGTATAGATTTTAGACCAGTTTTAATGATTTATTGTTAAGAAAGTAGTTTATTATGTATTATTATATCCGTATTCTGGTACCCATAACACAAGCGTATAAGCTTAGCTTGGGCTAGTCCCAAGCTAAGCTTATACGCTTGTGTTATGGACGTTTTGTGAAATGCACATAAATATTTATTTATTTCATTTCATTTATTCTTTATGGTACACTCATACAAGTAAGGCAACATAAATAATGGGGTGACAAATGTGCACAAAGGCGAGCTTAACTCATATTGAGTTTTCTACCAGCAAACCCTTGAGTGTATGGAGAAATGCTATAATTAAGGATAGATATCAATATAATAATATGTATATATAGGATGATGATGATAGGTGTACAACAACAAAGTTACTAACAATAGAACAAAATCAATAAAATACATACATAGACTAAATGAATAAACTTACACAAATACAGATAAGTATATATATTTACACAAATAAAATGTTATAATTATTTTAAATATTTTTTATTATATACTATAAGTTATAAGTTCAACATTATAGAAAGCTGGTATTTAAGAATTTAATATAGTGAATTACCTCACGTTCAGTCTGGAATATACGACGAATAACGAGAGAGCACTTGAATCTTAAATATAAAGAAGTACTTCATATTATTATGTATTTTAGGTACTAAAATTTCTGTATAACATACAGTTATTTTAGTAGCGTACAGCAGTAATAACGACTAATATTCAATTATTATAATAAAATGAAGTCGTTATTTTTGTATGTATATCCCTATGTAAGCTTATATCTTCAAAATATGCAACGGATTTTGATGCGGTTTTTTAATAGGTTGTGTGGTTCAAGATGACGAGCATAAATATGGCTTTTTTGTATAATTTGTCAGGATTCGGTTTTTACATTTCACGCGTTCGAACTTGGGGGCAACAGCTAATACTCGTATGTACTTTATAAGTTCAAACTTATATACTTTTCAAAGAACATAATTTATTAATTTCAACTATGACAAAGAAAGAGTTTTTTTTTCAAAAAAGGACTTATTACCCTTTCCAACCCAGGTACAGTACAGATATTTATATCTGAAGCATCTTCCACTGCGTTCAAATTACAAAATTGTTGACCCATTTCTATCACTCCTGACACTATTAGATATAAGGAAAAATATTGAGGAAATTGTCGAATCCTGTTAAGCTGACGGATAAAGTATATAGTGTCGTAAAGTGGGGGATTTTATTATATTCATGACAAAATACTCGTAAGTCGTTGGAAAATAAATGAGAAACATTTTATAAGCTATGTATTTGTTTTTGATATTTCTTGAGTCCATTACAGCCTAATACCTACCCTAGTTCAGTAGTAAGAGTACTTAATGGTAGCATCTATAAACTTATTATAAAATAAAGTCGGTATTTTGTATGTATGTCCCTATGTGAACTTGTGTCTTCAAAACTATACAACAGGTTTTAATGCGGTTGTTTTATGAATAGGTTCAAGAGGATTTTTGTGTATAATTTGTTAAGGTTATTTTATTGTCTAAATGAAAAACGTACGAGGTAGTGGAAGACAGCTAATTTCTAGAAAAACAGTGGTAATATTAGGTTTTAGATATTCGCCTATCTATTTCGGATTATTTTCAAGTACAGAATAAAGAAGAATTAATAAGAAGTATAAATTTTTCAATCGACGTGACCGATCAATACGAGTCTTTGTATTACGCGTTTTTATATTAGGCGTAAATAACTCTATAGAGTTATTTGTAACATTAGTATAGACTAATGTTACAAAGATCAGGAGTTTGTTTGTTTGATAGCGCTAATCTCAGGAACTAGGTACTAGTTCGAATTGAAAAATTCTCTCAGTGTTGCATAGTATGCATTTATCGAGAAAGGCTTTAGATTATACAGAATGTTTGGTACATCGTGTGCCAAATTAAATCATCTAAAAGATAGTGTCATTTGCTATAGTTTTAGCATATTTAACTTAGTTTTTGCGCCGCCAGATTTTTTTTTGGTCATGGAACATTTTTGATAAGAAAAAATCCATAATGAGCTTTAAAACACAAAAAATAAAAAAAATTGCTGTTACACGCTTCAAATTATGTTTTAATTTTAAAGTTTACTATTGTGTTCTTCAATAAAACCTAGAATTACATGAAAATAATTGATACTCTCCTTTTTATTTACCGACAAACTTTTGAAAACAGCTATTTCTTTTATTTTTTAAAGCGCAGTATGGATTTTTTTATCAAAAATGTTCCATTTACGCATGCGTAGTCGCTGGCAACAGCTAATTACTTATTAAAATGAATAGATTCTGTGATTTTATGATAATAAATCATTGCTATGACATCTATTAATCTTGTGTCGGATACAATTTAGAATGAGTTGGTGAAATCCTTATTACGAGTTCCCCTTACATCATTTGAATTTCTCGTGGTCATTTGGCCTTGTAGAAAATAGTTAAATCGATACATTCAGTCTTATTACTACTTGAAAGCAGTTTTGCCGGGAATTATTTTATGTGTAGGAGAATAAAAATATTTACTCATTATAAAACAAAGTCGTTATTTTTGTATTTTTTTTGCGCTTATATCATCAAAACTACGCAACTGATTTCGATGCGGTTTTTTTAATAGATTATAGAGTGGTACAATTGGATGACTATTTTCCATAATATTTTCTAACACTTGCGAGACTCATCTGTTTAAATAAAACTACTTTTTACGGATTTAGACGCGTATATTTGTTTTAAATTTTGGCCCGACGTTTCGGAGCCTTTGCAGTCACCATGTTCACGGGTGAGACAGTAGGGTACATGGGTGAGTAGTTTTATTTTCCATAATTTGATAAAGTTTGGTTTGGTTTGGTATAGAAGCTGGATACAAAACAAAAACTACGTTATTTATTTGGAAGATCCAGTGAAGCCAATTGATCTTTCCAATTACAAAAGGAACTCCCAGATTTATGTAGGTACGCGTATAGTTTCTGATAGGAAGCAGCAAATTTGAATTTTTTTTTAAGTTGTGTTTTTCATCGTCTGTGCAATGAAAAACACAACAATGAAAGAAGATAATTAAGTATTTTAAAAAAAAAGTTCTACTGACTTCATCTGCCTTTGAGAGGGTTTTCCATTCATTTCTCAGGAGATAACTATCAGATCTTGGCCTGGTGCCAATGAGACCATACGGAAACCACCAGCTTTCAAATAAAAACAAGTATTATTAAAATCGCTTCGCCCAGTTAAAAATTATGTGGTGGACTTTATGTTATGAACTTTATTTTAGTAATTTATTTTAACCAAATCCCCAACATTTAATAAACAGCCATCCTTTTAAATCACTAAAAATATACCGCGTCAAAATCTGTTGCGTAGTTTTAAAGATAGCGTAGTTTAGAAGCTCCCATAGGGACATAAATACAAAAATCACGACTTAGTTTTATATTAAGTAAAGATTTTAAACTATACTGCATTTTATTTATATTCCGTCATTTTCAATACATTAAGTGACAATAAACAACACAGTAACTACAAGCTTTGTTATAATATTTGCTTTGGAATCCTATTAACGGAACAAAGGCTTTGTTCCGTTAATAGGTTTGAACGCCAGTTACGGTCCGTAAATTGAAATATGAGTGTGGTAAGCTCAACAGGCATGTATCTAAGCAATCCTTTATCTAAGCAAACTGTATACAAATTTGTTTAGCTTGACCGAGAATTGAATAATGGCAAATTATAAAGCGCGCGTCGCGTAATTGTTTTGTTATTTTTCCTAACATGGGTGTTTTAAATTATAAAGAGCCTATGATTAGAAAGGATTCACGTTTCATATATTGTCTGGCCCAAAATTAAAAAAAATTCGTTGGCCGGTTGGGCCGAAATTGAATGTTTTTTTTAATGTTAAATAAATATTCATGAACATTTCACACAACGTCCTCCGGTCCCAAGCTAAGCTTATATTAGTATAGGAGCTGGCAACGTTTTCGAGAAAGAATTTCAGGTCAGCTGAATTTGTGATATGTCGTCCTTCTTGCTCTTTCGGTTAGAGTCTAGCCTACCTGGCAGGCGGTAGCGGTTGCGTTCATTAATGCGCATCCTACCTGTCCAGGTAATAATCCTGGATTTTAAAAACATTTTAAGAGGCGTAATTTGCAATTTTTCGTTTTTAAATAAGTCTACCTGACATACCTTTTTTATTGCCAGACATTTTTGACATTGCTAATTATGTGCCATTCGGATTTTTTTTTTACATCACAAAGTATTTCATAATGTCTGTAATTTTAATATTATGTTATTTAAAGATAAAAAAAACTTAAAATTAATTTGCCAGACATTAATTCGATTTAAATAAAACTACTTTTTACGGATTTAGACGCGTATATTTGTTTTATAGTCTGAGCACAATGTAATATGATATAGTTTATAGTAAATCTTTATGGTCAATGTAAAATTAAAATCGAATGTGGGTAAACCCTGTAATAACTGATCGTAGAAGACACATTACAGCTCAGTCTCACCCGTGACCATGGTAACTGCAAAGTCTCCGAAACGTCGGGCCAAAATTTAAAACAAATATACGCGTCTAAATCCGTAAAAAGTAGTTTTATTTAAACAGATGAGTTGCGCAAGTGTTAGAAAATATTATTAATTCGATTGCTAAACCTTGAATTAGAATGAAAAAGTCATGAAAAGTATTGCAGTATGATGCTAGTAGTTCGAGAGAGATAGTTGCAGAATATATAGTCGAGAATGAGACAGAGAACCATTACAAAAGTAAATTACTTGTTATTGTATATATAATAATAATTAATCATTTACACCATAGTCTCAAACTATTACATTTAGAAAAAAATTGGTCAAGTGCGAGTCGGACTCGCGCACGAAGGGTTCCGTACCATTATCTATGCAACATAAGGCATCGTTATTAGTATCGAGCAAGAAACGGTAAAAAAATCATGTTTGTTGTATGGGAGCCCCCCTTAAATATTTATTTTATTTTATTTTTAGTATTTGTTGTTATAGCGGCAATAGAAATACATCATCTGTGAAAATTTCAACTGTCTAGCTATCACCATTCTTGAGATACAGCCTGGTGACAGACGGACGGACGGACGGACGGACAGCGAAGTCTCAGTAATAGGGTCCCGTTTTTACCCTTTGGGTACGGAACCCTAAAAACAACATACATCACACTGCAAAAAGCCGCAATCCTAAATATATGCAGAATAGTTCGTAAGTTTATGGCAATATATGAAAAGGAAATGACACCACACACACTCACTACATCATAAATAACACATACATGTTATACTACTTTTCTTTTGTAAATACATACATAAAATACATAGAAACACCCAGACGCAGTACAATCATTTGTATGACAATTAGAAAAATGACACAAACGATTGTCCCGAGCGGGAATCGAACTCGCGACCTCTTGATTGGCAGTCCGTTACATAAACCACTCAACCACGAGGCTCGTCATGTTGTCCTTTAGTAGAATTTTATGTGATTTAGATCATCAACAGTTAATAAATGTATTTCATTAGAACTCCTGCATATATTTTTATAATGATCAACTCAGTCTAAAATAATGTCGGTCTTGCTATCCATACTCTCTTTAGGCTGTTTAGATTAAGTCCTGTAGTTGGAAATTGTAGTAGGTATCTCTATATATGCAACTATAATCTCCGAAGTTCGTCAATTATTCGAGAAATGTGGATGGCAATTTCCAAGCTTATTATGCTAACTTTTCGGACATTGTATCCACTGACCGTTCTCGAGTATTTTCGTGTTGTGGGGATAATCGGATTTCTAGAATTCTTTGACATAGTACCTACGCAGTATAATTTTAAGATTTGTTTTGGCAAAAAGACGTTTGAGACTTTATTCATTCAGAAGTTTCGACGAGTTTTACTTTAAACCTCAATAATTTCTTGCCTAGACTGACTTTCAATAATATTTTAGTATTATTAAATAGGTACAGTTTATTTAAGTCAGGTATAGTAGGCGGACTTATCACTTGTGATCTCTTACAAACAATCTTTGGATGGAATTAGTTCATAGAAAAAAGAAAAAAGACGTGTGGCACTCGGGGACTGCTGCGGTAAAGCTATTGCATAGTATTTTTTATCAACTTATGCAATTATAATTTTTAGGGTTCCGTACCCAAAGGGACCCTATTACTGAGACTTCGCTGTCCGTCCGTCCGTCCGTCCGTCTGTCACCAGGCTGTATCTAAAGAACGGTGATAGCTAGACATTTGAAATTTTCACAGATGATGTATTTCTATTGCCGCTATAACAACAAATACTAAAAATAAAATAAAATAAATATTTAAGGGGGGCTCCCATACAACAAACATGAATTTTTTACCGTTTCTTGCTTGATACTAATAATGTTGCCTTATGTTGCATAGATAATGGTACGGAACCCTTCGTGCGCGAGTCCGACTCGCACTTGACCAATTTTTTATTTATTTTATTTATGCAAGAATCTAAATACCATAAACTAAAATAAGATTAATAATCCTTATTTACTGATGCTTACATCTGTCCATTGTTTACGGTAATTATGATAAAATAGCGATTGTCAATCAAATGTCAATAAAATAAAAACTAACGCCAAAACTGACATGAGTCACCAGCGCGAACAGCGAAACGTGTGTAGTGTTTTAATATGGCAAAAGCTAACACCGACGCCAAAAAAAAAAAAAAAAACGTGTGTAGTGTTTTTAGTTACGCTATCTTTGTTACGGAATTTTAATTTCGAATTTTGTGCATTTAGTCTCCACCAGGACAACTCTCTGGTCTCCACGCTCAAGGCTTGCGATAGAAGCTATGAAATAGCTTAAAAACATTATGTTGTGGAATTCCTAACAATCATTTAAATAGCATAGATTATGTAGGTAATGTTAATGTCATGTTAATAAGTTTTAAGGCGTAGTATTGTATAATGTTAAGGACTTTACAAATACAATTGTGATTACATAGCCTTCGTAATTAAATTGTAAAGTAAACAAAGTTCATTTTTATTTAGGCCACAGGGGAGACCAACCTTTTGAGAGTTTAAAAAGCTTTATTTTATCAAAGTAGGTTAGCCTGTTGTGAGAATGCTGACAGATGTTAAAACAACAAAAGCGATCACTGTTGAGCCAAGTAAATACAAAATTAATAAACGTTTTTGAGTTTTTAGACATTTTCTTTCCTTGTTAAAATATCGGCTCAATTTGAGATATTACACACTTATTAAGGACTGATGATAATCTTTAAAAAAAAACCTGTCAAGAGCGAGGTAAACTCGCACACTTAGGGCTTCTTACCTACTAGACATATAAACATAATTAACTGCATTCAAATAATCAGTTAATTAAACTCAAAACAACTCACCAACTTAATTTTGTAGTTGAAATATAGGGAATCGCCTACATTTCAGCGACTTTATAAGTTGGTATTAGTATAAACACTTTTTTCTTGTGATGTGATGACAAATTATATATAAGTTTTTGAATATTTTCCTATATCAGGACTATATAGACTTGATCTATGCCAAATTTCAAGGCTCTAGGGCAACGGGAAGTAACCTGTGAATTTTGATTCCCTAGCATAAGTCCAAAATTCTTAAAAATGGTCGTAATTCGGTTATATCTTTTCAATGAGTAGAGGTAAAAGGTTGATTGTATTTTTTGAAGCAAGGGACCGCGTAGATCTACATTTAGTATGAGTTTCAAGTTGATACCTTCAGCCGTTGCTGAGTAAAAAAAGTTTGACAGACGGACAGACAGACAGACACCGGAGTGATCCTATAAGGGTTTATACTAAACCCTAAAAAAATAAGTTAATCAGGAATAAAGGTAACGATTCCAATTCAACTAAACAAAACTTAACTAAAAAAATGAATGATAGTGTGAATAACACAATACTGCAATGTTAACTGAACTTATTATAAAACTGCGTATTATAATAAAAATAAATAAATAAATATTCACGGACGAAATAAATTTCACACAACGTCCTCTGGTTCCAAGCTAAGCTTATATGCTTGTGTTATGGGTACCAGAATACGGATAGAATACATAAACTACTTTTCTTTTGTAAATACATACATACTTATAATACATAGAAACTAATATACATATAATATAATAAACAGAGAAAATAATACTCTTCTTCTTCTTCTTAGCCATTATGGACCAATTAAGTTTAGACCTCCTTTAGCTTCTGCCATTCCTCTCGACTTTGTGCCACTTGCATCCAATACGTCCCTGCAGTCTTCTTTACATCATCTTTCCAGCGCATTTGTGGTCTTCCTCGAGGCCTTTTATCCTCCCCCAAGGCCTCCACTCTAGGACCGCTCTAGCCTTGTTTTCGTGCTATGTGTCCAGCCCATTGCCACTTAAGTGTAACCTCACGTTTAGCAGCATCTGTGACTTTGCTCCGTTCTCTCAGCCAGGTATTCGTTTTAAGGCCTCTCAGCGTTACTCCCACGAGCTTCCTCTCTACTTTTCTCTGGGCGACTTGTATTTTGTTGATACGTTCCTTTGTCAGGACCCAGGTTTCTGCTCCGAAAAATAATACTAACGATCTTAATTAAGATAAATGTGTACAATGAAATAGCAAATAATAGATATACTGATACTATCAATTTTTATTTTTAGTTAAGTTTAGTTGTGTGCGTAGAATTGGTACCATTAAGCATGTTTTAGGGTTACGAACTAAAATATACGAGACACTATTACTGAGATTCCGCAATTTGGCCATCCGTCAATGGTAATAAGTACAAATTTCACACGGTGTATTTCTATTTAATTTATTACAATAACAACTAAAAAAAAAAGAGGAATATTAAAGGTGGACCTGAACGATCTTATTTATATATCCTAAACAGAAACAACGTCCATGCGGTGACGGGTTAAGAATACAAATGTCGTCACTCCTTTTCCTTCCTAGAGTGCTGTAAAAGCCAGCTAAGGAATATGTTACACAGATAACATTGTCTATTAGCGACGGTAAACTAAACAAACCCTGTGCTAACACGCCTGGTCAGTGCGGCACAGTAGACCTTATTCGTTCCCTAAATAGAGGAGACCCGTGCCCAACAGTGGAATCTTAATGGGCTGGAGAGAAACAGAAACAAGTAAGTTATTCCTTTATAAGATTAAGTTAACCTCAGCACTAAGATTTACTAAAAACTGTCCAGTCACGGATTTACCAGATGTAGTGTCTGTGACTACATGACTCAGTCTGCTTGAGGCTACTTACATATCTATGTGTGCGTGAAAATGTATCTATGTGTGTTTATGATGCCGGCTATACGTCATATGAAACGTCATTACTTTATGAAGTACGATTTTGCCAGGATAAAGTTACTTGTCCTCAATTTTAAACGTTAACGCACCATCTGGTATATCTGTGTGTTAAGAGGGTACTGTACTCCTTATTTAGGTATATGCCTTAGGTATTGCTATCTCTATTCCCGAGCGCCGCTGTGCTGAAAAGGACAAATATAGCTGAATCAGATTTTACCTACAAATTCTTTGAAAAAAAGACGATTCGTACTCCCACTTTTTCTTCGCGAAAGTTAAGCCGATTTTGTATATTTTTACGATATATTATAGATGTAGAGTATATCTACGCTTCTATCACTTTCTTTTTTGGTAAAACCTTATCATATATGTGAAATAGACGCTGCAACTTTATCTAAAGAAAACCGAAAAATACGGGATTTTCGGATGGTCATATTTCTTTTAGTTATTATGTTTTGAAAAAAAGAAAGTGATAGAGGCATAGATATACTCTTCATCTATTATATAGCGTAAAAACAATTAAATTCGGTTTAACTTTCGCGAAGAAAATAGGGGACTGCGATACCCATATTTTTGTATGGAGCATAATTTGGTATCGTGCCCTCTTAAGTGTAATAAATAAATGACCCCTTATAAAACTAAGGAAAATTAATGACATGGGTAGACATGATAAATTGCTTTTACAATAGTTATCGTTATCCTATGTTAAGCAATTTTAAGGGAGATCTGGTTTCCCTTAACCCTTAGATAAACTAATATTATAAAGCTGAAGAGTTTGTTTGTTTGAACGCGCTAATCTCAGGAACCACTGGTCGGATTTGAAAATTTTTTTTCATTCAGTCAGTGTTGTTCAATGTTGTATAGTGCATTTATTGAGGAAGTCTCTAGGCTATATAACATCACGCTGTGGCCAACAAGAGGGAATCAGTAGAGAAAAATGTTGCAAAAACAGGGAACATTTTCTAAATTTCACGCGTACGAAGTCGCGGACAACAGCTAGTAGGTATAGATGGCAATATCCCTTATCATAAAGAAAAGAATTTTTACCCATTTTACCGGAGTGCATTTTTTGCCGTATCAAGGTACTACGATACTAATATTAAAAAGCTGACGAGTTGGTTTGTTTGTTAGAACGCACTAATCTTCGAAACAGCTGGTCTGATTTAAAAAAAATCTTTGAGTAAAATTAAACTACTTTTTACGGAAATCCGTAAAAAGTGGTATAAACTACTTTTTACGGATTTCCGTTTCAGATGTCTAAATAGACACATTTATTTGTTTTAAATTTTAGACCGACGTTTCGGAGACTTTGCAGTCACCATGGTCACAGGTGAGACTGAGCTGTAGAGTGTCCTTTACGATCAGTTATTACAGGGTTTTCTCACATTCGATTTTAACTTTACATTCTCACAATTTTAAAACAAATACACGCGTTTAATCTGTAAAAAGAAGTTTTATTTAAACAAATGAGTCGCGCAAGTGTTAGAGAATATTAAATTATTTGAGTGTTGAATCAAAATATAGCATAGCTCGTATTCACATACACTTCACTTCAAAGCATAGCCGTAATCGATAAGATTAACGCTGTTGCTTTGTATATGAGCGCGCTCTAATTATCACAACCGCTTTTGTTACTGTACTCAGTAATAATTGTATTTGCAATAATTAGAAGTTTCTGTATTTCCCTTTATGGCTCTAAATCATGTATCAATATAAATTCAAATTACACAAACAATACAAATTGGTCTTTGAGACACTGGTATCAATTCTACATGCACAGCTAAACTTAACTAAAAATTTAAAAATCATGTTGACGGATCAGTCTTATTATAAAAACTACGTTTTATTTAGTCTAACGATTTTAATTAATATAAATGTTAAATCTCTAATAGGTAAATATTCAAAATACGTCTGTGTGGTGACGGATTAAGAATAAAAGTGTCACCACCCCATTTCTTTACCAGGATGCTTTATGAGCCAATACAAGCAGTTCATGTCTACTGTCAGAGACGGAAAACATAATACTAAAAATCCCTCCCAAAATGGAGGAGGCCCGTGACCAGCTGTGGGACGTTAATGAGCTGGAGAGGAGAGGAAATGTTATGTGTCTAAAACTAAAGTAATTTATTAATTTTGCAATTGACATGCTATGCTTTTTACATAATAAATCAAATGATGGTGGAAAAAGTGACTGCCGCAAGCGGGACTTAAACCCAAGACCTCGGATTACCGTTCCGAAGCTCATCCAACTGAGCTTATTGCGGTCGTGCCTGCAACATTCAAATTAACCACCACATTTGTCACTCGATTGAGTTTATATATTTTTACGTACAACGCCATCTATCAAGATTGCTTTACAACATCTCGACCAACTACCTAGTATTGTTTACAGAATACGCGGCAGTCACTTATTCCATCATAATTTAAATAAATAAATAAATATTCATGGACATTTCACACAACGTCCTCTGGTCCCAAGCTAAGCTTTATACGCTTGTGTTATGGGTACCAGAATACGGATATAATACATATACTACTTTTCTTTTGTAAATACATACTTATAATACATAGTAAACACCCAGACGCAGTACAAACATTTGTATGACAATTAAAAACATCACACAAATATTTGTCCTGACCGGGAATCGAACCCGAGACCTCTTGAACGGCAGTCCGTTATATGAACCACTAGACCACGAGGCCCGTCATTTGATTTCTTAATGTCTAAAACTAATTAGCCAGTTAATAAAATATACCACAGTTCTTTTAATTTTAGTTTGGTTAAGTTTTTGACGCGTCAGAATGGGTCTCAGTGAATAAATTTAGGTCGTACTTCATAGGTCGTACTTATATAATCCATCTTTACATAAACGTTCGTGGCTTGAATAGTAATAAAAAGATTATTACTTTCACTGTCTTTATTTGACTAGGATTAGATTTTTATACTAATGGTCCTATTCATAATGATTTATCGGAGGTTTAAACGGAGATTTTATCGCTGAGATAATAAACGTTTTAGCGTAAAAAGACTATCATGAATCGAACCGGTTCTAACGAACTTTTAAACCTCCGCTAAGTGTAAGTAAGTAAGTACTTAGTGTTGTTGAAATATAATGTACGTTTGGTGAAATATAATGTACTCCTTACAGGTAACGTTAGGTGAATTTTATAGTTAACTAACTGACCCGGCAAACGTTGTTTTGCCATATAAATGTTATGGGTGGACAACCCTTATCACTTAGGGGTATGAAAAATAGATAGTAGCCTATTCTCAGACCTATTGAATATGCATATAAAATTTCATAAGAATCGGGCAAGCCGTTTCTGTGGAGTATGGGGACGAACATTGTTACACGTGAATTTTATATATTAGATAGACTAGATTAATTGCTTATTAAATTGATATATGATTAAAACTACTTTTTACTGATTTAGACGCGTATATTTGTTTTAAATTTTGGCCCGTCGTTTCGGAGAACATAAAGATAGATCTTTGGTCAAAGTAAAGTTAAAATCGAATGTGGGTAAACCCTGTAATAACTGATCGTAGAAGACACATTACAGCTCAGTCTCACCCGTGACCATGGTGACTGCAAAGAATCCGAAACATCGGGTCAAAATTTAAAACAAATAATATATGCGCGTCTAAATCCATAAAAATTGGTCAAGTGCGAGTCGGACTCGCGCACGAAGGGTTCCGTACCATTATCTATGCAACATAAGGCAACGTTATTAGTATCGAGCAAGAAACGGTAAAAAAATCATGTTTGTTGTATGGGAGCCCCCCTTGAATATTAATTTTATTTTATTTTTAGTATTTGTTGTTATAGCGGCAATAGAAATACATCATCTGTGAAAATTTCAACTGTCTAGGTATCACCGTTCTTGAGATACAGCCTGGTGACAGACGGACGGACGGACGGACGGACGGACGGACGGCTAAGTCTCAGTAATAGGGTCCCGTTTTTACCCTTTGGGTACGGAACCCTAAAAAGTAGTTTTATTAAAACAAATGAGTTGCGCAAGTGTTAGAAAATATTAGATTAATTGCTATTTATTAGTCTGGCTAAATCTCGAGTACGACTGAGCTGATTCAGTTTATTTCTCCACCACTCTGGGAGATATTATAGTTTACTATGCTGCATTACCCAATCGTGTTAGCGCAAGGTTTATTTTTGAATTTTCCATCTCTCGCAGAGTATGTTATCTGTGTGCCCTTACCTAAATTAGGGTGGTGACGCTTATATTCTTAATCCGTCATCACACGGACGTTTTAGTATGGACATTAAATTTGGTAAGAAAAATTATACAATTGAAATATCCTCGTCATTTATAATACAAATAACAAAGATAACTTAAGCATGATTTAGATAAAGTTATATCCCATAAATAACATGAAATTCATAAACTTATCAAAACAGTTGTCACTCAAAGTGGTCGAAAATAAGCTTTAGGTAGCTTTTACACTTATCATTGTTATCAATATTGGCTTAGTAAGCACTCTATATATAAATGTAGCCACTTATGTTTGGGTGTTTTCTATTATTAGTATAACAAATATTACATTGTCTTTTCCCTGTTAATACGTACACGTGGAATTTTAGACAGTTTTGCCTACTTTTATAACATTTTTTACTGCTGATTCGCTCCTATCTTTCGCAGCGTAATGTTTTATAGCTCATAGCCGTTTTTGATAAATGTGCTATCCAACGCTGAAATTTTTTTTAATTGGATGAGATGTTTCAGAGTTTATCGCGTTCAAACAAACAAACTCTTCAGCTTTATAATATTATTATAGATACCTTACCTAGGTACCATTTTTAAAATACCAAACTTTATAATACCAATCTAGAGCTAAGGAGAGAAACTTATAGAGATCTTTGTCGAAAAATGGCCCTATGAAATTGATATTTGCCTCTACGAAGAATTCCAATGGCATTAGATGATACGTAGGTAGCACAGGGTAATAGTAAGTGAAAATGTTCATAGAACTATGAAATTATCATAAAAATACTGTAAAACAAAGCATTACACTATGTAAATGTTTGACAATCTTTGTCCGTGTGGTGACTTAGAATACAATGATGACCGACCCATAAATGTTTTAAGAGTTAGCTAAGAGATATTATAAGCAGATAGGTTCCTAGAGAGATGTCATTCTCGAAAATTAACCCCGAACACATTTAGCCAGCACAACACACTTAGTCAGCGCGACATATTAGATCAGAAACTCGACCAAAAACTCTCCCAAAGTGGGTTAGGTCGTTGCTCAATATTGGGAAGTTAATGGGCTGAGAAGAAAGAAAAAGATTCAGCAAAGGTTCAGAAAACGAAGAAAGAGAAAGGAAGATGGTTTCAGACAAAGATAAAGTTTAAAAATAAATTTTGTAAAATATTATGACTGATTTGTTTTACGTGAAAGTTTTTGACAAAAGATCTATGTATCTATCTGTGTGTATATATCTATGATGTCTATCTGCGAAATATGATAATTTTTAGAGGTTTTATCTATTAAGATTTATCATAAAATGAATATTATTTCCATTTAAATGTAGGTACCTAGTCTTCAAATTTGTATGTAGGTTAAAGTAACTTTAATATCTTACTCTAACATAGAACAAGATATTTTCAAGATATTCTTAGAAAATGAATAGAAAATGTCTATGAAAAATAGATTATTTTCTTTAATCAGTGCGCATTTAATACCTACATTATAACTACGTATGCCTAAATACGTATTATCTTTCTCAGCATTTTTATGTTATTTATGCTTTTAAATTTAAACTATTTATATAAGTAAACATATTACAATATTTGTATAATTTTATTGTGTCGTCCAATAAGCACGTTTGCAGTTTGGCTTGCTAACACAGTTTTGTTTCCACGCCATCTAGCTTCAGCTGGCGGCAGCTCTTGCTTATCAACGAGCCTGAGTCGCAGTTGCACGTCGCCGGCAAATCAACCTGTCACCTCATGATGAAATCCTTCGCCAACTTTTTAAAAAAAGAAGAGATTATCTACACTCCTTGGGATACGACATCGGAAGCTGGATTAAATGTGACCGAGAACTTGAAGTTTTACCTTGGATATAAATATACAAGTAAGTGTAATAATGTTAAGTTAGTGATAGCGCCATCTGGAAAATGATCCGGTAAGTTTTATAGCTATACAAACCTTGCGTTTTTTTTTTGTTAAGTTGGCAGCGCGTATACGTTCTTCAGTTCTTCTTTTAAATAATAGATGGCGGTAAAACAACATTTTGTTTGTTATCAACAGATTTGAATGGTGGCGTGCCGTAATTATTTACGATACACCTTCCTATTTGGCCTTAGTGGGGGAATCTGGTGGCTGGCTTTTGGCCGGTAGTATTCACGAGTATATGACCTATCTTGGCTATGACGTCTTTGGCCGAGAAATAAACTCACAAATGAATTTTGAAGACATGTTACTCCAAACTGTTGGGAATAATTACGCAAGTGAGTTCGTTTTTGGAAACGGGGCTTAAAATGCACATATAAATTTAAATATGTACTTTATTAAATTGTATGACTTTTCGTAAATATTTATCTACTACATTCTATGGTTGAGTGTTAAATCAGTCCATGGATATTTTTCGATGGTAATGAATCGATACCTAACGATATCATAATTTAAAGGTAATATAACATAATTATCGTGCAAAAATTATGCCAATATCTAAGTTAGAATGAAAAACTGGCTAAGAACTAGTTGTATTCGCACACAAAGGGTCCCGTACTCTTATTATCTTCGAAAAACGAGTTGATGGTAATAAGTATCTAGTTACCTATCTATTTGTTGTTGTTGCATCAACTGATACACATGAACTATGAAATTTACAGCTCTCTAGTTATCACCATTCAAGAGATACATCCTCATGCCTCATGACAGACGGACAGACAGCGAAGTCTCAATAATATTATAATTCTGTTTTAGCTTTTGATAAGAAACCTTAAACAATTTAAGAATATAATAAAGTAACTCAAATTGTCATATCAGAATTTATTACCAACATCACGGCTATTTTGCTTCGAAACACAAGTTTTATGCACGTTTGATTGGTTTTCCAGCACTTCTGCACAATATTTGATATCTATGTAGGTACCTCGCCACAACAGTAGTCAATGGATATTCATAGAGGTTGAGTAGATAGAAATACTTATTTACTGACAACTTTTACTAAATATACTAAATACAATTGAAACTGCAAATATTTAAACAGTAATAAATAAAATTCAATTATCCCTCTATCTCTCCCTCTTTGTTCTCACTGTTGGGCACGAACCTCCTTCAATCTACCTTCTAAAATAGCTTCTAAAATTGCCATAAATTTTCGATATTATTGCTTCAACTATTAGTTTAAACTATGCAGTTGGTACTAGTCAATTTATTCAATAATGTTATTCTGAAAGTGTAGAATAATTTATTATATTCTGAACTTTCATAATAACATTGTTGAATAAATGGGAAAGTGTAGGTAGATAAATGATATAGATATTGCTCTGTCCTTATCACTTTACAGGTTGGCCAGAAATTTTTGATACGTTTTTATAGCTCCATTCGTATCTATCGATATATGTAGGAATAAATAAATAAAAAAATACTTATGAACATTTCACATAACGTCCACTGGTCCCAAGCTAAGCTTAATGCTTGTGATGGGTAGCAGAATACGGATATACTACGTATACTACTTTTCTTTTCTTTTTATAAATTACTAGCTGACCCGGCAAACATTGTTTTGCCATACTAAAAAAAAGAAAAAAAAGGTTTGAAAAATAGATGTTGGCCGATTCTCAGACCTACTGAACATGTATGTAAAATTTGAGAAGAATCGGTCAAGCCGTTTTGGAGGAGTACGGTAACTAACACTGTGACACGTGAATTTTATATATTAGACTAACTGTTGCCCGCGACTCCGTAAAAATCCATCCAGTAGTCTTTACGTGAAAGAACAACAAACATCCTTGCATTCATACAATCCAACATTAACCAAACATCCAAATATTAGAGTATGGATAGAAGACCGAGGAAAGGTTCGCGTTGCTCGGCCAATAGTTTAAGGACCTATTTTATTTTGTCGCGCGTAATTTCTTTTTCATCATATCTCCTAAGATATTCATTAAAATTGCATGCTGTAAAAAGCAATTATAATCTATTTTAAACGTGTAAGCTAACTAAGGTATTTAATTTGATGAAAAAGATTACTATATAGGTACACATAAATAGCTTTTGAAAACACCCTATTGAATTTGATAATTTTGCGACATTATTACGGGTACAGCGGGTTTCCCTTAAAAGATAGACATATACCCTCGCGGACTTTTTTGAAGAACTATAGGTAACAAACAATTTCTCCATACATTAGTTTGTTGTACCTCACATAGATAAGGCAGCGTTTTCATTTATAGCTCGTTTCTCGGCAAATTTAATCATATCTCATCCAATATACAGCAAACTCCAACAAATTATGCAAAAAAAAACCATCCTCTTGAAACATTCTATCTATTAAAAGAAACCGCATCAAGATCCGTTGCGTATTTTTGAAGATATAAGCTCACATAGGGACATACATACAAAAATTACGACTTTGTTTTATAAGAAGTAAAGATACTTTTTTGTATGTATTAATCTATGTAACGGAATCTTTAAAAATGATTTTTATTTACAATAATAATTTCATCAAAAATTTTGCTTAACTATACATACTCAATATAATAATTTGAAGAATGACCAGAACTTTCGATTGTGATATTTTTGTTTTTTTTTTCTTCACTTCGCCCCACTGTTGGGCACAGGCCCGCTCCATATTGGAAGGGTTTTTGATCTACAATGCTGCGCTGATCAGGCGGGTTTAGTTTCGAGTTTTACGTCTCTCACAGCTGATCATAAAGTCCCTTAGCTAGCTTTGACTTTGGGAAAGAATTTGGGTGGTGACACTTATATTCTTAATCCGTCACCACACTGACATTTTTTTAGTTTTTATACCAAGTTAGTTATTTCGTTAATGCTTTTTAATCTTCTCATACAATCGTGAAGTGAAATACATACACACATTCATACATTCAGTTTTACGAACCGTGCAAAAAAATGTGCTAGAAAAGAAACATAAGAAACGAAAGAAGATTTTATTTAAAATAAAACATTGATATTTAATTACTATGTTAATTTTCAGGGGTCCGTGCCATAAGGTAAGGTTATTCATAATGACTTATCGGTTATAGATAAAAAAACGTTTTATCGTAAAAAGAATATTATGAATAACAAGTTTTGACAATTTTCGCGAACCGTTTTTAGCGAACTTTTAAACCTCCGATAAGTCATTATGAATAAGACCATAAGACTTTGCTATCTGTCCGTTAATCATCACCAGGCTGTATCTCAGAGACTGTGATAGCTGTTGTTGATACAAAAAATTTTTGAAGATGCTTCCATTAAACAAACGTTTTCAGTGTAACTTGATGATACCCTTAGACGACGTGATTATGACGGCATGAGCAATATATTATGTTAATAATGGTACTTGACCACATAATATAACTCGTACTTGAACATATTACACAAAAAAATCCTCTTAAACCATTATTAAATATAATGGTTGAAAAAACCAGCATTTAAATCCGTTGCGTAGATTTGAAGATATAAGCTCACATAGAGACATTCATATTACATGGTCTTATTCATAATGACTGACCGGAGGTTTAAACGGAGATTTTATCGGAGAGATTTAAACCTCCGATAAGTCATTATGAAAAAGACCAATGTACAGTTCAGATACAAAATTTATATCCAACAACTTGCGATCACCAATGAAAGTCGGTACTTCAGAGAGAGACATTAATTCACAACATTTGTTGAATTTAAATATACATATTTGTAACAAACGCTTGCGACTTTTAAATTGTCTACTAACGCCATCTAGAATGCTCACGGGGAAACTTGACACATGTCCAAATTTTAAATTGTCATTTTGTTTACAAAGCGACGTTACGTCTTGAACACCAATAAGTTAGGATCAAAATAATAATGGTACGGAACCCTTCGTGTCCCAATCCAACTCATATACATATAACCAGTTTTTACCAGTTTTTGTTGGTGTTACGCTTTTAGATTCTTTTACAAGGGCACAGGATATAAATATACCGTAAATACTTCATAAATATTAATATACAAGCACGTGGATAGTGCTAATATATTCTTAGGCCGCTATCTGTGAATAATGTAATAAAAAGCCGCTTTAGTACGTGTTCGACTTGCGCACAAAGGATTCTGTATAATATAGGCCCAATTTGATAATCAGTGTTAAGACCTCGTGACCTAACATATACCTACTGAAATTGGAGCCTAGTTGCTGTTGTGACACGATATAATATGTCATAATAATTATATTATTTACTTTATATTAATTTATTAATTTTTGTATTTGACATGCTATGCTTTTACTTAATAAATCAAATTATGGTGGTAAAAGTGAAATGTCCCACTTGCGGCATTTCACTTTTACCACCATAATTTGATTTACTTTATACTAGCTATTGCCCGCGACTTTCGCGCGAAATTTTTAAAACGTTTTTCACTGATGCAGCTCTCCTATTCATCGCAGCGTGATGTTATATAGCCTATAGCTCGATAAATGTACTACCCAACACGGAAAAAACAATTTCAAACCGGACCATTGGTTCCTGAGATTAGCGCGTTCATACAAACAAACTCTTCAGCTTTATATCATTGTTGTAGATTGAAATAAACACGTTTGTTTCATGGAACTCCCTTCAGATATTTATTGTATGCTTATTTTCAGTATTATTTGTTGTTAAAGTACTCAAAATGGCAGTAAAAATGCGTTATCTGTGAATATTTTAACTGTCTAGCTATCACTATTCACGAGATTTAGTCTCGTAAAGCACAGCAGATGGACAATGACAAATCTCAGTATTATTTATATTCATATTCATGGATATTTCACACAACGCCCTCTGGTCCCAAGCTAAGCTTATACACTTGTGTTATGGATACCAAAATACGGATATACTACACAAACTACTTTTATTTTGTAAATACATTCCTATAATAAATGGAAGACACCCAGACGCAGTGCAAACATTTGTATGACATTTTTAAACATCACACCAAAGATTGTCCCGAGCGGGAATCGAACCCGCGACACACGAATCAATCACAAGGCTCGTTTATTAGAAGCAGTATTAGTGTTTCAACTTTCGGTACGGAATCCTAAAAGAGAGCAGAATTCGTTACACTCATAAATTTTTATGTAAGTTTTTGTTTTAAGACATACCTTGTGCGTATAAGACCTATAAAAATTCACACTGTTTTATAGCTAATCTATAATAAAGAGTTTATGATGAGATTGAAGTCCTCGTTTTTGTTAAGATGTTCGCTTGGAAAAGATTTTGGGATTTAAAAGAATATCGTGAAGTGTTTTTTTGTCCTCAGACAGACGGCCCGACGAACGGACAGACGAAGAAGTTTCATTAAGAGGGCACGATACCAAATTATGCTCCATACAAAAATATGGGTATCGTACTTCCCTTTTTTCTTCGCGAAAGTTAAACCGATTTTAATTGTTTCTACGTTATATTATAGATGAAGAGTATTTATATCTATGCTTCTGTCACTTTTTGTCAATACATAATAACTAAAAGAAATTTGAGCATCCGAAAATCCCGTTTTTTTCGGTTTTCTTTAGGTAAAGTTGCAGCGTCTATCACACATATTTGGTAATGATTTACCAAAAAAAAAGTGATACAAGCATAAATATACTCTTCATCTATAATATAGCGTAAAAACAATTAAAATCGGTTTAACTTTCGCGAAGAAAAAAGGGGACTACGAAACGTCTTTTTTTCAAAGAATTTGTAGGTAAAATCTGTTTTAGCTATATTTGTCCCTTTCAGCACGGTGCTCGGGAATAGGGATAGCAATACCTAAGGCAAATACCTAGAATAGGAGTACAGTACACTCTTTGTTAACATGACTAGCAGTTAAACTATATAGATTCTTTCCAGCATATTAACGTCCCACTATTGGGCATGTGCTTTCTCCACTCTGGGAAGGATTATGGTCTATTGTGCCACGCTTACCAGGTGTGTTGAGACAGGGTGTTTAATCGAGTTTTCCGTCTCGCATAGAGGACGTTATCCGTGTACAATATTCCTTAGTTGACTTTTACAGCACCCTGGGAAGGCAAAGGGGTGGTGACACTTGTATTCTTAATCCTTCACCACACGGACAATATATAGATTGATGTAACATTTATATCTCTATCGTGGTAGACGCCGTAAATGATCGTCATAACAGTTTATGCGTTACAATCGGAAGCAAAAAATAACATCTCTTTATTCTCACTGCTTAATGGGAATGTCGTGTTTCGACGACTCACTATGTTATGCATATTTGCATCAGAAATAATTACCAATATCAAAATGAAACCTGTTTGTCTGTTACGATTGTTAAAACTAATGTTATTTTACTAACTACT
This sequence comes from Orgyia antiqua, assembly GCA_916999025.1. Taxonomy (NCBI): domain Eukaryota; kingdom Metazoa; phylum Arthropoda; class Insecta; order Lepidoptera; family Erebidae; genus Orgyia; species Orgyia antiqua. The sequence continues at coordinate 15,110,739 of OU779874.1, forward strand.
TCTGCGGATATACAAAATTCAACATTTACAATTAACAGTTTTGAAAATCCTTAAAAAATTGTCAACAAGTCATATCAGTGCTCAAATTTATCAGCTGCCGTTGTCAGGGCCTAGTGTCTTTAATACAAGTTATTTCCAATAACTTAGCTAAGGCACTAGTCACCTCTACACAGGTTCTCCTTTCGCATATCCTATCTCTTACCCTTGTTTCATATTTATTTTAATAAGTGATCTTATACTGATATAATTTTTACTAATAATGTATAATACAATTTATTTTGTTGTTGTAATATATTATTAACCTGCATGCATTTTAGTTACGTATTGTGAATTTTATTTTAGTTACTATGAATTGAATGTATTTTTTATAAGACATCTTTTGTAGTGGTGAATAAATCTTTATCTTTATCTTTACTTCTTATAAAACAAAGTCGTAATTTTTGTATGTATGTTAGGGTGTCCCTTATATGGAAAAAAAAAAATTTTTTTTGAATTTCGAAACGCATACCCTCTACTTTTTTTATAAATGCTAAAATGTACTTAAATATGAAATTTCATATTTGTAGCATGATTGCAACCCGTGCCGACCGAGCCCTAAATTTAGTAAAAAATGGTGTTTTAGCCTGACATTTTGGTTTGATCCAAAACTAATTAAAATGCAACAAATAAAGTAAATATGAGTAAGAATAAAATAAGATCAACATAAACTTTTATTTAAATACAAATTATAATAATAATTAATTAGGGTAACTTCTCTTTAGTGTAGTTTTTTTACAGTCTGGATACAGTTTTCTGTGTTCCTGAACACAACGCAACAAAAACTGTTTTTGCTCTTCTTCAGCCGTGATAAGTCCATTAAAATCTTGCATTAATTTAGCAGCTCTTTCATTAGTGTCATTTACGACCTTAAAACGACTTATTCATCTTCTAGCTTCCAAAAAAGTAGGATTGTCACCCCAAGAAGATATATCCTCCCGAAGAAAACTGTCGTCGATTTGCAGTCGAGATAGAAATTGTTTGCTTCTTTGAGTCACAAAATCATTCAGCGTCATATCTGAAAGAAAGAAAAAACAGTTTAAAAAAGCAAAAACTAAGCCACGAAACTTTGAAAAAAGAAACAAGAAAATATTAAACTTACTAAAGAAATTTTGCGTAATTTCTTCCTTCGATTCAGACCAAGCGCTTCTACAACCGCATGGAGAATGTAAACTGTGTCTCTTATGCTTAATTGGCAACGATCTAAAGCTGATACCAGTTTAGGAGTTATGAAACTTTTCGTGCCTCTTTTAGAACTTTTTTCAGGGCAAAGAATCTGAGTACTAAGTTCACAGTTCGAAATCTGTTCCTCATCCGAATTCTCCAGACATTTCAAGCTATCTATCGAAGAAGTAGATGCAACAGCCAATAACTCTCTTTGTTTTACCTTTCTTTCCTCTTCTTCCAATCGTCTTTGCCTAACTCGTTCTTCTTTCTCCGCCAATTTTTTGTCAATTCCACCTAAGCATCCCGGTCGACCTGCCTCTCTCTGTTTCCTTAAAAAATCTTTGTCTTCCTATATCTTAATTCTGGCGAAGGCATCAGCATGTGCAATATCAAATAAGTTATCAAGGTCTTTTACAAAATTATTTTCACGGTTCTTGAACGTCACCTGAGTTTTCTTACAGTTTTTTTGCAGCTCCCTTCAAACATGATATAAATCAACAAGTTTCTTCACGCAGTTAGGAAATGCCTTCGTAGGAATTCTGGCTGTTTCCCAAAATATAATGCACTCTCTTACAACAAGATTCGCACTTTCACTAACAGTCAGCTTGACTTCACGTATATTGTAAAATAAAACGGTGAGAACTTGTCGATTAGATGGTAATTTTGCACCATTTATCTGGTGGCTTGGCAGTCCGATAAGGTAAATATTTTGTTTATCACTTCGTAATTCCACAGACATCTTCACATAATAAACAACAACGCATTAATAATGTTAGAAATCACGTATGAAATGACAATTGAAATTCGCAGTAACAGGGCCCTGAGTCGGGTATTTCAACGGTGTCACAACTGTACCATTATTGTACCATTATGGTGCAATAGTAAAGTTTTTGGTAGTCTACTATTAATGTGTCGTCATAACGACTTCATCATTGTCTTACAATTGTCAAAGTGACATAAATTGCTAGTCTCGTACACAACTGCTTCACAATTGCAATTCAATGACTGAAATGTTTCGGTAGTCTGCTATTTTGAATTTGACAGTAATATTTTTAAATTGTCCTGTGTCGACAGATTGCCATAAATAAAAAATAGATAGATAGAAATATTAGAAATTGTTCTTTGTAATTTATTGCAATTTACTAATCTCCTAAACTTCACATTGCTTTTTATACTAATAAATAGTATGTACAAATATATTTAAACGAAGTCTAGCATGATTAAATGTTTAAATTTATTAGTAGTTTTTCGAAAATCACTTCAACTAACGCATTTTTTAAAAACGGCAACACATACATACCATTCTAACACAATCCATAGATAAAAGAGACCGAAAATTCAATGCATAGATAAAAGAGATCGACAATTCTATTACCATTGAAAGACCGTTATGACGGCATATAGCAGACTACGGATATTTGACTTCAATTGCAACGGTATCGTGCCGGTATTGTGCCGGTATGACAATTGTTCCAAAATAGTGGACTTGAGCACCTGGTCACAGCGCTGCACCCGCGCAACTTGTATGGACAAGTTAAAAACTCAAGTCGGCACGGGTTATCGTTTATAAATCGGGCTAATATTTATTTCTGTATTATATTAGGTCAATACTAAAGTTTTTAGACGGTATGCGTAAAAATATATTGACATTGAAATTTAAGGGACACCCTAATGTATGTCCATAAGTGAGCTTATATCTTCAAAAATACGCAACGGATCTTGATGCAGTTTTTTTTAATAGATAGGATGGTTCAAGAGGATGGCTTTTCTACATAATTTGTTGGGGTTTGCTGTATATTTGATGAGATATGATTAAATTTACCGATAAACTCGGACGCGTGCGAGCTATAAATGAAAACGCTACCTTATCTATGTGAGGTACAACAAACTAATGTATGGAGGAAATGGTTGTTACCTATAGTCTTTCAAAAAAGTCCGCGAATGTCTATCTTTTAAGGGCCTACATCAATATTATCGTATATCATCGCCGACACGTACATATTAACACAACCAGTAGGCACAGAAAATGAAGAATTAGGGATACTTTTCCTATTTACTCAAAATCTACTAAATATATTTTAATTCTGATTTACGTGTTTCTATATATAATAGTTACTTATGTTTTTAAAGTTATTTCATTAGTTAATATGCGATAATAGACCGACAAATGAAAAAAATAAAAAATTAGAGAGGTTGTTTCCCTAAGATTTTCTATCGAGAAAACTTTTTTCAATCGTGTTTCTGAGTTTATGCGATCCTAGATCATATATTGAAAAAACATATACTTAAAAATTAGAGCTCTAGCCATTCAATCTAAAGAAACAATGAAAACTTCGTACGTAGAAAAATGCACGAAGCTATTTTGGTATGGTCTTAAGGGAAACCCGCTGTACCCATAATAATATCGCAAAAATTATCATATTCAATGGGGTGTTTTCAAAAGCTATTTATGTGTATATAGTAATCTTTTTTATCAAATTAATTACCTTAGTTAGCTTACACGTTTAATATAGATTATACCTGCTTTTTACAGCATGCAATTTAAATGAATATCTTAGGAGATATGACGATAAAAGAATTACGCGCGACAAAATTAATAAAATACTTAAACTGTCGGCCGAGCAACGCGAACGTTTCCTCGGTCTTCTATCCATACTCTAATTTTTAGATGTTTGGTTAATGTTGGATTGTATGAATGTAAGGATGTTTGTTGTTCTTTCACGTAAAGACTACTGGATGGATTTCCATGAAACTTTCCTAAATTCCACGCGTACGGAGTCGCGGGCAACAGCTAGTAAATAAATAAATTAAAAAAAATAAAAAATAATGTTATAAAGCTGAAGAGTTTGTATGTTTATTTGAACTCGCTAATCTCAGGAACTAGTGGTATGAATTGAAAAATTCTTTCTGTGTTTGACAGTACATTTATCGAGGAAGGCTATAGGCTATAAAACATGACGCTGCGACCTATAGGAGCGAAACAGCAATGAAAAATGTTACAAAAACAGGGAAAATTGTCTATTATCCACGCGTACAGAGTCGCGGGCCACTGCTAGTAGACTACGATATTGAAGTTACCGTCAATATGAATTAAGTCTACAAAACTAATAAAATATCTACACGTTTCGCGTTCCCGTTTCACGTTACACAACAAATGAATATTGGTTATCCTGACAATTCATGATTTAGTGGCGAAACACATGTCTAAATTTCGGTAGTTGTGTTTGCGCAATATCGCGAACCTTTTTGTGAAGGGGTATTCTTATCGTCTTGGTTCTGATCTGGACCATCTGAATGAGTATAAATGAAAATTTAAAAACCCTGCTCTTTTGTTATTTATATTGCCTTCAGGCGTCACCTAAACATGAAAGCTGATATTTCATAGGCCCTTAGAGATTATAACAAAGCTGCCAAATACCTATCTCAACGTCAATATTTTCTAAGGATTACTGAATAGAAAAATTTTAATAAAACGTCTAGTTATGATGAGCGGGTAAATGGCATAAAATTTTATAATAATAATGGCAGAGAACAATAAAATTCTTCAATTCACTTTACACCTCAGTTCACTTCATTTCAATCGCATCATAAGGCAACAATTTTTTTAATAACAGTATTTTGTTACTTAGTCCCTTTAAATAATACGAGGCGCATGTTCCGTCAGATATGAACCTTTCTTATAACCCTCTTCATTTTTCTACAGTTATTTTATTATCACCTCTGTTTACACAGAGGTTATAATAATTAATATTATTTATTTAATTCAAAAAAATTCTATGTTTATTTATTATAAAATTAGTATCTTGGTTGTTTTTAAAAGGCGCTGTATTAATTTGTATGCTAATGTAATACATAATTTACAAATATTTTCCTTTGGATTCTAATTACAGTAGATGAAGAATCAAAAGTAAGTTGTATCTTAAAAACTCCATTTTGAATAGAAAATTGTCTTGAAATAAAATTGTAACGGAAAGTTTTACGTTATTCTTAATTAATTCGCTTTTATAAGCTCAGTACTTGTATATAAATGTATTTATCGATGTAGCGGAAACCTTGTAAATTTTCACCCACTTGCAATAATCGGATTGATCTGAAATTTTGCGCACATATTAAGGAATGACGACAATTTAAACGTTCTCTGGTCCCAAGCTAAAATTTCAAAAAGTACTGTCCATCTGTAAAGTGGTCAAATCTATAAACTAAACCGGAGTGCGATAAAAATATTTATATTAATTGTGGCCCAAATCATCAAGAACTTGAAGAGTCACTCAAATGCAAGCTGCGCAAGGCGTATAGCATTCTATAGGCGAGCCTATCCAGCATTGTATAGATAGAGAAAGGTTGTTGGATGGATGGATCCAAATGGCAATAGAAACAGTTTAGTCTAATGTTCTTATTATTATTGAGTTATCGGAGGTTTGAACGGAGATTTTATCGGAGAGATAATAAACGTTATATCGTAAAAAGACTATTATGAATAACAAGTTTTGAAAATTTTCGCGAAATTTTAAACCTCCGATAAGTCATTATGAATAAGACCGTAATACTATTCATAAAAATACTTAAGTCAATTTTTACCTATAGTTATGATATCAATCTTCCGTTGTATAATACTAAAATCTTGTTGATCATTGTTACGTTATTTTCAATATCCATTATTGTTTATTAGGGTTCCATGCCAAAAGATTAAAACCGGGACCTTGTTACTGAGACTTCGCTGGCCGTTCCGTCCGATTTTCACTAAGCTTTGTCTCTGGAACGGTGATAGCTAGAGAGTTGAAATTTTTACAGCTTATGTATATCTGTTGATGCTATAACAACAAATACTAACAACCAAAATACAATAATAGTCTTATTCATAATGACTTATCGGAGGTTTAAAAGTACGCTAAAATCGGTTCGCGAAAATTGTCAAAACTTGTTACTCATAATAGTCTTTTTACGCTAAAACGTTAATTATCTCTCCAATAAAATCTCCGTTTAAATCTTCGATATGTCATTATGAATAAGACCATAAATATTTAGGGGGTTCCTTTACAAACGTTTTTAGTGTAACTTGATGATAACTTTTAAATATTTGATAATGTCAGCATAACGAACATTATTATGATTAGCTGTTGCCCCTGACTTCGTGCGCATGCAATTTGGAAAACTTTACCCATTTAACAACATTTTTCATGGATTCTTCGCGCGTATTAGTCGTAGCGTGATGTTATATAGCGTTCCTCGATAAATGTAATATCCAAATATGAAAGAATTTTTCAAAACAGACGAGTGGTTTCTGAGATTAGCGCGTTCAAAACAACAAACTCTTCCGCTTTATAATATCACTAGCTGTTGCCCGCGACTTCGTCTGCGTGAAATTTAGAATTCAAACCTTAACAAATAGAAGTTTCCTCTGGCGCTCAATAGGTGGCGTTGTACAGTTTTTAAATCGCACTATGGTTTGGTTACACACATTAACGGTTAAGCTCGTAATTTTTTTTTGTTTTAATTCTGCTTTTCTTATTTATACATTAGTATAGATAGTATAGACAAATAAAATAGCCAGTAGAATAGCCCGAGTCCCGAGTAAGGGTGATACTATATTAATGTTTTAATCGGTGTATCTGTCTTTAATAAAGACAGATACACGAATTAATATAGATATAAAAAAAAAAAATTCAGTCAGGACAAATATTTGTGTGATGTTTTTAATTGTCATACAAATGTTTGTACTGCGTCTGGGTGTTTCTATGTATTATAAGTATGTATTTACAAAAGAAAAGTAGTATATGTATTATATCCGTATTCTGGTACCCATAACACAAGTATATAAGCTTAGCTTGGGACCAGAGGACGTTGTGTGAAATGTCCATGAATATTTATTATTATTATTATTATTTATATAAAGACTCTTTATTATATTATCTGTGGTATAGATAATATCGATACAGAACCCTTCAAGTGCAAATCTCTCTGCAATCAACTCTTACTTGACCGGTTTTATTGTACTGTTATTCAGTTGTTAGCTTTATGCTTCAGTGGATTACGTAACTTGAATACGGCTTTTGTGTAAACATAATAGATTTGAGATTTCATCCTTTTTCTCGATTATCTTGTGTATTTAGATGTACAATATATTTTATATAAAAGAATCTCGTGTTTTTTGTTGAACGATTCTATTTTATTGACTGAGAATTTATTTTATATGTTGAATGGAAAGGTTTCCTAAAAACGGGTAGTCTAAACTATTAGAAACTACGCACAACAGCAAAAAAATCTCCATACCAAAATATGGACTTCGTATTTCGCTATTATTTTCGTTGCTATTAAATTGCCTTCAGAGCAACAATTTTTTCTCACAGTATCCAGGTTTTATGTATCTATGCTTTTATTACTTTCTCTTTTCCAAAATATGATTAACGATATTTTTAGAAGTAATTATTTAAATGAAAAAATGCTTTTATCACATACAAAATAAACACTCATTCTGTGGAATGTATGACGTAAGAAGGGATTGGCTCCTTAATTGAAGATTTTATGTGACCCCACTTGTCCATACTGACAGGTTTTATTATGGGTCCCTTCAAAAGTTTTCCAATAATACGTGAGACATTATACCGTATTTGGAAAACCCATAGCTTGATAATTGTGAGATATAGTATCCTTTATTCCCCAATTCGTAAAATAAATAAATAGTAAAATAAGGTAATAATTATGTATACTTCTATACTAATATTAAAAAGCTGAAGAGTTTATTTGTTTGAATGCGCTAATCTCAGGAACCAATAATCCGATTGCAAAAAATTCAGTGTTGGATAGTACATTTATCGAGGAAGGCTATATAACATAACGTTGCAACTAACAGAAGCGAAGTATCAATGAAAAGTGTTGCAAAAACATGGAATAATTTCTATATTCCACGCGTAAGAAGTCGCAGACTACAGCTAGTAAGCCTATATTATGTGACATTTCCTACCCAGGGTGATGTAAGAACCAGCTTAGGCCTGTGCCCAACAGTGGGACGTCAATGGGCTGGAGAACTACACAACTTATGAAAAAGTCACAAACAAATATAATTATTCCCCATGGGATAATAAATTTAACCGATATTGAGATATTCTGATGAAACCAAAAATTAATATCCGTTATATTAAAATATATCATAACCAGGCTTAGAGTGTATAACCAACAGGAGCAGATACGCATACTGTTTTCTTATCTTATATATAAATAAAATACTGCCAAGCCGGCGGCGGGATGCTTGGAAAACGCACACAAATTCTGTAATGTAATTTCATTCGTCACTACGCAATTTCTGCCAAAAATTGCCTCAACCACGCTAAGAGACGACTGTCCATCCCTTCATCCATTGCTGGGTATAACTCCCCCATAGAACGCCACAACGCGTGGTCCAGTGCTAACTGTATCCAGTGGCCCCCAGCGCATTTGACGATATCGTTAGTCTACCTTGTTAGGGGCCGCCTCACGCTACGTCGTCCGGTACTTAGTCACTCGTCTTATCGTAGCGATGAGGCCTGCCCATTGCCACTTCAGCGTGCTAACTCTTCGAGCTATGTCGTACACACCGGTCCTTCTACGGATCTCCGCATTCCGGATCTTATCACGTGGGGAAACACTGAGAGACGACTATATCCGTACATAATGAGTGCGAGCATTGCACTTAAACCTTTTTAGTGGAGTCTCCTTATAATGTCAAGTCCTGTTGGGTTAAAGCTTTATGTACACTAGGCGAAAAACAAATAAAATTTACCATTCATGTTGTTTACCTACGAGTTATTGGTATCAATTGTACGTGTACTACTAAACTGAACTTAACTAAAAAAATGAAAGTTGATAGGGTGTATAGTATAATTAATACATATTTGCTATTTCGTTTACATATTTATGTTAATTAAAATCGTTAGTTTATGATTCATAGCTTTTATTATTAAGTTTATTTAACATTGTCAATTTGTGTTATTGCCCCTATGAATTTTCATCTTTTAGTTAAGTTTTGTTTAGCTATGCGCGTAGAATCGGGACTATTCGTATTGTTTTAGTTTGCTGATTCATCGGCGCCTCATTGTGAATTACAATATTGCTGACAAGTCACTAGACAGTATAATATTTGTCTGCACAAATACAAAGAAGTTAATAGAAGTCTTGTGAATAATGGATACAAAAACTTTTACTCCTAAATTGGCGGTTGGTATTTGTAAACACGTTTCACACTTTATATCCAGCTTTGCTATTTCTATTTCTTTATTTTATATATGATAGAAATAATTTCTGTAATACTAGCTGCGATGAAAACAAATAAAACACTGGTGTTTTATTTGTTTTCAAAAACAAAATGTGCCTTTATCACCTGGGTGATAAAGGCACATTTTGTTTTACTACTATCCCACGGGAACGTTGCATTTTTCTGTTGCATCACACAAATAATTGTACCACGCGGGAATCGTACTCGCGACCTCGTGAACTGCAGTCCGTTGGATGAACCACGAAACCACGAGATCCGTCAAATTACCCGTAACCCGAATTTCTTTTTAGTTCATAAACACAATCTGTTTTCATTTTATTTAACTTGACAAGATAAATATAGAGCATTTATTTCAAGGAAAATATTAAATGTTTTCTCTCAAAGAACTCATTTTGAAGTATTAAAATAATTACTACTCTACCTTTATAATTATTGAGCTACTTTTTTAGGGTTTCGTTCCAAAACTTAAAACAGAACCCTATTAGTGAGATTTCGCTGTTCGTCGGTCTGTCCAATTGTCACTAGGCTGTATTTTTGGAATGGTGATAGCTAGAGAGCTGAAAATTTCAGTGTTTGTGTATATTTATGTACCTACCTATATCAATGGATGCTGTACCATTAAATACATCGTCGCTATCATTCTCTTTCTCTCTCTCCCGCACTTAACCTTTCACGGCCGGGGACGGGTCTCCTTTCCTCCACTTTGGGAGGGATTATGGATTACTATGCCGCGATGACCACTCGTGTGGGCGCATCTTGTCATATCTTTTGACGGGCTTCGTGGTGGAGTGGTTTATGTAATGGACTGCCGATCACGAGGTCGCGGGTTCGATTCCCGCTTGGGACAATCATTTGTGTGATATCCATAAATGTCATACAAATGTTTGTACTGCGTCTGGGTGTTTTATATGTATTATAAGTACATATGTATTTACAAAAAAAAGTAGTTTATGTATTATATCTGTATTCTGGTACCCATAACACAATCATATGAGCTTAGCTTGGGACCTGAGGAAGTTGTGTAAAATGTCCGTGAATATTTATATTATATTTATATTTATATTTTTCTGGGACGAAAACGTAGTGGTGACTCGTGTATTCTTAATCCGTCATCATACGGACACTCTTTACAACACACAGCATAGATAAATTATTAGTATGTAGCTGTTGCCTGTATGGTGACGGATTGATAAGACAAGTGTCACTACCCCATCTCCTTCCAAGGGTGCTGTAAAAGACAGCTAAGGGATATTGCATACAGATAACATCCTCTGTGATAGATGGAAAACTCGAAACTAAACCCTTTGCCAACACGCCTGGTCAGCGCGGCACAGTAGACCATAATCCCTTCCAAAGCGGAGGAGGCCCGTGCCCAACAGTGGTACGTAAATGGGATGGAGAGAGAGCTGTTGCCCGCAACTTCATACTCATGAAATTTAGTAACCAAAAAAACCTAATAATTTATACAAAAAAACATTCATCTTCATAAACCATTTTATTTATTAAAAAAACGCATCAAAATCCTTTGCATAGTTTTAAAGATATAAGCTCACATACGGACATACAAAAATAAAAACAGTGTAGAATAATAATAGACATATAAAAATAGTGACTTTTCTTTATAATAAGTAAGGATAAATATATTATATTACTAGCTGTTGCCCGCGACTCCATTCGCGTGGAATTTGAAATATTTTTCTTTTCGAAATAAAAGGTAGCCTATGTCCTTTCTCAGGGTCTAAAGATTGTCTGTGCCAAATTTCATCAAAATCGGTTGAGAGGTTTAAGCGGGAAAGCGTAACAGACAGACAGACAGAGTTACTTTGGCATTTATAATATTAGTAGGGTTATTGTATAATATATATATATTATATTCAATTTATATTCAATTTATATTCAATTTATATTCAATTTATATTTAAAGATATACAATATTATTGTCACATACCATTAGATATCAGCTTTCTAAAGGAGTTTATAATCAAATTGCTCACGAACATTAAGTTTGTCGTTCATTGTATAAGCATAATGGACTTAAGATCTTGTCATATACATATGAAAGCCAATTATAAATTGTCTTAAGACTACGTATGTCTACTTCAGCTTGGCGACAATCCACAAATGTTGTTACAAATCTGTACTAACATTATAAACCTGATGAGTTTGTTTGTTTGTTTGTTTGAACGCGCTAATCTCAAGAACCGCTTGTTCAATTTGACAAATTATTTTAGTTTTGGATACTACATTTGTCGAGGCTAGGTTAGGTTATTGATTTAGGCTATATAAAATGACGCTGCAATTATAAACTTTTCGCGAATTTTCTATCAATCAAATATTAGTCGAGCGAAAAGTTGACCGCTTTTGTTAAGAGCTTTTTCGTATCTATTTAAGTAACGGAATCTTTGAAAAAGATTTTTAACCACTTGCAATAGTCACATTGATCGGAAATTTTGCGCATATTTTCACACATTGAGGATTGATGACACATTGTCATCCGCAAAATAATAAAAGAAAAATATTATTAAGAAAGTATTTTTTTATTAGGTTTCTAGTTTTTAAACACTAATCTATATCAGAATCTAACAAGCTTTAACGTTGTTGGTATGATATAAAAATCTTATGCATTAAGCTTTGTCATTTTATACCGACACAACGACAATTTGAAAATAGAATGACGACTCTCCTAAATACGAATATGAATATGGAAAAAAAAAAAAATATTACCTACTTTTAACAAATATTTACCAAAAAAAGCTTTTTATTTGTAATAGCCATGATTAAAGCGATACGCAAAGTAAACTCATTATTTTTTATTCCGCGGAATTTCCTTATAACATTTCATATTCATTTTAAAAATATTATATTAATACCCATAACAAATAAAGTATTATTTAGGCTTAGGGCAGTTTTGTGTCAGATTAATAATATAAAATATAAAAAAGAATACGTATTTTATTTCAAGTAGGCGTTTGCCTACTTGAAATAAAATACGTATTCTTTAACAAACTCTTTTAAAACCTCAGAATCTAGGCGTTTGTTCCAAAACATTATCCTATGGAGAAGAACAGACAAGACACTCCATGGATTATTATTTGTCTTATTATATTGCATTCAGTTCACACAGTTCCACTTGAGTACTTACTGGGAATCCACATGGTAAGAACTAAGCTGGTACAACACAAAAAACACACTAAAAAAATAATGTCATTTGTCGAAGTTACATTCTCATTTATAAAATATTTATCGATTTTTTACAAAAAAATAAAAAAAATCATATTTCCGAAACCAATGGCTAAAAATGGTTAATTTTTTTTATACGATAGGTGAATACTTGAACTATAACCACCTTAGCGTTGGACCACCATTTACGCCACAGCCTGTATAAGAGAACGGGCGGACCTTCTTAAGAGGGCACGATACCAAATTATGCTCCATACAAAAATATGGGTATCGTACTTCCCTTTTTTCTTCGCGAAAGTTAAACTGATACACTGACTGACTAATTCTTTCTACTCTATATTATAGATGAAGAGAATATCTATGCTTCTGTCACTTTCTTTTTTTCAATACATAATAACTAAAAGAAATATGACCATCCGAAAATCCCGTTTTTTTCGGTTTTCTTTAGGTAAAGTTGCAGCGTCCATCACATAATATATTTGGTAACGTTTTACCAAAAAAAAAGTGACACTATCTATAATATAGCGTAAAAACAATCAAAATCGGTTTAACTTTTGCGAAGAAAAAAGGGGACTACGAAACGTCTTTTTTTTTTCAAAGAATTTGTAGGTAAAATCTGCTTCAACTATATTTGTCCCTTTCAGCACGGTGCTCGGGAATAGGGATAGCAATACCTAAGGCAAATACCTAAATTAGGAGTACAGTACCCTCTTAATATTGCTCACAAAATTTCCTAAAAATTCGTCAAGCTGTTCCGGAAGAACTTGTTATTTTTTTTGCTGCAACACCAGTATTTTATTTTATAGATTAAATACGTATAGTTTAGTAAAATAGCCGTGAATTTGTATTTTATTTGAACATAAATTCTTTTTCTAACATAAATGCTATTACCGGGACATAAATATATTTTTTTTACCCAAATGTAAATTGAATCATTATGATACTGAGTGTTTTTAAAAATTCATATAATATGTTTAAATTGAGGCCATAACTTTTAGGCTCGTGTTACCATGCAATTAAGATGAGGTTTTATTATGAAAAATCTCTTTAAAAAAGATCTGTTTATAAAAGCTGAGACCTTTTGTATGCCCTTTATAAATGCTAATTTGTTTGAACTGGAGTTTATTTGAATCTGATATTGTTTTTCTAATAAAGCGTGGGATTTTAATAATGATACGGGATTAATCTATTTTTAAACCGGTCAAGCACGAGTTGGACTAGCTCACGAAGGGTTCTTTACTCGAGTAGATTTATTTTTATTTATTTATTAAATTAAGTTTACAATGCCATTACAGTAGAAAACCAAGTTGACAGTATAATTAAATGTTACCTACATATCTAATATATAAAATTCCCGTGTCACAGTGTTAGTTACCGTACTCCTCCGAAACGGCTTGACCGATTTTTATGAAATTTTACATGCGTATTCATTAGGTCTGAGAATCGGCCAACATCTATTTTTCAAGCCTTATTTTTATTTTTTGTATGGCAAAACAACGTTTGCCGGAACAGCTAGTCTTCTAATATATAAAATTCACGTGTCACAGTGTTAGTTACCGTACTCCTCCGAAACGGCTTGAACGATTCTTCTCAAATTTTGCATACATATTCAGTAGGTCTGAGAATCGGCCAACATCTATTTTTCAAACCTTTTTTTTTTTTTTCAGTATGGCAAAACAACGTTTGCCGGGTCAGCTAGTATTATATATATTACACTCCAAGAGATGGACATATTTTAAGAATTTTTAACAATTCTCATACTATCTGTAATTTTAGCCAAAGGACTGGTGAAAATATCTAGATCTTGGGCTATTTCGTTAATCGTATAGATGTAGAGCTGTAGCTTCCTATCGGGGAAAGAAACTACGCAACTCTGATGCGGTTTTTTTATAGATATAGTGGTTCAAGAGAACAGATTTTGTATTATTTTATAAGTTTTGATTTCTTAATTCCACGCGTACCAAGTGTGGGCAACATCTAGTTTGTAATAAGTATTTTCACTATATTTACATTTGAAACATTATGCTGATTTTAAATTATTATTGTTAATATTCATGGACATTTTCAAAACGTCTTCTGGTGCCATGCTAAGCTTATATGCTTGTGTTATGGGTACGTACCAGAATACAGATACAATACATAAACTACTTTTCTTTTGTGAATACATACTTATAATACACAGAAACACCCAGACGCAGTACAAACATTTGTGTGACAATTAAAAAAATCACACAAATGATTGTCCCGAGCGGGATTCGAACCCGGGACCTCTTAATCGGCAGTCTGATACATAAACCACTCAACCACGAGGCTCGTCTAAATATATACATATAATAATACTAGCTGACCCGGCAAACGTTGTTTTGTCATACAAATGTCAGGGGTGGACAAATAATTTGCAATAAAATAATATTGCGACTATAAATTTAAATTTAAGCTATCCTATCTTTCAAGTTGGGTCAAATCACACATAGTGTGCCATTTTAATTTAAAATCGGTTAAGTAGTTTAGGAATACATCACGGACAAACATCGTGATAGAAGATTTATACAACGTGTTTCAGAAAGGTGTAGTCATATTTGACCATCGTTACACATGGCCGGTGACTAGGCACTAGGCATGGATGAAATTACAAATACTAGTTATATTATGACTTTTATGTGTTCATACAAATTGAATTTATTTATTAAATTAATCGATCTTGTTTCATTAGAACAGAACTATGAGGTCATCTATTATCGTAAGGTTCAATCGCATTCAATAAACCGTAAACATCTCATAATTGATGCGCTCCTGGTAGTTATTTAATATTAGGCTATAAACAACAAAAAACTTACCAAGTGTGTTTTTCTATGTGGCCTATCCAATGCAACCTTAAAATATGACTACACCTTTCTGCAACACGTTGTATATATAAAGATTTATTATAAAATACAGTTGGGTATTGGCTATATTCATTTATAAAATAAATAACATATTTGTTACTCATAAATATTATAGATAAATACGCAAATTTATTTAAATATTGTTACGGAACTAGGTATTTTATTTTATTCTAGGCTTAACTCCTTCTCCTCTCCAGCTTATTACCGTCCCACTACTGGGCACGGGCCTCCTCCTCTTTGGGAGTAATTGTGGTCTACTGTGCTGTACTGATCAGACGTGCTGGCATGGGGTTTAGTTACTAGATTTCCGTCTCTCGCAGTAGACGTTAACTACTTAAATTGTCCCTTAGCTGGTTCTTATAGCACCCTAGGAAAGAATAGTGTGGTAACATTTGTATTATTAATCCGTCACCACCCGGACCTTAACTAGTTACGTATATTGTTGAAAACAACCCTTGTTGGGCTTTGACACATCAGAATAACAAAAACGTCTCATATTAACAGACCCTTCATTTTTTGTGCGTCTTGTATGTTATTGACAGTAATTTTCGTCCGTGAATCAGGAAAATTTGGAGTAACTAGTACAACTAATGAACCGTGTTGTTGGTCTATGTGTAGATAGATTAAGAATACAAGTGTTTCTAAAGTAATTTATTAATTTTGCAATTGACTTGCTATGCTTTTACTTAATAAAATAAATTATAGTGAAAAAGTGATCACTGCAAGCGGGACTTGAACCCACGATCTCGGAAAACCGTTCCTTCGTTGTACATCAAAAATGCGATGTAGACTCATTCGAGTAACATTGTAGTGGAGAAATTGGTTACTGTTGGCACGGCCGCAAGAGCTTAGTGGGTAGAGTCCGAGGTCGTGGGTTCAAAGGTTCGTGGGGTGGTGGCTTGCGGTGATCACTTTTTCCTCTATAATTTAATTTATTAAATACAAGTGTTACCAAATTTTCATAAACATTCGCATTTTGAAATATTAATCAAAATATATCAAAACAATTACGTGAGTGTCTTAAACTTTGGTAATATATCTAAATGTTCTATCAAGTTAGTTGTTAAACCTTTGAGTATAAAATCAACAGGAGTAGTTAAACACGCTATTTTCTATGTCAAATATGCTAACGGGATGGTAGTACTGAGGTAACGGAAACAAACACTGACATGATTCCAGTGGTACAAGTGTAAATAGGCTAATGTTATATTATGTTCAATGTTTATTATTTATATTCTGCGCTGTCAGGATAATTATATCTGTCATTCTCACATCCAAAAGAGAATATAAAATAATATTTTATAATAGAGAATATAAATTCGTGTACAATAAAGTATAAATAACTTAAAAAAAAATTTATATTGAAAAAAAAAAATGAAAAAATAAGGAAAAGGAGAAATAAAAATCCATGGAGTTTCTTGTCTGTTATTCTTCAAAGGATTCGCGTTTGGTAGGTACAGATACCTGGCTTCTGACGCTTCAAAAGAGCTTGTAACACATGCCAATTTTGAAATAAAAAAAAATTTGACTATGACTTTGAATTATAGTTAGATAAAGTTTACATTTGTACTGTTGTCAATGTATATTCTTTTGACTGGCTGTAATTGCAAAAAAAGGTTAATGCGAGATAATCGCACAGTACAATATCGCCATACACATTATTGTTTTCTTTTTCACGGACATTTCACACATTCAGACCTAAGCCTGTCCGTACACTAAAAGTATCACTGTTCTTAAACCTTTTTAGCAAAGATCACCTATTCGTAGCGTAGCGTTCGCGACAGTGCCAACTCCTTTGGATTTAATGCTCTATTGTTAACATATCAAACTTTAATAAACTTGAACAATGTTCTAAGAACTTTGACGTCGGTAGGTAGTTTCAAACTGTAGTAGTTTGAAACTACCTACCGACGTCAGCAAAATGCAGCTACTAAATAATATGCTTCAAGACCGCGCTAATACTGACATGTGCATATTTCGTGGAGTTTTCTATGTCTTGTCCATCCCATTCTATGTATTGCGCTTATGACTTATGGATAAAAAAAATATTTTTCCATTTTAATCTCAGATCTACTGCCTACATACAAAATTTTATAAGTATCGACCAAAGCCGTTTCGGAGGCAAATGGCGACAAATGAAAGCTGGCCTTGCAATGTTTGAGACCGGGTCGCGTAACCCCTTTCTGATATTATACGAAAAGTACTAATGTTTATGACTTTTCTTTCTCATACTTATTTGCCTTAGAAACATGCTTTGTCTCTGCATAACATAGCTATCTCACGCAACGAGTTTTCTTAAAGAGATCAAAAAGCAATATTGTATGGGCTCCGAACAGATCTGTGCGCGACAGCTGTGTTCAATGCTCCCATTTCTACTAGTAATTTAAGATCAGCTGTCACATATTGCCTATATTTTACAAAGGATGTGAAAAGAACAAGATATCTGTTTTCATTCACCACTAGATTTAGATACCTACTCTACGTACACATCTAAACTAAAACGAAATGAAACGGTGTATTTTGAAGAATTGACTATTTTGTTGTGCATATTTATATTAATTAAAATCCACACAGTTTTAATAAGAAAAAAGTTTAGTTATCATAATACATATTATCTAAATTGTGTTAATGACACTATCACTTATCCGGATGTTGATAGATACAAGTGTCACCACCCCTTTTCTTTCCCAGGGTGCTGTAGAAGCGAGCTAAGAAATGTACACAAATAACATCTTCTGTGCCAGACTGCAAACTCGAAAATAGACACGTGTCAACATACTTGGTCAGCGCGGCATAGTATACCATAATCTCTCCAGAAGTATCTCGTACCACACGTGCTGGCCTGAAATGTCATCCTTTTACTGTGGCTACCATATCTTGTCGCAATTCACCTCTAACGTGTGGAATTCACTACCTGTGCACGTCTTTCCGTCTGTTTACGAAATGGGGTCTTTTAAACGAGGCGTGAAGAGGCACCTTTCGGGCCGGCAAGGCCGGGGCGGCTAGTGCATATACACTGTAGTAGCCGCCCTCGCATTTGGATTACACTCCCACTTAACATCAGGTGGACTGCAGTAATTTGCCTAGCGTTTCGATAAAAAAAAAATGTTGAGGAGGTCCTTGCCAAAAAGGGTGACGTAAATAGGCTGGAGAGAGAGTGTGATATGATATTTTTAGACACACCAAGCACTACATAAATATGTGAATTGTAGCAAAAGCATCGCTGCCACTAATTCAGTAATTAGAAGTATTAAGTTCAGAACTTTTGAGGCTCTCACGTCTTACTTGTCCTCTGCTTATTTGATGAAAGCTCTATTCAAATTAACCATAGAGGTTTGTGTAACTTTATTAGGGATAGTTTTAGTTTATTTAATTAATTAAAATATCTGGCATCCATAACACAAGCGTAGTAAGCTTAGCTTGGGACCAAAGGACGCTGTGTGAAATGTCCATGAATATTTATATTTATTTACTTATTTATTTATAATTAACTATGTAGAAAAGCAAAGTTTAGATAAGAATTATGTAATATCTATTACGATTAGAATGTACCTACGTATCGATGTAAACAGTATTTCCAGTAATTTCAAAGCCTATTCATTTCAAACAAACAAACAATCAAATCTTTCCTCTTTATAATATGAGTATAGATTGGTCTAGGCATCGCTTAGCGGAAATTTAGTGGTATTATATTATAACTAAACTAATATATTTAAATACAAATAATACATAATACATAAGTCTTGTTTATAGATAACTAATTAATATTATTTGACATTGTATTAAAAACCATTTCGCTGTTTTTATGGTAATTTAGAGAAACAAACACGACGGGATTTACATTTTATATTAGTTTGTAAATTGAACATTTGATATTAACAAAATTAAATTGAACAATTAAAAAATCGGTCAAGTACGAATTGAACTGGCACAAGAAGGATTTCGTACCGATATTTTTGCATAATAATTACATTTGTCATATTTCCGACTCCAATTAACGGTATAAGGGCAAGAGAATGATGATGTTTAGTAGTTGAAATTTTCAGTTCTCTAGCTATCACTGTTCTAGAGATACAGCCTGGTGACAGACGGACGGATAGCGAAGTCTCCTCAGTAATAGAATCTCGTTTTAACTTTTGGTACAGAACCCTAAAAGCCATTACGACTCGAATCAAATGTGAATCAGTTTCTTGTTTCGCATGTAAAACAGCTAATACTGTTATCTCTTGAGAGTTTGCTGAGGACAATTCAGTCGTCAATCTAAATCACACGTCAGTTAAACAAATATTGTGTACAATAACTCCCAAACTGAACCTTTCTTGTTTATTAACAAAATGTAGGGTGGAAGATATTTTACTGTACCATTCGGATCTATTCATTTTCTGAAGCTTTTCCATGTGAGTACAAAATATTTCCCTTAAGCTTTTAGCTGAAGGGAAATTAGAAGCAAAATTTATATTTTTCAAAAGGATTCTGATCAAAAGATATTATCTATTATGTTTTAATGAGGTGTAATACAGAAACCTTCTCTGCAGATTGCGTCCTGAACCATTGGTAGACAAAAAAATGTTTGGACCTGTCATAAGCACATAATTTTCTCAAAAAAATTATGTGTACATGAAAAAAGAAAACCTTTGAGTCTCACTGTGATAACCATCTATCTGTCTGTCCGTCTGTCTTTTAACTAGGCAATGGCTGAAGGTATCAACTTGAAAGTCAGTCAATATGTTGATCTATGTATTTAGAATATATAATCGAATTAGGACTATTAAAACTTGATTTAAAAGTTTCTGTTTTTGTAAATAGAAATAGAAAATAGTTTTATTGGCATGATGTTTGGTAGGCATGATTTTTACAAAACTTTTGCTCAAACAAAACATATAATCTGCTGAGAAAAGTGGTGTAAAAAACTGAGTAGAGCATTACGTAAACTCGACACTTGTGTAACAATGGTAATAGATATAGAGCTTTTCAAATCTAATTTATGAGATCTTAAGAAACCAAACTTTCATTTGTCCTACAAAGTATTTGTACGTCTTAAGCCGTCATTCGGATCCTAGCGACTTGCAAATAAATTTTGCACGTTGCGAAAAAAATCCAGATTACATTAATGGCCGCTCCCGCAATTTAAATTTTTCCCGTAGTCGCGCTGTGAGCAGTGCCACTGTCGGCGTCACTTTTGTATTTAGATACGATAGTACTTTCTTCGCAAGGATCCGAATGGCACCTTTAGAAATCAAGATAAAATTTCCAACTCACAAGTTATTTTCAATCTTATTCTGACTTATTTATGGAGTTTGTAGTGACAAGATCTTAACAAAAATAAAACTTTTGCAATAAAAAGCAGAGTTTATTTTAAATCTACTTACACTATTCCATTGTCACCGATGCGTCACTCAACAAAATTGTACCAATTCTACATGCACTACTAATCTAAACTTGACTAAAACATAAATATTGATTGTTTGTTAATAACAAAATCGTGAAATGTTAATCGAATTTTCTCATAAAACCTCTGTAATAGAGAATAACGACTTTAATTAGTTCTAGCTGTTGGCTGCTACTTCATGCACGTCAAATTTAGGAACCAAACCTTACAAAAATATACATAACTAACTGTTGCCCGCGATTTCGTACGCATATTATTTAGAAAAAAATCCCCGTTTTTGCAACATTTTTCACTTCTACTTTGCTGCTATTGGTTATACTGTGATGATGAGCCTTTAGCCCGTGCCCGTACTTGAGAATTATGTTTAGAAAGCTGGGACCTGGCTCTCTTAGGCATTTTCAATACATTCATAGATCTAAACTCCCGTGACACTCACCCCCGCCTCGATGACTCTCACTTCGCAGCGGGCTGAGCAGCAGAAGTCGTAATATTTTAATTTCGCCATAACTTCAAAACCACACGTCCAATTTTAATCATTCAAAGACCAAATATTATCTACATAAACTGTACTTGGTGATGAAATAGTTTATTTTGATAAGGAATAATTGCATGAGTAAAATAAATGCCCTTAAATGTAGTCAAAAAAAATTTCCAGATTTTTAAATAAAAAAAATGGTTGTTGTGCCTTACCTGACATATATAGGTATAGTATGTCGCGGATTTTTTTGTAGATATTTATAAGATCTACAATTAATTGGAACATTTTATGGGTCTATCTTTTATAGTTTAGGCAGCGTACGCAAAATAAGTAACTTTTCAGGTTGACTTTTTTCCGAAAAACCCAAATTTTTTACGGAACCCTATATTTGTTCAAAATAAAATCTAGCCTATGTTACTCAGTGATAATGTAGTTTTCTAATGTAAAAAGAATTATTAAAATCGGTCCAGTACTTTTTGAGTTTATTCGTTACATAAAAAAATACAAAAAATACAAAAATACAAATCTTTCCTCTTTATAATATTAGTGTAGGTATGAACCTTCCTCTAAAACCACTCTATATATTAAAAAAATCGCATTAAAATTCATTGCGTAGTTTTGAAGATTTAAACTCTCAGTAATAATGACTTTGTTATACATTTTATAGGTAGAGATGAATATATGTAGGTACAATGAAATAGCAATTAAACAAAAATACACAATAGTTAGTTTCATTCAAGTTAATTTTTAACGCAATAGAATTGGTGCCTGTATTTTATTACTTAACCAAACTCACATCAATTTTTTTTAGTGGTACTCCTATAAAAAGATGAAGGACAAATAAAATACAAAGAGAGCTATGAGCTATCATAAAATAAATGGCGTCAAATATCCTGAATAAGCAGTAAACTGAACATTTTTATATTTGTTTTCACAAACCTATGAAAATCTTTGTGTTTGTTACGTTATATCCAATACAAACCACACAGGTTTATCATAACACTTTACTTTTCTTACGAATATTTTTAATATATAAATAAATAAATAAATATTCATGGACATTTCACACAACGTCCTCTAGTCCCAAGTTAAGCTTACTTGCTTGTATTATAGGTACCAGAATACGTATAGACTACTTAATATATGGGACTGATGTGTGCGTTATACTCGTGAACGGGTGCCTTCTGCTGGGGCGGGTCGATTTGCTTCATCAAGGCTATTTTATTATTAAGTTAGTTTTACTTAGTCTTGATAGTACTAAACGACAGCATTCTCACACCCCTGATACAACTATGTAGGTATATTATTGAAAAAAAATTACAAGAAATTAAAAAAAAAAATCCATGGAGTTTCTTGTCTGTTCTTCTCCATAGGATTCGCGTTTGGAACAGACATCTAGTTTTTGACGTTTCAAAAAAGCGTGTAAAACATGCCAACTTGAAATAAAAATTTTGACTTTGACTTTATACTACTTCTTTTTTTGTAAATACATACTTATTATACACCCATTTTTAATATAATATATCTATCTGCCATTCGTTGGTACTAGAGATAAACTAATCTAAACTGTTGTCCTATTTCGAATTCTGTAAGTTACTGGTTCCAATTTTACGTGCATAACTAAACTTAACTAAAAATGAAAATAATTATGGCGTGTTTTTATACTTTCTAATAATAAAGTTATGTCAATATTGCCGAATTTTGTTATTGACACTATCTATTTTCATTTATTAGTTAAGTTTAAGTTGTCTAGTGAAGGACTCTCCGTGTGGTGACGTATTAAGAATACAAGTGTCACCCCATCTCCTCCTAAGGGTGCTGTAAAAGTCGACTAATGGAAACTGTACACAGATAAAATCCTCTGTGAGAAACAGAAAACTCCAAAATAAACCCCGTGCCAACACGCCTGGCCAGCACGGCACAGTAGACCATAATCCCTCCAAAGTGGAGAAGGCCCGTGCCCAACAGTTGGACGTGAATGAGCTGGAGAGAGAGAGTTAAGTTAATTTCTGAACGTAGAAGCGTGTAGAATGTGAACGAAAAATATAAATAATCCCTGCAGAGTTCTACGGTTATAGTTCGTTCAATTGGGATTGTTCATTATTTTTGACCTACTGTTTTTATATTCTTTTCAGAAAATATAGACTATTTTAAGCAACTAATTTCAATATTATTGAAATATTCACTTTACAGAATTTTTAAAAAATTCTTCATGATATTACTTTAAATGTTGTGACGTCATCGTTTTACGCAATCTGTGTATAGACTTTTCTTGATAGACTTAATACAGATTGCACTTTATCTATTCAAAGTTCACAAGTTGATATAATATACCAATTTCAACTCCATTTCAGAGTAGTATATACCTAAAAACGTCTTAATATTTTAAGTCCTTCATTTCAAGGGCAAATAGAGATCATTTGCTTTTTTGAAAAAATAATCGTTAATATAGCAAATTTTCCGAAAAAAACTTCGAATTAAGAGTTTTAAAAAAATATGAACAATGCCCATTTATAAGATATGATAAATTCAATATAGATTGATTAGGCTACTAATACTGATTAGGCTTTCAGTCATTGTTATAATAATAATAATAATAATAATATAAATTTATTTACTTCTCACAAGGAATAGTATATACAAATCAATAAACAAAAACATATAATTCACATCAGACCTTGTGAGAGTCTGGAGTCTGAAATAGGCCGAGACCTGTGCTACAGAGCTCCAGGCTCCCTCCAATAGGTGCATAAGTAAGTATACAGTTTTTGGATGAGTAGTTGATAACATAGGTACATATTGATTTGTAAAGACAATAGTTAGATGTGGTTGGTTTTTGGTATGTATGTGAATTTGGGTGTGATTGTGTGTATGTGTATGATAGTGTGCGTGCGTGTGTACGTGTCTGTGCGTGTATATTATAATATGTTAGAGTATACCTATTGTATGTTGTAACATAAGTTTACCATGAATTAGATTTTTATATGTAAACTATTTAATTATTGTAATAAATTTTTCCGTATCTTCATAAGATAGTGCTAAAAGCCATTTTATTACTTTCCTCTTTACTTGCCGCTTTGTATTTGGGTAGATACTTATTAGCTTGTTAGCTTTACTATATAAATAAGGGCCGAGAAAACTGAAGAACCTTTGTGCGTGTGATGTGCGAAATAGCTGGGTGTGTTTACATATAGGAAAAGATTTTCGTTGCGTCAAGAGTGTAGGATCAAATTTAATGTCAACGTGCTGCTTCATAATGACCGCGAGGATGTGTAGTTGGCGTATGGTAAGGACCTGACAGTTTTGGTATAGTAGGTTTGTAGGGTATAAAAAAGGCTTAGAAAAGGCCACCTTTAACAGTGCTCTTTGTGCTACTTCGACCGATTTCAAGATGGTTTTTGGGGCACCGCCCCAAATGAGAATTCCATAAGTACAGATGGACTGACATAACGCAATGTAAGTTGACTTGATTAAGTTTAAGTTTAAAACATATCTAAGGTTTTTAAAAATTACTAAGAGTCTACGTATGCGATTAGTAAGTGTGTGAATATGTCTCTTAAAACTGAGGTTATTATCAATTTCAATACCTAAATACCGAATATGTGTAGTTGATTCAAGAGGAGTGCATGGACAATGGATATTATTAACGGAATTACAAGAGTGGGCAATTATTGAAGAGTTTGCAGGGGGAATAAAGTTTCTTAGTGAAAAACAAATGAATTTAGTTTTATTGGTATTTAAAGATAGGAAACATCTACGCAAGACTTGTGTGACTTCATTAAGTCCCTTTTGGGCTGCATCATACGTAGCGCTCCAGGTATCACCAGTGAAAATGAGAGCTGTATCGTCAGCATATGAGACTAGTCTTCCCTGTTTAAGCGGAATCTGGCAGAGTTCATTAATATAAATGAGAAAGAGAGTAGGACCTAAGATGCTGCCCTGGGGAACTCCGTACGATATTGGACGTTCTGCACTTAGATAATTGCCAATCTTAACGCGTTGAGATCTGTTACTTAAATAGCTTTTGAAGAGCTGAAGTTGAGTGCCTCTAATACCTATTTGGTTTAGTTTATTTAATAGGATCGGAACAGAGACAGTATCGAATGCCTTCGCTAGGTCCAAGAATATTGTCAAAATCTTTTTACTGCGTTCCATGTGTTTTATTACGTAGTCAGTTAATTGGTGGATAGCATCGTGAGTGGATTTTCCTTGTCTGAATCCAAATTGATTTTCAGATAGGATTGAGAATTTTTCTAAGTAATTTATTAACCTGGTATTAATGATTTTTTCAAATATTTTGGACATGGCTGGTAATAAAGATATAGGCCTATAGTTTCCGGTACTGTCTCTATCACCGTCTTTGAAAATAGGAATAACTATAGATTTTTTTAAGGACGTCGGAAAGACACCATTCTCAATGCAAGCATTAAAAATTGCTGCTAGGGGTGGAGCTATAAATGATTTTGCATTTTTTAGAATTTTGTTACTGATTTTGTCCCATCCCACAGCCGTATCAGTATGAAGAGATGATATAATGAGTTCGACCTCGTTCGCGTCTGTATCAAGTAACACAAAAGAGTTTGGGAAGGAATGTAAGTTTTGATTGTTTTTGTGGTTAGATGAATCTTTGCAAAATTTTTCGGTTAGAGATTTACCAATATTAACGAAAAATTCATTAACTGAATCAATAGACAGTTGGGGATCGGAATCTATATTTAAAAGCTCTAGTGGTTGTTGTGCTTTAGATTTTGTATATGTTATATTTTTGATAGCCGCCCATAATTTTTTATTGTTATTACCCGCATTTTCTATTTGTGATTTATCGTATGTAATTTTAGCTCGCCGTAGTTGGGAATTGCAATAATTTCTAAAGCGTCTGTAGGTAATTAAGAATATTTCGTTACTTGGGTTCTTTTTAGTTTTAAGATGCAGAAGGTCCCTATGACGCATTAACCGAAGCAGACCCAGAGTAATCCAGGGCTTAAGAGCTTTCATGCGCCTACTCGTAGTTGTTTTCGTTGTGTTTTGTGTTATAGCATGAGATAAGTTGAGTGTTAAATAGTCCATGGACCATTCCGGATCATCGGATTCGTAAATGGGTTGTAGATCTATTTGGCAGATATCTGAGGTTCCCTTTTCGAGATTAAATTTATATAAAGTTTTATCTTCACGTGGCGCAGATAATATTTGCTGAAGAAAACATACTACTGCCCTGTGGTCGGTGATACTAGAAGAGGGAACAAGTGTAAGCGCTGGTTTTTTTGACTTTAGAAGTATGTGGTCTAAACACGTTCCACTTGAATCTCTTGTAACTAAATTATGCGTGGGCAGAAGCCCATGAAATGCGACCAAGTTTAAGTAACTATCTGAAAAGGCATTAGTTTTATCAGAATTTATGGGAATATTTACATCTCCAGCAATAACTATGTTTTGATAGTCTTTCAATTTACCTAGGGTTTCATTCAGTGACGTCAGGAATGGTTCAGGGTTGCGATAGGAGGGTGACCGATAAATGGTTACTAAGGCAGTATTAATTGATTTTATTTTTATGATAAGACAGTTTGCGTCAGTGAGATTGGGTTCCTCTACAGAGACATTCAGGGAGTTTTTAGTAAATATAACAACTCCATCATTTTGTATATGGTTATATTTAGTATAAAAACTTTTGTAGTTTTCAAGACATGGAATTCTAGTACCAAATGAAAGCCAGCATTCTGTTAGTATCAAGACATCAAAATTCACCTTTATTCTTTCCAAGAAAACTTCAAAGTTGAGAAAGTTACGATTGATACTACGGATGTTTTGAGTTAGGAATGAAAAGCAGGTATTGTTAGGTGGAGCTAACTGATTGACACTTTCTACATCGCATTCCATGGATTTGTAAGTGGTTGTTTTCTCTAAGTCATCAGCTATATCTATTTGATCGAATGTGAAAAATATTTTTCTAGAGAGTGGTAATTAATAGTAATCAACTGGATGAAAATGGTCATTGAGCAAAATGAACTACATCTTTTGTATATTATATCTGTAAGTGTTTGATCGTAGAACAGTGAGGGATGTTTAAGAGTACGAGCCAGTGCCGATTTTAAATGACATTCACGTAGTATGTATAAAAATGTATATAGTGATTTGCTGTTAATGCAAATGTATATTAAACTGTTGGTAGATATATTTTTTAGGTTTTTAAATACAGAGTCAATACATTGCATTACAAACTTAAGTGTTGGCTTAATTAGAAAATTTCTACCGATATACTTGAAAATTATTTTATTTACAGCTACTGAAAAGGAGTTGTAATATCTATTTGCGTTATTGATAGAGTATGTTATTGTTTTAAACAGATAAGTATTAGAATGAATTAAGACGCAGGAGTATAATAAGATTATCACTAACTGTAGGGAGAAAAAGTATGTAGTACTAATACACTGTTGAGTAGATGAGATTAAATATAATTCATTATGTTCCAAAGCTAATTTATATTGCACTAAGCGGGTTTTTGTAGGGTGGTAGTTTATATGTATAATATTTTTATGCTTTATATAGACTGAGTAAGAAAACAGCGTTGCTTTAAATTGTTGTAGTGGAGTTGATTTGTGTGTATGTATTTTTAGCACGCTTAAGCATGGTAGGTTAATTAAGAGTATTTTATTATTCATCATTTCAATATAGCTTACATAGTAGAATCCGGGGGTTAATGATCCATTGTTGCAAGGCTGAGAGACTGTTATGCAAAACTGATAGGAGTAAAAAATATAGAACAGAGTCAGTAATTTTAGATAATGATTGTAGTATATAATACATGGAAATGGGTATGTGTTAATATGTGAGAATTGATAATAATATGGATATTGGTTATACTGTGACATAATAGATTTAAAATAAGTGTAGTTGATTTTAGTGGTTGAATATAGTGAAGTGTGTTTGTTACTTATAAAATTACAGATAGAATAGAATAAAGACAGTCATTTACACTCCAGTTTTCGTATGTCTTCCTCTGAATCAATGCGTAGTACAGGGGCCTTATCGTTGTTCTTTTCCTTAATATATACCTTGCAATACGACGTCCAGCAAATGTAATTGTTGTTTATTTTCACGAATTCTCGAGCAAGATAAAACAGTCCTTTGGCCAACTGTGTGAGAGCTTCGTCGACATAAATTGGTTGCGGTTTAGATGATATGCCAATATCCGATGTGTTAAGCCTGTTATTTTTATTATTTTTGTTGTATTCGCGGCATTTTTTAACTATGGACGTCTTAGTAGTGGTTGTGGTAAAATCGACCACAATGTGACTGCCGGAATCATTTTTAGTTTTTAGGCGGTATATGTCTCTAATGTCCAAACGGGTTATTGGTTGGCCAATCGTTTCGCCAAGATTATTAACAATATTGTGTAGAATCTCCTTATTTTCGTGGGTTACTTTCGGGACATTCTTAATTTCGATCAAAGACAGGCGACTATTTCGTTCAAAATGCTCGACTTTGCTTTCTAAAACTGTGATCTTCTTTTTATAATATGCATTTTCGTGTTCTAGAAGTTCCATTCTATCCAAAAAATCATCATATTTTTGGGACAGAAACTCGACACTGTTCTTCATTTCCGAATTCTATTCTGTAATAGCAGTGATAAGAGATTCCATCCTTAGACTCTGTTTCTTTTCAAAAGACTCAAATAAGGCAGTAATCTGTGGCATAATAGCTGACGTAATATCGTCTAAGTCAGAGTCCAACTTCCTCTTGACACGCCTTGATAAATTACAAGATTCACTCTGTTTTGATAAAACATTTAATTGTGAGTCAGAGCCACCCTGTTATACTTCCGAACATTTATTTTCATCAAATAAATTCCTGGGAATTCCCCCCAAACTTAATTTAAAATGGCAATAGGTACCTTTGTTAAATAAAAACTGTAAGTGCCACAAATTTCATGGCGCTTTAGAAATAATGGCCGCGTAGAAAGTAAATAAATTTAGTTCGTAATTTGATGAAATATTTTTCATGAATTTTTCTGTCTATTGGTAAAATACAAGTCAATAACTTCAGCGCCGTATATATTTCATTCAATATTACTTTCGCATGGTGGAACAATTGAGGTGTTCCTTTTCGCATCAATGAATACTGATTTAAAGCCACAGAGGGCAAGCAATATCTTTACTTATTTTAAAACAAAGTCGTTATTCTTGTATATAATATATGTAAGGACAAATCCGTTAGCAAGTTTTAAGACATAAGTTCACATAAGGATGTGAGCTTATGTCTTAAAACCTGCCAGCGGATTTTGATGCGGTTATTTTTTTAACAGTGGTTAATGTGGATAGCTTGTTTGTATAAATAGTTAAGGTTTGACTTCTAAATTGGCATTATTCATTTTTTTAAACTCTTAATTTGAAAACCATTTCGGGGAATTGGGAGTTTCTGATCATGATCATTAGTTTATTTCGGAAAATTAGTTATATTAACGATTATTTTTCCAAAAAAGCAAATGATCTCTATTTGCCGTTGAAATGAAGGACTTAAGATATTAAGGCGTGCTTAGAGATATACTATTCTGTGGTGGAGTTGAAATTGGTCTATTATATCAACTTGGCAACTTTGAAAAGATGTATTGCAATCTGTCGTAAGTCTATTAGTAAAAGGGAGTACACAGATTGCGTGCAATGATGACGTCACAACATTTAAAATAATATTTTTATGTATTTTTAAAAAAATCAATTATTGTGAATATTTCAATAATATTGATATTGGTTGCTTAAATTAGTCTATATTTTCTAAAAAAAAATATAAAAACAGCAGGTAAAAAATTATGAACAATCCCAATTCCACGAGTACGAAGTTCCGAGTAACGGCTAGTAATATTATACACTAGCTGTTGCCCTCGACTCTAGAATTTGGGAAATTTTCCCCGTTTTTGCAACATTTTTAACTACTGCTTGAGTGAGAGTATTATAAACGTAAGAGTAAACAAATATAATCAGAATGCTACGAACAGCTAAGCTATCAGGAGTTACACGTGTTATTGTGAGTCAACCATAAAATATAGATATGTGCTGTTACGGGATATTTTTTTAGACAATTTTACGTAGAATATTTCCGTCATACATGATTTCTATGTAACTTTAACCATTAAGGCTGCACACGCGACGGAAGCTTAAAAAATGGAGCACCTTTTCCCGTTTTCCCAACATTTCCCTTCACTACTCTGCTCCTATTGATTGTAGCGTGATGAAAAGTATACTATAACCTGCCCAGGAGTATGAATAATAATTGAACCAAGTTTCGTTAAAATCCGTCGAGTAGTTTTTGTTTCTATAAGGAACATACAGACGGACAGACAGACAGACAGACAGACAAAATTTTACTGATTTTTGGCTTACATTTTTGGCATCAGTATCGATCACTAATCACCCCCTGAACGTTATTTAGAAAATATATTTCATGTACAGAATTGACCTCTCTACAGATTTATTATAAGTATAGATAACAGTAATTTATTCGAAGATATAAGCTTACATAGGTACATAAATACAAAAATAATGACTTTGTTTTTTAATATTATACTTATTTTATTATAAAACGTAATATAAAGTGGGAATCTAATACAGATAGCGTGGGAGTGAAGGATATTATCTAATAAAGCCTTTGTAAAAAAATAACAAGAACCGGCCCTCAAGGGATAACCAAACATTATATTTTATTATGTAGAATTTCGTACAAATTCTCTCTAATTATTATCATTCTTTATTTAGGTTTATAATGTTATTTTTTGCTCGTTTTTGTAATTTTTTATGATAAATTATTATGTTTAAGCATAAAATTAGCTCTGATTTACCTGTGAGCCGGCTTTAGTTAGTACTTAGGTTCTATGTAAGCGAGCGAAATTTTTAATTAATTACTATGCCTAAAAATTTAGCAACAATAAAAAAAATTCATACTAAGGTTTCGTTACAATATAATGTTTTGAAAATGTATGTTTTAAGAGGGTTTTGTCACATGACATGCCATCTCCATACTGTCCAATTTTACTTGAATATATAAAAAGATATACGAAGGAAATCGTGAGTAAGGAATTAACTGACAAAGCTTTTTGCTTGGTCCGTCCGTGTTGGGACGTGACAATCCCTACTAATTTATAAATACGAATAGCGGAATAATAACCAAAAATTTTGACGAGCTTCAGTGTTAATGTGTGTAACCAAACCATAGTGCGATTTAAAAACGTACGTACAACGCCATCTATCGAGTGGTATAGTAATCTTCTTTTTTTCTCTTTTCTGAGCTAAGCACAGCGATCTGTCGTGGACAATTTAAATGGTTGAGTTCATGTCTTTAAATAACAGTGGGGAATGGACCATTGACCAACCTCACCCACTCTCACTGGCTTAATCGAGCCGGAAGATTAGGAACACTGTTCCTTTTGAGTCTTAAATAAATAGTGCTTCCAGAGCCGGTCAAATTGGCAGCCAGAGCATTTCCATGGGTTGACAACTCCAGCTGATAGTTGAGACTACGGATTGCAATTTCTTCTTTGATGGAGTTGAGTTTGAAATCTTTTAGAATATATCTGTTAGCGGGGAACAGCTAGTATTAAAGATATTGCCACGTTATATATCCTACTTATATTATAAATGTGAAAGTTTGTGAGTATGGATGTTTGGATGTTTGTTACTCTTTCACGCAAAAACTACAGAATGGATATTAATGACACTTTACAATAATGTAGCTTATACATCAGAATAACATATAAGCTACAATTTATAAAGATATTGTGTGAATTGTCCAAAATGTGACGATAAGTGGCAAGTACCAAAGCACCCTTTACTGGCTGATTTTTTATTCTTCTTACCGCGGGTAACACCACGGGGCGCAGCTAGTTTATTATACCTAAACTTAAGTTCATAGATACCTAGTCAGTTTATAAAAGCGCGTTACATTATTGCTTATGGTCTTACTCATAATGACTTATCGGAGGTTTAAAAGTTCGCTAAAATAGGTTCGCGAAAATTGTCAAAACTTGTTATTCATAATAGTATTTTTTACGCTAAAACGTTTATTATCTCTCCGATAAAATCTCCGTTTAAACCTCCGATAAGTCATTATGAATAAGACCATAAGTAATAATGTTATGCGCTTTTAAAAACTAAAACCTTTTAAAATGACACTTGACCTTTAACACTCACAAAATACGGAATCATTTTACTTTGTATTGTGCATAATACGCCTTAGGGACTTATCTGTAAATCTCTTTTGGTCGTAACTTACAATGTACTTAAGATAAGAAGAAAATCTCCGTACTTAATTAGATTTGCCGTTGATAGCAAGTTAACGTCTTCACGTCAGCCTCGACATACTCAATAAAGGTGGCAGCTTTCACACACTAATTGGATTTTCTTACACTTCGATATTGATTTTATACCGAGTAATTTTTTAAAAAACCTTTTCAAAGTCAAAGTCAAAGTCAAAATATTTTATTTCAAGTTGGTATGTTTTACAAGCTCTTTTGAAACGTCAGAAACTAGGTGTCTGTTCCAAACGCGGATCCTATGGAGAAGAACAGACAAGAAACTCCATGGATTTATTTTTTCATTTCCTTTCATTTTTTTTTTTCAACAATATTATACATAATTGTATCAGGGGTGTGAGAATGGTGCCGATCAGTACTTTCCAAATCCGTTAATCAGATTACGAACGTAACGAATCACTCGAGTACTTTTTTTATAAATTCGATTAAAACTGTGCCGAATATTCAATAGATGGCGTTGTTAATAAATTATAATTCGCTATAGTTTTTTTACCACCATTATTTACCGTTATGTCGTTTTTAGCGAGACTTATAAATTTTTTGATATTGGGATTGCTAAGAAAGAATAAAGTTACATTAAATTATTATACTATTTATTAGTTAGTATTATTAATAACTTTATAAGAAGGTTTATATGAAACCACTTAAGGTATATATTTAAATAAATATTCATGGACATTTCACACAACGTCCTCTGGTCCCAAGCTAAGCTTATACGCTTGTGTTATGGGTACCAGAATACGGATAGAATACATATACTACTTTTCTTTTGTAAATACATACTTATAATACATAGAACCACCCAGACGCAGTACAAACATTTGTATGACAATTAGAAAAATCACACAAATGATTGCCCCGAGCGGGAATCGAACCCGCGACCTCTTGATCGGCAGTCCGTTACCAGAACCACTAGACCACGAAGCCCGTCATTTAAGCTTTTTAGCTATGCATAAAAAGCGGAATGAAGACAAAATATAGAGGGACGCAGTTAATAACATAATAATATAAGAAGATAAGGATAAAAAGGTGTGGAGTGCATTGAACGTATGCCAGATACACATCATTATAATAACTGGGTCGTTGAATGTACTCCAATATCGAATATGTCAATCTAATGTGATATGTTCGCAATGATCTCGTGAATTATGTGTACATTTGTGTACATTGATCGAAACATATATATCTGCGTGTGAAATTTAAAAAAAAATTCCCAGGTCTTGCAAAATTTTTCGTGACTTTTTGTGTGACATTTATAAACATCACACAAATGAATGTCCGAGGCGGAAATCGAACCCGCGACCTCGTGAACGGCAGTCCGTTATATGAACCACTAGACCACAAAGCTCGTCGGTTTGTTATCTGTATAATACACAAAAACATTGAAAGTTTTATTTATACCAAGGATCAACTGACTAAATTGTATTATATTATCAACACAAATGATGATAAATTGTTTTAATTAAATATGTACGAGAATAATAATAGTCCTAATATAATTACAAGGTGTTCTAGCAATGCACAATCTAGTTAAATGTGACCGCAACACAAGATAACGTGGTTAGTTATAGTAAAGGACTCAATTTATCAAAGTTTAGCTAAATTAATTCGTTTACGGCAAAGAGGGAGGCCCTGCGGGAGCGCGAATGCTCTGGTGGGACTTTGCCCCCCCGCAGGGCCCCGGGCAGGGGTCGTCGCCGCACAGTAGCCGGCCGCGGACCCTCCCGACGAGGCGGTCGCGCGGCAAATGTGGCTGTCGGTCACGGTAACGCGACAGGGGGACCTAATGCTCCCCCAGTCGGGTCGGGCCCCGATTAACGGGGCCATCCCCCGCCGGGTCATGGTAAAGCTCAAGGCACCATCGTAGCCCGGCAGGGCAGGAGGCGAAAAAAAAACCCCTTTTCCTTCATAGGGTGCTGTCATGCCATAAATTGAAACAATATATTCTAGCCCGATTTCAGCTATTATTTCATAATTAAAAATTAATATTTTCAATGTAATTTGTTGCTGATGAAATTTGTAAAATTTACAAGATATTCTTAGAGCGGAACGAGTATAATTAATTTCAAAACAAAACGTTGTAAACGTAAAATATTGAAACATAAATTTTATCTGTTTACTTAACAACAAGACGTTGCTAATTTGCTTTGAAAATAATCAGAAAAATATCATTACAGTACTGGATTTTTAAATGCAAATAATTTAATTTGCGTTTGTTCATGCTATTCGTAGAAGGATCTATCTCGATCAATATTATTCCTTACTTATCAAGTTACTTACTAAGTAGTTACTTACTAAGTAACTACTTAGACAGTGAGTTTAAGGACGACGACGGACGAGTTTGTCTGTGCGGTGACTAAGAATTGGATTAAGAATACAAGTGTCACTACTTCACTGGTAGGTACACCACAGGGTATTTTAAAAGCCAGCTAAGGAATATTGTAAACAGATAACATCCTCTGTGAGAGACGAAAAGCTCGAAAATAAACCATGTGTTAACACGCCTGGTTAGCACGCCGCCGTAGACGATAATCCCTTCCAAAGTGGAGGAGGCCTGGGTCCAACAGTGGGAAGTTAATGGGTTGGAGATAGAGACTATGATAATTATAATGACGTGGATCCCAATGTGTGCGAACCCGTTATAGTCAGTTTCCTTTCTGTAAACATTGCTATGTAAGGGACACGGAAGTGCCAGACCTTTTAAAAGGTGAAAGGTAAGATTAAAAATATCCCGTTTTGTATAAAATGAAAGACTTTTACGGCTTTGGAAGACAAAGTTTGTAAGAAGATTTCATGTTTCGTTTGAATTATGGCTTTTATGTAGATTGATCAGAATTTTCACTAAAATCAAAAGTTCTTGCAGTAAAAAATGTATACAGGTGCCTACGAAACATCACTGACTGACAAAAAAATTACACAATATGTATATCATCATCATCATCATCATCATCATCATAAT
This sequence comes from Orgyia antiqua, assembly GCA_916999025.1. Lineage (NCBI taxonomy): Eukaryota > Metazoa > Arthropoda > Insecta > Lepidoptera > Erebidae > Orgyia > Orgyia antiqua. Next base: position 15,146,377 of record OU779874.1, read on the forward strand.
ATCACGCCTTTTCCCCATGAGGGTAGGCAGAGACTATAGAGCGCCATCTGCTACGATCGAAGCATATATGTATATTAATTGTTATAACATTTTTCACTAATGGTCCTATTGGTCGCAGTGTGATATTATATAAGTGCCTTCCTGGATAAATGGACTATCCAGCACGAAAAGTTTTTTTTAATTTAAACCAGTAATATCTGAGATTAGGGAGTTCAAACAGTTGTTGTTTGAACAGGTTATTAGGTTAGGGCGGGACAGAAAAGTCCAAATTTACTTTTAGCTATTATATTGTGAAAACCAAACCTACTACATCAAAACAAACAACACATATAAAACAAACAGTTATCGAAAAATATCAGGCTTAATTCTTGGTTAAAGCATCATTATAGAAATACTAGCTGACCCGGCAAACGTTGTTTTGCCATAATAAAAAAAAAAATTTGAAAAATAGATGTTGGCCGATTCTCAGACCTAGCGGATATGTATACAAAATTTTAGGAAAATCGGTCGAGTCGTTTCGGAGGAGTACGGTAACTAACACTGTGACACGTGAATTTTATATATTAGACTTAATTAGACTAGCTGACCCGGCAAACGTTGCTTTGCCATACTAAAAAAAAAAGGTTTGAAAAATAGATGTTGGCCGATTCTCAGACCTACTGAATACGCATGTATAATTTCATAAAAATCGGTCAAGCCGTTTCGGAGGAGTACGGTAACTAACACTGTGACACGTGAATTTTATATATAAGATTAGATTAGATTAGACTAGCTGACCCGGCAAACGTTGTTTTGTCATACAAATGTCAGTGGGGGGGGGGAGGCTTTTGAAAAATAGATGTTGGCCGATTCTCAGACCTACTGAATACGCATGTAAAGTTTCATAAAAATCGGTCAAGCCGTTTCGGAGGAGTACGGTAACTAACACTGTGACACGTGAATTTTATATATTAGATTAGATTGGATTAGATAGATGTCATTTTACTGTTTTTCTAGACATTGTCATCTGTACCTTTTTGCCCCATAGTAGGGGTAAAAAGGGACAGCGAGGGGGCAAAAAGGTCCATAATTTCATTGTTTATTTTAAAGGGTTGCATGAAATAGTAGAAAATAATTAATTGGAAATCAAAAGTATATATTTTCATTTTCAAAATATCAGAAAATAACAACTACGGTTAACATTACTTAACAAAAATTATATTCTCCTTCTGAAACTATTATTAAATTTAATTAGTATAAATTATATACTATGTTAACACCTTCTAATGTCATTAGTGTGGGATCTGACGCCCACCCCACCCAATTAACTCAATCAATGAAAAGATAATTGCTTCATAGTATCCACAGTATCTTCTTGAGATGGATGTGTGTGTGTGTTCTTGTATATATGTGATTTATTATCAATAGCATGTTATACACCCATCTCATGTTATTAATGATATCGAGGTAATTGTAGGGTATAAGTTGCTTATCGATGATAATTATTCCCTTCGAGAGTTACGTGCAGCAAGACTGCACGTAACTCTCGAAGGGAATAATAAATATCATACAATGGTTAAAGGCAAAATAGAATTTGAAAATACCGCAAAACTTCTTCGGCATAGATAAGAGGCCAAGTACAAACTGGTATCGCTCACTAAGGGTTTTCTAGGTATCATCATAATATATTTCACAACCAAGTATTAAGTCGTCTAAGTGCATCAAGTTAAACTGAAAACTTTTATTGAATGGATAATAAATATTTATATAAATATTTGCAGTTTAATAAATATAGTATAATTTGTAATATGATTTTATTATTTGTTACTATAGCAGCATTTGTAAAAATTTCACCTGTTCATGTGATATAGCCTGGTGATAGACGGACGAACGAACAGCTAGGTCTCAGTTACAGTGTATCGTTTTACCTTTTGTTGAAACCTTAAATATAGGTACTTTGATTCAAGTAAGTGAAATCAAGCCACTGTCGGAAAATAATAAAATTATCTAGTTATGATGTAAGTGGCACTGTGAAAAAGATTTGTTCTTTCTATCGCAATAAAAGCCATTTAAAATTGAATCCTACCAGTAATCAGTTCTAAGGGGTTTGATTAGATTTCCGTTAACCCTTTTACGACAGCGAACGCTTAACCTTGGAAATATAGAGAGATAATGTAATCGTACCTACATAATCATTTAGCATGATTCTCCCGCCGTTATCCTGTTATGTGTGTTCGGCGCAACATGTCTATGTAGTTGATTTTTACGACCGGTTGCTTGCCTGACATCAACCCTCCTTATGTATATGCGCAGGTGTCATGCCACGGAATTCCCTCCGTCGGTTCTTGCGAAGACTTGGGGGGTGACTCTTTTTGTCCATCACCCCAGGGAAATGGGCATTCTTTATAATTTGTGACCTGCTGTTTTTATAATTTTTTTAGAAAATATAGACTATTTTAAGCAACTAATTTCAATATTATTGAAATATTCACTATAAAGATTTTTTTTAAAATACTTAAAGATAATATTTTAAATGTTGTGACGTCATCGTTGTACGCAATCTGTGTATGGACTTTTCCTGATAGACTTAAGACAGATTGCAATACATCTTTTCAAAGTTGCCAAGTTGATATAATAGACCAATTTTAACTCCACAGAATAGTATATCCCTGAGAACGCATTAATACTTAAGTCCTTTATTTCAAGGGCAAATAAAGAGCAATTGCTTTTATGGAAAAATAATTATTGATATTGGATTGGATCATGATCAGAAACTCTATTCCTCGAAATGGTTTAAGAATTAAGTTTTACAAAAATTAAAAAAAAAAACAACTTTAGTTCTTTATCTTTAGTTCCATTAGTTCCATATCTTTAGTTCCATCTATTTGAGTTCCACATCAATACTTCTCTTTTAACGATATCTATACTAAAATTAAAAAGTTGAAGAGTTTGTTTGTTTGAACGCGATAATCTCAGGAACTACTAATTCGAATTTGGAAAATTCTTTCAGTGTTGGATAGTAATTTTTGAGGAAGGCTATAGGCTATATAACATCACGCTGTAGCTAATAGGAGCGTAGCATCAGTGTAAAATGTTGTAAAAACGGGGTAAATTTCCTAAATTTCACGCGTACGAAGTCGCGGGCAGCAACTCTCTCTCTCCAGCCCATTTATTTCCCACTGCTGGCCACGGGCCTCCACTTTGGGAGGGATTATGGTCTATTGTGCCGCGCTGACCAGGCGTGTTGGCGCAGGGTTTATTTTCGAGTTTTCCGTCTCTCACAGAGGATGTTTTCTGTGTAATATATCCCTTAGCTGACTTTTACAGCACCCTAGGGGGGAGATGTCACCACCCCGGTGACACCTGTATTCTTAATACGTCACCACACGGAGACAGCTAGTAGTAATATAATAATACAAATAGTATATATACAATATTATTATTAAAATTAGTGGCAAAACATTTAGTGAATAAAAACAAACAGTCCATATATTTACCACTAACTATGACAAACAAATAAAATGTTTATTGATATGTCTTCACTGAGTAAACAGCAGAATTTATTTTTATGATCTGACAAAAACATTTGTACCAATTCTACGCGTACAACTAAACTTAATTAAATAATAAAATTAATAAAAGCCTGTAAAGTATGAGTTCGATTCACATAATATATTCTTTATATCCACTAGAAATATCACCAAATAAAGGAATTATGCTAGGAGAATGATGATGATGAATTTTTTGTTGTTGTAGCATAAACTAATATATATATAAACCGAGAAATTTTCAGCGCTCTATCTATCACTGTTCCAGAGATTGAAAATTTCTAGGTTTGTGTATGTTAGTTTCACAAGCCTGTATCTCTGCCAGAGATACAGGCTTGTGAAAGTAAGACCGACGGATAGCGAAGTCACAGGGCCGTTGTATCTTTTGGTAGAGAACCCGGAAAATTGAAAATTGATAATGTCTATAACATTATTTGGGTTAACTGAGCTTTCTAATTAGAATAACGATTTTAATCTAATATATAAAATTCTCCTGTCACGGTGTTTGTAATTATACTCCTCTGAAATGGCTCGACCGATTTTCGTGAAGTTCTGTGTACATATCCTGAACCCTGTTAGGTCTGAAAATCGGACAACATCTGTTTTTCATCTCCCTAAATGTTAAGGGTGCTCCTACCCCGGACATTTGTATGGCAAAACAACGTTTGCCGGGCCAGTTATAATTAATATAAATTTTAATGTGCACAACGAAACAGCTAATTAATCAAAATACCTACATCATAGATGATTACATTTTTAGTTAGGTTCAGTTGTTTCCGTAGAATTGGTACGATTATGGTATTGGCATTGGTACGAGAATGACAAAATGTATGAGTTATTATTATTGCAAGGATATTAAACGCTATAATGTGCTATGTTAAATGATACTGTGGCTATAAGAAATTATTCTCTTATACATTGTTTGTTTTACTTATACTAGCTGATGCCTGCTACGCTGTACGCGTGGAATTTTAGATCCCCGTACATTTTATCACCGTTTGAACCTTCCCTGCACTTTGGACCAGTATCACAAAAATCGACCCAGCCGTTCTCGAATTTAGCAAGACTAACGAACAGCAATTGATTTTTATTATAGCACGCTTTTATATGTTCGGTATGTATCTATCAATGTATTAATTTATGTAACGGAATTTTTAAAGAACTGAACTTTGAAAGGAATTTTTACCAACTAGTCGGATTGATCAGAAATTTTGCACATACATATATATCAAGGACCGATGACAATGCAATAATTAAAAAGGATTCAGGATTTTCAAGCGTGTTTGTTAGTTTTTGAACTAAGTAGATTTATATATAAGTCAATTGTTTGATATTGACTTAATATAAAACAAAGTAGTTGTTTCTGTATGTCTCATTCTCTCTCTCTCTTTCTCTTATTATGTGAGTGTATATTCCAAAAAGCAACGGATTTTGATGCGGTTTAAATATAAAGCTAACTATTCACTGACCTGCATGTAGTTTAAAAATAAAAATCTAGTAAAGCTTAATATAGACCGATATGGTATGGGTCAAATATAAAGCGTTTCGTGAATGTTTAACTTTTTAACCACTTTGAATGTTTTATAACCTCTGGCCTTTAAGTTACAAATAAATGTTGTTTACGACCTTAAGATGTTGTAATCTTAGTTTCGTAATTTATAAACCTGCAAGTTTATTAAACTTTCTTATATTTCTTAACAAATTACAAGTTTAGTATGTTAGTATGCTAGTCGTATGGTGAGTCAAGAAAGTGTCACCATCACATTTCCTCCTCGGGGTGCTGGTCTTACAGCAGCTGTTGCCAGCTAAGGGATAATATATGCAGAAAATACACCCTATGTCAACTCGTCTTGTCAGCGTAGAACAGTAATGTAGTTAGCATGACAGTGCTATATCTAGAAAAACTTTTCTTAATAGATCTGTTATCTAAAATGAAATGCATTTAATCACGCAGACAATTTTTTTTACAAAATTATTCTTATGACTAGTCTAAACTGTTTCTGCTGAGAACAACCGGCTTAAAAAACTCAGCAGACTTGCGAGGCATAGGGATCCGACGTATCACCTTACTCAGCTCCTCACAGGTCACGGCTGTTACACCAAGTACCTGTGGGAGGTGGTTGGCATCGAGTCGGATCCCGCCTGCCGCAATTGTGGAAGTGGGGCCGTGGATACGGCAGAACACACCCTCGTCGTATGCACGGCCTGGGATGCCCAGCGCGCTGAGCTCGTCAGTGTGCTGGGTCAGGACTTGTCGCTCTCGGTCGTGGTTTCGTCCATGGTCGATAGCGAACAGTGTTGGGTCGCCATCGCCTCCTTCGCTAAGGAAGTGATGGCGGCAAAGAGAGAGGCCCTGCGGGAGCGCGAACCACCGCGGTATCCAGAGACCCGCCGCGCCAAACATGTTGGGGGACCTAATGCTCCCCCCGTTGGGCCGAGCCCGGTTTAGCAGGGCCACCCCTCGCCGGGTCGTGGTAAAGCTCAAGGCACCATCATGGCCCGGTAGGGCAAGGCGGAGAAAAAAAAAACTTTACTTAGGTTTTTTTATATTGAATTACAACACTTCTCTATCTCTATCCCCCTGTTAGGCACGGGCCTCCTTCTTTTTGGAAGGGATTATGGTCTATTGTGCCGCGATGACCAGACGTGTTGGCACGGGGTTTATTTTCGAGATTTTCGTCTCTCAGAGAGGATGTTATTTGTGTACAATATCGTTTAGCTGGTTTTTGCAGCACTCTGCGAAGGAAAATGGGTGGTAACTGTGGGTGGTAACACTTGTATTCCTAATCCGTCACCAAACGGACAATATAATAGTTCTTAAAATGCTAATATTAACAAATTAATATAATTATTATTGTATGTATTGCTCGAGAGCAATTCACTCCAAAGCTATACAATCAATAAGGTAATCTAAAATTTGATAATAGGTATGCCGTGTTTTAATAAATCATTGGGTACGCCTATATTTACACAGTTTAGATATTACATTTTTTTTTTTAATTTAGATTATATTTAATTCTCTAACATCATTATTCATTACGGAGTTTGCTAAAAACTCTGACTCTTTCTAACCTATATAAATCCATTTGAGGAAGTAGTAAAGCGTATTACGACCAGCAGTCTACCTGACGCTATGTTAATGGATAAAACTACGTGGAAGTTTATGTTATATGAGAAAAATAAAACTGTCGTAAACTAGATAAATTATATTATAAACAGCAATAGGAGTTTAGTCTTTAATAGCTGTTGGCCGCGACGCGTGGAATTTAGAAAAAAATTCCCCGTTTTCGCAACATTTTTCACTAATGCTGCGCTTCTATTGGTCACACCGTGATGTTATATAGCCTTCTTCGTTAAATGTACTATCCAACACAATAAGAATTTTTCAATTTAAAACAGTGATTCCTAAGATTAGCGCGTTCAAACAAACAAACTCTTCAGCTTTATAATATTAGTATTGATTAGTTTTATTAACTGAGAAAAAGCACTGCATTTTAGAACGCATTTATAGCTGTTGGCGGTCATTTTGTACACATCATATTTTTGAACCGCGTCCTTTTGCGCATTATAAATTAGCCTATATGTCCTTGCTCAGACTCTAGACCAACTGCGTACTTGTAAGTCGGTTCTATAGCCCGAAAAAACGACAGACAGATAGAGAACATTCGTATTTTTAATGCGAAATTATGAAATTCTGCGTTTATGATTACTGCCCAGTTCTTTGACTGTTAGCGTGATAGTTCACAGCCTATATTTTATTCAGATACTAGCTGTTGCCCGCGACTCCGACCGCGTGGAATTTGGTAAAAATTTTTTTCGCAATAAAAGGTAGCCTGTGTCCTTTCTTAGGGTCTAAAGATTGTCTGTGCCAAATTTCATCAAAATCGGTTGAGAGGTTTAAGCGGGAAAGCGTAACAGACAGACAGACAGAGTTACTTTCGCATTTATAATATTAGTAGAGATGTAAGCTATATATCTACATAAATTCATTAAAATCTGTTTAGAACTTTTTGCTCAAAACAGCAACAAACGTCATTAAATAAATAAATATTTACGGACATTTCACACAACGCCCTCTGGTCGCAAGCTAAGCTTATATGCTTGTGTTATGGGTACCAGAATACGGATAGAATACATATACTACTTGTTTTTTTTTTTGTAAATACATACTTATAATACATAGAAACACCCAGATGCAGTACAGACGTTTGTATCATCATCATCATTACATCCATACTATACTTATTTATTCAGACATCCATACTTTTCACAACTTTTTTCCTTTATAATATTATTAGGATGTTCATATATCACTGACATATATAATATGTTTGAATATTATTACCCGAACCCCTTAACAAAGCGACCGTAACTCGGATATTTTATGTGGATATTGAACTTTTAGAGCGAATATAAGTGTAAACGAAGTGTATAATAATAAAATATACTAGCAATAAATAAAACTTGACAATGTAATGATCTAAAAAATGTGAGTAAATCAGGATTAAAGACTTAAGCTGCTTAACACATACTTGCCGTTTGGACGGGCCTGGGACGCCCAGCGCGCCGAACTCGTTGGTGTGCTTGGCGAGGATTTGTCGCTCTAGCGAACGGTGCTGGGCTGCCGTCGTTGCCTTTGCTCGTGAGGTGATGGCGGCAAAGAGGGAGGCCCTCAGGGAGCGTGAACGCGCTGGTGACACTTTGCCACTCCGCAGGGCCCCAGGCAGGGCTCGTCGGCGGGCAAGAGCCGGCGGCACCCCTCGAAGAGGTGGTCGTGCGCGGCGGGTCTCTGAATACCGACCCGGCAAATGTGGCACTTGGCCGGCACGTGACGGGGGGACCTAGCGTTTTCCCCGCTGGGTCGGGCCCAGGTTAGCGCCATGTTTTAGGGTTGCAAACTAAAAGGTACGAGACACTATTACTGAGATTCCGCATTTCGGCCACCCATTATGTTTTATTTTTTTCATTTTTTGCTAGCCTCATGGTCTAGTGGTTTACGTAAGAGACTGCCGTTCACGAGGTCGCGGGTTCGATTCACGCACGGGACAATCATAATTATTATCTGTGATATTTATAATTGTCATACAAATGTTTGTAATCCGCCTAGGTGTTTACTATGTATTAAGTATGTATTTAGAAACTTTACTTTAAAAGAAAAGTAGTTTATGTATTCTATCCGTATTATAGTCCCCATAACACAAGCGTATAAGCTTAACTTGGGATCAGAGGACGTTGGGTGAAATGTCCATGAATATATATTTATTTAAAAAAATACTAATAACCAGAATTTAGTAAATGTTGAAGAGGACTCCATGCAAATGACGTTTAAGAGTAACTTGATTATAAGTGTACCATTCAGTTACGCTGAAGGCGCCATGATTGTGACGGTATGATTATGATTTACGTAGACGTAATGTAATTAATTAAAGTCGAAATTTAATCATCTCTTAACCAATAATAATATTTAATGTGTCAGCGTTATTATCCGCCTTATAGCATTAAGAGGATACCAAAATAGCTTCGTGCATTTTTCTATGTACGAAGTTTTCATTGTTTCTTTAGATTGAATGGCTAGAGCTCTAATTTTTAAGTATATGTTTTTTCAATATAATGATCTAGGATCGCATAAACTCAGAAACGCGATTGAAAAAAGTTTTCTCGATAGAAAATCTTAGCGAAAAACCTCTCTCATTTTTTATTTTTTTCATTTGTCGGTCTATTATCGCGTATTAACTAATGAAATAACTTTAAAAACATAAGTAACTATTATATATAGAAACACGTAAATCAGAATTAAAATATATTTAGTAGATTTTGAGTAAACAAAAAAAATATCCCTAATTCTTCATTTTCTATACCTACTAGCTGTGTTAATATGTACATGTCGACGATAATATTGATGAAGGACCTTAATGTCTATCGTATAATATCGTATAATGTATAGGTATATAAAGACGTCCCATGACGACGATGACAGATACTATCTATCTGTCATCGCCGTCATGGGACGTCTTTCAAAGTTAATTTGTACAGCGAAGTAAGATTGTCTAAATTAATGAGCAAATTAGCAAGAAATGTTACGTTGTCATAAAATTTTAAGTATTATTTATTTATTTATTTATTATACACTTTATTGTACACCTTATGAATAAAATTTACAATAAATTATAATTATAAATGGTGCCAACGGCCTCTTTTTACCATCGCACCTCTCGTCACCGGCAGCGAGTTCATCCTCACACTCTAGAACCTATACCATCGCGCACAGTACGATTCCATCGGAATTTTTTACCACGTACAATAAAGTTGTGGAAACAAAAAAAAAAAAAAAAAAAATTTAAAAAAAAAAAAAAAAAATTAAAAAAAAAAAAAAATAAAGTGGTGTTGTTGTTTACCTGCCGAGGTTTTCCCATTGGACTACAGTATGGGGTTCTTCAAATAAGGTGTCAAACGATTCCTACAGGGTCGGCGATGCGCGAGTCATACCTCTGGTGTTGCAGACGTTTATAGGCTACGGTGACCGCTTCCCATCAGGTGGGCCGTACGCTTGTTCGCCAACTAAGTAAAAAAAAAAAAAAAAAATTAAAAAAAATACACTTATATACTAAATACAAATAAACGTATACAAAACGATACACATAATACATACATAAACGTACAAAGACAATTCTGACCGGGAATAGTTATAACTGCATGTTTAGGTAGTGGTTCTTAACTTTAATTTTGAATGTGGCTAGACTTTTGGCTCGTCGAATGTCCTCTGGAAGTGCGTTCCACAAGCGTATGGCTGTGACGAAGTAAATGAGTGTGAGTAAGTACGAGTAAGTAATAGAAATTTTGAGATGAATTGTATCCACTAGTCTTAAAAGAACCAGATGTCCTTTTGTAGCGGAGGAAGGTCACACCAAGTTGTGGGAAAGCAAAAATAATTATTTGTGTAGTCTGTGCTTTATGGTGTCAGTTTTAGGTAACCGTTTAGGTACATCGTATGAGGCGCGCGTATCGTTAAAAACATTCCCTTCCGCGCCAAGCAGATCTTCAAAATTTATTTATTCAGCTTTTGCAAAGCACTATTTGTGATAATAGAAGTAAAATTACAATGTATTCAGTTCTTCTGGTAAAATATATTCCCTGAAGGGATTTAATGCTAACGCATAAAGAAAACCTTTTCACGCAATAAAATATGGATAATGGGAAAATGTCTCATTTCAAATGCATGGATCGAGTGTTCTCTTTGCACAATATTGTAACTCCTCGGAGAGCATTTCGCGACATTATAAAAATATATTTTTCCTGTTTTTTGACAATGGATGATATTACAGTACCTCTCTCTCTCTATCTCTCTCCAGCTATTAACGACTAACAGCACAGGGCTCTTCCACTTTGGAACGATTATGGTCTACTGTGCCTAGCTGACTAGGCGCAGCGTTTATTTACTAATTTTCCATGTCTTACAGAAAATGTTATCTGTGTGCTATTTCCCTTAGCTGGCTTTTTTTTTATATATTCATGGACATTTCACACAACATCCTCTGGTTCCAAGCTAAGCTTATACGCTTGTGTTATGGGTACCAGAATACGAATAGAATATATTATATACTACTTTTCTTTTGTAAATACATACTTATAATACATAGAAACACCCAGACGCAGTACACACATTTGTATGACAATTAGAAATATCACACAAATGATTGTCTCGAGCAGGAATCGAACCCGCGACCTCTTGATCGGCAGTCCGTTACATAAACCACTCAACCACGAGGCTCGTCTTTTACAGCACCCTGGGATGGAAATGGGGCCGGTGGTATTTGTATTCTTAATCTGTCGCCACACGGACAGTATCTAATGTTGTATTCTCAGCCCATTATCTTTCTAATGTTGGGTGAGAGCCTCTACCTCTTGGAAGGTTTATATTTGACAGGCAGACAGCGAAGTTTCAGTAATAGGTTACCTTTTGGAACCCTAAAAACTAGTAGATAACAAGATTCTCAAGGAAAATTTTTATATATTAACTAGCCGTTGCCCGCATCTTTGTACGCGTGAAATTTAGAAATCAATCCTTAACAAACAGAAGTTTACTCTTCTGCTCCATAGATGGCGATGTACGTTTTTTAAATTGCACTATCGTTTCGTTTCACACATTAACACATAAGCTCATCGAAATTATTATTGTGGCATCATCCGGATTTCACACTTATAAATTAGTAAGGATTTTTTTTTTCTAAAATATTAAGAACGTGTTTCATAACCAAATTTTTGTCACTTAAACAAAATACAATATTGTTGTACTGTTAAGATTATGATGAAAAACTAATATTAAGTTTCAATTCCATGTAGCAACAGCCTTAATTAAAAGAAAAGATCAAGAAGTTATGACTGCCAGTTATTCCCGGAGGCATATTTTCTTATTTGACCTTTTGCGTACTGGTGGGAGCATTCGATAAGTTAAATAATTGTGTTACTTGCTAGCGTCTATACTATCCTACTAATATTATAAATGTGAAAGTTTGTGAGTATGGATCATTCACGCAAAAACTACTGAATGGATTTTATTGAAACTTTACAATAATGTAGCTTATACATCCGAATAACATATAGGGTACAATTTATAAAAACATTGTGTGAACTGGCTAATGCGTGATAAACCGCAAGCAGAAGCTACTATAGGTACTTAATATTACAAAGCTAAAGAATTTGTTTGTTTGAACGCGCTAATCACAGAAACCACTGGACCGATTTGAAAAATTCTTTCGGTGTTCGATGGGAAATTTATCGAGGGAGGCTATACTCTATATTCAAATTGTTTATTACATCACGCTGCAATTGATAGGAGCAAAGCATCAGTAAAAAATTATGAATTGGCGGAATTTGGGAAACCCGCGTTATTGCTTACTTACGCTTCGCTCGTATCCGTCGTAGCGTGATTTTACCTATCTATCCAACACTGAAAGAATTTTTATATTACCAGTGGTTCTTGAGATTAGTGCTTTCAAAAAAACAAACTTTACAGCTAAATAAACTCAATTATAGTGGAAAAAATGATAACCATTAGCGGGACTTGAACCGACGACCTCGGAAAACCGTTCCGTTGCTCTCGATTGATCGAGTTGGTGAAAACCGCTCAATAGATGGCGTTGTACTAAAAACATCGCACGATGTTTAACTCACATTGAGAAGATTGTAGTGGAAGTTTTGGTAAACATGTGCAGGAACCATTATAGCTCTGATGGGAGAGCAACAAGACGGTATTCCGAGGTCGTGGATGCAAGTCCCGCTCATGGTTATCATTTTTTTCCACTATAATTTAGTTTATTTAGTAAAAGCATAGCAAGTCAATTGCAAAAAATTAAAAAATAATGTAGAAAATTTACAGCTCTATAATTGGTATAGATTAATTTCTTTTATATGTTAAATAAAGATTTTCTTTAAAAAATACGTATAATAAAGCCATTTATGTTTGTAAAACTAGCAACAGTAAGTCTGTTTTTGGTTTTATAGACTAATTAATGGACGCTATATCCAAGAATAGTATACAATTAATGACTTTAAATAATTAGCAGTAAGCTACTATAAAATAATACATTTATTTTATTAATTGAATGCATTAACAAGATAATTAATTTATTAGATATAGAAGAAACTTCAAAAAATATTCAAACATCCACTCTAGTTGAAACAAAATTCAGTTTATATCTACTAGACAGAATAAAACCTTCATTTTTGCAATTTCATGTAATACTAGCCATTGCCCGCGACTGTGTACGCATGGAAGTTAGGAAAGATTTCCCATTTTAGCAACATTTTTTACTAATGCTTCGCTCCTATTGGTCGCGGCGTGATGTTCTATAGCCGTCCTGAATACATGTACTATCTAACAATGTAAGAATTTTTCATACTGGACTAGCGGTTCCTGAGATTAGTGCGTTCAAACACACAGACAAAGAAACTCTTTAGCTTGAATTTTTTGACAGTGAAACAGACAAACAGATGGACCTTTAACTATAAGTCTCTTAAGCAGCGGCTTCATTAACGGCTTATTGCGCAACTACTGTAGATGCTAAACGCGGGTGTGGCAAATTAACATTTCTTTTTCTTTAATTCTCAGTTATTTTCTAGCGCTATAGGACTAAAGACATCGATAACGCAGTTAAAGCAGATCTCAGTTGTGATCGCTAGCAATAACAAAAGTAGAACAAGAACCCTAGCTTTACTTTAAAAAAAAATTCTACCATTAAACAAAGTAACCAAATATTATATTATATAACAACGCTCGGAAAGTGAATCCAGTACATCTTGTAGTAAATTTTATTATCCCTGACAGCACCTTCGGGAAGATATGGTGTGATGACACTTATGTTGTTGATCTGTAAAACGTTGAAAAACATCTTTTGTACTTACTAAATTTAACTAGAGTAGACTCTAAAATCAATTAAAAAACTAAAAAACACGCTTTATTTAATCGAATTATTGTATTGTCATCGGTCTTTGACAGGTGTGCAAAATTTGAATAGAATCTGACCGTTTAAAGTGGGTCAAAATAGCGTCCAAAGGAGTCGGTTACAAACATACAAACATACAAACAAACATACAAACAAACATACAAACAAACATACAAACAAACATACAAGTGAAGCTAATATAAAGCGTGTAATATATATAAAAAACAATTGTCTGAAGCTCGCGGAACGAAATCATTTCTTAGACCGCATAATGTTAATTTGTATAAAAATATGGAAACATTTGTGTCTATGTTATTTTTAGCCCATATTTTAACGAGCTGTGTAAACCGGTCGAAGTAAGGTTATGTAGCAAAAATAATGCTCCGACATTGTAAGATCACCTTAACTTGTCAGTGGTCTGTGTACCGTCGTGGGGCGTATACATGTCGCTTCACTAGTTACGCGGGAAAATCGAAATCAACGTTTTTCGCGCGCTCCAATTTAAAAAAAAGAACTGTATACTCCGGATTGCTTGTGATTGTGAAAAGTGACACATAATTTTAGTGCAGTGAGTGAGTGATAATCAGTGATCGATTAAATTAACCGTTTTTTTAAACGATAAATCGAAAACGAATAAATACCTATATGCTAAAAATATTATATCAAATGCGATGATCGTTTACCTGTTTGTTGTTAAATTCAGCTGTACAAACGAACGCGTTTTATTTAGACTATGCAAATTTTAATGTTAACTACCTACGTCTGAAAAAGATACTTATTACTGACGTTGTGCCATTACCTACTTATAAAACGAGTTATTATAAAAATAGGAAACTGTTTTTGACGTTCGTGTAAGGTTATTTTTTGTACATTTTGGTAATAACTTATAAAATATTAAAATTATTATTCCAACGTACAAATAACTTTAATATAATATATTGTGTCGATGATGGATTGGTAGCTAACATAATTTATTATTATTTATACGGTATTCACCTTGTTTTTGTGTCCGACATTTTGCTACTTTATCGTAACTCAATATTAAAATTCGATTTGCTACGTGAATTGTGTGTATACTACAATACGTTTAACATTTAAATTAGTATCGTATGATTTCAATTTCATTTAAATATTTTATTTTTATCTATTTTGAAATTACAATTGTGCGTCTATGCATATATCTAATAATATCTATACTAATATTATAAAGCGAAAGAGTTTGTTTGTTTGTTTAAACGCGGTAATCTCAGGATCCGCTGGTCCGATTTGAAAAATTATTTCAGTGTTGGGTAGTACATTTATGGAGGTAGGCTATAGGCTATATAACATCACGCTGCAACGAATAGAAGCGAAGCATCAGTGTAAAATGTTGCAAGAAACGGGGGAAAAAGTCACGCGCGCGAGCTTTAAATGAAAACGCTGCCTTATCCATGTGAGTTACAACAAAGTAATGTATGGAGAAATTGTTTGTTACCTATAGATCTTTAAAAAACTCCGCGAGGCCATGTGTCTATCTTTTAAGGAAAACCCGTTGTACCCATAAGAACGTCAACAAAATTATCAAATTCAATAGGATGTTTTCAAAAGCTATTTATGTGTATATAGTAAAATTTTTTATCAAATTAAATACCTTAGTTAGCTTACGCATTCAATATAGATAACAACTGCTCTTTACAGCATGCAATTTAAATGAATATCTTCGGAGATATGACGAAAAAAGAATTACGCGTGATAAAATAAAGTTAAACTGTTCGCTGAGCAACGAGAACGTTTCCCCGGTCATCTATCTATACTCCATTGTTTCGATGTATGGTTGAATGTATGAATGTAAGGATGTTTGTTGTTCTTTCACGTAAAGACTACTGGATGGATTTTCGTGAAACTTTGTGATAATATACGCCTCCAGCGTATGGTCGTTACGTTGCTCAAATCCCGACGTATCGGTGCTGAGTTGGTTTTTATAGGTGTTGGCATCGACAGCGGCGTCGGCGTCGTCGTCTGCGTCTGCATATGGTCGTTACGTTGCTCAAATTCCGACATATCGATACTGAGTTGGTTTATATAGGTGTTGGCATCGGCGTCGGCATCGGCGTCGGCGTATGGTCGTTACGCTGCTCAAATCCCGACGTATTGGTGCTGAGTTGGTTTTTATAGGCGTTGGCATCTACAGCGGCGTAGGCAACGACGTCGGCGTCGGCGTCGGCATCGGCATCGGCGGCGGCTTCGGCGTCGTCGTCGGCGTCGGCTTCGGCGTCGGCGTCGTCGTCGGCGCCGGCTTCGCTGACGCCTCCTGCGTATGGTCGTTACGTTGCTCAAACCCCGACGTATCGGTGCTGAGTTAGTTTTATAGGTTTTGGCATCGACAGCTGCGTCGGCGTCGGCGTATGGTCAATAGGCTCAAAAACTGCTAGACCGTTTTTTAAAATTCTTTCACCATTTGAAAGCTACATTATCTGCGCTTAAAATAGGCTAGATTTTATTTTGGAAAAATTAGGGTTCCGTAAAATATTTGGGTATTGCGGAAAAAAATCAACTAAAAGAGTTACCTAACTATTTTGTGTACGCTGCTTAAACTTTTAAAGATAGAACAACAAAATATTCAATTTTTTTATTTATTTATGAGATTTATTTATTTCAAGGAAGACCAACAGCTTCTCAATCAATATGAACAAAAAAGAAATATTCATCAGCAAGCGAATTATAGGTCCTCACGGATAAAAAATTAAGAGCCATGTTTATGGTATTATAAAGTCTCAGAAACTACTGGTTCGAATTACAAAATTCTTTTTGTGTTGGATAGTACATTTATTGAGTAAGGCTATAGGCTATATAACATCACGCTGGGAATAATAGGAGCGAAGTATTATTGAAAAATGTTGCAAAATCGTAATTTTTTTCTGTAATTATGACATTATCATATTCTGTTCTTATTATATGTACCAAAACACATAATTCTTAAGCAAGATTTATCCTTTTCCTTACTAATTTATAAATGCGAAATCCGGATGATGACATAACAATGATTTTGGCGCGCTTAAGTGTTAATATGTGTAAATAAATGGAATAGTTATAGGGCATTCGATAAGCAAAAGGTGATTAGTACGAATGTTGAAGGCCGGAATAGGAGAGGAAGACCAAAGACAAGATGGATGGACAGTGTGAGAAACGATATGAAAGAAAAAGGAGCAAATGAGGATATGACAAAATCAATTAAGACAACCTGTAACAGTCCACTGTTGGACACAGTCTTCTGTATTCCGCAATCAGTCCCATCTTTCGTACTTCTCGTTGCTAATCACAGCAGAGAGCGCTTACTTATACTTTAAAAATTGTCTGCTCTATCGGCCATCGGTTTTCGCCAAAAATGGCTGCTGTCGCTTTATCGTCACCCAGAGCTACTTCAAGGTATTTGATCTTTCTTCTTCTCAGGCCTTTAACGTCCTAATAATGCCACTTATGCCACGCTAAACAAGCATAGAGTTTAGTTTCGAGTTTCAAAGTTCTTTTGAGTTTTTTTTTAAAGTTATTCAGCTCGTAAAAATAATCGGATTAAAATTATATTATCTGCTTAATCTAAGTATTCCTACTTATATAATAAAGCTGAAGAGTTTGTTTAAACGGACAAATCTCAGAAACAACGGGTATTAATTAAAAAAATATTTTTGTTATAGCTAGTCCATTTATCGAGCAAGCCTTTAGACGCTCGAGAAAAATATACTCCGATGTCATCGCCGCGATACTCCAAAAGGGGCAAGTGCGTAGCACTTACAACCGTCGAGCATGTATGACCAGATGTATGAGTGTGGATGAAGCCAATGAAGTATGATTGGAACGTAGCAGATGGCGCTCTATAGTCTCTACCTACCCCCATGGGAAAAAGGCGTGATGATTTTTTAATAATAGAGTTTGATTTCTAATTTCCACGCGTTCGAAGTTGCGGGCAACAGCTTGTTTTTAATATGATAAACTTTGAATTTAATCTATTCCTTTCATGTATAGAAATATCTTTTGTGCGGCATTTCAATTTCGTCACAAGATATAAACGAAATTTGAATCTTCAATGAAAATCTTAGAGCATTAAACTATCAGAAGTCGACATAAAAAGGCAACCTCGCTGAAAAAGGTACAAGATGATTATTTAAAAAAAAAAGAATAACTGTTTATGAGATTAGCGCGTTCAAACAAACTCTTCAGCTTGGTAATTTACGTTATAATTTTTGTGTGCGTTACCTCAGCACCCCATTGACGTGGCAGTATATTTGTCATAGAAAACATCGTATTTACTAATCCTGTTGATTTAATGCTCTAAGCGGAAAATATACTAAACGGAGAATTTAATATACCTTAGACACTTCAGTAAACATTTTTAGTTGACAGCAGTGTTGTTTGTTATCTTTAAAAAGTATTAGCTGTATTCGTTCACATTCGAGATGGTATATTTAACATACCTTTATTAGTTCGGTACGTATCTATCAAAGTATTAAACTACGTAAGAGAGACGGAAACCTCGAAAATAAATTCTATACCAACATGCCACGTCAGCGCGGTATAGTAGACCATAATCTTTCCCAAAGTTTATACCACAAGATTTTCGAAAGCCTATAATCTGCCTCTAGGTTTTGCGTTAGTCTCATCGTGAGGTAACGACTGGCCCAGAGCTTTGCTTAATATATTGTAGGAATACATGAGGGTAGTAGACGGGAAAATCCTATATAAGCGGGTGTCAACAGTGGTCACGACTTCTTTGTGCTTCGTTCGTCGGTGTGATAAGTTCGATCGTATATTTTTGTAAATTGAATTTGCGCTAGTTTTGCTGTTAGAATCAGATTTTAGATTGATACTATTGCAGAGCTCTTATTTAAATAATAATATACTTTATTCACCATTATAATTTCATTTACACTAAAAGAGTATTTATTTTCTAAAACCAAGAACCAAAACTATATTTTTTATTATTTTGTGATCTAAGTAGTCATTTTAGTTAATTATAATAATCATGATTAATAACTTCTAGTCACGGCTACATAAACATAACGACCAAATTTGACTCATGATATATAAATTACATGTTTATATCTAAAGCGTAACAATTTTTAAAAAATAATTATAATTTAAATGCGTATTAACATCTCTCTCTCTCTCTTGGGCATGGGCCTACTCTTCTTTGGGTGGGATTAACATGTGACTACAGCCTTAATTTAGGTATTTGTCTGAAATATTGCTATCACTATTCCTGAGCGCCATGCTGAAAGGGACAAAATATAGTTAAGGCAGATTTTACCTACAAATTCTTTGAAAAAAGGAAGAATTTTCGTATGTCGCTGTTCTCTTCGTGAAAATGAAACCGATTTTAATTTATTTTTTACGATAACAGCGGACTACGATGCCCATATTTTTGAATTGAGCATATTTTGGTGTCATGCCCTCTTGGTCAGTATAAATATCCAAATATTATTCTTATATACTAGCCGTTATCTGCGATGTCGTACACGTGGAATTGTATTAAACGCACTTCCTTATTTTGCATTAAAATAGCCTAAAGTATGTCCTTAATAAATTAAATTGTAGTGGAAACAGTAATAAATTATCTACCGCAATCGGGATTTGAACCCACGACCTTGGAATACCGTTCCGTACGTTCCAAAGTCGTGGGTTAAAATCCCGCTTGCAGTTATCACTTTTTCCACGACAATTTAATTTATTAAGTAAAAACATAGCAAGTCAATTGCAAAATTAATAAATTACTTTAACCTATGTCCTCTACTATCAAGTTATCGAATATCATTCAAATTAGTTTAGTAATAATTTATATTAGCAAAGCAATGTAACATACGGAAAGACATATAGGCGGCCAGACACTAAAGTTAAAATTAATTCTTATTTATTCCTGTATTAAAAGTTTATTACGTTTTTAAATTAGCAGATACATTATTAAAATACAAAGTTTTTTTGCATAATAATAAAAACCGGTCAAGTACGAGTTGGACTCTCACACGAAGGGTTCTGTTTAGTTATTATCATAATATATTCGTTACCCAACCCCTAATAATGGGATGAGGGTAGGAAAATGATGAAGATTAGTATTTATTGTTGTAACATCAAAATTTCTGCTCTCTAGCTATTAATGTTCTAGCTACTAATGACAGACGGACGAACGGACAACAAAATCTCTGTAACGGGTTCTGTTTTACAATTTGAAACTCTGTATAAAGAAAATAAGGATAAATAATAGATCTTAGATCTAGAACTAAAAAACACGCTTGAAAATCCTGATTTTTAGGGTTCCGTACCCAAAGGGTAAAAACGGGACCCTATTACTAAGACTTCGCTGTCCGTCCGTCCGTCCGTCCGTCCGTCTGTCAGTCCGTCCGTCTGTCACCAGGCTGTATCTCAAGAACAGTGATAGCTAGAGAGTTGAAATTTTCACAGATGATGTATTTCTATTGCCGCTATAACAATAAATACTAAAAATAAAATAGAATAAATATTTAAGGGGGGCTCCCATACAACAAACATGATTAATTAAGTATTGTGTGTGTTTTTTGCTCATTTATTAATAACGTATGTTGCATAGATAATGGTACGGAACCCTTCGTGCGCGAGTCCGACTCGCACTTGACCAATTTATATTTTTTTATTATTGCACTGTCATCGGTACTTAATATTTGTGCAAACAGATCGATCCGACTACTGTAAGTGGGTGAAAACTATTTTCAAAGATTCCGTTACATAGATTAATACATTGATAGATACATACTGAACTTATATCGCTTATATAAGTTCAGTATGTATCTATCAATGTATTAATCTATGTAACAGAATCTTTGTAAATAGTTTTCACCCAAAATAGTTTTGTTAAAAAAATATCGATTAATTTCCACTTTATAATAAAAACTAACTGTTAGCCACGACATCATAATCGTGGAATGTAGAAAATTGTTCCCTTTTTGCAATATTTTTCACTAATGCTTCGCTCCTATTGGTTTGCAGCGTAATGTTATATAGCGTATAGCATGAGTGGCCAACAAGTCGATCGCGCGACCAATTTTTGTCGATCACTCGCAAGTTTCATTCCCCTAGACAAAGCTTTTTAACCCATTAAATAAATATTCGTGTATGTTGCTGGAACTCGCAAGAGTGCACGGCGGTATAAAAGCACATTGCATAAACGTTACGTTCTTACCTACGAAATAGGTCGATCGCGACTCACTTTTAAAATAAAATGTAGATCTTATGTGCACAAAAGATGGCCACACCTGGCGTATAGCATTCCTCGATACATAGATTATCTAACACAAAAGAATATTTTCAAATCGAACCTGAAGTTTGAGATTGGCGTGTGCAAAAAAACAAACAATCTAGACTAACTAAAGAACTAGACTTGACGAGCTTCGTGGTTGAGTGGTTCATGTAACGGATTGGCGATCACGAGGTCGCGGGTTCGATTCCCGCTCGGGAGAATCATTTGTGTGATATTTATAATTGTTATACAAATGTTTGTACTGCGTCTGTGTGTTTCTATATATTATAAGTATGTAGATAGATAGATAGAAAACTCTTTATTTGTACACCACAATAATACATTTTACTTACATAATAATTTCTTAAAGTAAGGTATTGTACAAAGGGCGGCCTTATCACTAGTATGATTTCTCCCAGGCAACCTTATGTTATGTTATGTACCTATTTACAAAAGAAAAGTAGTATAGGTAGGTACCTATACTACTTTTCTATATACTTTTCTATAATGCTTGTGTTATGGGTACCAGAATACGGATAGAATAGGTATTCTATCCGTATTCTGGTACCCATAACACAAGCATATAAGCTTAGCTTGGGACCAGAGGACGTTGTGTGAAATGTCCATGAATATTATGAATATTTAACTCTTTAGCTTTGTTATTTTAGTAGTCATCATCATCATAACATCATGCCTTTTTCCCATGGGGGTAGGCAGAGACTATAGAGCATAATACCTAAATACATATCGTTATAGTATATAATCATAAAAGTCGATATTTTCTTACATCACATGACATGGAAAATAATCAATCATTATTTGAACTAACACCATAAATAATGTATACCTATATTTTTAGAATATAAGTACATAGTATTTCTTTGCCGAAATAAATAACAGGAAAAATGGTGCTATTTCTAAAAGTGTGACCAGGAAAAGATATCTTTAAGGAAGGAAAAATTATGATAGATTATGATATAAATATCTACTATTCAATAAAAAATATTGTAAGTTTTCCTCACAAACGTGTTTGCAAAAATAATAATGAAATAGTAAACTTTATCTTATTATTTATCATTCGACAGATCACTGACTCGCCACCAAAGGCGTTGAGCACTCCGACATACAGTAGGCCAAAGTGGTGGAACCTAATGGGACAGAAACCGACAGACTATACCGGCATTATTTATGTCTAGCAAGACTGCCTTGTGTGCATTACATTCATCATATTATTCTCTCTTCAGCTCATTTACGTCCCACTGTTGGGCACGGGCCTCCTCCACTTTGGAGGCATTATAGTATACTGTGCCGCGCTGACCAGGCGTGTTGGCACAGGCTTTATTTCCGAGTTTTCTGTCTCTCACAGAGGATGTTATCTGTGTGCAATATCCCTTAGCTGACATTTACAGCACCCTTGGGAGGAGATGGGGTGTTGACACTTGTTTTCTTAATCCGTCACCACACCACACATCATATTATTAATTATTTATAAATAATAAATAAATAAATAAATATTCATGGACATTACACACAACGTCCTCTGGTCCCAAGCTAAGCTTACATGCTTGTGTTATGTTTTGTTTCGTAAATACATATTTATAAAACATAGAAACACCCAGACGCAGTACAAACATTTGTATGACATTATATTATGGAGTTATATGATGTTATGGGGGAGGCTTACGTACAGAAGTGGGCGGAGAAAAGTTGATGGATGGAAATTCTATCAACTTAGTTTTATAAATCCATAGCCAGTGCTACAGCTTCGTACCCGTGGATTTTAAAAACCAATCTCTTACAAATTATATTAAAAAATCATCCTCTTAAATAACTATATCGTTTGAAAAAACCCGCATCGAAATCCGTTGCGTAGTTCTGAACATATTAATATAAGCTCACATAGGGACATACATACAAAATAACAACTTTTTATAATAAGTAATTAGCTATCGCCCGCAACATTGTTTGCGTAAAATTGTTTGCTATTCAAAACAACCGCATCATAAACCAACACGTAGTTTTTAAGATATAAGCTCACATAGGGACATACACACAAAATAACTACTTTTTTATCTAATATATAAAATTCACGTGTCACAGTGTTAGTTACCGCACTCCTCCGAAACGGCTTGATCGATTTTTATGAAATTTTACATGGATATTCAGTAGGTCTGAGAATCGGCCAACATCTATTTTTCAAACCCCTCGCCCCACCACTGACCTTTGTATGGCAAAACAACGTTTGCCGGGTCAGCTAGTAATAAGATAATAAATCGAAAATATCCTACTCCTTACTAAGTATTATTAACGCAAAAGTGTGTACGAAAGAATGTATGAATCTTTGTAGCTTTTTTACACACAACTACTTTTTTACATAAAACTCGTTAGTAGTTTTTTGATTGGATTTTAATGAAATTTTATATATATTTAGATATAAAATTTCATTAAAATCCGTTTCGTTAGTAGTTTTACATTCATTCGTACAAACTGTATTACTGTATCAGAATTACACAAGCTATATAACATCACGCCAAAAGCCTAAGAGCGGTGCAGTAACCATAAACGCGGATAAAACCACAGGCATTACTTAGTACAATATTACGTAGTAATTAACAAAATTTGTTAAAGTACTCAAGCAGTTTCAGGGTTGCCCTTTAAGGGTCAAACGATTTAAGCCCAAACCCTTTAGGTACACCCACCCAACTTAATTAGGCTATTTTGGAACCCTATTAACTACAAATAGGCATGTTTTGTGTATTTATGTATAAGTAATATTTTGAAAGTAATATAAAATAAATTAGATACAATATGACACTGTACTAGCCGTCCTAGTATATGGATTGCACTCTCACTTAACCTCAGGTGAAGTGTAGTCATTTGCCAACCCTAGCTATAAAAAGAAAAAATAATTTACTTTAGTATAAAAATAAAAAAAAGAATCATTAAAATCGCTTTGCCCAGTAAAAAATTATGAGGTAGGTAACAAATTTAAAAAAAAAATAAGACAAAAGAAACATTCAGACGAATTGAGAACTTAATCCTTTTTTTTAAGTCGGTTAAAAACTAAAATCCTGGATACTTAGAGTTATTTTTAATTTTCTTTTTATTTTACAAAAATATAAAGAAAATAAGGTGATGACTGTTGTATTCTTTATTTTAAACAATACACACATCTCAATAATTACACCATGAAGGTTAGTTCAAAGCCAATGTATAAGGCTATTTTTAGATACAGTTCATTTGCATTTAAACGATGTAATTATCTTCCTGTTCACCTTAGTGGCAAATAATCACATTACAACATTAGAATTTTGTTTGCCACAATTATTATTATATTTTTTAGAATTCCGTACAACAAAAGAGACCCTATTACTCATAAAATTGAGATATCGCTGTTACCAGGCTCAGTGGCGGATTTATAGATTTGCCGCCCGTAGGCTATTCAATTTCTGCCGCCTCTAAATTTTGATATCTTAGTCCACAATCATATCAATTTTCGATCAATAAAATTCCAACTTTATAATTTGTGCTCCATCATCCTCGTTACATCAACTTTCTTTCTTTCGAATCATTGATAAACATTATTTTAAGGAAAAAATATCTCAATCATATACCACTTTTAAATTAAGGTAGGGTATGTCTTAAAACTATACAATAATTACACAATATGAATTAAATTAATAAATTGCCTAAAAATCTAAATCCAATTTTTCTCACATGAAACCGTACCTAACAAATATGATGTACATGAATATTATTTAAAAAGCAACTTATCAGATTATTTTTTCGGTTATGATTAATTATTTTTTATTTAAAAGGAAGTAATTTTAATGCCATATCGTATGGATTTTGGATGATCGTGTTCACAGTAAACACGATAACTTTCGAAAAAATATTTTTTTCACTTCAATTTTTTTTTTTAAATTTCAGTTTAAGGGCGCCACATACGGCATATTACTATATATTAATATAGCGAGTAACAGACAGATTTATATTACAGTATAGCAAGCTGCCACACACGGCAGATATATAGCTCCGTAGCCATCGTTGCTTTATATTAATACTAGCTGATGCCCGGGACCTTGTACGCGTGGAATTTAGAAAACTTTCCCTCAATTGATTATCCCACGGGAACCTTGCATTCTTTCGGGATAAAAATAGCCTATAATTTAATCTGGTACATAAGCTACATTATTGTAAAGTTTCATTAAAATCCATTCAGTAGTTTTTGTGTGAAAGAGTAACAAACATCCAAACATTCATAGCTTTCACATTTTTAATATTATTAGGATATCGTAATATATATCGTTTGTAGCGCCTTTATGGCTAACAGTTGGTGCTATTATAATATATAATATGCCTACTCATCATACTCACGGTTCTGTTATCCAGTTATTTGAGGTTAGAAATATTTTTTTATTTATAATTTATGGAAAACTTACAGCTACTATACATGAATAACAGTGTTACAATAGGTAGCATAAAGCCAATAACAAGTTTTCACTTATAGAACTATGATAGACATGAAAGAAGAAAAAAGAAGTGTGAACATATAAATAGAGTGCAGGTTAAAATATAGTTACATACCACTTTATAAGTATAAATACAGTACCTATATATGCTGATAAAGGTAATTAGCTAATGAAAGAAAGCTGAGCTTAAACATCTTCTAGCCGACGAAACGCTGACGGAATATGGATCGATATTGCACTGTTTGCATAGCCTGTTGTACGTTCTGATAGCTCTCACTATACAACTATTCTGCCTATAATTTGACCTCACATGTGTTAAATTTAATGGAGTGTTGTAGCGGGTATGTTTGCTCGGGATGTTAAATGATATCCTACTCAGCAATTCGGCACTGTCAATTTCCTTGTTCATTATCTTAGAAATGAACAAAAAGTCACCTATTTCGCGACGAGTACTAAGAGGCAAGAGATGATATCGCTTGCAAAGTCTAAGATAATTAGCGGACCTGTAACGCACCTTCTGGTGGAATAAAAAAAAAAAAAATAAAAAAATAAAAAACCTTTATTGGACCTTAATATTACTATTACAATTTTGGTTTCCTGACCTCCAAACTAAGTAATGCAACTTGTAATATGGAAGTCAAGGAGTTTACTCTCAAATTTTAAATAAAAGGTCAGCAAAAAGAGAACTACAAAACAAAAAACAAGAAAAAAAATAGTAGAAATCAATTGTATAGTTTATGTGATGCTGATGAGTGTTTTGTGTACTTGTGAGTGTATGAGTGTATGGAAAATGTATATATAGATATGCGTCTATTTTAATTATGCGACTTAAGGATGTTCTCCGTATCATCATAATTTAATGACAATAGCCACTTCATTAACAATTCCTTGCACTTATGCTTTGTTACTTTATAAATATTAAGTTTTTTATGACATAGGTTATATAAATGTATGCTTATTACACTATAGTGCCTACTAGCCAAGGTAGTCCTATGTTTTTTCACACTGAGGACATTAGCAGATTTTCGTCTACTAGAAGCAAGATCTTGCGAAGTAAACTTATTCTTATGCTTACGTAAAATTGTATGCAAGATGAAAAGCTTTCTGACTGAAAGAACATTAGTATCGGCATATAACGAGTTTGTGGGATATCTTATTGGTTTAGACGTCATGACCTTCAGGACAGCTCTTTGTGATCTTTCCAAAGAAATCATTAAGGTCTTAGGGCAACCACCCCAAACACCAATGCAATAAGTTATGAGGGATTGACATAATGAAAAGTAAACCATTTTAACTGTGGAAAAATTAGTAACAGACCTAAGTTTTTTAAATACGTAAATTAACTTTCTTACACGGGTTGTTAGTACATTGACATGAGAGGACCAGTTCAAAGTTTCATTAATTAAGATACCTAAGTATTTGACATTATTTCTTCTCTCAATTGGTGGACACGAACAAAGAAGCGAAGAAGAACAGGTATGGGCTTTAATAGAATAGTTACCCGTAGAAGGTAGCGCGTTGGTCTTTAGAGCGAACGGGACATAATTGGTCTTACTGATATTAAGGGAAAGTTTGTTTAAACATAACCATTTCATGATCACTCGCATAGCTGCCTCCGCGCTTCGGTGCGCGTCCTCCCAATTAATACCATTTATAACTAAAGCCGTATCATCAGCATAGGTATAGATTTTACAATTCGGTATGTTTAAGGTACAAAGTTCGTTGATGTAGATCAAAAATAGTGTAGGGCCAAGTATTGATCCCTGTGGTATACCAAATGTTACTTCGTCTAGTTCACTAATATATGAATCTACCTTGACACACTGAAAACGGTCTGAGAGATAGCTCTCAAATATTTTTAAACTAATTCCTCGAATACCAACCTGCTGTAATTTTTGTATCAAGATAGGGACAGAAACGGTATCAAAGGCCTTTTTAAGATCTAGAAATATACCTATAGTTTTTTTATTTTGATCAAGATTATCTATAATTTCGTTTGATAAGGCCAATACACCATCCTCCGTAGATATACCCCTCCTAAAACCATATTGATTTTCAGCCAATATACTGTATGTGTTCAAAAATGCTATAAGCCTATTATTTAAGGCCTTTTCCAAGATTTTGGAAAGGGCTGGCAAAATAGAAATTGGTCTATAATTATTTATATTAAGTTTGTCACCCGATTTGTAAATAGGATGTACTACTGCTGTCTTAAAACACTTTGGAAATACACCAGAGGAGAATGCTAAATTGCAGATGTATGTAATTATAGGCACTAGTTTGGAACTACTCGTCTTAATTAAGTTAGAGGGAATGTTATCCCAACCCACTGCACAATCATCTTTTAGGTTAGTAATGAGGGAATCAATTTCTGCTTCGTCAACATCGTATAAGACCATAGAGTTATGTCCTAGATTACAATTCGCAGATTGATAATAACTAAGCGTTACGGGTGTGGTGACTGTGTGACATTCGGCAGCTAAAGTTTTCCCCACATTAGCAAAGAAGTTATTCACTGTGTTAATGGACTGTGTAGGATCAGAACAAACACCAAGCAGATCGTTGTATTTAGGAGGTGATGGAGATATATTAATGATTCTTTTTACAGCGTTCCACGTAGCCTTCATATTGTTTTGGGATTTTAAAAGTTCATTTTTATCATATTCTGTTTTTAAAGTTTTAATTAATTTATTGCAAAAATTTCGGTATCTTGTGTACGTAATTTTAAGGGTAATGTTATGCGGGTCCATCTTCTGCTTTTTGTGCATTTTGTCGCGATTACGTATGCATTTTAGCAAGCCGGGAGTAGCCCACGGTTTCAATATCCTGTTACGTCTCGGAAAGGTGAGAGTCATAGTGTTATCTGTAATTACTCTTCTGAGGACACCAGTAAAATAGTCTGCTGCTTCATTGACATTAGTCATGTTCAAAATTGGTGAGAAATCGGTATTGTCGATGGCAGTCCTAATCTTTTCATAGTTGATCCTTTTAATAGTTTTATCAATGACTTTGTTTTCAATATGATTTTGCAAACTTAAAAGGATAGGAGTGTGATCAGTAACAAAACTCTCTATTACTAAAGCAGTGGACATTAAATTTGTTTTTAGCATTATATGGTCCAGTGAGTTGTTGCCACGAGTTGGAAACTGGTGTGCAGGAAGGAGTCCGTGAAACGCCAGTAAGTCTAGGTATTTACCTGTGTTACTACTACAATTATTTGGGGATATATCAATGTTTATGTCACCTATGACACACACTGTTTTGAACGAATTAAGAGATGAGAGGAGGCTATCTAGACTAATAAGAAAATTGTCTATACATCTATAGGAAGGAGATCTGTATAATGCAACAAACACAGCTCCAGTACCCATCCTACAGAGAAGGCAGTTACTATCCGAGAAAGGTGGTTCTGTGACTGAAAAGGTCATAGAAGATTTAATGTACACTACTACTCCTTCATTTTGATTGTCAGTTAACTTCGTGCAAAATGAGCTGTATCCATCGATATGAGGAATAGTGTGAATCTTGTTTAACCAACATTCCGATAAAATTATCAAGTCACAATTGACTTTTATGCTAGATAATAGAATCATTAAACCATCAAAGTTACGATTTAGACTACGCACGTTTAGGTGCAAAACATTTAACTTAGAGGGAGCTCCCCTGTCAAGTAACACTGCACAATCCGCCGTAGTGCATATGAAAGCTTGTGCATTATTTATTGAGTCAATATCCTCTGAAATATGATTGTTCTGTATATTAGCCATTTAAAACATAATAGACACGGTTGGCAAATATAAGCAATAAATGAGTATAGGGAAATAAATCATGTGTATATAAATTGTACAGTGAATTAAGTAAATAAAGCAGGCAGAGATTACAAGAGATTTTGTATATATTGGCTTGTTGTAATATAAAAATAAAATGAGTGTAGTCGTTAAAGTGATATAGTTCATTAGAGCAAGTTAAAACACTTACATAAACGCATACTTTAAACAAAAATAAATATGTATTTGATGTTTTGTGTGTGTGTAAGATAAATAGAAGTGGTAGTGTAATAAGAGTTATCCATAACAAGACTGTACAATTGTTCGCACATAATAGGATATACTGTAGAACAAACTTTAAATAAATTTTAAGTCATTTTTGTATACGGATTTTTTCAAGACACTGGGTAGAATGAATAATAAAAGGCTTTGCGTCATCTTCTTTCTTCATAAAAATTCTGCCCTCATTAGTCCAACAGTATTTGAAGCCAAGTTCTTTTTTTAATTGCCGGGCCTCGAAGAAAAGTTTTTTTATTGTTAGCGGCAAACGCTCAGATATATAGATCGGTGCTGTATTACCGGGAATGCCAATCAGCTGAGAATTTAATCTATCAGGTAGCTCCTTAGATTTATTAAAACTGCGCACAGCTTGTAATAGTTGGTTTTTCAATTGAACCCTAGAGAATTCGGCTATAATGGATTTTTTGTTGCCATTTTTATTAGGGATTGAGTAAACATCTCTCAGGTCCGTTTGTTGTACCTGAACATTCAGAGCTTTACAGGTGTTAATCAGTGTAGTTATAGGGTTCAGTGGCATATCCTTAGTGACAGGTAAATTACGGATTTCAACAGTGGAAGACCGGGAACGACTCTGCATATCGAAAATAGTTATTTCTAGTTCACTAATACGATTCAAGAATGCAGTACGTTCCTTTTGTATACTGTCTACATTTATTTTTAAATCTTCAAACTTATTATTCATGAAAGTGACAGACTTCTCAATTTCAACATTAATCCTTTGTATTTCCTGATTTTGCAACTTAATTTCGGACATATCTGATGCAAAACCGGCGAGCTTCTGATCATTTTCCTGTTTCCAGGTCTTTAACATGTCTTTTATTTCTTCTTTAAATAATTGAAACTCGCTGGTCCCTGTATCAATCATCTTTCTTTTCGAAGAAGGATTTGAAAACTCCTTCTCAGTATTACTACTTGCGATATCTGGATTTGAACGCGCTTGCTGTGTTTCCTTAGATAGGGTACTACGCAAATACATATTTTAGGTATTAGGTGCAAAGAAAGTAACAGTAACTCAAATGCTAGACGTAGTATAAAGGCGATAGTTAGATGTTCGTAAGCGCAGCTGTTTACATCCGAGTCGTCGCGCAGCGGCGGCAGTCAGCGGAGAAGTGAGTGCTGAGTAATCATCCGCACGTTCGTAGTGTGCGTCTGTGGCTCGCGTTGAAGCAGCGCAGTGGCGGATCGAGACCACAGGTAAACCAACCGTGTACACGATTAGAAGACACTTTTTATGTCGTAATTAAAAATGTATAGGCATCACTCTCTAGGGCGGAGCTAGTACGTTTAAACGTCACAAGATAGAACGAGAATTTTATTTCACTAAAATCACCAATCACGAATTTACTATCAGGAATTATTGTAACAATTTGCGCACACGTACTGCTACTACGATTGAGAGACAACAACTCGAGAAGCAAAGATATTTGATAAATCTTTTTTGGATTCGCTCTATACGGTCGACATATTTGTGGTAGCATGGGTTCCATATGGAAGACGCGTATTCCAAATTGCTTCTGACAAAAGTTTTTGCTTCGGTGAAACAAATATGAAGAATATTATTATGTAACAATAGTACCTTTTGCGTAGGAGTCCAACTCGTGCTTCACCGATTTTTTATGATGATTAATGTATATTGTATAATGTGTCAGTAGGCTTATTTGCGGTAGTGACTATATAATTTACATATTTTTGACTCTCTGCAATTCTAATTTTGTTAATAATTGGTGTGTTTAAATAGACTTGTTTAATTTAACTTTTTATTTACTTTAATAATATACAGAGTATGGTGCCAATTCTGCGCACAACAAAACTTAACTAAAAATTAAAATTGATAGCGTCTTTATCACAATTCAAAAAAGTTAAATGAAATTTGTTATTATAAAAACTGTGTGTGACTAAGGTTTTTAATCAATATAAATCTCCTCCTCCTTCCTGCCCTTCACCCAATCATTTGGGGTCGGCGCAACATGTCCTCCTCCTCCACACTCCTCTGTCACACGTCATCTATGGATTTACATCCATCTTCTTCATATCCTCTTTCACACAGTCCATCCATCTTTTCTTTGGTCTGCCTTTGGCCTTACATCCATCCACTTTCATATTTAAAACTTTCATGGCAATTCCGCTCTCATTCTGTCTCATAACATGTCCATACCAAGACAGACGCATGCTTCTTAACTTTTCATTCACGGGTGCTACTTTTATGCTTCCTCTGACATACTCATTCCTAATTCTTATCTATCTTCTTCTTATTATCCTCGTTCTATCTTTCTTTGTTACCCCGCACATCCATCACAACATTCGCATTTCCGTTACATGCATTCGTATTTCAAAATTGTAATCAATATAAATATGAACAAGAAAATAGCAAGTAATAGATATATTGAGATAAGTATGCCTTAGGTGGTTTGGTCATATGGAGAGGATGGATGAGAGACGATTAGCGAAAGGCATATACACGGCGGAGGTATGTGGAAATGCTAGGAGCGGACACCCGAGAAAAATATACTCCGATGTCATCGCCGGCACACTCCAAAAGGGGCAAGTGCGTAGCACTTACAACCTTCGGGCATGTATGACCAGATGTATGTGGATGAAGCCGTTAAGCGTTGTCGTTAAGCGTCTCTCATCCATCCTCTCCACATAAACAAACCACCTAAGTATACTTTTCTCCACCTTAGTCACTACATCCTCTTTCAGACCGCAACGTTCTCTTAAAACTTCATTTCTTAATCTATCTTTCAAAGTCACACCACACATACTTCTCAACTATACTTCTTCTTTACTGGAGGGTTATCAATAATGATAAACGCGGGTGAAACTGCGGGCATTATCTATTAGCTATTTTTTTAATTATAAATCTGAAGAGTTTGTTGGAACGCGTCAATCAAAAATCAGGCGCGAAAATCAGGAACTATTCGTTCGAATTGAAACATAAAGATTCAAAGATTATATGATGTGTGCAAGTAGAATACATGGTCTACTACGTCACGGGAGTGATGACACATACTCTTAATCTGTCGCCACACCAAAAATCAACGAACCAAATATTACACTAAGTATGTTAAGACTTATATTAAGTCTTATATTATTATATGTATTTATAGACTAACGACTTTAATTAGTATAGGTAAATGTGTGCAATGAAATAGCAAATAATTAACATAATGACACTATCGATTTTCATTTTTATTAAGTTTTGAAAAAGCAAGAACAAAACTCTTTACACCTTTTGTCAGGCGAAGATTCTTTTATATAACTTCTTTTCTTTGTTAGTTTAAGTTTATCATTAGCACAAAAGAGTCCAAAGCTTTCAACGATATTAAAAACAAGTAGGTACTTGTTCTAAAGGTGATGCTAGGTTTTTGGTTAACACGACTTTCTTTGACCTTTCTTTGATATAGACAATAAGACTTATTGAGACACAAAGAGTCTTAATAGAATTGAACACTTTGAAAGGATGAATTTAGAAACTTTTTGCCGCAGAAAATTGTAAAAGCAAAAGCTCAAGGCATCATCATGGCCAGGCAGGGTAGAGAGGAGAAGGGAAAAAAAAAAAAAAACCCGTAATATCGTAATCGTAACGGGTTACGGAATTTTTTATAATTCTTTAAAAAAGAAAACTAAAAATTCTTTAAACAAGCTTAATTTACGATCAAAAGACAAAAAATGAATTCCATAAAATTTTATTGAGGAGTTTTGTCATAAAACCTATTTTAAAAAAATATTCGTATATTTGATAAAAATATACGTTTATTAACAAACTGCAAAAATATCTATTATTAGACGTCCAATCCGAATAATTTACATATTATTAGTCTTATTATATTTAGAAATAGTTTCTTGTTAATTTCCACATCTTAAATTAGCGCAAACCAAGGTTGACGTATTTTAGCAAGATTAATTTTTATTATGATTTAAAAACCAGTTAAGAACGTGTTTGACTTGCGCACTAAGGGTTCTCTACCATGAGGTATATAATTATAATAATTGTAATATGTTTTATTATATTCACCAGTCATAATAAAGTAAATAAATAAATATTCATGGACATTCCACACAACGTCCTCTGGTCCAAAGCCAAGCTTATATGCTTGTGTTATGGGTACCAGAATACGGACAGAATACTTAAACTACTTTTCTCTTGTAAATATGTACATACTTATAATACATAGTAAACACCCAGACGCAGTACAAACATTTGTATGACAATTATAAATGTCACACAAATGATTGTCCCGAGCGGGAATCGAACCCGCTACGTCATGATCGGCAGTCCGTTACATGATCCACTCAACCACGAGGATCGTCGAATAAACACGTCGTTTTATCCATACCTACTTTAAAAATAATCGTTACACTAATCAGTTTATTATTCTTAATTATTACCTGGAACTAGCTCCTAGCCTAGAGATGTGGACTTGGCTATCATTGTGCCGATAATTGTTTCGATAAAAAAAAAATACATACGAATTGAGAAGCTCCTCCTTCACGAAAAGGAGTAGGTTCTTAATTCGTCTGTATGTTTTTAGGGTTTCGTACAAACCTTATAGGATCACTCCGGTGTCTGTCTGTCCGTCTGTCAAACTTTTTTTACTCAGCAACGGCTGAGGGTATCAGCTTGAAACTCATACGATATGTATGAGATCTATGCGGTCCCTTGCTGCAAAAAATACAGTCAACCTTTCACCTCTACGCATTTAAAAGATATAACCGAATTACGACCATTTTTAAGAATTTTTCGACTTATGCTAGGGAATCAAAATTCACAGGTTACTTCCCGTTGCCCTAGAGCCTTGAAATTTGGCATAGATCAAGTTTATATAGTTCTGATATAGGGAAAAATCCAAAAACTTTTAATTTGTCATCACATCACAAGTAAAAAAGTGTTTATACTAGTACCAACTTATAAAGTAGCTGAAATGTAGGCGATTCCTTATATTTCAACTACAAAATTAAGTTGGTGAGTTGTTTTGAGTTTAGTTAACTAATTATTTGAATGCAGTTACTTACGTTTATATGTCTAGTAGGTACGAAACCCTAAGTGTGCGAGTTTACCTCGCTCTTGACAGGTTTTTATTTTTATGATTGTTACCTCATAACTTTTAACTGGGCGAAGTGATCTTAACGATTCTTTTTTTATTGGAAAGCTGGTGGTTCCCGTGTGGTCCCATTGGTCAGCAGGTCGGGATCTGATGGTTATCTTCTGAGAAATCGAGGAAAACCCTCAAATTTCAAAGACGCATGAAGTTTGTTGAACTTTTTCTTTAAAAATACTGAATTATATCCTAAGTATTCTGTTTTTTAGTATTTATTATTATAGCGATACAAAAAGATAATGGGACCAATTCTACGTACACAAATAAACTAAAAAATGAAAGTTGATACTGTATTATATCTATTATTTTTAATTAAGATAGTTATAGTCTTATTCATAATGACTTATCGGAGGTTTAAATAGAGATTTGATCGGAGAGATAAAAAACGTTTTATCGTAAAAAGACTATTATAAATAACAAGTTTTGACGATTTTCACGAACCGATTTTAGCGAACTTTTAAACCTCCGATAAGTCATTGTGAATAAGACCATTAGTCTATAATACACAGTTTTTATAATAAGAAAGTTAACATTATTGACACTATCGATTTTGATTTTTTAGTTAAGTTTAGTTTAGTTGTGCAATAGATTTGGTACCAATATATATATGTGAACTTACTGAAAATTTAGATTTTTTAGTTATTAATTACGCTTTTTTTTATACTACTAACGGGTGTCGAACAAGCATACGGCCCGCCTGATGGTAAGCAGCTACCGTAGCCTATGGACGTTTGCAACATCAGGAGTGTCCCTCTCGCGTCGCCGACTGTAAGAACCTTTTGACGCCCCTTTTGAAGAGCGTTGTTGTAGTCCTGTGGGAAAACCACGGCAGGAAGTTCATTCCACAATCTGATCGTGCGCGGTATGAAGTTTCGCTGAAACCGCACAGTACGTGATGGAATCGGTTCTAAGGTGTGAGAATGAACTTGCTGCCGATGGCGAGAGGTGCGATTATAAAAAAGAAGCCATGGGCACCATTTCAAATAATGACACCATTTCATATTTTAGTAGTTAGTAGCGTATTAACAGACGAACGGATAACGTAGTCTTAGCGATAATACTGAGACTTCGCCATCCGTCTGTTTCGTTTTACTTGAGTAGTAGAATGAAAGAAAGATCCTATATGCAGTGCGGAACTCTAAACACTATGCATATATTTCTAATGTTGCATGAGCAGTTCTATTTATAAATAGAAAGTCTGCATATTTAATTAACTTTGTGGATGCATGTACTGTATAATTTATGCATATTTTATGATTATAATACCAATGGTCTCTTATTAATCAAAATTCGACAATAATAAGATATTATATTATTAAAAATCATTTACTAAGTTCAAAAACAAAAAAAAAGCTGCTTGAAAATCCTGATCATTTTTTTTCCTCCTTTAATCCTATTACGCTAGTGCCAGAAAATCGCTTTCAAAGATTCCGTTACATAGATTAATACATTGATAGACACATACCGAAGTTATAAAAGCGTGTTAAAAAAAGGATACATGGTAATGTAATGACTTCTATTTGATATCTAAAGTTTTATTATTTATTTGTATAATATTATTTTATCTGACAGCTTTAGGAATTTCAAATACATGAAACCGCTTTATATGCTAATATAATATACAGTATAAAAATGTTAATACAATAAAATACTCTAAATTTGGGTACAGAAACTGTCCAAACATCGATGTAATAAAGATTTATAATAATTTAGGCGCAGACATAAAATATATTTATTTTAATTTTATTAGCTAAGTCTTCATATTATTCATCATGTCAACCTATTGCAGACCACTGCTGGACTAAGGTCGCAATTCACGCCACAATATACGGTCCCTCCTCGCGACCTTCTTCAGGTCGTCGGTCCACCTGGTAGGGCATCCTTCCCTACGCTTGCGGAGTCACGGTCTACACTCCAGAACTCGTCTGCTCGATCGGCCATCAGTTCTGCGGCAAATATGGCCAGCCCACTGCCACTTGAGCGGGTTTGCTCTGCGAGCTATATTGACCACCTTGGTTCTTTGGTGGATTACCTCATTTCGGAGTTTATCCCTCATAGAGACTCCGAGCATAGCCCGCTCCATAGCTCGCTGCGCGACTTTTAGCCTGTGGACTAGCCCTATCGTAAGTGTCACGTTTCGGCACCGTATGTCATGACAGGTAGAACGCACTCGTTGTAGACCTTCGTCTTCAGGCATTGCAGAAGAGGCATTGCTTAATATTATTACTAGATTGAAATACTTAAAGCATTATTCCAAAAGGAGTTGACATTATAAGGCAACCGCCGCGGTTAGAATGTGATGGTGATATCCTGAAAAATCAAGGATACCCTCAAATTTCAAAAGCACACACACCGTGCTTACATATTGTTTATCTAAATAAGCGAACACTACCAAGGCGGTCTAATGAGCACCAGGTCAGGTTCTGATCGTGATATCCTGAAAAATCGAGGAAATCCCTCAAATTTCAAAGGCATGCACAATGTTTAGATATATTATTTATCTTAAATCAAAGAATACACTACCGAAATGGTCACGTGAGCACCAGGTCAGGATCTGTTGGAGAGATCGTGATTCGTGATAAATCGAAGAAAATCCTACAATTTCAAAGAAACGCACAATTTTTTTCGCATAGGTATATATTGTCACGAGTTCTATTCCCGGCGGAAGCAAAGAATTTTCTTTTATTTTTAAACAATTTCATACCATCGAGCAGATAGAAGTTAAGTTATAAACGCGAGAGAAACTGTGAGCTTAAGTCAGTATATTTTTTTTTTAACTCCAAGTTATGTTAATTCTAATTTATAAATGCGAAAATCCGATTAAATACTAAAAATCTTGACGAGCATAAGTGTTAATGTGTGTAACCAAACCATAGTGCGCTTGAAAAGAACTGTATGACGCCATCTATCGAGTGATATGGTAAGCTTCTGTTTGTTTTCACGCGTACGGAGTCGCGGGTAACAGCTAGTTTATATAAACACAAAAATTTTATCGTTCAATTGTAACAAGAACTTTTGAAGCGTAATTTTTCGCTTCATTTCGCATAAACGGCTTCACGGCTTTAAGAAATTTTCCTTTGAAGAATTCCATCATTTTAATAGGCAATGTTATATTTATTTTGTTATAAATTAAAGTTGAGGAAACATTTTTAAACTGTATTGAAGGTCATAATAATTTGCCAAGGGTAGCTATTCTACGTTCACATCTAAACTTATCTAAAACATGAAAACGTATTTTGATTAATTAGCTATCGTTTTGTACATTTATATTAATCAAAATCTTTAGTCTTTTAATAGATCCTAATCCTAATCAATATACATATAATATACATAATATATATAATATATATAATATACATATAATTCTCGTGTTGCAATGTTCGTTCCCATACTCCTCCGAAACGGCTTGACCGATTCTTATGAATTTTTTTATGCATATTTAGTAAGTCTGAGAGGTTTGAAAAATAGATAGTAACCTAGTGATAAGGGTGAACATTCTTATGGCAAAACAACGTTTGTCCACGTCAGGACAGTCCTTAGGTACTAATTTATAAATGCGAAATCCGGAAGTTGACGCAGTAAGAATTTTGACGAGCTTAAGTGTTAATGTGTGAAAGGAAACTATAGAGCGATTTAAAAAACGGTACAGCGCCATCTATCGAGTGTTATAGTAAACTTCTGTTTGTTAAAGTTCGATTTCTGAATTCCACGAGTACGAAGTCGCGGGCATCGGCTAGTTATTAATAAAAGCAACGCTTAGACATCACACCATTGAAAATAGTAATAAGTACGTATAGGTTTATACCAAGACAAGACTTATTGCGGTAGTCACCACGAAATAATAATAAATAATAATAATAATATTCATGGACATTTCACACAACGTCCTCTGGTTCCAAGCTAAGCTTATATGCTTGTGTTATGGGTACCAGAATACGGATAGAATACATATACTACTTTTCTTTTGTAAATACATACTTATAATACATAGAAACACCCAGACGCAGTACAAACATTTGTATGACAATTAGAAAAATCACACAAATGATTGTCCCGAGCGGGAATCGAACCCGCGACCTCTTGATCGGCAGTCCGTTACATAAACCACTCAACCACGAGGCTCGTCAAATACTTCGAAATTACTTTCTTAGAACTGTGTCAAGTACCTAGTATTGGAGAGAGTATTTGAAACTGCAGAACTACTTAGTAACTGAGCTATGAGAATGAGATTTCGTTGCATTTCTTTTTAATAGAAAGAATAAGAAAGAAAGAAAAACATATTTATTTCAAACTCACGGTACAGAATATACTAGGTAAAAATGTATAAAAGCAATATAAAGTGGTTAACCCATCCGTTATCGGGAAATCAAAATGTTTAAAGGTTAGACAACCTAACAACGTTGATTTTATGCGGTATCCTAACTGACATAGATACTAATCAC
The DNA here is from genome assembly GCA_916999025.1 of Orgyia antiqua. Classification (NCBI taxonomy): domain Eukaryota; kingdom Metazoa; phylum Arthropoda; class Insecta; order Lepidoptera; family Erebidae; genus Orgyia; species Orgyia antiqua. Next base: position 15,185,666 of record OU779874.1, read on the forward strand.
AGATACTATAGAAGTCACATTGTTACTTACGAGCACAGATATATATCTGTGCTTACGAGGTATTAAAACACTCGAAGCTCAATTATCAAATAATAATATGCATAGCAAAACCAGACAATATACTAACATAACAAATACTAACTTAGGTAAATTATAGACAGATATACACGAGTTTCATAGCGAAATATGGCTGATTTATGCTTGTTTTTTCGACGCGGCGCTAGAAAATAGGGATTGCAAATCTAATAACTAAATTGCGATTTGCTCGGCTCTATATAATAGTCCGCTGTTAAAGTAAGGAAAAATAAATGTGATGTTGATATATCAGCAAAAAACTCAGGGTTTTAATTAACAACCCAGGTAATATACTTTCGTAGTAAATTGGATGTCAACAGCAAATGGTTTTTGTAATGAAACACAGTTTTAACGATAAAAATGTCGGCACAGACTAATTTGTTGACTTAGTCTTAAACCGATTTTGGCTGGAGGTCATCTATTTCTGGTTTGATTTATTATGATATAAAAAGATATAAAAAGATATGATATGTTTGATGTATTTTTAGCTGCATAACACATGATAGCTCATGTTATCTTTCCATCTTTTAATGATAAGCTGGTTATAACTCTTATAACAATCTTATCTAATATATAAAATTCACGTGTCACAGTGTTAGTTACCGTACTCCTCCAAAACGGCTAGACCGATTCTTCTCAAATTTTGCATACATATTCAGTAGGTCTGAGAATCGGCCAACATCTATTTTTCGAACTTTTTTTTTTAGTATGGCAAAACAACGTTTGCCGGGTCAGCTAGTCTAATATATAAAATTAACGTGTCACAGTGTTAGTTACCGTACTCCTCCGAAACGGCTTGACCGATTCTTCTCAAATTTTACATACATATTCAGTAGGTCTGAGAATGGGCCAACATCTATTTTTCAAACCTTTTTGGTTTTTTTTTAGTATGGCAAAACTACGTTTGCCGGGTCAGCTAGTCTAATATATAAAATTCACGTGTCACAGTGTTAGTTACCGTACTCCTCCGAAACGGCTTGACCGATTTTTATGAAATTTTACATGCATATTCAGTAGGTCTGAGAATCGGCCAACATCTATTTTTCAAAGCCTTTTATATAATTATTTTTTATATTTTATGTATGGCAAAACAACGTTTGCCGGGACAGCTAGTAATAATCTAAGCTAATGTTATAAAGCTAAAGAGTTAGTTTGTTTGAACGCGCTAATCTCAGGAACCACTGGTACGATTTGAAAAATTCTTTCAGTATTGGATAGTACATATATCGTGGAAGGCTATAGGCTATACAACATCACGCTACGACCAATAGGAGGGGAGCATCAGTGAATAATGTACGAAGTCGCGAGCAACAACTATAATTCAAATACTTAGGACAGGCCTCGTGGTCCAGCGGTTCATGTTCATGACTGCCATTCTCAAGGTCGCGGGTTCAATTCCCGAAAGGGACAATAATTTGTGTGATGTTTATAAATATCATACAAATATTTGTACTGCATCTGGATGTTTACTATACTATAAGTATGTATTTACAAAAATACTTCATGTAGTATATACGTATTGTGGTACCCATAACACATGCATTTAAGCTTAGCTTGGGACAAGAGGACGTTGTGTGAAATGTCCATGAATGTTTATTTAAAAAAAAACTAAGATTTAAAACGGTTGTCTTGTTACATGGATTTTTAAAGCTGACTTTTAATAATTATGCTTTTATTAGGTTCGTTCGTATATTAAACTAGCTGACCCGGCAAACGTTGTTTTGCCATACTAAAAAAAAAGGTTTGAAAAATAGATGTTGGCCGATTCTCAGACCTACTGAATGTGCATGTAAAATTTCATAAAAATCGGTCGGCTGTGACACGTGAATTTTATATTTAAGATAATACCTACACATACAATATCCATAATTATTTTCCTTATTTTGATACACACGCTCTTATTGTTTATTGTCCACAGTAATACAGTAATTATGTAACGTTTTATTAAAGTATTACAACATTCTGTAGGTATAACAGTTATTTACTACATTTTCCTAGTGGTTTTCCGGTTAGCGGTAAAAAGGTCATGGTTTTGATGAAAACAAAGCTTATAAAGGGAACGGAATTTTTACTTAAACCTTTTTAAATTTACTTTATATTCTTATTAAAGTATCACAAAGTATAATGGCTGATTAAGATTTTAAAATGAAAGAAAAATAGAAGATGTAGTGACTAAGGTGGAGAAAAGTATGCTCAGGTGGTTTGGTCATGTGGAGAGGATGGATGAGAAACGATTAAAGAAAAGGCATATACACGGCGAAAGTAAGTGGAAATGCTGGGAGAGGACGCCCGAGAAAAATATACTCCGATGATGACATCGGAGTATATTTTGCATATTTTGGACTTGCCCCTTTTGGAGTATGCCGGCGATGACGCCGGCATACTCCAAAAGAGGCAAGTGCGTAGCACTTACAACCTTCGGGCATGTATGACCAGATGTATGAGTGTGGATGAAGCCAAGGAAAAATGCTTCGATCGTAGCAGATGGCGCTCTATAGTATCTGCCTACCCCCATGGGAAAATGGCGTGATTTTATGATGATGATGATGATGAAAAACCATTTAAGTACGAATTTTTTTAAATAAATAAATATTCATGGACATTTCACACAACGTCCTCCGGTCCCAAGCTAAGCTTATATGCTTGTATTATGGGTACCAGAATACAGATAAAATACATAAAAAACTAAGGGTTTGATAGAGAAGCTAACTTAGTAAGTACCACTAAGATAAATAAATAAATAATTATTCACGGACATTTCACACAACGTCCTCTGGTCCCAAGCTAAGCTTATATGAACAATTTAAGATGGCGAACAATCCACGTCTAATTTACGGCGTTATTTTAACAAACATTTTGGATGTTGTTTTCATTATTTTTTCGCATTTTTTTTCTATTTTCTCACCATTTAAACCCTACCTGGGTTACAACATAAAAAAAAAGTCAATCAGCCAAGCCTTTCTCGAGTTTTAAAGACAGTACCTAATGTGGTGGTAGGGAAAAATATTTCGATGAGAGATAGATAAGAGCACTCTCCGTGTGGTGACGGATTAAGAATACAAGTATCACCACCCCATCTCCTCTCAAAGGTGCTGTAAAAGTCAGCTAAGGGATATTGTACACAGATGACATTCTCTGTAAGAGACGTATAACCCGAAAATAAATCCTGTGCCAACACGGCTGGTCAGCCTGCGCGGCACAGTAAAACATAATCCCTCCCAAAGTTGAGGACGCTCGTGCCCAACAGTGGGACGTAAATGGGCTGGAGAGAGAGAAAGATAAAAGGACATTTTCTTTGGGCAAATAAATATTTGCCTGCATGATTAAATCATTTTCATTTCATTCCATCTATTGATTTTACAAGTTTTATGTATTGTTTATGCTATAATCTTCTTTGCAGCTGGAAATTCAAAGCTTGTATTAATTAATACCAACAAGCATAAAACGCTATCAGGTTGAAATGCGTATTGTTCAATGTCGCTCTTTGTATTGTGAAAGTGTGCTGTCATGCGTTTACTGATTCTCGATGCCATTCCGCTCTGCAGACTGATTAAAACCTGTGAGGATTAAATTTGTTTCAGCTTCAAAAAGATCAATCAAAATGCAATATAAATTCTCTCTCTAATCTAACTGATTGCACGGTTTTGTGGGACATTATATTAATTTCGTTATCATTATAACATCACGCGTTTTTCCCATGATAGGCAGATACAATAGAACATTGTCTCGATACGAGAGACGGAAAACTCGAATTATACATATATTTGAGTTTTCCGTCCGAGGATATCATCTGTGTAAAATATCCCTTAGTTGGCTTTTACAGCACCCTTGATAGGAGATGGGATGGTGACACTTGTATTCTTAGTCCGTTACCACAAGGACTATTTTCACATAAAAGTACCTTATTAAAGTATTTTGCTTTAATTTACACACTTCTTATAGCTTTGTTTCGTTACAAATAGTAGTTAAAACGATATAACTTTAAAGGTATATTAGGTATCGATTTTGTCTCAGCATTCTCTAACAAAGGACGAATTATTTATAATAGGGTACCTTTTTAATACCCCGGTAAAATATAAGGGTTGTTATTAGCCCCGATGCTAATTTATTAAGGGTTAAACTACTAGACGAAGATCGTAAGGAACAAATGTGGACCCTAATTTGTAGTAAACAGTGTACTTCGAGTTAGACCTCATAATTATTTAACGTAAATCTACTTTGTACATTAACTTATACTTTCTAGTTGATAGCGCAGCGTGGTATTTATAACTCATACAAATATTTGTACTGCGTCTGGATATTTACTATGTATTATATTTATTTGTATGTATATTTACAAATGAAAAGTAGTTTATGTAGTTTATCCGTATTCTGGTATGAGAAATATCTCACAAATGATTCTCCCGAGCGGGAATTGAACCCGAGACCTCGTGAACGGCTGTCCGTTACATGAACCACTCGACCACGAGGGCCGTCAAAATAATTAGATTAGTTCAAAAACTAAACAACACGCCAAAGAATCCCAAATGTTTTTTTTTTAATTATTGCGTCTGGTTGTTTACTATGTATCATAAGTATGTATGTAAGTATGTGTATAATATTTACAAAAGAAAAGTAGTTTATGTATTATATCCGTATTCTGGTCCCCATAACACAAGCATATAAAGCTTAGCTTGGGACCAGAGGACGTTGTGTGAAATGTCCATGAATATTTATTTATTGCATTGTCGTCGGTTTTTGTTATGTGTGCAAAATTTCAGATCAATGTACTGCAAGAAAATGCATGATGATACGTGGTAAAATTAAAACTGAATGTCTTTACCTGTAACATTTAACCATGAACCACCATATTTAAGGTCATAAAAAGCCTAATCTGTTTGAGAAAATTGGTTGGTCAGGTTTAAAGTACTCACAATGGCCTATGGCCTCAAAAGGGTTTTTTTTACATTGACGAATCACTTACATTATTAATAATGTTATGAGATATACAAACATCCTTCTATATCAACATTATGTTGGATCGGATTCATATAAAACAGATCGTAACTGAAGCTAACCCTGGCCTTCTCAATGTTTATCGACTACTATATGATTTTGAGATCGTTATTTCTAAAGGGCGTAATAAACGGCATATTAATGTATATTAATATACCGAGAAAGAGACAGATATATCTGTCAGTGACGTCATAAATAAAACATTTCGGTATATCTGAAGAGTTTGTTTGTTTGAACGCGCTAATCTCAGAAATCACTGGGCCGATTTGAAAAATTCTTTCAGTGTTAGATAGGGCATCTATCGAGGAAGGCTTAAGGCTATATAATATCACGCTACGACCAGTAGAAACGAAGCAATAGTGAAAAATGTTGCAAAAACGGAGAAAATTTTCTAAATTCCACGCGGACGGAGTTGCGGGCAACAGCTATAAATAATATATAATATATCTGTCTTTTTTCTATATACATCTGTCTCTTTCTTGCTATATTAATATATCGTAATATGCCGTTTGTGGTGCCCTTTAATATCTGTATTTATTACGTACTAGTTGTTGCCCGGGAAAATTTTTCCCGTTTATGCATCATTTTTCCCTAAAGCTTCGCTCCTATTGGTCTCAGCATGGTGTTATATAGTCTATAGCCTTTTTCGATAAATGGACTATCCAACACAATACGAATGATTGAATTCGAAACAGTAGTTGCTGAAATTAGTGCGTTCAAAGAAACAAAAATCAAACAAACTCTTTAGCTTTTAATATTACCTAGTATATACATAATTATAATAAATAACGGTACTTACAGAACGTTTCATCCATAAGTCCAATTCGTACTTTGCCGGTATTTTTGTATTAACCATCAAGAACTCTATACTTCGGGTTTCAGGTAGATACTGGAACACATCAATCATATGAGCACAATCCGGAGTGATAGGTAATTTTCTCCATGAGATAGCGAGTTGATGGAATTTTCACTTTATTTTTAGTTTTTAGTATTTCGTATCCAAGAATGTATTATCAAAAACACCGCTCTCCGTCCGTCTGTCTGACCCCACGCTTATTTCATAAACCGTGATAGAAAAACATTTAAAAACACGAATTATGTATTTCGGTTGCGTTTTATTATCACCCCCTTGGCATCCTTCACTTTCGGAGAGTTAATGTTCCACTATGCCGCGCTGACTAGGTGTGTTGATATAGGGTTTATTTACGAGTTTTCCGTCTTTTCCAGAGGCTTTTAAAATATCTCTTAGCAGGTTTTTTATAAACAAAAATAAATAAATATTCACGGACATTACACACAACGTCCTCTGGTCCCAAGCTAAGCTTATATGCTTGTGTTATGGGTACCAGAATACAAATGGAATATATATACTACTTTTCTTTTGTGAATACATCCTTATAATACATAGAAACACCCAGACGCAGTACAAACATTTGTATAACAATTATATCATTATTTGTATCACATAAATTATTGTCTCGAGCGGGAATCGAACCCGCGACCTCTTGATCGGCAGTCCGTTACATGAACCACTCAACCACGAGGCTCGTCTTGCTAGATTTTTCTTTTTTCTTGCTCTTCATAGCACTCTGGGAAGGAAAATGGGGTGGTGACACTTGTATTCTTACATGAACATTGTATGTTGTATTTTAATATGTCTAGATATGCTTAATTTAAATTCATTCATTGCCAAGGGCATTACAACTATTACAACGTAATATGACCACGAATAACTACCGTATTGTTTTTACTTAGAATTATGTATGCAAATATATTCTACTTGCCGTTGCCCACGATCTTATACGTGTGGAATTTAGAAAATTTTGACATTTTTGCAACATTTTTTACTGATTCTTCACTCCTGTTAGTCGCAGCGTGATATTGTAAAGCCTATAGCTTTCCTTGATAAAATTCCTATTCAACATTTAAAGAAATTTCCAAATCGGACCAATGGTTCTTGACATTAGCGCGTTAAAACAAACAAACAAACTCTTCAGGAATATAATATTACTAGCTATTGTCCGCAACTTCGTACGCGTGGAATTTAAAAACCACACCGTAACAAATTATTTAAAAAAATTCTTGGACTTCGAAGAATCGGTAATCTTGTACCGTTTTTTTTACCTTTCGTTACGGAACAAAATTATAGAATAATTTAATTATAGAATATTTTTTAAAAAAAATTAATTAAAATAAATAAATAAAATAAATAAATATTCATGGACATTTCACACAACGTCCTCTGGTCCCAAGCTAAGCTTTATATGCTTGTGTTATGGGTACCAGAATACGGATAGAATACATATACTACTTTTCTTTTGTAAATACATACTTATAATACATATTAAACACCCAGACGCAGTACAAACATTTGTATGACAATTAAAAACATCACACAAATATTTGTCCTGACCGGGAATCGAACCCGAGACCTCGTGAACGGCAGTCCGTTATATGAACCACTAGACCACGAGGCCCGTCAAAATGAATTACATGCAATATATATTTTTTTTATAATTTATTTTTTGGACATTTACACAACGTCCTCTGGTCTCAAGCTAAGCTTATTATGCTTGTGTTATGAGTACCAGAATACGGATAAAATACATAAACTACTTTTCTTTTGTAAATACATACTTATTATACATTGTAAACACACAGACGCAGAACAAACATTTGTGTAACATTTATAAACATCACACAAATGAATGTACGAGGCGGGAATCGAACCCGCAACCTCGTGAACGGCAGTCCGTTATATAAACCATTAGATCACGAAGCCCGTCAAAAAATATACGGATATAACCCTAATAATAGGCCTAATAACTAACTTTGAAAGGACACGAGTATTTATATAATATCAGATAGATTGTTACTTTGTTGTTTATTGGAACAGGAAATTCAGAGCCGGATGTTTATATACGAAAGTTTGCTTTTGTTGTTCAAAATATAATAAATTTTATATTTTGTTTTGCTGAAATTTAATAAAATGTATCTATTGTATGTAGTACAGTCCTTATAACATTTGTGGCAATATATAGGGACATAAAAATTAAGCTTTTTTTTTAATAAATATAGAGAATCGACAGTCGCTAGTCGTTATCTGCTAATGGTCTTATTCATAAAGTCTTATTGAAGGTTTAAACGGAGATTTTATCGGAGAAATAATAAACGTTTTCCCGAACCGATTTTAGCGAACTTTTAAACCTTCGATAAGTCATTATGAATAAGACCATAAGTATAAACATACAACGTTATAAAAATCTATGAATAAAAAATTGACGAATATATTGTGGTATTCTAGGCATTTTTTCGTGGTTATTATTAGAAATAGTAAGTTTTATGAAATGGTTATTTAGTACGGTGACAGTCATAGATATTTTAACACTTTTATGAGGATACTACACTGAACTACGCTCCATACGTCCGCTGTTTTTCGTGAATATTGCCTCTAGAGCAATGAATTTTTCTCACAGTATTTAGGTCTTATATTATATCTAATAGGTCACCGGAGATATGATTTTTAAAGTAACTAATGATTTAAATTATGTTTTAAACTTTGCTTTGTAATTCGTCGAGGGTATTAATTACATTTTATAATAAACAAATTCCCTTTGGGCTATAAACCCGTATCACCATTTTTCCTATGATGTTGAATACAGATAAACCTTTATACCTTTATAAAAGACAAAGAAGTCATTTTAAATTATCAAAACATTCGAATGAATTTACTATGGAAACATTTTTCGTAATTAAACCTAAAGATGGATATATTATTATATATTTGCAAGTTTGGTTAATTTCATTATCACCGCTTTATATTGAGCCCAAAAATTCGCAATTTCGATTCTAAAATGTCCAAGAAACCTATAGGGCTATTTTTATATTTGTCTCCTCCGCCCAGCCGGACCATGGTTGTGCCTTGAGCCTTACCGTGACGCAGCAAGGGTGGACCTTCAACTGGGGCTTGGCTCGACGGGGGAACAGTAGCTGTGGTGATCGCGGTGAATCCAAAAATTCGGAACTGCCGCGCGCGGATATTGGGGATATTGCGCGTCGACGACCCCTGACCAGCAACCATTAGGGGCGTAGTGCCATCAAAGCGTTGGCGTTTCCGCAGGGAATCCTTCAAATGATTTAAATCAATGGCACCCTACTAGGAACCTTCAGAAATTATGTTAGTATTATGTGCTATTTATAACTCTTAGCACATTATTAAATCAAGCTTAGTTAAACCAAAAACTATTTTAGCACAACGTAAACATAAATATTTTCATACTTACAAAATACCTGTTTATGTTACTTTGTTAGTTTTTGTTTGAATCATTGTACTTATAATTAGCCACATGATGAATGTGTTAGTCTAAATATAGACGGTTGACGTAATATTTCGTGCATAACTACATAAATAGCTTCGGATGTTGTGGTTTGTGTTTGTTAAAATAAAATATAGTATTATTATCCAAGTTAACTTTTATTAGGGTTACGTTGAGACATTGGTGTATACTCTTCGGTACAGGGCCATGCTTAAGGAAGCATGGTCCTATACGGTAGCCTGTGAGGAAGGGGTGGTGTAAGTAGGCAGAGACAGGTGTCTGGCGGGGTGTCTTCTTTCTCTCTCTTTCTCTAGCTCAAAAACGTCCCACTGTTGGATACAGGCCTCCTCCACTTTGAGAATGATTATAGAGTACTGTGCTGCGTTGACCAGCCGTAACATATGCATTGTATTTGTATTTATATATATATAAATACAAATACAATGCATATGTTACGGCTAAAGCCCGAATTGCGGCTAGATCGTGGTTTAGCCGACTTAAACTGGGTGCAGCCAAGGGTGATTGGCTAATCCTAGCTGTAGCCGGTTGATTTCGGCTACACCCAGTTTTAGCTGTTATCGTATCGGCTAAAACTAGATGTAGCCAAATCACAGTGGGTAAAGTTGATTGCATCGTATTTAAACAAGTGCTAGTTATAAAACTAAATGTGGAAATTAACACTACACTTTGTTAAATGTGTTAAGTATTAAAATGTCTTTATGAGAGAAATGCCCTAAAGTCGCGTTTGGGGTAAAGTTCTAAGCTAAAATATAAGTGTTGATCATTTAGCAAAGTGAAACATTTGGCCACTAGCACTTGTTTACGTACTATGCAATCAACTTTAGGCATTGAGATTTGGCGGAATCTAGTTTTAACCGATATGATAACGGCTAAAACTAGGTGTAGCCGAAATCAAAACTTGTACAATGGTTTAATGTTAATAACTTATTGTTAAACTCTAAGAAAACAAAAGTAATAAAATTCTCCATGCCAAATGTTACCCAAGTAGAAACCAATGTACATTTGAGTGGTGCGAAATTGGAACCAGTACATTCAACTATATTTTTAGGAATCACTATTGATTCGAAATTACAGTGGGGCCCACAAATTGAAAAAATGTCTGGCAAACTTAGCTCTGCGGCATATGCGGTGAAAACAATTAGACGACTTACGCATGTAGATACGGCTAGAATGGTTTACTTTAGTTATTTTCACAGTGTAATGTGCTATGGAATTCTTCTTTGGGGAAGCTGTGCGGACATTAATCGGATATTTGTGCTCCAGAAACGCGCTGTTAGAGCTATATAACCTAGGTCCGCGGGATTCTCTAAGGGAGAAATTCAAAGACATAAATATTTTAACGGTCGCTTCGCAATATATATATGAAAATTTATTGTATGTTCATAAAAATATTCATAATTTTACAAAAAAAAGCGACCACCATAATGTTAATACAAGGCATAAACACAATCTTGTGATGCATGTAACCCGTCTCCACAAAATATGTAACTCTTTCATGGGTCATTGTATACGATTTTATAATAAACTCCCTATTGATGTAAGAGAATTAAATAATTCTAAATTTAAAAAATTCATTAAAACTAAATTATGTAAAAAGGCGTATTATAAAATTTCTGATTATATTAAAGATGATAAAGCTTGGGAGTAGGTTGCTCTGGAGCAATATATATTCTATATTGTAAAGTTATTAGCATTGTAAGTATAATTGACATTTAATTTAAAAATATTGATTTGATTAAAAGCTCTGCTGAGTTTCTTACGCCGGTTCTTCTCAGCAGATTGCGTCCTGAACCGGTGGTAGGGAAAAAAATTGGACATATCATAAGCACATAATTTTTCTAAAAAATTGTGTCTACGTGATTAAATGATTTTTCATTTCATTTCATTTCATTTCATTTCATTTCATTTCATTTCATTTCATTTCATTTCATTTCATTTCATTTCATTTCAACCGGTTATAGCTTTGATTAACAACCACCCTTGGCTGCACCTAGTTTAAGCCGGCTAAACCTAGATCCAGCCGGCCTTTGGGCTTTAGTCGTGACATATAAAATTACATTATGATGATAAGGTTACTTGGCTAGTTTTAGAAGATTGTTTTGGTAATGTTAAACAATTTTACTTGCAAGTTAAAATATTTGATATTAGGGATTGGCACCTTCTGCAATACCTAATATATTATGTGTTCTATACAGAATAAATATTTGAAATATTTGTGTGAGTACAAATTTTTTGTTTATCTCGGTGTGTAATACAAATCGGTGTGTAGTACGTATCCATCAATGTGTTAATCTATACAACGTGTTGCAGAAAGATGTAGTCATAAATTTAAAGTTGGATTAGATAGGCCTTAAATATAACATTTACAGATAGAAAAATACAGTTGGTAAGTTTTTTTTGTTTATTGCCTACTATTAAATAACTAACAGAAACGCATCAATTATGAGATGTTTACGGTTTATTGAATGCGATTGAACCTTACGATAAAAGATGACCTCATAGTAGTGTTGTATTTAAAGAAGATCGATTAATTTAATAAATTAATTAAACTTTTATGAACACATAAAAGTCATAATATAACTAGTATTTGTCATTTCATCCATGCCTAGTGCCTAGTCACCGGCCATGTGTAACGATGGTCACATATAACGGAATATTTGAAAGTGATTTTCACCCACTTGGAATAATCGGATTGATCTGAAATTTTCCACACTCAAGAAAGATCGATGACACGCAAATTTAAAAAAAACTTACTGTTATCATCTACAAATATAATTGTATAGACATTCCGATATTTATCTAAATGAAACAACTTCTAATATAAATAAGCTTATATTTAATCTATGTTATATATTTCTTGAATACATTAAATTTTTTTTCTATACTAATACTTAATAATATAAAGCTGAAGAATTAGTTTGTTTGAACGCGCTAATCTCAGGAACCACATGGCCGATTTGAAAAATTCTTTCAATGTTAGATAGGGCATTTATCGAGGAAAGGTTTAGGCTATTTAACATCACGCTACGACCAGTAGAAGCGAAGCAGTGGTGAAAAATTTTGCAAAAAGGGGTAACATTTTTTAAATTCCACGTGGACGGAGTCGCGGGCTACAGCTAGTACATAAGAAAATAGAAACGTTTATTATTTCATTTTAATCTTAATGTTTATTAAATTAAAACTTAATGGTGTGTCAGTATAAACTTCCTGCACATTATTTTAGATTATAAAGAATTTTAATAATCTACAGGTGATATAAAATTATAATAAATATAGTTATTTATTTAAATAAATAATTAGAATGTATCGTAGTCTAACATAAAAAAATCTTGATTTATCAAAAATCAAAGTCGTTACTTTTGTATTTATGTCTCAATGTGAGCTTTTATTAATATCTTTAAAACTACGCAACAGATTTTGATGCGGTTTTTTTTAATAATTAGAGTAGTTCAAAAATCTTTTTGAACTACTCTAATTATTAAAAAAAGCCGCTTTTTGTATAATTTCTTAAGGTTTGGCTTTTGATATCCACGCGTCTGAAGTTGCGGGCAACTTCTAGTCCTAGCTAATTTATAATTGTGAAAAGGAGATGATGATGTAATAAGAATTTTGACAAGATTATGTGTTAATGTCTGTAAACAAACCATAGCGCGATAAAAAAAAACTGTACAACGCCATCTATCGAGTGGTACAGTAAACTTTTGTTTGTGATGTTTGATTGCTAAATTCCACGCGTATGAAGTTGCGGGCAACTTCTATTACGTTATAAAATAGCGGAATGTAACCCTTCGAGTGCGAATCCGACTCGTACTTGAGCAGTGTTCTTTGTTTCGCTTTGGTGAAAAATTGACACAATTATAGATTTGTGCTTTGACATAGAAATAAAACATCATTTTTGTGTTATCTGTAAAAAAATGGGGACACTTGGTGCTCACTTGGAATCACTTGGTGCCAAGCTCTTAAAGCTTTCTTCCTTAAATCCTTTCAAATAGCTAACATCTAATTAAATATTGGAATCTCTTCAACAGCCAGCATTACCAAATAGGGAATCAGGAATGCCCCATCCTCCATTCTTCTGTGCCAAATACGAAAATCACCACATGTTACCAGACCCTACAGTATATCCAACTGTAGCAAAGGTCAGTTTACTGTCCCAAGACTCCACAGACTTTTAACCCCCACATTCTTCAACTGAACTGGCTTTACTTGTTAGTGTTTCAGACGATCGTCTTTTAGAGTTCGTGTCTTCAAATAAAACATACGCGTGAGCCTTCTCAAAGCTTAGCTCTTTGTTCGTATTTTAGCCTATTTGTTTGTAGGGAAGAACCGTCGATATGAAGGTCGATCGTTATTGAAAAACAGTCACGTGACTTGCTTACAAAACAGAGGATCCTATAACCTTAAGAATTCAGTTTATGTCGGGCTATTTTGCTTGCTAAATTACATTTCATAATGAGCAGTTTTGCATTAATTTCAACATTAAGATGACTTTAGATGACGGATTAGGATTATATGTGTTACCGCCCCATTTTTTTCCCAAGTGCTGTAATAACCAGCTAAGAGATATAACACAAAAAACATCCTCTGTGAGAGATGGAACATTCTAAAATAAAACCTGTGCCAACACCCCTGGTCAGCGCGGCATTTATATCTATCTCACTCTTCCTTGAATGAAATTGAGAAGACGTTCCACTGACATCATGTGCCTCTAAAATTTGAGGGTTTTCCTTGATTTCTCAGGACTAACCATAATATCCTGACCTCGTGCCAAAAAAGAATCATTAAAATCGCTTCTGAATGAAACGTTAAAGGTTATGGGGTAACAGACATAAATAAACAAATAAAAAAATATACAGACGAATTGAGAATCTCCTCCTCATTTTGAAGTCGGTTAAAAATGAATTACACAAAATATCACAAACATATTTTGCTCATAATATTTCAACATAAAACATGCTTACAATATACAGTAAGCTTTAATAATAACTGCAACTGAGCTCATTTTGTGCAAAATAATTTTACATACATGAGTTTTTATGACGTGTAGTTACAATATCCTCTTTTCGAATGCGTAGGTTGGACGACATAATATTATAATGTCAGATACAGTAGCCAGCTATTTGTACCAATTCTACATGCACAATTAAACTAAACTAATTAAATAAAAATTGGTGGTATAAATAACATAATTCAGCAATGTTAACTGAATTATCTTATTATGAAAACTCTGTATAAAGGCTTTCATTAATAGATATGAGTTATGGGTGTTTTCTATGTATTACAAGTATCGATTTAAAGAAAAACTTTAATTAGGTACTTACGTAGTATATCCTTATCTGGTACCTATAATACAGGAATAGAAATATAGTTTGGGACGAAAATTCACAATAATCCCTACTAATATTATAAATGCGAAAGTAACTCTGTCTGTCTGTCTGTTACGCTTTCCCGCTTAAACCTCTCAACCGATTTTGATGAAATTTGGCACAGACAATCTTTAGACCCTGAGAAAGGACATAGGCTACCTTTTATTGCGAAAAAAAGAGATGAAAAGTTTTCTAAATTTCACGCGGACGGAGTCGCGGGCAACAGCTAGTTTAATATAAAAAAACTTATCAAA
Source organism: Orgyia antiqua (assembly GCA_916999025.1). Lineage (NCBI taxonomy): Eukaryota > Metazoa > Arthropoda > Insecta > Lepidoptera > Erebidae > Orgyia > Orgyia antiqua. Next base: position 15,200,693 of record OU779874.1, read on the forward strand.
ATACACCATAGTTGTTTTTATTTTATTAAAATTATGTTAAGTTTGTGACGCTTCCGAATTGGTGTCATTATTTTGGATTGCTTTTATTACACTTACAAATGTTTTAAATATGCATATTATATTATAAATAAATAAATAAATATTCATGGACATTTCACACAACGTCCTCTGGTCCCAAGCTAAGCTTATATGCTTGTGTTATGGGTACCAGAATACGAATAGAATACATAAACTACTTTTCTATTGTAAATACATACTTATAATACATAGTAAACACCCAGACGCAGTACAAACATTTGTATGACAATTAAAAACATCACACAAATGATTGTCCTGACCGGGAATCGAACCCGAGACCCCATGATCGGCAGTCCGTTATATGAACCACTACACCACGAGGCCCGTCAAAATATTATTTGGGTATCCCCTTTATGTGTTGACTTTTTTGTAATAGATTAAATTAAATTATTCTTTGGCAATCTAAGTAATATCTACAGATATCTTAATTAAATCATTCCTTCTGATAAAGTCTTGGTTTTTTAATTTTTTAATTGTTAATTTTATATAAACAAACGTAATAAAAAGTAACGACCAAGTAGAACTTGGACCCATGCAAAAACGGCTCGAATCAGTAGCAGCATAATATCGTAATAATCGTTTCTTCTAAGCGCATCATCAAGTCAGCTGATTTTGAAAATATAAACTCACATAGGGATATACATAGAAAAATAACGACTTTGTTTTAGAATAATAATAAATAAATATTCACGGACATTTCACACAATGTCCTCTGGTCCCAAGCTAAGCTTATATGCGTGAGTTATGGGTACCAGAATACGGATAGAATACTTAAACTACTTTTCTTTTGTAAATACATACTTATAATACATAGATAGAAACACCCAGACGCAGAACAAACATTTGTGTAACATTTATAAACATCACACAAATGAATGTCCGAGGCGGGAATCGAACGCGCAACCTCGTGAACGGCAGTCCGTTATATAACCCTAATAATAGGCCTAATAACTAACTTTGAAAGGACACGAGTATTTATATAATATCAGATAGATTGTTACTTTGTTGTTTATTGGAACAGGAAATTCAGAGCCGGATGTTTATATACGAAAGTTTGCTTTTGTTGTTCTAAATATAATAAATTTAATATTTTGTTGCTGAAATTTAATAAAATTTATTTATTGTATGTAGTACAGTCCTTATAACATTTGTGGCAATATATGTATGACAATTAGAAAAATCATTGTGCCGAGCGAATAGCGATTGTGCCGAGCGGGAATCGAACCCGCGACCTTTTGATTGGCAGTCCGTTACATAAACCACTCAACCACGAGGCTCGTCGAATTAGTAAAGTTGATGAAATAAAATCAAGTATTTTTGAAAACTGACATGTGCCTTTGAAATTTGAGGGTTTTCCTCGATTTCTCAGGACATAATCATCAGATCCTGTCCTAGTGCCAATAGGACCACACGGAAACCGCCAGCTTTCAAATATAAGAAGAATCATTAAAATCGGTTGGCCCAGTTAAAAGTTATGGGATAGCAAACTTAAAAAAATAAAAAAGCATACAGACAAATTGAGAACCTCCTCCTTTTTTGAAGTCGGTTAAAAAGACGATGAAATCAACGGTCTATTAAATATATCTATATATTCTTATAGTAGATTAAACTCGATGAGTGTTCTAACCGATATCAGAGTATTATATGGTTATTGGTAACAAGGGGAGACCTCTATTAATAACAGAAATCTATCTTGACAAGGGGTGGAACAAATAAAATTTATCGCTGTATACAAAGACAATCTTAAATGGAAAATCTTAAGAACTACTTGGCAGTAATTATTGCAGACTGTGCTAGTAAAAAAAAGTATAATTATAATATAATTATACTTTTATTTAACTATTATATAAGTTAAGTTAAGTAACTAATATCTAGACTTTGTATTAGATTCATCTTTGGACTACGCAAATAAGATCACATTTCCGAATTTCGTATTCAGCTCAAGTGGTTACTTGTTGGTTGGTTGTTGGCCTTCGAAGGAATACTCATATACTCTGTCTATTGTACAATATTCTCTATAACCCATCTACCCCTCCATATCTCAAAAACCGTTTCGAGTTTCTCAACGACACACATGCAAAGGATTTAAGATCATCGGAAAACCGAGTATTACTTACTTACTTTTACGCTAGCACAGTCTGCAATAATTCGTGACAAGTAGCTCTTTACATATTATATTATATTATGCTCATTCTACAACCTTTTACGGTAAATCAGACTCCTTTTCACGGTTGTCTGTAAGAGATTTCAATATTTGCGATAAGGCCGCCTTTTGTACCTAATATAAGATTTATTGTTATTAATATTTGTAAGTTATTTTCTGGCGTACAATAAAGAGTTTTCATTCATTCATTCATTCATATAAGTTTTTAAAAGTATAATTATAATATAATTATACTCTTATTTAACTAACGCTAGCACAGTCTGCAATAATTACTGCCAAGTAGCTCTTTACATATTATGTAGTATACGCGTATCTGGTACCCATAATACAAGAATAGAAATATAGCTTGCTTTGGGACCAGAGGACGTTGTGTGAAAACTCTATAAATATTGAAAAAATATAGTTACAGTAACTTAAAGCTGTTAATAAGGGGCTGGGAGGGGGTATTAGGCATTGCTATTCGTATTCCTGAACGCCGGCTTAAACGGGAGAAAGTTGAAGCAGATTTTACTTACAAATTTTTTGAAAAGAAGACTGTAGTTCGCGGTTTTTTTTCGTGAAAATTAAACCGTTCAAAATTTTTTTAAGCCATATTATAGATTAAGAGTATATCTATGCTTCTTTTATTTTCTTTTTTGTTAAAACTTTACTAAATTAATGTGATAGACGTTTAAAGTTCAACTTAGGAAAGCCGAAAAAAAACGGGATTTTTGGATGATTAGTGGTCATATTTCTTTGTGTTATAATGTTCTGAAAAAAAAAGTTATCGAAGCATAGATATATAAGACCCAGATACTGTAAAAAATATCGTTGCTCTAGCTAGAGGCAATATTTACGAAAAACAGCGGACTAAGATGTCCATATTTTCGTATGGAGCATTTGGAGAAAAAAAAACACTTACTTATACCGAAAATATCTATCTTGTTACTTTTAGTTCCAATAATGATATAAAATACGGGGTCAACATGAGGTCATGCTTGGTATCAAGCTTATAAATGTATCAGTGAATGATGAAAAATGTATGAGTACTCATGTTTCTAGTTTGAAAGTAGTAAGCACACAATGAGCCAACGTTTTGGGCCAACGTTTTCGACCAAGATATTGGATCCAAAAGATCTTTTCACATTGGAACGTCAAATCGACTAGTTTCTTCTGCGGCCGTATTATGAGCTTTTATTTCCAGACAGGTTACGCCGTGAATTGAACTGCGTGGCAAATTCGCATTATGAACATAACTCCCAGTCAGTCAGTTCGCTAAACCAGTCATAGATTAATATGTTTAAAAGAGAAGGTACAACTAAAAGTTTAAGGACTAACAAATTTTTTTCAGTTAAAAGTTTTATAAATGCCATAATACGTAATTTAGCCAGGCAGTGTACGGCCTGCCTGAAACTTGCATGATTTTTAAAAGGCTCATATGTTGTGTATACCTTATTTATCTTAAACTAGCTGTTGCCCCGTTTTTCCAACATTTTTCACTGATGCTTCGCTTCTACAGCGTGATGTTATATAGCCTAAAGCCTTACTCGAAAAATAGACTATCTAACACAAAATAATCCAATCAAAACCATACATAAACATAAAACCATATATAACCATATATAACCATATATAACCATATATAACATACTATACATAACCATAATCCAGAATTTTTTTTCAATTTGAACTAATAGTTCTTGAGATTGGCGCGTTCAAACTAACAAACTCTTCAGCGTTAATATTAGTATAGATTCCATAAAAATTGGTCAAACGGTTTCTGAGATGCATATTAGAAGACAATTTCCACAAATGTACGGAAAACTGACAATATTTGGATTACCAACATAGTGGCCAACAACCAACATTTTAACCATGTAGGCATTGGACCAACATATTGGCCCAATGTGCACAGCGAGCTTTAAGTGTGATTCAGACTGACAGTTGATATACTTATGAAATATTAATGTCTCTTGATCATGTATGAAGAATCGACACCTTCTTTTTAGGGTTCAGTATCAAAGGATAACCCTATTACTGCTACTTCGCTGTCCGCATATCCGTCTATCAGCAAATTGTCTTTACTTATTAGTAAACAAATATCTACAAATATCGGCGTTACTGCGCATGCGTAATCCCCTCTTCGCCCCGCAATTTATTTCATCCTATTGATACCAAGGGTAAGCGCCTTCCTCAAATTAAACAGCGTATTAAAATAAGGATTTTGAATCGACAACATTATGTCCTAAATGTTCAGATAACAGAGTATTTTAGATTTTAATAATCTAAAAACTGTTTATTTTATTTTGTTGACATGTGATTGACAATCGCTATTTTATCATAATTACCATAAACAATGGACAGATGTAAGCATCAGTAAATACGGATTATTAATCTTATTTTAGTTTATGGTATTTAGATTCTTGCATAAGAAATAAATAATTATAATTGCATAAGTTGATAAAAATTGCTATGCAATAGCTTTACCACGGCAGTCCCCGAGTGCCACACGTGTTTTTTTTTGTATGATTGTCCATATATGAGCCTATAACTTCAAAACTACGCAACGAATTTGGATGTAGTTTTTTTTAATAGATAAAGTGGCTCTATACTCCTAGCTTCTGACTTTTTGAAAGAGTATGTTAATCTTGCCTATTTGAAATAAAAATATTTGACTTTGACTTGACTAGAGAAGGATTTTTTTTATTAAGGTTTGATTTCTAAATACCGCGCACGAAGTTGCTGCACAGTTGATGTATTTCCATTTCGGCTGTTAATACCAGAATACAATAAATAGTCATGGGGGTTTCCTTACAACAAACATTTTTTGTATATCTGGATGACATGCTTGTGACGATATGGTAGGATTGTGACTATAATAATATTATGATAATAATAACACGGACCCCTTCGTGTGGGAGTCCAACTCGTGCTTAGCCAGTTTTTCTTTCATATCTTTCTGCGCACAATTTGTCATTATTTCTTAGTGGTACTGTAATGAAACAAAAAAAAGTGAAAGAAAGTTTAATTTATTGGTCCCTGAATCACTATTGTCCCTAAATCACTGCTGTCACTATGAAGAAAACTGCACAAACAAATAAAGTACTTTAAAAGTCACTCCACTCGCGAGTTACGAAAGAAAAGGGGAAAAAAAAAACACTTAGTTCTCCGTGGAAGAGTTGGCCGTGCTTTGACGGCCGCAACAGGAGACCGGTCACCAGGTCAGGACTGTCCCTCCAAGTCCGGTAGGTGGAATCTGTATAATAATATACTTGAGTTTATAAATTATTTTAGGCCTGGTCGGCAAACTCGGCGACTCCAATTATTAGATGAGATCTTGGATCACACTTAGGCGTAAAAGATTTTCAGATAATCTTGCCAGCAACTACCACTCGATCCTCGACCCAGACCAAACTCGAACTGTCGCCTTCTCTATTTTTTTACGTCTTCCATCTATAAATTTAAATAATTTAAAAATAAACATCGATACTAGAATATTCTAGCAATCAGCCAGTATCTTAGGTAAAATGATTCATAGTACTTAGAAACTCCGTAGTTTTACATAGAGTAAAGAAATAACATTAAATTTATGACAATTGACAAACATCAAAATTTTGACATGTTTACTTAAACATATTAAATATATTTCATTAAATAACAATTATCAATCCAGGATATTATGTACAAAGGATATTAGAAAACGAATAATTGCAAAACAAATAAAGAATAAACGTAAAAGGAATTATGTAAAGTTAATAAAGATATTATGGAAATGTCACCATGGACGGTATCAGGTATAATATTAATTTATGAGAACAAATCATATTTATTCTGGAATTAAAATAATTATAAAGTTACAAGCGTTTCATTTATGAGAAGAAATAGATTTATCGTATCCTTACATTTCCCCAACAACCCGGCAAAAAAAATTAAAATGTCCTCACAACATTTTGATTTTTTTTTTAGAAGAAATACCTATCAGCAGGCTTAGCATACCTAGCAGTAGGCCTAGTTTACCTCATAGCTCCGATGGCTACAAGATCCTAAGAGACAAATAGAAAAATTACAGACACCTAGGGTCTTTATGTAGTAAGTACTCCCCTTAAAGCTTGGTATAACAAATAGTGACACGTTAAAGGTTAATGGCTATCACATTCATTATTCATCTTTCATTCCTATAATAATATTTAAAGATAGATATATATTTATATACTGCATTCATCACCATTAAAAAAAGCGAGGTAGTTACTCACATCCAATGGCAACTACACTCTAACCATACCTGAACCGCCTGCACTATATTGTAAACCTATACCTAAAGTAAGTCTAAATATAATGGCCCTATAACGTCCATAAAAGAAATACCAAAAAAATATAATATGTAAGGATAAGATAAAATTGGTTCAGTATATTAAGGCAATCATTGTACATATCCCTTCGCAACTAAAATTAACTAAGTATTAAATTTAGGAACAACAGCATCGATACCTATTTAGAGCTTGAAAGTTAGTGACATCTGTCCACTAGAGTTAATTTTAAAGAAATTTGAAAACATACCTTTTTAGCTTTATTATATACTTAGATGTGGACAGATCTCATAGTTACAAGCTCCCTCTCTTCATTACTTATCTGTAAAACACAATAAGTTAAAGTACATTTTTACTAATATAAAATTATCAGAAAAATTTGATAAAAAAAAAAAAAAATTACACATGAGTATTATAAAAGTAAAAGTAGTTACAGAGTTATAATTTTAAGTCCTTAATATGCCATTTTGACTTTTCACCTTTACTGTCCTGCAATATATAGACGAGTGGAGATAGTTTTTCTACAACTGTGCATTTGATAAATTTTGGTGCTAATTTTGCACTGAAATAGAATCCTGCCATGTCTCACAGGTTAAGGTATTTAGTTCAAACTGCGATTTATAAGTTGTAGCGTAGTATTTTATTACTTTTCGCTGCAAAACCGCACAAGCTGCACAGTCACACAACAGACTTCTCCCCTGCCAGATTACCACCGGACAGTTAAGATTAGAGTCTGAAATTACAAAAGAAAATATCTATTTCAAAATAATATTTATCGACACAATGTTATTAATAGAATGATAGATGAGAGTTAAACAAATTAAAAATGTCAAATACGATGCCAAAAAAATAACACCAGGCTTGAGCAAGCCGAAATTTGGAATTTTGAGAGTTGGGGTGAGTTCACCCAGTTGAGGCGCCACTGTAATGAAACAAAAAAAAGTGAAAGAAAGTTTAATTTATTGGTCCCTGAATCACTATTGTCCCTAAATCACTGCTGTCACTATGAAGAAAACTGCACAAACAAATAAAGTACTTTAAAAGTCACTCCACTCGCGAGTTACGAAAGAAAAGGGGAAAAAAAAAACACTTAGTTCTCCGTGGAAGAGTTGGCCGTGCTTTGACGGCCGCAACAGGAGACCGGTCACCAGGTCAGGACTGTCCCTCCAAGTCCGGTAGGTGGAATCTGTATAATAATATACTTGAGTTTATAAATTATTTTAGGCCTGGTCGGCAAACTCGGCGACTCCAATTATTAGATGAGATCTTGGATCACACTTAGGCGTAAAAGATTTTCAGATAATCTTGCCAGCAACTACCACTCGATCCTCGACCCAGACCAAACTCGAACTGTCGCCTTCTCTATTTTTTTACGTCTTCCATCTATAAATTTAAATAATTTAAAAATAAACATCGATACTAGAATATTCTAGCAATCAGCCAGTATCTTAGGTAAAATGATTCATAGTACTTAGAAACTCCGTAGTTTTACATAGAGTAAAGAAATAACATTAAATTTATGACAATTGACAAACATCAAAATTTTGACATGTTTACTTAAACATATTAAATATATTTCATTAAATAACAATTATCAATCCAGGATATTATGTACAAAGGATATTAGAAAACGAATAATTGCAAAACAAATAAAGAATAAACGTAAAAGGAATTATGTAAAGTTAATAAAGATATTATGGAAATGTCACCATGGACGGTATCAGGTATAATATTAATTTATGAGAACAAATCATATTTATTCTGGAATTAAAATAATTATAAAGTTACAAGCGTTTCATTTATGAGAAGAAATAGATTTATCGTATCCTTACAGTACAAGCGGAATATTTAGCCGACTTAAAAAAACGGTGGATTTTCTCAATTCGACTGTATGTTTTTCTTATGTTTGTTGCCTCATAACTTTTAACTGGGCTAAGAGATTGTAATGATTCGTTTTTATATGAAAGCTGGTAGTTCCTGAATGGTTCCATTGGCACCAGGTCAGGATCTGATTGTTATCTTCTGAGAAATCGAGGAAAACACAAAGGCATATGAAGACGGTCGAACTTTTAAAAAAAAAACTTATATATTTATATTTATATTATAAATGGCCGCAGTTTTCATATCAATTTAAATAGAATTAAAAATATTCTCGCAATTAAAATAAATAGCGCTACCGCAATCTGTTGTCGGTTTAGCTGTAATTAATGTCGGAACTGGCACAATCATAATTCGTGACTGTCATTAAATTGAAGTGAGATTTTAATTTAAAATACATTACAATTGCTATAACAGGGCCCTGAGTCGGGTATTTCAATGGTGTCACGATTGTACCATTATTGTACCATTATGGTGCAATTGTAAAGTTTTTGGTAGTCTACTATTATTGTGTCGTCATAACGACTTCATCATTGACTTACAATTATCAAAGTGACATTAATTGCTAGTCTCGTACACAACTGCTTCACAATTGCAATTCAATGACTGAAATGTTTCGGTAGTCTGCTATTTTGAATTTGACAGTAATATTTTGAAATTGTCCTGTGTCGACAGATTGCCATAAATAAAAAATAGATAGATAGAAATATTAGAAATTGTTCTTTGTAATTTATTCAAATTTCGGATCTCCTAAACTTCACATTGCTTTTTATACTAATAAATAGTATGTACAAATATATCTAAACGAAGTCTAGCATGATTAAATGTTTAAATTTATTAGTAATTTTTCGAAAATCACTTCGACTAACGCATTTTTTAAAAACGGCAACACATACATACCATTCTAACACAATTCATAGATAAAAGAGACCGAAAATTCAATTCATAGATAAAAGAGACCGACAATTCTATTACCATTGAACGACCGTTATGAACGCATATAGCAGACTACGGACATTTGACTTCAATTGCAACGGTATCGTGCCGGTATCGTGCCGGTATGACAATTGTTCCAAAATAGCACCTGAATTATAAGAGTCTGGAGAAATCTCTGTCCGTGTGGTGACGGATTACGAATACAAGAGTCGCCAACTCTTTTCCTTCCTAGGGTGCTGTAAAAGCCAGCTAAGGAACACACTGGTCGTCTATGTGGGATGTAATAGTCAATTATAAATTAAGTATTGTGCCAACACGCCTAATCTGCGTTGCACCGTAGGCCATGATCCCTCCCAAAGTGAAGGAGGCCCGGGCCCAACTGTTGGACGTTAATACGCTCGAGAGAGAGAGAGAGAGAGAGAGATGTCTAAGTGAACATTACGTTTGTGATACCTGTGGAATCAAGAATTATATCGGCTCCTTCATTATTTAATACTAGCTATGCTCGCGGTGTTACCCGCAGTAAATAGGATAAGAAAGTTAGGCGGTAAAGGGTGCTTTCAGGATACGCACGCCATAATGACTCGCAGATGGTAGATTTTTTCCTACTTACTTGACACTTATGGTCACATTTTAGACAATTCACACAATATCGTTATAAATTGTGGCCTATGTACTACTCTTATGTATAAGCTACATTATTGTAAAGTTTCATTAAAATCCATTCAGTAGTTTTTGTGTGAAAGAGTAACAAACATCCATACTCACAAACTTTCACATTTATAATATTAGTAAGATCTATTACCTCCTATATTATGTTAATAATAGACACTGTTTACTTTGTTCAATTTCGTGTAAATTTTACACACGAATTAACAACAAAAGCTAAGCTAAAAATATATTTAACCCTTAAAATCCATCCCTGGAAAATACCGAATAATTTTATCTTAAGATCAAAAGTGATTTCGTAAGGTTTATAGTTATTAGAATCCTTTATAGTTATTACAATTGGCTTCGGCTATGCATTTTAGGGTTCTCTACTAAAAGGTAAAATATAACGCTATTAATTATTGAGACTTCACTGTCCAACTGTCTGTCAGCAAGCTGTATCTTTGGAACGATGACAGTTAGAGAGCTGAAAATTTCATCATCATCATCATCATCATAACGTCACACCTTTTTCCCATTGGGGTAGACAGAGACTATAGATCACCATCTGCTACGATTCAAACATACTTCCTTGGCATCATCCACACTCATATATCTCAGGTGTGGTCAACTTTTGTGCACATAAGATCTACTTTTTCTTAGGTAAGAAGGAGGACGTTTATGCAATGTTCTTTTATACTGCCGTACACTCTTGAAAATAGTAGAAAACTACTAAAAGTAGTCACGCTGAACGTCTCGCTACTCGAAGCATGGACTGTGTACATGTTCACTCCTGTATCAAGTATTAGAAACATTTGGCATTGAATGCGTCCCCTCATGGAACTTGCGAGTGATCGACCAAAATTGGTCGCGCGATCGACTTGTTGACCACTCCTGATATATCTGGTCATACATGCCCGACGATTGTAAGTGCTACTGACTGAAAATTAAAATTTTCACAGTTTACTTAGCAGTTGATGCTATAACGAGAAATACTCATTATCCTCATTAACCAGCTGTTATCCCATTATTTGGGTCGGGAACGTGATAAATATAACATAACTAGCTGTTGCCCGTGACTTCGTACGCGTGTTTAGAAATCTATCCTTAACAAACAGTAGTTTACTCTTCTGCTCAATATATGGCGTTGTACGTTTTTTAAATCGCGCTATCGTTTCGTTCCACACATTAACACTTATGCTCGTCAAAATTATTAATGTGTCATCATCCGGATTTCGTATTTATAAATTAGTAAGGATAATAGCGGTACGGAAACCTGCGTGCACAAGTGTGACTCGTACTTGACCGATTTTATTACAATTGGCTTCCATATTACGGTTGTTTCTATTGTGGGGCTTATTGGCAATCATAGCTATTTTTATGTCAGCGAATATTTTTATTGTATCATAAAATATACCTATTGATCATTTATTATTTAACATACTCTCTCTTTCTCTCTTTAGCCCATTAACCTCCCATTGTTGGGCACGGGGTGCTTCCATTTCGGGATGGTCTGTGGCCTACTATGACACGCTGAACAGGCGTGTTGGCATAGGGTTTAGTTTCAAGTTTTCTGTCTCTCATAGTAGATGTTAACTGCTTATAATATCCCTAAGCTGGCTCTTACCTAGGAATGAAATGACTTGAAAATCTTTACTTATTGTTAAGCAAAGTCTTATTTTAGTATATTTGTCCCTGTATGAGCTTATATTTTCAAAACTATGCTACGAATTTTGATGCGGTTTTTTTTAATAGATAGAGTGGTTTATGACGATGGCTTTATTGCAGATTTTGTTACGGTTTAATTTCTAAATACCACATGTACTAAGTTACGGGCAACAGCTAGTAGTATTGTTAGTTATTTTATACAAATCTTGTCTAGTCGAGTCCTAGTCTATTAGAATAGTTTTAAAACTTTCTGATAAAGTGCGCTTGAGTGTAGAGTTTCTAATATATTAAGATTAATTGCTATGACCCAAATTAACTATTCTTGTTGCTGTAATATAATTCTGTCAGTTATTAAATGGATTAAATTTATTAAAACTAAGCATATTAGATTATCGTCCGTGTGGCGACGGATTAAGAATACAACTGTCACCACCACATCTCCTTCCCAAGGGTGCTGTAAAAGTCAGCTAAGGGATATTCCACACAGATAATATCCTTTGTGAGATGGAAAACTCGAAAATTAACCCTGCGCGAACATGTCTAGTCAGCGTGGCACAGCAGGCCATAATCCCCAAAAAGTGAAGGAGAGAAGTACAGCGTGAGCTGTACTTTTTTGATACTTTTCTATACTCCTGTTGATTTAATGTTCTAAGAGTTTTAGCCATTTCCATTGCCGAAACGTGAATAAATAGCAGTTTGTGTCGAAATTACAAAAGTTGAAAAAGAAAATAAGAGGAAAATAAGAAGAAGTAATGGACGCCATTTTTATTTCGGAGATTATTTTTAGCTTTTCCTTTTTCTTTTAGGTAATCTTTTTTATTATTAGGGTTGCGTTCTCAAAGAATAAAACAGGACTCTATTAAGACTCCGGTATTATCCTGCCTGTCATCAGGCTGTATCTCATGAACGATGACTGCTAAAAAGCTATAAGTACTAAAACTACTTTGATTTAAAATGATTATGATATTCGTCAATAGTTTTATTTGAACAAATGATTCGCGCAAGTGTTAGAGAATATTGAACTAAAACTACTAATTCTTACACTTCATAATTATTACTGATACCAAGATTAATAAATTTTGCGATTTTTAGCTAAGCTATATTTTCTATGCTCGTGTACGGCACGAGAATATGGATATATGTATTACATAATTATACATTTTTTGTAAATACATATTTATAATCCTTATTTATAATACACTAGCTGTTGCCCGCGACTTCGTATGCGTGAAATTTAGAAATCAAACCTTAACAAACAGAAGTTTACTATACCGCTCGATTGATGGCGTTGTAAAGTTTTTTAAATCGCGCTATAGTTTTGTTACACACATTAACACTTAAGCTCGTCAAAATTTTGTCGTGTCATCATCTCGATTTCACAATTATAAATAAAATGCAGGGATCGAACTTGCGACCTCGTGAACAGCAGTCCGTTAAATGAACTACTGTACGAAAAAGCTATTATACGTCTTACATGTTATTCCAAAGGCTGTATTTCTACTCAAGCCTATTTGCAATGGAAATATCTTATGTTCGTACCAAAATAGACTAATTTAGTGAAATGTTTTATGTTGTAACGTTACTTTAACAAATGAACGCTCATAAAACAAAGCTCTTAAATAATATAATATGGTTCTTGTATGAATTAATTTGTACACAGTGCTTGTTACACAGCTGTTATAGATAAGACTAAGGAAAGATTTTAGCAGCTCGGATAGCAGTTTACTTATTATAAAACAAACTCGTCATTTTGTATCATCATCATCTTAGCGTTGTCCCGATAGCATCCTCAGCTATTGTTTCGGAGCCCGGGGTCTGCTTTCCGCCTTTTTCTACTCCATTTGGTCTGGTCTTCGGCATCTCGGATAGTGAGACCATGAAATTACCACCGAAGTCGTCATTTTATATGTACGTCTATATGTGAGGCTGTATCTTTAAAAATAAGCAACGGATTTAGATGCGGTTTTCTTTAATTGATAGACTTATTATATATTATGGATAATATTGTTACGTGTTAGGGTTCGAAGGATTTGGAGAGAAAGACCTGCTGACTCTTTTTGAAGACTTTATTCACAAGCACTAGGTACACACTAAGCACTAGGTCCAAACACTAAGCACTAACAATGTCCTAGGTCGTAGCCAAGTCGTAGGTTTCACTTGTATCACTCTTGATCACTTGTTTTCGCTCTCGAAGTCGCCTCGATCGTAGCTTAAACTGAACTGCCCGGGCTCGCCTCCCTGCCGCTATTTATATGGGCTGAGACGAGTCCCAGACCATTCCAGAAAGTTCCCGACTGTGCGCGAACGTGATCGCCCGGAACGAATGTTTCTGGAAAGTTCGCGCATGTACGGTAGTTCCTCTAACGCCATCTAGTATTGAAAAGGGGTTTCACTCTGATCGGTTCTTTAAGTGGTTTTACTGGTTGACGCTAGATGGCGCTAGCTCCATTGTGCTTTGTGTGTTCGTAACACTATATATTAAGGTTTGGTGTCAATATACCACGCATATGAAGTTGTGGGCAACAACTTGTATGTTTAATAAATTAAATTGTAGTGGAAAAAGTGATCACCACAAGCGGGACTTGAACCCACGACCTCGAAATACCAGTCCATAGCTCTGCCAACTGAGCTTATTGCGGTCGTGCTAACAGTAACCAATTTGACCACTACAATGTCCTCGATTGAGTTTACATCGCATTTTTGATGTACACTGTGCACTGATGTACTTTTTCCACTACAATTTAATTTATTAAGTAATAGCATAGCAAGTCAACTGTAAAATTAATAAATTAAAATTATTAAAATCAAAGCCGAATGATCAAAATCGAAGTCGAATAAAACATTCTCATTTTATCTGTCAATAACATCTGGTATCCTATTTTTATGCGCATGTTTATGAATACAGTGCGAAAATCAAAACCAAGTTATCATATCGCTGATGCCCTCAACTTCATACAAGTGGAATTTAAAAAAAAGACGTGTGGCACTCGGAGACTGTCGCGGTACAGCTTTTCCTGTGTTTATTTTGAATATACACCGATACAACCAATGCCACCTAAAGGCGAGTTGTTGAACTGAAGAGACAAGTGTGTTACTTCAAAAAAGTTATTAAAAGTTCTGCTATTCGTCGATAGATAGCAAAACTAAAAAGTATCACCGCTGTGCCGGTCGGAGTGGGGGGTGTTAGGTTATTTTCGTTACGGAATTTCTGGATTCGGTCTCCACACTCAAGGCCTGCGATAGAAGCTATGCAATAGCTTAAAAAATCACCGCTCTTGTAACATTTTTATCAGTCGTAGTGTGATGTTATATAAGGTGTAAATAAATCAACTTGTCAAATTTTGTGAGGATAGTTGGTATCGAAAAATAAACACGCTAAAAATAAAATAATTTTTTTTTGAGCAATTTCATTTTTTCACGAAATAAAAGGATTTCATCAAATATTTTTATGCGTATCTTACCTACAAAATAATGTAGGTCTGCAGGCGTATTATGAGCTTTCAAAATATCATGCAAGTTCCAGGCGATTCTGTTGACGGCGGCAAACGGCCTGACTTTTATTTCGTATTATGACATACTTAAAACTAGCCGACTTTTGAATGGATTATGTGTCTATGGCCGAGTAAAGCTTTTTGATAGAGTCGTTCGGAAACTTAATTATTATGTTTATCGGCTAGTTACGGTTATATTTTACAATTTTTTTTGTATTCAATATAATACAAAATACAATATATTTGCTAAACACAAGTTACTTAGACCAATAAATAAAAGAAAAGAACGGTAATACTATTATCTATTTTTATATTTAGATTTTATTATTTTATATCATTCATCTATGTTTTGGGATTTAGTTTTGGAACGACACCCGTCACTTGAACTGTCAGCTGATATAGTGGGAACATATGCTTAGTTTTTCATTATCCTAGAACGGACATTTAAGTTTTTTAAAAATATTTTTTGCTTGATGATTCGCATGAAAGTAACTTTAATACACATGGCGATATTATTGTAATGAATAATTATTTTAATAATATTTTAATATTATTTTTTATATTTAACTTATTTCGCATTCGGCTAGTGTTTTGTTCATCATCGTCGCTCTCCGAAAATTCAAACACCTCCAATTCATCACCCATCGTTAATATGTAGTTAATAGTTACTTTTAATTCTAAATAAACCAAAACAATTTATTTTACGTAACAATATAGCAGCTTCTATTGAATGGATTTACTTGTCACTTCTAGATAGTTAAAACGATCAACTACGTGTCAAATTTGCGCTCGTAATACGCTTAACGCCAGCCAGTGAAACAAAAGTCGGGCCGATAGCAGTCTGAAGTCACGTGACCACTGATTCGCTGTCAATAATACACTCATAATACGAATTTGCCAGGCCGTTCCATTCACGGCGTAAACGGCCTGGGAATAAGAGCTCATAATACGGCCGCTGTACTATGCCGTTCAGTCTCACTCGTCGGCAGTCGCTTGCGCCGACAAACCCGTATAAAGTACCTACCTACCTACATTGTCGCAGCTCGCAGCTGACGACAGCGAGTGTATTGTGGTACAGTGCGCATAACATTTACGCTTAATGTAAATCATTATAAATCTTCAAAACGGTACCTTTTTCTTAACTTTTTCACCGCGATTATTCATGATATATTATTCGAAACAACTCATAAAAATATGAAAAGTTAATTTTTTGACACCTTGTATAGCCTTCCTCAATAAATGGACTATCCAAAACAAAAATATTTTTTCAGTTCAAACCAAAGTGTTTGTTTGTTTGTTTGAACGCGCTAATCTCAGGAACGACTGGGCCGATTAGAAAAATTCTTTCAGTGTTAGATAGGGCATTTATCGAGGAAGGCTTTCACACACATCACGCTATGACCAGTTTCTACTGGTCGTAGCGTGATGTTATATAGCCTAAGCAGTAGTATAGCGCGAAGCAGTAGTTAAATTGTTGCAAAAACGGGGAAAATTTAAAAAATATTCTAAGTAAATAATATAAAAAATAATTATGTTCTGCTAATATAATATGCAAGAATGATATCTGTAAAATTTATTTTATTTCTAAAGGATATAAATTAAATATAGTGATTAATGGGCGATAAAAAAATGTAATGTTTGATAGCCAATAAATATTTTAATAATTTTGAAATATTTACCACATAATTTATGCAACAAATTAAATTAAAACTATATAATTTTAATCCGTTTCTATTTTAATATTAGTTATAGAATAATAAAAATTGGTCAAGTGCGAGTCGGACTCGCGCACGAAGGGTTCCGTACCATTATCTATGTAACATAAGGCAACGTTATTAGTATCGAGCAAGAAACGGTAAAAAAATCATGTTTGTTGTATGGGAGCCCCCCTTAAATCTTTATTTTATTTTATTTTTAGTATTTGTTGTTATAGCGGCAATAGAAATACATCGTCTGTGAAAATTTCAACTGTCTAGCTATCACCGTTCTTGAGATACAGCCTGGTGGCAGACGGACGGACGGACGGACAGCGAAGTCTCAGTAATAGGGTCCCGTTTTTACCCTTTGGGTACGGAACCCTAAAAACTATGTGAGTAAAAACATTTATTATTTTTAATTCACGTAATTCATTCAAAAATGATAAAATATCTATTTCAATAAATTTATCGAGTCGATTTCCGAGTTTAAAATATCTGTCATTGGAATATTTTATTACTTGCTATAAAATTATAGTTATTTATACATAAATCTATACATAGGTATACTAACTGTGGGCTACAACTTTGTTTACTTTGAAAATACTGCAATCACACAAAATCTCAAAAAAAAAAATCCAGCGTGTTTATTCCCCATAGTTGTGGCGTTCTATGAAGAACTACTGATTTGCTCCTATCGATCTCAGCCTGATGTTATATAGCTTATAGCATTCATCGATAAATGTACTATCCAACAATAATAATTCAGAAAAACAACTATTGCCATGGGACGAAAAGTATATGATAAATTGCTGAAAACAATAAGATTGTTAGAAAGTTTGATTAAGTTTAAAATCGAGCTTAAAAAATTTCTGTTAAATAAATGTTATTATTCCATTGAACAATTTCTTAATGACCAAATTGATTAGCATTGTATTATTTTGCTATTTATTTGACTATTGTAATTTGTGTAATTTTTTTTATTAATATTAGTGTTTATATTTGTATATTAAATGAAATTTAGCTTCTGTTTTGACATAATTTTACTATTTATTGAATATTGTTTAAAAAAAAAATTATTATTTGTGTTTATATTTGTACGCCATATTTTGTCAGGACATAGCAGAAATTATATTGTTATTTAATACCATATTTATACCTATGTACACAAATAAATAATTTGATATGAAAAAAAAAATTTATAATAATAAAATATTTTTTTAAATCGGACCAGTGCAGTGGTTCCTGAGATTGGCGCGTTCAAACCAACAAACATACTTCTCAGCTTATAATATTAAGTATAGATATTTGAAACAACCTGTATAACTTCTCATAGTAAATATTTTGGTGTTTTGATGGTAAAAATGTCTACACAAGGCTTTTATGACAAACCGCCATATTTATAATATATTCTTGTTTATTACACAAACTTTACAATGTATAAAAGTTCGCCTTAAAAAGATGTCAAGGTGAAAACGCAACATAAAAAAAATATTATAACACTGAAGAGTATGTATGTTTGAACGCGCTAATCTCAGTAATCGCTGGTCTGAGTTGAAAAAATCTTTCAGGGTTCGATAGTACATTTATCGAGGAATGCTATAGGATTCTTGCCCTGTCGGGCCATGATGGTGCCCTGAGCTTTACCATGACCCGGCAGGAATGCTACAGGATATAAATAACATCACGCTGCGGCCTATAGGAGCGAAGCATAAGTGAATAATGTTATAAATGCGGTGAAAATTAATCATTTATTCTTTCTCTTTTTATAGTTTACTAGCTGTTGCCCGCGACTCCGTACGCGTGGAATTTAGGAAAGTTTCATGAAAATCTATCCATACATCCAACATTAACCAAATATCCAAACATTAGAGTAGGTATGGATAGAAGACCGAGGAAACGTTCGCGTTGCTCAGCCAACAGTTTAAGTATTTTGTATTGTCGCGCGTAATACTTTTTTCGTCATATCTCCTAAGATATTCATTTAAATTGCATGCTGTAAAGAGCAACTATAATCTATTTTAGCTAACTAAGCTGTTTAATTTGGTAAAATATATTACTTTAAACACATAAATAGCTTTTGGAAACACCGTATTGAATTTAATATTTTTTTGACATTATTATGGGTACAGTGGGTTTCCCTTAAAAGATAGACATATGCCCTCGCGAACTTTTTTGAAGAAATATAGGTAACAAACAATTCCTCCATACATTATTTTATTGTACCTCACATAGATAAGGCAGCGTTTTCATTTTTAGCTCGCGCGCGTCCGACTTTCTCGGCAAATTTAATCATATCTCATCCAAAACAGCAAACCCCAATAATTTATACAAAAAAAGCCATCCTCTTGAACCATTCCATCTATTAAAAAAACTGCATCAAAATCCGTTACGCAGTTTTGAAGATATAAGCTCACATAGGGACATACATACAAAAATTACGACTCTGTTTTATAAGAAGTAAAAGATAAAAGATAAAGATTTATTTTGATACATTTTCAAACTAACTTTAAAAATAATTGAGCACAATAACGATTGCACTAGTATGAACTGTATCGCAATCATTACTGCCCTTCACAAATAGGTATGTACATCAACTGGAGGTTTCCAAATTAGGTACAATAACATAAGGACATATTAAGTAGATATATGTACAATGTATACAATGAGATGATAGAATAATTATTATATCATCTCATTGTATACATTGTATACTGAAGAGAACTACACAATAAATCAGGAAAGTAAACAGAGAAGTTATTCTTAGGGATGCCCGTTACGATACGATATATCGATACAAAGGAAATCGATAATATCGCGTATCGATACAACCAAGTTCGATACAGTTACGATGCGATATATCGATACAATACACTTTTTTGGGCATCCCTAATTCTTTATATAAAGGACTCAGGTGAAAGATGAGTGTACAGCGTTAGTTGTGGAGTGTAGGTGTGTGTGTGTATGTGTGATGTATGCGTAAAAATGAAAAAGTGCGCGTGAATTATTTTATTCATATGAGCTTCTTATTTAAAATTGGTTAGAAGTAGTTCGGTTTCCTCATAGTCAAGTCCTATCAACCAAAAGGGTTATTTGTTTCTTGGCAGATTTTTTTGTCGATTTGGATATGTTCAGAATGCGATTTACTTTATTATATAGTTGGGAGCCAAGGCCATAGAATTGTCGACTTGCAAGTGAATGCATAGTGGTTTAAATGTATAATTTGATTTCACATGTATCTATGTGTGTCTATGATATAGGCTATTCGCACACGTGTCAAGATCATTTAAAAACAACCCATAAATAAACAAACATAAATAAAGCGCTAAAAATAAATTTAATTTTGCGTCTTAAAAATGTGAATGGAATTTTTATACACCAAACGCAATGGAATCAATAGAAAACATTGTTACAATTTGTTTTGGCAAACACTGGCTTGCAAGGTTGTATACAATGTTGTTGTGATATCGTTCTATAAAAATATTTATTTTATACTAGCTAATTCCCGCGATTTTACCCACGCTTACAGATAAAATATAGGTACACCAAATCTTAACAAAATGTACAAAAAAGCCATCTTACATACATAAAAAAAAAAAATTTGTTGACGCTTCGTCGGTACGTATGTATGTAACGGAATCTTTAAAAGTTATTTTCATTCACTTGCAGTAGTCGTATTGATCTGAAATTTTGTTAACTTAACAAAGATTGATGACAATTCAATATTTAAAAAAAATTGTATTCTTGAATGTTTTTTAGTGTTTTATATACAAAAGTTAGATTTAATAAAAGCAATGATACTAGTAACTTAAGTACAAGTAAACAAACGACAGTAAACCCTTTTATGTCGAGATTTAATGTGAAACGTGACGTAACTTGGCAAAGGTGAGACGTGCAACTTATATAGATGAACTAGTTTGTTTAATAGAAGGTTAAGGTTTACTATTAAGGTGTAAACACACTAGAGTGACACTACACTACAAGTAACAGTTGCGACGGTATGATACGCGATGCGAGTTAGTTAGTATTCTTCCTAAAGGCCAGTGTACACTTCAGTTAGTATAGACTTACTGAAGTGCACATCAGCCTTTACGATAAAACGACTTTTTAAGGATTCAGATGCGTGTATTTGTTTTAAATTTTAGCCCGACGTTCCGGTGACTTTGCAGTCTTTCTTTCTTTCTTTCTTTAAAGTGTTTTCTGCGATTAGAGAATATTATGTCAGCTTTTACGAGTTAAAACAGCAGTTAGTTAAGTGTTTAGTTGTAAGTATTAAATAGATTAAGTGACGTTCAAGTATAGGCGAGTTAATTAGTCGCAAATTACTTATGGACATATATGCAATGTACTAAACTCGGCCGTTTACAATAACACGCTGCTGTCGAGGTAAGTTGCGGGATGCGAAAGACGCGAGAGACGGGGGCACTTCGTATTTGACTCTAAAAAAAATAGGATCGCGCCCTATTTAAGTCAGCTTAAATAACGCAGTTCAAATAACAATAAGAATTTGCCACTATGAACATAGGCGCAAGTTAACATGCTACAGTATTTATTGAAGTGTAATTTGGCTTTATGAGATTTAAGGACGTCTCACTTAGTACCTAATTGGATTATATAACAAATTTTGACACTCGGTGTCGAAATTAAGCGTGTTCATGGAGTAACAGGCCTTTACTTTGTAGATAACTTATAGTCTAAGATCCCACTGCAGGATTGCTACGTTACGTTACGTTACGAGTACACTAACATTCGACGCATGCGCAATAGCTTAAAAGCGTCGCACAGTCGGCAATCGTTGTCCTCGTCTGACAAATGATGTTACGCGCTAACTCTCTTTCACTCTACCTTAAATATTTATCATCTTTAACAGCCGGCAACCCTTATTTGCGGCCAGATTTAATTAGGCAACCATATATGATAATTAATAGAAAAAAATTAGCTTCAATTTGACATATAAATAATAAACATACGTTATGAACGTATAAATATATCGGAATCATACCTGTTTACACCTGGCTGCAAAGAGATGCGGCCACCTCCGCAACGGCAACCCTGATTTTTTAGAATCTTCATATTAATTACCGTGATGTAGACGTTCTTTTATTTAAATAACAAATGAACTAAATGGTTTACCAAAAATGAATTAAAAATAATTTAATTAAAAATAATTGCGGCCAAATTTTAATAGGAAACCTAGTAAATAAATATTCTCCTAATCTACTATATAAAAATAAGTCGGGTTTTCCTTCCTGACGCTATAACTCCAGAACGCACTGACCGATTTCCACGGTTTTGCATTCGTTGGAAAGGTCTCGGGCTCTGTGAGGTTTATAGTTCATTTTTTTAAATTTTTTTTTTGGTATGGCAAAACAACGTTTGCCGGGCCAGCTAGTTGTAAATAAACATAAAAATTTGGTTTTAAACAAATTCTCGATGAACGTAGCAATCCTGCAGTGGGATCTCGTACTATTACTACGTCTGGAACTTGTTATTTCATTTTGTAAAAGGTATTTAATGGAAAACTTTATAACAAACACGACGCGTCACGTATAGTTGCGGCAGTTATGTGTATTGTGTATTCACCTCTATAAATATTACTTTGTCTATCTTTATGTATGTCGTTATTTTTGTTTGTATGTAGGGACATATGAGCTTACAGAACTACGTAACGAATTTTGAACGAATTTTAATAGATAGACTGGTTCAAGAAGATGGTTATTTTTATAATTTATCACGATTTAGTTTCTAAAGTCCATGCATATGAAGGTACAGACAACAGCTGGTTGCCGGATAATTGCTGACGTTGAAATGCAAACTAGTGTCAAAAACTTGTTGCTCCCCAAGTGTCACACAAATTACCGAACCTACACCAGGTTCGGTAATTTGTATGACTCGTCAAAAAGGTTCGTCAGTAAGTGCTATTAATTTTTTCATTCTTTCTCAATATAAAGTCATCACTCGGGTGTATTTTAACAGGCAGTTAATATTAAAAAAAAAGAAATCATTAATAAAATAAAATAAAAAATTGCAAACGGTATCTGATATCATCGTTTCACAATAAATATAAGTATTGCGTGAAAGAATTTTTTTCTTAAACTCGGTGAGCCAAAGTAAAATATTAAATTATATATCCAGTCGTTCTTGTAAAAGGAACTTAAAAGAATATTGTAACATCAAAGAATATTCCGACATCTTGAGCCCTTATAATAGACGGTTAAGTACAGCTTTATACTTAGAGTATTAAACCAACAGGAGATAAACACGCTGTTTTCATCTATACTAATATTATAAAGCTGAAGAGTTTGTTTGTTTGAACGCAATAATCTCAGGAAGCACTTGCCCAATTTGAAAATTTTCTATTATGTTGGACGTTTTCGATAATTGCATTATCCAACACTATAGGAATTTTTCAGGAAGTCTATGGGCTGTCTATTATCACGCTGCGATCAATGAGAGCGAAGGATTAGTAAAGAATGTTGCAAAAACGGAGAAAATTCAACGCGAACGTTACTACGTACGCGTAGAATTTTCCCACAACTGTGGGCAACGGCTATTGACAAATATACTGCTGCATTGGCGGGGTATTGAGGTAACACGAACGAACTCGAATACTAGAATGTAATTTCAATGTTCGCCACGCATTCTCTGCCTAAAATGGCAAGCACTCTTATGGATATATTCAATAATCAATCTACGATTATGGAGAGGTAGATTGTTAGTTTTTCTGTAAGGCATTTTTATCTCTTGTCAAATTCTCAATAGAGAATGCTGTCATCAGTACTTTATTGATATGCAAGTAACGAGAAAAGTTTAGATTAGTCTGATTTTGATAGCAAGAATCGAGAATGGATAAAATCTTGAAAACAGCTGCTAGAGTTAACATTGTCCATGAATATAAGAGCTTCTTTCGTATCTTTTTTCAATCTTTGCAAAATGCCAACTCCTGTTAAATAAATGCTCTACGGCTTTATATTATATAATAAGGTTCACTACTTTATATAAAATATCCTTTTTGAAAGTATCCCTGAGATCGTTAAACGCAGATGCGGATACGCTTTTGTATTTTAAGCAAAATTGAGATTAATATTACAAACTGTGTTTTTTATTGTGTTTTAATAAAGTGAGATTAATAAAATTTAGACGTTCTTAAAATTTCTTTGCTTTTAAAAATGTTAAACGTTTGTTATTTTGAAAGCAAAGAAAAATAATCATTTTACATGACATCTATACTTATAAAAAATACTTGAAATAGTATGAATGTACTCGTCATAAAATAAGATACACGCGGAACTAAATTGTATGACTTGTTATCAAATGAGAACAAATAACAAATGCGTGTTTTTCAAGAAACAATTTCTTTTCATCCTCACTCTTCGTAACCTTTTGTAAATCTTGATATTATGTAAAAAAAATTCTGGTACATTTTCGAGAATTTAGTTCTATTCAATGAAAAGACTCCTAGCGAGTACCTCTTTCTTTCTCAGTAAAATATCAGATCTGTGTTACGTATAGAAGTGAATGATCTGTGTGTATCTATTTGTGTATATACTTCAGATTTTTTTATATTCAGGAAGAGCATAATAATATATTTCACATATTGAGTAATTTAAAAAAATTGGTCAAGTGCGAGTCGGACTCGCGCACGAAGGGTTCCGTACCATTATCTATGCAACATAAGGCAACGTTATTAGTATCGAGCAAGAAACGGTAAAAAAATCATGTTTGTTGTATGGGAGCCCCCCTTAAATATTTATTTTATTTTATTTTTAGTATTTGTTGTTATAGCGGCAATAGAAATACATCATCTGTGAAAATTTCAACTCTCTAGCTATCACCGTTCTTGAGATACAGCCTGGTGACAGACGGACGGACGAACGGACGGACGGACGGACGGACAGCGATCCCGTTTTTACCCTTTGGGTACGGAACCCTAAAAAGAAGTTCAACCGAATTCATGTGTCTTATAAATTTGAGGGTTTTCCTCGATTTCTCAAGAGATAACCATCAGATCCTGACCTGGTGCCAATGGGACCACACGGGAATCACCAGCTTTAAAGTAAAATAAAAGTCATTAAAATCCCTTGGCCCAGTTAAAAGTTATGAGGGAAAAACAGAAAAAAAAATAAATAAAATGAATCATACAGACGAATTGAGAACCTCCTCCTGTTTTGAAGTTGGTTAAAAATACACAAAAATAATTTCATTTTGTTAGTATTCTATGGTTGTTATTATTATGTATGAAACTCAATTTGTATTCATGTTATACGTGCTTTGATTAACCGATTAACCGGGACTGTGACAAATTGGTATAGCTTGTTTATCGATACTATATACTTATTTAGGGTTATATGTCGTGTCGGTTGGTTAGAGGATAAATTGAAAAACGTCCGGACTTGCATGGCGTTAGTGTGTGTTCAAATGAAATGTGATGTTCAAACAAATGTGTGTAATGTGTTCCTACACTTATAGCTACTAAACAGTTGGTTTAACATATTATGTGTTCCGCAAAGTCTATTTATAAATAAAATTCTCGTATTACCGTGTTTGTCACCATTCTCCAGTTAAACGTTACTTGAATGATTGTTATGAAAACTTTTATGCCCTAACTAGCTTTTGTGCGCAACTTCGTACGCGTAGAATCTATTTTATTGAACCATTCTACCTACTAAAAAAAGCGAATTAAAGTCAGTGTCAGCATAGATTTAAAGATAAGTTCACAAAAGAACATACAGAAGTAACGTCTTTGTTGGAAACACTGTATTATAATTTGTATCTGATTATCTCTCTCTCTCTCTCCTTCTCCTTCTCTCTCTCTCTCTCTCTTTCTCTCTCTCCACCTCATTAACGTCCCACTGCTGAACACAAGCCTCCTCCATCTTGAGAGAGATATAGGTTGGCACAGAGTTTATTTGCGAGGTTTCCGTCTCTCTCAGAACATGTATTGTTATCTGTGTACAATATCCTTAAACTGGCTTTTACAGCACCTAGGGAAGGAAAAGGGGTAATGGCACTTGTATTTTTAATCCGTCACCTCACAGATAGTCTGTGCATACTAACGTTATAATTTTTGGCCATAAGAAGACGTCTCCTAAGAGATATAAATGCATTTTTTAAGAGAAAATAAAACGATAGGTATTTTTTTCCTAGATACGCAAAAATAATACAAAGAAAAAGCGTTAAAAATAATTAATTTGAAAATGACAGTGACATGATCTTTTTCCTGTAGAGCTGTAGAGAATTTTAATTTATCTTGGAAAAATAACTCTGCAAAGTAATTTGTTTTTAATATAGTAGTTACATTTCTTCATAAAAAATTTATAAATTACAAGTGCAATTTTTGATTAAAAATACTTCTCTCTCCAGCTCATTAACGTCCCAATATTGGGCGTGGGACTCGGTACATTATTGGCCTGAAAAGAGAAGAACAAAATTGCTTAACCTTTGTTTATCGAAATCACAACTTAATTCATTAAAAATAATCTACTTTGTTCAATCACTAAAGAACACGCTTAAAAATCCTGAATATTTTTTTTAAATTATTGCATTGTCGTCGGTACTTAATATGTGTGTAAAATTTCAGATCTATCCGACTACTGTAATATCTGTAAAGTAGGTGAAAATAACTTTCAAAGATTCCGTTACATAGATTAATACATTGATAGAGACGTTCCGAAAATAAGCGTGTTAAAAATATTTTAACATGCTTATTCCAAAAAAGTCAAGATCAGTTTTCAAATAAGTTTTTATTTAATTTGATTGATATCAATGATAAAAAAATTCAATCTTCAAAGTAAAAAAACCGGCCAAGTGCGAGCTGTACTCGCGTAGGAAGGACCCCATACCGTTATTGTCATAATTTACCCATCATATTTCCGAACCCAAAGGACAGCAGAATTTATTGTTATAGCAAAAACATATACATAAACTGCGCGTTAGCTATGATCATTCCAGAGATAAATAGATAGATAGATAGATAACTCTTTAATAATAAAATATAAATATAATAAATATTCACGGACATTTCACACAGCGTCCTCTGGTCCCAAGCTAAGCTTATATGCTTGTGTTATGGGTACCAGAATACGGATAGAATACATATACTACATTTTTTTTTTGTAAATACATACTTATAATACATAGAAACACCCAGACGCAGAACAAACATTAGGATGACATTTATAAACATCACACAAATGACTGTCCGAGGCGGGAATCGAACCCGCGACCTCATGATCGGCAGTCCGTTATACGAACCACTAGACCACGAAGCCCGTCAGCCCGTCTTTATTTATACACCACAATAATACATTTAACTTACATGTTAATTCTTAAAGTAAGGTATTGTACAAAGGGTGGCCTTATCACTAGTGTGATTTCTCCCAGGCAACCTTAGGATGGATAAAAAATATCTCGGATAGATAGCGAGATACAGCCTGGTGAAAGTCGCAGTACCCAGGTCCCGCTTTATCTTTTGCTACGAAACCCTAAAACATAAAATAGGTGTGTTAGACGATGAACAAAAACGAGTTACTAAAATATCTGACGTGGTTATTTTTAGATACATACCAAATTACGGTCATGTAAGGTTATTTGGAGGCCACCAGTCACATATGAATAACATAATAATAACTTCGTTTTCGCTTGTTGCTACAAAGAAAAGGATTTTTCCATTTCCCAAAACATGTTAATGTCGTTTTGCTTTGAATATAAACGTCTCAATACATTGCACTTTGTACCTAAATATTCAATAAAATATTTTTGGTAATTACAGATATTCCTAGATGGCAGCTTGACGTTTAAAATTAAGGACAAGTAACTTTAGCCTGGCTAATTCGTACTTCATAGAATAATGACATTTCATATGACGTATAGACTGTATTATATATACATATACATACACTGGCTGTTGCCCGCGACTCCGTCCGCGTGGAATTTAGAAAATTTTCCCCGTTTTTGCAACATTTTTAACTACTGCTTCGCTTTTACTGGTCGTAGCGTGATATTATATAGCCTAAAGCCTTCCTCGATAAATGCCCTATCTAACACTGAAAGAATTTTTTTAATCGGCCCAGTGGTTCTTGAGATTAGCGCGTTTAAACAAACAAACAAACAAACAAACTCTTCCGCTTTATAATATTAGCAAGGATTTTCACGCACACATAGACAATATGTAAGTTGCTTCAAGCCGACTCGCGACTGAGTGAAGTAGCCATAGACACTATTATCTGGTATGTCTGTGTAGGTGATAAAATTTTTATTGGTAAAATAATGAGCCTAATTCTTATGCGCTAAAACTTAAACTGGGGTATTTTGATTAATTAATAAATATTCATGGAAATTTTACACAACGTCCTCTGGTCCCAAGCTAAGCTTATATGCTTGTGTTATGGGTACCAGAATACGGATAGACTACATATACTACTTTTCTTTTGTAAATACATACTTATAATACATAGAAACACCCAGACGCAGAACAAAAATTTGCATGACAATTAGAAAAATCACACAAATGATTGTCCCGAGCGGGAATCGAACCCGCGACCATTTGGAATTTTTTTTATTTCGCAATAAAAGGTAGCCTATGTCCTTTCTCAGGGTCTAAAGATTGTTTGTGCCGAATTTCATCAAAATCGGTTGAGAGGTTTAAGCGGGAAAGCGCAACAGACAGACAGACAGAGTTACTTCCGCATTTTTTTTTGGTAGGCAAAAGACCACACTCCACCTGATGTTAAGCGAAAGTGTAATCCAGACATGAGGACGGAATAATATTAGTAGGGATTTTGTGATTTAAATACGGAAGTAGTACAAAAAACCGTCTTAATATCTATATTTAGCAACATCTTAAGAATATAATCATTGACACAATATTTTATGAATTTCCTCCTCCTGCTATTAACCTATATCCGACTTTATGAACTTCTTATCTTAAAATATTATAATTGCGTGGATTCACCTTTTGTGCGTATATTTTTACTGATTGGTATTGTTTCCTATATAGGTATCTAAAAATATGTTATTTTTAACAAGCAAGAATGATTTTAGTTAAAAGATTTAGAATTTTTATCAATGTCTTACGACTCGTCGCATTTGATATAATGTTTATTCTCTCTAACCGTTACTATAGATATCCAAATGCAAAGGATAAAATGATAATAAAAATGTTAAATAAATAAATAAAATGTTAAAGAAGATCGTGCACACGATTCTTCTTAAAACTAAAGCATTGAAGCTGAATAAAACAAGTTATGCGCATAAAACAAACAAATTAAACAACAGTGCAAAAACAAACGAACAAACACATAAAATTCATGGAAAATTCAATATACCTTTGGACAATGCTGAAGCATACACGTTTAAAAAATCAAAGTGTAAAATACCAGCACTGATTTCGTTATTCGTTTTCTATATATGTGTCATAAATGTGATAATCTTGTGTGATGTTAGTGTTAGTGATATAAATAGTAAGGAAAGCAAAGATTTAAATTACGATGGAAAGACTAAATATTTGTGGGGCTATAAACAAGATGGTTACGAAAAACATTTAAAGAATTTACGAAGAGATAAAAGTTTATTCAACACTGATATTGTTGAACATAAAACACATAAGTTTGATCCACATGATTATGTACATAAGTACTATGATTATAAAGATCAAGACAATAGATTTAAAGCCAATGAATACCCAAAATTTGAAGACATACAAAATTCAATGCGTGATGACAGTGCTGCAGGCCACCCACATGATCTCGCTTCCCATCCTTACTATATTAGAAATATCAAATTTAGTTTAAGGCCAGAACGGCATTTGTTTAAAGATAAGATTGTAAAACTTGGTGTTTTGTTACCGGCTGATCCAAATCAAGTGTTTTCATTAGTTAAAGTTCTACCAATTATGGAATTAGCCGTCCCTGCAATTACAAGAGCTGATGGACCTTTGCCTGGTTGGACAGTATGGGTAGATTATAGAGATACAGGATGTTCTTCTGTAGAAGGCCCTCTCGCTGCATTTGAGTTTTATGTACACGAATCAGCAGGTAAGATTGTTTTTGATAACTGTTTATTACTTATAGATATCATAATATATTTTTATTTGAAAAAGTAAATGATTATGTTGTTTTTCAGATGCGTTTATAGGACCTGGCTGTGAATATGTGATTGCTCCAGTTGCAAGATATGCAGGACCTTGGGGTATTCCTGTATTAACGGCAGGCGCTCAAGCTGAAGCTTTTGCGTACAAAAATCCAAGTTACAGTACCTTAACTAGAATGATGGGTAGCTACACGCAGGCTGGAGTGGCAATCCGCAAAGTGTTCGAGGTAATTCAACGGACATTCTGCATAAGTGTTGTACATTGTGTAAATTAAGTTTTAATTTGCGCTATCTTCAGTATGTGTCGTTCTTCTACTTTTGTAGGCAATCTTCTCTTGATTTTAATGTGCTTTGCTGCAATACGGTTTTGTAAGTTCTCAACCCTAAACTAATTATCAGACACAGCAATTATTCCTAAAGTTGGATAGTAAATGGGGTCTATTAAATTGAGGTTTTTATTTTTATTTAATAAACGACGCCAGTCCCTCGATACATATTTGTAAAATTATTTCGCTAAAGTTTTATCGAACCACTGTAAAAATTGTAGTAGGTACTCAACAAAATTTTTTTCTCTTTGTTCCGGTTATGTCTTTGTTAGAACTTCTTTTGCAGCAAAAGTTTTCCTTCAAATGAAACAAACTTATACGTAGCTTTGTTATCATATGTAACTTTAACTTCTAAGTTTTGTTTATTGCAATAACTTGGTCAAGAACTAGACGTTATTTAGCTAAGATTAATAGCTATATATAACAACCAATATAACCTTGTTTCAAGAAAGATAGTTTCTCCTATCGCATTTAAACAGATATTGTTAATACTTTTTGGACTTATAAAAATCATGTCAATTGAACATGTAAAACTTTAATATATTTTTGCTCAAAACACACGTTTTTTTTTAATTTTAAGCAAGTAATGAATTCTGTAATAGTAATGTCGTAATTATATCACTCATAATGCGATGCACAATGTACGCTTAAGCCTCCATTCTTGCCTGTTGGTTATCATTATATCAACAAGCATAAAATTTGTCTCCAGGCCATATAGAATATAGTCTTTTATATATAACAAAAGCCCTAGTCGACACTAAAAAAAGTTACAGGGATGGTGTTGTCAGAAATACCTTTTATTTTACAAGATGTATGCTATTGTTTATGTTGCCATATTTTGTTTTTTTTTTTACATACGTAATATTCATATATTTAATATTTACTGTAATCAATAAAATGCTTTTTACGTGATCTGTCTTTGGTATTTTCTTTTCTCTTATCTGGATTTTTATTTGCTTTTTGTAAATTTAATTTTTTATTGGTTTACGTAATTACATTATTTTTATATTATTTATATCTGATAGAATGTAATTATTAAAAATCTACTTACGTATATTTTAGAAAAGTGACGTATTGTATCTCATATTGACATAGTTATTTTTTTTATTTAGTGCATTATATATAATTATTCAGTTCTTATACGTAACCTAACCTACTTTTCTCGCGATATTAATAGAAATATTTGTTTCAGGAATTCAATTGGCGTCGTCTTGGCATGTTATATCATAATTATGATCTCACAACTGGCAAAGGAAACAGCCCTTGTTTTTTAACCCTGAGTGCTATATTCACAGTCCTTAATAAGAAGAACAAAGGAAATATAGGAACGACAGTGCCGTTCGATGAAAACAATACAACTTCATCTAAATTAAAAGAACATCTCCAAAAACTTTCTAAAAACACTCGAAGTAAGTAATGAAGAAATAAATAGTATGACTAATAATATTTACAATAACTATTTTCAAATACATAAAAAAATAGAAAAAGAAATATGTGACTAATTTATATTTAATTGGTTTGGATTTTGTAAGGTACAATAATATTTCAAATTTTATGCATTAAGAAAAATAAATAATGTAACTAATATGGGTTTCTGATTCATTGGTTTAGATTGATATTTTTTTCAGCTTATAAATAGACCTGAGGACTTTTATTTATTGGTAGAGCAGTAAATCATTTTCATACCGTTTTTATCATAGTATATTGTTTGGAATAATTGATCACACAGGACACCTTACCACTCTATCCTTATTAGAAACAAGGAGAATAATGTCTGCGAAACGTCAGGATTTGTATAAATTTTTGTAAATAGTCTTATTTATCTCGCATTCTACAATTTTAAGGCAACAAGTGTACTTCACTCTACTGCGTGGCTTTTTATCTAAATCATTACAATGCACATCTATTTCTATTTCGGATTTATGGTAGGGTTACTTATGATTAAATTAAAAAAGCTATTGTTATATTTGCCTCCAATTTTTTTTGTATTTTTAATTAAACAAGTTTAATCCTACTACACTTCATCAAAGGATATTTTTATCGGAATTATTATTGAAGATTTTGCTACAGGAGCGATAATCACTATATATTATACTACATAGACGATATTGTTGTCTCTTTCAGTGTGCAGAGGTAAGCATTGATCATAGTTACATTAGTTCATCATTAACATTGAGTTCAACTTTAAATAGATAGCAATCTTGTCTAAGAAAGAACCTGCAGAATATATAGATTTCAACATTGAGTGAAAGCTCAACTATAGCTTGAAAAGTAAAAAACTGCTGTTTTTGTAAGGACGACAGCATACAATTCTTTTGTGAGAATTTCACACTGAATAGTTCGTTAAAAACTTCATCAAAGTGTGCTTCTTATGCAAAGTCTTTCCCATATTGTTAAGAAAGAGGAAATATCGTAGTACCAAACCGCGTCTTTGTTGAAGAGTTGAAATGAGTCTGATAAGAATAATACTTCTCACCAATAAAATGGCACCGCTTTTAAAGAATAGATGTTTTGATATAAGTAGTAATACTTAATACAGATTTTATGAAATTAAAATTTGGTGTTTATTATAAATAAGTTATTTCTAATTATGTGTCATATGTATATATTTCTAAATATCATAGTCTTATTTTGAAGATTGTTTTTTATTAAAAGTAAGCGCAACAATGCTGAAATGCTGCCGTAATTAAATGAATTGTTTATCCCCGCAAATGTTATAAAAATTTTGGTTAATTTTTAAATGTAACTTTCAGCTTGCTAAAATGTTTCGAAGACAACTTATAAACTGTTCACAGTTTAAGTATATTTCTATCAAAGTATCAAATTGAGAGTAAAAAATTACAAGTGCTACAACCAATCACTTTTTCTTTATTATTTGTTTTTTTTTTTAAAACATGCCAAGTTAATCGCCAAATACCACTTCGAAATGTTAGCCACATTTTTATCTAGTTTTTTATAACACACTAAGGTATGTAAATATTTGTTACAGTTGTTGTGGTGTGTGCAAATCCGTCGACAGTCAGGGAGATAATGTTGGCAGCTGATGATTTAAATATGGTGTCGTCCGGAGAATATGTTTTCTTTAATATTGAATTATTTTCGAAGTAAGTATTCACTGAGCAACTTGTATCCACATGTCATCTGCTCCTTCTCAGCTCATTTAAGCCGCTTTAGGTACGGACATCCTTCAATTTCGGGGGTCATTTGATCTAATATGTCAAGTTAAACAGGCGAGTTGTCATGGGGTTTAGTTTCGAGTTTTCCGTCTTTCGTAAAACATGTTATTTGCCTACGATATTCCTCAGCTGGTTTTTATAGCACCCTGGGGAGGACCCTGGTACGGTGAAACTTGTAACTGTAATCCGTCACCATACGGAACGCAATAAAATTAAGAGAATAGAGAAATGTGTTTTGTTCTTTTATTAGATAGAGGGATGCGTGTAGGAAAAATCCTTGGAAGCAAAAACCATTGATTGATTAATGGACGATTCTAGATTGATTTGATGTGTTTGTAGTTGGTTTCTCCTATAAACAATACTTTTATTAAAGAATATTAATAGTGATGTAATATTAAATGGACTAATCGCTTGATATGGAAAAGTATAGTCATATTTTATTCCAGACTGAATCCGATATTAATGCCATTGTCTTTAAAGTTAGTGAACATATGATTTTTTTTTGTCTTGAACTTGGTTTAAATTCATTCCTCGTCGTCAGTTCATTAACGTCTTATTATTGAGCACGGCCTTTCTTCAATTTCGGATAGAATTTGGTCTACTTATGCCAGGTTGATTTGAGCTGTTGAACTTAGGTTTTTAATTTGTTGCTTGCCGTCTCAGAGGATGTTATCTTTTATATTAACTCTTTGAGTACACAAACAGGGTTACATTTTTAATCCGTCACCAATAAAATGTTATTAATCTTGTATTATATCTAACCAGTTACCTTTTTATGACAGTTTAGCATCAGCATC
This sequence comes from Orgyia antiqua, assembly GCA_916999025.1. Lineage (NCBI taxonomy): Eukaryota > Metazoa > Arthropoda > Insecta > Lepidoptera > Erebidae > Orgyia > Orgyia antiqua. The sequence continues at coordinate 15,234,924 of OU779874.1, forward strand.
ATCTAAAGAACCTTGGAAAGTAGAAGGTGATACAGAAGAAAGAAATGAAAAGGCTAGACGAGCATACAGTGCAGTTCTCACTGTCACTAGTCCAGCACCAGAAAAAAAGGAGTACCTTGATTTCTCTCACAGGGTATGTTGGCTTAAAGGATCTAACTAATTTTACATTTCATGAGCAGGTGGCATGATTCAGGTTTTCATCGAATTTAGTTTATTTTAGCTACCTATCTTCGTACTTAAATCCATTTAATAAAAAAATTGATAGTTTTTACTATAGTCAAATACTATCTAATTCTTGATACTGTGCATATATAGTCCAGTTGTATTATCTTCAAAATTCAAACATTTTTTAAATCATATCTTTACTTATTATAAAACAAAATCGTTATTTTTGTATGTAAGTCCCTATGTGAGCTTGTATCTTTTGCAACGCAACGGATTTTGATGAGGGGTTTTTAATAGATGGAATGGATGACTTTTTTGTATAATTTATTTAGGTCTGGTGTATATTTCAAAATTTACACGTACAAAATTGTGGGCGACTGTAAGTTAGTACGGTTTAATGATATTATCATTATGTAAATGTAGAATATGGAAAGCGTATACAAAACATCTGCACTCACTAAATATGTTAATGTTGAAATGCTTATTATAACGAGCATAAAATTTATTGAGCTTACATTGTAGAATAGATCTATAGTAAATAATGTTAAAATTGTTGAAGATATTAGAATAAGGGGCGTCACAAACAGCATATTAATATATATTTATATAGTGAGTAAGAGATAGATGTATATTGAAGAACAAAAAAAAAGAAGAGGTGAAAAAAAGGCAGATATATCTCGGTATATTATTATATCGTAATATACAGTTTGTGATGCCCCTTACGTATTAAAAAATAGCAATAATGTTACTATTCTACAGGTTAAAGAGCTGGCTGCTACGAAATACAATTACACATTCGGAAAAGATGAGGTAGTATCTACATTCGTAGCTGCCTTCTACGATGCAGTACTTTTATACGCTTTAGCACTAAATGATACGCTACGAGAAGCAGAAAACCACAGAGGTCCTCTAGATGGAGCTGCTGTTATAAGAAAAATGTGGAACAGAACATTTCAAGGTACCTACTTTCCTTATGTAGACAATTTCTTCCTTTCCAGCCCATTACTTCCCATTGCTGGGAACGGGCCTCCTCCACTTTTGGAGGGATTATGGTCTATTGTGCCGCGTATACCAGGTGTGTTGGCACAGGATTTAGTTTCGAGTTTTCGGTCTCTCACAGGAGACGTTAACTGCATATATTATTACTTAGCTGGGTCTTACAGCACCTTGGGAAAGAAATGGGATGGTGACACTTGTATCCTTAATCCGTCACAACACGGACTAATGTAGATGTAGACATTTATTGGGTTAATAAATGTTATGGTACAAGTTCCTAAGATTAACATCAAGAAAGTTTCCAGGCAGTTTGAAAAGTTTGCTTCCAAAGTTTTTTATTTACAACACTGAAAGTTAATTGTCGGCTTGGGTGACATATTACTAGGGTCTAGTGATCCCCGAGCTTGGTTTACGATCTTTAACTTTTCACTACCAACTTAGCTAGAGTATAATCCATTAGTAACGGTATGTATTAAATTAAATAAATAAATAAAATAATAAATAAAATTATTAATATTTTTACAAGTACGGACAGAGCTGCTGCCACCTTTAAGTTATATTTATTTGAACTTAATAATAAATAGTAAGAAAATTTTATTTATTTATTTATTATACACTTTATTGTACACCATAAAAATAAAATTTATTATCACTTAAAGCAATTTCTGCCAGGCAACCTTTGGTTGGAGATCTTATGAAGAGAGAAGAGCAATAGTTATAGATGTACTAATTATCATAAATCAAATATTCAATATACATGCACATAGATTATACATACAAATAAACACAATATATAAAACAATAGATAAAATACATCCATAAACGTACATAGACAATTCTAAACGGAAATAGTTACAGCTGCATGCTTAGATAGTGGTTTTCAACTTTGACTTTGAATGTGGTTAGACTTTTGACTCGTCGAATCTCCTCTGGAAGTGCGTTCCACAAATTCATTCCACAAATTCATTTTTTCACAGTAATCATGTCATTTTTACTTATTATGAAACAAAGTCGTTATTTTTGTAAGTATGTCCCTAAATGAGCTTGTATCTTCAAAACCAAGCAGCGGATTTTGATTCAGTCTTTTTTATTAGTTGGTTCATGAGGATGACTATTTCTGTATAATTTGTTAAGGCTTTTTGTTTCTTGAGTTCCACGCGTACCATGTTGCGGGCATCAGCTAGTTAAAACTAAATAAAAGATGTTCTATGAATTGAAAACAGAAGGTGTTTAAAAGATCAGAACTAAAAAAAACTCTGTAAATATTTCCAAGTTGTGATGGTGAATGATAATAACTAATAATGTTTTCGTTTCTAAAGGTATAACTGGAGAAGTGATAATAGATTCAAATGGAGATAGGGTAGCTTCCTATTCATTGCTAGACATGAACCCAGTGACAAGCAAATTTGAGGTTAGTATTATCTACATAATATTATATTCATACCGTCATGCTTTCGCTTTTATGGTTTAAGATCTTTATTTTCTCATAAAAAAATTACAATTCACTTACTGAGGAACTAAGTTTTACGAAAATTATATTCTTATGAGCGTTACAGAATTGCAAAGTGGGTAGTTGTTTAAAAAACTGTTGTGTTTTTTCCATTAGGATAGACAGAAAGTATAGTACAATCTGCTATGATTGATACTTCCTTGACTTCATATGAACCCATACATTTTGTATGTAAAGAGTATCCAGGGTTTTCAAGCGTGTTTTTAGTTTTAAATCAAATCAAATTTAGAAAATTGTTCCCGTTTTTGCAACAGGATTCACTAAAGCTTTTCTCCTATTGGCCGGAGCGCGATGTTATATAGCCTATTGCCTTCCTCAATAAATGTACTATTCAACCCTGAAAGAATTTTTCATATCGCACCGGTGGTTCTTGAGATTAGCGCGTTTAAACAAACAAACAAGCTCTTTAGCTATATAAATGAAACTCGGCACGAATCTTGAGCGCTGGTCTTTACCTGCGCAGAAGTGAATTATTAGGTCTATTTGGAAGTAGGAGGTGAAACGCGGGAGCGGTTGAATCAAATCATCTTATGTGATTGGCCTGCTGCGCGTCGCGTCATATCTGCCACTCGTGATTCGTTCTCTGTGGTAGATGCACTTTCCTTACGACTACGAGTACACTTCAAGACAATTATATTGATACATAAAAATATTTGTACTGAAGCTTTTAAAATTAAAATTTTTTTTTCGGGTTATTCACTGCAACTTGTGATACTACAGCTTGTAGTGATTCATCCGGCTCCCATAGTTTATTTTGATTTATATTTTGTTGTTCTTAGTTTTTAAGTTATTTTTGTATGGACTGTCTGAAAATAAAGAATTATTATTATATTTGTTTGTTTTTATTGACGGGCCTCGTGGCGTAGCGGCTATGTAGCCGACTTACGAACGCGAGTTCACGGGTTCGATTTCCGCACAGGACAATTATTTGTCTGATAAACACAGATATTTGTACTGCGTCTGGGTGTTTTCTATCTTTCTTTACAAAAAAAAAGTAGTATATGTATTATATCCGTAATCTGGTATCCATACCACAAGTATCATTAGGTACGCTTAGTTTGGAACCAGCGGACGTTGTGTGAAATGTCCGTAAATATTTATTTACTCTTAATTAGAAACAATTATTATCCCTAAAATGATTTAAATAATAGACAATAATACAAGTATTTTAATTTAATTTAGTTACCGCTTACCATCAGGTGGAATGTAGTCAAGCATCAACATGTATTATGTAAAAAAAAAAATTCAAAATATAATTATATTGAAGTAAATCATCCCAATTTTTTTGCAATAAAGTGTACGATGCGCAAAGCGATCCCCACTCTACCACCGAGCGCTTAAGATTCGTGCCGGGACCTACGAGTATATATTATACCATCATCGAAAATCTATGAAATACTTGATAATAGAATCTCGAGCTTAATGTAATATTTTATCTTAACATAGAGGTACCTATATTTGACGATGGGTGACAATGAGAGAAAGCATATATCACAAGATGTTTCCTACAAACTTTACGATCAGATACTTGACATATATGTCAAGGTCTTTTGTTAAGGAAATGGTAGTGCTATTCATGTTCTACTTACAAAATTCTGAGTGTAGCATTGATTTAACAACAAATGAAATGAAATGAAATGAAATGAAAAATCATTCAATCACGTAGACACAATTTTTCAGAAAAATTATGTGCTTATGACATGTCCAATTTTTTTTTTTTAATTTTTTTTTTCTTCCCATCCACCAAAATTTTATGAACTACTAGCTGACCCGGCAAACGTTGTATTTGCCATACTAAAAGAAAAAAGTTTGAAAAATAGATGTTGGCCGATTCTCAGACCTACTGAATATGCATGTAAAATTTCATAAAATTCAGTCAAGCCGTTTCGGAGGAGTACGGTAACTAACACTGTGACACGTGAATTTTATATATTAGACTAGCTGACCCGGCAAACGTTATTTTGCCATACTAAAAAAAAAAAGGTTTGAAAAATAGATGTTGGCCGATTCTCAGACCTACTGAATACGCATGTAAAATTTCATAAAAATCGGTCAAGCCGTTTCGGAGGAGTACGGTAACTAACACTGTGACACGTGAATTTTATATATAAGAAGACTAGCTGACCCGGCAAACGTTGTATTTGCCATACTAAAAGAAAAAAGTTTGAAAAATAGATGTTGGCCGATTCTCAGACCTACTGAATATGCATGTAAAATTTCATAAAATTCAGTCAAGCCGTTTCGGAGGAGTACGGTAACTAACACTGTGACACGTGAATTTTATATATTAGACTAGCTGACCCGGCAAACGTTGTTTTGCCATACTAAAAAAAAGGTATGAAATAGATGTTGGCCGATTCTCAGACCTACTGAATACGCATGTAAAATTTCATAAAAATCGGTCAAGCCGTTTCGGAAGAGTACGGTAACTAACACTGTGACATGAGAATTTTATATATAAGATAATGAATTGAGAATTTAAGGAAAAAAGACGTTTGGGAATCAAAATAGAACCTAGTCATCCATCAACCTTGCCTATCGAATATTGCATCCTACTTGTTCAATTGTTTTTTATTTTATTTTCTGCTTTCCACTTTTCTTAGCGGCATTTTTTCGACTTAAATTTTTTTATCAATTTCATATATTAATTTTTTATTTCCCTTTAATATGAATACTTTCTTGGTCAGGTGGTAGCAACATACGTAGCAGCGAATTCTTCTCTACAGTTTATAGAAGACCGTCCTATTCACTGGGCTGGTGGCCGGACAACACCTCCACTTGATACGCCAGAATGTGGTTTTGATGGGTCTTTATGTCCCGATAATTGTAAGTAAATAACTTCATTATTTTATTAGACGGGTCTCGTGGTCTAGTTGTTAACTGACTGCTGTTCATGAGGTCGCGAGTTCTATTCCCGCTCGGGACATTCATTTCTGTGATATCTATATTGTCATACAAATGTTTGTCCAGCGTCTGGGTGTTTACTATGTATTATAAGTACGTATTTACAAAAGAAAAGTAGTGTAATGTATTATATCCTTAGTCTGGTACCCATAACACAAGCATAATAAGCTTAGCTTGGGACCAGAGGACGTTGTGTGAAATGTCTGTGAATATTTATAAATAGGGTACCAAATGAGCACACTTTAACTGATGTTAATTAGGAAAATGAATGAAGATGTAAGAAAATCTAGAATAATATTAGTCCACATCTGTCTTGCCAGCAAGTAAAGCTATCTTAACACCTCGCTTAAAAGACCTCATACATATAGTACATAAAGAAAAAAACTTTAGAGGTGACAAGGAACATCCGGATGGAACGAAGTTCCTTTCAATTAATTAGTGAAAGAATTGTAATAAAATTTTATAATAATATAACATAATAGATTTATTATTATTTTATTTACGTTATGAGAGAGAACGAAAGAGACAGAAAGGGCGAGAGACAGAGAAATGGGCGCACGCCGCACGGCTTACAACTATAGCAAAAAGTGTCGTTACAACTTTTGATGTTAATTTTTTCCGTCTAGCCCCTTTTCGCAATTCAATACGTGATTGATGGAAACAGTGGTTAGGAACTTGAAATTTTTAAAGTGCCTTTGACACTGTATATCATCATCAATCTCCTGCCCTTATCCGGTTATTCGGAGTCGGCGCAACATGAATTTCAGTAAATGTTACAGTGGATTTTGGCAAATTTTTATGACCGACTGCCTGCCTGACTTCAACCCTTCTTGGGTAGCATATGCGCAGATGTTATATGACGTGGTTCCCTCGGTTGGTTCGTATGACCTCCGCGGGCAGGATTCTCATTTCGTTACCACACGGAAAACTCCTTTGACACAGTAGATAAGCAACAAAAAAGAATTTCAGAGATTGAAATCTAGGATTGTAGACAAAAAGAGTAGCATAAAAGTCGCTATCCTGTAAATATTCTGGCGACTATTATGCTCCATTATATTTACAACTTGCTAAACTATAAAACCAGTCTATATTTGCACCAAATTTCAAATATAATGAAACAGGAAATGGGCAGTCTAGCTCCGTTTAAACAGAACATTTACGGTGAAATAAATTCAACTGTGTCAGTAACAATAATTCAATGTGTCTATTGCAGATAGTATATTAGGTTGAAACCCTCATAAACACTAGGGCCAATGTAAAGGAGATTACACATTGATAGGATTTGCATTTAGAGGATACTTTAGCGTTTTAAAGTCAAAAATTCAAATCGAAAAGTGACTTATTAATGTTGGCACCATTATATCAAAATGAAACTCTAATGAAAGTTCAATGTTTGCTCTACCATCGGTTAAATAAACTGAGAAAAATTTACGTCAACCCCGGCAGAGAAACAATAGAGGTTTAAAAAACACATATTCTCTCTCCAGCCCATTAACGGCCCACTGTTGGGCAGTAGGTAATTGTTTTATGAACTTATATTCGCTCGCTAATGTCCAACTGGCACGAACCTTCGTCAGTTTAGGAGGGATTATGGTCTACTCTATCGCGCTGACCAAACGTTTTGGCACAGGATTTAGTTTCGAGATTCCCGTCTCTCACAAAGGATGTTATCTGTGTACGATATTGCTTAGCTGGCTTTTACAGCACCCTGGGAAGGAAAAGATGTGGTGACACTTGTATTCTTATTCCGTCACCACACAGACTGATGATAAGACTGAAATAGATTCTAATGCAAAGTTGGGTACTGTGTTATTATGTTTATTGACTTCAAAATTATCAATAGCAATTCAGAATCTTGAACTGTGGCTAATACTATTTAGTTCGACATTTAGATCAATTTCATAAAGTGGGTCACGGAATCCTTAGGGTGCGTGTCTGAATCCCGATTTGACGACATCTTTTTAGAATAAAATTAGATTGATTTTTATCGCGCCTAAATGCTGTTAGTAAATCATCGCTCTTAATTAATCGTAGCAAGATATATTTGCGGCTAATTATTTTATAGTTATTACATTTATATGAAATGGTCTTTTGTAGATTAACAAAAATTCCTGTAAATAAAATTGCCGACACTTATACGATAAACTACCAAATTAATAAATTAATTCTTAGTGGAAAAAATGATCACCATGAGCGGGACTTGAACCCACGACCTCGGAATACCGTTCCAATGCTCTTCCAACTGAGTTACCATGGGACCAGTACATGATAACCAAATTTTTCCCAACAAGTATAGCAAAAATCAATAAAATAAATAAATATTACTAAACTCTTTGATATCCTCAAATGCTTTTGCAAGTATTACACCATTATTATATATGAATTCTCTTACTCAACAAAGAAAAGCATTACTATGCAACTGTTCTACTATCAGGTATTTTGTAGGCATTGAAAACGCCTATAGGGTAATCAGAGTATCGGAGAAACAATTCAATTTGGATTCAAGAAATTCAATGGTAACTTTATTTTTTAGGATATACCAGAAAAAAAATATTTTAGTAGGAATAAGAAATCGAAATCTTACTTGCTTAATAGGTTATGATTTATTTATTTAATTTATTTTATTATTATACAATTGTTAGATACATTATTCATTTATTTCTTTGCCTCCCAGACTAGGTTTAGACCTGTGTTCCAGGAGACAATACATTGCTCTTTTCTTAGTGCTAGGTTACTGACTTATTCTTACTAACAAGAATTCAACAAATTTAAGTGGATAAAAATCATAAAAGCATGCAAGCTCATAAAACAAGATTCAATAACAAGTAATACAACCATCAGTTGACTTTAAATATTGAATAAAATTAAGGGTAAAAAGTTTCAACATACAATATACAATACAAACAGAGAAGAATTTAAGTTTAAATTTAAAATTTACAATTAGTCATGCATATCAGTCCCAAGTATTATTACATTATTATTTCTTATTATTCGATGTAGTATCGTTTGTTTCGTGTAAAAGCAACAGTGCTATAAATAAATTGGTAACAATAATTTGTAGTTGTATCAGTTAACAATCGAATATTTTATGGCATTACAGTTCACTATATATTCACATATCAATTTCAGGCTTAGTTAATAAAATGTTTACACATTATACGCCACACACCCCAGTTCTACCTTGTCACCAATAGTAGATTCTCCACATCCCCGTAATTCATTGTCAGAATCCATTCATATAGGATATGTCTTTTAAAAGAATACTGACTTAATGCTCTAATATCAACATTTTGAGTTGGGATTTTGTTATATATGATGTGTATAATAATATATTTTTTAAAGTTATAATTCTTCTGTTACCACACTATGACCGGCACGCACTGTAGCAAAAAAAAAACAAAAATTTGAAGTTATTTGGAGGTTATCTGTGGTTATAAGTTGTAAAGTAACGCGAGTTAATGATTTTTGTAGGCTTGGATATTGAAATCTGTATAGTAAGAACATTTAAGAGGCGAGAAAATTCATTGCCAAATGTATGAGAGTTTCAGTTATCTGCAGCAAAGCCCATTTATAACATTACGCTTAAGCTTAGTGTAGGTATGGTTTTTTTGCAATTTCTTAGGGATGTGAAATCCTATGTTAAAGTGTTTGGACACAATGTCCCTATATTGCCGTTCAGTCAAAGCTTTGTTCTCATATTTTGAGGGATCAAACCATTCTTTATAAAGAATAAACATGCGTGTGAAGCTAAGATTACCTTCTAAATAAAGCTAGTTTGATCTCTGTCTTACATAATAAGACTCGACTGGGGCAAATGATTTGACATGATCACATATACACTGCGTTCCATTTCTCTATCAAGGACTACCCTATGATTAGTAAGGCGACCTCGTCGATCTATGTCTACATCGGAAACACCATCGAATTTTTTGAAAGCTGTTTGAACGAGTCTTTCACTGACGGACAGAGTATTCAAAAACATGGTTTTACATACAGGAATAACTTCAGTCCCAGAAGTGTCTGATGAAGAGGTTATGGGTAAATTGTATTTGTAAGCGAACTTACGTGAATTAGGTTGATTGGTATTAAGATATTTATATTTTTTTACTTTAAGAATAAACTTAATTACAAATGCCCACTGTTTTTCTTTACTATCTAGACTCCAAAATTTTGTAAAGCACTGCAGTCTTTGTGTATGATTAATTTTATCAAAACATTTAAATCTACATTTGCAAGGCTCACCCATAACCTTTTCATCAACAACTTTGCCCCTTTTTGTCACATATTTTTTTCCTAAATTAGTTAAACATTTTCTTTTGACATCTGACCACGCATCCTTACACTTAATACGTTTCTTTCGGCTTGGAGACATGGGACTGGAGTCTGAATCAGACATGGCACTTATTCCACTTACAGTTACCGGTGAAGATGGTAAGTAACCAGTAACCAACTTTCGTGTGCACAACAAAAGACATTGTCACAATTCTTATGGAAGTAGTAGGCGAAGGTATAGGTGTAGGAATTCTCAGTGGTGATTTGGGTGTACCTACGTCATCATCGTTTTCAAATTCGGGTATAATGACAGGTGGGTGGCTTCAAAGCTGCTGTTTGCATCTTCAATACTAAATGGTGAACTAAAAATGTCGCACGCTATATCACCCAGTTCGCTGACTATCATGTCGGCTCCTAGTGGTAATGGTGATTCAGGACTAGGACCTACAAAAATGTAGAAAATATTTAATAAGAATTGATTAAACAATACAAACAAACCATAAAATTTATCTAATTTTATGTAAATAATGATTAATTAGTTATTCAAATTACTGAATAAAGTCGTATGTGAAATTATGTCAAAGAACATTGTCGGTTCTCAATATGGTGCATAAAAAACTTAATCGTTCTCCGCAGTACAACATTGTATGTTTCTAAGCGACTCGTAAACTTAAAATAATTTTTGAAGTACAATGTAATATTTATATATACGACATAATAAAATTAAAAGTAGAAAGTAAATAATTTAAGTACATAAGTAAATGCTGTAAAAAAATAAGGCCTGTAAATAGTGTTTTATAAATCAAATTTAATATACTTAATTTCCGTAGAACAATGTCGGTTCTGCATAATATGCCGTGTCGTATGTGTAGAAACGACATTGTTCTACGGATTTTTCAATATTTTATAATAAATAATAATTAAAAGGTTTAAAATCAATAAAAACATATTTGATGCCACTTATGATTATTTCAGGAAATATATTAATAGCATTAGCTTACCAGCTTATCAGCTTAGCTTTGCTTTGGCTGTATTTATTTGCATATTCTTTGAATTACTTTCCTCAACAGAAACTTGCTGTTGGTTTTCATTTGTATTATCTAGTAATTTTAATATCTTTTGAGACCGAAACAAAATTTTTTAATTAATATAAGAACACCTCACTTTAAAATTAACGGAATAAAAAAGAAATTCACAGGTTTTGCAATGTTTTGATTGTAAACACGTATTGAGTAGCGTACGCGAGGCCTTACCGGCGAACACTGACGCTACTCACGATAGGTCGGGAGGGAACGGCGCGGCGCTCGCGCCCGACCGACAGTTACGTTAAGGACTTTACAGCTATGTTCTTCGGAACGATTTACAAAACCGACTTTGTTCTACTCAATATCTCGAGAAATATTGGGAAAATTCTGGTTTTTCTTGGGTATATCGATAAATTATTAATTACTGAAGACTATTTTACAATAAAAACGATTTTGTCTTAACTTTACATCCGACATTGTTCTACGAGAGTGTCGATTTGTACTGCGTCTGGGTGTTTACTAATTATTAAATAAGTTATTTACAAAAGTAAAGTAATCTATGTAGTCTATGCGTATTATGGTACCCATAACACCAGCATGTGAGCTTAGCTTGGGACCGGAGCACATTGTGTGAATGTACGTGAATATTTATTTATTAATCAAAACATATTGTTACAGCGTTACCTGTGTACGCCATATTGAGTATAATACTAAGCTCAGTGGTAGTAGTGCTTGCTATTCTATCAGTATTCATATATAGGTAAGTACGTACCTAATATTATTGTAATTACTAATATTATAAAGGTGAAGAATTTGTTTGTTTTGAACGCGCTAATCTGTGTTTGAACAACAACTAGTTTGAATTGGAAAGTTCTTTTAGTGTTGGTTAGTCGATTTGTCAAGGAAGGCGATTATTAGGAGCGAAGCATCAGTGAAATATGTTCCAAAAATTTGGAAAATTTTCTAAGTTCTACGCGTACGATTTCACGCGTACGATTTGATTTATATTTATCAAATATAAATACTTATTTAACAAATTTTATGTTTTTTTTTTCTACTAGACATTACAAATTAGAAGCAGAGATTGCTATGATGACTTGGAGGGTAAGCTGGAGTGATGTGCTGCAGCCAGGAGGTCGACTTAGAGGCAGCATGCATTCTCTTGTTAGACGTTATAGCACTGGGGTAAGATAACACCTATTTTACATTATACGATGTGAGAGTTGATTGGTAGGAACTTAATAAACCCCCTGATAAACGTCCCCCGGGCGCTTAAAACTAGATCAAATCTGAAGAATCTCGGATGAATAGTAGCCTTAGGCCTTAGCTACAGCGAAAATGCTAATGAATCCGGATATACTACAATTTTTTTAGGTTTAAAACCCTTAAAATTGAAGAGATGTAACTCGAAAAATATACCAACACAATACGTGATAAAATATGTAAAAATAATTACCTTATGACAATTATTTACTGACCTTTATAAATGCGCTGCGCACCCTAGCCAAAGCCTAGCCTAGCCCTAGCTAAAGACAGTTTTGCGTAGGTACTTTTGATTTTAGTGTTAAGTCTCTCTCATTTCAAATGTGCGCGTTCGGTTTTAAAAGTAGAAATAAATATTACCTAACTCATGATAGGTAATAATTATTGTAAATAATCATTATAATTTATGATTTTCTTTATGTAATATTTTCTTAGCAACAGTACAATTGGCTGATGTAAAAGCAAAATTTTGACATAAGTATCTCGACGAAATGAGATACTTTTGTTAAGAAAATCAATCTTATGATATTAATTTCAACGCCACTGTATATATATTTTGTAACCAATTTTCAAAAGGAAAATTTATTGTGTTGTCGAAAACATGAGCAATATCAATCTGTCAATGCTTTCCTACAAAACAGGATGATGCCGAAAACATCTCCGGGGCGTATACCTACTTACGGAGTTTCCTTTAACAAATAAAAAGAAAAGATATCTAAATACAGGAGATAGCTACCAAAAAACACATTTTCCAATACAAAACCCTGTTTTCCCTTTGCCATTTTACCTCCTCTTTTTATGACAAAAACCGTATTTTATAATAATATATCAATGTCACAGTAATAACGCATCTTTACCATTGTCCTGCTCTTATCCCTTTATATGAGGTCGGCGCAACATACCTTTTTCGTACAAGCCATTCTGTCAGACGCTATTTCTGTATTTACTCTTCTTTCCTTGTCTTTTAGGATTATATACTTCTCTTTTACACAATCCATCCATCCTTTTTTCGGCCTTCCGTTGACATATCTACCTATATACTAATCAATGTATAATATTTGTAAGTAATCGAAGAATCTAAAATTTTGCATACGTAATAATATCAAAGACTGATGACAAAGTAATATTTAGAAAATACTCAGGACTTTCAGGCGTATTTTTAAGTTTTTGAGCTTAGTAAATTATTTCAGACTACCTTCTCCGATGAAGCCACATCATTAGCTGGAGATAGACAAGTATATACACCATGTGGTTTCTATAAAGGTTGCAGAGTTGCAATAAAAAAGGTGGACAAACAACGCATAGATCTAACCAGACCTCTTCTACTAGAATTAAAGAAGATGAAAGATCTAGAACATGATCATGTAGCAAGGTTCTTTGGTGCCTGTGTGGATCCACCACGATGCTGTATTTTGACAGAATATTGTCCTAAAGGATCCTTACAAGATATTCTGGAAAACGAAGCTATTAAACTGGACTGGATGTTTAAAGTCAGCTTAATGCATGACATAGTTAAAGTGAGTTTAATATAGTTAAACATAGTTAATATTTAACGTTTAATCATTGCCATTAACTTGGCAATGCTGCCAGAAATCTTGCCAACTCACCAATTGCCATCGATTCCTTCCTCTCACCAGCCCATTAACCGCCGTGTCCAGCAGTGGGACTGCTGGGCACTAGCCTCCACTATTTTGGAAGGACAGTGGCCTAGTATTCCGCGATAACCAGGCATGTTGGCGCATGGCTTAGTTTTCAAGTGTCCATCTTTTGCCGTAGAGATTTTTGGTTAACGTGCTTAACTAACAGTAATCATTATTCTGCCCTCATCCCATTTTATGGGTTTAGCGCACCATGACTTTTGGTTCATGTTGCAGTTGATTTTGGCTTATTTTTATAACTAACTGCTTGGCTGATGTCAAACCTTCTCAATACGTGATAACAAAAAAATGTGTATGTCTGTTTGTAATAGTTATGCTATACTTAATAACAAATACAATTATTACATAGGGCATGCATTATCTTCATGGTTCGGACATCAGATCACACGGTTCTCTGAAATCAAGCAACTGCGTGGTTGATTCGCGTTTTGTACTGAAGATTACCGATTTTGGACTTAACTCATTGAGAACTTCCGAGAAAGACTCTAGGGCACATAGTTATTGGACTCGTAAGTTATACTTTTCTTTCTCTCTTTCTGTCTGTAATTTTCGGTATTTTATTTAATAATGTTTCTATCTTTATGCTATAAATGCGGAATCCTAAAACTACTTTTTTTACTTGGAATTTAGACAGTTACATCATTCTTTGTTGTACGATGGAAATGAAACAAAATTTAAACTACTTAAACTTATGTACAAGTTCACCTCATCGCATAAAGCGATTTCTTTTGGGTAACCATTAGCAATTTATTTAGCATGACATAGGAAAAGACCAGATTGCTCTATATTTCATTGGTGTTTTCCTGTATAATAAATTATAATTAAGGTTTAACATCATTAAAGTTTGCGCAATTTCCCTAAAAAGTGGATCAATGTTTATGTATCACGTATTTATTAAGTCGCTTTTATTTTAAACTGACTTAACTCAAAAAGATAATTAAGATTAAGATGAAACACTTAATGAAAAAGTTATTTATGAAGTATCTGTTTCAAATTAACTACATAGGTACTTATTTAGAAACAATTCGATTAATTGAACCGTTAATTGCGTATAACATTGTTTTCCCTTATCTCAAGAACAACAATTTAAAAGTTTCTCATTTGTTTTGTTCAGAACAAATATTTTGACAAGAGTACTCCTTTGTTTTAATTGCTGTTAAAATTTATATTCGTTTATGTTAACCTTAGATAAATACAGTAATAAAACTCTCTCTTTCTCTAAGCAATTAACGTACCACTGTTAGGCACAGGCCATAGAAAATACATATAATATACACTTCCACCTTGGTAGGGATTAAGTTCTACTATGCCCCGCCGAAGAGTACTGTTGTCAAAGAGTATAATTTAGAGTTTTGCATCTCTCACAGAATATGTTATATGTGTAAAATATCCCGTAGCTGACTTTTACAGCACACTGGAAAGGAAAAGGGATGGTGACCCCACGAAGGACCGTCGTCTACTTACTCCTAATTTGATTATCTAGGTCTACTTTGGACAGCACCGGAATTACTACGGATGCCAGAACCTCCGCCTGAAGGGAGTCAAAAAGGAGATGTTTATTCCTTTGGCATAATAATGCATGAAATTGTAAATCGACAAGGTCCATTTTGGCTAGGACCCGGTATTGAAATGTCTCCTAAAGGTAAGTTTTAATAGGTACCTATTTGTGTTAGTAGATGTTTCTCTTTCTAGTAACATCTAACACAAAATAATGATATAAAGTAAAATAAAGTAAAACAAATCTTGTATTAATTTGTAACCAAGTGATAGCCCTAAATGAGATTACTGACGTCTTTTTGCAACCTAACTTAGACTTACTCGATTGGGTGATGACGTAAATACCTATCTTTTGGAGAGTTTGCTGTAACTATAATCACGAATAAATCCGTTAAAAGGGAGTGTGATTTTTACACAAACGAACCTAAGAAAATGAATTGAAGCCGTAGCAGACAGGCTATATCATCACTGCCCCCACCGAATGGGGAAAATGCGTGACGGTATGATGGTGACTTTCTATTGAATATAACTTTTATTGCTGTAGATATAATTGAGACGGTAATAGCAAGTGGTCTTCGACCAAATACTTCACATCAGCATTCCCATTCATGCGAAGTTGATGATGCAACCGATTTGATGAGAAAATGCTGGGCTGAAGAATCTGTGGAAAGACCAGACTTCGCACACTTAAAAGGAGCGGTGCGACGCCTCAACAAGTAATAATTATGTACATATTTTATATCTTCATCTTTGAATAAGTTAACTTCTATCTTTTTCAAAGTAAAAGTCCAATATTTTAGATGTACCCAAACTGAAACTTTATAGCTTTTTTATGGCTAGGGGTAGGCAAATGACTAACTTCCACCTGATGTTAAGTGGTAGCGCCATTTAAATGTAAGGTCAGCTACTACAGCGTTAAAGCAATTTAGTCTTTTATTCGCTTGTAATTATTTTTTTCTAGTATTGTGTGTATCCCGTGAACATTTCTGGTGATGGTGTTTTAAACTGTCTTGTATTTTCCTTTTTGTTTGGCAATTTCAATCTGCTACCTCTTACTGGAATATTTATTAGGGTCTAAACAAAAGTTTCAAGGCTGTATAAACTTATTGGGCTTATCGCCTAAATATTATTTTCCACAGTTTAGTTGCAGTTTTACCAATGATAAATGAGTGGAATTCACATAATTGTAATGCGTTATATACACAATAATTCTTTCTTATAATTAGTTATTAGGTACTAAATTTTGAAAAGTAAATGTTAAAGTAAAAGTTTTTGAATGAGACAAAATATTTTTAAACTTTAGTTTATTATTTTCATATTTTTCTTCTTAGATAACAGTCAAGTACTTATTCTTTTATGTTTATTCTTTTCCCACACAAAGTAAATTACATGTAGTTTTAACAGAAATGTCATGCACAAACTTAATTGAATAGTGAATCGTCTTCTAGCGAACTTTACGATCTTTTATTTTCTTGACAGAACTCAAGAAAGTAGTAATATTTTAGATAATTTACTTTCTCGTATGGAGCAGTACGCTAATAATTTAGAATCATTAGTTAGTGAACGAACACAAGATTATTTGGAAGAGAAAAAGAAATGTGAGGAGCTTCTATATCAGCTGTTACCTAAGTAAGTATACAAAGTTATATTTAATATCTACATATATTAGCTGACCCGGCAAACGTTATTTAGTCATACAACGGTGGTAGGGAAAAAAATTTTTGGACATATCATAGGAGCTTATTTTTTTTGGCACAAAGAGAATATGCCTACGTGAACAAATGATTTTTGATTTTGAATGTCAGGGGTGGACTACCCTTACCACTTAGATGTATGAAATCTAGATTGTAGCCGATTCTCAGACCTACTGAATATGCATATAAAATTTCATAAAAATCGGTCAAGTCGTGTTGTGCCGTGTGCACTATTTACATTAAACGGCTCCCGGCACATTTCACGATATTTTCCATGTATTGTTAAATAGTATGAACCTTTATTTTCTTTTCTGATTACATATTTCTAAAACCTTAAAAAGCAAGTTATAAATCGTTACTTATTATAAAATAGTAATAAATTTAGTACATGTTTGTGAATACGGGTGTAGTATTCACAAACAATATTTACTTAAGTAAGTACATAAGTGTTGATGCACTGTGCAAAGGGTAACACTTCTCGGTGCGTTCCGTTCATTGTGCATTTGTATTCATAGACAAAACTTAGCTATGCGTTCAGTTTAACAAACGCATAGTGCGCTTCACCACTTAAGTATTGTTTGTGAAATGATTTTGCTACCCCTGTGCGTCCATGCCTACTATGAGACCTCACAGCCGGCGTATTATGAGCTTTTTAAAATCATTCAAGTTCCAGGCAGGCCGTAAAATGCATGGCTAAATTACGTATTATGGCAAAAATAAAACTTTAGTTGAAAATTTTTAGTTAGTTCTTTAACTTTTAGATAAACCTTCTCCTTAAACATATTAATGTATGACTGGTTTAGCGAACTGACTGACTAATAATTTGTTCATAATACGAATTTGCCAGACATTTCATTTCACGGCGTAAACTGCCTGTAAATAAAGTTAAGAGGATACCAAAATAGCTTCGTGCATTTTTCTACGTACGAAGTTTTCATTGTTTCTTTAGGTTGAATGGCTAGAGCTCTAATTTTTAAGTATATGTTTTTTCAATATATAATCTAGGATCGCATAAACTCAGAAACGCGATTGAAAAAAGTTTTCTCGATAGAAAATCTTAACGAAACAACCTCTCTTATTTTTTATTTTTTTCATTTGTCGGTCTATTATCGCGTATTAACTAATGAAATAACTTTCAAAACATAAGTAACTATTATATATAGAAACACGTAAACCGGAAGTAAAATATATTTAGTAGATTTTGAGTAATCAAAAAAAATATCCTTAATTCTTCATTTTCTATACCTACTAGCTGTGTTAATTGGTACATGTCGACGATAATATTGATGTAGGCCCTTAATGACTAAAATTATATTATTGCTAAAGACTATAACCTATTAATTTGATTTATTCTTTTAAAGCTTATTATTTGTGACAGAATGAAATGAAAAATGAACAATATATGAAATGTAATTTAATGAAATTTGTACGCTGCATGGCAAAATATAATGGGACACTTTTAAAACTATGTAACATCGTAACATGTAAACCTACCTTATATTTTACAAATAAACGTTTTGGTTTGATTTGATTTGAAAACAACATCGTTATTTTTATATTTCTCTATGTGAGTTTAAATTTTTAAAACTACGCAACTGATTTTGATACGGTCTTTTTTAATAGATAGAGTGGTTCAAATGGATGGCTTTTTTGTATAATTTCTTAAGGTTTCGTTTCTTAATTCAAGGCATATGAAGTTGCTGAAAAAATTTAGCAATGAAAATGAAACTTTTGTCCCCAGGTCTGTAGCATCTCAACTTATAAACGGACAGTCTGTTGTGGCCGAAACATTTGAACAAGTTACTATTTATTTCTCCGATATTGTTGGATTTACTGCACTTTCAGCATCATCTACACCTATGCAAGTGGTTGATTTATTGAATGATCTCTACACATGTTTTGATTCTATTGTAGAAAACTATGATGTCTATAAGGTAAATGTACTATACTGATACCGTGTTACGTATGTACCATGTTGTTTACGGGCCTCGTGGTGGATTGGTTCATGTAACGGACTGCCGATCACGAGGTCGCGGGTTCGATTCCCGCTCGGGACAATCATTTGTGTGAACTTTATAATTGTCATACAAATGTTCGTAATAGTAAACACTACTATCTACACTAATATTAAAATGAGGAAAGATTTGTATTTTTGTATGTAACGAATAAACTCAAAAAGTACTGGACCGATTTAAATAATTCTTTTTTCATTAGAAAGCTACATTATCACTGAGTAACATAGGCTATATTTACCCGTACGAAGCCGGGACGGGCCGCTAATGTATTATAAGTATGTATTTACAAAAGAAAAATAGTATATGTAGTATATCCGTATCTGGTACCCATAACACATGCATAGAAATATAGCTTACTTTGGGACCAGAGGACGTTGTGTGAAATATCCATCATCCCGTACTGTACGGTTCCAGCGTAACTTTATCCCACGTACAAAAAATAGGGAATATTTTCTCCATAGTAGCGTGGGTATGCATTCTTATGTGGTTACTGTGGACTCAGGATATACCCCCTTATCTCTGGCAAAAAGAAACTGGCACAGTCCTGTAGTACTTAGCGCAGCCGAGCGCAAGGACATATGGCAGAGCAAGGAGCTTCACGGTAGGTTCTACAAAGCTCTTCATGGGCCAGATGTAGACACACTAGCTTCCGTAGCATTTCTACGTTTCGGTAATCTCTCTGGAGAAACCGAGGGTTTTGTCTGTGCAATTGCTAATGAAGTTGTCAAGAAAACAACAGCTACCGGAAGTATATCCTGAGAGACGGCACTGCAGATATTAGGATCGATCTATTAACACTGACAGGACTATTGTTGCCAATGAGCCTGACATTGTGGTGATAGATTGTCGATGTAACCAACCATCCCGCATGACGAGAATCTCGTGAAAGCTGAAAAGGATAAACAAGTTAAATATTTTTACTTAACTCACGAGATTGTCGATATTTGGAATGTGGACTCGGCGATCGTCGTGCTGTTATATCAGTCAACGGTATTATAGCAAAGAGCCTAGACAAGCACATAGAAAAGCTCGCCTTAGGTAGATGGATCAAGGAAGTGTCAATAAGGCAGTTCTTGATATGGCACGTATTGTGAGGAGGTTCCTATCTCTGTAGCCTTAACCACCGGCAGCTTAGACCTTGTTCCCGATGCTAGTGGAGCTCTGTTTTTTGCATTTTTAAAAGGTTATTGTGTGGATATGTATTTATTTATTGTATTTTATTTGTAAATATTTTATTAAATTAAATGTTTTTTTAAATTTAGTTTTATTATGCGTGAATGTGTTTTTATAGTAATTTTCAAAAATGTAAATAATAAGATAATATGAATAATAAATAGAAATATTAATATATTTTTATGCTAGGTGTCTGCTTATTATATCAGTTGTAACAAATGTGTTTTTTTTTGTATAGGTTGAAACTATAGGCGATGCGTATATGGTAGTATCTGGTTTACCAGAACGTAATGGCACAAGGCATGCATGTGAAGTAGCTAGAATGTCCTTGGCTCTACTAGATGCAGTAAAACGATTCCATATCAGACATCGGCCAGCTGACAATTTGAAGCTAAGAATTGGATTGCATTCGGGTAAGATATCTAATCAATACTAATATTAAAAAGCTGAAGAGTTTGTTTGTTTGAACGCGCTAATTTCAGGAACTACTGGTCTGATTTGGAAAAATTCTTTCGGTGTTGGATAGTACATTTAAAATTTTCTAAATTCCACGCGTACGAAGTCGCGGCAGCAGCCATATACTAATATTATATGTTTTGGTTTTTCTTTGTCCCTAAAGTTACCCTCGCAAAGACTTTTCCATTTTGGGAGAGATTACGTCACACTGTCCAGGCGTGTTAACGAGGGGTTTATTTTCGACTTTTCTTCCTCTCACAGGGGATATCTGTGTACAAAATGCCTTAGCTGGCTTTTGCAGCGCCATAAAAAGGAAAAGGGGTGGTGACAGGTGTATTCTTATTGCGTCACAACACGGATAATGATTATGATGTATTACCTGTGTGTACCTAATAATAAAATAAATTTGTAAATAAAAAAACTTTTATTTAGTTACAAATATGTCTTCTATCAAGCACAAGATAATAGAGTAATTGAATAAAAACAAAAAATAACTACTACAGGGTTTTCAGTTACAATTTCTATTTCAATAAGTCTAGTTTCAATTTATTGAGTCAATTATTCATTAGAAATTGAGTCTAAAGATAATTAATGATAGTTCAATAAAATAGTAGATTCGATCTATTTTCACTTGAAAATAGATCGAATCTACTATTTTATTGAACTATCATTAATTATCTTTAGACTCAATTTCTAATGAATTTTAAATAACTAAATTAACTTATTTTATTAACAGTATTTTAGAAACTAACCACATCTGAGTAAATACTTAATTAATAGATGAGTATAGCTTAGTTTTTAGGGTTCCAAACCAAATTTTAAACGGAACCCTATTAATGAGACCTTACTGTTTATCCATCCGTCTGTCACCAGATTCATGGTTCTGTCGTCTAGAATGGTAATAGGTAGAGAGCTGAAAATTTCAAAATTTATATACCTACTAGCTGTTGCCCGCGACTTCGTACGCGTGAAATTTAGAAAGTAAACCTTAATAAACAGAAGTCTACTTTGACAGTCGATAGATGGCGTTGTACCTATTTTTTAAATGGCGCTATAGTTTCGACCCCAAATAACAAGATGTGAGCAGCAGATTGACGACGATAAGTATGTGTTAATGTTTCGACACATTAACACTTAAGCTCGTCAAATATAAATGCGAAAACGAGTTGATGACACTATGGAAATTTTGACGAGCTTAAGTGTTAATGTTTCGTGGTAAGGATAAGGATAATGCTACAACAACACATACTTATCATCGTCAATCTGCTGCTCACATCTTGTTATTGGGTTGGGGGTCGTGGTGATGATAGTAAATATTAGTCTTGGGCTTAATAGGTCACCACCGAGAGCGCTCAATTTAGTTCATAGCCCAATCGCGAACTAGTTCGCTCTATTGGTTCATTAGTTCTTTTTTTTTTTAATAATTTAGTAAAAACTTTAAATAAAGAAAAATATATATTTTTTATCAGTGCAAGTTCTGTTTATTTTTATTTAAAAAGTACTTTAGTACTAATTAATCAGCAACTAGTCTCGTTTCTAGTATAATAGGTAATTATATTAGAATATTTCAAAAGTACGAATTAATACAATTAAAGTTGACTTTTTTTATGGCACATAAAATCTGTTTGACAAATAATAATGATAAAATAAAAAAACAAAATCGTTCATATTAATAATTAGATAAAAACCTGACTTGTTCATAGTATCAGATTAAAAATATCACGATAGTCATTAAACGTTAGGAACTTTAAAGACTATATTCTTTATTTTACTATGTAAAAATAAGAGTTTCGAAACTTTATTCGGTTTCATTAATTTGTGGCGTTGAATTTGTCCTGCCCCTGAGAAAACTCGTTCACAAGGTACAGATTACAGATTACTTAGAGAACTATGTTGGCAAAACAAATCAAATTTGGCAAATCAATGCGACGATACAAAATCTTTTAAGAATTCGTCGTCACTAGCGATGTATGTAACCATACTACTCTGTACCTACTCGATACTCACGATAAATCGATTCAAGTTTATTAGTAGTATTTAATCGATTTGATTATGTATTGTAAAGTGCTGACAAGAGAGTAAATAAACTCGGTTGTCACAGAGCGCCACTGTCTACTAGTAAAGCGGACGATAAAAAAAATATAAAAAGAACTAAGACCGAGATCATTGATGAACTATGTAGTTCGCATAGTTCACCTAAAGAAGCGCTCTTTCGAACTACGTCGTTCGCGAACTACCCAAGACTAGTAAATATACAGAACCCATCGTATACGAGTCCAACTCGTACGTGATAATGAATTACGAACAATAGAATAAGCATTTGTATAATATTTGCTGCTTAACGACTTGGAAGAAATTAAATTAAATTACTTTTTGAAATTAGGCCCATGCGTTGCTGGAGTAGTAGGACTGAAGATGCCACGTTACTGCCTCTTTGGTGATACAGTAAACACTGCATCAAGGATGGAATCTAATGGAGAAGCTCTGAAAATTCATGTATCGCCTGATACGAAAAAGCTGTTGGACGCGTTCGGGACATTTCAGCTTGAATGTAGAGGAGAAGTTGCTATGAAGGTACGTGCCTTATTAAAATAGCTTTCAAAATATTTAGTATTCTATTCAGTTCGATATGCCCGTCCAAAATATATTGATAATTATCAATATCTTTTCTTCATCTTCATCAGTTCTGATGCTATATGTTGTAGAGTTTTCTTTCCAAATTTATCTTTCCATCCAAGATAGTTAAACAAAGTTTTTTTTTTCACATTGATGACTCCAGTCTTTGGAGACCACATTCATCAAAAATATTACAACCTAGCTAACCAAGGCTAATAAATAATTTTAATCTAACTCAAATTACTAAATAAAATAATTACTAAGAATGTGCTCATCGACACTTTTCTTATTGTCTTTATTTAAGGCGAAGGCATTTTGTTTCTGTGTTCTTTGCTTAGAAAAAAAAATATTGTAAAACAAAATTTTGTTTTAGTCCAACATGTCAAGAAACAGCTATCTATAACTCTGACGAAAAAAGGGCCTGACTAATTTATCATACAGAATTACATAATATTATTTAGGTTACATGAAACAAAACATTGTCTTTTCTTACAGGGCAAAGGAATTCTAGTCACGTATTGGTTATTAGGTGAAAAGGTCGACCCCAATGCTCCAAAAGAAAAGATATCTTTGGTAAAAACGCAAACACTTTCCACTGAAAGTGGATCATTATCACATTTGACACCATTCAGACAAAGAATGGATCAAAGTTCGAGATCTTCAAGTAGGCGTGGATCTGGAACTTTTGTACAAAAGACAGACCTCAATAAGCTAGAAAAAGAAGCACAACCGTTATTGCAGACCTTAAGTATACAGAGACAACATTCTGATCCATCTGAGCCTATTTCAAACGGTATAAAAGATGTTGATGACTTAGACAGACAAAGCGTTTCCAATTCAATATCATTAAACGTAAATACTTTGAATCATAATTCAGTTAACAGCAGTCAACCGAGGGTAAAATTGAAAGATTGCCAAAACTCAATGGTTAATCACAAGGCAAATAAAATAGGTAATAATAATTGGATTTCAAAACTATCAACGGCAAGTTCCTTTGACAATGGAACGAAGAAGGGTAGTGAAAGACTAAAGGATTACAGCAGTGTGCCATTGCTGTCTAAAGCTGATACCCCTAACGATTCAATCGTGTAGTCATTTTTAGAAATTAATTTTGTTAAAGTTAACATACATCTTTTAGTACACAATTAGTAGGTATTATGCTCACAATCTTAATAACGCATTTGCAATGATCATAATTTAATATGCATTTAATGATCATAATTTAATTTTTGTATGTTAAAAAACAAAGTAACGCTAGTAAAACTATTTTCTTGTCCACTTCAAGCTATACTTTATATTATCGATTCAAGCTATATTTTATAGCACTAAAGCTAATACATAAATGTATTACTTTTTTATCAATATTTAAAAAATCCTGAAACTTCTTCGAAACTATCTTAACTAATTACAATGTATGCAATGATGGGGTTTCGAATTTGGCAGTTTCAGATTAAAAAAAAAACATTAGGGTACCAATTCTAAGTGCACAACTAAACTTAAATAAAAATGAAAACAACTATGGCGTATTTTGATTAATTCGCTATTTCGTTGTGCACTTTTTTATTAATTAAAATCGTTAGTCTAAAATATAGAGATTTTCTAATACTTACTTTTACGTCTTTTTACTTTTATGTTTCTTTAATGCAGCAATCACAACTTAACAAAAGTTTTATTAGAATAACATTACGGCTACGTCTAACTCTAACCTGGAATTGTAAATTTTGTCGAAGAAGAAAAAGCCCGAGCGAACAAAATTCCACATAAAGCACTTTAGCGAATGAGTAAATGCTAATACAGTATATGTATCTTTTCCTTTCTTTTCTTCAACTTTAGACTCAGACTATTTAAAACAACTGTACTTTGCGTCCTAATTTATTGAAGATGTTAAACTTAGTAGTTTGTCGTAATATATAAATAGAATTTAATTAAAATATCTAATAAATAAAGTCTTCAGCACACAATTTATAATGTACGACAAAATAACATACGAAATGTATTTTAACATAGTGAGGCCAATCCTGACGTGTCAAAAACTTTAAGTTAAATAAAACCACTTTTTACGGATTTAGACGCGTGTATTTGTTTTAAATTTTGGTCTAAATTTTATAGACTCAGTCTCACACATGACCATGATGACTGCAAAGTCTCCGAAACGTCGGGCCAAAATTTAAAACTAGTCTAAATCCGTAAAAAGTAGTTTTATTTAAACAAATGAGTCACGCAAGTGTTAGAGAATTTTATATTAAACTAACTTAACTGAAATAACTAATAATATGTATTAGACTGTGGTATAATTTATTGTACTTATTTGTATTAATTATAATTCATATTCTATTTACACAATTGTGTTATTGTGTTAATTTTCATGTTTTACACGCTTATATAAATTCGGTATGTATCTATCAATGTATTAATCGATGTAACGGAATCTTTGAAAGCACTTTTCACCCACTTACAGTAGTCAGATTTTTCTGAAATTTTGCACACATATTTAGGAATGATGACAATGCAATCATTTAAAAAAAGATTTAGGATTTTTAAGCATGTTTTTTTTTATTTTTGAACTAAGAAAGTTATTATTTTAGTAAAATTTTGTTGTGCATGTAGGATTGGTACCTATATCAATGTTATAAAATATCTAAGTAACATAGTGTAAACAAAACAACGCCATCTACTCAACTTGCACATACTTCGATCAGTAACTTATAATATTCTTAAAAAAAAGTTATAAAAATACCTAACTAGGTATTAGATTGCATTGCTGTGATCCGTGTTTTCATTGACTAGCTCTATTGAAGATTATTTGTTCAGAGGCGAAACAGATGTCGAAAGAATAAATTTCGAATCAAACAAATTAACAGACTTTTAGAGTTTTAAATAATATTTTAATTTGACTATAGGATTATGAATTTAAAACCCTGGATTGTAGTTATGAGCCTAAGAGTATAAAATCAACAGGACAAAAATGCATGACATGCATAACAAAAATACTGCCGCGTCACACACACAAACAATATAAGGTAAATATATTGATTGCTAAGCACGCCTGGATTAAAATCGCCTCACGCATGCAAAGACACGATAATGTCCGTACAAAAATGAGTATGATCATTGTTCTCGTACCTTTTTTGACTCTAACGCATTATGATGTCGACTCCTGTTGGAATAAAGGGCACCACAAACGGCATATTACGATATATTAATATAACTAGAAAGGGACAAATGTATAATATGTATATACAAAAAAGACGAGGCGAGAAAAAGGCTGTTATATATTAATATACCAATATATATCTATAACTATGATGTCACCGACAGATAAATCTGTGTCTTTCTCACCTTGTGTTTTTTCTATGTACATGTGTCTGTGTGTCGCTATATAAATATATATTAATATTCCGTTTGTAACGCCCTTTATGCTCTAAGTTATGAGCATATTATTATTAAGCCCTTTGTGAATCCGCTCAATGTCTAGTAACTTCTTTAGAAGTAGAATATTTATTACCAGAAAAAAAAAACTGGTTTTTGTAAATAATTATTATGTACTTAATTGTTTTATTTATTGTAAATAGTTGTTTAGTTATAAATTTGTTGTGATCTTAGCGAGTTAAAATTATTTGTAATAATTGTAGTTGATTAAATTAAAAACATAAATGTTTCCTAAATGTTTTAGCAAATATAATGGGGGAGAATTTAACTGTTGTTTTAATAGTATTTTTTTACCTTATTGGTACCTTCCAAATTCCATTCCATGTTCATCTATTATCTATGTCAGGTGTGGCCAACTTTTATGCACATAAGATCAACTTTGTATTTTAAAATTGAGTTGCGATCGACCTATTTTTAGGTAAGAAGGGAATATAGAAAAGACTTGGAGCTTTCAGGCTTTTGCCTGAAAGCTAAATTGAAACTTAGAAATTATTACTTACTTACTTACTATTACACAAAATTTTTTAGGAAATAGTGTCAGATTTGGTTATTTTCGACTTACTTACTCTCACTGCTTATAGTATATTAAAATAGGGTTCCTTTTTGCACGAAACCTTTAATACAATGTTGTTATCTATATCAAATTTTACTTCAAAGATTAGTCTTGAGTTTTGTCAACGAATACTTAAGTGATTTATTTAAATTATATTTTCGATTAAGCTTTAAAAACTAGATATTTTTTAAAGATTTTTTGCATTGTAAGATACATTTCATGGTAAATTTCATTATAAAACAACTCTTAATTTATTTAAGAACGAAATAAACGTAATATACAAGTAAAAGAGCCGCATTGTAAGAAGCTTAGCGGAAATAAATTATACATTAAACATCCTTTATGTTAATATCAGACATCGCTCCTTTGGTCTGAATTTTCTTATTGTAATTTAAAGATTGAAAAAGCCTATCATGACCATAGCTAAAAGAGGGATTTTTTGAGTAGGAAGCGGCCAATATATCTTTGGTGGAACATAATTACTTGTGTATCTTAATGAATAAGTGTGTAGCCACATCCACACATCCATCCACGTCTATAGCCACATCCATCTTGGGTAGAACATAATTACATGTGAACCCCATTGTACACTTCCAGCTGTCATTTCTAAGAAATAGGTGAACACATTTTGATAACACTTGTCCAAAAATTACCCCTAAGGACCTGGTTTCAGATAAACACAAGAAAAAGGCAGAACTTATGATTTTATGGATCAAACACATACTACTATCACATTTATATAATAAACGTTTTGTAAAAATACGTAGGTACTCTATTCTCTTTATTTATAAATAGTCAAACTATAGAAAATTATATTTACTAACGATTAGGTCTTTATATGTGTTCCCTACGTGATAAGATCCGAAATGCGGAGATCCGTAGAAGGGCCGGTGTGTACGACTTAGCCCGAAGAGTTAGCACGCTGAAGTGGCAACGGGCAGGCCACATCGCTGCGCAACCTGACGACCGTTGGGGATGGAAGGTCCTCGAGTGGCGACCACGTACCGGACGAGGCAGCGTGGGGCGGCCCCCAACAAAGTGGACTGACGATATCGTCAAATGCGCGGGGGGCCGCTGAATGCAGTTAGCGTAAGACCGCGCGTTGTGGCGATCTATGAGGGAGGCCTATGTCCAGCAGTGGACGTAGAAGGGCTGTTGGTGGTCGTTATAGAAAGTAAGATAAAAACATTATTAGACGAATTTTTTTAGACAATTCTAAATTATTTTTATTAAGATTTCAATCAAAACATTTTTAACACAATGTACCTGCCTATACGAAATTACTCTAGGTGAAAATTAAAGCATCAACAATTCCACGAACTATTTGCATAGAGAAGCAATTTATTCGTAAAAATATAAATTCTTACTAAGAAATTTCTTGCTATAAGTCAAACTTTTATAAGTTATAGGAAAGGTTCAGCGTCAAAAATACTTTTCTCGTATCTAAAGGATGTTCTTAAGCGTATTCTTTTGTGTTTGTGTTCATAAATTATTTTTATAAAAATAGTACAATTTCGAAGTGAAACTTTTGGTTTACAGTATGTAAATATTGACAACAGGCCTTGAGATCAATTTCAGAGTAGATATTTATTGAAACACGATTTTTCGGGTTGCGTAGCAAAAGAAAAAAGGACCGTACCTACTGTATCTTAGAGTATTAATACAACAGGATGTAACATTATAAGGCGACTCCCGTTGAAAAAGGTACGAAAGCAATTATCATACTCATTGCGTACGAACACTGTCGTCTCTTAATGAGCGTGACGCAATTTTGAATATGCGATTGTAACCAACTTTTTTGTTTCAAGCCATTGGATAAAAGCGGCACAAGACCGCGTTCTATGGGGGAGGTCTATGTCCGACGGTGGATGGAGAAAAGCTGATGGATGTATGGATTTAAATAAGATGGATTACGGAAAGCTTTGTGTGAGAGTCAAGATCGTATTTGGCCGATTTTTAAGCCCGCGGCTTTTATAATTTAGTTTTTTTTTATAATTAGCTTTTATAATTAAAAATCAACAATTTTTCTCACAACAAATTTTCGCGTGATAAACTGTAGCCTATATTTTGTTGTTTGCAATTTGTTTTTGTGAATAACAAATTGCAAAACAACAACAACAGGATATTGGATATTTAATCCAATATCCGACTACTATCATCAATTACAATAATATTTGTCACCAATTTATAATATATAATTATATAATACAATTTATAATAATATTTGTCGAAACTTTTTTTCAAAGAATTTATAGGTAAAATCTGCTTCAGCTATATTTGTCCCTTTCAGAACGGTGCTCGGGAATAGGGATAGCAATACCTAAGGCAAATACCTAAATTAGGAGTACAGTACCCTCTTAATTAATAAAAATATGTCATAGATATACTCTTAATATATCATAGATATACTCTTCATCTACATATGTAGATGAAGAGTATATCTATGCTTCTATCACTTTCTTTTTTGGTAAAACCTTACCAAATTTGTGTAATAGACGCTGAAACTTTATCTAAAGAAAACCGAAATAAACAGGATTTTCGGATGGTCATAAATTTCTTTTAGTTATTATGTTTTAAAAAAAAGAAAGATATACTCTTCACGTATAATATAGTGTAAAAACAATTAAAATCAGTATAACTTTCGCGAAGAAAAAAGGGGACTATGATGCCCATATTTTTGTATGGAGCATAATTTGGTATCGTGCCCTCTTAAAGATCTATAACACGCAGTTTTGGAACAGGGGTTAATTATTATTGCTGAGTTGTGTTATTGACACTATCGACTTACATTTTAATAAAAAATTTGTTTACGTAGAATTGATACCAGAGTCAATGGTACTTAACTTATATTTAGCTTAATTAAAAAATGAAAATTGATGAAATGAAATGAAACGAAAAATCATTTAATCATGTAGACACAATTTTTCAGAAAAATTATGTGCTTATGACATGTCCAATTTTTTTTCCCTACCACCGGTTCAGGAAGAAATCTGCTTAGAAGAACCGGCGTAAGAAACTCAGCAGAGCTTTTAATTAAATCAATTTTTTTTATTAATTGTCAATTATACTTACAATGCTAATAAAACTTTATAATATAGAATGTGTATTGCTCCAGAGCAACTTACTCCCAAGCTTTATCATCTTTAATATAATCAGAAATTTGATTGCCTTTTTAAATAATTTAGTTTAATGATTTTTTTTAAATTTAGAATTATTAAATTCTCTTACATCAATAGGGAGTTTACAATTTAATATCGTATACAATGACCCATGAAAGAGTGTGGAGACGGGTTACATGCATTAGAAGAAATGATAGCTTCAATAACACAATTCGACAATGTTAACTGTACTATCTTATTATAAAAACTGTGTAATATAGACAAACGATTTTAATTATAATAAATATGTAGGTACAATGAAATATCAAATATTAGATTTAATAACAAAACCAACTTTCATTTTTAACACGCTTTTATATGTTCGGTGTTTACATATCTATCAATGTATTAATCTATGTAACGGAATCTTTGAACGCGTTTTTCACTCACTTGCAGTAGTCGGATTGATCTGAAATTTTGCACACATATTAAAGAGAAAGAGAAGACTTTAAAGCGTGTCTTTTTACTTTTTAAACTAAGTAGATTTTTTTGTTAAGTTTAGTTGTGCATTTAATTCTTAGTAAAATAAAAACAATTGTATGTAGATAAACATATTTATATATTTCCAATTTTGATATATCAGAGTGCTATCGAAAATCACACAAATGTATAGTCGTATGTCTTTCTCGAGATATATCGTAGATATTAGTGATGTTAAGAGGCTTGTTTAGATATATCGTTTTTAATTAATCTGAGATCGGGTACTAGGTACAATAAATGAACATGCATCATGTGTCTTACAGAGGCGGCGGCGCTAAATGAGGGCGTTACGTAACCGACAATGACGGGAGTAAATGCTTTGTGCTCGAGTCCAACTTGTACTTGGCCAGTTTTATGTATGTACCGTAAACCAGCCAAGATATCATCATCACAACTTTAACGGGCATCGTGGTCTAGTTGTTCATGTAACAGACTCGATCGGATAGCCGTTTACGATATTCCGGGTTCAATTCCAAAATTATTTGTGCAATGTTTCTAAATGTCATACACTTGATGGCGTTTGTGTTTTTAATCTATCATCATCCATCAGCCTTTCTCCGTCCAATGCTGGACATACGCCTTCCCCATAGAAAGCTGCAGTGCTGGGTTGTGCGCTATCTGTATCCAGCGGCTTCCGGCATATTTGAAGATACGGACCCCCACACGCTGCAGCGTCCGGTACGTGGTTGTCACTCAAGGAACTTCCTTCCCCCATGGTCGTCGTATCTTCAAGCAATGTGGCGTGCCCATTTCCACTTCAGCATGCTAACTCTTTGTGTTATGTCGTAAACACCGGCGCTTTTACGGATCTCCGCATTACAAATCCTATCACCACACGAATAAAAACTCTAATACAAGGCTCATTTTATGTGTATTTTGGTTACCAAACATCAAGGTTTTTTATATCATTTACGTCTCCCTTTTTACAAATTATACATACGTGACAGTCATACAAAGTATGAGTTAAACAAATAGGTAAAAAAACAATGTCAAAATAGGTCACAGAGTCTCAGGTAAAAAACTTCTGATTAAATTTGCGGTCTGGCCCTTTCACTTGTACTTCATCAAGGGTATTAATTACATTTTATGAAAGACAATCATGTATTTTGTGTACATTTAGTATTATAAAGGGTTTCCTAAGGTTGTTGTTATATGACCCTTATAACTGTCCCGTAATGAAAATGGGTTTTTCTTTCCCTTTTGGGGCTACTGTCTTAGAAATCACGAACTAGGCTTCTAATTGATGTCAAATATCAATTGTTAAATTTTCCATGTAGTGACGGATTAAGAATACAAGTGTCAACAATGTTCCTACCTAGGATGTTGTAAAAGCCAGCTAAGGAATATTTACTTAATAACGTACACTGGTAACATTCTCCGTGAGAGAAGGAAACCTCGAAAATAAACCCTGTGCCAACACCCCTGGTCAGCGCGGTACAGTAGACCTGTATCCCTCCCAAAGTGGAGGAGGCCTGTGCCCAACAGTGGGACGTTAATAGGCTGGAGAGAAAGGCAAAGAGAGAAATACTCAGGATTTTATTTATATTATCACGTATCATCAGCGCCTGGACTATATATAAGCTGTGTCTATTCATCTATAAGCTAGATATGTGAAAGTGTGAAGGACTGATATTGATCAATATTACGTGTCTTGTTTACTAATATTGGGATGTTGCGGTTATACCCAATAAAACAATTCAATTTGTGTCATGGTTTCAACTAACTTAGTATAAATAAGTATGTCAAGATAGTATCGATTGCATTTGATTGTGGTTTGGCGTCTTATAAAATAAGATGTCACTTTTTTGGGAGCAAAGTTCCGGGGCAACACATATTGTAATGTATTTATATTCTATAGATTAGCATTGGATTCTATTTCAAATAATTATTTAAAAATAAAGAGATATGACCTAAGATAACGAGTTTCTTACGCTGGTTCTTCTCAGCTAATGTCTCTCATGGTCTGAACTGCCATGGAAGGAAAAAAAATAAGAGCACGTTTTATTGGCAAAAAAAAACTCGTGCCTACATGATTAAATGATTTTGATTGTTACACATTTTTACCATTTTACTCCAGAATGCTGTAACAGCTAGGTAAGGAATATAAAAACCGTAGAAAAAATTACTTATTACGTAGGCACGGGCTAAGTTTTCGAAAACCTTCGTAATACCAAAATTCCAATACACAGCTCGGATATTATAATACAAAAACTAAAATTGCTCGTAATCCTATATTCTTAAATTCCCTTTTCCACCTAATTAAATTCCTTCCAAAAAAAAGAATTGCCTGTATACAATTTTTTTTAAATAGATCATAGGTACTTATTTACAATTGATAACCATTTTAATTTAACAATTCACAGCCAACCAAAGAAACCGTTTAAAATTCTAACGACGAATAAATTGAATCAACCTTTCCGTTGGAACTTTGAGTATAATAACAAACAGGAGTAGGTTCACAAGCTATTTTCTTTTTATATTATTTAGCACTTGAGGTAAAAGCTAAAACGTCGTATTCAGTTCAAGTCTCAGGCGAATATAATATTTTGAGAGCAAAACGCAAAACATGAATAATATATTGAGAGTCTTTACTTATTATAAAACAAAGTCGTTATTTATGTATGTATAATATGTATATCCCTATGTGAACTTATATCTTCCAAATTAAGCAACGGATTTTGATGCGGTTTGTTTAAACAAATAGATTGGTTCAAGAGGATGGCTTTTTTGTATAGTTTGCTTAGGTTTGCAGTATACTTGGGGAGGAGGACTCAGTAACTATAATCACGGGTCTCGAGCATTAGCTATAAATATATAAAGTAAAATGGGTCAAAGTACAATAAGTAAATGCATAGAGAGGAAGAGGTTGTGGGAACAATGGTTACCTACTCCAAATCAGTATATATCCGTTAATATTAAAGGCTTTTTGCAATAAATATACTGCAAGTTCCATGGGGTGCCAAGGATAGACATAAAACTAATGTAATTCCATTAGAAGTGACGCACACATCGCATAAAATTGGGGACACACAAGAAACGACACTGTCCGTATGCTATGAATATTGCTCTCCTGATTTTTTCAACTGGTATTGCCTGACAATAAATGAATGAATGAATAAATATCTAATATTTATTGTACACCAGATAAGTGCATTACATTACAGATAAGCTTTATATTCACAATACGGCAAGTACATTATGGGGTCTTATCACAATTTTCGATCTCTTACAGACAACATAAATGCCAACTCCTGTTGCATTAATGCTTAAAGTTAAGCGTCGGAATGAAATTTATTGCGTGTTGGCGGTGGCAAATCCCATTTTTTTCACACTGAAACGGTTTTTTAATAATGTACGCCTTATGATTTTACGAGCGAAAACAAAAGGCATTGAACAGTTTGTTCATTACGAAGCCACGGTGTATATTCTTTTACTTAAATGTCGTCTACAAGTCGACCGCAAATCATGTTTATTTATTACAGGCTGTTGCCCGCGACTTTATACACGTGGAATGGTAAAAATTGATGATGATGATTCACAGTGATGATTCACTCCTATTGGTCGCATGATAATATATAACCTAAAGCCTTCATCTATAAATGGACTATCAAACACAAAAAGAGTTTTTAAATTTTAACTAATAGTTCCAGAGTTTATAAACAAACAAACAAACTCATTAACTTTATAATATTAGTACAGATACAGTACAGATAGATAAGAACACAAGCTTATGAGCTTAGCTTGGGACCCGAGAACGTTGTAAAAAAAAACTTGGATCGCGGCTTGATCGATCCGTATGTAAGTCGCTAAGAGTCGCTCAATATCTATTTTAATACTTTTTGTTTTAAAAGGGTTGTATTTTATGGAAAGAGAATAATGTGACGATTTATATCTCCGAATTCTGAAAACCGATGTTTGAACTGACGAAGTCACAGGCAAAGGCTAGTAACATTTCATTCCTAACTTTTGTTTCTGTTCTTCTGTACTTTTGTGCATGTCCCTATGTGAGCTTATATCTTCAAAAATACGCAACAGATTTAAATACAGTTTCGTTTAGTTGATAGAGTGGTTCACTTGGATGGCTTTTTTGTATAATTTCTAAAAATATGGGTTAAATAACTATAAACGCGAGTGAAACCGCGGGCATTAGCTTGTAAAATATAAAAAGAGGTTTAGCTATCTACCATAATATCTATCAATCAATATACACATTTCAGTTCATATTAGTACACACAGTTTCGTACAAATATACAAGGGTAAATGTTCTATTTGACTAACCCGACCACAACGATATGCAAACGCAATTTATTGTACAGACGCAACATTAGACAGTGGTACCGATTCTACGCGCACATCTAATCTAAAAAATGAAAATTGGTAGTGTCAAGAACACAATTCGGAATTGAGCGTGGAGACCGAATCCAGAAATTTCGTAACGAAACGGACCGACGGATGGACGGACCGACGGACGGACGAACGGACCGATGTACGGACGGACAGACAGACTGACGGACGAACGGACCGACGGACGGACGGAAGGACGGACAGACAGACAAATAAAATAATTAAAAAATTATAATTGCATAAGTTGATAAAAACACTATGCAATAGCTTTACCGCGGCAGTCACCGAGTGCCTGAATGTCTTTTTTTTGTTAGATTTGTTTAAACTAAAGAATTTAATTTATAAAAATGTGCATAAAGAAATAGCCAATTTATCAAAATACGCCATAGTCGTTTTCATTTTTAACACGCTTTTTATATGTTTGGTATGTATCTATCAATGTATTAATCTATGTAACGGAATCTTTGAATGCGGTTTTCACCCACTTGCAATAGTCGGATTGATTTGAAATTTTGCATGCATAACAAGGACCGATGATAATGCAATTATTTAAAAATATATTTAGTTTTTGAACTAAAAATCTCAATGAATTTGAGAGCGTTCCTCGATTTCTCAGGAGATAACCATCAGATCCTGATCTGGTGCCAATGGGACTACACGGAAACCATAAGCTTTCAAATAAAAAAAGAATTGTTACATAAAACATAAAAAAAAGCATACAGAAAAATTGAGAACCTCCTCCTTTTATGAAGTCGGTTAAAAATGGTACGGAATCATTTCAACTCGTGCTTAGCCGTTTTCTTTCCTTTATTGGCAGAGTGATTTATCTTGTAAAGGCATCTACGTCAGAGTTTTGGCTGTCGTCTAGACAAAAATAACCATATATCTTTAGTAGGTACCTACTATTATTTTAATTAAATGTTTGTACTGCGTCTGGGTGTTTCTATGTATTATAAGTATGTATTTACAAAAAAAAAAGTAGTATATGTATTCTATCCGTATTCTGGTACCCATAACACAAGCATATAAGCTTAGCTTGGGACCAGAGGACGTTGTGTGAAATGTCCATGAATATTTATTTTTATTTTTTTATTTTTTTTATTATTTGAAAAAATGGAGTCTATATCGCTGTGTAAATTATAAAATACTATACCTATACATAAAAGGTATTGTATTCTATAAACAAAATATTGTACCTATTTAAATAAGTGTTAACTATGTAAGCACAGTATGTAAGTATATTTATACGAACCACAGTTTACCCTCCGTGTGGTGACGGATTAAGAATACAAGTGTCACAACCCCATCTCCTCCCAAGAGTGCTGTAAAAGTCAGTTAAGGGATATTGCACATAGATAACATCCTCTGTGAGAGACGGAAAATTCAAAAATAAACCCTGTGCCAACACGCCTGGTCAGCGCGGCACAGTAGACCATAATTCCACCAAAATGAAGGAAGGCCCGTGCCCAACACTCACGACAACGATCATACGGTTTTGTGAGGCTATGTTTTAATTTTATGTCAAGTTGGCATATTTTACAAGTTTTTTTGAAACGTCAGAAGCTTAGGTGTCGTCTGTTCCAAACACGAATCCTATGGAGAAGAACAGACAAAAAACTCCATGGATTTTTATTTAATTTTTTTAATTAACATCCACTGTGATCAGCAAAGTCAAAATCCTCATTAATAGATACTTTTATAAGATAGCGATAATATCTTCTACCAAATAGTGTCAGAGATTAAGCTTAACGACAACAAAGATAAAGTTAAAAGCCAATTGTAATAACCATAAAGAGGTCTGATAACTATAAACCTAACTGAATCTGGCTCCTTTTTCAGCGAAAACAATTCGGTGCTTACTAAAAGGCTTTTCGAGGTCAAAAATATAATTTTAGATTCCAGTTTATTGATATCTGTTGCCCGCGATTAGGTACTCGTAGAATATAGAAAATTTTCGCCGTTTTCGCAACATTTTTCACTATTGCTTGATATATAATAGAATATGTTTTTTAAAAGTTAAACCGACTTCATGAGCCTTTGAAATTTGAGGGTTTTCCTCGAT
The DNA here is from genome assembly GCA_916999025.1 of Orgyia antiqua. Lineage (NCBI taxonomy): Eukaryota > Metazoa > Arthropoda > Insecta > Lepidoptera > Erebidae > Orgyia > Orgyia antiqua. Next base: position 15,272,194 of record OU779874.1, read on the forward strand.
TTCTTAGGAGACAACCATCAGATCCTGACCTGGTGCGAATGGGACCACACGGGAAGTACCAGTTTTAAAAAAAAGAGACCATGAAAATCATTTCGCCCTGTTAAAAGTTATGAGGTAGCAAACATAAAAAAAATACAGATGAGTTGAGAAAATCCTTCTTTTTTTTAAGTCTGTTGAAAATATCTGACAATTTTAATATTTATTTGCGTATCTATTGTGTTTTAAATTGGAATCTCACTACGTTTTAACACTTCAGCTGCAGATGTTAATGGTGCTTGCTCTAAAATTAATTAAACTGCAAATTGCTTAGAGATTTAAGCCAACAAGAGTGGTTACAGACGCTGTGTTTATTGTCAAATATACTCGAATAAAATGGAATCTTTGAAAGTGATTTTTAAGATATAATTCGACATCGATATATCCTGTAATGGTAGATGTTAAGATTTTAAATAAATTAAATATTTTTTTTTAATATCCAGGATATTTGTATTTTTTTTTAGTTTTCAAAGAATTATAATAAAATAGCAGCTATTAACATTTTTATTTATAAGATCATACTTCACCATCATCATCATATCGTTACGCCTATTTCCATAATGCGGTAAGTAGAGTTTGTTTGTTTGAACTCGCTAATCGCAGAAACTAAAATTGTAATTGAAAAATTCTTTTTGTGTCGGATAGTACACTTATCGAGCCAGGCTATACATCATAATATAACATGACGCTGCGAACACTAGGAGCATCAGTGAAAAATGTTACAAAAACAGTAATATTTTTGAAAATGCAAACAGTAAAACCAAAAGACTTTCCTGTACTTTTAAATTTCTTTTGCACAATAAAAGTCATTTCGCATACCAAGAGTAGGGAAAACGGTGAGCTAATTTTCGGTTCGCTGGCAGCATTACAATTGCAAAACTCTAAATGAGTCGGCCACAGATCGCTACTAATAGATTCCAGACGCACAGCAATCAACGCACTCTGTACGTATACGCTTTTCTAACGTAATATAGAATACGGAGTGCGATTCTGCTACGACAAATGAAAATGCATTATTTAATACCCCGTAACCCGCTTTCCGTGGAGTAACGGAATAAGAATACTTACAAGTGTCACCACCCCCTTTTGCTTTTGCAGCTCTTTGGGAAGGCTAAAGAGTTGTAAAAGCAAGGAAAAGTTAGGCTAAAATTTAAAACAAATATAAGTACGCTTATATAAAATCATTTTTACGGATTTTGACGCGAGTATTCGTTTTAAATAGCCAGACAAATTAATATACGCGTCTAAATCCGTAAAAAGTAGTTTCATTTAACAAATGGTCCGCGCAAGTGTTAGAGAATATACAGAAAAGGGATGTCATACACAGAACATTCTAAGTGATAGGTGGAAAACTCGAAAATAAACCCTGTTTCAACATGTTTGGTTAGCGCGGTACAGTAGACCATATTCCTTTTCAAAACTAAGGAGGCCCGCCGTGCCCAACAATAAGTTAATGGACTGGAGAGAGTAACCGGGCTTTCAACGTTGGTAAGTTGAGTCGTTAACAAAAATATCGAGTCGTAATCAAAAAGCTCATACTGTCGCATCTATTGGCGTGATCTATGGAGTCGGCTCATATTACTTTACAAATGAGAGATTCCATTACAATTTCTGAGGCTTATTTGTTTTTATTATTTTAAATAGCAGTTTCTACTCGCGATTTCACATGTGATTATAGTTACTGCCCCCCTCTTTGGCTTTTCTCTTGATACCCTTATAAATGGTTGTCTTCGTCTATTAACCAGAGCGGAGTGTTGCAAATAACCTTAAATAAGCATAACCTTTTTAGTTTTAAGCCGATAAAATATGTAATCCTAACTATAACTCTGAATTAACACGCATTTGTTAGATTCGAATGTATATACACACTATACATAAACACAATTTTGTAATGCATGTAACCCGTCTCAACAAAATATGTAACTCTTTCATGGGTCATTGTATACGATTTTATAATAAACTCCCTATTGATGTAAGAGAATTATATTTCTAAATTTAAAAAATTCATTAAAACTAAATTATGTAAAATGGCGTATTACAAAATTTCTGAATAAATTAAAGATGATAAAGCTTGGGAGTAGGTTGCTCTGGAGCAATACATATTCTATATTGTAATGTTTTATTAGCATTGTAAGTTTAATTTGACATTGAATTTAAAAAAATATTGATTTAATTAAAAGCTCTGCTGAGTTTCTTATGCCGCCGATTCTTCTCAGTAGATTGCGTCCTGAATATTTAAAAAAAAAATGTCTACTTGAATAAATGATTTTTCATTTAATTTCATTTCATTTCATCTATCAATGTATTAATCTATGTTACGTAATCTTTGAATGTGATTTTCACCAACTTGCAGTAGTCGTATTAATGTGAAATTTAGCACACATATTAATGACCGATGACAATACAATAATTTAAAAGAATTTTCAGGATTTTCAAGCGAGTGTTTTTAGTTTTTGAACTAAGCCAACTATTTGAAAATCTCGCAAGTGTTTACAAAAATATGTATCAGCAAAATATTGTCCAGAAATTTAACCTCATTTTTGTATTTGACAAGTTACTTGAAACACAGCTGTCACTATAATAATAACAATAATAAATTTATTGAATAAAATACAATGAACATCTCAATCTATGGTGTCCTCTTTTATGTTTGTTTGTTATTAACTAACTAAACTGTCCTAACTTCATCTTCTAGCGAGACCTCTATCTGAGACCGTAATTTTAGTTTGTATGTTTGATAAAATATAGTTTACGAGACTTAGACGACTCTCATGTGGTATATTAAATGAAAAAATACTTTTCAAAAGAACGATTATTATAAGTTTTAGTTTAACAAATAAAAATATTATTGCTTGTAAGGTATGAATCCAAGAATGTTTGTTAGAATCGCAGCAGATGGCGCTTTATAGTCTCTGCCTACCCCTATTGGAAAAAGGCACGATATTTTGATGATGATGACAATGTAAGGAAATTAATTCATATGAATTATAAAGAAAATTTCTGTTTTTAAATTTATGGCGCGTAAAGGGATTTCACCTTACGTGCCATAAAAAGTAGAACAAAGAGTACAGATAAAAATTTTGTAAAAACTGATAAACACAAACTGTGAAATTTCAAGCTCTCTGGCTATCACCCTTACAGAGATACAGCCAGATTACAGACGGATGGTCGGACGGACAATGAAGTCTCAGTAATAGGGTACCGTCTTACCCTTCGGTACGGAACCCTAAAATGTAGCTAGTAATTCTATGGGTGCTAAAAGAAAGAGCCCCGGGATTGATAGAAAAATAATATATAGAAATAAATATGAGTCAAATACAAATATAAATATCACAATAACAGTTTTATTTTATTTCAGTTCAAAAATATCGAAAATACTTTTTCTTTTCCAGCAAAAATACGAACATACATCTTTAATTCCTTTTAGAGTATCTTTCGTATTTATATTCTGGGATAATAGCAAGATGATTTGTGGAATTACTTGAATGTCACAATCATTTGATTTTTCATGTATATCTGATGGTTATGGCATATAAAAACTGCTAACATAATGTCCTCTCTCTCTCCAGCCCATTTACGTCCCACTGTTGGGCACGGGCTTCCTCCACTTTGAAAGGAATATGGTTTACTGTGCCGCGTTGACCAGGCATGTTGGCACAGGGTTTATTTTCTACATAGTTTTCTGTCACTCTCAGAAGATGTTATCTGTGTGCAATATCTCTTTGCTGACTTTTACAGCACCTTTAGGAGGAGATGAGGTGGTGACACTTGTATTCTTAATCCGTCACCACACGGAGAACATAATCATAATCTACTATCTATTACTAAGTAGAATTAAATAAGTCTACTACTGCTATTTATAATTAAGTAAGTTAAGATAATGGTGGTATTGTAATCTCTGGTAATCCGCGCCTATATAAATGCGAAATTATTTTTTTCTGTTTGTGATTCGTTTAGCCAAAAGTATAAATTAGGTTCTATAGTGATTTCAAAACTTCACGCGTATGAAGCCTGTTATTGTTAAGAGTGTGTATATTATTATTAATTAAAATTAAATATTTTATAAGACTATTTATATAGATAATTTTAATAATAATCTACTAGAATATAAATGCCTAAAGGCTCAACTACTATTTTATTATTTTCTACCTTCAGGTTACATAAATTAAATTAATTAATTCTAAGCGCTCGAAACTTCGGGTAGTTTTGAAACATCTGTACACGAAATGTTACGCCATAATTTGTCGGAATTAATTAAACAGATAACTATCTTCATTGTAATTACACATATGTTCTCTTATATTTTTTAATAAATAAATAAATATTCATGGACATTTCACACAACGCCCTCTGGTCCCAAGCTAAGCATATTATGCTTGTGTTATGGGTACCAGAATACGGATATAATACGTAAACTACTTTTCTTTTGTAAATACATACTTATAATACATAGTAAACACTCAAACGCAGGACAAACATTTGTATGACAATTATTAATATCATACAAAATTTGTGTATCATTTAGTGATAGTCCCGAGCGGGAATCGAACCCGCGACCTCATAAATAAATAAAGTAATAATAAAGTAGCTTATTGGTGTATGGAAAGAAATAAAGTCAAATTACTATTGTTTTTCCCTAAAGCTAGATTAGATTGTTTCTCCGATACGCTACACTCGTACTTACGATTCAATGCCTATGAAAGACCCAATAGTATATTTGTTTTGTTTACTTTGTAGGCGTAAAGACAACAATCACTTAGATACTTTGTGATGGATATCCTACTAATATTATAAAGGCGAAAGTTTGTATGTATGGATGTTTGTTACTCTTTCACGTAAAAACTACTGAATGGATTTGAATGAAACTTTACCACAATATAGCTTATACATCAGAATAACACATAGGCTACAAATTGGCTGGACCGATTTTGATGAAATTTTATTTTATACAGAATTGTATGGCAAAACAACGTTTGCCGGGGCAGCTAGTAACAAATAAACTATCGTGATAGTTGCTATCAGGATGCTAAAAAAATAATAAATAATAGATGTACATTTTTATTTTCAGTTATCTTCTTTAATTTTTATAAAACAACGTCGTTATTTTTGTATATATGTCCCCATGTAAGCTTATATTTTCAAAAATACGCAACATATTTAGAAATAGAGATAATATTCTCTATTTAGAAATTTATTATTTGACGAGCCTCGTGGTTGAGTGGTTTATGTAACGGACTGCCGATCAAGAGGTCACGGGTTCGATTCCCGCTCGGGGCAATCATTTGTGTGCTTTTTCTAATTGTCATGCAAATGTTTGTACTGCGTCTGGGTGTTTCTATGTATTATAAGTATATATTTACAAAATAAAAATAGTAGGTATATTTATTCTATTCGTATTCTGGTACCCACACAAGCATAACACAAGCATAATATGCTTAGTTTGGGACCAGAAGACGTTGTGTGAAATGTCCATGAATATTTATTTATTTATTATTAGTTCCATAACTAAAAAACACGCTTTAAAATCCTTAATATTTTTTTTTTAATTTTTACATTGTCATCGGTACTTAACATGTATTGTGTGCAAAATTTCAGACCGACCCGACTACAGACTGCAAGTGGGTGAAAATCACTTTCAAAGATTCCGTTACATATATTAAATACATTTTTTCTCCTCTCTGCCCTGTTGGGCCATGATGGTGCCTTGAGCTTTACCATGACCATATATTAATAGTATTAATACATTGATAGATACGTTCCGAACTAATATAAGCGCGTTATTAATAAATACAGAATTAACCCTACCGTACCCTTATAATTGTTTAATTACAAATGACATTATAAAACAGAAATTCTGTAATAAAAAATAGATAAAAATGAATGAGGCCGCTCAGAATGTGGCTTATGGTAGAGTTAGTCTGTTGTACAAAATCTAGGTTTTATGTCCGCAAGTCATTAGTATAACAATGGACATCTATTTTTGGAGTAATTAGTACTACTATGTTTTAATTTTAATGCTGAAATAATATGATAATACATATTATTTTCGTAGAGCTGGATTTTTTGTCTGTCCATTTGTAACCAGGCTGTATCTCATGAACCAGTTATATAGTTGAAATTGTCACTAATGAAGTATTTCTATTACACAGAACAGAACAGTAACAGAATGGAATAAATATTTAAGGATTTTCTCATACAATTGATATATCATAAATTCACCTGCCATAACGCAGGCTAAATAGACATGTTCACAAATTTGTTATTACCAACTTATGTAGGTACTCTATTTATAGTGAATAAACTGATTTGATTAGATACAATAAATGACTTAATTTAACTTGACAATACGCTTAAACGACTTGGTTATACGGTAGGATATAAGATGGTTATTATAATATAACTAACTAATGCCCGCGGTTTCACTCGCGTTAATGGTTATTATGCCCCTAGTATTAAGACAGGAGCCTTAATATACAACAAATCTTAACAAATTATACATAAAACCACATTAAAATCCGTTACGTAGTTTTGAAGATACACGACTTTATTTTATTATCACGCTTATATTTTTTCGGAATTTTTTTTTTCATTATTTATTTGGGACTTCGAACTTTTCGGAACTTGTATAATAATACTAGCTGACCCGGCAAACGTTGTTTTGCCATACTAAAAAATAGATGTTGGCCGATTCTCAGACCTACTGAATATGTATGTAAAATTTGAGAAGAATTGGTCTAGCCGTTTCGGAGGAGTACGGTAACTAACACTGTGACACGTGAATTTTATATATTAGATATTAATCTATGTAACGGAATCTTTGAATGTGATTTTGACCCACTTACAACTTACTTGTAGTTGGGTCGATCTGTAAATTTGCACACATATTAAGTACCAATGACAATGCAATAATTTAAAAAAATATTTACGATTTTAAAGCGTGTTTTCTTAGTTTTTGAGCTAAGTAGATTATTATATTAACTAAGGATAATAACGATATGGAACCTTTCATTCACGAGTCCAACTCGCTCTTGGCCAGGGCTTTTATTTTTTATTTAAAGAATTGTAACAGTAACAAAGAGACGTCATTAGAATCAGCTTATTAAAAACAAGTAGGTACTCATCAGATGAGATATGCAAAATATGAAAATTCCCTCATTAAGACTACGTTTCATGTTTTCAAATATTACCAATTTACCATTCATGTAAACGAGTATAAACAATCTTTAGGTTTTGAGAAAATATTTAGGTGAAAAAGATGAGACCACCTCGGTAGTTTACTTTAGATGAGAAAACTATGTTTGTGCAAAATAAAATTTCTGATTATATTAAAGATGATAAAGCTTGGGAGTAAGTTGATCTGGAGCAATACATATTCTATATTGTAAGGTTTTATTAGCATTGTAAGTATAATTGATATTTAATTAAAAAAAATATTGATTTGATTAAAAGCTCTGCTGAGTTTCTTTTCTTGTTCTTCTCAGCAGATTGCGTCCTGAACCGGTGGTAGGGAAAAAAAAAATTGGACATGTCATAAGCACATAATTTTTCTGATAAATTGTGTCTACGTGATTAAATGATTTTTCATTTCATTTCATTTGCATTTGAAATCTGAGGGTTTCCCTCGATTTTTCAGGATATCACCAAGCCGAGCCAAGATAAATATGAAAATAAATCTTGCATGAATTAGCCATTTCGAGGTATATAATGGCGTTTATTGTTGTGAATCATTTTCAAAATTCATTTGATCTGCCATTCTGCCATATTTATTGTCATGTTGTGGTGAGTTATTTAACTATTTAAACAATGTATTGTCCCACTGTTGGGCACGAGCCTCCTCCATTTCGGGAGGGTTTTTGGTCTGCTATTTCTAGCTGACGAGATATGTAGGCATGGGGTTTAGTTTTTAGTTTTCCGTCTCTTACGGAAGATGTCATCTCTTACAGCTAACTGAGAAGGAGATTAGATGTTAAACTCATTATATGGGTGAGATCGCCAATGGAACCAGTTTCGCATTTACCTTTGTGAATGTATGGCCAAATAAGTAAGAAAAAAGTATATTTATTTACATGGATATTTTACACAGAAATTTTGGAGCCAGGCTGACCTTGGGACCAGAGGGTCCCAAACTAAGCTTATATGCTTGTAATAAGGGTACCAGAATACGTATATACATATACTACTTTTTTTAGGGTTCCGTACCCAAAGGGTAAAAACGGGGCCCTATTACTGAGACTTCGCTGTCCGTCCGTCCGTCCGTCCGTCCGTCCGTCCGTCCGTCCGTCCGTCTGTCACCAGGCTGTATCTCAAGAACGGTGATAGCTAGAGAGTTGAAATTTTCACAGATGATGTATTTCTATTGCCGCTATAACAACAAATACTAAAAATAAAATAAAATAAATATTTAAGGGGGGCTCCCATACAACAAACATGATTTTTAGGGTTCCGTACCCAGTATCTCAAGAACGGTGATAGCTAGACAGTTGAAATTTTCACAGATGATGTATTTCTATTGCCGCTATAACAACAAATACTAAAAATAAAATAAAATAAATATTTAAGGGGGGCTCCCATACAACAAACATTATTTTTAGGGTTCCGTACCCAGTATCTCAAGAATGGTGATAGCTAGACAGTTGAAATTTTCACAGATGATGTATTTCTATTGCTGCTATAACAACAAATACTAAAAATAAAATAAAATAAATATTTAAGGGGGGCTCCCATACAACAAACATGATTTTTTTACCGTTTCTTGCTCGATACTAATAACGTTGCCTTATGTTGCATAGATAATGGTACGGAACCATTCGTGCGCGAGTCCGACTCGCACTTGACCAAATATTTTTTTTGTAAATATATTCTTGTAATACATAGGCACCCAGACGCAGTACAAACAATTGTATGACATTTAAAAACATCACACAAATAATTGTTCCAGTCGGCATTTGAAGAAGCGACCTCGTGAACGGTAGTCCGTTATATATATTCATGGACCTTTTTGTGATACCTTATTGTGATAGATATAAGAACCGTACCCAGTTATGGAACTTATATAGCTGGGCAAAATAAAAAAAATAAGAAATGAAGTTATATAAAAAGATTAAGAAACGAAGCTATAAGAGAACGTTGCGGTCTGAAAGAGGATGTAGTGACTAAGGTGGAGAAAAGTATACTTAGGTGGTTTGGTCATGTGGAGAGGATGGATGAGAGACGATTAACAAAAGGCATATACACGGCGGAGGTAAGTGGAAATGCTGGGAGAGGACGCCCGAGAAAAATATACTCCGATGTCATCGCCGGCATACTCCAAAAGGGGCAAGTGCGTAGCACTTACAACCGTCGGGCATGTATGACCAGATGGATGAGTGTGGATGAAGCCAAGTAAGTATGTTTGGATCGTAGCAGATGGCGCTCTATAGTCTGTGACTACCCCCATAGGAAAAAGGCGTGATGTTATGATGATGATGATGCAAAATAAAAAATACGGACAAATATTGTACAAGCAGTTATTTGTTCGTAGTTCATAGTAGCTAGTAAATAAAATAAAACCAGCCAAGTTCTGTTACAGCAATAGGAACATAAAAGGCTTCATTATACATTAAACTGTACATTTTATTGTACCAGTTTATGAGATTTAAAGCTCCATTCCCCAAATATGTCCATCTATGACGTCATCGTTACTGAGAAAACATCGTATAAAACTTTTTATAGTTTGTGCAAAGTTATTTGTATTCGTTTCCAAATTCGTTGACTAAAATATTAAAAAGTAGGACGCGGGAATAATAATTTCTGCGTTCTAATTAGCTAATTATGTCAATTAAAAATTAAACAGGTATGTCCCCAGAGTGCTGTATATGTGCTGTATATAATAGGTAGCTAAGGCATATTGTAATATGTTTTGTAAGAGACGAAAAATTAGAAATTATACTTGTAGCAACCAACACATCTGGCTAAAGCGGCATGTAACTAAATAATATCCTAAAGCCAAAAAAGCAAGTGCCTAACAGTGGTCCTTAATAATGGCCTGATGAAATAAAAGAATAATCCTATATCATTCTCTTGCCCTTATCCCGTTATTGAGGGTTTGCACAACATGTGTTGTAGTAAGTTTATAGACATGCGGAGGTGACACTTGTATTTTTTTTGTCCATCACACTACATTAGAGCTCATTAGAGCCACCCGGCACCCACCCCGCACCGCCTCGTCGCACGGCGTCCACTCGTTGTCAACAGGTGGACATCGTGTTACCAATAGACGTCTTATGACCTCGCATTGCGCAAGGCAAGCATGCTTACAGCGAGTTGTCACCGAGTGGTCCACCCGATGTCCGCGCGTGGAGGGCTTACGACAGAGGCGACCCGGTGACGCAACGGAGTTTCCATCATTCATCATTTCAGCATTCCCAGACAAATCCATATCAAGAATACTAACCGCATGAGGCGAGGCGGTGCGGAGTGGGTGCCGGGTGGCTCTAATGAGCTATGACCTTTAGACGCGTATATTTGTTTAAAATTTTAGCCCGCACATGATACTTTACACAGAAGTAATTCTAGACTTTTCAGTTACCATGGTCACGGATGGGAGTCTAAATCCGTAATAAATGGTTTTATTTCACACAACAAGTTGCGCAGTTGCGCATTGCGCAACTTGTTGTGTGTTCGAGAATATAATGTAAACTAACAGATGCCCGCGACTTAGTACGGGTGGAATTTCGAAAGATTTCCCCGATTTTTTACAATATTTTTCACTGATGCTTCACTTCTATTGGTCGCAGCATGATGTTATATAGCCTATAGCCTTCCCCGAAAAATGTATTATCCAACATTGAAAGATTTTTTCAAATCTGACCAATGGTTCCTGAGATTAGCGCGTTTAAACAATCAAACAAACTCTTCAGCTTTTAATTATTAGTATTAATTAAAATCGTTAGTTTATAATATACGGATTTACTAATAAAAAGATCTGTTAACATTGCCGAATTGTGTTACTGAAACTATCAATTTTAATTTTTATTAAGATAAGTTGGGTTGTGCACGTAGAATCGGTACCAATGGCACCAAATCCGATTCCGAAAATAAAATTAAGAGTGTAATTATGAGTAGCTGTTACTAAGGATAAGATCTTTATCAATTTAGATAATGCCAAGAAAGGAAATCCCATTATTATAAATGTGTAACAATTTCAGCAATTCATTTATTTAATGCTAAGAAATAGATAGTAGTATCATTTTCAATGATTAATTATATCTATCTTCTTCTCCAGCCCATTCACGTCCCACTGTTGGGCACGGGCCTCCTCCACTTTGGGAGGGATTATAGTCTACTGTGCCGCGCTGACCGTGGCGTGTTGGCACAGGGTTTATTTTCGAGTTTTCCGTCTCTCACAGAAGGTGTTATCTGTGTGCAATATCCCTTAGCTGACTTTTACAGCACCCTTGGGAGGAGATGGGGTGGTGACACTTGTATTCTTAATATGTCACCACAGACTAATATTATAAAGATAAATGTTAGAGCGTAGATATAGAAACAGATATAAGTGATAGATAGGTGATGATTTAATTAAGATAACAGGAAGTCATTAATTACAAGTGGCGCAAGATCGCGTAATTTGGGCACAGCTATCTTCGATAGAGATAAGCAATGAGCTGGAAGATTGATGATATTATCTTTAGTTGATTAGCTTGCTAAATATTTATTTAATCTTTAGTAAGTACGTTAAAATCTTTCATCCTATATATAGTCGCGGGGAGTCATTGGATGCAATCGGTACAAGATCGCGCGTTGTGGCGTTCTATGGGGGAGGCCTATGCTCAACAGTGGACGAAGAAACCGGTCAAGTACGAGTTCAACGCGTACACGAAGTGTTTCGTACAACCCTTCGTGTACGCGTTGAATTCGCACTTGGCCGGTTTGTATTCTCCTACGGACTGAATTTTCAAAAATCCTTACTTAAAGCTCCTCTACGTTATAAGAGGAACCAATGTCCCAAGTTTCCTTATAATACGAAAATTTCATTAAAGAATCTTTATAGGCTCTACGTTTATGTCAATCAGTCGGTCAGATAATGTAATCAGCATGTTTGTGTCCAAAGTTCGGAACTCAATTGATACATTAACAATTGACCTAAATTGGATTGGATTAAAGAAAATTATGTTCGAAGCAAGATGTTCCTTTGTCCGATTTCATTAATCAAATGGTGAGGATTTCCTTTAATATTTCAGGATATATGAGCTTTACTTATCGATCATAATATTATTATATTCGTAACTAGGTGTTTCCAGCAACTTCGTACGCGTAGAATTTTGAAAGAAAACCTAAAAACATTATACAAAAAAGGCATCCTCTTGAACCACTCTATTTATTTAAAAAAACGCACTGAAATCTGTTGCGTACTTTTGACGATATAAGCTCACATAGGGACATAATATAAAAATAACGACTATGTTTTATAACAAGTAAAGATTCGACATTAATATCTGAGTGTAATCACATAGTTTTTACCCTTGGCACACAACGTTATACCAATTCAAGTTTTGATATAAGTTCAATAAGGAAATAGTAACTCCTTAAAAGGGGACTCGGGCTGTAAAAATGTGGGCTTTACTTTATACAAAACGTACTCTAATACTTTTTACTTTCTTCACGTTCAAATAAAATTGTTGCTCTAGAATCAACTTTAGAGCCATTCTCTACTATATTATTATGTATGTACTATTTTACCCAAAAGATAAGTAAAAAATTTTGCAAAAAAAAAAGAATAAATGCTACGCGTACGGATTCGCGGGCAACAGCTACCTATGTTTAGATAATTTTTCTAAAAAGGAAAAAATATGGATGTAGTATTTATATGCGTCTTTTCTTTCAATGTTTTTGCAAATAGAATCTGAATGCACAGCAGCCGTCTCGGTTCGTATCAGCCAAGCGTTGGACATTGTAAGAGTGATGGTGATAGCGTCGGTGGCCAAAATGTGGTTCAAAACCCTTCACCGAAATGCCGAAAATTGTATCATAAGAAGGTTTGACCCTTTTCCGACAGATTTTGTCCTATTCTGTACTAAAGCATATCTATATTAAATATTATTTATGAATATTTTACGCAATTTTCTCTGGTCCCAAGTAAAATTATATAATTTGTCTTTTTAAATTAAATAAATAATTAAAATAATTCCCCGAAATTAAATTATAACTAGAATTTCATAAATACTTATACAGATCATAAATATATACTTATACAATATCATCATAAATACATCATACACAGATCATAAATACATACTTATACAAGAATTTCATAAATACTTATACAGATCGATTCCCCTCTTAGCAAATAGATACTGAGAAATTGTGGACATGAAATACTCTCGAAACTTTCCAAGTACAGCCTAACTGGGTTTGATTCGTCGGTTGACCTCTATCGCCAAGTTGGATTATCTTACTTTATGTTTGTCCCAGATAAAATTAATAGCCATGTTAGTATTATATAAAATTCTCTGCTAAGTACTAAAGTGACTTTTTTCATTATTGGATACATTAGACTTGGTATGAATTTAGTCTATAGAACGACCGAAAATCATCATCTTTAATCATCATAAAATCACGCCTTTTTCCCATAGGGCTAGGCAGAGATTAGGTATAGAGCGCCATCTGTTACGATGCAAATATAATTCCTTGGCTTCACTTACATTCATACATCAGGTCATACCATACATAGCATCAACTGATATACACAAACTGTGAAATTTTCACCTCTCTAGCTATCACTGTTCCAGAGGTAAAGCTTGGTATCAGACAGTAATAGAATCCCGTATTATCTTTTGGTACGGAACCTTTTTTTTTTTTACTTGGGGAATGCTTTTACGCACTTTGTTTGGGACTCCCGGGTCAGAAGCGGACCCGAACTACCCACTAAACCCCACGGTGTTCCTCCTCGCCCCTTAGCCGGGCCATGGTAGTTACTCAGGTATTACCATGACCCGACCAGGGGTGGCCCCCTGTGGGGCTCACTGTGACGGGGCGAGCGACAGGCCCTCCAACCTCACGCGCGTGGCCTCCTCGTCGGGTTTGGTACGGAACCTTACATAATTAGCTTTAAAAATATTTATTTAATAAAATAAATTAAAATAGAAAAAATCATGTTTAAGTCACATAGAGAAAAATTGTAATGGTAATATTATATCATTTGGTAAACATGTGCAGGACCGATGATAGCTCAGCTGGTAGAGCGACGGAACGGTATTCCGAGGTCGTGAGTTTAAGTACCGCTCATGGTGATCACTTTTCCACAATAATTTAGTTTATTAAGTAAAAGCATAGGAAGTCAATTGCAAAATTTAATAAAATAATGTAGAAATATTATATGCTTACAATTAAGATCAAATAATACGCAGTCTCTAAATAAATATCATCCTTACCACAGAATAATAGCTCCACAATTAACTACCATTCACTGAGTGCTCTCAATTATGAACACAAACAAAATGACTATTGTTGTAGAATAAACATTGTATTTCTGATGATTTATTGTTATAATCTTCTTGAATATTTAAGATAGCCCAATAGCCCCCAGCGCATACATTTCTGGTCCTTCGAGCCGGATGTCGAGTGATGTGGTCATTAACATATTACAAAGGATTAAATTTTTCTGTCGTCGTGCTGAGTTATTAAGTCGCGCGAACAACTAACTACCAACTACATAAGAGCACTAGCAAATTTTCCCCGTTTTTGCAATATTTTTCAATGATGCTGCGCTCCTATTGCTCGCAGCGTGATGTTGTATAGCCTATAGCTATCCTCGATAAATGTACTATTTACTATAAACACTGAAAGAAGTTTTCAAATCAGACTAACATTCTTGAGATTAGCGCGTTCAAACAAACAAACTCTTCAGTTTTATAATCTTGCCCATGTCGTGATGGATTAAGAAAACAAAATAATGTCATTACCCCCAGGGTGTGTTTTAAACAGATAAATATATTAGGGAACGGCGGAAAACTCAATTCTAAACCCTATGAAGAGACGACTGGTCGGTGTGGGATACGAAATATCTTTTCTCAATAGTGGGACGTGAGTAATCTGGGGAGAAAGGAAGGAAAGTAACTCGACAATATTCAATGCAAGTTCCGAGAAACAAAAAATTATAATAGACATTCTTTAGCCTATGGTGTGCTATGGTATTATCTTATCCCTGATATTTAATTAATATCGCACTGGATGGCAATTTGTGGAATGTCCATTGAATATCGTATTCATTACATATATTCATTACATTGTTATGGGAAGTCAGTTATATGGAGCACATGCCTTTTGATCACACAGATTTTGTTAAACTTAATCAAATAATCTCTAATAAATATCAAGCTAATTATTTATTACAATAACATTTGTGATATTAAAGACACAGCGTGAAAATTATATTACTCGATGGCAATTTGTGGAATGTCCATATTACCGATTTATTAATTTTTTTTCATTAATATGTTATGGGAAGTCAAACTTAACCACATAACCGTTTCGAAATACTAATTATTTTTAAGATTTCTATTTGCGATTTTGAGGACACGGCGTAAAAATAATAATATTAACGTGTGTCAAGTTCTACCAGCGGAAGGTTAAGTGTCTATAAAATTTTGGAAGTTTCAGAACATCATCAATAAGAACATCTCTCTTCAGTCCATTAACGTCGCTCTGTTGGGCACAGTCAGCCTCCACTATTGGAGGGATTATGGTCCACTATGCACTGTATAGTAACTGCCGACCCCTATGGAAAAAAGGGCGTTACGGTATGATGATGATGATAATAATTTACATAGATTCCTTTACATACATTAATACATTGAAAGATATGTACCAAAATATTAGAACCAAATAATAAAAAAAAATATTCCGGTGGCCAGTCTACATTTAGAAAAATACTACCTGAACCGGCAAACGTTGTTTTGCCATACAAATGTGAAGGGTGGACAACCCTTATCACTTAGTAAGGGGATTAAAAATAGATAGTAGCCGATTCTCAGACCTATTGAATATGCATATAAAATTTCATAAGAATCGGTCAAGTCGTTTAGGAGTATGGGAACGAACATTGTGACACGAGAATTTTATACATAAGATACCCAGCGAGTTCCTTGAATTGAACATAATAAACTGTATTAAGGAACAATAGATTTACTATTAGGTTTCTGTAAACATTAAAAGGCAAGTACAGCGTAACGGAAAATCAATTCAATTTAGCTTTCATGGAAATTCGCTAGTAATTTGACTTTATTTCTTACTTTATCCAATTGTATTTATGTGAAGACAAATAAAGTATATTTATTTTTACGTAAATACTATAAAATTTTACTTTTATTGAAATTACGCACAACATAGGTCTGGATCTAATCTATACTAAGATTATAGGTAGTATGGCGTCTAGAATAAACTGTAAGTTGAAAATGAAATTCAAGTCATTTAATCACGTAGACGGTCCGTGTGGTGATGGATTAAGAATTCAAGTGTCACCACCCCATTTCTTTCCCGGGGTACTATAAAAGCCAGCTAAGGAACAATATAAGCAGTTAACGTCAACTGTGAGAGACGGAAAACTCGAGAATAAACCCTGTGCCAACACGCCTGGTCAGCGCGGCACAGTAAACTATAATCCCTCCCAAAGTGGAGGAGGCCCGTGCCCAACAGTGGGACGTTAATGGGCTGGAGAGGAAGGAAGGAATAAATATCTTATCCTTATAATCCTCTGGTCCCAAAGTAAGCTATATTTCTATGCTTGTATTAAAGGTACCAAAATACGGATAGACTGCATATACTACATTTCTTTTGTAAATATATACATAAAATACATAGAAACACCCAGACGCAGTACAAACATTTGTATGACAATTAGAAAAATCACACCCCGAGCGGGAATCGAACCCGCGACCTCTTGATTGGCAGTCCGTTACATAAACCACTCAACCACGAGGCTTGTCAAAATCTAAATTAAAATCATTTAATGACGTAGACACAATTTAGCGAAAATAATGTAATAATTTATTTATGTTTGCAATTGACTTGCTATGCTTTTACTTAATAAATCAAATTATAGTGGAAAAAATGATCACCATGAGCGGGACTTGAACGACCTCGGAAATTCGAAAATGATGTACTTATGTCAAGTCCAAATTTTTTTGTTTTTCTAGTATAAACTAAATGCTGAACTTTCAGTTTCCTCTAGACGCCAGTCTCTAGCCCTTAATTAAGCTATATTTCTTGTATCTGTGCTTTTGTTATAACTGTTACTGTGGTTGTTTTAATATTAACATGATTTTATCGGTTCGCATCTATGAATGTATCTTACTAATATTATAAAGCTGAAGGGTTTTTTTTGTTTGAACGGGCTAATCTCAGAAACTACTGATTCGAATTGAAAAATTCTTTTAGTATTGGATAGTCCATTTATCGAGAAAGGCTATATAACATCACGCTGAGACCAATAAGAGCTAAGCATGCTTGAAAAATGTCGCAAAATTGGTTTTTTTTTTCTAAATTCCACACATACGTAGTTGCGACACCACACCTAGTATTCAAATAAGTAAATAACAATTCCTAACCAATATCCGTCCCATAGTTATTTGAAAACCCGGATAGAATCGAAATTTATTACACTATATTCAACGTTTTGTTATATAACAAATATTGAACAGTAAATAGAAGTGCCTTTGGGATATATACCGAGTTCGTTATGTTTACATTCAAACCCTTAATAGAAATTGAGCGAACATGTAATATTATTCAACTTGCTAATAACCAGTTGGAGAATAAAATAAATAATAAATAAATAAATAAATATTCATGGACATTTCACGCAACGTCCTCTGGTCCCAAGCTAAGCTTTATATGCTTGTGTTATGGGTACCAGAATACGGATATAATACATATACTACTTTTCTTTTGTAAATACATACTTATAATACATAGTAAAAATAATAATTAAAATAATACATTTTCATTTAAAAATATAATGTTACCAATTCTATGTGGACAACTAAACTTTATAATCATCATCATCATCATAACATCACGCCATTTTCCCATGGGGGTAGGCAGAGACTATAGAGCGCCATCTGCTACGATCGAAGCATACTTCCTTGGCTTCATCCACACTCATACATCTGGTCATACATGCCCGACGGTTGTAAGTGCTACGTACTTGCCCCTTTTGTAAATTTTGCATACATATGAAAGACCGATGACAATGCAATTATTTAAAAAGATATTCAGGAATTTCAAGCGTGTTTTTTTAGTTTTTGAACGAAGCAAATTATTTCTTTGTACATTTGGAAGTATGTTTGGACCGTAACAAATTGCGCTCTATCGTCTCTGTCTATCCCCATGGGGAAATAGGGTGATGTTATGATGATGATGACGACGATGCTGTAGTACAAATAGGTAGTCCTTAAGTATAAAAAAATACCAAATTTTTCATGGACTCTACACCGTGAAAAGGTCATGTGTCACTCCATCTATTTGCATACGAAATATTTCTTCACAAATATAATAAAACTTTACCAAAAATACTTTATAAGAATATTGGTTAGCTAACGAATATTTGCATATAAACTCCTTTCTATTTCACTACACAAATCAGTTTTCCACAAAAAATATATAACCATTTCGCTTCTGAGAAAAAACTTTAGGGTTGAATGTGTAAATATGAAGATTTGAACACTTTTTTGTATTATACGGTGTATACATATTTTAACATTTTGGTATAAAATATACCCCTTTCCCGTACATTCCTCGATACAAACTAACTTTCGCCCGTGACTTCTATCGCTTAAACTCTAAAACCTAAATACCGACTGCACCCCTACCTGTCGGTTCCAATGGGCATTGTTCATATTTTTTTTAAACTCTTAATTCGAAAACTATTTCGGGGAATAGAGTTTCTGATAATGATCCATTAGTTTTTTTTTGGAAAATTTGCTATATTAACGATTATTATTCCTTAAAAGCAAATGATCTCTATTTGCCCTTGAAATGAAGGACTTAAAATATTAAGGCGTTTTTAGGGATATACTACTCTGAAGTGGAGTTGAAATTGGTCTATTATATCAACTTGTCAACTTTGAAAAGATAAAGTACAATCTGTATTAAGTCTATCAAGAAAAGTTTATACACAGATTGCGTAAAACGATGACGTCACAACATTTAAAGTAATATCTTCAAGAATTTTTTAAAAATTCTGTATAGTGAATATTTCAATAATATTGAAATTAGTTTCCTAAAATAGTCTATATTTTCTAAAAAAAATATAAAAACAGCAGGTCAAAAATTATGAACAATGCCAATTGTAAATATAAACTATTCCCGTATCCACTGAAACGGACACAAAATTTGGTATAAATAATTATCAACAATATTTTTTTTATCGGGATATAATTTGAGTTATCTATCTATCTATCTATATTCATTTTATTTTATTTCTTGAATTTCTATTTGTTTGCTTTGCTTATTACTTTGTTCATAAAACATTTGATTGATTTATTATAATTACTACATACTATCATAAAAATAACAAGACCTTTTCTATATAAAATGAATATTAAACCTGGTAAAACGTCTGAGACATTTTGACATAAGCTTCAGTCGACTGGTTAAAGTTCTTATCTAAGAGAGTTTATTACACGCTCTGTCAGATCTGACCTTATATCGAAAATGTGCTTCAATATACAAAATAATGTTGCGCAAAATTAATATGAAGAAATGGTTGGATTTGTTTTCTATTCTCTAAAGTATTTTTTACAACTTTATATGATTAGTTTTGAAGTATATATTATTATATTTTCAAGTATATTATAATTAATCTCTCTGAATAATAAATGAACAAACCTGTTAAAGAAAGAAATACAAGTCACACATGCTGGTTAAAAACCTACGCTGGTCTTCCGCTAGGCCGTATTCGGAGATCGGTTTCTACTACCAACTTTGCTGGTAAAAAGAATTTTGCTTAGAATACTCACATAACATTAATTCTGCTATATCATTTGGCAACAAAGTAAACGTATCAAACAAAACTACTTTTTACGGAGGGACGAATTGTGGTCGACACTATCTATGTATGGAGTTGACAAGCGCTTGGTGCAGGCACTGAAGTTTCTTTATAGGGATTCCAGAGCCTGTGTCAGTATAAATGGGGCATACACTGACTGGTTTAGCATCTCTAGGGGTGTGAGACAGGGATGTGTAGCGTCACCATGGCTGTTTAATCTATACATGGATAGTTGTCTGGTAGATTTGAGAGAGAGTGATGATGGATTGGTTATGGGTGAGCTGCCTATCAAGTGTCTTTTTTACGCGGATGATCAAGTTCTACTTGCACCATCTGCGGAAGAATTGCAAGATATGGTAACTAGAACGAATGAAGCATTGAGACTACAAGGAATGACAGTAAACGTAAACGAGACGAAAGTTATGGTGTTTGAAAAAGAGGCTTAAAATAGATGATGAAAGTGTGGAACAGGTACAAGAATTTGTTTATTTGGGAAGTGTCTTTACAAGAGATGGTAAGGTTGATGCTGATGTGGACAGAAGGGTGTTAGCGGGAAATAAGCTGAATGGTGCCTTGCATGCTATTGTGGCTAACCTAACGATTACTGAAAAGGCTCAAATGGCGATCCACAATGGCGTGTTGTTACCTACGCTTATGTATGGAAGCGAATGTTGGGTGCTCTAACCTGACCCAACATTCGCTTCCATACATAAGCGTAGGTAACAACATTGGTAATCCATTGTTGCATCCAACGTTGGTAATCCATATTTATTCTACTTTTGTGCTTCTTCTGCATACACGGCGAAAGTAAGTGGAAATGCTGGGAGAGGACGCCCGAGAAAAATATACTCCAATGTCGTCGCCGGGATACTCCAAAAGGGGCAAGTGCGTAGCACTTACAACCGTCGGGCATGTATGACCAGATGTATGAGTGTGGATGAAGCCAAGGAAGTATTCTTCGATCGTAGCAGATGGCGCTCTATAGTCTCTGCCTACCCCCATGGGAAAAAGGCGTGATGTTATGATGATGATGATGATTAGACGCGTCTAAATCCGTAAAAAGTAGTTTTATTGGAACAAATGAGTCGCGCAAGTGTTAGAAAATATTAAAGCAAACCTATGTTAAATTATAACGGTCCATTGATCCCAACGATAAAATTTTAATAAAGCAGTGGGAAATTGAGTAAGTTATGAGGCATTTAGAGACAGAGCTAATTAATTCTGTAGCGACTATTTGCTTTATTTGTAGTTAAATTTTAATACAGTACTCGTATGACTGAATTTTATTTCAGTACTTGCTTTTGGTAATCCATTTTTTTTTGAGATGAAACCTAGCGATAATCACTTTCTACCTATACACATCGATTTCATGAAAATCTAACCCTTTTTAGGTAGATATACAAGAATTGTTCGTCCGTTAACCAAACTTTTTGCTACAATGTTGGAGCGATGGACAACGCCAACTATCGAACCTGTTTGCAAATTCTCATTAACCATCTATTCTTTTCAAATAAATTCAACTTTCAAATCAATTGCAACTTTAACAAATTACTGAACAACAATTTAATTAATTTACAACTATTTATTGAAGCATTGAAGTTATTAACAGATAGAAGTAACACAACAGGCTGGATAATCTGTATAATATGATGGGGCTCACGCCTTCATCGTACCGAGGTTAAAATGTCATACCCATGTCAATTTCATATCTCTGTCTAAATAAGTTTCAAACTTATATTCTAGTTGTACCCTACTCAGTAATTCTGTGGTCTGATTTGATGTAGTAGTTATAATTATATTAACGTCCGTAGTTTCTCTCACGTTTATAGTTTTGTCAATTACTGGTTAAAGCACACTAGCTGTTTTTCGCGACCTCGTACGCGTGGAATTACTAGTAAATAGAAAATTAAAAATAATCCATGGAAATAGAAAAATTTCCCCATTTTTACAAAATTTTTCACTGATGCTTCGTTCCTATGAGTTGCAGCATGATGTTATATTCTTCAGGCCAGGAGGTGATGGCGGCCAAGTGGGAGGCGAAACTTTGCCACCCCGCAGAGCCCCGGGCAGGGGACGTCGGCGCGCAAGCAGGGCAAGGCGGAGGAAAGAAAACAAAAATCCTAGAAAAATTACTATCTAAAACTGAAGGAATTTTTCAAATCGGATCAGCGGGTCCTAAGAATAGCACGTTCAAACAAACAAACTCTTCAGCTTTGTAATATTTTATAGCTCTAAGCGGTAATTATCCATGGCCTTCATCACAAAATCGTATTAAAAGTCTACATTCTCCTTCTTTTCCTTCATCCTAACCCAATAAGGTCACATAGTTTGCCTTATTTGGGCCTCCTCCATATCAAGATTTTTGTATCTTACAGAGGATGTTATCTGCATAAAATATTATTATGCCTTAGCTGACTTTTACAGCATCCTGGAGAGGAAATGTATTGGCACAGGGTTTATTTTTGAGAATAAAAACCCTTTTAATCTAATTTCTCCAAAATGACTTGCGTTAATGTACTGCGGAAGAGAGTGATTTAAAGTGGTACAGCGATTTTAATTGTAAAGTTGAAAAATTATTTTTCGGGTAAGAGCCGACTTTTCCGTCCGCAAAAGCAGTACATTACGAGAACGGTGGAACGGTATTCCAAAAGGTCTTGGTCGTGGGCTAGAAACCCAACGCGTGGTAAACCACTTTTTCTATTTATTTTACCAGCATATTGTGTTAAATTTTAAAGTAAATATTAGTTTTAAACTGAAAATTAATTGAAAATGTTGTTTTTGCGGAAAAATTCTTATTTATCTATTTTTGATTGCCTCCGGGATGTTTATATTTTCCAGATATTTATACCCCGGTTTACTGATCAAAGAGAGCTTGTTAAAGTAAATATTACAATATTATTTTCAAAATAATTGGATGCTATGGAAACACAGGATAATTAATTTTATGATTACGGCAGGCCTACACTAATAACAGTTCTACGTGTAGAACTGAACCAAAACATGAATTAAAATGGTACCCGCATATAAGTTCATTTTTTCACCATCTTTACTTATTTTAAAACAAAGTCGTTATTTTTGTATGTCCCTATGTGAGCTTACATCTTCGAAACTACGCAACGGATTTTGAAGCGGTTTTTTTAATAGATAGAGTGGTTCAAGAGCATGCCTTTTTGTATAATTTCTTAAGGTTTCGTTTCTAAATTCCACGCGTACCTACGAAGTTGCGGGCAACTGCTAGTAAATTATAAGGTACGTACATACTTTACGAAGAGGTTTGAGAAGAATAAATTTGCAGAGACGTATGTTAAATCACTTAATTATCGGTGTGGTGACAGATTACGTCATCACCCCAGTCCCTCCTCGCGATGCTGTAAGTTAAGGAACAACATTGACAGAAAACATGTTCTGTGACAGACGGAGAACTGAAAACTTGTTTGGAAAAACTCAAAACCGGCCCTTCCTAGGCTGAGAAGAAGAAGTCATTACTTTTTTTTTCAAGTTTTTTCAGTTGATAGATACTGAAAAAACTGTAATAAAATAAATTTACGGATTCCATTAGATACTTAGACATTGAGTTATCTGAATGAGTTTCTTAAAAATTATATTTAAAATCACGAATTTTAATAAGAAACCGCATTACTTTAGAGAAAACGTTATTGCAAAGTTGATGCACTGAACTTGCATTAAATCACGACAGTGTAAGACGCCAAGCGAAAGTTAACACAAACTAAGCCACGTGCAGGAGAATCAAGAGTTACTTTCGCTTGTAACGACTGCCATAAAACTTAACTGCATTCAGCTGATTCTGCTAACTTCATAATATTCTTTATTTTAAATTTAATGTATTATTCTTAGAACTCACTTGAACAAATTTGATGTAGACGCGTATATTTGTTTTAAATTTTGGTCCGACGTTTCGGAGACTTTGCAGTCACCATGGTCACGGGTACAAATATACGGATACAAATATACGATGTAATACAAATATACGCGTCTAAATCTGTAAAAAGTAATTTTATTTAAACAAATGAGTCGCGCAAGTGTTAGAAAATATTAACTTTGATGTATTTTAAAGTGGTTAAATAGCTTTTCAAGCTATTATATTTTACATAATTGAGTGTAACCGACTTTGTGTGCCCCTGAAATTTGAGGGTTTTCCTCCATTTCTCAGGAGATAACCATGAGATCCTGACCTGGTGCCAATGCGAACAAACGGGAACCACAAGCTTTCAAATAAAAAAAGAATTATTATCCTCATTATTTGAAGTCGGTTTATTATAATATGCTTATAATGTATTATAAGTATGTATTTACAAAAAAAAAAGTAGTTTATGTATTATATCCGTATTCTGGTACCCATAACACAAGCATAATAAGCTTAGCTTGGGACCAGAGGACGTTGTGTGAAATGTCCGTGAATAAAAAGAAAATAATTCTTTGTCCGTGTGGAAACAGATTAAAAATATGTCACCACCACATGTGTCACCACCACATGTGTCACCACCCCAGGGTACTGTAAAAGCCAGCTAGGTGATATTGTACCCAGATAACATCCTCTATGAGAGACAGAAATTTCGAAAATAAACCCTGTGTCAACACGCCTGGTCAGCGCGGCACAGTAGACCATAACCCCTCCTAATGTGGAGGATGCCCGTGCCCAACAGTGGGACGTTAATAACGTCTTTCAAGCTAATATGATACACGGAAAGCCTGGCTATTTTTATGCAAATGAGGTTTGTGTGCATATTCCTGTGGGACTTTTTATTGCTAGCTTCTAAGTCTACTAGATGAATGAATGAATGAATGAATGAATATACTTTATTGTACACCACAAGGATTTAGAAACATTAAACTTAAAACTAGACATCAAGCATTGTAGGCACAATGGGCGGTCTTATCGCTAAAAGCGATGTCTTCCAGACAACCTTTGGATGGACTGGCGGTAAACATTTTGGCGGCTGATGGCGTATTTAAACTATTTATTAAATTTGTGATAAACAGATACTAAAATACGAATAAATAAACCTACATACACATACAATACACATACAATACATATACAATACATACACAATACATACACAATACACATACAAGACACATACATACAGTAACTATATAGATAAACTCATAAATATAAGACAAAAGTTGACAAAAGATGCTACTAACATTAATTCAAAATGTAATTATTTTTCTTGCATTTGTGTCAATACTGTGTACATGCTGTAGGCTCCTTTTATTATCTGCAACAAAATTTACATCAGTTTTACAATTTTTAAAATGCTGCAGCCAGCGACATCGTACCGTGGATTTTAAGAAATTTTCCCCTTTTTGCAACATTTTTTACTGCTGCTTCGCTCCTATTGGTCGCAGCGTGATGTTATATAAACTATAGCCTTCGTCGATAAATGTACTATCCAACGCTGAAAGAATTTGTAAAATCAGACCAGCGTGTCCTGAGATTAACGCGTTCAAACAAACTAAAATCTTCAGCTTTTTATTATCAGTATAGATGCAGTAAAAATATTTCTGATGTAGCCTCTTTAACACGCTTATATTAGTTCGGTAGATATCTATCAATGTATTAATCTATTAAAAATTAATCTATTAAACGGATTGTTTGAAAGTGATTTTAACACACCTACAGTAGTCGGATTGTTCTGAAATTTTACTATTACATTGCGATGACAATTCAATATTGTAAAAAAATATTTAGAATTTTCAAGCGTGTTTTTTTAGTTTTTGAACAGAGCAAATTATTTTTATTTATACTCCGCTCCAATATAAAGGTTATAGGCTTTATAATATCATGGTCATAGACTTAGGATATAGATCTAGACGTAACACTCGGTACAACAAAACCGGCCTGCTTCTTTTTTTAGTTGAACACATTAAGAAAAATAAATGACAAAGAGCCTATTTAGTAGCCTTTCTAACTCTTTCTTTTTGAACTGGAATAAAAGAGAAAGCAAGGCTACTATTTACTATTTTACTTTTAAACCATAAACTGGGCGGCTCTGCCTTGGAACAAATCTATGATCCCGAGTTGTTACTCCCTATTTATAACCTTCTTGATCATGCTATGATCAATACGTCATAGAGTGACATTAAATAGCCTATAAGCTTTCTCGATAACTGCACTATCCAACACATCAAAGAACTTTTCATTTCCAATCAGTCGTTTCTGAGATTAGTTCGAATTAGGTATTAAATTTGTCAGTTATAGTTTCAGGAGATGCGTGGCCGTAACATAAGCTGTTGCCCGCAACTTTCTACGCCTTGGCTGAATATTCTAACCTCTACATATAAGCAACAAAAAAATTATCAGACCACTACTTTCAGAAATTAACCTCTAATTACTTATTAATGTTTTATATGTCATTGTTTTGGTTTCTATTCATCTCCTCTTCTCCAGCCCATTTACGTCCCACTGTTGGGCATGGGCCTCCTCCACTTTGGGAGGGATTATGGTCTGCTGTGCCCCGCTGACCAGGCGTGTTGGCACAGGGTTTATTTTCGAGATTTCCATCTCTCACAGAAGATGATAACTGTGTGCAATATCCCCTAGCTGACTTTTACAGCACCCTTGGGAGGAAATGGGGTAGTGACACTTGTATTCTTAATCCATCACCACACGGAGAGTTGGTTTCTATTAGGCCTATAAAAAACTCCCATCCAATTTTTTCTTCAATATCTTCAATCTGCAGACATGGACTTAGATTTTTTTTATTATATGCATAGATGGGTTTAATACTTACATTAATAAAAGTAGGCACAGACAGTGAAGTAAAAGGTCCAGCAGACAAAATAAATGGACGATTCAATTTTCCAGCCAGAAGAAGTAGCAGTCTTCTTTCATACATATTGCCTTTCCACCAATTACTATTGAAAATACCTTGGTCTACGGCGATACTCTAAACAAATTATTGATATTTCAGTTCGTAATGGCAGAACAACAATTATTATTGTTGTTACCCCATTTTCTTCCTCGAGAACTAAGAGGCAACTAAGCGACAATATAAGCGAAAAACATCTTCAGTGAAATCCAGAAAATTCAAAACTCGTCTCGCAAATAATTTCTATATTCATTCAACCCGCGACCTTGTAAACGGTAGATCGTTACACAAACCAGTGCATCACAAAAACTGCCCTTAGTAAAATAAATAAATTAGA
The DNA here is from genome assembly GCA_916999025.1 of Orgyia antiqua. Lineage (NCBI taxonomy): Eukaryota > Metazoa > Arthropoda > Insecta > Lepidoptera > Erebidae > Orgyia > Orgyia antiqua. The sequence continues at coordinate 15,299,429 of OU779874.1, forward strand.
ACCTTGTAAAAACTGAGACAGAAAATCAATTCAAGGACCGAATCTAGGATTTGATGTAGATAGCAGTTTTCAACTTGCCGATGTACATTGTGAGGATATTTCTATACCTAGAATAGTACAGTTTCTAGTGCGGATAACTATTAAGTATACCTGAATCGTAACCTCGTTGCTATGCCAACAAAACATAAATAGCTGTACAATTAAGCTGCCCAAATATTGGATAATCCAAATTTTCTGCGAAAGCGTGGCTTGACCCTGGAATTTGAGGATATATTTTATAACTTTATGGGGTTGAAGAAGTTCGCGAACCAAACAAATATAAAATATCATGCCCAACAGTGGAACTTTCATGAGCCAAGGAAGAGAATCCCAAACTGTTTCATAATAAAAGTGATTTGCCAAAAATAAAACTTACCGAACTAAATTGTATTACTGTTCCACAAATTGTGATAGAGCACACAAGCACGTACAGGAACATGGTTGGTGAAAGTAAAGAGTTGAACATCTTGTGCTGACTGTGGATTATCAAAAAAGGGCTTAATAAAAATTATTAAGAATTAGCGAATGATTTTAATAGTCTCAAAACTCTGTGGATTAGCGGAAACTAGACAGCCCATACCAGACAAGTCTAGATAGGAACTGACCCAGCGGTAGTTTTTATCAATATTCCAATTTTCTAATGTCTAATTTGGTAATGATAATAAAGTCATAGTTGGTACGCTAGGATTCCATTGCCACTTACCATCAAATGGCATGGGATCAAATGGCAACATGTTTTATTTATAAAAAAAATGTTAAATAAAGAAATTAACAAAGAAAGAATTATCTAATTATGTGGAGTTTTCATTCAGAAGTTATGCGCGGATTGTGGCGCTTATTAAATAGTTACAACCAAAACTAGAAACACAAAATACCGTAATCATAATAGATCTTTTGTAGATATTGAGTTATTCTGATAAAAAATTACTTACTTTATTAAAACATTGTGTTGCCTATGACATTCTGTTATCCTGTTTTTAAAATCATTAAAAGATTCAACATAATCGAAGAGATTTTCACATTTCTCTTTTAGAATAATAAACTGTCCTTTGAAGTACGCCATAACAGCAACAGAATTCATATCGTAAATCGCAAGGGTTATTGCGCCCTGATAACCCATATAAATGTGAACAATGATAGCAAATAAATAACCCGGCATTTTATTACTATTAAAAGGGAACCAGGAAAACAAAATTTGAGGCATCGGTTCCAAACCAGAACTTATTTCTAGACGATATTCCAAAGAGGAGAAATATCTAATAAAAGGTGACATAATCATTAAATTTATTGTACCAAATACTATTACCCAATATATATATGTGATAATTCGAGTATATTTAATATACTCATTCATACGTCTAATCTCAGATAAACGACCTCTTAATTTTAGACGTATTTCCTCTTCAGAGATCGACAGAAGAAGTGATTTCCAATTTGCAGAATACACCACTAAAGAAAACAATTTCACCATAGAAATAACGCTAAGGCCAAGCACTGAAATACTGTATATGACTTTCTTTACATCGTTTCTAATGAAATATAAATACATGAATTCAGTAATAATGAAAATGATCATTAAAAAGTGAGTCAGAGTCAGAGTCAGAGTATTCTTTATTTGTGAACATAGGTTTACAATAAGTAGATGATACATGCGTTAAACATTAAAACCAGCTATGTTCTACCAATTTTGGTGTACAAATAATTAAAAAAACAAAAATAATACAATTCTAAAATCAAATCAATACATATAAAATCACAACAATGTCAAGAATTTATTATAATTTTTTCTTTTATATAATTTAGATTCTAATAAACATGTCATATTATTAAATTGTCATTAAGATAACTAGAAATCGAGTAATATGTTTTATCTACCAGAAATGTCATCAATTTATCCCTAAATTTTTTTATATTGCTAGTTTGTTTAATATTTTGCGGTAACCGATTGTATATCTGCGGAGCCATTGCAAATATACTATTATGGAGGAGCGTAGTGTTACACCTAATATTGTGCAATGTTCCTTGTCGTCTTAAACTGCTAACATGAGAGTATTTCATTAGATTATTTCTAACGAATACAGCAGTTTCATAAATGAAAAGGCACGGTACTGTCAGTATTCTCATATTTTTGTAGTATGGCACGCAGCTATCAGTTTGCTTTAAATTGTTCATAGCACGGATACAGCGTTTTTGCGCCTTAAATACTTCTTCTTTACCTGTTGCATTGCCCCAAAATATGATGCCATACCTTAGAGCACTACCAACAAGTCCATGATATGCTGTTAGCAATACACAGCTATTAACTGTCTTTTTTAGCAAATGCAGTAAATAAGAATATTGATGCAGTTTATTACATACAGTTTCAATATGTTTGTGCCATTTCAATGTACTTTCTACGTGAAGACCAAGGAATTTGACATCATGTACTTCATTAATTCTGTTTCCCTTGTAGTTAATATTTAAATGTCTTTCATTATTACCAGTTATTCTCTGTTTAAAATCCATAATTACCGTCTTGTCTAAGTTTATAACTAATCTATTACATTCTAACCAATTAACCACAGCTTGAATATTTAAATTGATATCATTTTCTAAAGATCCTACATTGTTATTATTAAATATTAGAGTACTATCATCTGCAAACATAATCATGGGATATGTAGTGGCTTTTGGGAAGTCATTTATATAAATAATAAATAATAGAGGTCCAACGACACTACCTTGGGGCACTCCACACTTGACAGCTCTACTGTTTGAAAAATATGAAATCTCTGTCTTATTAACTACTTTGCATATTGTTGTTATTTGTTGTCGGTTATGCAAGTATGATTCAATCAGACGAGATATATTCCCTCTTATACCATACTTATTAAGTTTATTAATTAGTTTTTTATGATCTACAAAGTCAAATGCCTTGGACATATCCATGTAAAGTGCTAATGTTGGTAACTTTTTGTCAATTCTTTCTATTACTATTTTTAAAAAATCATATATTGCCATATTTATAGATCTATTCTTACGAAAGCCCTTCTGGTTGTCAACAAAAATTTTATTTTTTTCAAAATACGTACTTATCCCATTATATATAACTTTTTCAAATATTTTTGCTAAAATTGGTATAAGTGCGATAGGCCTATAGCATGTCATGTTTTCTTTATTACCTTTTTTAAAAAGAGGTTTTATAATTGTAACTTTTAGTTGATCCGGAAACACGCTGTGTAGTGTTTAAAATAGTTTAGATTAGTATGAAATTTAGTTTCAGTGTCTTTATTCCAGATACGAAAAAAATATAAGGCTTGTAATGCCGGTCCTAATAGAGGGTGTTTTGAATCTTCGAAATTTTTCACCAAAGATTTGAGATTTTGCAAAATCATTGTTTCTTTTAAAAACAATACATTAAATAGACAAATAAACAGCATTTTTATTGCTTTTGTACAGTTTTTAAACGGTCCTCTGCATACTCAATTGGCAAATTAGTACTTGTGTTTCACACCTTTACTTTTCCACTTACAATGAAATTGTTTGCAATAGAAAACCTTTGTAGCGTTCCGCAGATAAATAAATTGAACAGCTATTAGATACTTCGGATTTACTTTAAATTATTTTATAGGAAAGCGTGTAGGTATTGACGCTATCTGTGTAGTGATAGATTGCGAATACAAGGGTCAAAGTCACCTAAGAGATATCATTCCCTCCAGCCTATTATAAACAATAAATAAATAAATATTCATCGATTCCCAAGCTAAGCTCATATACTTGTGTTATGGGTACCAGAATACGGATATACTACATATACTACTTTTTTTTTGTAAATACATACTTATTATACATAGTAAACACCCAGACGCAGAACAAACATTAAAATTTGTATGACATATACAAACATTACACAAATGATTGTCCCGAGCGGGAATCGAACTCGCGACCTCGTGAACGGCAGTCCGTTACATGAACCACTCAACCACGAAGCTCGTCGAAATAACGGGATAAGGGCGTAAAAATGAATATGATAAGTATTTGTTGTTGTAGTATCAACTATTCTACACAAACTGAGAAGTTTTAGGTCTCTAGCTAGCTCTACGTTCCAGAGATACAGCCTGGTGTCAGACGGACGGGTGGACAGGGAAATCTTAGTAATATGACCCTGTTTCACCTTTTGGTACGGAACCCCTAAATACACTGTGTTATATGGTCAAGTTCAACCTGTACAGTTGCCTTACCAAGAAAAATTACGTTGAAAACTACTGAAAATGCCGAAATCGCAACCTCAATATTAATTGGGTATACTGCCAGTTCTCTCAATCTGCTTTACAAAAAGCTCTTTGACATTATTTTGTCAGTCTATTCAGCTTTATTTATTACAAAAGAAAGTCACTTTGTGTCACACATCTTTCTGTGTGAATTAAAGCCTTTATGGCTATGCAAAGGATTTTAACCCTATTTTTAATACATAGTGGTTCAAGAGGAAGTTTTTAATTCTTATTATATTGATGACAAGCCTCGTGGTTGAGTGGTTCATGTAATGGACTGCCGATCAACAGGTCGCGGGTTCAATTCCCACTCGGGACAATCATTTATCTGATTTTTCTAATTGTCATACTAATGTTTGTACTGCGTCTGGGTGTTTCTATGTATTATAAGTATGTATTGACAAAAGAAAAGTAGTATATGTAATCTATCCGTATTCTGGTCCAAAATCAAACGTCCATGAATATTTATTATTTATTTATTTATTTTATTTTATAGGTTTGTATGTTTGTCAAGAGGGATCAACAGCAAGCCATGCTGTATACAAAAATATGGACATCGTACTCCAATGTTTTCTTCGTGGATATTGGTCTCTAGAACAACAATTTCATCTCTTAGCAATAGGGTTACCAATACCTGACACAAATACCTACCTAAATTGTGAACTGGCTGGCTCTATAAGCCGCTCTTAATGTTTTCTTTTAAAATTTGACTAGTACGAAGTCACGGGCAATAGTTAGTGGTGAATATAAGTCCTAACTTATACAGAACCTTGATCAATACGAATAATAATAGGACGTATAATTTAAAAAAACCAAGTGCTTATTTACAACTTAGGTGTTGAAAATTGGCTATTAGAAAAATGTACCTATGCAAACCAATTAGAATACAATTACAATTAATAATTGTCCGTGTGGTGATCACAAGGTCGCGGGTTCGATTCCCGCTCGGGACAATCATTTGTGTGATGTTTATAAATGTCAAACAAATGTCTGTCCTGCGTCTGGGTGTTTCTATGTATTATAAGTACGTATTTACAAAAGAAAAGTAGTATATGTAGTATATCCGTATTCTGTTACTACCCATAATACAAGCATATAAGCTTAGCTTGGGACCAGAGGACGCTGTGTGAAATGTCCATGAACATTTATTTATTCAGAATACAAGTGAAACCACCCTATTTCTTCCCATGGGTGATAAGATCCAGCTAAGGGATATTGTTATACGATGCCCCACTGTTGGGCTCGGGCTTCCTCCACTTTGGAAGAGGTCTACTTAGTGTTTTTCCCCTCTTCCTGCTCTACTGGGCCATGTCAGTGCCTTGACCCTTAGACCCGATAAAGGTGGGTCCGAATCGACAGGGGAGCAGTAGGTCCCCGCGTCATCCTGACGTTGCCGTCAGCCACAACCAGCGCGTCGGGCCACTGAACTGCGACCCGCAAGTGACCACCTCTTCGTGGGGAGGTGGTGCGACGGCGGCTGTTGCGCGCCAACGACCCCTACCTAGGAATAGTCTACTATGCTATGCTGACCAGACGTGCTAGCAAAGTTTATTTAAAACTTCCCGTCTCTCACAGAAGATGTTCATCTACAATATCCCATAGCTGAGTAAAGCACCATGGAAAGGAAAAGGGAACGGTGACACTTGTATTCTTAATCCGTCACCACACAGACAACCGAGCACTAGGTAAAATTAATAAATCATTTAATTAAATAGGTATGTTTAATAGTAAGCAAGAATCTAATTAAATTTTAAAATAAAATGCTCTATAGAAACTACTTATAATAATACATAATATTATACGTAAAATATTTTCCAGCTACTCTCTACTTGGCAGCTAATTGAGTTGCCTTTTACACTCAACGGTATAATATTATATTTCAGGCGTGGTGATTATGAGAAGCGGAAGCGAATAATATCGATATTTTTATTTCAAAATCTAATTGAAGGATCCAAAAGAGCCATAATTTATTGTAATGCCTGCTACACACGTCACAAATAGCATAGCGACAATAATAAAATCAAAATATGAACCAATTCGCACAGATTTATCACTTGCCGGAGGATTCCAATGCGGCAACCGGGAATAAAGACCCTCATCGTGGAAGAGATCGTTCGCTGGAGGAGCGAATTGCGCGACAATCTCGTTCGGTGACGGGCCGAGACCCCTACGCGAGCAGAAGGCTCGCCGTGGCAGTCCGCCCCGTTTTAGAATAGTATGTCGAGGCGAGGCATCAAGATCCAAATTACCACCTTACCCAGCTCCTCACGGTCAGGGCTGTTTTACCAAGTAAACAGCAGAAAATATGCCTTAAAACTAAAAAAGATATAAATAACATAATTGGAACCAAACCCCACTTTCAGATTACATTATTATTAATATCGTGACTAATAATTGCTTTAATAATATCTATCAAAATGAGATTAAATTTATACTGTCAATTATATAGTGTAATCTTATTTAATACAGTGTATTTTTCATAGTTACTATGTTTGTGTATCACACTATCTTTACTAAGTACAACAACAAAATCGTTATTTTTGTATGTATATCCTATGTGAGCTAATATCTTTAAAACTACGGACCGGTTTTTGATGATGATATTTCTTTTAATTTTTTTAAAATATTGAATTGTAAAGATGATGGCTTTATTGTATAATTTGTTAAGGTTTGCCTTCCAAGATTGACGTGTACGCAGTTGCAGGCAATAGCCAATAACATTATAAAATACATGTCGTAGGAGACTTGATTAAAATAGTTTACTTAAGGATTTTTAGTTTTAACTTAGCTTCCAAGATTATGAAGTTAGTCCTCAAATTGTGTCAATGGCGAGTAATTTATTTATTTACTGTAGTTAGTGATGAGCTTGAAATGGTGACCCATTGAATATTCATAAAAGGATCCTTCCAAACTAGTTACACGTGTCGTAAGCCACGGATCTCGCTCATCGTAGTTAATAGAATGTTGTGTAGTTAATGTAGTTAGTTTGTCCAGTACTACAAGGCCTTTAGATTGATGAATGCTTTGGCTGTGAATACAGGTGATTTCTATGATGTTTTCCGATATACATGAACATCAAATATTTAGTGTTACTTATGCTAATTGTTACAGTTTTTATTTATCTTTATTGTCTAGAAGCGTGTAGTAACTATAGGATCCCTTGAGTATCTGAAAAGAAAAACAGACTATTAGTATCCTTGTCACACTTATTTAATAAAGTTGGGTTAGGTACATAAAAATAAATAAAGTATGTTTATGATATTTAAACTACTATTGTTAAGCTGAAGAGTTTATTTATTTCAACGCGCTAATCTCAGGAACTATTGGTTCACATTTAACAACTCTTTTTGTGTTAAATAATCCATTTATTGAGGAAAGCTCAAGGCCATATAACAATAGGAGCGAAATATCAACGAAAATTGTTGCAAAAACGGGAAAATAATTCTGAATTCCACGCGTACGAAGTCGCAGGCAACAGCTAGTTACGTATTAAAAAAAGCAATGCTGTCAAGGCGTGTTAGTAAAATTTATCGAACCCGTGACCATAACGCTAACTATTGCACCATAGGGCGCGTAAGGTACCTATAGTGACAATAAGTGTGTTATATGTTTATACTTACAGCAACAAAAGTAGCAATATTGAGGTTAGTAAATGGACTTGCAGTAAACATGACTTTTTTACGTAGCTGTCCACCAAGAAGTAAAATATTTCGACGCACACTAACATTTTGTGTGTACCAGGTGCTTTCGTAGATTCCACCATCAACTTTGTCACTCTGATTAAAAATAATCAAATCAATACTCTTTATTTTACTCAAAATTTTACAAATGATTTTTGTGTTTACAATTTTCAAATTCCTAGAAGGTAACTATCAGAATCTGATCTGGTGCCAATGGGACCACACAAGAACCAACAGCTTTCAAATTAAAAAGAATCGTTAATATCTATCTTCACCTTTTTTTTTGAAGTCGATAAAAATCTGGGAAATATTCAACAGCGAGTAGTCTAAAATTGTTTAAATTTAGAACCAAACTAGCTGACCCGGCAAACGTTGTTTTGACATACTAAAAAAAAAAAAGAATTGAAAAATAGATGTTGGCCGATTCTCAGATCCACTGAATATGCATGCAAAATTTCATACCATATAAAGCACTTCGTTGCTATGCCAGCAATAAAGAAATAGCTGAGCTATAAGAGCCATAAGATATTCCGCTATCCATACACGCTGCATATTACTCGTACTTTCCTGAAAGACAAAAAATGTTGTCAAATTAGCTTTCAAAGCCTAAACATGTAATAAATGGTCAGGCAAAGAACTGATATTTCAATTTGTACATGCAGGAAGTGTGTTTGGATTGAGGCAGCCTCCCATCGCATAGGGATATGCGTGACGGTATGATGATGACGATGACAATGTAAAGAACGTTATTGAAATTCTTACCGTAGTAAGCTGTATAGCACTTGCACAAATCATTAATGAACAAATTATTACATACAAGAACATTACCGGAGAAAGCAATGAATTTAAAACAGCTGTGTACCTGAAAAAGGAATCAAATAAAACATCCACTGCAGAACAACACAATAATTTTAACAACCTTATTATAATAATACCAACTTAATTATATGTACATGATGAAAATGACAATCCTTAATCCGCTTTGCTGCTTCGGAATCATCAGTTATGTCATTAAATAGCCTAGCACAATTCAAAGACAGCAATTTCAATTGTCCAGCAAAAAATGACATTATAACAACAGCATTACAATCAAAATTTGCGACAATACTCCCACCATAGCAACAGATAATGCAATGAATCATTGCAGTAATCCAGTAACCAAATCCCTTTGTTCTATCAAATGGTACCCAAGAGCTCATTATTTCCGGATAAGGGACACTACCATTTTTAATCAAGCCCTGATATTCTGATGATGCTAAATAGCTAAACATCGGAGCCGCAATGACTAAAGCAACTGTCGCACTAGTTAAGACTTTATAAAATTGCGTAATTTTTTTAGAATAATCAGAATATTCAGTAATAGTCTTATTTGTTATTGAATCTTTCTTAGACAGTTGAAGTTTTTCCAAATTTGTAACGTAATTAATAAGCTCCATCCAAGAATTCTCCCAAATAACAAAAGTGCCCGCTTTTACCACACAAACGGTACTAAGCATAGTAACGGAAAGATTCCGCATGGCTAATTGTAAATCATGTCTGATAATAGCAAGTTCAATATATTGGGTGAGAACAAAAATAATAGCGCATAAATGTACTATATTATAAAATCTCCTGTGATTCTTCATCATAAGGCCCCAGAATTGAATACTTTGATGTGTTGGTCCACGCAAAGGGTCTTTTGGATCCTTAAAGCCCCGAAATACTTTGAACATTATCGGTTATGTTAGTGCTTATCTTGGTAAAAGTAGACTGCTGAGATTTTCAAGCAGATACTCTCTATATAGGATCAATCAGTCAGGCAATTTTGAGCTACAACTTAAACTATCGACTTTGTCTACTTTTTAATTTTCATCGAACGAAAACGAGGTGCCCAAAACAAGCGCATGAATTGGCTGAGAAGGAAGGAGTTCGATACAGAGATGCCGTTTCACAGAAGAGTATGGAAAGAAACACGTCATGTTGCGCTGACTCCAATATAGTGGTGTGAGGGATTTATGAAATCAATTATAGTTAATGATGGTTGTTTTTTTTAACAAGGAAATATAGTAAGTTTGCATCGTAGCAGATGGGGCTGTATAGTCTCTGCCTACCCCCAAAGGAAAATAGCGTACTGTTATGATGATGAATAATGATGAATAATGAAAAAAAACAAACAGACAGGATTAAAAAGTTGTTGCATGAGGATGTTCATGTTTGATGATTCCATGTTTCAAAGGTGGACACCTGTCCATATTTTGTGAGCAAATTGCTATTGCGAGTAAAATAATAGTGTTGTCCTAGTTTTGTAGTTATTACTTGACATGATAATATTTTGCTTTGACAGTTTTGGCATACGTACAATTAGAAAAACCTCTAATTATGTAAAAAATAATTATGCAAAAAAAATTATGTTGTCAGACTGTTGAGGTAAAACCTAAACTAAAATAAAACTAACTATTAGTGGTGTTCCGTTTTACAACTATTTAATAATAATAATAATAAATAAATATAAATAGACATTTTTACACAACGTCCTCTGGTCCCAAGCTAAGCTTATTATGCTTGTGTCATGGGTACCACAAAACGGATATAATACATAAACTACTTTTCTTTTGTAAATACATACTTATAATACATAGTAAACACCCAGACGCAGTACAAACATTTGTATGACAATTAAAAACATCACACAAATGATTGTCCTGACCGGGAATCGAACCCGAGACCTCATGATCAGCAGTCCGTTATATAAACGACTCCACCACGAGACCCGTCATTTCTCATGTTTTTAGACATAATATCATGTCACAAATATCGCTGGTTATGCACAATAAGTGGGAAAACACAGATTTAGCAGACAGTTTTTTTTACGGCTACATCAGTCACTTGAGTTGAAGCCATATCTATGTGTGCGTAAAGTATGTATTGATGTTTACCTCTGATACATATTAGTCTAAAAAGACGATTTTGCCAAGTTAAAATTAAGTGTCTTGATAATTGAACGCGTACCAACTATATAATATCTATCTGATAAATCTGTATGATTCTTTTTGCAAATGATGCTATCTATTGTCAATAATTTCACCACCATGGTATAAACTTGTGACTGTGTGTCGACAAGTATGTAATGGACTGAAAGAACATATTTATACTCAGCTAAATATACAATCTACCACCATAGTTCAAGGATGAATACAAGAAAGTTTCGTAATATATTACATGTAACAAAAATCTAGTTTTCCAAAGAACAAGTGAGAATCTAATATATCTTCTTAAACAAACTTCTCGGCTATCAATTCATTAGTAATGTCTGATTACTTACGGAAGGTTTATTTTACAAACGGACGATATGGCATTAAATGGATGGTGTTTTCTTAGTAAAAGTTACAGCAAGAAATGCATAACTACTTAGGTAGGTACTTACTTATGGTCTTATTCATAATGATTTATCGGAGGTTTAAAAGTTCGCTAAAATCGGTTCGCGAAAATTGTCAAAAACTGTTATTTATAATAATCTTTTTACGCTAAAACGTGTATTATCTCTCCGATAAAATCTCCTTTTAAACCTCCGATAAATCATTATGAATAAGGCTATTAGAATATAGAATTATAAGCCATATAAGCTTGGCTTGGGATCAGAGGACGTTGTGTGAAAAGTTTGAAAAATATTAAAATATATTAAATTGGTTTCAATCCTTTGCTTCAATAAAAAAAAAATCAATCTTAATAAAACTTCAAAAATTTTCTTCCTTTTTAGTTTTTACTTTCATTCCGAGAATAGCTTTTAGTTATAATTATTCAATTATTATTTTTTACATTAAAATATTTTTAGGGTACCGTAGCTACTAATAACTCTTTTATTGAAACTTCATTGTTCTCTCGTCCGACGGATGTAACTCAGAAATTACAGGAAAGGTGATAGCTAAAGCTAGGTTATGAAAATTTCACAGATGGGGTACTTCTTATGCTACTATAACAATTAGGGTTCCTTATCAAAGACTAAAAGCCTAATAACTTACTAAAATGTCCTAGTTCCTAGTACAAGAACACCTAGGTAATCCTTATCCTAAACCTTATCCTTACTAATTTATAAATACGAAATCTGGATAATGCCACAATAATAATTTTGACGAGCATAAGTGTTAATGTGTGTAACGAAACTAAAGCGCGATATAAAAAACGGTACAACGCCATGTATAAATATTCATATTAATGTATCGAGTGATATAGTAAATTTCTGTTTGTTAAAGTTTGATTTCTAAATATCTAGCTAAGCTAGTAGTAAATAAATTAAACAAAATAATAATTTCAGGTAGAATCTTAAGACAATTTTCTATCAGTAGCGGTTCGAGCAATAAAAGCGATATTAGCTATAAAACTAATAGTAGGCTATTAAAACTGTCAATATACATAAAACAGCTCGTAAGTAGGATAATCGGCTATTACTCTTCGAATAGGCCACTTATTCAATGTCTCACTGTTATTTTATATGAATCAGATATTGCACATAATCTGCTAAATGTTGAGGCCAATTCTGATGCATCAAGAACTTGATTTTTTTATTATATTATATATGCCGATCAAGAGGTCGCGGGTTCGATTACCGCTCGGGACAATTATTTGTGTGATATTAATAATTGTCATACAAATGTTTGTCCTGCGTCTGGGTGTTAACCATGTATTTACAAAAGAAAAGTAGTTTATGTATTAAATCCGTATTCTGGTACCCATAACACAAGCATAATAAGCTTAGTTTGGGATCAGAGGACGTTGTGTGAAATGTCCGTGGATATTTATTTATTTATTATTTAATATTCTTAGGCCCATTCTAAAAATCAGCTCTGCAACACCCTTGAGTAAAGCGTGATTTTTAGAAATTCTAAAAATGAGAATGGACCTAGTTTTAGCCCTCTGCATAATTATTTTTTCCCTATAAGTTATATATTTTTTTAATTATCTGTACACAATGTTGTAGAGTGAACCAAAATAAACACATTTTCTTTCTTTCTTTCAATATTGACGTCATTATGTCATTAACTTACTCTAATAATGTTTGTTGTATGGGTGACTCTTTAAATATTCTTTTGCCGTTTTTTTATACTGATTGTTATAGCAGAAAAAATAATGATGCATAGGGCTAAAACTAGCTCTATTCTCAGCATAAGCTGCACACACTATAGTCAAGGGTGTTGCAGCGTTGATTTTCAGAATAAGCCTAAGAATATTGCAATAATGTATGAATTCTTACGTCTATGTCAGTCCGGCTGTAGTAGGTACTTACTGCATACGCGCATTAAACAAAACAACTAGGTACATGAATTTGGTTTCCAACAATATAACATGCAGCTCATGCGGCTATTTGCTATGCTTGCTTTTTTCATAGAAGAAAATAGCACAGCGAATGGCTGCTCACGTACTCGCAGTCCAGTTTTATGTAATTATTTTCTCATACAACGCCATCTATTACACTGCTGTCACAACTACTATGTACTGTACACACACAAAGTTTATTCATAAACGGCTGTTAAGAATAGTTTACAGTGTAGAAAACACTTTAGCAGGGCTACTAGGCTTTGATTTAATACTTACTTTAAATAACAGATGGCAGTTATGTTAAGAAGCTGTAATTTAACTAGATAACGCCTGCTGATTTCGCTGATTTCGCTGATTTCACTCAACTTTGCGGTAATTACGATTGTTTCAGGGTTCCGTACCAAGAAGAATCGGGACCTTATTACTGAGACTTTGCTAACCATTCGCCCATCCGTTTGTCACTAAGCTGTAGTTCTGACGGTATAAAGATGTTTAAAATATTGCTCAAATGCTTTTTACTTAAAAAAGCTTATAACTACATTAATGAATTATTCGATGACAAATGTTATACATGCAAACAATTATATGATATATGTTATAGCTAACGACTTAGTCGAAATATAAGCAACAATATTTAACGGTACTTATTGTAACATTTGGTTCCAATCGATGACTACGAAATTGCTAATTTTATTTATTATTGGATCGATTGAATTAATGTTTTATTTTTGTATGTGATATATTATGTAATTATAAATAATAAATATGAATTGATTAGTCAGGTATTATAAAATAACAAATAATTTGTACGCCTTTGCAAGGCAAAACATAGCGATACAATTTCTTTGTTCCAACTTTGTTTATACATATAGGTACCTAACCTATGTTAAACAAATAAATGAAATTGAATTGAATTGAGAACTCCGCTGGGGATAACGTTTTCAAACGCCAAGACACTATTACGAAACATCCGTTCATAGTCCTGGAATTAATCGCAGATAGGATATCACAGTAGACCATAATCCCTCCCAAAGTGGAGGAGGCCCGTGTCTAAGAGTGGGACGTAAATAGGCTGGAGAGAGAGAGGTTTTGTTAACGTAGCATTGAGTGAGTACCAAGATAAATCATCTGTGAATGTAGTGATTGATTGTTCCGCGCATACGAAGTAATGGGCAATCGCTAGTTCTTATAGCAAACATTCTAAAGAATATACAGGGTGTGGCGTAAATAGTGGTCCACCGTTCAGGGTTAGGTACATCAGGTAGGTACCTACACCATACCAAAATGTTAAACCGGTCCGCCGACTGGTTACGGAAAAAAAATATTATTAATTTTTTTCAAGAAATTCCCATTTTCATTACGAATTTGACCACAGTTTCAACAAAAAACATTATTTTTGATTTTCTATTCGTGTTTATTCATGTTGAATGTATGAGCTATCATAAAAAAATAAAGATTTGTATTGAAATTGTAGCCTTTACGAGAAAAAGTGATTTCTTCTCAATTCTTAACCTAAATTTTATCGCATCACTCATATTCAGGAGCGTTTTTTGAAAAAGAAATGTATTACACTGTTAGTGCCCATGCATTTAAAAATATGCTCATGATGTACTGATTATAAAATGGTATAATAGTACCGCTTTTCAAAAATAGAAAAAAAAATACTGCATTTGTAACTGAAAATAAGTAAGTCTTCCTGTTACCATTTTCGCAACATAATATTGAAACAAAAATTTCGTCTACCTTATTTATGTGCCCATTCTTACTGTAAACTTGGTCATAGTGACAACGACAATATTATTATTGTAATTGTATTGGCAAATGAGAACACAAAAGTTACTACAGACAGGGTATTAAAAAAAAACAACTTTGACATCATAATTATTTATTTATTGATTAATACAATCGGTGCTCAAAATGGCCCCCATTCGCAGCTATACACGCTCTGCACCGTCGAATAAAGGAGCGTTTAAGACGTCGAGCAAACCCGCTTTCATTGATTTTTCCAGCTGCTGTCAGAATCCTGGTCCTTAATTCTTCAATATTATTTATTGGTCCCTTGTATACGTCTTCCTTTAAGCATCCCCAATAAAAGAAATCCAAAGGATTAAGGTCTGGGGAGCGTGGTGGCCATAGTATTGGGCCTAACCGCCCTATCCATCTGTTTGGATAGGCCACATTAAGGTGCTCTCGTACCCTTACTGCATAGTGAGCGGGACAGCCATCATTTTGTAGCCACATGCTGTCTCGGATCTCTGTAGGGACACTTTCTAGAAGTACGGGTAAATCTGTCTGTAAGAACCCAAGATACCTTTCTGCGGTTAAGGTTTCTGGCAGTTCTAATGGACCAATTATTTGTCCGTTAATAATGCCGACCCAAAGGTTTATTTTAAATTGGTATTGCGATCGATCTTGTCTCATGACGTGCGGATTTTCTAACTGCCAGCTGTGCAAGTTGTGTAAATTTAAATATCCATCTTTTCTGCAAGATGATTCGTCACTCCAAAGTATTTTATTAAAAAATTGCTCGTCCTCTCGTATTCTACGCAGCATTTCTCTCCAAAATCTCACTCGCGGAGGATAGTCCCTTGGTAACAGAGTCTGTACCCTTGTATAATGGTAGGGATGTAGCTCGTGTCTTTTTAAAATGCGATGTACGGTTCTGGTAGATATCCCCGTTGTGCGAGATAAGACTCGGACTGAGGTTGTAGGATCTTGTTCTGCCAAATTCAGTACCTGATCATCGGCATGTCTCCGTGGGCGTCCTTCTCTTGCACCGCCTACGCCTGAGCCGGGTATCTTCCCTTCGGTGTATGCATTGTGGACTCGCCCAAACACCCTGTGGTCTGGATGTCTGCGATCGGGATATCTCTCCCTGTAAAGCCGAGCCGCCTCTCTGCCGACTCCTCCACATTCTCCGTAAATAAAATGCATGTCAGCATATTCGCGCGGTGTATACTGAGACATTTTTGTTATCACTGCACTGCACGTTTGTCCAAATCGTTATGCAAATCAGAGTCCGGTAAACGTAAGCAAGATTATTAGATGTCACCAAAACGACAAGTCCAAATCACTTAGGCAATCAACCGGAGTCCAGGGGAATAGCAAGAAACAGCGGAGTTAAACACAAATGAAACGAAACGTATACGATGCACGGGAGCGTAGATCGTACTAATTGTTTATGTACCATTTCTTTCCGATCTCAATTGCTAGAAAGGAAAGGGACAACAACAACAAACTACATCCTTTCCTTATCACTATCCTATTGTTTAGTTACTCCAGCTACGTTACGCATTACAAGAGTGTGCGCACTTCAATAGGTCTTTTGTTATGGTTCAGGTACAGAGCGACCTTTTTTTATAGGACACGACATGATGTAGAATTATTTGGAGACGTGGAGTCAAATATCAGTTCTAAGATTGAGACTTTGTTTTATTTAATTCCATATTTAAATGGGTAAAAACAAAAAGACAACATTTTTGTTTAAATATTATGTTGCGAAAATAGTAACAGGAAGACTTATCCGTTTTTAATTACAATTGCAATAAAAAAAAATCTATTTTTGAAAAGCGGTACTATTATACCATTTTATAATCAGTACATCATGAGCATATTTTTAAATGCATGGGCACTAACAGTGTAGTACATTTTTTTTTCAAAAACCGCTCCTGAACATGACTGATGCGATAAAATTTAGGTTAAGAATTGAGAAGAAATCACTTTTTCCCGTAAAGGCTACAATTTCAATACAAATCTTTTTTATTTTATGATAGCTCATACATTCAGCATGAATAAACACGAATAAAAAATCAAAAATAATGTTTTTTGTTGAAACTGTGATCAAATTCTTAATGAAAATGGGAATTTCTTAAAAAAAATTAAAAATATTTTTTTTCTGGAACCAGTCGGCGGACCGGTTCCAAATTTTGGTATGGTGTAGGTACCTACCTGATGTATCCAACCTTGAACGGTGGACCACTATTTACGCCACACCCTGTATATTTGCTATAAATTCTATTGAGGTATAGATTTTTTGTGCTGTTTACTTGTGTTTGTTGTTAAGAGATAACGTGTTTTATGATTTTTTTTTTCATTGTTTTTATAAATTTAACTTCCCATTAAACGGTATGTTTTCTAGCTGTTTTATATTTTTTTTTATTTATTTATTACTAGCTGTTGCCCGCGACTCCGTCCGCGTGGAATTTGGAAAAATATTCAAAAGGTATAAAAGAGTCAAGTGCCAAGTCAAGTATAATTCTTTGTTTTGATTAATTTTTATTTCTGTTTTCTTTCATAATATGATATAATTCATTCATGCTACAGAGTAGGTATCTATAATAATATTTACTAATATTATATATGAAACCTAAATAGTATGTTTGTTTGTTTAAACGCGCTAATTTCAGGAACCACTGGGCTGATTTGAAAAATTCTTTCAGTGTTAGATAGGGCATTTATCGAGGAAGTCTTTAGGCTATATAACATCACGCTACGACCGGTAGAAGCGAAGCAGTAGTAAAAAATGTTGCAAAAACGGGGAAAATTATTACTAGTTAAGTTATATTAAAAAGCTGTATAGTTTGTTTGTTTGTTTGTTTGAACGCGCTAATCTCAGGAACTACTGGTGTGAATTGAAAAATTATGTTTGTGTTTGATACTCCATTTATCAAGGAAGGCTATAGGCTCTATAACATCACGCTGTGACTAATAGGAGTGCAGCAGTAGTGAAAAATATTGCAATAACGGGGCAATTTTTCTAAATTCTACGCGGACGGAGTCGCGGGCAACAGCTAGTACTAGATACATAGCAACTAAATCAATTTATTGAGTTACTTTATCGTATAAGTTTATCAGTTGGCTGTGACTTCTAAACAGTGATAACGTATTTGATTTGTACAGTGTGTATTATGTAAGTATATGTGCAAAATTTTTTGTATTTCATTTTTAATATTAAAGTTTTTCGCAAACTTTTTGTTTTATAGTTAAGTGAATATTTGATTTGAAGTTTAAATATAAGTTTAAAATTTTAAATATTCATGGACATTTTACACAACGTCTTCTGGTCCCAAGCTAAGCTTATATGCTCGTGTTATGGGTACCAGAATACGGATATAATACATGATGCTACTTTTCTTTTGTAAATACATACTTAATACTAGCTGTTGCCCGCGACTCCGTACCTACGCCTGAAGTTTAGAAAAATAACCGTTTTTTTTTTTGCAAAATTTTTCACTAATGCTTCGCTCTTATTGGTCACAGCGTAATGTTATATAGCTTATAGCTTCCTTCGATAAATGTACTATCCAACACAAACATAATTTTTCTATTCAGATCCGTTCCTGAGATTAGGGCTTTCAAACAAACACACTCCTTAGCTTTATATATTAGTACTAGTTGTTGCCCTCGACTCCGTCGGCGTGGAATATTGAAAATTTTCCCTGTTTTGCAACATTTTTCACTACGGCTTCCCTTCAACTGGTCGTAGCGTGATGTTATATAGCCTATAGCCTTCCTCGATAAATGTACTATCGAACACTGAAAGAATTTTTCAAATCGGACCAGCGGATCCTGAGATTAGCGCGTTTAAACAAACAAACAAACAAACAAACTCTTTCGCTTTATAATATTAGTATAGTTAATACATAGAAACACATTTATTTTTTGCCGGTGGACGGTAAACGTAGACGTGGAAGATATAACTTAACTAGATATACCTACAACTATTTCAAAAACTTAAAAACACGCCTGAAAATGCAATTTTTTTTTGTATCTCCTATATTCTCGCGTATATTCTCTGAAGTTTTACTACTTTAGGCGTGTTAGGGAAAAATCATGAGAGTAAAATAAAGTTATCTAAAGGAGGTACACACCATCACAAAACTGACACCATGATGTAAGTTACATAAATAGGAGATGTAGGTACCTACACAGTAATACTGGCGTTATTTCTCCCTCTCGCCTTCTGTCCTATCAGGCCATGGTAGTGTCTTGAACATTACCACGACTCGGCGTGGTCGCCCCTTTCCTTTCTGACTCGACAGGGAACACTTTGCCATACGTCAGTTTTTTGAACTAAACAATTTATTCTTAAAGTTATCTTTGATGTTTCCAGATTTCATCATGGTTTTAACACTATACAAAATGGACGCCAGTCCTCCAGTTCGCGCCGTGTATATGACAATAGAAGCACTAAAGATACCAGATGTCAATTATGTTGAATTAAATTTATTAGCAGATGATCATCTAAAAGAAGATTTCTTAAAAGTAAGTTTATAATAACCCGGTCAAGTAGATACCTACGAATTGAAGTCGCACACAAAGAGTGGTTAGCTTATTATTATAACGTGTATATTTGTCATCTTTCTTTCTCTGTCTAGCCCTTTACCGTCCTACTTTTAGGCACAGGCCTCCTACACTTCGAAAGGTGGTTATCTGTGGTATTATCTACTCTCAGATTCACCAGATGTATGTATGGTTTATGGCTACATCACTTAGCCGGCTTAAAGCCACATGAAAGCCATTTAAATATCTATGTGTGGGTTAAATATGTATCATAGACATACGAGTATTTTGTCATTATTCTATGAAGTACGATTTTATTTTTATTTTATTTTTGTAATTTATTTAGCCAGGCTTATGTTACTTGTCCTTAATTTTAAACGTCAACCTACCACCTTACATGCATGTGGATCTGCTGTGCCGCGCTGAGCAAGCCTGTTGGCACATAAATTCGCCGTACAGCTTACGCCGTGAATTGAACTGCCTGCCAAATTCGGAATATGTACATAACTCACAGCCAGTCAATTCGCTAAGCCAGTCATAGATTAATATCTTTATAGAGAAGGTACAACTAAAAGTTTAAGTACTAACTAAAAATTTTCAACTAAAGTTTTATAACTGCCATAATACGTAATTTAGCCAGGCAGTGTACGGCCGGCCTGGAACTTGCATGATTTTTAAAAGCTCATAATACGCCCGCGGATCTCAAAAATGATGATGCGTACCTATTTATTGCTCTAGCATCAACTGATATACAAAAACTATGAATTCATTTTGAGCTCTCTAGCTGTCACCGTTCCAAAGACACAGCCTGGTAACAGCCGATCAGCGAAGTCTCAGTAATATGCTCCCTTTTTACCTGTTGGTGGAAAAGCAATCTATTTTTACGAAAAAATACAAGTTCCAGTGATTGCTAGCTAAATAATTAAGCATATTATTAACATTTCAGATAAATCCACAACACACTATACCACATTTAACTGATGGCACTTTTAATATATGGGACAGGTAAGGAAAAAAGGGAGGTATTTTGTTTTGTAGGTTGTTTTGATCTCAGATAGTAATGGTGCAATCATAAAAATGCTTGTCACTATCAAAAAGCTAGTCTCCGAGAGTCCTAGAGTCCATACGCTTTAAGGCTATAGGCCATTAATATGCCTATAAGTTGTGATTAGGAATTTCAGCCGTAGATACGAAGTTGTAGGCAAAATCTAACTATTTTAACTATTAGATTTGCACTTTGCACAGCAGTAATAACATGTAAACTATAATAATACTCGAGTCACAATTACCTGTAATAATTTATCTAGCTGTAATTATAATTCTTTTGTTACAGTCATACAATAATAACTTATCTGGTCAACAAATATGGTAAAGACAGTCCACTTTACCCAACAGATCCTGAGAAAAGAGCTCGTATTGATAACAAATTACATTTTGATAGCGGCATACTGTATCCAGCTTTGCGAACTAATGACGTAAGATAATTAAATTACCGCAATTATGGGGTTTATAGGATAGGTGCATATCCATGCAGCAAATCCTACGGGCCCCGTGCTCAGAAATTACTCCTTACACAGAATCAAGGGCATGGGATTGGCCCTTGTCGTTCGTTTTAACTATTGCGAGGAGCAGTTCAATCTTCAAGTCTGTCCATAAGTCGGAGATATGTCAAATGTCTATATTTATATTATGTCTATAAGTCAGTGGCGTGCACATAATTTTGAAGCAGGGTAGGCTCTTATACTGTAGGTAGTACTCTTATAGATTTTTAGCATAGCCACGCGACGGATCTCTAAGTCGGAAACCATGCCAACAGAACAAATATAAATCTGAATATCCCGAATCAGTCCACACTGTACTAGAATTACTAAACAATAACTACGTACGTACATACATACGTACATGTACGTATGTACATACGTTTCATAACTTTTAACATGAAATTTTCGAGTTACATTGGTGCCTATTCTATGTGCAGACCTAAACTTAACTTAACTAAAAAATGAAAATTGATAGCGTCTATAACACAATTCGGCAATGTTAACAGAACTTTTTTTATATAAAAACTGTTTATTATAGACTAACGATTTTAATTAATATAAATGTGTGCAAAAAAATAGCGAAACATTTAAGATACAGCAATAGCTGTTTTCATTTTTTAGTTAATACCTATTATACCGTTGTCCGTCCAGCTACGCGTGGCGCTGATTCGATCGGTACCGCGCTCGCATGTTGTAACAAAAAACCTTTATAGCTTCTTATCTATAATACCTAGAGTGAAGACAAATACTACGAAAAATTACTAGAAGACTACAGATGAATACTATCTATTTTTTAAGATCTGAAAATTTATTTTAAAGTATTAAAAATGAGAACAGAAGAGGACAGAGGAGAAAACATAACAATTCAAAATATAACTCGATTTTACTCTTAAAACTGTGATATGTATGCTATATGTATACTTAATTATAAAGCACAAATCATCTAGTTTATCTTGATGTATAATAATATTAATAATCTATGAACTCATAAATAAAACTAAACTACTTACGACAATCCGCTGGAACTTCAAAACCACTTGTTTACTAAACACAAAGCGTAAAGTGGACTGAAGATAAAAACTGCCATCTAGTGATTATGGATTGTGAAGTAATTCATCAGCTATCTATTACACAACTTATAGACGCAAAAAATAACGCAATTTGTCCATAGATGTCGGTATATCTAATCGTAACTGACTGTTGATACTCGTTTCGATACGAGATTTACCAAAAGTATTTAATTTTAAGCTTTCTTTCTATTTTTTTATATTTTATTCTTTGTCGCGGAATGGAAATTATTTAAATCTGAATATCCCGAATCAGTCCACACTGTACTAGAATTACTAAACAATATGCAAGGGAAACAAAATAATTTATTCGTGTGTACACAACCACATAGCCAGTTATACGTTTCATAACTTTTAACATGAAATTATCTAGTTACGTTACCCTTTTGTTGATTAAGTTGTAACTCGGGTATACATCTACCTATAGACACAATTTGAATTTTTTCACCGAACGACAATTGTGAGAACTTGTTATTTTTAATTTTTAACAAACACACACTATCAACACACATTTCACAATCAAATAACATTTTATAATCAACAAACGGAAATCCACACAATTATTAAATTAAAGAAACTCAATATTAAACAGTTCAATGAACCACATGAAAAAATAAAATGGCCTCCGTCGAACCAAAATATTTCTGCTTTATAAATATTATTTATTCGGATTATAATAGGTAACGAACGAACGCCGAATACTCGCGAAAACTTCCGATCGCTAACTCATGCCGCATGACATGCAGTACAAAGCGTCTTCAATATGCAAGCCTGTGTGCGTTTGCGAACTGTGCACGGACACCAAAATTTCTACACACATATGAACTCATGGCAGGCGGGCGGCGTGGAGCTTGCTCGCTACGCTAATATTATTCCTTCGCCAAACGCCTGGCAAAAAACAATTTGCAAGCACATATTGGTGCTATTTATGAATTATTAGGTAGGCGTTTTTAAGTTATAATATTTTGTATAATTAATAGTAAATAAATGAATAAAGTCATCTAAAACATACGAACGTTTTATTAAAATATCTGTGAATGGCAAGTAAAGCAGAGCTTATAAGCTTGTATAGAGTGCACGCCACTGCTATAAGTACTAATATTATAACGCTGAAGAGTTTGTTTGTTTGAACGGGCTTATCTCAGGAACCGTTAGTACTATTTGAAAAATCCTTTTAGTTGTGGATAGTATATTTATCGAGGAAGGCTATAGGCTATTTAACATTACGCTGCGACTAATAGGAGCGAAACATTAGTGAAAAATGTTCAAAAACGGGGATAATTTTCACAGGCACAACAGCTAGTGTCATGATAAAAATGGTAAAAGATACAGAACCATTTTTATCATGCGGCACCAATACCGCGTTACATTATTTTCTCGATTTCAGAGTCCAATATTCTTCGGTACAGCTACTTCTTTTACTCCCGAAGGTGTTGAAATGATCAAATCAGCGTATGAGTTCACTGAAACATTCCTGAAAGGAGTACAGTGGCTTGTTGGTGATGAACCTACATTAGCCGACATTAGTTGTGTGGCTACTGTTAGCTCATTGAATGAACTTATACCTGTTGATGAGAAATTGTAAGTTTGTCTTAACTTTATACCTAGCTAACGAACGGCAGTTGTTTTATCCACGTTTATTTCTGCTAGGTATATTTAGTTTTGATTTGTAGCATGATGTTAGTACCTAATCAGATTGATCTAAAATTTGACAATGCAATAGTGTAAATTAATAGTCAGGATTTTCAAGCGTGTTCTTTAATTTTGAAAAAAATAATTTTTTTTTCCATTTTCAAATTTAATTGTAGAATAAAAATTGTGATATATCTACCTATATTAAATACCTATTTGATTCTTCAGAAAAATATATAAGTATAGGAAAAAGATATAGGTTAAGCCGACTTTATGTCACGGAATAAGAGCGAAAAAATGGTGGCAATGAATTATTGAATATTACTTTTATTCTAGGTATCCTAACATAATCTCTTGGATTGAACGTTGCTCTCAACTGGAATACTACAAGAAGGGTAACACACCTGGACTTCTGGAATTTCGTAGACTCTTGAAAGAGTTTATGGCGCGGAAATTCTAAACGTATTTGTCATGGAAATACTATTATTTTTAACTTTATGTTTTATTGAATAAAACAATTGTTTTATTAAATTATAATTTATTTTATTCGGGTTCTATTTTTATTGAAATATGTATAAAAAAATAAGATGAACGTATTTACGTTTTTAAAGTTTTAAGCCTTGTGGCGCCATCGACTGTTTTTTTTTTCTTTAAAATTGACGTTACTCCGTTTATTATAAACGGCATATAATACGCCATCTATTAGAATATAGTGATATTACTAAAACAAAAACAATGCGAGGTGTTGATTTGGTTTGCCATTGACAAACTAGATGGCGCAAAAAACAGTCGATGGCGCCACAAGGCTTAAAGCCTTGTGGCGCCATCGACTGTTTTTTTTTCTTTAAAATTGACGTTACTCCGTTTATTATAAACGGCATATAATACGCCATCTATTAGAATATAGTGATATTACTAAAACAAAGACAATGCGAGGTGTTGATTTGGTTTGCCATTGACAAACTAGATGGCGCAATACTAGTTGCCATCGTCCTTAAACCACGACTCCAACACGCAAAAAATTACTACACATACATACCTACCAAGTCTTGGGCAAAACAGTATTTTTGTATTACAGACATTACAGTATTTTAGTAAAACTGCAAGTGTAACTGCTTTAGTGCGCCATCTATTACAATATTACTTAGACATGTTTAGAACGATGATTCCAGACTTCTCTGCGATTTAACGTTGACAGACTAGATGGCGTAATGCATTGTGACTTTAGTGTCTAAGCCGCTAGGAGTATATATGTTCTGTGGTCTAAGCTACGACTTGAACGTGTAATCGTCTTGTTTCTATTGCAAAAAAGGAGTTTATAAATTTCATTTGTACTAATTTGCGGCTACAAAATATAGATCCTTTTTTATTAACTATAAAAATTATACAATTTAGTAATTGTATTTGTGCCGCCATCTATTAGATTATATTAATATTAATTATGACCTGTTCATACAAACAATGCCAGAGGTCTTTGTGATGTATTATTACTATAGATGGCGTATTAATGTAGGTACATAGGGACCATAACGCCCAAATTATAGAAAAATAAAACATTTTTTAACACCCTTGCTCGTAAAGCTGATGTAATTCCACCGGTTTTAAATATGTAAAGCGGGTCATAAAAAACGCGGCGAACCAAAGCAAATAGTTAAGTTATAGTCCATACAAATTTCATAACAGTATTATTTGCCATTTCAAATATGGAACTGATCGCCACCGCACGACTCGAGCAGCGCACTGTTGCTATTCAAATTTCGAACTAATCGCCGCGCGGCGCCAGTCAGTAGGCAGCGCTAGCGCCCGGTAAAATGGCGGGAAAGCAATCCTCGCAAATGTGTTAAAAAACGTCGTACGATATACGTGCGTATTGGTTATAACATGCTCGGCTCAATTAGACAAAATTTCAACCAATTTTATTATTAGTTATCGAATCGGAGAGAAGATTAAAAATGAATCAACAGTAACAGTTGCCACCAGGTTTGTTAATGACCCTGAAATTAGCAGACAGCGGGCAAAATGAAATTTCAGATAGGGATATCTATAGCAAAATTAAGTTCTCCAAGTTTACGAAATTGGAAAAACTAAATTCTTTTTGAGTTATAAATTTTTTTTTCAAAGAAATAAAATTTTGGAAAGCCCTCACCGTGGTGCCAATTGTTTTAAAAATCTGAAACTTTGAAATTTAGTTTATTTTTGGATTTAGAAAAGGTGATGTTTCTTAGTTTTTTTAATTTTGGCTTAGAGCATTCTGGGTTTTTTTTTGTTCTCCGCTTTGCCCTACCGGGCCATGATGGTGCCTTGAGCTGTACCATGACCCGGTAAGGGATGGTCCCGTTAATCGGGGCCCGACCTGATGAGGGGAGCATTGGTCCCCCTGTCGCGTTTGCTGCAGCGGATCTCTGGATGCCAACCCGCCGCGCGCGACCACCTCTTCGGGGAGGGTCACCGGCTATTGCGCGCCGACGACCCCTGCCCGGGGCCCTGCGGGGTGGAAAAGTTTCCCAGCCCCTTCGCGCTCCCGCAGGGCCTCTCTCTTTGCCGCCATCACCTCCCCAGCGAAGGAGGCGACAGCGGCCCAACACTGTTCGCTCTCGGCCATAAGCGAAACGATGGCTGAGAGCGACAAGTCCTCACCCAGTACACCAACTAGTTCGGCGCGCTGGGCGTCCCAGGCCGTGCACACGGCGAGGGTGTGCTCCGCCGTGTCCACGGCCCCACTTCGACAATTACCGCACTCGGGATCCAGCTCGATACCAACCAGCTCCCACAGGTACTTGGCGAAACAGCCATGACCCGTAAGGAGCTGGGTGAGATGATACGTCTGATCCCGGTGCCTTGCCTCGACCCAGTCCCTGAGGACCGGGCGGACCGCCTCGGCAAGCCGCCTGCTCGCAGAGGGGTCCTCCAAAGAGCAATCTGGGATAAATAACAGCGAAAAAAAAAATTTAAAAAAAAAAAATAATCTCTCAGGATTTTCAAATTGTGTTTTTTGATTTTTGAACTAAGTATATTATTAATAAAAAAAATAAATAAATAATTCATGGACATTTCACACAACGTCCTCTGGTCCAAGATATTCCATATATTAAACCAAATAAAACGATAATAAATAATTATTTTTAATAAATTTCCTTAGACATAATTTATTATAACTATGTCACAATTATCTTAACTAAGATTGGAATATTGTTTGTTTAAGCAATTTTAGGACCCCATATTCCTTGGTAAAACAATGTCACTAACTCCTGAAGGCATTGCTATGATCAAATCAGCGTATGAGTTCACTGAAACATTCTTGAAAGGAGTACAGTGGCTTGTTGGTGATGAACCTACATTAGCAGACATCAGTTGTGTGGCTACTGTTACGACATTAAATGAATTAGTAGCTATTGATGAGAAACTGTAAGTTTTCATTTTTTTTTAACATTCTTTTGACAATTATCGTAATGTAAAAGTGAAGGTGACTATATTATTTCCACATATATACCAGAGATATATGGGTTGACGTTTAAAATTGAGAGCAATTATCTTTAGCCTGGCTAAATAGTTCTTCATAGAATAATGTTATAATTATATGGTCCGTGTGCTGACGGATATATACAAGTGTCACCACCACATCTCCTCCCAAGGGTGACGTAAAAGTCAGCTAAGGGATATTGCACACAGATAACATCCTCTGTGAGAGACGGAAACCTCGAAAATAAACCCTGTTCCAACTACTTCCAACACGCCTGGTCAGCACGGCACAGTAGACCATAATCCCTCCCAAAGTGGAGGCGGCGCATGCCCAACAGTGGGACGTAAATGGACTGGAGAGAGAGAATAATGTTTTATATGACGTATAGCCTGTATCATAGACACAGATACATTTTCACGCACACAGGTGGCATATGTAAGTGGCTTCAAGTCGACTGAGTGATGTAGCCATAGATCACTACATGTGGTTTATCTGTGACTTTAATGATGATTTTTGATACTTATTAGACTACTTTTATTCTAGGTTCCCCAACATAGCCGCTTGGATAGAACGTTGCTCTCAGCTGGAATATTACCAGAAGGGTAACACACCTGGAGTCCTGGACTATCGTAGACTATTGAAAGAGTTGATGTCTAGAAAGTTATAATAATTTTATTAAATAAAATAAAGTTAGAACTTCTTTTATTTTAGACTCATTAAAATACACCCTGTTTTCTTCCCAAAGCGTTGTAAAACTAACTAAAGGGGTATTGTAACCCTGGTCAGGGTGACATAGTAGACCCAATTACCTCAAAATGCAGGAGGACCGGGCCCAAATGTGCCGTCATTGAGCTGGGAAGAACTATCCTGTATGGAAATAGAACCCGCGATCTCAGAAACAGCATTGTGCAAACCACTGCACCACGAGGCTGTTAAAGATTATATTCCCTTACCCATATTACAAAAGTAATTGGGCATAACCATAACTCAAACGCAAGTATATAAATAAATAAAACCTGATTGCCACCTCCAAACCAACTAATATCGTAATAACCACATAATGCTCTGAGTATTAAACTGGCAGGAGTAGTTCGATGCCCTGTTTTTTTTGTCAAATATACTGCTAGGTCAGTGGTGTGTTGAGGTAACTCAACAAACACTAACATACTTCTATTTAATGAAAAATGTATTCTATAAAAAATGAAAACGACTAGGGCGTACTTTAATTAATTGGTTATATCGTGGAGCACTTATTAATTGAAATGTTTAATCTTATAACATACAGATTTTCTAATAAAAAAGTTCTGTTAACATTGCCGAATTGTGCTTTTAACATAATAAATTTTCATTTTTTAGTTAAGTCTAGTCCTGTACGTAGAATTTGTACCATAGCCAGTATACTATACCAGTCTGACAAGGCCTACTCCTGTTATCTTAAAGCTCTAAGTAATAATGTTATGTAAACAAGTTAACTTGTACTTAAAATACCAACCTACTTTCACAACACATAGTCGTAGTGTGTTGGATTATACTGACGAAGTGACCATTTTGAGTAAACATAGATAAAGTGAATAATCTGTTTTTAATATTTGGACGGAAAATAAGTTATAAGCTGCGGTTTTAAGTAAGTAAAATGGGCTTTTCTATTTATTCATGTGATTTGATATTGATTTTTGATTGATCATGATATTTTCTGTGTACAACATCCTTTAGCTGGCTTATACAGCATCCTCGGGAAGGAGACGGGGTGGTGACTTTTTAACCGACTTAAAAAAAGTAGGTGGTTCTCTATTTGTCTGTATGTTTCTTTGTATGTTTGTTACCTCATAACTTTTAAAGCGGCGCCAAGTCAGGATCTGATGATTATCTCCCGAGAAATCGAGGAAAACCCTCAAATTTAAAAGGGACATGAAGTTGGTTGAATTTCTTTTTCAAAAATACTTAATTATATTCTTACGGTCTTATTCATAATGACATATCGGAGGTTTATACGGAGATTTTATCGCAGAGATAATAAACGTTTTAGCGTGATAACACCATTATGAATAACAAGTTTTGACAATTTTCGCGAACCTATTTTAGCGAACTTTTAAACCTCCGATAAGTCATTATGAATAAGGCGGTTAATCTATCACCAGTTTTTAATAAAACGTTATCATTTTAGTATAACTAAATAAAATGGTTCTAACTCTATACAAAATGGATGCAAGTCCACCTGTAAGAGCTGTGCTTATGACAATTGAAGCTCTAAAAATCCCTGATGTTAATTACATAGATGTTAACCTGCTAGAAGGGGACCACTTAAAAGAAGAATTTATCAAGGTAAGAATATTAAAAGAAGGAGAAAGGAAAGCGAAAAGATGGATAGAGCAGAAACAGTCGGGCAGCAGAAATTTTCGGAGTGTT
This sequence comes from Orgyia antiqua, assembly GCA_916999025.1. Taxonomy (NCBI): domain Eukaryota; kingdom Metazoa; phylum Arthropoda; class Insecta; order Lepidoptera; family Erebidae; genus Orgyia; species Orgyia antiqua. Next base: position 15,329,078 of record OU779874.1, read on the forward strand.
GACAATTCAGGTCATGGCAGCCCTATGCCATGACCTGAATTGTCAACACTCCGAAAATTTTAGTTTTCGGCAAAATACTGATTCCGTTTCGTATACCTCTGATAGTCTTGATAAAAGACCACAACACAACGCGCTGTATGGACCGGCATACAGCGCGTTGCGTTGTGGTAATGTAGATATATACAAACACCATAGAGACACACTAGTGGTGAGTTATCGCCTAATTCGTCTCAGTGGGTGCAAATCAATCGTGAGTGCGTTGTATCAACTTGCGTCGACGCAGCGCATCATGGGAACCCTTTTTTAACACGCTTATATAAGTTCAGTATGTATCTATCAATGTATTAATCTATGTAACAGAATCTTTGAAAGTGATTTTAACCCACTTGCACTAGTCGGATTGGTATGAAATTTTGCACTTAACAAGGACCGATGACAATGCAACAATTTGAAAAAATATTTAGGATTTTCAAGCGTGTTTTTTTAGTTAACTAAGTAGATTTTTGTATTTAAATTGATGTCGTGACAGCGTTATGCCGGCGTAACGATGCCGAAATGCACTATGTAGACAGGAAGTAAGTTCTTGGACGACAAGTGTCCAAGTTTCTCCGGGCAATTTTTAAAAGCCCCTCGGACGCAGCTCTAAGTCAATTTAATAATAATACCTTTGTCTATACTTCTATACTAATACTATAAAGCGGATGTTTGTTTGTTTGAACGCGATAATCCTACTGAATTATCAAATCAAATCAAATCAATACTCTATATTGTACTTACACCAAAATTTTACAAAAGATTAACAGTGCTAACAGTTTTATAAGGTACAAAAGGTGGTCTTATCACTATTTGTAATCTGAATTACTGGACTGATTAGAAAAATTATTTCAGTGTTAGATAGTACATTTATCAACGAAGGCTATAGGCTATATAATATCATGCTGCGACCAATAGGAGTAAAGCGGCAGTGCAAAATGTTGCCAAAACGGGGAAACATTTCTATATTCCACGCGTACGAATTCGGGGTCAACAGCTAGTTAAGATTATATTTTGTCAGATATCCGTCAAACTGTATTGAAAATTCAATTGGCTAAAATTCAATCGGGGCGGATGTGTGCGTTATTCTCGTGAACGGGTGCCTTCTGCTGGGACTGGTCGATTTGCTCCAACAAGGCTATTTTATTATTAAGTTAGTTTTAGTTAGTCGTGATAGTACTGATCGGCATCATTCTCACACCCCTGATACAACTATGTATAATATTATTGAAAAAAAAAATGGAAGGAAATGAAAAAAAAATCCATGGAGTTTCTTGTCTATTCTTCTCCATAGGATTTGCGTTTGGAACAGACACCTAGTTTCTGACGTTTCAAAAGAGCTTGTAAAACAATGCCAACTTGAAATAAAACATTTTGACTTTGACTTTGACTTCAATCCAAAATAATTACTAATTCTCTAACTTCCAGATTAACCCACAACATACCATTCCGATGTTATTAGACGATGACTTTGCTATATGGGACAGGTATGATGCTATTTAAAATAATTACCTATGTAAAATAAGTTCTGATCGTGGAAAAAATCCTTATTGCATACGTTTATGGAAGATGGTAGAAGATGGAGACGAAAAAATTAAAGAAAAGAAAGTTTTTAGGTTAATCTCTTAATAGGTAAAATTCTATCAAGGAATAATTAAGCTTATCTGGCCGCAAACCTAGAGTAAGGCTAGACTAATCTGCAAGGAGTAGCTTAATTTTGTCAAAGCTTACACCGGCAGATAGCTATTTTTATAAGACGTATCTAAAACTACTATGATATTACAAAAAATAATTAGAGTTCTGTCGGTCTGTCTCAAATTATAGCCTACTAAAAGGGCGACTCTGAGCTGCTTCGATCCTAATATTATTTCGATTCTAAAATAACAAAAAAAAAAACAATTTAAAAATTAAAAATTAGGCAGCTTATGTGCTTAATTTTTCAAGGCTTCACTAATCTCATTTTGTGCAGACGAATCAACTAGTTTATTTTTATATCGAATAACAAATAGATACTATCCTTATACGCAGCTACAATAGAATACGACAGACACAATAAAAGTTAATATCATTTTTACAAATTAAATACTGCTCTTTTCTTTAGAGCTTTTACAAGAAAACATTTTACGTTTGTAAATATAATGTTGACAGGACAAAAACACGACGAAATTAAAATCATTTTGACGTAAAAGTTAACGTAAGGTGACAAGAAAAACATAAATTAAAATACGCGAGGTGGAAATGAGAAAAAATCATGTCATCTTTTGGTATCTGATTTTGTCCTGGCTTTGCCCTGTTACATAAATATTTTATCAAATCTCGATTCCCCGACTTTTCTAAAGAACGTAACTGATTCCGAATCATCTTTCTTTCTTTAGATAGTCTAAAATCTAAGAAAAAGAATAGCCTGTTTTTTAAGTTCTCGTACCAAAAAGTAATACGGTCTTACTGAGACTTCGCTGTCTGTCCGTCTGTCACCAAGCTGTATCATTCATTGCCCTTATGCTATTGTTTGAGGTCGCGTTTTATGTTGTTTTGGGCGATCCCAAATCCACATATCCAAATCGACGCAATATCGACATGTGACGAATGTAATATGATAATAACGCAATGGAACCCTTCGTGTGAGATTCCAACTCGTACTTGTCGGGTTTTTAATGTGAAATAGTGTGCAGTAATTCCAAATCAAAAGCGTAAGACGACCCCAGCTGGCCGTTATCTCTATGTTTAACCACGTAACCAAGTGTAACATAAGATATGAAATGTTAATTTATTTTTGCATTACAGTCATGCAATAGGAAGCTACCTTATTAACACCTATGGGAAAGATGATTCTCTATACCCAACAGACCCCAAGAAACGAGCAATCATTGATCAACGATTACATTTCGATAGTGGAATCCTGTTTCCTGCAATGCGTGGTGCAGCTGTGAGTCTTGAATTATTTTGGAATATTTAATTATTCTATTCGTAATAAATTCTAACACTTGCGTGACCCATTCGGTCAAATAAAACCACTTTTTTTAATTTTAACTTATTTTTGATCATGGTGACTGCAGAGTATCCGAAACGCCGAGGTAAAATTTAAAAGAATTTCACGCGTTTAAATCCGTAAAAAGTTATTAAGAAATAATATAACAAAATATTTGTTCTATCCGTATTATTACGAAATATTACAGGTATCACCATACCATTACCTCCCCCAGGGTGCTGTAAAAGCCAGCACGGACGCAGCAACGGAAAACTCTATAATAAACATTATCCCAATAATCCCTAAGTAAATAGGCCCGTGTTCAAAAGTGGGAAATTAATGGGCTGGAGTGGGAGAGGAGCTTTTACACCCTAGGATGGTGTGATGACACTTGTATACATCACCAAGCGGACTTCCGAATTAAGGAATTCTAATTTTGAAAAAACTAGACGTTACTCATTACTTCGTACCCGGGGAATTTAGGAAATCTTCCCCGTTTTTGCAACATTTTTCATAAGTGCTTCGCCGTTATTGCATGATGTTACTGTATAGCCTTCTTCGATAAATGGACTATCCAAAACAGAAAGATTTTTTTAATTGTAGTACTTCCTGAGATTAGTGCGTAATTACAAACACACAAACTCTTCAGCTTTGTAATATTAGTATTCTTCTTCTCTGTCGTCTCGCTCTTGTCAGTGCGGTCGTGGTCACGCTGTGGCATCCGTGTTATTGGTGAAAGTGGACACGATTTTTTGCACAATTTGTCGCCATCTCTCTCTATTCCTGGACTGTCTATTGCACTCCGAAATTCCGGTTCCTGTTGCACTCCGAAAATCCGGTTCTTGTTGCACTCCGAAATTCCGGTTCCTGTTGCACATTTCACTTGGTCAGTCCAGCGCATAGGTGAATAGTAGTATCTCTCTCCAGCCCATTCACGTCCCACTGTTGGGCACGGGCCTCCTCCACTTTGGGAGGGATTATAGTCTACAGTGCCGCGCTGACCAGGCGTGTTGGCACAGGGTTTATTTTCGAGTTGTCCGTCTCTCACAGAGGATGTTATCTGTGTGCAATATCCCTTAGCTGACTTTTACAGCCCCCTTGGGAGGAGATGGGGTGGTGACACTTGTATTCTTAATCCGTCACCACACGGAGAATTGTAGTATAGATGAGTTTATATCTCCATTAATACTTATGAAAATACTAATGAATTTTCTTTATTTATCTCTTTTACATCACAATAAACTAAATAATAAAAAATTTACATTTAAAAATATAAAATAAATGTGAGCTCCAACAGGCGACGGGCACAGGGGCCAAGCCACCGGTGGCTAAGGATCCAGGGAGAGGAACCTCCTCACAATCCGAGCCGTATCCAAGATTACTGCTTAATGAATCACTAATGAATTATTATTATGAATTATTATTAAATTAAATTAATTATTAAAATGTCCATGAATAATTATTTACAGGAGAAGGTGTTGTTTCAAGGTGAAACATTTTTCAGGGAGGAATCTTTAAACAAAATTCAATCAGCATACGACTTTACAGACAAGTTTTTGGCATCACCATGGTTAGCTGGAAACGAAATGAATTTAGCTGATATTTGCTGTGTTAGCACTATTAGTTCTATGAATGTGATCTTGCCCATTGATAAAGAAAGGTAAAATATTATATTATCTAAATTAATTTTTTTAAATGCTTTAACAAAGTCTCAGTAATATTTACATATATTTTCCTGGACAATTCGATTTAGGTACCTATATAGCTAATGTTGACGATTGCTTAAATATTAAAATTCTTCAATTTCAGATACGCAAATTTATGGGAATGGCTACAACGCTGCTCACAGTTGGAAATATACAAAACTATTAATGAACCAGGATTAAAACAATTACAAGATTTGATTGCTTCCAAAGTAGAATAACTTAATGTTGAAAATAATCAATTTAACATCATGATATTAAGCAAATATATTTTGAATTTAGAGTGTGACACTTTCAATGTAGGTTTTTCTTGGGTATTCTTACTTAATATCAGTATGATATTTAGGTAAATAACGTCTAAAATAAAATAAGTTCTGTGCAATTTATTTGTTTTATTGTATTTGTATTTTTAATACTTTACTAATATTATAATGCTAAAGGGTTTTGAGTGTTTGTTTGAGTGTTCTCATCTCAGGAACCGCTCTGGTCCGATATGAAAAATTCTTTCAGTGTTGGATAGTACATTTATCGGGGAAAGCTATAGGCTATACAACATCACTTTGCGATTAATAGGAGCTAAGCATCAGTGAAAAATGGTCCAAAAATGGATTTTTTTTTCTAAATTCTCTCGCGTACGAAGACATGGGCAACACCTAGTGTTTTATATAAAAGGAGAAGCTGACTTTCTGAGTCAAGAAGTCAAGGCAAACTCGCGACCTCGTAAATGGCAGTTCATTACAAACCATATAGTTAGTATATATCTTCTTATATATAAAATTCACGTGTCACAGTGTTAGTACCGTACTCCTCCCAAACGGCTCGACCGATTTTTATGAAATTTCACATGCACATTCAGTAGGTCTGAGCATCGGCCAACATCTATTTTTCAAACTTTTTTTTTTGTATGGCAAAACAACGTTTGCCCGGTCAGCTAGTCCTTATATATATAAATAAATAAATAATAATAAATAAATATTCATGGACATTTCACACAGCGTCCTCTGGTCCCAAGCTAAGCTTATATGCTTGTGTTATGGGTACCAGAATACGGATAGAATACATATACTACTTTTCTTTTGTAAATACATACTTATAATACATATAAACACCCAGACGCAGTACAAACATTTGTATGACAAATATAAACATCACACAAAGTATTGTCCTGACCGGGAATCGAACCCGAGACCTCCTGATCGGCAGTCCGTTACATGAACCACTAGACCAAGAAGCCCGTCAAATCAAATCTTCTGTACGTGTGTTTGTAATTCAACTCCTCCTAAACAGCTGGACCGATTTTGATGAAATTTGTTGTGTGTATTCAAGGGGAGTTGAGGATGGTTTAGATTCACAGAATTGTATGGCAAAACAACGTTTGCCGGGACAGCTAGTATATTATAATAATCCTCCAAGTTACAAACAAGACACGAACGAAAACATAATATCTTTTTCTTGACTGTAGCGCAATAATCAGGTCAGTGACTCAGTAGCGATTGTCAAGGCTATCTGGAATCAAATGATACAGACAACCAATAGTAAAACATTACATAATAACCGGTGCTCAGTTTATTAACATGTAGCTTGTAGCGTTGCTGTGTCATTTATGTTTGCTGTATTTTATTATAAACAGTGAACATTTGATTATCCAATTTATTACAGTTATAATTAAATATAACTAATTGGGCATGCAAATAGTTGTGTACTAAATAATTTGGTAAGTATTATATTCGAAGAGCGTGTGATTTTAATTAGATGCGTGTTGGCACAGGGTTTATTTTCGAGTTTTCCGGCTCTCACAGAAGATGTTATCTGTGTGCAATATCGCTTAGCTGACTTTTACAGCACTCTTGGGAGGAGATGGGGTGGTGACACTTGTCTTCTTAATCCGTCACCACACGGAGAGCATTGGCTTTATTTAATCGACTTCAAAAGAAGGAGGTTATCAATTCGTCAATTTCGAGTGTACGTTTTTATTTTATTTGATAGATAGATAGATAAAATTCTTTATTTTTCGAACCAGGATTTTACCGTCAATTGTAAGCCGAATTTGAAAATTTTATTTTAACATCATTCAACATATAAATGAGTTCGGTTAAATATTATAACAAACACATTGTTATTCAAATGTTTATGTAACGACAGAAGATAGAAGTTATAGAGCTGCCAATATTCGTCCCAAATCTTCTGATAACACACAAGATCAATATTTTCCGAAACCATATCAAATTCTTTACTTATTTCTGATAACTTACCTTTCAAAAAGTGTTTTCTCTCCCTTCAACTTATTAATGTCCAACTGTTGGGTGCTGGTCTCCTCCACTTTGAGTGAGATTATGGTCTACTGTGCCGCGTTGCCAGGCGTTGTTATCTGTGTACAATGTTCCTAGGCTGGCTTTTACAAAAAGGGTGATAACGATGACACTAGTACCTATTCTTGGCAATATTTTCTGTAAGTGTTCATGGCTATATATTTTATTAAACTTTATATTCTTTTAATATTTTTTGACAGTCTTATTCTTGTAGAAGCCACTAAACATATCAACCATCTCGTGCGCCAGGATATTTATTTTTATTTATCGGTCAACATTCAAATATTTTTTTGTTTATTATAGAAATGGGTTTGACATTATATAAAAAGGATAGCAGTACACCTTGTCGTTCTGTGTTAATGGTACTTGAAGCCCTCAATATTAAAAATGTGGAATATGTCGATATAAACTTGCAGCAAAAGGAACAATACAAAGATGACTTTTTAAAGGTTCGGATAAAAATGTTTTGTTTTGTTAAATAGTAAAGTAGCCTAACAAAATTTTGAATTACTTCATTTTTAGGGTTCCGTACCCAAAGGGTAAAAACGGGACCCTATTACTGAGACTTCGCTGTCCGTCCGTCCGTCCGTCCGTCCGTCTGTCACCAGGCTGTATCTCAAGAACGGTGATAGCTAGAGAGTTGAAATTTTCACAGATGATGTATTTCTATTGCCGCTATAACAACAAATACTAAAAATAAAATAAAATAAATATTTAAGGGGGGCTCCCATACAACAAACATGATTTATTTACCGTTTCTTGCTCGATACTAATAACGTTGCCTTATGTTGCATAGATAATGGTACGGAACCCTTCGTGCGCGAGTCCGACTCGCACTTGACCAATTTTATTGTTATTATTTCAATATAACAAAATTTAATTTCTTTATGTGCATTTTACACAACGTCCACTGGTCCCGAGATAAGCTATAACCTACACCTATTTATGTTAAAAGATTCATTGGACCTATTTATTGTCTTTTTACTGATCGACGCGGACGCTGACTCCGGATATAAATAAATAATATGTAGTACTAAGTTGGAGTGCGTCCTGCTGCCTTTCGAGGCGAGGCAGTGTTCTATCCCTAACAATAAGGAGTGTCCCTAATAATAGTAATAAATATAAAGGAATTATAATGATTTTTTTTTACTAATTCCAGCTAAATCCACAACACACTGTGCCAACACTAAAAGATGGTGATTTTATTATATGGGACAGGTACGTTTAAATTAATTTGTTGTAAAAAAACATTTTTTTAAATAAGATCTTTTTTTTTGACTTTGACTTTGAAAAACAACATTAACCTACCTAAAAAGCAATAGGCTGTATACAAGCCTTTACACCCGGAGAGGGTCCGTGTCCATTAGTGGGGCATTTATGGTCGCAAGAAGAATACAGTGGAATGTTCCAAAATATTGATACAACATTTCTTATTTCAGTCACGCAATTGTAACCTATTTGGTGAATCAGTATGGCAAAGACGATTTATTATATCCCAGAGATCCAAAGAAGAGGGCGTTAGTTGATCAGAAACTTCATTTTAACAACGGCATTCTTATCGCAGCTCTGAGAGAAGCTTTGGTAAGGATTTTTTATATTTTAAGCCTATTAAATGGCAAACCTATGCTGACTATATGTTTAAGCACATCTAGTTGATGCTTTAAATTATTTTTTCGATTTTACAACATTTTTACTAATGCTCTGCTTCTATTGGGTACAGCGTCATGTTATGTAGCCCTGTATTCTTTTTTTAGCCGCTAGACGGCGTTGAAAATAACCAAATTGAGAAATTTCGTAATAAGTAAATACCTCTTGATTGATTGGACCGATTGCGATGAAACCAAGACTAAGTAATACCTTGAGTCGTGTACAATTTTACGTATAACATTTCAATTTATAAGTGTTGTACATTTTACGTGATGTGTGCACAGACAAACATCTAAACAGACAAACAGACAAAAATATCAAAAATGCTGGAAATTGTTTTCTTAATCCGTCACCACACGGAGAGCATTGGCTTTATTTAATCGACTTCAAAAGAAGGAGGTTATCAATTCGTCAATTTCGAGTGTACGTTTTTATTTTATTTGATAGATAGATAGATAAAATTCTTATAGGTTATCCTTTAACCATACGTATAGGTTGTCCTTTAACCATCTGACTATTATTTTTGTATATTCGATGTACACAATTTTTTTTTCTAGAGATTTATTATATGTATAGAAGATATAGAATAGAAGAAGAAGAAGATAGATAAGTGGTATGAAACCCTTGCTTGCAATTCCAACTCGACTTACTTAGCAGGATTTTTTTTTATTTCAGTTACCCCTCAAATATCAAGGAGCAAAGAGTTTCCAAGCAGAACATCTTGCCAAAATTAAGTCTGGCTACGATTTTATGGAGAAATTCTTAACAAAAACTTGGTTAGCTGGAGACGACATTACCTTAGCCGATATCTGCTGTATTAGCAGTATTTGTACTTTAAATGAAATTGTACCTATCGATGCCAACATGTATGTATTAAATTTTGGCCTATTTATTTCGTATTAGCTATTGGCCGTAACGTCGCATCTTCGTTTACTTAGAGCGTTAACGTTCGTTGTAAGTCGAATTTGGAGACTAGCAAATTATACAAAAAAATCTTCCTCTTACTTTACTTACTTTGGTATCTAGCAATAGCAATAGCTGATACTTTGATTGTTAATAATGTACTAACCTAATTGAACTATGTAATAGGTTGTTGTAGCTGTTTAAACAGATTGATGTCTACTTACTCTACTTTTGATATCACGGTTATTGCAAGGGTGTAACCTAAAGGGAAGGTGTTCTAAATATTTAAATATGAAATGGTAATTCGGAATACGGGTTTAGTGGAGAAGAACTGGCAAGAAACTCCACTATAGTTCTTTTGAAATAAATATGCATACTACAATTTAGCAACATAAGCACATGATATCACATAATGACCTATAGAACCACAAAGTCACAGAAGCCATACCAACCATAATTATACTTGCTGAAATAATCCAGCAAGTATATATCTATATCAGTACACTAACATAGTAACAGTATTACAATAATAATAACAATAGTTCTGGAAAAAAGGCGAAGTGTTACATAGAAATTAACCTGAGTAACCATGAGAAACAGTTTTTTTATTTTTTTAAGCCATTTAGCCATCCCAAACCCCAGAGTGGGACAACAACTCCAGAAAATTTTAAGAATGTGTAGATGTCTGGATGGATGAATGTATTTCCTTTTGGGTTTAATTATTACCAGCATGAGTTCATATTTAACGCTGTATTTAAATCCTTCATTTAATTCTGATCTATAATGATTATTTCTTTTTTATTTCCAGATATCCTAATTTAACTGTATGGTTTACCCGGTGTATAAAGCAAGACTTTTACGTAAAAGGTGGTGCGAGGAGCATGAAAATATTCAAAGAGTGGCTCGATGATGTTACTAGAAAATAATAAAGAAATTTATATCACTATAGAATTTTATTTGCCTAGTTCTTTACATTGTTATTGAGGTAGCCAGTTGCGATAGAAATACTTGTTTTACTAATTTATACTAATATTATAAAGCAGCAGTGTTGGTTTGTTTGTTTGAACGCGTTTATCTCAGGAACTACTACGTCGAAAAATCTTCATTAGTGAAAACTGTTGCAAAAACGGGGATTTTTTATAACTTACGAGCGACGCTGGCATCTACTAGTATATATTATGACTACTTTTTGCTTTACGTGCCAAAATGTTCTTTAGACATAAAGTGCAGGTTGCATTTTATTTCGAAAGTATTGGAAACACAGATTCCAGATTAGCTCTACATTTTGTCAGTTGAATATCAGTACTGGATTTTAAATATGATTGTCAAGATATATTTTGTTTTGCTGCAATAGATTGCGAACCATGAATTTCGTGTGAAAAAGTTTACATAAGTAATTTGTGCTCAGTTTGATTACAGTGAGATTGTGGAGTTGCTGTGTCATTGTAATATTTTACTGTTTAATTATGGTTCCTTACGAAAGTGTAAAACGAAATCCTGTTATTGAGATTCCGCTATCCGTCAGTCTGTTACCAGGCCGCATCTCAAGAACGGTGATAGCTAGACAATCGAAATTTTTACAGATTAAGGTTAAACGGCCACAGCGTTAAATCGACCGTCGGCGCTTACCGTCATCGTCGGTCATTATTTCCAACCTAAGGAACACGATAATATAATAACCTAGAATAAAATAAATATTTACGTGATTTCTATGCGACAAACCACAGTAAGCATTTGCATTTCCGGAGGGCTGCTTAGTAATAAAATAAAAATAGTCCCATGCATAAGACGATGTAAATATTTTAAAAGCATGATCTGATGGCGATTATTATAATGACCATTGTGGTACAGGACCCTGACTACATGAGTCGAACTCGCTGTTGGCTGTTTTTTATTTGAATAAAAGATAACCTCTGGTCATTTGATAATCCGCAGTGATAAAATTATTACAATTTTTACTTACAAATATTTTGGTCATACAAGTAGTAGTGTTGTAAATATTTTGGTAAGTACATGTTTGGTATTTTTTAATAGTCATAATAAATATATATACGCGAATGCAAAGTTAGAAGAAAAAATTTTGTGTAGTGTTCCTCTTGTTAATGTTAATCAATTAATTAACAATTAACTTAATGTTTTATCTAACCATGTGTTGTCACGTGTGAGCTTTTTACCATACACTGTTAAACATAAGCTTGTCTCAAAGAACGTCACTATATTCTTTTTCGCGCCGCTTGCTTCTAACGATTACTAGGTAATTTTGAAAATTGAATGTACCTTATGTAGGTTGTTTAATTCGTCTAATAGGCATTGGCATCCAGTGTTTATATTACTAAATTTTGTTTAAAATTTATTACTTTCTAAAATTGTGTTTTTTTAAATTAAAACCTAGCTAGATTGATTACTCGCATGCTAATCACCCTGCGTGCTAAATTTCATGAATGAGTTTCATTATTATGAGCCATTATTCGAGATTTAAGAATTGCTTAAATAAATATAATTATTGCAGAAACATGGGCTTGACAGTATATAAAAAGACCAGTAGTGCACCTTGTTGTTCAGTCTTTATGGTGCTTGAAGCACTTAATATAAAGGATGTGGAGTATGTTGATGTTAACTTACAGAAGCAGGAACAATATAAGGAAGAGTTTATAAAGGTTTGATTTTTTAGTATTTTAATCTATCTGTAAATTTTATATAATAATAATAATAAATATTCATGGACATTTAACACAACGTCCTCTGGTCCCTAGCTAAGCTTATATGCTTGTGTTATGGGTACCAGAATACGGATAGAATACACATACTACTTTTCTTTTGTAAATACATACTTATAATACATAGAAACACCCAGACGCAGTACAAACATTTGTATGACAATTAGAAAAATCACACAAGTGATTGTCCCAAGCGGGAATCGAACCCTTATTATGTATATATATATATATCAATGAACTATATTTGTAAAAGCTAATAGCTAATTATTTTTGATTTCAATGCGGTAAATACTCTGTAAGCAGTATTTTCTTTTTTCTTAGGTGCTATAAACCAAAGTCGCTATTTCTGTGTGTCCCTATACCTACCATTTACAAATCTTTAAAACCTTAGGTTTGTAGACGATTTTGATTTCTAAATGCTACTTATATATATATTATATACTTATATATATATTATATACTTATATATACTATATCTTCAGTGTATTTTTTTTAGTTTTTGATATTCTAGCCAAGTCTCGATCTATATGACCGTTGTTGACGGAAGGTCCTCGAGTGCCACCCACGCACCGGATGACGCAGCGTGGGGTGGCTTCCAACAAGGTGGACTGACGATATCGTCAAATATGCCGGGGCCACTGGATACTTTTAGCGCACGCAGGACCGCGCTCTGTGGCGTTCCATGGACTATGTCCAGCAGTGGACGAAGCAAGGTTGATGGATGGCTGGAATACCATGCACCTAATTGCTGTTACTAAATATAATATTGTAATAACTAAATTGAGTTAAATTTCGTTAACAGATGAATCCACAACATACTGTACCTACACTGAAAGATGGTGATTTTATTATATGGGAGAGGTATGTAGTTTTTAGAGGTATGTATATATGTATGTAGAATAAATACTGTAGAGTTGCGCTCTTTGAGAAGTATGTGTGGTGTGACTTTGAAAGATAGATTAAGAAATGAAGTTATAAGAGAACGTTACGGTCTGAAAGAGGATGTAGTGACTAAGGTGGAGAAACGTTTGCTTAGGTGATTTGCTCATGTGGAGAGGATGGATGAGAAACGCTTAACGAAAGGCATATACACGGCGAAAGTAAGTGGAAATACGGGGAGAGGACTCCCGAGAAAAATATACTCCGATGTCATCGCCGCGATACTCCAAAAGGGGCAAGTGCGTAGCACTTACAACCGTCGGGCATGTATGACCAGATGTATGAGTGTGGATGAAGCCAGGGAAGTATGCTTTGATCGTGGCAGATGGCGCTCTATAGTCTTTGCCTACCCCCATGGGAAAAAGGCGTGATGTTATGATGATGATGATGATGATGTAATATAATGATACTAGGTATTCCGTGACGCCGTACGCGTGGAAAATATTTTTTTTTCCCGTTTTTGCAACATTTTTCGTTAACGTTTCACTCCTATTGGTTGCAGCGTAATATTATATAGTCTACCTATAGCATTCCTAGTTAAATAGACTATCTAACACGAAAGGATTTTCTCGATTCGAAGCAGTAGTTCCTGAGATTAGCGCGTTCACACAACCAAACTCTTTAGCTTTATAATATTTGTATAGATAACGTCCCAGTGTTGAGCTTAGGCCTTCTTCATCACTCAGACCAGGTATTTGAACATAGGGCTTAGTTTTCGGTTTTTGAGTAGATAAGAAATTATCCGTTAACTTACAGCAACCTCAGGAAACAATGGTGTTTTGACTCATATTTATATATTTATTCCTTTCAGTCACGCAATAGCAACTTATTTGGTGGACCAGTATGCTAAAAACGATTCATTATATCCCAAAGATCCGAAGAAGAGAGCTGTAGTTGAACAGAAATTACATTTTGACAACGGTATTCTTTATGCAGCATTGAGAGAAGCTTTGGTAAATATATTTTGTTTCAGCTGTTGTTGTACCCGTGGAATTTATAATTCTCTCTCTCTTTCTCTCCAGCCCATTTACGTCCCACTGTTGGGCACGGGCCTCCTCCACTTTGGGAGGGATTATGGTCTACTGTGCCGCGCTGACCAGACGTGTTGGCACAGGGTTTATTTTCGAGTTTTCCGTCTCACACAGAGGATGTTATCTGTGTGCAATATTCCTTAGCTGATTCTTACAGCATCCTTTTTGGGAGGAGATGCGGTGGTGACACTCGTATTCTTAATCCGTCACCACACGGAAAAAAAATGTTTGACTTAGAAATTTCTACTTACTTGACACTTATCGTTACATTTTAGAGAATTCACACATTATCTTTATAAATTGTAGCCTATGTATTATTCTGATGTATAAGCTACATTATTGTAAAGTTTCATTAAATTTCATTCAGTAGTTTTTGCGTGAAAGAGTAACAAACATCCATACTTACAAACTTTCACATTCATAATATTAGTAGGATTATGTGTGACGGTAATAATACGGAACCTTTGGTGCTTGAATCAAACTTGTACTTAGCCGATTTCTGTTTGTAGAAGAAAATTAATACCTTCGTTCATTTCAGTTACCCGTCATATATGAAGGAGCAAAATCCTTCAGACCAGAACATTTAGCCAAAGTTAAGTCTGCCTACGATTTTATGGAGCAATTCTTAACAAAAACTTGGTTAGCTGGAGACAATGTTACTTTAGCTGATATCTGCTGTCTTAGCAGTGTTTGTACTTTGAATGAAATATTACCTATCGATGCCAACATGTACGTAAATTATTTTATTAATTTTTTAGTAGGTATCGCCTTTTATCCTGTTGACCTAGTCCAGACTATTAATAAAAGGTAAAGTTTGTATGTAGGGTACAATCTCCGAAAGTAATAGGCCGATCCTACAAACTTTTTCACTAATAGAGTGTTTTATGCAGTAGCGTAGCTAGGTAACCAAGGGCCCTGGGGCAAATAAAAATATAAAATATACAAATATTTTTAAAAAGCTAAAAAAAGGCTAGTTCAGTTCGATCAAGATTTCTGGTAAAAGATTCGAGGGCCCCCGAGCTTGAAAGCCCCGGGGACTGCCCCGCCTAACCCCTTGGTAGCTACGCCACTGGTTTTAGGTAATATTACTTTGAGAAACAGAGCTTAGCTGGACGAAATCACGAGCAGCAACTACCGCCTAGTGAAATTTTGTTCTTATTTTCATAATAATCAGTGCATTGACTTGAAGATAGGTCTAATAGGTAAACAAATATTTGTATGGAAAGAAAGAAAGAGAAGAAAGAAAGAAATGTAAAGTAAAGACAAAAAGTATGGCAAT